>CM030044.1:48718669-53718669 GCA_017639485.1 Pluvialis apricaria | reverse complement strand
AAGCCCTGCGCGTGCCCTGTGTTGGGTGCCAATAAATCTGTCCCGGTTTAGGCTGAATTGGCCACTGGGGACGTGGGGCACCCCAGATGGGACTGACAGATGCTCCCCCCCACCTCTCTTCAAAGAGAGAGGCAGAGGAGGGAAAAAGACACTTATGTGTTTAGAGGAAACTAAACTACTTTAATGAAATATTAATAATAAAATAAAAAGAAAGTAATGAAATATATACAAAACCGTATCAAGCTCCAAGGATGACAGCCATGACACCGGCTGGCACTGGGGCAGTCCCAGGCTGGACTCACTGGTGGGAACTGGATTCCAGATCTGGATTCAGGATCGGGATCAAAGGCAGAAGAACAGAGTCCTCCTTGGACGCTGGCCATTGAAGAAAGAGAGCAAGAGCTGACCCTTTGATCCCTCAGTTTTTACACCGAGCATGAGGCAGATGGGATGGAACACCCTGTTGGTCAGTTTTGGGTCACCTGTCCTGTCCGCTCCTCCCCGCAGATGGGACCCCACTACGCTTTTCCGCTTCTGACCCTCCAACGGGGCAAATAAAGTTATCTGGCTTGGGTGATATAGCAGTAAGTATAAGCAAGAGCCTCTGCATACCATGCCTGGACATCAGCTATAAGCATAGGTCTTATCACTCTGAGAGCGAACATTGCAAAATATGCTGCTAATTTCAGTACTTAGAAGGGGCCTAGCTAAGAATCAAAGTTACTGAACAAAATTGGTCCTGTTTTACCTCAAACCAGGACACTGGCTAATTATGGGTAATTAACAGAGCTATTTCCCTTCACACAGGTTATAATTAAGAACCTCATAACCTCTGAAGTGTTGCTAGGGCACACTTGAAATTTGTGAGAGAATTCTTAATCAGCTTCAGATATCTCATTAAGGTACATATTCTTCCTGGCTGCACTTGAAAGGAAAGTCGGGGGGGAAGGGAGAGAGAGTGTACATGCATCATTCCCACCACATACATTAGGTTTCTGCTCAAAACTCCATTCTGTGGGAGCCTCTCTCTTCACTGTTTATAAATGGAGCCTAGAGAGAGATGATCCCACTAGCTTTGGGGGTTATTCACCTCCAACCTGTCTTCTCCAAAAAGAAATCCCCAAAAGAACAGATACAGACACTTCCTTGAGTTAAATGACAAGGAAAAAGAAATTAAATGTGGCTCTGAACACAGCGAGCATTCCCACATTGAACTTATATTTGGAGACATTGTTGACTTAGGAATTAAGCGTATATCAAAACACAATTAAATGTATTAGTTGCTAATTATCTTTTTGACAGAAATGAACACTGATTTACTATATGCCTATAATCTCTGCTTCTTGCTTGCAGAAAAACATTCACGTGACAGGCTTCCACTCTTATCAGAAAAATACCTCTAAAAGGCAGCTAATGAATAAGTGCTCCCTTCTCTTGCAAAGGAACAAGAAAGTAGCAGAAAGATGATACTGTACAGTGAAAACTAGCTTCCATTATTCTACCAGTCAACCCAGCTTGTACTGTAGAAGAATTCAGAGCAAACCCAACTGCACTACTGCTGGCAGTCAAAATTAATTTTTAAAAATCAGATTTGTTTACTTAGATTACAGCATTAAGTAGTCTGTGCTCTAATTTCATGAGTTATTCCGTTTTGCAATATTGTATCAAACACAAGGCATTCCAACTGTACTAGCTGCAGAAAGTGTAATGGCTCCTATTGTTTGAATGTGTTATTCAGTAATGGAACAAACACAGCTTGCTACTTATAAACATCGATAAAATTGTACTTTAAACTTATGCAGTAGTCTGAATACCAAAGTGAGAAGTCCAGAGGAAAAGGTCAGAAATCAAGCTGAACAATGTATTTCCTTCCTTTCCTAAGCTAGATACAACCATACTGAATGGAAGGGGGCAGGGAGGAAGTGTGTCAGTTTTATCCCATCCCACCCCCTAGACAGTCAACAACTTATTCTGTAATTGCCGAAATTGACATGTGTGTATCAAATAATTAACTGTTTAAATTTCTGTTCTGTTACTGGTATTCCTGCATGACTTGACATTGAACTATGCTCATTTCTTGGTTAGGAAATTTCATTCCTGCAAAATCTTGGCAACAGAATTCTTTTCTATACTGTTTCCCATTTTCAATAAAGGCCATTTTGTCTTCAAAATGCCTTCATCTTCACTAGTGTGTACACAGTTTAAACTCTGACTATAGTAAAGTGTTCAGATGTACATCAGGAAGGAGACGTGTCTTTTCTTTTTTTTTTTTTTTAACCACAACATAAAATTGCAATTAAGACAGCAGTGAGAAGTAGGGGGTTTTGTTGCCCAAGGGAAAACATAAACTGCTATGCACACTGATGTATGCTATGCCCCAGAAATTTTAACCCCAAAGAAGTAGCAGCATGTTTCTCTACTAAACGCAGTAGACAACGGTCTGGTCAGCTGTAACACACAGAATGCCTGCTGAATGCTTCCTACTTTGCAAGTCCCCTGAGTTCTAACATTTCCCTTTTTTTACCCTTCACATTGTTCAATCTCTCAGGTCAGACAACCTGCCCTGAGACCAAAAATGTAACAACATCCCTGTGAATTTATACATTTTTTTTTAAACTGGTACATCAAGAGGAAAAATATTTTTACTAAGACTGCATTCCAGTTACTGGAAAGTGGACTGCTGAACAAAAAAAATAATAATGAAAGCTGAGCCATATATTCTTGTTCATTCCCCACACAGGACAGCATCCAATTGAAAATTAAGAATTACATGATTGAGTATCTCTTTCAACAGCAGTTAGGACGGCTGTATCAGGCCTACACTAACCTCTACCAGGGCCTCCTAACCACTATTCCACAAAGTAGAACTACCTGCACATTACATTTTGGTCTGTTTTTTTTTTTTAACTCATTTCCCCTACTAGACTGGCACCTTTATGTAGTTCATAATACCGAGAGCTTGTAAAAGTGGTCACTATTACACCATATTATATTGGAGGCAAAGAGCAACCATGTTTAGCAACAAGAACATAATTCAGCTCATTTTCATGACTTGTGAGGTAGTGAGATAACCCAATTATAATTTCTTGTGGTGTTTTTTTAAATATGAAGGGAAATCTATATCATCGAGTCATGCAGAAGTATGTTGCCTACATTTTAAATCTAGTGACAAACAAATAGAAGTGCACAGTTTGAAAGTGTTTCTTTCAAACTTTTCTAGCCAGACTATAAATGACTGATAGGCATTTGAACAACTAGATTACTAATAGTGTTTACTCACATCTAAAGAAGAACAGTTGGCAAAGTATAGGATTACTTTCCTGGTTACAAAATAAGAGTTAAAATATCACATTTGTGCCTTTTATTATTCTTCGTGAAAAGGGAAGTGGTATATAAAAAACGTATACAAAAAGCTGAAGTATACACCTCTTTTAAACAAAAACATAATCACTCTTTAGTTCTTATTTATGTGGATATATGAAAAACAAGAAGGAATGACATCAGCAAGAAACTGAAATTTGACCTGATATTTTTGCAACCTCTATCATATAAGGAAGTTACTACATCGCTCAGCTCTTTTTTTTTGTTTTATTCACACCTGCTAAGTCTTAGTATCTGCCAAATTGGTGGGAAACATAAAAATGTATTCCTCAAGTTCCATATAAGAGTTACAGAAGCTGCTGCTCTGCTTTCAATCAGCTGAAATGCTATTATAAGTTCTCAATTTGCTATTCTCCAAATTTAACAGGCAAGACTTCAATATTCCTTAGAAAAAAGCCACAGAAATATTTTAGAGAAAAATAAAACCTTGTATCCAGCTGTTCACTTGCAATTCCATATGATTCTTTGAAAAGTTCTTTTAAAGTAACTGCTCTACAAGCAGCAGAACTAAGAAAGCCTGTTTAGGGATCACGTCTTTTATCCACCAGCCAGTCAATATACCCTCATCAATGTACCCACATTTTTACTGGCAGCCCTGGCAGACAAACCTTCTAAAGCAGCCCAGACTTGCACAGAGCTGCCCAGGCAGCACAGACCACGCTGACAGGTCTGCTGGCCACGTCGAAACATATACAGCAGCAGTATGCTCCATCCTTGTCTCAGGCAGCACTTATCTGTGTGTCCCTTCCCTTCTATTAAGCCAGTGATGTTGATGAGCCTGTAAGTACTAGAGCATTTCACAGTTGTATCCCTTCCCCAGCTGCTCAGAAAGGTTTTTGGTAGCCAGAAAAAAATGGTTTTATAGGAAATATGAACAAACAGACAAACCATCGCTATTTTGTTTCTCCAAGTATTCAGGCTGGAAACTACCTTCTGGTCAGAAACTACACTAACATCTGCATGTGAAACTATGTTCTTCAGGTCATACAAACCAAAATGCTCCTCAGCCATAGCACTGCAAATTCTATTGCTCTAAGGTTTTCAGAGAAAGTACTAGAGTACCAAGTGACACAAGTGACCCAGCAAATAGACCATGGTTAAAAGACATGCTGAATACAAACAACACAGAAAAACCACAAATTCCTCTCATAAAGCTCCGTAGTTGTGCAGAACTGATAAAGTAAAAGGAAACAACACTGCCATTTTTATTTAAATAAATTGCTTATTATTCTGCTATGTTTATGCAGCTGCTTCTCAGGGCTCTTTTTTTCAATGCTACTTTCAGACTGCATTTAAAAAATCTTTCATTCAACATTCAAAAAACAGAGAGGTAATTGATGCATAAAATTTATTTTAATATTTTCCTTTTAAATTATTGCAACCTATTTACAAACTCAAAATGTCTTTTGCTAAATCATGCAGGACTGTAACAACATAAAAACCAAATAAGTGTAATTAAAATGGTCAAAATTCCAAATGCTGTACTATAAAGCAAGGTCTTAATCTAGAAATATGCTAATATTTAGACACAATATTGTATTAATAACTGAAATACAGATTCACAGATAAGTGAAGTAAGTCAAATACCTTTAGCCTCCAATTATCTCCTACTTCTGTTTTGATCCTGTTCAGCCAATTTTCATCAAAGTAAGATGGATCTCTGAAACACAAAATATGTAAAGTATTCATTAAAAAAAGGTTACAGAAACTGTGAGGGTACCTTAGTGATTAAGCCCCTGCCTCAGGCTGAGGTTATTTAAACGACTACCTCTGTATCCGACACATGGCCTGTATATAGAAGTTCAGAATCCTGTTACTACTCACTTTAAGGCTTCGTATTCTGTTGACAGGACAGCTTCATTTGTGTACCATGAGTAGCTAATACTTTTGAGGAAGCTGCTGTACTTGGAATGCATTGTGCCAGTTCTTCCCTCTAAGTTCTTCTAATTTATCAGCTGGTCTGGAGCAATATTTGCTTGCATTACTTGAAAGCGTTACAAAAATCAGTACTTTTCCACATATTATAGATCCCTACTACTATACACTGCTTACAACTATTCATCTTCTAAGTAGGAAGCTTGAGACTGAACAATACATATGTTGTCTTTCCTTAAAAGTTTTTCTATCTTCTGCACTTTTGATGAGGCAATCAAGATAAAGCACAGTAGAACACTTACTGCTTGTAGAGTACACTTCTATCTGTATGAACTTCTCCCCTCTCTTCCTTTTTCTTACAAGTACGTTCTGTAAGTTGCTTCTTTGAGACAACTCTCAAGACTCTCTTGCCACCAAGTTCCAAGATCATCTAACAGGCTAACATTTTCTACTGTTCTCTTAAGTCAAATTTTCCTTATATCATACAGAATTTTGGAAATCAGAACTAAGGAGAGAGAATGCACTACAAATAACCGGTTTGAAAGGAGCAGGTCAACATTATATAAGGAAAGGCTCAAATTTCATCCAACATACAAAGTTAATACAGTCAGGGGGGAAAAAACACCTTTCTTTTTTGTAAGGAGTCAGTGTGGTAGGCCAGGTTAGAGTTTCATGTGAAGTATTCTAACTTCTGGACTTACACTGCTGCATTTGCCACCAAGTACTATTAAATTTACTGCTGTATCCTCTACAGATAGAAGGGTTCTGGGCTGAGCTCTTTTTTTAAGGGCAAGATGCCATGAGCTCTTTTGGCAAAAGCTCAAGAAAACTATGAATGTGTCTGGAGATTCAAATGACATTTATATAATATATATGCTGTAAACTAGCCATCACATCAGTACAAAGCACAGACTTTGTCACCACACTTTGTACCCAATGCACAGTATGTCCTGTACTTCATCTTCCCTATAATGTCTTCTTCACAATGCATCATGATCTGCAAGCAACCCATGATACAATACCCAGCAATGCAGAGAAATCACAAACAGCAGTGTTTCTCTACTGACACATTCCAGCTGCTATTTTCACACATTCTGTTACAGACTCTGGTGAAGATTACGGCATATTTCCTTTCCTCTGACATGGCATCCGCAAACATATAGCTGGAAGAACAGCGTTAATTACTAGTTATGCTGATGACTCCAAATTACTCCCATTCAAAAACAGTGCAGTTCAAGCACAGATGACAGAATCTCAAACCATGAAACAGAAAAAGCAATGTCTTATGCAGAGTTTCATCTGCTTTTGAAATAGATGTTTTCACATAGCTTCCAAATGGTCTCTCTGCCCTCAGAAAACAGGTAAACCTAAGAATGAAATTGATTCAAATACATACAAGATCTACTAAATACAATGAAGGCTCACATTCAGCTTCTACATGAAACAAATGGCTCTCCTTGCAAAGTTTTAAATTGCCTAACTTCCACTTAATCACAACAAAATCATCTGGACAGTAATGAAAAAAATGAGAGTTCAAGCTTGATTCCGTTTGAGGTGTGGAGTTCAAAAAGCACCCTAGTATCTTTCAGACAGGTCTTCCGGGAATTGCCAGCAGCCAAGTGAGCCTTGCTTACAACAGGCACACAGCTACAAAGTGTTTGTGCAGCTGAGTGAGAAAGCAGGTAAGCCTTATTACCTGTGCTTCACCAGCAAAAAAGACCAATGGGACTTTCTTAAGGACTAGATCCTGTAATTTTAAGGATTGCACTTGGTCACTAACATCTCCAGCTGCTTCAAGGCTGCAGTGCCATGAATATACGAATTCTTGACTTGCCATTTTCACTGTAAATCATTACTCTAACAAGCAACATGGGTAAGCATAAACAACTGCCCACAAGCAGAATTATATTTGGACTTACTGGATGGCTAATATTGCATACTTGATTTTAAACAGTAAGGGCACCATCTGAGAAAGAGTAACAAGATTTCACAGTTTCCAACTCATTCCACCCTGGAAGCCTGTACTTCAATAGCAACTAAGCAGCTTTTCTCAGCTACTACTGCAATAAAAGTAACACGCGGACCAGGAACTGACCTTCACTGTCTTGATGGAAGTCTTGGGCTACCCACACCTTTATCTATGTCATCAGACATACGTAAGGAAGGTCCCTGAGAATTAAATCTAAACTCAGTGTGGTAGTCCTCTCCCACAGATCCCACTTGTTTTTTTAAGTATACCAAATTCATGGAAATATCCAAGGGCCCACCAGCTGATAAGGAATCCACTCTAAATCATCAACAAAATAGTCTGACTAGTACCAACAATTCTCTTTACAGCACCTCCATTCAGATTACACAATAATTAGTATCATATTGCAAAAACACTTTGCCAGGAATACAAAAAGCAGAAAAGCAATAGGTTAGGTATCAACACCAAGCAAATCTGTGACCTATGACCACCCTTTCCTCATCCATAAATCACTTCAGAATCATTCCTAGTATGCCATTATAATTTTATTTCTGTCCTCAAAAGTCCAACTAAGGTTCAGAATTAATACCAATAGCAATGCTTTCTCTGTATACCAAACTAATGGAAATCAAATCTGAAATAAAAATTTTTCCATTAAAATATCTACAAATACATTTTAAAAGGAGCTTCCAGACATTAGGTTATTCACAGACCTTCCTGCGAACAAATCTCCCTCTACTGAATCTTTAGGAATCATGATTCAATCATACTCAGAGTTCTTTAACTCCCTTAGTCCATGTCATCAAGAAAGATGCTGTTATTTCTTACAGCATTTGAAAAAGCATCACCTAAGCAAATATGAAAATGTGTGGTTAAGAAGTGAATGGCTGTGATTACAAAACCTACCAGATCATTTTGAAGAGGTACAGCACTAAACAAGGGCAGCAGAAAACTGACCAGAGCATCATCGTTACCATGACATGATTTGTTTGAACCAAGCATTTTGAATTTGGTAAGTTCCTGAGCCTAGATCCAAACTTTGACAATATCTTCCAGTGGATAACCTTCCAGGTTTATAAAGGTATTTGTATATCAGTTGATTGCTGCTTAGTATCAGAATAGTAACACAGGTAACTGGGACTATTCTGCAGAGCACAAGATACTGACATTGTTGTTAATGCCTTACCACTTCATGTGATGTTGTTTTCAGCAGTTCTCATTTATACCTTCTCCATCTTATTTTGTATGCAAATTTTCCTTTATTTAAGCGATCATCTCTGCACATCATAGATGCCAAAAGACAGAAATATTCTTCTGAAGAAAATCAACCCACAGAGCATGTAGTATAACTCATGACTATTACTCATTTTAACAGTGGTACAGTAAGCTGCAATAAGAAATGCCTGTTTACAAAAATTTCCCTCCCCCAGTGATATACAAAAGCATGGCTTTTGTGTTCTGCATGTGTCAAAACATACACAGCATGCTGCAATGTATAATATAACAAATGAATAATTCATCAAGCGGGGCACAATGCACAGATGACAAAAGAAAATATGTAACATCTCTTACATTTACCAAGGCCAGTATGACAGAAAAAGAATTAAAACGAGAGGGGCATCTGCTAACAGTCTCCAGAATGGGATGAAAGGAAAATTTAAAACTGCAGTATAAAATAGGGAATTGTGCTTTTCTAGGGATACTGATGGACAGTGAAACCATGAGTAATATCAGTGAAGGCTACAAAAAAAACATGAAGAAAAAGAGGACGCAATTCAGAAGCAAGCTATGGCACTTCTACCTGCTCTAAACAGCATAAGCTACATGATCTTAGGCAGACAGCCTACTCATAGACCGTTCAAACATTTTCTTTTGCTTCCAATCTTTACTCCTGGAGTACAGCACTCCGTAAAATAATCATCAATATTGATTGTGTACAGGTATCTTATTTTACTGTATTTCAAATCAATTCTAGTCAGAGGGACCAGAAACCTTCACATCTGAACACGAATGAACAGTGACTCCTACAGAATAATTAAAAAAAAAAAAAAAAAAGCTAAAGCACAAGGCTGAATTTCTTCCTCCGAGATAATATAGTTAGCACTGGAGAATTCCATTCAATGGTACTTTAACCTGAAATTCGAAGATAAAGGTTTTATGACAAAAAGAAAGAAATTGTCCTTCAGGGATTTAACAAGACCTGTTTATTAACGATGGAATCTGTGAGCAAAATGTTTATGCTTGGTTACGTAGTACACATTTCTGCCATTTTATATCACACACTACATTAGTGAAAAGCTTGTGAAAGTGTCAGTAATTCCCTCTGTACCCTTTTCTTCTCACAGCCAGCAGTGTTATTACAGAAAATTCTGCTACATGAGTTGTTACACCTGATGAATGGCCCTTACTTACAAACAGGCTGCTACCTTGAGTGCAAAAAATATTGAGAACAATGAAGACAGCTGCTGGCCCCTTCCGAACACTTGACAAAAGGCACAGCTGTTTTTTACCAGCTGATGAATATTCCTCCTTTTTTTCTTTTACTAACAACAAATCCTACAGTTGTCTTGTCCAAATTTTCTGTATATCTAAAGCAACTAATTCCCTGAACTAGGGATGTCTTTGAAACGGTTCCTCATCATAAACTACTGTCTTAATTTCTTCTTGTTTCCACTATCTCATGCCCCCCTAAGTACCAATGGACTCTTTCTATGAAGGTGGAGGTTAAA
Source organism: Pluvialis apricaria (assembly GCA_017639485.1). NCBI lineage: Eukaryota > Metazoa > Chordata > Aves > Charadriiformes > Charadriidae > Pluvialis > Pluvialis apricaria. The sequence goes on along the minus strand of CM030044.1, from coordinate 53,708,715 downwards.
AAAATAATAGAAAGAGTAGAGAGTCCAGACTTCTAAACTTCAAAGCTTTCAAGAAGAAATGCTATCCTTACTCTCCTATGGAAATATATCCAGATCACTGCATCACCCCAACATCTTTCAACTTTCTTCAACACTCTGCCTCACTTAATTTGAGTTCTTCACTGATGGCATTTTCTTCATTCACAGTAAACTCTCTTTTTTTTTTTTTTAATTCTCACTGGATGTATTAATCTGCTCTTTAAGCTTTTGTTTTCAACATTAATTTATTATAGTGAAAGTCCTGATGCACCCAAAAGTTGTCAGCATTAACCTGTTAGTACTATTAGCCCCAAAGAACACACATTGATGAGGAACCCTAAACAGGAGGCAGCTATACTGAAAGACACCCAAATTTCAAGGAACGTACATTACAGAAATAGTTTACCCTTGTCAATGGAATTCAAGTAACAGTGTTTAAGCTCTGTGTCTCCAGTCGAGACAATAAATTTGTCCTTTGAAGATTAACTTGTTGAGAGGATTGATTGGACAAGAGGTAACGGGCACAAACTTGAACTTAGGAAGTTCCATCTTAACATGAGGAGGAACTTCTTTACTCTGAGGGTGGCAGAGCACTGGCACAGGCTGCCCAGAGAGGTTGTGGAGTCTCCCACTCTGGAGACATTCAACACCCCCCTGGACACTGTCCTGTGCAACTGCTGTAGGTGTCCCTGCTGTCGCAGGGGGGTTGGACTAGATGACCTCCAGAGGTCCCTTCCAACCCTGACCATTCCATGATTCTGTGAGAGATTTTCCTGTCAAAGCCACAACTGTTCAAGTTTTCAACGCAAATGACATCTGTTTGCAGTGACCTGGTGCTTTTAGGCTGTGCTTGCTCTTTGCTATTTAACGTTACTGCATAACCTCAAGCACCCAACTGTCTTGCTCTTACACATTTCTATACCTGCCAAAATTGTCTTCTATATGGTTATCTTTCTTGGCACAGAGAGGAAGCCAGCGTTGCTAATATAAAAAGAAGGGTAGACTGGAAAAGCCTGCTGTAGACTTGCTTCATACCATTGAACATTCCCTGATTCCTGACTACTTTTTCTTCCCATGGTATCTGTTTGAAGGAGGAAAAGGAGGATTTCACTGACAGTGTGGAATTTGGTTTTGTTTTCAAGAAAGAATACTTAAAATGGCTTTGTCACATGCTCCTGATCAGTTTTCTAGTCAACTATACAAATACTGACCCCTGTATTTGGTCTATGTCCCAATCTCGCATGTCCAGGGAAACAGACAATGTCTGGCTACTCTGCAACCGTTGGTATCTACTTCAAAAATCAACTGGGGCCATCTTCTGCTATTACCAAAAAAAAAAAAAAAAAAAGAAGAAGCAATAGCATTTTCCCTCAAAAATTGTTTGTATGTTATCATTCTGGTTTCACAATCCAAGATTAGCTTGCTGCTGCACTTCAAAGTTTATCTCAACAGGAACACAGTCAAGATTTAGCAATATTATTGCTAAATCTCTGCATGAGAATCAATGTATTCATTGCACAACTATGCAAAATGGTAAATCTGAAGAACAAGTATCAGAAAGTAAGACAGCCAAATACTAATTTGGTCAGGTTCAAATTATTACCTAAGGCATAGAGAAAGAACTTTAAAATGCTTAGCTGATCTCTACATACAAACTGGGTAAACTAAAGAATTCCTGCATTCACTGTCAGCATGGCAATTGCTATAGGAAATATTTTAATATCACGCTACAGAAATGCAGTATTTGTATTGTACATCTCTTTTAAAAAGACCAGTTTATCAGCTGAAAACAGTAGCTCAGAACCATTTTCCTTTCTTAATATCGAGGCAGGCAGAAAGGCAGTATTTCAAGTCATGGTAGTACCAGACGAAAATAGTAAGTTCACTAAGGGGCCTTTGACACTGAAGTTTAATTTTGGTTTGTATCAAGGTATATTATGTTTTAGATCCAAATTCTTATTAATCTTTGAACTAGACCATCAAGAATATATACATTTATCAACTATTGGCCCATCATCAAGTTAAGTGGAATCTGTACCCTACAGAAGAACTACAGAAGTTCAAGACATATCCATATTAAACATGTCAATATCATATTTTTTCTAAATGCTCTGAAAACAGATTCACAGATGATGATGCTGAAATCCTGATTTACTATAAAGTTTACTGAACACACCATTTATATGGTCACCACCTTTTTATACACCAGCAGGTAAAAAAGGATGATATCTTTCCAGTCCTAAAAAAAAAAAGGAACAGTATCTATTTATGTTTTGTTTACCCTTCAGACTTGTAAACTGCATATTCAGACTTCAGAAAACTTACAAGTGAGCTGATTTAAATACCGGGTTGGAAAATCCATTTGTACTGGTGGGGTGCTGTGTCATCTTTTCTGTACCAGCAAAATACATTAAAACAGTAGAAAGACTGCTTCAATTACTCTGAAGCAAAAGAACTGCTGACATTACTTGAAATCAGTTCTGCTTGACGCAAAAATACATAAAGATTGGATAATTCTGGTAAGTGATCCCTCATGTTCCTCACAGAATGAGAAATTAGGTGCAGAAAGAAACTTTGCAGCATTTACATCTTCTTTGAAATTTCAGGTAGGAAAGAAAGACTGTTGTCTACTTCAAGCCTTTAGGATTCTACGCTCCAGATCCTACCCTTCCACATGCTAAAAAGTGTTCCCTTGAAATATTTGACTACATTGAGATTTCCTCTTTCCCCCTTTTTTCTTGTGTGAACTGGCAGCTCTTTCCTTCACTTGGGGGAAGGCTCCTGCTCCACGTGAAGATTTGAAACTACAGAACAGATTCAGCACCCTCAGAGCAGTTAAGGGGCTAGGAGCTTTGTCACACAAATTGTCTGTACTCAGTAAACCTGAGCCATGCAGCAGCACAAGAGGGAAGTGGCAAGCATTAGCAAGGGATGGAGGACCCTCATCTTCTTAGACAACTCGTCATCCAAGAAGGGTTGCTACTTGCTAGGGGTTTGAATTCACGGCATTGCTGAAACTCTGCCAAAGCTTGTCCAGCCCTCACACTATCACTCCTTCTGCTCTTCCACCTGGGCACCAGCTATACAACTAGGCAGACCTGGAAAGTACCAAGTGTGACTACGCGGTCAAGGGCCAAGTGGTGTTCTCCCCAGTCGCACCAGTTAGCTGGAAGGGCTTGAGGAGCAGACAGATCCTGCAAGTCAACAACCAGCTGTGAACTGGTGTTGGCAGCAGGATTTTGGTTCCTATGACCACAGAATCCTCTTTGAGAATCAAGGACTGCTTGCAAGGGATGGGATCCACCTGACTATGGGAAGAACAGTTTTAAACAAGGAAAAATAGAGGAGGGAAAATACAACCAAACATCAAGTGACAAAGTAGTGGACTCCACTGGCAAGCAAAGGGTGGGGGATGATGCAAACAAGAAAGACCTCATAATCAAAAAACCAGGGCTGAAATAGGATCACCCCAAGCATATGCACATAAATAAGGAAAGGCCTACAGAAAAACACTCCAGGGAAAGCTCTCATTCTTGGGCATCCAGCAAGACTGGACACACATGTGAAGTGCCTGTGCACTAATGCAAACAGGAGGAAACAGAGCTCTGTGTGTAGTTACAAGGCCACAGTCTCATTGTGATCATAAAGATGTGGTAGGATGGCTCATACGACAAGGTTGCTGCCGTGAATGAATACAGGTTCTTTAGGAAGAAGAAGCTGGGAAGGCAGTGACAGGTAGATGCCATTTGTGTGAGAGAGCAGCACAAATGCATGAGCTCTGCCTTGGGATGGATGATGAGCTAGCTGAGAGACTACAGGTCAGGATGACCAGGCAGACAAACATAGGCGACACTGTTATAGGTGCCCACTACAGACTGCCTGATCAGGATAACATCCTCATGGACAAACTGATGAAGCATGGCCTGGGTAAGTGGATAGTGAGGTGAGCTGAAAAATGGCTGAACTGCCAGGCTCAAAGGGTTATGAGTAGCAGCATAAAGTCCAGCTGGAGGACAGTCCACTAGCAGCATACCCAAGGGGTAAACACTATTAATCATCTTTAACAGTGACTTAAATGATGGAACAGAGTACAAGTTTTCAGATAATACAAAACTGGAAGGAGTGTTTGATACACCTGGTAGTTGTGCTGCCACTTGCAGGGTGGACAAATGGGCTGACAGGAACCTTATGCATTTCAGGAAAATTAAGCGCAAACCAGTATATTCTGGGGGCCAAGTGGTGGGAAAGCAGCTTTGCAGAGAAGCAGCTTGGTAGAAACCAAGATGAACACATTTCAGCAATGTGTCTTTGTGGCAAAGAAGGCCAGTCACATCCTGGGCTGCACTGGGAAGAGCATTGTCAGCAGGCAAAGGGAGGTACTGCTCAGCTCTGGTGAGCCCACCTCTGAAGTGCTGTGTCTTGGTCTCCTCAGTATGAGAGAGACCTGGACATATAAGGAAGCTCAGCAAAGGGCAATTAAGATGATAAACATCTAGACTAGAGTATCTGTCTCATAAGGTGAGACTGAGCAAGCTTTGTCTGTTTAACCCCAAGAAGAGAAGGTTCAGTGGGGTCTTATCAATCCTGTATATAAACACCTGATGGTTCCTTCTTCTTTATACCCTTGCAAAATCTTCTTAGTCACATCCAGTGAACAGACAAGAGGCAGTAGACACAAACTGAAGGAGGAGTACTTCAATCTGAACATAAAGAAAAAAATGCCCCCTGCTTTTTTTGTTTCATTTTGGTTCGTTTGTTTGTTTTGTTTTGTAAAACTGTGAAGGCAATGGAATATTGGAACAGGTAGCCCAGAGAGGCTGTGGAGTCTCCATCCTTCCATATGCTCAGAATCTGACTGGACACAATCCTGCTTTGAGCACGTGAGTTGCATTAAACACTCCAGAAATGCGTTCCAACCTCAACTATTCCAAGACTCTCTCATGGAAACCAGAAGAACTCTAACAGAAGGCTGTTCATATCTATCCCATACCTGTCCAGTCTTCATTCTCAAAGTACATTAAAAAAACTTTCTTCTGCATTAGAGTCAAGACATTACCCTCTTTACATTAAAAGGAATAAAGCAAATCTTTTTTTAAAAATAAAGGTCTGTAGGAACTGGCATGATCTACGTGGATCGCTGACTTTGGTAAATGCTGCTTAAGCTCATAAGGAATGAAAAAAAATTGTGGTTCTGTGAAAACAGGTAATTCTGCATATAGCTACATTTCAGATGCATATCTGCAGTCCCCAGAAACATCCTAGATTACACTGAGATAGTGCTATTTTAGGATTTTATAATATTAAATATATTTTAAATAATATATAAATAATATATTCAATAACATTTTATGCTATTTAATCTTAGAGTTCAAAATAACAAAAACATTATCTTGTGTAACAGCTATTATTCTTTCACATACTTTCAAGAACATAGTAACTTAGCCAACAACTAAATTGACAGTTCCAGTTTACGATGGAAGTGTTATTGCATGAAATTAATTCTAACATTATTGATATACTGACTGTAGTTTCAAACAACGATCAGGGCCAATATCTTACCTTGCACTGGTTCCAACTTTTTAAAAAAGTTTGAATTTGTACGCTTAGTTTTAGTCCAACTTACTTTCCAGTAAGCTCACACTTGGATAAATACCTTCCTAAAATAAAACTTTTTTTTTTTTTTTTGCATTTAAGAGAGTTACCTGAAAACTAAACAGAAAAATCTGTATTAGTCATCTTCCCGATTAAAGTACTGTCTAAACATAGGAAAAGCCACATCTTTGTGGAATAACATCGAAGTCTGAACTAAAATACACTCAATACAGAAATGTATTGATAATAAAAATGTGTGCATGTAATTCATTAAACAAAAAATTTCTTACATTTTTTGAAGAACCTGGGCCATCACAACCCCATTCGTTAAATCTTCCACGGTTTGGCATGGTGCCTCAACATTAAACGTCTGGATCTGTGGGAGAAAGGAAAAGGTTATATTCTTTTACTTCAATATCAAAGGATTTTCAAAAGTAAAAGAAATACTACCAAATAGCAAATAGGACAGAGTAAACCCCACAGATTTAGTGTACATGTTAGAAATTAAGAAGCTTTAGATTTAAGAGCAATCAAGGAAATGAACTACTGACAGGGCTTAGCATCTTTGTTTTCACAAACTTGTAAATTTTGCTACAAATAACGGCAGTACATTCTCCAAAAGGCAAACTGTCCACAGCAATTTCTAATTTGAAAAGTCACGGGGCCTTCTGTTCCCCCATTCAAATACTTCTGGACTGCTTCGTTAGAGCTCAAGAACTTTTGATCCCCAGGTGTAAGAAATCAGGAAAGGAGGGCAAGAGACTGGCATGGCTGAGTTGAGACCTGCTAGTCAAACTAAAGTGCAAGAAAGAGATGCACGAGCAGTGGCAGCAGGGACAGGTATCCTGGGAAGAGTGTAGGGACACTGCCCAACTGTGGTGGGATGGGGTCGGGAAGTCCAAGGCGCAGCTGGAGCTGAACTTCGCAAGTGACGCAAAGAATAATAAGAAGGGCTTCTACAGGTATGTCGGCCAGAAAAGGAAAGTCAAAGAAAGCATACCCCCCAGTCCCCAATGAGCAAGACTGGCAAACTGGTAATGATGGATGAGGAGAAAGCTGAGGTATTCAACAACTTTTTTGCCTCGGTCTTCACTGGCAACCTCTCTCCCCACACCTCTCGAGTGGATGGACCGCAAGGCAGGGACTGGGGGAGGAAAGATCCTTCTGCTGTAAGAGATCAGGTTTGTGACCACCTGAGGAATCTGAACCTACAGAAATCTACAGGACCTGATGAGATGCATCCCATTGGCTGATTGGCCAAGCCACTCTCCATGATATTTGAAAAGTCATGGCAGTCAGGTGAAGTCCCCGTTGACTGGAAAAAGGGAAACATTGCACCCATTTTTTAAAAGTAAAGAAAGGAGGACCCTGAGCACTACCGACCTGTCAGCCTCACCTCTGTGCCTACAAAGATCATGGAACAGAGCCTCCTAGAGACTATGCTAAGGCACATGGAGGACAGGGAGGTGATTCGAGACAGCCAGCATGGCTTCACCAGGGGCAAGTCCTGCCTGACCAACCTAGTGGGCTTCTGTGATGGAGTGACTACATCAGTGGAAAAGGGAAGAGCTACGGATGTCCTCCATCTGGACTTCTGACATGGTCCCTCCCACCATCCTTCTCTCTAAACTAGACAGGTATGGATTTGATGGGTGGACTGTTCGGTGGATGATGGCATGCAGAGGTAGTGGTCAATGGCTCAATGTTCAGATGGAGATCAGTAACAAGTGGTGTCCTTCATGGGTCTGTATTGGGACCAGTACTGTTCAGTGTCTTCATCGATGACACAGACAGTGGGATCGAGTGTACCCTCAGCAAGTTTGCAGACGACACCGAGCAGAGCAGTGTGGTTTACATGCCTGAAGGAATGGATGCCACCCAGAGGGACCTGGACAGGCTTGAGAAGTGGGCCCATGCGAACCTGGTAAGGTTCAACAAGGCCAAGTGCAAGGTCCTGCACCTGGGGCAGGACAACCCCCAGTATCAGTACCACCTAGGGAATTAAGGGATTGACAGCAGCCCTGCTGAGAAGGTCTTGAGGGTAGTACTGGTGGATGAAAACCTGGATGTGAACCAACAATGTGCATTCACAACCCAGAAAGCTAACGGTATCCTGGGCTGCATCAAAAGAAGTGTGGCCAGCAGGTCAAGGGAGGTGATTCTGCCCCTCTACTCCGCTCTCATGAGACCCCACCTGGAGTACTGTGTCCAGCTCTGGAGTCCTCAGTACAAGAAAGACATGGACCTGCTGGGGCGGGTCCAGAGGAGGGCCCCAAAAATGATCAGAGGGGTGGAGAACCTCTCCGATGAGGACAGGCCAAGACAGTTGGGGTTATTTAGCCTGGAGAAGAAAAGGCTCCAAGGGGACCTTGTTGCAGCCTTTCAATACTTAAAGGGGGCGTATGGGAAAGATAGGGAGAAACATTTTTGCAGGGCCTGTTGCGATAGGACAAGGGGTAATGTTTTTAAACTAAAAGAGGGAAGACTTAGACTAGATATAAGGAAGAAATTTTTTACAATGAGAAACATTGGTGAAACACTGACACAGGTTACCCAGAGAGGTGGCAGATGTTCCATTCCTGGAAACGTTCAAGGTCAGGTTGGACGGGGCTCTGAGCAACCTGATCTAGTTGAAGATGTCCCTGCTTGTTGCAGGGGGCGCAGACTAGATGACCTTTAAAGGAACCTTCCACCTCAAACTATTCTATGATTCTGTGATTCTATATTCAAATACACTCTCTCAATGAATGTACATAAGAAACTCAGCTGTTTGAAGTAACACTGATCACATAAAACTCTCATAGGCTCCCCAACCAGCAGATCAAACCTAGAGGGACGTACATTGTCCAAACTTAACTATTCCCTACGATCTGATGGAAGAGGAGAGCACAATGCTGCTAAACCCTGAAGGGTTATGCAATACTAGTGTTCTGAATTAGTTCAGTGTGTTTTATTAACACAATGACAGACAGTGAGGTCCATATAATGGCAAGCCTCTTCTCTTCAGATGGAAGCTGAGATTTGAAAATGCTGCTATTCTGAAGGCGAATGGCAAGTACCATAGGACTGAGCTGTTTGATGACCAAATTACTTATGACTAAAGATGAGTGAGTTTGTAACAAATTACTCTTCACAGGCTGTGTGCTGAACACACTTGGTGAGACCAACCTACAGCTAATTTTCTGAGGATGTTGTGTAATCTAGATTACACAGGAGCAAGAGTAATCTGTTAACAAAAACCCACTCATCAATACACATAATTTCTGTATGGCTTCTATTCATCAACTTAACTTTTATGCATATAGCATACAGGCTATCTGAAACCTTCCCCATACCATATCAGCAAATGTACAAACACACACAGCAAAGCTCTTCCTCCCTTGGTATGGAAAAGAACCTTTCCGCTTCAGCACAGTCTTTTCAACTGGTCTAAGTTATTTGATCATTTACTTTACATGAACATTACTTTTAAAGGGTGCTGATGATTTTTGTGAAAATAGTTTTGACGACGTCATTTGGAGCCTAATGCTCTCTGCTATTATCCTCCTCCTAAGAGGAAGCCTGCACTTACTTGTAGGAAGCATTACTCATCTGCGCCAGGGATAAGAAACTCTGCAAGCAAGCTTGCAGCTTCAGGCTACATAAATGTTAGCCATATCAACCTTTTTTTTTTTCCTGAATGTAATGCACAATCATCTATGCTTTAGTGGCATTCGAAACACTAATGCTGATCCAAGCCATTTCCCAATAAATGCCCTCTAGATAATTGTCTTACAATAAAAGACAATTCATAAAACAGTAAGAAATTTTGCAGATCCTTTTTTGAGGAGAAGGCTCTCACAAAACCAAGAGCACAATATCCAGATTCTCATAATACCTTTGGAATGTCATGTAAGCACTCTAGCAACACCATTTAACATTAATTTGGAGAACAAGCACCTATGTAAATACCCCTTTCTTTCCTTTACTTTGGAAGAAAAAAACCTGGCACTCAATTAGGAAAAAACCCAGCAATGATGTTCATGAAGAGCCAAAAAAGTGAACTCTCAGAGTATGTTTGCTGAGCAAGTTCAACATGTGACCGACGAAGAGTTATGAATGATATCCACATTCCAAGAGTACAAGAACAAATTACTGTGTGGCATACAAAACAGACATAAGTGACTTCTACACTTCAGATTCAGTAGATTTTCCTATAGCTTGGTCTGAGCTACCCAGAAAACATAACTCCTCACTTCTTGTCCAGAGAATAAACAAGCCATCATAGACTGCAGAGACAGTAGGCGAAAATCACGGTGGCTGGGTCAGGAAAAAAAGAAAAAAAACAAACATGAAAAACACCACATAACAGGATATAACATCAAATTGCTATTTCACCGTAAAATTGAATTTACCTACAGTCTCTGAATTGCGGAAATACTGTTGAAGGAATACAGAGACAATTCTGAGCCTGAATCCATAAACTCAGCAACACATTAAACAGGAAATAATACCCTCTAGGGAAAAAAACCTGCCATGACATCATGGAGGCTTATGCTTGAAGAAATTCAAGGTGCTATAAGAATAAAATTTTTAAGCATAGACAATGACAATTTGTTTCTGATTTTGCATATTATACCTTTAAATAATGAAAATTTAAATAATTTTGCTGCACAACAGCCAAATCCAAAAATCACTTAAGAACTACTACTATTAGTATTTTTCAAAAACAGACAAAGTGAAATACTCTTTTCAAATAAGCAATATAAACATTAAGGAGGTCTTCAAACAGACTGCAAACTAATCAGATAATTTAAAATTCATTTTGTATCTTGATATGTGAGAAACCTCCTTGACTAAATAAAAAGCATACGTAGGACTACTTTGGTAGGTAGGTACTGCAGATACCATTACAGTGATGTGCAAAGAAAGGTTGCTAAGCCTATTTCCATGACACAGAAAAACAAGATCTATACTCTCTGCTGTTTTGTAACTAAACTATGTAACTATGTAAACTATTGTAACTATGTTTTATCAACATACTTTCCCAATACTTTATATACAAGAAAAGGTCAAAACTGTCATTAAAGCTCAGGTAACCTGTTTGAACTCTTTTTTCCCCCACAGTCACACATGCAAGATTGCCATTAAGGACGATAATGCTTTTCATAGTTAAATGACAAAGAACAGAAATAAAGACTTAAACTAATTATATGACTTGTTTCTTCACATACATTTAAATTTTGTAATAAATGCCTCTGCTTGCATAGGAAAAGAAATCACAGCATAATATTTCAATTAAGGTTTCAAATTTTTGCTACAAACCATTTATTCAGCTCTTAAAACAAAGGAACTATATCCTTTTCATATCCTTCAGAGATATAAAAGTAACAAATTTTCCTCAAAAAAAACTTAAATAAAACAGCTTTACAAATTTATGTCAAAGTTAAACCCCTATATCATTCCCAGATAGTTCTACAAAATGCTAAACCACTCTAAGAAACAGTAAAGTACATCTTCCAGAAGGGAGAAGAACGATAAGAATGTGGCAATGCAAAAGTAAAGTCCAGCTGTGAAGACAAAGAAGCAAATATTTTTTTTGTGTGCGCCTCTAAACAGCTATTCATTAACAGCTGTTAAAACACTACCATTCCTGTGCATTATGATGTATTTCCTCCTGGAAGACTTCTCTCTCATCCTGGTGGAACTGCTCCTACTTCTTGAGTGTTTGTAATATGGTTTCCATCATTAGTTCCCCAAAGCTGTAAATTAATTCCTGTTCCCTGTTATGATTCTTTTTTTCCATTTTTTCTACCACTATATGGAACCTTGAAATCATGCCTGAAGGAATGGATGCCACCCAGAGGGATCTGGACAGGCTTGAGAAGTGGGCCCATGCGAACCTGGTAAGGTTCAACAAGGCCAAGTGCAAGGTCCTGCACCTGGGGCAGGACAACCCCCAGTATCAGTACCACCTAGGGAATTAAGGGATTGACAGCAGCCCTGCTGAGAAGGTCTTGAGGGTAGTACTGGTGGATGAAAACCTGGATGTGAACCAACAATGTGCATTCACAAGCCAGAAAGCTAACCGTATCCTGGGCTGCATCAGAAGAAGTGTGGCCAGCAGGTCAAGGGAGGTGATTCTGCCCCTCTACTCCGCTCTCATGAGACCCCACCTGGAGTACTGTGTCCAGCTCTGGAGTCCTCAGTACAAGAAAGACATGGACCTGCTGGAGCGGGTCCAGAGGAGGGCCCCAAAAATGATCAGAGGGGTGGAGCACCTCTCCGATGAGGACAGGCTGAGACAGTTGGGGTTATTCAGCAGGTCTCAACTCAGCCATGTCAGTCTCTTGCCCTCCTTTCCCGATTTCTTACACCTAATTAGCTTGGCAAAATGCAGAAAATTTAATTGAAACTGCCATGCTGACATCTGCTAGATCTGCTAGAAATTAAACTGCATAATTCTTTCTCATAAATATTTAAGCAACCAACATTCTTATAGAGTAACTATATTAGGGTAAATTAGCAAGACTAATTTAAGTTCATACGTCAGAAGGAGGCAGATTTAGTAGAGGCTCTCAGTAATATTCTAGAACATATAGGATGTGCATGTTTTATATGTATGTCTGTGTGTACACATATATATCTAAGCATATATATACATCTATACCCATATGATCTAGGATACTACTAATAGATAAAATATTGGTTTATATGTGTATGTATGTGTAAGTATTATACATAAACATACACACATTTGTGTCTGTATATATATAAAAATATTTTTATGTGCTTGTATACAAAGATATAGATACATGCACAGTGTATATGTATCTTACATATAGGAGATCTACGTAATATAAATTGCTGCTATTTTAGGAAAATTGTTATAGAGAACAAGCTCATTTTTATTGGTAGAAAAAAGAAGCTAACGCTAATAATATGTCCACATGAGCTTCACTTATTCTTCGACTTTGAGATGGCTTCTTTAATAGCCTTTTAGTTTTCTATTGTAAAATTTTTCACTCTTTAAGTCAGTTGATCCTAAAGGGAAAGACTAGCAATGAAGTGTTAGCGAGTCTGTTCCCATCACAGGTAGCTGTTAGGAAGCTCTACTTCAGGTAAAAGAAGAGGGGATCTTTATTCTGTGATATGATTTGTCATTTACATCTTTCGTGGTTGGTTAATATATATGGTCATGCACATCCCTGAAATGTCTGCTAAATCTTGCAATCCCACTACTGATCGTATTAGGAAGTATTTGAAACTTTCCAGCTTCCCATGTTGCATTTTGGATTACATAATATGCTTCTTTAATCTTTGAAAGTCACTTTTCACTGCAAGTTAGAAAAATCTAGTAGAGAATATCTATCAAACTGAAAGCAGTAACAAATTTTTCTGTAACATTTCTTTTACCTACAGAAATTCAAGTTCATTCAGGTATATAATACATACTTTTTGTCCCAGCCCTTCAGCACTGCATAAAAAGTATTGCTTATTAGATGCTTAACGTGATACTTGGATTATTCTCAAGAGAAACAGAAGTTCAATAGTTGTCCAAACAACAGGTGAAAACTGAATCCATAAATCTGGATATTACATAATCTTATGGTATAATCCACACATTTTCGTATAAACCACAGAATGATTAGAGTCGCATGGGACCTTAAAGATAATCTAGTTTTGACTCCCCTGCCATGGAGGGATCATTTTGTCCTGAATGAAGATTGCTAGGCTACTAGAAACCTGAATAGCACCACACAAATGTGTCCAAATTGATCCATACTAAGATAAAGGACAGGCAGCAAGGCATAGCTTCTATTTGGTGGCATAAGGCAAAGCAAACACCATTAACTTCTTGGCTAGTGGCTAGCCAGAAAAACTTTGTATACTAGTAGTCCAAATTTATACGTATTTCTAATATTACTGAAACAAAAAAAAAACAACCCAAAAAAAGCCGAACACAGATGACAGCCTTCCCCTTGCAAAATACAGAAAAAGAAGAAGAATTATTTAAAGCCCACAACTCCACCCTCTTGCAGCTATAATTTAGATGAAAAGTACTGTCTCTATTGACAGCTGGAATAAAGAACTCTCCTTCAAAGGCACAGAAGATGAATCCAAAAGCACAAGGTTCTACTGAAATACCTGCACAAACTTTCTGACCAGTGTGGAAACACAGTCTTTCGCAGGATCACAAGAGTACAATAGACATGGCAGCTATAAGACAGGATTCAGAGAAAGCTGGCAGGAAATTTTCATCATGCTAAGAAATTTTACATTTAGCAGATTCTAGAACTGGTAACACAGATGTATAGTACATGACTAAATTTAGCATAACTTGCAGTTCAGGTCATCTCCATTTCCAGTATTTATATTTTAGCAAACATTTTCCTAAACTTCATGGACACTATATAGGTATTCAGAAAAAGATTTTTCAGAGGCTGAGCAAGTTCCATGATTACTTAAGAAAAGCAGGAGCCACCAGGGAACAGGCTGCCATCTTTTGGCATTTTCCATAAAATAAAATCAGATAAACCATGTTGGAGTGATCAAGTCCTGCTGGTTTGGTGTTTTTTTCTAACAACCAAAGGGGCAGTAGAATTGCTAAAACAACCATAATCTCTGTTGCAGTTAAACAAAAACTTATTTCTACTTATTCCTATCCTGAGGTAAAACTACGGATACCTTGCTTCCATGGCAAACAAGTTCACTCAAAGGTTTATCTTATGTAATCCAGGAATGTAGGAAAGGCTATAACCCATTAAGTACTTTGCAACTCTGCAATGAATAAAACACAGATGCTGATTTCCCAGATCTAATGGCCCCAAAACATACATCACATGGGGTGTGAATACCTACTTCTTGTACAGCTTAAGTATCTAAACTTAGCTACCCTGAGAGATTTAACTCCAAACAGTGAACGTGACTTCCACAGAGGACACAAAGCACTACACTTCAAGCATAGTGCACACTTGCAGAGAAGCTTGCTGCTATATGACATGGAAGAGCCATTCTAGGGCTGAAGCGCATTATCAGATTTACAATGCATGTTTTTGTGCAATACTGGCTCCACCACATGCACAACTCCAAAAATATTTCCTGTGTGCCCCCTTCGAAAAGCTGCCATCCCTTTGTGGCCCCAGCTAGTCCACTGAAACATAACTCCAGCTTTGTATCCATTCAGAAGCTTTTGCCTGCCCCATGTAGGAATGGAGTGCTGGCTGGACTCCCCCGGCCTTTAACCTTAGAGAGCTTTTCCCTCCACAAAAACATTCCTCCTCCTTTCCATGCTGTCTCTTGTTCATTGCCCTGAATGAAAAGTATTAAGTAACTCATAGGAATGACTAAGTCATGTATAGCAGCGTAAAGCAGCCAGGAAAACAGCACATGCATACTCTGCAGGGCAGGAAACCGCTACCAGTAGGCTGGGGAAGGAGTTAATCCCTCTCCCTTTCCTATGTGGCAGGATACACCAGGCTGTTGGCAACAGAAGCCACAAGAAGAACACTACTACCCTCTTCCCCTCACTTGCAGCCACGCATTCCTGTCTTAACCTTGTCCTGGTGTTAGCTGCTGTGTGGCCAATAATCTTGTTTTGATTAATGACTAGGACTTGCAAATTAAATTGATTAAGCAACCCTGGACTTAGCTCTGAAGCTGGAGGCAAACCGAAGTTAGTTAAGTTTTTCTAAACTATGACAGTGCTCGAGTCTTCAGCTCAGCCAAGAAAGCAGACAGCAGCAAACGCAATTGAGTCTTGGGCCCCTCTTCTTCTGCCTCCCCTACTCCACAACTTGAATGTCTACAATTGCTCTACAGAAGTCAAACACATAGCAGCAAAGATTTTTTGATGGTCCAGGAAGAATAGAATGTCTTCCAGATCAAGAGCCTTGAAATGTTCTTACAAGAAAGACAAATTGTGAATTTTGTACAACTGACTTCATCTCTTTGAAATAACTGTCTAATTATTTCAAAAAGAAGATAGAAACAGGTTTCTCTCCTCACCTCCCACCTTGAAATTAACATGATAACAGAAAAGTTGCTTCCTTTATACTGTTTAAGGTTCACAGTTCTCAGCAGCAAAATCTGTGTCTTCTCCAAGCAACATCTCACAATCTCCCCCCAAAAAATGAGGGGGCAGAACCAGGAGCAGAAATTGAGCGCATACTCAACCATACCTAAATGTTTTTTCTTCAGACAACTAGCAATTGTTATAAATATACCACTGCCACAGAGCAACTCTTCAGAAAGGAGTAAATTGAAAAAAGGAAGAATTTGGAAAAAGGTCACAAAAATGAAAATTGAACACTATGTCAAAATGCACACATGAAGAATAACATCTGCACCTCCAACACTACTGTATTCAGCCTTCCTGTTGTTGACTTAAAAGGGAGGGGGAAATACATGCAAAATGTACCTTATTATCTTTAATTATCATATTCATATTTTATCAGCCTTATATCACTTGCTTTATAATACAATCTTTAAGAGAAGTTCTTCTGCCTCTGCTTGACCTGTCAGGTCAAAAAATCCCTATAACTTAATAATGGTGCTACACACCCCAGCTCCTTCAAACATAGTGAATGATACGTTCAGAATATCCCATAAAAAGGGTGGAACAACAAATTCTTTACCATCTTAGTGAGAGGTCATAAAAAATAAAAAAAGGTTGCTCAACCTACTGGTTGTGTCACAGAAGATACAGGGGCTGTGATCTGCCACGGCTCCTGCTCCACGGCTGCTGGCAAGCTCAGTGTTTTTTCTCCTTTGTCTGAACAGCAACATATTCAAACAAAACTATCTTCTTGACCTGCTGTCATCACCAGCACAATCAACCACTCCTGAAATTTGACGTTTTCTTCAAGACGTAAGAGATGCTGATGTGATGATATCATCAGAAGAAAATGAAACCCTACAACTTTGTGGTCAATGATCAAGGACTGAAAGAACAAAGAGTTTAAACAGGCTTAGCAAGTCTCCTACAACCTTTGCATCTACAAGAAACCAGAAGAGTATTTAAAACCATAGATGCACAAGGATCAAGAACAGTAGAGTCTAAGAAGGAGGTAACCGGACAGTAGGAGAGAACACAGCTTTCCTAGTAAATTCCAACATTCGATCCTCTCTGAAGAGGGTGCATACAAAGCATTTACAAGCAGCCTTCTCGAGGAATCAAAGTCTGTTTCAGCACTTGCTTACATGGTCTCTACATTTCAAAGTAACACAGGCAAATCCTTCCACTTGGGGATAGGCCAGCCGCCACACAGAAGACGGGAGATACACTTGTACTGCAAAAATTTTTCATCCAAAAGGGAGAAAGGTCAAAGGACTGATACCACATAAATGGCCAGACTGATTTTAAAGTGGACGGTGCCGAAACTGGGGCCTTGTACAGTGTTTATAAAATCCTCACTTATCATAAAAGTTATAACAAGTCTACCACAGAAACTATAGTCGGCCTTGAGGGTTGGAAGACAAAGCAAGCAAGCAATATGCAGCTTGGTGGAGGCAGCACAAGGCAAAATAAGAGATATTTATCATAATGAAGGAAAGAAAGTTCATGACATTTCCACAGCAATCTGCTACTTATAAACAGAGAGCAGCGACCTCTTTGAGAAATCCTGCTGTTTACATGCCAATGCTAAACAGTCTTTTCAGTATCACATCTTAGTTCTATGTTAAAAAAGAAAATTTATCGGATTACATAGCAAAAGCCTGTAGACACCACACTGATTTCAGATATAGACATATCAAAGTGTAACTGCCACATGCACATTTGACAGTTCTCCATGTTTCAAGAAATGACTCAGTGATGTATCTGCATTAAAAGCACTCCTGACGCTACCTACAAAGTGGAAAAAAAACCCAAACGCCCATGTGTTCACATGTGGACAAGGCATAAGTTTTAAACAGAAAAGAAGTTGTGAATCTGTATTACATATGCTGAAACAATTTTAGTATCATTGCAGGTTTACCTCACAGCCATATTTTTCTAAACTGCTTTGGCCGCAGTGCAGCTTGGATAACTATACCACAGTGCCCAGAATAGTCTCAGAAGAGGCTTCTGGGAGATTTTTGGTAGAGTAATAATTCTGCAATTACAGTAAGCTGCAAACACTGCTAAAGTGTAAATATCAGCTTTGAGATGTCAGTAGTTGGGCTCCAGCCCTTCTCTCAGTTTTGCTCGAGTTGCCACTACCCTGGCTACCTCAAAATAACATTATGGTCACCTGATAAAGTCATAGGAAGCACCAGCTCTCCCAGCTGTTTAACAATCTGAAAAAACTGATTCAGTAACCTGAGAATTACACCCCAAGCTAGAGCATAACACCAAAAAGGGGGCATTGGTGAAATATTAAAGAATAAAACAAAACGTATTCACAGGTAAGCAGTTTGCTCCAGCTTAAAGATACCAGAATAGGAATCGCAGGCATGCAAAGTAAAAGGCTTGAGGGATATTCTCATTCATTATAATGATGAGTTCGCAGAGGGAGGAGCAGTTTCATCTCACCCTACATCCATCTGAGAAAACATTCGGTTTAGGCTGAACACGTTCTCATACTTGTGCAAAGCCTTATCTACTCTACTTAAAACACAGACAAACCAGTTCAAGTACTTCTATATGAAGGTGCAGCAAGCAATCTGGGAGGTTAAACCAGTTCTTAAGAACATCCAGCTTCTCTGGCATAATGGAAAAGACTGGCCATCCCAGGTATGCATAAACTGCAATTAAGACAGCTCTATTCTCCCATCTAAATGAACGGTTTCCCAGGAATCATTATGGGACTTGAGCGAAAGCCAGGCAAAAAAAGCATCTTGTTTATACAGTCAGTTTCACTCATAACTAAAAAACTCCTTTGCCTCTTTTGCAAGTTTCATGTATCCCAGAATAAAATGAAACCACGTTTCTTCATTTTTTTAGTCTGTTTCAAATCCACATTCACACAAAAATACTGAAATTGTAAAAATAACCCATAATTCCACACATTCATCTAAGAAATTTGTTGACTAACTCTAATATTGCTTAAGAAGGTTTTACTAATATTTCTGCTAACCAAAAAAAGATACAGCTAGTTTCTTTATTAGATCAATATCTGAGTGGGTGCAAAAGTTAGAAATATGAAAGGATCTGCATGGACCACTACTACATACAGGACAAGACTCCACTGGATAGGTATAGTTTCAGGACAGAAGATTATAAATACTAACTACTGTTCAAATATGATCCTATGACTAAGTAAAAATTCCTACAATGCCACAAGACTTTTTCTCTTGCTGTGATTTCTCTCTCTAAGCTTTCCATTTTTATGTCTACTTTTCCAGGACAGCTTTATGTGCCAAGGTAATTCTTTTTTCAATGGTTTAGCTCTTCTAAGAAAGTGCAAGTTATTTTCAAGGGTAACAGTAAAGTTTGCCACTCAACAAATCCATTGCCTCAACTACCAACCTCAAACATGACAAGGAAAAACAAACAAACAAAAAAAATCACTGCTAGTTCTTTCTCCTATTTTTTTTTTGTTTAATGCAAGAAAATCAGTGGGCATTTTCAAACAGACTTCATATAGATACACTTGTCTTCTTCATCTCCACAAACAAGAACCAGTGACTCATTTTATTTTTCTGTCAAGACTAATCCAACTTCCACTGCACGTGAACATGTCCAGAAGTTGAAAACAAGCCTTTCAAACACATATAAACCACTGGTTTGTACTATATTTGGCTGTATAAAGAATTTGTTCGGGGAACAGGGAAGTAGCCACTACCTTCTGATTCTGCATTTTGTGATTGCCCTCGCTATCTAGCAAAAACCTTAACCTTGTGAAGTTTTAAGAACAACTTTATTGAAATATTAACACCTCAAAATCAAATTTGAACAGTATGCTTAAGTAACAGAATGTTGGAATACTTTTAGTTCTGAAATCTTTTCAGACTTGACACAGGCTTCTGCACAGATGCTATACTTATAACAAAATATTCTCAAGTTATTAACAATTTTGTCCAACCTGCAGTTGGGTAACGGCCAGGATCAACAGTTCAAATCGGTCCTAAAAGGCCAACATCAAACGAGAAAATTCAACCTCTTTCATTCTGCAGCAGCTTACGTGTTTCGAGTACAGTAGTCTCACATGCAAAGGAAAGAGCTAGTCTGTTGGTTACTTGGAAATCTGGGGAGCTCGGAATGCATCGGGACTGCGGCCACTTGCTAACTAAGCTCTCAAGCTTATGCTTCTCCCATTGGCACAACTGCTTTACTGCCAGAGAGCATAAGAGGAGCTAATCTAAAACAGCTAAAATGAAACCACATGGAAACAAGCAGCATATAGCAACATATCTTCCTCCACACCCCCCAGTAAACCTTCCTCTTTCTCGTAGCACTGAGCCTCTCACTCAGCCTTTCTTTGCCAGGATTCATACACATTGACTTCCTAATGAATTCTATCAGTAAGAGATAAAAGAAAAGATCTTTCATTCCCAACACCTGAAAAAGAAAGTACTGGAAGCCAAATGCAGGACAAGTAGCCAACTGCAACAAAGACGAAAAGATTGGCAGGAATGTGAAGGAAAGAGAAACTGGGTTACTTATTCGGGACCTCTATGAAGCACTGGGGAACACTCTTCCCCAAAACCTCCACCTTCTGTACCTTCCTGCACACCTCTAACAATCACTGAATTTCCCTTGCTCATCCCCTTTTGACTTTCACAGAGAAACCTAATTTGTCATTTTCCTGCAACTTACTCATCACTATCACAGCTTTATCCAGCTCCAGCCTTGCACAGACTAAACGTCTAAAAGAGAAAACCTCTGTTTCTCTTCAACACTCAGTTGTACTCCAGAGTTTCACATGGTGGGTATTTCCTTGGCAATTTTATTTATGGAGGGGGGGAAAAAAAAACCCAGCCCCCAAACCAAATCTAGTGGTTCCAAACAGCTAACCAATAAAACAGCTGCCACAGAAATACAACTTTCATGGCTATATTACAGTCACTGCTCAAATTATGGAGTAGCTGCAAACCCAGGTGCAACATCCACCACATCTTGGCTGCTCCGTGAATGACGGCACAACCTGAAGAGGTTTATGGACCAAGCTCCGAATATTGAAACGGGAAAAGGTAATTCTTATGTTGATACTGTATTATCTTCGACTGCACAGGTGAATTTTGTCTCTCGAGGCTCAAGCACTACTTAAAAATACAGAGAAAGAAACAGACGAAAATAAAGTTTCTGGTTACAAAGCCTGGCTAGTGCAGCTGGCAGGTTAGAAAAACGCGGCACTGACACACCGGAGCCATGTCAGGATGGGCGCGGGGGACAGGTGAAAGCTACGGGCAACACCTTGCCCGCCGAGCCCGGGCGCACGACGCGGGGCGGGGGGCGCACCTGGGCGCGCTTCCTCCGGCCGCGGCGGCGCAGGCCCCGGCCCTCCCGCCTCGCCCGTCGCAGCGCCGCGGGGCGCCGGTTCCTTTGTTCCCCCGACGCGGGGACAGAACTCAGGCGGCGGAGGACCCCCCCCCCCCCGCACCGGGCAGCCCCCCGACCGCCTGCCCCGCCGCGGCTAAACGCGGCGGGGCAGGTCCGCCACGGCTCCGCCGACCCCAGCTGGGCTGGAGCCGGCCCGAGCCTCAGGGTGCGGCCCGGGCGGGGGCTGGGGAAGCGAGGCGAGGTCCCCCTCTCCCGCCGGAGCAGGGCCGCAGCGGGGGCGGGCGCACGGAGCCGCGGCCCAACTGCGGGCGGGGGCCTGGCGGCTGCGGCACTCACCCAGGTGAGGAGGCTCTCCCCCAGCTCAGCCCGCTCCAGGCTCTCCACGTTGAACATGGCGGGGCACGGCGGAAGGGCTAACGGCCGGGTCGGGTCGGTACCGCCGGCACCCCTCCCCGTCCCGTCCCGTCCCGTCCCGTCCCGTCCCCTGCCGGGCCGCGGCGTCGACACGTCAGAGCGACCTGACAGGAACAGCCCGCGCGCGCCTGCGCCGGGCGGGGGCGGAGGAGACGCGACGCGACGCGACGCGACGTGACGTGACGTGACGTGACGAGGCGCCGTGACGCTGGCGGGGGGGGGGCGGGGCCGCGCTCGGTGTCGAGGGTCGCGCGCGCCGGGAGCTGAGGTACCGCCGCGCGGAGCCGCACGCCTCTCCGTGCCGCTGAGGGGAAGGGGCGGGGGCTTTCCTACCCGCGCCCTGCCATAGCCGGCGCGGGGCAGGGGCGGCCGGCCGGCCCGCGGGGGGCGTGAGCGGCGCCGCGGCGGTCCGCCTAGTCGTTCGCGTCTCTTCCGGTCCGGCCTGGTTCGGTTCGGTTCGGTTCGGTTCGGTGGTGTCTAACGCCGCTGCCGAAGGTGGCAGCGGGTGGGGGCTGGCGCTGCGCTGAGCCGAGCCGAGGCGCAGTTCGCTGCAGGCCGCGGAGGCCCTCGTACGCCGCCGAGCCCCCGAGGCGTGCTGGTGGGGGGCCGCAGCCCTCCACGGGGTCTGCCCGCTTCCGCCGGCCGTGTGTGCCCTCGGGTGTCGCTGCGTAGGCCGGTGGCAGGTAGGAGCTGGTTGGGAGGGTCTTTGGCAGGGCCGGGAGGGACCTGCAGTAGCACCCCGAGCCCCGGCTGCCCTGGACTGTGGGCTTGTCAGGACACTGCACCCACAGACATCCTCTTGCTAGTAAGTAATATGGCTTGGCTTGTGGTCGGAGCAGCCTCCACAAGGTTTACCTGTCTTTTTGGAGTAGAAAGTGGCATTAACTTTGTCTCAGCAAAACTCTTGTTGTAGTAAAAAATAATTAACATAAGATAAGTTACTTACATAGCATTAGCTGCAAGTAATTTGGTTAATTTTTAATTTCAAAGTCAAGGTGCGTGTTTCATTCACGGCCAGAGTGGCTCTGCGTCCTTACTGCCCCAGCCAGAGTAGCCTCTGGATCATGCTGCAAAGAGATTGCCTGAAGAGTTCAAGAAACTCTTTCTCAGTAGTCAGTTGAATTTTTGGCCTATCCAAAGTTTGCAATGAGAATGTTGGGCATAATAATAAGCTGTACAGTTCCCATCAGTTAGCAGCTGACCTGACTTGCAACAATCTGGAGTAGCGAGCACAGTGCACTGCTAACAGTTGAGAGTTGGATAAGCAACCAAGAAAAGAAGGGTTGTGTATCTAGTAACTGTCACTTTGTTCCTGTTTTCTCACAGTTGTTTGGTTAAATAAGTTAGTAGCATGGGCAATTTCTGAGTGTTCCTTTATATCAACCTGTTTTGAATTAAATTGTATTGTAAAAGCTATGAAAACTCTGAAGTTTTCCCAGTAAAGTACCTTCTTACTGATCTCATTGTACAACCTGCTGTTTTCATTTTTAAGTTATGAATTTGATCTCTCCGTTTAAAGATAGCTTTCACATTCAGGAATGAATTAAATAGTCTTAGAAAGCTACATAAGCTGTGCAACTATAACTTTCCATTCCAAGTTTTAATGTATACTTTAAGCTATACCTTTGGTACTTTTGACAGGTATATTTCAGTGTTTAAGGTTTTCTGCCACATCTTCCTTAATGTACCCATTTCCCACTCTGCTTTGTCTGCTATCATGATGTGTATTTCATTGATGCAAACAAATACAGTCATGCTTTTTGTCTTGCTGTCTATTTTAGATGTGAGGTTGTGTATGGAAGCATTGCTTTCTACAATGAAGAATTCTTGGGCACTTTTCTTAGGCAAGATTTAAAGCCTTTTAATTCACAACTGAAGTATTACCAGTATTACCTTTCTCTTCCTGTCCTGTCAAAAAAGTCAGATACCCAGACCGAAGGCATTGGCATGCTCTTTCTCATGTGCCTATCTGCATATGAATGCAGTTCCACCCTCTGTTTATTTTAGAACTGTATACCTTTCAGCATGTTTTCAGCCTTTTAAAGCAGTGAAAGACTTTGTTGGGAACCCAGTGTCACCCAAAGAAATATTCCAAATGGTAATGCTATACAGACCATTGAATTTGTGTTTTTGCTTCAAGCCATCAACATAGTTTCACGCTCATGGGAAAAATGATTGGAGGCTTTTTGTTTTCCCAGTAGAATGGTGTATTAACTTAGGATTATTTTCCCTTACCGAATTGCATCTGGAGTTTGCATCTGTAGTATTTTTAAGTTGCAAAGCATGATTCCACCAGCAAAAGCAAACTATCTACTTTCTTTTTTATCCCTTTAGGAAAAAATGTGTCTCAGAGACTGCTGACCTCAGACCTTGCAGAGACCTGCTTTACCAGGCAAGTGCTTCAGTTGGTCAGTTCTTAAGGTATATTGAATAAAATTAGTAGTTGCCTACTGGCATTGCCTTCTCCTCTACTTTGGCGAGACTCTTCAGGCTTTTTCCTTTCTCTTTTGCAAAGAGCATGCATGCACATAAATGTAGTCAGAATAGTCCTGAAAGCAAAGGTGGTTTATGGTGAAGAGAACCAAATATGATACAGCTGAGTTTGACTATAATTTTGCTGTACCAGCTGAGCTGATTTGTGACTCCAGAGTTGCTGCTAACTCATAATAATGCTATATTAACAGACTGCATGAAATCCTAGTAAGATTTTCCCAAGTCAGTTTTAACAGTCTTCTCACAGAATGTATCTTGTCAGCTTATATGTTGCTTTATTTTGGGGGTTTTTTTATAAATTTCCTTAATAAATGTCCCCTTTGGATGGTCTCCTGTTTCTTCAAACATATGGAGATACTTAATACTAGAGAATATTGTGTGTGCTTTATTCAAGTAAGACTATGCTCACAAAAATGAAAAGCTAATAAATTCTGTTTCTTTGAAACCACTTTTTCTGAGTATACGGTCTGTTGTTTCCCTTATTTCTGTTCTGTAATGTTACATATGTCTACACTGCTATTTCAAAGTCTGGCTTTAGTAGACTAAAGCACCTGGATAAAATGTATCAGCTCAGGATTTACCTGATTTAGGATCTAGGCTAATAAACTTGTGCTAGAGTCTTCAGTGCTGTTTATACATTTACTGTTCGTCATGTGTGCTTAATGCCTGCTGTGTTAATGCCTTCTGAATGCAGTGTAGGCATACCTTTGAGCTCTTCATGAGGTGGAGTAAAAATAACTGTAGGATCCAGTTTGCTGGGTCAAATCCATTCACAAAGTCCAATTCTCAACCATAGACAGTGGCCATGATCTGCTGCTACCCTGAAGTAGGAAGTAATTAGGTAAGCTCTGATGAGAGAGATATCAATTATTGCCCAACATTTAAGAATTCCTGTTTAATTTGGGAATTTTTCTGTTTTTCTCTTAAATTAAAGAAAACAACTAAATTTTATGCCTTATATATTTCAGTATAAGCTAATGTGTATGCAGGGCATGAATTACAGAATAAATATGCTCTATTTTAGTATGCTTAAATTCTTAAAAGTTGATTTCTGTTACCTAAAGTAGGTCAGTCTTATTCAAAACCTGTTGATACAAATGAAACTCTTTTTTCTTCCTTATATCATGGAAGAAAATTTTGAGGAGTTAAAGCCTTTTTGGTCTTAAAAAAAATGTGACTCTGTTTTACTAGTTGGAGAGGAATTTGCTTATCCTGGAAGACACACAACCTCTACAAATTAAGCAGCATTTTTAAGGAGGGGGGTAATGCTTCTGCAGGAAAAAGATATTATTACATGTTCTGACTTGCACCCTGGCCCACCACCACTGTCTTCATTCTATATAGTTTTTTCAAGCACTGAGGGCGGTTGCCAGTACTGCATCAAGAAGAAAATACTAAAAATAAAAATTAATTTAAAAAAATAAACAAACCAAAACCCAAACCGGGTTGTTCCAGTTCACTCCCAGCCCATCCCTGAAAGGACACATTGTTATCCAATGTATCTTTTCAGAGGTTGAGCAAATCCTACAGTGCTCTCAAAGTCAATAAGATGCTGCTCTTGGTTACTAATTTGTATCTCATAGCAGTATTGCTTCTTTGTTATCTGATTGTTTACTTCTCCCACATGAAGTTAGCCTGTTAGGGCTTTTTCACTATGCTTTCATATTCCATTGGTGTGGGTCCTAAAATCTCTGTTGTTTTGAGAGTGTATTAGTATATGGTACTTCCTGGGTAAACTTGGAAAAGTTCAAATATTTCAGAAAGCTGTAGGGGTATTCTGACTTTGGATGGCTGGCACCAAGTGTTTAATATATCACTGGATTGGTTTTCATTTCTTTCTGAATCACAGCATGGGGTGTTGTTCTGACTGTGCTGTATGTTGAACATTGAAAGTGTTCATAATACTTTTGAAATCTGAAAAATGAAGAAGTAATACATCCACACTAGTGTATGCCCTCACATTTCAATGTGATCTGTATGAGTTTCCAAGAATAAAAGACATTGTAATTGCAGTATTGCTTGTTATGGTTCTCCTTTTTTTTTTTTTGGCATAAACCTGCATGCATTGTTCATACTTAACCATAGAGGAGAAATGTATCTTTTAAGGCCTGCAGATTCTTAATTGAAATGTAAGTAAATTAGTGTTGCTTTCTGCCAGTGATCAGTCTCAGAAAAACTGATAATAAACAAGGTGATTTTGCGTTCAGATAGTTAGTCTGTGACAGCTTTTACAAACAAAACCATGTGATTTTACAAACAATAAATTCCAGTCCTTTCTATTTCCAAGCATTTTGCAAACAGTTTAGTAAGAGGTGGTTTACGTTCTGCAGCTATCAAGAATCCTACCGTGGATAAACCTGATCCCAGTCTAAGTACTGTGCTGCAAAGTCCAGCTGTAACTTAGCTAGCCCAAGTGGAACAGAGGAGTAACTCCTGTCTTTTTTCCACCTCACTGTGCTGTCATACTGTTTTACTTCATGCAAGTGCCAGTAGTTTAAAGATGAGATGAAATGAAACTGGAAATTAAGTTTTGGGCTCTTTAGCTGTTGCTTACAATGTAGGAAAAAGGCCCAACATCTTTGACAGATTTTTAAACTTTGCAACTGATACTTTTAACATTCTGAAGTTGATTGTATAAATCCCAATTTTGATGTGAGTATTGTTAGATGTGGTTTGGTTTTCATCCCCTAGTTGGAACACAGGGTGGGTTTATGCTTTCATTTAAGAAAGCTATTCTTGTTAAATGGCTAAAAAGAGGAAGAATTCTAAGTATAACCAAAATTCAATTCTCAAAATTTAATCTATTTTCAATTAATGCCCTTTTTTTTCCCCAGAAGTCATTCTATTAATTTGGTACTTTTCTCAGAGAGCTAGCGTAGACAGGAATGAATTTCTTGTATAAAAGAATAGAGGCACACCATTAAAAAGTTCAAAATTTCTTTTTAATTATTAAAATAAACAAAAGTAGCATAAATCTACAGAGAAGAAGGAACAGCTTTAAAATTATTTAATGTCTGAAAAGCCTGTGGTGTAGAATGCTGATCTGAAAAGGATTATATGATGAAAAGGTTTATGAAATACTGTGATTTTTGCGTAGTGAGACAAATGTGATGGATCAACATAAAAAGATTGAATTTAATATAAACCACATCAAGTTGCTATTAAATAACATCAAATTATTACCACTTATTATTTTAGAAGAGATTAGATATCTGTGGTAAAATCTGGTTCTGGAAGTCTTCTTGGACATACACTTAGTCCTTGTGAATGCTGGTTGTCTCTGAAGACTGGAGGGTTGTTATTACATCATTTAAGAATTAAGTCTCCTATAGCCTGCTTATTAATTGTACCAACTGAAAGAACCCCACTGCTAAACACATGTGCTGGGAGGCAAAATTCTTTAGCAGCTTTTTTAGGACTGTTAGTCTATTGCACATTCAAACCACTGCGAGTGTGTTCATTGGCTGTTGTGGTTGCACATGAAGAAACATGAACTGCAAACTTGCAGTTGCAGATTTTTTGTTTGAAAATGTTCAAAATAGACTTAGGTCAGAAAATGCCTTCCTCCTGCAGTCAGACAATTTTCAAGTAGTGTATTTTAGCAGTGTTCTCTGTGTAGCCATTGCTTCTTTTACATGCTAGCCCAGAAATAATAGTAGAAGGAGATTGTTACTGTCTGTACTGAGGCTTAAATGACTATTCTGAGAAGGTAAGTATTGATCTTTTGAAGTGACATCCTTCTGTTTGTAGTTCCTAGTCTACACAATTCATGTCAGCCCTCCTGTGCAATGGTCTGATTCAGGAAAAAGTGCTAGAGGTAATGAGGGGAATATGCTCAGCACTTGTTGGCTGTCCAGAAGCAGCAAGTAAGTTAAAACATGAACAACATCAGTAGCCTGTCTTCTACAGAATTTAGTAATAGAAGCAGCTGGGAGAAAAACTGAGGCAGAGATTCCACTCCCCCCTCTATGCATCTTGGCGGTATTGATATGTAACTGAAGACAAAGTGTTTGAGGGAGTGGCCTTTTATGTCGCCAGGAAGACTATGCAGGAATTTCTGTTGGACACTAAGTTTCTATGAAAATTGTTATTAGGAAAATCATATGTAAGGGGTGAAGGAGATACAAGTAACTGGCATGGGGTGCGGGAAGGAAGAGAAAGTGAGGATCTGTGTATTTCTTATTCATCTTCTTCTTCTAACCTTGGCGCCATAGTTCTGCATGAGCAGAAATGAAGGCAAGCAGATGTAGTGAGTGCTATTAATGGTAGGCCGATAAGGATTAAAAGTGTTGTTGCAAGGAATGTGCAGAGGGGGAGAGAGAGCTCTGAAGTGGATGTCTTGAAGGCTGTTCAGGGAAACTGAGTTAACGTTGTGTGATACTGACAATTCATGTATTGGTTTCAGAGTGCACCAAGCAAGCAGTGACACAGAAAGCCTTTCAGGTGTCAGTGTGAGAAACACTTGCCATCCAAAGGTGCAGTTAAATCATCTGTATGTCTCTGCCACAGTGTGTGTTTCTGAAAAAAAGTGCATAATACTTAATGGGATGTAGTCAGAATTTCCACAGCAGTGGAAAATGAGTGTCCCAGAATGTTGTATTGTAAGAGAGAAGCTCCTTGAGGGTTGTATATGCAAAGAAATAAAGTATATAGATTGGAAATGTTGAGCAGAGGAGGCATCACAGCACACCTACCAGTCCAGATTCTCAGCACCAAGGAACTGCTGCTCAGAAAACTTCCACAACAGCTTAGCCTCATGGCTTTAACTATAGCAGTATAATTATGTAACTAGCTACACAGTTAAATGCTTATGTCTTTGTGTAGGCTCTTGTTCCTACGTAAGACCTTTCCACAAAGATTTGGTCTTTTATTCATTAGTATATATGAAACCTGTGTCAATATTGACCTACTTTAAACATGGCTCTTGATGAGTCACTGGTGTTCCACCTTTGGGAAAAGTTACTCTTTCCAAATATTAATCAACATTTCAGTAGTTGTACTGTGACACAGTTGCTTGTGGAAAGCTGTAATTAGCAAAAATTACGACTACAGTTACAGAAATAATAGCCTCAGTTCAGATTTGGACACTGAGGATAACTAAATTTATTGTTTCACTTCATGTATGCTTCATTATTTCTTTTTTTTTTTTTGGAAGTGGAAGCCCAAAAATATAACAACAATTAAAGTAATCTACCCTTCTTTCTCCATTAATTTTTTCTGCTCTTATGGTACTTAATTATACCTCAGACAGAGGACAGCTCCCACAAATGTAAGGAGGCTTGGAAAAAACTCCACGACTCGTACAAGAAAAGCGCTGGAGGGTGACAGTAACTATCTTATGGAAAAAATGACACTTTTGTATTAGCAATACACTGACATTTTGAAGTCTTGCGAGGGTAGTCATTACAGGTATCCACTAAAATCCTGATGACTTGTATTCCATTTCAGTTTCGCAATTACTTCAGAGCCAGGCAGTGTCTGGTGGTGTTTGCTAGACAGCAAGGTTCAAACTAAACAATTACACGAGCTATGGACTAGAAACACGGATGAAAGCTTGCAAGCTTCAGGCACACACACTGGACTAGGAAGTAAATGATGCCACTCTTACCTGACCTGATAAACTGATGCTGAGATTTCAGGTCAGCTCTATATGAAAAATACTTTAATTGTTTATGGGCACAGCTTCAATATGACTTTTTGGTCATGTACCAGACTTAGCTTCACTCACCTGGTTTCGTAATATTCACAGTTCTAATTCATTTCACTTCTTGATTTAGCAGTGTGTTGGGTACCATTTTATTTTGCTTGTCTCCAGCGGTAGGTTAATGCTGTAGGTTAATAAATGTTAGCGTTAGCAAGTTATTCTGATTGTTGCCTGTGTGAAATTAACATAAAACAAGTCTAACAAGGGGAGCCTGATAATACTCTTTTTCTTTCAAGTTTTTCCCATGTTTCCAGCTGAAGGATGGTAAAGCACAGAAAAGACAGATAAAATATAAAGTGTGTTGGGTGATTCCTGCGTATCCAGATGGGCATTTAACACTTTAAAAACAGCTAAACCCCAAAGTTCCTTGTTTCTTTCTTCACATAAGTGGTGAAAATTAGGTTTCTAAAAATTATGTTGTCTCAGCCTAGCAGCAATGATGTGTTGTGTACTAGCTAAAATTCATGATAATGCAGAGTCGTTATACTTTTTTTTTTAAACGAACTGTCCTTAGAATATGTCTAATTCAGCAATGACCTATTCATAGACAGGTTATCTGGTAAAGATTCCCAGGTAAATTATCTGACTGATGTTTAAAAAAAAAAAACATTTAAGTCATTTAAGACTTGTTTGCTACTGCACAAGGCAAATGTTTTGCAGTCCTCTGCAGCAGGCTCAATGTTTGGTAAAAATGCATCTGTTCCCTCTTCTTTTACCATTTTTTCCCCCAGCAATGACTAATCTGTTGCTTCAGGAATTTATTGTGTGTATGAATAGATGTGTATACAAATTATTTTTAACTATGTTTAAAATGTGCATGTGCACATGTATGGTGTTTTATATATATGTGTATATACTTCTTTTTATATTTTAGAGCTGTGATGGCCAGTCAGCAAGCAGAAGTTCAGAGTTTGAAGCTAGATAATGATTCGGTCATAGAAGGAATAAGTGACCAGGTACTGGTGGCAGTTGTGCTCAGTTTCACTTTCATTGCTGCTCTGGTATATACGCTTTTAAGGTGAGAATATGTTGACAGGAATTAATCAACATAACTGCATTTGTAAAATTCTCTCAACAAATTGTTGCATTGGTATATAAAACAGCTGTGATTTTGTGGCATTAAGGAAATGATTGTTTGACCACTTACTCTATTTAAGTAATTGCTTGGCAGAATTTCAAAATTTAACTCACAGTTAGAATGAACTGATACATTTCTCAAAAGTGAAGTTTAACTCTTCCTTATGTTAGATGATCAAACTGAATAACGTTCGTCATTCCTTAGGACTGAAGATGGCTGAATTCACAGCATATATGGCTGGTGTTTCATATTTTGTTACAAAGTACAGATTTGTCAATAATGACTCCACAATTAAGACTGGCTATAATCTTCCAATGTATGTTCTAATTACAGTCTCCTTCCAAAAAAAGACCCCAAAAATGCTAAACCTGAATAAATTGACTGATTGGTTTATAAATGAGTAAGCTAGAAAACAATGGACTTTAATATCATCGAATCATACAATGGTTTAAATTGGAAGGGACCTTGAAGATCCTCAACTTCCAACCCCCCTGCCATGGGCAAGGACACCTCCCACTAGACCAGGTTGCTCAAAGCCCCTTGCAGCATGGCCTTGAACACCTCCAGGGATCAGGCATCTACAGCTTTCCTGGGCAACTTGTTCCAGTGTCTCACCACCCTGAGTGAAAAATTTCTTCCTAATATCTAACCTAGATCTACCCTGTTCCAGTTTGAAGCCATTACCCCTTGTCCTATTACTGCATGCCCTTGTAAAAAGTCCCTTTCCAGCTTTCTTGTAGGCCCCCTTCAGATAGTGCTATAAGGTCTCCCCAGAGCCATCTCTTCTCCAGGCTGAACAACCCCAACTCTCTCAGCCTTTCTTCATAGGAGAGGTGCTCCAGCCCTCTGATCATCTTTGTGGCCCTCCTCTGGACGTGCTCCAACAGGCCCATGTCCTCCTTGTGCTGAGGGTGCCAAAGCTGGATGCAGTACTCTAGGTGGGGTTTCATGAGAGCAGAGTAGAGGGGTAGAATCACCTCCCTTAACCTGCTGGGCACACTTCTTCTGATGCAGCCCAGGATGCGGCTGGCCTTGTGGGCTGTGAGCTCACATTGCCAGCTCATGTTGAGCTTCCCATCCACCAACATTGCCAAGTCCTTCTTCTCAGGGCTGCTCTCAATCCATTTTCTTCCCAGCTTGTATTTGTGTTTGGGATTGCCCCAACCCACATGCAGGACCTTGCACTTGTCATTGTTGAACCTCATGAGGTTTGCACGAGCCCACCTCTCCAGCCTGTCCTGGTGCCTCTGGATGGGATCCCTTCCCTCCAGCATGTCAACCACGCCACACAGCCTGGTGGTGTTGGCAAACTTGCTGAGGGCACACTAAATCCCACTGTCAATGTCACCAACAAAGATGTTAAATAGCACCAGTCCCAGTACTGATCCCTGAGGAGTGCCACTTCTTGCTGGTTTCCACTTGGACATCAAGCTGTTGACCTTGGACATCAACCCTTTGAGTATGGCCATCGAGCCAGTTCTTTATCCACCAAGTGGTCCATCCATCAAATCCATGTCTCTCCAGTTTAGAGACAAGGAGGTCGTGTGGGGCAGTGTCAAACCTTTGTCCAGGTTGATGGTGTATGTTGCTCTCCCCAACACTGTAACCCCATCATAGAAGACCACCAAATTTGTCAGGCGTGACTTGCCCTTAGTGAACGCATGTTGGCTGTCACCAACCACCTCCTTATTTTCCATGTGCCTTAGCAGAGTTTCCAGGAGCATCTGCTCCATGATCTTGCCAGGCACAGAGGTGAGACTGACTGGCCTGTAGTTCCACAGGTCTTCCTTTTTTCCCTTTTTGAAAATGGGGGTTATGTTTCTCCTTTTCGAACTTCGCCAGACTGCCGTGACTTTTCAAATATAAATGAAAGATGGCTTAGCGACTTCATCTGCCAGTTCCCTCAGGACCTGCGGATGGATTTCATCAGGTCCCATGGACTTGTGCACCTTCAGGTTTCTTAGATGGTCTCATACTTGATCTTATCCTACAGTGGGCAGTTCTTCATTCTCACAGTCGCTATCTTTGCCTTCTGGGACTTGGGCGGTGTGGTGAGAGCCTTTGCTGGTGAAGACAGGCAAAAAAGTCATTGAGTACCTCAGCCTTCTCCATATCCTGGGTGACTAGGTCGCCTGTTTCCTTCCAGAGAGGACCCACATTTTCCCTAGTCTTCCTTTTATCATTGGCGTATACGTTTTTCTTGTTCCCCCTGGTGTCTCTGGCCAGGCTTAATTCTATCTGGGCTTTAGCTTCTTAACCTGATCCCTGGCTGATCAGACAGTTTCTTTATATTCCTCCCAGGCTACCTGTCCTTGCTTCCACCCTCTGTAGGCCTCCTTTTTGCTTTTGAGTGTATCCATGAGCCCCTTGTTCATTCATGCAGGCCTCCTGGCTTTTTTGTGTGACTACTTCTTTGCTGGTATACATTGCTCCTGATACACTTTTCATAAAACTAAATGTTAAATTCTGAATTCACTAACTTTAGTGGTCAAGTAATCAAAGCTTATTTTTCATGTCAGAGTTTTTCCTTGCACTGTAACAAATATCTTAGCCTCTGTGTTTTGGGAAAATAAGTCTGAACTTGAGATTGCCTCTCTTTTTTTTTATGGATGTTAGTACATTTCTGAACACACAAGAGTTTTAACAACTAAGAGAACTCAATTTTAGTGACACATTGGCATTATGGAATTTACTGAGGAGGTTCTGTCCATATGAGAAGTATTAGCAGGGCAGGAGGTATTTGAGAGCAAGCTACAAAAGAAACCAGAAGTGGGAAGGCTTGGAGTTCAGGGGGACGATATCATCAGGGTGATGAAGGGTTGCTTGGGGAGGGAGAAAAGGGCTAGTTACTAGCTACCTCTGCAGTGTAATGAGTTAAGCAAACAGTTTGTCTGTGAATCCTGTTACATGCCCTGATGGTTTGTTTTCTGGAGGGGCAAACAAACTCGAATGCAAAGCTTTTGTACTTTGGAAGTCTTGAAGCTTGTTTTTTTTGGAAGTCTTGAAGCTGCATTGTATGACTGACTAGAGAAAGTCCTACCAGCATCCTCTTAGCTCTCCACTGTGCCTTCTGGTAACTTGTGAAATTGTCTGTTCAGCAGCATTTTCCCTCCACCTCCTTTGTATTGTCTCCATCACAATCTGCACATTGCGGTAGAAAATCTGTACAGTACAAAAAGTACAGTAATTTTTATTTATTTAGCACTGAAGGGCAAATGGGAGAGAAAAGGAGTATTTTCTTTTTCTTCTCTAGTTATCTTAGGCAATACAGTGGTCTGTGTGTTCCTTATACTGTTTCCATTACCTCAATCTCTTTGCCACCCATACTTCTGTATGCAACATCTGAAATACTTAAGTTGGGTAGGAACAGGTCCTGTGTATGAATACATGCTTAAGGTAATGGAGTAAGATTGCAGGAACTGAATAGAAGGGGAAAGTAGGCAGCAAGGAGTGTATGCTGCAGTAGATTTTAGGGGACAGAAGTGGAATATGGAAAGAACTGTTAAAGGATATGGTTGCTGTGCTTGTTTCCAGCAGGGAGAACTCAATGAAGAATCACATCAGTCCATGAGCTGAAGGTCTCCGTGCTCTTGGTGGAAAAACTGATTAGCAGTAATTAACATATATACCAAGTTGCAGATGTTTCATTTAGTCACTATAAAATACTTCTGCAAAGCCTGTATGTCTTTGAGTTATAAATTTTGATAAAATGCAACCAGATTTTTTCCATCATCTTTCATTTGTGAGTAGGTTGTCACATTACAAATGAGACTGCGAAAATTTAGTTAATCCAACAAACTAAAGGGAGCCTGACCCTCCAGTGTTCTGTATCAGAGATTGCCTCCTTGTCCCAGATGACTTACCTAACCCATGTTTATGAATCTGCAGGTTTAGATCTTTTCCTCTCATTTTTCTATCTCATCATATGGTTTGATTATAAGATCAAGTCAGTATTTTCAGCAGAAGTGAAATCTTCATCCAATAGATCACCATGCGGTGATACACCAGTCCCCATGAGTACTGTCCCTCACTTTTCCCTGTGTGACTGGACACAATGAGTAGGCAGCCTTCTTCCTTCTGGTAATGATAGTTTGGTGGGGCCCTTTGTGGTACGTAGGAGGATCTTTCCACATTATGGAACTTTTTTCCTAAAGTTATGGAGTGCTAACACTCAGAAATGGGGAAATTAAATTACTCCACATCTAACTATTTCTTTC
The DNA here is from genome assembly GCA_017639485.1 of Pluvialis apricaria. NCBI lineage: Eukaryota > Metazoa > Chordata > Aves > Charadriiformes > Charadriidae > Pluvialis > Pluvialis apricaria. Next base: position 53,673,796 of record CM030044.1, on the reverse strand, counting down.
TGGCTTGTGATTGATAATGCCTTTAATTACATAGCACCATACTGGTTTTCATTTATTTAATTTATTTTCTCACACTAATTGCATGACAGAAGTTACGAATTGGATATGTCTTGAGCTCTTGCTGTCCCCTCCTGGACATTGTGCAGTGTTCTGCTACCTCAGCATTTTATGCATAAGTGACAGATGTTGTAGATACTGTACCTCTACAGCTCTACAAATACTTTCATGTATTCAACGTAGTATTTAATACCAGAGTAAAGTCATATAAATGAACACTTTAGCAGCAAATTTGCAATTAGTTGTTTATGAAGGAATCAGAATAAACTGGCTTATAATTCACACCTACCACTTGTGTGTGATTTCGATATATATCAGAGTTCTGGCAAACTGAAGATGCAAAATATGCTCATTTGTAGCATCTAAACAGGAAAATACTTTTATATATATAATATGTATGACAGACGACATCCACAAAATCTGACTCATGGAGACCCAGGGTGGGCAAGAAAGGCTTCCCATCATATAACTTTCATATCTATGACACTCACATTAGTATTAAATAAATTTACTTTTTACAGATAACCATGTAATTATTAGCATTAAAAATATGGAGTTTGTCTGTTACTCTTTGAATAAAGAATGAAGGAGACAAAATGTTAAAGCTATCAGTAATGCAGTATTATGATTGCCCACATCAGATGAAGGAAATTATTGCAGAAGCTCCTAGAGCCGTTGAGGAAATTATGTAAATAGAACTGCAACCAGAATATGTCCTAAAAATTCAGCCAGTTCAGCCATCACCCCTGACAGAGGATCAGCTTGCCTAGGTCATCTCTGGAAGCAGTGCAACCTGGTTTTTGATTTAACTTTTAGTCAACGATAGATCACAATACCCTGAGGTAACCTTTTCTGATTTTGTACACTTAGCGGTGAGAAATGTTTTTCCACCAACCTCAGATAACTGTGAGAAATAATTGCTCATATTTATAGAATGAAAGCCTTATCCTGTCCCCTTTTCTCTCCATGAGCGGTCTTCTGTATGAACTGACATTTCTTCACTCTTTCTCTAATGTTTAAAAAATGTGGGCAGTAGTTCTTACTCCCTTCTGAACTTCCTTCAACTTCTCTACATGTTGTTATGCATTTAGCCCAAAATGGAAAATAGAATCCAGCTGAGACCTCAACAATGCTGAGCAGACTGCTGACCACATGTTGAGTGAATGTTGAGTGAAATCCATGTGAATAAATAAAGCATAAAAATTCAGAGTTTTGAATATGATGGTGTTGACTCATATTTATTGTACCTCAACACCTCTTAATGTCAGCATCATTTTTAATTTCAATTCTGTTCCCATTGTGATTTTGAATTTCAAACTTGCAATATATCCAGCCTTCTTTCTTCAGTGAGTCCCTTCTCTATGATTCCTCTCAGCATCTCTAACCTGTAGTTTTCTTGCCCGTAGAGTCTTTCTTTTTAAAGATTGATTTAAAAGGAATGATTTCTTTTTATAGAAATCCAGTCTGCTGATAGTTACATAAATTCAACATTCTAAATCTAAGAGTTTGGCTACCCCTTCTTATGTAAATGTTATGTCTTAATCTTTCATCTAGCAGATAAAATTGAAATAATTAGGATTTTTCATCTTGGGCAGTGAGTGAAAAAAAAGACATTTACAAGTAGACCAACAATACAAAAACTAGCAGTGGAGACAAAAATTAAAAATATTTCTTCATGATGAATATAAAAGCTTTCAAGCAACTTGATTTTTTGCAGGTTAATAGCTTAATTTTGTTTCAGATGGAAATCTAGTTTTAACATTATTTAATGATTGATTATGGAGTGTCCCTGAAAAATTTTGCTGCTGGTGTACAGCTTTAAGTGTCCAGAGTAACTTTAGCATCTTGAATAAATGTCCTGTTTCCTTAATTATTGGTGTACTTCCTTTAAAATCCTTTATAACAGGAAAGAATTATTTTTGCCCTTTGTTCAAGTTCCATTTTTTTTTTCAATCAGTTATTTTTCAGTGTTGGGTCAATGTTAAGTTTTTCTTATTGCTTATATTTCCTTTCACAGAAATGAACATCAGAACATACACCCAGAAAATCAAGAGCTAGTGCGAGCTCTTCGTCAGCAGCTTCAAACAGAGCAGGTGCTGTGCTGTTTGCATCATACAACTATGGTTTGGGGTAGTGTTGACTTCTCTGAGGTTCTGGAAGAAGCTTGAAAGTTATGGAAGCTTACTTACTGCACAGAGGCATCCGTGCAATTTATCAAGTAATAAGACAACCTAAGCCTTTTTTTATGGATAAGTAAAGTAATTAAAATCAAATACTTGGCTCGTTCTTTTTTAAACAAGTTTTTGCCACAAGGTGGAGTATGTTAGATTATGTTGTGTGCTTCCTGCAACGTTCCTGGGAACTTAGTGGCAAAGGAAAGGAAATCTGGAGTACAGCTTGCTGCCACAGGACAGAGGTTAGATGTTTAGACTGATAAACTGTGTGTACCAGAACAATGGAACAGCAACAAGAGCCAGGCAACAAAGATTGACAGAGAGAAACTTTTAACCAAAGCCTTTAGTGACCAGACAAGGGGCAATGGTTTTAAACTGAAAGAGGTTAGGTTTAGATGGGACATATGGAAGAAATTTTTTACGATGAAGGTGTTGAAACACTGGTCCAGGTTGCTCAGGGAAGTTGTGAATGTCCTGTCCCTGGAAGTGTTCAAGGTCAGGTTAGACAGGGCTTTAAAAAACCTGATCAAGTGACAGATGTCCCCGCCTATGGCAGGGGAGTTGGACTATGTGACCTTTAAAGGTCCTTCCAACGCAAACCATTCTGGTTCTATGATTGCATGCAACTCTGATATGTAGAGAGTGGATGGGAGAGTCTAGGCCAGGTTACTGGAAATTGCTGAGTCCCAGCCCTGGAGTAAAAAGCCATCCTTTTTGGAGAGTATTGAGGACAGTCTTTCATCATAGTACCTGAAATAATGACAGATTTTTAACTACAGTGCATATTTATGTGGAAAACAAATTTGGCAAAATGGGGAGAAATACCATTTCATGCCAGTGACACACACAAGCTGATGTCTATGCTTGGGACCAGTAAACACTGCAACTGGTAAGCAATGGAGTTTAGTTACCTAGCTGTGGACAGAACTACTTAGGATAATGAAGTAATAGTATAGATCTGAGTTGTTATTCACGCTTCAGCATGTCTAACCTAACGTAACGTGAAGGACAAGGAGGGTCTTTCTTTGCGGTCTTTAACTGGATTGAAGCACACACTTATATAACAGATGATGGGAAAATAATGGGCTTGTCACAAGAAGAACATGCTTAGTGAATCGGGTTTTGCATTTCAGTATCTTTGATTTTTTCATTTAAAAATGTTTCTTTCATTTCACATAGTTTTGCATTTGACTGACTTGTAGTAAATGAACACTGGATTTATTATTATTTTTTTAACTCAGTAGACATATAAAAATAGCATATGTAACACTTTGCATTTCTCTTCTAGCAGGATGCTTCTGCTGGTGATAGACATCACTTCTATACAGATATGTCCTGTCCAGTGTGTTTGCAACAGGCTACATTCCCTATAGAAACAAACTGTGGACACCTCTTCTGTGGTAAGCAAGAAAAGCCCCATCTGCAAAGATAAAACCAGAACAGAAATACAAAGATAAAACCAGAACAGAAATACAAACTTTTGACACTAGTATGGTCACCATAATGCAAAGCTTTGTTTGATTTTAACTGCTTATCTTCTAGTCTGCATTAGAAATTTTTTTTATATAAATTGTTGAGAAAATACATTTGTGAATAAAAGGTCACTTTGAGAGTGTGCTGCATTTTTTTCTATGCTATCAGGATTGAAACTGCCGTTAATTTAAAAATGTCAAGGACAGAGAGTATAATTCATTTCCCTTTAGTAAAAAACTGAAGAGGCTGAAAAACGCTGGGAAATATACCGTTTAAAAAAACTGGTTTAGACAGAGTAAAAAATTCTCCTTGGTATTATCTTTATCTCATGTGGGTTTTTTTTTTCTTGGAAGTCCTGAAGAATTAAGACTAAGTTCATAATGCTTAAAGTGTCTGCCTTTTTTTTTTTTTTTTTTTTTTTGAGGCCCAGCTATTCAAATGTATATGGGGAAGGACTTTTCACAAGGGCATGTAGTGATAGGACGAGGGGGAATGGCTTTAAGCTGGAAGAGGGCAGGTTTAGATTAAACATTAGGAAGAAGTTTTTCACTTTAAGGGTAGTAAGGCACTGGAACAGGTTGCCCAGAGAGGTTGTTGAGGCCCCGTCCCTGGAGGTGTTCAAGGCCAGGCTGGATGGGGCTTTGAGCAACCTGGTCTAGTGAGAGGTATCCCTGCCTATGGCAGGGGGGTTGGAACTCGATGATCTTGAAGGTCCCTTCCAACCTAAACCATTCTATGATTCTATATATAAATGCCCTACACTGCATTTTGCCTCATCTCCTTCAGGTTCCCAGTAGGATTCTTTCACTGCATTCAGCTGGTTTTATAGAGTATATAGTGCGTATCATGCCTAGTCATTTCAATGAAGAAATTTACAGATTTGGGAAACAGTTGAAGCGCTCAGATTTTTATATATTCCTTCATCTGTTGAAATTCTAATGAAGCCAAGTTTTTAGGATAAATTTTACATCTCATGACATTTTTGTCACTTCCAAATTTTGAACTGGTAAAATTTTTAATTATTTGCTTCTTCAGTTAATGATTAAGAAATTTTCTGTCTTTTCAGGAAATAATACCTTAAAACTAATGATGCAGTTCAACCTGTTCAGGATTTTTCTCATTAATAGCAATGAACTTGAACATATAGGTTATTGGCATCTTCAGTGAGTGCTGTATACAAAATTACACCAGAAAAGATAGATTCAACCTAACTGCTTGTACACTTCTCCTGTTTTCCTTGGTGTGTAACATATTATTTCATGCAATGGGTGTTTAAACTCAGAAGTTTAAATGTCTGTAACTTACCTTTATCAGGTTCCTGCATTATTGCCTACTGGAGGTACGGCTCGTGGCTTGGTGCCATCCGTTGTCCAATCTGCAGACAAACGGTAATATTTTAAGTAATCATGGACCTGGTAGTTTGGCTGTCTAGTATAGCTTACCAAAAAAGCGCTTATATGTGAACTGCAATAGTGAGACTGACAGAAGAAGTCTGAGAAGCTGAAAGGATATAGATAGGTAAGATGTAGATGGTAGACATTAAGGCACTTTGAACTTTTTGCTCTTCCACATGGCTGAAAAAATACAGATTGCTCTTGCAACTCAAATTTAAGAGAACAGCACTGATAACTCAGCCATTTCTCTGTAAAGGAGTATATGAAAACAGAAAATTGTAAAAACTTAACTGATTCTTCCATGCTTTCTGTTTGGGTTGTGATGCAACTTCTTTATCAGAACTTGCAATTTGAAAGACCTGGCTGTTGTGGAGGACTGCCAGTAGGCAGTATACTACTGGTTTCTGAAAAATATCCTCTCCCTTCCTTTTCTCCCTGCCAAAAAAACCTACCCATGTCAATTTCTTATTTTGTCCCTATTTTTAGTTTGTATGTATTATTAATTTGAGCTTTGTAGAGCAAGCATTAACTTACTTCCTACGCAACTTACTTGCATTGTCAGTTTGAAATATGTCCCTGCAACTTAACACTTAGGGATTTCTGACTCTTATAGCGTATGTTTTAACAAATGTACATCTTTATTTTAACTGTGCACAAACTACAGAGCTGGTAACTTCTGTTAAATTATATAACATGCTTCATGGGCTTGCCCATACATTATATCCTGCTTTGATTGTGTGTATCAGCAGGACAAATCATTGTACGAACACAGAGGAAGGAAAGAAAAATAGGTACGCTAGTGAAAGAATTAATATATATTATTAAAGTGTAGCCAGTGAGGAGAGAGACACAGAAAATAAAGGTGAGAAACATGGAAAAGGTGAAAATAACTTATTTTTTTAGTGTTTCTGCTTACATAGATATTCTTCTACCTTCTTCTGAGTAGCAGGTAAACTGGGTGGTACTGCTTACATGGTTATGCATTCATTCTCACCCTGTGAAGTAGGAAAAGTAGGTCTGATTTATCAATAGGGATGGAAGTATGTGCTTATGAACAACGAGTCATATAGAAGGTTTGTGGCAGGACTAGAAGTTTAATGTAGATCTACTTGTGCTGTCACTTGCTAAATGTGACTGCTGCACATATATAAGGTATATATTTACTGGCCAGGTACAGAGGCAGCTTTTGAGGATTGTAATAATAGAGAGTGCTGTGCATTTTCTGTTTGCTATGATAATCTGCATTTTATACCTGAACATTGCTTCCAAACGCAAGTCTTAAGTTTTCAGAAGCTCCTATACAGACAGATAACATAAGATATGTGTGAATATGACCTTACATATTTTTCTGTGTTTGCATGAAAGGTAATCCACAACATAACAGAATTCTCTGTGTTTACAAAAGAGCTGAAGGTTATCTCTTCTTCTGTTAACTTATTACTCCGTATTATCCTCCTTGGTCTTGGTATGTTGAAAAGTATGGTCCGTGTTGAAAAGTGTGAGGTTTGCTGAAATGCAAGGCCATTTTAAAGATGGAAGAAGAGTGGGCTCATTGGTTGCTTTATTTTGTTTTCCAGTTTAAGAAACAAAATTATGTTAATTTGGTAAATTAACTTTGGTCTTCAAATGATCTGTTGCACTTCTGAAACATAAACCACTTAGACGTTTTGAAAAATTACCTGTAAGCCTCTCTTAGAAGGAGGGTCTTTATTAATGTTTGAAAAGATTGTTAAAAACAAGCATATTGTGTATAGAGTTGTAAGCAATTAATTTGGTAAAACTTAGAAGCAGTATCCATGTTAGTAGTTTTCATTTTATTTTGCTACTACATATTGAACTAAAACAAAGTTTGTTCCATGTAGTTAACTGAAGATGACTGTTTTCATTTGTACTTCACAATGCCCCTGCATTTAAAAGACAGTTGCACGTGTAACAAAATCTCCCTGCTGTGTCTAGGTAACGTTGTTTTTACCACTCTTCGGTGAAGATCAGCAGGACGCAACCCAAGTATTTCAAGATGTTAATGATTACAATCGGAGATTTTCAGGACAGCCCAGATCTGTAAGTTGTTGGTAAATTTGGGTGGAAGTCAGTGATTTTAGGGAAGATTAACAGTATTTTTGTGATTTCTTTTTTTTCCATTTTTTTTCGCCCTGGGATACAAATTTTCTCTTCATGATGCTTAAAGACTATGCATGTTTTCCTTAGGAAATTCCTGTTTATTTCCTTAAGAAATTCATATAGTTAGGGCAGACCCACAACTTTGAAAATATTTATTTGTAATTTGTGGAAATGTATGGAAACTTACATTTTTTTGGTGAAAATTGCTGATAAGTCTTGAGTTCCCTATTCATGTGTTAAGCTCTTCTTTAATTATGACTCGTTAATTTGAAAGGATTAGTAATTAGTCAGTAACAGTACTTAATGAAATACATGACCTGCAAGGAAGAATATTCACTTGATTGATCTCTTCACATTGATTAAAAGAATATGAAGTTCTACTTTGTGCATTTCTTCCTCAGAAGTCACGCTATATGCTGTCTTGATTTTTTTATTTTCCTCTGAGATTATATAAAGTCTTTATTCTGCTCTCCGAGTGAAGAAAACAGTATTTTTTTGATAAATAGTGAAGAGAGATGGTTGAAGTTCTATGAACTTCAGAAATTCAGCCTTGTGAGCCTTTCTCCTATGTGCATGTTCTGATTCATAAGGTGAAACGCACGCACATGCATACTAGTAGCTTCCCTGCTTGTTGTGTTCATTGGGTTTGGAAGTACTGACAATACTTTAGCAAGAAAAATTTACAGTCCAACAAGACAAAAGCAGTGTGAGATGGGATCTTTTTTTTTTTATGTTCTAAACCATATCTTACGCTTCTGATCCAGAATAGATTAAAGCTACCTTTCAGGCTCCATTAGACTTCTCTGTGGTCTGTGTGTCTGGTCCCCACTAACCTGCGTGAGGTCATGCCAGAAATCTGTATTAAAGGCCTAATCAGACTAGATGAATTGTCTTTGATTTATACACTGTATTGCCTTAGCCACATAAAAAATTCTTTTCTAGAGAACCTTTTCAGCCTTGGCAATAACTTATTTTAATGTCATAGCTCTGTGTAGTAACTGCGTACAGTAGAAAAGGAACCAGTGTAAAAAAAATTTCGAAGTTCACCCGTCCCTATGCCTCACAACAAAATCCTTAATGTTTTCTACTAAGCAGTCCCTCACTAAGTATGATAGTATGATAGAATCATAGTAGAAAAATGGAAAGGAGCCAGGGATGGATTCATTTAAAGGTTCTTTAGTTTACTTCAAAGCTTGACCCATCCTTTGCAAACTTATGTGAATCACTGGTCATACGCTAGGGGAGATGGTGTTGTGTTTCTGAAGAACTGCAAGCTATTCTACTTTACCTATTTGTTTTTTTCTTTGCAATCCCTGGTTGTCTTCCATTCTGATCAATATTTCACTCCAGTTAACCTGTTTGTTGTTTTTCACTTTCTCAGTCATTTGTTATTACTCTCAGTCATTACTCTACTAGTCGCTGCTTTTCCTTCTTAATAGATGCCAATGTATTTTGTAGTGAGTTAAATGTATGTTTTACAGCATAAATAACACAGACTGTTTCCTGAAAACATATGTATTCTAAATCTGACTTCTTACCCAGCAAAACTAAATCCAGGAAGTCTTGTCTTACTGTTTTTTTGGTTTAATTCTCAGAAACTAACAGATTCTAAAGCTGTAATGTAGTAATAGAAACTTCAGACTGAAAAAAGACCCATTTTGCATGGGCCTGCTGCTAAAGCAAAATACTAACTTTTGGTTTCTTTCTCCATAGATTATGGAAAGAATTATGGACCTGCCCACTTTATTGCGGCATGCTTTCAGGGAGATGTTTTCTGTCGGGGGCCTCTTCTGGATGTTTCGCATCAGAATATTCCTCTGCTTGCTTGGAGCCTTGCTCTACCTGGCTTCACCTCTGGATTTTCTTCCTGAAGCCCTCTTTGGAATTCTGGGGTTCTTGGATGATTTCTTTGTCATTTTTCTTCTACTGATATATATTTCTATCATGTACCGGGAAGTGGTAACACAGCGGCTGAATAGATGAAATGGACAAAAATGACCGAAATGCAGAGGTGGTTGTGGAATGTTTTAAAAAAAGAACTATAACATAAGTATGATATAGCAAGGTACCTGTATACAGTTTCAGTAGTTACAATTTCATAGCTGGTCATCTTATACAAATATGAAGGGTTAGTATGTGGTGATGCTTAACTGGAATCTTTAATTTGTGTATTATATACGCTTCATAAGGATGAGGCTAGTTTTATAATTAATAAACTACCTACATCTACTTCCACCTGATTAACAACTGTATGTAATAAAAGCAGAAAACACCTTTTTGGTGTGTGGTTTGTGAAAAAGGAGTTCTAGTAAAGGACTTCTAACAAAAAATCCGTTTGGGTAATGTAGACAAGTTTAAGGAAATTCAGAAATTCTTCACAGTACAGTTATCACAACTAAGTTTTTTAATGTCTGTGTGTTGTGGGATAGAGTTTTTAAAAATTAAAGTAGCTTTGTGTGTCTCTGTTGAAGAAGAAACCCAAAGACCACATTACATTTATCACCCTGCAGTTTGCTGTTGTCCACATGCTTCACAAACAAGAACACCTCAATATTGCTTGAACTGCACTATGTATAGTTGCATGAAATTCATACAATTTTATTTTTATATTTGGGAATATACACACAGTATCTGATCTAGATAGAGAAACTGGTATTATGCACGCCAGTCTGGTTAGTGCTCTATTTTTAAATGGGAGCATGTTTTTTCTCTTCAGGCTTATTTATTTGGTAGGTATATATCTTGGAAGCAGGGGTTTTATGCTGGTTTGGGTCAATGCAATGTATCTGAAGTGAGAGTTTGCATTCCTTTAGTTGCATTGAAGCATTTAGCCGATGGAGACAACCCTCCAATTTTAGATAGTGGTTGAAGAAAAGAAGTCAGAACTGGATGTTTACACTACACAACTTCACCTTGAATGTACATTCTGCAATACAAGTATTAAACAACTTAGATGTTGGGGCATTTGATTTTCAATTAGGATTTTCTTTTTTGGTTGGTTAGTTGATTTGGATGTGGGTAGAGCGGGTTCTGAATTGCTTTGAAAAAAATCTGTGATAAGGGACCACAAAAAAATCCTGGAAATGTTTTCAAAAATAATTATTCTTCAAGTTGATTTGTTTGGGGTTTTTTTTCATGTTGAATTTGAATATAGCCTGTCATAGCTACAGAAGTAATTTGCAAATATGTTCATTTTAAGAAATCAATACCACTAGAAAGGCCAAGGATATCATGGATCTATGTACTTTTTAGCTAGAGGAATTATAATTGCCATTTTCTTTTAACTTCCTAAGCACTTGAAAGACAGTGATTAGACAGGTGATTTTGCACGTTTACATATGTGGGATGAGACTTACAATGAAAGGGACCTTTCACGCCCATGCAGGCGTCTTTCCACAGCTTCTAGCACCTAGGCATGTGCAGGAAGACGATATAGCAGGCATCTGACATGTCAGTGGTTGGGACATTCATTTAAAAGTAAATTCACTGATTCTTCATTTGAAAATTTGCTTTTGAAGATCCAAAGACATATTTCAAATTAACTGGAAAGCTATTTTTTTCCTTGTTGCTGTTTGTTAGAGATGGGCAAGAGGAGAAACAGGAAGTGAAACAAGGTTGGGAGGAGGAGAGCAAGATGGAAATGACATTTTTTGGAAGCAAATGCTGTTGGTTTTGGCAAACTAACTGTTCTTGAGCGTCTTAGTTGAGCTATTCCCTTTGTGTTGGCATCACTAATATATGGTGATGGTGTAGTCACTACCTCAGTTAAAGGTCGTTAAGGTATTACTGAGTAAGCATAGGATATTCATAAACTGTTAGGTACATTTACAAAGCAAGATAGTAGTTTAGGATGTTAGGTAAAATAGGATTTTGCAGTTTTGCTTTAAGCATTGTTTTGGTTTGGGGTTTTTTCCCAAGAGATACAGCTGAGAGTAAACTCTGGAGAGGTATTTTAAATTGAGTAAATTTAACACCCCCTTTTCTCCTGGAGTTTAACTTGTGTATCTGCTTGGAGAAGAGTGTGAACTGCTGTTCTAGAACAACTGGAGCCTGTTGATAGAATCTGTCAATCTAGTACCTCCTCCATATGTTTATCCTATGATTGTGTTTATACTTTTTCCCATTACTCTAAATCCAGAGTGGATTTATATGTCCACGAAGCTGCTTAATAATTTTTTTTCATTGAGCTCCCCAATTCCACATGCTACTGTGAAGTTCCTGCAGAAATATCCATCTCAGGGGTCTTCTCGTGAAGTCACAAAAACCACATCTGAGTAGCTAGATGAAGTTTGCCTGTGTTGTGTTTCTTCCTTCACTGCATTTCTGCTAGCCAGAAGGGTTTCCCTCAGAGGCTTCTGCTTACTTTTGAATATTGAGTAACAATGTAAGCTTAAATTCAACACATTAAATGCTTGACAGAATTAGGACCATCCTTCCTTTTCACCAATATGTGTGCTTGCTTGTGGAGACTTTTTTTTGGTCCTGCAAGCCACTGATGAACAGTATTACGACTTGCTCAGGCCTTTTTGTGAACAGCTGTAATGTGAAGATGCATTTGTCCTGCAGCATCTGGCTGCTGCTCCTTTACACAAATCTGAACTAGCTGTAAGTTAGCTATCTTGGGTACTTATCTTGAGCTTAACTGAAGCTCTAGACATCCCGAGAAGCTGGAGATTAATACATGAGCATGTAGTATTCCAGAACTGAGGGCTGCCAAGTTGTTCTGGAAGCAGTGTTAAAGGTAATTGCTAAAACTGAGCACTGGCTTCAGAATATGAAGGAAATACGTGATGCTGTGCAGAGAGTGACTGCAAACGTTGCTGTGGTTTTGTCTCCTGAAATGGGGCAGCTGTGTGACTAATGGGGGGAAAGAAAAAAGGAAAACTTGAGCAGCAAAGAAGAGATACAGGGAAAAAGTACAGGAAAAAGATTCTTACAGCTTCACCAAAAACTGTGTGAAATATTTGATTGTTCCAGCAATATTAACAGAGAGGAAAGCTAAAGTTAAACTTAGTAGCTCTTACAGAATAACTTGAACCATCTTGATGCCTAATGATCATCCTTATGACAAGTGCTGTATAAAGCAATCTGTTTCTGTGTTGTTTTTGTCCCACACCATTAATGTCTACGAGGATGAGGCAGAACGGTGTGATTTGGGGATACAGTTTTGCCATAGGTTTCATAGAACTGTAGCAGTGACCTGTGTGTTACACTAGATTTTTAAGACAAAGGATTTAAACCTACTTGTTGTTAATTTTAACGATAATAAATTGCTATTAAAGTAAAAGATTCTCTTAGTTTATTTTATTTACTTTCTGGATGGGAAATTGTTTTATTCTCCCTTTTCCCCCTTCCCTGGGCTAAAGGTGGCGGTAGCTCTTCTGCAGTCTTGATCGATTCTTATCTTGGTGTCTGTAGACAGGAAGTTCAGAGATAATTCAGTGATTTTCATCTTCATTATTGCCATTATAACAATTACAAAATTTTTAAGATCTCAGTCTCAAAAATATATTGTGTGTTAGATGTGTTTTGCCTCAGCAGTCTGACCAGTACCTTCAGATCCATGGGCACTAAACTTTCAGGATGATAAACCAGTACAGATGATTAATTAGTACCTTCACATATCAATCCTCCAAGCCAACAAAAGCATGAAGGAGGTGGATGAGAATGCAGTTAGTGAAGTAAGGTTGAAGGAAACAGCATATAGTCTCTGTAGGTTTACAGGAAGAATGAAGGTTGGGGTGGAGCAGGGAAGAGCTGGATGTGACTGGATGTGGATTGTGCTGCAATCCTATTATGCTTTTCCTGATTCATGCCATGAAACGCCCTGGGCATCAGGAAGACATGATCCATTCTGCTAAGAAATGTCCAACAAGTCCTAACTGGGAAGTCCAGGGCCAAGTTGGGCCAAGTCTTCTGGACTTGGAGGTGAACTTTGTAGCCTGCTTTGGTACACAGTTCCAGCATTTATGGAAAAACATGTAATTACCTATTTGGTTAGAAGCTATTAAATCACGTTGAAAGTTTGATGGGTACACACTTGTTTTTCCATTTGATGCCTCTCTGTTTGCTGTGGGAAGCTCAGCTAAACACTCAATAGTTCTTCAGCCAAGGCTGCCAGAGTAGATGACTATTTTAAAAGATCTGTTTTACAGTTGCAATTGTAGTTATGTTCTCTGCTTTCAAGTACCAACCAAATCAGCAACTGCCCATTACTCATCAATACTGGAAGCCACGCAGGCATTTGTTCCGAGGAGACAGAGCAGTAAGTTTCATTATCCATGTTTCTTTGAGATGTAGCATCCTAATGGATTGCCTTCTACCCTGTTGTGAGCACTGGGATTTTGACCTGGGGAAGAAGCTGCTAAATTTCATTCCACCTATGATTCCCTCAGCTCGGGGACCTGAAGTTGTCTAGGGCAGAGGTAGGGCTGCAGGTGTTGTTCTTATGTGGATAGCACATCACTAGACACTGTGGTAAGTAAAGGTGCTTTCTGTAAACGGGAGGTTTTGTTCATTCAGGGAGTGAGAATCCCATCCAAGTAATAATAATTAATACTGCAAAGGGAGGCAAGCAGGAGGTTAGAGTTGAGTTTTCTATACTATGACTTGGATCCAGTCTATTTGTATGCCCCTGCTCTGTATCACATTGCCTTTTTGTTTGTCACATCAGCATCCACATAAAAGTTTATTATAGATACATTTTGTTCATGCCTAGGGAATCTCAGATCTTGCCATGGGTACTTCTATTGCAACTTTCATGGCAAGTGGTAGGGCTGCTCTGTTGAGTGGATTAAATCAAAGGGAGTGGCGGGATGGAGGGGAACAAAAAGGGTCCTCCTAAAGAAGATTCCGAATTGTGTGATCCACTCTTATCAGTACTTTATGGCCCTGCATGAAAGCATCTGAATAGCTTGTCTCTCTTTGTTTATGCTAATACTAAGCAAAAGGCACAAGAATGATGAAAACTCTAGAAAATACATCCAGGAGGCAAGGTTGGAGAGACTGGTATCTTGCCTTTAGGGTAGACTGAGAAAGACATGAGTCTTTAAATATGTTAAAAGAGAATGCTATTTTCTGCATTAGGTATGACTGGAGGAAGTAGCAGTGAGCTTGAATTGCAGCAAATGAGACTTAGATTAGAAGAAACTTGCTAAAGTGAATTGGGAGAGGATAGTGTCCAGGGCATTGGTGGAACCCCAGCTGGGAGGCTTCTGAAGGCAGGCTAACATCTGTGAGGACTGGTTTCTGCACAGCTAGTCCTGCCTGGGGAAGGGGCAGATGAATGGAAATGTGGCTGCTTTCAGGGCAGCTGCTTTGGGCCTTAACAGACATGGGACCAGAGAAGTCCTCATCTGACCAAGTCTGTCTTGCTGCTGGTGTTTCAGACACATGCTACCTGTATGCATCAGCTGTCAGACCTGACCACCTTACCTTTCTCCAGCAGTTTTGCTGAATAGCAATGCTTAAAACCCCTCGGGTAACAATATGGCTCCACCTTATTTCAGGACACCTTAATGATTATTTACAATAATATTCCATTTTATTACAAAAACTCATTGTTTGTCCCATATTTTCCAAGAAGAGGATTATTTCTCATGATTAACAGATGCTTAACTGGTGGGAGGGAAGGAGAGGAGAAAGGAACATAATTGATAATATTGAGTCAATTGCTCATTGCTGGCAGGTAACTGATGGGGAACCATGGGTGTATCAGGTGTTACTAATAGCTTGGCTAGAATATGTTGCATGGAAAGCTGTTCAGCTTCACGCTAGCATATGTTGTGCTTCACAGTCGAGAATCATTTTCTCCCCTCTCCCCCTTTCTGCCTTCATTCTGGAAACTTATTTCTTCTTTTACCGAGATGTGGGGGGCAGAAGAATCGGAAGATAATCCATGCCACACTTTATAAAGGGCAGTGCAAGCACTCCTCAGAGAATCACCTTTTTCAGGAAGAGACCTCCCATCATCCCATGGGACGGTCCTTACCCTCCAAAGCGGAAGGTCATGCTTTTGTCTTTCTTGCCTTCTTCGCCACCTGGGTGTCAGGGGTTAGTGTTGCCTGATGCTTTTGCCTTTGAGCCTGGGGTCTAAGGAGCTCATGGTAAACAATTTAATGTAGGTTGACTCAAAATAAATATTATAATATGCCTCATCAGTGAGGTCATTTATGACAGTTTATGGTTTATGTTTTCATCCCTAGAAGGGTCTTCAGCATCCAACCTGAAGCTGCTCTGGTCTCATTTTGCTTTTCCTGGCAGGTTTATGTAGTTTTGTTCATTCCACTCCCACTTTCTTATTGTGGTGCATAAGGACCACAGTAAAGATCACAGTGCAAATTTTGATGAATCACTTGCTCATATACCACAACAGTTCACACCTTACCCCTGAATATCCCTTCCAGCCAACCCCTTAACTCTCTTGCATCTCATAGGCCATGCATCAGGAAGGAACGTAGAACGGTGTCTGGTTAAATGGTTTAATTCCTTATGTAGCAACCTGAAGACAACAGTTCAGTACAGCTCCATGGTTCTGCCTCCACCTCACACAAGGAGCTGAGCACCCTGGGTCTGCTGCCTTTCTCCAAGAAGGATGAAAGACCTGAAGTCCAGCAACATTTTGGCTTATGCCTATAATTTCCCTTAGCAATGCCTCCTGGTTTGATAACTGCAAGTGGAGAATAAGGACCAGAAGAAGCACAGCATCAAAGCAGATCTCAAGTTACGCAGGTCTGTATTTGCCTAGGAGGCTGTAGAAGAGCTATTGCATATAGTTTCTGTCACGTATGGAGAGAGTGGTTTTCTCTGTCACTGAGGTTGTCAGCTGCAAGTCTTTCTTGATGAAAAACAAGGCATTGCTTTGAAAATCTCTATGGTGTTATCCTTTATTTATATACAGGTATTTTCAGCCCCTGGGGTTCTTGTTCTCATGGTTTTGTTCACAGCTCCCACAAGCAAGGATTGCCTCAATATGAAAAGAAGAAGAGAGAACTTGCTAATCAATTTGCAACTGCAAGAGCCGTAGCGGAAAAGAAAAAAGCAACACAAAACCAACAAAACCCAACATATAAGACACATGATTAAAACCACAAGGACTGGCAACATGGAGACGGAAAAGCTGCTTCTCTGGAAATCCCACGAACTTCCTGTTCTGGGCTGTGAGGCAAACCCTTTCCTGGATTCAGATCTTTGCTGTCGATTCATTTCACCTTGCTCAGAAGAAATAGGTGATTGATAGCAGTAGTTTTAGATCAGCAGCAGGAGTAGCCATGCTAGCCCACCCCCAGCAGGCCTTTTCCTGTCCTACCTCCTGCTCCGCAGTGGGCTGCTGCCCACACCGAGTGCCTCACTGACTCGCAGGGGCACTGTAGACAGCACGGTAGATCTGGGACAAAGGGGCATAGGGAATAGAAGAAACATCTCCTCATAAACCAGGAGATTGCTGGTGTTTCACTGCCAGGAACCGGAGAAAGAAGTAGGCAGACCTTTACCTTTTGGATGAGAGAGAGGGACAGAGTGAGCCAGAGGGCTCCCTGCCTGTTGGGAAATACCTGAAAGAACATCCCCCATTAAGGAATGCTACTTTGCAAAGCGTGATGAGATCAAATCCTTAGAGGGCCCCATGTTGATCTTGTGAAGAGCGTAAGACAGCCACAAAGCAAAGCTGCACAAGGGTGCAGCTGCAGCCTGGGCAATGGGTCCCAGCATTGGCAAGCTGATGGGAGGGGAGCCATAGCAAGCCAAGATCTGCCCCACTGCACCCTCAGTATTCCAGAGCAGCTTCACTGCTTTGCGGAGAGGCAAGCCAATCCCTGGGGCCAGTGCTGAGCTGCAGGTGGGAACTGGCTCAGCACCCCTACAAGCCAGTGGGGTTGTTAGAAGGATGGGTCTTCTCATGCTTTGCTCCTTGATGTGGCTCCAGGGCTCTCCAGCTTTTCTGAGGGCCAGCCTGGCTTCTCAGGGTGTCTGTTGCTGCCTTTCTTTGAGCCGCTGCAGACAGTGACCTGAGCCCAGCAGGAATTAATTAGTTGCACAACTCCTCATAAAAGAGCATAGCATCAGCTTGCTTATGTCCTCCTTGCTTTGGCCAGGGGAGTCACTCCTGGGTAGTGTTGTTCCTGGTAAAGACAATGGCAGGTAAGCAGAAGCTGCATGGTCCAGCCTGTCCCTGCCATTATAGGAAGTTTCATAAATATAGCCAGGATGGGTGGGCTCCTCAGGGTAGTGCACCTTGTCTTGGTGTCTTACCTGACTCCTTGTAGGCATTTGCCATAGTTTCTTTTGCAATCTGCTCTTTCTGTGCATTTTCCTTAAGTATTTATGCTTTCTTGGAGAGACTGTGTCCTATAATCTCCATTGCCTTTGCTTTTACCATAAATTTGGGATTTGCTGCTACATATAAGCAGTATTGGGGAACTGCTGTAGAGCCAGCCACTTTTCCTCATAGCATGTGAAAAATCACAACAGGTAGACCCTAAATGGTTAAATTTTATTAAGTACCAAAATATAGTGAAAATAAAATAATCCGAATGGGAAAGGGGAATCAACTTGAGGATTAGTCATTACTGAGTAGGATTTACAGAGGAGTAAAACTAGCGTAAAAATGTAAACTAGCTTTGCATCCACCCACCATACCATGTTTGCTTGCAAGAAACACCAAGCAAGAACCAGTAGGCACATCATCTGATTTACCGCAGCAAGGGTCCACGGGTCAAAATAATCTAGCAAAAGAATGACATCTCAGACAGCAGATGTACATGCCTGAGCTGGGAAAGATGTACTTGCAAACGTAGTGTCCACTGGCCACAAAGGGGTCCTGCAGCCTTTGCCCAGAGCTCTGTCTGCAGATCTTGATATTGCTGTGTGCTCATTCTCTGAGAGATATTTCACAGGGACTGTTGCAATCAAAAGTATTTTCCACTCAAAGCTGTACTCTACTCCTTCCTGTTGGCACAAAGCAGATCAGATACTTGCCTACAGACAGTACTACAGCATTGATGAGGTTGTGGACAGATGTGCTACCCCATGGAGGGCTCCCTTCCCTCTGATATGGCCCTTTGCAGTAAGGATGCAGATCAAACCACCTGTGTCACAACAGCCTTCTCATGTGCTCCTCTGACAGCCCTCTCCCATCAAGCCCCAGCCACATCCTAACAGGTGGCAGCAGCCTTGCACATTGCCAGTGCACAAGGCTTGACGCTGTGCACAAGGATGATGCTTGTGTCTGACAATTTTGGGGACGTTTTTCATCCCTAATCATACAACTACCTTTTGTTTTCCAGGCAAATTTAGTCCGATAAAGGTATTTCAGCACCTTGGCTGCTCTTCGTCTATGCCACATCTCTTCCGATGACCTTAATAAGCACCTCTTCTCTTCTTCTGACAGCATTAGCACTACTGTGTGAAATGAAGCTGGCAGCTTGCTTACAGCCCCAGCTTTGGGATTCACATGAGCATGGGAAAGTCCTGGTTTACATTAACCCTCCTCCCCACCAAGCCTCACATTTCCTGAGAAAAAAGTGATAGCACGAACCCAGTGCCTGCAGCCTTATATGCCAAAAGAGGAACAAGAAGAAAGCAACTGTTGAACTCATGTTTTGCTAAGTTTTATATTTCTGAAGCATGCTCATGCTTTTGTAGGACTTAAGTCCAGTCAGCCTTTGAAAGTAGGGTTGGTCAGCACTAATGCTTCTCCTCTTCCCCTCCTCTCCTCCACTGACCATAAGTCCATTTCTTCTCCCTTTTGTCTTTCTTGTTTCAGAGCTGCTTTTTCCTCTCCCCCTTGCACGATTGGGACAGTTTCTGCTTGCTTATTGCTATCCTCTCTACCTGCACCTTTAGTGTAACACCTCTTCACAGGAAGCAAAGGAAGGGTGAGGGAGGTCCTTTCACTAAAGACCTCAGCATTGGTGCTGGAGAACTAAAAACTACAAGCTCCAGAAAATTTGTAAAGTTTTAGATACATTTTCCCCCTAATTTAAAAAAAAAATAATATGCCAAGCCATCTGTTGCTAATGTAAAAAAAGATGTAAATAGATGATACATAGTGTACAGAGTGTCACATGAGTGCTCCATCTGCTGTGGGGAAAGTCACCATTCCCCAGCAACAACATCGGGTGCTGAAGTGCAATCCAGGGTTTGGAGCAGCTTTAGGCTTTCCAAAAGCATAACCATCTCCAAAGGCTGCCCTGAAAGGAAAACAACTCAAACAAGAGTGGATGGGGTAGATCTCTGCATATCAATACTTCCTCTTTGTTTTTCTGACAAGTAGCAATTGTGGCTGCGTTGGGGACAGGGTAAGTTATACCTTTATGTTCTTGTTTCACACTCTTCGCAAACTCAGGGATCCTGCTCCCTTACTTATGTTTTCAAGGTTTGTCTGGCAGCCAGGAAACTAGCAAGCTGTATCTCTTTACTTAATGACAGCATAAGAAGCAATATCAAAATAATTGGGCAGATGAAACTCAGCTTTGATGTACATGAAGTAGTGTGCATGGGGCAACAGAAACCCTTGCCATGCCTGCAGACTGATGGACTCCATGCCAGCTGTTGCCACTCAGGAAGGGACACAGGAAGTGCTGTGAACAGTTTGGTGTGCTCAGTAGTGGTCAGAAAAGGAAATAAAAGGTTGAGAATTACGAGGAAGGGAATAAAGGTAATTTATTCTTTGGTGTGTCTGCATCATGAGGTCTCCACCTAGTTCTGGTCTCCCCATCTTAAGATGGGTGCAGTGACAGGCCAGGACAGACTCCAAGGAGCTGGAAGTATGGAATAGCTCTGTGCCAGGACATGGCAAAGGTACTTGGACTCTTAACCTGCAAAACAGAAAAGGTACGGTAGGTAGAAGTCTAAGAAACCAGGACTCAAATGGGAAATATGCACAGGAAAACCACTATTCATAGCTTCTCATGCCACTAGGACTGGGTGAAACTCCATGGAATCAGCAGAGAATAGGTCCTAAACTCAGCGAAAGGATGAGCTTCTTCACAAGTTCTACTGCCAGAGCTGGTGATGTCAGGAGTTCGTGCAGTTTCCAAATCCTTCTAAACAAATCTGTGGCACAAGTTCCATGAGAACTGTAAAATGTGGAGACCCCAGAGCAACCTCTACCTCCAAAAAGTTCCCAAATGCTCTTCAGCAGTAGATGGAGGAAGACCTTTAACCCTGCCTTACTCTTTTCTGAAGTGCCTGTTGCTGTCAGCCAGGGAGCTTGCGTCAAATGGCCCCACGGTCTCACCAACTTTGGACCAGCAGTTTCCCAAAACCCAGTATCATATTTTCAGCTTGCAACAGATTTGGGACAACAGGGGAGTGAAAAGCAACACAGATAAAAATCCTTCGCATTACCCTGCAGGAAGTACTGCTTGGTTGAGAAAACTGTCTCCTTTCTCACAGTATCAACAGCCCTTCCTTCCACAGGTGCTGCCTCGGGGGTGTGGGGTGGATGCCTGCTAGTGCAGGCTTTTCCCCCAGGGGCAGAGCCTGTGCTGCCATGGCCTGCATGCAGCCCAAAACAACAGCACAGGGAGCCGGGCAGGTCATGGTGGCTGGACCTCACGTGGGGCTCTCCACCCCATGGTCTCCTCCTACCCCCAGCAGTTACTGCAAGGAGGAAACATTATCCAGTCTGGGGTTGAAGGGTGAACCATCCCTCCGGGACATAAGTGAGCATTTCTTTTTCTTTTCAGGTGTTGAAGTGTATCATGCAGCCCCTCTTCACTTCCAGAGGGGCCAAGAGGTTTCCCTCCAGGGGTACAGCTGTACATTAACAGCTTTTTACCCCGAACACGAAGGCGGTGACTAATTTAGTGTGGATTTTCACAGTGAATGGATGACTGGGAGAAAACTGAGGAGAAACCATCTGAAATCTTTCAGGTGATGGGCAGTTTGAAACACAAGGATGCCCTTGTGCTCCCTGCCTGGGCCAGAGCCAGGGCTCCTTGCTCCAATGGTTCCCAGCGCTGGGGGCTGGGACGTGGGCTACATGGACACAATCACATCATAACACCCACTTCTGGGGCCAAGGCAGCTGTTACCGCCAGGATGAAGCCTCCTTTGTGCTACCAAATCTGTCTGAGGAAGCAGGATACACACAGGTTTTGCAAACAGCAAAACCAGGTACAAAAAAAGATGACTGTCACCCTCTCACCCCAACCTGCTCCAGAACCCGAGTTTTACTATTGCTCAGAAAAAAGCACACAAAACACTATTTTCTGCCTTTTTTAATCTGATCCCTCAAACATAAAGGGGTCTAATTCTGCCTAGTGCAGTGATTTTTTTGGGGGAGGAGGGGAGCAAATGGGGTGGCATTGCCTTGCACCTTACCAGGTAGCAGAAAGGTTCCCAGCTGGGTGGATCATGAAACACCCAATGCCACAGACCCAGCAGGAGGTAAATGCAGTTTGTTTGACCATGCAGTAGGCAAACAGTAGGTTTGGAGGCTCAAGATTGGGTCAGGAGCTGGTGCCAGACATGTTTCTTCCCCCCCACCGGCCCCAACCTCCCCAGCTGGAGCTCATTAGTGGGCAGTTCCTGCTGCAGAGGTGGCGGAAGAGAGACGGCACAGGAAGGTCTTTTCCTCTTCCTGCCTGCAAAGTTGCTTTTCAGCGGTAAAACCCAGCAGACCAGAGGCAGGTGAGCCACCTCTGAGATGGTGCTCATACTTGTGCTTGGAGGGCATTTACACACGTGTAGACCTGCTGTGACTGGCCCACTCCTGTTTTTCACCTTTTACAGCTGCTTGAGAGGCCCTGGCTTTGCATTTCTGTCCTCTGCACGGCTGAGAAAACAAGCAGGGCCTTGTCTCCACAGGACTTCTCCACCCTTCTGCTGGCTGCCTTTCAGTTACCTGCCAAAGTGCATTGCAGGCAAATATTTGCTCTGTGGTCTCAGACACTACCTCACTCCTGTTTGCCCAGGTTCTCACTTCAGTGCCTTGAACATTGTGCTTACCCCGCCCACACCCTGGGGTGTTCAAACAGATACCAAGTCACAAGGGCACGGGCTTTGTGTGCGCTGCTCTCCCATGTGCCTTCCTTCCCTGGTGCTGGCCAACAGGGAGGAGGAAGAGACAATACAGGGACAGAGATGACCAGGCTGCCAAACCCATCTGGAGCTTTTGCAACAAGCTTGTCCTTGCTGAGGAGCACACCAGCCATGCCCAGCACGGCGGTAAGCACCAGGAGGCAAAGAGGAGGGGCAGACACCAGGCCTGCTTTCCGTGGACCATTGCGTAAAATGCTAAGCCCCTGTGTCTCAGTTTGCTGGGATGCTGATCTACTGCAAACCCAGGCAAGTGGAGGCTTGGGGTTGCAGCTTTTTCACCCACCTGCAGGTGCCTTGTGTACAGAGCTGTCCTTGGGAGGGCTGCATTTAATTTTGTGTGTAGCTTTATTCCACTGGGCTGCGCTCCCATGAGGAGATGCAAGCCAGATAAAATTATTAGTTGTGGACCACAAAGAGTGCTGTGCCTGAAAGAGCCTGGAAAGCCACTTGGGTGTCCTTGTCTCAGCAAGATTGTCCAGCTAAGGCAGCTGCAGGTCCACCCTTCCTGTGACCGTCTCAGCAGGGTGCTCAGTTTGGCTGGGTACCGCTTACTCCCCTCAGAAGAGTCCTCAGAGCTCAAAAAGCAAGAGAAAAATTAAGTTCCCTGTCCTGTTTTCCTTCTTATTTTTCCCCCCCTCTCCTGAGCTCACAGCCTCAAAAGCTCAGAAGTGCAGCCAGACCCTTCCCATTACATGGCAGCGGGGCAAAGACTCCTGAAGTGCTCCCGATGCAACCCGATAGCAAAGATGGCCCTAATGCACCCGTGGCAGTTTAGGCTTGACTAACACCAGTGCTAACGCAGACCCCAAGAACTGTCGGAGCGGAGCAGCAGCTTTGCGGAAGGCCCCACATGATTTTAATTTGGCAGGCACTGGGGAAGAACAGCACCCCGAAAAGTCAGTCTCCAGCTGCTGTAACAGTTCCTGGCCAGACAGGCACGCTCTGCTGCAGGATGCCTGCTCTGGGGAGGCAGCGTGGCTGCTGCAGGGCCATGAAGCAGTATGAAGCAGAACAAAGGGCTAACCAAATATGATGCACCAGCCCCACTGCCAGCACCCTGGTGCCCAGCAGTAACAGCTGCGCATCTGTCCAAGAAGGAGCAACTCACCTTCCTGCAGCTTTCTTGCAAAGCTGGTGTGTGTAGCGAGGAATCAAAGTGTGTGGTTTTAATAAAGCAACGCCAGCACATGGTTTGACATGTAGTGAATTCTTCCCTTCAAGCAATTTCTCTTTCTAGTCCAGCACATTCGCTTCACATAAAGGCAACAGAGGACGGTAGAAA
This sequence comes from Pluvialis apricaria, assembly GCA_017639485.1. NCBI lineage: Eukaryota > Metazoa > Chordata > Aves > Charadriiformes > Charadriidae > Pluvialis > Pluvialis apricaria. The sequence continues at coordinate 53,650,250 of CM030044.1, read as the reverse complement.
GTCTCTCCTGGTTCTGGCTGTCAAAAGGAAAGTAGCGATGCTAATTTTGAAAGGTGAAGGGGAAGGGAGTGAGGGCAGGAGGCGGCTGCACGTCGATCCCAGCTGCACGGCATAAGATGGGCACTCCCCTGGGCCACACTTTGTGAATCTGTCATTTCCCGAAAGCGACAATGAGTCACATTTGCCCCGCGTCTCGTTTAAAGAAACTGAAAGTATTAACTGGTAAGGCATTGGGAAAGGCTTGTCATGAGTCACACTGCCAGAGCCATAGCTACACACGCACTGGAAAGTCCATGTGGCTGTTCCCAAGCAGTGGCCCATGGGCAAGTGTGTCCCTTAAAATCTCCACAATTGGTGACCCCAGCACTTTCAGAAAGGCACAGGGTGATCCAAGGGGGATATTGAGGGTTGAAGATGTTCAATGATTGAATGAGATGGCCAGTTATTTGCACAGCTGGATTCTGGCTTGGGTCTGTCTTACCCACGGTACGTGCTCTCAGGTGATTTGGAAACAGACTTCAGAATAGTCAGTAAGAAAGTATTTTGTCTACCACTCACTAAAAATAGCCACACTGTGGAGGAGAGAAGTTATAGGTGGGGAGGGAGAGTTGCTAATCTCCTGAGATCAGCCCAGCTGGCCAGCACCTGGAGTTGAATCTCCGCCTCTCCTCAAAAGACTACAGTGAGGAGAGAAAGAGGCTGGAACACATTCCCCCCAAGTCAACTCCTACTTAATATCCAACTGCAAATACTGGGCAGCCTTGCCCTGTGGCAAAACAGAAGAGGTAATCTGGCACCTCTATGGTGCTTTCTTAATTACCTTCAAGTTGCTGATTTTCTGAAGCGTGTTTTGGGGAATAGTTACAAGTCTCCCCATGCTGGTATTTTACCCCAAAGTATTTACATTTGTCTCAATTTTGTGTAATTTTCTTTCTAGGATTTTTCTTCATTTTCTCCTCCATTTAATCATGATAAACACAAACCCCAAAGAGAAGTGAGATCCAAGAGCTCCTTGGAGCCAAGGGGCAAATCTGCAAAGCCCACCCAGTTTTTAGGGCCATGTTCTCACTGTGGCTTTGCCCTGGTCCTGCCCAGCACAGGATAGCAAGGCTGTGCTGACCCTGCAAGCTCATGGCACTCACATGTTAGGCAGTGTTTCTCCTCTTTGTACATGAAGAGATAAAACCACGGAGGGGACCGCTGCTGCTGGCATGCACTCTATTTATTCTTTTCTCTTCAGTAGGGTGTATTCAGCAAGCTGCAGAGCAGAGAAGTACCCCCACACACCTGGGCGACGAAGGCAAGGGGAGAGGGAGGGGAGATGGGGAGGCTGCCAGCTGCAGCCGGAGGGAGCAGATGGAGACACAGCATTAGGGTTAGAGAAAAGCAGTGAGTGGGAGGCACCAAAGGAGAGCTCAGGCATAGAGAAAGGATGGGAACCGGGTGGGGAGGAAGGCAAAGAATTTCTCTTTGCAACTCTGTATAAGCATCAGGGCTTGCAGGTCATCAGGAGGCCCAGCTGTTTGCTGAGGATTAGGGTAACGCAGGGGCACAGCCATTCCACTATAGAGCAAAGGCCATGGGTAGCTGGAAACCTTCTTCAGAGGTAATATTTGCTTAAGGGCCCTCACTGTGTCTGCTAAGCAGATGCGATAGTTGCAGCTAAAAACCCATTTTATATTCCTTTCGGTTGAGCCCACAGCTCAGGGCCATGGACAACTGAGTTGTTTGCTGCCTTGTGTGCCAGTCACCAGGAGCAGCAAGCTCCCTATGGAAACTGCAGAGACACTGCTCTACGAGGTCCAAAGGAAAAACTTGCTTGATTGAAAAAAAAAAACCAAAACAAAACACAACAAGCTGAGCAAAGGATGGACATTTAATCCCAGGTTTAATTAGCTTAGGTAGCGTGGTGTTCAGTGCCGCTGTGTTGTGGCTTATGTGAGTCTGTGGCTATAGGTGCACAGGAGGTGCCAGGTCCAAGCATAGCAGGAGTCTATTTAACGCAACAGTATGGCTCGGAGAGTGGCTGTTTCCAGGTGCATCCACAGATTAGTAAACGCTGCAAGAAGGTGGTCAGAAATGATGTGACTATTTGTCTCCTCCTGCGCCTCCTAGTCCAGGTTACTTTATTCCTGAAGGATGAGCGTTGAGATACCCTCCAAAACTCAATCACTAGGATTCATTACCCACAGCAGTCAAATCATGGGACACGGCATGTATCCAGGGAGCTGTGAATGGCCTTTGCAACTTGGACTCTCAGGAATCAGGCCTCCAGCCCTGCCTGATGTGCAGACCACAGGCTGACAGTAGGGAACAGTCTCCATCCATCCAACAACCTCTCTGAACTGACACACCCATCATTTACAGTCATCAGCTCCCCACCTCCCCTGTGGCAGGGTCTTTCTGGAACTGCAGAAAGAATTGAGAACTGCAGCAAGAATTACAAAGGCATGAATTTCGGATTCGGCAGGATGGCTCAGATGATCAGACATGTGCCCAAATGTGCTGAAATCTTCTCATTTATGCTTCCTGACCTCATTTACTGTTGGTGGGGGGAAACCCAACGCAACTTGTGTGTCGTATCTTGCACATTGCTATGTCACACGAGAGAAAGGGAAAACTTAAAATTTACTTTAATGCAGCCAGCTGCAGGTGAAACAGAAAGTAAGCAGCCCACATCAGCACAAGTGAAAGAGGTTCACAGATTTTATGTGTCACCTGCTATTTGACTTCTGGCAACTGATGCAATTGCCAATCCACCTGAAGGGCATATGCGAGCACCTGAGTCACCCAGGCTGAAGGAAAAGAAACAGTAGGCTGCAAGACCACCATTGGGCCTTTGCCTTACTTAGTCTAGAAGATGGGCAGTGCCCAGGAGTAAGTGATCTGTTGAATTACTACCTTAGGATACTGTTTTTGGAAGCTATGCAAGTCTGTTCCACTCTTGCAAGGACCCAGGAGACAGAGGGGAAGCAGAAAGGGACCGTCTCAGAAGCAAAATAAAATGAACACAATCCTGCAGATTATTCAACCAATGCAAAGCTCCCAGCTTTTACTCCACACCCTGTGGATAATGCAGCACATTCAGTCTGAACTATCTTCTCCCTGAGGACTTCTGAAGGCAGAAGGAACTGAAAGCTTAGTAGATCAGTTCCTATACCACATATTCAAAACACTTTTCTATGGAACTAGGCTCTGAAGCCCAAACTGACATCCAAAATTAGCAACAATATCCTCAAGCATCTATCAAAGCATTAAAGGCTCTCACCATCTTGTTGTTCTGCCTCCTCTCTGTATTTAATTTGGAAAGCAAGAGTGCTACAGACTCTCCCAGGAAGAAATCTGTATTAGAGTGGAGCGGGGTGGAAATCTGGGAGGAGTGGTCTGGCCAGCATGTGTGAAACACAGCCTGCAGCCATGCATGACGTGGACATTAAAAAGCATTAACTAACTCCCAGAGCACTGGAGGAGGTATGGTTCACATTTAGAAGTCACAGTAATCCCACACCAAACTGATTATGCGGTCATAAACCATAAGTAAGTGCCATACAAGAGCTTGAACTACAGTGTGCTCACAGCTTCCTCCCCTCCCCCCCCGCAACTTTTGCATGCTTCTGAAATCTTAGTATTCATACCTTAAACCAGAAGAAAACAGTCCCTGTACCATTTCTTCAGTGTCAGATCTGGAACCCGTGCACCTCTAGAGAACAAAGCAGGGTCGAGCCGTGCGCTGGGGTGTGAGCTGGCATAACCAACGCCCCCGGCACTGCCGTGCTTATTGGCTCTTGCTTGAACTTGGCATCCTCAGAGCATTCTTGGTGGGGCTTGGCACTCAGTCCTTCCCCTCGTCACTCAGTTTGGAAAGATGTATCTAGAAGGCAGGGCTGCCTTCCCGGAGCAGGGGAGCTTTCAACTGGGAATTCAGAAGGGTTTTTAGCACGTGGCGATCTTACTGAGTAGCTCTCCTTTGGGAATGTGTCAAGATGTAGCAACGGGCTTAAGAATGACCATGAGAAAGAAAAAAAGTCGCCTTATTCAACAGATTTGCTCCAGATGTGGCTTCAGAACAGTTTAAATGGCAAAAAGTTTTTACCATCACTTGTTCTGCTGAAACAGAAAAGTCAAGACATGGGCAACTGTAGCCCCATCCCACAGTGCCGACAACTCCAGTCATTTTTTTCCTTAGTAACGGCCTGAAATCTGATGTCACCAAAACTGGACTTTTTCTTCTCCTCTTGTTCTTTTTAAAAGTTTACGTTTTTAGTAGTTTTGAGCACTAGCATACAGGGAAGTTACCCGGAAGAACAGCTATTTTACAAGAAGAAATTCTTCCTTCCTTGCACTTCAAAATGTTGATACAATCAAAAGAAGCAGCATATTAAGCATGATTAAAAACATTTTTAAAAGCCCAGATCAACAAATTCTTCTTGTATTTTCCAACAAAATGACAACTATGCCTTAAGCTGACTTTTACATTTCTTGCTGAAATAATGAAAAACACAGCCAAAAATATGAATATAAAGCAGTTTTAATTTTCCTCTAGATATTTATATCAAAGAAATAATACTCATGTCCAAGTACTGTACATACAATATCTTTCTTATAAACTCTTTAGTTTAAAACACATGTACAAAATTGCACATTGCAGTTTGCAAAAAATCATAAATACCTTTTTGCATGTAAACAATTCCAGCACAAGGATCAATGTTATACATTCCAAAATGTCTAAGTGTCTGTTCAGAAACAAACAAAAACAAACAAAAAACCCACTGTGAACTCCATAAAGGTCCTAGTGTTACAAATCAATTATTAACATATTTCTAACTGATGTACTACACAAAGGGATACATAAATGAGCACAAGGCAAGTCGCCTTTTAGTCATAAGTACTTAAGACAGAGGCTTGGAATACAATTCTGCTGCCACTTAAACCCATGGTATCCATCCCATAGTATTTAGTGGTAGCAGCATTGAGTTAATTTTTCCAAGATTGCCAATTGCAGTATGCCTTACTTTTAATTCTTAAACAAGCTGGCTACCACTGAACAGTAGGAATTGGAAAATTATTGTAAACACAGTTATCACCGTTGTATATTCAGTAAGTTACAGTAGTCTCCTAAACACAACACTAAATTAAGGAAATGTTTTACATTTAATCAAGTGCAAGATGCCAACTAATATTGTCCACTTTGTCTCAGAAATAAGTATTTTGAATATAATACTACATAGCTTGTAAAAGTAACATAAAAAAATTACAATGGACATAATCCTCAGTTGTATATTATTAAGCCCTGTAGCTTCTGTTTACATAAAAAAAGTATCACCGCATCAGAAAAAAAACTGTCAGAAGTGTCCTTGATAAAACTCTCCTGACCAAATCCAGCAAATGAGTAGCTACTGAATTTTGTTTCAGTATTATTACCTCCATCTGTGTGCAATGTCCTTGCCAGCACACCTGTTTGAAGAGTTTCCAAAAATAATCAGGGTTAAAAAAAGGGGAAGTATTTCAGTATCCATACAAAGTCATTTTTTTTGTTGGGTTTTTGTTTGTTTTGGGTTTTTTTTTTTAATCTATTCAAATACTGTAATTTTTTTAAATTCTTCCTGAAGCAGAGATTTTGAAAGGGTTTCTCAGAGGCATCCTCTGTGCCAGCTAATTTAATAAGGCAGAATAAGAAGGTACATGCAAACCCAACTTACAAGAACCCAGGAAAGCATGTAGGCAGACAACCACCCACCAACGCACGTAAGCTGCTGGAAGAGCAAAGCCAAATCTGAACTGCTCTGTCTCCACCTTTCGTTTTGAACAGCCATCCTGAACGAGAAAGTTTAAGCGCCATGCCCGAAGGCCTAGGAAGAAACAGTTTGGATTTGGGAGCTGTAGGAAGTGGCAGTTTGCTCACACTTCTCCTTTAGGACAAAAAGAGAGCTTGGGGATGCTGGTGGTTACCCAGCAGGGAGGGGCTGCTTCTCCTTTTTGGGAGATCCCTTTGGTCTATTGATCAGCATGTGGCATGACTGCAATCCCAATGAGGACCACTGGACTTGCGCAATCCTAGCAGCAGTGCTGCAGGGCATTAAGTTTTTTCTGCATTATGGAAGTTCAGCAAGAACCAGGCACCAGAAACCACTGGGTGCATTCCAAGCTGGGTCCTATTGCCCAAGAGCTCTCTCCTTTTTAGCTGATGGGAGTTAGTTGCTCTAACCAAGACACAACGACATATTGCTCAAAGAACGATGGATTTAATCTTTCCCAGTCTACAGCTATCTGGAGCTGTTTCTTTTTCAGGTGGTCTATTTTGAGTGATACAACATTAGCCATCACAAACACCACATGGCGAGGGCACGTATGTGGTCCTGTAAACCTCAGAAAGATTTTCAGTCTCAGCAGAAACTGCAGGAAGAACAAGCCAGCCTTAGATGACCCACTTCAGGAAAGAGAAACTGCCCCGGAAGAATGTCCTACTACTCCGCAGACTGAAAAACATGGAAATCTGAAGAGCTACTTCACCAGCAAGATTTATTCAGCAATACAGACCCAGCCACCTTTCCTGGTAAGACTCTGCATAGGGAGCCTAAGGATTACCTTCGGACACCATAAACCAGAGGTAATCTAGCAGACTAACTTGAGTTTTAAGGCCCAGGAGCCTCAGGACCTTTCACAGCAGAACAGCCCCAATACTGCCCTCTCTTAAGGTCTCTACCCTTCTCTCCTTTTGACCTTAAGAAGCCAGTACACCCATTGTTAATTAAGAAGAGTGGGAGTGGTAAGGATCAGTGGCCAAATTTTGGTGGGTGAGAGGCCTATGCAGACTGGCTCATCATTTTCTATTTGAAAGCCAGGAATTGCACAATACTACATTGCAACACTTATTCCCTTCCTTTGGTTCCTACAAAGTAGCTAAGCACAACTAAAGCAAAATCACTGATGCAAGTAAGTGTTTACATTGATGGCTCACATGTCAGAACTGCTCTAAGTGTCTCTGTAATTACCAAATAGCGCTTTGCAACAAAGCGAAACAATTCTCCAAGATTTGCTTGTGTTGCATCTTTTGTTCTGGGTTTGGTTTTTTTGGTTTGGTGGTGGGTTTTGGTTGGTTGGTGGGATTTTTTTTTGTTTTGTTTTTTTTTTTTTTGTTTTTTTTGTTGTTTTTTCTTTTTTTTTTGTTTTTTGTTTTTTTTTTTTGTTTTTTTTTTTTTTTTTTTTTTTTTTTTTTTTTTTTGGGGGGGGGGGGGCTGGGGAGAAGAAAAAAATAACTAAGCCTGAATATCTAATCTGTTACATACAGGGGAATGCTCAAGGGGCTGGCAAGAACTTGTTTTGCTACATGTTGAGCAACACCACATGGGAAAGCCTTGAAATTAGCACAAATGCTTGAAGACAGGGTGTAGCTGTCTTTTGGAGCTCCTCCTTCACAAGCCGCGTTTTATTAGAGAGCAGACCTTTGCATCATCAGTCAGCATTCAGACCTGGACTTTACTTGATGACATTTCAGTATGGTGGTTGCCATGGCTTTACATAAATAAGGGTAAGTGTGAAATTACCCGTCATCAGGCAAACAGGGAGGGGCACAGTTTCCAAAGAAAAGAAGTTTAGAAGACACTTAAGCAGTAATAACAAAACAAAATAAGGTAAAAAGCATTCTGAAGAGCAATCTTAATTCTCTGTCACTTAAACATATATCAAATATTACCATTAAATACTGTCTCAGAGATAAATTTTATTTCTTCCTTGGATTCTTTGTTTTTTCTTCCTGTTGCTGATTCCTCCAACTATCATCTCTAACTATTACCATGGGGAAAGGAACAAAAAAGTAGACTTTATTACACGCTTTTAGCCTGCTGGGAAAGTGGTATCATACCACAAAGATACACAGACATACCAGCTTGTGCTGTGATTTCAGTTACAGCGTGCCCAGAAAGACTTTCAAACATGGGAAGGATTTACAATACCATTTTAGTAACCGGCACAAAATGGTTTGGACTGGTAATGACGCTTAGGCAGCATTTTAGGAATCCCTGTTCTGAAGGTGTCATCTTGCAGACTGTAAATAGAATGGGTGTCTTAGCTACTTATGGCCATAGCCTATACGACATATTATATATAACATGATTATTTAACTCCCCAGTAGTCAATATGTTCCCACTATTTCTGTCACCCTTCCATGAAGGATATTAAAAGACAGAATGGTAAAATTTGGAAAAAAAACAAGAGTCCAACCTCTGGCTCTGTTCATTAAGAAGGGCAAGTTTTACAACAGTATCTTCTACTGGTATCTTTCCCTAGCAGTCACCAGGGAAAAAGAAGGATAGTATGCTAAATACGCTCTCTGGAACAGTGCATTAACTTTATTCTATGCCACAACGTTGCTTGTGTCCTGCATTACAAGAAAATCTGGAGATTTATGAAACAGAGGTGTGGGAAGGGTTCTCAAGCTCAACATGTCACCCTTCAAAAGGCTTAGTGTGAACCACAAGACTAAGACTTTTTTTTAAAGACTGTTCATTTGTTCAAGGTCAATTTTCCATGTCAGGCAGGAGAGCCACACATCCCTCACGGTGGTGGGAAGCTTTCTGGAAAGGACCAGAAAATGGTATCAAACAGAGCTACAAAGTTCAAGCTACTGGTCATGATTTTTCAAATGTTCGTTCCACGGTCTGAGAACAGGGTTGCATTGAGACACCTGACTTTTAACAGCTTCAGCTTTCTTGATCTATGACAGAAGTAATATCACAGTCTCACTGATTGTAACGGAACAGTTGCAGATGCTTCAAGGTACTTAGCAGAAAAGTTTTCAAATTTATTTAAATAAATTTCAAGGGAAGAGGGAAATAGGACTTAATCTAGAAAAGTAACCAAACTTGCAAAACCAAAACAAACAAAGACTGCATCCAAAGATTTTTTTTTTTTCTGGGACAGGATGGAGGGTCTGTTACCGATCCCCAGTGACACAGGTCTCCTGACTGTGTGGACCTTATTTAGGTGGCTTACAATTCCACCCTGAACTAGTTCTTAACAAATAAGTAACAGTAGAAGTACACCTTATCAGCAGTGTGCTAAATATCAGAATCTAGCAGTGTATTAGAGCACAGTGAACTGGTCATATCTATTATCTCCATGTGTTAGCAAGGCTTCATAGTCAACCATCACTCCGCAGCATTCCTACAGAAACTGTAATTCCTCCAGAAAAGCCATTTAGCCAGCACACATACTCCTTAAACTATTGCAGACCATGTTTGTTACTAGTACTAGAAATTCAGAGCAAAGCTCAATTTACAGCTAGCCACACTAGGACACACTTTTGGCAACAGACAAAAAAGCAAACGGCGGGTAAGCGATTATTTAGGGTGACTCCCTTGCAAACTTTATTTATAATAACCTTCCCTTCACTTTTCAGCAAATTACTACGTATGAACTGCAGCACTTCAGATTACATTAAGGCTAAACGTGACTTTAAAATACATGATCTTTTTGTGTTAATTTAGCATTACAGGGTTTGACAGTCCTCCAATTTGACTGGAAGTCTGAAAAATCACCTTGCAATCACACACAGAATTGCAGCTTAGTTTTATCCTGGGAGAACTTGACCACAACAAAGAATATGAAGATGACCCATCGTGTACCACTGCAGCTAAGAAAATCACAGTTCCTCCATTTCACCATGCCCTTCTCTATGCATGCTAGTGTCTGTGTACAACGCCTTGACATGTGGTTGTGGGTATCTGTGTGCTTAAGAATAATTTCTTCATAAAGTTTAGATCTGCTGGCTTTTCCCTTATCAGTGGCTGGCACTGAGTTGAGAGGATACCACCCAAAGCAGAACTCCAGCACAAGAGCTCATGCCCCTGGCAGGCACAAGACCAAGATTCAGTGCTTTTACATCAGTGACACACTTTTGTCAAGACTACCCAACACAAAGTTGCATTTCAAAACAGCATTGGTGTGAAGATACAGATCCTAGACTGGTTTCCTTCCTCTCCCCGCCACGGTTTCCTCAGCAGGACCCTTCAAAGACAGCTAGGACATGGCATTCTTGTTGACCTACATGCAGTGGACTGTTTCAACATCCAAGCAGAGATCCGGTTCGTGACTACGTTGATGCAGAAAGCAAACCTTCTGGTATGCAATCACTTAGGAAAACTGCTTCCAAACTAAAGTAAGCAGCAAGGATCAATGCCTGTAGCAAGTCAACAGGATGGTGTCTCAGAAAGCTGCACTCGTTATGAATTAAGTATATATGTTTCTAGACTCTCTTAGCAACACATGGACAACAGCAGGTTCTCCACTCTGCACTCTTGCAGTGTTTTTCAGAAACCTACATTTAGTTTGTCACACGTGACCACTTTGAGCAGAAGTTGCTTCTGTCCCGCCTCTGAGTTACTACCACCCATTCTGAAGAGAGAAGTTTCACAGCACAAACAGCTGCAAGCCACTTCACAGGCAGGATAAAAAGAGAGAGATCTTTGAAACACAGGACAGAAGTAACTGGGAATTAATAACACCTCTTGTCTCCCATAATGTACTATAATGGCCTAAGTCTTCATAAATTCAGATTTAATTCATCAACACCTTCACAGTAAAGTTTCACCATGTGCAGAAGGATTAACAACATTATAAGAAACTTTAGATTCTGCAGTCTGACACAGGAACATTTATCATACTGCATCAGGTACAGTAAACCCTGATGCAGCCCCACAGTAAGTAACTGCGACATTACAAAGATCAGCCAACATTTGCAGCACCGTGAAAGCTCTCTGTTAAAGGCTTTTTATGCCGATACAGGTCTTGCCAAATGTTAAAAAAGGTGAATGACTGACTGATTTTACTGTCCACCTCTGCTGTAAGATGCACAGTCACTGCACACAATACTGATCAGATGAAGTGACCAAAGAGTGTCAAAACAGCCTAGGAACTCTTCAATACTCATTCTTGGTTACAGTAAAACTGAAAACAAACTACTGGGAAAATGGAAGTGGTTTTGTACAAATCAAATATGTACACAGATATGTCATACTCCAATTTGTCTACTTGCTAAACATAGAAACTAAGAGAAACAAGTAAGTAAAGAGCAAAATTATCCAGCAGCAATTACAGCTGCACATAAGAATAAACAAAAATGTAACTCATCTCTTTTTCTTGTTTAACTTACACTCCAGAAGCAGAAGGACCACATAAAATGCATTGAAGAATTACTTATATTACCAGTAGATGTTTTTTTTTTTCTCTTCTGTACTAATTTCAGACATACAGAAATTTTCTCTAAGAAGCTATTGGATTCAAATAGCCAAGACTCGGGTTATGGCAGCCAAGTCATTATTTTCAGCACAACTAGTAATTCAGACTTAGCATGCATCTGTACTTCAGACACCACGGATCAACACTATATAATAATTTAGAAAGTATTATTGAGCTACGTAAATGATGAGAAATTTGTTGCCAAGTAAAATTTCCACTTTAGCAGCTGCAAACTGCAGGTTGCCTTGGGGCTTAACTTTGGGAGATGATTCCTTTGTCAAAGGTGAGATGGACACAGTCAATCAGATATTTAAATGAAAAAAAAAAGGATGCCTCATGACTCTTCCTTCAGTAATGATGAACCAAGATGACAGAGAATTGTAGTAGGGCTACCCTTTGATCTTGAACAGTGCATGATAGTCAATAGTAATTTATGACATACAGTGAAGAGTCCAAACCCTTTGAGGTATTTACCTCTTGCAAGACCATCAAAGGCTCATGACAAAAATGTCACCACCACCACCACCAGAACCACCCCTCTTGGTAATCAGGACTTATCACCCCCAAACACCTACGCTTCTCAAAGTATGCAAAGTACTTGTGTTTTGGGAATTGCTCTCTAAGCCTGCCAAATGGGCTTGACCTGGAGTCACAGTGAAAGTTGTAAGAACCACTCACCAACCACCCGACCCTGTCTGGACACCTCGTGATACTGACAGATTTCACTACCCATTCTATGCTTGTGAGCAAACCAGTCATCTTTTCTAGTAATGGCGTAATTTGAATCAGTCAAAGCAGAGTACTTTCCCTGCACTCACAGCAGACGGGCAGATTTGATGGGAGCTCCTCCCTCTGCCCAACGAAGGAGTGAACAAGACTTCCCTCACCACAAACACTCCTACTCCTACTCCACAAGACAGAAAAGATCTGATAACAATTCAAATAAATGAAAGTCATTTATGAATCAAACTATTTTGCTGTAGCACCTAAATAGAAAGGCACTTCACATCTAGAAAAAGACATTGGTTCAAGCGTGTTATAAATCTGCTGATAAGCAGCAAGCAAGATTTGGACAGGAGCAAGCATCCACCAGCCAAAACAGACAAAGGAAGGGACTGCATCATCTCCAGAGCAGATATTACATGTAGGGCAAAGAAACAAAGAGGGATGTTTATTTGTCATGGGTTCACACCTGGAATGCAAAACCAGATCAGAAGGGCATGAGGGTAGCCTGCAAATCAAGCCACACAGTGAGAATCTTCATAAAGACTAGCAAAAAGTGTGCAAAAGTATAACCTCCCCCCCCCTGGTACATTTTTAGAGGATGAAGAATGCTAAAAACTGCTGAGGTTCCACTGAAAATAAACCTGGGGTGTGGGGGGAGGGGGAGAGAGGTGGGTTTGGTTTGGGTTTTTTTGGTTGGTTGGGGGGGTTTTTTGGCTTTTTTTTTTTTACAGTGACACTTATACAGCCAACTTGCCTGAAGTTACTGAAAAGGAGCTACATTGATACAAATCATATGAACAGTCTGTAAAATTTTTACCCAGTATCTATCTTTCAGGATCTCACAGTGACCAAAGATTTAGGCAGAAAATCAAAACCTAAAAGAAACGGACATGAAAAACGCTGCAACAAATTGAAGAAAAAAGGTAGGACAAAATAAAGAAGCCATATTTAAAGATTTAGGAAAACTGCAGGGGTAAAAGTCAGAGTACTGATAAATTTTAGAAGACAGTAACAATCAAGCCTGACAGCTGCAGCAGGCTAGCGCTCCTGAGTCTTGTTAAATTGGTTCAAACTGTTATGTGCTTAGGCTATCCACTCGTACCTCTACTATAGGTGCAGCAACCTCTAGCACAATCAACAGGGAAAAAAACCCACCACCCCACACTATTCTCACATTTTGGTCATGTCAGTGTTAGATCTTAGCACATTAGCTCTTAAGACATTAGTGTTAGTCTTAGCCTAAATACCAGACAAAAGAAGGCATTTATGAAGGTAACCTGTCACTCCACAGAAAACACATTTCTTTTGGACAACTTTACTACCAGAATAGTAAGTAGCCTCTGGCAGAGAGCTGGAGCCACAGCCTCACTAGTAACCTCTTGTCACTCATCAGGGTAACAGAGTTGGCCTGTCAGCACTTCTACCACCTAACAGATGTCAGCTAGAACATAAAGCAGGCTGTCAAAGAAGTTACCACATCTTTGAGAGGCTGGATGCAGGACTGCTCTTGCAGAAAGTTCAAATGGGAGAGAGGTAATGTGTGGTGGTTTCCAGCTTTAACACCACCACACTGAAAAAGGTGAGCTCATTATAACCCTGCCAGACTATAGCCCATCATAGCCCTGCCCCACTTCTCCTTGGACATTGCTGATTTATTCTGACCAGAAATGGTAAAATAAGTAAAGAACAAGTACTGCACAGCTGCGTTTATCACTCTCCTGTGTCTTACCACAAGATCTTTACCTAGCCCGACACTCATTTGCAAATACAAGAACTGAAACAGCAGCGTCCACCCATGTAATTTTTACGAATTTTTCCAGGATTTCTTGAAAAAAACCCACCTCACTACACATACAGTAAAGCTAAGCATCTCACTTCAATGTATCTACACAGCAGCATTACCTCTCTGACTAGGGAAAGTGTGTTAAGTGTGTGGGGGGTGAAAGTCTATCAGTTGCTCCAGTCTTGCAGCATCTTTGCAGATAGATGATGCCTGCCACGTAGTAAAAAACAGTTCTTTTTCACCCGGTTATTATATAACAGGTAGTGCTACAGAGTCTATGCTGTCTGGTTCAGAATGCCTTTAAGAAGTATTTAAACCTGTGTTAAGATCAAAATAATGTTTTATCTGTTCATTAGTATTTCTAACAGGAGAAGGTACTGTTACAGGCAATCATTTCAACCACTGAAAAAGGCTCTGGTGACATGATTAAACAGTTATACAATGATTAATATGGCTTCTACCTAATTTGCATATGCATTAAAAAAAGAAATATCCTCAGAGCATCTCAGCTACAATAAGACAATTACTATGCATTGTCACGTCATTTCACACATGTTCCAGGAATGACTATGCACTAAAAGAAACAGCTCACTTGACTGCTGCAGCTCAACTTTCTGAACAGATAGCACTCACGTATCCCCAATAAAAGCAAGAAAAACTGTGAGTCTATCACATTCTTTTTGAATTTCAAAGCATCAAGTGTAGCCTTCAGAAGAAGTAAGAGATGTTTAACAGCTCCTGAGTGGGTTTAACAGGTTTGAGCAATGGCTTGTACACATAAAAGATGTCTATGCCCCCTCGGCTCCTCATACAATCCCCCATTTTCACCAGCTGGCACAGACAGATATCCCCATGTAAGTTTTGCCTCTGAGTTCAAGCAGAGTTTTTAGCACAGTTTCGAAGAGGTGAGCGGTCCCCACTCTGCAGCTGGATCTGCTCAGGAGAAGCCCTGTCCTCCCCCAGCGGCAGGCCCAGCCCGCAGCCCCCCCCATCAAGGGGCTTCTGGTGGGGTGACCCTCACACTCCGACAGACCCTTCCCACTGCACCACGCCACAGGGCTCAACAGCGCTGCGTTAGCGGCTATGCTCAAAATACACAGCTGCAGCAGAAGCAGGGTAGGCAGTAGTACCAAGCAAGGGATCTAAAGCTTTCAAAAACTTATTGAGGATTATGTCTAATCAGAAGAAACAGTTCTTTTGCGATGCTCTTCTACTAGTAAAATCTTGACAAAGAAATAAATCACGCCAATTCTTCCAACCAGAAAAACATTTCGCATTCTCGTGCTGACTCTTTCTGTCTCTAGAGTATTGCAGAAAGTTTCTTTAGAACAGACCAAGAAGCAAGATACAGATTTCTACTGAAAAATAAATCTACTTCTCCACAATATTTCTGTGATTTATTCAAACAGAGTACAATGGAATTACCACCTTTATAGCTAAACCACCCCAAATCTGAGCCCTTTTCTGTATAGCACTGAATTGTTACTATACTATGTAAAGAGCAAATACTACTGGAATGTACACAGTGAAAGACAAAAAAGTAAAGCTATTCTTGCCAAAGTAACTGTTTTCACTACTAACATGTTATCTAGAAAAATAAGGTCTAGGCAACGTCCAAAAGTGTTCAAGTTTCAATAAATAACTATCAATGCCCCAAGTTTGCACTGGCACAAGAAATATGGAGCGTACAGTTTAGAAAAGTATTTTTATATGACCAAGTCAGCAATGCATTTCATCCTGCTTAAGATTTACAAGAAAAACCATTTCCCTCCAGGGTTCAATTTTAAAACCGAAGCCGTGTTAGTGCAAGAGCACCCACATAGTTGTCTTAACTCTCAATGGCAAATTAAAGCTCTAGAGAAAGACAGTATTTTAAAAAAATTTCTTTATCAATACCAAGAAAATATACATAGCCATATTATGTTTTAAATATATATATATACACGCACATCTTTTCAAAAGGGTACGATTCTGGCTTTTTTTTTTTAAAGTTTGAAAAGCTTATCCATTGCTATACAGTTCAGTAAGGTGTATTAGGAAACACACTTTTTATATCCCCCATGAAAATAAAGTTGAATCTTTCTGTAAACAGGAATTTCCTTAGTTTCCGAAATCTCCACAGACCTCAAGTACTTCACGGAAAAAATACCAACCACCTGCCCCAAAACCACCCACAGAGACCCTCGCTGCTGACGTGCAACATCGACAGACCTCGGGAAATGCTTAGCAACACCCGGCTCCTTGCCACCGCCTTCTTCGGGCGCAAATAAATAATAATAATTAATAATAATAATAATAACAGAAGAGCGGCGGCGGGCGAGCACCTCGGCCCCGCGGTGCCTCGGGGACGGGGCCGGCGGGCGGCGGGCCGTCCCTCCTCAGCAGGCGCTGGTCTCCGGCGCGGCGGCCGCCTCGGCGGGCGCCTCCCGGGGCTGGGCGGCGGCGGCGGCGGCGGCGGGGGGAGGATGCCCGGCGGCGTTGATGTGACAGCCGGAGGAAAGGTGGCTGCGGACGCGCCCCTGCAGCTGGGTGACCTGGGCGCGGAGGAGGTTGGCGGTGGCGGCCAGCTCGGCGTTCTGCCCCTTGAGCGCCTTCACCTTCTCCTCCAGCCGGGCGATGCGCTCCAGCTTCCGCCGGCGGCACTTGGAGGCGGCGATGCGGTTCCGCAGCCGCTTGCGCTCCGCCTTCAGCCGCTCCTGGCTCTCCGCGTCCAGCGGCGACAGCGACGGCGGCGTCGGCGCGCTGCTACCGCCCTCCCCGCCCGCCGACGGCGGCACCTCGGGCACCGTCTGCGGCTCCTCCAGGGACCGCGCCGGCGGCAGCCGACCGCTCCCCAGCCCAGCCGCCCCGAAGGCCAGGCCCGGCGGCGGCGGCGGCGGCGGCGGCGGCGGGGCGGAGGCGGCGGGGTAGGCGCTGCCCGAGGGGCTCAGCGGCCCTGCAGGGTTGAAGCCGCTCAAGTTGGTGTAGACGGCCGGCGGGTCGGCGGCGGCGGGGGCTCCCGGCGGCCCCGGGCGGGCGGTGCAGCAGGGTCCCGGCGTGGAGAGCGGCGGCGCCGCCAGGAGCTGGTTTTGCTTGTGCAGGTCGGCCAGGGCCTTAACGAAACCGTCGGCGAAACCCTCCTGCTCCTGCGTCACCGGCTGCCTGTAGAGAAACGGCCCCGCCACCGCTGCCCCGCCGCTCCCTGTCCCGGGCGCCGCCGGCCCTGGGCTGCCGGACCCCAGCCCCGCGCCCCCCTGGATCAGCAGCTGCTCCAGGTCGGCGGCCGGCGGTAGTTTCAGCAGCGGCAGCTCCGCGGCCGAGCCCAACGCGGCCTCCGGGCCGCCGCGGGCCGCCGCCGTCGCCCCGCCGCCGCCGCCCGCCGGCTCCGCGGAGCCGGCGGCCGGCGGCGGGGCGGCGGCGGCGGTGGCGGCCGGCGGCGGCGGTAGCAAGCGCAGAGCCGCCGCGCTGCCGCGGGCGCCGGCGGGCGGGCGAAGGGCGAAGGGCCCCGGGAGCGGTGCGGGGGCGGCGGCGGCCGCCGCCAGGTCCCGCTTCTTCCCGGCGCCCAGCAGCAGCTTCTGCCCCGCCGCCGCCGCATCGGCTCCAGGTCCGCCGGCGGTTCCGAAACCCGGCAGCGGCACGAAGTCGGGCAGCAGCTCCAGTCCTTCCTCGGGGTAAAACGGCGCCTCCATCTTCACGGCGGATCGCCCGCTACGCCCGCCGCTCATGCTGCCGCCCTCGCCGGCCGGCGGCGGCGGCGGCTCCGGTGCGGCGCGGCGCGGAGCGGGCCGGGCTGGGCGCCTGCTCCGCGGGGCCGGCCGCCCTCAGCTGGCAGCGGGGACTGAGCCGCCTCCCTGCACCGCCGGCCCCACGCCACGCCCCGGGCCCGCCGACTTCCCGCCCCGCCGCCGCCTCCGCCGGGCCCGCCGCTCCTTCCCCCGCCCGCCGGGCGTGCGCGAAAGGGCTTCCCGCCGCACACCCGGTGTTGCCCCGGTGGGGCGTCCGCGGGGAACGCACGCTGCTTCCCCCCGAAAACTCGCCCCCGCGGCTACGGTGCAGCAGAGGAGGCGCTACCGGGAGCTTCGCCCGGGACGATGGGTTTCCCCTGGGCATTACCCGGGGATGCTCCAGCCACAGCACAAGTCCTGGCGGAGGAAAGCGAGCAAAGCCCACGCGTGGCGGCTGCTGTGGGGAGGTGCTCGTGCGTTGGGTCTGTGATGGACGGGCACAGGGTAGTGCAGGTCTCGAGGGTTAGTGCTCCCCGATAACGCCGGCTGGGAAGTCTGCCGGGGAAACACTTGGCTGTTGGGAAAGATCACAAGAAGGAGATGGACCCGACACAGCTTTTCTTCTGAAAAAAAAAAAAACCCAAAACAAAACAAAACAAACCCACAACAGTTTAGAGAAAGGGTGTGAAACAGCTTAGATGTCTTTTCAATGTTATTGAAATGTGAAAGTACTGTTTTTCAGTTTGGGGGTCATATTTATTCGTTATCTTCACTTGAGACAATTCGCCCTGCCCCTCTTGAAGTCTCCAAAATTCTTAGAGGATGTTGAAATTGCTTGCCACCTAGACTTTTAAAAATCCCTTCTGCTGGGGATACAAATGTGATCCTGACAGAGCTGCTGGATGCTCCCTTTTAGGTGGGCTTGATGACTGAGGGCCTCAGCAGCTCATCTACACATTCACCCGTTCTTCCCATCCACGGTGTGATCCACCAGCATCCCCTCAGCCAGGCACCACTCTTCTGCAATCTGCTTATGCCTTCTCCCCAGACATTTCCTCCCTGCACATCAAGAACAAATGCCTCTTCTTCCAGGGTCTAGTGATGCTGCTGAGTTCCGCTGTAGCCTCACCCTGTGCATGGCCACACTGTGCCTACACTGTGCCTAAGTTCACTTCAAAATCAGGAGTGGGGAAGGAGAGACCGGTGTCAAGTCAGGATGGACTTTTCCCCAGACACGCCACTTCAGATCCATAGGAGAACCAGAGTCTAAGTGCACTAAGGCCTTGATGACCTTGACTCACATGTCTTGGGGCCCCCAACTACACAGCCTGCCTGTGGGGCAGGAGCAGCATTTCAACTGAGCCCCGAGGCCTTCAGTCCCTGCCAAGCTGTTGCAGGGGTTCCTCTCTTCAGCCCCATCTCCTGGGTGAACCTTGGGCCTGTGTTTCCAGTTCTGTTCCTGTCACCATCTCCCGCTGCTTCTGCCTGGACTCCCTGGGTGGACCTTGTACCTGGTTCATCACTTCTCCTTACCTGGGTGTGTCAGTGGGTCCAACCACTAGTGCCTGCTCTGCCCGCCCTGCTCAGGCACTGCAGAACTCTGCCCAGGCTGGTGAGAGCCACCACCTTGGCTCTGGCCACCCCCAGCTCATCCTCCTGTGCTGCAGCCCTGCTCTGCCACTCCCTGAGGCTATGGCAGAATCGTTGCCCAGAAAACTGGTGGCAGCGGGACACCAGCCAGAAGAAGGCCAACAGGCAAAAGCCAGAAAGAGAGGCATTAGTGCGGATAGGGGAGGAGTAAGCACGTCTTTCTTGGTGAGGAAGGTGGTGCTAGAAAGAGCTTATTTTTGTTTCCTTGTCTCTTGGCTGACCTGTCAGCAGAGGAGGAGAACTAGTAGTGCTCAGCCAACACCGAGCACAGAAAACAGAGAATGTGAGCAGTTTTGTGGAAGTATTGCTGCGGCTGCTTGCCATGTGGGCTTTTCCTGTCATATTCCTGCACGAGGAAATGGCAGTGACTGGTACCTTCTCTGCAGCCGCGCAAAGAGGGCTGTCTAGGCAGAGAAGCCGTGGCCTCCAAGCCAAAGTCAGTACAGCTTCTCTTCTTCCTCTTTTGCAGCAAGTGCAGAGAGGGAAAGTAGACTGAGAAGAAGCTGAGGTCCTGGGTGGGGACAGAGAAAAAGCTGGAGAAGTTCACTTGGTTCTCTGGGCATTGTCAGAGAAATTCCAGGTATGATTTGATGCATGGCAGAGACAGAACTAAAGGTACGTGTCCTCTGACGAGACCTGTTGGTCAGTTATATGGGATGGCTTTACTCACTGATCTAATGCAGAGTTGGAAGGTGAGTCTAACAGAACGGAAAAATGCAGAAGCTGCTTGAAATAAACTTATTTGGAACGACAGATCGATTTATTTAGATTGCTGCCCAATATTTGCCGATACACCTGCGAGCCAAGTCCCGGAGAGTGAGACAGTTGTTTTACACACCCTTAATGCAACTGTGTTATGGCAATATGGTCTTTTTGTTGTTTTTCTTTTCCTCCCCCGCCCTCCCCGCCCTCCGCCCCGCCTTTTTTTTCCTTTTTTTTTTTTTTTTTTTTTTTCGGTTGAGGGGAGCCGAGAAACGCTCCGGCGCTCTCAGCGCGCGTCTCCCGCGCACGTGAAAGCCCCCTTGTGCCCGGCCACCGCCCGCAGCCCCGCCTGGGGCCGGGGCGAGCATCCCCGGCCGGGGCCCCCGCCAGGGCGCAGGCGGACAAGCCTCCCTGCCCGCGGGCGCGCCTTCCACCGGCTTCAGCAGCCCGCGGGCCCCGGGCAGAGCCTGCGGGCCGCCCCGGCGGGCACGGGAGGGCGGGGCGGGGCGGGGCCGTGGTCGGGCGCCCCTCACCGCTGCCCAGATGTGGCGGGGGGGGGGGGGAGGCGGGCAGGGCACTGCCGCGGGGAAGGGGGCGGAGCGAGGGGGGGGGGGACACACCTCGGCTCGGCGGCCCAATTGGAGGGCCCGCCGCAGAGGCGCCGCCCCCGCGCGCAGCCCCCGCCAATGGGCGAGCGCGGCGAGCGCCGCTACCGCGAGAGTTGCGCTGAAGCTGGCGCCGCCATCTTGGAGTTGGGAGAGGCCGTGTCCCGTTCCTGTCCCTCTCGGAGGGTCACAGGCGGGGGCGGGGGGGGGGGGAGGGGGGGGAGGGGAGGATGGGCGCCCGCCCGCCGGTGGTTTAACAGCGCCCGCCCGCCGGTGGTTTAACGGCGCGCGCGAGCTCGTATCCCTGACGCTGGGCCGCGGCGGGCTTGGGGAAGGAAGGATGGTGCAGTCCTGTTCCGCCTACCGCTGCCGGAACCGATACGACAAAGAGAAGCCCATCTCCTTCCACAAGTGAGCGCGGGCGGCGGGGCGGGGCGGGGCCGGGCCGCGGCGGGGGCGGGGCCGGGCCGCGGGCCGCGGCGCGCGCCGCGACGGTGGGGAGCCGGGGTCGGGCGCGCGGCGTGTCAGTGAGGGGCGGGGCGCGGCGCGGCGCGGCGCGGCGGTGCCCGTGGCCGCTGAGGGGGGAGCGCGCTGCGCCCCCAGCGCCTCCCCTTCCCCGTCTTGGGGCCTCGCTGAGGAGAGCCGAGGGACGGTACGCCTTTTGCCGCCTTTTTCAGTGAGAGGGGGACACCCCCCCCCGCCCCCCGCCCCCCCAATCCTCCGGGTTTTCAGCGGGCTGAGACCCCCGGCCCGGTCCGTGTGCGAGCTCTGGGTTGGCAGGAGGGGTTTGGCTCCGAAGATGTACCTGTCAGAAGAAGAACCAAGCGATCGTGCAGTCGGTCGCAGCAGCGCTCAGCTGTAACCCCACCCCGTGTTAAAAAGCTTTCCAGAAAAGCTGAAAGTACTTCTTATTTACAGGTTTCCTCTTACAAGACCTGATCTTTGCAAGAAATGGGAAGCTGCTGTTAAAAGGAAAAACTTCAAGCCAACCAAGTATAGCAGCATTTGTTCAGAACACTTTACTCCCGATTGCTTTAAAAGGGAATGCAACAACAAGCTTCTGAAAGAAAATGCTGTGCCCACAATATTTTGTTATACTGAACCCAGTGAAAAGGTAAACCCAAAGCACTCATAGTTTAAGATACTGGAATGCGTGTATGTTGCTCGTATTAGCCTAGCGGGGCTTGATGTAGCAGAGCAGCGGGGAGAAGATGCAGATTGTGAAGGATACCGGCAAAGCGTGTGCACCTGGAGGCACGTGAAGGGCTGTGGGGGCTGAAACACATCCAACAGCTATTCTGATTTGCTTTGACAAGAGCAGAGATATAGGCTGTCTGAGGCTCTGGAGCACGTAAAGCGTTACGCAGGCATACAGTCACTCCGATCTGCTCTTGTGTGCATGCACAGAAGCCTGAGCAGCGTAACTTCATTGATAATCTTGTGCTGAATTAAATGGAGTGGCAGCAAAGTCGGGAAGTGTTGCCCTGTAGTCAAGTCGTTCAACTGTTTCTGTGGCATATTTGGAGTTTTTAGAGAGCCTTCAATAATACTTGCAGGTTGCACCGTCCTCTCCCCTGCTGACTGGTGGCTACTGTTAATGTTCAAGAGATGATGGACCTTAGCTCTGAAACTTAACTGTCCTTAACTTAAAGGGCTCTCTCCTCTGGCTTTGCAGAGTTAGTGAGATGCAAACAGAGGGGCAGAACAGTAGCTGCACCTGCCATCTGTCTGTGCTGAAACCATCTCTGTCTTGCTTTAACAGTTACTGTATGTTCATAAGCCAGACTGGTCCCTAACTTTTGTCTCTGAACTTTTGATGGTAGTCTCCTGCGCGATGTTTTGTGCTGCTAAAGCAGCTTACGGTGAGATGCAAGTCAGTTACGAGTTTTTCCTGATGTAATAACTGTAAGACAAGAACGGAAAAGATTGATTCTTGACTCCTATGAAGGATAAAATATTAGATCTCTTGCTACTCGGCTGTAGAGGAAGTGGCAAACAAGAGAATGGATATGATAGGTCTAGGGGCTGAAAGACTAATGGGATGGAGTGCACAGAAGAAAACTGGGACTTTTGCTTGTTTGATTTTTCTCTTTATATATGATATTGGATTTGATGCAGAAATAAAAAGGGAATATATCTGAAAAATGACAAGTGGCTAATAACAGAGAAGAGGATATAAGCAGAAGGTATATAAGGAAAGACAGACAATTACCAGGTAAATACGGCTGTGTTAAGCTTTTTGTTTGATTATGCTTCCCTGCAGTCTGTGACACACATTTTCTTTGACACTGTGAAATAGTTGCAAATTTTTTTACAGTCTGAAAGCTGAATGAGTGTAGAGGATAATCTGCAAAAGTGCAATCGCTGCAGCAGGATTAGTGGTGGACCACATTCCCCATTTCCTTATGCCTGGATCTACAAAAACACAAAAGAGTTCCTTTTAATTATGGAGAAGGATTTAGTGCTATTCCTATTTGTCTCGCAGCACTTTTAAATGAACTGCCACATATCTTCAAGGAATAATGTAGTAACAAAGAATAGTAGTGATTGTTTTGGATTGAATCCACACTGGTTTTGAAATACAGCTTTTTATCTTTTGCATTATGTAATTTGAAATACTTACTTTTTCTTTACTTATGTCTTGGAAGAACCATTTATTGGCTGTAAGGAGCAGTTAGAATTCACTTATGATGTGTCAGTGATACTAACGCTCTGCTCTCCATGATACGTTGAGACAATAGTAATGTATTTATAGAGGTAGCATGTGCTGCATAAGCTGCAAATAGAAGTCTCTGTGTCAATTCAGCTGTCCAGCAATGATCTGGTTTTTGCTTGTGCTCCCAACAAGGATGAACTTTTCTGCCAATTACATCTTTGCCTTGTTGTTTTTTTTAGTAAAAACTTTCCAAGTGATAGCTGATAGAGTCAAGCTCTTTAGAATATTCATGTGTGAATTAGGTAGGAACAGTTAGCAGCGGTTTCTCATAATTGAGATGTAAGACTGGCTGTTGGCTGGGTTTGTACTTGAAAGTGAGCAGTAATATTTGAGTGCATATGAAGCTTCCCTGCAACACCAATCACAAAATTGCCTTCTCGGTTACTGTCTGCCAAGCATTGTAGGTTGTACAGGAGGGATATCTAGACCCCCCAATATCAAATATTAGCTTGTTTGCATGTTAAGGAAGTTAATGACATGACCTTCAGATCTGATGAGCTTGATATTTAGATGATGAGGATTGTAAGCTGCTCTCATAGTCAACATTGTCCCTGTCCTTATGCTTTTATGTATAGTAGTAATATTGGCAACAGGTGAGTAGTTAGAAAATTGGTTCAGTGCCTCTTTCACTGAGAATGTCTTAATCTTTCTTTCTGACAGGCAATATGCAAGCTCTTTTATTTAAAGAGTGCTTTTTTTTATCATTGTGTGAACAGAAGCATTTCTGACTTGTACTGCATTCCTTTGGGGCAGAAAGAATCTGATTTTCTGCTCTGGCCTACACTCAAGTGGTGAGGGATCTGTGTAGTCTGAACGGTGCAAGTGAGCCTATTGAGAGCAGTATGATAAAGACTGCAGTTTCATGTGGAGTTGAGCCAATCAATATTCTGCTGCTGCCAAAAGGCAGAATCGTGCTTCTCCCTTCTCCATCTCATCTGCCAGCCATGCAGTCCTGTTTCTCACTCTTCCATACACCAGCGCAGGTGTAGGTCATACATCATGTTGCATTGCTTTGACTTTTAATAAAGGACGGAAGATTTCTGCAGTGATGGTTAAAGCGTGAATAGCTTTTTGTCATCTTAGCAATTTACTAATCTGAGCAAAGAGTAAATACCAGTGCTGGGAGGGCTGCTTTGCTGTTGAAGAGCTGTTTACTTTGGCTCATCGTGTCTCTTGAAACCAAACCATTGTGCTGCAGCCTGAAACCAGTGACACAGTCCCTTCCAGTTGTTGAGAAGCAGGCCTTACTGTGTCTACTGCTCTGCCAGCTTATCAGCCCCCTCAGTAGCTGACCCGTATTCTACCTCAGCAGAGGATTATCTGCTTCTCCTGTGTTTTTGATTAAGTTAGCTGATAAGTTCAAAGTATATAATGGTAAGATGTACCAGAAAGAAGGAGGGACAAAGAGGAATGGGATGGCAATGATGAGTTATTAGGTCAGCTGAACTTCGTTTTATGGAACTGCGGCCTGCGTTCTTGCTTCTTAGCTAATCGTGGATATGTGTTTGACCTAAGTCTTCAGGTGGGAGTAATTGGTATGTCCTTCAGCTTTTTATTTATTTGAGACATCAAGGACTAGAGTTTCAAAGAGCCCTGAAAACGAAGCTGCTTAAAAATATCTCCAGTTGAGAAGCCAGACAAAACAGGTCCAGAACTGTTTGTCAATTTTGAAAATGTAGGATTTGAAATTTATTCTATTAATTTCAGTCCTGGTTGTTTACAATGTTAAGCATGAAAATTTACTTTTTTTTTTTCCTTGTCGTTTCTAGCCTGAAGAACTTGCAGAACAGCCAGAAGATCCACTACCGCCTCCTCCACCACCACTGCCGCCGCCGCCACCACCACCACCACCACCAGCAGCAGCGCCAGTACTACCGCCATCTCCATCAACTCCTTCTTTTCATTTGTCTCAAATAGATGCCAGATTTGTAGATCCAAGTATTGGATTATTGATGCCTCCTCTCCAGACCCCTAGCAATCTTGCTGTTTTTTGTGATCACAACTATACCGTAGAGGATACAGTTCATCAGCGAAAAAGAATTCAGCAGCTGGAAGAACAAGTTGAAAAACTGAGGAAGAAGCTCAAGACAGCACAACAGCGATGCCGGCGTCAGGAAAGACAAATTGAAAAACTGAGAGAGATTGTTCAGTTTCAGAAAGAAAAAGACATATTGGCAGGAAAAGGCTATGTGATTCTCCCCAATGACTATTTTGAAGTTGTAGAAGTACCTGCCTAGAAGTCATGAACATCAGTTTTTACTTTGCTAGGCCAAGAAATTTAGTTTAAAAACTAAATGCTCTCTAATTCTGTGTGTAGGGCTCTCCAGAATTCTAAAACAATAAATAAGGAGTCATACAAATGAGATCACACTTTTTCTTCGTTGTCATTTCAGTTTGATACACTTCTAATATAGTGAAAACACAAACATCTCAGAATTAGAATATGCATTTAGTTTACAAAATCTGAATTGCTTTACAAAAGGAAATATTGCAAGGTTGAATACATTTAAAATCTGTTAATTGTTTTTTTTTTTTTTTACAATGGTTGTCTTATACTTACAGGGGATGTGGAACTGAATCTGGCTGAGAGTGAAGTTGAGGTGGTTGTACGTTTAGTGCAAAGCTTTGTCAAGGCATTTAATATTGGCTTTGGTGATCCCCAGGAAGTAGTTTTCACTGATTTCAGAAGGAACAGAATTAGGCCAGCTAAGAACACCTACAAGTGTTGCGGAAAGATAAAGATAAGATACACATTTCAGCCTGGGAAAACTTCCAATCTCAGTTTGCTATGCCTTCAAAGCACTGCAAAAAGTCTAATTCCTGGATCCCTTTGGTGAGGTATGTAAATGAACCTCTGCTGGAGTAACCTTTCACCATGTGTGTCTTGTGAAGGGGATGAGGAGAACTCATTAGCATAGCTGACAAGAGCTGTAGAAGAGGCTTTTGTTTTGAGAGCACTTACGAATACTCCTGACGTGCAGTCCTGCGCTGAACACATATGTTGTTAGACTGTTGGCAGGATCAAGAAGGCGGTGTACTGTTTAGGGTGACTGCTTTTCACGAGTACCTTGAGGCAGTCCCCGACATGTTGGAGTGTGACGTTCCCATAAACAGTCTAACAGGTAGAATGTTGTTTTCTTCTTTGAAATTGTTGATCTTAACTCACATCTCAACTGTGTGTAGCTTCAGGAAATGAAGAAGTTCTTTTACTTATCCAGGGTGTCAGGCATTTTTGACTTTGATTGCAATATACTGTGATTCTCTTTTTTTTTTTTAACTGCTCCCCAAAAGACATCCACCAAAGGGCTGCTACAGAATTAGACTTTGGGAGTTGCTTGGTGCTAGACTGGTTTTTAATATCTCAAATGCTGCGGCCTCTCCTTCAGTCTTATTAAGACTCTTCCTAAAAATGAATTTAGCATGACAAAGTAGTGCAGCGGTTTGCACTTACTGTCTAATAATTTGTTTAGTCAACAAAATCATTCAAAAGTGGAGAAAATGGCATTGTGCTAACCCTCTTGTAGTCTTCACAGCTGAAATTCCCGGATATGTTAGACATGAGGAAAATTACTTCTCTCAGTCCATGTCAAACTTGTGTGTTGTGTGGATTTTAGCTCTGATATTAATCAAGCCCTGTTTGTGATGGCTTTAAAAGCTTCCCTTAATATCCTGTTAGCATGACATTTTGAAATGTTTCGAACCAGTCTTGATACTTTTGACCTCACTCATGCCATGTATCTACTTTCCCTACCATTTCATATACTTAAGATGAGCAAAAATGCTGATGCATCTGTTTGTGTACATTTATTATACCTGATTAAAAATAAAAAGCAAATGGTGTGTTAGATTTTTAACTGCTCTCTCTCTTCTTTTGCCAGAACTAACTTAACATTTTTTTCTAAAGTAGTTCCTTGGTCTAGATGCTGGTTTTTTTTCTAAAGTGTTCCCATCTTGTTGCTGTTACACTTTATGCTTAAAATAAACTTGAAAATGCTTAAATTCAAAAAGTGACAAGGAAGAGACGTTTGCACAACTGTTGCTATGCTCTTGGCATGTGTGGCCAGCTAGCAGATTGTTTCTGTTTTCTCTGCAAAATACTGTCTCTTCTTACTTTCTGGGAATTTAAAGTGTGACTTCCTGAGGCATGGTGGATTGCTGCAGTCCCACCCCGCTGTGGCCGGGGTGCTCCTGCCACTCCCCTCTTCCCACCGCCGTTTGGCTGTGTGCTGCCATTACTGCCCGTCTCGTTGGTGCCAGTTCTAGTGCTGGTTGAGTTCTTCTGTGGGGCGGTTCAGCTCACTAAAGCAGCAGGTTTGGCTTGTGGTGGAGAGGCAGAGGAAGACCAACAGTATGAGATCTGATACAAGAAAAGGCAGGCCCAGGAGGTGGGGAAGGGGAGGAAAACGTCCTCTCCTCCATCTGCAATGAGCTGTTGCATTATGTCAGCTGCTTCTGAAAATGATAAAGGTAACTTTATACTCTTGACGTTCAGCACTGTTTCCTTCCAGCCTGGCCAAGGCTGCCCGTCTCCCCCCCACCTTATGCTCTGGCTGCTGTGCTTATTGGGCCCTTCCGTCAGGTGGTTTAGCTTCATAACCCTCCAGAAAAGCAGCCCAACAAAATTGAGTCAGCAAGATAAATTTAAAGCATACTGATAGATGGCTGGTGTGTAGAATTCTTGTGTGTTTAAGCTTTTCATGTTTGTGAAGTTGGTTTAATGGTGGACTCAAGTAAACCTTCCTTCCATTGAGAGCGGTGATTGTTGCTTGTCTTGAGGGTTTCAGTAGTGACGCTTCCTTTCCTATTATCAAAGGATTTTGCTAAGAAAAGATGCAGTCCATTCTGACAATGGGCTTGAATTGCTCCTGCAGCAACCACTTTTTTTTTTTTTTTTTTTTTTCCCCAAGAAAAAAACCCCAACCGTCTCTAACTCCTGATGCAGTGATGCTCGGGCTAGGTGTGGACTCTGCTAGGCCCATGAGGGCTGTCAATATTGCAGAGCTCTGAAATGGGGAAAAAAGGCTGGCCCAGAAACAACTGATTGTCTTTCAGCAGTTTACTTTTCCTGCACTGTACACTACCCGGTGCTACACTGCAGTCTCTCTGATAGCAACGTAGAAAGAGATGAAGGCTATCTGCTGCTGTCCAGGTTAGGAAAGGAATTTTATCTTTTCATGTGAAATTAATAAGCACAGTTTATTGCCCCAAGCCTTTGTTAAAATTTCCTCTTCTTTTTTTTTTTTTTTTTTTTTTTTTAAAGTGGGATCTATTACATTCACACTACCACCTGTAAAAAAGGGCTGCATCACTTACTGTTTGTATTGGCCACAACTGGTACCTGCACATAGCAGCAAATTCATAAATACCTCTAAAAAAAGTGATTGGGAGTTAAAAAGCACAGGTGGGAATGCAGAATGGCATGTGCTTGTCCAATTGCGCATGAAGTAGCTGACATTTGTTCAAATGCATGTAACTGCATTTCACTGAAGCCTATTTTCTAAAGCAAACAATTCAAGGGAGTGAGAAAGTAGCAAAATTGACAGAAATGCTCCATCCTTAAAATCTGGACAGAGACATTTGTTTTGAAATGGGTTGATGCTTCAACAGGGAGAAATTAGAGTGGCTTCTAAAAAGGGAAGTGTTGGCTTACTGCCCCCTATTGCCCCCCTCTCCCTTTTGCCTATCTGACCTGTGTGTAGTGTTTACTTTTTTTCTCCTTACATCTCTGCAAAGTATTAGATTTCCATGTCTAACTAGGACAGTTCAAACCCAGAGGTATGTTTTATGGGGAAAAAATGAATAACTAAATACTTGGATTACTGCTTGTCACACTGAGGGAGTCCTTTGTCACTGCCCTTTCTCTCCTCTGTTTCCAGTTGCCATCTTGTCTACGTTGTTACTAGCATGGTCTTAACAACTGTGGCAGTAAATTAATGAAAGAGAGATTTCCAAGAAATCTTCTGTCTTGCTGAGATTTCGTTTTCCTTCAGCTCTACATAGGGTTTAGGGTACAGGTGCCTTGTGTGAATTTTGAAGGAGTTCTCTTGCAGCTGAAGAAAGTGCAATGCTTCTCTGGAACCATGCAGTTGTCCCTAGTTGCCCTTTTGCTTTGTTACTTTCCTGAGATCTGTTTTAGGTTTTAGCCTATGGACTTACTTGTTTCCTGTCAGCTTACACCTTCATCAGGTAGCTTTGGCAGGGTGGAAGGGGGGTTTTGAGTTATTATCTAATTTTAACAACCAAAACACAATCTGCTAAAGCACGTTGATGTCATGACTACAAGTTCAGGTCTGTAACTCCTGCTGTTTTAAGCACAGCAGGTTATTTGACATACTCTAGCCATGATGATGATTTATTAATAAATGAGAAAGAGCAAAACAGGATGCATGATTCAAAAATATGATGACAGTAATTGCTACTACGGATTTCTCTTTGTGCCTGTTCAATGCTTTCAATGGAAATTTTGTCTTCTCATAGAGATCCTTTGATGGAATTTCAGAATTTTATTGCACAAATTGGGCAGAAAGCCTTACAGTGTTATACAGACTGAAGCAGTTTAAAAGCGTGCAGAAAAAATATGTTGCTAAGCTGTTGTTTAATCCACTATGAATAACTTGAAACAGTTCCCAAAGGAAAGTAATCTTAAGTATTCTTAAGTCAAAGAAAACATTTAAATCAGTTACTCAGAAGGAAGTTTTCATAAACCTTTCTTGAGAATAGATACCTTACTTCGTCATAATTAAGTCACTGCAATGATTAAATCTCTCCACAGTCTTGGCACTGTTAGATGATTTAGCATTGAGTATCAAGCCTTTTATTGCCTGTTGTGCAAAATGATCTAGTGATCCTCCTGTAGCTGGGTCCTCCCATTGCACAGGGAAAATAGGTTGTAAGGCCTGGGCTCACAGAGTCCTGGAACCTCTGGAAAAGTGATTGTCCTCTGCATCTTAATTGGTTCTAGTGGTCTTTTAAAAGGTCTTTTAGTTAGGGAGGAGCATGAAGAATACCATGAGCCTAGTCATTTGTTTTTTTGATTGTTTGGTTTTGTTTTGTTTTTTTTTTTTTGTTTGTTTTGTTTTGTTTTGTTTTTAGACTCAGGGAGGACTTGAGCAAATTATGCAGGCTTCTCATTTCCTTTCAAGTTTCACTGGATGTGACTATTTAAGCTTCAGGGTCTGTGGGTATACCAGTCATCTATAGATGAACCAACTCTTCAGTATTTGAATCTGTGAAGACATGTGATTTCCTCTTGGGAGATCTTCAATTCAGTGACCTGGGACAGGTAATCCAGAAAAGAAGAGGAGGTCTTGCCTTCAGTAATGGTTTCTTCTTTTGTCTTGGGCTCATTTACCAGGTTCTCAAAGATGTACCCAGGACTGATTTAGCAGAGTGATACAGCAACGTACTGAAATTGCAGCACAAGCACAGTATAGCAATTGCAATATGTACCGGAGTCGCAATACAAACATACTGTACAAATTCCTATTACTGGTCTCTAAATGCTTGCTGTCATGACACTGGGAACATATTCCCAGCTGCTGGGAAGGAATATGCGTGTTAAACCCAGTTCGAGCCAATTTCTATCTTCCAAGCTGATTTTGTGAGTTGTTCAGTTTTTATACTTTATATTGGGCTGAGTCACATACAGAGTCCCCTCCCACGCTGGTCAGGCTAGCTCAGGGAAAAGTTACTCTTGACTAATTATTTCAGGAAAGGCTGTTTATGCAACCTGATGACTGAGTGGCACAGCTGTATACCTAAAACAAAGGTTGCCATCCAGTCTCCCTTGTGTTGACATAATTTCAGCTTTCTTTATGAGAATTCATTATTATTCCTTACGTTCTTCCCTGGGCTCATCATTCTCGCTCATCTCCTCTGGGCCTTCTTCCATTGTAGGGGTCACTCACACGCCCCCACACCATCTCCTTTCACAAGTGTCCTCACACGTGTGTTTTGCAGGAAGAAGTGACCTTTTTTAGCTTCAGATGCTTTACAGTCTGGACTCATGGCTCAGAAAGTTAGGAATTTTCAGAGGTGGTACTTCTTTTTTATGTTAATGGAAAGGGATCTTATTTTGGGCTTGAGAAATCCCACCTGCACTTTCAGGTTTCAGATAATAACCAGAGAAGCTGCTCTGCAGAGAAGGAAGCTTCAGAATACCCACTTTCACAGCTCAGTCCAGAGTTCTTGCTCTTTTTTGTGTTCGGTGGTTTTTGGTTTTGTTTTTTTTTTTCCCCTTCTTCTTTTCTTGTATTGATAGGATCAGACTTTTCATTCATCAATTCACTGATGTTGATGCTCTCGGGTCCAGAGGAATGGCACCTGCATATGAAGAAAATCTAAATGGAGAGAGAGTTGTTCCCAAGCTGGCTGTAAGACACCAAGGTGGAGTCTTCTGCTCTTGCTAAAGCATGTGCCACGTGAGCTCAGGCCACAGAGGCTGGCTTTACTGATAACTGTTTACATTTCTAGTATTTTAAGCTTGATCTATACTTGCGGGCTTGTCTTATAGGTGTCCTGAGCTGATACGGTGTTTTATCAAGTGATTTTGTGGTAGCAGTTTATCTGAGGGACTCCAGGAGTCACTGCCAGATGAATGAATATTTGTGGTGTTATGTCCAAGGACTGAAAAAGAATTTACTTGTCAACAACCTCAAATTCTCTAGTCTGTATGTATATTCAGTTCTTACCTTCATTTCTCTCTTTCTGAGACCAGATAAGAAAATCTGTTTATTAGTTTTCTTTTCTTTGACTGACGAGGGACAAAAATTGCTCAGAGTTTATTTATGTGTTCAGCATGGCGAGTAACTGGGCAGATTCTGCACTACAGGTACTACAGCATGGAAATCTCTTGGTCGTGGATAATAGGAAACATGTCTATCCCCACAAGTGAATGTGCATGTGGCTATTTCAGCTTAAGGAACTCTAGTTATTTGGAAGTAATCTATTTAAAATATATACACACACATACCACAGTTACAGTATCAATGGAGTTATCTTTCTTTGATACTGCTGTCAGCTGACAAAATCAGATTTCCTGGTGGTAACTTCTCATATAACTAAAAACCTGTGTCTATATATATGTATATATGTAATATATTTTACACTCCAATATTCAAGCAACCTTATGATGACAGTATAATTAATCTAACAGTATCACTCTGTTAACCATTCTTCCACCAATATTGACATTTGTCTCTTGGCCTGTCTACTAAAGTTGTTACGACTCACATTTTTTGCTTCATGATATACCACCTTAATAGCTGTGAGGTAACTGACGTGTATAAAACTTCAGTGATAAGAAGTAATTAAATGAAACTAATATCTGCAAATGATGCTTTCTTGTGTTGTTCCCAATGCTGCCTGCCTGATAGGCTGGATTCCTACATCAAATCAAAAAACAGCCTCCTTCAACACCTTTTACTTCTTCAGTCACAGAAGAAATCATAAGCTTACACATGCAATAGATGATATTGACCTTGCTTATTTTTCACATTACGATCACCATAAAGTCTTGTTAGCATGCTGTCTACTGAATCCGTCATCTCTGTGATAATATATAACTGTAGAAGTAAGACTTTCTCCCCACTAGAAATCTTTTTCTAATCTTGAACTTTATCTCATTTTCTCTTTTTGCTTGTGCGCCTTGCCTTGCTTCTCTACAGCATCACTCTTCTCCCTTACCAAAGATTAATTTGGTCTTTTCTATTAATACTTTCAGAATTTAAACATCCAAGTTTCCTACCACATTTGCCTTTTCTGGTCCTTTATACATGGTAAGGAGGTGCTGACCTGCTCAGTTACAGAGGTCAGCAATTCAGCATTGGGGTATTTGGAATATGGGGCAGTAACCTTTTGTTATGGAGTGGTAACTTTTTACTGTTTCATACTATAAAATGTGCCACAGAGATGAAAATGCAAAACGCTGTTGGAAACAGCATTGGAATGAAAAGCATGTCTCAGCTGAAGACTGCTTCAGGTTAATGGATGAGTTTGGCCTGAGGAAAGAGGAGGCTTGCTTATTATTTCAATGGGTTTTACTCTCTGTGCTTTCAAGCTGATTTTTTACTTTTATTCTACTTGCCTCTTGATTCCTATATATAAGACAATATATATGTAAGAGGTATAAAAGTGAGCTCAGCGATTTTCAGGGGAGCTGAAAGCTTTCTGAGCAATGTCTTCTTCACCAGTGGCATAACTTTCCTCCCACAGAAATCAACAGTAAAAGTCCTGCCTGTGCTGAAATGCTGAAACCTAACTCTGAACGTTCTGGGCAAAGCCCTGCTGAGTCCCATGGGGCTGGGATTTCTTCTTTGTATTGCTGAAAATGGTATTGTACTGTTGGAACGTCCACCATGGGTTTTTCTCATCGGCCTTGTGCAGAAGAGGGGGCACTGGGGCAGAGTCATTGTCTCAGACAAGAGTAAGCAGCATCGTTCTTTGGCAATGAAGTCATGAAGCCATATATGGCTTCAGCTGCTGTTTGCTCATGATGTCACAATGGGAGATGGGCTCCACAGCAGTGTGACAGTCTGCTGC
This sequence comes from Pluvialis apricaria, assembly GCA_017639485.1. NCBI lineage: Eukaryota > Metazoa > Chordata > Aves > Charadriiformes > Charadriidae > Pluvialis > Pluvialis apricaria. Next base: position 53,616,590 of record CM030044.1, on the reverse strand, counting down.
GCTGCTGTGAGATCATGGTAAGGTACAATCCAGCTGCAATGATAAATGCTTATTTAGCTGAGTGAATAAGGTGTCTGATAGTATTCCTAGCCAAACGCTCATCCCCATTACCCACAGAGGAATTAAACTCTGAAGCGTAACTGCAGTCTTTTGGTTTTTTGCTGATTGTCTGATGCATCTGGAGTTAATGCCTCATGCTCTCTGAGATTGCTGAGACCCTCAAAACGTTGCAGACTTTATGAAACCAGTCTGTTGGCTGACTGAAACACCATTTGAGACAGGCACATTGCATTGCAGGTGAATGTGAGGAGCTGTCCCTGTGAGGACAAATAAGGGTGATCGTGTGGAGAAGGGTGACAGTAGCCCAGTTTGTTTTGCTAGGGCCTGAGGCAGTTAAAAGGCCTTTTTGGGCCTTTGTGGACTTTAATGGGGGTTGTGTTTTTTCTGCAGGCTCTACAAAAGCCATGGCAAGTTGTGTCCTGGCACTTTTCCCCATCATCTGTCGACCTGCCAGGATCTGGCCCTGCGCTTATCAGCCTTCCTTCGGAGGGCTGGACCTTTTCCCAGCCCCAGTTCCCCTGCACCGCAGGAGTAGTCTGCAGAGCATTTTGGCTGTGGTCCCACACATGCCTCCTCCTACTAATAGAAACAGTTGGACTGTGCTCCCAGCTCAGGGAGTTATTCCAACCCAGCCTTTGTTTGCTATTAGATTAAGTTACCTAAATACCTTTAATTAGGTTAATTCTTCTGACTAGGTACAAACAGACCATTAAAACAGTTATAGGAAATATGATATTCTGGCACGGTAAGAAAGGCAAATCTAATTTTTTACATCTTTTCATAAGTAACATCAATTACGCCTTCTAGCAACGTGAAGCTGTAAATACTTGGGTTTTGTATTCAGCTTCTCTGGTTTGTCAGAAGCAAGATAAATGACAGATGTCAAAGGTCGTTCAGTAGAGATAGCTTTTTGGGTCTCAAAACCTCTCAGTTTTCTGTTTAAAAACATTAAATTATTTGATGAATTTATGTAGTTTTAAGATATACCCATTGGTTACGTATGTCACCAAATAATTACGGGACATTCTACTAGCTAATATTACCTTCACATCCCTTCTGTTATGATTATATGTTGCCTAAAAGTTAATTTTTGCAAATTACATCAAAAACATACTCTGACTTCACTCGGAAACTGTGAAGGTATCTGCTAGACTGTGCTTTGTTTACATTCATGTTTAACATGAAATGTTTCTATAGTCCCAGGCTAATTGGTAGTACTCAAAACTGTTCTGTTGTAGATATAGGCTATTATGCATGCATGTCATAGAGTCATAGAATAGTTTTGGTTGGAAGGGACCTTTAAAGATCACCTAGTCCAGCCCTTTCTGCAATAAGCATCTTCATTCAGGTCAGGTTGCTCAGAGCCCCTTGCAACCTGACCTTGAACCCTAACTGGGTTTTGTTTGTACATATTCATGAGTACAACTGTGAAAAACTTTACTGTAACAAGCAAATACCTGGAGGTAGACAACACTGAATTTTAAGCACACAGGTAGACGTTCAAGGGGACTACATCTCCTTTTGAACTGGAAATAATGGCTTCACATAGTAAGTTATTATGGCTAGGAAATTCCAGAATTTGTGCATGAAAGCTGGTTTCTGGGTCTACTTTTAAGTGTACTATCTGTCCATGAGCCAGCGAAAATGGAAGCCCAATATATGCCACAGATACTCAAAATGATGGTCCTACATATTCTATCTCTTTGGTCCCTACCTGTGAGTATTTCTATCTAATCTCAAAAAAACTTCTAGAAGGAATAAATAGTATTCTTTATAAATTATTTGACATTAACCCAAGCAATACAGACTCAGCATGGCAAGCAGGTATCTCTGGCTAGAAGGCTCACATCCCAGCTCAAACCATCATGATGTAGTCTTCAGAACAGCAGTGGACTGACTTGAGCCCTGCTATGACGTGACTAGAGAAGGACAGAAGTGAGTTAGTGGGAGTTATTAAACAAAGAACCTCTTGCACACTCTCCCCACCACTGTTTTCCCATGGAGAAGTTGACTTTCTGATGCTGGTTAGGGCAACTACTATGACAGAGGTGAGGTCTGCTGCCAGAGTAGTTTCTGCTTTTTAACCAGCGATGATCTGAAGTAAAATGCACGCGCTTCATAGTACCTGTCCCATTCAACTGAGTGTCCTGACTGCAATGTTAAAATTCCCACTTTGTAAAATTCTTGGCTGTAATGTAGCTGAGTGGGGAGACTTTGCTCTTGGTGTGCCATAGCCTCCAAAATACGAGTCCAAGCAGAGTCCAGCCTGGGGCCCAGACCTCCTTTCTCCTGGGCAAGAGTTGCAACCATTTGATATCATGCAAAAGATGGGTACATCTCAAACATTTTGAGGGGTTTTGCTCACAGGAGGGCTAAACAGCCTGGATCCTGGGAGGCTGAAGATGCTTGGCATTGCCAGTGGCTCCTAACTTAAGCAAACCCAGCCACCGTTTGGAGATGGAGCATTTCTAAGCAGAGCAGGCTCAGTTTCCCGTTGCAGGACTTCAACATCTTTTCATTTGGTGGGCACCTAGAAAGTCAGGCAAGTAAAATCTCAGCAAAGCAATGCCTGAATGAGGTGGCCATACTGAACTCACATCATCTGTCAGCCAAGCAGGGAGCTTTTTAATATTTTTGTGTCTCGTTTTGAGAGGGAGGCATGTAAGGGGCAGCGAGGCATGCTGCTGATGAACAGTTGGCAGGGGAAAGTGCCTGAAGAGCCCTCAAGCCCTCAAAGTGAAGGAAAATGGTCAGAACAAGTCTGAATCAACAAGAGAGTGGCGACCTTGGCACCCAAGCAAGCATTAAACAGTTGTGGGTTGTTTTCTTTCTCCTGTCCTTTTCCAATTTATTTCTGAAAGCTAAAGATGAAGGCACAGGCGTCAGTCTTGTTGTTACCGTGAGTCGGCAAAAAGATAACTCTCTAAGGCTCAGTCTGGAGTTTTAGAAAGCAGGCATTCTTTATTGCAGTACTGGGTGCACAGGGGATCGCTCCACCTAGTGTGCGCACCCACTTGCTCAACGACAAAGATTATATGCAACCAAAACATACATATTCATTAGATTTCCAATAAATGATTAACATATTCATACTATTTCCATAACTCATTAATATATGTAAATGTCCTTGACACATGCGCATTTATGTCTATTGGTGGTCTTCCAGGGCTCTCTGGTGGTCGTCGATAGTCTTCCTCACTGTGTCTGCTGATTGAACTCTGTCTTTGCGCATGCTCAGTTTGCTTTTGGCCTAACTAGACGACACTTAATTACACCAAACTAGCTCATTCTAACATATACCCCTTATCTACTCTATTCAAGGCTACTGTGTCTCAAAACTTCCTTTTATCTACCCAAGCATAGCACCTGTTTGACCTATCTGCTCGTAAAACATCCCAGAATTTGGCTGTATTGCTCTAGGGAGAGAACCGTATGTGCTTCAGCTTCGTATCATTGTAGCTCAGCAGCTCATATTGAGAAGCTGTGTTTCTCAGCCCCTGAGTTTTGTGAGGCTGAATGTGCCTGAGACAATTGGTGCTGCTGCATATTCTTAAAAAATAGTAGCTTTCAAAAAAAAGAGGTAGAACAACTCACAATGTGCAAAAATTCAAGTATGAGGGTTGGGTTCATGAAGCACAATCTGGTAATACTATTGTGTACTTGCAGATTTGAGTACGTAATATATAACATTTTCCCACAAAAATGCAATTCCTAATAGACATGCTGAAAATGCCCATGATGGAGAACTGTCTTTCTGTAATCCAAGCAGGTGGCAAAAGGCATAGAGCAGCAGAGGAAAATGCTTGACAGCAATTGCTTTTCTTTTTATTGAAACATCATGAAAAAAGCCACAAGCACTGGAACAACATCCAGTAATGTAATGAAGAAAGACACAAAAGAATATGGGCCTCCAAGCAATTCTAACAAATATGTTACGTTTTAATCCTTTGGACAACAGAGAATGATTATGTGTGTCAAGATATATTTATAAAGCTAAAAAGAAACCTCCTTGTGAATCGTGTGGATGATGCGGACCCACAGAGCAACCACCTCTGCTAGCTCAGGAAAAGATTATAAAGAGCGAATGCCCTCAAACACAGGAAGGAGCAGAGCTTGTAGACCTCAACCAATTTCTGACAAAGCGTTTGATTTTGCTATGGTATCTCCAAGGCAGTTCCCCACCCTCCCATGTCAGACACAGCAGATGCAAAAAGCAAGTCCGTCAGCTACCGCCATTCAGTCTGTGTGGCAGGGCTATTGCATCCAAAGAGAAGCAAACAAAATGAACAAAGCTGCTGCCAGGATTCAGGCAGCTTATTGAGGCCATAGGATGCAGCAGGAAGTTGCCCTTTGGGTTTTATGATTGCCTTGGTGATAAAAAGCCTGTATTAAATTGGAAGGAGAAAGCAGAAAAGAAGACAATGGTGCTCCCTCCTGTCATGGAGTGCTGCATGTGTTGGGATAAGGGCTCCCAGGCACCAGCTGTTAGCACTGAAAACGAGAGGCGTGGAGGCAAGTGCAGAGATAGACACGAACCAGACATGTCTGTCATTCCCGGAGCGGTTTTGTGCAAAACAGAGTTTTCTCTCACACCCTGCAAAGTCTGACCCTTGTTAATAGTTTGCTTACCCCTGAAGCCTTCCATGCCTTGACATCTGAATAGCAAGTCTGTGATACTGCAGATAAAATTTGGTCTGTGAGGAGCATTTACCAAAGCAGAGATGAGTGTGATAAAATGGAAAGACAAGCTGAGAAAACAGCAGAGCCTAGCTAGATCTTCGTTTACAGTTATCAACTCAGACCAAACAGTTGTGAAAATTATCACATTTCAGAATTAGTGTCACCAAAATGCAGGAATTGACCACAAAGCCTCAAGGCCACATACTGAATGAGACCTTACTGTAAAGTTAGAACTGAAAAAGGGAAACATTCTAATGCAGAGGGCAATGCCCTATTTATTAGAAATATTAATGTGCATACAGTCATGAAGAGCTTGTGCAACTCCGAAAAGTCCATCTCCTGATGTGCCTCCAGCCCCAGTGGAGGGTTTGTACAGGGAAACAGGCAGTGGGCAGTTGCATGGACCGTACACTGTCAGAAAGCACAGGAATTCAAAGCTGTCTCAAGTCTGCATTCATATAAATGTGGTGGAAATGGGAAAAAGGCCAGGCAGGAGTTCATCAGGGTAGGAAGGCACAAAGGAAATCCAGGACCGGAACTGCTCTTGTTCTGCAAAATCTTGTCCCTGTACTTGCAGAGCCTGGTCACCGCTGAAACAACCGTCGGGAGTGCAGCTTGAAAGTGAGTTCAGTTCTGGCAGCCTCCGCTAAAGGTTCCCATCAGCCTTTTCCCAGTTTGCTGTGCTAAGTGGCTGCTTGTTCCCTAGCTGACACAAAGACTTTTTTCCCTTGCCCACTATGTGAAAGAAGTTAAATCTCTCCAGGCAAGCTGTAATTGCTGCTACAAACAGGTCCATGCACAAGCGCACAATTCTTACATATTTTAGAGCTCGTTACCTAGCCCAATTAACGTTATGCAGAGTTCCAGCATCATTCAAAGCACGCATTTTCACACAACATGTAATCGCATTGTAGCCCAAACTCATCCCGCGGACCAATTATATCCACGGACCTCTGCACAGCGCGGCCCGGGGAACTGCAGCCCGGCTGCCGCCCGCCCCGCACCGCAAGGCGGTGCCGCCTGCACTGCGCGGGTCCTGCCGGGGAGGGGTGCTCAAACAGCGCGGCAGACGAGGCAGGGAAACGTCCGCAACTGAGAATGAGAAGCCAAAAGGCAAGGAGAAGGTGAAAGGACCTTCTCTCGGCGTGAGAGAAGGGAAAAAAAAGGAGGAGGAGGAAAGTGGCGGCTGTGTTGGGTCACCGCGGGAGAGATGAAGGACGGTGGGATGCAGCGCAGCTCCCGTGGGAAAAGGGTGCGTGGAGGAGGAGGAAGGGACAGAGGGCAAACAGCAGGGAGGGAGAGTCTGAATGGGGTCGTGCTTGGCAGGGCCTGTTAGCAAGCCAAGAAGAGTGACAGCAGGAAGAGGCCTGGGGGAGACGGGGAGCTGGAGGAGAGCGGAGAGGCTTCAGGGTGTACGGGCGGGTAGGTGGCTGGCTGCAGACTGTGTCCTCTGGAACATGGAAGTGCCTTGTACTGCAAAAGTTGCCGGTGAGCTAGGCTAAAAAACATCCATTTCCCGTAGACGATGCATGTTTTAGGAAGCTGCATATAGGGAAAGGTGTCTGCTGACAGCGAGGACTGAAAGCAGAGAGGATTGGAGGGGAAGTGCCAGTGCAAAGATGAGGCTCCAGGAGTGCCGCTCTATCCTACCCCACTTTTGCTCCAGAAACTGTCCCTCAGCCCTTTGGGGTAGGTGTTTGCCTGCTGGCTCCCTGTGTGGTGCGAGATGGTACAAAGGTGACTCAGTCCTCCCTTGGGAGCTCTGGAGAGCTTGGCTCCATCCCAAATACCCCAGGTATGACTCCCTTGGCTCCTGGCATACCAGCCCAAGGGAACAGGGAGGCTGAGGCAGGTTGGGGAGGGAGAAGGGACATCCATCTGAAAGGAGCCTCCTTCCCCTAGGTGCTGCAAGAGCCTCTCCAAGCCTCCCTTTTCTTCTCCCTGAAGCTAACAACCCCAGCAGTGCTGCAAATCCCTCTCCAGCTCTTGGTGCTGGTAATGGGACCTCTTGGGTTCACAGCATCTCCCATCCATGTCCTTCCTCCCCACTGTCCTTCCCTCAGTCCAGGTTCCTCACCCGCCAGTTGCTGGCCAGCGCTACCACCTCTCCCTGGAAAATGCATTTTCCACACTCAGCTGCGTGATGCTTTCAGGTAACATGCCATGGCACTCTTCACCAGAACCTCAAGTTTTCAGTTGCTGCTAATATTAACCATGTGGGCTCAAAGTGGTGGATTTGTGCCTCTAGGTGGATTTATTTATTTATTTTTTTTTTTTTTCCCCAGGAGTTTGAGCTGCCCAGAGATTGAGGCCCAGTTCCAGTGTTGCGTGTGCTCAGGCAGCTCTTGGCTCTTTGCAGCCTGGAATTGCAGCCTCATGTCAGTTACAAATCCCATGAAACCTGTGGAAAAGCAAAGACAGGTTCTCAACAGAGAAGATTCAAGTTTTACCCAGGAATTAATTTACTCTTTCAGGGTGGATGCACCAAGCTTCAAGGCTTGGCTGGAGTGTTCACACATATTCCCTTCCCAAAATGTCGGAGAGTATGGCTGTATGAATGAACTTGTAAACAGAAAGCATCATCAGCAAGCAAAGAGAATTATTTCTCCAATACCATCTTGTGGTTGCCAGATAACTCTGGAAGCCAAAGACCAGGCAAACCAGGTTCTTACTTCTTGTCATGATCTAGGCAGTGAGTGGGTAATGGTAAAGCAAGCATACATCATATTTCTCTCCAAGCAACTATCGTGTCGTAGCAAAACACCTACCCCGATAGCCAGCTAATAGATTAACTTCATTACACCAAGGCAGCAGGTTAAAACCTTACGAAAACAAGTTTCTCTCCAGTCTGTGATACAGCATTGTCTAACAGAGCAGTGCGTGGACATGATATCAGGCTGTAATTATGATCATAGGTGTCAATGGGCAAAGGCTGGGGCTTGCAGTCATGAAGCTGTGGTTCCGCAAAGATGACGGATAATGCCTGAGGGTGCTGAGCCCTGTACAGGACCAGAAACATGCTGGAAAGCACGTCTGCACAGGACATTTTTAAGGGGTAGCCTTATCGCAGAAAAATTTGAATCAGGCAGGATAATTGTGTTTAATCCATGCCCAGCTTTATGACAGGTTGTGGCGCTGTCTGTCTTCACCAGTCCAGCCAAACGTCTGCTGTTCTTTTGACGCCAGCATGAAAAAAGGACCCTTACTCTGCACTTCAACAAGTCTTGTGCTCAGGCCTGGATCTAATGGATAAACTGAGTGGTCTGGTAGTGACAGCAGCTGTCACTGCTGTGACAACAACAAGACACTTCATTCAAGACAGTCTCTTGATAGAACTGCTGTTTTTGAGTTGCTTTCTGCAGCTGGGGTGAGGAAAGGTGCAGAGGAAACCAGCTGCTCCTCCAGCCCTGCCAGGTGAACACTGGCAGAGCTAAGGAGCTAATAAGGGCCCTTGCAGATTTCCCATGTGTAGTACAGCAGCTGAAAAGGCAAACCCAGTGAGCTGCTGCCAGTGGCCTGCTGGAGAGCTATGGATGAGGCAGGCTCCCAGTGCACAGCAGCACAAATAAGGTAGTAGAACACTGCAAGAAGGTTACTTGTAGCAGCAACGTGACTTTGAACCACACTGAAATGACATATTTTTCATTACAGGAAGCTGAATAATCTGATAAGGTTACAACTGCCAGTTATCAATCCTCTGTGAGGACCTTAGATAAGGCAAATCTGAATCATGTAGCTTATGACTGCACCAAAATCTGGGCCACTGCAAGAAATGTGCTCAGCTGTTGCTGAAAAAAACAGGCTTCACATATGGAAGTCAGCAAGCAACTAAATTCCTCTAGGTTATGAATGTGTGTCAGCGGATGAAGACAAACTCTGACCGTATGCAAATAGCCATGAATGGTTTTGTTTGCAGAAAATATTTGGGATTACTCTGCCATTACAGAGAGAGAAAGCATAGCCAGAAAGAATAAATCAATGCAGGAAGAGTTTCAGGTCTGGGTGCAAACTAAAAGAATTTTGCACCACTCTTCCTTGAACTTGAAAAATTCAGGCAAAAAGCTCCACTTTGGAAAGAGATGGCAAAGTCCCTTTCATTTGGGAAGAAAACCAAGAAGATCCTGAGATCCCCTGGCAGAGGAATGACAGGGGGACAGGAAAAGAGGAACCTGGGTCCTTTCCGATACCAGCAAATTCTGGCAGCTTCTGAAAGGAGCCCCGTCCAAGGTGTCAGTGGGGAGGACTGATAACTACAGAGGAACTGGCTAAATAATCAAAGGCCCCATCACTCTCATTGCTAAACACAAGGCCCTGGGGCAACATATTCTGATAAGCTGTGCCAATAGACAGTACTGTGCAAGCATTTCTGTGCTGTTGTCTGTGATGTGATGTATGCTGATGAGACATAAATTTAGAAATCTGCCCTGTTTTCCCACCTATATCTTACTTTTTTTTTTCCCTCAAAAATCCATTTTATAGCTGTAAAACAACAAGTGTAGTATGAAAAATGAATAAGATAAGTCTGTAGGGAGGGTGTCTCTTTTATTACACCAACAGCTGGAGCAAACAGACAATCTTTCAGGCATGTGATCTACCTTTGGGTCTGATCTGCAGCCTGTTTTTTTCCCAGCTGTAACTGGCAGCATAATAAAAGACATTTCTTCTCCTTAAAAACCTTGCCTCACTTGTACTCCTAGACCGCAGTGGCTGTAGCCACCCAAATAGCGCCACAAACAAATCAGTCAGAGTTTAGGACCCAGAGCCCTGTTTTAGGCTTACAGGATGTGACAGCTGACTGAAAATCAATGAAGTGTGATTTACGGAGCGTCATAATGAGGCAAGACAAGGCTCAAAAGGTGCTGCCTTGCCTTGCAGACTCAACTGTCTGCCTTGATTTTTAACTAGATTTTATTAGTCCTCTACTAGGATGAAACCAATTTGCTTATGAAAACAAAAGATCAGCTTTAAAGGAAAAGCCACGGTGGTACCCATGCTTTGCCTAGTGCTCGTTGCGCTGTGTCTGAGCCACCCAGGTAAGTGCAATTTCTTCTTCTTCCAATCTGAGCTGCAGATGTTGAAGATTTTTTTTCTGCTGGCTGGTTAGCTGCTACTTGCTGGGACAAGGTAGATACCGGCTTCTCTTGGTCCTCTTGTTAACACTGTCTGACTAGCAAAAGAGGGTCGTAACAACTGCTGCCTGTGTATTGCAACCACAGCCAGTTTGACAACAAGGTTTTAATAATTGGAGTAGGGGAGTGGTCGCTGGGTAGAAGTTAAAAAAATCCTAATCTCAGCTGTCAGTGCTTACAGGGAGTTACGTGAGAATCTCTATCAACAGGAGAAAGATGGAAATGCCTCAGGTGAGCTGATGAAAAAGCTAAGCGTCCTGTCTGTATTTCTCGGGGTGTTTTGCAAGTTTGTTTAGCAGACTGCCTGCCCCAGCCCTCTTGCTCCTGCACCTGGGGGGAACTGCTCCTGGCATGGACCACAGAGAGAAACAGGAACCGGCGGGAGAGGGGAGATGGCAAACAGTGCCTGGTTACTTGTACATGAGGTAACCTGCCAGGGAGCTCCCCAGCTTTTGCCTTGTCTGTGCAGCATATGGTAAATTCAGGGATGCATCTGTCCTGTGACCACTTCTCTGTTTTTTCAAAGGCAGTGCTACTTTGTTCAGTGTTTTTGCCATGGCTTTATCTAACTTAATCATCAGATGGGGTTTGATCAAAGGAGCTGTTAGGCTATTTTTTCTGCTTGATATGTCTTCCTTTTCATTAAAAACTTCTTAAACTGTCCTCCTGCAAATGCTGAGGCTGTCTTATTAGCACCAATCTTGTTCCTTCTGGCTTTCTTCTTTGTGAGACTTCTCAAGTCCCTTTCACTCTTCTCTGTGGCTTCCCCAGCAGCTGAGAATCAACACATCCAGCCCCCAAACCAGCTTTACCACCTCTATGCTATAACCTGTTGGAGCATTAAGACCCTTGGACTTCATGTGAGGTATGGGCACTGTTTTCCTATGAGGGAGTTCATGCACAGCCATGGACACTGTGCCCATGGGGTGTGTGGTTGCATATGTCTGTGCAGGGAGTTATACTCAAATAAACCCAGGGCAATGTATTCCAGCATTAAGACAAAGCTGGTTTTGATCCTGCATGTTTTGGGGTCATGGATTTTTTTCTATTAAATTCCTATTAAATTTCTATTAATTATATTTCTGTTAATTCCTATTAAATGTCCTGTGTTTAACAACCACACACCCCTATGAACATCCTAAAAGGAAAGTGAAAGGGCTGGGAGCTGGGGTCTCTGCAGAGACTCTCATGTGTCATGGGATTAGACCACCGAGGGGGGAGAAATATGTTCTTTCTCTTCCTTTGGTTGTGGATGCAATGCCTCTCTGGCGTGTTTGGGCAGGCAATCCAGTTTCCTAGGACAGACCCCAGACTCTGTCCCCCATTTGCTGTGGTGGAGCTAGGGTTAGCCCTGGTGTGAGAATTAACTTAGGAGCAAGCAGAAGGGGTGTTTGTGGTTTCCTGGTTGGTAATAGCAGACCTCAAAGGCTTGTGGCAAAGCAGCAAGACACAGCGTGGCTGCAGAGGCTGCCATAAACTCTATTGACAGCTGCATGAGCCCATTCCCGGCTGTGGTGCAAAGCAGGTGGAAAGGAGTGTGAAAGCTCCCTCTGAGCAGCTGGCCTTCAGCTCCCCAGGGTTTGGTAACCCCACCACAACCGCACACCCAACAACAGAGGACAAGCACAGCCTGTGCTAGAACACCTGACGGTAAAGTAACTGTTACGCCATGAGAGGCTTCAGAGTTTACAGTTTCTCAAAGAAGAACAGGCATTTGCTGTGGCTGCAAGTAGGGGATGACAGGGCTGCTTGATCCTTGTGCTATTCTGAGAGAATCCAGACTGCATTAGGGAGCGATCCTGTTCAATGGTAAGCTCTGGTGGGGCAGCAGGTTTTTGCTTCAGGCAGTCCTTCAGCTGCGCCGCTTCCTGCCAGGTCTCCCTCTGCCCATGGCCTCATCTAGACCCTGCTGAGAGAGAAGCTGCACGGCCTGTCTCACCCAGAAGAGTAGGAGCAGCTGCGATATGGGCAGTGATAATGGTCTGTGGTCACACCCTTTCCTCCGTGCCCATGGCACAGCATTACCCTCCGCCTCAGGTTTTCTCTCTGGAGCGGCTGCTGAACTTGATGTCCTTCCCTCTCTCCCCATGGCACAGGAACCCTGCCAGGGGCTGCCTTACCTCTGATGTTTGCTGCACAGCGTGTGTGAGCCCCTCAGCTGTGCCCTGCTACCAGGGGCCTCCCATCATCCTGTCCTTGCACCGTCCCTCAGTTGCGACCCTCTGCCTGCAGACCACTCCTGCACCTAAAGGCTGGCAATCCAGACACAGGTGTCCTGCTCATACTGGGGCTGGCAGGGCATGGGTTTTGAGGGACCAGGGTGGGCCTTGGGCAGTGTCCTGTGAGGTCCTCTTCAACTGCTGGCACAGCAATATTGGCTGTGCCCCCCATGGCACAGTGCCAGTCAGCACAAGGTCCTTTTTCCTCCATTGTGCCTTTGAAGAGAGGTGAAATCCTTCTCATACGTGGGTGCTCTGTGTGGGCACAAAGGAAGAGGTGGAGGTCGTGTCAGGACCTCAGCATCATGGAGAGTGAGGCTGGCATTTGGGAAAGCATGGAGGGTCTGAATTACCTTTCCCCTGTCATGGTAGCAGGGGGAAGGGGGACTGTGGTGGCAGGGACTGGGGGAGTCACAAATCTTGCAGTTACAGACCATGATGGCTCCATGTTTGGCTGCAGGCAGACCTGGCCCTGGCTGCACCATCCAGTTCCTCCTGCTGCCAGATGAGCTCCTTTTGCTTTTTTGCTCCGCTGATGCTGTTGCCCACCCAATCCACCCCCTCAACCGGGAGAATTCTGCTTTCTTAACAATTTTCTGCTATTCCCAGTTGATGCCAGAAGGAGGATTTATTTCCAAGTGCTGCAGAAGGCTGCAGATCTGGCTTGCAGGCCCTGTAGCTTCCAGTGAGGAAATCCCACCACTCCGATCCTCGTGCAGGGCAGCCTCCATTTCAGAGAGGTCATAGAAACTGACCAAGTTCAAGTGAAATCCCTGGGCCCTGAAATGCCCACAATGTATTGCTGCTGTTTGTAGCTGCAAGCCAACCAGCCAGGGATTGCCCCACGGTGACCAGATTTCCCCTGTGGCCCCAGCTCTCTTGGTCAACCACAGGCATCTGAAAAACCAGAACTCTTTGTCAGAGTGGTGTTTATTGGGCTGGATATTTACTGCTCAAGAGTGAAAGGGAACAACTGATGCTCTGAGCCTGCAGATCTTCTGAAGAATAATAAACAAGAAAGACTGGGCAAGTACGTTGACTCAAGACAAAACGGCTACGGAAAACAGAAACCTCGTACAAAGTCATCACTGCTCTGGTCTGATGATTTTTTTGTATGTGAGGTAGGCTTGGGCTGTCTTGCCTTCCCATCCCCTCACCCTGGCTCTGCTGAGAGTCTGTGCATCTGAATTCCTACAGATTTTACTTACAAGAGCTGCCCAAAGATGAATTTGTCTCACATCATTGCTCTCCCTCATTTCATCAGGTCGTGCCATTCTCCATGTCTGCTTTCTGTCACGCTGCTACTCTCTGTTACTCTCTTCCAGATGTCACTGCCTTCAGTTCAATTGCTGAAAATGAGGACGCGCTCCTCAAGCATTTATTTCAAGGCTATCAGAAATGGGTCCGCCCTGTAGAAAACTCCAATGACACCATCAAAGTCCTTTTCGGATTAAAGATATCACAGCTTGTGGATGTGGTAAGTGTTGTGTTGGGCTTGGTAAAACTTCCCTTCTTTTATAGACAGTCGTGCATCCACCTGGGAGGGCTGGTGATGACATTGACTTTTGCCTCCTGACTCATGAAATGAGAAGTGAAGGTCAGGCAACAAAATGCTGAGTGTGAGGCAGTGCTGGTAATATGACTTCCTGCCCCATGCACAGCATGGGCTTGTTTATTAAATACTTGTTTATTTTGCAGCAAACCTGAAGGTCCTTTTTTCCCCACTGTTCTCAGGGAATAAAGCCTCATTGCATCAGGTGTTAATCAAATAGTCCATGCTAGACAGTTGCTGGTGCCTACATTTGCAATTTAATGACAAGGCAGATACAGGACAGAGGTGAGGAAGGGCAGAGCTGGTTGGTTGTTGTTCACTCTAAGCAAGCTTGTATCCAGGCCAAAGGCAGCTCATATCCGGACTCAGCTGGCCACTCAGATAAAACACTAGAGGCAAACCAGACAATCCCATGGTTTTGCCCACGTGGAAAGTTTCTCTTCCCTTTCCCCTCCATCACTGCAATGCACAGTGGAATTTGCACAGGGCCCAGAGGTACCCATACAACAGTATGCTCCTCGCATCCCCTGGACCCTGGCAGTGTCCCCTTGTGCCATGGAAGGCAGACTCTAATTTTGTGCTTTATTTTCATGTTCAGGACAATGTTTCAGCTTGTATCTTCCCAAACTCACCCCAGGCCGAGTAGGGTGGGGAGATGAGCCATCCTGTGAGCACACAGCTGTGTGCGTCCTGATCCCAATTGCTGGCTGAGCCCTGCTGCCTCCCTGCCCTTTGGCATCTGATTCCTTTGGGCTGCTGTGAAATGCCAGACTTTGGTTTTCCAGCCTCAGGAGCTCCCAGCGAGAGCAGGGACAGCACCTAGAAAGTCGGTTCACTTTGCCCAACAGTGACTGAAGAGCCCAGGCCCATGGGGAAACAGGACCATAGGGATCTTCTCTGCTTGGCACAGGGTTGGACTCAGCAGGCATAGGGTCTGTTTCTGCTTTTTGTTTTGGTATTGCAATCCTCTCTACCTTGTGTCACCCTAGGATGAGAAGAATCAGCTGATGACAACCAACGTGTGGCTGAAGCAGGTAAATTAGACCAAATCAGACCTCCCTGTTCATTGCAGGGCTGCTGAGCTGAGTGGCCATCCCAGCCTGCTGCCCACTGCGCCATCCATCCCCTTTCGTGAAGCCAAGTGGCCAGAAAAAAACAGCACCATGTTACTTTGCCTGAAGTTTTTCCTTTACTCCTCTCACTTCAGCAAATGCACAAAGGGGAAGAAAGGCAGGCAGGTGGGCCTTTAGGAAATAGGGTACCCTTTTCTCCTGGTCTGCACCCCAGCTGTGCACTCAAGCCAGCTGTATATCGGTGAAACAACGTCTCCAATACTGCAGTGGCTGTGTGTGCCCTGAGGGACTATCCTGTCTCAGACTTAGAGGTCATGCAAGTACTTTTCTCTCTTACCCGAGCTAAGAGGGGTGCCTCAGATAGATTTCTTCTTGAGCATAAGTAAAGAGAAAGAAAAGCCCAGCATGTTACTCCCCCTAAAATTAAAATCTATGGCAAATTAATCAGATCTCTCTAACATAATTGCTTCTGGAAGCGACAATAATTTATACAAATGGGGGAAAGGTGCAAGTTGAACTGTTAGGTCTCTCTCCTTTCTTCTTCACTCCTGAAGAACACTGCATTTGGTTTAGATTACATTGCACCATTTTATTGACCTTGTGACAATTATTTTAAGTCTCTCAGACATGTGAGTATCTATAAACATGTCAGCTGATCCTAGGCAGAGGACATAAAACACAAACTGTACTTGAAATGATGCCATGGAAAGTGATTACCAGGGGTCACTGGGCTGGTGGAGGAGAAATGCGGCTCAGTTTTTTGTTCACAGTCTGGTACCTGTAGTGCTGCAGTGAGTGTGAGCTTCTGGGTGGAGCAGGATCCCTAAAGGTTGTATGGACATTACATGCAAAGACGGTCTCTTCCTTGAAGAGGGAGAAGCCCAGGCTTCCCCTCGCTGCAGAGAGGACAGGAATTTTCCCTTGTGCTGCGGAAATTTGCTGCTGATCCAAATCCAACTGCTGAGAGCCTGCCTGAAAGAGCTGTGGTGTTACATTTTCCCCACTTTCAGCTGCAATTGCAGAACCCCTCATGTGCTCCAGGCCAGATCGTGGCTTCCTGACTCTGAGCAGCCACTTGGGCAGACAGCAGAGCCCTTTTACAAAGGTAACTCCTCATCCCTATCTGTTCTCTTCCCATTCCCATCCTCTCTCCTTGCAGGCTGCAGCACCTACAGCTGCAGCAGTCTGCCAGTGTAACATCAACCCACTTCACTCTCCTCATTCTCTCTGTTCCTGCAAGTGTCCCCAGAAAGATTTTACGGCCTTTTGCAGACTTTGACAGAATAGTCCTGGGTCTGACTGTCTCGTTCTTGTGGAGCCTATGTCACCACTCTTGCTGTGGGAAACCAGGTTCTGCTGGAGGTTACTCCAAACATGCTGCAGGAGGTAGTGACACGCCACCATCCACTCATTGCCTCTTGGGTGGGGGGGAGGATAAGGATGAAGAGGAAGCCACTTTATCTGATCCTTCTGCCTCATGCTGTCGCTAAAGAAGGACCTGTCCAGCAGTCTGCACTGTAAACATGCAGATTTCTCTGGAGGCCTTTCGAGACTGTGCTCAGATTTTAGCCAAGGCAGCTCCCTAGGGTAACTCAGCACTGTGCTTTGTGACTTGATGATGTGCATGCAGGTAGACACACAAGTTGCAAAGGAGCTTTTAGCAGTTGCTGAGAAAGTATCTGGGTTCAAGCAAGCTATGGAGTCTAGGAGCAAGGGTTGAGAATCTGGGTCCAGTGTTTCTTGGTCCGCTTGCTATGGGTTAATCACTTGAGCCCAGAGATAGGAATCTGGCAGAACTGGAGGAAGGGGAGAGCAATGGGAGGGTCTGGGGCAGCTTGGAAGAAAGGAGAAGAGAGGAAAGGGCTTTTTGCATCTGCTGCTGTAGTTCATGTCAGCATAGCCTATAGAGAGATTCCCATTTTCGACTGAACATCTTCAAAGTCTGCACACAATCTATTTTCCGCTCTAGTAAGAAGACCTGCAACGATTTGCCTTGCAGACATGAAAGAGCACTTTAGCTGGGAGAGAAATCAATGCAGAGCAGGGGGGAGGGAGGAGTATTGCAGATGCAGCAAAGAACCCAGGCCAAGGGGCTGCTCCAGTTCAAGTCCGGAGGGATGGTTATATCTCCAGGTGGCTCAAGGGTATTTGCTTCTGTTGTCAGCTATGAGCTGACTGTGTTGGTTGCTGTTGTCAGCCCTGACTATCCCCTTGCATAACAGGTGTGCTTCCAGTCTAAGCCCCCTTGCAGCTATTACAGGAGGTGTCCGGGACACATGTGAGTCTGTGCCAACCTAATAGCCCAGGCTGCTGGAAACATCTTGTAGATACCCATCCACAAAGAAAATTTCACACTAAAAGTGATGTGCTCTGTCCTTGCTGCTGAGACTAAGGGCAGCAATGTTCCCTCTTCTCTTTCCACATCTGAACAGCTCCCATCCCTCCTTCAGCAGCAGGAGGAACCAGGGGTGGAGGGCTGTGCCTGATAGCTGACACCAGCCATTTGGGCAGTTCAGAGAGTGGGTTCATCTCTCTTCTGTTGCAGGTAGCGGGGCCATTAATCCTGCCATGGTATCACCCTGGGCCAACTGCCTCCTTTGCTTGTGCCTTGGGCCAGATTTTAGGAGGGGTCTAGCAGCCACCTGCCCATGACCTTGGGCACCATCGCTTCCCTGCACCTGGAGCAGGAAGACACTTTTTCTCACTGTCTGTTTCTAGGACTCTACCGAGGCTCTGGGTTGCTGTCACACTATAAAGGACTGCAGTAACAACTGTCTGTAGATATAACTGTAAAAAGCATGTGGAATCAAAGAAGTGGTTGAGTCACCATCCCTGGAAGTATTCAAAAGATGTGTAGATGTGGTGCTTAGGGACATTTTTTAGTGGTGGACTTGGCAGTGTTAGTGGTCAGACTCAACAACCTTAAAAGTCTTTTCCAACCTAAATGATTCTATGATCCTATGATTCTCAGTAAGAGGGGAACAATACAGTGGGAGAAGCAGCAGAGAATATTTTTTTTTTGTTCATCCTTAAGTCATGGAAGAAATTGCCCAGAGAAGGCTGAGGCCCCCAAGGCCCTGGGGAGCTCTTAGTGCTGGAGCTTAATGGAAAGCGTTTCATCTTCTGCTTGTTGGTATTGACCACAGCCTACAGCTCTTGCTTCCTCTCACTGCTATTCCTGTGGGCAAGTGAAAACCCCCATCAATAATGAATGGGGATCAGAAAGCTGCTTTTCCACTGCATATCTGTGGAAATCTCCAGGTTGCTAGAGCCACTTTGCCAGGATCTTCCCATGTGAAAAAGAAAAAGAGGAGAGAAAAATTATTCCGGAGTTCAGCTTGATGAAAATCAATGGGACTCACCCTGCTTTTGCTCCTTTAGTGTTATCTCTTCAGGACTGTAACCAAATGCTTTACAATAGCATCATATTATTTTTCATGCAATAGGGTGCAGGTCTTTCTCATAAAAGAACAATGATTTGGTTTGCAAGGACAGTGCACAGATATGAGCTGGTTTATTCCATTCACTGAAAAAAGCCAGATTTCTGCTGAAAAGCAGTTGAAGGCCACCTCTCTCACTTGTATAGCAGTAGCCATGCCAGCTGGCTCTTCTATGGGGACAGTGCCAGCCAAAACCACCATGGGCTGGTTCTCAGAGAGAAGAAGAGGTGCTATACCCAAGGGGAGTGGCTCGTTCCTTCTGGACTACCCCCAGGTGGGCTGGGGAGGGTGCTGAGTGAAGTGAGAGTCAAGCGCTCTCAGGCAGGTCTGCCTTGAGGTTGCCTGCAAGGGGATGGTTGCTGTGGCCCACCTGTGGCTGGAAGGGCAGTGCTTGTAGGGGTTAACATCTTCCAGCTATGCCTGCCTGGCATCCTCTCTGCAGCTGAGCAGTCTTACACCAAGCTCTGCCCGTTGTGCTGTGCGATGCAGTCCCTTTGAGGCAGGTGGTGGGAGGCGGAATAAGGCTGTTGTGTGTGAGCGAGCAGAGGATTCTGTTGACTTGTTACAGGAATGGATCGACCACAAGCTCTCCT
This sequence comes from Pluvialis apricaria, assembly GCA_017639485.1. NCBI lineage: Eukaryota > Metazoa > Chordata > Aves > Charadriiformes > Charadriidae > Pluvialis > Pluvialis apricaria. The sequence goes on along the minus strand of CM030044.1, from coordinate 53,597,844 downwards.
GGAATCCAGAGGAATATGGTGGGATCACTGCCATCCGTGTCCCCTCTGAGTCCCTGTGGCTTCCTGACATTGTTTTGTTTGAAAAGTGAGTAGCACAACTCCTTGCTCTGGGCTTAGGCCAGAGCTTGGGCAAGGCACGTCAGCCACCATGAAGCCCGCATGTGCTTTCAGAAGGCTGCTTCTTTAGGCAGCATGAGTGTTGGCTTCCCTTGTGCTCCAGGTGCTGGGTAGAAAGCAGAGCTGTGAGGGGGTAGGACTGGGGCAAATGTAGTCCTAAACTTGGTACTGTTTCTTCCTGTCCAATTGCCAGCGCTGATGGACGTTTTGAAGGATCCCTGATGACCAAAGTCATAGTGAAGTACAATGGAGTGGTGAGCTGGACGCCACCGGCCAGTTATAAGAGCTCCTGCACGATGGATGTGACCTTCTTCCCCTTCGACAGGCAGAACTGCTCCATGAAGTTTGGGTCATGGACATATGATGGCAGTATGGTGGACTTGATTTTAGTGGATGAAAATGTAGACAGGAAAGACTTCTTTGATAATGGGGAGTGGGAGATCTTAAATGCCAAAGGTATGAAAGGCAACAGGAAGGATGGGCTGTACACTTACCCATTTGTCACTTACTCTTTTGTGTTGAGACGCCTTCCACTGTTTTACACTCTTTTCTTAATAATTCCTTGTCTGGGATTGTCTTTTCTGACTGTCCTGGTGTTTTACCTGCCTTCGGATGAAGGAGAAAAGCTTTCATTGTCTACATCAGTTCTAGTCTCCCTCACTGTTTTCCTTTTAGTGATTGAGGAAATAATCCCTTCTTCTTCCAAAGTCATCCCTCTGATTGGTGAGTATCTTCTGTTCATCATGATTTTTGTTACCCTCTCTATCATTGTGACTGTGTTTGTTATCAACGTCCACCACCGCTCCTCAGCAACTTACCATCCCATGGCTCCCTGGGTTAAAAGACTCTTCCTCCAAAAGTTACCTCGGCTGCTCTGCATGAAGGGCCACGTAGATCGTTACTCCTTCTCAGAGACTGAAGAAAAGGAAACCACCTTGAAATCAAAGCCCCCAGGGAAGCAGAAACACAAGCAAGCAAAAGACGGAGAAAAAATTATTATTGCCTTTCTGGAAAAGGCAGCTGACTCCATTCGATACATTTCCAGGCATGTTAAAAAGGAGCATTTCATCAGACAGGTAGGTGAAGGGAGGGCAAGGAGGGATGAGAGTTTCCTTGCAAGCAATGACTTCCAAGCTCTTACCTTTTCTGTGTGCCGTTCCCTTTGCCTCTTCCTCCTGCTCTCATCTGAGACCCATCCTGGGACCTTCCCCTGCTTGATGACTAAGTTTTTTGGGGAAACATGTTGCATGTTGCTTCAAGGATAACTGTATTGTGCCATGAGAGTCCCCACTCTTCACAGACTCAAGAGGCTAAGCAGCCTCTCCTGGAGGAATTCCTGTTTTGGGATTATTTGAATAATCTTGTCTTGTTTAAATTGGTGATAGGCATAAATCTGGAAAACCTCTGAACTGCCACACGTTCTGAAATTGTATCTTTCACAACACTTAAAGGCAGGCTCTACGGCAGTTGCTGGGTCTCAGCCCCAGCCTCCCAGCAACTATACACAGTTTAGCTGTCCTGTTTTGAGTGGAGGTCTTCTGGATTTTCACTAACATCTGTTCAGATTAGACCCTAACTACCACCTTTGTCCTCCCAGTAATCCACCTGGCTATTACAATGGCAAATTACAGTGTGCATAAACGATGCATCTCATGCGAGGGTAGAACAGCGGAGAAATGCACCTAGCAGTGTATGGACAGACAAACACTTCTGTTAGTACCCTCCTAGCAAAAGCCAGGGCTTTGTTCAAACTGTACTGAGAGGACTTCAGCAGAAAGATGACCAGTAATTCAAACATGCTGTATGTGAACATATACCATGACTGAAGCTTTCTGGTCGAAGCAGAAATAATTTTTAATGAAAAAAGTCCCTTGAATTGCTTTTATAAATAGCTCTTTTGTGTGTGCAGAGTTGTGCCAGTACTCACAATGCAATCTTCCCCTCCTAAATGCACACAATCTGAGCCAACAAAGCACTTAAGCAAACACAAGCCAAAGGGACCACTTGTACTGGAAGCAATGTCTGCATGTGTTGTGCTGGAGTGGTCCTGGCACAGTCCTAAAGTGCTGTGCTAGAGCCAGGTCCTAGCACTTCAAGGGAAATGCAGTTCTGTGAAAAGAAACCCAGTTCATTACAAAGCCATCTTCAAGCTTGAGTCTGTAAACTTTCACATATGTGCTTAGCTAAAAGCTTTTGCACAGGCTGAAAGAAGTATGATTACCATGTGCATAAAACTATGGAATTGTTTTGGTGTTTTGGGTGACTTGCAGCTATGGGTACTGAAAAGGTGATCCATATCAGTTTTAGGATACAGCACACTACAAACTTCTAATTTTACAAACAGACTTTTGGAGCTGAAAAATATGTAGCAGTATCAACAAAGTACTGGCCTCATTACTGTTTCTGTTTGTTCTCCCTCTCTCCTTCCCAGGTTGTCCAAGACTGGAAATTTGTAGCTCAAGTCCTGGATCGTATCTTCCTGTGGTTATTCCTGGTGGTGTCAGTGACAGGTTCAGTTCTCATCTTTACCCCTGCGTTACAGATGTGGCTGAACAGCACCTTGTAGAAAACGCTCCCACGGTAGCATATGACAAGTACAATTTCAAGGGATGGTGGTGCTTCTGAGGTTGGTCTCTGTTGTGCAGGTTGGGAAGCAACAGCAGGAATGAGGGAAGGTGATGGTAACAGTGGGCATTGACTAGTGTTTTCTATCTTCATACAACGCTACCAGTTAGATTTGGCTGAGATCAGAGAAGGGCTTGGTGTGCAGCCGAGTCCTAAAGTGAATTGGGGTTACACAACTGGGTATTTTACTAGTAGCTTGGTTATATTACAATAAAAGCCAAGATTATTAGTTAAAATTTGAAATAGTACTTCTGGCACAATGATTATACTTAAAAGGCAGATCTGTCAGTTAAAACGCTACTTTATAAAAGAAGTTGTAGGAACACAAATCAGTACTCAGTTTATCTACATTTCCAAGTAAAACCCACAAAGGTTCTACAGATCGCTTTGTGCATGTGTCAGAACTGGCAACTGCACAGCACGTGCATCAGAAAAAGTACAGATACCTTTTAGATTCAACATTTGAAACCTTGACTGTGTGGCCTCACCTAGCTGCAGGATCAGCTCAACAGTGGCAGAACTTACCACTCCGCCCACCTGCTACCAGCCTTTATGGCATGTACACTTCGTCTCTCCTCTTGGCCATCAGGAAGCTACAAGGTGTTACCTTGTAGTAATAATACTTTTCAGTATTATTTGCAGTTTTGCCTGCTGCTTTGTAATGTACCAAAAGGATGAACAAGTAAGTATTTTCCCCGTGCTCCACATTTAGAAATTATGATTCCTGCACCTGCTTGTTCATAAGACAAGTGGAAGATCATCTGAAGCATATCGCATGGAGAAAGGCAACTATGCTACTCCATAAGGCAATAGTGATCTTCCTACACAGTTCAGTTGGAGGGAAGCTGCAGACACTGCTTTCAGCAAATGAAAACTTGTGGTTGGTGCAGAAGTGGAGTTTCTCCTGAGAGCTTTTGGGTAGGCTGGCTACCGGGAAGATCTTTGGGTGTTGGATTGTTCATGTTTCCCAGGCAATTCAGAATTTCATTCCTTTGATTCATTTAAATAGGATCCGTCTGCATGATTAGAAACAGCTCTTAAAAGTGTAAATGAGACCTGACAGAAAATGCACAGGTGAAGTTCTCACCACTTTTGCTGTGGCAGTGATTTGCCAACATGGAGTGCTTTAGAAAATCCCATTCAGAACTTGCAGATGTTTTCAAGGCTAGCAAGGGATTTGGAGATCCAATTCTCAACAATCTGAATGTGAATCTGGTGTTAAATCTTTAGCTAGCCTTGCAACTTTCTCCCTAGGGATGGAGGTTAGAAGGTTTTAAAAACACATGGTAGTCTTCTTGTGCTTGGATTATATGTACACACCAGACCTCTGTAAGTTCATATCATCCCATCTTGTGTCACTGCAGAAAGTCCTGTTCACTTGTGCAATCATTATTAATAAAGATGTATTTAGTAAATGATTCCTGGGATGAGAGTGCTCATATGCCAAGCATATGTTGTTGTTTTGTTGTCAACAAAATCTAGGTTGTAGCCCATTTTAAAAGCCTGGTCTCAAACCTATTCAAACAGAGGTGTTGTCACATTCTTGGGAAGTCCTCATAACTTTTTAGCGCTGCGCGTGAGTTTGAGGAGGGAGCATTCAGATCTGGTTATTATATTGCAGGAACCTAGAACAGACCCATTTAGTTTAGCGTATACAGATAGATGTCTTAACATAAGACATTGGTATAAAACTCTTACACATTGACCTTACTACCAGCTGCTCCTCTCTTCTTGCATCGTTTAAGTCAGTTTGTTCCCCTGGCCAGTACCGTGATATATCCATAGGAAAACAGCCAGGAATCTCTTCTTTCCAGCATTTACAGACTCTTGAAATCAATTAGTGATAGGTTTTCCCTTTGAGTATTGCTGCCAGGGGGCTGCCTGTTCGCCATGACAGACAACAAAACCCTCTCCTGGGCAAGTGCTTCAGGTGTTTAGGAGGCTGTCCTCACCTTGCAACATTTCAGTCGCCCACCCACAGGCAACACATGGCTGTGTCTCACATGGCTGTGTCTGATATCAAGCTGCTTTTTCTGGCTTATGCTGGTAAAGGTGAGCAGGGCTCAGGTCCTTGGAGTGGGAGATGTATGAACACTGCACAAGAATGGCTTTTGGCCTCTGGTCTTCCTAGCATTGCATGTGGGACTGCTACATCTGTAGTCTCACTACTTGCTCTTTGCTTGTGCTGTTTCTGAGCTTCCCTGAATCTCTCCGCTGCTGGCTCACAAATGCATTCAGCATGTCCCACAGCCTGGCCTGCCACTAAAAGCACAACCAGAGAGGACATCTGGACACACAGTCCTCCGATGGGCTCCTTCCCTCTGCTTCATGTGCTCTGCCCACGGATGACAACATTGCAAATTTAAAAAAAAACGAAACCAGCAACCCACTGTCTTACCACCGCCTCAACACTGCCTTGATTTCTGAGCACTGGTCTGCAAGGGCCTTGGCACTGCTTGGCAGGATGATGTGTATCATCCATTCACCAAGAGAAAAATATGACAAACTCCTCTGGGCGTTTTAGTGTGGGGAAAGCGGAAGGATGCTCTCCCTTGGGAAAAAAAATGTAACAAGTCAGTCAGGCTGTTCCTTGGGCACGGTGTGCAACCCAACTCAATGTCTGGGACGGCACCAGCTCTGGTTGAAACTTTTCCTGGTATTTCAGCTAGAAGGTCCCCCAACAGGAGTTGGGGCAAGCAAAAAAGTCACTTTTGTGTGGGTTCTTCCATGTCCGCTCAGAGGTGGGCCCCCACTGCAGCTTTTCCGATGGTGAGATGCTTATCGTGTCCCCCACCCCTACTCTCTCTAATCAGCCAACTACTTTCACAAAGCTGACAGGAGTGTACAAGGCTCCCAGGCTTGAATGTGCCAAACACAGCTGAAAATGGCAAAAGGAGGATCCAAAAGTTACTGGGTGGGGGGAAGGAAGGGGAAATAGGACACTCACCAGAACATGACTTTGTAAATTTTACTTTCTTTGGATACCAGGCTGATCAGCTAAACTGTCCAAACCCTGTGTTTGAGGACCAGAAGCAAAACACAGAGGTGTATAGTACTGTAAGTGACAAAGACAGGGAGCTGGTGCTGGGGCATGGAGGCCTCCTAGCTGGAGATGAGGAGTTGTACAATTGTGAATGCTTTGACAAAAAGCCAGGGATTTTCCTAAAGTCAGCTTACTGGCTGTGAGGTAGTAGCTGTCATGCCTAAGACACCAATGCAGTACACCTTCAGCCACAATATTTTCATTGTTTGTATGGTCGTAGACTGCAACAGTGAATGCTGGCAGTCAAGATGTGTTTCCTGTAGAAATGAAGCTTTCTGGCTTTGAATGCAGCTCACCTCTTCAAATTTGCTTTCTTTCCCTTCCCCTCCTTTCTGATTAAAGAGCCAACATAGCAAATGTCATTTAGTAGCATCTCTAAACACATTGTACAGCACAGATTTTTTTTAAAATACAAATTCAAGAAAGTATATCCCAGGAATGATATTTAATTGACAGGCTGACAAAACAATCCATGTTTGTTCATACATGTCTGCCAGTCACTACACAATGATGCAACATCTAGGGCGATTACAGAAAATATGTTTTTCTTCTAGAAAATTATGACTTTACATATTTCAACTACTGGATTAGGAGCTATATTGTCATCATTCCACCTTTATCTTCAACATATACACTTATTCAGTCCTATTCTCTTTATTATGGTGCATCAAAAAAAGAGTAAAAGGACAGTCAAGGACCTCAGAAACAGGGAGCCATACTTTGCAAGGAATGGTGATGTTCAAAGCAGAGACTGATACATGCAGACACTGAAAACACTGTATTGACACTGTACAGTTAAATTGTGAGCCTCCTATAAGAGAGAAGGGCTTTTTACTCTTAAAGCCATCGGCTTTAATTGAAATGGTGCCTTTTAGAGAAGAATCTTTCAGCACAAAACCAACAGGAATATAAACAGACAACAGACCTGAGGGTAAACTGTCCACGTAGTACAGAAACCACATCAGGTGCACATTTACGAAGTGTTTCAGGATTAAGTGCACTAGCTTTGGGAATCTGGTTACACAGCAGCAACCTCAGGCCCAAGGGAAGTGTCCCTACAGTTACAGGCTTGCACACACAGCACTGACCCATGAGGAGTCAGCAAACAGAAAATTGCTGCAGAGCTGATCAGACCAAGCTGTCCACTTTTGCATAGCATTCATGATTGCCAGCCTTCTCCTGCTGCAATGTATGTAATCCAGGTTGGATTTTAAAAACACAGGGAAGCTCAGATCCAATCCGATCAAGCCAATTCTGTCTGTGATGAGACAGGCAAACCCTTCCCTGTTGGCTTATGTCTGAGCCTGAGTAAGCAAGAGTTTTCAGAGCAGAACCTGTGGACTGGGACCACTGTTAACCTGACAAGAGAAATGTGGTTTGGAAATCCTACTGGAGCTCACCAGGGTCTTGGTATTCAGTATCAGGAAGTAAAGGAGACTTTGATCACCCGCAAAGTTAAGTGGCAGATGAACTAGTTTTTACAGGTCTTAGAAGCTTGTAGCTTTCAAATGTAGATGCCTTACATGGTAACCAGAGATAGTTCAGGTCTTTTCTGGTTTTCCAGACTGCATTCAGAAGTCCCTGAACGGTCCTCATATCCCCCTGTGCTGAGACCAAGGGAAAAACTCAATAACTTCAATCTGCTCCTGTGATCCTGAGTGTCATTGTTATTGCTGATGGGAAGCACTCTAAAAATCCCAGGTGTTCCACCATAGAAATACCACACGCTTATCTGCCATTTTCAGTCATCTTCTCATTCTGGTTTGGGTTGTTTGCTTTCCCAGAGGACCTCTCTTTCTCCTTTATTCTGTGGCTGGGTGCTGAGGAGGCGATGAGCAGAGGGGTTTTGTAAGACGAGAGAAATACAGGGGACAGTTCTGAACAGAAAATGAAACAAAAACAAAAGTGGATAAAAAGCAGTGGATGAAGTTATGTATCTGCTATTAGTGGCTGGATAAAGAGCCCTGCAGTCCCAAACACACAAAGGATTATAAATACCCAGAGAAATACTCTGTCTATTACCATAGCTACGTATTTCCAATCATCTTCTACCTGCAAGAGAAAAAAAAAAGAGAAGGATAAAGTACATGTAATGTAACATGCAATTGTGAGTTAGCATTATGCAGTAGAAATGTCCCTTGTGCTTTTGAGTGTGAGGAAGAACATACAAGCAGTCAAGAATGTTGCTTGTCATGCTGTTGCTGCAGTTTTCAAGTGTCTTTAGAGGGGGCTGATTTTCTAATAATATTTACCACTTTTGGCTGAGAACATTCAACACTGTCCTAGTCTGCTGAATTTTTCTAAATATTCAAGTCTGTTGGCAAGCTATGGCTGTGACGCTGACATTCACATATAGGACCTGATCATGTGGTGGGTGCAGAGTGGGGTGGTTTAACAGCAGGCAGAATCACCATAGCTTTACATCACTAGACCCTGTCAAAGGATTTATCCTGACTGCCCATACAAGAGACAGTTTGCCGTTCTGGCCTGATTTGCCACACTGTCACTCCAATCAAGCCTCATTGATTTCAGCAAACTGGACAGCTGGACACATGGACTACAGCAAAGCAAGGGTCCTGACTGAACAAACCACAGTGTCATGTGCCAAGCAGGCCAGGGTGGATTTTGTATGTCTGAGAGGTATACCTTAGAACCACATTCAATGAAGTTGCTGTCCTTCAAGTTACATACAAGAACCACTGCATCAGAAGAACATTCACTCATATAAAACCAACGACTGGTTAAGAGCTCTCTGTGAGGGATCTTCTACTCTTTTTCCCACTTTCTTGGTATTTTCCTCCAAGAGGTTGCTGCTGTGCTTCTTGTGAAAAGAAAATGCAGCAAGAACTACAGCTGCTTTAAATGTTTCCACAATTTTTAGAGGGCTTTTATTTATACAGAACTATTGTATGATATCACCCATATGGCTTTCTATGTCCGGCAGAAGCAGCCTGCAGAATCATTTCCTCAGTGATTGTCTGAGAACAACCCCCCTTTTTTCCCCCAAAGAGAGGATTTTTCTCAAATGAAAAATCCTGCTTTCCATCCCTAGTACGTTTTGAAAGGTAAGGTACAGAGCTGCTGATGCACACACCAGACTAAGAATACAATTTCACGTGGCAGCAGAGATTTGCAAAATGCAAATCAGCAAAACTGGCATTGGAGAAATCAGCTGAATATGGTACATGGATGTATTTTGGGCAGCTGGTGTGTCAGTGAAAGCAGGGCTAAAATATTAGAGTCAAGCAAAACATTAAGGGCATAGTTACTAAGTAAGGCTCAGCTCAACCCCCATCCTCCTCTGTGCTGATAGGTTCCTGTCTTTTGCTTTGAGCTGGCATGTATTACCTGCTCATCCTAAGAATTCAGTCACTAGGCCTTAACTGTAGTCCTTTATTTAGAAAATTATGGACTTTGTTTTCAGATGAAACAACTTCTGCAGGACATAAAAAAGGGGACAAAAGTAATTTTGGGGTTGTACAGAAGTTGCATGAATTTGTGCTGATTTCAACAAAATATTCTGATAGAAAGAATACCTCTCAACATTTCCCTCAAAAAGTATTTGTGTTTTCCAATACAAATACAGCAGTATTTAATTTTTAAATTGATTTTTCCATCATAGACCATCTAAAAAACTTCAAAACCAAAGGAAAACATTTCATAACAGATCAAAGATATGTGTTTCATTAAGTTCTAGACACTTTTTAAAAACATCTTGAAGTGTCAGAGAATTGCTATTCCTGGTGAGGTCTGGGTGTCAGGGGATGCCAGATAATCTTTCTTGGAACTACTTTTAGTTGTTTGTGTTTACACCTGAGGACATGATCCCAGAATTCTCTACATTCCAACATGCATCATTTTCCATGACAGTAATTCCAGTTAGGATGAAAGTTTTATAATCTTATACAAGCAAATCCCTTAGTTCAAGTGCCAAGTCTCATTTTTAAACCACTCTCTCTTTTTTTTTAATCTGCCTTTAGTCATTTGGCTGTTTTCATTCATCTGTCTTCCCCCAAAACTCAACTTTTATTTCAATGTATGTTTGTCATGGCTGAAAATACTGTATCACTGAAGCCACAATTAGTCAAATCATTGTAAAAAAATCAGAACACACCAGACTGAAACAAAGTACAGACAACAGCATTCTGAGAGGAGTATCTTTACCACATTTGTCACTGGCTGAGAATAGTTCTTCTCCAGATCAACTAATGTGCTGCTAGGCAAGCCCTGTTCTTTAAAACGCAGTTGCCAAATTTGCTTGTTCCATTACTATCACAGAAAACACCCTGCTTGGCAAATCACATTTAGTATTGAGATATCTCTGCCTATGCGGGCTGAGCAGTTGTTGAGCAGTGGAAGAGGGTTGCTTCTGAGGATCTACAGAAGAAGGGTTGGAAGAAACCTTGAAAAGTCCTGACTGGTTTATCCCCTGCCCCATGGCAGGATCAACTCTGCCTGAACCACTACTGATCAAAGTTCATTCCTCGTGGCCACAAAAGGCTGATGCTCCTTTTCTTTTCCTTTGAAGGGTGAGCCTCATGTCTAATCTAAAACTGCCTTGCTGATTAAATTATCCACTGGGGACAGAGGAAGAACAGATGAGATCACTTTTCTTGTTCCATCCCCAATGGATGACTTATCTCCTCCCTTTCTGTAGGAAACTTTGACCCATTCACAGGTCTCAAAATTTTCTTCTCTAGACCCAACAACTCCAGTTTCTCTGGCTGGTCCTCCTAGATCATGTTTTCACTTGCTGGAAGTGTGAACCCATGCCCAGCTGAGTGGTTACCTCCCTTACCTCTTTGGTTTCATTTTGAGACCTCATGTTCTCTGCGATGAACTGAACGCTGCTAATGACATCCTTCACTTCTGGGGAGTACTCCATGTGCTCTGCCATCCATTTCAGTGACTGATGGCTCAGTCGACTTCTTTTGGTGGCAGTGAGTTCAGTTGCCTTATCGCAGTGACTGCATCGCTGCTCTTTGTGTAATTTGGTATCTTTGTGTTTGCTGTGCTTTGACTTGCATGATGTATCAGCTGATCCTTTCTTGGTTTTTTTGGAGATGTTTTTTTTCTGCTGTTCTAGTGGCCTCTGCATCAACAGGACTTTGGGGAGCAGGCTAAGAAAGACGGTTTTTACCCATTTGGGCATTGTGTGTGTGGTTGGAGTCCTGTAATGTATATTCAAGACAAACACTGTGATGACAATTGACAGAGTCACAAATATCATAGTGAAGAGTAAATATTCACCTACGAGGGGAATTACTAAAGAGGTGGATGGGATTGTTTCTGTGATCACCAGTAAAAATACAGTCAAAGAAAGGAGCACAGAGATGCAAAGAGTCACTTTTTCACCACAGTCAGATGGCAGGTAAAAAACTAACACAGTCAGGAATGAAATGAAGAGACAGGGAATGATCAGATTTATGGTGTAAAACATTGGCAACCTTCGAATATAAAAGGAATATGTTATATCTGTGTAGATCTCTTCACAGCAGTTATATTTGATGTCATGTTTGTAGCCAGAAGCATCAACTATTTCCCATTCACTATTTTCCCAAAAGTCATTCATATCTACTTTGGATCCAATGATCAGAAGATCAATTTTGGCTTTGTCATAGGTCCATGAGCCAAATTTCAGTGAACAGTTCTGATGATCAAATGGGAAAAAGGTAATATCCATAGGACAGGAGCTTTTAAAAATGGCTGGTGGGGTCCAGGTGATCATTCCGTCATAGCGAAGGAGAGCTTTGGTCTTGCCTTCAACTTGAAAATCTCCCACAGCACTAGAAAAACAAATGAGGCAAAGAAAAGAAAATTACCCTGAAAGTAAAATGTCTTTCATGGACACTGCAAGAGGATACTTTTTAGAGAAAGGGTAAAATGGAAAAGTGTTACTCATACTTATTATACAAGACAATATCTGGTTTCCAAATTTTATCTGCTGGTACCCGAACAAATTCAATGCCATCATATTCTCTGGGATCCCATCGCAATTTGTAGTCATTCCAAATCTGAAAGAAGAATGGACAAGGATTTAAAAACCTTGTATTATCAGCAAATATCTGCTTCTCAGATCTTTCTGTAAAATGACAGGGTATTATAAAGAGTGAAAGTGTAGTGCATGTAGAAGGGGACAACGGTCTGAAAGATGAGAAGGCCATGATCTGGAGAAACACTGGACAATAATGAATATTGCTTACATTGATTTGCTCCTCCCTTATCCGTGAAGGGATAGGATGCCAATTATTATCCATTGCTGACATGATGAGATGTCTCCTCTGTCCTTCTACAACAGAATAGACCTTTACCTGTGCAAGGTTACCTCCACACTGCAGAGAGGAAATAAAGCCCTTGCTGCTGCTATCACGAGAGGGGACCCCACAGGTTAAAGGAGGCCAGCATCAAAGGAGAAAGGAGGTACATATGCACACTAACAGGCAGTTGCTGCCAGGGGACATTATTGTTTCCACAGGGGTAGCCAATTTCCAAGTTAGAGGCAGCAAAGGATGCCCAGAAGCTCTCTTGTATTGCTGTCTAGTGCCCTATCATGGGGCCATGCCCTGTGCTGTCACAGCCTACCCTAAAGATCCTGATCATAAGTGCAGTATCTTTTACAGAAAGCTTTGTGTGGACCACAATCAGCACCTGAAGGAAACCGATTTTGGTGGAAGTTGGCTTGTTTTTCTCAGCAGTTTAGGTCCTCTAAGGATTTTTGTCTATGTATAAATGCTAAAACCATAAGGAAAAATGGAGGCATGTTCCTTTTGCTAATAAATGTTTTTATTAGAATCTTCCATATGGAGATCACCTAGGACTGCAGAGCTGCATATTTAATCACTCTTTAATGGATACATCCAGCTAGATTTATCAGATAGATGAATGGTCATGAAGTTGGAGGAGAATATACCACACAGGAAAGATGTGAGATGTAACTTCTTGGAAATAAGAATAAAAGATGGGAGATGTAACTTCTTGGAAAATAAGAATAAAGAAGTGACTTTTTCAAATGTGGCTTTGGTTGATGGAGCTTCTCCTTGTTCATAACTTTAAAATCCTTGTTATAAACCAAACACTTATTCTATAGATGTAGCTTGCAAGGTAACACACAGTTCATCATACCAATGCAAAATCCATGAGTAATACAATGCAGTCACTTACATGTCTTAGCCACAAATTTGTTTCCATAATCTGATTGACTTCATCCTAGAAAGAAACATAGGCATGCACATCTTCATTCAATAAATCAGTTACAGTATCCTGACGTGGCCACAAACTTATTCTGATAGAAATGGAAACTAGAATTCTATATTAACTGATACCAGATCTTTTCTGGCTATTTTCAGGGGGCTTACATATAGCACACAGTCATGTGCAGCTCTACTGAAAAATTTTTAAAGCTCTACTGAAAAATTACGGCCCACAAATATCAGACATACAAAGAGCTGCACTGTTTTGCCAGGGGCCTGAGTACCTGGAGAACACAAAACTTGTAATTGTTCTGACCAGTACCAGAGGAATAAGGTTCTGCTGGTGGCTATGTGTTTTGTTGGATTCAATGTTTATAAAAGCTCTGTTTACAGAGTACAGTACTGGTCAAGATTCAAGGAAAATGGCATCTGTACAGCAGTATGCTTGCATTTCTATGCAAACCTCTACAGCAGACGCACTCAACCAGCACTAAATTAGGTCACTGTTGTACTGAGACCTTCTTTTTACAGTCAATTATTGCTATTGCCAATCAGAGATGAATCAGGAAGGTGCTGCAAGAGACACAAAAATAAAACATTGGATCTTGTTCTAATGAGCATTCAGCCTGAAAGTATACAGAAAGACTCATATTACATATATTTATGAACGCAGGCTGACATTCACAACGCAAATATCTGCAAGAATATTGTTTTGGGTAGTTCTTAGTTTGTAAGCATGTGGTCTTGAGAAATCTAAGATATTTACAAGCCAAAGGTAGAAAACGTAGATGAATTTTCAATATTGTATACTGAAGATTAAGCACAAAGACAATTTTGAAAGACCTGTAGGGTTCCTGTCTATGGGATAAACTACCTAAGTTCTTGTAAAAATCATGACTCTTTCTTGAGAAAATTCAACTGATTTACTTATGATGTTCCTATTTTTTTCTCCAAAGACAGCACTGGCAGCCAGGCGCTGCAATGTGAGACAGAGCTGCTGAAACCTACCAAGCTACCCGTTATGTGGAAACAAAATACTTTGACAAAGGAACTCCAAAAGATGACAACTGCCTTCACCATGAGGACTTACAATGCCTTCATTTATACCCTCAAGATAACTTAGTTCTCGGTCTGCTGTTGAATATTGCTCCTCACCGTTTGCCTGTCACTTCATTATGGACTCAGCCAGGTACCTCAGAATCAAAACTCAGCCCCTGTTTTGTGGATAATTTGCTTCACAGAGCGGATTTCAGCAAGGTTTAAGGTCAGATTTTGCTTCTTCCACAGTCCCTCTGTCCTGGCCAGCAGCTCTGCCACCTCAGAAACACTCACCCTTGTATACAGTGTACCCCAGAACACAGAACATTCTTCCCCAGCTCCATACTTTAAAACGCCACTCTTCAGGCTGCACGTCTCATGTTATTTTGACACTGGGAAATGACACTGGCCCCACAGGAGAACTAAGCCACCTGCTACACAATAGGAACACAATCAGGTGTCTCTGGAGTGGGCTAGCCCTGTGGAGAGTGGACTTGAACATTTGGTACTGCTGCTCTGGGTGCCAGAGGCTGCTGCCCAGAGCGGAGGGATTTGACGCTACAAAGTAAGCAAATGAATCTGTGTAGTTCAAACCGCTTCTTTGAGCACCTGGAACAATCCGGCTGACAGAAGAACAGCAAAGGTCTCAGCATGTATACATATGCACACATGACAATGTCAGTTTTAAGTGTTATAGGTGCAACCATCACAATTACAGGTGCTGCTTTAGCAATTGGCATGTGTTTGCAACCATCCCTAAATCTCAGCAGTATTCTGTAATGAGTCTTACCACATTTGTAAGCTGGGTAATGGCCACCTCAAAATACACTGTGACAGGATCAGACACATTTTCCACTGGCCTGATGAACTGGTTGTACTGGGAGAAGAGTTTGTGAAATAACCGTTCCTCTGATTCGCAGGCTGTGGTACCTGTGTTGGTAAAGATAAAGAACAGCTATGTCAGAGGTAAGGAAGAAGGAAAGAACATGCTGGGTAACATACTAGTCCATGCAATGTTTCTGGATCCTCTGCTTGCGACCATGTATCAAGACACAGGAGCACAGAGAGAAGAGGGCTGCCAGTATGCTGTCAGTTGAAAGCATTCTCTTACAGAACATTGCCCACTGCTCCCTGTCTCCTCAATGTGTAAGGCAATGGCCTGAATGGAAATGTCTCCTATGGGCCTCCATTTGGCCCACTCCAATATCAGACCAAAGCAGAATAAGGTGGTGTGAAGTAGAAAAAGTGGAAATGTGGTGGATTTCATCTTTGGGAGTTTTCATTGTAAAACTGAGTGTTTATGAAAAGCATAGCTACTTACTCAGAAATTAAAAGCTTGAGGCTGCAACCACTGGATCAAAATCTATGGCAGGGACTCTGGGAGATCACAATGATGTTTCCTGGTCTTAAAAACTATGACTACATTTTATCCTCATGTTTGGTATTTCAGCTCTTTAGATAGCACAATTTTTTCTCTGAAGGAAGCTAATTTATTAAGTTCTATGAGAAAAAAAAGTGGAAGTGTTAAAATTTCTTGTACAATAGCATGCACCTTTGTAATGCAGAACCATTCTTTGGGAATAAGCAGATCATAGCTGTAACCCCCAGCCAATGCAGGACAGACTTAGGCTTAGGGGGAATAAGGTATACGACAGGCACTGAGCTGCCTCACTGCAGAGCCAAGAATAATGCTCTTAATCTGTTACACGCAGCCCAAACCTGAAAGAGTTATCTTCACAGTGCTAAAGGCTACAGACTTTGATTTCAAAAGGAAAGATTAAATCATATGGACTCTGGTGACATCAGGTCAGAAAAAGACTTTCCTTGAATAACTTTGCTATTTCAATGCACTACTAAAATTCAGCACTTAAATTCAAAATACTTTATAAGGCAAAGATTTAGAACTTACTCCTCACATAGACCACAGTTGTGTTTTTAAAGCTATAGGATGATGCCAAAGACATTACTGACATAACTGAGGAAAAATTAGTTTTTCAGATAGACAGTCATAAATTTTTGCATTAGTCCCAGACTGCACTAGAACACGTTGGGAAAGCAATCATGATAAGCCTTTATGACTGCAAATAATAAACACAGAAGGGGTTTGTGTCAAGCAGTGTGGTCTCTGGCACAGCATAGGACATAAATTTGCAATTTACATTTCCTTCAGTGAACACAAAGGCCTGTGGTTGCACAGATGTCCTACAGGGAGATGCTTAGTCTCAGCATACTGCACTGTTTTCATGCTTAGACCATCCTTCCCGTTTTTGAAAAAAATTACATTTCTGCCTCTAAGGTGATGAAAAGCATGCTCAGATTCAGGGGATTATCACAATTAAAAGCTGAAATTTTGGTTACTGGTGACTTACATGTATGGAAAGAAAATTCTAGTAAAACTTCCATGACTTGATGTTTTGTTTCATCCTTTTAGCAACATTCGGAGAAGATACATGAATGTCTATAAAGTTTGGGTGTTTGTATATCAGGTATTGTGCCATTCAAAAAGGAAATTCCAAATTCCTTTTCAGATTTCCTCATCATCATCCACCACACTGTGACTAGAAGTACCTTACTGTGGGAATATGAGTTTCTTACCAGTCTCATGACCAAAGCCAGTGAGTCTAAAATTATGTTTCATTTGAAATTTTCCTACTGGCTTCTTAACAGACACATGCTTTAAAACAAAGTAACAGAAAGAGACAAGTATTTAGGCCTTTTGTTTTTGTACTTCAGTTACAGATCCTTATCCCATTGGTACTGCTTTAAGAGAATCCCTTATGCCATGCTAACACAAGCACTGTAATTCATACATGTCTTGGTCATGAGCAGAAGTGAGACTTTCAAAAAAGATGTAGTGTCTTAAAAGCAAAAATCCTGCTCAATCTCGGTGAGATTTGTGCATGGAAATCACTCTAGCATATTTAACCATAAATCAGAAACACTAGTGAACAAAAATATATGAAGTTCTCACTTTTGAAGGTGTGAGTACCGAATGTGCACGGCTTTAGCCTGCATTATTTAAGCAATTGCAAAATTCAAGCACCAAATGAAATTACTAGAACTCCTATTTCATATCCATTCTTTGCTAGAAACAGTTTGTCAATTAATCATCAAATCAAAATGAAGAGTTTTATGTGTGAAAAGTAGTATTGCTTTAGCTCTGTTAAAAGACTGTTGAAATGTTACAGATTTCAGGTTAGAAATAGCTGGCAGAAGCTTTACATTGAATTCATTCCAGGAAAACAGGAGCACAGACAGTGACTAGAAAATATTTGAGAGACTAGTATCAAAGAGAGCCTACCTTTAATCAAGGATGTGAACACGAATGCCCACACACAGAAAGCAGGGTAACACCAAAAGAGCCACCTCTCAGGATGCATTGCTAGCAGCAGAATAGAGCTTCCTTTTAAGAGGAGAGGCTTGGGGAAAGAAACAGAAGGCAAGAAGACATACAAGCCCCCTGGACAGTAAGTAGGTGGTACAAAGATGGATTTCAGTTTTGCATTTGCAGCAAACTCTGCAGTCTGCTGAGCAGAGCAAAGCCTTGCAGAGCTGCTTCCACTATCACCAGGCGAGGAGAGCTAATGCTGTGCAGAGAGAAGGCAGTCAGGCAGCCTCTTATCAGGTGACTTTTCACATTTCCAGTCACCCTCACCCTTGCCTCTGGGGGAATGTATAAGAGTGCATGAGAGACAGGGAAGGCAAGACACTGGGCGGTCATCGTGGAGGCGGGGGCGGAGGGGGGGGGAATTTGCTCAGCCCTCCACACACTGTTTAAAGAACACTCATCCGAAAACAGCTGCTTTAGCTACTGCCTGGTGCTCACCTGAGTGAGCCTGTCAGAAGATGAAGAGATGAAAGAACTTCAGTTTCTTGGCCGAGGACCAATTCTGCAGCAGGAGAAATGGATGCTATATGGTTTTAACACCTCTTCCAGAAACCATCCTAACCTTAAAATAAGCACAGCGTCATGTGATAGAATTGCCTGACAGTATTCTGAGTGAATAAATCTAAGGCAAGTAGATTTATTATTGCCATCCAACAGGAACAACTAAGTATGCTAAGTTCTTTCCAGACTGACAACATCAATGTTTCTTTTTTTTTTTTTTTTTTTTGCGTGCAGTGATTCCTGTGCCAGTATCCTGCTAGCAGGGAAACAGAGTAGTGGAACAAAGGAAAAACATCAGGTGCTGTTACAGAAGTATCTAACAGGGCAGGTTCACTGGGACAGAGCATTACTCTTAATCGCAGAGGTTAAAAAAACGGAGATCGTGATCCTGCAGACATTACTGCGTGTTCACTCCTCAAGTGTTCGGTATGCAGGTCCTTGCAACAGGAATGCCTGAAAAGAATCTGTAGATAAAGGGTCTGAGAAACCGAGAGCCCTGTTTAACTGCGGAGGGGTGAAAGGCAGCGCAGGTTACTTGGTGCTAGCCAGCCGCCCAGAAACCACCTTGGAGAGGGAATCTCTTTCATGTGTGCTCAATCCAGCATGAACCCGTCTGAGCGACTGGATGAATGATTTGTTCAAAGCACAAATGCTGCTGGTTTCCAGGCCGTTACATTGCTTTGTAAGCGTGGAGAGAAGAGAAAAGCCACAAACTGAAAAAGGAGGCCCTTCATACACAGAGGCTATACCGCAGCTCAGGATGAGAAAGCGATTCATCTTCTACAAAGGTTGTTAAAATACAGGTAGAAGGGAAGAGGTCTGCCTGGAAGAAAGAGACTTAGGAATGAGTTACCTGCAAAGAGAAGATACATAAAGTGGACAAAGTTGCCCATGGCAAGTTTTGAGGGATGAAAAGGCAGTCTTGGAGGATTACTAACAGAAGCCCTACTCCAGAGCTCACTGGAGTCAGGGAGCCTTGAGCAGAGAGATGAGAAAACAAAAAAATCAAACCACAGAAGTGTTGGGGGTCTGGGAGTCATCTTGCACTCTCAAAAGCAGCAGCAAACTAAACATGGTTGCAATGTTTGCTAGAACAGCGTTAACAGTCCAGGTCCATAACCTTGCAGTTCCCTCACCTTATCCAATGAAGCTCATAATTCCTCCTTGAATTTATGCTGCCCATGGTGAACTGTGGCTAACAGAATAACACAGCCATGTGGCATCACATGATGCCTGTGGCTGGCTGTAGTCATGGCATATGCACTCCTGTTAAAGTCCAGTGCTTGTTGAAAGATGACATATGGTAACATAGTCAGATGCAATTTGAAAAAAAACCTGACCCCAAATTAAAACGTTTTGACATTTCCAAACTTTCTGTTCTTCCAAAAAACTGACAGGCCAGGGAATAGGGTCTGAGAAGTTAACATACCTGCAAATGCATATCTGAGTTAAACTGAAAGGTCTTCACAGGTAAGGGTAATGAGCGTGTTTCCCCTCCAAAGAGAAGGAGACCAATGGCAGGTCAGCTGGCAAGGTGATCCTTACTGCTACACTGGAGGTAAAGAGCTGCTTTGTTATGGGGAGGAAGGGCCTGGGGAAGCAGCCTGAGTGAGGAGGCAATACCAATCATTCATTGGGCAGATGGCAGAAGGGATTGTGCCACACCTGCCCTGCTGGTAGGACCCTGCTGAAGTGGGTGCTGCCTTTGGGAAAGGCTGAAGAGGAAGGCTGATGTTCAAACTGGGCCATGACAAGCAGCTGATGAGGCATCCACATGGAGAATCCAGAGAGACCAGCTGAGGGACTGCCTCAGCAACAAGGAAGCCAGCTGGAAGCGGAGCAAAAAGTTGGTGAATCATTGTCACTAGGGAAGATACCTAATTGAGTCTAACATGAACTGGCCAAGGAAGGTGTCAACATGCCAGGCTCAAACAGCAAGCATATACTGAAAGGTTTTCACTCTTCCTTTGCCCTCCTTGTGTGGAAGGAGAGGCTAATTTAGTCTGTTCACATGTGCGTTCAAGAACATACTGACTCAGAGCAAAATCTCTGGCCTCCTTTCTTCAGGTGAGGTGGCTCAGGCAAAAGAGGACAAGCAGCTTGCAGGAATGCACAAAATCTGCCCATTATAAAGGTTTCTAGCACATAGATGCACTTCGTCACTGCAGCTTGACATTGTAAAAGCTGCATGGTGTTAACTGTGAAAAAAACATCAGGACATGTTTGAAGTGTTGCCTGTGTGCCCTGTAACTGGCTGAAGGCACATGCCCTGGTGCTATTGGCAATCCTAATAACAGATCCTGACTTTCAGAGTCAGGCTTAGGTTTGAATGGCTGATTTTTCCCTCTAGAGTGAAGTAGTTCATTCCTGGAGAGGCATATCTGGACTGTTTGTAGGCTTTGACAATGCAATGGGTTCATCTGCAGTGGGGCTGTGGCAAACACGTTTTCCATGGTGAGCCACTCATGCCCTGACCACCTGTTGAAAAGCCACTGAATCCAGCATGGGAGTTCACTTTGCAGCCCTGTTGACTGTTTGCTAACTACCACTAGGCAAGTCAGTTTGCACCTAGGGGCACCTGTTCCCCCTTTCATTGCTGGTCTAGAAGCACTGTGGGCGATGAGGTGCTTCTAACAGCTTTGTTGCTCAAGGCTCCCTGCACATTTGCTTGTTAGGGCTGCACCGAAATTGTGAAGATGGCTGGGATCTCAGCAGCATTGTGTGTTATGTCTAGTCTGCTACTTACTGTTTTTTCAAGTAGACAGCTGTTAAGGAAGCAACCAACTCAGCTACAGCTCACTCCTATCTGGGTATTCACACATAGCACTTCCCTGGGTATGGGACACCTACTGCTAATGAAAATGGTGCCAGAGGAAGGAAACTGTAATGGGATAGTGAAAGTATCGGTCTTACTTACAACATCTTACTGACAGTTCTGTAGTCAACCTTGGATAGCTTGTGCATTAGCCAAGTTAGGTAAAGAGGGAACTTGGTAAAGCTCACAGAGGGGAGATTTCTGAGAGTGGGAGATGCTTTAATTGAGCAGTCAAATGAAGGACAAGCTCTAAAGGCTGCATTGCAGACTCTGAGTGATGAAGGCATGGTTTAGCTTGCAGAGGGTGTTGGCAGTAGTGCTTCTTCCATGCCTGTTCTGCATGGACAACTCAGCTGCTTGTGAACACTAACATTTTACCTTAAAATGCTCTGTTCTGATTCATGGCAGTTGGAGACTGTCACCTTCCAGGTTTTTCAAGATAAGCTGCCATCCCTTGTCAGGCATAAATCCAGTTGAGAGTAGAAATAAAGCAGGAGTTCTAACCATTTAAGGCATTGCAGACCTTAGACAGGGAGGCAGAGGCCATCTCTGGGACAACCCTCTATGACAAGTGCTCTATCTCAGCAAGCACTGGGCTCAAAGCGGAAATCACAAAGACACATTTTTCATGCAAGTAGTTGTGTGAAATGGTCACAAAGATTTGTAGCTTCTGGAAGCAGAATCTATTAATTGTGTTGTCAGAGTTATCCTTCATTAACAAGTCTTCATCTATTACTAAGGCAGAGTTGCTTGCATAATTGCCCCTTACATTGTCCCTTCTGTTACCATCCACAGAATCACAGAATCATAGAATGGTCAGGGTTTGAAGGGACCTCTGGAGATCATCTAGTCCAACTCCCCTGCCAGAGCAGGGTCACCTACAGCAGGTTGCACAGGACGGCATCCAGGCGGGTTTTGAATATCTCCAGTGTGGGAGACTCCACAACGTCTCTGGGCAGCCTGTGCCAGTGCTCTGCCACCCTCAAAGGAAAGAAGTTCCTCCTCATGTTAAGATGGAACTTCCTATGCTCAAGTTTGTGCCCGTTACCTCTTGTCCTATCACTGGGCACCACTGAAAAAAAGACTGTTCCCATCTACCTGGAACCCTCCCTTTAAGTATTTATAAGTATTGACAAGGTCCCTCCCTCAGTCTTCTTTTCTCTAGACTAAAAATACCCAAGTGCCTAAGTCTTTCCTCATAAGAAAGACGCTCCAGTCCCCTAATCATCTCAGTAGCTCTTTGCTGGACCCTCTCCAGCAGTTCCCTGTCCTTCTTGAACCGGGGAGCCCAGAACTGGACACAATACTCCAGATGTGGCCTCACCAGGGCAGAGTAGAGGAGGAGGATGACCTCCCTCGACCTGCTGGCCACACGCTTCTTGATACACCCCAGGATGCCATTGGCCTTCTTGGCCACCAGGGCACATTGCTGGCTCATGGTCATCCTGTTGTCCACCAGGACTCCCAGGTCCCTTTCTGCACAGCTGCTCTCCAGGAGATCAGCCCCCAACCTGTACTGATGCATGGGGTTATTCCTCCCCAGATGCAGTACCCTACACTTGCCCTTGTTGAATTTCATTAGGTTCCTCTCTGCCCAACTCTCCAGCCTGTCCAGGTCACGCTGTATGGCCGCACAGCCTTCCGGCGTGTCAGCCACCCCTTCCAGTTTTGTATCATCAGCAAACTTGCTGATGGTACATTCTACCCCTTCATCCAGGTCATTGATGAATATACTGAACAGGACTGGACCCAGTACTGACCCCTGAGGGACACCACTAGTTACTGTCCTCCAACTGGACTCTGCACCACTAACCACAACCCTCTGAGCTCTATCTGTCAGCCACTGTTCAACCCACCCCACTGTCCATTCATCTAACCCACACTTCCTAAGCTCGCCTCTGAGGATGATGTGGGAGATGGTGTCGAAAGCCTTGCTGAAGTCAAGGCAGACAACATCCACTGCCCTCCCCTCATCCACCCATCCAGTCATGCCATTGTAGAAGGCTACCAGATTAGTCAGACATGACTTCCCCGTGGTGAATCCATGTTGACTACTTCTGAGAACCTTCTTTTCCTCCAGATGCTTGGAGATGACGCCCAGAACAAGCTGTTCCACCATCTTTCCAGGGATGGAGGTGAGGCTGACCGGCCTGTAGTTTCCCGGGTCATCCTTCTTGCCCTTTTTGAAGACTGCAGTGACATTGGCTTTCCTCCAGAATCCAGAATGTGTTTTGTCTCAGGTGTTTTTCTTGGTTACTTCCAGTCTTTGTTTCTAAACCGCATCCCCCCAGCCCTACCCCTCTCCCCCAATTCGGTAGGCAAATGCTTGTCTGATGGGCTTTAGGTCTCTGTTCCACCTCTCTCCTTCCCCACCTTTAAGCCCTCTTAGTGTTCTCCTTCTAATGCTATCTTTCTGTCACTTCATCATGGCACTGTCCTAATCTCCCGTGTCATCCCTCAGTGATATAGCCTCTGCCTGCCCCCTTGCACCCACTTTCTCTTCCTCCCTCTCCCCTTCACTTTACCACAAAGCCTTCCACTCCAAACCTGCTGCTCTCCCCTAAACCTGTTTCCTTCTTTTTCCTCTCATTTTTTTTTTCTCCTCTTTTCTGTATGTGCCCATGTTCCTGCCTCTTTTCCTCTTGTGGACAAAGCACCAGAGGATCAAGAGGCAATGAGAAAGACAGGGGAAGGCGAGAAGACTGGTAAATTTTCTCCTCCTTCTCTTATCCCTTTTTGTTCCTGTTACTTGTTCTTATTCTTTTCTCTCCATTTATGTCTGCTACAGACTCTCTTTCTAGTCCTCCCTCCTTTTCCCCTTTACTCCGATATCTGAGATCGCCTCATATCTCTCTCTCTCTCTGTGCTCCCCCTTCTCTTCCTCCATTAATATTTTTTCCTCTGAAGCCTGCTCTGCCTGCCATAGCTTGGTTTTCCAACACTGAAATGCACAGCACAAAGCACAAACATGTATTGGCTTCCACAGGTGCTGAAGCAGCACCTCCCATGTTCGTGTTGAGACATGCGCACAAACACCCTCACTCACAGACAACTCTGAATACATTATGTTGTCCTCTCTCCTGCATGTGTGTACATGTGCAGAGTCATGCACTTCCACCCATGTGAAATCTGGCATATCTTCTCCATAAATGCTTGACATGGAAACCTAACTGGCGACACCAGTCTACCAAACCCTAAATTCTTTAGAGAACCAGTAAAATTTCCTACAGCTGCATAGACGCAATACCAACAGCAGCACAACTCCATTTCCATGAGGGAAATAGGCTGGTCAGTGAACTGGAGGACTAATAAAACCTTACTTCTTGTGCATGCATCTTTTGTCTCTAAAATTCTCATACCTCAACAGCTTTAACCATTCCTTCTGTTCCCTTTTAGATCCCTAACGGATACAAAGCAGCATGTGTAGAAGCTAGGCAGGAGCTATGTGTATGCTGATTAGTGGACTAATGTATATGTGCTCACTGGCCATGCAGCTACTTCCAAATGAGATATATAGTCTGTCTGTTGCGCCTTTAGGTGGGGCAAAGTGGAAATCTCATTTGGATTCTTCCCTTTGTGCAGTTTTTGATTCACACCAAATTTACAGAAATTTAATTATTTTTAAAATTAATTATAAATTGGCCTTTGGAGAGGTCAGTGAGTAGACAGAAAAAAATATGTGACAACATAAATATTGCTTGAACAGGAAGCTGGGCTGAAATAAAGAACAGTTTTTCAACTCCTGCTTTAACTATTAGCGACGTACATAGAAAATAAACCCCTCTGACAGGAAATAAGTAAAATACAGTATCTCTCCCAACTTTTATCCCAAAACCTGGAGTAGAAAGAACACCAAACACTTGGGCAAGCAGAAGAGAGAGATGTAGGATAAATCTCGTCAGCATAGGTGTATCCCCTGGAAGCTTCCTGCCTGCCCATTGTGCGTCCAAGTGCAGCAGAGATAACAAACACAGGGTTATACATGGCAATAACACGGTATCCATTCATGTCTCGTTCCACCTGGGATAGAAACCTCAGAAATGCACCACATCTAGACCAAGCAGCTTGACATTCCTCTGTCACTAATTTTCTGTCAGAGGATAGAAACTGAAGAGAAGCTAAGTAAGGGAAAAGCTTTTGTCAGGTTGAACACCTAAGTAAGCCCTTGTACCTTGCTGATATTGGAGGAAAGCCTTAACAATGCATTGGGTACTCCGAAAGTCTAGTTCCCAGCTGGCACCCCAGCCATTACCAAAAAAAATGCCATTTGAGATGTAAATGCAGAGGTGAAAAATCCATCTCAGCAGGAATTCTGACATTCACTTCTCCAACTTCCCCTGTAATAAGCCTAAACCAACACCGCTTTAAAAATACCTACGGTACCTCTGCGTGAAGTCTGAAACACTTTTCCCAGGTGGTGAAAACGCTGAAGGACAGAGCTTTTCCATGGATCATAAAGAGGTCATAAACTTTGTTTGAAAGTTGTCAAGACTTCAGTACTTACTCCTTTCTCTGGAACACTGGAGTGATTTACAAATGTTTCTCTTAAAAATTCTTCATGCCTGGCCCCCCCAACGTCTCCCAGGGCATTGCAACATTTTAATGGACAGTGCAAGGGTGTTTGCACAAGGTAAAGGGGACTCTGACAGAGAAGGATATCCTTGTGGAAGCAAGATAGGTGCTACAGTATTTTGTAAGGGCTCAATATATTTAAGACATAACTCTAAAAGTTTGTTTGGGAATTTGACATATCCAGTGCAAATGAATGGAAAATGGCTGAGCAAAAACATAAAACAATTATGAACTCCACTCTCTCATCTTTGTTAACATGAGCCAAGGAGCTGGGAAGGTTAAGTAATCCTGTTCGTTTCAGAGTCTGTGAGATGCTTTCATCCTTAGTGTCCCGTGGCTTTAGAAGAAACAATCTTGTTTGGGATTATTTGTGCTCAGCATTGTGAGTAGTTTTGATCCCTTTTGATTAGTAAGTATTAATGTGTATTTTTTTAACCTGGCTTATTCCCTTTCTGCTCCTACAGACCATATCCTCACTCTGGAATAACAAAAGTAGTATTAAAAACATTTGGGTATGAGAGAACCCAATACTTCTCTTTCCACCTATTTTCCCAACTTGTCACTAAAGGTTTCTGGAGTTTCTCAAAGCCAGTGGAAAGTGAAGATGCAGTCCTGTAATGCAGGGGCAGCTACATATTCCAGTATCAAAAAGATCGATTTTGCATGAGCTCTGCACAAACACACTGACCGCCAGTCCATCTTCAAAGGAGTCAGTATCTAAACTGGCATAGGAGACAAAGCATGGAGGAAAAAAATCTCAGTGGTCACATGAACACCTGGAACAGCCAAAGTGCTGAGCAATCATGGGAGTCAACAAAAATTGAAGAGGAAAATGTGGACTTTAGGGCACTGACCACAAAGCGATACTTCCTGGACAGTCAGGCACATTCACAATCATAATTTCATCTGAAACTAAGCCCCTATTTCTGTTTTTCATCAGATTTCACTGGAAATTGGTCAGCAGGAGCCCTTCTGGCAAAAACTAGACACACAAAATCTTGAGAAATTTTGGAGCAAAATGAATGATGGAAACAGGCAGGAATTTAGTTAGTCAGACCTCAATAGTCCTGCTAAAATTCCATGTAGAACTGAGAAATTCTGTAAATGTTTTTCTTTGGACTCCATTGAAAACCTATCAAAGCACGCAAGTTTAGAGCAGTACTGATGTCAGATCCTTGACATGCAATAAAGCGCATTAAGTGTGCTTGGATTTCCCATCAGCTGACAACTTTGGTCAGAACACTTCTCAGGGAACATTTTTCTTCTCCAGAAGGAACTGGTGAAAGTCTCTGGTGAATTTCATCCTCATTGAAAGAGAAAATTGCTATCTCAGTGCTAAAACTGTGTCTGCACTGTGCCATAGTACTTGTACTCAGATTGTGCCAACATGTCCTAGCAGTGTTGTTTTAATTAACCCAGAGCTATTTCTCTGAGCCATTTCTACAGTTCGTCAGAAAATCATGCACATTTTCACAAGACATTTTCATTTCCTTTTAGGTAAAAAATGAAAAATGAGGAAAAGAAGTATTTGGCCTAACCTAACCTCCCTGACAGAGCTCCTGGCAAGGAGAAGAGGAGCATACTATGACTGTAGTAACATACAGCAGTGTCCTTGTTTGAGGTAAAACAGGACTAATTTTGTTCACTAACTTTGCTTTTTAGCTGGGCCTCTTCTAACTACTGAAATTAACAGCATATTGTGCAGACAATGTTTGCTATCAGAGTGATAAGACCAATGTTTATAGCTGATGCCCAGGCATGGTATGCAGAGATGCTCTTGCTTATACTTATTGCTATAACACCCAAAGCCAACCAACTTTGTTACTTGCCCCGTTGGAGGGTTGGAAGCAGAAAAGTGCAGCAGGGTCCCACCTGCGGGGAGGAGCGGACAGAACAGGTGACCCAAAACTGACCAACAGGGTGTTCCATCCCATCTGCCTTGTGCTCAGTATAAAAGCTGAGGGATCAAAGGGTCAGGCCTCTTTCTTCAATGGCCGACATCGGAGGAGGACTCCGTCTGTTCTTCTGCCTTTGATCCCGATCCTGAATGCAGATCTGCAATCCAGTTCCCGTCCGTCACTGAGTCCAGCCTGTGACTTCCCCAGTGCCAGCTGGTGTCATGGCTGTCATCCTTGGAGCTTGATACGGTTTTGTATATATTTCATTATTTCCTTTTAATTTTATTATTAATATTTCATTAAAGTAATAAAGTTCCTTCTAAACTCATAAGTCTCTTTTTCCCTCCTCTGCATGTCTCTTTGAAGAGGGGTAGAGGGGAGCATCTGTCAGTCCCATCTGGGGTTCCCCACATACCCAGTAGCCGATTCGGCCCAAACCACAACAAGCAGCCTTAGAAAAGCAAGCAGTCAAGTGACATCCCCCATGAAATCTCATCATGACATGCCTCCTATTTGAAATATTTCAATTTTCAGTTGAGTTATATGAAGGGCAAGGAAAGGACTCTTTTACCCTTAGAAAATGGTGCCATCCTTCTGCAAACAGAACCACTTAGCCAAAAATCCAGACTTCAGCTGAAAATATTTTTAATATCTGCTTTACTCATTACTTAATTGCTGGCCTCAAACAAAGTGTACTGAGAAAGAGAGCTACGGGACTGACAGAATTTAAATTAATCACCATCTGTGGAGGCACCAAGATGCAAAGACACTGCAGTGTAAGTGACCAAAGGTCCAGTGGTCCTAAAACGTGTTACTCTGGGATGCCTGAGTTATGATTTTTTTAACCTTTTGGGGCTGGCCTAAGTTTGCATGTGGAAGGAGAGCACTTGAAGGCTGCCAAAAGAGACTAGCTGCCCATACTCATTTAAATGGATGACAAATTAAGATCCAAATCTTCTGGTAGTTCAGAAAGAAAGAAAAAAAATCTATCCTCTGCTATGTGAGGAGCAATCCCACAATGAAAACAGTAACTCTGTAACTGAAAGCACAAATGGGTGCATTCAGGTTAAAAAAAGCCAAGTGGCAGGATCTTGCTTTTGGTAGGTTGGTGGACTTGTTCACCTCTCCTATGGACACCTTCATATTAGTCAGGGAGGTATGGAGGCCATCAGCAAAGTTGACTGACTTTCTTCTTTATGTAGCAATGCTTTATTTTTGTTAAATGACTGTCTGACAGCTACAAAGATCTGTATGCTTCATTTAATGCACGGTTTTGTGAACCTTATGAGTTCAGACGTTTCTAGGACAGGCTGAGCTGTCAATACCTCTTGTGCCTCTGGCAAAAAGTGTAAAGAGAAAGTCTGATGTCATTATGGTCAGAAACCATCTTTTCTCTTGTGCCCTGAAAGACCATTTGGAAGGAAGAAAGAAGAATTAACAGCAACCTCATAATGAGCATTGTGACTAGGAGAGGGAGGAAGTGGAAAAATTAATTAAAAACATCATCTGCTTTAGTTACACAAGTATTGCCACTGAGTAAGGCAAGGTCTGAAGTGCACAAGTTTCAAGTTTTGTACATAGGCTTGGGAGTGTTTGGTGATCAGTTGCCATGCCACAGTCTTTGTGATGAGATATTCCTATTTTTGCTTCAGGCACACGTAGATAATCTGCTTAATGGAGAATTAATTCTATCTAACTCTAGCTATCCAGAAATGAGGTGTCTATTTCAAGGTTTTCTCTGTTATCAGTGTAAGAAGATTTGCTGCTGCAGAGTTTGACTTAGAACAGGGACATCTCAGAGCCCGTTCTGCAGGGACTAGCTAACTCTGCTTTCTGGGTAGCTTAGGCTAGGCCAGACGGATCCCACCTTTTTTCCTCCCTTTGTTTCATCTGGCACAACAGGATGACAATGCTTTGATGGTTAGATCTTCTCTAGACTCTGAGACTGGCACAGACTCTCCATTTGCTGTACGCTTGTACCACCTGACACCCCCTAAAATTCGTAACGTAGGCAGTAACAAGGAAGCTGTTCAGGTGGGTAATAATTAAGCAGAAAACTGGGTGACAGAAGTGAGGAAAAACATGACGATAACTTTGCAGGCCTCCAGAGGCTGTGCAGCAGGTCCTATATTTGCTCTCTGTGCTACGTGCCTTAAGGCATTGTAACTATAATATTGTACACATATTGTATTTGAGCTCATGACACATCTATATGAATATCTAATGAAGCAAAAATTGGTGCAGAACATATGACAGTAATCAGCAATACAGTTGGACAGCAGCATGCTGTAACTAACTAGTGTGGTTTGCTTTCTGGTAGAGTATCCAGTAGCACATTATTAAGAGCATTTTAAATCGGTCTCCATTACCTGCAGAAGGAGGAGTCTAAATAAGCAGTCACAATCAAAGCTGAAGAGGCTTTGATTCTTTGAGCTGGAATGCGCAGAGCAGGCCAGGCAGATTTCAACTGTCATTCATACATACTACAAAAGGTGCAGCAGTTTTGAATAAAAAGCGGTGAAGAAGGTAAATATAAATTGGCAGGACACCCCTTGGTTTCCGGGGCGCAAATTCAGCTGCAAAATTCCAGGGCCACAAATGCAAGCGTTAAAGGAAAACATGACCTAGAGCAAGAAGTGACACAAAGTGGCAACTGTGATCCACTGGGCATCACAGCAAGTTGGTGCCATGTCAAACATCAGCACCAAGACAGGCAAGAACATGTCAGTGCTTGTCTAACATATTTACATTGCCAATGACTTGCAGCTTGACAAGGAAGAGCAAAGGGTGAAATTCCCTGAGGAAATTCCCTGAGGAAATTCCATGAGGACTGAGCAGCAATGACAGCTAACATCTGCTGGAACTAAAATGATGCTGGCTCAGCCAACAGGAACCCCTAGTTGAGAGATGGCTAGAAGCCTTGCAATTCAGACAAGGTCAAGGTTTGAAAGAAGGCAAAAAGAGAACAGACTTTTTTTTGCAAAGACACCTCATTTTCCTTGGCCACCTCTATGGCCAGTAGAAATTTTTCAAATGTCCTAATTTGTATTTTTTAAAGTGATTTCTCTTTAAAAGAAAATGGTTAATTTTGTGAGGGGGAAAAAACCTAAAGTTAAAGCCATTCTGATAAATATCTCTAGATTTTACTGCCTTTGTTACTTGTCACATAAAAAGCTGTCAGAGATTACTGAATTCTATTCCGTTTCTATCATTTCTACAGTTTGTTTCATGCTTCCACCTTTAGCCCAAAAATTTCAATGACTCTGAAGAAATTCTTACCAGTATGGCTGAAGTTTGCAAAATATAAGCCAAAAAAGAGGATATTATTTGGAAAGCAGAGATTCCAGTGCTGCTCCTTTTCCCACAAAAGTGATCCTTTCTCACCCATTTGGTCAGATAGAAACTGTGAGGAGTAACATGGAAATCTGGGAGCAGCGAAATATGCCCCATGAAGAAAAATGAAGCCACCATATAGAAAAATGGTCATGCAGGATGTCATTACTCTAAGGAGACCTGTTTGCAGGCAGCAACCTCTGACTGACAAGAAATTGAGAGTTTGACACCCCTGACAAGGGGAATATAAATTTGTGTGGTTTTGTGTGCATGCATACAAAACTAATCATGTTGATAGGTTGGGAAGGCCCTTAGAGTGCAAGGCATACTTCAAACTGGTGCATTGTGCTAATCTAGACCCTCTGATGATCCTGTCCTGTCCAGATTAGGCTGCAACACAGTGTGTAATGGTACAGAAGCATATGTCCATAAAATCCCAAATGAGTGTGCAATGCTCATCTCTGTAGAGCTGATAAAGCTGCTTTGGACTTAGAAAAAAAGCAGTTGCACTCCAGTTCGAGGAGTTTACCAGTTCATTTTCAGAAAGTAGTAAAACTGAGAAGTCTAACTGTGCAAAAGAATTCACAAGGTCTATTTAGGAAGCATGCGCAAACCCCTGAAGCTGGATGACCTTGTGTTCTGTTTTAATATATTGTTTGAACTTCAAAAATCGCCAGTTTTAACGTGTATTATTTTAAGAGTTCTGTTCCTTGAAAATGAGTATTCAGTTAACTTGAGCACATCCACTCCACCACTGTGCAAATGGGAAAACCTTGCCTGAGTAGCTTTCCCAGGAATTATCTACCCATTAGTATAACCTACACCTTCTCCTTGGACTGAAACCCGTGGGCAAGCATAGCAACAATCTTTCAAGCAACCCAAGAAGCCCATCTTGCTTTAGCCTGGGTACCACTATGCACGCATACTTCTCAGGGCTTGTTTCTATCATTCTGTATCAGGCTAAGAATGAATACAAGTCTGAGGTGCAAATCCCAAGCTTTTTTTTTTTTTTCACGAGTGCACTCTGTGTTCTAGCAGGCTCCTCCCGCCATTACAGAAAGCTTCTAAAGAGCACTGCATAAAATGGTGGAGCAGCTGGCAAGAGGCTGTTGCCCTGGGACTGGTCATTGCTCTTTCAGAAGAAGGATGGTCTTCCTGGGGAAGCTGTACGAAATGCTGGCATGAATATTCCGCACTGTCATTTCAAATGTCAATGAAATGGGAAGATTATCACAAACTGTCACCATCTATTTATGGCTTGCGTACAACTGTGACCACAGGTAAATCTGTCAGGATACAAGATCTGTTATGAGTCTAAGCCAGGTAATGCAGGGGAGGGAATATGCCCGAGAATTGTATGCAAGT
The DNA here is from genome assembly GCA_017639485.1 of Pluvialis apricaria. Classification (NCBI taxonomy): domain Eukaryota; kingdom Metazoa; phylum Chordata; class Aves; order Charadriiformes; family Charadriidae; genus Pluvialis; species Pluvialis apricaria. Next base: position 53,565,959 of record CM030044.1, on the reverse strand, counting down.
ACCTAAAGAGACCATTGGGGAGAATAGAGGAGAGGCACAGCCATTTCACAGGCAGCTAGCGATTGTCTAGCCCTGGAGGGGTAAGGGCACAGACTTGTTCCTCTTCTAATGCACTAGCATTAAGCCTCTGCAAAACAAAGTAACACAAATTAATAAATCATTAGGCAAAGTATTTTGAGTGGCTTTTCTGAACTTTATTCCTTCAGTTTCTAAGTATCACTTAGTGGCCTGTTACTCTGCTCCATTCTGCAGTTCATGACTAAAATAGAAAGGCTGCAAAGCTGCGGGGAAGATACTGATGGACAGCTGTGCAAATTGTTCCAACTGAACCATAAAACTGTCAAATAAATGACACGTTAGTTGTGATGGCCCTATGCCTCCCAGAAATAAAGTGAATCCCTAATGGAAGACTTCGGTAAGGAATTAAACATTCATTAGGGCTTATACAAGATGGATATAAAGGGGACTAGAGACAACCCACAGGTTTGCTGTAGCAATGGTAGCACGAAAGCCAGAGCATTTCTTTCTGAACTTTGGTTTCTTGACTGATTATGAGCAATACAGACCTACAGCTGAGAAGATCATATGGCTGAGGAAAACATCTTTATTCTTTCTTTTGAAAGGGGTAGTGGCCCAATGCCCTTAGTTTTCTTTACCTGCTTCACAAGCATAGTGCTGGGGGAGTACTTATGTTCTAAGTTATTGACATGGTTCCTAACTGGAAGAGCTTCTAATGGGTTACCTCATCAGTTCAGGTGATGGCCACAGGAGGTCTAATATGGAAATTAAGGATATACTTGGTGTCAAAGTGGCAAGTAGCTTTGTGACAGAGATATAGCTTTAATTGAGTATGGTTGGGTTGACTTGTTTAGACAAAATAAGCCAATGAAAGCTTTTCAAAAGACTCAAAGAGTAGCCATTCTGATTTTACTAGAGGACTTTGTGATTTGTTGTTATTTTTGCCTCTGCTGCTCCCCAACCCACACAAAACGTCAGTTACAATTCATGTCCTGTGGAACAAACAAGTGAGAATGTGTAAATCCTGTGTCTTTCCATTTTTGGGGCAGGCTTCCAAACCTGTATTAACTAATGTGTTGACTGGCATCTAACCTGAACTGAAAGCTCAAACCATGAGCCATCACTGATATTAACGCAACCAGCATCAAAGATTTCCAAAACTTGCTGTCAGACTGACTACAGACAATTTTAATTCTAATTCACACACACAAAAAAGTGTCTGTTGAATTCTGTTTACCAAGCATTTTGACAAAAGATAAGTTAACGGACCCATTAAGAACAGATATATAAATAATAAATATTCCTTCCAGGAATATTCCAGCTGCAAAACAGAAGCTGACATAAATCTTGTAGCAACTGTGAGCACCTGAAAACTGTAACCACAGCTCAAGAACTTGCTCTTGCCCAGCTGCAAGTGACTGGACTCAATCTCCACTTGTTTAGTACCATGAAGTGCAATTCCACGCTGTGAAAGGTCCACTTGTTAACGTTCTTTGAATGGTAGCACACAGTACTACCACCGTTGGACCATAAAATTTGAAAGTTTCCCTTCTGGTCTTTAGCTATTCCCACTCATGCAGAAGAAAGGTGCTGACAGAGGATAAAACAGATTCACCACGCTCTCCTGTTCGGACCCAGTGCACATATGGAATCAGAGAGTTGCAGACAGTGTGTTTTCCTCCTGTAACTAGACCCAAAACTTCCAATGCCTACTTCTGCATGGCACTTCTGAGGCCATGCAGCTTCTTCCACTACTGCACTGCTATGAAAATTATCCTGTTCCCTAGCTCAAGGTATCCAATGAAAGCTAACTCAACAGGGTTCTACCTGGTCCTTACACAGGCATGAATCCTTTCTCTTCCATCCTAGCAGGCATGTTTTCCTCCCCATATTCAGAATCAAGCTCCTGACAATTGTGCTTTTCTGAAGCCACACGGGACTCTATCTGCTTTTGGACATTCACATTTTTGCCCACCCAAAGGCATGGGTGTTGGCAAGAAAGTGTTGTGTTTTTCCCCTTCTAACTTCAAGGTTACTCTGCATGAACATTTTGCATAAATACAGAGTAAGCTTCGCTGGGCAGAGCAGAAAAGTAAAATTAAAAGAATAGGCCAGAGCCCGGCTTTCAGCTGCATCTTTGTGACACCCAGCAGAGACAGTTTCAACAAAGACCATGCTGCCCAGAAGGCTTCCCAGGAAATTGTCATATCTGACATGGAAGGGAACCATCTACACATATTCAGCAGCTGCCCGAGATGTGCCAGACCATCACAAATTTGAGGAAAAGCCTTGTAGCTGCTCTCAGTGAAGGAGAACATGAGTAAGAAACAGGAGCTGACATCGAGTGTGCTCTTCTAAGGAAGCCCTGTAAACAGAGATTGCAACAACAGGTAAATCTTTTACCTCTGCACGAGACTTGAAGTTCACTAAAAACTCCTCCAATGTTTCAGCTCTTTTTGTGTGCTCTTGGCAGAGTGAGCTGTGGAAACAACTCCTCATCCCCTGTCTACCCTGTGTGCTGATGCCAGTTCTAGGAGTAATGATAGTGCCAAAGACTGTTCAAGGTTTGAGGGATAAATCTGTTCTTTCCTCCACACCTGGCCTCCCTTCCTCAAAGGAAGAGGTGGAACATGTTCTGACCATAGGTAAATACATGCAAATCCTCATTGCACCAGAAGACGTAAAGGATTTGAAAGAGAACTGACTATGTGGGGTGCCACACAAATAAATGGTAATTTTTGCCCTGAGGAGTTGATGCAGCCAGAGAAAACGGAGGAGATAAGGTGGCCTGTGAGAAGGATGTGAGGCAGTGCATCATCCTCAGCTAGCCAACATAATGTTGTCTCTGCTATACGTGACCGTAGCTGTAACAGATGTATAGAAGGTGACCACTATGTAACACCAATGCTATTCTTTCTGGTACCTGTACAACACCGTCCCTACATTATAAACAAAATATTGCTATGGGCAAAAGGGAACACAGATTATAAGCAGATCTCATAATTTATCATTAATCTAATTAAGGTCTTCACAGTCTAACTAAAATACAGGAGATCGCTATCATTAGTTCAGTTACAGTAATATTAACATCCCGAAAATAAGATTAAGACTGATATACATTAAATTCCTGGTATCTATCCCTTTTATTTGCCCTTATGTTTAGCCCACCATTGTCCTTCTGAGTTCTAAGATTCAGGGAGGACATAAACTCTCCCTAAGCAAAAAGCGGATATCACTGGCGTGCCAATTTCTTCACCAAAGGTAGGCTAGTAGTGGTTGCAGGGCAGTTGCCTGAGCTCTGCTTGGTGCTATTTTTGTATCCTTTCTTTGTAAAGTCTGCTTTGTTTTCACTAGTTTCCAGCTAAACTTTGACACTTGGACATGGGGTAGACCTTATTTCAGGGACAGCAGAGTAAACGCAGAACTTTACAATCAGCCGTAAAATCTTTCTGATTTATTTCCCTCCTAAGTTAAGTGCAGAGGGAGCACACACTAGCATCCAAGCCCAGCACCACAATACTCCTGAGAAAGAAGTACATAACCCAGCATAGGCAGAACACTGCACCTGCACAGTAGCCCTCTCCACCAACAAAATATAAGTGTTGTCACTGTTTGCAACACAACCTCCCCCAACTTTAGTTAACATATGGAACTATGCAATGACTGTCTGTATTGACAGATGTTTACTCAGGGCCTGAGTGCACTAACAGGCCTCAATGGCCCTGAACAGCCTCCCGAGTCCCACACCTACAGTCTCTACCAACAGGCCAGGAGCCCCATTTCAGCTCAGCCTGGGGCCTTCAACCTGTACCCCAGCTATATTGTAGAAGTGCTGGTCTCAGCACTGCCTTCATCTTGCCATGGACCTTTTCAATCTGGACACTGATCTGTAGACTGACTTCGCAGCTTGACCTCAGAGTTGCCCTGTCACCATGAATTTGCCTGGTCCAGATCTGATGATCCGGACTCTGGACGGACCACATCTTCAGCGCCTGCCCTGCTCCTCAATTCAGAGGCAGTGGATGGGGCTGGCGAGGCCCCTGTCAGCCCTGCTAGCCCCTTTAGATCCCTCTGCTTCTGGGAGCATCTGGCTCTTGCTGCACCCTGACACATTTTACCCTTGATGGTATTCACCAAGCTAAGCTGAAAAAATTTAGGCAAGTCACCCTACCACCAAACAATCATTACCACAACTAAAACAAGCTCAGGCCAAGACAAGCCCTGAGACAACACACTGTTGGGTTAATGTAAAGCCCTCGGCCTAATAGTTGTAATGACAGAATTATACACACACATTTGAAGACAAAAATAGATGTACAGTGCTGAACTGCAGCAAAGCAACACCCTTGAGTCATGTTGAATTAAGGTGGGTTAGAAGGTGACATCTGGATGATAAGGTCCATATCCCTGGAAAAATGAGAAAGCATTTATTGAGCAATCCTAGGCTACATAAACTTGGGTGAAAGCCAGGGTAGAATGATGGGTATCACCAATGCAGGGAGATGTGAAATCCTGTCCTCGAATGTATCCAGCTTTGGGATATTAGAGATAAGCACATGGATGGTGTCCAGAATTGCAAGCAACTCCATAATACTTGTTAAATTTGTTGTATTCTGCAGAGGTGATAACAAGATCTCCTAAAGACATCTTAGGTAAACTAAGTAATGAGAAGGAAAGCACTTGTGAAAGGCTGAGAAGTACTTTTGTCACTCTGAGTCTGGCTGTTTCCATCTACCCAGTCTGTGTCATATATCAGCAATTGATCTACTCAGAGTGCAGAGGACTTGCATCTTAGCTATGAAGTCCAGAAAGTCCACTGCAAAAGCCCTAAAACACTTCTAAAACCTGCCAGAATTATAACTCTAGACCAAAAGTGGTAGTTGGAAAAAAAGATAGTGGTGTGGCACCAGGAAAGAAGACACTGAAAAATCTGAAGCCCATGGGAGGAAATGGCACATTCCACCCTACACAGGGGCGTAAAGCACCCTGTTCTCTCCTACCCTCAGCTAATCAACCCTCGCTAATCCCAAAGTGCTGACCATGCAACTCTAGGATGATATGTATCACAGTATCGTCAGGGTTGGAAGGGACCTCTGGAGATCATCTAAGTCCAACCCCACTGCCACAGCAGGGACACCTACAGCAGTTGCACAGGACGGCGTCCAGGCAGGTTTTGAATGTCTCCAGTGTGGGAGACTCCACCACCTCTCTGGGCAGCCTGTGCCAGTGCTCTGCCACCCTCAGAGTAAAGAAGTTCCTCCTCATGTTAAGATGGAACTTCCTGTGCTCCAGTCTGTGCCCGTTACCTCTAGTCCTAAGGGTAGTCTAAGTACCTCAGGCACCTTCAAGCTTTTAAGTGCCTCTCAGGAGAGCACCAGTGTACTTGCACCACATCCTGCTTCTAGCTGACACTGATCACTGCTGCTTTGGCAAAAAGCAAGCATCAGCAAAGGCAGTCACCACCAGTGAGACTGTCCATCTGCAATCCATTATGTCCATCTGCAATCCGCACAGCCTATTGGCAGAAACCTAGTGCTAGAGGTACTGCATAGCCCCATTGAGTGGAAAGGCAACAGATTGCTGCAGGCCATATCCAATTCAAGTATTCATCCCAAGGGCCGGAGATGAATCAACGAAGAGGAGGAACGAAATCCCAGGGCTCACAAAGCCCGCCAAGTCCTGGGGGAAAGCTGCAACATTGTGATAAGCTGAGCTTTAAAAACAAGCCCTCCATAAGAAAGGCAGCACTAAGATTCATGCTGTGTTGCTGATAAAACTCCCACTGTGGGATATATATGTCTGATCAACAGATACCTTTAGTATGTTGCAGGCAATTATAAGCACAGCAGCAAGTAGGTGGTGGAGATGGGTATATACAGCTTGCTGGACTCCTGCAAGCAACGGGATCACTTCAGAGTTAGCTTTTTACAAAAGCTGGACAAGGTATGGAAGCTATGAAGATGCATGAGCTGGAGCGCAATTTCATACTGTGCCTTCTCCAGCCTAACAGCAGGCAGTTGAGTCAAGGCTGGTGTCATTCTCTCCCACACCTGTCCCTGTGCTTCCTCTGTTGCAGACTACCAGGCACCAGAGCCACACGTTGCCATGTCTCTGCAGCTTGCCAGTCCACAAGAAAAAAAAAAATGACCTGAAAAAGAGTTCTTTCCCACCCAGTCAGCCAGCTGAATTATCCTCTTTTCAGCTGCCTTGCTGTCAGACTTGACACATGGGAGACAGCAGCAGCAAGCAAGCAGTGGCAGGGAAGATCAGGACGAGCCTTTTTCGCAGGAGCCCTGGTTAGACTGGATTAGGTGTGACATGAAACTCAAGACAGTTCAGCTGAGTCCATCTGCCCAAAGACCTGCTGCTACCATGTGGGAATGTGAAGATATCCAAGAAGAAAAGGCTGTCTTAAGCCCTGGAATGCCTCACCATTATTAGTACTTAGTTATTACAAAAAATATCCAGATATCTGTCTGTCATTTCCTCCCAGGGTTAGGAGCAGAACTCATGCTCTGGTTGATTTTCTAGGCTTTAGGTTCCATATGTTATAGAAAATTCTTGTTCCTGCCATGTTGCATGATTAGATGGCCATGTGACAAAGCAATCTTGGTATTTACAGGGATGCTCTCTGAGGACAAGTTTATAATTCAATTAAGTGCTGAAGGAGCTTGAGGGATCTGAATGGAAAAGCCCTCTACCCCAAATTTGCTGGGCACTGGTTTCCTCTGTATTGTGCAGGTATCTCCTGACAGAGAAAGAAAATGCAGCAGGAAAGGTATGCTGATGGGCCAGAAGGAGCCTCATATGTCACTCTTTCCAAAACATTTGCAGGGACACTGCAGGGAGAGCAGATGGGGCCAAATGCTTTGCCCAGCCTTTCTGCGAGGAGTGACTCAACTTGGGAGTAAAAGGCTTTACATTTCTCAACTGTCCAGTCTGAGACACTAGAAGATTTTACACCGGCCAGGTAGCTGGGAAGGGTCGGCCTCAGCATACTGGAAAGGACCAGTGCAGCGCTGCTCTTCTGCAACTTCCCTTCCATTCTCCCACCGTTTCCTGTGCCCATGGGCCTCCTTAAGAATGCCTCCGGACAGGAAGAGCTCCAGGTCTGTTCAGGGAGACAGGAGCAGGCTGCTGTAAAATCTCCAGTGTCCTTTGGTGGGGAGTGTCAGCTGTGGGAAACCTCCCTGGTAAAACACTCCACAGAAAACCTCCTGCTGGGCACTTCCCAGCCCCTGGATGAGCAGAAAGTCAAAGGCAATAGGGGAGCTTCCCCTTGGCTAGAGTCTTTATGAGGGCTCTGTCTGATGGTCTCTAGAACTATGCTCATAGCAAGCTGGACATGGGTGTTCAGCTCTGAATTAAACTTTTGCACCTGGGAAACTGCTTGCAGGAGGTCATTGTTGTAACTCTGGCATTTGCCCTGCCCCTGGGAGAAGAGGCTTGGCACAGCTGCAGAGCAGGCCACTGGGTTTCACTGGTGTAGCCTGGCATTCGGCCTGCAAATGCTTCGAGGAACACACTGCCTACCTTTGTTGGGAAAAAGCAAACCATTTGACCCCAGCTGCTCTCCCAGCAGCATCCCTGCAGATGTTTTGGAAACAGAGGCATATCAGGCTCCTTCTCAGGGAGCAGGTAACTCTTTCTGCTGCGTTTTCTTTATCTGACACGAGGCACCAGGGCAGTTGTGGTAAGCAGGAAAGATTTTCTGCTGGGAATTGCAGTTGGGGTTGATGCAGAGATGCCTCCAGTTCTCTGTCTCTCCTCTGGCCAGGTGTTTTATCTTCTGCCTCCCAGCTTCTGGTCTGATGTGCTTGATGTGCTAGACATAGCACTTCACCATGCCTTGAGGGCAGTCTCTTTAGCCAGTGGCCAGAGACCCCAGTCTCTGAGAAGGACCTTCTTGGAAATGCTCTGGAGATCATGGTCTTGTCAGACTCCTGGGTTAAGAGTTTTTCCCTGAGCTTTGTCAAACACTTCTTTAAAATGCCAACAGGGTGCCGTCTGCATCCATGGCTCTGTTGTGTTTCAGGACTTCGTACAACATGCCTGATATCATGTCTGAGAAGAGCCAAGGTTTCCTGGCCAAATCAGCATAGTTTCGGTTTGACACCTTGTCTTCCAGATGTGACTTTGAAATCAGCCAAGCTGAAACATGACAGCTCTGTTATGGCAGTCTCTGAGGGAAACTCAGGGTAGTCTCCAGGGCTCAAGCCTTCCTGATGCCAAAGGGGACAGTCTGTGATAGGAAACCATGGGGTTCATGGGGCTTCTCCCTGGCAAATATTTTTTGCTGAAATTTTCTGGTAGGTCTTTGTTTGGCGGCTAAGCTTTTGGCTTCTCTGCAAGGGATAGCTTCCACACCCATTGCAGCTAGGTGCTGGTATCTGTGCCTGCCCTGCAATGAACCCTCCACACTTAAAGGCAGCAAGGTGCAGGGCTGCAGTTAATAAGCAACAAACCAAAGCATGACATCTGGTAGTCAGGTGTTCATCTCCTCCAGCCTATCCCTCTAGAAGAGAAGCCAACAAGAGAGGGTAATGTCAGTGAAGTCCTTCCCCCCATGCACCATCCTTTTCAGCTGGCAAAATGCTTGCAGCCCTCAATGAAGCCCAGGCAGCCACACTCACCCCAAAGACAGTTATTGCCCCAGCTCAGGGTGCAGCTAGCAACAACGGGCTGATGTCTCTGCCTATTGGCCCCAGGTTGTCAGATCTCACTTGAGTTTGCATTTCCACTGCCTGTTTATAGAATCATAGAATTGTCTAATTTGGAAGGGACTTTTAAGATCATCAAGTCCAGCCATCAACCTCACACTGCCAAAAACCACCACTAAACCTTGTCCCTAAGGACCACGTCTACCTGTCTTTTAAATACCTCTAGGGATGGCGACTCCACCACTTCCCTGGGCAGCCTGTTCCAATGCTTAACAACCCTTGCAGTGAAGAACTTTTTCCTAGTATCCAACCTAAACCTACTCTGGCGTAACTTGAGGTCATTTCCTCTTGTCCTATCACTTGTTACTAGCGAGAAGAGGTCGACCCCCACCTCTCTACAACCTCCTTTCAGGTAGTAGTAGAGAGCAATAAGGTCTCCACTCAGCTTCCTTTTCTCCAGGCTAAACAACCCCAGTCCCCTCAGCTGCTCCTCATAAGATGTGTTCTCCAGACCCCTCATCAGCTTTGTTGCCCTTCTCTGGATGCCCTCCAGCACCTCTATGACTTTCTTGCAGTAAGGGACCCAAAACTGAACACAGTACTCAGGGTGAGGCCTTACCAGTGCTGAGTACAGGGGAATGATCACTTCCCTAGTCCTGCTCACCACATTATTCCTGATACAGGTCAGGATGCCATTGGTGTTCTTGGCCACGTGGGCACACTGCTGGCTCATATTCAGCTGGCTTTCAACCAACAGCCCCAGGTCCTTCTCCACTGGGCAGCTTTCCAGCCATTCTTCCTCAAGCCTGTAACACTGCATGGGGTTGTTATGACCTAAGTGCAGGACCCGGCACTTCGCCTTGTTGAACTTCATACCATTGGCCTTGGCCCATCGATCCAGTCTGTCTATAGAGCTCTCTGTAGAGCTACCCTTAAGCAGATCAACATTCCTGCCTAACTTAGTGTCGCCTGCAAACTTACTGAGGGTGCACTCAATCCCCTTTCCCAGCTCCTTGATAAAGATATTAAAGAGAACTGGCCCCAGAACCAAGCCCTGGGGAACACCCCTTGTGACCGGCTGCCAACTGGATTTAACTCCATTGACCACCACTCTCTGGGCATGGTCATTCAGCCAGCTTTTTACCCAGCAAAGAGTAAAAAACTGTTTAACACCTTCCTCAGATCTTCTCAGAAAACAGAGATTTTGGAAGAAACAAGTATCACCCTGCAGAAGCCCTGGCTGCCAAATTAGCATTTCCTGTAAGCATAAAGCCAATCACTTAAATATCCTGCATGGAAACCAAGCTCAGCTTGGGCCTTGCTTCTCTTCCAAGGCAGTGGAGGACTGGAACTGAGCCACAGCACCAGCAGCCCTGGGGAATTTAGGGAAATCACCCTTGCCAGAGTGAAGTCACATTGCCAGATTGCCGTTCCTAGCTGAGTCTCTGGGATGTAATGCTGTTGCTTGAATTTTGTCTGTGAGCCTTGGAAACTCACAAGAAGTCCCACAAAGACTGAAGGCCTCAAGAAGCAGGTGAAGCTGCAAACAGAGGAATAACGTATCAGCAATCAGAACCAAGCCACTTTGCAGCTTCTTAGAGATGGGGCCCAGTTTGCCACTCCTTTGAAACAGGGAACCTCCTGGCTTAAGCAGAATTGCACGTGGCATAAACTTCCTTATGCAGAGCCTCTTCCTAGTTGCAATATTCTTGAGCTGAGGAGTCTGTCTGACTTCCCCTCTGCTAGCTCCAGCGCAACTGCTTCAGGGAGGGCTTTGGTGAAAGGGGCTGAAATACCAGAGCTTTTTGGGGTGGCAAATTTTGGTTGCTCCACTAGGATTGATAGCCTTGATTCCCACGAACACAGCTGTCACTTCATTCTCTTGTTGGAGATTATCTGCAGCCCAGCTCTTTGCCTTGCAGCTCCCTGCAGTTTTCCTGCTGTGGGCCCATGATTTCCCCTGCTAAATCCAAAGCCTCTATTGGAAATCAGACTGGCGTACCCCATCACTTAATCAGAACTAATGAACACAAAATGAGATGCTTCCATGGTATTTGGAGATGTGGAAGGGAGGCCCAACTCCCCACAGTCGTCTTCTAGTTGGCAAGGCTTGGCGAGATTCCTGAAGGCAGTACAATATGTAAAAAAGAGGGATCCTAAGGAAGAGAGCCCTACACCCATGGAAAACCCAGTCCTGATATATGTCATAAGAAATACACATTTAGAAAGTCAATCTACAGCCTTTCAATCAAAAGTGCATTTAAACCTCTTTGCCATACTGAGATCAACAAATATGTTTAGACTAAAAAACCGGACATCGTTTCAATTCTGCCAACATGGCCTTTCGGGGAGGGCTGTTTGGATTACCCGCACTACCACACACGGGTTTGTCAACACAGAGCACGAGGACGCTAACGATAGCGTGAGGGTATACTTCCCTCATGTGGTACGCAGGAGAAATGCAACAGCAGTAACTGCATGCCGTGCAGCGACTTCAGGGAAGATAACTCTTGGTTACTACCTACGCCACAACAACAAAAACAACAACAACAAAAGTGCGAGACGCCTGGGCTCCAGGCGGAGGCGTTACTACCCGGAATACCTCCGCTGCCCTTCCTGAGGCGAATTAAACACTCTGACCGCAGAGCCGGCTGGAGCCCCTGGGGGCGGCGGGCGCCCTGTGGGCGGGGTGCCTGGCGTCGCGTCCGTGGTGCGTCGGTAAACGAGCGCCGGTGTGGCTGGGCCCCGGCCCGGCGAGGCTCGGCTCCTCGTCCCGCCATGGGCCTGCTGCTCTGGCTGGCTGTGCAGCTGGGCGCCGGCTGCGCGGCCTACGTGGTGTACATGGATGTCGGGCGAGTCGAGCGGCCCCTGGAGCACTTTTGGAGGAGCACTGGCTTCTGGTAAGCGCGAAGAGCCCTGCGGCCGGCGCCGGCAGCAGGCCACGCACCACTGCCAAGAAGCAGCCGGGGTGAGAGCCGGCAGCTTCTAGCCCTCCTGGAGTAAAGGATCCCAATCGCGTGAGGACGCGGCCTTTCTGGAGGAACCTGGGCTTCTCCGGGCATGCTGCTGCGGGATCAGAGGGCCTGAGCCCTCGCTGCCCTTTGGTGCTTAGCCCGGTGTGTGCTCCCTGCGTGGAGCTGGTTGTGGGACGTAGCCAGTTAATGTACACAGAGTGGATCACACTCTGTCAGTCCACATCCCCTCTCTGACTTCCCCCCTTGCCTCCAGGGTCCTCGAACGTGTGAAGTCCTTCATCTTTCCCGGGACAGCACATAAGTTGATACTTGGAACCCATCCCCCTTTGTTTTCAGTGTTTCTATTGCCACAGTCAGTGGGCCCAGGCAAAGCTTCCCTGCCTGTTTGTTCTAGGAGTTTGTTCTTGCAAGGCACTTTCAATGTGCACTGCCTTATTGATGTGACCAGCGAATCTGGTTGATCTAAGTCAGAGGGATGGGTGGGAGCAAGCGTATATCTCAGCTCCACTGCTTTGTATCCTGGTAGTGCTTTGCTTCTCAGAGAAAGCCCGGTCTTGTGGAGCCAACTGGGGTTGAACAGCCTTCAAGTTTTGTGAGATATGTGAAGGCTTCTCGCAGGCTCAAAAGCAAGTGATGGCATATTCCTCAGCCATGTTCGTATCCTACTCTAAACTGATTGTAGCCACCTTCATTTAGGCATACAGTGGATTAAATAACAGTTATAGGAAAAAGAATTGCAACAGGGATGGAATCAGTAACCTGTGCTTTGGATGAAAAGGAATTTGTGCGCTTTTTTTGTATGATGCTTAGAGGTAGCCTAAGACAAAACTTGAAAAATTTACCAGTAGTTTTCCCTGCTGGTGGGAAAACAGAACAGGACCTAAAATACGTTCTGACGAAGAGAAATGTTTCGGCTTTCTGGATTTTTTTTTCTTTTGCTATTTCATTTTTTGTTTTAATTTTTGCTTTCAATGTTAGGAAACATTATTGAAAAACTGCCTTAAAAATAGCATGTTTTGCCCATTTAAACTACAGCTGAAGAAACAGCCATGACTTTAATTGCATGAAAGAAACTTTGGAAAGCTGCAAGCATGAAAAGCATGTGGGGGAAGGCAGGGGAGTGGCAGCAGAGGCAGAGGCTCTCCATGGGTCAGCAGCTATTCAGTTATAACACCCAGCCAACACTGGTATTTCTTAAGCTGTAGCAGCCCAGCTCCCTTGAAAGCTAACACTGTGACAGAACTGAGTTCCAGTTGTTAAAGCTTCTTTTCTACATCACAATTTCAGATAGTTGGGCAAATTCGTAGCTGTGCATCAGCAGTTTATCAAGCCTGGGATACTGCAAGGCTTGATGTTCTCTTGGATGGGCACTTTCCACTCAGAACAGAAAAGGACAGATACTGATACTGCCACTAACAAAACCCACTGTTCTGCCAGCTTTCTTCTGTATCTTGTCATGGTTTCTGCTAGATTTCTCTCTAGCAGAGTGTGAATTTCGGAGAGTTTATTCAGTGTGAACTAAGCAAAAATGTGTGAATGCTTTATGCCTTGACTTCCGTCTTTGCCACTGCTTGAACTGAAGCAGGTTTGAATCTCAGAGTAACAGTAAAGCATTCCTTCCAAAATGGACAGGTAACATTGTCCTTATCCACTGGACAATTAAAAAGACCCAAATGGCTGTTACATTTTTAGTCAAAGTGGAATTGGTAACTTCTCAATCTCACCTGGGTCACTTGAAGGAATCTCAGGGAAATGATTTTTAAATGCCTTGTATGCTGGTGAAGTTGCACAGAGGGGCTCATATGTGCTGGCTGATTTGTAATGCTTCATACAAGGATGTAATCTGTGTCAAGGCTTGCATTTTCAGATAAGAATGCAGGAAATGGGGTAATAGGTAGGCAGTGTCTTATCTAGGACAAAAGTTGGATCAAGTTCTTGTCCAGATCGGGTCAGGCTTTTCCCCCTTTGTGCACAGATGGTTATACAGTATCAGGTTCATTCAGTGGGGTTCTTGGAGGTGGGATCAATATTTGGAGGGGGACAGAGGAGGAGAGGATGACGGTATGACTCTTCCCAGCATAGTTACAGTCGTCACGGAGCTGATCCACCCATCAGAGGAGCCAGATCACAGTGGGCAAAGCATGAACTATATTAGATTTTCACTTATGCAATTAATATACAGTCTGTAGTTAGAGCACAAGTCATCTCTCTTTGTAATGTGAAGACACATGGAAATATTTTACCAAACCTTGGGGACAATATTGTTTTGTCTTTCTTGTAATACAAATGCTTTAACACTCAGGATTTGCACATTACCAGAAGGCTTAATGGGAGTCTATAAGGATACCCAAACCCAGTGAACAGGACAGCGTTCTAAGTTTCTGACTTTTGGAGAGTAGGGGTGAGATCTTCCTCCATCTTGCAGCTATTTATCTGTGGAGGTAGATGCATCAGAAATTTGCTCTGGTGTTATGTTAATTTCAGTGGAAGTAGATGCCAAAGTCATGTTAACATGATCATTGCTGTATAGCCATGAGCTATCTTGCAGCTTCATCTTGCAGCGTCAAGCACAGAAACCTCAAGCCACATACTTCTGTGCTTCCTTATGCTTAGGGGTGAGTTGAACATGGCTGAAGAATGTGGAGGCTTTGAGGGTCTGATCCTGCTTCTAACAAGTGTAGCTTCCACAGCAGAGCAAGAGTTGGTGTCATTGCGTGGACGTCAGCAGGAAGATCAAGCCCATATTTGTCTCACTACAGACCTCAGCAAGTCTGACTTCCGCTCCAAAGCCTAAAAGACACTGAGCTCCCTTATCATTAGTTACTCAGAGGCAAGGTTGTATGGCTTCTTCAGGCCAGTGCTGCTTGGAGTTGCTATCTGTGCTGCAATGACTGCTTGTAATTCTTTCCTTTGAGCATGGCGATGAGATGCACCCAAATTGTGTTCTGCTTTGCCAAACTACTCGTGTAGCCAGTTAGCCCCAAATAACGTGCAACTCTTTTTCATTCATCTCATGTTAGACAGTGCTCTTCAAGCCAGGGAGGATCTTGCAGGTGGTATAGTGACTTAGCATAGGGATCTTTGGATACCCCGTGGAGCTGCCATTTAATGTTGCAATGTGTTGTTTCTTTTCTGTCCCTTTTTCCTGAAGCCCCCCTTTACCTCACAGCCGTGCCGATCTATTTGACCTGAGCAAAGACCAAGAGATGAACCTTGCCTATGTTTCTTCTGTTCCACATGGCGGCATTGAACAAGTTCGAATTCACTGGTTACTGGAATTAGTTGCTCTCAGGTAAGCAAACACCTCGAGTCAAAATCTGGAAAAATGTAACACATTAAAGTGTCCAACAGGTGCTCACTTTGATATTTATCTTAGCATAATTGCAGGCTGGGCATGCCTTCGCTTCCTTGGGAGTCAGGTAAGTGCCAATGGAGGGGAATCAGTTTGGGGGTATATGAGATTAAGAAAGAGAGAGCTTGTGTTGAGAAAGATGGGGCTAACCTGCATGCATTACATCCTAACAGGTTAAGGAGCAATTTGAGGTTTCCTTTCATCTAAAGAGTCTTGTGGGTGTGCTGGTCAAGTTTTACCAAGACCATCTCAAGTCATATGCTACAGTCATTCCACATGTCCCCTGCTGCTATGTCCAAGCCTCAGCATCTTGATTCGCAGTTGTACCATGACCTCCAGAGAGGCCTCAGGGTAGCAGAAATGGGTTTCATGGACCATTGCATGTACGAGGTTCTAGTGAAGCTTTTTTTAACTGGGTGTATCCTTTCTAAAATACTGCTTAGCGCAACCTTGAAAAGAGAGCTCCAGAGGAGTCTCCAATAGTTTCTTAAGCAAGGAATAGTTCTGCTTTGCAGTCAGGGCATCTACGCCCAGTGTTACGGAGAGAGCTCTCAGCTGGATTCCAGTCAACGGTCATTCTGACTGTTTTCAAGACTCATACCAGGTGTTATCACTTCTGTTCCTTCAAGTCAAACAGAGTTTGATCTTAGTGCAGTAACACCAACACCAACAACTACTCAGTACTGAGAAGAACTGCTGGGAGAAGCCAGACTTTGAGAGTTCCTGTCCACTTCCCAGCTGTCCACATGTGTACCTAGAGCTCCCCCTGGCTGCAGGTCTGATTTTAATACTCAAGTCACACTGTTGCGCTCCCTTTCCAGGTTAGATGAGTCTTTGGCGAAAGCTAGGAATGGGATGGAATAGGGTGACAGGCATAAATTCAGTCCATTCCTTACCAAAGCATTTCAGGCGGCAATACTGTACCAAACAAGACTTCTCACCCATCCTGTTATGTGCTTTGCTAACCATTAGCCATTCTGAGAACAGTGGTGAGGGACTCGAAAGTTGGCTTACTTTTCTGTCCTTTAGTTTAGGAGACATGATACAGCAAAAAAAGTCCCACGAAGATTAAAAGAAGTCTGACTTATTGAGACGTCCAAATGAAAGCTGCCACTATTTTATTACTACTTCTATCTTCCTTCCACTTAACTTGGGAGTTTCTTTTTGCATCCTGAACCCACCTGTGTGCTGCATAAAGTGGCAGGTAGTGACAACTAAAACCGGGTGACTTTAGTTAATACCAGTTAATACCCACTTCCAAAAGGATTAATATACATAATAGCATTTCTAGTTCTAGGGAAATACATGTCAGACTTTTAGGAGGACAATATTGGAATTCCTTGCTTTTCAAGTCCCGTTTAACTCAACTTAAACGCACTCATACCAATATGCCTAGTGGAAAGAACCAAATACAGATTCCTAGAACAGGAGTGATTGGTCTGTGAGGAATGACAAACCATAAAAACCCTATCAAGGGTTGTAATAGTTCTGCCTGGCTCAGGCTGTTGCTGAGCTGAGCATATTTACAATCCACATCATTACTGCATCTGCTGTACCAGACACAGGAGGATGGGAATTTACCAGTTGTAAGTTTGGGGAAGCAGCAAGGAGTAGAAGAGCTCAGAGTCTGGAAATGGGATGTGAGCAGAGGAGTAGTGCGTTTCAGAGTATACATTAGGAACAGGATGGGTTTTCTTCCTTGGTATTGGGGTGTGCTTGTGTATGTAGGTTTGTTTGGGAAGGTGTTTGGAGGTCCTGCACACAGATGGGTATTGCATCTGTACCCCAGAAGTACTTCTGTATGTTAGTCTTTCTGTGAATATAGCAGGTAACAGCTCCTCCCTCCCATCTTTCCCTCTGGAAGTTTCCCAGTAAACATCCTTTCCTGTGCTGTGCCTCCCTCTCTTACTGGGCTATGGGTTTTGTACTCACTTTTGCAGTGACCCAGCTTCAGCAAGGGCAAGGACAACCATCACTGCTCACCACCACTGGTGTTCCTGTCTTAGATCATAGAATCATAGAATGGTTTAGGTTGGAAGGGACCTTCAAGATCATCGAGTTCCAACCCCCCTGCCATAGGCAGGGACACCTCCCACTAGACCAGGTTGCCCAAGGCCACGTCCAGCCTGGCCTTGAACACCTCCAGGGACGGGGCTTCAACAACCTCTCTGGGCAACCTGTTCCAGTGCCTCACCACCCTTAAAGTGAAAAACTTCTTCCTAATGTTTAATCTAAACCTGCCCTCTTCCAGCTTAAAGCCGTTCCCCCTCGTCCTATCACTACATGCCCTAGTAAAAAGTCCTTCCCCAGCTCTCCTGTAGGCCCCCTTTAGGTACTGGAAGGCCGCAATAAGGTCTCCCCGGAGCCTTCTCTTCTCCAGGCTGAACAGCCCCAACTTTCTCAGCCTCTCCTCATAGGAGGGGTGCTCCATCCCTTGGATCATCCTCGTGGCTCTCCTCTGGACACGCTCCAGCAGGTCCATGTCCTTCTTATGTTGGGGACTCCAGAGCTGGATGCAGTACTCCAGGTGGGGTCTCACGAGAGCGGAGTAGAGGGGCAGAATCACCTCCCTTGACCTGCTGGCCACACTTCTTTTGATGCAGCCCAGGATACGGTTGGCCTTCTGGGCTGCGGTCGCACATTGCCGGCTCATGTCGAGCTTCTCATCAATCATCACCCCCAGGTCCTTCTCCACAGGGCTGCTCTCCAGCCATTCCCCACCGAGCCCCTATTTGTGTTTGGGATTGCCCTGACCCAGATGTAGGACCTTGCACTTGGCCTTGTTGAACTTCAGGAGGCTGGCATGGGCCCAACTTACAGAAACCAGAGGACTAGGAGGTACCACTGCTGTGGAAGGCTAACAGATACAGGCGTTGCTTTTCCTCACAGTTGTGCCATCTGTAAAAAGGTGCCATAAATGTTCCTCCCCAGAAGCAGGTGCTCAAATGAAAGACCACCACCTTCCCCTTCTCACTTCTATAATGGTCTTTCTCATGATGTCTTCTAAACCCACATGGCCAAGTGCATCCCTGTATTTTAACTCTTTTCTAGCACAGCAAACCCACCTCTTGTCTTCTTCTTTATTCCAAGTTTCCTGTTATTTCACCACCCGTGAAAGGATACCATGAGGCAAACTGTTTTCAAAGAACTGCTAGTTTTATTTTCCAACCAAAAGCACACATTTGTCTCTAGGTCATGTGACACAGGAATATTGATGGTTATGGGAGAATCCAAGGTGTCTTTCATGGATTGGGCAGTTCCCTAGTTGTTGGTTACCAGTGCCAATAAATACAGTCATTTTGACACCTAGACCACATATTCTGGCCATGCTGCACTGGTCAACAGGAGAGTTTGAGGTGAAGATTCCCAACTCTTTGCCCAGCTGCATGGGACTGACGCAGTCTGCAAGTTAAGAACCCTTTCCTATTCTTATGTAGCAGTACTAAAGTTTGTTGGATACATGATTTATACAAGGCACCACAGTGAACAAAAATATAGTCAATCTACATGATGGATATAAAATTTCCTAAAAGGCATATAATGATTTTATATCAACATTAGTATTAACCTAGTTGGAATTACAAGCCCATCCCCAGCTCCTCTCCAAGTCAGGGTACCTAATTCCTGGTAGAATAGGAGAGAAGAGAATCAGAAGTTTTTAACATTTTCAGTCTTTGGGCCCTTGATCTTGGTATAACACAGTATAGCAAACATAAACGTTCCAGAAAGGCTTGCTTTTTTTAGTTACCTTTTACATACTGGTTAGAAATAATTTACAGTCTCCCAGCATCATCACTCACACATCATAGCACTGAAAGCTGTTTCCCTGCTGTGTTTGACATTGTCCGACAGAACAACTTGATTGTGAGCCATCTCTGCCAATGGAACTGAAACAGAAAATTGTTCTTATGATTTCTTCTGGTCAATAGTTTCTTCCTAATAAAAGTCTTAAAGCTTACCCCCATCTTATGCATAGCCAAGTTTCTTTGCTGAAACTGATGCCATTCTTACAATAAATATAATGAAAAAGAAACTTCTGACTCTTAATTTCTCAGCCTGCTGCATAAGAGAAGGGCAGCATATCTTTATTTTTCTCCAGAGACTGTTGCAAAGATACACCTTCCATTGGAATCTCTCTCTCTTTTTTTTTTTTTCTGTCTTAAAATGAGATTTGTCTAGAGTTGAGTATTTTTTTTCATTTTTTCCTTGATGTTCTAGTAGCTCAACCCATAAAGATGAAAGCAGTCTAGATTGCTAGGATGTGTGTTCTTTTGTGCGGAAACAATTTTATTTGACTTCCAATGATGGCTTGCTTTGGCAGAACAGCCCAAGAGTGTCTATATCGATACTGTCTGGCAGTAACTCCTGTAAACCCACTTCCTCATGCTGTGCCCTGGCAGGACCTTAAAAGATATTTCCTGATCAAAGAATGGTTACAAACAAAAGCAGACACAAAGCAATACTTTGTCCTTGGGCTCTGCCCATTTGCTTTTATGACAGAAAGAAGCTAAGCCTACCAAGTCAGCAATTTAAAGAATAATGTAATTAAATTGTTTATGGCAGGAAAATGCTGCCAGTGGTCAATCCTTTAATCTCTTGACAGACATTTCTGTCAGGTTTTACTGCTCTGGCAGTACTAACAGCGTGCAGCTGATATGCTTTTTTATAATGAGTGCATGAAAATGTTGGCATTGAATCACTTACCTAATATTGTGCTATTCTCAATCCCTGTGAAGACATTTTTTATTTTGTCTTTTGAGAATGCATTGCTTTTCCTTTAACAAAATATTTGTTCTTGAGAGCCAGACAGGCTCTGGGGCACCTGGAGAACCTCAGTTTGAGTGTTCTTTCATTCAGTGACCTGAAAAGTTGAAATAAGCAAGTCACATGATACGTTGACCTGATGTTTATTTTTTTAAATGGCACAGCAGAGAAGTGGCTTCTGCATTTACGGAACCTATTTCTAGAGTCTGCTAATTGTAAGAGGCACAGCTGTGATAGAATTTCCTTCCATGCTTGGTGCTGTATGTGAACCAGCCATGAATAAAGGGAGAAAGGGCAGCTGTCCTACCTTTCATGTGGGTAATTATAAGCTTGAGTGTGAGAGGGTGTGAGAGGGGATATTCTGCCAATGCCATGGATACTAACTGTGTTACAAACAAAATCTAAATCTATGCTTATTTGTAAAGAGAGAACATGCATCTGTAACAACAAAACTGACTCTGGGGATATCATTTGACACAAAGTACAATGAGCAGCAGTTAATGCAAATCATTATAGAAAGTAACCCAGCCCTGGAAAACATGGTTTAGTGGACCTTAAATCAAAGAATAACATGATAGGAGAAAAAAAGAAAAACCAAAATGTCTGTAGTATGTACAAACGGTGGTGGAATTTTTCCAGCATATAGGGATACACAACTTACAAAGCATTGCTCCCTTTAGTGGGCCCAGTTATGCTACTTTAAAGCTTCGTAAGCATTGATTACATCAGGGAAGACCAGCCAGGCAGTTCTGACTGACCCATCACTCACCTTCTAGGCAGGTCACAGATTTACCTTCCCACCCTGACCTCTTTCCCCCTGTTTCTCTTTGCGCCCAGGCAGGCAGTTGTAGGAAGAACATGCTGTGATGCCTCACAGTTCTGAGGTTTTATGTTTGATGGTCCTTATATATCCCTGAATTGGAGCTGCATCTGCCCACCAGAGGCAACTTATTTTTACAAGATGGTACAGCTACCTGGGTAACTGTGTGACTGCCAGTTAAAGCCATTCATTTTTCTTAATCCTGTTTATCGTTTTACTAGTTACAAAATTTGTGCATCATAGTCATATTTTTTCAAGCGTCATTAAGGGTATCACAACCTTCCGTAACTAATTACCACAGATTGAAGCTAATAACATAGGTTACTCCAGCCTATGTAATCAAGGTGGAGAGACATGCTACATTCAACAATATTTTATACATTTTATTAGTATGCAAATAGTGGGAGTTGTTTAGGATCACAGCTAGAACAATGGAAGGGGCAGGGCCTTGTAAGCCAGAATTTAAACCATTATGCGTCCAAGATGCTAGGTTGATTGCATTTTCATGGAGATAGCTTAGCCCTCTTGAAACAAACCGGCCATTAAACCAGTGGGAGAGTCAGCTGACACTGGGCAGACCTTCCAGCACAACAGTCTCATGATGTATGTGTTGGGTCACGCATGATCATGGCACATGGGGGAAGTTAGTCCCAAACTTCCGTATTGCGCATCACCTGCATTTTAAAGTGAAGGTGCAGGTAATAATCCAGCCTGTTCCATCCTGATCCTGAACTGCATCCCCAGTGGCTGAGCTGTTCTATGTTGCATCTGACAAACAGCAGAGCTCTTCAGGGGAGAATGGCTTGTAGGCCCATTGCTGTACACAGCCAACAGTGTGTCTGATAATTTAATTATTGCAAGTTGCCCCTCCCCATCTGTCTCCTTTGTAATGAATCGTCAAGAAAGACACAAGATTAAACTGAGCAATCTGCTGGAAGATTTTGGTCTTTTGCAAACTCCACAGCCTTATGTATACTGTAGAACAGCATTTCCTGCATACTTCCAAAATCTTTTCCAAAGTAACCTCCTCTTTTCAAAGAGTCTATCACTGAGGGATTGCAGCAAGCCAGGAGAACAGAAATGTTTAAGTCCTTGTAGTCTTTCAGGATTTCCTTTAGAGTATTTACTCCAGTGGTATCCAAAAATGAGATGGAAGAGCAATCTACAACAAGGGCTTGGAAATCAATTTGCTTAGGAACTAGCTGCAGAGTGGTTTCTCCGATGCCCAGTCCATTAGCAGTTGTGTGATCTCCCTTTTTCAGATGCTGCTTTTCCTTCTTCTCATATTTCTTCCTTCTAGCAGCTTCTAGGTTAGGATCTAAGTTAGTCAATCTGTACAGAGACTTTAGGAAGTAGTTTCTGTTTGCATAGTAAAGTGGGGCCTCAAAACGGAATATTTTGACCTTTGGAACAGAAGAGAGATTTTCATATTCTAACTCATCCTCATAAAAGCTGGTGTCTTGAATCTGACCAAGCAGGGCTGTCCGTGGCCGCTGTGTTCGAACTATGATGCATAACATGGAGAAAACAATACCAACCAACAGCCCTATTTCTGTACTGATCAAGGCAGAGGCCAACATGGTAATGACCCAAACAAGTGTGTCCACCTTATTCACATGGTACCGTGCTGGCACATCTCGGAACTTCCTCAGGGCTCCTCGGAGGCTGACAATGATGATACAAGCCAGGACACACTTCTGCAAAGAGTAGAAGAGAGGTGCCAAGAAGAGCAGCACCAGCAAAACCACCATTGCACTAATCACTCCAGAGACTTGAGTCTGGCAGCCTGTAGATGTTTTCACGAGTGTTTTTGCCAGAGCTGCACTGGTTGCAAAAGAGTGGAAGAAAGAAGGAATGATGTTGCAGAACCCCACAGCAAACATTTCCTGATTGGCTCGGATGGTGTAAGCATATTTCTTTGCACACATTTCAGAAAGGGATACAGTGAAGACAAAGCTGACTATGGCAAGAGGCAAAGCATCTACAGCAACTCGGAGCATTAAGTTGAAATGTGGTACCTTGGGGGGAATAAATCCTGTTGGAATAGCTCCAGAAACACTGGATGCATACACTTCATTTAACTTCCCGTAGTGTGACACGAGTGTTGCCACAACAATAACTACCAGCTCTGTGGGAAGAGGAAATTTCAGCTTATGCTTATACCGATCTCCCAGTTCCTTAGCAGTGACCAGCACGACGATACAAATGGCACTTGTGATGACATCACAAAGGTTAGCCTGAGAAATGTTCCGGAAAATGTTAATCCAGGTAATAACAAGCATCCCATGCCCTTGGCTACGTGGGATTTTTATTCCAATCAGATACTTCACTTGAGCTGTTAAAATGGTTAAGGAAGCACCAGTTGCAAAGCCGTCTAGTACAGACTCAGATAGGTACATAGATACGAAACCCAGACGAAAGATTCCCATTAGAACCTGAGGAGACACAGAAAAAAAAAAAAAAGGAAAAAAGAGATGAGCCTTAAATGGTGCTGCAAATAATTAAGTACAGATGGGAGAGAACAAGCTGGAGGAATTATCCTTTGGTGTTTCCAGTCTGCTTTTAAAACACGTGATTCCTTTTACTGTTGTGGGATACTATAAACCCAAGAGGTGAATGATGAGTTTGAGACAGGGTCAATCAAACATTGGTCTGAAGTGACTCCACTGAAATAGCTCATCTGAATTTTATTTCCCATGCAAAAGAGCAGTGGATCCAAAACCACTTCTGTTATACCAAAGCCAGTTTTCTTTTTTCCTGTCTTAAAGTGAAAAATGTTAAAACTTATGGCTGTTGCTTTGTAAACAGAACTTGAATGACAACAGCTAAAATGGCACTCATATTAAACAGCTTTTCATTTTAGCCCTGTGAACAGAAAAGAAAGTGCAGCACAGAGAGCCTTTGTAGCATGCCTAAGATCAGAAGCGGCAGAAGAGCTCACAAGCTCTCCTGCATGCCAGGACACTATCCTCAACTAGTTGCTTCTCCTTCCTTTGATGGCTTTCAAAAATGTAGCTTCACAGAAGCATTTTGTTGTTCGTAAATGTGACCTGAGATTTAATAGTAAACAGGAAGATAGCTAGCTCTCTCTTATTTCATATATATATATATGCAATTAATAGGTAAGTATGTTAATCATGCTTCCTTCTGTGTTCTCTTGATATCTTTGTGATGGGCAGTACGTTAGCAAGTCTCAAAAGACTTGCACAGCACAGCTGTTGTTTGAAAAGTAGGTCAATCTATTTCCCCTTTTGTCCTTTCTGCTTCTGAATTATCTTTGGACAGGAGTTCAGTAGAACATAGTACCCACTAGCAAAACACTGAGCAGCACATTCTGAACCTGCGTAGAGGTAGGTGAGTGAGTCTACCTTTATTAAAGTATCTAGGGAAAGAGAGTTATTTTTTCATTGTTGAAGTATGCAGCTACCTGGGAATTTCCCTCATGTAAGATCTGTATTGAATTCATGGTCCCATGAAAGCAGCAAGGCCAAGAGGCAGTAGAGTATCAAAACAGTGTTAACAGTCTTTCCGAAGACTTGTTTTACCTGTGCTTGCCAGTAGCTAAGAAAACTGCCTACCTCACGCTTTCTCTGGGTTACCTACAGTTAGGTTTCCTGGAGAAAACAGTCCAAGGTCATTCAAGTGAATGAATGCTATCTCTCTCTCATTGAAAGACAGTCGAACCAAAGCATAGGTCATGCAAAAAAGCTTTAGAAACTTCATACCTTGCCTCTGGATATCAGCAACCACTTACCTGGTACACTCCGGCCACAAATGTCAAGGCTGTAGCAATGCCAATAGCATAGCATTCTTTCCCACACTCGGCATTCATCCCTGCAATTGTAAGGTTGAAGGCAGTTGTGTTGGTCTGACTGTCATTCTTCAGAGAGCCATCACCCAGGGCTGGTGGGGCATCATCATTCAAGTCAAACCCAGCCAAGAGAAGTTCTCGGTCCACAACTTGTCCTACCATTAAGCTTATCAAGCTGAAAATGCCAACTGAGACATGACGAGATGTGCCCATTAAGAAATAGATGATGTTTGCAAAGAATGATGTGTAAAGACTGTAAATGGGCTTCAGACCTGCCAGCAGTGAGTATGCGATTGCTTGGGGCACCAAAATGATCCCAATCACTAACCCAGACATAACATCCCCCCAAATGTACTCTTTGCAATGGTACTTGGGAAGCCATCGTAGAACAGGAAGGAAGTCCATGACAAAGTTCTTCAGCTTCTTTGGGGTGCAGGAGCAGCTCTTCCTCAGCTTAGCTAGCATGACTTCTTTCCTATTAATCTTGACACGAGTCTTTCTTTCCATGAGAAAGCAGGAATCAGTGGTGTTTTCCATCCTGATAGCCTCAAGTGGTCTTTCCATTGTCCCAGTGTTTACTTCATGTATGTGTTCCTGCAATGTGAAGAAAACAGCTGTTAGGTTGCAGTTCATGAAGTTTTTTTAAGCACAGATGCTTAACGCTAAAAGTTTATCACCTGACTGTGCTTTAAAGGAAGCATCATCCCAACAAGACCAGCACCACAGGGCTTCAGTGACACATAACACTAAGAAATAAATCTGCAGACTGAGCCCTGCCTTGCAGACATCGAAGAGTACATTCCATTGAATCCCGTTTGTTTTACTGAGGAAAAATGGAGTTAAATTAGTCATTTCTGTGTACAACAAATATTTCCATCAGCTCTTCCAAATGCTCCACCATAGAGGTCTCTGTTATCAGAGGCAGCACTTGATGGTGTGAAATAAATATATACTAGTGAGTAGGCTATGGTCTTTCTAGTAGTGCATCTTGTAGTCACTGATGTGGAACTAGTATATGGAATAGTGATATGTCACTGTAGCTGTCCTCAATGCACAGGAAAAGAATTTTGTTAGTAGAAGCTGTAAAGCAGAGTTTTCTGGAGAGCGACAATTTAGTCTTACGAAAAAAATTGTACACAAACCATTGATGGACTTTTAGAAGCTGCTACATGACATGAACCTGTTGAATAGTAGATTGTTTTGATATGCAACTTCCATTAACTAATAAGCATCTCCTCACAAATACCACTTTGACAACATATGGACCATGCACCATGATGGAATCTGTTACCTTCTCAGAAGAGCGCTACATGTTAGTATTTTCAGGTTTAAACCCATAGTTACCCTAGCTTTGCTTTCCAAGTAATAAGATACAACAAGTAATTATGTGGACAACAGAACAAACGCAGTTGTGTTTCCTGTGGTTCTCCTGCATGTCAGTTTTCTGATACATAAAGACTGGGAAAATTTGTATTCTCCAGATGGAGGTGCTTTTGGTGTCTGTTGCCTCCATGAACTCAACTGTTTTCACCAAACTCAATCTCTGCATTTTTTCTGAATTGTCAAATTAAGTTGAAATTAGCTTAGTGTGTTCATAAATCATTTGGGATTAGGTGGGGACATGACTGAGAGGCAAAACACTATAACATTCAAATGCCCTACCTTAAACAGTTTAAAAATAAAAATAGGAGCAGGAAGGTAGAAAATGCCAGACTACGCCAGGCGCTTGCAGTGGAAAGAGTAGATGCCCATATATAAGTACTGGGAGGTAAGGAATGACTCATATTGATCTAGAAGAAGAGAGTATGTGCTAGTACAACAGTATGCAGAATCTCTAGGAAAGAATAACTTCTCAAGTCCAGCCTCTCCCAGTGTCATAGACAGCCAGGATCTTTGCAACAAAGCATTTTGGTACCAGGTGTGACATTGCAACATCAAGTCAAAGCTTGTCTTCACTTACAAGTAAAAGCTGTTTCTTTCCTCTTTCAGTATCTAGAGACCGAAGCCATACCCATCACTTTCCGAAAACTTGAAGTACACTCACTGACACAGTACTCTGTTGGTATATTTTAATGATTTTAACAGCTAATAGTAAGTTTAGACTCTAGTGACAGAAGTCATCATTCCCTGTGTAAATTTCATACCTTTTGTTTTTTTGTTAAGACGAGTATTTTGATTCGTAATGTTTGGTAACACCCAGTTAAAGTGTAGAATTCTAAGCTGAGAAAAAATAAAGGGCTTATGAGTCCAACTGGAAGCATAATTGGTAAGCAAAAGAATAGATTACCAACAGCCTGTAACCTTTCCATTTGTAGCACTCCAAACAGAGAGTGGCTGATTATAGTCTTCTGTATATCCTGCTTAGAATTTTTTTCAAGATTTTAACAAATAACTTTTGCCAGCAAATTGAAAATAATATGAAGATATGTATCTGTCACTAGTGCAAAAGTCTTAAACAAATTCCCAGGTATTATTTTAAATGACACAGCCTGATTTCTAAGGCCATTTCAAGTTTAACTACAACTTGAAACAAGATATTTAAGTGTTACAGGTATGTAATTCATAATTTGGTAAAAGGCAGAAAAGAGATTCTCGTTAGAGATGTATGGACTGATTGCTCAAGTTGAAAATTACCTGCATAGTAGTCTTATAAATATATTTTAAAAATTAGTATATTTCTATCATCCATCCCAATGACATTATATAGCTTGTACCTCCCACTGTATAAGTTTCTTTATGTTGGTAAGTAATGTTTATTTCCATCGTAAGGGAAAACTAATTGCTGTTTAATATAATTATTTAGGAAGATTGATGGCTATTTTTTATCTGTAGTGCCAAATTTCTTTAGACTCTAATGTACTGTGTGGTTATGCTAGGCAAGATCTGCTTGGGCAGGAAATAGGTTGGATCTAGTCTTTGTTAGAATGCAAAGGTGAGAGAAAAGATAAAAGAAGTTACAACACCAAGAAAAGTACTTAAGAGCTTATGATTAAAGTTTACCAAATACAGAATGCTAGCAACTGTATTTAGGCACTCGTTTTTAAGATGCAAAACCCCAACACTTCCTGTCTTACCTAAATTAGTTTGGAGAATGAGAGGCTTGTGCATGAGGACAGCAAGTCCTTTTTGAATACCACCCACTTACAGCCAAGAGAATTCAGACAGCCAAGAAACAAATACAGTGCCTTTGTTCTACATACTTAAAAACTAGTGGGCAGTTCAATATCCAATGAGAGCTTTTGGCAGACTATATAAAAAAGATTGCATCGGTTTCTGTACACTGGGTTCATATTTTTAATTGTACAGTTGCTGTCTGCCTCTCTCTAAACTCACACAATTTACTTGCAAGTAAATTTGTATTTACAAAATACCCATTAAAATTCACACATATGTGTTGCTTGTGTGGCTTCCTGAAGGATGGTAATAGTTTTTAATACATAAGATTATTGGAATATAATTCCTTTGGAATTTCTTTGTTTAGAGATCTTGTGTATGAATGATAATTTACTAAAGTATATCTCGGCTGTACTGCCTGACTGGATAATCAGAATAGTAGCTTTTTGTAAAAGCCAACAACAACAACAAAAACTTAGAATGATAAAGCATGTATCTTTTCAGCAGTTTTGATGCATTTTAGACAAAGGTCAAAAAAACCTTCCTGGTGGAATAACTATGTTCAAGCTAAAACACAGCCAAATGCTGACAGGAGGTCATTTTCTTCAGGTCTTTTTTTTTTTTCTGCTGAAAAAAAGGGTTTCCTTCCTGTAAATAACCATTTATTCTGCTAGATATATTTTCAGACTTCATGTCAAACGAACATGCTAGCTGCAAAACACTCAGCTCTAAAATGAGATGTTATTAGTTTCTAGAAACTGTTCATGTTTAGAGTTTAATTGTTGCTTTTAGAACATGGTCAAGTCACAAAAAATAATGGAGGGGATTTTGTTACCAACACAACATTTTTCAGTTGTTTAATGCAGGAATTCTCTGCCTGTAGCTCAGTAATAACCTAGTTGCTTCACCTGAAGAAAATAGGATTCTACCGTGGCTGTGTGCTGTCCCCTGTACATTTGTGCAGCCTAGCAGAGAGCTGGGAGCTTCCAATGCTCTTGCTGTCTCCAAAGACAGAAGCATGGAGAGCAGATCTATCTACTCCTGTGCATGAGTGCAGTCTGGCCTTCTGATTCTGGCACTGAGATACACCACCATCCTTCCACGGTGGTAATCAGGAGCCCTAGGGGTGTCAGTAAATAAGTTCCTCTACTGGTTCTCCAAACTGACCCATTTTCAGCTCAGTCCATACTAAGTGGTTTGTAAGAAAA
The DNA here is from genome assembly GCA_017639485.1 of Pluvialis apricaria. Classification (NCBI taxonomy): domain Eukaryota; kingdom Metazoa; phylum Chordata; class Aves; order Charadriiformes; family Charadriidae; genus Pluvialis; species Pluvialis apricaria. The sequence continues at coordinate 53,537,237 of CM030044.1, read as the reverse complement.
GGGACAACCCCTGTTTCAGGCTTCCCCTCGCTCCCTAGAGCTTCACAGAACATAATGTTTGCATTTTATTCAAGTGAAGGCTTCCTATTGCTTGCGGAAAGAGCTGTTCTTAGCAGCGATGCGCAGTTGAAGCAGCATATAGCATAGAACATGTCTATCCATTGCATTTGACTTTGGTGTCAGAACATTCTTAACTGTTTAATACAAGTGAAAGTTACTTGCATGCACATTCATATATATATATGTGCCATCCATATCATTACAACGAAAAGTAGTCTTGGTTATTTTTAATGGTATTTTGATGTTTGGAATCTTTACAGTTAAGTTTTTCAAGTTGCCCTTGACCACATGAGCAAAATCAAAAAGCATTTGTGTTTTTTTTTTTCCTGTGTGATCAGAACCACTGTCTGAACCACTCATTCTTTCAGGTTAAATGCAGTGACTCAGTTTATCTTGTGAAAAAGAGAAACAAAGCAAAGAACCATTCAAGCCAAACAAACTGCCGGCTTTCCAATCAGCCTTAGTCCCACCTTTCTTCCTGTCTTTCACCATACCACTGACCTGACAAAATCTCTCTGCAGGGGAGGAAACATTCATCACATGTTCAGTGGGATTTCTCTTTGCAGATTCCTTGGCAAGGAGTTTCTGGTGGTACACATATAGCCATTCTGGCTGGATGAATTGTTCTTTGTCTCCGCATCCTCATTGTCCACCAGAAAATCTGAAGCTGTGTCTCTAGAAAGCCCATAGGGGCTGGGTGAGCCTGCCTCCCTATGCTAAGGAGATCTCTTAAATGCTGTATTTTGAACAGAAGTCAGAGAGTGTATCACAACTCTAATACTAGCTCCTGCTGAAATAGTGATTGCACGTGTAAGTTAGGATAAGTCCTTCATATACTTTGAGCCAAGTGATGCTTGCAGTTTTCTGTATGTTCAAACTATGAAAATTCAGCTAAAAACTGGTGTCAGTAGAGCACGTTTTGTATTTATCATCTGAAGTTTCATTGTATATTTGTTGCATAAATTACAGAAAAACATCAGAGATCAGTTTAGCTAAGCATTTAATTTAAAACTCTTGTAGGTGTTGAGTTAAATTGTTAATGTTACTCATCTTTCATATCAGCAACCTTTTCTGCCTGTAAGAAACCTCTTCTGGTCTCTAAAGGCTATGACTACATTACTGTTCTGGTTTTGAGCATTAACACAGTTTTGAAAAAAATCTCTGGTTAGCCTCGTTTATGGTGCATAGACTCAATGTACAGAGGTGTGTTATGCTTGCAAACCAGACTTTTTTCAGAGGAAAATACCCAGAAGCTCTGCCCCAGTGCACTCTGACCCTTTATGGTGGCATAAAAAACCAAGCCAGCAATTGATTCTTTGGACAGCTTGGAACAGGTGTGGTGAGAACATTTAGTCTGGGAGACCTGACTAGTCTGAAATAAAATCCCCTGAAGTGCATATAATATAATACACTACTGTTTCAGCACCTGCTGCTTTGATTTATTAATCTGCTTTTATTGTGCATAATTACTCAGAAATGTTGACATAACCTATGAGTTTTAGAAAGGATCAGGTGACAAAACAGAACAAGTGAAATTAATGTTTCTCTCTGTCTTGCATAAGCTATTGTATTTTCAGCTTTAGAGCACCAGGACCGAGACGTACTTGGAAGCAGACTTAAGCAAGGTGCCAGCAACCAAAACCATTGATTTAAACGCTGACCTAGCTAGCTTTCAGGCTGTAGGCAAAGAACATCACAGTGCTTTTTAGGAACATTTTGTGACACTTGATGGGCTCAGTTGGTTTTTCACTGTATCTGGGCAAAATGTTGTGGCTTCAAAGCATTTTCCTGCGGAGTTTCAACACTATACTAATCTGAAATTGAACGAGGGAAAAATATTATGGTTTATTGGTCTCTACAAGTCAGGAAAGCCAGAACATTCATCTAAGTCCTCTACAAATTAACACTGCTAAACTAAGGAGTTATTCTGAGAGTCAAGCAGTCGTTTAGATTTCTGTATTTCTAACTTAAATTTCCAATTCACAACTTCTACTTTCAACTATAAATTGATCTAGGATTTCCAAGGCAAGTTAGGCTCTTTCAAATGCCTGCATTTTACCAGCAGCTGTGATTCAATTAATGTTTTCCCAAGGATTCCCAGTCCAGTGTCCCAGTGAGTAAGATAACAGCCACTGACATGTAGCTATCCCAGAAGTGATGAGCAGGCTACAGCAGAACTCACGTAGTCAGCCAGCGGCTGTTGTAAAGTCTGACCCATCAGATCATCCTTGGGAATGATCAGACCTTGGAAATAAATGATCAAGTCGATTCACTTGTTCTCCAGGGACTGGTTTTGTTGATGGGTTCCAGAACATGCTGGTCAAAATATTGGCATGCACTTGAAGGCAAGACAGCGTTATTCTTCTGGAGAGTCCTAAGGCATGACCACTAAAAAGACATTTTCTGTGGAGACAAAGTATGTTCCTATAAGTTGGACTTCTTGATTTTGGCAAGGTAGCTGGTCCAAAGTGAAAGTCTGTTTTTTTTCAAAAAAGATCTTTCTAGACAGCTTTCCAAGACTTTAGTCATCAGTCGCAAAACTAAACACTAAGCTCTGTTTTCTGCCCTGTGGTTTTGCTGGACTTTGTTCAGTCACATTAAGCTATTGTAGCGAAAACCAAATTGGTATCCCATTCTCATGTTTTTTCCTGTTGCCTTCCCTGGTATCTTGGGTTTACTACATGCAGTAAGGACAATACTTAATCACTAAGAAAATGCTCAGTTTTAGTAATAATTTAATACGTTGAGAACCAGATAAGTTTCATATGAGCCACTTTTCTTAAGTACAAATAAAAACTAGCCAAATGGCTGGTCTTGAACTCTTAGACCAGAGTTTGCAGGAAAGATTACTTCCATACCAATTGCAGCTGACCACGTTTTACAAACCTTTGCCCAGTATCTACCTTATAAGCACTATTTATGAAGAGCTGAATAATGACAAAACTTAAAAAGCAACACCAGTGTGCAAAATAACTGAAAAAAGGCCGTTTTGCACCTTTGAAAACAGGCAAAGAACAAATAAAACCTGAGTTCAGAGGTGTGGGAGGGGAGGCAAATCTCTTACCTGCAGAGATTTTTGACAGGAATGTTCAGCTCTGGTTTTGCACGTTGGAATGAATTAAAGTCTTCAGTCAGGCATTGCTGTATTTGCATAAAGGATAATTATTAGCTAAATATTCTTCTAGGGAAGAATGGAATCTTGAGCTTGCTGCTTGATAGTGTGTTGTCACTTGTACTGCACTAAAAACGTGGATATATATGCAGCACTCGCTCTGGATTTGAGTTTAAATAATGCGTAAGATTATTAATTAACTAACGCTGATCCAAAAATTATGCTGAGTTCAGTCTAGCACGTCTCTGACCTTTGAAGCTGCTTCTCGTCTGAGATTTGATCTAGTTGACACATCCTCATATACCTTTAGCTTTTGGTTTTACATATTCAAGGTGTAAGAATAGAACTGCAGCCTTGCCTGAGATTTGGCTGTTTTGCAGGCTGGAATAAGTACTGTTTTGCTCAGCGCATAGGATGGGACTGCTGGAGGTCAGAGTTCCATTCCTACACACCAGCATATTTAGATTACAAGATCTCTGTTGCTTCTGTGTAAACCAAAGACTGTAAAATGTAGGCAGATCAGCAGGACGAAGACTCACTTTCTGTTCATTCTTTGTGAGTATATAAATGACCAAGTTCCCTCTCTGTTACCTTAGCTCTTTGGATAGATGCAGACAGATGAAAAATAATCATCCATCTCCTGCTCTCAACAAAGGTGACAGGTAATGTTTAATGGTTACCAAGCAGTGTAGATTAACAGATTGGGCACAAGGCCAGGACTCACAGGAACTGCATTCGCTTGTGTGTGTTTCTCAATGAAGGAAGAACATGAACATGCATGCAGTAGGAATCTGAGATGGGAGGTGTGAGCCTGAAAAAGGCTGTGTTGCTGGATAGGCAAAGATGGTTCCTCCTTCCCCACCAACAGGAGTGCTTGCAGGGGAGGTGCAGTGCACAAGCATGTCTACAGAGGGCCAGGTTCCAGCATCGTTGTTTATCCCAGTGTGAAAAGTTGTTTGCTGCTCTTTAAAAATAAAAAAAAAAAAAATGAAAATTTTGGAAATGAAAAGTCGAAACACCAACATGAGGGTGGGACAGAAAAGGAAGCATATCTCTCCTCTGTGATGCTAAAGTAGTCATGGATTCTTAAAACTACTGGCTGTTGCCAAGAATTCAAACTTGGTGACATTAGTTGTGACATTCTAATCTTGAAAGCTAAAGAAGGTCATTTAAGTCTTAGTAAAATCCTCTTTCTTTCCTCTTCCCTGTAGAAAGACTTGTCAAGCATTCCTGTCCCTTTGCCATTCCCAAGGTAGCTCTTAGAATTAAAGGGAGGCAGTAGCGCACTTAATCTGCATAATGAATTTTGCACACTGGTCGCAGTAAGATATTGTGTCTCTTTGGTCTTGTGCACCACAGAATAGAAAATGGCTTTATTACTTCTGTTAATTTCTTCTTAGGCCTGTGGTATTTCTTTTGTGAAGATAAAGTGACTTAAACTCAGTCTCTCAAATTTGTCCTTTCATCGATTTTACCACCTAATTGTTAGAACCGAGAGTCATCTTCTCTAACAATCTCTTAAAATGTGTATGCTTCAGGACCGAAGTAAGCTTGCCTACTCTGTTCTCCTTTACAATATGTTTCTAATATTTGGAAACTCTGCAGCTCCTACTGTTTGCAGTCCAGGAGTTCGCAGCATAATTGGGTTTTGCCCCACTTAATTTTTTTTTGAAAGAGACCTCTATGCTTTTCTTTCCAACAACACTTTTCCCAATATCACACTCTGAAGAGTACTACAGGATGTTCAGGTTATCACTTGACCCCTACCATGTGGAGTTGGTTGTAACTTTGTTTTCATAGAATCACAGAATCATAGAATGGTTTAGTTTGGAAGGGACCTTCAAGATCATCGAGTTCCAACCCCCCTGCCATAGGCAGGGACACCTCCCACTAGACCAGGTTGCCCAAGGCCACGTCCAGCCTGGCCTTGAACACCTCCAGGGACGGGACTTCAACAACCTCTCTGGGCAACCTGTTCCAGTGCCTTACTACCCTTAAAGTGAAAAACTTCTTCCTAATATCTAATCTACATCTGCCCTCTTCCAGCTTAAAGACATTCCCCCTCGTCCTGTCACGACATACCCTAGTAAAAAGTCCTTCCCCAGCTCTCCTGTAGGCCCCCTTTAGGTACTGGAAGGCTGCAATAAGGTCTCCCTGGAGCCTTCTGCAGGCTGAACAACACCAACTCTCTCAGCCTTTCAACATGGGAGAGGTCGTCCAGCCCTCTGATCATCTTCGTGGCCTTCCTCTGGACCTGCTCCAACAGGCCCATGTCCTTCTTATGTTGGGGACTCCAGAGCTGGACGCAGTACTCCAGGTGGGGTCTCACAGGAGCAGAGTAGAGGGACAGAATCACCTCCCTTGACCTGCTGGCCACAGTTCTGATGCAGCCAAGGATACTTTTGGCTTTCTGGGCTGCGAGCATACATTGCTGGCTCATGTCAAGCTTCTCATCCACCAACACCCCCAGGTCCTTCTCCTCAGGGCTGCTCTCCAGCCATTCCCCGTCGAGCCTGTATTTGTGTTTGGGATTGCCCCGACCCAGATGCAGGACCTTGCACTTGGCCTAGTTGAACCTCATGAGGTTTGCACGAACTCACCTCTCCAGCCTGTCCAGGTCCCTCAAGCTAGGGACTTGCCTCAAGCTAGCCTAAAAATAACACTTTCTGAAATTTTAAAAGAGAGAAATTTCACTATTTAGGCACAGCACCATTCAAGTGAGGCTAAATATCTCTGGACAGGACAATTCCACATGGGGAAAAAAGTGACAAAATGAAGCAGTCTATTATTCTGTCTCTAGGAGTTGTGAAAATAATCTAGTATTGAAGAAACTACATTCTATGATGAACAAGCTTTACTTAACATAGAGAAGTACTGACAGCAGAAGGTTCATCAGTGCTTTAATTATGGGGATGCTAGTTCACACTCCATAGCATGAAGCCATTTATCAAGGCTTCAGTGCAACAATAATTTCTAAGTGTGCAGCTCCTGGTGTCCTGGTTGAGTTCCACTGACACTATCAAAGCAGGACTAAGTTCTAAAGGGACTGCCTTTCCATGTAAAATGCTTAATTGTGTATTTAAGAAACAATGGTAATTGGCCAAAATAATCAAAAGACATGCTACAAGGAAACACTATCTTTAAGAATAGAAACCACATTTAAAAAAAAAAATGACCGTTGACCAGTAATTGTGAGTTTACAGATTAATTTCCTTTTGTGACTTACTGTTTATCCTTGTGAAGAGATGCCTAATATTAACTGGATTAAGAACAGCAAAATGTTAAAAGCGAAATCTGCCTGAAGGTATTTATGAAATAAATAAAATATATTTTGCTTTGTTGACACATTTACTTGTGGATTTCAGATTTCAGAACAATTCATGGCATTACTAAATACAATTCATATCTGGTAACTTAATTATATACTTAAAAAAATAATGCTAAATTAGTCATACAGGGAAGGTTAAAAGTGTTTATGTCAATAACATAAAGTCTTCAGAAGTACATAGTGCAAATACAATAGCCTTGTTCTTCCTTCTATGCAAGTGTCTGAAGTTCATCAATTCAGTGAATTTTAAAAAACACTTAAGCCTAATGTCTGCATTATTTAAAATGTTCTCAAGCCTCAATTAGTCTAAAATTTACCTTTATACCATAGCAACCAGATGCTGTGCCTAAAAAGCACACATTTGGTTGCTACTTGATAGGAAAGATGGGAGCACTAAAAATAAGCATCCAGTCTTTTAAAAGCCCCTATGTGCTATGCCTAAAACATTCCTTCTCTAGCTGTGGCAAGTATCCAATGTGGCTGAAAATGATGTGTGTATGGGAGGGGAGAGACATGTTATTGATTACCTTTTTTTTTTTTTAAAAAAAATCATCTTTTGTAGTTCCTGCTGCAGGAGAAACTCTGAGATCTGCAAAGTTCAGTGCAAATGCATGTATTCTAAACTGAGTAAGACTATCCTTTAGTATGCATCCATTCTTCTGTTCCCCACTAAAAACATGGAGCCAACGGATTAGCACTTACCAAAGGCACCAAGTAGCTGCAGTAGTTCCACAACAGATTTCTTATCAGCCCACAGTAGCACTGTTCGTCAGGAGCACAGCCTTCTACAAGATCAGATTAGAAATTGTGTGGTGATATAGTTTGGATCTGTCCAATGATATTACTGCAATGGTGTTTACAGTGAGATAACAAAAATAAATAGTAGCACTGGAAAAAATCTTTGTCCTGTAGAGTGTAATCACAGGTAGAAGATAAGCTTAAAATTACAGAGGCTGGTAATCTCTGCCTGCTTACTCATCGCTGCTATTCTTTATTAATAAAGCCAGTTGCACTACATGGAGATCAGATAGAAGTGCAGCCCTGACTTAGCTTTAACAGCTTCAGGGGTTTTGTGTACTTACTTCAATTAGACAAAAAAGTACTCTAATGTGTTAAATGGGATGAGAATAGGCAGTGTGTGGAACTGTCCTTACACAGTGTTGAGCTGTCCATGGTCACGAACAGAGTTGTGTCCTTTGAAAAAGGATTTTTATTAAAATGCATCATGGAGGGGGCTTGGCTGATAAACCTACGTCTATGAAGACTTTACATACCTTCAGCTGCCATTGATTGTAAAATGTCTGAACTTGTCTGCGTCACAAACAAAGCTGCAAACAAAACAAAACATCCCTAAACAGCCAGAACTGTGGAACCAAAGCCTGCTTACTGATTGGTTTAGGATGAACCTTACTACTCATATTTGTAAATTTTGGAGGCAAATTTACTGTAGCAAAGATAGTCTCTCAGGAATACTGAAGCTTCTTCACCCATTCCTTCCATTCATGTGTAATCTTGACTCATTATTCAAAACTTGTTTCTGTGTGCAGAGAAAACAGGGGATTTCTTACTGCATTGTGAGGTAAATTTTCATGTTTCATAAGCACAGAATATAATGCACTTTTATACCAAAAAGGGACATATTTGTCATATTAGTGGAACTTGTTTGGGATGGGGAAAGGAAGAAGAAAAAGGGTTATACATGAACATGAAGACCATGGAGTGGAAGAGCTATCACTGCCATATTTAATAATACACCACTAGCCTAAATTGTAATGCCAAAACCAGGTTCAGAACAGGATTAGCAGCACTCAGTTTGAAGAGATGTATAGGTTTGCATCTCATTGAAAACGGTCTATAAATGCAATTGGTTAGTTTTACCTCCTTAATTGTAAGAGGTTTTGCTATATTTTACATTCAAGAGCTGAGAGCAGACACTGGGATGCCATTTGAAGAGCTGCTCTTTCCAGATTGGATTATAGTGCTCATTTGTCGGTTCTGAAGTATTCAGAAACCACACATCACAAAAGTTCTGCAACATTAAGAGCAAGACAGTGGATGACATATTCATTGTGCCTTGTCACCATCATAAGTTATTGAACAGTAAATTAGGAAGTGAACTCTGTATCACTTAGTGAAGACCTCTTCTATTTTTCATTTTGCAAATAAGTGATATCTGCAAGTTAGACATACAGTTGCTTGTGGGCAGGCAAGGATCGGTATAGAAAGGCACACCTGAAAGGACATCTGCCATGGGAGTAGATCCAGGAGCAGCTGGACTTTGTCAGACAACATGTGCTATCTGTACTTTAGACATTAGAGAAGTACATCAGCTGAGAAGTCTAGCTGCAAATCTTCACACCTTCAGTATTTAGCTCCATGTTTTTCTTTTCTTAGTCTGTTCATTAGTTGTCCCAGTACTTACTCCTTAAGACAAGTCTCACCAAGTGAAAACAAGTTTTCAGAACCATAAGGTGGAAAAAGTTAAAAACAATCTGTGAGCAACCTGAGTGCTTGCAAGATGCACAGAGCAGAATAAATAGAGCATTGTTGAATTTGGTTCTTTTTGCATATTTTGCAGCAGGGAGGGCAATCATTCCAACTCCTTGTTGTGATATTACACAACAGTAAACAAGCTATGTCCTGTGCTATAGTTGGATTCACATACTTTTGGACTATAGTCCACATACAGCTAACAGGCAAAAGAATAGAAGGAGCATAAACAGAAAATAAAGAAGTGAAAATGAAGGAGTGACAATAACACTACTTTAAAATGAAACCAGTAGGTCAAATGTGTACCATGCAGACTCGTTACTGAAGGTGCAGTATTAGGCTAGGTGCTTGAATTAGAATCCTGGATGTATACAGAGAACAGTTACTCTGCTGCTTGGAAAGAAAAGTTCGGTGACAGCTTTCCTAGGTAGTGCTAAAAGGAGTTATGTGCTTGAAGCAAGCTAGTTTTAGTACTTGGTCATCATTTCTCTTCCTTGTGTGTCTGAAAGGTCACCCTTTAATCTTCATTATGGATTTAGTCTCCCTATCCCCTCTTTCCAAAACTTTTGCTTATAGATGACATTATTTGGAGTTCCATCATCAAGGACAGCATAAAACCACAATGAACGTTTTACTTGTAGCCACATATTACGCAGGAGGAAATCACTTCCATACATCAAACTCAATCAGAAAGAAGGGTGTTCTCTAGCACCTTAGCTCACATATGGTGACTGAGCCTACCTTACAGTCACTGACTGAGCCTTTAAATTTGTAGTGCAGAATCAGACAAAAAAACATTTCCTGCTACGGGATTTGCCTTATCATTATTTGATTACTTCCCTTTCTACATGAATGTAGACACAACAGAGCTCAACAAGGGATCACCACAAGATCTCACAACAGTCTAAATTATCCATGCCTAGATGGTCTGATCGAATATGTTCACATGTCTGGAGAGGCCAGATACTAAAATACCTTATGCCTTTGCCTAGAATTTCTATGCTTTCATAGCCTGTTCCCCTTTTTACATCTTGAATTTGTCTTAAAAGGGGAGAAGTGGAAGCGGAAGAGACACAACAGTCTAACAATATTTTCCTAGCAAGCTAACTCACCTCGGCACAGGAAGCTGTTGATGCTTTGTCTGCCTTTCTCTCTCTTCCCCCCACACACAGCATGCTCATTGCTGAAAGAAGGACTGAGACTGTGCTCACAAAAGCAGGCTGAGTAAGAAACGGAAAATCATAGGCCGTGATTAGCATCAGCTTGAAAGCATTCATTGTTTGCCTGCACTTCTCTGCATGTCAGTTTTTGCCAGATCACAAGGATTTTGTGAGTTGCTTTGCAAGATAAAGGTCAAATGACGCTGATTTCAAAGAGGAAAGACCCTAATAAATATGCTGTATAAATCAAAGTCAGTTCTATTTTTATACATTTTAAAAAATAAAAGAGTCAGCTGATGCAGAGCCTCCTGGCTGGCTTGTAGAAGAGGCAGTGATTTCCAATAAATAACAGATGTTGTATTTTGCATTTTTGAAGTCAGTTTGTTCCTAAACCACAGAGATTCATACCGTCCTTCTTTCTGCGCATGTATCATGCTGGCTGGTTGTGTGGATGGATTAACCATGACAAGCTGTGACATCAGCAAGGGCTGGATGCTGCCTGGCTGTGTGATTTTGTAATGCATCCTCCCATGATTGCTGGGCTGACTCTCATTCACGCTATAGGGTGAGTGGATTATGTGTAGTATAGGCCCAGCATGGACTGAAATCTTCTCTGTGCAGAAGCTGTGCCGTAATGCTGAAACAGTTTTTCAGTCCCTGTTTACACAGATGATATAGCTGAGAAGTAAATGCAGAGAAGTATCAATGCTAATATATAAACCTGGAAGTGATAAAATATGCCAGTTCTTTAGTGTGGGAGCAGTAATCTTTGGCCTTGCAACTTTGAAAAAGCCTCTGAATGAGGTTTCTGGTCTGCAAAGCATGCATGAAAAGCACAGGCTGTGTTTTGCCTGGAGACTGCCAGGGAGGAATAATCAGTGTTCATGAACCTGCAAAGCGTCAAGTGATTGCAGTTATTTTGGGATATGGGGATTTCATAAGAGGGAGACAATTTACCATACCTGTAATGATCATAGGAAGCTAGAGAGAGTGGAGCAAGAACATGGTAGAAGTAGCTCTGATGTGAATAAGTACTGTATTGTCAGCTTCCATTGAATTCAGAAGAGGGAAGTGTTGGTTATTAATAACCCAGGAGCCTGCTGATTTCATAGTTATTCATTAATGATCCTGTGCTTAAACGAGTCTAGTAGGGGTTTTTTTGATTGACATTGAGGAAACCTGGAGCAATAACTGCTGAGGAGGCAGACTCTGGAAAGGTGATTACTAATGAGGGCTATTCAGCCTTTCATATACTCTGAGGTATCATTTCCATAGTGCTTACAGTCCCTTAGGACCTACTTCTAAGGTCCAGAGGTTTTTTAAGTACTCAGCAGAACAAGAAGCTTATGAAGACAGTTGGTGGTTTTGGAGCAAACAAGGTCTTTGTAACAGCCTGAACTTTAAACTGGCTTCATTTCATTCCTCACGGCTGCAAAAGTAAGTGAAAAACAAGGAGGCAGGATCCTTTTGTGTTGTAGGACGGACTTGGAAGGCAACAAGTTGCCCTCTGGGAAAAAGATAAATTTGCTGACATGTCCTATCCAGATCTTTTGACCTTCATCTTGAAGATGCTGTGCTCACAGCTTATGTGCTTCACTGTCTCTTCATCAGCCTGCTCTCCTGGCTAAAGAAATAAGACAGTTACTTCTGAAGACAGTTCCTTCTGGAGGACCTGCTAGTAGCAAGGGTTTGAACTGGCATAGTTTGTCAGTGTTTATTCCTGCATCTTTCCAGGGAACATCTTGTCTTTGGACACTGAGCTCCTCTTCAGGTTAGATGGGCATTTCTGTCTGTTCTGGAGTTTTATGATCCCTAAACTGGCATCACGGACTCTAGAAAGGCAGTAAGCAATTCCTTGGGACACTGTATCTAAGGATGCTCCTGATAGTAGTCACGTACTGCAACAACTGTTTACTCTTGATTTACTCTTGAGAGGGGGAATTTGGTTATCATGCATATTTACACTCGTCAGAACAACAGTGACTGTGTTACCATCGATCCACATCCTGGCACCGTGGCCAAGGGAATGTATGTTTGCAGTAACCAGCTTACAAGGCCAGACAAAGATGGTCTGGCACACAGCTAACTATCAAAGAAATAGTGGTATGTAATATGATCATTATTTCAGCAGACACCATAGTAGGGTAGTATCTTAGACTGCACTTTCACTTCTCTCTAAGACTGTAACACAGAAAACCTCCCATGGAGCAGGGTCTTTTTTAGGTGGCTCCCTCATGGAGTGCACCTTTCAAGTCTGAGGTCAGCCAATACTCTGCTGAAAAATTTTGGTTACTGTTGCGGTGTCATTTGCACCTCTCCTCTGCTAACACCTTGTGCCAGTTTTCTGCCCCTGTTTCTTGGCTGCATTTGCCCCTAGGCGAGCAGTCTTTCCCAGTGGAAGTTCCCAGTGAGGATGTAAGCAGGCTCTGCTGCCTTAGGAGTGGTGTTAGCCAGCCACTATGGCCAATCTAGCAAAAGAGAGGCTGTTCTCAGACATTGGTGAAAGCAAGATCGATTGTTAGCTTCGGATATGCGTGGTAACTGTGTCCACCAGAAATGCAAAGGGAGGCCACAGCAGCTGTGTGAGAATGTCAGGATGAGAAAGGCACTACTCCAGTGCATAGGTATTTCCCAATTATGTAAATCCTAGGCCAGGCAAAGCTCTCTTCAATAGAATAACTCTGTTAATGGCTACCCTACACGCTATCTTTGAGTTTCTAAACAGGCTGTGACCTACTGACAGGGGTCAGCTACAAGGCTTCGGATCCCAGGAAATTTTGTTCAGTACATTACAATGAAGTTTGATAAGGTTAGCTTGACGTGTTATCAGAGATTCAATACTAGACTGAAGATTACCCGGAATGGGAGCACTCCCTGCCTGTGTTTTTCTTGCTTTCTTCTCAGTAGATAAGATATTTGGTCCAATGTCTGTATGTGCACTTGCTTTCCAGGGCATGCAACTGTATCCCTGGACAGGATCAACCCAGGGCAGAAGGGAAGCAGCAGATGCTGAGCACAGGAGGGAAGCTGTAGCTGTAGGCTAAAGAGCAGTATCCACAGCTGTGCTAACTGGAGCAGATCTGGCTGTGATGCAGGGTGTTGACAGCCAAAGCTAGCTTACTCCTGCCCTCCCAAGAGATTAAGTTCATGAATGGGACTAGGCTGAAAATGGCATGGATAAGAAGCACAACATCTTACAACACTTTGGCAAGCTATCCAGTAGCTTCCTGTGCACCTGAAAAGAATTTTCCTCTGTGCTGGAAAAACTTTACTCCAGTAAAGGGAGACAACGGAAAGCGTTAACATGGACCTATAACTTTTGACTCAGCAAAGGGTGGCCCACAATCCAAGCCTTTCCAAGGAAGAGAACAACAAGATTTTGTGACAGCCAGCAGACTCCCCTCCATACTCGTCACTGCTCTTCACGTTCACAGCACCGTTGCTGCTCTCAAGAGGCAACACATACAAATGAGTCTGGAACTGAGACCATGACAAAGTCTGGAAAGACACCTCACCAGCTGGCAGCAGTCTCTGGAGTATAGCAGCCTCAGGCCTGGGTCTTATAAGGGCATTGGTGCCAGGATGCCGGTAACCATGCCTTAGTGTAGTTGCTTATTATGAGGAAGGCTTTATCTGGCAAGTCTCCCAGGAAAAGCCCATTTGAGGAACATTTGAAAGCCAGGCATCAACAAGACAGTGCTTGCCATGCCACATGAGAAATACCCAACAGCAAGCAATGAACAATCCTGGTCTGACAGGCACTCAAATGAAATGACAAGGACATAGCCTTCTGCACGTTCATAAGTGAAGACAGTGGTGTTTAGAAACCATGACTTAAGGGCAGAGAGATAAGAAGAGGAGCAGGCAAAAAAAAAAAATGTAGAAGACTGTAAAAGTCTGTGAGCTTGCTACCCAGGGCTAAATCATAGGTATGCGATGCTGCACCAGCAGGTCCTAGGTCAGATGTAGAAAGCTGTTTTGAACAACTTTGACAATGCCAAGTGAATTTATCCTGGATCAGAGATTTACCTTGTCACATGCCTGTAATATTTTTGATCTGGTCTTCAGTGTCCTAAAATTATGTTTATGGCGCTCATGGTAACAGCCTGACAGTTGAGCCAGTCTTCCCCATGCAGAATGTTTGTAAGTAATACTAGCTTGTGAGGTTCCTGCTGTGCCTCACACACGGCAGGCAGCATGGCCTCCAGACACCACATGGCATGCAACCATGCAACCCAAATTCTAGTGATCCTGTATAGGTTATTAAAAAACATCAATTTCGCATCAGAAAAGTAGTATAGGTAAGGGTAAGATCAAGATATGAGAAAGCAGCAATCCTGTCAGTCTAATAATTTTATTAATAGGAGGATGCTATATAATCCATTTTCAAGCAAGAAACGATTCTCATAAAGTGACAGATCAGCCAAAGGACATACGAAGAGCCTCTACACCCACACACGTAACACAGGATCTCACGTGCTGTCACTAAAGTCATGGCTAGCAATAGCATTCTGTTTTAAATATCTTACTTAATTGATGCAGGAGGAAAAAAGTAGATGTGCTAGGATCTTACGTGTACATGCATTAGATAGAAGGCCTTGTTTACCCATATATTTTTCCCATAGTACTGTGTAGACCTTAGGTTGGAGTCGGGAAGACACTAGTTCCTTTGCTATTATCTAAATGGCTTTATTAAGTTTCTACAAGACAGGGGAGTTAATCATTCTTATGCTCACTGACTGTAAGCATGCATGTAAGCAAATATTTCAATAGAACACAAGGTACAACTGGAAATAGTTAATGGAGCTGAGGGAGCAGAGCTACCTTTTGCAACAAAGTATTTGTCTTTGAACTTTGGAATAGGACTGTCAGACTTTTTTTTTAACCTCTGTCTAGGCCAAAAAAACCCTCTGGTTCCCAATGGCCATTCTTTAGTTCAACCGTAACTTCTAAAATGCTCTTATGGATACTGAAGTAAGTAAATATCTTTCTGCTATTTGCTTCTTTCACAGCTGCATCATTTGACTCTGGCAGGAACTGCAAGCCCATCAGTGGCTGCAGACATGACAATTTCTGTCACGTGGTAGGACGTACTTTAAAAGAGAAAAGCGAGCTTCAGGTCTTTGGTAAAAGAGTGTGACCGTGCTGGGACTAAGACTGTGTGCTTGGTTACATCACAGGTGGAGCTGGTACAGTGGATATGGCTTATGTTACATTTGTTTTGCTTGTCCTATTTTCCTCTTCTAGTTCATAGTCGGGGATGCTGATGGCACTTTTTCCTCTTCAGGTTGCATAGTTCTCTTCTTTATTCACAAGGCAATTCTGTCAGCCCTTCTTAATTCTCTGGGAATTTTGGGAATGCTATTACAGGTTATTCACGGAAACCATCCCTTGGCAAGAAAGCACAGAGGAAGAACCTTAATCTAAGAGGCTTAGAAACGCATGGGACGGCACAGAAGGAAACAATTTGTGAATCTCAGCACAGAGTACAGCATTAATTTAAGAGATTTGACTGTCCCATTCTCAATTCTTATCCTGTGTGCCAGGCATGCCTTGCTAGCACTGACCAGTTACAGTGATTGTCTCTACCCTTTCCATCATATTTAGGACATTGCACCTGCAGTTCATTGTACAGCTTTCCACCCAAGCAGAGCCAGATGCCTAGTAAAGATTAGGCAAGACAGCAGAGGCAGAGCTCAGGCTGCACTGTACCAGAGAAACTAGGTGTGGTACTCTGGCAAGGCTGGAGAAATCAGCTCTGAGAGGCGCTGGCAAGACCCTGATCAACCCTCCTGTATGACCAGGACTGGACTTATTTCAAGGGTGCTTACAAAGCCTTTTGCTGAGGGCATACTGAGGTCAGAATTTGGGCACCGGGCCAAGGCTGTGGCTTGGGCCAATGGCAGTAGGTCACAGTACCAGAATATTGTCAACAGAAGTTCAGTTGCTATTTGGCATTTCATACTGGCAAAACTAATCCTGCCCTGTCAGATTTCAATTAAATCAGGCCACAAGTTCAGAAGTTATGGGAAATCATACACTGACCCACATATTACATTATATTTGTTTTCACTGGATACCAGTCATAGGATCACAGAATGATAGAATCGTAGAATGGTTTAGGTTGGAAGCGACCTTGAAGATCATCGAGTTCCAACCCCCCCGCCATAGGCAGGGACACCTCTCACTCGACCAGGTTGCCCAAGGCCACGTCCAGCCTGGCCTTGAACACCTCCAGGGACGGGGCTTCAACAACCTCTCTGGGCAACCTGTTCCAGTGCCTCACTACCCTTAAAGTGAAAAACTTCTTCCTAATGTTTAATCTAAACCTGCCCTCTTCCAGCTTAAAGACATTCCCCCTCGTCCTATCACTACATGCCCTAGTAAAAAGTCCTTCCCCAGCTCTCCTGTAGGCCCCCTTTAGGTACTGGAAGGCTGCAATAAGGTCTCCTCGGAGCCTTCTCTTCTCCAGGCTGAACAGCCCCAACTCTTTCAGCCTCTCCTCATAGGAGAGGTGCTCCATCCCTTGGATCATCCTCGTGGCTCTCCTCTGGACACACTCCAGCAGGTCCATGTCCTTCTTATGTTGGGGACTCCAGAGCTGGATGCAGTACTCCAGGTGGGGTCTCACGAGAGCGGAGTAGAGGGGCAGAATCACCTCCCTTGACCTGCTGGCCACACTTCTTTTGATGCAGCCCAGGATACGGTTGGCCTTCTGGGCTGCGGTCGCACATTGCCGGCTCATGTCGAGCTTCTCATCAATCATCACCCCCAGGTCCTTCTCCACAGGGCTGCTCTCCAGCCATTCCCCACCGAGCCTCTATTTGTGTTTGGGATTGCCCTGACCCAGATGTAGGACCTTGCACTTGGCCTTGTTGAACTTCAGGAGGCTGGCATGGGCCCAGCTCTCCATCCTGTCCAGGTCCCTCTGGATGGCATCCCTCCCCTCCAGCGTGTCTGCCTCGCCAAACAGCTTGGTGTCATTGTCAAACTTGCTGAGGGTGCACTCCATCCTACTGTCCATGTCGCCAACAAAGATGTTGAACAGCACTAGTCCCAGTACCGACCCCTGAGGAACGCCACTCGTTACTGGTCTCCATTTGGACATCAAGCCATTGACCGCAATTCTTTGAGTGCAACGGTACGGCCAGTTCTTTATCCACTGAGTGGTTCATCTGTCGAATCCACGTCTCTCCAATTTAGAGACCAGGATATCGTGTGGGACAGTGTCAGACGCTTTGCACAAGTCCAGATAGAGGACATTGGTTGCTCTTCCCTTGTCCACTGCCACTGTAATCCCTTCATAGAAGGCTACCAAATTTGCCAGGCATGACTTGCCCTTGGTGGTGAAGCCATGCTGGCTGCTACCAGTCACCTCCTTGTTTTCTCTGTGCCTCAGCAGAGTTTCCAGATCTGCTCCATGATCTTGCCAGGCACAGAGGTGAGACTGACTGGCCTGTAGTTCCCTGGGTCTTCCTTGTTTCCCTTTTTGAAAATAGGGGTTATGTTTCCCCTTTTCCAGACGGCAGGAACCTCACCAGACTGCCACAGCTTCTCAAATATGATGACTAGTGGCTTATCAACTTCATCTGCCAGTTCCCTCAGGACCCTTGGATATATCTCGTCAGGTTGCATGGAGTTGTGCACCTTCAGGTTCCTCAGGTTGTCTCGTACTTGGTCTTCACCTACAGTGGGTGGTTCTTCATTTTCCCAGTCCTCACGTTTACATTCTGCATCATGTCAAGAAAAACCCTTTCAGGAATTTAAAGCATATCTTCAAATCTATCATGGATAAATTGAAAATACCAGTTTTCATCCCCTGGGTAAAAGAACTCCAGTGTTCCCATGCAGTTGCATGCCCAAATTTTACTACCTGTGCTCCTGCAAGATTCACTTGCACCAAAGGATGCATTGTGGTGCTGCTCCTAAGTTTTTGAACACATGTATTCAAAGCTGCTTAAAAGGATTGCATCCTGAGAGTACAGGAGAAATAGTAAGCAAATGCTAACAAAGTGAAAATTACAGACATTGTGTGCATAAATTCAGCATTTTTTGAAAGATACAAATTTATTTCTCTGCTGCACCTAAACCCATAAGAAGCACTACTAAGAAAGCTGTATTATATGTTGCAAATTAAGAGAACATTAAGAAAGGCTGCATATGGGAAAAGGTGGAAACCAGCTGGCCTAGCAATAGGTAAGCAAATGGAAACTGAAAAAACAACTTAGCAAAAGAAAGTCTAGGTAAATTTCACTTCGGCAAAGAGTTAGAAATCTCAATATCCTGTTAAAAACTCAAAATCCAGCAAGCAAGTTCATTGTATTGCTTCTATTGCTGCTGCTGGAATAGGAAAAGGGCATGGATTGGACAAGAAACATAACTTGCTTATGGTGAACACCTGTTACTTCAGAGGAAGTTTGTGTACTGTTCCAAGAACCACAGTTACATGTAAATTTTGAGAGCCAAAAGAAGGCAGCCATCTGACCCATTATCTGCAACCAAGTGCCAACTTTGCTGTAATATTTGCATTTGAACTTTTTATTACCTGTATTCTTCAGAGTGATGAATGGGAAACTTCACTACAATTTTACTGCCTTGGATAAACTTATGGATCGCCTGTGGGAAAATAAGCTAATTCCAGGTAAGGGCAGCTCCCTACCTCCACAACTTGCTACATCTGTTTGCCCATATAATGCAATCATCAAAAAATTCTTAGAAATCTTTGCCAAAGCTGATTTTGATAAACATTCATTCTTTTCCTACTTGCCTTTACCTCATGTCCATGTAAATGTGAACAGTGTAAGCAAAACACTATTGGGCAATTAAGACAACACAAATGGTTTTACAGTTTTCAACAACAGTTTGAGATGTATGAATTGGGAAATGAGATCTCTTGAAGAGGAGAAAGCTTTGTACCCATTAACATGTACCTAAAAGGGCCAGAGAAGCGGATACTCAAGGTATAGCTTCCCCTGAATTTCTGCAAACATCCACTGTTTAAAGTTCCCTCTGAACCCTGAATTTATGATGCTAAATATTAGTATTGACTACTATAGTCCTTGACAAGTAACAAGTGTGAACAACCTCAAATCTGAAATACTCATGGTGGGGACACATATGAACAGGAAAGAAAGCCCATTTAATGATGCTTCTTCATTAGCAAGTTTGTTTCAGATAACGCAATAACCTCTTTGTTAATCAAAAGGAGACAGAATTCACAGAAGAAGGAGATAAATCTTTTTTTTGTCTTTTCTAGGATTTGAATTGATGGGGAATCCATCAGGATATTTTTTAGATTTTGAAGATAAAGAACAGGTAGTAAGATGGAGAAACTTAATTACTCTTCTTGCCAGCAGATACATAGGTAAGTTCAGAAAAAAAAACCCAAAACCAAAAAAAGAAGAAAAAAGCCATGTTATTTGTTCTGTTGTAATCCCTTCTAACTACCTCAAAAAGTTCTATTGTGATCAATTTCAAGACCCTGGATTTCAACACAGAACAGGAGAAAGCCCATGCCAGAACAGACAATGGGGTAATAGCCCCCTTTTTTTCTGATCTGTGACCAACATCCTGAATGAGTAGTCTGTTCTGGGTAGCGTATTTGGCCTGCCTCTGAGGACTGGCTTTCAACTTCATTATGTTGTGGTGGTTGTAAACCACCAGCTTGCACTGGGACATGATAACCTGAATACTTCTCACATGCCAGCTTCAAATATCTCCACGGAGACAGAAGCCCAGCCTGAATTAAGGCTAGGTGAGTGCCCTAACCACAAGGCTGTAGTTCACATCATGTCCCTCTCACCTTTCATATTTTTCAAATATTGCTGCATTTCATTGAAAATGAAAAAAAACATTTTGAAACTACCAAAATCACATTCCCCTCATTATTAAAAACAGATAATATTTATACCCCGTTGTAGCTCTGGGTGCTACAGAACTGCAGGTGAACCTTGACTGCAGCCCTAATTGATATGATTGTCTGGATCAGTGACTAATTGATAGGATTGTCAGAATATGCAGATAACTGATAAATGAGGCCTCTCCTACAGATAGGTATGGATTGGAGCATGTTACTAAATGGAATTTTGAAACGTGGAATGAACCAGACCACCACGACTTTGACAATGTGTCTATGACAGTGAAAGGTAAGCGTGTTTTGGACAACTTACTAGTGAAACAGGTGTGTGGGGTGGGTAGAGAGGTGACACTGATAAAGGAGAGATGCTGGCAAATAAATAAGGCAGGCAAGAGGGAAAAGGAATTTGAAAGGTATATCTAGTCTGTTTTGCTAAGGTCATGTTACTGACTACACTTTGTTCCCTGCATGGACATCAGTATAAATACAGGGATAGTAGGACAGGGAAAACAGAACAGGAGTTATACTAAGAAGACGCAGTTGGTTATTTGGATATAAAGTAAGGTTACTGGGGGTAAGGGGTGAAGGGTGGAGTAAGAGGAAAACTGTTCATTGACAGATGCTTGCTTTGGGAACCTACCCTCTCAAGACCTTTGGAAGAACTTTGTGAATGCAGCTGAGGTTTTGATGTCTTCTTATGTTGTCAGTGCATAGAAAAGAGTAGCCGCAGTTTGTGAGGTCCTGCCAATAAATGCAATAATAGAATTATAACATCTCCCTGTAGTTTGAGATCAAGGTTCTTTTTTTGATTTATCATCTTTGATACACACATCTGCTTGGACTTCAGGGTTTCTCAACTATTATGATGCTTGCTCAGAAGGATTAAGAGCAGCCAGTCCTCTACTAAAATTTGGAGGGCCTGGGGATTCTTTCCACCCCTTGCCCAAGTCACCCATATGCTGGAGTCTTCTGAGTCATTGCTACAATGGAACCAACTTCTTCACAGGGGACACTGGTGTAAGGCTGGACTACATCTCTCTCCATAAGAAGGTCAGACCAAGATTTCAGTTTCAGGCTATTTTTTTAATCAGTTCAATCCAAGTTACATTTTATTCTGATTTATGAAGTTGATTTCCAGATGAGTGTCCAGCCTAGAGCAGGAAGCATGGCTACCTATTCTGACAAAACTTTGAAGATGTTCAGTTGCAAGACTTCTAAATCAAAGCAAATTTGCCTTTGCCTAATTCCCAGGGAGAAACAACTCCTCTACCTCTTTTCCATTTTGTGTTCTAGGAGGAGTTTATGCAAACAGCACATGCTGTAATGGATTAGGTAAAAATACTAATACCATGTGGCCCACAGCTCCTCAGGGACTCCAGGAACACGTTTTCAGAATATGTTTATATCTGTATTTTATGTCTGTGTGTTTACTACTGTTTCCTGACTTTCACTAAGCAGGTATGAAATACTGTTGCAGGGAGGTGGGAGTTCTCTCTACATCTTGCAACAAGAAGTAGAAGCAGTTGAACAAATTCAGAAGCTGTTCCCAAATTTTGCTTCTGTTGCCATATACAATGATGAAGCAGATCCAATGGTTGGATGGTCCATTCCACAACTGTGGCGAGCTGATGTGACCTATGCAGCTATGGTTGTAAAGGTAACTCCGTTCATTGGCAGTCTTGTCACAGTAGGGTTATGCTGATGCGTTAATGCAGTTGCAAAAGTAGACTTACACTCAATTTTTAAGCAGCTACTCAGAATAATAGATCCAACAAAAGCAGAGCTTCCTATTGATACAGCTGGAGTTTCCCTGAATAGTCTGTTTTCAGTAGCTTTATTTAGTTTGTATTAGTTTTCTTCATCTTCCCTTTAAAAAAACCAACTGAGAACTAGCCTTCCATGTGTTGGAGAATGTGTCCATTATTGTATACAGTACCCCAGTCAGATCCACCGGATAAGACTATACCCACACGCCCTCTGTCCATGTAATACTACTGCTATCATGTCACTACTGCTAGCTACCACCTCATTTATGTAAGACATTATTTCTGAGCTCCTTCATAAGTTTATCTCATCAAGAGACAGCAGGTATAATTAATAAGTCCCTTGAGCTCTCATCATAAGCCCGTTTTTTGGTTTTGGATAATGGTCTTGTTAATTACACAATCTTATTAATTACTGCTTGTAATTACTGCTGTTGATCAGAAATTTGTGAGGAGAAGAGAATGCTCAGCATTCCTGACCCTGCAGGAACTGTAGCCTGGCCCCAGAGCAAGCTCAGCCTATGCTCCTGCGTAGCAATAGTTCCCACTGCAGGCTTGTTGCTTTGTGAGCAACTACCTTATACAGCACCCAGAGTCCAAGTGCTCCTGTGGAAAGTAGTAATTCCTAAACCTGGAAGCGTGTATGTACCTGGAAACAAGATACGACTTATCATCTACTCCTGTGGAGACAAAGCATCTCAGCTCCTTAAGGCTGCATAAAGAAGCGTTCTTCTCCAAAGTAACAAGACACTGACTGCATTGCAGGGAGTTTGTGAGAACAAACAGCAGTATTTATAATGACATGGTGATATGGGGGGAGAAAAAAAGACACTTCCGATGGAAGGTTAACACTTGAGTGGATAGGAACTGCAGTCCTGTCTTCCTTCAGGAACACAATTATGAGACCTTTTCAGTTGCAAGCCTTCTGAAGTTCTGTTTGATTCTGATACTTAGGGACAATCTGGTAAACAGAAAGCTTGGGAGCTCTGATATTTTGCAGAAAAGCAGCACAGCAACCAGTGAAATACTGGGAGAACTAATTCCATGTCAGCACCAACTGGGTGAAATAACTCATTGAGGAACAGAATCCAGGATCAGATACCAGAAATTCGTGTGGTGGGTACAAAGTAACTCCAGCATTGGAGAACCATTTAGATTTAATTAAGATGGTAAATCCAGATTACTAATTTAATATTCAAGACAGAGGAGAGTAATTTGTAATGCAGTAGCCAAGGAAATATATTCATAATTTGTGCAGAGTACTCATAATAGTTTTGCCAGTAAAAAGTCTCTGAAATACCTGTGAATACTTCAAATTTTCCTGTGATTAATGCATTACCTAAAGAATAGTTTCTCCAAGAGCTGTGAGGAACAGTTTAGTTCTTCAGACTTTTCTAAATGGCAGTCACAGCTCTTTTCAATATGCGGTAAAGGTTTTTAAAAAAATACAGACATGGTGTGTTTGTTGGATTTTCTCCAGGGTGAAGTTCCATCTTCTCTATGACTTTGCAGGTAATCATCCAGCATCAAAACCTGCTTATTTCCAAAGCCAACAACACCATCAACTACACACTGCTGAGTAACGACAATGCCTTCATGAGCTACTACCCCCATTACTTCACACAGCGGACTCTGACAGCACGTTTTCAGATGAACAATACAAAGCCACCTCATGTCCAGATGGTGCGAAAACCAGTGCTGACTGTCATGGGCTTGCTGGCACTGCTAGGTATAGTAACCACTGATTAAAAAGCACATCAATAACCTCTTCTACCTAGAAGCTTCGTACCTAAGAGAGATTATTCCAGCCATCTCAGCACTGATAAAAGCAGAATTTCTCCTATGCTCTGCTTGCCAGCTGTGTTAAGAAAATGAAACTTCATTTCCTCTGAGAAATTAATAGCTCAGGAGATGTTCATGACAGACTGTTATCCATTTGATTTAGCTTACTGCTTTGTTTATACCCTCTGTATGCCAACCACTCCTTTTTTGTTGACTGGTACTTCCCTCGTGTGCCATCTCATCAGGCTGCAAATGTCTTTAAGAAATACCCACAGCTGGAAGACCTGTGTAGCATACTAAAGGAAGATCCTAATCCACTGTTACATGCTTAGATGTTGCTACCTTAACTGCTAAGCATAAGAACTGCGGTAGTATATTCGTGCTCTGCTGTTGTAAAGTAAGCCTGATTGAATACTATACCTGATAAAATAAGCTAAAACACAGCTTAATCTATAGATCCCCATGTTTTGACTCTTCATTTTGACCCTATCAGAAGCTGATACAGGACTGAGTAGCAGTGATACTTACAAAGTTGTATTTTTTAAAGGAGAAAAGCAGATTTTTGCAGAAGTGAACAGCAGTGAAGGTGACAGCACTCAAAACAGCACAATTGGTGTCCTGGCATCTGTGCACACACCAAGTGAGATGCAACCCTCGGACAGCTGGCAAGCTACTCTACTGATGTATTCAAGTGAGGATAACAGGACTTCATCTAACATCAGCACCGTCACAGTGAACACCACCCAGTTCCCCAAATTTGGAGGTAAACAAATATTGTGTAGGTAGCTCACATAATGGATATTTAGGATAGAACATCTGCTGAAAGATTTATGAGGAATTGCCTTTCATTGCAAGAGTGAGTTTCATTTGCTAACTTTCTCTCTCATCTTTTCGGCACTCCCAGATTTTCTGAGATATGATGGTGCTGTTCTAGAAAAGGTTCTTTCCTAAAGCCTGCACTTTGACCCTGCTCTTAATGGCAGCTGAAAGTGCTGTCTTTTTGGAAAGCTATTAATCTCAGTGTCCTTGGCTGGATATTGCCAGGCAACAATTCCCTTACTGGGATCACTCCAAGACAGCCCACATGACCACATGATTACACAGTTGATGCAGTGGTCCAACAAATGTGTGCAGCACCTGTGCAAAAAATAAGAGGGTTTCAATTCTGATTATGGATGTAGTAGCCTGAAATTTAAACTTGGCAAATATAACTTGTAGAGCCTTGTAAGAGTGCTGAAATCACTTTTGAGAAGGTAGACTTAAATACCTTCTGCTAAATTTATTCTTGTTAAATCTTTAAATCCTAGTAAAGAGTTTACTCTCTTTCATTTGTGTTCTTAAAGAGATGGTGTATGTGACATATTACCTGGATAACAACCAAACCAATCCCTACCTGAAGTGGAAAAAGCTAGGAAGCCCTGACTTTCCTTCCCCAGAGCAGTTCCAGCAAATAAGGGATGCTGAGGTATGACCATGTGTTTGCTTGAAGTGTTTTTTGGGTAAAATGCTTGTGAATTGGTTAACTACAGCTAAAGAGACAAGAAATCAGCTCAAGTAGTCAAAATTTCCATAACCCATGGTCACATACATTTTGTATACATATGAAAATGCACTTGCAGTCACACAACGAACTGTAGCTGATACACAACCAATATCTTTGCATTTTTGTTATACAAGAAACTAAAAGTAGATGACCAACTTCTTTGCTAGTGGCCTACCCTTAACTAAGGAGGCAGAGTTGCTCCAGAGCACTTTACACCTTCTCTCTGAAACTTCAGTGAGCTTTGAGACCCTTTCTGTTCTGTGTCCCCAAATAAGTCATATGGCCCTGTGTGCGTTACAAAAGGGCCAAATTGCTGATTAAACAGTTGAAATGAACCCCCCTCAATAACAGAAAACAAATAGCTCCTGAGGCGGAAACTATCCAGCTCAAGTTCAGAAGTCACTTGGCATCTTTCAGGGGCCCACAGGGAGGCCTGCAATTTCCCCTCATACTCACCAGTTCCAAATGTACCCAGATGGGACTGAGGAGTAAGTTCTGTCTGAGGACTTCTCTCCTCCCTACTGAGAAAAGCCATGCCCAGATTACTTACGGTATGTGAGACTATGTGAGCAGCCTGTCACTTTAGCTCCCTCTCCCATAATTTCCTTCTGCGTTCACACCCACGGGTTGAAATAAAGGAGGCCACCTTTATCCATTTCAGGGGCCATAGGCAGTAATTGCCTTCTGGCTTTGGTGTGCAGTACTATGTCTTCTCTTCCCAGTCACCATAGCCCACTGTTGCTGATGCCTGTGAGATATTATAGGAGACATCAGATCAACAAGAGCAGCAGCATGGTTTTAGATACTCTTGGCCATCTGGTGATGGCCTCATCCTCAGAGACCGGCTGAGTGGCTGCTGTAGCTAGCAATAGCTTTCACTGCACACTGGGAATCTGTAGCTAAGAGGCAGAGGTGTTGTTTGTAAAGACCTCTAGCCTGAAAGGCATCTGAGGGAGGTTACTAAAAGTGACAGACTGCATGTAAAGGGCATTTGGGATCAACCCAGTTTGTGAGATGGAAAAACCCTCTGTTTCCTGAAGAGCTGGAAGACAGGAGAGATAGAAAAGTCTCCCAGCTTGAAGAACTTTCATGACTGTAAGCCACTTATCAGCACCAACTCTACTGGAAATTTACAGTCCCAAAGTAAATACACAGTCATTTTACAGTGATGTAACAGTTGGCCTTTATGTGCTCCAATGAAAGATTATTCACAACACTTCTCTTTGGCTCCATAGGATCCAGTGGCAACAGGCCCATTCCCATTTCCTGAAAGTGGCATCCTGACACTGAAGCAAGACTTTCCTGTTCCCTCAGTCTTTCTTATCCACATCTGTGCAAGACCCAGATCTGTTCCTGATCAAGTATGTGTTGTATTCTACTGTCAGACTCACCAAATTAGAAACTGCTTCCTGCTTTAAGTCTCACTAAGAAGAGCTGGACTAGCATTTGGACCTATTATTTGTTAAAAGTACCATGTAAGACTTAGTAAATAAACAATTCTGTCCTTTGATGAGAAAGCTCTCTAAGGCATAATTCAAGATAAAGCATTCCACAGCAAGTGATGGGAGCCGTCACTGAGATAAATGCAAGTTTATCCATGGTGGGAAAATAAGAATGCAGTACTGGAAAGGGCAGTATCTTTTTAAAAATCACATCATGTGCTACCAGACTTGACAATAGCTCTCCAGTTAATAATTGATAGCTAAAAATAAAATGGAACCATGGCTGTCGTAGATTAGACATCTGTACCTGCTCATTCATTCCCACCCATATTCATAGCGGTGTGCAGAGCCTCTGCAAGGCTGACAGGTTGGAGACATAGGCTACAAAGCCACAGAGCCAGGAATTTTTTTTTCCCCCAGTCTCAATGGAAAGAATCAAAGAAAATGATTAGTAAAGAAGGATAAACACAGAAATCTGACCTGGCTGATTGGTTTGTTCAGTTATCTTACGTGGGCATGTGTCTTTGGACAGGTGACCGGTGTTCGTTTGATCCCTCTCACAAAGGGGCAGGTCATTGTGTTGTGGGACGATGGCTGTGTAAATTCAAAGTAAGTAGCTTTTAAAATAAAATGGATATAACCAAATTACCAGCATATTACTCCGTAAGTTGTCACCAGTCCTACAGAGTGGAATGAGTTCACAGATTAATGACTGCTTGCTCCTTGAGAGATGCTGCAGTGCATTTGTCTGACAAAATGAACTACGTGCGGTAACTATGGAGCGCAAACCTGACTAATTTGCAGTCTGAGCAAGGGAATCTGCTCACCAGCATCCTGTGGCATTTTTGAGGGACTTTTCTTCAGCATAGCAGACAGGAGGATCCGTGCTAAAAGTTAGATTAGCACCAGGTGCCTAGGTGGGATCTTGCAGATCCCTGTAAGGGGTGTGAGCTGGAAAAGAAAACCTCCAATTCTTTGCTCCAGTGAGCAAAGAATTTCCAGTCTACTAGACTGGAAACCCTCTGTAGGTGAACTGTCAGAGGCAATCCAGTGTACATCCAGACTCCCTGAGGTAGTACTGACGTAGCTCCTTTTCAAGCCAGTCTCCCTAAACTCTCCAGCCTTGATATTGCTGGTTTGGGAGTACAAGATGCTTAACAGTTTGTGATGCTGCAAGTACCCAAAATAGCAAGTCAGTCTGGGTGTTCTGTGGGGTGTTGGAGTTGGGAATACTGACATCCCAATCATCACAATTCATACCATCCCAGATTTGGTAGGAATGAGTCAATTGAATATTTCCTATTTTTGGCCTTCTTTGTTGAAGAGCCCTGAGATTAGGATTTGATTGCTCACCACATTATCAGTTGTATTTACTGAGCTGTCTGGTTTTCTTTTCTAGATGTATAAAGACATTTGAAGTGGAGTTCTCGCCAGATGGAAAAGCTTACCAGCGGATTAATGCCAAAGACACAATATTTACTCTCTGGGTCTACAGTCCGGGTAAGGCAGGAATAAGCACGTTGTGTAATCTGTCATGTTAATACTGCCCACTCATGAGTGTGTGAAGCATCATTTAGTAACTACTGAAGGTATGTAGCTTACTAGTGACTTCCAGTCCCATCACAAATAACAGCACATCCCTTCCTCTAGGACCGTGTTCTCAGTGAAAGCCTTATTCTGAAGGACAAGCGCTAATTGACAAATAGTTATGAGGACATTATTAGGAGTATTACCATAAGTAAATTCCTTGTCACAGAATCCAAAGTCACCCAGCTGCAGGCCTGGCAAGCTCTCTCAGAGGCAAAGTAGTACTTTTGTCTCTATTTGTAGCTGGTGTAGAAGCATGCAAAAATGAGAACAAAAAAAAAAATTGCTCCACATGAGCAGAGTTTAGTGTTGTGCTCTTGGTAGTAGACTCACAGCAAGGCAAGTCTTGAGGTTTGGGCTCAGTCCCACAGGTGTTGGCCATGCCTTTGCCTAAATTTGTACAATGCTCTTGGGGTAGGACCATAGGAGGAAACTGCCTTGGTAACACTTGTTTTGTACCACTGAGTCTTGAGGTGCTAGACTGCCTGAGGATATGGCATCAACACACAAATAAGAGGGAGGGCACGTCCACCTTTCGTGGAGCGGTTGGTTGTTTTGTGTTTACTGTATTCTGAGGTGCCCTAGGGGAAGGTTGCAATTCTGCTCTCATCATGGTTGCCTGTCCCTTTTCCCATACCCTTTTATATGGCTTGGCAATCTTAAGCTATTGAGGTGCTCCCTTGTAGAACAGGAGAGGTCCTCTGGTAGGACAGTTCGTCCTCGCTATCTGAACACCTAGCCAAGGCGAGACCCCTATCTTTGCTGTTTCCTAGAGCTTTCTCTTCAGCCCTGACCAGCTGCCTAAGTTTTAGACATTTCACATTAGAGAGCAGCAACTTTCACCTTGGTCAACAGGCAAAGCTTCTCCCAGAGCCTTTGGTCATTTCTCCTCAAGTACAGCCTAGATGCAATAGAAACACTCAGATGAAAAATGCTGGAAGAAGGTAGTAAGTGATGTTTTCTTTGGGTATTTTGGGTATTTTATTGTTGGCTTTGGGGCTTTTTTAACCAAATGTGGTCTAATCTGCAATGTGACTGGCCAAGAAGTATTACTAATAAGCACTGATCAGAGCTGTGTGAAACACAGACAGACCTTGCCTCAAAGTGATACTAATAAAAACAATTCAGAGAGGTTTTTGCCAGAAACACAAGCTTGTCTTAGCCTGAGAAAGGCTTAGCATCAGCAGTGGGGGCATGATAAAGTTCAGAGCTATTATTGCAATGCAAAGGCTACACAGTAAGCAAACACTGTAAATAATGGCTAAGGCAAATTTCTGAAATTAGGATTCATTATCATCTAGTGCTGCACATCTGGGGAACCTACCAGATTTAATTGTTTGTTTCAAAAACAAAAAAAGGAAAGACTGCTTGAAAAATTCTCACATCTCAGCAGCCTTTATTGCTAGGTACTTCTTTCTCACTCTATTTCTAGCATTCTTCTGTTTCAGAAAAAAAAATTAAATACTAAAGCATACATAAAAATCAAGTAAATAGATGAGAAAAAACATTTATATTGCTTGTGAGGTTAAGGACTCTGCGAGTGAAGGCTGTATTCTTCATACTGGGTCAAGGATGAAAACCAGCAGAGCCACAGAACATCAACTCACATACCTCTGGAGCAAGTGATGCTGCTTCCTGAGTTGAGCAGGGAGTTTTCAGTCAGCCTGCGTGCTTCTTGCTGTGCTTCTTTATTGATCCTCTCCCCACATAACCTGTTCCAACGGCACAATTGAGGCAGACAAGTAAGTCAGAAAAAAAGGAAATTACTAGTTGTGGGTTGCAGAACATGTCATAGCCTTCTTCCAAAGGGACTGCTGGGACAGCAGTGCTGTAGTTGAACTTCCAGATCCTAACAAGGAGAGAAGAGGTCCTTGGTCCAACAAAGAAAAAGAGCCAGCACTTGGCCGTGAGGAGTTTATAATCATTTTTGGTTAGACAGGCACAGACACACTTACATAGGGTGCAGAACTGATTTTCACCACTTTCCCAGCCCATTCCACAAACCTAGATTTTATAGGAGTGGTGCCTGCTCCACATCCTCCAAGCACCACAGGTGTCAGCATTTCACAGTGACCATTTCTAACCTTTTCATTTGCAGGAAGCTCTGTCTCCGGCTTTTACAGAGTGCGTGCCATTGACTACTGGGGAAAGGCAGGCCTGTCCTCTCTTCCCGTGGAGTACGTTGAAGCTTTCAAGTGACTGTGAAGAGTGGTGCCTGGCTTGGTGACTGAGTGGTGTATGCTCCCTGCAAATGACAACTCCCCAGAAAAATAAACTCCTCCCAAGCTGAGGAGGGAGTATCGAAAGGACCTGATGAAGCAAGTTAGGAATGCAAGTTAGAAGCAACTGCCCCTATTAACTCTTCAGAGCTCAAAAGACAGCATTATCAAACAGCCACAGCTGACAACCGAACTGGTACAATTGTAAGATGCTGCTGTAGGACTTGGATTCAGCTTGGTAACTAGGAATTAGGGGAATAAATATTTATTATTCCCTATTTTACATGGAGCTAATGGCCAGGACAACCAAAGATTTATAGAGGTCACAAACTGCAGCAGGAACCGGACCATCGCTTCACTGTATGAGTGAGGATAGCAGCAAAGGCACAAGGAGGACCTGTCTGAGAGCGAACTGCTTGCCTCAACTGCCAGGCTGTCTTGACATAATGGTTTGATGGGAAAGCACACAGCAACCAGACGTGTCCAGAGCATGAAGTGAAGGATCCCTGCTTCCCTGCTGGTTAGTCACACATGCTCGAGGGGGTTATTTCAGAGCATTCGACATGTCTTCAGATGTATGAGGTTCTTCACCTTCTCACGGGGGGGTTTCTTCCCAGCTCTCTCTGCATTTGTGGCTGTTATTTGGAGGCCAGAGCTATTCCCCTCACACGGGCAGAGGAAGGCGTAGCAGCTCATCATTGAAAGGGAAGAAGGCACAGGATGGTCTAGCCTCCAGACTTCCCTGCCATTTCTGCTTTCTGCTTTTGCCCAAGTCACCTGTTTTCACTGTGGCCATCAGCCACTGCCTCTTTCTGGTGGAGGCTCTAACCTTGAAAGCCCCTCTTTCTCTCCGTTGCTGTCACCTAGCCTGGCCTTCTACGGCCCTTATAGCTAATGTCTCTCCCCAGCATGCCTCCCCTCTCAGACTGTAAGTGAGCTGAGGCTTGGCTTTGGGAGGCCAGGAGAAAGGTGAAATGCTAGTTAGACCCTTATGTGTTTTCATATTACAGGAGAGCACACCCCTGAATGTAACAGGGCTGCTACTGACAAACAGTTAGAAAATTAACCAAGAGCAGTTTGAATTCCTGTGCTTTGCAAAGCGAGTGCACAAGCATGTGATAGCTCCAGATCATGGAGTACAGAGCATCTCTGGCTGTCTTTGCAGCTGCCAAACACTTTATGTAACAGCCGTTCCCTGAAATTGCAGGGGTGTGTTTTTACTCTCCCCTTTTCACAACTGGCACAGTTTGAACTGTGCCTTTACAATGCTTGTAGAGGGAAGGATAAATGCCAGTGAAAACAGCTGGAGTGTTTTCCATAAGAGGAGCAACTTCGTCACACAAACAAATCCCCTACTGCTCTCTTTGCTGACATCGGCCGCCTCACCAACATAACAACAAAAGATGCGTATTTGATGAAACATTCAAGTTTGCACAGCAGGAGAGAGCTGAACTACCTCAAGTGGCCTCACTTACACAGCACAGAAAAGAAACATATACAAAAAGTCAGTATATATGAGATTAGGCCTTGTGTCTCCTTACCTTCTGGTTACTTTTCATGTGTGTATGCTGAAAGTTGGCCTTAAAAGATTCATTTTGTCACAGAATTCAGATTAAATATTTCTTGCCTCACTGAGGTTTGAATAAGGAGCGCTTGTCACATCCTAATGTGTCAATTCCTCACCCGTAAAGGCTTGTGCAGGACAGAAAAGGGCCATTGGAGCCTACTTAATTGATAATTTTCACAGTTTCAGAAAAGTTATTGAGAAATTCTACTTGGATGGAGATAGTAAAATACTTTTCAAAGTTGTTATAACTGCCGCTAAGTGAAGAATCAGAATACATAGTTAAATAAAATCTAGCTGTTAAGATGTACTGTTTTGCCAGTATGAAATGGAACCACAGAAAAAAAAAATTACTTTTAGAGATACTCAAGTACAGGTCCTTGAGAGATTTCAGTGTGTCTGAAGCTGGGGAAGAAACAGGAGCTTGAGAGGACGGTTTACCCTGTTAGGATGTCCTATTTGAGTAGTCTTCTGCTTTAAAGTTTTCCCACACTGGCAATCAGAATATAGCAATCTTTATCAAACCAAGGATGATCCACTAGTTACAGGTGTTTGAAAATAAAGGAAGCATATCTGTTGTGAAGAGTATTGATTTTGCTATGCAGGGATGTAGTAGAAAATGTATAGGTGTGCAACTCATGAAAAACAGAATATCAAAAATCACTGTCCTACTTTATTGAGCAGACAAACTTAAATTATACCTCACACAAGTGAGGTCAGTAAAGGCATATATGAGGCAAACGATACGGGGCTGATGAGTCCTGGTGGAATGTTTGGCTTTTACAAAAGTGCAGAACAGAAAATATCAATTCGCTTACACTTTCACTGTATTGAAGTTTGTGCCTATGGCAAGTGATTTCCTTTAAGGCAAGTCATCATCTTTTAGAACATTTTAGGCTGGGAGTTCTGCTTGCCCAGGATTCCTGCTTCTCACCAGTCGCACACACGAGGCTTGCAGCTGCCTCTTTACAGTTGTTTGTAATTCTCATGCTTCCTTTTTCATCTTGTTAAAAAGCGAAGTAAGAGTACTGTTTTCTGTAAAGTTTCAGGGTAGACTTTCATACATTATTGTATTTCTTATTGAAGCCACAAAAAGCGCAGAAATTTTATTTGCAAGGGCAGAGCTTAACATGTTGTAGATCCAAATAAAATCCACTTTCTTAGGGTGAAGTCCAGCTGCTTTGAAAATCTGTCACTAGGTCCCTCTTTAGGGCTTTTACATTAAACATCATCCAAAGTGTGTCAGGCACAGTGCTTTTTCAGGTATTTTCCTGGCAGTGGCAAGCATGGAAAGCAGGGCTGACAAACACGGTGCACTGTCTGTTCAGAAACAAGTTTTGAGTATTCACCAAGAATTTTTTCTTCTTCATCATCTTTGCTGCTTTGGTGTAAACTTTCTCCTTTAAGCAATACGCCAGTCTAAACAATTGCAGCAGAGATGAGGATTTGGTATTTCCAGGCTTGAATTTATTTCCAACAAAGTATAGAAGTTTTGGGCTGCCCTTGTCTTTTTTTATAATTTAATGTCTAGAGAAAAATGTGATTTAATACTTGAAACTTGAGGTTTCTGTAACCATCTGTCACTGACTTTGTCTGATAGGGCTTCCAAAATTGCATGATTAACTCTACTATCTCCATTGCCGGGCAGTCATAGGCCCCACATCACAGTTTCAGTTTTCAGAACTGCCAGGTGTGCATACCACTAAGTGGGAGTAGAAAGTGCTTAGTAATTCTGTAGCATCAGAAACAAAGCAAGACTGCAAAACAATCAGGTATGTCTCTTGCTGGCCATAAATCCAAATAGGAAAATCTAACTGTAACTGCAAGATGAGATTGTTTGCCTGTTCTTCAGGCAAAAGCTTCTGAGGCTATGTGACAGTTTTGCAACTTTTTGTTTAAATGAATCCTAGGGAAAAACCTTTCAAAGGAGTGTTTTATGTTGTCTAATTGTGTACATACTGCATTTGTTACCAGCTTTTGTGCTACCCAATAAAACCAGTTTTTAATCTTTCACATGAACCCTGTAAAAACAGGATCTGATCACTGTGTTCTGGAAATTGCTCAAAACTCTTGTGTCAACAACTTAATCTTGGGAAGTAAAGCCTGTTGTCAAGGTATAAAAGATAGCTTGATTGGTGCGAGTTCCAACACTACATAAAAATGAGGTGTGAAGAGAGTGTGACCATAAGAAATTTCAAGGCTAAAGTAGGAACTTAAATGCATAGATTACCTACATTACCAGGGCCCAGGGAAAACTGATCTAACTCAATATGATATCATAGCGTCAGATCTCATTACTTGCAGTGTCCTTGCTGGGAGAAGGTTCACTGGCATGTGAAGGACAATATCCTTGCAGGGTTCCTCCTGTTGTTGCACAGTCATAGGCTTTTTGCCAGCACTAAAGGACCTTCTGAGGACAAAACAACAGTCCTTTTCATTTGTAAACAGCTTTTTCTTTTCTGTTGTTAGTGGAAAGTTTTGAGCAGGACAGAAATTATAACTTGGGACCTATGCATGGACTTAAAACCAGGAATAATAGACTGGTTCTCATCAGCCAGCTCAAACAGCAGACAGAAGTGTTTCTGCCTCTAGACATACCCTAGATGTTTTATGTTGAACTCAACAGAATAACAAGAGAGATCAGATCAGTATACACTGTAGCTGCCTGCCGTACCCTATCTCATCTTTCACGTTTCCTGCGGTCAGTGGAGAGAAATGGATATGAGCTAATTCCATCTGTTTATTAATTCACCACATCATATGATGAGGGCCTGCATGCAGTCCTAGTGGGAATGTGTTCCCCTAGTTCCTCCAAGAACGAGGCAGATTCCTGGGGCCTGTATAACTCCATGGTGTGTTCTCCCAGAATCACCACTATTCCCCTACGAAACTGGAGGCGCAACCTTGTGTGGCTGAGGAGGCATTTCAGTACCTAACTCATCTGGACAGACTATACCAAACACAATAAGGATGCACTTGGTCTTGCATGTAGATCCTTGCTAGAACTCCCATCTGCTCTGTTCATACAGTTATTATAACTGTAGACATTAAAAATCCCACTTCCCTAGGACTGGTAGTATTGGTTTGAATGTCTTGGCCAAAGGCCATGCTCCTTCAGCTAAGGGTTAGCATTGTCTAATCACTTGTGATACAAGTCCTAAGTTCACAGATCTCCACCCCAATACTTCCTCATGGGAGAGGGGGGCAAGTGGTGAACAATCAATGCACTGACCTTGCACTTAGTCCAGCACAAAAGGCTGATATTTTTTCAACACTCAATAGTCTCTTATCTATGTGGCTTTTTGTTTGCATTGCCTGCTGCTGCTCTCCTGTTTCCGTCCTTAGCTTTAGATGGTAGTTCACCATCTTGTTCCCCATCAGGGTAGCTTTCCCTCGACTAGAAGGGCAAGGAACACCTTTATTCAGTGCTGCCTGAGAGTCTTGGGAGTCCCACCTGGCAATCCTGGGAAATGCAAGCTTGAGAGACTTCCCTGCATCCCTGGGATAAAGTTTCTGACCTTGGAGAGGAGTCTTTAGTCAGTAGTTTTTATGCTCCTTCCAACAGATGCAGTACATAATCACTGGATACCGTAGGTAAGATTGTGCAAGCATCTTGCAGAACCTGTTTTAATAGCATAGAGCTCTGAAGGTCTTCACTCAGTATCAACCTTGTGCCACATGCATTTTGAAAGTCTCCGGAGTGGGGGCTGTTCAACTTGCTCTTCCCTCTATGCTTGGTAATCATGACTTGTTAACATTTGTGTTGCTGACAAACTGCGTGGTTCAGCAGGGTGCTGGGGGTGTTCTGCACTGGTGGTTTTATTCATAGGAAACATTCAAAGTGAATGTGATTTTACTAAGAGCAGTGGGAAATATATGTAAAAAAAGCGGACTCAGGTTACCCTTCTTCTACATGGAGTTGTCTAGATACTATTCTTTTGGTTCCCTCTATCTATGAAATTCTTGGCCATAAAGCCTGTTGGTTCTATGTCTTTCAGTTCTATACCTCTCAGATACTGGAGGATGGATTATGAAGGCAGTGGGGAGTAAATTACTGCTTATGCCATTGGAAATGCACGTAGCTGCTCATTTAAAGCAATATTCCAGTGTGATTGGAAGGAATATCTGCTTTATTGCATTTGTGATTCAGGGGCTAGTTAGAAATACTCTGTGCAGACTTTTGATTATTCACATGTACCAGAAATAACCATAAGATATTACCAGGTAGCAAGGATCACACTATCAGCCTCATCTGCGAGTTGTTGCTCAAGAGGATTTCTTAGCTTCAGAATTTAAATAGAAATGTTAGTGGGAGAGGTGTGTTGTGTACGCCCGGGCCCTGCAGGCACACACAAGCCGCCTTTGCTTTGCAGAGCCTCACCTGGGACCTCCACCCACATACCCCTTGCCCACAGTCTGCAAACCCGCTTCAGCTCAGCCCACGGCTCTGCCCCCTTGGGAGCCTTGCTGCAGGTCTGCCTCTGGCCCACTCTCCAGTCCTGTTTCTGGCTAGAGCCACCTCGCAGGCGTGCCTGTGCCTTGCCCTGTGCCTTGCTGCCCTTACTCGCTGTCTGGACTTCCCAGGTGAACCCCAGACCTGACCTGTCATCATGCATTTGTCTGACGATCAGTGCTGTCAAGGGACCTGTCTCTGTCACCAGCCCTGCCCTGCTCCCCCTGCGTGGTGCCAGGGGTGGACGCTGCCCTGCCTGTGCTGGGGCTACCCTTGGCTGCTGTCTCACCTCCCCGCAGTGAGCAGCCCTGCTCTTCCTGTTCCCTGACAGGACAGCAGGAAACAAAATACAGTTCCAGAGGTGGGTTTTTTTTAAAAATATTTATTGACAAATGTCACATTAGGTATTCCCTTGAAAATTCAGATGTCAATACTGTATTGCATACAGTTTGCAAAACCCCTAACATTTTAATGTGTTTTTCAGGAAAAACACACTAGACCATACTATGATTTTCTTTTTTTATTAGCTGAGTGGCAACTTCAAGACCAAGAGGTCTGGTTTCTGTGCTTAAGGATAGCATCGTAAGTGTACTTTTAGCAGGCCCCTGGAAAGAAAAAAAAAGTAAACTTTAGTCCTTGTAAGTAAATTTGCAAAGTGCTTCAACAGCGTTTTAGTTTTCAGTGAAGTTGTAGCTACAACATTCCTAGGGTACTTCACAGTACAGGATGAGGATGAGGGGGTGCAAAAGTTCCTGTTTGTCTTGCTGTGTGTCTGCTGGCATAGCACTTGCGCAGCCTTTGCTAGTCTCAGCTAGCAATGAGTTTTCAGCTTATGTGAGCACCTAGGTGTGAGCACCTAGGCATGAGCCCACAAACCAGCTATCCTCCCTCTGCTACAAAAGCAATACGGAGCGGTGTGGGGCAGGGTTGCCCATACCAGTCCCATAACCTTGGATGATGCCAGCACCTGCTCTGTAGTGGAGGGCTGGCTCACACAATGATGTGTCTTGCAGAAAGTTTTAGCTGCTATTTCTTGACCAGCAATGCAGAACACATGTGGCAACCCCCCAGTCCAGGTCCTCAGGCCTGGCTTCATACAGGGCCAATCTCCAGGCAAAGTAGTGTGCATGTGAAGGATGTAGGCACTCAGCTGCCAACAAAGAGGGATTTCTGCCTCCAGCATGGCCCTAAAATATTACCTGCTTATCTCATGGACAGCAGATCAGCTCCCATGCCTCCAGAAAAAAGTTCTCTCAAAATGAACTTTAGACATGCTCTGTTCACATGTATGTGGAGGAACTGCTGACTCCCACTGCCAGCAGACACAGTCAGAACCGCTGCTCAGAGCCCCTCATCTCTGCTACTCAGAGCACCCAGGAAACAAATCATGGTGGAGCTAAGAAGAGTGAGGGTGCTCTTTCCTGGAGGCAGCTTCTCCTCCTTTCCTGGAGGACAGAGCACAGACCTAAGGTAAGATGCTGTTATCCAGGTGGCCAAGACAAGCATTTCCAAGTGCAGGTTGTCTAACACGAGATTGTTAGACCTGTCCCTATCCTATCTATTAGAGCAACAAAGCTGATCTTCCTTTGGTAGTGTGCCAGTTTCAGCACACAGGATTCCTATAAGGCAGACTTAAAGCTGCAGAATCACCCTGTAACAGGCTTTCTGCCTTGCATGGACCTCCCTTTGCAGCTACTTTCTTATTAAATATAACATTAAAAAAAACAGTTGCTGAAAGAGTACAACTTAGTTTGCTACGGTTCTATCACATTTACAGAAAATGTGATCATCACTCTCAAAGCTGCGAGTGCAGCCATTTCAGTGAGTTTGCTAATTAGCCCAAAGTACCTGACTGAAGCACGGGCTGGAACTGGCCAGACATGCAGATTTCTTCCTGCTTCTGACGCACAATGCGCTGAATAGCTGGGGGGAGGCCACGGGGGTTGCGTGAGAAGATCAGGGAGTAGCCATCATCACAGGAGCCATCCTCCTTTAGACTGCGGCACGCATAGGTAATGGCATAGTTATCATAGTCAGTGTCAATCACCCAGTAGTTGTCCCCTGAAACATCAGAACACACGTGTTTGTCACGGTGGGCAAAACAGAGCAGAGGTGGACCTGGTCATCCTGCAGGGAGATGACTTACTGCAGCACGTGTCAGGGATAGCTTCCCAAAGGATCTAAAGTCACCACCTACATCCAGCTTATCTCCACACCGTGAAGTGAAGAACTGGGACAAGCACAGGACGTGTTGAGACCATGTTGTTCCCCATGATGCTCAGTGCATTTTCACCTTTGTTTTCTTAGGCTAGAAGTACTAGGACGATTAGGGCTTTCCAGGTTTTCAATGACAAAAAAAATCGCTTTATGTTTCTCACTCAAGCATGGGGGACTGGGGCAAACAGATTAAATTTTGGCCATGCAGATTACATTTCCTACACAAGAATCCTTAGCAAAACGTGCCTCCTGTTTTCCAGCCTAGCTCAACTAAGTGCATTTTGGTGTGGCTTATCTGGCAGTACTAAGTGAATGTACCTCTTTCTCATGCATTAGCAGGCCAAGTCCTGCCCAACTTCCACAGCTGCAGCCCCATAGCTATGGGAGACGCCGGCAGAAAGTATGGATTGTGCAGGGTGCATAACTGATGTTCAGCATGAGCAGTTTCTGCACGGGGGACTTCAATTAACAGCTCTATTTTGTTGAGTCCAGCTGAGTCTGTCTGAGGAGAACTGCGCGTTGCTGCTGGAGTGCAGATGTGGGTCCACATGTTGCCTCCCATTAGCTATGAGGAGTACAAGGATGACTGGCTCTCAGCACCTTTATAACGCCCACTGTGAGGCTCAGGAAGTATTGCTTCCCTAGGTTCAGCACCCCACTTGGCTGTACAAAATCTACGTGTGCGGCCCATTGCCTCTAAGCTGCATTCTCTCTGTTCATATATATATGGCATATTGCTAGGGTCTCTGGGGAGTCTCTGGATGCTGCCCCTTCTGTGAAGATAAAAAGCACTGCTTGGATAAAGCACCCCCCCAAAAAAGGATGCTTTGTCTCCACTTGGAGCTCAACTGTTTTTCATATACTGAAACGCACAAATCTGGGCAGCTGTAAGCTGTCGACAAGCACCAGAGGGCTGGAGAAGTTCACTCACCACCACTGGAGAGGTAGCTGGCCAGGCCCTGGTAGGTCATGTACATTTTTGCTGGAGTGGTTGGGTCAGGTACTGTATACTGAGCAGCCATGTCAGCACAGATCACCCAGAACCTGCAATGAGATCCATGAGGCTGAAAGTAAAATCGTGCGGCATGTGAGCTTCAAATGGGTATCCCTCACTCAGGACTCAGGCAAGAACCAGGCTACGGTTCAGCACAACTGCCTAAAGCATGGGCATGGCCTTTCTTAATGCAAAGTCAATGTTTGTCATTAAGTAATGCAAATCTGCGACACCCGCCCTGTGACTGAGAGTGCATTGCTGCTGTCTCGTTCCCCCCTCTGCTGTGCAACTACACTGGGGCTGGGGCATTGCTCAGCTGGCTTTTTACCACCCATTTTTGTACAAGCAGGCAGCCACCAAGAAAAATGATGGATGTCGGCTTCTGGCTCCCTGCTAGCAGTTTGTGAAGTGAGCTGACCTGTATTTCGGCTCATTTGCTGTGTCCCCGGGTGGAGGTAGAGAGTTGGCTCTCCTCTCTCTAACCCATCCTAGCTCTATTGGCACAGGGACATCTGTTACAAGCATGGAAATAATTACAGCCAGTCTGCTGTCCAAGCTAGTTAAAGGCCTTCACACAGGCTGTGGGAACCCTGTAGGTGCCTGAACAGCCTATCTCCATCGTCCATTTCTTCTAATGCGCTTCTCTGGTTGGCATCTGTTTGCTTTGAACATCACCTGCATCTTTGCACAGTTTGTCAAATGTTACCTGGATGTGTGAAACAGTGGAGGGGTATTCATTCCCTTCCTTGCACACTGCGCTTCCCCTTTACCCTCCCAATGCAGAAATAAATTCCTGGCAGCCTTGAGACCCCACTTGGTTTCTGAAGAGTCCTTTCAGGATTCTTCCCACTCACACTGTGTGGCATGCCTGCAGTTAGACAGTTTTTGGTAGTTAATGCACAACAGAACTAGTGATAGCCTACTGGAAGCCCCAGATTTTCTTTCGTACACCCAGAAAGCTATTTAATCCCTTTACATGCTGTAATTCCTTATAGTAACCATGAACAACAGGCAAAAATCTTAAGCTTCCTTCCATCTATCTATTCAGGCATTGCAGCAGCATGCAAAAGTTAACCACATATTTTCCTTAGAAGTCCATCCAACACTGTGTTGAAACATCTGTGAAAGTAATGCTAACTTACACTCTTCTCCTTCCCCTGAACACCTCAGTGAAGTAAGAGCTGTCTTGTCCTCGCAGCCCCACAGCCTTTGCTAGGCCCTCTCCCTTGGTTGCAATTAATTTACCTAACTAACCACTCCATTATTAAAGATTTGCTTTATAATTGACTTTATGGAGTAGTTTTGTGATGGACCCAGACCAGAGCCAGGCTGAGAAGTAACCCAGGACTCAAAAGTGTCTAACCTCTGGCTTCTAGTATATTACCTTGATTGAGCTTCCCTTTTTGATGAAGAAAACCTGGTTGTGTTGTGTGCTCAGGATAGATCACCATCCATGTCCCCCTTCTCAAGTACCTCATGGGAGCAGCTGGAACTGAAAGGCAAGAGAGCTCACCCAAAAAGCTTCACGCGGCCTTTGGAAGATGCTGTCATTGTGCCATCTTCCTCCACTGTGTATTCAGCAGAGATGTTGTCCTGAAGGAAAAGGCCTTCTGGATCCTTCTTGGCCAGGGCATACCATTTCCCTGCATACTAACATGAAAGGCTATTAATATCTGGATTAATCACCATGGAAAGACTAGCACAAAAGCATTTTTGTAGACATAATGCCCTTCTAACTACCCATTGGCTGGCCTTCGGAGAAAGTCTGAGTTTGGGTGGATATGTAGCACACAGGTCCTGCTAACACCATCCTTGCCTCTGTGTCAGGAGGAGTGGGTGTAGCGGCTCTGCACTTCTCTGTGTGTGTGTGTGTGTGTGTGTGTACTCATTGTCATGTGAGATATTCCTGTCACAGTGACCCCACACTGAAAGCTTCTCCCATCCCAAGATGCCTGTTGGAAGTCAGGCTGGTTCTTCCTTGTTCCCATTCAGGCCCTTGCTTTTCTGTGGAAGATGCCATCAATTATACCAAATTGCAGCCACAAAGACCTAGCAAGCTAGCTGGAGGTACTCTTGTGGCTGCCAAGGGCCACAGCTGATCTCTGACAGTGAAAAGGGTCTACCCAGCAAAGCAGAAAGTGATGACTCTGTGGGCTATGAAGAGGAAAGTATGTGCTGGGGAGACTAGCAGTGGGGGAAAATTAAATGAGGTTAAGGGAAGAAAATTTTTAGGAAAAAATAGGTTCCTGAAAATGTACAAGCAGTATCTAGTAAAATGAAAACAAGATCTAAACAGGTGACTGACTGACAGGAAAGCCATCAAAAATTAACATTATTAATAGAAATATTGAGGAAAGCAGAACTTAGCTGTGTTAAATTTGATTTTTCAGTGAAACTAATGAGATCTGTTTGGCAAGTTACATGCTTAAGCCTGAAACGGAGTCCATAGTTCACAAATACAGGAGCCTGAGAAAGAGTTGACTTTTTAAAACTGGGATGTTCCCAAAGTTCTCCCCAGACATGGGTTTGTTTCCAGCAAAATCAGTCTTGGGTAGAGGAAGTGCTGGCCCCACCCCAGCTGCAGCTGGAAGGGATGTTTGCTGAGGTACAGTCAAAATACGTTCTGGGACACCTGTCTGTACCTTTCCAACAAGAAGTTAGCCCTGATTTCCTCCTCAGAGGCAAGGGGTTT
Organism: Pluvialis apricaria; assembly: GCA_017639485.1. Taxonomy (NCBI): domain Eukaryota; kingdom Metazoa; phylum Chordata; class Aves; order Charadriiformes; family Charadriidae; genus Pluvialis; species Pluvialis apricaria. The sequence continues at coordinate 53,494,975 of CM030044.1, read as the reverse complement.
AAATGCTGTGTTTAAACAAGAGTCAATCTGTGCTCAGGATACCCAACTAGACAAATTTTCAGTTTGCTATGGCTCCCAAGAATGAGTGGTGGTGGATGGAACTCCCCCAGGACATGTGTTTGGACTTTCTCTCTGATGGGGATCTAAATTGTTTCATTCACAGGACCACTCAAACCTGAGATCTGTACAGAGCTTTGAGGTAACGGAAGATGATATCTAACAGAATAACATCCCTCACTTTCAAGGTCGGTTTTGCCATAATGCTCAGAAGGTTAAACAGCAGTGAGAAAAGCAAACTATAGGAACAGTGTCTGAGAGACAGCATACAAAAGAAGTTAACATCTTGGTGAGAAACCCCTTTAGATTAACACAGCCCATAACCTGGAAAAACAGTTTATGTATGAAGCTTCTTCACATATACTGTTGAAGTAACCATAATTACCCTTTTTGGATCAAAATTGTCTTTCACAGAGAAAGACTCCACTGCACAGGTCTGAGCTAGGCTATACTCAACAGTGGAGAAGATCGAGGCCAGGAAAACATACTGTGCGTATTTCATTCTGCAAGACAAAAGAAAACGTGGCGTTTTATTTCAGGCAGTAGATGTGGGTAGCTAGTGTTGTGCCTACAGACACATTCCCCTAATTTTAAAATTAGTTTCTTTCCATGCTGAGTTTCTTTCCACACCAACTCCACTGAGAAACCCCTGGGTCATTGTGGTGCCTAAATCCAGCCAAAACTGAGCATCAATGGCCACTACTTTGCAAGAGTGTTTTGCTTGCCAGTAGTAGTATTGTGGTTCATGATATTATTACTTTATAAATCAAGCCAGACTCTGGATAAGGTTGGTAAGAATTGATAAAAATTTGAAATTTTTAAAATTTTTGTTGTCACAAGAGGAATAATGTTCTGATGAGCTCTGGTGAGGCACTGTAGGTTGTAAGAATGTTGTTTCTAATTATTTCATGGTGAGTGTCCACTTTGCTTTCAAGTCAGCAAAGCTGTGTTGTTTATGAACAGTTCTTGTCACCAAAACAGGCTCTTCCTGGCTGCCTACTCTAATGACAAAATACATCTTTGTAGTGTCTGCCCTCAGACCATTCCCTCTACAAACATGACAAATAATACTCCATTTCTAGAGGCTTGATCTGACATTGCAGCACAGCCACAAGGTGACTATTGCTTTATTTGTCTCCCCAGGCATCCCAGCTCATCTGTATCCCAGCATATTTGTTTCTCACACTTCTGGCAGAGTATTTGACACTGAATACCTGTTCTGATGCCAAGATAAAACACACTTACCCGAAACTTGCTTGCAGCATCCAAGCTGAGCTACCAACCCAAGACTTCCAAACACCCCAGCAGCTACTCTGTTCCGAGCTGCTGCCATGCAAGCTGCACTCCCCTGCTGCAAGAGATGCTAATCTGGCCCGCCTCTGCTGAAGAGAGACCTACCTGTTGGGGTAGAGATGTTGGAGATCCCCGAGACTGCTCTGTGTCAGTCTTTGGGCTGCAGTCAGCAGGAGAGTTTTGTGTCAGTTGCCCTCCAGCTGCCTTTAAATAATGAATCTGCAAAGTCACTAATTGGTTATTTTTGCTCGTGTGCCTGAGTAAAACTCTTAATCTTGGATAATCCATTATGTAAAAACCAACTGTAATCCTCACACTGGTGGGTCTGACTGCTATACTAATACAAACACAGCTTTTACATAATGGAAAAAGCTGCCCAGAAAGCTAATAAGTCCGCTGATGTGATTGTACCACACCTTTGTCTCATTGAAGTCTTTCTGCTTCCAACACGTGTTAGGAGAATAAGCACAGAGCATTAACCAGAGAAACTCATGGACTATACATACTCATCTGCATGGGCACATGTTCATATTTGACAACAGTGGGGTAGATATATAATTAAGTCTTTCAATATCTGCATCATCAAATTAAGGCAATCCTTGCAAGAGTAGAAAGAAGTTATGCATTATCTACTGGGGGGAAAAAAGTGCATAAATGAAGATTTTGCCTTCATGTTCACATCAAAATCTTGGAGTCCCCCGTTCTCCTGTGCACTGAAATATCTTTATATACATTCTTCCCGGCTCATCTTGCTGACATTTCTATTTACATAAATACTATATCTCTCTCCGTCCCAAGTTGTTCTTCCTAGAAGCCTTCCATGGGGATGCAATAAAGCACAAAAATATGAGAAGGCAGCAATGACTAGAAAAACATTTTTGGTAGCAAACTGCACCTGCCGTTTTCACAATTTCTTCAAGTGCCCAAAGAATTTCCCCAACTGCAAAGGCTGCGCATGTACCCTTTCTACCCCAGCTCATCTGGGAGATTCAGACACTCATCTAGGAGTTGCCACCACTAGCAGCTATTTCTCCCAGTTGGATGCTGGGTAGCCTTGGGCATACCCACTAGGCATGACTCTATAGTTCCTACAGAATAAGCCCAGGGAGTCCTCTCCTGCACCTCCTGGTGCTGATCCAACAATCTGGACATTCAGAGTAAGGCTAAGTAAGGATGTGTTGGACTTGCTGCAGAGATCACTTATAGCTGCTTGCCCGGGAATTCCTGAACAGAAGCACGCAACCTCACCCCGTAGCTGGTGTGAACTGTGTTGCTTTCCAGACAGCTTGTTTAGTGTTGCTCATCATCTGGGAAAGATGGTCCTTGCTTGCTGCCAGAGGAAACTTTGATTTGGCCTCTGTGCAGGCATCCACTTACACTGTAGAGGGAGGCAATGATACTTCGCATGTGCATGTCTAGCAGTGGGACCAAGTGTACCCTCTTCATGCCATCTGTGTGGCTTCAAAGGAAACCTGGGCAAGTTCACAGGGGAGTGACCTGCTGGTAATTGGGACAGAAAGGTGAGAGGACCTGTCCCAAGTCAGGGGTGATCAGGAGCAAGTGCCACAGCCTGCCCCCCTCTGCCTGATGGAGGGGCTGGGTGCAGGCTCCATGACCTCCCAGCCCCAGATGATGGGGCCACACCATCACACTGCTCTTGGTTCTTTGTAAGTGCCTTTCTTTGGGGCAGGTGGAGCACTTTGGGGCTGGCCAGTGTTATGCACAATGATCCGTTCTTCTCCCTGGGCATTTTGGCTGGGTTTATCCAGGGACATCGAGACCTGGAGGTGTAGGGAGATGGCACACAGCCAGCTGCTGCAACGAGGTACCAGCTGCTTTCTGTCCTGGGCAGCGTGGATCTACCGTGTGGATTCCTTGGCCTGGTTTTCTAGAAAGATGCCAAACAGCCGTTTGCCAAACTAATCCTGCAGCTACAGCTGACTGCTTACCATATGTGCCATGCTCCAGGGATGAGCAGGGCCTCTGAAAAGATTGCACAGGACTGGTGGTCTCCAGCACTGACTGTGGAGATAACCAGCTCTGTTAATTCAGTCACAGCTCGTTACCTATGGACTTGTGCACACACTGTGCTGCCTACCTTCAGCTGCCCTGGCATATGCTCGTTGTGCTTGTGTCTTCTTCACTAGCAGCATTTACTTCATTTAGAAGTGAAAGGAAAATCAACAGAATCCCATTTAATTTCTTTAAAATGCTTGGCCACTTCGAGAATGACATAACAAGTAACTTCTTAAACTGCTTTTTAAGGGCTAGATGCCCACTTTATTTTCAAAGGACTTTCCCCTGACACTGAATCCAAGTGCAGAAATGTGTTTTTCCACCCTGACATGGCAATTTGAGAGAGAAAGAACTGCAGTGTTTTCTGTAAAATAGAAGGGCTTTGAAACACTTATCACTTCATCTGTTTCCAACAAAACAGATTAGTTTATGTCCATGTGAGACATAGGTGACACTTGAAGCCATGCTTAGGTGACCACTTAATCCCCTGGAGATTAGAGACATGCTAATAATAGCTAATCACAGCACAAGATTTTGGTTGGTGACTATAACATCTGTCAATGCATTATTTGCTGTTTGGAGGAAGTTGAAAACAAAATCAAACTAACGTTCGTTTTCATAGTATTATGGTAGTTTGTGCTGGGCATAGAAAAAAAAAAGGAGGCATTAAAACATTGCAGCATATTCCTAGGCCTGTTAAATTTGATGTAGCATGAAACAGATCATGTGAAAACAAAAGTGCACTGCAGGGTCTGGTTGTCAAAGAATATATCCAAGGGCCTGTTCCAGACCTGCCCATCAGAACTGTCTGGTTTTTGCTAGAAGAGGTGGCCTGATCGAGTATAACATATATTCGGTGTACTGGACTCAGCAGAAGAGTAAGTGGTAGCTTTAATGGCTTGCAGTAAAACAGGTATTCAGACGAGATGATTAATCTTATCTTCTGCCCTATCCTATGAAATACAGCAGCAGCAGTTTTGGATTTCCTACCCCTAGCAGCCCCCCTCCTTCTGCCTTATTATTGGAATAAGCATTGGGTAAACTGCTCTGGGAATTACTACAATTGCACTGCCGGCTCAGATTTAGCAACATGTGCTAGCTCAGCAGCCGATGGCACAGTACGAGATCTCTAAATAGCCTCCTGCATCAGGCATTAAGTTCCCTGCTGTCCAGCAGGCATTCAAGTTACGGGCTTGTTTACCAGGGTGCTGGAGAAAACTACATGTAGATGCATTTTGAGTTGCCCTTGACAGCTATTGTAGTGGTTATTGCACCATAAATTGGGAGGATTTCCTGCTCTAGCTTTAGATACAATTTGTGCTGCTGAGGATGCAGGGCTTCCTTCTGGTGTGTCACACACATGTGCCTGCATTGCTGGAGGACCTGTGTCCCAGTCCTGGTCTGCCAAGAACTGAGAGTACAGCAATAATCTGCTCTACTTCCTCACCAGAGCAGGAGGCAAGAGAAATAAGGCTTTCCCATAGCGGGCACACCACATGAAGGCTGTTGGATAAGATGTTCTCAGTTTCTGTGACTTCTGCTCAGAAATGCTAATCTTTCCCAATGAAAAGGGTGATGCAATCCAGATGAACAGGAAATCATTTGGAGTTTGTTCCTCTGTGGTTCAAGGGTAAGGTTCTTGGGTGTGTTACATCATTAGATAAAAAAGCATCATAAATCATTACCTTGTGAATTTCAAGGCACCATTCAAATACCTCACCGCTTTAAATGACAAAAGCTGAAAGGCATCTTTTCCTTCTGCAGTATTCTTGCTAAACGTTTTGACTGACAATTGGTAGAGCAGGGGCTCAGATTCTCCCATCCACACAACACATCTCAGACACAGAGAGAGACACACATTTCCCCAGTTTGGAAGCAAAAACAGGAAGTTGCTCAAGGCACGGGGGAGTCGAGGAGCCTCAGTTCCTCTGCTGTGGTGGGTAGCCAGCCTGGAGAATGGTTTTCTCAGAGCCATTGTAAAGGACTTGGCAGCAAAAGTAAGTTACAGTCTCTCTCCAAAACATTTCAGCATCTTGCTGCCTTGGCAGGACAGAGTGAATGCAGAGCTGGCTAAATTCTCTCCTGAAGTGGGATTTTACCATACAGGGAACCACCAGCCAAAGAGGCAGATCAGGTTTTGTGCCATCTCCAGGTTTCTTCACAACTGTGTGCACAGTGGTTGCAGCTTGATTAGCCAGCTGCTGGATTTTGTACTCCAAGCCATGACAGTTTCCCTAATGGCCTGTTGCTACACTGTACCAAAAGACCATCCAGGCCTGAGACAACCTGATGAAAAAGAAACATTTTTGACCATCCAATAAAGAGGTGGACATTTTAGTTGTTGTTTTCTACTATCTACTACTAGGCATACTGTTTACATATCTATATATCTGTCTAGTATTTACTGCTATTGAACTGGTTCATTTGGAGACATTGGCAGGTTAATTCATTTTAGTTGCAACGTCTGTTTAAAGATGTAATATTTGTCTTTTTATGTCTACCCACCAGCTCCTGGAGGGCAGAGATCAGTCCTTTCTGCACAGGAAGTCTGGAGAGCCTGCCTTTTGAAAGTGGGCCAGGAGGGTGGCATCTGCAAACACCAGGGGAGTTCAGCTGTCAAGGGCTTTAAGGTCTTTGACTTGAAGACAGCTGCGGGGTATCTCCATGGCCTGATCCTATTCTTCTCCGAGGGGAAGGCAGGAGGAAGATGGAACAACCCTTAAGGCAGGCGGTATGCCCTGCCACATTTTGCAGTGTGGTAACAGACCAGAGCTTATTTAATTCTTGGCATTATTCCCAGGGTGCCTTCCAAGAATAAGAGGCACAGAGGGTATGTGAATATCCCTTAAGGTGTAAATCATGCATGTAGTATTCTAAGTCTGATTCCTTCTCTATTCATGCAACAGAAGCAACTTAACACCAAAAATGCAGGAATAAATCTATAGGCTTTAACTTGTTGCAAAGCATGATGTAATAGCAGAACGTATGTCCTCCATTAGATATTGCAGACAGTAAGTGTAGCTCCAGATTACTCCAATGGGATATTTACAGCTCCTTACATGGCATGCATCTCAAGGTGCTTTACAGAAGTGATACTGCTGGCACAGAGCTTGAGTAGTTCTGGATAAGCCAGGATGTCCATGCCAGCCCTGATGATGGACTTAAAAGCTAAAACCAGAAGAACAAATTACCAAAGCCAGGGGAATCTGCATGTGCCAAAGGCCATTAGCCAGGCACCTGGCCTTAGTAAGCATTAGAGGACACAGTTTCCATCTGCAACACAAGGCGGAAACAGTCTAAGGAGGAAAGGTTTAGGTCAGAGCACCCCTCTGCAGTCCAAGGAGAGGGCAATTGGGAACTTGAAGCTGATTAGTGAGTCACAGAGCTAGAGTGTAAGCCAAAGGCTTTCACATACAACTGCATTCCAGCTTTCTGTCTCTGCTTCCTCTGTGGGAGAAAAGGATGGACTTCACTATATCGATTTGGAAATGGGAAAAGGACTGAATCTTTTTTCTAAGCTACCAAACATGATAAAATTACTATTTTTTTTTCATGGATGATTTCGTTTGTTTGTTTTGTGGTTTAAACAGCTGATTTTTTTTTTGAAGCTGCAAGACCTGAGATAGGGTAAATCTTCCACGGATAGGAAACGTCACCATTTTCACCATGACATGCTCCTTGTCAGCTGAGGGCACTTACATAGCAAAGCGATTTATTTTACAGAAGGGCCCAGAGGTTACAGTCAACTCTCAGGGCCCCAAAGTGTTACCACCTCTATAAGCTTGCAACTGGAATATGCTTGACCCAAAGACCAAGATTACATCCACTTCAGACTGAGCAACAAGCTGGAAACACTGAAAATTGCAGTGTTGACTCAAGTAGATAGTTACTAATGCACGTTGAAAATACCATCACTGCAGCAACATCTGCTGCAGGAAGTTAACATTGAGCATCCCTCTGCCCACAAGGAAAGAAGGAGGAGGAGACAGGCTGCAGTGTGCCCAAATGCCTTCAAAACCCCTGCAGGACTTCCTGCAGTTCTGTGCCTGCAGCCCCACCACAGGGAGCTATGGCCACTCCTGTTATGACCAGAAAAACACCTGTATGACCAACCCTGTTGCTCGTCTCTGGAATGAGTACTTGCTTCCTCTTTGCTGCAGCCTTGTACCTGCCAATGTTGCATCCCTCTTCACATTGTTCTGCTGTGTAAACTGAGACTGCACAGTCTCTCCCAGCTTCTTCTTATGATTTCTTGAGTTGACCTCTTACTCATAGTGGCTATTCTCAGTCTCACAATTCTGGTTGCCCAGTTGTTCCTAGTAGTCTGTCCTTTGAGTTAAAGCCACTTTTTTTAGTCACTCTTTTTAGTCACTGTACTCTTCATGCTATCCATATTGCCCCCCACGTTTCAGTCCTTGGCTGTTTCCGCAGCTTCTTATGGACTCAATAGCCTTTTTCTTCTTCCTCATTAGCTTATCATCTCTTCTGCTCTTTCTTTGCTCTTGAAGTTAGAGTCAGTTTCTCTGCTCCACTTCTATTCTGCTAAACAATCCTATTCTCTCCCTGCTTTTTTCCCCATTGTGGCCATCTTTCCCACAAATCACTTCACTCATCCAGATGCTGCCCTTTAGTTCTGTAGACATCTGCAAACCTTCTCTTAGAGCCTCTTCTCTCCTTTTCATCATTTCTCCCTGATACTGAATGAGCAAACATACTTCTGGGTAGACCTGAGCATCTATATTGTGTTATTAGTGTTCCTTATTAAAGTTTCGTGTGTTTTGTGTTTCCTTAATTCCATGCCCAGAGTATCTGGTGAAGATGATTGCACAAGGACTGCACATGGTAGAGTTTGGGAAGAGTTTAGTGATCTTTTTTGTTCTTCAGCTTCACAGGACATTTGACCCACTAAGTAATCTTCTTATTCAAGTTCAGTGATTTGTGCTAAGAGCTCTGGATACAATCTGTCAATTGAAAGATAATAAACTCATGTAGTCTTATTGCAGAAATTTCCACGCTACTGTACCATAAAATTTTTTTAACTGAGCTGTCTCTCCATAAAATTAAGAAGAAGAGAATCTGTGCATGTTTACAGTGTGTACAAGGAGGATAAAGACAAGAAGGTATATCACCATGCCAGGTCTGGTGGACTTACTCAAGTCTCAGGTACATTTCCAGTCTTCTGACATGGCAAAGATACCTTTTCTCATAGATGTCTCTCAGAAAACAACAGCCAGACTTGCCAAATTCCAAACTGAATATGTGCTAGAGTACAAGGGAAGGGTTGCCTGTTTCAGAAACGCAGGACTCGTCCTGGAGCACTGGGCAGTGCAGGGTCTGTCCTCTTATGCACTACCATTCCCTTGAGTGAAGTACCTCCAGTATAGCAGTTGCTCTTATACCTTCTCTAAACACTAGGCAATTATAAAAAAAAAAAAAAAAAACACCAACAAACAAAACCCAAAAAACAAACAAAACCAAAACCAAACCAAAACAAAACAAAAAAAACAACTAAAACCAGAAAAAAAAACCAAAACAAAATCCTGGCAAAACTTTGCAAGATTCTGCATTTAGGCAAAGGGGTTTTTTTTTGCAGAGATGAAATCAAACAGTTAACTGAGAACTAGCCTCACATTAACCTGAAGAGATACTTTCTGTGTCTTACCAATTTATGGAGCTTGAAAGCATTTTGGCAAGCTAACCCACAGCATGCCTATTGATTGTTGCTTACTCAGAACACACTAATATCTAAAGTAAAACTTTGTATTTATGTGTATGTCCTTAGCACCACCTCCTTCCTGCAAGAACCATTCAGATTCAACTCTCTGACTGTTTCCTGCAATTCACCAATGGAATATTTAAATTAGTATGTTAATTTGAAGAGAATTCTCCATAAGAGTTATTAAGGGGAGGGCTGATGTTCCATGGTCATGACAAGATTGAGCCAACATTCTGGCCAAAATGCAAGGAGAATTTTCTGAGGGATGTCCAGATACTAATTTTGACTCTAAAACACTGCTTTAGCCTTTGCAATTGAACAGCCAGCAGCACACTTTCCTCTTTCTACAGCAGTGCATGGCATTTATGCATCATTATAAAGATGTAACAATCCTGCTACAATTCACGTATCACCTATCCATCCAGCAAGAAAACAGAGCTCTAGCATAACCAGCTACTGCCCAAGCTGCGTTTTCTGCAGACCTAGGGTTGTCACTAAGTCGTGCTGCTGTTCTCCACTGCTGTATTTCTGTGTAACAGCCAGATTACGTTAGAACAAGTATGCAGCTCAGGCTGTGCTCATGTACACACCCCAGCCCACATATGTCCCCAATGCTGCCATCCTGCGCGTCTGTGGGTCTCCTGCCAGCCAGGGGCAGGACTCGGCGCTTGCCCAGGCTGGGCTGTAGGAGATTCCCAATCCTTGTTTCTCCAGCCCCTGAGGTTCCTCTGAAGGGCAGCCCTGCCCTCTGCTCCCTCAATATGGTACCATCCACAGACTTGCCCGAGTGCCCTCTGCTCCTTGTCCGGCTCCAACCACATTGCTCGCGAGTGCCTGCAGGGAGGCTGTGGCAGTTTCCCACACGCTGGTGGCTCCGCTAGCTGGGGCCACAGGTGGGAATGGGGCCCCAGCACGGCCTGGCACAGGGGGCAAGACCCCAGGTGGCAGGGTCGTGCTGTGGTGCCATTTAAAGGTCTCCAGCCAGCCACGGAGGGGAAGGAAAGGCCAGGGGAGAATGATGAGTAAGAGCTCTGAAGTTTTGCATGCTAGCCCTCTGTGCGGCAAGAGACAGTCTGTGTGAAGCTGGAGGAGTGGGCCAGACTTCGGAGGCAGAAGGCGGCCCTGGCCCAGGAGGGTTGAGGGGCACAGCTCTGATCCTCGCTGGGGTCCTATGGCTCCAGGCAGGAAAGCTTATTCTTGAATACAAGCAGGTGGCATGAGAATATTACTTGGTAAATCAGATAAGCGGCAATCTCGTTATGCCAACAGATGAGTGGCCAGAAAGGTTTGAGTGTAGCTGTCAATACAGCATCCTGTAAGGATAATGTCTAATCAAATTAGTCAGTTGCAGGTCCGCTCCCCACAGCCTCTTGGTTAGGAGGAAAACATTGTTCCCATGAGGGGCAAAAGCATCTTCAGACCTAACATCCCCAACACTTGCCACCACCCTTTCTTCTTTGCAGGTAGTATCTGTACCATATGCTTTGGACACAGTCTCATAAATGGATCTAACAGTACTGCTTTTCTTGGGCAGTACATTTTGCACCACATCAGCTGATTGATTTTACTTCACAATTAGAGTTTTTAGAAGTGTCCACCCTAGGACAGGGGAGAGACTGTGGTATGAGTTATCGGGAGGGGAGGAACTTTATTCCCAGAGACTCCAGCTCATTTTGCCAGCCACCAGCCAAGCCTTCAGGGCAACTTAAGCATTTGAGGTTTCCATTTGAAACACTGTTTAAAGGACACCCACCAAGGCAGACATCTTATGCCAACTCTGCAATTCAGTTTTAAAGCTATTAAAAACAAATGTGTGCAACCACATGTGCTCAGATATTATTATGCTGTGTGACAACCTAATGCAAGTTTCCTAAAATAGCAGCTTCATCCTCCTCCAAAATCCTCCATTGTCTGCCTAAGTCCAATCAAACAGCATTATCCTATTGCAAGCTTAGACTGTATCCACCTCAGTTATGATTGATATACCAGCAATGGTGTCACCTAAGTTTCCCTGAAGGCCTAGGGAACACCTGCAGCCTTTGCACCATGCTTTAAATTCTGGATACGTCAGCCCACCACATTTCTCTGGGGGGTTTGCTCTAGTACTGCTGGCTGCCTTTGCACACAAGGTTTAGATTTCCACCTGCCATTCCTCCAGGGTTTCAATTACACTGCAGTTATACAGCCCTGTCTTGGCTTAACAAATACTGCCTCAGTTTCTCCACTTCTTCAGGTATGAAATTCAGTACTTTAGGACCTTTATTGTTTCCCCTTGTCAAGGGGAAATCTTGTTAAGTTTCAAATCCTACATGCAGAGGAAGGAACTGAGCTCAGACCTTTCATATTTTGACCCTGGAGTGTCACTGTTGGGCATTACTTGTTTTCCTTACAAATATTAAAAAAAAAAAGTAAACAACATTTATCTTGAACTGAACAGAAAGCTTCATACCCAATGAAGTGCAAATATCTGGGAGGTTTGCATCCAAAAGAGTGCCACTTTGATTCAATATGAGTAGTTCACCCATTTGCCATTTTTCAGCTCCCAAATCAAAACCCAAAAGTGTGTACAATGATTTGCATATCCCTTAATACAGCCACCAAACTTGTTTATGTTAGCTTATACATAAAGAGTGAAGCCATGCAGCTTGGAAAACACCATATGTCACCAAGCCCAAAGGACCTTCTGTTCAGACAGGGCATCCTGAGTACATCCTCTGACAGTATAGCTCCGTGCTGTGATATCCATTTCATACACAGCCTGATTCCTGGACATTGAAATCATTCAGGGAAGTTGCTATGAGCTCCCAGGAGATCCTCTCTCCACAAATCTGACCTGGCACAAAGAAAGTCCACTAGGTCAGAAAAACTGCCAGACCACAGTATGCTAGACCACATGGAAGAGCTACACTTCACTTCAGACCTTCTTCAAAGTCCAGTCATTTGGGGTAAAAAATCCAAAATATGTTAGTTCCCTGGCAAGTTTTTTAATTGGTTTTACTTTACCCGGTCATTTTTCCTCCCCATCATTGTGGGATAAAACAAGCCTTGTGCTTTACAGCACTGGCAGGGCCCAGATTGATACTGGGGTGGAGGCCTTAGAAGGCAGAAGGATGCCTCTGGCTTTCATCATGCATTAATCATCAATAAAATTACTCCCATATGGCAGGTTTACACTGCTGCAAATGAAGTATTTCCTGGTGTCCAAGCAATGATTTCCTCACATGTAACTGGCCTGAGAGGCTGCGGACTGTGGGATTCTGGACTCACAAAAAAATGGGTCTTCCTCCAGCTATAAGAAGTTGTTTGTCTATACCACTTCCAGTAGACTGGTGTCATTACATGTGCATCACTTCTGACAAAAGGCATCCACTGGGAAAAAGGATGACATCTCTGTTTCTAAGTGTATCTAAGATAAGGTGAGAGCCATCTCTTCCCACTGTTGTGGAAGACCTTTCAGATCTTGAATCTCCTGTCCTATATGACTATGCAGAACAGACTGTTCCCTTTTTCTTAGCAGTAGCCTTTTATACAATTGGCAACTGTTTTGTTTAGATAAGAGATGACTCAGACATGACAAACCACAGTCTTTCCTCAGAGGTCACATTTTCCCACTGTCTTCCTGGTAACACATCTGTTTAGTACAACTTAGCTTAACCTGTTACACAATAGAAAATTCATCCTAATGGATGTACATCTCTTTCTGCCTGGTAGTGTTGACACGTGTTCAGCCTGTGATAAGCCCAGATAGTGACTCTTGCATTGAATTCACCAAGTGACCGTTCTCCACATAAGTAGGGCTTTCCATGCCCTTGGTGAGTTCCATGAACTTGATGAGTTCCATGAACTTGGTGAGTTCCACAAACTTGGTGAGTTCTAGTCCTCTTCTCCTACACACACAGTTTTAAGGTGGTGCTCAAACACATTTGCAGACACCTGACCATGGCTCATATGCTGGCTTAATATGCATTTTTCCACCCATCAGTGGAAATACTGAGATGCTCTACATCTAAGACAGCCTCCGCAGAGAATCCTACTCTAGAAGTTCTTACATTTCATTAGTGAGCTACTAACAAGGATTCTTCATCTTCCAAATAGATTTGCCATGACCTTTTAACTATTTAATCAAAGTCCTCACCTTAACAGACATAATATCTTGCGTGTCATTTCCTCTTAAGTCAAGAGCTGTGATAGTTGTTACTTTCCTCCTGTCCACAGACTTCTTATTCTGGCATAGATGAAATTATGCTGGTATGACAATTTGCTCTTGACAAAACCACACTTGTCTCCTCTGGTCATTTAAAGAAACATGTTTGTTTCAGTATTTTCTTAGAAGATAAATTTAAAGTGGTCTGTTGTGGAATTCTTCAGTTCTTCCTTTTTCCTATTCTGCTGAAAGAATCATTACATCTACCTTTTCCCAGCATTTTAGAACCTCAGAAGATCCTTTGTTAATTGTCAGAAAAAGCTGCTAACAGCTTAGAGGTTACTTCACCCAACCCTCTAAGCACTCCAGTCCTTCAATACTTTCCTTGATATTCCCGCTCTTCCCAATATGACAATAAAAAATGTCCATTGCCCTTCATGTTCCTAATTTAATCTCATTTTGGATCTTGACCTTTTTGACTTTCCATTTTTACTTGTTCATGGCATTTTTATACTCATCGTCAATAATTTCACCATGCATACACACTTTCTGGCTGTTTTTCTCTTGCTTAACAAGAGCACCTAATTTACAAAATGGCATGTTTTTTCCAGTTTCAAACTCGCTCACCTAAACTGTCTCCCACCTTCAAGTTCTCAGCTAGTTCTTTCCTTTGCCTCCAGTCAAAACCAAAGAAAATTTCCTCTTGCTCTTTCTGCCACCCTTTGTACCCAGAAAACTGCCGCAACATGCAAGACCTCGCTGAACAGCCTGCAACCTGAAGGGTTGCCATCCCTACAGATGTCTGGCAGTTAAAATTCCCCACTGTCACCAAGTCCTGTTCTTGGGACAGTCCTGCTCGTTGCTTATGACAAGGCTTCAGGCACCCTTGTTCTGGAGACCTGGAGCATACCCTCACCATCCTAGTGCTGAGCAGGTCATTGTCCCTCCATTAGAACATGGATGTGCAAGGCACTGTATGTGCCCCTGGCACACATCACCTCCTCCATGTCTTCTTGAGCAATAATTCTATTTTAATATCCTGACTACGAGAATTACCTGAGCAAGTCTCTGCCACACTAGCATAAAGGCACCTAAGACATCCAACCAGTTGATCTAACAACTTTCCTACTGCATCTCCGGTGATCCAGGGAACTGAAAGAAGGAATAAGAGAAAATGGAATTATAAATAAATTTGTAGTTCTTTGTCTCAGTTTCCACTGTTTTACCTGGAATTTTCTGAAAGGATTTGTCTGTTAACTCGCTTCCCCTATACTCACAGAATCATAGAATGGTTTAGGTTGGAAGGGACCTTGAAGATCATCAAGTTCCAACCCCTCTGCCATGGGCAGGGACACCTCCCACCAGCCAGGTTTCTCAAACCCCTACCTGGCCTTGAACAGTTCCAGGGATGGGACAACTTTTCTGTGCAACTTGTTCCAGTGTCTCACCATCCTCACAGTAAAGAAAGTCTTCCTAATATCTAATCTAAATCTACCCTCTTTCAGTTTAAAACTGCTTCCCCAGCAGCCTGGACCTTTACTTCTTGAGCAGGTGAGCCTTGATTAACTTCCAGCAATGTCGTGGATGGGACTTACCCCTGTTACTCACTGACAAAAACCCTTGTGCATTGTTTAATTCCCCTGCAGACTAACGGCCTCCATGCCATTTTGCCTTCCAGCATGATGCTGAATCTCACCTGTGCACGGGGGCTTCACTGATGTGAAACAACTCCTGTCCCTCACAACCTTAATTCCCACCCTTTCTCCAGTGATAGAGATGAGGGAAATTTTTCTGCCTTCCTGGGTGAGTTTTTCTGTTCTGTTTTTTTGGGTTTGGTTTGGTTTTTTTTTGGTCTGCAGGGCTTCCCATGATTCTCCAGTGTTTCAACCCAGCCACCCCAACCTGAAACTCTACAGATTCCTTCCTAAAGGGATGCCACTTAGAGGCATATTTTCCTTTCCTGGTTCTTACTAGCAAAAAGAAAAGGCCACAGACCTTGCAAATTCAGTTCAAATCCTGGACTAAAGCATTCAGGATTGATGCTTCCATTTGAGAACAGCCCTGACAGCAGCAAATAAAGAATCATGCAATAGTGGAGGGAGCCCAGAAAGAGCAGCATTACCTCACTGTTTTTGTTATCACCACTGTAGTTTTTTGTGAACAGACGTCCTACTACTGCAGGGAGCTGGGAGAGCAGAAATAATAAGATGCTCACCTTGTTAACAAAGGATTAGGCCCAAGCAGTATATATTTAATTAGACTTTAAAGAGCTTATTTCAATGTTAGGAGATGCAGTTCTTTGCTGTTGCTGCTCTCTCAATATAATTGTTTCAGTAAGTGTTCTGCTAATCAAGAGAAAGGAGAGTGTTTTCAGACATTTTGAGTACTCAATTTTTGTTTGCATTTAGATTAAGAAGAAGAAAGTTGACCCAAAGCTCTTGTAGAGGTCATCTAATCTGTTTGGTTGAGAAGATCTGTCCTCCCACAGACTCACCTTCGGCACTATAAAGGAATACCTCTTCCTGATGACAAGCTCTCTTTGCAGTGTTACCTCACCCTTGGTCATTCTGGAAGCAACATCTTCTATTACAAAAATTTAGGAACTACATCAGAAATTAGAGTGCCGTTTGCATAGACCACATTTTTGGACTACTACCTACCACAAGACCCAGGGCATTCACAATGAACATTAGTGAAGACGACGTGGAGAAGTTTCTTGACGGCAACCCTGCTTTTGCCAAGCAGTACTTTGAGAAGAAACTAAGAACAGAGTCCTCGGATAGCAATGAGAGTGAAATCCTTTTTGAGTTGATCCAAGACATGCAAGAAAGCATCAACATGGAGAAAGTTGTTTTCAAGACCTTGCGAAGAATCAGGTCCCTTATTCACGCTGACCGCTGTAGTCTTTTCATGTACAGGCAGAGAAATGGCACGCCTGAACTGGCAACAAGGCTTTTCAACATCCAAGAGGGAAGCACCCTAGAGGAATGCCTGGTCTCCCCAGACTGCGAGATTGTGTATCCGTTGGACATAGGCATTGTGGGCTACGTTGCACAGACCAAGAAAACCATGAACATCAAGGATGTCAGTGAGGTAGGTTTGCCATTTATTCATTCATTTGGTAGAAGAACGGCTCATCTGCTTACTAGTACAAAGGGTCAAGAGGTAGCAGGGCAACTTGGTGCTTGGTCAAACTTCTTGCGGTGTAATAGCTGTATAGTGGAAACCAAAGAACCAGTAGCAAGTCTGTAAGTTGCTTCCAATTTCATTTATCGAGTGAGGTGAAGTTCAGCATGTCAATCACACTAGGTGTTAATGCCTGCAAACAAGTACACTGTCACACCTTGCCTGTCCAACTAAAAAGATAAAAATAAAATTCATATATAGTCCAGCAGAGAAGAGAGAGTGAGGTACAGTCAGATCTGCACTGAAGGCACAGGGTGTTTTCCACACATATTTATATTCCATGACTAACTGACAAAGAGAGAGGAATCCTTTACAGTGAGTCCAAAAAGGGTTTTCCACCACAAATGACATTTGAAAATGTTTGTTGTCTGATGAATCTTGGGCCAAAGGCATTTAGACGCATTTTTATAAACCAGAGGGAACGGACCTCAGAGCAGGTGGGTTAACTGCACCTGCGTACAGGTGATCTTCATCAGAAGCAGCAAGAGACAAACTTTGACCAAAAAACCTCTTTCAGCAAACACTGTACACTGCAACACCAGGAGGGATACAAGGAATTTCAGTGTTTTATTTTTATGCCTTCATGACAATATTTAACCCCATACTCCTGGGTTGAATCACGTAAACCTGAATGGCAACAATAACAATCCGCTTGTTCTAATCATAGGTATAAAACTAAAATCCGTGTGACCCAAATATGGCATTTGGGATTACTCCATCTATTGTTTGCTAGTTACAAAGAGACCATCTGTTTATCCATCCATTTGTTGCTCATTACAAGCATATCCAAATGCTTCAGCAAAAACTTCTTTGTCCCCAACAGAACATGCTGAGACATTGATTTGGTTGTGCAACCATTAATTTTTTTGCGGGAGGGCAGGGGAGGTGGGGGGGTCGGGGCAGGGGAGGGGACCGTGGATCAGAATATGTGCCTTAAGCATTTTCAAGCTCTCTGGCTTCAGACATTTCTCCAAGAATATGGAAGGATTTCAGTGCTGTGAGCCAACTGCTGCACTCCAACTCTAGTGTTTTCAGACTTTGAAGGACACACAGAGACTAAATGCTTGGTCTACCCCAATTGACAGATAAGGCCAGCAGGGAGGGAGGTCTGGAGAGAAGGTGATTAGGGAGTCATTATTGTTTCTAATGCAGCCTTCTGAATATGATCAGAGCTGCGGGAGTTTTTCTAACCCAAACAGAAGGACTTGTAGCTGATGAGTTATTCAGCTGAGCAGGGTGAAGATCTTGGGTCAGCAAGACCATCCCTACACTCCCTTATTGGCAGATGATGATGGTGTCAGTAAGGCCCTGTGCAGATGAGGTGATGGGCCATCGGCCTTCCCTGCATTACCGTTTCTCTGCTTTGTTTTCTTTTGGGTTGGGGGACAGTGACATTCACATAAGTGACAACTGGACGAGCTCCCTTTGTGCTGCCCCTACAGCATGACCTAGCACTCTCCCAGTGGTTTGAATGGCAATCTCCTCATGGGTGACTCCCTGGGCAGCCCAGTCCATTATGGTGCTATTTGTACAGTGCAACTGCTGCCAAAATGCTCCTGGGGCAGAAGCTCTTAGGGGCAGGGGGACAATGCCACACACGGCTGGTGCCAGCTGCACCCTCTGTCGGGATACCTTCCCTGCTGCCTACCATCCCATGCACAAAGGCTCAGCAACATGGGAAGAAGTGCCTGGGAGAACATTTTCTAGAGAAACAAGGGGTAGATGGCTTCATGAAGGCTACAGGCTGACAGCAGCTTCAGGTCCAAAGCAAAAGCAGAAGAAAAATGAGGATAAGTGAAATTCCCAGTGACTGTACCAGACAGCACTGGTTTAGAAACTGTATAAACTATATGCGGTGCTGCATGGTAACTGGCTGTAACCACTTCACAGTGTTAATGAGAAGTCAGAGGGAAGGATGGAGGAGGTACTATGAAGGATGTCAGTGATCTGAGAATGACTGGTAGAGAGCCTCCTTGTTCTGACAGGGTTTGACATGTTAAAGCTTATGATTTGAAAAATCTTTGCAAAAAGTGAAAAAATGCACATGTTGCAGTCAGAAACCACAGCCAGTTCTTTTGATACTACCATTATCACCTGTACATTGTCCAATTTTCTCCTAATTCATTTCTCTTCCTCAATAATTTTTTAAGCAAAACTTTCTTTAGGCTGCTTACTTTGAGAGGCTGTGCTTTAACTTTGTTTTAAGACCTCAGACATTGTGGAAAATGCTTAATTTGTAAATTCTCTATTGAACAGTGTGCCCAGTTCAGTCCATTTGTTGATGAGCTCACCGACTACACTACAAAAAGCATCCTTGCGACACCCATCTTGAATGGCAAAGATTTAGTTGCTGTCATTTTGGCTATTAATAAGCTGAACGGCCCACACTTCACCAGCTCTGATGAAACAGTAAGTGGTCAGTAGCTCAGTTTCTATCAAGCAGCTGTTGCTTTTGCCATGTAACACAGACTCTTCTACACTAGGGATGTCTGCTTTAGTGAAGCTCCACTGGTGCGAATTTTCCTACAGGGGACTCAGCCTCTAACAGAAGAGGCTTATTATGAGGATGCTTATCTCAGAAATCTTTCAGGAAAGTTCCAGTGAGATAAGCCTCATCTCACACCAGTGCAAAGCAAAGCATTTATCCAGGGGAATTACCATGATGTTGCTAAATGGGTGTTATGAAATCCAGTATACGTGAGGCTGCTACTGCATTCAACTCAATCTCGTTGTTTGCCTTTTCAGCTTTTTCTGAAGTACCTGAATTTTGCCTCCTTGAACTTGAAAATTTATCACTTAAGTTATCTTCACAATTGTGAGACTCGAAGAGGCCAGGTAAGAGTGAAAATGCAGATTGGGCTGTATCTCAAAATCAAATGAGTACATTCTTCTGATTTCAAAGGTGTACCTGATCTGGATCAAAGATCTGTGCCTGAAGAGTGGAAAGAAAAAGGTGCCCTTATCTGCTTTCAGTTGCTGCTTCTTCCCCAGAGTCCTTCATTAGTCTCTCTTCCTGCTGCTCTTGGCAAAACTGCAGGAGCTGACACAGTGGCACCAGCTTCGGCAGGGCTGAGCTGCAGATGTTTTCTTGAAACACTCTTGGAGCATTTAACCACTTCAGCCAGCAGCACCAAGATATTTCCCAAAACAATTAAGAATGTGGTATTTTTTCCTTATCTGCTTATTAAAAAATGCTATTGAATTTTTTCTTAGTGCCAGTAAAATGATTCTCACATGCCTGTTGTATTGGCCTCCATCAGTACAAATGAATGTAGATGAGGGTTTTAGGGTATTCTGAATTGAAACTATTCAGCCACCATCCTTTTCCATGATTTCAGTTATGAAAGGACTCTCAAATTTATTGGAATGGATGTGAATCCATGCAATCACTTTCTGCAGCAGACAACTGGTTGTCATTGAAGCGGACATGCAATTGTGTCTATGCTTCGTGGCAGCCATGCTTTTGTCTCCAGTGGGGCTTCCCGTGGGGGATAAACACCTGTTCCAGCAAAAAGCATGCAGAATGAAAGTTTATTTTAGAAGCTTTGGGACAGCACTTGCACTTACTAATTCATTAACTCATGGGTTTTGTCTAATTTTTTCAGTAATCAAAAAAATGAACAATGGTCAGGTGATACAGCCATCTAGCAATGCTGAGTAATTTGACTAAAGTAGAACTAGCAAAGCTTTGTTCCAGTTGAGGGCTTAGCAGTAGCACTGGGGGAAGTAAGGAAGGGGCTAGAAGACAAAGTGGAGACCCAAGAGGTGGAAGGCCTAATGTCTCCCACAGGGTGCCCTGGTCTGGGGCTGCACTCAGGAGTCCTGTGTTCATGTATCACTGCTGCATCAGTAGGTCCTGCAGAAAGGGAGGAAAGCAAGAGTGAGATGCAAGACACACTGCTAGTTCTACCAATAGTTCAACTGGCAGACCTCTTGCCATCTAGATCTAAAGGTCTGGCAACAGGTAACTTTGTTCATTGTGTTAGACTTAAAAGTACAAAAGCGCAGAGTGAGCAAATTACATTCTCAAAGGTGGTCTAGGATTTTAATATTGCAAATCCCAACTGCAAAGACTGTGGGATACTGTAAGTAAAATGTCTTGTGCAAAGACAATTCAGTCCACTTGTGCTCAGATGCTGTGTAAGAGTCTTATTAGAAGACCATATAACACATTTTGCCCAACTTCTTTGCGTCATTCCATGAACTGGCCATTCTTCAGGTGTTTCTTTCAGTCTTCCTCATTGGTCTTGTGGCTTTCAGCATGCTTAATGCATGTTGTAAAATGCCAAAAAAAACCCCCATTGCTCATTTTCCTCTAATGGTTTGTGTGATAACACCACTGTCCTATCTGAGGGATGCTCAGTGGCCAGTGACGCTGAACACCCCAGACTTTATAGGAGTGGCAGAGTTGTCCCAATTTATGAATTAGAAACAGAGACCGATGCAGCTCAAAATTGTCAAAAATATCTACTAGTGCCCAGTGAAGAGGTGAGACACACTTTTCCTGATTGCAGCCATGTAACAATACTTCTTGTTCAAAGCACAGGTCCAGTCAGCTTCAGGTAGCAGCTCTCAGTTCTTCTGAAGCACTGCTCCTCTTGTCTCCCGGGCTCAGAAAGCAAAGCATACACACTCAGCTAAGCTAGGCAATTGCATAGATGGTTTCCTTACCATTTCAGAGAAAATTAAGTTCTCTGTTAGGCCCGCAAAGACTCTTCTTGTGCCACCAGAAATAATTTCCTAATTCACTGCTCTGTTTTTACAAATGAAAGAGCCTAATAGGAACAGCTTTCTTAAGGGTACATCTGCAGGGCACAAGATGGGGAAAAGGATCTTTGTGCGCTGATGCACACGCAAAGCAGCTGTGCAAATCTTTTGAGGAAGGTGTTAATTTGGATATTTCCAATGCCAGCCTCCAGAATTTGCAACACTTTTGGTGTTAACTGTTTTTGGATGCAAGATTTTAACTATGGGTATAAAATGTAAGTGGGGCCATATCTTTATCTGGCACTACTACTTTTTTCTGCTATATTTGTAAAACTGGACTTTTACATAGCACTCCATGATGACCTGACTCTTTTCAGAGTGCATCATTCCCTAGTAATTTGCAGTGTGAATAGGCAACACTTCTATGTTTTGCAGCACAAGTTGCTATTGCACTTTTTAGGAACTGTAGTATTAAAACCCAGTCATTTCCTTGTTACTCCAAAAACATTTGGGAAGCCTAGCTTTCAAGGAGAGGGTATGTTTATATTTGGATTTTCTCCTGCAGGTACTGTTGTGGTCAGCTAACAAGGTTTTTGAGGAACTGACAGACATTGAGAGGCAGTTCCACAAGGCTTTTTACACAGTAAGAGCATACCTGAACTGTGACCGGTACTCAGTAGGTCTCCTGGACATGACGAAACAGAAGGTGAGTGTTCACCTGTGTGTTGTACGTTTCTGCATTGCTGCTATCCACTGAGGGGCGATGTGTGGAGATAAGTTTTACTGGGGCAGCCAAAGTACAAGCTAGCTTTGAGTCATTACTCCTGCTTTGGTTGGCATTTTTTTTATTCCATTGTGCAAATGAAGAGCCTAGGATAAAGAAAAGAGGGGAAAAGGGAAGAACTTGTCATTGGAATGGAACTGCTGAAGGAGCCAGAGGCTGGGAAGAAAAAGGAAGGGCAAATGTGTCTGACCATGGCAATCCTGGTCAAAGCCTGAAATGTAAGCAGAGCTTCACAAAGTTTGTGTATATCGGAAGTATCATGAGATACCTGTGGAAATCCCCAGCAACAAATCAGCCGCCTTCCTCAAGGGTTTATCAATGTGTATGTTACCAAGGCTTTTAGGTGAAATTTGGCTTCATGAAAATAAGCTAGCAGAAGCTAAGTTACTTCTGCAGTTCTGATTTTGTCTTATTGTTTGCACCTTTGGCAAGCTTTATGTGGGGGTTACACAGTATCCTTGTTATAGGATCCCTACTTTACTCCATGGTCAGACTGACTGAGGCTACCATGAACTTTGGTCTCCACCACATTGCCAGAGCCTTTATAGCACACTGTCTTGTGAAGAAGTGTATTAAAAGGTCATTAGTGTGCTAAAGACACTTTGATCAGCATTGTAATGTAGCCTAAGAAAAGAAAAAAACAAAACCTCTTTCACTTCAGCAAGCTAACAAATAGTAGATCAGCCCTATGGTCACGTAAAGAACACTTAAAATACTGACATAGCGGTTCATTCTGTGAATACAGCCTGTGCTGTTCACTGAGTGAAGCAGCATCCTGAGTATAGGCAGTACGTGACTATATACAGACATATAATGCAACTGACTCTTCCTGATCTAGATATACCACTCTGCTGCTTAGTATTGAACTAGTCTTATTATTTCATGCCTTGTTTAAACAGTACCAAAATGAGCATGGTAGAGCAGTGGTTACTTTGAGGCTTAAGGCAGAATGCACTTTTCTACTCTAAATATACTTCTTTCATTTTAAAACCAGGAATTTTTTGACCTGTGGCCAGTCCTGCTGGGAGAAGTTCCCCCGTACTCAGGACCTCGCACCCCAGATGGTAGGGTACGTGAGAACCAGATTTCTTAAACTCTCTCCTGTTTGGCGGGATTGCCTCACCACTAATTTTAACACACTCCTCTTTTTATCTGCAGGAAATAGTCTTTTACAAGGTCATTGATTATATATTACATGGAAAAGAAGACATTAAAGTCATCCCGTAAGTGTCCAGTTTCTGTATGCTAGGTACTGACACAAAGTGTAGCTAAAACCAGGGTTCCCCATGATTTAAAGACATTCATGAGTAGATGTGCAAAGGACCAAAAGAAAACTAAGAGAGCTGGAATACAAGTTGGTGCTTCAACTCACCTTTCTGCAGGACAAAGATTTCCTCCATGGCATTGGGAACCTGGCTTGGAAGTCAGACTCCAAAAGTCACTGCAACCAGTGATTCTTTTTAGATGCAGAAGTGAATTGTCTTAACTGCCTGCAGTTCTGCCACTGTCCTTGCCAGGCTGAGGCAACATTCTTCCTTGGTGCCATCCCTGTGTCAGTGAGTGAGCCCATCCAGGCTGCCTTGTGTTGAGGCATCCACTGTCCCAGTCATGCCCCTCACCCCTCTGCTACCCTCCGGACCTCTCATGGTCACTCCGGCTTTCCTGCCTGTTCTCCAGCTTCCTTGTTTCTCTCTTATTCTCCAGTCACTGTCCCCATCTCAAGGCTACCTCTGGCCTTTCCTCCTCTCTTGACACCACACTGAGACTCCCTCTTTCTGCAAACCACCCTCTCTTCTTGCCGCTGAATTTTTCAGAGGAGCCTTGGCCACCTTGGACAAATGTGACATGACAGGACTTTTGCCCAGGTCTGGTCACACTTTGCATTGCTGTAAGTGCTGCAAGAAAGGCCCCCATTGCTTAGGTACAGCAGTGTTCAAAAGTTCAGGCTGGCAGACATTCTTGGCCAGGAAGCTTTTTTTATCTTTCTCTGTGCTGAAGGTCTGAAACATGGTCCTCGCTCCCAGGAACGACGTTTTCTTAAGTGTCTACAGACAATGATATTTTATGAGTTATTCTGTATTGCATCCTTGAAGAAAAAGTATTCACTTATGTAAAAAACTTTTGCTCGCACACATGGGTCCTTTGAAAGTAACAGGACTATTTAGTAACTGAGGGTGAAACATATTAAAGTGGATTGTGCGATCAGGTGGATAAGTTTCAGCTCCATGGTCATTCTTCTGTAAACACATATCCTTAATTTCCCTTATGCGTTGTTCTTTCATGCAGAAATCCTACCCCAGATCACTGGGCGCTAGTTACTGGACTGCCAACCTATGTGGCTGAAAGTGGATTTGTAAGTACTTAACTTAGCCTTCTTCAAGGCTTTATGAGATCCAGTCATACTAATGCTGCTTTTTCATCAATTCAGTTTTTTTGTTTTGGTATTTAAACTTCTTATTGCCCATATTGTAAAACTTTTTCTTTTGTGTGATCCCCTAGATTTGCAACATTATGAATGCTGCTGCAGATGAGATGTTTAAGTTTCAGGTACCGTGAAAACTTCCAGTCCCATCAAGGATTCCAATTTGTTTGCAGAAATGTAATTTAGACTCAATATTAGGCATATAAATATTCCTGTAGCCTGTAGTCTTGATGTAAAATGGGAGTGCTGATGTATTTAGAAAACACATTAAGTACATGGTATCTTTCTGCTTACTATTGCTTCAAGGAAGGTCCTCTAGATGAATCAGGATGGACCATCAAAAATGTTCTGTCCATGCCAATAGTCAACAAAAAGGAAGAAATTGTTGGTGTTGTCACATTTTATAACAGAAAAGATGGGAAACCATTTGATGAACAGGACGAGACCCTCATGGAGGTATAGTTCCTTGCTGTGGCTGGAAGTAGTTCATATTATTGAGAGAGGTCACAATTGCCCATTGTACACCTGCAAAGCATCCCCCAGTGTTTTGCAGCTAAGTTAGTTTCTTTGTTGCTTATAGAGGTGTTACGCATCAGCTTGAAAGCTTTGAAAGCAACTATGTGAACTACTGGGGTTTTTCAGTCTTGGAAACCCAGCTGTTTGAATGAATGAAACGAATGAAATGATGAAATTTGAATGAAACCCACATCATTTTCTTTCAGCATTCTTTGATTGGACACCTAGCCATGCGCAGCTGTGATGTACTAACAGAACCATTCTGACCTGTGTTCATATACATGACAGCTGGCTCACACTGGCTGGGTAGCTCCCTCAATACATTACACAGAAATTGCCCATGTAGCTAAGACACAAAAAGTGGCCAGCTATTGAATCTACCAACAGCAGCTGTAATTAAAGACCTTGCTGCTTAGAAATGCTTCTACGCTTGTTTGAATCCAATGTAGGCATTCAGATCTTGGCATCTGTTACCAATCAGAACGTTTCCTGAAATAGACTTTTCTTATCAAAAAGACTGTGGAAAAAAAAAATCAGTTTGAATTGGCTACTGGACAGCACACAAGTTGAGAGCAAACACAGAGTGTGAGTAAACATACGTGAAACGTGATGAGACCACCTTACTCTCCCTTGATACGAGGGTTCCTGACCTACAGTCACCATTGTGACACCAGCCTTTCCACAGGCATGGAGACACTTGCAACAAAACAGAAATAGATTTCCACAGGCTGAACTGGACAGAGGGTCCTCAAACCTCCACTGCATGGATCCTCTGGAGGCGCAGGCAAATTCAACAGCTGGGGAGCTGCTATGCTGAGGAGCAAGTAGTAATTTGGAGCGAACACACTGTTGCTCATTGCTAGGCTTGTGGCCAAAGTGGAGCTTGTGATTCTCTAAAAATATATCATGCAGTGTTATATTTCTGTGTCTTTGAGGAACAGATGTTTTAGTTATTTCACCATTTCCTTCTTTTCCCCTCATGAAGTCCTTGACACAGTTCCTGGGTTGGTCTGTACTCAACACCGACACGTATGATAAGATGAACAAGCTGGAGAACCGGAAGGACATTGCTCAGGATATGGTGCTCTACCACGTGAAATGTGACAAAGATGAAATCCAGGAAATTCTGGTAATGCCTCGCAATGTGCAGCACACCCCCAAGCGTACTGCCCTCACCCATGACTTACGGCACAGACACAGGTCTCCCATCCCACAGCAATGCTTCCAGCCACCAGGGTGTGGAGGCAGCACATGGGTCCCAGTTACTGCACAGAGGCAGAACAAATCTTTGGTTTGACTTTGTAGTCTGCCCTCCACCTAGGCACAGTGCCACGCTGTGTCCTTTCTAATTTCCTCAGCAAAGCCAGCCCTGGAGGTGGGCTCACACAGGTACTACTCAGGGGAGGGCTGTAGGGGTGGAAGAGAGGCTGATTTATTCCCCAAAACCTCCTTAGTGCAGAGGATGTGGCGTTAGAAAACTCACCTGGGATAATGTCTCGGGGGGGGCATTTGCAAGTGTGGGAAACATGAACCAAAATCAAGGAGAGGGAGAACATTTTTATGAGGAAGAATGGGTCGAAAGACCAGAAATAGATAAGGTCCAGGAAGAAAACACAATTTGCATATGAGAGCTGCCCTAGATTGCCCCAAAGCTGCACAGTGCAAAGTCCAGCAGGGTTCAGTTGCCAGTTTAACACGTCCATGCTCTTTGCAGCCAACACGGGAAAAGCTGGGGAAGGAGCCAAGTGAGTGTGAGGAAGAGGAGCTGGCAAGCATCCTGGTAAGAGCAATATACCACTGGAATGGACAGCCCTGGCAAACAAATATTGCCTGGGTGTATCCAGGGAAGAGTTCCCATTGTTGGCACACTGGTACACATTGACAGGGCACCTGGTGAAGGGTGAAGGCAAAGCATGCCCTGCCCTCCTCTGCTGTGGGATTTTGAGGTTATTATTATCAGGTGACAGTGAATGTCTTTTGCAGCGCCTAGGGAGTACCTGTTCTCTGCCGCGTTATCTCAAGAGGTTCAAAGTTCATCTGGAAAACACATCAGACACCTTGACTTGTCATGCATTTTGTGCTCTGGAGTAAATATGGAGGGCTATAAGTCTTCCCCTGTAAGACTTGTCAAGTTTGGAGTCTCCAAACTATATCAAATCAAAAAGAGAAGTGATTAAGAGCAAACAAGCAATATTTCTTGCACATGACCAAAAATGCCATGCCTCTTCCCCCCACTAATGTGGTTACCATGAAAAGCTGCATTTCAATCTATTTATGTGTTATATTCTAAAAGGAAAAGCGACCAGCAGTATCAGACTGATAAATTTTTATTAAGCAAAACCCATTCCAGGTAGTCCTAGGGATGACATACATAGCACAGCAACAAACCGCCCCACCTCTCTTACAGAAAGAAGAACTCCCGGGGCCCACCAAGTTCGAAATCTATGAGTTCAGGTTCTCCGATTTTGACTGCACCGAGCTAGAACTGGTGAAGTGCGGCATTCAGATGTACTACGAGCTCGGCGTGGTGAAAAAGTTCCAGATCCCACAGGAGGTAGGAGCTGGCAACACACAGGGACTCCTGTCTTGGACAACCAGTAAATGTGCCGTGTGGATGAGGTCCCTGTGCGTGCCCTGCGCAGCTCACGGAGTAGCCAGAGGTCTGGGTTCACGGGGGCTTGAAGGGAGAGGGACGTGCGTCCTGAGCCTTCTGCCCACTGAAAGCGGGGAACCTCCTCTCAAAGCCCCCAGTCACTACATTGCGGGTTTGGAGCATGAAGCTGGCCTCTTCTGCTCTGCACGGTCTTCTACATAGGTCTATATAGGTGGGGGCTACACCATGGAAAAAATTGCTTGCACTTGCTGTGTCTAATGCCACCCAGAGCCACTGTGTAAAAGCACTTTCCAGGAGCAACACGGGCCAGTGCATACGTATGTGCGTGTTTCATTTGCTATAGTATGTACCTTATAGCTTTCAGCCAACGTATGCTGAAACCCGCACTGGCAGGTCCCTCTCCTTTTATTCCCCCTGCAAACACGGACATGCCTTCATTTGGTGCAGTTGGTACCAACTTCGTGACTGCTGGCAACAGGAGTGGTGTGACCCTGTGGGAACAAGGACCCCAATAGCCCCTGATGTGCAAGTTCACGGCTTTTTCCACAGTTGAAGCCCCTGTAGGACTTGTGAAACCGGCATTTCAGCAGCTCTGCTGCTCCCCGAGGGATTTCTCAGCACATCATATGAGGTTTATTGCCATCTAGTGGGATCTGGAGGTAACTGCAGGAAGAGTTTTCACCCCAGGAAGGCAGGCTGTGAAGTAGGTGCTCTGAACAGGGTTTACTTCTGTGCTTCTTACTTACTGCATGTCAATGTCAAAAAGTATTCAAAATATCTACTCTGGAACAACTAACCCCTGATACAGGTTATTCTTTGCTGCCACTCTGAGTAGTTGAGATTTTAAAAAATGAATGGTCATCCATGATTAATTTGCTCTCTAATGAGAAAACTTATCGCTACAATATGTAGGACGTGAAGAATTAGAATGCAGAGGGAAAAAAAAGTTTAAAATATTTTGTAATATTGTAATTTTTTAGGTAATATAAACACCACCCATATCTACATCTATGGAGCCTTATCTCTTGAAGAGACGTATCAGTGTGAGTAAATCACAAGACATGGGAGGCACAAATCTTACAAGTGACAACACAGAGAAACACAGAAGTTCAATAAGTTCACAAACAGTAGGATGAAATCTCTTTTACTCTAGACCTTGCTGTTTCTTCTTTCCCACCCAGGCATCCCTGTGGTTTTATATTTCTTTTTTTTTTTTTCCAAAAAGAGAAAGATATTAGAAAGCTGAGAGCTATATTTTAGCATCCCCTTTAGCTTTCTGCTGGGCTTTACTATAACAACACTGCCAGGAAAGCCTGATGATATTACAGCTTCTGATTCCTCTCTGGGGCCACCTCTGTAAACCTGATCAGAACTTCATCATGACTTCCATACATGGTCTTTATTGCAAGAGCAACAGGCAGCAGCTTCATCTCACAAACTAACATCCTCTTCCCTAATTTTTCAGGTTCTGGTAAGGTTTGTGTACTCTGTCAGCAAAGGCTACCGTAAGATAACTTACCACAACTGGCGCCATGGCTTCAACGTCGCGCAGACCATGTTCACACTCCTGATGGTAAGGTAACACCACCCCAGTTAATTCTGCGGCACAACTTTATTTACAGGAGGTCTTCTATTGCACCCTGGAGATATGCAGGGCTCCATTTGAATCCTGGTGTAGGATAAGAGTTTGTTACGCCTAGCACAGGTCGTGCTAATTTGCCTTAAGTGACAGTCCTTGCATTACACTTAAAGCTGCAGACAACACTGCCCAATGAATGGAGTGCTTTAATTCTCATAGGTACAGATGTGTATGGTGTTGAACAGCCTCCAGATTAAATCCTTCTGCAGAGTATGGGAGACAGACTACAGGACTTCCCTTCCTCCAATAGCTCCTGACAGTAAGAGCCAGACTCAAATTAGCTGGTTGGGAAGGAGACAACCTCATGCTCTCCATTTCCAGGCAGAACAGGCACAGGTCTCAGTCTGTCACTGGTGTGAATGTAGAAAGTGCCATTTCTCACAGGCTTTCAGGGCAAGAAGTGCGCCAACAAGAAAAAAAAAGGTGTCACACTGCTGCTCCACACCAGGCATGGACCAGGACCAGGGCACAGTGCAGTTGGTATGGCCCACACAGCTGGCAGTGGAATTACGCCTACCACCCCTGGACAATCCTTTGGGCAATTCAGCTTGGAGACCCCATTGACCTCACTGCCCAGAAAGATGCAGACCTCCTTTGCAAAGTGCTTTGTGTCCAGTGACTGGAGGGATGCTTATGGAACCCGGGTGTCCCTGGGGCATGAGGCTGCTATAGCAGTGGGTAGCCAACATTGCAGGAGGGCCTTGAGCACATATGCATGATACACGTGCCCACCTGAGTCTGAAACATTTAACTTCCAGCTGCGTCCCCATTTTAACAGTGTACTGTGTATCGCATTTAACTTCACAAGTATTTTCAGTTCTCCTGGGCTGTTTCAATTAGGAGATCCCCAGCACAGAGCAGCCACAGCTTAGTACCTTTTCCTGTAAGAGATACTAACAGACAACGTCCAAATTCTCACCCCCCAGACTGGCAAACTGAAGCGTTACTACACAGACCTTGAAGCCCTTGCGATGGTAACTGCTGCTTTGTGCCATGATATTGACCACAGGGGGACCAACAACCTTTACCAAATGAAGTAAGCACTTTCCTGCCACTTCAAACCATTTGCTGTTGCTCTCGTGTGGAGTGGGATCAGGCTGTGATCACACCAAACTCCAGTATAACTGTGTTTTATACACAGGGGTAACCCTCTTTTGCAAATAACCTTGCTTTTCAGCTTGCTACAGCGCTTGGGCTTACACTTTGGCCACTCGGGAAACCAAAATCTTGTGGTGCTCTCTGGGGCTTTCTTTACCTCCTAGCAAACCTCCTTTGGTTAAAGCAAGACCCTACGTTACTATTACAGGGTGGAAGAAGTGCAGTGCAGGCATTTAGTAGCCTGGGCATCATAGGAGACACAGGATGCCACCAGGAGCATCCTGGACATAAGAAGCCTACTTTTTGCTGGAAGGTATCTATGGAGAAAGCACCATGCATGGCACTGCCCTCACCACCTGCAGAAACAAAGCACCTATGAGCATGAGGGTACTGCTCTCAGTAGGTAGTTACTAGCCACAGCAAAACAGTTGCATGATTTCATTGACCAGTCAAGCCTCTTTTGCTTACTTAAAGTAGTGTCAGATCGCAGCACGTCTGCAATGTTTGCTGGCTATACTGTCTTCCTGTTTTCTGGAGCTTTGGAAAAATGTAAGTGAAGCTGGCTGGTGTTTCAGATACAAGAGGGTCTTGCTTTTCAGCTAGGAAATTGTCCAAGGCCTGCTGTTTTTCTCTTCCTATTACTAGTTACCGACATGTAGTTATTCAAGAATTAAACAAGCTTACTATGCTGAGTAATGAAAGTCCAGTCATAAAAAAAAACATTTTGGGTGAAATTTGCAGTTGGAAGACTGTTTTATACAGCGTCCAAGTAATTCTAAGCAGTGTCGCAGAACTCTCTTACTCGACTGAAGTCATTAGCTATTAAAAATATTACTCTTAAGCCTTTTAAAATGAGTTAACTTGTGCGTGTGACAAAATTAAATATAAAATGGGACACTTCTTTTTATTTTTAGGTGCAGCAGTAACATTTTTAATTTTTCCTTTACACAACCAGGTCTCAAAATCCTTTAGCTAAGCTTCATGGATCCTCAATTTTAGAGAGACATCACTTGGAATTTGGAAAATTCTTGCTCTCTGAAGAGGTTGGTAATGAACTGTAACGTAAGGACATGAATAATTTACTTTGGGGGAAGATTTCCACAACAACAGAGCTGTCAGCGCAAGACCTTTCTCTGGTTTGGATACCTAGGAACTGCAGCTGCCTCACTCCCCAAATACTCTATGCTCACCCAGGACCAAAACATATAGGCTTCCTAAATGCATGACTTTGTTTCCTCAGAAGCCATATTGTTATACCCATAGGAATATGTTAAATATAGGATTGTCCTCCTGTAGCACCTCTGTCAGGGCCAAGGCTGACACACTCCTCCAGCTAACTTTTCATTTCAGGCAAATTCGCACTGGCACCAGGGAATAGGGTTTGGGCATATGCTGTGTAGCAAGGTTCAGGACACTGACCCTGTTCAGTGAACAAAAGGGGAGACTAGGCACCAACATGTGGTGAATGGGGCTCGCAAACCTTGCATCTTAGGGGAGTAAGCTGAAACTATTTAAAAAAAAAAAAAAAAGTGAGCACATTTGAGGAAGGGAGGTGGCCAGTAACTCACAACAACACAGTGCTTGGATTTTGCAGCTCCCTTTCCTTTGCTTTTCAGTCGCTGAATATATGTCAGAACCTCAACCGCAGACAGCATGAGCACATGATTCATCTGATGGAAATTGCCATTATAGCAACAGACCTGGCACTCTACTTCAAGTAAGTTGGTCACGTACACTGTGTGTGAAGGGTAGAAAGCAGCTGGTACTTCACAAGGGCAAAATGTGATGCTTTGCTCTGAGAACCCCTCTGTGTAGCAATCCTCTTCACAGACACTACCTCTGGAAGGCTGCCTTTAATACTGACATCAGAGCTGGTGGGGACAACTCAAATCATTCAAAAGAATTTTGAGCTTTTACTCATTAGATCACATACGTGACTTTTGAACCCTCTATTTCCAACAAGGCAGTGCTATATGATCCCCTAACAGAAAGAAATGTCTGATTTATTTTTTTTTACTTAGCACTTCAGCACTAAAAGTACTCATGAATGGCCTGGCCAGGGCTATATTAAATTCTCTGGGAGAGCAGCACAACCCAAATAACAAGTGGTCCATTGCAGGTGAATATCCAGTTCACAGTTTATTTCACACCCAAAAGCCAAAAATGACGAATATCTTGGAGCAGCATGCACTGACTTCCTGGGACATAACGCAAGAATTCAACAACGTATGAATTCCTACTTAGCAAGGAGTTTTCAAAACGTGCTTTCAAAATATAGTGCAGAGACCAGAGACTGCTGCTGTGTTTTGCACTGAAGAATGATTATGTGAAATATAAAGAGTCAACAAAAGAGGAATATGAGGGAGGGTGTAATACCAAGTCCCATTAATCTGGAGATAAGGTGGCTATATAGGAGCAGATACTATCACTTCCTTACCAGGTGGGAACAAGGCAGCCTTTGCCCTCCTTGGTTCATGGTCTGCAAGCGAAGGCTTGGTTGAGATCAGACCCAGGCAAAATGATAAATACAGAACATGTATGCAAGTTGCTTTGTGGATCTGGCCTAAATGTCTTCTCTGCAAGCATTGAAATAGCAGATTTTTCCTGATTTCACGCCACTCAAAACATGGGTGTAGTGTGTATAAACCCCTTCCCAGAAATGCTACATATATTTAGGTATGTAAATATGGTTAACAAGGTCAGACAAAGTATATAAAGCCAGGTAGCTTTATATAAAAGGTAGGAGCTTTTGTATAAAAGCCAGGAGCTTTATAAAGCTCCAGCCAGCTCTAGGTTTCTGCAGCTTGCTTAACATTCCAGGAAAAAGCCTTCTTTTGCTGCCAGCAAAGCTGGAAGCATTTCTCAGCTGACATAACTTGTAGTAGCGGATACTTTAAAGTTCCTGCTCATTTCTCACCTCTATGCTTATTTTAAGTCATTTACAATAGTTTCCCCTACTTAAGAGAAGCAGGTAATGGTCCTTGGTTTTGTTGGGCGCTTCCTTGAGGACCCAAATGCCAGGACAGCAACCACTGGAAACCCTTCTAGAAGGGTTATCAATACCAGGATCAGTCATCTGTTTTTAACACTTTTGTTTCCTTGTTTTGGAGCTTTTTCTTTTTTGTTTTTCCCCTTCAAAGAAAGAGAACAATGTTTCAGAAGATCGTTGATGAGTCCAAGACGTACGACAACATGACTGCCTGGACTGAATACTTGTCTCTGGAGACAACAAAGAAAGAGGTTGTCATGTGAGTAATCAGCTCTGGAAAGGTTAGTGATGTGGTCACCAGGTGAGATCTCCCAGAACATGCCTTGCGCTGCGCTTAGTGCAAAATCATCAACATGTGGTACACCACCATCCACTGAAATCTGATCTTCTGGAGAAGCAGGGAAAAAACGGGAAAAAAGCTTGAAGAGGCTCTTTGTCCAGATAAGTGACTGGTTTTGGAGTGTTATTCTGGTCATATACTCCTAACAAGATGCAGGATCCCTTCTGGCCATAGACTCCTGCCAGACCACTCTGTAGGCCACAAACAGGGGCAGGCCGCAATGGCAGATCTATAGGAATCCAATCCATTAGTTGCTCTTCCCGGTGGCAACCAATCTTAGTTGCACAATGCTGTTGTTGCGACCGGACAGACTCTTTGCAGAGCACTTTGCACCAGCAATGAAGTGCACCCACAGTCTCACTGCAGTCTGCACTGCTACATCTCCATGAGGGAGCCAAAGATGTTGCTCCAAAGTCAAGAAGTTCAGCCCAACAATGACTAAAGCAGCAAACATCCTAATGCCAGAAGCAAGCCATTCCCTAGCATAAATCCATTTTAATCGAGAGAGCAGTCCTTGATGAATGTCCCAGTAGGAGCCAAGGCTGTTACAGCAACCCGTCTTTCTTTATCTATCACTTCAGCAGGGACTGGGGGATACCTGACGCGGTACTGGGGCATGAGCATCCAGAGCCTGGAAGAGGTAGGGTGCAGGCTGTAGAAAAGAAGCTAATTTCTTTCCTGTTTTTAGGGCCATGATGATGACTGCCTGTGATTTGTCAGCAATCACAAAGCCTTGGGAAGTCCAGAGTAAGGTCAGGTGCTTGATATACTGTTAGATTTCTCTAGCTTATACTTTAAAGTAATGTAATTTCCTAAGATGCTGTCAGGGTTTAACCCCAGCTGGCAACTAGGGCCATGCAGCCATTCACTCACTCCCCTCCCCTCGAGTAGGGTAGGGAGTAGAGGGCGAAAAAGGAGAAAAA
The DNA here is from genome assembly GCA_017639485.1 of Pluvialis apricaria. Taxonomy (NCBI): domain Eukaryota; kingdom Metazoa; phylum Chordata; class Aves; order Charadriiformes; family Charadriidae; genus Pluvialis; species Pluvialis apricaria. The sequence goes on along the minus strand of CM030044.1, from coordinate 53,460,531 downwards.
AAAAAAAACACCAACTAATGGGTTGAGATAAAAACAGTTAAATAGAACAGTAATGGAAGAGAAAAATAACAATAATAATGGTAAAAGAATATACAAAATAAAGTGATATAACGCAAGACACTCACCACCTGATGATCAGTTGCCCAGCCTGTCCTGAGCAGCAATCACAGATCCCAGCCCCCCGGCCAACCCCCATTTATATACCAAGCACACTGTCTATGGTATGGGATATTCCTCTGGACAGTTTGTCCTGTCTATGCTCCCTCTCAGCTTCTATGGGAAGCTGAAAAATTTGTATAAATATTACTTAGCAGCAACTAAACCAATATGTGTTATCAATATCATTCTCATACTAATTTCAAAACACAGCAGCTAGTAGGAAGAAAATTAACTCTATCCTGAATGAAACCAGGGCAGCTGCCTAGAAGCTGAATCAAAGTGTCCTACCAAAACTAGCAAAAGGGCTTTAGAATAACTATGGGTTTGATGGATAAACTAATCTTTAAGACTTAAGTTGTGAATTCTGTAGAAAATTCTCGGTTACCAAAAAATAAAAGAAAAAAATCAAGTATTTAGCTTCTTGTGTTATAGCGAGGTTTTTTGCACATAATGTATGGGCTGTTTTTTTATGGCCATACTTGCTGTTTTCTCAGTTGTTTGATTTCCCCTAGGAATTCCTTCCTGAACTGTACTTGAGCAATTGCTAAGTAAGAAACATTAAAATAGAAAGGAGGATAAAAGAAATAAAACCCACCTTCCTGTTCAGCATGGAGAAAGGACAACTGAGAAAATCATAATAGGCAGGGGACACGTTGGAAACATTTCTTAATAGATGAGCAGTGGACTAATGAGCTCCAGTGCAATAAGGTTGTTGATCTGTCACTACACAGGTGCAACCCCATTGCCACTGCTGCCCTTCCCAGGAGAAAGGCTGGGGCTGGACATGAAGCGACAGAGGGGCTATAAGTGAGAGTTGCTTCATGGTTGGGAACTGAAGTGCATCAAGTTATAAAGCCAAAGTCAGTGCTAACTTTTCTTTTTCCGTCATTGGCAATGTAGGTAGCTCTCCTGGTAGCAGCTGAGTTCTGGGAGCAAGGAGACTTAGAAATAAGCGTCCTTCAGCAACAGCCTATTGTAAGTACAATGCAAGAGCCAGACAGTTCAGTTCAGACAGCAAGTCTCAGCAGAGACTTACTACAAGCAGTGCTGCTCTCACAGCACCGTGAGTCTTCCTGAAATCACCATGCCTGCCAAAATCCATTGGAAAGTGGGTACTAAAGCTGTTTCTTAACATATTTTTTCTGCTATAATAACAAATACTTAAATTTGGCATGGAAAGAGCCAAGAGTAATTCCTTGATGAGGCCTCCACCTGTGTGGTTTGGGTTTTCTTTAGACTTTCATACATCCCCTCTACCCACAGAGGCATCACAAACAATACAGTAGGTAAAAAGGCATTCTTAGAATATAATTTCATGTTCTGTTTTGTTTTAGAAAATTGAAAACCTCTTCAGCACTTTATAACATGAACCTTCTCTCAGATACCTGGTTGAGAGGTGCAAGGGAAAAACTCTTTCTCCTCCTCCCCATCCATAGACTTTGAAAGACCTGTCAAAAACTTATGCTAAAATGCAAAGGATATGAATCCACTTGAATCCTCTGCATCAGAGGAAGAGGGCTGTGATGGACAGCTTTTATGGATGGCATGGTAGAACTGCCAGGCTGACACAACAAGGCAGTTTTGGGGAGAAAATAGAGGTGTGTTTTTCAATTAAATGTTCTCATAAATCAAGGTGAATTTGTGTCCTCCCACAGCCCATGATGGACCGGAGGAAAGCTGCTGAGCTTCCAAAGCTTCAAGTGGGTTTCATCGACTTTGTGTGCACGTTTGTCTATAAGGTAAGCAAAGCATACCCTTGCACGCCCCATCCTTCTCAACAGGTGAGTGAGTCCCAGTGAAGCAACACCTCTCATGGGGAGAGGGACAGGTAGAGGAGACAACAGCTGCCCCTCTCCAGGGCATTGCAGCATGGTCCCCCTTTGTGCCATTAATTCTTTCCCTGCATGAGCCAGCCTGGGAGGTGAGGTGTCAGGGTCCATCCTGGTGTATGATGGACAAGCACTGCCTCTGCACTGTGTTGCGCTGACGGGTGTGTTTTGGTTAGGAATTTTCCCGTTTCCATGAGGAAATTCAGCCTATGCTTGATGGGCTACTGAACAACAGAAATGAGTGGAAGACCCGTGCTGATGAGTATGATGCAAAAATGAAAGCTCTAGAAGAAGAGAAGAAAAAAGAGGAGGAGAAGATGGCTGGAAAGAAAGGTCAGAAACAATACTTAGCTTTTCATTCCTAACTCAAAAACATATTTATCCAATACTTTCCCAGATATGCAGCAAGCTTTGCTGACATGACAAAGAGTCAGATGTCCAGAACAAGTTTCCTCAGTCTTGCTCCACTGGCAAGGTTGAGGACACCTTGTCTTCAAACTTGACACTATGATGGGCTGTCAAAAAGGTCACCTGCTCAAATGCTCAGGAGCTAGTGCTTGAGAGACTAGTGAGACTACATTCAGCGTGAGAACCCATGCATCTGGGGACAGCAGACAGTCCTTTAGAGTATACATATGTCCCTGGAAAAGAGCAGGAAGTCATCCCTTTGTACACAGGGGCAGTGGCCAATGGGCTGTCCCACAGGTCATGAAGCACAAGGAGTGAAGAATAAGTTAACATGCTCCTAGTGAGAACACTTGAAGAGTTACAGTTCATCCCATTTCTAGCCCAGATTAGGTACTACCTAGAAGCAAGCAGTAGTACCTAGTAGCAATTTATTTTGGTCGAATCCATTTTTCTTCTTCTGTGGGCTCAGCCTGGGTAGCACTGAAATCCACCAGCTGCAGTGGGCGTTGGGTGAAAGCTGGTTTGGTAGCCCGAGGATTTGTTTGACTCTCAGAAAGGTGGAACCAGAAGGCTCTCCTGGTGTCTCCCAAGTGTCTGAGCAAACATCCACCAGAACTTGGTGCTTCCACTCCACAGACATCTGAAGTCTCCTTTTTTTTCCAAAATGCATCCAAATCCCAACAGCTTATAGGGTGTACATTCCTCAAATGACAGAGTTTAAAAATTATTAGAGCTGTCTATGAATTAAACCTATCTCAGCTTAATTCATAGTAATTAACTTAAAATACCAAAAGTAAGTGCTTTAGCTATGATTTGGAAAAATTCTGAAGAATTATTTCCTGACTAAGTAATCAGTATCTAAGTGAGGAAGGTTTCTGCTAACTCTAAAACACTCTTTAGAAGCATCCTTACATGTACGATTACTTTGCACAGCAGACAGCCCTAGATATGGGTGCTATAGGTATGATGTACATGGATCACTAGATAACTTAAAAGTGCTAAAAACCTCCTGTAATGACTGATAAGGACATTTATGACTGTACCTCTAATTCTGTGTTTCTTTTTATATGGCAGATGGAATAACCTGTAATGGAGGAACAGCTCCAGCTTCGAAAACATGTAGCATACTTTAGACCTATTATCAGTGTAATATATGCCACCCAAAATGAGAATGCCCGTGTTTTTAAAAAAAAAAATGTCATGGCATACAAATACATTCCTCATCGGACTGTTCTGCTACTTTAATTAGGCTTATGATCAACCAGGGAAGGGCTAGATCTCGTTTGCCTTAATTGCATCTCTTCCTGATGGTGAGGAGCCAGTTCTGTCCTGTCTCTTGCTCCATTTAATGCACCTGATGTCAGATGGCATATGGCAAGTCAGAACAACATTTGGCCCAATAAATCAGGTTGCATGACTACGGAAGAGCATTTCTCCTGCACTGAAATACTTCTTACCCCAAAGATGATGGGGCCAGCTGAATTCACATACTGCTCCATACAACCCCATGTGATTGCATGTAATGCAACCGTAGCCTGCAGAGTAGGAAAACTGAAGAAGAACCAAATTTATCATATCTAAGCCTGTATCTGTTAGGATAGCAGAAAGAAATCTCTGGTTAGGGTTAAAGCATGAAAACTGACCATAGTAAACCTTTGAACTGCTCAAAAAAGTTATGATTCCATGTAAATCCAAGAAACATTCACAGAGGTAATAGTTCTGTGCTCACTTTGAGAATTTGTATAAGTTGCTGCTCTAAAGCATGGAGCCATTGGTGCAGCACCCAGTAGCTGCCATCTTCATGAGCAGGATCCACACTGTGTCCTAATGGAGGCTTCGCTCTGTAACATGTGATTGTAAGAAGACAGTGTTATCATTACCCATTACAATTCCATTTACAGTTACCCAAGCAACCTGAATTGTGGCACATCCTAAATTTGTTCTGTTTTGCCTCATAATGCCAATGTTATTTAATGCAGTCCTCTTCTTATCAGTACCAACCCTCCTTCTTTTCCTCCCCATTTAACTCAGTCCTCTTCTGATCAGTACCAACCCTCCTTCTTTTCCTCCTCCTCTTCTGAGATGTCTGGTTTTTAGATTCCCCTCTGGACTTTGAAAGACTGATGACTTGTACTCTTATTTCAGATAGGTTAGTTTTCATGTTTATTCATGCAACCATACTAGTAACATTCAATTACACTCTTGTAGCAGTAGAGACACCCTTCTCTGCTTCTCTCTCTCTCTCTATTTTTTTTAAAAAGTGTTTGGAGATATGTTTTGCTGGGGATTTTCTTCTTCTTTTTCTTCTTCTTCTATTACTCCTGCTACCTTCAGTGCTTTTACCCTTCAGTATCTTGTTTTGCATTACAAAAATACTACAAGTAAAATGAAAGCTAGAGCTATGATGGTACCTGGTGATCATTTATCTGTGTCTCAATGTAGTAAACAAGATGTAATCCTCTATCACTCTGCAGCAATTCTGTGAGCAGCAAGTTGTCTTTCACGAAAATACAGAAACCTGTCCACTTACGTGGAAGCTAAATATGCCACTAGTAAAGACTTCATGCTGTATGTCTCAGTTTCTTTAAGAACCATGTAGGAGGCTTTCATCATGCAGCATACGAAGTCAAACAAGTGATTTTTTTTCAGCAGGAAAAATGCCACAAGGTCACTGTATTGCAGACTGGTGAGAGCGGGCTTTTAAAGATCACCACAAACCACTGTACAGTTAAATGCTGACAAAAGCTTCTTATGTCAAACATTTCCTGTGAAATAAAGCCAGGAGGCTAATCTCCCTGCCCCCCTGTGTCCAACGCGAGGTGCTTGGAGCACTGCAGGGTGCTCCAGCAGGGCTCCTCACACAAGGAGCGCAGGGTGCCTGCCCAGCGCACCTAGCAGTGCTGGCAGGACGTGGAGCTGTGGGGGGCTGCTCCCCATCCGCTCGCATGCACCTGGGAGCACAGCTCGCCCTGCGCAGCATCGGGGCGGGTGTGCTGCCGTGTATTTCCAAGGGGGACCATTCATGCATGTGGAGGGGTGTCTGTGGGCATGCACGATGGGGTGCCAGTGGAGGAGGCTGTCTCTCCAGGGTGGCCCATTTCCATGGGAGCAGGAGTGTCTCCTAGGCTCCCTTCTGCAATGGTGGTGCTGGAGCAGCCCAGAAGCCTCCCTGCAGCGGGGACCTTGTGTGTGCGTGTGCTGCAGGAAGCTGTACCCTGCCAGCGGGGACAGGGCAAGGCTTCCCCTTGTCTCCACCACCATCTCCTGCAACCCCCTTCTGCTGCTCCCCTGTCTGCTCATGGCACTTCAGGCGCCCGAGGCAGAGCAGAGCGCACAGCTCTGCCACACATGGCCATTCTGTTGGACCATTTCTGTAGGCCAGTGGTCATGTGTCCTAGCTGCTCTGTAGCTGTCTGCCTCTCATGTCGCTGTGGGAAGCCACATGCACCAATCAGAAGGCAATAAAAGAAACAGCAACCCAAGACCTTTCATTTTGCTTTTATTTGCCCCTTACGCTAAATCTGTTTCTGACAGTACACAGTCCGTAGGTAAAACTTTTTCCCTGCAGCTTAATCTCAGGGGCTGCAGAGTTCTTGCCTGTTTGCCTGTCTGGTGAAAAGACTGTAGAGAAAACATACAATTGCAGTCTGAGATTATCCAACAGTAAAGTGCAGGGTAGTACTTGTCATTCATCCATGGTACTTTGGGACAGGGCCCGACCCCTCGCTTCCCAGGCCAGCTCATCCAGGGAAAACATTAGTGGCAAAATGCAATGCCCCAGAGATGGGCGGCTGGTGAGAAGAAACTCTTCCTTCCCCACACCTGGGGAAATGCTGTGATGAGGTGCTTCATTTGTTGCTCCCGCTGTCTTCTCATCTGGTAAGCAGGTCATGTCCAGCCACTGCATGTACCGCCCTGAGCTCCAGGCAGCCTGGCCTTCCCTTCTGCCCCTTACTGTGCTTCTCACTCCCACTGCCTAACACATGCTGAGCGCCTAAGGGGAGCACTGACCTTCTCCTATTATGCAGGCCAGGTGATGAAATTTTTTTGTTTGTTCTTTTTTTTTTTTTTTGCAAAATGGTTCAATCTAACCACATAGCCACTTTCCCAAAAGATTGGGACCACTGTCCTTTCTGGTCAGCAACCCCTTAGTAGCATGTTTCTACAACCAACACCACTTGCAATTTGCTTCCCACTGGAGGTATTAGTTAGATGCAGGTGAGACCTGGCACAGTTCCTACCCACGGTGCTCTCCTTTGGCAGCTGGGAGCTGGCTGCCCAGACTTATTGGGCATGGAGAAGGGAAGGGCCGAGAAACAGATTTTTCCAGCATTTGCCCAGGCCTGAGAGAAAAGTGATGTCATTGCAACACAATTTCAGGAGAGGTCTCCTGACCAGTTAACTCCCTGTTGAGTGCTGTAGAGTAATTTAGCTCTGCTTCCATCATATTTGCCTATACCCCAGGGAAGCATTTTCACCCCTGGCTTGATACAGCTCTCAAGTCCAGTGGGAGACAAGGGGGGGCTGTTTTGTAAGCGCCTGACTGAAGGAGGTAATGCAGACCTCGGTTCTTGGTTTTGAAGGTGGAGGGCGGGGGTAGGGAAATTAATATCCCTGTGAGATTGCCAGGGGAGGTTTCTCAGGAGCTCAGGGGTGGAGAGCAAATTTTCCCTCCAGGCAGGAGGAGGGGCTTGTCTGAGTGGGGAGCTGCCAAGTGATTTTTAATGCTGCGGTTTGGCCATCATCTGCTGTCCCAGATGGAAGGGGTAGCACAAGCTGACTCAAGACGGGACCTCTTTGCTCTGTTACCGAAAAAGAGCATGTGGGTGCCCTTCAGCTGTTCCCTCTGCTGGAACCTAGCCTGCTGCTGGGTTGAGAATGCAGGTGCCCAGCACTGCCAGATCTGTGGGAACGCATATGAGGTTTCTGCTGCTGGTAGAGCTGTGAAGGTGGCAGTACCTGCAGAGAGGGAGGGAAAAACTGCCAGGGAGAGTGGCGACCATGGTCCCATCTTCAGTCACCTCTCGCAGATCTGCGAGAAGGGATCACTGTGTTTTCCCAGCTGGCCACAGTCTGACTCCAGCTAAGGCTGGGAAGAGCTGCTCCCCTCCCAGGGAGGCAGGACAGGAACAACTCAACCTCCACTCAGCTCTTCAAAGAAAGAGATGGTATTGAACAACACAGGTGGGGTAGGAATCCCAGCCGCACCCTCCAGGCAGATGGGTTGCATGTCTTGGGACTCAGCAGAGTGGCTTTGTCCTTGCAGCAGCTCCAGATCCTGTGTAAGAAAACCTCCATGAGAGCCCAGAATACTGGATGCTAGTTAAGATTTTATTGCTCTCTGGGCTGAACATGGCTTGCATCATCTATCACAAATGCTTGCAAGAGAAAAATCTTTTTTCTCCGCTCCTATTCCTCTACTCCTTCCACAAAACTTTAAGGTGGGGTGTGGGGAAGATTAGGAAAAACATTCAGTAGAGAGAAAATCCCCCTCAAGCAGCAGCAGAGCACTGAGGAGTCAGACAAACCTAGATCCACCAGAAGAAAAGCTGGCTGCAGTGTTTTCAAGATTACAGAGCAAACATGGGGGATCTTCACTCTCATACTCTTTGAGAGGAAAGGCATTTTCTTATTACTTCCTTCCTTAATCTTTTCATTCTCAGAGAACTGGTTTCAGGTTGACTTTCTGCTTCAGTTTTTACCTCTTTCCAAGAAAAAAATTGCTTTTTGACAGAGCTACCTGCCTCCTCTTCTCCCTGCTTTCTTCATCCCTTGGCACCCTACACTTGTGTAATGCCACCTGGGGTTGGATGCTCCGTCTTTCCTGCTTTCTCCTCTGCACCTTTCAACAAGTTGTGGTTGCTGTTACGTGATGCTGGGAGTTGCAGTAGCCTCAGGCTCCAGTAACACAGCTTTTTCTCCAATTATCTCAAAATCCATTGCCAAATGCAACTTTCATCAAGTGTGCAGGCAAATATTTGGCTTGGTGTGCAGTCATGTGGCCAAGAATTGGCCTCACTTATTTCTCAGTGACAGCAGATACTTATCAAAGGCTTACTTAACACCTCCACCCCATTTTTTCTCTTATCTCTAGCATTCTGGAAAAGAATTTATGCCCATCCTTTCTGCAGCAATCTTTAGATGTATCTGCAGTCTGTTCTCACATTCCCCCCTTCCTCTAGAGGGAATTCCATCAGCTTTCACAGGATTGCAGGTGCTAAAGACTGCAATTGAATTCCCGCACCTGCAAGCAGCCCAGTCATGCACCACCCAGGAAACACCAATCAGCAACACTACCCAACCACGTAAGCGCTCTTAGTCTGCTGCAGGTGCATAGCCAAACTCTTTCTTTTTGCACTTTTGGATGACTGCTTCCAAAATGGCTTGTACACAGAGACAGACAGATTACCTTTATTTTCCATGGGCTTGCCTCTCTCTTCCATTTATCAGTGAAAAAATGACACCACAGATCCAAACACCGGTATGAATCCTATTCATAGCATGTGTGTATGAAATGGTGTAACCAAGCCCGTCACAGAATCAAAGAAAAAAATTATCTCTGGACTCTCTGACCACCCATGTTGCCAGAATTTTCTCTGTACTTGCTGCAAACCTTGTCCGCTGTGACCAGTCCTTTTGCCGTGCACCTCCGAGTATGAGGCTGTTTCCCAGAATCTCCCTCAGTTGAAGAAAACAATTAGTTATCCCTTGGCCTTCTCTTAAAAAAAAAAAATAAAAAATTACTCATTCATTTCTGTCCTTTTGCATGTTAACTTTCCTAGGTGATGCTGTAAGATGTTTTAGTGTTCACAGTTACCTTAGTCTTTCTGCGACGGTGTTAAACTTACCACAGCTATTTAGCACTGGCTTTTTTGGGCTCGAACTTGATAATCATCTATTGGCTGGACATAATGTGATGGCTGTAATAAGGCTTGTGGCACTTTTCCCACCCACATGGGAATTCATCCCAATGCAAGCAGAATTACAAGGACAGCTTTCCTGTCTGGCCCTGCAGCCAGGTTTTGAGCGCTGTATGGAAAGGGTGGCACTTCTGCATCATCCTGTGTGGATGATGATCCTGCATAGGACTCTTGTACCCTAATCCTACAGATCTGACATCCTTGGATGCAAAGGGAGACCCCATCCCCTTCACATTTAGAACCCAAGCCAGCATTTATCAGCTAGGTGACAAGACAGACATGGGCCCCATAAGCAGGACAACTTCTATGGTAACAAAGGCACAATGAAAAAGGCAACAGGAGAGTTCAGATTGAATTGTTGGTGGTCCTTTGGTGGTCCTAGAGCTAGGCAAGAAAGCAAAACTCCAGGCAGCTAGTGCTGCACAAACCCCTGTGTATGGCTGCTGCATTAAGTGTCCTCTGAGAAGAGAGACCTCTTACACCACTGCATGGGCTGGGATCCTGCTCTGCGAAAGGCACTGCATTTACTCACCAAGGAAAGGCTCAATTCTGCTTGGAGCAGCCACACTGCCCTCAGAGGGGACTAAATCGGTGCTGGCATAGCAGAAGTAAAAGGAGGGGATGGATTAACCCACCCCCCGCCTTCTTGCAAACTCCACACTTTAACAAGTGGGACAGCAGAAGCAAGTGAAGGGGAGCACATTTAGCCGTCTGGAGAGGGGCACACCACAGCTGTTCTAGCAATTGGTTCAGTTCCAGCAAGCAAAACATAAAAGCAGTACCTGCCTCTATGGCCAGCCCTTAACAAAACAGCAGTAAAGGTATTTCAGCTTGAATTAAATTAGCATCCTGTTATAATCATTTTGCTCAAGCACCGAGTTGCAGCTGAATCCCAAGTGTTGAGTTTCAGTCTTTTTTCAGCAGCACTGATTTCACATGACGACCCTTTGACAGCTTACAGACTAGCTGTACCACAGACACAGGCTGAGCACCAGTGTTTTAAAAATGTTTTCTGGCAAGTCAGATAAAATTTACAGCTCCTGAAAATAAGAGGCTTTTGGAAGAGTATTTGGCTTTTAAGTATGCAACACATCCCATTATCCTGGATGTTATTTCTATTTTACAGAAATAGAATTTTAAAGTAATTGGTGGTCTCGATCTTTACTTTCATTAGCATCACCTAACCATTTCAATATGATAGGGTATACATTCAAGCCAAGAAATAACTATAAGACACTTCCCCTTTTCTCCTTGAAAATATGCCCTCTTAACCCCTATTCCCTGCAGTTATTAGATACGGTACACTTTCAATTCAAATTCTGTTCAACATCTTTGTTAGCGACATGGACAGTGGGGTAGAGTGCACCCTCAGCAAGTTTGCTGATGATACCAAGCTGTTTGGCGAAGCAGACACGCTGGAGGGGAGGGATGCCATCCAGAGGGACCTGGACAGGCTGGACAGGCAGGCCCAAGCCAACCTCATGCAGTTCAACAAGGCCAAGTGCAAGGTCCCACATCTGGGTCGGGGCAATCCCAAGCACAAATACAGGCTCGGCGGGGAATGGCTGGAGAGCAGCCCTGAGGAGAAGAACCTGGGGGTGATGATTGATGAGAAGCTCAACGTGAGCCAGCAACGTGTGATCGCAGCCCAGAAGGCCAACCGTATCCTGGGCTGCATCAAAAGAAGTGTGGCCAGCAGGTCAAGGGAGGTGATTCTGCCCCTCTACTCCGCTCTCGTGAGACCCCACCTGGAGTACTGCATCCAGCTGTGGAGTCCCCAACATAAGGACATGGACCTGCTGGAGCGCGTCCAGAGGAGCCACGAGGATGATCAGAGGGCTGGAGCACCTCTCCTATGAGGAGAGGCTGAGAGAGTTGGGGCTGTTCAGCCTGGAGAAGAGACGGCTCCGGGGAGATCTTACTGCGGCCTTCCAGTACCTAAAGGGGGCCTACAGGAGAGCTGGGGAAGGACTTTTTACTAGGGCATGTAGTGATAGGACGAGGGGGAACGGCTTTAAGCTGGAAGAGGGCAGGTTTAGATTAAACATTAGGAAGAAGTTTTTCACTTTAAGGGTGGTGAGGCACTGGAACAGGTTGCCCAGAGAGGTTGTTGAAGCCCCGTCCCTGGAGGTGTTCAAGGCCAGGCTGGACGTGGCCTTGGGCAACCTGGTCTAGTGAGAGGTGTCCCTGCCTATGGTAGGGGGGTTGGAACTCGATGATCTTTAAGGTCCCTTCCAACCTAAACCATTCTATGATTCTATGAAATCCAATTTTAATATATTTCATTTCCCTATATTCCATAGGACTGCTCTCTTTTATTAGCTGAGAACATGCACTCGTAGTAAAGGATTTATTTCTTCCAAAGCATAATCAAGAAGGGACTGTATATTTATTTACAGCACTGTTTAATAAAATGTATGATGTTTCCTGAAAGATTGCTAGCGCTTAGATTTAGGTCTGAAATTGCTGCTTCAGCTAATGTGCAATGTCAGAAAAAAAGAAGCTAGCCATTGTCCAAATAAGAAATCAGACCCCCGCCCCCCCCACCCCGAGTATTTGAGAGTCAGTAGTATTACTTAAAGCAAGAAAACCAAGAACACAAAACAAGTCACTCAACACATTCTAGAGCGATAGGCCTCTTACCTTCTTCTGGGACACCTGAGGTCTGTTTAGCTGGGAAGGTGCCTTAGCAGCTTACACATGAAAAGCAGCTTACTCACACCTTAAAGGCCACTAATTTTTTAAATGCCAGTCACCTGCATAGCCAGTCACTTCTTATAAAAGAGACAGACTACAATTCGACTGTAACTTGTTCTTAGTTTTGGGGAACAACACCTGACCATTTGTTAAATGTGAAAAAGTATGTGTTCAGAAACATCTGACCAGTGAGTCAGCGCTAATTCCTCAGATTTCAGCATGGCCTGACAAGTCACGATCAAATTTGACTAAACTGTCAAATGCAAGAATCATGCAATAATCCACTGTGATAACAAAGGTGAAAAAACATGACAGCAACTCCACAACCAAGCCATTTAATAACTAGGCTCAGACAGGCAGTGCCATCCCAGCTTCTCTCACCTGCCCATATATATTAAATTGTATTTTTTGATCACAAACATTACCTGTGAGTAACAGGTGTAGTGACTGGCTGTTTCTGGAAGAATACAACAGGGCCTTTCAGCTGCAGCAATGGCCAGCTTGGTACAAATGCTTCCTGTCACATTCTATAAGTACTTTTGCTCCTGTTCTGTGATATTCACTCAAAAAAATACCACCCAAAGTGTTGTAAGTACTTTATTGATAGAATAGCATGCAGAGTCCACCAACCACTGAACAGTTCAGAGCCTAGCCATGTATTTCCATGTGTGAAATTAAGATCCAATCTTTTGTTCATTTCAATATAGAGTCTTCACTTGCTAGAAGGGAAGAAAAAACAAACATAGTTAGGACTACTAGTCACTCCTATGCAGTACTAAAATATGCAAAGCATTAGCGGGATCGAAGGCCACCTTTAAGTATCCCACTTCTTTCTAGCCAGTTTTTATGATTCCTGCTTCTGCTTATTCAACAGAAGTGTATTTCATTGCTTTGGGGTAAAGCTTTGGTTTACTCATTAGTAAATGACAGTTTTCCGAACTGACAATTCAATTAAGCCCAGAAAAAGCTATCATTACAGATACATCCAGCTATCTGTCTTTAAAGAACAATCTTCAACAACTGCATTGCACTGAATGAAGTTTTAACAATCGCTTTTCTAACTGGAAAACCACACCGTCAGGAACGCAGACCAGTCATCTATGTGTGTCACTTCTAAACAGATTAAACATTCTCAAGAAATAATCACAGAATTCCATTATTAAGTGGAACAGCAACACTGTAGTATAGCCTCTATCTCCAAAAATAGAAAAAGTTTCAGCTGAACTAGAAAACATCTAAAAGACCCATTTATTTAGTCCACAACCAATGGAAACTATATATTTAAGACAGTAAAATGGCAGTGCAAAATAGCATTATCTCTGGTGATACAATTCAACTTGCATATTTGATTTTATACATATAGTTCATTTAATTTTACAGGATTTTGTTCAACATTAGTCTTGTTTAGGACAACAGAAATGTCACTGTTTACCAGGGAAATAGGTTCTAAGTGTGTAACTGCACTAAGAACAGCTTGAGTTATTAATCTATTTTGTTAAAGTTCTTAACTGTAAGTCCACCTAAAAAACCTCAGGTGAATTCAATCTAGAGAGCACACTCCTCTGTAAGGCAGGGGGGAGGAAACATCTGTTAGAAAAGCACAGGGGACCCAAGAAATAATCCTAACAGAAAGTGTGCTGCAGCAGGAATACTATAGGGTGGAAAAGAATGAGAAAAAAGAAGCAGTACTAATCCCAGTTGATCACCTTCAGCATATTCTCTTCACATGAGAGATACAACAAGGTTGACCTCTAACACTACAGTAGTAATATCACTTAAAAGTTTGCGTTGCGATTATAAGCAGTTGCCTACAGCTTCTGGTTTAGATCATCAGTCACACTAGTGAGATTTCTATGTTGCATGGAGAAAAGGGATCACAGGTTTGCTGTGCCCAGCTGAATAGGGGACACCTGCGTAAAGTTCCATTTATTCCCCACAGAATAACCAGCAGCTTTTAGCAGTTTGTTTTCTCAGTGGAAATTCTGATAGCCATTTAACAAGGTGCAAAAGTGTTTTTAACTCTTTCTCTACTGATGCTTACGTTCTGGACAGCTTGTAAAACAGCAGCACTATTTGCCCTTCACATAACCCTAACCACTGCTCCACAGATCCACATGGGTCTGCAGCCCACTGGCAGTAAGCCTAAATTTCACCTAAAAAGACTGAAGTAAACCTGCAGTCCACCTGCAAGCCAGTGTGCACACTTTGGCATGGCGTGCATAAATTAAATTAAGGGATTACCTTCTGCAAGCTCTTTTGCAATCCGCTCGAGTTCTTCACGTTTCTTTTTCTCCTCAGCCTCTATTCTTCTCTCTTCTTCAGCAATAGGCTTTAGGTAGTCTGTCATTAACACATTTGCTTTAAAATACAATTTCTAGAACCCGGCGCAAAGCTCTCCACCTGCTAGCTCAACTCAGCAATTAAGAAAATAACAGTTCCGCTCGCACAAAGGCACATTTCATACGAACCTGTGACTTCAAACCAGCGAAAGCCCGCCTGAGGGCCACCTCGGCAAGGCCTGGGCAACCCCTCCCCGCGGCGCGGCGGGCGAAACGGCGGCCGGGTCCGCGACTGCGCGGCCCGCACCGGCCGCCTCAAGGTGCCCTTGCGGGCCGCGCGGGGAAGGGCGAGAGGCCGCACGGGGCGCCGCACTCACCGTATCGCTTCTTGCCGTAGATCATCCCCACCAGCAGGGCGGAATACCGGGTGAACTGCGGGAGGAAGAGAAAAGGACGCGCCCTTCGCTCAGCTCACACGTACCGCCAGGCCAGGCCAGGCCCGGCGCCTGCCTCCGGCCCGTCCGCCCCCCGCCCTGTCCCGGCCCGCCGAGGCCCGCGGCCGCCCTCCCGCCTCAGGGCGCAGCGGAACACCCGCCCGGCGCCGGAGCAGCCGCCTGCCGCCCCTCACCTTGATGAGCGGCGAGACCTGCACCGGCGGGATCATCCTGACGGCGATGGCGCGGCGGCCGGAAGCGACGCCTGCGGAACGGCAGCGGGGCGGAAGGCGGGGAGAGCTCCGCCCACCGGGGGGGGCGGGGCTACGGCGAAGACGGCTGCGGCGGCGGAGCGGCGAGCGGGGGCGGGAAGCGGTCACACTACCACAGAGTCACAGAATGGTCAGGGTTGGAAGGGACCTCTGGAGATCATCTAAGTCCAACCCCCCTGCCACAGCAGGGACACCTACAGCAGTTGCACAGGACGGCGTCCAGGCGGGTTTTGAATGTCTCCAGAGTTGGAGACTCCACAACCTCTCTGGGCAGCCTGTGCCAGTGCTCCACCACCCTCAGAGTAAAGAAGTTCCTCCTCATGTTAAGATGGAACTTCCTATGCTCAAGTTTGTGCCCGTTACCTCTTGTCCTATCACTGGGCACCGCTGAAAAAAGACTGTTCCCATCTACCTGGCATCCTCCCCTTAAGTATTTATAAGTATTGATAAGATCCCCCCTCAGTCTTCTTTTCTCTAGACTAAAAAGCTCCAAGTCCCTGAGCCTTTCCTCATAAGAAAGATGCTCCAGTCCCCTAATCATCTTTGTAGCTCTTTGCTGGACCCTCTCCAGCAGTTCCCTGTCCTTCTTGAACCGGGGAGCCCAGAAGCGGACACAGTGCTCCAGATGCGGCCGCCCCAGGGCAGAGTAGAGGGGGAGGAGCGTCCCCGGAGCGTTTTGACCGTTCCGCTCAGGTCCCAGTGTCACGCGTCATGCAGGCGCGAGGCGTCTCCAAGCGGACGGTGCTCGTTGCTCCGTGACAGAAAATGGAGGAGCCGTCCCCGCGGGCCGTCGCTCGGCCGCCGCGGGAGGGAGCGGGCTCAGCGTTTCCCCGTGGCCTGGGAAGGGCCTGGCGGCCTCGGGAAGCGACATCGGTAGCCTTCCGCGGTGTTGTCCCCGGTGCCGAACGGGGCGAGAGGAGCGGGGAGAGGCACCGGCCCGCCACACGGTGGTCGCCGCGGCGGCGGGGCGGGGCGGGCCGGGCCGGGCCGGGCCGGGCCGGGTCGGTCGCCGCCGCTGCGCGGAGAGGCTGCCGGCGCTGGTGCCGGGGCAGCTGCACGGGCAGCGGTTCACACGTCGGCCTGGCGGTAAAAAGGCGCGTTAGCAGAGACTCCGTAGGAGGCGGACTTCTGTGTTTGGTTCTGCAACCTGAACAAAAGCACGGCGTGTGCCGGGCAGTTAAGAAATCTGGATTATGTTTCCTATTGTCTCCTAAAATTAAGGAATCTGAGTCGTTGCTGGCTGGTCATTAGTGCCATCATTTCCAAATCCTTGCATAAAGTTAAACATACACTTTGAAAGGGTAAAGATACGATTATTAAACTCCCTAGAAGCTAATTGCCCGTGCTATTTTCTGCTAATCAAGCCACAGATAACTGAAATTCTTTCACTAAAAGAGGTCTGAAATGTTTTCGCTTTAGGGAGCCTGTTGGAAGATTCTCTTGTTTAATTATTATCCTGTATCAGAAAGGCCTGAAAGTGCTTTCATGGATGGAATGTATGTAACCTCTCACTTTTTTTCCCCTTTACATTTCCTTCTTTTTATTTACTTTAGGTAGCAAGAACTCTGAGAGCCACTTGGAGCATTACAAATGAGAGGTCACTGCTGGGTGGATATCACTTCAGTTCCAAACACCAATATCGGTTGTTAATGCCATAGTAATTCACCACAAACTCAATGCCATGTCAGTAACAAACCACTTAAGTTACTAGTGGCACAGTGATGCCTATTCAGACACTCCAGTCCAATGCATGTCCAGATAAGAGTTTTAAAATCCTTAAATACCCGACAGTGGTATGATTTTAATTAAATGTTATAAATCTCCCAAACACAAAGCAGTAGTAGAACTATGAGTCTTTATGCCGATCTGTGAAGAGAACACACACTGATTTGGAGACTGGCACTTGCAGAACTAGAAACCAGTCTGGGATTTCTTCAGATGCTAGTATACAAGTTTTAAAAGCAAACAATTCAAGTTAGATCATACATTAGCCAGAAGTGGTTTTCAACATATTACTACAAAGAAAAACATTGCAAACTGTGATGATCTTGAACGACTGCATCACTTATTTTGAAATACATTGAATATTTAGTCATCCATCTAATGAACCTTTTCTGTGTAGCATCAACTGGAAACACCTTCTAATGACGTAGGCTAACAAATTCAGTGCCAACTTGGTTTTGTCACTCACATGAATGTGGGTGCTAAATACAAATTACTTTTAAAAAAGGAAATAAGTCCCATATGTTAGAAGTTCCAAACTCCTAAGACAGGGTGAGAAAAAAGAGGCATGTTTTGTATGTCTCTCAAAAAATCAATCCTACAGAAGGAGTATGTCAGTAACAACAGATTCTGGTCTTTAGCCAGTGCCTTTACAGATTAGCACTAAATTTTTTCAGCTTTTACTTTACTGAGTTACTGATTGTGCTTGATTTATTCAAAGCAACAAAATGCTCAAATTTTTAATGATTTTGAGCAACTAATTGAGTTACATCCCTATGCTGGATGTTTGAACAGAAAGCACTGAGGAAAAATCACTACAGCTCTTCATTTCTTTTGATGATACACAGATAGAATAGATGTTCTGGTCTTCCCCTACTGATGGAGCAGGCAACTTGGACTGCAAGTCATGATGCTACACCATCACACATGGAGAAGAAACGGAGGAGTAAATGGCACCATGCAGTTACCTGCAATAAAATCTCAAATTATAAGCATTAAAAGAGATCTGTGTGTTTTTCTCACACCACAAAAGCATTTATCTTTGTGCCGCATTCAATAGTAACCCCACAGGTTACCAAGGTAAAGGCTGCAATTAAGCTTTGCACGCCGCTGTCACTACTCACACTGAAAAATCAAACTGAGCAGGTCTAAAATTCCTGGTGACTGGCTTTATTTTACTGAAAAATCCAATTGCAAGAGCTGCTCTTGGTTTATCAGATGCCAAACAATACCTTTGACTATATCCGCTCTGAACTTATGTGGAAGTTTGAGTTATTGTAAGAAACAGCTTTGTGATAAGTTGTAAGAGAATTATTTGCACTCACTCACTCAGTTGTTTTCAAATAAAATGGAAAAAAGTCATAAATCATTTACAATGTTTATAGTGATTAAATACAAATCTTGTCTCTGCAAAGAACTCCAGCTACGACTGTTACTCTTTTAAAGTAAATTAAGAGCTCTGTATGCTCAGCGTTATTCTGAAGGCTCCAAACTGAACTGCATCCACCAGCAGTCTGTAAGAGAATTTTTCAGCTAGCACTATTTGTTATGGAAGGCAGAGACGTCAGTGCTGCAAGTGGCTGTTACCATCTTTTAATGTCTTCAATGGATTAATCTTGAACGTGAATCCACTAACAAGGCCTACTGGTCTGAACAAACAAAACAGCCACCATTGTGGAATCACAATTTTGAACTGAGAGACCATGGACTTCTCAAATCCCTCCCATGCATGACCACATTTTGTTTGACCTGACCTATTTAGTTTGGGAAGCAGTTGTTCCCAACTGGCAGTACTAGTACCCCAGGCAAAAAATTTCAGTGTTATTAGAAGGGAAGATTTACTGCAATGTTATACTGCAATTTTATTTCTTCACTTTCAGGAGATTTTAATTAAAACCATTATTCAGGCAAAGAAGGCCAGCAGCCTCCTGGACTTAGGGAAAGTGCCACTGGCAGGTTAAGGGAAGTGATTTGTGAGAGCATATCCAGCACGCTGTGTCCAGCTTTTCCCTCCACAGTACAAAAGAGGCCTTTCCCTCCACAGTACATTTTAAGGCGAGTCCACCAAAGGGTGATAGAGATGATGCAAGGACTGGAGCATCTCTCATACACAGAGAGACTAAAAGAGCTGCAACTATGCAGCCTGCAAGAGAAGGATCGGGGGGATCTTACCAATGTTCATGAATACCTGACAGGGAGGAGCAAAGACTGAGCCAGACTCTTCTCAGTGGTGCCTAGTGACAGGATAATAAACAATGGACACAAACTGAAATATGGGAAATTCCTGTTAAATGGAAGAAGAAAGAACCCTTTTTTTTTTTTATTCTAAGGGCAATTGGACATTCAGTCAGGTTGACCTGTTGAATGGTTGTGGTGTGTCCATCTGTGCAGTCTGACTGGACACAGTCCTGAGCAACCAGCTCTAGCCAACCCTATTTTAAACAGGAGGGTTGGACTAGACAGTCCCCAGAGGTCCCTTCGAACCTCATCCATTCTGTGATTCTGTGATTATAAATAATCATTATAAGTGTTTCACTTTAATTTTTCTGGAGACAAAAACCTGTGGTCATTAGTAATTCTGTGAAAAACAGCTAGTTACAGTTAGATTTGGGAATCTTCTTTCTCCTTGAAATCACACAATTCAAATGAATGCTTCATTCTGAAATGCAGTTTGTTTCTCGAGAACTTACCAAAACTATCAGAATGATCCTAAACCAACTCTGTTTACACAAAACCTCAGGTCGTTCGCCCTCAAGTTTAGGTTCTGAAGTATTACTAAATTTGGTTTGAATAATGGTATCTTGACTACAAGCAAAACTTTTGCAGAACACATTACTTACTTGCAAGTGGAGAAGAAAAAAAAAAGCATTAGTTAGCCAATACAGTTCCTTGTAGTATTTATACATTGCAATTCACTGCTCTTCAAAGCATCCCTGTAAACACCTGACAAACCTCTTGGTCGGATTCAGTTTTGGGTCTCATTTTCTTTAAGTACTAACAGAAGTAGAATCAACCTTTATATCACATTAAAAGCTTTCTGGTGTTCCACACAAAATCACAGAATGGCTGAGGTTGGAAGCGACCTTGATGATTTTGAAGGAGAAAAAATAAAAAGATGTCCACCATCATTTTAATTGTAGACATCAGATTTATTTCACCTGCAGAGCTGAAATAAAGGGCTAGAAGCTTTGTTTTTTTCACTGGTTGAAATTTATTACAAATACACATATTCACTGCTTATTATGTGCCCACTGCACATTAGAAACAAAACCATATAGAACCAAAAGTGCTTTTATTCAGTATCAGAAAATCCCTGTGATACACAATACAATGCAGAATCCTACTGCAAATCATTTAACCTCAACCAGGTATAAAACCCCTTCAGTATCTGAACGTACTCTCTCACAAGAAGTACATAATCCTAACAATTACATGTTGGTACCAAGGTGCTTCAAACCAAAAGCACAAGTGCCTTCAAGACTGATCTCAACTGAAACAAGATACCTGAATTTGTTTTCACTAACAATTACTCCAGGCATACTTTGCCCCTGTATTTTTAATTTTTTTTTAAGAACAACAACAAAATTACTTAAATACCTTTAAATATGGCATGAAAGTTATCAGGCACTAAACCAGTTCAAGATACAAACTAACGGCTCTGCCAAACAGAAGTGTAAAGGCTTCCAGGGCAGCCAGAGGCTAGATGACTTTGCCCACTCCCTCTGTACAGCTCTCTGCAGGATAGCATTTGATAAGCATAAAGCTTACCAAACTGCACATAAGTGTAAAAAAATTCAACATGCCATAGACTGGAACTTCTACAGAGTTAGTTTCTTTTGCTGTCTTGCTGAGACTCAGAAATCTGTGGGATCCCCTAGTTAGCCTCTACTTAAGGAAAAATTCAACTCCCTTACCTGGTAGGGAACTCTTATACGTGGCAGGAAAGTCTCATACTCTCTCTGAGTATGACATCATGCCTTCAGAATAAAAGAAGGATGTTCCTTCCAACAGGCATGAAAACAAAAAGGCTGAGAAATCCAAACCTTTCATTTCAGATGAGCAGCTGCTTCAGAACTGAAAACAAACTTACCTCTAGTCCCACAGCTCTCTGAATCCTTTCACTGGGAGATATCAAAGCTTGTTCAAACCTTGGATACATAGCCACATGAATCCTCTTTTGTTAAATACATCCTTTCTTGAAAGAACAGATATGCCTGAAGAACTTGTGTTTAGGTAGCCTGGAAGGCTGCATATGAATCGCAATTGCAACTCCCATCTAAACTCATGCTCAGAGCCACTCAAACACAAGTCATTTTTTAAATCCTACTGTTAGTTTGTGACTATGCAGAAGAGACATTGTAACCATTAAAAAGAAAAAAAAAAGGGGGAGATCAGCAACCTGTATGCACAAACATTCTACTATGATGCAGCATCCAGAAATCCAGAGGTCTCCATGTCTTCTAACCCTCACCCCCTATCTTACAGTAGCACAACCAGTTTCTATACCTGTGTTTGGCTGCCATAACCACTGCCGTATGTCAGAAGAAAAGCCATTTTGCTGGACATCTGTTTGTGCACTTCTGAATCGATCATCACTGCAGTTACATGTTAAGCAGCATTTTTCCAAAAAGGTAACTCTAAAGGAAGGGGAACATGCTTTTCTTCGTATCCCCTATTTACCCAGCGTTTTCAATTACAGGTTTTGGAGAAAGTGTCTCAGGCATGACCAGGCAAAACTTAAATCCCAGTTATGGCCAATGGCTTTGGTTTAGATCAATATTATCCACACATGAAGATAATGTGAGTTCAAAGAACTGAAGTTAATGTTATAACTTCACATGCACTGCACGGAAATTTAGGACAGTGTTTCAGTAGGAGACAAACATGCCTCCTCTTCTTCTAATAATACAACCTTCCGTCTGGAGAGAGACATCATGGACTTTATGATGGTTAAAGAAATTCTAACAAAAATGCGCAAGGCAAGAAAAGCAAATGGGATTACAATCTGCATAAGATGGAAAATTGCTGTGCTAAATTCACTTAACAAACATGTTAGAAAGAAGGCCCCAAGGCTTACACAAGGGTAGAGAGCCAGCTTGGCAAACATGAAGGCATGCTCCTTGCCACCATATCTAGCAAAAGGATGCAAAGTTTCCCTTTCATGGAGGAGGGCTGTAGTCCATATTGCAAACTGAAATATGCTGGCAAAGAAAGTGATAACACAGCTGACTTGAATGGCTTCTATTTCATTGTGAGACTTCTCTGCAAATTCACTGGTCAGCTGATAAGCTAGCGGAAGCCCACCAATGAAAGCCAATGAAAGTATGTTCAGCAGTCCCATCAATCGTGTAGCTTTTGTTACATAAAGGAAAAGTGAGTGATGGACAAACCACAGGAGACCAATTGTTACAAATGAGCCAAAGTAGGCAAGGTAGTTTGGCCCATATTCACTTAAAGCTTCGAGAAGGCTGCCATGGAACTTCTCCTCAACTTCTCTGGGATCAGGGACGTTGTCTTCACTGTGAAGAGAAAACTTACTTTACTTTGCTTATTATTGTTATAGAAACACACCTGGAGCAACACTGAACTATGTTGCTTTACTCTGAGCAAGCAGGGAACAAGAGGCACCCACTTTGTAGTTCTCTAATTTGTAACTTAACAGCACTTCAAATAACAGCTCTGCAAATAAATTAGATCCGAAAAGAAATCTGAAAGTAAGTTGGTGTTCCTTTAGGTTAATGTAATAAAGTTGCCACAGTGACTAAACAGCTTTTGTTGATAAAAGCCTTTTACCTGAAAACATGACTAGGCAAAAAGGAAGCTTTGTTCTTCAAGATTCCCCACCCCAACATACATTAAATAGACTGATGATCACTCCTGCTGAAATGTGGGTGTTAGAAATATCTTTTGTTTGTGTTGTGTATCTTTCCAGAAAATCGCACTTAAAGTAACCACTGCAGGTTAACAATGTTTGGTTAATTTTATTTCCTCAAATATTACATATAGACAAAAGCTAATATTATATTTAACAACACAACGTGTAAGAGGCAACACAAAGCCTTACCATATATCCAAAATGAGCAGAGTTGCTACAATAGCATAGACTCCATCACTGAATGCTTCTACCCGTTCCTTACTCAGAGGCTCACTGAGGTAAAAAGTGAAGGTTTCTAAGCTATGGTGTTCCTCCTCTTCATCTCTCTCACCTGGAAACAAATCCAGATGTTTACTAATGAAAGACAAAACCAGGTAGTATAAAACAAGGTAGTTAAACAACCTACTGTGACCTCCCTTTCTCTTTCTCCCCACCTGCCAAAATCTTTCTGTAGAAAGAAGGGTGCCATTCATCCACACAGGTCAGACGCATCGATTTAGGCTGACTTATGCCATGTGTTAAGGCACGCCTTTAGACCACAGCAGTTAGATTAATGAGATGCAACACTCTACACAGTTAATCACCCTGAAAAAGTTTGCTTTATAGGTGCTGTGCTTGCCAGTTTGAAAATGTGGGACCGTACAATATTGCTGGGAAGAAAGTGATACAGCATAGAGCTCGCTTCCTATACTCTTCAATCCCCATGTTCCCTTTTTATCAGGGAAAAGGGATAGATGGCCTGCAGCCATCATTTATGTAATTGTGTGTGTGTGCAGGCACGTGCATATTCAGGACAAACCAGAGAGGTTTTGCACTCAGAAATGATCTTTGAATGTGTTCTGCCTTACACAAATCTAGTCACAAATTAAGGGAAACGTGGGAGCGAGGGAGAAACTGTCTGGAAACATGGCAATAAACCTTGAAATCCCTATGTTCCAAGACTGAAAATGGAAGTAGAACTAAAATTACTTCATTCCAGGCTGTTTGGATAACATGCTGACAAGCTAATAACAAATCTGAACATACTCCCCTGAATATTGTTACTCACCAAGAATTTTTGTTTTACACCATGTAATGAATCGAGTGAGATGTGGAAAAACAATTACGAGCCCAAGAAGTACGTAAGACTATGGAGAGGAAAATGAACACAGTTTAAATTTAGTTATCAAAATATAAATTACCTCCAAGTTTAATATGAAACTATTACTCTCAGTCTTTAGGTATAATCACATTGAGAAAAACAAATCTTGATTTTATGACATAGAAAAGGCTCACATGAAATGCACATGCACCTCCTGAATATTGCATGTGCAACCTAATAATGCTTTTTGATAGCTAATTTAGTACCAGTAATGATGCAAACTGAAAGAAGAAGGGAAATAATTCTGCTAACAAAAACGCAGTAATCTCTTCTTTGGAAGTTGGAGAACTATCCCACGTGATCCTTATGGGTCCAATCTGAGATATTCTATGATTCTACTATTTTTGTCCCAAAGACACCTCAGTGCATCATAAGTGGTTCACAGGCTTTGCACAGAGCAACTTTGAGACCAATTCAACTGTTATTAATATTAAAAGAAAATACACTAGTGAACAAGGCGAGGGAGAAGAGGGAGGTAAGGGTGTAAGAGGAAAACATGTTTTCAGTTAAAATTAGGCCTTTTCACATTTGGACTCATAACTGTCCCTTTTATCAACAGCAACATGATTCCTCACAAATTTGGGGATTATTTAAACGCTGCTAATTTCTATGGAATCTTTCTCAAAATTCAGTTAAATCCACCTTTTCCTAAAGAACAAGACAGAGTAAGGGAAGCTCAGGATACATCCAAAAACTACATTTCAGTTCCAAGCAGGGGTTCTGAGAAAGACAAAAGCTATTACTAAGTAGGAGCAACTCAGTGCCCTTTAATAAAGATAGCAGAGAAAAAGGCTGAGTAAGACGAGGCCTTAGCCAAAAACATTTGTTTTGAGATGCAGGTTAGCTAACTGGTCTACTTATTATATTTGCTCTTACACCCTGAGTTAGTGCAGCCATTATATTCACTTGTCTTCAGTTTGTGCAATGTGATGCTTATTTCATGTATCCTTCCACATTACCTCACCTACTTATGATGGGCAAGATGCTAAGTTACAGTTTAGAAGACCTGCGTCTAATTAAGAGAAGCATTAAAAAAAGCAGGCAGAGCAAGTAAAGCAAATATTGTAGCAGAATATTTTTCCAAAACTATCCAAACTCATGGATGAAATTACAGATTGGTATCTGTGAACTGAACACCTTCAATGCGAAGCAGCAGCCCTGATTACAACACCACAGAACTGGCAACTAAGGAATTCTGCATATTGAACATGGACATCATTATTTTAATACAGGGTCCTGAATACAACTAATATAAAATGCTGCATCAAAATTTTTGGCTAACTAGGAGAACTTACCAAAGGAATAAAGAAAAAAGAAAAGATGGCTGCTAAAAAGCATAAAATCGGTCCTCTCAGGATAATCTTTAAGATATGACGTTTATAGAAATTCTGATTTTCAGACACCTGTATCTGTTGATTCAGTAAGTGTGGGTGATAGAATCCATATGCTACTATCACAGCCTGCAAGGAGAAAAGCATTACTGAAGTTATTCAATACAAGTATATGCAGCATTTCAAATATAAAACTGTAAAACTATACATCAACAAATTCCAAAATACTTTCAACCTTATTCTTCACTCCCACATGGAGGGCTGGCCTTAGAAACTCTGAGATTTCAAAATACACTGCATGTCAAGATTTTAGTCTCCTCTGCAGAGCGTGCCATGACCATGGATCTTACACAAAGAGGAATGAAGACCCCCACAATAAGGAACAGAAAGTGACAAGGAACTGCACCAGGAGAAAAACAGTACCATTGGACTGAGGCTTAAAGCCCATGTTCACTCAGCTATCACTGCACAGCTCAGTAAGAATCTCAGCAGGAAAAGTCAATTGCTATTTCCCCAAGGCATTTTTAAAGAGTGGGAAAGGAATTACTATTCTATGGACTTTGAGATCAGCTGATTTAGTTGCATAATCAGCTTCACAGGACAGTGGCAATGAAAACTTTCATATATACATATATTCTTACATGATATTACCACAACAGGCACAACTTTGTAAAAGAATACTATACAAACAAAAAAGATATTTAGCAATTTATACCTACAGCTGAGAAACGTAATTTTAGTTCTACCCAATAAAACCTATTTAAAAGTGAAAATGTAAACAGATAGCTCCAATACCTGTATAAGGCCGATGACAACAGCACAAACACTGAACAGGAAAATGCCAAAAGGTACCTCTGGAAAGGAGGCCATTAAAGAAAACTAGAAAAGAAATGCAACTAGATTAAATATTTAATTAAGAAACAATGTAGGAATACCACTAGAGAAACAGAAGTACTCTTCATTCAATACTGAAACTCAAAAACCTAAATAATACTTTGCATTTCAATATAATTCCACTAAATGCAATTTCTAGTCACAAATACATGCAAGCATCCCAAGAAACAGCATCTGGAGAGATGGGCTTGCTCCCATGTTGATACTGCAAAAACTTATCCTCTCTGACACTTTGTCTCCATAATCGCTACAGACTGGCTTGTAGCTGAGTGTAAAGTTTAACAACAGTGTTTTCTGTAGACAAGATGTTCATAGCTGTGAAAATTCTGGATATTAGGATACCTTTCTGAATCTTTTAATTTTTGTACCTCCCTGGCTCCCTGTTTTATTAATTTCTGCAGCTTCATTAGGGAAAAAAAAAAAAGCAGGGAGTAGTATTGACAACTTTCCAAAAATTATTTAAACTTCAAGGCAAAGTAAAAAGTATGTACTATTGTTGATAAAGATCGTTTAACTGACCACAGCCTTATTCTTTGCAGACTAATATACAATACAGATATATCCACAGAGAAACAGGTGCCTGTCATGTTAAGTGCTTTTTAAGCAACTGTTTTCTTCTGCTAATATGGTGTTCAGTTGCAAATATTCTTGCTAGGTCTAAGCGTCATCGGACCAGAAATTGTGCAGAACATCAAATTTGCAGAATTAAAAAATGAATGATTGGCTGCCAGAATCAACCTTGCTGAATATGTCAAAAGTGATACCAAAAACTCTGTGTAGATTACAAAAGGAAAATTTTCTGTCATCTAAAGAGGAATTTGAAATACAGCCTTAGTTCCCTTACAAAATGCAAAATTCTCACCAGGCATATTTTCTCACCACCATATTTTTCAGCACACATGCTTTTTTAAAGAAATCATGGGAAACTATGACTTTCCATGATTATAATTTTTTTCTAGAATACTAATTTTCTGCCAGGTCTATAATATGCAGTAATTGAAGGTTATAACACGTCCTCATGAATTTTAAAAAAGTGAGGCTTAACTATTACTATAGAGTCAGGGTTTATACTACAACACCGCTTTCCTGGGTTTCTGAATACCTCAGTAAACTCTTTCCAAATAAATAAAGGAAAAAACCCTGTAGTTTAAACATAGGTCAAATTTTTTAAAGGTACTTACTGTGTATGGCAAGAAAGTTATGATCATCATACAAGCCTAAAAAAGAAAAAAATGTACTGAAACACTAGGTAGAATACAAAGCAAACAACTCCCTCATTAAAGATGTGTCCAGAGAATGCAACAGAAACAGACCAAATGCTCATCCTGCATCAAGAAAAAGTCCATATTTCTGAAGTTGCTGAGCTCTCATTGTAACAAATGGCTAGTTCTGTACATGTCTTCCATGTTTGCTATGCAAACTGTACAGGCTTATTTTAGAAAACACTACAATTTTGTTACCAATACCATGGGAGAAAGTTTTGCTATGGTTCTTAGCAGACTTCTTTCTAAAGTAGCAATGCCAAAAGTACCATACCTCCTAAAGAGGTGTTTCTGATTTATCAAAAACATTAATCTCTGATCACAAATATTTCATATATAAAAAAGCCAAATTAAAACAAAACCAAAACAGCTCAATCACAAAGAAATACATTGCTTTGAAAGCTACATTATATAAGAATTCATGCCTTAAGTTAGTCCTCTAACGTAATTTCCTGTAGTGATATCTCACAGAGTTTAAACTCAGTATTTTTATTAACAAAATAATTATATTAACTGTGTCGTTGCACACTGTCAGAGAATGGAATTTTAAACAATATAGCAAAATACAAAGCTCTAGCTGAAAGCAAGAATATGTTCACCATTGCAGCACCCCATTACAACTATTAGTAACTAAGATACTACAGGGTGTTTCGTTAAAAAACATACTCAAATAAATGAAGAATTTTTAAGAGGTAAGGTTTAGGCAAGTGTAAAGCTCAAAACACTGATTCAGAGATTGGTCTCTCAGTGGTACTTTTTGAAAGATTATATAATCCTGTTTCAAATAAGCTTCAGAATGAATTTTTGAGCAACTTAAACAGAGAAATGACTGAAAACGTAACTGTAATTCAAACCTACCACTGAGATTTTTTTGCCACAAAAGACATAGTATTTAATTTTCTTAAGCCTGGTGGACAGATACTTCAGTTGGACACAGACGAACAAAGTCAAAAGCTGTTGCCATAGGTGCCTCTTCCATTCTCTCAGATGAACTTCAGACTAACCTGTTGCAGAGCTTCTTTTGGTTTATAGTGAAACATGTGGAAGTTAAAAGCCAGTTAGTTATCAATCAGCCACTTTGGCAAGGAGGAATTCAAGCTCTTTGTATTTTTCTGACTTGGAAATTTGGCAGAGTTTTGCTATTTAAATTAGAAACTTTTGAATAGGTACATACGGACTTAAGAAATAATGACCTGTGCTTGCTACTTAAACATCCAGCGTGTCTGACAAGACTCACCAGATTTAGAAGAGCAAGGACATCATCTATAAGCTCTATCACCTGAAACAACCTGTCAAGGCAAGGCAAGATATCATGAACAAGCCAGGTCCCAAAATACGTTTTACAACACCGTATACAAATTATACATTTATGATATTATAGGGGAATCTGATTTCCTTTGATCCAGAATTTATACAAGTAGTCTAGGTGCTAACAAAACTCATTAGCTCAAATATGGAAGTAATTTGTTAGAAAAATTTGAAAAGCGAGATACGAACCGTCAAGCTCAGTCATGGAGCAGTTATTAAGAAACTCATTTCTACTGGAAGGAAAAGTGGCATATGATGTAACAAACTGTCCCCCTCCCTCCCCTTACTCTCTTTCCTTTATACCTGACATTATATAATTACTTTGAAGTAAATTTCACTGTTATTAACAGCTAATTCATCTGTGAAGAAGTGATCCAGATGTCAGTTCTGACCCGTTGAGTCACATACCAAAAACATAACAAGGCAGTGAGCTACAAATGGATATCATTCCTTGGAAAATGGAAGATATGGGGGTGATTCGGGAGCAGGAGTTGATGGCAATTCTCTGGAGGGCTTGCCATTTCACTATAAGACGAAATGCAGCCAAGTCACAGGTCAGGCTACTGGTTTGCTTTCTCCCACAGCAGTTTTGTTTCAGAACAGCTCTATCTTTTGCCACCTGACACACCTGGGACAGGACAGCCAGCAAACTGCTAGTGAGCTGCACAAGGCTTGGGAGCTACAGGACAACTGTCACTAGCTGTCAGTTAATCACCTATTTACTTAAACACAGGTAAGGCCCAGAACTAACTGGAGACTGGCCGCCTGTGCTGACTGTTAATCAAATGCTTCTGAAGCATGAACAAAGGCAGACTTTCACCAGCAGGCGCTGTTCACTGGTCACACGAGAACATGAACAAGTCCATTTGATACTCTGATGCCAAAATAAAAATATAGGCACCGGCTTCACTTTTAGCATGTCAGATGAAGCAATGTTCTGTAGGGAACCAAGCCCTGCAGTAGCACTGCACAGATCTTCCAGAGCAGATCCAGATGTTCAGAGTCCATCCAGAGTCTCAGATTTTTCTTTGTCTCATATGTCATTGTGAAGAGCTATTATTCTGATTTTCTCTGAGTTTTACTTGGGAGAACAGAAGCAAGTTCACGCTGTTAGGGCCAGAGTATTTTCAGAATTTTAAGGCTTAAAATTAATTCTCCTGAAGATATAACACAGTTGTTATTACGCAAAGAAAACAAGCTTTTCTTCTAAACTGCCCCACACTTTGTTAATGAAATTCCTGATCCACAGAAGTGTGACTTAGAATCAGTAGAGCTAATCACCCTCCACAAAACCCTAAACTATTCAGACTATGTCTCAGCATTTACTTATGTAAGCAAAGTATTCTATGATTCTATGAAAAGCAACATGATAAAAGCACTGATGTGAAGCATCAGCTTCAAGTATTGAATTACAGGTTGCACACCTCTATTGGAATGCAGTCAATCCACTTACTTAAGGAGAGAATATAGCAACATTTGTAAATTTCAAAATTCAAACAAAAACTGCCTTGATTCCATTATGATGCCTGCATGTCAATTTCTTTTTAACTACCAAGACATGGGCAGGTGGTGGTGTCCACAGCTCTATAAAATGCAGCATCTGCAACATTACAGTTGATTTTGTGAGAAGCACTGCTGAGGACTGAGAGAGACAAGTTTTACGCCAGCTGTGCTGTTATCAGTTCCTCTATTTGTGTAGCACACACGTTACAAAGTCATGCTTTCTCAGCATAATTAGAAGTTTAATTCCACCTAGAATATGAAGTAAAATGAAGAGTAACGCTAATTTAAAAGATATACATAATGGCTGGTTTTCTCTGTATCCCTGTGTCAGTGGTGTAAGAGTACAGTTATACACTGCTTAGGGTAGCATTTCTTGACAATGAATTTTTCATCTTCTCCAACAACAGACAATTCAGAAATATATGAAGACAGAAATGTGTCAGACACATGGGTACCTCCTGTCCTTTTAAACAATAGTTTTTCTTTAACTCTGGAGTTAAACACTGTGTTCCTACCTTACATGAGCTGCCCATGCCACTGTAACTATTAAGAAGGTCATCAAGTAGACTGCAATTTTTGCCACAAGAAGTTGCTGAACACTTTCACCTAGTTTCTGAAACAGAAACATCCAGAGATAGTTAAACGTTACAGTGTGAAATTATTAGCAATATCTGCAAATGAGGAAGCATATGCAGTCATATAATAGATTTTTCTAAAATGCCTGCTAAGAATGTAGTTCTCTTGCAACAATCTTTTTACTGCCATGCAGAGGAACTGGTTCATTAGACACTTGGAAGTATGCTGAAATATGTACTTAGTACGTATGATGTACTAACACATCTCTTCAATCTGTAAAAGGGCTTCCTAATGCTCTGTTCACCTTGTGATTCACCTGTTCACTCTCTCATCACTGTTACAGTGACAATGCATTTCAGAGGAGGGCTGGCCACAAAATGCCTCTTTTATTTTCTTAGCACTGACTTCTGGAATAGAAGCATCACACAGGGTTTTCATGTGATGATTGTTAACAATGAGGAAGTGGAGGGCTTAACCACGGTAATTTTTGCATACACCACCACGATGGCTTAAATAGACTCACACTGCATAGTTGCCGTGTTATGGATCACACTTGAGTTTCATAAACTAAATGAGACAAAGTATTTGCATCTAGGTCTGTTTTTAAAAGCAGAAAAATAAACTGTGATTAAAAAAACCTGTAAACTTTCTCAAATGATTAATTTATGTTTTCTAATACTCCTGTTTCTTTCAGAATTAGTTTATTTTCTGTAGTCTTCTTTTTCCACCTTTGCTTATTCTGATTACATTTATTACTAACCTGATTTTAGAACCAGCTTTCAGCTTGCACTATGTAAGTGGCTTCTCTACGTGATGATGAATTACCAAAAAGAGCAGATGCTTTCTGAAAGATGTTTTGGTCAGATGGGCAATTCATTTTTCATACAAAAGTAAGTAGATAAAAGCTGCAGCCTACAATATGTGGTTCTTTCAGGCTTTATATCACAACTTCTGCAGATTAGACAGATCTTCAGTATTTAGGTGTTTCACCCAAGTTCACAGCTCCTCCCCCTAGGGGAAATTTCTGTTGGCTTTAATGTTACTTAATGGTTTGGGTTTTTTGAAAGTCTGGAACTTGAAATGAAGCGGGGGGGGGGGGGGGGGGGGGGAAATTAGGATGTTACATGTACTTGCAAAGACATGAGAGACAACAAAACAAAAGATGTATGATACCTGATCAGGATGTATTTTTGTGTGAGCCACAGGCAAAATCTGAAATAACAAAACCTTATTAGTACATGACGTTCCTTTCCTTACTGAGAGCTTTATTAGGATCTTAAAAACTTCAGGTGGCCGCAAATATTCCTGGATCACGCAGCGACCCACAGCCTGCCCTTCTGGAAGACAGAATCACCCTCCGGCCGCCCAGGGGCCACGCTGTCACCGCCTCCCGCCAGCGGGCACAGCCGCCCGGAGAGGGCCCGCCGGCACACCGCTCCCAGACACCGGGGCCGGCCCGCACGTTTCGCGGTAGCACTGCAGGAACGGGGCTGCGGGGAACAGGCCCGCACGGCTCCCCGACAGCGCCGGACAAACGCACGGACGCGGGGGGGGGGGGCCGGGACAAGCTGCGGCTGCTGGGGGTTTTCCCCTAACGCCGCCCAACGGCGGGCCCCGGGCCTCCCCGCGGCGCCAGCCCGCCCAGAGCCCCGCCACCCCGCCGCCGCCGCTACCCAGGCTCCGCAGTGGGGCCGGGTCGGGCAGGCCCCACGCGGCGGCTAGGCCGGGCCGGGCCGGGCGCTCACCATCACTGTGGCGATGATGGAGAGCAGCGCGTCGCTGTAGGCCAGCAGCCGGTGCGACGTCTGCGTGCTGCTCCCCAGCTCCAGCTCCAGCCCCCGGCCGCGCACCGGCACCACCTCGGGTTCCGCCGCCCCGCCGCCAGGGCCCGCCACCGCGGCTCGCCCAGCCGACATGGCCCCGCTGCGCTCCGCCAGCGGCGGTGGGGGCGGCGCTCCCCCTTCCACCGCCCTCCGTGAGGCGGCCGCCGCCGGCCTCCTCATGAGGGAGGGAGGGAGGGAGGGAGGGCGCTCTGGTGGGTCCGCTGTGCAGGGGGAGGGAGGAGCGCTCCCAGGGGTAACTCGTGCTGCTGTTGGAAGTGACTAAATACACGTGAATTAAGGGTGATTTTCCTTACAGCCGGAAATGCCGGTGTGGGTATCTTGAAATCTTAAAGTGGACGGCTGGTACGGGTGACTGAGTTGGTCGGCCCCGGGGGGAAGAAATAGTGTTATAAATGATGTGTTGATGTGTGCGCGCCACCAAAGCTCGTATCAGCTAATGTATGTACACCAGAGATTACACTTACCAGAGGCTGTAGTGTCTCGAGATTCTCAGCTTTGTTTATAGATCGTATTTTAAAATCTGCATCTGAATTCCAAAATAACTTCGTGCCCTCGCTTTTCTGTTTCATTTTGGTTTAGGTTTTTTTTTTCCAGTCCAACCAACCTTGTCCTATCACTTCAAACCATTTGATGTTTGGTGTATGTGCCCCCTTCTGTCCTTTGAAGCGGTGAACTCAGGCTTTTGGTTTATATTCAGGTTTTTATTCTGTTGGCATGTTTAGTTCATACCATAATGATAGTCTATTTGGAATATATAGGGCTGATAGTTTCCTGTCAAATTATGCTCTAACTGATGTGATTCAAACACTGTTGCAAAGTGGCTTTATGTCAGAGGAATTGTTGCATTTTTGAAGTCTTCTGTTGTACCTGAAAGAGAATCAGGGTCTTCAAAGGAAACATACTAGAATTTGTGATAGGTTTTTGTCTGGCAGTGTATTTATTATTGTAAACTTTGTATTTTCAGTTTCTAGAAAGGCTATTCACTAAATAACGGTGTTTGTAAGAGAAATCCAGAGAAGAAGCCAAGAATTGAAATATCATGTGAAGAACTCAAATTGCAGAGAGCTAAAACGCCATGAAAATGGGGGTGAAAATTATTTGCACAAATTCCAATCTGAAAATATGTTGAGAATGAAGTTTAATTCGTAAACAGTTGGCTCAGCTTACTGTTGGAAATTGGGTATCCAAGATGTTCTAGACCAAAAAACACCACAATACTGCACTCTTGTAGTACAGGATGCTGCCTCCAGTAAACGGTAACTGATCTTCCTCAGTTCTGGTATCAACTGAAGCTAATAGTACAGAGGCCAGATCAGAGACAGGCAGCTGAGTATGTACTACAAATTGGAATGAATTTGTAATAGGCTTTTAGGAAGTAAGACTCCAGCAGACACACTAAAACTGCTGTGGAAATCTCTGAAATTCATAACTAGGAGCTGGAAATAATACAATATGATCTAGTCAATAGTTGGAAGAAACTGTGGAAATCACTCAGCTGTGCCTCAGACTTTGCTCAAGAGACATGTTTCTACATCTGGTGGAAGTCAGCTCTTAAACCTGTTGAGGCCTCCAAGGAAGCGGGTAGATGCTTATATGCTAGAACTGATAAACCAGAGAGCGTGACATGCCTAAAACTTCAAGTGATCTTCCTGGAAAGAAGAATGTGAGAAAAGCCGTAAATCTTAGCTGCACTGAGAAGCAAGAAGAGGCTGGAGGAAGAAGCTAAAAAGCTGGGAGGCCTCACCTGGAAAAAAGCAGCAACCAAGTAGCTTTTTGACATGCGTATGGGGAGACTTGTGTCCGGTACTAGCAATGGGCCTAAGCAAAGAATGGGCTGAGAAATCACCTTGGGGCATCTTGGTGGAGTGCCAGAAACAGTCCAGAGAGAAGGGCCTGAATACATTTGCCCATAAGAACAGCATTTGTTCAGCATAAGTTTCCTGAAGCAGGTATGTGAATGAATGACAGTTTCATTTGGGGCTGACCTGGGTGGTCTGAGCTGGAGCACACATTGTTGAACGGATTACAGAAGAAGTGACTGAGATGCAAGAGTTACTTCAACTGTGAGATCTCAGAACTCAATCTCTTTTCATAAGCAAGCTGAAGTATTGTATAGATAATGAGAGAAAATAGCAGAATTGTGGCAAAAATATTTTTTTAAAACAAGAAGCGGCAAGCCTTTGGCTGAAATACTGAATTGGTGTGCCAAATATAAGCAGAATATGTATGGACTTCGTTGGAACAGGTACAGTTCTGTAGCTCCAACAGTATTTTTTTTTATGAGGTCCTGGGATGCAATATTGAAAGTTTGACTGCTGAAGTGATCCCATTTTTGGAAAGGTCTTCCAGTTCATCTCTCTATTTTCCATAGCAGCTTTCTGAATCTGGTGACACTGATGGTGTTTTTTACACTTGGTCAAGAAACATCAGCAAAAGAGGCAAAGAAAAACATTACTCTTACAGAAGCAATTGATACTCCTGGAACAAATTCACCAGTGATAGACAAATCTTGGGTGGAACAGCTGCCTGGTAAAATACAACCCCACTGCCACAGGCAACAGAACAGTTCTGTTGTGGGGAATATGACTTAACTTATTGCCAATTAACAAACTTGTAATTACTGATTCTAGCATTGAAAAATAAAGAAGACAAAAGATCACTTAGGGAAAACACACAAACTTCCCCCTGGACACCTGTCCTCCCGGCTTCCTGGCCTCAGTCCCTTGGATGAGGTGATGGGCAGTATGAGATTGGGTGCAGTGTGTTGCGATTGCTCCTCCATGTTTCTGTCTTCACTCCTCTGGCATGGGCTCCTTCACCGTTTGCAGATCCCTTGTAGTGTACCTACTCTGTGTCTTCTTTTGTGTGTCTGCCCCTGCATGGGTGTCTCTCTTCTCTAGTCCTGCTCAGGCAACTTCTCTTGTGCCTCCTTTTTCTTCAGCATCCTTCTGCCTTCACATCTCTCCTGCCCTGGCACCTCTTCTCTCTGCTCTGGTGTCTCTTTCCCCTGTTTTTTTGGTTTCTCACTTACAGAGAATGACTGTTCTTTCTACTTTTTTTTTTTTTTTTTGACATTTGAGGCTGGGGTTGGAGTATACATATACATGATGAGACATGCTGAGGAGCATATGTTGAAGGAAAATAGCGTACAAGGCAGAATGTAAAGCACAAGTATTTTAGAATGCAGCTTAATATGAATTCACTGAAATTTGTCATGTGAATGTTTTTTCTATGCTTTGCATGAAGACTTTAATGGAACATATAATATGAGCTCAAAGCGTATTTATTACACAGAATTGAAACACCTCCAGGTACACAAATCTCTGTGCGACTAGTTTATTTTTGTGTTCTATCATTATAAATTCTGAAGCTAAAGAAAGGCAGTGAAATAGATTAGTTAATTGATATCATAGGGCACTTCTGATAATCATTAACTGTAATTTAAAGTCTTCCTCTTTATTGCTCTCCTTTACACACACTTAAGCAATCATTGTCCTCTGAGACCTGGAGTTTTTTGGTGTTACGTGCTGAAAACTTTTGTTCCTAGGATAAGAAAAAAAAAGGCAAAACCAAAAGGGGTGCAAATGGTCTCTTTCCTCCAACAAAGTCACCTCTTCATGTTTTTGTTACCTCATATACCTCACTACTGGAAAGTGTCCTGAAGTGAAGGCATGCTGCTTCGTAGCAGTGAAGACTTCTTTGCAGAATGAAC
Organism: Pluvialis apricaria; assembly: GCA_017639485.1. Taxonomy (NCBI): domain Eukaryota; kingdom Metazoa; phylum Chordata; class Aves; order Charadriiformes; family Charadriidae; genus Pluvialis; species Pluvialis apricaria. Next base: position 53,424,365 of record CM030044.1, on the reverse strand, counting down.
ACGAGTCTCTTGTGTGATGTTTGCTGGTGGCCTGATAGGGGGTGTTGTTTGCTTGTGACAGCCAGTAGTAAAGTCTTCAGTTGCAGCGAAAGTTGTACCTACATCTCAGTACCCCTCTTGTTAAGGTTTAACATGCTTAGGTTATAGGGCAACATCTTCAGAAATAACTACTGATTTAGAGAAGCTAAACTCAACATAATGTGTAGGGCAGTGTAGAGCTGCTCAGCAGGACAAGGGTTTTTAAGACTAGACGCACCTGTTATTGTTCCTAGGCAGCTTTGCAACACTGTGCTGTACTCAAATGCTCTGGTGTGCTGTTGCACTGTTCTGAAATAAGCCAAATGCAAACAGTGCTTCCAAAGGGGCAGCAATTCTTTGCTTAGTTTAGGTACTTGAGCCCAGCTGTTTCCTGCTAGTATCTCTTCATCAAGGCAAATGGTAGGGAAAAGGGGTCTGTAAAATGAGTTGCGAGAGCCTGACCATTGACAATCATAGAATCATAGAATGGTTTAGGTTGGAAAGGACCTTGAAGATCATCGAGTTCCAACCCCCCTGCCATAGGCAGGGACACCTCCCACTAGACCAGGTTGCCCAAGGCCACGTCCAGCCTGGCCTTGAACACCTCCAGGGACGGGGCTTCAACAACCTCTCTGGGCAGCCTGTTCCAGTGCCTCACCACCCTTAAAGTGAAAAAACTTCTTCCTAATGTTTAATCTAAACCTGCCCTCTTCCAGCTTAAAGCCATTCCCCCTCGTCCTATCACTACATGCCCGTGTAAAAAGTCCTTCCCCAGCTCTCCTGTAGCCCCCCTTTAGGTACTGGAAGGCCGCAATAAGATCTCCCCGGAGCCTTCTCTTCTCCAGGCTGAACAGCCCCAACTCTCTCAGCCTCTCCTCATAGTAGAGGTGCTCCAGCCCTCGGATCATCCTCGTGGCTCTCCTCTGTACGCTCTCCAGCAGGTCCATGTCCTTCTTATGTTGGGGACTCCAGAGCTGGACGCAGTACTCCAGGTGGGGTCTCACGAGAGCGGAGTAGAGGGGCAGAATCACCTCCCTTGACCTGCTGGCCACACTTCTTTTGATGCAGCCCAGGATACAGTTGGCCTTCTGGGCTGCGATCGCACATTGCTGGCTCATGTCGAGCTTCTCATCAATCAGCAGACCCAGGTCCTTCTCCTCAGGGCTGCTCTCCAGCCATTCCCCGCCGAGCCTGTATTTGTGCTTGGGATTGCCCCGACCCAGATGTAGGACCTTGCACTTGGCCTTGTTGAACTGCATGAGGTTGGCTTGGGCCCACCTCTCCAGCCTGTCCAGGTCCCTCTGGATGGCATCTCTCCCCTCCAGCGTGTCTGCCTCGCCAAACAGCTTGGTATCATCAGCAAGCTTGCTGAGGGTGCACTCGATCCCACTGACCATGTCTCTGACAAAGACGTTGAACAGTACAGGTCCCAGTACCAAGTTTAAGATTTATTGAGCTAGGACATAGCTTTTAGTCTCAGAATTCAAAGTAACTTACAATGAACACACTGTCTTTGTCACTATTTCTACAGAGCATGCTGTTGGTTGCTCTACAGCTCCTCACTTAGCCACTGACACAAATAGTATTCAGGAAGCAGAGAAGAACTTACCACCTAGAGCTGTTATGAACATCTGTTCTCGTATAAACAGAGATACATTTTCTGCACAGGTCACTGCTGCAGTTGAGTACAATTTATGGATATTATGCCTAGGAGAAAGCATCATTTGCCCTTACAAATTCGTCTTGAAGTGCTTTTTAGTTAGTACTTAGAAGAAAGAGTCAGAATGGAGGCTGAGGGAAGTGTGCAAAAGCACTGAACTCCGGCTTAACTGTGTTAACGTTTCACATAATGATAACACTTCTGCAGAGTTTAGCAGGGCCAAGGTTAAGCAAACACAAAAGTCTTATGAAAGGAGTTTCTGTAGCAGTCCGTTGTAAAATTCACACAGTCTTAATCTATTGAACTTCTGAGGAACAAACATGCAGAAGCAATTACATCAGCTGTTTGCATAGATACATTAACCTTTCCACTTTACTTTCTGCCTGTGCTTGTTCTGTAGTCCAGTTGCCTTGAGTCTTTCTCATTTGCAGGATTGCTAAAGATACCAAGACATGTCAATTCATACCTCACAAAAAGAAAAACGCTTTCTTTTTACTTCAGAATCTGTCGCTGAAGGACATTCTGGTAAGTAAAAATGCTGATTGAATCTTTGCTTTGATTAATACTTGTACTGAGGAATGCTATCTGATGAAAGTTCAGTCATACCGCCCCCAAGAAAAGAAAGAACCAGTTAGTCATTTTGAATAGACTTCAGATGAGTATCTTTGTTTGTTTCACACAAATTTGTCTTATTTGTTTAGTATGCAATATAATCTGGCATAGGCAACTTTAAACTTTTGCTTGAGAGAAGAAGGCGTGGTGAGGTCTTCTACAGGTAGACTTGGAGCTGCCACATATACTGGAATCAGAATTTCATTTTTAATTCTGTAAGGAAAAAATATTACTTCATGCACATTTTTATTATAGGTGATCATTGAATGCTGAATCTCTGAAACGTGTAGAATACTAAGCATTGATTTTCATCAGAGCTGCATTCCAGATACTGCTGTAATACTATATATGCCTCTTTGCCACGTTGCTCTCCCTAGCACAAGTTTACATATGCTGTAGGCTGTACAAAGTATTTTCCAGGTCTGGGAATGCAAGGCAATGCTTCAGCTCTAATTTCTGTTCATTACATTCAGCTATTTTTCACACAGGTTTGTTTGCACAAATGTGTATCTAGAAGCTATGTTACCTGATGACAGGAGGAAGTTTGGACCCCCAGCAGACATACTAATAATTCAAATTTACAGTAAAGGTAGCAACAGTTCCTTTTATGGTGGAACCTTCAAATGGAGCATTTTAATGTTAAGACTAAAAATAACATTACCTCTTACTTTTTCCATAGGAGAAGGAAAGACAAAAAACCTAATAGGAGAAAATGAGCGTGGTGTCAAACACTGAAAGTTTGCAGCCGACTTTTTCTTGTGTATCTGTATTCTCAGGATTCTTATTTATTAGGTGGGAACAGCACAGTATAAGACCAGTTATATTAGTCTGTCTGCCCAGCCCCTAGTGAACAGTCCGACAGCTGCAAGACCACGTAGCATGTAGCATCATATCTTGGACCACCATAGCTACTTGTTTGCTTTAAAACACTGCACTGTATGTTGTAATGGTGCAAATAGCTGAGGACAATAAAACTTACCAGCTGTTCCAGGTTATGGCATTCCTGCTTGATCATCGGACCCTCTGGTGTGAATCAATTTCGCAACCATCAGGGTGCAGTTTGCCTCAGGATTGTTGACAAACTAGCTGGATGACAGACTTTGGAACTTGGCATTACTGATTTTATACTTGATTGCACAAATGATTTCTGGGTCTGAAATTATGATCATATAATGTTTCTGTCTTTAACTTTATGTCCTTATGTCTTCAAACTGTGGTCAATTTTTATCAGTGAAGGTGCAATATAGCTTAAGTAACTGACCAGCATTCTGATTCTTTGAGTAAAAATATTAGCAAGACATTTCAGTAAGATAATGCTTGAGCTAGGATCAATGCAGCACAAGTAGCTGGAGACAGGCTTTACAGCAATCAGGTTGGCTTTTTGTTGTTGTTTTGTGTCTTTTCAAGCCTCTGAATTGTTGGACTTACTTTGCAAATGCTTATGGAATGCACAGTTAAATGTTTAGATTCAGCTTCATTGGGGAAAACACTGGAAAAAAACCATAAAGCTATGGAAACTGCTGATGCAAATTGTGAAAATTATGCCAGCGAAGAAGAGACCTGTGCACCTCCATAAGCAAATCTCATGCCGACATTGAGGTCACTGCGTGAATAAAAGGGGTACATACATTTTTAGCACTCGTGCTTTGCTTTTAGCCTGCTTTTATTTTGTATTTGAGTGAGGTAGTATTGATGGCACAATGGCTCATCCATTCAAAGCTACAGAGTAGCACGTTTCACTTTTCCTTGCTTTTAGATTGTACTGGAATATGTTACTCTACAGTTCTCACACAAAGATTCAATTTGCACTTAATCTTTACATTGAATTACAGATCTTTTGGGGTACAGAATAATTCTACTTGTACCTTATAATTCCATTCTGATGTTTGTTTGATCCAGACCAGATTATCTTTAAAAGTGAGTAAGTAGTTTAAGGTGAACATTCAGTTGTTGTTCGTCATTAACTTCGTGTTTGGGCCCTTGAGTTTACACACATATGTAACAGTACTCACTCCTGCAAGAGAAGTTATTTTAGATGGGAAATTACATAGATAATTATACAGGCTGTTGCAAATAACATAGGCACCTGGCTCATTGATACAGACAGTGTTGTAGATCCAACTGTGTAGTTGTGTGGCTGAACGTATTTTGGATACCTTTTTTTGTAATGATGGTGCGTGAAGATTGATTCATATTCCTCATGTTGGTTTTGCAGATATGCAACTTTCAAAGCTGTACTTTTGAAGAAATAATATGGATTGTTTTTATCTGTTTCAGTTAGCCTGATGAGACAAAGAATCTCAATTTGTCACTGTCCTGGTTTCAGCTGAGATAGAGTTAATTTTCTTTCTAGTGGTTGCCGTGTTTTCAGATTTGGTATTAAAGGAATGTCAATAATGCATATCATCTTAGTTGTTGCTAAGTGATGTTTATACTAGTCAATGACTTTTTTCAGCTTCTCATAGAAGCTGAGAAGGAGCACAGACAGAACAATAGAATGTCCAATGAAGTATTCTGTACCATAGATGTCATGCTCAGTATATAAATGGGTGTTGGGGGTGGGGGTGGTAATCTGCAATCTCTGCTCAGGTTGGGCTGGGCAACCAATTCACCAAGCAGTGAGAGTGACTTGTGTCATGTATATTCTTTTACTACTGCTACTACTGCTGCTACTGCTACTACTGCTGCTGCTACTACTACTACTACTACTACTGTTGTTGTTGTTGTTGTTATTATTATTATTTCTCTTTTCCATTGTTGTTCTATTAAACCATCTTTTTCTCAACCCACGAGTTTTTTTTTCCCTTTCCCCTTCTTTTCTTCCACTTCTCCCTACCCTTCTGGGGGGGGAAGGGAGGGTAAAGAAGAGGCTGCATGGTCCTAGTTGCTGGCTGAGGTTAAACTACAAAAGTTCCCTAAATTTTTCATTAACTTTTAACAAAACCACATGTGTTTGGCATACTCAGGTATTACCTGGACAAAAAGTCATAGGTGCTAAAGACAGAATAGGCAAAATCTTTTTTCTCCAGTGCTTTTGTCCTTGAAAAAAGACCAAAACTCAGAAATATAACTGGGAAACTTGTGAGATGCCAATGCTTGTCCCTGAGAGAATGTTTGCAGATGCTTTTCTAAACTCAAATGAGCCAGATAGTAGCATATAATTGCAGGAGTGGACTTCACTCTCATGTACCTGTTTGTAGGGAGAGCAATGCCTCTTGTCATCCAAAAAAGTTGACACATGAGATCTCAGAGGTCCCCACTAGAGGTACTGAAGGGGTAAACACTGCCTTAAGTGCAGACCTCTGACAGTTATAAGTTGTAGATCAAAATAGGTAATTCACACAGAAAATGCAATACAAAGTTTAAAATAAATAAAAGAAGAATGCCAAATCCCTACAGAAAGATCTTAGCTTAAATACTTCTTCCAGAATTACTATTTGTACCTTCTATTCTCCTGAAACTAATATTTCAGGGTGCCTTGCAGGCCTTTTTCGTTGTCACCTCACCTGGGAGTATGCTGGCCTGTGCAGATGATAGTAAAATGTCAGTTAGGATTGACTTGAGGAGAGGAGTGAAAATAGGGTAAGACATACCTTTCAGAATATAAATTGCTGCAATTGCTTCCTGGCAGATGCTGTGTAAACAGAAGTCTCTTTCCACTGAAAATGAAATTTTATTAAGAAATCACCTTTTTTTTTGTTTTTAACTCAAAAAGAAATCTTACGTCTGTCTAATTTTTATCTTCTAGATAAGATGTGTGATCAGATAAGTGATGCTGTTCTAGATGCTCATCTCAGTATTGATCCAGATGCCAAGGTTGCCTGTGGTAAGTAAAATACAGATAGAAAAACCGATTAATGAAATACAACAAGTAATTCATATTGGTATAACACCCTGTGATCAAAAATTCTTGCAATACCTGGCTGGCAGTCAACACTTCCACAGTCAGTCAAGAGGCCGGCTCTGGCACACTGACTCAGAGGAGAAGGGAAGGCAGGAAAAAAACTGCAAAAAAATGATCAGAAAAAAGGAAATACATAGTACTCCAGTACAAATTAAAAGTCATGAAATGTAAGAAATAGATCAGGACAAGCCAGTGGTACCAGGGAAAATTACGGTTGACAGGGCTAATGATAATGAGGAATCTAAGAAAATTAGGGAAAAAGAGAAAAGGTGTTAATAAAACTCAAAATCCAGAAGCCCTAAATAGATACTTACTGTGCCTTTACAGAAGCAGGGTGATGCCCTTGGTTCACAGGAAGATAAATGCACAGTTCATTTGAATGTGATTCTGATCAAAGTGGCTTGCCTTTTTCATGGGACTTTCTGTTAGGACTACCCTGTATTCTACATGGACGTTGTCACTAGCAACATCACCTCTTCCATAGCGTAACAACATATCATCAGATTGGAACAAGCTGGATTGCCAAGGGGGAATGGACACAGAAAGGAAATGTGTCTAAAGAGTTCTCCGAATGCAGTCATTTTTTTCTTAGAACAAGCCATCAAGGCTATAATTACAGCACAGGGGACTAGCTGCATGCCACAAATACAGTGATATAATATGATGCTTCATTTGAAAAATCTCATGTGATCCTTGAGGCATAGATGTGAGCAGTGAGCAGACGTGGGGGGAAGAGTTTAGCATGTGTGTTAGACTTGATGAAGCATGTATTTCAGTATTGCAGGCAGTTATGCTTCCAAAACTGCTGAAAACCTGGAGATAGTAGCAGAGAAATGCTGCAAAAACGACAAGGACTGAAAAATGTGTCATAAAAGATGTGAGAAACATGATCAGTTTGTCTTACCAAAAAAGAAGACTGAGGTGTGACATGATTACATAGATAAATCCCTGATTTCTGTAATCTGTTGGCGAAAAAAACATATCAAAACTGCTGAGTGGAGTCAGAAAACATGAGTATGACATTAAAGCATAAGTCTGGTAAAGATAAAGTGGTTGGCCAGACACAGAGCTTGCTAAAGAAGTAGTGGGCTGGAGAAGAGAAAACAGTTATGGCACTCAACACAGGGTTTATCAGATGAAAATTAGAATGTCTGTTTAGTTGTGCAGGCCTTGCCTCAAAGTTTCAGAAAAAAAATCTCAAAGCATTATGTAAGTACTAACTCACTGTAACACTGCATTTTACAAAACTATGAAAGGAAATGTTGAAACTAGATTTTACCTACCAGTAGAAAAATGTATTTGTGCTTCCCTGAGGGTTTTTGCTGCTTGGGCTTTTAGGATAAACAATTTTTGCATATGACTTTCTGAATTATTACACTGGTACTACCTCATTTCAGCAGGACAGAACCGGTCTCTCTTTGTGCTGCCAACAAACTGGGTAGCAGTAAGGTCAAGCAAGAAAATACTGGCTGCAAGTAGCATAAAGCAGAAGGCAGAATAATTATTCTACTTCCTCTCTGATTAAGTGAAGCCAAATGCTTTCTTGAAAAAAAAGTCCTTCCCAGTGTGCCTAACAAATGAGAGTCAAGAGACGAAATTCGTGAACCATAAACCAAGACAAAAGAGAAGGTGGAAGTTTCTACCTACTAATGTGTTCAAAATATTTTTGGGGGAGACTTAAACATGTAAGAAAACACCCCCCAGTAAAGAGCCCAAAACCTTATATGGTAACTTTCTCTTGGATAGAGCAGATGGGGGTGTTGCTTGGGCTCACTTATAAGTTGCAGCTACAGTGCAGCTCCTGAGCTGTGTTTTCTTTTGGTTGAAATAAATTTCAGTCAGGATGAAAAGCAGTCAGGGTAGGAAGATGAATATTTCTATCCTGATACTAAAAAAGGATCATCATGCTGTGAAGTCTTGCATCACCATCAAGCTTTCTTGGCTGTATTGGGCCTGGGAGAGTTTCTAGGGACTGTTGATGGTGACTGCAGCCTTATTGTTCCATCTCTCTAAGCCCTAGTGCCCCAACTTCGCATTCTTCCAGAGAGGCTTCCTCTTTTTGTAATGACTACACTGGAAAAGCTGAGAGCCATTCTTCTCTGCCTCACAGCTGTAATACAGGGTCTCTTCCCCCAGAACGGGATTCACAGCACCATACATGCCTTGCACGCATAGGTGGTCTGCTAGGGTGTAGCAGATAGGAAGAGGGCTTCTGGTCAGTAGAGCAGGGACACAAGACTAAGTATGAAAATAATGGCACCAGGATACCCTGTACTGTGTAGGTATCGCTACCTCAGGTTGACGTGCTGTATACATCTAGGGTTACTGTGTTATTATGGACTCTTACTGGGTCCACAGTGTAATTCAGAGATACTGTGCCAGCTATGATGTAGCTTAATAGTTCAATATAGACTAATTCCTCTTGCAGACAAACAGAGAAAGCTTGCCCTGTGTTAAAGTCTCAACTGCTTGTCTGGATTATCCAAGATAAGCTGTCAGTTAAAGCTAGCTTGATTATCTTTATGAGGTGCTGCAGTCCATAGTTGTGCAATTTTATAGAATATTCCTGCCTGGAATACTTAATCCTGAAATCAAATAGAATTATTCAAGTAAGATGGTGACTGGATGATAAAAATGACAGTTGAAATTCAATGTAGGCTAATGCAAAGGGGAAGGGAGCAATCTTATCCCCGTATATAGAAAGCAAGGTTTGCAGTTCACTGCAAGCATTCAGAAGAGAGATTTTGGGGTTGTAATAGACACAATTCTGTGAACTGAGTCCGTACTCAGTAGCAGTAAAAACTGAAGCTGACTGTTAGGGCTTGCTGGGAAAGGAATGAAGAGCGGAACTGAGAACATCATTAAGTCATGTAAATCCACGATTGTGTATCTTGAATACTGTGTGCAATCTCTTTCTCTTTCCCTTTTCTCATCCCCAAGAAGCCTATAGTAAGATTGTACGGCAGGAGTAACGAATACGATCATAGCTATACAGTGTCTTTCAGTGAATAGCCTAGGCCTTCCCAGTCTGGAAAAGAGAAAATTGAATGGAATATGAAATAGAGCTATACAGTTGTAGGTCGTATTGATGTGGTGAATATTTTATGATTGTTCGCTATACCTTTTAACATAAAAGAGAAAAATATGGCAGCCAGGTGAATGCTTGAAACAAACAAAAAAATAAAATATTAAATGATTCTGCACAAAATTTGTAATGAAGTTGCATAGCTTCTGGCTCCAGTATCCTGTAGGTGCTAAAAGTTTTCGTCATTGCCAAGGGCAACCGGGTGAATTACTGTAACAAAAATCTATCAAAGACTGGTAATGCCATCTGTTAATAAATGATGTCTCTTTAGCTTCAGGAAGACCCTGAGCTGAAATTTTTGGAGACCAGGGAAGAATTTGGAGAAATAGCACTATATACTTGACCTGTTCTTATAGACATTTGCTGCTGGCCACTGTGGAGATAGGATAATTGGGTAAGATGGACTTCCCCCCATGCAGGCATTCATATCAGCTGAAGAGAATGGTGGTTGCCCACAGACCTACTTGTATGCTAAGGCTTTACACTGAGTTTCCCCTTTGACTAATCCTTTGTTCATAGAACCATCTTCAGGATCTCCCTGTGTAACTGTAAAATAGTAGCAGTAAAATTCTGAAGTTTCATCTTTTTTTTTCTGCAGAGTGTGTAGCAAAAACTGGAATGATTTTGCTTTGTGGAGAGATCACATCCCAGGCTATAGTAGATTACCAACAAATTGTAAGAGAGACCCTTAAGAGGATAGGGTATGATGACTCTTCTAAAGGTGAGTGAGATCCTTCATGTGTTCATTCTTGAGTCTGTTCTGCATGTGGCCAAAGTAATGTTTTTTGATCTTTGGAAGATAAAATGAAATGTGTCTCCAGGCCTAGGAGAAAACTGCACAGATGTTGATGTGCATTTTTCAGTGCCTGGTACTGAAGGACCTATTTTACGGTGGCATACTTATAAAAGACATTCTTGAAAGTGCCAGGTACCTCTTGCTTCTTTGATGCAGAATAACTACTGTTATTCTGCACAAATGTCAGAAGGTGGTTACATCTGCAGGTTTGTACAGTGAAAGCTTTAACACTGATGCTCCTTGTCCTTGGGATGCATAAGCCCATGACACTTGAAGTTCACACCCAAGGGAATTCTTTATGTATTCTTAACATATTTCCCAAAGTAGCATCCTTTCAGCAGTTGAACCTCTTATGTGATTATTCCCCTTCAGTCTTCCCTTTTCATGCATGATGTATACATCTTTTCTCTAGTTCTATTGAACCCCAGAACCTACTACAGGAAAAACTGAGTACCAGTTTCTGGTAACATTTTCCACGCTCCTCTCCCAGCTTTGTTACCTAAATGGTTTGAACCCTAGTCATTATAAGCAATGTAACAAGTTTTGGTGGGGCAGCTTGTAGGATTACACTTACCCTCTCAGTTTCAAGAGCTCAAGTTTGATCTTGCCCACATCCTGAGACTGATATAAATGTGCTGATTGTCTGCTTCTATTAGCAATGCAAAAAGTAGAATAGGAAGCTTGCATGCTTAGAGTTTTAAAAGTTTTAGCCAAGATAGATAACTAGGTAATCCCTAAAAAGCTTCTCTAGCAATTTGTGAACTCTCAAGAATGTATGACCTAACTTTACAAAATTTTCTTCACTAGGACTGGACTATAAGACTTGCACAGTTTTAGTGGCCTTAGAACAACAGTGTAAAGAGATCAAGCATGCTATCTCCCATGGCAAGAGTGATGATGACATTGGAGCAGGGGATCAGGTAATGGGACTTAATTTCAGGTACTTACTCAAGTTTAGTTTATGCACAAGCAATTAGAATTTTGTTGGACCAGATCCCTTCCTTAAAAGCAACTGTGCAAAGCGTAAGAATTAGCAGCTAAACACTGTGCATGCTCTTAATCACCAGAAGTGCTAAAAGGTAACACAGCCTTCACTAATTTCAGTGAAAGTGGCTTTTCCCATAGCCAGTGGCCTTACTGGATAGAGCTCCAATTAAGCTTTTCATCAGTTGGTGTTAGTTTCTGGTCTTTCAAGCCCTTTGCGTAGCCTGGTTTTACTTCTTAGGCATCAAATGCTGTGTAATTTCAATTGTCATGTGTGAGGAGAAGACTGAGCAGCCTTTATAAGCTTTATGACTCGCAAGCCTTTGCAAGCTTTACGTCTTGTAAGCCTTTGCAGTGGATTCTTATGGATGCTTAAGGCAGAGTCATTCTTGAGAAGCAGACCCTGCTGTGGCTCTGATGATTGTGCATGCAGATACATAAATGTTACTGCAGGCTGGTTATATGTCAAAGCGTATTCACTCTGCATGTTACTGGTTTCTCTTTCTAGGCTTGGGTGGTTTTAAGGTACTATGTGGCAAAGACAGGTGCAGAAATGGAGACAGAACATGGAAACAAGTGGCTTATTCACTTATTCCTTATTTTTTAATGCAGGGTTTGATGTTTGGCTATGCCACTGATGAAACTGAGGAATGTATGCCCTTAACAATCCTCTTGGCACACAAGCTGACTGCACGCATAAAGGCTCTGGCACGGAATGGTACATGGCCCTGGGTTAGACCAGACGGGAAAACACAGGTTTGTAACATAGATGTATAAACTGTAAGAGTAAGAAACAACAGAAATCATTTACCCTCTCTGCTAGTAAATTAGAATTCATGTTTGTCAAAAATGGTGCTGTTGTTTTCATGTTCCAAGGTGGTGTGAGTTTCATAAGGTACATTAGTATGTAGCACACATGGCTTGTTTAAACTGTGCTATCAGTGTCTTAGCAGGTTTCTTCAAAATAACACTTGTATGTTGCTTCCTTTCCCCTGGAGGTTAAGAAGATTAACAAGTTACTGACAATCAGCTGTTTTTTTCTGAATAAATGTTAGCATTCCAGAAGCATGGACTGGGATATTGCTATGGTTTCTCAGTTAAAACAAAGCTGTTCTTGATTCAAACCTCATGTATACTATATTTGATCAGCGGTCAGGGCCACTGACAGCTGTGTTGCAGTGCTGAGTGGGTGAGCCACTGAGCTTGCTGTAAGTGTGATGCACTTTGGCAGCATCAAAGGCAGTAAGTTCCCCGTCTTTCAGGCTATGAAACCTGCAGGAGAGGAAAGGAAGGTCCAAGACAGCAAGTTGTTTTATTCTTAATTTCTGTTGATTAGTGCAGATGAACTGCATTGAGTTATACGGCTGCTGTTGTTGCAGTGAAACACGGATTGCGTCCCTACCTTTTGTCAGCAGTGCATACAACATGTGAATAGACTGATCTCTTTGACGTCTCTATCTAAGCATTTTTGAAGGGTGGGAAAGTAGAGAGGTCTTCTCAGTCTGTAAGAAAACCTATACTAAGGATAGAGCAATGCCAGCATGTATTTGCATGTATACAAAAGCCATGCAATATGTAGCAAAGAATACAGCCTATCATATAATGATCTACCGTTGCTCATTTTAGCAGGGTCCTCCAAAAGTTATTTTGACTTTACTTTGGGGATTCACTATTTGAAGTTCTGTTGATGTGCCAAACCGTGAATGATTCTAGCATCTGCTGGTGAAATCTTAGGCTTCTATAGTTTTCTTGTTGCTATTTTGTTTCTCTGTGGCGATACATGTAATATCCTTCAGTTACCTCTTTTGGAGGTAGTACCTCAGTACTTTCTGTATTTATTTTTTTTCTTACAGTGATTTTAAGCATCAGCAACAATCCATCATTTTTCATCCCATTTCCCTTCATCCGTTTATTTTTTTGCTGCAGAAAATAACTGTAAGGTTATTTTCCATTGAAAACTTCAGTTTTCAAACTGGTGGTCTTGGCCTTGAGTGTTCACTGTCTTTTTTTTTTCCTCTCCAGGTCACAATGGAATACAAAGAGAGCAATGGCGCAGTGGAGCCCATCCGAGTGCACACACTTGTGATTTCAGTACATCATGCCCCAGACATACCTCTAAAACAAATACAGAAGGAGCTAATGGAGAAAGTTGTTAAAGAAATCATTCCAGAGAAGTATCTTGATGAGAGGACAATTTATCATCTCCTTCCAAGTGAAAAGTTTGTAGAAGGTGGTCCTAAGGTATGGTACTTGGAAAGAGAACAGCCTATACAGACTATTCTACTTTGCCACGTGCTTCTAAATGTTCTCTTGAACAAAAGTGCAATGAACTGGTATACCTTTAACCAAGAAAGTCTATACATTTTTAAGAAGGCTTCAGTCATTTCTACTGGATTTTTCCTACTGGTCAGCTGGCATCTAAACTGAAGCTGTACATGTTTGGACAGCCAAATGTATGGATTCTTGGATCTTTGTCCTTAAGTTATACACTAAAATGCCTGACTGAAAGTATCTCTTCACTTTCACAGTAAAAATCAAAACCAGAAATAACAACAGATCTGATCTTCTATATTAAAATTATTCAGAAAGCTGAATAAATTTCAAAGGAGACCTTAATTTATCAAGTTTCAATAGTCATTACAATTTGACACATGTTCTGCTTTCCAGGTGCTGGTACTAGGTACACAGGTCATTGTTGTGAAATTGTAAAAGTTTTGTTACACAAAACTGTCTAGTTTTGCATAAGGTGTTCAATGAAGGATTAAAACTACAAGGTGTGCTTATGATCACACTGGGATGCTGTAGGGATACTGCTGTCATTGAGAAATAACTGTCAGCTTTACTTCTGTATTACTTATTTGTGGATTTAAAATTAGTGGATTAATGCAGTTTATCCTCTGTCAGGATGGAGTTTCTCAATGCTCTGGAGTTCATTTATCAGTTTGCCGTCACCAGCTTTGCTAATCTGACAGAAGGATGGTAATTCTCTGCTGGTTGAACAAGTTGGATCAGCTCATCAAGTTGTAGGAGGCAGACAGAAGTCCATGCAAGAGGGTGGGATTCTATTATCAGGGGCACAGGCAGGCAGGAAGAAGAAAGAAGAGTAGTACCAAGTGGTCCTTGTGCCACTACTGGAGTGTTAAGCTGAACTCAGCTAGAATTTCTCAGTGCTTTTGTGCTGGCAGCACTGAGCTGCAGCTTGGTGAAGCCCCTGCTTCCTCTTTAGTTTGTGTATATAAGTGAAGCTTGTGAACCTTTTAGGTCATATGTGATCTGTTTTTGAGGAAGGCTTTTTTCTGTCTGAGTTCTTGGCCTCCATTAAGAGTTACTGAGTGAAGTCATTGGCCAGTAATCCAGAGATAGTAGTTCATGATTGCTGATCTGAAGGGGGCACACTTTTTGTGATTTTTACAGTTGTGCCACATTCTTATCAGTCTTCAAAAGTGACTGCAGCACAGACAGTTTAGTACATCTCTGAAAAATACTCCAGTCACATAGACCTCATTCATTAAACAGTTGCATGTGAAGATGAACACTGTGAACGATAAGTCATGTCTGTGGCAAATACAAAACAAAGCTGTACCAAATAACCTAGTATGGATTGGGTAAACTCTTGTGTCTCATGAATGTATTCAATTGTTTGTCCTGCAGAGTGATGCTGGACTGACTGGCAGGAAGATCATTGTTGATACTTATGGAGGCTGGGGAGCCCATGGTGGAGGTGCATTCTCTGGAAAAGATCCCTCCAAAGTTGATCGTTCTGCAGCATATGCAGCTCGCTGGATTGCAAAATCTCTGGTGAAAGCTGGTCTCTGTAAAAGAGTACTAATCCAGGTAAGAGCAACTGTGAAAGTAGTACACCATAACAGAAATTCTGTCTCATGTGGGGTCACCCCCTCAGAATACACACTACCATCACAGCCCCGCTCCAGTTTCAGAAAAGTATTTCTTATCCTAGAACGGGGCTCCAGGAAGTTCCTCTTGGGGATGCGTGATTAAGGAGCCCAGTGAGGGAAGCCAAAGACATAGCCCAGGACCATCCTGAAACAAGAAGTGTGTTCTCAGTAGTATTCTTTCTCCAACTCTGTTGCAATCCCTGGTCTAGGTACTTTGCGTCATCCTTGCTTTTACTTCCAGCAATCTAGTGATCCTCTGCACACACATGCATGCTCAGCATTCCAGCCTGGGGTGCACAGCACATTACAGACAGTTGTGTTAGGGTCTAGACATAGTTGTGCTACCTGCTGTACTATATGGTCATATTAGTTGTAACTTAAACTGTTTTAAGCTGTATTTGAAATTACCTTAAGTTACCGTAAGTTCTCTGTTCCTAGAATACTACTATGGTGTGAGGTGTGACTAAAAGCAAAATTCAATTGTTTTTAAGAGTTTAAAACAAGAACAACTTTCACCAGTCTTATATGCTCAGAAGAAATGCACTTCCTTCCTTGTGCATGAATTTTTGGGACTACTAAGTCTAAGAAGTTGAAAGAGGTGTTTTATTGACCCCTAGGCAGTTTCACCATTAAACATGAACCCAATGTGAATTCTAAACAATTGAGGTTGTCTAGGCAGTTTGCAAGACTAGTTTATACACATATTCTGAGAAGCTGCTATGTAATAACTTTATCTCAGTACAGTAAGTTACTACAGTAAAAAGTAGCAGTGATCTGGCTCATGTTTTGCTGCAGAGATGTGTTTAAAACCTTTTACTTTCTTCATGGACCAGAGGAGAGGCCCACTGGACGTGATTATGATCAATGACATAGTGTCCAGACACCCCAGTTAGGAACAAGGCCCCTTGCTTTAGATGTTGTGCATGTGTTTGATAGCTGATTAAACTTCAAGTTTGGAGTTAGTCAATGAAAGGGGAGACTGGGAATAAGCCAAGCACAAATAGCAACGGTTAGTAAATTGTTGATACTTTTTTTTTCTGAGGGGACAGAAGACAAACTTCTGATTTCTTGGTATGCACATTTTGAGTGGCATTTTTGAACACATACATCACTGTCTTAATTCTTGAGTTAGGTGGGAATGTTGTTGTTCCAGTAATTCCCAGAGACCCTCCTTAAATACCTGAGCCTGACTCTAGACAAACAAGATTGATTCTGTTAACAGCAAACTATGGAGATGTCAGATATTAGCAATGAAGGTAAGATGGAAGGAGAGAAGAAGATGGAAGAGGAGAAAACCAAATGTCTTGTGAAGTTACAGAAGGCTGGATTAAAGATTAACGAAAGGAAAAAGGTATCAAGTGCAAATGCAAAAGTGTTTTCAGCCCATTAGGGTCTGTGTTACACTAACACCTTGCCTGCCTCCACTGAGGCTGACAACTGAGCTGGCTGTGCTATGGATAGTGTTTCCATGCTAACCACCTTTTCATACTGTAAGGGCAAAATGGATAACAGAGGGAACTGCAGACTATTTAGCTATATATGATCACAAATACCATGTAGGCTTTATTTAGTGTGGTATAGAATTGCTAGCTTATTGGTTAATGAAAAACAGACTTAGCATGATCTCAAAACTAGCTAAAGGGAAGATCATCATGACTAGGGCAGTTTTTAACTAAAATCAATTCCTGATTACTAAGAAGTATATAGATATAACTGAGCCATTGGATTATTACTTCTTGAAATTTGTAGAAAGCAGACACAATGAGGAAGACCAGTGAAAGCCACAGAATCATTTGTGTTGCTTAGTGACATTCAAGCAAAACATATTTTTATTCAAATACATCATGATGGAGGAAAATGAAGTGTATATTAGCCTATACTGCAGTAGGACAGTTTTTTGGAAAGGGACTGAATGACAAAAGCAGATACATTTCAGGAGAACCTGTCAGTGCTGTGCTGTGCAGTGCTGTGGTGAAAAGAAGCTAATGTGATTCTTGGATGTCAGAAAGGAGCTGTAGAGCCCCTCTGTCCTCCTCTGTATGAAGTGAAATTACAGGGAATGCTTCCTGGGTTACTTTGTCTACTTCTGATAGATAGGTTTTTAAAAGTACATTGAAATATTGGATGAAGTTCCAGGAAGTGCATGGAAATAACTCACCCTGGGAAAACAAGTCTGTGAGTTCTTTAGGAACACGGAGCTTTTCCTCATCTTGTCCTAGATAATCTTTTCTCTGCCTCAGCAAAAAAAAACAACCAGAAATACTTGCAGATCTTAGAGTATCCAGCCTCAAAGGCATGAAATCCTTGTGTCTAGCTGAGGCTGAAGGATGCAGAATGGCAGTATCTGAGGATGACTAGAAAGTACGTCTTTCGCTTTTAATTAATGTCACTTAGGTCTGATATTCGACCAGGCTGAGCATTCTCTGAGGGAAACAGATAATTCTCTAACAAAAGACAAACAGCAAAAACGTATCTCCTAGCTTCCTTAATGCAGAAAAGGTGTGCATAAAGTCTTCGCCTGATACACAAGAGAAGCCTTTCCTTTCTCTTAAGCAAAAAGTAGGAAGGATTGTTTTAACTGTGCATGGATTGTTTGCATGTGTTCTACAGCTATCATATGCTATCGGTCTGAGTCATCCTCTTGCGATCTCAGTGTTTCATTATGGAACATCAGACAGATCTGAGGAAGAACTGCTTGAGATTGTGCAGAAAAACTTTGATCTACGCCTTGGAGCTATCATAAGGTTTGTGTGCTATTACTATTTAATGAAGGGAATCATATTTTTAATGCTGTCTTTAACAGTTTAATGTTAAAATTTCTGGCTCCTAACCTCATGAAAGTCACCTTCATTATAAATATGTAATTGCTGTTATTTCTACTCTTCCCTCACACATGCAGCCAGTACAACATACAAGGGCCAATTAATAACTCTGGCTACAAAATGTACTGAATAAGTAAGACTGGCCTAAATTATACCATGTTACATCTCGCAGTAAACCTGGTAGTGTGCTATGTTGCAGTTCATTAGCCAGCTGGTAGTGTGCTTGGTAAAGTATAATCAAAATTTAACATTAGATGTAGTTAGGATTTCCAGTCTGTTTACAGGGTGTGTAAGGCTCCCAGTCCCTGCCTTATCTGGAAGGCACCAGAAATATTGGCTCCTTCTGAAAGAAGTACCAGGGTAAGTATAGTCCCCCTGTGTTTGATCTCTAGGTGGCAACAACTTGTGAGACAGCTGCCACAAGATGGAAAGGTTCTGGTGCCCTCACTTGACAAGCAATCCCATTGAAATGAGTGGGACGTTATGTACTGTAATTTGCCCTTGCTCATGCACAGAAGCTGTCACCTTGCCACAACAGTATGGTGTTTGTTGTTGCTGTTCAGGGGTTATTGGCCATTAGCCTAGAAGAGAAATGAACACTCTTAAATGACTGGCTTCTTCATGAGGTGTAAGTGTAACCTGCCTTCTGCATCAGAAAAACTGTACACCGAGAGCCTGTCTTTAGTTGTCATGCAGTCTTGTGCAGCCTGTTTGAAGTCAACTAAACTTAATTAAAAAGGAATCCAGGTTTCTTAAGTGGTCTCTTAAGATTTGGTAAGCCAAATCTTGTATGCATTTAAAAAACAGAACAAGAATAGAAGTCCTTCATCATTGTCTTTCTGGCACAGTAGCGTTAGAAAATACTCCATATTACACTTGCAATAACAGAAAACACATTGATATTTGCACAGGTATAGCTGAACTTTATTCCAATTGTAATGCTTCTGCATTTTAATGCTTATAAAGCCTAACTGCATACTTAACTGCATCTCTGATACATTTGAAGAAAGCTGTTTCTAGTCATTTCAAACCTGAGAAATCACCAGCTCACTACCTTTCTTGCTGTAAATCTGGGTGATTCAGCAAGGAAACAACACCTAGTTTTTATTGCCTTTCTTCCAGGGATAATACTAATTATCCGTCTGATGTGTGTAAATCATAATATACATTGGAGGGGAGTTAAGTGTAAGACTTCTTTTTTTTTTCTTTTCATTAAGGGAGCTGGATTTGAAGAGGCCAATCTATCAAAAAACAGCATGCTATGGGCACTTTGGGAGAGAAGAATTTACATGGGAAATACCCAAAAAGCTTGTGTATTAAGCTTTTCAGAATCTTTCATGTAATTGACAAGTGGTTTAATAATTAGATGAAGTTCAAGGAAAGGCTGTATCTACTCTTTTTTAAATGACATTCTGTAGTTAATAGATTTACTGAAAATTATTTGTATTTAATTTCTAACTTTCATAGTGGCCTTACACTTTAAATGCATGCTGCTCTATCTAACCTAGTCTTCAGCTTTATCTTTGGTAACATGAACAATTTAGGCCTTTGGCTGCAATCAGATACTAGGCACACAGATGGCTGTGGAAGCTGAAGTCACTCCTGTTCTGCCAGGGAAGCCCACTACTGCTTACTCAGTTAACTTTGTACTGAAGTGGATGAAGTTGGTGAGGTAACTTCCAACAGCTCCCTGTGAGAGGCAAGCAGTAATAGCACAAATTGCCATAATTCTTTGGGCTAGGACTTCCACGACTACAGCTTTAGTTATGGTCTCTCTAGTCCAAGCAAATTAGTAAAAACACCCATTTTGGAACATTGTTCATTGTAACCCTAAAAATACTTAGCTATGAGGTAGTGTTATCTACTTGCGTTTAACATTAGAGTTTTGTAGGCGTATCTGTGAAAACTGGTGAACTCCTATGTGGTAGTTCTTTTACTCATTTATAGTTACTCCTTCTCAAACTGAAATTTTCCACGTCTGCATGAATTGGAATTAGCTGTATAAAGTTTCAATTATGTTTCATTTGGCCATATCTGCAATGTAAAAATTTTGTAAAAAAAACCTTGGAGGACATTACTTTCCTTTGACTTCGCCAGCTGAAAGCACAAAATGGAGAGAGAGAATTCAAAATGATTTAGCTTTACTTCAAGGGCTAGAGAGGATGAAAAGGCTTATATACAGAAAGTAGCAATTCTGGCGAGCAAATTTATCATCAAATTGTAAACTAAGGCAGAATGTTGGAATGCTGTAACTGCTGATACTTAAAACCAGGGAATTTTAAGAGACAATTAAACAATATGGCTACCTGTCCCCAATAAGGGAAAAATATAGGCTTCAGTGGTAAGTCTAATCAAATGCAAGTAGTTTAATATAACATTGGTCTCAAGCAAGTTTTAAAAAGCTGCTTCCTTTCATGTAAAGACTGATTGATCCACTGGTCCTTTTATAAACCAGAGCTGAGGTGAGATAACCGTACAGCTGTACCTGTACCTTACCCGGCCTGGTACATTTAACCCAATCTAGCACAGCAGTACTACAGTCAGTCTTGTGACCTACAAAAAAAGGCTTTTTTTTCTTCCATTAGAAAACCAAATTTGTTCCTGGAATAAAAGCTGCAATTCTTTTGTAGGCTTTTTTCAATTTTTTATTTAATGACAAGTTTTCCTTTTTATCGCAGGACCCTGGACCCTGTCTTTGCCTGAAACTAATCCAGTTTAGTATGCATATGGCCATGTAGGTGTAAACCATGTCATTAACCTTTAGTAATTTTTTTTTCAAATTGGTATTGTCTAGGAAAGAGCAATGTAGCTTGCTAAAAAATTTGAAATGTCAGAATAACTTCCACTTTTAGTAATACAGAGGTACAATGCTTAAATGGCAAGGGATCGCAGCGATCACTATACAGTAAACTGACTATAATAAACTGACTTATGGAACTCTTTTGAAAAAGAGTTCAGTAAATGTGCATATAGTCTCAATTTTACAGCTGTCTCAATTACAGTAATATCAATTTTACTGTCGTGATACTTCACCCTTCCAAAGTTGAATAGTGCTTTGGGAAGAAGCTGTGATGCTTTGTTTGTCACAGGAGAAGACCATTTTGACAAAGAAGAAGTCTCTTATTCAATTTAACGAGGAAATAATTTGTTCAATGGAGTTGTCTCTGTCTCAGCTAGAGCCGAAAGGAGGCAAATTGGACCATGGTTTCAGACAGTAAGAATACATTTCTGCAACACTTCTATCACCTTGCTCTCTGGCTTCCTATACATAAACTTTGAGATCAAAGTTACAGACCTGTTCTTCAAGGAGTTGGATAGTCTCTGTCTCCAGACTACAAGCCTTTCTTTCCTCTTGTTGATTTGTGTTTCAAAGTAGCCAGGAGCACCAGCTGCAGAAGAAATCCCTAATCACAGATTGGAACAGGTACAGTATACATCCAATCTCCAGAGATCCTGTCCACAAATTTTAGGAAGTTTTCTAATAACTAGTGAATTAATTTTACTTACATAGGGTAGCTAATTTGTCCTATGTGAAATACAGCAAAACAGATATGCCTTGTTTGAAACAAGCAAACAGAGAAAAGCTACCTCTGCTAAATTTGTAGTGTCTGATCTGAAGTCAGAGACAAAACTATTGCTCCACGAAATCAGTGAAGTATTTTTTTCTGAATGATTGGCATGTTTTCTCATTATCATTCTAGAAACGAATCACTTAAACTGGAACTTCAAAAGTAAAAAAGGGTGCCCAAATCAGACATAAGCATTAAGATGGCAGTTATTGCTGAAAGTTTAGCTAAATTATAATGTAGCCTACATACAGGGATCAATCAAAATATTTTTATTTCCAAATGTTGCAACTATTGCTTTATTAAACTTGTTATTTTAATATCAAATGAACAGGCTCTTCTTTGAAGTATATGGTTATAATATGTTATAAAAATGTCCTGAAATATAGTGGTTTATAATCTGTGTAAGAAAAAAATTATAACTGCACATCAGAAGAAGAACACAATAGTTTATGCATTGTGTTTTCTGACATCAGCCATATCAGGCTGTATGGATATTCAGCTAATACAAAAAAGCTACATGAATGAAAAATCTGTATTGCAGAAAATTACTTGGGTATACCATGCACCATAACGTGTAGAGGGTTTAGCAGCTGTTCCGGAAAAAAAATTTTTCAAATACTGAATTTGGATACGCACTTCCAAAAGCTGATGATTCTTGCTGGATTGCGTGAGGCAGAATTAAACCTAAATATTTCAAAAGGGCATAGTTTAACTCACACCTAGACTAGCCAATTAGGGAAGAAAATGAATGAAACAGAAGTACCAGCTCGGCTCTGAAAGTGCCTTTCATATCTTTCTGGTCTCAGAAGAGATGAAGCGTCTCTGCATGCAAAATGAAGACATTAAGTTAAGAAAGGTCAAACCTGTTCCTTATAAAAGATCCTGTTCCTTTTCCAGTGGCCTTGTATGAATGAGTCTTTGAAGAGGAATATGCAGATGACTGATAGGACCAGGGACAATGAGCAGAACAGTATAGTGTAGGAGGCCTAACTAGCAGCGTTTGTTCGTCCAAAATAATTCCAGCATTTGGCTGCAAGGAGTCACTGGGAAAGTCAGAAGCCAAAATGGGATTGAAGGTAGGATGCTCCTGCTGTGAATACAAAATCTGCTGTTCTCAAAGTGGGGACAGTGATATGACTTACTACAGCAAAAGAGGTTTTCTTATAGGGAGAATTGAAAGAGAAAATAGCAGTTGACCTCTGGAACAGATAGAAGGAAGTTCTCCGTATAATCTGACTTTGATAAATTTCTTTTTTTAATAAGAGATATAAAAACATGGGATCTCTGTACAAATCTACCAGCCTGTAAGGCCATGCTTCTTGACTTGTAAGACATTACACAACAGTGAGAGAAGCACAAGATGCCATGCCCCTGGAATTTACACAGTTGCATGAAGAACAGCAAATTCTTAGTTTATGGAAGTTGATTGAGAAATACAACTTTAAAATATTTCACTCCTCATCTGTGCGGGAGAAAGCAAGCATGGCCACCTGAAATCCTACGGTATTTGGGGATGTTTGGGATCATCTCAGAGTGATGGCTGCTGGCAGGGAGCAGACTTGCAATAGCAAAGAGACATGACTTTTTGAAGGAGAATCCTGGCTGGCAGCATTCTCTCTGGAACGAAAGGTTTTGAGAAAGCCTTGCTTTTGGTGATCTGCTACCCCAGGGTATACAGCCTTATGCAGCCGATAGCCCTTACCAGTTAGTGATCCGCCAGTGCAAACGGATGGAGAAGTCAGCCTCACACCTGAACACGCAGCTTAACGCTCTAGGCGGATTATAGCCAATATCAATATTCACGTACCCGCTGCGCTGTGCCACATCAGAAAGGCAACACCGCCACACTCTCCAGTGCACTCAGGTGCCGGCGGGGGGTGCAGGAAGGGCGGGGGAGCCGCGGACAGGTCACAGCAACACTCTGCGGGAAAAGCGCCCCTGCTGCCCGAGTGCCATCTATACAGGCCTGAGGCCTCGACACGAGCAACGCCACTCCTGGGTCGCTGCCAAACTGCTGAGCGTTAACAGCGGGGAAAAAAAACAACTGCTGCCTAGCGAAGGGCGTCGCTTCTCCCGGCCCGTGTTCTCCCCCACCACCAGGGCCCAGCCGCCCCGGCCCGCTCCCTCGCAGCGCGCCTCCTCCACCGATAGCCTCCCGCAGGCCGCGGCGGCAGTCCGTCACAACGCAGCCGGGGGAGCTTGGGCCCGCCCGCGCCCGCCCGCGCCCGCCCGCCCGCTCCGGCGGCCTGCTCCTGCGGCGGGTACGCCCGCGCCGCCCTCGGGCCCGCCCGGCCGGCCCTCCGCCCCGCCGCTCCCCGCCCCGCGGCCGCCAGGGGCGCGGCTTGCCGACGAGGGGGGCGGGCCGCCTGTGCGGGGCCCCGGCTGGCTGCGGCGGCCGGCGCCGGGGCAGGCTGGGAGGAGGCGGCACCGTGAGGTGAGAAATGACGCAGCGCTCCCGGAAGCAGCTGAGAGCGGAGGGAACGGCGGTTGAGGAGGCGGTGTCTCGCCGCTGCGGTCGGTAGCTTGGCGGGGCCGTCCCGCCGCTCCCCCGCCCGCCGCCCTCCCCTCCCCTGCTCCTCGGCTGCCGTCTCCCTCGGGCAGTGCCTGCCGGAGCCATGTCGCTCTTCCAGTCCGCCCTGGACTTCCTGGCGGGCCCGGGCTCCCTGGGCGCCGCCAGCCGCGACCAGAACGATTTTGTGGGGCAGACGGTGGAGATGGGCGACATGAAGCTGCGCATCAAGCGGGTGATCGCAGAGGGTAAGAGCGGGCGGCGGCAGGCCGCGCCCGGGGTCGGGCGGGGCTGGGCTGGGCTTCCCCTGGGGCCCTGGGCCTCCCGGTCCCCCTTGCCCCGTCTGCCCTTTCGTGGCTGGGAGGGCTTCCCTGCGGGCAGGCCGTGGCCCGCCGGGGGGGAGGCCTTGCGAGGGCGAAAGGGCGGCGGTGCCCGTCCGGCCGGGGCCTTCGGCTTCCTGCTGCGCGGCCAGCCGGCTCCCCGAAGGGCTTGTTGCCTCCTGGTTGCCGCTTTCGTTAGGGATCATTGGTTCACTGAGTTAACGTAAGCGACGCGGAAGGTGTTTGGCGAGGACCGGGTGTAGGAGCAATCCTTACTGTCGTTGCGGTTAGCCCGCTTTAGGAATACCCATGGAGAGCCACTGCGTTGTCTGACAACTTCTTCACTTGCTTCATGATTTAGGATACTTTCACCGCCTAACAGAACTCACGGAAGAGTTTGTAATCTACCTAGGACCTCATGGAAATACTGGATTGCATATTTATTTTTCTGAAAATGACAATTTATAATGCTATGCCAAAGGTGCTAGTTTACTTGTGCTGTTTTGGGCTGTTTGGAAAACAATGAAAAAAATGCAGGAAAACATGTTAACTTTACACAAAAATTTCAGGAGGCTGATCTCATTCTTCATATAGGCTTTGTTGGAGTGCAGGAATTAAATGCCTGGGCAGTTTTCAGTTTCAGTGGATTTTTGGGTAGGCATCTTGCCACACCAGTTGCTAGTTGTTTTAGAATAGGTGCTATGTTTAGTGTGTGAAAATTACTTAGAAATTAGCATAAATTTGGATCTTGTTGTGCTCGTGGTCAGAACAATTACTTTATTTCTTCAAGCAGAAGACACATTGAAAACCTGTCTCAAAAGACTAAAATGTGAATTTGTCTGTATTAATGCAGTTACATACTTCGTTACCTTTGTGCAGGTGATTGATGTTATTTAGGTTAAATACACCAAAGCTCTATTCAGAGCTCATTTTCATTATTAAGTTATTTTCTCTAGTTACTTCTTATAATTGTCTTGTATTTAAGTAGTTTTATAAATAGATTTATTGATTTTTTTTTTCCTGAGTAGTTTTTTGTTGAAATGTTAGTGACCAGCATGGAAGAAAAATTTGATTCCTTAAGAATATCTACTTTAGTTAAACTTATGAGAATTTGCTTGTATAAAACAAAAGGACATTGGTCTTCACGACTGTTTTATTTTAAGGGCAAATAAGTTGTTACTTAAGCACTTTTGGCATATGATCTCAGACAAAACCTGGCAGTTTTTTAGGCAGCAAGTTGCACTTAAAACGGTACTAAATGTCAAGTCCTATTCTGCCTTCAGCCTTTACTTACAGCAAAAGATCCAGAGTTGAGCATGAAATGTAAATATGATGTGACTGCAAGGTGGATGCTAAATGACCTGGCTGGTGCTGCTGATACTGTGACGTTCCTGCCAGGAATGACCACAGTAGTTTTCAGAGAACAACAAAGGAAAGGAAGCTACATTTGAGATGTATCTGCTGTTTAGTTCTTGGTTCTGAAACGAGTATTTCATACTTTACTTTGGCAGCAGCCTATTCTTTCCCAAGATGTGACACAGGCTTTCTAAAATGTCAGGGGAAAGATGCTGTGTTAGATCACAGAAAAACAGAATCACAAAATAGTCGGGGTTGGAAGGGACCTCTGGAGATCATCTAGTCCAACCCCCCTGCTAAAGCAGGTTCACTCAGAGCAGGTTGGACAGGAATGCATCCAGGTGCTTTTTTAGTATCTCCAGAGAAGGAAAATCCACAACCTCTCTGGGCAGCCTGTGCCAGTGCTCTGTCACCCTTAAAGTAAAGAAGATTTGCTCATGTTCAGATGAACTTCCTGTATTCCAGTTTGTGCCCGTTGCTCCTTGTCCTGTCGCTGGGCACCACTGAAAAGAGTCTGGCCCCATCCTCTTGACACCCACCCTTTAGATATTTGTAAGCATTGATGAGATGCCCCTTCAGTCTTCTCTTCTCCAGGCTAAACAGACCCAGGTCTCTCAGCCTTTTCTCATAAGAGAGATGCTCCTTTCCGTTGATCATCTTTGTAGCTCTCCCCTGGACTCTCTCCAGTAGTTCCCTGTCTTTCTTGAACTGGGGAGCCCAGAACTGGACACGGTACTCCAGATGTGGCCTCACCAGGGCAGAGTAGAGGGGGAGGATGACCTGCTTTGACCTGCTGGCCATGCTCTTTTTAATGCACCCCAGGGTATCGTTGGCTTTCTTGGCCCCAAAGGCACATTGCTGGCTGTGTCCCTCTCAGCAGAGCTGCTTTCCAGCACATCAACCCCTAACCTGTACCAGTGCATGGGGTTATTCCTCCCTAGGGGCAGGACCCTACCCTTGTTGAATTTAAATGATGTTTTAAAGCAAATGGTGACGTACTTTAAGTCTAGCATTCTTGAGAATTTGTCTGTAACCACTGCTCTGTGTTCCATGTGTGTCTCAGTACTACGGTTTTGTTTCATGTTGTTTTCTCTGTATTTTACTAACTGAAATTGGACCTAACTGCTCATTTTTGCTAGAAATTAAGACTTTCTAGCCAGCATAGCTGGACTAAAACAACCCTTACGGTATATTCAGTATAAATATAAAATATATATCAAATATAGAAGTCCCAATCTCTCCTGCAGTTTTCAGACCTGAATTTCTTTAGCATATCATTTATTTTGTTGCTGAAATTTAATTTATCTTTGAGCTCTGAGCCTGTGTTTGACACCTTCTGATACATGCTTGCATAACTGGCTTATAAGCATTCTCTTTCATGCTTACAAATACAGAATCTGTTTTTCTTCTAAATGAGTCCTTTCATGCCAATTCCTTTCTAGAAAGTCAAATGCTACTTTCTGAATTTAGATTTCAAATTCATGGTGAACTGTGCATGATCTGCCAGTGCAGAGGTAGACTTTTCCATAAGATAATAGAGTCTACTTTGGTTTCAGTTGGTGTGAACAGAATGTGTGGATTAGCATTTCACAGTATCACATGGTAGCATAAATTCAGTTGTTCTTGCACCCTGCAACTCTTTCCAGCTCTGTAGTGTGCTACCCGTTTGTGCTGGTGCTAATACACGTTTGGCCATGCTGTAAGCTGAGACACTGGCTGCACGGTTCATTTGGATGCATTTCCCTGTTCGTTTAGCAGAGGTACCATGCTAGCGGTAGGACTGGGCTGACTGAAAATGTGGTGTGCTACTGCAGGAAGCTGACAACAACTTGGGGGGATGAGCTGGTGGTGATCTCTAGCACTGATACTACCTCCAAATGCACGAACAGACTGTGTCACAGGATGGACTAAGTGCTCCTAGAATATGGTCTTCTGTATTTTCTACTTGGGCGTTTCAGTAGCTCACTGCAGTTAAGAAATTTTAGAGGAAATGGGTTGGGGCCTTTACATTTAATCCCTGCTTGCCCTTTGTATGATGTGGGCTTCCAGTGTCATGGTTCTTTTTGGTCCTCCAGTTAAGTGCTTAGACTGCCACACAATTTTACTGATGTAAAATCTTCATTGATTGCATACCTAATTAGTAAATATTAGTAAATGTAACTATCTCATTGTTTTTCATGACATTCTTGTATGGCTATTAAGTCACTTCCCAGTCTAAGTATTCTGTACTTATCTCCATCACAGCAGGGGCATCTGCATACACATACTCCACCTACATGTGGTTAGAGTTCTCCAAATGCTTACTATCATGTTTGGTTTTCCTAGGGTTAGGTTAGGGTGGCTTAAACTGTCATATCCCTTGCTGTTCACATGAACAGTATGTGCATTTTTATATTGACTTTTTGCTTCTTCAGTTGACATCCGTGAGTGTCCTTCCCCTTTGTTCAGGAATGTCAGGATTCTTGTGTCAATCTGTACCAGATAGTGGAAGGACTGAGGTGGTCCTTACTGATTCAATGATCGATGTGGCCTGCCCATTTGACGTTGGGGGAGAGTGGGGGGAGCAAGTGGCCACAGCATGCTGAACAGTAGTTTTCAGAAATTTCTTGTTTCTTGCTTCTGAAAGCTAGCGTATTTACACAGACAACCAACCTTGCACATTTGTTTTTCAAATGCTATACACTGCTGGCTTTCATTTTTGCCCGTGTTGGATAAACTATCTCTTCTGATAGACCTTATGCTTGTTTAGCTGATAATGGTGACAGTTAAAGACGATGGACAAGTAAATATGGAGACTTTCTTGATCTTCACCTATACTGTAGAAGGAAGAGAACCTGGTCACTGGGCTGTCAGAGTATTCATTGAGAGACTGTTGATGTCAAAGAATTACAGAAACTCATTCCTCAATTATGTATAGTAATGCTACTCCAATGAGAAGGTAAACTGATACAAGAATAGCATGTCCTGTGACATACACTGTCAAGTTCCAAAATTACAAAGAAAGTTGATTTTTTTTTGAGAATTATAAATTGCACAGTTGTAATAGCTTTAGTCTAATTGGAGAGGCCTGTTTGCTGTGTGCTGAATTAACATTTCATAAAATACTGGTACCTGTTAGAGCACAAATGAAAGGCAAGATGATGATTTCTTAGCTACATAAGATGTTGACAAAACTACTTATGTGCTTAAAAATCATGCAGTCTTTAAATATAATTATATTCTTCCTTGAATGTTTCCATTGAGCCTTTTTTGTAAAAGCAGGTAGATGTTGCATTGATGGGGTAGCAGAAACAATTATGGCAGGTCATAAAGTTATTTCATATGTCTTGACAAAGTAAAAATAGAATTTCACATGTCTTGTTGACAAAGTGAAAATAGAATATATAAAAATAGAGAACCTCTATTCTAGAGGTCCTTCTGTGAAAATAGAGAAGTTCTTCATCTTCGTGGTGATCCATGGAACAAGACTTTTCAGTTTCTTATAAGGTTGAAAGGATAAAGGGATCTTCTGCAAGTTTTATGTTATGTGTTTTTTTAGATTAGATAATGTTTTTAAGGGTTTTTAGAGTGCTGAAAATCAGTAAACAACTTCATAGTAGTTCCTACTGCCACTAAATGCATAATGTAATATCCCTACATATACTCCACTGCCAGTAAGCGAGACTTGAATTTCCGTCTTGAGTACTGCTGTTGTTTTGTAGGTTGAATAGTAAATATGAAGTTATCAATAACTGCCCTATTTTGACTTTATTACATTTTCTAGAACAGTAATCATGCTAACAGAAAAACAATCTTTAAAAAGTTTTGAATACTGCTCTCCTGGTAAGCTGTTAAGTGAGATAAACCAGATAGAAATATTCTTCCATTAGTACTTTCAATGACTTATTTTGAAACACTTTGTATTTGAGTGATTCTGTTTCTTGATGTCTGTGCTAAAGATAATTGCATCAGGAAAATCACATTATCGCTGTTTAAAAATTACAGTTTTCATCTTTCTCAACAACTAATTCAACTGCAGACTAACTTTTGAATATGCTATGTTTTTCTCTTTAATTCTTGAGTGTATAACTGTTGTTACGTGAAGTATAGGCTAAGTCTTTGATTTTATGTGAAATGGGGCAGTGGTATCTTGGTTCAACTTAAAGAATTTATATAAAACAAATCAGGGTCTTGTCAGTGGAAGGCAGTGATGGCGTGGAATGAGCAACACTTCTGCTTCAGAGCGTATTGAGAAATGTGTTGCCAGCTCATGTATGCTAATTGTAACATGTTTGAGACTTGTTTTTGTTACTGCTTTAGCCAGGTACTTTTTGACCTGAGAAATATGCAGCAAAAGCTGAGAATAAGTGATGAAATTAGTGTTCCAGTGTGTGTGAGTTTCTCCTTCAAGAAGAATCAGGGACTTGATATGCTCAAGTGAACAATTAAACAAAGATGGAGATTTTACTATTCATGTTAATACCCGAATGAGCAGATGATTGTGGTGTGCTTGCTGCTCTTCAATTATCAGTTGTATCTCATGAAACACGTTGACTTTGTAATGCTTATTTATGTATGAGATAGCTGAGAGAAGTTCCAGAAAATTGCTTTTTTCAGACAATGCAGAGGTACTAGACAAAGCAGTGGAACTTCTGTGCCTTTTCAGCATCACTTTCCTTGAAACTTTGAATAAATTCCAAGTTTATAATACACCTAGAGTCCATTTCGCCTTGTTGTTTTTTTCTTCCAGATAATGAGTTTTCTTTCTCACTACATTGTTTTACTTGTCCTTGTCCCTTGGTTTAGAAAGAACCACTTTGAGAATAGGCATGGATTTTTCTTCCTCCTGTGGAGGTTAGAACTGTGACTTTCAGTTCCTGCACTACCAAGTCTTTAAGGCTTTTTGGTATAGTTTAATGTTAATAGTAGTCCTTTATTCCTCTTTAATAGAGAATTTTCCTATCAGTATGACAGTATTTTGCAAATAAGACAAAATGAATCTTTCTTGTCATGTGCCACTTTGTCCAATTGTGGTACCACTAGAAGGAAGTTCCAGATGGTTAGGGTAGATTTTCTGTATGCTGAAAACAGCCAGTGAAAATCAGGATTGAGATATACGGAAGCAGATTCCCTCATATCTCACTTTTTAAAAAAAATACATCTGGGTTAAAAAAGAAGTATTAGTTCTGATTCCTATTTGTTTAACTATCCATGTACACTTCACAACTTCCCAATGCTTTTGTTGCTTGTTTTACGTATGAGGCTGAACAATTGAGAATAAACAAGGTGTCTGGTTGTGTGAGAAGCAGGAAACAAGCGAATTCTGTAGCACACGTTTAACAACCATTTGTCATATGTATCGACTTCTTACTCTTCCTTTGAGCAACAAGCATGGGCAAAAGAGTAAGAGCACAGAAGAGAAACATGATGACAGAAAATATGCATTATTCAAACTGCTTGATCTGAGACTACAACTTCCACCATGAAGAAAGAATCATTCCCTAGTCAGAAAGGTAGCAGTAGGCTACAGACTTTAATTTTTTCAGAGTTTAAAAAGCTGTCATGAATTGAAGCTGTGTAGGTGACTTGTTACAAGCTACGTTCTGAGAAAATGAAACTTGTGTCGGTTGTTAAAGTATCAGAAAAACGCTGCTTTAGACTTCAAGGCTCCTTCAATATTATGAGGGTGAACAGGCAGTACTACAGCTCATAGGTACAGGTTTATGGTCTCTTGGATTTGCAGGAGGGTGGTAATGTAAAGAAATGCTGATTTTTTTGGATGGATATAATTCATAAAACTCCAGGCAGCAGAGGCGCAATAAATGGTTAACAGTGAAGTTTCTCCAAACATTATTAGTTTGTAACTCCAAACATCTGTCAGCAAATCAAGGAAGGGAGGAGAGCTCACATCAAGTCAAAGAGAAGTTGCAACAGCCTGCAATATAAAGAAAGGATGAACTGACAGTTACTCTGCAAACCATGTGTGAGGCAGACTTCCTGGAAGTGGGAAAATAAGATGACAATCTCTAAAGAAGAACTGAAGCACCCTGACCTAGCAGCTTTACAGTTTGCATTCCCTTTGCTGTAGATGTAGAGAAGTTTTTCAACATGAAGCAGAACAGTGCTGTTTTTTAAAGCCAGTGTTTCTTGGGTAGAGCAGTTCCTCCTTGCAGGGGGGCTTTGAAAGTTTCAAGGTGTTTTACCTCTCCACTTCTCAAGGTTATTAGAAGAGGTCCAGATCTTTGAGTTTGAGCCGTGCTTCATTTTTGAGGCACTTTCATCTTGTTATTAGGACTTTACAATTGACACAAATGTGTGACTGGACTTCAAAAAAATATGCTTATCAAGCAATGCTTGGCAACAATGATAGAGCATCCTTTCTGTTTTGATTAAGGATGCTGCTTGTGGTCTGATGGAAGAGCATTTGTCTGCTTTCAGGCAAGATGCACTGTAAATTGTAGTCCAGGCTAGTATTCCAGTGTTTCAATCAAGTTATAATTGAAACATAAGCTACACAAAATTGATGTGGAAACACATTTGATCAGTATTTGGGAGGGGAGTGGACAAGTCATATCAAGTGGTTGTAAACAGGAAGTTATTCACACCATCCCTTTCTTATGACTCGTTAAGTGTGTAATGAAATGCATTACAGTAGCAAGCAGTTTTGTGTTGTAGTTGATGTCCCTATTTTGATGCTTCACTAGCTGCCAAGTAGGAAAACTGTCATTTCATTGAAGTGGTTTGTCTGAAAAAATTCAGTGAAAATGGGAAAAACAGGGACAGGATAAAAAAGAACAGTTTTAAATCCAGCTTGATTTATAGTGCAGTGTATTTATTTGATATTATGTGATGCCTAGGTTTAACTTGAGGAAGAAGGCAAATCTCTTGGTTGGAAAAGAAAAGGTCTTCTAGTCTTTATAAGAGGATGATGAAGTACTGACAGAACAATGCTCTTGGGCTGTGGTGGTGTAAGAATGAGTGTAGAGCGCTCACTATTAAAGCAAATGAGGTAGGGTTACTTCCTAATGCAAAGGTAGTCATCAGATGATCTCAGTGTGGGCCAGGAAGGTGAGGCTGGTAAGCTTTCTGCTCTAGTGTGTTTCTCTAGGTCTGCTATGGGGCAAGACTGATTCCAGGACTGACTGTTGTACTTCAGCTACTCCATTTTCATGAGTTTTTGTGGTGCTCTATAGTGAACCTCTTTGTGTCTACAGAAAAGAAAGAAAACCAGTTTTCTTTTGCCATAATTTCTGTGGCAGTAAATAATAATCTGAGACCGTGTTTGAGACCTTGAGCTGTGTTCTGAAAATGGAACTGGTGAAATGCTTCATCAGTGAAAAACTTTTCTCTCAGGGCAAGAGGTTGGGTGGGTGTGTACACGTACACACGTTGCTAACCTGTATGGGGAAATACTAAGATAGTTTTGCTGATATATAAAGCTTCAGAAAACTGACTGAAGACCATCTACAGATGTTTACGTGAGTGGAAATAACAAGTGAAAACCTCTCAAATAAAACTACATTGTTTTCACACACCTGGGAAAGAAACCAAAGTAGTCCTTATACCCTTTAAATTTCAGTTTGTCATTTGCGTCAGTGGGATCTACTATACAGGTGTTTGTTTATGCAGGTATGCTGATTTTAGGGGTGTGATCCTTGACTGACATGGGTGTATTGACTGTGAAATCCTTGGTGTGGTTATAGTTAAACAGCTGAAATTGCTTTTTTCTTTTTATTTTCACAAATTATATTGCCAACTGCATTGATCAGAGGTCCTGCAGTAAACTGTCACGGCAAAGGAGAACTTTTGCCAGTAAAGCTGCCCCTTTTCAGGGTATATTAAAACTGTTTTAATAGACTAGCTCTACAAGGAAGCCAGTGTCAAACTGTAAACAAAACTGCTTTTAATAATGCAGTGGTAGGACTAATTTTGCCTCTTGTGAAGGAATTGTTTTCACCAATAAGAGATGGTTTTATAAAAAAACAAATAAAAAGTACCTTCACAATTTACTATACCTCCTCTGGTATCCCAGAAAATCCATAGATTTAAAATTGTTATCAGTTGTAGTGCTGCAGTAGTAATGAACTGATTACCACCTGGAATGAGCAGTGTTGTATGGAACTGAATTGTGTTCAGTTGAAACAATGAAATGACAGAATGAGAAACTTACTTAAAACTGATGTTTTGACAGGGGCATAACTGTAAAGGATGAGGTTAGAGGCCATAACAGTGAAATTCTCTATAAAATGAGTGCAATGAATTAAGAATTTAACCAGGCGTGATACTATTGGCTTTTGTTTGGAGTTCTGAAAAGTTTAATGAACTTAACTCTGTGTTTAGCTTTTCAGTACTTGATCTTAAGGTACAACTGCTGAAGTAAAATTATATCTTTTAAACGACTTATGTACACTTAAGCTATCACTATTTTAATGAAGTTTCTTCTTCAGTTTACTATCCTAATACCTCTGTATAGATTGTGAGATCCCACTCCATAGCTATTGCTAGGAGCTCTGGTAAATGATACCACCATTGAAATAGCCTCAAAGAAGACTGTCTTCATTACTTTTCCTTTTGTTAACACGTGCTATGAAAATGTCGTAATTAAACCAAGTATTTTGCTAATACACAAATTAAGTCTTGCCAGCTTTAAATTTGACCGCAGCAAAATCTTAGTTTGGATGCTTTGTATGCAGATTTCACTGGGTTTCCAGATAAAGTCAATTATGCTTCACTTGAAGTCAAATAGCTGTGTTTTAACCTGAGCAGAGTTTGTATTAGCTCTGTTGATAACAAGTATTTATCATTTTTTAATAGCTTGCGTTGCTCAAAAAATTCACGTGCACTGCTAGGCCAAAGTGAACATTTATGATTTTCAATGAGTGTTGAAATTAGCAACCAGCATATGTTTTAAAGTAGTTATGAAGCTGAATATAAAATTTCTTTAGGCTCATAGCTAGCAATTAGGAGGACTGAAATTAATTTTTTGCTTGAAAATGAGATTCATTTAAATGCAACAAAAATTACTTAAACTTCAGAAGCCTTTCTGAGGTGGTTGTAATGTGATTCTGAGTGTTAAAAAAAAGGCTTTTCCATCAAGAAATGAACTTACGTGGTTTTCATAAATGTGGTTGAGTTTTAGGCATGAATTTCAAGATTATTTGTAAACTGAGAACTTCAGGGTAACTCTGAATGTCTCTAGAGTTTTGGGAGCACTGTATCATGATCAGCACTTCTGTGAAAATTTGAAGTATATCTGTATTTGAAGACTTACTATAATTTTTTTTTAGTCGTGTAATCTAATTCCTCCTTTTACTCCTTTGTACTTGTTGTCAACAGGATTAAGCTTAGTGGTAATGTGCCAGTTGGTATGTATTGTAAGCATTTCTTATATTGGAGGGAGAGCCTGTAGGAAAGCTTGTCAGACCAGTTGAAATGGTTGGGAAGGTAGTAACTCTTCTAGGGGCCTTCTTCAGAGTTTTGGTCAGCTTGGTTGTTAATCAAATATGTTTGAAAATGGTGGATTGAATTGATTTGATGAGTGAATTCTGATGCATAGGCACTTTCACCTGTATAATTTCCAGGAGGGCATTTGATGCATTTGAATGAAGCATGGAGTGCATGTATGTAGGTCTGTGGATGTTTGTATTTGTAGAGGTACTAGCGAGGTGCATGCTTGAAATGCAGAGTAAACTTGCCCCATTCCAGCTCTGGAAGAACCATTGACAGTATACACAGCTGAGCTGAGTTTGCAGAATAACTGTTCTGTAGTCTTGGGTACCTCAGTCCTCATTTTGCTCTTGAGTGCCTTCCAGAAAACTAACTGTGGTAGTTTTGTGTATTGACTGCAGTAATTTGCGTGCTGACTTGAAGCCCCTAATTTTGTAAATTGAAGCGTATATTTTCAAGATTCAGCTTGCAGGGTTATTAGAATAAAATCAACGAAATAGTTATCAAGATGAATGTAAAGACTTTCTTCTGTAGGGCCAGCAGTACTTTCACTGTGTAGGTCTGTGGGTTCTGTGTAGGACAAAGACATGGAGGCAAGTAGCTCTGTGTTGCAGTGGCTAGTGTACACTGGACTGGTGTAGGGGCTTGCAGCTCACTGGGACAGTGGGCTTTGAAACCTAGGGCGTGCTTCTGGATGTAAATAGGGAACTGGTGGGAAAGAACAGTCAAATAAACATGGTTTCCTAGCACTCAGCTTCAGTGGATGACCACAGGTTATCTTGCTTGTTTTACCAGCTTTATGAAATCCATAAACAGTAGTCATAACTGATCAGCACTGTCCAGAACCATGTTTTTCTTGCATATGTTCTCATTCAGAAAGGGGCAAAGTGTCTTCAGGTAATACTCTAAGATGGTGGGTAAGTGTGGATTTCATTCTGTCTCCAGTCCATCCCATCAGTGCCCAAAATGCTGATTGTAATTGCTGATCAGACACTCGCACTGGGGCATTTGGAAAAGCTGAGGGAACTTCCTATTGAGGGAAGTGCTGAACCTGATTTTACAGAATGAATCAAAGGAAATGGATAAACACAATGCATGCATGGGTAATGTGTGGTGGGACTGAACTGCAGCCCTAGCTGTCCTTCATCTTTGATGTTCATTGACACTTTAACTGTGGTGCACTAGTTACTCTTTTGCTTGTCCTGCCTGCAACTGGGATCTTGGTTTTGCTGTTTCTGTGTGTAATTCCCCTTCAGGTACCAAAAGCAAGGAGCCTGTCATTTATTCATTTTGTGCTGTGGGTGCTACTGGATTTGTGGGCAGTACAAGGAGTCTTGGAGAACACTGTGAGGGTCAATTGTTATGTAAAACTCCTGAGAGTACTTCGTGAAAAGCCTTGTATTTGATTGAGTTGCACAAAGTAAACGCTATGTTCGTGTCAGCCTCATGTTAATATTCCTCATCTGCAGAGAAGGTATTAGGTACTAATGTGACTGTACTGGTCTGGATCCTGCATATCTTCAAAAAAGTGCCTTGCCAACTTGTTTCTTGTCTGTGGTGGTTCATTCTGCAGTCATCCTGTTCTCTTAGTCTTTTTGACCAGTAAAATTTTGTATTTCATTGACATCTTCTGTGCTTATTCTCCATATTATTGCTGGAGAGAACATTGCTATGTACTTCAATCAAAACAGAATTTGTATTAAAGGAGTAGGCAAATCATTAAAGGAAAAGCAAATCATTGAAGTTTGTCACCTTGGCTGTTACTGTACTAGAGGTATTCTGCAATAGATGGACAGCATATATGTAACTGAGGATGACCTTTCCAGAAGAAATGGAAGTGATACCAGGATCTTTAAAATGGAGTATAAGTATTCAAGTATGTTCTTTTGATACAGATAGCTTAAGCTAATTAGCAATTGAGGAAACTTAACTTCTTCTCAGACTTTTTTACTTTGTAGGAATTTGCACAATGTTCTTGAGCAAATTGTGGTAGTGTTTGATGAAATAGATATTCTGACAAAAGGAGTTGGAAGGAAAATAATGTTGTATGGAATGACAAATTGCAGTTTAGTAACAGCATCACCCTTATTGAAGTGTGTGGTTTAGTGCTTGAAAATGCTGTCTGCTTTTAGTACGAAGGCTGAAGCATGGCAATTATCCTAAAAGTACGAAGAGGTATATATTTAACATTTTATCTCCCTTGGCTATTGCTATTTTCACAGGAAGCCTAACAGTGTCAAACCAAGAAGTAATTTAATTAAAATCATTAGGTGATACTGGCTGTACTGAATCTTGGCTTTATAAGGACCTGCATTAAAAAAAATTGCTTCATAGGAAATCTGGATATGCAGACTAACAGAATGGAGGAAAATAGTTAGTGTGCTTCTGGAATATGTAAAAGAAAGGAAGAGAATATTTTAGCTCTTGTATGTAGGTTACCCATACCCTTGGTAAGCCACTGAAAAGTATGTATACTTACATTCAGAAAAGCATTTAAATTAATGTGATAGCTCTGGACTAAAAAGAATTATTTACCTGAGTGTTGAAATTAAAACTGACTTAATGGGTCTTCTTCTTGTAGGTGGTTTTGCTTTTGTCTATGAAGCTCAAGATCTTGGAAGTGGCAAAGATTATGCTTTAAAGGTAAAATGAATTTACATCCCTACAGGTTTATGAGGTCTGTCTTTCAACTTGATGTGTTAGCATCAAGTTCATCTTTGCTGTATGTCACCGAACAAGTCATTTGGAAAAATCCAGAATGATAAAGTGGTGTTTGTAGCACACTGTACCTGTATTTAGAATGGTCATTCGTGTTAGGTTCCTGCACTTTATACTTAGATGCCAAAGATGGGAGTTGCTGTATTAGGTACTACTGCTGTTTGTCTTCATTTGGTCTAGAAATTCATGACACTGCCCTAAACATTTTGTTGCATGGGTAAAAAGAATCTTTTGTAGTTACCTGAAGTGGAGTATAGGAATACTTTCACTCCTCAGAAGCAGATTTAATCTACTGGTTGACCTACCTTTGTACTTCCAGAGTAAGTTTCATCATTATTAAAAATAATGCTCCACACTTTAATTCATTGATCAAACATTCATCCTGACACTTTTCAGAGACACTCCTCTGGATTCTTGTTTTCTGAAGGCCTATAATAATCATGTAAGAGCTGAAAAACCGAGCTATTATGGAAAGGACAATAAAGTGAAGTCATTCATTTTGTCATATTTTGTTGAAAAAAAAAAAAAATCATGTCACTTGTGTTCACCACAAAATGGCTTCATTTTTGGAGTAGGTATGTTCTGTGGCTGTGTCACTACGAAGATGTCTATCTTTGAGAGAAAGTGAAAAGGGTAGTAGTATGGGTGGTGGGAGAGGTAACGTGCATTTAGATGACCAGTAAGTACTTGGTCTGTTTCTTTTCCTTTTCATACGACATCCTACAGTAACAAAACCTGTGACCAAAGCCATATAGCATGTGTGTTCAAAATGTCATCTAGAAGTAGCCCCATTTAAAAATAACAGATAAAAGGTGAACCATTACTGTACCTCCTCTCTTTTGTAAAACTGCTACTTTTGTAGCAAATGCTCAGATTGATTCTAGTAAAATGTTGACTCCAAATCCAAGCAGTATTGGAAAGAGTAGTACTTGATTTTGCTGCTGATTGGTACCATTGAAAAAGTTGGGCTACATAATTTGGAGAAGTTTTGGTTGGAGTGGGTTGAAGGTTGTTCCTAAAGATTTGAGGCAGAAGATGAATCTTTCCTTTTCAGTGCACAGTGCTGTAGCCAGGAGACCTTAGTGTTTTATACAACGGAAAACTCTGAGCAGTTACTTTGAGTGTCAGAAGTTACAATTGCTCAGTTATCACTAAGCCTGAACAGTACAGGTGGCTGGAAGACTGGATGTTATATTTATGGCAGTATGGCCAAATGTACAAATAAGCCCACTTTGTTTACTATCCCATCACAGTTCCCTAGGTTTTTGACTGTTGCTTATCCTTTGTGTTCCAGAAAACAAAAAAATCTGTGCAATGTTTTTCTGTAAGTTTTAATAACTTCTCAATTATTCTGTTTTCTGACAGCGATTATTGTCTAATGAAGAAGAAAAGAACAAAGCCATCATTCAGGAAGTTTGTTTTATGGTATCCTTTTCTGGAAGTCCAACCCCCCCTGCCGGAGCAGGTTCACCTAGAGCAGGTTGCACAGGATGGCATCCAGGCGGCTTTTGAATGTCTCCAGAATTGGAGACTCTCCACCACTTCTCTGGGTAGCCATGCATCAGAAACAAGAAGCAGATGTTTCTCAGGGTTGTTGCTGTCCTTTTTGTCTTCAGTGATGTTAGATGGTAGGCTATAATGTAATCTCAGAGTGTTTTCAGTCCTTGGCTTTAGTAAACTCAGTATTTCCTCTCCAGCATCTGCTCGAAGACCCTCAGTTTGTTTCAAGAGTCAGTGAGTAGCCATGGTATGCTGTTGTTTTGTTTTCCACTCCGAGTATTCAGCTTCATTTTGTGTTACTAGACAAAACCACAGATCTTAGTTTAAGCTACTCAAATATTTCTTTTTATGATTACTGAAACGTTTGGCAAAATCTTACACAAAACACCATTCACTAGACATACACTTGCAAAGAACATAACTACCATAGCACTATACACTTTCTAGATACTCTGACTATATTTTGCCAGGAGTAAAGAACTGAATGTTCTTTGGATGTCTTTTGACAGCTTAGGCTCATTAAAGCATATATACAACAAGAACAAGGGTTAACTGTTGCTAACTTTCCAAGCTATACTGTGAAATGAAATTAATTCCTGCAGCTCTGAGTAAAAGGTTGTAAAGAGATGCATAAGATATGAAATATACTTCGAATTTATTCTAATTTGATAGATCCAACTTGCCCTTTTCTATAGCTTTGTACTTACGATGTCTTTGCTTTTTTCTTTTCAGACTTGGTGAATGCATCTTGTAAATAGTGTGTGTTTGTCTCATAGGCATGAGTCTCAGTATGTGGCCAAGGTGACGCACCAAGGCACAAACACAAACAGGCATAGTGCAATGTAGCTTCCACTGGCAGGAACTGGTATCACTTACATTTTATTCCCTTTTACATAGTTCAAAAATGATACCTGGAATATTTGAACTGGAAGTGAAACATGGAAAAGGTTTTAGTAAGAAGAATGATGGGAGGATAAATTCCTTGGTCTTTTAGAGCTTTTATTTGTTTTGAACTTTATTTTAATTACTTAAAATTGGAACACAACATACTTAATACTTGCTTTGGAAAGGCAGGTGTTGACACAATGGCCCTTTCTTAATCAGCCAGCTAGAGAAGCAGCTGATAATTAAAGGATCTCTCTGATACTTGTGCTAATGCCTTGTAGTCATTGTCAAAAGACAAAAAGATGTAACTAAATCTGTTATGAAGTTCAGTTTCCTCAAAGCCTTAATCACAAGGATTTTTTAAATGTTTTATTTTGACTTTTTATTACGTTACCTTCAGTGGCATCCCTTGAAGGCTATTTTTTCCAGCTGAAGCATGGGTTTCCCTGTTCTGCTTAGTATTTTAATTGCAGCTGTAATGCTTTCTGTGGTTTTAAGCTAACATTCCAAGTGACATGTCTGTGAACTGCTGTATACAGTAGTATCAATAAACTTGGCAGTTGTCTTCCTTGAACATGTTATCTCCAGAAAAAACTTTCAGGTCATCCCAACATTGTCCAGTTCTGCTCTGCTGCATCTATAGGAAAAGAAGAATCAGACACAGGACAGGGAGAGTTTCTTCTGCTTACAGAGCTGTGTAAAGGTAAACTTCCTTCCTTTTTCCCAGCAGTGCATGTTGCTTCTGACAGCTGTCTTGCACAGGTTACTTCACAGCCTAGAGGCTTTGAAAGCCTCTTAAAGATAGCATAGTTCAGTGAAGCTAAACTTTACCTCATCTTTTATAGGGTAAGGATCATGTTCATTAAGACTACAGTTCAACCTAATCTTAAATACGAAATAATTGTTAAGTTATTTTTGTTTGAGACTAGTCAGAGGAAGAGGAGGAATAGTCCCTTAGAGCACCATTTCCTTTGGCATTGCAGTCAGTGTGGGTTTGCCATTTTCAGAATATCCATCTAATATTACAACTCAAGACTAAATCTTCCTTGATGAGAAGAACGTTTGTCTATTCGTGCCAAGCTTTCAGAATTTGTGGTGTTCTGTGTGTGCTTATGTGAATTTCTCTGATTTCCTGCAGGACAGCTGGTGGAATTCTTAAAGAAAGTAGAATCCAAAGGACCTATCTCCTGTGACACAGTTTTGAAGGTCTTCTATCAGACCTGCAGGGCAGTGCAGCATATGCATAAACAGAAGCCTCCTATTATCCACAGAGATTTAAAGGTGCGTTATAATGTTTAAATAAAGGCTGATTTTTTTTAAACAGCAAAGGAACATGTTGGGCTGAATCAGTGTTGAGGCTGTTGATCAAATACGGTGGATACTCTTGACCATAGTGCTTCCATGTGTTGCCCTGCCAAGACTGCTGGATGTCAGTGAAGGTCATCACTGAAATACGTCCATCTCCAAACAACATATTTTCTTTGTGCTTGTGGTTAGTACTACTTGTACTCTATCTGAACAAGCTGACAGAAAAGTAGTGTATCATGGTTTGCTGATTAAGCTAGCCTTTGAGTAGTTTGCTGTTGAAAAAAGAACCAGTTACGACTTGTGAGTTGCAGTTTCTGGGTGAGCAGGTTTTCTAAATAGAAGTGGTAAAGCTTTGAAGGAGAGGAGAAGGTAATGTTGGATTCTTTGTGAAAGGTTACTTAGCCTTTGAGAAGTTTTAGAACTATCAACTGGCATTGTGATTTAGGGCTTGTTTTTAACTTGAATTTTAAAATTTGGTAGACATAATTCATGATAGATTTTGCTTCTTAATTTTTTGTCCTGTTAACCTTATAGCATCTTGGTAAAGGCTATGCTGTAGAATTGTTGTCCCCTTAGAAACTTTGGAGATTTGAAAGGACTTCATCCGTGTTGGAATTTTGTATTTTGAAGTCAGAGGTTCACCTTTACATGTATGCTATACTTTGGATGAAGGAGCCTTAATAATCAGTGATTATTATTATAATAAGATTGTGTTGTACTACAAATACATTTGGACCTAGTGGAAGGAGGTAGTCTTTGTAAACATAAACAAAATGAGAGAAAGAAGATTCTTATTCCTGAAACAGTGTCTGAATTTTGCACGTGTGTGTTTCCTGCTGGATGTGATGTCAGCTGAATATAAAAAAAAGGAAAATTTGTTTCTCCTTAAGTAAGCATGTACTCAATTTACTTTGGGGAAAGGAAAATTAATCCACTTCTTAAAAGTAAATATGTGCTAAGTGTTTTCAGCACTGTTGTTGAAAGGTTTGATGTTAGGTACTAGTATAGCCCTTACCAAAGTAGCTGGAGCACTTTTTTTTTTTTTTCTCGGTACCATTGAGCAGCCTTCTAGGTCATGTCAAAGAAGTTTTAACCAAGCTGGGATAGAACTTTCTTGGTGTTACTTTCTAGAATAAAATCTTCTATTCTTCATTGAAACTTCTATATACCAGTCCCTAGAAAAGCTTGTAGAAAAGGTGCATTTCTCCTCTGAAAAAAGGGGTAAAAACCTATTTACAAATAAGTATACAATTCCTTACATAGCTAGCTTCATAGAAGTTGAGCTAATGCTGTAACTCAAGGTCGGTTTTTTTCTTGTTGAGTGATGCAAGTTCCTGGCAGAGGCAAAACATGGAAAAAGGCGGGAATTTGGTTTGATGTTACAGGGGCTGCAAAGCAAGATTCAATGATAGTTGTGCTGCAATAGGCCTTACTACAATCAGGAGCTAAATAGGGATCATTTAACTGTGCTACCCTTTCCAGAAGGCTGAACTTCAGTCAGCAGCATAAAGAAACTGTAGGGCAAAGTTTTGAGCCAACCTCAAATGAGACCCAAGATGCTAGTGTGGTTTTTGGGGAGGGGTGTGTTAGTGTGGAGTCCTAACAGGTTTTTCTCCATTATTTTGATTAAAAGTGTAAGGATTCATGAAGTTCTACAGTGCATCTTAAAAACAAGTTCACCTTTGTAATGGCTGTTTTTGTCCTCCTGTGGTTTCCTTGTCTTGCTTATCAGTGTAGTGCCTTCTTTGTTCCTGAACGCCTTTG
Organism: Pluvialis apricaria; assembly: GCA_017639485.1. NCBI lineage: Eukaryota > Metazoa > Chordata > Aves > Charadriiformes > Charadriidae > Pluvialis > Pluvialis apricaria. The sequence goes on along the minus strand of CM030044.1, from coordinate 53,381,233 downwards.
GACGAAGTTTGCACTTACAGTGTGTGTGTACAGCACTGTAAGAACCCAGTCAGTTACCAAGTTGTAAAAATTCAAAGCTAGTTAGAGGGCAATTAGTAAAATATGAGTGCTTCTCTGATATTTTAATTGTCTGAATTGGATCTTTTCAGGTTTTGCCATGCAGCGCACTGCTAGTCTGCATAACACAGGTCATAGAGCCTGTTGAAATCTGAATAACCAGCTGGAATGTTTTACATTATTAGCAACCTTTACCAAAGCACAAAACCCAGAACATACGTGCACAGAAGCTTGATCTCTGGTCTTACTGTGACCATTATTAGTGCACAAATTTAATTTGATGTTGAATGCTCACCCTTCTTATTGTACATGGAGATAAGCAAAGGTTATCCAACAGAGAAGGGAATTCAGATTGCTCATTGAGATCGGTACTCTAACAACATCATTAACAGAGCTTATGTCTTCCTGCATGGTAGTAAAAATTTTGTGGTGGAAGAGGTTGGAAGGGGCATGTGTAAAGGAGGCTAGTAGGAAAACGGAGGTTTTACAGAAGGAAGTCAAGAGATGTGGTTTCAAAGGGCAAGGGAAGGCAAACCTAGTTATCTGAAGTGTGATGGTGTAATGTTACTAATATGTCTCTTAACTTTTACACCTTTTCCTGACTGCATACAGGAATACAAATTTTTTTTCAGCTCTTTTGTGGTTATGACCCCACAATACTTCTGCCTAATACCTCCTTTTACCCTCCCCTTAAGTTTCTTCCCCATTTCACTTAGCAATCCAGGAAGGTTGGATTTTATGGAATGGAAAAAGGGAATGATGACGATGAACTATTCAGACAGCACATGGTCCTTAAATAGCTGGTTTCTGTCTCTGCACAGGGTCATGGCTGCCTCTTTCTGGGTGTCCCCCAGCAGCCTGCTTCTCTGCTAGTACCTTCCTGGTTTGGGTCTACAGCAGTCCTAACCTTCACTCCACTGCAATTAAGCTAACAGTGTTCAGTTTTATGCATGACGACGTTTGTACTGCTTCTGCAAGTGGTCCTCAGAAAAACTGACTGCCTCTTAAGCGCTAATGAAATGATTTTTTTTTTTTTTCCCCTCCATCTGGGGTTTATTTCCTGCTCTCTTGAATGTTTCCTGCTCATGGTGGTTTTGGTGCTTCCTTTTCTAAATTGGCTATATTGCTATCATATGCATCTACAGTACTGTCTGAAATCTTCGTGCTCCTGTAAACAACATTCTGGCCTAAAGTGAGTGTTTTTTTATGTGCGCACAAGTGAGTTGATGTTTAAAAGGATGTGTGTTAGTGTATGGAAAAAAAGACATCTTTAATTTATTATTCTACCTCTTTTTGAAGGTGGAAAACCTGCTTATTAGTAACCAAGGGACGATTAAACTTTGTGACTTTGGTAGTGCTACAACTATAGCTTACTATCCTGACTACAACTGGTCTGCACAGAAAAGAGCGCTGGTTGAAGAAGAGGTAAGACTATTTTAATGTGATTAATCTTAATATCAACTGTAGATTCATTTAACTGTTACCATTAATCTGATACTGACTCATGAGGCTTCTAAGAAAACTGAAGATTGTTTCAGTTGTAATGTTGTTCATAAAGCTTTGGTTTTGTATTTGTATTATTGCCAGAGTTCAAACACTGTCTGCGGTTATAATCATCGCTTGTGTTCTGTAGCTGCATATATATGCAAACACTGCTTCAACTTGAGCAGTGTTCATTCTGCAATCTGGTGTGAAAATAGAAGTGTTTACTAGAGCTTCTTCTAATTGTGCTTTTAAAAGGAAGTCAAAAATTGGTTATGCCGAAGTGATTCTCATCTGTTTTCACAGTTGAATGATATATAAAGAAGCAGCAAGTCTACTGAGCAGAATTTGAATAGGCAGTATTGCAGTGCCTGTAGGACTACAGTGACAGTGTCAAGCACGGTGTGTTTTTGCAAAGTACATTTGAGAGCACCCTCAGTAGGTTTGCAGATGACACCAAGTTAAGTGGGAGTGTTGATCTGCTTGAGGGTACGAGGGCTCTTCAGAGGGACTTGGATAGGCTGGACCGATGGGCTGAGGCCAATAGTATGAGCTTCAACAAGACCAAGTGCTGAGTCCTGCGCTTGGGCCACAACAACCCCATGCAATGCAACAGGCTTGGGTTGTACTGGCTGAAAAGCTGCCCAGCGCAGAAGGACCTGGGAGTGCTGGTTGACAGCCGACTGAACATGAGCCAGTGGTGCGTCCAGTTGGCCAAGGCCAACAGCATCCTGGCCTGCATCAGGAATAGTGTAGCCAGCAGTGCTAGAGAAGTGATTTGTCCCACTGTACTTGGCACTGGTGAGGCTGCACCTTAAGTACTGTGTTCAATTTTGGGTGCCGCAGTATAAGAATGGCATTGAGGTACTGGAGAGGGTCCAGAGAAGGGTAAGGAAACTGGTGAAGGGTCTTGAGAATAAGTCGTATGAGGAGCGGCTGAGGGACTTGGGGTTGTTTAGTCTGAAGAAAAGGAGGCTGAGGGGAGACCTTGTTGCTCTCTACAACTACCTGAAAGGAGGTTGTAGTGAGGTGGGTGTCATTCTTTTCTCATAAGTTACAACCGATAGGACAAGAGGAAATGGTGTCAAGTTGTGCCAGGGGAGGTTTAGGTGAGACATTAGGAAAAACTTCCACACTGAAAGGGCTATCGAAGACTGGACCAGGCTGCCCAGGGAAGTGGTTGAATCGCCATCCTTGGATGTATTTAAAAGCCATCTAGATATGGTTCTCAGGGACATGGTTTAGAAGTGGGCCTGGTAGAGTTAGATAATGGTTGGACTTGATGATCTTAGAGGTCTTTTCCAGCCATAGCGATTCTATGATTCTTAATTTAGAGTTGAGAGTAATGCTGGTAAATCTAGTGCAATACATCAATTGGATTCAGAATTTTAGGTGTGGAGAAATACAGTGACACTTAAGATTCATGAATGCAATTCTTGTTGCATCAAGAAGAGTGTGGCGAGCAAGTTGAGGGAGGTCATCCTCTCCCTCTACTCTGCCCTGGTGAGGTCGCATCTGGAGCACTGTGTCCGCTTCTGGGCTCCCTGGTTCAAGAAGGACAGGGAACTGCTGGAGAGGGTCCAGCAAAGGGCTACAAAGATGATTAGGGGACTGGAGCATCTTTCTTATGAGGAAGGGCTGAGGGACTTGGGTCCTTTTAGTCTAGAGAAAAGACCGAGGGGGGATCTTATTAATGCTTATAAATACTTAAAGGGAGGGTGCCAGGGCGATGGGAACAGTCTTTTTTCATTGGTGCCCAGTGATAGGACAAGAGGTAATGGACACAAACTTGAGCATCGGAAGTTCCATCTTAACATGAGGGGGACCTTCTTTACTCTGAGGGTGGCAGAGCACTGGCACAGGCTGCCCAGAGAGGTTGTGGAGTCTCCCACACTGGAGACACTCAAAACCCACCTGCTGTAGGTGTTCCTGCTGTGACAGGAGGGGTTGGACTAGATGATCTCCAGAGGTCCCTTCCAACCCTGACCGTTCTATGATCCTGTGATTCTGATACCACTCTCCCTGTTTTGGAATCCAGCATCCTTGGAGACCAATCCATTGGTTTCTGGAGAAGAAAAGATGGTGTTTTACCCCTGTCTTGTATAGTCTGCAAAAAGGTCTCTTCAGGGATCCTTGTGAACATAGCTTAACCCTTTGGATGTGTCTGCAACTGTCATTAAGTGTGATGAAGAAGTGAGAAATACACACTGAAGAATTAATTCACTTGGTTTATTGTTGATTTTCTGTATTTGTATCCATGTCCCTTTTTGCCTCATGTAGAACAGTCATTTTACTTTGTCCTTTGCAGTTTGGATAGACTTTTGAATATCACAGTGCTATTTATTTGACTACTACCATCTTTATCTGGCCTTGTGTCACAGCTGTTGTGACTATTGTGGAATTCAATTGGTGGCTTCTGCCTTGACAAGTATTTCTGAAATGAGAGTGCTATCCGTTCTACATGGAGAGCTTTTTTCTTGGTTGAATGCTGTTAGAGCTTATTATACAAGTTTTTGTTTCAAAAAAATTCTGTCTTCTGCAGATCACAAGAAATACAACGCCAATGTACAGGACACCAGAAATGATAGACTTGTATTCAAATTTTCCGATTGGTGAAAAACAGGACATATGGGTAAGAATTTTTTCTGTTGGTGTATCATAGCTCCTTATGTCATAGTACAACTGGTTTTGCAGTCTTCCTGTTAATTTGTTGATTAAATAAATAAAAGCACCAAAATAAACATAGGACAGACTGTATTATGTCAAAATAAACTTAAATAGTATGAACTGTGTATCGAAATATTAAAAGGAGGAGAGGTAGTATTTGAGGTTTTCTCCCAGATCTAGCTTGACTTCCACTGTGAGAGGCAATACTGAACTTTGACATGCAGTAGACCTGTTGCCTAGTTGGAGCTTGCCACTGTACAGCCAGAATACTTACAGTCCTTAGATTCAAATTTTTGCAGTTCATGCTCTGCCATGCATGTAATCCTGGGACGGCCTATTACTGAGTTCAAAATGGTTATGTCTAGGTATTGCATCTAGGTAAAATACTGACAGGTAGCAAGGATGAGAATGATGCAGACATCATTCATGCTTTGTATAAAAAGGGTGATAAACTATAAAAAAACTGTAGCCAGAATTAAAGGTAAATATTAAATCCTCAGTTGTACCTTTTCCAGTTTTGTAATACTGTAACACTACTGAGCCCAGTGAGTTTGTTCTTAGGGACTTAGTTTATGGGATGTTTTTTACAGAGGCAGGTGTCAAGCAGTTATCTGTATTGGCAGTGTGTCAAAAGAAAAACTGAAAAAATATACTGCTGGTGCTTTAAAAGTTTTTTTTTGGAAGTGCAGAACTTAATTCTGTTTCTTAAATTAGTAACAAGATATTGTGGAAACTCTTATTCAGCTTCTACAGCTGTTGGCAATTTTCTTCTGGCATGTGAAGAAACACCAAGAAAAATACTTTTTTCTGACCATTTGGTCACTTCACTTGCGTTAAATGGCAGTCTGAGCCAAGATTACATCCAGTTAAACACAAAGCTAAAAATGCACTTAACAAAAGCCTCACTCGAAAGTGCAGTTGGAATTTACTTTTTGTTTAGAATAACTCTGTATCCATTAGTATTAACATGGTGGTTGTCTCCTACAGTGTCTTTGGAAGATCTTTTCTGTTTACCGTGCCTTGGTTGGAACATGTTGTTCTGTGTTTTTTCCTTTACACTCTTGAGTTCAATGAAAACATGCAAAGTATTTGGCAATAGGATATGGTACTGTCTCAAGAAGCATAAATGCTCTTGTAGTTTGGTGTTAGGACAAACGGAAGAGTTTTCTGAAGAAAGCAGGTAGGATAACACTTACGGTTGCGGTCTGTGTGCTTGTCACTGTGTGAGCTTAAAAGCATAATGGAGATAGAAGTGTCTTCCTTAGTACAGCAGCATAGATGAGGCATTAGTTGTAAACTATATAGACTCCACAATGGGGAATGTGGTTAGGTATTGGTTATAAAATCATAGGTTCTAAAGCTTGGCCAACTGCTTTCTCTACATTTCCTACCTAAGTCTAGAGATAATAAACACCAAACACAAATAACTGTAGTTCCATTTTTTTCCAAATTAATGTGATTTCCTGAACTGAAATTCAACTGAATTCCACTGAAATGACAGGCTTTATGTTGTCATAACAATTTTTCTCCATTGAAATTATCTTTTTGCATGGAAAGCCCTTCATAAACTCCCACTTTTAGAAATTTCTGAAAAACCAGAGTGGGCTTTGGAATATGTTAAGGAGCAAAATTTCAAAGTTGGGTTCTCCTTACCAAATCTGGTAAAAAATTCTTCTAGTCAGTGCAAGACGTCCTGCAGGTTTTAATTGTGTGTGAGCTGAACAATCTGTTTAGATTTCATGTATCATAGAATCATAGAAGGGTTTAGGTTGGAAGGGACCTTGAAGATCATCGAGTTCCAAGCCCCCTGCCATAGGCAGGGACACCTCCCACTAGACCAGGTTGCTCAAAGCCCCATCCAGCCTGGCCTTGAACACCTCCAGGGAGGAAGCTTCCACGACTTCTCTGGGCAACCTGTTCCAGTGCCTTACCACCCTCAAAGTGAAAAATTTGTTCCTAATACCTAATCTAAATCTACCCTCTTCCAGTTTAAAGCCATTCCCCCTTGTCCTGTCACCACACGCCCTTGCAAAAAGTCCGTCCCCAGCTTTTCTGTAGGCCCCCTTTAGGTACTGGAAGGCCGCAATAAGGTCTCTCTGGAGCCTTCTGCAGGCTGAACAACACCAACTCTCTCAGCCTCTCCTCATAGGAGAGGTGCCCCAGCCCTCTGGTAATCTCTGTGGCCCTCCTCTGGACTTGCTCCAACAGGTCCATGTCTTTCCTATGTTGGGGGCTCCAGAGCTGGGTGCAGTACTCCAGGTGGGGTCTCACCGGGGCAGAATCACCTCCCTTGACCTGCTGGCCACACTTCTTCTGATGCCCAGGATGTGGTTGGCTTTCTGGGCCGCAATCATGCATTGCCAGCTCATGTTGAGCTTCTCATCAATCAGCACCCCCAGATCTTTCTCCCCAGGGCTGCTCTCCAGCCATTCTCCACCGAGCCTGTGTTTGTGCTTGGGATTGCCCCGACCCAGGTGCAGGACCTTGCACTTGTTGAGCTTCATGAGGTTGGCTTGGGCCCACCTCTCCAGCCTGTCCAGGTCCCTCTGGATGGCATCCCTCCCCTCCAGCGTGTCTACCTCGCCACACAGCTTGGTGTCATTGGCAAACTTGCTGAGGGTCCACTCGATCCCACTGTCCATGTCACCAACAAAGATGTTGAACAGCACCAGTCCCAGTACCGACCCCTAAGAAACACCACTCATAACTGGTCTCCACTTGGACATTGAGCCGTTAACTACAACTCTTTGAGTGCGACTGTCCAGCCAGTTCCTTATCCACTGAGCTGTCCATCTGTCAAATCCACATTTCTCCAATTTAGAGACCAGGATATTGTGTGGGACAGTGTCAAACACTTTGCACAAGTCCAGGTAGATGACATCAGTTGCTCTTCCCTTGCCCACTGCCACTGTAATCCCCTCATAGAAGGCCACCAAATTTGTCAGGCATGACTTGCCCTTGGTGAAGCCATGTTGGCTGTCACCAATCAGCTCCTCTTGTTCCATGTGCCTTAGTAGAGTTTCCAGGAGGATCTGCTCCATGATCTTGAAGTAGTTTAATACTATTTAGAAGGTACTTTGGTGCAGTATCTGAATACCGGTGTGTTATCATGCAGCTATACTGTAGAACTTTTCATCATTTTAAATGTGCTATTTATTGCCTGATGCTGGTCAGTGGAAAAATGATAGTATTGTGATTTGTTTCAAACAATCACACACACACACCCTGCTCCACCAAACCACTAACACAAGCCCCCGGAAACCCTACTTCCCCTTAAAGAAAGGTTGAATTAGCTGCTGGTAAATGCCCAGCAGCATGTCAAAAAGTTATTCATAGTTATTTTTGGTCACTTTGTCATGCCTCTTTTTTTACCTGCTGGCGTGTGAGTGCTCAGACTGACCCAGACAACTTCTGTAGAGGGACTGTCTGCAGCTCTGTGGCAATGGGGAAATGAGCTGGTCTGTATCAATGCTGAGGCTGTGTGGATGGTGTTGGCCTTGAGGAATTGCCTTACTGCAATTAGAATTGCCTTTTAGCCAAATTAAATCACAATTGGTGTTTAAAATTTGTAAAATATATCACTGTTACAGGTGTCAAGTTACAGATAAAGCAGGAAAATATAAATGTTCTCTAGCAATTAAAGCAAAGATCAGATCAAAGTGGTCTCTTCACTTCCTATGTGTTCAGCTGATTGCCTTTGTGCTTTTCTCCCCCATGTGGCTGTGGATGCCATCTCCTGATGTGCGTGGTGTCTTGGACTGCACGGGGAGTGGTTTCATTCCTCCAACTAAATTATGATCTACCCTACTTCTTTGTAAACAGGCATGTCTGTGGCGGAGTAGGTGGTATTTCCTGTACTCCCCTGCTCTATTAATTATTGTGGACTAATGATGCTTCAGTGTATACATTATGAGAGCTTTTTGTCAACAGACTGACAAAAATGTACCTGCTGTGCAGTTACACAGAATTAATATAGCCAGTTTACTTCTGCCCTGGATTGAGGGACTCAGTAAGTGGTTTGAGTAGCTAAGTCTCAAATTTTTGAGACTTTAGTAACATTCAGATCTCATGAAATTGTTCTTGTGATAAATTGACAATTGAGGATGGTTGGAAATGGTACATGGAGAGGAGTGGAGGCAGGTGAGCAGATTTCTTAGCTAACATCTTCACTGGCTTGTTTTATTTGTGGGAGCTATAAACATCTGTATGCTCAAGCAACTAATCTAGGGTTCAGAAGAAACTTTGAGGAGGAATTTTTCAGTCTGTTGTGCAAATATCTTCTTGCAGGTATTGAATGCTTTATTATTGACCTTCTATAGGCCAGGTGGAACATGGTTCTATTACAATAGTATTACTCTGTCAGTATATTTCATATGTTAACTTATATGAAAATACGTATATCAACTTATAGTTACTTAAGTAACAGATGAAACTATCCTAAGTGATCCATAACACCTAAACTATACAGAGATTAGAATTCAAAACTGACTTCTCACTTTGGTGGTTGTTCCCTTGTCAAGTTGCACAAGTTTCAAGTTTGGGCACACTGAGGAACTTGAAAGTTCCCAGGATGTGGTAGTCCTGGTTCTGTGATTTTTTTGAGGCTTGAATGAATCTGTCTGAAAATTATCTTAAATTTTATTTGTTATAAGAATTAAATAGCCTGATATAGGAAATAAAGGGACCATCATTTCAGGCTGATTTTCTTCAAATCTTTATCAAAACAAGCAGTTTAGAGGTGATGTTATGTCCTCCTAGTGTCATTTAGATAAATAGATTAACACTTATACTTACCTAGCTGGTGCATTGCATAACAGAATGTATCTGAGTTAGAAATACAAGAGACCAAATTCTGGCACCACAAATAAAATGAGTCTCCTTGAAGTACAGGATGAAGATATGAAATAAAACTTTTGAGCCTTCAGGTAAGAAAAATCCTGTTCTTGAATATGTTCAGTGTTGCAAGACTACTAATTTTTTATACTGTGAAATTCATAAAATGGATTTATTGTAATGATTTTTAAAAAGACAAGGAGGACAATCCCTGAAACTGAGAACTTCCATGAAAGGGAAGAAAACCCACAAACCTGGTTAGTAGCACTATTCCTGCTTCGAGCTCTCCAGTTGACATCCCAAACGAATGGTTCACAAAGTATTCTGTCTTCAGAGAAATGTCAAGACTAATTATTTCTAAAGGAGTGTGAAGCTGATCTCTAAAGCACTGGGAATATAGAGAGTTGCATGAGTCAGCAGTTGATGATTGGAACCTGTGATTTGCAAACAGTATTAGGAAGCTTAATCAATTTCACAGTCTAAAATTCTGCTTTAAGTATCATTGTCTGAATTAAAGACAGCACAAACAAGAAGAACCAGCCAGTGGGTTCATGAATTAGAAGGTTTGTATTTGTAAACCTTTTTTGTTCTGTGATAAGCTTCACACAAAGAAGGTGGGTTATGTAGAGCTCCTTTTGTCCACAGCTGTGGGGATCTTCCAGCTTCTTATATAGGACCATGACACTATATGTATCACAGGTGTAGGGGTATAGGATAAGATGTTTCTTTATCCTTTGGGCAATATTCTTGTATAAAGTTGCAACACTCCTTTGCTGAATGGTGGAGGAGGAACAGTGCAGAAGTGTGCCATGATCTGCTCATGTCCCTGTCCAGGGCTGCAGCTGTCAAAGGCAGGAGAACCACCAATTGAAGCAGCCACCTTCTGTTGCCATGGGCAGCCCCTGCCTCCCTGCTTGGGGCTCTCCCAGCCTCACACCAAGGTTGTCTGTTCCATGCCTCCCTGATGGCCAGGAGACACCCATCCTGGGTCAAAAATGCTGGGCACAACCAGCATTCTGCCCACTGATATGGTCACTACATAACTAAAACTCCTGCCAGGAGCTCAGTGCCAGGGTACCCAGTGAAAAAAGGCACAGAGTTCCCTTTGCCTGTGGCTTTGGGGAGATTCTAGCTTGACATGAGCCAGCAATGTGCGATTGCAGCCCAGAAGGCCAACCGTATCCTGTGCTGTATCAAAAGATGTGTGGCCAGCAGGTCAAGGGAGGTGATTCTGCCCCTCTACTCCGCTCTCGTGAGGCCCCACCTGGAGTACTGCATCCAGCTCTGGAGTCCCCAACATAAGAAGGACATGGACCTGCTTGAGCACGTCCAGAGGAGAGCCACGAGGATGATCCGTGGGCTGGAGCACCTCTCCTATGAGGAGAGGCTGAGAGAGTTGGGGCTGTTCAGCCTGGAGAAGAGAAGGCTCCGGGGAGATCTTACTGCGGCCTTCCAGTACCTAAAGGGGGCCTACAGGAGAGCTGGGGAAGGACTTTTTACTAGGGCATGTAGTGATAGGACAAGGGGGAATGGCTTTAAGCTGGAAGAGGGCAGGTTTAGATTAAACATTAGGAAGAAGTTTTTCACTTTAAGGGTGGTGAGGCACTGGAACAGGTTGCCCGGAGAGGTTGTTGAAGCCCCGTCCCTGGAGGTGTTGAAGGCCAGGCTGGACGTGGCCTTGGGCAACCTGGTCTAGTGGGAGGTGTCCCTGCCTATGGCAGGGGGGTTGGAACTCGATGATCTTCAAGGTCCCTTCCGACCTGAACCATTCTATGATTCTATGTAAAACCACCGTGGGGTAGGGATTAGTGTCATCTATCCTGTAGACTGTTGATAACTCTCTAGCTCAGTGGCAGAGGAGGAAGAGGACAGGAATGTGCTGTGGTCTGGTTGTTTCACTGTCCGGATGTCCAGCTGTAGTACAAAGCAGCCACTCTTCATTACCATGGGCAGCCCCTGCCTCTGTGCCCTCCCCTCCCTGCCCTTGCTCACCTGGCTGCTCATCTGCCAGGCTGGGCTGGCACAGCCCTTTTTATACCCATCCTGGGCTGGATGTGCCACCAACTGCCACTGCCAATGTTCTACCTGCTGTGACACCAATGTGGCATCTGTGTACTGTTCACTGGGTAAAAAACTATCTAGGTGGCTGGGCGCAAAGGGTTTTGGTGAATGCAGTTAAATCCAGTTGGTGGCCAGTCACATGTAGTGTTGCCCAGGGCTCAGCACTGGGGCCAGTTCTGTTTAATATCTTTACCAATGATCTGGCTGAGGGCATTGAGTGCACCATCAGTAAGTTTGCAGATGACACCAAGCTGGGCAGAAGTGTTGATCTTCTTGAGGGTAGGAAGGCCCTGTAGAGGGATCTGGACAGGCTGGATTGATGGGCTGAGGCCAATTGTGTGAGATTCAAGAAGGCCAAGTGCCAGGTCTTGTGCTTGAGTCACAACAACCCGATGCAGTGCTACAGGCTTGGGTAAGAGTGGCTGGAAAGCTGCCTGGTGGAGAAGGACCTGGGGGTGGTGTTTGACAGCCGGCTGAATACGAGCCAGCAGTGTGCCCAGGTGGCCAAGAAGGCCAATGGCATCCTGGCCTGTGTCAGGAATACTCAACACTGGTGAGGCCACACCTTGAATACTGTGTTCAGTTTTGGGTCCCTCACTACAAGAGAGACATTGAGGTGCTGGAGCATGTCCAGAGAAGAGCAACAAAGCTGGTGACAGGTCTAGAGCACATGTCTTATGAGGAGCGGCTGAGGGGACTGGCGTTGTTTAGCCTGGAGAAAAGGAGGCTGAGGGGAGACCTTATTGCTGTCTACAACTGCCTGAAAGAAGGTTGTAGTGAGGTCGTCGTTGGTATCTTCTCCCAACTAACAAGCGATAGGATGAAAGGAAATGGCCTCAAGTTGTGCCAGGGGAGGTTGGAGGTGGATATTATGAAAAATTTCTTCACTGAAGGTGTTATCAAACACCATTGCCTAGGGAAGTGGTGGAATCACCATCCCTGGAGGTATTTAAAAGATCTGTAGGTGTGGTGCTTAGGAATGTGGTTTAGTGGTGGTTTTGCCATTGCTAGGTTAACAGTTGGACTTGATCTTAAGGGTTTTTTTCAATCTAAATGATTCCATGATTATATGAAATATTTCTGCCTTTATCTCTGTGCAGGCTCTGGGCTGTATCCTGTACTTGCTGTGCTTTAGGCAACATCCATTTGAAGATGGAGCTAAACTTCGCATAGTCAATGGGAAATATGTCATCCCACAAAATGACACCCGCTATTCTGTTTTTCATGATCTCATTCGTAAGTTTTCAATGTTACTTAATTTGGTGTTTTATTATTGACAGTGTTGTATTATTGATTGTTAAATGTTATTGCTTTCAAATGGTGAAAAAGGTTAACTGCAACAATTTCCTGATTTATTAAAAATGTTAATCCATTTTCAAAGAACTTGAAAATTTTAAATGAAGCTTTTGGTTTTTTTTAGTGCTGTTGCCTGTCTTGCTTAGGATCTAAATTAGTCCATAGGAACAACTACTGTTTTGATTTGGTTTCTTTGAATTTGCCTTAGAAATTCTTAATTTCTTTGAATTTCAAATAGATTACTGGGAATTTGAATTACAGTGCCAGAAATATGTCTACAATTCCAACAGTATTAGATATAAAGTTAGTCCTAAGGTTATTCATTAACTGATCCTAAGGTATGTTCTCTGAATTATTCTTAACCCTAAATAGTGTTTTTTGATGGGTACCTGTTATGACAATTATATTTGGATATGGATTTAGCAGTTGCTCTGCTCTGTTCACGTTTGCTTATTGCACTGGAATGCACTGATAATTGATCTCTTCTGGGAGAAAAGCTCCAAAGGGTTTCTGTTGCATTGTCTGAATCTCCTGTTTTAGGCTCCACTTTGAAGGTGAACCCAGAGGAGAGATTGTCAATCACTGAACTTGTGAATCAACTGCAGGAGATTGCAGCAGCTAGGAATGTGAATCCTAAATCCCCCATCACAGAGGTAAAGTTGTCTCATGAGGAGTATTATTGACTAGGTCTCTTCTCTCCTTTCTTATCCAGTGAGTGTGAGTTTAGTAACAGATGTCAGAGCAAGTCCCCTGTTCCTTAGTCTTTTGAAAATGTCACACTAACTTGTTTTGAAATTAAGTTGAATTGATCTGTATCACTTTTAGGATCTTTGAAAATATGCCTTTTAAAGCACAGAGCTTGCACGACATTAAAGGAATCTAGTTGTAGTTCTTACTGCTTGTTGAAAAACTTGTCAACTTGTCATGATCTTGGGTCATTCTTTAATATGCAAGTGTTGTTTGACATGCTGCATTTAACTTGCACAGAAAAATCTAGTATACGAAGGCTGTGCCTACACGAACTTGAAATGTACTTAGATGTCTTCTGTTCAATGCTTAATTTGTGCAATACTGCAAGTGAATGAGTTAGTGTATCTTAACTTCCTGGCTTTCTCCTGAAGTTCAGCTTGCTTGTTCTTACAAAGTAAAGGTAACTTACAAAGCATAACAAGTTAGTTAAATTGGCAAGTAAGTATTAATATAATACTAATATTAATATAGTGAGTATTAATCTCCTCAGCTCCTGGAGCAAAATGGAGGCTATGGAAACAACGCTCAGCCTCGGACATCTGTGACTTCTGTTTCACAGAGCTCCAAGCCTGCAGGACAGCTGAACAATATGTACAATGCAGGTAAGTGCAGAAAGAGACATCATCTTAGTGTAAAACTGATTTCATATTTCTCTGTGGAAAGAAAAAATCGTTTGGGGATTGTAGACATCTTCCACAAGTACTAGCTATTTTACATTTATGTCACTGTTTCTAACCTTGTTTTATTTTTTGTAGGGTTTGGTTGTATGTTGATACATGCAAATTAATTTTGTAAGTTCATTGCTGGGCAAGATAAAATTCTGTTTCCTTGGTAAAATAATTGAAACTAAAATGCTTTATTGACCTGTAGAGTCAATAGAGTTGAAATAAGTGAACTAAAACTTGATGAAAGTGGCAAATACAATAAGCAATAATGTTCTTAAGAACAAGAGCTGTAGCAAAAGTAGTCTTCAGGTTATGACAAATGAGTAAAAATGGCTTATTTTAAACCCAAAACTTTCAAATATCATTGCCTCATTGAATTGGACAGTGTCTTGTGTAAAGAGGAGAACCGAAGAGGAGTTTAAATTTAAACTGTTAAAAATTGTCTCAGAAGTGCTGTATTTTAACTGAAATCTTGTTACTTTGCAGCAGAAGTTACTGAAATTATTACATACCGTGAGTTTGTGCACAATATTGGATCTTTGGTGTAAGAAAGTAACAGTTGTCTTTGCTTTCCAAGAACAACTACTTAATATCAGATATGTTACAACTTAAAAAGATAGCAGCCATTCTGTGGCTTTTGGTATAACTTTATCCTAAAATGGGCTTGTTGGTGTCTAATGGTTGAAGTAGTCCAATAAAAAATGTAGAAGCAGTTGTAGGGATTTTGACTATGGACCACAGCAGTTCATTAATGCTAAGGAGTCACTGACCTGACATGTATTTACTTTAGCCTGCAGAAACCCCATATGAAGAACAAATACTTCTGTAAACCTCTGGGGTCCTCCTCTGCCTCCTCCTCCTCTCTCCCTCCCTGAAAAGGCTTTTGACCCCTTGTGATAGTTTGAAGTGCACCTGACAGAGTGCGCTCATAGTCTAAAGCTGTTTACTGTTGTCACTTCCAAAAGACTCGTGCCTGACAGCCTCAAAGGGAAGAAGCAGCAGCCTAAACTCAGTTTATTGGCTATCCAGTCAGTACTTTCAGAAATAGCCATAGGTGGTACTGCCTTGAGCCCAGCTTATCATGGGAGAATTGTGCAGTGAGGACTTCAGGATGTTGTTGAACTGTAGGACATCAGTGGTGAGGAGAAGGAGTTGTGGTTTCATCTGAGGAAAAACAGTAGTTGAACTAGCAGTACTAAACTGAGTCAACCAAAACTTGTCTCCAAAATGACACAACTGAAAGCTGACACACCCATTCTGTAAAAATAGATATTCTAGAGTTCATTCAGTTGAAAATACTTGCACTTAATATAGGGAAGCAAATGAGAAGCTTGATAGGATTATTTGCATCTAATTTCTTACTAAAAGGCAATTTCTGCACCCATCTTACCATATATTACACGTGAATATGGAACATTTCAATTCATGTAGAAGATACCAAGGGAATATTTCATACTGTATTCAGTTTTCCTTCCAGCTTGATATTTCTTTCTTCATATTACTTATGCTGAATTCCTAATGAGATAAAGAATATTAATGTTCCATTATTGCAGTAATGTTATCTGTATATCAATTTCTGTGGGAGAATCCAGCTTCCTAATAGGTTTGTAATCAAAAGGCTGTCCGGCCATCTGTTTTATGCAAGAAGGAGTACTGTTTCTTGTATACAAACATATTAATAGGGATGTTGTGCTTAACAAGTAACTTAATTATGCCAGCTGCTTTTGAAGCCCTGCGTTAAAATGTCTCTACTGGGGGTGCTTAAGCAGATTTGCTAATAATAAGCTACACTTTAAGAGACTGATACTAAAAGACAGTATTTTGCTGCACTGGCAATGTGGAAATAAATGCTTTGCTTTCAGAAATTTACCTTGTTTTCTCTTAAATGCAAGCAGCCAATTAAATAATGTGTTATGTAGTTTGCTAGTACCTCCTGACTGCAAACGGTACTATTTTTTGCATAGGGTATAATTAAAGAGAACTTTAAAAGTGTGAGCCTTACAGCAAGGCATAGCCTGTATGTGCATTCACTTCCAGCTTTGTAGGCAGCTTGCTTTAGTATGGAGCCCATTGCAGGATATGACTTAAAGTACAATTATTTTTATTCAACTACTCTAGGCCTGACCGTTGCGGAATGTGACCAGACTTATGGAGGGTTCTTTGATATTCTGAGGGGTGGAACAGAGCGATTTTTCACTAACATTAAGGATACATCTTCTAAGGTTATCCAGTCTGTGGCCAAGTGAGTAAAATAAAAAATAAAAAATTAAAACTGTGCTGGTAAGAGTTCTAAATGAAGGGTCAGAAGCTTAGTCCAAAAATGATCAAATTCAGCATACTTTTCCAAGTATGAGCTCTAAAAGCTGGTAGCTTAGCCCTGAGATTTTGAGTGATATTAATACAAAAGTTACTTTAGCAATCATGTACTGGAAATGAGACTACTGGGGGCAAAAGCCTGACCGCAAGTACTACTTTTCCAGCTGTATTTTAGATACTGAAAGCTTGGGAGAGGTCAGCAGGTGGGGGCTGGAGCAGGGTGGAGAGGTATGGAATAGGGCTGTCATGGTTCAGAACGAACAAGTTGAATTAACAGATAGGGCCTCCATGAATAAGACAGGAGGAAAAAAAGATGGACTGGTGAAAAACAGAAATAAAGGGAATGCAGGTGGGAAAAAAACCTGCATGGAAATAGTGTATGAGCTCTTCTGTCAAGTTTAGTTTTCAGGTGGAATTCTATGCCCTCAAGGCAAAGTGAGAGGATCTGCACTTCCTGTCTTGTATTCTTCCACGTAATGCAGGACAAACTCCTGTTTTGATGTATATGTTCTCAGTTACCTAGTGTGTGTTTATCTTTTTCTAATCAGATTTTCAGTCCCATTCCAAATATTTCTAGTACCTCTATATGATCAATACTTATCAATATGTATGATTCATAAATTGTTAACTCATAATAAAACTTCATGCAGTCCAAAAGTTTTTTCTGAATTCTAGGAAGAGCAGGTAAGTCACTACTGAGTAAACTAGAGCCTCCTAAGGAGTACTGAATCTTGTCCCTCACTGTAGGGTTTGTGGCCCTTTAATTGGGATACTGCACTATGACTTGTGAAGTCTATTGCTTGCAACATGTTTTTCTGTCACTGAGCATAATTTGTGCATAATGCTGCTCTAAAATGTTTGTAACAATCAGATCGGTTAGATCTGTAGGTCTTGTAGCTCTGTAGCCACTTCAAGTGCATTTTTAGCTGCTTGCTCTTACACTTAGTTTGTTTAAACTTCCTATGTGTGGCTTAGAAAGGCCAGGTCTATTTTTTTAAAGGTCGCAAAAGGTATGCAGCTCTGTTTTGTCCTTAAGCTTCCTACAGAAGCGATTGGCACAGTAGCATCAAACTTTTCACCCTGGGGAAACCGTACTGACTTAAGAGAAGACAGGGAGGTATACAAGGGGAAGGAACTGTTGTATGATGAAATGTTAGCAGCCTAGCAGAACTGTAGGAATTTTATGTATGAAGTAACATGATGAACTACAACTTTTAAGCAACTGCTTTCCATTTTATTTCTTTGGCATGTGCTGTCTTGCAGGCCTCTCTTCTGTGTCTCTTTGTACCTGCTACTTCCTGTGGAACTAATCTTCCTCTCCCCTCCTCTTCAGTCCTACTTCTGTTCCTTTTGCGATATCTTGTTAAACAAAATTTACTGTGTGGTGAAAACATGGAAATACTCTGCAAATTCCTTGCCTTTGACAGCCCTACTGTTTATAAACTTGAAGGTACTTAATTCCTTCTTTTAAATTCTGCCAGTTTTGCTTAGATTTAAGTCTCACAGCAGAGAAATTTCTTTTCTTCCTTTGTGGCAGGTAATACTTAAATTTTTCTCTGCCTTTGACAAAGTTACAAGCCCTACTTTCCCATGCCTGTGTTCCTGTATTAGATCTTACTCTGATACTCTATTTTGGTTTGTATGCTACATGCATCTGAAGTACTCCTGCACTTCACTCTTGTGCTCTTGTCTCCACATGACTTTCTGGATTGTCGGGCCTTCATCAGTCAGTTATGTGTGAAGTTTTCCTCTTCCTGCTCTTGCAAGCAGTTTCTTCCTTAAAGGCCATTGAGGATTAACTACTCTTTTGAATTTCGTTTTGTGCCATTTTCCCCTTCTCTAGTGGTGGATTAGGACTGTCTAAAGTTGACTTTTTAATATGGAATGGCTTATGCTACGCTTGCACCTTATTTTTATTTCTCTTACCGGGCAGGTGTGTGTGTCTTTTTTTGTGTGATTTCCTTTGATTCCATAATAAGTATAGTGCATAAGGAATAAAAAAGTAACTGTACATTTAACTGCATCTGCAGAGCTCAACTGGCAGCTTTTGCAGTATAGGACAGTGAGTACTTGCTGTCTGAAAAGAGGCTGTTTAGTTCACATGCTCTTCCCTACAATTATTTGTTTAGATTATGGTGACTGCCCAAAATAAGTCTTGTATCTATCTTAATCTTAGAGTTACTATGCCACTTCTGAATTGCTAATTAGGGTTCTATGGCTGAACTGTACTCTTGGCACTTTAGTTAGAATCCCTTTTTTGACAAAAATGGGGAAGTATGATTGAGATGGAACTTGGGGCTCTTGAGTCATGCACAGAGCTCCATGGCAGGATCATTTATGCTTTGAATTTGCATGGAACATAAGGAACTGTTGTGGAATCCTCTAAACGGCTTCAAATCTTATCTGGCATGACTATTAACTTTGTGGTAGTATTTGAGCCTCTATCAGGAATGCAAGTTCTGTTGGAGATGTTTTAGTGCATGTCTTGTGGAACTTATTAAATACTAGTCAGAAAAGCTTGTTACTTTTCCATCTTATTTGTATTAGTTACAGAAAGTCACATGTGGATATTTACTAGAATTGAGTAGCTTGTGAATGTAATTTTTTGACCAGGTTTTGGTTAGTAGCTCTTAATGGATTGGAGTATAGTAATATCCAAATGGGATCAATGAGCTACAGGCCTTTTCCAGCTAATGGAGGGATAGAGCACTTCTGTGGGCTGTGATGAATTGACAGAGGATCGACAGACAGTGTACGTTAAGTCCCAAGACTTTTGTTTATATTCTGCTCTAACATAAACAAATCTTGGTTTTGTGGAGGACCATGTCTTAACACAAGAAACCAAAGATGTAGTTGTATGATCTAAGTGAATTTGGTTATTGGGTTTGAGGAGTGAAAGAAAAGAGGGAATGCACCAAGTACGTAATTATGCTAGGGAGAATCAGTTACTTCCGTACTTATTTTCCAGATAATACTTAACCAATACTGAAACAGAAACTCTTTCCACCTGTAATTTGCCAATATTCTTTAGTGGCCCTTAGTTCTGTAACTTTCATTCCTTGATAAGTCTGTTGTGTATTTTGAATATTAACTGTGTTTAACAGTTCAGCAAAATGGCAAAACATGAATTAATGTGAGCAATACTTAATGTTATGCAGGACCTAAGGTAGGTAGTCTCAGATTCTTTAGCATTTAACATTCACTGTTCTGCTGGGAGTCCCACCACTGGGTTTGTGGATTCTTAAACTATTCTTTAACCAAGCTGAAGTACTAATTCTTTACTTATATCCACTATAGGACATATCTGTTTCAGACGGGGTCCTTCTCTGCCTTTACAAACTTCTTGTGGCTACACCTGATACCATCAGGGATGCGGGAATAGCTCTTCTACTGTTGCATACTTGACTGCCTTTCCAAAACTCTTCAACCAACATTAAGGGCAGACATTCTGGACAAACTAAAATGTCTCTTCCTTGTCATGCATTTTCCTCACCACTGTCCTGGTTTGAGGTAAAGCAGAACCAGTTTTCTTTCCAGTACTTTTACTTTTCAGTTAAGCCTCTTCTAACTCTCTGAAATGAATGGCATATTCTTCAGTGTCTGCTTCCAGAGTGATAAGGCCTGCTGTTTACAGTTAATGGTGTGCAGAGAGGCTCCTGCTTATACTTATTGCTATAACAACCATGGCCAGCTAACTTTGTTGTGTGCCACCTTGGAGGGTCGGAGGTGGAAAAGTGTACTGGGGGTCGCACCTGTGGGGAGGAGTGGACAGGACAGGTGACTCAAAACTGACCAACAGGGTATTCCATCCCATTTGCATCACACTCAGTGTAAAAGCTGAGGGATCAAAGGGTCAACCTCTTTCTTTAGTGGCCGGCGTCTGAGGAGGACTCTCTTTATCTGCCTTTGATCCTGATCCATGCATTCCTGAATCCAGTTCCCATCTGTCAATGAGACCAGTCTGTGACTGTCCCAGTGCCTGCTGCTGATGTGGTTATCATCCTGGGAGCTCAGTACTGGTTTTGTATATATATTGTATAAATTTCATTATTTTCTTATTAAGATATTTTCTTTTTATTACTAATATTTCATTAAAGTAGCTAGTTTCTTTTTCAAACTGTAAGTTCTCTTTTCCTCTCATTCTCTCTTCTCTTGTTTGAAGGGAGAGAGGTTAAAGAGACCATCTGTTGTTCATTTCATGGCCAGCCCAAACCACGACTGATTTATTGGCACCCAACATGGGGCATGACCGAGGCTCTGACAGATTGCCCAACTGGTTTGAATTCTGGCTTGCTCGGTTGAGAGGGTATTAGATTTTTCCTTTGAGAGTCTTGAGGGACTGGAAATTAAAAAAGATAGCTCGCATCACGTTGTTCTTGAGTGAAATGTTATATCATGCCTTTATAGGGATTTATTTAAGTTAGTTGATGCAATGCTGCTTAACTTACAGCACTTCTCATGTTGGAGTCTGTCATCTCATTAGGTAGGCTCTCTCCTTCCTGCTTAGCATTGCTTTTCTGAATTGTGGAGTTACGTCCTTTATCTGCAGACAGACTTCTTTCTCAGTGAATCCAAATTGTAGTGGAAGAATTAGTGTTTTGTTGCTACAAAAAAGTTAATTTTTTTCTTCTCTCCCATAGTTGCCTTTATCTTAATACAAATTTTGGTTCCTTGTTTATCCTAATAAGTGATAAAAGTCTGAAAACTAAAACATGTCACAGGCTACTAGGATCAAGAGAGTGAATGAGAGCCATCTTGATTGACCCCAGGCCACCTCACTTGTAGGTGTTGCAATCTCCGTTGCAGATTCAGGTCAGGCAGAAACAATTATAGCTACATGAGAGAAAACATAGAGCAACAGAGGTTCAGCCTTCTATTGATACAAACTGACCTAAAAGAAAGTACTAGGGTGTGTACACACTTAAAACAGATACGCAGTGCTCTGTGAAGGGGCCTGATATGGCAGAGCAGCATCTGCACAGAAGGGAACTTTGTTCCAACAGATGTACCTGTGTGTGCCTGATAACTCAGTCTGGAGCCATGCGGTCTCAACATACCTCTGTTCAGCTCATCCATCTCTTGCTTGTGATGCTGCTGTGCCCTTGACCAGCTTTGATGCTTATTGAGGTCTGAAGGTTTTTCAGTTTTAACAGGCATACAGACTTTTTCCTGCAAAACAGCAACTTTGAGTTGGCTGTGCTCTGTTGTTGACCTACCAAGCTGTACTTTTTCAGCAATGCATGTATGGTGAGATCCATGCTTCTAATAATGTTGCATTTTAATTTAGGCAAATGTAAAACACAAAGCTGAATTGAGTGGTGTTCCTAGTAAGAAGTCAATATCTGAAAGTGTTCCCAAAGGAATGGGTGTGAGGACTGTTGGGATTTTTCTCTTAATAGTTCTATGCTTGTTTCAAGTTGCTGCTTAACCTCAGTGTTACAGCATTGAAGCGATAATGGTTCTTTGTTCTCAGGCTATTGTATTAGGTGATTCTTTATCTTGATATTAAAAAAAGTTTATATCATTAGAATGATCTGCATGTTTTCTTGCATGAAGCTGGTGGGTGTAAGCCACAAATAATGTTTGGCACTTATAAAGGACTATGCTTATCACTAATTTTAGTAAGAAACCATAATTAGCTCTGAATGTAAATTTCTGCCTTAATTTGGCTGCACGATTTAGCTGCATGGCTGCTTGAGCTACATGATGGAGTTATGTCCTTCTAAAGACGCAAATAATTTTGAAATAGTGTTTACTTGGCCATTCTGTCTACCTCCTTATGCAGAATTTTTCAAGGCTGAGTTTTTTAGTGCTTTGTCTGGCGAGACTCTCAAAATTCCTTAGTGAGACTGTCAAACCTCCTTGTGGTCTTCTCAGTTTCTCTTGAAACCTTGGGTCATTATCATTGTTAGGACATTGATAAATAGAATCATCGAATGGTTTAGGTCGGAAGGGACCTTGAAGATCATCGAGTTCCAAGCCCCCTGCCATAGGCAGGGACACCTCCCACTAGACCAGGTTGCTCAAAGCCCTGGCCTTAAACGTCTCCAGGGAGGGAGCTTCCACGACTTCTCTGGGCAACCTGTTCCAATGCCTCACCACCCTCAGAGTGAAAAATTTCTTCCTAATACCTAATCTAAATCTACCCTCTTCCAGTTTAAAGCCATTCCCCCTTGTCCTGTCACCACACGCCCTTGCAAAAAGTCCATCCCCAGCTTTCCTGTAGGCCCCCTTTAGGTACTGGAAGGCCACTCTAAGGTCTCTCTGGAGCCTTCTCTTCTCCAGGCTGAACAACACCAACTCTCTCAGCCTTTCCTCATAGGAGAGGTGCCCCAGCCCTCTGGTCATCTCTGTGGCCCTCCTCTGGACTTGCTCCACAGGTCCAAATACTGCAAGGACATATCCTTGCTTTCAGAACAGTTGCTCTTGTAAATTGAATAATCTTCTAATCAATCCCTGCAGCCTCCTTCATGCTTACTAGCAAGCAGTAAGGAATCAAAGCATAATGTTCTCTTTCGATGTGTCAAAATTTGAGTGCAGTATCCTCGATCTGCTCTGTCAAGCAGTGTCTTGAAACTTTGTAGTGACATGAAAGTTTTGCTTT
This sequence comes from Pluvialis apricaria, assembly GCA_017639485.1. Taxonomy (NCBI): domain Eukaryota; kingdom Metazoa; phylum Chordata; class Aves; order Charadriiformes; family Charadriidae; genus Pluvialis; species Pluvialis apricaria. The sequence goes on along the minus strand of CM030044.1, from coordinate 53,358,502 downwards.
GATAGTGCCTCTGCATTCCTTAAACATGCATCTTAATCTTGTGATGACATTTTGATATTCTGGCAATAATATGCTACTGACTTAAATTAGGATGTTTAAACCAAATTCTGTAGGTAAGGTTTGTTGTTGTTTTGCCAATCAGGAGTGCAGACCTATGTGATTATACTCGGGGGTGTTGGCCTGCACTGAGGCTCTTCATTGTTTTTCTCGAGCTTTTTTGTCCTCCTATGTAGCAGATACCCTGGAAACAAAAAAAAATAGTGGTCTTAAAATAGTAAATAACTGGCATAGTGTGTATGATTAGGTAGAGAAGAAGGGAATGGACCTAAATACCAAAAAAAAAAAAATTACTGGGAGACTATTTTTCAAAAAGGATGCTCTTTAAAACACTGCACAACTATATGAGAAAAAGATAAGTAGTGATTAATACCTTGCTCGCTATCGGAGTTTTGGAAGTGAATTTTTGGAGGAATCATTTGAACAAGGAAAGAGATTCAGGTACCATGTGTTCATATGGAATCCAGAAATTGGGCAGCATGGCCATCCGGGCTGGGTAGTAACATGCCAGAGTTACATCATTTAAAATGTAATTTTTCAACAAATGGTCTTTGTTTTAAGCGTTATGATGTCCTTCACTAAGGATATTAATGCATCCTTATTAGGCTTTCAAACTCATACCTACAATTAATGTTTTTCAGTAAGAGCAGGGGCTAGAGCAATGAGTTAAACATTGAAGGCATCTGTACAAAATCCCCAGAAATGCTTCTGTTGCAACTGATATAAATGGGTAACTGTTCAAATAAAATGTTTATTCTGAAAATTCTATTCTGAAAACCTCGAAGTGTGAGGTAACAAGCCGCAGATGGAAGAAATGAAACATTCACGGTGGTGGGTGTAGCCTGAGAGACCTGGTTTTTAGACTTATGGCTTGAATGGTTTCATTTCACAGTATTAACTCCAATGTGTTCTGTTTCAGTTATGCAAAAGGAGACTTGGATATATCATACATCACTTCAAGAATTGCTGGTATGATAGTAATGTCTGTCTTAAGAATAACTTCTAGTTGTTCTTATATATGGAAAAAGTGAATATTTCACCTGGTGTTTGTTGTTCTGTCTTCAGTGATGTCCTTTCCAGCTGAAGGTGTAGAATCTGCCATCAAAAATAACATAGAAGATGTGCGGTTATGTCTGGACTCTAAACATCCTGGCCACTATGCTGTGTACAATCTCTCTCCGAGAACATACAGGCCTTCAAGGTTCCATAATAGGGTGTGTATAGTTTTTGTGTGTTTCTGTGAAAGGTCTTTCAACACAATGTCTTCATTATACCTTCAGCTTTTTATTGTGAGATATGTTAAAGTACACTGCATAATCAAAAAGATGACAAAAGAGTAAGTATAAACACAAGATCAAAGAGTAACCTATATTCTGTTTATCTTTGCTTTCAGTCCAAACTTAACTGATCAAAGACTAATCTTGGAACTTGATGATCTTCAAGGTCCTTTCCAACCTAAACCATTCTATGATTCTATGATTAATCTTACTGACTAAAGTCTGTTTTCTACGCTAGTGATATCTTTGAAACCACGTACAGGTACCTTACAAGTTCCAGATTTAAATGGAGTATACTTACCATAATTAAAACTTACTAAAATATCAATCTCTCCTACATTTGAAGGGTTTCCATTATCAAAGGTAGTACTCCTTTGGGAACCGATTTGCACAACCTGTTTACTGGACTTTCTCCGTGTCCCACTACATACCATTTGACTCCCCTGTGGCTCAGCCCTAGCTGACTGCTTGTTGCTACTGCCTGAAATACTGGTATAGCTTAGCTGAGCCTGTTAGCCTTTCTGCCTATTTCTCTGGTACTACAGTGAAGACATTTGGCTAGTTCATTAACAAGGCAGTGAGGACAGCTTCTTATGTGCTAAGATACTGGACTGCAGTGTCTCCTCCTAAATTCACCTCAGCTGTCCTGTAAGTAGCTCAACAGTGGAGACTGTTACTGCAGTGTGAGTTATCTAGCACTGGCCACATTAGACCTCACTTCAGTCTGTAGTGATCATGCCCCTTCCCCACAAAACTGACTGCCCACAGGTAAGTCTAGAAGCGTTATTTGTTACAGGAAACCCCTTTTGGGCTTATCTTGCTGAGCCATCCTTAGCATTACTTCAGTTATCTAAGTTCACTTAAACTGTCAGGCTGAGGTATGTCTAATGTATTCTGTCTAGTGCTTGTCACTTCCTGCCTTTTGTTTCCTTGTAAGCTTCTAGACAAGGCAAAATATTGTCACACCTGAAAAAATGGTTACTGCCTGGTGGAGGCAACCAACTTCTTTATCTACATATGGGTCAGTATGAGGTTCAGGCAGAGGCTGTTCAACATGGAAGGCAAAGCTTAATCATGCAGGAAACCTCCTGCATGATTATTTGCAGCAGGTACCTCAAAGCAAAATCTTCAGCAACTCTTTTTAGCACAAGATTGCTGGAAAGCCCACTGACATAGTGAACTGATTTATTCCTCACACTACAAAGCTGTCAGTCTCTGTTTAGGGAATGATAAATTCTGTGACTGGCAGATTATTTACTCTGAGGCTGGTTTTTTGGTTATGCAAGTCTGAAGTACCTATACACTGATACTCCTGATGTATTGGTACTATGAACACAGCTAAATCTACCAGTGATCTGGAACTCTTCTGGTCTACATCTATGTTTTTGACATTCATTTGGTCTCAGAATCTTTGTTTTGCCGGGAAGTAATAGTAGATCATAACTTGTCAAAAAACTGTAGGTTCCCGCCCACTTTATTGGCTGGGAGTATTTAGGAACTTTCTACAAAACATTGTCATCTTAAAAACAAAGAAAAAGGCAGCTATTTTGCTTGGAAAACAAACTCTTTAAATATATTGGGGAAAATTTCCCTGTCCATCTCTGAAATCAGATGCACAATGAGCAGTGCTAACTGACTTCATTATTTGGTACTGGGTGAGAGCTAAGGAAGCTTAGTTTTTCTTTAGTGCCTGCAAAAGACGATTATGGCAAGCCTTAAACCTGATCAGAGGACAACAGCTTCTGAAATTCTTAATTCTGACACTTTGCTTAGTAGGTATTTATGAAATTATATATTCTTGCTTTCTTTCTGTGTGTTGTCTCTATGGAACTTTCACAAATTTCTTTAACCTTGGTTAGAATTAATGGTAGTTTTGAAGTCTTCTCTGCTGGTTTTGAGTCCTGCTTGGAATAGGTTGCTCAAAGGTTGTGCACTCTCCATCATTCTGCTAATGGTCAGAACATTTTGAGCTTAAAACAGCCAAAGGAAAAGAAGGTAATGTTGTATGGTATGCCTCTTGTAACAAAACTAGCGTTTGAGCAGAAAGTAGACGGTAAATCAGAAAAAAGTCAGTTCTTGCTTTTTTGAATACACCTGCTTTTCTAGACTGGTTTCTGGTTTGTAGCTGTAATGCTGCAATATAATTCTTTCACTGCTGTTGTAATATTTGAGATGTACTGAAGCCCACATTGAATCGTATGGTGAACAGGAATATAAAGGGCTGCTTGCCTTAGCTTTTTTTCATTCAGTGATGACTTTTCATAAGCTTTCACTAACAAAAGAACATTCAATTTAAGTCTCTCTCAAAGTGGCGCTTTCTGAAACTGCCTTTTTTTTTTTTTAGTTAAAATACTGGAATACAGTGAAAAGCTGTAGGAGAATTTGTATGTGAAACTGTTTCTTTCACACATTTTCCTGAGCTTGGCACAAAAACAATCTCGAATTTTTTGTGATAGTTAGTTCAGGTAATTAATCTCGGAGTAACCCTTGAACTCTTTTATCTGGGTAAGAAAACACGTTGCTGACAGCAAAGCCTAGTCTTCTAAATTCAGCAATTGTGGTCCTGGCTAAAAAGAAATAGAAAAAGCTTGCTTTGTAAGTTGTTTCCTTGGTCTACTCTTTAGGTGTTGCAAGTGCTCAAGGATCAGTTTTCACACATACTCCATTCATACTGGACAGCTGATTTTAAGAATAGACTCTCAGGAGTGAAGTTGATTATGTGGTAGTGTTTTGTAGCACTAATTGCAGGAAGAATATTACTTAAATGTTGATGGTTGTTGAATAAAGAACAAATGTAAAAGCAAACCAAGTCTTTCTGTTGGTTTATTTTCCTTAAGAATATGTGCACAAATCAAGTTGAAAGCTGTTTTACTTTATTCCTTGCTCTAAGAAAATTTCAGATGGTACTAATAGTACTATCAGTACTTCAGATAGTTCTGAGTTGGTGATACTTCTAGTGCAGCAGACTATGGACAGCAGAGTTTTATTGCGCTTCATCCTATAAAGTGGTGCTTACAGTGTAAGACTAATTTCTTGAGCATGTTGCTTAATTTCTACCTGAAGGTGCCACTAAAGTGTAAAGTTGCCTCTTACATATGGTTTATGCTATGCAAATGTACGTGACTATGTAATCTCGTTTCTCACCTCTGCTGTCTTTCTCATTGCAGGTTTCTGAATGTGGCTGGCCAGCAAGACGAGCACCAAATCTTCAGAATCTTTATAGCATATGCAAGAACATGCATTTATGGCTGAAACAAGATCAGAAAAACGTTTGCATTGTGCACTGCCTTGTAAGAAACTGGTTGAAATACTAAATGCTTTGCTTAATCCATCTTTTAATTGTGAATAAGGATGCTGGTATCTACTGGGATTGTGACTATTACTGGCTTTTTCTGCTGTGAGGCCTGGGGGCAATTCCATCCTGCTATGTCTTTAGGGAAATTATTTGCATACATTTTCTTCTTAGGCAAATTAGTAGGATAATGTAGCCCTTGCTTACTTGCATGTAGCATGTAAGGCAATATATAACAGGGATTAAAGCAAAGTAGCTTTGGGGAGAAAGAATATGCTCTACTATTGTAGTGTTTGCTCTGTTTTTTTGTTCTTGTTTTTGGAGTGACAGCTGGATGTACACTGCATTTCCCACTACTGTCCATTTAGAATGTAATCTCTATCAGTAGAATTGCAGAAACTGACTGAGACCTTTGGTGGAAGTTGCTTTGGCTGGCAGCAGATTGCTGTGTAACTTCCACTGTTCTCATTCACCTAGATGAAGCCCAGAAAAGCAAGAAAACTCTCAATGAAGAGCCACCTCATGTCAAACGTGGGGGGTAGATGAATTTAAAGAATAATTACTATGTTCAAGATTTGAAAACATGAGGTTACTGTTACGTTTGTGTAAGAGAATTGCATGTGAAATTTTGACATTCTTATTTTCCTGTGCAGTAACAAGAGAAACGTGACAGTTGTTACAATGCATATGATGCTGCTGCATTCAAAACCAGTCCTTTGATATGGTATAGTAGTCTATATGGAATGTCACTCAGAGTCTAAAAGACGATTTGTTAATCTTCCTTTATGCCGCAGTTGCAAAGGGCTTGCTGTGGCTTACTTGCTCACCTCTTCGTACAATTTTTCTCCCCTCAGTGTGCTTTAATCTGGAAGTGGCTTTGTAATGCAAGTGTACATAAGTCACTGTTTGTCATGCTGAACAATGTTGTTTCATTCTTCCCTTTTAATATTTTGTCCTAAGTGCAAATATCTCAGCATAGGGACCATGATTTTGTTCCATCTGTGTGAAATTTAACTGAAAGGCAGGGTCCAGCCCTTAGGATCACAGACTAGTTTAGTGACTTCTGGAAATCATTGGGCTTGTTAGTTACACCAGCAGTAATAATACTGATTTGCTGAACTGATCCTTAAAGATCTGGCTCTTATGGTAGTTGCAGACTTTTTTTCTTGGTCTAAGTAATGGTTAGAATAGACGTTTAGCTTTGAAGGAAACGCCTGTTAAAACAAGTTGAGGAAAAACACTTCCTTTTTCCCCATTTCCACACTCATACACCAAATTACTATTAAAAAAACCTGTTTCATGTTGTTAGCAAAAAAACTTGAGAGGTCGTGTTCTGTCAACCATTACCTCTTTTTTTTATAAAGTATGAATGAATCTGTGATGTGTGTAGCTGTGGTCCATGTGGAAAGAGGTTCAGTGTTTTAATTTTCTTGTCTTAGTTTTGTGGCAAGCTATTCATCTCAGAAGACTAAAGAGTTTAGTGTGGCTTATTTCTTCTGAGTCTTAGGACTTCTCTTGTAGAAGTCCATGGTTATCAGCCAAAAATAGCACTGAACTGGGGTTTAAGGTAGCAGCCAGGAAAGAAACTTAAAAATGGGTATTAGTGATAGTAAGATAGTAAACATAAATTGAAAATTTCACACAGTCTTAAGCTAAAGCAATTGTTCATATTTGGCGCGGCAGATATGTAGTTTCTTTTGTGTTGTGTCAAAATCAAATAAAAACATTTCATTCAGATACAAACTTCAAATCTAATGATTGCACTAGACCTTGGATTTCATTACATTAAATAAGGAGATAGCATGTTCTTCAGTAACTTCTGTAATGCTTTTTCCACTAGGTTTAATAACAAAGTTAAAATTTTTTATTTGTAGGATGGAAGAGCAGCATCTGCTGTTGTAGTTTGTTCTTTTCTGTGTTTCTGTCGTCTCTTCACTACTGCTGAAGCTGCAGTTTATATGTTCAGTATGAAACGCTGTCCTCCTGGCATTTGGCCTTCTCATAAAAGGTACAATATCAGTCTGTAGGGTACTGTTGAAGCAAGTAGTTATGCAATTATGAATATGCTATTGTTTTTACAGGATGCTTTTTAGGACAAAAAGTTATTTCAATAGTGTCTGTGTTTGAACAGCAGAATACTTGGAAAAATTGATGTATCGTGAGCAGAGAAAGTAGTTCTGAATGTTGTGAGCCTTAAGTTATTCATGATGCTCTGTGTGAGTGAAGTGAGTGAAGCGTATGACCTGTAGGGAAGAAATGTTAGGAGTGAAATCAAGGGCATGCAGTGCTTTTGAATGCTCTCTTAAGTATAAAGTCCTCTTCCACATGTTTAAGACTTATCCCATGTTTACTAGTTTATTAGAATAGCTTTTACTTTTTTTATTGTATTAGAATTTACTTTTACTATTGTCAATCCCAAGCACAAATAGAGGCTGGGCGGAGAATGGATTGAGAACAACCCTGAGGAGAAGGGCTTGGGGGTGTTGGTGGATGAGAAGCTCAGCATGAGCCAGCAATGTGTGCTCACAGCCCAGAAGGCCAACCATATCCTGGGCTGCGGCAAAAGCATGCCCAGCAGGTCAAGAGAGGTGGTTCTACCCCTCTGCTCTGGTGAGACCCCACCTGGAGTACTGCACCCAGCTCTGGAGCCCCCAGCATAGGAAAGACATGGACCTATTGGAGAGAGTCCAGAGGAGGGCCACAGAGATGATCAGAGGGCTGGAGCACCTCTCCTATGAGGAGAGGCTGAGAGAGTTGGTGTTGTTCAGCCTGGAGAAGAGAAGGCTCTGGGGAGACCTTAGAGTAGCCTTCCAGTACCTAAAGGGGGCCTACAGGAAAGCTGGGGAGGGACTTTTTGCAAGGGCGTGTGGTGACAGGACAAGGGGGAATGGCTTTAAACTGGAAGAGGGTAGATTTAGATTAGATATTAGGAAGAAATTTTTCACTCTGAGGGTGGTGAGGCCCTGGCACAGGTTTCCCAGAGAAGCTGTAGATGCCCCATCCCTGAAAGTGTTCCAAGGCCAGGCTGGATGGGGCTTTGAGCAACCTGGTCTAGTGGGAGGTGTCCCTGCCCATGGCAGGGGGGTTGGAACTCTATGATCTTCAAGTCCCTTCCAACCTAAACTGTTCGATGATTCTGCTGTGTCAGAATATTGCAAGTTCTGTGGAAAGACCAATAATGATTTCTGTCAGTCTTTTCTGTTTAGATAAGAATGTGTTCTGCTTTTTAAAGGAGTGCATGCAGAGGTGACTTTCATATACTTTGACAAGATGACTTATATTAATGAGGATAAATTTAAAGTCTTTTGGAAGCTTTGAGCTGCTGGCTTCAGAACTGCTGTGTGACTTGGATCCATTATGTATAGATACAAAATAAACAGTTTTCCTAGTTTGGTGAGGTGTAGTTTGGCCTTTGGAAAGACTAGCTAGTTTGTTTTACAAGGGAATATATGTAAAGCTACAGACCTAAAGCAGCATCTGGAGTTGTCTGGAATGTGGGACACAGGTGCAGATGAGTTCACATGCAGTGACGTGTTCATTTTTCTGGGCAGTATATATTTTTCTGTTGTGATGTAGCCATCGGCCTTTTCTACAGAAACTGTGTTACTGTCCTTAAATTGAGGGGTTAGGGATCATAAATATTTATCCATGTTTCTATTTCATTTTCCTCTTGTGAAATTCTGTCAGATTTAAAAATCTGCTTGCTGGAGGTGCTAGTAAGTGCTCCCAGTGTTTTATTGTTACCGTTTGTCACTACTTAGTGGCTGGATATGAACAGAAGTAACTCAACCTCTGTTCACCCACTTTTAGAGTTTGGTTCTCTGGCTAAATAAGTATCTTTTGGCTTTGGCAGATACATTGAATACATGTGTGACATGATGGCTGAAGAACCCATTATTCCTCACAGCAAGCCCATCCTTGTGAGATCAATCATCATGACTCCAGTTCCTCTTTTCAGTAAGCAGCGTAATGGCTGCAGGCCTTTTTGTGAAGTTTATGTGGGAGATGAGAGAGTAACCACTACCTCCCAGGAATATGACAAAATGAAGTAAGTACAGGTTATGATTTGCACTGCAACAGCACATTATGTTTTTCTAGACCAAATTAAGTATGAAGTCCTTACTGTGAGGAGAAAGCGTGATTTTGCATGTGCAGGTTGAGCAGAAAGCATCTTTACTGTCTGGAACAGCTCCTCTGCCCCCTTTAGCTGATCTTGAAAGGTAAACCATAGGGAAGAGACAATGTGGTTATAATAGCAGCTTGGATCTGTTCCTGCAGAAAGTGGGACTGATAGTGGGGGTGGCACAGTGGGCACTGGGAAGCAGAGGTGAGCGAGACCCTTTTTCCTCTCAATCCACGTGGTATAAACTAGGAAGATTGATCCCTGGTGTATGTGTACTGAACTGAACATCATGTCTCAGTCATGGAAACAGTAAGGATCCCCCAAATACAGTAGCTGTAAGGGGAGTGCTTATTAGCACCTGTACAGCTCTGGTATCTGCTGTTGCAATACAGCACTGGAATTGCAAATGCTATGAGCAGTACTAGGTGTGGATAGTCACAGACAGAGGGAAGATGAGAGAATACCAAAGTCCTTCTAGCTTTCCTATAAATCCAAGCCCCATAAGGACTTCAGTGAATTTGGAGAGAGCATGAACAGAAACAGCTGTGGTGTTATAATAACATTTTGCCATCTTTTTTACTGTTACTATCCCTCAGTGGGAGTCCTAACATATCATAGCAGTGCAGCTACGGTTTCTCTCTGCACCTTCCTTTGGAACTGCTTGCTTCTTAATACCATTTCTCTTGCATTTCCCAGCAGCTCCTTGAAGACATGTTTCTCCTATATTTGATTTGAGAACTATGGGTCTAAATATGTCTGCTGCTCTGCTGTAGGCAATGTTAACCCTGCTATTTTTAGAGCTGCTTATTGAGTTTTAATCATTTAGAGCTAATTCCTTCCCTGTAATAAGAACCTGAAGCAGACTTTTACAGGTTGCTGTTGAAGGCCTTGGAGAAACCAAACTAAACATAACGTAATGGACTTTTCATTTTTTTTAATGAAATAAACTGTGGTTATGGTTTTTCTTCAGGGAGTTTAAAATTGAAGATGGGAAAGCAGTAATTCCACTAGGCATAACAGTCCAGGGAGATGTTCTCATTGTGATCTATCATGCCAGGTCAACACTAGGAGGCCGACTACAAGCCAAGGTAATGATAAATTTAATAGCCTACATGGAGGATTTGCTTTTTCTCATTGCAGTTTTGTATCATACTTGTATTTGTGATCTCATTAAGTACATGGCTTTATTTGCTCTTCTTTGTTCACAAAGAAATGTGTCATGTTTTCACGTATTTGGGAATTCAGCCTTTTCAAGCCTAGTAAGTGCGTCCATTTTTGGTGCTCTGCATGTAGGTGCTTTGGTAAGCATTTCTGGAAATTACTTCAGTAGTGATAGTTACTATATTTTCATGGAGAGCCTCTAGCCAGGTTTTTGAGGCAGGGACTTTTATCTGATAAGTTGTGCAACAAGCCAGAACTTTTTAATTCAGTATACACAAATTGCAACCCAAGGGAAAATACTACTCAATAGAAAAGTGGAATTCCAGGGACTGCCTATAAAAAACAGGCTAGAAAAATTCATATGGTCTTGTACCCTCTTTCTAGAGCCCGGTTGGGTTTTTATAACCAATTTTTCTTACTGCCCTTTGTTCTCCTAGGTAGAATGCATGTTTCCTTTTTTAATTCAACTGTGGATGCAAATGTATTGTAAGATCACAAAAAACTTGGTAATGAAGCCTGTCTTCAAATTTAAAAAAGCATAGTTTTTTTTCTCCAGATGTGTAACCCAAATTAAACTTGGACATCCATGTGAAAGTTAGGAATGGCTAGTACAAAGTTTAGGATAACTTGCAACGTTGTCAAAATTGATCCAAAGGTTCTTCAGACAGTTTCCATACGTTTGGGCCAAACAAGCATATTCATACATACCTACTGTTACTGAAATATGATTTTCCCTGTTTCTTCTACTTTGCGTGTAGGAAGGTGAGTATCAAATCTTGTCATGTTGCAGAGGTTCCAGACTTTTTCGCTGTGCTATGGGCCAGATCTTCCAGACCACCCTAAAACTGAAAGCTCAGTGAAATGGTTCTCTAATGCACAAAAATAACTAGTGTATGGTTCAAGGTCATCAGTGAAGAAGTCATGCAACTGGGGAAAATGCAGCCAAGGTTAGCTTATACTTCTTGTGCAATCTTAATTTCAGTGATGATAGGGTCTTTTTGATGTGGCTTCTCTGACATTTATTCACTGATTGGAAAAGATCAGAATTTTCTTATCCATCTGCTATAACACATAATACAGCAACAGTGTTTGTGATGATCCTGGTTTGGAGCTCTGATGGAACAATATTCAATGTGTCCTTAGCTTTACGTATGCTAAATTGCCCCCTGAAGCTCTCAGCAGAACACTTAAGGGGGTGAACCACCACATTTCACTATTGCAGTTAAGTCCCTAGAGCTGGACATTGTGATTGTCTCCTACTTGCTCAGTTAATTTGAGAGGATTGAGTTTATCTTCTAGGAAATATCTCGCATAGTAATGGATTAAGAAAACTGATTTAAAAGGGTGTTCAGGTTTTCATATGTAGGTCAGAGTAGGGATGTATGGATCAGAGAAACTCCAGTATGCCCATGTCTCTTGTACTGAGGAGCCCAGCACTGGGCACAGGACTTCAGATGCGACCTTACCAGTGCAGGATAGAAGAGAAAGATCACCTCAACCTCCTGGCAATGGTTTGCCTGTTACTTGACTTCTGGTTATGATTTTCAATAAATGCTCATTTACAACCAAAGCTTTCATAATTCAACTTTATTATATCATATTTACTGGACTATTACTGTGTGACTTCCTTTGTAAGGACTGGCAAGGCTATTCCACGTGTGTTGTAGCTAAAGCCGGGGGAAAATACATTGTGGATTTATCAGTTTGCTGTAATTTGGATTTGTGCAAGACCAGGAGCTACATGAATCTTCTATAGTGGCATTTTCTGGACTCTCACATATGCTGATCAGGCATGGGAAAGTAGTCTTTCTGTTAGCAGAAGAGTTGGGAAAGGTGGTTATAATGAATCAATTTGGAAAAGCCTTATAATTCCATCTGGGATTAATGGTTGACTTGAAGTTCCACAGGAAAAATAACTGTTTGCATGTCATATGAAGTCTCCCTTTAAATGTGCTACATTTAAAACTCTTCTGAATGGACTCCTTTATATATGACATATTTCTTGAGTAGCATATTACACAGTGAGTTTTTCTGAGTGTGTGTTATTCAGAAAAGTAATAAAGGTTATGCATTTTCAGCATCTAGAACATGATCTGGAAATATTTAGTAGACTGGTAGTCTGAGGTTAATGATGGGAGGTATCTGGTTCAAGGTCTTTTGGTTTGCTTCTGGTATTAATGGATTTATCCGAGTTCTATCTTGAACTGCATTTAAATCTCTCAAGATAAAGTATACATGGAATTAAACTGAAATGGTAGCAAAACAAACGCTTTAAAATATCCTTCTATAAGTATGTCAGTGAGAAAAGAAAGATAAGGGAAGATGTGGGCGCTCTCCAGAAGGAAATGCAAGAACTGGTCATCTGGGATAGAGACAAAGCCAAGGTACTCAACGAGTTTTTTGCCTCAGTCTTCACTGGCACAGACTGCAGCCACACTACCCATGAGGCAGAAGGCAAGGGCAAGGACTGGGAACACGAAGAACCACCCACTGTAGGTGAAGACCAAGTACGAGACAAACTGAGGAACCTGAAGGTGCACAAGTCCATGGGACCTGATGAGATACATCCGCGGGTCCTGAGGGAACTGGTAGATGAAGTTGCTAAGCCACTAGCCATCATATTTGAGAAGTCGTGGCAGTCTGGCGAGGTTCCTGCCGACTGGAAAAGGGGAAACATAACCCCTGTTTTCAAAAAGGGGAAAAAGGAAGAGCCAGGGAACTACAGGCCAGTCAGTCTCACCTCTGTGCCTGGCAAGATCATGGAGCAGATCCTCCTGGAAACTCTACTAAGGCACATGGAAAAAGAGGAGGTGATTGGTGACAGCCAGCATGGCTTCACCAAGGGCAAGTCATGCCTGACAAATTTGGTGGCCTTCTATGAGGGGATTACAGTGGCAGTGGGCAAGGGAAGAGCAACTGATGTCATCTACCTGGACTTGTGCAAAGTGTTTGACACTGTCCCGCACAATATCCTGGTCTCTAAATTGGAGAAATGTGGATTTGACAGATGGACAGCTCGGTGGATAAGGAACTGGCTGGACAGTCGCACTCAAAGAGTTGTAGTTAACGGCTCAATGTCCAAGTGGAGACCAGTTATGAGTGGTGTTTCTTAGGGGTCAGTACTGGGACTGGTGCTGTTCAACATCTTTGTGGGTGACATGGACAGTGGGATCGAGTGCACCCTCAGCAAGTTTGCCAATGACATCAAGCTGTGTGGCGAGGTAGACACGCTGGAGGGGAGGGATGCCATCCAGAGGGACCTGGACATGCTGGAGAGGTGGGCCCAAGCCAACCTCATGAAGCTCAACAAGTGCAAGGTCCTGCACCTGGGTCGGGGCAATCCCAAGCACAAACACAGGCTCGGTGGAGAATGGATTGAGAGCAGCCAGACCTGGGGGTGCTGATTGATGAGAAGCTCAACATGAGCTGGCAATGCATGATTGCGGCCCAGAAAGCCAACCACATCCTGGGCATCAGAAGTGTGGCCAGCAGGTTGAGGGAGGTGATTCTGCCCCGGTGAGACCCCACCTGGAGTACTGCACCCAGCTCTGGAGCCCCCAACATAGGAAAGACATGGACCTGTTGGAGCAAGTCCAGAGGAGGGCCACAGAGATGACCAGAGGGCTGGGGCACCTCTCCTATGAGGAAAGGCTGAAAGTGTTGGTGTTGTTCAGCCTGGAGAAGAGAAGGCTCTGGGGAGACCTTAGAGTGGCCTTCCAGTACCTAAAGGGGGCCTACAGGAAAGCTGGGGAGGGACTTCTTGCAAGGGCGTGTGGTGACAGGACAAGGGGGAATGTCTTTAAACTGGAAGAGGGTAGATTTAGATTAGATATTAGGAAGAAATTTTTCACTCTGAGGGTGGTGAGGCCCTGGAACAGGTTGCCCAGAGAAGCTGTAGATGCCCCATCCCTGAAAGTGTTCCAAGGCCAGGCTGGATGGGGCTTTGAGCAACCTGGTCTAGTGGGAGGTGTCCCTGCCTATGGCAGGGGGCTTGGAACTCGATGATCTTCAAGGTCCCTTCCAACCTAAACCATTCGCTGATTCTGTGATTTTAATACTGAAAATACTTTGCATTAAGTTAAAGGCAGAATGATACACATACTGTTCATGTGGATTTATGCAATTTCTTGTTTTCAACAGATGGCTTCAATGAAGATGTTTCAGATTCAGTTCCACACAGGTTTTGTGCCCCGAAATGCCACCACAGTGAAATTTGCCAAGTATGTTGACACTCTTTTTTAGGGCATTGGAAGAAGTTTTCTTTGAAACTGTTTATCATGCCAAACCAATATATGGCAGGGGGAGGAAATATAGTCAGTGTAGGAAGTAGATGACTTCGATTGCAATAATATTCTCTTGTTTTCTCATCTCAAGAAAACAGTGTTTTGTTCACGGTACAAAAAAAATTTCTGTACCGAAATATCACCTGTTTAAAATGTGTGGAAAAAGTAAGCAAATACAGCATGTTTTAAGCGTTATACTAAATGCTTTAAAGTTTTGTCTTGGACTGCAGTGAATTTAATCTAGTTAGTTATCAGTATCAAGAATCTACTTGTGTGCATCTTTGCAGGTATGATCTGGATGCTTGTGACATACAAGAAAAATATCCTGATTTATTTCAAGTCAATCTGGAAGTAGAGGTGGAGCCCAGAGACAGACCTAGTTGTGAACAGCCACCGTGGGATAACATGAATATAAAGGGACTAAATCCCAAGATCCTTTTCTCCACCCGAGAAGAACAACAAGAGATTTTATCAAAATTTGGTAATGAATCTCTTGAACAACTAGAGAACATGATAAAGTCTTTAATGTACTTGGTGTTTGAGGCTGTTGTTTCACTTCTGACATTCCTTTAAGTGAAAGACGTTTAAAAGGTGTTGGTTTTTTTAAATATCACTTAAAAATTTGTAGTGCGTGAAGGAGTAGAAATTATCCTTCAGTAATGTATTATAATTATCCTTGTCTTATCTCCACTGTCATTACATTTCCTTGCTTTAAAGCTATTGATATGCTATTTGCAGGGATTTTAGCAAATGGAACTGTGAGAGCCAGGATTTGCAGGCAAAATGTCTTGATAGAACTATGTTTGCTAAACTGGCACCATTACCACTTCTCTCAAAATCACCTGAGCATTCCTCACAGATGGTTTTAACTAAAAATGTTTCTATTGAAGTCCTTCTCATGTATAGCCAAGTAATGTAATTCAATTTCTTAACTTTTTGTAATGTAGTCCAGCAGATGTTTAATTTTTTTAATGGTATGTACTCTGTGCTTCATCTGTAGATGACTGCGTTAATTCCAGTTAATGCCGATCAGTATCTATCTTCTCCTGGTGTCAGTAATTAGCTTTGACATTTTCATTAAAGCTCTTAAACCTTCTCTGTGATTCCAGAATAAAAAGCATGATGGAGATTACTGTAGTGATTTTAGTACACTATACATGAGATCTTACTCTCTGCTCTTAACATGGTACACCTTAGATTATATTTCTTGTGATACAAGGTAGTTGATTCTGTCTTACCTTTTTTTTTTATCAGGATATGTTTGGTTCATGTTATGATTTTGGCAATTTTCTATTTAACTTAGTGTATGTAGGTTTTTAAAAATCCTACTGTGAACACAACCTTTTCAGCTCATTGGAGTTAAGGTGTTTCATTGATAATGAGGATCTGTAAAAATTACTCTTTTAAGTCACTTTCATTTTCTGATTGATAAATGAAATGTGTTTCAAATTCCATTGGAAATATTTCTTAAAACTGATGGGAAGGGAGTAGTACAAAAGCAAATGCTGTCAACTGGTTTTATAAAACTTGCCGTATTAAAAATGAATTTGCACTATATGATTAATCATGATGTTTCATGTAAGTTTTCTGAGGCACACTATTTTTTCGGAATCTCTGTAAGCTACAACTGAGTATGTAGAAGGAGGGTGAAAAAGTGCTCTACCAGTTTGGCATTTAGATTTAGACAAATAGCTTTCTCCCAGGTGTTCATCCTATTATTTTCAAATAGTGGATGACCACTTACTAATTTAGGGAGTCCTCTTATTTGCCTTGAGGAAACCTTTTTGAGAGATGATATAGGTAACTGAATAAGCAGTAAGTAACTCAGCCCAACTCAGTCTTACACAAGAGTCACTTAATAGCTGATCTCAGTAAAATAAGAAATGTAAAGAGTAGTTAATCACAGCACACTGTGTTACTTAACTCCTTTGAGGTGTTTGTTAACAACTCCGTGTTCTTCTCTGGCTTTACACTGGGTTTTTTCCATAGCTGTGTTTGCTCTTTTCTTTTGTTCTGTTCCTTATTGCAGATGTTGTTCATAGCTCTTGCATATTTTAGGGAATGGTTGGTACAGGTGAGGTGTTATTTACATTTGTATGAAAATATTATTAGAAGGCTTGAGTGTTTTGCTATGAGTCTGATACAATGTTACAGTTGAAAATAGGGTCTTACCAGCTTTTTCAGTTGAAACAAAGTTAATGCTAATTTCAAAGGTGGGTGGGAGTGGAAATTTGCCCTTGCAGAGTAGTAGATAATTTGAGACAGTTGTCTTTCTATAGCAGTCAGTCTGGAAGTCAAATACCAGCTGCTATGTCGAGAACAGAGTTTTAGAAGTTTTTCTCCTGAGGGTTCTGGCTTAAAGTCTGTTTTATAGGGAAACCGGAGCTGCCTAGACAACCAGGTTCAACTGCACAATATGAAGCAGAAGCATCCCAGCTGGAGCAGTCTTCAGAAAGTGCACCTACTGATACAGAATCCCCACACAGCAGTAGTACTGATGCAAATAACTTCTTTCATTCTCTGGACTGGAAAGGTACAGGTTTCCCTCTGAAGTAACTATTTGTTGTATGTTTGTCTTGTACACCTTCCAATGAGTGCTTAAGCCTTCTTATGCAGCAACAGTCACTATTTCACCAGGCCATGAGAAAAAGCTATTTAAAGAGTGAGCTCTGCAGGTTAACAAGTAGTCATTCCGATTCATTTGGATAAACACCAAGTAATGGGTTTTGGTATTGTGTGTAACTTCAACACTGAGCTAAATTTTTCTTTTTCTGTGAAAATCTTAGCCTTAAAGTTCTGCAAGGAAGCCTTTGCTTTCCCACAGACCCACTTAGCCTGGCTGAGGAACAGAGGAAGCAAAGTATACTAGCCAGTGGGGTCCAGATCAGTGTGTACGGATTGAGAAAATGTAACTTTACAGTGCATGTGTAAGTCTTTTTTTCTGGGTTCTGCTTTGTTGGCAAAAATGTCAGTAACTGCTTTTGCTGTCATTGAATGCCATCACTGAGTGGAGCAGCAGTTACTGAGTGATAAGTGGTACGAAGTCCTTAGGCAAATGTCCAAGTCAGTCTCGTTTTGAAAAAATTCGTAATACCTGCTCTTGCAGAGTGGCAAGTATGGTAGTGAGCTGCCCCGTTGCCCACCCTGCGCAAAGAGGCAGTAAGCAACAGTTAGGTCTTCTTTTTTGTGAATTCTTTATAAGTCTGTGTTGTCCTAGTTGACAGAAGAATTGTGGTAATCTAAAGCTGTTACTTCTTTTTGTTCAAGAAGGAAAAAGTCTGGAAAGTGGATTAGAGAACAGTTCGTCTAAAAATGATCATGCTCAACTATCTGATGACAGGGAGGAGAGTGATCCTTCAGATGAGGAATTCCCTACGTTTTCAGGTGACGAAAATGCAGTAATTGTTGATGAAAAAGATTCTGTTACTCCAGAAGGAGAGTTGCTGTTTGAAGCTCCATCTGCACCATTACAAAAATCTCTTCCTGAAGAGAATGTAGACCTACTGGGACTAGACACTGATGTTCCATCAGAACAGAAACAACCTATCTCAGAAATAAACTCTTCATCAAGTAATGCAGACTTATTGAACAATCTGTTTGTGGGTAATGCATCACAGACTTCAGAAGAGCCCACTGGAGATCTTCTTGGACAAGGAACAGATTTCTTTTTTAGCAGCCAGAGTCCAGCTGCTACTCAGGGTACTTCTTCAGCAGCAGCCATGTCTTCAGGTATGTAGATTTAACATCAGTACTCTTTGGCTGGCTAACAAATAAAAACTGCTGCTTGCATTGTGCCTAGAAAATGAGTGTCATGTTTTATCTGTACACTGAAGACGTGTTGGTCTATAGCAAGAATCTGCATAGAATAGGTGTTTTTACTGCATGAAGGAGAGAAATTGCTGTATATTATCCAGGTATTTTGTTAAGTTGCCAATATCCTATTAGCTTTAAAACATGTAAACAGAAAAGTACCAAATTTTGAATTTAAAGGAGATTCGTGTTCTTAAAG
The DNA here is from genome assembly GCA_017639485.1 of Pluvialis apricaria. NCBI lineage: Eukaryota > Metazoa > Chordata > Aves > Charadriiformes > Charadriidae > Pluvialis > Pluvialis apricaria. The sequence continues at coordinate 53,340,300 of CM030044.1, read as the reverse complement.
AATCCATAGCTTTCCCATACAAATGTTATATGCTAGATCCTCTTCTAAATCCACGTGTGTAAAATTTCTCATGCTAAGGCATAGAATTGTAATAACTTCCTGCTTGCTTGCACTTTACGTAAAGCAGTAGCATTAGATGTGGTACAGAGCTGTGTTGCTTAGCTCAAATGTCCCTGTGTGATTTTTCAGTGTTAATCATGTAAGACTGCTAGGCAAATGGAAATCCTGTAGTTTACTGTTCAAACCAGTAGGATAATGGTACTGCTAAAAGGTATTTTCTTGTTGGTTTTACTGATGATGTTGGTGGGTCTGTATCCTGAAAGAGAGCATTACACACTGCTATCTATTTGGTATTTAAAATAAGGTGGTTTAGTTTAGAGGTTCTGTTCCTCTTACCAATGAATAGTTAGCTCTTTGTCACATGACTAAGCTTTTGGGAACAGCAATTCTCTGCCAGAAGTTAACAGTAAGATTTTTAATAATATTAGTCAAATAATCTGGGAAACTCTTACAAGGTTTAGCTTATTTGCACAAAGGTGATTCACTTGGACTGAAAGCTTTAATCTACATACAGCTGCAAAGTGTTTTTACAGAGCAATTAGGTGACTTCAGATATTTCTTTCTTTTGAAGCAATTCAGTATTGAACTTTGTTACTGTGGTCAATGAGGAATCACTGGATTTACCTTTTTTACATAGGCAAAAGTCTATGAAAGAGAAGCTTTATTACTTTATCTTTCTTTAACTATATCTGCCTTATATCTACTCCATGGAACACCTGGGCAGTAGTCATGTACGTATCTATTCTACCTTTGAATTGGATAAGAGAAAGATAGTTGCAGAAGTGAGAATATTTGGCCGTCACCTCAGAATGTGCTAGGGCACTATGGCAGAATTATTCCTTCTCTTCAGCTTCTGAGTCAGTCTGGCAGGAGTCCCCGGGCTCTTGAGGATTTTGACCCTAGAGGGCAGCAGAAACAGGAAAATCTAAAGCTGTAATTCCAGCTGACTGTCACATGTTACCCCATGCTGACTATAAATACACTTCCAATTAGTTTTTTTGTTCGTTGTGATCACTAGAGACCTGTTGAAAGCCTTGCTTCTGTTGGTTTTCATTCTTGAGTTGACGCGCTTTCTGCCCCAGAGTCACCAATGCCTTCAAGTCAAAGTGGTAGTATGAATATTTTACTTGATGTTCTTTTTAGTAGTTTAATAGTCTGTTTTGTTTAAATTCTTTGGAGGTTTGGCGTTACTGAGCATTTAAAAAATGTAGTTCTTCTGTTCCTGTCCAGGTGATCACTCAAATTTATGGTGTCTTACATGAATGAAATTAGCAATGTTATTGAATGTATGCAGCCTTGCTAAAGATTTGTGTTTGAAGACATAGCTGTTCATACTGTGTATGGCTGAAATACTTTTTGTACCAATGTGAAAGTTCAAATGTCTAGAGAAAGGGACAGATGGTGATGCTCTGCCATGAGAGACTCTCAGAAGGCTGCTGGAGTTACCAACATGAACTCTACCTTTTTTTTTGTGCCCCGAGAGGAGTAAAGCTTTTTCAACTTTGTTTATTCTAAATTTTTTCATAGGATAATTTTGTTTTCTGCTTCTTTTTTAGCTGATCCTTTTGACCCATTCCCAATGTCATCAGGCTCAGAGAATCAAGCCCTGTCTGGTCCAGACCTCTTTGGGGACTTTCTTAATCCAAGCTCAGGATCTACAGCTAGTACAGTTCCTTCCACACATGGTTCGCTTCCGCCTTCTTCCAGCTCAGATTTCTTAAATTTAGGTAAGTGTGCTTCTGGTGTTCTGTTTCTCAACAGTTTCTGCTGCTCTGTGCATTTGTCTTTCAGCTTAATCAAGGTGGATTAGTGTCTTAATAGATCCACTTGTTGTGACTGTAGTTTTAATTAGCTCTGTGTTCAAGAAATGCGGATACAAATGTAGCAAGGGTTTCCTGTACAATGTAATGCTAATATTGATGATGAGAGAGGATTTCTAGCATTGCTAATTTTCTGTTAGGAGCTGGACTTTCCTCTGAGAGCCCTTAGAACTGAGGGTATACAAACACCTGCAAACTTGCTTTCCAGATGGCAGAACGCAATTTTGATGGTATTCATATTTTAAAGATTTTCTGAAAGCCTTGGAAAAGAAATGAGCAAGTCAAGTTATAGTATGGCCAGTTCTTAAAATGCAAGCTGAGGCTAGTTTGGACCTTCTTGACCTGAATTGCATTCTGATAATGTACTTAGAGTGCATTATGTAATACTGTAATCGTATTTGTTTCGTTTAATTTCTCTGATGTATTCTTGGTGAAGCCTTTTCCTCATGCCTTTATTTTTAAATCTATTAATCTTTAAACAAAAAGCTTTGTGATATGTTTGGTTTTCCTGTATCTCCATCCTAAGCATGTTATTCCAAAGTGTTACTAAATAGAGCTTCTAAGCATGCTCCTTCTTTAAAGAAAAACATACCCTTGCAAAAATTGGTGCAGTGGTAGAGCCAGAAGTGGTGCTTTTAAAGTCAGACTTTCAAAGAAAAGTGTGGGTCCTCTCCATAGGGATGGGAGTTGTGGTCAGTCTGTAACAGCTCTTCTCTGCTGCTTTTTCATCACCACAGGGTTCCCCTGCTCCTGTGTGGGTCCTTCCCATGGGTTACAGTCTTTCAAGAACATGGGTCTCTGTAGGGTACAGTCTTTCAGGAACAGACTGCTCCAGCATAGGTCCCCCAGGGACTGCAGCTCCTACTACAAGTCTGGTGCTGTGTGGGGTCCTCTCCATGGGCTGCAGCTTCATCCAGGGCATGTCCACCTGCATGGGGTCCTCCACAGGCTGCAGTGTGGACACTTATTCCACTGCGGCCTTCTCTATAGGATGCAGGGGAATCTCTGCTCTGGCACTTGGAGCACTGCCTCCCACTCTTTCTCTGCTGACCTTGGTGTCGGTCTCACACTTTTCCCATTCCTCGCACAGCTGCAGTGCAGTGTTTTTTACCCTTTCTTACATATGTTTTTCCAGAGGCACCGCCATCTTGGCTGAGGGGCTCAGCTCTGCCCTGCAGTGGGTCTGCTGGAGCTGGCTGTGCCCAGTATGGAGCAGCCCAGGCGAACTGGAGGTAGTTAGGAATGATGGTATCACATTCCTCACTCTGAATCTAGGAGTGTTTTCTTCCCAGACCTTATTGCATGTGGTTTTGAGTTGCCCCTCCTTGTTGGACAGTTGGTCTAGTTGGCCCTGCCTCTGTGTGATACAGTCTGAGTGTTAGCTACAGAGAAACTGGATAAATAAAGATGCAGTATTTGCCTGGCTGAGGTAAGGGCTTCCTCCTTGAAATAAAAGGCTAGCCAGCTGATTGCCCCCTCTACCATGTATTTAAAGCATTATATTCCAGCTGTGGTTGATTCTGCTGAGAATTTGCTTGCTTCCTTTGCAACATTTTTGCTGTATCCTATAGATACAGTAACAGCTATATGTTTTAGTTGTATACTTGTACAGTTACCTGTTTTTATGACACTTTAGTTATGACACTATTGTTGTCACCTACATGAGGTTACCAAACAGATAGTAACTTCTTTCTGTTCAGTCAAAATTTTGATTAATACTGATCTGTGGAGCATCATCTCAGCCAAAATCTCTCCCACTACAGAGGCAGGGACCTCTGGAGATTATCTAGTTGACCTGCTCAAAGCAGGGACAAGTAGAGCAGGCTGCTCAGGACCATGTCCTTGCTGATTTTTATTATTTCCGAGGATGTAGAGTCTACTACCTCTATGGGCAACCTGTGCCAGTGTTTGACTACTCTTATAGAAAAAATTCTTTGCTTAAATGGGGTTTCCTGTGTTTCAGTTTGTGCCCATTGCCTCTTGTCCTTCCACTGGGCAGCACTGAGAAGAGTCTGGCTCAGTTGTCTTTATTTCTTCCCATCAAGTATTTATACACATTAAGATTGCCCACCAGGTTAAACAATACCAGCCTGTCCTTATATCAGAGATTCTCCAATCCCTACATGACAGAGAGCCCTTTTATGTAGTAAATTTAAGTTGGAAAAATACGTAAATGTGAATTCCTGCTCTTTAAATGTTAATGGGCAACCCCAAGAAGATCACCATCAATGTTCAGCTGTTTAGTAACATTTCAGCAAGTACAGAAGAAAAAATATTTTGACATCTGACTTCAATGCTTATTGTTTTGTGCTTGTTCTTTCTGATTTTGGTTGATAACTTGCACCCTGGTAAATGCAGTAGCCTACCTGCTGTTTTAATGTATTTTCTGGAGCTTTCTGTCAACATAGGGAAAAGATACTTAAAATGTACCTGTCTTCAGTCTACTGTTACACAGTGATTTCACAATATTTTTCTGTTGCTATGTAGGCTTTAAAAATCCCATGGAAGTGGAGGAATTGGGATAAAATTTCATGCTGCTTTACATTTGCCTTTCAAATGACAGCTTTTCTATGTTTTTAGCTGAAATGAAATAAGTATTTGAGCCTTTAGCATTCCATCCAGTCATAGGTACCAATTTTAGCAAGGAAATTAGGAATATTAATAGCTATAATGCTTTTTATATGACTGAGTGTGAGTGAAAGACATGATAACTAGTAACTGGAGACGAAACGGTAAATGAGAGTGTGTTCTCAAATGACATATCTGGAAGAATTGTGTTGAGTGAGCAGAAGAAAGTGCAAACATGAGATCATTAACGTGAGAAATAATGTTAAACTCACTAAAAATGAATTAGTAGTAATGTCAGTGTTCATTCAAAACAAGCTGCACCAAAGAGATATCGTGAATCTACTGTTGGAGCAGTAATAAGTGTCTGGAATTAAATTCTAGTGATGGATAAGCTTTCTTTGGTGGTAAACAATTGCTAAACCTCTATAGATACCAGGAGAAAAGCCGTTTCAGTAAAGACAAATTCAAGAATTACAATTTTAGGCTTGTATTTCTCAACATTGCTTGAAATTTAAAATCATATGAGTTTTAAAATGTAATTTCAATTTGTAGGAAAGGTAGTTGTTAAAGTATATCTGGTCTGTTAAGGTATTCTATCCTGCAATATGAAAGTGTTGAGCACTTGCTGCTAAACGGCAGTGTAGTAACAATGTAATTTATTTTTCTATGAAAAGCTGTAGTAATTTGGCAGAGAAGCTAGTAGGTGGGATGACTGTTCACTTCAGAATCGATAACCTACTCTTAAGTGGCCACACTTGCAAAAACAAGCTATCGTCAGCAGCTGGAGGAATATCCATTTTTCTTTAGTAGGTATCTGTTCAGTGAGCGTTTCTGAGAACAGAATTGGTTCGTTTGAATATGCCGGTCATCTCTAAAGCAAGCCGAGTCAGGAATGTATTTCCCTCTTGGAGACTGAACTGATCTGATCAAAAGATAACAGGAGATGTGGAAGGTGATCGAAAGACCAGTGCAGTCTTCTCCTGAGTTTTTTAGTTTCTGTGATGACTGTGTTCTCAGTCAGGCTTTAGACAAGGTTAAAAAAATCTTGTGTCATACTAAACCAGCCTCTTGGTTCACAGAAAATCCTGTTGTCCTCTGTGATTAAAGGATTTCCTGTAGAGATGACAAGTTAAATAAAGAAAACCTAATGTAAGTTGTGTGTAGGATATAGTAAAATGCAGGTGTCTTATTTCGGGAAGCTGATTACCACCAACTTATTCTTACATCTTAGCTTGGTTTGAACAGTGTTAGTAAAGAACTATGCCCTGACCTCTAGTGGTGTTTACTGCTGTATGGCTAAGGCTTATAAATATGCGCATTAAAGAAGAACTTAAGGGGCAAGCAGGTATGGGTCTGCTTGCCTATGATCTCAAATCCTCAGCTTTCAGAATATCTAGCTAAGCTTCATATCTTGCCCTTTCTTTAGATATTCTGCTCCTTTACCTTAATGTGTCTGTATGAAATCCACTGTGCCAGGTTAGAAAAATAGGTGATTCAGCTTGTGGTCTCATCATACATCTTTAGAATATGTAGAAGTCAGTGTGTCATGTTGGTAATGCTATTTCTTGATGTTAAAATCTATTGTAATGTCCAAGATGTACAACAACAAAGAATGTAGCATAAGAATAAATACTTCCAGGAGGTACATTTTACCTGTTCAGTATATGGCATATTGTATTCCATTGTTGCAGCTTTTTCTGATAATGTAGTGGATTTATGTGAGCTTGTACTGTTGACAGTGAATTTGCTGCTGTACATAGCACTAGGCTATTCCCTGCTTTGTTCAGGGTAGGGGAGGTGAAGAACTTGACTGCTCTTAGACCACCAGTTATAAAACACATGATTCCTATCGTGTGTTCTCAATCTGTCAAATGCATTCAGATGTAGTTTACTTTATTCTTTTTTCTCTCAGCTTTTTTAATTATAGTTAATTCTGTAAGTGGTTGTAAATTTCCTCATGCCCCTGTAAAAAAAACTTGTAATAGCAGAGATCATAAGCCAAAATTATTTCTAGCTTAAAAATCAATACTAGTATTAATTGAATGCCCACTTAATGTTTGGGAATGGCACATGATACAGCAAATTTCTAAACTGGTGAAGAGACACTTTGGATACTTTGACATTTATAGCAAGTGACACCGCTCTGTAGCAGATAGCTGGGGGCCTGGGTACCGAGGCAAATATATACTGTTTCTCCCATGGTTTCAGAGGCAGGGAGATGAGGCTTAAGCCTGGAGCAAGGGCTGAAAATTGTACTATACCTTCAGAAGACTTTGGGTGGCTACTTTGTGCATTTTGTTCTGATGTTTTCCTTCACATGCAGCAGAGCTGACTGCCATAATACAAACTCTTGGCAGACATTTTTTGCATTGTATTTGATATGCTCTCTTTGCAACTGTAAGATCTAAGTATAAATAAAATTAGTGGGTTGAGGTCATGGAGGGGATATTTAATTTCCTTCTCATTATTTCCTCAAATAAGGTAAAATAGCTTCTGTGTTTTGGTATCAATATTCAGAATGTAAAGTTGAGGAGCTGAGAGAAGTCAAAAGCAGTAATGTAGTATCACCAAAACATCAAGAGTGCCACTATTTTTATAAGGATGGCTGGGTTAGCTTTCCAAACCATAGGTCTTCGACATGTCTTAGAGCACCACTAAATATACTGATTTTGCTGAAATACCACCTCTGCCTGTAGGACTGACTGTTGTCCTAGCATTGAAGGGGTGATTACACTCAAACTGTCCTGCTTCACTGTGAGTCCTTACAAGCTGTGCTCAAAGGGAATGCGCAGAGCTGGCGTACAGCTTTTTGCTCCATACCTAGGACTTCTCATTCTAAGGATGGCTCACCTCATACTGTGTGTGAGTGAGAAAGGGGGGAGTCATTTGCAAGTGTTGGGGGTGGCAGTTATAACCCTATATTGGATGTGACGCTTTCTAGAAGTTAGTGGAAGCACACTTGCATCCTTTTGAATGAGGCTGTTTCATGTCTGTTTTCAATTGGCATGGTGGTTTTGCTGTGCAGATAGAAAAACAGCTTTTATCCATGGAGCTAGTGATTCTCAGTCTTTTCCCAAAAGAGATCACTCTTCCTGTATCCTGCTCTTTAATTGCATGCATTCGTTCATGTATTGAACCTAAAAGGGCTATTAGCTTGTCAAGAGCTCCCTTCATCACATGAGGCCTGGGGTAGGCAAATCTAAAATTTGAAGTGACCTGGCTCCACCTGTGTACCACCCAGACTGCTGGCTGATATGAAGTGCCATTTCATGAAGCACTGCTTCTTTCTGGTTACCTGCTGTGTTGTCAGGAGCAGCAGCGTGCCCTGAAGTCATCCTTAGCTAGTCCTTATGCCCCAGACACCTAAGCAGTTAAATTCATAGCATTGTCTGTGCATGAAAATATGTTCTCTATGAAGTGCACGGGATGTTTCAAATACAAATTAAGGAATTCCAGTGGTAAAAGCCTTCTGAGTCCTGTTTAAGACTGTATGGCTGTGTTATGGAGAAGTTTAAGCAAGCCATAGAGTTGGCCATTGTAGCTGACACTGTGGTACACAATTCTACTAGTATTGGCAAAGTATCTATTATTGTGATGGCTTTCTTAATAATTAAAAGACTTCTTTTTTTTCTACTGTAGGGAATATGACACCAGAGCCACCTAAAATATCATCTTCTACAAGCCACCCAGATCTCTTATGTGGATGGGATTCTTGGCCAGATTCCTCAGCAACCAGCAATGTAGTGTCACCGCAGTTGAAGCCTCTTTTTGAAGGTATTATGAAATGAAATTCTTCCATTAGAGGGAATAAGGAATATTCCAGACTTGGTCACTTTAATCATCTGAAAATGTTGAACATGTCTTCATGCGTTGTTCGTTAAAGGACTGCATGCTCTTGTGCTTAAATGCCCCTTTAGTAAGGCATGTGCATAATTTTTCAGAGTAAGCTCAAGGCAGAGGAACCAAATAGTTTCAGTTGTCTATAGTAATGGTAATTCTTGTCATGGAGTAGAATGCTGGGGAGGTTTACATGAGGTGTTGTGGAAAATAGTACTTTTATTCATTCTCTCAATTTCCAAATACATCAAGTACATGCTGTGTTTTTCTGTTACACAGGTCAAGTTTTTACCACAGGGAGCCAGTCCAGTGTGTCTTCAGGACTGTCTTTCAGCCAGGCTAAATCTCAGAACTTTGATCCTTTTGCTGATCTTGCCAATCTTGGATCTGGTCTTCCAGGTAAGATCTTATTTTTAAGAGGCTATATTTAATGCCTCTACGGTTTGATTTGCTTCTTGTACCAAAAAATGTAACTGCTTATATAAAGGAAAGTGTTTCCTTTTAATTGTTAACAACCAGCTTGAGGCTGTTGCTCAAAGCAGGTAAGTAACAATAAAAGACTGAATTTTTACAAAGATCGTGTGAAAGATCCAGAATAATATTTCAGAATATAACCACAGCTGGGATTTAGAAACAGTATAAATACTTAAGGTTTCAGAATCTAGTTGAGAAGGTAAGAGAAACCAGGGATTGCTGATTCAATAACTGAGCATCAGGTTTTTTATCTAGCATTGATTGATACTGTGCTGTGAAGGTTGTAAAATGAAAGTTGGCTTAAATTCTTTGTTAGATCCAAAATGACAGTTGTTTTCCTTTTAATTCAGTACTTTTTTTTAATTCAGTAGGCCTTCATAGCTCCGCTACTCAAATCTGTCATGTTTGTGAAGTGAGCACAAATCAAGTCCATACTTGTACACCAATACTGTGAGCATTATGAACATTTGTCAGTTTGCAATGGTGTGCACAAGAAGTTATGGAAGATGAGACACGTTGCAGAGTAACACTTGTCCCAGGATTTTATATTCACCCCAAACTCAAGAATTAGCCCTGCAGCATTCTCAAACAGCAGAAAAACTAAAGGCAATAAAAAAAGCACAGGTCCTTGCATTTCAGGACCACACTGCCATAGCAAATGGCTGATTTGTAGCTGTTAAACGTGACTAGCTGCCAAGAGTCCAAGGAACAATTTGAAACAGCCTATAGTTTCTGAGTTGCTGAATTGCAGAAATGTACTTTTCTGTTTAACTTGGAGCTGACAGAGATTTTATCCGGTTGCCTGGGCAGTTAGCATTTTGTATTGAATTGACTGTCCTCTCGGTAGAATTGTCTTATATAAACACAAGGTGACATACAACATTTGGCTTCTTCATGTTGTCTGTGCATAATTACTTGCAAAATTCTAGTATTGAAGCAGTGGCAATAAGGCTGCTCTGCAGTAGACAATTTACAAAAATTTTCTAATTTAATAATTCCAGGTTAATGTGGACTTGTTAAATCTATAGAGAGTGTGACAATAAAAGAATCAATTTATCTTTGATTTGGAGATGCAGGTATAGCATACACTGAACGGATAGAAGAAATTGTACTGATTTTAGCAGCATTTAGATCAATTTGTCTCTCGGTTAACTTTCAATAGGAAAAATTACTGCATTAACAAGTAGCCAGATGTCATTGTGCTAGTTAACCTTCTCAGGCTTGAACTGAATTTTCAGGGAGTTGTAAGAACTGGAGTTTAGACTCAGTGTTGTATTTTTCATAGGAGTTTTTTGGCCTTCACATAGAAGTAATTATTCTGGAAGAAGAGTTGAGAGTGAAAGCTGCTTAATTGGGAATGCTATATAAACACGACAGAAACAATAGCTATAGGTAGTTACTAGTAGCATATCAGGCTAATGGTAGAGTACCAATAGTGTTCTGTGGTAGTTGGTGTTCTCACACTCTTTATTTCTGGGAATGATACTGTACCAGAAAGTAGGAGTGTGGTGTTGAAAAGTTGCTGCTGATAGTGAGGTGTTGGCTTGTCTTACAGGAAGAATTGGTTGGCCTTGAAGATTGAAATAATGAATGTAGAATGCTTTGAAAGAGTAGTAGAATGAGACTGTTTTTCAGTGTGTGAGGTCATGTACGCTGACTAGTACCAGGTATTTTTTTTCCATAAATTTCACAAGTTTGAAGTGACTGAAGACTGAGTTGACTATGCAATTGGGTGCTTTCATAAAAAAACAGTGCAATCCTAGATTTTATCAGATGCTGTATTGCAATACTAGGTCTTCTCACGTGTGGTATTTAGAAGTATAGTTATGGTATCTTGTACATGACCTTGGGGAGATGTCCTCTTGTCTAAGGTGTTGTAGCTATGAGCAGCAGCTATAAAAGATAGCTATCAGAAGAGCTGAGGTGTAGGGAATCAGTTTTGAAAGAAGAAACTGAGCTTACATGGCTGTGTATACCTGGACAAGTTTGGATGTTTTTTTCTGAGGCTTTAGAGTGAATAAAGGGAGGGAAAAATAGAAAAGAACAAGTAAGTTTAAACTGACTGATGTTTGAGCTGACAGTTAGGTTCTCTAATCATCAGCAGCTGATTAGTAACGAATGTGGAGATGTGAATACTAATTCACCTTCCTCCAAGAAATAATAAAATAATCCTAAATTTGTCATTCAAGACCAAGTGATAAAGATCTCTGTTTTTGAAGTGTTAGTATTTCATGCGTACTTCCTGGCGGGCTTCAGATGTGTAACCATATTTGACCACTAGTCTTGAATTAATGTTCTGTCATTTCTAGAGAATTCTTCCAGCTTGAAGAGGTCTTAATCTATTTAAGAACGCCATATGTGTGGTATAAAAGATTTCTCTTCCAAAAAATCTAGGTGTATCTAAATTCAGTCATCATGCAATTTTTTCCCTGTGATGGGTAGTTGCCCCAGTATATGCAACTTGTAAAGGGAACTGAGTTTCTAGGAATCTTTCCAAAGGAAGTCAGTCAAAGGAAATGGTTGGCTTGGTTTAGAATTAAAAAATCTCAGGTTTATGGTCATCAGTGAGGCAAAAAGCTGAATAATGAATTTAAAAGGTTGGAGGTTTATTCTGCTCAGTTTGTTTACAGTGAGTATTGTAGAGTGGAGAAGAGGCCCTGTGTATTGTTGCCAAAGTGAGTAGCAGGTGAAGTTACTAAGCAGTGCTATTTATACAGGTTTAGTGAAGGGAAATGGGATACCAAAAATTGGGTCAATATTGTGTTGATAGACAGAGGCCTATAGCTCACACCAGGGTGATTACAACAGTATCTCCTGCAGGCTTCAGTGCTTTTTTTACTCATGTGCAACATTCACTGTTAATGCTGCTGTAGATTAATCTTCTCAACTTTCTTAAACAGTAGTGCAAGAAATCACTAGAGAATTTGAAAGCATTCGTTTGAAAATATTCTCTAATATATTATCTTTTCTTGATCATATCATTAGTTTTTCAGTGTCCCCTGCATATAAACAGACATTGAAGTGTAATCAATTGGGAGGCAGAACTGCTGTCACTGCTGAATTATTTTCTGGCCTTATATGTGCCTGGCCAATCAGACAAGAGCAAACACTTGTCCTAAAACTGACAGTTGAGAACTTGAGCTGTAAGAGTCTGGAAGACTTTGAGTAATGGCTCTAGCTCCTGCCATCCAAGTTACTTGTTAATGAGACTCTTAGATTCATTTTACACACACTTTTCTGCTACATTTTCTCTTGTAAAGTGGTATCACTGTAAACTATGTGGTTAGATGTCAAAACCAAACTGTCGTAGTTGTATTAAACAGTTGACAGATACCAAACTGAACAACTAATTTAGTGTTTATTGTTAGGTTCCTCCACTGGTGGACTCTCGAGTAGTGGCTTTGGTCAGAAGACTGCTCCATCTCAGAAGTTGGGAAACCAGTGGCAGAAATCCACAAAACCACAGGTTACTTCATGGCAGTCCCAGACCAAATCCAGCACAGCAGCTAAACCCAATTACACAGTAAACTTCAGTGTTATTGGAGGACGAGAAGAAAGAGGAGTCAGAACCCCAAGCTTCGGTAAGTTTTCTGAAGGCATTACTTATGTATGAAGCCTGTGTGAAGTTAGTCAGTTGTGCTGTTAGCTGCAGAAACTCTTGTACCTTCATCTTTTTATTTACGTTTAGGTTGTACCTAGTTGAAATCAGAAAAGAGCTTCGCTAATCTGGTGTCCTGCTTTTGCAAGCTACGCTAGAATATCACAGAGACAAGCTGACCGTGCCCCAGTTATTTGCCAGTTTGGGCATAAAGTCTCAAGGCTACATTCACCCACCCACATGGGTACTGGTTTTGTATCACTGGGTTAGAAAGGTAAATTTGATTTATCCAGGGAGAGAGAGATGGTTGATAATGTTGCTTTATGCTTGCCCACTTGTGATACACAGGTAAAAGGACGGGGATGGTAATAGGTGGAGTCATTCTTTGAACCAGTCCCTTAAGATATTCCAGCTGAATAGGCAAATGTAGAGGTACAGGGATGGGCATGGCGTTTTCGACATTAACCTCCTTGGAAAATTTTATTTTCCTCATGTTATTAGGATTATGCCTCTCTAACTGGCATATAAGTGCACAGCAGGTTCTTCTGTAAGTTGAAATGATTTGGTTGATCTGTATCTGGAAAAAGGTGACAGAATGGAGAGGCAGTGGGCATAAGTTGGAGCACAGGAAAGTGATTGGAGAACAGGAGAAAAAATATCAATTAGCATGATGAAATGCTGAAACGGGGCAAGGGATGTTGTGATTGCTCATCCTTGAAGACAGGTGGACCTCAGCTGGACAAGGACCTGAGAAATTTGTCTGGTTTGTCCATGTTTTGTGTGGAGTTTGGACTAGAAGACATCCAGAGGCCTTTTCGGAATTCAGTCATTCTACAGTTCTCTAAGATTTTTGGTTCTGTAATGACTATTCATGTTGATGTTTTGTCCATTCATTATTCTGCATAAGTTTCAACATACTTAAATGTTGACTACATACTTTTGACTAAAATACTGAGTCACTTGAAAAACTGCTGCACAACAGTTAGTATTACTTTATAGTGAAAAAATGGAACCATTTTCAAAATCATGAATAGGTAGATGTGTACTCCATCCAGTCTACTCCATTTTTTAAAAAAAGACATACAAGTATTTAGTCACGTGTATGCACGTGAGCTTCTGGTCTGCTGGACTGAAAGCTGGTCAGTGATCCCTTTTGTTCCTAGCCTACTGTTCATCTTGTGGAGTTTATCAAGGCACTGAAGGATATTTATCATGGTAGTGGCAAATGTCATGCAGGTGTACCTAAGTGCAATTTCCCCCATTAATGTCTTCTCCTATGTAACTTTTCATTTCATCTTTTTCTCCTTTCATAGGTCAAAAGCCAAAAGTTTCAGAAAATGACTTTGAGGATCTCTTATCTAATCAAGGGTTTTCGGCTAAATCTGATAAAAAGGGACCAAAGACCATTGCTGAGATGAGAAAACAGGAAATGTCTAAAGATATGGACCCCTTGAAACTCAAGGTTTGTTTAAGTGATTTTGATTTAAGTGAAAATCTGAGCTTATGCTTAGAACTGCTGATAACAGAGCAGAAGGATGCAATGACTGACAGAGCAAATTGATAAAGCAGAATAAAATTTTATCTGTATTTAAATCATATGACTGTAGAAGTTAATTAGTATGAACAAGAGTCAGTTGGCAATGAAACGGCAGTGACAACAGCACAAAGTGTGTGGATGGAATGCAAGTTCCTGTTTCTTTCAGCTGAGCTTGGAGAATTTAAGAACCTGTTTTCTTGTCAGAGACCGTATCTTGTAGCCAGAACTGTTCTTTATCTCTTGTGTTCCCAAAGGTCTCCTTAAAAAAGATGGATTTGGCTGATAATACAAAACTACACTTTAAAAAAAAAAAAAAAAAAAAAAAAACTGTGAGAGTGAGAATAACTGTGAGAATAACTGTCTTCAAGGTGACCACTTACTTGCATTTACCAGTTAACAAGTGCTACTGCTGTCCTAAGAAATTACTAAAAGATGCAGTTCTGGAGATGGGCTATAGAACTAGTCTGTGGGGTTTTACCTGATCAACTGCTCAGATTTTTTTGATGTATTACTCATTGATAACATCACATATTAATATACTTTCAGTTTTGAAGTCTTTATGGTGCTTTAGAAAAGTTTATAGAAGAACTTGGGAGGGATGCTTAAAGTGTCTTACATAAAGAAAGGGTGCAGAGCCTGCATAGGTACCTTTTAACACAAATCACCATAAATGGAAATAAATACAGATTTGTATTTGTCATACTTGTTGCTGATAGAGGGCAGAGACTTTCATATTGCATAACGCAGTGTTCAATGAAGACACTGTATCACTATATCGCAGTGGCTTGAATATTGCTGTTAAATTCTGTGAAATGGCCAGTTGTTCTAATCAACTTTTGGGATATCTGAAAGACCACTTTAGTTTGTGCACCCCTGCAGGTTGCTTAAGTAAACATTAACTATTAATATACATAACCTGAAACTTTTGTACAGATCAAGTAAGAATTTTAGTAAACTAATGTTGTGCCCTGGCAGGGAGGTAATGTAACTGTAACATACGTTTTTAATTATTCCTGTCAATTCTGTTGTAATTATGTTACAAAACCCTGTAAAATTAACTATATCAGTAATTTCTCTTGCTATGACTGAATTTCTGCAATAAACTAATAACAATGAGCTGCACCTTAATGGCAATACAAAATATCACTTGAGTGGATAATGATCTGGGTGCCACAAAGAAGAATGTAGTGAGAAAGTTGGACTTTGGGGGTGAATGCAGCAAGGCAACTGTATTTGGGTCTTAATCTTGTAGTCTTGTACAGAGTGAAGGTTATGTATCTGGGTAGGCTGAGAATGCTTAGTGATGCATTCTGTTCTATACATTCTGGTTTTCCCAGATTCTTGAATGGATTGAAGGAAAGGAGAGAAATATCAGAGCATTAATATCCACTCTTCATACCGTGCTTTGGGAAGGGGAGAATAAGTGGAAACCAGTCAGCATGGCAGATCTAGTAACTCCTGAACAAGTAAAGAAGTACTACAGAAAAGCAGTGCTTGTAGTTCATCCAGATAAGGTGAGTGTGTTCCTCTGATTATCTTTCCTTTAGAAGGAATACAAACTGCTTTTACCATACCATACTAGTCATTGACAGATGCTGAAGCCTTGCTTCTTGATTAGCACCCGAGATGCCCGTTGCTTTGCTTCCATTGTCTTCTGAATTTGATGTCCTAGTGTATTCAGGTAGTATAGGATTTTTCTTGTCATCCTGACACAGCTCAGAATTCACGAGATAAATGTTAACAAATGAAAGATGAGCACCGAAGTCGGTTATGCTGGGTTCTGACTGACTGCTGGCAGGTTTAATGCTGATGAGTGGAATCTGCTTTATTTCTACCAGCTCATAGTTCAGGTCCTTTAGTAGTATTTACCAGTATATGAGCTCAGAAGCTGCCACAGCAAAACAGGTAGGAAAAAACTGCTGAACCTCCTTTACTAAACAACTTCACTAGGAACTAGAAAAAGTCAATTTTACTGGAGTAAACAAATTCGCAGTTGAAAAATACTTGATTGATATGACATTCCAGTAGTCTTTTTAAAATATTTAATGCATTCCGTTGCTGTTTGGTAGTCTTCCACTGTCTGAAAGTAGATTCTTTTTCTGAGTCATTGTTCTAGGATTTGTTGTAGATGTAAAGATACATGTTAAATATACCTGATCTGAATTTTGAGGCTTGCCTTCACTGCTGGTTCAGTGAGCAGTAGTCTAAGTCCTGTGTCTTCTTGTATCCATAACAGAGAAACGAGACATTGTTCATTCTTTTCTTCCACCAGGCTTTTGGTATTCTTGGCTTCCTCCACCTTCATGGTGGTTTTTTGGTGCTTTCGTTAAGCCCCTTTAACATACCAGTGTCAGAACACAGGTCTCTCCAATGTGTTTTCTTATTCCTTGTTTTTTCACAGAATGGTCAGGGTTGGAAGGGACCTCTGGAGATCATCTAAGTCCAACCCCCCTGCCACAGTAGGGACACCTACAGCAGGTTGCACAGGACGGCGTCCAGGCGGGTTTTGAATGTCTCCAGTGTGGGAGACTCCACAACCTCTCTGGGCAGCCTGTGCCAGTGCTCTGCCACCCTCAGAGTAAAGAAGTTCCTCCTCATGTTAAGATGGAACTTCCTATGCTCAAGTTTGTGCCCGTTACCTCTTGTCCTATCACTGGGCACCACTGAAAAAAGACTGGTCCCATCTACCTGGCACCCTCCCCTTAAGTATTTATAAGTATTGATAAGATCCCCCCTGAGTCTTCTTTTTCTCTAGACTAAAAAGACCCAAGTCCCTGAGCCTTTCCTCATAAGACAGGTGTTCCAGTCCCCTAATCATCTTTGTAGCCCTCTGCTGGACCCTCTCCAGCAGTTCCCTGTCCTTCTTGAACCGGGGAGCCCAGAACTGGACACAGTACTCCACATGCGGCCTCACCAGGGCAGAGTAGAGGGGGAGGATGACCTCCCTCGACCTGCTGGCCACACTCTTCTTGATACACCCCAGGATGTCATTGGCCTTCTTGGCCACCAGGGCACATTGCTGGCTCATGGTCATCCTGTTGTCCACCAGGACTCCCAGGTCCCTTTCCTCACAGCTGCTCTCCAGGAGGTCACCCCCAACCTGTACTGATGCATGGCGTTATTCCTCCACAGATGCTGTACCCTACACTTGCCCTTGTTGAACTTCATCAGGTTTTTTTCTGCCCAACTCTCCAGCCTGTCCAGGTCGTGCTGTATGGCGGCACAGCCTTCCGGCGTGTCAGCTACCCCTCCCAGTTTTGTATCATCAGCAAACTTGCTGATGGTACACTCTATCCCTTCATCCAGGTCATTGATGAATATATTGAACAGGACTGGACCCAGTACTGACCCCTGAAGGACACTACTAGTTACTGTCCTCCAACTGGACTCTGCACCACTAACCACAACC
Organism: Pluvialis apricaria; assembly: GCA_017639485.1. Classification (NCBI taxonomy): domain Eukaryota; kingdom Metazoa; phylum Chordata; class Aves; order Charadriiformes; family Charadriidae; genus Pluvialis; species Pluvialis apricaria. Next base: position 53,322,997 of record CM030044.1, on the reverse strand, counting down.
CTCTGAGCTCTATCTGTGAGCCACTGTTCAACCCACCCCACTGTCCATTCATCTAACCCACACTTCCTAAGCTTGCCTGTGAGGATGATGTGGGAGACAGTGTCGAAAGCCTTGCTGAAGTCAAGGTAGACAACATCCACTGCCCTCCCCTCATCCACCCATCCAGTCACGCCATCGTAGAAGGCTACCAGATTAGTCAGACATGACTTCCCCTTGGTGAATCCATGTTGACTACTTCTGATAACCTTCTTTTCCTCCGGATGCTTGGAGAGGATGCCCAGAACAAGCTGTTCCATCATCTTTCCAGGGATGGAGGTGAGGCTGACCGGCCTGTAGTTTCCCGGGTCATCCTTCTTGCCCTTTTTGAAGACTGCAGTGACATTGGCTTTCCTCCAGTCCTCAGGCCCCTCCCCTGTTCTCCATTACCTTTCAAATATGATGGAGAGTGGCCCAGCAATGACTTCTGCCAGCTCCCTCAGCACTTGCAGGTGCATCCCATCAGGCCCCATGGACTTGTGAATATCCAATTTGCTTAACTGATCCCTAACTACTTCTTCTTTGACTAGGGGAAAGTCATGCTTCGTCCAGACATTCTCTGTTACTTGCAAAGTCTGGGACTCTCGAGGGCTGGCCCGAGCAGTGAAGACAAGCAAAGAAGGCATTCAGCAACTCTGCCTTCTCTGCATCATCTGTAACCACAGCACCCATCTTGTTTAAGAGCAGGCCCACATTTTCCCTGGTTTTCCTTTTGCCTCCTATGTACTTTAAGAAACCCTTCCTATTGGTCTTGACATCCCTCACTAGGTTCAATTCCAAGGCTGCCTTTGCTTTTCTCGTTTCTTCCCTGCATACCCTGACAGCATTCTTATACTCATCCCAAGGCGTCAGCCCCCTTTTCCACACCTTGTAAACTCCCTTCTTCCACCTGAGCTTTTTCAGAAGATCCCTGCTCAGCCATGCAGGTCTCCTTCCCTTGCCCGATTTCTTGCTCTTCGGGATGCACCTATCCTGAGCTTGGAGGAGGTGGTGCTTGAATATCAGCCAGCTCTCTTGAGCCCCCTTACCCTCTAGAGCCCTCTCCCATTTGATTTCTCCCAGCAATTTCTTGAAGAGCTCAAAGTTAGCTCTCCTGAAGTCTAAGGTTTCAACCCTACTTGTCATTTTGTGCATACTGCACCTAATCCTGAACTCTGTCTTCTTGTGATCGCTGCAGCCGAGTCTGCCCCTAACCTTAACATCCTCCACCAGTCCCTCTTTGTTTGTCAGTACTAGGTCCAGTAGTACACCTCTCCTTGTGGGCTCTTCCACCACCTGAGTCAAGAAGTTACCATCAATACACTGGAGGAACCTCCTGAACTGTACATGCCTAGCAGCGTAGCCTTCCCAGCAGATATCAGGGTAGTTGAAGTCCCCCATGAGAACCAAGGCCTGTGATTGTGAGGGGGTTCCCACCTGTCTGTAGAAGACCTCATCAACTTCCCCATCCTGACCAGGTGGCCTGTAATAAACACCCACAATGGTGTCTCTCCTGTTACCCTGCCCCTTAATCCTTACCCACAAGCTCTCAACTTGCTCTTCATCCGCCCCCAGGGAGAGCTCTATACATTCCAGTTGCTCTCTCACATAAAGAGCAACTCCCCCACCTCACCTCGCTGGCCTATCTTTCCTAAAGAGAACATAGCCCTCCATGACAGCGTTCCAGTCATGTGAACTATCCCACCATGTCTCAGTAATTGCAATGAGATCATGGCCCTGTGACTGCACGCAGATCTCTGACTCCTCTTGCTTGTTCCCCATGCTGCGTGCATTCGTGTATAGGCATTTCAGAGACGCCAATGAGTGTGCACTGTGAGACAGGCTTTTCCCATCTGCTACCAGCAGGCCTGGTGTTCTGTAAATCAGGCCATGAGCAAAGAACCCAAAACTTTGCTGGTAGCACCAGGTTTGGAGCCAATCATTGACCTGCTGGCTTTTCCTGTTTACCCCCCCCCATCATTCCCTGCAACTGGAGGGATAGAGGAGAACAAGACTTGTGCTCCCAATTCCTTAACCAGTTGTCCCAAGGCCCTGAAGTCTTTCTTCATTGCCCTCAGCGTTCTTCTCACTACGTCATCACTGCCTACCTGAAAAACTAAAAGGGGGTAATAGTCTGATTGTCGTACCAGGGAAGGAAGCTTCCTCTTAACGTCATCTACCTGGGCCCCAGGGAGGCAGCAAACCTCCCTATATAGTGGGTCTGGTCTACAAATTGGGCCTTCTGTGCCCTTTAGAACTGAGTCACCTATTACAATGACCCGTCTTTTGGTTTTTGCTGAGGCAGTTTTAATTTGGGGGGTGGTCCAACGAGGCCTTGATGACATCTCCAAACTGGGAGGATTATCATCCTCACTGTTGTTCAGTTCCTCTTGCAGAGCACTGTATTTGTTCTGCAATGGGACCTCAAAAGGTGTAGTAGTTGGCAGGTTGATGTGCCTGCGGCACCTGTTGTGTCAGGCAGGAACATCTTGCCATTGTTCCCTTTCCTCCAAGCTACCCTGTTCAGCTAATCAGGGAGAGGAGTGGGAGTTCTTTGTAGCAGTGGCTCTATCTGCCTGCTGGGTTTCTGTAATGGTTGACAGGGTGCAACTCCACGCATCAATCTCCCTCTCGCATTCCCTGATGTCCCTCAACCTACTTACCTCCTCCCTGAGCTCTATCACTAAGTGTAGGAGCTCCTCAACCTGGGCAAAGGCAACCTTTTCTGCCACTTTGAGTTAAAGCAGTCCCTAAAAGGGTCTATAAAGTACTGCAGTTGGCAAAAGCCAAGCAGCAGAAGGGGAAGGATACTGGAGAGGGCTCTGGGGCTTCCCTTTTGTGTTGGAAAAAAAACTTGTTAAAATGACTCATTTTGTGGGACTCAGTCTTTACTAAGCATGGGGGTTGGGCTCGCCCAGAGGCAGGGCTGCTGTGAAATAGGCAGGGAATCAGAAGCATCCTATCTTCATTTGAGTATGGAGGCAAATGCACAGGAGGTGCTATGTTGTTAATATTGAATCTGAACGTCATTCACAATCAGCAACAGATTTTTCTCCAGGAAATCCTGTCCGAAAGGAGTAGTCTTAAATAGTGCTTAAATTTTATTCTTGTACGCTACTGCAAGGTCTGTCAGGAAGCAATTCCAAAAATGACTGCATTTGATCATTAACTAAAACTTCTTATCAAAAGAACAGCTTGGAAAACCGGTTTTAGCAAAGTGCCATGAATTGCACTAAAAGTTTGAAGTAATGTAAGGAAACCAAGGCTTTGGCTTTGTTTAAAATACTCGTGGCAAACTTTGGATAAGATTGGAGAGAGCTCTGTGTCTGCAAAATTACGTTCATACAACAGTCTAAAGTTGTTGAATAAGACAGCAAAAATAAAATAATTCCTAATATTTTTATGCTTCTAATATGTTCTCTTTGTTTTCAGGCCACAGGACAACCTTATGAGCAGTATGCCAAAATGATCTTCATGGAATTGAACGATGCGTGGTCAGAGTTTGAAAACCAGGGATCAAAGTCCCTTTTCTAAAATTTCACCTTTTACAGAACTGCTTCCAAAAACTGGGGATGAATATTCTTGTGACTTTATTGCGCCTATGATTTATGAAGTGTTTTTCCATGATTTCAGCACAGTTTCTAATCATGCACTTAAATGTGGTGATGTATTTTGTAAGATGTAGAGTACCAAGCATTACAAAGATGCATTAAGAAAACAGCTGCTCAGAAATCTGAGTCTGGGAGTAAAGATTTCCTTTCAGCTTTAGATATGGTAAAATAGAATTTTAATGAAGCTTCATGATTTCTGGTATACTAATATTAATTATAAATCATTCCAATTTCATTGATCTTTGCTTTACCTCTACCTTCCCCAATTTGTCTGTTAATTTCAGTAGTCTTGTCATTCAGTTCTGGTTTGGTGCCTGTCACCTTATTCAAAGTGCTTTAGTTATCAGCAGTGAATCTGGTTGGCTTATCTCAAACCTGAAGGTGTATATTTTCATCTGTATTTTGTCATCAGTCTGATAATCATTCTGTAAATAATGTTTTCTGACAATACCTGTGTTCCTTACAATAAATTAACAGTTGTTTAGCCAAAAAGACCCCAAATGTGGGAAAGTCAGCCAGGGTTGTTCTTGATTTTTAATTTTTTTATGTATCATGAATTTAGAAACAAACCTTGACTTTAAGGTCTGCATGTTCCTGCTGTTTTGTTATTTATTATGAACCTTTGGAATGCAGTACTCTGACCAGTGTTTATTTTCCTAGTTCTTTAAATGTTGTCTTTTGCTTCTGATTTCAGTGGAACATTCCTTCCATTGGACTTAAGATACTCTGATAGAAATAATGTTATTCTGAAACTTAAGTGTGAGCACAAAACATTTCACTCTGCTTTGATTTGTCTGAGTAAATACTACATTACTCATTATCATCTGGAGAGCGCTTAAAGTGCTTGAATACATTTTGCTGCATGTCTGAACTTCTGTATTTTTGAGATATGCATGACATCAGTGTATGTGAAAACATGCGGTGTGTTGGTAGACTGTTGTGTTTCTGCTCACCTACCTTCCATGTAGGTAGTGCAGGATGAGTAGAGACACAATTTGATAAGAAAACTTGTCATGTTTTCTCTTGAAACAGTACAGTTGGGCATTCAAGGGGATATTTTGATCATCTTGCCATTTTGTACATTTTGCGTGCTTAACTGAGAGGGACACTGTACCATTATCAGAGGTAACTGTTCAGCTGAGCAATGTCTAAACAGAAAGCACGAGATTCTAATGCCACCTGAACAGTGTTGGGGATTAGGTTTTCCACTGCCATGCCAGCCTGAGAGAGCCTGGGTTAGAGAGGCGTGAACACAGGTTGCAATTTATAGTCTCTAAGCTCAGATCTAACACAGTTACTTAATAACTTCTGATAAAAGCTTTTGTGTGTATATATTCACATATCCTTTCAGCTACTGTGTTTTGATTTTTTTTTTTTAAGATGGAAGCCAGGATCAGTTATGGATGGTTATTTAATAGATGGCTGTATAGCAGATGGTTATTCATAGCCGCAGTTGTATTTCAGTTACTGCTTTGAAACAGTCTTGAATCTCAGTAGATTTCTTCATAAAAACAGGTAACTTGCTGTCTGATTTAGAGTAAAAGCTCATCTTTTTCCCTTGGGACACTTTTTCCCTTGGGACACATACAATTCTTTGTATGAGTGGTCTGCATCTGTTGAAATTAAAGGCTTCTGCTGGTAGGCTAAGGTTTGTTTCAGACCTGCATGGCTTTTTACAGTTCTAGGGCAAATGATATCTAGTAATAGGTTTAAAAAGACATACACAGATATATAATGACTGTGATTGGCTGCACTCCTATATACAGCTGAGAGATAAGGCATTTCTGAGGGAGCTGCTTTTAGTAAGGAAGGACTACTTTAAAAACGCGCATTCCTTTCAGCACATAGCTAATTTCTTTCAGCACAATTTAACTTTCAGCACATGCTAATACTTAATTTTGAGGGACACATTTTTAATTGCTTTTTTTCTTGAAATATGTCTATAAAAAATTAAAACTGAAAATTGGGAGGAAAATATCTTCCTTTGTGTTGTATGTTTGGTAGCATTTTCTGGATGATGTCTACATTTCTTGTTTTATTTCTCTGCTCTTGGTTGCAAAATCTTCTTTAATGGGGAGGAGAACCTTAGGTGTGATTTTAAGTGAGAAGGGAAACATGAGTGCAGTAGTTTTATCTGGAACTGAAGGTCTCTTGAAATGTATTCCCCCTTTTTAAAATTACGGAAAATAGTGAAGTTTGGCTGTGGATTATTCCAAGACCCATTTGATAGTGAAACTTCAAGCAGGTTTACAGGACATCTCAACTTATTTTATGGCTTAATCAGCTCTGGTCCTCAGTGGCTGAACTGGCTGGTTCTTCTATCCTGCTCCTTTCTATGTAGTTGAATTTTGGTGCTAAGAATCTGGAAGAGGCTCAGTATGGTAAACTCTCAAATCTTGACAATGAAAATGTTTTGGGTGGGGTGTGGGGTTTTTTTGTGTAACCATGTCATTTAGCTGTGTTGCCTACAAAAATGTGCAGTAAGGCCCTGTAAGCAAACTTTAAATATTCAAGTGATGAACATGACCATAGTAAACTCAAGTTTTGTTTTCTTTAGAAGATAAAGCAGCATGAGGACCACTAGAAGTGTTTCATAGTGTAAGGCTTATATATTAAATTTTTTAGTTACAGGAATCTGTGTAGGGGGAGGTTAAGGTAAATTTTATGTAAACATATAGAGTCTGCTTTTAAAGAATAGGGTCTTTGGGAAGAAAAAGTCCAGAAGTTCTGTTTGAATTAGTCTTAAAACAGTAATAACAAATGGTACAAAAAAAAACGCTGGGATTGAGGGCTTTTCAACCTTTCTCACACTCTGTACTTCATTGTTAATTGGTTGTCTGCTGTATGGGATAGGACTGCACTCAAACTATTACACACACATTTCACTGTATCTGTATTCTTAACGTCCACAAGCTGAAAAGCTTTTAGAATAGGCTACAGAAAAATTGGTTAAGCTGAGGTTTGATTAGATACTGTGAATTCTCTCTGGGCTTAAAATGTATTTTTCATTCACGCTTATTCATTGCACAGTTAAATTTTGAAATGTTGAAGTGAAATCATGCCCTGAGTGCTAGCCTTAACCTCTGTTTCTGCTGACTGCAAAGCTTGAGGTTCAGGTAACTGTAGCCAGTAGGTTGATGTTGTGTCTACCAGATGCCACGTATGACACTTGTAGTTCTGTTGCAAAGTATGTCCTTGACTCATGCAGCAAGTCAGGGTGCCTTTTGGCCCATGTTTGTAGTTCCTTTGTCTGCTAATGACAACTGACTAATACCATGCCTTCTCTGCAGCTTACCAGGATCCAGCTCTTAAGAGGGAGTAGTTTGACATGGTTATTGCAAGAGCAGACAAAAGAAATGCAACGTAGATAAAGGGAAGAGTAGAGAAGAACATCCAGACTCTAACCTACATCTCAAATGTTGTTTTCTAATTCTTTCTTCATTGACATATTCCTACCTACTTCTGCTATAAAAACAGGTCTAGACTAGTAGAAAGAACCTGGTTTGTAACCTGCTTTTCTAGCCCTTTTAGAAGTGGTACTGACTGGCTCTAGACAAGTGGCAGTACCAAGTGCTTGGCTTTTTTTTGCAGAAGTTGCTATAAAGCAGGGCTTATAAAATGAAGGGACACGTTTCCACTAGTTATTTCTGAATTAAGTTGCTTATGTTCCATTGCTGTTAGATCTGGAGAGTCAGGCAACTTAACTTTTAAAATAGAGATCTATGAAGAAGAATTGGTGTTAAGAGTGTGTGTGGCTAGAACCTGCCCAGTGGAGAAGAGTGGTGGGTTTTGACCATGTTGGAGGAAATCAGTTGGTATCTTTAACCTTGGGCATGCGTGTTTGGTGTTTCCTAGTGCTGTCAGATTTCCTTGAACTTAACAGCAGGGAAGAGAAAGAAAATCAGCAGTTAGGCACTTACATTCATACTAAATCATGGGGTAGTGAATCCCATCAAGCCTCTGTGTTGTCACTTGGGTAAAGTTCAGATACTTTTCTAATCAATGGTAGCTTCCTTCAGCAAGTACAGAATGTAAAAACCTTCAACAGTGCTGATGAAGTACGTTTCCTTGAAACAGTGGCAGAGTCCTTGGCATTGCACCTGTGAGGGTAACTAGTGCTCATGAAAAATGCCTTGTTTACCTCCCTTTTCTTGCTAATTCTAGAAAGTTCCTCCAGTGTTGTCTTGCTAAGCACGGAGTAACTTTTCCTTCCTGAATGCGGTCTACATCTCAAAGCTGCATGCATAGGATTAATATTTTGCACAAACCAAAGCAGCGTTTAAGCGTAACTGAAATCTCTACTGCCTTTTGGGACTGCTGAGTTACATGCACCATTCCACCTCCCAAGGCCAGATTGCAGTTTCCCCAGAAGCAGCAGTATGTTTGCATAGTCATGAGCCATTGCATTCTCTGCTGCTCACAGGAGTATTTCAGGGGTAGCATAAATGTGGAAACCTTGTTACTCCTTAGCTGTGTCCTTAATTGTCTAACAATTGCAATGTAACGAATGCTTTGTAAATAAGTTCAACTTAGTCTTGCACAGTTAGCTATGCTTTGAGTCAGTTGACATTTTTGGTCAAGAACTTGCAGGTGATTGACCTGCGAAATCTGTAGAAGGAATGTATCGCTTCCTACCCCTTGAGTCTGTCCCTGGTGCAGAGGAGCTGTAGCTATTGGATGCCCAGTGACTAGGAGCAAAGGGTGACTCAGCTGAGCTGTGGTTCTGGTCTGGATGATTTTTGCAACACTTACTTGCTCTCTGTTTGGGTGAGCTTACTGTAGACTGCAGTTTAGACTGCACTCATCTTCCAACAGATGCTCCAAAAATACAAATTCACTGATTTTTTAATTTTTTTTTTTATGAAGGATACATGTTGTCATAGAAGCTTTTTATTGCCAAAAGAGGATTAAGAGGCATTGTGAGAACTCCCAAAACTCTTCAGTGGAATGTACTGTATATTTGCAATGTAGACTTCTAGAAGTGATTGTCACCTCGGGTAAGGACTTAGCTTGCTCTGATGTCCTTATTGTAATTACCTGTAGTTGTGATTGTACTTTCTATACCTGTGATTTTTCTGGTTTAAGGTGTGGGGAAGGACGGAACAGATATTCAAGTCCTACTTTTTGCGATCTTTTAGGAAATGCAATGTACCAAGCAATTTTGCTACTAGTGAAATTAAAATTATACCTGTATGTATATAAAGGTAATATAGTCAAATTAAGCCTTGTTTAAAAGTAGATTTAATGTTTGGCACAATGTCCTTGAATGGAATATTTTGCTTTGAAATGTATTATGACTTAACCAGTGATCAATTAAACAAACAAAATGATTTTGCATGTTTGTTTCTTAGCAAGGGAAAAATGACCTGCATGCCCAAAGTATTTCCACTACCTCTTTCAGAACAATATACAAGCACTAGAGAAACGGTTCTCATTAGTGTGTTGAGGTTGAGTGAACCTCCTAGCAACCAACCGTCTCTTCAGAAGTCTTTCTCTCCTGTTGGAGAGGAGTCCGTGCAGTGTGCTCTGTGGTTTGGCAGCTGAATTTCTTAGACTGCTGCCTGTATGGGGCTGTGAGGGCTCCTTGCACAGGACCTGGTGCAATGCAATGCCATCCTGTTGCCCGAGGAAAGCACTTGCATAGGTGAATGACAGTAATTGAAGGAGAGGAGGAACAAGTGGATAAGACTGAGGCAGGAGGGAGGAATGAGCAGCCTGTAGGGATGGTGGGGGACTGGGACATACAGTGATGGACTGCAGATCTGGGTAATCTGTGAGGGAATGCTGGAGAAGGGGGAGTCACTGCTAGGACAGTAATAACAGGGTGCCCAGAAGCATCTTTTGACTCCATGCTCTCAAACAAGAATTGCAGAAACAGTCTTTTACAGTTTGTAGCAAGCCACTCGGTGACATTGAGAAAGTTTCTTTAAAACAATAAAAGCCTAGCTGTGTAGGATTACCACAGGGGATTCCCAAGGAGAAGGGTGGAAAACAGAGGATATGGGAGAATGGACGGGCATGACCAGAGGAGGATGGGTGGGATAGGCATGTGGCAGGAAAGAGAAGCATTAGCAAGCTGAGAAGCAAGCAAATCATTGCCTTTGGACATATTTTTCATATTCTGCTTACTACCTTGAATAGTCTGATGGGTTTATAAGAACTTAATATTTAAGATAGGTCTTCTAGCATTTTCTCACCAAATAATCTTTCTCCCTGTATCCAAAGAAACATGCTGTTACTTTTGCTGTTTACTCTTACTGTGCAAAGCTGCTGAAAAATGTATTGATACCTACTTCTGGTCCTTCACTGCTGCAGCAAAGAAGGATAATGCTAGTCATTGCATCTTTCTTTGCCATATACAAAGCCTCTGGCTGCTCTGACATGTATTTAGAAAGACTGAATTGGGAATACAGTCCACAGCAGATGGAAATCCTGCAGCATCAAGCTGGCAGACACGGGTAAGTAATTGCACCAGGTAGGCAGAACGTGTTACAAAGAAATAGCATTGCCTTAAGTTCAATACCAAGCAAAGCAAACAAAACAGGAAGAGCAAATGAGAGGTTAAAAAAAGGCGGCAGAAACACTGTGCAGAACAGTGTGTAGTGTGGTGTGCAGAGCAGACTGTAGCAATCCAAACCAAAGCCTTCCAAATCTGCACTGTAGACACCTGATCTGGATGCTGGAGTGCTGAAGACGATACGACTTCCTCTGCCTCTGCACTGCCTCTGTTGTGAAGGGTCAGAGAAAGACTTCTGGCAGATTTTTACCCTCTATGGCAGAACTGAGCAAAAAGCACCGAAGAAGGTAAAATGGAGCATGTAGGGAGGTGAAGCCTTGAACTGGAAGGATCCCTTTTAATACAAACTGTAAGGGATTCTTCATCTCCTGTAATCTGTCAGTCAGTGCTGGCTGTTTTCCTGGGGTGGCTTCTGCTCCTAATCAAAGGCCTGGGGGCACCCAGAATAACGGCTGTGGAGTTCTCTGGTGTGTAATGCTGCTGGCAGATGCAAGAATTAAGTAGTTATCTTTGTGGGGGTGTTTGGGAGCTCATGTTTCATAGAATCATAGAATGGTTTAGGTTGGAAGGGACCTTGAAGATCATCGAGTTCCAACCCCCCTGCCACAGGCAGGGATACCTCTCACTAGACCAGGTTGCCCAAGGCCACGTCCAGCCTGGCCTTGAACACCTCCAGGGACGGGGCTTCAACAACCTCTCTGGGCAACCTGTTCCAGTGCCTCACCACCCTTAAAGTGAAAAACTTCTTCCTAATGTTTAATCTAAACCTGCCCTCTTCCAGCTTAAAGCCGTTCCCCCTTGTCCTATCACTACATGCCCTTGTAAAAAGTCCTTCCCCAGCTCTCCTGTAGGCCCCCTTTAGGTACTGGAAGGCCGCAATAAGATCTCCCCGGAGCCTTCTCTTCTCCAGGCTGAACAGCCCCAACTCTCTCAGCCTCTCCTCATAGGAGAGGTGCTCCAGCCCTCTGATCATCCTCGTGGCTCTCCTCTGGACGCGCTCCAGCAGGTCTATGTCCTTCTTATGTTGGGGACTCCAGAGCTGGATGCAGTACTCCAGGTGGGGTCTCACGAGAGCGGAGTAGAGGGGCAGAATCACCTCCCTTGACCTGCTGGCCACACTTCTTTTGATGCAGCCCAGGATACGGTTGGCCTTCTGGGCTGCGATTGCACATTGCTGGCTCATGTCGAGCTTCTCATCAATCATCACCCCCAGGTCCTTCTCCTCATGGCTGCTCTCCAGCCATTCCCCGCCGAGCCTGTATTTGTGCTTGGGATTGCCCTGACCCAGATGTAGGACCTTGCACTTGGCCTTGTTGAACTGCATGAGGTTGGCTTGGGCCCACCTCTCTAGCCTGTCCAGGTCCCTCTGGATGGCATCCCTCCCCTCCAGCGTGTCTGCCTCGCCAAACAGCTTGGTATCATCAGCAAACTTGCTGAGGGTGCACTCTACCCCACTGTCCATGTCGCTAACAAAGATGTTGAACAGTACGGGTCCCAGTACCGACCCCTGAGGAACGCCACTCGTCACTGCTCTCCACTTGGACACCGAGCCATTGACCGCAACTCTTTGAGTGCGACCGTCCAGCCAGTTCTTCATCCACCGAGTGGTCCATTTATCGAATCCATGTCTCTTCAATTTAGAGACCAGGATATCGTGTGGGACAGTGTCAAACGCTTTGCACAAGTCCAGGTAGATGACATCAGCAGATCTTCCCTTGTCCACTGCCGCTGTAACCCCTTCGTAGAAGGCCACCAAATTTGTCAGGCATGACTTGCCCTTGGTGAAGCCATGTTGGCTCTCGCCAATCACCTCCTTGTTTTCTGTGTGCCTCAGCAGAGTTTCCAGGAGGATCTGCTCCATGATCTTGTCAGGCACAGAGGTGAGACTGACTGGCCTGTAGTTCCCCGGGTCTTCCTTGTTTCCCTTTTTGAAAATAGGGGTTATGTTTCCCCTTTTCCAGTCGGCAGGAACCTCGCCAGACTGCCACGACTTCTCAAATATGATGGCTAGTGGCTTCGCGACTTGATCTGCCAGTTCCCTCAGGACCCGCGGATGTATCTCATCAGGTCCCATGGACTTGTGCACCTTCAGGTTCCTCAGGTGGTCTCTCACTTTATCTTCATCTACAGTGGGCGGTGCTCCGTTTTCCCAATCCTCTCCTTTGCAATCTGCGTCTTGGGCAGTGCGGCTGCTGTCCTTGTCTGTGAAGACTGAGGCAAAAAAGTCATTGAGTACCTCAGCTCTGTCGCTGTCCCGGGTGACCAGTTCTTGCGTTTCCTTCCGGAGAGGGCCTACATTTTCCCTAGTCTTTCTTTTCTCGCTGATATACCTATAGAAGGATTTTTTGTTTGTCTTAATGTCCCTGGCCAGATTTAGTTCTAGCTGGGCTTTAGCTTGTCTAACCCGCTCTCTGGCTGCTCGAACGATTCCTCTGTAATCCTCCCAGGTTACCCGCCCTGGGTAGTTTAGTTTGTTTAGTGAGGCCATACTTGGCCATTATCAATTGGTGAACTTTGCTGCTTGCTTCCTTGTGAGTGGTTTTGGTGAGCAACAAGACAGCAGAAGCACTCTACAAGTTGCATTCTAAAGAGGTGGGATTGTCAGTTCATTGCTTCCCTGCCAAATATGCAATGTATTCAGCAGACTTCCAACGTGCAAGATGAAACCTGAAAGGGCAGCTCATCCAACTGGCTCAGGAAGCTACTTTAAACGACAAGCCTCTTCAAAGGTTTAAGATTGCAGCTGCTAAATCTGTTTATTTCTCCTGTATGAAACAACTGAAGTATGTAGCTGTGAATTTTGAGTACCAGCCTCAACCTGGCTGACTTTGGAAAGGGGAATATTGTGTTTGTGGAACAACTTATGTAGAAAGTAGAATGGAAGTGCCTCAAATAGGGGCAAATAGGGAGACCTAGTTGTACTTGGTGCTTGTTAATGTAGGAATGTTGTGTGCTGTGAAGTGTTTCCTAGCTTAGTGTTTGAGTTCAGTGCTTCCACTGTGTCTGTTCCTCTTCTATCTTTGCTAGCTAGGTCCCGTCAATTTCATTATGAAGCTCAAAAATGCTAAGTGATGGTGACAGCCTTCCTAGTAGCTGTTAATGGAGTGTTTGACCCAGAGTCTTCCCTGTTGTCTTTGGTTCCAAGACTTCAGCTTCCTTCAGGCTTTTGGAGTTTCTAAAGCAATGGACTTGCCAAACTTCCTGCGGAAACTGACCTCCAGCAAAGCAGAACCAGAAACAAGTCAACCTATGGCAGTGAGCAGCTGTGGTGTCTCATGGCTCCTCCTTTCCTGCTGCATGCCTGCTCTGTCTGCATTCTAGCTGTGGCTCACTCTAGAGGCAAATAAGGTGCCAGGTTTATTACAGGGATGTATGAACCATGAGAACTGGACTTCCACAGGTGTTTCAATGGATTGAATTAATTTGTTGAACCAGTGCATGTTCTGCTTAATTTCACTGTGACTTTTTTTGTGTATTATGTCTAAACTTGCCTTTCCTGCCCTCACTGACTCATCATGAAACCATGGGTGAATGCAGGGTTTTTATTACCACCATGGTTTTTTTCACAACTATCTTGCTTCACCATGGAAGCTGCCCTCCCTTTTCCTTCTCCCACTCCCACTTCTCATCAGGCTTTTCTGCTGCTCCTACCAGCATGAGTCTAATGCCTATTAGACCTGGAAATTCCTCATCTGCTTCTGTGCCCACCTGCTGCAGCTGCTTCCCCACATGTGCAAGGTAGGGACCACTTCCACTTCCAGACCTCTGTATTTCTTCTCCTGGGGGTGGGGGGGGGGGGACATCATGAGGAGCACATCTCCCATGGAGAGCTGAGCTGCAATTGTTTACCAGCTCCACATGTAAAAAAGGGTGTTTGGGGATTTCATAGAATCATAGAATTGTCTAGGTTTGAAGGGACTGTTAATATCGAGTCCAACCATTAACCTAACACTGCTAAAACCACCACTAAACCATGTCCCTAAGCACCATACCTTCTAAGTACCTCCAGGGACAGTGATTGGGCAGCCTGTCCCAGTGTTTGATAACCCTTTTTGTGAAAAATTTTTTCCTAATATCCAATCTAAAACTTCCCTGGTGCAATGTGAGGCTATTTCTACTTGTTCTACCGTTTGTAACTTGGGAGAAGAGACCAACCCTCACCTTGTTACAACTTCCATTCAGGTGCTTGTAGAGGGTGATAAGGTCTCCCCTTCTCCGTTTCTCCAGACTAAACAATTCTAGTTCCCACAGCCACTCCTTGAAAGATTTGTGCTCTAGACCCCTCACCAGCCTTGTTGCTCTTCTCTGGACACGCTCCAGAACCTCAATGTCTGTCTTGTAGTGAGGGGCCCAAAACTAGGACTATAAAATCTTCCTAGGAATTCAGGCAAACAGGAGAGGCAGAAACGACTCTGTTCTGTGCTCTGCTTTTCCTAATGCAGACAGCTCTTCTTGGCCTGTCCTCGGCCTTGTGGGCCCCACAGTGGATGATAATCCTCTCCAGCCTGCCAGGAGAGGAGGAGGGGAGGTGCCTGCTCTGCGCCAGCCCTTCTGATGGCAGGCAGGGCTGCAGCCAGCACAGCTCCACCAGGAGAAGAGGAAGCTGCAGTCCCTGCTGGAGGGGGCAGAAGCTGGGGGGCAAGGAGCACCAGCTTTCTGCCGTGCACCCCTCAGGGTGGGTGGCAGCTGCAATGCTCCCTTGAATAAAATGTACCCAACAGCATGTGGAATTATTTATCAGAAGTAATTATGTTTATTTGTTTTGATTGCCATCTGCTGGCAGGAGGACATGTTCATAGCCATTTCACACTTGTAACATTTTTTTTTAATCAAACCTCTGCCACACTATTAATTTTGTATGTGTTTGTGTATTTTGTATGTGAGTGGTGCAGAAAAAGGGCTGCTTTTGGATGTGTGAATTCATAGAGCTGATGATGCCTGAGGCAGGGCTCACAGCTGTTACAGCGCTAAGGCTGGAAGAGCAGCAGAAGCACTCAGCTCATCTCCCTGAGCTCTGCTGGGGAACCTGCTGTGTAGCTGCTTCTTATTTATCCTCATGCAGGAAGGTATAAAATGCAGCGTAAGTGACAGGAATTCACAAGGAGTTGATACTGACAAGACCTTAAAAGTAAAGCTTGAGTTTTATCTGGAGGAATGGTTGGAAATTGCATCTTTAATATGATCAAGCGTCTTGTGTATGGTAAATAAAATTAGATGAGCTTCAACTTCTAATTCTGTTACTGTCAAGTGTAATGTCTCTGCTTCAACTGAGAAATGATAAATGCAGTTCTTTATTTTCAGCGCCATGCAAATAGCATTAGAAGATTACTTCTGATGCTGGAAGATCAGCACCTGCTGGAAGATGAGCACAGGCATGAAGATCTATTGCTGCGATGCATGATGGCATTTGATACTTCTTATTCTTTTGCATAGGCAGACTGAAATGCAAATGCATTTCCCAAAGGCACTTTTCCTAGCATAAGTATTCATTGTTTGTGCAGAAGCATACAAGGAAGGAGATGGTAAAAGACCATGCACTTACCCAGGAACATGAAATTAAGTTCCAGGTCTGCAGAACACTGGTGGACCTTTGCATCCTTTAACTGGACAAAGGCTGCATCATTTAATGATCCCCACTGTACAGGAGAAGGCACACGTTCACCTGCTGCTCCCACGTGTGTCCTCCTGCCAGACCCACCCCTGCACTTTCTCCGAGGAAGTCACTAGAGTTCAACATGAGCAAAAGCAAGCATTTTTATTCTACCCTTCTCTCAGAAATGGCTTGAGTCTTATGAATGAAAACTTCCTGAAGCCTGTATAGGACAGCCTGGGAAAGGTGCGTGTGGCTGGGAGGAGAGCCTTATAAAGGGTGCAGGGGGCTGCCCACATGGGAGCAGTGCTGCCACCAGTCCCTGTGTGAACCCAAAGGTACATGTTTGCTCAGAGCCCAAGAGCCTGGACATGTCCTGGCTTCATCTGTGGGCACAGCTTTGCTTCTGATCTGGCTACTCCAATGTGAGAAGAGGAAAAAAGGAGAAAACGTTTACCCTAAAGAGTACAATGCTTTACTTCTATATCAGTTACTTTGTCACAATCTTGTCTGAGCCCTTCCTGTGCATTGCTCGTTGGCATCCCATGTCCTTTGCCAGGCGAAATGCTCTGTTGATAGCGGGCAATTTCTGCCTTCTTGTTCATAGGTACATTTAGGATGATCTTTATGATCTGATAGCTCCAAAGATTTCGCATTAAAATCCATGACAAAATAAAGATCCTGTTCTACAGTATGTGGACAGTTGTTCACTTACTGGATACATTTGTTCATTTTGTGTATAGCTGCTTTGTTAATATAAGAAAATAGTATATACGAAGTAGAATCAAAGAATCATAGACTGTTTTAGGTTGGAATGGACCTTGAAGATCATCTAGTTCCACACCCCCTGCCATGGGCAGGGACACCTCCCACCAGACCAGGTTGCTCAAAGCCCCATCCAGCCTGGCCTTGAACACCTCCAGGGATGGGGCAGCCACAGCTTCTTCTTTCAAACCCAGACGTGCTAATAAGTTATACTTTCTCCTCTCCTGTGGCTCCACAGGATTAATTATATCATGATTATTTCGGTTTGCTTTTTCTTTGTATATGACATAATTCCTTAGGAAGGGAGAACCACACAACTACACAAGTTAAGCAAAACTTATGCTAAAGGAGTTAAACAATAGCACAAAAAAAAAAGCTCAAGACCCCAGGACAAGAACAGACACTGGCCATTAGACAATTTTGCTGCTGCAGCTATGACAAACTAGACAGTATGTGTTTAATACTATGGTAAATTGTAGGTGCAAGTGATGCATTTTAACTAATTTTGCAGAGATGGCTGAAATCAAGCAAAGACAGGTTCAAGGCCTGGTTCTAGGTGCAAAAATGCAAGTTCAGGGCCTCTTGACACCTGAAATTTCAGAAATTCTTGTGTGCCAGTGATATGTTTGTGGCAAGCAAACACCCACCTTCCCTGTAAGGAATTTCCAAGAGTCAGGAGTAATGAAGTCCTTCAAACAACCTACAATACCATGGACTTTGCAGTGGGAGGTCAACACTTCTGATTATTTAGATAGCTTCTAAAAGAATTTCAGGTTTGATACCTTAACATGGGTCATATGGGCCTGAGTGTTTCCTACATTCAGATGTTCGACTGTCAGAGAAAATGTTTGCCCTTGTTTTACATGTCCAGTTATCAGTGCTGAATCCACTCAGTTTTGGAGCAATGAGCAGGAACAAGAAAGCAACCTGGCACTCTTGTCAAATGTATGCTGAAGCAGAGCCTTGTTTCAGCTTTGCAGCCTTCACAGAATTATCTGCTTATCAACCTCTCTGCAGCTCCAGTGTTGGAGTAATCTGAAATAGTGGTGAGTTTTCTATTTTTCTTGCTACAGCATTTTTGGAAAGCTGAAGTGGTTTCCTTGGCATTAAGTATAACTGCAGTCATATCTCCACTTAGCTTTTTAGCTGCAACTCAGGTTTCCACGGCGAAGACCAGCCGGTGCAGCTGGGTACCTGGCTTGGGCAGATGTGCCTCCTTGGTGACATGTGGGTGCCGTGCTGCCTGAGCTGTGCCCCCAAGGCAGGCCCAAGGGTGGGTCTGTGGGAGGCCATAAGCCTTCATGGAGGAGAAGGAGGGTTTCTGTGGCATTAGCAATGTGCTGTCTTCGCAGCAGGAGAGTTTAGCAAGAAACTTATGCTTTGCAGTTCTGCTTTTTGCTAAAAGGCAGAATAAATATTGAAGTGCTAGAAAGATCCAGCTGAGCTGTCTGAATAATCCTCTAATAAATTGCATAATAAGTAAGTGAATTCAGTAGGAGATCAGCTGTTTACCTTGGCCCGTAATTGATCTCTAGCAAATAACACATCCACTTGGCATATCTGAAAGCAGGAAAGATGCTAATACAGACCTTCAGCCCTAGGGATGTGGAGGATGTGGTGGCACGAGCTGTTTCCCTCCTTTCTACTTGCAACATCACGGTTTGCGTAGTCACCAGGATTAGGTGCATCTGTGCGGTGCGAGCCACTGCTGCTGGCCAGTTGAGCCCCGGGGCTTTGCATGAGCAGCGTGCAGCTACACCGACGGGTGGTGGCAGTGTGCTGGCTGGCAGAAATACCTCGCTAGGCAGAACTGATTCTGCTCCTGCCACTGCAGACTCAACATCAAAATCTGACAAGGGAGCTGGCTCAGCATCACTGCAGCGAGGACTGTTTGCAGGAACTTGCTCTAGGGCTTTCAGGGCTGCTGCAGGGAGCAGGGCAGCTCTGGAATGATGAGTACCTGCTGTGATCTCGGACCTCCAACTTCAGAGCAGGACACTTTGGAAACATGACGTATGACACCTGGGAATCTGCATGCTGCTTCCCTAAGGACCCTGTTCTAGATCTACCTGCCTTGTGTGCTCTGGGCCCCTGGAACAGTGTCTTGGTGCATTTGCCCTCTTGCCCAGGGCAGATCAGACCTCAGGGATTCTGGAAAGCTCCCTGGTACACTGCCTGTGATGGTATGAACCTGAAACATTGGAACAGCTGAGCATGCAAACACAGGTTTAATAGTTCAGTATCAGAGAAGGGATCTGCCCTTGTCCAGTGGCTCACGTTATGGCAACGTACCCTTTTGTGCCATGGGGCAAGGGACTGAGTAAAAGGAATTAAGTAATCTCAGCCAGCCCTGGAGACATACTCTCTTGCTTCTGCTGCTTCCCCCTGCCGCACCTCATGCTCAGGCAGGAGACCAGAGGAACCAGGGGATTGCTGTGTACTGTAAATCCTGTCGCAAATGTCTTGGAGAGGGAGGTGATCCCTGCCTCTGCTCCTCTTCCTGTCACAGCAGCTACGAAGTGTGGGACACAATGTTCTCCTTAAGATCCAAAGTTGTGCTTCTTAAGTCTTCTACATGTCCTTCTGCAACAGACACATCTCTGCCTAATACAACAGCACAAGAGGCTCTGCTGTTCAACCTGGTCCTTCCTCAATGCTGCGGGGGGGGGGGGGGGGGGGGGGCGGGCAGTGCTTCCCACAGGCTCCCCTCCTGCTCCCCTGTGTCTGACGATTGTTCTGAGCTGTGGGGCATAGCACCTTTTATAGCTTCCCACCCTCTGTTTGAGGAGCCGCCTGGCAGCTGGTCCTGAGATCATAAGGTCTGCACCTAGCACTGAGCATGCTTTGGCCCCAGAACAGGTTTTACCTATGTACTTTGGAGTCCTGCTACATGCCTGGGTGCAAGGCTTGTTGGGTTGCAAACGTTGCCCTGGGGTGATGCACCCCATCAGTCAGGGGGTCTGGGTGGTGTCAGCCGACTGACAGCATCTTCTTTCTGTCACCTGTGCAGCACGTTCTGCCTCCTCCTCGCTCACTCTCTGTATGTTGGAGCATGCGGAGACCAGCAAACAGACAGATTGGGTGTGCAGAGCACGTTGTCGTACGCATCACCAGTTTTGCTGTTTGGAATGCTTTAGTGACTGTGAAATGAGATAAGCGAAACTGTTATTGGTATTGGTATCAGTGGACAAAAGAATCGAAAGTCGGGGTTCTGCATAACAACAACAAAAGATGTATTAAGTCTGATGTTAGATGGTTCATGAAATAATTAGCGTTTCCAAGTGTGTCCTAATTTCAGACAAAAGTGAAAATACAACAAGATGAACAGAAAATGATGGGTTATGCTTTTGGAACAAGGCACTTTAATTGAGCCAGATGGGCCCAGATGTTTCCTCCTACTCTCTGACTGAAATTATCACCTATTCAGAGAGAAATGTTGTGAGAAAAACTGTAACAAAGATGCAAGAGGAAATTTTCCACAAGCAATGATTACATTAAGGGCACTTCAGGCAGCTCTTACTGCTCTAGTGAGGCTAATTGTGTATGAAAATAGGAACATTTGAAGGCTGACTAAAAGAGGTGCTTACTGCTGTTCATGCTGCAGTTTGCATTTTGATCCAAGAAAGACTTTATAATCAGTCTCCTCTCTCATCAGTTGGCTTTGACTCCAGGTTTCCTTTTGGTCATCTGATCTTTCTGTTCCCGGTTAATGCAAGCAGACCTCTTCTCTCTGTGTTTCAGCTTTCCTGATGAGTTTGATAACAGCAACTATTCTAATCCTTTTTTTATAGTTTCAGTTTGAAGTGGCACCTGAGAGGAATGGTTTTATATCATTGCAACATTTGATATGATCAAACTAACCAGAGATTTTTGAAGAGTGTCTCATACCATAAAGGTCTCCCTGCTTCCCTGCACAATGCATTTGAAGCTGCCAAGGCCTTATGTGTACATGGGGAGGTGGGAAGCATGCATGCACTCATATGCAGAAGTGTCCACAGGAAAAAGTGGAGATTTAAGCCTATAATATTAGAAGCCTGGTAGGTGTTAGGAAGATGTTGAGGCCATCAGGTCTGGAGTGCATCTGGGCATGGGGATGCTTGGTCTGTCAGTCCTGGGTGCTCCCTTGCTGCCAGCCGGTGCTCCCTGCTGTCCTCCTCACCCTCCTGGCTGCAGTCAGTCGCGTGTGGTATGATCAAAAGGTAGGTTTGATTTATTTTTCAACTGTGGTGGTCAGGAGCAGGACTCTGTGGCAGTTGTCCTTGGACAGCCCTGACTGCATACCTTAGTATCCTGTTACTTAATCCTCTTTGCTGCCCTTGTCCTTCCCTTTCTCAGCTCAATCCATTCCCAAATAAACAAATCCCTGCACATTACTGCTTCTCCACTGGCTCCAGTTTTGCTACATCCATACCCAAGTTCAGTATTTCTGAGATGGTTATTCATACAATCTGTCTTCTATGCTATTACTGATGCAGTTCCAGGGTTGCTGCTGGCCTGGCAAGAGTCATTCCCCCAAATGTCCCCAGAGCTTCCCTCCCTGTGCAGCTCAGCCACTTCTCACATCTCTGGACGCCCTGTGAAACCCAGACAGCCCTCACGGTGGCCTGGAAATTTCCATCTTCTTCTCTGCCTGAAGAGCTGGCAGAGCCACCTGCAAGCCATGTCCCAGCATCATCCATGTGTTATCAGTACTCCAACTCCATGCCTCTTCATCACAGTGGGGAGAGAGGAGATGCAGAGAGCAGCCACCAAAGTCATCCCTGCCATTACCTCGCAGGGAGGGCAGGAAGGACAGGGGAGGGTGCAACTTGTGAGAAACAGACACAACTCAGCTGCCTTGTGCCTGACTTTTAACTGAAGTTCCTATAGTATTCTGATGTCCCCAGTTCATCTTGTGAGACTCCTCTGGAGACTGGGCACAGCACCTCCTCCCTCACACGTCCTCCCAGTTGGATGGCGGTGGGAAAATCCCAGGTAGGCTTCAGGTCCATCTTCCCCTCCTTGGACAATGTGCCACCCCAGAGCTGGGATGGAGCTGAGGTATTGCCCTACTCATGTGAGTCCCGGATGCCGGCCTCGTGCTGCAGGTGGGCAACAGCTTCATCCCACCTTGCAAACTCCTCAGGGGGTCATTCACCAGGGCAGCCCACAGGGGTGTTGCTGGGAAAGCAAAATAACCGACTTTGACACTAAGAAAGTTTTCTGAGGAAAACCTCATGGGTCTGGGGGTCAATTGTCCTCTTCCAAATGCTCTCAGAGTTAGGAAAAGGGGTATCTCCCACCTGGTCCAGCCTCCAAAGTGCTCCACTACCAGCCTCTGGGTTGGAGCTGTGGCTCTTTGAGTCCCACCACACTCCAAGAAGGAGCTGGTGGGACTTGGATGGCATGCAGTGGGGCTCTGCCTCTTCAGAGAGCTTCACTGGGAGCTGTGTAGTCTTCCTCTGTGAGCTGCATCTCAATCCAGCTTAGCTGAGGAGGAGGGCAGGGGGTCATTTGTGAGTATCACACTAATTAACATTGCAGAGCGGTGTTTATCTCTCAGATGCACGTGACCCTGCTCCTCCACCACTGGGAACTGGTTCCTGCTAGAGGTTTTTTCCCCTGGGTGGTGGAGCAAAAACATCCAGGGAAACCCACTGCTTCCTTCTCCTCCCATCTCGATGAGAGTGTTTGACCCAGGGATTCGGATTTGCTTTACAGCCAAACAGGAGACGGTTTCCTTTGGCTAACCCAAGGCAGCATGTTTCTCACTAAATGCCTAAAATGCTGTTGCAGAATGGCAGAGGAGCAGGCACAAATGCAGTGTCCGAGGTGGTGCTTGAGGCATAGGAAGGGGCTGCACCCATCAAATGCAACCAGGTTCTTCTTGGGAAGGGATTCTCTGAATGAGAGCAGTGGAGAGCTGGACAGCATGGACCAAGAAACATCCCTGCAGAGGCTCACTCCTCTCCAACTTGGCAGCTTTCTTCCTAGCTCCCATTAAGCACCGCAGCCAGTTGATGTTCTGATGCTTTCTGTGGGGGCCTGTTTGCAGGTCTCAAACGGTCTATAGCTGTACTGATAGTGTAATAGTCCCTGAGATGCCTTGTAGTTCCTACTCATCACATAGGAAAACCTTAAAGCTGTTAGACAAGTCTTTAGCTCTGCTCTGGATCCCCATATGTAGATTAATCACTGAGAGCCTCAGGGAGCAGAGCTAATACTCATGTTCAGTTGTTCCAAGCAATGCTGCAAGCCAAACAGCTGTTAAAAAAAAAAATCTTATGAAGCTAGTAATTCCTAACCACCCCCTCACACCTGTTACCTAGTAGCTTGCAAAATCTGTTTTCTGCCGATTTGAATAAAGAGGCTTTGTTTCTCCCTTGTTTCAGTAGGTTTCTGGGTAGGAATTAGTTGCACAGAAACAAAAATTACACGAGTTCCTGGCCTGATCTTGACGTAGGAAGACAGTACTCTACATGACACTCTTCCATCCTGGGTACACCTGCAACAGAGAGCTGATCAGCAAACAGCAATTGGGAGGGAGGAAAATGCAGAGGTGCATCCTCAGGCAGTACAGCTGCAGAAAAACACAAGCCTGCCTCAAAATATTCCTTGGTAGCTGGTTACCTACAGCTATCACTACTACAGGATCTCAGAAGTGCTGGATATTCATTTAGGAAACTGACCTCCAGGGTAACCACCGGTCCTTCCTCAAGCACCGCTGTTACGATGCACAGAAGTGCATGAACCATGGCTACCAAACGGAGAGTGCTCCGAGTGCACCCTGGCATGGGGGAACGTCGTCCCCTCAGCTTTGGCAACACAAATGCAACATTACTGATGATCTGGACAATCTCCCCCTCGTGACTGCATCACGGGTTTTCTTTGGTTTTTGTTTTGTCTTTTTTCCTTGGAAATACAGGGTGGTGAGAAGATGAGATAAAGACAAACTGCAGTGCTGTAAGACACACAGGCTCCGCAGCAGACTCACAGAGACTGTTCTAGCAGTGCAAAAGCTATTCTCATATTTCTGGTTCGTGTTGGTGTTTGAGTACTTAGCATATGAGATACTGCAAGAGTCACTGAACCCTAATCAAACAAAGTGACTTTCAAAAAAAGAGGAACTGTATGACAATGAATTTGGATGTGGAGTTTTTCCCTGACCGAGGGGTTCAGGCTTTTTGAACCCTGGCATTCAGCAGCTCTCACGTGGAGGGACCACTCTGGGGTCTGGTTCTGTAAGTATTTCAGAGAACTCCCATCAAAGCAAGAGTCAGTTGCTAAACCGGGCACAGGGGAGTCTGAATATTTATTCAGCCTTAGCTCAGCCCCTTTAAGTGTGACACAGCAGCTCCTCATCACAAATATCCCCCTGCTGTCAAGTCAGCAGGACTGCAGCTTGGACTGGGAGTTGTTCACAGAAACCCTGGGAAACAGCTTTTCCTGTGCTGGAAACGCTGTGCTCTGCTTCTTGGCAGCCTAGAAATGGGCAGGGATGCATCTGCCAGTATCTGTACACTCTAGGTTTCTTCCAAAGGAAATATGTTCAACTACTGTTGGTGAAGGAATCTGGTTGCCTCACTGGGTATAAACACAGGTTTTATTTTTGTGGAAGCAGAAACAAAAATTCTTTAGCAGTTCTTAATTTCCAAAATAATTTTAGTTTTTCATGAAATGTATGACGGCCAAATCTTAATGTAAAAATAGCTGATCTTTGTTTCTGTCCCAGCCTGTCCAGGACATGCTTTCTCACATGGGACAGGTGACAGGTAAAGTCAGAAAGAAACGTCTTTTTTTAAAAATAAAAATAAAAAAATCACAAGGGCCAAGTCACTTTAGTAATTGTCATCTGGTTACCAGCAATACAGCACTGAGTGAACAGAAGCCACCTATAAATAAATGATGACTAGCACTTGGCTTGTTGAAAGAAAATGCCTGCCTTATCACTGCAGTTGGGATAGCTCCCAGTAATGGCTCCAGTTCAGTCCTGGGAGGACGCTTACTGTCAGCATGTGGGATACTATCAAAATGAAAATGGCACAGGTCCTCATCTCCTGGTCTACCCCTGCACTCCGCAGAAGCTACAGCTGGGGCTGTTTGCTGTGGTGAAGCACCTGTCCAGGTAGCGCGCAGCTCAGAGGTGTCTGCTTGCTTTTCAGCTGTCATTCTGCAATCTCGCGACTCGTGCATGGAGCTGCTGGCTTGAACACGCAGTGACCTTAGCAATGGGCTCCCAGAAATGCTGCCTTCTCCCCATCTTTCCTCCCATGTTTCCCTTCACTGTAGAAGCTGCCTCATGCTAACTCATAGGCCGTCTGGGGAAGCCAAGTTTCTGAAGAGTCTCAGCCCCTTGTATATTTGGGCATCAAACCTGCTTCCACCACCACACGCAAGCTCTCCACACTGTGCAGAAACTAGGCACCTCCAGTGGCCAAGCCCTGGCCTGGCATCAAGTCTCACCAGTGAACCACAAGGCTGGGTCCCAAGCTAATGCGTCCACTGGAAACCCTGTGTCATCTTCAGTGAGGGCTGTCCATACCTATACAGTTAAAAGGGATATTCTCGTACCACCTGAAACTTAGGTATGGTCTGAACTCTCGTACCTCTGAAGGCCCTGTAGAGGAAATTGGCTTTAAATGGATGATCCAAGGCTGCCACGCAGTTAGCGCAAGCGGTGCCTTCAAGTGGTGCCTGATGCACCCTCTCCTGGGCAGTGGGCTGGGAGACGGACCTGCGGTGGGGTCATCATGGGGTGTCTGTACATAATGGGGGGCTGCACGCGTCATTTTGAGGGGCTTTGTGGGGGAGTCAGGGTAAGCCCTTGCAGGTGTGGGGCTCCACACCGCCTGCCCTGGAGCTGAGGGAGCTCTCTGAGACAAACTCCTTTCGCAGCAGTGTATGTGGCACCCAGTGTCCCATCACCATGGGGACTTCAGGCACCCAGGAGAAAACATGCCATGCCTGAATGCATCTCCCAGAAACACGTTTCTGAGGGTTCTCCCAAGGAGAAAAACCTCCTGATTCAGGCCACTGCTGCTTCCTGCGTTTCACAAACAACCTTAGTAAGGATGCCGCTTTTTTCAGGTGTCATGCAGAAATAAGTCAAATGCCTCCCGAAAAGTCAGAGAAGCCTGTGCCAGCCTGGATCCTCTGATCCTCTGTGATCCACTCCCCACCCTTCCAAACAGACCCTGCTCTGACAATGGCAGCCTGTCTTCCTCCTTCTCCCTAGCTAGCATCAGGTCCAACAGTAACTAGATTTGGGAGATATGCTGTTTTAATGAGATGATAATAATTGTCCCTCTGCCCTACTTGTAGGCTCTGTTGCATTCAGAAAGGTCAATGGTTTAATTCCTAAAGGAACTGAATACATTTATATCTGAAAAGCTGAATAAGAGATGGTGATTTTTTTGACACTGTATATTGGGCCCCACCTAGAACTTTCTTGTTAGTCTAGTTCCGCTGGTATACCCGCATTGCATGGACTTCGCAACTCCAGCAAGCAAAGAAGCCCTATCAGCAAAAGGCATCTTTTGCCAGTTGGTGAACAGCATCTATCTTGACTGTGGTAACAAACCTTTTAAAGAACACTGTTTTGTGAAAACAGAGCATGCAGCATTTATGTGATAATAGCCAAATATGCTGTAGGGGGGGTGAAACTGTCCAGGGAGCCGGATGCAAGAAGAGAGAGCGACAGAGTGTGCAAGAGAGCTCAAGTGTGGGCTTGAGAGCACCCGCGAACAGACCCACAGTTGTGCCTTACAGAGGATGCTGAGAGAAACTTCCCCAAGGACGTAGAAAGACTCTGGCTGCAGCTGAGGGCAATTACTGAGTGTGGGAGGACACATGTGCCTGTGAGGAACTGCCTGCCCTGCCTGAAAAGTGCTGTGAGCAGGAGGGAGTTCATTTACTATGCCTCTATTTCTGTTTCACTGACGATGAGTTTCCTTTAGAGCAGCTTGTCTAGTGCCTGACTGGACAAAAAGCTGTCCCCGGTAAGGCTCATGATATCTTCAGGGCTGCACCGTGGCCAGAGAGATGGCCAAAACACCACTTACATTTGTTTGTTCAGATTGAGTGGGGAGGTGGAGAAGCGGGGTTCACTCCAGCAGTAATTGTTGGGTGACTTGTTCTGCTTTCCTTGCATAGGAAAGGTAAGAGGGAAGGAGGGTGGTGCCTACTGTTCACCCTCCAGACTCAGCAGGCATAACATCAGCTCTGTGGTGACCCTAAATATCAGGCAGGTTCATAAGGACACAGGGCATGTGCTGTACCTTAAGCAGATTTCCCAGCCCCTGGTCTCTGGACAAGAACTGAGTTCCAGGGGTTAGCTCAAGAGAAGGCAGACTGTACAAAGGAACTGAAATTAGAAGTAACGTATTGAAAATCAACTGCATATTACAGAATCACAGAATGGTAGGGACTGGAAAGGACCTCTGGAGATCATCTAGTCCAACCCCCCTGCTAAAGTAGGTTCACTTAGAGCAGGTTGGACAGGAATGCATCCAGCCGCGCGGGTTTTGAATATCTCCAGAGAAGAAGAATCCACAGCCTCTCTGGGCAGCCTGTGCCAGTGCTCTGTCACCCTTAAAGTAAAGAAGTTTTTCCTCATGTTCAGATGGAATTTTGTGTGTTCCAGTTTGTGCCCGTTGCCCCTTGTCCTCCCGCTGGGCACCACTGAAAAGAGTCTGGCCCCATCCTCTTGACACCCACCCTTTAGATATTTGTAAGCATTGATGAGATGCCCCCTCAGTCTTCTCTTCTCCAGGCTAAACAGACCCAGGTCTCTCAGCATATCCTCATAAGAGAGGTGCTCCTTTCCCTTGATCATCTTTGTAGCTCTCTGATGGACTCTCTCCAGTAGTTCCCTGTCTTTCTCGAACCAGGGAGCCCAGAACTGGACACAGTGCTCCAGATGTGGCCTCACCAGGGCAGAGTAGAGGGGGAGGATGACCTCCTTCAACCTGCTGGCCATGCTCTTTTTAGTACATCCCAGGATACCTTGGCTTTCTTGGCCACAAAGGCACATTGCTGGCCCACCTTCAAGTTGTTGTCCACCAGGACTCCCAGGTCCCTCTCTGCGGAGCTGCTTTCCAGCAGGTCAACCCCTAACCTGTACCAGTGCATGGGATTATTCTTCCCTAGGTGCAGGACCCTACACTTGCCTTTGTTGAACTTCATTAGCTTCCTCTCCACCCAACTCTCTAGCCTGTCAATGTCTCGCTGAATGGCAGCACAGCCTTCCAGTGTGTCAGCCGCTCCTCCCAGTTTTATGTCATCAGCAAACTCTGTCCCCTCATCCGGGTCATTGATAAATATGTTGAAGAAGATCGGACACAGTACTGACCCCAGGGGAACACCGTTAATTACAGGCCTCCAACTGGACCCTGCACCACTGATGATAACCCCCTGAGCTCTGTCATTCAGCCAGTTCTCAATCCACCTCACTGTCCACTCACCTAACCCACACCTCCTAAGCTTACGTATGAGGATGTTATGGCAGACAGTGTCAAAAGCCTTGCTGAAGTCGAGGTAGACAACATCCACTGCTCTCCCCTCATCTACTCAACCAGTCATGCCATCACAGAAGGCTATCAGATTGGTCAAGCATCATTTGCCCTGTGTGAATCCATGTTGACCACTCCTGATAACCTTCTTTTCTTCTACCTTCTTTTCTTTCTTGGGAGTCCCAGACTTTGCAAGTAACAGAGAAAGTCTGAAGGAAGGAAAACTTTCCCTTGGTTGAAGAGGAACAAGTTAGAGAACAATTAAGTAAACTGGATACCCACAAGTCCATGGGGCCTGATGGGATGCACCCACGAGTGCTGAGGGAGCTAGCGGAAGTCATTTCTGGGCCACTCTCCATCATCTTTGAAAGGTCCTGGAGAACAGGGGAGGTGCCTGAGGACTGGAGGAAAGCCAATGTCACTCTGGTCTTCAAAAAGGGCAAGAAGGATGACCCGGGAAACTACAGGCCAGTCAGCCTCACCTCCATCCCTGGAAAGATGATGGAACAGCTTGTTCTGGGCATCATCTCCAAGCATCTGGAGGAAAAGAAGGTTATCAGAAGTAGTCAACATGGATTCACCAAAGGGAAGTCATGTCTGACAAATCTGATAGCCTTCTACGATGGCGTGACTGGATGGGTGGATGAGGGGAGGGCAGTGGATGTTGTCTACCTTGACTTCAGCAAGGCTTTCGACACTGTCTCCCACATCATCCTCACAGGCAAGCTTAGGAAGTGTGGGTTAGATGAATGGACAGTGGGGTGGATTGAACAGTGGCTCACAGATAGAGCTCAGAGGGTTGTGGTTAGTGGTGCAGAGTCCAGTTGGAGGTCAGTAACATGTGGTGTTCCCCAGGGGTCAGTACTGGGTCCAGTCCTGTTCAATATATTCATCAGTGACCTGGATGAAGGGATAGAGTGTACCATCAGCAAGTTTGCTGATGATACAAAACTGGGAGGGGTGGCTGACACGCTGGAAGGCTGTGCCACTATACAGCGTGACCTGGACAGGATGGAGAGTTGGGCAGAAAAAAACCTGATGAAGTTCAACAAGGGCAAGTGTAGGGTACTGCATCTGGGGAGGAATAACCCCATGCATCAGTATAGGTTGGGGGCTGACCTGCTGGAGAGCCGCTCTGTGGAAAGGGACCTGGGAGTCCTGGTGGACAACAGGATGACCATGAGCCAGCAATGTGCCCTGGTGGCCAAGAAGGCCAATGGCATCCTGGGGTGCATCAAGAAGAGTGTGGCCAGCAGGTCGAGGGAGGTCATCCTCCCCTTCTACTCTGCCCTGGGGAGGCCACATCTGGAGTATTATGTCCAGTTCTGGGCTCCCCGGTTCAAGAATGACAGGGAACTGCTGGAGAGAGTCCAGCAAAGGGCTACAAAGATGATTAGGGGACTGGAACACCTGTCTTATGAGGAAAGGCTCAGGGACTTGGGTCTTTTTAGTCTAGAAAAAAGAAGACTCAGGGGGGATCTTATCAATACTTATAAATACTTAAGGGGAGGGTGCCAGGTAGATGAGAAGAGTCTTTTTTCAGTGGTGCCCAGTGATAGGACTAGAGGTAACGGGCACAAACTGGAGCACAGGAAGTTCCATCTTAACATGAGGAGGAACTTCTTTCCTTTGAGGGTGGCAGAGCACTGGCACAGGCTGCCCAGAGAGGTTGTGGAGTCTCCCACACCGGAGACATTCAAAATCAGACTGGACGCCATCCTGTGCAACGTGCTGTAGGTGTCCCTGCTGTGGCAGGGGGGTTGGACTAGATGATCTCCAGAGGTCCCTTCCAACCCTGACGATACTGTGATACCTGCTTAGAGATGACATCTAGGATGAGCTGTTCCATCACCTTTCCATGGATGGAGGTGAGGCTGACTGGCCTGTAGTTTCCTGGGTCATCCTTCTTGTCTGTTTTGAAGACTGGCGGGACATCAGCTTTCCTCCAGTCCTCGGTCACCTCTCCTGTTCTCCACGACCTTTCAAAGATGATGGAGAGCTGGTTCTCAGTAACATCTGCCAGCTCCCTCAGCACTCATGGGTGCATCCCATCAGGGCCCTTGGATTTGTGGGTGTTGAGTTTGCCTAAATGATCTCTAACCCGATCCTCCTCAATCAATGGAGAGTCTTCCTTTCTCCAGGATCTCTCTCTTACCTCCAGGGTCTGGGATTCCTGAGGGCCAGCCTTATCAGTAAAGACTGAAGCAAAGAAGGCATTCAGTAACTCTGCCTTCTCTGCATCCTCTGTCACCAGGGCACCTGTCTCATTCAGCAGTGGGTCCACATTTTGCATTGCAGCAGGTGAATTTAAATTAATGAACTAATGAACTATAAATATTAAACAGAATAAATATCATATGATATAAATTCTATAAATATAACAGAAAGCAATACTCGTACCGAACATTTTGAAAGCTTGAAGATATTAAAATACCACAGATGGGTAGCCAAATACTGCACAGACTTCTTAATTTTGTTATTTTGGTTTTACAAGAACTAGCCTGGCTCTCTATCTTGTAGTCAGTTTGAGCTACTAGAGAGTAAAACAAAAGAAATCTGCATTACTTCTATAGCTTCTTGCTGAAGACCACGTTCTCTGGTTCCTCTTTCTTCTTTGATCCAGCTTAAGCTGAAAATATTAAGATAATACTCATAATCCTTCAAAGAAATCTAAGGCCTCTGAAAGAAATGCAAAAATTCATTGCCTTCATTACTTTCCTACTTCTTTCTGTATATACAATTTTTGGATAAAAGCAGCCAGTCTGTGTTACGTTTGCACAACACCCAGCACAGCAGGTCTGGTCCATCTCTGGGGTTTCTACGTTTTGCTGAAAAGCCTGCAAACCTTCCCTGTGTTCTCTCTGCAGCCATCAAGCTTGCATTCCTGCAAGAGCCCACACTGGATCTCTGGCTGACTGAAGTCACTAGCAGGTGCTTTGCTCCTGCACTCTCCTTTGCCCCATGCCAGTTCTGAAACAATGCAACTGTCCTTCCAAGAGATCTCGGCTCCCATTCATATCAGCTGTGCCAGCCTGGAAAAAAAGCATATTCCCACTACTTGTATAAACAGCTACATGGTGGTGCATGTCGTGCGCCATCTCTATATAGAGTGAGACACCAATGTAAACACCTGTGCCTTGTCAAAGAAGTGGACCACCTTCATTGAAGTAACTCTCAGCACTGCAGGATTTCTAGCAGAATCTTGCTTTCATCAAAAAAGGCACCTGTCAGCTGCTGCCATTTCACTGCAGCCTTAAGCAAAATCTCAGGGGCTCATTTGAAAATATTTGGTTTAAATGGGGGAGCACTGTGCTCTGGAGGCTTTGTAAAATAAACTCCTGTTTTGTAGCATAATAAAACATGAAGATCTGAAAGCATTTCTCCTTTGGTGCTATGTCACATTGTCCTTTCCTTGATTTCCATGTAGTCTCCTGTCCCCTACAAACTTCAAATGAAAAAGAAATTTTATGGAGAAAATATAACAAAGCTGCTGCTTGACTACAGCTCTTGCATTTAGAGGTGTGTTGGTGCGCCTTTCCTGGAGCAGTCCTGGCTGTTAATGCAGCAGTGTGCGCTGGTCAGTGCCAGACACTGAGACTGGCCCCATGCAAATAACCAAAACGTCCCACAGAATAAAGTTCTGCTCATTCTGAGTGGGAAAAGCAGGTCCTTGGTTAACTTTACTGCCTTTTCCTCATCCTATTCTTATGGCAGCAGTCCCCAGATGGCACTGTTTGGCCATTTTATGGATTTTCTTCTTGTTTGCTTGCTTTTTTAGTTTAAGTTCATAGGCAGCATACAGTCTTTGAAGAAATGCTATATTATTCCATATAGAAGGAAGAGCTGCTTCCTAGGAACCACGGCTTGGTGATGGGATTGATTATTTCTTCATGTTTTTGGAGCCTCCCCTGTAGAAACAGCTTCATTCTTTTTGACTGTCAGTATTTCACAATGCTCTGCTCTCCTCAAGCCCCCTCCTCCCATGACATATCTTCTCCTTTCTCACCTTTGAATATTCTTCAAGTATGGAAGGCAGCAAGAAGCTGATAGCAAGATGCTGCTGTACCTGGATAGACAGTATATGCTGAAGCATCATACTCACAACCTGGTATCTTTCTTTGCAGCTTTACATTTCCATACTTCTACTGTCAAGGGTGTTCGTGTTTCTTTCCCTTTTTTGACGTCTTTTTTATGACTGCTTCCATTGTTAACTCATACTTCAACTACTTAAAAAAACCAAGACAACTTTGATACATTTTTCTCCAGACAGAGTAATAAGCTAATAAGGGACTTCTAAGCTGTTAATAACTACTATGATAGTTCGAGGAAAAAACAAAGAATAATTTTGGTTGTTGCATTCAGTACTCAGGAAAGGGACATAGGACCAGATAAAAACAGGATAACATGATGGACAGAAATGTTCAGAGAGAGAAGCATAGGGGTGGGAAACCTGTTGTCAGGTGGAGGGGATTACATTCCTCATCTAGTAAGGGAAATGGTGAGGTCCAGAAAGAAAGAAAATGTCTATTCAGTAAAGTCTTGCTAAAACAACAAAATGAAGCAGACAGACTTACCGTTACTCGGTTTGGGATGCTGAGGAAGAGCTGATCTAGAGAAGGAAGCACAGAAGCAGTAGGTGCTGACTGCAATAGCCCATTCAGAGACAGGACCGACCAGCGATGTCCTGTGGCTTAACTTGTTTACATTTTTACTAACGACTTTTGGCACAAGAATTAGAACTGGATTATTTAAGGAGATGAGAGCAATGATACAGCATGAGCCTCAGTAACCTAAAGTGGTAAGATTATGCTCTTGAGAGCCAGGAGCCAGACTCTTTGTTATTAGCTGGAAACACATCAGAGGTGATGTAGGAGAAATGAAACATGTGAGGTCATGCCAGTTACAAGATGATCAGAGTACTGCTGGGGCACAACTGTGGAGAAGCTCTTCAGCTATGTCATGGCCATTGCCAGCAGAGAAAAAAGAGACTCTCAGAGCCATCAGTGACCTATTGAGGCCTCCTTTGAAACACTGTGCACAGCACTGGTCGCTTGCCATATTGAAATGAGGCCCGGCGTGACAAATGATAATCTAGGCGATACAGCACAGCCCAAAGGGGCCGAGGTGCAGTGACAGTGTCCTCTACAAAGCCATCAGTGCAGGAGGATGGAAAACCAGCTGATGGAAAACCAGCTGGGAGTGAGAGGAGCTAAGCTAGATGACACACAATGCTGGCACGTGAACAAGGGATCACCAATATGTTGAGGGTGGAAATTAGCAGCTTTCTAGCAACTGCAAGTCATCTTATTGGAACAGCCTAAGAAGCCTGAATAACAGCAAGATGGAGTCTCACATGTTTACAGAAGACAGCATATAACATGATGGGAATGGGATGGTTTCAGTGGCTGACAGGTGCCCTCTTCATCTACCTTCCTGTGCCGTTTTCTTGAAAAAAGAGATGTGATTTGTCGTTATTAGTTCTTCCTTGAAGAGTTGTATCAGACAACTTTTTGGAACTGAGCTTAATCACTATTTCAAATAAAAAACCCCACAGAACAGAGGGTAAAACACAGAAAAAAATCTTCACCTCCAGTTGTAGCTATTATGCTGTGTGGTTTTGGTGTTCTGGGTGCGCTGATAATTAAAGTCGCAGATCAGTCTGCTGCAGTTTAAAATGGAGTGGGTAATGGAAGAGTTCTGTTTCAACAAAAGAGAATACCCAGATGCCTGTCCTAATAGTAGAGGCATTCAAGGAATGGAAAACCAGGGAAGCAAGAGGTCCAGCCATCTTAAGAAATGAAACTGTGGAAAACCTAGATGGTTTTGTTTTCTGCTTGGCAAATCATTGTTTTCTTGGCCCTGCTACAGTGGGTAAGTGCGAACACAGGGACATGTAACTCAAATGCAATGATGCAGACAGCGTTTTTCAGGGACCAACTTACATCGGGTGACACTGCACCAGGCTTGGGTCCCTGCGACCATCCAGGCAGGCTGAGTTCTTTCTGCTACCCTAGCCGTTCCTTCCCATGGCACACAACAACTGAGTCTCAGTTTCACCCCACAGAAAACGCAGCACACTGCCATTGCAGAAGCAAACTGGGAAAACCTCCAAAGCAATGGTTTTGGAGCCCTAGCTGATTCAGGGCGTGGAGGAGAGTGGGGCCAGGTGTGATGCAGAATGACTCTGGCCCAAGCAGGAGCAGCTAGCCCTTCCCCACAGGGGAGGAAGTGGGTACATCTGCCTGGCAGGCTGTTAATTGGTGACAAAGCTATCAAAGCAAGAAGTTCTCGCTACAGGGTATTGGAAGAGACTTATCCTGAAAATATAAACACTTAAAAACCTCTTTGAGAATTTATTGGTGCCACAGTTTGACGATGCTGATTCATTACCTTAGGTGACTTAAGACAGCTAAGTTAGTGTTTCTTCTCCTCTCACAAACACTTTTGCTTCTAATAATTTGCCTGCCAACATGTTCTTGTTTCCCGTGCCTGCACAGTAACAAGCAGAGCTTCCTGACCTCTCTGCAGCCACTGACACTTCTTATTAAGGACCTTTGTATAGGTTCAGCTTCTCCCTTAGTGATGGCACAGCTATTCGGCATTAGATTTGATGCAGTTAACAAACGTGCAAACAGCCTGCCCTCTTAATGCCTGCTAGCCTTTCTCATTTTCTTCTTTCTTAAGCTAAACAGTTGAATGGCACCTGAGCATTAAGATAAGCAGGTTTATGATGCTAGCTTGGTACAGGATGCCATTTTCCAGCAGTGAAAAGCAACACATAAAGACGTCTCTCCTGGGAACAAATATTTGTGTTAAGAAGTGTCAGAGAAGAAGCTGGTTTCTAAAACAAGAAATGCTTATGTTGGTACTTTTTTTTAACATAAAGAATGTGGTGTTTAGCTATTAATAAATATCTAGGCTTAAAGTAAATCAAAGGCAGTGTTACTGAACATCTGGCACCTGCAGGTGAATTTTGAAGTTAGTTGATTTTAAAACGAAGACCTGGGCTCAGAGAAGGGAGAGATGTGAGGCAAGAAGGCTATATAAGAAGAAAAAAAAAAAAAAAAAAAGCTTGGCTAGGATTTCTTACTTGGGAAGGTTATTTCAGTAAATTCATGTCATGGAAGAATGTAACTACATTTCCTACTTCAGCATTGCAATTGTCTATCACCATTGTTCATAGGGACTCAGGAAAAGAAGATTTCTGCACCATGAGAAATTCTCAGTAGGACAAAGACCATGTGACTAAAGAAAGCCCTCCAGCACTTGGCAGACCAGGTGAACAGTGAGGCCTGGAGGGGGCTGAAGTTGTCACTAGCATGCTGGGGAACATGTACTAATGTCATGGAGAGGGAGTAGCTAAGCAGGAAAAGGGGCAGCCCTGTGTCTTGCAGTTGCAGGGTGCGGTTGCTGGATTCCCCAGTGACCAAGATGCAAATGTGGTTGATGCATGTGTTCTCGTTTGGACATTCATATCACACCCCTTTTCTCCCACTGCCCTGTGGATTCTTTGGCACCTGCTAAGGGGTCAGCTTACACTGCAGAGGGTTTTCTTGGTCAGGCCACTGATAGAGTCTGTTTGCTGTTTCCAGGTTCTCATTAAACCTGGAAGAACCCAGTATCACCAGGACCCCTGCCCACTGCCTCTCTAGAAATAAGCTAAGGCTGTCAGGACCAGCAGGAGACAGACTGTCAAACCCAGGGCGCGGCTGCACAAGCTTTTTCCTTAGGAATAAGAAGCAGAGTAGGAAAGGAAATGGGGTTAAAGAAAGAGACAATAAGGGCAAAATTAGAGGGAGGAGGGATTTTCATCAGTTTTCCTGTGTAAAGCAAAGCTGTTGCTTCAGCTGTGCTCTGATTTGGCTCTTTCTCTCAGTGCCTGCCCTGAAGTCTGGATGGCTGGCATTACTCCAGCTGGAGGAGCCTCCTGACACTTGGGGGGTTTCAAACATTTATGCCACCACAATCAGTCCATCTACATAA
Source organism: Pluvialis apricaria (assembly GCA_017639485.1). Taxonomy (NCBI): domain Eukaryota; kingdom Metazoa; phylum Chordata; class Aves; order Charadriiformes; family Charadriidae; genus Pluvialis; species Pluvialis apricaria. The sequence goes on along the minus strand of CM030044.1, from coordinate 53,287,027 downwards.
GTGGTTTTGGAAGTTTTCCTTGAGGACTTCTTTTTCATTCGTGTTTTATCCAGCCCATTTAGACTGGATGAAACACCAACACTGGGTCAGTGCATCCGGAGATCTGTTCTAACCAGCAGCACACGTGGGGATTAGGCTCAGTGACGTCAGCCTGTGCTTCCAGCTCTCATGAACCCGCCTGGACGCGAGCACAAATGCAGTTCTAAAGCCAGAGCTTTCTTAAGCAGAATTGACTGTTTACATCCCTGTACAACCTTGTGCAGAGAAAGGGGGATAGAGATATTGCTACTAAGCAGTATAAGGTTTAAGTGCAGGGCTCAGGGGGAAACTAATGAGCAGCCTCTTCCTTCAATTAGTTCTTGCTCTGCAGCTTTGCTTCCCCTTTGAAAGCAAGTAATTTCATACTGCAGCAAGGAGCAAGTCTGCAGTCTACAGAAAGAAAACAGACTTTGGCTTCCTACAGCTCACCACCTCAGGGGCTATCAAGGGTTATCTTCTTCAGTGATCGCTGGCCGCCTCAATCTCAAATTCCATTACGTTCTGCAAGCATGGTTTCCAAAGTATCTAAACTTTAAGGTAGACTTTGTGTGAGTGTGCATACCTGTGCGTGTGTAAAGAAAGACAATTATTTGATATGGAGAAAGCTATTGATTTTTTTAATATATTTTTGCTGTTTAGTTACCCTGTATGTGCAGAAATTCTCATTCAGTCTCAGATTTGAGAAGCACCGTTTACAAAGACAGTGCTTCTGCATTGTCTTTTGCCTCAGCAACTACAAACCTCTGGAGACTTTGCAGTGCACCAGAATGCAGGAGGGAGATTCACACTTCAGTAGACAGTCTTTGACAACTTTTTCTGATGTTTTACATGGCTTAAAAACAGCAGAGACCTTACATACTTTCAAATTGCCAGGTACTGAAGAATGGAGAAATGATAGGAGAGAAAAAAATTACTACGTGTTCTTCTGGATTTCATAGAATCATAGAATCATAGAATCATAGAATGGTTTAGGTTGGAAGGGACCTTGAAGATCATCGAGTTCCAACCCCCCTGCCACATTTCTAACTACATAGTAGTGCTTTCAGTGTCACATCACCTTGGAAAGTCTTTTTTTTATTATTATTTATTACAGCTTCACTTAACTGATCTGCTACACACCCTTGTATGTAAAAATGGTGGCTTTCACTTAAACTGGTCAATTTTGCCACTGTCCCCATTCCTACTCCTCTTGTGTGTTCCCCAACACAGCATTGAATGTAGTAGGGACAAGTTTAAGGAGTAGCACTCCAATTACAGAAAAGCGATGCTTGTTTAAACCACCAGCACATAGAAGAAACGTGCAGGTTTCACATAAACACACACACACTCACATGTGAAATCCTGTTAAATTAGGACCAGAGAAGAATACTTGAGGCAGTTCAAAGAGCAAGGTGGTAAGCTGCAGATCCCCAGAAGTTAGTTTACAGCAGGTAGAGACCCGAGAGCAAGACTACAAGGGAATCAGTCAAAATAAGGTTAAGTAAGTGAAGGGGAGAGAAGAAAAAGAAACTGAGGAAACTGTCTGCATACTGCCTGTATTTGAAACTAGAGGAGAGGGGAAGCTTAGGCCTTTTTTTCCAGTCAAAATGTGAAACGTAAGTGAAAGAATCAGGAGAAGAGGAGCTGGGGAATCAGACTGGCTGGGTACTGACTAACATGTGCAGCGTTTCATTAAGTGCTGGCAGAGGACAGAGACTGTTGAAAGGCCATGTCCTCCTCCCTCATGGGACACATCAACTTTCTGTCTTATCTGCCTTTTAATTGTTGCCCTAGTAAATAAAAGCCTTCCAGAATGCCAGAGAGATTAACAACATCACCTGGCTGCTTTAAGTTTTGGCTGCAAAGAGCTCCACCAAAATGTGTTCCTACTGGTCTAGTGGAACCAGTGGCAGGCCTGGTGAAGACAAGGCTTAGTTGGCTTTGTCTGCCGATTTCTAAGCAGGTCTGGGGCAATGCCTCTAGTGAGAGGTGGGCACAGAACCTTATGTTCCTTCATCTTCCTAAAGACACAGAGAGGTGAGTTTGGTTGAGCGGCTCTTCACAACAGTGGCAGCAGCACCATGCTACTCCTGCAGAGAAAAATGCAGATTGATCTCCCAGGTGGATAAATTGCACTGTAGTCTGAAACGCTCCATGGCTCTGAAATAATGACAGCCTTCTGAGTGGCATGACTTGCACTGTACTGCACAACCTTTCCTGACACTCTGACACGAATGTTTAACCTTGTAAAGGCTATTTAAGTTAGTCAGCACCCCTTGGCATAAAATGGTGCACACAATACCGGTCATGTGCTTACAAACTGGGGAGCACGAAAATTTCCTCCACAGACTCATTAAATGACCAACTCTCAACAAGGCATAAATCTGTTATGCACAACAGAAGAGGTTACACCTAAAAACTTGTAAAATGGCCACAGAAATGCACAGCAGTGGTTGTATGTTATGCTGTAATATACCCGTAGACTCATAAGACAACTGCTCAGTCAGATCTAAAGTCTTGTGCAGCAAGACTAGATCTTTTCCTAGGTATTTTATGCCTGCAGTTAAGTGCAATAATAACGAACCTGAAAGCATGCTGCTGCAAGAACCTGCCAAATGGTGATGTTACTCAATAAATACCCAGAGAGAAGTCCTGGGGAACGTGAACCACATACCAGATAGTGTATTTATGTCTGTGGATAAATCCTTTTGCTTGAACACAGAAATTATGACCTTATGTAGGAATTTGAAGGTATGAACCATGGAGAAAGAGGTAGTGTTTGGGGAATTTCCACCTTATTCCTGAAAGGGAAAGTTCTGTAATATTTGCCCAGGAAATAAAAAGATGACAGACATTCCCCAATAGCTGTTTTGATTTATAAACACTGCCTACATTACGGTGCTTTATATTTGTTAGTGAAGTTTCTTATGTTCTGCTTGGAGACCCTTACTCACTAGTTCGAGGTTTAAAGGAAAGGAGAAAAGGTCCATAAAAAGTAACAAATACAGCTTCTCTGGACATACAAATAAGATAACTTTGAGGCACGTTACCTAAGACATTTTAGAGCTTGAAGGACACATACAAAGGCCTGCAGTAAAAGCCAGAAGTTTCCTTTTGCCCCTTCCTACTGATTTAAAGTCTTGCATGTACTCTCTGAATGTCACTGCGCTGTCCATGGTCAGCTGCATTTAATTACCAAATACTAACTTTCATAGGCCTTGAAAGCCATGCTTCTGGAAAGAAATAACCGAACGTTATCTACAAAAATGAAATTTCTTTTTAACGTAAGGGCTTTGCATCTTCTTAGAAAACGAAAAAGTTAGAAGCAGTCTGAGAAGAAGCATAAGGTGGTAAGAGGGACCAGAAAAAGCACTCACTATGTTGCCTGTACGTAGCACAGTGCTCAGGCACGCATTACCCAACCTGCCACATAAGCAGCATGAGCCCACAGGACACGGGCTACTTGATTTCTTCTCTTTCTTCCTCTTTCTAGCAAAGATGTGGGACCTACAGAAACCGCTTGGGTAGAGATAAGAAGCAGGGGTTTTTTGGCAAATGAAGTTTTGAGGCTATCTTCCTGTATCCACCAGGATAGTGAGGCCAGTATCAACATTACTTTGTAGAACATCTTCTTTTAAAAAAGTTAAAGCCTTTTAAAAACTTACTTTTCCTCTTTCATCTGCCGTAACCCACCTGCCACAGTCTGTTTCTCTTCCAATGGAAAGGTTAACCGGTTACTACTATCCAGTATCATTAAAAAGGGGGGTGAGGAAGGTTCTGCTTGCCAAACACTTTCAACAGTCACTGACTTCAGTTCCCTTCCTCACCTGCCATGCACCTTTCGTTGCAACTTTACATAAAATCTCCCTGTCACCACAGCTCAGCCTTCAAACCTGTGTTTTAGAGGAAGCAGCTCACAGCGCTGCTAGTTTCTGGAGCAAACATCAGCTCTCAGCACAGGCTGCACAACCAAGTGGCCGCAGCACAGGTTACCCTTGGGAAGCTGCGGGCCTGACACTTCGGCACTTTCCTCTTCCTTCAGCATCGGCGGCTCCGAAGCGGGACGGTCTCAACCCCGCTGCCGCAAGGCTGCCGGAGGACCCCACGGCAGGGCAGCTCGCCAGGGCCTCGCGCCCTGGGCCTCTTCGAGCGCCGGACTCCACCACGCTGCCGGCCGCTGGTCCAAGACAGCCGGCTGATGCCGCCCATCTCTTAACGCTACCGCCTGCGGCCCCCCGCTCCAGCCGCTCGCCCCAACGCTCGTCCCGGCCTCCAGCTCCCCCCCGCGCCGCCTTCCCTGCCAATGCGGAGGCCTACTTCCGGTTCGAGGCCACACCTCTCGCGGCGGGGTTGGCTGGCCATTGGCCAATAGTAGGGCTCGGAGGACGGGCACCGTGGCCGCTGGTTGGTCGGCAGTGGGGACAGGGGCGGGGAGAGGGGGAAGGGGTGGAGCCTGCGGTGCCGCCCCGGAGAGCCGGCGGAGCGGGGCCTGGTAGAGGGAGAATGCGGCTGCGTTCGGGCGTCTTCGCCTCCTCCTGCCTCATGGTGGAGGCCCTGGGGGTCGCACTGTTCCTCCGCGGCTTTTTCCCGGTGCCCGTCAGGTCCCTACCCCGCAGAGAGGCCCGCGGGGACCCTCCCGCCGAACCGGCCCCGCCCGGCCCAGGTAAGCGGAGCAGCCCGCCCCTCCCCTCCCCTCCCCGCGCCGCCGAGACAACGCCTCCCTCGTGGCTCGTCACGGGCGGCTGCTGGTCATCAGGGCAACCGTTCGCTCCTGCCCGCCCGCAGCCCCGGGCAACGGTTGCTGCGGCACCCCCGGCCCCGGCCCGGCCTGGCTGGCCCCGGCGGGGCCCCGCTCTCCGGCCGGAGCCCGGCGGAGTGAGGGATGGGGCGGCGGAGCCCCGGCGGGGCTGGGTGTCTTGCCGCTCAGCATTGCATTTGCCGCCGCCGGTTTGTGTTGGGTCTCTTGGGTTGTGAGGTGGCAGAGGCAGGAGAAGCCGGTGCGAGCCCGGTGCCGTGAGGCCCCGGGGTGCTGCTGGAGAGCTGTCTGTAGCGCAATCGCGTTTCCAGACCTGTTCAGAAATAGTTTAGAACTTAACGGATTTTGCATGGAGTTATCGATCGCTGCCAGCAGTGTTTGCTCATGGTCGCAAAAAGCCTTAAGCATCAGCTGTCACGTTTTTGGAGGGTGTGCGATTCTGTTATTTTATTCCCCTTTGCCTCTGATGCAGCCGTTGTACCCATATTCTTTAGTGGCAAGTTATTTGTGTTAAATAATGCCATATCAGTTGTGATGCCTCACGGGGTTGCTCTGTTAACTTACTGGTTGTATTGTGTTTGAGAGTCATTGTTTCTATGATGCTCACTGTGGTGTATGTCTTAGTGCCACTTTAGTGAGACTTTAACACTTCAGTAGTGGGGAAAGCAACGGTAGTAATATAGATTTCCTTCACATTCTAGTCATATTGGAAAATGCACAATATTACTGTCCATTACTGTTTCTCTAAAATCATGGTCTCTACAGGTCCTGCTGTATTCCATAGCTGAAATTGTGGAACCAAAGTTTTCAAGCATCTTTTTAATGAGGAGTTGGTAGAGGATGTGCTGATACATAAGTGTCTTACATGTCCAGTCACAAGTTATATTAAAATAATGTGAACAAGAGGAATGTGTACTCGAAGGAGTGTTCTTCACCAGTGTTTGGAGCTTGTGGGGTGTAAATTCAGGTTCAGTGGACAGCTGAACTGAGTAGTATTTTGCTCATACAAAGTTCTTGCTCAGGGCATCTAATCATGGTTAACTTGGTGGAGCAGGACCGTAACTGCCAAACTGGGTCTTTAGCTGCTTGTTATTGTCAATCCTTCTAAAGTATATGACATTATGCATGTTGGGACAGGCTTACTTAAATTGTGAGAAACAGTGGAGGGAAGAGAAGGTTGTGTAGTTTAGAGCGTGGTGTGCTGATACTGGTTTAGCAGGAACACTGAAAGAATCTAATCTGGTAACAGACCTGAGTGGACACTGCCAAATCACAAGCTGCTTTTTAGCTGGAGATTACCAAGACTGTCAGAGGTGTTTGATAGCCTGCTGTGGGTGAAATGTTGCATTCACATGTGATTATTAGCAGGAAACTAACATGGAGGGAGACTGTTTGCGTGGGAGGGAAGTATCAGACAATTGGGTTTTGAAAAGGCTGTTTTGAGTTGAAAAGTATAAAAAACCACAGGGCTCTACAAACAGTTTAAATTTAGGCACATCACGAGTAATCTGGGTATAGGTAGGCAAAGATGGAGCACCAGTGGAAGAATACTTCCTTTCTGTAGTTCCTGGATTTCAGTTTGCTTGCAGAGTGATCTCTTGGTCTGGATGATAAGTTCTAAAGACAGGGAATTGCTTACTAAACTGTGATACAGAAGGCTTTCAGCCTACTTTAGATCTGTTCAGAAAAGACTATTTCTTCAGTGATTCTGTATTTCCTGAACGTTTCACTTTCTGAGCCCTGACTGCTGTTGAATCCATGCTGTCTTGCCTGTGGGATGACTGATAAAATTGTGCAGTTGCTTGTATAATAGTGAATACTTGCAGCACAGCATTGTGGTAAGTTTTTGGTAGAACCTATGGTTTTGTTCACTACTTACAGAAGTTCAGCTTCATTTAAAGTAACTGGTTTTTAAATAACCGTAGCAGGGATAAATAAGCATGCTGCGTGCCAAGAGTTGCACAATGTGTTGCTTCAGCTATCTTATAATAAGTATTTTCAAATGGCTTGTAATCGACTTTTAATTCCTTCTCAATACTTTGACTTATTGATGAATAACACTGTAGGAGGGACTTGTGAGTAGGGTGTATGTGTTTGTGATCTGAATGTTTTTGGCATCCAGCAAGTTTTATTTCTCTAAGCAAGTGGGTAGGAGTAAATTATGAGAAAGATTTAGCTAACAATACAGTACATCTAGTTGTGCCTTCTTGTTTTTCATTGAGAGCCAAAGTATGCCTGGGAAGTTGATAATTCAGATCCTGGATAAACAACGTTATCATTTTAATCAGGGTTGGTGGCAGTTAGCATTTTGTTGTTGTTTAGATTTCTTTCTTCTCCCTGCTGTGCCTCCCTCCCCAATTTCATTATTTGGTGAAATCACTAGCAGTAACGAGTCCGTGAATGTCAATTTATTGATTCTTATCTATGTGCCCAAAAATACAATTTCTGAGGCTGGTTTTTGAGATTCTCTTGTTAGACACAACATTATCTGTGACCTTTCCAGATGATCAGCCACTTATTCAGAAACACATTTTACTCTAAAGGAGTATAAAAACCCTAACTTTATGTAATGCGTGTAATGAGAAGTTGATTAACCACAATGTTGTCTGAGTAGAGATCTGTGGGTGGGATCCATTCTGCTTCCATTTTGTCCTTCTGTGTTTTCTCCTGGTGTAGAGATGGTGGGCCAAAAACTGCTGCTGTAAAAGCTAAATGTCACCATGTTGACCGAGCTCAATGCAAATGAAGAGCTGCTGCGGCCAGCATTAAGTCCATACAAGAGAAAGAGGTGGGCTTGAAGGCATGACACTGCCCCCTACCTGATGCGCAGCAGCATTTTGCTGTGGGTGGCCACATAGAATGTTCAGGGGATTCTGGAATTGGATTTTGGCCCTGCAGCTACCATCGCTGAACCATCCTGGCATACGGTTTTCTCCCTTGAAGGGTGCAACTGTGCACAAATCTTTTCCCTTCAAGTTTCAGTGAAACTACCTATTTGTTTGTAATTTTCCTGTTCCCTTATGGTGGGATTTCATTGAGAGGCATTGCTTGAAATTGGGTATTTGCACAGGTGCATGCTGCATCTTTTTTCTAACAAAAATTGTCTATTGGATATATGTAGTTCAGCTTTACTAAATTAACTGGAGAGAAGGTAGCAGCTATCCCTTCTTATTTGTTTGAACAGTCTCCATTTCGTAGCTTTTCCTTAGTTTTCCCAATTTCACATTGTGCATTCCATTCACGTTATGTTTTCCTTCCTTGATGCTGTATTGGATTGTTTTTGTTGTTGTTGTTGTGTCATTCCTGTGCTGGATGGCCTGAAAACTCAGCATCCTCTGATTAATTCTCATGTTTGCTATTGTTTGCAACTTTTTGCTTCTGAATGTAAAGTTAATAAAGAAGTTAGAAGCACTCATTTCTGTGGTGAAGTTGTCCTTTAATTTCTGTCTATCCATTGTTAAAATTTGTTGATGACTTTTATATACCCGTTTTTTGTTGTTTAGGAATGGTTTCTAACTGGACCAAAATTCCACCACCGCTTTTCAAAAAAGTTGTCATTGTGCTGATAGATGCTTTGAGAGATGACTTTGTGTTTGGATCCAAAGGTAAACAGTTCATGCCATATACTAGACAAGTTGTTGAAAAAGGGACATCCTATAGTTTCATTGCTGAAGCGAAGCCACCCACTGTGACTATGCCTCGAATTAAGGTAAGTGTTTTTTTTTCTGCTGAGGGTTGTTTCATTTGAGAAAGTTTTGAAGGTTGGGTTGTTTCATGTGCTCAGAGTTGGCATAAAGGGCAGGTTTGCTGTGTTACTGCAATCTGTGGCTGAAACTCCCTTTCTCCCTTTGCTTTAGTAGTGCGTGTGATAGAGTCCTGATTTGCCGTGGCCCAGAGGTGTTTCCTGCAGGAAAGGGCAGGTCAGAGATCAAAGGAAAGCAGAGAGGCTGAGTACGAGGAAGAGGTGGCAGCTTCTACTTAAGTCACTTTGCCTTGCTTTGTTCCTTTATTTGGTAGTTCTGTGGTGAGAAGGTCTGTGAGAATCAGTTGAGGCCAGGTAAGGCCTTATTGCAGGCTTAAATGATTGACGTAATCTTTTCATTTGTAATCATGGGAAGGCCTCAAATTTTCTAGTTGTCTTCTATCCAAGAACATTTTTGTTGGTATTTCTCTGTGTTCTTGTAACTTCTGATAGGAAATCCAGTTTAGTGTAAATTTGTTTTGTCATAGGGATGCTTTTGCAGAGCTTAAAGAGAAAATTGTGCCAAGTTCCAGGTAACTGAAAGATGAATTGTGCCTGTGTCACCAAAATACTTGATCATGCAGGCTTCTCAGTGATGGATCTGAGTCACATTTCTTGCATTGAAGGAGCTGAGGGAGTGAGTTTTGGTAGGTCAGCAAGAAGGCCAGTGAGAGAGTGGGGGGTGTTACAGTTTGGTAACTCTTCATAAGTGGACCTCGCTGCATTTTCCAGAAGATTCTTAATTAGTTTGAATGTGCTACCATTGTTGTGTTAAGTCAGTTTACTTAGGCATTCTAAACCATCTTTTTGTTGATTTCAAGACCAGTAAATTAAGTAAATTTCAACTGGCATACAAAGTCATTCTGTTGTCCACCAATTAACAAAATATTATTTTTACCTTTCTGTAAAGCAGTTATCTCTGACATCAGCTAGCACTGTTTTGTGGCAGGTGATGTGATGTGGCATGGCAGCTCGTGTTCTTTTAATTTATTACGCTTCTTTATTGAAAGGATAATTTTTCTGCCCTCTGCTTCATTGCTTCCTCTTACACTAATACTGTCTTCTGAGTAATGGAAACTTTTTGGTTTCTGTTGATATGTCTCTTTTCTTGTTTTATGTAGGCTTTGATGACAGGTAGCATACCTGGTTTCATTGATGTTGTTGTGAACCTCAATTCTCCGGCTCTGTTGGAGGACAATCTGATATGGCAGGCAAAAACAGCTGGGAAAAGAATAATCTTTTACGGTGATGATACTTGGGTTAAATTATTTCCAAAGCATTTTGTGGAATATGATGGGACAACATCCTTTTTTGTGTCAGACTTTACAGAGGTGAGAGGCTTTGTATAATCCCAAGTTAAATAATGTGGGTACAAACACGTAGTGGCAGCTTCTAAGAATGAAGCAGTAAAACTGTCCTTGTTCTGAAATACGAACCTGGCAATTAAAAAGAAATTGGATTTATATGTGTTTTCAGGATTGGCAATGTGGATCTAAGCATTTCAGTCCTTCATGCATATGTTCTTGGAATTGTTTGGATCATAGAGTAACAAACAGTGTGTTACTGTATAACTTTCTTAAACATGATATTCTCACAAAACTTGTGGTAGGAAATTAGACCACTTTGTTTAAAAATTCCACTATCCGTGTTTCCAGTTTGCTATCACATTTATGTCGGTATGTGCCATCTTTAAAAGGCCTATTTATATATAATCTTGGTGTCTTAGAGGCATACTTTCTATAGTGTTGTATCACTTTTGTAGTTGCGATATTAGTAGTGTTTCAGTATGTTATCAAAGAAGGAGCGTACAAAGTAAATAAAACAAATTCTGAAAATTCTTATTCTGGGCATGCTAAAAGAGTAAATGATTTGGCAATTTTAGTTCATATTTTGAACCTTAATGATTTGTAAAATGTCAGGCCATTGACCTGCTGCTACTGACATAAGTATTTTATTGTCTTTAAGGAAGTTAGATAGGTCTAATGTGTATTGGAAGACACTTTTAATTGGTTGCTCTAATAAGACTTGCAGAAACTTCAACATGGAGTGGAAAAATGCAAACATGCTTCTGGGTCTGCAATTATATGGCTCTCGAGCTCTTTATGCAGTCTTTATGCTTTCTGAATATAGTCCATTAAACAGAAAGCTTTTTATAGTTTTTTAGACAGTTATATCCAGAGTCAACAAAGCGGTGTTGCACATGAAATTTTGTAAGGATTTTTAATATCCAAGGAGAAAAGTGTACAACTAAATATAGGTTGTCAACCTAAGCAGGAGAACATGTGAATTAGGCCTCAAATAGCACTTTTCAAGTAATTTTTTTCTTGCTATGTCGTCAGTTCTCTTTCTCACAGAGTTCTCTTTCTCTCTTTTTGTGTTTGCACAGTAGCAAAAATTGAGCTGAAATAGCAGGAGTGGATTTTTTCTGTTGTGCTTCGAAGCACCAAAGACAGGCTTTTTCCTGTACCTACTTCTTGTGAAATGATAAACCAGGAGTGTAAAGGATGAAAGTGACTGAAAATTTCTTGAAACAGTTTTTGAAAGTATCCATGGAAGCATGGCAACCAATTTTCTCTGTTTGTATGTAATCTGATGCCTTGTAACCAGGAAAGAATGAAATGGGGTAAAGAATCTGTTTTGTAAGAAAGGATTTTTTGACTGCCTGGCATTGAACTAATCAACCTGATTTTTTTTTGCTTTTTTTTTTTGTGTTAATGTTACGAGTGACTGTAATTCTCATCAGCTTCTACAGGATTTTCATGGGTAGTGCAGTCTAATTTTTCTATGCTTTTTACAAGAGGGAAATTATTTTTACCTTTTAATTGTTTTCCTTTTATTTCTAAGGTTGATGATAATGTTACCAGGCATTTGGATAGAGTGTTGAAGAGAGAAGACTGGGATCTCCTAATACTACATTACCTGGGGTTGGACCATATTGGACATGTGACTGGGCCAAACAGCCCATTAGTGGGACCAAAACTTCGTGAAATGGATAATATAGTGAAGAAGATTCATATTTCTCTTCTCTTAAAGGTAATATAGTTCCTTCTTGAATCAATGTCTGTTAGTTGTGTACTAACTTTAAAATGCTTGCTTGTTTGAGGGTGGTAGCTTGTTTATTCCTAAACCAAAGCAAGTATTCTTCTGTTCTTTTCCTTCCCTCTCCGTTCCCCAGTTAACAGCATAGTGTAGCATTTTTAAGGATTTACTGGCTGACTTTAGTAACATCTGTTAACAGTCTCTTCTAAACAGCTGTGGGAAATAATTCCCCACTGGTGTGTGAGAAGAGGAGAGGAATGCATGCCAAAATTCTCTCATCACTCATGAATTAAAATGGTGGTTGGTGTGCTTCCTAGTAATGAAATACAGCAGAAGGAATAATGGACTTGTATAGCTAATGGCTCTAATTTCTGCAATTGTGAAGGCACCTAATTCTTAGATGTTGAAAAGATTCAGATGGAAATGGTGGTTGTAAACAGCATTTTTCTTATGCTAAATGTAGCATGTAAATTACCAAATCTGAATCTGTTTTTAGATTTGGAAATGTAGGATATCACTTATCTAAATAGTCTGGATGTTGAAATACCAAACCCTAATTCCAAGTGGCCTGAAGCTTTTCGCTTGTTTGGTTTTGGCAACTGCAATTCAGAATAGCTGCTCATAAAATTTCAGTAGTATTTTTAGACAAATGTATATTATTGTAGGAAAAGAGAGGTTAAATCCTGCTTGTGGAAGTTATAATCTCATTAATGTTGCAGTGGTTTTGCTGCAGTTTGTTAGTAAGTTTTGGTTTTGCCAACTATATGCAAGCCTTTATCTGAGTTTCAGAATACAGAAGTAATAAAAGCACTTTACTTTTGGATACAACAGGTACTGGTAATAAATGGAGATGACACAAAACTGCTTTGCTGGGGAATGACAACATTTATTTTCTGCTGTCTTTGTTAGCTCAAAATTGTTGGACAGGCCTCACTTATGCTTCTGTTTCTCTTTCTTCAGAAAAATAACCATAATTTGATATCAGTCATGTCAGATTTCTACCCCAAAAGCACTTGAGAGACTAGAGGCTACTAGAAATAGGATTATCTTTTTATGTTAAATTTTTATTATGTTAATATTTACAATATTAATAATTTACCATTTGTATTAACTCAATGAAGCTGAAGAAATGGAGGGGGGGGGGGGGAACACTTCTCTGTTAATGCTACTGCTCCTGGACTCCTGATTTTCTTCCCAGAGTATGGTGACCTTTATTTAATTCTTCAGTAAGTTTCTTGTGACTCTGTAAATGAAGGGGGGGTTTAAAGCTTCTTTTGTGTTGTGTTTTTTTTTTTTTTTAACATACTGACAAACATGTTAGATATGTATGTGTGCCCTAACTGTTAAAAATGAATACTACTGCATAATACTTAGTTGCAGACATCTCTTGTAATCTGTCCCTGTGTTGTGAACCAATTTAAAAAGTAGAATTTATTTTGAAAGATATTCGTGTATGAAGATGATAAAGGTAGTGAAGCATTATATATACACATCTTGTTTATACAGTAACTTAAATTTATTTCTGTGACTTGCAGGAAGAAGCTTCTCTGCGCAATTTGCTAGTTGTCTGTGGGGATCATGGGATGTCTGAAACAGGTAGTCATGGTGGTTCTACAGAAGGAGAAGTGCACACACCACTGCTGTTTATCAGTTCTGCTTTCGAAAAGAGAAGTGGTAAGAACCAAAGAAGCTTGACCTTTTTTAGAACACATTGCCATCTCTAATTTGTATTAGCTCTAGAATTCTTCCTGAAAAGTACTTCGGTTTGTTCTACAGATATCTGTCAAGGCTGAGAGATGACAGCAGTGAAAGCATGGCTATTGATTGCTAGGCATTAAGGAAAAGATATGGAGCATGAGTGTATTTACTGTTAATTTTAAATCATTGATGTGAGTTTATCTGTTTCTGAAACTCATTTTCTACCTGTATAATATAGCTTAAGGTAAGAGGCAAGAAGGGAATGGTGTGCTAGGGAAACTTTAGTCTAATTTGGAGAGTCTTGCTTGAATAAACTCCTTGACTGAGTAAATTGGTAAAATGTAGTTACACCAGGAGTGAATATTTTCTTCAATAATACTACTTCCTTCTGCCTTTCATTCTGCCTCTTGCTCATTTCCATCTGATTTCGTTGCTTTTAAAGCCTGTTTGCAGAACCTTGCCTTGTTTATCTTGCTGGAGGTTTCTGCAGCACAGTGGAAGTACATTTATCTGGTTGTCATTTATAAAGCTGTTATCCTGCTGCAATAGGAAGCGTTGCTTGAGGAGTCATTGAACTCTTTTCAGATATCAAAACAAAACAAAGTCAAGAGCTGACCAAAGCTCTCAGGTAAGTTTTTGCTTTATAAATTTCACAGGTATGTGTTGACAATCAGGCCACATGAGTGTAGAGTCTGTAAATGGAATCTTGTGTTCATTGGGATTAGTTTTTGTTAGGTTTAAACTGAACATGCAGTTTTTACAGTGCAGTGAAATATATCTATTCACCTGTCTTTTGGAATTGCGTTTGTGATTTCTAATGATACCTATGTAAATATCCGGCACCTTGCTTCTCATTGCTACCGTAATCAGAATTCTAGTGACTGCTCCTTATGATCCTACTGTAGACAAAATGTACTGTGGTTAATTTGATAGACCTCAAAATAGTAACCCTGTGGGCTTTTGCATTTAGTATGCTGTCAGAATATTACTTGTGTAGCCTTCTACAGAGATATGTTACCCATGATTGGCTAAATGCATTTGGTAGTTTGGCGCTTTTTTAACCAGTTAAGAACTTGCCTTTAAAGATGAAACCTGGAAACTGCTGACATACAGGCATTTACGCAAAGAGGCTTTAGGGATTATAGATGGTGTTCTGGACAAGTACGAGATTAATCAGAGCTAGATGAGAAATGGGAGAAATTCTAATGTTCTTAAGGGGAGCCTTGAGAATAATAAAGACTGTATATAGAATTCTTTTGGTACTGTAGTACTGTTAAGTCAAAGCGCGCAATACCTGGAGTTACAAAAGAGAGCAAAGTAAAAGCATACTAGAAAAACAATTTTATGTAACAAGTAAAGCACACAAAGAAACAATTGGTAAGACAATGTTAAACAAAAGGTTACTTACATTAGTGAAATCATTCACATGCGTAGATGTCTGTGGGACTGAAGGCTAATCCTGATAACTGCAGTAAGGTAATAGGATCCTGAACAGAACCCTTTAAGAATCATTGGATTTGCCTGCATGGAGGTGTGGATTTGGGCCTCAGGGTTCTCTACCTGATCTCTTAATTCTGTTTGCATAGCCACCTGATATGAGTTAGATCTTGAGCTGTTGTCACTATATTGAAAAGCTTCTAGAAAGCTGCCAGCATTATTTCAGATTCTCATTCTACATTCATGCGTTAAATTAGTCTACTGTAGTCTTTCTAGCCTTTCTAATGTAAAAGTTATCAAACCCTCTTAGAATGTAGGATGCAACTTGATATTAAGGTGATCTCCTGGACCATATATTTTCTTACTTGTATAACATTCATGTTGTGTTTACAGTAGTTGCTAGCATTGAAGAGTGATATTTGTTGAGAATTTAATAAATTTTGGTCTTACAACAGCAGAGGATAGAAGCTGAAAAAGATCATTCAGCTTTCTGCAGATCACTTGAAATAGCTGATCTAACACCAATGAAAAAAGATTTGAAACTAACAAGATGCCAGCTGTCTCTGGAGAAATACAATAGGCCTGTTATTTAAATACTTTTTTTCTCTCTCTTTTTTTTTTCTTTTTCCTTTTTTTATTGATTTTAGGTCCTCTAACCAAACCTGAAGTTGTGCAGCAAACTGATTTAGCTAGCACACTGGCAGTAGGTCTTGGTCTACCAATTTCGAGAAACAGTGTTGGGAACCTTATATTGCCAGTTGTGGGAGGCAAGACAATGAGAGAACAACTACGTTTTGTGCACTTGAATGGGTTCCAGCTTAGCAGACTGCTACAAGAGAATACAGCTGCATATGAAAAAGGTAAATCAGCTAAAAAAAAAGTTACATATACAAAAGCCGATTGTTTATACATGGTTTGGGCTTTTAGGTTCAAGGTATAGCATGGCACTGCATATTCACCATTCAGTGGAGAGCTGTGTTGAGAGAAATGACACTGAATTCAGTCTTTACTGTAACCTACTCTGGCATGCTGCCTCTGAATAAATGATTTTTTTAATGACCAGTACTCCTCCTAGTAGGCAAAAGAGCAGAAATAATGATGAAAGAGTAAGATTTAAGTAAAACTGCCAGTGTAGTTAAATATCAGTTGTTTCGTATCTGCTATTTATGAGGTATTCTGAGCTATTTGGAGGAATAGCACAATGGCATGAATTTTCGAGTTTAAATAAAAAGATGCTTCAAGTAAAACTGGGAAATAATTTAGGGTAAGTTATCTTTTTGTTTCATTCTTATGTATGAATTTACTTGGAATGAGAACCTAGAGAACGGCAAAGTTGTTTATTAAAAATACACGTACGTGTATATCTTTGGAAGAAAGAATAAAAAACAAATGGAAAAAATAAAACCTAGCAAAATGTAGTATTTCATTAGGAAGCAAGCTGCAATATAAGTAAGCAAGTTAATATAATAATTTTGTGAAAAAATTTGAGTCAGAGGATGAAGGAGAATATTTCACCATGGACATTAGAAGACTTTGTTGTCTTAAAGTGACTGTGAGCCTGAAGTCCTTGTCACTTGATTTATTATCTGTTGAATCATTAAAATAACTGGATGAGAATACAGAGCTGTGTTGTAGCTATGAATAACTGAAGTGGATAACAACATAAAGTTTAGCAAGATGATCATTGTTGGTCAAGAATTAATTGTCTTTCAACATCACAGCTTCTAATCATAATTAAACCCTGTCCAGGAGTCTAACAAAACAAATGCCATTTATGGTAGCAACATGTCAATAGCAGGACCCATGTTGCATCTATTCTGATATTTGTTTCTGCACAGATTTCCTTGCTTAACCCATTTGTGTCAAGTGAGGAAACTTGCCCTGTTCATGGAGTTTGGAATATGTCTGTGTTACTGGAAATTCTGATACAAAGCTCCATCTGACAGTATTTCTGCAAGTACTGGTGAAACAGGCTGAAGATTCTATCAGCTTCTGGTTTACATCTTCACTTTCATTTTATTTTTGTCTGGGAACAGTTCAATTTCAACTTGTAGTATTCATCTGAGAAATTAAATCAAAATTGCTGAGGATGGAAATGTGAGAAATTTTGATGCTACTTGCTTGTGACTGCAGACTGCTATTGGAGATGCTACCCTAAGGGAAAGGGACTGTGGGGCAAAGCATCCATGACGAGCGTTTCTTCTTTCCATAATGGAGAGTCTCAGTAACATGGAACTGGATCCAAGTAGCTTTTAGCAGAGTCTTAAAGTGAATTCTCCCTGTTGCTGTAAACTTTCTTAGTGTCTTGTTTTTATTAAGAGTATCCTAAATATGCAAGGCTGCAACGCTTTGGTCAGGATGATTAAGATTGGCAGGGAAAAGAGATGTGCTGTTTGTTTAGTGTTGTTTGATTGATGTGGATACTTCAGGCCCTAGAAATACTAAAGAAAATGTCACTAACTCAGTGACTAATGCTGCATGTAGTTTAAAAGCATGCATGAATGGCCCTTTATTTTGGGTGGCTTCTAAGTGAGGATAAATACCATCCCACCTATCCCACTACAGGCACATACAAACGTATGCATGTCTGTCATGATTCCTATAGGAAAGGAATTATCTTGAAAAGAAGTCATTATATTCAGTAGTCAGATTCAGCTTAAAGAAGGATGCCTATTTTTAGAAAGAGTAAAAAGGAGGACCCTGGGAGCTACTGACCAGTCAGCCTCACCTCCATGCCCAGTAAGGTCATGGAGCAGATCCTCCTGGAAGACACGTCAAAACATATGGAATACAGGGAGGTGATTAGAGATGGCCAACATTGCTTCAGCAAGGGCAATTGTGCCTGACTAATCTTCTACAATGGAGTGGCCTAACTGTATCATTGGACAAGAGAAAAGCTGTAGATGTCATCTACCTAGACTTCTGTAAGGCCTTTGATAGGGCCTCCCACAACATTCTTGTTGCTGTATTAGAGAGATATGAGTTTGATGAATGGACGCTTAGATGAGTAAGAAATTGGCTGGATGTCTATGTCCAAAAACTTACAATCAATGGCTGAATGTCCAAGTGGAAACTAGTAACGAGTGGTGATCTACTGAAAGATGTCCCTGCCCATGGTGGCAGGGGTGGACTAGATGCTCTTTAAAGGTACCTTCCCTTCCAGCCCGAACCGTTCTATGATTGTAAGTTGGGAAGGTGAGGAGGGAGAGTTGCCCTTTACGTGAGAGAGCAGTGGCAGTGCATGGAGCTCTGCCTGGGGGTAGATGATGAAACAGTTGAGACCTTCTGGGTCAGGATTAGTGGACAGACCAACATGGGCAGTATTGTTACAGGTGTCTGCTACAGTCAGTCTGATTGGGAAGAATTAGTAGGTCTTCAGACAACTTGAGGAAGCCTCACGTTCACCATCTGTGGTGCTCATATGGTGCTTCAACCATCCTGTGGCAGTTCAGATAACTGGACAGTGAGGTGGACTGAAAAGTGGCTCAGCTGCTGGGCTTACATGGTTGTGATCAGCAGTACAAAGTCCACCTGGAGTGGACTAGGTCAGTCACTAGTGATCAACCCCAGGACTGGACACAGGTCGATACTGTTTATCATCTTCCTTAATGACCTGGGTGATGCGACAGAGTGCCCCCTCAACGAGTCTGCATACAATACAGAACTGGGAGAAGTGGTTGATACAGTTGGTGGGTATGCTGCCATTCAGAGGCACCTCGACAGACTAGAGAAATGGGCTCACAGGAACCTCCTAAGATTCAGCAAAGGGAAGTATCAAGTCCTACACCTGGGAGGAAATAATCCCATGTACCAGTGCAAGTCGGGTACTGACTGGCTTGAAAGCAGCTTGGTGGAGAAGAACAAGGGCTCCTTGGGGACACCAAGGTGAACATCACCCAGCAGTACACCCTTGTGGAAGAAAGGCCAACAGCATCCAAGACTGCATTAGGAGGTCCGTCATCGGCAGGTCAATCCCCCCTCTTTCCTCAGATGTGGGAGGTCACATCTGGGGTCCTGGTTCCAATTCTGGTCTCCCCAGTACAGGAAAGGCATGGATATAATGTAGTGAGTGCAGCAAATGGCCATGAAGGTGATGAAGGGATTGGAACATCTATCCTACAAGGAGAGGCTGAGGGTGCTAGGACTGTTCAGCTTGGGTAGGAGAAGACTCAGCAGGGATCTTATCAATGTAGGTAATGAATGATGGGAGGGAATAAAGATCGAACCAGGGTCTACTTGGTGGTGCCCAGTGAATAGACAGGAGGCAGTGGGCATAAATTGATGTACAGGAAATTTTGTTAAACTGAAAGAAAACTTTTTTCATATAAGTGTTGTCAAGCACTGGAGTGAGTTGCCTGGAGAGGTTGTGGAGTCTCCACGCCTGGAGAGGTTGTGGATTCTCCACACCTGGAGACATTCAAGACCTGACTGAACGCAGTTCTGAGCAATCTACTCTAGCTCACACTGCTCTGAGCCTTTGGTTTTTATTTGTGGACCATCTGGACACTCATTAGAGTTGTGCTGGCAAGTCTTGGGCCATACCATTTCTGAATTCTACAAAGTGTGTTGCCAGGTTTTTTGAGGGAAAGAAACCTCAGAAGATTAGACATCTCACTGACATATGCTGCTGCAGGTTTAAGCTTTCCGATGCAGATTCTCAGGTAGTAACAACTGGTGGATTGTAACATTTCAGTGGAATGCTAAGAGAAGTGCCTGTCACTGGAGCTTCAGTTTAAAGTGAAAGATACTTGCAGGGATAGTCTAAGCCTTGCTGCTTTTAAAAAAGCTATTACTATTTTCAACTCTTCAGCTCAAAAAGAGTAGGCTCTTCTGAAGGGGAAAACATGGAATTCCTGCAGACAGTATTGTAATTTGCAGCACAGATACAGGACACCAGCTATTAGTACGTTGGACATGATGACAGAGTCATGGTAAGAAAAGATTTACCCATTGTAAGCTACAGCATAACGTATATATTAATTTTTGGTGCAATGTTCGTTTCCTTTTTAATGCAAAAAGATGAAATCAGATGTCAATTGAGATGAATCACAGTCAGATGGGAAAGCAGAATGGTCTTTATGTGCTGTTTAATGATGAAGCCATGGAGTACCCTGGATTCAGCCACTCCAATGTTACGAACAAACTGGAACAGTACACAAAAATACCTTTGTCTTCAAGTGTATTTTAAGTTTATCTGTTAATAAAGAGCAGAATGGAGGCAGGTGAGTAACTTCGCCCTCCCCCCAGCAATGTTTGTTCTTACAAACATGCATTTTAAAATCAAAAGGTGGTACAGGATTTCTTGGGACTTGGGTTTTGATTTCTTGAGGTACAAAGGAATCTTCACTGTTGAACCTATCTTCAGGTAAACTAAATTTTGAATGGGAAAATTTAAACTTGGCTAAGGGCTTGATTATTTTGAAAACGACTTTTTGAAATGTACTAATAAATGCTAATGTGAGGTGTTAGGTTTTCTTTTGATAGAGATGGACACATGCAGCTAAAAAAAGAAAAAGAGTCTGGAAATGGAGAATAAAAACAGCTGGGAAAAAATGAAGAAGGTAAAAAGAGAAGTATCTAGAAACACACTGTGGGTTTCTGAGTGAGTTCATACCTCAGTGTAAGGTGGGCAGCTGTAGGTATCTAGTAATGCTTCCCTCATGTTCTGAACTTATGAACATGCATCTGAATGATGAACTAGGATTGTCTCTTTGAAAGGCACTTCACACTGGAGTGAAGAGTCACGCTTGAGAGCAAGTTGGATGTTGTTACTAAAACGAGTGTCCACTCTTCAATTTGGAACTAATCCTGGACTTGTATGAGAGGCATGTGTTGATTGAAATAATTTGATGGTTAAAGGGAGATTTTTATATTGAAACTGGAGAAGTCACTTTTACGTTATCCATTCCTTTCTTATATTTATAGGTGTGGGGGTTTTTTGTTTTTTGCTTTTTTAAATGATTGCTGACTGTGGCTGGACGTAAGTGAAATTTTTATCTAACAGTTGCTTGGGAAGCATAGCCATTTGCTTGTGATAACATTGGAGGGTGGCTGAAGCAGAAATTGCTAATGTAATACTATGCAAGTAAACCATTGCCAGTGCTTTGGGAAACCTGCAACTGGGCAAGCTTGCTTTGGATTTTGCCTCAATTTTAACTTGTTTTGTGCGTATTCCATGCAGGAGTGACCTGCAAGTGTTACCCAGCAGTTACCAAAATGCTTCTCAACGACCCAGAGTCTAAGACCCTTCTTATTTTATACTTACTGCATACAAATGTTCCATTGAACAGTTATCACTGGAGTTCTCAAAGGAAATTTGGTAACCATGGTCCTTTATTCCTTTCTGCAGGATCTTTAAGTCATTCACTTAATATATATATCAAAGATGTAAGTGTGGGTTTGGCTAAAAGAGTCATTTTTCATAACATGGGCAGAATAGGTTTGGTGGACAGTAGCATGGAAAGAGGTAGATGAGAATGAAATGCTAAAAGGATTGAAGAGGGAGACTAGGCAAAAAGCATGAAAAGAGAGCAGAACAGGAGCAGAAGGTGTGGAGAGAATTTATTTAGATTTCAAAATATAATTTAACTCATTTCAATGTTCTGTTCAAGGAAATAGTGTCATGTCAAATCTCGGTTTGATTAAAGCTGATTTTAGATGATCCTTTCTGGATTTCCTCAGAAGTATGAATATTTAATGAATATTTAACTCGTATTTAAAATATACTGGAATATACTTTCTAGGGAATTCACTGTTCAGAGAACTACAGTATGGAAATGAAAGTCTGCATGCGCACTGGCAGCTATCTCGATATACAAGTGTTTGCTGCTGGCTGAACTGTACTTTCTAGCAGATACCTGTAAGCCTCCTGCATAGCAGGATCAACATGCTTTGGAGTCTGTTAGACGTCTTGGGAGACCAGACTGGACATTCTGAGTTAAACATTGCTTTCTAAAATTCTCACTTTGAATTCAGGCTGTAGTAGATCACAACATGTCTTGTAGTGATAGGAGACTTAGAAATGGTAAACACGGTTCTTCCGTAACTGTGTAAGAACTGTGAATAGAAATACTTCATTCATATTCATTCACTTGAAATAAAATTAAAAATGTTTCTGGATTTAATAATGTACTTTTGCTGAAAAGGCTTGACAAAGAACATGGTGGTTTTTTTCCAAGTCTGATACACTATTGACCTACCAGGAGTAAAAATGAGCTGTAACAAGTCTTTGTGACACCAAACTTACTTCAGTCATTGCTTTAACCCTGTCTGAAAGTGTACAGCAAATGTTTTGCCCAACTGTTAGCTAAGAAGGTAAGGATTGCAGGATCGGAAGGTAACGATAGGCTCATTATATAAAAATTTCCAAGTTGGTGTTTTTGCCCTTAAGTTGTCATTAACGTTCAAGTGAAATCACAGGGAAATAGCAAGGATTATTGATGTGCAGTGAAACTAAACATTTTTCTTGCAAAAGACAGATACGTGTGAATGTTCACACATAGCAATGTCTAGTGAAATACAAGTTTCTGAAAGTTACTCTCTTGCTTTCCTTGTCTTGTTGACCGAATTTATGTTGTGATTGCATACTATACTCAATGACCAATATTTTAAATATCACATGGTATGTTGAAGTATGAGGTGATGCACCTGTAAAATGGAGAGGGAAAACATGTCTCAAGTGCTTTCAGGAACAGCATCATTTTCCACATTTACAATAAAACACAGAAACTGACCTAATTGTTCTATTTCAGATAAATGCTCTTGAAATTAAACTTACATGAAGTGAATAGAATGCTCTTCAGGTGCACGTAGGACCCACTATAATAATTTTGACAGAAATTGTTTTAATTTTTTTTATCTTTGTGCTTGTAGTGAGTGTTTACATTTTTTTCCATTTGTGAATGAAATGATGCTCTTTTGTTTTCGTCTGTAGAATCTAGTTATTGTCACTGTTGAATATATCTTTTTGGGAAGTAAAAAGGCTATCAAGACAGCTTTTTGTGCTGCAGCTTTTTGTGTAAATGTTTAGTAATGGGAAAGTCGATGATGAAAATCAATGGTAGTTGATGAGAGAATAAAATAGTAGAGTAGTTTCCTGTGTCCTTTGAATTGACTTGAATCATTCTGTTTGCACACCTACCCTTTGGTGTGTATGAACCAGAACAACTGGTGTAAAATAAGGATTCAGTGGAATAACCAGTGAAGGGAAATAGATCTAGGAGAAAAGCTACTGCTACTGTACTTGCAAAGGACTTCTAAAATGTAGGATTTGGCTGTTTGCTTCTTTCCTGTGTCTGCTGTTGTCCTCATTCAAGCTTTTAAAATAAATTTAGAGAGAATAGAGTAATTCAGACGTGTTTCTACAGTATAAGAGAGAAAGAAAAACTGTAATGTCTCTGTACCTATATTAAAAAGCATACTCACATTAAAACTTGAACACACAGAATTCAATGGTTGGTTTAAAATGACTTCCTTCAGGGACATAGTCTAGTGCTAGTCTTGTCCTCATACCCAGTTCTGAAAGCAGACCACAGTCTTCATATATGTTGTCTGTTCACCCGCAGTCTTTACCCATTTACATACATATTTATCAGAAGACTTAATCCAAACTATGTTTCTACAAGAAAGTATTACCTAGGTATAGAGAACTGATGTGTGTCCTGGAGGTTGGCTTGGTTTTCTGAATTTTTCTAAATTTATTATTTGTTTGATTTTGTTTTGGATTTTGTCTATTTTTTTTCAGGTCAGAATTTTTTTAGATGTAGATATGCCATCGTGTAATCGCGTTCTGCTGCAAGAGTCTTGCTTCCATAGGCTGGTGGCAGCATCATGTTTTCTCTTTTTTAATCAAGTTAAACTGTGGGCCATCCTTACATTATAGCAGAATTAATAAGTTTCACTGCTGCGGATTGCTTTGCACCAGGTTTATAGTCCAAATGCCTGAAGCCAAATTGTGCACTTCAGCTTTTAACTTTTCTATTACTGCTTCAAAGTCTTGCATCCTGTGTGCTTAACTTCATGTTACCAACTGACTCTCATTAGCTTTGCAGCAAAATTGGGGTCCCTAATATGGTGTGTGTGTCCTTTCACGTTTCCTCCAGAGATCAGCTATTTGATCATTTCCCACTTGGCTTGTACTGTATGGCCTGGATAATGAGTGGTTCCAGTGGGAAACATGGCTTTTTTTCAGGATTTAAAGCATTTGAGTAAGTTTGTCCTGGAAACCTTTTGTAAGAGTAAACAGATGTTTTAATATGTTTGTCACTTTTAGAGGTCCTGACATTTTATTAATTGCTTTTATTCTGAGTAACTGGTCATTGTGGTCTTGCTGCAGGAAGATAATGTAACTTTCTAGGTGTGAAAAAAGTTTCAACCCCCACAGTTTTGGTTTTTTTTTTATACTATACAAGGAATATAAAAATACAATCACCTCTCTAATTAATCCTCCTTTGTTCATGGGTTGTCTTACCTCTTTTGTTTTTTTTTCTTCTCCTTAGATCCTGGATATGAGCATTTTAAGACAGCAGAAAAGTCTCATGGTAATTGGATCAAATTGTATTTAGAGGGCAATAATTCAGAAATACTCTTAAATCTCGGCAAAAAGGTCTTGAAGCAATATTTGGAGGCCCTGAGGATTCTGAGTTCTTCGCTAAGTAAACAAGTCGCACAATATGACATGTATTCAATGATGGTGGGGACTGTGATCATTATGGAGGTACGAAAATAAGAAATTTCTCTCTGTGAAAAAGCTAAGTGCGCAAACATAAAAGTTTCAGGGTTTTCACTACTTAGTGTATACTCTTACTGGTCTTTAGAATTACCGAGTATGAACTCTGAGAGTTGGCTGACTTTCTGCTTGGATTAGGTTAGTACCCACTTTGAAGTATAACTTGGCCTTTAAAATTATTTAAGAGAGCTTTTGATATAAGCCACTTTTGTTTTGGTGTAACAAGTTGCAGTAAATATGCAGATGTGCTACCACTTAAATTACTCCTGTATTAGTTAGCCTTCTACTTTTTGAGTAGCCTTACTGCATTAAAAAAAAAAACCACAAAAAAGTCTGGCAAGTAAGTTCCTACCTGTTCGTCTTTATCTAACAGTGAGCGTAGCTTCTCAGAACAGGCAATACCTTGTGTGGACAGTTTTCTACCTTTGTCAGAGTGTGCATGTAACTTTAGGCATTTACAGGTGGCAACATTTCAAATTTGTTTGCTTAGGAACTATTTTGATATTGGGAGTTAAAGCTCTTAACTTTTGCAGGGAATGAAGATCATGTATGTGATCAGTTATCACAGGTGAGGTGGCGCATGGTAATTTATTAAACTCTGACTTTTGTGTCAAAGCCCTTAATAAGCGAAAACACAGTCTTTGATTCTCCCATTTATGTGGTAATATCTTACTGTGGACAAAAAATCCAGCATAGTTATTCACAGGTTTTTTTGATGAACTATGTATACTAGCGGAGTGACATGGGTGACAACGGTATGATTATTTGTGTGAATTCTCAGTGTATGTTTTAGCTAACTCCAGTTCTTTAAGTATTAATTCCCTATTTTTTTCTAGGTTCTGTTGCTGCTTCTGCTCAGTGTTCCAAAAGCCCTGAGCAGCCGGGCAGAATTTGAAGTGCTGCTCTCCCCTCCACTATTCTCTCTGCTGTTTTACTTGATGTGTCTGACGCTGTGTGCAGTTCATGTCATTGTATGCACGTCGGTACAAAGTTTATGCTATTTTTGCAGTATGTCCTGGTTAACAGCAGTTGGAGTGATGATGCTCATTTCTGCACTCATGTGCATTATTTTATCTGCCATTGCAAAGATGTTTGAGAATTCCAGACTTCCAATGAAGGTAAGAGCATGTGTTAATTATGGTTCAAAACATTTTGCTCTTTATGGCATACTTTCAGGATAAAGTTTTATAAAAGTTTTCTCTGTGTGTACTTAAAGAAATTATTTGTAATGTAATTTAAATAATTTAAAATTGCAATTGAAATGTGGAGTGTTTGCTGTGGCATGATACCGATGGCTATAATGAAGATCATAGAAGTGCTTATTTTCACATTACTTTAAGAAATGTCCTACTTAGTGTAAGTTACTTAGCAGTTGATTTGATGAGATCAGAAACAGTGAAGTACAGTGTACAAATTTTATGCTGTTACACAGTGATGTTTCACAATTGCAGTTAAAGTGAGACTTATGATATTTAACAACAACGTACACTGATGATGATCTGTCCTTTCCCAAATACTGCAGACGTTAATGCTCTAAGACTAATAGGAGAATACTTTGCTAGTACCCTTTCTTATATTGGTATTCTTAATGCTTTTGAAAATAGTTTTGAAACCGTAACAGAGGAAGCAAAATTAATCTGTCTCTTCTACTTTATAAGTTAAACTTTTTAAGTTTTTTAAGTTTAAGAAATTGAGTTTGTTACAATCTTTGGAATGCTCAGAATGTTCTCAGTTGTGTGAGTAGTTACTTTCTGTAAAGTACTTGATGAGTTCTATTGTTATATTGAATAGAATTCAGGTAATTCCAAGGAAATGGAATTTGCGATGTCTTACTCTTCTTTCACTGTGAAACTTAGTATGCCAAGAACTGTCTGTCACACCATAAAATCAGCTTCTAGCTATTTTTTCTGATGCTTGTTAGTCATATCTTTCAAAGGTCTCTGAAATTCGGTAGCTTTAATGCTCATGGCACTCTATTCAATGATGCAACCCCTGTGCAGTACAGGCTTTTGTCAATCTGGGTTTCTTTGAGTCACATTTGGCGTTTTAGTACCTCCTTGTTTTAGTGTGTGACAATGTGTGGCAAGTATATTGCTTTTGTGATATGATGACATACTCCTTCAAGCTAGAAAGCAAACTTTCTGACTTTGAGAAACATTTAATGATTGCTATATGTCGTATAATTTGGAAAATTCACTACTCCTGAGTGGAGATTAATATTGCACTCTGGGAAGCTATATGTTTTAATTCCTGAACTTTAATTATAAATTTAAATTCTTCTAAGTAAGACTGCTGATTTTTATTATTCAAACCATATGAGTTTATAATTTTGCTTCTGTAATTTCTGAATTCTTGTTATTCTTTCATGGAAATGCTGCTTTTCTGAGAGAAGCCTTGGACTAAAAGTAATGCCCTCCTCTCCTGAAGACTGTTCCCCCCTCCTTTTCAGTTTTCTTCTGTGCAGTTCACTTCAGTGTATTGAAAGTGATTGAAAAGGGAGTTGTTGATAGAACATGATGTTTCATTCTTATGTCTGCATTTATCTGCCACATACGATTTAGGTATTTTTATTGTTTAGATAGACTAAAATAAGTAACAAATCAGGTAACAATGTCTGCTTAATGAAAATAGGGAAAGAAGTTTCATCTCGGGTATAGCTGCTAACAGAAAAGTCTTTGTAAGCCTAAATCACAACTTGCTTTTGGTACTGAAAATTTTTGTGTCAAAGTAGTATTAATGTTTTGCTGCCAAAGCTAGTAATGCTTATGTGGATTTTTTTTAAAGGTAAATTAAAAAAGTAAGTAAAATTAATCAATGTGAATGGAGAAATCTGCTGAATATAAGATGTCTAGTTGTACGGTTGTTAACACTGTTGGTACTTAGGGGTTGGTCTTTAAATGGACTCAGTTCACTTCTGCCATTTCTGAGTTATTCTGCTAAGGCCTTTATTAACTTTCTGTACTTTATTACAAATGAGGTAGAGGTTTTTCTTAAGAAAAGTAAAAGAATATGGTCTTGAAATAATTATTAATGATCCAGCATATTCTGTAGGAACTTAATGTTTACTTGCTGTGCAGTGATAAACATTGGATGATAAACATATGGAAGACAAACTCATTTTTCGTCTTAATTGTTATTAGCTTTTCTAACTTTAGCAAACACTAAGAACCTAAAAATGATGATTGTCTAGACCTGTGTAAAATTTACGGACGTCCAACTTCAAGACACATTGAGACGTCGAGAGCAATGACAACAGATTGTAGCTTTCTTTTCCAGGTTGATAGCTTCAAAGCAATTCAGTCTGTCTGTGACCAGAAATCTTTCTTATGTGGCTAGAGAGAAGTTAATTCCTTGTGACACCCACTACTCTAGGAGTAACTTTAAAATAGCTTTATATGACCCAGGAAAAATGCTTTCCTCCTAGATCAAAGAATTGAGTATAGGAAGATGCTGCTATTCCTTGGCTATTACTAAATTTAGAATAGGCTGTTACAAAGTATTGGTTGACAGGTACAAGCGCTGCCTTTTTAATTTGGCCTGAGTCTTAGGGTTCATTCGCATTTGTTCCTGGCAGGTTTTCATCCTTGTTGGTGAGAGACAACTGCAGGTGTGAACAACTTCCTGCAGGTGGCTTATACATTGCTAATACAGCTACTCTGTCAGTGATCACAGCAGCAATTGCAAAATGTCTCCTGGTATTCAGAACTTGGATTGGGTGGAAAGGCTTTTCTTATTAAAGGGTTTAATTGCTAGCTCTCTGATGGAGGCAAAGGATTCCTCAAGGAACACATGAGAAGAAGCACCCATATAATCCATACTATTCCACTTTAAGATTGAATCTTTCTGAGGAACTTTAGAGGAGGAAGTGCCAATTGCATACCCATAATCTGTTGGCCATTTCTGATGATTCCACCTAGTCAGCTATGCCTAGGGAACATGGACAGCAGTATGTGAAAAGTTTTTATCTATCCCTTCTATTTCAGTTGTTGTCTTTCCCCACCCTGACTTTGTCTGTACATCTGCCTTTGACGACAAACTGAGCAAAACCAGACAAACTGATTAGAAATTATATCCAGGATACTGTATGCGGTTTCATATCTTTGCCTCCAGCACCTCGCACTCTGCATGTGAGAGATCACTACACCTGGAGTTTCCCCCCTGGTTGATGTTGGGTCTTTAAATCCAATCCCCTGTTGCTTGAAGAAGGATATCTCAGCAGCAGCTTGTCTCCCTTTCCTCTTTGGTACCAATTATGAGACTATCTGAAATTCAATAAATGGGAAAAAAACCCTTTTATACACAAGTGAAATTTGGTGTCACTGGCAATTACACTTCTCTCCCAGGACTGGGATCGTAGGACCATAGAATGGTTTAGGTTGGAAGGGACCTTAAAGATCATCGAGTTCCAACCTCCCTGCCATGGGCAGGGACACCTCCCACTATGCCAGGTTGCTCAAAGCCCCATCCAGCCTGGCCTTGAACAATTCCAGGGATGGGGCATCCACAACTTTTCTGGGCGACCTGTTCCAGTGCCTTATCACCCTCAGAGTAAAGAATTTCTTCCTAATATCTAATCTAAATCTACCGTCTTTCAGTTTAAAACCATTGCCCCTCATCCTGTCACTACACTCCCTGATAAAAAGTCCCTCCCCATCTTTCCTGTGGGTCCCCTTTAAGTACTGGAAAGCTGCTGTAAGGTCTCCCCAAAACCTTCTCTTCTCCAGGCTGAACAACCCCAACTCTCTCAGCCTGTTGTCATAGCAGAGATGCTCTAGCCCTCTGATCATCTTTGTGGCCCTCCTCTGGATTTATTCCAACAGGTCCATGTCATTCTTGTGCTGAGGGCTCCAGAGCTGGATGCAGTACTCCAGGTGGGGTCTCATGAGAGCAAAGTAGAGGGGCAGAATCACCTGCCTTGACCTGCTGGCCACACATCTTTTGATGCAGCCCAGGATGTGGTTGGCTTTCTGGGCTGCTAGCGCACATTGCTGGGTCACGTTGAGCTTCTCATCAACTAGAACCCCCAAGTCCTTCTCCTCAGGGCACCTCTCGATCTGTTTTTTGCCCAGCCTGTGTTTGTGCTTGGGATTGTCCCGACCCAGGTGCAGGACCTTGCACTTGGCCTTGTTGAACTTCATGAGGTTGGCATAGGCCCACCTCTCCAGCCTGTCCATGTCCCTCTGGATGGCATCCCTCCCCTCCAGCATGTCTACCTTGCCACACAGCTTGGTATCATTGTCAAACTTGCTGAGGGTGCACTCGATCCCACTGTCCACGTCACCCATAATGATATTACATAGCACCAGTCCCAGTACTGACCCCTGAGGAACACCACTTGTCTCTGGTCTCCAGCTGGACATTGAGTCATTGACTGTAACTCTTTGAGTGTGGCCATACAGCCAATTCCTTATCCACCAAGTGGTCCATCAGTTAAATCCCTCTCTCTAATTTAGAGACAAGGATGTTGTGCGGGACAGTGTCAAATGCTTTGCCCAGGTCCGGGTAGATGATGTCAGTTGCTCTTCCCTTATCCACCAATGCTGTAACCCTATTGTAGAAGGCCACCAAATTTGTCAGGCAGGATTTGCCTTTAGTGAAGCCATGTTGGATGTCACTGATAACCTCCTTATTTCCCGTATGCCTTAATATAATTCCCAGGAGGATCTGCTCCATGATCTTGGTGGGCACAGAGGTGAGTGACTGGCCTGTAGTTCCCCAGGTCTTCCTTATTTCCATTTTTGAAAATGGGTGTTATGTTTCCCCTGTTCTGGTCAGCAGGAACTTCCCCGGACTGCCACAACTTCTCAAATATGATGGATAGTGGCTTAGCAGCCGCATCTGCCAGTTCCCTCAGGACTTGCGGATGTATCTCATCAGTTCCCATGGATCTGTACACCTTCAGGTTCCTTAGATGGTCTCAAACCTGATCTTCTCCTACAGCAGGCGGTTCCTCATTCTCCTAGACCCTGCCTTTGCTTTCTGCAACTTGGGCAGTGTGGCTAGAGCCCTTGCCAGTGAAGACTGAGGCAAAAAGGTCGTTGACTACCTCAGCCTTGTCCGTGTCCTGGTGACCAGGTCTCCCATTTCTTTTGGGAGAGGGCTCACTTTTTCCCTAGTCTTCCTTTTATCATTGACCTACCTGTGAAAGCTTTTTATGTTGCCCTTGATGTCCCTGGCCAGATTTAATTCTGTCAGGGCTTTATCATTCCTAACCTGATACCTGGATGCTCGAACAATTTCTCTGTATTCCTCCAAGGCTACCTGTCCTTGCTTCCACCATCTGTAGGCTTCCTTTCTGTGTTTGAGTTTGTCCAGGAGCTCCTTGTTCATACATGCAGGCCTCCTGGCATTTTTGCCCAACTTTCTCTTTGTTGGGATGCACCGCTCCTGATCTTTGAGGAGGTGATCCTTGAATGTCAGGCAGCTTTCTTGTGCCCCTCGTCCCTCTAGGGCTTTATCCCACAGTACTCTGCCAAGCAGATGCCTGAAGAGGCCAAAGTCTGTTCTCTTGAAGTCCAGGGTGGTGAGCTTGCTGGGTGCCCTCCTCGCTGCCCTAAGGATCTTGAGCTCCAGTTAGTATCTGTTAGACATGAAGATCCTTATTTTCAAGTCACCTTTGAAAATATCTCCGTTTGGCTGTAAATGGAACAGTTGTCAATTCAAGCATTTCCTGTTTGAACTAGAAAGGTGGGGGAATATCTGAAGTCGGTGCATACATGTTTTCTGGAGTTTTACCTAGCTGGGACTTTAGGACATAGCAGCAGATGATAACATCATCTGCTTCAAGTTGATAATACATGAACAGAGAGCAATGTTTTCCAGAAAGTTTGTGTGTGTGTTTGTTTTTCCAAGACTGGGCCAGATAGAAATAAAAAATACTGCTTTCTCCATCCCAGGTCTGTCTGTGATTATATTGCTGAGACCTGAGACATATCTGAAAATGTGGAAAGCTAAAGTATGCGTTACGAAGTTTAGGCAATAGTAATTCTGGTTGAGGCAGACATGACTTTGTATCCAGACCTGTAGAAATCCATTCTCATCATCCCATCTTCAATCTATTGCATCGGTGACTGGACTGCTGGATGTATATCTCATCTAACCAGTCAGGTAGGCTTTGCTGTCCCTGTTCAAGTTCCAAAGCAAGCTTGAAATATTTTGTAGGTTTAGTTAGTAAGTTTCCCTTCCAGACACATATAAAGCAATGACCTGGATATGATTTACATTTTTACCAATCTCAGGGCTGTTGCAGAAAGATATAGTGGTTAGTTTGCGTGTGGCTACTTATACAAAGATACAGCCTTGAGGCTGTGAAAGGAGTAGTGGATAATCTGGTGTTGCTTGCAGTGTGGATGTGAGAGGTTTTTTACTGGTAACTGGGGCACAAACACTATAATTCACAAACTTTCATGTTCCTTCTTCTATCACCTTTTCCAATAGAATACCTATACTTTAGTGGAGAAACTGATTGTCTGTGTATGCTGTGTGTTGATCTTGAAGGGGCTTCTGTGTGAGTTAGGATTATTACTTATGCTAAAATATCTCTGAATCCAGGTGTCTGTGACCTGTGTATCTCCACAGTGTGAATCTGTGTACGGGTTCCACTTTTGAAAGAGCTCTGCAGCCCTGCAGAGATGGCAAGAGTAGCATCCTGAATCAGTGTCTCACCAGTTAAAAAGACTAAGAGCCTTTTCTAAGCTCATGCTATACAATAAAATGTAGGTATTTTAAAAGTAATTAAGATAAGCTCTCCTGTTAATGGCTTCAGGGCTTTTTTCCTTCAAATTGTTTCTGTTCAGCATCTAAATATTTCTCTAAAGCACTTCTCATTTGTAATGCTTTTTTTCCACTGTGACTGAATATAGAAACTGATTCCCAAGTCCATGAATTTCTCAAGACCAGTGCAGGCAGCTTTAGCATCTGCTTCCTGACTTTTATTTATAAGTTCTGATTGCTGTGTTTCTAGCAGCACCAGCCCTTCTTTTAATGACACTGCAGGCTTTAGTTCTGCAGCCCTTTATGAATTCCAGAAAATTGTCAAAAATTTTAGCTTCTTGTTCATAGCTTCACTCTAACTGCTTGGTAGTTGACTTAAGTACGGTGTTTACTACTACTAGTTGTACTGTTTTTCCTATTTCTGATAGAAATCAAAACCAGTAGTTTTGTGAAAATATAACACAAAAGTTAAAGCTTGTCAAATACAGCTTTTGAGAATTTTCATTATGCAGAATTGTAGTGTTTTTTAGTTATGTAAACAAAATGTCCCTCTTCCTGTTTATCTTAAAATACTGTGTACATTTTGAAGTATTTTTTGTTTTCCTCCTCTCTATGAGATTATTATTTACTGAATTCAATGATACAACATTTTTATGCAATCGTACCTAAATTTTTTTTTTTTTGCATTTTTTGACTTGGGGTGGGAGAGGTGTAGGGAAGGTGATCGGGTGGTACCTTTACTGAGTAGCTTTCAAAAATGATCCCAAACCGCTTTGAAAATGTAGGAGTAAGTATGATCTATAGTATTCTGTCATAGGAAAGTTATCATCATTGAGAATCAAGACTGGGTGCAGGGAGCTCAAATACCAGAAGGGAACAGAGTAAGCATTTGAATTTTGGGTGATGGTGACAGTGAAAAATAAGCTGTTTCTCATCTGAAAGGTGGTTGTAAAATTCCTCAGGCATTAACTATGGATAGTTAATATTTGTGAAAAAGAGCTTTACTCTCAACCATATAAAAGTGACATATCTGGAATTGGACCCAGAAGATAGACTACAGGAGGTTTTATTTGAAAGTGAAGAAAACTTAAGTTCCATGGGCAGAGATGCATATATTCCATTGTTTACATACTGGCACTTCTGCAAGCTAGCAAGATATGTTC
This sequence comes from Pluvialis apricaria, assembly GCA_017639485.1. Classification (NCBI taxonomy): domain Eukaryota; kingdom Metazoa; phylum Chordata; class Aves; order Charadriiformes; family Charadriidae; genus Pluvialis; species Pluvialis apricaria. The sequence goes on along the minus strand of CM030044.1, from coordinate 53,253,734 downwards.
AAAGATAGGGCGAAGAGTTCAGTTTCTGTATTGCTTAATTACTAATGCTGATACATCAAATGCTAAAGCTACCTTGTCTTGGGAGATTATAGGTTAAATTGAAAACCTGGCTTTTATAAATTTCTAAACCAAAGATTCTGTATTAAGTTTGTTTGCCAAGACATTTGTGCGAGTCATACAAGTCTTTTAGTATCTGGAGTGCCTGCTGAGTTCCTGAGGGTTGGAGGTGTACAGTAGCTAGAAATATAAAGCTGTGAATGTCAGAGTCGGACCTACATTTCTGTGCCTGTAAACCAGATCTGAAAGCTGAGTACAATCTAACTAATCTAAGGTCAGGCTGTATAAAAAACCTGTAATGATAGCATTTCTAATAAGGCACAGTTCATATGTGAGGGATTACCAGTAAACTTAGAAAGACTTGATGAAGCTATTTTCAATAGCTTAGAACATCAAGGCTCAGGAGATTATAATTTGCAGGATAATTTTTCATTCTGTATAGTGACTAGCTCTGGTCTGAAATATGGTTTATCAGTAAAAACCATTGGACTTTAATCCTTTGATGTGAACATAGGAGTAAATTTTTTCTCTTTTTCACTGGAGTTGTGAGAGTCAGACAAGCAGGCAAGAAATATGGATTTCTGATGCTGGCATATTTCACACTGATGTCATCATTTTCATGAGGCTTTTGCATGTTCCCCATTGATAATACATAATTTCTTCAGTTTTCGTATCAGCACTGACAGCAACCAGATACAAGAGAACAGTCCTTATATAGATTTTATGTTATGGCTTATAAAGAAGATGAATTGTATGGAATACTGGTTCATTCTCATTTGTTGAGGATCTCAGATTCCTTTGTCTCTGCAAGCAGATGGTGCTTACATGCTTGCTCATTATTTAGTTAGCCAAGATCTTTAAAGTCAGCATGATGGAATTATGGGAGTTTAAACTTTCTGTAATTTAGTCATGTACTGTTACTGTCTCAGCTTTGTGATTTCATGGTCTTTGGTCTCTGCACAGACTACATCTCCACCTTGTCCTTTTGTTCCAAATACCAGCTTATGGTATTTGATTTTCAGAGTAGAGTACTAAATAAAAAGGAGTGCTCTTTAGAGAACCAAAGAAATTTCAAATGCTAGTAAATTTAGATTTGGCCTGCGCAGTTTTTCGGATTATGACTGTTCTTGTGCTAAATTTTTATTGTTTTTTTTTCCCCCATTATTGTTGTATGTAACCTCATGGGGACTTTGTTGGGTTTATTTGTTTGTGGGTTGTTTTTGGTTGTTTTTTTTTAAGTGACTTTGGTGTAGTATATTTATTTAACAACACAAGAAGTGTAGGTGATGTGAATAGGTGATAACTTCAACTATACCTCCTGCATTCTTTCACATACATCTCATAAAATCTTGATTTTGCAAAAGTTGTTTTCCTCAAAGCAAAATTCCACATAGTGTTAACTACCTTCTTGCATCAAGTGTGCTTGTTGTCCTCTCCATGTTATGTGGTCTTGCTTATTTAACAGAAATATATATGCTGCTGTCAGTAAATCTTAAGAATAAGTGAGACTTGCATGTAATATTCTCAGGGATATTTGTATTACTTATACCACTTTCTCGTTACCTGCTACAAGATTAGCGAGTTTCTGTGTTTTTCTAACAAATGATTTAAACAGTTCAGGAATCCTAGTACACTGTGCATCTTTGAATGTGAGTATGTTTTCTGTCACCCTCATCTGTATGAATATTCAAGGCAGTTTTTAGAAGTTCATAAGGTCAAATGTAGGAGGATGACGTGATTGAAGTGTGCAGTTAAAGAAATTAACATGAAACTAGGTTCAGAGATCTTTGTTCTTAAGTGAAAATGACATGCAGTAATTTTGATTTGGCTTTTAAGTTGTTTATGAGGTGTTTAAAATACCAGTTTAAGAGATACTCTGTGATATTCTCTCTATTAGAGGAAAAATTAATGAGAAAATAAAAAGGTAAAGGATGATTTTTGACAGTGTCTTCCCCAAAATGCTTCATGAGTGTGTAACCCTATTTGTTAAGGTACGTTAGGAAGTCCCTGCTGGCTCTGGTGCCATCCAGGGCCGGGGGCATTTGTCCTGCCTTGCTGCTGGAGCCCAGCTATGCATGCCCAGGCTGGGCCTCTGTCCCCACCTCTGGCTCAAACTTTGAGAAGTTAAAGAGACAGACGTTCCTCCAGTCAGTGGCCCTGTGACCTCTCACACATAGGTGGGCACTCTGGGCCCTCCAGTTGCTGATGCAGACTTGCAGGCGTGATGATCCATAGTCACTTTTCCTGTTGCTGACACCCTGGCCTGTCTTGCACTGTGATCCCTCCAGCTGGTGGCACCTTGGGCACGCCATCCTGATGGCCTGTGGTCCCCACTCTAGTCTCTGGCATGTGAATCCTCACATGCTGCAGTCACTAGCACTACAGACATGTGGGTCCAGTGACCTGTGATCTTGCTCCAGTTGCTGACATTTGCTTTTACTCGGTTGAGTCTCAGTTTGCTGGCACACGGGCTTGTCTGCAGTTACTTGCAGTGAGACCTTGCAGCACTCGCCGGTGGGACAGAGTGGAGTTGCACAGAAAGATAGTTAGGAGAGTATTTAATAAGACAAGATAGACCACAGGGGTCAGGCACAGGGTTCAGTCAGAGAAGTGCACTGACTGGTGCCTGCTTATACCTGACTCTGGCCCCTATATCCTTCCTTCTCTCACTTTGTCCCTTGCCTCCAGCCTGTTCCTCACCACCCTCTCTTCCTCACCTTTGACACTTTCCTGAAGCATTGCTTACTGAGTTTGTATAGATCTGCAGGTACCATCAGATATCCATAATACTCTTTTCGTGTCACTTCCGCCTTATCTGTTACAATGGGCAGGCTGATGCTGTTCAGTGTGATGTCTGTGATTTCTTAATGGCCTGTCAATTAATGGCTGAAGAGTTTTGGTCATCTTTATGATCTACCTTAGTGCTTACTTGTCAGGTTTGTGCCTCTGGGTGGACTTTTTATGGCTTCCCCAGTTACTTCGTATTCCCTGTGAGCTGAAAAGGTACTTTACCTGATAACATCAATGAACCAGATGCTCTCACCTTCCACATGCCTTTACACTTTCTTTTTATCCGTATCCTTGAGAGCAGTGATGATGAACCAATTCCAAGTAGCTGCTGTGAACAGGAAATCAAACTAATGGAGGCATTACACAAAGAATATTATGGTTTTAGATAGGCACAGCATGTGAAATACGTAATAGATGTGTAAGATTTAAAGTAGATTTTATAATGAAAGGCACATTTCAAACTAAGCAAGGTTAAGGGGTGTCATCAGGCTGTCTGCAGGTACCTTTTGTTAATTTGAGTAGCGAAGGCTGTCACTGAACTAAGTTGAGGGCAGCACAGATTTAAACTACTAGAAAATTACCTGTTATCTGTGTCTCAAGTTTGATTTCTTCAGGATTTCTAATTTTACTGCTATGATTGCTCAGCGGGGAGAGAGCTTATTTCATACCTGCTGTCACAGGGTTGTAGGGAGTCTTAATCTCTACAGTTGTGATGATTATTCATAGAGAAGTTTTTTTCCCTTAAACAGAATGTTGTTTTTAAAAGTATGATTATGTTGCAATACTAGCTAAATAGCCTACACTAAAATGATTCTTTTATAAATTTTGGGAATTTGTCAAGGTAGAAATAACTTGTTTCACTGTTTATTTTGTTTTCTTAGAGGAAATTGCTGTAAGGACACTATGAAATTTCACAAGTGAAATTTTGATACACTTTAACCACTGCTTTTTTTTTTTTGTTGTTCTGTTTGCAGAATCCAGTTGTGTCCAGTTCCAGCTGGTCAGAAATAGATGTGCTGATTCTGGCTGGAACAATTGGCCATGTTTTGAGTTTAGGGGCAAGCAGTTATATAGAAGAGGAACATCAAACCTGGTATTTTCTTATCAATACACTTTGTTTGGTGCTGTGTCAGGAACTTTGTAGAAATAATTTTCTTCTGAAAGAATGTGACCCTCAACAGAGCACCACTGTGAAACAAAATTTTGATAGTATCGGGGAAGCCTCTGCGAGCAGGAATATAGACATTCCAGTAGCAGGAAATTCAAAACTGGGCAAGGCCACCTCTTCAGCTGAATTCATAAAAGGATCAGATAAGTGGATAAGCTTAGCAAGTCCATGGATCATTCTTATTTGCTGTCGGCTACTTCGATCGTTGAATCAGACAGGCGTCCAGTGGGCTCATCGGCCAGACTTTGGACATTGGTTGATAAGGTGGGTATCTGATTTATTCTCATACTTTCTGACTTATTTAAAAATTAATGTATGTTTTGTTTGGTGAAATAGGTATACATGCCTATACAGTCTCTGTTCAGAAAGTGCTCTAAACCTTCAAAGTGGGTAAACAGTGAAGTAAGTAACACAAGGAATTTTTCACTGCTACTTCATGCAGGAGTACTGTCTGTGTACTGTGTACTATCAATAGGTTATAATCTTTGCCCTGTACCATGACTTATCTAATTAATGCCAATTGTACACAATAGGTTTATCAGAGGCAAAAAGTAAATATTTTCCATACGTAAGTCAACAGTGTCTGGTTTGGGAAAATAAAAATCACTTAAGAGAATTAAACCCTTGAAATTAAGGCAGAAGGTTCTGCTCCATTCTAAACTTTTTGAAGTCAAACATAGAATTCTTCTTTGTGTATCACAGACATTTAGCATGTGGGTGGAAAACTGAAGGAATTTTTCAAGTGCAGTATGTAAACAAGAAAGGGAATTTTTTACAACTTGAAGTACACCGGAGAAGGGCTTCTACTTTTTCTACTACCCTATAGTACTGTGAAGAACTAAAGTACTTTTTACCACTGATTAATGACTAGATGTTTGAACCGTCTTCTGTACTTCAGCTGGTGGACAGAGAAGCAATACTTTGTGACTGACTAGTCAAGGTTTTGCAGACAGCAGGTGGGGAGGCTGTGCTATGCAAGATAAAGAGATTTCTTGTCAGTATCATACAACACATGGATGAAATGTCATTCATCATTCATTAAAAGTGACATGAGCAAATGAACTAATGAGACTTGTTATTTATTGGCAGCCTCACAGATAAAATGCTAATTGCTGTGACAGGCATGAGTGCTGAAAGACATGAGTTATGAGGGAATTTATCGCATTATAGCAGCAGTTGTTCTATACCAAAGCTTTCACTATGCATTTCTCTTAAGGTGAGGTGAGGGATTGAGGAAGAAATGTCATATTCCCAGCGTTAAGTCCACATTATAGAGAACTCCTTCATTATGAGCTAAGCCAGTACGTGAGCAGGATTAGGTGTGATTTGGTGCGACAGGGAGGATTTTTGTAATTAATCCTGAGCATCTTCCAAAGATTTATTTGCCCAATAACTTCCTGAGCCAGCTGTCTTCTTCAGACTGTCAGCCCTTTTCTTTGGAGTGTACTAGTGCCACAATGCCATGAAACGAGGACTTCGTGTTCTTTGCAGCTAAAAAATTGCATTTGTTTCAGAGATATGCTTTTGCTTGCATGGTTCCCCAGGAATGTTTACTGACACTTGGAAATGCTGCCAGCCTTCTAAAAATTGTGTGCGCATGCCTGGACATAAGTTCCAAAGATCCTGTCTTGGTAAGAGTGCTCCCACCTCTGATATGCTGGTGCTCGCTATGACTATAGAGCAGCAAAACCTGTTATAGCCTCAGGCTGTGGGGACTCAGGGAGATAGCACAGGTAGAACATAGTCTGCAGCTGGAGCAGGTGCTCTAGGGCTTCCTGATTTATAACAAAAACTGGGAAATTCTGTATGCGCAATTCTAACACTATGGCCTGTAAGGGCCTTGAGATAACCCACTCAGGTAAACCAAGGTTCTTCACATTTGTTCTGGCTTACTCTGTTTTGGTTTTTTTTTGTTGGGGAGGGAGGGGGGAGGAGGGATGGAGGAGGCTATTTTTGTGTTTAGTTTTTTTCTCCTGTGAACTGGAATTGGCTTGTTTTGCAGAATTCCTATTCATCTTTGAAAACAACAGAATCACAGGATGGTTGAGGTTGGAGGGGACCTCTGGAAATTATTTGATTCAGTCCCCTTACTCAGAGCAGGGTGATCTAGAATAGATTGCTCAGATCCTTGTCCAGCTGGGTCTTTGATATCTCCAAGCATGGAGACTCCACGGCTATTCTGGGCAACCCGTTTTCTTTTTTCCCCCAAAAATTTCCTTCTGTTTAAACAGAATTTCCTTTATTTCAATTCATGTCCGTTGCATCTTGTCCTTTGCTGGGCACCACTGATAAGAATGGAGGCTTCATCCTCCACCTCAAATCAGGCTGGTGAGATCCATACTGAGCCTTCTCTTCTTGAGGCTAAACAGTCCCAGTGCTTTGAGCTTCTCCTTGTATGACGGATGCTCCAATCCTGTCATCATTTTCATAGTCTTTCACTTGCTCCAATATGTCCATATCTTTCTCTGTACTGGGTAACCTGTAACTGGACCCAGGACTGAGCACAAGGGAAGAAACACCTTCCTTAGTCTGCTGGTAAGGTTTTTCATAGTGCAGCCCCAAATGCTGTTGGTTGCCTTTGCTGGCAAGGTAACGTTGCTGGCTGATGATCAACTCAGTGTCCGCCAGGACGCTCAGAGCCATCTCTAAAAAGATGGTCAGAGGCCAATCTGTCCTGATGTGTGTAGCTATTTGTTCCAAGGTGCAGGACTTGCCTTTTCACCTTGTTGAACTTCATAAGGTTCCTTTTGGGCCATTTCTGCAGTCTGTTGAGGTGCCTCTGAGTGGCAGCAGACCCATCTATTGTATCAGCCACTCCTCCCAGTTCTGTATTGTGTGCACACTTGTCAAGGGGGCGCTCTGCCCCATTGTCCAGGTCATTCATGAAGATGCTAAACAGTATTGGCCCCAGTGTCAAGCCCCGGGGTTGATCACTGGTGACTGGCCTCCAGGTGGACTTTTTACTGCTGATCACAACCATGTAATCCCGGCAGTTGCACCAGTTTTCAGTCCACCTAGCCTGGACTGCATCAGTTTGCTTGTGAAGATGTTATGGGAGATGGTGTTAAAAGCCTCCTTGTTAAAGATGAGATTAAACAACACTCCCTGCTCTCCGCTCTTCCACTGAGCTAGTCATCTCATCACAGAAGTCTGTCAGGTTGATTAAGTATTACTTCCCCTTCATGAAGTCATCACAACTCTATTATTAAAAGTTGTCTGCTTCCCCCTTCAGTAAGGCAGAATTACAGCAGCTAGATACCAAAACCAAAACTTCAGAATTTTACAGGTGAATTGCTCTCTGTGCTTCCCTATCAAATTAAAGCCTCACATTGGGTATATTCGGTTGGGTCTTGAAGCAAAGAGAAAAGAAGTCCTACACCTGTAGTCTTAGGCTACGACTCCTTGTTTGGCTGTAACAGCATATTAAATGAGCTCTTGCCTTACAAGGCAAGGTACCTGCTGTCTTGCTCTTCCCCTCACTGACCTGTATTCTGCCAGCATGGCTGTTGCTTTGTCAGTATGGTGAAATAAATAATTGAATAGATGTAGCCAGAGAAATAACCCAAGATAGCATGGGAAACTTGGCTTTCAGATGGATCACTTCCCCGTCTGATTTATCATTCAGCTTCAGAAGCACGTGGACTGGCTTAGTAACAGGAATGCAGGAAGGGGAGAATGTGCAACTGCTGCTGTTGAAATTCCTGTAGAAATCAAATGTGAAAATACCTGCATCTTTTGAAGTGCTGCAGACATAAACGTTTTTTTCTTTCTGCCATTGTTAAGCATTCCTTACAAAAACCCAATTGCTTTTCAAATCTGATAAAGAAGCAATGATTCACAAACTTCTACTCTGGGGGGCTTTACAAAGATTGTGGAACAGTCCAGAGTGCCATGCTGTGGCAGGCGAAGAGGGTGTGTCATTGGGGCTGCCACAGTTCTGCCTTCTCCCTTTCATTGATGGAACAACTACTGCTGGGTTGAGGGAACAGGTGAGAAAGGAGAACCCTGGCAGCCCTGGCACAGGTTGGGTAGGGCTGCTGCAGAGCTACATTCTGACTTAAATCAATGGAGCAGTTTTTAGCCTAACAGGAGTATATAATATATGTGAACCATGCTGACATATACTTCAGTTGCTTTTATAGAGTTAAAAGAATGCCCAAATAGCAGCACTTGAAATGCACAGGTTTTGGACTTGAGTTATGGGGATGTAGGTGAGTTCTTGGGTCTGAAATGGTTCACTGGACAACCTTTCGAAAGATCAATGACACAATTAAATCTTTGCACATCCTGTGGTTTGTAGAGTGTCTGTGAATTCCTATTTGGCAAGCATGCTTGCATTTTCTTTGGCTGGAGGTTTTAACGTCTGTGCTGCTTCTCCTTCACAAGAGAACAGGGTGGTAGAGATGTCTGTTTCCCTAGTGTTTTGATCAGGATTGAGAGGATATATTTTCCTTATAGCATAAATTGAAAGCTGGTGATAAGCTAAGTTGCGTAAAGCACTTATTCCTCTTCCCAAAATGCATTGCTAGTCTGCAACGTTGATTGTTATTTTATTTTTAGGATGTGTTTAATTTGCATAGTTATGTCTTAAGAGCATAGTGTTTAGTAATAAGAAATTAAGAACCTTACTTAGCTCATGTGTAACTTGATAGTTTGACTTAAAGCTACTCAGGCTATTTCTAGCCAGCCTTCTATTTTGTCTCTCAGATAAACTAATGAAAAAACTACCGTATTTTTTTGCCCTTTATTGATCTTTTAGACATCTGTGCTCATGCTCAGACTAATACTTGGCTTATCTAGACAGTGCTTGAGGGGCTCAGCATTTGAGACAAAGAGACTATTGTGCAGTTTTGTGCATGCAGAAACATAAGCAGCAAACCACAGAAAATCAGCCTACCTGTAGCGTCCTGCATTTGGCTACTAGGGATGCATTCAACAGTACTGAAATAAGGAAAATATTCTTCATTATTTGCAGAGAGACTCTGTAAAACCTGCTACAGAGAAAAAAAAAAAAAACAACTTTGGTGGGGAAAAAAGCAAAACAAAATCAGACAGTAGATGAAGTGGAGGAAATCATGCAGTCACTAAATTTACCTGGGAGCTGGGTTTTCTTTTTAATTAGTTAGTATTCAGTTAGCTAAATCTTGGTCAGATCTGATGCTTGGAAGGTGTTAGAGTTTACTGGAAGGGGTGAAGCTGTCAATGAAAGCATCAGCTTGAAGAGAAGTGATGAGAAGCAGCAGCATGGGACGATGATAATATTTTCTTTTAATAATGTAGTTAAACACCCCCAGATGCCCTTCCCCTCAAAGCTAGCATACCATGTGACTCCTGTGTATTCTTTTGTACATAGTAGAATGAAAATAAACCATTATAAAAGGCTTTATCCACATAAAATATGAATCACGCACTTTTATAATTCCTTTCACTCTATTTATATTCACAATAATGAGGTGACGTCAAAGCAGTGGAAGGAAATGTCTTACCAGAAGTAAGAAAGTGTAAACCACAGGAAGAATATGCAGCTGAAACTCTTTTTTTTCCTTCCCCCCTCCCCATGTTCTCTCTCAGGAAACTATTGGTTCTTCACTTTCAATTTTGTAGCTTGTGCAAAACACACTACATTTCAGCTGAGATCAGAGTAGCGCATTCATGCTTGTATTTCTGAGTAGAATATCAAAATCATTTAGAACTTTGCTAAATGGCTGGACTCTGTGTTGAGCAACTACAGTCTCCTTTCAAAATACATGCTAATTTAATAGGCACTTAGCTGTCTAACTGTAAATACCTTGGCTGGAAAACCTTGAAACTGTAGGTGATTTATGCTGACCTGACTTCACTTGCTAAACATCCTTTCATTGTTTCTTTAGCAAACTCTTTGAAACACTGGAGTAGGTTTTTTTTCAACAAATTCGCAAGGTTGGAAAAAATCCAAAACAGAAATCACAGGGGGCTGTTACCAGAAAACCTGGACGTGAGTTGGATATATACCCCTGTGACAGCAGTCAAGAATGTGGCATTAGTGACTGGTGTGTACATGACTTTGAACATACACTTGCTGTCCACTGGGCCTTCTCTGAGAATTTTCTTTCTTTTTGGGGGGTTAGAGTATGATTTTGGATGTTCACTGCAGGGAATTGCAGCTGTTAGTGGGTGTCTTGCTTGATATAGCATCAGCAGTTACTTCTTACGGGTAGGAATGTTTTTTTTTACTTTTCATGTGTTGCTATGTTAGATTTGCCTGCAAGAGTCTCTTAACAGAAATGCATTCCCTTTTTTAGGTAATGACACAAAGACAAAAATGATGATGATGTGCTGTGATGTGATGATGTGATTTATCCTTGATTTGTTTTCTCTCACTCTCGTACAATGAACAGCTAAGGGGAACAAGGCCTGAAAGCTTTTAAAATTTTCCACAAAGGTTCATTTGAAAGATGTAGTGGCTACTAAATTAGTTCTTTATGTGTTGATCATAAGAGATGGTGCATGCGCTATCTTCAGACGTTGCTGCAGCAATGCATTCACTGCTTCTACTGTCTCTTCCTGTAAAGCGAGAACAATAGTGAGGAGGAACATCAGGATAACATTTTCTCTCCTATAGTGTTCTAGTTCTTACTTGTCGTACTTTACTGGCCTGCAGAGAGCAGTGCATCTCTTAGGAGTCTTCTTAAGTGGTATGAAGTGCTTGACTGGGTCCTGCAGGGAGGTCGAACAGAACAATTTTTCTGCCCCATGTCGTTTGCTCTGTGACTTTCCAAGTACAACAGCTGAAACAGCTGTTGGTCAAACTCCTGATAAAACATGTACTAGGGAATAGGAAGGTAAACCTGTTTGAAGTCCTATAATTTTTATTAAATCAGGGATAAAACTGGAGTTTCGTAAGTGCAGTTGGAGTTAATGCTGGTAACAGCCCAGACTCACAGACAGTTTACTGAAGTTAGTGATCTTTTATCATGGCATTTTGAACTGTGGAAGACAGAAGATGGAGCCCTTGGCTCTCACACTCTACATTATATTCTTAACAGAAAGTAAATTTCACAAAATTAGTGGTTATAAGTCATTTGGGATACTGGGAGTAGTTGCAGTTGGCAAAGGTTAGCAGCTAAGGTTAGCAATTCTGGGCTTTCTGAAATTGCATACCTAATGATGGTAGGGATTGAGAGCAGATCTTTACCTCACCCCATTACATTTTGCAGTGCTAGTTGATATCACTGTAGATTTAAATATATAACATTGGCAGAGTGCTCAATGAAATGTCCTTGATTCTAGGGTGAGTGTTACCTGTTTAGCATCTGGCGGAAAAAACAAACTGTATGTGTAATCTTCTTCGCCATGATGCCAGTTTTGTGTCTTTATCTCTTGTATGTGTTGATCCACTACAAGGTGCTGTAGTTGCGTAAGGGAACCATATTGTGCTACTGTATTTGTGTGTATGTGCTTTAAACTATGTAAGTATATTTGTGATCATTTTGGCTAGGTAGTGTTTTGTATGTCTAAAATTAAACAAACCAAATACATGTGCAGTTGTTTAAAAAGAGAGAATAGTTGTAATTCTATAGTGCAAAAATCTTTTCTGCCTTATGTTGTAAAATGAAATGCTGTAATATAAGCAAAATGCACTGTTTCAAAAGGTATAAATAACAAACCCCTAGTTTAAAAGCATTAGGCCCTTTTCCATTATGCAATATGCAGCTCAGTTTTTATATAATTAACAGAATAACTAGCATATGGTAGAACACAATAATTACCCTTTTAAACATGCATGCTTGAATAGAAAACCTCTTTAATAAAATTGCTTTTCTAAAAATACTAGAATATTTTACCATACCTCTTGGAAAGTTCATAACAGATGTCAGTGCAGTGATTAATTTGGAAATACAGTGCTGTAGCTAAGGCTCTGTCAAATGTGTTTAGCAGTAATTACAGTGGTTTGAACAGGTTTTTTGTTGTTTGTTTTTATTGGTTTTTTTTTTTCCCCCGCAGCTCTGAACATAAATCTGAACTCTCCTTCTTGGCTGCAGTCTCCCTGCTTATGGTCTTCTTTCTGGTTCAAAGAAGATGCTCCATGGTTTCAAAAATTGCTATGGCACTTGGGCTCCTGGGAGTCTACAGTTACCGGGCAGCTATTGGAAATGTCATATTTCCATGGCAACATGACAGCAAAGATATTTCAAAGTAAGTTAATCAACAGATATGTAAATCTATTTCTAGAGAGCTGTTAACAATTGGGATATCAGGGGATGAAGTAGGAGGGGACATTATATCTAGGCTGGAATCACATTCTTATGAATAAAACTCTATTTTGTAAGTAGCCAGCACTCAGTTTTTGTGGTGTGTGCATAATTTTGAGCCCTGTGAAGTGTCTTTCGACTGTCACACGTTCCTGTTCAATATATTCATCAATGACCTGGATGAAGGGATAGAGTGTACCATCAGCAAGTTTGCTGATGACACAAAACTGGGAGGGGTGGCTGACACGCTGGAAGGCTGTGCTGCCATACAGCGTGACCTGGACAGGCTGGAGAGTTGGGCAGAAAAAAACCTGATGAGGTTCAATAAAGGCAAATGTAGGGTACTGCATCTGGGGAGCAATAACCCCATGCATCAGTACAGGTTGGGGGCTGACCTCCTGGAGAGCTGCTGTGCAGAAAGGGACCTGGGAGTCCTGGTGGACAACAGGATGACCATGAGCCAGCAATGTGCCCTGGTGGCCAAGAAGGCCAATGGCATCCTGGGGTGTATCAGGAAGAGTGTGGCCAGCAGGTCGAGGGACGTCATCCTCCCCCTCTACTCTGCCCTGGTGAGGCCGCATCTGGAGTATTGTGTCCAGTTCTGGGCTCCCCGGTTCAAGAAGGACAGGGAACTGCTGGAGAGGGTCCAGCAAAGAGCTACAAAGATGATTAGGGGATTGGGACATCTTCCTTATGAGGAAAGGCTCAGGGACTTGGGTCTTTTTAGTCTAGAAAAAAGAAGACTCAGGGGGGATCTTATCAATACTTATAAATACTTAAGGGGAGGGTGCCAGGTAGATGAGAAGAGTCTTTTTTCAGTGGTGCCCAGTGATAGGACTAGAGGTAACTGGCACAAACTGGAGCACAGGAAGTTCCATCTTAACATGAGGAGGAACTTCTTTACTCTGAGGGTGGCAGAGCACTGGTGCAGGCTTCCCAGGGAGGTTGTGGAGTCTCCCACACTGGAGACATTCAAAACCCGCCTGGACGCCATCCTGTGCAATGTGCTGTAGGTGTCCCTGCTGTGGCAGGGGGGTTGGACTTAGATGATCTCCAGAGGTCCCTTCCAACCCTGACGATACTGTGATACTGTGAAACCAGTCAGATAAGAATTAATATCAGGAAAATCTAATAGTCATACCCTGTATTTTTGCTACGCAGAAACTCCAAATGCTCTAAAACTCCTCTTGTTTTAGATGGACTTGCCACATTTAGCAGAGTGCATGCCAAGCTCATTTAGCTACTTCCTAGTTTTGAAAAATGCTTAGACAGTAACTGGGAGAGTTGCTTTTCTGTAATCTTTCTTGTGCGGGTGAGTTTTCTGTAATGTATGGCCTTTCAAGATGTAACCAAATCTTTGAGGTCTAGGCTGTGCTGCACGTACAAAGGATTTTTATGTGGATGTTAAGTTTCTTACAGAACTAGTGTGTAACTGTAAGGAAGCTATTAGCTTTTTCACCAATAGATACTTTTGAAATGTAGCTAAGTGACTTTAGTTTTCTTATGATGCTTTTTACTGTTGGATTGTACCGGTCTCTGCAGCCTCAAGTTTTTTCTAAATGTCAGAGAGCTGCGGAAAACTTCCAGAGTCCACTAGAACATTTGGTGAGAAGGAGGAGATTATGGAAGAGAAGTTGCAAAACAATTGTCTTCTGGATGTAATAAACTTACTCTCGCACTCATCTGGAATTTGATATGGAGACAAATGATTTCTGTTGGAGCTTCTTAATTGGGAGCCAGAGATTTGCAAGATGTGCAGAGATGGAAACAACCCTGCAGGAGATGATCTTAGGATATATTAGAGATGAGTTTTGCTAACAAGGCATGTTTTATAACAAATACTTGTATGTATGTATATTGAGATATATTTACATACATTCCATCTCTACAAATACTGAAGATAATTCTAGTTGTATAGTAGTGTTAAGTTAACATTGTGTGCTAGATCTGCTGGATGCGAAAGTGATGGTAATCTTTAGTTAGTCTGCAGGGTTTGGCTCTGTGTTTGCCACGTGCCTGATCTCTGAGTGTGACCTCTAGCTTTGCTTTGTGTTTGAGTAGAATCCTTGGAGAAGAATACTGTCCTTGCAATAAGAAGAAGAATATTGCAATGTGGGACAGAACATTAAATACAGCAATTGAGCCACAAATAATATGCCATTAGAGAATTGAGTAGAGTACTTAAATACTAAAGGCAAAGCATTTACTGGAAACTTGTTCATTCTATAGTCAGTATATTGATTGCAATTATAACAAGAAAGATACAGGCTTTTTGTGTTATTTCAACTTAGATAGCGAACATGGTGATTCAGTGATTTCTTAAATTATATCAGACCTTTATATATCTCTGATTATATACTGGTTTAAAAGTTACTCTTATGTTTCAAATCTTTATACCCTTTAGATCCTCTTTGTACACTGTTTGGTGAAAGCTGGTATGGTTAGCAAACACAGATTCTGACTTTTGCGTCAGCCTGTGTTCTGCACCTGGGGCAGGAAGTGTGGTGCAGGGCTCTTTCTAGATCTCAGTAAGAAAGGACCAACAACAAATGTGTAACAAAATAGCTATTTTAATAAGATAGAGTGAAAAGAGGAATATAGGTAGTGAGTGTCTTCAGGTGGTGGGATGCTGGGAACTCTGCTTTTGTGCAGTGTCAGACAAAACCCAGAAGAATCTTCCCATGGCACGCATGTCCTGGTTGTGGAGACATTCTACCTCCCTCCCATACTGAGATTGCTTTTATTTTGTGTTTAAAAACAAAACAAAAAACAAACAAACCAACCCCCCACCAACAACAAGACCAAACCAAACCCCAAACAAACCCATGTATCTACTCCTGCCAGGTCAGAATGCTATCTCTGTCATAACGCCCACCAGTGCACAACACAGGCCAGCACAGGGGTTCCAGCATGCTCCCTTGCTACTCATGCTAACTTGTGGACTTCTCAAGCTGAATGTACAAGGCCTAACAGAGCAGACATTGTTTACCCAAGATCACTAGCTCCTCAAACACATTATCTTCAGCAAGGCTTCCAATACAGCATGTCAAAAAAGATGGTAGACACTTGTTAGTAGATTTCAGACGTTAGCTGCTGTGTTGACATAGTGACCCTAGCTCATCTTTATTAGATGGCTGATGTGTTAAATAGTAAACGCCTATGTAGAATGCCACCAGGAACAAAACCAGGACTTTTAAATGTGTCTAGAGGTATCTTTAGTGTATTCATGCTATGGAATAGCTCCAGATCCAGGTGCAAGGTAGAGGTAGTTTTGTGTAATATGAGAAAAAGCTGTGGGCAGGCACTGCATTTTTCATGCATAATGCTTTCTTCTGTAAGATGGAGAATCTTTGCTCTGAAATGCCCTGTCTCTGTACCCCTTACTGAAGATAAGTGTTTTTGCTGAATGGGGCAACTGCTGGAATGTGGATGGGGGAGAAGAGGCAGTTGAAGTGTGTCCCATCTTCTATGGCTTACACTAAGATAACCTTTAAATTAAAAGATGCAAGGAAGAAATTTGACCTTCCATTTTCCTCAGAGTTCGTTTTAAAAATGATTGTGCAATGAAAAAGACGAGTATATACCATACTGACATAAACAAAGTAATAGTAGTGCATTTGCTGAGAAATTGGGGTTTTTTTAGTTAGTTTGAGTTTCCGTCAGCTGGTTAATTTCAGTTTTCACTTAACTCATTCAATAGTGACAAATACCCAAAGCTATTTCCTGATGTTTTACTTCTAAGTCACATGAATATGTTTGAATATTTTATGGTAATTACATCAGAATTACCAGAGATACTGAAAAAGGGCACCGAATTTCTGCATTAGCCAGAAACACAGGGACTCTCTCAACTTTACTCTTTTTTTTTATTTCCCCCCCCCAAGGAAAAAGCCAATGGGCCTTACAGGGGTTTTACAAAGACTTGCTATTGAAGGGAATAAAATAGTAAAGCCCCTTTGCATAGACCATTAGGTATGAGTTTGGACCTTTGAAAGCTAAACCACAGAACAGAGTACTGTATTCAGGTTTAGGAAGGCCACTTCACTATCATGTGGTGGTTTTGCCTTTTTCCTTGGTTCTGTGGGTGCAAAAGAAAACTGAACTTGTAAATACTCTTACTTATAATTTCTCCTCTTGATTTTTAGCTCTCATTCCTGTATGCGGTAAAGAAATATTGAATTCAAGCTGATTTGTTAGTAATTGTTTGAGAAGGAAGGTGACCTTCCAAAGTCTGAAAAAAATAGTTACAGTTAAAAGGAGAAATTTATTTTTAGAAATTTTGACTAGTGATGTTTTCTGTGGTCAGCTAATTATACTAGTTACACCAAGTGTAACTATGCTTTTACTATTTTTAGTGTCATGGTCTAATCTTCCGTATATTATTAAGTCCAGATGACTCAAGAATCCTCACTTCTGAGTGAATTATATTAACTTTGTAGTTGTAGGAGACCATGTTCATTCACCGCTCATGTATAAAGTAACTGGTAATCCCTAAGGATAGTGTATGTTAAATTATGGATAAAGTGTGTAGATAAAATGTATTTTTATCTTTTGTAAGATAAAAAAATAGATTTATAACCACAAATTTTTTAATATGCTTATTTGGTGAGCTCACTGGATTATTATAGCTTAGTTCACACTAATGATCAGTGGCGTTTTTTGCCCAGTAAACATAAGAATATCAGTGCATTCTGATGGATATCTGCTTCCATTTTCTTTGTTCCGCGGGCCTTGCACTTCTAGAATAGCAGGTCACAGTTTTTAAGGTTACTGGTCGTTGTCCTTGTAAGCTTTTTGAATGAGATGCTGTGTTTTCTTCAGAAGCTGACTTTCACTGGAAATGAAGGGGCCAATGAAATTATAGGTGCAATGAACATAGCAGTAGATGCTAATTACACTTACGACTTTAATGTAATGGGGTTGCTTAGGGATTTGAAAAATGTATACAGTTACAAGGAAAAAATGTGCTAGTATAAACCAGCATACCTGCATACAAACATATGTGCAGCTGTGTAAGGTGAGACAATGTCTGAAGTATGCAGAAATTTCAGACTGAAATAAGGATCTTCAAATACTACCCCTGTCCTCTTGGTTGGCTAAAAAGAAACTATGTTTGTGTGAATAAGTTGTGAACACTCACTGAACAGCTTAAAGGGAACAGTCATTTTTAAGTCAATTCCTGAGATAAAGTTTCCATATCACTCTAAGGAGTATTTTTGGGGAAATTCATTATGCTATATAAATGACATATTTATATGAATATATTTATGGATCTGGACCTTGAATAGTAATAACATAAATTTATTTTGGTTACATTAATTGACATATAATTTTATTTTTATATTTTAGGTTTGTTTATTATTTAGCAGAAGTTGTTTTATTTGCTAAAGTTGATTCGGAGGTGTTGTAATTTAAGTATGAAATATTTTTAGAGTTTTTGTGTTTAAAAAAGCTCTGTCATGAAATTGGCCAGTACTAGCCTTAGAATTTAACCTGTTTGGCAGGACTGCATTGGTCTTGCACCTCTCTTGAGAGATTTTTTGACCTGTGAAATAGATATTACTAAGTAGCTCATCTTTCTGTTTTATTTATTTATTAATTATTACCTTTTTTTTTTTTTAATTTCCTCTTTAGGGGGATTACTGAAGCTCGTTTTGTTTATGTCTTTGTCCTTGGCATAGTCTTCACTGGTACTAAAGATTTACTGAAGTCACAGGTTATTTCTTCAGTTTCCAGCGTGAAGAGGACGGGATTATGGGAAGTGTATAGTGGATTGGTTCTACTAGCAGCCCTTCTATTTAGACCTCACAATTTACCAGTCTTGGTGTTTTGTCTGCTGATTCAGACAATGATAACAAAATATATCTGGAGACCTTTGAAATTTGATGCAGCACAGATTACTATCATGCACTACTGGTTTGGCCAAGCTTTCTTCTATTTTCAGGTAAGCTGAATATTCTCCCTGCTACAGGGGTGGGAGGCAGAGTAGTGTCTGGAAGAAATATTGTCCATGGTGAGTAAAATGCCAACTAAATCTCAGAGTGGAAGAGTTTACTGAGGTCTTAGAAGGGTTTAGTTTCTAATTGTATTATTAACGTTTTGTTTTCAGAATCAGGGAAAGATGCATATCCGGATAACTTATCCTCAATATAGATTTCTGAAAGTGTTAGAAATATTGGATACCTATACCAGGGGTGATTTTGATCTGTTAGTGTGCCTCCTAAGTAGTGTTTTGGTGATAATAAATTTAAAAATTTCAGCTGAGTTGATTATTACCAATAAAAGGCAGATGGCTTTTTGTCCCTGTTTCTTGAGGCTTACAAAACCTTTGGTAGCGTCACAGTAGGTCTACATACAGTTTAAGACTGAAGGGAAGTTCTGTGACAAGGTAATGTCTCATTAAGAATTACCATTCTTATATCAAATAATATCTTCTTTCCTGAGGAGCCTTACTAATTTTAATAACATAGTTCTCCACATTGCAAATAAGGTTGCAATTCCACAAAAGCTTTCCTTAGCACTGAAGCTGGAGAGGTTCTTTCCACTTCTAATAATGTTGGGAACTTAGTGTAGCAGACTGTCTTAAGAGGGCATTTGCTAAGTTGGGAATCGGGTTGTTTTTCGTTTAGGAGGAGAGGCTTTCCGATTTGTTGCAAAATTTCAAGGTGAGACCTGCGTTGGCTTTACTTTTGAGTTATGGCTGAGGATGTTAAAACTGTGGTCAAGCTTAGGGTACTTCCTACTCTGTTTCTGATCCTGTTAGTACTGGCTGAGGATTGGCTTGGCTTTAGTCAGAGAGTACATGCCAGGATAGGGAATTGCTGATGGGGATAAGATCATCATGATTCATGCCTTCCTACCCAGTTTTCCTGCTCAGAGGATGTAACATTTCTTGGTTGAATGGGTTTTGTATGTCTTGAATGTTACTGTTCAGGCAAGCAGCTCTGATCATGGCCTTTTGAGAGCAGCTCTTAGTGGGGCTGGCAACAGGCTAAGGCCGGGCTCTCTCAGTACTGAGGTATCAAGCAAAAGCAGCTGCCAGAAATTTAATAGTGGGTAGGCTGGCAAGAAAATCCTAGTTGTGGAAAAGGGACTAATAAAGAATGGTTTGGATGTTTTCATAAAGCGCCTATTTTCAGTGATGTTGAATTCTTGGTACAGATGGCCGAGAATTTCACAAAACCACGAAATCACAGAAGAGTTGAGGCTAGAAGGCGCCTCTGGAGATCATTCAGTCCAACCTCCCTCCGTCCAATGGCAGGTTAACCAGATCAGGCTGGTCTGGACTGTGTCCAGTCTTATTTTAAATACATGCAAGGATGAAGACTCTGCAACCTCTCTGGGCAGTCAGTCCCAGTGCTTGACAGCCCTAGCCAGTAAAAATGCTTTTTCTGGTGTTTAAACAGAACTTCTTATATTTCAGTTTGTATGCATTGCTTTTCATCCTTTTGCTAGTCACTACTGAGTGACTGACTGAGAAGGTCAGAGTCTGGCTACGTCTTCTTTACTCCCCGTCTTCAGGGTGTACACATTTTTATGATCTCTGCTGAGCCTTCTCCCTTTGAGAGTAAACAGACCCAGCTCTTTCAGATTGATGTTTGTATGACAGATGCTTTGTTCCCATGATCATCTTTGTGGTGCTTCAGTGGACTTTGTCTAGTACATCCATGTCTGTCTTGTGCTTGGGACCCCAGAACTGGACCCAGGAGCCCAGATGTGATCTCGCCACTGCTTAGTAGAGGGAATGGAGTGTCTCCCTTAACTGGCTAGTGATGCTCTCCCTAAGGCAGTTCCAGGTCCTATTGGTCTTTGCACAAAGGGAAAATGGCTGGCTGATAGACAACGTAGGGTCCACCAAGACCCCCATGTCCATCTCTGCCAAGCTGCTTTCAATATGGTTAGCCCCCAGCCTCACCCAGGGCATGAATTTATACCTCCCCAAATGCCGGATTTGACATTTCCCATTGCTGAACTTCATTAGTTTCTTGTCAGCCCATTTCTCAAGCCCGTCGAAGTGCTTCTGAGTGGCAGCAGAACCATCTGCTGTATCAGCCACTCCTCCCAGTTCTGTATTGTGTGCAGACTTGTTAAAGGGGCACTCTGCTCCATTGTCTGGGTCATTCGTGAAGATGCTAAACAGTATTGGCCCCAGTGTCAAGCCCCGGGGTTGATCGCTGGTGACTGGCCTCCAGGTGGGCTTTGTACTGCTGATCACAACCGTGTAAGCCCCAGACCTGAGCCAGTTTTCGGTCCACCTCACTGTCCGCTTTCCTAGCCTGGACTGCATCAGTTTACCTGTGAGGATGCTATGGGAGATGGTGTTAAAAGCCTCCTTGTGAGGTGAAAGTGCTTTAGACAGATACATGTAGCCAATGTATCTTCAGCCAATATGGTGTGATATTACAGAAAATAAGGACTTTCTGGATTAATACATTTGCTGTGGAAGTCTAATTGGGCAGGTTAAATTTCGTGTTGCCTCTGATTTGAGTGCTGCAAAAAATTGGAGAATAACTTTTCTGGGAGAATTTTCACAAACTTTGGAAAACATGTTCAGCTGCTTCAGAAATAGCTGTCAGAGGCTACCAAGAGCGTGATGCCTCTTTCCATTTGACTGTGCTATGCTAACGGGTGTTTTTATACCAATAAAAATGCATTTATTCCAGATCCGTAAAATCATAGAATGGTTTAGGTTGGAAGGGACCTTGCAGATCACCGAGTTCCAGCCCCCTGGCCATAGGCAGGGACACCTCCCACCAGACCAGGTTGCTCAAAGCCCCATCCAGCCTGGCCTTAAACACCTCCAGGGACAGGGCCTCAACAACTTCTCTGGGCAACCTGTTCCAGTTCCTTATCACCCTTAAAGTGAAAAATTTCTTCCTGATGGCTAATCTAAATCTGCCCTCTTCCAGTTTTAAGCCATTCCCCCTTGTCCTGTCACGACACGCCCTTTCAAAAAGTCCTTCCCCAGCTCTTCTGTAGGTCCCCTTTAGGTACTTGAAGGCTGCAATAAGGTCTTCCTGGAGCCTTCTCTTTTCCAGGCTGAACAACCCCAACTCTCTCAGGCTGTCCTCATAGTAGAGGTGCTCCAGCCCTCTGATCATCTCTGTGGCCTTCCTCTGGACGTGCTCCAACAGGTCCACATCGTTCTTATGTTGGGGGCTCCAGGACTGGATGCAGTACTCCAGGTGGGGTCTCATGACAGCAGAGTAGAAGGGCAGAATCACCTCCCTTGACCTGCTGGCCACACTTCTGATGCAATGATTGCACATTGCTGGGTCATGTTGAGCTTCTTGTCAATCAACACCCCCAAGTCCTTCTCCTCAGGGCTGCTCTCAGTCTGTTTTTTGCCCAGCCTGTATTTGTGCTTGGGATTGCCCCGACCCAGATGTAGGACCTTGCACTTGGCCTTGTTGAACTTCATGAGGCTGGCATGGGCCCACCTCTCCAGCCTGTCCAGGTCCCTCTGGATGGCATCTCTCCCCTCCAGCATGTCTACCTCGCCACACAGCTTGGTATCATCGTCAAACTTGCTGAGGGTGCACTCGATCCCATTGTCCATGTCACCCACAAAGATGTTGAACAGCACTAGTCGTAGTACCGACCCCTGAGGAACGCCACTTGTCACTGCTCCCCACTTGGACACCGAGCCGTTGACCGCAACTCTTTGAGTGCGACTGTCCAGCCAGTTCTTTATCCACTCAGTGGTCCATCTGTCAAATCCACATTTCTCCAATTTAGAGACCAGGATATTGTGTGGGACAGTGTCAAACGCTTTGCACAAGTCCAGATAGATGACATCGATTGCTCTTCCCTTGTCCACTGCCACTGTAATCCCTTCATAGAAGGCCACCAAATTTGTCAGGCATGACTTGCCCTTGGTGAAGCCATGCTGGCTGTCACCAATCACCTCCTTATTTTCTATGTGCCTTAGCAGACATTCCAGGAGGATCTGCTCCATGATCTTGCCAGGCACAGAGGTGAGACTGACTGGCCTGTAGTTCCCTGGGTCTTCCTTATTCCCCTTTTCGAAAATGGGGGTTATGTTTCCCCTTTTCCAGTCAGCAGGAACTTCACCAGACTGCCACAGCTTCTCAAATATGATGCCTAGTGGCTTAGCAACTTCATCTGCCAGTTCCCTCAGGACCCGCGTGTGTATCTCATCAGGTCCCATGGATTTGGGACATGTTACCCAGGGCAGTGGTGGTGTCCCCATCCCTGGAGATATTTAAGGTTCGTGTAGATACAGTGCTTAGGGACATGATTTAGTGGTGGGCTTGTTAGTATTAGGTTAATGATTGGACTAGATGATCTTCCAGGTCTTTTCCAGTCTAGGAGATTCTGTGATTCTGTGACTTGTGCACCTTCAGAATCCTCAGGTGGTCTCATACTTGATCTTCACCTACAGTGGGTGGTTCTTCATTTTCCCAATCCTCGCCTTTGCCTTCTGCCTCATGGGTAGTGTGGCTGCAGTCTTTGCCAGTGAAGATGGAGGCAAAAAAGTCATTGTGTACTTCAGCTTTGTCTCTGTCCCAGGTGACTAGTTCTTGCGTTTCCTTCTGGAGAGGGCCCACATTTCCCTAGTCTTTCTTTTCTCGTTGACATACTTATAGAAGGATTTTTTTGTTTGTCTTAATGTCCCTCGCCTAACCTGATCCCTGGCTGCTTGAGTGATTTCTCTGTATTCCTCCCAGGCTACCCGCCCCTGTTTCCACCCCCTATAGACCTCCTTTTTACTTTTGATCATGTCCAGGAGCTCCTTGTTCATCCATGCAGGCCTCCTGGCTTTTCTGCCTGCCGCCTTCTTTGTAGGGATGCATCGCTTCTGAGCTTGGAGGAAGTGAATATTAACCAACTTCCTTGGGCCCTTCTTCCCTGCAGCGCTTCATCCCATGGCACCATAGCAAGCAGATTCTTCAAGAGGCCAAAGTCAGGTCTCCCAAAGTCTAGTGTGGTCAGCTTGCTGCGCACCTTCCTTGCTGCCTCGAGGATCTCAAACTCAGCCATTTCATGGTCGCTACAGCCCAGGCTACCCTTGAGTTTGACACTGCCTACCAGCCCCTCCTTGTTGGCAAGGACACGGTCCAGCATAGTTCCTTTCCTCATTGGCTCCTCTACCACTTGGAGAAGGAAACTGTCATCAATGAATCCAAAACCTCCTGGATTGCCTGTGTCTGGCTGTGTTACTCTTCCAACAGATGTCGGGGTGGTTGAAGTCGCCCATGAGGACCAGGGTCTGTGAACGCAATGCCGCCCCTGTCTGTCTACAGAGGTCCTCATCTGCTCGATCTTCTTGGTCAGGTGGTCTGTAGCAGACTCCCACTGTAATGTCCCCTGCTCCTGAGTTCCCTTTAATCCTAACCCGTAAGGTCTCAGTCAGCTCATCATCCATCCCTAGGCTGAGCTCCATGCACTCCAGCTGGTCATTGATGTATAGGGCAACACTGCCTCCTCATTTCCCCTGCCTGTCCTTCCTGAAGAGCCTGCAACCTTCCATGCCAACACTCCAGTCGTAGGATTCTTCCCACCGTGTTTCCGTGATGCCAATGAGATCGTAGCCTTGGAGGCATGCACATGTCTCTAGCTCCTCCTGTTTGTTCCCCATGCTACGTGCATTTGCATAGAGCACTTCAGCCATGTCCTTGTTGAGGCTGACTTGGCTGCAGCAGTTGTAATTCCTTTGCCCTGATCTCCAGGCAGCATTCCTTTGCCATACACTAATGGTGCCTCCTCATTGGCTCCTGTTATCCCAGGAGCTCCTGGCTCATCTGTATAAGACTTTAAGCGTGCTGCAGCGTAGCCAGCACATCTCAGAGCAAATGCCTGCAGGCCCTCGCTAGCACCCTGTTCCTCTTTCCTTGGTGCGTCATCCCTTGGCTTGTCACAGGCAAGCCTGATAATACCCCCTTCCCCCATCGAGTCTAATTTAAAGCCCTGTCAATGAGCCCTGCTAACTCTTGGGCAAAGACCCTTCTGCCCCTTTGAGTGAGACAAACCCCATCTGCTGCCAGCAGGCCTGGTGCTGCATAGGCCATTCCATTGTAAAAAAACCCCAAAATTGTGGTGGTGACACCAGCCACGGAGCCACATATTAACAGGCTGAGCTCATCTGTTTCTTTCAATGTTATTGCCTCCAACTGGAAGTAGGGAATTAAAAATAACCTGTGCTCTGGATTCCCTTACTAGCTGTCCCAAGGGCCTGATATCTCTTGTAATCATCTTCACACTCCGATTTGCACTTTCATCACCCCCCACATGGAACAGAAGCAGTGGGTGGCAGTCCGAGGGCCACACCAGGCTAGGGAGTTTCTTTGTGATGTCCCTAACCCGGGCCCCAGGGAGGCAGCAGACTTCCCTAAGAGTGGGGTCTGCCCTACATATCGGACCCTCTGTTCCCCTCAGAGCTGAGTCACCCACGACTATAACCCCCTTTTCTTCCTTGTAGAGGTAGTCTTACTATGGTGAGTAGGCCTTTCTGGTCCTGGCAACTCCTCTGATGTATTTGGACTGTCAACCTCATTGTCTGTTGGCTGGTCTACCATGCCCAGGGCCTCGTACCTGTTGTACAGAGGTACCTGGGGAGGGCAGGCGGGCAAGGAGGGGGGTCGCTTGCCACCCCTAGCACAGACTTGCTTCCATTCACCGTTTTCTGGTAGGCCACTGCCTTCCATGCCTTCAGCCCTGCAGGGCAAGGAGATGAGATCCCTGTGATCTTGTATTATTTCCGGTGACTGGCCTGGTCTCTCTTTCAGGGAGCTCAAGGCATGGGTCCACCAGTCAATTTCTTTCTCGCACAAGGTAAAGGTAACAGTTAGATCTGATAGCGTGCGTTGTGTAGTTTTATACTGGTGTTAGAGGGAAGATAGAAATATGTTTTTAAGGTTTTTCTTTTTAATGACTAATTTTTTGCACTTTCAACTACCCTTGCAATTGTGGAGTTTTTTGGGTTTTAGAAGACTGGAAGAAGTGATTTTTATTTTAATTGGCTTCACATTGTGCTGTTTGAGATCCTGTTGCATTTTCAGGGCATCCACCCAGGCTTCATCACCCTGCTGGCAATTTTGGCATTTCTTCTAGATGTGTTTCCTTTGGAAGTAATGACTTCCAGAATGATACAGATTTCAGCAAACTTGATATTTTAAAAATTAGCTGGGATAAGCTCTTGCACATAGACATGCTGCTGAAACACAGCATTCAAAGCTCAGGAAGGAGAAATTCTCCATTGATTTATTGTGAGCCAGATTGCTTGATTGGTCTTTATGGCTCTCCTGTTACTCTAAGATCTGTAGAATGAAGGGTGATAGTTACTTATTAAAACTTCTGGTAAAAGCAGAACAAAGTTTTTTTCCCTCATGTTGCTTCCCATGCAGGTTTATTATTAAGTCTGAGGTATGAAATAAAGCAGATCCACGTAAGGAGCTGCCTTTTTGTGTCCCATCACATCTGAAAACTCCACTTTTGAAGAGACTCTTCCAATTTTAGCAGCAGCTTAACAAAAATTTTGACAAATTCTTACTCTCCTTAGCGCTGAGCCATTTAAAAAATGTATCCATTTCAGAAGAACTTGCCAACAGTCTTTTGCAAATTTTTTTGTTGTCTATTTGGAAAACCAAGGTGTGTGCCTATTCAGCATGCCTAAGACAGAATAAAATGACAAGTGGATTGTAATAGAACAGGAGGGATTTTACAAAGAACGGTTTTGATAGTCGCCTATTTCTCTATTTTACTCTGTTCATCTCTATTTCTATTTCTCTTATTGGAAATAAGATTGGATATTGCCCCATCCCTGGAAGTGTTCAACGCCAGACTGGATGGGGCTTTGAGCAACCTGGTCTAGCAGAAGGTGTGCCTGCCGATGGCAGCGGGGGTGGAACTGGATAATCTTGAAGGTCCCTTCCAGCTCTAACCCTTCTATGATTCTCTATTTTTCCTCTTTTCACAACATTCTAGAGATGTTTCAAAAGTAGATAAATCAATTCTGCTGAGGGAAAAAGTGGTTTTAAGAGTCAAGACAGATGGAATTTTCTTCCACCCCCCACTCCTTAGAGAAGAATTTTTTGATTCTCTTTCAAAAATGCTGTAAGTACATTTACATTTAGATGCCCTTTCTAGGATGGAGATTAAGAACTTGACCAAAATATAAGTCTTCAGATGTTAGTTTTGTTCTTTTATTCTCTGATGAAAAAATGGTTCTGGAGATATGGAAGGGAACAAATTGAATCATACAAGGCTGCGAGTTTGGGCTTTTTTGTTTTTTTTCTTTTTCCTCATCACAACTGAAAACAGTTATCTGATGTACAAAGTATTAGTGTAGAAGAGTAGCATAGTTGAGCTGGTAGCTCATAAAATTGCAGAGGCTACAAAAGTCCCTCAAAAATCTAATTAATGCTCTCTTCAATAGGTAAATTTCTCAGTTTGTTCTGAGAATAGGTTTTCCTGTCTGTGGCTGTAGATCCAAGGATGGAAGAAACTTCTTCCAGAAATTATATTTAATTTCATGCTCTTTGGATCTTGGTTTGCTCAGTATGTAGCATTCTGGTCTGCATTACCAGGGAAAACTAAAAACCTGACAACCTACAAAAGCCACTTCTTCATTAATTATTTTTCTTGGATATATTTAAGTTTCTTCTTCCCTTTTATTTGAGTTCAGAGTCTAGAGCATGAATGACTTGTTGCAAGGGAAAACCTGCTCAGTTTGTGTAGCTTAAAATCAGGATGGAAGTATGTTATTGATTTCTTAGTGAAATATAATTAACTGGTAGTAATATATTAATGGCACTTAATTAACTGGCACTCACTGAACTGTAGATGCAGGATCCATACCAGATATACAACAGATGAACACTCACCAACTTCTATGCCATTCTGTATACGTGATTTGAAAAAGATCTAGCCCCCACCCTTGCACTGTGCCCCCCACCTCCCAAACACATAGAGGTAACCTCCCCTTCAGGTGTGTTACAAACATTCTCTTCTCATGGCAATGCAGGTTCCCCTGTTTACTCACACCTCTTGTGACAGATGCAGGCACTCAAGGTTTAAGTGTTTATGTGTATCTCAAGAGTACCATAGACGAGTGACCTCAGGAGAAGCCATAGGTGATTTTGTATGGTTATGTGCATTTTTCAGCTCTTCCTTACCTGAGTGATGGAAGGTGGAACTCTGAAAGTACCCCTACTTTTCATGATGTAGCTTTCTGGTTTAGTAACAGATTTTTGTTGTTTGAATAAACCATTTAATCTTTTTCCTTTATCTTGTGGGAAAATCAGGAAGGTTTTTGCTTATTGACAGCTTTGAGGTCCCCTCCTTACTTCTGTGCCTCCCAGTGAAGATACGCCATTCATACTGACTAAACTGCAGGGGTCCCAGATTTAGCAACTACCTGTCTTGGCCATGACCATCAACACTGAGGTCTTACATTTTGACTGACTTAGGAGAGGGTTGTATTTCAGACAGAGTATGTATCATTTGTTGTCAAATATTCAATAAATATTAAGGAAGTACAACTGGGCTGTTTCTGCCAGAGAAATCCATCAACTTCTCAACTTCAGTATCAACCTCTGTTAAGCCTGCCTTAGTAGCAGCTAGTCATTTGTTTGCTACCCCTGGAGTGAGCAGTATCTATGCTTGAATGCTAGGCAAGAGATGTGGAGGAAGGACAACTGTATTATTAGACAAGATATGCACTGCTGGCATAGATTTAAATGTCTTCCCTGACTTACTTTCCTCAAGTTTTGTGGTTACTAGAGCTGCCATTATTAAACTGGCTGGGTTCACAACGGTGCTATTATTTTAATTTCCAGACAAGCATAAAGATCTAATGTAGCATACAAAAATGATAGCAGGTTTATGGTTGAAATACAGAAATTGAAAAACTGATATTTGTTGTTGATGTAGATCAGATGAATACTAAATTTAAACTGTGCTAGCTAAATGAGGCAGGAGAAGAGAAATATAAACTAAATATAAAAACCTTCCATCTGGAAATAGGAGAGACATTTGGAGAACTACTTTTTGCACGTGTCCTGGAGTGATTATGAGGAGAATGAGACTTCTTGCCCATGTTGCTGAGCCTTTATTAAATCTTGCTAGGCAAGAGGGTATGTAATGACAGAGCAGTAACTCTGTCTCGCTAAGTGTGCAACGTAAGTGATGGCCTTTTGAATATGATGGTGAGTAAAAATAGCCTTGTTCAAGATAGCATATTTAATGAAAGAGGCAGTGTTTGTTTGAAAAAATATTGTAGGGTCCTTAAAGACTTTATGGAAGTATAGCTGTGAAAATCAGTAAACAGAGTAAACAAGGTTCATAGGAAGAGATTCTACTTTTCATTAATCAGTTTGTATAGTTGATGTAAGTGGGGGAAAAAATGAAGTGTCTGGGTGTGGAAGCTAATATTTTGATCTTAAGTAGAAAAAGACCAAATTAAGCATGGGTTGAAAACAAATTCCTTGAGCTTACGCTTGATTTTGCGTTCTGCACTTCGTCTGTGCCAGGGCCTTGAGTGTATCTCCTGTCTAGGAGTTTAGTTTAACGGAGTTCAAGGTCATCTCCTTCGCTGAGAGGACCTGTTGAGAGAAAAGCTAGAAGGAAGGGCCTGGCCCTCCTTTCCTTTTCCCAAAGGATTTTCCCAAATCTTTTAATCTGATGCTTCACTGCCTGTGCCGTGTCACAACTGTATAAGCATGTATATCTATGCCTGTCTCGTACTTTCTTGATCCTGATCTGGACCTGGTGGCTGGGCTTCCTGGCCAAATCTTGGACCTGCCTTGTCACTTCAGAATTGCTATGTGATCCCTGGACTGTGTCTGGCCCTGATCACTGCCTCTGGATCCAGTCCTGGGCTGGACATGCCACTGAGCATTCCCAGTCCTCCTGACTTACTGCTTTCTCACCTGCCTTGTTTTCACACTCATTTCCCAGCATACCTTCCCTTGCAGAACCAGCTGGCCCTTGCTGCTCTCTGACAATGTGAACCTAAAAGGCAAATTCATTCAATAGTTGTTACTTACATGGGAAGACTACACATTAACTTGTTTTTTCCAGACCTTTAGCAAGATTGTTGTGAATAGTAAGCAGTGGAAAAGGTTGCTCACACAGGTTGTGCAGTCTTCATGCTTGGAGGTTTTCAGAGCTTGGCTGGACAAAGTCCTGTGTTTTTTATGTAGAGCTAGGTAAAACCACTTTGTTTTCAGTCTTGTTTTAGTAGTTAGGGTCTTTGCTTTATTTATTGCTTTGTGTAAATCGATGCAGAGAAGCTAATTTAAAAATACTCCAGTATTGTCAAACAGATGCAAAAATAATACATCTAATCAGAATGCTACTTATTTGTCAGGATATTATTGCAAGCTTGAAAAACTGTTGATGAATTTTTCAACAAGCTTGAATGATTGATTGTTTTTTCCTTAGCTCTGAGTTGTCCAGGTCTCATAACTCATCAGTCACTTCCCAGAAGTGTACTATATCTTTATCATTGTTACATGCCCTTCAAATGCATTGATAATAGAAATAAATGTCTTGGTTGTTTCTCTTAACTATAGCAACTCCTAAAAAGTTTATGTTGCTGTAAATATTTCTTAAAATATTTTAGTTACCTTGGATGAAAGCTTATAGATGAACAAAAATTTCAGGTATTTATTAGTCTTGTGGTTTTTTTTGTTCCCACCCTTAGAGCAGTATATCTGCAGAAGAGGAGAAAGAAAATACAGTCTCAAAACCTTTAAGACATTTTTGTATACTTTCTGGTATTTTTTTATCACTAGAGGAGAACAGGATAGGTTTGTGCATTTTCAGAATCACTTTTATCTAACTCTTATTGCCTTTAGGTAGAGAGATGGACTGAGTCTTATTATAAAGTGGCTTACAGCTTTATCTTGTTATGATTTCAGAATATTGTGGGATAATTTATGTTGGAGAGGACCTCAGAAGGCCCACAGTTCAACCCAGAGCAGCATCAGCTGTGAGGTCAGACCAGATTGCTCTGGGTCTTGAAACCTCCAAGAACAGAGGCAGCGGAACCTTTTTGGCCAACCTTTTCCAATGACTTCATTTTTTCACCTTAAATTATTTGCTTGAAATAATTTTAAAAAAATCTATATTCTATGCTTGTTTATAGAATTCCAGTTACTAGAAAGGTGTACAATTATGTGATGGGCTCAGTTGAATTGCGGTAACAGTCTGCTGTGTCAAATCGGTCATTAAACAAGCCAGAAGCATGTCAGTTTTGTCTTGCACCTCTTTACTTCTCAGTGACTGAGTGACTCAGTGAGAGTCACTGGGATACTGCAGGTAATAGCTCATATTCAGTGAATGATGGGGTATCTGAAAAGTTTTCAGAAAAATCGTTGCAACTTTGAAGAGGGTTTTAGATTGTTTTCGTTACTGTCTATGGAAGTATTCTCCTCTGTT
Organism: Pluvialis apricaria; assembly: GCA_017639485.1. NCBI lineage: Eukaryota > Metazoa > Chordata > Aves > Charadriiformes > Charadriidae > Pluvialis > Pluvialis apricaria. Next base: position 53,223,083 of record CM030044.1, on the reverse strand, counting down.
ACTGTAGCAAGTATGCTGGGTACTTTCTCTAGCCAGTGTTCTTGTGCATTGTTGATCTAGATCATGACAGGTTATCGTGGAATGCTTTTGTGCAATAGTGCATTGTCTCCTGTCACTTTCTACTGTTACCATAATAAGCTATTCCGCTGTTTGAAATACTTGAGGGATACTTTAAAATAAAAGCAAACACCCCGAATTGTCAGTTTTTTGTGTATCGTGTGGAGTATTAGAAGTTATAAGCTACAAAAATTCAGTTCAAATACATGAATTAGTCTTGGAGAAAGATACCTAATGTGGAAAAAAAAAAAAAAAGCTTCTAATTGCTCAGCAGGACTCTTCCAATAGCAACTGTGGAGCATTCCATGAGGCTCAGCAGAATCCTGGTGAGAGTGGGGTGTTTGGACCGTAACATTTAGTGTGGTCAGAGTTGTGTGTGGATCCAAGTTTGTGTATCCTTGCTCTCCTTATTCTACAGCTACATCACTTTAAACAAAGTCAAAGATAGATGGAGTCAGATCTGTGTGAAAGGAACCACAGGGAGCTGGGGGGAAGGTTGAAGGTTGAAAGCACTGTTCCCTTCTCCTGGTTCCTTGTTCTGCCCTCACTACCTTCCAGAGGAGAGTAGATCTTTTCCCTGTTGTGCAGGACCAGTGATGTGCGTTCCTAGGTGCTGCATTTATCCTTGCTCCTTCTCAAATGCAGTGAGATGGGGAGTTGGCCCAAGGTGCCAAGGATCAACCATGTGTATGTGCAGGTGGAGCAATAAGCGTGAAGAGACCTTTCAGCTCTTCAGGAGCATGATGTCTCAGCTTTTCTACTCTGCACCCATCATACAGAGGAGAAGGAGGGGAGAGAAAATAATTGGATGTGGCAGGGAAAACACCTGTTGCTGTGGACAGGGATTGGGGAAAAAGAAAGCAGGTTCTCTGTCCTTGCAGGTTTGAGACTTTCCCGGTGAAACTTTTGCTTACTGAGGAGCAGCATCCTGCCCTGCTCTCAAAGTGCTGCACCTGACCTTTCTGCTCTTTCCGTGTCCTCAGTCTATACCCCTTAAACCTCAGGAGGAGTCTTGTTTTACAGCTTTCTTTTTCAGTCTCATCTTACAGGTTCTAGGGCACAGATATGCTTTTTCCTTAGCTGCTCATCATTAGTTATGCTTTGCTCTGCTCCTGTCATTCCTGAAGATTACGCTAAATGCATAACAGTAACTTAGTACACTCGTACAGCATAACAATAATTTACTACCGTGGTGCATGATTAAGGTCAAAATGAGAAAGACTGACAGTTGAAGTCAAGATTTTTTCTGCTGTATGATGTCTTGGTAAAATCCGTACCTTATTGTCCTCTTACAGCTTCAGGCTCCCCTTACATTCTGGGGATATCTTCATGGTAGGATTCACGGGGACAGTTACTACTAATAATGAGCTCTGAATGGTTCTGTCAACATAGATGACTTTTCTGTCCTTTAGAGCTGTTTCAGGAACAGGGTTTTTGCTTTCCCTAGTGCCTAGTTACTTATGTACCTGAAAAAGCTACTTATTTTTTGTGCTTCCCTATGTGCTCTGGATTTCTTTGGCAACCCAGACAATGTGATGGTTGCGCTTCCTCACTGGGGTAACTTGCAGTTCAAGAAGACTGCAGTCACTAAGGTGAGAGAAGCGGGGTTTGGTTGGAGGGAAAGGGGGAGCTGCCACACCTCATATGAGCTGCTGGGACTGGGTCTGAGGCTATCGGTGGTGACAGCCCTCACATTTGTGTTGTTCTGGGATTCTGTAGCAGGGAAAGGAGAGTTTGATGGCTGTTAGAATACCAGTGCTGTAGAAACCAATCAGTTTCTCCAGGTATGGTAAGAATGTCTGAGAGCTTTCACACTAGTATGAAGAAACCTGTCTGTGACCTGCCTAGGTGAGAAATATTCTGCCTTAATCACAGGGTGTGTTTGCTACTTTAGGTATTTGAGTAAATTTAAATACTTGGGCATTTTCTGTGGAAAATGCTTCCTTCAATTTTATATTATCTTTTGTTATTCAGTAGTCTTAGTCACTGAAAAAGAAAACTTGGTAAAACATACAAGTCTTGGACAGCTCTTGATATTTTCATTGATGTATGTTCCTTGTGGTTTTCTCTTTCTAGGTTTTAAATGCCTGTCGTAAGCCAGTTACATGCAGCAACTTTTGTCATGGGGCAAGCAAGTGGGTGGTGTAGTATTCCACTACAGCTCTAAATTAGAGCCCTGTTGTCTCTAAGGGCAAGAAATATTTATTTCCTGGTGTAATTTTAGACAACAAGCCTAACACCTTGGGTTTGAACCACGTGTGATGAAAAATGTGTTTTTTTTCATTACTGTGACTGAAAGCAGCAAGTGTAGCTGCTTACTTTAAAATCTTTTTTTGATATAATTTATTAAACAACAGGTATGTTAATTTGAAGTCAAAATAAGACAAGCAAAAGATCATGCTGTGTATGCCTTCCTTAGTCTGTAAATCCTAAATAGAAGCTCTTACTTGGTAAGCTGCTTTATTGAAATTCAGATGTAAAGAATATGGCTGCACTATAAAGTGGCTTAAAAAGTAAGTCTTTAAATGGTGCAATAATTAAGATTATTTTAATGTATTTGAAATGTTTCTTTAAAGATATTTAAATCTTTTTTATTCCTATTTTAAGGGAAATTCAAATGGCATTGCTACGGTGGATGTTTCAGCAGGTTTTGTGGGACTAGAAAGCTACGTGGAGATACCAGCTATCTTCCTTACAGCATTTGCAACATATGCAGGACCTTTGCTTTGGGCCATTCATCTGCTGTGCTACTTGAGTTCTGAAGTTAGCAGGTAATCATGTTTTGAACTAAAGTAATGCTCTTTTATGTACTGCAGATATAAATACCATCCATATAGTGTATAACTTTTCAAACAAATAGTTCTGTTCCCATCATTTTTTTCCTTGGAAATTAGTTTTCTATTAAGGAAATGCATGTTCTTTTTTTGGTATGAGTTTGTATCACCTCACTCTTCCAGTTTCATTTTCTCTGCAGAAGTTTTGCACTGGGAATATATGTATATGTTTTACAAGTTTTGTTTCTTAATGAGTACTCGGTTTGCTGTGCTAAATTACTTAAAATTTTATTAAGTTTTGTTGTAACAGCATGTGCTGCCTAAAAACATTCTTCTTGGAACCTATTAAGTAGGAGACTGAGAAGGACTTTTTAAAGTAATAGAACAGAATTCAAACTTAACTAACGTGCTGTTCTTTAAATGCCCATCCTTGTTTGGCATAGTGACATACAACATTTTATAAATAAAACATTTATTTTATTGTATGTTACTGGTTATTGCAGTCATTTGTAACCAAAATATTTGTATTTTTGGGTATCTTGTGTAGCGGATGGGTTATTGTAAAATGAATTAGTGCTTTTGGAATTTTAAGAAGTCATAGTTGGAAAATACTTATGTAACTTAGAGTGTGCTTGTAAAATCCAGCTGGACTCTCTACTATTGCATTTCACTCATCATCCAGGGCATTCAAACTGAGAGATGCAGTATGTTAAAATAGAGAGAGGAGTTGTAAATTCCACAGTGTATAATGTCAATGCACAAACGCAAAAACTTTTCACAGAAATAACATTTGACAGTGACTAAATTCTTACCATCCCAGAGTCTTTTCTTTAACTGTGGAATTTACATGTACTTTTTTTTTTAAACGGGGAACAAAATCTTGCTGCAGGCTTGGCAAGTGGGATTTTAGACAGTACTTAGTTTATCACAACTCTTTGCCTTATGCATTGTCATCCTCTGTAAACCTGTGACTTCTCTTTATCTACATGGTATCATCCTGTCTCATCCTGTCAGTGCTTTTTATTTTCTGGCTTCTCTGTTCTCCTTTCACTTGTTTGTTTTGGGCTATACCTACACTGTGAGCTTGTGTTGGCATGTGTGTGCTCATCAAGGGCGTGAGGAGATGGGATCCCCAGATCACCAAGCTGCATAGACTAGTGGAGTTTTTTGAACCAGGAGGGACCTGTTCTAACAGGCTAAATACCTGCACAGTCTTTGTGTCCATTGCTCCATTTTTGCAGGCACCTTTAACAGGTAGACTTATTATTCACCTTATTCATTGATTTGCCTGTGTGCCATATTGTTCTCTAAAGATGTCTAGCTCTCTTTACTTTATTTCAGTGGAATTATGCAGCCCAGTGCTGGGCCATTGTATTGCCCTGGTAATGCACTCCTTAGTGTAGATTGAGACTCACTGTAGAACATTACCTCTTAGTCTGAGGCCAGCTACCTTGAAGTCATCTGTGGTCTTACATAGATTGGTACTGTCTAAGTACTGGTCTTTTAGTATAATGTCCCAGAAAACCAGCCTTTTCTCTGTTCATTATGATGTTTATTTGCTTCAGAAAGAGTAGATGTGGTATACACTAATTATTGACATCTGGATTTGTATAACCACAGAAACTCCTTTCTTGAATTTTCCATAGTACCTGGTGTGTTGGCACCAAACTCAATATTAACTCTGTTTTGAATGCTCCTCGGTTTAGCTTTACTTACAGCTTTGCTCCATCAATATGTCTTCCCAGTATCGAAACTCTTCAAGTTTTCTCCATTCTTTCAACTCTCTTTAAAAAGAGTTATCAGGTACATATAAAAAGCCCCGCCTCTTGTCTTCTAGTAAATATGTAACCCGTGACCATAAGTATTACTTGCATTCTATTAATCTACTGTTTTTCCCAATTCCTTTATACCTCTACCATGCTTTGTTTAAAATTGCACTACACTGTGTCACTGGCCGCATCCATGTTCCTGTGTTGGTGGGTTTTTTTAGCAGTCTCACTTTCCATTCTTCATTATTACACTGTAGGTGCTTTGGAACTGGAGCTCTTTGCTTGTGCTCCGAGCACAGTGGAGTAAACCACCTTGGTGCCATTATCTGGGGAGGGATAGGACAAGAATAAGAGCTCCTGTAATGTTTTTAAAGAGCTGTTGTTTAAACCCTAGACTGCAGACTGTGAACACTAACATACAACGAAGAGCAAATGATACCGTATAGCATGTTTTTTGAAAGGTCTTCTAACAAAATAATAAAAAACTTTCTGTAACAAAATCTTTGATGATCTGTACTTGTTTAGTATTGTTTCAAATAATGTGCCTCTGTAGTAGTGTTCGTTGTTGTTCTGATGTTTTCTTGGTTGAATTTTTTCAGATTAAAAGATCAGCTAAGTAGTGTTGCCAGGTACAGTACTGGTTTAAACTGCTCTCAAGTGGGTAACTGTGACCTGTAATACCCACATCACTTATGTAAGTAGATTCCATCAACAGCTTGTGTCTGTAGCCATTTTAAGGTTCATTTGGGTCAACTGGTAAGGTTGTTTCATCTATGAAACAGTGCATAGCTCTGGACCGGAATCTCGATAGCACTGGGACTTGTTTAAATTGGTATGTTATCGTGCTCAGAACTTGGTCTGTACACTTTTTATTTCACTCTTGTGTTTTGCTGTTGCTGCCCAAATGGTTGTCTCATTACTTTGTCATTACTCCTTGGAGCCAAAGCTGAAACTGCAGAAGGCAGAGGTTCAGCTGCTTCATGTTTTTTCTTAAATGTATGGGAGACTGAGCTTTTTAAAAAACTGCTGGATGCTTTAGAATGTTGTTTATAAAGGCTTCTTATTAACTGTTTTGTAACCAATATGCTTTGGTCACTGAAATTGAAACCCTTTCCTGTTTTTATGTGGTCCTGAGTGCAAGATGACAATCCTTTCCCCACTTCCTCCAGACAGGAAAGTTTAAAAGAATTCAGCTGCCCTGGTTTTTTTGAGTATGCGAGTGACTCCGGTTAGATTGTCACGGGATGTTGTCAGGATTCCTGACTCATCCTGGTACAGTCTTAGTGGAATGAATGTGCACTCAGCAGTGCCATTCTTAGCAAAGTCTCTAGCATCCTGCAGACTGGTATACAGCTGTTGAATCTGAGGAAGTTGACCTGGACAGGAAACCCTGACTTCTGTGCTAACTATCTTTGTTTATTCCAGCTACTTAACAGAGCCCATGGAATTTATAGCTGCAGCAGTTGTGTTGCTTACCAGAGCTTCTTGCTGGAGTTCTTAGAAGCTGAGCTCTGCTGGGCATCACTTCCTAGCGGCAAGTACACATGCATATCCTTCCCTTTCTCTGCACTTTGCATCTACAAAATCACGGAATACTTGAGTCTGGAGTCCAACTCTCCTGTCCAAAGGAAGGTCAACCAGAGCAGGCTCATCAGGGCCATGTCTAATTGTTTTTTTAATATCTCCAAGGATGGGCACTCCAGAGTCTCTTTGGGCAACCGGTTCCAGTGTATGACAACCCTCACAGTAAAACAGTTGTTTTCTGATATTTAAGGGGAATTTGTTATATTTTGTTTTACGTCCATTGCCTTTGATCCTTTCACTGGGCACCACTGAAAAGTCTGGCACATCTTTTCTTTTGCCCATCAGATATTTATGAACATTGCTGAGATCCTTGCTGAGCCTTCTCTTCTACAGGCTAAACAACCTCAGCTTTCTCAGCCTCTCATTTTATGTTAGATGCTCCAATCCCTTCATCATCTTTGTGACCTTTCAGGGGACTTGCTCTAGTACACCTATGTCTGTCTTATACTGGGAAGCACAGAATGGGATCCAGAAGCCCAGATGTGATCTCACCACTGCTAAGCAGAGAGGAAAAATCACTTTCCTCAACCTACTGGCTCTACTTTTCCCACTACAGCCCTGGGATGGCTCAACGGAACATTGCTTACTCATGTTCAACTTGTACACTGGGAACAACCTATGTCCTTCTCTGTCAAGCTGCTTTCCAGATGGTCAGTGCCAAGCCTCTCCTGGTGCATGGGTTTATTCTTCCCCAGGTGCAGGATTTGGCATCTCTGTTTGTTAAACTTCTTGAATTTCTTGTCAGCCCATTTCTCAAGCCTGTCAAGGTGCCTCTGAGTAGCAGCAGAACCATCTGCTGTATCAGCCGCTCCTCCCAGTTCTGTATTGTGTGCAGACTTGTCAAGGGGGCACTCTGCCCCTTGTCTGGGTCATTCATGAGGATGGGAAACAGTATCGACCCCAGTGTCAAGCTCTGGGGTTGATCACTGGTGACTGGCCTTCAGGTGGACTTTGTACTGCTGATCACCACCATGTGAGCTTGGCATTTGAGCAGTTTTCAGTCCACCTCACTGTCCGCTTTCCTAGCCTGGACTGCATCAGTTTGCCTGTGAGGATGTTATGGGAGATGGTGTTAAAAAGCCTCCTTGTGAGGTGGAAGTGCTTTAGACAGATACATGTAGCCCATGTACCTATCAAATAGGATATGATAGAATAGAAAATAAAGAGGTTTGGAAATAATACATTTACTGTGGAAATGTAGTTGGAACTCCTTAAACAATTTGCTTCCATCTAGTCAAACGTGGAATATAAAATATTCTCCTCATATCAAAAGGTAAATATGTTTCTAAAATAATGAAGTGGCATGTGATAGACAGTAACATGGATATTGCTGCCACATTTAGTCCTTCAGGCTCTCCTAGGAAACTTGGCAGCTTAAATGTGACGGGATTTTCACAGACAGAAATAGTAAGGGCTCTTTGGCTTCAGTCTCCATGGAAACTGGCAATAACTCTTGAAACTATTTTTGAGACAGGGAGTGCTGATTAAACTGATCCCTAAACTTAACTAAGTATTCTATGTGTGACTTGCATAAATTCCAGAGAGCACCTGATTCATGTAAAGGTTTTATGGTGACCGCTATATTGCTCTGATCTGAAGTAGAACTTTGGCTTTTGGGATCCTTATGACCGGGAAAAGGGTCATGTTGTTGGATAATCTGACTTATGTTATACAGTCTCACTATGCAGTAACTCCAGATGGATTCATTTTTCAAGCTTCTACCCAAACAAAATTGTCATGTGGGTGACATTCACAGTGTTGTGTAATTACCACTCTTTAGCTAGGCATGGTGATAGTTTTCAGATTACTTGCACGTTGAAATCTGTGTTTTAATTGGTTTAATGAGTCAGGTATCAGGGTGAACTGGTGGATGTTTCCTAGCATTAGAAGGCTGCATGTGTATTGGCTTTTCGTCCTTAGAGATCAAAAGTTTTAACAGTGCTTTCATGTTAGCTAATGGCTTTCAGATAATGAAAATGGAAGTTATGCCATACAGGAGGCTGTTAATAGTTGCAAAACTTTTAATGTTGTGCCTTGACTTTGTTAGCATAGAATGCCAGCACAGCAAACTTAAGTTTTGCTGTGAATTCTTTTATAATGCTGATCCAAACAGAATTAGGAAGGTATGCAACCTTTCTAAAGGAATTTCAGCAGTTAACATGAGCTTTTGCTATCTTCAACCTAATGTGTTTGATTCATTGAGTCCCCCATTCACAATTCATGTTAGTATATTTATCCTTTTTCTTTCTGACATAAGCTGGACATGCAATATACTTTTTTTTGAGTTTCTGGTATAAAGTGCAGCCCTCCTTAAAGATAAAAGAGCAATCTGAACATTTTCCCCTGAACCCTTAAGTATTTTACATAAGTAGTTTTTAATTCTTCTGGTTTCACTCCATTCTCCCTTAGGTTAATTAAAGCTGAAAAAATATTTGCAACTAAGAATATACTGCTGCTACGTTCTCCAGAATGGCAATACCTGTTATCTATTGTGTCTGCCAGCGGTCCCATTCTCTAAATAAAAAAATAAAGAAAATGTATAGAAGAAGGTATCTACTTGTTCAATGAGGTGCATAGAAATCTGGGAATAATTTGATAAAATTGGAATGGGGTTTTATTGCCACAAGCCGCAACAGTATTTTACTCGCTAAGCTATATTCTGTCATGCTGTCATTGCAGTGATGATTGGAGATTTCTCTTAGTCATCATTAGTGCTCTGTGATGGATACCTCTTCACTTATTTCTTTGTCAAGCTGGAGAGATACTGACTTTTCCTATGAAGTTTCCTTCAGGCAACCATGTATCTTAGTATTGAAAAGTAGTTTCTTAGTAGTGCAAAGTGATTCAGCAAAGTACGGTTGCCTGCAATTGCGTTTATGTTAAAAACAAATGACAAGTTGCTTCAAAGCCATTTGCAAAATAAATGCCACCCTCTTGCTTTGTAGACCAGCTATGCAGCTATGTTTTAGGAGTGGGAACACTTTCTGTGTAAATTTTAAGGAATGTTGTGTGCACAGAATTTATAAATACACAGATTTGTGATGAGTTAGGTTATTTTTGCTTTGTGTAGATAGAACTAAGCATCTGAACAGATTTGGAACTTAAAAGATTATGATCTAATTTTTGGTAGAGTTGGCATATCCAGCATGAGGTTTGTTTTCTAGTAGTGACTGACGACCCTAATGGAGAACTTGTGCTCCAGTGTGCTACCTCCTGCCCAAATGCATTGTAGAGTTGTCTACACAGCTTTTAAGTGGTCTTATTGATGCTGGTACTGCCATTGCTCTGAGATTGGTCTCACCAACCGAACTGCTGGCTTAGGTAGAGGCGGGCCATTTTAAGTAAGCATGTCAGATATGCTTTTTAATTTTTAAGTGATCTATCACTTTTTCTTTGTGATCTTGAATTGAAAGGAAAGGGTTTTGAAATTGTTTTTTATTCCTGCCCAAGCTCTAATTTGAGGGTTTATGGTTACGCTGTGTTCCTTCACTTGCTCTTCTGGTATTCATCTGACTTACAGAAGTATGCTTAGAACACGTAGCTGAGTTGACTGTACAGCCTTTCAGTTCTTAGTGTATCTGTAGAGTTAGAAGCTTCTTCTTACTCTACCTAGAGTGCAGGTATGCAGTATCACTGCTGTATAAAAGGGTGCAGTATTTGACCTTTATTCTTGGTTGGAACCTCTGCATTGTGAGACAGTATTTTTCTGCAGACCTGTATGGCTAGATTTACAAATGCTGCTTACACAAAAGGGTTCATTAAATTTAATACACACTTAAGTTTATTGAATCTGTTAGAAAAATCAACATTAATGACATTGGGTATGAGTGGCCTCGGGGACATCAATTTCAGGCAGAAATTAATAGTAAGCAACTAGAATTTCACAGAATCATAGAATGATAAGGATTGGAAGGGACCTCTGGAGATCATCTAGTCCAACCCTCCTGCCAGAGCAGGTACACCCAGAGCAGGTTGCACAGGGTGGTGTCCAGGCTGGTTTGAATGTCTCCAGAGTCAGAGACACACCTCTCTGGGCAGCCTGTTCCAGTGCTCTGCCACCCTCAAAGGAAAGAAGTTCCTCCTCATGTTTAGATGGAACTTCCTATGTTCAAGTTTGAGCCTGTAACCTATTGTCCTGTCACTGGGCACCACTGGAAAAAGACTGGTCCCATCCTCCTGGTACCCTCCCTTTAAGTATTTATAAGCATTGATAAGATCCCCCCCCTCAGTCTTCTCTTCTCCAGACTAAAAATACCCAAGTGCCTTAGCCTTTCCTCATAAGAAAGATGCTCCAGTCCCCTAATCATCTTTTTAGCTCTTTGCTGGACCCTTTCCAGCAGTTCCCTGTCCTTGAACCGGGGAGCCCAGAACTGGACACAGTGCTCCAGATGCGGCCTCACCAGGGCGGAGTAGAGAAGGAGGATAACCTCCCTCGACCTGCTGGCCACAGTCTTCTTGATGCCATTGGCCTTCTTGGCCACCAGGGCACACTGCTGGCTCATGGTCATCCTGTTGTCCACCAGGACTCCCAGGTCCCTTTCCACAGAGCTGCTCTCCAGGAGGTCAGCCCCCAACCTGTACTGATGCATGGGGTTATTCCTCCCCAGGTGCAATACCCTACACTTGCCTTTTGTTGAATTTCATCAGGTTTCTCTCTGCCCAACTCTCCAGCCTGTCCAGGTCACGCTGAATGGCATCACAGCCTTCTGGTGTGTCAGCCACCCCTCCCAGTTTTGTGTCATCAGCAAACTTGCTGTTGATATACTCTGTCCCCTCATCCAAGTCATTGATAAGTATGTTGAACAGGACTGAACCCAGTACTGACCCCTGGGGAACACCACATGTTACTGACCTCCAACTGGACTCTGCACCACTAACCACAACCCTCTGAGCTCTATCTGTCAGCCACTGTTCAATCCACCCCACTTTCCATTCATCTAACCCACACTTCCTAAGCTTGCCTGCAGGGATGATGTGGGAGACGGTGTCAAAAGCTTTGCTGAAGCCAAGGTAGACAACATCCAATGCCCTCCCCTCATCCACCCATCCAGTCACGCCATCGTAGAAGGCTATCAGATTAGTCAGACATGTCTGACTTAGTGAATCCATGTTGACTACTTCTGATAACCTTCTTTTCCTCCAGGTTCTTGGAGATGACACCCAGAATGAGGTATTCCACCATCTTTCCAGGGATGGAGGTGAGGCTGACTGCCTGTAGTTTCCTGGATCTTCCTTCTTGCCCTTTTTGAAGACTGGAATGACACTGGCTTTTCTCCAGCACCTTGCCTGTTTTCCATGACCTTTCAAAGATGATGGAGAGCGGCCTGTTCTTTCTTCAAAGAATAACGACAGTCTAGACAGGATTTGTTAGCAGGACTCTAGAAAGACTTGAAAAGCCTCTGAAAATATGAAAAAAAAAAAATGAAAGGAAGGGTGGTTAAGTTTTGTGTCTGTAAATAAACTTCTGGTCGTCCTTCCTGTTGTTAGTGAGCCACGGCTGTTGGAACTTAACAGAGGAAAGCTAACTTGCATCAGACTTGCAGGATAGCAAGTTGTTATATGCCATGTTATTTTCAAAAATTGTAGGCACTGGAGTGCAATAAAAGGAATTTTAGTAAGTTCTGATGAAAGCGATTAGGTTTGTCTATACTGACATCTAAGAAGTTTTCCATTAGTCCACACAGCTGTTAGTAGAGGAAGAACCCTGAAGCTTGGTGCTCTGTAACATTAAGTTACACTTTCATGTGAGCTTCCCCTCTGTCTCTGACTCTCTGTCCCTTGTTGCTCTCTTGCTTGCTATCCCTCTCTTACTTACTTGGTATCCCTCTCTTTACCTTACTTGGTATCATTCCCATCCCTATCTTTGTTTTACTATACCCTCAGCACCCCCCTGCTTCCCGCCCCCAAGCTTCCCTTCTCTCTTGGACGCACTTTACACCTCTTTGATGCACTTTGTCTCTCACTTGGGTGTGCTTTGCCTCTCTCCCTGTCACACTTGCCTTCTCTTGTGCATTTTCTGTCTTGTCAAAAACTTCGCAACTGGCCTGTGCCGACTGAGGAGAGAGGCAAAGAGGCAAAGTACAGAATTGCAAGAGTAAATATTTATTCATGTGCATGAGATGTCCCAACCACACTGAGGCACCCCAAATGTGGTTTTATACACGGTTCTTCCACCTTTGTTCATGCTTCTCTCTTGCTCTCTCTCTGTCTCTCTGTCTTGCTATATACCTGTCTTCCCTGCCCCTCTCTCCCTCCCAATCTATTCCTCTCTGTCTCGCCTTCCCACCCTCTCACAGTCACTTCCCCTCCTCCTGCTTTTTCCCCATCTCTCATGCCTAGGCTTTCATCATCTCTCATGTGTGGATATTCCCGGTCTCTTTTGTGTGCAGGCTTTTCCCATCTCTTGCATGTGTGCTTCCCAGGCCTCTCGTGCACATGCTTCCCCTCCTCACACATACTTACCTCTCTCTCATAGGCTTCACCACTCTTGCACTCTCCTCCCAATGCGTTTCTGTCCTTCTCATGCTTCTGCGCCTTTGCAAGCGTGCTTCCCCATGTGCTTTCCTTCTCATGCGCTTTCTCACTCCCTGTTGTGCTTTCTCCCACTTGTACCCATTCTCCCTGCTTTGTGTGCACTTTATCTTCCCCACGCACATTTCCACCTTCTTGTACACAATTCTCACCCTCTCATACACACTTCCACCTTTTCTCATGCACTTCTCCCCATCTTGCATGCACTTCCACCTTCTCTCGCATGCCCCTCTCCCTCTCTTCTTGCCTGCTTCCCCCTCCTTTTTGCTCTTCCTCTGGCTGGCACACTCCCATCCCTTTAGTTTACTCCTCCCCTCCTTTGTGTGTTCCCCTCTTGCACACTTCCCCCAGGCTCTTGCATGTCCTTCCCCCTCTCATGCATACAATTTCTCCTTCTTGCATGCACGCTTCTCCTCATAGATGCTCTCCCTCTCTCAATTGAATGTGCTTTGTCTCTCCCTTGCTTTCTTTCTCTCTTGTGCACTTTTTCGCTGTCTTGCACGTTCTTGTGTCTCTCGCTTTTCCTTTTTCTATCTTCCTTTCTATTCTGTAGATTTTTCTCCTTTATTGCATGCTTTCCCATGTCTCACACTTTTTCCATCTCTCACACACACTCAAATTCTTACAAATTCAAATTGCTTGCACTTTCCCTCTGTCGCATATTCAGTCTCTTACCTGGGTCTTTCTTCTCTCTCCCACCTTCCTCTCACATGTCTTTCTTTCTCTCGCACTTCCTTGCTTCATTCTGTCTTTGCCGCTTTGTCTCTTGCTTTCTGTCTCCTTTGTATACTTTCCTGTCTCTAACAGACTTTTTCTTTGTTGCATTCACTTTCCCTCTCTTAAGCTTGCAGTCTCTCACTTGCGCTTTCTCCTTATCACTTGCCGACGGCCCCTCCTATCTCTATAGTATTTTGTCTCATTCTGTAGAGCTTTCCCCAGCTATACCCTGCTTTCTGCTGGTCTCAAACCTGCTTTCCCTCCCTCTTAGATTTGCATTTCCCCTCTCTTGGATGCATGTTGCCTCTGTCTTTTAAGGTTTCTTGAGTCCCTATGCCCACACATTAGCTTTCCCTCCTCTCTCCCCCCACCATTCTCTCCCTTTGTTTCTCTTCCCTCTCTCTATTGCTTGTTTCCTCCTTTCTGCCTCACATTCCCTCTCACTCTGAGGCTTCCTTTCATTTTCTCTCTTTCTCTCTACACCCGTATTTCCCTGTCTGAAACCCTTTTCCTTTGTGCCTTTTGCCATGCTCTCTGATGTGCTTTGCCTGTCCCTCATGTGTATCCTTATCAATGATCTGGGTGGGAGGATCTGGTCCTGCTTGACTAACCTGATCTCCTTCTATGACAAGGTGGCCCACTTAGTGGACGAGTGAAAGGCTGTGGATGTTGTCTACCTAGACTTTAGTAAGCCTTTGGCAGCATTTCCCACAGCATACTCCTGGAGAAACTGGCTGCTCGTGGCTTAGATGGGTGTACTCGTCACTTGGTAGAAAGCTGGCTGGATGGCTAGGCCCAAAGAGTTGTGGTCAATGGAGTTAAATCCAGTAGGCAGTTGGTCACAAGTGGTGTTCCCCGAGGCTCAGTATTGGGACCAGTTCTGTTTAACATCTTTATCAATGATCTGGACGAGGGGATCGAGTGCACCCTCAGGGAGTTCACAGACGACACCAAGTTGGGTGGGAATGTTGATGTGCTTGATGGTAGGAAGGATCTACAGAGGGATCTGGACAGGCTGGATCAATGGGCTGAGGCCAATTGTTCAACATGGCTAAGTGCCAGGTCCTGCACTTGGGTCACAACAACCCCGTGCAACTGTAGAGGCTTGGGGAAGAGTGGCTGGAAGGCTGCCCGGTGGAGAAGGACCTGGGGCTGTTGGTTGACAGCCAGCTGAATATGAACCAGCAGTGTGCCCACGTGGCTGAGAAGGCCAGTGGCATCCTGGCCTGTATGAGGAATAGTGTGGTGAGCAGGGCTAGAGAAGTGATCATCCTGCTGTACTCAGCACCAGTGAGGCTGCACCTTGAATACTGTGTTCAGTTTTGGGCCCCTCACTAGAAGAAAGACATTGAGGTTCTGGACCATGGGTAGAGAAGGGCAATGAAGCTGGTGAGGGGTCTGGAGAACACGTCTCCAGTCTGAGGTGTGCCTGAGGGAAGTGGGGTTGTTTAGTCTGGAGGAAAGGAGGCTCAGGAGAGACCTTATCGCTCTCTACAGCTACCTGAAAGGAGGTCTGTAGAGAGGTGGGGGTCGTTATCTTCTCCCAAGTAACAAGCAATAGGACAAGAGGAAATGGCCTCAAGTTACACCAGGATAGGTTTAAATTGGATATTAGGAAAAATTTCTTCACCGAAAGGGTTGTTAAGCATTGGAACAGGCTGCCCAGGGAAGTGGTGGTGTCGCAACCCCTGGAGGTATTTAAAAGACGGGTAGACTGGTGCTTAGGGACATGGTTTAGTGGTGGTTTTGGCAGTGTTAGGTTTATGGTTGAACTCAATGGTCTTAAAGGTCTTTTCTAACCTAAATGATTCTATGTTATCTGCCTCTTGCATGTATGTTCCCTTTGTTTTGCTTTCCCTGCCCTCTGATGCTTTCTTTCTCCTGCATGTTTTGCCTCTCCAGCATTTCACCTGTCTTACATGCTGTGCCTCTCTCATATGCTTTTTTCTCCTTCTTCCCTATCTTGTTGTCACCTTGCTGCTTGCATGCACTTTGCCTCTTGTGTGCACTTCCCTCCACTTCTTGCACACACTTCCCCTCTCTAGCGTACATCCTCCCTCACATGCATTTCTCTCCCGCATGCATGATGTATTTCTTGCATGCATGTTGCCTCTCTTGTACATTTTGCCTCTTGAGTGCTTTACCTTTCATGTGCTTTGCCTCTCTCTCATGCATGCACTTTACCTTTCTTTCTTGCATGCATGTATACCTTCTTTCTTTGTCTCTCTCTCACTTCTCAGTCTCTTGGGCTCATGCTTTACCTCTCATCCATGCAAGCTTTGCCTCTCATGACCGTGCTTTGCCACTCTCTCCCTCTCTCATATGCACTTTGCTGCTTTCTCTTATGTGCTTTGCTGCTGTTGTGTCCATTTAGGCACTTAACTATCTAACTCTTTTTTGCTTTCCTGTCTAACATCCTTTCCTGCCCTCTCATGCATTTCCATGTCTCAGTTTTTCTCTCTTATTTGCCCTTTGTCTCGCTCAAGCTTTCAGTGTCTCACTATCCCCCTGTCTCGCCTGCTGTCCCGCTCTCTGTCTTGCTATTCATTTCTCTCTCTTCCTCACTATCCCTCCCTCTCAACCACACGCCTCAACCATTTCTCTTTTTTGAGCTTTCCATCTCACTCTCTATCTCTTTCTTCCCACCTCCCCCATCTATCTCTGTCTTCAGCTGTCTCTATCCTTTCTCCTTTGCTTTCTTGATCTTTTTTGCCCTGTCTCCCATCTTTCCCTCTCCCTCAGATGTGCTTTTTCTCTGTCAGCTATGTCCCTACCCCCCAGCAGTCCTTCTCTTCCAGATATGTTTTGCCTCTCTCCCTCACATACTTTGCTTCTCACATGGCATTTTTCTCTTGTGCTTGCCTTTTTCATTCTCTCTTGTGTTGCCTCTCTCATGTTCACCATCCCTTATGTGCTCTTCCATCTCTGACACAATCCTGCATGCACTTTCCCTCTCGTTCATGCTTTCAGTCCCTTGCTTGTGCTTTCTCTCCATTGTTTGCTATTTCTCTGTTACTCCCTATTGCTCTTTCTTGCTCTTGGTGTCCCTGTCTCTCCCCTCATCTGTCTCTTGGGCTTTCCCTTTTTCAAATGTGCTCTCTTTTCCCCTCATAAATTAACCCCCAATCTCACTCTTGTGTTCCTTCTCTCTGTTTTGCTTCTGCCTCTTTGTGTGCCTGTCTTGGACATTCTCTGTACTCCCTGTGTCTGTCCTTCCATTTTTTTCTATCCTTCAGACATGCTTTCCCTCTTTGCAATGTGGTGGCTCGGTTGCCTCTGTCCCCCCAGCCTTTCCCTCTCTGTTGGCCATGTGCTCCCTTCTCTCACTGAAACTCTGTCCCTCTTTCAGATGTGCTTTCTCTCTCGTTCTGATCAGCTTTTTCTTTCACAGGCCCTTCCCCTCTCTCACAATCTTAAACACACGTTTCTTTTGTCTGACGCACTTTGCCTCTCACACATGCTTTGTCTCTGTCTTGGTTTCCTTATTTCTCATGTTCTAAGCATTCACTCTCTTGCATCTTTCTTTTGTATTTTCTATTTCTTCTCTGTTTCCCACTTTTCCTCCCCTCCCTCTGTCTCCCTATTGCTATCTCTTGCTCTCACTTTCCCTATGTATTTCTCTCTCTCCTCCCTCCCACCCAATTTCCTCTTTTGCTTGCACTTTCCCACTTGTGCTTTTCTTCCCTCTCTCTATTCCTTGCTCTCTATTGCTGTCCCTCTCTCACATTTCCCTTTTCTCTTGCTTTCCCTCTCTCGCTGTCCTGTGCCCTTCCCACACATCATGTTTTGCCTGCTTTTCTGTCTTCACCATCCTTACCCCACACCCCCTTTTCCTTCTCTCATAGACTATCTTTACCTGTGTCTGACATGCTATTCCATCTCTGACAGTTTTCCTCTTTCTTGTGTGCATGCGGTTTCTTGCTTGTGCTTTCACTCTATTGTTTGCTATTTCACTCCTGATTGCTCACTTCCTCCCTCTCTTGCTTTCCCTCTCCTGAGCTTTCCATTTGTCTCAGACATTTTTTCCCCCTCTTTTGAATGCGCCTTACCTTTCTCTTGGACATGCTTTCCCACTCTCTGGTAAGCTTTCCCTGTTGCGTGTGCTTCTCTTCTCCCTTTTGCTTTCCTTGTCTCCCTTGTGCACTCATACTCACTAGCACACCTTCTAGCATGTTTCTTGTCTCATGGTTTCTCACTTTCTCCATCCTACATGCTTTCTGTCCTCTCTTTCACACACACTTTCCAACTCACTCACTTTTCCTTGTGCTTTTCCTCCCTCTTCTTTGTGCGGTCCCTCTCTATCTTGTGCTCCACCTCTCTGACACGCTTTTCCTTTGTATTGCTTCACCTCACACTTGGTTTGCCTCTCTCTCATGTGATTTGCCTCTCTAAGAGGGTTTTTTTCCTCTCTCTCCAATGTACTTCCCTTCTCTCGCCCCCCTGCCCCTTGCTTGTGTTCTCTTTTGGACACACTCTCCCCACCCTGTTTTTTCCTATCTTTTGCACTTCCCTCTCTTGTTCTGCCTCACTTTCCCCTCTCCCTCTGTCGCTTTGCCACTCTGTCTTTTGTTTTCCCCATACCTTGCATGCTTTTCCATCTCTGAAACATTTCCTTTCTTGCATGCACTTCCCATCATTTATGCTTTCGGTATCTCTCTTGTGCTTTCTCCTCTCTGTCACTCATTATCTCTCTCTGTTGCACATCACACTCCCCACTACCTGTCTCCCTTTGTTGAATTTTCACACACTCACATATGCTTTGACTCTCTCATGCTTTCCTTGTCTCTTGTGTGCTTTGACTCTCTTGTGTTTTTTTTCCTCGTGTTTCCCTCTCTGACTTTCTTGCTTTCCCCTTCTCTGTCTTGCAAAATTTCCCATTCTATCTGTCCTTATCTTGCATGCTTTCTCCCTGTTGCACAATTTTAATCTCCCTAGCTTGCGGTTTTCCGTTTGCTCATGCTTCCTGTCCCTTGTGATTTTCTTCCCTTTCTTTTGCTAACCCTTGCTATCCATCTCTTTCTCTTGCTTCCCCCACTTCACTCTCTTACTCTCTCCCCCACACCTCTCCCTCTTACTCTTGGTTTACTTTTCTTCTGTTTTCCCTCTCTATCCCTTTTGTTTTCACCTCTTCTTCTCAGTACTCCCCTATTTGCCATCTCTCTCTCATTTTTCCTCTGTCTTGCATACTTTCTCTGTCACCTGTTTTCTTCTGTCTTGGCCTTTGCTCTCTTGAGTGCCCTTTCCCTGTCACAAGCACTTTGCATTTCTCTGTAGTTTCACAGTCTTGCATGTTTCTTCTTTCTCTTGCACTTGTATCGTGGCTTGGGCAACTTGCTTCTCCCTCTCTTCCCCTGCCTCTTAGCATGCTTTCTCTCTGTCACACAGTCCCTTTCACTCCTGCTTGAACTTTCCCTCATTCACATTTTGTCTGTTTTGTGCTATCCCTATTTCTCACTATCCTTCTTTCTCAATTCTCTTCTTTCTCTCACTTTCCCTCTCAATCTCCTTTTTCCTTCCCTCCCTTTCCCCTCACTCTGTCCCCCCTTCCACCCTCCCATCTCCCCCCTCTTCACCCTCCTTGCTTTTGCTCTTTCTCAATTTCCACGTTCACTTTCCCTCTCTCACGTGCTTTCCCTTTTGTCTTACACTTTTTGCATCTCACACTGTTTCCCTCGTCCTTTGTCCTTCTCCCACATGCTTTGCCTCTTTCCTGCTTTCACTTTCTCTTGTACAGTTTTCTCTCTCTCATGCTTCCCCCTTTCTTGGATGCTTTTCCATCTCTGACATTTTTTCTACTGTCTTGCGTGCACTTTCCCTCTTGCTCATGCTTGCAGTCTCTTGCTTATGCTTTCCCTACTTCTGTCGCTTGCTATCTTTCTGTTACTTGCTATCCCTACTTCTCTCTCAGTATCCCTCTCTTTCTCTTGCTCTCCCTTCCTCTTTGTCTCTCTTGCTTTCCCATTGCCTCAGGCATGTTTTCCCTCTCCCTCACGTGTTTGCTGTCCTCCCTCCCACCAGATTTCCCTCTCAAGCTTCCCCCTGCCGCTGTTTTGGTCACCCTGTCTGACATACTTTATCTCTTGCATGTGCTTTGCCTCTCTGACATGCACTCTCTGGTGTACTTCCCCTTTCTCTGGTGTGATTTCCTGCTTGCTCATGCTTTCAGTCTCTTAGTTGTGCTTTTCTTCTCTCTCTCACGTTAACTCTGGGTATCTCTTGCCACCCTCTCTCTCTTTCTAACTCTCTCTCCCTCTCCCTCACTTTTCCCCCCATTCTTTCCCTTCCCTGTCCTTATGTTCCCTCTCTTGCACACTTCACGTCTCTGTCATTCCATTTGCATGTGTTGCTCT
The DNA here is from genome assembly GCA_017639485.1 of Pluvialis apricaria. Classification (NCBI taxonomy): domain Eukaryota; kingdom Metazoa; phylum Chordata; class Aves; order Charadriiformes; family Charadriidae; genus Pluvialis; species Pluvialis apricaria. Next base: position 53,203,301 of record CM030044.1, on the reverse strand, counting down.
CCTGCTTTGCATCTGTCACGTGTTATTCCTCTTTCTCAGACACACTTTACCTCCCTCTTTATGGTGTTTTCCCTCTTACATTCACTTTGCCTCTATCTCTTGTTTGCTGTCTCTGTCATGTGCTGTTGCTGCCTTGCGTGTTTATTCTTCCTCAGTTGCTTCCCTCTCTATGTCTGTTGCTTTCAACTTCTTTATCTCACATTCCCTCTCTCTCATGTGCTTCCTGCCTCTCTCACACAATTCTCCTCTCTTTGGATTGCACTTTTCCTCTTGCTTGCACGTTCACTTGTGCTTTTGCTCGCCCCACCTCCTGCTATCCCTGTCTTGGTCTGCCATTTTGTTGCTTTGCCTTTTTCCCTCTTCTCCACCTCTCTTTTCTCTCACACTTCTCCTCTCTGTCTCTCTCAGGCCTGTGTTTCCTCCATATTGCTTTCCTTCTCTTCCTCACACGCTTTCCTACCTCTGTGTCTTACACATTTTGCCTCTTTCACTTGCTTTGCATCTCTGCCGCGTGGCTTGCCTCTGTCTCTCTGTCACCTACGTTGTCTTGGTATTACACACAGTTTACCCCTCTCATGTGCTTTCCCTCTCTCTTGCATGCTTTCCCTCTCTCTTACGTGCTTTCCCTCTCACAGGCTTCCCACATGCTTTTCCTCTTTTTGTCTTTTTGCCTCTGCCTGGTGCACCCTGTGCGTCTCTCCCTCAACAGCCTCCCTCTTGCACACATTCTCTCTCTCATGTGCTTTCCCTCTCACATGCATATTGCCTCTCTCTCATGCTTTCCTTCTCTCTCATGTGCTTTTTCCTTGTTTGCTGGCTTCATTCTCTTGCACTCCCCCCCCCAACTCATGTGTCTTGTTTCCCCTCCTTTCTGCGTCTTTCTCCCTCTCTTGCATGCTTTCTCTCTCACAGTTTCCCTTCTTTGCACTTTCCAGCTCACTTATGCTTTCTGTCTTTCACTAGTGTCATTCCTCCCTCTCTCTCCTGCTAGCTTTGTTGCTATCCCTCTCTCTTGCTTCCTCTCTCTCTTGCTTTCCCTCTCTTGTTCCCTCTTTCTTGTTGTCCTCAGCTTTCCTTTCCCTCTCTCCTCCTTCAACTCCCACCCCCCTATCTCTGTCACGTTCGCTCTCTCCCTCACACACTTTCTAACCCTGTCACAGTTTGCTTCTCTCTCACTTACCATGCCTCTCTCCCTTGTGTGCTTCTCCTGCATGTCGCATTGTTTCTCTCATGCTTTCCCCCCTCACTCTTTCTCATGTAACTGTCCCTGTCTCCACCTCATGCACTTTCCCTCTCTCACACACATCTTCCCTCTCACTGTCATGCAGTTTGCTTCTCTGTCATGTGATTTTCATCTAGGACATGCAGTTTGCTCTCTTTCTCACTCACACTTTGCTTCCCTTGCATGCTTTTTCTTTCCCATGTGCTTTACTGTTTCCCTTTTTCTCTCATGTTGTCTCTTCCTCTCTTGCTCACCTCTTCTCACGTGCTTTCCCACCTTTCTCACCCTTTTCCTCTTTCTTGTATGCTCTTTCCCTCTCATGCTTTCATTCTCTTGCTAATGCTTTCCGCCTCTAACTTGTTATCTCCCTGTCTCTTTCTCTCTGTCCCTCTCCCACTTTCTGTCCCTCATGCTTTCTCTAGCTTTCCCTCTCTCGCTGTATGTTTCCTCTCTGTCATGCACCCCTGTCTTGGATGTTCATGCCCTCTTTCTTGAATGTGAATTCGTTCTCTCCTGGATGCACTTTGCCACCCTCTCTTTCTTTCCATATATGTCTTGTGTGTGTCTTCTTTCTCTTGCACATCCGTCTCTCTCTGTGTCACTTTGCTCTTCTGCTGTCCTCTCTTGCACCGCTCTCCCAGAACACAATTTTCCTCTCTCATGCTTGCACTTTTCTCTCACTCCCACTGTCAGTTTTCCGTGTTCTTTTCCTCCCTCTCTCTCATGCTGTCCCTTTCAGTCTCTTATTATCCCCCTTCTTGCTTCCTCTTGTTTCCCCTCTCTCTTTTCCTGTTCCGCTCAGTCTTTCTTTCCCCCCTTATTCCCATTTTTCCCTGTCTCTACCTCATTTCTCCGCTCTCCCTCTTGCTAACCCTCTTCTGTCCCTCTCCTTTGCCTTCCCTTTCTCTCCCTTTCCCTTGCTTTCTCTCTCTCTGACACACGTTTTCTCTGTTGGTTTCCCTTTCTCACACAATTCCCCATTCATTCACATGCTTTTCCTCTCTGCTGTCCCGTTTTCCTCTCTCCCTCACATAGTCCATCCCTCTCTGTCACAGGCCTTGCCTGTCTTGCATGTGTGTTCTCTGGTGCTTCCTTTTCTCGCACTCTCAGTCTTTCTCTCTTTTACCCATCCAAACTTCCCTCTCTCTCTCCACTGTCTCAAGCCTTCCTCCCCGCTGCTGCAAATTCCCCCGAATGTGCTTTTTGTCCCTCTAATGAGCTTTCTCACCCCACCCCCTCGGCCCCTCCCCCTTTCCACTCTTCCAACCTCTCCCTGAGCCTTCCACCCCTCTCTGCTTTCCAGCTCTTTTGCATGCTTTTCACTTCTCTCATGCACTTGCCCTCACTCACATCTTTCTCATGCTCTTCCCTCTCTCATTCTTTCTTGGTTTCCTCTCTTTTGATTTCCATCGCATACTTTTCCATCCGTCACACCCTTTTCCTCTGTTGCTTGCGCTTTCTCTCCTGCACATGCTTTGTCTCTTACTCGCGACTCCTCTCTGCCCTGTTCCCTCTCTGCCACCGTCCCTCCTCTCACATTCCCCGTCCCGCCCTCAGTGTTCTCTCTCCCCAACAATTCCCCTCTTGCTGTTCCTCCCTTATACCCTCTTTCCCTCTGTCTCTCTGTGTCTTCTGTCCTCTCTCTGACTCTTTCTGCCATCTTTTCCTCGCCTCCCCCTACCTGCTTCTCTGTCTCCCTCTCTCTTGCTTTCACCTCTCCTCTCGCTTCTGCCCCCTCGTCTCCTTGTCTCCGAAGGTGCTTCCCCCCTCCGCCGTGGAATGCACTTCCTCCATTCTCTCACATGCTTTCCTGATCTCTTGCCCATGCTTCCCCGCACCCTCTCTTCCCCCATCTTCCTCATGGTCTTTCCTCTGTCGTTCTCTCTTGCATGTTACCTCTTGTATATGCTTTCAGTCTCTTGCTTGTGCTTTCTCTGTGTGTCTTGCTCACTAAGAGTCATCTCTGTCTTACTTGCTAGTCCCTCCCATGCTCTGCATACCTCTGTCTTTCAGTGCCTCACTTGTTTGTCTTGCTGCCCCGCTCACTTTCCCTTTCAAGCACCTCCCCATTTCCTCTCTCTTGCTTTCCCTCTGACTCCCCCCCTCCTTGCTTCCCCACCATTTTTCTTCCTCGCAGACAGCCTTTCCCTCTCTCACGCACACTTTTGCACTTGCTGTCATGCACAGTTTCTGTCACTCTCACATACTGTCCCCCCTGCCCCATCTCTCTGTCTCTCTCGTGGTCCCTCCCTCTCACTGCCGTCCACTTTTCCCTCTCACTGCCATCCCCTCCCCCCTTGACCCTCTCTCCCTCTCTCTCTGGCCATCCCTCCCCTCCCAGCCTGGCTGGCCCTGCTGGCCCTCCGGATCCCCCCATCAGTCTTCCCCCCCCGCCTTCCCTCTCTCTTTGCATGTGCTTCTCCCTTTCGCTCACTTGTGCACTCTTGTATGCATTTTGTCTCTCCCGCCCACCTCGTGCTCTTTTCCTCATGCTCATGCTTGTGCTTTCCTTCTCTTGTTCTTGCTTCCCTTTTATCTCTCACACTTACCTCTTTCCCTTTCTTGCATGCTTTCTCATGCTTTCATCACATGGATCCCCTTCCTAGCATGCTTTGCTTGTCCCCTACTCTTCTGCATATGCTCTTCCCTATCTCTACTGCATCCTTTTCCTGTCTTATGTGTTCTCGTACGTTCTGTCTCATGTGTTTTGTTTCTGTTCTGTACTTCACTGCCTTTAATGCTTCCCCTTTACCACATGTAGGTTTTCTTTCTGTTGAACAATCTCCCAGTCTCTTTTGCTTGTACTTTTCCTCCCTCATGCATACTGCCTCTCTCTTTTCCTACCCCTTTCACTTGCTCTTTCACTTCCCCTCTTCTTTCTTGCTCATGCTTTCTGTCCCTCTTTCATACTTTCCTTCCCTCTCGTTTTCTCTCACTTTCCTTTTTGTGCATGCTTTCCCTCTCATGCATGCTTTTACTTTTTTGCATGTCCTTTTCCTTTTGTCCGTTGCAGTTTTCCTCGCTCTTTCTTGTACACTTTTCTTTCTTGTGTGTGAATAGCCTCTCTTTCTCTCACACTTTATTGTTTTTTCTTCCTCTCTCAAGTTTTCCATCTCGCGTGCATGCTTTCCCTCTTGCATGCATGCTTTCCTTCTTTTTCTGTTGTGTGTGGATTCCTCTCTTTTGCATGTGCTTTTACTCTCTTGCATGCTTCCCCCATCTCACTTCCTGCACCTTCCCTCTATTGGTTGCACTTTGCCTCTCTTGGGTACTTTCTCTCCCTCATGCAGTCCTTTTCTTCCCTCCATCATGCTGTCTTGCATACTTTCCATCTCACTTGTGCACTTTCCTGTTCTGTTACATGCTTTCACTCTTTCATGTGTGCATTCCATCTCTAAGGAACAGATCTTGGTTTTTTCCATACATTCGCTCTCTCATATCTTTCATCTTTGTTAGCATGCATTTCTCCTCTCTGGCACCTTGCCCTTGCCCCTTCTGTTGCAGCTTTCCTCTCTCTCACACTTATCCGCCCTTACATGCTTTCCGTTTCTGTTTCTGGCATGCTTCCGCTCTCTCTCATGCTTTTCTTCTTTCTCTCCTGTGCTTTATCTAAGTCACAGTTTCCTGCTCTGTCGTTGCACGTTCCTTCTCTCTCACATACACTCTTTCACTTTCTCATATGCGCTTTCCTTCTTGTTTGCTCAAGCTTTCCTTGTCTGTACTGTGAACGTTTCTCATTTTCGTGCTCTCTTGAGCTCTCTCATTTAACATTACATCCCCCTTTTGTGCCTACTTTCCCTCTCAAATACTTACCTTCTTAGTTGAACTTGTCGCTCTCATGTTCCCTCTCACATGCTTTCTCTTCCTCCCTATTGTGTAAGGTTTCCTTTCCTCTCTTACATGCTTTACTTCTGTCCCATGCATCTGTTCCTCTCTTGGACGCTCTTCACACTTAATCTTTCTTGATTTCTCTTTCCCTCTCTCTCTTCTGCATTACTTCTCTGTTATGCACTCTTCCTTTATTGTGTGTGCTTGCTTTCCCTTCCTCCCTGGTACAGTTCCTCTCTCTCTTTCAACCATCCCTCTCTCATAGATACGCTTTTGCTGTCTCTCTCCCTTGCTTTCTTTCTCTTAGGCCAATTTACTCTTTCTCTGTCACATGCTTTAGGACAAGTACTTTCTCTCTGTCTCATCATGCTTTCCCTTTCTCCCTTTCCTGTTTCTGTGCTCTGTCTGCACTTTCCCCTGCACTTCACATATCTTGCATGTGCTTTCCTCTTTTTCTTGTGCTTTGTCTGCCTTGCACTTTCTTTTGCTAACACTCATTTTCCTCTCCTGTCTTACACACTTCCTCTGTGACAGGCTTTCCTGGTATCTCATGCTCACCTCTTACACACACTTTCTGTCTTGTATGCTTCCCCCTCTGTCCTGCATGCTCTGTCTTTAACTGTCTCTCATGTTTCTGCTTTCCTTATAGATTCTATGTAGTTCCCCTCTTGTATGTTCTTTCCCTCCCTCTCTGTCATACTTTCTCATACTTTTTCTTGCATTCTTTCCCTTTCTGACATGCTGTCCCCGCAGTGCATGTTTTTCCTCTCCTGTGTGTGCCATTTCCGTATCTGTTGTGTGCTTTCTTTATTACTTGCTTGTACTTTCTCGCTCTTGAATATTTCAGTCTCTCTTCTCCTTTTCCTCTCTGTTGTGTGGAGGCTTTCGCTCTCTCATGGAGTTTCTGTTGTGGGTTAATCCCAGTCTGCAGTTAAGCACCACACAGCCATTTGCTTGCTCCCCTCCCAGTCGGATGGGGGAGAGAATCAGAAGGGCAAATGTGAGAAAACTCATGGATTGAGATAGGGACGGGTTAATCAGTGAAGCAAAGCTATGTGTGCAAGCAAAGCAAAATAAGAAATTTGTTCACTGCTTCCCATCACCAGGCAGATGTTTGGCCAGTTTCCCAGAAAGCAGGGCCTCTGCGTGCATAATAGTTACTTGGGAAGACACACTGTAACCACAAACATCCCCCGTTCTTCCTTTTTTCCCCCAGCTGTTGTTAGTGAGCACAACTTGTGGGATATGCTTGTTGGTCAGTTGGGGTCAGCTGTCCTGGCTGTGTCCATTCCCAACTTCTTGCACACCCCTGGCCTACATACTGCGGAGGCAGCATGAGAAACTGGGAAGGCCTTGATGATATGCAAGCAATGTTCAGCAATAACTAAAACGACGGTGTGTTATCAACACTATTTTCATCACAAATCCAAAACATAGCACCATACGAGCTGCTATGAAGAAAGTTAATTCCATCCTAGCCAGACCTAGTACATGGTCTCTCACATGCTTTAGCTGTCAACAATTATGATATGCACCTTCCTTCTTTGCATGCTTTTCCACTCCATCTTACACTTCCTGCTTACTCTCTTGCTTGCTCTCCCATGCTCTCTCACTTTTCTGTCTTTGTCTTTTTCTCAAGTTCTGGGGCCTCTCTTCTTGCTTGCAGTTTTTCTCTCTTGTTTTCCTTCTCATGCACTCTTCCCCTCTCTCTTGCAGCACTCTCCCACTCACTGTCTCTTGCTTCTTAATGCTGTTTGACACTCTCTTGTGGTCATGCTTTCCCTCTTTGTCTCTCACTTTTTCTCTACCCATCTTTTGTTCTTTACATCTGTTTCATACTTTACCTCTCTGTCTTGCACATTCTCCCTTTCTCTCTAGCATGCTTTCCTCTCTGTCTAGCATATGGCCTTTTTTTGTCATGTGTATGCCTTCCCTCTCTCCCTTTGTCACTCATGCTTTCTCTCTCACACACACTGTTCTGCTCTTTTGTGCACTTCCATCTCCATCTGACTTGTGCTTTCCTGTTCTTGGGCTTCCCATCTCTCACATGCTTTACCTCTTCCTTGCACATGGTTTCCTTTTGTTGTGAGTATGCTGCAACCTCTTTCCTCTCACTCTCATACATGCTTTTCCTCCCTCTTGTACACACAGCACTCTCTCACACTCGCTCTCTCTCACATCTGCTTTCCCTCTTACTTGTGGTTTCTCTTCTGCATGCCCGCCGTACCATGTGCTTCTGCTTTCATGCCCTTTTCCTCTCATGTGCTTGTTTTCTTAATCTTTCTTGCTCTCGTGCTTCTGCAGGCTTTTCTGCTTCCACACTTTTTTTTCTTACTTTTCTTGCTTTTCCCCTCTCATGTGTGATTTTCCTGTCTCATATATTTTGCCTCTTCCTTGCAGTTTCACTCTCTGTTTTACTCACTATCTCATTCCTTCTCTCTTGCTCTTTCCCCATCTTAATTTCTCAAACTTTCTTGCTTTCTCTTGCATACTTTTCTACTCTCGTGCTTGTACCTTTCCCTCTCCCATGTTTATTGTCTTGCATACTTTCCCAATCTCATGTGCCTTTTTTCTTATGTCTCCCTCTTTAGCTTTCATTCTTACACAAGGTTTCTCTTTCTGTCTTGTGCAGTTTTCGCTCTGTCACTCTTTTCTTGTTGCTGTCTTGCTCTTCCATCTTTCTTAGAGTCTTGAGCTTTACCTCTATTGTGTGCTTTGCCTTCCCCTGCCACTCATGATGTCTCTTCCTTGCTCCCACTGTCCCTCTCTCATGGTTTCACTCTGTATTGCATGCTTTTGTTATCTCCCCTGTTCATGTTTTCCCTTGCTTGCTGTTCCTTGTGTGTTGTTTTCCTCTTTTGCATGCTTTCTCTTTTTTGGGGGCATTTCCCATCTCTCTCTCCCCGTCATACACTCCTTCCGTCTCTTGCATGCTTTCTTCTTCTCACTGTCTTGTGCTTTTCCTTTCTCATTGATGTGCTTTCTACCTCTCCCTGTGCCCCTTACCCCTCCCCAAATGCTTTCTCTGTCTTGCACACTTTCCTTTTCTGTCTTGCCTGTGTTCTCTGTCACACACGCCTTCCCTCTCTGGTACTCTCTCTATTGCTGCTTCCCCCCTCTATCTTGTGGTTTCCCTCTGTCTCTTAGTGACAGACATTCCCTCTTCTTTCTGCCATGCTTCCTTGCATGTGTGTGACTGTCTTCTCAGGCATGTCTCCCCTCTCTTGCATGTTCCATCCCACTTCCTCTTTTCCATCGCATGCAATTTTGCTTTCTCTCTGTCACGTGCTGTCTCCCTCTGTGTTGTGGCCTTTACCTGTCTTGTGTTTTCCCTCTCCCATGTGCAGATATGCTTCCCCCCTCTACCTTGCTTTTCCCCTTTTTTCCCCGTCTTGAGCATTCTTTCCTTCTCTCATGAACACACCATCATTCTCTGTCGCTCTCAGTCTCACACGCTTTCCCTCTCTCTGTTATACTTTCCCCCTCTTGCATGCTTCCCCTCATACACATGCTCTTCTCTCCTTGTGTGTGCTTTTCCTCTTGCTTGCTTTCCTTCTAACTCGCATGGGCTTACCCTCTCTTTGTGCGTCCCTTCTCTCTCTTTTGATGCTGGAGTGTGTCCAAAGAAGAGCGCAAGTCTTACGAGGTGTGTCTGAGGGAACTGGGGTTGTTTAGTCTGGAGGAAAGGAGGCTCAGGAGAGACCTTATCACTCTCTACAGCTACCTGAAAGGAGGTTGTAGCGAGATGGGTGTTAGTCTCTGCTCCCAAGTAACAAGCAATAGGATGAAAGGAAGTGGCCTCAAGTTGCACCAGAGGAGGCTGGGGATGGATATTAGGAAAAATTTCTTCATTGAAAGTGTTATCCAGCAGTGGAACAGGCTGTCCAGGGAAGGGGTGGAGTCACCATCCCTGGAGGTATTTAAAAGATCTGTAGATATGGTGCTTAGGGACATGGTTTGGTGGTGGACTTGGCTGTGTTAGGTTTATGGTTGGACTTGATGATCTTAAGGGTCTTTTCTGGCCTAAATGATTCTATGATTCTAAGGATCCCCTCACTCAACCTGCTGGCAACACTTCTCCTAATGCACCACAGGGTACCATTCGCCTCTGCCACAAGCACGCACTGCTGGCTCATGACACCTTGGTGTCCACCAGCACCTCAAGGTCCTTTTCTGCAAAGCTGCTTTCCAGCTGGGTGACCCCCAGGTGCCTGGGGTTGTTCCTCCCAGATGCAGGACTTTGCACTTCCCTTTGTTGAATTTCTTGAAGTTCCTGTTGGCCTATTTCTCCAGCCTGTTGAGGTCCCTCTGAATGGCAGCACACCCTTCTGGTGTATCAGCCTCTCCTCCTAGTTTTGTATGATCAACAAACTTCCTGAGGGCACACTCTACCCCATCATCCAGGTCATTAACAAAAATGTTGAATAGTATTGGATCCTGTGTTGATCCCTACAGCACTCATCACTGGCCTCCAGCTAGACTTTGTACCACTGTTCAACACCTTCTGGGCTTGATGGTTAAGCCAGTTTTCAGTCCCCCTCACTGTCTGCTTTTCTAGCCCACACTTACTAGCTTCTCTATGAGGAACTTACAAGAGACAGTGTCAAAAGCCTTACTGAAGTCTAGGTAGGTTATATTCACTGCTCTCCTGTCATCTACTAAGCCAGCCACTTCATCATAGAAGGTTATCAGGTTGGTCAAGCATAACTTCCCATTGGTGAATCCATGCTGACTACTCCTGATCACCTTCTTGTCCTTTGTGAGCCTGGAAATGGTTTCGAGGAATAGTTGCTCCATCACCTTCCCAGGGATCAAGGTAAGGCTGACTGGCCTGTTGTTCCCTGGGCCTTCCTTTTTGAAGACAGGAGTGACAGTTGCTTTCATCCAGTCCTAAGGCATCTTTCTCAATTCCCATGATCATTCAAAGATGGAGTGTGCCCTTGCAATGATATCAGGCAGCTCCCTCAGTATTCATGGGTGCATGCCATCAGGGCCCATGAACTTAGGTATGTACAGTTTGCTTAAGTATTTTCTAACCTGATCCTCTTCCACCAGGGGTGAGTCTTCCTTGCTGTCTACTTTCTCTGGGTCTGTGAGTGCTTAGACTTCTGAAGAACAGTCTTATTAGCAAAGACCGAGGTGAAGAAGGTATTCAGTACCTCAGCATTTTCCATTTTTTGTGTCACCAGGTCCCCTGCTGCCTTTAGCAGCAGGAACACATTTTCCTGAGTCATTCTTTTCCCATTCATGTATTTGTATAGAAGCACTTCTTTTTGCATTTGACAACCCTTGCCAGATTCAATTCCAGGTGGGCTTTGGCTTTTCTAACTACATCTCTGTGTGCTCAGACAGTGTCTTTGTATTCCTTCCAAGTTACCTGTCCCTGCTTCCACCTTCTGTGTGCTTCCTTTTCATGTTTGACTTTTGCCAGGAGCTCCTTGTTCATCCGTGCAGGCCTCCTGGCATTTTTGCCTCAATTCCTGGTTACTGGGATGAACTGCTTTTGAGCTTGGAGCTTGGATCCTCAGATATCATCCAGTTTTCTTGGACTCCTCTTTCCTCCAGGGTCTTTTCCATAGGATTTTCAAGCAGATCCCGGAGAGGCCAAAACCTGTTTTCCTGAAGTCAAGGGTTGTGATCTTGCTTGTTGCCCTCTTCCCTCCTTTTCGGAGTCCCCATCTCATGGTCACTGCAGACAAGGCTGCCTTTGAATTTCACAATCCCAACAAGTCTTTCCCTGTTTGTGAATATGAGGTCCAGCAGAGGCTTCTCGTAAGCTTTGCTGTCAGTTGGGTCAGGAAGTTGTCATTGATGCTCTCCAGGAACCTCCTGGATTGCTTATGCCCTGCTGTATTGTCCCTCCAGCAGATGTTGGGGTGGTTGAAGTATGTCATGACAACCCCAGCCTGCAAACGTGAGGCTGCTTACAGCTATCTGTAGAAGGTCTCATCTGCTTGTTCTTCCTGGTCAGGCAGCCTATAGCAGACACCCATCACAATGTCACCTGTACTGGTCTGCTCTTTAATCCTTTCCTATAAGCTCTCTCAAAAGCACAGCTAGATCCTCCTCAGCTTTGAAGACAGTGAACCTGTTCCGTTGTTGAAAGCCTTCAGGTGGAGCAGGAGCCTTCCTCTTAGCGCCAGAAGTCACTGTCTTCCAGCCTTGGCCACCCACAGAGTTTTCACTTACCATTCTGCTAGGGACGGAGTTTTCCTGTGTCTGCATTGCAGTTGGGGTCCAGGGGCCTTGAAGCAATAGGATCTCTGAGAATCTCTTTCATCCTCTCTGATGCTGCAGAGCCTGCTTACTTCCTCCCATAACTTCCCCACTTGGTGACACCTCTTCAACAGCAGCATATCTGCTGCAGGAAAGAAGAGCATCTCTGCAAGCCTTAGGCAGAGGGCCTGTGCACTCCCTGCAGCTGGGGACTGGCAGCCCTGCATCTGCTATCCAAAACTCAGTCTGGGACAGCTTCTCCGAGTGCTGCTGGAGGATGTCATCTGGTGCGTTACGACCATGCCCGAAAATGTTTAGGCTAGTCTGAATTAAGATGAGGATCCATTCATTGCACCCTTCTGCACAAACTGCTGTGTCTCTTAGCTATGCTCTAGGTCTAGCAGCTGTACAGGTGCTTGACCCTTTCCTACCAGGCAGCAGCTATAACAAAGGCAAGCTGGGTCAAAGGCAGCTGACTGAACACATTAGAAACTGATGCAGCTTCCTCAGGCCCACAGACCTGTGGCTCCCCTTACCTTGTCATTACCTTGCAAGAGTATGTACCCTCACGCTTCTGAAGGAGAACCACGAAACTGTTGTACAAACTACTTGCTCTCTTGCTCCTTCTCTCCTGCTAGTTGTCTTTCCCTCTCCACTCTCTGTTGGTCTTTGTTCCTCTTGTTCTTCCCTTTCCTCACACTTCTTCCCTCTGCCATTCTCTCCTTCTCACTTGTGCTCTTTCCCTCTCATTTGCTCTGGCCCATTCAGTGTATTTTCCTCTCTCTCTTTTTCTCTCTCTCTTTTCCTCTGCCTCTGTTTACCTGTTGCTCTCTTTCCCTGTCTCTTTTCTTTCCCTTTCTCTCTTAATCAGTCTTTCCAAGTCACACTTTCCCTTTGTCTTCTCTCTTGTTCTCTTCCCCCCTTACCCAAGCAGGAGCAGAGGCGTTCAGAGGGGCACTTCTGGAAAGACAGGATATTTGTAGACTTTTGCTTTCATAGTTCTTTATTGTAGAAATGTTTATAGATATAACCTGTACTTTTTTCTGTTAATGGCCTTGTTTGACTTTATTACTTGCAGGTTTTTTTCTTTTTCACCATTAGTTTTCTGGCATTCTCTGTTCTGTAGCCAACATAACTGACTTCTTGGTTCTGGTAGCTGTGGATAGGACTGTATGTGGAATAATGTCCTTATGCATTTATCAAGGATTTTTCTATCTTTTTTTCTCACGCCTTGTCTTGAAGTGCGCGAGTTCTTCTCAAATGTGTGTGTTATTGGGGTGTCAGGAGTAATTTGAGGAGAGAGCTGTTAAATCACAAGTTTAAAAATAGTTACTGTAATGGAAAAATACAAGAAAGAACTGACTCTGCCCTCAGTGCAGAAGAGCAAGCATTGCTTCACAGAACTATAGAAGAGCTCAGGTTAGAAGGGACCTCAAAAGATTATCTGGTCCAACCTGTTATGGGAAGGGAATCCTCGATGAGATCATCTACGATCCTGTCCAATTGCATCTTGAAAACCTCCAGTGATGGGGAGATTGTTCCAGTGATTGATTGTTCTCACTGTAAAGAACATCTTTCTTATACTGAGATGACACCTCTCCTGGTGCAACTTGTACCCATTGCTCTTGTCTTCTCCATGTGGTACCTGGTGAAGAGAGCATCTCTGTCCTCTTTGTAGCCACACCCTTTAAGTACTGGAATACTGTGATGAGGTCTCTCTGAGCCTTCTTTTCTCCAGGGAGAAGAGACCTAACTCCTACAGTCTTACCTTGTAGGGTGGGCTCTCCAGTGCTTTGATCATCTCCAGCCCTCCTTTGGACCCTTTCCAATCTGTCTGTGTCTTTCTTGAATTGTGGGGACCACAATTGTCAGGTGTGGCCCGACAAGCAGTGGGATAAGCACATCTCTATCTTTGCTAGTAATGCACCCGCAGATGCAGCCCAGGACCTGATTTACCTTTGTTGCTGCAGCAGCACTCTGCTGATTCATGTTCAGCTTGTTGTCCGCCAGCACCCCCAGGTCCCTTTCAGCAAGACTGTTCCCCAGCCACGCAGATCCTAGCCTGTACTGGGCCCTTTGGTTATTGTGTCTGAGGTGCAGGACTTTGCACTTATCTTTGTTAAACTTCATACAGTTCTTGCTAGCCCACTCTTCCAGCCTGTCCAGGCCTCTCTGTAAGATGGTTTTCCCTTCTGACGTGTCCACCTTACCACCCAGTTTCATGTAATCAGCGAACTTGGTGAGGACGCTTTCAATCCGATCATCCAGATCATTTATGAAGATGTTGAACAGCCTGGGGCCCTGGGGGACCCTGCTTGTGACAGGCTGTCAGCCTGAGTAAAAGCCTTGACCACTACCCTCTGAGTGTGGCCTTGTTGGCCAGTTTCCTACCCATGCTTAAATAATTTCCTACCCATTACTTAAATAATTTATGCCTCACTAGAAATGCCTTGTGACACTGTTCATGTGTCCATTACACTAGCATATTCTAAACTGGTAAGTTTGAATTTAATTAAATAACATGGCAAAAGTCTATTTTAAGTCATGGCCTACCTGTCCAGAACAATCGTTGGAAGCAATTTTTTGTTACACCTTTAGCTAAGATGATGAATAAGAGCTGTTTGTTTACAAAGGTGGGCAGGAAAGCCCATAGATGCACTTTAACAGAAAATCAAGCTATACATTTCCTCGTTATTCCTTGCATGTATGATGCTGATGTAAAATGCTTCAGGCTTTTTTCTACTGGAAGTCATCAGAAGTGCTAAGTGGATTTTGGAAGAATTTGGAAGAATGACAGGAAGCTCCCAGCAGAACTCATTATGCCAGCAGTGAAAACAGGCAAAAACGTTGATATGACCCTAGTTTTCCTGCTCTTGATACTGAAATGAAGAGAATTGAAGTTTCATGCCTTAATGGCCTTTTATAGCTAAGTCTTTAAGATAACCTGCTGAACCCTATACTACAGTCCACACATGCTACAGTCCACTGTAACTTACTGCCATGGACACTTGACCTTGCTCAGGTAGTTGTAGCTTCTCCGCCTTTTTTACTGGGAAAGAGGATGCACAGGAAAATCAATGGTCATCCCCAAGCTCCTTAATTTTCATGGTTGTAGAATATACTTGACAACACTTTCAGCTTGCTGGCAACTGCCCTTGTTGAAATCTGTCTGTTAATAGGGTTTGTCATCAAACATTATGACTCTGTAGAATTAATGTTGTTTTGATTGATAGTTTATACCAGAGTTGATCATGCAAATTTCCAAAGGGCTTTTGGTTCCCTTGAATCTGCTAAAAACATAAAGTGTTTTTCCATGACAATGCGGGATTGTGTGCTATAATCTAAAATAGCACTGCAAGAATTATACTAGGTGAGAGTAGGGCATGTGGGAGAGACATAGCAAATTTATTCTTGCTGCTAAACTAATTTATATTTGCTTAGATCAGCGGAATTTCTTACAGATTGCAGATACTTTAAGATGTCGCAGACAGACACTTGGAGTGCTACAGGGTTTGTTTCTGACTGCAACCCTTTATTAATATATACAGGACAGATTAACAAAGTGACAACTGTTTTTCAGAGAGCACTAAATGGGGAGATCTTGCAAACTTAAACTGCAGAAAGCCTAGAAAGAAAAGTGTCACTGATACAGTAGAAAATGTTAATACAGTAAAAATTGCCTTCAAATATGCAAATTCAGTATATGCAAATTCAGTATCCCAAATAAGAGGTAACCTAGGCAGTGATATTCAGCTAGAATAGAGGAGCTGGAAGGGCAGAAGTGCTGGAGGATTTCATACTGAAACACTCCAGACATGACTCCCCTCCCCAAATCCCAGAAAAATTACAATCCTGGGGTATTCCTCACTCAAATGCTTGCATATTTCTAAAATGTTTATTTAGTTTGGTGGGTTAGAACAAGGATTGAAACAATGCAAAGTTGCATATTTTAAAATTCCTTGTGGAAGCATTTGTTGGGCTGTCTGTGGAGGTTTTTTGCTTGATATTTAAACTACAAAACTAGTGCCACCATCTGCCAAGTATTCTATATAACTAGAAGACATACTTTCACAAGAAAACAGTTGGTTTTCTTTCATGTTTTTTGGCATGATAATTTTTTCATTTTACAAACCTTCTATTACCCATTTTAATAGCACCTTAGGGACAGATTGAGAGGTGAAAGATTTGTTGACAAAACGTTGGCAATTGGGACTTAGGAGATCCGAAGAAGCAGAAAACCTGTTAATAGCCCAATTTCTTGGCCATATTTTTCTACATACTAAATATTCAATTAAAAGAGGAATTTTGTTGAAAGCTAGTATGTGCTGTAGACTATACTTAATGTTTGCAGTCTAAATGTGGCGTGTTCAGTGATATGAATCTGTAGTGTTCTTTGCTTTAAAAATCTGTAAAGGCATTGTTTTTTCTGGATCTAGCAATCTTCAGCATCAATCTCGCATGAAGTTTGGATATGCTTTGTCATCTAGCACATTTGGACTTCTCATTAAAGTCCCCAGAAGCTAACTTGCTGTATGAGTTCAGTATTAGAAGCCGAGTACTTATTATTTTTAGTCCTGCATTATGCAGACGCCTTAATATTTGGCTGGTTCTGTCAGAAGGTGGTGTGTACAGTTTACATCCCTCTACATTCTTCTCCTTTAAGTAAGAAAAAGCATTAACTGCTGCAGAGACAGGTTAGTATGGAGTAGTTACAGGTTGATGCTTTAGATGTTTCCTGTAATCTTCCGTTGTTTTCACTGAAACAGCACTGAGAGATTGCAAGGTTATTCATTGCTGGCTGATCCAGCTCATAAACAGTAGGATACATGAGTGGCATGCCACAGCCAGCTTTCTGTGCTCTCCTGGTGACTTCTTTTGGAATAACTCTGGAACCAGCTGAACTACTTGGATTGTCTTAGTCATGTTAGCAGCAGCAGCTTGATCCCTCACCACTGCGTTCCCTGTAGCCTGGTGAAGCCCTGTATCCTGTGGTCACTCTGTGTGTGTGGAGTGAGCAGAAGGAGTGCACAAAGTTGCTGTTCTTAGTTGGACGGACTAAGTCATTGCCTTAGCATCAGAATAGCCGAGCAGGTCTGACTGCCTGTGCTCAGTCATTCCAGTGCTGTTTCCGCAGCAACATGCATGTAAACTCTTACAGCAGCTCCAAAATAAACCTAATTATCCTGCTGTTGAACCCCACTAACAGTTTAACTTTGCTGATACAGTGTGCTTCTCTTGCCTTCTCTAAATTGCAGCGCTGCATTATAATGTCAAACTGTCAAAGATTTCCCTCTGCAGGTAGGTGTCTATGTTTTCTTGAGAGATGAAGTGAGTGCTGAGACCTCTTGGTGGTGAAGGTATTATATAAGCAGAAAACAGTTCATTATTTTTAC
Organism: Pluvialis apricaria; assembly: GCA_017639485.1. Taxonomy (NCBI): domain Eukaryota; kingdom Metazoa; phylum Chordata; class Aves; order Charadriiformes; family Charadriidae; genus Pluvialis; species Pluvialis apricaria. The sequence continues at coordinate 53,186,642 of CM030044.1, read as the reverse complement.
TATATCAGAATACAGAAAGAATTGTACCATTTACTTATTGGCTTGAGGCTTCTTTGCTAGTAATCATAATGTGAAAATGAAGAATTTAAATGTTACTAGTAAAGATTATTGTGTGCTCTCATTCCAGTATAAAATGCGAGTATCTAAAATATTATGTCTACCTAATTTTTAAGCCAAAGAAGTGAATGCACAGAGATTCAATTCAAAATAATCTTTCAGACAGTTTCTTTGTAATTAAAAAAGTAGCCATTTTTTAAATTTTAGGAGCTTTCTCACAATAGGGTACTAAATATGTTGTTAGGTGAGCACAAACTAGGGAAAAAGATATGAACTGAAATTTAAATTTAAATGCAGGGTTCTTGAAAGACCTGGATGCGTAAGTTCCTGGACACTCTCACTTCTCTATTTTAGGATTCCCTTGAAAATCCCATCATTGAGCTTAATGAGTAAGCCACAACCACTGATAGCCTTCATCTAGCTGGTCTATGAAGTGCATTTTTTTACTTTTAAAAATGATTTTAAAATTGCCTGTTTGCCTATGTGACTCAAACACCATTTCCACTGTTTGTTCAGTTGTATCACCTAACTACTCCAAGTACTGTTTTTACTCATATCAGCATGAAAACAGCTAAGACTGAGTGAACTGCAGTTTGTTTAATCCTTGTCAACAAAAATAGTTATTAAACATAAAGCTGATTATTTAGACAAGTTCACTGAAGACTAGTCATGCAGAAGCAGGGACCAGCCTAGTTCACTAACATAACAAGTCACAGTTTCTTTGGCTAAACAGCAAGGCAAATAGTTTTCTGTGAACTGAATGTATGTTTTGCAGTCATTCACACCTGCTGTTCTTAGCTGATTTTTCAACTCTCTTTTCATAACCTGTTCTTCCTGCCACTGAAACCCTTCAGAATTTTGCTCTTCACTTCACTGGAAAACAGGATTGTATCCTAATTATTTTGATTAAAGAATAATAAGTTAAATCGTTTATGTAAAATACTGCTTTCTCTAGCTTGCTTAGTCATAAGTGGCTAATTTACATCTCACAGAAGTGCTAGTCATATTAATTTTTTATTACTTTGAACAAGATCAGAAATAAAAACTGGGAGGAGCAGAACAGATTCTCAAATCAGGATTTCAGTGTAAATAATTTCTGCTTTTTGCTGATGTGTTCTTTTGGGAACTGATGATGTAAAATATTTTGATGGGGAGAGAAAATTTCACTGCTTATTATTCCAGTGAAATAGCTTTATTCCTTCCTTTTGTCTGAACAGGTAAGCATCTGGATTTGGTGTGTATTAGTCTTTGCAGATGTGGCTTGGGGAAAGTGGACCCAGCATCATTGCTTTGAGTTGGCACCTCAGGGGAGGGAGAACAATCAAAGTGCAGAAAACCCTTTCACTTACATTTTCACCTGACTATTGTCACCCACCAGAATACCTCAGTGTGGCAGGTTTGGACCATATAGGTTACATATGGAGTAGACATGTCTTGCAATACAGTGGGCCCAGCTGAGCTAAGCTGCCATGACAGCAATGCAATGTATTGCTCACGTAAGGCTAAGAATATGGTATTCTCTGGAGAATGTTATGTTAGCTAGCTTTGCAAAGTTCTCTAATAGCACAATTTTTATGTTGCTTTACAATGTTACTGGCTATGGGCAGCAGCATGTCAAAGTTTTATGCCCTTTACAAGGGGAGCAGACTCCATCTGATTGTTGTACAGGTTAAGCAGCTTTGTGAAGAGAACTGAAGTCTTTCTTCTCTGCCTTTTACCATCCAGATTCTGTAGAAAGGCACTGGAAGGCCAACAAGAGACGAAGCTGTCTTGAAACTGCTTGATGGAGACTTGTAACAATTAGAACAAAGTATATTAAAGCACAGAACCTTCTAAGCGTGAGGTGAACTACTGGGTGCTTTTATTGCAGTGACAGTTGCTATGCTTACACTTAACATACTTACACGTTATAGGATATATAGAGGTGATAAGGACAAGCTTTAGTTACATTGTTGCATCAATAATCAGTTTTCTAACACAAGTGAAGATCTGTGAGTATTCTTTGTGTTGTGAAATAATGAGTGGAGGAAGTCGGATATCTTTACTAAGTTTGCCTGAGAATGAACTCTGTTTTTGTTACCAGGAATTCAGCGGCAGTGGGTCACGGCTGTTTCTGCTACGCTCTAATGCGCTCAATTCCAGTTGCCATCTACATTGTTTTAGTAACAGGTCTGCGTTACCACCTGTTCATATGGAGTGTCTTCTCACCAAAACTACTTTATGAGGGAGTGCATGTGTTCATCACAACCGCTATCTGCCTGTTCTTCACAGCCATGGATCAGAACCACTCTCACAAAGTGCAACATTGAAGATAAGTGTGTGGTACGCAGTTCTGCATTACAGTGTCCATTTTGTCACTGGAATGGAAGAAGGAAAATAATGGCTTTAAATTGTTGTGCAGAATTTGAAGAGTAACCTTGTTTATTTTGGTCAAGATCGGGATTTGTAGGGTCTGTCCTGTTTTAAAGCTGAATTTGCTTTAAAAATGTTGAATTGAAATAAACTGTTTTTTTATGGATAACTTTTGTTCTATAGCTGTCATTATAGCACTCTCCAAACAACAGAATAGTAGTATTACATGATTTGAATTTTAAAATGTACATCTTAATATAAATGCAGACCAGTGCTTCATGGGCACTGAAAAAATCTTTTGCACATAAATTTTTTTTTTTGCCTTCTTAGACTACAGAATCCTTAAAATATGCAGGATTTCTTGGTGCCGTTCACAAGATCTTATATTCATTAGCCTTGTGGGTGTTTTTTGTTTGTTTTATTTCTAGTGTGTGCATTGAAATTATTATTAAATTATTGAATTGTTGTACAGATATCCCAGGTAAGAGATTTTTTTGTTTGTTTTGCATAGACAGCATTTCTATTTAAAGGCAGTATTATCTTTGTAAGATGAGAGCAATCATTATCTGTAATGGATTTCGATCTACACTTCAGGCACTGGATAAGAAACACTAATGGGCTAACAAAGTAATGAATCTTCTATGGAGTCCATTCACTGCTAAAATGTTGTGCTTCTTTTTATTAATATATAAATATTAAATCAGATTGGTGGCAGCTGTGCTGAACATTTGATCATGTTTTCCACACTAGGGTATGAGCCACAAGCAGGAAAATAGTTTAATGGGCTAAGTTACCAGTAGAATAAAAGCTGTGTTTGCATCACCTTCCCCCTAGTGACCTGTCTAGCCACCTCACTTGAATGTATTATAATTAATTCCTAACAATGTTGTTTTCCTTGCTTCTGTGAAGAAGATAAACATTGATGACTATCCTGAGTATTAGTATACTTTATGTGTTTTTTTTCCCCTCATATTTTTGTCCATGTTAGCAGCCAATAGGATTTAATCTAAATGTATTAGAGGGGTAGCAAAAGAGAAGCATACAGGGAACTTTAACTTTTGTTATAAATCTGAAAATGAAAAGCTTTTAAGCCCCAGGGAGCTGACAGCACATTTGTTGGGATCACTGATAGACTTTTCACCTCCTGTTTCAGATAGAGCAAATCTGAAAAAGTAGACCTTTAGTTTTTATACATAAATAATAGGCCATCTTGATAACTAATAATTAATTTTTTTTCAACTGTCAAACAACATTTTCGGTACCACGTACTTCAGGCCACGTATTGCAGTTCACCTGGAGAAGAGACTACTGGATCTTAAAGTCATTCTCTGTGACCTGTTGGAAGTTTCAAAATTAAATACTTTTAATAAATTGGTTTTCACTACAAATTATGGAATATTTGAAAGAGTTTGTGTTTGTGAATGTTGTACACATTTACCATTTTCATTGTTCTCAGTATTTTTCTGGTTACCTGTTGCCTAGCAACCATATGGGGATTATCCACATCTTCTCTGTTTGCTTACTTGGTTAATGCCTAAGCAGTCCTCCCTAACGTTCATAAATAATAGATTTGACTCAGAGAGAAAGGGTGCTAATAAAGAGATGGAGGGGAAGTTGCTTCTCAGGTACAGAAACGTAAAACAATGTGGGGTGACATTCACGAGACATTCCTTCCTTCTGATATTTTTGGCTTTTAGTGTCTGTCTTCAACATTTTATCAGATAGTTGAATCCAAAATATTGTGTATGTATTAAGGTTTCATTTCTTCAGATTTTTGGGCTTTTGGGCTACAATAATGCATAGCTGAGGCAATGAGAAATGAGTTGGTTCTTGCCACAGGCAAACAGACTTGAACTGGGGAATTATGTAAAAATCATTTTACTTTAAATCAACACAAAGTTTTGGCAATTGGTCTGAATGTACAGGGAAAGCAAATGCCTGAATACAAAATCTCGTATCACTAGTTAGTTGCTTCTCCTCCCTCTTTATCCCAACTCCCCTTGTCACATTCCACATGTCCCAAACCCTCAGACATGGAGACAAGCAATGTGGGAAGCAGGAATAGGACATGGGATGGTTTCTGCTGTTCTGAGTATACCCATTTCTTCTGTCCAATTCCTCTGTGTTCCCTGCTCTGTCATGATATCAGCCTGGCCTGCAGCTTCCTCAGGAGTACCCTGTGCACAGGCACAGACTCCTCAAATATGTTCTAAGCAGGGATGTTGTGTACTTCTCTGTTTGGATAAAGTTTTGACACACGGTAAATTTTTCCACTCAACGTCTTTGCTGCTGGTCAGAGCCAGGTTCAGCCAATTGCAGTGGTCTATAGTTTCCTCTACAAATTTCACTAGATCACCATCAGTCAGTGCGGCTCGCTGCCACTCAAAGCTTGTAACATATATCCAGTATGGTCCTAAAGATCCAGAGTGTGATGAAGCTTGAGCTAAGAAGAGACTTTTGTAAATGAATTCAGGTTTAAGAAGACAAAAAAAATCTATTCATATTTCAGATACTATGTATCTGTATTTCTGCTCAGTAGAAAAAAACACAATTTTCCCTGGAGTTTATGTAAGCCAGCAGAACATCAACACCATGCGCCCCAGCCTTTGTGGCAGGTGATGAATGTGTGCTAAGCCAGCGCTCCTGTGTGGTGCTGTCTGTAAGGGTCAGGGCAATTTTTGGAATTCCTCATGTAAAGCATTTGCAAATTAAACAAGATTTATCTGCACAACTGCACAGTCACAGGAGGGGCCACAGATGCAAGTTGCCATAAAGGGCTTCCTCTGAAAAAACAAAGCTTCCCTGAGTGCTTCAGCAGCATAGAGAGGGGAAGGAAACTATGGTCCCACTGATGAGTGGGGCAGGAGAAGGAGATGGCTAATCTCATTGGAGGCTGTCCACTCTAACTGAATGGCTGCAACTGGGCGATGTTCATGAGGCTGGTATTGAATCGTCTTCAGAAGTGTAAGGAGGGTCTGGGTAATGACTGTCCATCAGCCTCTCAGTTCCCAGGCAGACGATGGAGAGGGATACTATTTCCCAAGAACTGGGTGGAGGGGAAATGACTAAGAGGGACTTACCGGGGCAACTTGTGCCTGGCCCATTGGTGGCTGATTGTCTTTTCTGAAGAGCAGACAGACTGTGGAGAAGGAAAGAGCACTGGATGTTGGACAACTTTACTTTAGCAAGGCCTTAAGCGTGGCATGCTTGGTGAGCTATGGATCAGTGGGCTTGAAGGTGGACTGGATCACTGGGCTCTGAGGGTTGACTTAGTGGATGAGGGGATGGCAATACCAGGGCAAGTCTGGAGATGGTACCAAAGAGGGGAAGCGGTGTATATGCTGGAGGGGAGGGCTACCCTTTGGAGGGACCTTGGCAGGCTGGAGAAATAGTCTGCTGGGAACTTGATGTACAGCCTGAGTAAACACCGAGCCCTTCCCCTGGCTGGGAGGAGGCTGGTAGTGGTGCAGGATGTGGCCCCCGGGCTGGGAAGCAGCAAAGTCCCCCTTGCTGCCCACTGAGGCGCGCGCGCGCACACACACAAACACACACACACACACACACACCTGGCCCAAATCCCAGTGCTTCCCCTGCTGCTGGCACCCAGTCAAGAACCCTAGAAGTTTGCAGCCTGCTTTGGTTGCTGGTATCCAGACCTCTTATCTTAGTGGTGAGTCCAGTTAACACATACCTACTAAAAGTAGAGACTGTACTTAAAAGAAAAACTAGGATTTAATGAGAGGATGGGGCACACAGTGAAAGGTTTCATCAGAGAAATGCACTGACTAGCAACCTGTTTATACTCAAGCAGGCCATTTAATACACTTTTTCCTCTGCTTTCCCATGTTCGTTCCTCCCCAAGCCACCTGGATCCTTCTTTTCCCCTCCCTTGGTCCTTTTGCTAAGCATTACATAATGTCACACATATTCCATCAATCCCCTTAAAAATGTCCCATAAGTTTTACAGAATCACCAAGTTCTGTGCATAATACTCCATAATGAGTCCTGTGCTCCTTCAGGCAGTAAGCTCCTTCAGTCTGCAAGGTCTTCCAGGAGAGGAGTTTCTTTGGTGGCTTCACACCAGGGACAATTATCTAATTGCTTAGCGAGTGATTAGATAATCATCTAAATAAATTACTGTAAATTACTGATTAAGCAATTAGGTTAGTAGAGATCCTCAGCGTGTCCTTGTTCATCTGACCTGCTCCAGACCTTTGTGTTAACCATGAATAGTCTTTAATCACCTAAGTTCACAGTGATTAGTGCCCTATTTCAGTCTGGGCATGAGAAAGCTTGAGGGAACCCATTTGGCTGCAGTCAGCTCCCAGGAGGGAGGGCGTGGAGACTATGGAGGTAGACTCTTCTCAGAAGGACACAGGGACAGCCCCAAAGGCAACAGGCACAAAATTGCAGTAAGAGACATTGCCAGGAGGTCAGAGGAGCCTTTTCTCCTCTGGATGTTTACAGTCTGGGATGGGGCCCAGACCTTTATCCTTAGAGATGTTTCCACCTTGGAGCAGCCTTATTTAGTTTGCCCTGCTCTGGGCTGGAGATTGTATTGGGTGAGCTCCAGATGTCTCTTCCAGCAAGCATTTTTCAAGAACTGTCTGATTTTGTTATGTTTAAAGATGACTCTGCCATTTTTTACTGACCATTTCACAGGCTATTTCCTGAAGTCAAAGAGCTTTGTCATTGATTTTGTAACAAAAAAAAATAATAAAATTAACCAACAGGAAATAAAACGTGTGTCACTGTTTTGTTTTAAGAGATAAACATCACAGCTGAAAACTCTTGTTAATTTTGGTTTTATTTGATGTAGCTGTGTATTTATACGTTAGACACAAGAAGTAAGCATCACTAGAAGGAGAGGTTTAATGCCATCTGCCCTCAACCATGCCATCTTCAGTGCCTCCATGGCTTGAGGATTCCCAGATTCAGTGACGAAGGGTCCTATATTGCCATTGCTTCTGTTATGATTCAGATGATTTCCCAAAATGCTCGGTTTTCATATAGCCCTGAAGTGAAAATTGTGGCCTTGCTGTGATCTTTGCAGGCCGGGTACATTTGGTAGGACATACACACACAGAGATGACTTAGTTTCTGAAGTTGTTTTTCTGGCTTCAGACTAGGCCTGTGAACACTAATTCCTGTATTTTGCCTGATGGGGTACATCGGTTCATCCCAAAGAATGTGTTATCTCCCAATATTTGATAAAAAGCTTGGGTTGTTATGAGGAGTAGCCCTGTTCCTTTAGCAGCTGTCTCCCCCACTCAGTGTAACACCATTGTCCTCCTCCCTGGCAGGGTGTTGAGGACACATTTTCAGTGTGATGCTAGCTTAAGGTGTAACTCAAGTTCAATCCATAGCTCAAAGCACACCCTTATAGCATGATGATGTCATCTTAAGGATGAGGGTGCTATCCACTAGAGATGGGCTTCAGCATAATGCTTAGTCTCAAGACAGACTATACATGGTAAAACTTTCATCACTTATGCCATTTTTATGCCTCTGAGTTTACCACTGCAGTGTGTTATATTGGGTGATGTCTACTGCAAAGACCACTAGTGATGCAGAACATGAAACAGCAATGCTCGCACAGCAAATGTGCTCCTAGTACTGTGTGTCTGGTGTATTGGTCACCAGCAGTAAGACATGAGGTCCAAAACACTCAAAAGTCCCTGCAGCTGTTACTCTGAGAGTTGGTTATATCTGTTGAGGTAGGAAGACTTGAGCTGAACTTTTCCTGAGAAAAAAAATGAAAGCTGCTTGAAGACTGCTGTCTTTGGAGGCTGTAGGACTTCTCAGTAGGTCAAAACAGCCCCAGCTGTCCCAAGCTTTTGCTGAACAGCAAAAGTTGTTTGTATGGGGTGGTCCCCTGACAAAGCTGAGTCTGTGGTCCCAGAGATGGCACTGGAGAGCAGTGTAGTGTCTGCAGTTGTTCAGGCTTGCTGGTTTTGCACAAGTTAGTTTGTCACCATTTGTGTACAGCAGTTGCTGAGTTAGTTCCTCCACAAAAGCCATGCTGGAGGTGCCTTGTCAATGGTCTTTGGTCCTCCCCTTTCACAACTGGGACATGGGAGACAGCTGCTGAGAAAAGACAGGCCTGTTAGAGAGGACTGCCACAGCTGGAGATGCAGTTATGCCTGGGATTTTGTTGTCTGTGGCCCTGCCAGTGACATTTTTTGTGGGGATGTGAACACCTCCTTTCTGCTGTGGGTGTTGACAGAAAGCGTCCAGCATTGCCTGTTTAATCTTGCTAGGCAGTATGCTGCAGCACAGAAATCCTAGACTTCCCTCCTTCTTTTCCATAAACTTACTGAGCTAGCCTATGGAGATACTCCACAGGAGGTAAACGTGCATACCACCAAGGAGACTGCAGCACAGCACTTTGTGTAGGCACTTGCACCAAGATGCCTGCATGCAATAAATCCTTCAGTGAACTGCCGCATGGGACACAGCTTTGGTTTACAAAGCACAGCCTGATGTGTGAAGCATGCTAAAGGTTAATATGTGCAGAAACACTCTCCTCTCACTCGCTTGTTTGGCCTTCTAGAAGCAGGTCCCCGTAGGGTGGTTAGGAGCTCCATGCCCTTCGGGTCTGGATGCATGGAGACAAGTCTGAGCAATTCCTGTGAAAGCGCTGGGGATCCTTCCAAAGGCTTTCAGTGGAGGGCTGAGAAGATCCCCAGGTGGGATGGGAAGAGCACTTCGGGGAAGGTAGAGCTGTGGTGAGGGAGGTACAGGGACAAAACAAGATAAGAGTTACTGGAAGCAACGGGGAGGAATTTTTGTGTTACAGGGTAGTTTCTGCAGGGCGGGCAGGGCCAGGGGAGAGTGCTGTAAACCCTATCTGCCCTTTTAACACATGCAGTATCTCTGAGTGCGACAAAATGAAGCCATTTTACGAAAAACCTAGGAAAAAAACCCTACAAAATCAAGGCAGTTGCCTGACTGGAAGCGGTAGTTCACCTACGCATAAACTGACAATAACTGATTTCCAGTGTGCTTTCGTCTCAACATCCAGCTCAGAGAAAGAGTTTCATTGGTGGGGGAGAAAGGGAACATAAGGAAACAAAATGCATGTACCTTATTCATACCACTGACCTGTTTCAAACAAAGCCGGAGAAAAGCAGAGATCTTGGGATGAGTTCCTGCATCTCTGCTAAGTATCAGCAATGTGTCATGGACAAGGATCTCAGGGCACGCCCCCACTAAAGACTGAGCAGTCAGGACTTGGCTAGTGTCCAGTCCATGTAAAAGCAGCTGTTTGACCAGTCCATGCAGGTATGCTTTGGGCAAAGGATGGATGTTAAAACCAAGCTTTGCTAGTCCTCCTGGTCCTGGAACAGCTTTCTTTAAATGCATACTGAAAAAGCTCCTCCAAGTTCCTTCTTACTCACTCCAGAGAGAAAGTAGTAGCTGGAGTCACCTGACAAATGAGGAGTGAATTCTCAGGAGCAGAATTTTACTGGGCTTTTGATGTAGACTTCTTAGCTCAGACCATGATCAACACCTGCAGCTCTGCCTTGGCATCCTTGTGGTGGAGTCTGGACAGCTGTTGCCTGTTCTGGCTGTTGAGTACAAGTGTAGGGTAAAAATTAGACACCCTTTCCATCCTTCTCTGCATGCTGCATCTGTCAGTGTACGTGACACTGTCTGCACTGGACTTTCACCTCGATGGAAAGGGAGCCAGAAGGGCCACACAGCCTGGTGGGACTTGGACTGTGGGTTTGGGGGGGTGAAAGCCTTCACAGAATGTTGTGGGGACATGCCTGGGAGTTGTCTGCTACCAGAAGGGACATGCAGTACTCTCCTGGCTTGCAGATCAGCAGAGACACACAGTTAAAGAGAGGTCAGTCTTTCCTTCTGCGTCCCCTGGAAAAATCTTGAGTAGAGCCTACTTGCTTGTACGAGGGTGAATTTTGCAGAGCCAATATAATGATAACAAAAGTATACCATGCACTATATCATGGCTAGCAGACAGGTATAGCACAAACAAGCTATTTAAAGCCTGAAAATCTGATGAAAAAATACTAGATGATTAGCAAAGTAATTTAACTCCATTTGCAACAAATGTGCTCATTTGCATGAAGAGTGCAGTGAACATAGATTAGCTGAAACAAAAGCACAGAGATTGGGCAGTTTTCCTCTTTGATGCAAAGATTATAATTAGTTCGTATTTTTATGTGTGGTGGTTTGAAAATGTCTTAGCTGAATATAGAGCAAGTGTAACTTCTCCGGAAGTGTTTCACCTGTTGTTGGCTGCTTAACTCAAACTGCTGGATTCTTTTCATCAGATCAATTAGATTTTCTTACATTCTTACATGTGACGTCCCCCCAAAACCCTCTAAAGATATTGTTTGCCTGGAATAGGCTCTTTAATGCTATTGTTTAATGACCTTGCTCCATTCCCACTGAAATCAGGGGAGTTTTGCTCATACTGCCAAGAGAGCCCTAACTTACAAATCATTTCCAGTTCCCATCACTGAAATCTTTTGGTTGCCTGATGCTGTATTGTTTAAAATGTCTTAAGCACTCTTAAAAAATAAAGGCCAAATCAGTTTAATTCTACATTTGAAATGTCAGTGTCATGCTGCTTTTATGTAGGCATATGCATATTGAGTATTATTTTCTGAGTGTAATTGCCTTAAGTGCTGTTGATCGTGCAAAGAGAATGATGCATTCTCTGACTCAAGGGTCTGAGAATCAAAGATCCAAATCCTGCAAATGCTTAAGCATGTGGAGAAAGCCCTCTCAAGGGATAACACAGACATCCAGCTACTCTTGTGCTGAAGGCTGGGGTCCACATTTATCAGATTGAAACCAGGAGAAGCACACAGCATCTCATCCCTGAGCAGTACTGGTCATTGGAGGAAGAAGCTTGGTAGGAGAGAAGGAGAAGGTGAATACAGGTGCAGGTAGGAGAAGAACAGTGCAGATGGAGTGTTTGGAATCAGATGAAAGTGGCCAGATGGGGCATAGAAAACACCAGGAAGACAAATGCACAGAGGAAAAAGAATGGAAGATTGGGAAATCCGGAGTCAGGCAGTGATCCTTCAATTTAATGGTGTTGGTAACATGAAAATGTTAGGTTGAAACCTGTTTTCAAGTTGTTAGTACAAGGCTTGTCGTGACTAGCTTCATTCTGCTCTGTCTCTCTATACCTGGACTTGTGGAAAGCATTTGACGCTGTCCCACATGACATCCTCGTCTTTAAATTAGAGAGACATGGATTTGACTGATGGACCAGTCGGTGGATAAGGAACTGGCCAGATGGTCACACTCAAAGAGTTATGGTCAATGGCTCGATGTCCAAGTGGACACCGGTGATGGGTGGTGTGCCTCAGGGGTTGGTACCGGGACCAGTACTATCTTTGTCAGCAACATGGGTGTTGGGATTGAGTGTACTCAATCAGCAAGTTTGCTGACGACACCAAGCTGTGTCACGTGGTTGACACACTGGAAGGAAGGGGTGCCATCCAGAGGGACCTGGGCAGGCTTGAGAAGTGGGCTCATGCAAACCTCATAGTGTTCAACAAGGCCAAGTGCAAGGTCTTGCATGTGGGTTGGTGGAATCCCATGCATAAATACAGGTTGGATGGATTGAGAGCAGCCCTGAGGAGAAGGACTTGGGGTGCTGGTTGATGAGAAGCTCAACATGAGCCAGCAATGTGCGCTAGCAGCCCAGAAAGCCAACCACATCCTGGGCTGCATCAAAGGAAGCATGGCCAGCAGTTGGAGGGAGGTGATTCGGCCCCTCTACTCCACTCTGGTGAGACCCCACCTGGAGTACTGCATCCAGCTCCGGGGCCCCCAACATAAGAAAGACATGGACCTGTTGGAGTGAGTCCAGAGGAGGGCCACAAAGATGATTGGAGGGCTGGAGCACCTCTACTGTGAAGACAGGCTGAGAGAGATGGGGTTGTTCAGCCTGGAGAAGAGAAGGCTCCAGGCAGACCTTATAGCAGCCTTCCAGTATCTGAAGGGCACATACAAGAAAGCTGAAGAGGGACTTTTAAAAAGAGCATGTAGTGACAGGAAAAGGGCTAAGGGCTTCAAAAGGAAGAGGGTAGATTTAGATTAGATATTAGGAAGAAATTTTTCACTTGAAGGTGGTGAGGAAGAGGTTGCCCAGGAAAGTTGTGGAGGCCCCATCCCTGAAGGTGTTCAAGGCCAGGTTGGATGGGGCTTTGAGCAACCTGGTCTAGTGGAAAGTGTCCTTGCCCATGGCAGGGGGTTTGGAACCAGATGATCTTTAAGATCCCTTCCTATCTAAACCTATCTATGTTTCTATGACCCTAAATACCAAGAAAATAAAGGGGAGTTTTTGGAAAGATGAGCAGCGCTGTAAAATTAGGCCAGTTTGAAGACCAGTAGCATTTATAAGAGTTGCCAGTTCAAACTGCCTGCTTTTTCTGAGCACCCTCTCTCTTCATTTTGAGGAACATTCATTCTGTTCTACATTGCATAATTTCTCATAAGCAGTGCCCCACATTACAAGCTTAGGATGTTGAGATCTCATAATCCATAGTGTTTTGTATTACCTGTTAATCTTGAGGCTTGTTTGCTGCCTAGCGAGAACTTCATGGGATCCTGTCATGGTCACCCAGGCAGCTACAGATGAGTTCAGAGCACTGTGTCTTGATGTAGAAAGGAGGTAGAAAAAGGAGGCAGAAAAACAGTACAAGAAAGACATGGACCTGTTGGAGAGGGTCCAGAGGACAGCCACAAAGATGATCAGAGGGATGGAACACCTCTGCTATGAGGACAGGTTGAGAGAGTTGGGGTTGTTTAGCCTGGAGAAGAGAAGGCTTCAGGGAGACCTTATTGTGGCCTTTCAGTACTTAAAGGGGGCTTATAAGAAAGATGGGAACAGATGTTTTAGTAGGGCCTGTAGCAATAGGACAAGGGGTAATAGTTTTAAACTAAAAGAGGGTAGATTTAGACTAGATAGAAGGAAGAAATTTTTTTAAAATGAGAGTGATGAAACACCAGAAGGGGTTGCCCAGAGAGGTGGTAGATGCTTCCATCCCTGGAAACATTGAAGGTCAGGTTGGACAAGGCTCTGAGCAACCAGATCTATCTGAAGATGTCCCTGCTCATTGTAGGGGCATTGGACTAGATGCTCTTTAAAGGCCCCTTCCAACCCAAACTATTGTATGATTCTATGAAAAACAGGGAGGGTTTGGGAAAGGGTGTAGTTAATGTACAAATATCTATAGACATTACACCCTGAGCATTGCTAGCATTGATAGTACAGAATAATTTCCTTTTTCATGCATGAATGTTTTACAAAACACTCATTTGATGGCTCTTACTTCACTGAGTTGCCTGCTCCCTGAAGGTAACATCTGAGGAAAGGCCCACCCACAGCCTGTGAATGAAGGAGGGAAGGTTATTTTTAAGAAGGACCAAGCCAAAAGTCTTGGAAGTGGCTGGGGATTTATTTGCTCCAAAGAGAGACGGGTTTGCTGGTGAAACAAAAACCACAGCAATCTGTAAAGATGTATTATATCTGGGAAATCCCTTCTTTTCTGGACATGCCCTCTTACAGGAACATGCAAGATCACTGCAAGTGGAAGACAGCATGTGTATTTGCTTGTTTTGCCTATTTCTTTGACATCCCTTCTACCTCCTAGACAACTTCTACTCTCTCTTGCTATATCTACTGCAGCTGCTGAGTTCCTGCACTACTCAGCTGTACACAAGCCAGGTTGTGGGAACAACACTATCATGTGCTTTTTTCAGGGTGCATCTCACAACTTTGTTCATGCCTTTTTGCATATGTGTTTGTCCATCTCCTGTATTTCATATAGCTATGTTGAATGGAACCCAGCTAGGTTTCAAGAGGGGAAAAACCTCCTTTAGATAGGAGTCTAGTAGTGCCTCTACCTCCACAGGGCAATTACTGCCCTGTTGGTATGTACGCAGATGGGGTGTGGGCTGAGTGTCTGGTATCCTGTTTCAGTAAATTACATGAGATCAAACTCATCCTCTTCTGCATGCTTCTTCCACTGCTGTCTGTTGTGTGAGACAATACTTAGGAAAACAAGTGTTTGAGTCTGGTAAATGATGAGGCCAGTGGCATGCTAATGCCTGGCAACCGTAGCTGGTCCAGCAGGAGGAGGCATGAGGAGAGCAGAAAGGGAAGAGTTAGCCTATCCTTTCTTCTGCAGTGTCTGAGTAACATATTCATAGAAAATGAGCTTCTAGACGTGCTCAGCTTCCCCAGTCCAGGCTGAATTCACCACATCATTGATTTTATGGCTGGAGGGGAAGGGGAGAACTTGGAGATCAGTCACAAAATGCGGCTGAAAAGTGGCAATGGCAGCTCTTTCTCCAGAGCCCTCTGATTAGAGCGCTCAACATGGGGAAGATGAGGCGACAGTTGTCTGAGTACCTCCAGCTTCCAGGCAGTCAGGAGCACTTACCCCAGTATCACTGGTATGTATTTTTACCCCCTTCTGCTGACACAGTTCTTTGTATGAGGAAGCTGAGTATCCACTGGAGCTCAGGTCCCTCACCACCAGTTAGTGAGCTGTTGTCTTCTGTGTGCTATGAATATTTACATGTCTTATGCAAGCTGAAGAGCTTTGTGGGAAATTAAGGAGAGCTGCCCTCAGCACAGCTTGTAGTGTGACCTGCAGGGATCGAGGTGTACACACGGATTGTCTTTACAGGTTGGATCTGGAAAGGGCATGATTTGTAATGTGGGTGAGAGAAATGAGGCAAGGCTTGCAAGGGGAAGAGGACAAATTTTATTAGGTAAGCTAAAAATCAGGCAAGTTCTTATATGCATGTGTACACAAAGGAAGTGCATGTGAGGGAAATACGAGTGGTAAAAGGCAGGGGCGGAAGCCAAAGGAAAACATGTGCAACCTTCCAGAAACCCTGACTAATAATGTCTCCTGATATGTGGCCTCCCATTTGACATGCAGAAGGGAAGGGTTCTGTGATTCCTGCAGTTCTGCAGGGAGCTTTCAACTGGCATCCTTTGAGACTGGTGTCCTTTGAGATAGGGCCCAGCAGTTGCATCCAGACTTGTGCCTGTCTGTGTTCATGTAAGTGTCTAGACAGGAGTTATTTCTGTGGTGTGTCTGCTCCTCTGGTGTGTGAGGTGACATTTCAATGGCTGCTTCCAACTGCTGAAGACTTTCCTGACCTCAAGACCAAGTGTTTTCATGACTACAAACAGAATTTTTGAAGAAAAGGCAAAAATTTCTCTCTGTGTGGAGTGAGTAGGGTTATGACTGGTCCAGAAGGAAAGCCTGAAAGAAAAGCAACACAGAGTTACAATGCCCTTGTGGCCTGTTAAGAACAGCATTATCTGAAGGTGTGCACAGACCTCCAGTGTCTAATCTAGCAGGGAGGGTGCTGCTCGGTGTGCTGCTCTTTGGAGTGCAGGCAACGAAAGCAAGAAGTCAGTTGATGAGTGCTGAAAGGAGAGTCTGCAGCTCCCAGGGGACATTGCCTGGAGGACCCCAGGGGTGCCAAAGGACGTGACTACACAACTGAAATGGCAGATGAGGAGCTTGTAATTTCTGCAACTGGCTTCTACTGTACAGAACACCACTACTGTTTCCCTAGGTATGTAAGTGCTGGTTTGGGAGATTTTATTTTTCAGGGTGTGAAGTTTTAGCACAGGTGGGTTGTGAGGGAAGACAGAAACCCCATATCTATGATGCTGGGCGCTAGCACTGCCTGGAGGTCACTGTTGCTTCTGTCTCATGATGATCTATCCCAGGGGCCTCACACAGCACTGCACAATTCAGCTTGGACGTGGCAAGCATGAATGAACTTCTGAGACCCCTGGGAGATGGCCAGCCTCTGCAGACATGGATGGCCAAGGTCAGGTGTCGGTGCTTGTGCCGAGGCAGTCACACTGCAACTATAAGAGGGTTAGCAGCTGCAGTGTCTGCTGCAGGTGAGTGTAAAACTCAGCCCTGGGTCACTGAGGTCTCTCCACAGGCTGATTCCAACGGGTTTTCACCATGTCTTTGAAAGCAGGCACATACCCACATGCATTGCTGAATCAGGGCCCCAGGTCTTGGCCTCCTGTCTTACAAAGGCTGCTTCACGGTGTAAGCAGCTGGAGCTCCCTTCACGGACCTTGTGCTGAGATGTCTTCTGGTGAACTGAGCAACAAACTAAAAACCAGCCCTTTTTGCTTGTCTGCTATCTGCTGCCATTAATCCACTTCAGATGAGGCAGCAGTGATCAGAATGAATTAATTTGGGATTTGCAGGTTCTCAAATGTTTTTCCTCAGGCAGCTTTCTGTTGAGTTTGTGGACTTTGGGGATCAGATGCTGTTCAAAGCAGCAATGTATGAACTTCCTTGATGGCTTGTGCTCCATCTGTCCAGCTGAACCAGAGGAAGAAGTGGTGCATGAGGGTGCAAGCCTGCAACTCGGCGCTCTGCTGCTCTGCCTTGGCTCTCCCGTCCCTGGTGGGATTGATCTTGCTGAGTTTCTAGCATCAAGGTGTAGGCTTTTAAATCTTCCTGTGTGCTGGGTTCTTCTCTATGACAGCCAATGTTGCACTGGCAACCTGTACAGCCTCGACCTCTCCAGGAAGGGACTGTTACTCCTTGACAGCCGCTTCTTTGGGGCTAAAGTAGCTGTTATTCCCTGTTTGCTTCTTGACACAGGCAATTCAATCTGTTGCTTCGACTTGCAGAGTTCATCCTCTGCCCTAGGGGAACCAATTTTTGGTGCTGGGAGTGAAGCAGCTAAATAGAAAGAACGAGCTATGAAAAAGGGGCAGAAAAGTTTGGGGAGTGGTGCAAGAACATGGTGAGATGCTGTATGAGCTGCCCCCCAAGCTGTGCAGAGCAGAAGCAAGTGCCTGCGTCTGGGGACCTGGACATGCTGTGCAGGGGCTGCTGTCTCCCTGGCCCAGCCCAGCCACCACATGGGCAGGGGAGCCCTCAGTGGTAGCACATCTGAAGATGTGCCATGTCTCCCTGCCTGCCTGAGCATTTATGCACATGATTCATACCTTTCATACCTGGACATCCATACCTTTTTTTAACAAACTCTTTGACTTGGGTGGACACAGTGAGGGCAACTGGAGTCACAGAAGCCTGTGGTGAGAGCCTGGAGTCTGGAAACCACCTGCTGAAAGGCAGGTGCTTCAAAACGCAGGTAGAGGCTGAGATCTGCAGCCTGACTTTCAAATGGGCAGAGAATAGGACATTTCCCACAGGCTTTAATAGCAACTGTTCAGAAACAAAGCAGCAAAACTACCCAACAGATTTGTCATCTGTGTGCCTGACATCAAATTTTCACCTTCTTTTTATGTCTGGGTCCACATTTTCCTCCTTTTTTACTACAAAGAAGCTTTTGCATGCTTTGCAGTGGGAATTGAAAGGAGGCCTCAGGATGAAAAACAGACTAGATGATGCATTGGGTCTTCTGGTCTTGATCTTGCAAATCCACTTATCTGGGATGCTGCAAGCTGACGCAAGGGCTGTGAAATCCATGGGGAAGGCTGTGTTTGACCTCAATAGGCCCGAACTTGCATTGGCAGAAGCCTGACCAGCAATCCTATGTTCAGAAGCTGTAGCTCCATTTCCTCCACCAGATGCTGGAGCAAGCCTTCTACCATCTCCTGAATAGAATAATTATTTGATTTTCCCTGTAAGCTTTGGTTTAAGAACATAACTATGTTTTTTAAATGTTTAGATAAAAATCAGCATTCAGCCCACAGCTTCCTATTTTCAAAGCAGGAATTTTTAACTGGACGGAAGTATAGACCTGTGACAAGAAGAGATGGCACCTAGAACTGTCCTGGTGACTGATTTTGCATTTGCAAGTTACTATAGAAAACTTTTCAATCCAGAAATATTTTAGCTGGCACTTGTTTAAATTGGATCCTCTTAAAATAGAATGAGTTATTTTAGAAGCCTTTTCTGCCTTGAGCTTCCTAGTACCTATTAGGAAATATTAAGTGTGCATTCACTATGCTAAAAAGAATAATGGAGATCTCAGAGCAATCAGTTCTGTGTGGGATGCTTAAAGTGCTAACATATTTTGAAGTGATTATTTCCAAATTAAGATACCTAGAGTTGGAAGTGATCATAGACTTCTGCAGTTGAAAGACATGGAGTAGGAAATATAGCGAGCTGGCAGCGTGTATGTGTTCTGAATTAGGATTACATGTTTATGTGTGTGTCTCTCACCCCATTGCTATAGCATTATTAATATCCATCCATATATAATTGATTTAAAAGCCATTCACCCTAAGAGTCAGTTTCTGTGATCTGAGAACTTCACACAGAGCTGCTAATCTCAGCAAATTTAAAGCAAATAATGTTGTTGTTTGTTATTGTACAGCTGATTTTATTGTTTCCTTTTTTTTGTACATGGGAAGAAATTTTCTTTTCAATGGAAAAATAGCACTGTTGCCACAGCAGGGAGAACAACCTTTTGCCCACATCTTCACTTTGGATGGAGAGGCATGTGCCAGAAAATGCCATGTGATGCCGGATTGGCATGTGCAGTGGTGAGTTTCTGTCAGGCGTGGCTTTGGCCACCCTGCTGCCACTTGGGACCCTCATGATTTTGGGAGCATTAATATTTGCTTCTCTCTGAAAACCCCAGGGAGTTTCAGGATTCCCAGCCAATCTCAGACTGGAGCTCCAGGTAGCGACTGCAGTAACACCTTCAGGCTTTAAGATGCTTTGTCAGCCTGCAGTCATGAGGAGGTGGCAATTGCATGACCCTGTGGAAAGCAGAACAGTGATGCTGAGGGGGGTCCAGCAGCCAGAGCAGCCAATAACTAACTGCCTGCCTCCCCTCAGGGCAAGGCCCTGGTGCAGAGAGGATGGCGGGAGGAGGGACCCACACCTCAGACTAGCATGGTAAGGCAGGGTGAAGCAGTGTCAGGAGGTAGTCAGGAGCTAGTTGTGTTACAGGCTGGAGCAGCAGCAGTTTGGACATGCATTTTTGCAAGTTTCTGGGTGCTATTCCAAAAAGAAAGAAGTACCGCAGGGTAGGGACAGCCTGTAGGGATGATAAAACTAGTGCCCATTTTCCCTGCTAAGTCCCAGGGCCACCCCTGCAGCTATGCAGGATGGATCTTCTGTTCATGTGAGCATATCCCCATTTCTGGCACTTTTTCTGTAGTGTGTGTTCATAAAGCTGCTAATTCTCCCCCCAAATCAGGAAAAAGTACATGACAAAAAGTTTGGCTTAAGCCACAGCATGGTAAAAATTTTATGCCCTTTCTTTTTGCTTGTCCTGCTGCTTGGAGCCAGCCCCATTTAGGCATAACTCTCTGTAACTGAACAATCCTGAAGCACAGAAGTTTCTGTCCACTGCTTGGGCTGCTGCAGCTCTTTCTAAGCACACCTTGTTGCTGAAGTTGCTGCTCGTTAGCCAAGGAGTTCAACCCAAACACAGAAAACACACACACACAATTTAATAGCTCTGCATGGCTGTTCATCAAAACCCAAACCAAAATATGCCTGGTCTGCATTTATTCTAAAAAATTACCCTAGTCTACTGAATTAATGATTTCTCTTCCTTATGCAATGTGCTAACAGCTATGCTGTTAGAAACAAAGGGTAGTGTCTGCACTCGGGGTTTTCTCCTTAGAGAAAATTGCCTCAGCCTTCAAACTCCTTTGTGTTGCGTCCAGTGCTCTGCAACAGTGCCTCCATGTTTATCAAAGGAAATGCTAGTTTTTTCAGAGTGTCTTGAGTAATAGTGGAACCAAACAGCTTCTGGTGGGTGTTAAAATACTTTTCTAGTTTGAAAGGTTCATACAGCAGATATTTGTTAACAAACAAAAGCACTGATTATTGGCACCTGCTGGAAAGGCAGTAAAATTAATTCAAATCAAATCGAAACCCATTGTGCTCATGACTTACTTGGCCCGTGTTAAATGGAGCTCGAGATGGTGTTTCAATACACTCCCGTGGAACTTTTCATAAAAAATGTCTTCTAAATGAAAAGACACTAAACATGTGTTTGTCTAAAAAAAGTGTTTCCCAGTGCCCTTCCTGCCCCAATGGCTCAGAGCATTTTGGGCTCACACTTGTGCTAAGCAAAATCTTTAAATCTGAGGTAACTGCTAAAATGGGTACCCTGGACAAAACACATAATGAGGGAGAAAAGTGAGACAGTAACTGGGTTTGAGCCCCATAGCTCCCACTCTGCAAGGAGCCAACATGAACTTTGCAGCAGTGATTACGGTGTTGCTGCAGGTGGTCACTGGGTGAAGGAATGGCACAGGTTTGACGACCGGCAACCTGCCACCTTGGTCAAGTCCTGGTTGCCCCAGGTGCTCAAATAACTGACAGCAGGAATGTACATTGGCCATGATGCTGCAACATAAAACAAGGAGGGAGCTGAGGGATGCTGTGTCCTTGTGTGAACATCAGCACTCACATGATGATTTGAAATCATTGGGTTGTATCACTGCACAGTGAATGGTTGCAGTGTGGCACAACAGACACGGCAAGGGGACAGGAGCATGGATCTTACCTGCAGTGCTCCTCCTCTGTGTTGGTGAGGCCGTGGCCATGGTATGCTACCCATCTTTCTTGCTTTCAGTTTTTGCTAAACAAGATGCAGAGCTGGGGGCTGAAGTCCGTGCTGGAGAGCGTGTCTCACCCAGTAGGTTCTTGTGGACAGGTTGGCATATTTCAGTCAGCCATGACATGGGCTTGCTGGTGACATCCCCCCACAAGCCCCTCTCAGACTGACAGCTAATGGGACAAAGCTTGCTGACTTGGCCTGGG
Source organism: Pluvialis apricaria (assembly GCA_017639485.1). Lineage (NCBI taxonomy): Eukaryota > Metazoa > Chordata > Aves > Charadriiformes > Charadriidae > Pluvialis > Pluvialis apricaria. Next base: position 53,165,487 of record CM030044.1, on the reverse strand, counting down.
ATGTGTGCCAACAGATTACCAGTTGCTGGATAAATTTGTCCTTGTTGTTTGGAAAAGAGGGAATCCTGCTGTCCACTGCAAGGAGCCAGATAACTGGGGGCCATGCTTCTGGATTGGCTAGAGGCATTAGTGGGGCATAAAAGAAGCTACAATGCAAAGGTTGTAGTAAACACACACGGTAAAAGGAAATAAATACTGAGATAGGTAACTTCTCTATGAAATAACCCGGAACCCATTTGAACTGGGTGCAGAAAAACCATTTGGACAAACAAAGGTCTTTCCGCTGTCAGAGAAGAGTGCAGTCCATATTCAGTATGACAGAGCTTATCCTGGACATTGTGTGGAGGAGTGACCCAGAGTGAGGGTGGGACACAAACAGCAGCATCGGGGTGGAAGTAGAGCGATGGTGTCACCTCCATGCTTGCTATTGGAATGACTGCAGCAGAAATGTTTTGTCCAGCCCTGAGGCTGCAGCTCATAAACACGCTGCTAATTTAGAGGAGGCTCAGAGAAGAGCAGTGAGAACAATTAGGAGACCAGAAAATTTGCCTTTGTAATGAAAGAGTTATGAGTTCAATTTATTTGACTTATCACCTAGGAGGCCAGGGGCTGACTTGATCCACATCTGTAAGTACCTGCTGGGAACAGGGATGTGACAACAGAGGGTTCTGTGGTCAAGCAGGCAAACAGGTAACAAGACCCAGCCACTGCAGGTTAAAACAAAACAAATTCAAAGCAGAAGTGAAAGGTGGCTTTTACCAGCAGGTTTAATTGAGGGCTGTGCTGGGGTCCCAGTCTTGCTCCAGAGGTTTCCCTTGAACCTCAGCACTCTTGCCAGCTGGAAGTTAGCGGAGGAGCAATCCCTGCCTTGTAGTTCAGCTAGGGGAAGGCTGTCAGGGTTCCACGGGCTTACTTTAACCCCCAGGACTGTGCAGCTCTGTGGATGGCCCCAGTGGGGCTCAGTCGTCGTCCCTGCAATGACTTGCAAGTGTTGCATCTTCCAAAGTGCAGAAATTGCACAAGAACTTCTCTCCTCCACTGGCTCAGCTCGGGGCTTGCTTTACTGCTCTCCAGGGGCGTGGGGCAGGCTGGACCACTGGCACCCTCCATGGCACTGGCACCCTCCATGGCACTGGCACTGCAGGAAGCACTGCCCTGGCATGGGTTGCTTGGCCAGGGGTCCGAGCTGAAGGTGCTGCCTCTCTGTCAATAGGCCCCCAGGGTGCCCAGCCTCTTGGATACTAGGGAAGGAACTGCCTGCAGATCAGGGATCTAGCACCATGTCCCTTCACTCCTTTATACCAGCATGACCTTTTGGTAGTCTCCCTTGGGCACCAAACTGGCTGATCGAAATGCAAAGCAAGTCTGCCCTGCTTTGGCTTATGCTGGTGGGAGCAGCATGGTCTCTTCTTGGAGTGGTGCAGCAAGGGAGGGAGGGAGGAAGGGACGGGTAGAGGCCACAACTGGGTGCCAGGTCCTCCCTTTCGTCCTCACTACCTCAAGGAGAGAAAGGCCGTGCAGGTATCTCCTTAGCTTAGGCAAGGAAGGCCAAGGACACAAGAAGCATGGGCAAGGCACATACAATTACCAGCATAAAGTCAAAGCCTAGCTTTGGTAGCATGTATGTTTTGACTGTCTGTGTTGCCACCACTCTAGGTGGTCTGCAGAAAAAAACCAGCATCTTAAGTAACTGAGGTGGATGGACTTGTGTCTCTCTTGCTTGGGACTAGCATATCCCTGTTTCATGGCAGATGACTCTCATGTCCTCTGGATCCCATGCACTGTGTATCCTGAAACAGGATAACCTTTTTGGGGTGGAGGTCCATAGGATGATCATGGGGAGCTGTCCTGAATACAAGGCTCCCAAGAGTGTCTGTCTGGAGAAGATGATGGAAAAATTATACTATCAACTGTGCCCAGGTTTCCTCCAAGAGGGAGTTAGATTGCATGAAATCATTGCTATCAGTCTGGGATCAGAGTCTGGGAGTGAAACAGAGCCTAGGATTGGGCTGTTGACATGGCTTTGCTTACTGCTGCATTGAAGTAATACACCACTGCTATTGCTATGTCTGGCCATATTAATGTTTTAGAAGACCTTACAGAAAAGCTCAGAAGGGTTTTCCTTGCCAGCTGAATGGCAAAATTTTCATTGTTATCCCAAGGATTAACTCTAGTGCTCAGACAGCTATGCAATTTTCTTTCCTAGCTATGGGAAGTAGCTGATACTGTCTCTGAGAGACTGTATGACTTCTTGAATGAAACAGGAAAACACAGAGATTTTCTGTGAGCTCCTCTGCTCCCTTACTCAGTAACACATGGTATTTGTTCACAGCAACCCCCTTCTCCCTAGGAGAGGATTTTCTGCTTATCTTGGTGAAATATGTAATGTAACACTGAACTCCTCTAAAGAGGACATTTTCTGCTTGCAAGGAAAAAGCTTTAAAAATCAGTTGGATTCAACCTTTCCTCACTTTGGAGGAGGTTGAATCCTCCAACCTTTCCGCCTCAGGACGGAGGTGAGAAGAGTACTGCATTCATGATACAAGTTGCTTTTATACCCAATTTGGTTGCCTTTCTTAACACATTCCACTGAGAGGATAACTATTTATTATGCAAAGGTGTAATGGCCTTCTAACTAGAGATCTAATGCTGGCTCACCCTGTGTCATAAACATTTCAGTCTAGAAGATGTAGACAGACCTGGGTGTTGCCCCTCTGCATGTGCTCCACAGCTCCACCTCCAGCGGCCCCACAGTTGTGCATGCCAACTTTGTGTTTTGAAGCAAAACACGTTCCCTGTTTTCCAGGTTTCTCTTGGGGGTTTGGATTGTGGGGAACCTGGCTGCAGCTCTTGTGATTTCCTTTCGTTTTCTCTACTCCTGCCGTTTCCCACGGTGGCAGCCGGCTTTCCCCACGGACCTGCTCATGTCTGTGCTTCCACACCAGTCAGCAGGGAGGCAGCAAGTGCTGGTACAAAGTGAGCCTCAGGGGACACTTGCAGCTTCCCTTTATTGACTCCAGAGCCCTCTCTTGAGTTTGCAATCTAAATGGCTTTGGACTGGGTAAAGGCAAATCCTTTCCCAACAGACTCTTTGGGGACTGCATGTGTGCTCAGGGCTTGAATCAGCAGAAAAAGTTTTAGTAACTCCATTGGCTTTGAACGAGGCACGGGAGGATAGGCCAGTGATGAAAGCAAGGAAAATCAGAGACCTAGTACCTCAGCAGAGGAGGGTGAGAGAAAAGAGGGATGAGATTGCTCTTACATTCTCCATATGAAATTCTGTAATAAAAGCCAAAAAGACTGTTTTCTGTTGTAAGGAAAACTGATTTTATAGTGAGTCGATTTCACTTCTGACAGGATGGGCTGGCTCAGGGCTCATAAACTTATTACGCTTCCAGCTCTTCCAGATATGCTGTCTTTTCTGCAAACGTGTTTGTGTGAAATCTGCTGTCTTTGGCTGTTTGCCTGTAACTCCAGATGTTCAATGGCCTGGTCAGAGTTGCTACACAGAAATTTAGAGTCCATGCATTGCAGATGAACTGGTGCCCTATTTGCTACACACTGAAATTGACGTGTTGAACTTTTTGTACATGGTGCAGAGAGGGTTGTGTGCCCAGTATGCCAGGGGGTCACTGCACAGGCTTGTCTGTGGTAGGACTTGTGCATGTCCACGATTTTTGTCCTGGAACACCCTCCATGGGGAGAAACATGGCAGTCCTCTTTGGGAGGAAGGTGTACGAGACTGAATAATTCAAGTGCTTTCATTGTTAACAGGCTGTTGAAAACCTCTGCTTGGCAAGATGAGGGAGATCATCTTCACCCTGAGGCTGACCTCTTCCTTTTGCAAGCAAAGTCTAAAAACATAAGTGGAGGAATGCTTGATGGGACTGTAGACCACCCAGCTCCGGTATCCAGTCTCTGACTATGACCAGTGACATACGCTCTACTGGACAAGCATAATATGGGAGATAATATTTGGTGAGAGTTTGGCAGTTCACCCCACAACAACCCACAACAATTTGTTGATGTTTGGACAATTATTCTATCACCCAATGACCCCTCCCCACCTGGGAAAGGGAATCAGGAAAAAACAAGGAAACCCAAGGACTGAAATATAAACAGATTTAACAGAGTAAGACTAGATAATTAATAACACTAAAAAAACAATATTGATCCCAATACCAATATAAAATATACAGGGATTATACTCAGCCAATTATACCAGTAGGAAGCTGTGCACTCCCAACAGTGGACAGTAAATGTTGGACACTGTGAGCACTACGGCTTCAGGACGAAGGGAAGGCATCAGGGGTCTGGTACCTGGGCAAGAAGTTCTCAGGATGGCAGCCACCAAGGGGGAAAGAAATTTGCAGCAAACTTTCTAATTTGTATTGAATGTGACATTCATGGTATGAAATAATCCTGTTGGCCAGCTTGTGTCAAGTGCCTGGGTCTCGCTCCTCCTCATCCCTGCACCTCTCTAACTCAAAAACACTGAGACCTTGAAACCCACAAACCATAGCTGACTATAAAGTAAGTATTTTCACAAATTCAGACACTAGAGTCTTCTAAAAGTGCAGTTTTCCCAGACATTAGAAATTAGTCCTGTATCACTCAAACCAGGACACCATCACTCCATGACTGTCCTCACTTTCCCCAGCCATCCTTCCTTGGCAAAGGTCTGTGTCATTTGTTTTCATGCAGCAGACTTGTCCGTTCCCTGGCCCCACTATGCGGCTCTAGTCCCTCTGCCTGTTACAGCCACCACCGCAGTACTAGGCAGCAGGTTTCCTCATGTGAGTGCAACCATATCCCACTCACTTTCCCAGCTCTTAATCTCCAGTCCTCATAGCACAGCACCTTAAGTATCTTCTTGTTACTTCCAGTCGTGACTCTCTTTGCTGACCTTTGGGAAGTGAGCTTGCAAAATGTCTCTGATTTGCTGCAAGCTGGAGGTGAGAGAATAAATTTTAATGGTCCTCTGAATCCAATGGGTTGGACAAACTCTCCCTGCAGCCCAAAAGCACTGTGCGTTCTGTTCTGTAAATCAGGTGCTTTATTAGATACACAGCAGTGGAAAACGCAATGTAAAACTGAGTGTAGACTTATTTTAGGCATGGTAGTAGCAGAATTAAGAAGGGAAATATCTTTGACTTACTGGGGGAGGTAATTTAGGAAGAAATTGGAATGGTTAACTAGATAAAATTAACTCAATCTAATACTTTAAGGCTAATTTAAATGCTCCAATCTCTTTCGTGTAAGGAAAAATCTCTTGTAATACCTTAGATTATTATAAAGGGATTAAGTTTAGCAGTAGCAACAAATTTTTATAAATTTTCCATTTCGAAATATTGTTAAAGTGGTGCCCAAAATATTGTGACGGAGATGTAGAAATCATAGTGGGCTTCTTTTTTGCTTTTTTTTTTTTGGGGGGGGGGGGGGGGGGGGGAGGCGGTGGGGACAGGGAGAGAACAGGGAAATATTTATGAAGCTTTTCCAATTTTGATGTATAATATAACGGCCAGAAACTTTGAGATCAAAAGCCATACGTGTGATTCCTGAATTTTAAACTATCAAAAGAAACACTTAATCTCTTGCTAAATCCCAGGATTTATAGGGGTGTCAGTGAAAATGCTTCTTTTTCACAGTAGGTATCATATTGCAAATTCCCAAAACATTTTGTTTGGTTTAAACTAAGAAATTAAAAAAAGCCTCAGGCTAATTACCCACCCTTCATTAATTTAATGTTTTACCCAGGCTCCTAGTTGTTAAACTAAGAGCTTGAGGGTGATGTTTGACAGCTTTCCCAAAGCAGAATTCTGGCTTTCACCTGCTAAAGACCTGAAGTTTTGCAGGTTGTGCTGCCCATGAGGTGGTAGCAGACGGTCAGCTTGCAACTGCAGAGTTGCTGCAAAGACATGACCAACGTGGGAGAAAGAACCCACTTGTCCCATTACCACTATGTTCCACTCTCATTTGCCTTGGTTTGGGTTGTCGGTTATTTCCTTGTTATTTTCTTTACTTTCTAATGAAGTAGTTTTCCAGCTGAAGAGATTCCTCTCCCTGATTGCTTGCTAAAGAGAATTGGTCAAGATTGGTCAAGAGAAGTCTTGGTGTGATTTTACTGATTTCCCAGTTAGAAGAGGACATCACTCTCTGTCTGCCTAGTTTCCTGTGCTGCCCATGCTGCCCCACCTGATGTAAACAAGTCTATGTATTAGAGAAACAAGGATAAAATAGGGCCTGGAGAGGGACTGTGACTACCGGTATCCCTGCAAGAGAGCTGCACCAGCATTTGTTGCTGTCCGCATTGTACTTTCTCTGCAGCAACATGAAGCATTTGGATACCAGATTTTTTCCTATTTTCACTTACCTTCATTCTCACAAGAACTAAAAGCAAGCCAGCCTACAGCTTGTCCCTCATTAGTCCCTCACTAAGAAAACCCCCTTCCTTCCAAAATTAGTAAAAACCTGTTGCATAGTTACATGTTTAGCATGAGTCCAGGCAGCAGCCTCTGTGTGGCCATTAGGCTGTGCATGAGGCAGAGTTTGCATGGGAGACTCCAGAAAATTGCCTTAATGAGTCAGTACCATACAGCCCACACATGGGTAGCCCTTTATTTTCTGCTGAGAGGTGGTAACCTATTAAGCTACTCTAAGATGCAGCTCTAGCCTCACACCTCCGGGAAGGATGAATGCCATTTAGTCACTGGGTAGATAACACATGTCTCATGACAGTATCTGCAGTTACCTAGTGAGAAGTTGTAGGATATTTTTTCCCTTTGGGAGATACATTTTCAATGTAATTATGCGTCTCCTACACCAGGGATGCTTTGCTTCAGCTAGTGTAAATTCTGCTTTTCACTGCAATTTTTGCAGAGGAGTGGGACAGATTCTGTTAGTCGAGAATAAATATGCAGTGATTCATATTTTCAGTAGGATAATTCCATTATGCCAATGTTACTATAATAAACTTGTCTCTTTTTTTTTCTTTTCTTTTTTTTTTTTTTTTTTTGTATAGCACAGTTCTGACAGTATTGTGTTTTGAAAAACATTAGAAGAGTGAATTAATTTCCATAGAAGCGGTCAGCACTCCACTTCTTATATAAGCATGATGTGGCAGCTTTGGGACCAGAATACAAATGGCTCCTGAAGGTATCTTTCTACCTACGAATTTTAATGTTACGAACTCTAATAGTGAATGCCATGATGACTCTTTTGGGCCACTCTGGCACAAAGCTGGCGAGCAGAGAACATACTGAGCTGATGACTGCATTTCAAAATGTTCATTAGCATTGAGCCCACAACTTTTGTGAACAGGACCAAAATGGGTGTTCACCTTAAATTACAAAAAGGAGTTATAAGAAAGTAATCAGTACATTCAGTGCCTCATGTATGCTTTCAGGCATAGATCAACCTTCAGCCTCAGTGGAAGAAAAAAGCGGCTTACTTGGTAATAACCCAATGCCCAAGACTTTTGTGTCTTTCCATGGAGCAGCTAATTCTGGCCAAAGGATTTTAGGTGGATACACCACTGGAGTTTTCTAGTATCACAGATGCTGTGTTTACAAGTGCAATTAAAGACTTTTGGAAGGGCAAAACCTGAAAATCAGGCCAGATTCTGGTCTCATTTGGATTAATTTTAATGTGCAGCAGAATTTAAGCAAAAATAGTTCATGTACAGCTACTGTAAACTGAGTCTGAGTTTGATCCAGGCTGCCATATCCCCCTAAGCCTTCCTCTCCAGTGCTCAGGCAGCATGCTAGCCCAATATTGTGCTGGCCACAGGGAGAGAGTTGCTGTATGCAGGCTCATGCACCTTGGTGCCTTGTTTGCTCTGTGGCTTTACAGAGGTCCAGGTGCCTACACCAGACCGAGGTTCCTGCCAGCTGTCACTATCAGAAGGCATGGTAGAGATGAGGCTGTACTCAAAATGATGGTTTCGTATACCGTCTGTGATGCCTTAAACATGCCAGTACAACTCCTGATGGGGAAAGGGAACTTGCAAGGGTAGGATGCAGCTGGAGAAGCAAGGGAAGACAGCAAAAGCTGAAGTGGCATGGCAGAGAAGAGTTAGGGAGAAGGGGTATGAAGTGTAGGGGCAGAGAATAGCAGGTCAGAGCTGGGAAAGGCTAGGGACGGAAAGAGGCAGACAGCTATTAAAGTGGCTTGAATCAGCGTGGAGAGCTTTCATTGAACAGACCAAAGGGAGAAAGGGAAGTCTCTCCTTCTATTTTTAGCTAAGCAGCTGAATTGCTCCACTTTCCTGCCCATGGGGGTCAGGCAGTAATGGAAGCCACCCTCTGAGCAACCACCAGCAGGAGGAGGGCTGTGCTTTGCCTCAAGGTACAGCTGATTTCCAAGTGCTGCGTGATGGCATGTGCTGTGGCACAGACGTCCCCTGAGCTGAAGTTCAGGAAAATGAAAACGCTAAGAGACCCAGCCACGGATGGACATGTGCATGCTGCTGGCCATCCCAGGGGACTCTGGGGCATCGAGGGATGCGAGTGGCCCTCCCTTCTCGACTGCTGGGAGACCACAGCTACGCCTGGGCAGAGGTGTGTCCCATCCTGCAGGTGAGCTCCCCATCAACCTTGTGTGGAGAAGCCAGTCTCCATTTCAGCACTTGTTGCATTCCCTGTGCCTGTGAGATTGCACACCGCATCATTTTGGGTATATTTGTTAAATCCTCAGCTATCTAGAGAGATTATCTTCCTAATTTATTAGCAAGCATCTTGTACTTTTCCAGAGTGCAATTCAGTGCAGCTAAATTAAGTCCCTACCTTGCTTTGTGCTTTGAAAGAGCTTTTATCTCTAATGACTGCAGAGTACGTGCTTCCATCTCACGTGCTTAAGTTAGGTGGTGCTGTATATATACTACTGATTTCCCCTGCTCCATATCCAGGAATTAACACCACATATTCCTGGCCTTGTGGGAAGGCGTCATCTCAGAAATACAGATCAAGGGTGTGCCTAGCTGAGCAGACAGGATAGGAGATGATGTGTAAGGCTGAGGGTGGTAAAGGAAGAGAGGATCAGGGCCATGTGACATGAGTGTTAGTCACACTTACAAAGACCTGCCTGGGTTTCCTTCTCTACAGGGAATTCTTGGTGGTGTGTTCTCAGAAGCCATTTTTATTGGTGGTGGTCTGTGGGAAAGTATAAACATTAGGTCATTGTGCAGATTTTTTTTAATTAACATTTTTATTTTTACAGTAACCTTTTCTTCTGCCATCACAACCCTGAAGATGGTGTTTGAAGAAGAAATGGATGAACTGACATCACCTTTTTGTACTCCAGGGGTCTTTGAAGAGGAAATCAAATGTAGCAGGTAATTAATCACTGCCAGGATTGTATCTTTTATGCAGAACACGGTCATCAGGTTTAGTTTTTGGTTTTGTAATTTTGAGTTATTATCCACAAAGGGTGGGTGCAAGGGGGCCACAAAGGATGGAGTTCTTGTGTCTGTCTGATTGAGATAATCCCTTGCAGCTCAGCTTGTGGCTGGTGAAAAGCCGGGCTTTGCTGGGGCTGTGTGGTTTGCCAAATGCAAGCAACAGCATGGCTTGCTGCACCGTTGCTGGTGGTGCCCTAGGAAGAGGCAGAGCTGATTCATCCCCTATGGATTAAGAGTGGGGTGAATGTGGTGGCCATAACGTAAAGGGACAGAGCCTAATAAAAAAGGGCCCTATCAGCATCACAGGGCATCCACGGCCACAAAATAATCCATCTTGTCCTGCTGTATCTGCTGTCCTTGCTTAGTTTACACTTGTGGGTATGTACAGCTTATGGTGATGAGAATAAACTCTCTGAGTAGAAGCTGGTTGGAGGGAAGGAGGTTGAGCTGATGCCAAGTTACAGGCAGCAGCAGCCATCTTCTGGGCACCTTTCTTCTCTTCCACTTCACACTGTGGAAGTGAGAAGCTCGGGCAAAGATTAGAGTTAAGTCTGTGTCTGTTCTGAAATTGGTTTAGGCACTTTAAAGATATTGTGTGCCAGTGTCTTCAGGTCAGCGTGTTGATGAATTGGGGACAGTGGGAGCACTCAGTGCTAGTTTGTCTCTTACATATAGGAGGCAGCAATTTGTATGATGTGTCTGGCTAACTGTGGCATAAGTGTGGTGAATCCTTTCCTGCCCAAGGTGCCTTGCAGAAGCAAGGTATTGATGGCACAGTACTTTTCCACCTTGGCCTGGGGTGGTTGATGAGTGTTGTCACCAACATGTATTAAGCTCCATCTGCCATCTCATCCTTCGGTTTCCCTCAGCTCCTTGTGTCTTTGTCCCAGGATGCAGCATGTTTAAGGACCATGTGGTTTTCCCCAGCTCCTGCAGCAGATACCATCAAGATGGGATGGTGCTGGGGGTACCTTCTCCTCCCAACCAAAATGGCTGCATGGCTGTCACTGAGTTTGCTTAGGGCAGGGCTATGGGTTGTTTGAGCAGAGTCAGGTCAGAAGTCAGGCAGGCAAGATGCAATGAGTGGAGTCATACCTGGGCAATTTCTGGCATGCTTTCTGGACACTTCTTGGTATGTTTCTCCCAACTCATTTGCATATAGGGCTGGGAGTCATACCTTCCTTTATGCCATTGTTACTGCTCTGGCTGCTGATCTGGACAAAAAGGTTGTTAGGAGAGAAGGAAAGCTGGGAAGCGAAGAAATTGCCTTTCTGTGTATATGCCTAGTCTTCACAGGGGGCGCAGGAAGACCTAGCTCAGGCAGGCTTGGGTTTTTGAAGAACTCTGTTGGTTGGATTTTGCTGCTCTGGGTCTTTCAGCTGGTGAATGCACTGCCAGAGCCTGAAGTGGACCTGAGTGCAGTGGGCAGATGGCTCCTGCTGAGCTCAGGACTGCTGTCTGCTTACTGGCCCCAAAGGAAGAAGCACCCCACACTCCCTGCTGAGCTCCACTGAAATGTGATATTGCTGTAGCAGCTGCCCTTTATCACTGAGAGACACCACTAGGCTTCAGGTGGTATCTCACAGCTCAGGACCTGCCGGGAGCTGTGACCTGGCACTCCCATCCCTTTTACACAGAGGCAAACCAGACTGCTCTGTCTGATGTGCCAGCAGGAGCTCAGTCTGATGTGCCAGCGGGAGCTCAGTGGGTGTTATGGCCAACAGTTAATATATAGGCAGAAGCTGGGCACACAGCATACTGCTGCATCCCAGCTCTGCTCAAAAGTCTGGGCTCTGTGCTCCAGAGCAGTCCCAAGGAGGGGGCTGGTGTCATTCTTCTGCAGGGTAAGTTGCTGCAAAAGGAGATCCATAGCTGTCACAGATTTTTCACCAAAGGAAAACAGATGCTCAAGTATCAGTCACTCAGCATCTCTGTTCTGGCTTAGAAAAACACACTGAGCGAGAGGTCACATCGTCTTGGTCCCCATCCACCCTCAGGTTGATCTTGGGGACTCCAAGGAAGTTCACTTCTCCTGGAAGGGAGCCAGGAAATTAATTTTCACCTGGGATGCCAAGTTTTGAGGGTAAGAAGTATGCCTTCCATGGAATGGCTGGAGATGCACTTATCTGCTTTCAAGAAAGGGCTATGGGTGGCCCCAGGAGCAATGGAAGAGTATCAAGGAGGTTTTTGAGCTGGCTGGTATGATTATTTAAATATTTCTGAGATTTTAGTGTACCTGTGATTTGTTAGGGCACTGAGACCCTTGGGAAGACATCTTTTTGTTATTGTTTAAGCTGATGTGATGAATCACTGTTAGTACCCGATCTCAGCTAGATCTGATACAGTGGCTGTCTGTACCTGCTGTTCTGGTCTTGCAGCTTTTTCCATTGTGCAGTTTCTGCAGATAAGATCTGTGATGTGATTTGAACATGATGTATTGGGGGTACAGAAAAACACTGAGGTTTCCAGGAAGCTGAATGTACATGATCAAGACTTCAGTGATGCTATGTGTTTGAGTCTTGGCTCATTTGGAAATCCAACAGATGAAGCCATCTTCTTCAAATTTTGCTGGCAGAGGAATCACAGATGTATCTGAAGCATTTTCCCTTTTCTGGCATTACTTTGTAATTCCAGCCAATTTGGCTGTTCTTCTGCTTCAGGCCTGCTGTTTCTCAGCGCCTATTTCAGCCTGAGTCCTCACAGGAAACACATGGGTCATGGTGGTTCACAAGAAGACATTTAGCTCTTTGGCTTCATCTCAAACACTAATTCACTGTGCACATTTTGAGGTGCATGGCAGCAGGTGCCTCAGGCAAGCAAGGAGAGTGACTAAGAGACAAGGATGTGTGGTGGATGCACCCTGGAAATGCTGCTATGTAGTGTAAGCAGGGAGGACTTGGGCTTGGTGTCAGTATTTGACCACAGCCTTGAACACATCCCTGACTCTCCCAGCAAGCTCAGAATAAGCTGCTGACATGCACAACAGCTTCAGTTCAACAAGGCTTAATTCTTATGGGTTTAATGCTCTCTTGCCTATGCCAACCTTAGGCAATACCCTTGTTTTTGGAACAAATCAGGGGTAAAGCAAACAAAGCCAAAAGGAGAGGAGGCAAGAGGAACTGCTGATAGCAGTTACTGTTCAGTTCAGGCAGATAAGAGCATTTTATTATCCCTTGCGCAGTATCCAAGGGAACCTCAGGAGCTCCCTAGCAACAATGCAGCAGGAAAAGAAAGTGTCTTAATTCCTGGAGCAAGTGTGTTTTTGCAGGTCTTTTTGCCTATGGGCACTATCTGTCCTGGTTGTAATGGAATGGGGAGATGCTACCTCCTTCCACCCTAATGCCAGCAGCAAAAATGGCAAAGGCTGCAATTTCTGGAACTGAGAAAGATGAAAAAGAGCAGTCATGGTCTAAGGGACCATGTGGTTGTTCCATGAGGAAATTACTCACCAGTCATTAGCTGAGATGCACGGCCAGTCTGTATATCTTATAGAGTAAAGCTGTTGTGACCTCCCCATTCCCTCTGCTCTCATAAAAATCCACCTTTTCAAGTTCCTTCCCCCCTTTTCTATCTCCATTTAATCATCCCTTCATCCAAATCTAATGTTTCCTTGTTCCTGAAGATGGCATAGCTGATCTTGCCATTGTTTCTCTTACTGCTCTGCTATAAGTGGATCATTATGAGAAATGGGAAATTACCCTTTCTGTTCCCTCAGGATTAGCTTTATAAAGGATCCCAAATTTTCTTGATGGCAAAGCTTTCAAAGAAAAAATGCAGCCCTCTGCAACAGGCAGGTACTAAGGTCCTTTAGGAGCTGAAAGACCACTGATACTGGAGATAAATGGCTGCATATGTAAATGTCACCTTACAAGTATGACTTTGGATTTTTAATTTTGAAATTGTGCCTAGGTACATCCCCCCTTTATTATATAGGCCATCAGTGGATCTTTAATTTCCTCTGCATCTGGGACTTGTTCACCTCGTGCAGTTCCCCTGAAAGGCACCATGACAAGGTGCACTTTTCACGTGTTTAACTTCAGATGAAGACAGCATTTGAGAGTTAGTTGTGTCCCTCTAGTTCTTCAAGCACTGTGCTTTGTTTTGCTTGGCTGGAACGGCACATAAACATCTGTAACCAAAACTGAGCTGTTAACAAAAAAAACCCCTCAGTCTTTGGTCATAAAGTCTTGAAAAAACACCATGTTGCACTGTTACCTCCACATGTAAGCTCTGTTCATTGCAGACACAGGACTGTCTTCTTCCAGGCACAGGATTGCTGGGAAAGAGTTCATAGCTGGTCCCAGGTGTTTGTGGGACTGGTAGCTTCTTTCTGTTGCTCGCCAGGGTGTAACATCCAGGCATCTTGTTCAGGTAAGAGCTGCAGGCACCTGGAACAGAGTTTGCCTTTCTGCTTGGGGCATGTATGAAGCATTTTGTCCAAAGTGTGCTCTTTCCCTAGATTGTTCTGATGATTGGAAAGGGATGGAGCACTCCCTTCCATCAAGGGGTGCATTGCCTTCCCCTGTCTTGACATGAAGAGTTTTCCTAACTAAAGGAGGCATGGCCATAGCTGGGTAATTTTGCTGTTCTCTAGAGCACTCTGACTAAAGGGGAATAAAATTTGCTTTACCACTATCTGCTTTTGTACTGCAGATGTCTTGGTGTAAGTGTCTCTCCTTCATTCAACTCTGCTATGGATATCTATGTACTATGCCCCTTTCCACATCAGGAGGATAAAATTTTGCCAGCTTCATGGGCATCCAGCATTCCCTGTGCTTGGTTATTTGGAGATTAATCCATGTTCCCCCTTAGTTTAATGCTATTGCAGCATTTGCAGCCATGAGAGCTGAGCAGAACTTGAGCTGATGAATCATTACTGGAAAAGCTTTGAGCATACAAATGAAAGGGTGCAATCAGCAGCATTGCTTGTTTTGCATATTTCTGCTCTACTTTGCTTCACCAGCAGGAACACTTCTAAGACAAGTTTGCAATCCTCTGCAGCCCTGATGACCTGCTCTCTGGCGATGTAGCGCTGTAGAGACTCCTCTGACATGCACAGGCAGTGAAAGAGTCTTGTACTTACTGAATGTGAAGAGCTTCTGGCATGCACCTATGCTAAGCACCTCCTCTCCTGGTGGTCTTTATTAGTGCTTTTTATTACTCAGGCAAGTGATCAAGTTCAAACAAACACCAAAAGAAAAATAATGGACATGCATGTCACTGCCCTTCTCATGTAAATCAGTGTGCAGTGATGAACCCTTATTATTTGTGTGCTTGTAGCTACTTGCAGATGGCCACAGTCCAGCTTAGATGCTCTGTGCCAGTACATCTGATTGTCAATAAGAGGCAGCTTGACCCAGCTGAAGCAAAAGCTTTTTCTGCTTATGACAGAAGAGTGTTGCTAAAGTTGGCTGACTCCCAGACTGTGTAGGACATATTCCAACTAAATTTTTCTTTTTTTTTGGGGGGGGGGGGGGGGAATTTGGTTTTTGTTTTGTTTTGTTTTGTTTTCTAAAGATCTTCCAGCTTTTTTTTTTTTTTTTTAAGAAATGCATTCAGAATTTCCCATAAGACATTTGGCAAAGTTGACAGTCAGCACTTCGTATGCTCTGCTCTCCTTCTGGTGAAAAGAGTCAGTTTTTTGTATAAAAAAAACCCAACTATATATATATATAAAATAACACAATAAAATTGTATTGAATGCAGTAGTTTCATTTCCATTTGTCCTCATCAGAGAGGTCAGAATCAGGACTTGACATTTATCCATTGGTGGCACAAAGGTCGGTGCCGGCTGAAAGGCCGGTAGAGGTGGAGGGGAACAAACCTCAGTGAAGAACACAAGAGGATCAAGGTGCCCGCCTTGTTGCTGAGAAGTCTCCTGTTAGTACTGAAGTGGCCAGCAGAAATCGGCAGTTCACGGAAACCAGCAAGTGGTGGTGTGGTAGACCAGCAACACACCGATTATCACTGCAGTTGCTCATGCAAGCTTTTATTGAGCTCCTTATGGAAGCAGCTGAACCAGGCTGTTATGCTGCCTCCCAGGTGCTGAAATAGCCTGTTGTCTCCTTGCATTAGTTATTTGTGTTGAGGTTCTAGTGGTATCTCTAAGCTGAAGTGGATAAATATTTGTTCTGGAGATGCACTTTGATGCTCATCTCCTCTGAGCAACACAGTTATTCATAGAAGTGAGGAAATTTAGCATGAAATACCTCAGGAAACTCGCTCTTTCCTATTTGGAGCCCTAATTAGAGCAATTAATCACTGCTGCTTCTGCCATCTAAGCTTCCAGGCTAGAATATATTGTCCTCCCTTCTCAGAGCAGAAATGTAAAAATGGTTTCCCTTTACCTGACACTTTGCCAGAAGAGCCTTTATCAGTGTCTGCCTCCTACCAGCTTCTATCTCGCCTGAGAGCTGGAGCTGAAAATGTAAAGAACAAATTGACGTGACTGTTCCAAAAGAAAGAAGAGGTGTCAAATTTTAAGAGATCAGCTTCTACTCTGTTTGTGTGGGTTTTAGTTGGATTTCTGCACTTGAACTACCTTTCTTGGGAATTTCATGTGGGTTTCCATTTTGCTGTAACAAGATGACCATTTTTTTTCTGGGAATACCTGGACATTTCCACTGTAGACAAGGGTTTTCTTTCCACTTGATGCAATTAAAACTTCTCCACACAAAGTCCCTACGTATCAAAGTTCTCCAGGTATGTGCCCAGGGCAGGGTGCGAATGAGGTTGCCTCTGTGTGTTTTAACTCCATCTCTGCCCCTTGGTCAGTCCACCAGCGCTTAATTTAACTGGTTAAATGCACGATTGTCACTCTGCTGCCTCTACTTCCACATGTATGAGTGCATCAGTTGATGAGCTGTAGGGGCTGGGGATCATAGCACAGCACCACAGCCTTCTCTGTCTCAAACTATGCAGCTCTGTAAGTTAGGGACATCAGTGCTTTAGTCTCTCTTCTGTGTGGTCTTGTGACACTGATAACTCCTTCAGGGGAGAAAGGCATTTCTTGTGGCACCTGACCTGCTGTTGTGCTGCGCCCTATGGTGCACTGGGGCCCTGGGCCACTGCATATCTCACTGGCCTTGAGGCTAAGGTGGGCAGCTGATGATCTCAACCACCCCACCCCCCTTTCCTCTTTTCCCTGTGAGACCTGTGCAAAAGTGTGGTGATACCTTCCTGTCCACAGACATGCAGGTTTCACTGAGGCTTCCCATGGAGTCTGACTAGGAAGAGTCAGGTGTGGCTCCACGATACTGGAAGTGCCTGCACTTCTGCTGATATTTGGTGGCTGAGTGAGGTGCTCTTCTGCTCTACTGCAGTGCCAAACAGAACAGGTGAGCCTGCCTCACCAGTGGCGGCGACCTGGCTAATGAAGATGGCCATCTTTCCACAGCCAGCATACACATTTTAGCTGTGCACACGCAAGACTAAAACCTCCCAATATGTAGCTATGAATCCAATAGGTACCAAACTGCAAGTCTAGTCTAGTCATGTATAAAATAGTTTTTGAATAGTCATTTGGAGATTTGAAGCGTTTTCAGCTGCACGTGTAAGGCAAGTTGAAATTCCTGTTATTGTTAGCTTTTGGTGCACATTATGAACAGTGTGACAGCAGAATTGTGAAATATCCATTTTTCTTTGATGTAAATACTTTCTGCTGCCTCCTTATCAGTCAGCTTCAAAACCTCTTACAATGAAGCAGTTAGTTCTCCAGATCTGAGATGTTAACGCTAATGTTTGTCTTTTTGCTGCCCTTGATGAAAAATTAATGAACTATGAATGAATGAATAGTTCTGCCCTGTTTATCCTTCTTTCTTTTCATGGTTGGATGCTGAGATGCATTTACTGAAACAGGGCCAGGGCTGCTTTTTGACTTTTGAGATAAATCAGCCCAGGAAACCTGCCAACAGGAATCCTCATTCTTAGAGCTCTGGATCTTCCAGACCTTAAGCAGATAAGAACTGCCACAGCCTTCAGAGAAGGACAGCCCACAGCATCATACACGTCTTGTAACATGCCAAACATAGGACGCAGGCAAAGGTTTTTCATGTCTAGTTGCTCATTTCTATTTATTGCCTCATCAGCTGATTGAATAATTCAGTACACCATTGGCAGACCTAAGCACAGAGGCAGTAAAGACCATGCACTTTGCCATTCTGAGCCTGTGTGTATGCTGTTCTTTTGGAGAAGCTGCTAGGGGGAGCAGAGGATGAAAACTGAACCCAACACAGAACATAACACCGATGTTGTGAAGGTCTGCAGTTTGATCACTCTCATTTTTTTTCAGGAAGGAATAAAGGCAATCCTCCTCTCCCCATTCCACTTGACTTGGGTATTTTGCTTTTGTGAAAGTGCCCAGTAGCAGTTCCCCACGTGCAGTCTAGGCCCCTCGGCACCCAAGACCACTGTGTAACAAGTCTGGAGCCTTGGCATCATGACACAACCTGCCTTCCCCATCCTGTAACACAGGACAGCGTGTCATCTGGGCTGCACCATGTCCTGCCTTATCTTCTCTCAACACACGCACAGAACAGTGCCACAGTATACCCATTTTCAGGGGCTCAGAATCTCCCTGCATGTATCTGGCAGGTGCTGGTGTTGTGGTGTCTCAGGAGACAGCTGCTTGTTCCCACTGGCAAGACAAGACACTGCATATAGGAAAACATGAAGCTCAACGCACTAAACAGGGTTCCAGGTAAGCCTGGATGATGATTGTGCATTTCAGTATTTTCTGGTAGCTCTCCAAAGACTTCACTGAAGAGGAAGTCTCTCTGCTATCCAAATGCATTTCTGTGCAGCTATCTGCCCCCAATTTGTTGAGAAAAGCACCTTTCTGTTCCATTCAGCGTACCAAATTATTTCTTAGCAACAGTTTCACAAAGAGCTGTACCTGAATTTCTTTCCTTTTGATTTAGAGCAAGGGACGAGTCAGAAAGCAGTATATGATTTTCTCAGTCTCCCAGTCTTATTTGGTGGTAGTAATTTTTTCAGTTATTAATAATTTTGACTGCTCAGTTCAGGAGGTACTGATCCTGGAATTAACACAGCTTTTGATTATACATAAAAAAATTTTGCACATATTGAGTGGTTTTCAACACTTGGATTTCTGTTTCCTCTGTTTTCCCAGGAGTCTAATTTAGATGATCTGCATATGCTGGTAGCTTCTGGGTCATTCAGGAAGAGGCAGATATTCCAAAATGCAACAAAGTAGAAATTTCTCAGTGGCTCTCTCCTTTCTGGTGCAAGCATGAGATGCTTTTGGTAGGACATTTCCATGTTTCTAGGAGCCATTTGGCCTAGGGCTAGCAAGATGAGCTTCTATTGAGATCCACCTCTGATAATCCTTTATGAATATCTTTGTGAGGGCATTCATTTTAATCATGAATGCATGGTAATTACATGCACCTTGAGACTGTACATAACTCATCCAAAATCTATGACTACCTGATTGCCTGGGACTGAGTATTATAATCTAAAGCTTTCCTTTCTGTAGTGCAACTCTGTACTGTTGCATCCTTCATTTGTGAAGAAATGCCAAAAATTGGATGCTGGCATATAAAGCCCCATCTGCACCATGTGCCAAATTCCTTATTTGACCTCTACTGGAATTGGTGGCACTCAGTAATTTGTAGGACAGCTATACTCAATCTCCCTAAATTTAATAATTTAAATGCCTGGAGATTTCACCGAGTATTTTTGTGAGATGAGCTTCCATTCAAAATGTAGAACCTGGAGAAAAAGCAAATTCTGAAAGAACCTTCTCTAGACCCAAGTATTAGGTTTCCAAAAATATATCCCTGGAAAATAATCCTTTTAGATATTATAGGTATTCTTCCATCCCAAAATCCAGTGTCTTAATATAAAACCAGTGAAAGCTTTGGAATGTTTAGTGCTCTGAACCCATTAAGAGGATCATGATAAGCTTTCTCTGCTCCCACACTTTATCCTCTGCTAACAATGGCCACAAAGGAGACCAACTGGTGAGGATGCTTGTGGTATTTAGGAGGTGTTTAATCCCTAGGTACTGTAGTGAAACAAACAATTCATTTGCAAAGACCACTAAATTAACTTCCTAACATCCCCATTAGACAGAACCATGCCAGGAGTGAACCAGAACCATTCCAGAGCCATCCAGAAGTGAAACACCGGGAACTTCTGCTGGGTTGTATTGCTACTGGGATACATCTAATAGATAGTTTCACTCAGGACATTGAATTTTCTGTGATCTGGTGATGAGGCAGAGCCATTTTGTATGTATTTTTCACTGGAAGTGTTTCCTTGCAAAAAGCTTATGGAGGTCTTCCAGATATCTAAAACTCAATGAGTGAAGCAGTAGCAGTCTGCAATGTCATCCCCACTGCTAACTCAGGGTAAACTCACTGAAGTTTGACAGCTGGATCTGAAGAAGGAATGAAAGAGGACATCAGGATTTTTTTCTTCTGTGAAGGAAAACAAGCTCTTCTTAAGAGAGTCTTATGGCTTCCTAAATGACTTATCTTCAGTCTGATTCTCTAGGATGACATCAGGGTGACATACACATAAACTTCAGCAGAACTTCACCAGGTGCCTGAACATTGGGTGGAAAGTACATAGGACAGCTGGCCAGCAGAAAGTCAGGCAGTTATTTGAATCAAATTTTGACAACACTAATTTGTGAATTTCCCTCTCAGAATGCGACGCAGGGTAAAAGTTTCAAAACTGGTATTATAATAGAAAGAACATACAAACACCCCGCACCCAACTTAAACTCTCAGATTTCTTCTAGTTTCCTTGTTTGGGTAGTGCCTCCTTTTGGGCAGGACATGCCATACACTGAATTGCTGCTACCCGTATTTGAAGATTTTCCCTCAGCACTACATTAGCCTGTGGGCTTCCTGGGGACCATCTTTTATCTGGTAAATTATTAGATCTGCTATTACTGATTCTGGAACATATACTAAGCACTAGTCACATGCCATTAAGTACCGAAAGATAATTAGAAATTCAAAAACTGGACAGTGACCATAAGGAATTCAATCTTACTCACTCTTACGCATTTTAATTGGAAATATGAGCCTGTATTAAGGAGATGTAACATTTAAAGAGTGCCATCATATGAAATTAACAGATCTAGATCTTTACCAATGGAATTCATCTAAAATATTGGAACATCCTGTAACTGACAAATATCTAACCTACGGAAACAAACTTGACTTCATCGTAAAACCTAGAATTTCATGTCAGGGTTCCACTTGTACAAGTTTTAAGTCCCTGAAAAAAATGTTTTTGTAATGAACATGGTAATTAAATCCCTCGTTTCAGTTGTACTATTAGATGTCCCTCTAAGACAATGAAGAATATGAAATGAAGAGCATTAGGCTTTTCTTATAGGATATGCTGTGCTTTAAAACGTATTTTATTGATCCTAAAATTACAAGATCAATTACTGACATTTTCTTGAGGATCAATCTCGGATTAAATGGCAAAATGAAGAAAAGGTTTTCATATGTACTATGTTGAAAAGCAGAAACAGATTGCCGTTCTCATGTGAACATTCAGAAACCTTTTCTGATGATTAAACAGTATATCTGAAATATATCTAAGTTATACCAGCCACCATAGCGCTTTTTGGTGAACCAAAGAAGTCCTACAGTGAAATCAAACTTTCGAGTAAAATCTGTACTACTTTAATACGATTTCCCTCTAACATCATTTTTTCCTGTTTTTAGATTCACATATATTCTGTCTGTCAATTACAATGCAAAGTATAAGTAACAGATTTAAGCAAGGATGTTGGAGTGTGAAAATAATTCATGTGAATTGCTAATAGGCTGGCTGGAATACATTTTTTCCACATGAAGGCAAATCCTGTCACATCAAAGACAGCAGACTCCATTTTCCACCTTTTCATCCCTTGACTAGTTGCTATTACCTGCAAAACAGACAGGAAAGGTGGGACCAGTCTTCTACCAAACCAGTACTCCCGCTGTGACCAAAACAGCAGTATTGCATCTATTCTTCCCTCCCTTTGAACAGATGCGAGTAAAGCTGTGGGCATATTACGTGGGGCAAAAAGCAGTCTTGTCATTACTACAGCTAAGCAAAATGGAGATTTGATAGCACATAGACAATGTTTCTCTTCTGTTCTCACTGGTTTTGCTACTTATGGCAACAGCCTTGCAGTTAACATCCTCCAGTGACATGAATCGATCAGGCTTGCATTCCCCTTGACAGTCACATGACAGGGAATGGAAAATAAAGGGACAGTATGAGTCCTCTCAGGTAATTAACCTATGTTCTGATGCTTCCCACACCAGCCTATTTTCAATTTCTGCACAGTACAGTTTATACACTCTAACATTATTGCTCAGAAGATAGAGTGATGATTCAGGTTTACTAAAAATGGCTTCACAATACTGCAATCATGCTTGTGAAGCTTCATCTTGTATCCGGTATTTATAAATTTCTTCTCACTGAGAAATAAATATGTGTGCTGTTTTATCAGAAAAGTCAGTCACCAGGAACCTGAAACACTTGTACACCATCTTTAAGAAAACATGGCTTGTTTGGTCAATTTGCCTGCCAATTTTTTTCCTGTTTTTTAAAAAACATATCTAATACCATAGGTGACCTCCCTTAATACTGCTGTCCATACAAATAATAAATAACTGAGAAATAATATGCCACTGCTGCATCCGGTGATGCCAGATCAATATTACTTTAAAGATTATTTAGAGTACGTGTTACATATCATTTGTGCCCAGACCCACTGAAGTCAATTAAATGATGCCTACTGGCTTCTGTGGGAGTCCGACTTTGACATTATTCTGGCAATCTGTCCACCACTAAATTAAACTATTACAGGGGATAAAAGCCCAAATGAAGAAAAGTAAAAATTTGGGAACTAAAACTGAGCCTCAAATAAATATCCTAATTCAATGGCATTCTGAACAGACTTAAATAAAACACAAACACACTTACACATGCGCATACGCACGCACACACAAAAAAAAAGTTATGAATTTAACAATCTTAAAAATTCAGTTTAAAATTGTTTACAATTAAACAATTGAGTATAATAGGTAGCTTTCTTGACTTTCCATTTATTTCCCTGAGCACTGATCTTTGGAACATATGGAGTTTCAGAGTTGTCTAGTTCATAATTCCTAAAATAGTTATCTTAAGTAAAATACTGTCTTTTTACGTCAAAAATCAATTCCTTAAGTGAAACTAAGATACAACTTTCATGAACTACAATGTATATAGCCAATTTTTTTAAAGCCAACAACTATTATTACACTTCTGCATCTGTATTTAGGCACCTAGCTGGTCTGTTTTTCAAAAACACCCTGTAACCTAGCAGTTCCCATTTAATTCAGTACAGAGTACTACGCTGTCTCATAAATTCATCTAATCAGAGACCTACATAAGGATTTGGCCTTCTTGCTTTAGTTACTCATTTTGCAAAATCTCGGCTGTATGAGCAATACAGTATGTTAGGGGATCACTTTTGTGCCTAAATTAGTATTATAGGTAAAGACAACAGGACTTCCCAGTCACTGCCCCATAAGGGGTTAAGAAGGTGCATCTGCACAGAGCCAGCATAAAACCAATCTTCGTTACTAAAATGGGACTTAGCTAGGGCATATGTTTTAGGCTACTGTTCTGCACAAGGAAATCAGCTGGCCAAAAAGAGTTGTATTTTAAATTTCTGCTATTTAGAACTACTTGGCAAATAGGCAACTGCTGCTTTTAACTGTCTTCTCTAGATTAGAGCTTTAATTGTGAGCTTCACAGACATCAGTTTGCAATTTTAAGACTTCTAAGGCATTCTGCATTTTAGATTATACAAAGTGTGCAAGTCAAAACACTTCAGAAAATAAAACAGTGCAGAAAGGTTTGAACATTTTTAGGCTAGAATCTTCTCTCTCCAATTCTAAGGCTGTAAATTACATCAGTCTCTCTGCAGCTGAAAATTTAAAAATAATTTCCCATGGACCACAGAAATACACTGTAACTTTGCATTCCCTTAACACACTCTCTCTTTCTCTCTCTCTCTGGGTACCTGATACACTGGCATTATGCAGCAGGCTCCAAACACAGGATTAACAGAAAGGTTATTTTGTAATATTTCATTTCAGTATGTCGTAACTGGGGGAGGGGGTACTGCACCAAATGCAATCTGAAGAGTTGCTTTTTGGTTCTTTGTTCATGATGACACTAAGCCTTTACCTGTTCTTCAATGATGCAATAAAATATGCTATACATGCTTCTCTATAATTAGCACTTTCTTACACTGCCTGGTACTGGCATTCCACAGCAGAATCCCAAAGGAGGATTTAGCAATTTTTTTCTCTTTGCAGAAAGCCTTTTTAATACCTCTAAGTTCAGAAAGAGTTAACAGCATACAACCCCATTATCCCCCGCCACCTCCCCCACCCCTTCCAGGAATTAAAGTGGCCTTTTTTTTAAAAAAAAAAAACAAACCAACACGAAAAAGAAAATTCTTGCTTTGTACTAAGAGTATAAATGCATTTTTGAAAACACAGTTGGAAGATGTCTTCCAAGATGGTTTATCTCCCCCCGCCCCCCCTTAAAACTGTGATCACCGCACCAGTTAAGGCTGTTTTACTGTATATATATATTTCAAATAAAACTTTTAATATTCAAGCTTACCAGATTGATGAATTGGAACAGGTAAAATGGAACTCTTTACAAGGTAAACCATGGAGTTGTACAAAATAGAATTAAACCCTTCACCTGTGTAAAAGAAAAAGAAATCCTGCCTTGCATTAAAAACACAGAACCTGTTTACAAAAAGGAATGTGTATGACATTTGGACTTCTTTTTAACTGCCATATCCTAGCAACATCTCAGTTGTTTTTGTAAAGGAACTAATCATCAATTTTAAACTGCAGTGAATTTACCAAACATTTTCACTATAGACTTCTGAAAGCTTTTACAGTAAGAAGTTATCAACAAAAGCAGGCACGTTAGTGTACAAAACGTTGTTGATTTTTTTCCTGTTTCTTTTTCAAAGTGCAGGTTTTTCTCAATGTGCATCTTACAAGACCAACGAATGTTTTAACTCACTAAATCTTAAAACAGAACTCAATTCTCCCGAGGAGTAGTGTAAACGTTAAAGATCCCCAATACACCTCTAGTAAACGTGACACAAATGTCTCTGCGTTGTTCAGAAACTTAGCTCTTTTGAGAGGTAAAGAAGCTTCATGACACCTTTTTCTTACACTGGCTGGTTATCATAAATGGGTAACTCTGGACTGCTAAAGCTGGAGACTGATGAATCACTGGAAGGGAACTAAACTTGGCGACGGAGGAGAGGCGGCGGGAGGAACCAACCCTTAGGCGTTTCTTGCGCAGCCTTTGGAAAATTCAGCCGCCGGCGGACGGAAGGACGAACAGACAGACGGGAGGGTCGGTGTGAGGGAGGGAAAGGGGCAAAGGAGGGGGGAAAATAGGGAGGGAGGAGAAGCTTCCGCAGAGCCAGAGGCACGGCGGCGTCCCGCCGGCGGCCCGCTGCGCCCGCGGCGGCGGGGCCATCCCGTCGGTGGTGCGAAGGGTGTTCCCGAGCCTCGCGGCTGCGAGGCGCCGGCGGGCCCGCTCCCGGTCCTGCTCTGGCGCCCGCTCCGGCTCCCGGCGCCGGTCGCGGTGCCGGCTGTCACGGCGAGCCGGGCGCCGGGCGTCCCGCTGGCATTCCACGCTAGGTGCCGTGAGCGCAGGGCTCCCCGGGGTAGATCTCCTCGTAGGCGGGGGGCTGCTCGCTGGGCAGGGGGTAGCAATAGGGGTAGGAGGCGTTGAGTTCGGGGTCCATGGGCGAGTAGCCGGGCAGCTCAACGGAGGGATGCCCGCCGCAGTGCACCTCCACGCCGGCCTCGTCGAAGACGTGGAAGACGCCCACGTTGATGTAGGAGACGGCCTGGAAAGGGCAATCACCGGGGCTCAGCTCGGGTTCGCCGCCGGAGAAGAGTGAGCCCTGGCTGTGGCGCGGCGCCCGCCGCCCGCCGCCGCCGCTCCGCCGCCTCCGCCGCCGCCCGCCCGCCGCCGCCGCCGCCGCCGGGGCTGCTCGCCGCCGCCGCCGCCGCCGCCCGCGCTGCTGCGAGGCCTTGTAGTTCTTGACGAGGAGCAGGTTGAGCAGGCCCAGGAGGCACTCCAGCGCGTTGAAGACGGTGGACAGCACCAACCCGCGCTGGTAGTCCCGCAGCTTCTGGCAGCGAAGCGCCGCGGCGGAGCCGTCGGGGGCCGCGGGCCCGCTCCGCGGGCGGGCCGCGCTGCCGGGCTGCAGCAGGCAATAGTGCGAGTACTTCCTCTCCACAAGCGACACGGTGTCGCCGTCGATGACGGCGCCGGCGAAGGCGCTCAGCACGCCCAGCATGAACACCAGCACCCCCAGCAGCAGGAAGTTCTGCCGCCCCCCGGGCAGCGCCTTCTCCACCGACCCCGACGGCGCGGCCGCCGCCTCCCCCCCGCCGGGGTCGCCGCCCGTCGGGTCGGGGTCCCCGGCCTGGGCCAGGGCCGAGGTCGAGGCTGGCGCCGGCGGCGGCTCGTCGGGGGGGCGGCAGCAGAGGAGCGCGGCGGCGAGCAGCGAGAGGCCGGCGGCCAGCAGCAGCCCAGAGTAGAAGGCGCCGGCAGCGGTGCCCAGGCGGAAGGGCTCGCCCTTGAGCTCGGAGCCCAGCGAGAAGCACTTGAGGCCCACGGCGGCGGCGCTGAGGGCGCAGGCGAGCAGGAGGCAGCTGGAGAGCGCGGCGCAGGCTCCCCGCACGCTCCACTTCATCCTCCGCGCCGCCGCCGCCGCCGCCGCCCCGCCGCCCGCCTCATCCTCCTTCCGCGGCACCCCCCGGCCCCGTGGCGGCAGCGGCGGCGCGGTGCGGCGCGGCCATGCGAGCGCGGCGCAACCCGACGGGGCGGCTGGGCTCCGCTCCGCACGGCAGGCAGCCGCCGGCCGCAGTGAGCCGGGCGCGGCGAGCGCACACGCTCCCCCCCCCCGCCTCCCGGCCGCCGCCGCCTCCTCGTCCCCGCCCGCCCTCTCTTATCGCGGCGGCTGCGGGGAGGCGATTAATTATGGATGGGAGCCGCGGAGGATGGGGAGACGGGAGGGGGGGGGGGGGGGGGAAACGGGGGAGCGACCCGCCCGCCCGCCGCGGGTGGCGGGGGTAGTGCGACCCCCGGCTCGACCCGGGGGCGGAGAGGCCGGCCTCCCCGCCCTCCCCCCGCGTGGCACCGGGGGCGCGGGGGGGGGGTCGCAGGCCTCCCGCCGGGGAGCACGGGGAGGGATGTGCAGCTAGGCCAGGGAACGGCGGGGGGTTGCACCACCCCCCCCCCCCCCTCCCCTCGCCGGTTCCCATGCGGTGGGCTGCCGCTTGGATCCGTGCTTGCGTGTTCTCTCACTTTTATTTATTTAATTTTTAGCGTTTGTTCTGGCAGGAGGCCGGCGGGCCGCCGAGCATCCCTGTGACGGCGCTGCGGTTTGGCGGCGGCTCTGATGCAGCGGACCGAGCTCGCCGCGCCGCGCTGCGGGGCGCAAAAGCGGCCGCGCCCGCGGAGGCGGCGGTACCCAGCACCCCTCCTTGTTTTGTGCTCTGCCGGCGAACCCCGGTGGTATTGCTCCCCGGCGGGCTAGGCACGCTGCTCCGTGGGCAGCCGGGGCTCGGGGCCCGACTGCCCGCCGCGGTGACCCCAGGACGCCCCGTCCCGGAGCGCCTGCAGCGCCGGCGGGTGGAAGGCGGTGTTGGCGGGGGGCGCCGCCACCTGCCCCGGCACGGGATTACCCAGCACCCGGCATGGCCTCCCGCAGGAGAAGTCGGAACCTCAGCCTCGGAGCTGAGAAGCAGGGGGATCGTGCCTGTGCTGGCAGCCCGGGAGGAGGGCTTGGGGAAGGCTCTTCCTCGCTTGTCCCTTTTCCTGCTGCAAAGCGGGAGCCTCCAGCTCCGCCATTTTCCCTTTCTGCCGTGCGCACACCAGCCTTGCTGAGTATTTTTAGTCGGTGCTGCTGATTATCATTCAGGGGACCAAGTGAGGGAAAGAGAGCCGTTTTCCAAGCCGTTTTTTCTTCCCTTTCCAACAGGTCTAATTCAGCTGGTGGTGGTGGGAGGTGTGTGTGGGGCGTTATCTGGTGTTTAGCTTTCTCCAGTGATGCCACCCTGCTCCCTCTGTCCCGTTAGTACCTCCCTGAGCAGCACCTACTGCAGTCCCGGGCAGGGCCAGGCAGCTGAGCAAGTGGCTGTGTGGCAGGAGCTGCTCCTCCTTGAGGGAGGTTTCTGGGCCCTGCATGGAGCAGTGGCCCTCCAAGGGCCCTTGGAGGGAGGCTGCCTTGCCTGGAGTCCAGCCCTCCCCTGTGGCACTGTCCAAAAGTATCAGGGGCTCCAACAGGACATGTAGTCCAGCTCCTTGGGGCCACACACACAAGGGAATTTTGCCGTCTCCCTCCTGTTCACAAAGGGCCCATGGGGCATTTTGACTGTGTGAGTAAACACAGGAATCCTGGTAGTCCAGGGCTGGCTGACCTGTGGCTAGCTGATCCACTTGTCAGGTCGTAGCCCCAGCTGTGGAGATAGGACCAACCTTCTTGTGTCCCTCCAGGAGGTGGTGGCTGGGCATGCCACCCACAGGCACCATCACCTCTTCTCCTTCCCGGGCTGTCCTTGGCTCCTGAGGATTGGGGCATGTGGGTCTGCTGATCTGTGCCCACGTGAAGATTTTGCTGTAGGATCTGGACTTTGGCTCCGCTTGAGGTGAGTGCCTGGGCTGCTAGGGAAGACCTTCGGATGTCTTTAAAAGAACTTGCCCTTATGACTCCTAAAAAGAAAATGCATAGAGGGCACACAGAATTTTACAAAATATAGCACCCATCTCCTGAGGTCTCTGTTCAACTCTAAACATTGCCTTGGAAAGCATATGTAAACTCAATCCAGCTGCCAGTCCAGAAGGCCCCAGGAGACACACTGCGTGTGTGAGTGCGGAGGAAAAAGAGCTGTAGCTAGTGGGAAGTAAACACTTAATGAGCTAATTTTATGTAGAATGAGCAAAGTGCCTTACTCCCTGACACACAACATAAACTTACATGTGAGAGAAATCTGTGATTTGTATCATTTCATTGTTACTGTCAAAAGTTTAATGGGGTTCAAAAAAGGATTAACTATTTATGATGAATAGTGAGAACACTCACTTAACACTAAATAAATACAAAATTAAAAAGAGATCTCATCTTTTATGCATCAAATTATTAATCAGCCTTTAACTGGCAATGGTTAGGGTAGGAAAAGCAAACCTTCCACTGGAGGCAGATATTTCCTTTATTGTACAAAGATGTTTGATGTTTTTTTCCTGCTTCATGTTTTGGCAGCTCCCAGAAGTGGGCAGCGAGGCTTCTTCAGCATTGTCCTTCACATGTTCCTACAGCTGTCTCAGCTGTTCAGTATTCCTCACCTTGAATGTCATTGTCTAAGGAAAGAAACTTTCCTTCCCTGTGTTTGTGACAGGAGACTGATAGCGCCCCTAAAAGCTCTGCATTTTGAGAGGCCAGGCCAACACACAAGTTTAATAACGTAATTACTAATTCTGCTACAACTTTTTATTCATCCTGTGGAGCAACTTGCTACTGTTAAACTTTTCCAAACCTTACCCATTTCTCCCCAAAATGACTGACTGGCTTCCAAGCACCGTGTTCAATATGCAAGCGTAAAGTTTTCCCTACCAACATGCTTCCCCATGTATTATTATTCATAAACCCCCTTGTTTCAGTGTCACTCTGAATTAGTACAGTTTTTCATATGGTTATTTACAGCTTTGCACTGTGGCACATTTTCAGTGAGAGGATGCTTTATAAACACACACACACACACACAGAGTAAGGACATTAGCATATTCTGCACACTGAAGTTCAACTGTCTCTGGATAAAATGTCTGGAAACAGTATTGATGTTGTTATGTTAATAATAATAGACATAAGAATCTATAAAATACTCTTCACAACTATATCTTGCATTCAATAATTAGTTGATGATCGAATTGGAATTACTATAAAAAATGACTGACCTACCTACCAGCCTAGATAAAGATCACTAGAGAGTTCTCTGGATCCCAAAGGGTACTGCTGATCACCCCAGTCTTAGCTAGTAGCCCCTTCGGATCAAGGTTAGGATGCTCGTCTGCATGTGCACACCTGATGTACGTGTGTCTGATTGGTCAGCCAGGTCTGCCTGCTGAAAGAAGAATATTTGTATGCAACAAAAGATGACAGAACTGCAAGCCACTTGGCACATTAGTCTGTCACCTAAGTCAGTCACTGCAGGTGAGTTGGTCTGTCAACCTCCGTTAATGGCAAAGTCAGAACCTGATGGAACTGTACTACAGCTGCTGACTGTAAAGTATGGTAGGTGCCACATGTTTTGAGTCTCTGAGTGTTAGTTTTATCTTCAAGCCTTGTTAGTCAGATTTTTCTTTTTAAATACCCTATCAAAATTTATCACAGCTGTTTTTAAAGGTTATTTTGGTGGACTTCAGAACAGGTGTGTAAGGCTTTGTGGGACAACACCAGCCTGGGACATTCCTTCCCAAGACTCTCTTCGCGACCATAGAATGAGCTTTCTGTGTCTTACAGGGGAAGCCTTTTATGGCCAGATCCTGCCTCCAAAGAGGGGTGGGGAGCTTTGGTCCAAGGTTTTACTTTGCTTACAGGGGAGCTGAGGGGCTATGCTTGCTGGGTGCTGGTTGGCAGTGGGCACTGTCATGACCAGCAATGCAGGCTTGCTTTGCTTACTGTGCACAGAGCAGGACATTTGCAATAAGGTGCAGATCAGCCTCTTAACTTTTTGTGGTGACTCAGTGGCACAAAGGATGACAGAGCTATTAATTATTTGCTCTCCAGGCTGGAAGCTAAACTGTGTGTTTGTAAAATAGATGGAGATCTTCAGCTTATGCCACCAAAGTGCAAAGCATTGCATTATTTTATTGTCTGCCTCTCCTCCCACACTGCATTTATGGTAAGATATATGTGTTGTTATTTCAGTGCCAGTTTGATAAATGGGTGTCATAGCTTTGACTATTCAGTCATGATGGCTGTGTAACCCCCCCTAACTTATTCTGGTGCCTACTACTTCATTTTTTTCCCCTGTTTCTGTAGGGGACATTACGGACTACAAAATCTTTTTACAAAAATTGCTTTACACACGGTTATTAAGAATACTTTAGAAATTAGAAATCTGAAACTCTGAAGATGGAACCTATTATGTTTCTTTCTGGTCCTTCTCTTCCATTTGCAAGGTCCACCAGGACGTTTCTGTGTTCATGAGGCCTGCTGTTCTTTTACTTTCACAGTATTTTACGTGGAAGACTCATCTCTGCAGGGAATGTATGGAAAACACTTTAAGGAATTACATGTTGGGAAAGGCCCTATATCAGGCTACAAGTTTGGAGCTAACTGGTGGCTGGACACTGATGAAAAACCAACGTCTAGAGATGCTGCTTCAATGGGTGACATTTAAAATAGGAAGCAGAGAGGCTGGGAAGAAAAGATAGAGAAAGCAAACCCTATGCTAGAGGCTGGAGGTGTGTGGTTGTCTTGGCAGCTGTTAGTCCTAGGAGTTTTGGATAAACAGAAGAAGGGTTTGAGAAATTAGGGGTATTGACACAACAAAGTCATTTGCATTGTAAGATCATGGGATAATTTAGGTTGGAAGGGACCTTGGGAGTTGTCTAGTCTGACCTGTTCAAAGCAGGGACATTGCTGGGGTCAGACTGGGTTGCTCAGGGCTTTGTTCAGTCCATGTATCCTGCATCAGCAGCATGTGCTGGTGTTTGGTTAATCTGAGCACTTCAACCAGTTTTTCAGAACTTGTTTGTTTCTTGGCTCTGTTCCCTTGTCCTGGCTTCAGGTGATGCTGGAGCATCTGAGAAGACCTGTTCAGACTCCTGTGAAGAGTCTTTATTACCATTTTACTTTAAACGCTCCAGGATATGAATGAAAAAGAATGGTTTCTCTGTGCAGTAGGATTTAATCTTTTCAGTCAAGTGGCAATTATGTGAGGAACATTCTTTGTTTACAGGGCCATAGAATAGGGCACAAGGTATTCTGAGGAGAGGTCAGATGTTTGCTGTGGCATTTGTAAAATTGGTTATTTGATATTATTTGATACATTACTTAAACAAGGACATCTTTCCTTTGCGTATTTCACAGAATTGTTCAATTATGACCAATTTGCAGAAAATGTACCTGATGCTTTCCTGACTGCTGTTCTAATGGTGGTACCTGGATGGTATTTTATTGTGTAGGTTGTAGGAAACTGCTAAGTTAATGATGAAAGATTACTGAACAATTTGCCAGCCAAAAGGACTCTCAAAATCCTTCTTTTTGGGCTCTCAGATTATTTTGAAGTGTGTTTCAGTTTAGTCTGCATATCTGATGTACTACCTTGTCCTTGAAATCAATGTTGTGCAAAGGCTTAAGGCTGACACATCTCTTAGCTTCTAGTGAGGCCTTCAGCATAGGACCTGAACAGCACTCATACATACGCCTGTGCTTTGCCTTCCACTGGACGATGAATGTGCTGCAGAAAGATACCAAGAACTTCGAGAGGTCAGCAGGCAGGGGAAGGGGAGTTAACTTCCTTACTTGAGGGCAAGAAGATTGCTTAGCTGTGTATCCGGTCGTTTGACATTGTACCCTCCACTGAGTTGGGACAATGAACCTGTTTGCATCCGAGGGGAGGAAGCATAGTGTCCCAGGTGAGCTGAGATGGATCAGACGTAATCTTTCTTGTTCAGTCATTGAATGAGGTGTCTTGTCAGTCTCATGTGCCCAGATCCAAATTTAGGTACTGGGCTTGACACAGGGATCTTGAAAACTCCCTACATTGATGCCACTTTGTCTTAGAGGAATCTATCCTTAGAAGATGCCTTACTTCTGAATTTTAAAGTTTTCCATGTACCTAAATTATATTTTATCCAATGAATGTTTCATTTCAAGGCCTGGACTGGAAGTCACTTTCTGCGGAGTGCCCTGCTAACCTGTGGTCCCTTTTGGGTGCTTCTTTTTTAGTCTAAACAACCTTGAATTTTCTGGAGAAAGAAATTGCAAGGCAGGAGTGGGAGGGGAGAGCAGGTCCCTACTCAAGCCAGAGTTGTGATACTGGGAAAGTGTATCTTAGGATCCCCTCTGATCCCAATAATATGGGAATCATTCTCCTTCTTAGGGCTGGCCTGTAGCAAAAAAAGATGTGGTGGGAATGTGTAGTTCACTTGCATCTTGACTTCTTCCTTTGGCTGCGCGTTGGGGCAAGGAATAATCTGGCTTGGTCCTTGAAAGCGAAGGCGACAGTGAGCTTGCCTTCATGGTGGGAGATTTATCCTACATAGATATGTAGCCTGGGAGGTATCTCCTTGCTACCTGAGGGCTGGGCATGGCGAGCCGTGGTTTCTGCTCTGGCTCGGTAACAAAACTGCTGTCCTAGCTGCAGGACACCTTGTCCCTCTGAGATATCTCTGTCCCTAGCTCAGCTGCTTGTCTGATCTTTCTCTACCTTGTTATTGCAAGAGATCCCTGTCAAAGTGTATCCTTTTCCATGTCAGTTGAGATTCACTTAGAGGTGTAGGTTAGTGTGTGGTGAACAATGAAGTCAGCAGAGCTGAAGAAGCAGCAGTTGGTGGGGCAGGGGACATGCTGTCCTTTTCACCCATGGCAGCGGCTGCTGGGGGGAGTTGACTTCCCCAGGAGGGCCAGGCTCCTTACAGACAGCACTGCCCTTGGTGTTTCTTGTTGGCTACTTGTCTCAGCACCCTGCCTGGCTACCAGGCTTCTTGGGGTGAGCCGCTTCCAGAGTGCTGTATGCTGGCCAAGTCAGCATGGCTCTGTCAGCCCTGCACCTCTGCATGTGCAGTAGAGGGCTGTTTTGGGTGTAGTCTTCGATTCAGCTCCTGACAGAGCTGCATTCCTTACTCCCTCGAGGCCTGCCATTTCCTGTTTCAGATCCTGACTTGGCCGATCTGTGTGTTAGAAGTATTGTGGGGTGATGACAGTACAGCACTGGGCTTCTCTTGAGTCCCTGGGACATTTGTAAGGGGTTGGTGAAAGGTAAACTTTTGTTAGGGGACTTAAATTCACTGTATAAGAGTCTACAGCACCACTGGAAATACTTTAAGGTTAAAAAAGGTTGGAAATTGTTAGCAAATTATAGAACACAAGGAACTTCATAAGTCAGTGCATGAAAGCTGCTGGTCCTGCACACATCAGGTTCCCATCATGGCAGCCATGAACAACTCCCACTTTTCTCTTGAAGTCTTTGGCTGCCTGTTGGCAGGCTGTGCTGAGCCTCATGGCTCTGAAGATTAGAAACTTCCGGACTGTTTCAGTGCTAAGTGTATTTTATAGCCAGCCTGCATGCATTTGTTCTGTGCCTACATTGTCCTTTAACTTAAATGGCTCCTTTTCTTCTCTCATGTTTACTCTCTGGATGGATTTATAGACAGCAAACATAACCCCTCTGAGCTTTCATTTTGCTAGACTAAACAGGACAAATCTTTTCTTCTTTTTGTTTTGTTTTGTTTTTGTTTTTTTTTTTTAATTGAAAATTCTTTATACTCTGCAGTCTGAGTTCTTTCCTAAGCGCATAACCAGGACAGTATGCTGCATCTTTCATGGTCTTACCAAGCCCTTGGATGATGGTATTAAAGCTTCCTCATCTCTAGTGGAAAGTCCTTGCCTAATTATCCTAGAATTTGTGATTGCTTTTTACCCAGGTCCTTCCCATAGGAGGCTATATCCATACCTCATGCACCTCATTCTTTGTCTTCCATTGTTGTTCCCAGCTGTGGGCCTGCCAGTTGGTGGCACTGATGACCTTTCCCCTTGTTTGATTGATTTTTGCACCCAATTTCTGTCATTCCAATTCTCAAGGTAATTCAGCTTTTGCCTTTCTGATATTTTGAACCTCCTCTGTGTTGACAATACCATTGTGCCTTCTTCTCCTCAAAGAACCTTATTTGTTACCTTCACTCAGTTCACTCTACAACCTGCTGTTGCCTCCCTCTTAGCAAGCTCGTTCCTCACTTTTCAGCTCTTGAACCCATTTCTGCCAGCTTAACAGTTAGCTTCCCACATAATGCCGTTTCACATGCTTCATTGAAGTCTGGAGGGAGAGATTGTTAGGGGTACCACCAAAGGAGAGTGGAGTGTTCAAACTCTGGGAGGTTTGTGCTGTGTTTTATCTCTGCTTATTTTAAAATGTGTCTTTCATTACCTCCCCCACCTCCACTCCTCCACCCCCAACTTATTCTGGTGCCTGATATAGATCTAAATAACTTACCTAGGATGCTTCTTACTGTATGTCAGATGGGGCAAATGTATGTTTAAATTTGTTTTTCTCCACTATATTCCAATTTTTTGTTACATGATGATTATCCCCACCCTCTAGGCTTGCATCTGCTGGTCCTTCTGTAACGCTAGGTTCGACCTGTCCATGCATCTCAATTTGAGTCTGTGAAGCTTTGTGAGTTTATGCTTCCCTTTGAGTGAGATAGCTTCCATGGGCTGCCCTGCCTTTGCTCTAGACTTGGTACCATCTTCATGGAAAGCTTGGCAGGGCATTCATGCAGGATGCTCCAAAGTACTTTTTCTTCCCCCTTCCCTTCCCTTCCCTTCCCTTCCCTTCCCTTCCCTTCCCTTCCCTTCCCTTCCCTTCCCTTCCCTTCCCTTCCCTTCCCTTCCCTTCCCTTCCCTTCCCTTCCCTTCCCTTCCCTTCCCTTCCCTTCCCTTCCCTTCCCTTCCCTTCCCTTCCCTTCCCTTCCCTTCCCTTCCCTTCCCTTCCCTTCCCTTCCCTTCCCTTCCCTTCCCTTCCCTTCCCTTCCCTTCCCTTCCCTTCCCTTCCCTTCCCTTCCCTTCCCTTCCCTTCCCTTCCCTTCCCTTCCCTTCCCTTCCCTTCCCTTCCCTTCCCTTCCCTTCCCTTCCCTTCCCTTCCCTCTCTTCTGCTTACTACCTAGCACCTCAAGATTTTATTTCCTTATCTTCCTATTTACATAACCGGCAGGCTATTTTTCTTGTTAATCTTTTGTGCAGTGTAGCTCTGCTTGACTCTTGGTAATTTTCACCTTGGTCTCCAACTCTTGACCGTATTTGTGGGTGAGGTCTTCTTCCATTCTTACTTTTTTGCTTCCATGTCATGTGCTTCATTTCACCCTCCTCTTTGCATCATGGCTTGCTCCTGGCTGACTGCTAGCACTCGTCTTCAGGATTTTTTCCTTTGGTGACATATAGTCTTTTTTTTTATTATTATTTTTTTAATCAGAGTCCTCTGTCATGTAAATCTGCCCCTCTGGTTTAGAAGTGGATTTCCGGTTCTCTCCCTTATCATTCTTCTGTCTTTTTTGTATTGTTTTTTCCCTACATACAGCCTCTCTTCCCCTTCCCCTTCCCCTTCCCCTTCCCCTTCCCCTTCCCCTTCCCCTTCCCCTTCCCCTTCCCCTTCCCCTTCCCCTTCCCCTTCCCCTTCCCCTTCCCCTTCCCCTTCCCCTTCCCCTGTAAGGCTTGCTGCTCCTTTCTTCCTGGCCATCCCATCTCCTTCTCCTGCTTAATTCTCCTCCTCATTATCTGAGTGCTAACACTACCTCAATTCTAGTGGGAGTACCTCATCCCTCTAAGCAGGAGTCTGTCTTTGCTACATATTTTTTGCCCTGTGCATTGACCAGAGATAAAGATCTATCTTGCTCTGTATATCTTCATGCATTTTCTTCTTTCCTCTCTTTTCTTCTGCTATGGCTACATATTACTATTGGAATTTGAGGTGCTTTTCTCGGGGATTTTTTCTTTTCCTTTTTTTCACAAGAAAGCTGTAAAGGATGCTCAGCATGCCTCATCCTTCTATTTGCTGTTGATGTCTACAATTTTTTCAGGTCTTCTCATCACTGTCTTCATTTCAGACTTTTTTTTCCTGCCTTCATCTTCAAAAGCATGGAATAACCTCCCATTGCACTTACAACTTACTATTTTCTGTTTACTGGATCCCTTCGTTCCTGCCTATTGACTATTTAAATTCCGCACTCAAGTTGTCAAGCTAATTTTTTTTTTTCTTCAGTTGCTATCTCGTAGTGGTATTTCATGTCCCCGAACCTCTTTTCTGGATTGCCTTCAAGAACATAAGAGTGTGAAAAACAAGTGAAAGACTTGCCTATTTTTTTTTTTTTTTTGTATCAACAGTGGTTATTATTACTGGATATATTGTGCCAGAGCTCAGGTTATCAACATTTAGGGCAAAAGCTTTGTAAGTATGTGCTGTCAACTCTTAGAAAGATTTGGGTTTGTTATTTTCTATTACTTGAAGGATGTTCAAGCTGTTTATGTCTATTGCTGGTGAGATGGCAATATTAAACTTTGAACCAGAATGGGAAAAGACTCTCATATAGATCAATAGAAACTGATTAGGCAATATCCCAGTGCGCTTGAATTTCAGTTCTTTCCCCAGATCTAATCATAGTGTCTTTCTACATGGGTCTGTATTGTAAGTGAACCATCCTTGCTATCATTTTGTTGGCAGTGGTCTTCTCAGATGGCAATAACCCTGGACAAAGTTGCAGCTTTCAAAACTGGAATGCTGTACAGATAATTCTTTTTTCTTGGGCAGGAGTAAACCCAGCTTCAGTCTTGGAGCTGACAGCTGGGGAAGACCAACTGATACGAGTCCATCATGTACACTGACTGTGCCTTGGAGGAGAAGGAATGATTTTAAGTGCATGAAACCCAGCATGAAATCCATTTCCTATTGGAGTCACAGGTGGTTGAACACTTAAAGATAGGAGATGTTGGTACTACATCAATATAGACTGCTGTAAGGGGCTCTGAACTAGTCTCCAGCCCTTACCAGCTTCTTGGGGAGGTGCTGAGCTAATTTGTCTCAAGCAAGCTCTCAAGGCACAGCAAGGTGGGCTGAAAATTCTGAAAAGACCCAGTTATCTCCAACTGTTTACTGGAGGTGTGGGCTGACTCTCCTTTCCTCTGCTAGAGGTCTCGCTAAATCAGAATCCTATTCGGTATCCCACCATTACCAGTTTGAGAAAAAATGTCTTTGGGTGATGGCTTTGATTTTTAATTTTCCTCTTCTCTTAAGCTTTTCCTAACAACCACTGCCTTCTCTGAGCCTGAGACAGTTTCCTTGGCAGTCCCAGGCCAGGTGGCTATGCTCAAATACTTGTTTTCCTTATGCAGCACATCAGGCAGTGGTTTTGTGAGGTGTCTGGACCTGACCATCAGGTAATCAACCACATCTCCCTTGGTGACCTAGAGCAGGACTGACTTGCTGACAGAGATAGGATAGTGTTTCTTGGCCTCTTTGCCACTTGAACTCACCGGCAGTGACATTTTCTCTTAGCCCTTGAGGACTGCAGATCCTTGTCTGTGAAAAGGATTTTTGCTAGTGGGGGACAGCTGGGTGGTCAGGCCTGTGTGCTCTGTGGGATGCAGCTGGAAGGAGGAAGGTGGTAGGGGTCTTTCAGCGAGTGAATGTGGGGGGAGAAGGGAGTCCAGTGTAGCCCCTCACAGGTGCTCTCAGAGGAATGGTGTGAGCAGTTGCTGCTGTTCAGCAGTTAGCACTGTCTGCTTTTGCTTTCGTGTGTATCTAATATGTTTTTTCTTTAAATCTTCATCATAATGCTCCATATTATATGTGCTATTTGTAGCTATTAAACACATTTGTTTTGAGATAACTCTGCAATATGGCACATACATAATTAGGTATAATTAACTCCAGCTAACCATATTAAGTCCTTCCATATTCTGAAGCTGGCTTTCATAGGTTTTGTGACTAACAAACCCACATTTGCAGGTTCAAGCTATACAAACTCATTCATATTTGATGTGTTTCCTTTCTCATTTCAGTACTGTGCCTTTGAATCCAATCATTTGTTGTTCAGTTGTCTGCATAATTAACTTGATCCTCATAGTGCATCTTTGGTGTTCTTCACATGACATTTCTGGGAAGCTGCTGATCATAACAGCATCTCAGTGCCCAGTTTACAAACTCCTTACCTTCCCAAAGCTAGTTAGGTGAGTATGTTCTATGTTTGACAAAGCCCTAAGTGCCTTTGGTGAGCATGGTAAATAACACTTCACCTTGCTTCTTTAAACACTGAGCCAAATTTTGGTTTTATTCTTTTTAAAGTCTGCTTCTCCCTACTTTTTCCTGTTAGTATTAGTTTTGTTGTTGCTTTTGTTGTTCTTGTTGGAAAGTGCTCTGAAGTGTGATGCACTAAGAAGTTATATAAAACAGGTGGTTGCTTGAAAAACAAATGCAGTTTGGCAATAAGAAAAAAGATTCTAATACAGTTTATGTGTGAGGACCATACTGCGGTGTATTGTGGATCTCCAATGAAGGAAAATCTGCATCTTCCTTTGCAGCTCAGCCTAGCATTTGAATGTGGCTTTTGATCCTTTAGATGCTAGCGAACACATTTCCTAGCATTAGCATATTGTCTCCTAAAGAACAGCTGGAAACAGCAAGACTGCTAGTGTATATTGCAAGGTCTACCCTGCATCCAGTTCATGAAAAACAGAAAGTGCACGCACAGTAGATGCCAGAAATGCCGACATTGGCACAAAAGGATCTCTCAGTTGGCCTCCATACGAAACAGTTTCTTGACATCTATGAAACAGTCCATCACTCCCCAGTTTTTCAAGGCTGCATGGGTATTAATTTGCTTCAGGTTATAATCAAGCTGTCACTGATTTTAATGGGCCTTGGATCAGACAGGCCTTAGTTTTTGTATGGTTTCCATTACAGTGTTAATTAACTTAGCATGCAGAATTAGCTATGAAGCTTAGAGATTTCATTTAGTTTTTATAATTTAATTGTGGAAACATGGCAGTAAATGCAGATGGGAAGTTATGTGCAATTAATATTGACCCAGGACTACTCAAATGTCAGACATCTCTCTCTGAAGACTCACTAGGAAATCCAATGTGTTAAATATTGATTTTGCAGGTTGGGGTTATCAAACAACCTTGGTACTGGCCTATTCTTCCTGAAGCTGTATTCTACCTGAAGTCAGGACTGTGTGAAACCTTGATGTCTGCAAAAGCCAATGCTGAAAGTCAGAAAATTCTGTCACTTGGTGATGCTAGCAGCAGCGTTACCTCCTTCAACTGTTTTTCAAAAATGCTGAAACAACAAATAGGCAGAATTAGCCTCTGTCTGGGTCTGGGTATGTGTCTGTGAGGGAAGGTAGGGGATTGTTCTCATGGCTTTTAAAAGAGTAAAATTAAGAGCCTGTTCCAGTGTCTCACCACCCTCAGAGTAAAAAATTTCTTCCTAATACCTAGTCTAAATCTACCCTCTTTCAGTTTAAAACCATTACTTCTTGTTCTATTGCTATGCTCCCTGATAAAGAGTCCGTCTCCGCCTTTTCTGTAGGCCCCCTTTAGGTATTGAAAGACTGCTATAAGGTATGTGTGGCTACAAATGTCACTAACAGCTTATGGAAAGAGGCAGAAAAAATGAAGTTCCTGAAATAGTTGCTAGGTATCAGGAATAGTGTGGCCAGCAGGACTAGGGAAGTGACTATCCCACTGTACTCGGCACTGGTGAGGCCGCACCTCGAATACTGTGTTCAGTTTTGGGCCCCTCACTACAAGAAAGACATTGAGGTGCTGGAGTGTGTCCAGAGAAGAGCAACAAAGCTGGTGACAGGTCTAGAGCACATGTCTTATGAGGCGCAGCTGCGGGAACTGGGGTTGTTTAGTCTGGAGAAAAGGAGGCTGAGGGGACACCTTATTGCT
The DNA here is from genome assembly GCA_017639485.1 of Pluvialis apricaria. NCBI lineage: Eukaryota > Metazoa > Chordata > Aves > Charadriiformes > Charadriidae > Pluvialis > Pluvialis apricaria. The sequence goes on along the minus strand of CM030044.1, from coordinate 53,125,336 downwards.
CTTTACAACTACCTGAAAGGAGGTTGTAGAGAGGTGGATGTCGATGTCTTCTCCCAACTAACAAGTGATAGGACAAGAGGAAATGGCCTCAAGTTGCACCAGGTGAATTTTAGATTAGACATTAGGAAAAATTTCTTCACAGAAAGGGTTATAGAATATTGGAACAGGCTGCCCAGGGAAGTGATTGAATCCCATGGTTGCCTGTGCTGGAAGTAGTCCCACCTTTGCACTTGAAAGGCTGTCCTGGTGCATGAATGGACATATCTCCAATATATGACCCCTCATTCCTCTCTACCCATTCATTTCACCTGCCATGTAACTCAGCCTTGAGGGACAGGGTACTGTACTGCAGAAAGTTTATACCTGAACAATTGTTAGATGTTAGAGCAGGGCTCCGACAAGGTGCACTGCATTTTTGCTGCCTCACCCCTTTTCCACTGTATGTAGGCTTTCAGAAAAGAGGGAAAAAATGTGATCCCTTCCTCCCCCACTCCCTGCCCTGCTTCTGAAGGCATGCTGAAAGTAAGAAGATTTGGAGCAGACAGATGTCTGAGCCTGTGGCTTATTGCAACTTTCAACGCATTGTGTCTCCATGTGAAGAGCTGAAAAGCTAAGCTGGGACAAACAGCCACTAATTGCTGCTCCAGCTTCTCCTGGAAAAGTTCCACATTGGTCTATGAAGGGAGAAGCTGTATGGGGGACTGCCTCAAAGCATTGGCCCCATACTGTTGTTCGCTACACTTAGAAGAAAATACCCAGTTGCCTAGGATCATTTTGGTGGCATGGTTTGTAGCCTATGTGCACACTGTAGCTGCTTCACCTGCTTCAGGGCATCTGACTCTATTGAGTTACGTGTAGTGACTCAGAGAGCTTTCCCTTGGTGGTACATAAAAGTTCACTTGCAGTCCATCAGTTTACATAAAAGTTTGAACTATTTTTGTTCAACTGCATTGCTGTACATTTTTAGACTAGCTAAACTTCATGCACACTCCGTTTGCCAAATCCACCACTTTGCTACATCCAGTGAGAGGGTATCAAAATCCCTCTAAAGCTTTTAGGTACTGCAGTGGTGCAGAGTGCTCTGTGAACACAGCCGTATTGCTTGTGCATCCAAAACTCAGGGGAAAGCTGCTAATGTGTGTATGGCATAATTCCCACTTTCTAAAAGTTAAAAGAAAAATATGGAAAAAGTCTAACTCAGGAGCTATTGCTCAGATTTGGCATGTATTGAAATAGTCTGGGGTAGATCCTTATAGACTGCAGTAGTTAAGACACTCATGATGTGAGTGTATTCAGTCTTATCTTTGCTATTATACAGAACTAAATCTGTACATATCTCTGCCTTTGCTTGTTTGTCCTCTACTCCACTTCATGCCATTGTCACAGAATCACAGAATCACAAAATGGTAGGGGTTGGAAGGGACCTTTGAAGATCATCTAGTCCAATCCCCCTGCCAAAACAGGTTCAGTTGGAGCAGGTTGGACAGGAATGCATCCAGGCAGGTTTTGAATATCTACAGAGAAGGAGAATCCACAACCTCTCTGGGCAGCCTGTGCCAGTGCTCTGTAGCCCTCAAAGTAAAGAAGTTTTTCCTCATGTTCAGATGGAATTTCTTGTGTTCCAGTTTGTGCCCATTGCTCCTTGTCCTCCCGCTGGGCACCACTGAAAAGAGTCTGGCCCCATCCTCTTGACACCCACCCTTTAGATATTTATAAGCATTGATGAGATGCCCCCTCAGTCTTCTCTTCTCCAGGCTAAACAGACCCAGGTCTCTCAGCCTTTCCTCATAAGAGAGGTCCTCCATTCCATTGATCATCTCTGTAGCCCTCCCCTGGACTCTCTCCAGTATTTTCTTGTCTTTCTTGAACCAGGGAGCCCAGAACTGGACACAGTACTCCAGGTATGGCCTCACCAGGGCAGAGTAGAGGGTCCTTCGACCTGCTGGCCATGCTCTTTTTAATGCACCCCAGGATACCATTGGCTTTCTTGGCCACAAGAGCACATTACTGGCGCACCTTCAACTTGTTGTCCACCAGAACTCCCAGGTCCCTCTCTGTGGAGCTGCTTTCCAGCAGGTCAGCCCCTAACCTGTACCAGTGCATGGGGTTATTCCTCCCTAGGTGCAGGACCCTACACTTGCCTTTGTTGAACTTCATTAGGTTCCTCTCCACCCAACTATCTAGCATTGCCTGGAGAAGAGAAGGCTTCGGGGAGATCTTATTGCGGCTTTCCAGTACCTAAAGGGGGCCTACAGGAGAGCTGGGGAAGGACTTTTTACTAGGGCATGTAGTGATAGGACGAGGGGGAACGGCTTTAAGCTGGAAGAGGGCAGGTTTAGATTAAACATTAGGAAGAAGTTTTTCACTTTAAGGGTGGTGAGGCACTGGAACAGATTGCCCAGAGTGGTTGTTGAAGCCCCGTCCCTGGAGGTGTTCAAGGCCAGGCTGGACGTGGCCTTGGGCAACCTAGTCTAGTGGGAGGTGTCCCTGCCTGTGGCAGGGGGGTTGGAACTCAATGATCTTCAAGGTCCCTTCCAACCTAAACCATTCTATGATTCTATGTCAATGTCTCGCTGAATGGCAGTACAGCCCCCCGGTGTGTCAGCCACTCCTCCCAGTTTTGTGTCATCAGCAAACTTGCTGAGGGTACACCCTGTCCCCTTATCCGGGTCATTGATGAATATGTCGAAGAAGACCGGACCCAGTACTGACCCCTGGGGAACACTGCTAGTTACACACCTCCAACTGAACTCGGCACCACTGATGATAACCCCCTGAGCTCTGTCATTCAGCCAGTTCTCAATCCACCTCACTGTCCACTCACCTAACCCACACTTCCTAAGCTTACGTATGAGGATGTTATGGCAGACAGTGTCTAAAGCCTTGCTGAAGTCGAGGTAGACAATGTCGACTGCTCTCCCCTCATCTACCCAGCCAGTCATGCCATCATAGAAGGCTATCAGATTGGTCAAGCATAATTTCCCCTTTGTGAATCCATGTTGACCACTCCTGATAACCTTCTTTTCTTCTACCTGCTTAGAGATGATATCTAGGATGAGCTGTTCCATCACCTTTCCATGGATGGAGGTGAGGCTGACTGGCCTGTAGTTTCCTGGGTCATCCTTCTTGTCTGTTTTGAAGACTGGCGTTAGCTTTCCTCCAGTCCTTGGGCACCTCTCCTGTTCTCCACGACCTTTCAAAGATGATGGAGTGGCTTCACAATAACATCTGCCAGCTCCCTCAGCATCCCATCAGGGCCCATGGATTTGTGGGTGTCGGCTTTGCCTAAATGATCTCTAACTTGATCCTTCTTGATCAATGGAGAGTCTTCCTTTCTCCAGGCTCTCTCCCTTACCTCCAGGGTCTGGGATTCCTGAGGGCCAGCCTTATCAGTAAAGACTGAAGCAAAGAAGGCATTCAGTAACTCCTGAACTTGTCCATTTCACTGTGTTTTAATTCCTGGGTCTGTTTTGGCAGTTCATAGAATCATAGAATGGTTAGAGTTGGAAGCAACCTTCAAGATCATCTAATTCCAAACCCCCTGCCATGGGCAGGGACACCTCTGACTAGATCTGATTGCTCAAAGCCCCATCCAACCTGGCCTTGAACAATTCCAGGGATGGTGTATCCACAACTTCTCTGGGCGACCTGTTCCAGCGTCTCACCACCCTCACAGTAAAGAATTTCTTCCTAATATCTAATCAAAATCTACCTTCTTTCAGTTTAAAACCATTACCCCTCATCCAATTGCTACACTCCCTGATAAAGAGTCCCTGCCCATCTTTCCTGTAAGCTCGCTTTAGGTACTGGAAGGCTGCTATAACGTCTGCCTGGAGCCTTCTCTTCTCCAGGCTGAACAGCCCCAACTCTCTCAGCCTCTCCTCATAGGAGAGGTGCTCCAGCCCTCAGATATCCTCGTGGCCCTCCTCTGGACTCACTCCAACAGGTCCATGTCTGTTATGTTGGGGGCCCCGGAGATGTATGCAGTACTCCGGGTGGGGTCTCACCAGAGTGGAGTAGAGGGCAGAACCACCTCCTTCGACCTGCTGGCTACGGTTCTTTTGATGCAGTCTGGGATGTGGTTGGCTTTCTGGGCTGCTAGCACACATTGCTGGGTCACGTTGAGCTTCTCATCAACACCCCCAAGTCCTTCTCCTCAGGGCTGCTCTCAATCCGTTCTCCACCCAGCCTGTGTTTGTGCTTGGGATTGCCCCAACCCAGGTGCAGGACCTTGCACTTAGCCTTGTTGAACACTATGAGGTTTGCATGAGCTTCTCAAGCCTGCCCACGTCCCTCTGGATGGCACCCCTTCCTTCCAGTGTGTCAACCGCGTGACACAGCTTGGTGTCGTCAGCAAACTTGCTGATTGACTACACTCAATCCCAACACCCATGTTGCTGACAAAGATGTTAAATAGTACCAGTCCCGGTACTGACCCCTGAGGAACACCACTTGTCACTGATCTCCACTTGGACATCAAGCCATTGACCACAACTCTTTGAGTGTAGCCATCCAGCCAATTCCTTATCCACCAAGTGGTCCATTAGTCAAATCCATATCTCTCTAATTTGGAGGTAAGGATGTTGTGTGGGTCAGCGTCAAATGTTTTGCCCAGGTCCAGGTAGATGATGTCAGTTGCTCTTCCCTTATCCACCAATGCTGTAATGCTGTCATAGAAGGCCACCAAATTTTTCAGGCATGGTTTGCCTTTAGTGAAGCCATGTTGGGTGTCACCCATCACTTCCTTATTTTCCATCTGCCTTAGTATTGTTCCCAGGAGGATCTACTCCATGACCTTGCCAGGCACAGAGGTGAGACTAACCAGCATGTAGTTCCCTGGGTCTTCCTTTTTTCCATTTTTAAAAATGGGTGTTATGTTTCCCCTATTCCAGTCAGCGGGACCTTCCCTGGCTTGCCACAACTTCTCAAATATGATGGATAGTGGCTTAGCAACTTCATCCACCAGGTCCCTCAGGACCCGCGGATGTATCTCACCAGGTCCCATGGATCTGTGCACCTTCAGGTTCCTTAGATGGTCTCAAACCTGATCTTCTCCTACAGCAGGCAGTTCCTCATTCTCCCAGTCCCTGCCTTTGCCTTCTGCAGCTTGAGTGGTGTGGCTTCACCCTTGCCAGTGAAGACTGAGGCAAAAAAGTCTTTGAGTACCTCAGCCTTCTCCATGTCTCACATGACCAGGTCTCCCATTTCCTTTCAGAGAGGGTCCACATTTTCCCTAGTCTTCCTTTTATCACTGACTTATCTGTAGAAGCTTTTCTTATTGCCCTTGATGTTCCTGGGCAGATTTAATTCTGTCAGGGGTTTATCGTTTCTAACCTGGTCCCTGGATGCTCGAACAATTTCTCTGTATTCCTCCCAGGCTACCCGTTCTTGCTTCCACCCTCTGTAGGCTTCCTCAGAATTCCTCAGAGTGACCTCTGTCAATTTCCATGAAAACTCCTAAACCTTATTCAGTCTCCCTGAACCCATCTGCCAGGCCTCTGGACACACTTATTTCATGAGGGCTGTTGGATGCTCTAAACATTTCCTCTTTCTTCTTTCCCTTCCCTAACTTCTGTTCTTAAAGTGCAACATTCTAACTACAGGAACCATCCTTCTGTGTTGGGAAGGAGCTTTGCATATGCTCGTATTTTTTCTGTGCCTTAAATCACTCAGAAAGAAATGGGAATGACTGCATGCTCTAGGATTTTGGTTTTTGAAATATTTATTTTTTATTAGAGTGAAATTGCTACTGGAGATGCCTTCATGTAAAAATGTTTTCCAAACGTCAAGTTTTTTATGAATTGATTTGTTTGATGCTCCTTGCTGTGCCCCAGGACACTTTGAAAATGAGACTTTTTTTCAAGAGTTTTATCTTGCTGTGAATATTTATATACATCAAGTTGCAATAAACCCAAACAATTTTCTCATTAACAATGCAGTTTGCAGAAGTCAATAATTTCTTCTGTGCCTGTGTCAGGGACACCATGCACTTGAAGTAGGGGAAAGGAAAAAAGGTTTCAAAAAAGAGGACTCAAGATTAACGTCACACACTGTAATAGAAGTCTTGAAATTATCCCCTTCATCATACCGTATTTATAGTATTAATTTAATTTGGTGGCATTCAATATTGGTGCATGAGGTATGGATGTCCTTGCATGCTGGTTGCATAGGCAATAGGTAGAAGAATTTAACAGAGCCCCTTCATATGAGAAATACCTGAACCAGAGCATGGCCCTGAATGAGTTTAGGTGAAAGCAGCACTGAAGGGCTTCCAGGTGGGACTCCCTAAATGCTGAAGTGTACCAGGTTTTAGAGAGGTGTGTGTTCAACAGAAGAGCTAACCTGGGGCTTCACTCGGGGAACCTTTGTTGCAGAGTTTAGAGCAACCTTTTGGATGTGCAAGTTTATGCTGGAGGAAAGCTCCCATGGCTTCAGCAGCTGGAAGAAGAAGGAGTCTTTGTTCCCTGGGCTGAACAGAGCTTTAGTATCAGTAAAACTCTGAGTCTCGGTTTCCTACAAGTGAAGTGCTTGTGGATGACAACAGACACTGCTGCTAGACCGAAGGTTTGTGTGCTCCCAGCTCTGTTGAATCTGCAGGGAAGTCAGCAGCTTCCTCTGTTGGTGTTCTGCACCTGGAAAATACCTGCTATTCTCCTGGGTCGGTGCTGTGGGGGGTGCAGAGGTGTGGTGTGTCTGTCAGGGTAATTTTAGGGGAGAAGGAAGGGGAATGAAGGAAACAAGTCATGGCATTAACAGGGAAAGAAGGCAATAGCCACCAGTGGTCTGCAGCACCGATGAAGGTGGCACAGTAACTGAGCCAGGAAAACTACCACAACTAGCTTGGATGCTAGTCACCCATTACTCAGTGTCTTGTTCCCATCCCACTAGTGCAAACCAGCAGCTCAGAGACAGCTGGAGATGCAACATCTGTGTGTGGGTGAAGAAAGCACATAGTTTTCTTGCAGGGGAGCATATGAGCTCCACAGGGCTGATAGAGGCTGGTTGCGTGTTTTCTTTTTACCTTTCAAAAAGGTGATAGGGTGGCTGTTGGGCTGCAGATGCTTTTGCTTGGGTACAGCTCTTGAGACCTGTGTTTGTTCCCACAGCAGGACATCTGTTTCTGTCCTATTAGTGTGTCCATCACCCCAGCATCAGATCTTTGCCACAAGCAAAGAACAGGGCTAGTATCTGTTGCATGTGGATCTTCCCTTGCTCTGTTCCCTGGTGGGGAGATCTCTGTGGTGGTTTATTAAATAGCTGATGTTCTGTGTGCTGTTTCGTCTCCAATGGACTCCAGCAGTGGAAATAGTGTTTATAAAAGAGATAGCATTTTTTCCCCTGTTGTTTGTCTCACACTGTGCCCATTTGTAAGTATTTAGCATTGACAGGCTCTACAGATGTGCCATTATTTCCTTTAGATGAAATCCCGCTGTCACACAAATGCAAGAGCCTTCCTGCCACAGTAGCAATGATGTGCAGAGTGGTGATATCTCATTTCCAGAACTGCCTCTCCTCAAAAGCTGGGGCAGACAAGCAACTCTATAAAGCAGAGCAGGTATTCCCCAACAACATTTTTAGTTTTGTTTCCCTTTCAGTAAAAGGATATACTAGTGTCCCCATGAAGCACGCTTCTTTTTTTATTCATTTTACTCATTCACATAGGCACTGTGATACCAGTCACTGAGTTAAACCCTCTGATTGATGGGTGTACTCAACTTGCAGGGGGAATACTGTCCATTTGGAGGCTAGTGCAAATATGGAGGAATAATACTGGGATTTTTTCAATGATCCAATTGGTCCATTCTGCCTGGACCCTATGTCTGTGTCACATGTGTCACAGTCTGGGGAGTGTCCAGCACAGCTTAAAGCTACAATGGTGGGCACTAGCCAGGGAAAGGCATATGCATGAGTGATGTACTATGCCCTTTACCATCTCAGATTTTGTTTCCTAGTGGGACTCTCTAAGTGGAATTAGGAACTGAAATAAGAAGTGAACAAGGGATGGGGTAAAAAGACGAAAAAAATGTACTGAGGGGAGCTGGGTATGCGGCGGGGGGGGATGAGGTGGGGAAAGACAGGTAGTTTGGCTAAGAAACGTTGCCACTGAAAGTGACAGGCACCTGGTTTAGCATTTAGTGGTGAACAGAGGGTGCTGGAAGACTGGCTTTCTATATGTGGAAGGAGAAGTTACCTGGGCACAGTGCTTTTCTACTGATTTATATTCAGAATAAGCTGCTTGCTAGGTCTGCTTTTTCCAGGATCATGAAGATACCCAGGAGCTGGTGCTGGTCAGAGAGAGGAGTGGGTCTGGACCTGGTGCTGCACGGACAGTAATGGCAGAGCACCTTGATGGCTGTACTGGATTCTCAGCTACAGATAGTGTTGGGTCTTTTTTAATTTGGAGACTATTGGAGAAAAAGGTGGAAATCACCCTCACCACCTCCTGTCCTGTATTTGATGATTCCTTGCTCTGTGTGCAAAAGCAGACTGGGTCTTGCAGGAGGGGAAGGCAGGTAGCAGTATTCTCCAGGTCAAGCCCAGGAAATGGGAAGAGACCAGCTGAAGGGCTGGTTGGAAACGCAGGCTATGGTAAGGACCTGCACCAGTGGGTGCATCTGCAGAAGAGAAGTGGGGAGGACACCATGATATCACTACTCAGAAGGTGAAAGGAAAATCAGGGTGCACTGAGAGGAGAGCAAAGGGTGGAACAAGAAAACCTGCCATAGGGAAACCCCTAGTGCAGTTCTCAGGTCTGTGTTCATTGTAGAGAGGAGCAAACTGGAGGTCCTTCAAAGGGAAGCTGCAACAATAAGAGGAGTTTGTGAAATAAGAGAACAGCTTGGGCAGTCAGATGTGCTCAGTCAGAGGAGAAGACAAGACAACCATGTTCATCCATATATAAAAGGCTGCTGCAAAGATAAAAGTTAGACCAATTATTTTCAGTCATTGGCAAAGGCTATTCAAAAAAAATGGGTTTTGAGGGCCAGCAAGGAAAATCATTGAAATACTCCAGTGAAACTTGTAACCTGCCAAGTTTTAGTTCTCTTGAAGCAGAAGGAAAGGATTTGACTAGGCATGGGATCAGCAGTGTAACCAAGAATACAGCTGGCAATCAGGGCCTGCTGTGAAATAGCCAGCGGACCCACCTTTCAGATTAGAGAGCTTGCAGGAAAGAGCTGAAATATGCTGCTGTGTGAAGGGATGCTTTCCTCACACAGATCCTGGCAGAGCCCCAGATTTCAGCCCCTGCCTTTCCAGAAGAAGCTGCAGTTGCTGCAGTTACAGAAGCGCTCTTTTAAAATGGAGAAGGAGAATTCAGCTTTACTTTTATTTCTGTAGTTGGATAATAATTAATAGAGAATGTGGTGATATGTACTTTAGTCCAGTTTTATGAATGCAGGAGCTACATCTTGTCACTCTATATGGATTTGTGCTATGCAGGCCACCATGGTATGGTGCAGATGAGTCAGACAATATGAAGTGCGGATAAGGAGTTGTCTGTAGACATTTTCACCTGCCCTATACTTTCCCCAGAAATGCCAAAGCATGTAGGGGAATGGTAGTGAATTAAGGTCTTGGATTGCAGCACCAGACTGCAGGGTCCACCAGAGTGCTGTGTGTATGCCTCCTTCCTTTTCACACTCTGGTGAATACAATAAAATAATGGTGCAAAACTTCTGAAGGCAAATGGACCTGAATTGCCAAACCAAGATGTAACACCTAACAGCTCTGGATGCACGGGGTTGATTCCAGCTGTATGAATGCAAATTCTAGCCAGACAGAGAAATTCAGCAGTAAGAGCAAGGTGTAAGTGGTAAATCTAAATGAAAGATCCAATTAATCCTCACCTATATATATATATTAGTAACTTCTGGTGAATGGTCTGTGACAAAAATGCTGAAATATTAAACTAGGACTATGATGTAAAATGCATTTCCTATCTCTGATGAGTAGAGTTTCAAGCTAGATTCTGTCATTCTTGCTTATATTCTGTAATAATTTTTGGTTTATGTAAATCCATTTGCTTGCCAAGAGACAGATTACTGTATAAAGGTCTGGTCAAATATTTTGGAAAAATTATAGTCTGGTTTTGCTTATACCTAACTTTGGCCTCATCTCCAATTTTGGCAAGCATTGTAATTTATTCTTGAATATTGTGTTAGCTTTGCTGACATGTCAAACCGGATACATAAGACCATTTTCACATGGTCTTTGTTTATTTGATCAAGCACTTGATCTAGTGCTTGAAATTTCTTGTCCGTGTGGCCTCTTGTAGTAGTCTGCCGACAAATAATTCACTGAATCCGGCATGCAATAATTCTTTAGCACTAAGCTTCATGTTTTCATCTGACCCAAGGTTATTTTCCCCCTTGCTTTCTGCCTCCCTTCTCCAGCAGAATTTTTCACACCAGCAGAAGGATACTGCATGAAGGCATGCCTCCTGCAGATACCCTGTAGGTACTTCTTTCTTAATGTTAGCTGTAAACTGTGGCAGCTGCAGAGCACGTACTCAACCCATTCAGCCACCTTCATCAGCTGGCAGAGGGAAAAGAATTGAAACCTGCAACCTGCAGCCACTGTAGTCATCCCACACCAATGGGACTGGTCATGTGAGCAGAGCCTGCTGCCCGCTTTAGGATAATTTACTGAATCTGTAGGAAACCTTATTGCATATAGAAGAGAAACTGGCACAGTAACTGGAAATTAAATGTATTCTTCCTACATCACAGGGTAAGCAGTTTTTGTTTGTACGTGTCTGTATAATCTAGCAAAGCAGTGTGCAGCAGCCTGGCCTCTGCACTGATTTTACAGTTGGGCTTACATCACCAGACCCTGTTCTTAATTTCCACAGAAGAGTGAGGGGAGAATAAAGATACATTAGTCCTACAGAAAGTGTGCAGTCGGCAGTGAATAATGAGTGATGTCTCTGCAAGTAGCCCTGCAGTCCTTTATGCAGTAATGTGGTCTTTGACGTCAATGGGAAGTTTGCTTCCACAAATCCTAAACAGCGACTGCAGGACTTGGTTTCATGGGGTTTTATGAAGCACAGCTCTCAGAGCCACTGAAAGAAATCAGGATGTATTTCACTGGCAGCCCTCCTGGTGTATCTATTCATGATGCTTTTTGCTGCCACCTTGGTTTACTGCATTGCTTCTCTGGTGTATATTTTTTTGTACACGCTCTCCAGTCAGTTTTTCTTCACTTATTCCATTAAGGTCAAAAAGTGGGGGATTAGGCAGGTTTGTTCTTCACCATCTTCATTCTGAGTCACTCTTGCAGGAAATGCAGGGGGACATGTGCTTTTGGAAATTCAACAGGTGCCAACCTGCTGCCTTCGTGTTCCACTTGGGTAGAAGAGCACTTTTCTTGTAGCACAACCCCTAAGCCAGTAATACCCAGTTGTGTGTTCGTGCTACTCTGGAGGGTCAGTTGTATTGGGTTTTGTCTCCCTGGGGGGGACAAGGTTATGAAAGCACAGGGGAAAACACAGCTGTCAAACAGAAAAGGCTGAGGACTTAAGAGAAATGTGTGCTTTTGGACAGCAGGGCTTTTGGTGTAATTACATGTGATAATGCATGACTCTCTAAGAAAGGCAGTGGGTGCAAGAGAATGGACAATCTCACCCACCCATTTGGGAAGATTTGATAAGAATATATCGTAATGAACCCAATTTATTTTTCCTGCCTGGCACCTTCTGATTATATCCCGCTTGATTTATTTGTTTATGGATGAACTTCAATTCCAAATCAGGGTAATTTTCACATTCTCTTCGACAGGTTGTATTAGGTATCTTTGTTTTGGGAGGCTGATTTTAGGGAAATCTTCCCTCTCCCCTCCCCATAACCTCTCCTCTCAAGCTGGGAACTTCCCATGATCCCAGCAAACAACTTTCACTCATTGTTATGGGCAGACAACTGTTTTTATAAAAACTGGGAAAAGTTTCTCTGACCTTGTCCTAAAGCAACTGGCAGGGATGAGCCAGAGAGAAGAGAAGGGACATGAAGATGAAGCCAGCAATAGTCCTAAGACCTAAGACCAGCCTTAAATGTATTAAATGCATTTTCGAATTGGGGATAGAGACAGTTATTTGCAACACCTCAAGGGAGGTTCACGGCGGGCCACTCTGTTTTGGGGCATGGAGCTGTTGTGAATAAGTGATTTAGATTGCTTAAAGAACCACTGTCAAAGATGTTGGCAAAATGGTTTTAATATGATATTGTAAAAGTGTGACTTAACAAAGTTCGATGGCAAGACTCACCCTATTAATTACTGCATGGAGAAGATACAAAGGAAAATTGAGTTACACTTGAATTAGAATGATTCACAGAGAGACCAGGGACACAAAGGGTAAGGGAGACCCTCCTGCTGAATCATGAGGTTCAGAATGGACTTCCTTGCTTTCTAAACTCCTTCTCAGAGAGGAGCCTAGGTGCAGCTGGATCCAGACCTAGTCCCAGACCTGATCAACAGTTTATGTCTAAAGGATTGTCTATGTTTCTTTAGCATCAATTCATCATGCAACCAATGTCACCAAGGCAAAATCATACTACAGGGTTGTGCCCAATATTGATCACTTACCAAAGATCTGACATTTGTAAAAGGTCTCTCTGCCTCAACGAGCAACGTTGAGAGGCATCCCAGCTCAAGGGGAGATCACTGCCATGCAGCCCTGCTGCCTAGCAGGGAGAGCTCAAAGAAGGCTCACTTAGGCTGTCATATTTATGGGATAAAGTGGTTGGCTCATTGTTAAATCACATGAGATAGAAAGTTAGGCATGAGACTCCTTGTACCCACAACTTTCTTTGTTTGTTGATAAATGAGTCTTGGAAAAGCTACCTGCTATTCATGTGTTGATTGCATGATTGGTGACCCAAGGCTCTATACATGGATGCTTACTGCGCCACTCTGCTCTTTTTTGGGTTTTCAGAGAACAAAGTGAGGCATTCTTGACCTGGCTATGGATCAGGCCTTTACCTCCTTTGGAGCCTGTACCAAACTACTGCTAGTTTGGTTAAAGGGTAAAGTGCTTCTGTAATAGGACCCCCATGAGGAATGGTGGTGCCTGCAAGGATGCCCTTGGCTAAGTTCACCTGAACGTTGCAGTGGTCCTGGTGGGTGGAGGGAAGCAGGCACAGGAGAAGCAGTGGCCAACACCAGCCACTTTTCTTGTAGGGCCATGTGTCCTGGGCAAGACCTACAAGGCAGGGAGCAATTCTTGTCACATTTCAAGAGGGGTATGAGTAAACTTCCCAGGTAGTGAGAAGCACATAGCTGTCTGGCTTTTTGGTACTTTCTGTGCTTTGATAGCTTCCGTGCAGACTCACAGCTGCATTTATATCACTTCACCTCCCCCACCCTCCACCCTCCCTTCCCTCCAATTCCCTGTAGTGTAGTGGTGGGGAGGTGTTATGTTTTCTCTATTCATTCTTTGTTTTAATGGAAGAAGGGAATAAGGAACATACTGGTTTGTCAATACCTGGAGTTAGTTTCCTGGTGGATTGTCGTCATTTCTGTAATATCACACTCTTTGGTTTCACAGATTCTGAACACTGCCATCATTATGGAAAGCCACCAAAAACTTGTCTTTCTATGCTGGAGAACCTGAGTACTTGGGCTTGTAAATACCATCCATTTCACCAGTGTGACAGCTAGAAAGATTATTTGTCCAAAGACCCATGGGAAATAAGTAACAGAAGGAGAATAAATCTGTGCTTGTCTTCAAATTACTATGTCACCATATAACCAATTAGATTTGTCCTAGATGAGGCCCTTATCCTGTTTGTTTTGGTTTAGCCATATATAAAACCTTTTCTCACATCAGTCATTTTCATTTGTGCTGCATAGTAGTTTTTGAGTCTGTAGACCTCAGATTTTTTCAGACACATGGGAAAAATCCTGCCACTTCTAGATTTGCAGTGAAGTTAAGGGACATAGAGATTAAGTGAAGATCATGTGTTGATGTTAAAAGCAGTGTTGGGGACTAACTAGTAAGTGGTTAAGTAAGTGCTAAGTTAGTGGTGGTAAATGGAGTTAAATCCAGTTGGTGTCCAGTCACAAGTGGTGTCCCCCAGGGCTTGGTGCTGGGGCCGGTTCTCTTTAATATCTTTATCAATGATCTGGATGAGGGGATTGAATGCACCCTCAGTAAGTTTGCAGATGACACTAAACTAGGTGGGCATGTTGATGTGCTTGAGGGTAGGTTGGCTCTGCAGAGGGATCTGGACAGACTGGACCGATGGGCTGAGGCCAATGGTATGAGGTTCAACAAGACCAAGTGCTGGGTCCTGCATTTGGGTCACAACAACCCCATGCAGCGCTACAGGATTGGGGCGGAGTGGCTCGAAAGCTGCCTGGCAGAAAAGGACCTGGGGGTGTTGGATGACAGCCGGCTGAATATGAGCCAGCAGTGTGCTGAGGTGGCCAAGAAGGCCAACAGCATCCTGGCTTGTATCAGGAATAGTGTGGTGAGCTGGACTAGGGAAGTGATCATCCCCCTGTACTCGGCACTGGTGAGGCCCCACCTCGAGTACTGTGTTCAGTTTTGGGCCCCTCACTACAAGAAGGACATTGAGGTGTTGGAGCGTGTCCAGAGAAGGGCTACAAAGCTGGTGAGGGCTCTGGAGGACAAATCTTATGAGGAACGACTGAGGGAACTGGGGTTGTTTAGCCTGGAGAAGAGGAGGCTGAGGGGAGACTTTATCACTCTCTAAACTACCTGAAAGGAGGTTGTAGAGAGGTGGGGGCTGACCTCTTCTCCCAGGTGACAAGTGAAAGGACAAGAGGAAATGGGTTTAAGTTATGTCAGGGGAGGTTTAGACTGGATATTAGGAAGCATTTTTTCACTGAAAGGGTTATTAAACATTGGAATAGGCTGCCCAGGGAGGTGGTGGATTCACCATCTCTGGAGGTGTTTAAAAAAAGGGTAGATGTGGTACTTAGGGGCATGGTTTAGAAGTGGGTTTTGTCAGGGTAGGTTAATGGTTGGATTTGATGATCTTAAAGGTCCCTTCCAACTTCAGCAATTCTATGATCCTATGATTCTGTCCTGAGTCTGGCCACCTTGACTGAAATACTGCCCTGTGCAAGGGAACACAGGGTGGAGATGAGAGGCCAGGACTCTAGCCTGTAGTCACTGTCTGTGGGGGGTGCTGGTGTCCACCCTGCATTAATGCCTGTGGACTGCATTGGTATGAAAGTCATTTGCCAGCTAACAAGCACAGTGGAACACAGAGTATGTGAAAGAATGGGTGCTGCTCTATGGTGGCATCCCTCTGGTGTCTTACTGTTCAAGTACTCTCTTGCCAATTAAAGCAATTACAATGGAAAGTGCCAGATTGTCTGTAGTGGTTCAAGAAGATTTGGGAGGAAAATGCTCTGGGCAAGGGCCGGGTCACTGTGAAATATGTTTGCCAACAGGATTTCTCAGGTGGTAAATGGGATTCAGGAGAGATGCAATTCTGTGGCAATTCTACTGTTTTTCATTAAGTTGTACCTTTGTCTGAAACTTCTGAGAACCCAACCTCAGTTCTGCAAATCTAGGTCACTGCTCTCAGAAGTCTATGTGGGTGGTGTGGGTCCTTGATAGAGTGCTAGTGTGCTGATGGGGTTGTCCAGGAGGGGCGAGACAGGAAGAGGCCAGGTGCAGACTCGTGACAACTGGTATTGCTGGTGGAGGCTGTGTTGTGGTGTCCTGTGAGAAGAAAATGTCACCTCCTTCCATTTTGGAAGTTATCTTAATGGTACTAGGTGGTATGCTAGGTTCTTGGTGCCAGTAATCAGGGGAATTGGTACAGACATGTACTGACTGGATAATAAATTAATGCTCTTAAAAGCCTCGTTAGTTAAAGCAAATCTGAGGAGAGTTCAGCACAGCTTGTGATGCAGATTCGCTAGAGGGATATTTTCCTGTGCTTACAGGAGACAGCATTTTTCTATCTGGTAACCAAGCTGATCTTGGTTGGTTTAATAAAGGGTGTAAAGCAGTAAGTTCTCAGTTAATTTTTAGCAGTGTGATTTTCATTCTTTGAACTTGCCACAGACTTCTCAGGTCCTGCTTCCAAGGAAAGCGAGGCTGCCTGGTGACATCCTGCTCCACTGGGCTAAAAACATTGGATGGGCAGTGTGTGTCTTCCTAGTGTTGTAGCCGTGATGGTCTGAGGGCAAAAGGCAAGATTTTGGGCATGAATACTAAGTTTTACTGAATTAGCCAGTATAATGGACTAAGCAAAGTACATAGCTGGGTACTATGTGAGATTTCAGACACATGACTTGATTTCAGGTTCACTCTAGGTGTTAATGTATGTTTTCCAGGCTTGCTTGGTAACAACTAGAAATTGTTCCAGCTCTCTTCTGCAATTTTTTTTGTTTGTTTGGCTTCTGTGCCTTTTCTTGGGGGTTGGGTTTTTTCCTATTTTTTCTTCTGACTTTATCTTTGCTAGAAGTCTTGGTCCTAGACAAGAGTGTAAGCTCATGCGAGGCAAGTGCTACTCTATATGAATGTATGCACACAAGATATCAGTGACAGAATTGTCACTAAGTGTCAGGGACAGTCATTCTTCTTAGTGGCAGAATCGTTTTTCAAGCTGTACTTTAAAATGTACTTATGTGATTGCTCTGCTTTCCTGAGCAGGCCTCTGCAATTTTATGTAGATGAGTTTCTTGCTTTACAGTGGGAAGCACATGAGATGGTCTGATGGTTTTTATTTAGGTATTTGTATGCAACTCTAGCGTTTCATTTTACAAAAAAAAAAAAACAGGTTATTTTTATATGGGAAAATGCAAGTTGTTCATTTAAGTGACTGCAGCAATTCTGCCAGCTCAGGTATTGAGAATCCTTTAGTAATACTGAATGTTTTCCAAAGGACAACATTAAGTGACAATATTTACTTCAACTGCCAGAACTGAAGTTGTGAAGTTGGCCATGTTTTTAACCTAAGTTAATGCATCCTAACCCAACCACCATCTTAGCTAGTGACTACATCTAGGCCTCTCTTTGCTTTAATATAATTTGTAGTAAGAAGCAAAACCAGATATGTAAGTCAATAGGGGAGTTGTAAATTTTATAGCATAAATTATAAGAGTGTATCACTTTTACTTTCTCCTAATGTGCTGTATGGATCTGTAGGAAACTACACTGGGTAATAGAGGAGAAAAATAAATGGTTGATTTTGGGATTTCAGTGTAGAAAGAGTTCACCAGTGGAGTCAGACAATGGCCTGTGTGGTTAAACATAGCAAACAAGCAAGCAAGCAGGGACACAGAACAAGATAGCACTGGGTAATAACAAGGAAGGGAACAGGAAGCCAAATGAAGAACACCATTATTTCACTGCACAGTTCCGCAGTGCTCCCCAGGTGGTCCCTACTGTGCACAGTCCCGAGCAGTCATAGAATAGAATAGTTCAGTGGAAGGGACCTACAATGATCATCTAGTCCAACTGCCTGACCACTTCAAGGCTGACCAAAAGTTAAAGCGTGTTGTTAAGTGCATTGTCCAAATGCCTTTTAAACACTGACACGCATGGGACCTTGACCACCTCTCTAGGAAGCCTGTTCCAGCTTTTGACCATCATCTCGGTAAAGAAGTGTTTCCTAATGTCAAGTCTGAACCTGCCCAGACACAACTTTGAACCATTCCCATGCATCCTGTCACTGAATCCCAGGCAGAAGAGATCAGCACCTCCCTCTCCACTTCTCTGCAGGAAGCTGTAGAGAGCAGTGGGATCTCCCCTCAGCTTCATTTTCTCCAAAATTGACAAACCCAGAGTCCTTTGCTGCTCCTCATAGGACATTTCTTCCAGCTCTTCCACCAGCTTTGTGACCTTCATCTGGATGCATTCAAGTGCCCTAACATACTTCCTAAATTGTGGGGCCCAGGACCACACACAGTATTCAAGGTGAGGCCACACCATGACTAAATATGGCAGGATAATCACCTCTTTTGATGAGCTGGTTGTGCTGTGTTTGGTGCACCCCAGCATGTGGTTTGCCCTCTTAGCTGCCACCACACACTGCTGACTCATATCGAGAATGCTGTCAACCAGCACCCCCAGGTCCCTTTCTGCAGGGCTGATCTCCAGCCACTCTTCTCCCAGTTTGTACTTGTGTCCAGCATTACTCTGTCCCAAGTGCACAATCTGGCATGTATTTTTGTTAAATTTCATGCCATCGATGATTGCCCAAATCTTACAGTGTTTACGGTCAAAGACGAAAAGCTACAGTAGGTGGTGGTATGAATGAAATAAGGAATAGCTTCTACTAGCTTGGCTTCTTCAGAGTTGAAAACCTGGAAAGTACACAAAGGTCTGTGAAAAGATAAATGGCATGCAGGAAAGAGAAGAGGAAACTCACTGTTTCTTCTGGTCCAAAGATTAGAGGGTTTGCAATGACACTAACTAGTAGTGGCCCAGACCAAACAGGAAAATATATCTGTCCAAGGAGCTCACACACATGGAAGTCTTTGTCACAGGGCATTTTGCATACTGTAAGTTTTATATAGTCTCATAAAACAGCTGGGTAAAATCATGGCAGAAGGGTCTACTGAAGACTATACAACAGCTCATCATCTCTGGCTTGGGAAGCTACTAGGAGAATATCACATCATGCTTGCTGTCTTTGTATGCTTGCAGTCACAGCTCTGTTGTGGTCCATATGGTTATTCAGTTAGAAATAATGTTCTTGCTGAATATACAAATGAGCGGTATTCTTTTTCCCTGACCAAGAAAATGTTCCTTTCTGGCTGCTTTAGCATCTCCAGATACAACCAAGTGGGATGGTATTGGTCTTCTTGAAGCTCCATTGGCAGCCTGAAAGTTAAGTCTTGTGCTTTGTACTGCTCCAGCTGGTTCTGTCCCTTGTGGACCTCACAGGAGAGCTTCTGTGAGGATCTCACACAAGATAAGAATCAAAAGCTCTGGGAAGAATCCAAGTAAAGAGGTGTCTCACATTAGCAGTACATCCCGTTTTGTGGAAATCAAAAGATTTCATGCAATCATGTGGTGGTGCTCTGGGACTGCACTGTGTGTTGGGATGGAAACACATTTCAGATTCCTTGCCCTAGTGCAACCAACTTCTGGTCCCTGTTGCACACTGCACATCTTAGGATGGAAATAGGAGGTTTTACTGCCTAAAACCTAAAACATAGACTCAGAAGAACACAACACTGAAAGATACTGGAAGCGCCTCTGACCCATCAGTGGGCCACTGGTGAATACCTAGGAGCAAGGCAAATACACAGTGAGCTTTCTTAGCATAGTCCCCAGCTCCCAGCACAGTGTCTTCCTGAGCCTGGGGAATCTCTGAAGTTAGAAGCTGGATTTTATTCCATGGATTTGCCTGATTTGCCTAGAAGGTGTGCCTTCTTGCTAGTCCAAGCTGATGTCACACTTTGAGTTTGTCCCTGGCACAGGCAGGCTGAGAACAAGTGGAGAGACAAAAACAAACAAAAACCCCTCAAATCCTTAGAAGAAAACAGTGAAAGAATATTGTGATCTCTGAAACAGAATCCAGTAAGGATTGTCCATGGATGAACAGCAAGAACTATCTGCCAAGTGGCACTCAGAGATTTTGCTTGGAGGGTCACTGTGTCAGAGATCAGAGCAAAGCCACTGCACTGGAAAGGTCTGAAACTGTTTCCAGAGAAGGCTAAGCATTTTTCCTGCTGACTCCTCACACAATGCAGCAAGAATAGCTAATGCTGCTTGAGCCTACTGCAAACTGCCTATTTTCTGTCCACTAATAAATTTTCCCCTGTATTGCAAGGATAAATTTCATGCAAAGGTCCATATTGTGTCATCTTTCTCATTGTCATGCTTTGGGTCAGACTGGCCACTGAAATGAATGACAGATGCTCTCCCCCACCTCCCTCTGCGAGGAGAGGAGGGAGAAAGAGACTGATGAGTTTAGAAAAAAACTCGACTACTTGATGAAAATATTAATAAATTAATAAAATAGTAAAAAAAAAAAAAAGAAATATATCTAATATATACAAAACAGTATCAAGCTCCCAGGATGATGATCGTGTCACCAGCAGGCACGGGGAAAGTCACAGACTGGACTCAGTGACAGACAGGAGCTGGATTCTGGATCTGGATTCAGGAGTGCGCAGATCAAAATCAAAGGCAGATGAACAGACAGAGTCCTCCTCGGACATCGGCCATTGAAGAAAGAGGCCTGACCCTTTGGTCTCTCAGCTTTTATACTGAGCACAAGGCAGATGGGATGGAATACCCTGTTGGTCAGTTTTGGGTCACCTGTCCTGTCCACTCCTCCCCACAAGTGTGACCCCTCTATGCTTTTCCACCTCCGTCCCCGCAACGTGGCACAAAACAAAAGTTAGCTGACCTTGTTTTTTATAGCAATAAGTATAAACTCTACGCATACCATTCCTTGGAATAAATTGCAGATAATCTGGTTTTGTCACTCTGAGAATGAACAGTGTCTCCACAATATCCTGTTAATTTAGTTTTTTTAGTTAATTTAGTTAACAGTGTCTCCACAATATCCTGTTAATTTAGTTTTTTTTTCCTGTTAATTTAGTTAATTTAGTTAGTTAGAAGAGGCTTAGCTAAAAGGTAAAATTACTGAACAAAAAATTGGTTCTGTTTTACCTCGAACCAGGACACTCATATTGACAGTTCTTCTATGCTGCTGTTGAATTAATGCTAACAGAATTATTTTCTTCCAAATTCTTCTTCCTTAGAAAGATTCAAAAAAAGCTTTGGAAATGATGTTGCTTATAAATATGAAAATCTGAAAATTTCTAATGCCTAATTTTTCTCAACTGAAACTATAACTTTTTTTTTTCAGAGTGGGTATGCATGTGTTACAATGATGACAGCTCTGTTAATAAACTACTCCATTTGAGAACAAAAGAAACAAGGGCAAAAATCAGAAGTCTGTGAAGAGTTTTTAAGAAGGGAGCAAATGACAAATGCATTGCTGATTTTCTTTTAACTTTCCTGTCTGATGCATTCTCTTGAAGTATAAAAATGTTTTAAGAACAGTACGTGGGGAAATTTTGAATCTGAGCACTGCAAAGACGAAAAAGAAAGCTGTCAGCTACTTTAAAGAGATGGGCATAGTATTAAAAATGTTATTATATATACTGAAATAAATGTATCCAAACCCCACCCGTAAATTATTGGAATCAAATCACAAAATCTTTAGCATATGAAAACAAAGGTGAAATATAATTTTTGTTCTGGTGAGAAAACAAAAAAATCAATAACCTTCAAATAATTTCTTACGTGAATGGAAGTCATAACATGAAACAAAACATTATCACTTATCCTTGAGTCATGAAGTGGAAATAAAAGACAACTGAAAGATTTGAGTCAATCTCTGCCTCAGGACACATCACCAGAACTTCACTGAAGTTACAGATGTAACTGTGGGCTGAACTAGACCCCAAATACAAAGCTTAAGCAGCATAATTTCTATTGATATAGACCGTAGCTTTGTACTGATAGTGACTGTATCCCATGTAATTCTTCTGTATTACATGTGTACAATTGCTCTTCCTCAGTTCCTAACAGAGCAGAGCAAATCTGGCAGAAGTGGATGTGGATGATGGAATCAGTCTCTTTCACCTCCATCACTGCTTCTACCTCTGTGCTCTCTGACACCTAAATAAAAGATTATTTTATTCATAAGGTTGGTTATTGAAAATCACAATATGAAAAAGTGCGTATTAAGGGAGGGGAATGCTCTCCAGTATCTTCAGAAAAGGTTTTTATTATGCATGAATGGTTATCATTATTATTCAAAGCATTATTATTTTATCATTCACATATTAGAGTTACTGAATAGTTAAAACATCTGATGGATAATTTATGAGTGGAAGAGGAGGACCTCCCTGTTTATTAAGAAGATCACACAAGTAGACAGAATCGTATAAATCTTAAATGACCATTCAGAAGGAACAAAAATTTGTGTTTGTTATGTCATTTTCATGAACAAGGCCTAGATTCAGATTAACCAGGGTTGCAGGTATTATTTGCAGATATTGTGATTTTTAGTAAAGGTTTATGGCCATGACACTGCTAAAATTCACAAATTTTTAATTTTCTTGCCAAGAAACAGAGAGAAAGAGGAGCACCAATGTGCGGGGTGAACCTGTGCTCATTCAAGCAGGTCTGGTCATGGCATACAGGCAAATGCTGTAGGTTTCAGTGTTCTCTCCTTAGTCAAACTTTGTTGCCATTGCAGTTCTCGAGAGAATCAAGTTAGGTGGCAGCAGAGTCTGGTCAGTGCGGGGCTGGTCAATGGCTTGGCTTTTAACTGTGGATGAACTACTCTCAGAAGTGAACACCTGGGAATAAAGTTTGAGACCCAGTGCCCAGTACTACATTGATGCTTCCAATGATCAAGTGTATGTTAGGTGGGATGGGTTGGCAGGTAATGTACTCTGTGTGGTTGCAAATAGTATCAGACCTGTGCCTCCACAGATCCACAGAAAGAATACTGAGTCCTGGACACAAAAAGCAATGCACTCGTGGTTGTAGCCCAGGGAATACAGTGTAGGGATCATCTCTTGAACTCTTTCTTCTCTCAGATGGCTGGCTGGAGAGAGGGGTGTTAGTGTGGCATCACCTAAGTGAGCACCAGGGCTGCATGGTCACCTGGAAGGTGGCCTTTGCTAGGGCAGCAGAAAGTCTTCAGAATCCATTGGCTCTTTGAGGCTCCGTGGTAAAAACACTGCCAAGTAGCATATGGTTTGAAATACTCGTTAACTCATGTCAGAGCCTGTGCACAGAATTCTGCACAAAGGGGATGCTCAATGAAGTAAGTGGAAGCACACTAGTACTTCCTATGGCCAGGACTGCCTTAGCATGCAGAGCTGCTCCACATGTTGCTTACCTTGACTTTGGTAGGACTCAGTGGTTGACAGATAGAGCTCAGAGGGTTGTGGTTAGTGGTGCAGAGTCCAGTTGGAGGCCAGTAACTAGTAGTGTCCTTCAGGGGTCAGTACTGGGTCCAGTCCTGTTCAATATATTCATCAATGACCTGGATGAAGGGATGGAGTGTACCATCAGCAAGTTTGCTGATGATACAAAACTGGGAGGGGTGGCTGACACACTGGAAGGCTGTGCTGCCATACAGCGTGACCTGGACAGGCTGGAGAGTTGGGCAGAAAAAAAACTGATGAGGTTCAATAAAGGCAAGTGTAGGGTACTGCATCTGGGGAGAAATAACCCCATGCATCAGTACAGGTTGGGGGCTGACCTCCTGGAGAGCAGCTCTGTGGAAAGGGACCTGGGAGTCCTGGTGGACAACAGGATGACCATGAGCCAGCAATGTGCCCTGGTGGCCAAGAAGGCCAATGGCATCCTGGGGTGTATCAGGAAGAGTGTGGCCAGCAGGTCGAGGGAGGTCATCCTCCCTCTCTACTCTGCCCTGGTGAGGCCGCATCTGGAGTATTGTGTCCAGTTCTGGGCTCCCCGGTTCAAGAAGGACAGGGAACTGCTGGAGAGGGTCCAGCAAAGGGCTACAAAGATGATTAGGGGACTGGAGCATCTTTCTTATGAAGACAGGCTGAGGGACTTGGGGCTTTTTAGTCTAGAAAAAAGAAGACTCAGGGGGGATCTTATCAATACTTATAAGTACTTAAGGGGGGGGGTGCCAGGTAGACGAGAATAGCCTTTTTTCAGTTGTGCCCAGTGATAGGACTAGAGGTAACGGGCACAAACTGGAGCATAGGAAGTTCCATCTTAACATGAGGAGGAACTTCTTTACTCTGAGGGTGGCGGAGCACTGGCACAAGCTGCCCAGAGAGGTTGTGGAGTCTCCCACACTGGAGAAGTTCAAAACCCGCCTGGACGCCGTCCTGTGCAATGTGCTGTAGGTGGCCCTGCTGTGGCAGGGGGGTTGGACTTAGATGATCTCCAGAGGTCCCTTCCAACCCTGACGATACTGTGATACTGTGATACTGTGACTCTTAAGTGATTAACCTTAATTAAGGTCAAAAGCTTTCCATTAATACCTTTCTCATCAAAGCCAGTTCCTTCATCTAGGAGAAGTTTCCCAGGAATGCATATGGGCAGGTGCAATCAGTTGAGTCCCAGTCTGGGTGGACGGACTGCTACGGTGCTGTAGTGTTTGTATGTGTTCACTTTGTACCCAGGAGCCGTGATCTCTAGTAGATGCTTTAATTTGCCGTTTTGAATGCCTCAGAAACCGCATATGGGTAGTAATACCTCTTTAAATTTTTATCCAGAAATGTATTTGCACTGCTTCAGTCTAACGTGAGTTCCCCTGACAGTCTGAGAGACCATTTATACTTCTACTATGAACCCCTAACTGGTGTGAAAGATTTGCTTTGCCTTGCTTTGCTTTGTATCCTGTTAGAGAGACAAGTTGTAAACTAAGTTGAAGATATATTTGGAGCAGCAGACTGTTCTGATTTTTTTCAGACTGCAATTAAAAACTGAGTTCTGTGCCTAAATCCAGCAGTTTCACACCCTTCTGAATTTGTTTACTTTATAATCTTTGGAACACCTTTTATTAGCTATGAATTATATTATTCCCTCTCTCTCAGGAAAGTCTGTTGTTAGTGTCACTGAGAAGGCAGATGGTTTATTTAAACAGCTTTGGTTGAAGAAGTCACAGTTTGTGGTTACAGTGGCTTGGCAGAAGCATGTGATACGATTCACCAGAGGACATTGGTGCTTTGGGGAGCAGGGCTCATGGTGAGTCACAAGGTCTCCCTTGTGAGGGTGATCATGAGAATCACCTGGGCCAGTAAGTATGATAATTTAAATGAAATAATTTGGTTGGTTAGGTACATAGTGACTCACTGAGTGCGGCCTTCATAACTGAATTGTCAACTGCAAAGTGAAGCATTTACTGGAGGGATAAGCAGACAAAATATGAGATCTCAGTATGTTAAGAAATCTTATGATATCAACAAAAAGGGGGAGTTTATGAGAGAAGATTTGAGAAAGAAATCAAATATATTCCTTAAAGTTGACCAAGAGTTTGTAGACAGGAAGACAAAGTTTACGGGGAAGAGTTCTCTGGAGAAAAGATATCTGTAAGCAGTCCTGCATTCAGAATTCACATCAGCTGCTTGAGGCTAGTACTTGGAAGAAGAGTCTATGCAAAATATTAAATCAGAGAAAAGTTCTTCTCAGGGATACTGAATGCAGCAGTCAGGTTTTACCTGCACAGCAAAGCTCACCTCTCTCTTTGATGTCTTACAGAGGGTTCTGGTCTTTGCAGTTCTTGTGTTACTTAACTACAGCAAGAGCTGCAAAGGAGCTCGGTCTTTCATGATGAGTTCCAGTCAGGTTTCTGTATAATTGTTTAGTAGCATTTCCTGTTGTATTTGGAGTGACACAGGGCTGGTATTTCAATGTCACCTTAATAGCAATGAATATTTGTACATAATGTTTTATGTAAGGGATTTAGGTATTGCTCTTCTGTCATCTCTCTGTAATATTATTTTGTGTTCTCCTAGAGGAGAGAAATATTCTAGCTCTTGTTTTTATCTATAGATTAAAATAAATGACTAGAATTATTCAGAAAGAAATGAATTATTAATGCCAGATGTATTGTCCCACTTTTATTTGTCTTGAGGATATGTTTACATTTTGCATGCCTCTAGATGAATTGATGGATTTTTCTTGTTTTTTTTTTTTTTTTAGTTGATGTTTTCTATGAGGAAAAATTATAGTGTTGAGAACTAGAGACTGTTATAAAGTGCAGCTGCTGTAGTCAAGAAGTGTGTGTTTTCTCTGGGATGAAATTAAATGTCTCCCTTATTCCCTATAGAGGAGGGAGTGAACGTAAGCAACATGTAAGCAATTTTTACTTCTGAGTACTGTATGGAGGCTGAATCAAGTTGGCTCTGGGGCTGCATTCTACTTGTCTGATGGTTTGGTTTTCTTTTTCTTTTATGGGTTTTTGTTTTAATACATTTCTGATGAAAAAGGGACATAAAACACTCCCCTGAAGAAATATTTTCTTGGACAACTACCTCTTTTACCAGATCTGAAAACTCAGGTTCTTATGCAGATTGATACTGTCATAAAGGAACTGTTTTTCCATACCAAATGCTGTTACTATAGATGGAATCTATAGATGGACCTTTACAAGGTAATGATTTATATTTACCAAAAATGATCTAAAATATAGTTCAGAACAGAAGAGGTAAGAAATTTTTGAGTGATTTTAGCAAAGTTTATTGCCAGAATACAATTCAGCATGTCCCATGTGTATAGTTCAGTGGTCTATGAGCTCAGCCCACTTCCACCATGTTTGGTGGAAAGGTTCCCATTCACTCACTGGTATTTGGTGTATGGTAGCAGAAGTTATGAATGTGCCTGATTTGCACCTTCACAATGTATGCATGTAACTACAATTTTGCCTGTGCATATTAAAAAGATCTGAAAAAGATTTTTGTTATAACCAGTGTTGGAAAAAGTACAATGATCTTTCTTCTGCTTTGAGAATCAAGTAATCTGACAAACAATTGGCATGTAAGAACTGGAGCAAAATGGATAGAGATTGTGTGTGATGGCTTTTCATGACATATCCAGCTACATTAGGCACAGTAGTAGGAGGAAGAGGTGCAAAGGTCAGTTTTAATCTCTACTTCCTGAAAGCACTGGAATTTTGAATGTGGGCCATAAAAGTAATGAAAATGAAAAAAAATTTTGCTGTGTTTACTCATTGATAGGTAGTTCCTAGTTTCTTTTTTTTTTTTACAGTGATTTTTTACTGTGACTAATTCTATGTGTAAGATTTCACTTCAAATAAACTTTTCCATACTATGCCCATAAAATATCCCTTTATCCTCCCTAGCAAGTGACTTTAAGAAAAGTTAAGCGAGCAGAAACCTTCTGCAAGATAATCATGTGCTTTGGAAACACATGTAGCTCTGCCTATTTGCAGAGCTAAAGAAGAGGTCCTTAGTTACTTGGGTTAATTTTATTACCCCACGACTCCTTCAAATATATTTCTGTTTGTTGTCTATTTTTCTCAGACGATTCTGGCATGCATTGTGCCTCTAATCTGTACAAGTTCAACTAGAGTACTTTTAAATAAATTACTCAAAATTCAGTGCATCAGTGTGGATCTTCACAACTAAGAATGGTCTCTCCCTGGAATTTCAGCATCCAGCTATTTTTCCAAAATGACTGGATTTGGGATCATATTTAACATCATTCTGTTATATACTAGAAATTTTGGTTTAATTCAAAATTTTAAAAAGTTACTTAACAATCTTACTGAGACCACTGTCTCAATTTTTTTAAAGTGCTAATTCTTAGGTAGATCTTTAGGACATACTAACTCATACTTTGGTATTTTATACACGTGTTGACATATGGTTAAAGATTTTGAAAATAACTTCTTCATGGCTAAAAAGGATTTATCTCTGATCTCTTTGTGTTTCTGCTCCTCAAGCTATAAACTTGCATTTCAGGGAACAATTTTAGAGAACTACCTCATGTTGTGAATCCAAACTTCAGAGGCTGAAGAGTGTATTTTCTTTTTTTTTTTTAGCTGCATTTTTTTCCAAGTAGGTGATAATGAAATTTTCTTCTTTTTAAGAGCTCTTTCTTTGAGTTAAATAACCATTATCCTTTAAGTACAGGATTCATTGGGATGGACTATCTTGGAAGGAGTTTATCCTAAAACTTAAATAATTTACCTAGTTTGTATTAGTGGTCACTGGTATAATACAAAAATTGTTACCTGAAAGACTCTTCATCTCTTTCATGTATCTTTTTTTATCAGTTTTTATATACTTTTCCAATAAAAGACTAACTGAACACTTTTATTTTTCTATTTCGAAGCACACTTTTCCTTCACTTCTCCATCACAGTTTGGGAACAAGAAATGCTTTTTGATGACGAAGAATCTCTTCATTGCCTTTATTCCCTGTTTTTCCATCAGTCAGGTGTTAAAGATCTATCACAGGCTGAAAAGTTTCTTTCTGGATGTGCAGATGTGAGGGCAGTTTCAGCCAGCTTATCTGAAATAAAAGGCTTCATCTTCCAGCACTCTCCATTAAATTGCCTTGCCTCCTTGTTGCCAGTCAGTAATGGTGCGAAGTGTCATATGTTGGTTGGGCTTGGAGAGTAGGAGCCATGAGGGTGGTCTGCACAAGACTGCCTATTTAAAAACAGCTGCTATATTTTGGGGCTGAGTTTATTTCCCAGGTGAGTTCAGCATGCTTACCATGGGGAGATGGGCTCCAGTTGCTGCTAGCAACAGGCAGCCTGCTGATTTCTGCAGGGAGCTATGTCCCCTCCCCATTGCTAGAGCAGGTCTATCGGGCTGATGTGTTCTCTGAAGAGCCAAGATCATTGGTTAGTGCCAGTTTACGTGCCTGTGGGGTGGCAAAGCACTTTTCACAACTCGAGACAGGTCAGCACAGGAATGTCAGAAGGCAATAAAACTTCATTGGGTTCAGAAGGTAATAAAAATTGCATAAAAATAGCCTGCAAGACTCAAACTCATCCTGCCTTTTTTTAGCCTTTCCATAATCCTGGACTTTTAAAGCAGAAAACATTTCTTGTTTGCGGGTGCTTAGTTCCTTTAAACTGTTCTTTCTCATTGATGTGTGTAGGTCAGAAGAAACCACCTCCCTGAGGGAGATAGGGTCATTGAACCTGCTTTCTGTCTGGATTTATTGCCCTCTGTGTACCCTTAAATATGTAATCAAAGAGCTTCAGAGACAGCTCCCCAAAAGCAATGAGGTTGGTTTGCAAAAACCACATCCAGCTCCCTTCCCACCACTCCCTGCACAGCACCTACCTCTTGGAAGTTTTCTTACATTTAAAGGACACCTCAGCCACTGCAACCTGCGTGTGAATGCTTTGGGATTGAAAGCCTTCATCTTCTTATTGTGTGTGCTCAGCACGTAGAGCTTTTACCCTCTTGTGCAGCAGGAGCATCACCGTGTCCCTGGGTATATTTTAAGGACTGAAGGAAACATATGCTCCTTTCTCTTCCTTCCTTCCCTCAGCTGCTGTGGGAAGGTGATCATGGGTCCATGAGTCAGGCACTAGCTGTGTTATTGTGACTCAGAGGGATGTGGTGTGTAATGGCAGCAGGGATGCCAAGCTGTGACTTGCTGGGCAAAGCCACTCCAACAGTGTGGCTTGTAGTGTCTTGAAAAAAAGCCACAACTCCATGCATTAAGGCATCTCTCTGCCATACTCTGCCCTTCCTGCCCGGGAGAAGACTGAAATCTAAACTTAAAACCAACAACTTTGGTATTTTTTGCTTAAGTTATATAACACTGGTAACCAGCTGCTATGTCAAGCACACCATCCATTTGACCAGTGTAACTTGTATTCCTATTAAAGGCTGCTGCTACAGTGTGTCACATCACCTTAGCCAGCCTATGTGGATGTGAGGGTCTAGATGCTTGCCCCAGCAGCATGCCACCTCCACAGATAGTTACTGCCAACCAAAATGAAGTAGTGTTGCCTGGGCCAGCATGGTCCATTACTGCTTTAGCCCTCTGGGGAAGTGACCTCTTTGCTGGTGAGGCCTGGAGGCTAATGAGGAAGGTGGCATGTTTGCATCTTTTCCTCAGAAACATGGAGAAAGAAGAGATGTAAATTCACTGTGGAAGGGACCACCATCAGCCAGGGCTGACACAAGGACAGGAGGAATGTCTTGAAATTTTAAAGGGAAAATTTGCAGCCAGGGAAGAAGTAGGTGAGACAGTTTGCAGTCACTACATCAGCACACCTATGACCAGGGGCTGGGCATGCACAAGCAATACAAAGCCATTGGCTTGCAAAAGTCTTAGCGTATAGGCAAAAAAATTAAATCTGAAAATCCAAGCAATTAATAGAATAATCATATAGCTTTTCTTGAAGTTTGTTGCAACAAACTCCAAGGGTTGCAAGGGAGAAGGACTTGGGGGTACTGGTGGGTGAAAAGCTGGATATGAGCCGACAATGTGCACTCACAGCCCAGAAGGCCAACCGTATCCTGGGCTGCATCAAAAGAAACATGGCCAGCAGGTCAAGGGAGGTGAATCTGCCATTCTACTCACCCACCTGGAGTACTGCGTCCAGCTCCGGAGTCATCAGTACACGAAAGACACGGACCTGTTGGAGAAGGTCGAGAAGAGGGCTACAAAAAATGATCAGGTGGATGGAACACCTCTCCTATGAAGAAAGGTTGAAAGAGTTGGACTTGTTTAGCCTGGACAATAGAAGGCTCTGGGGAGACCTTATTGCGGCCTTTCAATAAGGGGGCTTATAAGAAAGATGGGAACAGACATTTTAGTAGGGCCTGTAGCAATGTTGCCATCCCTGGAGGTATTTAAAACACAGGTAGACATGGTGCTTAGGGACATGGTTTAGTGGTGGTTTTGGCAGTGTTAGGTTGACGGTTGGACTTGATGATCTTAAAGGTCCCTTCCAACCTAGACAATTCTATGATTCTATGATTCTAATAGGACAAGGGGTAATGGTTTTAAACTAAAAGAGGGAAGATTTAGACTACATATAAGGAAGAAATTTTTCACTATTGAGGGTGGTGAAACACTGGAACAGGGTGCCCAGAGAGGTGGTAGATGACCCAGCCCTGGAAACATTCAAGGTCAGGTTGGATGGGGCTCTGAGCAGCCTGATCTAGTTGAAGATGTCCCTGCTTATTGCAGAGGGGGGTGGACTAGATGACCTTTAAAGGTCCCTTCCAACCCAAACTATTCTGTGATTCTATGCTTCTATGATCGGTGGCACAATGTCCAGCTAAAAGCCAGTCACCAGAGTAGTACCCCAGGGTGGATATTGGGGCCAATCCTGTTTTACCTCTACATTAATACCTTGAATGAGGGACAGAGGGCATCATGAGCAAGCTGCCAACTATCCAGAACGGGGAGCAGTGGCTGATAGACCAGAGAACTGTGCTGCCATCCAGAGGGAGCCCAACTGTATGCAATCCCGAGAAACCTGCTCTAGTTGACCCTGCTTTGAGGAGGGGTTTTGGACTATATGGCCTGCAGAGGTGCCTCCCAGCTGCAATCATGCAGTGGCTCTGATTTTAGGTAACAGCCTGCTATATGTTTTAACAAGTTTCAACAGATATTTGCTTTTTACTACTGTTTAACCATTTTGCAGACCTCTCATGTGTTTGTGTGTCTGTGCACTGGGGTTTCACTGGCTGTCTCAAATTCACAGCAGTGGGCATGCAGCAGCTCAGGCTGAATGTGAGAGGGGGTGTGTAGGCACAAGTTACATTGTCTATTTTTTCTGGTTTTAGTACTTATCAGGCTGTTGTCCTCATGTTAGTATTGACAATGAATAACTTTTACTGTATTTCATACAATACTGCTCTTGTGAACCTCTGTACATTCTGCCTTACGTACTTTCTTTCTTTCTACTACAAAAATTTTCTTCTTTAGAGTCCTAGCAGCTAAAAAGTATTAGGGCTACCACAGTCTTAGAAGGCTGGAGGATAACATGTCCTCATTGGCATAATGGACTATAGGTCCTTGCAGAAATAGACACATTGCATGTTGTGTCCACTGCAATGGACAATGTGTTTCCACTGCAGAAGTCACCTTTTTTTCCTGGAGACCTCATTTACCACATAAGTCATAAAGCAGTGATCCAGGACATCCACATGAAATGGCCTGTTTACTTCACAAGTGTGAAGCTTCCTGGATGCCTGCTACTTTATGTCCGTGTGATTATAAGGTTAATTTAGGCTGATCCTTTTCAGATGGATTGTCAGACCTTGGTTGTCATTCATTTGTGAAGATATCTGATACGATTTAAAAAAAAAAAAAGAAAAAAAAGGAAAAGTGGTAAAGTGAATGGTGAGTGGTTCACCACAGTTGGGCAGGTTTTTTTAAAAAAAATCCAAGTGGGAAGCAGTCCTGAAAGGCAAACGAGTCCATGAAGGCCGGACACTTTTTAAGAAGGAAGTCTTAAAGGTGCAGGAGCAGGCTGTCCCCATGTGCCAAAAACATGCGCTGTGGGGAAAAAAAAGCAGCCTGGCTGAACAGAAAGCAATGGTTACAACTCAGGGGAAAAAAGGGGAATTTATGGCCTTTGGAAGAAGGGTGCAGGGAACTCATGAGGGCTACAAAGATGTTGTGAGCCTATATAGGGAGAAAATTAGGAAGGCCAAAGCCCAACTAGAACTTAACCTGGCCACTGCTATTAAGGACAACAAAAAAAGTTTCTATAGACACATTAACAATAACAGGAGGACTAAGAGTAATCTCTGTCCTTTCGTAGATGGGGGCAGAAACACAGTGACAAAGGATGAGGAAAAGGCTGAGGTATTTAATGCTTTCTTTGCCTCAGTCTTTAACAGTAACAGCAATTGTTCCCTGAGTACCCAGCGCCCTGAGCTAGTAGACAGGTACAGGCAGAGAATGAAGCCCCCGTAATCCACGGGGAGCTGGTGAGTGACCTGCTTCAGCACCTAGACGTACGCAAGTCTATGGGGCCTGATGGGATCCACTCAAGGGTACTGAGGGAGCTGGCAGAAGTGCTCACCAAGCCACTTTCCATCATTTATCAGCAGTCCTGCTTTACTGGGGAGGTCCCAGCTGACTGGAGGTTAGCACATGTGATGCCCATCCACAAGAAGGACCGGAAGAAGGACCCACGGAACTACAGGCCTGTCAGTCTGACGTTGGTCCCTGGGAAGGTTATGGAACAGATCATCATGAGTGTCACCACGCGGCACATGCAGGACCACCAGGTGATCAGGCCCACTCAGGATGGGTTCGTGAAAGGCAGGTCATGCTTGACAAACCTGATCTCCTTCTATGACAAGGTGACCTGCCTAGTGGATGAGGGAAAAGGTGTGGTTGTTGTTTACCTGGACTTCAGTAAAGTCTCTGACGCTGTTTCCCACAGCATTCTCCTGGAGAAACTGTCTGTGCTCATGGCTTGGATGGGTGTACTCTTTGCTGGGTAAAAAACTGGCCGGAAGGCCAAGCGCAAAGACTGGTGGTGAATGGAGTTAAATCCAGTTGGCGGCCAGTCACAGGCAGTGTTCCCCAGGGCTTGGTACTGGGGCCAGTTCTCTTTAATATCTTTATCAACAACCTGGATGGGCGGATCAAGTGCACCCTCAGTAAGTTTGCAGACGACACCAGGTAAGGTGGGAATGTTGATCTTCTTGAGGGCAGGATGGCCCTACAGAGGGATCTGGACAGGCTGGATCAATGGGCTGAGGCCAACGGTATGAGGTTCAACAAGGCCAAGTGCTGGGTTCTTGCACTTGGGTCACAACAACCCCATGCAACGCTACAGTCTTGGGAAAGAATGGCTGGAAAGCTACCCAGCGCAGAAGGACCTGGGGGGTGTTGGATGACAGCCGGCTGAATATAAGCCAGCAGTGTGCTGAGGTGGCCAAGAAAGCCAATGGCATCCTGGCCTGTATCAGGAATACTGTGGTCAGCAGGACTAGGAAAGTGATTGTCCCACTGTACTCAGCACTGGTGAGGCTGCACCTTGAGTACTGTGTTCAGTTCTGGGCCCCTCACTACAAGAAAGACGTTGAGGTTCTGTAGAAGGGCAATGAAGCTGGTGACAGGTCTAGAGCACGTCTTAGGGACTGGGGGTTTTTTAGCCTGCAGCTCATGGAACTGGGGTTGTTTAGCCTGGAGAAAAGGAGGCTGAGGGGAGACCTCATCACTTTCTACAACTACCTCAAAGGAGGTTGTAGCGACGCTGGTGTTGGTCTCTTCTCCCATGTAACAAGCCATAGGACAAGAATGAAATGGCCTCAATTTGCACCAGGGGAAGTTTAGATTAGATATTAGGAAAAATTTCTTCACAGAAAGAGTTGTCAAACACTGGAACAGGCTGTCCAGGGAAGTTGTGGAGTCGCCAGCCCTGGAGGTATTGAAAGGATGGGTAGACGTGATGCTTAGGGAAATGGCTTGGTGGTGGGTTTTGGCAGTGCTAGGTTGATGGCTGGACTCAATGATCTTAAAGGTTCCTTCCAACCTAGACAATTCTATGATTCTAAATCATATTAAGTATATGCTCAGTCTCGCTCCTTACTACTGAGGGGGGGAAGCCACATATACATGGGTGATTTTGGCTGCCCCACATATGGAAAAGGGTTATCTTTCTTTTCTGCCTTATTTGCAATCACAGAATCTTCATTACAAAGTGGAACAAGAGAGATGGGTACTCTGTGGTGTCTGGTGGGGCATGGATTGTCTTCTCCTTCCTGGATTCTTCAATGTCTAACAAGGATCATGCTTATATTGTATTTTCCTCTTTAGTGAAGTACTGATAGGATCTCTCTCTTCTGTCCCTCTGATATTTCTGAAACTTCTTAAAAATTGTAATTTTTGCTATCTTTTGCCTACTGTCAAGTGTTGCTGAAAGCGGCTGAGTGCAGAATTTTTTTCAGGTGCAGAAGGAGGTCATCAGCAGACAAAAATGTGATCATGTATGCAGGATTTTAAGATGTCATTAGAAATGCAGCTGGGTTTAAAAACACAAAAAGTTCATTATATTTGCCAGTCTCTCAGGATCTGACAGTGTTTTCAGAGTCACTTTGGACAACATTTCATTATAAGGAAATGGTGGAAGTATCTTTTATTCAATAAATGTAGGGGGTTTTTGTTGTTTTGGGTTTATTTTGCGTTGGTTTGTTTGGGTTTTTTGTTACCAAAAAAAATAAAAGGAATAGATGATTGCTCTGAGTTTTGCCTTGGCAAATCACAATGCTACTTTACTTACTGAAAACCCAGCTGTCCCCAAAACACTGTTCTGCACTGTCAACTGGCAACATGAATACTTTCCCATGGTTTAAAGGACAGGTTGAATATCTTGGCAGTGAGATATTAGAACTGCATTTTGCAGAGTGTCATGACAATTAACAATTTTTCTTCCACCAACTAAAAGATTTTTGTACTGAATTTGTATTTTGTAGAAATAAATATGCTTATTAGGAAGTAGGAGATTTTTAGTAATACAAAAGTTATTAAAGGCAGTACATTAAAGCTTTTAAATGAAAAACTTACCACAACGAGAATATGTGATATGTGAACTTGATACTAGAAAATGGAATTTATCTGGAAGACATTCAGATTTGCAAATCCAAGGCATTCGCTTTCTATAGGTAATAGGGGTTTGCAGACAATTGATGCAACATATGCATCTTGATTTATTGATGTGTAATACTAGCAATATGTGAGATGTGTCTGGGTTGTAGTAGTAGGAAGTGTGAAAGATTATTGTTTTTTAGCTTGTTGCAGGACACTTGTTCCTAACTGAATATTTTTATCTGTGATGTAATACTTGCTCTCCTTTCGCTTTCTTGCTGATTGCACAGCCTTTGCAGAGGCCATATCCAAAGGATACAATTTTAAGAACAAACAGAATGTATCTGTGTCCAGGTGTTGACAAAACCAGATAGACTGAGCAATAGATCAGGCAGCATTCCTGGAGGTACTGAGCAATCATGCAGAAGTTCTTTTCTCATTGGTATAAGACCAATAACCTGCAGGATGTTTTCTCCTTGCTATCTCAAAAGGAATACTGTCAGTCTGAAGTCTTGAAATACACTAATTTAAACTATGCACATTGCTGATCATTCACAGTTGGGTAAAATGTGCTGGATGTAAAAAAAAAAATCTTACATGAATTTTATGTCCCTTTATTCCTCTTCATGAGGCCATGAGAAGGATAGGTCTGGTCTTCTCTGTGCTATTATGAGGCAGACTGCTGCACTACCAGGGGCCCCCCACCATGGTTAGTATGCACTGGCAGACAGTGCCCTGCTCTTCTGAATGCTCATGAATAAAGTAAATCAGTAAAACTCCAGTGGCTGAGGAATGACAGTGGAATTGAATAGGTCTGGCTTTCGTTCCTGGCTGTGCTGTAGGTTGCCTGTATGACCTTGGATGGAGTATTATTTCTTTTCTACAGAGACGGAAGCCAGATATGCATTCATTCATCTGTTTATTTTGGCTGGATCTTCAGGACAGGGGCTGACTCTCAGTGTGTTCTGCAAGACAGAGAATGGCAGGACCTCCCCATCCATGAATTCAGGGTTGATGTGCTTTTGCACTGTTGAGAAGGCAGTGGCTCCTAATATGCACCAGATGTGGCTGCTCACCTGCTTGCTATGGGGGGATCTGCAGCCACACTAGATAGTGCCAGAGCCCCATGAATGGATAGGTGTCATTCTTGACAGCAGCCACACACATGAGAAATACTAAAGGTAGACTTAGCTGAGAAGTTAATTAAAATGGTTGTCTTGTTACCAGATTACTCATAGGTGTGTTATAGAGGGGAAGTCTGGAAGAACTTTGTTGTACTTATTTGCAGAAGAAAGTGGAAAAGCATGTTTAACAAAAGGAACAGAAGCCAAGACAAATCCCCAGTGACCTATTCTTCTTTCTGCTAAGTGGTTACATGTATTTTATTGCTGAGCATCTAGCTAAAACTTTCAGGGAAATTTTGGTGGGGTGTGCTGGTACTGCTGACTCAGTGCAGCTCTTGCAGCCTATTCAACAAAAAACATCTGGTACAGCTCTGATTTATACTTGTTTGAAGAGAGAAAAGCAGATGCATCTATTGCTGCAGTGGGAAGCTGACAAAAGAAGGGACCTTCTCCCACAACACCACTCATCAGGGTGACTCTGCTGTGGCTTGAGAGCCATCACTTCTGTGACTGTTACACTTCAGAACCCTCATACCCTATCTCAGCACATAAATGTTAGGCATCTATCAATCAACTGACAATGAGAAGGCACTATTTCCTTCTTACGCGGGATAATTTATATCACTAATGAAGGATTTGTCTGTTCAGTCTAAGTGCCCTGTTTTCAACTGGTGGAGTGAATTTAAACTAATTTAGATTTGGTGGATTGTTTTAGCTGAGTGGAAAAGGATCTTACAATGAAATAGAAATATCCACCCAGGAGCTAAATGACTGGTAAAAATTGGTGAAGCTTTCTCTTACAAAAGAAGTGTGACCTAACAGATCCACTTAATAGAAGTTTTAAGTACTGATCATTTTGCCGTGCTACCCTTCCACAACCCACGAAGATGAGAAAGAATTGTGGGTGAATCTGCCCCTCTGGTGTTGATGCTTAAGAAGGTTGAAAGCCAGCTCTACAATGGATATAAACACGCATAAGCACCAGTTCAACTGACTCGTTTTATACCTTTTTGGGCACCAATGTAGCCATCCATGAGAAGAGCCAGGATATATTCCCATCTGGAATGCTCCTTTGCCAGAGTCTGGCACAGGTTTGACGTGTAGTGACCATTTGAATTGTAAAGCTAAACTTAATGAAGTAATTTGCCCTTCAGGACTGCCTCTCATTTAGATCAGTAAGCACTGTGCTCTTGTGGCAAAGCAGGTCAACAGCATCCTGGGCTGAATCAGGAAGAGTCTTTCAAGCAGATCAAGGGAGGTGATCCTTGGGCTCAGCTCAGCACTGATGAGATGTATCCACAGCTTCAACTCTGGGCTTTCTAGTACAAGAGAGATATGGACATACTGGAAAGAGTCCAGCAAAGAGCCACAAAGAGGATGGAGAATTTGGAGCATCTGACATAAGAGGAGAAGCTGAGACAGCTGGGACCGCTTAGCCTGCAGAAGAGAAGGATCAGAGGGAATCTCATCACTGTATATGAATACCCGCTGGGAAGGAATAAAGAAGATAGAGGCAAAATCTTTCCTGGGGTGCCTGATGAAAGGAAAAGTGGCAATGGGTACAAAGGGTTTGTGGTTGGTGATTTTTTTTTGTGGTTGGCTTTTTTTTTTTTTTTTTTTTTTTTTTTTTTTTTGGTTACTGTTATAGTGGTTGAACACTGGCACAGGATAGCCAGAGAGGTTATGGAGTCTCCATCCTTGGACATACTCAAAACCTCACTTGATGACATCCTGAGCAACTTGCTGTAGTTAACCCTGCTCTGAGCAGGGGGTTGGGACTAGATATCTCCAGAGGTCCCTCCCAACCTGAACCATTCTGGGGTTCTGTCATTGAATGTTACAGCCAGCTGCACAATGGGTTCAGAACTGCGATGGTCTTTAACTCACCTTAATTGTGTGCAGATGTAGTTCATGTGCTGCCTAAACTTTGATTATCAGTCTCTCATTCTTCTATACATGGTTCATACTAATTCAGGTAACAAGGAAACACTGTGATAGATTCTATTCGGGCACAAAGGGTTGTCTAAAGTGTAAGTAACCCTGAGAATTACAGAAGCATCTGGGGAGAAGGGTGAACAATGTCCTGATTGTTACTCAGTGACTGTCACAGCCAATGAGCTTAGCTAGCAAACAGAAAGAACTCCCCTGAGCCAATCAAATGCAAGGTGGGATCTGCAAGTCAGACCATAAATCCAGTTTTGCATGCCATTTTGCTATAAAAGGCCGTGTGTGTTAAATTCCGTGTACAATTTTCACGTGTTTTTGCAGTTACATCTGCTGGGATTAACCTTGCAAATTTTACAATGCTTTTTAACAATGCTTCAGGCGACAGTTGAGCTGAACAGAACATGGATAAATCTTCCACAGTTGCTTGAGCCCTGCAGGACCAGGAATTAGTAAGAAACATGATTAACATTATGACTAAATTTAGTTTTCACAGGTTTGCTTTCCCAGTAAGATGGCAATTCTGTTCTCCAAAAGGCAAATGTGGGTAGAATAAGCTTGGTGCGAACACGTGTCCCAGATCCAGCCTATGACGTGCGTAGTGGAAGACAGCCTGAAGCAT
The DNA here is from genome assembly GCA_017639485.1 of Pluvialis apricaria. NCBI lineage: Eukaryota > Metazoa > Chordata > Aves > Charadriiformes > Charadriidae > Pluvialis > Pluvialis apricaria. The sequence continues at coordinate 53,086,651 of CM030044.1, read as the reverse complement.
CCAGCGAGACACTGGAATCCCAAGGAGTTTGGCAAAAGCTGCTTTGTGGTTTGGAAACGCAAGCTTGCCTGAACCTCAGAGCAGTGTTTGTTACCTGGCCTTGCAGAGAGCTTTTGAAGCCTTCCTGGATAAAACAAGAACACTCCACGTTATTCTAATATTTTAGATCTATGTGAGTGATCCCTAAACTTCTGAGAAGCCCCAGTGCAAGGGGGCAGTGAGGCTTTACTAAAGCAGCTTCTTTAAAATATTATACTATCAACGCAAAAACACTTCCATTGCAACATACTAGCTATGTTGAAAGGAACAAAAAATATAATCTGAATATTTTGTGGCAATGGCAAAGAGTGCAGGGGATGGACTCACACAATTATGATGTGAGAAAACATTTTAACTGCTGGAATTTATCAGGTCCACCCAGCCAATGTTCCTTTGTGTTTGCAGGTGTTTGCTGTATTCCTGTTTGTCTCTTGACCGCTATTTTCTCATTTCAGGTGCATTTGCTGTCTCAGAACAGTGAATGTGCTTTGGACCACAGCTATTATTTTAAATCACCTACTGTCACCCACAATGAACAAACAGACTTTAAAAGCAAGGGTGATTTTTTTTTGTTCATGTATGTGATGAGGTCTCTTACCTGGAAATTGACCTTGTCACCCATTGGTCTTCTCAGCTTTCAGCTCAGCAACCACAATTTCTGTCAATGACCAGGCAACAGAACTTGTGACTGTGGCTTAATTAGGGAATGAAGAAACATAGCACTTTCTTCCCCCATTCAAGAATGTGACTGCAGTGTCCAAAAGGCTTTCATGTATGTCTTGCTCCCAGGTGCAGCATGGTGCTAATGGTGCTTAGGCTCTCAGGACACAGAGAGGACAGTGGCAAGGCCTTCCCACCCTAAGGGTCCAGTGATGGGTACCCAACACTGTAATAGGAGAAGAGGTTAAGCCAAGTGAAGTCTGTCAGAGTATTTGCCTTTGAAGTGCACCCTTAGCAGTAGATGGGCTCAGATGGCACTGACCCTGCAGACATCTAGGCCTTTAGCCTCCCTGTAACAAGGCTCAATCTTCTTTGCACACATGATTTAAGATCCTCAATAATAATAGGACTGAAGTATACTTCAGTTTGGAAAAGACCCGACCCTTGGCAAGTCAGGTCTCAGAAAACTCTAAGGATTGAGACTGCACATCCTCTTTGTGTCCCAGCTCCACTGCTGGACTGTCCACACAGGGAAAAGCTTCTGCTTACACCTGGTCTGAAGTGCTCTTGTTCAGCTTTTGCTCATTGTTCCTCGTGCTCCTGAGATGAGAAGCACCTGGCCCCATCTCATTGATCCTGGGGTGCTGTTAGGCTGTGGTGTATTGACTGCTCCCTGCAATTTGGTGTGAGCTGAAAACTGGACAAAAGTCTGCTCTGTCACCTTCTCCAGCTCACTAATAAATACATTTTCCTCTGCCTCCCTCCAATTAAGGTGCATTAATTATGATGAATCAGACTAGCCTAGCTAGCCTGAGAAGTGCTCTTTCACTCGGAGTTCCACCCCACAATTGCACAGGGAGTGAACACGTATTTTATCCTATTTGGTTTTGAATTTCAAACTTAATTTCATTGAATGTTCCTTTGATCTTCTGCCCTGAGAGAAGCAGGATGGCATACTGCTGACTTATTTTCCCCTGTTCATTTTTAAAATGCCTTTTTTTTTTCTCCCACCTTACTGAAGTAATCTACTCTTGTCAGTGTCTTGAATCTTTCTTTGTACTCTTTCAGGGTCCTCTGGGAGATGGGATGACACCTGATTCACCCCACTGTCCAGCCAAGGACAATTGGTAGACACTCTTTCTCTGTTTGATCACTCATTTCTTGTGCATCCTATTAGATGTTTAACTTCATAAATCACTGTTTCATGTGAAAGAGAAATTTTTATGGAACTGGTCTTGCTGAGTGCCTTTCTTGGCCAAAGGTTGTGAATTTCAAACTCCAGGGAGTAAGCAAGAATGTTTATGTGAATGCTCATGTACACACATGCAAGCACATACACACACAAGAATTATTTTTTTTCCTCCTGCAGCATAAAAAATTATATATAAGAATATTTTCTCCAACTGGCTTATTATTTCTGCTTTTGTTTTTTGGTTTTACAGTTATGTAGTGGTCATATTGCCCTTTCATATGGATTTAAAGACCTCAGTTGACTCCAGTTTCCTTCCTGCACAGAGGTGTTAAAGAAGGTAGCTGGAAGTGGCTGGGCTACAGTCCATGAAGAATCCCAAGGACAGTGTGTCTGTTTGGGATTTCTGACCCACTAAGATGAACTCAGGTTAATTGCTATGATCAGCTAGTTGTGTGGTGATAGCAGTCTGTCAGGGAGATTGATCCAGGCAGTCGCTGTGGAGTGACAACGAATGCCTCCATGAAACGAGTGGCAGTAAGTCAGTCTCTCAGCTGCCATAAATTAGCACAGCTCTCGTGAAGTTAAAGGACTTTTGTGCTGAACTACAGCAGATGAAGCCCTGGCCTGTTATTTATTTATTTGTTTGATTGTTTGGCACCACTGAGATGAAAGCCCTGTTCCTCAGACATGCTGATAGACTGACACAGATGAAAGAAGTCTAACAAATGAGGTCCAAGCTGTGTGTAGGAAGGGAAGTACAAATGTGATCCCATAGCAGCAATGCAATGATGTACAAAGCAAGACTTAAAAATACATTGCGCATAATGGAGAGAGGGGCAGAAGGAGTGAGAAAGAGGAAGGAAGAGAAGAAGAAAGTGAGGGAGGGAGGAAGGGAGGAAGGTGGCTTTGGGTTCCCTTAAACAAATGCCATTGTGTTTGATGCTGTATTTACCAACTTGTGGCTCTTAAATGAGCAGTTCGAGTGCACCTATATGACGGGGCTACCTCGTGTGTTTGACAGGTGATGCTGCGGTCCTTACTGGTGACCTGGAAAGGGAGCACAGCACTTTGTATGGCTGGTCCAGTGTAAAGCAAGGCCGTGAAGAGTAATGAGGACAGGGAAATAGTGTCATGTGGATATTACAAAATCTGGAAGAAAAAAAAATGAGAAAAAATTTGCAGAGTGACATTGAAATAGGGGAAATATAAAGTAATCTGAAATGGAGCACACACACATTCTCTGTGGGTGAGAACAATGTGGGAAGCATGGAGCTGGAGGAGTGAGCAAGGCACTGTTGTCAATGCTGAATTAGCAATGACTATGCTGTATTCCCTGCACTGCCTGAGCAAAAGAACCGTATCTTGAAAAGAGGAGAAATTAGGCACTGTCTGTACCTACTCCAGGTCAGCTGCTGCATTCAGGGCTTGACGATAAACTTCTAAAAACCCATTAAGAGGCTGGAGGGAACAGCCAAGTGGTGAGGGTCTGTGAGGACTGGCTGATGTGGAACCTATGAAATTATGAAGGCTGAGAGCCTGGCTAAGTACAGGGGTGTGATTGCAGCTTGTCTGTCTTCAAGGCAGAGGTGGAGGAGCCTGTGGCTGAGTTACAGACTTCAGGTTTACCACAGACAGCTCTCAGCTCATGAATTTTCTTCATTTATTATGGAGAACAGTAAAATATGTGTTCACACTTGGTCTGCTAAAGACCTGCTGGGCTTTCAGAAGGAAAAACTGATCCGTAAATAAAGAAAACTACCTAGAGGTTGAGTATAGACTAAAGAGTCAGAGATTTAAAACAAAGCAAAGCTGAGCCATCTGGGGCCATTGAAAACATCCTCAAGCCTTGGGTTTTGCAACGGACTGCAGTGGATGATGTAGTATGTCTGTCTTTGCTTAATCTGTACATCTTATTTGCAAATGCAGGCACAATACAAAATCTCTGCTGTTTTTTTCCATCTGGGAAACAAGGAAGGTAGTAAATTTGTCAGAAGATTTTATGAGGAGCTGGCAGCCACTGGGTCTCAAGGAGGCTGGCCTGAGTAGCATGGACTCTGTGGGGAGTCAAGCAGTTGTGCTGACCTGCATGTGGGAGTGCATTTGAGAGCTGCCCAGTCATTTCAGAGGGAGGTGAAGCCAACTCTGGGTGTCACAGAGATTGCTTCTGCAACTGCCGGAGATTGTTCCTGATCTGGTATTCTTTTCTACCAAGAGACAAGTGTGGTAGTTTGGCACTGAGCAGGAATAGTGTTGCTGTCTTCATACCATTTCTTTCACACTTCTCAAATGTTTCTTGGACTGGATTATGAGACCCAAAATTTGTTTGCAGACTGCAGCTTTTGCTGTATCACTGTGCAAAAGATGTTTACCTGATTGTCTCTTTCTGCACATCTGTTTTAACCACCTTGCATTAGGATTTTGCTGTAAACTGATGTATGCAACATCTCACCTCTGGGCTTGCCTGTCTCTGTTAAGTTAGGCTCTTACCCAAGCAAACACTCTACTGTGCATTCAAAGATAAGCCTCCTGCCCTTGCTGAAGTCATTAAGACTGCTTGGGTCATTAGTTCTGATGTATGTGTGCATACACATGACTAGCAATGTTGCTCAGTAGCTATGAAAGAATACTTCCCCCTAGGTAGATTGCTGACAAAACACAAGGGGCCTCTGTGTAAAAATCATGTAGTTACAAAAACTCTTCCCCTTCAGCTTAGCATGATGAAATCTGTGGCATCTCTCCAGATGAAGACTGGAAATGTTTTCCTTCCTTTTTTAGCTCACTGGGTTTGTGTGTGTGCCACAGGCACTTTATATTGTTCTAGTATATTTATACTTTCAACTTATTGAGTGGTAGATGGGATGATAGCCCTTTGGATTTATTTTGCTGCTTATTTATAATTAATTTGGCACAGGCATAAAAAATCAACGTTTATTCATTCACCATCTATTCATCATGATTGTTTTTCAGGAAGCTTAAAAATAGAAGAGCCATGCACTAGGCAACTGGCTGACATGTGCATGGTTCTAGACATGTTGCCATAAGATCTGGCAGTAAATTTTTCTGCATTTTCCAAAAAGGGGGTGTACAATTAGGTCATCTGTACAGATGTGAGTACCCCCAGCCATCCTGATGAGTGCCTGTGCAGGGCTGCTGAAGTGTTTGTCAGCATGACTTCCCCCATTATCAGGTATGGACCTGCTGGATGGAATTGAGTGGGGAAGGCTGTTGTTTTGAGGGCATCTCTGTGTCCCTTGCAAGCTCTTGAGGTTGATTTGCACTGGGTGGAGCAGGAGGCCATGAGAAAAGGATGGCCAGAGAAGTGAGCTTAGGGCTCTTGGAGAGAAGGCAAACCTGCTGTATTGCCCATTGGCAGTCCTGTTGCTGGAGCAGCTGAGCGGTGGACTTCTAGAACAACCACGCTGCTCCTGAGTCCTGATCACTCATACTTCACTAGGCTGATCACACACAGTTCACAGGGAGTATTCTTTGTATCACTTTCACCAGCTGCCAGTAACAACTGCCTGTGATTTGCCTTGACAAATATAGTGGGTATGACCATTTAATTCAAAATGACCATTTAAGGTTTCAAAGCAGTTCATTTGCTCTGTGATTCTTTAAAGATCTCCCAAATGCAATCTTTTGTATGTGCTTAAAATCTGCCTCTGCCACTACTCAAATATATTTATAGGCTACTGGTGGGCTGCCTATGAAAATTCTCATCCCACAGTTTTTCCTTCAGGTTGGTGAATGCTTCTATGTTTCATGAAGGTTAATGCTACAAAGGGAGAGAAGCAGCTGCTCAGCATAGGATTGTAAATGCCTGCTAACCCCCTTAATCTGTGATCTCAGTAATGTGTTCACTGCACACTGTAGAAGCACAGTTCTGTATCACTCGTGCAGAATCAAAGGGTTGTTTCACTTTCCTTGCAGTATATCTACCTATGTCTCCTTTGAATCACTCCTCCAAATTATATTCTGCAGTATTCCACTCCTGTCCAAAAAAAAAAAAAAAGAGCAGGCTCAGTTCCCCCTATTTTCCTGCCCCCCTGCATTGTGCAAGCATGCCTAAGATTAATCACTGCATAATTATATTCCTATTGCTTGTATCCTTCCGTTGGCTCTCCCTTTCCACTCATTTCATGCACACTTGCCAAACAAGGCTAACATTTGGGGCCTGGTTCTTTGCTGGGGTTCATTAACCCCAGGGAAGACCTTCAGCAGCAGTCTAGGGGACACAGCCCATGTCATGGTCCTAGAGGGCAGGCTCAGCACAGCTTTGCAGGTACACCATCCCGTAATTTGCCTTGAAAAACTGAGCCCTGCTTTAGGCTCCTGACCACACTGTGGCTTTGAACTGGTGTCTGAGGCGAGATAAGAGTTTGCCTGACTTTCCAACTGTGCACAGGGAGCCATGAGCCACAGGGGGCACTGGCTCTCAAGGGCAATGATGGACGGCAGGGCTGCGGCTAAACTGCCAACTCCTGTAATAGTGGGGGTGAGAACAGGGAGGGAGCCAAAGTAGGCCAGCACTTGGTAAATGAGGTGAGGATTTGACAGGGGGATTTTGGGCTTCAGGCTCATGCTGCATTTTCTGCTGACATGCTGCTGTGGTTGCTGTGGTGGGAGCTGGCTCTTCCCCTCCAGCCCCAAGAGGACAACCATGTGTTTGGCATGGGGAGTTCGGCAGAGCAGCAGTCTTTGAAGGCTTGACACAAGTATGCCCTAAATTCTGCTGATCAGGATTAAGTATCAGACTAAGAAAATGGGGCTGGACACTCATGGAGTCGAAGGCCTGACCAAGTAGACTTGGTCCTCAGCTAACGAGTTACTTAGGTTGAAGCTCTCAGAGGGACCCCAAGCATGTCAGGAGCCCAAAGCGGCTGGGCGCTGTTCACGTCTTCCTTTAAAGCTCCTAGCTGCAGAGCTGAAACACATAGCTCCATACAGCAGGAGTGAGAAGCCTGTGGTGTGCAATTATAATCTGGTTTATGTGGTGTGAAAGTTGCAGGAACACCTTAGAGGCAGTCTCTCCTCTTTCTCCCCTCATTACTGACTCAGCCTGTCTATAAGCGTGTTGTAAACCATCTCTGTTGTTTGAACTCTTCTTTGGATTTCATTTCAAATTGATGGCCTAGGTATACACACTATAAGCCCATTTGACCAATTAAGACCATAGCCCTGTTTCTATAACAAATACTGTTCACCTGCAAAATTTTGGGACTGTAGGTTACAAATTGTCACATTTGCAGAGTCTGCCCATCAGCACTTGTGTGCCAATGTAAACTAGTTCCTATAGCCATAGTAGTACAAAACAGTGACCGGGAGGTGCAGTGGCTGCTCTGCATTTCTGCATGTGGTATTTCTCCCAAGGTGTTTAAAGGAGCCATGGCTGTGTGCAGTTTTGACATGTAAGCCCTATGTGTTGTCCCTCCTGGTTTCTATGGAGGTGGCATCTGCCATCTCTTTGCATTCCCAACATATCTCACTCCACTGTGAGTGTGTAATAGTCGTTAAATCATAATTCTGTTTTTGCACAGGGGAATGTCTTGTGGGAGAGTGAGGAGTATCTGTTTTTGGAAATCTGGCAGTAGGGCTGGCTTGATGCAAGGAAGAGCTGAGATGTAATGCCGGTTTACTTTGTGGAGGTGCACTCAGCCAGCACCCTATTTGCTTTGTAGTTCCTACAGAAAAATGAGACACGCATAATGGGTGTTTCTTTCAGTAGTGCTAAGATACTGCAATGAAAAGCTAGTCTGGAAGTATACTCACTTCAAAGAAATACCAGCCCAAACTGTGCTCTTGCAGAGTTTGAAAGTTAGTCAGCTTAATTAACATTTTGGCAGCTAAATACTAGCACTTCTATTTACAGGGACAACGGCCAGGGAATAGGATATCGAACATTGTGGTTCTGATCTGTGGTGCACACACTACCTCCATTTCCACCTCTTTGGTCTTGCCACCTTGCTCAGCCTGTAGTAGTAATAAAGGCATTCTTGCAGTGTTAGCGGACATCACGTAGCACAGGCAGGTGCTGCTGCAATGCCACCCACTATGGTTTTCAAGGTTTCTTCATACCCCTAGGTCCCCATCCTTGCACAGCTGTGTAGAGCTACCAGCCCCAGCCAGCATCCCTGCTTTCAGGAGGGGACTGGTTTCCTGATGGAGCTGTGGCCTTTTTCTGTCCCTGCTCTGGCTGCACCTTCTGGCTGTCACTGTTTCCTGCGCCTGGTTTCAGTTATCTCTGCTGCATTGCTTTCTCTTTTTCTGGCTGTGGGCTTTGTGGTTGCAGAGCACTGGACTCCACAAGCTGCAATTTGACCTGCTGCTTTTCCCTGGCCAGCTCTTGCCAGTTTCAGCTGCGTCTGGCCTGCTTGTTTTTCTGGTTAGGTTTAAGTGATGAGTTCTTTTCTGTTTTTTATTTTTGTGCTGCAGAGCTCCTAGTGCTTCAAGACCCTTTTACGGGCTTATTCAGTGCTTTATCTCCTATTTCATAGCTGTAATGTCTTCTAGCCCCAGGCAACCATACGACACCAGCACCTCAGCCAACACCATACCTGGGCTTTGTGTGGAGCAGGGGTCTCTGTTTCCTGGAAGGCAGGGATGCTGCTTTGTGTTTGCTTTTTGGCCATTTCCAGCAGAGAAAAGCAGGGCATGGGAAGGAAACAATGCTCAGTTCTTCCTGCACTGCTGTGCCCTCTGTAGCACCATGTAGAGCTGGCTATCTGAGAAGAGCATGTTGTATTCTCCTTTGCAGCACATGCTCTCTCTAGGATGTGCTGGGCACAGTCCTCCCCCCTGCTCCACCCTGCCCAGTGTACAATTTTCCCAAATAGACGCAATACAGTTCTTAATGCCTAATTCTTATTCAGAGATTACTTTCCTGCTCCTCACTGGAGAGATGATTAATACAGCATTGCCCAGCCAGTCACACTATCCCCAGTAGAGCTATAAATAAATACCACCCAGCAGTTGCATACAGCAAGCCCAATTTTATTATTTTCCATTCATAATACAAAACATGAGAAGCAACTGCCATTTAGAGAAGAAGCTGAGTAACAGCTGTAGTTTAGTAGGCACCTCACTCTTTCATCCTTCAACATCCAGGGGGCAAAGAAATCCCACGCTTATTTTTGTGTAAGTTTTACTGTTCTCTACTTACGATAGTTATTTGTCCATCTAGTTGGCTGGGACACATGATTAAGTGTGCAATGTGCTTCATATGGCCCTAGGTAGTAAGGCTTTTTCTGTTCAAAATGAGGTGAAAACTCTCCACTAGGACTTGCTTTGTTCAGTGGAAAATCGATTTCTTAGCCAAAATGCAAACAACTGTTATGGTTGCCATGGTATCTTCATTTCTTATGAACCAGAAGTCCCTTCCAATGTTGGGTAAACACTTTTGGTTGAAAAAAAAGATAAAATATGTTTAAAATATTCCAGTTTTGCATATTAAAAATGTCAAGGGAGGACTGAAGCCCTTCACAGGAATAGTTTCCACTGACATTTTACTAATTTATTTAAGACTTGGTGTTTTCATTTAAAAAAACCCGTAAATCATGAGAACTATTAAACCCCAAGCTTTAGAGATTCCCACCCAAAAGTAATTTTCAGCTGGATGAACCTGCCTGAGCTCTTTAGCTGTGAATCATTGTGGAGGGCGGGTGGATGGGATGAAGGATGTGGGAGAGGGAAGGGGCTGGTGTCTCTCCCATGTGGGATGGGGTGGCTGAGGGTGGTGGTGGCGCAGATGCCTCCATGCAGAGGGAGGGTGGGCCAGGCTCAGGGTGTGCAGCCAGGTCCCTGTGGGCACTGGGGACTCAAGTCCCTGCCTGCCAGAGAGCTGCCTTATGAAGTCTTGGGTGACTGCATGCTGTATACCAGCCCCTTAGGTACCAGCCCCTCAGTGGGACTGTAACGACTTGCAGCCGAAACGCAGTTTTTCTTCTCTTACTGTCAGTGTGTGGCCCAGGGACTTGGGAAAAACTTTCACTGCTGTTACATGAATGCTTCCAATTAAGCAGGTTTTGTTTTCATACAGCTGCTAGCTTTCTGAAACATACCAGGAAAAAATAGCTGCCATGACAGTATTATTCACGAAAGCCTAGTTTTCATCAAATACAGTGCACAATAAACCTGCAGAAACTACATGATTTGTTGGAAGAAAGTTCGAGGCACTTAGTAAGATTTTTCATGGGATTCATTTCTATGTTTGGTATACAAAAACCTACACGTCTCTAAAAATGACCCGACCACTTGAACACAAATTGTTTGGGTGTTAAGTTCTCCAGCTCACTATGGCGCTTACTTAATGATTAACTGAAAGGAGTTAATTGGTCCCAGTAAAGACATACTTTCTTAGAGACCAACCTATGGTATGTCCTTGTAGGACTGTAGTCTTTATGGTTTTGCTGTAGGAACTCAAACACAGAACTAACAAAATCATTGTTGAAGAAGTAAATTAGAATCAAGGTAAAGAGTTACAAAAAGAAAATAGAAGAGAGCATTAGCCTGATTTTGTGAAAGCCTTTGGATAGTGGTCATATCACTAATTGCTAAGTCCTCATATCTAGAAGCTTCTTCTTGCTAGCTTTTGGTGAAAGAGGATAATTTTTTTACAGAATGCCAAGTAAACTGTAGAGCAGTCATGAGCAAAAACTGGAAACTTTAGAAAAACATGAGAAAACAGGCCCATAGAGAAAAATCCTAATGACTCAATAATCACTTATTCAACTCTTTGACCCCCTGTTCTGAGACTGGGGGGATGAAGCTTATCAGCTACACATGCCTATTGTTCAAAAATCATGGCTATGTCTCTCCAGATTTGTAAGACTTTGTTAAAAGTCATGGGCTTGGGCCTGAAGGGGAAGGGGATTTCTCTCCTAAGCGCTCACACTTCTCTGTTTTTTCTCCCTTTGCTTTAGTGACATAAAGCACAAAGGTTTCCTCTCCACTACACAGACTTCACAAACTGGTGCTGCTGAGGGCCCTGCCAAGCCCTCAGGAAGGTCAGTGCTTTTGTAGGGGTTAGTGGCTCGGATGCATTACTCCATGTCATGCACAGCAGCTAACCTCCTCATGTTACTGCACATGGTTGGGGTTTATCCTGGTACTGTTACAAGGATTGCTATGCCAATACTTCAGGCTGCAGCTCCAATTATCAAGACGCAAGGTGCAAGTTCATGTCCAGATGGTCCATCCAAAGAACCTGACGCAGCAAACCTTACTGCTTTCAAAACTTTAGCCTCCACTTGGGCTTGACCTGCAGGCCCTTTTTGTAAGATTTCTGCTGCTTCCTGTTCAGTAAATAGCATTTATCAGAGGAATCCTGCATAGGGATTTTCTGCCTTGTCAGCAGGGAGAGAGCAGACCCTGTCTAGCTGGACCCTAGAGAGCACCCAGCTCTTCTCTGATCATTGCTAAGGATTCTGATTTTCTTTGCGGCTGCAATGTGAAAAGTCCCCAGATCTGTGATGAAACTGGTCAGGTTTAGAGTGAAGATTTTGTCATCCTGGCTTTCCTTTTCTTCCCCTGTTGGCAAGCTGTGAAACTGAAGAAAAGAAATACAATAATCCTGGATGAGCACTAAATAATAGTTATTTCCGAACATGACAAAGCCAGCAATAGCAAGGTGGCCGCTTGGAGGCCAGTCTCAGAGGATGTCCAGCTGGGCTTGGGAGTCCACTTAAACTGTAAGGTCAGGCTACCAAAGTGAATTCCTCATGTGATGGACAAGGTCCCCTGTGCCCACCCTGTTCCCTGTTCACCTGTGACAATTCTGTGGCTTGCTTTCCCATTGAGGGGCTCCTTTCCCTGCAAGGCACAGTGGGGAGCTCTCCCTTCAGCACTAAACAAGCAAAGTGTGCAGTTGCAAAAACTTGTGAAGTGGGAAAAACTACAGAATAAACCAAGTACGAGCTTGGTTGACTGAAGTGTTGTGCTGATCAAGCAAGCAAAACCTTATGAAAACATTCCCAAGCGCAGGCCTTTTTTTTTTTTTTTTAGACCACATTTCAAATTAAAATCACTAAGTCCAACAGAGGAAAATGTTAAGTGGGTTTCTCTGTTTTTTCAGAGGCAGACAGTGTCCACAATAAGAAACCTCATCTCAGCTGTGAGCTCAAAAGCCTACTAGTGATTCAGATGACATGTTTTTCCTTTTCTGAGCCCTTGGATTTTAGGCTAAATTATTGCCCAAACAAGATGCTGATAGGTGTCACTTGTAGAAAAAGGCATCAGCTGCATGTTTCCCACACTTATGGCTGGAGGTTGCATGTCCTTCCTTCTTTGAAGGCAGGGAAAGGATGAATGTCCTGTCCTTTCTTAGGACGCTGATTTAATTCAAGTAGGAAGAGAATCAGGAGCAGGCTGAACTGAGCACATCTGCTAAAAGCAGCTTTGTGCATAGCAGGTGCATGAGTGACAAGTGCACAGGTATGTAGATCAAGACTGCAAAATATTTTTCCTGGCTCTTTTACCTTGTACTCCAGGCTGGTTCCATACGGGGACACATGTATTTTATTGGTAATGTTACTTAGTAGATTATATACAGGTCAGGGTCTTCAGCAACCCAAACATTTCACTTGACTTTACTGCCTGTCAGCAGATGTTCTTACTTTTTTTCTTCTCACCTTCTGTCTGGTCCATATATTTATTGCAGAAACGTGTGAGTGCATATTACATCTGTCATGGTAGATGCTATTCCCTATTCAATCTATTATATGGTATTACAAATACAGTGTTGGCTCCTGCATTTCAGCCATAGAGTACTGCAATATTTATCCTCAGCTGTAGGAAGTAAAGCACTTCAATTTTTTATCCCTTAAAGACCCGCATATTACAGGTGTGGTACATATTCTAAAGCATTAGAAATCACTGGACATTTGGCTGCTTAATGCTTAAGAACATGTACTGCATCTGGCCAATTTATTTTTTAAATGAAAGTTTGGATCAAATAACACCGTAGAAACAAAAGACTCTTTCTGTATCTTTTCTTAAAAAACTGATTATCTCCCTTGATATTATATTTTAAGAATTTAAAAGCAAAACGTCTCAGTCTGGAGGATCATAGCTTGTATTTGATCTCAGACCATGCATTATTGATTTCCAGTATGCGAAAAATATCTAAAATATCTGCAATAAAAATGCGAAGAATAAAAATGCTTTCGCTGCTTTTGAAATTAAAATCAATTTTATACGTATTATGTTGCAGGCAGTTGAAATTTGTTAAGTAGGTTAAGTAGTGGGAGGAATATTACAGAAAATTATTGCATTTCATTGTAAGATAAATTAGTAAAAAATATAGTATAAATAGTATAAAAAATAGAGTAAGTTCTGCAATTAAATACCAAAATACACTAATGCAATGTTGTTACTAAGTGCTGAGAAACAGGTAAAGCAAAGATTAAGTCTGACCTATAACAACCACTGCCTGTAAGCCCCTGACAGTAATTCTTCCTTTAGTTAAGGGATCACAGGTTGCACCTCAGGTAATAGTGATAATAATCTCAGCCTTAATTCCCAACTAAAGTGTCTTTTAGCAGCCTTAATCCCAGACGGATAGATTACAGGAGACGATATATACCTATTTGTAGTGAGCCAGGACCAGGCTGCCATTCTGGGGCCAGGAAGGAAACAGTCACTGTTATTTCTCCTTACTGTCCTTCACTCTGGAGAGGAAGAGTTGTAGCAGGGCAGCAGGGAGATTGCAGGTTTGGAGTTCATCTCACCTGTACTTGACTACAGCAGCATGCAGGATCTGAGCTGCCTGTTTAGGCTCTCTTTGCAGCGGGTGGGTAGGGGAAGGCACACTGCATCCCTGTCGTGGGGAGAGCCACATCTGCCTGCAAGCTGGCTTGTTGAAGACCAGGCACAGACTTTCATGTCTGCCTACGCTTGGGCAGCACATCTAACATCAGGTTAGACCTCTCAGGTCGAATATCAGGTTAGACCTCTCAGGTCAATGTCGTTGCTCTGGATTGCTGCTCATGAACCCTGGCTGCCCTGCACCTTGCTCACAAAGCTGTGGGTGCATGGCGCTGCTTCCCAGGCAAGAGCTGTATAAAGGCACCTTGGGATGAGTGGTGTTTCCCCAGAGATACATATTGGCCCTTTTTAATCTGGAAAGGTTTTCAGTTCTGAAAGAACCTGGGATTTTGTGTGTGTGTGTTTGTTTTCTTGAGAGCAACCTGTTTTTCTTCTTTTTCTCCTGAGGGCAGTTGTAGTTGGTTTTGCTGTTGCACAGTGTAGGATATTACCCCTCCATCCTGGCCCTTTCTGAATGCAGTTCCCAGGGGGACCAATATTCTACCGTCTGAGCAATGCTACAGACAACTTTCTAACACAAATCAGTGCCTATTTCCCTCCTCCTCCTCCTCCACCCCTTCAAAGTGCCATCTCATGCACGTGCACATTCATGTTTCTCCTTATTTTCATTAGGTATTGGAGACAAAACAACTCTTTCCCTCTTTGGCTTGCAAATTCATATACCAGTGGGAGCTGTAATGACTGGACAGCTTTGATTCTCTCTCAGTTACATGCAGAGTCCTTTCACAGACCCAAAGAAAAGCAGACACTAGCCTGAAGCTTCTTTTATTTGCTGCCTTATTCCTAGGTTCTGCTGTCAGCTCTGCCTGATACAAGAGAAATTGTGTACTCTGGATTTTCCGCCTTCACAATATTTATTGGCAGTCTCTCTCTCTTGTGAGTATAGATAGCAGCCTGTCTAACGGACAGCTGAGCTTCCTCTGGGGTGTCTCCATACACCTGCCACTAAAAAAGTCATCCTCATTATTGTGTGATTTGTAGGGGTTTTTAGTGTATATTTTACTGGAAAATACCTAATAGAAAAGTTTCAATTAGCAGAGGGTAAACGCTTACTCCCTTGCCCTTGTGGTGACCATCTCTTATCTTCGTTAAATACAGAACTTAATCCGATGCAATTGCTTTTTTTCCATTGTTTTCTTTCTGTTATTCTCCTTGAATAAAGGATAGTAAAAGTATATACCTGTACTTTTGCATAGCTGATGCTGTTCTGACTTCTGAGCTTGTTCACTCATTTTGAGAACCCTTATGATTTTCAAGGACGTCCAAGGATGTCCTTGGTTTTCCCAGGGTTGCTGTATGGTTTGATTGGATTTGTCTTGCACCAGGTTCCAAAAATGCACAATTAGTCTCTCTCCCTTTGATCTTCTTTCATGGGTTTTGTTTTTCAAAATAAACTGCACTTTACCGTCTTGCCTGATTCCACCAGTATAAGGCACTTTTTATTAGATTAGTAGTGGTGGTGGTAGTAGTAGTAGTAATAGCAGCAGCAGCAGCAGCAGATGTTTTGCTTTACTTGGCCAAGGAACAAGGTGGCTGTTTTTTATGGAGTAATTTTTGGGGTGGTTGCTCTTCTCGAGGGGAAAGTGAGATCTGCAGCTGTGTATAACTGACTATGTTGGATCTCATTTTCTTGTTTCCCAGAAGCAGCTAAGAGAAAGAAGCCATTGCCCTGCAAAGTTAAGATAAAGAAAGAAAATAAAATTATCTATACTAACAGGTAACTAATTTTCCGTGATACTGCATTTTCCTTGTCTTAATGCAGTTGACTTTCGCTAGCTTTGGGAGTTTTTGTCTA
The DNA here is from genome assembly GCA_017639485.1 of Pluvialis apricaria. Classification (NCBI taxonomy): domain Eukaryota; kingdom Metazoa; phylum Chordata; class Aves; order Charadriiformes; family Charadriidae; genus Pluvialis; species Pluvialis apricaria. The sequence goes on along the minus strand of CM030044.1, from coordinate 53,071,145 downwards.
TGTAAAATAACAAGATCATACATAGATCAGCATAGTAGCAATTGTAACAATGTTTTTTAAATAGATCATTTAGTAGTGCTTTGATGTTTTTCACAATCCCTAATGGTTCAGTGTTAGAAATGATTCTCTAAGTGCTCAGAAATGAGGTCTTAAAAAGAAAAAAGAAAGTTGCTGTCATTATAGAGAAGGCAGCTATTGATCCTTATCACAAAACTGGCATGCTATATCACCCTGTAGTTCTTCTGAATAAATAATGGCATTTGATATAATGCAGCACTGGACAGGTTAGAAATAGCAGCTAGCTAGTGAGAGAGGCTAAGATACAACAGCTTTTCAGCTAAAATGAATCTGAGAACCGGTAGGAGTGGTATCACTTTTTTTGCTCAGTTTCTGCTACAGAATCTAACCAAAATTACATTTATTTGAGAAATTACCTGAGAGTTTCTTGCTGGAGAAGTTCTTGTAATCAGAGAAGAAGGTATCTGAGACTGTGGAAGTCCCCAAACACACTGGGTCCTGCAGATGTGCCTGAGGTCCTGGGGCTGGTTCTGCAGCACACCCCGAGCCTTTTGGTACTTGCACTTGCCTTTATAAACACTTAACCAGGATCTTTGCAATTCCATCCCCCTGTTCCAGACCAGGATGTGCCTTCCTGAGCTGTTACCAAGGTAGCCAGAAACACCATCTGCCAGGAATCTTTATTGATATGAGACCTGTTATCCTCTAACACAGGAGCCTGCTCTTCATATAATTTGGTCTCTCCTGAAACCCTCCAGATGAAACCTGCTGATCAGTACAGGCTGTGCAGTGTTGCCTTGCACAGAGGTCTCCAAGGGAGGTCATCTGCAGGCAGCACACTGCTTATCCCTGTGTATGATGGGAATTCCCTTTTCTTCTGGAACTGAAGCAGTCACATTGGCCCAGCATACACCCAAGATAATTAGGATTTGCTGAGAAGGTCTGTTTAGGGCAAGAGGATCACTGGCATGTCAAAATCTATGTTTCTGCAGCTGGCTCAGTCCAAGCAGGTCAGCCATCACTGTGTGGTACTCCAACACAAGGCACTGCCATCACATAAGTCACAGGCCCTGCAAGTGCCCTGTAAACTCTGGGAAGGTAGCTTGTGTGGAGATGAATGTTATCTTTTAGAACAAGCTTCAGACATAGTGTCAGAGGATTAAATACTGCAGTATGCATTTGCAAGTCACTGCCAGGGTTATCATTTTACTCCATGTTGCAGCTCTATGTGCTCTGGTGGTCCCAGCTGAAAGCCTTTGGGGTCTTGCTACAAGCCACGATCCCTGATTTTTTCCTGACATAGGCCTGTAACGGAGATGTCACATTGGTCAGTAGTGGTGATCCTGCACCCTGTCTCTGATGGGTCATGACAGTTTATGCTCTTCCCTTTGGAAGCAGAAGTATCACTTTTTCTTAACAGAAGGAGTAAGGCATTGAGAGAACAGGCTTTCAAAGTATCCATCAACACAACAGACCAGTGCCTTGAGGTACCTGAACAGGGTCTGTGTGGTGGTCTGAACCATTTCCCCCCAGGCTTTACTCTGTCTGCATAAACTACCTTTCTATCCCTCTGTCATGCACAGTCTGTAGGAACTGCACTGAGATATTAATCACAGTTGTCTCTTACCAGAACAAGGAAAGCTCGTGTCTGCAGGGATGAGTAGGTCCAGAGACAAGAATTTAGTAAAATCCAGTTGCTAGGAATGGCATCTTGGGATTGTGAATTTTAGTGGTGAGCCAAAGCTGCTGGAAGATTGGTAATTTGCAAGAAAAGCAGAAAGAAATGGTTAAGATTTTTAATTACTTACATAATGTCTCAAAAAAACTGGTGTGCCAGTGTCCTTTATTATGTACTTGGGCATGAACTTCCATGAAAGGTCTCCATAGTCCTTACAGAACTGAAAGCCAAGCTCAAAGTAAGCCAAGAGTTTGGATGAGTTGCATCAAGCAAGTCATACGGCTCAATGCAGAATCCTCCGAGAACATGAATTTTCTGTACTAGGAAGTTTAAAATCTAGATTTAAAAATTATACATACATTTTGTTATGCTGGTTTCATCACCGAAATGTGTCTCCACAGCAGCAACCGAAGCCTTGGGAGATATATCTGTAAGTCAATGTCGGGAATTGTTTAAAGAAAAAGACTCCAAATGTGATATTTACATCTTCACAGACTATCTTTAGGTGCCATTTGTCATGTTATTGCACAGTGTCTCCCAAACCTCCTCTTTCTGAAACAGCAAAATTCCACACCTCATTCTTAAACTTTGGGAAAACGCGGAAAGCTCCTAAAATAATTTTCATTCATTTCATATAGCAATAACATCAATGCCAGTAAAATTAAGTTGAGCCATCTTGTGCTTCATCAAAGACGCTTTTGGAATAGCTCTTTCACATCAGCTGCGAAGCACTTGGAAAGACACTAGGTTGCCAGCGTTATTATTTTCTGTGAGACGAGCAGAGGAGTGCACAATGCTTGCAATTTGCTGCATGTAGAAATGATGTCTCCCTGCATCACAGCATCTCTGTGGAGTGGTAGAGAGTGTGAATGAAACAAAAGAAAGGGTGAGTGAGAGTCTGAAATCATATGTAGGGCTGATACTGGGTCTGGGAATGAAGAGGGAGACACAGCAAGGAAATGCGAGAACAGACGTTAAGGGATATGCTGCAGTTGTGTAAAGCACACGCAATAATTCTGCATGGAAAGTGTACTCCTGCTAGTGGATAAGAGGGGAAAGAGCAAAGCAAATTTAGGAACCATCCAGGACTGAAGATCAGCCCAAGAGTGGGGAGAAAGCTGTTAATGAGTGTGTGGTCATCTCAGTAAAAGATATTTGCTGGTCCTCAAGGCTGTGAATCCAGGATCTTTTGTGTAAAATTCTTTAGTAATGTCAATGAGTGAGGGCTGCAGATGAAGATAAAAAATGGCTGGGAGAGGGAGGAAGATAGGCAACACTGTGTAAGTTGGTTATTTTGAGGATAAAAAAGTTTATTAGGAAGGCCAGGGTCATCAGAACAAATTTCATGCTTAGCTGGACCAAGGCAGTTTGGAGCATATAAGGCCAGTAAGTTCCTACATGGGAGTGGTAAAGATGTTGATAATAAAGGAGAGATATAAGTATTCCAGTTATTTCTATCTTCTGTACTTGGAAGAAGCAGAATGAAATGCTGCCTACTCTGTTGGAAACCAAGAATAAATCAACAGGGATTTTCAATCAGCAGTCCGAGTAATTTGCTCCCATGATCTCAAAAGAAGGAAAGAAGCAACTCCTCCTCCCTCATTGAAAAAGAAAATATTTTATTGGTAGTATAAAGAAATTCTATTAAAATAGTTGGAACACTGACAAAATATCTGAAGACTGGAAGCTGGCTATTAGTAGGTAAACAAGATGACCCAGAAAATTATAGACCAGTTGACCTGACATCAATCCTGACCAAAATAATGGAAAAATTGATACAGGATTAAATTAATAGAGAAATAAAGGGCAAGAATATAATAAATGTCAGTCAACATAGTTTTATGCAAAATAGGACTTGTCAAACAGAGTTTACTTCATTCCTGCAGATTATAAGCTTGGTTGATGATGGCAGCTATGGAGGTATAAGATTCTTTATAATGATTTTGATCTTATACCATTATCTTTCTGATACACAAACACACGCTATTCGACACTGAAATTTGACACTAAGAATTGGTTAGCTGACACAAGTGGCTTTTAAGGGAAGTTATCATGTTTCACTGTGTTCTATAAAATTCACTATTGAGCCTATTCTGTGTCTTTCCAACATCTGAAGGAAAATGCAAGCTCACTGAATAATACAGTTGACACAATGTCAGGCACAGTAACTGCAAAACCAGGGGCAAAATACTGCTGTGCAAAAGGAGCAATCAGAACTATTCAGCTAGCCATTTGAAGGCAAAAGGGTGGGCACTGTTCAATACAAGGCTGTGCCTGACCTGCAGAGGGTGGGATTGCAGCCTGGAAAGTAGTTTGGGGATCAGAGTGGATAAAACAGCTGAAATATGAGCATGTAGTTGATGCCACAGCAGGTGGATCTAATGTTGTCTTTGGAGATATATACAACTGAGAAATGAAGACTAGAAATGTGATGCTGAAAATTCAATACAGGAACACAGCATTTGTCCATGACCACAGGAAATACTGCAGAAAAGAGATAATGGTGTGGGAGTCAGGGAGTGGGGAGATAAATGCAGAAATTGGGCCTTTCCTTTGTTGTTGTGTTTGAAAATGTTGTTTGAATTAGCTGCAGGTATGAATTTCAGAAAGGCTGAGCTCTGCTGAGTTGCTTTTTACAGGACCTCATTCAGAAAGTGTGACCTTCCTTCATTATAGAATAGTTCCTTCTCCCAGAAAAGGAAGCAAAACTTAATTGCCTTTCACTCTGACTGGTGATTTCCAAAAGGATTGTCACTTTAAGCATTAATTCAGATCATCTTGCCTGATAGTTTCTATGCAGGCAAGCCTGAAAAGCATTCAGGAGATCTTATTTGTCTCCTCCACAAAAGTGACATTAGAGCACAACTACCAGAAGGGAGCTCAAGGGAAGAGCTACGGATGTTGTCTAGCTGGACTTCTGTAAGGCCTTTGAGACAGTCCCCCACAACAGAAAAGGTCTCTCCTCTCCAAATTGGAGAGGTATGGATTTGATGGGTGGACTGCTTGGTGGATGAGGAATTGGTTGGATGGTCACATCCAGAGGGTAGTGGTGAACGACTCAATGTCCTGATGGAGATCAGTGGCAGGTGGTGTTGCTCAGGGGTCTGTATTGGGATGAATGCTGTTTAAGATCTTCATCAATGACATAGATAGTGGGATCGAGTACACGCTCAGCAAGTTTGTGGATGACATCAAGCTGAGTGGTGCTGTTGACAAGCCTGAGGGATAGGATGCCATCCAGAAGTACCTGGACAAGCTCAAGAAGTAGGCCCAGTGAACCTCGTGAGGTTCAACAAGGCCAAGTGAAGGTCCTACACCTGGGTCGGGGCAGCCCCTGATATCAATACAGGCTGTGGGATGAATGGCTTGAGAGCCGTCCTGCTGAAAAGGATGTGGGGATACTGGTGGATGAAAAGCTGGACATGAGCCAACAATGTGCGCTCACAGTCCAGAAGGCCAACCGTATCCTGGGCTGCATCAAAAGAAGCATGGCCAGCAGGTCGAGGGAGGTGGTTCTGACCCTCCACTCCTCTCTGGTGAGACCCCACCTGGAGTACTGTGTCAAGCTCCGGAGACCTCAGCACAGGAAACACATGGACCTGTTGGAGTAGGTCCAGAGGAGGGCCACAAAAATAATCAGAGGGATAGCAGACCTCTCCTACAAAGAAAGGCTGAGAGAGCTGGGGTTGTTTGGCTTGGAGAAGAGAAGGCTCTGGGGAGACCTTATTGCAGCCTTTCGGTACTTAAAGGGGGCCTACAGGAAAGATGGGAACAAACTTCTTAGCAGGGCTTGTTGCGATAGGACAAGGAGTAATGGTTTTAAACTAAAAGAGGGAAGATTTAGACTAGATATAAGGAAGATATTTTTTACAAGGAGGGTGGTGAAACACTAGAAGAGGTTGCCCCGAGAGGTGGCAGATGCTCCATCCCTGGAAACATTCAAGGTCAAGTTGGACGGGGCTCTGAGCAACCTGATCTAGTTCATGATATCCCTGCTCGTTGCAGAGGGGGTGGACTAGATGACCGTTATAAAGGTCCCTTCCAACCCAAACTATTCTATGATTCTACGAACTAATAGAAGTCAGATCGGAATTTCAGGCTAGCAGAGAGGTATATGTGTTTTTAACCATGTTGGAACAAAGTGAAAGAAATGGTGTCTCTCTTGTGCTGTCTTTGAGAGAAGATGGGAGGCTTTTCTGGAAAAAGTCCCAAGAGTCAAAATAGTTTTGGGGGCTCAGTATGAGGTTAAGTGTGAAATATTAAGCAACTTGAGATATGCAGGATATCCTGATACAGCATCTGACCATATTTAGTCTTAAATGTGGTAGCTATAGAGAAGCTCATGGGCCAGTTAAGCATGTAAGAAACAGAAACGCTAGAGTCCCAGTCAGAGGTAGTGCTGAAAGAGATGCCGTAAATGCTAAAGCCATGCTTACATCAGGGAGACTGGATTTGAGCAAGGATGTTTGGCTGTGTTAATTCTGCTCAATCACAGTTCGGTGTGTTGACCATCACTCAGAGACCCACCATAAGTTTTGGGTGTATGAAGCTCCTAGGAGGGCTTCACTTCCTCACACAACACCTGTCACTGCAGTAGTCTTTATAGTTGCTAGTTTATGGCCTAGCGTGGTTAAGTGTGCATAAATATTTTCAAGTCATTACAGTGCTTCTCCAACACCTGCTCTGTTGTTTCCATTTGGCATTGAACTGTCCCCTGTGAGAGAAGGGAAGCGAGGTATATGTTTGAAAATATCCTCTTCTATTTTTCTCCGCAGCCCTGAAAAAAAACTTTTAACAGGTTCACAAAATAAAGAATGTAGCCTTAAACTGCTGAGAGTAATTCCTTCTGCTAACTAAATGTAATGTCAAGCAACTGTCTTTATTTCTTCCTCATGTTATTCCCTTTGGCTTTGTCCCATACGTACTAGTGACTCAGAATGGAAGCTTATAAAATATAAAGAACATGCAAAGTCTCTTAAAGAATAAACAGTATTATTTCCTGACAAAACTCCACACTGACAATTATTGAGCAACAGCATGACATGCAGAAGATATAGAAACCCTAAAAAAGGAACTGACGTGATTGTAAAACTCCCACACAAGCCAAGAGTACAAGAGATTCACAGGTAGGACTCAGTTAAACTCTCCTCAACCTTGCTGCTCACGGATTACATCCCCAAGGAAAGGAAATGTTTTTTAACAGAGGTTAATGTCATCGGTTAGAGCTTCTCAATACTAGCAGTCTTTTCCTTCTGGGAGCAGGGAATGTATGATTTAAGACTTAAGTGCTTCTCAGAGAAGTTCATCTTCCATGTGGAAACACACAGCAGAAGTGCTTAGGTATCCAGACATGCTCAGTGCCTGGTACTCACCACCTTCACTGAGATTTCTATTGCCTGATGGTGTTTGGGATTCTGTCCTCTCCTGAATACTCTACCTATGTCTCCAACTGGTCCCTTCTTTGTCTTGTTCTCTTCTGTCCTCCTTCTTGTGAATGTTCAAGGGACTTTCACCTCCCTCTCGATGCTTTGTTGGCATAGATTTATCTTTAAGCAAGAGATGTGTTTTCATTTTGATAGCTCTCTTCTACCTCTCTACTTTGAATCAGTTGCTTTGCATTCTGCTTCCCACAAGTACCTCTCCATGCAGGCAGGCATTTTGGTTTTTTCTTTCTCACCAAAATGGAATTCCAGATATCTCCCAGCAGAATGATTCCCTTTCCATACTGATGTTGGGGATGGCAGCAGTATCATAGAATCATAGAATCATTATGGCTGGAAAAGTCATATGGCTGGAAAAAATCAACAAGTCCAACATGGCCCACTCTAAACCATGTCCCTGAGCACCATGTCTAGATGGTTTCTAAATATACCCAAGCATGGCAATTCAACCACTTCCCTGGGCAGCCTGTTCCAGTCTTTAATAACCCTTTCAGTGCAGAAGTTTTTCCTAATGTCTCACCTAAACCTCCCCTGGTGCAACTTGACACCATTTCCTCTTGTCCTATTGGTTGTAACTTGTGAGAAGAGACCAATGCCCACCTCTCTACAACCTCCTTTCAGGTAGTTGTAGAGAGTGATAAGGTCTCCCCTCAGCCTCCTTTACTTCAGACTAAACAACCCCAAGTTCCTCAGCTGCTCCTCATAAGACTTATTCTCAAGACTCTTCACCAGCTCCCTTGCCCTTCTCTGGACCCTCTCCAGCACCTTAATGTCCTTCTTATACTGCAGCGCCCAAAACCGAACACAGTGCTCAAGGTGCAGCCTCACCAGTGCCAAGTACAGTGGGCAATCACTTCTCTAGCCCTCTTGGCTACACTATTCCTGATGCATGCCAGGATGTCATTGGCTTTCTTTGCCGCCTGGGCACACTGCTGGTTCATGTTCAGCCAGCTGTCAATCAACACTCCCAGGTCCTTCTGTGCTGGGCAGCTTTTCAGCCACTCCTCCCCAAGCCTGTAGCATTGCATGGGGTTGTTGTGGCCCAAGTGCAGGACTTGGCACTTGGCCTTGTTGAACCTCACACCATTGGCCTCAACCCATTGATCCAGCCTGTCCAGATCCCTCTGAAAAGCCCTCCTGCTCTGAATCAGATCAACACTCCCACCTAACTTTGTGTCATCTGCAAACTTACTCTTAGTTCCCTTGTCAAGATCATTAATATAGATACTAAACAGGAGTGGCCCCAACACTGAGCCCTGTGGAATACCACTTGTGACTGGCCGCCAACTGGATTTAACTCCATTCACCACCACTCTCTGGGCCCGGCCATCCAGCCAGTGTTTGATCCAGCAGAGTGTATGCCTGTCCAAGCATTGGGAGGCCATTTTTTTTCGTGAGAATGTTGTGGGGAACAGTATTGAAAGAATTACTGAAATTTAGGTGAGTAACACCCACGGCCTTTCCCTCCTCCACCAAGCGGGTCACCTTGTCATAGAAGGAGATCAGGTTCATTAAGCATGACCTGCCCTTCATGAACCCGTGTTGACTGGGCCTGATCATCTGGTTGTCCTGTAAATAGTATGTATTGGTACTCGAGATAATCAGCTCCATAAGCTTCCCCGGCACTGAGGTCAGACTGACAGGTCTGCAGTTCCCCAGATCCTCTTTCTGGCCCTTCTTCTAGATGGGCATCACATCTGCTAATCTCCAGTAGATTGGGACCTCCCCAGTTAGCCAGGACTGCTGATGAGGTCTCCTTTTAGGAAATCAGAAACAAACTGGAGAGTCCACAGAAGGAAAAAAGAGCAATTAAAGGTGAGAAAGTCTGCCATCAGAAAATGTTGAAAGAACACCATTTCCTGAGAGAGAGAAAAGGAAAGGATGCAATAACATGTCTTTAGCATGTCTTCCACTGCATTAAAACATATTTCTAAAGTCATCAGTGAATAATTGTTCCCAGGCCCTGGGAGGGTGAGACAGGTAATCTGCAGTGAGGGAGAGCTGTCTTGACTTTCCTCACCGCTGCTGTGCTTGTGACAGTTGCAGTGGCGTCAAAGCTGCCCTGCAAGCTGGTATTGCAGGAAGACACCGATTTCCAGCAGGAGTTTCTTGGAGACTTATTTGCTGCAGAACAGGTCAGATTTTTGTCAGCAGTGAGCAGCCACCAAAATAATAGGTGCAGACCAGCAACATCCATCCTTGGGGAAGCTGTAACCAATCCTAACAGGAGCAACACCTTTCTGCTGTGCTGTGGAACCTTGTCACCATGACAGTGCCACAGACACTGCTTGTGGGCTTGAGTGTCCAAGGAGGTAGTAGTGAGGTAGGGTTGTCTTCTGACTATATCTGGGCCTCACGGCCTGGATCCTGTCATAAAAAGCAGGACAACTTTTGGATTTCTACCCACATGCAAATCTAGTGAGTACACCTTACCCTTCAGTTTATTTGGAGAAAACCTCCTGTCTGAAACAATGCCTGTTTTGCAATTAAGGCAAAGCTCCAGTGTTTCATATCATGAAAGCAGAGGCAGTATTCTGACAGGGTTGGCAGTGGCCTGGTCTAATAAAGATACCCTGACCTCAAACATACTTTCTACTGCTAGCCTGCTCCTTCATCACCTCCTCAAACAAACTTTTGTTATTTGTCTGGGTGAGTCCTTTTGAAGTCTTGGCACATCTCACCCTTCTCCGACTCCAACGAGAATGACGAAATGTGCTTTCTGCAACTGCAGAAAGAATCCTCCTGTGCTTGTTAATAGGTCTCTGGAATAAACAGCCAGGGCATGAGGATGGAAATCAGCTTCACCGAGGAGCCCTGCCTTTGGAGACTTCCTGCAGAAGTGCTGGTTTTAATTGGATGGGGTTATGAACTTTCATAAATCACATGCTACTCACAGCCAGTTAATCTGTCGCACTTTTTCTGGTGAGATTGTTAAGGCTCGGTTCAGAATGAGTATGCACAACTCTTGAAGATGCTCTGTGTGTCTAGTTTGCTTCACCATCAATTCCTCCACAGCTGTGGAGAGTGCAGGGATTGTTTCTAGACTGCTACAACATCAGGACGAAAGACTCCTCCTCAGCTCTGCTTCCTTATTTCTGCAGCTCCAGAGCCCTGACCACTTCCTGCTGTGTGCAGATCAAATGTAGCTGTCACATGTGTCACGTTATGCCGTACATTGAAGCAAGGCCCTGTTACTTAACTCCTTCCAAAGGGAAGGAGCATTAAAATCTGAGACAGCAAGAGAGGGGGAGAGTGCACTGACCTTCTGCTGTATTCCTTACCAGCAAGGTTGAAAGAGCTGTTGATGATCATGGTGTGGCTGATGTGCGGCCCCATGCTAGCCTTATAGGATTGATTGTTTGCACCCTGCCTAACTCAGATCACTCCTGCAATTAAAAGTAACAGACAAAACACAATGACCTCTCTCTGCCAGCAGCATTCCTAGTAAAATTAACTCCATTTTTAGATTTCAGCAGGAGAAATGCTGAAACCAACCTTGTACGTAAAATGAGGATTTGGTGCATCCACAGTCAAGTTGCCCAATCTCTCTTGGTCAAAGGCTCCAGTCGGTTATCCTCTGCCTTCTCCCAGATAGTATGGACATGGCATGGCTTGTGAACTCCGTATTTTTCTCTCCTTACATATCCTACTGCATCTTGGGGGAAGTTGGGGGATGAGGGATGGAGGGGCTTTTTGGATAAAATCTTCCTTTTTGACTGGAAAACAGAGCGTAAATCTTAGAATCCAGGCAGCTTGTGTGGAAAAAGGCTGGTAAATGTTTCCATATGATTTCAGATGTTCTTATCACACAATTAAAATTCAAGTGCAAGCAAACAGCAGGCATTTTCCTTTGCTCACAAGAGAAACAGGTTAAAGGATTAATTTTAAAAAGTACCTTTGAGAAGTAATGACTGTTCCTGGTATGGATGCGGTAAACTATAATTAAGGTATTTGGGGAATTGAAACAGATTTTGAGAACAATGGCTCATGCTTTTACATTAAATAAGGATATGGCCTTTGTATAATTAAAAGCAAGCACTTGACTGCTGTTATTCTCTTCCTGTCTACAAAAGCTGGTGTTTGTTTAGAAGTGAAGAAAAAAAGGAAAGACTGGGAGCTGTGTACATTATTGCAAAACAAAAAGATGGAGAGAGTATGTTTGTTAATAAGCAAGATGTTGAGTGATGCACAACAGTAAACAGTCTCAGCTTTCCTTTCACATGGAAAAGGCACTGTTAATATGATGTCTTTGTGTGTGTTTTGGTGAGAGTTGGGGAGGCGGCACACACCTTTGTCCCTAAGAAGAAATATTGTGCGTTCTCAGCTACACTCAGAGTTTTTTTGTGGGAATTCCTGGGAATAATTACTCATAAGCCACCGTGTTTGCATTCTGTGGTTCAGAAGACATTTCTCACCACCAGTGACAATCTTATATGTGTTTCAGCAATGTAAAGGAAAATCTGGTCAGAGTGTGTTGAATAGGACTCCACCCAATAGCAGAACTTTTCTACAAGGACAGCTGCTGCATTTAGAGAGATAAGAGCAAGAGCACCCTCTCCCTCCTTCCCAGTGACTGTGCTGCAGGGCAGCACTTGAACTGCTGTCCTTCTGCTGAAACACGTCCTTTACTGTCTTCCAGCTGCTGGGAGCACCAAGAAGCTCACACTTCCTCCTTCTCTCTGCCTTTGTCTGCTAAAGAGACAAGACAGGGAAGGAATACCATCAACTACATGTAGGGGATATACAGAGTCACTGTCCTTTTACATATAATTAATGTCTGAGGGGTGAAAGTGGACTTTGAGAGCAAATGTTCTAAGGAGACAGCCATCATTCTAACTGAATAGCTATACCATGTCCTCTCTCCTTCTGCTGAACAACTACATAATGACTTTTTGCAAGCCCCGAAAAGCATGAAAAGCAACTGCCCCTCTCTGACATATTTTTCTCAATGAGGGGTCTGCCTGTCACTCTGAGGAGCCTGGTGTCGTCAGTGAACAACATGATTTACACTGCTCAACCTGACAGTGAATGCCACCTTCACACAGGACATGAGCATCCAACATGAAGTCCAGTGAGCACTGGAGGTTGAATCCAGGTCTGGCAGAATGCCGGGACAATGTGCGCCATTGGCTTTTGAAAGGATCTGGCATGGGTATGCACACCTCTGAAAGGCGAAACCTAAGTCTGATGACCTAGCAATATTATCCGACAGTGATGGGCCTACATGTTTCTGAAGTGGCTGGAATTCCTCCTCCTCCTTCTTCTCCTCCTCCTCCTCCTCTGTGTCTTATACCTAACAATTCATTTTCAGGAGATGGAGCGTTTTGTATTCACCAATGGCAAGTTGCTCATGACTGAACAAAGAATGTGCATTTGTCGGGAACCTCAGCCATCCTCCATTAATGGCAGGTTCAGCTGTGCTGAATATTGAAGGCCATGATCTTTGTTGCAATTTTTGCTTTCTCATAAAATATCCTTTACTACACAGCTTGAAGCTGTGCGCATGCTCCAGCTTTCTCCTGGTAGCGTGCAAGGACCTCGGGAATGGTCATGGAGGCAGTGAGTTTGCTTTGGCTCTTCCAGCCTGACTGAGGGGCTCTTTTGTACAGGCAGGACTACACCTCCTGGAGACCCAAGGGATCACACAAGTGAAAAAAGAGAACACAGGTACCTGTTCTCACTTCAGTCAGAGGGCAATGGCTAATGACTGTTGCCTTCCCTTGCTAGGCTGGCAGCATGCTTTTGTACTGCCAGTCTGCGTCTGCTGCTGAGTGTATGGCTTACACCTCTAAACACAAATTTCTCATAGCTGAGCGGATTTAGAAGGCAGGATGCAATCCAACAGAACTCACTTAGAACTGCTTAGTGTACAATTTCAGCAGTTGGATTGGGATTGTTCATGGCTGGTATTAATTTCAAGTTCAGAAATATTTTTTCTTTCTCTGAATGCTGTTCAGCCACAACAGAGGGCCAAATTATTATGTAGTAAGTACTCAGATATGCCTCTTTGTAATGAATGATACTTCAAATCATATTGGTTGAAGGACCCCACTAATAAGTGGTGCTTGAATAAGCCTCCTCACTGGAATTCTCCACTCCCCGTCCCTTCTCTTCCTATCCCCAGCCCCATCTTCCTCACCAACCTCCTTCCTCTCTTCCCCTTCTGCCTTCTTTGGTGGAAAGAAGCATAAATCTCACAAACTTGGATGGTAAAAGCAGATGCAAATTTTGCACCACCCACTGTGTTCACCACCACTCTCTTCCTGTCAAGGACAGCTGCATAAGGTTAAATTAAGAAAGTGGGTGAAGAAATGGATGTGAATAAGCCTCCCTAATTTTGTGTGGTTGTACTGCTGAAGAATCTTTGGCTGAACTCCTGTTGGAGCCCGATAGTCTGGTTTTGGTAGTTGTCTTTTCTGTCTGGACTGGATGCACTACACTGTTTGAAGCACAGCTGCTCCTGTTGCAATAAGGACAGCATCTCTGCTTGGCTATGGCAATAGGGTGTTCAGGACAGAGGCTGCCAATCCCAGAAGATGAAGTAAAGGTGAGAGAAGCTCTCTGTCACACAACTTTCTGCACTACCCAAATGCGATGGGGACTAGGAAGCAAACATTTTGGCTATTTCTGTGTGTCAGGGTAAAATTTATGTTTCCTACTATGGCTCTCTGTCTGTCTCTTAGATTGCACACAAAAGTATGTAAGACACTGCAACAGGAGAGAAGCGATCTCTGCTACCTAAGGAAAGACCATTCTCTCTAGGCAGCAGCAGCCTTTGGAGGCTTTCTGGCTCCAATTTCCTGGCTGTTGGGCATGGGTGGAGACAAGGATGATAATTTCAGCCATTCGGCAGTTTATAGCATTGCTGAATAATTTGGACAGCATCCAGATTTGTTGTGAGAGATGGAAAGGAAAGTTTTCTTCCCATTTTGTCTGTTCTTATCCTATCACCAGGTATTTTCCCAGACACACAGGGAGAAAATGCTAATAGGTTCATCAGTGATGCAGCAGTAGCTGCAAATCTCAGGGCATTCCAGAGGAATCTGACGCCCACTTTTTTGGATACTGGCCATGATGTTTGGTATATCTAGCATGCTGTGTCAAAAAAACCTTTACTTTCCAAAGATGCTGGACTACTAATGGCAGGTCTCTGTGTACCTGTCTTCTGCCAGCCTTGCTGTCTTAGCCAGTTTGTGTTGGTTTACCAGTGCTTGGACTATGATTCTTGGGTGTAACAGGGAATGCTGTTTTCCTCAAAAAACCACCAAACCATGGGCAAGCCATACCTTTTGCCAAATATCCCTGCCATAGCCTTTTTGCCGCATAGTTGCATCAGCTTGCTTTAGAGCTGGTCCACATTTTAGGCTGGTGATCTCCTTTGGGGCTGGGAGGAAAGGTACCGGGTGCTTCTCCCATCTTACCAAGAAACAACCTCTGCGGCCTTGCTGATTATACTTTCCACAGTGGAATGACTGTACCTCTTCCCTGCTGTAGTGAATGTTTTTACAATCCCTAAAGATAGGCAAGGGGCCAGGAGTGCTCAGATAGCACAGTCCCTCCCCTCTGTAATGCTCTTACTGGTTTTCTGATCCCTCCTCTTCCGTTTCTTCTGGACACATCTAGAAGTCTTAAGTTTGGCACAAGAATTACTTCAAAAAGAAAAATAGCCACTGAATGCTCCTCACCTTCATCCTGAGTGGGCAATTTGGGCTGTCCTGGTGCTGTAGATAATTTTTCTGTGGATTCTGTCACCTGGAACTGGTCAAGAGTTAAAAAAACAGCACTATTCTTCTTAAACCATTTTTGCATCACAGTCATTCACCTCTCCAAAGCATCACAAAGCTTCAGAGTTACATGTTTAACTATAGACAGTACAAGCCTGTTGATGTTAGCTGCCACTGCACAGAGATCCCTAGAGAAAAGCAGCATCATTTTTGCTCTGTGAGCCTTTATTCAACAAATATCTTTTGTACTTCGTTTACCTACTTCATTTACCTCCTCTGTGAACAGCACAAATGTGGACACACCATGAGTGTGCGGCCATGAGGGTTAAGCAGCTTATGTCTGCAACATGCTTCGTAAGAATCACTAGTGTTCCAGCTCATTTGGATAAGATGAATATAGAGCTGAATTTGCAACTGGAGTTTTAACCTTTGCAGTGTGATTTTCAAGGAGATCTGTCTTCAGTTACAGATGTTTTGTGCTTCCAGCTTTATTATGAAGTGTCTACACTTTGCTCTGGGATAAAAAGTCACATCATCCACTACCCAGGAAAAATGCTCCAATGCCTCTTTTAAGGCTTGCTTTTACATGTTTTTTTTTATCTTTTCCTGGAAAATGCAATGGCGTATTATCATGCTAATTTTTCAGAATGGATAAAATGCTGTTAGAGGTGAAGGAAATGTCTGTCCTTTTAATACTTTTGTGAGAAATGCATTGTTAATTTATCTTAGGGCAGAGGTTGTCAATAACACTGAAAAGGAGTGAAGAAATAATGTAGACTTGGATCAGGTTCAGTGTTTGTGTGGTGGTTCTTCTGGAAAGAGTGCTGGAATTTGTCCATAGAGCATCTCTGAATAGCAGAGATTTTTACTAGTTGCCAGGACAAATATTTAATGATGCTTGTATGAAAATTATGGTTTTTTGAAACAAATAGCTATAATGTAAGAAGAATCTGTGAAAGCTTTCTCAGGTTTCTTTGCTATTTTTTCTAACTCAGTCTGCATTAAAATTGTTATCAACAATTTTTCATTTTCTCATCATCTTCATTCTGATAAATAGAGCACTTTGGGTTAAAATTTTGATAAAAATTTTGTTTTACAAAGCAGCAAGACCTGGTTTTAGCTCTACATTTTCCTGCCATCCGCTGAGTGGCTTCTCACTTTCCCTTGAAGCACTCAGCCTCCTTTTGCACAGGCACATGTCAGTATGTCTTCAAAGCATTTGGCTTTCTGGTCAGTGTGTGCCTCAAATGTATCTTCATTGAAATATATTTGGGCCACCTGGGTCTCTGCTCTTCCCTGCCTCCAGTTGCACATTTGTGCTGTGATGGGATATCAAAGCATGAAGACCACACCACAATGGAAGCCATTGTATATTGCCGTTGTAGACATCTGTGAAGTGTTTCCTCACTGGTTTTTTGTTTGTTTGTTTGTTTCTCTCCCTTTACATAACCTGAGCTGTTGTAGTGTCATGTAAAAAATGTTTGTGTAAGAATATGTGGAAGGGTATACAAGGGCATCTGGTTTGTAAGCATATCCTGTGAAACACTATTCAGCATAAAATTGAAGACAAGAGATGGGAAAAGTAATCAACCACACCTCGATGCACACACCGTAGCAAGCAGGAGGTAACAGAGACAGTACTGAAGTCCAGATAGCAGATTGCTCACTAGTTGGTGGGCAGGAGCCACTCAAAGCCTTGGAGAGGTCAGCCAGGAGAGATAAGAAGGGAAAAAATAAGGTTACCATGGGTCTCAAGGGAAACAAAAAACTTCCTGTGTGTTGTAAGATTGTGTAAAACTTACTGTAAGATTTTTTCAAGGTGACCCTGGGAATGCATGTTACTCATCATGGGATGTTCAAGGGAAGGGCCAAAGACAGGAAGGGGGTAATTATGGTGGATCCTGGAGGAACAAGTGTGGGGAATGGGTGGGGTGGGAAGAGTAAAGGAAGCTGGTCACAGTGTGAAACAGGTTGTTGGCCACTGTCCTTGTGTGTCTGAGTTCTGCACCTGGTCACTGCAGCCTGTCCTGCTGTGTGTGTAGCTGTGTGTGCTAGCTTTTCCAGGGGACTTCAGTTCTTCGTGTGTGTGTGTGTGTACCTATGCTGTGTGCGCCAGCAATCTGGTAGTGAAATCCAGGATGGACTTGCCTGTGAGCAGGAGACCTGCACTTGGAGAGAGATGTTGGAGTTGATGACTCAGTAAGAAGCCCTTGGACTCTGGATAGTCTTAAGGTCTCATCTAGGGTTTGAGGGACCTGTGAATGTGAGGTTGGCTGTGAACCATGAGAGTGAGGGCATGGGTAGGTCTGCTAGTCAATGTCAGTCCTTACCACCTGGAGAGGAGTACCAGGCCTGGTACTATGCCTGGCATCACTGTCCGTGTGGCCACCCATGAGTATATATGTGTATATATGAGTATATAACAGGACTGTATGCTCAGCTTTGCTACTGGGTGGAGCTACAAATGGCAGCAGTAGGGAAAAAATATAGGGAGGAGAATTCCCCAGGCACTTTCTGCTGGATTTGGCTGCCCTCAACAGTTATTATTGTCACAAGTGCCACCCTGTACAGCCCTCTGCCTCCTGGACTATGCTGCACAGGATGTGGTATGGGACAGGGGCACAGAGTATCCAGCCGATATGCCTGTGTTCATATGGACTGCCTATTGTACACCAGGTTAGCAAAAATGCTGCCACGGGGTTATTATTCCTCACCTGGGAGACCAAATCCTAAGTGGTCAATACAAGAGCCACCATTTTCATTAATGATGTGAATGATGGGACAAAGTGCAATTTATGTGTTTTGTGGGTGACAAACTGGGGATGACAGCACATCATTGATACACTGGAGGGCAAGCTTGCCATTCAGAGAATCAGGAGAAAGGAGCTTATAGGACTTGAGAAGTTCAGCAAATGGGAATGTGAAGTCCGGCATATGGGATGCAATAACCAGAAACAGCAACACAGGCTGGGGGCCAACTAGATAGGGAGCTCCTTGCAAAAAGGACCCCAGTGGTAGACAACAAGTTGAATGTGAGTCAGTAGTGTGCCCTTGTGACAGTTAGGGATAACCACATATTGGGCTGCATTATGAAAAGTGTAGTCAGCAAATGTAATTATTCCTCTCTGTTCACCAGATTTGAGGTCTCATCTGGAATATCATGTAAAATTTTGGGCTCTTCAGTGCAAGCGAAATGTTGAGAAACTAGAATGAGTCCAGCAGAAGCTAGGAATTAGTCTGGGGAGGCTGGCAGAGAACATGGTATCTACTGGGAGAAGATGGGTTTGTTTAGCCCAGAAGAGAAAATGCTGAGAAGGGCTCTACTTTTGGGGGTACTGGTTGATAGCTGGCTGAATATGAGCCAACAGTGTGCCCAGGTGGCCAAGAAGGCCAATGGCATCCTGGCCTCTGTGGCCAGCAGGACTCGGAAAGTGATCATCCCCCTGTACTCAGCAGTGGTGCGGCCACACCTCAAATCCTGTGTTCGATTTTGGGCCCCTCACTACAAGAAAGACACTGAGGTGCTGGAGCGTGTCCAAAAGAAGGGTAACAAAGCTGATGAAGAGTCTAGAGCACAAGTCTTATAAGGAGCAGCCGAGGGAACTGGGGTTATTTAGTCTGGAGAAAAGTGGGCTGAGGGAAGACCTTATCGCTCTCCATAACTAGCTGAAAGGAGGTTGTAGGAAGGTGGGTGTTGGTCTTTTCTCCCACATAACAAGTGATATGACGAGAGAAAATGGCCAGGAAAGGTTTAGATTGGCTATCAGGAAAAAAATCTTCACTAAAAGGGTTGTCAAGCATTGGAACAGACTGCCCAGGGAAGTGGTTGTCTCACCATCCCTGGAGGTATTTAAGGGACACATAGACATGGGGCTTAGGGACATGGCTTATGGTGGACTTGGCAGTGCTAGGTTAATGGTTGGATTTGATGATCTTAAGGGTCTTTTCCAACCTAAATGATTCTATGATTCTGTGATTCTAATTCTGTCTTAAACTGCCCATTGGAAGGTTACAGGGAAGAAAGAGACAGGCTCTTCTCAGAGGTGCAGAAAAGAAGCAAGAGGAACAAGTTGCAGCAAGGGAAATTTCTGACTGAACAGTGAAAAAAATTTCTTCACCTGAAAGCAGTATTGCCCTGGGACAAGGACCAGAGGGATAAGGATAATCCAACCACAGAGATTTTCAAAACAGGGTTGTTGCACTGAAGACTCTTCCCACACAAATTATTCTGTGACTGTCTAAGGATTTGACATGTAGCAGTTTGTTGTACTGCAGGTGTATCACTTGTGAGTGCTCACAGGTACAGTTAGGGGTCTTCTACACAGCCCATGTGTCCTCTGATGGCACTCCTGCTATGTGCATAAGAAGGTGCCAGAAAAGACATTTGTACAGCATCACCAGGCTTGTGGAGTGACAAGGACTGGCTGCAGTTAGCAAAATGCTGTCTGTAGGTCATCCTTCCAAAATGAAGAAAAACAAATCCCAAAGATTATTTACCTCCTGAAACAGCCCCCAGATACATGATGGTTTGATGTGATTTTTTACTGGGGGTCCAACTATGCCTGAAATGTATTCTCATAAAAATTTTTGCTGTTTAAAATAAAATTTAAAAAAATTGTCATTTATTCATTTCTGAAGGTAACTCTACATGGTATTCTGGTCACTTATTATGTGTTCTGAGCCAAATCCAGTGTAGAAGCTGTATCAGTGAGGCTAGATAAACACCTATGTTTATCTATTAAAAGACAGGTCACTGGTTAGGCACAGGACAGTAACTTAGCCTCAGCACCACCACAATGCAGTTTCAGACTTCCAGTCAGCACAAAAGCTGCAAATAGACCTCTTTCTGCAAGACTTGATGAAGGTATAACTCATCTCTTGTTCCCTGAACAGGCATTACAATATCTTGCTGGCAATGTCTGCATGTACACTTGTCCCTTTATGCAGAAGTTTAGTCTCTAAAGTTGAGGGAATATGAACCAGTCTAAACCAAATATTTCTCTGAGGTCTTTGTTATCTTCTGTATTCATAGATATTTACTGAAAGTGGCAAATTGCTACAGGAAAATGTGTCAGACTTTCTCAGAGAGGAAATGGTGAAGAAAGAAAATTGGGTAAGCATTTTTTGCTAACACTTCTTTTTTCTCATTTCGTTGTTTATAAAAAATGCAATTCTTTTATTCAAGTTTTATTGTTTGTGTTTATTTGCCATGTTTCTAAGATGCTTTTTGAGTTATAAATTGCTTATTGCAATTATTAGATGTTAAAGGTAAGATTTGACGTGTACTGGTTAATTTGGAGTGGTCATATGTGGGACACCATGTGTTCCCATTCCTTTGTATTCTCTAAACTGGATATATAGAACAAACACTTACCATTCACACCGAACTCCCAGTCTATGTTCTTCAATTTTCACGTAGAACTGGCTGACTCCTTTTATGTTCCTACCAATAAATTGTTTGTCTAGAATACACAGAGAAAGCAAGTATGCAGAATACAAGCTAATTTGTACTGAAGCTATTTACTTGCTCTGTATTGGCAATACTGGTGTCCTGGTAAATGGAGATGGAGTTTCAATATTAAACATTATATGCTGTGCTATCACATGTTGTGCAAACTTTGGTTGATTCAGCAAAAGGTCTTTCTGACTACTGAGAATCATTGGAAAAACGTACGAAAAGAGAATGAGCTTTATGATGAAATTGTTAAAAGAGGCAATGTATTCTGAACTGCATAGGTTTTGGAATGAGCTTGCAGGAAAGCTTTCTCCCACACTGTACTGTAACACCACTGTACTTTGATTTGATAAGACTTGGGGTCAATTGATTACTTTAATATTAAGGAAAGGGACCTTTAGGTAGGAGCAATTTCGGTTGCTAAGTCAACCATCTCACAACACTGCAGTACAGCAGAAAAAACAGACTATTGTTAAACGATGCAATGAAATGAATGACCTAGAAGAAACATAGTGCCAGATCCTCAGCTGACATAGACTGAAGCCACTTTCCCTGGAGAGCTATTCTGATTTGCACAAGAAAAGATCTAGCATGCATTTCCTGAAAGGAGAAGGTGCTGATTTTTGACGTGCATGGGCCCTTCTCAGTCCGTACTGAGACCCACACGGTTTGCTGCTGCTGGGCAAGGCAGAACTCATGACCTGGGAATCAGCTCTGTTCCTTCACTAGCCCACAGGGTAGCCCTAAGGAGACCACTGATCTCCATGTTGCAGTTCTCTAGCTGGCAAAAGGCAGCAGCTAACCTGGCTTTCCTCTCTTCATCTATTTCCCCAAGGCTGGAGCTCAGCTGCCGCATGGTACAATGTAACAGCAGGATTTATTATCCCATCTGTAGGGTTACAGAAGTTCCAGTGCCACTACCAGTGTGGTTCTGCTTCTCCAGCACAACTATAAATAAATCTTCTGCAGATTATCATAGTCCAGACAATGAAACTACTTATGTGGATGAGGAATTGCCTTCAGGTGTGATCTAAGTTCACATATTAGAGTCACAATAGGGAAGTCCCCACCCAACACTTGATGACTGGGACCTCCCCAGTCTTCTCCAGACTTTTCAAGGTATTTTGTGCCTTCTGAGTGGACAGAAGTACTCTCTTCCCATAGGACCAGTATTACTGTTGTTGCTAACCAGCATTTTCCATTCCGGGAACCAATTTCTTATGGATCTAAACTCTGCTAAAAAATCTAACTGTTTGAAGTTTTCCATGTTCGGTGTTAGTTTTAGGTGGTTCACTTATTTTTAAAAAGTCACTTAGACTTAGGGTGCAGTAGCTACAAATAATGTCTAGAGGGAAAAGAGACTCAAGCCATCTCAAAATCCAATAGATCCACATGATATTTCATTTGCTGCACTTAACATCCCTGTCTTCTGGCATACGGGTCTAAATTTAGCAGTATCAGATACGCCTGTCACCATTTATGTGAGTGATATTTTAAGCTGCTTCACGAGCAGGCTGTCACGTGATAGTAAGGTTGATCAGCATATTCCTCTATGAGCACCTGCTTTAATTTGTTTATAACTTTGTTTTCCTGGTGGGAGAACAATGAGAACCTAGTTGAGAGATTTTTCCATGCTTGTTTTCCTTCCTCAGATTGGCTCGTTTGAAATGTTGTTTGGTTTTGGAATAAACATTTGAACTTTCTCTGACATAAGATATGCTAGGAAAGGAAGCTGGAAACATGTTTACCTTTAAAAAAAGATTCTTTAACTATCTCAGTTTTTTCTTGCGTCTGCTTCCCTAACTGAGGTAAGGAACATGTTCCAGAACAGGTTCACATTTTTGTACAGAAAAACCCCCACCATTATTGTCAATGTCTTTATTTCTTTCTTATATGCACCAAGTTGTTCTTGATGAACTGGAAAAGTGGTCTGAATCAGGAAGATGAAATACAGTAATGAAGGAGAAATCAAACGCACAAGTACAACAGAAGAGTAAGATGCCACACAAAAGCACTGTGGAAAAGGATGAGGAGATATCAGGGCCTCGGATTTAGTTCATTAGATGTTAAAGAATTTCACCAGACTGCGGGTACCTCTAGGCTTGCTTTATTAACACCTCAGAGTTGGGTCATCACCTCAGTGAGTGGCAAGTGGCTAACAAAGTACATCTTCTATATATATGATTCCACACAACATTACATAATAGATATTTCTGTCTGGCAAGCTCTTGGTGTTTCTTTACAGTCACCCAGTTCTTCATCCTTCAGTAGTTTCAAAAGTTCATTAATTTTCAGCTGATTCTTATAGTTCCGTTACAGTTCCCCTTCTGAAGTTACAGCTCAATGTTGCAGATTCTGGTCACCACAGCCTCTTAACTTCTTTAAACAGTATCCATCAAAGTCCACCTATAGACTTAGAAAAACTCAGGATGTTCCACTAACTTATGCTTACTCTGTGTCTCTTCCAGATGTCTAAGCTTTATAAATTGCTTACTGTGGGTTAATCACTTATTTCCTACCTGTTATGATGTCCTACCTTTGCTATTGTGTTGATTCAGCTTGACTGGGTTTCAGGCCAGCCATGGTCAGGACTGTACAAGGGACAAATGAGCAGTGCTTGCATAGTTCTCAGAGTATTGTCTTTAAGCACCTGCATTCTATTAATCAACCTTATACAATCACAGAATCACAGAATGGTCAGGGTTGGAAGGGACCTCTGGAGACCATCTAAGTCCAACCCTCCTGCCACAGCAGGGACACCTACAGCAGGTTGCACAGGACAGTGTCCAGTCGGGTTTTGAATGTCTCCAGTGTGGGAGGCTCCATGTCTATTCTTTAACCATTCTATGATTATTCTCAAAATATATTAAAAATCTAACGAGGCCTAGGTTACTTAAATCACTTAAAAGCTTATTTCTTTTACATTAGAAAATATTGTTGTGAAATAGCAAAATTTTGTTCTTGAATTTATTACTAGGAGCATAGTCTGAGACAATAGTGACAATTCTGCTAGGTTTAAGGTTTGCAAGGCTGTATTACAGTAACTTTTGAAGTTGTATACCAGGCTTTAAGAAGATACAGTCAAATTGGAGAGAACCAAGAGAAGAATGATAAAAGACTTAAAAAACATGAGCTCTCAAGAAAGGCTGAAATACTTGAGTTTGATCTAGAAAAAGGAGTGGTTGAACAAGACTTGGTATAAGTTCAGAAGTATAAAAGGATTGTTTTGAAGAGGATCATCATCAATTGCCCTTTGTATCCAAGAAGAGCAGGACAAAAAATAGTTGGTTTAATTTGTAGGGAGAGAAATACAGGTTAGGTGTTGAAAGCCTTTTCATACATTTGCATCATTGCACACTGTAATTGAAGCAGTCATTAAATGAGTGTCCTGAGGAGGTGGTGGACCCTGACTCAGTGGATGCTCTTCATGAGTGAACTGGAGGAATATTTGTTGGCAGTGGTTTAGATGTTGCTTGTTGTGCCATGGGCCTTGGTCTTCTTGTGGCTGTGTTATGGTGTGTATTACTTAAGCACACCACAGCCTTCCCAAGGTGGTCCTGTAATAGTGGGACTGCCCCTTAACACCTTCCTAAGACCAGTGGGTTTAGGCAAATCAAAATTGCTAGCACCAAGTATAGGTTCCAATTCCAATTTGTTTTCCCATTTGATGTTAACCCGTAACAAAACACAAGAAGTCATGTTATGTGTAGAAAGCAGATGGGAAGAAGACAGTCATTTGTGGATCAGGAAAAAGAATGGAAAAAAGAAGTTCTGGACTGACTGAGATTGTACTTAAACAAAAAACTTTTCAACACCTTCTGGAATGTCTGGACTGACACACAGCTTGACCACACAATCTGTCTGGATCTATAGACGGCGAAGTGTGGGTGCAGATGAGACCTGAAGAGGAGGAATGCAGAAGTTATCAATGATAACAGTGTCTTACCCTTGTTCCCGTAGGTAAGGTGTATTTTTCTTGTGCTGAGAGCTTGACCTATTCAAATGAGCCCTGCTTGCAACACAAGGCGTTGCTTTAATTTAATATAATTTAATTTAATTTAATTTAATGCCGTAAGCCCCTTATCCGATGAAGTTAGCTGAAATACTAGCTTGTTTTTCTGATGTATGATTTGTTTTCTTTTACTGTCACATTTATTTTTCTTAGACATCTTTTTCCTAAGCAATTTTCTTCTTCTTCCTCTATAGACTTTTTAAATCTAGTCTTTCTTCTCAGTTTCTCCCACTAAATTCCTTGTTTGTTTCTAATGTCATCTACTGTAGGATCCACCTACCCAAGCCCACCCAATTGTTAGTCATCTCCCCACCCTACCATCTGCAGGCCATTCCATTCATGGCATCAAAACCCTGCTCATCATATTTCAGTTACTCGTATCTTCCTTTCAAGGCATGGTTTACTTGGATGCTGTGCTTCTGCTTCCTTGTTTCCTGCCCACCTCTCCTACTTAACCCCATTTCAGGCTTCCAAGTTACAAGCAAAAAGATTTGTTGGATAATGAGAGATGGTCTAGCACCATGGCGTGGTGCAGCTTTCATCCTTCATTTCTGAGTTCCAGGTGTGCATGTATGGTAATGGCTGCGCAGTCCTCCTGTTAATAGCTTTTGAAATGTATTCATTGCTGGCTGTTATCCTCATACGAAAGCTAATGACCTTTTCAGGACATTAGCTTAATGACATATCCCAGATCATGTTTGCACCTTGAGAGAGGAATTTCACCGGTGAACTCAGAAGCCCAACAGTTTCTTGATGCTGAGATTTTGGGACATGTTGGACCCCATACTTTACAAATGTAAGTGAAAATTGAACTTATTGGGAAATGCAGTGCCGGCTACAAGTGCTAACAGGGTGAAATGCCTGGCATATATGGCATTTCAAGGGCAGGTGTGACAGCAACAGAGTAAAGGAAAGTATGACAGTGACCTCCTAAACACTGGAGCAGGCAAATAGTCCAGGCTAGGCTGTAGCGTTTTTGAATACTGGAAAGACTGTTCCATTTTAGAAAGGGAAAAGGCCGATGAGGGCAGAGCTGCCCACTCATGTAATGCAGTGGAAAGAGTGCCAGCAAGTGGCAGCTGTTTACTGCACAGCTTCATGTAGTGTAGGCATAGGGTACCTATGGGTATAGGGTACCTATGGATATAGGTGCAGCCAGCACCTCTACGTGCAGCCAGCAGGAGAGTCAGAGGGACCAACAATTACCCTCAAACTTATCGCTCCACCAACAGCAAGAGACAGGCTATCAGTGGATTTTATCCATTATATGTGGCAAGTATGATCAGTTTTGCTGGAGAGCAGAGGAGAGGGCCAAGCAACTTCTTCCACCTCACTCTCTTACTCTTCTTGACAGCCTGACCCAAGCCATGTGTCTCGCTTGTGCATGCTTATTGAGCACCAGGAGCTCTCCCAGGAAATCTTCCCTGACTTTCTGGGAGCAGAGTCACGCAAGGGACATCCCAGGTAGGGCTGCTCACCAGGACCACATTTTACCTGAATGCCAGCTGCTTACAGGGGCGTTGCTCATGATCATGCAAGGGTAAGATCCTGAGGATCAGAAATAAGAGTAGTTTAGCAACATGTGAGTTTTCTTCTGCTGGCTGTGGGAGGTAGGGTGAGCAAAAGAGAGCTTATTTTAAACCTGAACGAAATGATTTTAGCAACTTCTTTGAGGAAAGAAAAGACATTTCGTAGTCTTCCTGAGTAGTTTAAAGTGACAGAATCTGGCGAGAGACAGCAACATTTTATTAGGCATAAAACCCTGAAAAACATCTCATAGTTGTAACCCTGAGACAGAAATAGAGGTGCAAAAATTCTGTAGTGTTTTGAGTGGCTTGGTAATACCAGCACATTCAGTCCTGCCTCTTCAGAAATACATCAGCCATCAGTGAAAGAAGGAGTATGGCAGGTGAGAAGCCTGGTTCAATCAGGGATGGAGAGGCTTTTTATGAAATTTCTCCTGCAGCAAAATCCCCTTTACATCTCAACCTGGAAGAAGATAGAGAAAGAAGGGAGGTGTCCTGCCCATTCTTGGTGTTATACACAAATCAGAAGTCATTTTTCAAACAATTTGTGTATTTACTGAAAACAACATCAGATGTTGCTCCTGGGGAAATAACACAATGTTTTACAAAGGGGGACTGTGAAACATAGTGCTTCACAATCTTAGAAGCTCTCCAATAACATAAAGAAACAAGTATCAGGTAATAAGTAATGATAGCGTATGCAAAAAGGAGGCCATCAGAGCCTTTTCAATGTGAAGAGGTTGGAGAAGGATTCAGTCCAAACAATGTGCAATGCAACTGTATCTGTCAGAGCATGAGAGAGAGACTGAAAGACACTTCTGCTGTTTCTTCCCACAAGGGCAACAACCTTTCCAGCACACTGCAGCGAAAAAAGACTGTGTAAGCCAGAGTTCTGTGGTTGCCTTTGGAGGTGGAGGTTAAAGTGCTTTTCAGCTGGGTCTTTGATTGGTAAATGGCAATAACACAGTCAGGCAGGCCATCAAGCAAGAATGAAGCCATTGTTCATGCTAACAGTACCAGCTGCTCTGTGCACACAAGGATTTTGTGAAGAACATGTATCAGGATCTCAGAGGTAGCAGCTTGCAATTAGCACCATGAGGACCTTAAAATGAGTTCTTGTCATGCAAACTTGGATTGAATATCCTCTCCTCCATCCATGGGTCCAGCATCTGGCCTCCCCGCTCACGGGTATCTAGTGAGTTTTTACTCGCATGATGTTTCTAAGTTTCAGGAAGCATGTCACCCTTCCTGACTTAGTTGAGGTATACCTGAGAAAGCCTTTTTTTTGGCACACTCTTGGACTAAATGTAGGCATTGCATGTAGCCAGAACAAGACCAGTGCTGTTTAACATCTTTGTCGGTGACGTGAATGTTGGGATTGAGTTCACCCTGAGCAAGTTTGCTGACAACACCAAGCTGTGTGGTGCAGTCAAGACAGTGGAAAGAAGGGGTGCCATCCAGACGGAACTGGACAGGCTTGAGAAGTGGGCTTGTGTGAGCCACAGGAAGTTCAACAAGGCCAAGTGCAAGGTCCTGCAGGTGGGCCAGGGCAATCCCAAGCACAAATACAGTCTGGGCAGGGAATGGCTTGAGAACGGCCCTGAGGAGAAGAACTTGGTTGGTTGATGAAAAGCTGGACATGACCCAGCAAGGTGCCCTTGCTGCCCAGAAGGCAACCATACCCTGGGCTGCATCAAAAGCAACATGGCTAGCATGTCAAGGGAGGTGATTCTGCCCCTCTACTCTGCTGTCATGAGACCCCACCTGAAGTACTACGTCCAGCTCTTGGGCCCCCCACATAAGGACATGGACCTGTTAGAGTGAGTCCAGAGGAGGGCCACAAAGATGACTGGAGGGCTGGAGCACCTCTCCTATGAAGACAAGCTGAGGGAATTGGGGTTGTTCAGCCTCGAGAAAAGACAGCTGCAGGGAGACCTTATGGTGGCCTTGCAGTACTTAAAGAAGGCCTACAGGAAAGATGCAGAGGGACTCCTTGACAGTGAGTGTAGCAATAGGGTGAGAGGTAACAGTTTTAAACTGAAAGAGGGTAGATTTAGATTAGATATTAGGAAGAAATTCTTTATTCTGAGGGTGGTGAGGCACTGGAATAGGTTGCCCAGGGATGTTGTTGAGGCTCCATCCAAGGAAGTGTTCAAAGCCAGGGTGGACGTGGCCTTGGGCAACCTGGGCTAGCGGAAGGTGTCCCTGACCACGGCAGAGGGGTTGGAACTAGATGATCTTGAAGGTCCCTTCCAACTCTAACCATTCTAAGAGGTTCCACACACACACGTGCACTCCATCTATTTTAAAAGTGCACTTTTTTTTTGTTAGAATCTGCAGGAAAGGAGTGATTACATGAGAGATATTTGGTGTCAGCTTAATGAGAACTACTATTGCATCTGTGTGCCTTCCATCTGTCTTTTATCTCCTTCATCCTACCTTTGCTTCAGACCAGTGCATAATTAAGACGCCTATGTCTCTTAATGGAAATTTTTATCAATATAAATAGGGTAGCCTGGGCTGCAGTGACCACGAAATAGTTGAGTTTGAAATCCTCAAGGCAACGAAGAAGGTGCGCAGCAGGCTGATGACCCTGGACTTCAGGAGAGCCGACTTTGGCCTCTTGAAGAATCTGCTTGGTATGGTGCCGTGGGATGAAGCGCTGGAAGGAAGAGGGGTCCAAGAAAGTTGGTTAATATTCAAGGACCACCTCCTCCAAGCACAGCAGCAATGCATTCCTACAAAGAGGAAGGCAGGCAGAAAAGCCAGGAGGCCTGCGTGGATGAACAAGGAGCTCCTGGAAGTGACCAAAAGAAAAAAGGAGGCCTACACGGAGTGGAGACAGGGCCGGGTAGCCTGGGAGGATTACAGAGGAATCGTTCGAGCAGCTAGAGAGCGGGTTAGACAAGCTAAAGCCCAACTAGAACTAAATCTGGCCAGGGACATTAAGACAAACAAAAAATCCTTCTATAGGTATATCAGCGAGAAAAGAAAGACTAAGGAAAATGTAGGCCCTCTCCGGAAGGATACGCAAGAACTGGTCACCCGGGACAGCGACAGAGCTGAGGTACTCAATGACTTTTTTGCCTCAGTCTTCACAGACAAGGACAGCAGCCGCACTGCCCAAGACGCAGATTGCAAAGGAGAGGATTGGGAAAACGGAGCACCGCCCACTGTAGATGAAGATAAAGTGAGAGACCACCTGAGGAACCTGAAGGTGCACAAGTCCATGGGACCTGATGAGATACATCCGCGGGTCCTGAGGGAACTGGCAGATCAAGTCGCGAAGCCACTAGCCATCATATTTGAGAAGTCGTGGCAGTCTGGCGAGGTTCCTGCCAACCGGAAAAGGGGAAACATAACCCCTATTTTCAAAAAGGGAAACAAGGAAGACCCGGGGAACTACAGGCCAGTCAGTCTCACCTCTGTGCCTGGCAAGATCATGGAGCAGATCCTCCTGGAAACTCTGCTGAGGCACACAGAAAACAAGGAGGTGATTGGCGAGAGCCAACATGGCTTCACCAAGGGCAAGTCATGCCTGACAAATTTGGTGGCCTTCTATGAAGGGGTTACAGTGGCAGTGGACAAGGGAAGATCTGCTGATGTCATCTACCTGGACTTGTGCAAAGCGTTTGACACTGTCCCACACGATACCCTGGTCTCTAAATTGAAGAGACATGGATTCGATAAATGGACCACTCGGTGGATAAAGAACTGGCTGGATGGTCGCACTCAAAGGGTTGCAGTCAACAGCTCGGTGCCCAGGTGGAGAGCAGTGATGAGTGGCGTTCCTCAGGGGTAGGTACTGGGACCCATACTGTTCAACATCTTTGTTAGCGACATGGACAGTGGGGTAGAGTGCACCCTCAGCAAGTTTGCTGATGATACCAAGCTGTTTGGCGAGGCAGACACACTGGAGGGGAGGGATACCATCCAGAGGGACCTGGACAGGCTGGAGAGGTGGGCCCAAGCCAACCTCATGCAGTTCAACAAGGCCAAGTGCAAGGTCCTACATCTGGGTCGGGGCAATCCCAAGCACAAATACAGGCTCGGCGGAGAATGGCTGGAGAGCAGCCCTGTGGAGAAGGACCTGGGGGTGATGATTGATGAGAAGCTCGACATGAGCCAGCAGTGTGCGATCGCAGCCCAGAAGGCCAACCGTATCCTGGGCTGCATCAGAAGAAGTGTGGCCAGCAGGTCAAGGGAGGTGATTCTGCCCCTCTACTCCGCCCTCGTGAGACCCCACCTGGAGTACTGCATCCAGCTGTGGAGTCCCCAACATAAGAAGGACATGGACCTGCTGGAACGTGTCCAGAGGAGAGCCACGAGGATGATCAGAGGGCTGGAGCACCTCTCCTATGAGGAGAGGCTGAAAGAGTTGGGGCTGTTCAGCCTGGAGAAGAGAAGGCTCCGGGGAGATCTTATTGCGGCCTTCCAGTACCTAAAGGGGGCCTACAGGAGAGCTGGGGAAGGACTTTTTACTAGGGCATGTAGTGATAGGATGAGGGGGAACGGCTTTAAGCTGGAAGAGGGCGGGTTTAGATTAAACATTAGGAAGAAGTTTTTCACTTTAAGGGTGGTGAGGCACTGGAACAGGTTGCCCAGAGAGGTTGTTGAAGCCCCATCCCTGGAGGTGTTCAAGGCCAGGCTGGACGTGGTCTTGGGCAACCTGGTCTAGTGAGAGGTATCCCTGCCTGTGGCAGGGGGGTTGGAACTCGATGATCTTCAAGGTCCCTTCCAACCTAAACCATTCTATGATTCTATGATAAGATTTGCTTCTTTAAACCATGTTTTTCCTCTTTGGAGAGTTTTCTGTGTTTTCACACCTCAATGGAAACATTTTGGAGTTTGCTTACACTGTGCATAGAAGAGGCATCAACTTTATATCAGGTCCAGAGATGTTATGCAGGTGTGTTAGTACAGTGATCTATTTGAGCCTAATTGGTCTAGCCAAAAAGTAGGCCAATGCAAAGCACCAAACTAAAGTGTCCCTACACACTTCTGTTGTCTCAGATTTCTCTGTATGCTGCTGCATCATGCTGCATAAGCTCGTCCTTGCCTGAGTCAGTGGGAACTGTGTCAGACCAGTACTACCAGTTTGAATAACTTCGTTGCAACCTGTGCAGTTTTGGGGTGTGTTTTCGAAGCTTCCTCAGAAAGGATGAGATAGAAGGCTGCTGCCTCACAAATCTGCCTACATTCAAAGTCTGTCGCCTTCTGTAGCTGCCTGTAAGACAAAGCCAAGCCAAATGGCTTCTCCACGTGTATCCTGAAGTGAAGCATCCATTTTCAGCTGTGTTGAAGGGGTGGCCACAGGCAAAAAGGCAGCTGCTCCAAATGTGAGGAGGGTGAGGTGCTGTGGGGAGCCTGGCATGGAAAAGTGAGAGGATGCAAGTAATACTGGAGGGGAGAGGCATGACAGAAAGAGAAGAGTTGCATTTGGAAGAAGGGCTAAGTGCAGCAGGGCAGGTTATTGGGTCCCTGGCCAGAAAGCAAGGACAGAAAGGTGCCATCCTCATTAGCTGAGACAGGGACGTTCACAGGGACACAGCAGCAAGGCGTGCCTTCCTCAGGAGCTGAGCCTTCCTCTGTGATGGGGACCCACGCGAGGCAGGAAGCCTGAAGGATGTAGGAGGAGGGATGATGGCTCTCACAGCAATGAGAGGGGAAAGGTAAGGAGAAACAAAACGTCTTTTGTTCTGTTTGGGAAATCATAGTTCAAAGATTCGAAGCTATCGTTTTGAAGTTCAGATAAATAGAAATTATGTGCTTCGAAAGTATAGGAAGAGAAGATTAAAATTACACACAGACTCTAATTATAACTCTTGCCCTCTGCTCAGATTAATGTGTTTCCAACAGGTAGAAAAGTGGCAGCTGTTGTAAAAACACTGTTCTAGTCTTACACATAAAGAACAGTTCACAGAAGTCTTAGCAGAAAAATCAGTTAATAACTTGATACATACAGACAGATATTTCATATGGTAGTTGTGGCTGTTAATTTTCTTGCTGCTGTCTGTACTGGAGGGAAATTTGAAGATGGGAGGAAATGGGAACTGTAAAAAGTAAAGGATGCTTGTGCCTGCAGCTTGGGAGGATAAGTGGAAGGAAAGCAAATTCCATAACCAAGCAGTCAGGCTGAGTCACAGCTGCTACTTGCATATCACTTACAGCTGGCTTTGCAACTGAAAGTATGATGCACACTCAGGCAGAGGCATAAGGAGGCATAGCCATTTTAGAAGCTAGGCTGAGGATTGTGATATGTGTTTTCTTTTCTCCTGCTTTCAATGCTCCAGTGAGGATAATGGTTTCATGACATCTTTTCTTGCGGTGGAGGGAGAGCTGGGTAGTTGGCAATACTGAGGATGACACAAAGATGACCACTGCGAGGGCAGTGTTTCTGCAACCTTGCAGGTTTCGGACACGCGTACCCTTCTCCCTTGCTTGAGAGCCAGACATCAGCCTGTGTCTGGACCACAGTACCTTCCATGCTTCTGCAGGAGAGCCTGTGTTTCCTCCTGCCTTTTGGAGAGGATTGGCAGCTCCCCAGCAGGGGCAGTGCTCAGCTGCCAAAAAGAGCAAGCATGCTGATTTCTACTATGTGGATCTGACTAAAATTACCCTACAGGTTCCATGAAAAGCAAATGAGGTAGCACTTATCTAGGTACTTGTGCAGTCCAGCCTCCTCACAGCGTCCAAGCTCTTCTGTGATGGACGGCTACATTCCAAAAGTGAGATTTGAACACAGCTTTGCAGGCAGTGCAGAGTGTGGGTCATGTGAATCTTCTACCTGAGCGTCTTCCATTCTCTTTGTGCAATCAGTGTAAAGGAGAAAGGAAAACTCTGACATTGCCAGTGTCATGCAGATTGTGTTTTCATTGATTTTTCTTTTGAGAATAGAGTGACTTGCCAAACCTCTGATGTGACATGTCATTTGGAGATAAATTTCCATATGCTGTTTAAACCTTGTTACTATCACAGTTCACTTGTCATTTGTACAAAGAATACACGTACCTTAAATGGAAATATCAACATGTAGAGTTACTACCATGAGAGATGGTCATGCTGCAGATCTCTCTTCCCAATCCACTTTCACTTTGTTGCAGTGTTAGATGTAATGCTGGGATGTAGCATCTAACCTGAAATCTACTAACAGGGATTTATGAAGTTCTCAATATTTCTGACATATTTATACTGTAAAAGAAAGCTGCTTTGGCTGGGCAATTGCTCAGTGACTTTGTGTCTGGATAGCCACATTTTTGTTCTTCTTAACTTTCTTGTTCCACCTTTCCTAGCTGTTCCATAAATGTGTTTATTATGTCTTGACCTACTTGATCTTGGTTTTACATTAACATTGATTTGGATATTACAGGTTCCTTGGTTTTGAAGCTGGTTTTCACAGCAGAACATTTTTAACAACCATAATACTGAGTTACAAAATAAACCTTTTCTTGGATGAGGTTCTTCTTTGTAACTCTGGGTGTCTCTCAGAGTAGGAGGAATGGTTATTTTATCTTAAATAGAAGAAACAGTCACAGAAACATTGAGAGGAACAACCTGAAAGGCCTGTGAAGTATTTGTTAGGCCACTGTTTTTATGACCACCATGCTGTTGGCACTTCCTGGATTTGTGCCCATTCAACTATTGGACTTTGAATTTTTCCATTTTGCTTTTATGACAGCCAGAGTGAGACAAGTGTGCCTTTTGGTCTACTTAAAGGAAGGAAAAAAACCCAATATTTCAGCATTTAATTATGATTACATACTTTAAAATACTTTTGCCACCTTTGCTCTGGCTTTCCATTCTGGAGGTACAGAATAGATTTTTAGCCAGAGGATAAAATACTGCTTTCCCCTGGAAGATCATACATCTGACATGCAATTTTATTGTTGCAGTTGCTTTTATTTCCTCCCTTAACAAATGTTCAGCACCAATATTTTGTCATTTCTGTCCCATAACTCCTCATCAGAATATGAGCTCTCTAGGGCTCAGTTTGTGAATAGAGCACTACAGATGGGGGGCAAGAAGGGAGTGGGAATATGTGCCACTATTTAACTCTTGGCTTTCCTAGGCATTACCGGAGTACAATAAAAAAAATGACAACTTCCAGAGTTTCACCACCACTGGGAACACTAGATATCTTCCTTTCCCAAGTCCTTAAATCCCGTTGAGAAGGGGCTGGGTCTGGTTTTTTTGGCAGTCATGGAACAATTAGAAAGCAGTATGAATGTTAGAACGTTTCATTTTACTAGTCTGAGACTGCAAAGGCATTTTGAGCTCCTCATGTAAAGAGGTCAATTATTTCCTGCCATGTATCTATAGTCAGGTAATTATTAGCAGTGAGTTTTATTTATCTAGATTGCCTGAGCAGAAAGGAGCCTTGTTCACATGGTTGTTGTGGGGAGATGAAACAGCCACCCGAATACCCTCAGGTAGTCTGCTTGGGCACAAAAGGTCTTTGCCCCTGAAGAGACAAGTGCATGCACCAGCTGGGAGGTGGTCTCACTCCAGCGGAGTCTCACCACACAACTGTGTGGCAGGAGTAGGCAATGGAGCACTTTGGAGGCTCCTAAATAGCCACCAGGTGCAGGAGCACTTGTTCCTGCAGTCACACCAAACACACTAGAGCAATTTATAAGCCATTGCCCTGAAATCAAAGAAGCAAATGTGGAAATTGGGGCAAGGGGTGCTCCAGGAAGGATGCTTTCTGGGATGGATTTTTACAGGTCAAGGTCAGGTAAAGGATTAAGGACACAAACCATGTATTCAACTTCCCAGTGATTAACCAGCCTCTATGTACTTTTCTGCAAATGTGGGCACAAGATTTTATCTCTACTAGGCTACAGAGCCCTCAACCTACTGCCAGTCTTTCTCAGTTGCATTGCATCTTGTCCTAACTGTCTGTCCCTTTGTATGGTAAACGACACCATTTCCAACTTTTTTGCGCAAGGACATGGTGGGTAAAAGGTGATGCCATTGCACCCCAAAGGACAGGGACTGGATGGGCTTTGACATCCTGAGGACATGGTAGAATGTCACCATCTGTTGAGACACACTGGAGAGCAATCTCAGTGTAGTCTGGGCTCTGTTCTGCACAGTGCACGACTACTTGATGAATATGTCTCTCTGCGTTACCAGAAGGAAGTGGGAGATAAGGATGTCTACAGAAGGCAAGCTGAGGTGAAACAATAACCAGCAATACTGAACAGTGATTGCTCACAAAAAAAAAAATAGTGCCCATGTGGATTTTTCTTGCAAAAAGATACGTGGGCCAAAGATGCTAGTGACCCTCTGGAGGAAAGAAAAGGGAGTGGGTGAAAGCAAATGCAGAAGGTCACTGTGAAGGTCCTCAGAGTAAAAGGGAGAGGTGTATGAGAACTTCAGGTCACATGCACACTGTGTGACAATCCTCAGCTGATTTTCACAGCATGGATCTCTATTGCATTGCAGAGATGGTATTGCAAGCCCTTGTCTTTGTGGCGGACTTCAACTTACTAGATATCTGTTGGGAATACAATACAACAGAGAGAGAACAGTCTAGGAGGTTCCTGGATTGTGTTGAGGATAACCTCCTGACACAACTGGTGAGGGAGCCGACTAGAGAAGGTGCCCTGCTGGATCTGTTGTTTGTAAAAAGAAAAGGACTGTTGGGGAATGTGATGGTTGGAGGCCATCTTGGGCATAGTGATCACCAAATTATAGTTTTCACTTCTTGGAGAAGCAAGGTGGGGGGTCAGCAGAACTGCTACCTTGAACTGCTGGAGGGTGGACTTTGGTCTTTTCAGGAGCCTGGCTGACAAAGTCCCTTGGGAGGCAGTCCTGAAGAGCAAACAAGTCCATGAAGGCTGGACGCTTTTTAAGAAGGAAGTCTTAAAGGTGCAGGAGCAGGCTGTCCCCATGTGCCAAAAACATGCGCTGTGGGGAAAAAAAAGCAGCCTGGCTGAACAGAAAGCAATGGTTACAACTCAGGGGAAAAAAGGGGAATTTATGGCCTTTGGAAGAAGGGTGCAGGGAACTCATGAGGGCTACAAAGATGTTGTGAGCCTATATAGGGAGAAAATTAGGAAGGCCAAAGCCCAACTAGAACTTAACCTGGCCACTGCTATTAAGGACAACAAAAAAAGTTTCTATAGACACATTAACAATAACAGGAGGACTAAGAGTAATCTCTGTCCTTTCGTAGATGGGGGCAGAAACACAGTGACAAAGGATGAGGAAAAGGCTGAGGTATTTAATGCTTTCTTTGCCTCAGTCTTTAACAGTAACAGCAATTGTTCCCTGAGTACCCAGCGCCCTGAGCTAGTAGACAGGTACAGGCAGAGAATGAAGCCCCCGTAATCCACGGGGAGCTGGTGAGTGACCTGCTTCAGCACCTAGACGTACGCAAGTCTATGGGGCCTGATGGGATCCACTCAAGGGTACTGAGGGAGCTGGCAGAAGTGCTCACCAAGCCACTTTCCATCATTTATCAGCAGTCCTGCTTTACTGGGGAGGTCCTAGCTGACTGGAGGTTAGCACATGTGATGCCCATCCACAAGAAGGACCGGAAGAAGGACCCACGGAACTACAGGCCTGTCAGTCTGACGTTGGTCCCTGGGAAGGTTATGGAACAGATCATCATGAGTGTCACCACGCGGCACATGCAGGACCACCAGGTGATCAGGCCCACTCAGGATGGGTTCATGAAAGGCAGGTCATGCTTGACAAACCTGATCTCCTTCTATGACAAGGTGACCTGCCTAGTGGATGAGGGAAAAGGTGTGGTTGTTGTTTACCTGGACTTCGGTAAAGCCTTTGACACCGTTTCCCATAGCATTCTCCTGGAGAAACTGTCTGTGCTCATGGCTTGGATGGGTGTACTCTTTGCTGGGTAAAAAACTGGCCGGAAGGCCAAGCGCAAAGACTGGTGGTGAATGGAGTTAAATCCAGTTGGCGGCCAGTCACAGGCAGTGTTCCCCAGGGCTTGGTACTGGGGCCAGTTCTCTTTAATATCTTTATCAACAACCTGGATGGGCGGATCAAGTGCACCCTCAGTAAGTTTGCAGACGACACCAGGTAAGGCGGGAATGTTGATCTTCTTGAGGGCAGGATGGCCCTACAGAGGGATCTGGACAGGCTGGATCAATGGGCTGAGGCCAACGGTATGAGGTTCAACAAGGCCAAGTGCTGGGTTCTTGCACTTGGGTCACAACAACCCCATGCAACGCTACAGTCTTGGGAAAGAATGGCTGGAAAGCTACCCAGCGGAGAAGGACCTGGGGGTGTTGGATGACAGCCGGCTGAATATAAGCCAGCAGTGTGCTGAGGTGGCCAAGAAAGCCAATGGCATCCTGGCCTGTATCACGAATACTGTGGCCAGCAGGACTAGGGAAGTGACTGTCCCACTGTACTCAGCACTGGTGAGGCCGCACCTTGACTACTGTGTTCAGTTTTGGGCCCCTCACTACAAGAAAGACATTGAGGTTCTGGAGCGCGTCCAGAGAAGGGCAATGAAGCTGGTGACAGGTCTAGAGCACGTCTTAGGGACTGGGGGTTTTTTAGCCTGCAGCTCATGGAACTGTGGTTGTTTAGCCTGGAGAAAAGGAGGCTGAGGGGAGGAGACCTTATCAGTCTCTACAACTACCTGAAAGGAGGTTGTAGCGACGCTGGTGTTGGTCTCTTCTCCCATGTAACAAGCCATAGGACAAGAATGAAATGGCCTCAGTTTGCACCAGGGGAGGTTTAGACTAGATATTAGGAAAAATTTCTTCACAAAAAGAGTTGTCAAACACTGGGACAGGCTGTCCAGGGAAGTTGTGGAGTCACCAGCCCTGGAGGCATTTAAAGGATGGGTAGACATGATGCTTAGGGAAATGGCTTGTTGGTGGGTTTTGGCAGTGCTAGGTTGATGGCTGGACTCAATGATCTTAAAGGTTCCTTCCAACCTAGACAATTCTATGATTCTATTGCTTTGGAGGTCATGTAATGGAAAGTGAGGCAGTTGTGTGGGAGTAATATTGTGAGACTGCTGCACACCTGTAAAAGGCAAAAAGTAAACAAAGGGCAAAAAAGCTGGCTTGTTCTGGGGAGAAACTTTAGGAGACTAAGGGGATTGGGAAAGCGGTATGTGTGCCTTGGCATTAACACATGGGGATCTCCTTCCTCTGCCAAGACACCACAGGGCTGTCTCACCAGGCATGCAGGTGACTGTCAGTCCCCCGAGGTCCTTGCTTTCCCTCATCCTGGTGGTCTGGGAGTCTGGAATGGGTTGTGTTCAGAGGTAACAAGCCCATCTGTGCAAGCTGGCTGGGTCTTTGTCCCACCTTTCTCTGCAGAATCCATACTCACCCTTTGCATTCCAGATGTCTCTCAGTGGTCTCGTGCTGTGCTGCCTGAGCTCTTGGGAGCTTCATCCCACGATTTCTGACTCCGACCTTTATCATATCAAGGATTTGAGACATCATCATATATATCCTCTTTTTTTCATAACAATGAGGCCCACAAAAGGAAAATCAAGGCAGAGGGAAGCTTCCAGTAAGTTATTACTTTGCAATCATTACTCTTTTTTTTCAACTGTGCAATGACTGTTTCCATGGAGACCAGAGCAAACCAGTGGCTATGAACGTGCACTCTGCTGCTTCCTGTTTCCACAGAAACATGTACACTGGATGGCCAGAAATGAAGTTACTGTTGCCCAGCCAAACTCACCAAGTGGCACATTTCAGGAATAACAAGTTTCCTTCCAATTTTGTGCTCAGATGGTCAGTCACAGAGAGTCGGGGAGTCGCAGAGCAGCTCATGATGATCCTTTCACGGGTGCAGTGTGCTAATCCCAGAGCATCCCAAAGAGCTTTGCTGACTGTAGGGTGGGATTACCAAACCAAAGACACCATATAATACAACCTAGAAAACATCAGTGGTGTAATATGGTTAGTAATCAATGCTGCAAGGAACGAACACTGTTTTCTGTGCAACCAGAGACTGCCCTGTCATTGCAGTTTGGTGCCATCCTTGGTAGGCTGTGAGAGCAGATCTAACTGCCTTGTATGCACACACAACACACATGCACTGTTGTGAAGGGTATCCAATATACATGGTACAAAGATTTCCTAGGGACATGTGCTGGTTCTTTCCACAATCTGGGGGCAGCTGCTCCATTATTGTCACTGCAGATGCTTTTGGATGACCAAGCAAACAATCTGCTTAGATGATTTGTGTTTGCTGCTACAAAAAGCTCTCCCTCTGTACCTGGTATAACTGCTTAGGTTGTGTTGCTGCTTGGTACAAAACCAGCCTAAATTTCAGAAGCAGACAGTTGGCTGATGTGAACTTCAAGTTGGGTAATTTAGGGAATACACTGTAATGCACAACATTGTTAGAAACGGAGTTTGTTTAGGTGTCAGAAAAAATAAGGCTTGACTTAATTTCTTATCTATCTTCATAGAAATTGCTTTATATGCAATAGATAGCTAGTAGAAAAGTTGGTCCCTTTTGTAGCTATAAATATATGACACTTACTGTGCTTTTGTTTATAAGG
The DNA here is from genome assembly GCA_017639485.1 of Pluvialis apricaria. Taxonomy (NCBI): domain Eukaryota; kingdom Metazoa; phylum Chordata; class Aves; order Charadriiformes; family Charadriidae; genus Pluvialis; species Pluvialis apricaria. The sequence goes on along the minus strand of CM030044.1, from coordinate 53,031,778 downwards.
TTTCTGTCACTGACATTTGTTGATTCTGTCTAGAAGATGCACATTTTTGATTGCAGTTATTCTGCACTTTAGACAAATGCTAAGAATAATGCTCCTGGCACAGCAGGTCACTGGAGAAGGGCTTGAGAATGATACCCACTCCAGCTAACATTGCCTTCAACCGGGGCATCGCATCAATTTTGTGTTGATCCAATTGCATTTCTTTAGGAATAAAAAAGGAATTTATTTTTAGTTTGGCAATATGGTTTTAATACGCTCAATTGTCATTTATAGCCAGGTTAAAGGCCATTGTGAGATAAAAATTATCTTGCAAGTCTGATCCTCGCCTTCAAAACACTATTTGCAGTAACCATCGGGTCAGGTATTTTTCAATTCATTCCAGAGAAGGCCAGACATGAAGGCCAGAAGAGACATCCAGCCCAACGTGCTGCAGTGGAGATTATGTGCTTTCATCTATTACTGCTGTGTATAGAACCATAACCTTGTGGAATAAGTTTCCCTGCCAATAAAATATTCTTGTTGAATTTGAAGCAAAAAAAGAATCCACTGCTTTCAGTAATGGCTTGTCCTAATGGTTAATCATCCTTGCTGTAACAAATTGCTCCTTGTTTCTGATATGTCTGGCATTACCTCCGAGCCAGTGAGATTATCCATGTCTCTTTTATCTGTGTTAAAAATCCCTATAATATTTGTGATTTTCTCTCTGTGAATATGCCTGTACTCTGTAATCAAGTCAGCCCTCTATCTTCTGGATTTTATTTTTTTTTTTGTGATAAGATAAGCAGCTCAGGCTCCTTCAATGACTTACACAATAAGGCAGTCCTCAAACCTCGATTTCTTTTCTCATGGCAGTCTCTTAAATTCATTTTGAACACCCGTTTAAAAGTATAGGGCAATTTATTTTTAACATCCTCAAAGCATAGGCATTTGAACAATTTATGGGATTCTGATATTGAACTCATCAGTTCTGTTTAGAGAGCTGGAAAGACCCCAGTGCTAAATCCTATTGCCTGATTCATACACCTGGAAACCCATTTACTTGTTTAATACCGTCATGTCGCACTAAGGGCTTATATGTAATTTTGTCTGTTGCGAGTCCTAAAACTTTTTTGCCTCGCTTCAGCATACAGATCTGCTGATGTGGCTTAGGGTCTTTAAACTTGTCGGTGCTACCCGTTTACATCAGACAATAGCTTATGTTTTAACTTGCATATCTATATTTTGCCAGCCAAGCCTCACTCATTTGTCCAATTTTATGAGGAATTACAGGTGTCTGGATGTGGGACATGCCCACAGAGCTGCTCTTGTGCACTCGGTGGGGTACCGAGTCTGGGTGATCAGGTGCTGCCTGTCACAGTCTGGCTCCAAAGACTTGGTCTCCCTAGAAAGCGCAAGGCCTGGCAAAGAAATTAAAATGTGCATAATACATGTGCTCTGTACTAAGGAGTTGTACAACTGCAGTGCAGGGAACTGGAAATGCTCTTCACACGGGAGTGGTTGCCTTCACTGGAACCATTACTCATTTATTTGCCTTCCCATGTGTCACCCTGTGCAGCCTTTCATCTTCTACAAAGAACATTTATTTCTTTAAAAGATATTCATTTTAAGTGGGTATATTCTATTTTTGACACATCCATTTCATATCATTAGAATATCACCCTGCAGTGCTGGGGTGTATTTTTCTTTCCTTTTTTTAAAAACTTTTTTTTAATTTTCAGTTTCTCATATCTGTGACTGACTGTCACTATGGCATCTTTCCTCCACGTGAGCCAAGAGAGGAGCTGATTTCTCAAGTCATCTGTGTCTTCCATGTGTCAGCTGGCAGCTGTACACCAACAGGGGCTGAATAAAGCAATCCACTCCAAATTTCTCAGGGGCTTCACTGGTGGGAGAGGCACAGGGATCTTCCACATCCCTGAGGATGCTGGGGAGCTGAGTGGAACAGGTAATTAAAGAAATTGATCTCTACCTTCAGCATCCCTGAACAGAGACCTAGCTGAGGGCTGAAACTGGACTCGGCTGCCTCATGCTAGGCTTTGTTTAACAACCTGAATATCAGGACATGAATGAGGGGTGCCCAGCACAGCAGGCAACCTCAGCTGTAGGTGCAGAGGGGGCCTGGGTGCCCTCAACCCAAGTGGAAGTGGGATCTGGTGCACAGCTGCGGCAGCAGAGAGGTGAGCTGCTGAGGGCTGCCTCTGTCCACCCTTCCCCCATCACTCTGTGTATCTACAGCTGCAGCAGTTGCAAGGAGGAGTATGGAGAGGCTCAATTTGCCAGTGAAGTTCTTCAGAAGGAAAATAACTGTTTCCTTCCTGGATCTCTGGAAGGAATTGCATAATACCTATCTTGATGGCTACTGCAGATGGAAGTTTGAAGGCAAGGTTCGGACTTGTGAGATAGATAAACAATTTTTTCCTTGCCTCTCCCAGGTGGGCTTGGTGTTATCCTGCTGGTAACTGCCTGAACAAAAGACTGGTCTAATCGGTGTTGGCTTCATTTGCTGGCAGCAATCCTTCTGTTCATTTGAAAACTGATGTTATGACAAGAAGAAACAAAGATGTTTAAGAGTCAAAAAAAGGGTAATAATGGGAACTCTTTAGACCAGAGTTTAGAAACTGAATGGGAGAACAGCTGGAAACAATTTGTATTTGTGTGTATAAGCATGTACACATGTATGTATGTGCGCGTGTGTGATGTAAAGTGTTTGAAGTAGTTACACAGTAAAAACATACTCAGAGACTTACACAATCAAACGATTCCTTCAGCTCCAGCAGTTGGGCAAATAATTTTTTTAAAAAAGCTTAAATAACTTATTACAAATCTACTACCAATTTTTGCTGACTGAGTTACTAAATGCTCTCCAGTGCTTTTCCTTCCCTGGTGGGGTGCTGCATGGCAGCAAGGCGATACAAGCAGCAAGCTGTCTGCAGTCAGCTTGGCCGGAGCGTGGGGCAGGAATTCCCAGGTAGGAGGGGGCAGTCGCTGTGTCCAGCTCAACAAGCTAATGAATCTTTGCTAATTTGGAAGGTGCATATCTGGAATGGGCAAATGCAGACGTCAGATGAAACAGTAATGCATGACAGCCTTTAATTTAACTCTTGTTCATAAGATGGCAGATTTGTCTCAGAGTGGGAGAGAAACAAAATATGGTGAAGCTAACTGGAGCATGTTCATCCCCCAGCGCCTTCACTTCAGCCTGTTTCAGTTTATGCCTCCCTTGCAGGTTATGCTATTGGCTACAGAGCTGACTTCAGGTCTACATAAGTCTGCATAAGTCAGCTCTGTCCTACTGCCAGGAGGTCAAGCAAAAAGTTAATTCATGAGACAACCACAGAGCACCCATGGACCTGAGTGTGAATCCCGCCTCAATCTCCAAATTCTCTGTCATTCGGCATCCAGCCCCAAGCCAGCCAACAAGTTTTGTTGCTTCACCAACCTTCATTTTTGCCCTGCTGGTAAACACATAGCATGGCATATATTTTGCACATATCTGCTTATGGGCCAAGAATCATAATGACACAGCAAACCCCTGTGGTGTTTTCAGATCTCACTTCTCTGATACCTGTCAGCTGTCAGTTATTATTGCCCTCCCCACGCCAGTTGTGAGATGTTGTTTTTGTCCCTCATGGGCAGTTTAATATGCAGGATGTCAAACTGGGCACTGAAACACAAGCAACATCATCTTCTGCTGACTCCATGGCACCTTCCAGTGGTCTGCAGTGGTGGGAATGTCTTAGCCGGGTGCTGCCAGAACCACAGCTCTTCCTGTCAGACAGCTGGATCCCTGTTTTGAGATCATGCTTGTGCAAGCTTTTCCAGTGATACATGTCACTACAGCACTGGGCACCCTGTGTCCAAGCAGGTGTTACAAGGTAAACCAGGCCCCTATTTGCTGCTGAGCCCCAAAGAAAAGAAAGGAGTAAGGCTGGATGCAGGAGTGCTGCAATGATGGCAGGATAAAGTGGTTGCACATTTGCAATCCACTACCTCACAGAGCATGGGTGAGAGGCTACTCTGTATGGAGGTCTGTGTTCCCTACAACTGGAGGGAAGGAGAAAGAAAGTCAGGAGCAAACCTGGTGCAAGCCTGTTGTTTCAGTCTTATGTTTATGTGAGGGATGTTCTAGATACATTGCCAAGTAGCACAGTGTCTCTGGAGTCTGCAGCAAATTCATGGCAGTCAACCCATTAGGTTTACTGAAAAGGATTTACAGTTATTGTAAAACTTCCCAGGAGATGCACTTATATATAAGCTTAAATTCTTCTTAGTGTGGAAGCAGGGTACAGCCCTCAAAGGAACACTTTTATTCGTAAATTTTTGATGTAGCAACTTCTCTGAAATATATCTGCAGTTTTCTTGGTTTTCTCTGTTTTCTCTGTGCTTTTTTCTATGTTTAACAGGTCTGGGGAACCAGACACTATATTTTCAGGTTGTGCTCTGTAAGAAGTGTTCTTTCTGTGTCAGGAATATATTAATGTCCAGACAGAAGTAAAATTAGTTATATGATACCACACAAACTCTGTATCTTTGATTTCTTTTCCTTTACAAATTCATCCTACAAAACTTTGACGTGCTGCCTCCCAGCAGAGAGGTTCCTGTAACAATTACTAAATTGTAAGAGTAATCACTTGAGTTGCTTCATACACTCACTAGCAAGTCAATACTTTCCTGTTTCCTAGCAAATATGCCTATTGATTGTACAGACTAGCAAACAGGAGATGAGTTCAGAGGCTAAAAACTTTTGAAAATTGATTTTTCTCAAGACACCAGATATCGATCAATGTTTGCTAAATATGTGTCACTAGATGGTTAATGAAATACGTTTGTGCTTCTGTAACAGCAGAGGAAATAGAAATGTTTTCGTTCTTAGGAAGCCAAGGTGATATTAAAGAGACTGTGGTACCTTTTACCTCTTTGCTGAATACACCTGCAGTATAGCCATATTTCCAGTGCTGATGAAAATGCATAGGGTACTTGTGAGTACCAGCTGAGAGGGACACTGTGACATAGGACAGGTGAGGAGAATTAATTTCTTGACGGTTCAAGTGCCAAGAAAAAGGGCAGATAGGAAGTGAAGAATGTTTCTTTTATGAGAGGCAGCTGAGGGACTGATCAGGTATAGCAGGAGAGCAATTTTCACATTTATGCTGTGTGTTTTACATCAGTAAACACAGACAGGGACAGACTGGTGCCTTTATACCCTGCCTTTCTGAAGAAGTCTGCTTACCTTTAATGAACCTTTTGGTGAGTACATATCTCAGCCATGATTTACACATCCAGATTCACCCAAGAGCTGCTAGCCCCCAGAAGGACCTGTGTTGTGGTTTGGGCTGAACCGGCCACTGGGCAGAACGTCAGATGCTCTGTCCTCAAACTGGGACAACCTGTGAGACCGTATCCAGAGCTACAGTGAGGGCTGAGCGCTAGCTGGTCAGCAAAGCAGGGGCAGCGGGCACCACAGATGGGTGGCAGAGAGTGGTCCTCCCTCACTCAGGGACATCCAGGGTGTTATGATCATGCTTACAGAGACAAGGGTCTCTGCAAGAAGGAAGGGCCTGCTGAGCTAGCTAGAGGTAGAAGACCAAGAAAACACCTCGTGGAGGCAGCCTGTCCCTGTAGCATCTGTCCTTTCTGGCTGAGAAAGCAGACTGGCAGCTTGCAGTCACTCTCTTTGATTCCGTTTAGGTGGTCTGCAACATCATACAATGCTCACATGCTTTTTCGGCAGCATCTTACCCAGAATGATGTCTTCATTCTCAGCTGGAGCTCTCAGATGAAATGGACAGTTTCCAGAAGAGATGCTGTATGCTATTTCCTTGAAGTGGGGATGCTGGCTGGGAAAGCTGTCCCAGCCTTGAGAGGGACTGGGGTGGGGGTGTGGTGTTAAACTAGATGGCTGTTATCTGGCCTTGCAGACAGCAAATAATGCCTCATTGCCTGGTACCAGTTTCATCGTGAACAGCTCTTTGGAAAGTATTGTGGTAGCAATATGTGAAGTGGGGTATTGAGGTTTCTGGTTTAGATTTAATTTTGCTCCTTAATAACAATGTACAATAGATTTGTCAAACATAGCACTCTCCACACTAAATTGTACTTGCTCAGCCTGATACAGAAAATCTTTAAATGCATCTAAATAACACTCATTTGGCATAGTTCAGGCTCTAGCTTTCTGGACCACTTTCGTGTATGGTACAGATGTGGCAGACAAATCTAACAGACTTTGGGGCAAAGCATCAGTTGTAAATTGGGAATAATTAACAATAAGAATGGAAAAGTTTTCCTTGAAGTAAAAATTCTGTGCAGAGAGCAAATATGTGTGAAAGTAAGTACCCACCACTTGCAAGAGAAAAGTTTAGACCTGATCATGTTTTAATCCTGAGAAAATCCATTCATTAAAGATGATACATTTTTAAAAATACACCTGATTCTCATGCTCATGCATCTGTCTGTTTGCAGACCTAGGTTTTGTAATCTGCCACTGGAGATATTTTTTCCACAGCCCATTGCAATTCCAGGCTCTTAATTGGCACCACAGTGCCAAGGAATGAGGATTAAGAAAGAGGCTGGGCTGTGAAACAGGCGCACCGGGGAGGACGACAGGATACCTGGTGGAATTGGAGAATGAATTTGTGTACTACCCCTTCCTCCATTATGTAGGTAAATAGACTTGGGTTCAAAATGAGATAAGGCTCCTGTCTTTCAGGAAGTGGAAGCATGGCCATCAATGCAGCAGCTCTTGTCTAAAGGCTGGCAGTGACTGTGCAGCCAACAGCCATGGGGCAGAAAACTGCTAATGCAAAGGCTATTGATCTTAACAAGATGAGCCAAACCCCAGAGTGTGGCTTAACATCCCCAGTCCCAAGAGAAACTTAGGTGGATGTCTTAGGCATAGTGCTACCAGTATTTCCTGGGCTGTGCACCAGTTACTCAAGTCTACCTGACCTTGGAGCCTTAAATGGCCTGGCCCCTGATGCACCACTGCCTGGCTAGGAAATTTCAAATGCATTTATGGTATAGTATGTATATATATATGTATATAAAACTCCTTGCAGAGGGGCAGGGATGAGCGGCTATGAGGAAGCAAACAAAAGTGGCAGGGTAAACAGGCAGCGAGTCCATGCTGCCTGGTAGGACTGGACTATCTCTTGTCTTTGGACTATCTCTGGACTTTGTCAATCTCTTGTCCAGGTTGCAAGCCTTGGAACTTACATGCACCACTCATCTGTGTTCCTCTGCTGGGGCAAAGGTAGCATTGAGATTTGATTCCTCCTCAAAGTTTTCATTCCCTCTTCTTGCCTAACCTCAGCCTGAGTGGCAGAGCTTGGCCTTCTGCTGTGCCTGAGCAACACTGCGAAGGGTGTCATTGCATTGCACTCAAGGGAGGTTTTGCATCGCCAGCCATCACTCTGACTAGCTCCCAAGTGAGGCTAATTCCACGCACATTGAGAACAGCAGCAGTAGAAGAGAAGGAAGGAGCCATTGTTAAAGAAATGGAAAAAGAAGGCTTGCTTGGCACCCAGTGTCAGAGCAGCTGGGTCCCCTCTCTCCCCAGTCTCCCAGTTTCTGGAAGACTTACACGTGGTACTTTGTGCAATGCACAGGGTTCATAAAACAGTAATGTTTCCACATGAATATTTCAGTTATTCTGTCAGATTAAAGATACAATGATTTTTGTTCCCTATGGCCTCATCACTATAGCTTTTCCCGTGACCGCAGATGGTACATGGTGCAGCTCTATTTTTCTTTCTGATTCTGGGCAATGGCTTTCTGCAAGAATTAGTGATATAGATGTATCTGTTTCCTAATGTCTGGATTAATTAGGATCCAACTTTCATTGGTCAGTTCCTCAGCTCTTTTTACAAAATCAGGTATGACTTGGTGTCAATTCCAGCACCAGAAAAGGCTTCTTGCTTTTGAAGTCTGACACATCTTCTCACCTCCACTTTTGGCAGTTATGGCCTTGGCAGAGATGTTGGGTCCTTGTGATTTTTGCCAAAGTTTTGTTGGGGGGAGATACCTCCAGACTTAACATCTCCTGTGGTGTCCATACTGAGTAATTTTCAGCAGCACAAAGGCCACTCTCGTCTCTCTCTCTATTGCTGATTTGCATGTCTTGTTCATGGCTGAGCTCTATATCTGCTACTTTTCATGCTGCTTCAGCTGACAGTTTATACAGACTTTTCAATACTTTGCCCAGATATTATCGGTTTTAGCATTGTGTGGCTTCCAAGACCTGGCAGATGTCTATTGCTTTTTTTGCAAGCACAAATCCATCTCCCTTAATAACCTCTCTCCCAGCCTTTTGTCAGTCACATGGAATAGAGTTTTGTCTCTAAGCATATCATTTTCAGTAATCTCAGACTCTTGCTGCTGCTCGTTCTGTCACAGTTTGGCTGTGTACTTGTCAATCCCATTTGTTCCAACATGACGAGGTTGAAATTGGTGCTGCTCAAATACAATTTTCATTTTAGGGTTACACGGTTTCCTAAATATTTTTAAAGTGTCCAGCAAAATACATTTGTCTTCTAGCTGCTCTGCTGATAGTGTGTGTTGGCAGACTTCAAAAGCTTCCTCACCCACTGTGTGTGGGGAAAAAAAACCCTGCTGCTTGAAAATTTTCTTCTCCTTTACTTAACTTTCAGGCTTTTATCACCCAGGTGAAGGCATTGATCTCCTTTATCCAAGGATCTCCTTTCTCTTGCCACCCAAGAACCGTAGGGGCTGCCTGAATAAGTCTGGGATGCACCACTTTACCTTTTGGGTACATGACTGGTTATGTGCCTTGTGCCCTCTCTCCTATTTTCTTTTTAAGCCAAATGTTGGAGTCCCATGGCGCATAGTATGCATATTGTCAGTATGATAATAATATACAAATTAAATTTGGGTCTGTTACTGTGCTAAGCTTTTAGTAATGCTGCTTCAGTTTTTGATTGAAACATAATATCCCTCTTTCGGCTCTGGTGATAAACCCCCCTTCTCCTTCCCACCCGCTGCTCAGTATTTGCCTGCAAACTAAGAAGAAACAGTGAACTGGTGCTGTCACCTCTGTACAGCTCTGTGCACAGGGGAGCTGTGAGTAAGGGCCCCAGCCTCAGCACCAGGGTGGAACACCCAGCCATACATACCCTATAGCCTGTAGGCAGCAGGGTGGGAACTCAACACTACGCAGGCAGGGTGATGGTTCAGTCCCAGGCCAGTGCTGCTTGAGCAGGTCTGCTGGAGAGTAGCATGCCATCCTGCTGCACCAGGCTGCAGAGAGACACAGACTGTTCCCTTTGCAGGACGCAGGGTGGCAAGCAGAGGGTAACCACATCTTCACCTGCTTCCCAATTGTGGAGGAAATGAGTGGCAGCAGCAGAGTGTTGTGCCTTCATTGATTCTTGAGGCAATCCTGCCAGTGAGATCTAATGGGTGGAAATACCAAATCCAGAGTTTCTGACTAGGATGCAAAAGCACAAGTAGTAGTTGCAAACTAGAGAGGTGCAAGTGCCTTTGGGTAGACAGAGGAGAAAGGCAAACATTAACTTTAGCAAGAGAAAGTGATGCCAGTGTACAGCTTTGCACACACACTTTGCTGATAGCAAACCACAGATCCTGTTCTACCTCTATATTGTCAATGACCTCAGTTGTAGACATAAGAAAAACAGCCAAGGGTTTTTAACAGTAACAGAACCCTTGTTCCGTAATGGATCTGGCTGTATTTTGAAGAAATTTAGATGAATCACCTGAATAGTGAAGAATAAAGGTTGTGGGAAGCAGAGGTGCACGTGCTCGTTTTAGGAAGTCTTGTGTAGGGAGCAGTCCTGTTTTCCCAGTCGGATTGCCTTCATGCCCTGATGGCTGTGAGAACTCTGACTGAAGCCAGCAGGGAGCATGGTGCGATGCTCTTGGTATGGCTGGGCTGGTACCAGAGTGGTTGGTGCTGCTCCTCTGCAGTCACGGTGTTCCTGCTTTGCAGCCTCACTGGCATGGGGCTGGTTCCAACCACCATGGTCGTCAGAGGGTGAAGCCTTGGCAGTGGTGTTCAGCCACTGCTGCCTTTTACCTGTGCTTGGGGCACTGTCCCTGTGATGAGCAGGACCAGCTCTAGCAGTTGCACCCTTCTCACAGCCAGGTCTTTTGTAAGGGTCGATCCATCATGATGCAGTCCCATCTCCCCAGGTAGAAACACCAGCCACGCATGAGTAAGACAGGTCATCAGGGTTATGCTTTAAGAGATGATAAGTGAGGTCAAGCTTTATAAAAGATGTCAGACTATCCCTCAGTGCTTATCATGTGTTGAGGAAGGACTTACATGGGTGTAGTCCCAGCTGCTAGGTATTTCTTTTAGGGGTATACAAACAGCCCTGCCACAGCCTGTGACTAAGTGCTGTGGCAAAACTAAGCTGGGAGGAAAATCTGTGCTAAGAGATCATGTTGGCATAGCACTTATGCCCTGGCTGTTTCACTATTTTGCGTTAAGTTGTGAATTTGTATTAAATCTGTTACTGGTCCTCTCCTCCTCCTTTTTCTGTCTCCCTGTGTCTTCCTCAAAGATATACCATGTGCACAGATAACCTATTACCCTCACGTTGCAGAGGTTATCTGCAGAAATAAAGTTGGGTGTTGGCAGCACAGGAGAGATGGTGGGAGAATACCTTTCAAGTGGTTTAGATCTCTAAGAAAGGTGTATGGATGCAATATCCAATAATGACATATTATTTAATAGTGACCTTAGTGATCATTAGAGGAAATGAAAATCAGTATGAGGTTTATGGCCTATATTTGCAGATCTGCTCTTTTTTTTTTGTTTGTAACTCAGCTCCTCTTTTCTAGTCTCCTGACTACCTTGTTTATATTTGCTTTTGATTTTTTATTGATCTTAAACGTTACTAAGCCTTTCCCTTCTTTCTGAACTGGTGGAATAAAAAAATAAAGAGGGAGAAAACAACTTAACTGGAGCCACCCTTGAACAGAAATCTTTAAACAGCACCCAGGGTGAACATATTCATGTAACACGAGGTGACCAGGCCATGAGATGACTTGGAATCTGTCTACACGGGCAGCAGATGATAGCTCTCCCTGCCTGAATTCAGACCTCTTGGGAAGGCACAGAGACAAGTAGCCTAGATTTGTGGTGGTGCTAATATAGCAGCAAGGCTTTGGGCTCAGAGCTGGCTCTTAACCAGACATCTCAGGGTGCAGACAGGCACCAGTTATCTCTACCGAATCCCTTGCAGAGTGTTGTTTCTAGTTTCCTGTCTTCATGATAGATACCCAGTTCCCTTACTACAAGCAAGGACTGAGACCTCAGACAAACTCTGTCATCCTTGGGATTGTCTCTGCTGGCCTTTTCCCCTCCCCACGCACCTTCTGTCCTCGTGAAGAAGTTGATGCTGGGGGAGACATATTGTATAACCTTGTTCTCCTTTCATGTTGCTAGTGGTTACCTTCTGAAGTCTGGTATTACCATACTCAGATTCTAAGTCCCCTGACACCTGCACAGTTGAAGTGGAATAAGGCTTTATAGTATTCTCATATTAGACACTGAGTGCATTTGGAATGCACGTAGATTAGTCATTTAAAAGATAGCTTCAGTTGTCTGGATGGGTTAGGAGAACCTGATTCTCTGGAGTCCTCCATGTAGAAAGAGTAGCAGCTGCAACCTTTAGGTGTCCCCAGGAACAGACAATGGAAGTCTTCTTTGTCATGATGCTTTTTCCTGACTGTTGTTATATGGCATTGCATCTGGCATTATCTGCTACTGGCCAACAGTGTAGGACACTGATGTTAAACTCATTCAAATTGTTTAAATTGCTCTGGTTTCTGTTCAGGTCCCTTCTTTCAAGTAACCCTGTCGCTTAGAAACAAGACATTTTCTCTTTACTCTGTGAACCACAAACATACAGGTCTAAACTCCAAAAATTCTGTGTTCCTCCATCACATTATTCTAGTGTTGCTTCTGTTCCTACTCTATTAAAAAGTCATTAAATTACTTTACTCTAATTGCCTGCAGTGCTTTGTTTCTCTAGGGCTTCATTTGCTAGACTTTCCTAGCTCTGAATGTCTGGAGGGAACTGTCAGGTTTCTAAGTGGTGATATGTTCTGGGTGGAAGAGCTCTGATTCTCCACATCCTGGTCTTTCAGGTTCTGTTTGACTCCTGCAGGATGTTTGAGAAAGAGGAGAATCACCAATCAAGACCTTAAGCCTTGTTCCGCAGGTCTACTGCCTGGTCGATGGTGCTGTGAAACCTTATGTGAACAGGGCACATCCCATGACTCTTTGCATGTTTGGATGTAATGGATGTAAAGCTGAGGAAAATCTTTGCAGTCCAGCCTGTCTCTTATTTGCTGTAGTTAGCTGCAAGACCAAGGGAAGCAAGTTGGAGGATCTTTCAGTGTTGTTACCAGATTGCTTGTGAAGTAACGAGTATGGCTGCTATACTAGATATACTAGCTGAAGTTGCACTGAACTTTGCTGCTTACAGTGAAATTTCAGGGTCTCTGAGCTGGGTGAAAAACTACCTGGAGCTGCATGGATCTTGCTCTCACTGAAGCTGAAGTTTTTAATGGATTCAGGCTGTTAAACTACATTTAAATGTGTAATTTGCACAAATTTTCCACCAAATTGTTCCATTTAAATTGCACACCAAGTTGCAACATCCAAGCTGCTGAACTATCCACCAGTTTATTGCAATAACTTGTGATGTTTATATGGTCCAAAGGAACAGAGAACAAAAAATTATTCCAAGTCTAAAAAAATCTTTAAGTTTAGTCAAATAATGATTATTAGTCTATTAAATGATGCTAACACTTATTTTTCAACTTATATACAGTTATTTTTTCAAATTTGTATCTTATTTCACCATTTATGGTGACTTATATATCGAATGCCTGTTGCTTGTTCTCTTTGCTACATCTGAAGCTGGCTTTACTCAGATCCTAAGGTTGCATTCATTTACTCACCAGTAGTTGACCTTGGTGAGTTTTAATAGCCTTGGTATAGTTCAGGTTATCCTGTAATGATATTTTCAAGTCCTCCGCTCTCTTGCCATGTCTGTGCACCTCTATGTTGCATTTTTATTCCAGGGTGACAGATAGTTATACAGTTAGATAGTTACTTGCTATTGCTACCTGTCTTTCAGTAGCAGAAATAACATTTGGGGCCCTGTCCCTGTGAAGGTTGTACAGTTCAGACACCCAGCTGCCATTTGTGTTTGACAATTTTCTCATTTATCAATATAGTTTCAGAAGACCTCATTAAAAGAAACAATATGGTTATTCCTTTAGTGGCAGAAATCTGTTTCTTTTATTTGCTTATAGACAACACTGTGTGAAGCATCCTGAATGCCTCTGGTTTTGGTGTCCTTTGGAAATGACTTTTCACTCTATTTTAAACTCATTCAGTTCTCTTTTATTAACTGACATATTTGCTTTTTTAAAATTAATAATTCTCTTCTAGTTACTGAAAAAATTGCTTAAACTCTAAGTCACTTTATTTTAAATAGAAAAACTGTTCTAATTGGTTTCACCTCATTTTTTCCCTTCTTTCTCCAATAAACCTCCTGAAACAGACTTGTCTTTTCCTCTTGAAAGTAATTGTGCTACTATATTACAAAGATTAACGCTTAGGATATCGCACTTACTAGACGTCCATATTTGCACAGCAGGTTTTTCTTGTCTCTTCCATTTCACTTATTTTTCTACTGCAAGGAAAAAAAAAATAATAGAAAGAAAGGTTGCAGATTTTATAAGACTTGACATTGTTATTCTGCTTTTTAATTCAGCTCTGTTCAGCTGAACTAGAAAAGAACCAGCAGCAATGCAAGGCTGTTTCCTTAGAAGGTGGAAGGGGAAGAGTAGATGTTCAATATCTGAAAAGGCAGAGAGAAGAGCCTCAGTTAGGACACAATGGCCACTTCCAGGGAAAGAAAACAGTGCAAGAACTGCACAGAAAATTTAAGACCACCAGTTGATTACAGAATATGAATTGCTAAAGGTCTGCACAGCTGGGCAAGCCAATGTCCATGTTCAGAGTTGCAGTAGCCAGAAACAGCTGCAGTTGTGTGCAGTACTGTTTTGGGACCTTGTTTCCTTAGACAGAAAGTGCTGTTTGCCAAAGCATCTCTATCCCAGTTTCTTCCTTTGACTGGGATGTTTGTCTGGACTGGTGGGAAAATACAGTTTTCTAGCAAATGCATTTTAATTCTTTATTGTGTTAAAAGGTGCTACCTCTGTTCTTGCAGCTGCCTTACATTAGAGAACCTCTGGTGAAACCTTGAGCGGTATTTTCCTAGCCTGGACATTCCCTTGGGTGAAATAGGTCACCTTCTTAGATAGTCTCATTTCTTCCCAGGTAGCTATGTGGCACCCAAGCTCAGACTCACCAGTTGTGAGCTGTGAGCTGTGGCTGTTTGCCAAGTTATGTTCCCCACAGATTTTGGGAATTCTCCCATCTATGGAAATGGCAGGTGGAATTTGCTTGCTTCAGGTTATATGAGTTTTTTGATGGTTTGGGTTTTTTTCACAGTCTCTGTAGGGTGAATTAAAATGTTCTTTTACTATCATTGGCTGCAAAGGAAGATGACAGCCACTGACTCTGTTTGAGGCCTGCATGCACACAGAATTGCAATAAATTGTATCTGTACATAAGACAAAACATTGGCAGGTTTTTTTAAAGTTAAACTATTCAAATAATTATAGAGTTAGGCTGGATACTCCTCTCAGTGGTGCTTTGTAAATAGTTTATCCCTTTTGAAGTTTAAAAAGATCATATCAGGAGCTGTTAAATGTCCTTGATTTCTCTGCTTTTAAGTAAAAGTGCATACGGCTGCACATCAACCATTCACAGAGCTCTGATTAATGTGACATCTGAGTCAGTAAGCATCAAAGGGAAGCACTGTGTTTTAAATCGCACTTTCTTCAGACAACAGAGTTCAGCAGTGCCTTGAAGGCTGCGCTGTCCCTTTGGAAAACCAGAATTTCTCTTCTTTCATTTTAGAGTGATTCAGAAATGTCAGTTGTTTGCACGATACTTAACAATGTGAAATGGAGCAAATGAAAATTCTGGAGAAGAGGTTGCACAAGTCCTGGGTTGGAGCTGCAGCAGAAGCTGGGTCAGTACACAGGTTGCTTTCTGCAGCCCAGATGCACTGGCTGCTCTGGGTGGGTGATCCACTAGTCAGCTCCAGTTCACTCTGAAGCAGAAAGCAGCCTTGCCATGGTTGGAGCGGGAGCCACTCAGAGAGCCGCACTGGGACTGCATGCTCCAGGGAACACTGGTGGGATGGCTCAGAGATTGTCAGCCGCAGCTCTGCCAGCAAAGCTGGAAGTATCTCTCTGGAAGGGTTTAAAACAGCTTAGGGAAATGTTATAGCTTAGTAATGATGGGATCTCACCTTTGGAGTGATCCAGCTTGACAGTCGTCTCAGAAACGGAGGGTAGATGCTAGATTTGCATTTGAACACTGTCATGATTGCTATTTGTGATTATTCACATGGTGCCTGCCAGCTTAGGGCAGGATAGGGGGCACAATGCCAGAGGAACCCATGCCTTGAATATCTAGGAACTGGTGCCCTGTTAGCCCTCAGCAGAAGATGGGCCCTGCAGAGGCACACCTGGAGCTGGAAGGCTGCTCAGTGGGTGTGCTGCCTTACTCTTGCATGGCCTGCTCGTGCTTCCCTGCACTGGGTTGGAGGCTTCTCCGGCACCCAGGACAGAGCTGGTGTGGTTGTTGGCGGAAGAGAGGTGTGCAACACGCACAGAGAAGCCCAGCACCGTGGGGCAGGTTTTAGAGATAACAAAACACTAAAAAAGATACTGAAAGATGAATTTGCACCACGCTGGCTTTCTGTAGAGATCCCGGTTCTTCCTCATGACCCTGACACAGAGCGTCTATGTTGAGAAGGGTGGAGGAAGGCAGTTTGGGAAACGTGGACCCCAAGCGGGAGGTATGCCTTGGCAGGGCAGTCTTTAGTGCTTTCAACTTTCATGCACAACCAAGCTACACAAAGAAGATGGAGCAGGGTCGAGCATCAGGCCTCACCCTTGCTGTTTTTAAGATTAATCTCTGCAGAAGCAATTTGTTTTCATCCTGATCAACTTATCAGTAAGGCTCAGAAACTGTTTTACTATGAAATAACTCAGTAACATTTACATTTTCTGTAAAAGTGAATTCTTTCTCTGTATAACAATTTCAAGGTTGACAGAAGGACTGATTACTGCTGAGAAATGGAAAATTTATCATTTTAACCTGTAATAAAGTATTAAGCGGGTGAATTTGCAGTAACCTTAACCTTGTCCCCTGATGCGTATGGATTATGATTTAGTCTATAATAATGCTATCAGTATTATTCAAACAATACACTATGCTACCATATATTCTGCAAATGTATTCTGGCTATTTGGTGTAGTGCATCTTGATTTAGCTCTCTCCCTGTCCCCAGTTATCTTTTGTCTCTACCCTGCTTACTGTAATTATTTGGCTCCAGATTGTGTCTCTGAGAGGTGGTACTGCACCCAGGAGGGCACCACTCTGCTGTCCGAGGAAGCACAGGGGGTGTGCTTGTGGGTATTTTAGTCTTTTTCAGGGCTGACAGTTTATGCGCTCTGCTGGGGGCATAGAGGTGGAGTCACCTCTTGTGCAGGTTAGGTGCTGATTACTGATGCCAGCTGGCTGTGTGTTCACAGTAAACTTCGTGCCCTACATGAAGTAACAGGCAACAGGACAAAGGCTGCGTATCACCCCCATGTCCCCACGGCATCAATGCCCTTTCTCTCCGCTCTCCCTCTTTTTGGTCTGGAGTGCAGGGCTACTAGACAGCAGTTTCTTTCTTGAGCCCATCACAGTGGGGATGCCCAAAAGCATTTTGCTTTTTATACCCATGCCATTTCCTCTCCCCTTCCCTCTGGATGGTCTGCGAGATCAGGGATGGCCCATGAGCTGCTTGGGAGCCAGGGAAGTTTCCTCCAATCCCTGTCACTGCTGCCTGGGTAGTGTGGATGGTCAGCAGTGGGGAAGGAAGCAACACATGGGCCCAGGTTGCAGGGTTTGTCAGGATAGGTGATTAACTACTGTGAAAACCCAGTTCTTGCAAAACTTGTCTTGGACTAAAGATGACTCCTAACACTGAGGAATAAGTAAGGCTGTGGTATCTGCTCCATGGAGGCTGAGAGGCAGTGTCCCCAGGAGTCCTCTCTTGAGCTCTCCTCTTCCATCTGCTGATGCTGGGAATACCAGCATGTGGTTAGCTACACATTGACATGGGCAGCTAATACTCTCCACACCTGGGGACACACCATGGAGTCACATGTGCCCCAGTAGCCCTGGGGCAAAAGATTTGGACAGAAAGACCTTTTTTTCTCTGCTTATTTTCTAACAGCAGTCTCATTTGGGACAAAACCTTTGTGTTGCAGTTACAGGGCTTCAGCGATACAATGCTGGCAATAACAGTGATGCACTGTTACTGAAGTCATTCCTGCTTGCCCTGGCCAAAGGTTTAGCTGTTGAGAACATTAGGAGATTCCTGCACTCCCTTTTGTTTATTCAGCTGACATGTCTGAGTACTACCATTATCAGCATAAGTACTCTAAGTGGCAGCTGCATTATCTGCCACAATCTTCAAATCTAGCAAAAAATACTCAGAGACAGAGATTTTTTAATTAGAAAAGTTGAAAGCATATGATAACTGTAGATTAAAACTAATATCCACTAGTCTATTTGAAATTGTCCTCTTGTTCAAACCCTCTGAGCGCTGCTGGGAGTCCATGGCAGTGGGGCTCTTGCTTAGTCTTAGGCTTGGCTTTTTGGCAGGTGATTGCCTCCTCCCCTCATGGGATTGTGGTGCATCAGTGGGGTGCCCTCATTCTCCTTCTGCGTGGATGGAGGCTGATGGCAGGATGTGACTGTGTGCTAACCCCAGGCGCCAACTTGACCTTTGTCTCCCATAACCCTGCCCAAGCGATAACCACCTGCGATGGTCATAATCAATGCATCTATTCGTGATGGTGGCATCCAGGGCTCAAAGGTGGTTTTGGGGAGACCGATAACAACACAATCGCCAACTTGAGCAATGCTGGTACTGTGGTAAATATGCAAATATGAGTATAGGTCAAACATCTTACTCCCATAAATAGTGAACAGCCCAAGAGGCCTTTGAGCTCTCCTGCATGGCAGTGGGCTGCACACCAGGATCTCCCCTTGAGTATGGACACCACTTAAAGTTACTTCTTGAGATTCAGAGATTCCTCGCTGCAACAGATCCTCAGTAAGTGACTAACAGCATGCTAAACTTTGAAATCTTAGCTAAGTGATATAAAGGATTGATTGTGCATATACAGTCCTTTAGACATAAACTGTTGACCAAATCTGGGACTAGGATTGGATCCAGCTGCACCTAGACTCCCCTCTGAGAAGGAGTTTAGAAAGCAAGGGGGTCCTTTCTGAACCTTGACTCAACAGGAGGGTCTTCATGACAGTTTTGTCTGACCCTGTCCTCGATGCAGTAAGTGACCAAGTGTGCCTTGCTATTGAATCTTGTTAAAACACTGTCACATTTGCTATCAAACTTTGTTAAAACC
This sequence comes from Pluvialis apricaria, assembly GCA_017639485.1. Lineage (NCBI taxonomy): Eukaryota > Metazoa > Chordata > Aves > Charadriiformes > Charadriidae > Pluvialis > Pluvialis apricaria. The sequence goes on along the minus strand of CM030044.1, from coordinate 53,013,217 downwards.
CTGTTTTATATCAATAAATGTATGGCTGCTTCTCTCTACGAGAGTGCATCACTCCAGCCACGACACAGGATCCCCGTGAAAACTATGCTGCTCTGATGTCTTTGCTGCGCATGCTCTGCAAGTTGCACTTTCTTGCAATGCCTCTAGACACCTTCTGCGAAAGGAATATAAGCACCTATATGACTGAGAGGCTGCTATATTTTTCTAAGACATTTATTTAAACAAATTACATAGCCATAATTATAATTTTCAGGAGTACTTCAGAATTAAGATTCTCTGGTTTCCTTTCTCCACCCTTCCATCCTCCCTGCAGAATTCGAGCACCTTATTGTATTGCACTGAGCAGCACCTTATGTCTGCCTAAGCTGTGTCAGCACTGTGCTGTTTTCCACTCTCTTCTGGCATCCTTGGGGAAAATAGGTTTTGTAGCACAGTACACCCAACAAGTTACTGTATTTCACTTCTTTCATGGGGATATGTGGTTCTGTGTTTGGTGGCAGGACTGTGAGCTTATGAGGTCTGGGGATACCATTAGTGCCCATTATTAGCTTTGAGTGGAGCCCACTCCATGATCTGGGGCCAGAACAATTTCTGTGCCTGCTTATTCTGGGGGGAGCGTAGCAAATAGCGTAGTCTGGGGCAGCTGGTGATGCTCTAACCTACACAGATGTCTTCAACTTTGGAAAAGCTTTGCCAGTATGTGAATCTTCACTGTGGCCCTCACAGCATTTTTGGTTCTGAGGCAGGCATCAGTAAGTGGTAACACAAGTCTGCTTGACTTATAACTACGTGGATGAGCCCATTTAAAAATTAGTTGCACCCCTAATTGTTTTGTCAGCATAGGAGCTGGAACGCATCATTGTGCATTTTTAGGGCTTTATAGAAGCTGGGAATTTCACTGCACTGGTATGGAAACTATTCCAGGGAGAACATACGCTGTGAAGGTTGCTCCTTTTCCCTGCAGATGATCCAGCCAGGCAGTTTGACGCTTCCAGTGGTGATTGCATCGCTCTATGATAACTCTGTATTCTGTTTAGAACCCCATGAGAAAAGATTTAACTGTATTAAATTTTAACTGTAATTAAATTAAAACAGATTTAGCCCCCAAGATTTAACTGTATAAAAAAGAAGAACCAAACCTAGAACAAAACAACAAAAGATTTTGTTTAGCCATATCTTGCACAAAACCGACTAGTGCATGTTGCCTACTTGGCTGTTAATGACTGATTTCTTACGATCCTGAGCTTTGGATTGTCCTTTGCACTAGGTATTACCTCCTTGCAGTACCTCATAACACGCAAACCAAAGCACAGTTGAGACACAAGGAAACAGTGGGTATGTGCTGTCAGGCATGGGTTTTGCACAGAAAGGTGTAGAGAGGCATTTTGTTACAAGCGCATCCTTTCTGTAGTTAATATCTCTGTGGGCTGCACCCCATTGCTTACCATCACAGGCTTGTGTTTCCTTTTCTTTATCAATAGCAACAGTGGTGGTTCGAATGACTTGTCTCCTCACCTTAGCTCTACTGTGGTCCTTCTCCACTCTTCACGCCCACCCAAGCTTTTTGTTTACGAAAAAACAGTTCTCAGGCTCTGAAGTGACTCATAAACTTTCAGGTGCTGTCTGACAACCAGAGTTTTCTTGCTGCCAGCCAGGAAAGCCTAAGAACAGACACATCTAGCTGTGGTTTATAATACGCTAATATAGCCCAAAAGAGGGGCTATAGGTCTAAAGAAAGTGGTTATTGAAATTATGATGCTATTTGGTGTTCTGCTTAGAAAGTACAGAGAGAAGGCCTCATGGCAGGTAACACCTATCCTCTCTACTGTCATTGGTTTTCCAAGGGTCAAAACTTTGATTCATTTTACAATCTACACTGGAGTTTAATACCATATTCTCATCACAATGCAACATGTGGGCCTGCTTGCCCTGCACATACTCTTCCTTGATCTGTCTGTAGTGCTTGTTTATCAATAAAGTAGATGAGTGGGTGTGTAAAGTACAAAGAACCTCAGCGCAAGTTTTCTGTGTTGCTAGAAGTCGAAGTTGAGACTTTTGCAAGCCCAGATTCTGAAAGCAGAGCTATGGCTTAAGTTAACATTTACATTTACTAACTGCAATTGCAGATGTCTTTCACACTCCTGATGCATCTGGGTCAGAATCACCATATTTATTTATATTTCAGCTAAACTCAAATCATTAGTGCCCAACAAATATATATGGTGTTACTGATATCCACAATATTACTGTAAATTAGAGATATCCAGACACTATACTGCATGCAAACATAATGAGAACAACTGCACTGGGTGACACACAGAGCCCCTCAATCCTCTGTCCTCTCTCATGCAAAGCACATAATTGATACCTAGGAAAGAGAAGCACAGCACAAGTGTATGACAATGGTACTTTCTTGGCACACGTTCCCAGTTCCAGTGATTTGTAGCTCAGGGACTTTTGAACAGAGGTTTGGATCTCCTCATTAAATCATGACAGACCCTCTAGATGGAGTCTGATCTCCAGCAAAGATGTAGTGGGTCAGGGAGAGGCCAGGCAGCACACTGGAAATGCTGAAACTACAAGGGGTTGTAGCAGTATCTAGTCCTTAATCGTAGGGCTGCAAGGAAAAGTTAAGGGGAAATGCTCTCTTTAAGATAAGCATTGTCTCTCCATCTCATTCTGGCTAAATCTGTAAAACCCTGCTGGGAGCCTTTTGCAAACAGAAGTTCGTGTTTCACCCAGTCTGGACACACTACTGGGACATGATGGGAGGGCAGGCAAGGGATACATGGTGTTAATAGGCTCATCTTGGAATAGTATTTAAAGAAATGTCTTTAAGGTTTTGAGAAGCGAGTGAAGACATGGAAATGCTACGTAACACAGACTGGATTGCTTTTCTTTCCAAGAGACAATTTTTTTTTTCCAAGCTGAGAGCTTGAAAATCTTGCAGAGATATTGAAAAATCACCTAGCATTAGGATAGGGCTTTGGGTGACAAGAAGAATGATACTGGCTCCGAATTTGTCCATTATAATGTCGATGACGCATACAGTGAGAGCATTAGTGGTCATGATTGTTATTCCAGTCATCTCGTCCTCAAAGCCTGCAGAGTGAATGTGGTGGGCAAGACTTTTTTAATGAAATCCTGGAAAAATATTAGCATTTTCTGAACCCAAGTGTAAACAAGAATCTCCCTCCTTGTGCTGGACATAGTGATTCTGCCCTCGCATCTCAATCGTCTGTCCTTGTTTCTTAGAATATTCTTATCCCCCAAAAGGAGGCACAGAGGCTGTCTGATGATTCACAATATGTGATTTGGATTCAGGCAAAATGGACATAAGTCAAAAGTGAAAAAAAGTAGACAACCCTAACTTAACCATGAGTCTGCCTAAAGCACCTGGCTCTGTTTCTTCACACGATAGGTCTCCCACACTTATCAGGGAAGTGCTGGCCCTGAAAGAACTGCCACGAGTGGAGGAAAGAGATTCTTCTCTGTACCCATCTGCTGGCTTCAGCACCCCCTGTTATCCCAAGTAGTGGCAGCTCCACAACTGTGTGCCTCACAGGGTGCCTTGCACAATGGTTCCCAAATCTCTCTGTCTCCTGAACCTTCCAGAATTATGTCCCTCTTCCCTTTACAGCCACATGAGAGGTTGGAAAGTGCAAGAATGGAGGAACAGGAACCATAAATAATTTCACCAGTGGCACCCAGTACCTCAGATAGCCTGTTTCCACTGTCTTGTCCTGTTCTCCTATGAGACGGGAGCTTGTTTAAAGTGAAAGGTATGCTTGTATCCCCAGACTTGTTTGCCCATGACCTGATTTCCAAAGGCCCTTGGAAGACAGAGCTTTATTCTCCTGTTTCCTCTCCCATAAGCCTCTGCTGCATTTCTCTGTTTAGTGCATGTGGATGTTTATGTATGAGTAAAGTTTCCTCTCTAGGCAGATGATGGGGAAGGGCACAGATCATGCCATTGGGTACATGTCCCTTCCACTACAGAGGAGTAGTGTCCAGCAGGAGATTTGGCGCTAGTAAATATTATACACCACTGCCTCTGCACTCTCCCTTTCCCAGGTGTCCCTCAAAGGTCTCACTGCCTGGGGGGTAGACTCTGAATTACTCTCCCAGCACACTGAGGTTTTGTGTGTGTGTACTTTTCATTCCATGAGCTCTTTGACTTCATTAGCCTCATTGCTAATGGTACTTTGGCATCACCTTTCCTCTAATACTTCACCTCTCTTCATTGATTTTCCTTTCTGGTCTCCATTCTGGTCTTCCCTTCACTGTCCTCCATCCTTCTGATGTCCTCTGACATCTGTAACTGGGGGTCATACACCATGAAAGAAGACAGCAACCAAAAGACCTTCCTATGTGATCCTTTTATTATTGAAGACTTACATGAAGGAAATAAAAGACAAAATGGCAAGCAGGAGAGGAAGATATTACCTCCAAGCGAGTGTGAGAGTGCAGAAAGCCTTGATGGGTCCAAGCCTCCTTTCAGACACACCATTGCTCCTGGGGGACATAAGAGAACCTCTCTCTGGGTGGAAGTTTTCCTTAGGAGAGCAATGCTTTGCAAGCCTTTCCTTCAGACATGCTGTTGGTCCCTTGGTGCATCCATCTTCATCCTTCTTTGCTGTCTTCTTCTGAACAGTGCAAGAAAGCAAAGGGTTTTTTTCTGAACAGGCTGTAGATCCTTTTCAACACCTGGATGAGGCATGCTTTTGTAGGTTTGTCTGGGCTTTTAGCAACTTCTCATTTTACTTGGGAAGCAGGGAGGAGACTAGGAGGTACCATCATTGCGTAGACATTGGTGTAGACATTATTTCTGCTGACACACCACTGCCAGGTCTCCCCTTCCCCCTGCCCCAAGCTATTTTCAAGGATGAGTGGGCTCTAGCATTTCTCAACACACAACTGTGATAGCAGAAGAGGAGTATGTTTTCTGGGTACATTGCCACCCACAGGAAATGACAAGGGTTTTTTCTTGCGTTTTTTTTTGAAACTTGAAAGTTAGAGTGTACCTCTCTAACAGAGACTGGAACAAGGCCCATATTTATGTTTATTGTGCAATTCATAGTAGCATACAATACACCTAGAGCCCTAGACATCTAACTGTGGCTCAGCTCACTCTGTAAATGTCTGTCCTCTTTTGAACACTTTTACAATCACATCATTACCTCTCCCTGAAGCCTGGCTTCCTGTTCTCTGTCATCAAGATTCAGTCTTAAAAATACACAATCAGGAAATAAAGATCAGCAGTAGCTTTGGAGCTATCAGGGTGGAGCAAGAAACACAGTGTTCAGCTCACTCCAGCCCTGGAAGACAGGAAAAAATTGCATATTCTTGAAGCTTATCAGAGCAAAGAAGCCTCTTGTTTGTGTGTGCATGAAGACCACGGCATGGACAGGCCACGCTGCGGGGCAGAGGGTGATTCTGCTGCATGCATGGCCATGATTTATGAACCTATGCCCACAGCTCTCACTGGCCTCAGCACCTTGTAGGACTGGGGCCCTGAAAGAACAGAAGCCTTAGTTCTGGCTTAGATGCCAATGGATTAATGTTGGAAAGTGCTGTGCATACCCAGTGGCATCCAAGCCTAGATGTGAGTATGGATTTGCTCTGAATGCTGTTCCTGTTCCATGCATGTTCCTGTTTTAAGTAAACTTGTAATGGCTCCACTGACTTTCAGGCTTAGCACAGTAATAATCCAGCTGCTGACCCTACCTTGCCCTGATGCCAAGACACCATGGCTTCACTGTGGCTTTTCCACATAGCAGCCTCCTGCCTGAAGGGGAAGGCAACTCCCTCCCTGTGTCCTCAGCAACTCTGACCCTGTGTCTAAAGAGGCATCAAAGCAAGACCTGAGCCTAGGGAACAGAATAGCTCTCTCATGTCTGTACAGGAGGAAAAGAACATCTGTTTCCTTCAATCATGGCCAAATAGGAAGCCAAAAAGTCTCTTCCCTGGTTGGAGGCTGAAGGACAGGGTTAGGTGTCAGGAGTGAATAGTGTTAAGAATAATAATGCAACTTGCCTCCTATATGACTTTGTGTATTTACAAGCACCCCTGGGCTCTTTATACTGTGAAGCTGTTCCAGAAAACCTCTGAGATGCTTTTGCAAGGGATTTACAGAAACCTTGAGGAGGGGATTTCAGCAGAAGATGGGAGCACTTAGAGAGTTCAGGAGAGTATGTAGTCCCACAAGGCAGAGCATATATTTGCTCTTTATTGCTGACCTGTTACTTTTCCATTCCTTCCATGTTCTCTCTCCACATTCACCAGCCTATTATTAATAAGGAATTGAAAAACTGGTGCTTGAGTGATAAGTATTTCAAAGATCATGAGTTACGTGCCAAAAATTCAGGAGATCAGCTTTAAACTAATTTGATTTTTAAAAAATCAATATGTTTCATGTTTCTGTGATTTGGTCTCTGGTATCTGATTCTGTAGTAACCTCACATTTTGAAGCATCTCTCCCTGGAACGTAAAAGGCATCTTTCCCTTTGTGAAAACATAGTTTCCCTCCTGAATCCAGTGTCTAAGGCTAGAACAGAGAAAAAAATGTACATCAAGTATTATAAAACTTGTAAGTATAGTGATTTGGTGACACTAGACTGGAGATCGGTGCATGTATATGCACTGGTAAGGTAGCAGTCAGGGTAGTAGTCAGCTATGTCCGCAATCCAAAGCAAACACAAAAGGATCTTTTGTAGCATTGGAATTTGGTGGGATTACAATTAACATATCTATTAATTCTTGATTGAACTGATTTGGCAGTGTTATTTTTACGGTTGGACTTGATGATCTTAAAGGTCTTTTCCAACCTAAATGATTCTATGATTTTATGATTACATATACGAATACCTAGCAGGTTTCAATTTGTTTGCAAAGTCCCAAACAGAAGGCCGCTGGCTCCCTCTGTTATATGTCCAACATAAAAGGCAATACAATACAATCCAGCATCAGCCTCCAAGTGTGAAGAATCAGAGTGGGGTGTGGTATGTATAAATGATGTAATAGCATGTATATTTCTGAGCACTTCAATACCAGGATGCTTTTGGCAGCATGGGGCGACTCAAGAGGATAGTACAATGATGATGGAGTATTATGAAAGGAGATGGATGCAGGCACTACAGAGTGATAAGAAACACTTAAGATAGAGTTTTCAAAATGCACATGTAAGTCCTTACTCATGCACACAAATAAATGAATTGCTATGTCCTTTCTCTGTCCCAGTGGAGACATAGGAGGCACTGGATGCATGGTGGTTCTTCCCCTTCTTCTGGTGCTGCAGTGTGATGTAGGGGCAGAAAAAAGGGCCCAGGTGGATGCTGTCTCATCCAGACCCCAGCCACAGACAGAGACTGTAATAAGTCTGGGTTTACTGTTGTGTGTGGCTATAATAAAACAAGGCAGTCTTGCTCAGGGTTATGGCTTCTGAGAGCCACTGGCACATGCTGTGGTGAGAGAAGGGCGTGTGCTGCTCATTGGGGTGGATGCACCCCTTACCTGCATACAGATGCACCGACTGGCTCAGCACAGGTTGTCCCTATTCACAGGAAAAGAACCAGTGTACTCCTTCTTTTCTACACTCCTTCCTCAGAGCAAAGTGAAAGCAGCACCTGTTATGTACACAAAGATGTGGGACATTTTTGCAATACTTTTGTCCCACCTGTAGTGATGTTTTTTCTGTCTGTCACGGCCCCTCTCCAACCTTGTTTGAACCAGCTACTTTCACCTAGATTTGGCAGAGGACCAAGGTTTTGGAGGATGTTAAGTGCAAAAAAAGTTACAGAAAATCTGTGCAGAAGAGAGAGGCGAGAGGGTCTCTGTGTGCCAAGCAAGGGAAAGGCAACAGTGCCGTGAGATCAGCCTCTGCTCAGTGCTAGTAGATCTACACTGCAAACAGCACTGATGGGAGCCAAGCTGCATTCATTCTCCTGCGGGTGGAACCACTTGCATGAAGCAAATTATCAGTATTTTTTAAACAGATTGTTATTGACTTGTCACATCTTGATAGGATGCGGTCAATCACTCAACCAGTAAATCAAGAATGGGTTCTGAAATAACTCTTTCCTGGGGGGATATTTTTTAATTTGACTAGGACCCTATTTATCTGTCTCCAAATACATGCACCTTGAATGGTGGTACCACCTTCAAAAACAATGTGTTAAATCCTGGGAGCTTAATCCAGGTGGGACTGGCTGGGTGAGGGAGCAGAAGGTCTAATCTGATTATTGAGTGCTTGGGAATGCCTGTATTTTGTGGTTCAAAAATGCTAGCTGAATAAGCAGCAGAACAGTTCATAATAGGATCGCATGGGAAAACAGTTCGGGTTTTACATTGAGCATGAATGTGGCTCTTTCCTGGCTTTGAGTTCTTCCTTTTGCAGCTTAGATATTTTAGTACAATGCAGATATCCCATGGAATTGCTGAACTGTGCTATTATTAATTAGTGCCCAGGAGTATCCAAGATAAAAGCTCCATTATGTTAGGTACTGCTAACACTTGTTGCAAGAGAGTCCCTTCTCCAGAGGTTTTGCAATTTAAATAATCAGGCAGGGGCTGAGAAAAGAAGGCAAAGACAAGCTCTGAAGTACAATTTTTGAGAAACAGGGGAAAGAAATCGAAATAATTTCCATGTTTAAACATTTGAGATTTTGGACACCTTGTTTCATCAAACCAACAAGGTGTGTTAATTTCACAGTCAGAAATTGCTTTTCTCCACCACCTTGGTAAGCGCATTTCTTCATGCAGGAGGAGTTGCTGTCCCAACAGTAGCTACCCCTCAAAGGGATGCTGGCAAGGCCAGGGCCAGCTGGTGGTTTAGCCCACAGCTATGCTCAGTTCGGCACATCTCCCACCAGCCCTTAGCAATGCCCTTCCCAACTCTGATGAGTACAGCACTCACACCATCTGCCTTCGCAAGGCATTTTATCAAAACCAGCCTTCTTTTGCTGTTAAATTTCACTTTCATAGTGCTGTATGTTTTGAATGGAGGCTTCTCAGAGCAGGTAGCATTCATTTTTTATCATGGGAAAGTGTATTTTATCCACTTGTCTTGTATGCAAAATGTCCGTGTTGCTTCAGCTCCAACTTTCATAAAAATTTTACTGTGGAACAGAACTGAGCATGAAAAATGTGAGCCTGCACAGAGGTACCTGCAAGCCCCAGCCAGGTAAAGCTCAGGGTGGGGAGATACGGTCTCGGTTGAAGAGGCACCCCCGTACCTATATTCCAAGGTGTTTAGCAAGGCGAAGCGAGGACTGAGCCCTTATGGAGAAGCTCCTCCAGTAGTTTTGTAAATCACCTCTTTCAGGCTTATTTGCATAATTGAGGAGCTGCATGCAGGGACTGTGTCCTTCCTCCCTGGCTGCTGGGAAGGTTGCTTTAGCGTGTTTGCTGAACTGTTGAACCGATAACCGTTTTTCAACATGATCCTGTTTGGTGGTATGCCTATCAGACTGTGTGCTATTTTTAATTCTTTAATACAGCATGTCATATAAAAGAATACAAAATGAGATTAAGTTAGTTACCATAGTGGGCAGCCTCTTGGATTGCAATCAGTGAAGAAGATATTAGTATAGAGAAAGGCTCGTTATCTTTAGTAGAGAGCCAGAGAGCCCATTTTCTTGCAGCTAATAACTGAGTTATGCAGGTACATATTTTTTTCAGAAGCTAGATATTTTTCCCATCATAGGCAGTTGAACTGCCCATATTTTATTAAACCATCTGTCTGCTTGGGGGGGTGTGTGAATTCTGTTGTTCAGTGTACTTTAAAATCCTAGCTTCCAAAAGCAGAAGTAAGAATAAAGGATTTGTTTACTGATCAGTATTTCCATGAAGGACAGGATAAAGTTTTCTATGTAGCGCAGCAGTATTGCCAAATATTGCTAGCATTTATGGAGCTGAATATAGATTGTCTCATATAAACTGAGTTAGTATGTGTAACACAATAATTTTTATCCCGTGATACGGATTTGAATTGTGCATGTGAGGCTCTGATCCTCAGGATTCATTAGCTATTCACTCATCTACCCTCCACTTATTAGCTGCTGCCTGACAGCTTTGCAGCTGTCTCCAGCTTTGGGAAGAGGCTGTGATGAATAAGACTGCCCTCTGGTGAAAGGTGAAGCGCTGTTTTGTTCTGTGCTTCTTTCGTCGGGGGGGGGGGGAGGGGGGGCGGGCGCTGCAAAGCCTGACAGATATCTGTTAAATTCAGCCTTGTGAGGTTGATCAGCGCGCTGTGCAAAGCACATCTCATATTCCTTAGCTTCTTCTTGGTTAACTATGAAGACTTTTTCTGCTATACCTTCTCTGCTAATACTTTTTCTCCTCTTCCAAAAGTAAGATGAAATTTCTGAAGATATAAGTGATCACCACCATGTATACCAGCCATTCTTCAGTTAGAGAGGCAATGCGAATATATAACACAGTAAAATGCAAGTTTTTGCAAATCTTAGAGCTTGGCCCTCTAAGAGGATTTGGGAACTGAAATGGCTGATTTCTCTGTTTCGGCACTGAATAAATACAGAACATGTTGTATAGCATCACTCAGTTTGTGCTATTGCCTTTTCATCTTTAGACCCAGACACTCCTTTTGATGTCCTAACCTGACACTGTCTCCTGAAAGGAGAGCAGCTGAGCTTCCAGGTTTAGGCTGGCAACTCCAAGGCACCTACGGTCAGCGAAGAGTTTGTGTAGCTGGAGATGTTGGACACTAGCACGTCAAATCTGACTAGTTATTGTTTTGGTCAAACAAAAGGTTGGATGGTACCTGACAGCTGTTGTCTACCAACATAGTGAATTTGGGATTAGGTTCCCTGCTATCAAATTAGAGGATGTCACAGCAACATGGCGCATGTAAAATCATCCTGCCAATTCAAGTTTGTCCCAAACATTTTGCCAGCTTGGTTTTTTGTGTCAGAAGGCTTCTTGGTTCTCTCCTTCTGCAGCTAAAGTGAGCTGGTACCATGTGTTCTGGCTAGCACATCAAATTTGTACTTTTGTTTGCCTGGCAGTGATCTGGTGCTGGGGCCTTGGGAGCTGTGGTTTGGGTTGTTTACGGCCTGAGAACTGAAGTATTAGACACATACCTGATATGAGAATCTCAAGACAGTCTAAATCATGTGTAGCCCCTCTCTGAATTGCAAAAAAAAGAGAGATGTCAGACTCATCAGTGACCAGTCCTTTAGCTGGTATGAACTGGCCTCTGTATCTACAACATCCTGTGCCCTATTCAAAAAATGATGACTGGACTTAAAACATGTGTGCTTTCCCTAAGCATGCCGGGGATAGGTACTCAGCATTTGACCCTAGGGAGGTATAAATTGGTCTCACTTAGCTGATGGCAAGAAAAAAACACTTTTATAAGCTGCTGGGCATCTGGTCTTCCTTATTCTACTTTGGATTTTTATCCAAGAGAGAAAATCAGACAGATACAACACAAACCATGAGAAATCAGTTTACAGCAAGGATGTTGCTTCGCGGAGCTGAAATTCACGTTACTACCACTAGAGGCAACAGTCTTCGTGAGTAAATCGGCAGGGAACAGGAATCTGCAATTGAAGTCTTCTTTTTATTTCACTGTTCTCATAAGGAAAAAAAAAAATCCTTTTTTTTTTTTAAAGCGCAGGCACTGTCATTTCAGTATTCAGTTATAAATTAGCCTTTGAGCTAGATGGATTATTTCAGCAAACAAATGCATTGCACTCTTATACTTGGTATGTTTGGATTAATGAGATCCTCCTTACTCTAGGGTAAGAACTTCTTTATGCTAGGAAATGCAATAAAACCCATTGATTAATTGAACTCACTTATCAGATATACATGTGGTTGACAAGAGCCACTTAGCATTTCCAGAGCAGAAAAGAAAACTCAGTGTTTTCATGTGGCTTCTATTAGTTTTTTCATTAAACATTCATGTAATTTTCTTTTTTTTTCCCTTACTTGTCTAATAAATATACCATTAGGGCCATTAACTGCCAAGAGATAAGTTGCTTAAGTGCTATAAGATATGCCCAGTAAATCGTTGACTCCTGAGGTATTGGTTTTCTGTCTAGATATTTGGTATTTTCACAGTTCCTTGAAACTCCAAATCCAATCATCTCTGCAACAGAAGAAAGGTAATTGAAACATTAGGCACAGCTTGATTCCCAAGGTAATGAACAAACAAAAGGTAGGCAAGCTTACCGTGGCATTCTACAAAGGTGGGTATATTCCATTTTAGGGGAAAAAAAATCTTTACTGTTGGAATCAAAAAACTACTGGAGCTAGAATTCGTAACGTTATTGGGATAGTGGGAACGGAAGTCACACTTTCCCTGTTTGGTGCACAAACATAGTGTAATAAAATGGTGTAAGTAGCCTGGCAGGTAGACAGACATGGCTTGTGGGAGCTTTGAAATCCACAGCTCAGCGTCCTTCATGGTTTAGGGAAATCTGGAAATGTCAATCCTCACCTTAGATTATAACTGTTTTTAAAAAAAAACACATTTATTTCAGTTCATGATTAGGCTGTACAAAGCACTTGAAGATCTTCAAGAAGTATAGTCCTCACATTAAGGAGCAGGTGGATATGTCAACACACATTAAGAAAGTCACCTTAAGTCACTGTAAGAAACAGGGCTGCTGCTGCTGTTTAGGAGGGCTGTGAAGTGAGAGAGAGTAGACTCTTCGCAGGTAAGCCTGGAAAAAATAAGCACTGGGCTGCCTTTTTCACAGACTTGCAAACAGGCAAGTAAGGCAGGGTTAGGCAATGGGTACTCAGACATGTCAGGTGAGTAAACGGAGAATGATAGGGGCTCTGGAGGTAGCTCCAGGAACAAGGAGTGAGATGGTAACTAGGGAGGCAGCCAAGGGAATTGTGGAGGTGATTGGCTTTGGCATAAGTCAGCAGACAAGAAGGGGAGGCTGGAGCGTAGGGGAAGCCAAAAATAGGATATGTTGGTCACTGAAGGAAGATTTAATGAGATTGTCATCAAGAGGGAGTAATAATAAAGGGTGTAATTTCCAAACAGGGACACTAGTTGCCTACTGACTCCTTCCAAAAAACCTGAAGCCCTTAATCCACCTGTTATCTCTGACTGAGTAGATCATAGAATAGAATCATAGAATAGTTTGGGTTGGAAGGAACCTTTAAAGGTCATCTAGTCCAACCTCCCCTGCAATAAGCAGGGACATTTTCAACTAGATCAGGCTGCTCAGAGCCCCATCCAACCTGAGCTTGAATGTTTCAAGGTGAGACATAGTGGGGTAGCTTGCATGACTGGAATGCTGTCATGGATGGCTATGTACTTAGGAAAACAAGCCAGCGGGGTGAGGTGGTGGAGTTGCTCTCTACATGAGACAGCAGGTGGAATGTATCAAGCTCTGTCTAGGGGAGGATGAAGAACGTGTTGATAGCTTATGGATAAGAATTAAGGGGCAGGCTAATATGCATGACACTGTTGTGGGCGTTTACTACAGACCACCTGATCAGGACGAGGAAGTTGATGAGGCCTTCTACAGACAGCTGGAAACAGCCTCACGATCACAGGACCTGGTTCTTACTGGGGACTTCAACCACCCTGATATTTGCTGGAAAGTCAACACAGCCAGGCACGTACAGTCTAGGAGGTTTCTGCAGAGCACTGATGATAACTTTTTGACACAGATGGTGGAGAAGCCAATGAGGAGAGGTGTGCTGCTGGACCTAGTGCTAACAAAGAAGAACTAGTTGGGGATGTGAAGACTGGGGATAGCCTTGGCTGCAGTGACTATGAGATGGTGGAGTTCAGGATCCTGCATGGAAGAAACAGGGCAAAAAGTAGAATTACAGCCCTCGACTTCAGGAGAGATGACTTTGGCTTCTTCAGAGACCTACTTGGAGGAATCCCATGGGTTAAGGCTCTAGAAGGTAGGGAGTCCAAGAGACCTGATTAATATTCCAGCACCACTTCCTCCAAGGTCAAGATTGCTGCATCCCTAGGAGTAAGAAATCAAGCAAAGGAGGCAGGAGACCTGCATGGATGAGCAAGGAAGTTCTAGAAAAAAACTCAAATGGAAGAAGGAAGTTTAAATAATATGGAAAAAGAGACTGGCCACTTGGGAAGAATATAGGAACATTGTCAGAGTATGCAGGTATGCAATGAGGAAGGCCCACTTGGAATTAAAGCTGGCAAGGGGTGTCAAGGACAACAAGAAGGGCTTCTTCAAGTACATCAGTAGCAAAAGAAAGACTAGGGAAAATGTGGGCCTGCACCTGAATGAGGTGGGTGCCCTGGTGATGAAGGATGCAGAGAAGGCGGAGTTGCTGAATGTCTTCTTTGCTTCAGTCTTCACTGCTAAGGCTGGCCCTCAGGAATCGCAGACCTTGAAGGTAAGAGAAAAAGTCTGGAGAAAGGAAGACTTCCCCTTGATTGAAGAGGATCAGGTTAGAGATCATTTAAGCAAACTCAACACCCACAAACCCATGGGCCCTAATGGGATGCACCCACAAGTGCTGATATTGCAAAGCGACTCTCCATCATCTTTGAAAGATCATGGGGAACAGGAGAGGTGCCTGAGGACTAGAGGAAAGTCAGTGTCACTCCAGTCTTCAAAAAGGGCAAGAAGGATGACCTGGGAAACTACAGGCCGTTCAGCCTCACCTCCATCCCTGGAAAGGTGATGGAACAGATCATTCTGGGTGTCATCTCTAAGCATCTGGAGAAAAAGAAGGTTATCAGAAGTAGTCAACATGGATTCACCAAGGGGAAGTCATGTCTGACTAATCTGATAGCCTTCTACGATGGCGTGACTGGATGGGTGGACGAGGGGACGGCAGTGGATGTTGTCTACCTTGACTTCAGCAAGGCTTTCGAGACCATCTCCCACATCATCCTCAGAGACAAGCTTAGGAAGTGTGGGTTAGATGAATGGAAAGTGGGGTGGATTGAAGCGTGGCTGACAGATAGAGCTCAGAGAGTTGTGGTTAGTGGTGCAGAGTCCAGTTGAAGGTCAGTAAAGGTGGTGTTCCCCAGGGGTCAGAACTGGGTCCAGTCCTGTTCAATATATACATCAATGACCTGGATGAAGGGATAGAGTGTACCATCAGCAAGTTTGCTGATGACACAAAACTGGGAGGGGTGGCTGACACACCAGAAGGCCGTGCTTCCATTCAGACTGACCTGGACAGGCAGAGAGGAACCTAATGAAGTTCAACATAGGCAAGTGTAGGGTACTGCATCTGGGGAGGAATAACCCCATGCATCAGTACAGGCTGACCTGCTGGAAAGCAGCTCTGTGGAAAGGGACCTGGGAGTCCTGGTGGACAACAGGATGACCATGAGACAGCAGTGTGCCCTGGTGGCCAAGACAGCCGATGGCATCCTGGGATGCATCAAGAAGACCGTGGTCAGCAGGTCAAGGGAGGTCATCCTCCCCTTCTACTCTGCCCTGGTGAGGCCGCATCTGGAGTACTGTGTCCAGTTCTGGGTTCCCTGGTTCAAAAAGGACAGGGAACTGCTGGAGAGGGTCCAGCAAAGGGCTACATAGATGATTAGGGGACTGGAGTATCTTTCTTATGAGGAAAGGCTGAGGGACTTGGGTCTCTTTAGTCTGGAGAAGAGAAGACTGAGAGGGGATCTTATCAATGCTTATAAATACGTAAAGAGATGGTGCCAGGCGGATGGGAACTGTCTTTTTTTTCAGCGGTGCCCAGTGATAGGACAAGAAGTAACAGGCACAAACTTGAACATAGGAAGTCCTAAACCCCCATCTAAAGATGAGAAGGACCTTCTTTACTTTGAGGGTGGCAGAGCACTGGAAGAGGCTGCCCAGAGAGGTTGTGGAGTCTCCCACTCTGATGGCACTCAAAACCCACCTGGATTCCATCCTTTGCAATCTGCTGTAGGTGACCCTGCTCTGGCAGGGGAGTTGGACTAGATGATGTCCAGCCCTTCCAACCCTGACCATTCTGTGATTCCATGAGCCAGTAACGTGCCCTTGTGGCCAAGAAGGCCAATGGTCTCCTGGGGTGCATTAAAAACAGCATGGCCAGCAGGTCGAGGGAGATTGTCCTCCCCCTCTATCTGCCCTGGTGAGACCACAGCTGGAGTACTGTGTCCAGTTCTGGGTCTCCTGGTTCAAGAAGGACAGGGAACTAATGGAAAGAGCCCAGGGGAGGGCTATGAAGATGATCAGGGAACTGGAGCATCTCTCCTATGAGGAAAGACTGAGAGACCTGGGTCTGTTTAGCCTGGAGAATAGAGGACTGAGAGGGGATCCCATCAATGCTTATAAATATCTAAAGGGTGGGTGTCAAGACGATGGGACCAGACTCTTTTCAGTGGTGCTGAACACAAAGACAAGAGGCAATGCGCACAGGAACACAGGAAATTCCATCTGAACATAAGGAAAAACTTCTTTGAGGGTGACAGAGCACTGGAACAGGCTGCCCAGACAGGTTGCGGAGTTTCCTTCTCTGGAAATACTCAAAACCTGTGTGGATGCAGTCCTGTCCAACCTGCTGTAGGTGAACCTGCTTTACCAGGGGGATTGCACTAGATGATCTCCAGATGTCCCTTCCAACCCTGACCATTCTGCAATTCTGTGATTCTGTTCCCAGGGTTAGGGCATCTACCACCTCTCCGGGCAACCTGTTCCAGCATTTCACCACCCTCACTGTAAAAAAAAAAATTTCATTATATCTAGCCCGAATCTACCCTCCTTTAGTTTAAAACCACTACCCCTTGTCCTATCACAACAGGCCCTGCTAAAAAGTTTGTCCCCATCTTTCCTGTAGGCCCCCTTTAAGTACTGAAATGCATCCCCAAAGCCTTCTCTTCTCCAGGCTGAACAACCCCAGCTCTCTCAGCCTTTCTTCATACGAGAGCTGTTCCATCCCTCTGAATATTTTTGTGGCTATCCTCTGGACCCGCTCCGACAGGTCCATGTATTTCCTATGCTGAGGGCTCCAGAGCCGGACACAGTACTCCAGGCGGGGTCTTACTAGAGCAGAGTAGAGCGGCAGAACCACCTCCCTCAACCTGCTGGCCATGCTTCTTTTGATGCAGCCCAGGATACGGTTGACCTTCTGGGCTGCAAGCATACATTGTCGGCTCATTTCCAGCTTTTCATGCACCAGTAACCCCACATCCTTCTCGGCAGGGCAGCTCTCAATCTGTTCATCCCACAGCCTGTATTGATATAAGGGGCTGCCCCAACCCAGGTGCAGGACCTTCATTTGGCCTTGTTGAACCTCATGAGGTTCCATGGGCCTACATCTTGAGCTTGTCCAGGTCCCCCTGGATGGCATGTTACCCCTCAGGCATGTCAACCTCATCACTCAGCTTCTTGTCGTCCACAAGCTTGCTGAGGGTGCACTTGATCCCACTGTATATGTCATTTGTGAAGATATTAAACAGTACTGGTCCCAGTACAGACCCCTGAACAACACCACTTGTCACTGATCTCCATCTGGATGTTGAGCTGTTGACCACTACTCTCTGGATGCAACTGACTCCTCATCCAACCAATTCCTCATTCACCAAACAGTCCACCCACCAAATCCATATCTCTCCAATTTAGAGAGAAGGATGTTGTGGGGAACAATGTCAAAGGTCTTACAGAAGTCTCGATAGACTACATCTGCATCTCTTCCCTTGTCCACTGATGTAGTCACTCCATCACAGAAGGCCACTAGGTTGGTCAGGCACAACTTGCCCTTGGTGAAGCCACACTGGCTGTCTCAAATCACCTCCCTGTCCTCCATGTGCCTTAGCATAGCCCCTAGGAGGCTCTGTTCCATGATCTTCCCAGGCATAGCGGTGAGGCTGACAGGTTGGTAGTTCCCAGGGTCCTCCTTTCTACACTTTTTAAAAGTGGGTGCAATGTTGCTCTTTTTCCAGTCACCGGGGACTTTACCTGAATCCCATGACTTTTCAAATATCATGGACAGTGGCTTGGCAACTACATCAGCCAATTCCCTCAGGACTCTGGGATGCATCTTGTCAGGTCCCATAGACTTCTGTATGTTCAGGTTCCTCAGGTGGTCACAAACCTGGTCTTCTCTTACAGTGAGAATTACAGGATTTTGCTTCCCCAGTCCCTGCCTTGTGGTCCATCCACTCAATAGGTGTGGGGAGAGAGGCTGCCAGTGAAGACTGAGGCAAAAACTCGTTGAGTACATCAGCCTTCTCCGCATCTGCTGTTACCATTTTACCAGTCTTGCTTGTCAGGGGTGGTACACTTTCTTTGATCTTCTTTTTCTGACTGACATACCTGTAGAAGCCCTAATTATTCTTTGTGTCCCTGGCCAAGTTCATCTCCAGCTGTGTCTTGGCCTTCCTGACCCCATCCCTACCCAACCGGGCAGCATCCCTATACTGCTCTCAGGATACCTGTCCCTGCTTCCACTGCCTGTACATTTCCTTCTTGCCCTTTAGTTTGACCAGCGAGTCTCAACTCAGCCATGCCAGTCTTTTGCCTTGCTTTCCTGATTTCTTACACCTGGGGACTGAGAGCTCTTGCGCTCTGTGGAAAATGTCCTTAAAGATCTGCCAGCTCTGTTTTGTTCCCTTGTGCCTGAGGGCAGTTTACCAGGAGGTTCTATTTAACTCGAAGAGCTGGAATTTTGCTTTCCTAAAATTCAGGGTCCTGACTTTACTCTTTGCCTGACTCATATCCCTCAGGACTGCAAACTCTACTGATGCATGGCCACGGCAGCCCAGGCTGCCTGCAATCTTGACGTCACTGATGATATCACTTGCGTTGGTGACCAACATGTCCAGTATCGCATCCCCTCTGGTAGGTCTGTCTATTATCTGGCTTAAGAAGTTATCTTTGATGCACTCTAGGAGTCTCCTGGATTGCCTACAGCTCACTGTGCTACTTTTCCAATAACAAGTCAGGGTGGCTGAAGTCCTCCAGCAGGACAAGAGCCTGCGAACACGATGCCTTCTGTAGCTGGAGTAAGAAGGCTTTTTCAATAGACTCCTAATCAGGCTGCCTGTAGTAGACATCAATCACAAGTTTCCCTTTGTTGCCTTGGTTTCTAATTCTTATCCACAAGATTTCAAGCTGCTCTTGGCTATTCTTCAGAGGCAGGTCTTCATACTCTATCCATTTCTTGATGTAGGAGCAATGCCTCTGCCCCTCCTTCCTCGCCTGTCCCTTATGAACAGCTTGTAGCCATCAATAGCTGCGCTCAAGTCATGGGGTTCATCCAACCAAGTTTCAGTAATGGTAACTAGGTTGTAGCTTTCTAGCTAGTTCGAAGCATGGTGGCTTTGAATTCCTCCTGTTTGTTGCCCATGCTGCATGCATTGGTGTAGAGGCACTTCAGCTGGGCTGTCAGCAGAGTCACCTTCTTAGAGGAACACCGCTTAATTCCTTTGAGGTATTTCATCCGTGTTTCCCTCCTGGCTCCTATTGCCTCAGGAGCCCCTGGCTCATCTCTGTAAGACTTCAAGTGTGCTGCAGTGTAGCCAGCATGTCTCAGAGCAATAGGCTGTGGGCCCTTGCTTAGCACCTGTCCCTCTAACCTTGGTGTGTAGTCCCACCGCGTGTCACGGGCAAGTCTGATATTATCCCCTTCCTCCTTCAAGCCTAGTTTAAAGCTCTGTCGATAAGCCCCACTACCTCGTGAGCAAAGACACTCTTCCCCCCTTCAGAAAGATGAATCCCATCTGACAATGGGATGATATCGTCCTAAGAGTTGTTCAGCAGGATGGCTTCTAGTCTCACCTCCAGCTCCACCTGCGGTGCCCTTAGCTTAGCAGAGGCTGCAGAGCAGATATAGGCAGGAAACAAAGATCTTTTGACTTGCAGGTCTGCCTCAGACAGTGACTGTCATCTGAGATTGTCCAGGTGACATGGAGCAGCACTAAGGCTCCCTGACTGGTGTGACATGGAAGGTTAGCTGAAGTCATTGGAACAGCCTTTTGGCATGGAAGTGTCATGAGCTCCTCATAGGACTTCAGATTCCCTGGAAACGTCATTGCTGAATGAGAAATCATCAGTTTTTACAATTGCTTTCTGTTTGGAGACCATTCTGCCTTCGTTGCTGGTTGCCCTTTATGTCAAGTGCACTACACATTTGTATTTACTTCTTGAACATTTCAGAAGATACGGTCTCAGTACTCACATGAAGGGTATGAGCAGCCATCAGTATCTCACAAGTCTTTTGGGAGCAACCTAGCGGATGGGTCCCAGTCTCACCTCACTTTGAAGACTAACAGTCTGTTATGTTAAATGGCAGATGTATTGTGTCTTCGGGCAGATCTTTTGTGACTGGGTCTGTCACTTTGGGACATTATATTTCTAACTTCATGTCCAGAATGTACCTCAGCAATTTATGAGCAAAGATTTTGTCTCTGACCCTCCAGTGCTGTTAGGCCTGTGCAGTGTAGTCTGTAGAGTGCTCCCAGTTCTCTGGGCTCTGTGTTTCACTGTCCTGCTTTCTGCTCTAAACAGCATCTGCCCTGGTAAATGCTCAGCAGCACATTACAAAGCAAAGCATGTGCAGAAAAGTCTGCTTTCCTTAGGCATTAAGGTCTTTTCCTCTCTCACATTTTGGTGATGCTGTCAGCTCTGCAACTGCTTTGCTGCCTACAAAACACGCTGGATACTCTTTGGTAGACTGACCACATTGCTGGAAAGAGAACGATCTCTTCGCTTCTCTGCCACTGTGTTGGTGTTTATAGGAAGGATATTGTCCCCAGCTATAGGCCTTGTTGCTCTGAAATGTTTCTAAGATCCTATAGTTCATTCAACTCATAAGTTCCCCATCTTCTTGCAGAACACGGATAAAGAGATTTTTCATGTGTTGAAGCTACAGTCCCCTTTATATTCCAGTTTATCTCCAGCTAATTATAAGTGTGTTAACCAAAAGCACTCCTTGGGAAGGAAAGCGCTTGACTTGCTTACTTATTTCTCCCATTCTCCATGCAAAAAATCCTTCTGTTTAAGAGGCAGAATGCCTTGAAGCTGACCATTTTCCACCAGTCTTTATTCAGGCATGAGTCAGCAGGAGCCTTTTCAGCAACTTCAAACAGCAGCTGGATCAGTCACTACCTGAGTGTGCTTGCTAAATAGAAGGGAGCAGGAAGCCTTTTGCTGCCTGTGCTGGCTGGAGCCTGACAAAGCAAACTTTTACAACGTACTTCCTTCTCTCCCTTGAATACTCTTATTGTGGAAAGCTACACCAGGCACCTCCTGTTCAGAGAGTACTAAGTATGTTGTACTCGATCTGTCTCAACAGCAAAGATGTTCTGCTACAGCCAAGTTTGAAGCTGCACAAGTGGGAGGTGGGTGTGAGGGATGCAGTCAGGAGTGGGTGCAGAGGGTTATGACAAGGCTGTTCCCAAAGCCCTTCAAGGAACAGAGTGCCCCAGGCATCATTCCCTTCATACAGTTCACTGACTCCTTTGTCAGGTGTGTTGTGCAAGCAGCATTTCAGCGAAATCTGTTTGCGATTAGAGATTTCTAACATTCCTAACCTGTCATCAGTAAAGGTTGCAACCTACCTTTTTAATGAAGAGTTTTTAATCAGTTATAAATATTCAGCAATGACTAAATACTTAGGAAGTACTTTTTATTCTTACAAAAATTCCATCTCTGCATTTCCTGTGAATAAATTAATGCATGTAGGAACTACAGGGATCTTGTGCCAGGAGATCTCTGTCACCATGTGCTGCTGAGCTACAGAACTGAGTTAAACATTTTCATGTACATAAATTAGTTTCACAAGCAAAATTTGACAGGTGTGACAAACTATTGTTTGAAGAATGCAGCCTGATAAAGCAGAGACAACCTCTCTGGAATAAGGGGTAGGATCTCCGAAAGCACATAGCACTTTGGCTGCATGTCTTGAAGCTGTTGTAATGTAAGCAGAGTAAACATTTGGCCAATACAGAAAACAGGCATATCTCCCACTTATGAACCCTGCTGCAGTTTCTGCATTCACTCAGGAAGGGCTGTGGGATTCGTTTCCATAGGAACCATGGGAAAATGAAGAAAAAGCGCTTACCTGAAACCCAGTTGCATAATTTTAGCACTGCAAGACTGTAGTGAGGCACAGGGTGCGGACCACTGGCACTGGCCAGACCCTTTGAAGGAGGCTGGGGAGCCTACCACAAACTTAGCATTTATGATCCAGATTGGTCTCAAAAACCAGACCAAAATACTCAGATTCTTAGTCTTTGAGCACCACGAAAATAAAGTTGTTTTGAATTCCTGGCTCTATTTTTTAAGATCATAAAGACCCACTTGTGTAATTTTTTGCATCATATTTCGGTGGAACATAGCCCTCCGAAGGATATTAAGAGAGCCGTAATGAACCACAGTTAAAATCTCAATGGCGGTGTTTGCTGCTATACCCATCAAGGAAGCTGATCACTGAGAGAGCTATTTTGCTAAGATTAGAAAGTAACTAGGTTTTTTTTGAAGGCCATGTTTCTTAGGTCCTACAAAAGCCTATAAATTGGAACCTAAAAAAATGGTCCTGATAAAATCGTGGGATCTATGCCTATGCTTTCTGTGAGTGCCTACAGAATGGGCTGAACTATAGCTGAGATGAACATAGCGCATGCAAGCCAGAAATGAGAGAAGTCCCTGGTCCCTCCTGCTTCTTTCTCTGCTATGTTGCTGTGTTTGATGGTGCCTTATTAATAGCCCTAAGATTGTTGAAGACTGTTTATGGAGAAAGGCAAGTATTTCATTGCTTGAGGTGAGTTAGTTTGAGAAGCTGTTCCCAGGAGCTATGCTGAAAACTATACTCATTGACCCTGGTAGTCCTATAAATTGTGGGTAAGCCTGTCATTTTATTTGGCTACTGCTGGTGACATTGCAGGACCTTGGCTTGTTTACTTAACCCTATACTTCTTCACTCTGCTTACATAAAAATCTCTGTGGGAGAAGAGGTGACTTGAGCATGGGACACTGCACCTGCAGGAACTTCTAGCCTGATGATTGGCAAATGCAGTCATGCTATCAAAGTGGCTGCTTCAGCCCTCCTGCCCTGCTCATATGTCCCAGCATTACTGTTTGCATAGGTAGCAAGTCACCTTTCCTTGTATCCTCTACTTGCTCCAGCAGAAGCTGCGTGACTAGTCCTGGATGTGTGCCTAGATTTGGGGCTTATCATTATGTTATGAAACAGTTCTGTCCATCATGTAGCCTGATGCATAAGTATTTTGTTTAGGATCCGAGGTATTTGAGGTTTCTCAATGGGAAAGGTATCTAAAAGCACTTGTCAGTACTGGGTGATGAATATTTTAGGAAATTCAGCATATCTGAAATTTCCTACCGAATATGCAATGCAGCACCTTTTTCCACAGTATTCTGGAACGGTTTTTGAGACAGGAGAAAATGGATTTTGCATGTAACATATTTTTGAATATTATATATAACCTGCATTGATATATACACATTAGGCTACAGCACACATCCATAGCAGTAACAGTCTCTGGTTAACACAGAGCCACAAGAAGGATGCATCACTCAGGAGAAGAGGAAACAGAAAGCACTCTGGTTAAATGGCAAAGAGTAGGAATATATTAATACCAAAAATATTGCTTAAGAAATGGAGATCTAGCTCTTGTAATGCTAATGGTGTGGAAACTAATCTTCTTCTTCTATCTTACCTGCCAGAGTGGAAGCAGGATGAAAGGAAATTTGAAGAGCAAGTAGCCAAGGATACCAATGGCAATAATAAATTATTTGAAGCATATCAGAAATATGAAGTTTGCAAAACAGCCAGTGTCTGTACTAGACCATTGGAGTGTGAAATGGTCAGTCACATTGCAGGGATGTTAAATGGTATTTTTGCCTTGGACTTAAAGGCAACAGTTATTGGAAAATAAGTATTCGAAGTTTTTTTCTCTTACAGCTATAGCTAGTAAGCATGAAACATAGAGGCAAAGGCTTCAAAAAACTCAAGGCATTCCATAGTAATAAATTACTAAAATTAGACTGTTGAGGTAGGAGTTATATATACCAAAAAAAAAAAAAAAGGTAGTTGGCTGTAGCCCACCTGTAGCTGTAGCAGTACCATAAAGTGTTGAAAGAGATCAGAATTGTACAATCCAGGCAGGCAAGACAGAAGAAATTTTGTGATCTTCACTTTCTATCTGGGGAATCAAAGCAGAGACAGAGAGAGAGAAAGCTGCTTGCCCCCGCGGGAAGTCAGCAGCAGGCAGGAGGCATGGGAGGGAGGACTCCTGGGCCCCTTGCACAACCCCACACCTTTGGGGCTTTGGTTCTGCCTCGTCCCTGCACGCCTAGCCCTGCCACCACCTCCCTGTGCTGTGAGCTAGGACGGCAGACCCTTGTCTCCTTGAAACTCCACCTGCTCCTTCCCCAGAACTAAAAACCACTTCCAAAAAAAACCTTCCCCTTCTGCTTACCTGAGTACTCTTAAAGAGCTCCACAAATCCTGACAAATCAGATTTGAGGCTTTTAAATGTGGAAATACCACTGGACTCATTTTTTGAATGCTTGACAAATTCTAATATAAACCAAGTCTCAGGAGTTCCTGGACATTCAACGCTGCAGAATTATTTGGGGTAATTAAATTATAAGAAGTAAAGGGCCCCTCCACTTGTTAACTTTTTCATCCTTTACAGCCTTATAAATCATACATCCGCATATTACATCTTGTCACATCAAGCCATTAATAAAAGTGTGGTCTTTTCTGTCTCAAAACACAACAGTGATGAACATGTGCACGTTTGTTAATAAGGATGCCCAGCATTGAGCAGTGTGAGCTGCATTTCTTACCAGGAGGAAGGGAAATAAAAACACTAAAAGCAGAATTAGAAAGCATCTAGAAGTGCATGCAAGCACTGGGCAGCAATGGGCTGGTCCTTTGGAGGAGGTAACACACCATGAGAGAAAGGAGAAGCAACACTGATGTTTACTCAGGATTTCCGAAGGTTTTGATCAGGGCTATTAGAGGAATAGAGGTGATGTGCAGGGGTCTTTTCATAGATTACAAGGTAGCAAACAAACAGTAGATGACATCAGCCGGTTTTCAGCACAGCCGGTTTTCAGCACTGCCGATTTTCAGCACAGAAAGCAGTTGATAGCGAGGTGCCCTAAGGAGAAGCACTAGGGCAGGTGTGCCTCAGCATGTTTGGTAATGACTTAGAAAAGGGGACGAACCAGTTAGGTGGCAAATTTCCTGATGGTACAGAATTATTTAGAGAGTGAGGCCTGGAGAGCATGATAAGAAACATCAGAAAGCCCCTAGCAAAACTGATTATTGGGCAACCTAATGGTAGTTGAAATTCAATATAGGGAAGTGCATTGCAAATTGGCAGTGCAAAATGAAAGGAACAATTGAAGCAACCTGAACATACTGGTGGGTTCTGAGTTAGTCACAACCACTGCTCCTGCCTAGGGAGAGAAAATAGTTTTCTGTCCTGGTTCCGGTAGGGATGGGGTTAATTTCCCCAAGGATGGGAGGGGACACAGGTACCCCATGCCATGTGAGCCATGCCCGGGCTATAGGGGGAGCTGCTGGGGGAGGGGGTGGGAAGTCGCTGCTCTGAGCGGGCTGCGGCGGTGCGGGTCCGGTGGGTGAGCGGTGCTACCGTAATCGCGTTTGTGTATTCCTTTGTGAAAAGCTGAAATCAGGACTCAATAGTCTTGGTGCCTATTAAGCAGGTATTCTTTATTGCAGCGCTCGGCGCACAGGGGATCGCTACTCCTAATGTGCGTGCCGTAAAGGGTTAGTTATACAGCTTATATACATGCCATATATACATATTCACAAGGTTTCCGGGAACTCATTACCATAGGTTACCGCCCTCCCCTGCATGGGCATTAAGTCTCTAGGTGGTCCTTCAGAAACTTCTGGTAGGCGTTTACTTCGTTTACACCTCTTTATCACTGTATTCTTTTGGTGAACTGTAGTTCTTTGTTCGTTATCTGGTTGCCAAAGCCTCCAAGCCCGTTCTGGTGTTCATTGTGTCTCAATGGTCTCAAGATATCTTGTTCTCTTTGTTGGGTGACAGTTGTAGTTTCACGCCCTGTTCTTTAAAGATAAAGCTAGTCCTGTTCCTTAAAGATAAAATCAGTTTCCGTTGGGTCCTCTCTTCAGTGTTATTGTTATTGTTTTTCTCTTCCCTTTGCTGTCCTGTTAAACTGCCTTTATCTCAACCTACGAGTTTTGCCCCTTTCTTCTGATTTTCCCCACCGCTGTGGGGATTGAGCCAGTGGCCGCGTGGTTCTTTGTTGCTGGCTGAGGCCAAACCACGACATTTTCAGTGTGGACAGTCTTTTTGCAGAAACAAGGAAAAAAAATGGACAATCCGTGTCAGGCGTGTCAGGAACAGAATAATAAACAATCTGAAAATTCAGACACAAGATTTGTAGTCTCATCTTCATCTTGAAGCCTTCATTGGGGTCTGGTCACTTTGTCTTGCTGAAGCCATAAAAAGGAGGGGTGCAGGTAAGGAAGGTAACAAACAGGACAGACACGGGAGGAAGGAGAAGGAGGATTGCCTTCTGCAAGAAATTCTAGAATTGAGGGCTGTAAGACAACCTCCTCTTCTCCCTGTGATAGAGATACAGTAAATAAAATAGAAGTACAGGGTAAAACCACAGACATCAGGAGCACCAGAAAGACCTGCTTATGCAGTCTCTTGGGTTGACTTTGCCTGGCCAGAAGCACTCAGCCCCACGTCCCCATCTTGTCTAATCTGGGGAAGGTGGCCATGACGGCTGCCTAGGGTGCCCTACCACTCATCTCCCACAGCAAGACTGAACTCTCACCTTTGGAGGGCCTCAGGGGAGCACTCACCAGTCAAAGGCTTCTCTTCAGGACCAGAGCTGTGGTTCTCCTACCCTTCAGGCATCATCACCCCTGCCGCTTTGCACTGCCTCTCCAGAGGGCCTGCATGACACAAGAAACAACTCAGCCAAGTAGCTGCTTCTCCACAGCAAGCTGGCATTGACTTAGAAAAGGCTGGTTTCAACTTACTGACATAAAGGTGCCATTTGGAGTCCCTCTTTGCAAAATCCCTTGTCTGTTCCTGACCTGGGTGGACTGGATCATTAAAATTGCACAGTCTGGGCCCTGGGGGTTACTCACTGCATCCTCTTGTTTGGGCTTTTCACAGTCCTGAACAAGACAAGTAAGCAATTTTCTCGTTGTTGACACCTTTCTATACTTTCTTGTTAAATAGCACACTCAGAGATGTGTTGTTGCTGAGGTGCCCTCATTAGTCCATTTACAGTGCAGAGCAGAAGTAGTCTGACAGGCATGGATGGTCTCAGATGATTGCCAGGTTCCTCAAGGTGCTCCCTTGGGCATCACTGGGGGTCATGGGAATCCAAGCAGCTTTGGTTCATGTAAAGCAGGAAAGAAAACTTCTTCCCCTGTGGTTCGAAGCAGGGCTTTCTAGTTCAGCTCACAGACCAGGCACATCACTGAGTTCCCTCTGTCACCGAAATCGGGAATAAACTCCTCAACACCAATGTAGTATTAAGAAGCAGGCATGCTTTATTGCAGCGCTGGATGCATGGGGGATCACTCCTCCCAATGTGCATACCACAGCTTCTAGCTAGACCCTATTTATTACAATGTAGGCTTTATATATTCATGACAATTTAGCCATATGAAAATTATTTCATTAACCCCTCCCAGCCAGACATGTACTTTCATCCTGAGCGGTGGTCCTGAGCGTCCTTGGTGGTTTCTATTCTCTTCTTGAAGGGGCCGCCTTGTTATTCTTTGGGCGAGCTTTGTGTTCCGTCCTGCAGATTCCTTTCGTATCAGTCTCATACTTGTGCGCTTAACCTCCTAGATCGACTTGTATTTGCATCCTGGCCGGCCTTGAGTTACAGTCCATGCTGTCTGAGTTCTTTGCAATTATCTCTTTTTTACATTATTTCCATTCTGTCTGCAATTTAACCATTTCGGCACCTCCCTGAAAAATGCAATTTTGTAGCACCTCCTCTATGGTAACAACAAGGGTAGTGCATTCCAATGAAATAACCTGGTCTCAGCTGAGTATTGCCTTTCAGACGTACATAAAAGTCTTGAGGTAAAGATTTCAGCTGGCTTATATTTTTTAGTGTGAAATAACCCTAATTAAGTTCAATTCACTTGTTAAATGTACTTAAAATATTTAAAGTGTATTATTAGGATTCCTAGACAGTGGACTTGACAATGAAAGTGTTTTATGGACAGCACTCTGCATAGATGTCAAACCAAATGAGGAGATGAATGATGTTCTGCTTTCCTCCTTGTACCATTGGTCCATGAAGAGCTGAATCCTCTATGGGGATGTGATGGACTGATGCAGGATTTATCCTGTGGATACGTTGTCTTGGGTTGTCTTGGCTATGTTGCTGTGCAAGAGACTGCGGCTGGCAGCCTGGGAGCATGTCTTGGTGATGTGTTATGACTGCAGTTTGCATTCAGTGCACTGTCATGCTGGGTGTCCATAGCTCTGGTTCCTGCTTCTGCTGCTTATTTTCCTTCAACAATTCCTTACAGCCTGTCTGTGATAACAGTATGAAATGGGTGGCTTTCCAGGAAAATATGTGGGTGAGGAGGCTTGTAATAGCAAGCAGACAATCAGGCAGCCAGCCTGTTGCACATCATTTTGTTGCACAAGGTGTGATGCTCACTGCATGAAGGTTTGTTGGCAGAGTTTGTAGCTGATGGCTTACATTGATTCTAATGATAAAAGTTACTTTTGGTGAAAGACAAAAGCAGAAGCAGGGAGAGATAAAGACAAATTCAGCTAAATATTAAAAACTACTTCAGGAAAGGATTTCTTCATGAGATACGTATTTTCAAAACTGGCTGGGTGCATCACTGTGATGGGACCCAACACTATTCAAGCACAAATGTCAGGAGACAATTTGTTCAGGACAAGGGTGCTGTGGCAAAGAATAGCCATCCCCTACCCTGCCACCCCCTTACTGGGGAAGCTGGGGCTGTGGTCTGTGTCAGGAACATGGCATGCTCTGCAGGTTCTCCCCTGGCACTCTGCTAAGTGGTCTGATCCAAATTAATTCCCTGCACTTGCTGATCTTGATCCAGGCAGAAGACTAGAGGTATGGGACCAATTCTAGACACTGCTTTCTCTGTCCTGACAAACTGATTATTTGAAAAGGCAGTCTCAGCTTGTAGTTCTTTTATGCTTCTGTCAAGCATCAGATATCTGTGTTTCTTTGTAGTATGTTGTGAAACTTGGCTCATTTCTGTTTATATTCTGATTTTGCTTTCTAGAGGGTCTGATCAGCTGTACTGTTCTCGCTGTTATCCAGTGTTTAGAATTAAATTTGCCTTTCCCTAAAGGAACACAGGAATTGGGACAGGTTTTTGCTTTGTGCTGGGTCATACAAGGAGAAGTCTCAGTACTTTGTACATTTAGCAGATTCTGAGTTCTGAAGTACTACAAGAAAGTAGTAAACATCACCAGTACTAAATGCTTCTGTGATTGAAGACAAAGAATTACCAGTGGGTAGTATGATTCATCTCTACCCTCAATGTTGAGTATATGAGACAAAACTAAAAAGCTTCAAAATCATATATCCTAACCTATCAAAAATATAAAAAAAATCAATATGAAAATAGTACATTCTGGGCAACGTTTCCCTAAAAGAGTAGGACAGCAGTTTCTATTTTTAAATTGATTGTCTGATTTTATATTTTTCTGCAGTACAGGAAACAGCAGTGCTTTGCCATAAGAAGGAAAACCCAACCAAGTAAAATGGGAGAGAAAAGCAGCTCATCTTTACATTAACCACATCCGAGAGAAGACATAGAGCAAGATGACACCAACCTGGACATCCTGCCCCCAGTGGAGTGGCCTCTGGAGCATAAGTCAGATGTGGACTCTACTTCAACCCCAAACTTTTCACTTTGACACTGAAGCTTTTATTCTGTTGGATTTGTAGAGGAGACTGTAACAGTGTCCTACTTACAAACATCAGATTGAACATCACTGGATTCATAAAAGGTGTATAATTCCCAAGACAGATATAATCTCCTGCAAATTGTCTTTAGGACAGGTTTCCCAGGAAACTGAGTTATGCCACTGTCCAGACCTATGCTCCTGATAGGATGAACTTTGTGGGCTGAGGAAACATATTCTTCCTTGCTCTGCTGTGAGCCTATCGCCTTCTGCCTGCAGTGTGGGGCTTTCTCTGCTCTGGTTGATCCCTTCTCCTCACTTATGCTGCTGACCATGGCCCTGGCCTCCCAGTGGAAATTTGTGTCTTTAATGCAATACCCAAAATTTCTTTCAAAGTTGTAGCAGATGTGGGATGAGCACATGCTTGTCCCATGCAGCCCCCTTGAAGCTATGTGTACTGACCTGTGTGACCACTGCAAGACTCTCTGCATTTAATGCAGGATTAAGGTGTAGAGTGAATGGCTTGTAATAAGTTTGGTTCATTTCCCTCCCTTCCTTCACTGCTGTTATTTGAGCAGGCTGCTTCTCCCTTGCTCCCAGGCTCTGCAGTGAGTCATGGACTTTTCACTGGAGCTCTTAGAAGAATCCTCCTTGGGGGCCCATTGGGAAGACATACATCAACGGCATTAGAGAGTTAGCATCACTCTGACTCCTCTGAGACACTATGGCAGCAAATCATGAACAGCCTGAAAGATCTAGCACGTTCATCTGCAGAAACAATGTCTGTCCCCTGCTACAATCATCTTGGTTATTTCACTGGGAAAAGGCCTCACTGTCTCAGACACATAGGACTCAGATTTGAGATCTCACTGAAAGCTTTTTGTCAGCCTTAGTAAGCCCTTAGACCTGTTTCCAGTACAAAAACCTGTATGATGCTCAGCTCTTTGTATGATGGGCTCACCGCAACTCCATCACTTTCCAGACATCCAACCTAGACTAGTCTTAGGATGAGCCTGCTCTTTTTTAAAGCCCATCACAATGCTGGTCTGAACTGTGTCTTTAGCTCTATTACTGATCTTCAACTCAGCAGCTGCCTACCCGTGGATGTGAGGTGCATCCATGCATCCTGCTGCTGCCTTTGTCCCTGGGAAGCACCATTTTGCTTGAGACTGGACCTCGCTCTTTCAATATCCCTCTGCTTTCTTTGAGGCCTTTGATTTAGGCCTAGCTCTCCATGGCCACATCACACAGAAATCCCAGGATGATAAATAAAATAAAAAGAATGGAAGGAACTGAATGGTAAAGAAGGAATGTGTTAGTTTTCATAATGATCAATAATCAGGTGATGATACAGCATCCATCAGTGGTGCCCCCTTCTCATTGGCTCCAGCTGTCAGGTGGTTGGCTCTGTGCACTCAGGGAATTGCAGGTGCAGGTGAGATCAGAGAGAACGGAGCTCTTCATTTCAATATGCACTATTAGCCACACCTCCTGCAGTGAGGCAGGGCTGGCTATGGCCTGTGTAGATTTTTGTCTGTGGGCTTTTGTACATAGAGCTGTGGGTTTCTGCCATGTCGCTGCGCCATCCCACTGCATCTGAGTCCAGATACCAGTTCTGTAGCATTTGGGAAAAGCAAATGCCCAAGAGATGTGAATTTGCCACAGCTTACGTTCTGGTTTGTCCCTACCTCGCAACGTACATTTCAGTTCAGCAGTTCAGTACCTTATCCTACCTTGCCACTTTCTCTGAACTAATTAAATGCAAGCAGCCCTTTTGGTGGTGCTACAGAAGGTACCAAATGAGCTGTACCATGACAGAGTAAGCCATTATCAGCACTGGTTTCAGCATAGCAAAACACTTTAAGTTTACAGCAAAGGGCATTTTAGTTAATAGGTGTTAAAATCAAATAGTTATCATAGTACTGACAGGCAATTATAATGCTGATCTCTGGTCTGGGTGACAGTGGCTGTCTCCAGACTATGGCATGGTATTTGACCTTATTGAATAGGTCACAGAAGGGCAGAAAAAAAGCCTTTCACTGCCACCAGCAAATGCCTTAACTCTCCCAAAGCTGCAGTGCTGAAGATATGAGTGTCAGCCATCACTAGAGAAAATCCTCTGATGGGTGAGATGCTGCCTCTCTATCGTGTTAAATAACCAAGGACAAAATGTAACCCAGACGAGCTAGGAATTTCTTTATCAGTTTGTACACAGGTTACTAATCAAGTGGATGTAGTGCTTTTGTTGTTTAATCGTTGAGGGTGAGTCCTTGTAAGTGATGCTCTGTTCTCCCTGGGAAAAAAATACAGGAACTGCTGGGAGAATGATAAATGCAATGTAGAAAGGTGGCTTCTTGGCTTATTGAGGGTTATTTGTTCTTCTTTTTTTCTGTTCCTGCCTACAGTGCAGTTTTGAGCTGCAGAGTTAAAGTGCAGATAAACACTGTTTTGGAAGCTTAAAATGGGGAGTCTTTTGTCCTCAGCTAAAGGCTTTAGAGCCTTCTCGTTCATTTGCTTTCTCTTGCTCCCAATGAATTACACTAGAAATACCTGGTAGTTTGTGTCCGGTTTGGTATTTACCAACCCTGTATGGCAGATGTCCTCTGGCATGGCAGGGGCTCGGTTGAGATACCAGCTCAGAAGGATTCTCTGCCCACCCCAGCTGACAGAGGTCACACCCCACTCCCAGAGGACCTGCAGTGCTGTGTTACACAACAGGTACAACACGAAACTACATAGTAACCTCACGCTTGACAAATCCCCGTCCGATTTCAGGCTCAGGGGAGGTCTGTAATGATCCCAAGAGTGAGATTGAGACGAATACGAGGTCAAATGGCGCCAATCAGGCTGTTTTTATTGAATAGGTACAGAGGAATGGAGCGATAGGAAAGGCAGGAAATATTAAAAGGAAACTAAGCAAGCATTCATAAAGATAAGCAAAGGATAGTCACCACCATGGATCCAGCGACGTCCCGTTGGTCCTCAGTCTTCAGTTCTTCGGTGGTGGGTGCACTTGTTTGCACGGTCTTTTTATCTACGATCTGGCGCATGCACATACATTCCACGTGCCATTCATGCACTTTAGGCCTTAGGTCTATCAGACGGCCTTCGTGTGACCACTGGTGATAAACAGGAAAAGACCTTGGCAGGCTGCCAGCCCAGACAGGGGTCCATTTTGGTGACACCTGATAAACAAAAGAATGGTCTGCTGCTACTGGTAGTTTGCACCTTGCAAGATACACACAAGCGAGCTTTGAGACAATTATTTGATGTTCCAGTCTCTCACAATGCTTTACTTGCCTTCAAAGCCAGCTGTGTTAAATGCAAATCGAAACAACACACAACTGGTTAGCATGGAGAAGCCTATTCAGAGTTTTCATTTTGATCCTGGGACTTGGTTCACTTTGGGACCTTTAATCCCTTTCTGGGAACCAGTGTTGCTGGCAGGAAGATCCTGAATGACATGATGGGGTCTTTGTTCACCATTTCTTCTCTTGGAGTGAGCAGAAGGGGTGGACAGAGGACCCACCCCTGCTGGTATGGCACCTTCAGGAAGGTTTTACTAGTGAGAAGGGAGGAGGGGAATCATAGAATCATAGAACAGTTTAGGTTGGAAGGGACCTTGAAGATCATCGAATTCCAACCCCCCTGCCATAGGCAGGGACACCTTCCACTAGACCAGGTTGCTCAAAGCCCCATCCAACCTGGCCTTAAACACCTCCAGGGATGGAGCTTCCGCAGCTTCTCTGGGCAACCTGTTTCAGTGCCTTACCACCCTCACAGTGAAAAATTTCTTTCTAATATCTAGTCTAAATCTATCTTCTTCCAGTTTGAAGCCATTCCCCCTCATTGTATCACTACATGCCCTAGTAAAAAGTCCTTCCCCAGCTCTCCTGTAGGGTAGCTATAGCTGTATTAGGTACTGGAAGGCTGCTATAAGGTCTCCCCAGAGCCTTCTCTTCTCCAGACTGAACAACATCAACTCTCTCAGCCTGTCCTCATAGGAGAGGTGCTCCAGCCCTCTGATCATCTTTGGACCCGCTCCAACAGGTCCATGTCTTTCCTTTGTTGGGGGCTCCAGAGCTGTACACAATACTCCAGGTGGGGTCCCACCAGAGCGGAGTAGAGGGGCAGAATCACCTCCCTCGACCTGCTGGCCACAGTTCTGATGCAGCCCAGCATACAGTTGGCCTTCTGGGCTGCGATCGCACATTGCTGGCTCATGTTGAGCTTCTCATCAATCAGCACCCCCAGGTCCTTCTCCTCAGGACTGCTCTCCAGCCATTCCCCACCGAGCCTGGATTTGTGCTTGGGATTGCCCCGACCCAGATGTAGGACCTTGCACTTGGCCTTGTTGAACTTCATGAGGCTGGCATGGACCCACTTCTCCAGCCTGTCAGGGTCCCTCTGGATGGTGTCCCCCCCCCTCCAGCATGTTTACCTCACCACACAGCTTGGTATCATCAGCAAACTTGCTGAGGGTGCACTCGATCCCACTGTCCATGTCTCCAGCAAAGAAGTTGAACAGCACGGGTCCCAGTACCAACCCGTGAGGAATGCCACTCATCACTGGTCTCCACTTGTCTCGCGCCATTGACCACAACTCTTTGTGTGTGACTGTCCATCCAGTTCTTTATCCACCAAGCGGTCCATCTGTTGAATCCATGTCTCTCCAACTTAGAGACCAGGATGTCGTGTGGGACAATGTCAAAATGTATGACACAGCTGTTTAGATCTGGGTTTGAGGGTTAAAAGAGGAATCCATATGGAGGAAGGGCAAGTAAACATATCTCCTTGGGAGCATACACAGAAGGTCTAAACATGTGAGGCATATGTGAGCCTGAATGGTATCCTTAAAAAACAGCGTCAGTCAAGATGAACATCTTTTGTCTAATCGTGATTCTGCGAGCAAGTTATACGTCAGTTGTGCTGATTTGCTAATAAAAAATAGATTACCTTAACTACCAATGCTGCAAAACAAATCCCTTGTCCAAAAAATCAAATTTGTGTTATCATTGCTCCACACATAATCACCAACTGTACCTACTTTGGTCTTGAGGCATAAGGAGCTTTTATACCAGTGATGAAAGCGGCATAATCACACTGCCAGGGGAGACCTCACAGTATGACTACCAGGCTCAAGCATGACTACATGGCTCTGGAGGTGAAGAGCATGGAGGCCAAGGCAGTGCCTCCTCTATCCTTCCAGTGAGAATGAAGGGCTTGAGGAGGGTTGGATGGATCTGTGCATTCCTCTGTGCATCCACATGGGGAACAAAGAGGAACAATGAGTCAGCATGCAGTTGCAGGTCTGTGATCTCATTGGGAGACTCATGGAGACATGGTAAAATGGCTCACATAAATAGAGTGCTGCCATAAATGGGTACAGGCTTTTTTATACAGGATGCAGATAAGACCAGCAGAAAATGTGAGGAAAGGGAGTTGTCTTGTATGTGAAAGAGCAGCTGGCATGCATATAGCTTTGCCTGAAGATGGATCAGGAGCCAGCAAAGAGCTGATGGGTGAGGATTAGTGAGCAGATCAACATGGGCGAGGTTGTGGTAGGTGTCTTCTACCTGCCAGATCAGGAAGAGATAGATGAAGCCTTCTTCAGACAACTGCAAGAAGGCTTACCTCCACAGGCCTTGGTCTCCATGGGGAAATAGAACCACTCTGATATCTGCTCTAGGGACAACCCAGCAGATCACAAGCAATCCAGGAGGTTTCTGGAGTACATTGATGATAACTTCCAGAGGCAGGTGTCTGAGGATCTGAAGGGGAGAAGAACACTGCTGGACTTGATTCTTTTAAACAAGGAAGAAATGGCAGGGGATGTGAGGGCTGTGCAGTCTTTTTTGCCTGACCATGACATGCTGGAGTCCAGGATCCTGGGAGGAGGCAGAAAATCCAATCAGAGGATTGCAATTCTGAACTTCAGGAGAACAGACTTTGGTGTGTTTAGTGTACTGCCTGGGAGATTCTCATAATATATTGTCCTGAAGAGCAGAAGGTCCAGGAGAGCTGCTGTATTTTCAAGTATTACCTCCTCCAAACTCAAGAAACTCAAGACTCCAACTGACAAGCAGGAAAACAAACAAAGATGGCAGGACGCCTGCATAGGTGAACAAGGAGCTACACACAAAGCTTAACCCTAAAAAGGAAGCACTCGGGAGGTGGAAGCAGGGGCAAGTGACCTGGGACACTGTGAGAGCATGTAGGAATGGGATTAGGAAAGCCCAAGCCCACATGGAGTTGAATCTGGCAAGGGAGATGAAAGGCAAAAGAAAGGATTTTGCAAGTGCATCAGCAGCAAAGGGACAACTATGAAAGATTTGGATACACTGGCAAGGTAGAATGGGGACATAATCTTAATGGACATGAAGAAGGCTGAGATACAGAACACCTTCTTTGCTTTGGTCTTGACTGGTATGACTGGCCTTCTTCTTCCTGAAGAAGGGGTCTCTTTGGCCATTAACATGTCATGGGGGAGAACTTGGCCATCCACCAGCTGCATCACAGTTAACTGCCTTATGAGTGGGACCAGCCGCTGAGTGGCATTCAGGCTCAACAGCTCTGGATTCTCCATGTCCCTCACTTGCAGAATAGCATCTGCAGTAAGTTGTCTGGCTCAGGTCAGTCTGGCTTTTCAACAAAAATAGAACTGGACTTGCAAAGCAAAGTGGGACTCACTGTGTCTAAAAATAGCCCTGTTCTGTCACATGGGTATCAGCCCACATGTGAGCAGTGTCATTCCAGGTGGCCATTGCCACTAAAAAATGCCAGGACAGCTTTCAAAGCTGGTCAGTTTTCAGAAACTTCCACTAATTTCCGTTCATATTCAAGAGACATTTGGCCACATCAACTTCCTTTGGTGCTGGTGGAAGAACTGTAGGTCACTGAAGACCTGCATTTCTCCTCATCAGTCTTTTAAACAGACAATGTAACTGCCATTGGAAGACAATGGTATCTCCTCCTTCACATCCTCAGCTCTTGCAGGCAACTCTTGAGGTCAGCAGGATGTCTTGTGAGATCACCGATAGCAGAGAAGAGCAGGAGTGGGTTTGAGGGTGTCCTCAGAGCAAGACCTCTCTGAAGAGCCTGGCACTGTCTGCAATATCATCCATCTGCAGCCAGGCTTGTTCTGGAGCAGCCACCATCCCCTCTCCTAATGGCACCAGAAGGCTGCTACAATGCAAGTCCTCTCTGTATTCGTTCCAGAAAATATCTCCCTTTCTCATCAGCCTTTTACCCATTTGGAAGCTTTGAAAGTCCTCTTCTGGATGTTTTTTGTGTGTGTGTGTGACACTGAGAGCAAGAGCCTTGTAAAAACTTGAGGCTGAGCTGCATTGTATATGCTGTGTTCATATTAAAGTGATTTAACTCAGTTATTAGAACCAGATATTTGCTATAGCTGACCATTTGGCACAAGGTTATTGCATGAGAAATTGACTCTTTTGTTTTTAGCAAAAGTATGCTGTTATCCTCAAATAAAATGCTCAAAAGAAAATTGTGTCAATTCTATATTTGGGCAGGTATACAAATAATACATTCACTTCTGCTTCTCTGTGCCCTGCTTGTAAGTGTCTTCATTCCTAAGCAGGACTATTAACAGGTGAGTAGGTGAGGAATTTTCTCTCAGCATTACTGTGTTGAAACAATTTTCTCTTTTCCTCCTTTTTTGGCCTATACCTGGTTCAGTTATACAATGTAATTTTAATTATCTGAATAAAAATTTGTTTCAGATTCTCATGACTCAGATAAACATGAGCCTGCTGAGCCTGCAAATGCTACAAGCTCAGATAGTCTTGGAATCACAGTGAAGGGATTGATTTGGTTTTTTTAAATTTATTTTATTTTAGGATTTGGTTTTCTCTTTCCTCAGCAGCCTGGGAGCTCCAGTTAGTGAGGGTCTGGATAATCAAGGTTTTCAAGCACAGTGACTGGGGGACTGTATCTCCATCACAGGCTGTACAGCCCCCTCCTGCAGTAGCAGTTTCACAGAAATTTTCCACTGTGTTTAAATGGTAACTGTCTTACATACAAGATTTTAAAAAAACGAAAATGTTTTTTTCTGGACTTTCTGCTAAAATCAGCTGTGTAAAAAAAGGGAAGCAATTTTCTGCCTGGAAAACTGATACACTCTGTGTTGTCCCATGCAGCTGTGTTTGTGCTGCAGACCAAAGCATTCAGCACCAGCAAGTGGCAAAACTTCCTCTGCCCTGCTGCCTCTAAGAAAGCCCTTCCCAAAGGATGCATTTTAAGGGCAGAGGACACGACAGCAGGCTATTCCAATATTTCTGAGGACATCAAACACATACACCAGATCTTTCTGTTTTCACTGATGCTTACTTCATGAAGCAAGTGAAACAAAGACATGAGGTCCTCTAGAAAGGCTTTGCATGAATATGTAGGAATATCAGAGCAGAAATGTCAAAGCTTCTTACAGGGTGCTGTAAGAAGCCTGGCAGACCCCCACTTGGCAGTACTGCCCTTAAATGTCAGGTGTGCTGAAGGCAAGTGGCATTAACCTCATCAGACACATGCTCAGGTAAGCACAGACGGAGTTTTCTATTTAGTAGATGCTACCTGTTTTATGCTGTTATTATCCATAGAGCTATTATTGCCTCTACAGCTTCAAAGCAGTCCTTGCTTTGAAAACTGTGGATTGGAATGTTACACTGCCTTTGATTCTCTTTTCTGTGGGGTTCTGTTATCCTTACTTTAGAGTCTCAACCTTGTCCTACTGTAACGTTTCTCCCAGAGGGATGGATAGATTATTCTTACTGTCTGAAGAGTCATTTGGCTGCTAGGAAATGTAAACAAATACTGCTCCAGAATGTCACATTATACTTTGGTTTCAAAGTAGAGCATTAATGTTGGTCTCTCGTTTGTGATGAGAAAGTCTCAGTAATTGCTTCTGAGTATGGGATCTTAGTGTACATTTGAGACACTGTGTTGACTACATTTCACTACAATGCAGTACAATCAGATATAGACATGAGCATCCTGTATTTCATAAGAAATGTATTAACATTAAGCTTTCTTATACCATATTAACCTGCTATCCACATATTAGGAAGATATTAGGGAGAAATTCTTTACTGTGAGGTTGGTGAGATGCTGGAACAAGTTGCCCAGGGCAGTTACGGATGGCCCATCCCTGGAATCGTTTAACGCCAGGTTCGACGGGGCTTTAAGAAGCCTACTCTAGTGGGAGGTGTCCCTGCCCATGGCAATGGGGTTGGAACTACATGACCTTTAAAGTCCTTTCCAACTCTAAGTATTCGATGATTCTATGATTCTGTATCTCCCTATTTATTGGACAACTTGGAACGTACCTCTTTTCTTTAATCTAGTTGCTACCAAATTTACAACCAGTCTGTCCTGGTGGTGGCTAGCAACTCTTAGGCTTCTGCCTGAGCATTCAAAAGACCAATTACTGTCTTTCACATACACACCCTTACACACGTATACCCAAATATTTTCCACTTGTGACACCATGCTACTGACTGCTCATTTCTCACGACAGTGCAGGACCTATCTGACATTCAACTACTGCACCAACAGCTTCTCAAGGTGCTTGGTTTTGCTGTGCATGTGAAAGGGCTCTGTGGGTGCAATTAAGCTCCATCACCATTCTGACACCTCTCTAGGCACCACTGCCTCACTGCAGGGCTCCTCGATGCAAAAAGCTACCTGGCTTTGCCCTTGCCATCTCCGTGGAAATCCTGCTGAGGCAGAATTGCAGCTAATACAAGGAAGAGGAGTGTAACACAGCAAATACCACAGGAGCACAGTGCCACATAGCTCTGGCAGATTTATGCTTTCTGTCATGAGATAGCATGTGAAACAAGGTGGTGCATTTCATTTCCTCACACCACCATCACTTGTCATAATATTACACCCTGGAGAGAGCTGGGAATGAAGAGTGAACACGGCAACAATTGTCAAAAAGCTCAGAAGTTCCTTGGGGCTGAACCAAACCCAAGTGCACTTTCATATTGTAGAACTAGAAGACTGGATAGGCCTGGAGTAGTCACCTAGATCATCCCATGCTATCGGTCAAGATCAAATCTAGTTACATTTATGCTGACAAAAATGAGGATGTAAATTTATGTATAACCTGTTCTCAAGGACCCTACATCAACTTCTAATAGGAACTTTTTTCTAGTGTCTAATAAAAAGTCAAAATATTAAACCTGTGAATTTTTGTTCTACCTACCATGGATAAGAACAGCTTTTTCTCTTTTTCTTTGCAAAAGACTCTTATGCTTTTATGTGATTTGTAGGGTTTTTCTGTTCCACTACCTGCAGGGGGTGGCCAGCCCTCCATTCATGCTGTAGAAGATGATGTGAGTCACAGTGACATTCTAAAAACTTTACTGGTATGAAGATTTTTGTTTTCTATGCTTTTTCTGTGTAATTGTTTCTTTAGAAAACTATGCAAGATACTTATTGCACTATTTTAACAGAACTTGCGTTTTGGATAAATGTTAATATTCAACCTGCATTGTCATTGTTCTTCAAGGCAATAGGTCTGTGCAATTCCTTTCAGGTTGTTCAATATCTCTACAAGAATTGCCAAATATAGTTTAGAATAAGCTGCTACAACACAGTAATTCCCCATAAAGACTCTGTCAATCTGGACAAAGGGCTTGGTTTTTCTGTAGGAGCAAAATGGTTTGTAGCAGGCTCGCCACAATGTTTCCTCCTCCTCCTGTAGTTGTTCTTCATGTACACAAAGTACAGCTTTGTCTTACAGAGTTTGAAATCAACATTAACTACCTCCTGTTTAGGATAAGTAATAGTGATTCATGTTATTGTAGGTCACCAAAGTGTTGCAACTTTATGTTTCTGAGCATCAACTTCTGCATGGAGACATCTCCAAAGAGTGCTTCCTTCAAATTTAAGTTAATCCACTTGTCAACAACATCTCCTTAAGGACCACAAAAAAGGTATAGAAAATACTTTTTCAACAGTGAGTATTCTGCATTGCAGGTGCTGGTCTTTGTCCCTGTACCATTTCTTCTTATAAACCTCAGTTCAAATATTCAGTTTTCCTGTTGGCCTGAAAATAATTAGTGGAAGGAAGTAAGTGCTTCACCTTTTCCTGTTTCAGAAATTTGGATCACATGTCAATGAAGCGACATGCAAGCTTAGAGACTGGTTTTTCACGATCGCTGAAAACTGCTAATACGAACTCAAGTACTGCTTTGGAAGAAACTAGGAATGAACAAGGTACATCTGATAGTTAACTAAAGCAGTCAATTACCACAATAACAGCACTGTGGCTACTTCCTACTATAATAACTCTGATCCTGCTTTAGGAATTCTTGTGATTACATAGATTATGTTATCTCTTGCCATGCTAAGTCGTGCCTGATTCATCAGTTCATTGCATTAATTTCTAGGAAACAGGCTAAAGGGAAGGTGTTACTCTGCATTAGCAGTTCAAGTATATTTTCACTGCAGAGCATGATGGAGAACCCAAATGCATAGTGTCATCTAGCAACTAATTTGTCACGTGCTTGGTAATTATCTCAAGATCTCAAGATTTGTTATCATTATGAATGCATGGCTCTTCCAGGCCTTTAAATAGAATGTGCAGTTTGCCTCCATTATCTTTGGGCAGTCTGAGCAAAGATAATTTGGGAAGCAGTGAAATCAGCACTCAGCCAGCACAGGGCCATTCACCTCTTGTTGAGTTACTCTCTGAATGTTATGTGAGAATAGGGGGTGGGGTGGTGGATGGAGGAATCTCTGCCTTAAAGGCAGAGGCAGGTGCTTGGCAGTGACATGTTTCCTGTACGTGAGGCAGAGCTGATGTCATCAGGTGGGTTGCCTTTCTTTCAGTACTTTGCTCCTACATTCCTAATAGAAACACTCCTACACAAAGGAAGAAGTGTATGCACAAACAGAAAATGAAGAATAGCTAGGTCTTGATCAGGACTGTAGACGGGACTTTCAGCATTACCACACAGAACAAAATAACACAGTAGGCAAATGTTGTTCTTGTGGAAGCACCAAGCTCCCTTGCCAGCAATACAAGAAGATGGAGTGTTGTGTGTAAAACAGCAGAGGCAGGATTATCCTTTCTACTCAGTTTTAGCTGGATTATCGTTTCAAGGCTTGGCC
Source organism: Pluvialis apricaria (assembly GCA_017639485.1). NCBI lineage: Eukaryota > Metazoa > Chordata > Aves > Charadriiformes > Charadriidae > Pluvialis > Pluvialis apricaria. The sequence continues at coordinate 52,971,243 of CM030044.1, read as the reverse complement.
TCTGTGCACCATGAAAGATGAAGAATTGGATTGAGTCTACAGAAGAGGTACCAGGGAGATAAGTGATACAGAAAACACAAGGGGAATTTGAAAAATTGAAAACTCTACCCTTGCAGAACCTCTGTGGGAGCAGGTTTTCTGGATTAATATTTAAATGCAACTCACAAAGACAGACTGTACTGTCCCAGCACCAGCCTCCTTGTCACCGGAGCACAAACACCTAGAATGATAAAGGCTAATATTCAGCGTGACCTGACTTTAGGGCACTTGTCCTCTGCTTTAATGAAAGCAGATTAGATTTTGCTTCCATTCAAGTCATTGTCTCTCTCCTTCCCTGTATCTGCTTTCCTGCAGACACTAGGTACCTGCTGCAAATGGCAGCCCATCCAAATTCCTTGTGCAGCCAGTGCTTTGGCCCAGATGGGTGAGGCTGTCTATCACATCACAAAGAGGAAGGCAGTACTGGGTCATACATCCCTACCACCAGCATGCTACATCTGGGCCCAGGTACAGAGCAGAGATGTCTGTGTAGGGGATGTGTCTGTGGACAGGTAGTGAAGCAAGCAGTTTTCTCCTTACATACTATATGTTTTCTCTCTCAGAATTATGTTTGGATGCTGTTTCTCATCAGCCCTTCTATCTCTTCTGAGAGATTTCCTGGAGAGGATGCTGCATCAGGAAGGTCCAGGAGATGGCACTCTAAATGCTAGTAGACCACAATCTGAAGGCACTGCTTTACAGTAACTGCATGCCTCTTCCTTTAATCTTTATTTCGACTTTCATCTGAAAGCCTACCCAGGACAATCTCAAATGACTGATTACATGAGCAAATTGGATGGATCATTGCAATAGTAATTAAAAAGCAAGGCCTGGTCCTTCTCACATTCACAGCTGTGCAAATCAGGAGGAATTCCAAGGAAGTCAGTGCAATTATTTAAATGCTGTGGAAATGGTTTCAGAATCAAGCCTACAGTATCTGGGTTTTTCACATCTGCAAAGGAGCAATCTAACACTTCTAGAGGTTTTTATGGCTCCAGGAGGTCTTTAACAAAACTACAGAATGACAAAAAATGGAAACCCTGAAACCCACAATAAACCTTCAGAATCAGAGAAAAGTCCAACATCCAGTGCTACAATTGTAGTTTTCAAGTGGTTGGTAAAAGTACCACTAGCATTTAAAACAGGAAGATAGACACCACTGCATATATTTTTTAACAGGCATACAATGCCATTTCTGAGGATATATTAATGTATAAGAGGGGGAAATCGGTTTGCATTTTTGCATCAGATTTGTCCAAATTGCCAGGTTTTCTGCTAATCTTTTATCAGGAGAAAACTTTTATGGATTATTTGGCAACAGCAGTAAATGCCATGCCTTTTTTAGTTTTTTTTTTTTTGCCGTTCTGCCTGTGTAGTGTAACTGTCGTGGTTTTGCCCCAGCCGGCAACAAAGAACCACGTGGCCGCTCGCTCAACCCCCTACAGCTGTGGGATGGGGGGAAAATCGGAAGAAAGAGGCAAAACTTGTGGGTTGAGGTAAAGGTAGCTTAATAGAACAGCAAAGGAAAGAGGAAAACAACATCAATAACACTGACAGGGGAATGTACAAACACTATTACCGTACCACCGCTTACCAGCCAGAACCTGGAATCCCCAGCCCGCTCCCAAGCAGCGACTTCCCGCCCCCTACCCCGGCCAGCTCCCTCCTGTAGACAGGGCATCACATGGTATGGAATACCTGTGCCCTGTGCCAGATCCTTGGGAAAATTAACCCTATCCCTGCCAGAACCAGCACATTATCCACCCCTTATTCTATACCATCTACGTCATGCTCAGATCTTGCAGTTTCCAATTACCACCACTCTTCCCTGTCTTACATATATATGTACATATATATACATACAGATATAATTCCTTTAGTCTATGGGCAATCCCTTTAAAACATCCATTGAGTTCATTTAATCCATGACTTTGGGCTCCATCTGTTAGAACAGTCTCTTAGGGCAGGCGAGATGGTGTGTGGTGCTGGACTGTTGCATGCTGTATTCGGAGTTCATGGCTGGTGTGTCCGGTGCGGCTCATGCCCATGGTCTGCCAGTCAAAGATGTCGATCTCAAGGAAGTCGCTGGGCGCCAGCCGCTGAGGTCAGTTCTTATTACACCACTGCTGTTTCATCAAAGTCCATCTGTCATTAGTTTGGGTGATTCTTACTGTAGCACTACTGATAGCAATTATAGTAACGATAACATACAGTGGCAGGGCTATTTAGCAATTGATGTCATACAATTTGATTCATTGACTAGTCTCACCCAAAATCAGATCCCCGTGAGGTACGCATCAGACTTCCCCATCCTTCCACATCACCCACCAAGTGCACCCAGGTCCTTGAGCCTTCATGACAGGGGATGTGATATACCCACTCAATGCCATGCTCTTTGGCCCAGGTGTCTATGAGGCTGTTTCAGAAACAAGTCCCATTGTCCGACTCAATTCTCTTTGGGGTGCCATGTCGACATAAGACTTCCTTTTCAAGGCCCAGGACAGTGTTCCAGGCAGTGGCATGGGGCATAGGGTATGTCTCCAGCCATCCGGTGGTTGCTTCCACCATTGTGAGCACATGGCGCTTGCCTTGGCAGGTTTGTGGGAGTGTATATAACCAATCTGCCAGTCTTCCCCATATCTATATTTTAGCCATCGTCCTCCATAACAAAGAGGTTTTAACCACTTGGCTTGCTTGATTGCGGCACATGTTTCACATTCATGGATAACCTGTGTAATAGTGTCCATGGTCAGTCAAGTCCACCCCTTGGTCACAAGCCCATCTATATGTTGTATCCCTTCCTTGATGGCCTGAGGTGTCATGGGCCCACCAAGCTATGAATAATTCACCCTTATGCTGCCAGTCCAGATCTGCCTGAGCCACTTCAATCTTAGCACCCCGATCCACCTGCTGGTTGTTTTGATGTTCCTCAGTGGCCCAGTTCTTGGGTACATGGACATCTACACGACTACTTTCACAACCAGATTCTCTATCTGGGCAGCAATATCTTGCCACAGTTCAGCAGCCCAGATGGGGTTTACCTCTGCGCTGCCAGTTGCTCTGCTTCCACTGCTGTAACCTCCCCCACAGGGCATTTGCCACCATCCATGAATCAGTATAGAGATAAACTACTGGCCATATTACTCATTCAGCAATGTCTAAAGCCAGCTGGATGGCTTTCACCTCTGCAATCTGGCTCGACTCACCATGTCCTCCAGCAGCTTCTACAACTTGTCATGCAGGACTCCACACAGCAGCCTTCCACTTTTGATGCTTTCCCACGACCCGGCAGGACCCTTCAGTGAACAAGGCATGTTTCTTCTCATTTTCTAGTAGTTTATTATACGGTGGGACTGCTTCCACATGCATCACCTCCTTCTCTGGTGATATCCCGAAGTCTTGCCTTCTGGCCAGTCCATGATCACTTCCAGAATTCCTGGGTGACTGGGGTTTTCCATTCAAGTTCGCTGTGTGATCAGTACAATCCACTTACTCCACATAGCATCAGTTGCATGATGCGTGGCAGGGACCCTTTCTTTGAACATCCAGCCCAGCACCGCAGTCGAGGTGCCAAGAGGAGCTGTGCTTCAGTACCAACTGCTTCCAAAGCAGCTCGAACCCCTTCATATGCTGCCAAAATCTCTTTTTCAGTTGGAGTATAGCGGGCTTCGGATCCTCTGTATCCCTGACTCCAAAACCATAGGGGTCAACCTCGAGTCTCCCCTGGTGCCTTCTGCCAGGGGCTCAAGGTAGGGCTATTCTCCCCGGCTGCAGTGTAGAGCATATTTTTAACATCTGGTCCTGCCCGGACTGGCCCCAGGGCTACTGCATGAACTATTTCCTGCTTAATTTGTTTGAAGGCTTGTCGTTGCTCAGGGCCCCATTTAAAATCGTTCTTTTTCCGGGTCACTTGATATAGAGGGCTCACAAACAGACTGTAATCTGGGATATGCATCTTCCAAAGACCCACAATGCCAAACAAAGCCTGTGTTTCCTTTTTACTAGTTGGTGGAGACATAGCTGCTATTTTGTTGATCACATCACTGGGATCTGACAGCATCTACCTTGCCATTTTATTCCTAAAAACTGGATCTCCTGTACGCATTCCTTGACCTTACTTCACTTTATGGCATAACTAGCTTTCAGAAGGATTCAAACTATTTTGTTGCCTTTCTAAAAAACTTTTTCTGCTGTGTTGCCCCATACAATGATGTTGTTAATGTATTGCAGGTATTCCAGAGCTTCACCCTGTTCCAGTGCAGTCTGGATCACTCCACAGCAAATAGTAGGGCTGTGTTTCCACCCCTGGGGCAGTCAATTCCAGGTGTACTGGATGCCCCTCCTAGTGAAAGCAAACTGTGGCCTACACTCTGCTGCCAAAGCGATTAAGAAGAATGCGTTAGCAATGTGAATTGTTCCATACCATTTGGCTGCTTTTGACTCCAGTTTGTATTGAAGTTCTAGCATGTCCAGTATAGCAGCATCATGACTTCATTCAGGCCACAATAGTCCACTGTTAGCCTCCACTCTCCATTAGATTTTCACACTGGACATACGGGACAATTAAAGGGTGAGCAGGTCTCGTTGAGTCTGTAGTTGACAAATCAGCTTATGGATGGGAATCAGGGAGTCTTGGTTAGTGCAATATTGCCACCGATGTACCACTGTGGTAGTGAATGCCACCTGTTGTTCTTCAACCCTCAGCAACACTACAACAGAAGGGTCCTCCAAGAGACCAGGCAAGGTAGACAGCTGTTTAATTTCCTCCACCTCCAAGGCAGCTATGCCATAAGCCCACTGGTACCCTTTTGGGTCCTTCAAATACCCTCCCCTGAGGCAGTCTATACGAAGGAGGCATGAATCCTCTGGGCCAGTCACAATGGGATGCTTTTGCCACTTGTTCCCAGTTAGGCTTACTTTGGTTTCCAATACAGTCAACTGTTGGGATCGCCTTGTCACCCCAGAAATACAAATGGGTTCTGCTCCTCTCTAGCTTGATGGTAATTAGGGTACACTGTGCAGTGGTGTCCACTAGAGCCTTATACTCCTGTGGGTCTGATGTGTCAGGCTATCGAATCCACACAGTCCCATAAACCCAGTTGCCCCTTTCCCCCACCTGGCTGGAGGCAGGGCCCCTCTAATCCTGGTCATAGTACCCATTACTCACTTGCAGAAATGACTTATAAGTCCCTGCAAGAGGATCAGAGATAAGATCAAGCCTTGTACTCTGTCTGTGAAACTCCCTGCTGGAAACTGGAGCAGAACTTTTCTGGAGGGATCCCCTTTTGTGATTGTTCTTCCTTGCAACTTGTGTACCCATGCCTGTAGAATCAAGGTAGGTTGTCCATTCCACTTTCTCATGTCCTCTCCGTGGTCATGCAGGTAAAACTACAGGGTGCCTTGTGGTGTGTGCCTCTCTACATTCTCTCTCTTGAGTAGAGAAACGCCTGCTCCTAATAGCTGAGATACTGGCCCATACAGGTGGGGAGTAGGACATATTCTCTTTAAGTTGCTGGATATTCCAGGACAGTTTCTCCACAGCTGAGATAAGGAGGAAAGAGAGACTTTCTTCATATTGCCAGAGTACATCAGCCACCGCATCCACCGCTGGTCCCTCTTAATCTTTCCATTCCATCACTGCCAATGAGTTGGCATACAATGATGGTGGACTCTACAAACTTCCGCCACATGGGCCTTGTGCACTGGACTTCATCAGGATCTGTGGGCACCTATGCATTGTCCAGGTCATAATAAATCATCTCCCACACAGCTAATTCCCTCAGGTACTTCTCTCCATGGTGGTGCACTTGCTTCGACAACATACAACATCTGCACTGAAGGGGTACCTTTCCCTCACACCTGACAGGAGTCGCCTCCAGAGGCTCAGGGCTTGTGTCTTTTTCCCAATCGCCTTGTCAATGCCCCCTTCCCTAGACAGGGATCCCAGCTGCTTGGCTTCCCTGCCCTCTAATTCCAAGCTACTGGCCCCATTATCCAAGCATCGGAGCAGCCAGGTGAGTATGTGCTGACTCAGATGTTGGCTGAAATCTTTTCACCTATCTCGAAGCTCACTCAGGGATAGGGACCAGGCGATTAGCTCTGGTTCTGCCTCCTCCTCCTGTTCTCATGATGGCCCTGGTTCATTGTCATTCCTCACTAAGCAAACTGATTCTCGATGTATTTCTTCCCCTCTATAGGGGCAACTGATACCAGCATGGGTTGGTTGTCTCGTTCAGCTGCAGTTCCTGCCACTGGGGTTTGAGTAGCCACCGTGCCTGCCACTGGTCTTGGAGTAGCTGCAGTGACTGCCACCAGGGTTGGAGTAGCTGCAGTGCCTATCAGTCCGGTTTCCCCCTCTTTCCCCTGGGGGTGCTGCATAATATCGAGCAGTGTTTGGTAGATACTGGCCAGGGCCCAGCACAGTGCAGTAGTTTGTGCCTCTGTGGAATAGCCGCAGCATTTTCCTTTCAAGTATTCTATTGCTTTATCAGGGTCCTGTGGTTGTTTGGGGGTGAAATCCCAAACCATGGGAGGTGAGAAGTTCTATAGATACCTGCCCATATTCTCCCACATGCCATGCCACCCATGACTATCCAGCCTCGGGGCAGATCTCTGGGTGGTAGTCTTAAACAGTCATTTTACCCTAAACAAGACCTGAAACACATTCAGGAGACATAGCAATAGGACCATGCTGGTTTGAACAACCCAAAGATATTCAAAAGTCTCAAAAGCTGCCATACCTAGCCCGAAGGAGAAAAGAGAGGCAAAGGAACTGGCGAAAGTATTCCCCTCATTTCCCTCATAGATTGGGTGCAATTATTAATAAATTCTGAGAGATGGCGCTCAAGGTATGGGACAGCAATACTGCATAAACACCCCAACATAACCAGCTGAACAGTGATGTTATCATATCATAAGTTGATATTATACAGGACAGCAAAATAATAATCTCGATCCCTCTCCCAGAGGTGACAAACAGCATTCCAGGGAGTACATAGGGCATATAAGAATTAACATAACACAGCCATGCAAACAAACTAAGCAACATTGTGACCAGTGACTATTTAACTAATATAATAAATACATATAACAAATTAATTTTAACAAGCTCTGGTGGGATCTGTCGTTATCTCAACCCTTCGAGCCTCATGTTGGGTGCCAAAAAGGACTGTCATGGTTTAGTCCCAGCTGGCAACAAAGAATCACCCAGCTGCTCACTCCCCCCTGCCCCCAGCTGTTGGGAGAATCGGAAGAAAAGACCAAAACTCGTGGGTTGAGATAAAGGCAGTTTAGCAGAACAGCAAAGGGAAGAAGAAAACAAAACAATAACAGCGATAGAGGAATGTACAAACATGACCATGGTACCACTGCTCACCAACTGGTCCCCAGCAAGCCCCAGCCCTCTCCCAAGCAGTGACTTCCAGCTATAGACTGGGCATGGCTATAGACTGGGCATGGCTCACATGGTACGGAATACCTGTGTCCTGTGCCAGATCCTTGGGAAAATTAACCCTATCCCTGCTCAAACAAGGACAGTCATGAATATGCATTCAAATTCTACTTTTCTGGTGCAAGGAAACACACACACAGACGTTTCCACTGTAAATAGAGAAGGGCTGCATTAATCCCTTATGCAGAGGTTGCAGTTCATAAGTATACATGTGTGCTGAATTTGAATTATGCAATAAGACTGTCCATGCACTTAAAGGTCAGCAAACACTGCAGTTTTTTTTAATTCAAATTTTCACGACTACTACTACGGTCAATCATAAGCACGGATTTTTCAAAGAATGACACAGAGGAAGATAAAATGCTTCTGAAATATTTGCTGGGAGATTTCAATTTTGTGTACTTCAGCTAGAAATCAGTTTATTGAAAACAGAATCCATCCAGCTGGCACAGCAGTATCTGGAGACTGCAATGAGAGGCAATGAGAGGCAACAGCTGGAAAACAGGAGAAAAAAATGAATAAAGGTGTTTAAAAAAAATAAATCTGTCACTGCCAACATCTCTGTGATCTTCTTTTTAAGAGTTTAACATGTGATCATATTAAACTTTCACCAGCCTTTCACCCAGATTGTTTGTGTGTTATATCCAAGCAAGAAAACAGTGGAGGGCTTTGTAAGACCCATCTGTGATTTCATTCAAGGAACATCTAGTCTGTGCTTCAGTGCAAGACAGACAGAAAGAGGAGGTCAGGGACTTCTTTCCTGTGGTTTCCTAACCATACAGTCATAGCAAGCTCTTAACAGCCCTGGAAAATGTAGACACTCAGACTGCACTTCTTAAGTGCAGAGAAAATGCAGTTTTCAAGAGAACTTTAGTGCATGAGGAAACCAAGAGAAGCACTGGGTGATTGCTGCATAAGACTGGGTGAGTCCCCCACATCCAGGGTGAGCAATGCTCCTGTACAGTCATCTGTGTTCACTATGCTAACACATCTATAAAAGAAAATGTGATTTTAATTTTCAAACAGAAATTGTGAGTCTGATCAACAGCACTGTTTTTGCACTGAAAGAGAAAACTCTGAGCTAAACAATAGATGTTAATAAATTATCAAAAAATGAAATCTTGCCATTTCAATCAACAGTCACAACAGGCACATGTCTATTTTCACAGCAATAATAGGCTTTCATGGTGATATAAGTGGTTTGCCTTAAAGAGCTGATTGCATATTTTAAGAATAGGTAGGTCAGACCTGCAGAGAGTGAGTGAATGGTAAGCCTGAGTCAGAAACGGCTTTCTTCTAAAAGGAGGACTCTGATTTCAAGTCATATTCAGTGTTGAAAAGAATCTAAATGATTGTAGCCACTTGCCTTATTTCTCAGGATAATTATAAAAGAGAAAAGTCCTAGAACTTGCTTGAGCAGATTGCACCTGACTGGGAGGTGGTTACCTGCAGACTAGCCATGGAACAGCTCCTACATAAAAAACAACTCTCCAGTCAAAATGCATGTAGTAGAAACCACATGTATTAAGCAAAAAAACACATTTCTAACTAGGTGTTGGTACTTGAAAGTCAAAATAAAACTCTTTCACATATTTCTACAAGGAGATTTCTATCAAGATACTCTTTTAAACTGAAAAAATATATTGCATTTTGTACTGCTTCTGCATTCAGAGGCACACAAGAAAATTTGGTGAGCAGTGCAAGGATTTATATAACTTGCCATTCTGCTGGAGTGAGGCATAGGGGTTATGGCCTTTGCTCTTGACATTGACACCATTTTTTTGAATTATTTTAGTTATTTCACATGCCTGTCCACATCTTTGGCACCTGTTGTGCCCTTTACATATTTATATTGCAAGCTGTTGAGAGATGAGATTAAAATCGTGCACTAACCACTGATTGTCCCTGCTGACTGGCTCATGTTCATGGACAGACAGGTCAGGGAGGTTTGTCTTGTTTTGTGTATGCAAAAATTGCAGCCTCCCGATACACCCATGACATAAGTTATATTAGTTCAACCAGTTCAGCTAAGTGCACTGAATTGGCAATTCTAGCCAAACCTTCGCTGGAAATACAGAGCACAGTTGCCAGTTCATCCAATTTCCTGTCTTTGTGAAATGTTTTGAGGTGCTAGGATGGCAGTCAAAGTGGTCCTCCTACAGTTAATGAGATACCACCTGCAGGAAGCAGTAATTCTTGAACTTAGGCCCTTTAAGAACTTTTGGGCAACTAGTTCCCCACCTGCTATTAAAAAATTAAAAGGATTTCTTCACAACAGAATTGGAGTCAGCTTTTCCTTGGGTGAAATACATTTAGTAAGACCTTATCATAATTGAGAAATTTAAAATGTAAAGATGGAGCCAGAGGCCCACCAATCCGTCTCTCTTCTTGCCATTGCATGCTCTCCCCAGGGCTTTTAATGTACTGCAGAGGCTCCTGCTAAACATAGTACTCCTCACACATACGGGGAGGCATTCTTGGATGGGATCTCTCTGCACAGACAGAGCCATTGACTGAGGAGCTGGCATTTGTTGACCTATAAATACTGTGTTGTCCAGACACACACAGTTTTAACACACAGCACAACCCAGCTTCCTCTCCAAGAAAGGAAAGATGCAAACACCCGTTCGTCCCTTGCAGTCCCCCGCAAAAGGGAGGTAAGCACTCTACTTTTTCCCAAGGACTAACTAGTTGGGAAGCAAGTTTCAGTCTGAGGGTGCAATTGACTACACAGGGGCACCTGCAGCAAAACTTTAGCCTTAAGGTTGTGTGGGCTGATCCTTGCTAAGGGATGCAGCAACACCAGTGAGTGTAAACGCTACCCGTTGCCAAATTGACCTGTATGTGAATAATATGATGCTGTTGTCTTGATGCACCAACAGCCCAGTAAGTACATTGTCCAAGGTCTATTTCCTTGTCAAATGACTCAGTCAATTTGGTCCAGCTCTCTTAAAGGCACTGTCTTGCAAAGCATAATAAAATCTCGGCTGAAGGGGCAGGCACTTCTTCCACGGATCAGGGATAGCAGCCAAGAGAAGCAGTGGGAACTGGATATCAACCTCACAGAGATAAATATAAAATTCACAGAGATAAATACAAAATGTATTTACTTTACCCAATTTTCCTGTGGTTGCACGTCATTTGTGAATAGCCATCATTCCCTTTCTGTTGCTGCTATACGGGGACCGCTGAGGCTGCCTGGAAGGGCCTTCTGCCACTCTGTGGGCACTTAGTCTTACCAGTTCCCGTGCTGCTGCTGGCAGCCTGGTGCAATCATGGAGGTGTCCAGGAAGGCCCTTGAATACAGAAGTTAAGGATGATGCCTGTCTAACATGTATCACAATGCAACTGCCTGGCATCTGATGGCATACATGGCTGTTATTTCAGGGCCCCTCCTGCGTTGTCACCCAGTGTCTATGTGATGCTCCAGCAGAGACTTCCCTGTGCTATTGAGAGTGCAAGGACTCAGATCCCAGATTTGCTCACAGCTCTTAGAGGCAGGAGAGTAAAATGAATGCTGCGGTTTACTTTCCCTCATTTCTTTGTACTTACAACTCACCCAATAAAACGAAGGTGCACTTTTCTGACTCCTGACACCCGCACACTAGTTTTGGGTGAACATTTACTGTTTCTGCCTTGCTTTGCTGTTGTAAGCAGATTGATTTCAGTCAACAGCAGGAGTGAGAGCAACAGGAGCACCTCCCCTTCCTCAGAGTGGGTCAGCCCCAGACATTACACTGGTTCTGTACTCCCTGAAACCCATTCTTTCTAGGTCTGTTCTTCAATTTGCAAAATTCATCCAGCAGATATCTAGGAAGTAAGGGATATGCCAGAACTTTATCAACACCACAATAATTGGCTTATCCCAAGCCACTCAGGGAGCCCAAATATCATATAGGTGATGCAATGCATGATGGCAGAAGAAGGTGCAAGAATTATTTACCATCTGTTCCCTCTATATACTTCAGCTTTACAGGATTCCATCCTAATTATTTCATATATTCATAGCTTTTTCTAAAGGAATAGTTGGTAGTATTTTTAACTGAGTGATGTGTGCTAAAACAATTCACTATAAATAGAGGTGCAATAAGTCTATGGACTGTCTGTAAACATACACAAACAACTTGCTTATACCTAGAAATGGTCCATTATAACTGTGTGTCTTTTTATGTTTGCAAATAGAAAAATCAATGGAACTCCGGTATTTGTAGGAAAAAAAGCTCAACACTCCCATCTTCAAGATGAGATTAGCATATCATTTCAAACAGGGTAAAATGGTGAGGGGCAGGAATTGAAAGCCCACAGTGTCCCAGAGAAATTCCTTAACCTTCCTGCCTTCTTTCCAGAAAGGGATCTAGTGAATGGCTTGAATGACAGAAGGGAAGAGGTTGGTCTTTCCAGAGGGCAACTTAGTTAAGCCCCCCACCCATGTCCCCTGTGATGGAAAAGTCTAAGGAGATAACCAAGCGGGTTCCTGGAAGCTTTTTCTTGTCATGTTTGTGGAGAGCATGACATACCTATCATACACACAGCTTACCTTTGGATATGGTATTTCATTCTGTGAGTAGACTGAAGGCATCATGGTGCAGTTGCAGGACTGGGAAAATGGCATTCTTCTCCCATTTGCACACACAGTACTCTCAGAAACTCCAGTCACAGCTGTGGCAGATGGCTGCTTTCGCAGTGCTTTGTGCTGAGAGCACTGAGGAGCAGTCATATGAGACTACTGCAGTGCACTGTCAGGGGTCTGGAAAGGAGAAATTTCCCTGCCAACAGGTAGTCCAGCTTGCCTTGGATTTTCATTGTAACACCTGTCACTGCTGTAAGCTGTGAAGAAAAGTGCAGGAGCTTTGCACAGTGACACTCTCAGATAATCTGCCTAGCCCAAAGTTCATCCTAACCAACTACGATAAGATTGGTTTAAGTCTTAAAGCATGGCATTTAGTATCCCTATGCTCTCACCACTCTATCACACTCATTAGCTGGAACAACTACAGGTGGTAAAATTACATACAATTTACCTCTATTGGCAATGCTCTGTACCAGTAATGACATCTTTATGCTGTTCTTCATCCAAACATTTTGAAATTTGCTATCTGTAACTGTTGCATAGAAATTAATCATACAGAAATGTGGTTTTATGGGTATAAATTTATCTATACAGAGAAGAACGAATGCTTTGTATAGAATGTCTTGAAAAGAAAACATTAAAATGTGCTTTAGAAAGGTAAAGACATCATCTTTTAAAATAGTGACAAATGATGTTATGTGTTTCAAAGTACTCTTTCTTCACATTTTCCTGATCTTTCGTCATCCCAGATGTATAGCTCACTACATCTATACAGTACCAAGTACCCTTGGGACCCCTTTTGGAGGATCTGCACGACATTCAGAGTTCATGGTGTCATACAAAACTTCCATCAATAGGAAAAGCATCCAATTTGAAGACTTCTTTCTGATAGTGTTTAGCATGTTTTTCTGAGCCGGGAAAATATGTCTGAATGTTGACTAGGAAGCTGCTTTGCTCTGTAGTGTCTGGTATTCACAGTGCTAGAGAATGGTGGAGGGTATCCACTCCTAGGCATCTCATCCCAGCCAAAAGAGAGAGATCACCTCCTCAAGACCTGGCTGGTGGAGCCTTTCCGAGATGCCCTGGAGATATTCCACTCCCTTCATGGCCTGTACATGAGCTAACTTAGCTGGAGCTGCCATTCCCTGAGTTATATTTTTGAGCTATGATTTGTTTCTCTGTATCCAGAGCTGTCATCAATGTTGATAAAAACAAAAATTGTCCATGCCTGAAAGCTGTAAGCTTGGGATACCTGGTGTCAGTGACATTGAATCAAGAACACTATTGGACAACTGTCCTTTCTGCTAAACAGGGAACTGCAGAAGACATTGTACTCCTTAGTCACAACGGGTTTTCAACTTGCTAGACAAAGACCAAATCTTGCACCTCTTTCTTTGAGCCATACTGGGGCAGAAGGTGAACTGTCAGATTAACAATGTCACTGGAGAAATAATATAGTGCAGTAAAAATGAAATACCCTTTATGGGGACTGACAGTACATTTTTAAAAGCTTTTCTTAATGTCTAGAAAGAACATCAAAACGGCTGAAAACAGCTAAGGAGAAACTACCACATGTGCACATCAATACAGCAACTGAAATCGTGCTGCCAGCAGAGAAAGCCATTGTAGTCAGAAGCCCCACAAGGAATATGGTGAAGAGTGTATTCCAGTGGGTTGTCGAAGCTGTTTGGACTGTAAGGTCTACGGGGTCCAGAAGAGAGAACTACAGGGTTGAGCCAGTCTTTGGAAAGAGCCTTGGAAAGACTGGCCTAGAGGAATCGCAGATAGCAAAATGGTTTCCAGCTCATACAGAGGTGACCTTGCAGGAGGGAGGCTGAAATAGCAGTGACTAAAAAGGGAGGGTGGAAATCACCAACCATGAACTAAAGAACAGAGAAACACTGTGCTTTCTTCCTGGACCCCACCCTGTGAGGCTGGAGAGAGGAAAAGAAATGCAGCTTGTCATCTCTGGAGACAGATAACAGAGGGTTGTCTGAAGGGCCAGGTCTCCTGTCTCTGATTTAAAGACAACTGCAGGCCTTCTGCACACTGAGTACAACTCTCCTTCTCACAGCTTAGGTTGTCCCTTCCCTGGCAGACACCGTGCACAAGCAGCTGCTGGTTGAGAGGGGGAAAGCAGGAGCACAGATGAGGGATAGAGCCTGGATCCACATGAGAGGCCGGGATTAGCAGACTGACATCAGACCTTGCTGCAAAACTGAAGTCTGCATCTCATTGAGCAGGTATGACTCTCAATGTGCATTTCGGGGAGCAGAGCTGATGCACCCTGCCAGCATGATGTTTAGCAGCAGCAGCATTTTCCCCTCTTATTCCCTTGAATGTTTCGAATAGCCTCAGCTCTCCTTAAATATTCCCCCACCCTGCACCTCAGTGAGCTGTGCTGTTCTCCTCACAGCAAAGCCCAGACAATGAATCACAATGGTGAGAACTGGCTCAACAAAAGCTCTGCCTTCAGTTTATGTCAATTGCAGATGCAGTCTGATAAAACAAAGGTAATTCCCAGGTGAGGGGAACAGCAGGTAGAAACATTTGTCTGACAAGCCAGGCAGCTATCTGCGTGTTGGGCTAATCATCTGGAGTGCTGCTGGATGATCATTATTTATAAGAACAGCACAACACTGTGACAAAAGCGTAGCCTGTCAGAGCTTGTTCGTTTCCAGGTGGCCTGCTGAGTGTCAGACTCTGCTTTCTGCTCTGGTGAAGTATCCTGCTGCCTAAAGATGGTGGTGACTCACTTTTTTCCCCTGTAAGTAACAAAAGTGAGAGGTGAAGCTTTTTTCCCTCGCCCACGTCTTTTGACCTCTTTGGCCCTTGCTATAGACAGTTTCATTAGTCGTGCTCTGCAATTATGTCTTCATAAACGTATGCTTATAAAAGTGTGTTTACCCTTTCATTCCACCATGCACAGGTTATTTGCATACTGGGATTTCAGGGATTTGCGCCCCAAAAAAATGTTTTGCCAGGGCTAATATCTGGATGAATTGAGCTGTGGGGACATGAATAGTTTATTTTGCAAAAGCTTAAAAGAGTTCAGTTAATCTTCTTATAGGCTTCTAACAGCCTTTTTGAATCAACATAGTGGTTTAACTATGCAGCTAAGTCCCATGCAATCTTTGTAAGTTCTGAAATACTTAAAGTTTCTGTATTTAATAAGAAAAAAATTTATATTAGCAATATGGGACAATGGAAGTGAAATTTTACATGGTATTTTGGTCTCCGGGATGTACAAATCAGAAGACAGACTGATTTCCATCAGTTAAACTATTTGCTTCATTGAATGTCTCCTTGTAATAGGCTGAGCTGAAGGCTCAGAAGCACAAATTGATGAAATTCAGCAAATAACGAGAAAAAGGGAATGAAAAACCTGACTGGAGAGACAAGGTTTAGGAAAAATCATTCTGATATATTGAGAAGGAGCTAAAGTAGAGATGGTGGGGATACTTTCCAAGTAGTACAAATAGGGTGAGGGGACAGGAGCAGTAGAAACAGCTACTGTTGATGGACCTGCAGACTTCACCAGCTGCCTTCGCAGTTTTGTCTCAGCTTCCTTGGGCTGCCAGCGTGGATCTCACTTCCTCTTAGTGCACTGCAAACACAGAGAAAGGTTTGGGGACACACCTCTCCCTCCCCCTTGCTCCCTGCAACCTGGCCATGAGGAATGGGAAAGAAATTGCAAAATTTCCAATCTACCACCCAGAAACGTCTCAAAGGCATGGGCCAAACAGGGAAGACACAAACATAAACTTCCTTGTCACCTTTTTCAACAGTAAACCTCCTCTTAGCTTCTACTCTTTATAACTTTGGCATTGTCTTTATCTTCTAGTTGTCTCCCTTCCTGCAAAGCTGCCCCTCTTCACTCATTTCATGCTCATCAGCTGCTGATTTTATGTTGCTGAAGGGCTGACTTGTCAGTTTACTTCTTCTTGTATCTGCTATTCTGATTTATGTACAAGTTTGGGAATAGCATAAAAAAGTTCTATGTGGTGAGAATTTGAAAGTCTTAAAACTGAAAAAATAAGAAAAATGAGGAAGGGGTATAATAGTATAACATATAACAATGAATCAGATTTCAGGCTGCACATGCTTTCACCCTTTTCCCTCCAGATCAGATAATGGAGGCCTACTGGAATAACTTTAAAACTTCCTATGGGAGGGAGCCTGTGGTACTCATTGCTGCAAGATATTGTGGGATCTAACCACGTTGTGAGGCCACAAGTATGTATGGCTTAGATTTTCAAAGGACTATAGGGCAGCTGGAGAATTAGCATGCATTTATTTCAGTTGGAGGGAGGTGTCAAAATCCTTTAAGTATTTTTTTTCCCCTTCTGTTTTGTGGACCTCTCACTTTCCAGTGGAAGTTAACATTTTTTGAAATTTCACATATTTCAACCAATGTGTAGCTAACTTCAATTTCTTGATGATATAAATACTCAGTGATTACTCTGAATTTAAAACCCCATAATGAGCTGTTACAGACTGGTATTTGGGGATTCGGTTCATCACTTCCAAAGAAATGGCTGAGATTGCTCTTCTGAAATTCTTTGTGTTGTCTCAAAGGCTGTTTCAGTCACAGGTTGTCTTCAGGATCCAGGAGAGGACAGGACAATTTTTCTTCTCCATTGAGATACTATGGTTCAAAGTTAACATTCAGAGAAGCATGTATGAATTGTGAATTCAAGGTTGAATCCCCCATCACTGGATCACTGAAGTAATTGCTCAGGTGCCAGGTTGGAGCCAGAGTTGTCATCTCTACTAATGATTTTCACAGGTAGCCATTCCTGTTGCTTATTTCAGAAGGGGCTGGTGAAACTGACCTTTGGGCTCTGACAAGCATGCCTTTATTTTCCTTGTTGCAAGGTTCAGGATCGGACAGCTCATTTTCAGCCACAAACTGGTCCTGGGTTTCCAGTGTGTCAGGATATTCTCTTACCGGAGAAACGGAGTTGAAGGATTCAGTTTTGACATGGTCACTGAAAGCTGTTATGTTCATTCCAGCTCATTAAGTCATAAGAAATCTCAGGAAAGAAAGCAGTTCTGCACCTGCATTTCCAGGTGACGCATAGTTTTTAGAGTGTCTAAGAAAATAAAACCAAACTATCCTGCTCTAAAACTTTCTGACTACAGTTGAGGAACAAGGTATTTTTCTGCCCAACTGCTCTTCAGTAGGAATAAACTAACGTCACTTGTTTTCTCCCTTTTTCATTGTCCAAAAATAAATACATGTATGTCTATACTGGGTGTGCTTTAATAAAGCCCGGCATTTGCAAAGCAGTGTCTAAAACAGTAAACCTTAACTATTAATGTGTATGAGTAGCACCAACATATTGAAGCCTTTCCTAACTCACTTGCCAATATGACCCCAAGGTCTTTTCCCTGATACCTTTTTCCTGGTTACACTAGCTATGCAAATCATGGACTTGTTTGTATTATCTTCCTGTAGGAAGCAATGCATTGCGTATGTTAGACAGAGTAGTTGAGGTTGAAAGGGACAATTACAGTGTTCATTTAATGACCAGCCCAGCCTAAACCAGACAATCATCCTTTGAATATCTTCAGCTATTTCTTCAATTCCAAAGTATGTATTAGATCAAGTTTTGTGACTATTTTCTATTTCAGTGTTACTGTTACTGTGCTTCTCATTGTAGGGAGCAAGAAACTTTCAGCAGTTGTGGGAGGTGTTGCAGCCTTAGTAATTTGGTTGACTTATTCTGAAAGATGTATTTTAGCATTCACAGCAATAAATGAATGGATGACTTTCCCAGTTGTTATGTTTTTGATTTACATGTCAAACTTCAAAAGTTTTGTCTTTGAAGTAAAGAGTTGTTTGATTTAGGATGGCAAGAAAGATTGTCTGGTTTCACCCATTCATTGATTATGTCTTTGTAACAAAACACACAATGAGATGACTAATGACCCAGTCTCGGTGAACTTTTCTTTATGCCACATGTGCTGTGTCTTTGTGCTTTCCTTTGAATTCGTGCAACATGGACCCAAAGGCATTCTTTTGATACTTGCTGCTACGTGGAACTTTAAAGTAATTTTTCTGACCTGTTTTGTCAGCCTAGGTTGCTAAACCATCATCAACTGAACCTGAAACATCTCACAGTTCTGAGTTTGGGCTTCATGTTCCTGCTTTTAGAAATCCTTGTACTAGATTGTAAACACTAGAAACACCAGGGGAAAAAGTTTAAAAAGGAATTTGTTCTGAAACGGATGTGACTAGTAGTATTGGGATTACTTTAGAAAATGAGGAGGTCAGTACAACAGCACTGCAGGCAGCAATGAGATACCAGCTGCCAAACCATCAGCTGTTGTGGCCAGAAAAGTGTTGGATGGCTTTGGATGTCGAAGTCTAGCTGTTTCTGCACTTTGTGCAGAATGTGTGCATAAAGGCAGGGTCAATGGTACTGTTAAGGAAAGTGGGAAGACAGCCAAGGGAGGGGAATAAGATATAGCTACCTTATCAACACTGGCTTTCACTATTGTTGCTACCATTTGACCACTTAAATCTTGATGAGGAAGCACCTTGAAGAGCAGAGATTCTCAGGAGGTGCCATGGGACTCTTCAGTGCGAGCCAGAGTTTCTCTTAAAATAGGTGTGAAGACTTCACGGACCTGTTGGAGCAAGTCCAGAGGAGGGCCACAAAGATGATCAGAGGGCTGGAGCACCTCTCCTATAAGGACAGGCTGGAGTTGGGGTTGTTCAGCCTGGAGAAGAGAAGACTCTGGGAAGACCTTAGAGCAGCCTTCCAGTACCTAAAAGGGGTCTACAGGAGAGTTGGGGAAGGACTTTTTACAAGGGCATGTAGTGATGAGACAAGGGATAATGGCTTCAAACTGGAAGAGGGTAGGTTTAGATTAGATATTAGGAAAAAAATTTTCACTGTGGGGGTGGTAAGGCACTGGAACAGGTTGCCCAGAGAAGTTGTGGAAGCTCCATCCCTGGAGGTGTTTAAGGCCAGGTTGGATGGAGCTTTGAGCAACCTGGCCTAGTAGAAGGTGTCCCTGCCTATGGCAGGGGGGTTGGAATTCGATGATCTTCATGGTCCCTTCCAACCTAAACCATTCTATAATTCTGTGTATTTTGGGCAGTAGGTGTGTGGATATGAGATACAGGGTCTCCTGCAGTTTGGGTAATGTCAGAAAGCTGAACTTGTGGTTTCTACTGATCTTTCATGTGCTTTTATGAATCCTCAGAGTCCTACAGCCTATTACAGGTTAAAACCTCTATGTGGGTGAAGAACATGTTGCCTAGTGTCTGTAATGAATGCTCTGTGTCAGTGGAGGTGCATCTAGAGCAGCTTAGGCCTGGCCCTTGGCACTGCAGACGTGGGCCAGAAATTTCTCCATGGGCTAGGTTACTCCTTCATTCCTCTGCACTGACTTTTCTGTGAAATGTCAGTGCTGACCACAGTGGGAGACACTGTTTAGATTTGATATCACGAAGAAATTTTTCACCATGAGGGTGGTGAGACAGTAGAACACGTTGCCCAGAGTTGTTGAAGCCCCATCCAAGGAAGTGTTCAAAGCCAGGCTGGATGCAGCTTTGAGCAACCTGGTCTAGTGGGAGCTGTCCCTGCCTCTGGCAGGGGGGTTGGAACTAGATGATCTTGAAGATCCCTTCCAACCTAAACCTTCTATGACTCTATGATTTTAGTCTGGATTGACTATGGGTCTGAAGGCTCTGAACTCATCTGTGCTCTGCTCTTCCTCTTGCAACAGCTTTCCCAAACCTCAGTGCCTTCTGCTACAGTGTGTTAGGACACTACCAACTGTCTTTTCACCAACTGAATTACAACCACAGCTAAGCTGTCTCATGTACTGCCTCCTGACTTGCTCAGCAGCATTCTCTTTTCCTCCCTGCACAGTTCCTCAGCTGTGCTAGGAGGACGTAGCCTTTTCATCCCGATGGTTGCATGTTCCCTCCTCATGTTCCCAGCTCTGTGGCTGACACCATGGCCTCCCCTTCTCCATGTCCTATGGCCAGGGTCTCTGCAATGGTTACGCACATATTTACTGTTGCGCTTTCATGAGATTTTCAGGTGCCTCTCACCTATTCAGTGATCTCAGCTCCTCTTTCCTCTCACCCTAGGCTCCACTTACGTGCCTGCGTTTATTCATTAGACTATCTCCACAATCCTCTGCTGGGTCCAGCAGAGAACAGTGCAACATTTCCATGTAAATTATGATATTACCTAGGCAGCTCAGATACAAGTGGCTCTGCATCAGCAAAGCTGTGTATGAGAACTGTGTTTCTGCCAGAAGAGTACGTTATGTCTCCAGAGATGCACATAGTCCATTATTAAAATTTCTACCTCTTTACCTTTCCTTTCCTATTTAATAGCACTGACACCTTGAAAAGTTAGTTAGCTTAGCCCTGCAAATTTGTTACAAATGTTTTTTAAATTTCACCTATAGATTCATTGGGAATTTTTGCTCCTAAATCTGTTAGGGCTTGGGAAAAGTCTGACCTGCACTTTATGGGAAGCTCTCAGGATACAGTGAGCCATAGGTAACTGGGACAGGACAGAGCAGATGCTTTGCCCCTGTGCAGGGATGTTTCAGGCCTGGCTTCAGCTGTGTCCCTGGGGGAGCAGCCTGAAGATCCTTGCATTGCTGCAGCCTGTGTTGTTTCATTACTAATCGAGACTTCTTATCCCTGAAGTTTGCAGTTTTTCCTTTGAGACAATATCAGCAAGTGGGATTTCAGAAGCACAGGAACTTGCTTTACCCTCCTGCCACTGAAATCACTGAATGTTTTACCCTTGGGATCAGTAGGAGGAGAATTAGGCCCACACTGACCTCTTTTGAAAATCCCACTCTTTAATGAAGAGAAAAACGAGATGTTGATGACTGTATTCTAAATGCTTTTCAGAGAAGACAGAATTTAATAAGCACTGAAAAGAACAAATAGAGTGCTGCAATTGCCTGTCTGACCTGCCAGTTCATCCCCAGATGTTAGTTTTTCCTCTGTGAATGATACTTTTAATTGCTTATGAGATACTATGCCTCATCTAGTGAACATTAATGTGAAAGAGCAGAGACTACCAGAAAAGCTGGTAATCTGCAGTAACTGCATTTGGCTATTGTGAAGTTGTCTTTGTGTTGCAGCATGAAAACAGAAAAAAATCAGGCCTATTTAGTGATTAACACATAGACAGACTAAGCACCATTTTTTTTTTCTGTGAAGACAGGGGTTATGTGAGCAGTCATAGCTCCCATAACAACAGAAAATAATTGTGAAAGGGCAGATGTTACCTCTTGAAATACACTGAAGTGAAGCACATGTTATATAATAATTGAGAACACCTGTATAGGTGAAACTGTTCAGCTTGTTTTCTGCAGTAATATAGGCTAAACCATCATACAAGTTGTAAAATTTAATGATACCCTATTCTTGTGTTATGAAATGAAAAAAAATGGATGGCACCCACCTTTTGAGAACTGAGTACTCAAGACAGCAGAAGATAATACAGCCCCCCATCCCCTGAAGTTTTGCTGATAGTAGCTGCAGAAAGAGTAAAAAATACAAAGTCCCATGTTTACACTAATTCATTAATAGTTTTGGATCCTTCATGCTGAGTTGGAGTTTTGCTCTTTTTCCCCTGCCTGCATGGACTTTTGCTTAGCAGTGCTCCCACTTAAAGTTTTGTTGAGATTGCCTTTCTCCTCTTTTGTCATCTTCCTTGTTCTCAGCTCTGCACACTGTCTTCTGTGGGCTGATCCAAGTGTCTGTTTTTGTAATACATGACTCATGCACTAAGACTGCCTCTGGTACATGTGCAAGGGCTTCAGTGAATGTCACTGGGTTTCATTTCCAGCTAAAAAGCAAAGAGAAGAAGTTCCTCCTCAGTGGAGGAAGCCCAGAGCTTCCTGATGCCTCTGCTATTTCATTTGCTCTCAATGGATAGAGCAGGGAGTTAAGAAAATCTCATGCCTGACTTCTGATTCTTTTTCAGACAGGTGACCAGCTGCCCTGGATAAAGCTTCATTAATGCTGGTAATGTCTGAACAAGACCCCAAGCTTTAAATGCTGACCTCAGCCCATCTCTGGCTGATCCTGGACTCAGGATGTAGAAGAAGGTGTGTGAATTATCTTTGCCTTCCAGTTGTGCTTTGAATGCTTTATGGGTCAAGTCTGGCTTATGACTTTTTAGATAAGCTTACAATAAATGTGAAAACAGATGCTGGAGAGGCAACACTAATGCTGTTTTGCTGGTGGAGCTCTCAAAATAAAAATTTATAGAAAATACGTGAAAGAAAGTGTATGTGTGTGCATGTACATCTCAACTAAGGTTTAAGAGAAAAAAAAGGAAAAATCAAGAACAGCACAGGGGATTCATTATCAAGATGAAACTCTCAAGGCAAAAATATTTAGCTGTCGTATGCTGGAAGAAGAAGAAATGGCCATAAGCATGTATAAAAGACCTTGTAACTTTTTTCTACTTGCTCCGTCTCACTCTTAGCCTGAGCTCCAATATGCCCATCCCTATAAATGTGGAGACAACCAACCAAATCCCCACTGTACAAGTACACAAACACGACAGCTGTACAGTATAGTTAAAATGTAATTTAAAAAAAAAGACTTATAGAAACCTGTATAATTTATAACAATTTCTCCCTTCTTGTAATTTGTTAAACACCCAGGATCTCCCAAGTTCTCTGGGACATGCAGCTTGGGCTGAGTCTTGAAGGGACATGTAAGAAAAGGCTACACAGTCCTTTACAATTATAGAATCATAGAATGGTTAGAATTGGAAGGGACCTTCAAGATCATCAAGTTCCAACATCCCTGCCACTGGCAGGGACACCTCCCACCAGACCAGGTGGCTCAAAGCCTCATCCAGCCTGGCTTTGAACACTTCCACAGATGGGGCCTCAACACCTTCTCTGGGCAACATGTTCCAGCGTCTCACCACCCTCACAGTAAAGAATTTCTTCCTAATATCTATTCTAAATCTACTCTCTTTCAGTTTAAAACTGTTACCCATTGTCCTATTGCTACACTCCCTGATAAAGAGTCCCTCCCCATCCTTCCTCTCAGCCCCCTTTAGGTACTGGAACCTGCTATAAGCTGTCTCTTCTCCAGGCTGAACAACCTCAATTCTCTAAGTGTATTTTCATAGGAGAGGTACTCCAGCCCTTCTGACCATCTGTATGCCCCTCCTCTGGACTAACTCCAACAGGTCCATGTCCTTCTTATGCTGGGGACTCCAGAGCTGGATGCAGTATTCCAGGTGGGGTCTCACGAGAGCAGAGGGGCAGAATCACCTCCCTTGACCTGCTGGCCACACTTCTTTTGAAGCCCAGGATGCTGTTGGCTTTCTGGGCTATGATCATGCATTGTTGGTTCATGTTGAGTTTCTCATCAACCAAAACCCTCAAGTCCTCCTCAGGGCTGTTCTCAAGCCATTCTCTGCTGAGCCTGTATTTGTGCTTGAGATTACCCCAACCCATGTGCAAGACCTTGCACTTTGCCTTGTTGAACTTCATGAGGTTCGCACAGGCCCACTTCTCAAGCTTGTCAAGGTCCCTCTGGATGGCATTCCTTCCCTCCAGCACGTTGACTGCTCCACATGGCTTGGTATCATTAGCAAACTTGCTGAGGGTGGACTCAATCCCAACATTCATGTCACTAACAAAGATGTTAAATAGTACCAGTCCCAATACCAACCCCTAAGGAACGCCACTCATCACTGGTCTCCACTTGGACATTGAGCCATTGACTACAACTCATTGAGTGCGACCATCCAGCCAATTCCTTATCCACTGTGTGGTCTATCAGTCAAATCCATGTCTCTCTAGTTTAGAAACAAGGATGTTGTGCAGGACAGTGTCAAATGCTTTGCCCAGGTCCAGGTAGATGATGTCTGTTGCTCTCCACCAATACTGTAATGCCATCATATAAGGCCACCAAATTTGTCAGGCATGACTTGCCACGTTGAGTGTCATCGATCACTTCCTTATTTTCCATGTGCCTTAGTATAATTTTGAGGAGGATCTGCTCCATGATCTTGCTGGGTACAGAGGTGAGACTGAGTGGCCTGTAGTTCCCTGGGTCTTCCTTTTTTCCCCTCTTAAAAATGGGGGTTATGTTTCCCCTTTTCCAGTCAGCGGGAACCTCACCAAGCTGCCATGACTTCTGAAATATGATGGATAGTGCCTTGGCAACTTCAGCTGCCAGTTCCCTCAGGACCCATGGATGTACCTCATCAGTTCCCGTGGACTTGTGCACCTTCAGGTTCCTCAGCTGGTCTCAAACTTGGTCTTCTCCTCCAGTGGATGTTTCCTCATTCTCCCAGTCCCTGCCTTTGCCTTCTGCTACTTGGGTGGTATGGTTAGATCCCTTACCTGTGAAGACTGAGGCAAAAATATCAATGAGTACCTCAGCCTTGTCCATGTCACAGATAACCAGGTCTCCCATTTCCTTCCTGAGTGGGCCTACATTTTCTCTAGTCTTCCTTTTGTCACTGACATAGCTATAGAAGCTTTTGTTGTTGCCAGTGATGTCCCTCACCAGACTTAACAATAACATTTACAATTAACATTTAGCAATAGCTCTGAT
The DNA here is from genome assembly GCA_017639485.1 of Pluvialis apricaria. Taxonomy (NCBI): domain Eukaryota; kingdom Metazoa; phylum Chordata; class Aves; order Charadriiformes; family Charadriidae; genus Pluvialis; species Pluvialis apricaria. Next base: position 52,946,598 of record CM030044.1, on the reverse strand, counting down.
GGACCTTTTTTTCTGTTTCCCTGCACAGAAAACCCCTGGGTTTTTTTCTGTTGGCAATATCATCTTGGCAATGAATTTCCTATACTGTTCTTGATTTGTACAGTGCACTTCTGTTTAGCTCTGCTCTGCCACACTGCCACTGCAAGCCAGGATTAAATTAAAGAAAGATTTTAACAATGTTTATAAAGTTCTGTTGAGGGTGGTCCCTGCTGACGCCAAGGTGAGGGACAACCCACCTTGTGTAAACTGTGATATACCAGCCACTGAGAAGCCCACAGGACATCTTCCTGGGCTAAGGAAGACAAATTTGGGGTTTGGTTCAAACATGAGCAGGAATTCAAGTCTGTGACCTTTTGTTTCTATGCACATACAGGGTTAAAAGAGCATTGACCCCCAGGAAGGGAAGCGGTCACAATGCTACCAGGTTATGGCCAACATAAGATTAGTCCTCCTTTGGCCTTTATCTTCTCCTCCCCATTATACCTTTTTCCTTATTTTTATTTATTTATCTGTTTGGCATTCTGGTGCTGCTATGACACAGCAGAAATGGGCATCTGGAGCAGGGAGCATGAAGAGGTGGACTCAACTGAACTGCGATTTTTATTTCCAACACTCGAGAGCACTGTTGGTTTAGTTTTGCAGCACTCACGGTCCCCTGCTGGCAAGCCCCCTCTCCAGATTCTACCGTTTACAGCCTGGCCTGCTCTGGGACGTGTACCTTTTGGTGCTTTTGGGGTCCAGCCTGGGCTCCCAGACCTCAGCTGGTATGGGACCTGTCCCTGAGATCTGGTGTGCATGGCTGAGAGTGTAGAATAAGAGCTTGCCAAAGCATTATTGCAAAATTAGGCCCATTGCAGCGCTTTCCAGCTGCTGTGAGCCCTTCACTTTAGATATTAGATAAATAGGGATTTCAAAGCAGAGCTTCAGGACTTTCGATTTTGATGTCTTAAGCTTTAATGCATCTTCAAGTGATGCCCTGTGGATTAGGGGAATCTTGTTTTTCTCAAAGCCTGAGCTTTGGCCTGTTGCCAGTAAGGATGTAGCATTGTGGTGCTACCTGAGTCTGCCATTTCAGTCTTGCTTTTTGGCCCTTGCAGAGGTAGATGTGGCAGTTCTTTGCATCAGGAGGAACGAAACCTTCTCTATGTGCAGTGGTATGTCTTTGAACATTTTAACTGTTGATGGGCTTGAAGCAGTTGGTTTTAGAATTAACAAAGGCTTTATTATGGAGACCACCTGTGCAGGAGCATCAGGAGATTTTGAAATTGCCGCGTTTGTGTTGTCTTGGAACAGATACTTAGGAACAATTACTGCGTACTTGGACAACTTAAACCAATCTAAATAGTCTTATCCCATTTTCCTGGCTGCCATCTGATAAGGTAGACAATATGCATGAGAAAATGACAGACTGAAATCTTACAGGCCCTTGAAAAGACACTCAGAGCCTATGGACACCTTGAGCATCTTCAGAAGTACATTGTCTTTTGCCTTAAACATACCTCAGCACCTTAAAAAGGTGCAGGCTCCCAATACTAGGCAGCACTTGCTCACTGCCCTCATCTCTTCTGAACCAGCCAATCTGCAGTTCTTCAGTCTGGCATGAGACATAACATAGGCACAACTTGCCAGCTTTCTCCAATGAGTACAGCACTATTAGTGGGCTCTGAAGAAAAGCTGTGATATCAAATCTGTTTTCAACCACCAGAGGGCAAACAGAAATGATGAATCACCCTTTTTTTCTGAAAGATGAACTCTCTCCAGCCCGATGTGTGTAATTTGCCTTTCCCTTCACACCCATCCCCAAGTCATTTTCTCCGTGCTTGGAAATATGCTTCTATTCGTGCATGGGTGCAGGTGGTGATCTTAGCACTGTCAAAAATCATTCTCTGGGACATGTTTACTGAGCGTCAGGAACCACACAATTGTTTCTATCTTTTTTACTTCTAGTAAGCCTTGATTTGTTTTTGAAACTGTCTGGGTGGCTTTATGCCAGCACACCATGTTACTTAGTTTTATTCTTGGAGATGTAACAAAATATACCTAGCAGTCAAGGAGGCCAGCAGCAAATGAGGTAACTGCTGCATTTATTGATGGCTTACTGGCTTTGAGCAGCGGGAACCACAGGACAAGACATTGTCATTGTCACAAGACAAGCATTACATCTCTACTACAGCTAAACTAGGCTGAACAACATCTGATGTTGGGTTAACAGGTTATCAGCCAGATATTGATATCAACAACAACATGCCAACAAGTCAGTGCTATTAACAACACTTCACAACTCCACTCCTTCCTGAAGCTGTTTAAAAAAAATAAATGAAGCTGATAACTTTAAAGCAGAACTGGAGGTGAAACTGAAAATGATACGGTCAAGTAGACCTGGAGTGCTTCAAAACTTGAAGGCTGAATTTCCAACCTTCTTAGTGGCTTGGGACTTTTCAAAAGTGGGAAGACAGACAGATACTACTTAACTTGAGTGTAAGTAGAAGCTCTGATACTTTTGCAGTCAAAGTCTAAGCTTAATTTTTTGCAAAGAAATAAATTCCTCAGCCTTGGCCATTTCTAAAAACAGGTATCAATAACACCAGCTAACAGCCATGGGCTTCACGAGCGCATCACCCTTGTGGCACCAGTATAACTGAAGCATGAATCCAAAATCAAGTGTTTTTTCAGTGGTATACAGGAGGAAACAAGGTATTTTTGTTCTTCAGAAGAAACCAGGGCTCTGCTGTTTTGAATTTCTCAAAAAATTTTGGTTCAGACCTTTTTTGTAATACAGCCAACAGACCAACTCCTCATGACTCCAAAGGGCAGGGACAGGGAATCATTTTGATGTCCTATTTATCAAAGGTTCTTTGATTTCTCCTCCCCCCTTCTTTCTGTAATATCAAAGGAGACCTTGATGCTTCTGTATTCCTGTTCTTGCAGGGAGGTGGGTCTCTGCTGTCACTTCCATTTTACAGATGGGGACAGAACACAGTTTGTACTTCTTGATACTTTTGAAGGAACAGGGAGCTGAAGCTGTCTTGCCTGGGTCAGTGAATGAGCCTTCCTCTGAAAGTTCATCACTTCGTGCAGCCCACTCTGTGCAACAATATCACACCTCCTGCTGAGCACAGAGACTTTTTGCACAATTTCATCAGACTTTTAACTGGTAGTATGATACTGGTTTTCAGACATTAGAATTCATTTTTCCCAGCACTGAGCTACTCCGTGGGCTGCAATGAGCAGCATCTCCAGCAGTTCCTAGTCTCACTGCATTCAGATAGTGTCCTCACTGAAACTCTTCCTTTGGGGACCCTTTGCATGGATTCTTTATCTTCCAGGGACTTGGGGAGATGTGGCAGATTCAATACCACTGGAGTCAGGTGCATATGTGTGGAAGGGGAGAGGAAAGGAGTAGCCTGAAGGGACTTTAGGGCTCTGGTCATCCTGCAGCACAGAAAAACTTGCCCGGTATCAGCCCTATTGATTTAAAACCTCGAGGTTAAAGCCTACTGGGAGACATGACTGAATAGACAACACCAAGGAGTCAGAAGAGCTTGTCAACTCTCACACTTTTTATGTGGTGCATGTCACTGCCCTCAATACATTCTGCTGAATGTATTGTCCACCAATGGAGTAATTTCCAGGCATCTTGGAGGAATAGTTATGCTATCAAACACAGGACAGGTGAAGCATCCTGCAGAAAAGTTGGTACAACTGCCAACATTTAGGAAAGCTGACACCTCCTGCACTAGTTTTGGTGGAAGTATGAATCATAGAGTACTTGGCTTGCCTTACCCAGCAAAATGAAGTCTTGGAGAAAACATGGTTATCGGTAAACATGCTGGGAAATACGCAGAGGAGAAAGCTGTTCAAGCCAAAGGACAACATTACCATCAGTAAAAATGGTGTAGACTGTCCTAGGATACACAAAGGGCAACAGTGGAAAGGGTGCTGGTCTTGGATGAAGGGACATAGTGGCATGAGGGAGGATTAGACGTTGCTGTATTGTTAAGATGGAACTTGATCCCTCACTGAGCAAGCATGCCATGTGTTAGCCTGCAAAACAAGATGCTGGAGGTCTACCCTAGATGCCCTGCTAACCTCCATTCCTGTGTTGACCAAGTGATTCAGCACAGGGAATGTCCTTGTTCTGCACGAGGACGATGCCTGGAGCACTGGAAGCAATGAAAACCTGAGCCTTGGCCAATATTAATAGCTTGAAGACGGTGCTGCAGTCCATACAGATGTGCATGGTTCCTGCTTCAAAACTTATTTCAGACCTCAGAAAAATATCAGGCAGTGCTAAAGGGGCTTAGCAGCACAATGTGAGATGTGATCTTTTTGTGGAAATGACTTCTTTACAATGAAAACCGGATGGTAGTCTCAGTGCAGTGATGAACTGTCAAACTTGTGGTGTCACTCAGCCTGAGTGGCAGAGGCTAGTAAGGAGCACAGAAACTTATCAGGATGCTTAGCAGACTGCTACTCCAGCTGCATCATGCATACATGCAGCCCACTTATTCCCTCCACCTTTTCCCATGTGACTTAGCAGCATCTCGTTAGCTGAGTGGTAAGCCCATGAGCTAAGGCAGTGTATCAAATACATGACAGGTCAGATCTTCACAAGTACACATATATATCAGATGCATCACAAGTATCAGATGCATCACAAGTCACATCTTCTGGGCCAAATACAGCACATCAATTTCACATACAAGATTAAGGATGCATGGCAGGCCAACACACAGAGATTTGAGGTCCTGTGCATTTCTGGAGCTTCCACTCTGCCTGTGGATGTTTTGTCCACTTCTTCTTGCTTTATTAGGTATCATTGCATACAGGGGTGCAAGATATCTTTGACAAAACGAATTGGGCGGAGAGAAACCTTATGAAATTCAGCAAAGGCAAGTGTAGGGTACTGCACCTGGGGAGGAATAACCCCATGCATCAGTACAGGTTAGAGGCTGACCTGCTGGAGAGCAGCTCTGTGGAAAGGGACCTGGGAGTCCTGGTGGACAACAGGATGACCATGAGCCAGCGATGTGCCGTGGTGGCCAAGAAGGCCAATGGCATCCTGGGGTGCATCAAGAAGACTGCGGTCAGCAGGTCAAGGGAAGTTATCCTCCCCTTCTACTCTGCCCTGGTGGGGCCACATCTGGAGTATTGTGTCCAGTTCTGGGTTCCCTGGCTCAAGAAGGACAGGGAACTGCTGGAGAAATTAGGGGACAGGAGCATCTTGTGAGGAAAGGCTGAGGGAATTGAGTCTCTTTAGTCTGGAGAAGAGAAGACTGAAGGGGGATCTTATCAATGCTTATAAATACTTAAAGGGATGGTGCCAGGCAGATGGGAACTGTCTTTTTTCAGTGGTGTCCAGTGATAGGACAAGGGGTAACGGGCACAAACTTGAACATAGGAAGTCCTAAACCCCCATCTAAAGATGAGGAGGACCTTCGTTACTTTGAGGGTGGCAGAGCACTGGCACAGGCTGCCCAGAGAGGTTGTGGAGTCTCCCACTCTGATGGCACTCAAAACCCGCCTGGATGCCATCCTTTGCAACCTGCTGTAGGTGACCCTGCTCTGGCAGGGGAGTTGGACTAGATGATCTCCAGAGGTCCCTTCCAACCCTGACCATTCTGTGATTCTGTGTCTGTGTGACAAAGGACTCTGGCTTGCTTCCATGGAAATGTCAACATTCTTCATGTCAGTTGATGTGACTGCTTGTCTTTCTAAATGGTAATTGTTGTACATCACACAAGCACCTGGTTATAAAATTCTGGAAATGAGAAAGGCACTACTGGGGACAAACAAGAAGTACAGAGCCATCTGGCTTTCTGCATTTCCCCCAGTCTTGGCAGCAAGGGCATTAGAAAACCACCTATAATATACGACAGGACAGTCAGTGTGATAAGCTCTTTAGGCAGGTCACCACAGCACTGCTGCCATCAGTTCCTAAAAGTTTTCTTCTGAATATCTTTCCCAGGCAATTTGTCCTGAGTTGAGCAGGACTGGCCTGTACTGCTCAATCCATTCCTCTATAAATTCATAAAACTGCAGAGAGTTCTTGGGCTCCAGAACATCTCCTTGGACATTTGCTTCCACACACTCTGAATTCCTGGTGGCAATCTTGACTGGGGAAACCAGCTTGCTCTTTCACTTTAGATTTCACCTTAGGTTATCTGTGAATGCTCTTGAGCAGATCTGGCTGCTTTAGCTGAAAATGCCAGTTCATCAAAACTAAGCAATTCTAATGAAATTCTTTGGGGAGGCAGGGACAGCATAAGAGATTAAAAAAAAAAAAAAGTTGATAATTTGATCTGGTGGAATGTTTCAATGGGAAATCTAGATCCTGTAAAATGGCTTTTCATGCACCAAGACTCGTTAGGGATGTGGGTATAAGATTGGCTGTTTCAGAAAGAGCCCATCAGGGCACTCATTTTCCAGAGTTTTACTGGGAAATATAGCCATTATTGCATTGTTACTTCCATAATGCAAGTAAATAAACAGTTTGAACCCAATTCAACATAACATGGGGAAAACTTAAGCATTAGTAGAACTCAAGTGTTACCAAGGAACACTTGAACTGAAAAACTGTGATCAGAATACCAGCTTTACATCTCAGCCTTCAGGAGGAAAAGGAGCTGCAAATATATGTTCTCTGGCTTGAGTAGCCAAAAGTGGTCACCTAATTTTATGTTTGGCATAGCAGGCCATAATGTTTACCTGTATTCACTCCTGCCTGAAGTTCAGTATCTTTGGTTAAACAAGAGCACACTCCTTCCTGGACCATCCCAATTGTTGGGATAGGAAAAGCTTACACACCATTTTTGGTTCAAATTTATCGCAATTCAGCCTCCAGACTCTGCCCAAAAGGCCTCTGCACGTACACCTTTGCCAGCTCAAAGACCCTGCTATGATCAAATTTCCCATGGATGCAATTTGAGGCTGTTGATCAATCTCTCCCTCCCTTTATGCTTCAGGAGTGTCTTACTTAAATGCTTCGCAACTTCTAATTGTTCTCAGAGTTCTTGCTAGAAGCTTTTGCAGCTGAATGGTGTTCTGGAAACGGTTCTCCCTGAATTGCTCCCCATTCTTTTCACTTGTACCCTTTTGCACTTGTTGAGAGAGATTACGGCTGGAAGAACAATAAGAATGTTATAATGGTTTTACTGGGGAAGACTGCTTCTGGAAATTAAGATCACATTTATTCCTTTGGTATACTGTTTATACTATTTAATTTTTGTGACCTTTGGCAAATCTTATTTTATCTCTGCCTTTGCAACATGGGAGATAATCTTGCCGTCGCAGTAGAGATTGTAATCCATGCTTCACAAGTACTTCTTTTGTACTTAAGGCCCCTATGTATGAAGATAAATGAATATTCCATAAGCTATCAACTTCACTACAAATGCACCTGTTGCTGAGGACTGCGAAAACATCTGACTTGTAGGCATCTCTGCTGAGCAAAAGTGATGCCTGTAGCTGTAGCTTTAATGGCAATGCTTTCTCTTGGGACAGAAGTCAGAATAAATTCCAGTAGCCCACCTCTTTTGTTTGTAGAATAACATTGGATGAGTCTACACAAAAATACTTTAAACTTTTAAGCACACTACCCAGCTTTAAGCATACTAAATTTGTGTCTATCTTATAAAATCCCTTGAATGCACCAGATAATTTTTCTAGAGCATCCATCAACTTTCAGTCTGTTGATGTGCCTGATACTATACAGAGTGTAGTAAATTTGGGTCTCTGCAGCACAAAGGCGGTGAGCTTTCCCAGTTGTTTGAAGTCCTGTTCTTTCCTGCCTGAAGGCCATATCTCCATATCTGGTCCTTGTGACCAGCCTCCTTCATAGACAAGCCTTTCTTCTGTCCCTAGTTTCATGCATAAAAAGGTTGTTTTCTTACCACACACTTGCAGATGAATTCCTAACTTCAGAGTCGTCATATATCCTCTCGTACTTCTGTTTGTGCCAGGCCCTCTCAGTGTATGGTGATACTAACAGAAACATGGACACAGAAGTTGTATTGAGCCACTTTCCTCTACCAAATAAAAGTCTGACATGTTCTTGCTTCCAGCTCTCCTTTTTGGACTCTTTCTCCTTGAAGAGCCCTCCATTTTCAAAGCGGTCCCCTCACATTGTTAGGGACACCTTTGAATAAGAGGATAAAGAGAGACTGTCCAATGTGCTGTGTTAGGAACAGCTGGTACGGAGTAACAGAGACCTGAAAACTTCAGGGAGCAAAGTGGAGAGTGTTTCTTGCACAAGGACACAAGGGAGGGAAATGCAGCATGCCAGGAACATCGCTCTATTGGGTCTGACTTATTCATCTTTGCATCAATATGTCATTTGTGGCCTTCCATCCACCCTGGAAAGCTGGAGTTTCCATGACGAAGTCCAAGGTTTGTAGGAATATGAGGGATACAGTGTGGGACAACAGCAGTCCCTTGGAAAGAGAAGTACCAGTGAACCTATGTGTCAGCCCCTAAACGTGAATCATTAGTAAGATTAAAGATCTCTGACCTCTACCTAGAATGTGTTATTCCTTTTCTATCATTTAACTTCCACTCTGCCCTGTGATATAAAACTAGCATCCCAGGGTAGCACTTAGAGTTCTGAGGTGCAGCATATTTACAGTCTGCCAGAAAGGACTGTTGACCATGAAAGCAGGGATGCTTGTAGGAATGGTAACTCCTGGGAGCAGATTTTCATGCCCTCTGTGAGACCCAGATTATCTAAACATATTGTTGCTTATTTACAAGGATAGCCAGAAATGTAATGCATCCTACACCATCCTGCAGAGGCTGGATCTCTGTCCTGAGCATGCAGTCAGGGGCATAGCTCACACTGTGACTCAGTTCTAAGTGCAGGGCTGTATACACTGCAGAAAAAGGCAGGTCCCGTCCCTCCTCCTGCTTTTCCATATGCCTTTTTTACTCCAGCAGCTAGAAAGACTCCAGTGCCCAAGTACTAGACAAGGTATTTGCCTGGAACGGTAGCATGTGCTGTTCAATGACCATTTTTCCATATTCCCCAAGAAAAAGGCTTGCAGACCTGGGGCACAGAGACAACAAGAAAGGAGCCACTAAGTGCAATAATGATGGAGGGTTTGCAGAATTACTTTGTAATTATGGGCTGGGGAGGAAGGGACATAGCTGGACCCACCAGAGAGCTCGACTCTTCGCTCCCCAGAAGTGCCCCAGAGGACTGTGCCCTGGCTACTCACAGAAAAGATGATTGTGCACACCAGCTCACAGTTGCCACTGAAGTGGTCTGTGCCCCATTGCACAGCACCCTTGCCGTGCATGTGGGTGGGATTCCAAGTGCATCCATGTGCCCCACTGCAAGGGGGAGATGCACACAAGCAGTAGTTGTCTTGCTGAAGGAGAACGCTTTCCCCACAGAAGAAGTGGGCATCAGCTGTGAATTCCTGGGAGGCAGATGCACCACGATGAGAGGGTGACACCACTAACTGCAATTGTGCATTGTCTTTCAGAGTAGTGGTTTATTTGAAACCTGTTTCCAACTGACCTGACAAATTCATTTCCAAGGCAACAACAGATGGCAGCAGACAGAAGGCTCAGTAATTTTAAAGCGTCTGCAGAGAAAGGAGGTGTCACTATAAGCCTGCACTATCTTTACATTAGGAAAGAATGGAATCGTAACAGCTGCATTAGCTGAAAACAGTGTTAGGAAGACATGTTGTAGGCTGGATTTTTGTAGTTATTTTCATGGGCTCCACTGGCATAGCTCCACGATTCTCAAATCTTCTCTTTACCTCAAAATGGTATTTTGAGCCAACATTTAAATGACTTATTTCGTGACTGTAGACGTTTTCTCTGCATTGTCTTGGTAAAGCCATGCTATTGCTTAATGCTTCAGTTTCTTGTCTGCAAAGCACACATAAAAATCCTCCACTGGTCCTGTGCTTTTAGATGGCAGACTGCTTGACAGAGAATTTTTCCATATTTTCATTCTTTTTCTTTTCTTTCTTTTTTTTTTTTTTTCTTTCATGGTGCTGGACTCTACTTTGGCTGGAACCTTACCACATGCAAGAAACAATGGCTGGAGAGCTGCATTCCTTTGCTACCAACTGATGAGTAAGGGGACCTCAACTTAGACAACCTTTTTGTTATCTTTGCCTTGTTTTATTGTTTGGGTTGGGTTTTTTTTTAATTTATGCTGGTAAGGATGTGTTTTCCCTTGTTGCAGTTTTACTGCTGCCTGTGCCTTCCCAAGATTGAACTGCCTCTTCTGATACTTTTTTTCCATTTTCCTCTTCTCTTGTATATTTTGTTGCCGTAGCTTTTTGAAAGAATTGTGTCCTCCCCTTTGCATCCTCATCACATGGTAAAAGGACTATCAAATGCTAGAACCAATAAATAAAACATTTCTTTGCTTTACTAGAAGTGATCTCTTCTTAGTGAAGCCAGGTTGCGTTCATTCTCAGCTCTGACCTGTCCTCCAGAGTAAGTGTAACTTTCTTGTCTTCTGAGAAGGTAATCAAACATGATCAAAAGGAATCAAAGGGATGGCTCTGCCTTGTCATCTGGTGCACACCCATTAAGCAGACTCAGGAGAGGGGAGGCTTGTGGCACAGCATAAATTGTTTGGCATGAAATGGAGAGATGAATTCATGGGCATGGATAAGCATCTTATTTCTCTCAGGTGGGGTAAATCACAGCTCAACCCAGTGGAGCTATATGCTATACGCTTATGAAGTTTGTGTAACTGAAAGGAGCAGGGTCAGACCAGTTTTCCTTATTCCAGGAAGCCTAGTCCCTCCATACCATCGTGGCTGTACTTCAGTGGTTAGAAGGCAGTGAGCTATCCTGAACTTCCCCTTCTCCTTTGCTACTGAGAGCAAGCTTGGGCCCTCGTAGCTGCTGGAGTTACAGAGAAGGTATGGCTTCACCTGCTGGTGATGGGGCTGCGCTGAGCTCAGGCCCAGGACTTCATTTGCATTTCAAAAGTAGGAAGAGTAGGGGCTTATATCGTGTGCGTACTCTGCAGTCAGGGGGAAAGGTATAGAATAGACAAAATGGAGGTGAGAAGATCCTTATTGTCATTGTGTAGAAAATTACCTCAGACACAGAAATAGAAAGCAAACAGCATGAGGTTTATTGTCCTGTGGGAAGGTGCAAATGGGTGAGGAAAGAACCAATCCTTAGGATGAAGCCCGTGAACAGTGACATAACCTGAACAAAACAACAGGTGAGCTGAAGAGCAATAAATGGCAACTGCTCAGCTCACCCCTTAGAAGGCTGGGATGCTGGGAGCAATGCTGTTTTGTCCCCACTTTTTACCAGAGTGTTCTTACTGTCCTGCAACCCCTCATCTTTTCCCGTCAGGACTCAGCAGTAAGAGTTATCCTGCTTACAGAATGTACCCTAAGATCAAGCAGGATCTGCGGGCTGATGGATATCATCATATCCTCTAGCAGAGAGCTGGGCTCAGGCCTACCATTGTTCATTCAAGGTTTTGATCCTGGGCTGTTAGCTGGACAAGGTGGGCAGGCTTCCACTGAGACCAATAGTGTCTCCTAGACAATGGAGTCTGCCTGGCCAGTTGAAGGAGGGACCTAGGAAAAGGTGTATGAGTAACAGTGGGAGTTGCTACAAGCTACTGTAGATGGAAAAGATACTGGTTCCTGGGTGGAGTTAAATCCAGACCGAGAAGGATAGGAACTGAAAAGCACTGTTTGTGGACTGGGAGAAGGGAAGGGGGAAAAGTACAGCAGCCTCACCTTCTGGGAAACCGGCATTGCATAAATTGCAGTCTCAGCTCCAGCAAACATTCAGCTGACTCCACACAAGTGGTGAAATTAGAGAATTAACTGCTGGATCCATCAAAGAGATTCAGATTAAAATGGAGAAACCCTGCAAATAATTCAATAAAACCAAATGCAGGCTGTTGATGCAAACATGGCTTCCATCATCAGAAACAAAGTAGGGGAGCCCAGTAACTGCTCCAAAGATGTTGGCCAAAATTATGCAGCTGAAATCAGGTTATTTTTCAAAAGTATGTTATTGACTTCTTTTTCCCTGGAAATTAGATTTTCTGCCAGAAGTCTACCTCCAGCCAGGAGCCTTCCCTCAGCACACCGGGAGCAGGTGCTGGTGTCAGCAGGAACCTGGCTGTGAAGGTAAATTGAATAGGGCAGCAGAACAGGTTTGGGACTCACCAGCACTCAAGGGCTTTAAAATGAGATTAGGCAGTTCTTTAAAAAAATCAGCTGTAATCTAGCCCCTAAGGAAAATGCTAACGCTGAATGAATTTTTTCTGGGTGTTTAACAGGCAAAGAGGTAGAGCAAACACGTCGTCTCTGCTGCCCAGTGTGGTATTGGCAAGTCTCTACCATGTGCTCTCCTAGTAAAGCTTCCTTAGAGAATCTTTTGTAGTCTCCAGGTGTGAGACAGAAAGTTGGACAATCTGGACCTCACAAGACACTCCTCCGTACTTACAGAGGTTATCAATGGTCCAGCACAGCATCACATGAGATGTGAGCTCTTTCCACTTGGGAAAGGGCAAGTAACTCTCGTCCTTCCCAGTTGGTGAAGGTGGCTTGTTGGTAGTATATTTTGTGCATACGTCCAGAAGTTGGCATCAGACTCATGAGTTTGCCTTTTATTTCTCATAAACCAGAATCAGATAACTCATTGGAAGAGGAATTATCATGGTAGATGTTGGAGAATTTTTATGGTATCCCTCAAGTCAAATTAAACCTGTTTGTGCTCCAATATAAAAGAAAAAATTAATGAACAATGCACTGGGGAGATTCCTACGGCAATGAGTGGTTCTACATGGAGTCTGCAAAGATGCATCACAAGCAGAGTCCTTATACTCACTCGCACCAGCACCAATCCCAAAAGCAGCTGCATGGGGCACCTCAGCGCAGCTGTGGTCCATCCCCCAGCCCAGCTGTGCTGCCCAAAGGTGGCCTGTAAGCTTGGGCCTCTGACCGCTCCCATTCCAGGGTGGCTACAAGACAATGCTGAGGCTGTTTCTTATCTCATCACCAAAGGAAACTTCACTCCCTTGCAAGGACTGCTTCTGTCTCTGGCATTCCTGCATCCAGCCAGTTTAATCCCTTCTTGTAGGTGGACTTTCTTGCCCTTCATGCTGCATCATTCTTTGGTCACAAATTACCACTGCTGAACAGTTACAATTAGATTTTCCCCTTCACAGATCAAACTGGCTGATGAACTGGACATGTTAAACTCTTAAAATACCACTGAGCAGCATTTTAAATAGAGGGACAGAGACTCTGAACCGTGTTTTGTGTCAAGAAAAGAGCTTGTTTTGACCAGTACTGCTAAGGAGAAGGGCTGAAGCCATTTACAGTTTCAGCCTGCTTTGGAAAAGGGAGCCGAGGCCAGACTGTTGCAATTGTTTAGGAGGCACTAGACACAGCATGTGCAAAACAGCACACATGCACAGACCGGCTGTGACATGTCATGTACCCCCACCTCTGACCCCTGTGATGTAAAATGGCACTTGACATAAGCCTTGGATAGGCTGTGTGCATTGCCCAAGGTCACACAGGATGGGAATGGTGTCCTAGTACCCTGGGACACCACACCTCAACAATACCAGCATTCCTGCTACCCTTAGCCTGGCTTTTCTCTGCTTAAACACTAGCACATATTCCTGTGTCTCCTGTAATTAATTAGCAAGAAATAATTTATTCTCTGAGGAAAAAAACATCTTTCTTGGCCTGCTGTGTGCTTAGACAGATGTCAGGATCCTGAATAAATGGATAAAATAACTATGCTGAATTTTTAAATCCTTATGGAAAATAACCATTACAGGGTTTTTTTTTGTGTGTGTGTCTATTAACCCAACATCTTCTCCAGGAAGATGGGAGCTGTTAGCCCTGAATAGGCACTGGACTTCGAGTTGGTGAGAGACAGGGCTACTGGTGCCTTGCTTGGCATCATTCATTTCTCTGCCACTTTGCAGGCAAGGCAATTCTGCTATGGAACATGCTGTCTTGCACTGCCCAGGGCTGTAATCTCATCCTCCCATGCACAGGGGCAATGCAGCCCATGGTGCCCCCAGCCAAGGAACTGATCTGCAAGGAGTGGGTTTGAAGAACACAAGACAGCCCATGCAGCAATCCCTGTGATCCACAGATGACAGCTGCCCTTAGATGCTGTTATTTTCTTTATGGTTACACTGCTGCATCTTCATTCTTTGAAAGGTGTGGTAATCCTGTGTTGATTCAGGCCTGCTGGACTCTCATGCCAGCCTCCAGTAAAGTCCAGAGCTGATGGCTTCTAGATCTCTAAGCTCTTGCTCTGCAGGCTCAGTTGCCTGTGAGCTGCTGTCGCACTAACCACAAAAAATTCAGTGAAACAGGGGGTGCCACCTCCTGAGAATCGAGATTTTTAATGCTGTTTGATTCACACAAAACCGTGCATTCTAATCTAATGCCATTAATCAGACTCCCTCCAGGCTTTATCTGGCATCTTTGCAGCAAGATGCTCATGGGCAAGAGGCAAAAACATGCCCTTTTCCATCTTTTTGACCTCGGGGAGAAAATATTCATCCTGCAGTGGCAGAGTGGAGATTAAACGCCCTGCAGCTGTGACAGACAGATGCAGGGTGTTATGCAGGGCAGAAGCAGGGCAAAGCATAGAGCTTGCAAAAGAGCTTTCAGAGAGATTGTCTGTTGTGTTTTTAGCCTGGGTGTTTTCCAACAAGCAGTGCAAGACAGCATGCTCCATAGCAGAATTTCCTTGCCTGCAAGGAATGCCTTATAAAACAGGGTATAATTTTGCTGCTAACCTCTGCCTCAGTGCCTAAATCATCTGAGGAGCACAGAGCTCTGGAGGCTGGGGAGAAATCTTTTGGTGTCCCCCCATCCAAACACCTGGGATATTGGATGTGGCTATAGTTTTGGCTATGAAACAGATTGTTTCAGACTGCTCAGCAGCCCCTGTGTCCTTCTGAGCAGCCATTTCTCCTTGCTATTTAATGACACACATGTTTCCTGGTTGGTAATACACATAGCCAAACATTGAGTCAGGCTTTGCTGCAGCACACTGCCATTTTGTCAGATCTCTAGGTAAAAACTTTAACAAACTGTCTGCTTCTGACCTACGTCCGTCTCCATTTAATTCAGTGAGAGTTTCATCTCTGATTTCTGCGGGAGAATTATGATGAATGACTTAGAAAAATTCCTTCCAAACTGTAACCTCTCTTTGTAATGTTTGAAGGATCCCTCCCTGTCTCCATGTATTGCTAACAGCTTTTGTCTAATAAGCAAGAAAGCAATTAATTCCTAATATTTTAAATAGTCTCCAGAAGTTATTTTAGATTACCTATTTGCTGTATTAGAGCTGCAGCCCTCTGTTTTGCTCTCCTTAAAAAGTTGCAAATTAATCAGGTTGGCCTAGACACAGGAATTCATCAAGGCCATATAAACACTTAAATGCCCTGCCAAATAGACGTGAGACGTTTTCAGAACAACAGATTAATGTACGGTTTGCTTCCTGACTGGATCTGCATTAAAGATACAGCATGGAGGTATGAAGGTGCACTCCAAACCCTAGTCTAGCAAACTTCTGTTGAAGTGAAATGCTGTTCTGTTAATGGAGGGACTTGATAGCAGCCCTTTCCAACATGCTCAGCTGTGAGCAGGGATGAGCAGGCTTGTTGCCATGTTCAGTGTCCCTTCACCAGAACAGGACCTTGAAGCTGGATTTCCTCACTGACGGGCTCTTGTTTAAAGATGGATCTTTCATCTTTTTGCTCTCTGTTTTGCACGGTTTGTTAGGCTTTTTTTTTTTTAATCCAGCTGTCTATCCTTGCTGCTCTTACATACGCCTGAAATAGGTCTCTGATATTGAAGAGGTTGTTTTGTGTTTGGGTAGGAAAAGAATACTAAAAAGCACATTAAATTTCTTTGACTCCAAGAGATTTTTATCATTCTTTCTGAGACAAGCATCCCATATTCAACAGCCCAGATGAAAACTGAGCAGCTTCCTGGTCTGTAAATCTTTCAGTCTTGTGACTGTTTTATTTATAATGGAAGAAAAGCACTTTCAAAATTTCTTACCTCAAAATCCCAGCTTGAAATACTGCTGTTTCTGGAAGAAGCCAAAAGCATCTGTAACAAAATTGCCTTTGGATCTCTTTTGCAACTGTTTGATGTGAATGGCTGCTTAATGGGAAGAAGGCAATATTGTCCCAGTTCTCATACTGCCAGGCCATTCTGAGAGCTTTAGGGATTTTTATACCTAAGACTGGTTTTCCTCAAAAATACTGAGACTTCTAGCCCACCTCTTAAGAGCACCCAAAAACATATTCCCATGTGCATAAACCCCCTTAAAGTTCTCCCCGTTCTTAATCCTCGGCTTTGAGAGAGTTTAAGTGCCCTGTTAAAAGGAAGAACTGGAAAAAACTCTTGATTTGTAGAAGAAATGTAATGCTCCTAGCCTTAGCAAGCAAAAATATACTGCTTTGCTGAAAATAATCCATAAGAGAGAGAGGGGACGGGGCGAGAGAAAGTCAAGGGCGTGAGAAGGCTGGGGATGGCAAGTGGGGATGTGACAAAATTATTTCCTGCTTAGCCGTGATGTCAGTCTGTGTGGCACAAAGCCTCTTTAGATAGAATTTTAAGTGAAAACATGGCTGAATAATTTGTGTGCTTTCTTTCAAGAGGATAAGTAGTCTCAGAAAAAACTTTTTCTTTCCTAGAAGAGGTTTATTTTTGAACTGTTAGGCCTGATGCCATTCTTGTTTACGTAGCTTTCACATTCATGAAAATAGTTTCACTGGCTCTAAAATGTTGCTCCTGGTTTGCACCAGTGTCCTGCATCCCACCCAAAAGGAGAGTAAGAAGACTTAGGGGGGAGGAGCAGGAGGCAGCCCAGTGCAGAACAAGAATGTTGCCACAGGCTTCAGAGCTGGAGCTTAAAGCAATGCAAAGCATATGTCATACCCCTTGCCCTGTGAGCCAGTGACCCCAGAAACTCCAGTTTTATACACCTTCACCCTTGTTTACTAAAAGGAAAGGGAAAAGATTGCCGTAGTAGACTAACACGAAGGCTGTGCATGCAAGTGGCTCCAGGGAGATTTATAACCATGGAACTTTCTTTATAAACAGCCCTTGAAATAGTACTTTGGGAGGGAAGAAGTCAAACTCTCCTCTAGTGCCAGATCGAATAAGCAGCTGAGATATTTTTTTCTCCTCTTTTTCTGATCCAAGGAGAGTAGCGCTGGACTTGACTGAGTTACCTCACAGAGACAGGGGTAATACTTACGCGCTGACATTGCTTTGTTCCTATGTATCCCTGAAGGATTTGCTGGGGGCAGAGGGGGATATTTCCTCCTCCTTCCCCTCTGTGAAGAACAACTTTTACTACAAGTTGCTAGAGGTGAGTGGATCAGGTCTGAAAAACATGGTATAGGGCATGAGGAGCAATGGAGAGATTTGTACTGTTTTCACGTGCTTTTGTGCTAAGGACATAATTCAGCCCAGTACGGCCTGAATTTTGCATGCATGCTGAAGCCCTGCTAGTGTGGCAGGCAACAGCACTTTTCAGCATCAGTCTGGTTATAAGCATATGCTAACAAAGCCCTTATGCCATAACACAAATTAATGATTAACTCTGTGTCTCCCCTGGCCATGCAGACCATATGCCTTTGCTAGCTATTGCTGCCTGCTCTGGGATCAGAGTATTCATCTCCCTTGCATTTTCTGACTCTGCCTGAGATGTGACTTTTGATGCTGCTTTCATGAAGGCTTTTGCCTTGTTGGACAGTCAGCTCCACTCTGTCACACATGGGGTTCACCAGGAGCTGCTCTTGCATGCACAGGTCAGGCTTTTTGTCACAGGAGCCTCCTCATCTGGTGGCAGAAGGGGTATCAAGCAGAGATGTGAGTGCATGCATGACCCTCTCTTTCAACAACTTCTTCATCACAGCAAGCGATGGCACAGGTTGCACACACTCCCTCCTGCTGCTGACTTTGGGTGGCACCTGTGCCTTCTCTGACAGACAAGGCTTCTCTGTAATTGGATCACTGCTGGCACCACTTTGGGGAAAACATGATGAAGAAAGAGTGCAACAACAACATAAGAGCTATATTTGAGTCGTACAGCAAAGGACATCCAGGACTTCCATGATCAAAGGAGTAGTAGGCTGAGAGTAATATAACACACACCTCGGAAGTGTTCCCCCTTCAGCTGGTGGATACTGTACATACTGAACATGTTACAACAGAGGGGAAGGGAGTCTGGTGACCTGCTGTCCTTCCCCAAGTACACTTTCCGGGAACCAGAAACACCACTCAGCAAGCCTACATGAACCTTTGTCAGACTAGCAACATTTCCATGCTGTACTGGTAAATTATGCTGTGCCTTCTGGTACCTCTGCAGAGTAAGTATTTGCATAATTTAAAGAGAAGTAGGGAAATCCCAGCTTAAAGCCTTTCCTGCCACTTCTTCTCCACATGACATCTTTTGGTGGAGCCCTGCGCAGTCTTGCCAATTCCTCAGCTGGCCATGCTCAGAGCACCCAGGAGACCCTGGGATATGATTTCTGGCAGGACTGAGTGAGCTGGACACCTTGGAAACTGAAATTCATTTCTACATATTGCAGATTCATGCCTACACATTGTCTTCCCAAGCCCAGGATCACACAGTCCTTGGTGGCAACCACAGTTTTCATAAAGCAGGCACTGATAACAGCTGTGATCACAAAGAATGTGAAAACTGGATTCACCAAGTACTCAAAAACACACAAAACAAATTTCACCTCTTTCTATTTTTCCGTCTGATATTTTCAGGCCTATCCCATGATTTTTCAGGAACCAGAACTAATGGTGCAGATATCATCAATACTAAGCTAAAGAGTCGAGTGCTTTTAGTACTGCTGCCCGGCTGGTGGTGTGCGTCACCCCAGCTGCAGCCCTGAGTGTAGCTGCCCCTTGACTACACAGCCCCTTGGACATGCTTTCCGATGGGCTGGTTGAATCTCCCCACTGAATGAAGAAGCCAGTGTAGCAGCTGTGACTTTGCTTTCAAACACAGCCCTCAGTGCTGGCGATAGTCAAAGGTGCCCTTTGAACAGCTAAAACAAAGTTCCCCATGCTTCAGAAAAGGCTTCAGGGATTTTTCTTTCAAAGGAGCAATACCTACAATGCAACCAACTGCAAAACACCACCATCCTAGCCGAGAGTCCCACTTTGCTTTCCATAGGAGACTGTTGCTGTGGCTGACTAAGAGTAAAAGATACAAATTTATATATATTTTATATATATTATTTTATATATAAAATATTTGCAGTGGATGGAGCAATTTCTTTCTTTTTGCAACATCTGTGAATGATCAGCATCAGGATTCTGGCTGATTGCTGGATACAGAGCAAATCCAAGTTGAAACATCTGTGCATCAGATATGCATCGCTGCTGATCCATCTGCAAAACACATCAGATGTCAGTTGATTGACTTGCACTTGATTGGGCTGGATAACCAACCAGTAGGAAAAGAGAAACTACACAGCACAGCGAGAGTTGTTCCCCCTCACCCCTACTTCTTTTTAGCTCTACATTATTGTTCCTCTGTCCATGTTTTTGCAGTTGTTTTTCTTGCATAGTGCAGTTATGGTATTGAATATGGATAGGAGACTGAAAGCCCACATTTTGAAAAGGCGGGAACACAGATGTCCCTGGCAAAAAATAACTGTATCCGTTATCACCATTGCCAAAAGCATAAATGAAACATGTAATGAAATCTTCCAGAAACTGCTTTGGGATCTCAGCAGGAATACTGGGGAAGGTTTTGAGTGTGTTTCTGCAACAGAGATTTGAACACTTTTGGGTGTCTTATCCTTTGGGTTTTAAATCCCGTTGAATTAAACACAACTGTGATAATAAAGTTTGTTGTTTGAAACTGAAGTCATATTTTCTATATTGCTAATCCCTAACTGCATTTACGCTGGTCACCCCCACTCCTCATTGATTCCTACTGCCCACTTTGTTGGGTCATGTGCATGTGCAGTTGGTGCAGTCTTCATCAGAAGTACTCCTGCTCTTCTGGCTGCTTTAGTAACCTCTGGAAGTGCAGACATGCATAATGATGATTAAGAAGACTCTCTTTGTTAGTTTTTTAATGTGATGTGCAAGGAAATGTGGCCTGGATTATGACTTAGGATATCTGTCATAGGAAACACTGTATCACTCAGTACAGCAGTCAGCCTGCACCTGGGACTTATCTCTGCCCTTCCAGCAATTAGTGAAGGAGTCAGTCATTCTCACTTCAGTAGGAGGTCTTCTAACAGTGCCTGAAAGGACAAAATAAAAATCTGTCTCACTCACTCACCTCTACATTGCTTCTGCATCACCATGGGAAATGCTAACAGCATGTTGCTGTGAGGTCTTCAGGCAGATGTGATCACCCCAGCATGATACAGGCAGCAGGTAGTAAATTAGAAGGTGACAGCTTTATACAGACATCTTTCTGACTCTAACTACTGTTGATGTGCCACATCTGGAGAGCCAGCAACCAAATCCATGAGATCCTGTCATGCTCTAGTTCCTTATGCTGCTCTGAGAGCAATGGTAATGGGGTCTTTCTGCACAGTATCTCTAAAACCCCAGCATAGAGATACGAACAGACAGCAAGATACAAAGGCTTGCTTTAACAGCCTTGTGGGACTCTGTGGCTATTACAGCTGACAGAGGAGATCTGCCACACAGTTTAAAATCAGAGCCATCACCCGTTTAATGATCTTCCCTCTGCAGCTCAAGGATATCTTGTTACCACAGTAGTTCAAACTTCCCAGTATGACTGTGATGTCTGGGCAAGTGCTTTGCAGACTGCCTTTTAATCCTGGTAGGTGCAGAGCAGTCATTCAGCACGTGGCTGTCTTAGCAGATAAATCCTCTCTTCTGTAGGCATCCTCTGCATGAGATTACAGATGCCTACATGGGAAATGAAATGTCATCAAAGGCTGTGGCTCAGGTAAATGTACATGAGATGTTTTATTTGTGTCATGTCAGCTGGAGGAAGAAATCACCTTTGGAGGAAAGGTCTTTCTGTATCAAAAAAAAAAACCAAAAAAACCCACCAAAAAACCCAGAAGAACAGAAATGGGGAGAGAAGCATGGATCTCTTCAACTTGTACAAAAACCTGAAAGAGGAGTGCAAATAAGTTGGAACTAGTCTCTTCAGTGGTGCCCAGTTACAGGACAAGAGGCAATGCAGTGGGCACAAACTGGAACACAGGAGGTTCCCTCTGAACATCGGGAAACATTTTTTCACTGTGAGGGTGACCGAGCACTGGCACAGGATGCCCAGAGAGGTGGTGGATCTCCACCCTTGGAGATACTCCAAAGCCATCCAGACGTGGTCGTGGGCAACTGGCTTAAAGTGGCTGTGCTGGGCCAGGGGGTTTGGACCAGATGACCTCCAGAGGTCCTTCCAACTTCAGCCAGTCTGTGATTCTGTGACAGTGAGTGAGGGGACCTCTGCAGACCAGTCTGGTGTGAGCATGCTCTTCACCCATGTACTCAGAGCAGAGTCCACCAGCTCAGTGGTATGTGGCAGTGAAATGCTTGCAGTCTGTTAGTAACAAACGGCAGTGTGATGGATTGGATGGATTTTGAAATGATGCCTCTAACTGATCTAAAGAATAAGTAATGATAAAATGTCCAGCAACTGGCTAGGTGGAAACAACAAATGGAAGATTGTCATCCAGGCCTCAGAGGTGACCCTCAGTGTGCTTCATATAGGGGGATTTTTTGGAGGCCAGACTCAAAAACAGACCCTAATGTTGAATGATTCATTCTCTCAATGTACTGATAGACCAGGCCAATTTTCCAGTGCCTGTCTGGTCTAAATCCTACTCACTGTTTTTAGCATGCAGCACTGGAAATGAAGAAGAGCAACATTACTGCTAAGACAGCTTGGTGCTTGTGGAAGTCAACCTTGGCTCTGTGAGAGCTTTTAGGATCTTCTCCAGCAACAGTAAGCTACTTTTGAGGAAGAACACAGGCACTGAGAAGAACAGTGCAAAACATCTAAAGATATGGAGTTTCTGATGCTGATCCAAAAATGAATTTGGCCTCAGAGCACATGTTGCATGAGATACCAATGCCATTTTGGAGGGATATACTCACTTCTGCTGCCACAGCAGAGCTAGTTGGGGATTCTCATGCCAGGGTCAACCTAGCCTGTGCATAACCAGTTGCATAGCATGACCCTACCTGAGATCCTTTGTTCTAACTGTTGGTATTTACAGACCCCCTTTAAGATAGCCATACCCCAAAGCACGGGTAGAAGACATGCAAATGTGCACATGGAGCAGTATAGCAACTTTGGCTGAAGAAAAGCCTCCTTACTGCTGAGCTGACTACTGCAACATGGATGTCCCATGTCTCCACTGTTTTCTGTGGCAACAGACCTCTGCTGCACTCACCTGTTATTCATGCTTGTGGAGGTTCTGCCATAATTTTTAGCAAGGTGGGAAACTTTTTGGTACTAAAGTTATCACCTCATAATTTTGCTGTTAAAAAAGTGTCAGTTCCCTTGGGGGAATGCTGGGAAGACACTGGAATACTTGATGTAAGGCAGAGAGTTTGTCTTGCCTAGGTTTTATCACCTGACAGTCAGTCTTCTCATGTGAGCTACTGTGAGCCTCTGGGCTTCTTTGCACACAGCACAGGCAGAGATAGGGCCAGAAGATGATTCCTCTCAGCCAAAGATTTGTTCCTAAAACCGGAGGAATTTCTTCTCAGTTCTTGTCCTTGTTAAATGAAACGGGCATTACTAGCTCCATTGAAAACTATGTGAGCTCCAACAGGCCTGCCACCTCCTCTTCCTAGCTAGGCTTGTTTGAAGAACTGCTTAGATTAGGGCAAAGAGTTTTCTCATGTAGGTGGGAAGGAAGTTTCAGGCTGTCTCTGGAGGGAAGAAAAATAATGGTCTAAATTTGCTGTACATACACACTCTCTGAATTGGGCGCAAGGAGGATAAAAGGCTTTCTGCTCAGTAGTGAAATTCAGCTTCAGAGAAAGTGAATATGCAATCTGCAAGCAGCCCTGCACAATATCTCAATTGAATGAAAGAGCATCCAGAGACCCACAGACCTTTTTTTGAAGCAGTCATCACAGAAAGGGAGGTGGTATGCAGAGAGAAGCAGCCTTCTGTCCTCAAGGACTTAGAAAGAAGCAATTTTCTTCAGTTCCTTTGGGAACAGATTCAGGAAAACTGGAAACATGCAGGGATCCACCTGCCTTGCACTACTCCAGTGCACAATGTGCCATGAACAGCTGAGAAAGTGCAATTGCTGTTAGATTTCCAATAGCATTGGCCCATCTTCTTGCAGGGCACAGGAGTGATGTGCCTTCAGAGGCAGGAACTAATTCACCTGGCAAACTAGGGATAACACAGCCAGAATACTGAATGCAGCAGTGGCAATTTCTGGCCAAAGGAACTGAAGGGTTTTCAAGTCAGACTAAATGGATTTACTTTCCTGAATTTACTCCTGTTTCATTTAAGCCAAGCAAAACCAGCTTTCTAAGACTGGGTCACTCTCATGTCTTTATGTAATCAGTTTAAGAGGACATCTTAATGTGAGTTGAAGCTGGTCTGTTTGTGAGAAAAACCTCAATATAGATTTGGATCAGGCAGTAATTCAGCAGTGTTGATGTCAAGTGCAATATTTGCAGGGGGAGGTTATCTCTTCTGTCACATCTGGTGATGCAGCTAGGGTAAAAGGCAAATGTTTAGGTGCATAGGCTTTCGAGCTTGTGAGCTGAGTAAACATGGCTTGTTTACTGGAACATAACAGGAACCTAGTACAGAGAGTTTCTGCATATTTCTTACTATCAGCTGTAACTGGAACACTCTCTTGATTATATTTTAGTGAGTTTACCACAGAAACAGTAAGTTGTCATATAAACAGAGACAGGTCTTGGATCCAATCGTAAAGCTCCACGGAAACATTCCTATCCTTTCTGTCAGGCTCACCAGTTTTGAGGGCATCTTGCATCTGTTAGGTCTGTAAGGCACCCACTGTAAGAAAGTCTTAGTCCTAAACTCTTGGTTCCGCTTCTGCCAACACTGAATAACGTTGTTTGTGATAGTGGTGGCTGCCATAGATGTATCAGCATGCTTGATTGCAACACTTTACCTTGGGGCACTTTTCATCATCACTCAGCATGTCTCCATGACCCTGGCCACCAAAGCAGAGCATGGATCACAGACACAGGTCCAGAAATAGCATAGCTGCTTCAGCACAGTGCCATATGAACACATCACACAATCTGGTCCCTGCATATGCCGCAGTATTGAGCTTTGCAGCTCTACCAGCCTTTGAACTAACTTCGTTATCTCAGCACAATACTACATGAAATAGCATATTCACCCCACTCTGTATCAAAGACCCTAAACCCCTGCAGCTCTCAAAGCAAATTCGAACACCAGTGTTGTGCTGCATCCCTCAACTTTTCTGAAAACACAAACTGCAAAAATATGATCTGATTTCTTTCGCAGGGTGTGGTCTGTTGGTTAGAGCAAGATGACCAATCCCAAAAGCTGGTTAGACTGTTGTGACACATCAGGCAGTCTGCAAATACTCATTGCTTCAGCTTTTCACTATCTGCCACAAGACTTGCCTTCAGAAGCCAGAACAGGTGCGTGAGGATGGGTGGGCTGAGTTATTGTGAAAATGCTTCTGGAGATCAGAGCTTGCTCTGGGGTGTGCAGGCACTGCCTTACTACTAGCAGACAAGGGGCAAACCCATGCTAAGTCTTCATCCCTACATTGCAAATTTTCTTGAAGAGGATCAGAGAGAGCAGGCTCATGGGAATCTGCTGGAGTTTGGCAAGAAACTGACCTCTGGATAGGGTCTGGGGAGCAAGAAGGGTGCATTAAAGCCAGGAGGACTTGGCGCCTGGCCAGGAAGTAACAAGGTATAATTGTGTCCCCAGGAGCGATGGGGAGAATCCCAGGAAGTAGGGTGTAAATTATCCCATTTCCTCCACTGGGGTTTGGCCAAGGATTAACACCCCTGTTTGCTTAGGAGATGTCCTGCAGTGCTTTTAATATCTGCTGCTGTCTCATGCAAATGCACTGAAAGAGTACTTCTAAGCAAGTGTCATGAATCAACACCAGCCCAGGCTCGCAGGAAAAACAAATAGCCAGCCCTTCAGGCTTAACTGAGGGTCTGTCTCTCTGTAATTTATGGGGGCCCAGAGGCACGCTTAGTAAGGAAGTGTGATCTCCTCCTTGCGTTTAGGGTTACAGCCTGCAGGCCATTTTTAGAACCAGCCAGGAGCTTGTCCTGTGCCAAGCACATGAAGAACATGTCCTGGCAAAACTGAGCCCCATCGTGGCCTCCACTACAGGTGTATTAGCTGCTCCTGATGAGCGAGTGGAGGGAGCTTCCTTGCAGGATGATTTTCATCACAGCCCTGGAATTGTTACCACTGAGTTAGCCCTTGTGTTTCTAACATCAACACCTTGCAAATTAATTCATCATGGGTGATATGGGGGGAAAGAGTCACCTTTTGCTATTATGACACACCTAGTATTAATGATCAAAACCAGAGTGGTGGCATCTTCCCTGCTCCACTCGCAAGGCCCTGGCCTCACCCTCTGTGCCCTATCTGCCACCCCCCATGAGAGGTCTATCCTTTAAGTGATGATGTTTTTTAAAAGTAATTATCTTAGATGGAAGGGTTGACTTGATGTAAGCATATGGTACAGAAAACCCCTTCCATACATAACTGGTGCTCCACTATCCACAGTGGTTTAGTCAGTCTGCAGCTAAATCCTACCAGTGAGTAGTCACATCAGAGTCCCCCCACAGCCAGCCTGGGACTAGAAGTGATTTTTTCTGTGTGTGCAAGGGACTGAGCCCAAATTGACAAGCCCTGTCAGGCCTGAGTTTGCATTCTGGCAGCATTGCCAGGCAGGATGAAGGAGCAAGAGGCTGGAAGAAAGAAGTCCTTATTAGCAGAGGAGTGTTTGACACTGTCCCACATGACAACCTGGTCTCTAAATTGGAGAGAAATGGATTTGACAGATGCACCACTCGGTGGATAAAGAACTGTCTGGACGATTGCACTCAAAGAGTTGTGGTCAATGGCTCGATGTCCAAGTGGAGAACAGTGATGAGTGGCGTTCCTCAGGGGTTGGTACTGGGACCCGTGCTGTTCAACATCTTTGTCAGAGACATGGACAGTGGGGTAGAGTGCACCCTCAGCAAGCTTGCTGATGATACCAAGCTGCATGGCAAGGTAGACATGCTGGAGGGGAGGGATGCCATCCAGAGAGACCTGGACAGGCCAGAGAGCTGGGCCTGTGCGAACCTCATGAAGTTCTACAAGGCCAAGTGCAAGGTTCTATATCTGGGTCACGGCAATCCCAAGCACAAATACAGGTTCGGCAAGGAATGGATCGAGAGCAGCCCTGAGGAGAAGGACTTGGGGGTGCTGATTGATGAGAAGCTCAACATGAGCCGGCAATGCACAATCACAGCCCAGAAGGCCAACTGTACCCTGGGCTGCATCAGAAGAAGTGTGACCAGCAGGTCAAGGGAGATGATTCTTCCCCTCTACTCTACTCTGGTGAGACCCCCACCTGGAGTATCATGTCCGGCTCTGGAGCCCTCAGCATAGGAAATACATGGATCTGTTGGAGCGGGTCCAGAGGAGGGCCACAAAGGTGATCAGAGGGCTGGAGCACCTCTGCTATGAGGAGAGGCTGAGAGAGTTGGGGTTGTTCAGCCTGGAGAAGAGAAGATTCTGGGGAGACCTTATTGCAGCCTTCCAGTACCTAAAAGGGGCCTACAGGAAAGTTGGCAAAGGACTTTTTACTAGGGCATGTAGTGATAGGATGAGGGGGAATGGCTTTAAACTAGAAGATGGTAGATTTATATTAAATATTAGGAAGAAATTTTGCACTGTGAGGGTGGTAAGGCACTGGAACAGGTTGCCCAGAGAAGTTGTTGAGGCCCCGTCCCTAGAGGTGTTTAAGGCCAGGTTGGATGGGGCTTTGAGCAACCTGGTCTAGTGGAAGGTGTCCCTGCCTATGGCAGGGGGGTTGGAACTCAATGATCTTTAAGGTCCCTTCCAACCTAAACCATTCTATCATTCTATGATTTTAGATTCTATCCAGTTGTTCCACAATGAAGTTGTCCTGTTATTTCCTGGAATACATCAGAAATCTACCTATGTAAACTTGAGGTTTTACACATTGTGAATGCCTCCTGGGGGCCTTAGACTTTCCAGCTGCTTCCAGGATGGACGCCTACGTGAACAGGACCAGGATCCACCCAGGTTTTCAGGACTGCTTGCGCCTGTGTCTTTCCTCCAACCCAGAGAGGGCTTGAGAAAGAAGAGGGAAGGGGAGGGGAGGGGAGGGAAAGGAAAGGGAGGGGAGGGAAAGGAAGGGGACTTGTTGCATCCCTCCTTTCCAATGTCTAAGCATCTGTTTTTCAGTAAGTAGGGCTGAGGGCCATTTATAGGTTAGCAATGGGGCTACAGCTCCCAGAGAGAGAGAGAGACCGACTAGCCTTCAGAGACTCTTCCAGCCCTGCAGAGCAGGTTTGCCCAATGTGCTTACTGTCCAGCATGCAATTTCATGACACAGCCATGCTCAACGCACAGGAGCACCAAAGCATCAGGTGAGAGGGTGAGCCATGGGATGATCAGGATGGAACATCCCTTTTGGTGGAGAAAATCAGTTAATTTCACTCAGACTGCTTGAGCTTCACCATAGAGCTGTGGCCTGTTTCTGCTTTTCCAGTTGCAGTATGATGGCAACACAACTCAGCCACACTTTTAAAACACTCAAGATACAGAGTGCTTTATATCTGCAAGACATACGGGGTCCCTATTTACTGAATTTAATAAAGTAACGCATTACTCATACTTATTTTGACAATCCTTTGCATTTTTTCCTCCTAACGTTATGAATTAATAGCTGAACAATTCACAGTATTTTTACTATTTTGTTAGCACTTTATTCTCACCTTTTAAACAGTTTAGTTTTTGATTGCACCTTATAAAGAATACTTCCAGATTGGGGAAAGTGGTTTGTAAGCTGTCCTTTAACTCTTTCCAGCCTGGCTTCATATGATCCTCTCCTTTAGCTGGGGCCTAGCACAATTCAGAGTGCTCTGTTCTGGTCATGTACTTTCTCTTCACCTCCTTTCAATACCTAAGAGATTTATTTTTGTTTAGCTTTCTCTCTCCATTCATATTGAGATTACTATTATTAAGATGCGTTTAGAGAACAGAATTCCACTCTTTACTCTTTATTCTTGGTTTCTGGCTAACTACGCTTGATAATTACATGTAACCACTTCACTTTGTAATATATTCCCCATATTTCCCTTCCAGCTGACCTAACACTTTCATACAGTAACATACTACAAAGTTCACTAACCCTTTTTATCTAGAGGCATAATTGGGGCTCTGTGCTCCTGAATCTCTGAAGTCCACATCGATCCTTCTAAGCAAACTTCCTTTCAAATGCAGATAAAGTAGAGTACTTTTTCTCAACTCAACCTGATGAAGAAAGCTCCTTTGCCTCCTTTATTATGTGCTTTATGATATCTGTTTCATAATTTTAAATGGTGAGAAATCCTCATGCTTAATTTTCACAGCATTTAAAATCTATGTTGAATTCAAAACCAGCCAAATCATGTTAGATACTGGGTGAATCACAGCTGACCTGCCTGTTAACAGACTATGAATATAATTCTGTCCCAAAGTCTGTGCAAATCTCTTTTGTGGCAGCTTCTTTCACCCAAGGCTCACTGTGTTTGGATGTATGAGGTGGCTTTCTCTCCCATTGTGGGTTAATGTTAGGTAGCAAAGGCATATGCGCAAGCTGGAGGTTGGTCAGGAGCGTATGCACTGCATGCACACTGTGCTGCATGTGCACACAGATACATGCCATCTAAATTAGCACGTGCAGGAGTTTTGGACTGTGATCCTCTGCAGATCTGTTAGCAGTAACACCCACTTGAGGAGATTTAGGCCTCTGACAGCCTCTCAGCCATTTTCATGTAACTGTTCCTATGGTCTGGGAAACTGACTCAACATCAGCCAACAAACATCAGCTGACAGAAAAACAGTAGGTACTTTATACACACAGTCCAGCCCACTACTTGGCCCCACCTGTAGGCGCACAAGCACGGAATGTGAGTGTGAGCAACTGCCTGTGCATGACAGCTGCTTAAACCATCCACTTGCACTCTGCAGTTGTAAGAGACACAGCTGTGGAGCCTGTCCCTTCAGTTACCTTGAATTAACTACCAACCCGACAACTCAGGTCACAGACTCCCTGGGGTCTCAGGCCCTGATTCAGAAAACCATTTAAGAGCGTGCTTCATTTTACCTTTTCTGTGCAATGTACATAAGCACTTGCTTAGCCTTAAGCACATGCTGAAGTCCTATTGAAATCATTTTGCAAGGAATTGGGATAAACAAATCCAAGCCACTCTGCAGACAGAACTTTATTAAATAAAAATGTTGGGTTTCTCTCTTAGGTTTCTGTTAATAGGTCTAGGATGTGGCTTTCTACTGAAATGTTGCAGTGAAAGTATAAATTACTTTTAAAGTCTCGATAAAACATTTCCTTTGTCCTTCCTCGTTCCCTATTTTCCATTAGCAATTCACCACAAAGAATGCCTTTCCCACGAATCCAAAAATAAAGCCAAGCAGCATCTTAATCTGCATTGCCTGATGCCTGCAAGCTGCGTGTTTCAGATAGTGGTGTTATGTATTTTGCTATTTTAGAACCCAAAGCAACTAAAAATGCTCACGCAGGAGGTACCTAATCAGTCTGGCAGCACTCCTCTGTGCAATGAAAGATTTATTCTTGTTCTCTCTAACTTGATCTAGGTATTGTATGAATACTATCTGGCTTCCATGCCCAGAACTACATATGACCAAATGTGGGTCTGGCTTACTGCATTCCATGGTAGAAAAGTGTTGTTGCTATGTTTTATACCTGGCTGCTAAGAGTGATGTTTGTTTGGAAAAGCTGCTTAACTGTTGCTGACTCATGGGCAAACACACTGTTTGAACCCCCAGTGTCAAATCAGGGAATTTTTGAGAGGATGATGAAAGTTGTCCCATCTTCACTTCTTGCTCTGATAGGTATAGGAATATCGAGAGCATTGGCAAATTGCAGGCAGTATTTTCCCCTGCTGTAAAAAATGAATAATAATTAAAATAGTTAGGGATTATAACTACTATATATTGCATAAATGCCATATTCTTTGTCAGATAATATTTTTTGTTCTAAATGGTTGGGATGACCTAACAAAAGATGCATTTCATGTATTACCAGTATCATTCTCTTCATCAAAATCCACAGTATTCAGAAATATAGTAATGCACATAACAGAAGGCAAGATAACGAAGGGGTTTCGCTCAGGCTACCATCTTCTGGAGGCAGTTACTTTGCACCACAAAACTAGGCTCTCCTAGACAAAGTAAAGAATAGCACCTTCGCTTTCTTTGAGTTGGTGGGAAGTTTGTCATTGACTCTGAACCAGAATTTAATCTTAGAGACAGAGATTTGGATCTCTGGGGTTGAAAAAGATGAGTTTAAAAGCAATTCTTAGAATAGGGTAAACCTAAGGAAACAATGACTATCTTAGTCTGCAAAGAGCCTGAAACAGTTGATCTGCAGCTTGCCTGTTGCTTTGTGCATTTTCATACACACAGCTTCAGAAGGAATGGTCAACATTATAATGAAATTATAGTAGTCTTTTAAGATCATCTTTGTGCATCCAGTGTACCCAGCCCAGGGGTAGCTCAGGTCCACCAGCTATGAAAAGAAAAAGCAGAAGTATCCCTATACCACAGTGACCGTAATGGTGAAAGTAGAAATAGTAAAAATACCACTACTGAATGCTGAGAAAAGATGGAGAAATGCATTGTGGAGAAAGGTCTGCATTAAGAACGACACGTTATTCTGCTACTTAATCCATCAGATACTAGAGTGGCGTAACTTTTCATAACTTTTTCATTTGGCCTCTGTTGTCTTTTTATTTATGGCTTCAAAAGATTTTGGCTTCTTCTGTGTTTGAAGTCCTTAATTAAAACAACTGGGGATGGTGCAGGAGAGAATGTACCATACAATAGCACCATACACCATGGTGGGCAATGGGGAGTTAGTGTTCTAACTTCAAAGGTTTTCTTAACTTAAGCCCTGAAAAGTCCTAACAGTTTTGCTATATGTGAATTATACATGCCGTATTAAGATTATCAGGAAGATCCTATTATGAATATTTTGAGAGCTATGAAAGTTCATTCTTTTAATTTGCACCAGACTAAAAACTGGCATGCTTCTGGGCCTTGCTCAGTATAAGACTGTGATCAACAGTATGTACTTTTGTGAGGTTTTAAATACCACTCTCCTCAGCATATACGGCTGAATTTTACAATTAAAGATGGTGCTACGTTCTTTAGTGCATTTTTCGTCTTAAATAGATCACACTGCTTGTGCAAAGCACACCGGACACACAATTTCGGCAGAGGCGTCCTGAAACAAGAAAACAAACAAACAAAAAAAAAGAGTGAAAATAGTTGCTCAGTCTGAAGTTGACGGACAATAAAGAGACTTGGGAAGAACCGCAATATCCAGTTTCGTACTCAGTTCAGGAGAGCTGGCGGCCGGGCCCCGACCTACGGCGGCGCGGAGGGAAGGCGGCCACGCGCGGCGCCCAGCGCGGCCGGGGCGCTCGCGCTGCCCGCGAGCCGGGCGCGCGGCGGGGGCTGCCGGGACGCGGGGCGCAGCCGCCCCAGGCCCCCCCGGGGGCCAACCGGCAGTCTCGCGGCCTCACGCGGCGCCCAGCGGCCTCGCCGGGGCCTGCCAACAGCCGGGCGGCGGCGGCGGAGGCGGCGGCGGCGGCGGCGGGGCCCGAGGCGGAACCCCCCGCTGCCGCCGCCACCACCCGCCCCCAGTGCGGCGGGGCCCGCGCCCTCCCCTTCCTCCCCCCCCCCCGCCCGGCACGGGAGCCTTTAAGAGGAGGGGGCAGTGGCTGCAGGGCTCGGCCAAGGGACGGGGCCGTTCCTGTGAAGACTGGTGGATTAGGTCGATCGGCCAAGAAAAAAAAAAAAAAAAAAAAAAAAGGCAAAAGAGGGGGGAATTAAAAAGAAAAAAAAAAGGGACGTGTGGAAGCAGAAGAGGGGGATAAAAACAGGGAAAAAAAAAAAAAAAAAAAAAAAAAGGGAAGCCATCCCCAAATTGTGCCAAGCCTGGGAGCGAGCAAGCATGGTGCATCCCTGCTGGCTCTACCTGCTGCAGGGCTCCCTCCTCCTGCTGGCCAGAGCACGGCAGAGCCGTTACCCCGCCGGCGCCTGCCCGCTCCGAGGAAAGGTAAGCGCCGGTACGGGGGGGTCTTCGCTGCCCGCCGCGCCGCAACGCACCGGCCGCCGGCGCCAGCGGTGCGGGGGCTGCCGCCACCGCGCGGGGGTTGCGCGGGGTGGGGGGCACGGCGCGGCCCTCCGTTTCCCTCGGTGTGCGGTGGCGAGAGCATGGGCTGAGCCGGGAGCGCCCTGACCGCGACTCAGCCCGAACCGCGGTGGGTGCGGGTTGCGGAGCGCGGGCGGCGGCCGTCGGGCGCGGGTGGCTGGGGGAAGCGGGGCGAGGGAGAACGGAGGGGAGGGTGGTTTCTTGGGGCTGTGCCGCCAGGTGGCACGACCACCGCTGGGTGCTGACGGAGGAGCGTGATGCTGGAGGAGGATCCCGGGCTGACCTGGCGCTGCTGGGTGGTAAGGGCAGCTGAGGGTCCCTGTTCCGGTTTAAGTCTGATGTTCTGGCCAGTGTGAAGCTTGTGAGCAGGGTGTCACTTCCATTAAAAATCAGACACTGAGAAAAAGCAGTTCTTGCTGAAGTTTCTGAGAAAAAAGTACCAAAAATTGTGCAGAAAAAGCCTTCCTAAAACTTACTTTGTCTTAATGTGTCAGGGCTAACAGACTGTCTGTGCTGTCTGTAGGCATATGCTTGGACCTGGAAGCAGCCTGACTGGAGGTGCTGTTTATCTGAGATGCTCCTAGGACATGTGTCTCGCCATTTGTGTTCATCGCCTGCCCCAGACTGGGTTACCGGCACAGCTGTTTAGGAAGCTGGAAGCCCTAAGAAGTTAAGTGCAGACCTTCTGCACTGGGGAGGTGCCAAAGCCACAGTGGGCTTACTGCAGAGTAGGTGTGCAAGCGTAGGTTGCTGAGAAGGCTTTGCAACTCTGTAAAAGGTCTGCTCTGTGACCTTTTTTCTCTCTCTCACCTGCCCATGCAACTACATACAGCCCTTGGTCTAGGGGCCTTGCTGCCTCCTGCTGAGCACACAAGACCCTCTGCAGCCGTAGAGGCTGAGATGTCTCCTGCTAGGATCTAGGGCACAGCCGATTCAACCATATGCTAAGCTACATCTCCCTCACTGGAGATGTCTGCCTGAGCTTGGGTTAGACAGAGCTGAACCCCACCTTGGAGGAGGGTGCCTTACCAATTTGCTTGTGCCTGGAACAAGTTTGTCAACTGGATTTATAGGTGGCCAGCCGTGACAATGCCATAAAGCCAGGTCAAGCCTCTGGAGTGGGTGTCCCCTTCCCCTTGAGGGCACGAAGTGCAAAAGCTGTGGGCTGGCGTGAATCTGCTGCAAGGAGCTAGTGAGAGCAAGAAGGAAGGGGATAGCCCCTGAGAGCCTGAGCAGCGGAAGTTGTACGTGGGGAGATGGGTAATTCACTGATTTGGTGGGACACATAGGGAGTTTTCCTCAGGAGCCATTGACTGGACTTCTGCCAGTTACCGGCAACAATGGAGGTGAAATGTTTTAATGGTATCCCATTATCTGCTGTCTGTCGTTAAAATGTGAGACCGCCTGTAGTTCTGGTATTGGCTAGCTGTTTCTGAGGGTCATTGGGACAGTGGTGGTAACCACAGCTGTCTAGGAACGGCAGCATCAGCCTTATCTGCAAAGCCGTTGAGTGTACCATTATGAATACTTACACCAACCCCTTGGGAAAAAAACATTCCTCCTTGTCCCTGCATCATCAGGGAAGGCTTTTTTGTTTGTTTTTATCTTAATTCTTTATGGGATCTCTTTTCTTACCTCTCTAGATTACAGATATACCTTTCTTCTTTTTGTCAGATTGCCTAAACTTCTGACATGAAAGAAATATGTGCATCAGTGTCTGAAAGAGAGAAGCTGCTATTTTAAGGAATGGACATACAATATTTCAGAGGGCTTTCTCATCATCATTCCAGGTTATATTTAAAGCTGGAACCAATACTGTGCCCCATCATTCTTTTTTTTTTTTTTTAATAGGAAAAAAGGAACGCTTTGAAAACATTTAATCTAAAATAAAGTATGCTGGAATCTTTTGGGTTATATTCCAGTTACTAAGTAATGTGGTCTGATGGAGCTTTCTTTTTGCTTAACACTGCAGTGTATTGGTAAATTTAAAGCCAGAATCCAGGGGTTAACAGCAGAATGCTTGTAATTGTAGCTGGTTAGTATTTTATGATGTCATTCCTGATAGGGGGCCAGTTAATTTAAATGGCTACCTTTCCCCATATATACACTTCAGCAGAGCAAGTAATCTGTCTGCTCTCAACCCTTGGCTTTTTAGTTAATAATTTGATTTTTATTTTTCATTTCTGGCAAATGGAAACTGAATGTGTGTTCTTTTAAAAGTTGTAGCCAGTGCAGTGTTTATCCCTAGGCAAATTCTGCTTACAGTGTTGAGTTTGGGAGTGTCAGTAAGGCAGGTGGGCAAAAGCTCAAGAGAATGACTACTAAAAGTGTGCCTAGCATTTCTGTGTGCATTACTGTAGATGCATGGGGCACTTTACGTGGTGAGTACAGTTTTTGTGTCAATTAGATATAAATGAACATGACAAGATACAACACCAGGGCAGGTTAGAGGGAGGGAGAAAGCCATATAGGGATGGTAATAGGGCTGCCTGCCTGGGTGAAGTATTGCATACCACATGCTCTGGCTTCTGTAGCAAGCAAAAAAATTAAAGAGAATATTGTGGGTTGAGAAACAGTGCAATACTGGGCTGAGATTTGGAAGATGTCGCTGTGGGGCCAAGTGGTAGGTATGAGGGTTAGGGGTCCTGAAAGACACTGAAACCACAGAAGGCACCTACCTGCACAGGGAGTTATACATTTTGTGCTGCAAAAATGTATAGTCTACATAGATGAGACAGAAGATAGAAGGAAGCAGACGTGATGTAGAAGGAAGCAGACCAGATGTAGGTTTTCCATGTCTGGAGTTCACATCCAGTTTCTCAGTCCCTGGACAGCAGTTTTCCTTCCCCTCTGAGCCTCGGTTCCTCACCACAACTTTCCCTCTTGAATTTTTTTGGTTTTTAAACTCCCATGATCTTCTTTGGGATGCATCTAGTGGCAGCACTCTGAACATTCTTTGTTCCTCCTGGTTTTTCCTGCATTGTTTTCTGGGTGTTTACCATACTTTTTACTCTTGGCAGTCATTTGGCCCAATTTGAGTTAGTTTATCAGAAGAAAGATGACACTTTCTGTGATCCTCTTTGGCACTGCTCTTCCTGCAGAATCATTGCTCCCTCACCTGAAATGATGCTTGGTGTCTGACAAACACGGTAGTATTGTGTATTTGAAGACTACAGGTTACATCCTATGGTAGACCTATAAATACTGCTGGAAAAGCAAGTTGCTGGGAGTAGTTAAAATTAACACAATCTGAGGCTTGGGATTTTTTTAAATCTTAAAAGAAGAAATCTCTTGGAAAGATAACAAAAATACCTCTCAGTCATAGCCTGTGTTCTGCTGAAGCAGATAGAAGGAAGACAGGAGGTCATGGGAGTTTGTAGTGCCACCTGTGGACAACCAGCTTTGTGATTACAGGGCAGATGTTGGGATATGGGACTACCATGCTCTGGTTTCCACTACTGAGCTGCAATACATCACTTTACTCTTCCTTTCTTCCAGATTGTTTTTTTTGTTCTTGCCTAGACTCTCTATCAGCTCCTAAGGAAATAACCTTGATTTTCACCATGCTTTTCCAGGATTTCTGCAATGCCTGACACTGTTGCCCCCTCATTTTGGGGAAGCATTGTCTGTCCTTATGTGCCCCCAGCACATGTCACGGCGGGCAGTGGTGTTTGTCCCTTGTGCAGCCCTGGGTGGGAAGGGAGGCTTTCCCAGTCTTATTGTAGGGAGTGGATCCCATAGGTCCCAGTGCATTGCCTCTGTGACAGTGTCAACTTCAGCAGCTCCTTTTCCTTCTCCCTCATTCCCCTGCTGGCTGGGGAAAAGCCTTTCTCCTTTTTTCGTTCTGAGCAATTTTTTTGGCTTTGCTGATACCCTAAATCAATTCACAGCCAGCTGTTGCTCACCTGGGGAGGTGAGGTAAGGGAGAAGGCGCTGTGCCATTGTGCTGATGGTTCAGAAATACCTTGATCTGGTACTACATAGTGGGAGGTTAAACTTGAGGTACAGTGGCGTGTGGTGTGGCTAGTGTGACTCTGCCTAAGGTCTTGGTGTGGCAGTAAACGGGGAGACCTGTCTTCTCATGCGGGACTGCTGCTCTCTTTCTTAGGCTACCCTTATATTTTTTTCCCCTGGCTCCTAGTTTTTGCCATCACGAGTAATGGATTGAGTACCACCTGTAAATTGAAGAGTGGAGACAGAAATATGCCTCTTGATCTATATGTGAATCTGACTTATTGTTGTTGTGCTGCTGAAAGTGAAATTCCTGGAGCTATACAAGCCAGCTCACTT
Source organism: Pluvialis apricaria (assembly GCA_017639485.1). Classification (NCBI taxonomy): domain Eukaryota; kingdom Metazoa; phylum Chordata; class Aves; order Charadriiformes; family Charadriidae; genus Pluvialis; species Pluvialis apricaria. The sequence goes on along the minus strand of CM030044.1, from coordinate 52,909,868 downwards.
AAGCCTCCAGGACACCACTTTGACTGTAATTTGTGCTGGTTTTAAAGCATGCCTTTCTGATGTAATAGCTGTATAGAAGGATCCTACTGCAAAGTGGGTTGTATTACCTTTATCTACTGCATTTTCTCAGGGAAGTGAGGTGAGAGGGAGGCGCTGCCAGTGATGGCATATACTGCGATGTTGAGCAAGCCTCAGCACTGGTCCTGTGTTATCATCTCACAGCCACTGAGAACATTGTTTAATGGCTCCCCTTTTACGGACTCAGGGAGAGATTATACCTGTGCTTTTCCCTCTCTGAAGCTGCAGTGAAACATGCATGAGCTCCAGGAGGTGCACAGGGATGCAAGAGTGCCAGAAGGTAGAGCAGGGGAAGCATAGACCTGTTCAGGCATACCAAGGACTTTGCCCCCTTGCCTGTCATGCAAAGCAGTAGCGGGCTGTTTTCAGGGGTCTGGCATGGAGGCAGAGCAGTGCTGAGATTCCACTCTCCATGTCCTGAAGGAAGAGGAGGTGCCAAAGGAGTGTGAGGCACTAGCATGTTCTGAGCAGCTGTAATGCTGCCTTTTGGAGGGAAAGTGAGCTTTGTGAGCTCCCATTGTAGCATCACCTGGTGATGATGCCCAACTGCTGGTGCTCAGAAACTGGCTCTGCAGGGTCTGGGGAGGTTTCCCATGCCCTCAAGCTGGCTCCAAGCAATTCTGAGAAGGGAAGTCTGGGTGACACTTGGGGTGTGTTGCCAAGTTCATGACTGCTCCTGTTGGTGTGGAAGTGCCAGCAAGGGTGCCCAGCCACTCTGCTTTGTCAGGTCTCAGTCTCTAGGACTGTGTTAGAAGTTTTGCTGGATCTCAGCCTGCTTTCTTCTGCCTGTGCTGCAGGCTCTTTAAAGGAAGACTTTACTCTATGCCTGATGGTCCTGATGGCCTATGTGATTTCCTCAGTGGTACCACTAACAGCTGGCAGTATTACTCTGCTTTCAGTATCCAGTTGTGAAAGCTGGGGGAATTTGCAGAGCAAAAAAAGTGAGAGTGCAATGCCAAACACCTTTCTAGCTGGGCTGTGTGTAGTAGTCTGGAGCAGCGCTGATAGTCTGTGTTAAAGCCTGGTACCATCCATCTGGGTTTGAGCCTTCTGGCTGGGTTTATTCAGGAGCTGAATTCAAGTTTTAAGATGTCTGGTGACCACTTGATCTTTACAATTCCTTGCAGTCATGGCTGTTCTTGTGCACTGCCATGTACATGATCAGACTTGTGCAAAGTGAAGGACTGTTGGCCTCTTGACCTCACACCTGTCCCAGGTGCCTCTTCCATCTTTTTACTTGCTTGTACTTCTGGTCCTTCCTCCTTGATGGCTGACTACTACTTTCCAGTTCATTTCTCACTACAGTGGTGTGTCCTTCCATTTTTCCCTCCTGACAAATGACAGGAAGGAACCTTGTCTAGTTTTCCCTCCCATTTTACTTTCTGTATTCACTTTCCAGTTTTCTTCCTGGGTTTATGTCAGATTTGTACTCACCTGTTGCCCTGTATCTTCTTTACCTCTTGGTGCTGCATCTTGTTTGTTCTCCCTTCTTCGCATGGTCTTCAGGAGAGTCTTTATGGTCTGTAATTCAGGAGCGCGTTCCAGGACTGTCCTATAGGATCCGGAGTTGTAGCACGGTGTTACCAAGGTCTTCAGACTCACAGCGTGCTGTAGAAGTGTCTGAAGAGCTCTTTGGAGTATACTTGGTTTGTCGGTCCATGCTGGTAAGATGAACTGGTGGTAGCACTTTGCTGAAGTGCTGCCTGATCTGTGGCCTGGGTTTGACATAGAGAACTGCTGGAGAAGGTTGCCTGCGATGAGCCATTGCAGAGCAGTCTTTAAGATTAACCTTTCTGACACTGGACTTTTAGTATCAGAAATTTATAGGCAATGTGCTTCCAATAAATTCCTCCAAGCAGCCTGTTCTGCATTTGGCAGTCAGGCACTCTTCTTAGATCAGCACACATACACACTTTGCCTCAGACCTGAGGTTAGAGTTATCTGCTGGCTAAAGGCTGACCAGATGTTTGGGTGCACTGGAAGCCTGTCCTCTTATGCAGACATGCAAAGGCTACCTCTTCCTGTCTGCGCAGACAAATTGAAACTGTTTGTGTCCGTTGCTCCAGTACAGACCACTGTACCAGTGGGGTGCATGTTGTGGGTGATGGAGGTCATGACTGCTGCTGGTGTAAAATGACTTTGCAGGATCCAAGCAGCACTTTTTGCACCATCTACTCTCTGGTCCTGCAGGATAGCTTGGGGCATGAGCACAGCCCTGTACTCTGGTATTCCTGGGGTGTGGTGATGCACATTTTATCATAGAATGATTTAGGTTGGAAAGGACCTTAAAATAATCTAGTTCCAACCCTCCTGCCATGGACAGGGACATTTCCCACTAGATCAGGTTGCTCAAAGTGCCATCCAACCTGGCCTTGAACACTTCCAGGGATGGGGCCTGTACAACTTCTCTGGGCAACCTGTTCCGTTGCCTCACCACCCTCAGAGTGAAAAATTTCTTCCTAATGTTTAATCTAAATCTACCTTCTTCCAGTTTGAACCCATTACCCCTTGTCCTATCGCTACATGCCCTAGTAAAAAGTCCTTCCCCAGCTTTCTTGTAGATACCCTTCAGATACTGGAAAGCTGCTATAAGGTCTTCCCAGAGTCTTCTCTTCTCCAGGCTGAACAACCCCAACTCTGCCAGCCTGTCTTAATAGGAGAGGTGCTCCAACCCTCTGAACATCTTTGTGGCCTTCCTATAGACCCACTCCAACAGGTCCCTGTTCTTATGTTGAGGGCTCCAGAGCTGGACATGATATTCCATGGAGTCTCACAAGAGAATTCTGTTGCAGCAGAACAAACTTAAAGTCTGATCCTTATTTACTGATGGGTGTGCTTTTTGAGAGATTTTAAAAGCTAATCTAAAGAAAGAAGGTTTTTCTTCCTCTGTGTTTAAAAAAGCATGACCTGGAACCACAGTCTTGAGTATGGCCTGCAGAATTTCTTCCCTTATTTTCCAAGGTATAGCATGCACTTCTCTGCTTCTTAAGAAAGAGGTGAACTGGGCTGTGAGGGGTCTTGACCATGTCTGTTTCTGCCATGTGCTACATCCCTTTAAAACTGTATTTCTACCTGTTCCAGCAAGTCTGCCTGCCAGCTGTGGTTTGTGTTACTCGTTTGTTTGGTGTCTCTCTCAGAGTGGAAAGTTCTCCTGAGATGCTGTGACACCCTCTGACTAAGTGTCACAACAGTTTCTTTGATAAAAGGTGCCTTGCTGTGCTGAAGTGAGAGGCGTCAAGGTGAAGGTGATTGAGACCCTGCTGTCCTGCTCTGCTTCAGCAAAGTGATGCTTCTGACTCAATAAAAAGTGGAAGCTGGATAAGTGCCTTGCCTGGAGCATGGGCTGCTTGGGCTGTACTCTGCTGCTGGCTTTGGCAAGATATCCAAGTGATGAGCCAGGGTGGTGTTACTGTTCAGAAGACCCAGTGTCGACTTTCAGGAGGAGAAAGCCAAGGCCAATCTTCTTGTGTTTTTAATTAATGAAAGTTGAAATCTGACCTCAAGACCTGAGAAAAGAATGGTCAAAGAGGACTCTGTGTGAGCAAAGCTGCTTTAGGAAAAGTCCATGCTGGCAAGCTGCTGAGCCAGGTGACCTGCTGGCTTGACAACATGTTTTCCTCAAGCCCTGTACTGCAGTGGTCCAGCATAAATGTCTGTACTTACTCAGCTGTGTCTCCCTCTCCCCCAGCAAAGTGAGCTGAACTCTTTCCTGTGGACCATCAAGAGAGATCCCCCATCTTACTTCTTCGGCACCATCCATGTCCCATACACTCGTGTCTGGGATTTCATCCCAGAGAACTCCAAGAAGGCCTTTCAGCAGAGCCACATAGTGTACTTCGAGCTGGACCTCACGGACCCCTACACCATCTCAGCTCTCACCAGCTGCCAGCTCCTCCCACAGGGGAAGAACCTCCAGGATGTGCTGCCTCGTGACATCTACCGCCGGCTCAAGCGGCATCTGGAGTACGTCAAGCTGATGATGCCATTCTGGATGACCCCAGACCAGCGGGGCAAGGGGCTGTATGCAGACTACCTCTTCAATGCCATTGCTGGCAACTGGGAGCGGAAGAGGCCAGTGTGGGTGATGCTGATGGTGAACTCTCTGACGGAGGTAGACATCAAGTCACGAGGCGTCCCCGTCCTGGATCTGTACCTGGCCCAGGAAGCGGAGCGGCTGAGAAAGCAAACGGGTGCTGTGGAGAAAGTGGAGGAGCAGTGCCACCCACTCAATGGGCTGAACTTCTCCCAGGTGAGATGGAGTGGTGTGTGCAGGGTGCTAGGCTGGCTGCTTGGGTGGATATCCCAGCAGCAAGAGCATGGGCTGGGACGTGAGGTAAGTGCTTTCTACCCAGAGACTCATGTTTGCTCCATGCAGCCTATGCCTTTGCCCTCAGGAGGGTTTGCTAGCTGTAGGAGTTGAGGTTACGTCCTAATTTCTCTTAGACCTGGCTTGGGGAGACTCCTCTTCTCTGGGCAGTCTGGGGCAGGCTTCACCCTAAGAGACACTGAACCTTTGGATGTCTGCTCCCTGACCCTGGCTGGGCTGCCCTGCAGGAGCCTGGGGCAGTCTGCAGCTCAGTGTCTAAACTTGCTTTTGTAATAGCTAGTTAAGAAGAAAAGTGTGATCACTTGGGGGAAGCAGGCACGCTGTGAGTAAAGCTGAGAAGTAAGCACTGGTTGGAAAAGTATCTCAGAGGACACCTCTGTGCCCTCGGAAATAGGGGCCCATCCCCTGCACTGGGAGAAGTGTTTGGTTTTGTTTTTTTCCCTTACTTTGGGACCAGGTGAGGGTCAGCACAGCTTCCTGCAGGGAGCTCCATAGGCTAGTGCAGGCCCTTGTGCCTTTGCGTTTGCAAACCAGCTGGAGTTTAGCAGCGTTATTCATGCAGTCTTACACCAGGCAAGGAGAATGACCTCTGCGTTGTCCATGTGTTGGATGGGGTGGTTGTGGTCTCTCCTCTCTGAACTAAATACACCAGGGTGCAGTGTCTGTCGCTGTCTCTGCCTGCCCAGTGGCATCACAAGCAGGCATAAGGTTGCTCTCTGGCCTGGGATACCTTTGCTGAAGGGAGGTGCTGGTTTGGGGAGAGGAAGAGGCATTTGCTTAGGAGTAGGTAAGACCTCCTGTTGCAGCATGCCCTCATAGCCCAAGGTGGGAGAACATTTGGTTGTGGGGCTGGGGAGTTTTGATGCCTGACCCTTTCCCTTGCACCCTGAAGCCTGTCCCATCACTGATGCAGTTTCCAGTGCTGGAAAGGAACGAGCAGAAGGGGAGGTGCAGCCCAGCAAGGGGAGGGACAGCAGTTTGCGGCAGATGTCAGAAGTGCTGCTACCCCAGCCAATCTTGACGGGGGACGACAGTGCAGGGAATAGCACAGCAGCCCAGGGTGCATCACTTGTGCAGTCCTTGACTTCAGGCAGGGCATCTGCACTTCTCTCATCCCTTGTTTGGAGCTGTGCAGCCTCATTCACATCTCCAGTCTTTTGCTTAACTGTGCTTTGAATCCTTGTGCTGCCACCCTAGGACTGGGCTGCAAAGTCTTATCTCCTCCACCTCTTACCCAGTTGAGGCTTTATTAACCTTATTGTCCATGTTTTTCTTTTGCTGACACTGCCCCTCTGGTTTGGGGAGGGTGGGGGCGCGGGGATGTGCTTTCTCCATTGCCTTGTAAGAAAGTGGTATGGAGGCTGAGAAATACAGATTGCAAATAATGTCCCTGGTAAGCTCATGCAACAGTTGACACTTACTTTAGACCTTCACACAGCTTTCTTCACAGAGCAGTTGTTGCTGTGCTGTTTTGCAGGTGCAATAAATACCACAGCTGGGAAGCTGCATGGGGTGGGAATACAGAGCTGCAACATCCAGAGTTGCCCAGCCTGGTGACATCTATTGTGAGAGCCCAGCTGAGGGGGTAAGGGTGGGGTAAGGGTAACCAGAACTGCAGCAGAAACTTAGCTCTAGTCAGGAAAATCACAGCTCATGATTACCTCATGGTGGGTGGAGAAGTGCATGTGCATCATGCCAGCTGCGGCTCGTCCCACACCTGCTCACTTCCAGGGGGAAGAAGCACACTGTCCCTTGTGAGAGCAGGTATAGAGCAGCTACTGCACCGCAAAGTCACACCCTCACTTCTGCCCACTCCTAGATTTCCAGCACAGGCAGCTCAAGGTAAAGGAGAACCAGAGGCAGGTGATTTTTATGTTCCTAAGCTAATATCGTGGTTGTTTCAGAACCTGACTTGTGAGCTGTCATGGTTGGCAATTCTGTAAATCTTTGATTTCAAAGCTTTCTTCTCATTTTTTCAGGCAGTTGAGTTAATTATGTGTTTAATATAAACCAAACAAAGACTTTGAAATGGGCTCCTTGAAAATGGTTTTCTTTGGTATTGTGCTGCTGTCTAGGAACTCCCAGTATCAGACCACTTCTGTGTCTGCCTTTCACATGAGTGCACACATAGGGATGACTTACAAACTTCTGCTGGGGAAAATAGGGATGCAAAACCATAAGGAATGGTCTAATACTGTGCAAGAAATTCTTTTTGTTGCAGCAGAGTGGTAGAGGTGATTTACTTGGCACAGAAGTGAGTTTAGTGCTCTCATTTTATGTTTCTGCATAGGGTTTGCTCGCTCTTTCACTTACGACATGATTGTACTACCTGGTGAGGAGGACTCGCAGGCCACTTACAAGCAATACGTTGTTATTAGCTAGGTCCCTCTTTTGATCCGTACTATTGGACAAGGCCTGGTTGGTGTGGGTATGTTATTGCAGGTGAATGGCTGGGACAGTTTATCATTGATTGTGTGCATTGGGTTGCACAATACTCAGTAACAGCAATGTGCAGACAAACCTAAGCTGAACACTTCCTCCTTCTCCGTGTGAGGAGAGAGAGGAAAAAAATTAAAAACTCCACACGTACAACAGCTAACACTGCCTGTCATGGGGCTCTTTTTCTTTGGCTGTATTTATTCCAGTTTCCTCTATCTTTTGTTTTATGACTCTCGTATTTTACCTCTCTGTTCTTGCTCAACTCAGGCTGGCTGCCCACATATCATTTCTATATGGTAGACAATGATGTGCACACAATCCTCAGTCCCCCTCTCTTGTTCCAAGATCTATGCAACTTTAGGGAGTATGGAAAGATTAGTCTTTCTGCATGCCAAGGCCATGGTGTTTATTTTCCTGTTTCATGCTATTTCTATACTAGTTTGTCTTAAAGGCTTTTATCTCCCACCCTGCCTTCTTTCATGGGTAGTGCCTCTCTTGTTGCAATACCCTGTAAGGATGCATATCTCATTCCTAGCAGCATCTGGGCTTCTAGAAGATAAAAGGCTTAGTAGCTATACACAATCTGCCACTGCTGACTTCCAGTACTGGAGTCAGTACCTCAGACCTCCCAGCTGTTCCGTTCAAGTTATGCATGTTCTGGATTGGAGGCTTTAGTGCTCCAGCCTAGAGCCCATGTAGCTTTGCTGTTGTTTCATGAACATCAGTTTGGTGTTGGCTAAGAAAATGAGGTGGCCTTGGCCCGTACTGTGCCGTGCACTTGTAAACAGGCTGTGCTTTGGCACACTTGGGTGGTGTCCAGGCTGTGTTTCTTATAGACAGGTTTGAGCTTGAACACAAGAAGCTTGGACTTATGTCTACCCTCTGCATGGGTCCGAGGCTTAAGTGTGTAAACACTGTCCAGCCATCAGCACTGCTTACCCAAGACTCTGGCCATTTTGGCTTCTCCAAGCTTGGGACACTTGATGGAAGACTCTACCTGTTAGCTGTTCTTGATTTGAGAATTGTTTTCCCCATGTGGCTTTCCTGTGTCCAGAGCAGCACAGAGTGTCCAGAGTCCTGTGTCCTTGCCACAGCACTCTGTTCCTACCTGAGCATCTGAATACATGGCTACATCTTCAAAAGTGGTCTTCAAAGCTGCTTGGGTGGCAGGAGAAAGCAGGGAGCCACTAAGGATGGACTGACTGCTCCTGAAATCCTGGCTCCAGCTCTTGGACTGAGCGCTTGAGAGTCTTGTCTTTCGCATCTTTCACCATATACTTAGTTGCACATAGAAAATTAAGCCAAGGCTTCTAGGATTGACCATTTTGTGTTTATTAGGACACTAATTGTTTGTTTTTCTACTCAAAGAGCAACCTCTGCAAGCAATAAAGCGCTGAGAGATTCCTGCTTTTCTCTGAAGGGTTACCAGCTAGTCCGAGTTCTGGACTGCTAACACAGCTCTCTGAGAGCTGTAGACTCCTGCTTAGCAAATACAACCCTTCTGATGTAACAGCAACATCATTTTTCTTGCTTGATCTGTGTACCCACTTGTGTGAAAGGGTCACCCTTGATAGGCCCTGTATAAAACTATTATTTAGGAGCAGTCCACACCTGTGGGGAAGCCAAGACACCATTGCCTTGTTACATGTGGAGGGGGGAGTTGGTTGGATTGTTTTTTTTCACCTTCTAAGGAAGTTAGAGAAGCAGCAGTGATGGCTTGAAATTAGGCCCAAAAGATATGATATGAAATTGGAGAGAACTGTGTTACTGTCCTCATTTCAAACAAAAGGCTTTTTTTCTACATTGAGATGATCAATTGTAGAGTTTGTCTGTAATTTCTGGGGTGATGAGATCTGATCTGACAGTGTTTTCATTCTGTACAAGACCCTGGTTCAGGTTCACCTTTGACAAAAGCAGTAACAGAGAACCTCGGAGAAAGAGCGAGCAAGGAGAGGCATGCAGTGGGGACTCTGCAAGGAGTAGTTCAGATCCAAACTTGGAGCAAAGCAAAGAGCAGTTGCTTGATGAAAGAGCTGACAGAGGAGCAGAGGACTCACTGCTGAACGAGTTGGCCAGGACACTACTGGTGGTAACCTGATTGCCTCTTCTGCCTTGAGGGTGTAACTTCAAGATATATGCATCAGGAACAGCCCTCCCTCCTCAGATGATGGGAACATCAGGGTTTTCTGCACGAGGTGGAGTGAAAACAACTGAATTGATCCTATTTGCATCTTTGGCTGCTGGAGTCTATGACCTAGATTTGTTTTTGTTTTCAGTTTGTGTGTAGACACACCTCTACCTGCCAAGTCTAGACATCGGGGATGGGGAATGGGCTGGCTGGTGGGAACCAAAATAGTTAAGGCTTCACATTTCTATTGTCTAATTAGAGTTTAGTTAAGATCTTATTAACTACCTGGGGAATTCAGGGTTCTTCCTGGAGTGAGAGTAAAAGGGGGATTCAGTTGCTGATCTACTGTCTCTGTATTCAGAATGGTGGAGACTTTGTTTCAAACAGCCTGGACTCTGTGGTAGGGCTTTGAAATTCCAAACTACAGATTTTGCTGTGGCACCAGTTTGCACTGGTCATATGTGCCATTATAAGCTCCTTGCATTTGCACTCTTGTGTGCCTGTGAACTAGCTGGATTTTCACATTAAAAATCCCTTTGCTCAGCATATTACACAGCAGAAACAGAAGCCATCAGGTGGTAAATGCAGCTTTGTCTCTCCTTGCATCTCCCACAGGCAGCCCCTTGCCTGTGGCTTGCCCCGACTGTTACAATGTGAGCATGCCAATGCACTTCCCTCTCTTCCCAGTTAGCAAGTGCTGGGTGATGAGTTGTGCACACTGCTCTGAGGGTGCTCCTGACTGGGTTATCCCACTTTCCTCTGACAAGTCAGCACTAGGCTGGTGGGCTGGCTGGCAGACACATTCTGTGACACTTGAGATCCTCTAGCTTTGGGTGAGAGTACTGTTGCTACAGAGGAGCATAACCCTGTCAGCGGGCTGAGAGGGGTCCTGGCCATTGGAGGCTGCTCAAGGGAGCACACAGAAGCTCTGGGCTGGATGCTTCTGGAGCAACTCAACCAACAGTGAGGAGTGCAGGGCAGGGAGGGGTGATGTGGGCTTGGCTCATTCGGCTGGTCAGGCAGGTGGTTGCCTCCATGCTAAGCTTTGGTCCGCACGTTGTCAGGTCTTGATGCAGACTTACGGTGATCAGTCATCATGCCCTGGTGCTGTGGCTCTGTCTGATGCCTGATCCTGAGGGCTCCCTACTTACTACTGGACCTAGTACTGACAAACAAAGAGGGACTGGTGGAGGATGTTAAGGTTGGGGGCAGACTTGGATGCAGTGATCATGAGGAGATGGACTCCAGGATTAAGTGCAGTATGCACAAAATGACAGGTAGAATTGAAACTTTAGACTTCAGGAGGGCTAACTTTGATTTCTTCAAGAAATTGCTTGGGGAAATCCCATGGGTGAGGGCTCTAGAGGATAGGGGGGCTCAAGAGAGCTGGTTGATATTTAAGCATCACTTCCTCCAAGCTCGGAATCGGTGCATCACAAAGAGCAAGAAATCAGGCAAGGGAAGAAGGAGACCTGCATAGTTGAGCGGGGAGCTTCTGAAAAAGCTCAGGTGGAAGAAAGAAGTTTACAGTATGTGGAAGAAGGGACTGACTGCTTGGGAAGAGTACAAGAATGCCATCAGAGTATGCAGGGATGAAACGAGGAAAGCCAAGGCCACCTTGGAATTAAATCTGGCGAGGGATGTCAAGGTCAACAGGAAGGGTTTCTTTAAGTACATAGGAGGCAAAAGTCAAACTAGGGAAAATGTGGGCCAACTCTTGAACGAGACAGGTGCCGTCGTGACGGATGATGCAGAGAAGGCAGAGCTGCTGAATGCCTTCTTTGCTTCTGTCTTCACTGCTTGGGCCAGCCCTTGGAAGTCCCAGACTTTGCAAGTAACATAAGAAAGTCTGGAGGAAGGAAGACTTTCCCTTGGTTGAAGAGGAACAAGTTAGAGAACAATTAAGTAAACTGGATACCCACAAGTCCATGGGGCCTGACAGGATGCATCCGCAAGTGCTGAGGGAGCTAGCGGAAGTCATTGCTAGGCCGCTCTCCGTCATGTTTGAAAGGTCCTGGAGAACAGGTGAGGTACCTGAGGACTGGAGGAAAGCCAACATCACTCTGGTCTTCAAAAAGGGCAAGAAGGATGACCCGGGAAACTACAGGCCGGTCAGCCTCACCTCCATCCCTGGAAAGATGATGGAACAGCTTGTTCTGGGCGTCATCTCCAAGCATCCGGAGGAAAAGAAGGTTCTCAGAAGTAGTCAACATGGATTCACCAAAGGGAAGTCATGTCTGACTAATCTGATAGCCTTCTACGATGGCGTGACTGGATGGGTGGATGAGGGGAGGGCAGTAGATGTTGTCTACCTTGACTTCATCAAGGCTTTCGACACTGTCTCCCACATCATCCTCAGAGGCAAGCTTAGGAAGTGTGGATTAGATGAATGGACAGTGGGGTGGATTGAACAGTGGCTGACAGATAGAGGTCAGAGGGTTGTGGTTAGTGGTGCAGAGTCTAGTTGAAGGTCAGTAACAAGTGGTGTTCCCCAGGGGTCAGTACTGGGTCCAGTCCTGTTCAATATATTCATCAATGACCTGGATGAAGGGATAGAGTGTACCATCAGCAAGTTTGCTGATGATACAGAACTGGGAGGGGTGGCTGACACGCTGGAAGGCTGTGCCGCCATACAGCGTGACCTGGACAGGCTGGAGAATTGGGCAGAAAAAAACCTGATGAAGTTCAACAAGGGCAAGTGTAGGGTACTGCATCTGGGGAGGAATAACACCATGCATCGTTACAGGTTAGGGGCTGACCTCCTGGAGAGCAGCTCTGCAGAGGGACCTGGGAGTCCTGGTCATTACAGGATGACCATGAGCCAGCAGTGTGCCCTGGTGGCAAAGACAGCCAATGGCATCCTGTGGTGCATCAAGAAGACAGGTCAAGGAAAGTTATCCTCCCCTTCTACTCTGCCCTGGTGAGGCCGCATCTGGAGTATTGTGTCCAGTTCTGAGTTCCTCGGTTTGGAAGGACAGGGAACTGCTGGAGAGAGTCCAGCAAAGGGCTACATAGATGGTTAGAGGACTGGAGCATCTTTCTTAGGAGGAAAGGCTGAGGGACTTGGGCCTTTTTAGTCTAGAGAAAAGACGACTGAGATCTTATCAACGCTTATAAATACCAAAAGGGATGGTACCAGGGGGATGCGAACAGTCATTTTTCAGTGGTGCCCAGTGATAGGAGAAGAGGTAACAGGCACAAACTTGAACATAGGAAGTTCCAGCTAAACATGAGGAGGACCTTCTTTACTTTGAGGGTGGCAGAGCACTGGAACAGGCTGCCCGGAGAGTTGGTGGAGTCTCCCACTTTGGAGGCACTCAAAACCCGCCTGGACGCCATCCTGTGCAACCTGCTGTACGTGACCCTGCTCTGGCCGGGGAGTTGGACTAGATGATCTCCAGAGGTCCCTTCCAACCCTGACCATTCTGTGATTCATTACTAAACCCAAAGCATGGGACTGTAGCTGCCAGCTTTTCCCTGGCATAGCAAGGTTGCAGCCAGTGTGGACAACCCAAATGCACATGTCTACAGAGGTGCAGAAGACAACTTCCTTTCTGATCTAAGAACTGGACTGCCTTGCTGTCACCCTCCCATCCAGCAGCTGTAGGACATTTCCTTTTTGGCCCAGACTGGATTGCCAGTTCCATGGGGGTCCCACCTGGCTCCTGCATCCCAGTCACAGAGTTTCTGTCCCACAACAGTGGTTCTGAAGACTAATTTTTAGTTTTCATCGACAAACCTGGATATACTCATACCAAGAATACAGCTCAGTTTCAGCTTTCAATGGTCTGATTTTGTGAGCATTTGTATTCCACCAAAGAGGCTCTGCTATGAACTTTCTCTACCTTGTGTTGCTAGTGCAACTGTAATCAGTTTGTCCTTTGATGTTATTTTTGTTCAATGAAGCAAAGGGAACCCATTGAGCCTTTCCCAGTAGTACATGTTTTCTACATGTTAACTATTCACTCAGTTCTTCCCTGGCCTAGTAGGATCTGTCTTGTGTCGTGGCAGTCACACATGCACTTGGCGCAGTGCTGTTGTCACTATTCTCATCTTTCCTTGTTTATGCATCTAAGTTTGTCTGTGGTTCTTTCAGGCACAGTGGTTTTCTGAGAGCTTATGCTTGGGGGATTCAAGGAAGGTCCTTTTTACTCTCACTGCTTCTCAGGAGTGAGAAGCACTCTCAAGAGCAACCCTGTTGTTGTGGTCCAGTCCCTGTCTGCTTTGTGACCAAGACAAACTGCAAGCCAGCAGACAATGCTTGTTTTACCAAGGGATCCGGATTACACAGCATGTGTGGTGTGCTCCACTTGGCTGAGCAAGGAGCCCACTCCAAGCATGGCTGAAGCCTATTTTCACCCATGCTTGGGGCAAGGCAGCATGGAACTGCATCTCTACAGCTCCTTGGCTTTACTTTTGTGGCACCTTGTGGCATTTTGAAGATCTTCCTGTGAGCTCAGAGGAAGTGTTTGGACTTCTTGTGGGAACTGATTATATAAGTAACATCAGAAGCTCTGAACTAGTAGGAGAGCTGTAGCCCTGCAGTGATGTGCTGATGGATGGATGTGTCCCAGCACAAGGTGGCATTGAGGACCCTGCCACTGATGCTACAGCCCTGGATTCCTCTGATGCAGTGTAGGCCAAATTTTCGGTTGTTTCCAGTAAAAGCTTTACCTTTGCTGGGGGTCCTGGATTAACTGCTTAAAGATTTTAGCTGCTGAGAAAATTTTACCTTTCATCTGACATTGTCCTAAGCCTAATCTTCCTGCCTCTCCAACTGCAAACCTTTCATCAAACCATTAAGTCCTGGCTCCCTGGTACACCTGAAGAATCCAGGTGTACCTGATGTACCTGTCCTCAAACCAGGACAAGGGTGAAAAGCAAATTTTGTTATTGCTTTGAGCTTCTCTTCTACTTGTATTGCAGTGGTAAGCTGGCCAAATCACTCAGGTGCTCAGAATCCACTGATCTCTTCCCACAGTTTTACCCCTCTGCCATGCGCACAGAAGGACAGGTAAGTTATGTCAGAATCCAATGGTAAAGAAGGCTAAAGCAGCTTAGCTTTCCACGGTTGCAAAGGATCAGCACAAAACTAACTCTCCTGTGTCTTTCACTAGATATCTCAGGGCTATGCAGCTTTGGGAAGACTTTACACTGTGTTTGCTTGAACAGGGCTGTCCCAGCAAGGACGACAGGCCCTTAGCCAGTGCTAGACAGACAGAGTTTTCCTGCTGATGCTCTGAGCTCAGTTTTGAAGCTCTTACCTTATTCTGGCCACAGCAACCGATTCTGCTGGGAATGTGTAGCCTATAGTCATACAAGAACTCCCCCTGACTTCCATGTACACCCAGGGAAATTCCTCCCCATGGAGTTTTGGGGTATCCACCAAAGTGCAAACATACCAAATTCCTCTGTAGCTCTTTGACAGAGGAACTGTCACTGTTGGTATGTCTGGTAAAATAGTCTCTGGGGATGTTTAGGGTTGAGATTTCTGTATTCAAGCAGCTGCAGACATCCCAAGGTGAGGTATATCTATACTGTCCTTGAGACCGTGGTGGGTACCTGGTAGATAGGTAGTGTGCCTTTCAGTCTTGCATTGGTGAGAGGTGACTAAGCAGACCCATTCCTCCAAGTCTAGCTTCTTGCTCTCAGCCTCTAACCAGTCCATGCTCTGTGACAGCTTGAGTGTTTCAACAGATTGCACTGGGCACTGCATTTCTAGTTTAAGTGTCTGCACAAAGTCTTGACCCTGCAAAATGCAGGCATGTAAGGAGTGGTTGGGAGCTGCTGATGTAGGCATTACTGCTGAAACAGTTCATACACTATGGCCTAAGTCTGGGCTCCTGGACAGTCTCTGCTGCTCAGCCAGTGTACAGTAACTTGTTAGGCTAGGGTAACTTGATCACAAGTTTCATCCCTGTGTGAATTTATAAGGCCTGTTTATTAAGATAAACAGGCTATTGTTACAGCTGGAGTCCAGAGGGATGAGCTGCATGTTTGGAATGTTAAAAATAAAGTAGCTACAGCCATGCTTTCTAGGAATGATGAAATGGAGGAAAGAGGTGACACCACATACGTTTATTTGCTGTGAAGCTGTTGGTAAGTCAAGAAGACACGGAAAGCTCAAGGTTGGAGCTGGTGAACAACACTACTGGGGACGGAAGTACTTGTTATTGGTATTGCATAATGCCTGGGTGAGAAGTTCCTTGAAACTGTGCCAGAGGAGAAGAAAGAGAAAAATTATACTTACATTTAGGTATTTCAGGTATGGTTTTGCAGCACTAGAAGAAACCTAATCACCTATGTGTTATTCACACATAGGTGAATAACACTCTATCTAAAAGGTATCACAGCTGGCTTGGAGTATTGCAGTTTCAGACCTCATCCAGGTTAATAAAAATGAATTAATCACTGAACGGAAAAGATTGTTTGCTTAGGTACAAGTAATCATGACTGAACTTAATTTGCTATGTGAAAAGAGAATATATAGTCCCAACCAATAGTATGTATGATTGGTGCTTTAAGGGGACCCAATTTCCCCAAACAGAAAATAATTATAGGCCAAATAAAGTGGGAGGAAGAGCTTAAGCAAAAAAATGTGAATGATAATTGGGAGTCGTTCAAGAATCCTATATTAGGTCACTGAGAAACCACAATTCTGCATTTGCAAAGATGAAGTCTTTAGTTAAAAAAAGCTGTTTTGGTTAACAAAGGAGATGAAAGTAGCAATAAACAACCCAAAGTGCAACAAATGGAGAAATAGAGGAAGTGACATGAACAAGTAATCTGCAAGGAAATGCAAACAATTGATAAGAATTGAAGGGTACCAGTGAAGAGCCTTTGGGCAGCGGGTTCAGAAAAACAAGAAGGGGTTCTTTAAATATATCAGGGATTCATGAAATCCTACCAGTGGTACAGGCTCCATACTGAGCAGGATTGCAAAATTGTTGCTTATGAAATAGAAAAGGCAGAAATAACCAGTAACTATTTCTTGGTGTTTGGAAAGGAGAAGACTGTGTATTCATAGCTTTGTCATAAGGGAATATTTTCTGCTCCAGTAAGAAATTACTTCCAGCAATTAGGAAAAACGTTAAATGTCAGTGTGTTTAAGTGTACAAAACATTTAACAGTAGTTAACTTACAGTCCAGAATATTTAGAGAATAAGCCAAGGAGCTCTTTGAATCATTAATATAAGCACTTGAAAAACTTCAGGGAAGTGGAAAAACCTACTGTATCAGCATTATTCTGGGACAATAAGTGGGTAGCTTGTCAGGCTACCCAAACTTCAGTTTGCTCAAAGCATAAAAAGGTTGATATGCTTTGCAGCTGGTAAAGAGCTGAGAGAAGGCAGGGTGATGCTAGCCAATTTCCGTTGAATGGGAAACTGGCTTCATCAGACAAATGTGATCCCACTTCTTGATAAGAGTATGATATTTGGTGATAAAAGTCATTGTGTTGACATAATTATACATATATTTGAAGGCTTCTGACTTTGTTCCTGGTGATACTCTGGTATAGGAGTACACACTAAACAAAATCAAAGTGGCTTATTGTAAACAGCCCAGGGGAAGTGGTCATTCTCATAAAATAGCTGCAGATGTAGAGTCATCGTCCGCCAGAGAGGAGGCAAGCTAGAAAAAAGATGCTTGTAAAGAGGTACTGAAGGTATCTGTTCCTGGCCCTGCATTACCCAGTGGCTTTGTCAGTGATGTAAATACCAAATAATTGTTTGCACAGACATTGTGATCCTGTAGATGGAGGGGAGGTAAACAAGAGATCAGTTTTGGGAGCAGAGCTGAGTTGCCTGGAAAGCTGGGCTCGTCTAGTGCTGTTAAATGCAAGGCCGTACATCTGGGAGCAAAGAATGGAGGTCAAGCTAGAAAGGATGGAGATGTTTCATGGAACACATTGATGGTGCAAAGGGCTTGGAAGATAACTAGCTAACATGACTGCAAGCCCAGTACTGCACCTGAGAGGGAGATTGCAGTCCTCAGGTGAGTGGTAGGAGCAGTAGAGAAATGTGCTGGGGAGCCCAGTGCAGGAACACTGCTTGGTCCTGGTGTCAGCACTTCAGAGAGTGTTGAAGAACTGCAACAATGTCAGAAAAGAGCTACTGAATTAATCTGGGACCTGAAGACCATGCCTGCACATCAGGAGAATAAAGAAACTTCATCTACGAAGTTGTGTGTAGAGAAACTGACAAGTCATTTCATGAGCACACTGGAGTATCTGTCTGAGGAAGAGGGACAGTACAGCAAAAGCCTGAAGTCCAGTGGCCTAGCTGCTGAGGATACACAGTATCAGAATCAATATAATTGGTTTCGAGTGAAGGCAGTTAGCCAGTTGAATAAACTTCCTTGGGATCTGGTGGACTTGCCATCATTCAGGCTTTAAATTGCCACCAAATAGCTCTCTGAAACAGATTGCTAGGTAGTGTTCAAGGGCTGCTGATTCATGCATGGAATCAATGTGCATTTTGTTCTGTCTTAGAAAATACCAATTTGGGGCATTTAGACATCTGCAATTAAGGCTAGACAAGCAGTTTCAAGCAGCTTCCACATTCTTTTTTTGTTGTGTAGCTCTTTTCTGTAGGTCAGGTTGAACCTTGGTAAGTTTGTTGTCAGTGCCAATGTGACTTTCTTTATGCTAATCTGAAACGAGACTATTTTGGTTTTTGACAATTAGACATACGACAAGAAGTTATTCTAAAGCAGAAGTACTGTGACTTTAGCACAGGGTCAGGCAGGAGCAGGGGGAGGGGGAGCACAGCTGCATGCTCAAAGCTGTGTGCTCTCTGCTGCATGTCCTCTGTAAATGGGCCGAGCTTTTAGGAGTGGTGAAACACCACCACCAAACAGAGGGCTCTGTTGGGTGCTTGAGGTACTGGAGGCCTTTGCTGTGCAGTTCCAATTGCCCTCAGGCATCAGCCAAATGTGTGTGTACCTGTGTGAGGGACGAAAAGACTTGTAGGGTTTCATTCAGTGCTACAATACCTGCAGAGGAAGGTCCCCAAGGAGCAGGCACCAGC
This sequence comes from Pluvialis apricaria, assembly GCA_017639485.1. NCBI lineage: Eukaryota > Metazoa > Chordata > Aves > Charadriiformes > Charadriidae > Pluvialis > Pluvialis apricaria. The sequence goes on along the minus strand of CM030044.1, from coordinate 52,891,867 downwards.
TGTTCTGGGCTCTGTTTAGCTGGTTAATAAGGAATGAAGTGGGACCATAAAGTCATGATGCTGCCTGGAAGCCACATTCCTGCTCAGGCTAGTCGTTAGAGTTCAATGCCTCCTTGATCTTGCTGAGTGCCTACTTTAACCTCTGTTCCAGGAGACTGTAAAGGGCAGGGACAGCTCACAGGGATCACCAGGCAGATGAAGAGTGATTTAAAAAGCACTTGTGTTGCCAGGTCCCTTCAGTCTGAGGCTATCCTGGAACGCAGGATGCTTTCCTGGGTGCTTCTGTGAAGATGGCTTGAGTTGGTCCCTGGAGCGGTATTTTGCGGTAGTTACTGGAACAGCCATAGTGGCAGGGAACCTGTGATGCATACTGGAACAGCAATAGTGGCAGGGAACCTGTGATGCATACAGGTGGGAAAGTGAGGCATCAGTGATGCTGGTAAGTAGCAGAAGTTGCTCCTGTTCTTCATACTGTCTGGGAAAGCTACAGCATGTATGCACAGTAGCATTGTAATGAATCCTCTGGGAGTAATCTGGTTTCCTTTGCCTAAAGTTTGGTTGTTATTTTAGGCTTGTCCAGTTTGACATTAAGAGCTATATTTTCCAGGCTGGATTCTTCAGTCTGCACCCAGTCCGAACCAACTTTGCTGGACAAAGCAAGAGTTGGAACTCATTACTGCTATTGCAAAACTGTTTCCCAAATGTCGTCGTGGTGCCACTGTTACAGATAGCATCATGGATAGGTGGGGATGTCTCTTCTGTCATCCTCATGTTCATTGAGGATTGGGAACCTGGCCAAATGCATTGCCTTGCTCAGGCAATTTTCAGGCTGGTTGCGTTTCAAGGCCATTACGGTGTTTTGAAGACCTGTCTTGAATGTATCCATTCCCTGTCCTGGTGGATTAGGGAAGCTGGGTTGCCTGCACAGCAGCCCATTGCCTATGGCTGGTGGAGCATAATGTTTTTGTAACTTCCAGAAGTCGTGGTCTCACTGGGGCAAGTCCTTGAGAGAAGGCACTGTTTTCTTTTTCCAGTGCCAGCATGTGTGATTGTGCATGTGCAGTACCTAAGCAGACGTCTAAAATTTAGAGGAATTGCATTGTTTGGCAACTCCAAACCTAAGTGAATCAGAGGCTGTTTGACTGTGAAACAGGAGAGACAGAGAAGTTTCCAGACACCATTGCCTTTAAGAGATGTGTGTGCTGGTCCATAATTGATGTTTCTATATGTCCTTCTGCTAGCAGTGTCTCTCTCGAAGGAGCCGCCCTGCAGGCCAGTGGCTTGGAAGGGAGTGTGCAGGACTGTATGCTGGTGTAAAACAGGTTCCCAGGCAGTGCAGTGGGAGTGATGGTAGTGACTTGTGGTATCTGCCTAGCCTATACAGTTGTGATCCCAGGTGCTGCACGCTTTTTTATTCTTAGTCATAAGATAGGTGCTGGAGATCTCTTGAGGGGCTGTTTTTCTGCATCTGTAGAATATGGTCAAGTGGCTGTAAAGCTGCTTCATGGTGCTAGATCTCCCCAAATAAGGGAGTTTGCCATATGATGAAGAGCCAGAGTACTGGATGCAGAATGTGTCCCCCAAGCCAGAATAGGCTTGGCTTAGGAAATCCTGAAGCTCTTGGGCAGCCTTTGGAGGGTCCTGTGTAGCCAGACAGAAGGTGAGCCACTTCAGATCTATTCTAAATTTTGTAGGGAAGCTACCCTAGCCTGTAGTGCCATTTTCCTTTTCCTCCTCTGTGACTAGCCTTTGTGAAGCTCAGAGCCTGGCAAAGAGCTCCCTCTGCATGCAGACCAAGTTGGCCAAGGGTGAAGCAGGTAGACTGGAAACTGGAAAGGTACCAAGTCTTGTCTTAATGGATTTTGTGGAAGGTCAGCTGCTGTTTCTTGATGCAAAGCTTCCGTAAGTCAGGAAAGGATCTGCTGCAGACATCAGTGGATTTCTGCTTCAGGCCCTTTAGAAGACATGGGAAAAGTCTTAGAAATAAATTCTGGTGTTAGATCTCCTTGTACAAACATGGGATCCATTGGTCTCATGGACCTCTGTCTGGAAAACACAGCTGGTGTACACTGAGTTTACAGCTGCTTCTCTGTGCAGGTGGTGGGGCTCACCTTCACTTTTTATCCCTCCCTGCACACTGCTTTCCTGAAATGTGTCCCAGCCAGGGAAAGCAGCAATTCCCTATATCAAGCATGTTACACACATCTGTAGTGTAACATTTGCAGGGTACTAATTCTGTAGTCGCATGCCTTAGTCACACTGGCTTCCATCCTAAAAACTGCTTGCTCATTCAAATGCTCAGTGGTTGCAGATCAGCATTGATTCATTGATTTTATTAGAAATATACAAGTTTTTCATGCTCAACTCTCTCTTTTTATTCTTTATCTGGGTACCCATGCATACAGTGCCTGAGTAGTGAATGGGGACTGACTGACTGTGTTACACGGGCTAGAACCAGCCCAAATGATCTCAGCTCATTAGGAGGCCATTGCAAGTGACCCACCTGTCTTCCTGCTGTTTCGGGTCAATCAACTTTTACCTGCCATCCCTAAAACTTCAGTCCTTCTCCCCATTATGTGGTCAAGAGCCTTAGATATAGAGTTAAGAAAAACGCTCTACACTCAGTTCTACTTTCCCTTGGCTTGTGTTTTCTTCTCCATCCTCTCTCTCCATCTTAATATAAGTGCGGTCTAGGACAGACTTTTTTGCTGATGCAGAAGCTAAATGGAATGTTACTTTGCACTCATATGGTTGTATGCACAGCAGTGGTCCCCAGGGTGTGTGTGCAGCAGGAGAAGAGGAGAGGCAAAGGAATCGGTGTTTGAGTTACTCCCAGTGTCTGCCTCAGGCTGTCATTCTGCACCTCATCCCACGTCCAGGGCTTGGTTTTCTAGAAATTCTCAGTCAGGTCTGGCTTGCCTGGTGCCCTGATACTATGGCACTATGTACAATACTGCAGCTGTCACCTTTCCTGCTGCCTCTGAACTCCATAGGCATTGGGAAATTCAGTCCTGTTCCCACTTTCCACCCCCCAAATACAGGCCTTGTGCTTTTTTGGAATAAGCACAAAGGGGCAGAGCTAGAACTGAGTTTTAACTGCATTCCTGCCTGCCTCCTTTTTCAAGTTTAATGTCAACACTTGGCCAGAATTTTGGATTTTTTTTTCTGTTTATTTCTTTTTCCTGGAATACACAGACACATTTATTCCCAAGACAGTTAGGCAGGTCTAATGCAAACCAGTGGAGTGCCTGTGGACTGACTCTAAGCAAGCAGGCACTTTGGCCTCCACAAGGCTTTATGTTTAGAAACAAAGGTAACCATTAAGCAAACTTTCCTGGGCTGGTGGGTGACAGGCATCAGCTCTGCAAGAGCATCGCTGCTCGTGCCAAGAGGCTTCAGCTCCGTGCTGGAGTGCCACAGGCTTCCTGGGAATCGGTGTCTGTTGGAAGTTTCCTCCACCGGCATTGGGTACAAATGCATGTGACGTCCCAGCAGATGGGTGCAAAGCTGGGGGCAGCAGGTTTCCCCGCTGTGCTCCTGCCCTCAGCGTGCATCCACTAGGTGGTGGTCCTAACTGCCAGGAGATGACCAAGAAGGAAGCCCAGATTCCTGCCAGTCCGACTGCCCGTCTCCCACGACCTTGTTACATGCTGCACGGAAATGCCTTCTGTACAAGACTATATTCCTGACCATATTGATACGTCTGCATCCTCTGCAGGTTGCACAGCTAGAGCTGCAGGGAGGGATCAAGAGGATGCAGGGAGGGGCGGGATAAAGCTTAGATTTCCACTCACTGATGGCCCCTTGTGAGGTAAAAAGGAATGCTCTTTTGTCCAACTGGGAAACAGAGCGTGAGCAGGTGAAACAGGTTGAAACGGGTTAACCAGGGCATGTGCTGTACATAAACAACGCCACAGATGGTTAAAGAGCTTCCTAGGGTCTGCAGTGGTGTGAGCTGCACAAGACACCTATCAACTTCTACCTGGTAGAGGGGGCAAAAATGTAACCTGTTGCAAGGCTGGGAACAAGGCAATTGCTCTGGTGCTGCTGCATTTCCTCTTTTCTGTGCTCATCTACCTTTCTCAAGGGCTTCCACAATGAGCCAGAGGTTGTCCACATTGCCTTTTTGCCCCAGGGGACAATGCAATACTTCTGTTCAGAGTGTGTCTGTAGGGTTTTGATAAAGAGCACTTTCCTTCCTTCTCCTGTCACCCATGCCAGACAGAGGTGCAACACTGCTGAATTAGGAGGAACATCCACTTTGAAGCTGGGTTCTCACACCTGATTGAGCAAGATCCTCTTCAGCCCCAGCATCTCTGCTTGCAAATGCCTCCCTCTACACTGCCAGAGCATGAGCGTGTGCTTCGGCATTGCTGATCTGCTTGACCTTGTTTTCTGTTCCCACTGCTTCTTAATCCAGCCTGGCTTCCCTAGAAATGAACCAATTTATCATCCGGGGTCTAGCCACAGCACCAGTGCCCAGGGTGTGTGTGCAGCAGGAGAGGGGAGAGGCAAAGGAATGGGTATTTGAGTTACTCCCAGTCTCTGCCTCAGGCTGTCATTCTGCACTTCATCCCACGTCCAGGGCTTGGTTTTCTAGAAATTCTCAGTCAGGTCTGGCTTGCCTGGCACCCTGGTACTATGGCTGGTGGTCATGTAATGGAAACCTGGACACCCACCAATGTATGAGTCTGCTCTCTCTCTAAGAATTATGCAGGGCTTTCAAACATCCTGTAGGTAACTTAATCTGTTTCTAATTGCATTTAACCTGGCCAAGATGTTTTCCTCCATCCACTTCAGTCCCTAGAGGAGAGTAATTGCAGATTAGTTAGCCGATAACAAGAACTTTGTCTTGGCCACAGAAGGTTCCAGCAGAGGATTTTATTGATGGGGTTTCATAGCTGAGAGTTAACACTGTTTGGGAAAGCATCTTTCTGAATGTGGTGCTGCATTGGCTTTTAATGAGGGCAGAAACTGTACTTTCCTCAGACTGATTTGAGTAGAAGCAGTGACCCATTATGTCTGCTATGATTTCTGATAAGAGTGGCAGGGGAAAATTAAGGTACTATCTTGTTGCTAAGACTCACAGGAAGGAAAATTGGGTAAAGTCTCTAGGTCTCAGATAGTAGTGCCTGAAGCCAATCCATTTCTCAGCCTTACCTCCTACCAGGAAGATGATCTTATTTTCAGTCACACGCCATCTTATTTATTGACGAGCGGCAGAACTGTGGCAGGAAACAGCTCTGTCCCAGCGTGAGGCAAACAGCAAAGGGATTACTGGGGTATGCTTCAAAACTGCACAGCATGAGCAGCCATGGGAGGATGAGTTGTGAAAAGGTTGGTACAGGAGCAGACAAGGGCTAAGTCAAATTTCGCAAAGACAGAGACTACTAAGCCTCAGAGGTACTGCAGAGTCATTGAGTAAGTGAGAGAGAGTGTGCCGGGAAAATAGCACAAGAGACCAGCTCGTTCTTTGTGTATCCCTGTTTTCCCCTCTACCACTCCAGGCTATACTAGTGGCAGTCACTTAGAATGTCTTGTAGAGGTCTGATTGCTCTGAAGTGTTTACGCTTTGTGCCTATCTGCTCATACTGTTTTCTACCTGATTTTCAAGCAATGTGTAACCTTGCCGAATTTGGCTCCAAGGATTTTCAACGTGCCTGGTCTTGGCTTACACCAGGCTCTGCCACTGAAATGTTATAGAGGTGGGTCACCTGTTGTGCTGTGCATCATCTGGCAAATGGAGTGTGAACTAGAGAAACCAATGCTTAACTGCAGAATTAAAGACACAGGGTACACAGCTTATGAGATAGGTGCATGATGTTTTCCATCACTCTTCATATATCCCTTAAGGTTTCAGATTTCCAGGTCTTCTGAGAGCCACTGTGGAGAGCCTTACAACTTGTGCTAGTGAGACTGAGGACACCACACGGCTTTGCTAGCTAATGGCTCCCTGTGCTAATTTGTAGCTAGGCAGGGTTTTGTAGATTCAGCGCATCAAGAGAGGGGTGTGTTGAGAAGGAGCAGTCTGGTTGTGGTGTTGAGAGACAGGGATGGGGTATACAGCAGAAACAGACACAGAAACAGCCCATTGTGGTTTGTGTTTGAGTGCGAGCTTATAATGCTATACAGCAAGCTGGCTGGAGAAGCATGCCAAAGATTGCCTAGTGTTGCATCAGTAATTCTTAGCAATGTAGCCTATGACAGCAGAGAGTTCTCTTACCGTGTAGTTGGTGGGAGTCTTTCTCACCTTTTCATTCTTTTGCTTTGTGCTGAAACAGCTCATTCAGCTGTCCCTGATCTGCAGTCTGCTATTCTGTGGACTCTGCTGAACTTAATGTGCAGTTCTGTGCCCCGTCTAATCAGGCGTGGCAAGGGATGCTCCTGTTCTGCTTTGCAAATCAGTTTAATTTTTCTGGGCTAGGAGTGTTTACAACTGCAAATTGTTCAACAAAGGCAAATTTTATTCACTTATATTCTTTCCAGTGAGCAGTGAAACATGAAAATCCTGGACAGAGAGTGAACATAGCAGTTTCCACTGTTCCAGTTCAGCCTGACTCTCTAATGACAGCTTTGCATTCACTGCTTACCTATAAAAATTAGGAGTCATGGTTCCAGCTAGATTTCACCCACAGGGTACTTAGGGAATGATCATAAGAAACACAACATGCATAAATTTTCTTTCCACTGGATGATTGCCCAGTTTCTGGTTATTGGAGGCATAGGAGCTTTCTTGAGCTTGAGGAATTATTGCTGAGGAATGCTGAATGCATTAGAGCTATTCTGAACTTGGCTAGCACAGAGAAGATGCTGACCAGGCAGATACAGAGATGAAGGAATTCCTTTGTTTCACTGCCTTATAATAAGAATTAGAGGAAGCTAGCCTACATTTGGAAGGCAGGAACAGATAAATTTTCTGGAGCCACATATCAAAAGCAGTCTGGATTTGGAGGTACAAAACATGTACAGGATTTTTTAGCTGGAGGAGAACTCCTGAGAGGAAGTCATAGGCAGAAGACAGTATGTGGGCACAGCAGACAACCGTGGGATGCAGTGTACCACTGGGTCACAGGGTAGTCTAGCAGTTACATAGCCTTGAAGTCATTGCTGGCTTGTCATTTCCAAATCTAGTGATTGGATTACTCAGAAAACCTTGCAATCATCCAGCCCTGTTGCTGTTCTTGTAAAGAGTCACACTTCAGTGGCTTACAAACCAGAGAAGGGTCCAGTGGTGACAGAGACAGCATGGTGGAAAATGCATGCAGGAGAATGCACTCAGGAGCAAGGAGGGAAGAAGGGATGAGAGGAAGAGCCAGATATACTCTTATCAGTGGTGGATTGTTAAAACAGATCATCGTATCTTCTACAGGAGAACGAGGTATGTAAGAGACTGAGCCCTTCATCTGTTGTCTCCATTAATCTTTCAAACTGGAAGTGGAAAACTTGACTAGAAATGAGAAACCAGCCCCTTTTCCTTGGGACTGTATCTACAAGAGAAGAGTTTCCATTTAACCATCTTCCTTGTAATGTGATTTTTGTGGCTGCTGATTTGGACCTGCTGATAAACAGTGTTAGGTTCAAACAGGTCAAAGTACATGAATCAGGTCAGCTGAATTAAGTAAGTGTTGGCCTCTTCTTATATGTCTTCCAGGTTTCATATCCTCTAAGGCTGCTGTTTTCTAGCTTTTACTTTGTCTGCTGCAGGCAAGCAATGTAGCATTTTACTAGGCAGGTGGGACGCAATGTGGTTGCACAAGAGCAGCAAGTAGGCTTTGAACTCCCAGCATCTGGTGATGTGGTAGCACAGCTGGTGCATCCAGCCAAGGCCTGGCTAGCATATTGTTGTGGTTTAGACAGGAGGGAAAGTTGAACGAGATGCAGTCCCATAAAGGAGTGAATCAGAGTGTAACAAATGCTATCAGATGATTAGCTCACTGAAGTAGTTTCAGAGGAACAGCATGCTGATGTATCCAGCTTAACTGTTCACATATAATCTAGGCTGGCCTGGATTGCCCCTGCAGTGGGGCAGTCGTGGGCCCCTTGTGGAATCACACTGCAGTCGTGGTTCCAGCTAGATTTCATCCACGGGGTACTTAGGGAACGAGCATAAGAAACACAACATGCATAAATTTACTTCCCCCTGTGTAATCTTACAGTTTCTGGTTATCGGAGGTGTAATATACATTGGATATGCAGAACACACCCAGTTTAACTGTTTACATATAATCTAGGCTGGCCTGGGCCCCACACTGCAGTGTACCAAGTTTTGCAAGTACCCTACTTTTGCAAAATGCATCTTCCCTTGAAAAAAGAGCATAGAGCACCTATGCTGTTGTAGGCTGAAGTATGTTAAGTGGGAAAGGAGGGATTAGATGCTCCAAACACATACTCTAGGGTGTCAGGACACCTGATTGCGTGGTCTCTTCTCCCTTACCTCTCTTTGTGTTTGTCTCCTCAGAGTCAATAGTTCTGACACATACCAGAGAGTTGCCACCAGATAAATACAAAAGGAGGCTGAGCCCAGAGGACGTGTACAAGGATGCCAAGCAGCGTCTGCAAGACCAGATCTAAAGTAGAGGCAGGCTTTGGTAATCAGGAGAAGGAGATAGAGAGCCTCACTTGCAAGTGGTGGCTGGAGGCAACTTTCTGCATACAGGTCCAGTGGGGTAGAGGGGAAGCAGGTGCTGTTGTGCTCCTGCGGACTTCCATATGTATTGTTCAGGATGACAATGTGGTGTAGTGCCCTCCAAGTCTCACCCATGCCTGTTTTCTCGGCTAGCTCTGTGACAGCATTGTAATTCCTCATTGGCAATTCTGTAGAGGGCTTTGACTAGGTGTGCTCTGAGGATTGGAGGTGGAATCTTTTCTACCAAAAGTTTTGTCAAAATGTCAGGGAGCCCTCAGTTTGGAAAAAACAAACTATCAAATGTAGTTTTGATGATGGTTTGAAAGAGACAATTTTTAGGACTTTTATTTGGGTTTTTTTGGCAAAAGCATTCTTTTCCTTTGAAGGATGCCGTGGCCTGGTACGTGATGGAAAAAGAGCCTGATGTCTACAGGCTGAAACCTTATGATCGGAAGACCTGGCTTTAATTCCCATCCCTGCCCCTGCCTTCCTGCCTCTTCTGTTCCTTGTATAACATCAGGATTAACAGTACTGTGCAGATGTGTTATGAAGGTGTTGCCATGAATACACTGATCCAGTACTTGGAAATCGCAGTAGCAAAAGAGTTCACAGAAAGATGGGGTGGTAGCACACTACTTCTGCTGTTTGCTTTCCAAAACAGCAATAGCCTGTCGCCATGCTTTTGTCACACTCTAGGTTCATTTTTTTAAGGACTTCTGAGAAGCTGATCCTTTCCTAGCTTGGGAATCTGGTTTCGTGAATAGTAACAAGCCATTTCAGTGGCCTCTTAGGGAGGTGGAAGTGGGGTTGTTAATGCAAAGCAAGCTGAGGAGATGTGTGAGATGTCTGACAGCTTTGAGTGAAGGTGAATGTAGCCCTCCAATAAGTCTAGATTTTTCACATGCAGTGAAGCTATGTTCATAAAATAGATTTCAAATGTTTTCTTTCAGGAATTAAGAATGTCTTTTTGGAATCGTGAAAAGTAGAAAACATGCATCAGGATTGTAACAGATGTGGCTTTTGTGGATGGGTACAAAATCTTTTCTGTAACCAAAAGCCAAATAATTGCCTAGGAGAAAAGGAAATACCAGAATAGGGTTGTTTTGCTTACTCTGTCCACTATTCTGTTAATGCATCTGTTAACCTCAGGTGGTGCTGCTCGTTTGTGATGTTTTTCTATTTTAAAAAAAGTTTCCCTATTAAATGATTTAGTGAAGTTGGATTTTGTTAATTTATGTTGGTTTAATTTTAGCACAGATTTTATTAAGATTGACAGGGGCCCAGCATTGCAGAGACCCAGCTGTAGCATGTATTTATTGTATTTTATCTCTTAAAAGATCTCTGTTCCTCTAGCAGGAATTAGATTGTCATGTTTGACAAGATTATCTTCTAAAACATAATTACTTTAGAGCATAGCGCTGTACCAGAGTGACTCTCTGCATACTTCTGGGGGGGAGGGTAGGTGATGCCTCAGGATTTCTCTATTTTCAGGGCTCTGATCAGCGTAAATTTAATTGTTTTGGAGACTGGAACAATATTTCACACTTCAGTCACCAGTGGGCATGTTGAAAAATAGCAGGAGGGTAAGTCCCTTCAGATTAGGGGAGATTCTGGCAGATGCTTCTATATGGGCAGAACCTAATGTTCCTGAATGCATTCTCTCCCGTGATTAAATGGGTGTCACTGGGTCATGGTACCTGTTAGTTCAAGCCTATGGGTCACGTTGGCCGGTTTGTGCCTAGTGCAGGGAGGGATGTCCAGTGGCTGCTGGTGCTGTAGCAGATGCAAAGCTGAAGCATTTGACCATGTGTGCTCTACACCAGCTGGCAAATCGGTACGGAAGTCACCTGAGAAGTAACTTGAAAGTACTTCCTATACACTTTCGTATAGGCCTCTTGCAGTGTGAAGGCAGAACACACCCTTTGCTCCTGGATGTGATGTTTGCCAGATAAGTAAATATGTGTTGGCTTAAGCAGATTTTGGAAAGTGCTAAGTGGATTAGAAGAACAAGTGCTATTAGTCTTAATGGGATTTGGACCCCTACGTCCTCTGTCTGCATCTGAAAATCTTTGCTCATTAAGGCTGTCTGGGATAGACCAAAATCTGTATAGTACTACTGGATTTTGAAGGAGCTATTTAAAGCACCCTTGTTCTTTTCAGTGACGGATGTTAGGTGTGAATCTCCTCACAGTTACTTTGCTGGTGTTGTGACAGCCCCATCATCAGTGTCACTGCAGAAGGAGCTGTGAACAAGTGATTTTTTCAGGTCTTAGGAAAGTACAGTATATCTGCTCAGATTTCTGGGGGTGAGAAGATTCTTTGCTTCTTGTTGGTTTGGCCTTGCTCTCAGCTGTGTTGCTAGGTAACAAGGATGCAAAGGAAGAGCATCAGCATGCTTTTTGACCTAGAGCAGAGGTGAAGGTCGTGGCTTGCTATCCAAGTGCTTTGCTGAGTATCTTTTCCATGGATTATGCTTACAGCAGAGACAGCAGGACAAAGACAGGTGCAAACAAACATCTTCCAGTGATTGATCCCGGGTGGTGGGGTTTTTTGGCTTTTTGAAAACGTGGACTTGGTGTAACTCAGATCAAGGGAAACTTGAACCTTTTGCACATACAGTTCATGCTTTTTGCTATGATGTAGCATTGTCCTTATAGGAAATAAAACAGGAGGGAGCCTGAATTGGAGAAGACAAGCCATGTCCCTGAGTTCTTCAGCTTAAATGGTCCTTCACCACAGTCCTGGCAACTGATGCTTGTTCTCTCTCCCCACTGGATTGTTGATAGCCCCAGGCCAAGGAATCATATTTTCTCAGCTATGGTTTTTAATGTTATAAGTAAAAGTGCGTGGGAAAGTTTCTTTTTCCATTAGAATTTTCCAGGCTATGGAAAGATCTCTCTGTTTTGAATTGCAGGGTATGACTGTAATCTCAATGTTATGAGAATTGGAGACCTAGGAGGACTTTGACTTAGCTGAAAATCCTTTTTGTAACTCCAAAATGGCTCATTTTTAAATTGTTACCCCGTCATATTTGTTTGTAAAAGTTAAAGTTTGTTTTAGAGGTACTGACTCCCAATGATTTGAATTGGGCTGAAAGAGGCACAGGATTTTTGCAATGCAGTCTCTTTATATACAGAAACTTAATCATAGGCTGACTTTGGAGAACCAATTTTGAAAAACGATTTTCAGAAAGCTGGCTGGATATGCCTTGTGCTGACTTCCTGGGCTTTTTCTGCAACTCTAATAGCTTTAATTTCCTTTTTTCCAGCATTTCCCAGAACACCTGTTTGCTTGCTATCTTGGTGGTCATTAAAAGATCCAGCTGTTGTACGCAAATTTCTTCTAGTCTTTCAAGTCATTGGTTATGTAAGGCAGTAGGGAAAGACTAGACGTGTCTACCTGTGAATTGCTCTGAAAGTCAGTACTGAGAAAGGTAATATGAGGTTTATCGTCTACACTGAAAGAAGACTTCTGGTTATATTTGGAAATTGCAGACAATTTTTTGGAGAATTTGAGGTCTATGGCACAGAATCCTTTTCCATCTGCTTTTCTCTCCCATAATTATGCAAACTTTTATGATTCAGGGGAAGGTAAGAGCAGCTGGTGCCATTCCAGTCAAGGGAAACATGCAAACATGGTAAGACTAGGCATGCTGCAACACCTTGGCAGCAAATTCCATCTGCTACCAAGATTTAGACTTGGCTTTTGCTTCTGCTCTGCAGCCTCTCCAGGCAGTCCTCTCCAGCAGGAGCCTTTCTTCCTGCAGCCTGCTGATTGCTGCTGACAGTGTCAAGCTTCTGACCACCGAGCCAGCATGTGGGAGCTGGCTTGGTGGAATCATGGCAAAATGGGGGCAAACTGCTGGTTACCATTATTCCTTCTGCTGTTCAACCTGCTGCCCAGGTTCCATGCCATGTGACAATACTGGCATCCAGGTGCTCACGTGATGCACACATTCTCATCCTGAATTTTAGCTCTCTAAGTAAAAACATCAAGCAGCCTGTGCTAGAGATGCACCTTCAGGTGCTGCTGATGCTGCTGCAGTTGTGTCTTTTTGTGTGTGTGCATGTAAGCATAAGCTTGCTAGCATGGGTGAAGTCTTGCAGCTGTTGTTCTGCCTCAGCAGCATTAGGACTGGGTGTCAGCGCTGCGTGCATTGCCTACTGTGCCAGTCTCAGAGGAAAGGTGAATGCGCTGTATCCATCTCTGTTGGTGCTGTCCTGTGCTGCGGGCAGCCTCAGGTGCTCTGTAACACTGCTCTGTAACAGCATTAAGACTTCCCTCGGTGGTACACATTTGTGTTCAAATGGAACGTATGTGTGCACATGAGCATGCCAAGGTGAAACAGCAGTACAGTGGGAGGTCAGATGTGGGAAGAGGATCTGAGAAAGACACAGAGTCAAGGGGCAGAGTTTGGCCGAGAGGTAATTTATCAGGAAGGATTACAGTACTGGGAAATCGTAACTTTTCTTCTAAGACTTGGGTTTTTTTGCTTTTTTTTTTCCCCTTTGCCATAAAGACTTGTGGATGGGACCCATGCATGGCAGGGACTGATGCAGTCCCTTGGTTGCAGTCACACTTCCAGCAACCTTTACTGGTTCCTAGAAATGTGTTGTGAATCTGTGCTATAGGAACAACTTGAGTGGCCTGTGGGCTCTGTGGATATGCGCGAATGGTTTCTGTTCAGTAACTAGATTAACAGCTAACTTACCAACAACTCTTGGTATGTTAAGTAGGTTTATAAATAAACTGATTTATTTAATTAATTTAATAAAATTGGAATTGAAGGACCAACTAACTGCCTGCAGTTGGCAGTTATTAAAATTCCCGACTGAGCTTGTTTGCAGACCACTTCTGTGGGTACTGAGCTCATGTGATGCAGATGATTTTGTTGTTGTCATGTGTCATGATGCAGAGAAAATGCTAACCACCACTATGTAGACAATCTCCAAGGTGAAATTATTCTGTCATATAACAAACAGAAACATTTCATTGTGGGTTTACCAAGTTTAACAAATTTACCATGGAAAGTATGTTTTTCCATAACCTGTTTTCTCAGAAATTAATCTTTGGGAAGATTATCTTATTATTTTGGACACTGAATTTCTCTCTGCATACATTTATTTCCCCCGTACTAGATGGCTCTTAACTAATTATTGGGTGTACAATATTGTGTTCTTTAGCCAATTTCAGTTTTGTATTACGGCAGCATCTGGAACTTTTTAAATAGGGAGACACAAATATACAAAAAAGACTAGAGATTGGAGCAAACTGTCAGTCAATACAACTGTTGGCTTCATTTCAGTGCTCAGTTTTCCATTGCTGGAAAGATCCAATATTTTGGTATCACTTGACACAAAAAGGGTCTGGGCAAAGTAGCTAGGCTTAGAAGATGGGGAATGTTGCTGCATAACTGGAAAAATAAGGCAACAAATATTTTTAAAAGATAAAATCCTCAAGTATTATGTCAGTTCGAAATGGAGGCAGACTTGGAACAATTCAATTGATACTACTATAGTAGGAAATGCCAGTTTGAGGCATCTTTCTTGTGTTTGTCCATCCTTTCTAATACATTTTATTAAAACAGAGCTTGCTGCCTTTTTGCCTTTAATGGGCTGGACACAGGTGGTACCCAGTATTTTACTTTACTGTCTGGAAAAAATAAGCCATTTTTTGAGCATAATTTTCTTAAGAATATAGCCTGAGGAGGATGGTAAGCAGATGATGGTTTAGGCGTCAAAGGCTGAAAAACTATCACATTTGTGTTGCAACACAGAAATGTACAGTAGAAAACATTAGCAGGCCATATCAAAGTATCCTCGGTGCACTGAGTCCTAAAGACAGGAGACAGCCAGGAGCCTTGACCTCGTGGCTATCAGGGAGACCATTTGAGTGGCTCACAGGGAGTTACAAAGTGCAGTGGGAGCTCAGTGGCAGGAGTACCAGGTGTGCTCTGCATCCAGGCTCTGTTGAGCACACTCAGCTTTTCCTAACAGAAGTGTGTCTCTCTGTCTCCAGTTATTGTCTTTTTACCTGAAGAATGAGTTACTTGTAGCATGTGAGCATTAGGTTATGACAGCTAAAAAGACTTGCTGAAGCTATGGAAATGTAATTCATCTTCTTGTCCCAAGATAAGAGAATTACACCAAAACGATGCCTGGGAACTGACAGTAATGGTGTCTTAAATCCAGTGGTAGAGACTGCACAGTGACCCTGGAGAATCCATCCCTGTTTCATTCCTTCCCATCTTAGCTTCCCCCTGTACCTAAAACACTTGCTGTTGCAAACTGAACTGATGACTTCTTGTTGTCCCCAAGCTGTGGACCACAACTTGATGGCTTTTTCCTCTGTTATCCACCTTTTGTAGGCAGGGTAAACTGTGGTGATGCCCATCTCCTTCCTTGGGCTTCTCTTTTCTGAATTGATTAAGCCAGTTTCTTCATCCTTTCCTGTAGCTTATGTTTCCAAACGTCTGAACAGTCTTCCTTTTCTCCTCTGGACTCTGAATTTGTTTCTGTCTCAGCAGTATATGGAAGAGTCTGGCAGAGGCCTTGACAGGGCTGGATAGGACAGATTAATTACTTCTTAACCTTTGTGTATGACACTCTTGGAAACTGCCTTTTGCAAAAGCATCATGTTGTTGACTCATAAAATTTCTGGTGCCCTGCCACTCACAGATCCGGTAATACCTCATGTTTATTTGCATGTCAGTTTTGATTTTTTATTCCCATATTTGATTCATCTGAGATTATTCTGTGATTCTGTGATTTTACCATAATTGTTGTAAAATATTGCTGTTTCCAAAGAAATTCTGAGGACCTTTCTGACCTTGGAATTAAAAACAACAACAAAAACCAAAAAATGCATTTGTCGTAATAAATCTCCACGTGCTGAGATAAAGAGCCAGGAGTTCACAATCAACTTTGTTATTTTGAGCTCCTTAGCCTGTTACAGAATTACAGAAAGACATATTCAGTTTGCAGTGAGACCCCTTGTCAGGGGAAGACTTCATAAGTTAACTTGCTTAAACATATTGCCTGTTTGTAAGTATGAAAAATCCTTTGATTTCAGTGCCTTTTTGGCTTGAAAGCTCAAGAGATGTGACAGACTTGAGACCCAAATTTGTCAGAAATGTTGCAAAGTAATTGTAATTATGCATTTGTTCCATATATAGAGCACAGGTTTGTGCAGTAGGAAAAGGGGCTTCAGCCAATATATCAGAACCAGCTTAATGTGCCTCTGCAGTGTGAAATCCTATTTCTGAGCACAAGAAGGAGAGTAGAAACAATGAAGTCTGATTCTAGCAAGAGTGTTACACTTAATTTGCACCACTGCTCAGCTGGAAGACTGCAGCTGGTTAGGACTGAATTTTTTGGACAGTAGTGGGCATGCACATGACAAAAGGCTTTCATGTCCTGTATCCTTGGAATTCACATGGGTACCCACAGTAGTTTATTCACATGGTACCCACAACTCCACTGGGCTCACAGAGATCACATTGGCTTGATGTGCAAAAGCTTCCAGGGGCTTCTGAACCCTCTTGGGAAACTTAAATCTCCTTTTTGCATTAATTCCAAATTGCTCAGCATTTTCAAGAGGTTTGACCTCCTTTCATTTTTTTGGATTTATACAAGAGTTTAAATGCTGTTCTGAGGGATGGTGATTTCATCCCTTGTTTTATCTGTCACGAACAGGTGTTCTTCCATATAAGGGTCCCTAATGAAAGGTTTGTTTGATGTGAATTTACTTTTCAACACCAAGTGTGTTTAACAACATAATAAGTATGACATGTTCTGAACAAGAAATCTCTGTTGTCCTGGTGACGTGTGGAAATCAGACTCCACAACTGAGAAGGTTGTAAAGTAGGTATGTTTATTCAGCGCTGGGCAGCACGGGGGGTCGCCCCACCACAATTGCGCATGCCCAATGCAACGGCTTTCTCAAATATATGTTACTTAATTACATAATCATGAGATTTCCCAGTACACCTATACATATGCATGACCTGTCCCCGCTTTGTATTAAAATTAGCTCTAAGAAGTCATTTTCATAAACTCCTCCCAACTGCGCTTGCACAGTTACTCCTGGTGGTGGTCGTTGAGGATCGTGAGGATGAAGGCTGATGATTCCTCTTCATCACCGCAAGTAACCTTTTGTCTTTGCACAGACTCAGTTCTTCTCTGGTCTTTGTCCATACTGCAGGGTTGGTTTCGACTGCTTTTCAAGACATGTTCTTGTTCATTATCAGGAGCTGTCCTTGGTGATGTCACTAGACTTCTTGCTTCGTCTAGTTTTCAGTAAACATTTAACCGTGGGTTTTATCAGGCCTGCCTTCTAAGTTATATCACTACTACTGCCCCCTGACTCACTGGTAGGTTTATGTTTAGTTGTATTTAATCATGAACGATGCAGAGCCTGGAGAAA
The DNA here is from genome assembly GCA_017639485.1 of Pluvialis apricaria. NCBI lineage: Eukaryota > Metazoa > Chordata > Aves > Charadriiformes > Charadriidae > Pluvialis > Pluvialis apricaria. The sequence continues at coordinate 52,874,817 of CM030044.1, read as the reverse complement.
TAGAGAGCAGTTCATGTCTGGTATTGGTGGATGAGTGTTCTTAGGGCAGTGTCTAGGAAGATTCTTACACCTGCAGGGCTCTTGTGGGCTTTTCTTCCAAGCTGCAATATTGCTGTGTCTGGAAAAATTAGGGAAGAGGTAATATTGATACTTTTCTGTCTTCAGTGAGTTCCCTGTCCTGCTCACATGTAAGGAAGCAAAAAACCCCAAAGATGAGCTCAAGTGAAAAAGCAAGCTAAGGGCCCTAGGAAAAGAGTAGCTACTAGAAAGGAAGGGGAGGTTTGGAGCTAGGGTTGCTTTGAAGGGTGAATGAGCACCCATTTGGAAACAGAATCCTGATAGGGTTTGAGGGAAAAACATGCCAACGTAAGAATGCATTGTGTATTTTGGCATACTGGTGTGTGTAGTCTTTGAGAAAGGCTGGGTTTAGCTGCCATTGAGCTGCGACAGGAGCTAGTCCAGTGGGGTCCCCTCACTGTTAATGACTGTGGTAAGAGTGTTGCTTCCCTATTTGGGGATCGCACGTTGCAGGGTAGCGAATACCAGATGTTTTGTTCTAAGGATGCAATTTTGTCTCAAGAATTGTTTCTAGGTACAAACATTAAAGATGAAGACTGGTCAGAAATACCAACAGGGTAGCATTTTTCCCAAGATGATAAAATGAGGAATTTGTAGGAGCTCATGTAGGAGTAAGAGATTGTTTCTTCTGTCAGTTGGATTTTTACAAAAGTTTCTCAATGACAACTTTATTTTCCTTGTATGTCAGTTTAGGGGCAGCATTTTAATCCTTTCATGTATTATATGAATATTTTAAATAACCCTGTAGGAGCTTTACAGGGGGGGCGGGGGGATATGTAGTGTATTTGAAGGGATGAGTAGCTTCTTTTTGTTATCTATTCTGTGTCACAATGCAGAGTGAGGTAATCTCTGAACTTTTTTTATCCTTAATCCAGTGTCACAATATTGCATAGACAGATGGGTTGTGGACCTGCATCTCAGAGTTTAGCTGAAGAGTTGGACCATAAGGAGTTCCAGTAGATGTTGTCTGACGTAGAGCAGATGTACATTAGTAACAACGTGTAAATCTGTAAGAAGCAGAAAGCAGGCATCTGTATGCGGGTATTTGGGGTGAATAGTAGTAATGAAGCTTAACCCAAGGCTTTGTATATGGCGTGTTCTCATTCAAACTTCAGTTTTCAGACTAGACTTTTTGGAGTGCAAGCCTCCTACCTGTGCTGTACAGGCCTTCTTGACGGTTTGTTGTCCAAAGAATGGAATGAAATCACTTGGGAGTCCCTGGGAAAGATCCTGTTAGTCTAAAAGCACAGCTTATCAAAATTTACCTAGCTTGGGGAGGATGAACAGTTCAGCCACTTGAATTTTGTTGTTCTGATTACCTGCTTATTGTTTTGTTTCTGTACAGTCTTAGCAGATATTCACCAAGCAACTGCTGTTGTACAAACTTGTTTGTCTGTTATTTCCAAAACTGGGTTTGGACAATGATGATTCACATCCCATTATGCCTTTAAAATCTTTTGCACAATTCTCAGTGCACCAGAACTTATCGCTTTGGTGCTGAAATGTACAGACCATAAGCCAATATGTTCTTGCATTTTTTCATACATGGAGTTGCTGGTTGAGTTGCTACAAGTTGCACTGCAGCTTTTCCACATAACTTCTGAAAAAGCATTGCCTTCCCTAGCCCAGGAAAACTATCCAGATGTTCTCTTCCAAGGCCAAAGTATAATGTGCCCATGAGAGAAATCTTGCCATGCTTTGTTCTTGTTTTACCACCACATTTCATCACACTCCAGACCCTTTATGCTTATCTTAGGCAATTTTAATCCTAACCATCAGACATTTGTAATCCTGGTGACTTTGTGAAAATGATGAGCTCTTGGCAGGTACCTCTGCTTTTCTCAGAGGTCCTTGAGCAAATGTTTATCCAGGACACTTCACCTGACAGTGAGTGTGTGTGACCATGTGTTGGAACTGCTGTGGGGAAGGTGACCTGCCCTGGTGTTTAACAAAATGATTTAACTATCTAGGGTTGAAAAGTTCTAAGGAAGACTGAGTTATCTCATTGTTGGGACTGCTTTCTACTCTTTTCACTGAGCTGACTGAGAAATCTCTGTTCAGTTGATCTGAAGGGTATGAGTTCAGAGATACTCCTTGACTTTCTTCCCTGACAAAATCTTCAGCTAATTTTTTCCATGACATGTTTTTTTTCCGATCCATTCCAAGTGGCAGTGTTGGTAGATGCCTATTACAAAGCTACTGTGATCCAATTTGAGCTAACATACTTCTGAATTCATATTTTGATGGACTGTAGTTACTTTTTGGTGATTTAATATCTTCTTTTTTTAAAATGTTGTCAGCAGGGGAAGGAAAATAATAAAGGCCTGTTGTACAGCAGACAAGTTTTGGAGTTAGCAGGAGAAATAAGAATCCTTTCTTCTAACTTTGGATGCACTGAAACTGCACAGAATTCCATACTTTGAGAGCAATAGGTTACCTGATCTGTGAGATTTCTTGTAAATCATTTGAACTTAGACAGTCACTTAAACTTCCTGAGGTGTCCTTGTTGGCAGGCAGCAATCCCTTTCAAGAACAAAACTGAAAGAGCAAAACAAAACAAAAACCCCAGATAGTTTTAAACAATGAACAGCGTATCTTTCAGAAGAGCCAAACACCCAGAAGTTTCCTGATTGCATTGGCAGCAAGTGGGTTTTCATGGGTCTTAAAATCAGAATATTTTAGATTTTTTTCACAAAGGCAGCTTGGTGTGTTGGCTAAAGTGGGACCACTGGTCATGTCCTAATGTGGACAGCCAGGGAGGTGAGAGGAGATGCCATTTGACAGTGGTGCCAGCTGGCTCATTCCAAGAAGATCCTCTCTGGAGTTCACACAGCACAGCTGATGGCTTGTGAATTCCCACCCTACCTTGGGATACACTAATTTTTCTCTGTGGCTGAGCTCATGGTTACTATGGAGAGTACGGCTTTAGGCCTCTTTTTCACTATGTGAAAATTTTGTCAGCTATTCCTCTTGGAAAGCTTTAGCACTGAGAACTTCAGCCTCTGATCTGCCTGAAACCAGCTAGGGACCATTTCAGCAGTTCTTGTTTGACATTTTTCTTGGCAAGTCTACCCCTAATATAAACTATCCCTTTCACCCCTGTACCTTGAAAAGGTCATCTTGCTCTGCTGTGCTACATTTAGAAGCCAGAAGCTTCTCTGAAAGACACTCCAAGTTGCTTTTGACATAAACACTAGTTCAAAGTTGTTGTTCTGTTTGGAACAGCAGCCAGGATCCTGGCCTAATTGTTCTGTTGAGTGGAAAATTGTTTTATCAGTGCTGAGTGTTTTATATGGAACATGCAGCTGGCAGAACTTCAAGAAAATCCAAAGTATCTTTTTGCATGGTTAACTGAAGACCTGATAGCTGTCTGAGCTTGTTCCTCACATTGCAAGGCTAGATTGCATGTTAACTTTATAGTCTTGATTTGGTCATGCTTATATGAATTATACAAGTAATGTACATCAATATTACAGAAAGAGGGGGAAGTACTCAAGCCAATGAAAAGTTTCCTTTCTGAATTATTCCATTCTACCAGGTGCGCAAAGGTGTGCAAGAACTGGTGAGAGTTGTTTCAAACTTTAGTATTCTGCATTTCTAAGACATGCAACTTCTAGTAATCTTCCAAACCATTGTCAGGTTTAGTCCTAAGCTATGCATGGCCTGTGGTAGACAGGACAATAATCAATGCAGGCAAGAGGGTACCTGTAAGACTTTTTCTTTCATCTAGCAGCACTCCAAAGAGCATCTGTGTTTAAGTGAAAGAAAACTGGAGGCCAAAACCCAGGTCATCACTACCAAGTTTGTTTAGTTTCAGTGATTGCATTTTAGAAAGATAAAAAGTACTGCTAAATGTTGTCCTTGAAGCTGTAGAGATAGGTTGGGCTTTAGCTGTGTTACTAGCTTACTCCTTACAATGGCAGACACTGTGATGTCTTTGTCATTTTTACCTTTTTTTACATAGTTTCTACAGTTTGGAAAGCAAAGTTGTTTCCTTTCTAGGGGAGTTTTCGTGTAAAGTCATTTACAAGTTAAAAAAAACCCAGAAGTTTGCTTTGTTAACCTCAGTATTTTAGTTTTGATTCCACTAAATTTAAGAGTATGCAGTAGAAAAGCAGGAAGAGGAGGTAAAGGAACTCCTATTTTAGCAGAAGTTGGGTTTTTAAAAAAAAAAAAAAAAACAAAAACAAAAAAATCCCAAAACATTAATTGCAGGTGTTGAATTTTAAAAGTATAGCCAGTCTCAGCCCAGAGAACCCTAGTTTAAGATTTTTCACTTCGCAACTCTATTATTCTTTTAATACAGTTTTGAGATGGCTGCATTAAGTGTCTTGTAAAATAAATAATTATGCAAAAGAAAGAAACTTCTACTAGCATACTGATTAGACAGTCTTGGAAGTTCGAAAGTGGGCATGCCCTAAGAGAAATCTGGATCCCTAGTAATTCTTTCTCATTTGGTTAATTGTTCCGAAGTCTGATCTTGACCTGAGTTTAGGAGCTATGTGGCAATGCTAGCCCAAAACAAACTGGACATTGCTAACTGAGGAAATGCTGAATAGGAGACAGGTAGGAGTGCTAAGTGTAATGTGTTGAAAGTCCAGTTTTTTGCTTTGAACTTTGTTTCAGGACTGTAGAAGCCTGAATATTAGACAAAGGGCTGGTCCCTAGTTCTGTTTGATGAGATAAAAATGTATCTGATGAAGGTTTGATTTGTGAAGCTTTTAAAAACAAACTTCGCTAATATTTACAAAATCCTTAACAAAGATGGAATTAAAAAAAGGATTTTAATCCTTCTCTAGTAACATGCGAACATGCATCACTAGTTCATTTCCAGCACAGAGCAACAATTTTCTGCACAAGGATGAACTTTGTGAAAGTTTGAGGAATTTCCTGAAACATGAAGAGGAACCCCAGTGAGCACTTAGATGGACAGCTCTTGGGTACGGGGTGCAGCAGCAGGTTCATAGCCACACTATTAGCCCTGTAGAAAGACAGGAGCAAGTCCCAGCGAGATTGTGGAGGTGTCCAGCTGGGAACGGCAAGCTGACCTGTGAAGTGGGAACAATCTATTCCACTGCTGGTCTTATTCCACATTCAGCACATACTGGGGTGTGATTTCTCCTGCTGTCAGTGGAAACATAAAAGCCTGTAAATCATATTAATTTACATGTTAATGCAGTCTGTTACAAGTAAATGACTTGCAATTCTTCCAGCAGTGCTGTAAGCAGTGTTCCTCTGATTCAGCATTATCTACCATCCTCCTGCATCAAGAGGAGGAAGATAAATTCATTCACTGCTTCAAAAGTGCCTGATAAATTATTGAAAGTCACTTGTTTTTGTAGCTCCTAGTTGGAGAAGCTTGTGTATTCCCATATAAATCTCAGAGATAACAACCAAAAACTTCGGAGTGTCTTTCTGTTCGGTTCTGGAAATACACACTACAAGAATCTGGCACCAGATGTGCCAGTGTGAGTTTGTTGTCAGCAGACAAAGATCACATTCTTCACTGCCATTACCTCTGTCAGCATCTGTGTGTCTGATTTGAGGCAGTGTGATCTAAGTGCCTTGGGTGATTGTGCTAGAGAAGAAGTGCTGCCTCTGCTTGCCATGCTGGCTTTTGAAAGCAAAAGCCATAAATAAAACCAAGCCCATGGGAAACTTGTAGCTCGTAGGTAACCCAGAATAGTTTCCATTTCCTTTGTTTCAGTGATTTGTTGTACTGTTTGTCTCTTGCCCTCTGGGTGAGTCCTTCAAATAACCTGTCTCTTCTAGTCACCTGAATCCAGTTTTTCTCACAAAAGTGGTCCAAGTTTAGCAAGTTGCTTACTTTTTCTCTCTTCTTTACAAAAGCTTGTTGCAGGGACCACAGGGAACATGTCATCTGGTGCAACAGCCCTGAAAGTGACTTAGGCTCCTCTGAAGGATGCAAATGGTGGGTTAAATCTCCTGTTGGTATCCTCAGCCCCTGCCAAAATCAGACTTCTCCTGCCTGTGCGTGCAGGCTGGTGTTTGCAGGGCTGCTCAAGGCAGGTGGCTTCAGATTTCCAGGTTCTGAGAATGTCGATCCCAACTTTCTGCCTTGAAGGCAGCTGAGGCACGAGTACCAGACGTCTAAGGAGCTGTGTCACATTAGAGTGAAGAATCCCGCTTCCTTCTCAGCACTTGGCCTGCTGGACTGTTACCATGACAAAGGAGGATTATTGACTTTCATAGTCACGATGCCTTTGATTTGAGGCTCACTTTGATTTGGGGCAGTAGTGTTCACTGGCCCAGAGAACCAGGGGTCTTCTCCAGGTGAAGAGCAAGGAGAAAAACATGCTTTTGAGAAGGAGGAGGAAGAGGGAAAGAATTGGCTGAAGAGGCTGAATGGAAGTAGTAATGGATGCAGTTAGTTGCTGGGAAGAGCCCAAAAACAGTCCATGATTCCTTAAGACAATTAAAAGCAAATTGTCCGGCTGAGCGATCCCAGAGCAAGGAAGATGCTCCCCCAGACTGTAATTCAAGGGGCTGAATGGCCCTCAAAAACTGAGAGTGGAGAGAAAAAAAAAAAAAAAACAACAGAAGACGAGGCAAATGATGGAACAGATGTGAGCGCTTTTGTTGGGAAGACTTGGAGGCTAGCAGGATGGTGATAGGCTAATTTGAGGCGCATAATGCCAGGTTCCTTTCATATGCAGAATAACACTTTGATCTAATGTGGATGAAAGTGCTGAAAAGTGGAGAGGATGGCAGGGGGTCTTTTGTCTTTGACAAAAAAGGCATCTGCCGGGCTCTAACCCCTTTTCCCCACCCGCTTAGCCTAGCAGGCCACTCCAACAATGCTAGCAAGGGGGACAAGCGTCTCCTGACAGCTGAAGAAATCTCCAGAAGAAGAATGGGGCTAGCAGCAATATGTATACCAGAGAGCTTAATCGATTTTTTCCACAGTGCAAAAAGGGAGAGGGCTGGGGGAAGACAGAGAGATCACAGTGGAAATGGGAGGTGGGAGGAAAAAAAAAAAATCCCTTTCTAATAAACTTGTTACTTTTGTTCTCCGAATACAGCTTTTCAGGAGATGCTTTGATGCTAGTGTGAATACACTTAATGGAGCAGAGTAGGGTAGACTGGCTGCCAGGGGGAGGTGTGAAGTAAGGAAGAATAGTTTTGCAAGGAGGATGAATGTGGAGTGATTTCTATGGATTCCAGCACAGGAAAGATTGTGGAATTAGTAAAGCAGTGCAATGCAAGAGATACCTGGAAGGCAGATGCATACTTTCGGTACTACCTGTTGGAGGACCTCAGCTCAGCACAAATTCTTGGTTTTGATTTCTAAGCAAAGTTCCTTCTTTTCTGTTGTCTTTTTAATTCCTTGGAATTATTAGAAATGAAAGGACTGCAGGATTGAATGGGGAGCTAAGGAAGGCAAACAGTATTTGTGCCAAGCAAATACAGCAATTGCAGATCTGCTGATATGGTCCCTGCTTCTTGTACTCTGTTGACTTTCTTCAGCTTTTCACATCTGGTAAACAAGGCTGGGATCCAGTCCACAGAGTTTGGTGGCTGTGGTCTTCCTTAAGTATTGCTTTTGTAGCTAGTGTAATATTTTCTTTGAGAAATAATGACAGGTAAGAGTTACCAACCTCTGAGCAAGACCAACCTCAGTAAATTAAATCTTTTAAGAACAATAGGTTTAGGAATCTTCCTTTTTTTGAGATCCTGACAGTGATTATCCATTACTATTGACTGAAGATAACCTTCTCACCAGGACACAGCTTTAAGCAACACCTGGTACTGCAAACATCCTCTGTTTTTACACCTACACCCCTTCTCTTTCTGCTGGGGAGTTACAATTCCCCCAAGAAGGTAAGAGTGATACAGAAATGGAGACAAGCTATCACGTTCCTTTGAGAAACTCTACACACACGCTGACACCAGATCATAATCCTGTGTAGTTGTTCAGTAGGTGTGCCATGATCCCCCTCCAGCAGATGCCACCATTCTGTTCAGACCAGCTGATGTGAAGAGTATTTTTGGCAATAGCATCTCCTTTCCTCCAGCTGTGCAAAGCCTAATGACGTGAGTTACCATAACTCATTAGGGAGGCCTAATTGCCAAGAACAGTGCTCTTTTTATTTCTGCCCATTTGTTGTATCTTGACTTTTCTTGCTCCCAGTGCTAGGGCTGTGGTTGAGAGTGGTGCAGGACTTGAGCTGCTGCTGTCATCAAAGGAGCTGAGACCACCTCTGTCCCTCACAACACCAAGGTGAAAGTCCCTTCCCTGGATGGGCTTCAGGTGGTTCTTGTGTGACTTCTCTCTCAGGTGCTATGCACAGTGATAGGATGCGGGTCTAAATGCGACTGGGGAAAGAGGCTGCTATGGCAAAGTCTGACCTGGCAGGGAACAGCCCTCTGTAGTCCTCTGTGCCAAAGAAAAAGAGCCCATGCAGTGCCATGCAAACCCACTGACTGGGATGTGGGGTCCATGGCAGCCATCTGGATGCTCCGTCCACAGGCAGTTGTGGTTGGGGTGGGTTGTAGGAGTCTTGGGCAGTGGGCTTGGACGCTTTGTTCTTTTGAGGTGAAACAAGAACCAACTCATTGTGAAAGGTCTTTTGTGCTTCCCAAGCTGGGCAGGCAAGCCTTTCAGCTGCTGCCACCCTGAAATTTCTTCACATGTCCAGTATCAACTCTCCCACTCTTGTACTTGTACTTGTACTCTTGGCAAAGACCAGAAAACTTCTTCACCAGGACAGCTTTGTGCCATGCCAGCAGTAAGGTTAGAAATAAGAGGGGGGTGGGCAGAAGGAGTTGCCTCTATTCCTGTGTAAATGTGTGTGGTAATTCTCCATAACTGCAGGTAGTCATTGCGGTTTTAAACTGTGCTCTTGAGACAGGTTTATTTAGCTGTTTACAGTTTACTGTGTGTTAGTCTCTCATGGCCAGTGGGTGGGCATGAGGAAGGAAGATGCCTGCGTGGCTCAACCTGGCTGCTGTGGTCCAAGCCATAGGACTATAGGTTTGTTTGGAGGAGAGACTGAATCTGTTTCACCTGAAGCACACTGCAAGGGAGGAGAGAACAGATGCGCATGGAGCAGAGGGTAGCATGCAGAGCAAGTGACAGCAGGAGTCCAGGCTGTGGGAGTACAGCAGAGAGAGGAAGATTTGCTTTGTTCTCACTTCTTGCCCAGCAGACTGGTGTTTTCTACACAGAAGTCAGTTACCCTCTGTTCTTTTGTGTTCAGATGAAAATCAAATGGTAAAGATTGCAAAGCCTCTTTGATGTGCTTACTCTATGTTGAGGCAGAGCTACCTGACCAGCTCAGGAGGCTGTCACAGGTCTTATTCCTGTTCTATGGACAGGGACTGTCTGGTCATTGTTTCAGAGGCTGTAAAGTCTAGAAAGGGCCATATTGCTTTAATGATAAATTATCCAGGTGAGTGTGCCTGTGGTAGTCAACTTAAGAAATAGTCAACTTAAGAAATAAACCATTCCCACGGAAGTGCTTTTGGCTGCACTGATTGTACATACAAGATCTTACTGGCATGATCTAGCAGTCCTGGGTGTAGAAACCCTGCTTTTTCAGCCTGGATTTGGCTTGTCACTCAGCGAATCTTATCTGGTCATTAACATCCATTAACATCTGATTGGGAAGGGAAGCCAACAAATGGAAAACAATGGTTTTGGGGTGCATTAAACCCCAGCCTGCATGCAAATTTTTGCTTAGATGTAAAGTGTTTTCAGTTTCTTTTTGTTTAATTTACTTGCAAATTAAACAGAGGTCCTTTGCAAGATGACCACTGGTTAGTTTGATATAACTTTCCTGAGTGTGTGTCTGCAGGTATTCTTTTAATAAGATGAAGTTTGTACCAACAAAGTGAATTCTTGCCCTTTTTAAAAATGTGAGATGGGAATGCGTGTTGCGATTCATGGACACCCTTCCAGAACTAATGCTAAGCTATATGCTTTCATATTCTGTTAACTACACAGTGATTTGGATTCAGACATGTAGCTCTAGCTGTAGTGGGGACAGTGTGATTTCAAGTTTGGCGGGACCTGCACCTTTCTGTAGGAGATGGGTTGTTGTGCTGGGGGAGGGCAAATTGCACCTATTTGTTCCCGTATCTGCCCTGTCCTGTATCCTGAGATTTGGTTCAAATAATCTCAATGCATTTAGAGTATACTTACTTAAGTGTGATTTGCATGGTATTGGTGAATACCTCGAGTTCCAGAGTGCTTTTGATGGTGTGCGAGGCAAATACCCAGGAGGAGTTAATTACACAGAGCCCTCATCAGACTGCAGAGCTTGGAAAATAACCCTCCCAAGAGAAACTTTTGAAATGTGTTTCAAGACCTCAGCAATATCTCTCAGCTTATTTTTCTTGAGAAATAATAATAAAAAAAAGCCAGTAAGTAGTAGGAAGGGTTGTTACAGTTGTCTAGTCTTGGTGTGCAAACCAGCAGTAGCTTGGTGTTTGGGAGAGATGCAGTGTTTTGCTTGGTGCATGCTGACAGAGAGCTGCTGTCTGGGCAGGCAAGTGGCCAGCTCTGCGCCCCACCAGTGTGCCCGCTGGTGTCCCATGCTCAGCCTGGGGAGTTTCTGGCCTAAGTCCTTTCTTTCTGAGGCTTGGTGGCTGCCTGCTGCAGTGGCTGGAGCAGTGAGGGAGAGGCACGGAAATGCTGCATCATCTGTTTGGCTCCAGAGGCCCTGTCAAGTGTTGCTTCCACTGCTCTCTTGTGCCTTTTACAGTCATCCTTATGGGGTGTGCATTGCTTCAGGTGGGAGGCAGCTGGAGCGGCAGATCTCTCAGGGTCAATCCCCTAAGGCCACCACCCTGGGAGAGCCATGCTGTGCTGGAGCTGGGGAAGCAGCAACAGCTGGAGGAGACCTCTGCTGATCTCCCTTTCTGGTCGAGGGGGAGGCTCCTGGGGGTAAGAGCTGTGGCAGCCACACTGGTTCAGCTTGAGGCGAAGGGAATGTGCGTTGGCATTCCCAGGTGAACGCCCAGGAGGAGGAGAAGGGAGCATGGGCAGCGGCAGCCCCCATGCCTGCAGAGGCAGTCAGCTGGGGGAGAGTGCTGGGCTGCTGTAGGGCTGCTGCAGGACTGCTGCGCTCAGACTTCGCCTGCAGGGAGAGTGGCTGCCTGTGTGCCCCGGAAGCCACCATCCGTCCCTGGCCTCCTCTGGAGAGCCGTTCCTGCCTGAAATAAACAGGCTGTGCGGGAGAAAGAGACCCAAAGCAGGAAATGACAGTGTTTATGTTCCTTGCAGATGAGAAAGAAAGGGCACACAAGAAGCCATGCTTAATTTGGGTAGGTAGCTGAAGAGATGTGAGGATAGGAGCCCATTAGGCTCCTATAGGGTGTTCAGGCAAACTGTCATCTAGGGGAGCAAGATTTTCCCTATTTCAGTTTGCCCCTTTGTATCTTCTGTATTAATCATGTCATGGGAAAAACCTCCTGGAGTTAGGTGTGGCGAGTCATTTCCTGGTTAGCAGGGCCCTGGGACCTGAGGTGTGAATATCTGGAGACCCAGAGGAGGCGCGGGTTGTCAAGGTGTGGAGTGGAGCGCTTGGAACAGGAGCAGATTCAGAGAGACCTTGGCAGGCGGCTGTATGTCTGTGACCTTCTGAAGGGGCGAGACGAGAACTCACAAGGAACTCTGTCTTTTCCTCCCTCTCCCCCTCCCTCAGGTGGTCTTTGCTCTGAATCAGACTCTCTTGCAGCAGGAGAGCCTTCGAGCAGGCAGTTTCCAGATCCCCTATACGACAGAGGACCTTATCAAGCATTACAACTGTGGTGACCTCAGCTCCATCATCTTCAACCATGACACTTCTCAAGTGAGTCTTGCCACCGCAGCCCTTGTACTACGCACATGTCCCTGTAGCGCTAACCCATCTCACTCACACTTGTCTGTCCTCAGGCAGGCCATTTGCAGGCGAGGGCCGAGGGCATGTTGCTGCCTCCCTGTTGTGTCCGCTTTCCTGCGCCTCCTGTCCCAGGAGTCTGCACCACCTCACCCCTGTCTTGCTGCACACAAGCAGTGAAGGAGCACCTGGCTTTCCTTTAGGACGAGTTCCATGTTTGCTTTAGCATCAAAGCTTTATGAGTTAATCCTTTATTTTCTTAGGGATCCTGTGGAATTGCACCAGTTTAGGTATGAGCAAACTTAGCACCAAGAGGCTCTAAGCAGCAGCAGGCTCTTTTGTGCAAATAGTGACAGAAATGTACTCATGACTTGAACACTTGTGGAAGGCTGGGCAAGTTGCAAGTTTTTTTATGTCCCTTATCAGTATGATTGTGGACTGTGGGGAAGGTCCAAAGAAGAGGAATGGAGTGAAACAAAGAAAAGATAGATTTAGGCTGAATGTTAAGGAAAATAAAACATTCTGAAGCCTCACAGACTTGGTTTATGGAGATGGTTTCCTAAGCAGCACACTGGAATGCAATGCTCTGATCTTTAAACCACAAGAAAATGCACAGCAGGGACCAATTTGGCCTGTTCAGGATGTCAGATTAGCTAACCTCAGACAGACATCAGGCCTCTCTATTCTTGTCCATGAGGTACTGCCTGGTAATTTGTGCATATCAATGAAAACGTAGGCTCTAGCCTCACAGTGCTGAACAAGTGTGAGTTGGTACCTGGGCGTTCTCTGCTGAATAACTGTTTTCCTATGGCCTTTTGATATATACAGTGCAGTGCTGCAAAGCTGGAAATACTGTCATACTAACTCTTGATTCTCCAGCAATGAGCTTTGCGTGCGTGCTGTTAACTTCCTGTCCTTCATACCCTTCAGCCAGCAGGTGCAGGCAACCTGGTTGTTAACACTGCTTAGCTCTTACTTCATAGATTTCAAAGGGCTTCTCGAAGGAGGCCAGAGCATACGGATGCTGCGTCACTATTCTGCTGAGGTATTACAGACTACAGACAGCTGGTGTTGCCTTGAGCTCCTTGGAGAGAACAGCTCTTGCCAAGACACGCATGTCTCCAAGGGAGCAACTGCCCTTTACTTACATGAGGGGCTCCACTGCAAGGCACTCTCCCTCATAGCAGAGCTGAGTAGTAATAGTCTGCAACACTATCAGTGTGTGTTTTTAAGCAGAACTTCTCTGTAAATTGTATTTGAGCCCATGCTTTCCCGGTAGATGACCCACTATGCACTAAGAGCCCTTTGGAAACAGTTGGTAATAGTCTCTGAGTGGCTCCAGAGCGTCTTCAGCTGCTGCAGCCTTGCAAGGGAAAGCACCTGGCCTAGTGGCTCTGCTCCCCGGAAAGCACCACTTGCAGGCCCTTTCCTTAGCAGTCCTTGTAGCTGCAGTGCCCAAACCTCCTTGTCAAGAAGCCAGGATGGTTGCAAGTCCAGACCCGCGTTTCTCTCCACTAGCAAAAGGTCAGGGTAGTGTGCAGCCACAGCTGTCCTGGGGGCCCCAGGGGAGGAAGCCAGTATTTTCAAAGATACCTTGAGGACAGGGGAACTGGAGGTGGTAGTACTTTCTTTCCTGGCAATATCTGGCCCTCTTTCGTTTGCAAAGTTTGGGGATGTTTTGTTAACTAGTTTAAATTGCACAGTTATTGTTTGACAGCCTGAGGGCTCTGATACCAGTCAAACTCTCTTAGAAGAGTGTAATTATCATTACAGTTATGTCATACCTATGGAAATTTAAGGAAGAGGTATGTAGCTAAAGATAGCCAGGGGCAAATATTTACTTTCTTGAGACAAGCAATCAGGATTTGGGATCTACAGTGTGCCAAAGTGAGAGTATTTATTGACTTTGCATCAAAAAAAAATCCAGCTTGCTGGTTTATGAAATGATACGTTGAAAGAAGTGAAGAACTATGCATTATTAAAAGTTTGCTGAGTAATTTTTTAGCTTTCTTTGGGTTTTGTCCTACTGTGCCTTGATGTGTCTTGAGGGACAAGGCAATTGCCACATTCAATGATGGAGCAAAATGTGTGTGCATGATGGCTGCTTGTGAAAGAAATGCCCCTTTCATGAAGATTTTTTTTTTTTCTAACTTAGGTCCCAAATTTCATTAATGCTACACTTCTAGCCCATGAACGTATTACTGCCCAAGAGATAGACAGCTACTTCCGTCAGGAGCTCATCTACAAGCGAAATGAGCGAATGGGCAGAAGGGTGAAGGACCTGCTGGAAGAATATCCAGACAAGAGTTTCTTCTTTGCATTTGGAGCTGGTATGTGATTGAGCTGCCCTTCAACCAATTCTTCCCACATCTGCTAGAAGCTTTTCACAAATGTTTGCTTCAGTTTAAAGAAGGGTCAGTACTTTTACCATCGTGGACACAGAACACAACCTTGCCCTGATAGTTGTACCATAGTAGGAAAGCTTTTTTTAGTGTAGGAGACTGTTTTCCTTCAGTATGCAAAGAACTCACAGCGTATGCACTGATTGTAATATACATTAGTTAGAGAGTTTCTTGTTACATGCGTAGCCAAAGACGCTGAACCAATTACAGGACATACACAAAAGGAGAAGCTCTTAGGCATAGGTGTTTATGGTCTGGCCTCCAAGGCAGAAGGGTAGGAGAAATAGGGAGCTGAGATGAAGGGTAGCAAGTCAGAGGTTGCACCAGTGTTTGAGTAAAGCTTTCAAGAAGACATCCATAAAAGAATGACATGCCAGATTGTGTGAATTGGGCCCAATAAATGAACCTTCCTCTTCTTGCTGTAGCTCCTTACCTCTTTCACTGCACTTCCACAACTACAGGGAAATTGTGTCTGCCACTAATTTGGAGCAGAGCATTGGGCCCAGCTGGGGAAAACCTGCTCCATTTTGTGCCTCTTAGCAGCCAGCAGCAATCAATAAGCACATTCAGCAGCACATCCAACTCAGTGAGGTTAACACCCACACTTCAGACTAGGGCTGGGTGGAGGGTGTAAACAGATCAGTTTGCCATGCCTGCTGTCCTTTGTTCTTGCTCAGGAAAGGGAAGAACTGAGGATCAGTGTTTGAAAAGACAGGTGCTAATTCCCAGAGAAGTATTGCATCCTCTCCACCATGATCCATGTGGGCCTTGGGAAAGGGAGAGAACTGAAACAGGTGTCAGGATCTACGTGATGTTTTCTGGTCTCAGTGGCTACTGCTTTAATAAGGATGAAAAATTTAGACAAGGCAAGGAAAATATTTACTTAATACTCTAAAAGCATTGGTATTTGAAGTCTGTGAGAATCTCTTCACTTGCAGCAGGGAGTTGTCATTACAAACTTATCATAACAAGGGTCCTGTGTGTGAGGTCGGGGAGGTAATTGAAAGGTGGCTGATCATGTCTGTTCAGGCATGCGTGAAGATTGTAACGTGCTATTTTCCTGCAGTATCACTGCTCTGTGCAACTCCCTGTCATGAAGGACAGTGCAGCAGACACAGGTTATGTAAATTTTGGTCATGTCTGTCTGTAAGCTAAGACCAGGACTTTGCTGTACTCCACTGCTGACGTTGTTCTGATTGCACTTGTCCCTGCTAGGGGACAAGTTCCTGACCAGTGTGTATGTCAGCCCTGAGTACCAGTTGTGTCAGTTGCAGGTAGCTAGTCTTCTGTCAGAAGGCTAGTCACAGATGTTGTGGCTCCAGTAACTTGGTCACAACTAAGTGATAAGCAGCTCGTGCAAATGGACTGATGTGGATGCAAGTATCCCTCTGAGTCTGCCATGTCCCAGGAGCAGGATCCTTTGAGAGAAGAGAGCTTCTTCCCCTCCTTGCACACACACCCTGCATCCCACTAGCTGCATTGGACAAATCACGTCTTTAAGATACTTTTCTGTCATTTGTCTCTTGTCCCATCAATTTCCTTCTCTTCCCGCTCTTCTGCCCCAGACTGTCTTCATTGTCAGACATTGTCAGAGCTGGCACAGCTGTGCCCCAGAGCCCAGAAGCACTGCAGGAGCAGGACAGATCCCTGTCCTTCCCAATCTGACCTTCATGACAGTCGTAAAACCCTTCCCAGGCTTTCTGGATTCTTGCTTTCCTCCTTCCTCTTATTTTCCTTTTCCTGGTTGCCCTCTACTTTGTCCCCCTGATTGCCTCCTCTGGTAGAGCAGAGTTCGAATTCAACGCTACTATACTGCAGCACTGCCTGGAGCCTTGGGCCTATATGAACGCTCTTGAACTGTGGCTTATGTGCATGTGGCTTGATCTCCAAGCACCAGGCATGCTCTTCTCATGCTTCACCATCATACTTTTGAATCCAGACAGGTTCCTGTCTTCTCTGGGGACTCTAGATTGACTTCAAAATTGTCTCTAATCACCCTCTTGTTTTGATAACAGTCCAGCCTCCATTCTCATCTGCTCTGCCAAATAGCACTGCCCAAAGGACAGTGCCAGCCTCCCACTTCTAGCAGCACAATTCCTCATTATCCCCTTGTTTGACTGTATAGTGGTTTCTTTTTTTTTTATTACTTGTTTCATATTAACTGTTTAAATGCGAAGTAACGTCACAGGATATAATGCAGAGAAGAGATCCATGTCTACACAGTTCTGAGGTTTTTCTGAGTGCACATTACAAATATCAGCATAGGCTTGTATTGTTTTCCAGCAAGCTAATTTAGCTTTTTGCTTATCCAGATTGCTGATTTGATAATTATGTGGAAGATTTATTTTTATGCCAGCAAGCAGTGAAGATGAACAAATGTCTTGTGTTCAGTTTTGAGCACTGCTTGAGTATTTCACTGTTGTTAATTACTAGAAAAGGATTGCAGGAAAGGGCTCACACAAGGCAGCATAGAATGAGCTGTAGAAGGAGATGAGAAAAAGAAACGCTATAGAAATGGGACTAAATCATCACTGCATTGTGGTTTTCCCTTTTCTGGCCACCAGTGGAAAAAAAAAAACCTATCTCCCAGCAGTGGCTGATAAACTGCAGGACAAGGTTGTGTTAAAATGGTAGTAAGATATAGAAGGGTCTCCAGGTTAGAAGGGGGAGAAGCCTTTTAGTTGTTTCTTTCCAGATTTTTTCACCCTGTGTTTTTTATTTTTAAAAGGGGTGGGCTTCTTGTAAGGAAAGTTCCATTTTTTTCCATTAACCAAACACCATTGAAAAAACACTTATCAGTTAAGTTCAAACAAGGTCATGGTTTGTGGATGACTGCAGTATTACAAATACCCACTTTTGTTATTTAAACTATTCTTTGTATTTTTATTTTAATTGGGGAAAATCAGAAGAGATTGATGATTTATATTTTTTTTTTTTTTATATTCCAGGTGGGTTGAGGTGGTTTAGAGATGTGTAATACATTGTGCAAAAAAGCTCCCATCTCTTTCCAGGTCTTAATACAGCTGCATGGCTACAGATGTTGATTTCTTACATGGAATTACATGTGGTAATTTTGACTGTAATAGATTTGATCATTAAATCCAGCATATTTTATGCTTTTACTACATTTTAACAGATCAGACAAACTCCCCCTATGTTCTCTTGAAAGTGTTTCACAGTAAGAGCTCATTTCTGGATCTATTTTTGTTTGGAAATAATTTAAGCTTGCACAAAAGTGGAGAGCTAAAGAATAACAGATTTTGCTGAAGCTATCCAAAATGCTTTGCTTCTGGCCAAAGCGCAAACATGCAAAGTTTCAAGCCAAAATGAGTCTGTTTGAAGGAATTAGAGGAAAGTATGGAAAGAGAGAAATAGTAATGCCAGCGGCACTGCACTTGGTTCAGTAAGGATTTTATCTTAATTGTGGACAGGCCTTTTTGTATGGCAGCACTAGAGTTACAAGCCAGACCTACTTCCTGCCTGTTGCCGCTGGAAGAACTTAGGAAGCAAGGCCAGCTATAATCTTTCACAAGCAGTCTTCCTTCTACATGCATTTTTTATTTCTCTGAACTGTAAGTGGAGTACTCAGGAACTGAATGCTAAGCCAAAGTAAGTGATGGCGCGTGTTATTCCAGCTAGGTAACACCATAGGTTTCTGGTTTGTCTAAGACATGCACATTGACATAGAGAGGGCTGTGTTGTCCTACTGTGCTGTAGAGAGTTTTACCACTTGTACAGATCTTAGAAGGGTGCTGCCTGCCGGTTAAACCTTCGCAGAATCACAGGATAGTTGAGGCTGGCAGGCACCTCTGGAGATCATCTGGTCCACGCCCCTGCTCAGAGCAGGATCATTTACAGCAGTTTTCCTAGGACTGAGTCTGGTCAGTTTCTGAGTATCTGCAAGTGTGGAGACTCCAGAACCTCTCTGAGCAACCTATTCTAGTGTTTAACCATTCTCACAGAAAAGAAGCTTTTTCTTACCTTTAAGTGGGATTTCCTGTATATCAATTTGTGTTCATTGCCTCTTGTCCTTTCACGGGGCACCACTGAGAAAAGTTCTGCTTCATCTATTTCGTAACCTCCTACCAGCTATTTATACCTCGATTATACCCCCCTGAGCCTTCTCTTCTCCAGGATGAACAGTCCCAGCTCTCTCAGCTTCTCCTTGTATGACAGATGCTCTAATTGTTCGTCATGTTTGTGACCCTTTGCTGGACTCTCTTCAGTATGTCCACATCTCTCTTGAACGGGGGAGCCCAGAGCTAGACACTGGACCCAGTGTGTGTCACCAGGGCTGAGGAACAGGGAAGGATCACCTCCCTCACTCTGCTGGCAACGGTTCTCCTAACACAGCCCAGGCTGTTGGCCTTCTTTGCCACAAGGGCATGTTGCTGGCTCAAGGTCAACTTCATGACCACCAGGATGTCACATCTTTTTTTGCCAAGCTGCTCTTCAGCCAGCCTGTCCTGGTGCCTGGAGCTGTTCCTGCCCAGGTGCAGGACTTGGTTAGCTGAACTTCTTGAGCCAAGATTCCCTCATCATAAATCCATACAGACCACTCCCAGTCATCTGCTTATCCCTGACACATTCGGAAATGGTTTGCAGGATAATTTGCTCCATCGCATTCCCCAGGAATAGAGGTGTGGCTGACCAGTTTGTAGTTCCCCAGATCCTTTTTCTCACCTTCTTAAAGATAGGAGTAATACTTGCTTTCTTCCAATCCTCAGGGAGCTTCCCCAATTGCCATAACCTTTTAAAGATAATTGAGAGTGGCCTTGCAGTGACATTAGCAAGCTCCTACAGCTCCTCTGGGTGTATCCCGTTGGAATTTGTACATGTCTGGTGTGTTTGAGTATTCCTTAACCTGATCGTTCTCCACCCAGGGTGAACCTTCTTTGCCCTGGACTTTCCCTCTAGTCATAGGAACCTGAGATTCCTGAAGGCTGGTTTTACCAGTAAAGTGACAATGGCACTGACTACCTTGGTCTTTTCCATATGTATGTCATCTGGTCTCCTGCCCCCTTCAGCACTGGGATGACATTTATCTAGTTTACATTCTACTGTTGAGGTATCAGTAGAAGCATTCCTTGTTTCCCTTGATGTTTCTCACCAGATTCAACTCTAGATGGGCTTTTCTGCTGCATGGTCACTTTTATTCCAGGATGGGCATGGCATGTTTGCTTCAACTTATTTACAGTTTCTGTTGAAGGGGCTAAAGAATAAGCGAGAAAAAAAAAAAAAGAAAACTGACGTTATTTTTTATGCAGGAGAAAGCACACTTAGTGGCATGAGATCCCGACTTTATTATGACAGGCAAGGCCTCAGGTGAAGCTAGTGTTTCTAGGACCCAAGTTTAAATTCCCTCTAGTCTCTCCTGCCTCGTTGAACAGCTGTGAAACTCCAGAAATGCCAGCTCGTGAATAAGGACTACAGAGGGATGTAAGATGCCTCATATCCCTGTGGATGAAATGACTGACTTCACTGAGAGATGCTGGCTGATGGGGCAACTTCAGAAGCTGGGCCTCTTACTGTTGTAAACACTGGCAAATACCTTTTTCTCTCAGAACTTTTTCCTTTGCTGCTCCTGAAAAAAGCATCATTCTGAGGCTTTAAAATATAGTGGATGTTGGCAAGCCACCGTTAAGACTAAGGACAGAAGGATGATGGTGAAAACTTCTTCAGCTACCATTTCTTCTAATTACTAAAGGAAATAATGAATGTGTTTATTTAGCATTACTTAGATTGTATGGATTCAAACCTCCAGGGACTGTCTTTGTTATGAGCAGACTGATGAACCAATATCCAAATTAGCAATCCAGCTAAGCACTGCAGATCTTAGTTGTCTTCCTCCAGCAGCTGAGTGAACTGATACTCGCTAAACTAAAATTAAGTCTCAGATGGTTGACGTGTGATCCAGCGACATGCAGAAGAAGGATTTGGACATCAGTGTAGAAGTGTAATTGACCCTGCCTGAGCTGAAGATGGGTGTGTAAGCTATCATCTTAGCCACCTGGACAAGGAAAAGAGAGAACAAGCTACCACCTATGGTTACCCCAGAGTCTGCCATAGTCCACTAAATGGCTTCCTCCAACTTCTCTAGGTTTTGAGGCAGTCCTTGGGATGTGGGGGACTGGTCAGTTATGCGTCAGCCTTAGGTGCCAAGTGCGTTGGATTCACAGGCATGTCTGATGCCTTTTGCCTTGCCCCTTGCATCATAAAAACAAAACAAAACAGAACACGTTTCCACGGGAAACTGGAATTGTGTTGCGTCTCTGTCCTGAATGGTGTGTTAGGTGGTGTTGTGTCCATGTAGAGCTGTTGGCTGTTACTTTTTGAAATTTGCTGTTCCATCTGGCATTTTTGGGTGGGAAATTATGCAAGAGGAACAAGATTTATTGTCTCTGGAAAAGAAAAGATTGGAGAAAGGACCAGTGTTTGTAAAAATAATCAACAGTGTTAAGCCCAGGATGTCTCTGTCCATCTGTGTAGGTGTTTATACCAGTAAAACAAAAAAAACCAAACCTGCCATGGAAATCCGAAAGTTGCACAGGTAAATGAGATACCAGTTTGCCCTTGAAATTCAATGGGAATTCAGAACCCAGCATGGAAACTTTGAACTGGCTATCAGCGCATTTGGGACTGGAGATGTGAGTGTGCACAGGGAATGTAAATTTATCTATGCCTTATATAAGGGATTTGAAACGTGTAATGAAGAAGTTAATGAAAAATCCACAAGAAGCTGAATTGTGGCAAATCCTGGAAGAGGACAAAAATTTGGGGGAAGGGGGCAGGAAGATAACATAATGATAAAACGGATTAGATAAGTCTTGCGGAGCCACCTCAATTCTCCCTGGGCACGAAGGGCTTGCTGATTGTCTGCTTGCTTCCTCTGTTTCTGGAATGCAGCATTATTTTAGCCTCTTTGGGTGGGAAGAAAGACTGACTCCCTGAAGGTGTGTCTGTACCTCTGTAATCTGAGAATGCCAGATACAACTCAGCAGCTTTGAGACTGTTTTCTTCAGTCGCCTCTTTGAGTCTGCAGAATGCTAATGGTAGGGCTTATTAAAACAACAATCCCTGAAGGGGACAGACAGCTTTGTGTAGAGGCAGGACCCACATCCAAAGCGCCAGGGTTCACATGAAGGGCACTCTTTCTGACATCTCTGACACATGAAATGAGGAAAGCTTTGCATTTCTGCATTAGAGGCAGAAACTTCTGTTCCAACATATTAGTGCAACTATGAAAATCAGCCAGGTCAAACAACTGTGTGCTGTTTCTGCGCAGGTACTGACAGTCTGGTAACCATCAGCTTCTTGTCAGTGTCGGGATTTACCCATTGCTACCTTTATTGGGCACCTACAGCAGGAAAGCCTTCATCTTGCAATGTATGTTTTAAGCTAGTGGGATTTCAAGTCCTTAATACCTTTTTTCTGGAAAGGAAGCAGTGATGTGGAATGGTAGCAGGTCCAGCGGTAGAGGTGGCTGTGAATGCTGCAGCTCAGCCATAGCACTGGTATTTCCTTCCCTTACTGGTAACAACACAGGCTGCTAGCATAGTCACCTATATGATGTTCTGCTTGCCTAATCAGCCCAGGGTTTCAACAGTGGAAAACTCTCAGGTTTTGGGTTTTTTTTCACCAGTGGAGGTAGAGCGCCAGTAGCTAAGGCTGCCTGAACAGAAGCTGTTTCTTTTAATTGAGTTTTAAAAAAATAAACAATATGGGGTTGTGAACTTTTTCCTTATGTTAACTTTGTGATAATTTTGGCTTTATAATCAGTGGAAAACCTTTTTCTAGCTTCAATTTGTGTAGTTATCAGGAGGTTTGACTTTGCCCAAAGGTAAAAATGGGAATTCCTGGGACCAAAAATACTCAGGTCATACATTTAAGAGACCTAGTTTTTTACAGAACCCGGTAGATAAGTGTGTGTTGTTTTTCACAAGAAAAATGCCTTCATTTTGGCTCATGCAAATTGTAACTTCATATGGTTCTTTTCCGTGGTATGAGGCAATTTTTCCCTTGTTGTGCAAGGCCTTCATCATCAACTATTTTGAGAATAATTTCATGTTTCCATGATTCTGTTGCAAACAAATGTGAAAAATGAATCCTAGTAATTCTGTATAGGTGAGTTAATTAGCAAAGCACATCACTTTTAAAGAAATGGAAGGTTATTTTTTATTTCCTTCTGAATGAAAGCAGGTTTGAGGCACTTCCTTTAGTTCTCTCCATTTCTAGTGAAAATGTTTTCTTGGCCATAGAGAATGCTACTGTTCCATAGTCCTGCCCACCAGATTTTCCCCTTTGGTTTGAGAGTGGTGAAGTATGATCCACTAAGATTCTATACTTAAAGATTTGTAGAAAATCATGTTTTTTGAAAACAAGAACTTGTCATGGCCTTAGTGGAGTAAAACCTCAGGTTCAATGTTTATGAAGTAATATCATTAATATTTCATCTTAGAGATAATCACAGGAAGGAATATGTTTGGAAGGCTGCAGCCTCAAAAAGATTGGAGGGCATGGGAGGGGTGTTGCAGGGGATTTGACCTGTATGCATGCAGAAGTATTGTAATGCAACGTCTTTATACCCGTGCCCTTAATGTGAATTCAGGGAATCTGTAAGTTGACTTACAGTACCCCCTAGGGCCGCCTCCATCCCCTTCGATTTTTGTAGTCTCCTTCACTTGGCAGCATTAAATTTGTCAGAGTACCACACTCTTGGTCCTTTAGTTTGTGTTCTGGTACCTGAGCTTTTCCTGACTAGAAAATACTCTTAGAAGCAAGAAGATTTTAGTAGATTTAGTGTTACATGTTTTCTGTTTGAGAAACTGTTTTAACTAGGTGGCAAACCGGGAATCCCAGCTGCTTTATCAATGACGCCTGTTTTCGATATATTGTTTGGATCATCTAGTGTAACAGCACAGGACTTTCTCCCTCTGATTCTGGGAGAGGTGAAGTGAGAGCTCATCTCACCTGGGTACACAGACCTCATGCTTGAAAGTAATGTCTTCCTCTTGAGCAGTGTGTACAGAAAGCACTTAGTCGATCACATCACCTGCTTTCCTTATTTTGCTTTGGATCATATCAAATATTTTGTCTAGCTTTTTTTCCTCCATAATTTTACTAACTGGGTTAAAATGACTCCATGTTCTGCATCCCAACATGTACTTAAAAAGTATAACCATGTATATGCATGAGGCAAAGCCATTAAATTTGGCCCTGGATTTCTGAGCACCAGGTACAGGTTTCTTCAGGGGTGCTCAGCTGGGAATATTTGCCACTACTGGTGTTGTCAGCCCATATATGAAGTCCCTTGCAGTTTTGCACGGGATCTTTTGCAAACAAAATTCAGTAGTAATGTGGTTACACAAATCTGAAGTCTCTGTATGGTATGACTGCCTCCAATATGGCTTGCCAGGCTCTGCTAGTATGGTTAGGTTCATCTTTCTCTGCTCACTTAGTACTATATGGGACCAGAGCAAGGTCATTTTGTAACACATGTGGAAAGTGGACTTGATCTATCACTCACAGAGCATGAGCTGTCCCTTGTCCTTGTTCCAGAAGGTTAAACTAAGTAGGGGTTTAGAGATAAGGAGGAGTATCCTTTTCTTTCCATAGGTTTGGTTCTGTTTCACTCATTTCACCTGCTTTTGAGGAATAACAGACCATGGAGTGGGATGAAGAAAATTCCTCTGTAAGGGTTCTTGCCTGTGGGGACACTGTGGGTGAGGGTACCACATGAGTACTATCTGTGTCTCCATTCTTAGTCATTGTGTCTTAAGAGCGGTGTCTTCTGGGAACTCATTTGAGCTTCATCAGGTACCTGATGATATCAATAAGCATCACTTTGTCCACCTCATGGGCTGATGAATGCTAAAGTCATCTGGACCTGTAGGAGCAGGATGTCTGTTTTGAAGTTTGGCTTTCATCCAATGAAATGATACAAGACAGTACTCTGCATTCTCTAGGTCATTGGCTACAGACTGAACTTTCAGCTCTTCACTGCAGATACCTGTGGGACAGACTTGGGACATGCATGTCCCTGCTCTCCAGGCCATCAGGAGTTCTCCTTTGCTTGTGTTTGCATCCTTTGAGGGAGCACTGGCAGTTTTGAACCTTTCTCCATGGGTTTATTGGCTCACAGACTGCTATTGGAGGATACTTTGATTACTGAAAGGAGAAGAACCCTGCCAGGGGAGGCACATAGAGAGAAATGAGCTGTCCTTTGTGCCTCACAGTTAAGTGATAATTTTTGCTGAAGTTTCTCTTTTTTTGTTTGTGGGTCGCATAGGTAGCAGCCTTATGTCATGCCTTTTTTACAGGCCAGTAACTATAATGCAGTCACCCACAGGTGTCCTATTCACCCTTCTCGGCCATGTTATATGAATTTACCTATATAATTCTTGGAAGGAGTGTAAGAAGAATGACAGCAGATGATCATTGCCATGGGCATTTCCAGGAAGTTTCTAAATAATTGTAAAATCTGTACCTCTAAAACATTCTTGAAAATGCTTGATTCAATGACCGTAGAGTCTCTGGCACCAAAAGCCCATCTGAGCACTCCCAGCCCAGTCAGAGATAAAAATCCTGCTTTATTATGTCCTCAGTGGATAGAATCATTTGTGCCATTTTGTGGTTGCACTGTTATGATCATGTGCTGTAGTTGTTCCCACCACTTCTTGGAGGTCAGCGGGTCCAGATCAGGTTTCCTAACAAACAGTTTTGTTTCTTTACATGTACATCCAGTGATTCATTGTCTTGGGATATTTGTAGATGGTGAGGTCCTGGCATGTTTCTGGGGCAGCTGGGAAGTTCTGTCTTTCTACTAAGGGAAACACAGCAGACAGAGAATTACGTGAGCTTGGGGGTTTCCTTTTACTTGACTCTAAGAGAAAGTCAAGAAGATTTGTGTATCAGCTTGGAATTGTGCATTTTATTAAAATTCAGAGAGGAACATAGTTTTCTTCAGCCTTACAGTCTTGCTTTATATGAAAAATAAAAATTTAGGAATAGAAACAGAACTTCTGTTGTGCAGTATTTCCTTGCTCATTTCGCTAGATGCAGAAAATTTTCAGCCTTGTGCTGGCTCAAATTTGGGTTCAGGAGCCTCTGCTGAAACCCACTGTCCTAGCACAGTTACCTGGATGAAAACACCTCTGCGTGCACCGGCAGCAAAAGCTGCAAGCAGGAGACATGGATTTCACGGCAATAGTAGTAGCCTGTGGTCTGCAAGACTGCGTATTTCTACTAAGGAAGGTCAGGAGAACTCAATGCATATTCGAGTGCATGAACTAGTCTGCAAGTGCACGTTAGTCAAACAGCATTGTTTGAGCGTATTGCCTGTTGCGGTCCCTGCATGCCATCTCCTTTCAGTGTAGATTAAAGGCTGGGGTCTTATTTACTCTCCAGTAAAGTGCATGGCTGAGCTGGTGCACACAACAGCTTCTTAGTTTCTTTTTGAGCTTGAACACAGAAGAATAGCTTCCCACCCCCTGCCAGAGTAAACTGACCTCTTAGAGGCATCTCTTCACCTAGTGGTGTGAGGATAATGCAGGGCTATGTACAGAAAGAAAAGACCAGGCTTTCTGATGGGACAGAGCCTGGAGCTTTTCTTTTGGGGGGCATTCAAGTGTGTTAGGCTAAAATAGAAATCAGGTGAAAGAAGACTACTCCCTGTCATGTGACTTTGGGCACTGCTCTCTTGCAGCATAGCTGCTTGATCTTAAACCTTGGAGAGTGACTTTCTCACGTTTCCTACAGTTGCTTTTGGTATCAGGTCTCTCACACCCCACTGACCTCTTTCTGTGATGATTTCCAGAAAAGAGGCATAAGTGCTGACTCTAGAGAGGCTCCTGGTGGAGTCCTGTACCTCAGACCCTCACCCTTCTGTCTTCTTTTCATTTTGCACCTAGCTCAGGTACTCTGCATCTCAGACCAGCTCTGTCCAATGAAGCATGCGTGGCCCACCTTTTCGATAGCAAACACTGACATCTCCTAATCCTTTATGTACTGAGCAGCTCCTGATTGATCATTGATAGAACAATCTAATATCATATGCCTGTTGGAATTCGTATGCATCTGTTTTACACACGTCTATTCATTTGGTCTGTTCTCTTTCGCACAATGTTAGCACACCATTTTTCTTTCACGTACAGACATAACTCATTGCATCAGCAATAGCGAGCAAACACTCCCTGTGAAGGCCTGTAAATGTGAATGTGATATGAAAGATATGCTTATCCCTCCATCAAGTTAAAAAGGAGATTAAGGTCTAGCTTCAGGGAATCACTCGAGCAGGTTGAGTGATTGAAATAGGATTCATCCATGTGCCACAGTAATTTCCTACGTACCAGTCTAAATGACTGCTCGGAGCAAGGGTGACAAGATCGATGGGAGGTAGTGCATTTGATGGTCTGATGTGAGCAGCTATTCAGTAGCTCACTCTTGAAATGCAGGAGAGACTAATCTCTTAAACTGGGATGAGGAAAATTATTTTAATGCTATAAAATGCCCTGTAGATTGCTTATCTTTATGTTTTGTCCCTTTGTTCCTGAAGGACTTGGATTAGGAAAATGAGAGTTCAGAGCCTTGGCACTGCTTTTCACTGCTGAGGATGGGGCTTAGCTCATTCAACATTGCCCGCGTGAGATGGACACCTAGTCCGAACTTGCTATATACACTGGCCCATCCTCATCCACAGAAGAGGCATTTCTCTAAAAGTCTAAGTTGTCCTACCTCACTCTCACTTGCAAGGGGTGGATCACCCTTTGGAAGGACCCCTTTCTCTGCTTTCTGGAGGTGGGGGAGGAGGGGTGAATCCCCTCTCCCCTTCCCTTTACACATACTTCTCTTCTGTGTTGAAGGTGAGAGATAGTGCGGCACCTTATATACCTAATGTTGGCCTTCCGGTGGCTAATTTTACTCAATTACAATGTTTAATTACAGTCATTCCTGTTCCCTGCTGCATCTGGTCTTTTTGCTGACATGAGGAAATTCTCGGTTAACTGCACCTGCGGCTGAACCTTTGACAAGCAACAGATACCAACATCATTAGGTTAGGTCCACATAATGGTCAAGCTTTACTCTTTCTGAAGGCAAAAGTTAGGTTGAGGAGTTGGAGGAAAATCCAGTTACTAGGTAAGAAAACATGGTATCAAATGGGTGTGCACTGCAGTGTTTGGTTAAAAAGTTTCATTTGAGCTGTTTGTGTCCTTCAGCTCTAGGGGAAACTTCATCCTAATAGATGTCTATGCCCAAATCTTACCCTCCAACTTTTATGCCTTAAGCTGGTAGTTCATGAGCCCTTTGCTGTTGTGGTATGAGAAACTGGAATTTTGTGCTCCAACTTATTGAATCCATTTTGGAGTTAAAAAATCGTAAATCCCTTGGGTTTAGTCCGCTGTTAATCTTATCACTGTTGGACTTCACTTTCTATCTCCTTGCTTTTCCTGGCTACTAGAATCATTCTTGTGGTTTTATTGCCATGTATATATGAAGAATACTAGCAGAAAACAGTTTTTCTAAAGTTATTCATCAGTTTTAGCACTGCATACATCTACAGAGGCAAAGGAGCACTCAAGCCTATTTTTAATTAATGTAGGCTGTTAAATGAACAAATGTTTTCAAGAAAACTAGATCTATGAGGGACTCTGCTGTCCATCTGCTTCTCAGCAGCCTTGTCTGATGAGGTGTTAGGGTGATGGTGGAAGTCAGTCAGCGTGCAGAGCATACACTCCTTCAGGAATAACTCCTGCACCCTTTGAGTAGCCATTTATTCACTGTGATGCCAAACTGTGGGCTGACCAGCCACTACATCTGTCTGAAAATGGCCTGGAGACATAAATCACAGAATTAAGGCAGAGCTAGCTAAGTCCTTCTGAAACTTTAGTCAACATGACTGAAGTGGAGTTTCTGTCCCTGGTGGCTTATACTGAAGGAATGAAAGAGGTTGATCTAAGTCATTGGCTTTCAGAACTCTTTTTCATTCTCTGCAGTTGGATGATTTTTAACCTTTTAAAAATTCTTAAAGATGTTGAATGACGTCTTAGATAGTGCCTTTATGATGCCAGAGGATTTTAAAATGATGGACATGCTGTGGCAGCACTATCAATTGTAGACTCGGTGCTGCTCCTGAACATGTCTTGCAACTTCATCTTGTATTGCCCCAAGAAATCTACAGTGGCCTGACTGTAGCATGCCTCCTGTGATGAGGAAGGTCTTTGCTATTCTTCTTTCTTTCCCTGTGCTCATTGACTTCTGATACCATTTTTCTCTTAACTGCAGGTCACTTCATGGGCAACAACACAGTGATTGATGTTTTGAGGAGAGAAGGGTACGAGGTAGAACACACTCCATCTGGACAAGCCATCAACAAGTAATGCATGCTTTTATCTAGCTGAACAGTCATTTGGAGGGTGGGTTTGTAAACAATCATGAAGAGGTAGTGGCAGCTGAAACTATAACAGTGAGCTGGGCTCCTTCTCTCCTCCACAGCACTGGAGAAAAACTTCCATGAGCCAGTTTGGAAACAGGATTTTATTTGGGTTTGGATTTTTGGTGTTTTGTTTTGGGGATTTTTTGGTTGTTTGGTTTTTGGTTTGGTTTGGCTTTTTTGATAAAATGGCAATATTTTTCCCCCTATAAGTTTTTAACTCTTAAACTAACAGCCTTAGAGTCTACACTATTCATGGGATCTGGATGCTGTCTCGTACCGTATCAACTTCCATGCTTCTCCTTCCACCCTTTTAAGTGTTTGAGTGCCCTGCCTTTTAACACTCTGCTTCTCTTACCCTGCTATTTTTGATTCATTCCAATTACTGTCTCTCAGCCTGGAGTCTGACTGCCCAGAGTCAACCCAGTCTCTTTGCAAGCTGTCCCTGTGACTGATTGCTGTCATGTCCCCTGCTCTCTTCTGCATTTTTAAGCCAAGGTACTTGCTGTTCTGGTTCATCTTGCAGCTGTCCTTTGGGATGTACTCTTACTGCCTCTTTTTATCACTCACTGGGTGCCTTTATCCATTTCCATGGTTTCAGTAAGTGCAGAATGCCAAATAATCTCCTCCACACTCTGCTGAGAATTACATGTGCTCTTGACTCACCTCTTCCTGGACTTCTTGCCACCAGCTTAGGGTCTGCAATCCTTGTCTTCCCCTTCTCCAGATTCTTGCCAAACATGTGATCTTGTGTCTGTCACATATCTCCACTCTTCTTTATAGTCACTGCTAAAAGACCACAGTGGCAAAAGAGTTTGATCCCAATTACAGTACTGTTTTCCTTTTATCCTCTATGCCAGGCATGGTGTCCCTCAGTGCTTACATCTCTGTTCTTCCTCCCCCACATTTCTGACACGAGGCTGTCAAGCAGGACGATCACCTATTGTGCAGAGTCTTGGTCTGTGCCAGGGACTCCACAGGTGTGGTGCAAAATAATAAATGTTTTTCTCACACTCTGGCTGCTTCACCTTTCTCTTTGCACCACTTTTGCTGCCTTCTTCAGACCATGAGATTCAAACTCTGGCAGGTCATGTTTTTGTATGATTCTTGACATGGACATACGTCATTGCTCTACACGCACTGAAACAAACTGAGCCAGGACTCATCCCTATGAGTACATGAATGCTACCCCTGTTGCCACCAATGGGCTGGTAGTCTGACATGGAGAAGCCCCCTGTGCTTAAGCACAAGACATAATGATCCTGTAACACTTAAGTCATGCGAGACAATCCAGTTTATCAGTGTTTACAGGGATAAACAACCTGCCTGCACTGATATTTTTGTGGTGTTTCCCACCCCTCCTCCTGCCCCCAAAAAAACATTCTTAGCTCAGGTATTCCTAAAAACAGCCATAGCAGCTTCTTGAAGCTTAAAGAAGGAGAGCTTAATATGTAATTGAGAATAAACAAAATCTGATACTGCTCTGTAAATGTGTAGCTGTAAGGAAATCAAGGGCAGACAACTGTGGAAAGGAGGGCTATATATCTATCTATACCTACCAATCAGGACGGCAGGTATCAATGATACTCAGGGTAGCTGGGCACCCAGTTCTCTCACCCACATCATGGGAGTTCATTGTCCAGCCAGGGACTCTTTTGCCTTTGAAAGTTTGGCCTTAGTTGCATCTCAAATCTTTCATTTGGACTACTAGACAGAACATCTTCCCTGGGGTATTGATTTTAAAGCTAAGTGAAGAAGCTAAAGAAGATTGCACTTCAGTGTTTTTCTTTTCTTTGGGAAAAGGTATTAACATTAACATGAGAGATACCATCGTGGGTGTTTATTACAGGCCACCTGATCAGGATGGGGAAGTTGATGAGGCCTTCTACAGATAGGTGAGAACCACCTCACAATCACAGGCCTTGGTTCTCATGGGGGACTTCAACTTCCCTGATATCTGCTGGGAAGGCTACACTGCTAGGAATGTACAGTCCAGGAGGTTCCTCCAGTGCATTGATGATAACTTTTTGACTCAGGTGGTAGAAGAGCCCACAAGGAGAGGTGTACTACCAGACCTAGTACTGACAAACAAAAAGGGACTGGTGGAGGATCTTAAGGTTGTGGACAGACTTGGCTGTAGTGATCACGAGAAGATAGAGTTCAGGATTAAGTGCAGTATGCACAAAATGATAAGTAAGGTTGAAACCTTAGGCTTCAGGAGGGCTAACTTTGAGCTCTTCAAGAAATTGATGGGAGAAATCAAATGGGAGAAGGCTCTAGAGGGTAAGGGGGCTCAAGAGAGCTGGCTGATATTCAAGCACCACCTCCTCCAAGCTCAGGATAGGTGCATCCCGAAGAGCAAGAAATCAGGCAAGGGAAGGAGACCTGGCATGGCTGAGCAGGGATCTTCTGAAAAAGCTCAGGTGGAAGAAGGGAGTTTACAAGGTGTGGAAAAGGGGGCTGACGCCTTGGGATGAGTATAAGAATGCTGTCAGGGTATGTAGGGAAGAAACGAGAAAAGCCAAGGCAGCTTTGGAATTGAACCTGGCGAGGGATGTCAAGACCAATAGTAAGGGTTTCTTTAAGTATATAGGAGGCAAAAGGAAAACCAGGGAAAATGTGGGCCCACTCTTGAATGAGACGGGTGCCGTGGTGACGGATGATGCAGAGAAGGCAGAGCTGCTGAATGCCTTCTTTGCTTCTGTCTTCACTGCTCGGGCCAGCTCTCGGGAGTCCCAGACTTTGCAAGTAACAGAGAAAGTCTGGAGGAAGGAAGACTTTCCCTTGGTTGAAGAGGAACAAGTTAGAGAACAATTAAGTAAACTGGATACCCACAAGTCCATGGGGCCTGACAGGATGCACCCGCGAGTTCTGAGGGAGCTAGTGGAAGTCATTGCTGGGCTGCTTTCCGTCATATTTGAAAGGTCCTGGAGAACAGGGGAGGTGCCTAAGGACTGGAGGAAAGCCAGTGTCACTCCGGTCTTCAAAAAGGGCAAGAAGGATGACCCGGGAAACTACAGGCCAGTCAGCCTCACCTCCATCCCTGGAAAGATGATGGAACAGCTTGTTCTGGGCGTCATCTCCAAGCATCCGGAGGAAAAGAAGGTTATCAGAAGTAGTCAACATGGATTCACCAAGGGGAAGTCATGTCTGACTAATCTGATAGCCTTCTATGATGGCGTGACTGGATGGGTGGATGAGGGGAGGGCAGTGGATGTTGTCTACCTTGACTTCATCAAGGCTTTCGACACTGTCTCCCACATCATCCTCAGAGGCAAGCTTAGGAAGTGTGGGTTAGATGAATGGACAGTGGGGTGGATTGAACAGTGGCTGACAGATAGAGGTCAGAGGGTTGTGGTTAGTGGTGCAGAGTCTAGCTGAAGGTCAGTAACATGTGGTGTTCCCCAGGGGTCAGTACTGGGTCCAGTCCTGTTCAATGACCTGGATGAAGGGATAGAGTGTACCATCAGCAAGTTTGCTGATGGTACAAAACTGGGACGGGTGGCTGACACGCCGGAAGGCTGTGCCGCCATACAGCGTGACCTGGACAGGCTGGAGAGTTGGGCAGAAAAAAAAACTGATGAAATTCAGCAAGGGCAAGTGTAGGGTACTGCATCTGGGGAGGAATAACCCCATGCATCAGTACAGGTTGGGGGCTGACCTCCTGGAGAGCAGCTCTGTGGAAAGGGACCTGGGAGTCCTGGTGGACAACAGGATGACCATGAGCCAGCAATGTGCCCTGGTGGCCAAGAAGGCCAATGGCATCCTGGGGTGTATCAAGAGGAGTGTGGCCAGCAGGTCGAGGGAGGTCATCCTCCCCCTCTACTCTGCCCTGGTGAGGCTGCATCTGGAGTACTGTGTCCAGTTCTGGGCTCCCCAGTTCAAGAAGGACAGGGAACTGCTGGAGAGGGTCCAGCAAAGGGCTACAAAGATGATTAGGGGACTGGAGCATCTTTCTTATGAGGAAAGGCTCAGGGATTTGGGTCTTTCTGGTCTAGAAAAAAAATGACTCAGGGGGGATCTTATCAATACTTATAAATACTTAATGGGAGGGTGCCAGGTAGATGGGAACAGTCTTTTTTCAGTGG
The DNA here is from genome assembly GCA_017639485.1 of Pluvialis apricaria. Taxonomy (NCBI): domain Eukaryota; kingdom Metazoa; phylum Chordata; class Aves; order Charadriiformes; family Charadriidae; genus Pluvialis; species Pluvialis apricaria. The sequence goes on along the minus strand of CM030044.1, from coordinate 52,841,978 downwards.
TGCCCAGTGATAGGATAAGAGGTAACAGGCACAAACTGGAGCACAGGAAGTTCCATCTTAACATGAGGAGGAACTTCTTTACTCTGAGGGTGGCGGAGCACTGGCACAGGCTGCCCAGAGAGGTTGTGGAGTCTCCCACACTGGAGACATTCGAAACCCGACTGGACACCGTCCTGTGCTACCTGCTGTAGGTGTCCCTGCTGTGGCAGGGGGGTTGGACTTAGATGGTCTCCAGAGGTCCCTTCCAACCCTGGTGATTCTGTGATTCTGTAACATTTCTGGGTGATGTGGAAACAGATTTAAAAATATGAAAGGAGTTTCAAGAAAAATGTGAGTTCTGAAGGCAAAGAGCATTTAAGGTGAGGGAAAGACCTGTGGCATGACTATGTCAGAGTCCTGGAAGCTGGATGGAGGATTTCACTTGATTGCTATCCTGGGCTTGTTCTAGAAGCAAATACCAGGGCATTCTGTGTCAATAAACCCAGTTCAGCTCACATAAATGTGGAACTGTATGCAGCTACTCTCCTAGATAACAGTGCTGCTCACAGTCCAGTCAGTACCCATTGCCTCCTACCCAGAAGGCGGGAGGGCTCCTTCTTGGTGTCTCCAAAGCAAGGAAGGCAAAAGAGATCCTCCAACCATGCAGCAGCACGAAGGACGGTTTATAAATAGTGCCACAAGTTCAGTCAAGCTGCTACTGTCTTGTTTTAGGCTTTAACCATTGTTCCTGATTTTAGAATGCATATGTATATTGCAAAATATTCATCATAATATCACAGCTGTAATTAAGGTGCTTCTTGACGCCTCGCTTAGCTTGTATGCTGGGAGAGGGAACTCGCCTTGGGGAAGAAGGACATGCTTTTGCACCTGTGTGCCTTTTCCTGTGGTTGCTCACGCAGTCACTGGAAGAATTACCTGCAGGAAGTGTTGCAAAGCAGGTTATGTATATAAGTGTCTGTTGTTAATAGTGTTCTGAGGCTGCAGGTATAAGAATAAATGGCTCGCCATACAGGATGGAGGTCATCCTGGCTGTGTCTGTAGCAATGCTGAGGTCCAGGTCTCCAGTGAGAGTGGCTGACCTAGGACTGGCTCCTTCATCTAGTGCACCTTAATCGTCCTGTCCGTGCTCCTTCTCCCTGCCCCCCAGTTTAGCTGGCTCTGGACAGGAATTGCTGAAAGGAAGTATCCGGTCTGTGTTGTGCAGTATGTCAGACTAGAGGAGTGTGGTTTGACCTCTTCTGACTTTGAGAGTGATTCCTTTTTTGTTTCTTTCTAGATATGCAATGTTATTCCCAAGAGTTATTCCACCCTGAGCCAGACTGCATTCTTTCCTGAGTTCCAGATTACCTCTTTTCCAAAGCTTTTTTCATTAAACTATTTTGATCAGAATATTGACTCAAGGAAAAGGTGGCAGGAATAGAAGGTGGAGAAATAAGCATCCAGCCAATATGTTAGGGAGAAACACCTGTTTAGATGTGCCTTGATGGCATGTGTACCAGGATTCTGCCTCAAAGCCCTTTCAAATATTATCTGTGTTCCTTCCCACTTCCAGCAGAAAACCCTCCAAAACGCTGTTAGCCTTTTCATCGTCATCACTGGCACATGGTCCCTATGTCACATCCCAGGAGCTCCCACTGCCGTTGCATCCCCAGAAGGAGGAGGAGGAAGAAGAAGACGTCCTGCCTCACCTGCTGCTCCCTGACAGCATTGACACCCTGAAGAAGGTAGACAGGAAGTACAAAAAGAAGAAGAAACTGCAGAAGAAGCAAAGACTGCGACAGTTTAATGACCTCTGGGTTCGCCTTGAAGAAAGGTAGCTAACGGCTGGGGAGGGAGGAGGGTTTGTCATGCAAACTGGACTTGAACTTAGACTGATTAATGCAGTATGCTGAACTCCTGCAGGGGCTAGATACATGCTGAGGGCAGGATCTGACCTTCTGCCTCACTGTGGTTCTTGCTGAAACATTGACTCAAGGCTGCTTGTGCTTTTAGTGACAAAATAGCTTCTTCCGCATTGTTAGGTTTGTGGAAAATTAGGCATAATACAAGTGGGAGCCTTGTATCGACCATTTTGCATATGGGCTTAAGGGATTGTGAGCACGTGGTAGTCCTCCTTATCACAGAAGGCTGGGTCCAGTGGTAGATGGTACAGACCAAAGCTTTGGACCTTTATTCAAGAGCTGCTGCATATCTGGAAACTGTCATATTTGGCATATATGTGCCTTGCATTGGGACAATATTTATGCAGTATTTCCAGTCTCTGTATTCTTTGCACTTTTAAAAAGCATGTGTCCCATGGCATTACTGGAGATCTGGAAGCGGGGCTGAAAACCTAAGGGATGATGGAGTTAGTATAAAAAAATGGAGTGTGTTGTGGGGCAAAGATTCACACATATTCCCTAGTTTTCATTCAGAAGAGCTTACTCACGTACAAGAACTACAGCAACCTGCAAAAAAAGCCAACTTCTCCCTCACTAGCGGTGCTTAGGCCTGTGGCTGAATGTGAACCTTAATGTGTGCCTCCTGTCAGACCTGAGTTTGCTCTCTTTTGTACTTTGTGTCTCAGTTTGTATCTCTGCCATACTTGGGTTGAAAGCATTTTATTTTTGTGGAACTGTAAATAACCAGACAGGTCAGGATGACAGAGAAAAGCCTGCAGTTCTTGAATTGAAGCCTTTACATTCTTCTTTTTTTTTTCTCTGAAGAATATTTCTTCCTGCTCCTCAAGGTACTGAGTATATCAGAGTTCTTCTGTGCTTCTCCTGTCACATCCCTGGGTCCCAGCTGTACTACTGCTTTGAGTAATATCTTGCTCAGGCTGGCTGCAAGCAGGTGCAGCAGCTGTTGTTCTGTTCCAAGCATTTGGCCTTTGTCAGACTTTTTAGACCAGACTCCTTTTCCTCTTTTCTACAGTAGTCTTGTGCCCTCTCTCTGCTCCTCCTTCCAACCTAAGTGTGAGTAGTTTGGAGAGAAAGGGAGACAAACACACATGGAGGTTTGCATGCCCACTGACAGATCTACACATAGTCCAAGATTCACCAGTAAAACAAATTCTTATATTGATCACATTTGATTTTGTCTTTTAGTATATAATTTACTTGCTATTAATGTTGTTGATACCAGCTGTTTGTGAATGGTTTTTTGGAGCTTCTGTTTACAGTTTGTTTAGTTGAAACGCTAAGGAATGATTTGGAGTCTTTATGATTTCAAGCTCCCACCCTGCCTGCACACTGACATGTTCAGTTTTTCATATGCAGTTTTTCCCATGAAGCTCAGGGAAGTCAGTGAGTGTGCCCTGATGTGAGATATACACGCACTTGCAGCATCAGTGCCTTCAGAAGAAAAGGGAAGATGGGAGGATGTGCTACTGTGACTAAATTGGATGTACATTAGGGCTATGTACTGGATTGCAAGTACTGCAAGGCAATAGTAAGGTAAAAGCAAAGCTAATGATTACAGCTTAGGAAACTACTGCATAAATATGGAACCAGCAAATGCCTACTTTCCTTTTCTTCTTTTGTAATGTTTCCTCTCTTCCCCTACTAATTAAGTGCTAGAAACTTACCCAGCTGCTAAGTCACAAATTCTTTTCAGGGGTGAGTCCTTAGTAGCAGAAGGCTTGAAAGTCTTGAGATGGAGCTGTTGCATGACAGTACTGGGAAACATAAGTGATGCTTATTGCTGCCTGGGAGATTGCTGCGCCCTTACTGCAGAGGGAAAGCTGCGAGTGGCAGCTGTCATCCACTCACAGCCCTCACCTGTACTCTGGGTTTAGCCTTTGTAAAGCAGGGGGAATCACCACCTTCTCTGCCCTGGCACCCACATGTGTGAGCAGTGCGTGCCGCTGCGGGCTGCCTGTGCAGGCATGGGATAAGCTGACAGCTCCACCTCGTGGCACGGCCTCGATGTGTCCCCACGGAAATTTGGCCCCTCTGGGCTCAAACTCGTACGTGTGCAGGGCATGTCTCACTGAGACTCTTGGCCCTTGCTGTAGGCATTCCCCGGGGTGCCCGGGCATAGGTAAAGCTGTCAGGTTTCTTATACATGGGCCATTCACAGCTTTCCACCTGTAAGCCTGGAAATGTGAAAGGCACAGCTCAAGTGATTTAATAGTCTTGTAGTGGGCTTGGCAGAATTGGTTTCGTTCTTGCTCCTTTATGCATCAGCTGTCAGCAGTATTTCTTTGATGTGCTGCCAGCTGGCTTCTCTCCAGTTACAGTTCAAACCTTCTGTGGGGGGCTTTGAGTATGGAAGGGTAAGTGTTTTTAAAAAGGGTACTAATTGCCTTCAATTTCCCAAAGCATTTTTGCATAACGCAGCTGGCTAAAATAAGGCAAGAATGGTGCACAGCAGCTGGGGAGTGGGTGCAGGAGAAATGGCTCTACTTTTGTATTTGGCAGGTAGACTTGCTTTTAGTTTTGTCCAAATTTGTCTTCTGGTTCTACACAGCACCATGAGGCCCAGAAGTGTATGTCAGCCTTACAGCTGTGGGGACAAGCATGGCTCTCTGAAGAGAAAGAGAAGAGAACATTGCCAAAGACAACCACCTGTGTAGTATCTGACCTTTCTGACTCTTGACCTGCAGTGGTGTGAGTGCTCCCCCAATTTAGGACAGTTGGTGTTAGCAGCCTGGAGCATACAAATTTCTCTCCTCCATCATATGTTGCCATAATGGGAGTTCAGCATCATGTAGGCTCTGACTCATTTCTTGTTCATCACCACCTCAGAGTCCTCACTACCACTGGGAGATACTCTGGGATTTGGTGATCTTTTCCCAGTGACTCTAGGATGCATTTCTGGAAGTGGCTCTTCCTCTCCTTAAAGCATGTCATGTAAATCCTTTGTAATTCCTGATCTGTGGAAGGGAACATGCGTTATGGGAACAAGTTTGGTTCACACTAACATGCACATACAGAAAGAAGCATGGCTGGGGAAGATGGATTCAGCTGAAAGCAGGTGCCTCACTCCTGCTGTGCTCAGCAAGTGACACTCTGCAACAAAGCTTGTTTTGTTCTTATGTATTTTCTGCTTAGCTGAAAGGCGCTAGGAATATTGTCGTCTTACCCACCTGAATGACTGCATGGAAGCAATGGGCAGGCTGGCTGGGTAGACCTGAGTACAGGACAGGTGTTTCGGTGTTGTCTGCACCCTCCTTGATCTCTTTCCTGCTACCCCTAAAGACTGCTTCACAGTTCGGCTGGGCCTTGTCCATGCAGGCTGGCATGGAAGCTGTCCACACCTGTAAGGAAGGCACAAGGCAGAACTCTGCCATTAGGAGACACAGTCCTTTGGTGAGCGTGGAACCAGTGAGAGAGACCATTCGCAGGAGCCCAGAAGACTGAGAGTGGGGCACAGAGGCTGACCACCTCCTGCTTTGTGGGCATCAGGCAGTTCTGGGCTGGCTCTGGACTGATGTTCTTCTCTTGCCTTGCAGTGCTACCGACCCTCCTCCCCGGATCCGCATCATTAATGGCTACATCACAGTTGAACCCCACCCCTCGGGCCACGGACGGTCTAGTCATGCTCACGCAGACACCTGCAGCGGTCACCAGCTTTCTCATTCTCTCTTTCTCCTGCTACTGACTTTGACTTTGCATTCAGCAAGGCTGCATTGAAACACAGGGGGAGCCAAGGTGAACGGCTCTCACCTTAAAAAGCAAAAAAGAAACTTATGTGAAAAAAAAGAAAAATAGAAGACTCTGAGTGGGACACCTGTTCTTTGGGGTGTTCTTAAACTGCTTTCTTTTCCTGAATCTGGATCATTAACACTATTAACTGGTTTGACCTGCCCAATACAGGAGAAGCTATTTTATTGAAAGTGGTACTTATCCTTCTCTTGCAGAAGAATGATTTCATTTTTTCCCATAATGCTTTGGGGAGATTATAATGTTGCTATAACATAGCTGTTGTTTAGCTGTATGAGCCCAACTATATTACATCTTTTTCACCTCCAGTGCCTTGTAAGGAGATTTACACAGCACTAACTTGTTAGAACAGAATATTTTGGTCATATGAGCACAGCTGAGAAAGAGAGCTGGGTATTTTATGTCTCTACTGGTAATGCTTTTAATTCTTGCTTGTTAGGGCTCCAGATTACATATAAAGCTTCATGACAACACCTTCTACAATAGAATAAAACAGTAAAGACTTGTGAAAAGAATGTGTCTGCTGTCTGTTTGGTGATATTGTAAGATGGGTACACCTGAACTTCCAATGGCCAGGCAAGTCTCACAAGCACAAACTAATGTACATGTAAGACAAAAAAAAATATGGCTGGGGAGCTTCACAGTGTTGCTTTAAAGGGCAGAGCAGTTTGGCAGAAAACAAACCCCCTTGCGTTCTAACACTCCTCACCAAGGTGGGAGGCTAGATGCGGCTAGGTTTGAATTCTGAGTGATGCCCAATTGCTGTTAAAGGGCGAAGTAATTTGGCAGAAAATAAACCCCCTTGCATGCATTCTAACACTCCTCACCGAGGCGGAAGGCTAGGTGCGGCTGGGTTTAAATTCTGGGTGATGCCCAATCCACCACTATCAGTCCAGTCACGTTTAATATATTAAACTATTACGATTCTGGATACACTAACAGTGGACTGCACCTTCAGTCCAGTCGTGCTTGTGAACTACCACGGCCGCTTTTTGGTCGCGTTCAATGAGAAACCAAAATGACCAGCTACTTAAACAGTGCAGTTTATTTTAGCAACAGATACATAGGTCCTTATTGATTGCCGGTGATAAATACACTGTCTGCAAAGCACGTGCAAATAAAAGTGTTGTTAGTTATACAAAACGCGTGACAAAGTTATAAACAACACAGCCTGGCTATAAATATAGGAAAGAGACTCTCTAGAGAGATTTCTAAGTTTTTCGAGGAAACACTTGGTATAGTCTAAGTCTTACCCAAAGGCGTCCCTATGGGAGGAAAGAAAGGCTCAGCCCATCGGAAGTCAAAGGCAGTCTTTGATGGAGTCCTCCTTGACTTGTTCACGATGGTGTCTTCCCTAATATTTGTCCTTTTTTGGGCTATTTTTATACTATTTTTTACCTTCAAGGTGGAGTTTGAGTGACTTTAATAATAAATACTTTTATTAGATTGGTGTAAAATTTTCTCACTTCACATTTAAAGGTATAGTTTATCAAAAATTCAGGGCGCAGACTCAAGGAGGAATGGTCGCACCTTGGAGGCGGGTAGCCTTTGGGATGGAGGTGTGTTTAAGTATTATAATGACATTATAATGAGCAAAATTCACACAAAGGACAGCATTTTGTCAAAATTTGACAATTCATTGGCTCAGGGTGGTACGTATGCAGCTTATCAGTTCCATAGGACCATCTCATTCCCATATCTTCTGTATCATCACAGGGCTCGGCCGTGGAATCTCCACCCCACTCCATCCCCACGTTGCTCTGCGAGCGATATTGTGCAGGGAATCACAGATGTATTGGATTCTTCGCATACCAGCTGCAGCTGTATTCTACCCTAGAAACCTTTTGATTTTAAGCTTTTCCTTAATCTGTGAACAATGCTGTATTTTTGGTTATTTTAGTAATTATTCCACACACAGTCATATTGTTGGATGTTTCCAAAATAATAAGTTTTCAAGAGGTAATTTGAGAAGCCCGGATGCAGGTTTCCCCTCTATTTCTAAATCACAAATATATTGTTATTTGGATATTGCTGGATTCATTTTTGGGGAGAAAGGGCTTTCTTTTCCTTCTCTGCACAGTTAAACTTCATTGTGGGAAATTCTTGGAAGTTTTCTATTGATTTCCATGGAAATTCTCAGACTTTCTGAATTGTTTTAAGTTCTTCACTGTCTACTTAAAATGGACATGCTGTTGACTGTCATATGTAGGAAGCTTGGGAGTGGTGATGAATGGTTTTCTATGTTTGTACAGGACATCCTCTTTTGATCACACCAACTCATTTTGTGAGCAACATATCCCTCCCTCCTCTTAGGATGTTTCATTGCCTGGGAAGGTCTCATACGAATCAATTCATGGGAGGGCTTGAAGCCAATGTGCTAAGCTTGGTACCTTGGAAACACAGCAGTCACCTGCCTCAGTGAGACAACAAACCCTCAGGTTTCCCTTCCTGTGCATGTACATGTGCTTTGCTACTTTTTTCATTGCTAATAAGTACCTCTTTTTCTCATCCTTCTACTGCATATTGGAAGAGGAGGGGCAAGCAGTTCCAGCTTTCCTAGCAGGCTTTTCATGTCTTGATCTCAAATTTTAGTGCCCCTTCAGAAGGACTGAACCTGAACAAAGCCTCAGTTGGCTGAGCAAAACAGAGAAAGGAGAGGCTAAATATTGCAGTTTGCAGCAGGACTGTGGGGAATGAAATATATCTGGGCTGCGGTAGAAGATGGTACCATCTCATTGTATATTCCTCCTCACAGGGAATTCTAAAAGAACTCGGGGTCCTGAATGCATTCTGGCTTCCTTGGCATTACACAGCAGCCAGACTGGTGATGTGCTCTCCCCTGTCTCTCTCTCTGGTTCATTTTTCACTGGTGTAAACTGGTCATAGACCTGATGGGTCCGGAGCTATTTTCCTTGGCCTGAATGTGATCTGAGGGGAGCAGATCAGATGGGGGATAGCTTAGCTACAAAGACGCGCTGCAGGCCTGACAAACTGAGCACACACTTGTGTATTTAACCAGTGCATCTGAGGGGGCCACCAAAAATATTATGTCAAAGTGTGTTCTGTCACTTGCTAGTCTATGCATTGTTATTGCTTGTCCTCCCCCTGTCCTGTGTCCTTCAGAAGTGCATGATGAGATGTGGCACAGGTCCAAGTGGCTCCAGAAGCACTGGGAGAAGGGACTGAGGCAGAACTTCTATTTCTTTTCTCCATTACAGGACAAAGGCTGCTGTGTAAAATAACCCCAGGCTGACTTTTCCCTTTGGTCCCTTTTCCGTGGTTTCCCCTGAGTTTTGCCTCTGTGAGGGGAGCTGAGTCAGTGGAACAGCCACCAAGGTTTTTCTTAGGCTGGCATGAGGGAATAGTAATTATAAAACGTTCAGGAATAACAGAAACCTGAAGTAGCACTATGAATAATTTAGTTCTGGTGGTGTATCTCATTTTGTAGCTTGTTTCCAAGTGCACGGCTGTGTCAGGGAAATAGAGATGTCCTTAAACGGTGAATTGTGTGCCTACAGAGGCTGCATCCTGGGAGACTTTCTGCAAAGTAATCAAATTCTTTCAAGGTATTTTTGAGGGTCTCATGGGCTTGGCTTGGTACCTGTGAACTAAACTAGTGGATCCTACCCCTCACTTTTTCTTCCAGACCAGTCATTGCTGACTGGCCATGGGACACCAAGGCCTTGAAACTGTGAATGGTGGGGAGAGTCTAGCCTTGCTCCGGCTGTACATCCTACTCAGCTGCTTACAGTGACCACTGGGGAGTGCTGGGTTTGGGTCCAGTTCTTTCTCCCTAGTTCCAGAACAAGAAAAGTTTGCCAGAATCGGAACAGCCCAGGGAGCCATCCTAATGGCCAAAATCTGCTCAGGTACTACCCTTCTCTGGGCCACAGAGCATGAAGAAAGCAAACATTCATATCACGTGCCTGGAAGATTTCACTGCCCCTCTATCTGTCCATCTCAAGCAGCTGAGGTAGCTTTTGTTGCCTTGCAATTGAGATTCAGCAAGGCTTGTGATGAGTAGTACCAGACTTGATTCAGAAATCACTGTGAAGGTGCAGGTACTTATTTCTTCAGTGCAGGGGCTGAAATCTCCTGTTGTCTCCTCAGCTAGGTGCCTCCACATCCTCTAAGTGCTATAACAAAGCATTCTTTTTTATATCTGAACATCCTTTTCCATTATCTTTCCTTTGTACTCCTAAGTACTTACAAAGTGCCTGTGCACTTTGTTGTTCCCCTCCTTGCTTAAATTGTTTTCATAAATCATCTCCACAATGTTCTCTGTGAACAGATCTGTTTTGAGATGATTGGGACTCTTGCCATGGGTTCCTCATGGTCAAGATTTCTCTTTCTCTTTTGGGAGGCTGATATTTGTGTACTTATTAGCAGAAATTAAAAACCTACCCACTTCAAAATGTACTGGTTTGATAATATGATTCCACACACTCCCTGGATTAAATTTTAATGTTGGAGAATATATGTTGTAACCATCACTGATGTTCAGCAGTGTATTGTGAATTCTGGTGAATATTTGTTGCTTCACTAAGCTTGGCTATAGACTAATGTGTTATGACATATGCTTTTTAATTATTATAAAATTTCAGATTTATGTATATAGCTAGGAAAAAAAGCAGACAAACATCCTCCTTGGTAAAAGGGCTTGCTTCTGATTCCTGAGGTAGTCAGCACTTGCACTTTATTTCTACTTGCTGATGAAATGGACCAGGCATTAAGACACCATTTATTTTGAACTTCATTGACCTTCAAACAGCTACCTCCTGCAATTTCACGGTTTTTCCTTTCTGCTGCTGGTGGCTTTTAATGCATTGAAGCTTTATTTCCTGATATGATATTTGGTTAGCAACTGAGTTTCTTGTGAAGCATTGCAGGAGACATGACTTCACTCAATGTGCTTTCATACACAGTAATGTGCTCTTATCTGACACAGCTTTTCTGTGAACTGTGAATGCCCCTTAGTGAGCTGGCAATCCAGTGCTTGTTTACTGTCAAACCCTTTCAGATTTGGATGTGAGAAAAAAAAAAGATAATGTCCAAAAATGTACACATCACTCCTAAGTGATAATTATAACAATGTGAGAGGGGAGGCATACTGTGCAGATTACCTTACTCTAATCTCTGACACACCTTCAGGACCTTACATGATATTGTTATTTTAAAGGTCCAGTAGCATAAACGAACACAGTAATGCAAAAAGCCTTGATCAGTGATTCACGTTTCTTTCTTTTCACTTTGAAACTTTGGAAGAGGGTGTTTTTTCTGTTTTTAACCATTCACATAGCAAAATTATACTTCTGAAACAGATTAGAGGGAAAAAGTGCAGGAGTTATAGAAGGCATAATAAATAGATAATAAATACATAGAAATGAAGAAATCTAAGCATATTGTTTCTTTTTTTCTCTGTGCTCTTTCTGTACCATCTGCAACAAGGCTTCAGAGGAAAATACAGCGCTTTTCAACTGGGGAAAACAGAGCCAAGCACTGAAAGAGCAGAGCCCTCTCCTCAAACACCAGTGTACTCTTGCGGCTGCTCTGTTATCTTACCAGTAGAGTTGAAGCTGCAATTACTCCATAAGTAGATAACAAGCTGGTATAGTTCAGTGGGTCGTTATGGCCCCTTTTGATCAGCTATTTAAAACACTGTGATACAGTCAGTGTGTAGAAATCAGGCTGAAATCTCTTACTTAGATAATCAAGGTATGTGCTTTAGAAGATGTATTTCTGCAGTGGCTTGCTGTCTAGAAAATGTGGACAAAACTTGTCATTTACCCTTTATCATAAAATATAAAATCTAAACCATTAAAAATGATAAAACAAAAGCTGACCTTATTACACCCTTGGTGAAACTGATTACCATTTTCTACCCTTCTACTCTGCTTCATCCAGACTGGTATCCTGTAACCACCAATGAATGCACATGAGCTTTATTCCGGTCAGGTCTCACGTTGAAATAAATATACCTTTCAAGATCACAGTCCTGTTATGGTGCAGGTTTGTCCTTATTGAGAAGACTGTATGTATCAGTAAACACACAGTCACAATACATTAACACTCCTGCCTGCAAGCACACCACAGCTAGACTGAGTGGGTTAAACAGAATAAAAGCAGAAGCACACAGTGTTGCTGGGTATTTCCTGGCATCAGGATAGCAACAGCTGTCTGGCATTTATACTCTCAAGACTGATCTGAAGGTACCTATGGTCTAGGCAGAGAACTGAGGCTCCTGCCTTTGGTCTCCTGACTCTTTCTGAGGTGTGTGTGTCTTTCCATATGGATATTACCAGCAGTGTTCAGCTATGCCTTATCCAAGAGCTAGATTTTCCAGTGCTCAAGCAATCAGCTATTTCCTGTTGGTGTCCAGGGAACTGGTGAGAAAACAGTTCACAAAACCTCCACCCTGCAAATGCTCTGTTTGCCTGTGGCTAAATTATGTCTGATTATACAACTTGTATCTCAAGCCATGTAATCCTTCAGGTCACAAAACCCATGGAGAATTTATTCCCTCCTACACTGCAAAAAGTGAAAGCTTTGGATTTTAAAATGTCATTTGTGTCTGTCTTGATATCATTTGTCTGTAGATGCAGAAGTAATTGAATAGCAAGGATGACAAAATACTTTGCTGTCACAGGTCTCTCTGATGCTTGTGACAGATGACTACAGGTCTTTTGTGCATCATGTCTTTCATTTATTTAAACACTCTCCCTTCAAGTCACTATAAGTTTTTGCAGCTGAAGACAAGAAACAGTATTTTGCCTTTGTTTCCTGACAAATTTTACTATTTGTCCATTGTCTCAGTTCTCCCTACAGCTCCTCTCTGCACCCCCACCCCAGCTCCAGATTACTTTACGCAATTTTAGGCAGTACCAGCAGCAGGTCAGGGGACCTGCTTTCTACATGTAGACACCCGGTATGGGAACTGCCTCTGAGGTCCCCACACAACAAGGAGCAGAGCTAACGCCTTCTGCTGTCAAGTAGCTCTGAGGTTAAAATATTGGGTAAGACCTGCTTTCAGCTCACTCTCTGCTGGGTGGAAATTGAAGCCACAGCTCCTCCAGGTGCAGACCAGCACCCACAGAGAAGTTAACTGGGGAGGGAGAGTTCCTCTCTGCTTAGGGTGCATGGAATATATAAACGTTTCTTAAGCAATGGGTGAGCATGACTTAAGAGCTTAAGAGCTGATTACCAGCCTCAGCCAGGGATAGCTGTGATCAGCTGCCTTCCTGCAGCCGTCCCTGTACTGTGTACTTGATAATCATTGGATTCAATTTGCCTGGGACATGTTTGAGGTTATCAAGTGGTTGCAGAGTATCTCAAAAGATGCACACAACACTGATGATCAGCCCTTTGAGTGATTCAAACCTTGCATACGCACAGTACTTATCACTCAGGGTTAGTGCACAATACATAATACACACTGGGAATATCAGCCCTGTCCAAGATGGTTTTGCCTACTGTTTGTCTTCTCAGTATGGCACAGTGGGCCAGGTTGAGTCTGGTCTGATTAGCCGCTGGTAGAGCCAGAGTCCTTGAGGACTTAGAGCTGGTGCTGCCTTTGTGGAGTTGCACAAGGTGGTATAGACATACTCAGAGAGGCAAAGCAGTTCTGACCCTGTAAGGAATAGGGAAATAGAGCTCTTAACAAAGCTGCACTGAACACTTCAGGTAAAATCCCCCATGCGTTCATCTCCTTCTTCCCCCTTCTATAAATCAGGAGTTGGCATGGGTATTTGATACTCCGGTGCTATAGCCCAGGGAGCTGGGGGCAGCAGCGGGGGAGGGGGGGGGGGGCAACGGGCAGCTGCTCAGAGCAGGCCAGGGTGCGCTTCCCACGTTCTGTTAGTGAGCAGTGGTACATTAATCGTGTTTTGTATATTGCTTTATCAGTATTATCGTTGTTTTCCTCCTTTCTTTGTTGTTGTGTTAAACTGCCTTTATCTCAACCCATGTTTTGCCTTTTTCTTCCGATTCTCCTCGCACTGTGTGACAGGGGCTGGGGGTGAGTGACAACCACGTGGTTCTTTGTTGCCGGCTGGGGCTAAACCACGACAGTCTCTCTTGGTGCCCAAGGTGGGGCCCAAATAGTACTCCCCATTGTGCTATTTATCACCTCTGGTAGAGGGATCAGGATTATCATTTTGCTGTCCTGGGTAGTATCAGCTCATGGTATGATACCATCACTGTTCAGGCAGTTATGTTGGTATGCTTATGCAGCATTGCTGTCCTGACTGTACCTCAGGCACCATCTCCTGGAATCTGTTAATAATTGCACCCAATCAATGGGTAAACAGAGGGGGATACTTTCCCCAGCTCTTTTGCCTCCCTTTTCTCCTTTGGGGCAGGTACAACAGTTTTTGAGAATTTTGAATATCCTTGCGATGTTCAAACCAGCATGGTCCTATTGCTATTTTTGTCTGAAAAGTGGATTCATGCCCGGTGTGCAATTAACCAATCTCACATGCTCAGGAAAGATATTGTATTTATTCAGGCCTGGGTGCTAGGTGGATTTTCCACAAATCAAGCACACCTTAAGCTGGTTTCCCCATTATATTTATACACAAAAATTACAAGGTATCCCACTTCCAATTGCAATGATGGGTTAGTAATTTACATATAGTTATAACATCTGCGGTGTCTTTGTCTTCAGTCACTGCACTTGCGTGGGAGAAGAGTCTTCACCTGGGCATGGGTCTTCTTAGCCTGTGGGTGTGCTTTTTAGTATTGTAATGAAGGTAGTTCACTTCAGGATACCTTAAAAGTAAGTTCTGTTGCCAAGGTGGCCAGCTGGACTAGGTTGTCACATAACTCACCCTATACACAATCAATGCCAGGACTAGGTCCAGAGGATAGGAACTTCAAGCAACACAGCATTCTGTTCACTACCAGTTAATTAAAGCTAGAGGGACTTCAAACAACACAATGTCCTGTTCGTTATTAGTTTAATTAACTGTTAACTAAGAATATTATTAATAATACTAGCATAAGCTAACTTATTAGGTCAGGATGACCTCTATCCCTATGTCTCCTGAATGTGTTTCAGGTCTTGTTTAGGGTAAAATGACTGTTTAAGACTACCACCCAGAGATCTGCCCCAAGGCTGGATAGTCATGGGTGGCATGGCATGTGGGAGAATATGGGCAGGTATCTATAGAACTTCTCACCTCCAATGGTTTGGGATTTCATCCCCAAACAACTACAGAACCCTAAGAATGTTATAGAATATTTGAAAGGAAAATGCTGCGGCTATTCCAGAGAGGCACAACTTACCGCACTGTGTTGGGCCCTGGCCAGTATCTACCAAACACTGCACTGTGGCTACTCAAACCCAGGTAGCAGGCACTGCAGCTGAACCAGAAAACCAACCTGTGCCGGTATCAGTTGCCCCTATACAGAAGAAGAAATACACAAAGCAATCGGTTCACTTAGTAGGGGATGACAATGAACCAGGGCCATCATGAGAACAGAAGGAGGAGGCAGAACCAGAGCTAATCATCTGGTCCCTATCCCTGAGTGAGCTTCAAGATAGGTGAAAAGATTTCAGCCAACATCTGAGTCAGCACATACTCACCTGGCTGCTCCGATGCTGGGATAACAGGGCCAGTGGCTTGGAATTAGAGGGTAGGGAAGCCAAGCAGCTGGGATCCCTGGCTAGGGAAGGGGGCATTGACAAGGTGATTGGGAAAAAGACACAAGCCCTGAGCCTCTGGAGGCGACTCCTGTCAGGTGTGAGGGAAAGGTACCCCTTCAGTGCAGATGTTGTATGTTGTCGAAGCAGGTGCACCACCATGGAGAGAAGTACCTGAGGGAATTAGCTGTGTGGGAGATGGTTCATCCTCACAGGCAAGCTTAGGAAGCGTGGGTTAGATGAATGGACAGTGGGGTGCATTGAACAGTGGCTGACAGATAGAGCTCAGAGGGTTGTGGTTAGTGGTGCAGAGTCCAGTTGGAGGCCAGTAACAAGTGGTGTCCCCCAGGGGTCAGTACTGGGTCCAGTCCTGTTCAATATATTCATCAATGACCTGGATGAAGGGATAGAGTGTTCCATCAGCAAGTTTGCTGATGATACAAAACTGGGAGGGGTGGCTGACACGCCGGAAGGCTGTGCCGCCATATAGCGTGACCTGGACAGGCTGGAGAGTTGGGCAGAAAAAAACCTGATGAGGTTCAATAAAGGCAAGTGTAGGGTACTGCATCTGGGGAGGAATAACCCCATGCATCAGTACAGGTTAGGGGCTGACCTCCTGGAGAGCAGCGGTGTGGAAAGGGACTTGGGAGTCCTGGTGGACAACAGGATGACCAGGAGCCAGCAATGTGCCCTGGAGGCCAAGAAGGCCAATGGCATCCTGGGGTGCATCAAGAAGAGTGTGGCCAGCAGGTTGAGGGAGGTCATCCTCCCCTTCTACTCTGCCTTGGTGAGGCCACATCTGGAGTACTGTGTCCAGTTCTGGGCTCCCCGGTTCAAGAAGGACAGGGAACTGCTGGAGAGGGTCCAGCAAAGAGCTACAAAGATGATTAGGGGACTGGAGCATCTTTCTTATGAGGAAAGGCTCAGGGATTTGGGTCTTTTTAGTCTAGAAAAAAGAGGACTGAGGGGCGATCTTATCAATACTTATAAATACTTAAGGGGAGGATGCCAGGTAGATGAGGATAGTCTTTTTTCAGTGGTGCCCAGTGATAGGACTAGAGGTAACGGGCACAAACTTGAGCACAGGAGGTTCCATCTTAACATGAGGAGGAACTTCTTTACTCTGAGGGTAGCAGAGCACTGGCACAGGCTGCCCAGAGAGGTTGTGGAGTCTCCCACACTGGAGACATTCAAAACCCGCCTGGATGCCGTCCTGTGCAATGTGCTGTAGGTGTCCCTGCTGTGGCAGGGGGGTTGGACTTAGATGATTTCCAGAGGTCCCTTCCAGCCCTGACAATACTGTGATACTGTGTTTATTATGACCTGGACAATGCATAGGTGCCCACAGATCCTGATGAAGTCCAGTGCACAAGGTCCATGTGGCAGAAGTTTGTACAGAGTGCACCATCATTGTATGCCGACTCATTGGCAATGATGGAATGGAAAGGCGAAGAGGGACCAAGGGTGGATAAGGTGGCTGGCTTACTCTGGGGGTACGAAGAAAGCCTCTCTTTCTCATCCTGGCTGTAGAGAAACTGTCCTGGAATATCCAGCAACTTGAAGAGAATATGTTCAACTCCACATTCCATCAGGGGATAGGGTTAATTTTCACAAGGAGCTGGGACGGGACACAGCCAGGCCAGCTGACCCAAACCATGCCCAGTATATAGCTGGGGGAGGGGGCAGGAATCACCCCTTGGCAGCAGGCTGGGCTTCAGGTTCGGGTCAGTGAGTGGAGGTATATTAATACTGTTTTGTATATTCTTTTATCAGTGTTGTGTTGTTTTACTCTTTTCTTTGCTGTTCTGTTAAGCTGCCTTTATCTCAACCCACAAGTTTTGCCTTTTTCTTCCAATTCTCCCCCTGTCCTGTGATGGGGGTGGGGGGAGAAGTGACCAAGCAGCAACATGGTTCTTTGTTGCTGGCTGGAGCTAAGCCACAACACACCTTATGTTACTGTGATTTTCCACCTGGTATGTGGCTTTTGAAAACATCCCAGGAAATGCATTTCATCTGTCTGATTTGAACATAGTGGAATGTTATAAATAAGTATGAACTCACTTGCCCGCCCCAGAGGTTGCTAGCAGGCAAGGCAATTTTCTGACACCTTCTGATGGTGGGTGCCAGGCCTCAGTTCAATGTGGAAGGCACATGGAGTTTTGTGATGGATTTTTGTAACATACTGGGTAATTACTTGCCAATACAGCTTCAAGGATGTAAACTCACTTCACACCTAAGTGGATCAAATGGACAAAGGCTGTTAAAAGAATTGGGGCAGAAATGCTACAAGCATCTTGAATATCAGGCTCCTACCCTGTCACGAAAGGTAAAAAGATGTGTAACCTAAGTGCAGCAGTTACACATCTGTACTTGGCAGGCCATGTAAACCAGCTATCTGTCTTGAACATTTGCAAGCTCTTTGTTACTGTACAAACACCCCACCCATTCAGAAGAACTTCCGCATTTCCATTACTAAGTAGACAACCCATATCCTGGTTCCTGTGAGTCGTGCATGTACACAGGCTGTTTTCCGCACATTAGACTTACACTAAGATGTCAGCTTCTTAAATGCCATGCAGCACTATTTCTTTTCTTCAGTGTTGTATACTTCCTCTGTAGCTTACATTGCTCACCAGCAAATTTATGCTGCATTAGAATATAATAATGAAAATAGTGCTTTTCAGAGGAACTTGTTCTCTAGAAGATGACTTAGGACCAGAGTCACTCTGGTGACGTTTCTTCATATTGACAATGAGACAAGAAAATACGAAGTCTGTGTCACCAGAAATCACCAAACATGGCCTGGGATCCATTCATATTTTGTTGAAGAGTCATGGGCTAGCAGGGGAGCCTCTTCAAGCTTGCTCAAGCTTTTTTGAGCTTGACACTTGAATTGTCTGGATGTGTGGGAGTTTAAATAGAATAAAAGTACTCCACTCAGCTGAATTCACAGCATTGATTGTTTATTGATTATTGTGGGTGCAGTTTTCCATTATCTGCTTGGGAGGTAAAGCCATAATGGTGGAGTTGTTGTACGTGGTAGGCCTCAGATTTGAGGAAAATAATTTGTGTTGAGAATTCTGAAAATGTCACTTGTGATTTGACCACTCAATAGCTAGAAAGGAAATCAGGCAAATAAGGCAGTTTACAGAGGAGTTGACAACCTCTGTCTCACCAGTTCAGCACCTACACAGCAGGAATGGAAACTGATAATCCAGGAAACATTTAGGTGTTCCACCGTGAACAAACACACAGTAATTTGCCCAGGAAGCCAGGTGTCAATGATGAACTACAGTACAGAGATTGGTTTACAACCTAAAAAAATGACAAAAATACCCTTTCCAGTTTTTCAGTGGTGGCTGATTATTCTTCACATGCCCAATTCTTTACTGAATTTGTTATCTGTTTACTCTTGGTGACTTCCTCTGGTAATGTGTTCAAGATGTGATTTGGAATTTCCTACACCTGAATTTCATTAAAACTCAAATTTGTTTTGAAATTTCTTCAGGCTTGCAATCTGGAGACTGCAATTCTTGATGCGTTAGTTCTGGGTTTTTTAAAATTCAGAGTAAGTGTGCTGTAGAGCCAGAGGTGTTTAAAGCCAGTCTGTTCTTTATGTGATGAAAAAACATAATGCATTAGAGATCTCAGGAGCACTTCTGTGTTGCTGCACGTACCCTGCCAAACCTCTCTGGGGAGTCTGTTACTTCATGACCCCTCGTATCCAAAAGAATTAGGGTTCAATCCAGACTGACTGGTGGACCAGCAAATTAAGGATGAAGGAAGTTTCAGTGAATTTTTTATTGTCTGATATGATGAGCCCAGCCTTCAAATTGGGAGATCAAGAGGTGAGTTTGAATTTAGGCTTGAAATGCACGGACACATGTTAAGCAGTATTATAAGCAGCCACCATGTCTAGCAGCTCCAGATCCTGGGGATTCCTCCTGCCTGGCAGCTGGAGCCTGGCCCAGGGACCCAGACATCTCTGTCCGAGACTGCTGGAAGCGGCTGCTGCTTTTCCGTTTGCAGGTTCAACCAGTAGCAAAGCTAAGCATGTATCCCAGAGACAGAGAGGCAGACACACACATAGAGGACACTGACACGGCTGGTCACACGCACTGCCAGAGAGGAGGCGCTGTCTTCAACAGCACCCACATACAGGATTCACATAAAATATAAGCACAGCCAGCCAAGTCCCCTCCTCCTCTTCAGCTGGTAAAGACGGAAGTTCACTACTGAAAGCACATGCACTCCCTTCCCCGTCTCAATTCATAAGCAGACACCCAGTTGTGGCTTATACTGGCATGGCCCACCCTTCTCTATCCACCACTGCCAGCCAAATCCTAAGCCCTTTTACACACTCCGCTGGTCTCTTACTCACCATCTGTTCCAGGTAACAGATTCAGAACTCACACACTCATCCCAGAGGTACCCCATGCTCACAGGTCCCCCTCAGTTACCAGCACAGACCCTCTGCCTACTTGGTAGCTCTGCCCAGACCCGGTCCCTCCTACTCGCTGGCTGGTACAGCTTGAGGTTTGCCAGTGAAGTTACACCCCCACCCCTGCACACTGCAGTTTGTGGAAGATACAGACCTTCTTCCACCCCACAGCAACCGGTGCAAGGCACGTGTGCCTGTGATTTGAGGTGCCACTCCAGCCAGTGGAGCTGAGCCCCTCACCTGTTTCATTCTCCCCAATTCCTCACAGTTACTGGTTTTCAGGACACACACTGTTCCAGTCCCAGTGGCTGGTGGCCAAGACCCCAACCTATGGTAGTTAAGAAAGGATTTAATAAGAAGATAGGACCAACTCCAGTGGTCAGGCACAGGGTGTGGTCAGACAAGCACCAGCAATGTTTTACGTGTAACCGGCCCTTTTTGTACCGCATTCTGTCTATTCACTCCCTTTGCTCCTCCCCAATCACTTTCCACTAAACATTCCATTGTAAATTTTGCACAGTTTCTCAGACTCCCATCAAATATCTCAAATCCTCACATTTGTCTTTTTTTCCCCTTTCTTATCAGTTACAAAGTCCAAGTGGCCATCTCCAAGGCTGTGTCTGGGCGTTTCTATCAGTTATTAACTAGACAATCAATTATTAACTAGACACTTTTAATCCTTGGCATCATCTCTTTTGTCTGTTGTCTACCAGGTTTGTGCCTTTATGTGTTCTTAGCATTTCCCCTTTTATTTATTATCCCCTTTGCACTGAAAACCTTAATGAGACAGATGCTCTTACCTTCCACATACCTTTACGATAGCTACTGCACAGGACATTCTCTAAGCAGAATGACAGAAAGACAAGTGATTTTTTTTGTTGGCCACTTATATTTGTGTCACAGCAAGAGCACAGTCCAGGACAGAAAATATATCAGACTCCCACCTTAAAGCTTCCTTTGCTGAAACCAATTCCATGATACTAAAACCAAGAAACCTGTCTTTGGAAATCCAGCATGGAAGGACAAACCGCAGGTGATGCTGTAAGATGGCTAGCATGACACTTGAAGCTATTAGCTCGTCTGACCTCCTGATGCAGCTGTAGCCACCAGCACCTTGCACTGAGCTAAATGGGCTGCATCAAGGTAGCGTGAGACAGGAGGCTAATGACAGCATCTCAGGATCTCTATTTGTAGCTTACTTATAGCTTGCGAACCATCTATGGTTTGCCGTGAGTGTGACTGCTAGTTGGGTCCCAGGGCCGATACAGGGATAAGCCTCTCCAGGGACAGGGAGTGAGTTCTGATTCCATCAAAAAAGCTGATGGATTTTCCCCAGCACCTCATCCACCTATGGTTTGCGATGAAGGCAATTGCTGTTTTGATCTGAAGGCACCACATGAGCAGCATATGGGATGTGTCTGCTGGAGGCAAGTATCTGTGTACCTTGGATTCCGGGACCTGTTAGTCTCAGGCCGTAAAAACACATTTTGTTGTCTGGGGAAATAACACTAGCTGAGCACATCCTGCCTTCTCGCTCCTCACCAATTTTTCTCTTGGAAACAAATGGCAAGCTAAAGATCATGTTCTTCTCCTAATTGTGTACAGAGCTGTTATGTAAAACCAGTGACTATAGTGTTTGGCCTGACCAGATTGTGGTTCAGCCAACAAGCACTGCCAGTATAATGTGCTGCTGAGACAACAGATTCTAGTCTAGTATTGAGTCCTGGATAAAAGCTTTGGGCTCCCAAATATCTCCCCAAGTCATAGTACTTGGTCCCCAGGCAGGGCAAGGGAAAGATTCTCACCAGCTTCAACAATTGATTGTTCTGGAGCACCAGGGGAAGCCTGGGCCCACACACTAAAAAAAATGAACACCGCTTTCAGCCACAACTTGATTGTGATCTGGCCAGTGCTAACTCTCTTCAGAAGGTTTGTATTTGTTTGCTGATCCTAGGGCTTTGTTGTCACGTTGTGGAAGAAAGACGGTCATTAGAGAAGCTGGGTCGCAGATGATGAGGGAGAAAATGGTCTGACTGGTACCTCACCAAATGGGGTAAAGTCTCCTGCAGTAGCAGGAGAGTCTGAGTTGTGCTGACCTCTTCATGCTAGTGTCAGGTGACTTTGGAATGATCTCCTCTGCAACACAGCTTCCTGCCATTCTCCGTCATCCTAAAGAGCATGTCTGGAGCATGTACATCATCCCCTATGATCTCTTCGTTCCCTGCTTGAAGCTCCAAGCACAGCCAATGCAGACCCCGCTTTCTTATGTTTCTCTTACTTAATCAAGCCATACATCCATTCCTTTCAGTAATAGCCTTGTTCTGCAGGGCATTAATTCTTCTCTGGCAGGAGCAGTGTATTTCTGGCTTCTTGGACAGTGGTCATCACCACCGACTGACATTGGAGAAAGAAACTCGGTATGCTTTGATGTAGACTTTCTACGATTTGCAGGTTAAATGATGGTGGGACCTTTTCTATTCATTTTAGCTAGTCCAACACAGCATTATTGATGTGGTTAAAGAAACTTTTTCATCTAAGCCATGTCACTTCTGAGTTGATACTGTTCCTTTAACCTGCTTTCCTGACTCCTGACTATTACTAAGTCTAAACAGGATACCAACAGAACTGACCACAAACAGCATTTAGGCATTGAGGAAAAGGAAGCAAATACGTGATGTGTGCCTTTTGTGGTAATGCCTGCCTGATCTGTGGGATACATCATCTTGACCTGAGGTAATTTTCACATAAACTTGTAGTTATCAATTATCAGTGGTTCAGATGTTTAACCGTTCACGAAGATACTGGAATATACAGTATCCCTCAGCTAACAATAGATGTTGCCCATGTGCTTTAGAAGCTGATATTGATTATGTGAAAGGGAGCAAAGCTTGCTTAATGGCTTTAGTACAGCTAACCTGGGTACAAGCTATGGGCATCGTATTCCAGAATTATTTCAGCCAGCAGTACAAATATATCTCTGCCTCACTTTATCAGGTAGTTATTTCTTCTTATTTTTCTCACCACTCTCCAGGCCTGGCGAGTCCCATCTGAATGGTGATTTGGAAGGAAATTGTAACTCTCTCCTTAAAATATCCACTCTGGTTTTTGTTACCTCTGTAGGAAGCAGTGCTACCCAGGGTGGAAATCTACGTGATTCAGGTGAATATGCCAAAGTTGTTAATAAGCCTCCAAAATATCCCCACCATTTTCTATACCATACAGAGCATCTTTTTTTTATGTCTGTTATCATTTGTCCTTTTGTTCTCTTGGGGACACGAAAATGTATATGGTTAAAGCACTGAAATGGAAAGTTGGAGTACTTTGTTCAGATCCTTGCTTGGGCACAGGTCTTTTAACTGTTTTGGATTAGTAGTTTTGCTCTATTTTTGCTCTATTGCTATTGTTTTTCTTAAGAAGTGACCTAGGGGTGCTTCCTTCCTACATGGGGGTGTTACGTTCTTAAATATGTAGCTACATGCTTGAATGGGAGTGAAAAAATCATGTGGGTGAAAAGTACACTTAGAGATTAAAACTATTAGAGGCATCATCTGTATTAAATATGGGAAGTCTGTCTCAGAATATTCAGCTCTCCAGAGTATCATGTATTTGGGGGAATTATGGCCACTGTACAGTCTTGGCAACCAATTCGCCTGAAACCTGGGCAGACCACTGCTCTTCTTCTTGTGAGGGATACCTTGAAGTGAAGTCTTATCCATCTGCAAATTCTTCAAAGTGCTGGACCAATGCTGGAACCAGGACTGGTGATCTCTTTATCTCTCTCTCTCTCTCTCTTTTCCCCTATCCCTCTGTTTCTCTCTTCTTTTCTCTTTTTCTTTTAAAGTTAAGTACGTAACGCAAGGCATACCTTACCACTCACCATAATTCATGGTATAATTTGTTGTTGTACTGTTGCAAAGTAACGCAAGGCATACTTTACCACTTGCCATACTTTGTTTTACATTTGCCATAATTTATTGTATACCTAGCCAATTACCATGACCTAGTTAAGACACATATTAAACACTGTGGGAATCTAATAAATGTTCTTGTATGGACCTTGAGAGTTGTCTTACCTTAGTCCACACTGCTGGGGATTTGTGAATATCTGAGTCACTTCCCCCCCCATCTCGTAAGAGGGGCGTGACACCACGGCTGTTCCTGCCTCTCCCCCTGTGAGAGAAAGCCACTTCCCCTCCCAACCCTACTGCCTTTCTTGAAGATAAATCACTTTCTTCATAATGTGCCGAGAAAATGTCAGCTGTGTTTCTTTGATTTTACTGCTTTTCTTCTGGGTTTTATATCACTCTTGGCTTTTATATAAGTAATTCACCCAGTGGTGAATATGCCACATCTTGAGTCTGTATGTCATGCAGCATTTCAAACATAGCCCGTCTGGGTGATAAATCTACGCATACCGTCAAAAATGCTCAAGGCCTGAACAGCTGGCAATTAACAGGCAAAACATATCTATGCAGTGTGTGTCCTCCTGTCCAATGCTGTCTTCTTGATTAGTGAGCCTTCTCCAGGTCCTTTGAATTTAAAAGCTCTCGGGGCCAGGAGGAATTCTGCCTTCCAGATGTGGGGTTAAACATTCTGTCCCGTCTCAAGGCAAAAGGCAAGGCTGCAGTATTTGGCCACACAAATGCCATCTTCAGCACACTTCTGATAGGCCCACATTAGCTACACAGAAGCATTTCAAGATGAAAGAAAAAAGGTAAAGTTTTTTCAGTTTTCAGAACCTGAAAATATGGCTGTTCTTGAAACATAGCCTCCACAAGTAATTTTATGGAGTTGCTTTTTTGTTGGATTAATGCATTAATTTAATCCTTGTGGCAAACACTGGTATTCTGTCGCAGGCAAGTGGTCTCCACAAGCAGGTTCCTAGATCTGTGCTTAGTCCTAGGTCCTCAAAGCTACACGGTGCCCCATCTGCCAAGGGAAGGCAGGCCTGCCTGTAACCGAGGGGGCAAGGAGCGGAGCCCTGCTGCGCCCTGTGCTCTCCAGAGCCTGTCCTCAACCAGCATGGGCAGATTCCGCTTCGCTCCCTCGGGTGATACGCAGCACTTACATCCTCACCAGCCCTCACACACCACCCCTCTCCACAGACCTCCACGGCGGACGGCTCAGCCCCGCTCTGCCGTGCCCGCAGCTTCCCGGAGCCGCCGCCATGCCAGGCCACCGGCGGGCGCCGCGCCCCTTGCCGGGTGCCGGCACGCGCCGCACCGCTAGAGGGCGCCATGCCCGCGGGACGGGGCTGCGTTGCCCGGCAGCCCGAAACGCGCGCCTCTGATTGGTTAAAGGCGGCAGGTGCGTCATGACGCGGCGGGAACGCGATTCAGCGTGTCCGTAGGATGCCGGATCCTCCGCAAAGGCTGTCGGGAAGCGCTGGGGAGCGGTTGCCTGGCAACGGGCTGACGCGGTTGCACCCGAGCGCCCGTCCCCGCAGCACCGGCGCGAGGCGGGGTGGGTGATGTCTAAAGAACGACGTTAAAGGTTTACAAAAGGTTTCGTTTGAAGCACCAAGGAATGTACCTAACCTTGACTAGGGTGTGAAACAAAACAATGTGTCTTATGTGTTCTTTTGCAGTTACTGACTTAAACATATGATAGCAAAATGTAACTTCTGGACCAGATTCGAGCCAAGAGTGTATCCCAAACAAACCTTGGGTAATAATAATGCTAAAATACACGCCCCTTTGTGAATAATGAGCATGCTAATCAGGTAACCTCCCAAAATGTTTTAAACGTGAGCTTAGATGCATATGTATAGTTAGGAGTGGAGAGTGAATTAACCAGTCAGCTGTATTTTATCATTATAAGTATTGGGTGGTTTGAAACATGAGCTGTGCTGGCTGTTGGCAGATGCCCAGCACCCAATTCTGCAGAACTGAAGTAAAGACAAATGTCTAGACTCAGTGTGCTGATTGGCTTTTGCACACTGGGTGAAGAACCCCTATTTAGGGACAACATGGAGACCACTGCCCCAGGACCTCCCTCCCATCTGCACCTCAGGCTTCCAGGCCCAGCCCCTGTGGAAGGGAGATGGCCAGTGTTCATATGGTGAGAGACCCCCACCGATATCCTCAGGGGAATGTCTCCAGGAACTGTAGGCCTCTTTCTCCTGTACATGTCACCAGGAGGCTCAGCCTCCCCTCACCCACCAGAGGCAGGTGGGACACCCACACCTCGGTTGCAGACATGATCAAGGTGATGAGGGTGATTACCCTGGTGCTTTCATCTCCTGTGCCTCACATATGTAGGCAGCTAGGCTCTTTGCCCTCACCCCCAACTCCCCCTGCCACACTTTTTGTGTGCTCCAATTTTCTCTTTCAAGCACTACATGCTGACTATTTTGATTCAGCTCACCCACAAAAAGAGGTCCTTAACAATGTAAAATCAATGTCCTCTTAATCAAGATTCTCTGACTTTGCGGACATCTCTCCCAGGTCATTCTGTTTCCTCTGGACTGGGCTGCGAGGGGCTTCTCTGTAGTCAGAAGAGATGGAATTGGAAAATCTACAACCATAGACTACATCTGCTTGAAAAGAGAAGAAAGAAGATTTGACATTTAACTGCTGCAAAATTGAACAGCAAAACTGAACTATTGTTGTGGGTTAGGCCTGGCAGGTAGCTGAGCTACACAGCCATTTGCTCAGCCCCTGCAGTGGGGTGAGGGAGAGAGTCGGAAGGGTAAAAGTGAGAAAACTCATGGTTGAGATAAAGACAGTTTAATAGGGAAAGCAAAAGCTGTGCATGCAAGCAAAGAAAAATAAAGAATTCATTCACTACTTCCCATCAGCAGGCAGATGTTTAGCCAGGAACAGGAAAGCAGGGCTTCATCACATGTAATAGTTACTTGGGAAGACAAACACCCTCAGTCCAAATGCCCCTCCTTTCTCCTTCTTTCCCACAGCTTTTATTGCTGAGCATAGTGTCATATGGTATGGAATATCCCTTTGGACAGTTGGGGTGAGCTGTCCCAGCTGTGTCCCCTCTCAACCACTTGTGCCCTCCCAGCCTGCTCGCTGGCGGAGCAGCATGAGAAATAGACAAGGTCTTGATGTTGTGCAAGTACTGTTCAGCAATATCTAAGACATATCTCTGTTATCAAGACCATTTTCAGCACAAATCCAACACATGGCACCTTACAAGCTACCATGAAGGAAATTAACTCTATCCAGACAAAACTAGTATGTTAAAGGCTTTAATATGGTTTAAAAGATCTGCAGTCAGACCTGCTGCATTTATAGTCTAAAAGTTCAGGACAAATGTTGTCAGAATCGTTCTTTTAAAACTGGTGGTGACTCACTGGAGGGATATTCCTCCTCACTGGAGGAATATTCTCTGCTGAGGTCTGCCTAAGGATGACCTGGTGCTGCCTACTGGGGGCTTTTCTCTAGCCGCTAACAAAGATCAGTAGAACTAATCACAGAACCATAGAATGGTCTAGGTTGGAAAGGACCTTGAAGATCATTGAGTTCCAACCCCCCTGCCATAGGCAGGGGCACCTCCCACTAGACCTGGTTGCTCAAAGCCCCATCCAGCCTGGCCTTGAACACCCCAGGGATGGGGCTTCCACGACTTCTCTCGGCAACCTGTTCCAGTGCCTTACCACCCTCACAGTGTAAAATTTGTTCCTGATAGCCAATCTAAACCTACCCTCTTCCAGTTCAAAACCATTACCCCTTGTCCTATCACTACATGCCCTTGTAAAAAGTCCCTCCCCAGCTCTCCTGTAGGCCCCCTTCAGGTACTGGAGAGCTGCTATAAGGTCTCCCCAGAATCTTCTCTTCTCCAGGCAGAATAACCCCAACTCCACCCTGTCCTCATAGGAGAGGTGCTCGCGCCCTCTGATCACCTTTGTGGCCCTCCTCTGGACCCGCTCCAACAGGTCCATGTCTTTCCTATGTTGGGGGCTCCACAGCTGGACTCTACTCCAGGTGGGGTCTCACCAGAGTGGAGTAGAGGGGCAGAATCACCTCCCTTTACCTGCTGGCCACACTTCTTTTGATGCATCCCGGGATGTGGTTGGCTTTCTGAGCTGCGATCATGCATTGCCAGCTCATTCTGAGCTTCTCATCAGTCAACACCCCCAAGTCCTTCTCCTCAGGGCTTCTCTCTATCCATTCTCTGCTGAGCCTGTATTTGTGTTTGGGATTGCCCCAACCCAGATGTTGGACCTTGCACTTGGCATTGTTGAACTTCATGAGGTTGGCACAGGCCCAGTTCTCAAGTCTGTCCAGGTCCCTCTGGATGGCATCCCTTCCCTCCAGCAAGTCAACCGCTCAACACAGTTTGGTGTTGACAAACTTGCTGAGGGTGCGCTCAATTCCAACATCCATGTCACCAACAAAGATGTTAAAAAGTTTATCATCCTCAAAATCCTCCTGTGCATTTCTCTCTACCTCATCCTCTTAGACACTTCTTAAATCCTCCATGTGAGGGTAGTGTCATTGTTTTGCCATTGCTTTATGCATCCTGTAATTTATTAAATTAATCCTGTGATAATCCTGTTATTCAGCATTGCTGAAATCCTGAATCTTTCTAACATTCAGTTTTTAACAGTACCAGGATTGTGTGTTATGTCTGTGACTATACAAGTTGTCTAAGATGCTCTCAGTCTTATGCTACCACTATAAATAGGAATGATTAGGTTAATGTAATATTTCTAATAAAAATGTTTTGAAAGTCATTCGAAGCTCAGGAAGGGTAGGTCATTTAGCATCTATTTAATATGAAGATGATGCTATATCTTTGGTACAGGAAGTCCAAAGGACTGGGAGGATATCACAGAAAATAAAAGCAACTTTCCTTCAGTTTTATTCTGCATCCATGAGTGTTTAGTGCTGGAGATAATATCCAAAGGGATCTTTCACCTTAGCAAAGTACTGTGTTGCTTATAAGCTTACGATTTACATCTGGATAATGAGTAATGGGAGAACTAGGAAACCTTTTATGCCATAGTGGAAAATTCAGACTCCTGGAGGTTTGGAATACCTTTGCCTGCCTACATCTTTTCTTCAAAAGCACATTTAGCAGTCTGGTTCTGGAGGTTCTTTATCCACATGTTATAAATTAAAACTGCCATCATCTACTAAACCAATTTATCTAATTTTGGAGGTGCTCAGCACCGTATGATCCCAAATAGTGCTATGAAGTACTTAGTTCTCATCTTGTCCCTGCTGGGCTTCAGAGGCTACATGTTTTTCTGCCTGTTTTCGTCAGCAGTACCCATTTGGATGATTCAGAGAGTGCCTGAGAGATTGTCTCTCCCATGGAAGGGGGTAGAGGGAAATGAAACTATCTGTCCCATTTTTACTTTAGATATAAGCCTTCCAGTGTATGAACTACTCTTAAAAACATCATTATGCAACAGTGAAGGTTCATCACAGATTCAATTTCTTCATTTGGAGGAGTTCAAGCACCCATTAATGGGAAAGAGACAACAATATGACTGATCAGATGAATAGTTAGAGGATTTTCATCTGAAGAGTGGGGACCCGCAGGGATGAGAATAGGACATGGCTTTTCAGTGTAGTTTCACACATCACTTAAGCCAATATACGCCCATGTTGGGGCCTAAATAAGTGAGTGTCCTGCTTACAACTGTTGTGTCCCATTGACCCCCTTACAGACCTGTGTCACCAAATAGACCAGGCCAGAGGCACTGATGAGTAAAAATTAGTATATTCCTATTTGGATTAATTATAGAGGCTGAAACAGAAATTCATAGTAGACATTGATTTAGCCTCAACCAAAGAGTGTAATTGTCTCTTTTTATAGTAAGACATAGAAAATGGAGTGTTCCAAAGCTGAATGAAAAGATGTGATTAATTTGATGCTCAAAGGACAATTTTTTTGGGTTATAGAGCCTTTTTGAATGGAAAGAATGGGCATTATGTGAAAGAAATTTGCAAGACAGGTAACTGAATGTGTTAATGGCATGTATGGATGCCATTAATTCTGGAATCCTTAGATTCTAGATCCTTACTGTGTCCCTACTGAAGCTAAAATCCCTTTAGTATAGAAGAATAGTTTGCTGTAGCAAGATTTGAAAGAACATTTCAAGATCCATCCCATTAGAAATATAATATATAGCTTTCTACCAGCTGCTGACATTATAGCGTGGAACACTGAAGAAAAAATAGATTTTTGGGGGAAAAAGGGTAATTTAATTTGCGTGGAATTGAAAGTCAAAGTACTGAAATATGAGCATTTAAATTTAGTCACCCAGTTCTATAATGAGGCAGCTTGAAGAGAACATGACTTTCGAAAGTGCTGAATCTCACCAGAAGTGTACGTATCACCAAACTTAGTCTAGTGTAAACAAGGTAGGATATGTTCATCTCTTCACACTGCCAGTTTCAAAAAAATTAATATGAAAGTTAATCTTTGGTAAGAAAATTTACAATACAAACTTGCTAAGAAGTACGCTGCATTGGTTAAGATTCTTGTAGAGAAAAATTTTGCTAGTGTCATTGCTGAAATATTACTGTTAAAAGCTATCATTCACTTGCATAAGTCACTTGCTCTAGTGCTGAAGTTAAAGCAAATGAACAGGATTTGTTAGCCAGTGTACAAGCCTTGAGACTTAATTAACTCATATTTGAAGTCTTACTTTCTCTCCCCATCTTGCTGTCACATCTGAAGCCAACATGTACCAAATAGAGATTTCCTAAAAAAGGTGTGCGTAAGCTCCTAGAACCGGAACATTTCCTGTGCGCCTGTATTGAAGTATCATTTTTCCCAAGAAATTTCTCTTCTAAACATTTTGCTTTGTGCCCTGTCGATCCCAATCTTTTCTGGACAGCCCTTGGTATGGTACCAAGGAGAAAAATGACTCACTTATATTCACTTGTGAGAAACATGTTTCTGGATGGCAGCAAAGCAGAGCAAAATTGCTACTGTGTCGTCAGAGGAATCTCCTGAAGCTGATTTTGAGCTAATTTAGCACACTAGTAAACACACATAATTATTTTGGCCTCAGTGGAGCTGCTCTTTATTTCTCCCTCTTTAACTGACATTTGATGCACATCTCCTAAAGTTTGTCCACAGAAACAAACTTAGAAACAGGTGGAAGTTTTGCTACTGATTTCTGTGGGATTGTACTATTAGCATTTAGTTTGCACTAGGCTTCTATTCCTTTGTTTACATCTTAAAAATATGCTCAAAACTGTATACAGAAAGTGATTTTTCATAGTGTATTAACTAATATTTATCATTTAATACCTTCCCTTTTTGGATCTTATAGCTATTTTTCAAGTGTGACTTCTGCTTCCCACTTCTGGGCCTGCGGACAACTGCTTCCCAGTCAGCAAAAGAGGAATCCACATAAGCACTGCTGAAGAGATGTTACTTACAATATGGTAGATGTGCTTCCTTGAGATGTGTCTCCTTAATAGATTCCATTATCTGCTCTTCTTTCCTGTTATCAGAGTTTGAGAAGGACATGAAGGCCTGCTGGGGCAGCTATCCTCTTTACTTTGTTGAAGGGGAAGAAGAAGTAATGCTTGCTGGAGCTCAGCTCAGGCATGTTCGCTTGTTGAGCACACCTGGCTGGAAGCTGGAAGCACTGGGATAGCTCACATAATGCCATCACTGGGAAGTTGCTGAGCGATTTCCAGTTATGTCAACAATCTCTTATTTGTGGGTTATACTTTCAGTAACAACCTTTTTGCATTAATTATGGTTTTATATTGCTTTTTTCCTGTAGAGATTTTATGTATACCTATTAGAATTTTCAAGACTACACAAGCTAACAGACATTCCCTCTATCAGCCTTCTCATATTGAGAGGATGCTAAGAGATGATTCTTTGCATTGCTAAGGAAAAGATAAGAAGAAATCAGCTTAATTAGCCGAAATGAAATGTTAGTTAGAATACTAAGAAAAAAGTCTTCTTTATGAAGAAAGTGATGAAATTCCACCCAGAAAAGTGTGGAATTTTCCTTCCCCTATGTTTTTTGTTATTTTTGTTGTTGTTATTGTTATTAATTATTAATGATAATAATGTCAAATAATGTCATTGTTATGAATAACATGAATTAATAACAAAACCAATAATGTGTTAGACAAATGTCTGTTTGGAAGGTAGAGGTTTTTTTAGCTTTCTTCAGAGCATATTTTGGTTGGGTGATTTCTATAGCCCTGTGTTTCTGTTTCTGACTGTACAGGAAGTGTATGCCAGAAGTTTTTCTGCCTGCACATGGGCTCAGATTCTCCAGCTACATGAAGTTTCTGAAGAGTTTTAACATGAATCCTGTGCCAGTGCTGAGTGGTTGTGAGGTAATACAAGTCCCTGCCTGTATAAAGAAATGACCAGATGTCACCTCTCTGGACTTCTGTAAGGCCTTTGACATGGTCTCCCACAACATCCTTCTCTTTAAATTGGAGATACATGGATTTAATGGGTCAACTGTTTGGTGGGTGAGGAATTGATTGGATAGTCACATCCAGAGGGTAGCGGTCAACATCCAGATGGAGATGGGTGACATGTGGTATCCCTCAGGGGTCTGTACTGGGACCAGTACTGTTCAATATCTTCACTAATGACATAGACAGTGGGACCAAATGAACGCTCAGCAAGTTTGCAGATAACACCGAGCTGAGTGGTGCACTTGACATGTGTGAGGGATTGGGTGCCATCCAGAGGGACCTGGACAAGCTCAAGACATGGGCCCATCTGAACATCATGAGGTTCCACAAGGTCAAATCCGAAGTCATGCATCTGGGTGGGGGCAACCCATGGTATCAATACAGTCTGGGGGATGAAGGCACTACCCTGCAGAGAAGGACATGGGGGTACTGGTAGATGAAAAGTTGGACATGAGCTGACAATGTGCACTCACAGCTCAGAAGGCCAACTGTATCCTGGGCTGCATCCAAAGAAGTGTGGCCAGCAGGTTGAGAGAGGTGATTCTGCCCCTCTACTCTGCTCTGGTGAGACCCCACCTGGAGTACTGCGTCCAGCTCTGGAGTTCTTAGCACAGGAAAGACATGGACCTGTTGGAGCGGGTCCAGAGGAGGGCCACAAAAATGATCAGAGGGCTGGAGCACCTCTCCTATGAAGACAAGCTGAGAAAGTTGGGATTATTCAGCCTGGAGAAGAGAAGGCTCTGGGGAGACCTTATTGCGGTCTTTCAGTAGTTAAAGAGGGCTTATAAGAATGATGGGGAGAAACTATTTAGCAGGGCCTGTTGTGACAGGACAAGGGGTAATGGTTTTAAACTAAAAGAGGGTAGATTTCAACTAGATATAAGGAACAAATTTTTTACACTGAGGGTGGTGAAACACTGGAGGAGGTTGCCCAGAGAGGTAGTAGACCCATCCCTGGTCATGTTGGACGGGGCTCTGAGCAACCTTATGTAGTGGAAGGTGTCCATGCTCATTGCAGGGTGGGTTGGACCAGAGGACATTTAAAGGTCCTGGCCAACCCAAACCATTCTATGACTCTATGATTTGCTGCTGAGGCTGCCCTGCAGCTGGACTCTGTTTGTTGTGAAGATCTTGATATGCGCTGCTCACAGGAATAGGGAAGTTGAACATCATTGTTGTAGGATGTTGCTGCTGGGCAGAATGTAATTTATATTCTAAATCAAAGGGTGCAATAACTGTGTGTTTCTAAGCTTTATCTTATGTGATTTCTTTCCACATTTTTCCAAAGCTTGAAGCTTCTTAAACTTTTCAAACTCATGTTTCAATTTGTTCATTTTTTAGTAAGTCACTGTTATAGGATCTGTCATTAACTACTTGTGTCTTTTTTCAACTTTAATTCCAGTTTGATGTAATTCTTCACTTGGGAATAAAAATAAAATTGAAGTTAAGATAAATAAAGATTTAATTTCTGTACCTCTGTGACATGTTCCGCAGCACAAAATTCTTTTTAGCATACCTCAAAAGAATTGACCTGCCCAAATTGCTGATACTTCATATTGTGTCTTGATTCAAGAGGTAATAGGATGTATTAGAGAAAGCACGTGCAGAGCTGAAAGTGAAACAGCTGCTTTTGGATTGTGTTCCTAAATGGGAAGCATTCCAAATAGAAAAGACTAAGTCTATTAAATACACTGATTCTTGACTGAAATACTGTGCAACAATGTATAATGAAGTCATTAGTATGAAATTATGTTCTATTGTATGTATAAAATTGAAAAGCAGATATATTTTTTCTCCAAAGATGTCATTAAAGGTTTTACCTCACTGAGCCAAATAGAGGTTACCTTTCCAGATTAGGCTGCTTAGATTTCTCTTTTCAGTTAAGGAACCAACCACCAGACAATGTAGCATTGTTGATAAGCAGGGTATTGCTGTCAAGAGAGTGATGAACTGTAGGCCTGGTCAGCAAACTGAGAAAACCACTTGGAACTGTCAAGATCAGAGGAGAAGTAGGTAAAAGGTAAATCTGGCAGGGGGACATCACCACCACCAACTCATTGACCATGTACCCAAATGACACCACCTACTCAAAAGAGAACAATGGAAGAAGAAGACAGAGTCTGTGCACTACTTTACATGGGAAGTGAAGAAATCTTGACCAAGCATTAAAAAGAGTAACAATGAATATGTATTAATTGTTTGAATATGTAATAATTAACGTATGAAAGTGGAGATTTTTGAAACTAAGGTGTGCTCCTGTTTTGGGACGAGCACCCCATTTCTGCACATTAATGGAATAAACTTAGAAATACCTCTGCTCGGTGTGTTATTGGTGTGCACACTGGGTAAAGAACCCATATTTGGGACAACATCACCATGCTGTTGGCCTCCACTGGACTATCTCCAATATGTAAAATTTGCCTTGTATTGAGGAGCCTGTTGTGGCTTGGGCCAGACTGGCCACTCAAGCAGAACGACAGATGCTCTCACCTGCCTCTCTCTCTGAGAAGCAGCAGGAGAGAGAGAAAGGAACTTAGGAGTTTAGAAGGAACTGAACTACTTTAGTGAAAAATTAATAATAAAATAATAATAGTAAAGAAATATATACAAAACCGTATCAAGCTCCCAGGATGACGATCATGTCACTGGCTTGCACTGTGGAAGTCCAGGACTGGACTCCGTGATGGGCAGAAACTGGATTCCAGTTCTGGATTCCAGATCAGGATCAAAGGCAGACAAACAGACAGAGTCCTCCTCAGATGCCAGCCATTGAAAAAAAGAGAGCTGACCCTTTGATCCTTCAGCTTTTATATTGAGTGTGAGGCAGATGGGATGGAATACCCTGTTGGTCAGTTTTGGGTCACCTGTCCTGTCCACTCCTCCCCACAAGTGTGACCCCTCTACACTTTTCTGCTTCCGACCCTCCAACAAGGCAAGTAACAAAGTTATCTGGCTTTGGTTCTTATAACAACAAGTATAAGCAAGAGCCTCTCTGCATACCATTCCTTGGCATCAACTGTAAACGTAGGTCTTATCACTCTGAGAGTGAAGAGTTTCTGTACAATATGCTGTTAATTTCAGTAGTTAGAAGAGGCTTAGCTAAAAAGTGAAGTTACTGAACAGAAAATTGGTTCTGATTTACCTCAAACCAGGACAGGACCCCCAAACTGGAAACGGTGATCCAGATGTGGTGTTGCAAGCGTTAATGGAGCAGAGGAGTCACTTCCATTGCATAGCTGCCTGCACTGTTGCTAACATAGATGCTGTTAATTTTTACTGCTGAAAGAGCACACTGCTGACTCGTGCACAATTTGTTGTTCACCTGCACCCCTAGATTCTTTTCTGCAGATAATCTTCTTAACAACTCACCATACAGCCAGTCCTTTTGCGTGAGGTATTCTGTTCTACATGCAGGATTTACCATTTGCATTTGTTGGACTTCAGAGATTGTCAGGACCCATCTAAAATGCAGCTGTGCCTTCCTGTGTATCAACTAGTCCCCCTACAACTAGCTGCCATCTGCAAACTAGATGCACTCTCCCATCATCTTAGTCATTAATAAAGATATTAAACTGAATTCATCCCCATATAAAACTTGAAGATTGCTGTAAATTGTGCTATACAGAAGTGATATTTATTCCAGCTGTTTAGATTATAAGCTCTATGTCAGTCCAGTGTTTCTTCATACTTCAGTGCCTCATACTCACAGCTGGGGCGCCGGGCAGGGGCGGGGAATGCATGAAACTGTAGGGTTTGTTGGGTTTACTTCACTTTCCTAAAGGTATCTCTCTTTTGCTTGTATTTCAAAGTGAAGAGTTTTTCCATTTACAATACCTTCTGGCTCCCTTTTGTCCCATTGTGTATTTTCACAGACCAGGCTTCTGCAGCAGTGAGTTTTGCAGATAGATTGCACAGATTTCTAAACAAGTATTATTCCCTAGCTTTTAAATTAACTCAAATAATATTATCCATTTTGCCATTACTATGCTTGTTTTACTCTGAAAGGGCATTTCTGGCCACTTACAAATGCTGTTAGTGTCAGTTTCGTCAGTACCTTGTATTGATCACATGAGTGTACAGGAGTCTACCACAGTAAGGCCCTTCTTTTCAAGTAAGATCTCTGGTACTATTACACCTCAAAAATTTATTACTATAATATGACAGCTTGTGAAGTCTCAAGAGTTGTAATAATTCTTCATTATTGTATTGATATTCCTTCTTCTTTAAAAATAGGAACTGCCTTCACTTTATAATTTTTGGACAGACCG
The DNA here is from genome assembly GCA_017639485.1 of Pluvialis apricaria. Taxonomy (NCBI): domain Eukaryota; kingdom Metazoa; phylum Chordata; class Aves; order Charadriiformes; family Charadriidae; genus Pluvialis; species Pluvialis apricaria. Next base: position 52,805,610 of record CM030044.1, on the reverse strand, counting down.
CTCTGTCTCCCAGCATATGGGATGTTCTTTTCTAGTTGCAGCGGGGAGAAGCCCATAGTCCTTCAGTTCCCTGCTCCTTTTTCACTAATGACTGTGAGAGAAGTTGACTGTTACATGCTGCAGCTGCATCCACCTGCAATATCCAGAATTTTGTCTGCTTTAAGATATTTATTACAAGTTTTTCCTCAGCATTTACAGTAGTTTATGTCATTGTCTTTGATTCTGCCTGTGGAAACACAGCTGATATTAAAGGAGAGAAGGTATTTATTTTTCTAATTGATATCCCTTACACAGCTCCTATAAGAGGGTGCTATGACATCAGTCTCCACAGTGCTCTTAATATCTCCAGCTTTCTGAGATCAAATCTCAGAAAGATGATACATTCTTGCACTGTCATAATTAGTGAAGCAGGTGTCCTCCAGAAGAGCTCAGGGTTATTAAAATATCTCTGTAATCTAAGACCTTTGTCATCCAGTTGTATGGGATAGCTGATGTAATTGCATATTTACTTAAGTACTAACTAGACTTCCCCGTATGGTATATAAAGTTCTTGTCTAAGCATGCACATGGTAGATGAAAAAGCTAGTCCTGGGACTTGGATTTTTTGGAAACCCCTTCTTATCAGAGGTTTCTTGTAGATATAAAAGCTATGTTTCCATAAATTGTGACTGAAGAAACAAAAGAAAGAGGCTTTGCCTACAACCTCTCACAAATTTCATTTGTTTGTGAAATTCAGCCGTTTAGGAATGTCAGTCCTTTTCCACTCTAACATTGTAGTTTGTCATTGAACCACTAGTAGTTTTCGATTTTTAATATATAATAAAGTAATTATTTACTTTAACATGCAATATTTTGACACTCCTGAAAAGAACACATAATTTAATTTGTATATGTTGTTGTTACATATAATCTTCTAACAAAAACATTTGAATACACAGGAATTACAGGCTTTAGCTCAGAACCACAAATATTGTATTCACTTTATTTCAACTTTTGGTACTCCTGCTCAGGTAATTCACATTGCTTTGTGAGTATTTGCACTGATTTCTATTGTTTCCTGGTGAATAAACTTTACATTCAAAGTGGATTAAGGTGGCATAACTCTTACTCCGTGATCATTAATGAATACATTTCTGTATGTATTTGATTTTTCAAAGTATAAATTTGAAAGCTTGGATCCAGAACAACTAAATTCCTCAGTTTCCAAATATGCCAGATTTGTGAATCAGCTGGATTCACACCACCTAATAGAGTGTCAAATAAGGTTACCACCTAATAGAATGATAGAATCATAGAATCATTTAGGTTGGAAAAGACCCTTAAGATCATCGAGTCCAACCGTTAACCTAACCCTACCAAGTCCACCACCCTGTCCCTAAGCGCCATGTCTACACATCTCTTAAATACTTCTAGGGATAGTGACTCAACCACTTCCCTGGGCAGCCTGTTCCAGTGCTTGATAACCCATTTGGTGAAGAAATTTTTCCTAATATCCAATCTAAACCTCCCCTGGCACAACGAGGCCTTTTCTTCTTGTCCTGTTTCTTGTTACTTGGGAGAAGAGACTGACACTTACCTCACTACAACCTCCTTTCACATTGGTGTAGGCAGCAATAAGGTCTCCCCTTACCCTCCTTTTCTCCAGGCTAAACAATCTCAGTTCCCTCAGCTGCTCCTTGTGAGACATGTGCTCTAGACCCTTCACCAGCTTTGTTGCTCTTTTCTGAACATCCTGCAGCACCTCACTGTCTTTCTTGTAGTGATGGGCCCAAAATTGAAGACAGTGTTCCAGGTGCAGCCTCACCAGTGCTGAGTACAGTGGGACAATCATTCTCCTAGTCCTGCTGGCCACATGATTTCTGATACAAGCCAGGATGCTGTTGGCCTTCACCACTTGGGCACACTGCTGGCTCATATTCAGCCAGCTGTTGCCCAATACCCCTAGGTCGTTTTCTGCTGATCATCTTCCCCGAGCCCGTAGAGCTGCATGGCGTTGTTGTGATCCAAGTGCAGGACCTCTCACTAAGCCTTTTTGAACCTCATAAAATTGGCCTCAGCCCATTGATCCAGCCTGTCCAGACCCTGCTGCAAAGCCTTCCTACCCTCAAGCAGATCAACACACCCGCCCAACGTGTTGTGTGCAAACTTACTGGGGGTAGACTCAATCTCCTTATTCAGATCATTGACAAATACATTTAACAGAAGTGGCCCACTACTGAGCCCTGGAGATCACCACTTGTGACTGGCCACCAAGTGGACTCAACTCCGTTCACCGCAACTCTTTATGCCCGGCCTTCCAGACAGTTTTCTGCTCAGTGAAGTGTACACCCATCCAAAACATGAGCAGCCAGTTACTCCAGGAGAATGTTGTGGGAAATAGTGTCAAAGGCTTTACTAAATTCCAGGTAGACAACAACCACAGACTTTCTGTCATCCAATAAGCAGGTCAACTTGTCATAGAAGGAGACCAAGTCAGTAGAGCAGGACCTGCCTTTCATAAACCCATATGGACGGGGCCTGATCACCTGGTTGTCCTGTACATACTGTGTGATGGCACTCAAGATGGTTTGCTCCATACCCTTCTTATGCATCAAGATCAGAATGACAGGCCTGTATAATAACATAGCGCTACAGCTCAAAGCAAGAGTAAAAAAGGTGCAAGAAAAGTAAAATCAAAAACAGAAATTTGAATATTTAAGATGATGTGTATTTTTAAATATACTAACATACATGGACTTCTGAGAGGTTTTTTGTTTGTTTGTTGAGAGCAGAGAACTTGCCAGCTTGTCATATTTTAAAAGTCTATTTTTTTCTAATTTTGCTCCAAAATGTAAAAAATACCCCAAACAAAAACCCCAAATCCACCTACCCGTAGCAAAAAAAAAATAAATCAAACACAAAAAGACCTCCAGCAACACACACCTTGCTCATTTTCCCCCAAACCCACAAGCTTTTAAAATTAGAACTACTCTCCATTCTGGCTTTTTGAAGGGCTGTGTTTTCTAGGTGGTCAAGGATGTACGCAAATCTGTATTATATATCTTGCTTTACTCTTCCAGTTGCCAGTTTTTACAGACATAAGAAAGCCCTTTTTGAAAACAAAGACACTGTAGTTTTGGAAAAATTGTTCATGCCGCTTTGACTGATGTGAAAAGATTCACCGTCTTTTGGTTGACTTGATGAGCTCAATGCTTTCAAATTTGCTTAGTAAATTCAGGATATTACTGGGCAAAGTTTCTTTGAAGTCAGTTCTCAAAAAGGTACTTTTAGCAGAGAGATCTTTGGTTTTGACTTTGTGGTTTTTACAGTTCTGGGTCATAAAATATTAATACTACATTGATATTGTTGTTATTGTAGCTAAACAAATAGAAAGCAAAAAAACACTTTCTGTTATTGTAGCCAAAGCTGTTACGAGGGAAATTTACAGACAGCATATACATTATTTACAGAGAGCATTACTATATACAAATATATAGTCTGTAAATTCATTTTCAAAAATATAGTCCATATTTAATTTGTAGTTATTCATTAGAGCAATTTTTTTTTTTTTTTTGCTTTTTGCAGTTGCTAGAGCAACAGAACACCTATAATATCTCTAAGTAACAGTTGTGGGAAACTGTGGGAAACAGACTGGGAAATTCCTAAGTGAATTGACACTATTCCAAGCGGACAAAAGTAAGACGCATATATTTCTTTGCTTTGCAAATGAGAAAACAATTTGGTGCTTACTTAGTTAAAGAGAACAAAAGTAGCTGTAATTTTCCACTGTATTTTCTGACGAAAGAAAATGGAAAAAATAGCAATCTTTTTAGTGTCCATTTAGATAAAAAGGGAGTGTTTCAATCATTAAAAGATTTTGTTACTTGTATATAATTTGTAAAACCTAAACATTTCAAGATTATAATTAGATTTAGAGATCCTATAATTTTCTCAACTAGGTGGAAGATTGTCTTGGAAAGCAACTGAATTTGTTGTTCATCCTCACCACCATTCTGGAGATACATTTATCTTTGGTGCCACAGACAATATTCAGGTATGTAAATGCTTTTACTTGAAAATTTCATTCAGATTAGGACAGACAAAAGTAACAGCAGTAATTGTAGCAAGGTAGCATAATCCAGTAACAACACATGTTAGCAAAAATGTTCTTATGTGACAAACATAAAAACATAAAAAAACATAAACAAAAAAAAATCATAAAAAATTTAAATGCATGGGGTTCCTCATAACCATATGATGACACAATACTTTTTTAAGGCAAAACACTTTCATAGTTGTCCCAGTGTTTTACTAACTAGTTATGATGCTTATCAAAATATGACATTTTTCTCAACTGAATAGAAACATGTTGACTATCATGGAACATTTGCACTAAGAGACAGTGGCAGCAATTTGCTGGCTCAGAACCATGCCTTAAAAAGCTGAGTTTGGTCCTGTGCAGATTAACACTGACACAGGCATCTGTAGGCACTTTCTTCCACCTGAGCAGAGTCATTCAAAGGCCTGGAAGTAGATCTGCGGTTTCTCCTTGTTGATTCCTGACAAAGGTTGAGAATCTAGAAATGGAGTTGAGAAATGTTTACTGCTTCCTTAGGGTTACTCTTGATGACAGTACTATTAAAATAGCGACTGTAGCCTCTTCAAGATATATGGGTCCTCTTAAAGCATTTTTGTATAGGTTTTACTCCAGGCAGGATCTTGGTCCTACGTAGCCCCTCAAAAGCATCAGGGAAACCAACTGTACTTTGTTGACCAAATCTGTAGGCCAGTCTGTGCAATTTTACTGAAAATATTGCAGGGAGCTCTTAAGAGGTTTATTTTTTCTTTTACTTTCTTTAGCCCTGGGCTTTGATGATTTACTTGAGGTACTTGCCTTGTAGTTATTAGGAAGTAGATCACCTCATTCATTACAGCTGGACCTCGTTCAAATGGTATTCTGCAGAAAAATACTGTACCAAATGCTTTTTAATCAGTATTTGTTCCTCACTGGGCACTCAAAATTATATAGCACTGTCTGCCTGACTTTTGCTTTCTGCTTCTCGTGGTCAGTTGGTGGAAATTAAACTGAATACTACTGCGATGATTTTGATATATTTGTGGGACAATTGTTTGAGGAAAACCCTTAGGCAAAACTAAAGAAACCCAGTGGGTCAGTGGAGTGGAAATCTGAGAGATCAAAGTAACAATTTTGAATGCAGAAATAACAAGAGTGTTATTTTCTTACTGAAATACCATGTCTTGCATATCTGTGGTCATTAGAGGTCCTATGTCACTTTTTAAGTCTCACAGCCTGGTTCTTTATTGGCCGTATGTTTTATATTCACTTTCACCTATACTGCTATCAATTTACAAAGGCATAGTTTATGTTCACGTTTGTAACTTCACATTTAATATGTTGACTGATTAATGAAAATGCAGATCAGTAACAGATCAGTATACTGCTGTGATTATCATGTCTTTTTTTCTTTTGGAGAACATTCAGCTGCTGTGCAACCACATTATAATTATCCTTAATTCATTCTATATTTGCATATCCTTGTATTCTGCACAGCTGCCATAATGTAAAAATAGTGGTTCCACCTATCAGTAAAATACCTTCTGTTTTTCTGGATCCTTATGTCCCTCTGGGATGTATCTATGTATCTCTTCCCTAGGACATATTGTTTTCTTTTTTTTTTTTTTTTTTTTTTTTTCAAAACCCTGCTCATATTTTCTCGTAGCAGTAGGAAGGTCTGCTGATGTGTGTTGGTATTTTTGAGCACTGAAACAGCTGCTGCCAGAGTATTAACCGTACAGAAGCATTCATTTTCTGTTCCACACCCACACTCAGGAGTCCCAGCAGAGCCCAACAGTTCTAGTCCCAGCAATGATGATAATAGGGAAATACAGAATCATGGAATTGTCTAGGTTTGAAGGGGCCTTATGTGCAAAAACACGTCATGGTAGCGCTGCAGCTTTCAGGGGACACATTTAAGAGCCACCAGTGAATCCTCCACAGAAATCTTTATTCTGCCAAAGGGAAGTGACTGGGTAATCAAGGGAGTTGGGTGCTAGATGTGCATTCCTTATGCTGTCCGAGACTTCTCAGGAATACATGCATAGCAGTAAGCCTTCTTCACTTCCTTCAGGCTGGTTTCTAGTAGCCCAATTTCTTAGCACAGTGAGTTTCATCTGATGTTCATTCCAGGGCTGTTTATCTGTTAGGTGATATGTGAATACATCTATGTTTGGTGGAAACTGGCTGTGAGACTAAAAAGTATAGCAAAGAGTATTCAGTGATCTTAAAAGCTGAAAGGAACATAGTTGTCCAGGTTTCTGAATAGTAAAATTAGAGAGGACAGAATAAGAAAATTATGTCAGAGAGTTGTAATCAGGAGTTTACAACTGTTTACAATTCCTAGGAAAGTGTAACATCATGCGAGAGGAAATTCAATCTCGGCACAGTCAAAGTAGTCCACTGTTGATGCATCTGTATGTTAGTCTGACTGTCTGTTCAAGATACAGGCCTGGGCATCGTGTGGCCAAATAAGATTTTAGGATATATCAAGAAGAAAAAATGGTACAGTAGAAAGAGCAACCAAACTCAATTTAGTTTCAAGAAGAAAATACACCTGAGTAAGTTATTCTATACATCTTTCTCAACTTTATTTCCTTTAGAATAAGTGGGTTTGGTACAAAAAGGATGCTGAGTTTATTTGGCAACTCATTGTTCCTAAGCAACAAGGATTACAGTCACAACATAAGATGTCCTGGATACTTTGATTCGTGCTGCTATATCTCTCTGGAAGTGGAGAGGAGTAGCGTAACAGCTTGTTGCAAGGTGAACTGGAAAGCAGAAAGAAGGGTTGGCATCTGTTTCACTTCATTGTACCCTGTTACACAGTGGAAACTTCAGAGCACCTACGAAGTTAAAAAACAACAATAATAAAGCTTTTGTTCTTTGTTGTAAACAAAGAGTTTTGAGACAAAAAATTTAAGCTGTTACTCCAGTTCTGTAACCTCAATTTCATAAATGAAACTAAAAGCAACTATATGTCTCTCTATTAATTAATTCCTTTTTTGTTTATTTCCTAGGTGCAACAGGAAAAAAAAGAGTTGTTAGTTCTGTGGATAATTTTAACATGCATAGGTTAGGTCATTATGCATCTCGGACTCCTCCTGAGCTGCTTTGACAGATTTTGGAGGGGTCTATCAAAGGGATAAACCTTCTGGGGAAGAAATATAGGTCACCTCAGCTCCTAAGTTATTCTTGTTGTGAATCTGGTAAGGTTATTTGGTTTACACATTTCTATATAGTACTGGGGTTATTTTTTTTTTTACTGTTTCTAAACATAACATGAATTTTTTAAAAAATATTTTTAACATTTTTTCACCAAAACTCAGAGATTTTCCTCCTTGTCTGAGTGTATGTAAGGAGTGGTGTGTAAATTACAACTGTTTCAAACTTCAGTGATTTTCGGATGTCTCAGGAGAAAATTAGCTGGCAAGAATGCTCTCCTGGTGCTGGCTCTCCCATGTTATTGCTTTTTCAAGCCGGTATTCATAATGTCAAAACCAGCTATTCAGTAGTCTGAACAACTACAAGGGAGGAGAGGTAAAAATTCATAGACAACTTCATCTAATTTTTGAGGCCGTTATTATAAAGCTCTTAAATCTATGACTGGCAGTATACTATATATTATAAAGTATAACTTCACTGTGGATACTCAAATTTTATGCCATACATATGACTAAAATAAATATGCTGGATCTAAAATATGCTCTTACTATCTTGTGGCAGCATTTTCATAATCCCACAAAACATAGTAATCCCCCTCTCTCTAGAGCCAGCCAAAAAAACTGCTAATATCAAGCAATTGATACCACACGAATGGTGCAAGGAGAGAAAGTTGCTGCTGGCCCTTACTCCTCTATGCCAGCTTTATCATAGCTCCCCAAAATACTTTTCGTGTCTCTCTCTAGAGCCAGGCTGAAAACCTGTAAACATCCAGCAATAGCTACCAAATGAAAGATTCCAGAAGAGAATTCTCCTGCTTATCCTCCCTGTTCCTCTGCAGTGCTTTCATAGATGAAATAAATGCATTCTTCAATCTCTCCAGATATGGGCTCAAAAACTGCAAATATCCAGCAATTGCTTCCAAACAAAATGCGCCAGGACAGAAAGCAGTGCATTGGCAGTGCTTTCATAACCCAAAAAATAAAGACCACACCACTCTACAACAGGGCTCAAAAACCGCATACTTCCACCAATTACTCATGCATGAAAGATTCCAGGAGAGAACGCTGTCGCTTGTCCTCAGTGTCCCCTCACAGCACTTTCAGAGCCCCATAAAACACATTTCTCCCCTCTTGCGAGCCAGGGTCAAAAACTGTAAACACCAGCAATTCCACAAACACAAAAGGTGCTAGAAAAGGATGATGTTGCTTGTCCTCACAGCCCCTTGACAGCATTTTCATAGCCCCACAAAACAAATTTCTCCTCTCTAGGACTGGGCAGAAATACTGCAAACATCCAGCCTTTGCAAGCACAGGAAATATGCCAGAGGAGAGAAAGCTGTTCGTTGTCCTCACTGTCCCTAGTGTGCACTTTCATAGCTGAACAAAACACATTTCTCCCTTCTTTAGCGACACAACCCAAATTTGCAAACACCCAGCAATTAATCCCACATGAAAAGTACCAGAAACCAATGACCTGGCTTGTCCTCACTGTCCCTTTGCACAGCATAGCACCTTGGCACTGTAACCATCCAGCAACTGTAGAAAATTTTCAGGTTTTCACCCTGGTTCTAGAGATGGGGAGAAATGTGTTTTGGGTGGCTTCGAAAGCACTGCCAAGGGACAGCAAGGAGAAGCATCATCATCCTCTGCTAGCATCTGTTTTGTTGCAACGGTTGGATGGTTTAAGTATTTGAAAGAGGCTCTAGAGAGGGGGGAGAAATGTGTTGTGTGGGGCTACAAAAGCTCAGCTAAGGGACTGTGAGGAAAAGCAACATCATCCTCTGCTACCACCTTTTCTATCGGTGCAATGGTTTGGCGTTTGCTCTTTTTGAAGCCAGCTCTAGAGAGACCGGAGAAATGTGTTTGGCGTGTCTTTGAAAGCACTGCCAAGGGACCGTGAGGAGAAGGAACATTATTCTCTACTAGCAGCTTTTGTGGTGCTGAATTGGTTGGATGTTTGCAGTATTTAAAGTTGGCTCTAGAGAGAAGTGAGAGATATGTTTTGATGGGCTATGCAAGCGCTGAAAAGTGACAGTGAGGACAAGAAATATCATTCCCTTCTAGCACCTTTTTGTGTGGGAACAACTGCTAGATGGTTGGTGTATTTCAAGCTGGCTGTAGTGAGAGGGAAGAAATGAAGTTTGTGGTGCTGTAAAAGCGCTGCCAAGGGACAGTGAGGACAAGCAACATCATCCTCTGCTAGTACCCTTTTGTGTGGCAGCAATTGCTAGATATTTGCAGTTTTTGAAGCCAGCTCTACAGAGACTGGAGAAATGCAATTTGGGTGGCTTCGAAAGCGCTGCCAAGGGACTGTGAGGACAACCAACATCATCGTCTGGTAACACCTTTTGTTTTGATGCAATACTTTGATGCTTGCAGTTTTTGAAGCCAGCTGTAGCAAGAGGTGAGAAATGTGTTTTGTGGTGCTGTAAAAGTGCTGCCAAGGGAGAGCAAGGAGAAAAAACATCATCCTCTCATAACACCTTTTGTATTGGTGCAATGGTTGAATTGTTGCAGTTTTAGAAGCTGGCTGTAGAGACAATGGATAAATGTCTTTTGTGGGGCTACGAAAGCACAGCTAAGGGACTGTGAGGGCAAGAAACACCATGCTCTGCTAGGACCTTTTCTATCGGTGCAACAGTTTGATGTTTGCTCTTTTTGAAGCTGGTTGCAGAGAGACCTGAGAAATATTTTTTTATGGGGCTAAGAAGGTGCTGCCAGGGGACAGAGAGGACAAGCAACACCATCCTCTGCTAACACCTTTTGTGTGTCTGCAATTGCTGGATGGTTGCAGTATTTCAAGCCGGCTGTAGTGAGAGGGGAGAAATGGGGTTTGTGGGACTACAAAAGCGCTGCCAAGGGACAGCAAGGAGAGGAAACATCATCCTCTGCTAGCACCTTTCCTATTGGTGCAATGGTTGGATGGTTGCAGTTTTTGAAGCCGGTTCCAGAGAGACTGGAGCAATGTGATTAGTATTGCTATGACAGTGCAGCTAAGGGACTGCGATGACAAGCAGGATCATTCTCTGCTAGCACCTTTAGCATGGCTGCAATTCCTGGATGGTCACAGTTTTTGTAGCGTGCTGTAGAGAGAGGAGAGAAATGTGTTTTGTGTGTTCCTACGGAAGCGCTGCCAAGGGACAGTTAAGACAAGCATCATCATTCTCTGGTAACAGCTTTTGTATTGGTGCAACAGTTGGATTGTTGCAGTTTTTGAAGCTGGCTCTAGAAAGACTGGAGAAATGTTTTTTTGTGGTGCTACGAGAGCTCTGCCAAGGAACTGTGAAGATAAGCAACATCATCCTCTGCCAGCACATTCTGTACTGGGGCAATGGTGGCATTGTTGTAGTTTTTGAAGCTGGTGTAAAGAGAATGGATAAATGTGTCTTTGGGGCTACGAAAGTTCTTCCAAGGAACTGTGAAGATAAGCAGGATTATTCAGCAAGCACCTTGTGTATTGGTGTAATGGTTGGATAGTTGCAGTATTTGAAGCAGGCTCTACAGAGACTGGAGAAATGTGATTTGCGTGGCTTTGAAAGCACTGCCAAGGGACAGTGAGGAGAAGCAACATCATCCTCTAGTGGCAACTTTGGTGTTGATGCAATACTTGGATTCTTGCAGTTTTTGAAACCGACCATAACAAGAGGTTATGTGCTCTGTGGCGCTACGAAAGCGCTGCAGAAGGACAAAGAGGATATGCAACTTCATTCTCTGCTAGCACCTTTAATATTTTTGCAATGCTTGGATTTCATCAGTTTTTGAAACTGGCTGTAGAAAGAATGTATAAATGTGTGTTTCGGGGCTACAAAAGCTCAGCTAAGGGTTTGTGAGGAAAAGCCTGCCTCACTGGAATGGGGAGATGTGCATGTCCCTGCTGTGAGGAGAGCCAACCGTGAAAAACAGCACCTGAACAGTGTTCTGCTTGCCGAGCAGTGAGTGTGTGCAGTTTGCAAGCTGTTTCCCTTTGGGAACCAGCTGGGAGAGCACTGTGTCAAGGCAGAAGTGGGTTCACCAGCAACTGCTTAGGCGAACTCCCTGAGAAGTTGCAGGGCAGTTTGTGTGCAGCGAGAGAGCACTTTGACCAGGGTTTCTGGCGCCTGCCTCATTGGAACGGGGAGATGTGTGTGTTCCTCCTCTGAACAAGACCAGCCACTGAAACCATAGCCTGAACGGTGCTCTGCTTGTCGAACAGTGAGTGTGAGCAGTTTGACTTTTGGAAACAGATGACAGAGCACTGTGTCAAGTGAGAGGCGGGTTCAGACGGAACCATCTATGCGAAGTGCCTGAGAAGTTGCTGGGCAGATTAGGCACAGAGAGTGGGCACTTTGAACAGGGTTTCTGGACCCTGCTTCATTGGAATGCAGAGATGTGCGTGTCCGAACCTTGTAAAATAACGCCAGAACAGTGTTCTGCTTGGTGAGCAGTGAGTGAGCGAAGTTTGCAAGCAGTTTACCTTTGGGAACCAGCTCAAGAGAACTGTGTCAAGTGATAAATGGGTTCAGCAGGAACTGTCCATGCCAGCTGCCTGAGAAGTTGCAGGGCAGTTTGTGCGCAGAGACAGAATACTTTAAAGAGGGTTTCTGACACCTGCCTCATTTGAACGGGGAGGGGTGTATGTCTCAGCTCTGAATAAGACCAGCCATTGAAAACAAAGCTTAAACAGTGTTGGGCTTGCCGAGCAGTGAGTGTGTGCAGTGTGAAATCATTCTGCCTTTGGGAACCAGCTCGGAGAGCACTGGGTCGAGTCAGAAGTGGGTCCAGCAGTAACCGTGCAGGCGAGCTGCCGGAAAAGCTCCAGAGCAGTTTGCACACAAAGGGAGAGCACTTTGAAGAGGGTTTTTGGCACCTGCCTCATTGGAGCAGGGAGAGGTGGCTGTCTCTGCTCTGAAGAGCAGTAGCTGGGAAAAACAGCGCTGAAAGAGTGTTTTGCTGTGTGGGCAGCGAGTGTGTGCAGTTTGGAATCTGTTTGTCTTTGGGAAGCAGTTGGCAGAGCACTGTGTGCAGCCAGAAGTGGGTTCAGCAGGAACCGTGCAGGCGAGCTGCCTGAAAAGCTCCCGAGCACTTTGCACACAAGGGGAGAACACTTGGAACAGGGGTTTTGGCACCTGCCTCATTGGAGCAGGGAGAGGTGGATGTCTCTGCTCTGAATAGCGGCAGCTGGGAAAAACAGCGCCTGAACAGTGTTGTGCTTAGCCAGCAGTGAGTGTGAGCAGTTTGCAAGCAGTTTGCCTTTGTGAACAGGCTCGGGGAGCACTGTGTCAAGCCAGCAGTGGGTTCGGGAGGAGCTGCCTATGCAAGGTGTAGAGTGAGGGTAGAAATTATTTTTGTGGGGCTACAAAAGCTCTGGCAAGGCACCGAAAGAACAAGCACCATCATCATCTGTAGCACCTTTTTTGTAGCACCTTGTCTGCAGTTGCTGGATGCTTGTAGTATTTCCAGTGGCTGTAGGGAGAGGGCAGAAATGTGCTTCGTGGGGCTACGAAAGCGCTGCCAAGGGACTGTGAGGACAAGCAATATAATCCTCTGCCAGCACCTTTTCTATCGGTGCAATGATTTGATATTTGCTCTTTTTGAAGCCAGCTGTAGAGAGGCAGGAGAAATGTGTTTTGTGGGGCTACGAAAGCTCAGATACGGGACAGTGAGGACAAGCAACATCATCCTCTGCTACCACCTTTTGTATTGGTGCAATGGCTGGATTGTTGCAGTTTTTGAAGCAGGCTGTAGAGTCAATGGATAAATATGTCTTGTGGGGCTACGAAAGCACTGCCAAGGGACTGTGAAGATAAGCATCATCATTGTCATAAGCACCTTTTCAATTGGTGCAATGCTTGGATGGTTGCAGTTTTTGAAGCCGGATCTAGAGAGACTGGAGCAATGTAATTAGTATTGCTACGACAGCACAGCTAAGGGACTGTGATGACAACTAGGATCATTCTCTGCTAGCACCTTTAGCGCGGCTGCAATTCCTGGATGGTCGCAGTTTTTGTAGCGTGCTGTAGAGAGAGGGGAGAAATGTATTTTGTGTTGCTACAAAAGCACTTCCAAGGGACAGTTAGGAGAAGCACTATCATCCCCTCCTAGCAGCTTTTGTATTGGTGCAATGGCTGGATGGTTGCAGTTTTTGAAGCCGGTTTTAGAGGGTGTGGAGTAATCTGTCATGTGTGACTACAAAAGCGCTGCCAAGGAACAGAGAGGATGAGCAACATCATCCTCTGCTAGCACCTTTTTTGGTGCTAGCACCTGTTTTGGTGCAATGGTTGGATGGTTTCAGTATTTGAAACTGGCTTTAGAGAAACTGGAGAAATGTGTCGTGTGGGGCTATGAAAGCTCAGCTAAGGGACCTTTAGGACAAGAAACATCATTCTCTGCTAGCACCTTTTGCATGGCTGCAATTACTGGATGCTTGCAGCTTTTGCAGCTGCCTCTAAAGAGAAAGGAGAAATGTGTTTTGTGTTGTATGAAAGCACTGCCAAGGCACAGAGAGGAAAAACACATCATTGTCTGTTAGCAGCTTTTGTATTTGTTCAATTGCTGGATATTCACAGTTTTTGACCACTCCTGAGGGGGAAAACAGGAGAAGAAATCCAAATAGGGTGCAGACTGATCAATGGATCAACACATGTAAAGACCAAATGAATTATAACAGCCAAAATTTTTTCAGACTCAATAGTTACATAGCACTGTGTCACTGATGAGTGGGATCGCTGGCATAACTTTACCCTAGTGCCACCCACTATTGTGGCTTGTGATTGGCAGTAGCACACTATAGGGCTGTCATTTAAGTTCAAAATACATATGATTGAGCCTGACCCAACTACACAGTCTAACGTAGTCCCACACACTTTGAAACACCTGTCAGTGACTGCACAGAAAACATACTGCTACATAGAGTTAGGACTGTGCCCATTTTTGCCACAACACCTGATGGTGACTCTTGAGACCATGCCTTGTCAACATGCACTGCAAGCGGTGGAACACCACAACACAAAAAAAAGATTTAAATGTCTTCAGTCTAGTTATACATGGAAATGAAGTATATTCAAAAGATAAATGGAGTTGGAATGACTCCCTTTGGATGGCTAAACTCCAAGCCATTCCAGGACAGAAAACACAAATCAACTGCCGAGTAATTAATTGGGTCTACCTACCACAGGCCAACCACAATTAAAACAATTTATGCTGACTCTTCCACACTAGAAGACTACAATATTGAATGTTACAGAATAGCTGAACCAAATTAGGTTGTTGGTACAATCTCACCTTTACCAAACCTATAATTGTGTATTGCATTTGGGGCTACAGAGGCACACAATTACTATTTGAATTTATGATGGATACAGCAACATCTGTGAAGGATAAAAAATCCCTTTCCCCACAAGTTTCCAAAAATGTACCAGCTTGGCCTTTTATTAGTCTAATTCCTTAAATCTACAATACTGGCCCTTACATAATTAAAAATACTGGTCAACAACAAGTACTGCTTAATCCATCATACTCTCTCAAGCATGTGGAATTAGCAATGCCGACTAATATCTCTGCAATTAAACCTACCTCTTCACCATTTCTGAGTACATCTTATGCAGGATGATCAGCATGGTTACATGGACAAACTCTTATATCTCCAAAAGGATAAAAAGGGAGATGTAACTGGTGTCTTGGGAATGGGACTAGCAGTCCTAAACAACATAGATGCAGAGATTCTTGCCAATAAACTGGAAACAGTGGCCTAAATGGATCAAAATGCCCTTTACAGCCTTCTCTTTCAGTTCTGGAAACTAGCCAGTGGTTCCTATCAGATATATTGCCTCAGTAGAGAGAGTTAAATCTCACCTTGGTGAAAAAACTCTTATGGCATGAAGACTTGAAACAGTTGTTGAAGCAAGTTCAAGAAAATGGACAAAAAACTCTAATTACTGTCCATCACAATGGAGATGAAACACATCGCATGTTAGAAAGAGTAAAGAAAGACAGCCAGTCAATTACAGATGTGCTTGATGTGCCCTAAAACAATGTTTCTCCAGCCCTTAGTTGTGCCCAAGCTCAGTTGTGGATGCAATCAACGGCAGCTGCAATTATTCGGAAAGGTGAGGAAGGCACCTTACCTACTGAAATTTGAAAGATAATTTGGGGTAATGCAATTGAACTTAAAAAGAAGTTTCAATCTTGATGGCATTTAGTTAATCTCACTTACGACCCCACCAACAGTACAGCCACAGCTTTTGTTTTGACCATAAACAATGCTTTGGTATATACTATAAACCCAATCATTGCGCTGGGAGTGAATCAACCTGGAACTACAGTCTATCCCATAGAGCATAGAGTATGGGGGCAGCAAAATGGAACTGAAAGGCAAACTGTTTACATTGATGCATGCATTGTCTGAGAACAACAAGGGGTTTTCTGTGAAAGTAATACCACCAAAGCCTAAGACATTTGCCTTGGCACAGAACAAAACACTTTGAAAGACATCCCGATGAAAAACCTGAGACTGTACTTGTATATATTGGAAAAAAATGTGTTTGTATGAGAACCCCTTGTAATTTTATTTTTGTAGATGACATTAGTGTAGATACAAGTAATCATTCAAATATTTGTGTTTGTAACTTTACTAAAATTATAGCATGTGACTTCAATTACTTAGCTCCTGTTGCATTTTATCAATTGTTATGATCTAATTACACCTTGAACCAAAATTTATTGCCTACACCTATCGCGATGAATCTCACCTTGGTGAAAAAACTCTTATGGCATGAAGACCTGAAGCAGTTGTTGAAGCAAGTTCAAGAAAATGGACAAAAAACTCTAATTACTGTCCATCACAACAGAGACGAAATACATCGCGTGTTAGAAAGAGTAAAGAAAGACAGACAACAGGAATGGTTGCCAGCTGCTATGGCAATCCTCAACAGGACACTTCACCCTGTTGTTTTCTTACTAACACTCACTATCTTGTGCTTTAACTTGACAATGACACTATATGTTAAACTTTGGATTATGATGAAATGCTTAACTCATCTGATATCTCCACAAGATGTTTATGGACTCGATAGTCCTCACCCCATTATCATATGTGATACTCCCAATTCCTTTAAAATATCGTGGAGCTTGAGTGACTATAGTCACGGGGTGGATTATGTGGGATAATTGCTGATGTGACTTAGAAATTATGTTATATTCACATTTTTAAGCACATTTTGCAGTACAGCATTGATGAAACTTTCAGCGGCAGAGTGAAGCTGCTGTGCAAAGGATACACTTCACAAAGGTTACCTAGGCAACCTTAGATGTTAGTAACATTGGGGGAGTCCCCACACATGCCGCACAAATGGTGCGGAAGATGGAGCAGAGTGAAGACACCGTGGCCAAACTCTGTGATAAAATGGGAACTTGAAGGTCTTATGGAATCCTTGAAGGTCTTATGGAACTGATAAGCTTCCTAATTGATACCCTGAGCCAATGATCTGTCATTTTTAGACAAAATGCTACCCTTTGGGTGAACTTTGCTCATTATAATGTCATTATAATACCAAAACACACCTCCATCCCAAAAGCTACCCGCCTCCAAGGTGTGACCACTCCTCACGGAGCCTGCACTCTGAATTTTTCATAGTCTATACCTTTAAAAGCGAAGCGAGAATATTTTACACCAATCATAACAGAGGTATGTATGACTAGAGTCCCTCAAGCTCCGCCTGAAAGGTAAAAAATAGTATAAAAATAGCTTAAGAGAGAAGGGATGTCAGGGAAGATACCAACGTGGTCAGGGAAATACCACAGCTGACCACCCCCAACTTCTGGGATCAGTTGACAGGCTGAGCCTCTCTTCCCCTCCATAAGGATGCTTGTGGGTAAGATTCGAATTCTTGGCTATTTCAAGTGCTTCCCCAGGAAACTTAGAAATCTCTATAGAGTTGTTTTAATAGTTAACACATTTGTAGCCAGGCTGTATTACTAATATTCTTAGTATTTGCACATGCTTTACAGACAGTAACTTTATCATCAGCAATCCAAAAGAACTTGTGCATCTGTTGCTTCAATAAACTACACTTTTCATTATTCCAGCTGTGAGAGTTCATAGTGAATGCGACCGAACTCCTTAAATGTGGCTGTGCTTGTTCATGCAATGCCGCTAGATCAAATTGTGTATTGTGTTATTAGTGCATCCGTAATCGTGATAGTTCAATATATACACTGAATGCGACTGGACTTCTAACGCCAAATTGGGTATCAGTCAGAATCTAAACCTAACCACCCCAGCACACCTGACATACAGGCTGGAATGCAAGGGCATTTATTTTCTGCCAAATTACTTTGCCTTTAACACAACACTCAAAAACTGCAAATGTCCAGCGACTGCTTCCAAACGAAAGATGCCAGGAGAGAATGATGTTGCTTTTGTTTACTGTCCCTCAGGAATGCTTTCGGAGACCCACAAAACACATTTCTCCCCTCTCTCTAGAGCAGGGCTTAAATACTGCAAACATGCAGCAATTGCTACCATTGGAAACCTGCCAGGAGTGAATGCTGTTACTTGTCCTGACTGTGTCTTGGCAGCACTTTCCTAGCCCCACAAAACACATTTCTCCCTGTCTTTAGACCCGGGCTCAAAAATCTCAAATATCCAGGAATTGCTGCTAAACAAATGTTGCCAGGAGAAAATGCTGCTCCTTGCCAGAGCTTTCATGGAAGCACAAAATATATTTCTTTCCTCTCTCTAGAGATGGGATCAAAAATTCTAAACATCCAGCAATCGCTCTACAGCAAAGATGTCATAAGAGAATGCTGTTGTTTGTCTTCACTGTCTCTTAGCAGCGCTTTCTTAGCTCCGCAAAACACATTTCTCAATGTCTCTCCAGAGCCGGGCTCAGAAATGGCAAACATGCAGCAATTGCTCCCACTTGAAAGATGGCAAGAGAGAATGCTGCTATTTGCCCTAACTGTACCTTGGCAGCACTTTTATAGCCCTTCAGAACACATTTCTCCCCTCTCTTGAGAGCCAGGGTGAAAATACTGCAAACATACACCAATTGCTCCTGCAGGAAAAAATGTCAGAGGAGAGAATGCTTGTCCTCACTGTCCCTAGGTAACACTTTCATAGCTGAACAAAACACATTTCTCCCTTCCTTCTTGACCCAGCCTCAAAAATTGCAAACATCCAGCAATTGCTCCCACACGAATTGTCCCAGATGAGAACACTGCTGCTTGGCTTCGATGTCCCTTGGCAGTGCATTCACAGCCCCACAAAAAGACATTTATCCCCTCTTTTTTGAGCCTGGCTCAAAAACTGCAAAAATGCAGCAATTGCTTCTACAGGAAAGATTCCAGAAGAGAACGCTGCTGCTTGTCCTCACTGTCACTTGGCAGCGCTTCCATAGCACCGCAAAATGCAGTTCTCTCTCTCTCTAAAACTGAGCTCAAAATTGCAAACATCCAGCAATTGCTACCACATGAAAGATGCCACGAGTGAATGATGTTGCTTGTCCTCACTGTGCCTCAGCAGTGCTTTCACAGCCCCACAAAACACATTTCTCTTGTTTGCTCTAGAGCTGGGCTGCAACACGGCAAACATCAAGGAATTGCTCCTACATGGAAGACGCCAGGAGAGAACAATGTTGGTTGTCCTTGTGTCCCTCGGCAGCACTTTCATAGCCCCACAAGTCATATTTCTCTCGTCTCTAGAGCTGGGCTGCAACACTGCAAACAGCCAGCAATTGCTCCCACACTGATGTTTTAGGAGAGAATGTTGTTGCTCGTCCTTACTGTTCTTTGCCAGTGTTTTCATTGCCCCACCAAACATATTTCTCTCCTTTCTCTAGATCCGGGCTGAAAACCCGCTGCCAAGGAAAGGAGACAGCCACCAACAACTTGTGGTCCTGTGTGGGAGCCTTTGCTGGAAGGTTTCTCTTTTGGGCCTGGTCTCTTCTTACGGTAAGGGAGTTGGTGAGGGGGGAAAGTGCAGAGTGCCAGCGTTGGTAGGGCTGTGAAAGCGCTGCCAATGGAATTTGAGGGCCAGCAACAGCTTTCACTCCTCACCACTTCTTGTGGGAGAACTAGCATGTGGCTGTCTCTTGTCTCTTAAGCCTCTGCTTAAGGGTGAGACAGAGTGAGGGAGCTTGCGCAGAGCAGCAGTGTTGATGGTGCTGTGAAGGGAAGGTGAAGGCCAGCAACAGCTTTCACTCCTTGCACCTTCTGTGTAGGAGCAGTCGCTGGGCATTTTCAATTTTGCAGCTGGGCTGTGGCTAGAATGAGAGAGTGTTGGGACCATTAAGTGGCTAGGCAACCCCAGTGTTGGTGGGGCTGTGAAAGGGCTAGCAAGGGCATGTGGGGGGCACCAATAGCTTTTAGTCCTGTCCACCACAGAAAGTGCTAGGACTAAAGGCTGTTGCTGACCCTCACCTTTCCTTGGCAGGCCCTTAAGAACCCCATCAGCATCAGGGCTCTGTGCTTGCTCTGCCATCTAACCATCACAGTCACCTACCTGATCACCCTTAACCAGAGGGTAGCTCCAATACAGACAGCCACCAGGTAGGTCTCCTGCAGAGAAGTGGCCAGGATTGGGGCTGTGAAGATTGAAGCTTTCAGTCCTAGCCATTTCTATGTGGGAGCCCTAGGTGGTGTTTTGTTTGTTTGGGGGCTAGGGTGGAGCTAGGGTGCCTAGACTGAAGGGGTAGGGCAGTGTTAGCTGGGAGAGGAAGCACAGAGCTTCAGTGTGGTGAGGATGTGAAGGGGCTGCCAAGGGAACATTGAGGTCCGCTAACAGCTTTCGGTCCTGGCAAATTCTGTGGTGGGTATCCGTTTTGCAGCTGGGTTCCTGTGATGCTGAGGTTGTAGGTGAGGGTGAGGTGGCAGAACAACCACATTGTGGGGCTGCAAAGGGGCTGCCAAGGGAAGATGTAGGCTACCAACAGCTTTCATTCTGCTTGGTTTTGGCTGGGATAGAGTTACATTTCTTCATAGTAGCTTGTTTGGGACTATATTTTGGATTTGTGCTCAAAACAGTGTTGATACTCTGATGTTTCAGTTACTGCTGAGCAGTGCTTACACAACATCAAGGCCTTTTCTACTCCTCACACTTCCACGCCAACAAGTAGGAGGGAGGTACAACAAAGGTTGGGAGGGGACACTGTTGGGATAGCTGATCCCCACTGGCCAGAGGGATCTTCCATATCATATGACGCCATGTTCAGCAAAAAAACTGGATGGGGGAGGTTGGCAGGAGAAGAGGTGGGGAGCGCTTCTTGAGGACTGTCTGGGCATCGGTCGGTTGGTGGGGAGTGATTGTTTTCATTTGTATCATTTGTCTTTCTTGAGGTTTATTTTGCTCTCTCTGTGTGATATTTTTTTTCTCTTCTCCTTACAATTAAAAAGAAAATACTATTTTTTTTTTAATTATTAAACTGTTTTTATCTCAACCCATGGGTTTCTTTCCCATTTTTACCCTTCCTAGTCTCCCCCCATTCCACCAGAGGCGAGTGAGCAAGCGGCTGTGTGGTGCTTAGTTGCTGGCTGGAGTTCTTTTTGGTGCTACGCTTGTGTCTTGAAGGGTTTGAGATGATAACAGATTGGACCAGAGCCTAGTAGAAGGCATTTATATCTGTTAACAGTTGCCGGTCACTATATTGATTCACCTGTTCTCAATATTAATTTATCTGATCAGTGCCATACTACTTTTTTTTGCTGTACATGTTAAAAACTGGTTTTGGCTTTTGCAGTTTACTGTGCTCTGTAGGGCTCAGTGATGCTTTGCCTGGGAGATTTATTATTAAAACACCGGCCTTGAGCTTAATCTGGGATTTGGGCTCTCTGCTGAAACCATTCCTGTAATTTGGGTACCAGCTCATGGATCTGGGGGTGTTGGTGGACAGCCGGCTGAGTATGAGCCAGCAGTGTGCCCAGGCAGCCAAGAGGGCCAACAGCATCCTGGCCTGCATCAGGAATAGTGTAGTGAGCCGGAGTAGGGAAGTAATCATCCCCCTGTACTCGGCACTGGTGAGGCCTCACCTCGAGTACTGTGTTCAGTTTTGGGCCCCTCACTACAAGAAGGACATTGAGGTGCTGGAGCGTGCCCAGAGAAGGGCTACCAGGCTGGTGAGGGGTCTGGAGGACAAGCCTTATGAGGAACGACTGAGGGAACTGGGGTTGTTTAGCCTGGAGAAGAGGAGGCTGAGGGGTGACCTTATCACCCTCTACAACTACCTGAAGGGAGGTTTTAGAGAGGTGGGGGCTGACCTCTTCTCCCACGTGGCAAGTGATAGGACAAGAGGAAACGGGTTCAAGTTATGTCAGGGCAGGTTTAGATTGGATATTAGGAAGCATTTTTTCACTCAAAGGGTTATTAAACATTGGAATGGGCTGCCCAGAGAGGTGATGGATTCACCATCCCTGGAGGTGTTTAAGAAAAGGGTAGATGAGGTGCTTAGGGACATGGTTTAGAAGTGGGTGTTTTTAAATCAGGGTAGGTTAACGGTTGGACTTGATGATCTTAATGGTCCCTTCCAACCTCACTTATTCTATGATTCTATGATTCTATGATTCTATGATTCTATGTGGCCAGTGCAAAAGTCCAACAGAGAGCGGAGGCTAACAGTGGACTATCGAGGCCCGACCAAAGTCACACTGCTGCTGAGTGCTGCTGTACCAGACACGCTCGAGCTCCATATGTACTGGAGTCAAAGGCCACCAAATGGTACGCAACAATTGGTATCACCTATGCGGTTTTCCCAATCCCTCTGGCAGCAGAGTGTAGGCCACAGTTTGCTTTCACATGGAGGGTTATCCAATACCCCTGGAACTCACTGCGCCAGGGCAGAAACACAGTCCTGCCGTTTATCGTGGATTGATACAGACTGCACTGGAACAAGGTGAATCTCCTGAACATCTGCAGTACATTGGTGACATCACTGGGTGGGGCAACACATCAGAGGAAGTGTTTGAGAAAGGGAGAATAATAATCCAGATTCTTTTGAAACCTGGTTTTGCTATGAAACAAAGTAAGGTCAGAGGATCTGCACAGGAAATCTAGTTAAAGGGATAAAATGGCAAGACGTTCGTTGTCATATCACGATAGATGTGATCAATAAAATAACAGTTATGTCTCCACCAACTAACAAAAAGCTTTCTTAGCTTTTTGTTACACAAGCTTTCTTAGATGTCGTGGGTTTTTGGAGAGATTATGTAATAGGTTGTAAGGCTTTAAAAAGCACAGGAAAATAACTGAGGGGGTGCCTCTTCAGAGACACACAGCTTTAGCTGTATTAAACAGACTGTGACAGAACCTAGGGTCTGAAGTCTACAGTCAGAGGCTAGGATTGGATCCAGTTGCATCTAGATTCCTCTCTGAGAAAGAGTTTAGAAAGCAATGGGGTCCAATCTGAACCTCATGAATTGGTGGGAGGGTCTTCCCAAACTCTTCTTCAACACCTCTAGGGTTTTGGAGCCCGGGATATACAGGATCTGAAGCTCATTACACTCCAACTGAAAAAGAACTACTAGTAACCTATGAAGGAATTTGGGACACTGTTGGGACAGCTGACCCCAACTGGCCAAAAGGATATTCCATACCATATAAGGTCATGCTCAGCCATAAAACTGGGGTGGTAGGTTGTGGGGGGGCACCACTGTTCAGGAACTGGTTAGGCATCAGTACGTTGGTGGTAAGCAATTGTTTTCATTTGCTTCACTTGTGTTTCTTGGGTTTTAATTTTCCTCTCTGTTATTTTTTTTCTTTTCTCCTTACAATTATTTTTTTTTATTATTTCTTTTTAGTTTTTAAACTGTTTATATCTCAACCCATGGGTTTCTTTCCTACTTTTACCCTTCCTATTCTCCCCCCACCCATGGGGTGGAGGGAGAGAGTGGCAGTCTGGTGCTTAGTTGCCAGCTGGGGTTAAACCACAACACCTGGCCACACCTGTGTGGGAACCTTAGGTGGTGGGTGTCTGTTTTGGTCCTGGGCTCTGGCTAGGGTGAGGGCTAGGTGATGTTCTGGTGCTTGAGGCAGTGCAGAGCCCAAGTATTCTGGGGCTGTGAGGGGAAGGCCATGGGAAGGTGATGGATTCAAAAATCCTGTTATGCCTGGGAGCCATAGCTGTCAGAACCGCATGTTTGACCTGTGCTCTGGCAAGGGTGAAGATCAGGAGGAGAATTAATGCCAGTTAGGTGGAGGACAAATAGTAGAGCCTTAATGTTTGAGATGCTTTGAAGTGGCTGCCAACAGACAGTGAGGGCTGCCAAGTGCTTTCATTCCTCGGGACTTTTTCTTGGGAGTCATTGCTGTCAAGGCTCTGCTTTGGACATAGGCTTAGGGTAGAGTTGGGTAGGGTAGGCTACAGCAGTGGCCAAGAATTAAATCCTTTGGCAGCTCTCTCAGCTTTCCCTTGCAGCCCGTTTGCAGCCCCACCAACCCTGGGGCTCTGTGCTTACTCTAGCACTTACTTCTATCCCACACCACAACCGTAAACCTAGCCAGAGCTCAGCTTCAAAATGGATACCCGCCAGCTAGGGCTCTCACACAGAAATGGCCAAGACTGGAAGCTTCTTGCAGCCCTCACCTTCCCTTGGCAGCCTTTTCACCAGCCCACTAACACTGGGGCTCTGCAGTTGCTCTACCCTCTAACCCTCACCTACCCCT
Source organism: Pluvialis apricaria (assembly GCA_017639485.1). Lineage (NCBI taxonomy): Eukaryota > Metazoa > Chordata > Aves > Charadriiformes > Charadriidae > Pluvialis > Pluvialis apricaria. The sequence goes on along the minus strand of CM030044.1, from coordinate 52,781,762 downwards.
CACTCAGAGCCCAGCTCCAAAGCAGACACTCACCACCTAGGGCTCTGAACAGAAGTAGCCAGGACTGAAAGGTGTTGGTAGCCCTCATCTTCCCTTAGCAGTCTCTTCACAGTCAAACAAACACTGGGGCTCTGCGTTTGCCCTTGCACATAACTGTCATCTACTGTATGATCACAACCCTTGGCAGAGTACAGCTCCATTACAAACTCCACCAGCAATGGCTCCCTAGAAAAAATGTCCAGGTCCGAAAGCTCTGGCAGCCCTTGCCTTCCTTTTCAGCTTCTCCGCAGCCCCACAAATACTGGGGCTTTGCTCTCTTGCACCTATGGCTAATTCTCAAACTTGTCCTAACCCTTAACAGACCCCAGCTCCAATAGGGATGCTGCCAGCTATGGCTCCCATGAGAAAATGCCCTAGACTGAAAGCTTTTGACTGCCCTCATGCTCCCTTGACTGTTTCTTCACAGCCCCACAAACACTGGTGCTCTGCTCTTTGTCCTGCACCTTACCCTTTCACTAACCCTAACCAGAACGCCGGTATAATGAGATACCTCACATTTTATGGCTCTTAGGCAAAAGTGGCCAGGACTGAAAGCTTTTGGCAGCCCTCACGTTACCTTGGTGGCATTTTTGCAACCCCCTCTAACACAGGGGCTGTGCTCTTTGTCTTCCACCTAGCCTAACCCTTTTCCTGATCCTGACCTTACCCTAAGCCCTTGCCCAAAACAGTGCCTTGCAAGCAATGGCTCCCAAGAAGAAGTGGCCAGGACTAAAAGCTTTGGCATCCCACGCCTTCCTTTGTCAGCCCCTTTGCAACCCCACAAACAACGGGGCTCTGCTGTTTGTCCTGCGCCTATAACTAAGCCTCACCTTAACCCTAGCCAGACCCCAGGTTCAAGAGGGACACCGTCAGCTATGGCTCCCAAGAAAAAGTGCCAAGGACTGAAAGCTTTTGGCAGCCTCACCAGCCCTTGGCAGACTTTTCACAGCCCCCCTAGCACTGGGGCTATACACTTTGTCTTGCTCCGAACCCTAACACTTTCCCTGACCCTCACCCTACCCTAAGCCCATGTCCAAAACAGGGCCTTCTCAGCAATGGCTGTCTGTCCTGCACCAGGTCTTAGCCATTCCAATCTTCATCAGTTCCAAATATACTCAAAAAGAGAGGAGTGTATTCAAGCATTTTTCACGGAAGAAGGACTCCAGCACAATTTTTAATAGGCTAGGAGACTCCATGACAGAAAAATAATTTTAAAACCTCTACAACTGATAGACCAAAAGTATGCATATGCAATAGATAGTAAAATAAAATATTATTTAATAATCCCTCCACAACCTCCCCAACTTTCCAGATTTTCTTGGTATTTTTTTTTGGTTTTTGCTGCCTAAAACTCAGCTCCATGCTATTTCCTCATAATTGTCATTAAAGCATTTGAATAAAATACTAATTTTTTAAAATTCCACAGCAGAAATCAGGAGGAAGATAGGATCTTCTTCCACAGTTTCCATTTTAAATTTTCTATGCCTCAATACTGCAGTCAGGGATGAGGTAAAACACGTGTGAGGGGATAGAAGTGACAGAAAAGTGAACGTTTACTACTGACTTCTCATTTAATATGAAGAAGTGAAAAGAAAGAAAAAAAGATGACACATATATTTATATATATATACATACAAATATGCGAAGACGGAACTACTATTTCTGTAGAGGTTCCAAAGATTTAAAATAGAGGAGGAAATGAAGCCATAATGCATGGTAGTACAAAAAGTCGAAGAACATACTTAATTACAATTCTAATTCTGTAACTTATAAGGAAGTATGATTTATTTTCAGTGCTTATACTACCAGCTCCTTCTTCAGTGCATGTAAAAATTATCCATTTCTGGGCATTTTGGGCAAACACGTGTTTGCACACTCTAAAGGTCTAACATTCTTTCTGCAAATTTCAAGGCTAAAAATGACATCTGCAATTCTAATGTGAGCTGGAAAATGAGGAATTTCTTTTCCAGGAGTTTTTAAAGATATTCTGAAAAGATGGGAAAAGTATGGTATGGCCTAAGCAATCATATCTTACAATTTTTGCTAACCAAATAAACACCTAATGCTGCAGTTTTATAAATAAAAGCACTCAATTTGAATTACCCTGTGACAAATTTAACTCTAATTCAAACTAGTATCTCCTTCAGAATTTACTGTAGCTGAAATTGAATTAGTCTAATTAAAATAGTACAACTTATAATTACTAGTGCTTTCATCAGAGAGGCTGTGGAGTCTCCCACACTGGAGACATTCAAAACCCGCCTGGATGCTGTCCTGTGCAACCTGCTGTAGGTGTCCCTGCTGTGGCAGGTGGGTTGGACTAGATGATCTCCAGAGGTCCCTTCCAACCCTGACGATACTGTGATCATAGTTCATAACTGATCACATAACTGGATGATGAAGAATCACCCTCCTTGACCTGCTGGGCACGCTTCTTTAGATGCAGCCCAGGATGCGGTTGGCTTTCTGGGCTGCAAGCACACATTGCTGGGTCACGTTGAGCTTCTCATCAACCAGCACCCCCAAGTTCTTCTCCTAGGGCTGCTCTCAATCCATTTGCCGCCCAGCCTGGATTTATGCTTGGGATTGCCCCAATCCACGTGCAGGACCTTGCACTTGGCCTTGTAGAATTTCATGAGGTTTGCACAGGCCCACCTCTCAAGCCTGGCCAGGTCCCTCTGCATGGCACCCCTCCCCTCCAGTGTGTCTACCTCACCACACAGTTTGGTATCATTGGCAAACTTGCTGAGGGTGCACTCCATCCCACTGTCCATGTCACCATCAAAGATGTTAAACAGCACTGGTCCCAGTACTGACCCCTGAGGAACACCACTCACCCCTGACCTCCACTTGGACATCATCATTGACCTCAAGACTTTGATTGTGTCTGTCCATCTAATTCCTTATCCACCGAGTGGTCCATCCATCAAATTCATATCTCTCCAATTTAGAGACAAGAATGTCATGCGGGTCAGTGTCTAATGCTTTGGGTGAGTCCAGGTAGATGATGTCTGTTGCTCTTCCCGTATCCACCAACACTGTAACCCCCTTGTAGAAGGCCACCAAATTTGTCAGGTATGACTTGCTCTTGGTGAAGCCACGTTGGCTGTCACTGATCACCTCCTTATTTTCCCTATGCCTTAGTATAGTTTCCAGGGGGATGTGCTACACGATCTTGCTGGGCACAGAGGTGAGACTGAACGGCCTGTAGCTCCCCAGGTCTTCCTTTTTTCCCCTTTTTAAAAATGTGGCTTGTGTTTCCCCTTTTCCAATCAGAGAGAACTTACTGGACTACCACCACTTCTCAAATATGATGGATAGTGGCTTAGCAACTTCATCTGCCAGTTCCCTTAGGACCCGCAGATATATGTCATCAGGTCCCATGAATTTATACACCTTCAGGTTCCTCAGATGATCTCAAACCCGATCTTCTCCTGCAGTGGGCACTACCTCATTCTCCCAGTCCCTGCCTTTGCCTTCTGTGGCTTGTGCGGTGTGGCTAGAGTACTTGCCAGTGAAGACTGAGGTAAAAAGGTCATTGAGTACCACAGCTGTCTTCATAATCCCGGGTAACCAGGTCTCCCATTTCCTTCCAGAGATGGCTCACATTTTCCCTAGTCTTCCTTTTATCACCAATGTAACCTGTAGAAGCTTTCCTCATTGCACTTGATGTCCCTGGTGAAATTTAATTCTATCAGAGCTTTAGCTTTCCTAAGCTGATCCCTGGACGCTCAGACAATTTCTCTGTATTCCTCCCAGGCTACCTGTCCTTGCTTCCACCCTCTGTAGGCTTCCTTTTTCTGTTTCAGTTTCTCCAGGAGCTCTTTGTTCATCCATGGAGGCCTCCTGGCATTTTTCCCTGACTTCCTCTTAGTTGGGATGCATCGCTCCTGAGCTTGGAGGAGGTGATCCTTGAATATTAACAAGCTTTCTTGGGCCCTTCTTCCCTCCAGGGCTTTATCCCATGGTACTCTGCTAAGCAGATCCTTGAAGAGGCCAAAGTCTGCTCTCCTGAAGTCCAGGGTAGTGAGCTTGCTGTGCAGCCCCTCACTGCTCTAAGGATCTTGAACTCCACCATTTCATGGTCTCTGCAGCTGGACCTTTTTCTCATCAACAATGAGGGGCTAGTGGGGAATGTGAAGGTCAGGAGCAGCCTTGGCTGCTCAGAGATCAACACTGCAAAATCAGTTACAGTTCAATGATTAATGATGAGATTCTCAAAAATGTCTAATAAATTCAGAGTAAAAGTTCCAAAGTCACATCAGTGCTTTTGGAAGTTCCATCTCTAAAACACTTGGGTTTGCTCTCTGGTTTTTATTTTCCATACTACTACCCAGACCCTTTATACATCAAAGTGTATACTATTAGCATGAAATATTCTTTTTTTGTGTGTGTGTAATTCCTAAAGAATACTGTGAAAATAAAAAAAAATCCAAACTTAAATAAAATTGGAACCTTATTTATTTCACCTCAAACTGGTGTACTTTATAAGATCCACTACTACTCATGTACCTGAAGTATGATTTTGTTTCACTACAGCTTCTATATCTACAAACGTGGCAACCACCTACAGTTTTGCATTAAAAAATCTACTGCTTATCAAGCAATCTGCAAAAAAGTGACAGTTCATGGTAACTCTTTCTTTCTTTCTCACCCTAACTGTCAGTATTAACCCGCTCCCAAGAAACTACAACACAACTTCAACTGAAAGGGCATATGTTTCAAATATAAAATTATATTTAATCATTTGTGCAGATCAGATGTTTGGTCTATAGATGAAAACAGTTTCAGAATAAATACTTACATCTTGCTCATAAATGCTCCAAGGAAAAAAAGAAATTATCTGAGACATGCCCTGAGCTATCTAGACACTTTAATAGAGCAAACAATGCTGCAGTGATGCCTGGTTTCACCCTGGGTTTTGCTAAAGAAACATAGCAACTGCCCAACAGAGCTCCTAAATGAGTGACAGACCACAGCATTATGCGCACTACAGCAGTTCTTGCAGCTTTGCTAAGTTCCTCTCCATCCACTGGATATTGAGCTGAATTGTCTCAATTGCCTCTTTTACACAACGTAGTTGAGAACTCTCCTCTGATTTTGACTCAAAAAATGACTTCACCTGCATAGCAAGAGAAAAGAAATAAAAAGAAAATTTTAATTAAAATCAATACTGGCCACGCAAATAGGTTCAGAAACAAAGGCTACACATAAGTTGCACGAAATCCATTCCCAAGAATCATTTGCATCTATGCAGTAAGCAAACCTCTCAAGTTCCCAAAATGCAAGGAAAACATTTTTTCATGGGAACTGCATGAGTAACTCATTCAGTTCACATAAATTATTTCCCCAGTAAACAGACATTCACTTATCATATTGACCACAGAGCACTCAAAGTTCTGGAAAAGGAGTCTTGATCTGTGACAAAGAACTGATTGTTGCAAGCAACCCTCTTCAGTGCTCTGGAATGATCCTCACACCCGCTCATCATTATAACTGTCAATGCTAACACTTAAAATACTACAGATCAAACCATAAACAGTTATCTCTACCAAATTACTGGAATGAAAATATTAGACTAAACCATAAACCATTATTGACATGTTAACTTCAAAGCCTTGTTAGGGAAGACAACAGAGACTTCTAATGGCAATTAACCAGCTCTTAACTGATAGTCAACCTCCAAAATAGCTCCTTGGAATTGCTGACAGCAAGAATAACATAAAGCAATTTTTATGGCAATCCATCACAGTCCAGAGATGCAGAAAGCATAGCTTTTTTATGAAATCTAGACCAATATTCTATCTAGACCAAATCATTATTTTGGGAGAGAGTGTGTTCCAGTGAATAGGAAAACAAAACCGTATGAACATAACTGGGTTCAATTCTATACGCAATTCTGCCACAGACTCAGTATGTGATCTTCAACATGTTTCTATATGTATTTGCTGTGTGTGAAATGGGGAAAGCAATAGATGTATACCATTGCAAAAGGGCCTCAAGGACAGAAAAAATGTGTTTTCCTCATTCCTCAATTAAATGAAAACAGCACTGGCACTAGAAAATATGCCTTTCTCACAGATTAAGGCACCAACCTCAAGTAGATGAGCCTTTGTTGCAAACTGAGAAGTTGACCAACTAATGATATTCTGGATAGTATATGAGCCTAGGTGAAACCTGAAATACAAACAAAGAAGTTATTTTTAACTAGGAGCCACTTTAAGATGCAGGTTCAGTACATGTATATATTCTTATTTCATCTTTATTAATTTAGTAGTTGGAAATCATTAAAAGCACTTAAATTCAAGTTTTTGCATCTCATTTTTCAAAAGAGATATAAGGTCTTAGAAGCCTTAAGTCCTTAGAAGTTCCTTAATCCCTCTAAAAATTGAACTTCAGAGCAAAAGACATGGAAAATTTTCAAACTTCTATCACAGTTCAAATAGTAAAGAACTGGTTACCAAGACCTGTACTTATGGTAGGTATTGCTTATTGTATCCTGGGTTACATCAAAAGAAGTGTGGCCAGCAGGTCAAAGGAGGGGATTGTCCCTCTCTGCTCTGCTCTTGTGAGACCCCACCTGGGGTACTGTATCCAGGTCTGGGAGCTCTCAGTACAAGATATGGACCTATTGGAGTGGGTCCAAAGGAGGGCTATGAAGATGGTCACAGGGATGGAACGCCTCTCCTATGAGGGCAGGCTGAGAGAGTTGGAGTTGTTCAGCCTGGAGAAGAGAAGGCTCCAGGGAGACATTATTGCGGCTTTTCAATACTTAAAGGGGGCTTATAAGAAAGATGGGGAGAAACCTTTTGGCAGGGCCTGTTGCGACAGTACAGGTGGTAAAGGTTTTAAACTAAAGGAGGGTAGATTCAGACTTGATATAAGGAAGACTTTTTTTATGATGAGGGTGGTGAAACACTGTAACAGGTTCCCCAGAGAGGTAGTAAATGTGCCATCCCTGCAAACATTCAAGGTGAGGTCAGATGGGGCTCTGAGCAACCTGATCTAGTTGAAGATGTCCCTGCTTGTTGCTGAGGGGTTGGACTAGATGACCTTTAAAGATCCCTTCCAATCCAAACTATTCTGATTCTATGAAACTCAACAGTAATTGGATTTGCAACCAGATTTCATTTCAGGCAAAGTAATTATGTAGTAGTGGTTATCAAGAGCTCGCTAGAGCAGAAATTTTCATCCAGAAGAAGCTTTTTTAGCAATGTGAAACTTCCAAAGCAAAACTAGGATTTAGAAACACAATCTTCCATGCATTGTTAGCTTTTTGAGGACTTGCAGGTCAGCTCTCCTGCTGGGTACCCTTCAAGGCCAGTTAAGGACAACATGTATTTCTAAAGCAATTAGGATTTTTGGGTTATTTGGTTTTGGGGTTGATGTAAAAAAGGCAGAGATAAAAAATGCTGAATGAATTGCCTGGGCCGGCTTTTGAATGCATTTGATCCACATAAACATCCTGCATCTGCAGCAATCATCTTAAAGACAGCATCCTTTTAAGGGAAATTTAAATCAAGATTTGTTAGAACTACTATGAGGCTCTAGGAGCCTCCAAAGTCCCTTTAACTATTGGTGAGACTTCCAAGTTATTTTTGTAAAATCAGATTTTAAAAGAGGCTTTACAATTTTAATACAAATCTTCTTATAGGAATCCAACTGTTTATTATCTTGCACTTGAAAGAAACAACAGGTACTTTTGCCACTGTGAGTGTGAAGTTTCAGCCACATCAAAAGCCTTACTTTCGTGTAAGCTTTTTCCAGTTCTCTTTGACAAAGTCCCAGGCCAGCAAATATCCAGGCAAACTCCGGCTAACAGTTGCTATGATATGTGAAAGCTCCTGTGCCCTAATGACTTCTCCTTCAAGGCTGTTCTGCATTAACCTAAAAGACAAAGCATATGAAAAGGGACAAGAAAAAAAACAACTATTCATATCTTCATGATTCTCCTGATACTCCTGAATTAGACAGAAAAGATTATATAACAGATCAAACAACAAGCCACTTCTGGCACCTGGAATACACTGACGCTCCATTTTATAACCACTGTATGTATTTAGCTTTAGTTTCCAAGTATCAGAGTGACCTTAGCTTTAAACCAAGTATCTGAATCTTCATTGTTGTTGGAAAAGATGCAGTAAATTCTAACGACTTGTAAAAGAAAACATAATACATTGAAAATTTAAGAGACAAATGCTGTAACAAGAATCACCTAGCAGGACAACCTTGGTGTCCTCCAAGCAGTACTGAGATTGGGTCTATAGAGAGGTGTTGGAGCATAATGTAAGGTCAAAATTTCACCCAAAGGAAGAAAAAAAAGAAAAAAAAAACCAAACCAAAGAAAACCCCCAACTAGTTATAATCTTGGTTATAAAGATAGACCAATCTTGTAAGACTCCACAGAACAATGTTCAATTTTATTTTACCACAAAATCTGCGATTTTGTGTTACCAGTAGTGCAAACCCTTTAAGTTCAAGTGTTTTCTCTTTATGCATAATTAGAATTTGGCCTTTTGAGCTACTCTATTACGTAAATTATTTTAAAGTGAAAACTATCAGGTTCTTCATGTTTATGGAAACCTGTACAAAACATATGAATAGATTATCTTTAGCAATCAGATATTTTTTTCACAATACAAAAAGGCAATACATTTTTTCAAATATTTTAATGCTTTTAATTTACGCAGCATACAACTTCTTGGCTCCTTCATACCAGATCATCTTTCTGACATCTTCTGTGCTGGCCAAGGCTTCAATCATTTTGCTTTTCTCTGCTTCAGAAACTGAAGAGGAGTACATCTTTAGGAGGAATTCCCAGCCATCACTAGATTTGGTTCCAGCTGTAAATATGGCTTTCATAACATCACTAGGCAGACTACAGGGAAAAACAAAACCAACAACAACAAAAAAAAAAACCAACAACAACAAAAAAGACCAAACAAACAAAAAGGGGATATAAAAATGCTCATCTGAGAAAAGAAGGAAGAAAAGTCACAAAGTGAAAAGATTAGCTTGAAAGAGATGCCTGCCTTTTGAGCAATTTAATTCTGTAGCAATTGTAATTTTGCAGGACTGAATTCATGCCAGTCTGGTACTTTTAAGTCATTGGGAAAAAGCAAATCATACTAGTCATATGAAAGCATAGTAAATTGTGCAAAAATCTGAGTCATTTTCTGTGGCTCAAAACGGACACGAATCCAGAGCAGAACTGCAGACAAAGTCTTAAATTCTATCACAGTTCTCCCTCTCATTTCAAAACAGCAATTACTTCTACATGGGTCACAGTAAAAGACAGAACGACATGCTTTACCAACATTCAGTTGGTGGTGGTGGTGTGGGTTTTGTTTTGTTTTGTTTTGTTTGTTGGGGTTTTTTTCCCCCAAAAACAATGGTGGCAAGGTAACAGGAAAACGGGCAGATAAAAGAAATGGAAGCCCAGTTTTTGTAATACCTCGTTGTTCCATTAGACTTCATCCACTTCTCAAACATCTCAGTGGCAGTTGTTCTACAGTTTCTCACACCATGGGTGCAGGCAAAAGTTAGCAACGTTGACCGGAGCTCCCGTTCAGACAGGGTCCCATCATCTGTCCAACGCTGTTGATCAATTTTATCCCCAAGCAGCTGCTCTATTCTATGCTATAGGAGGAAAAATTATTACTAATAGCTAATTCTTCCCAAGAGAATTTTCTATATACAAAATTAGTTTAAAAAAAGAAAAAAAAAAAAAGCTAAGTTTTAGAACTTAACTGTGGAAGTTAAACATGGTAGGTTTTCACCTGCCTATTCCAATTTACATGCACCATTTCTTACTGGGTGAATAAATATCAGATACCACATAGATCTGAAAAATGGGCCACATCTACGTCTTAAGTTGCACATGAAAACTGAAGACTACTCTTCAAGCTACAGTTCAGACTTGTATGTAGTCAGCTTACTGTCACAGCTAACTACCACTCCTGTATGTTTAACTGCTTTTAAGTCCACCAAGCAACAGTTAATACACCTTAGTTTAGCACAGACAAACCAAACTTTATTTATAGGCTGAACACCATTCACATTTGTAGTTCTATGGCTCGCCAAAACCACAGCTAGGTGCCTGACCAGCTACCGCATCTCAGCTGAAACACCTGAACTTAAATATAACCTCATAGACACTGCATTGCAAACCATAGCTTGGGCTGTTTATCACAGCAGATCTGTAAAACTTTTGAATAAATTCTAAATAAGGAAAATTATTATAGTAGTGGTTTTTTATTTCTTAAAAGTTTCCTTAAGCGCTCACTAATTACCCCTACCTAGTATAAAGAAAAACATCTGCTATTTTATCTATTCATTTAATAACTTTCCTTCTAGACTAAATCCCTTAGCTGATGTACAATAATGTAAAGCAGCAAGGATCATTTTAAACCTGTAGGTGAATACAGACAGGCGGTTTCATAACAAGAAGGTAAACAGAGAAATGAAAGACATTTCCTCAGCAAGAACTGAGGCTACAACGCTGATTTCATTGCTAAGCCTGTAGCACTGTATCATGTTAATCTACTGCACAGCTGGAATGGGACAATGACAACCATTCATGTGTTCCTATTTTTACAGAAAATAGTTTTGTTTTTTTCCATTGCATCTATACAAAGCAATTAGACCTATGATCTCCAGCCACTCCAATAATTTTGGAAATCAATTTTCTGTATTAGAAAAATGTCACTGACTCTGTTTAATTACATATCTGTACTACATTGACCTTTATAGCCACTATAGCAAACCCCAGACACTACTGTGTTCCCACTGCATTACGCTCCCTACAAAACACTGTGGGGGGTGTGTGTGGTGTGTGTGTGGAATTCAATCAAAACAAATTTAGCATTTCAGTAAGAGATCATTACTCCTTAACAAAAGCAGGCAAGACTGGCAACAATCTAGAATCCCCATCCACCTTAGTAAGATTACTGAATATGTTCAACAGTCAACACTTTAAAAAATAATCTAACTACAAAGAACATTACAGCTAATTATTTCAAATTATAATTTACAGAAAACTAAGACATACCATGACTCGTGCTGCCAGTTGTTGTTCACCATTTTTCTCTAAAAGGCTGTAGATAAGACTCAGCTGAAACAAAGCTTGAGTCAGTGGTGCAGTGCTGTTCTCTTTGTTAAGGTAATCAATCAGCTCAAAGGCCTTTTCCAGAGACTCTTTTCCTAGACTATAAGTCAATGAATACAAACATTAAAATGGCTTCAAAACCAAAATCACTCCCTGAAATAAGATCAGAAGTGATGCTCTCCATCACACTAACAGAGGAATAGGTGAATAGAGGGAGTAACATAAGAAACACTTTAGATGTGTCTTACTACATTAGTAAGATAGCAACAAAGCAACAACGGCCACTAACATGCCTTCCGTTAACAAAAATGAAAATAAGTAAGGAAGTGTGACAATAATATCTGAAAATATTTATCATAAATGTGGGTACTCAGATACAGGAAGCAGCTGACAAAGAGGCCATCCAGAACACCTAGCCTGCCCTGCTCTGACTGACAAATAGCTTACTTCTAAAGTGAAGCACTCATTGAGAGAGTACAGGAAAACAGTCAACTTAGCAGATTATCAGACACTAAAGAAAACACTGTCTTCCAGAAATGGAAGCTATCGTGTGGCTCTTTGTGATGCAAATAAATGGATGTTGCTATCAAGAACAGGGAGATAACATCTAAGACTAGTATGGAAGCATTACTGAAATAACTTAAAAACAAATATTAATGAACAGTTTCAATAGGCTAATAAAGACTGAATTAAAACTTCTCTGAATCAGTCTTCTCTAGAATCTAAGTCTGATCTTCTTTCACTTGGAAAAAACCTTTAAACACATATTAACTATGTTTTCCAATATAAAAGTCTTACCCTGCAAGGCTGAAGATATTGTTAATCAAATTGGCTCTGTCTTTAGGACTCAAAGCAGTGTGGTTATTTTTCAACAGATCGATCAGTGTTTTCCAGTCTTCAGCATAGTGTACTACGTAATAGCCATTCATGTCCACATTGAATTTTATCCATTCAACCTCTTCTGGAAGTTCAATGACAGCTAATGGGCAGACAGTTAGCAGCAGAAACAAAAATTGAGCAACTGTTCATTCAAATCCAAATCTATGAAGTAGACTGGTTCTGTTATAAAATCACCAAATTTGATTATAGTAGAAATTGAATGTTAAAATGTTGTCTGTTTTGAGACTCGTAACCATAGGACCTTCACCAGGTAGTTACTGTTTTGTATCAAGAAACTAGTGGGAATGGGACGTAACAATGAAAAATTGAATACAGAAGTTTGAGTCCTGTAATTACAGAAACTCGTTATGAACCAGTGATGCTGCTTGGAAACCCCCTTACACTTCCCATCTTGATTTAAATATCAAGAATCAATTAATAGATATTAATAGAAATAATCATTGATTATTTGTGTATGGGTATTGATAGTAATGTATAATCAAAAGACCAATCAATGAAAATTAAAACCATGATATATATTTTGTGATAAATAATTTGTGAAATGGTAACTCGGTATGATCTAAACTGTTTAACAATGTAGCTCTGATATACCTGTCAAGAAACTGGTAAGTTGTAGGCCTGATTAGTAAACCGAGAAAATCTTCTGGAGGTTCCAAGATTAAAGGGGAAATGCAATTTTGCAACCAAGCTGAGCATGCACAAAGATCAGGTTCACCAGCAGACACAATGAGGAACACTATGGACAACCACCAGAGGACCCTGGACGACCACCAGTGTACCTGAAAGCGCATGTGTCACAGACATTTACATATATTAATGAACTTTTGGAAATCGTATGAATGTGTTAATTGTTTCTCAGAAATATGATGAATATGTATATTTTGATTCTATATAATTTTTGTAGTGCAGCAACTCGGCATGCTCACTAGGTGGAGTGATCCCCTGGGCGTCCGGCGGTGTAATAAAGGAGTGCCTGCTTTCTAAACTTAAATTAAGTCTTAGAAGGTTTTGTTTCTGTCAATTTACAGTAACAGTTCCAGAGAGTCAATAAATCCTTTTCCACTCACTAGTTCCCCCTACTACGAAGAAGGATAGCCAGTACAAAGGTTCCACAAGAACACTCCAAAATTCCAGGTTGTACTTCTTCCTCCTTCTTCCTACATCTGATTGAATGAACCGCATCACAATTTGCTGAGTTGTACCTATGCAGTTAATTACTTAGCACAGTAAATTTTCTCCTTCTGTCCAGTCCTCCTTTACAACAACCCCAGCTTGCCTCTGCCCACTTTCATATATATATAAAGAGCATCACATAAAGAAATAGAGAAATGGAGACAGCATTAAGTAGATGAAAGGCCACACTCTAGTTTCAGAGTCAACTTGATACAAGGAGAGAGGCTTTGGGAAAAAGTTCATGATTTCAGTTGATTCTGTAACTCCTGCCAAAAGCATCAATTTGCATAGCACCTACAATGCCCTCGAAATGTAGTAAATATTCTACTCCAAACACTTTCGTACATCTCTCCTACTGTCATATCCCCCCCATCCAAGTTTCTACAGTGACTGAGGAATTAGTATGATGAACACGAGACCACCAACAGGGCCATTTAAGGTGAAACAAAAATTATGAAATCAGGCTACTTACAGATCTGTCCTAGTAAGATCAAGAAAACATTCAATTAAACAGCTTTGTTTTTCCATTCTGACAACTCATAATAGTCTTTTCTAAAACTTTATCTCAAATGGAAAAGGCCAGGAATACCTTGAAGCCTTTGTAAGACCAATGTCAGAACGACATAAATGAACACGATTTACTTTAATTATAGTAGTTCTAAAGTTATTTTAGAGGGGTGGCAGTTCATAAAAATCAGTAAACAGTAAAAATATCAAGATCAGCTGTAAGAATTTGATTTTAAATTTGTACAGTTTTATTTCAAAAAGTAGAGGTGTGAGATAGGTTTATGGATTAAAAATAATTGCCAGTTAAATGCACTGAGTAGTAACTTTAATGGGGGAACAGAAAATACATCAGCAGATGTAAAATGATCAGTCAGACCAGCTTCAATAAAATGCAAAAACCTATTCATGTCAGTGGAAAGAGACAGACAAAGTGATTTTTAGCATGATACTACACAAAAGTGTATAGTAACTATTCACTTGGTAAGGAAAAAAACAGGGCTGAATAAATAAAATGCCATAGACTAACAATTTAGAATTCAAACTAGCCACTGCAGCAAAGGCAGAGAGTTTATGTGAAAGATCTAAGGGTTTCAAGTTCTAGAACAGCATTCTCAAAAACATAATGTGTTGCAGATGCAATATTTTCTTACACCATTAAAGAAAAGAAATAGTATTTCAGCAGAAAGTTACTTCCTCACATTTCAGTACAATGGCAAAGCAACTCTCCCACTACTCATTCTCTAAAGGACATTGAGAGATTTTGTGCATGCACTGGGATCAAAAGACCAACACTCTAATGATGCTACCACCAACAGTCGCTCTAGATCTGTGTAATTATTTTGTACTACGTACACCTTCATCTTCACATTTTACGCAAATATGTGCTCAGAAAGGTCAGTAATCTATAGCACTTAAGTAACTTGCTACAGATGTTGAGTCACATACCTGACTTTTGGTCCAGCAGATATGCATTAGTACAATGGGTAAAGTTGCAGCTACTAGTTATGTAGGTGAGAGGAATATGCCACAGATAACTGCAAAGGAAAGTAAAGGTTTACTGACATATTAAACACATATTATTTGTCTTGAAGTGTTTATTCTGTGGGGTTTTTTTTCAAATTTAAGCATTTTAATATATTAGTAGTATTAGAACCATTGCATGCTGTGTAAAATAATAAATCTCACTCATATAATGAGAATATGATAAAAGAATACATATAAATCATGTACAGCAATTATTTTTTTATTCTCACCGTGTTGACAAGTGGGAAAATGTCATAGAATCATAGAATGGTTTGGGTTGGAAGGGACATTTAAAGGTCATCTAGCCCAACCCCTCTGCAATAAGCAGGGACATCTTCAACTAGATGAGATTGTTCAGAGCTCAGTCCAACCTGACCTTGAATGTTGGCAGAGACAGGGCATCCACAACCTCTCTGGGAAACCTGTTACAGTGTTTCACTACCCTCATCACAAAAAATGACTTACTTATATCTAGTCTGAATCTACCCTCCTTTAGTTTAAAACCATTACGACTTGTACTATCGCAACGGGCCCTACTAGAAAGTTTGTCCCCATCCTTCCTTTAAGTATTGAAAGGCTGCAATAATGTCTCCCTGGAGCCTTCTCTTCTCCAGGCTGAACAACCCCAACTCTCTCAGCCTGTCTTCATAGGAGAGGTGTTCCATCCTTCTGACAATTTTTGGTACCCTTCTCTGCACTCACTGCAACCAGTCCATGTCTTTCTTGTACTGAGGACTCCTAGAGCTGGATGCAGTACTGCAGGTGGGGTCTCACAAGAGCGGAGTAGAGGGGCAGAATCGCCTCTGTCTACCTGCTGGCCACACTTCTTTTCATGCAGCCCAGGATGTGGTTGGCCTTCTGGGCTGTGAGCACACATTACTGGCTCTTGTTCAGCTTTTCATCCACCAGTACCCCCAAGTCCTTCTCAGCAGGGCTGCTCTTAATCCCTTTATCCCCCAGCCTGTATTGATACAGGGGGTTGCCCTGACCCAGGTGCAGGACCTTGCACTTGGCCTTGTTCAACCTCATGAGGTTCACACAGGCCCACTTCTCGAGCTTGTTCGGATCCCCCTGTAAGGCAGCCAATCAGGCATATCAATCACACCACTCAGCTTGGTGTCACCTGAAAACTTGCTGACGGTGTGTTCAATCCCACTCTCTATGGCATTGATGAAGACATTAAACAGTGCTGGTCCCTGTATGGACCCCTGAGGGACCACCACATTTGGCAGTACTTCTTCCTCAGTTCCAGCATGCTAAGTAGCTTGTCCAAAGCCATATGAACATGAAATCTCTAGCTGTATCAGAAATTCAGCTAGTATTTTTTCACCTCAGTCCAATATTCTGTCTTCCTGAAATTTTACAAATTTTACTTTTTTAAAAAAACATTTTCTGTTGATTCGCAAATGAAACTCAAATTCTAAATCATGGTAATAGAAACCATAATTGATTGCATAACACGAAGACTGTCTCAAGTGAACTGCAAGTAGGAAGAATAAATGCTATCGTGGCTGATAATGATGATAAGGACTATTTAGAGAAAACACAGCTTTGAGGGAAATGAAACAAGTTACACATATGCATTCCAATTTTGACTGGAACCCCTTCTGTGTACGACTCACACAGAGTGCTCTTCTTCAAAAGTTTTTCATGCACTCCTCAATTTGACATTGACCAGAAACAGTAGAATAATTAAGCCTAATAATCCTTCCCTTTTCCCCTTGCCTTTCAACCATGCATGGCTTTCCTTCCTTCGCATAACAAAAATGAAACAAAGCCCTGTAACTTCGAACATTTCAAGAGACAAATTCCTTTCACAGGCCTGATTCTGCAAGATGGTGCAAAGGACTCTGTGGCTTGTAAGACTTCAAACAACTGAATAAAAGCACCAAAATCTCAAAAGGAGTCAAACTTACATATTTCTGTTTATTACAAAATACAGTAAGGTTCATATTATAAGACATATTTGCAGAAAATTCATTTTTACAATTAGCACCTGCCACATCTTTGCTTCTTCAGCATTTGTATGTGTACTTCCTTTTAGTTTTTGGTACAATGGATATTGACTCTCATATATTCAGCCATTTGCTGTCATGCATTAGTACCATATTAAATTTTTAAGCCAAGAAAGCTTTGATTCTAGCTTCTCTACTTTCCTGTAACAAAGCCCAAGATGTACACTGAATTTTGGCAGGAAGGAGTAGACTCTAAAGGAAGACACATGCATCTGTAACTTCTGCAAACTTCTGCAACTTGCCTATCTTCAACTCCTCATTAACCACACAAAACTTTCTGAAATTAGAAGAAAACTTTACCTGTGAGATCTGCCTTTTGGTATTAAAAAACCCAAAGAATGTGTTCTACTATTTACCACAACTCATCATCTCAAGCTTAAAAGCTTCAGGAAAGTATGTAGATAAGAAACTCAGCTTACAAAGGACGTCACAGATTTTTACCAGTTGCTTCGGTAGAAATCCCTTGAATACAAGTGAGAAAGATGTACAAGATACAAGGAAGATATCTGCAGGTAGATTTTAACGGATAAAAAGTATTAAGAAGGTAATAACCTCGCATTTGATGTCCAGTTTTCTGTTTCGACGTGATACGAAAATTTCTCTTGTTGTACAGAAATGATCTTTCCCCTTCGGACAACAGTGACTAAAGGAAATCCTTTATGCAGAATCCAAGTTTTCATCAACTTTTTTACATCTAACGTTCCATTGGTAATCTGTGAAAAATAATCATAACATAACAAGAAAATACCAAATGGAGAACATTTTTAAACCTTCCTCCTTAACTTACCACATAAGTAGTATCATGATTCTGCACTTGTAAACAATCACTTTGACACTGAGCTTGTAAATTTCATAAGCATTAATTTAGGGTAGCAAGCAGTTTTTATTTTCTTAAGTTGAGGGAATCCTAGTCAAGCAGTGGAAAGACATATTGGAAACATCAGGTAGGTTGAACTGGTATTTCATGAAAGTGGAGAAGAGAATGTTACAGAAAATAAAGTAAGCTCCCAAGCTCCCCCCTGCCCTTTCTCTTTCCTTATTGGCATTCTGATATTATGTGGGTGTTTCAGGTTAAAGATCTTCTTTTAATTCTGAAATGAATATTAGAAATTGAATTAAAGCAATGGTGTTTGTACATATCCTTTCTCTCTCTTTTTTTTCCCTGCCTTGCACTTACCAGCCTTTGCATGGCTTACCCTCCAACCTCTTCTCATCTTTCAGGAACGGTATATACTACAACATCCCCACTGAGGGACAAGTACTTTATAATGTCTACATATCAATACCTCTTCATTAGCACAGGTGATCATTCAACCTGAAAAACACAGTATGTCCCCAAACTTACAAAAGCATGTTTTAGGTTGAGTTATCAGGAACATAAGGAAATTAATATATCATTATTCAAGTTACATTTAATTTTTACCAACCTATACTGTGTCTCTAGTTTACCCTCTCAGCATCTTACTGCCCACTGTTCTCTGTTAGAGCCAACAATAACATGTACAGTTTACCCTCATGGGAAAATGTTATATTATTTCATAGCATCATAGACTCATAGAATGGTTTAGATTGGCAGGGACCTTGAATATCATCTAATTCCAACCCTCCCTGCCATGGACAGGGGACACCTTCCACTACACCAGGTTGCTCAAAGCCTCATCCCTTAAACAGCTCCAGGGATGGAGCTTCCACAACTTCTCTGGGCAACCTGTGCTAGTGTGTTACCACCCTCAGAGTGAAAAATTTCTTCCTAATATCTAACCTAAATCTACACTCTTCCAGTTTGAAGCCATTGGCCCGTGTCCTATCACTACACGCCCTTGTAAAAAGTTCCTCCCCAGCTTTCCTGTAGGCCCCTTTTAGGTACTGGAAGGGCACTAAAAGGTCTCCCTGGAGGCTTCTCTTCTCCAGGCTGAACAACACCAACTCTCTCAGCCCGTCTTCATAGGAGAGGTGCTCCAGCCCTTCGATCATCTTTGTGGCCCTCCTCTGGACCCACTCCAACAGGTCCATGTCTTTCCTATGTTGGGGGCTCCAGCACTGGGGCTCCACTCCAGGTGGGGTCTCACCAGAGCAGTGTAGAGGCAAAGAATCACCTGCTGGCCACACTTCTGCTGCTGCAGCCCAGGATACCATTGGCCTTCTGGGCTGCGATTGTGCATTGCCAGCTCACGTTGAGCTTCTCATCAACCAGCACCCCCAAGTTCTTCTGCTAGGGCTGGTCTCAATCCATTTGCCGCCCAGCCTGGATTTGTGCTTGGGATTGCCCCAACCCATGTGAAGAACCTTGCAGTTGGCCTTGTAGAACTTCATGAGGCTGGCATGGGCCCACCTCTGAAGTCTGGCCAGGTCCCTCTGCATTGCATCCCTCCCCTTCAGCGTGTCTATCTCACCACACAGTTAGGTATCATTGGCAAACTTGCTGAGGGTGCACTCGATCCCACTGTCCATGTCACCATCAAAGATGCTGAAGAGCACTGACCAGTACCCAGTATTGACCCCTGAGGAACACCTCTCATCACTGGTCTCCACTTGGACATTGAGCCGTTGACCACAACAATTTGAGTGTGACCGTCCAGCAAGTTCCTTATCCACCGAGTGGTCCATCCATTAAATCCATGTCTCTCCAATTTAGAGACAAGGATATCATGCCGCACAGTGTCAAACACTTTGCACAAGTCCAGGTAGATCATGTCAATTGCTCTTCCTTTGCCCACTAATGCTGTAACCCCCTCCTAGAAGGCCATCAAATTTGTCAGGCATGAATTGCCCTTGGTAAAGCCATGTCAGCTGCTACCAATCACCTCCTCTTTTTTCATGTGCCTTAGGGATGTTTCCGGGACAATCTGCTCCATGATCTTGCCAGGCACAGAGGTGAGACTGACTGGCCTGTAGTTCCCTGGGTCTTCCTTTTTTCCCTTTTTGAAAACAGGGCTTATGTTTTCCCTTTTCCAGTCAGCAGGAAACTCACCAGACTGCCACAACTTCTCAGGCATGATGGACAGCTGCTTAGCAACTTCATCCACCAGTTCCCTCAGGACCCACAGACGGATCCCATCAGGTCCCATGGACTTGTGCACCTTCAAGTTCCTTGGGTGGTCTCGTACTTGATCTGCACCTACAGTGGGCAGTTCTTCATTTTCCCAGTTGTTGCCTTTGCCTTCTGCATTATGGGTAGTATGACTGCAGTCTTTGCCAGTGTAGACTGAGGCAAAAACCTCGCTGAATACCTCGACTTTGTCTCTATCCTGGGTGACCAGGTATTCCGTTTCCTTCCAGAGAGGGCCCACATCTTCACTAGACTTTCCTTTCTCTGACATACTTATAGAAGGATTTTCTGTTTGTCTTGATGTCCCCAGCCAGATCTAATTCAATCTGGGCTTTAGCTTGCCTAACCTGATTCCTGGGTGCTCGGACAATTTCTGTGTATCCCTCCCAGGCTACCTGCCCTTGTTTCCACCCCCTATAGGCCTCCTTTTTACTTTTGAGCATGTCCAGAAACTCCTTGTTCATCCATGCAGGCCTCCTGGCTTTTCTGTCTGCCACATTCTTTGTTGGAATGCATCACTTCTCAGCTTGGAGGAGGTGATACTTGAGTACTAATCAGCTTTCTTGGGCCCTTCTTCCCTCCAGCACCTCATCCCATGGCACCACACCAAGCAGATTCTTCAAGAAGCCAAAGTTAGCTCTCCTAAAGTCCAGGGTGGTCAGCTTGCTGTGCACCTTCCTCGCTGTTTCGAGGATCTTGAACTCCGCCATTTCATGGTCACTACAGCCCAGGCTACTCTTGAGCTTGACACTGCCTACCAGCCCCTCCTTGTTGGTAAGGACAAGGTCCAGCACAGCTCCTCTCCTCGTTGGCTGCTCTACCACTCGGAGAAGGAAGTTGTTGTCAATACAATCCAAGAACTTCCTGGATTGCCTATGCCCTGCTGCGTTATCCTTCCAACAGATGTCAGGGGGGTTGAAGTCGTCCATGAGGACTAGGGCCTGAGAACGCAATGCCACCCCTATCTGTCTACAGAGGGCCTCATCCGCTCGGTCTTCCTGGTCTGGTGGTCTGTAGCAGACCCCCACTGTAACATCCCCTGCTCCTGATTTTCCTTTAATCCTGACCCATAAGCTCTCAGTCAGCTCATCATCCATCCCTAGGCCAAGCTCCATGCACTCCAGCCGGTTGTTGATATATAGGGCAACAGCGCCTCCTCATTTCCCCTGCCTATCTCTCCTGAAGAGCCTGTAACCTTCCATGCCAACATGCCAGTCGTAGGAGCCATCCCACCACATTTCTGTGATGCCAATGAGATCATAGCCTTGGAGGCGTGCACATGTCTCTAGCTCATCCTGTTTGTTCCCCACGCTACGTGCATTTGCACAGAGGCATTTCAGCCGTGTACTCGTTGAGGCCAACTTGGCTGGAGTGGTTGCAATTCCTTTGCACTGCTGTACAGGTGGCACTCCTTTGTGGTGTATTAACAATGTCTCCCCATTGGCTCCTGTTACCCCAGGAGCTCCTGGCCCATCTACATATGACTTTGAGTGTGCTGCAGTACAGCCAGCACATCTTGGAGCAAATGGCTGCAGGCCCTTGCTAGCACCCTGTTCCTCTATCTGCAGAACATCG
This sequence comes from Pluvialis apricaria, assembly GCA_017639485.1. Taxonomy (NCBI): domain Eukaryota; kingdom Metazoa; phylum Chordata; class Aves; order Charadriiformes; family Charadriidae; genus Pluvialis; species Pluvialis apricaria. Next base: position 52,760,374 of record CM030044.1, on the reverse strand, counting down.
TCCCTTGGCTTGTCACAGGCAAGCCTGATAATATCCCCTTCCCCTATCGAGTCTAATTTAAAGCCCTGTCAATGAGCCCTGCTAATTCTTGGGCAAAGACCCTTCTCCCCCTTTGAGTGAGACAAACCCCATCTGATGCCAGCAGGCCTGGTGCTGCATAGGCCATTCATTTAAAAAAAAGAAAACAAACCCAAAATTGTGGCAGTGATACCAGCCACAGAGCCACGTATTAACAGACTGGGTTTGTCTGTTTCTTTCAATGTCACTGGCCCCAACAGGAAGTAGGGAAGGAAAAATAACCTGTGCTCTGTATTTCCTTACTAGCTGTCCAAAGGCCCTGATATCTCTTTTAATCGCTCTGATTTGCACTTTCATCACCCCCCACGTGGAACAGGAGCAGTGGGTGGCAGTCCAAGGGCCGCACCAGGCTAGGGAGTTTCTTTGTGTTGCCCCTAACCCGGGCCCCAGGGTCCATTTTTTCTTTATGTAGAGAATGACCATAAACTTTAAATAGGGGTTGCAATTCCAGGGAAGCAATTGTCTATGAAAATTTTAAAATTTATAGAATTTGAAGTCTATGTGGTTTGGTTTTTTTTTTACGTTTTACATACTTACAAAACCTTGGCTAAATCCTCGTCTTCCTCATTGTTACTACAATGTTACATTATACAATCCCTTCACAAATTGCCCAAGATGTGCTGAATGCATGCTCTCACCTTCTTTTACCACTATCTTTTCCTTCTTGTTACACTTTGAAATCACCAAGAAATCTTTAAGATCAATGTCAGCCAGCCAAAAAACAAACAAACCAAAAAACTTGAAACCCAAGATGAGAGTAATGTTAAAAGATCAGGAAATTAATTAAGTCTAATACTTGCACCTTGGTGCAACTTGCCTGTTTTATATCTCAGTCTTTCTGTGCTAACACTGTGAGCCACATACAGACTGGCAGAAAGATTTGTGTCTAATCTGTACAGGGACATGAGTAAACTTGGAATTTGCTCCACTAAAATAATTCTATTCCAAAACAGAACCATCCCCAATCACCTGAAATTAAACAGATTTATTAGAAATTATAGGTTCATAGTTTCATCATTGCAAAAATTTTATTGGCATTAATTGATTTTATTGTGTCCTGGTTCTGGCGGGGATAGTGTTAATTTTCACAAGGAGCTGGACTGGGGTGGCTCACCCAAACTAGCCAAACGGGTATTTGATACCGTGTGACGCAATGCGGGCCACCTGGGAGGGGGCGGCGGGGGGGGGGGGGGGGGGGGGGGGGGGGCAGAAATCTCCGCTCAGAGCAGGCTGGGGGCTTCCCGGGTTCAGTTAGTGACCGGTGGTACATTAATCGTGTTTTGTATGTTCCTTTATCGCTATTATCGTTGTTGTTTTCCTCATTTCTTTGCTGTTCTGCTAAACTGCCTGTATCTCAACCCACGAGTTTTGCCTTTTTCTTCCGATTCTCCCCCAATCCTGCCGCAGGGGGAGGAACTGAGTGACAACAGCGTGTTTTTTTGTTGCCGGCTGGGGCTAAACCGCGGCATATTGACATATTTTCTTTGAACACCAGTTCCTAACTGCAATGAAAGCAATGCATGAAAATGACTTCATCCATCTTCCTTCTAGGCAAGGTATACAAAAAGTTTGCCTGCTGTGTTACAGATTTTTCTTTTAGCTCACACGCAGTTTGCTCATCTTCACTCCAACTACAACTGTCGATTTCCACAGAGCAAGTTAAGACTTAAGAAATGACTGTGCATTTTGCTGTGTGGACAGCAAAAATTTATGATCAAAGAAAAGGCTAATTTTACGTTTGGAATGTTCAAACACATACAGCCTAGGCATAATTAATGGGAGCAAAAGGAAAAAGAGCCAGTCAATTTGCTGAATATAATAGATTTGTTTTTACTATTACCACAAATAAAGGAAACAACCGAAAAGGATACCAAAGATCTCAATACATGATAATACTGATGATTTAGTTGTCATAAGGGAGACTCAGTGAAATAGTTCACATCTGAAACAGAGAAGAATTCAGAAGTCCAGACAGAGATATGGCCTCTTGTATTATGAAGATAAAACTTTAAAAAAAAAACTTTTTAGCAGATCTGGGCACTGGCTAGAGTCCAAGGGCGCTAATAATGGTATCAGTCAACCCAAAGATCAGATATATTTTTGTATGCATTACTCAGATTCATCTAGTTCATATAGTTTTAATCACACACCTACTGGGGGAAAATATTATCGAGCAAAGACTTTCCTTCAAGTTCCTAGCATGGATGATCTTTTGATACCAAGGGCAGAGAAAAGTAATCAGAGATGCAGCCTGTCTAGATTTGACTGTTAATCAACAGAGTCTGGCTGAGAATCTGAAGGTGAAAGACTATCAGAAAGGAAGAGAAACTTGCAAGAGAAATTCAAGACACAAAAAGAAAAATACTAAGACAGAAAGAATACCAAAACAAAGTAAAATGGACACAGGGACAGTCCATTTAAGTAAATGCAGAGAGGCAATAGGTGAAAATCGGTGGAAAGAAAATAGTGCAGAGAATTTAGTACCTTCCCAGCGAAGCAAAGTAATAAAAGCCCATATGTAAACTAACTCATTGAAATACCAGACCTGTCCAGCTAAATCATGTCTTTAGAAAAAGGGAACATGAAATTGTACAACAGTGCAGGCTATGAAACCACAAAACAAACAAAGGCTTGGGCACAAAATGAGGTGCAGCCAGACATGGGACACAGAGGGAATGGAAAACATTAAAAGCAGCATCAGAAAACATCTGAACCAGTTGGTGGGCTCCTCCACACAGAAGGCAATTTCTGGCAGATAATGCTGGTAAATACCTGGTGTCAGCAGGAATTTCGTAATTATTGAATTAGCACCAAATACAAAGGGTTGTTTCTTGTTAAAATAGGAAAGACACACTGAGTTCTGACTGCATATATTACTAAGTTGGTTGGATGCAATTCACTTAACAATACTAATACAGGCAGGTGAAGCAATCCCAGAGTTGGCAACAATTACTTTTGACTCATAAAAGATGATGACAGAGGTTCCAAGACTGTAGAAAGAAGCCTGCAGAGTTTGCAGAAAAGCTGAACTTGCCCCATGGACAAACACTAGGGTTATAATAAAAAAAAAAAGTTTCTGAGCCAGGGAGACAGACTAAGCAAGTAATCTAAAGTTTTGAGAATGACTCTTTTCCCACGCTCTAGTAACAGTTAAACCCTGCATCTAGTAACAGTTAAGCGCTCACATTAATTAAATGTGAGGCATCTGTGTGGTCTATCTACCCACCCTGTGTGGATATTACCATCTCCCTGTGGGATGTTCTCTACATGTGCATCACTGAAGATGGTTAGTCAGAAGGCTCCATCTTGCAGAGGTTGAAGAAAGTCTATTTTCCAGTATAACAATCACTGTACAAACCAGAATAGGTCTCTGTCATATGACAGTCACAGTCTGATATCAGTAATAAATGGCAAACTAGTGATTGTATATGACTAAACACACAAATTTACATGTACCTGTGACAGCTGACAATAACAAACAGTGGCTCCAGTTCTGTAGAAGTTCAAATACCATAAGGTAAGATGCCAAGAACCAAAACTAAACATTAGGTTAGTATCCTGCCTATCACTCAGCTTCTATGAGGGAACATCACATGTATTTCAGAGACTGTAATACATACTATGCAGTACACACACTGACAGGGAAATCTGTTCCCCTTTATACAACTACCTTGACACTCCGTGGGGATACTCCGCAGCTCTTTCTTGTTGGAATCACTCTCTTTTGCACACAGTCTCCCTCTTGCATACTCTCCCCCACTCTGTCACTTGCTCTCTCCCTCTCCCACCCCTTCCTTGCTCTCTCTCCCTCCTGTCATCTCTCCCCCCTCCTTCACATGCACCCTTTCACCCCTGCCCACCCCAGCTCCCACAGGCTTGTTGACTCACACCCTTGCACTCTCCTGCCCATGCCCTTGTTTTCTTGCACCCTTGCTCTCTCCCCCAACACCCACTTTAATTAGACACACCGTTATGCCTGCCTTAACATTTGAGAGCTGCTGAACTAAATTGCCCACTACAATCTGTTTTCCTACAATTCTGGCACTGCTTGTTGAAACAGAAGCTATCACTGAAACAAAGTTACACCAGCAGAGAATCCCAAGACCTCTATGTCCCTTACTATTCCTTGAAAGTACAGGTTTGTCCTGCATTTAAGATGACTTATCTTTATTCTGGTCTTAACACACTAACAATGCAACTCTAGAAAGGATACGTACATACTGATGTGTCCACATAATGTGGCTGATGCATGGCAGTGCATAGCCCCTTTTTTGGGATGATACTTAATGGAGTCCTAGAAGCTACAGAAATCTCTGTATCTATATGATAGATGAGGAGCAAGAACTTCAGAGTATTTACCTGCAGTCTATTATCTTATTTCTTTCACAAACAAGGAAATAAATAAAAAAATTACAACACACTTAGAGAAGTGAAAAAACAAAAACAGCATCTCAAAGATGGATACCTCATTCATGCTGTCCCACAAGTCATCACTCTGGGCAGATCCATAGTTGTGATTATGCAAGTATACCTCAATGCCAGCTTGGAAAACATCCTTAGTTAGATACTGCTTCAGCATCAAAAGAAGTGAAGCCCCCTTTAGGGAGAAAAAAAAAGAAAAAGAATTGGTAAATTAAAGTTATAGAACTTGTTGAAGCATATGCATATTACAGCTCTTTCATAGTACAAGAATAACTCAGAAGCTGGCAGATTTTATCCCAAACTATATAATTTGAATAAGTACCTTAACACTCAGTTGCCTTCAAAAAATATTTTTTTAATATTTCATAAATTCCAGATACAGTTATAAAAAACACCAATACAGCTTGAATTTTTTTCCTAGCTGCTTTGGAAAAAAATATTTTTTAATATTTCAAAGACTCAAAATACAGTTACAAAACAGGCTAATACAGCTTGACATTTTTTCCAACTAACATCATCTCAAAAATATTGCCTTCTTACTGATAAGTCTCTGCTGGCTGCCATTATTTCATTAGCAATACTCTTCTGCATGGTACAGAACTGCACTTGTATAACAGTGCTTAACCGTCATACGATTTAAAGTTATATCAGAAACCTAAAAATATGGGAAAAAGATAAGATACAGTTAGTAGGCTGGAATTGACAGTACATTTTGACAGTGTTTAAATACAGCCATGTAGTAACTGAGTAATTCTAGTACCAAAGTAGCGACGAATGTGTGGCCAGAAAGGTGGTGGGTTTTGCTTTTTAAAAACTTAGCTGAAAGCCATTTTCATTCCACAGAAATGCTTCTGTGTCAGTCACTAATAGATAAATTGCCTGAGGACTTGCATACTATACAACTACATGCAGATGAGCAGCCATTGATCATGAAAAGTTTAGATGTGCACTTTATAATTTTGGTACTCCTTCTAAGAAAGGATCAAGAAAAAATTTAAAGGAAGATTTTAATGACAGCATGTATGATTCTTACACATTCCAAATTCAAGTTTTGGAATGTAATTTGAAACTGAAGGCTGCCTGGTTAATATAATTATTCATGAAACAGCAAGAATACCCCTCACTATAGTTTTAATAAAATAGTCATAATTTCCTCTCTTGCATGCATCCATGCTTAAGCTATAGCTCTACTACTTTGTTTTTCTTACTGTCATACCATCCCGAACACTCTGTTATTGCAGGTGGATTGTTTTCCCACTCTTGAGGGATAAATTTAGTGATAGTCTGCAAAACACCCGGGCTAAAAATAATTTTGTACAATAATTCCTATTCCAGACAGTAAAATGTAAAGACCACCTACTAATCTGTGTCAGTTGGTAGCACAGTAAACCACAGAAAGTTACACAATTCAATAACAGACCACCCATAGCTCATTAGGGACCATGTTGCAAGTGTCTTCCCACTCAAATTGCCAAGAGCATTAGCTAAAATATAGGGCCAAGAGTGGTGGAATACAAAGACTGTGTGCATATATGAGGAGCTATGCTATGAAAGCCTCTGAAACGTAGAAAGCAGCCATAAAAAAACCTGCTTCTGACAATGCAAGGCAAAACTTCTTTTGGTTAGCTCCTAAACTCAAAGGTGCAGGTTGCTACATTTCTATTCAGAAGGTGCATGTACTTATTAGTAGCAATAAAGTAATTCTCCAAATATAACACTTTACTAATTGACTGAAACTCCATCCCAATCACTTATGGAATATTTCCATTAAAATTATTTAAAGTTTTGATCAGGCAAAGAGTGACAGAATTGTTATCTCTGAAGGTAGTTGGCTACAGACATGATCATGCATGTTGCATAGCTTCCAGGAGCTCACCAAAAAGGTGATTACTTGAGACACCAACTCTGAAGCATGAAACAACAGCCATGCCCTTTGATATACAGTGTACAGAGAGAAATCAAGTCGATTTCACAACCAAGGGAAGCTAAAAATCACGTCTGTTCCTATAGTTCAGAAAACAGAGATAAAATAAACAGAAGCACATCACTATTGTAGGCCCATTTGGCATCTCAGACTACTGAAGGATGCCAGACAACACGTGTTGACCAACTGAGACTTGCAAAAAGAAAGCAGAGACCAACAAAGACAGCTGTGGGAATTGCATTGCACTGAGTAGAGGAAGATGTTGTAGTTGACTGTTTTCTAATAAGCACTAGCTGTCCCCATGGTTTCTTATTAAATGAAAATACAAGCATACCCAGATAGTGGGGGAAAAAATGACAGCTAATTCAAATTATATAAAAGGCTTTCCTCCAATACTACCAAAATAATGGAACACAGGATGTAAAACCTGAGACAACGTGAGTAAAAATTTTTTCCCAAAAATATTTGGGAAATACAGATATTTGCTTTCTCATGCATTTTCAAGTGAGGAACTGTGAATCATTAAAAACATAAACCTCACACACAACCCTCAATAGCATTAGAAAAAATCAAGTTGCAGACAACCAGGATATGTAGTGAAATAATTTTACACTCCAGATGCAAGGCTCCAGCTCAGGAAGTCTCTAAAATCTTGTTTATTAAAAGCAGAGAGAGTATAAAAAGGAGTGATTGCTTTAATAAGTGCCTTATTTTTACTCTTTTAAGCACTTGTTGCAGTCTGCTATCAGAAGAAGAGTATCTGCCTAACTGGATATTTTGTTTTACCTACTGGGTCCCCTCTGACATCTTCATAAGTATTTTTCTTTGTGCTGAAGCATGCACCAAGCAGAAGGATGTTAAGTAAGGACACAAGTACACACACATTATCTTTTCCTGATTAAAAGCTATGCAGACACTCAGAAACACTCCTGAGAGATCCTACATTGTTTGTACTAGGTGTAAATTACTTCCAGACAATTGTCAGTACATGCCTACTTACTCATGATTCCACATGCATGTTTTCAATAGCTAATATATCACATTCCAATTATTTCCAAACATTTGTAAAGTTACCTTGATATAAGAAAGTGCATCAAACATTTCTTCTATTTGCTCTGAAGACTGAACAGCAGAAGAGACTGGATGTGAAGAATTCAAGGAATCCTTCATCATAGCCTTGAAAATTAAATTAAGGAAATCTTCATCCTAGAAGAAAAACATTTATAAGTGTTCATAAGAAGTTAGAACATACATGGTAAGTGGAACAGCAAAAGTTGTGTCTGCTTTGCTATTCCATTGGTCTAACATGCCAATGCTCGCCTTCCTGCCAATGGAGGCAGCAAGAGAATTATCAGGGTAGCATCTGTAAAATCTACTCTTTCCCTGCCACATTTTAGCAGTGGAATCTCACTCTTGAGTTTGCATCATTATCCAGACCCTTAAACTCCTGTTTGAGGTAAATGCATCATTGGCACTGGAGAAAACAAATGTACCTACTAAGTAAATATGTGCCAAATTTCAGATTTGGCTCACCAATGTTTTCAGTTCATTTACAGCAAGTAGGAAATACAAAAGCATGACTTCTTTAGTATGCCTTCAGCATGAAGTCTAGGGAAATAACTCACTATAGTGATGTTTGTGTGAATGTAAACACCACCTTATCTAGTGATCCTAGTACCAAACTCTCTTCCTTCTTTTCTTCTAGAATGAAAATATCTGAATTTAATACATTGTTACCAGAACAAGACAACCCCAAACACTGAAAAGAAGCTGATTGTACTGTTATTTGTTCATTTCATTTCATTGAGGCTTGAGCAAACAATCCTCTATGCAGTTTCCCTATACAGTAGAGAGTTAAAAAAAAAGGTGGGACCTGTGTACAATACAATAAAAATAACCTTTAAAGTTTAAAATTTTAAAGCTATTCTTCTTGAATGCAGAAGTTCTGAGTGACTTTTTTTTTTTTTTACCAAAACACATTTTGGCACCACCAAGTGGTGAAACGAGATGTTGGTGAAGGCACCTTTTCAGGCACCTTTCAGAATGAAGTATACAAGTATTATTTGTGTTAAACACTAGTTTTGTGTCCTCCCCTCACCCCATACGCACCCAACAAGCAGAATGGCTATACAAACATATTTTCAGTGGCTATCAAACTCAACAACCAAGCTAGGCCACATGAAAAAAGCTTTTTAAACATCCAGCTCCAAGAAAGAATTCTACTGAGCAAAGTTAGCAACCCAAGTTTCTTAATGCAGTAACAAGGGTGAATTTAGAACTCAAAACTCACACTCAGTCAGAATGCTGAGAAGAACACAACCCATCAAGCACGAAACAGTCAGTAAACATTAGTAAGCATTAGGTTTTTAATCCCATGACTAATGCCAATCACATAAACACTCCTGGAAGCTGGTTCCAGAGCCCAGGTATCTCCTCTCCTAGGAGATACCTTTACCCAGGATGCAAAATTAATCTCTCCACTGCCCCCTCCATTTAGTTCCACCAATCTTTGTTTCTCTGCCTGCATTCAGTGACAGGGATGCTTTACAGCGCTAGCTGGTATCCCTTCCTTGGAGAGGAAAGATCAAGTTTGAATCCTTCAGGTTTTTCAGTCTGAAAAGCTAGGTCACTTAGTACCTGAGTACTAATTTTCAAATTATCATTAGGTTATCATATCAAAAAGATTCTATCCTTCAGCCATATGTATAACCTGTGGAAGCAATGCTTTGTACAATCAGTGTAACTCAATGCTATCAGAATCTATGGGGTGGTACCATATGATACTTTTATACCAGGTCCCCTGATCTGTGAATTTCCAAATGGATTCAGACACAAGTACCTCAACGCTGGAAAGACAGGGTTACTCCAGGCATATTTAGTAACCTATAGCTCTGGTACTTCCTAAGTCTACTAGAAAAAGTTGAGGCAGACAAATTTGGTCAACAACATGCCTGGACTTTCTGTATAAAGATTTTAATTTGATAAATAGACACCTACAACTTTTAACACCTGCTGTTTTGCACAGAATGCTTTAACCTACACAAACCTACACAAACACAAAGCACAAAGACTGCATGTAGGTTACTACCAAAATAATTAAAAAAAACCCAAACCACAAAACCAATGTACCCTCCCCAACGCTCCTCAAAACCACTTCCAATACAATGGAAGTGCCAAAGCAGAGGAGATATAGTATAATCTCAATGGTGCCCAAAGTGAATTTCGGTATAAGTTTATAAGTATCAGTCCTTTATGGACAGTGTTAAAAAATAGATCTTAGCAAAGGTACAGAAAGTGTAGTCACAGAAAGTACTTACTGAATGTAATTCTGGAAAAATCTCCTCCATGGCAAAGTACTCCATGAAAGTGGCAAATCCCTCATTCAGCCAGAGATCGTTCCACCATTCCATAGTTACTAGATTGCCAAACCACTATGAAAGACCAAAAACATCATTCTTTTTCAGAAATAAAATCAAATAAATACAATAACACTCCATCCATCCTCAGCTTTATCTTGTGGCAAAATCAAGCTCAGTCAAAACCACGTTAATGCTTTTGCATGAACAACTACCTGTGTATGTCATGACAGAGTTGCACTCTGCCTGTTGTACTGCAGAAAATGCACCTGCAGGTATTCTGAACAGATACAACGCACAGTGAGGGAAGGGGTGAATTCAAAGATGGAATCACATTAAAAAAAAAAAAAAAAAAAAAAGAACCCACCACATTTAAACAATGACCTCCCCAATCTAGTACCTGATGGGCAAGCTCATGTGCTATCACTGCGGTTATTAACTTTTTATCCATTGCTGAAGAAGTGGTACTGTCAAACAAGAGCGCTGTTTCTCGGAAGGTGATCAAGCCCCAGTTTTCCATTGCACCAGACTGAAAATCAGGAATTGCTACCAGATCTGGAAAAGATTTGAAAGAAGATTTTGAAAACTGCTAGCTAAAGCAATTCTGTATTTCAAGTCTACCTCTTCTATTATATAATCCCTAAACCCCTCATTGTTTAAATCCTGCAGTGTGGACATGTGCTTACATCTAGAGCATACAAGCCCCATAGATTTATAACCATGCTTGTCTAACAGTACTCTTACACAAACAACTTAAAGCACTACGCAGACACTGCCTATAGACCTTGTATGCACACAAGTAACAAGCAAATGGGTCTGCCCCTACTGAAAGTAGTCTTAGAAGACTGCATGTCATTATCTTTCCATTCAAACTAACACATGCAGAGAAATCATGCTGAAGATTTTGCACTGGTGAACATGGTTCACAGACTGAGAATTCTGTATCTCTGTATCAAGACACATCAAATTAAATTTATACCAAATTGTTTATTTGATATTATGTGCAAGTATAAGCAATCCAGTGTCAAAAGCTCCCAAAAATTTTCCACCTTGGTAATCACTCATACTCGGTCAAACATTTAATGAATTTTTTCATTAATTTTGGGGAAACCTTATTTCACAGATATTTTATGCTGTCTTTTTTTTTTTAAGCATACCTTTTCAGAATGAAAGGTCCCCTGAATTTCTCAGAATTGATAAGGGCTTCTTCTCTTTAAAAAAAGTTCAAAAGAACTTACCTAATTTTTCAAGAGGGTAGTTCATTAAAAAGTATTTTTGATAAAATTCCAGAAGTTTCACTGCTGTGTTTAGGGCATACTCAGCCTGGTTTAGATGTTGCGGTATGGCATAGACAGATACCTAGTACAGAGAAAACAGAGAAAAGACTTTGAAATGTACCGCTACAAAAGTTTTAGAAGTGAAAGAGGAGCTGGCAGGAGTTCCTCAAACAGAGAGGATATGGTTTTGGGACTACACACAAAAGTTACAAACACTAGTTATGAAGCTGTCAATAAAGAGTTAAATTTTTTGCTGCAGCTTATTCACTAGTCAAAATACAGACAGATTATCCAATTGACCAATGTGTATACAAGAACAATTCAAGGCTGACACCTTAAAGGAAGGTATTCCAGGAGGGTCTACATGAACACAAATTGATCCATTCCCTTTTTTACTCCCTGATGAGTTATCAAGTGACCCTCCCTGCATACCTCAGTTAATCTATAAGTTTAGGCTACCAGTATGATAACACTAGTATCACCTGCAAAAAATTCTCTCAAGAAAATAACAATTGGCACAAAGGTCATCCATTTCCCCATCTAAGGAACAGACACATTAGACATGATGTAATAAGCATTCATAAAAATTGAAAGGTTACAGTCTCTGTCTATTCATGTTGAAGTGGCTGTATCAAGAATATAACTTCGATTAGGTCACAGGTTGATCCAGGTTTAGGACACCCTTTCATACACAAACACAAAATATGTTGAGACTAAATTTCCTGTTCTAAAAAAAAAAATGTCCCTCTTACTATGCTACAAATCAGTAAAAAAATGACATTTCAAATAGATGGCTAGGGTGGCCTTTTCATTTTTGAGTTTGAACCAAGCACATACAAGTAAGGATCTATCTAATGTAGTGTTCCTGAAGTACAGTAGTATTATTAGCCACAAATTCTAAGTTCAAAGAGAAAACATAATAGTCCCCCAGGATCTTCTGGAGTTGAGAAAAATCTCATTGCATTATGAACACAAAGCAACTTTACTTCAACTCTAAGTTATCCTATAATATTCATGACAATAAACTTATGTATGAACTGGTTAGCTCAAAGTTTTTGAATCTCCCAGCCACAAATTGCTGGAAGCATTTTGAGAATGTATTTCATCGAAAACATCATTACATGCTTCCTTCTTACAGTCTCCCTTGGCTTACTAGACACTGTTGGCAACAGAACAACCCACTGCCTAGACTCTTATGCTTTGCCCTTTTAAGCTGGCAAGCACTCTTATACCTTAGTAGAGCCCTTGTGTTCCCTGCCTTCTAAAGATCTGCTGGACTTCCCTAGCTAGGCCAAATCTTGCTTGGTGGTCAGAATGAAGGAGAAGCACAATTACGAACCACTTTATCACTCAGTCTTCTCCTCTCCTACATGCCTCTGTCATAAAACACTTCTGAAGTCCTGACAATCTATGCAAGTTAGTCTCACTATTACGAACAAAGCAAAGCACACCACTTAGTTGTTTCAGGCTCTGTGTAAACACAAAACATTTAGTATACTGATCAGTTTTCTGTGTGGTAAAGAACTGGCTACATGGTTTTACCAGAATTCAGTTCAAATACAGACCTGAATAGTAGCCAAAAGGGGGAAAAAAAGGAAAAAAAGGACTTAGTAGTCTAACTTTCACATTAGACCAAACAGTCTGTCCTATTCAGCTATAATTAGAAATACTTGTTCAGTCAGAATCAAAGCCTATTGACCAGTATCTTTACTTGTGTATACTGGATTAAAGAGAGGGCTGCTTCTGCTACTAGCACTACTACCTCTGGCTCTTTCTAGGTAGGTACTGGCACTTCCAAAATTTCACCACGAAGAGGCAGTTCCTTCTAGAGAGTCAGGAAAATAATTGCTCACGTGAAACTCCTGCACCTCCTAAAATTAGATTAAGCAGCATCTCCTAATATTACCATGCTTTTTCTTTAGTTACTTTAATGGCACACATTGTAGGAACTGCACACTGACGCTGCAGGCCGTGTCCCCATGAAGGACAAAGACCAAACAGGATCAACTCTTTGATTTTTGGAACCTTTGGAAAAAAAAACCAACAACCCACAATGAAAGAATTGTACTCAAGTGACTAAATACAGACTTAAAGTTAGCCTAAATTTGCTCTACTGCAGAGCATGGGTAGGTTATCTTTGCAGGTATAGAACATATTTGCAGCACTGCTTGAAATAGTATGTAGACTTTCCTGGGAACTGTATTGTTTCTCTGCATCACCTGAAAAACTCTTGGTTTGCGTGACAATACTCCCTCACAGATGAATCATTAAACTAAAAGTTTAAAGCTTCCAGCTCTGAAAGCTCTTCAGAATTTTAGATTTTGTAAATTTCCATTGTTAACAACACCTGATACTGAGTCCCTTGCTGTAAAAGTCTTCTCCAACTGGTGTAAGCTCTGAAGTGATTCCAACCTATAGCGTATGGCTTTTGTCTACCTATAATGAGTATAATAAAGCCAAGTAAATAAATACATTTAAAAGAAACAGTTTGCTGCTTGGTTTGATGATTTTTTTGGCTTGATTTGGTTGGCTTGGGAGGGGTGAAGGAGAACTTAAAGTGGAAAAAACATACCAGACTCCCATTAGTTTCCCTGCTGATGTTTTCCAAGTCTGCAACAACAAAGGCTACTAGGTAGGTGCTCATCTTCAAACTCACAAAAAACTCATCTTGAACAATTCCATCTGTCACAGGAGTAGTGGCTTTCTGCAGGAGAAAGGAAAATGTCGTTATTAATGCAGACAAAAGAACACTAAGACATTCAAGGAATCAATGTTAAATCAAAGAATTACTTCATGCTAGGAACAGTTTATAAGCAAACTTGCAGAACATCTTTATATTTTGATTACGTTTCAGTGGAATATATGATACTCACAAACTACTCATGGTGCAACAAAACTTAAAGAGACATGGAACATGTAAGCCTGTATACCCAAGGAAGCTTTTGTTATGTAGTATTACCAGACAACTGCATTGCTGGAGAAACCATTAAATCCCCAGTATAACCAAAAGTCAACATAAAGATTAGCATTAACTCAAGAGAGCTTTAGGCCAAATCGGAGACACAGTTCAGCATAGCCTACTAAAAATATTGGTATTGCATGACTTAAACATGGGTCTCTTCACAGAAGCCTCTTCAAGACTTGATAACCAGACATCATAATTATTTTAAAATAACAGAACAAAAAAGCCCTCGTGCTCCCACCCCCTTACAAATCAAAAGAGATTGCCTTTAAAAAAGTGAAGAAAACCTAAGGTTTCAGTTAGTTCAAAGCAAAAGCATGCCCAGCTTAAACACACACTGCCAAAAGTAATTGCTCAGTCTTCTGAAGTAAGATAACATGGTGTATCTAAAATTACTTTTACTGCAGAGGTTTTTCTTTAATATTAGTCCTGGAAACGCATGCTGTATGCTTTAAAGTACTTTTCTGTAGAGTTCTTCAGAAATGTAAATTACATAAATGAGTTTAAAACCACTGTAGTGCAGAATAGTAAAGGTCTGGAGACAGGGATGGCAGTTCATGTGCCTTCTGAAGCTTCATAAATAAGTTTATTTCCAGAAACCTCAAACATTTAAAAAACAACAATAACCTTAATTTTAGATACAATAATTTCAAACCAAACAATGATTTACTGAATGCCGCCTTTTCTTCGTTCTTCGCTGCTAAAGCTGTCCCTCATGAATCCCAAACCCTGGAGGCAAGGGGGAAAGTCTGGAGAGAGGAAGATTTTCCCTCAGTTGAGGAGGACCGGGTCAGAGACCACTTGGCCAAGCTGGACATCCATAAGTCCATAGGCCCTGACAGGATGCACCCACGAGTGCTGAGAGAGCTGGCAGATGTTATTGCTAGACCACTCTCCATCGTCTTTGAAAGGTCATGGGGAACAGGAGAGGTGCCGGAGGACTGGAGGAAGGCTGACATCACTCCAATCTTCAAAAAAGGCAAGAAGGAGGACCTGGGGAACTACAGGCCCGTTAGTCTCACCTCTGTCCCTGGGAAGGTAATGGAGCGACTCATTCTGGATGTCATCTCCAAACACGTTAAGGAACAGGAAGTTATTGGAAGTGGTCAACACGGATTTACCAAGGGTAAATCATGCTTGACCAATCTGATAGCCTTCTATGATGTTATAACTGGTTGGATGGATGAGGGGAGAGCCGTAGATGTCATCTACCTTGACTTCAGCAAGGCTTTTGACACTGTCTCCCATAACATCCTTATTCGGAAGCTGAGGAAGTGCGGGCTAGATGAGGTGACAGCGAGGTGGATTGAGAGCTGGCTGTGTGACAGAACTCAGAGGGTTGTGATCAGTGGCACAGAGTCTAGTTGGAGGACTGTAACCAGCGGTGTCTCCCAGAGGTCAATACTCGGTCCAATCTTGTTCAACATATTCATCAATGACATGGATGAGGGGACAGAGTGTATCCTCAGCAAGTTCGCTGATGATACCAAACTGGGAGGGGTGGCTGACACTCCAGAGGGCCGCGCTGTCATCCAGCGTGACCTGGACAGGCTGGAGAGATGGGCAGAGAAGAACCTAATGAGGTTCAACAAGAGCAAGTGCAAGGTCCTGCACCTGGGCAGGAAGAATGCTAGGCACCAGTAAAGGTTAGCGGTGGACAAGCTGGGAAGTAGTTCTGAGAAGGATCTGGGGGTCCTGGTAGATAGTAAATTATCCACGACCCAGCAATGTGCCATTGTCGCCAGGAAGGCCAATGGAATCCTGAGCTGCATAGGGAAGAGTGTGGCCAGTAGGTCGAGGGAGGTCATTCTCCCCCTCTACTCTGCACTGGTGAGGCCACAACTGGAATACTGTGCCCAGTTCTGGGCTCCCCAGCTCGGGAGTGACAGGGAACTACTGGAGAGAGTCCAGCGCAGGGCAACTAAGATGACTGAGGGATTGGAGCATCTCCCTTATGAGGAAAGGCTGAGAGAGCTGGGACTCTAGCCTGGAGAAGAGAAGACTGAGGGGAGACCTTATAATGGCGTACAAGTATCTAAAGGGTGGGTTGAAGAAGGATGGAGCCAGACAGTGGTTCAGTGGTTCCCAGTGACAGGACAAGGGGCAATGGGCACAGGTTGGAACATAGGAAGTTCCGTTCAAATGCACAGAAAAACTTCTTTACAGTTAGGGTGACAGAGCACTGGAACAGACTGCCCAGGGAGGTTGTGGAGTCCCCTTCTCCGGAGATTTTCAAGACCCACCTGGATGCAGCCCTGAGTAACGTGCTCTAGGCAATCCTGCTTTGGCAGGGAAGTTGGATTAGATGACCTCTAGAGGTCCCTTCCAACTCTGAAAATTCCGTGATTCTGTGAATGATTTAACATTTAACTGCCACTGAAAATTTAACTGTCAGTCTTAAAAAGGAATAGATTTTTAAGCCTGAAGATACAGTCAATATAATCATTGAGTCTGACCACTGCATATGAACAGAATGCCATTGTTTAATTCCTTCAACAAATTAATAAGTTTCTGCCTTTACTACAGCTTCATTTTCATAAAGAGGTGACGCACCATGGCTGCAGATAACCGGATTCAAAAATCAGTAATCTTCATTTAAAAACAAACAAACAAAACCGCAAAACAAAACACCACAAGCCCAAAACACACACAGTTTATTTCTAGCCTTAATGTGTGCCAGCCACTATATATTGCCATATTAGTGATGTACATGCTAGTTGGGAAGGCCTGCTTCTGAGACCTCTTGCTCATGTAGGTTTTTATTAAAAAAGATGAAGTTCACATTTAACCTTTTCATTGATAAACTAAAAAGCCTCTCCATTCAGCACAGCTTGTTACCAAGACCTGCAGTTATTACAGAAGAATCTGTACCACTTTTTTTCGTAACAGGGGTTTGTTTACAGAATGGTCAGGGTTGGAAGGGACCTCTGGAGATCATCTAGTCTACCACCTTGCCACAGCAGGGACACCTACAGCAGTTGCACAGGATGGCATCCAGGCGGGTTTTGAATGTCTCCAGTGTCGGAGACTCCACAACCTCTCTGGGCAGCCTGTGCCAGTGCCCTGCAACCCTCAAAGGAAAGAAGTCCCTCCTCATGTTAAGATGGAACTTCCTATGTTCAAGTTTGTGCCCGTTACCTCTTGTCCTATCACTGGGCACCACTGAGAAAAGACTGGTCCCATCCACCTGGCACCCTCCCTATTTATAAGCATTAGTAAGATCCCCCCTCAGTCTTCTTTTCTCTAGACTAAAAAGATCCGAGTCCCTCAGCCTTTCCTCGTAAGATTGATGCTCCAGTCCCCTAATCATCTTGGTAGCCTTTGCTGGACCCTCTCCAGCAGTTCCTTGTCCTTCTTGAACCAGGGAGCCCAGAACTGGACACAGTACTCCAGACGCAGCCTCACCAGGGCAGAGTAGAGGGAGAGAATGACCTCCCTCGACCTGCTGGCCACACTCCTCTTGATACACTCCAGGGTGCCACTGGCCTTCTTGGCCACCAGGGCACATTGCTGGCTCATGGTCATCCTGTTGTCCACCAGGACTCCCAGGTCCCTTTCCACAGAGCTGCTCTCCAGGAGGTCAGCCCCCAACCTGTACTGATGCATGGGGTTATTCCTCCCCAGATGCAGTACCCTACACTTGCCCTTGTTGAATTTCATAAGGTTGCTCTCCGCCCAACTCTCCAGCCTGTCCAGGTCACGCTGAATGGCGGCACAGCCTTCCGGCGTATCAGCCACCCCTCCCAGTTTTGTGTCGTCAGCAAACTTGCTGATGGTACACTCCATCCCTTCATCCAGGTCATTGATGAATATATTGAACAGCACTGGACCCAGTTCTGACTCCTGAGGGACACCACTTGTTACTGACCTCCAACTGAACTCTGCACCACTAACCACAACCCCCTGAGCTCTATCTGTCAGCCACTGTTCAATCCACCCCACTGTCCATTCATCTAACCCACACTTCCTAAGCTTGCCTCTGAGGATGATGTGGGAGACAGTGTCGAAAGCCTTGATGAAGTCAAGGTAGACAACATCCAGTGCCGTCCTCTTGTCCACCCATCCAGTCATGCCATCGTAGAAGGTTATCGGATTAGTCAGACATGACTTTCCCTTATTGAATCCATGTTGACTACTTCTGATAACCTTCTTTTCCTCCGGATGCTTGGAGATGACGCCCAGAACAAGCTGTTCCACCATCTTTCCAGGGATGGAAGTGAGGCTGACTGGCCTATAGTTTCCTGGGTCATCCTTCTTGCCCTTTTTGAAAACTGGAGTGACACTGGCTTTCCTCCAGTACTCAGGCACCTCCCCTGTTCTCCAGGACCTTTCAAAGATGATGGAGAGCAGCCCAGCAACGACTTCTGCCAGCTCCCTCAGCACTCATGGGTGCATCCCATCAGGCCCCATGGACTTGTGGATATCCAGTTTGCTTAACTGATCTCTAACTTGTTCTTTTTCAACCAAGTCTTGCTTCCTCCAGATTTTCTCTGTTACCGACAAAGTCTGGGACTCCTGAGGGCTGGCCCAAGCAGTGAAGACAGAAGCAAAGAAGGCATTCAGCAGCTCCGCCTTCTCTGCATCATCTGTAACCACGGCACCTGTCTCGTTCAAGAGCGGGCCCACATTTTCCCTAGTTTTCCTTTTGCCTCCTATATACTTCAAGAAACCCTTCCTATTGGCCTTGATATCCCTCGCCAGATTCAGTTCCAAGGCTGCCCGGGCTTTCCTTGTTTCATCCCTGCATACCTTGACAGCATTCTTATACTCATCCCAAGCAGTCAGCCCCTTCTTCCACCTGAGCTTTTTCAGAAGCTCCCTGCTTAGCCATGCAAGTCTCCTCCTTCCCTTGCCTGATTTCTTGCTCTTAGGGATACACTGATCCTGAGCGTGGAGGAAGTGGTGCTAAAATATCAACAAGATGTCTTGAGCCCCCTTACTCTCTAGAGCCCTCTCCCATGGGATTTCTCCAAACAATGTCTTGAAGAGATCAAAGTTAGCCCTCCTGAAGTTTAAGGTTTCAACCCCACTTGTCATTTTGTGCATACTGCACTTAATCCTGAACTCTATCTCCTCGTGATCACTGCAGCCAAGTGTGCCCCCAACCTTAACATCCTCCACCAGTCCCTCTGTTTGTTAGTACTAGGTCCAGTAGTACACCTCTCCTTGTGGTCTCCTTCACCACCTGAGTCAAAGGGTTACCATCAATACACTGGAGGAACCTCCCATACTGTACATGCCTAGCAGTGTAGCCTTCCCAGCAGATACCAGGGGTGACTGAATTCCCCCATGAGAACCAAGGACTGTGATTGTGAGGTGATTCTCACCTGTCTGTAGAAGGCCTCATCAACTTCCCCATCCTGATCAGGTGGCCTGTAATAAACACCCACAACAGTATCTCTCCTGTTACCCTGTCCCTTAATCCTTACCCACAAGCTCTCAACTTGCTCTTCATCCGCCCCCAGGGAGAGCTCTATACATTCCAGTTGCTCTCTCACATAAAGAGCAACTCCCCCACCTCGCCTCGCTGGCCTATCTTTCCTAAAGAGAACATAGCCCTCCATGACAGCGTCCCAGTCATGTGAGCTATTCCACCATGTCTCAGTAATTGCAATGAGATCATGGCCCTGTGACTGCACACAAACCTCTAACTCCTCTTGTTTGTTGCCCATGCTTCGTGCGTTAGTGTATAGGCATTTCAGAGAGGCCAATGAGTGTGTAGTTTGTGCCCTTGAGGGGTGGTAGGCCTTCCGATTCTCAAAAATACTAGCACTCTGCCCCACAAGTGCTGAGCTACTACAGCCAGGCACCTCTCTGGTGAGGCCAGTTACATCCCCATCCCCCTTCCAACCTAGTTTAAAGCTCTCTCAACGAGCCATGCTAACTCTAGTCCTAAAACCCTTTTCCCCCTGTGAGACAGGCTTTTCCCATCTGCTGTCAGCGGGTCTGGTGTTCCGTAAATCAGGCCCTGATCAAAGAACCCAAAACCCTGCCCATAGCACCAGGTTCAGAGCCAGTCATTGACCTACTGGCTCCTCCTGTTTATCCCTTCATCAAACGCCGCAACTGGAGGGATAGAGGAGAACAAGACTTGGGCTCCCAATCCCTTAACGCATCATCCCAAGACCCTGAAATCTTTCTTCATTGCCCTCAGCGTTCTTCTCACTGCGTCATCACTGCCTACCTAAAAACTAAAAGGGGATAATAATCTCATTGCTGCACCAGGGAAGGAAGCTTCCTCTTAACATCGTTAACCTGGGCCCCAGGGAGGCAGCAAACTTCCCTATATAGCGGGTCCAGTCTACATATTGGGCCTTCTGTTCCCTTCAGAATTGAATCACCTATTACAATGACCCATCTTTTGTTTTTTACTGAGGCAGTTTTGATTTGGGGGGTGGTCCGACGAGGCCTCAGTGACACCTCCAAGCTGGAAGGATTATCATCCTCACCGTTGTTCAGTTCTCCTTGCAGAGCACTGTATCTGTTCTGCAATGGGACCTCAGAAGGTGTGGTAGTTGGCGGGCAAACAGGCTGCGGCGTCCGTTGTGTCGGGCAGGAACACCCCGCCATTGTCCCCTGTCCTCCAAGCTACCCTGTTCAGACAGTCAGGGACAGGAGTGGGAGTTCCCTGTAGCAGGGGCTCTGTCTGCCTGCTGGGTTTCTGTAATGGGAGACAGGGTATGACTCCAGGCGTCTATCTCCCTGTTGCATTCCCTGATAACCCTCAACCTACTTACCTCCTCCCTGAGCTCCATCACTAAGCGTAGGAGCTCCTCTACCTGGGCACACCTGCCACAGGCATGCTCACCACTGCCATTCAACACTGGCGTGAGAGCAAGGCACACCCTGCAGCCTGACACTTGGGTGGCAACGTGTTCGCATGAGAGATCTTGTCTGCGAAGCAGCATCAGAGGTGGTGCGTGCACAGTGCATCGGGGCCATGGTCTTCTGCTGGGTAGATACCATGGCTACCTGACCAAGTTGGTAGGTTTGCAGCACCCTTCCGTGTGACCCGTCGTGCTCCGTTAGCCCGGTCGGTTCGCCCACTTAGGGGGTCCACCCTTCCGTGGTGCTCCCAGGTGCCGCCCTGGGTGCCTCACTCTGGCTGCACACTTGCTCGGTGCGCAGAGCCGGCTCGCTGCGCTCCTTCACAGCTTCTTTGGAACTGCCGCGCGTGCTGCAGGCTCCGCTCTTGCCACTTCAGCAGCCCTCCCGCAAGTTGCCGGTCCCAGCATGAGCACAAGGACGAGCTAGTCGCTTTTTCCAGCTTTGAAAGGCCTCAAAAAGAGCCCCTTGGCGGCCCTTTTCACCTCCAATCCCCTTCCCCAGTGTGGACTTACCTGCACTGCAGCTGGTCTCCTCTGCAAGTGAGTTTAAGTGTTAATTTTCAGAAGCGAGCCTATCCAAATAATGATCTCACCAATGCAATGTAAGTCTATACAACATGATCCTCTTATTCAATTTTCACATTTCTTTCTTTAAGTGTACAAGAATCAACTCACTAGCCCGTACTTACTGCATTGGGAGCCTACACTACCTAACAGAATACCTAATCCAGGCTAAGTCTAAAATGCAAGAATTTAGCATGTGCTAGAGCACTTGTGAGATCAGGGACAAAAACTATGAAATAAATCATAAAAACATGCCAATTAAAAGGAGATCTGCATATAAAAATGGGTACCATTAGAAGACAACTCACTGACACAAGAAATGCTGTTGAGGTAGCATACTATTTCATAGAAACTCTTGTTCTAATTTCTTAATTGTACAGTCACAAAAATAAGGATTTATTATAATTCACACATGCAAATTATCTTGACAAATTACAAAACCCAAAGGAACCACTTCTGAACCCATTAACTGACTGCATGTCTGGATCTCATACAACAACAAAAGAGGAATTACACACTATCAAATTATCAGGGCATAAATTTGGGGGTCAAAATGACAGAAAACAATATTGTTTGCAGTATAAACACAAATGAGAAATTATCTTGGAGATATTATCCATTAGCAAAACTATCAATTCACTTGGTTGATATGTTCTTATACCTTCTTGGTAAATTATAATTAAACCTGATCTGTTCTTTTGACACAAGAACTTGCATTTGATGCCCAGCACTAAACATACTACTTCATTGCTTTTAATGTCTTTTTTTTATTATCTTTCTTTTACTTCTGGAAGCTTTCTGAAATCTTTATCCATCATACAGATAATGTAACAGCCAATTTTTAAAACAGAGATGGAAACAACAGAAGAAAATGCAGATGAAATTTTCAATATGCTCTTAAACACATACAAGCTCAGTAAATGTTACAAACAGACAAAGAGTGGACAAACTGGTAGTTCAGTGAAAAGCGTCTGATACTAAGAACAAATGCAGCAAGACAGAGAAGGTGGGTTAAAAAGCAGAGAATTGAATGATGGAAAAGCCTGACAAGATGGGAAGGAAGGAGAATTCTCAGCCTGAAGGAGGCACAGGACTTCTGGCTATTGCAGTATGCAAGGCAGAAGAGGAAGAAGCAGACCTGAAGGTAATTCAAGTGGTATGAAAAACAGTAGCAGGAATCAAAACACGATAAAGAGAGGCATGATGTAATTTAAAAGGGAATTCATAATGCAGGAGTGGCACAAGTCATTGGAAGAACAATCCTATGTAGAGAAAGATGGGTAGGGAAAAGACGATTTTTCTACGCAGTCCAGGAACAGCCAAACAGTATATATCTAATGTGACCAGTAGGGAAAATTCATAACACCAATGTTAAGATGATACAAATGTGCAATACCAACCCATTTTTCACTGCAAATAGAATGGGTACAAGGTCACATCTCTCAAATGCTGATTGTCCGAATGGCTTCCTATCTCCTTGAAAAATTAGCAATGCAATGAATGCTACTCTGCAGCAAGAAAGGCTAGAAACTTAAATGTAAATGGGTGCTGAAGTAAGGAGGAAGAGAGAGGTATATTAATGGCCTTACAGTAAAGGCAGCTCATCAGTATGTCTTCTCCATGTGGACGATTCCTCACCGTGCACACACATCAAGTACACAACATTAGTAACCACAGACAGCACCAAAAGAGCTACTAGATGCTTTGTGACAGCATTCATAGTTGAGCAGGAACAGATGGGATGGGGACCAGCTTCTTCCTAAGCACAGAACCCCACAGGCACATGTTTTGCAGGACTGCCAATGCAAGGCAGAAGTTATGGGACGATGCAAGACTAAGGCAAGTAACAATCTGTCTTTTCCAGATTAAATTCACATGTCCTGAGGTGTGACAGTCCACTATTTCCAGACTAATTAGAGGAAGATTCCCTGGCAACAAATAATAATTTGCTAAACAAGAAATACAGGGTTGCCCTTTCAGGCATGCTGGTTGGACCAATTAAGTCACAATTTTTGGCAACACAGAGCTTGAGCTCCAAGTAGCTTCCCTGCAGATTCTCTCAGGAAGGCTGAAAACCCTGCTCATATCTAATGACACACTGTTCACTGCATTGTGATCCACTTGCATAGTTTGCAGGAAGACACAATCTGAAATCTCACAGTCTTGCCCAATGCCGTAAACACATGGAGCAGTTTCCTGGATGACTACTTTCTGTCCATGCAAAGTTGCATAAACACCTTGCACAAAAGACATGAAATCTGAGTTAAATCATTGGGAAAAGTAAGGAAAGTGGTGGAGGGGCTAGATTAAATGACTCAACAAAGCATTTACTGAAGAAGGCACCTTGGAGGTGCTGCACAACCGCATATGCTGGGAAAAAAACAAAGGAGGTAGATATGCCTGCTTGCTACCGTGAGGGCTCTTGCTTATTTTTCTGAGAAGTCTATTCCCACAATGGGCATTAGAATCATAGAATCATAGATTCTAATAGGGATGAAAATTGTCACAGAATATCCTTTCTCATCTTCTTTCTCATCTTTATAATGATGTCATCAGAGATAAGCAAAACAACATACAGAATATACCAGGATTAGGGTAGCAGTAAACATTCTACGGTAGTGTGCTACAATAGAAGAGCTGATACAAAAATAGTCTTGGTCTTTCAGAGAACACATCAGCATCTTTTAGACTACCCATCATCTGTGGAAGGTAGACTGAAGAATAGGATAGACTTTTAGCAACTATGTGCAATTAGCTCAGCAATGTCTGCTCCACACATGCAGCAGTGGTAAACCATAGTTTACTTTTTGTACATAAAGAACTATGGAAGCTCTTGAAAGTTGCCTTAGCCACTTGTCCAACTCCTAGCAGAGGAAAGTGACTGAACACCCTTTCTTGTTTACATAAAAAAGGAGAATTGTCCAGCAAAGTCTGTTCTTTTTTCAATGATGAAAAGAGCAACAAATAAAGTGCTCTTAGGTATGGACGTAAACTAAAGTGCTGCAATCCTGTTAAAGTAATGGTTGAGAATCACCATAAATCCACGAATGTAAACATTCATGCTCTGTGAAAAAGACGTTATTTCACAAGGTCATAGTTTTCAAAAACAGGGTAGCTATATCAGCATGTGAGCTTTTGACAACCTTCTGGAACCCAAACTGCACAGTGTACACGTGTGTCCCACCAACACCAAGGGTGTAAATTTTTTCATCACTGGTTAGATCAATGCCAATATTAACGAATTTCTGTTTGGTGATAATGTTTTGATGAGACAGGACCTAGTGCAGACACTGACTACGTAATGCTAGTCTTGCTGGTCTGTCTAAACAAATTAGGCTTCTATAAAGGTTTCTCCAAAGGCTTAATGGCATAAAGCATCACCATAAAACTCAGATATGCGCGTACAATATTTTGCCTGAAATGATCTAGCTGAAGGAATTTCAGATCCCTCATTCGTATTCTGGTGTTGACTCTGTATTGATACTGTACTTCCCCTCATTTAGGCTCCAAAGCACACCCTTCAAGATCAGGCATATCTGTCATAGAGACTGTTGCTAGTCACACAAATTACTGATAAAGATATTCCAGTATTCTGCACATGTGCAGTATGAACAAACATACAAAACTTAAAAGCAAATCTTAAGGGCTCTTGAGACTGATGTAACCAACAACAAAATTCCTGCAAAGTAATGATTCCTTTAAATTCAACAGGAGTCCCTCCCATAGCTATTCAACTGTCCCTACAATAACATCCTGCACTGTGCAAAGATTTTAACAGTTGTTTTCTCTACAAAGTTACTTAGTTCAAGTTTTCGATGAAGAGAAAGTTGTTTTATTATAAAGTCATACAGTTTATAGCTTATCCACTCAAGTCAATCCCCTAGACACTAATGCAACAAAAACACAATGCAAAGCACTTAAACAGATTACCTATGCAGCAGCTTTACTTAAATTCCTCTACAAAAGCAGGTACCTTTGGCATATTTGACAGAGTGGAAAGTTTCTCGTCTCTTTTGATCTTGATTAAAAAAGTAGCTTTAAATGCTGGTTCATCAAAGCACGGAAAAGCAGACCTTGCTGCCAGAGGTTCAAACTGAGTTGCTGCAAACCACCTAATGGGAAGAATAGAGAAAAGCAAATTAAGAGTTATGAAAAGGATAAATGTCAGTTTATTTATGACAGAACAGCCATTTTTCCTCCAAATCTTGTAACAGCTTGTTATGGGAGAAGCTTTCTGAATGGTAGATGACAGGGTTAGTCCAGTCAGAATAAATGCTTCGTTAACAAAAGGTTTTTTTAAAAACCCAAAAAAAGTATTTATTTGAGGACTAATCTGCTTAGCTGTTTTTTGCTATCTTAGCAAAGAAGAACACACCTGGAATGACACAATTACAGAACTATTACCAAAATGTAAGCCAGCCAATTTCCAGAAGGAGTGAAAAAAAAGGAGATTGAAAAATTAAATTAGTGAGCATGCCCACGAAATGAAAGTTTTGCAACCTCAGCAGCAGATGGGACTACAAGGAAGCTTTTTCATCTAATTGTCATGCTTCCTCCTGCAGATGCTCCCATAGTTTATTTAATTGTATGCCTGCTCCCTTTGCTGGCTAGTAGATGGATTCTGTGTAAACTCATGTACTGTTTTGTCTCTAATCCAACAGCTAGTCATACCACAAGAGAACTTCTCATTTTACATTCCTTCTCCAGTATTTTGATACTAACTAGCTGCAGAAATTACAGCTTTTCCTGGAGAGCATCTCTGACTTGTGTTCTGCTCCTGCAAGACAATCCTGGGAGCTCAAAAAGAAGTTTGCAAATTTAAGTCTTATATTTACTGGAGCTAAACAGTGGAGAGAACAGTGGTTCACATTACTTTTTTCTTTTGTTTGTTGTTTTTATTTTTAAACCTACGGCTGAGCTACCCACAAGTTTTTGGGGTTTTTCTTTTCTTCTGCACCATGACTCCAACATTTTTGGACCCACAACTTTTCTGAGGCGGCACACTGCTGACAATTCATAAGAGTCATCTCCATGCCTGCTTGCAACTTCTTACTCCTCTCTTCCCGCTCACCAACAATCCTGAAGTTGGTGCCGGAAGTTTCTTTTTTTTTTTTTTTTGTTTTCCTTCACCCCAAGATTTTGCAGAAGAAAAACAAACAATAAAGAACCATTCTGCATAAAAATATAAATAAGGCTCAACTTTTTACATATATTTGCAACTGGCAACTGTGAGTTATTTTGCCATTTTATATTTCAAAGTTTTTGTGGCAATATAAAAAGTCTTCAAAAAAAAAAAACTAGAAGAAAAGACAGTTTCTTGCAAAAGCAGCTTGATACCTTGAGTTTTATACAGGAAATGCAATAACAATACAGGTTGTCAAAGCAGCCTGCATTTGTAAAACCACTGACATTAAGCAGAGACAAAGGCCCTGGAAAAAGAGAAGCAGACAAGGCAATGGAAATTATGGTATCAGCGAAGAGTTATCTGAAAAGGATTTACTGAAAAACATACAAGTTAAAGCATGTGCTACATCCTGTTCTTGAACAAAAGCAGGCAGCACTGGACTGAAAGGGGAAGAAAACACAAGAACTTACTGACAGATCATCTTTTTCCTCTGTGAACACTTAAACATTCTCTTTCTACTACAGTAAATACAAGGAGAAAACAAAGCTTCAGCTACATCAGAATAGGAAAAACATGGAAATTCAAAACGAGGCTAATCATTCAAGCAATTTTTGCCTTATACACTTACTGTATTCTTACTCCCATTTACTTCATAGTAATGAATGTCTTTAACGTTTGTGATAAGCTACTTAGCTCTATTTCATTTCACCTTGTGGTTATGTTCTCCTGATGCAATCTACACCCTTTGTGATTCTTTATTATCCAACACATTCCGCAACAGAGACAACTTGTGGCATTTTTGTTATAATGACAGAATTCTGAAGCCTATCAGCAGTTTCCCAAGTGGCAACAGATTCTCTCTAATGATCATGCCTACACTGTAATGTTTTAGTATATGCTCAGAAACAACCTTTTCATAAGAGGCTTATCAACAGCACTTCACCTGGGGGATCTGAACAGCCATCTACATTTGCACCTTACTAAAACACACCCACCTTCACCAGAGAGGCAGGCAAACTGGAACAGATCAGCAATCCTTTAACCCAAATTTATTTTTTAAAATTCTTGATTTCTTAAAGCAAGCTCCTTTGACTACCTCACATAAGGACCAACAGAAACACATGGGAGTAAAGAGGAGAGAGTTCCTGCCTTGTCTCAGTTGCTCACCAATCTGAAAAAACACTTAATGTTCCACAGTTCATTGGAATGTGCCAGGTTTTGCATATATTTGAAAACTGTCGGTAAACTTCAGAAAAACAAATGAGTTTTAGTTTAAACATCTGTTGTTAATGATTAGAGAGGCCTGCTGAATCTTAAACAAAATATTCTGGGTTTTTGTTTAGAGAATAGAATAGAAATACATCTTTCTTACATCATGCAGCTTCGTAAGAGTCTATGAAATCATCTTTACACTCAATATCTTGTTTATTTCTTTAAAGATGAGCTATCATTGAGGGACCTAAATAGTTCAAACACTAGCAATGTACAGTTATCATATCTCACTGCAGAGAGAAAAATTATGACCATGGTTGCCACACTTCTGTTTTATTCTTCAAGGAGTCTCTCTGAGAAAGGCTGCAACAGCTCAGTGAAGGGTCTTGTTTTAAGCAACTGAAAAATACAATCTCAGCATGATCCTCTTCCCAGAGAATAATTTCAAGTCTATATTGTCAATTTGTAAAAGGTTGGGTTAGTGGTGTTACCTGTAAGTTCTGCCTTTCCTTTTCAGGAAACAAAATCTACCTACTAATATTTTGGAAATTTCCATACAAAATCTCTGTTGTTGCAAAGATTTGTAACATTGATAACACTGATTTTTCTTGCTTTTTCCTTCACATTCCATTTAACATTTTTTTTGAGCTTTAGATCTTAGCACCTCTTAGCACAGGCTGATAAGTGCTTTATGTCTTTACTCTATTTAGCAGTTGTTTTGTGGACCCTTCAAAACGACTTTCCTGTCATACTGGTTTATCCATCTTGTGTTTGTTGCACTGCTCTGTTTCTAGAAAACCTGCATGGATAATTACGTGCCAACAAAGGCATGAACAGTCTTTAAGTACGTGACCAGTGTAAGGCCCGTTTGAAGTGGGTGGTGGTGGGTGGCGATTTCATTAATCTTCTTGGTAAAAAGCACTAATTTACTCTTTTTAAAAATGAGTATGATGTTTCCCTTTTCTCCAGTCACTGGAGATTTTGCCTGACTGCCGTGACTTTTCAAAAACGATTGAGAGCGGCTTAGAAACTACATCTGCCGGTTCCCTTAGGACTATGGCATGGATCTCATTGGGTCCCATGGATTTATGTATGTTAAGGTTCCTCAAATGGTCTTGAACCTGATCTTCTCTTATGACAGTGGAACTTCATTCCCCAAGTCCCTGCGTTGAGACTCAGGGACTCGAGAGATGTCGGAAGAATTTCCAAAGAGAGAAAGGAAAAATTAAACCAACAAAAAGCCACACTACAGCTACCTGCAACCACTATACTGCACTACATTTAACTGACGAAGAGGCTGCCCTGCGTTAATGAACCCATCCATGAAAAGATATTTTTCAGTTAGGTTGACCAAGAGATTAAAGATCGATTTTGCTCAACAGGAATCAGTTGTAATAAACATCCAATAGAAAAAGCAACCCTTGTTATTTCTATTATCAAAGCACAATCTAGAAGTGACAGAATAGAGAAGCTGCATTTGTGGGCATACCTTTGCTCAGAATTCTCATCCTTGTAAGAAATTTTGTAAAAGCCATAATAGGTATCTGATAAATTAGATGAATATTCTATGTTGATAGTATAATTCTGTCCTACAAGGAGAGCCTCAGGAGCCATGACTGCAATCTGGTCATGCAATGGATATTCCAGGAATTCAGCTGGCTTTGCTTCACGACCTTCTGCTGAAGTAATGGTTGCCTTGGTGATATTAAGTCCTGAGCTGTGAAGTACAATCTTCTGAGTTACTCGGATGATGTTAACCACTATCTTTACAGAGCCTGCAAATTTCAGAGTAGTTAGGTTTGGCTGCAAGACAAGATCATAATGCAGTGGTACAACATCAGGAGGAAGTCTAATTTTTGCCCAAGGAAATACTTTTCCGTTGCTTGCCAAAGGGTATATTAGTTCCATTGTATGATTTTTTTTATGGCAACCTTCTTTGGTAAAGGTACATTTGGGAAGAAGATAAATTATTAATGAAACTGCAATCACAAGAACAACTGTGCAAGCCACCATAGTCCTTGCAGAGGGCACCGAACATGATCCATTTGGATTTTGTCTACAGATAGACATGTTATTCCGGAGACCTGAGCTTCTGTTCATGAAGGACATCCCCAGCAATTTTGCTGATGACTCATAATCCTCTTCATCATCGTCTATTTCATGCTCTCCGAGGCCACGCACCAAAAGCCGGGAGCTCCTTGGTTCATATTCCACTTCATCAGGCTCCAGGGGATGTAAACATGGCTCTTTTGCCAAGTCAACCACATCAGGCTCTTCTTCAAACATACTGTTTTCAATCATATTCCTGGGTAACTGAATTCGATCTGAAAAAGAAAAGACCATATGTTACATGATAAACAAAAGGCATGATTATAATACCTCAAATATAGTTTACTGAATTACAGAATGAGAAACACTTTTACAGCACATACAATCAAGAGCTCTTCGAATTTCTCTCTTGGGTTTGTTTCCAGAAAACATTTCTGTACTTTTCTTCATACTGTAATTGTTTGGTCAGTATCTTCGAAAGGATGCTTCCGTTGTACATACTCAATGACATATCTTGTACCATAACTGGGGATCAGCTATATCACTGCATAGCACTCCCATTTCATTGATGTCAGTGTCTTGGCTACATTTCCTCTGCTGCAGTAAACTATATCTGTATTCAACTAAATTTGTTAAGATAGAATATTCTTAATGTTGCAGAGTAAAGCACAGGCAGCCAATACAGTTCTAGAGGTGTTTCTGAATATGCTAGTTACTGAGTTCTTTAATAGGGGAGAAAATCTGCCAATGTGCTGGCTACATAAATAATATATCCATTTGACATTTTTAAACTTCATTTTTCACACACACCACAAAAGAGATAAAAAATATTTCTCACACAAAAATGTATATATTTTTGTATATAAATTACAGTTCCGATTGACATCTTCATTTAAGACTTAGCTGATGCAACCCTTGAAACAATCCATGCAGGTAAGAAGTTAAATCAGTGCCAGTCAGACTGTTTTTCTCTATAAAATTTGTCCTTAATAGATAACAGATCACTGAACATAAAAGAAGAATTGAAATTCATACCAAATTTTTAAAGCATCAGATACTCTTCTATTCTATATGCAGTTATATTTTAATCAAACTTCTGGTCATGTCTATAACTGTTTATGTAAAAGATTAACTTTCAGCTAATCTGGTCAGCGGAAAGTGGAAAAAATTAAACACACTGTTGGAAAGAAGTGTATACAGGAAATGGGACACGGACGCCCAGAAGTAGCTAACTTAGGACCAAGGAACTTTTTTTCATACTGTATTAAATCCAAATCACTACAAACAACAGAAAGGATGTTGGTTGGCTTTTTTTAGGACACCACAGAGTTGTCTAGAGAAGAAAACAACTCAAATGGAAAAGAAATCTATAAGGAAATTTCTCTCAAAAAAATCTCATTACTAATTTTTAAGGCCTTGAAATTACAGTTTATTTGAATTAGTCCCTGTCACAGCTTCTACCTAAGGGACTAGGCAAAACTTCTGTCCAAGTGCAAGGCTTCAGAAATGAAACTAATCTCTTCCAGAGATGAAAGTTTAATGCTAACTGAACAATAATCACACCATGCCTCTATCCCCCACATTCTGGGGTTTGAGAATGAGAAAGATAAATTTTTCTTTGGATATAAATATACTGAAAAGTAGGTTGACTTTTATTGATTTCTGACAAGAATGTACATTTTACCAATCTATATACAGTCTAGAATATCACTGTTCCTATTATACATTACTGATTTTATCTATATTGCTAAGCTCCCATCCAATAATTGAGGATAATATTATACAGAAATAAATTACATTACATTTCAGGAATACAACTACATATAGCTGCTTGATAGGACTTAAAATGTTGAAACAGACTAATGGAAGATAATGGTGGGTAAAGATTTATGATTTGGTAGTAGCCTTTTTTTTCCTTTTTTTTTTTTAATAGACAGGTTTCTATACAGCTGAAATTCTCAAAGGTTAAAATAAATCATCTTAAAGAAAAGATGGCAAGAATCTTTTCAAACCCAATATACCAAACTCCCCAACATTTATTCTAAAATGTATCAACGCTTCCTGTTTCAAGGCTACAAACTCAGAAAACTATAGCATCAGTAGCTGTAACACTGAAAAGGATGGAGCAAGAATTCTTATCCTACCCCACATTCTACCATGCTTTTCTCTTTGTGTGATATCTGTGTACTAAACCTTTAATGACACTTGCATGCCACTTATTTCAGAGTTAGACTGACAGACTGTTCAGATGCCGTCAAAACAAATAACAGCTTCATAAATCAGCACCTTGCATCTCCAACAAAAATCTACTGTGCTACTTTAAAAAAGATCCACCTTGAACATTTCTCTGCAAAAGCCTTAAAATAAGAAAAAAGAAAATAAAATCCTACCCCACAAAAATCAGTAAGAGGAAGGGGCACTGGTAAATCTGAACAAGCAATATGGAGATGGATGTAAGGAGAGTGTTTGCTGGAATTTGGATCTACCTGCACACCCTTTGTCCCATTGTAAACATGTTGCTCTGACTAAGAATAGGATCATAGGGTCACAGGATACCTGATGTTGGAAGTGACTTCAGGACGTCATCTACCCCAACCTCCAGACAAAGCCAGCTTCTAGAAGTTTCTGTCCTTATGTCATTTCCCAGTACAGTGCTCATGTTACAACCTTCAGGGTGCAGTTCAGTGGTCCAGCACTATGGTCTCTAAATTGGAGCATGTGCACTGATGTATCACAGTGGAGGCCTCACAGAGTAAAGAAAGAGGATAGAAACCTAAGTTACAAGGTAAAGCACACAGACAAACTAGTGGAGAAAAAAAGGTGGAAAGATGAAGTATTGTGCAACGGAAGCTCTTTTACAATTCCTCTACCCAAGAATAGTTTGTCAAGAATTCACTAAACAGAGATTCTTGTTGATTACTCCCTCAGCTGGTTGCTTTTGAAATCTGCTGGCTAGCTTCAATCAAATTTAAAAACAGACTCAAGGCCAAATTTCTTCAAGTCCCAACACAATCCCACCCCAAAGCTGCTGGTGGAAGACACCCAAATCAATATCTGCTATGTAGAAAAGGCAGGTATTAAGACTCACATCTTAACCTCTCCAAAAGGTAGCAGTCAAACAGTACGCAGCTCCAACCCCAGCCATGGCATGTGCTGCTGCATGGCCAGCAAAAGAGGTAGAAGACAGGGTAGGCACTGCAGAGGGAAGGAGGAGAAAGATAAAGAGCATAAATCTGGCAAAAAGTAGGCTTCATCAGCTCTGCTGCTCATAGAACAGTTTGCTTTTTTAAAGGCTTATTCTCTAATGAGTTTGTCTAAAGCCAACTTTATATTTTCAAAGTTGCATGCAGGAACAAATAACTTTTCAGTCAAAAAGAATTATACAAAAAATCTCAAACTGAAACTAAGATAGAAAAATTAAAACAGAAATTAGCTTTAAGGCAATTCACATTTGTAAAACCTAAGAGACATTAACTTCTAGGAAAGCAACAGTTAAAACCAATTTCTACAGAAGTATTTGCAAAAATTGGAAGCATCAAAGTGTTCATTTTTCCATAGTGCTGAAAACCTGTAAGCTTAGAACTTTACCGAAGATCAAAGGCATCACCAGACTACTATTCTCCACTGGAAAGCATACAAAGTATCAAAAGGTTATTGAAGTTATTTATGCTGACATAAGTATTCACAGAAACATAGAAGTCAGGCTACTTTTTGGAGAGGAACCATGGCAAACATGTTTAAAGTTTTGACACTCAGATAAACTCTGGACTGTTTGCTTCCTGTTGGTTCACTGGAATTTATAACATGATAGTGAATGGAACTCTTAGCACCTTTCAGTTTTAACACATGAACTGCTACTGTATGAGCTAAAAAGCCCAGAAGAAAAACAAAAAAAGGTATTCTTAAACTGAAACAAGCCATAAGGAATAAGTAGCAGCCTAAGGAACATAACTGCAAACATCACATTTCACTGTCATCTTTCACATCAAGTATGGCAAAGAGGCAAACATTCCCATTGTAACACATAATAAAAGCACATTAATTCAGATTCCAAATCTGACACAGGAAAAAATAGTATAACTGCAAGACTAGAGAACTTTAATCTGTAAAGAAGCTGCATGGTTCCAGTGAACTACCACTGCCACGCCAGAGAGTGCAGGTGCGCTACAGGCATTTGTTGTCACACTAGTCCACAATCAAGGAAGTACTGATCCAAGCTGCTAAAATGCACTACAAAAAATATCTGTCATCAGGCATGGCAATATAAATATAAATATAAATATAAATATAAATATAAATATAAATATAAATATAAATATAAATATAAATATAAATATAAATATAAATATAAATATAAATATAAATAAATATACAGAAACATAAACATAAACATAAGCGTAGTGTGAGAATTAACAAGGAGGTAAAAAAAAAGTCATGGGTATGAGTCTTGATGCTCCCTAATTGGCACTAATGAAATGATGCTAAAAGCTTAAAGCTTAAAGCTTAAGCTTTTAGCTACAGCAACTAAAAGCCACACACCCAAGAAAAAGTGACTTTACACAATTCTTCCACAAATTGTAATCTGATTTTCAACATGTTCCTCAATATGTGATCTTTAATCACATCTAGCAGAGAAACAATCCTGAGAAGAGACGTGAGATTCAAAACTAAATGCTATAGATTAACCCAGAAAGACACTCATCCTAATACTACAAAGCTGAAGGAAGGCAGACATTTTCTCAAAATCAACGGTTTTGAAGAAGTTTCTTTAGAGCTGCGTCCTGCAATGCAGATGCCCAAAACACTAATGCAACGTATCTCCTCATTACAATATCCAGAGAACCATAACAATCCTGGTCTGTTGTTTTCTGTAAAGAGGACAGAATGCTTAGACATGAATTTCAAATGCAGTTTACAACAGGACAAGCCAACAGTACAATAAGCTTGCTGTAGGTACTGCATCCTTTGCTAAGGTGAAAGAGTGTAGGAATGAAATGCTTTCACCATTTGGGATCTGAAGTGCTTTAATTTGAAAGGAAAGAATTGCACATTTTTAGACCTTGCCAAAGCAGTGCACAGATTTTGGTTCACTTCTCCTAATGACCTAGGAAAGCTGTGCAGCTAAATTCCCACCTGTCTGAGGATTATATATATTCCTCACCATGTTTCCTAGTGGCCTAACACCAACACTCTTGCAATAGTATGTGGGAAACTCATATTTGCTTCATAATCCTTTTAGCACCAAAGAAAACAAAGAAAAAGTCATGAACACTATAGCTAGAAGTTGGGAATAGCAAAAAAAAAAAAAAAAAAAAAAATCAAACAAGGAAGTAACCACAAGAGATGAGAAAGCTGAGAAGCACATGCTTCCTCCCTCCCCCTGAGCCTCCTTGCTGGCATTTCATAGCTTCAGACCTAATGCAAACCTCTCCATCATTATGACTGTATACTCCCTTTGCAATCTGAAGAATTTTGAAAAAGGGCAGACTAGTACAGTCCTAAGGACAACATTTCAATTGCATTAAACCAAACTGAGACAGCTATTATAGAAAAGCTAGTGCTGCATTTTTTATATGTGCTTGTAACTGTTTTTTCATCATAACACAGTATGGCACAATACAAGACCATGCACAAATGAAGGCACGATGGAAGCACATAGAGCAGCAATATACACACAAAGTACTTCAGCATTAACTCTGAGCATCATATAACTAACAGAAATATCTTAATTCTTTTTTTTTTTTTTTCAAAAAAGAGGGAATACTAAGAGACAGACTTAAAAGTGATAACCTTACTATTCCAATCAGATCAAATCTGCATTTGAAGTCCATAGAGGGAGGTATCAATATCCAGAACATATTTTACCCTCTTAAGAAGCTTTTACTTATGTTAGTATGCACCTACATAGAGTCCACGAATTCAGAGCCCCATGTCAGTAACGAGTACATTGATCACTGCTAAGGTGCATAAAGTGTATATATCTCTATAAAATAATAGTCCTTGTTTTTTGAAGTAAGCTTCGCCCTTCAGCAGTGTACTGGTTTTGGCTGGGATAGAGTTAATTTTCTTCATAGTAGCTCCTATAGTACTATGTTTTGGATTTGTAAACAAAACAGTGTTGATAATTAGCTATTTTAGCTATTACTGAACAGTGCTTACACAGCGTCAAGGACTTTGCTTCTCACACTGCCCTGTGTACGAGAGGTCAGGAGCGGACACAGCTAGGACAGCTGACCCCAACTGACCAAAGGGATATTGCATACTGTGAGAAACACGCTCACTGTATTGAATTTTAGTCAGGGGCAAATTCGGTGGAGCAAAGGATATTTATTACAGCGCTGGGAGTTACACAGAGGATTTCTCCTCCCGTGGCTCAGTTTCCCTTTTACAAATGCTTGTTTTTATTTCATATTCCTTATGCCTATTCATGTTTCTTCTTCAAAAATAATTTGCATAATCAGTGAGTTTTGGAACACAACCCACCCCCAATTACATAATCAATGAGTTCTTGGAATGAAACTCACCCCCAATTACATAATCAATGAGTTCTTGGAATGAAACCCACCCCCAATTACATAATCAATGAGTTCTTGGAATGCAACCCACCCCCAAACATGCCCCCTCCCCTCTAGCGGCACAGGCGCTGTGCTTCTTGGTGGTCATTGAAGTCTTTATCACCATGTCCTTCTGGTGGCTCCTTTATTCTTTACACTTCTGTGGTTATCTTGGCTAATTTGTTACACATACTATGTGACATCATGCTCAGCAATAAAAGCTGGAAGATGAAGGAGGAAGGGGGAATGTTCAGAGTTATGGCATTTGCTTTCCCAAGTAACCATAATGCATGATGGAGCCCTGCTTTCCTGTTGATGGCTGAACACCTGCCTGCCGACAGGAGGTAGTGAATGAATTCCTTATTTTGCTTTGCTTGTGCCTGTGCAGCTTTTGCTTTCCCTGTTGAACTTCCTTTATTTCACCCCACAAGTTTTCTTGCTTTTACCCTGCCAATTCTCTCACCCATCCCACTGGGTGGGATCGAGGAAGCAGCTGCGTGGGGCTTAGCTGCCTAAAGGGGTTAACCCACAACACGAAAGTTTAAACAGAATTTTTATTTACTGGTATAGCCAGTGTATAGGGGCAATACATAGCCACTTATAGCTAAGCACAAATCTTTGAATTTAGAAATAAATGTTTTCATGCTTGCAGTTCTTTTAAATGTGTTAAATCTTATCTTTAGAACCTCTACCTGAGAAAAACATTTCTGAAAAAAAAACAAGTTAGGCTGCTACAAGACAGATACCACCACTTTTTCTTTTAAATTACTGAATTCAGAAGGCAGAAGGGAATAATCCAATAGAAAGAGGCACAGCCAAAAAACTATAAGGAAATATGAAGTATTGCTGTGAAAATCTGTGTATCACCCATGTGCCTTGCCTGCATTTTAGAGACAGAGCAGAAGCAATAGGTAGGCTAACAGCATGTCCATGGTGCTGCAAAATTACATATGCACATTTTTAATAGATCAAAACCACAGACATATATGCATGTATACTCTTACATGCTGAATTCAATCATTTACAAAAGAAACAGAAACATTACAGTTACTTGTGCTTCTTGTTGATAGAGCTTAAACCAGCATTTTCTAGTTCTCTTAATATTACTTGAGTACAAAATAACAGAGAACAGCACACATTGACTCAGACAGAACAAACCCCCCAAAACCTTACATAAAACAACAACCTCACTGAACTAAAGCGGGAGTTTTTCTGTTTCAGCTAAGATGTCACTGTACTTCAGTGATAACAGATAACAGCACCTCCATGTGGTGTGGTAATAAAAACCACGACAGATTCTGTTGCTTTTTGCAGTGTCATTACTTACACAAAAACATATATGATAACTTTGTACAATTTTACTGTAAGATCTCATCAAAAGGCAGGCACTACATGAAGTCTGTCCATGATCTCAAGTACATCCTAGTGACAAATGCCATTTTGTGAGGGCTTAATTTCAGGACACAATTAAGGCTACAAGGCTAAGTGTAATCTAACTGGTAGAGGTTTACAAGAATCTGTCTAGTTAAGCATATATCATGGCTTCCACAATTAAGTCACAATGGATGGATGAAAACTGCACAAAACAGGTGCTGGTTCAGAAATAACACCTTTTTTTCGAAATGTTTGTACCATTCTAACTAGAAAATGAATAGCTTTTCCTGTATTGCAAAGGAGGGCAAATGCTGTTTTCCAATCCAAAATAAGCAAGGGAACATAAGTTCCGAATCATACAAGGTGACTCTCTACTTCCTCTCCTTCAGCCTGTACTGGAAGGTCTACTTGTGCTGTTGATTTCTTTGTGGTTTTTTTTTTTAATGAATGTGAGATCAAATATTGCAATAGCAAGCTTCTGCACATACACTGAAGTAAAATTCTGCCAATTGGGCTGCATCATGGAACCTGAAACAATACATGATTATGTATTGTAAGACCCTCTCTTATCTTAAATTGCCATAAGAAACGAGCTGAGAGTGTAATCTCATGTAAGTCACTGTTTATTAGTCTTGTGCGCTTCTAACGGGTTTTCTGAGTCTCTTCCTGACTTTTAAGGCAAGCACAATTGCATTTTCTTTGGCAGGACCTCAGGCTGAAGAACCACATGGATCAATTACATTGCAACATTTACCAATTAAATTTATAAGTAGCTAGCCAGACTATTACTGATAGGTCTTTTCAAATCTTTACTTTCATGTCATCAACAAAAAGAAAACACCATGGTAGGGTGGTTCATTTGCTGAACACTCTACCTATTCAACTTGCAAAAAATGTAAGTTACTTTCTCATAACTATTTCTCTGGAGGACAATAGAGATAACTGGAGAATTTAAGGCTAACCAATACAAGTTTAGTCTGGATTTTGATATCGAGCACAGGTGTACCATGTCCATTCGCATCTTACCAAATATTTTCACATTTCATTCCAGTACCAGTTAGGTTTCCACAGTGAAAAGGGGTGTAAGTGGAGGAAAGGGAAGAAGAGGAGGTTGTTTTAAATGACCTTTTGCTCTCTGGGCACTCCTGAGAGAGCAAGCCTTCTACAAGTTCCAACAATATTAAGCCAGTGTTCCATCCTCAAGCCATTGGTTGAAAAAGATATAGGATAGGAAAGAGGACTCTGAACATGAACATTTTAGAACATGGGGTTTTAGTTTCCTGTTTCCAATCTGCTCAAGGGTATGTTTTGCAATTAAAAAGGTAGAAGATGTTTAACCACAGGGGTCTGATGAAAAGGCCCTGAGTCTTGGAGACAAGCAGGAAGTTGCATCTGAAATTTCTCAAGCTACTGAACTCCCATATTCAGGGCTGCTGACTATCTTCTTCACTATATCTGTCCATCAGTTTCATGGCAGATAAATACCAGTCTGCCAGACTGCATACAACCTGATGCTTGCTTAGTCTTTTTTGTTGTGTGGGGTTTTTTTCTTTGGTTGGGTTTTTTAAGCAATGAATTCGAACTATCATACGCTCTCATCTTGAATAGTTTCTCAAAAAACAACCCAACGTGCCTTCCCGATTGCTATTGTTACTTAATACACACTTGACAAGTCAAGTGATAATGCTATTCAAAAACACTTGTAGGTCACAGGGAAGTATTGCAGTCTCATTACATAAAAAGACAAAGGACTTTGATAGAGAAAGAAGTGGCAGTATGCCTGCATGATAGCTCAAGAAATACTAACATCTAAATTGCTCTAAATCCCTACCCAGGTATCATATATCACCTTTGAAATCAGCTTTGTTACCACCGCCACCATGGAGGCAGGGGCAGTTCCGATACCAGAGACTTTCAGAGGGTACCCTGGAGTCATCTCTGTCACAAATTCTCACCATGGAAAAAGCAGGCGGAAGAGCTGCAGACTCCACAGAGTGCCAGACCAATCTATACAGCAGATGAACATGCCCCACAGGGTTTGTGAAATATTTCTGCAGAAATACCAGCAGGGTCACTCTACAGCCAATCCTGAGGGAGCTCCAACCAACACGCTGTGTATACAGGCAGCTATTTTGATCTTGTGAGTACTCTGGGTTGCTTTGCCCAGCAACGTATGTATCCTTGACCACATCACTGTTACTAGAATGTATACACATTTCAGAACACGTATGCTGCTACCAGAAAAAGAAAGAAAATAGCAAAACCAGAGGAAAAGATACAACAGAAATACAAACCACTAACCTTGGTTCCTCTCTAGACAAAGCACATTTTAATCCTTGATTTTTGTTTAGAAGACAAGAATTTCTGTACATCACTGCCCTGTCAATGATACAATACCTCATAATAACAGTTCCGTTATGCTCCACACAAGGTTTTTTAGCCTTCATTGATCTGAATCTCACAATCATAATTTTTACAGATGAAAAGTTACCAAAATATGTCATCTTTCTGTGAAAAGCACCCAAGCTTGGCAAAGACAAGATTTAGAATCTACATATTGTTCTTATAGATACTCCATATGAATGGATTTCACTGCTTTATGTACACATAGTGGCGAGAAAAATGAATCACAAAGAACTTTTAAGTATAAAGGATATTGACCCTCCCACAATTTAACATTTGGTGTAGCCTCTTCTATTCCAGGCACGGTCCCTCAGCAGAGCGCGAGCCTGAACTTATGCCAAACCAATCAACAGAGTTGCCAACAAGTCATTTGCTGTGATGGAGCTTGCTAGCCTAATCAGTGTACATAATGCAGGACAGACCCGGCATTCCTACCACTGCAATGCAGACAACCGTCATAGTAACACCACAGTATTGTAACCACAGAAAACAGATATGAAGGAAGATTTAGTCTGTTTCCTTGGTCTTTGTTTTTAGTTTGTTCAAAGCTTAACAGCTTGCATGCTTTTAAGCGTTATTAGTTCTTATTTTCTTCTCATTTGTTTTTAATTGCTAAAGTGAGTATTTTGTAATGGTTCCTTTAATTATTTTCCAGTTGTTTGTAGAATAGCACTTTACATACAAGTACTCACACTTATGAATACTCAGTTGTGCCAAAAGAGACACTGAGGCCTCATTAATATCTCCATCAATGATAAAAAGCACAAATTTGGATAACAGAACTGACAGCTTATATATGCTGTTTTTACAGTCCCATTTTCTGAAAACTTGCTCTTCGTCTTTCTCCTACAATGGTTTACAGCTCAGAAGTAATGAGGCTTCTAAAGTACTCTGAAGCTTTTTGGACTCCCACAAATACAAGCCTGGCTGTTTCCAGAAAGACTGGTTTATATGCATGAAAAACATTTACAAGAGATTCTATTGATGTGTTAACAATTCATTATTATTGCAGAAGAAGTTCTCAGATTTTATACAAAAGGAAGCCTTAAATAAAAAGCAGTGTTAGGCCCTGAAGCAGTAGGTAAATTAGACACATTCTTGGTTTTAAACACAACTGGTTCTCCATAAAAGTCAATGGCACTGTGACGGAAGTACTGTTACACAAGAACTCCAGTGTTTGCAGAACCAATTCCTTCAATGTCAAAGAATAATTACAACCCAAGAAGAGCTCTCTGCGCTCGGCTACGCTTACTAAACCACACTGAAACAGACTTCTCCAAACAACTTGATGGGAAAAAAAAAACCAAAATCAAAAAACACTTTCCCTCCACATGAACAAACAAACGACCAAAAGTGTCTCACATCTCAGCGGAATCGGGATTCCTCTCTCTCACTCTTCACTAGCTGTAGTATAGTAAAGATGACCACTGCTGCAGAACATTACTACACACCCTGAATAATCCAATACAAGTACTGGGCACTGAGATCTTTGAA
The DNA here is from genome assembly GCA_017639485.1 of Pluvialis apricaria. NCBI lineage: Eukaryota > Metazoa > Chordata > Aves > Charadriiformes > Charadriidae > Pluvialis > Pluvialis apricaria. The sequence continues at coordinate 52,718,753 of CM030044.1, read as the reverse complement.
TGTCTTTTGTAAGACAACACTCATGGAATAAAACATCAGCCTGTGCCCCAGGGAGGCAAACTGAGCAGAACCCAATTCACCATATTGCCCTGAAATTCCTGTCTCTTTGACCAACTGGATGAGTTTTCCAGAGCTGTTCCCTCCCCTCCTTCCTCCCCAAGAGTCTCGATTTGTTCTCCCCCTTTCTTCCCAGCTACAAGGTACACAATCTTTTTGTGATTCGTACAATTTAAGGTTAATATACTTCCGCTATTTAAAGCGGTATCAAAGATAGTCAAAACACAGCTATTAGAAGGTACATATGTACTCTTTAAACCACAGGCAATTAAAACCCAGCTCACAAAAAATGCTGGTGTATTTTAGAAGTTAATTTGATGTTACTTTAAGGTAGTGTTGGACAGAAGTCAACGTATACAAATTTCTCTGATAGGTAGCTCTCACTCATAAAGAAGTCTTAATGCTTTTGCTTTCCTATGCAATGTTTGCTTTTGTACTTAGTGAAAAAAATATTGTCCAGAAGAGCTGAAAATTCACTGAACTTCCTTCACTCAAATCACTGACTGAAGGAGGAAAAGGAAAACTCAAATTTTCTGAATGCAGCTGAATTCATTGCTACTGAAGTCAGAGACATTCCCTAAATAAAGGTAAACCCAGATTCTTCATAGGTAATTATTATACCAATGTCCATCAAGCATGAAAAAAACACTCTGATTAGTCAAACAAACAGAAGTGGTTTTATTCTAGCTTTTATTAGTTTTCAACATTTTCTAGGGCAGTCATTAGGGGGCTTTATCTAGTACATGTGCACATAGCCTCACAAATGTCAAACACGGTTGCTAGACTTTGCATCATCTTCCCGAAAAAGATAACAAGACAGTCCTGGAATACTTTTACAGTGGATATTGATGTCACATAAGTGTTCAACATTTTTGACTCATGAGGTACCATGCAGATATTCAGTGGCTTCAATCATTCTACAAGTGGAATACCACCTCCTTAGTAGAAGCATGCTAACAAACACTCCGTAGTGAACATCTATACTCTGACCTTCAGCCACTGCTTTAGCGGGGAAAGACATTTTCAATCTCTTTCACAGCATTTTGTCTTGCCAAAAGAAAACATTTCAAGTAGATGAAGTTCTTTCTCTCCTCTCTCTTGTTATGTTCATCTACTTCCCTCATTATTCTGATCACCAAATTGCTTTTCACTTTATAACAGGTGCTGGACTACTCTGTTCCAGATATGTTGCTAATACATCCAGATCCCAGCTTGTAGTGTAAAGTGCCAGAAAAACAAAGCGTGTAAGTTTTACTCTGTGTATATACATGAACGGAGCCCAGAGAGGGATGATTGCTCTCTCAGCTAAACAGACTGCATCCAAACTACTGAATTCATTTCTGAGCATCCATTGCTAGGCAGGGAGTTCGCAGAAATGCAGTAAAAGCAAATACATATCCAACTCATCGAGAAAACAGGTTCCTGTTTAGCTTGGGTGACACAGGAACACAAGATACAGATGCCGCAACACGGCTTTGTGGAAAAATACTCTCCAGCAACATGCACTTCAACAACATAAAACTCACATTTAGAAACAGAAGCAATCAGCAATTTTTCTGTCGGTAATATTTGACTAAAGTAAAATGCTGGGATATGCAAAACATGGGGTGAAAAAAGACACTGAGAACAGACCTCTCATATTTTCTTATCTACCCTCTTCCCGAAACGGGTTACTCAGTCTGTTGCTTAGGTCTGAGTAATACAGTTTAAAACAAACAGGAACCCTCTTGCTCCATGACACAACACTATACAATATTGACAGTTAAGGGTATGCCTGTTGCCCCAAATAGACTTACGCTACACACACAGAACATGCTCCTGCAATCTCCAATGTATTTATACACTGAACAAAACCAATGCGAAGAAAGAAAACATTTTGGACTTAACAGGAACTAGCTGAAATAACTAGATTTTGCAAATTACGTTTTTCATTTTGCAAATTACATTACTTAACTTGGTTTATTTCTATCTTCTACCCAAAAAAAACCCACTTCTTCTCATAAGAGCCTTTTTATTTTGTTCATCATTTTAGTTATGTAATTAATTTCAAAGTTTCCATTTGCTGTGTAAAGAAAAAGATAAAAATAATTCAAGAATGTCAGTGAAAGTGAATGTGATTTACATTTCAGCAGATCATCACGTTATCCCTTCTGCAGTTACTTGTTTATGCATGTCACCTGTCTTAAGTGAGAAACACTGTAATAGCTTACTTCTACCTTTTCCTCTCAAATAGAAAAGTTTCGTGTTTAATGTACTAAACAGGAAATGGTGAAATGATCTTTCAGAAACACACACTATCTAAAAATAAAAGCAAAAGGTTTGCAAAATATTTTGTAATATTGTCCAAAAGAGAAATGTCCCAAATCACATGACAAATCCCCTTTAATCGGTATTTAACTTTTGGGTTTTTTTTTTGGTGAAACCGTTTCGGTAACAAATGACCAGTCAGAATAAACAAATTCTGCTAATTAATTTGAAGTTCCCAATTCAGAGGAATTTGAGATGATACAACTTAGAAAAAAAACCCATACATTTTTATTTACACTTTGATTATTCATATTTCTGGAAAGGTCTCAAATTAAGAATAGTCATGTAAGATATTCTATGATTCTATGATTAACTCAGCTATTCCAGCCCCTAAAAATAGATCTTCAATTCTTCCAGAGCTACAGACCTCACACAGTATCTCCGACTAAACTCCTCAGCAGGAGGGAAAGCATAGCAGAGATCTCTCCAAAGAGGACTGGACCTAAGTTTCCGGCACAGGGGTGGAGGGTGAAGTCAAAAAAGAAATCTTAAATGTTTTTATTTAGGTTATCCAAGTATTTCCCTGGAGAAACTATTCAAACAATAAAGAGTTCAGTACACCCACTAGCATCTCAAGGAAAGGACAAGGGTTTCTTTGACCTTTGAAATGAATTATCGCCATGGCTTTACTTTTATTTAAAGAAAAAAAAGACCTAATATTGAATTAGAAAAACAGTTATTCTCCATACCCACTTTACTGCATCTGTGCTTTAAACATATTTTAAGGTACATACACATTCCGACACAGCTCTACTTCTGTAAAGTAAACCAAGAAATTGTCTTCTTGCTAGTTTGAAAAATGGGTGTCAGAATACTGAATCCAACTGAAATGCTTTTGGAAAACCCTAAGATTCAAAAAGCCCCAAAGAATTCAGAGCACTACAAATATAATATTGTAAGCTTCCTGTGACAGCCATCTTTTCCTCTGAATTTACATAGCACTCTGACTAGGCGATCAACATATAGCCTCACAAACAGAACTCATTACTACTGTTACTAATGCATAAGACAAAACAAAAAAAAAAACCTTCCAGTTACCATGAAGCACAGCTCATTTGAAAGATTTGATGCCCACAAAAGCTTCCAGACCACCAGTCATGGAAATGAAAACTCTGTTCAAAAAACCAATAGTGTAAGCATCCTCCTCACTTCAGATTTTAGCAGCTGCTATTCAGCACCAAACACGACTCAAGATCATAAAAATAATGAGCAACATTTCTGCTCCAATATTTGCACCTTTTCTTTAGCAGAGACAGCTTTCTGAAGGAAATTTATTGACCACCTTCAGCTCCAAATTTTCTCCCAAACAATCTCAGCATCATCTCCAGGCTTCAGGGAACAAAATTAGGAAACTCTGCATGAATGTCACTTCACAGTAGTAGCACAAAGTACCTTTGAGTTGTACACACAGGCCCACACCAGCATTTCTTCCAGTTGTCTGGATAGAGAGCAGAACTTTTTTGGACAATGCAGGAACAGTTTCATGTCAAACAGACTTCTAAAGTAATAGCAACTGATGGCTGTCGCTCTCAAAGGGAATGGACTTAGCAAGATGGCTATAAAAAAAATTCTCCCCAAAACTGCATTACTATTAAAGACAAGATCTTTTTACCATGCATACTGGAATGCAGATTACAACTCTGTGATTGTAATAAACTATAGTTGAAAGATCTTCTGCTAAGGCCAGGATTAAGTACAAAACCAAAACATCAACTACTTCTACGTACTGTAATTTTAACAAGACAGAAAAAAAAAACCCTCAATAGAAGTGTAACTTAGTAAAAAAAAAAAGAAGGAAAAGGTCCATCTTGCTAATTAAACCAACAAAATATACCCAGAACCCATAACTTTTGAATTCTAAACAGCTGCATATAAAGGATAGGGAAATTTTATTGTATTTGAGAAAAGGGAAACACAAGGCAATGACAATATATTTCTCAAGTTAAATAGAAAATTTGCTTTATACTGCATGGGTTTTTTCTGAATTTGGCAGTTTTGTAGTCTGATTTGGCAGGTCACTGAGAAGTTATATAATGCAGCAAACTCTACCTCATGCTTTAGTTATGGCTACCCAGCATGGTTGTCATTTAACAAACCAAATCCCACCTCTAATAGAAGTGCTGTGTTTTCAACACGAAGGCTGTTGTTTTACCCAGTGACTTGTCCTAATTCCATATTTGGCTATGGTCTTGAGTCTACCCAAAAATACTTTAGCTTCAGTTTGATCTGAGAGCTTCATTTCCTCCTTTGTCCTGGGCAGGCAGAATCTGTTACTACTAACAGAGGCAGTAGTAACATGGACTTCACATGGTTTCATTTCAGTCCCAAGTGCAGGATGCACACACACTGCTGTATCATCATGTCAACAAACACTCGTGTATGCTTGTGTCAAAACTGCTGCCACATTGGTATTTCAACTACTTCTGTCGCTGCACGGACAGTTCTGAAAGCTTTCTGGCTTTCAGGAACACCCTGGAACACTGTTTCAAACACCCTGGATCCTTCTGCATTTTGTTTCTCCTTTCTGTTGCTGGGAGGAGACACTGTTTCGAGCGCCTTGATCAGGAAAACGGCCATAAACAGAGGGTCTGGTTCCTCTTTCCCATCAGAGACTCATGATGGCTTCAGCACTCCGGGCACAGCGAAGGCTCTTTCCACGGAGCAATACATAGGGAGAGCACGAAGTGCCTCAGCTTCCTAGTGTCCGCTAGCTGCCACCGTGAGACTACGGCCGGGTAATAAAAAGCGTCACAGTACCGACAAGGAGAGGGAGACTCCTCTAACCTTCACAAGTTAAAGACAGGAGTGCCTAATTAACCCAAATAAAACAAGATCTGAGGTAATTTCCAAGCCGCGGACCATGGGGGCGGCATGGCTAAAAAGCCTCCCCCGTTCCTCTGCGCAAGCGTCCCCCGCCGGGACCCCTGGCTGCTCCCGGGCCTGTCAGGGCGCGCCTCTGCCAGAAGGCAGGCCCGGCCCGGCCCGGCGAGGCCGCGCGTCCCCGGCCCCGGCCTCCACCGCCGGCTCGGGGTGTGCCCGCCGGCAGCGCGGCGCCGCCGCGGTACTCACCGCTGGGGAACGGCTCCATTTTTCCTCCCGGAGGTCCGCTCAGCCGGCGAGAGCGAAGCCCTGATGAGAGCGGAGCGAACGACGCGGAGCCACAGCCACGACTCTTCACTCCTCCTACCGCTGCATGTTCCCGGGACGGGCGCTGCGCGGCCGCTGCGGCCCCTCCCGCCGCAGTCGCTGCCTGCCTACCCTATCCCGCCCCTCCAGCGGCCGCGGGCACAGCCGGATCAGACCGCGGGTCCCTGCTCAGCACCTTTTCCAGGGGAGCGAGCCCACACCAACCATCTTCCGCCCGGGCGCTGCACCGCCTACTCCGCACACAGACCCGCCTCCCCGCCCGCCTCACGCCCGGGGAGGCCGGGGCAGGCGCTTGAGCGGCCGTCGGGCGCTGTGTGGCTCCCCGAACTCCGGGGAAACGAGCGTCGGGATGTCGGTCCCCTGCCCTCTGCTCGGCTGGGCTACTTCGGGCTTGTCAGCCGAGTGTCGGCCGCCGCGCTGCCGCTGCAGAGGAGGGGCGCTCCGCCGGCAGGGGGACACCGGCGCTGCCCGGCAGGCCGCTCTGTGGCGCCTCGGCCTTCCGCACAGAGGCCCCGCGGGCATCTGACGGCCCTGGCCGTGCCCACCCGGGCCGCCTCTGCCGGCATCTCACCGCCATGCTCCCTTGGTCGCGATTTAACCTTAATTTTTATTTTTAGTCTTATTGCTGCCTTACCTGCCCCCACCTCCCTGACCCCTATACTTCTGCCATCGCATGACTGACTAAATACTGGGGTTTTTTCTTTTAATAGGGGAAAATTTTAATTGCCGGTTGTTGGAAAAGAAAATGGGGGCTGATTAATCCTGAAGAACTCAAAATCTAAAAGCCCTGTATTTATTTTGCCCCAAAAAAAGGAAGAAATCTAGGTTTATCTGTTCTTTGGGGAAGGGAGGGGACGAGGGACAGAGCTCAGGCCCTGTTCCCAGTCCTGTACCTGTTCTCACTGTTTCATACACCTAGATGTGCTTTTGTTCACACCTTAGTGTGTTTCACACACTTAGATTGACAACCCTGTAGCATAAACTAGGCTGTAGTTATGTTTCACATTAAGTCCTTGGAGTTTAATGCTAGCCTTAATGTTGGGCACAGAGCTATATCAGTTTTAATGACTCACCAGCATGTTATTAGACACTCCTTAACGTTTGAAAACAGCCCATCCTCAAAAGAAAAACTGAAATTATTAAATCAGCAAAGCATTTATTTTAATACTGTGAGGTGTCCTGAGAGCTTTCTTTTCCAAGCACTGACCCTGCCTGGCCTATATTTAAATATATTAAAGAAACATTAATAACCATATAGCTGACTCTGCGTTGATGGGATCCTACATAGTGTCATGCAGAGACTGCAGAGGCCTAAATAACTTTCCTTCACCTCCTCATCACTTGCTTTCACCATTCTTCATTTTCGCCAATCCAAAATCCTTAAATAGTGTGATACATCTCTGTGAAACAGAAGAGCTAAAATAAGATCATGCTCCATTAGATGTGCAGAAATATCCCTATCTGGATTTTCCTATTGTTGTAGTGAAAAGCCAAAATCAGGACTCTATAGTCAGAGTGACTGTTAAGGCGGTATTCTTTATTGCAGCGCTGGACGCACAGGGGATCACTACTCCAAATGTACATGCCATAAAAGGTTATTTATATAGTTTATATACATGCTGTATATACGTATTCACAAGGTTTCCAAGAAATGATCAACATATTCATTAACTCATTGTCATAGGATACTACCCACTCCCACATGCGCACTATAGTCTCTTGGTGGCCTTCAGAGACATCTGGTGGTCGTTTACTTCTTCCACTCCTCTTCATCACTGTTCTTTTAGCGAACTTTAGCTCTTTACCTCCTTATCCTGGTAACAAAGCCACAGAGTCTGCAGTCTGCAGCCTTGAGACATCCCATCTTTCTTTATCTCATGGCAGCTTTGCATTCTGTTCTCAGAGATAAGTTCCAACACAACTATATATTTCACAATACAACTAATACAACTGTTACATAGTTCATTGCTGTTGCTTGTTTAATGCCTTACAACTGTTACATAGTTCATTTAGTGCTGTAGGAAATCAGGCTCTCGCATCACTATTAAAATCAATTTTTAAAAGACTGTAATGGAAACTATTAATAGAGGTGAAGTGAGGCATAGAGGCATAGTAGCACCTGTTTGCATCTGTCCAATATTAGAAGAATATGAGTTTCAGTGTAATTTAGAACAGAATTGAACAGAATTGAAGCTACATCTTTGCTGGAGTTATTAAAAAGTTAGAATTTCTACAATATAATAAAATAAAAGTGTCCAAAAGTTACACATCTTTTTCACTATAAAATACAGTTTTTTGTTATAGTGGTATGAATGATTGATAAACGTGAAGAATGTAAATTAGTTCTTTTTTCAGGCCTTAAGTTAACTATTACCACAATGTCTTTTTTTTTTTTTAAGATGCAGAACAAAACATTTCTTTAATTGTTCAAAGCCCTAAGTGTATCCTTAAAGCATCTTCAGTTACTTGTATTTCACTTTTGCTTGGCAGCCTCCATTCAGCAATATCTTAACTGAGTCTTTTCCACAGGGTAAAATATGATTGCTAGCCTCTTTCTGATCTTTGAAGATCTGCTTTCCCTAAAGAATGCTTGAGAGATTTCAGCTCTTAAACAGCAGTAAACATGACTCAGACCTCTTTGTTCTGGTTTGTTTTTCTGGTGAGAGGAACAGAGATTTGGCCACGTGAACATGACAAGTGTCAGGTAGACGGGTGGGTGCCTTTGACACAGTGGAAAGTCTCCAACTGTTTTCAGCCAGATCTGCACATAAGAAGAAGCAACGCTGTAATAGGATGTGGAACTTTGTAGTTGAGAAGTTGCCAGGACTCCAGGGGTTTGAAGACAAGGAAGTTACTTCATCAGTCTTGATAAAACATGTCAGAGGTAGCTCAGAATCAAGTGTGGGACTGGTGAACCATTTGGCCAATGACACTAAAAGATGAAAAAATTGCCACCAAAAATACTTGCGCCTAAAGCTTAAGCAGAGATAAGGAATGGGGAAGTTCTCTTTATTCCTTGGCTGAAGTAGTTAATACTACTGATTAATGTGTTAATTTCCTCCTTAATGTAAGGTTTTGTATTTAAAGCTGAAATTGTTTCATTGCCGTGCACGCGCTCTGCATAAATCTGACACGCTTATCCCCTGCCAGCAGCAACTACAGCTGTTGGTAACCACTGTCTGTTCAGAGTATTATCGTAAACAATTCATAGCACTGTGTTTACAAAATAAATATCCTTATCTATCTATCTATTTATCTACCTATCTATCTATCTATCTACCTATCTCTACAGATGTATCTGTACCTAGGGGAAGCAGCTGCTTTCACAGAAGTGTCATTGCTATGTATTTTATGTTGTCACACAACCTACCTGTCAGCAATACTTCCTAGATCTACATTCCCTTTTGAATAGATTGTAGTTAAGTTTACACTGTTACCTTGCCTCTCTTTGTGTTTCTTTCAGAACCTTCAAGACCACTTGCATGTATCTTAGGGAAAACATCTCAACGGCAATAAAATTTCTACCAGGTACATGAAAATAGATCAGAGACGGTAGGTATCGTAAGTCCCTCAGTAAGAAAACATTTTCCAACATGAACTATACGCCAGAGAATCCTTGCATAAGATCACTTATAATTGTTCACGTCAAGGTACATAAGAGAGGGAGCATTTAAGGATGCTAATGCAAGAAAAGCTTCTATCAAGAATTTGCAATATAATTAAGATATACAAAGACAATGTCTTATGTCTCATTTAGCTCCATTGTTCATAAAATTATTTACTTTATTTGTTTAACTGCGTATTTTCTTAGAATCCAGCAAATTTTTTGTTCTCTATGGCCTAGAGCAAGGATTTGGCAGGATGCCAATTGCAGTTCCATTTCAATAGCTACATAGACATAAACAAGTGGCACATGAGCCACTAGATGGATTACAGTGCTACCTTACAGGTAAAAACAAAACCAAGATCAGGTGTATTCTAAGGAGGAAGAGTCATGACAATGTTAGAATATTAGACCATTTTATTGTTGTATAGACTCTTTGCCTGTAAATGTTATTCCTGCTGTGCTGGTTTTGTTTAGGTAACAATAACCTCCTGTAAAAACTTCCAGGTCCTGAAATTAAATCAATATATTTTTCTCTTTTCCTTGGAATATTTCTAGTATGTTTGCATCTCACCTTTAGACTGTAAAGACTCACATCTAATTTTTGTTTGGGTTTTGTGTGTGTGTGTGTTTGTTTTGGTTGTTTGGGGTTTTTTTTTAAAGCATATACTAGCTATAAATTATCATGTACTATTAATATATCCCCCAGGTACACAGAAGTAACTTGCCAGCTTTTGTGTTCAGAATGCTACAGGGCATGATTCAAAAGTTGCTTTTTCCTTAGCTGAAATTAGAATATAGTTAAGCACAATGATTTAGGCAGATCTAACAGCTTGCCACTTGCCAAAATGGCAATGTCCTTTTCCCTGCTCGGCTCTTCCTCTCTGCCTACACTTGCCTTATGCTCTCACTACTTACCTTTCACTGACTCTGATGCTTGTTATATTCCTCTGCAGGCTGATTCGACTCTTCAACTGCCTAATCTGGCAGAAAACTGATTCAGCAAAATAGTAGATATTTTAATTCTGGGTTAGAGAGTTTTAGCAGCATCTGCAAAGGTATGGAAATATCAGTAAAAGAAGTGCTCATGAACATGCAGATAAGCAGGCTTGGCTCAGAGTGAGAGGTGAAGAGGAGAAGGAAGATTCTCCTGTGTTTCCAGTGGTGAGGTGTCTATGTCAATCTCCCCTCTATGGTTCAGTTCTTCAGCTTTCTACATATATGGATTTGGCTCTCTTTCCAGTGATTCTGTTCTCAGCTCAGCTCAGGAAGCAATCCGTTCCTCCTAGCTGCCACTAATTGAAACTTCATAGCATTGAAAATAACTATTCTTGAATGTTGGGGAAAATGGTAGTAAACTGATTTGCTAAGGCAAAAGCTTTATAAAGTAGGAAATCTGGTCAGAATAAATCCACACTGAGCATTTTAAAAGCACTCAGGGTTGGCAAGACTTTTTTCTTATTGAAGTCAACAGTAAATTACATCAATAGCAGTAAAGCCACAGTCATGAATTTTGAGAACTTCAACTACTGTGCTGAATGAATAAGTTATAAAAAAGATGCATAAGTATCCTATTTTTTATAGCCATAATAATATTGTGGAATTTAAGAAGTCATCCTTGCTCATAGCTCATCTCTGAAGTACCGCATTGGGCAAGTGATTAGTATTATTTTCTCCTTTTGCAAACTGGAAAACTGTGAAGGAACTATGAACTGAAATTATAACCCACTTTTCAGAAGCAGTGCAAAGCTAGCACCAGGGCTCTTAATGTCATGTATTTATTCATTTTTGTGCTAGAATCACAAAGTTAAGTGATGTGAGTCAAGTATTGAATTAGGAAATATGAGACTCCTGAATCACCCCAAGTAGGTAAATTGGCTTCTGATAGGCATGTTCACAGAGCACAGAATACCAAAGGGTACTATACTGGTTGATGTGTTCTTGATCTCCTGCACCATGGGAGCAAGCACAAGGCATAGTAGAATGGTCAGGTTACTGCTGCAGAACACATGCATATTATTGCACACACTTCTCTGAAATGTTCAGCATTGACATCCCCAATTTGATTCCAGTTGCACAAGGCTTTCATGAGTGCAAAAACCCCTTGCAATCATCTGAAGAGGATTATAAAAGAAAATTGTAAGAAAACAGTGGGAATAATACTTTTGTAGTAAAATAATGTTACTTAGTGATGCACTCTGATTTAAGTATATATTCAACAGCTTGAGTGCTTTCCGCTTGCCTGCGGTGAATTTTCTGGTGTTTTATTTATTTCACTGAAAGTCCATCCATCACATGTTGGCAGTGTTCCTTTAAAAAAAATCTTTGAGAAAGGCAGGGAACAAATAGTCTGATAACACTATGTTGAAGAGACATATCATTGTTGCTAATCAAACACTATAATTACTCTTCTATGTTTTTAGATAAAAAGTTAAAACAATTTCAGAGATTAATATAACCCCTCTTATTTTCTCTATTTTAAGGAATACTTAATGCTTTTAGCCCCTTTTTATTCCTGTTATCCATTCTAAGCAATAGAATGGACTTAATGGGGCTTGTGGGCTGCTGCTTGATGCTAGTTACACTTGTATTGTGAGAAACTGGTTATAGAAATGTTGCTGGTATTAAAATTATAGTCTACCTCCTGTCCATTGGAAAGTCTCTGTCCATACATTTGTTCCACAACCACATTCAAGAAAAACAGATTTCATGTGATTCTTGTTACTAGAGTAGCAGTATAATTACATGATTTCTGCAGAGAAAGTCAATGCAGTCTGAGTCACAAAATAGTGCAGTAAATAGTCATGGATAAGACACATGTTCACACATGTAGGTGTGTGAACTTTGAAGCTGGTGGAAATGGGAAAAGATAGTTCTTGGGTGTACAAAAACATTGATTTAAAAATCAGTATGCCACTTGGTCAGGATAACTTTGGACTGGTAGATGCTATAGATATGAACAGACAGATAATCCAAATAGCTAAAAAACAACATCGCTTACCAGATGGGTACCACTGTCAGATAGCAAAAGTTGGTATGGATTAGAAATTCGTCATCTCCACACCTCTGGCTCCAAAGGTAGCAAATAATACCAGTTATTAAAGCACCAATAATGCACAAAATGTGGACATGAGACAGTACTGAATTATGGAATTTAATCTGGAACAGTTTTCAAGGATTGATAACTCTTGCACTAGAAAAAAAGTAATTTTGTGTTTCAGCTTCCCTGAGGGGATTTATCTGAAGATCTCATGCTCCTATAAAATGCCTGGTGCTCCCTTTTTGTCTTGGCACCTTTCCCTCTAGTTGTTCCTTCAAGACTGAGTCATACAGTGTAATGAGATATTGTCACAGGACTCAAAGAGAAAGAAATAAAGTATAACTTATTTGAGAATCAAATAACATAAAATGTTACTCCCAAGGGCTCAGAGTTAACCAGTTCTTTCTATTTTTATTCCTTTATGCAATGTTTTAAATGCACCAATTTTACTTTTTAGATAGCCCCCGGTTTTCAGGACTCTCTGTATACTATATATTGTGTTAAAGGGCCACACTGCTGATATGAATGGGTAGACTTACAAAGCCCTATTGCGCTTTAGTAGTTTTATAATGAATTACAAAAGGTAAGGATTTAACTCCATAGTCTCCAGACTGAAGACTAGTTTTCTCATAGATTGCTATAGAGATATCAAAAATTTGCCATCTTCCCTGGAAATGAAACCATGGAAATTATACACACATACCTGCACACTAATTGCAAGAATACATTCAGTTCTCACACTGATGATTTTGATCCAAGTGTAGAATCATCACTATTACAATGCAATAAAATCTTTCTAGCACATATGACAGTTGCCAGCTAAGTAGAGGAGAAGCAGAGCTCTGCATTTCACAGGAATTTTAAATGTCATGATTTGGTGAACAAGGATACCGCACTGCAACTGTACGTTTCCAACTCAGTTTCCAGAAAGAAAAAAAAAAAAAGGAAAAAATATCATTCTCCAGAATAACCAACTGCAAGTATGCATATGCAATTACTAGCCTGCTGCTGCAACATCCTAGATGTCTTCCCACAATACCCACAGCATGTCTGGCACTTATCAGTCCCCATCATAATTAAAATGCTATTCTTTCTATCTGGCTGTCTCTGTCCACATTGCCCTCATTAATGTAAGAAACCTTGGACCAATCTCCTGAGAATGGCAAACGGAAAACAGCTCGCCCGAAGCATACAGCTTTGAACTCTCCACACTAACCTCTAGTCTTTTTCAGTGACATATCAGCAGCAACAATGACCAAATAGCATGGTGCCAGGAACGTTATAGTTACTTCAACAGTCTTAGGAAATGCATATCTATTGAAAATAAACTATAAGTTTGTGAATAACATCTGTGAGTCTTACTGCCCTGTTTCTGAGGAATTCACATGACTTCAGTTTTGTGTAGCAGCAGTGTTTGAACTCACTGTTATGAGAACTTCAGCACTTACCAGTGCTACCTTGGCTAAGCATTGAAAAATGGTACTCTCTTGAATGAAAAGAACAGAGTATAGGCTAAAAGAAGGCTGATAAGACTATGTTGTATCTGAAATTTTTCATGTACTTTTCATGTCTGGAGGGACCCTTACAAAACACTTAATGAATACCACCAGATGCGCACAGTATTGGAACAGAAGAATGCTTGGTAGGGTGTTTGGCTGGAATGCAGAGTATGTATTTTGAAACATCAGTGTGCTGTGAGGTGGTATAATACTAGGAATATGTAATATAGTCACCACATAACAATGTCAGGGGTAGTAAACTGCACATTCAACAACCACCTCCGAGTGCTTCGTACTGATACACAGCAGCATGTTTCAAGCATAGATAATGCTTGAAGACTGCCAAATGAGAAGACAAACTACAAACAAACCCAGTCACATTAATATTAGAAGGCAAAAAAACATCCCCATAGGCAGCAGACAAGGTGTCGCTTCCATATTTTAACAAAAAATTGTGTGAAATGAGTGTGTGCCCAAAGGACGCAGGTATCTAATAACAGCATTGCCTCACACAGTCTCTTTCCATGTCAAAGGCTTCCGGGCATGCCCACATAGAGCAAAGAATTTACATGCAGAGAAATCTGAGCTGATCATAAACAAGTCAGGCTGCGGGAGCATACTGCTTCCTCAAGACAGTCAGCTCTATGGCACTAACGTGGCACTTGAGCTGCATTAAGCACTTGGGCTAAATTACTCAGAAGACACTGGTGTCTTCTGCAAAGGAGCTTCCTTGCATACAGATTCTCCTCCAGAAAAGGCTTGCGAACTCTGTTGTTTAGCTTCTTACAAATCCAAGTGAAAAAGAAATCGGGTAGAAAGCTGAAAGGTACTTAGGCACGTAGGAAGGTCTAAACTCTTTATGCATGTTTTGTTGGTTTTACAAAATGTAGATTGTTTTGAGACTTGAATGCACTTATCTTTATTTATCTTTGTTTCAGTTGCTGTTCCTATAAGCATCAGAAAAAATAAAAAAAAAGGTGCTGAGCTAAGGAAAAGAACTTTTCTGTTCATTCTGCTATGGGAAGATTCTTGCAAAAAATCAGAAAAAAACCCAAAACATTAATACCTGTGTTTACACCAGCAAGACAAGATGATGTCACATCAGGTTTATTTTAAATCTCCCCTTCAAACGTCAACCAGTCACAGCCCTGAAACAAAATATTCTCAGAAAAAACTTAACATACCACATACCTGATAATATTGAAATACTGTTACTTCCCTAACTACCTTTGAGATACAGTTATTGTTTGGGGTATTTCATCATCTTATGGACAACATATTTAAGCTACATAACAAATATAGGCTTCAGCTATTAGGAAATGGGAAGCACCTTGACATAAGTCTTGAACATTTAAGCTTTGAAATGCTGATAGTGGTAAATAGCAAAAAATTCCAGGAAAAGTCATGCACTTACTAGAACCAGCTGAGAGATTTTACAACAGTGCAACTACAGAAAATAGCGAAAAATTACCCAACAGCAATGGCAGGCTGTTGCCAATAGCAAACCCTCTGAATCTGAATGAATGAACCGTTTGGCAATGGTATTCAGAATAGACATACCAAGTGGGCACCGGCCAAGCAGAAAGAACAGCTGTCAACAGGCCGATTTGTACAGTGAGTAATATATTTTCTAGTCCTCCCAGAGAGGACTATTAGAGCTACTAGGAGGTTTAATTGGTGGTCAAATTTTCATCTTATTAAATGGGAAGGAAAATATCCCTGTGTACAGCAGTATTTCTCAAACTCCTGGACCCTGAACTTCATAGGAGGTACAAGGTATCAGATACTGTCAGGGAGCAGCTCTTCACTTCTCCTTATTTGTTAGCAATTTGCTTTCTCCAAAGCATACAAATGAGAACTGGCTATAATGACTGGCTGTAAGTTTCTACACTAGCCTGCTACATTTACTTGCTAGTGGCAGAACACTTCTCCAGCAGAGGAGAGTGACTATGATCATATGCAGCCACTGAAAGATAGTGGATTCTCGCTTCTTTCCAGATGATGCTGGAAATGATAGGTAAGCTAAAAGAAGATGAACTTGCAAAACATCTAAAGAACACTGTTTCTGTGTTGGATGTGGCAAAACCAAGATCTTAAAGAAGGAATGCATTTAACCAAACCTTACATGGAAGATGAACCATCTGTGACGATGTAAAAAACAGCTAGAGGTAATGGTGTGATCTGGTGACAGATACAGCATCTCACAGCTCCCAGAAACCCCAGAGTGAGCTGTAGTGCTCATGACTTGGGCAAAAAGATGTTTCAAGTTGGGCATCCAGACTGAAGCATGTAAAATCCTTAGACATTTTGAAAACCTAGTTGCACAGCCTTAGCATTCCATTGTGTGAGGCAGCTGCATGCTTCATGAGAGTGTGCTTTCACATGCATAAATCAATTTCTTTCTATTAAAAGCCTCAATATGTTAAGTTCCAGCAATCTTAAAAGTAAGAGTCAAAGATTGTAACTCCTGACTAACCTGAGTGGCTTACACAGGGTATTTTGTTGGCTAAATGCCTTTAAGGCAACATACCAATGAAAGCCCTCTAGAATGCTTGCTATGGGTTTTTGAATGAGCCAGTTGTCCTTTTGTACTTTTACATATTGATCTGGGGAACATGGGAGTGGAGGAAAACAAGGTGTGATATTGTACACTGTTTATCTCTCCTGTTAGTGTCTTAACTATTTTGACAATTCTCAATTAACAAAGTGAGGAAACAGAAGGTACTTTCAGCTACGGGAGAAGCTGACTTAAAAATCTGCCATGTAGGAAAAGAGTTAAAAACAGTATACTCTTCTCCCAGGTTTCTGACATTATTAATTCTAGTGAGTTTTTCAGGCTACTGTTGAGAAGAGAGTGCATTTTAAACCACTGTTGCAGAAAAAACTTTCAAGAGGAGGTTTAACTAGATTGCAGTCTTCTCAAGAGAAGGAGATCGGAGGGCCTGGGGAGAGACAAATAAAGAAATTATTTGACCTAAAGTCAATGACAGAGCCAAAAGTAGAATTAAGATCCTTTGACCTATGATCATGTCTTTTCTACTGGACTACTTCTCTGTAGCAAGCCACTTCTCTATGGAAGCACCTCTTTTTAATCTATTTTGTATGTTCTTTCTCCTTCCAGTTGAGACAATTCAGCCTGCACCCAAAAACTTTTAGCAATATCACATTTGTTTTCTTCTGTTACCAAAACCGTAAAAGACAAAAATAATTAATATGAACAATAGAGCAAAAGGAAATAGGAAAAAAATATGTACCCAGTTTCCTACAAGTAAGCTGTAAACAAAGTATATCCCCAGGCCAATATTTACAGCATTGTGTCATGACATGAATTTAACCTGTTCACGGCCCTTTTTTTGCAGCAGATCCTCTTTCCAAACATACTTGCCAGTTTTGAACCAGGGAGAACTTCTCAAATTTCCTTCAGGTTTGTACATGTATGTTTGCTCTTGCCATCTTCACCATATTTGACTATTTGTCCCGAGACTTCCTTTCTGAATGAACACTATATCCAAATCACCACCAGCAGTAGAGAAGAGAAACAGTTCATTGTATCCTTTCTCATTCAGATCATATCTATCAGACATCATACCACTCTCATTTCAGCCTGGACTCAGCAGCCGGTTTCTGAGGCTGGAGAAGAATCTTATGTTCCCAGTGATGGTATCCAACACAATTCCATTGGTTTCCAGCCATGACTCATGGTTCTCCAAAAACTTACAGACAACCTTAATCTAAAAAAGGAAATGATAATCAATACCTGCTCTGGGTCAGATTTAGTCAAGCACCTCTACTAGAAGAGCAGTTTCTATCAAATACAGTAGGCAAAGTAAACAATGTGTTTAAAATATGTAAGCATATTAGTGAGTTGTGAGCTTTCGTTATCCTGACCTCTAAAGCACCGCACATGAGAAGGGGCTTGCATCTTCATAAAGCACCAGTGAGCTGTAGAAATTCACAAGATCACAGGAGTGAGGCCAGTTTGTTTTTCTGTAAAGCAGTGCTCCAGCCCATTATGGCTCTAGTTTGTGGTAAGTTCTGCTCATGTCTTTTGACTTCCTCTTTCTTAAGATAGTCTTTGTACTGAGGAACAGAGGAAGTCATCCTATCATACAATAGACCACCCACTGAATTTTGTACACCACCTTAATAATGATTGAAATAAACTTGTTTTGAGCAGGTCTCTCAATAAGAAATTCACTTTGATTTTCGTAAGAAGTTAACAGTGTAAGATCTAGATTTCGTACAAAATCATCCGGCCCAGTATGTAGTCTCTAATGGTAGCCCATTGCCAATGGCTAATGAATAAGTATAAGAAACAAAAGAGCAATAGATATAATATATGTACACACAGACGTATAGAAAAACATACCTTTTCAGCTTCCAGAAAAGTTGTGTAACACAGTGGGTTTTGATCCAATGCATGTCTGTTTTGTGAACTACATATGTTTTCCAGAGTAAAGCACAGTTATCAGAGATTGAATCTATATTACTCTTCTTATTCTCTCTTACTAAAACAAATATTTTATGAAGCCATTTGTTGTCAGGCCTTTCTTGTTGACACCCAGAAAGAGCCGTCAGTGTCTCACTGTTTCTGTCTCTCACCTTGCCCTTACCACAACCCCTTCCAGCACACAAGACCAGCTGCGGTTGCAGCAGCTTCCTCTGAGCTAGCTGTGGGAAATGGAAGCAGCAGAAATCAGTTATGAACCATTAAAGCATGACTTAATACTATGCTGAACATCATAAACTAGAACATGGAAAGAACAGATTTGGTTCCAGATCAGCCAGTTCACCGATATGGGCCTTCTGAATTTGAGCGCTTTCTTCAGGTTTATTTTTTTGGAAGCAGATCCTCTCAAAACCTGTTAGGGGGCTGTTCTGTGTGTCCCAGTCTTCCATAGGCAAAATGGCGTTAATTTGTACATTGTTTCCTCCAAGTAAAGAAGAGACCTTAGATTACATTTTTTTCCCCTCCAAAGTACATTAAATCATTTGCAGACACATAAGGTCTTGCTGGAGAAGTATGTTGCTGCTCATGTTGAACACACACGGTCAGGTCCAGGGCATGGCCAAGTGAGAGCCATCCTGCACTGGAAAGAGGCAACATACACAGTTTCAAAACATTAGCACATGCTCCTTTTTGGTTGTTCTTAGAAAGATGCCTTGCCCTTACACTGTATTGTAAAAAGAACTCGGGGCTATAGTTCCTCAGGCCTGGATTCTTATGTTCTAAGATCAGTCCTTCATTCACCTTATTTCAATATTATTTTTTTTTTTTGCTTAAAACAACCTGTCTGGACTCAGTGTTCTCATTGACTGAGAAAAAGACAAAATTCTACATAAAATCCCAACCAAGCTATCAAGACTATTTGTTGAAATTAACAAATTATTTTAACAACTTTCATTTAAGTCAGACAGTGGATAATTCTTCCAGACAATCCTTGTCCCTTCTAGATTTTACAGAAAAAAAAATAACGAAGCACTCACCTAAGGAAGAATGGCTTCAAGCACATGTCAAACTTATAATCCATTTCCTCTTTCTGTAAGACTTTTTTTTTGTCTGTCCAGAGTTTTATTTGTAACAGGCAGGCACTGCTGTGTACTACTGAAGCTGAGAAAAATAGTGAAACTGTCTAATAAAACTTGGAGAAAACTGGAAGATAATAATGACATAAATAATGGCATGTTCTTTGGTCAACATAAGGTAAACTTTTCTTTATAGTGAAGTAGTGGTATTATAAAGGCTAATTCTATCAGCCTTAACATTTTCCTGTGTTAGCTCTTATGACAGTGAGTTCCGAGATGCTTTTGATTTGTGTTGGATTTTCTCAGAGGCTCGTTTGTAGTTTTGAAATATTTCCACCCTCTGCCCTCGATCCAGAGCCAAAGGAATGCAGGCTCCTGTATTCCTATTTCTTTTTCTCACTGGCACTACAGACAGTTCCAAGAAATACCAAAGCCATAATGGCTTCTTTCTGTAAAATACCTATCTCCAAAGAAGGCTATCTAGCAATACATTGAATACCCCGCAAGGACAGGAAGGCTTGTTTAAAAAAGCTTTTCCTGCACTCCACCTTGCTATTTACACACATTACCAAAATGGTTACAGTCATATGAAACTCTGCTCCAGGATTTTGCTAGAACAGCCATTGAAGAGCACCAGATCAATTCTTAGACCCTTATGGCCAACAGTGGATATAACAGGGAGAGAATGCAACAAATGTAAAATAGAAAGTATAAATGGCAAGGAAGGAGCAACTGGGCATCAGGGCAACATTGGTGGGTCCATTGACAGCCCCAGAAAAAGCAACCTAAGGGAGCCAGTGTAGGGTCCATCCAGCACACCCACTTAGGAACAGCAGGCAACAGGGCTAGAGAGAGGCATACCTTCTCCATAACTCAGGGCAGGACTGGGTGCTCAGGGTGGAGTTTAAATGGGGCCCCTGCATAAGTGAAGTTCCCATGTGAGGCCGCTTGGGACAATTAAGGCTTACTAAGTGCCCCCAGGGCCCTAACCTTGTTGTAGTTGGTAAGCAACAGGAAAATACCAGACCTAAGGAAAGAAACATTATACTGTATTATAGCTGCTTCACTCTGTGACAATAATGCAGTTCCATGGTTAGGCCATTCCTCTGTACTGATAGTCTACAACTACAATCTTGCTGATTTAGATGACAAAAACAAACTCTCCACTGTATTATTTTAAACCAGTCAGGTGTGAGGCTGGAGTTAAGGATTGTCCATTCAGGTCCAAGGCATAAGCAGGTTCAAACAAGAGCTTGTCTGCTTCTAAAGACAAAGCAGGCTGTGCCTCTACCCCACCTCACCTCTTTTTGTCTCTCTCCTCCTGGTGTCACAAAGAGGCCCAGAAGCTGTTCTCTTGATTCCATCTGTCTGCAAAACTGCTAGCACTAATGTCTCGCTACAGAAGCAGCTTTTATTCTGCAGATAGGAACTGGCATAGATGGTTGAGGCAAGAGAACGCTCAACAAGACCTGAAGGAGGGGGAAAAACTAGTGGAGCACACTAATGATGAACAGGACTCAGGTGTCCAAGGACAGGGAGGTGTGAGGCACTTGCACATGGGCACAGATCTTCCCTCTGCAAGGCTCCAGGAGCCACTGAGAGCCTGTGAGCTGGGACCCAGGCTAAGAGGGAGTCACTCTGGGAGCCAGTGCTGGAATTGGGGCACCTGGACTCTGCCCACCCATCCAACTGCGCACAAAGCAGTGGCAAGTCCCATGTCCCATTCTGGTTGTGCTCTCCAGGTGCTGCTGCAACAGGAGCCTGCTGGCTGCTTGAGCACCATGGTGCAGCAGCAAGCAATACTTGCTATTGCTGCAATGAGGTATCTGCCCCTGCCTCCTTGCTTCCACACTATACAGCCCTGAAAGCTCCTAGTTGAGAGGCACCCCTCGGCCTGGGGTGTCTGCCAATGCTGTCTGCTGGGCTTCTGCACTGCCCTGCACTAGGCCCTAAAGTGATGGGGACAGGAGGGCAGAAAGGGTCCCAGGGCCTCCCAATGTCTCTGTACTTTTCCCCCAAAGGGTGAGGCAGGAGATGGTGATGTCATTAGACCAGGACTCCCTTAGTCCAGCGAGTGTCCAGCATGCCCATCATCTTGTCCTCAGACACACACACACATGTTCATCTGGTACTTAGAGACACCCACAGTCCCACTGCTTCTGCAGCAGCTGTCTGGGACTCCCCTGGTTCTTCCAGCTAGCCAACTTCTGCTGTTGCCTCATCCGTATATACGCACTCTCAGGCCAGTCCAGCTAATTGCTGGCTGTCCTGACCTTCACTAGCAATCACACATTGCTGGTGTCACTTGCTCTAGTTGTTGACACAATGGATGCATAAGCCCTCTGGCCCCTGGTTCCACTCAAGTGCCCGGCACTTGGTTTCACTCACTCCGGTCTCTCAAATTGCTGGCACCCAGGCATGCAAGCCCTCTGGTCCAACATCCTCACCCAGTTGCTGTCACCCAGACTCTCATTCACTCCAGTTGGCAAAGAACTTTTGTGTCAGTTAAGTGAATCCCGTCTCTTCCAGGTAGTCGTCGATGTTTAAAGACACACAGTTGAAGAAATAAAAACCCTGTGGCCCAGGGTTTTGTGTCTGTGGCACCCAGCTGCACAAACAATTGTTGACCCACAGGATCTATGCAGGAACACCCGGATCAAGCTCTTCCTCTTCACCAGCAAGATCAAGTAGAATATCATCTAGGCCCCATGCCTTTCATCAGTAGAAGAGCCATGTCGTCACACTTGATACTTTCCAGGTCACCCCTGGCAGTGCCACTGGTGCCTACATGGAAAGGCAGAAGTAGCTTATAGTCAGAAGGCTGGATGAACCTTAATAGCCTCTCCACAATCTTGCGAATGTGAGCCCCCTCCAGAAAGCAGAAAACCTCACTAGATGACAGGTCAGGTCAGCAGATGGGGTCCTCTGACCCCTGCACCAAGGAGTCTCTCACCACTAATACTCACTCTTGATTCTTTAATATGGCTTAAACTCAGCTGCTGGAGATGGTCCATTTGACAGCGCTCCTAGCTCCTTGTAAATGACAAAGGCAGTGCACTTATTCCAGGGTCACAGCCTTCCTCCTGGTCTAAGAAGTCACCAGCTTCCAATCATAGCCATGACAGGAGTTTTCACTTTTTGATTTCATAGGCACAGGCTCTGCCTGCCTGTCCACCACAGATACAGGTTCAGCAGTTGAAGCTGCAGGGTCTCAGAGAAGATCTGGTCAACCCTTCTCAGCGTCTCTGGTGTAGCACAGTCTGCTGACCTCCTTCCACGGCTGCTTCACTTGGCACAGACCTTCAGCAGCTGCGCACCTCCTATCCCCCAGCCTCAGCATGAGGCCCCAGACACCCTCTGGACCCTGAGACATGCAGAGTTGCATCCCCCTTCTGAAACTCTGTTTGAGTCAAAGGCTCTAATAATGAAGGGACGTATATTCCAGCAGCTCCTGGAGACCGTGCCCTGTGGCATGTCACCACAATAGCTGAGTACATCTATGCTGGACAGAGCAGGTTTGCTAAAACCTTTGCTGCTCAGACTGCTGTACAAACTGCTTCTTCTAAGAACTGTGCCCTAAGCCTGGCTCTTATATAGGCCGCTCCCTAGCACCAGCTAAAACGGGGATTGACCCTCCTTAATCAAGAGTCATCTAAAACAAAGGCTCCAAGCATGTTTTGATTAAGGGCACCTAACAGAGTTTGCTGGAACCTGCTAGAACTACCATCACCTTACACTTACATGGCAACCACAGGAACACTCAGGTTCCTCAGGGGGTTCCCAGGAGTCTCCCAACAACCCCAGACAAAGTGCCCAGAAGATTCAAGTCTTCTACTTGTGAGCGTGACTGTAGGCCTACTGCTAGGCTTAACATTCAACTACCCCTCTGTACAAGGTGCTTACCCTACAGCCCCCGGTCGCAACCAGGTTTTCTTGGGTCCTTACATTTGATTTCAATTACCATGCAAAATTCATGGCAAATGCTTATCTCCTCGCTCCCCTGCACATTAGGTAAAGCAGACACTATCTACAAGAACACAGGAACTCACAGCCATGTTCTGTACCCTGGCTTAAACTCACATTTCCATGCTCATTCTTCTCACACTTCCACAACATGTGTGTGGTTCATTTCATGCTCCACCACAAATTCAGCCCTACAGCTGAGCTTTCCTCTTTACTCTGCAATAAGCTTTGTCATGCAACCACTGTGCACACTAACACAAGCACTAGCAGCCAGCTTCTCTAGCCTGCCTGCACTCACCTTGCTGCACTATTCCTCTTGTATTCCCGCAACAATCCTGCCCTTCATGTCACTCTCCATCTAAAATATAGCTCTATCACTCAACTTTCCTTTGCAGTGTACATTCAGCAACAACATGTACCTACTGTGCACACCAACACAAGAGCTTGTGGCTAACTTCTTTAGCCAGCCTACTCTCGATTTCACACACCCATTATTCTTGTACACCAGAAGACAACCTTCCTGAAAGAGATCTTCCCTTCATATCACAAGCTACCAAAAACGACTGCCCTACTCTCCTCTCCACTGTGGACTAAGCAAGGATATGAATTCACTGTCCACAGCAGCATAATAGCTCACAGTTGACCTCTCTAAGCCTTCTATATTTGTCTTCACAAGTGTATTCTTAACCTCTGACTGCAGCTCTGCTCTTCATTTCACACACCACTCAAAACTAACCCCTCATGTAGATCTCTTCTTTCTTCTGTGCACTAAGCAAGGATGTGAACTCATGGTCCACACCAAGACTAGAGCTTGCAGCCAGCTTATCTAGCCTGCCTAGATACGCCCCACAGACGTCAGTTCTTCTCACACTCAGGTGCAGGGTTAAGCCAAAAAAGAATTTGGGTGTGGAGCAATAGCTATGGGTATTACATACATTTGCTTTGGAATGTACAACTGCTCCCTATTTCAGTTTAGGATATATGTTGTGATAGCTACATATATGGGCTCTTTTTATTTCTGGATAACTGCAGCAGATGATATGAACACAATATGGTGTTTCAGAGTACATTATGTAGCAGAAATTAATTATTTTTATTTAATAATTTATTGTATCTCCATAGCCTTTAATTGTTGAGGTTTTGCAAGAGGCCTTTTTTTCACATTGCTTACTGATTACTCCAAATTTATATTCTCTGTAGATTCTGAGTACATTGTATTGTTAACTGCAGGATGTTACTTAAATTTTCTATGCTCTTTCCATCATGCATCATCCAGTTTTGTCATTCTGTGCTACATTAATTTGATTTGATTACACCAGGTGTAAACACCCTGCTTTATGTTGGTAGTGTATGCAGGTGCACAAATAAATTAGAGAACACTTCTTGTTTTAAATTGATTCTGTAATTGTTTTTATGAAGACGAGGTGATTACGTTTAGTTGTCATATATCATTTTTACAATGGAAACAACAGCTTGTTCCATTTTATGATTATTAGGACATACATTTATTTGTAAAGTCTAGTCTCAGATTTATCCCAGAATCAAAACCATTACTTAAATGCCTTTTTGGGGCAACTTGTTGATTTTTCACTTAGCTGTTCTCTTTTGTGTGATTTTCTCCAACCTTATGTTGAATTTTAACTATATTAGCTACACAGTGGGATAAACCCATATTGCTTCACCCGTCCTTTTGG
This sequence comes from Pluvialis apricaria, assembly GCA_017639485.1. Classification (NCBI taxonomy): domain Eukaryota; kingdom Metazoa; phylum Chordata; class Aves; order Charadriiformes; family Charadriidae; genus Pluvialis; species Pluvialis apricaria. Next base: position 52,693,916 of record CM030044.1, on the reverse strand, counting down.
ATTATTATTTTTGGAACATTTAAGGTTTTTAAAGAGCTAGTTTGTCAATGAAAAAGAGGGCATAATCATTTATAGGGAAACGGACACATAGAATATCCTTTATAAAGATGTACTAACTGTGAAGTGGCTAATGTATGTATCTCATTAAAACAGTTATACATATGAGAAAAATATGTATGAGATAGATGTGTGATGATGTTGATAAAATCTTATGCCATCTCAAAGATGTGCTTTTAGAATTATTACATTTTATTCTTCAAGGAGTTCTGCTCTCTGTAGTATCCAGAATCTAGTGGAAAATATTGTGTCTTTGTCAAAAAGCCCTTAATACTGCTAAGCTGGTATTCTGTCAGTTTTCTTTGCTTATTTATAGTATTTTTACTTGACATAGTTTGTTTGTACCTTTCATTTATATTGCGGTATCAGTAAGTTGTGATGGGAAGTTCAATTATCAGTACATCTTCATTTTTTTCCTCCAGAGTCTGAACAGGCACTCAGATAAACAGCTCTTGTATGCTCAGGACTCCCAGTGTCTCTAGTGATCATTTACACGATTATCAATCTAATTTGTATTGTGTAGAGTTTCTGAGGATGTTGTTTGCCTTACCTACATATGCCAGTCTGTGCTGTTCTTCTCAAATACAGACTTCATAGATCTTCAGTGTTTGGCTGTAGATAAAAAAAATAATGATGAGACACATGCCAAAAACATAGTAATAAAAATAAAGCATTTTCATTGATTTCTTACCAAGGAAGCAGAATCATGTAACCAAGCAGAATATGATCAGGCTATATATATATGTATTTATGCATAGAAATTGTGTATGCAAAATACTGTCCATAACATATCAATTATGAGTGTATAATATTTTTAAATCCTGTTTTTGTTTCTCACTTATTGAGAGTGTAACAGCTGCTACCTGGTATGGCTTTTTTTTTTCCTGAGTTCATTGAAATTGCCTACACTCCAAGCACCCAAGTGAATCATTTCAATATATATTGACTGTGTTGAATGTTCTTCGTTGTTGCTTTGACAAATCTTTTGTTGTAGGGGAGAAATATGCTTCTACCATTTAGTCATAGCACTGGACACACAAATTCTCTCTACTATTTCATGGTGAAGTAAGTTAAAGAAAAAATTCCTTGAAAAGAGGTGGAACGCAGAAGGCCTTCTGCAGGTACACGTTCTGTAAATGGTTGCGTATATTCTGTTCTATACAATATTCTAACCCAGATTTTATTGAATCTGATGATAACTAACTGTCCTTGGAGTTACAGAAATGTAATACAAAGGAAAGGGAATAGACAGCCACGATCAAATCACAATGACACTTTGTAACTCTAAGCTCTAGGTTATTTATATATTATTGAAATTTGGGCTTACACTTTCATTGACTTTGAATATTGCTCTGTGGAATCTGTGCTTAGGCATTACCAGTCTTGGAGAGCTGTGGAGACCCAAGTACCCTCTCATTTTTGGAAGCACAAAAAACCTGCAGCATGCTGGTTTATGACTAGTTTTTCTGCAAAAGTTTAAAATGCTTCTTAGTCAACTGCAGGAGAACAGGATAGAGATAACCTTTTTCCCAGCTCATACTCCCCTGCTATTCTGAAAGGAATAGGAGTTAAAAAGTTTTCTGAATCACATTTTCCTCGCTTGCTATATGTATAGTCTCAGTGGAACCTAATTGTCTTTTTTTTTTAATCTCCAGATTTTGCTTTTAGCAACAGTATTTACTAACTTAAAAATAAATGAGGCAACATTTTTAAAAAAAAGCATCCCAACCTCAAATTTATTTAAAATAGTATTTTATGAATACTATGAATATGGATGAATATGAACTATGAATAGGGAGAAAATTAGTTGCTATATGTCATGGTTTAACCCCAGACAGCAACTAAGCACCACACCACTACTCTCTCACACCCCCCATGCCAGCAGGATAGGGGGAGGAGAATTGGAAGGGTAAAAGTGAGAAAACTCATGGGTTGAGATAAGAACAGTTTAATAATTGAAATAAAATGTAGTAGTAGTAATAATAATAATAATTTGTAATTAAAAGGAAAATAACAAAGAGAGATGAATTAAACCCAAGAAAACAAGTGATGCAAATGAAAACAATTGCTCACCACCAACTGACCAATGCACAGCCAGTCCCCAAACAGGAGCCCCCTGGCCAAACCTCCCTCTAGTTTTGTGGCTGAGCATGATGTCATATGTTATGGAATGTCCCTTTAGTCAGCTGAGGTCAGCTGTCCTGGTTGTGTCTTCTGCCAACTTTTTGTGCAACCCCAACCTACTCGTTAGCAGAGTGCTATGAGGAGGAGAAAAGACCTTAGCACTGTGTAATCACTGCTCAGCAATAACTAAACAATCCCTGAATTATCAACACTGTTTCCAGCACAAATCCAAAACATATACCCATACTAGCTACTGTGAAGAAAATTAACTCTATCCCAGCCAAAACCAACACATTCTCTACCCCTTATTCCATACCATTTATGTCATGCTCAGGTCCACACTATCTAATACATCCTCATTAACCACCACCCCCTCTTCCCATCCTTTAATACAATACACAAATATGATTCCTTTAGTCTATGGACTACCCCTGTGAAATGCCTGTAAAATGTCCACAAAATGTTGATTGAGTTCATTTAATCCATGACTTTGTGCTCTATCTTACTACGGTATTCACTCAAGACAGGAGAGGTGGTGTGTTGCCTGGAGTTATTCGGCACCAAAGCCAGCTCAGGTCAAGTCACTGCTGCACTTGCACTGCTTCTTGTGAGGCTTGTCCTCTATTGGTTCAGGTGGTTCCTGCTATCGTAATTCTTTTAACATGCAACTCAAATTACAGGTTACAACAATTTAAAGGTATGTCTATTACAATCCCCACCCCTGGTCCCTTTGGGCCTGGTTCTATAACCAGGTTTAACATGGCAGTAAACTCCTCCCATTGCTCCTAGCTTGACTAGAAAAAAGGGGGTTCTGCTGTAGTAATTCCCATAACATGCAACTCAAATTAATTATTATTTTCACCCAGGATTACATCACCTTGAGGCACACATTGGATTCCCCCATTCTTCTGCATTACCCACCAAGTGCATCTAGGTACCTGAGTAACAACAATACCATGAATAGGTCGGCCCTTTCCCAAGGAAGGAATAATCCAGACTGGTTTTCCCAACAAATTCCTTACAGGTACTGCAGTGACCTTATCTCTTTCTGCAGTACTCAGGTTTTGATTGGGCAGGGCCAGGTCAGCTGGCAGATCCTCTAGCTTTAACTAGACACTTGACTTCTGCTAAATTTGTATCCCAATGCCCCAGGACCTATTGCTCTCTGTGTATTGTATCGTTCAGTTTTCCCAGAAGCTGGTGTATGGTAGGGGATGTGACACATCTAGTTGATGTCGTGCTCCCTGGCCCAGGAGTTTATAAGGTTATTTCAGAAATGGGTCCCATTGTCTCATTCAATTCTTTCAGGGGTGCTGTGTCACCATAAAACTTGTTTTCCAAGGCCCAAGATAGTATTTTGGGCAGTGGCATGGTTCACAGAGTATGTTTCCAACCATCCACTACTCGCTTCCACCATTGCAAGCACATGGTGTTTGCCATGGCAGTTTTGTGGTAGCATGATATAATCAGTCTGCCGGGCTTCCCCATATTGATATTTGACCTGTTGTCCTCTATACCAAAAAGGCTTTACCCAGTTGGCTTGTTTGATTATGGCACACGTTTCACATTCATGGGTAATCTGTGCAATGGCATCAATGGTCAAGTCCACCCCTTGATCACGAGTATATTTGTATGTTGCATGGCAAGGGGTATTAATTGTTTTGCATAAATAAGTTCTAAGTAGAACAAATTATTTAGAATTATAATTTGGTGTAATTTGTGCTGCTTGATTAGCTCTACTTAGCATGAGTAGCTAGATTTCCTGAAACCTTTAGGCCATGAGAAACATACTCTTCTCACCACTCTTCCTTGCAGATGATACAATGTTGTTTAATCTTTTAGAATGGAAAACTACTCCCATTTAATTTGTTCAAAGTCTTGCTGCTGCTCAGGGCCCAGTTCAAAGTTGTTCTTCTTGCAGGTTGCTTGACAGAGAGGGCTTCCAATCAGACCAGAACCTGAAATATGCATTCTCCAAAAACCCACGACATCTAAGAAAGCTTGTGTTTCTTTTTTGTTAGTTGGTGGAGACATAACTGTTATTTTATTGATCACATCCATTGTGATATGACAACGAACGTCTTGCCATTTTATTCCTTTAACTAGATGTCCTGTGCAGATCCTCTGACCTTACTTTGTTTCATTGTAAAACCAGGTTTCAAAAGAATCTGGATTATTATTCTCCCTTTCTCAAACACTTCCTCTGATGTGTTGCCCCACCCAGTGATGTCACCAATGTACTGCAGATGTTCAGGAGATTCACCTTGTTCCAGTGCAGTCTGTATCAATCCACGATAAACGGCAGGACTGTGTTTCTGCCCTGGCGCAGTGAGTTCCAGGGGTATTGGATAACCCTCCATGTGAAAGCAAACTGTGGCCTACACTCTGCTGCCAGAGGGATTGGGAAAACCGCATAGGTGATACCAATTGTTGCGTACCATTTGGTGGCCTTTGACTCCGGTACATATGGAGCTCGAGCGTGTCTGGTACAGCAGCACTCAGCAGCAGTGTGACTTTGTTCGGGCCTCGATAGTCCACTGTTAGCCTCCGCTCTCTGTTGGACTTTTGCACTGGCCACATGGGAGTATTAAAGGGTGAATGAGTCTTACTCATCGCTCCTTGACTCTCCAGTCACCGAATCAACTTATGAATGGGAACCAAGGAGTCTCAACTGGTGCGATATTGTCACCGGTGCACTGTCATGGCAACAATTGGCACATGCTGTTCTTTAACCCACAGCAACCCCACCACAGATGGATGCTCTGAGAGACCAGGCAAGCTAGACAGCTGTTTCCTCTGTACTCAAGGCAGCTATACCAAAAGCCCACTGGTACCCTTTTGGCTCCTTGGATTACCCGCTCCTGAAGTAGTCTATGCTAGGGACACACGCAGCCTCCAGACCAGTCACAACAGGATGCTTTTGCCACTCATCCCCAGTGAGGCTTACCTCAGCCTCCAACACAGATGGTTCTTGGGATCCTACCGTCACTCCAGAATTACAGATGTATTCTGCCCCTTCGTAATCTGGTGGTGTTAGAGTACACTGTGCACCAGTGTCCTCTAGACCTTTATAACCCCATGGGCCTGATGCGCCCGGCCATCGAATCCACACAGTCCAGTAAAGCCTGTTGTCTCTTTCCTCCACCTGGCTGAAGGCAGAGCCCCTCTATTCCTGGTCAGAGTACGCATTACTTGATTTTTTGTAACTGTTAAACAGCAGTCCCTTCATCAGGGTCAAAGGCACAATTCACTCTCCCGGTCTGCCCAACAGGCACTGGAGCAGTAAGTTTTCCTTTTGGCTGTTGTTTTTCCTTGCATTCCTGTACCTGAGCTTCTGGTTTCCAGGTAGGTTCACCATCCCACTTCCCCATGTCCTCCCCCTGGTCAAACAGACAGAATCACAACCTTGCACATCATGTGTGCCGTCGGTACCCTCTCCCTTGAACAGGAAAAGGCTGACCTTTACCAGCTGACACATTGGTCGGTATGGGTTCGGAAGACCGACCATTCTTGGCATGCTGGGACAATTTTTGGGTTAGTTTCTCCACAGACAAGACTCAGGCCCATAGGGAGAAAGCAAGATTATCCTTACATACTCGGAGTTGTCTGGCCAATCCATCCATAGGTGTTGCCTCCGTGTCTGTCCAGCTCCTTATTGCCAGGGTGTTGGCACACAACGTCAGTGCACTTCATATGAACTTCCGCCACGTGGACTGTGTGCACTGAATTTTATCTGGGTGTTTGGATGCCTGGTTGTCATCCAGGTTGTTATAGATCACCTTCAACATGGCTAATTCCCTCAAATACTGGATACCTCCCTCAGTGGTGGTCCATTTGCTTCGGGAAGTTGCAACACCTTTGTTGAAGGGATACTTGTCCTTCACACTTGACAGCAGTCACTGCCAAAGACTGAGGACTCCTGCCCCTTTTCCAATAACTTTGTAAGTGGCCTTATTCCTATCAAGGGATCCCAGCTGCTGGAATCCCTTACCCCCTAATTCCTGACTAGTGGCCCCAATATTGGAGTAATCAGATGGGAATTTGCTCACCTGGTTGATGGCTGAAATCTTTTTGCATATCTCCCAGCTCACTAAGGGATAGGGAATGGGTGGTTTCAGTCTCATTTATGATTTCAGTCTCTTCCCCATCCTGTTCTTGTGACTGCTCTGCTGCAGAACAGGCCGCTTCCTCTGATTCTCCTGCCTCCTTTTAGGACAAGCTTCTTCATCCCTTACTAAACGACTTGATTTCTGCTTCCGTTGTTTCAATTATAGGGGTGACTGATGTAGTTGAGGGCTGGGTCTCTGGTTTAGCCATAGTGTCTGTTGGTATATTTTCAGATCCGGAGAAGCTCTCTTCTCTTTGAAGGTGCTGAATAGCATTCAGCAATGTTTGGCAGGCACAGGCCAGCCCCCAGCACAGTACAATAGGTTGTGCCTCTTTGGAATAACCACAGCATTTTTTTTTTCAAACATTCTAGCACTTCATCGGGACTCCGCACTGGTTCAGGAGAAAAGTTCTGGACCATCAGAGGTGAGGCACTTTCTAGATACCTACCCTTATTCTCCCACAGGCCATGCCACCCACAGCCACACTGCCGCAGGGCCTGGGTCATATTTTTAAACAGCTTGTTTACCTTAGAAAATGCCACAATAAGATTCCTAAGAAATACCAATAGAAGTATTTTGGTTGTTCAAGGATGTTCAAGATACTGAAGATTTATTGTAAAGAGGGAGAAAACATCACAGAAGCAGGTGGTGAAGGTGCCATCCTGTATTTCCTTCACAAAAAAAAAAACCTCTCAGAGGAAGAAGTACTATTGTTAATTGACTCCATGAGCTGGTACCCAAATTACAGGAATGGTTTCAGCAGAGAGCCCAAATCCCAGATTAAGCTCAAGGCCAGTGTTTTAATAATAAATCTCCCAGGCAAAGCATCACTGAGCCCTACAGAGCACAGTAAACTGCAAAAGCCAAAACCAGTTTTTAACATGTACAGCAAAAAAAGTAGTATGGCACGGATCAGATAACTAATATCGAGAACAGGTGAATCAATATAGTGACCGGCAACTGTTAACAGATATAAATCCCTTCTAATAGGCTCTGGTCCAATCTGTTATCATCTCAAACCCTTCAAGACACAAGCGTAGCACCAAAAAGAACTCCAGCCAGCAACTAAGCACCACACAGCCGCTTGCTCACTCGCCTCTGGTGGAATGGGGGGAGACTAGGAAGGGTAAAAATGGGAAAGAAACCCATGGGTTGAGATAAAAACAGTTTAATAATTAAAAAAAAAATAGTATTTTCTTTTTAATTGTAAGGAGAAGAGAAAAAAAATATCACACAGAGAGAGCAAAATAAACCTCAAGAAAGACAAATGATACAAATGAAAACAATCACTCCCCACCAACCGACCGATGCCCAGACAGTCCTCAAGAAGCGCTCCCCACCTCTTCTCCTGCCAACCTCCCCCATCCAGTTTTTTTGCTGAACATGACGTCATATGATATGGAAGATCCCTCTGGTCAGTGGGGATCAGCTATCCCAACAGTGTCCCCTCCCAACCTTTGTTGTACCTCCCTCCTACTTGTTGGCGTGGAAGTGTGAGGAGTAGAAAAGGCCTTGATGTTGTGTAAGCACTGCTCAGCAGTAACTGAAACATCAGAGTATCAACACTGTTTTGAGCACAAATCCAAAATGTAGTCCCAAACAAGCTACTATGAAGAAATGTAACTCTATCCCAGCCAAAACCAAGCAGAATGAAAGCTGTTGGTAGCCTACATCTTCCCTTGGCAGCCCCTTTACAGCCCCACAATGTGGTTGTTCTGCCACCTCACCCTCACCTACAACCTCAGCATCACAGGAACCCAGCTGCAAAACGGATACCCACCACAGAATTTGCCAGGACCGAAAGCTGTTAGCGGACCTCAATGTTCCCTTGGCAGCCCCTTCACATCCTCACCACACTGAAGCTCTGTGCTTCCTCTCCCAGCTAACGCTGCCCTACCCCTTCAGTCTAGGCACCCTAGCTCCACCCTAGCCCCCAAACAAACAAAACACCACCTAGGGCTCCCACATAGAAATGGCTAGGACTGAAAGCTTCAGTCTTCACAGCCCCAATCCTGGCCACTTCTCTGCAGGAGACCTACCTGGTGGCTGTCTGTATTGGAGCTACCCTCTGGTTAAGGGTGATCAGGTAGGTGACTGTGATGATTAGATGGCAGAGCAAGCACAGAGCCCTGATGCTGATGGGGTTCTTAAGGGCCTGCCAAGGAAAGGTGAGGGCCAGCAACAGCCTTTAGTCCTAGCACCTTCTGTGGCGGACAGGACTAAAAGCTATTGGTGCCCCCCACATGCCCTTGCTAGCCCTTTCACAGCCCCACCAACACTGGGGTTGCCTAGCCACTTAATGGTCCCAACACTCTCTCATTCTAGCCACAGCCCAGCTGCAAAATTGAAAATGCCCAGCGACTGCTCCCACACAGAAGGTGCAAGGAGTGAAAGCTGTTGCTGGCCTTCACCTTCCCTTCACAGCACCATCAACACTGCTGCTCTGCGCAAGCTCCCTCACTCTGTCTCACCCTTAAGCAGAGGCTTAAGAGACAAGAGACAGCCACATGCTAGTTCTCCCACAAGAAGTGGTGAGGAGTGAAAGCTGTTGCTGGCCCTCAAATTCCATTGGCAGCGCTTTCACAGCCCTACCAACGCTGGCACTCTGCTCTTTCCCCTCTCACCAACTCCCTTACCGTAAGAAGAGACCAGGCCCAAAAGAGAAACCTTCCAGCAAAGGCTCCCACACAGAAGGTACTGGGACTACAAGTTGTTGGTGGCTGTCTCCTTTCCTTGGCAGCGGGTTTTCAGCCCGGATCTAGAGAAAGGAGAGAAATATGTTTGGTGGGGCAATGAAAACACTGGCAAAGAACAGTAAGGACGAGCAACAACATTCTCTCCTAAAACATCAGTGTGGGAGCAATTGCTGGATGTTTGCAGTGTTGCAGCCCAGCTCTAGAGACGAGAGAAATATGACTTGTGGGGTTATGAAAGTGCTGCCAAGCGACACAAGGACAACCAACATTGTTCTCTCCTGGCATCTTCCCTGTAGGAGCAATTCCTTGATGTTTGCATTTTTTGATCCTGGCTCTAGAGAGAGGGGAGAAATATGTTCTTGTGACTGCTCTGCTGCAGAACAGGCTGCCTCTTCTGATTCTTTCTTCTCCTGCGCTGACTTCCACCTCCATTGTTTCTCTTTAGTTACAGGCGATTGGTATAGTGTCTGGTTTAACCATAGTGTCTGTTGGTATGTTTGCCCTCTCTTCTCCCTGAGGGTGCTGCATAATACTGAGTTGTGTTTGGTAGATGCTGGTCAGGGCCCAGCACAGTGTGGTAAGTTGTGCTTCTTTGGAATAGCCATAGCTTTTTTTTCCCAGCATTCTATCGCTTCATCAGGATTCCCTAGTTGTTCAGGGGTGAAGTTTCAATCCATGGGAGGTGAGAAGTTCTCTAGATACCTGCCCATATTCTCCCACATGTTGTGCCATCCCTGACCATACTCAGAGCCAGCGTCACACTCCTAAATTGCTTGTTAACCTTGGAGAAAACCAAAGCAATATTCCTAAGGAATACCTATAGAAGTATTTCAGCTACCCAAGGATGTTCAAGATATTGAGAAGCTATTGTAATGAGGGAGAAAACATCATAGAAGAAGGTAGCAAAGGTGCCATTTCCTCCACAAAAAACCTCTCAGGGGAAGAAATATAATTGTTAATTGTCTCCATTAGATGGTACCCAAAGTACAGTAATGGCTTCAGTACAGAGCCCAAATACCAGATTAAGCTCAAGGTCAGTGTTTTAATTACAAATCTCCCAAACAAAACATCACTAATCACTACAGAGCACAGCAAACTGCAATAGCCAACACCAGTCTTTAACATGTATAGCAAAAAAGAGCAGGGTGCAGACCAGATAAACTAATATCAAGAACAAATGAATCAATATTGTGACCCACAACTGTTAAAAAATATAAATGTCTTCTAATATGCTCTGGTCAATCTGCTATTACCTCAAACCCTTTGAGCCCCATCTTGGGCACCAAAAAAGGACTGTCATGGTTTAACCCCAGCTGGCAACTAAGCGCCTCACAGCTGCTCACTCACTTCCCCATGGCAGTAGGGTGAGGGGAAGAGAATTGGAAGGGTAAAAGTGAGAAAACTCATGGGTTGAGAAAAACAGTTTAATAACTGAAAAATAATAAGTATTACTCTTTGATTTTATGTGACGAAAGCTCTGGCTTTGTACTTAAGCATGTGCTTAAGCAGAGCTAAAGAGACTTGTTCATCATGAGCAGAGCCAGTATATTTAATACTTGCACCTTATTGTGACTGTATATGTCTTGTGTTTCAATGTGGCCTCTTTCTATCCCAAAATTTACGATGGGGAGGAGAAAACATTTGCCCTTTATGTCCAAAGGGCCATTTGAAGTTACGACTAAAATTTGCAATGTTGAATCATGTTCTTCCCAAATGGGTGGCAGCAGTTGGAAAAAGGGTTTGACCTTGGGGTAATGACAAACTTGGTATTGTGGCCAGCTGGTCTTACATACAAGAAATATAGAAGCAGTTACTTTCCCTGAATTATGTTTCTTAGTAAATGTTACCCTACTCTCGATCCCCTATAAAGAGTTGCTGCTATGGCTGTCTACAGAGGTAAAGAGACACAAATTTTTCACTTGGGTCTACTCATCCTTATCTTATCAGGAAAAAAAGAGAACGAAGTTTTTTTTGAGGAGAACTTCCCTGGAAGATAATTACAGTGAAGGAAATATCTACCATATATTCTCCCTTGCTTAAAGTGTGCAGACAGAAAATACAATAAGAACTGTGTAGCTGAAATGACATCTAAAAACCAGAGTTACCGTATTATCTTTGAAGCATACAATAGTCAAAATGGTTTGTGTTTATGCTGGAAAACAAATTAAAAAATGTTGGGATGACATCCCAAAGTATTCTCAGTAGAAAACAGTGAAATTCATTTGTTTCTGTTGTACATTTTTGAAGACTTTTTGATTCCTGAGGATTCAGAAACTTGCTGTATGATTGTAAGGACTAACCACTAATGAGTGGAAAGAAAACATATGGGATGCACTTGACACTTTTCACCTGAGGCAAAAAACTTATAAAGCAGACAAACTCTGCTGGTGTCAAATTTGTGCCCATTGCCTCTTGTACTCAGTGTGACTGGAAGAGTCTGGCTCTGTTTTTCACACACACACACCCTCTCCCATTAGGTATTCATACACATTGATAAGATTCCCTTGAGCCTTCTCTTCTCTAGCCCCAGCTCATTCAGACTCTCCCTGTATGACACATACTCCGAACCCTTCATCATGTTCACAGCACTGAACAAAACAATTGAGGAAAAAACAGTTCAAATAACACAGCTGGAGAATAGTGAAAAAGCAATCACTCCGCATAACTTCTGCATAACAATTGTTAGTTTAGGTGATAAGAAGCTCATCTCCACATGCACAGAGGAACAGTGCTAGGTGGCAGAATGTGAATAATATCCTGACACAGTTCCTCTAAGGGCTATCAAAGGCCATCACAGCAGAGCAATCAGCCCATAAAATGCTTATGTTCACACACAGGAAAGAGCACAGAGGCACAATGGCACATGAGGGAACCCCAGTAACCCTGTCAGGAGAATAAACCCCTGACCTTTCTCGTCTCAGGGTTGTCAAAGGAAGGCAATTATTCCCCTGGGCTGGGGGGTCAGACCCATCATCAGCAGAAGTGGCTCTTTAGTTCATCTTTTGGACTTCAGGTGAGGGAAGGAGCATATTGTCTAGGGAAATGGGACACATGATAGGATACAGGCTAAGAGCATTTCAGGATTGCACAACACCTACCATGTTTAGGGGAGGGATAAAGGTGGTTTGGGGAGGAATAAAGGTGGTTTGGGGAGGAACAAACATAAAGAAATAGTGGGATAAGCAGTTAAAATGGGCTGGATACACACAAACAAGCTGTTGGTCAGTATGCTTATCTGGCCATTCCCTGTGCCTGATCAGTGCAGGCTGTCCTGTCTTCTCATTAAACTCCATTTCAAACTATTCTTCTGGATAAGGAATTCCATTCTGTGTGCATGTGTCTGTATAAGGTCTGAGCCTTCAGCAAGTGGAGTGGACTATGAGTCAGAGAGCTTGTGTGTCTGTGGTTACAGCATCTTGAGTATGCATGTGTGAGCATGTGAGCAAATATCAAGCCAAATTTGTTATCAAGTAGGTGACGTGGCCTGGGACAGGTGTATCTGTGTGTGTGTGTGTCTGTGTGTGTGTGTGTTTAGGGGCAGGCATGTGGAAGAGGTAGCATGTTTCCACACACTTTCTGTTAGCTGTACTCAATTCTGATCTGAGCTATAGCTCATTTGACATTTGTGCTTTAATTGTTTTAAAACTACCCAGGGAGCAGAAGGCACCCTGTGGTGGGCCTGGCCAGTATCCAGTTACCCCAACAGAGTAAAAACTATGTCAACAGCCACTTGTCTGCTTCTTGGAGAAGGAAGGCAACGCCTTTTGCTTGCAGGGCAGAGAGGGCGGGGAGAATGGGTAATGTAAAGAAACAACAAGCACTCTGCATGATGTCTACAAGCAGCCATATCATTACACAGACAAGGATCAAAGGCAAGGGCCTGAGCTGAAAGTTCTTGAGAGCAAGCCACAGGAGGAGCACCTGAGGTCACTTTGTTTGTTCATCTTGGAGAAGAGAAGGCTTGAGGGGTGACCTCGTCACAATCTACAAGTTCCTCAAGAGGGACAGTGGAAGGGAAGGTGCTAGTCTCCTCTCTCTGGTGACCAGTGACAGGACATGAGGAAGTGAAATGAAGCTGCACCAGGGGAAGTTCAGACTGAACTCTAGGAAAAGGTTGTTCACTGAGAGTGTGGTCAGTCACTGGAACAGGCTCCCCAGGGAAGTGGTCAGGGCACTAAGCCTGTCAGAGTTCAAGGAGCATTTGGATGGTGCTCTTAGTTATATGATTCAGTTTTAGGTAGTCCTGCGAGGAGCAGGGATTTGGACTTGATGATTCTTATGGATCCCTTCCAACTTGAGATATTCTATGATTCTATGATTCTGCACCATGAGTGAAAGGGCTTTAAGCTGGAAGAGGGCAGGTTTAGATTAAACATTAGGAAGAAGTTTTTCACTTTAAGGGTGGTGAGGCACTGGAACAGGTTGCCCAGAGAGGTTGTTGAAGCCCCATCCCTGGAGGTGTTCAAGGCAGGCTGGACATGGCCTTGGGCAACCTGGTCTAGTGGGAGGTGTCCCTGCCTATGGCAGGGGGGTTGGAACTCGATGATCTTCAAGGCCCCTTCCAACCTAAACCATTCTATGATTCTATGATTTAGCTTTGATTTCTATCCAAAGTGCAAGTGCCAAGACATTCTGCGGACAGTACTCAGAGAGAGGGAGTGGACTGCAAACCTATAAAAACTCTGCCCTCCATGCAGATGCATTTGATCTAGCAAGCTCTCTATTGCTTAGATGTCTGCGTTCCTGTTAAGGATAGTCTCCCATACAAAAATTACAATGACAAGCCCTGGTGTTGTAGCAAGTTCATGTGTGGCAGCACACTGAACACTTTCAATTTCCTTGAGGAAAATGAGTCATCCCTTATGTTTATGAATAATGGCAATGACCTGGATATTATGTCAGCTCTGCTCTAAGGAAGTACTTTTCTGCTTGAGCCATCAGAAACTTACCTGCATTGATCCTATATCTGGGAATCCTCCAAGCAAAGTGGAGATACAGTTCTGACAGCTCTGTCCTTATTACTAAGGATGGAATTCAAGCCTATCAGATTTATAAGTGTCAACATTACTTTTTGTCCAAAAATGGACCCAATTGACACATGTCCCTGAGAAATGTGTTACTACACATGTGCTACTACCAGCCATTTTCGCTTTTGGAGAAGAAGTGGACAGGTTCACCTAGTGTACTAAGTAGACTGTTAGACATGGAGATGTCCCTTCTCCTTCAGACCAGTGACGTAAATCATCTGTGCCAGGAGGCAAAGACAGGAAAGGTTGACCTAAGGCTGACAGAACTGCACTGAATTCCTCACTGAATCTCCACTCTGATAACCCCACCGTGATTACAGACCAGAAGGAACAGCTGTAGAAAAATGAAGGCTGAGGAGATGTCTACAGTCAATCTGGGGAACCATGGTCCTTTTTCTGCCTCCTCACAGTTGCTACAAGACTGTGGCTGTGTGACCCATGCTGTGCCACAGTATAGCAGCTCCCTGTCACAAATGCTTGTTTAGTGTAGGGGCGTAGACTCCATTTCTCTTTTTTCCAAAATCCATCTTCAGCTCTGTGCCGTGCCTCTGACAGATGGAACAAAACCTGCAGGACCTTGTCAAAATGCAACTGGCGGGATCCTGTCTCTCAAGTCAGAAATCTTGCCTACTGCAGATGACTGTGACATTCCCCTGCATGGCCAGATCAAGTTCTGACCACTAAGTCCCTTTGGTCAGTTGGGGTCAGCTGTCCCAGCTGCTTCACCTCCCAACTTCTTGTGCACCCCCAGCCTACTCGCTGGTGGGGTGATGTGAGAAGTAGAAAAGGCCTTTACACTGTGTAAGCACTGCTCAGCAATAATGAAAACATGCCTGAATTATCAACACTGCTTTTAGCACAAATCCAAAACATAGCCCCATAATAGCTACTATGAAGAAAATTATCTCTATCCATCCCAGCCAAAATCACCACAGATGTCAAAAGTATTTTTCAGAAAGAGCTGTAACCCCGCACTGGGATATCTACTGCATCCTTCAGGAAACTCAGTGACAGCTGATTATTGTCACCAGCAGAAAAACACCCATTTTTTTCTGATTCTGGTTGTTGGATTCTGGTTTCCTTATTGTTTGCTATATTAAGGTTATCTTTTGTATGAGCTATCACTCTACAATAGATAATGACATGGGTGAGTAATAAGTCCAGTCATAAATTATTGGCCTGGAATCATGAATTGCATTTCAGCCTCTCCTGTTTTCTCTTGTTACTTAGCCTCTACGTATCGCATCTTCCATTGGGATTCCTCTATTTCTTACTCTTCTCTTGGCACTTCAAACCCATGAGCAGTTTCTAATCTATCTAATGCTCCATGCTACAGCCAGCAACAGCACTTTTCCCCTTGTCTAGAAAATTCTCACAGTTTTTCAGAGGTTGGTTCAGCAGAATGGACAATGAGGGCTAAATGAGTCTCTGCCAATTCACTGAGTTCTGGCAGATAGTCCCATGCAAAGTCATTTTTCAGAGGCCAAACAGTAACACTTGAAACAGAGTAGGTGAGATATTCGACACATGGAAAAAGTTCTGCAGCTTTCCCTCATTGTCTCCATTCATTTCAGCTACAACTGAGCCTCTGAAACGAAAATAAATAAAAGAAGAACGGGAATAATCCAATGATGTGTTTCATCTGGTGATGTTTAGCATATCATTCACACACGTCACTGTCATTTTTAAGATATATTAGATAGATAGATAGATAGATAGCCTCCCAAAATCCAAAGGGCTTTCTGTTTTTTCCTAATAGTAACCACAAAAACATCTCACCTGAATCGTGCATTTTTCCCCAAAGGAGTTTGAGACTCATTAAGTCTTTAAAAAATGGCTTTAAAGATGTGGAAGACCCCAAAGCAATATATCCTGTGAACTAAAACTGCTTTTAGGCTTCTCTAAAAGAAATCTTCAAGATTTTCTCACTTTTTTCTATTAAGATATTTCAAAAATGAACATTGATATCAGGTGGAGAAACAAGATCTAAAATACTTTCCCTGGTATCCAATTCTTTGTGGGGTGATGAGGACAAGGAAGAACTGCTTGTGAGATGGGACAAAGGCTCATTTAAAATTTTCTTAGACCACAGCAATGGTGTGCAACAAGGCAGGTCAGGAAAGATTATGAGAGTTAAGCCAAGTATGCCTCTCAGAGTATTGTTGTCCTGGTTTGACGTAGAACAGAACCAATTTTCTCTTCAGTAATTTTACTTTTCAGTTAAGTCTCTTCTAACTAATGGCACCCTCTGAAATTAATGGCATATTTTTCAGACAGTGTCTGCTTCTAGCAGATAATGTCTGATGATTATAGTTATACCAAGGAATGGTATGCAGAGAGGCTCTAGCTTATATTTATTGCTACAACAACCAAAATGACCTAACTTTGTTATGTACCAAGTTGGAGGGTCAGAACCAGAAGAGCATAGAGGGGTCGGTCACACCTGTGGGGAGGAATGGACAGGACAGGTGACCCCAAACTGAATAACAGGGTATTCCATCCCATCTGCCTCATGCTCAGTATAAAAGCTGAGGGATCAAAGCTGTCAGGCTCTTTCTTCAATAGCCAGCATCCGAGGAGGGCTCTGTCTGTTCAGCTGCCTCTGATCCTGTTCATGAATCCAGATCTGGAATCCAGTTCCCATCCATCAATGAGTCCAGTCTGGCACTTTCCCAGTGCCTGCTGGTGACACGATTGTCATCCAGGGAGCTCATATGGTTTTGTATATTATCATAGAATCATTTAGGTTGGAAAAGACCTTTAAGATCATCAAGTCCAACCGTAAACCTAACACTGCCAAGTCCATGAAGAAACAGAATTAGAACTTTCCTTTAGTATCTGCTGCCACCATTGCAGGAATGCTGGTAGTATCATGGCCCATTCACAACCCAAGAAAACAAGAACAGGTTCTTATTGATATTTTTATCTTTTCCTTTTATTATTAATATTTCATTAAAGTAGTTTTAGATTTCTTGTCAACCCATAAGTCTCTCTCCTTTATTTTCTCTTCCTTCTCTTCTGGGAAGGGAGAGAGAGATTAAAAGAGAGCATCTGTTGTGCATTTAGTGGTCAGCCCAGCGCCAAACCACGACAATTATCAATGATCAACAATGCGTAATACAAGTGTGTTGTGCTGTGGTCTCTAAGCCAATGAGACTTAAATCATGAACAGCATATACACAGCAGCTATCTCCTAAAACCAAAACAAAGAATATAAAACAGTTACATTTTACTTTTGGTACCCTGGAGGTATCTGGCCTGATTCTTCTCTGTGAATCATCCTTGATTGGCTTACGCTAATTAGATAACGTAGGAACATTCTAATTTTTGTAACAAGACAGATTTTTTTCAGGACAAGCCTCGGCTTTTCTGGCTAACCAAAACAGAAGCAGTGTGAAGGGAACACTGGGGCCTGAGGGGGCATTAAGGGAGTTGTGACAGCTCAGCCAGAAACAGAATTACCTTTGACATAATAAATCACTGTGAAAAGTTTCTCATAGTAGTGAAAATCATTTAAAATATATGTCTGTTGTATTTAACTAAATGTGGCATCCAACCATGTTGTCCCACATCTAACAGAAGCCAGCCAGATACATGGGAGTTGATTCAATAACAGCTCCACTGGTGTGTTAAATCTGCACATACTTGGGATTTAATTATAGGCATAACAAGCTAAACAGGACACCATTGAAATGTTCCGTATTTCCCAAGCTAGGCTGGAGCAACATTGATGGAGCACCAAAGAAGGACCATTTTTTATGTGCAGAAACGTAGGAGAACACATTCCAATAAATGCTCTCTGCTATGCCAGTGATGGGTAAACTTGTCAAGTGTCCTGTACATAAAAGTCAAGTACCTGGTTTACAAAATAATTTTCAAAAGCAGATGAGTTGTGAAGCCAGGAACATGATTAGTCCTAGATGTCTTACAGGAAGAGGGGAATTATTGCAAAGGCACATGTTCGGTACACAGATCATAGAACACTCAAGAATCTACTGGCATACTAAGGCTGTGGCTTCTAATTGCCCTGGAATGGAGACCTGTATTCCTCAGTTTCATTATTTTTCAATTTGATATGAATCATCACTGTGTAGAAGGTCCCATTACTTCCAGGAGTTTGTGTGCTGCACTGGAACTCAGAGCAGAGAAGTAGTCAGAAATTCTGGGATCATTGCACGTTACAGTACAAAGCAGGGAAATGTTTGTATCAGAGTGACATTTATCCAGCTGAGTTCAGGCTGAATGAAGGTCCCAGTCAGATTCTGCAACCTATGAAGAACCCTGTGCTTCTGTAGCCACATCATTGTCAGACTTCGTCATTTTCTGAAGGGTAGGTCAGATTGAAGGACACAATTCCAATGATTCCAGACTGCCTATGCCTAAACCAAATCCATAAAGCAGCCCATATCAGTCACCCAAGCCAGATATTTCCAGAAAGAGAGGCACCTAAAGATGCAAACAGATGACAAGTGGGATGCTTGCAAATGCCCTGTACTTTAATTTCAGCTGGCTCTATGAAGCTGCTTTTGCAAATTCTACAGGGCATCTATATGTGACAAAACCCTTCAAAATCTGGCTTTGAATAGCCCATGTGACACAAGAAAACTAAAGATGACTGAATGTGAACCACACTAGTTCTTGGAGGGACAGACATCATCACAAAAGTAAAATCCAAGAGAAAGATTATGTTTCTCTTTTCCTGCAGCATGAAAATATAGGATGAATTGGTTGGAATTGAATTACTAAAACATGATCACAGTATGAGCACTTCTCCTTACTCAGGAATAAACTAATTGCTGGAACATGTAATTTTTGGAAAGTAGAAAAATCAGGTCTTCCTAGTAATCCTGTGTTTAGTCTTGCACATGTACGAAAAGGAAAACATGCAGAATTTTGGTAGCCTGTGGGTAACAAACTGATCTGTAATCATTAGCTGAATATGATGCAATATGTGCAAATAGGAGAAATCCAAATGCATTATGGATGCACACACCCTTTCTGAACTATCCAACATTAGTAAACAAGAAAGCGTATCAAGAAAGAGAACATTTCTCTGTTTTGTGATGGCAGTTCTTAATGTGCTGAATGCTTGTGATTTTTTGCCTAGACCAAAGCCATAATAACCAGAGAGATTTTCCTCCTTTGCAGGTTTGTTGTGGATATTTGACATAAAGAGCTGGTCAATACTAAAAATGTTGGACTTCTTTTCTTGTAGAATAACTGTAAAGTTAGATATGGCAGCACTGCTTGAGTGTTTATTAACCCAGACAGTTCTTTGCTTTGTATGTCACTTGATACCTTTTCTTCATCTTAATTTGAAATGCACTGCATGTACTGCAACACTTATTACACATGGAAACCAGAAGCAAGAGTGAAAAAACAGTCTTGTAAATTCCAGAGTAGCTGCTACTTAACTTCATTATTTAATTAAATTAATATGATTAGGAGTTTGCACACTTAGTCAGCTCAAATGAATAACTTCTGTGCAATAATATACATGTATGAAGTGACAGCTCTTCATCTGGTCTCAGTGGAGATAAGAATCTCTTTATTACTCATTCTCTAAGGGGGAACAAATTGCAAAGCCTGTCCTGGTACTTCTACTTCAAGAGATGCAGAGCCAAGCAGAAGCAGATGTTCAATTCAGATTGCAAGATTTTAGGTTTTGTTATTTCACAGGGACGTTTTAAGAAAGTTCTCTTTCACCACTACCCCTCCATCCCTATGTTTGGTAAAAAACTATGCCAGAAACCAACCAACTAGAACTCATAACTCCGGTCAAAGCTCTGAAAAGATGAAGCCTGGTTCCTCCAAAACACCATGTGAAAATGACTCAGAGCAGGGACTAGGAGTACTGCATGTGCAGATATAACCTGCATGAGCAGACTGGGGTTGGAAAGCAGCCTATGTGCATCCAAGAGTGCTGTGGTCCTGGCAGACGCAGGTTGGAACAACCTCTGAGATTGGCATGCTCCACAGGCAATAAAAAATATGAATCTAATTTCTCTGTTATGCCTGTCTTGCATATTCTTCTAGCTTCATTCATAGGTATTATGCAGCTTTGGCTTTTCCTGGGGTTATCCAGTATCTCCGTCTTTCCTATCCTCCCACATTGCTAAGATTTGATGGTAGCTAAATTAAGTGAACCTCTGAAATATTAGAGAAGCTGCCTTGCATTGGCATCATTTTGCTTACATGTCACTCCAAGCTGCCTGTCAACACAGCAGAGAAAATGTAGTTCCTCATTAAGCCACAAGGGACAGTATTGGTTGAGTTTGAAGTGCTCCTAGGGCCTTCCTGCCCCTCCCATGCCTCCATGCTGGAGCCAAATTCTTGCTGGGAAGATTGGCAGAACTGGAGTTAGGGAGCTGCTAGACTCCTGCTAGAATTAGATCTTTCAAGTTTTAAAGAAATTGAAACTCATCTTGCTTCAGGGCAAAAACTCGCCCTTGTATAAAGGACCTAGAACATGCCATTCCTAGAAACAGCAACCGTTGGGAGTCTTGCCCCTGAAATACCGTGGTACTAGCTAATCAAGAAACAGGACACTGCTCAGGCTCAGGCTGAGAAGTTGCTCCAAAAAAACCTAAAGTCAGACAGGATGAATATGCCAAGCAGAGATGGGAGATCAGCACTAAGGATGTAAAACCAATTTCCAATATTTTACAATTTCCAGTTGCCCAGGCCAGTAAAGGGAGCGTCCTATCCTCCTTTCCAAACAAGCTGATGGCAATGCTGCAGGAAGTCCTGCCAGGAAGGAATTACAATCAAACCCTGTGTTCATCGTGGAGGAGCTCTGTTTTCAGGAGGTCACTAAAACATACAGACACACTTACCTTAAGCACACTGCATGACAATAACCAAACTCAAGGTATTCCTTTGCATTCTAAAGAGAGAATGAGGCTTCCTATAGTGAACATGCAGCCAAGAGCAAGGTTAAAATGGTCCTAAAAACAGATAAAAACTTCATGTGAAAATCCAACCCATTTTTAACTCATGAAGATAATTAACTCATGAAGATAACTGACTTCATTCTGCTCTCAGAATTCATGACTGGGGGTGGGTGTGTCAAATACTCTACAGGTATGGCTCTGATGTTGGGCTTCAACAACGCCAGCAGGGCACTACACAGGTGTTTGCCAAAATGCAACAGAGCATGACATGCGTGACTTGTAATGACAAGTACATAAAGGGTTCCTCTTCTCTTCCCTCTCTTATTCTGAATGTAAGAAAAGAAGACATGACGAGGTCCATCTCCCAAACAGTTAAAAGCAACACAGCAAAGCACGATGATCTCCTGACATCTTCACACCACTCTCTGAACACTGCATAACATTGCTTTTCCCATCTTCAAAAGATGCTACATCTCGATTCTGATTTCAGGTCACCCTTCTGCACAGAAAGAATGCCAGGACTTCTGCTGTTCATGTTAAGAACATGTCCATGGCTCCTAATGAAACCTCAATGTTCTTGTGCAGTTTTGACCTGCTTGAAAAGAACAGAACTCCTGAGCCGCAGCTCCCCAGCCTGCTCATCGCTCTCCATTCATGGGCTTGACAAAGCAACTGGCAGACAGTGCCTTACATGAAAGTATAGATCTGGAAAATCCTGTCATAAATTGGAATGCTTTGAATGGAAGGGATGAAAAAGATAATCCCAAAAGGAAAAGAAAAAATGATTCTTATTGCTTGTATTGATGGGTCTGAATTCTGATTGGTGGAAGCCTCCCAAAGATGTACTTGTGAGGCCTTCTCCACCCTTTATTTCAAGCTGAATTCCACCTGTGCAGCGTAGACATAACAAAACCACACCAAAACCCTCCTGTCCCAGGTCAGCATGCACAATTGAAGCACTACAGGCCAAGCTATCACTTGGGCAGTTCTTCTGCCTGCTTATTTCTTCTGGCAGAGACCATAGACAGGCCTGGAGACATCAGTGTAAGGGTATTCCTATCCCCACTCAACCATCCATTCAATGCCTCCAGCCTTCTCTAAGACCAGACCAAAACAGCACTGGGATGGGGACTAAAGATTCAGGTGAGACTACCACAGCTGGACAGAAAGAACTTGGGAAAACCTCCTATAGTAGATGTTTACCTTCAAGCAAATGGAGAAAGATAAAAAGAGCAATACTAACTTGTCACAACTATGGTGGCTCGGAAGACAACAAACCCTCTTGGCAACACACAGGCTGAGCAGCATGACTCACACAGATATCATCTCTGTATTTGATTAGCAGGTAGCCCGTACCTAGGAACACACCTGGGAAAGGCACCTACCAACAAAACACACAATATCCTGTTTGCTTAGCATCAGCCCAAGCCAACAACGGGGCTTGGTGCCATCTGGGCCCAGTCTAAGACCCTGCACACCACTGTGGGACACGCAGGTAGCCGTGCCAGAAAAGTCCGAGCTCAAACTATGCAGACAGTGACTGGAGACCACACCACACCAGTGCACCACACACTGCGGGTGTCCCAGCCTCTCCAGCCGACAGCCTATGGGAACAGACAGAAGCTCCTGAACCTCAGACCAGCCAGGAAAGGCACGGCTCTCACCCCTTCCCCCTCCTCACAGCGGCGGCTCCGCTCCCTTTGACGAACGCAGAGCGGAAGACCGGGCGGGTCCCACCCGCTACAGCACCGGCCCGGCGGGGCCTGGCACGCCCCCGCCGCGTCCGCTCTGCCGCGGAGCGCAGGAAAAGGCCGTACCGACACCTCCCCGCCCCCCAGAGATGCTTGCTTATGCTGCTGCTACTGCGCGTCCTGTCCCTCCCAGATCTTACGAGGAGACACCGCTGAGCCCCGGAGCGCGGCCCCCACAGGGAGACGCTCGGCCCACCTCCTTCCGGCCGGGGCGGAGCGGAGCGCACCGGTACGCCCGCCGGTAACTGGCCCGGCGCCGCTCGGCTCTCCCCGCCCCCGGCCGCGGCGCTGGGCGGGCCCTGGCGGCGAGGCCTGCGTGCAGATGCGTCTCTCGCTTCCCCGCTGCGTACTGAGGTGAGGCCGGGTTGCGCGGAGGAGCCAGGGCTACGCTCGCGAGACGCCCGGAGCCGCGGGAGAGGGCGCAGAGCCACGGCGAGCGGCTGGAGCGGGCCGGGGACGGTTCCGTCCCGCCGGGAGGTCGGGGGCCTAAGCGGGGACCCTCCCGTCGTTGGCAGCGGTAGAACGGCGTGTGCGCGGAGCGGTGTGTCTGGCCCGCCCCGCCGACCTGCCTCTCCATGCGGGCGGCGGCGGTGATCGGCACCGGCGCGTGGGGCGCCAGGGGCAGCGGGCGGTGCTGAGGGGCCGCGGCCGGGAGAGACCATGGCCAAATGGCTGAATAAGTACTTCAGCCTGGGCAATAACAAGACCAAGAGCCCACCGCAGCCTCCGCGGCCCGACTACCGAGAGAAACGCAACGGCGCCGGCAGCACGCCCCGCCCCGACGGGCCGCCGCACCTCCACCTCCACCACCACACCTCACCTGGCTTTCTGCACCGCTGCCTGCGTGACGACACCAGTGACCTCATCCGTGCCTACCGTGCCCAGAAAGACCGTGACTTTGAGGACCCCTACAGCGGGCCCGGCTCATCCCTGCGCAAGTTGCGCGTCATGTGCCACCTGGACTACTCCGCACCCGAGGACCTGGGTGAGGCGGCCCCCAAGGCTTTTTCCTCCGCATCGTGCTGTGCCGTGCCCGCCGCCACCTGTGCCGCTGGTTCCCCACACCTCTTTCGCAGCCACAGCGAGCGCCGTCCAGCGATGCCGCCTGACATGAAGTACATCTCCCCCAAGCACCGGCTTATCAAGGTCGAGAGCGGCGGTGGCAGCAATGGCACAGGCAAGAAGCTCAACAAGGGCTCCAAGCAGCTGGCAATCTCTGTCCCCTCTGCCATGAAAGATAAAGTAAGTATTGTGCTCCTGTTCTCACCCCCATAGACTAGGTAGTAGGGTGGGGGCTGTGTCAGCCCCTGGAAGGGTTTTTGGTGAGGGGACTAGCTCCTGTCTGAATGCATCTGGAGCAGCCGCTGCTCTCCACCGTGCTTCACTGGACCTCTTTAATGTCTCAGGGCAGGCAGAGCATGTGCAAGGCTGGCACATGAAGTGGTGGTGCCCTGTCCTGTGGGCTTTCAAACTCACCTCCCTTCTGATGGGGCAGGTTTGCAGGTGAGCCTAGCCCTGCTCTGGGACACAGTGCAGTGCCAGCCTCGTGACTGATGCTAAGGCTCTTGGCTTGGCATACTTCGGCAGAATAGGATGTGGGTCTTTGAGGGGGTGCTCGGGGAGCCCTAGGGTCACTTGAGAAGCCCTGTGCTTGTGACCCAAAGTTGTGGCCTCAGCCCCATTGAATGTGGTATGGAGCAGCCATATATAAAAAAATTAAAAATGTGATGCCATCCCAAGTCAGACTGCTTGTTTTTAAGGAGACAGTTTGTCCAGTGTTCAGTAATAACTTCTTTGCCTCCTAGTTCAGTGTCAAAGGTGAACTAGTTCGAAGTCCTGTGTTACAACAGCGTCACAACTTCCATGATAACTGTGTTTCCAGCTGGCAGCTAGCTGAAGCGAACTCTATAGCTACTGGCTCAGTTGCAAATGTTTTCCTATCTTTTACTGGTCCTTCTCTACAAATATTAACAAAATACTGTAGACACAGCACTGGAAAGTGCTGGGCTCAGGAACTCAGGTTACAGCTAGGAATCTTTGCAGAGGGAAGTAGTGTTAATTATTTTGTAAGCACAGCACATGTCTCCCCACTTCTGTTGGTCCTGTGAATAGAGTTTATTTTTTTCATATGTTGGAACCTAATATTTCTCCATTTTTATAAATTGGCATTTACAACTTCAGTGTAATAGTCACGTCACAAGAATTCTAAGTATGTGCTGAATGTTGTCAATTTAAATGATCTGTGTGTACATGTTTAAATATGTAACATTATTGCATTGAGTAGAGACACATTTCCATGATGACTTGATAAATTATATCCTTTCCAGGTGGAATTCCAAATAAATCAGTTTGCGATGGTGAGATGATACAAGATTAAAAGCCTAGAACTTATTACATTGTCTGTCATTTTAGGTGCAGTTCCTGGCTGGAAGCACCTTCTGCTGTGGAAGTGATTGATTAAAGTTAGAGTCTCACTATATTATGGGCTTAGTATATTCAGTCTTCTTCCAATTGTTTGTGTTGATACTATGTATGTGCTCTTAGGCAAATATTTTTAGCAACTTCATACTTCAGAGAAACTAAGTGTTCAGGACAAAATGCTTCCATGTGCAACTGCTATTCTTTTCTTTTTTATAGGTCATGATTTTTTAAATTAGCTTTCAAATTTAGAGCCTACTGAAGCAATTTTTGAAGCAGAAACTACATCTGTTGCTGGGAAAGCTGCCACTTTGTGTGGTCATAAATGTGTCTGCTGCTGTTTTGAATGACCAGCCTAATTTAAAAAAAAAAAAAAAAAAGACATAGAAAACTCATGTCAGAGTCACATTCTTTCTGTTTTTGAGAGAACTATATGTGACAAGCAGACAATCTTAACATGTCGGAGAAATAAAATTGTCCCTACACCTCAAAAGGTAAGTGTGCCTGCCCCACCCACAACAGAATTTGGTTGTAGGGAGCTACATAGCTTGCTTTTTGTTCAACTGTGTTATTTCCTTCCTGCTGCGATCTCTTATTTCACAGCTCTGAAATATAAAGCCTCACAGGTGAACCTGGTAAGCAGTGGTCGTAGTGGGCAGGCAGAGAACTGCTTCTGTCCTACACCTTTCATTGAGGAGAAAAAATGATGAATTTAATTAACAACGTGTGTCTAGCTCAGTGGCAAATAAAGCAAGCGGAAATAAACTTCTGTAAGAAGGATAAAGTAGAGGGAACAGTAAAGATGTTATCAAAAAAACTAGAGGTCTGACATTCAGAAGACTTGATAGAAATGTTAAAAACAGAGGGGAAAAACTGTGAGTAGCATAGCTTAAGCTAGTCAATACCTTAGGAATGAGAAAAGGTCTACTTGCCATATAGGTCTGTCATCATAAAAGCATGTTAGTATGTAACGATCCAATAGTGTTCGCTAAATGGTCCAGCACCTCTGTTTTTTTCTTATTCATGTACAAGGATAGAGTGCTGTTTTCTTTATGTGTTAGCTGAGAAGTGAGAAGTATGGTTTCCAACAAATTCAATAAGCAATTTTATAACTTTTGTGGCTGGTCATCAGTAAAGATTTAGCTGAAGAGCTCAGTTGCGTGTTTAACTTGAAAGAGTTACTAGAATGAGAAAGAGATTCAGGAAGGTGCTTGTTTGGTGTAGTTGCATATAAAGGGCAAATGGCAAAGTATGAATAACGACAGACTGATTATTCAAAATTTCCAGGAAAAAAATTATCAGCTAGCTGATTCAGGGAGTAAAGGAGATAGAGATTAAAAGCAGTGGCAGGCATGATTGTGTTTTGCAAGATTTCAGGCTTAGGTTGTAAAAGTAGCCACAGACATGTAATGTATCTGGGGTTCAGGAAGCTTTGATGTGTAGAGGTAGAAGTACCAACTAAAGTTGAAGCAGACAAACCCAAATTGCCATGCTTCTTTAATATTGAGGTGACTAACCTCTACAACAGATGCCTAAGGGAGAGCCACCATTGTCCTGTGTCTTTGAATTCAGATTGATGGGTGGATTTTTTCATTTAGGTAGTACAATCAGGCAGGTTTGGGGGCTTTAGCAGTGGTGCTTATACTCAAACAAGGGAGAGCAAGCTATGTTAGAATTCATGGCAGAAGGACCTCAGTTCCTCCAGCATGGAGGATAAGAAATTACTGGCTTCCATCTTTAGTACTGGCCTGGGAGATGTTTACTACTTAGCTTTCCTGTGGCAAACAAATGAGAGTAGGCAAGCCAGAACAGCATGTGGCTATATGCTGGAACGACCTGGCAACTACTGTATTTGTGTAAGAATACATGTGAGACTTGGATTAGGATCAGTGCAATAGACAAACCACTTGGTGAAGTGGGGATCTAAAATAATTAGTCGAAATCTGTCTGAGTGACTCTTCTCTATCTGGCATTGTGTGGTGTGTGTAAATCCAGGAAAGTATAATAGTTGAGGGGAAGGTGTCTGCGAGAAAGGATTCTTTGTGTATTTTCTCACCTATTACACTTTTTTGAACCTAAACATTTCTCTGCCTGGCTTTGCAACTGAGAACCTGGAACACTATTCATACAGCCACTGTATCATAATCCATTGAAGGAAGTTCTTATGATTTAAAAGCTGGGGTTGCAGCATACTTGTCCTGTAAAAGATAACTATTTCATAATGAGCAGCATTGTGCACTCCCTTTGTGCAGTGAATGCAGAACTGTGCAGCAGTTCTGGATATTGAATGCAGAAGACACTTCAAGTTGCAAGGTCCATTTCCATGGGACAGGACATATCTGACGCTGTAGAAAATAGCTCAGTTCTACACAGGTAGAGCTGATCTAGTGCAAAAGTATGTAAAAGTTGTGTGGCAGCAGCAATCATGCAGGGCAGCATAGTTGCTGACTTGATTTACAAAGACCTGAAAACTGCCTATGTGTGAATTCTACACTTGTATAAGAAAAAAAAGTCCTTTGTTTCCATGGGATCCACCTCAGAAGTGAGGTGCAGAGATCTGGTTGCTAGCTAAGCATCAGGGCTAAAGCTGTCTCCATTATGTAAGAAACAAGTACCTTCCTGACATTGCAGTAGACTGTGGAAATGCTGTTTGAACTTTTAAGGTCTTGCATAAAAGTGCTCAGACTCCATGGAATATTGTTAATAACTGTATATAATTAAAACCTTTTAGTAAGTGCTGAGATGATGTTTGTCTTATTTTTGTATATGGAAGGTCTAACTTTTAGTTGATCTTGCAAGTAACAACAAGTCAGGTGTATTTACCAGACACTTGCAGCTGGTATTTCAAGGTGCACTGAGAAAACACTAGAAAGATGTTTAAGCAGTGTTTGGGTTATTTATATCAAAGTATAGTTTCTAGAGATCCTAAACTACAAATGTAACTCTGTGTCTTACTCCCATATTTAGCGCATTGCAGCAGGGTGCCAGGCTCTTTAAAATTGGTGCCACTCTTTAAAATTGGTTCTACTCTGAAACAGTCTTCCTCTCTGCATGTGATTCCCATTGGCATATGGCTCTGCCTTTGAGTCAAAGGTCTCAAGGAAAAGATACTGGTCACCACTGGTCTTGTGAACCTGCATGAATGGCTAGGGCAAGGCCACACATAAAAGCAGCAAACTGCATTTTTTGTATGTATCCCATGTTGCTATAGTGCAGCTATAATGCAGCTAGAAATGCATTTTTCTGCATATGTGAGTTTCATGATTAAGAGACTGTCGCAGTCTTATGAATGGGAAGACATTCAATTATTATCTGAGCCTGTGAAGTCTTAGTGACTTTCGGGCTGTTTGAAGTGACGTGGTACACTGTTCAGTTACAAGTATGTCTGGCATCTGCTGTGTATTGCACAGCTTGGAACAGTCTCAGCTCTGGGAACCATCCAAATTTTCAAACTCTTGAACACAGAGAGATCCAAGCAGAGAAAGGCTATCAAAAAGGAGTATGAAGCAGTTTGACACATGGAGATTGAGGGAGGGAGTGGGAGTCTTCTGGAAGAGTGTATCATATGTGTACCCTCATAGTAAGCAGACCCAAGCCGTTGAAAGAAAGTACCTCAGTTGCTGGATTCAAGCAAGAAAACTGACTTGTCCATTCTGAACGAAGATGTGCTTATTGAACTCCTTACTGGGAGACTGTAACTGAACGTGTTCAGCCTTATTCTGAAGAACGCCAATATTACAGTACGAGTGCCTGTAGGGGAACTGGGCAGTGTGGTGGACCTTTGTCCTGTTTCCACCCCTTTCCATGCAACCTGTGTATCCAACGTCTACAAATCATGCTCACTTGGCCCCCAATGAGCAAGAACGCATGTTTGCACCACTCTTTCATTTGTATCCTCTCTTGCATCACAGGAGAGCATGCAAGATGAACATGTTTCTGTACTGGGCTGTCTTCCCAAATCCAAGACATCCATACTGCTGCTAGGAAAACAGGCTCTGAGCTGTCACGTGCTTAATTTCTGGGTTCATTGCATGGTATAAAGTGCTCATTACTTTTGGACAGAGAGGGTGAGGGATACAAGATGTTAGGTATGAGGTTAAAAATTCTAGGCAAAAACTCCAAAGGAATACATTTTTCTTTTTAAAAGTGCCTGTGTTTGTACTTGTCTTTCCTTGTATTGTCCAGCTATAATTTGTTTGGTTGCATCTGTAATCATAGACACTTCAGTCTTGATGTTGTGTCCCTCTCCTATTCCTGGACAATAAGAATTAGCATGTGTATTTTTCTCTCTTCAACATGTATTCTGAGCATCCTATGGTGTGAGAGGTTGCTGGTATGTGTCCTGGAATAGAGTTAGTCTGAACTTGGTGCTTTAACTTTTGTCTCCCCAGCTGTATTCAAAGGTACATTTTGAAATAGTTACCAAATAACATTCGGTAATATTGAAATTTGTGCCAGGGGCTTAGCCTTTACTGCAAGGACAGAGTCACAAAACTGCAGAGTGGTTGAGGTTGGAAGGGGCCTCTGGGATCGTCTTGTCCAGCCCCCCCTCCTCAAGCAGGGCCACATAGATCCAGTTGGCCAGGACCATGTCCACGTAGCTTTTGAGTATCTGCAAGGTTGGACACTCCACAACCTCTCTGGGCAACCTGTACCAGTGTTCAGTCACCTTCACAGTGGAAGAAGTGTTTCCTGATGTTCAAATGGAAGCTGCTGTGTTTCAGTTTGTGCCCATTGCCTCTTGTGCTGTCACTGTGTACCACTGAAAAGAGCCTGGCTCTGTCCTCTTTGCACACTCCCTTCAGGTATTTATATGCATTGATAAGATCCCCCCTGAACTTTCTCTAGTCTAGGCTGAACAGTCCCAGCTCGCCCAACCTTTCCTCATAGGTGAGGTGCTCCATTCCTTTCATAATCTTTGTGGCCCTGTGCTGGACTCTCTCCAGTATGTCCATGTCTCTTTTGTACTGGTGATCCTAGAACAGTACCCACCACCCCAGATGTAGCCTTACCAGTGCTGAGGAGAGTTCAACTTGGTGTCTAGCAGGTCCAGGACCCCCAGCTCCTTTTCTGCCAAGCTGCTTTCCAGCTGGGTGGCCCCCAGCATGTATTGATGCATGGGGTTGCTCCTCCCCTGGTGCAGGACTTTGCACTTCTTGAACTTCATGAGCTTCATGTTGGCCCATTTCTCCAGGCTGTAGAGGCCCCTCTGGATGGCAGTATGACTCACTAGGACCTCAGCCACTCCTCCCCCTTTGGTGTTGTCTCCAAACTGGCTAAGGATACACTTCCCTCATCATCCAGATCATTAATGAAGATGTTAAACAGGGCTGGACCCAGTATTGACCCCTGGGGTATACACCACTAGTCACTGGACTCTAATTAGACTTCGTGCCACTGATCACCGCCCTCTGGACCTCGTTGTTCAGCCAGATTTCAGTCCACCTCACCATCTGCTCATCCGGTCTATACATCAACAGCAGGTACGCAAGGATCTTATGGGAGACACTGTCAAAGAATCTTGCTGAAGTCAACGTAGATAATATTCACTGCTCTCCCCTCAGCTATGTGACCACTGGGGGACTTCAGCCACTTATAGGTTATAATGTGCTATTTCTTTATGACTATGGACTAAAGGCTGCTGAAGGGAACTATGGGAGGAGTGTGTCTCCCCAGAGCCTTCTCTTCTCCAGGCTGAACAACCCCAACTTTCAGCCTGTCCTCAAAGGAAAAATGCTCCAGGCCCCTTACCATATTTTTGTAGCCCTCCTGTGGACCCACTCCAACAGGTCCATGTCTTTCCTGCGCTGAGGACTCCAGAGCTGAATGCGGTACTCCAGGTGGGGTCTCACCAGAACGGAGTAGAGGAGCAGAACCGCCTGCCTCCTTCTGCTGTCCATGGTTATTTTGATGCAACCCAGGGTACAGTTGGCCTTCTGGGCTGCAAGCATACATTGTTGGCTGATGTCCAGCTTTTCATCCACCAGTATCCCCAAGTCCTTCTCGGCATGGCGTCTCTCAATCCCTTCATCCCCCAGCCTGTATTGATACTGGGGATTGCCCCGACCCAGGTGCAGGACCCTGCACTTGGCCTTGTTGAAGCTCGTGAGATTTACATGGGCCCACTTCTTGAGCTTGTCAAGGTCCCTATGAATGACATCCCATCCCTCAAGCATGTCAGCCACACCACTCAGCTTGGTGTCATCTGCAAACCCAAACTGTTTTATGATTCTGTGGAATGGATGACTTGTATTGTCTGGGTTCGCTGAACAGGTGTAGCTGACAGGTTTCCAGCTGGCTTTCAAGGATGATGGAAAGTATTGGAGGGAACATGGGTGCTGCTGAGTTGGGCTTGCTGTCACTGTAACTCTGAGGGTGTTTGGTGATATATGTGTCTGCTAAATAGTGAAGTAATTTTAACTACGGATCTGGCATGGGGGAATTGTGAATTGTGACATACAGGGAGGAGATGTCAAGTCCAGGGGGAATTTCAGCTGGGAGTCCTGAGCTGTGATATAGGGGTCCTTGCTCATCCGGGAGTGAGGTTTTGCCTTAGGATTGTTTTTCCCTGGTCCAGTGTGGACTGAGTGCTGTGCTATAATGCCTGTCTGCTCCATGAAACAGGCTTGAGTAAAGCTGAACACCAGACTGGAGAGTGGGGAGTCCTGGAATGACTTTCCATCCAGGATAAAACAACTCAGTGAGTCCTAGGCTGTGCAGTGGAACAAACTAATCATACAGACTTTCCCACCAACTTTAACCAACAGTTTTAGGAAAATTGTCGGGGCTGTCATTGGTCACTCTTTGGCACTAAGTCTAGGGAAGCCTTATGGTGATAGGCAGCTGTTGTTATACTGGTCTTCCAGCTGTGACACAGTATCATAGAGTGGCTCTCTCGCAGCTGGAAAGCCTGCAGAGAGGGGCTCCTATCACTGTGAAGTCAGAGCATTTAGTGTGCTGGAGGAGTCAGCTCCTGTTGCTGAAGGGAAGGTGGAAGGGGGCACAAACAGTTTGCAGTGGCAGCTGGAGGTGATACTGAAACACCCTGACTTCAGAAGTGGCCAACTGTCCTGTGGGCAGAACAGCAGGATGCTGGCTGCATTTCTTTTCACAGGGTGATAGGCTGGAGCTACACAGATGGTCCGCTCTGAACCGGCAGAAGGATGCACCTCTTTCTCTTCTCCCCTCAGCTTTCTAGTGCAGAAAGAGGAGCCATGTGGCCCTACTGCTGCTCAGCAGGTTTGGTGCCTTATCTTCGAGAGGTCAGGTGGTGTGGAGGGATGCCCCTGGAAGGTCCTAGCACTGGCATGCCCATTACAAGCTTTCCTCGTGTGTTTCACAGTTGTTTTACCTCTTTCTGCTTCTGTATAAATAAGTTCACCACTTAAACTATCTGTTGATTGCTTTGAGGATCTATACTCAAAAAGCCATCTCTGGGTGAGAGGGAGGTGATCCATTGCTTTTACATGTCTGCAGATTCAGTAGTAACAACTTTGACCTGGTTCTAACAGCTGCCAACTTCATGGAGACAGAAAAGAAAGCTGCATGCTGCAGATGCAATTCATGCTCTTGCAATATCTGTAGATTGCTGTGTCACATATGAAGACCCTGGAGCATTCCTTGTAAAAGTTAAATTTGCATCTGTGAACAAATGTTATCTTGTGTTAGAGATACAAATAGTATTGATAGTAGCAGTAAGATATGCCCCTCTGATTACACTTTCTTTTGTCATTTTGTTTTTATGTTCAGCCAGCAATTATAATTAAAGTCTTCAGACTGATAAAGCTAATAAATGTAGGAGACAAGGAGGAGGTATACTGTTTAAACTCAAAAGGTAATAACAATCTGCTTATGGCTGAATGTTGGATAAGGCTAAATTTAATAGTGACAGAAAAAAAATCTACTTAAAAATGAATTCAATGTTGGAGTTTGCATAGGTGGCTAAAGAAGACAGGTGAAAAACATCAAAATGCCAACAGCAGATTTATTGCCTTACAGGTTCTGACTTTAAATACAAGTGAAAACTACATGGTGGATACCACGTATTGCCTGTGGAAGGATTTCTCTAAATTCTTGAGCTGAGTCTGGAGCAGTCCATAAGTGTAGCACTTCCATGTCTTCCATCTTCATGGAATATCTGTGAATGGAATCCAAATACCTACTTAATCACATGCTCTAGTCTATGCATCTTCTTTCTCTCTTGTCTACACATCTTCTGTCTCATCTCAAACTAGCTTTGGGCACAGGATTGATTTAATGGTCTCCAGAGATCTCATGGAACCTAAGT
The DNA here is from genome assembly GCA_017639485.1 of Pluvialis apricaria. Lineage (NCBI taxonomy): Eukaryota > Metazoa > Chordata > Aves > Charadriiformes > Charadriidae > Pluvialis > Pluvialis apricaria. Next base: position 52,660,554 of record CM030044.1, on the reverse strand, counting down.
CTCAATGTAACTCTGATGTTCAAAAACTGCCCTGAAGCCTGAGTGTTGCCAACAGACTTACATTATGTTAATTCCTGTAAGGACAGTAGTGCAGGGTCTAAGGTACAGCTCTGTCAGGCTGGAGTGCTTTTCCCCATTGATGAATCTGTGCAGTAAGTGAATGTGGAGTTAGTCTGGTAATAGCCTTTGAAGCACACAAGCATACCTTGTGCGAAAGCATGACAGAATGAATAAGCATGTGTATACATGGGTCTGGCTGGGTGAGTCAATGGGAGAGAATGACACTGTAAGGATGCTAAAGCAGGGCTGAATACTGGTGCTGATCAGTAAGAAAGAATGAATTGTACTTGCTTCTATAGATTGTCATCTGAATTTTCACATGGGTGTGTGCAGTCTGCATTTGAACATGGAAGTACTGAAACACTAAGCATGGCTGGCATAGCATAGCTAAAACAACATTACACAATTCTGTTTCAGCAGTTATGATGCCATAAATCCATCTTTCTTACCACTGCATGATAGCACGGATATTATCTGTAGCCTTTCCTTCAAAACTGCTTAGATAAGGAAACAGCTCTGTATTACACTTTTTTACACATACAATTTAAGGCAAAGTTGCAAGCAAACTGTTAGCATTAGGATTGTTGTAATGTTGTAATATGTGTGGAAGTGAAACCTTCTACAGACAGAATAAAGTTATGTAGTTTATTGTGATTTAAAGGACGTTTTAACTCTAAATGAGAAATTAGTCGCAGTAAGAACATGTATTGGAACTTATGTAAATGGCTTTTAGCCTGATGAATGAGGAGAAAGGGTCTAGAAAGGAAAAAGGTGAATCCATGTTTCCCTTTTTAACCACCAAGTTCACTAGTAAACTTCTGGTTTGGAATCTGATCCTGTGGTGGCCAGATTGCCATTGCATTTGCTTGAATCACTGAAGAAATGCTTATTCTGTATTTTTTTACAAGCTCCTTTGCTCCCCAAGCTCACTGACACTGTTTGGTATAGGAGAGATGTTTGTGCCTCTGAACATCTTTGTATATGTCCTTGCCTACAAGCAGTTGGTTATAGCGTCTGATTCTCAGAAATTCATGCAGAGCACTGCCCCGTGGCAAAGAATATGGTTTGACTTCTCATTCCTTTGCTGCCCTGTGTCAGTGTGATTGTATTCTTGACTAACAGTATGCTAGGTGCTGTGCTGAAGTGGAGGAAGTAATAGTAGACCTGGTGGTTGAAACAGCATATAGTGGATTCTGGTAATAGATGGGAAAGGGACTGTGGTACAGATCTTACTGTATGTGTCACTGTTTCTGTAAAAGTTACTGTAAAATAGTCCATTGACAAGGGAACAGATGTAAGGTATGGTTTTGGAGTAGTTGTGCATTGTGCATGAACTGTTCAAAATTGTTTTACAAAACATATTCTGCTAATGCCAGTGCATGGGATACAAATATTTTTTTTTTGGTTGGATTTTTTTTTTACATGATTTTCTGAAGGGAACAATACCTATTAAGTCCTCTGTGTGTTCTTCCTTCCATAACTCTTGGATCTACTGGCAGATGCTGGAAGGTGTATTTTCAAATTTAAAATACTTGAGTGGATGGGTCAAGGAAGGACCCTTTCCTTACTGAGGGGAAAGCAGGTAGAACTCTGTTTTTAAACTTTCAGCAGAAGCAGCTGGGTGGCCTGCATTGCCCTATGTCAAATATTGCGGCCTTTTGGTACTTAAAGGGGGCCTACAGGAAATGTGGGGACAAACTTTTTAGTGGGGCCTGTTGCAGCAGGACAAGAGGCAATGGCTTTAAACTAAAAGAGGGAAGATTTGGACTAGATATAAGGAAGAAATTTTTTACGATGACAGTGGTGAAACACTGGAACAGGTTGCTTATAGAGGTGGTGGATGCCCCATCCCTGGAAACATTCGAGGTCAGGTTGGATGGGGCTCTGAGCAACCTGATCTAGTTGAAGATGTCCCTGCTTATTGCAGAGGGGTTGGACTAGGTGACCTTTAAAAAGTCCCTTTCAACCCAAACTATGCTATGATTCTCTGAAGTAGAGACACACATGGGGTAGCGGGGAACCGCAATTACTGCCTGGGGAATGAAGGGCATAGAGGAGAGAAACTGGGAGGCAAGAGGACAAGAACTGTTGTTTACAGATCAGCTTGTTAGCAGTGAGGTCGCGTCCCTGTGAGTGTGTGGGCTTGTAGAAACCGCAAAGAGCCATTCGTTTTTGAAAACTAAGTCTTGTGTATGGTGGAGAAACTCTTGAAACCCTGTTATTAAATACTGGCTTTATTTTTTTCCCTAACGCCTGGTTACCAGTCCACATCTGTCTCAGAAATTTAGGAGCTACCTTTCCCAATTTGTGCTTCAGTTACATTTTAGATAAGGAATGTGTCCTTCTCTGGAAATCAAAGCTGTGAATGAGGCCTGTGATTTGTTTTAAGGGCAGAGCTGATGCAGGTCTTTCTAACACTCAAATTTAGGAGCAGAAACAAAGGCTCTATACACAGCTCCATCTGTAGAGTAGTTCTCTAGAATCATGACTTAAATTTCTGACTCATTAGCAAGATGTTAAAACTCCTTCTTTTGCTCTTCTTGATCCTTCTGCTGATCCTTTGGGGATTTCAAGTATATACAGATCGCTGTACTTGCAGGTTTTCCAAGGCTATGAACTTTATTTTGAACAAAGGTGGTCCTCAAGTTATGGGGAGGATTACCCAACAGGTTCTTGAATTCAGTGCTACATGGAAGAAAGCATAAGCACAAGTCTTTATTAATTTGGAAAACAATCCAGACCAAACTCCTCAGTCGTTTTGTATGCAGACTGAGCTTTGTCCAGGCTTCATCATCAGAGACCTTTCTGATGTGTAGTTGTCTGGGCATTAAATGAAAATATTATTTTTAAGAAAACATCTGCTTAGGGCATGTTTGGGATGTGATACCTGGAGATTGCTTGGGGTCAAGGAGAGAAGTTTGTGATGTGTCAAAAATTTCACGATTGTTGTAAAAAAATCAACACAAAACAAAAAAAAAACCCCTTGATATATAGTGACTTCTACTGCGGCTAGTAACTGGTCTTTTGTGACCACAAATTCTCAGAGATGATGAGGAATTTTCATTACATTGTGTTAAATGTGTTAACCATAGTGTTCTCTGATACAAATTCAGTTTCTAACTGCTCTTCTCTTCTGTATCTCTACTGCTCTTCTCTTCTGTATCTCTGCTGACAGTCACATGTTCTTGTGTGTGATACTGGTGGACTTAATTTTCAGTCACAAAAACCGAGAGAGGAATATGTGGCCTGCCTTTTTTATTTTTAAATTTAAGTATATATTAATAAATATATTTATAATGTATAATATTTAATAATAAATCTCCCCCCAAAAAAGAGTCTCCCATTATAAGTCTCCCAAAGGTTTGGCTGGCAGGAGAGGTCTTTGGTCTTTTGCTTCATGTTATTTATCTTAATTCCTCTTGGATTCTTCCAGAATAGTGAGTCCTTAATCATGATAGCCACTAAATCAGTGAAATAACAAACAGTTCTGTGCTGAAGTTGCTGTTTTAAGAATAGATCTGTTGTATTTCCTTTCAGTTCAAAGAGAGGTTATCCCTAAAGACTCAATTTGTTTGAGTGTGGTAAGTTCTCATTGGTTTCTGTTTTGTTTGTTACCTTTAAAATACTCTGTTTAGTCAGACAGAGATATCTGCAAAATTATGCATTTAGGTATATTCTTTATTTTCTTCCTGTTGCTGTATATGCAAATCATGCTTTTGAATATGCAAATACTCTTTTAAACTTGTATTTAATATAGTATGCATTATTTAATATAATAATATGCATATGTCTTAAATGGTATTTTTTTAGGCTGTAGAAGAACAAAGATTATGCATCAACAGTGAAGTTTGCACCTTAGTTAATATATATTAGGGGGGTAAACCAGAATCTCAGCTTGTATTTAATTTTCTAGGGGAGCATTGGTTTTGGTTTTTGATCTTGTATCTGCTAACTGACTTTTTAGCTAGAGCTATGGTTTTGAATTTATCAATTTGTTTGGTAACTGAGCCACACTCCTTTTCTTTTGCCTTTGAGTTTTAACAGTCAACCTGCTAGGGAGAACTCCTGTGAGTGTTCCCTAAATCTTCGTTGATGTCTCTGATAGCGGAAGCTCAAATACAGGTTTTAATTACTTTTTGTCAGTGCACTTCTATTTATGTATTGGAAGTTTCTTTTGCTTGAAGTTACTCATGCCTCGAGTTACTGTTACTAGATCTACAGGATAGAAAATAAGCATTGGATGGGGCTTTGACCAACCTGGTCTGGTGGAAGGTGTCCCTGCCCATGGCAGGGGGGTTGGACCTGGATGATCTTTAAGGTCCCTTTCAACTTAAACCATTCTATGATTCTATGATTGTGCTCTCACATTGGATCTTCCCCACATGGCATGGAGGTGATTAAGATGATGATCTGGAGATGCAGATGCACATGGAAGGGATGTACCTGGCGTACTGATAGGCTTGTGAACAGAACTTGCACATAAAATTGGCAAGCTTGTGTTTTGTGAGGATGGCATGAAGGGGTATGATGACAGTGTACTCATACCCTCTGGCATGAAGCAAATCTCTTGTACTCAGAACTTTGTCATTCATCAAAAGACTTTGTCTGTACTTTGCTTGACCTACTGCATGTAGGCTTGGAAGGTGAGCTTGCTAAGGTAAAAGTAATTTCTGGGGAGATGGCACAAAGACTTGCAGAGTAGGAACCCTTTTTCTAGCTGGGATCTCTGAGAACAGGAGAAATAATCTTCCATAATGGGATTGTGAAAAGGAGTTTAGGCATTTACAGTAGCTATGTTCTAATAGAACTAACAAGCATACTCATTTGAGGTTTTCAAGCCTTTTTGAATGAAGACTTCTTTTTGAAAGAAGTAGAAAAACTTGAGACTTCCTACAAGTGGAAAATTTATAGCTTTTAGCAAGTACAGAGGAAATCAAATGTTGGCACTGGCCAACGGCTATATCAAGGCTGAGAATTAGTAAATTTTAATATATATGGAAACAGTAAGTCACCTGGGGAGCCCTCTGACAGCTCAAAGCTGTAAAGCTACTTTTAATAAGGAAATACAGATATACAGCTCCAGAAAGGTGAAGCAGACTGCTCTTTCTACCTGACTGAGTGCTGAAAAGTGGGTTTGGGATTTTCTTGGGGGATTTTGTTTGTTGGGGTTTTTTTGGTTTTGGGTGGGGTTTTTGGGTGGTGGTCATGTGGGGGAGCAGGTTTTTGCGTGATCTGACATCTTTGATAGGTGGCCTGATTGAAAACGTAGTTATGGTGAGCTGTATAGAATCTCATAGTGCTTGTGACACTATTATTTGTCTGCAGGGAGGAGTTTACATCCACTGTCCCAAGTAGGTGAGGTTTCCGCTCCAGGGATTATTGTAGTGGATATATTTCCAGCCTCAGTCTGATCTGGTACAGATTTACAGATAATAAAATGTAATAATAGTAATAAATACAATAATGAAATAATGTGGGTTTGGACCATCTTACATTTTTTTTAATTTCCTTGTTAGAAAGCAGCTTTTGCTTTGTTAGACCTCTTCTGAATAGCAAGTTATTTGCTTTAGTCTTTTTGTTCATGTTTGGTACAGTAAGCTCTTGAGTATGTTACTCTTGTGCTTAAAGCAAATCAGTCTTGATTTTTATGTTGTTTGACAGCATTTTATGTATATAATTTCCCTCCTAGTATATTTTTGGCTAATGGAGAAGAAGAAATATGGAATAACTGTGTTAGACAGCTTTCTGTTTCATGTTTTAGTACAGTTCTGGTAAGAATTGGAAAGTCTTCCTTGTCAATATTTGTAATAGGAGAGCAGCACGGAGCCCATGCTACAGTCCAGCAGATCTTGACAGGATTTCATCAGAAGACTAAATGGATGGCATTTCAACTGCAGTACATTTGGAGATAAACCTGTCCTTGTGACTAGAAGAAATTACTGCTGTGTGATACACATAGTTTGTCTTTGTCTTAAGTGTGTGCAGCTGCTGTCACTTGATTTGCTCTTTGGGCATATGTTGCCAGACATGAGGGAGGGGACTTTTTTCCTTTGAGTTAACTGTTTTTTGCAATACGGGGCAGTAATTTTAGACACAGAGTGAGAGAAAAAGTTATTTTTCCTCCCTCTATTATCCATGTCAGTCTGATGGTTTCTGGTCAAACAAAAACTTGCAGTCACTTTAAACTTTGAGTGGAGGAAAACAATTAATTATAACTAAAACATCAATCCCAGATACTTTGGTATTCCAGCTGTTAACTTGTGACTATAGGACAGCTAAGTCTTGATCTGACATTCACAACTGTGTATTCAGTGATAACAAATACATCTTTTAAGATGTCCCTTCTTTGGGATGTGCTTGTGAGTGATCTGTGTAGTCCAGGGGTTGGGAGCTTATGCTGAGGAATGTGGTGGGGTTTTTTTGGTTGACAGTTTTTTTGTTTTGTTTTGGGAGGTTTTTTGGTAAGCAAAATAAGTTGTATAAAATTGCAGTGTGGCAGTGTTGTAGGGCCTGAGTAGTGACTCCAAAAGTGTGTTAGATGTTTTGGTCCTTAATCTTAAAGATCTCTGCCTGAGGTCTGATCTTCAAGGAGATCTCTACAGTGTTCATTTACTCCATGGCATTTGTGCAGATGTTTGATCTGGAAATGCTTGTGTGTCCTGTTTTTTGCTTAGTCTGGTGGGGTATGCTGGCAGCAGGAGTCAGAAGCAGATGCAGCTTCAGTCTCATAGCTGGCAATGTACTCCTGGTTCTTTGTTGAAAAGATCGAAGCTGTTGTAACAGCAGTCTGCTGTCAGTATTACTGGTGCTGGTCTTAAAGATGTAAAGTAACTGGTGGGACAGAAAGAGTCTTCGTTGAAAAATCCTTCTTAAAGAGAGTAGGCCTTCAGGGCAGAACCTTTTAGGCTTGCCCTGCTTTGAGTGAGGGGTTGGACTGGGGTGGTCTCCTGTGGTCCTTTCCCACCTGAATTATTTTATGATTCTGTGGGGATTCTGATGCTGAGGCCTGCCTCTGCTCTCTCTTTCTCAGACTCTTTTGCCTGTCCTCCATGACATCTCTCTGCTCTGCAGTAATTCTCATATAAGGATTTTTTTCTTTGCCCTTGTCCCCTTGCCAGCTTCTAGAAACCAAGATTAACTCTACCCCTTCAATAACAGAGAGGAATGATTCCTGTTACCTATATAACCAATGGGACTTACCCAGCATACAATGGTTTTGTAGTGGACAGGGGAGCATACTAATGTAGGGTAAGGGGTGAGATTTTCTAACCTTCAGCTTTCTAGACTCCTAATGGAGGAAGAAAACTTGTTCTTCTGATAGATAATTTCTTTTTGCTGCCTTCTATCCTAGTTCACAAAATACAGGTAAATATAATGTTCCTTTGAGAAAAAGAATGGTACAGATGGGTTCAAGGAAATAATTTAAACAAGAAGCTTGCTTTGTGTCTTGTTCCTTTTCAACTGAGAACTAAAATTACAAAGCTTCTTATTAATGCAGTGAAAAGAATAGCCTGTGAGCATTTATTTGAGAAAGTTTTAACAATAATTTCCGTTGTAGCTGATAAACCTAAAAAGCAGAAGGGGGTGAAGTAAGTGCAAGTGAAAGTGTGCTTTTTTTGCTGAATATTCGCAAACTTCTTTGTTAAGAATTGGACGGGATAGAATGTGCTGACTGATTGGATCTTTCTAGTTTGTCCATCCCAATTATTTCATTTGTTGTGCTAATCAGAAATCTTTTGACAAAAAGTCTGCCTTTGAGAGGTTTCTGGTATGAACAGGAGCACACTTCTATTTCAGCACCATTTAGTAGCTGATTTGTGGCAATTGCATATTTGTCCTCTGAACTCAGATTCTACTTTGAAGGTGGCATAGGATGCAGCTGTGTGAAACTGAGGTTTTTTTGCTGGTGGGGTGTTACTGCCTTCTGGTTTGCACATCTGACTTGGAGATTCTAGTAACAGTTACTTTCCTGTCTTTCAGGTGTTGATAGCTGATGACTACTCAGATCCGTTTGATGCCAAAAGTGAGTTGAACAGAATGGGAAAAGGAGAGAACACTGGCTATATGGAACCATATGAAGCCCAGAGAATAATGACTGGTAAGAAAAGACAATTGCAGATGTGAGCTTTGATTTCATGGCAGTTCAAGTGGGTATTACAGCTGCTATGAAACAGAAATATCCTTTGGCATGCAAAAGCATGTTTCTGAAGATGCTTAAGTAGTCAACAGTCAATGCTGTGGAGGCTTTTCATGTGCCTGCACATGCCTTGATATCTAAAAATACTGCTCTGGGCCTCACTATTGAATATAGATGGTTTGTACTGTCGTATGAGAAGACGAAAATGTGAGCAGTGGGAGTTGGAATGTGTATTGCTCAGCTTGGCAATGTCAAGACTGTCATCTGTGTACGTAGTAAGGATGGCCAAAGCATGACATTGTGTTAGTTCATGTAAAAACAGTTGATCAATTTGCTTATGGCCCTTTTTTCCTGAGTCAGATTCAGACTTCTTGGTCTTTCCTCTGTTGGAGGTGGCCTGAAAAGCTACATCTTTGTGTAGTTTCCTTCTTTCTTACCTTCCTTGCTTCTCTGATGATTTTTTGTACCATTGGTCAAAATGAAACACTGTAGGATGCCTCTTAGCCTTTAACTGCTATTCTTGGTAGTGTCCTCCTTTTTCTGTCATGTAGGGAGGTGGTTAGTGGTGGTATTGTTGTAGGAGTTTGGACTGTTTCAACCCCTTGTCCTGGCATTACGCGACTGTATTAACCATGTATTTTCCTTGTATTGTCTGCATCCACTTCCTACTTGTTGGCTGTGCAGTCTGTAAACTTTCCAGGGCTATGGGGCCATATGTTTTTATTTTAGGATGATTTGACTTTGTCAAAATGCATCTTTGTGCAGATCAATTGTGCATTTCTTCGATTTGTACAGCAGGTCCTCTTTTTCTTATTATGAGGTAAAAGTCACTCTTGTGCCCAGTTAAGTTGATTGTATGCTTTCCTTTTCTATTGGCAGCTCCTGTTTTGGGCGTTCAGGAAAGATTAATCACTGGGGGAAGATGAGGCTGTTGGATGCAAAGATCCTTTTTTCATGCAAGTGTTCCTATTTTTCTTTTCTTAAATAGCATTTCTGAAGAGAGACACAGGAAATGACATGTAGACTACATTGTTTCGAAGTTTTCAGTACCTTATAGGGGGCTGGAAGCTTTTATTTCTCATTGGTGTAAATATATTCATTCTAGTTGAGAAATTTCTCAGAAAAACAATTTAGTCCCAATAAGTTCTTGCTCCTTATACAGCATTGATGAGCATTTTTAATTTTAACTATGAAGTTTGCAGTGCTTTGATTTTTTTCTTCCCGTGTTTAGGACAGGAGCTTATTCTATTTCCTTTTCCAGATTAGCCATAATAAATTGAATGGTTTAGTGGACAATACTGGATGGCTTAGCTAAAGTAAGGGACAGTAAATTTGTGTACCCTTGCAATTGCAAGACACCCTTTTGCCAAATTGGTGTGTGACACAGCTGATAAGCTGTTATACCTGCTCTGTATGTTATTATAAAGCAAACATGAGACATTCTCCAAGATGCCAAAGGCACTTGAGACTGGGGTTTAATTGAGTGTAATGATATCACAAGTGTTCTGCATATGCATTTTATTGAGCCTGTAGAAGATGCTTGGTATCTCCCTGACGATGTTTAGTGTTTTGAGATCTGGGTATTTGGTTTTCGTTCATCTTGTCCTAATCCTAGCAGAAATAGAGAAGGTCTTCCCATAAACCTCAGTGAGGTCAGGTTATATTCCACTATATTCAAGCATGTGGTTTTATGTTTGGTTTTTTTATTGCACAGATTTTGCCTTTGAGTTTTACTTGACAAATGAAAATCCAAAGGCATCTTTTTGGAGAGTTTTTAAAGATTCAGTTTATATTTCCCAGGTGAGTTCTATTATGTATTTACTGTTTCTAAAGAAGACCTCTGGACTGCAGTTTGGTCGGCCGCAAAATGTTTACTGCTTTGTTTGTTATGTTTGTTTGTTAGCTGTGCTGTCTAATGAACAAAGGAACGCTCTATGGCTATCCATTTAGTTTAACTAATCTGGTGAAGTCCTTCTAGCTGTATTTAACATGCTTAATCCCAGAGAGAGGGAATCTGCATACCCCAGAAGAATGCACTTTAGGAGAGACAGAAAACAAAACAGCTTTTTGTCAGTTATTCGTTGTTTACCGATGTACCCTGTCTCTTGATCAAGTCTGGAAACCAGGTGTAAGGGCTAGTTTGAAATAGGAACCTAAAGTTTTTGTGCGTGCTGCATGCTTCTTGAGTTAGTAGAGGATTAGGCAAAAGCAAATGTCTATATGAAATAAAACCATATTATTTCAATTTGAGAAGACAAGCTTATAAAAATGTATGATGTCTGAAATAACTAATACAGAATCACAGAATCATAGAATTGTTGAGGTTAGAAGGGACCTTTAAGATCATCCAGTCCAATCATTAACCTAACCTGACAAAACCACTTCTAAACCATGTCCCCAAGTACCACGTCTACCCTTTTTTTTAAACACCTCCAGGGATGGTGAATCCACCACCTCCCTGGGCAGCCTATTCCAATGTTTGATAACCCGGTCAGTGAAAAAATTCTTCCTAATATCCAATCTAAACTTCCCTTGGGGCAACTTGAAGCCATTTCCTCTTGTTCTATCACCTGTTACTTGACAGAACAGGTTGACTCCCTCCTCACTACAACCTCCTTTCAGGTAGTTGTAGAGGGTGATAAGGTCTCCCCTCAGCCTCTTCCTCTCCAGGCTAAACAACCACAGTTCCCTCAGTTGTTCCTCATAAGACTTGTCCTCCAGACCCCTCACCAGCTTCATTGCCCTTCTCTGGACACGCTCCAACACCTCAATGTCCTTCTTGTAGTGAGGGGCCCAAAACTGAACACAGTACTCGAGGTGGGGCCTCACCAGTGCCGAGTACAGGGTGATGATCACTTCCCTAGTCCGGCTAACCACACTATTCCTGACACAGGCCAGGATGCTGTTGGCCTTCTTGGCCACCTGGGCACACTGATGGCTCATATTCAGCCGGCTGTCCACCAACATCCCCACGTCCTTTTCTGCTGGGAAGCTTTTGAGCCACTCTGCCCCAAGCCTGTAGCGCTGCATGGGGTTGTTGTGACCTAAGTGCAGGACCCGGCACTTGGCCTCGTTGAACCTGTTATCATTGGCCTCGACCCATCAGTCCAGCCTGTCCAGATCCCTCTGTAGAGCCCTCCTATCCTCAAGCGGATCAACACACCTGCCTAGCTTAGTGTCATCTGCGAACTTACTGAGGGTGCATTCAATTGCCTCGTCCAGGTCATTGATAAAGATATTAATGAGAACCGGCCCCAGCACCGAGCCCTAGGGAACACCACTTGTGACTGGACGCCAACTGGATTTAATATGTTCATTTGAAAGTTATTCTCCCTCCCTGAAAGCTCTGTGGGGTCGCAGTTGTGATGTAGTTGGTTTTCAGCTGATGTTTAATTTAAAAAAAAAAAAAAAAAAAGCCTTGAAATTGATGATTTCAATAAACTATTGAATGGTCTATCTGATTCCATGCTGTCTCTGGTGAGAATTGGGTTTAACCAGGCTTGACATTTCTTCTGCTGACAGTGTCCTCAAAAATATTGTCTTCTCAGATTTGTGGTTATGTTGGTTGAAAGAAAGCAACCTTTATGCCAAGGTTTGGAAAGGCTTTTCAAAGAAAGGCTTGACCTGAGGCTAAGGTAGAGCATGTTGAGATCAAATGCATGTTTATAAGAAGCTGTCATCTCATGGCAGCCAAACACATCTGCTGGCCTACGCTGATATTTGTGTCTGTCCTGTCTTCAGGAAGTCCATGCCAGATGTTCAGAGAAAGTCCCTGGGAATCCACTTCCTGGTGTGCTGTGTAGTGCGAGTCTCAGCTTGCGTGGGTGTGCACCCAAAGCCATAGGAACAGTGTTGCATCTTTACCTTATCCCCAACCTCTCTGGGGATTGGATGTCCTAGTGTAAATACAGATGTAAGAAGGAAGTTCTCCGTGATCTTAATATCTGACATACTGTATCCTGGACTATGCATGGATAGTCTATGGCCAGACTATCTCTGGCCTGGCTGTTATCATGCATGCATGCATGCATGCTTGAAAACAAGTAGAGATAGCTAAGAAGTTGATGATTTCAAAGGATCCTGAGAAGTAGGTGGACCAGAGAGAAAAAAGTAACCTGCTAAGAAGGTATTGGCATTGCTGATACTGCCTGGATAACCATATCCTAGCAAGAAATAGATAAGGAAGGATTGGAGGCAAAGAGAAGAGGAAAGAAGAAACAGTGCCAGATAACATTACTGTGACTGGGGTTCATCATAAAGCTGCAATCCCATCTGCTGGTTTGCGTTTAGTCTGTCTAATGGCTGAAAGAACCCTATTCTTACTTGGAATAGCAGTATAAATTCCCTTTGTTCCCTTGCAAGGGCTGGACAGTCTATCCAAGTGTCTTGTAAGTATGGTGTTTCCAAGGCTTTCTTATGCAAGCTTTCAATTCTTATTTTTCCCCTAGTGTCAGTCTGTAGCTGCTGCAGTAGCTGCTGCAATAACATGTGGCCTGTCACAGAAACAGGCTTGTGCTGCCTTACCAAGCCTGAAACCAAGCACTGTTGCTTGGACCGGGTGTAGGAGATACTTCACACTTGAGAGAGAGTCGCCCAGAGGAGCAGTGGCTGGAGATGCAGCGTTTGAATAGAAGTGAATGGTTGAGACACTGTCAGACCTGATTGGTAATGCCTGTTTCATCATCCATTCTTCTCAGGGAAACTAGGGGAAGGGAAGTTAGGTTCCATCTGAGTATTTACTCCCATCAGCCTACACTGGATGTCGAATACTGGAGAGGGGTCTGTTTGTTTTCTGTGGTAATCCCTTACCTGAGAGGAGGAAAGGTGCCCTCAGTTTATGGATATGGCTGTGCTGGGGAAAAATGTGGTGGCATTTTTTTTTCCCTTTAAAATCATCGTAAAGTTATAAGACCCTATCCCAGCCATACACTGTGAGCTGGAAGGGGTAGTACCTTTCCACTTTGTCCTGACAACTGCGCGTGTTGACCCAGCTCTTCCAGGTTCTTTGCCTATCAGAAAAAAGAATTAAGTCAAGTCCTCAGACTGCATGAAACATTTGCAATCAAATACCAAATCAAGGCAGTCTATATCACAGTCATCTGTGTGCTGGATCATAGAGTGCATCTAAAACCTTTGGAGGAGGATCCAATTTTGGATCAACACTCAGGCGGAGATAACGCTATCAGCCAAGTTGTTGCACAAAGAACTGTATTCTTTAAGGTATGATAAAGAATACTGTCTACAAGAATGAGATAATAGACTGCATCTGTTGCCCTTCTTAACTTGCTTCTTCATTTTGAAGGGATCCCCTTAGCTCCAGCTCACAATTTTTTGAGTACAAGGTGCCTAGCATGATACATGTTATAATATAAAAATCAATTTACTTGGACAGTAGTAAAATCAAGGTCAGTTCAAGTCTCAAACTAATTTGGAACCACATTATCAAAAATGGGGTGGGCAGTTCTGTGTGAGGGGACCTTGGGGGATGTGTGTTGGCAAAAACGCTTCTGTCTTTTCCAGATCAGCAGCTGTATTTTCTGTGCTCTAGAATGGGTAGTGAAGGAGAGTTGGGGCAGACCAGGCCCTTGAGTTAGCACAATGGTTTGAAAGTTGGGGTAAACAGTGCATTGATTTCTTAGAGGCCTAGAAGTGCCTCAGGTCTGTGCCCTGCCTGGAAGTTTGAACGTACACCATGTTTTTCCTTTGCTTGTTTAGGCATCATCTAGCATTGTGCCAGGGACATCAGCCCCTGCATGGTGTTCTGGCCTCTGTATCATCCATCTGCCTCGTGGATATGGTAGACAAGGAGAAACCCCTCTTCTTGTATTTCAGAATTCTGTAAACTTCAATGGGTAGGATTTCTGAAAATAGTTACTTTCCCTGAGATGTAACATGCCATGTGGTATTCCTCATGGAGCAAATACTGTGTTGTGAACAGACTTCAGAAGGCTGTCATAACACTATTGATAAAATATACACTGTGCATCTCATCTGTTTGGGGTAACTTTAGAGGCTACTCAGGGCACAAAAAAAATATCCTTCTGCACAGTCAAAGGCAGGTGTTTGAGGAAGCAGGAATTCAATTTTGTTATTGATGCATTTCTTACAAGAGGCTAGTCACACAGTCTTCCTGGGAACTGGGCATATTAGATCTTGTAGGTGGGATATGCTGGCCCACGATACCAGGGGAAGTGCTTGATGTGCATTGAGTCAGTCCCAAATTAGTACAGCAACGTGCTGCCAGTACTCCTTGAAGACTGGAAGATCTGGGTAAGTCACAAAAGGTATTCTGGCCATAAATGGAAAGCTGAATTCAAGTCTCCCAGATGTAGTTAATTCTGAAAAGAACATGTCCTTCCCCATACAAGCCCAGTCTGTGTAGGGCAGACTGCTGAGCTCATGTATGTGCTCCATGGGTGTGTGACTGGTACAGGAGGAAGGTCTGTGTACTGGACCTGAAGAGCTGGAATTTATTTCTAGGGATGCTCTAGAGCATGTGGATCACGGTACAGACAGGCATTGTCTTGCCTGTGTTGTTCACTGTGTTCATCAACCTGGGTGATGACACATCTGCACTATGAGCTAAGGGAAGTGCTTGATGAGGAAGGGCAGAGCCTCCATCCAGAGGGGCCTTAATAAATATGAGGATTCTGTCAACAAGAGCTTTTTTGAGGTTAAACAAGGGAGATATTAGAGAGAATTCCAAAGGAAAATTCCCAGGATCACAACAAAAGCATCCTCCTTGCTTTCTTCTTTTTCTGTGTATTTATCATCCTGTCTCTATATACATCATCCTGGCTACACAGTAGAACAGCAGTGAGCAAGTTTAACTAGCTCACAGCTAGGAATTTTGTGCTTTGCCTTGCTCCCCATGGATGCAGAAAGCTGAGCCTCCTCTCTAGATGCAGGCAGTGCTAGAAGAGCAGATGCCTTTGTGCACTTCACTGCTTCTTTCCAGGCACCATGGCAAGTCTGTGCCTGAATCACAATGGAATCTGCAATGCATGACAGGCAGACTGGCAAAAGCAGTGCACCTGCCTTAACTGAGAGCTCCCGATGGACATGCTGGGAGCAGTAGGTCTGTCTTGCTGCAAGCTGTCACAGAAATGCTGTAAGTGTGGGAAAAACAGCATTCCCATGAACCTGCACCTACTTCAAAAGGTCTTGGGTGTCATTTTCCCTTGTAACTGGAGAGGTCTTTTTTTTTTTGTTCTGACATGTAACTTCATCTGAATAGTCACTGTAGCATATTGGTGGTGAGTCAGTGCTTATAAAATCCTTTACCAGGTGGCCTCTGGCATGTTGCTTGTTGGTGCCAATTTTACCACTGCAAATAATGTAAAAAGAGCAATGATGATTACTTTGATAAATATTAGGCTGCATAGATTACCATATACAGTATGGGATGTTTAGAAAGAATGTTTCTCGGCTGTTGAAGATCACTGAGCCTAGCAAACCAGCCTGTGATCTTTAACCACTGTAGTGGCTCTGTTTAACATTTGGTATCTGCTTGTATTTGAACATGGCGAATAGCTGTAGTCAACGCAGAAAAGGCAGTGTGTTTGCCCACTAAGCTCAACAGCTGGCCTAGTTTTCAAAAGACTTTAAGTTTATTCTCTTGTGCCTACATTTGTGTGTGTTCCAATTCTAGATTCTGTTTGACGAGCTAACACTAGGCTAGCCATGACTAGAAATCAGCCCAAAATGAGAATTTATGCATCATCAATTCGTCTCATATGGTATTGTGGATTCCTCTCTAGAGCTCTTATGTTCATTGTCTTATTGCCAGATGGCGTGAATAAGAGTACATATTGGTCATTCTAGCAGGACAAGTTTTAAGATTTTTTTCTTTAAAAAAAAGTGGGAAAAAGTGCAAGATTTCACTCTTGAAATTTGATGTGTATGTGCTCTCAACTCCTAGTTTGCAATGTGGAGAGCCCACTGGTGAGATCTGAAGGAATTCAATAGCACACAGAAGTAAGCTTGTGACTGATAACAAGATGGCTTTATTTAAGTGTTGGGAGCTTTCTAAAGCGCTGCACTGGGGACCTCTTCCTGGAGCTGATAAAGAAGGGGAAGTCTGGTGTGTCCTGATCATACCCATCATTTGGAGCATAGTGCTAGTGTTACTGCGTGTGTTTGTAGAGCTTGGCCCTCACTTGCTGCGAGCCTGATTGTAGTGCAGAATTCCCTGCAGCGCAGTAGAAGTGAGGGCATATGTTCTTCTTCTTTAGAATGTGGTAGAAGTAATGTTTGTTAAAAACCTCCTGGGCTTCAGCATCTATTTCAAATTGTTTCTTACTTTGTTAGAAATTTGGAGAGAGATTTCATTCAGCAATGATTTAAAGGAAAGAAGTTGTCTAGGGACAATTATAGAAGAGGAGTTCTTCCTTTCCATTAGGTCTGATGTGTATGAATTGAGGCATGTTTGAAATAATGCTGGATCTGGTTCAACACAAGTCCTTACCTTCTCACTGAGCAGAGCAGTAAATATTCTGTGAAACTGTGTCACTTTAGATCCATGTCCAGTTTCCATGATGATCAGTACTTGTCTTCCTGTCTTCATGTAACACTTCACACCCCATCAGTGAGTGTGAGGAGACAAGACCAGAATGTATAGAGTCTTAGTTCTCACACTGGGAGAGACCGTGGTGTGGTGTGGTTGCTATAACTAGATGCATAACTGGGAGCGGAAACCAGCTGTGCATAAAATGAATAGCATTCATCTGTGTTTAAATCTGTCTTGTCCCCTAAAACAGTTCTAGGCATTGTCTCTAATGTTTAATATTATGGCAGTACTTGCTGCTTTGGATAGTGCATACCAGCTTACAAACGCATGAAAATAAAAACCTAACTCTTTGCTACTCTGTACAGGTGGGTAACTGTAAAATTGGCCTTTTCCTGAAAGAGTAACCATCCTCCTCACCTTGGTCTGGAATAGAAGTTGCAAAGGGAGAGAACCTATGTCTTGCCACTCAGTGCATCAGTTGCATGAACAGAACTTTGTTCCTTAGTTTCAGTGTACAAACATATTGTCCAGAATGGGTTTAAGCCAAGATTTAACATTTGTCTTCTTCCCCCTCGCCCCCAGTTTCACAGAAGCACAAAATGGTAAGGGTTGGAAGGGACCTTCTGAGATTATCTAGTCCAACCTCCCTGCCCAAGCAGGTTCACCTAGAGCAGGTTGGACAGGAACACATCCAGGTGGGTTTTGAATGTGTCCAGAGAAGGAGACTCCACAACCTCTCTGGGCAGCCTGTTCCAGCTCTGTCACCCTCAAAGTAAAGAAGTTTCCTTATGTTCAGATGGAATTTCCTGTGTTCTAGTTTGTGCTCACTGCCTCTTGACCTGTTGCTGGGTACCACTGAAAAGAGTCTGGCCCCATCCTCTTGACACCCAGCCTTTAAATATTTATAAGCATTGATGAGATCCCCTCTCAGTCTTCTCTTCTCCAGGCTAGACAGACCCAGGTCTCTCAGCCTTTCCTCATAAGAGAGGTGCTTCATTCCCTTGATCACCTTGGTAGCCCTCCCCTGGACTCTCTCCAGTAGTTCCCTGTCTTTCTTGAACTGGGGAGCCCAGAACTGGACACGGTACTCCAGATGTGGCCTCACCAGGGCAGAGTAGAGGGGGAGGATGACCTCCCTCGACCTGCTGGCCACGCTCATTTTAGTGCGCCCCAGGAGACCATTGGCCCTCTTGGCCACCAGGGCACATTGCTGGCTCATGGTCATCCTGTTGTCCACCAGAACTTCCAGGTCCCTCTCTGCAGAGTTGCTTTCCAGCAGGTCAACCCCTAACCTGTACGGGTGCATGGGGTTATTTCTCCCTAGGTGCAGGACCCTACACCTGCTGTTGTTGAACTTCATTAGGTTACTCTCCACCCAACACTCTAGCCTGTGCAGGTCTCTCTGAATGGCGTCACAGCCTTCCGGTGTGTCAGCCACTCCTCCCAGCTTTGTGTCATCAGCAAACTTGCTGAGGGTACACTCTGTCCCCTCATCCAGGTCATTGATGAATATCTTGAACAATACTGGACCCAGTACTGACTCTTGGGGAACACTGCTTGTTAAAGGCCTCCAACTAGACTCTGCGATGCTGATCACAACCCTCTGTCACTCAGCCAGTTCTCAATCCACCTCATTGTCCACTCATCTAACCCACACTTCCTAAGCTTACCTATTAGGATGTTATGGCAGACAGTGTCAAAAGTCTTGCTGAAGTTGAGGTAGACAATGTCCGCGGCTCTCCCCTCATCCACCCAGCCAGTCATGCCATCATAGAAGGCTATCAGATTGATCAAGCATGATTTCCCCTTGGTGAATCTGTTGACCACTCCCAATAACCTTCTCTTCCTCTACATGCTTAGAGATGACGTCCAGAAAGAGCTATTCCATCACCTTTCCAGGGATGGAGGTGAGGCTGACCTGGCCTGTAGTTTCTGGGGTCCCCCTCCTTGCCCTTTTTGAAGACTGGCATGACATTGGCTTTCCTCTAGTCCTCAGGCACCTCCCCTGTTCTCCAGGACCTTTCAAAGATGATGCAGAGTGGCTTCACAATGACTTCTGCCAGCTCCCTCAGCACTTGTGGGTGCATCCATCAGGGCCCTTGGATTTGTGGGTGTTGAGTTTGCCTAAATGATCTCTAACCTGATCCTCCTCCACCAAGGGAAAGTCTTCCTTTCTCCAGGCTCTCTCTCTTATCTTCAGGGTCAGGGATTGCTGAGGGCTGGCCTTAACAGTAAAGGCTGAAGCAAAGAAGGCATTCAGTAACTCTGCCTTCTCTGCGTCCTCCATCACCAGAGTACCTACCTCATTCAGCAGTGAACCCACATTTTCCCTAGTCTTCCTTTTGCTACTGATATACTTGCAGAAGCCCTTCTTATTGTCCTTGACATCTCTTGCCAGGTTTAATTTCAAGTGGGCCTTAGCCTTCCTCGTTTGCATCCCTGCATACTCTGACAACATTCCTATATTCCTCCCCTTTCATGAGGGAGGAATGTTTCATGTGTTTCAGCACCCTCATCTTGCTCTTGTGGCTTGGTGTAGTCTGGAAGTGGACTAAATGGTGAAACTTGAATCACAAGCCTGGATATAAATTGAGGGTTTTTTCAGTTTCTTGCCACTACTTCTCATTAAGACAAAACTTAGGCCCAAAATAATGGGAACAAGATGTCCAGAACTTTGGAAAGGTGGGTCAGCATCATAATAGACTAGGTGAGAGTGCATGTTGAAGGAACCTCATAATTAATGCAATTTACTTGCTCAATGTGTGATGAATCTGGCCTATGTTCTTCCACAAAAAGTGAAGTGAAGGAGTGAATGCTTGAATGGTTAGGAAAGAGAAACCATTGAGCTCAAAATGCTCAACCCCATCCCCCTCATCCCCAGACAAGTTTCAAGGTTTTGGGCTGCTTTTCTTAAGGACAGTGATCCTTTTAATATTGGATGGGAATTGCTGGTCCCTTCAAGACAGGGATGTTACTGGCAGCAGTTTGAGGGCTGCTGAGGTCTCTGTGGTCAAAGAGGACCTGTCATTTTAGAACTCTAGCAGCTGTCTCTTGAGAAATACAAAAAGGAGATCTGTGAGAAGAGTGACAACAATTCAGTGAAGTCTGAATTCACTGGAAATCTTGGAAATCTCTGGGCTACAAAGGTGAGAGAGCTCCTTGTTTTCTCATTTCATGTCTTGCTGGATCAAGCAACTTATTGCTGCTCTCTTCAATGTTATTTTAGTCTCCCTCCCAGCTGCCACCCTCCTCCCCCTACCCCTAGCCCCTAGTACCAGGCATATTAAATTTGAAGATGTCTCACTGCTCCAGCTATCCAGTGGGACAGAAGAGATGAATGTCAGCTTGCTGCAAAGGCTTCTCTTACATAGAACATGCCTGTGCATGAGGATATGTGGCAGCTAAGGGAGCTTCTCCCTGTCCAGTAGAGATTCGTGTGAGTTGTGTAAACCCTTAAACTGGATGAAATAAATTAAAAATGAAACTGTTTTGCATTTTCCCTTGAAAGCAGAGCTTTGTAGACTGTGATTCTTTTTGATTTCATCAGTGTTCCATCTGTCCTTTCCATGCCTGGAAAGGGTGAGAAGCAGTGAACATTAACTGAAATTAGAGGTTCCAACTGAATGTAATGAAAAAAAATTCTCACTATGAGGACGGTTAAATGGTGGAGAAGGTTGCCCAGTGAGATTGTGTAGTCTCCATCTTCAGAATTTTTCAAGACTGGACTGAGGAACCAGAACTTGAGGAACCTCATCTGACCTCATAGCTTACCCTCCTTTCAGTAGGAGATTGAACAAGATGACTTCCTGAGATCTTGTTTAACCTAACTTATCCTATGATCCTGCGACTAATCTGTAAATGTTCTGTGAAAGTGAGAAATGGCTGTGAGAATCAGGGTATCCCAGGTTAGCTTGTGGGAATCCATGTTTGTTTGGTCTCAGTCCATTTCTAGCTTTGCCACCATGTCAGCATGCTCCCAGTACCGGTCTTTTTAAACTTAATCACTGGAAAAAATAGACGGGTGCTTTTGAGGCATAAAGAAGCAACCTGCTGAAATACAGCTTTAGCAGGGGCTCATCTGTAAATATCCCAGTTTTCTGGAGGTAACACTGGATGGGGGATATGCATGCTGAAACATGCTGTTTCTGTTGCAGCAGAGAGCATGATTCCTGAGAGCTGTTCAGTATCCCTTCTTGGGATGAAGGAGCAGAGGCCGGACAGATGGGCTTGCAGGCTGGACTGGGCCTATATGTGCATACCTCGACTCTGTTGGCAGGAATTCTGGGTGCTTTCCAGCTGGAAGAGTGATGGAAGTGTAGGTGACTGATACCACTGTGGTCTGCATGGAAAAGGAAGGGAGCACTGTAAACTCTTGCTGTTGGCTCTGAGTGGGAAGAGCCTTTATTGGGTGGGGGACATCAGTATTCTGTCTTGCTGACTTGTCAGTTTAGCCCTCAATCTTCCCAAACTGGTCCCAGTTCTATTGTTCTTCTGCAACATTACTCAAAAGCAGAATAGAGAAGAATTGTAACATGAAGAGTCAGCACCTTGGGAGAGATGTGGACTGTTGCTGATGAGATTTACAGGAATATGTTAATTGGAGCTGGAATGGTGATGCTAAAAGAAAAAATGGGACAGGCAGCACTTGGGACAAAAAGTGAGACAAAAGTCCCTTGTCACACTCATATGTCTCTTCTTCAAAGTTATGCTTTGTTTTCCTATTCTCTTTCCTCTGGTTCTTTTACAAAGAGGCTTTTAGACAAAGGAATTGTTTGAAGCCCATGTGAAAATGTTTAAGAGCAACATTTTAATAACCAAGCTAGTATCAGGATTACAACCCTGGATATTAATACTTCCACCCTAACCTGGATTTTTTTTTTTTTTTAAGAGGAAAATTAGTGGACATTACATGTGCTATGGAGTCAGAAGGAATTTCTACCCTTTCCCCAGCTATCCCTTCACATTATATTCTCTCTTACGCCAATCACTTTGGTTTTTTCTCCATACTGTACAGAAAAGTTAAGTAAGCTCAAACAAGATGATACAGGAAGTATTAGTTAAGCATGTGATGAAGTAAACATATTATATCTTGGAAGGAACAAGATACCCTTTCAGGTGTGATATTTTGTTATCTTGGTTGTACTTAGCTTGCTGGTTAATGGATAGAATTTTTGCCTGCTGGCTTTGCACCCAAACTCTGAAAGTCTTCAGTGCCAAAACATGAATGAAACCTTAAGTAAACGGAGTCTGTTGCTCACATCAGCTGTAATGTGGTAGCTACAGTTTCTTAGGCATCTTTTTTGGTTTTGTAACCCAAACCAGAGGAGATTTTTCCTATCCTTAGAAGTAAATGAGGCTTGAAGGTTCATCCAGTTCTGTGTCTGCTTGCCACAGAGACTGAACATCTTGCCATCTCAGTTCACCAACATTTTAATGTGGCTTCGCAGCAGTGTCATAAAAATTTCACTGGGAAGTGGTCAGAAACACAGCTGTGTTCTGTGGATTTTATATAGGCTGGCAACAACATACAGCTTCTCTCCTTCTCTGGTTTCTGGCTAAGAAGAACTCTGCTTGAAAGTGCTCTTTTGGAGGAGCTCAAATACCTATGTAAACTCATACATACTCATTCGTTACCATTCTGGTTACTAAAATTGTTAGAAGCTATTGTTTGTAGGAGCAGCCTGCCCTTTCTGGATGGGGTCAGGTAAGCCTCAGCTGGTTTTGGTGTGTATTGGTGTACTGATATGTGCATTTTTTTGTGTCATCCCTACCCAAGCAAAGATCTAGGAAGCCTGCAGTGTGTTTCTGTTTGCTGCTGGACTGTTGTGCTATTGTGACTGAATTTCTTGAGTAATACCAACGTGTGCAAAAAGAAGATGGAAATACTCCGTCTTCATCTGAGCTTGCTCTTGGTTTTGACTTGTTCAGTTTCATGTGTTGGGGGCTTGGAGTGGCAGAGTTCACATACAGTTTTATGAAGCAGGATGTAGGCATGCAAAACTGATGCTGTTGTAGACTAGCTGTTAGACTACCAATTAAGAACTAACCAGGCAAATGGGGGGGAAATGAGGCTTGCCTGGAGGAACTCTGGTCTTGCTTTGAGTTCTGCATTCATTTTCTGTGGAGTGAGTAATTTAAAAAGCTATGTGAAGCAGTGAGTTTTGTGGCTCTTGTGCTGTTGTAGCTCTCGTATGGTCTGTCAAACAGTTGCACTTAGCTGGGATGGGCTGCAAGGCAGAAAAGTGTGATGGCATAGCTGAGCCCTGGAGCTTTTGCTAAGCAAGTCCTGCAGCAGCTGTTATGGCTGTACTGCAGCCTGAGGTGGGCTGGAAGGTGCCTGTGCTGCTGTCTCCATTGAAATAGAAAGGGAAGAGGGAGACAAAGGAAAAAAAATATAGTGTTTTTCAGATATACCATTGCTTTTCTATGTTAAGCTGAGTAGCACTTATTATTGCCCTTTCCTTTGGTTGTGAGATGCACCATCGGCATCATGGTAGCACGTAGATAGAGCATATCAACAGACAGCCTCTCCTAATCACTTTTTTAAAGGATCTTTTTGTATCTTTCTTTAAAACCAAACAAAAGACAAAACACCCAGCAAAAATCCTGCTTTTCACAATTGTATCTTTGGGTGGTGTTTTGTGCATTAAAAATTTTTGCATGCACATTGGTTAGTGGTTTAGAGATGCATATTGGAAAATAAGAGTGTAACTGGAAAAATAACCAGAAAATGTTGACTCAGTTGCGTGTATGAAGATCATAACTGGAATGAATTTTTGTAACATGACATTTTCTGACTTGACCTAAGTGGAAAATACCAGACATTACTCTTCATGATTTGTGGTGTTTCTGTTGCAAGAAGGGAAGAAGAGAACTGATTTATGGTGTTTGCATGACTGTGATTTGCTTTCCTTAACAGTAGTCTGTTGTTAATGATGCTTTGCTGAATGCTAACCAGATTTATTTGCTGTTGTTAGATATCTGTGTAAACACAAATGCTCTTGAGTGATGACATGATAGACTGTATACTTTAGAGCATTTTATCAATAGCAGCATACATTCAAACACCACTTCACCTTCTCTATTGTTATATAAAAGTGTTGTCCAAGGGGAGAAAACCAACACTGCATTACTGACAGATTACTCTGTAAGTGGGTTTTCAACTGAGAGTTGGCATGTAGTCAGGGTTTGCCTCAGTAGTATAATAACTACAGACAAATCTGCAAACAAGTGCAAGGTACTCAGTATTAGCAGCTGGACAGCTCAGAATATTTGAAGTCTTACAAACGCTGGGTACCAGTTGCTCCTTCCATCAATCACTTGCGGAGCTGACTCGATGAGTAAAGGGTTCATAGACCAAAGGGGATGAGTTGAGACATATTCCCAGTACTTTCAATGTTCATAGTCCTGTCACTTTTTCTTTTCTAGCAAGTTAGCTGTCTTTTACTTCATGCAAGGCCTTGAACTGTGAAAAGCAAAAATCTATGGCTGGATGTGATGACAACTGAGCAGCTTTTTTGCTCTACTCATGTGGAGGTAGAATTCTATATTAAACCATTTCGTCTCCAGAGCTGACAGCAAATGAAGACCATCTTTCATGTCTACATTAATGATCCTTGTTGTATGCATGTGCAGGACCGTGCTGGACTTTGAGTTTAGTGAATCTCCCATCCTAACATTTGGAGTCATATCTGAAGGCTTTTATGTTCAACAGATGGTGATTCATCTTCATTAGGTACTTAGCTACTGATCAGAGTTCCTACATTTTGCCAGTAGCTCAACTTGAGTGACGGAACAGAAAGAGCACAATTAGGACAATACTTTCCTTGGGAAAGCAAATCAAAGTGGGGAAAATTGTAAATAATCACTGTAGCAAATAATCACTGTGGCTGTTCCTTGCAGTGATTAGGAAAAAAACAGGTGGTTTAGTATGCAGTATTTAGTATGAGGAGGAAACAGAGTACTGATAGTGCCTGCTTTTGCTGGAATCCTGGTCGGAGGAAAAGCTCTGTTGTAGATGCTTCAGGTATCATTTCCAAGGCTTTGAATTCTCTTTGGTTTCATGGTGCTTTTCTGAAAAAATGACTAACAAAGATAAAATAAGGGGCATTAGTCATCAAGGAAGTTTCAGTCTATGTTTTGAGCTCTCAGTTTTGGGGTTTTTTTTTTTAATCATAGTGACACAATCATTCACAGGCTGGATGTTTCTTAAGAAACAGTGTGCAATTCACATTTCTGTGTTGCTTTTCACCATGTAGCCACCATGTCCATGGAAGAAATCTATTCTAGGAGTTTTTAAGCAGCAGTCCTTCTCCCTGCCTTTTATCCTCTATGGGGAATGCTAGCAGGTGGATAAAAGAAGATAGGAGGACATCTCATCTGGCTTTGTTAAATCTGATATGGCAGCTCTTCTGGCTACATGAGTCTACTGTCTCAAACTGCCCTATATGTTGTTCCTGTAGGCAACTTCTTCCCCACTATGCATCATAGGGTAATTAAGTCTAGAGGAAGGCCTCTATCCACTTCCACTTCTTCTTTGCCCCATTCTCTGTCCCAAGTAAGGCCATGTTCAAAGTTAGTTACATGCAGAGAACGTAAGTCCTTTCTGGGTAATTCTCATTGAACTTAAACCCCCAGCTATCAGGGAAATAGTTGCATAGTTTGTCTTCAGTTTAATAAACTCACTTTTGCTTACTTCTAGATATCCCTTGCAATATTGTTATGAATGTATAAATATAGATAAATAGTTATACTCACTAAAACTCTTTTTGATTAGTGCTTACCTCATTCAATGCTTTTGTGTAAGTTTCAGTAAGCAGAGCCGGAATCACAGAATGGTCAGGGTTGGGAGGGACCTCTGGAGATCATCTAGTCCAACCCCCCTGCCACAGCAGGGACACCTAGGGCACATTGCACAGGACGGCGTCCAGGCGGGTTTGGGATGTCTCCAGTGTGGGAGACTCCACAACCTCTCTGGGCAACCTGTTCCAGTGCTCTGCCACCCTCAAAGGAAAGAAGTTCCTCATGTTAAGATGGAACTTCCTATGCTCAAGTTTGTGCCCCTTACTTCTTGTCCTATCACTGGGCACCACTGAAAAAAAGACTCTTCTCATCTACCTGGCACCCTCCCCTTAAGTATTTACAAGTATTGGTAAGATCCCCCCTGAGTCTTCTTTTTTCTAGACTAAAAAGACCCAAGTCCCTGAGCCTTTCCTCATAAGAAAGATGCTCCAGTCCCCTAATCATCTTTGTAGCCCTTTGCTGGACCCTCTCCAGCAGTTCCCTGTCCTTCTTGAACCGGGGAGCCCAGAACTGGACACAGTACTCCAGATGCAGCCTCACCAGGGCAGAGTAGAGGGGGAGGATGACCTCCCTCGACCTGCTGGCCACACTCTTCTTGATACACCCCATGATACCATTGGCCTTCTTGGCCACCAGGGCACATTGCTGGCTCCTGGTCATCCTGTTGTCCACCAGGACTCCCAGGTCCCTTTCCACAGAGCTGCTCTCCAGGAGGTCAGCCCCCAACCTGTACTGATGCATGGACTCTCACATGCAGACGAGATTCAGGAAAATGTCTTCCTTCTGTGCAAGCTTTGAACGGCATTTACATTATGAATGGGTTCTTCTTCCACTCCTTTACCCTCTCAAGGTGATTCTTGTGAAGGGATGAGATTGTGTGCCTGAAGAGAGCTGGCATTGTGAGCATTAGTAGCAGCCATGAGTAGCAAGACTGATCTAACTGCAGGAAATAGTCATATTTGCTGCAAGCTTCTCTGCCGTGACACTGGAGAGTGTTAGCTTGTTTAAATAGCCACCACTTTGATGCTAGAATGTCTTTCACGAGGAATTGATTCTACTTGTGCTAATCTTAGGCCAATTTTTTGGTGACAATGTAGTTTGTGTCATGGGCTGGTGAGAACTAGTATACTAACAGGTGTACATGAAAATACTTGCACTGCACTCTGTTTCCAAGAGGGCTTCCATTCCCACTTAGCATAAAGAGTTAATCCTCGTTTACACACCTTACAAGCTTTGAAGTCTGGAATGAGAATCACAAATTTTGATTGAGCCAAAGTCTCTGTTTTGTGTTGTTACCACTTGAATTGCTCCATTTAGCTCATGGAACAATGATCCTTGAATCCCAAAGATCAGTGCTCCTGATCAGAAAGGTCATGGAAACCTACAAGCAAACTGTAGATGTAGTGCCATGATGCAACTGGCTGTAGTAACATCAGGAGTTGGCTATTGGCCAAGCAGCAGTAAATGTACAGAATCTTGTGGAAGTTTTTTGGATCCTTTTTCCCCTCCCTTAAATAAAAAGGGCTTCTCCATCCTATGTCTTTCTGAGAAATGCGTAAGGAGTAAGTAGCTAAGCAGTATCAAAGCACTTCTGAAAAGGTAAATTGTGCAGAAATTATGAATTTTAAGATGGCAGTTATAATGCTTAATCATTGCTTATTTAACAGAAAATTAGGTGTTGAGGGGTAAGGCTTTGTAGAATAAACTTCTGCCTTCAGGGAACTGAAGAAATGCAATTTTTTATTTCTTTACTTCTGCCGTAAAAGAAATACATCTCCAAGGACAGTTTTCATGTCCTTTGGAAGCAGTACTGCTGTTCTTCCAGTCCACTAGGATTTAGGTATTCTTCCCATGCATTTTGTTTTTTTTAATCAGCCTCCCTTGACTCCACCAACACCCATCCCTCCTCTTTCCCACCTCTCCCCACCCCCAAAGAAAAATGTGTACTTCCTGTTGTCTTGGGAAGGGCATGCTTGCTTGTTTGTTTTATTTCAGTACATACCTTCTGTGGAAGATATTAATGGTTTTTGTGGCTGGTTTATTGATACTTATCATAAAGGGACTTCTCCCCTCCTGCCTTTGCTCTGCCTGGCGTAGTAGTCTTTGTTTATCAGGATTGTTGGAATGTAAAGTTGCTTTGAATGCTTCTTCCTGGGGTAATAAGTCATACTTGGACTTTAGTAAGTTTTCTGTCATGATGCAGGCTCTTTCAGAACATTGCTTTTCACATCAAGAGGTTATGGTAAGCTCTCACACAAAGGCAGGGAACAAACGTCTGTTGTTCATTCCTGGAAAGTCACTCAGTTCTGAGTTACTTGGCTTCTGTTCAGAAGAAAAAATGAGGGAAGATCTTCTCATATCCAGCTTTTCCTGCAGGAAAATCTGCAATCATGATCATTGGGAGGCAGTTGCTGCAGTCTCAAAGCAAAACAGCCCTCTCTGCTATTGGAATGTTACTGGTGTACTTTTGTGTCCCAGCAGTTGGAGGCATCCCGTTGGACCTGGAAGCAGGACAAAAAGTTTGACGTGGCCTGAGGTGAAGTTTGAGCAGAGGTAAAACTTAGCTTCTGTGGTGAATAGACTTTGCACTAATACAATGAGAATTCTGCAGCATGAGATCTAAAATGTTTCCAGATTATCTTGCCCAGATGGGCATGAAAAGAAACAGTAATGGTGAGGCTTGGAATAAGTAAGCAGCTGGCTAAGTATTTCTGACCTGATTATAGGGAGAGGAAAAGGGTTCAATGGCAGCAAATGTTCTTGTGTCAAGGTGATCTTTGCATTAGCATCTGTCTTATGCCTCTGGCAAACTGGCAATTTATTTGTTGATGTGTAGCCTACCCATACACGTGTGCAAACAGCTCACTACCCTTTAATGCAGTTGCATGCTGGTTCAGTGGCTTTCCATTGGAAGCCTCAAGAGCAGAGCATGTGGAGAGCAGAGGTCTGGGCCAGTTCAGCAAGGCCTATTCCCTGATAGAGAGCAAGAAGAACTCTAGATGAGATTCGGCTTTTTGCTTTCAGACCTGGCTCTGATGTGGCCTTCACCTGCTAGAGACAGCCAGGCTTTCAGTGTAGTGTCTAGGGAGATTCATCAGGTATTCACCAGTAAGTACCTCTCAACGTGAGCCTGAGCCTTCCCAAGTTTCTTTCTAGTCCCACTGATAACTTTGGGTTTTCAGGGACAGTTGAAAATACAAGCATTACAAGTGGCTGTTGTCCACAAACAGGCCTTGTTCTTGAGTTATGTTCTCAGATACCTTTTCTTTTCTCTCTCTCTTTTTTTTTTTTTTTTTTTTTTTTTTTTTAGTATGGTGCTCTTCTAGTTATCCCATGTTTATCTATAGAAAGCCAGTGTGCTACAGCAAGTTCTCTAAACACTTTGCAGACTGCCCCTCTGGGGGTCTTGAATATAAAATGTTTGAATCCACCTTTCAAAAGGTCTGCTGCTCATAACTCTGTTCTGACTATCCTAGTTGAAAACAGGTTAGCCTGTTCCCTAACTGATGAAACACTTCCTTTCCTTGTGCTTCATTTTGTTTATATGGGAGAACAAGAGGCCAATAGTGGCCAATCCCTCTAGCAAGGGATTCCTGATAGCTTGTTTGCTTGCTTTAAACAAACATCCAGATCTTTCTGATAATAGATGCTTAGTTTGTCTGTGTGCTTTGAAAACTTGATAGCGGAAAGATCTGTGATTTCCAGATGAAGTTGCGTCAATACTAAGATTCTTGCAGCTGGAGTTAATCTAGTAGTTTTGAGGGGAGAAAATGTACTGAGTGAATATAGCATCACAGGGGTATTCACTCCAGGTTGGCTATAGTTTTGTAAGTTGTGTGGTTGAGAGCAGGTTGTATTTTTGATATGGTTAGAAAGAAACTAAATCCAGGTCACTAGGACTGAAGCTGTTAAAATGCTGACTTCTGGGAAGAGGGCGTGAGTGAAGCAACCGTCTGGAGGAGACATGTAGTGTGAATCCAGAGACAGCGGGTCAGAAATTCTTAAAGCTGACAGGTGTGCTCTGTACAATCCAATTCCAGAACAGTGTTTATATGTTAATGTGCCTTAAATAAATGAATGAACAATCTGCTGGGCTTCCTTCAAATAGCTAAGTATCTGAAAAAGTGAAGTGCGTGCAAAAATGACCTGGAAAAATCATTGTACTTTCATTCAAGAGCTTCTGTCAACAGCTATTTGTTGGGGTTAGGAGCATTGCCAAGTATTTTGTACCATGCTTTAGGTAATAGGGTGAAGCTTTATCTACTAGTATGACCAGATTAAACTCTACATTGAGCTCTGTATTGTTGCATGGAGATAGCTGCAACTAAGTGTGCTGTGTAGAATCCCAGCATTAGAATTCTGTCATCTGTCCTGAGTTCTGCTCTTAGGCTTGTCAGGTACAAAGGGTGTTGACAGCCTTGTACTTAAAAGTCAGTTTCAGTGCTAGCTTTTCAAAAGTTGGCCTTGCATGGCAATACTGCTTCCAGCATGTTACCTTCAGAATCAGATTTGGCTCACTAGGATAGGGCTTTGGTGGTAGAGAAAGCAGCTGAGGAGCTGGTAGTACTAATGTTTTAAATCCTGCACCAGACCTGAAATCTGTAGCTGAAGTGGAGATGGGACTGTTTTATTACAGTTGCACCTGATATGCGTGGGTCGGTACACTTCGAAATATGACATACTGGTGAGCCAAAATAGCTTTATTGTGCTGCAGTTGATGAATCTGTAAGTTAATGTGCCTGTATCTAATTAGGTATTATAAATCTGTATTTCTCAGTGGGGCATGCTGTTTGCTGCCAGAGTGATAAGGAAGCTCATATGCCTGTGTTAACACAGATGCTGTGAACTCCATGCGTGTAAAATGTTTAAAATCTTTCCCAGTAGAATAGTAGAGGTTGAAAAAATCAAGGGATTATATGACTTAGTGCTTTGCCTCTTGCAGGCTAAGATTCTTTCTGCATATTGGATGTAGGCAAGCAAGATGTGTTCCAACTATGGTGAAGGAACCTGCCTTTACATCCCAACCTGCCCAACAGAGTCTATACTGCAGGAAAACAAAAGCATTCTTACAAGTGTTTAACTTCAGGACATCTTTCTGTATCTGACATTCCTTACACAACTGTTGCAGGAGGACTCCTACGTTTTGCTTTTATCATATTTCATCCAAAGAAAAATGTTGCAAAGGGGCTGTAAAATGGTGTTCGGTTTATTACTGTCTGGTGAGACTTACATGCATGCTTGATTTGGGAAAACAGTGTTTTTTATGTTGTCAGAACTTTTTTTTTTTAAGAGTGCAACTACATTATTTGACCTTCTATTACTGCATGCTTTAGTTTGAGATAAAGAAAATATCTATTGGGATCTGTACATTGTAGAAGCATCTGGTTGTTTTGTTGCCTGTTGCATCCTCTTGGAAGAAAAGCTGTAGAAGTTCACCTATTGGGTTCTATAAGTAAGTCTTAAAAGTTTCTTTTTGTTGGCTTCATAACTGTTTTGTTTCCTAATTCTCCCCTAATTCTCTCCAAACTCACCTCAGGAATACAGTGCATCTATGAGCAAAGCTGTTGAATTAGTTAAGACTATTAAGAGGTTTAGTGTGGCTGCTGGAAAGGTTGCGATAAGGTATCTGCTTGTCCTGTGGAGCTTTGTCTGTTCTGTATGTGAGTTTGTCAGAATTGTTCAAATGGGAAGAAGAATGTCAAGTTCAGTCTTGTATCTCATAATCTTGTGTACCCAGATGTCTCAATACCTTGCTGGTCAGATTCTTGGTTTTACACAGGAGTCCAGACTCCTGAAGTCAGATTCTGTTGTAACTGCTAATCCGTGAGAAAAAGAATTATTTGTGGGCGTACTTAAAATGAATAGTTTAGTTTGGTTTGTGGATTTTGGTGGGTTTTGTTGTTGTTGCATTTTTAAAGTCTTCGTTTTGGTAGGTTCCTCATAAATGCACTCTTCCTGATGTTGCAGTGGTTAGCTTCACAGTACTGAAAGACAGACAGATACACACCACATTTCTGACTTCAGAAGAAATAAAATATTTATCTTTTTGATCCAGGGGAATTCAAGAGAGTATCAGCTGTGTGTTCTTTCTAATACAGGTTTTTCTTAATGCATCATTTTTCCTTGAGCAAAATTCTTCCCAAAAGATAGATGAAAGAGAATTGAAAGGGTTTAAAGCACTTTTTTCAAATAAACTGCCCTTTAAGATACCCTTTTCTAGGTTTTGCTTGTATTGAAAGGTGGCAATGTGGTTATCATTCATAACCAGGAATTATTATGACATATCTTGCTTGTATTTACATCATTGGTTTTGGTGTTTACTGTATTTGTGAAGTATAAACTTAATATTTTTTTTCCAAGCAAAAAGGGTGCTTATTGTAGGCAAATAAGGTAGACCAAATATTGTGGACTTTTCACAGTACTTTTGAAATGGTTTGGAGCAATTACTTTGTTGTAATGTTCTTGCTGATAGATGAATTGATGAATGGGGTTTTTTACAGTAAAAGAGAGAAGTGCTTTAAATCTTTACTGCACTTGTAGGTTAGAAGGTTGTCTCCCTTCTCCCTGAGTTTTTTTTTAATAACTTTCCAATTTACTACAATTAATCAAATTCTTATTTTGACCTTGTAGTGGTCAGGATAATCACAGAATGGCTGAGGTTGGAAGGGACCTCTTGATATTATCTAATAAAAATTCTGCTCAACAGGGTCAGCTAGAACAGGTTGTGCATGAAGTATGTCCAGTCAGGTCTTGAATATCTCCATAGGTGGAGCCTCCACAGCCTCTGTGGACAGACTCTTTCAGTGTTTGACCATTATCACAGTAAAAGGTGTTTTCTTGTGCTCAGATGAACTTCGATGTGTTTTGATTTGTGCCTGTTGCCTCTTGTCCTGTCACTGGGCACTTCCAAGAAAAGTCTGGCTCTGTCTTCACTCTCTTCCATCAAGTATTTTTATGCATTGATAAGGTCCCCACGGCAACTTATCTTCTCTAGGCTGACCAGTCCCAGCTCTCTCAGCCTCTCCTCATATGAAGAATACTCCAGTCCCACTATCAGCTTCACAGACCTTTATTGGACTTGCTCCAGTACGTCTATGTCTTTCTTGCGCCAGGGAGGTGACAACTGGACCCAGTAGTCCAGGTAGAGCCTCATCAGTGCTGAGTAGAGGGGAAGAGTCACCTCCCATGACTTGTTTTCAACACTCTTAATGCAGCCCAGGTTAGTATTGGCTCTCTTTACCATGAGGATGCATTGCTGGCTCATGTTCAACTTACTGTCACACAGGACCCCAAAGTCCTCCCCTCCTGAGCTGCTTTCCAGCCACTTAGCCTGCAATAGGCTGTTCATGGCTGGGACAGGCATATTCTTCACTGGATAAAAAATCTGGCTGGATGCCTGGGCCCGAAGAGTGGTGGGGAAGGCTGCAGGCTTGGGGAAGAGTGGCTGGAAAGCTGCCCAGCAGAAAATGACCTGGCGGTATTGGGCAACAGCTGGCTGAATATGAGCCAGTAGTGTGCCCAGGTGGCCAAGAAGGCCAACAGCATCCTGGCTTGTATCAGAAATAGTGTGGCCAGAAGGACTAGGGAGGTGGTTGTCCCGCTGTACGCTGCACAGGTGAGGCCACACCTCAAATACTGTGTTCAGTTTTGGGCCACTCATTACAAGAAAGACATTTAGATTCTGGAGCATGTCCAAAGAAGAGCAATGAAGCTGGTGAAGGAGCACAAGTCTTATGAGGAGCAGCTGAGGGAACTGGGGTTGTTTAGCCTGGAGAAAAGGAGGCTGAGGGGAGACCTTATTGCTCTCTACAACTACCTGAAAGGAGACTGTAACAAGGTGTGTGTCGGTCTCTTTTCCCCGAGTAACAAAGACAAAAGGAAACAGCCTCAAGTTGTGCCAGGTGAGGTTTAGATTGGATATCAGGAAAAATTTCTTCACTGGAAGGGTTGGCAGGCTGCCCAGGGAAGTGGTTGAGTCACCATCCCTGGAGGTATTTAAAAGACATGTAGATGTGGTGGTTTTTAGTGATGGATTTGGCAGTGATAGGTTAATGGTTGGACTTGATGATCTTAAGGGTCTTTTCCAATCTAAGCAATTCTGTGATTCTAATTTTCCAGCATTATCAGATCCCTCTGAATGGCATCACAGCCATCTGGCCTATCACCCACTCCATCTGGTTTGGTATCAATAGAGGGAGGGATCCTGGCTTTGTCTAGCCAAGGCTTTGTAAACTTCAGAGAACGGAGACACCTCCCACAACCTACCTGGTGACCTATCCTAGGGCTGCACTACACACTAGGGCAAGAAGGTTTCCCCAATGTCCCACTTGTATCTCTCAAGATGCATCTTGTGTCTGTTTCTCCTTATTGCATTTTCTGACACTGCCCCACAAGGGTTTGGCTCTGATTGCAATTCAGGCAGCTGAGAGCTGCTATTACATCCCCCTTGGCCTTCCCCTCATGAGACTAACCAAAACTATCTCTCCTTATCATAGCCCCAGCACCCTGCTATCTTGGTAGCTCTGCACTGTGTCCTTTCTAGTTTTATGAACTAGCTCTCTCCTTGCACACTCCTTGAAGAGAGTGTGCAGACTGGATACAGTAGGACCCACCTGTTGGTGATTGTAGCCTCCTTGGGGCCAAGGATGAAGGCACGACAGCTTTTGCCTGAATTTGCTAGCTGTGCTCCTTCTAACAAAGCCCAGTTTTTGGGTTGCTGCATTGAGGAGGGCAGTACACAGTTCCTTTCTATGAAGCTTCAATATGTTTATTTTTTGATAAGGTCACTGTTAATTTAAAGAAATACATCTTCCTTCATACAATGTAAGCTAGGCTTTAGTTACCAATGCTTTTGTTTAGTGTTCTTACTCTAGTCCTAACTCACTTTCTGCTGATATTCTGTAGAGATAACTGCAGAGAATTTTTTTATCAGCACATTAAATTATACTGTGGGTTTTCTTTTTTGTGATGTTTGTATCTTCAAATTGCACTTCTGAATGATCTTGTCTTGAAGAGTTAACTGCGTACACAAATTTCACCGTTCTTGGGGATTTATGTACAGTTGGCTTGTAAGTGTGCTTTACACAGGCTGACAGATTGTGTTTCCTTAAATCTGGCTCTGTGCAAGCTGAGGAATGTTGGTGGAGGCATGAGACATGAGACTGTTTGTGCAGTGGTTGTTAGCTGGAGCAAACTTTTGGTTCCAGCCAGTTACCAAATCATAGTAGAGGTAGAATTTAGAAGTCTAGTATAAGCTTGCCATCTGTATAATTATGTGGCTATTAAGGAATAGGTGGAAGTTGAATGCTGTAAAATTATTGACTGTAATGATAAGGTGTGGTTAGTAGTGATGCTGATGCAATTTTCTTTCTTGCCAACAGAGTTTCAGAAGCAGGAAGGCATGAAGTCCCATCAGAAAAACATGCAGCTCTATGACACACCCTATGAACCAGAAGGCAGTGGTGTGGAATCCAGTTCTGAAAGTGTGGTGAGTCACCATTTACAAGAAAGCAAATTGCCGCAGGATGATGACAGGCCTTCAGATGAGTATGATCAGCCATGGGAGTGGAACAAAGTCACCATTCCAGCTCTGGCAGGTACGATTCCTAGATCCCAACCAGGAACCTCTCTCTCACGCTCATAGCATATGTACTTGCCTTTGGAAGAAATCCAGTATTTCTGCTCTTTTGGTGTGTGTGTGCGTGTGGAGAAATCTCTGAAACCCATATGTGGGTGGTCTCAAATCTTTACCTGCTGCAGAAGCATAGAACATTGCACTTCTTGTTTGGTGCTTCAGCTGACCTGTTGTCAACCATGTCAGCCCTTAGTTCATGATAGTAAAACTTCTGTTTCTCCCACTCCTTGCCCCTACCCCATTTTAACGGACATGAGGTAGATAGTGTTTATTGTCGAGTGGCTCTGTGATGAGGGAGTTGCTTTGCAAGGTCCTTAAACTGTGGGGCAGGACAAAAAATAGCTGTGTAATGTGCGTGCAGTAACATGCTTCTACTCAGTAATGAGTTTCTTGGTATTTGGAGTATTTTCATTTTAATTGCAAGCATTTCTATGGATATGTAGAACTTGGGTTTGGATTAATCCTTTTGAACTGCTGAAGTTCTCCCACATCAGAACTTGTCAGTCAGGAAGATCTTCCACAAACTGTTTTCTGTCTCTGTGAATGTCTGTGCTTGTTATTGGTTACACTGCTCTTTTTTTTCTTCCCTTGTGTTGCTTTGCGGAAATGTCTGAGGGAGCCTTCCTTCAGTAAGGATGTAATTCTAAAGGCCAAGGCTTTTTCTTTCTTAGGGTCTCTGTGTGCCCAGCAAAGCCCAGCTGGACCAGTTGGTCTGACCGTGTTCCAGGATGCTCTTGGGTGCTAGAGTCATACATGCTCGATGATATTCCCTTCAATGGTATGTTCTAGTGAAAACCTGTGTCTGGGTTCAGGGTTTTTCCCCTTCTGTTTTAGGAGTCAGCTTGGCAGAAAGCTTGGAAAGTAGAAGTATGTATGGTGGTGATTGTGGGGATGAGGAGGGAAGAAAAGAGATGTGGTTCTGGGAGTGAGTGTGGAAGAAACCTAAGAGCAATGATTAGTAGTCAGTGTGCATTTACCCTGGATAAATCCTGCTTGACAAACCTGTTTTCTTTCTGCATTGAAACTAATAGATCTGTTAATGGAAGGAGAGCAGTAGATGTCGTCTATGTTGACTTTAGCCTTCAGCATGTTGTGCTGTGGCATCAGCTGTGTTACCTGGTTTGGAATGCTGTAGCCTAGATGGCATGGACTACCAGACTAGTGAAAACCTGTCAGAGTCATTGACTTCAAAGGGTAGTGCTAAGCAATTATGTTCTTCCTGGAGTCTGGTTACCAGTGTGATTCCTCAGGGTATCTGTTCTGGAACTCTTCCTGTTTAGCATCTTTGTCAGTAACCGAGAGGAGGAGGGGAAATGCATCTCATCAAGTTTAGAATGATATCAGCTGGGGGAGAGTGTGTGTGCAGACCTGCCATTCAGAGGGACCTGTAGAGGCTGACAAGAAGCTTACAAAATCCAACCAGGACAAACTGAAAGACTTGCATCTGGAGCTGACTAACCCCTTGCAATGATAATGGACCGAGGACTGGTTGACTTGCTGGGTTACAAGCTTTGCTGGAAGAGGCTTAAGGAGTCCTGGGGGAAAGTGGACTAAACATGGCTAGCGATGCTTCTCTCCAGCAGTGATGAAGGGTAGCAGCATCCTGGCCTGTGTGAACAGGAGCATAGCCAGTAAGTAGATCAAGCAAAGAGTCTGTTCCTCTTTACTTCACATTTCTTGGACAACTTGTGTACTGCTGTGTCCAGTATTCTGATGCAAGAAGGATGTTGATAAATGTTGATGTCAGCAGAGAGCCACCAAAATGACAGGAAACTGCAGCACATGACTTGTGAGGAGACACTGAGAGAAATGAGCTGGCTTAGCCTGGAGAATAGAAAGCTTTGGGGAGATGTAATAGCAACTTTCCAATGCCTATGAGATCTTCAAGAAGATAGAGCAAGGTTCTTCACAAATGAGCAGGTGTGTGATGGGAAGATGAGACATAAGGTGAATCAGGAGACGTTCTGACTCAGTATGGGGATTTTTATTTTTTTCTCTGCAAGAACAGTCAAGTATTGGAACCAATTGTCCTGGGAGCTCTTCCAGTGTCCATCTTGATATTTTTTCATGCTTTATGAAGGGATGACTGGATATCAAGTTCTGAACAACCTGATCAGATCACATAGCAGACCCTGCCTTGAGTAGGTTGGACTAGACACCACCCACGGTCCCTTTCTACCTGAATTCTATGATTTTGCAATTCTGTTTGCCATGATATTGCCACACTACAGAAATGAGAAGTGACTTCTGTCCACAGCTATACAGGCCTACTGTTCTGTAAACAGAACCTGTTGTGACAATACCCTTCTTGGGTGTTTCTGACCTGATCCCCTAATAGGTAGGCAGACATGGGTGGCAGAAATGTGTTTCTCTTCTAGCACAGTGGAGTAGAGCAGTGGCAATCTGTTGTGAAAGTGATTCTACCTCTCTGCTTCATTTGTTCTTACATCTTTAGGTTGTGGTTGGTTTGGGTTTGTTTCCAAGGGAGCAAGAGATGCATAGATGAACCTGAAGCAGCTGCTTAAAAAGAAACCTCTTGCTCAGCATCACCTTTCCTCTTGTTGGGCTCCTATGGAACAGAAGAGGAGGTTAGAGAAAACTGATTTCTACTTCCTAGAAGTATGGTTTGCTCTGGCATGTGAACTTTTAATAACCTTGTGGAGTTCCAGGCTCAATCACTTTTTCATTAAGCGTATGCTGATGGTTCTTTCAAGCCTGGATCTAAACTGGCATCCAGTTCTGCTGGATGCTGTGCAGGTAAAGTAGTCTCTTTCCCTAAACAGCATGAACTCCAACACAAAAGTCTAACCTGCTTGTGTCGCTTCTAGTACAATATATACAGTTCTGCTGCTGAGCTCTGCCTGGTGGAAGCAAACTTTGTTTCACGCTTGCCTGAGCTGGGTTATCCCCTTTGCTGGACCAATTAAAATGCTTGCAAGATTTGTGCTGGGAGATTGCCTGGCTGTGAGATCCTGGCTATGATTTGGGACTTTTGTTGTGTGTCAAGACAGGCTAATCAACAGAGACATGTATCACTAGGTTTCCAGTGCCACAATGGCTGTTTTGTACATGCTGAATATCAGTCTGGCGTATGTGTGTAAGGCCTTTTGCTTTGGGTTTATGCGATGGCATTGGTGTCTGCCCCAGTTCAGTAGATATTTCTGTGCCTTTTCATGTATGCCTATGATGGCAGCAGTGCTGCCTTTGCCTAAAGCATATGTGCAGACTCCATCTCCTGACCCGTGAGACTTACTACACAGCAGTATGATCCACAGTAACTCTATTGTACAGGTAGGGTGGCTGCTACACAGCTTGATGCACAAGCTACCCACAGGACATGTAGGGGCTGCGCAGAGCAAGAAGTAGTGGATTTGCAGTGGGTCTTAGGCTGCTCTCTGCATTGTTTTCCACACAATTTCTGTATTCTCTATTCCAGGTTCTGGAGGATTTTCCACCATTTTCCCTCTGCCATGATGTCTGCTTCTTGCCCATCTGTCTTTCTCTTGTTT
Organism: Pluvialis apricaria; assembly: GCA_017639485.1. Classification (NCBI taxonomy): domain Eukaryota; kingdom Metazoa; phylum Chordata; class Aves; order Charadriiformes; family Charadriidae; genus Pluvialis; species Pluvialis apricaria. The sequence continues at coordinate 52,621,903 of CM030044.1, read as the reverse complement.
GTGGTCTTCTTTTCCCCTTTTTTTTGTCCCACAGAACTGCATCTATGTCTAGACTCTCTGATTTATCTTCCTACCTGACACCTGGTCCCACTCAGTTACCTTCTTACATCTTGGGATTTCTCTTCTCCCACCTTCAGACAACTGCTCCCTGTCACCCAAGACCTTCTCCTATTAGCTGTGTGTGGACTTCTGCCCACAAGGAAGGATGGTGTGCTTCCTCATTCACCGACATCCTTCTAGCCCTCTGGGCTAGGCCAGGTGCCGCAGGAATGTCTGGGCTATAGTGACTACAGATTGCTGTTGAAGAGCTCCTGCAAGAAAGATGAGCAGTTAATTCTTGCTGACTGTGTTAGCTGAAAAGCTTCCAATTATTTTTGCCAATCTATCCAGTGTTTACTTGGCTGGAGGTATGTTCAGCCATTCTTGCTTGTATTCTTGGACAATTTGGGGTTACAGCTCCTTTTGAGCAAAGAATATTTTGTTTGACGATGAGGGGGTGAGTAGAGCCCTTCGACTGCATAAAAGAGCAGGGAGAAACAAATGCTGACCAGGTGATGCTTAAGTCTTCAAAGGTGGAATTTTTTAGTGCTGTATATCTCTCTGCAGCTTGTTTCTGTGGTTTAGCATAGTACAGGGATTCTGTGAGTTGAGTTTTTCCTTACATACTAGTTTTGATGATTTTCCAAAGGCTAAGAGTAATATCAGAGTTACTGTGAGCTTCCCACACAAGGGTGGTGATTGTGTGCTACCCAGAAGTAATTTTTCTTTTAAAGTACACAAAATACCTAAACCAGAAACTTCATTGTTTAGCAGCACTGAGATGCAAGCTATGGGATCAGTACACACCTGTGCAGTGAGATCACACTTTGCAGATTTCTCAATTAGTAATAGAGCAGCCAGAGAAATGGGATTATTAATATTAAAAGTTAGTGTTTTAAGAGTCATATGCATGCATACAGAAATCTTAGACCTTATGCTTCATGTATTGTGCATATTATATGAAATGGCTGATTTTTAATTCATTGAATACAGAGAACAATTTATTAGTTTCTGCTGCATACCTTTTTGTGCACAACTCATTTGGTGTTTGTTAAGTCTTTGAGCTCTGTAATCTGCCCACTTCTTTGGTCTTTATCAGGTAAATTCTGAAATAGTTTTTTTGAATGTTGATTTTTAAAAAAAGAATCTTAGTTTTGTTGATATTTCCTTCATCTGTAGTTTTTAGTTTGTTTAGATGTAACTGTAAATTAAAAAGGCACAATCCATTCAATATAAGATTTTATGATTTGCCTGTGTGAAAATATTCTTCTAAGCATTAGTAGTTAACTCTTATGTAGTTAACTCTTATGAAAGCACACTAAATTAAAATAATGCCGTATAAAAGTAACAGACTAAAAAGAAGTTTAATTAAAAAGTATTATGATATGGTCGAATTCCTTATGGGTTCAGCATGCAGCATTTTGTTTTAAAATGCTAATAAACATTTTTTAGATTCATTACATTTCTTTGATTGCATCTGTGATTCCTTACAACTTAGTATGTTTTAGGTACCCGGTTATTTGTTACAAAGGACTGTGTAAGGATTGGCTGCAAGCACAGGTTCAAGCTGCTGTCTCATCTGGTGTCTTTATACTTAATCTAACTCCTAGGAGTCATGTGTGTTTAAAATACGGAAAGAAGAGGTCCAACATCTGAGTTGGAAACAGTGGAAACTCTGCAGTGGAGAAGTATTGACTCTCTGCTGAGGTGTGTGAAGTGCTTTTCTGAATTATTATGTGTGAGAAATCAGGCCTTTCCAGGCTGTCATGTGGGTATAGCAGACCTTTGGGTGAAGGAAATGCACGTGAAGTCTGTAGAGCCCATCTTAGTATTGCTTTACAAAGTAAGTGGCCCTCTGTTATGAAGAGGGCCTCTCTTACAAAGAGGACCATGTGGTAGTACTGTTCAGCACTGACCATGGACTGCTTGAAGAAGGATCTGTAGATGCCAAACGTGGTCATCTCTGCTGGCTGCAACTGCTGTTGCACAGAAAGCTTGTGCCTAGGACCCTGGGGGACTTGAAGCAAGGGAGTTCTGATAGGAAGAGAGGCCACATGGAAAGCGAGGAAGGGTCGGGTATACAGTCAGTTACATAACTGTAAAGGCTACATGAAAGAAGTACCATAGCAATAAAAAAACCTTACACTCACAGCTGCATGGAATTGAGCTTCTGAATCTTCACTGTATATGCTACAGCTTTGATTTAGAGGGGATTTATAGCAGCCAAAACTCAGTCCTGATAAGAACATTGTGTGGGTTGGTGCCTGACTGGGTATCACACTTGTCAGTTTAATCTGCCTGGATATCCCTTTCAGACTCCTTCTTCCTGCCAATTTAATTCACACAAAAAAAGAAATAGGGCAGGAGTCCAGAGACATGTCTGAGCTTTTCAGACAGAGAAAACATTCAAAAGCATCTGAAATTTAACTTTGTGCTATTTTTGGAGAGCAGATCCTACTTCTAACCATCATGTTGTAAATATATTGTTTACTGTCAGAATTGAGTTTCATGTTTGTTTTGTGAACTGAATTTTTTGGTGTCTGAAATATGTTGCTTGGTCAGAAAGTGACATTAAGTTCACTAGTTGTCATAGAGTTTCCAAATTACATCCAGGTGTTTTTCTTACAGTTGAAATAGTAGTGCTGTGCATATATATCACTGGCATGTACACACGTGCAATGTTTCTCCTTGCTATACAGAATCACAGAATGGTCAGGGTTGGAAGGGACCTCTGGAGATCATCTAAGTCCAACCCCCCTGCCACAGCAGGGACACCTACAGCAGTTGCACAGGACGGTGTCCAGGCGGGTTTCGAATGTCTCCAGTGCTGGAGACACAACCTCTCTGGGCAACCTGTTCCAGTGCTCTGCCACCCTCAAAGGAAAGAAGTTCCTCCTCATGTTAAGATGGAACTTTTTATGTTCGAGTTTGTGCCCGTTACTTCTTGTCCTGTCACTGGGCACCACTGAAAAAAGACTCTTCTCATCTACCTGGCACCCTCCCCTTAAGTATTTATCATAGAATCATAGAATAAGTGAGGTTGGAAGGGACCATTAAGATCATCAAGTCCAACCGTTAACCTACCCTGATTTAAAAACACCCACTTCTAAACCATGTCCCTAAGCACCTCATCTACCCTTTTCTTAAACACCTCCAGGGATGGTGAATCCACCACCTCTCTGGGCAGCCCATTCCAATGTTTAATAACCCTTTGAGTGAAAAAATGCTTCCTAATATCCAATCTAAACCTGCCCTGACATAACTTGAACCCGTTTCCTCTTGTCCTATCACTTGCCACTTGGGAGAAGAGGTCAGCCCCCATCTCTAAATACATTTACAAGTATTGGTAAGATCCCCCCTGAGTCTTCTTTTTTCTAGACTAAAAAGACCCAAGTCCCTGAACCTTTCCTCATAAGAAAGATGCTCCAGTCCCCTAATCATCTTTGTAGCCCTTTGCTGGACCCTCTCCAGCAGTTCCCTGTCCTTCTTGAACCGGGGAGCCCAGAACTGGACACAGTACTCCAGATGCGGCCTCACCAGGGCAGAGTAGAGGGGGAGGATGACCTCCCTTGACCTGCTGGCCACACTCCTCTTGGTACACCCCAGGATGCCATTGGGCTTCTTGGCCTCCAGGGCACATTGCTGGCTCATGGTCATCCTGTTGTCCACCAGGACTCCCAGGTCCCTTTCCACAGAGCTGCTCTCCAGGAGGTCAGCCCCCAACCTGTACTGATGCGTGGGGTTATTCCTCCCCAGATGCAGTACCCTACACTTGCCTTTGTTGAATTTCATCAGGTTTTTTTCTGCCCAACTCTCCAGCCTGTCCAGGTCACGCTGTATGGCAGCACAGCCTTCCAGCGTGTCAGCCACCCCTCCCAGTTTTGTATCATCAGCAAACTTGCTGATGGTACACTCCATCCCTTCATCCAGGTCATTGATGAATGTATTGAACAGCACTGGAGCCAGTACTGACCCCTGAGGGACACCACTAGTTACTGGCCTCCAACTGGACTCTGCACCACTAACCACAACCCTCCGAGCCCTATCTGTCAGCCAGTTTTCAATCCACCCCACTGTCCATTCATCCAACCCATGCTTCCTAAGCTTGCCTCTGAGGATGATGTGGGAGACAGTGTCGAAAGCCTTGCTGAAGTCAAGGTAGACAACATCCACTGCCGTCCCCTTGTCCACCCATCCAGTCACGCCATCGTAGAAGGCTATCAGATTAGTCATACATGACTTCCCCTTGGTGAATCCATGTTGACTACTTCTGATAACCTTCTTTTCCTCCAGATGCTTGGAGATGATGCCCAGAACAAGCTGTTCCATCACCTTTCCAGGGATGGAGTTGAGGGCTGACTGGCCTGTAGTTTCCCGAGTCATCCTTCTTGCCCTTTCTGAAGACTGGAGTGACATTGGCTTTCCTCCAGTCCTCAGGCACCTCCCCTGTTCTCCAGGACCTTTCAAAGATGATGGAGTGCGGCCCAGAAATGACTTCCGCTAGCTCCCTCAGCACTCGTGGGTGCATCCCATCAGTCCCCATGGACTTGTGGGTATCCAGTTTACTTAATTGTTCTCTAACTTGTTCCTCTTCAACCAAGGGAAAGTCTTCCTTCCTCCAGACTTTCTCTGTTACTTGCAAAGTCTGAGACTCCCGAGAGCTGGCCCGAGCAGTGAAGACAGAAGCAAAGAAGGCATTTAGCAACTCTGCCTTCTCTGCATCATCCGTCACTACAGCACCTGTCTCGTTCAAGAGTGGGCCCACATTTTCCCTGGTTTTCCTTTTGCCTCCTATATACTTAAAGAAACCCTTCCTATTGGTCTTGACATCCCTCGCCAGGTTCAATTCCAAGACTGCCTTGGCTTTTCTCGTTTCTTCCCTACATACCCTGACAGCATTCTTATACTTATGCCAAGTCGTCAGCCCCCTTTTCCACACCTTGTGAACTCCCTTCTTCCACCTGAGCTTTTTCAGAAGATCCCTGCTCAGCCATGCAGGTCTCCTTCCCTTGCCCGATTTCTTGCTCTTTGGGATGCACCTATCCTGAGCTTGGAGGAGGTCGTGCTTGAGTATCAGCCAGCTATACTAATCAGCCTTCATTATCCAGTAATGAGGTTAAATTTGAGTTTCCATTTTAAGAAATAATTAGCATATTTCTGCTATGCATACTTCAGAATATTATTGAATATGTTTGCCCAATTTTTTGCAGTAATTTTTGCCTGCTTTCTCTGGGTAGAGTGGAAATTTGGAAGTGTCCTAAGCTTGATAAGGAAAGCATATAAAAATAACAAAAAAAATGCTCCAAAACATTTTCCATGTCCAACACATATCTATTCTTATTATCTTTTATCATTATTTTTTATTTTTATTATTATTTTATTATTATCTTATTATCTGCATTATCTTTTTGAGCATTACAACTGTCTTCCTGTTGTAGAGAGTTGCTTTAAAACAGTAAGAACTACCAGCCACATGCCTAACTGGCTGTGTGTTATACAAGCTGAGTTCTAAATGCATGAGTTACACCACATGCTGTTGTAGGGAGTGCCTTTAATTGTCCTTGTAACATTTTTTCTGATATTGCTGTGGAAACTTAACAGAGGAGCTGGTTGTGCTCTGTGTGTTTGTGCACATTGTGATGTTTGCCTCCTGATGCAGTGAAGTTTTTTTCTGCCTGGTCCCCACTAGGTGACCTTAAAACAAATAACCCATCTGTAGCTGGGAGCGTTAGTTTTTGATGAAGATGCAAACAGTAGAAGGCAGTGAGACTCATGAATATGATGTGGGTAGCTCCTTTCACTGTTTCTGTCAGTATTCCGTCCTTTAATTTTTTGAAATGATGGATATGTAGAATCCACAAGTGTAAGTGTAGTAAGTGCAGAATGAGGATGCTGACATCATTAGTATGTGCTTTGCTACAGATGTTGCAGTGCTCTAAGAAATTACAGCTTTGCCAAATAAGTCATGTTGCTTTTCTTGGAATGCTTTTCTATAGTTTGTGAGAGAAACTAACACGCCATTTTCCCTTTTCATCACTTTGTACCCTAGTGTTTCATGACAAAAGCTTTGTGCCAGCATTGTATAAGTGGATACACTTTTAATTCATTGCTACTTGCCAGTATTACTGATGTGGATAGATGGGTGTTAGCTGTCTGGATTTGCAGCGGGGTCACTGTTAGGATGATTCCACATAAACTGAGGCAAGCTGGATTCTTGATGTTTTCACAGGTTTGTTATTTTAATTATGGCAGGTGACCGAAAGCCTATCTTTGTTACTGTTCCTTGTTTAACAGTATCATCTCTCGGGGAAGAAAGTATAAAATGTTAAGATAAGCACTGGCTATTATTAAAAGGCTTAGTAGAGTGTGGGTTTTGTTATTGGAAAAGTAAGGAAATTTTAGGACTGTATTTTGCATAGTTAGAAACACCTTTACATGATACATCTAACTTTGTAGATAAATCACTACATCTTAATGGTACTGGGTGCATGTTTATTCTTCCTGGGAAGCGTGAAACCTCTCTGAGCGCTGCAACTATTTTAATCCTTGTTAACCTTGCCTGGAGAGGTAATTATTGTGTATCTTGCAGCCCAATTTAATGGAAGTGAGGAACGGCAAGCACCTCCTTGTCCCTCAAATGACCAGCGCAGGCAGTTAAGAGCACCTGGAGGAGCCTTTAAACCCATCAAACATGGCAGTCCAGAATTTTGTGGGATCCTGGGAGAGAGAATAGATCCAACTCTTCAACTGGAAAAGCAGATGTAAGTAAGCAAGGACAGTAATTTCTCTCTAGCTCTTTGCCTCCCCACTTACAGGAGCAGCAAGTGTCCCAGATCCTGCTGTCCAGCTCCCCTTCTTCAGTATCCCCTGTGTTAGCGCTCACAAAAACCTATTCTTTTTATCCTGCAGAGTGTAAGTAACTTTTGTCGGGGGCAAACCAGAGTTAAATAGGAAACTCATCTCAGGAGCAGTGAATTTCATCAGCCAAGTGTATGCACTTTCAGCCATGTTGATTACATTGTATTGGGGAAAACGGCTGTGTATCACATATATGCAAATTGTGCTTTAAAACTGCACGAATTCCTTATATTTGTGGCTGCATAGCATGTGTCTAACAAGACAGATGTGCCTTGCATCTGGGTGTAATACTGTTCCAGGAAGAGACCTTAAAAAAGGCCACTTACAACGCTTTCAGAGAAGAGACTGTTGTTTCTACTCTGGTGGTGTCAAACTTGAGGGTGGTATTTACAGGCAGTTTTATCAGCTCCAAACTCAAGTTCTGAGGGAATTCCCTGGAGTGAATGTCTGGTATCCATGAGGGTGGCCTCTGTCCTGCCTCATTGTTACCCTTCCTTGAACCATTTGGACAGGCTGGCTTGTGTGATGGAATGACCCACTGTCCTGTATCATGCCAAAGGTGCAGCCTCATAGAAGGGGCAGAATCCCCTGTTACACAAAGAAGGAAAATATTTCTTGTGGAGCAATTTACACATATATTTGTGAGCACTGAGAAGCCAATGGATTCACAGAGTCAAGTGAGGAGGCTGTGTCTTGAATCCCTGATGGCAGTCCCACTCCAGATACTGTCATTCAAAGTTAGATGCAGAATTTATTTTCACAGGAGAGGGAGGGCATAATTTAGCATGGATGTGAGTATGCTTTTTGTGGGAATACTTTGTTCCTGAATTGTAGTGTTGTTGAGAGGATTCGCAATCCTTTCACACTTCAGATCCTCAGTAGGAGAGAATCCCCTCGGTCATTTGCATCTGAGAGAAGGTACTTCCAGAAGTTCCTTTTCCTTTGACATTCTATTTTTACACGCAATATTTTGAAACTTAAGCTTGAAACAGAGAATAATATCAACCGCATGGTGTCATATTCCATCGAAAAAACCTCAGCCTTTGAACCATCTGCTCATTGGCAAATTGTAGACTTATCTCCAGCAGGAGAAGTAGCAACCACTATTGTGAAATCAGTCACTGATACTGTTAGGCAAATGACTAGAAGACTGTAAATTTGACTGTAAAATTTTGTGCTCAAATATGGGTAGTTCCAGCCCATCATACCTCCAAAAAATATATTTAAAATACTGCAGGAAGTTGAGCGTCTGTTAATTAACTTTTGACTCATAAATATATTGTTGTGTAGTTCTCTCTTTTGATATAAATGCAGTTGTATATAACTGCAATTGATAATAACTGAAAACTGCAGTGATAGTTTTGCTTCCTTTAATTATTCAAGTGTTAATCACATGAGATTCTTTTTGATTTGTCATTATGCAGGATCAAACCTGAAATGAATGCACAGTTAATAATGTGTCAGAAAGTGGAAGAGTTTAGATTTATTGTACCTTAGATTATTCATAATAATTCAAACTGCTGAAGTTTTAGTAGCATGAGACCTCTCCAAAGCACATGCCAAACCATTCCATCTTGCTCTACAAAATTGGAGTCTGTTTTTGTAGAAAGGAGTACAAGATCTAGAGAAAAGGAAGCATACAAGTTGACAAGTGGATAGGTAGGTTAAGAAGTTTCCCAAACAGGCAGAAATACCAAGGTGAGATAATATATCAAGAAAATATTTTTGGTTGCTTGTGATTAAGGAATATGTAACTATGAACTTAGTAACTTATGGACCCAGGGGAACGGAATGAATTTGTTCCATTTCCTCAGTAACAGTGCAAAGAACAAAGTGTGTTCTGTTGTTTCCACTGTCTTATTGAAAGTGAATCCCTCCCAGCCTTCTATGCGAGGTCTTGTGACCTCGTGTTTTGCTCTGACCAATTCAGAAACAGAGTCGTGTTGTGCCTTATATGATACTTACTGTATAATTGATGCAGCTGTCCTGTCTTCAGTGGAGCTGTGGCCACTTAGTGGCTGCAACCTGAGAAAGTAAGGGACATCAGGAAGAATGTTCTATAAACCACAGTCAGGATGCTTTCAATCCGGGGAGGAGATCCTGATAAAGGTCGAATGTGTGATTATGTTTGAATTTTGCTTTCAGGTTTGCATTGTGTGACTATATTTTCCAGAATATCTTAGAGGACATGCATGTCTTCAGGTTTTTATGTCCCGTGCTTTTGCATTGGTATCTTTCACAAGCTGTTTCACTATTTTGTGTTTACATCATTGATATTTGAATCTTTGACCTTTCTACGCAAATACATATATGTTGATATTAAAAAAGTAGACACACCCAGGGCAAACAGACCCAATACAGTTGAAACAGCAAATTAGTCAGGAACTTCAGGCTGATTATAGCACTATGCTTATCTTGCTAGCGAGCTGAAACAGGGGTAATCTGAGTGCCTTATTTACATGGGCAGATGATTCACAAGCAATTACACTTCTGGATATTGCTGTTTAGTCTCAGCTGTAGGCAAAACAGCTTCCAGTCATCACTTCTGAATCAGATGTTCTCCCATCAGGAGTTGTCTTCATACTTCACTGTTTTTCTTCCAATAGTTTTAAAAGCAGGTTTTGCTTCCTGGAACCAGCCCTGCATTCTTTTTCCATGAATCTGTCTGCCAAGTGGGGAACACCAGATCTGAAGAATATATGAAATACTTCCCTCTGAATATCAGAGGCTGGGGTATCTCCCTGTTTTTTGGCTATGTCATATTTAATTTGGTTTTATTTGGCCCTTTGGATACAAAAAAAAGGAAAAATATTTATAGCTAATAGGAATAATTTTTAGACTCTCCCAAATCTCTTTGCTGATTTACACTTAGAGTTAATATTCTTCCCTTACACTTAGAAGACAACCTAGTCTTTAAATTGTTTGTTGAGACATATTCTTCAGCAGTAAATATCTAATGGGAGATAGGGAGAACACTGCCTGGAAACATTTGCATCTGTGTTTCCATTTTATTTGTGAAGTGATGGGGCTGTCAGGGCCTCCCTTTCTAGTCTGTCTTGAATATACAATAGTATAACCCTCTTTTTAGCTTTCTCTATTGCAGACTTTGGTTGTAACAGGCACATAATGAATTTTTAATTTGAGCACGAACTTTTGCTTAGCATATTCATCAGATTTGACAATGGAGCTGACATCAGCACAAATTAATTAAAAGCGTGTCTTCTGTTAAAGGGATATGTCTGGTCTTTATTCACTTACTTTTTAGTTGGAATGTCTCCCTTGAGTTCAGCAGAGAAATAAAATTAGAACAAATGGAAGAAAGGTTTTTTGCTCAAGGCCAGTGGCAGTTCCTGGTGATAACAGACAGAGAGCACTTCTGACGAAGCATTACCCTGCTTAGGCAGGCGTGGTAGTGTCACATCATGCTTCAAAGTGCATCTGGCGATTGCAGGAAGGGAGAGATCTTCCTCAGAGATGTAATTGACCTAGTGCAGGGCCAGGCATATTACATTGCTCAGGAAACCTGGGGGAAGGGTCAAAGCATTTACTACTGGACTGTGAGATTTTAATTGCTGATACAAAGCAGCATGTGCTGAGCAGGCTTTTTGGTTGTAGTGGTCAGTTTAATGAAGGACCCACCTCTCCTCTCCCCATTTCATTTCTTCCCTGAATTGATCACACCCACTTCACAGATCCACCAGAGATTTACTTAAAGCACTGTGAGTTGTCACAGCTGTGTTTAGAACAAGTGTCTTTGTTATAGATCTTCACGCTTTACCACTTTTCTCCTTTCTCAAAGATTTATTTTAGCAAAATTTTTCCACTATTAACTGTCCATATTCTTAAGATGTGATTTTCTTTTTGTTAGTTTTTGTTCAGGTTTTTTTGTTCTTTTGTATATAAGTTGAAATACTGATGTATCACAGGGATGAAATAAATATGTATGTCATGGATCTGCTGCTTGCAAGATAGAGATTACAATGAGTAATTGTAAGCTCTGAGTGGGAATTTGTAAGCTCTGAGTGGGAATTTGTAAGCTCTGAGTGGGAATTTCTCACATAAATATGTAGACCAATCCTGTTGCATACTCTCTTGATCTAAGTTTGTCCTTCAGGTGACAGGAACTACAGGCCCCCAAGTTGTAAAGTTAACTTCAGATAATGCAAGCAATGTGGTTTTCATCCACAATATGTTAGATTGTAAAGATATTCATGTGATACTAACCATTATTGATACCTTAAAGAAACAAAGTTGTGGAAGGAATATGAGATGGAATATGTGTGTGTATTAATCTCTCTGCTTTTTCCTAGATGGTATCATGGAGCAATCAGTCGGACAGATGCAGAAAACCTGTTACGTTTATGTAAAGAGTGTAGCTACCTTGTAAGAAATAGTCAAACAAGCAAGCATGACTATTCTCTTTCACTGAAGTAAGTATGTGTCAGTAAAATGCAATAAATGTAATTTATAAGCCATAACTTCTATGGTGCAAGAAAAGACAACGACTCAGTCTGTTGCTGCACTGATTCAGCTCAGAAGGGCCCCCAGAGAGTTTGACTGTCAGTGTGCATGGTGTATCGTGACAGTCACTGAATTAGGAGCTTGCAATTAGGGGGTGTTAAGAGATTTTTAGTCTTCATTTGGTGCCCATTTAACTAAATAAACTTGGTTTATTTTTTTTTTCTTCTTCTAATTTGAAATGCTCCTGCTGCTTCTGCTTCAGGCTAAATAAGCAGTTGTATCATTTGGGGGTTTTATTCCTTTTGCTTCATACATGGAAGAAAGGCTTCCTGTGGTTTACTGTTGTAGAGATGTACAGTATTGCTACAACTCTTGAAAGTAAAAAGCCCAGGATCAAGGATGAAAGATCTACAGAATTGGAAGTGAGCATTTTTCTAGTCTTCGTGCTGCTTTGAACTTGCCCCAACTACCTTAGGCTGATCAATGTACATTACAGATGTTGGCTTCAACATATCATAGAACAGAATCATCGAATGGTTTGGGTTGGAAGGGACCTTCGAAGATCATCTAGTCCAACGCTCCTGCTATAGGCAGGGACATAAGATCACCTGCATTTCCAGCAAAGGAAAATTTTCCAGGTTTTTGTTGCAGGAGCAGAAGAAGCCCCTTGACCTTGGTGTAGGCAGTACAAGTGCAAAGAGAATTGTTTCCTTTCTTTACTTCTTACAAGATAGGGTCTGATGTGGAACCTACCCTTCCAAGTAGGTCTGGGACAACAGGCTGACTTACCTTTTTTACTAGCATAACTCCTGCCAGTTTGGCTTTTACATGGTTTCTTCATAGGTCTGTTCTGGTGACACATTTTGCTGCTGGAATGATGGTGATACTTGATGGTAACAAGGTAACATGTTCATAGACATCACCAAACCTTACCCTTTCCAAATTCGTAGGTTCATTAGAAATAAAGGGCAACATGTACTCCACCCTGGTTTAGTCTGATGGTCTAAACAGTAAGTTTCAGATTGGTTTTGTATCCCCACTTTGGGTGGAGTAGAAGTGCATCTGTTAACCAAGTTTCAAGATTCTATTCTAGGGCTTACAAAAAATATTTTGTAGGACTTTTTTTAAAAATGTCAATTCCTTTGCTATTATTGTTGGGATCTCTCTGTAACAGAGAGGTCTTCCTTGAATGGGAACACACTTGCTTTAGAAATGTGGTTCAGCTCCTGTTGTCCCTTTTGTCATTTGGTCTGTGTATTCTCTGATAGTCCTCTAGATGTTTTCTAGGTATTTTCAAGTATTGAAGTGTTAATGGCACATCCTCCCTATAGATGTAGACTTAGATTTTCCCATAAATTCTTGCAGGTCTTGGAATATGACTTTCGATTTTAAGTATTTCACTAAATTCGTGCGTCAGCACAGTGATTTTTATTATTCAGCCAGAACACAACTTCAAGAGGAAAAGGTGACAGTTAAATTTATATTTTGCAATTTTGGACAACTGAATTAAGGCCCTTAATGTCTGTTTGTGTGTTGTAGTGCCTTTGCATGCTGTATTCCAAAGTTTTCTAAACCAGATTTCCTGGTGGTACTTATTTTAAGTCTCCCCATAACTTGCTTTATGGCAAGATAGCTAAATGACTGAGCTCCTCCAATTTGTGTTTTCTGGACCATAAGATTCTTTCACTACTCTTCAGCTCTTCTGCCATACATTTGTCAAAACTAGTGCTAACTCTGACCTCTTGATGCAGTCTATTAATTCTGTATACCAGCTCCCTGTGATAATGATTGTTCTCCTGTGGCCCCTCCAAAGCTCACGTAATCCTCTTGAGCCCATGGTGTTGCAGTTAGAATTTGTGTCCTGTCCATTAGCTGGTGATCAATTTTCTTTTTTTCCAGGAGGTCTCCTGACATCCTGCAAATGTAATCAGTTTTCTCTCAAAGTATCTGGCTGCTTAAAGGATCATGTCATTTAACCACACTTAGGTTATCATGCAAACCTGCTTCCTTTGCTAGACCTGCTTCTGTTTACTTGCCATCTCACTTACCATTACAATGGTGCAAACTACTGACAAAGTTATGTTTGATGCTGTTGTTTACATCTGATTTTTACTCACTGCCATAAGGCTGTCTTCACCTTCTCCCCATATTGAGGACACTGAATTTCATTGTTGTTTTCTAATCCTCTCCTTAATGAAGATGGTTTTCCAGTCAAAGTAAGACTTTGAAGAGTTTTGGTAATTGGAGATCTTGTTCCTTAAGCTTAGTTATTCAGTTATTGGACAGTTCTCAGGTTTCACTCATGATCCTTAGTTGAAATGTTTTCTCACAGTCAACCTGGTTTATGACTACTTTTAGCTGTGGGAAGCTAGCCTTTCAAAGTGCCAAACACAATAGTATTTTGTGTTCTGATTCCCTTGCCTAGAGGCATCTGATCAGTCTGTGATGCGGTTATTTTGCATCTATGCATGCTTACCTTGAGGTCAGCTGGACATATCTTCATTCATTTCATTGCTGTGCAATCTCACATCCTCATTACTATTTGACTTGCAGGACCTCTTGCTTCTTCGTCTGTTGTTGAAACGTGAATGCAGAACCTGCCAGAGCCTTTCAGCAGTGGCAGTAGCAAGAACAGCTGTGTGAGGTGGGACCAAGTGGACAGTCAGCGTGGTGGCAGAGCTATTAGGGGAAGTATAAAGGGTAAAAAGCGTCAAGGAGTTTGAGAAAGAGATACATTGGTGGAACCATGTTCTGCCCTCCTTGAGACAGAAACAGGAACAGCCACCAGAAAATAAAAGGATCAAGAGGATCCTGTATCTTCCACCTACCAGGCAGGAGGCAGTAGCTTAAAGAAAAGGAGTGAACGGAGGCAAGTGTGTGCTTACGGTGGCAGACAAACCCCCTTCTTGCCTACCTCACCTTCCCAAGTGCCTCTGTACAACAGGTATGAAGCTCTGGTTGTGGAAGGTCAGTCACTGGATGATGTGAATGATGGTTCCTCTACACCAGTGGTGTTGCCAAGGTCCAAAAGGCCTACCTGCAGCTATCATGACCACCTTGATGAGGCAGAAAAGATGGGTTATAGCTGTAGGTGACTCCCTTTTGAGGGGAACAGAGTGTCTGATATGCGGGACAGACCCACCTCTTAGGGATCTGCTGCCTCCACTGCCCTCGGCCTACTGCGCTGAGACATGCTGGGTACACTGGAGCACAGTTCACGTCTTACAGAGATAAGCCAGGAGCTCCTGAGGCAATAGAATTCAACAGAGGAACACCGATGAAATACCTCAAAGAAATTATGGTGTTTTCCTCTAAGAACATAACACAGCTGAAGTGCCTCTACACCAATGCGTGCAGCAAACAGTAGAAGTTAAAAGTCACCATGCTGCTAGAAAGCTATGACCTGGTTACCATTACTAAAACTTGGTGGGATGAATCCCATGATTGGTGTGTGGCTGTTGATGGCTACAGGCTGTTCAGAAGGGATAGGCAAGGAAGGAGGGATGGAGTTGTTGTGCTCTACATCAAAAAATACAAAGACCTCTCTGTGAAGAATAGCCAGGAGCAGGTTGAAAGCTTATGGTTAAGAATTAGAGACTGAGGCAACAACGGGAACCTTGTGGTTGGTGTCTACTACAGGCCACCTGATCAAGGGGACCCTATTGACAAAGCCTTCTTACTCCAGCTACAGGAGGCATTGTGCTCACAGCTCCCAACCTGCTGGGGGACTTCAACCACCCCGACATCTTCTGGAAAAGTAGCACGGTGAGCTGTAGGCAATCCAGGAGACTTACGGAGTGCATCAAGGGTAACTTCTTAAGCCAGGTAATAGACGGCCCTGCCAGAGGGGATGTGATACTAGACCTGATGGTCAATGAATGCAAATGAGGTCATTGGTGATGTCAAGACTGGAGGCAGCCTGGGCTGCAGTGATTGTGCACTGGTGGAGTTTGCAGTCCTGGCAGGTATGGGTCAGGCAAAGAGTAAAGTCAGGACCCTGAATTTTAGGAAAGCAAACTACCAGCTGTTCAACAAGTTTTTCAATAGGACCTCCTGGGACACTGCCTTCGGGGACAAGGGAGCAGAACAGAGCTGGTAGAGCTTTAAGGATGCTTTTCATACAGTGCAAGAGCTCTAGATCCCCAGGTGTAAGAAATCAGGAAAGGAAGGCAAGAGATCAGCATGGCTGGGTCGAGACCCGCTGGTTGCACTAAAGGGCAAGAAGGAAATGCACAGGCAGTGGAAGCAGGGATGGGTATCCTGGGAGGAGTATAGGGATGCTGACCAGTTGTGTAGGGATGGGGTCAGGAAGGCCAAGGTGGGGCTGGATCTGCATTTGGCAAGGGACACAACGAATAATAAGGGCTTCTATAGGTATGTCAGCCAGAAAAGGAAGGTCAAAGAAAGTGTACCCTCCCTGATGAACACGACTGCCAAACTGGTAACAGCACATGAGGAGAAGGCTGAGGTACTCAGCAACTTTTTTTCCTCAGTCTTCACTGGTAACCTCTTTCGCCTCACCTCTTGAATGGATGGTCCGCAAGGCAGGGACTGGGAGAGCAAAGTCCTTCCCACGGTACCCACCGTAACAGAAGATCAAGTTCGTGACCACCTGAGGAACCTGAACATACCTAAATCTATGGGACCTGAGAAGATGCATCCCAGAGTCCTGAGGGAATTGGCTGATGTAGTTGCAAAGCCACTGTCCATGATATTTGAAAAGTCATGGCAGTCAGGTGAAGTCCCTGGTGACTGGAAAAAGGGAAGCATTGCACTCATTTTTTAAACAGGGTAGAAAGGAGGACCCTGAGAACTACCAACCTGTCAGCCTCACCTCTGTGCCTGGAAAGACCAGGGAAGAGATCCTCCTAGAAGCTCTGCTAAGGCACATGGAGGACAGGGAGGTGATTCAAGACAGCCAGTGTGGCTTCACCAAGGGCAAGTCTTTCCTGACCAACCTAGTGGCCTTCTATGATGGAGTGACAAGTGGACAAGAGAAGAGCTATCATAGAATCATAGAATCATAGAATGGTTTAGGTTGGAAGGGACCTTGAAGATCATCGAGTTCCAACCCCCCTGCCACAGGCAGGGATACCTCTCACTAGACCAGGTTGCCCAAGGCCACGTCCAGCCTGGCCTTGAACACCTCCAGGGATGGGGCTTCAACAACCTCTCTGGGCAACCTGTTCCAGTGCCTCACCACCCTTAAAGTGAAAAACTTCTTCCTAATGTTTAATCTAAACCTGCCCTCTTCCAGCTTAAAGCCGTTCCCCCTCGTCCTATCACTACATGCCCTAGTAAAAAGTCCTTCCCCAGCTCTCCTGTAGGCCCCCTTTAGGTACTGGAAGGCCGCAATAAGGTCTCCCCGGAGCCTTCTCTTCTCCAGGCTGAACAGCCCCAACTCTCTCAGCCTCTCCTCATAGGAGAGGTGCTCCAGCCCTCTGATCATCCTCGTGGCTCTCCTCTGGACGCGCTCCAGCAGGTCCATGTCTTTCTTATGTTGGGGACTCCACAGCTGGATGCAGTACTCCAGGTGGGGTCTCACGAGAGCGGAATACAGGGGCAGAATCACCTCCCTTGACCTGCTGGCCACACTTCTTTTGATGCAGCCCAGGATACGGTTGGCCTTCTGGGCTGCGATCGCACACTGCTTGCTCATGTCGAGCTTCTCATCAATCATCACCCCCAGGTCCTTCTCCACAGGGCTGCTCTCCAGCCATTCTCCGCCGAGCCTGTATCTGTGCTTGGGATTGCCCCGACCCAGATGTAAGACCTTGCACTTGGCCTTGTTGAACTGCATGAGGTTGGCTTGGGCCCACCTCTCCAGCCTGTCCAGGTCCCTCTGGATGGCATCCCTCCCCTCCAGCGTGTCTGCCTCGCCAAACAGCTTGGTATCATCAGCAAACTTGCTGAGGGTGCACTCTACCCCACTGTCCACGTCGCTGACAAAGATGTTGAACAGTACGGGTCCCAGTACCGACCCCTGAGGAACGCCACTCGTCACTGCTCTCCACTTGGACACCGAGCCGTTGACCGCAACCCTTTGAGTGCGACCATCCAGCCAGTTCTTTATCCACCGAGTGGTCCATTTATCGAATCCATGTCTCTTCAATTTAGAGACCAGGGTATCGTGTGGGACAGTGTCAAACGCTTTGCACAAGTCCAGGTAGATGACATCAGCAGATCTTCCCTTGTCCACTGCCACTGTAACCCCTTCATAGAAGGCCACCAAATTTGTCAGGCATGACTTGCCCTTGGTGAAGCCATGTTGGCTCTCGCCAATCACCTCCTTGTTTTCTGTGTGCCTCAGCAGAGTTTCCAGGAGGATCTGCTCCATGATCTTGCCAGGCACAGAGGTGAGACTGACTGGCCTGTAGTTCCCCGGGTCTTCCTTGTTTCCCTTTTTGAAAATAGGGGTTATGTTTCCCCTTTTCCAGTCAGCAGGAACCTCACCAGACTGCCACGACTTCTCAAATATGATGGCTAGTGGCTTCGCGACTTGATCTGCCAGTTCCCTCAGGACCTGCGGATGTATCTCATCAGGTCCCATGGACTTGTGCACCTTCAGGTTCCTCAGGTGGTCTCTCACTTTATCTTCATCTACAGTGGGCGGTGCTCCGTTTTCCCAATCCTCTCCTTTGCAATCTGCGTCTTGGGCAGTGCGGCTGCTGTCCTTGTCTGTGAAGACTGAGGCAAAAAAGTCATTGAGTACCTCAGCTCTGTCGCTGTCCCGGGTGACCAGTTCTTGCGTTTCCTTCCGGAGAGGGCCTACATTTTCCCTAGTCTTTCTTTTCTCGCTGATATACGTATAGAAGGATTTTTTGTTTGTCTTAATGTCCCTGGCCAGATTTAGTTCTAGCTGGGCTTTAGCTTGTCTAACCCGCTCTCTAGCTGCTCGAACGATTCCTCTGTAATCCTCCCAGGCTACCCGGCCCTGTCTCCACTCCCTGTAGGCCTCCTTTTTTCTTTTGGTCAGTTCCAGGAGCTCCTTGTTCATCCACGCAGGCCTCCTGGCTTTTCTGCCTGCCTTCCTCTTTGTAGGAATGCATTGCTGCTGTGCTTGGAGGAGGTGGTCCTTGAATATTAACCAACTTTCTTGGACCCCTCTTCCTTCCAGCGCTTCATCCCACGGCACCATACCAAGCAGATTCTTCAAGAGGCCAAAGTCGGCTCTCCTGAAGTCCAGGGTCATGAGCCTGCTGCGCACCTTCTTCGTTGCCTTGCGGATTTCAAACTCAACCATTTCGTGGTCACTGCAGCCCAGGCTACCCTTGAGTTTGACCCTGTCAACCAGCCCCTCCTTGTTGGTAAGAACAAGGTCCAGCACGGCTCCTCTCCTCGTCGGCTCCTCAACCACTTGGAGAAGGAAGTTGTCCTCAATGCAATCCAGGAACCTCCTGGATTGCCTGTGCCTGGCTGTGTTATCCTTCCAACTGATGTCAGGGTGGTTGAAGTCACCCATGAGAACCAAGGTCTGTGAACGTGATGCCGCCCTTATCTGTCTGTAGAGGGCTTCATCCACTTGGTCTTCCTGATCGGGTGGCCTGTAGCATACCCCCACTGTAACGTCCCCTGCTCCCGATTTCCCTGTAATCTTGACCCATAGGCTCTCAGTTGGCTCGGTATCCTCCCCCAGGTTGAGCTCCATACATTCCAGCTGCTCATCAACATATAAGGCAACACCGCCTCCTCGTTTCCCTTGCCTGTCTCTCCTGAAGAGCCTGTACCCTTTCATGCCGACGCTCCAGTCATAGGAGTCGTCCCACCAAGTTTCTACGATGCCGATGAGATCGTAGCCTTGGAGGCGTGTACACGTCTCTAATTCCTCCTGCTTGTTCCCCATGCTCCGCGCATTTGTGAAGAGGCACTTCAGCCGTGTCTTTGTTGCGGCCGATTTGGTTGGAGCAGCTGTAATTCCTTTGTCCTGTACTAACAGTGCCTCCCGATTGACTCCCGTGGGTCCAGGAGCTCCTAGCTCATCTACGTGAAGGTTTGGGCATACTGCAGCGTAGCTGGCACATCTTGGAGCTAATGGCTGCAGGCCCTCACCAGCGCCCTGTTCCCCTTTCCTTGATGTAACATCCCTTGGCTGTTCATGGATGTCATCTGTCTGGACTTCTGTAAGGCCAGTCTCCTACAATGTTCCTAAATTGGAAAGATAAGGATTTGATGGATGGGTTGTTGTTGACTGATGAGTGGTTGGTGGCTCAATGTCTAGATGGAGATCGGTGATGGGTGGTGTCCCTCAGGGGACCAGTACTGTGTAATGTATCTTCATCACAGAATCACAGAGTGGTCAGGGTTGGAAGGGACCTCTGGAGATCACCTAGTCCAGCCCCCCTGCCACAGCAGGGACACCTACAGCAGGTTGCACAGGACAGCATCCAGGCGGGTTTTGAATGTCTCCAGTGCGGGAGACTCCACAACCTCTCTGGGCAGCCTGTTAAGTGACATAGATAGTGGGATTGAGTGCATCCTCAGCAAGTTTGCAGATGACACCAAGCTGAGTGGTGCAGCTGACACACCTGAGGGATGGTATGCCATTCAGAGGGACGTGGTCAAGCTCAAGAAGCAAGCCTATGTGAACATCATGAGGTTCAACAAGGCCAAGTGCAGCAACCCCCAGTATCAATACAGGCTGGGGGATGAAGGGATTGAGACCAGCCCTATGGAGAAAGACTGGTGGATGAGAAGCTCAACATGATCTGGCAATGTGTGCTCACAGCCCAGAAAGTCAACTGCATCCTGGGATGCCTCAAAAGAAGTGTGGCCAGCAGGTCGAGGAAGATAATTGTACCTCTCTACTCCACTCTGGTGAGACCCCACCTGGAGTGGAGTCTGGAGTCCTCAGCACAGCAAAGACATGGACCTATTGGAGTGGGTCCAGAAGAGGGCCACAAAGATGATCAGAGGGATGGAACACCGCTTCTATGAGAAAAGGCTGAGAGAGTTGGGGTTGTTCAGCCTGGAGAAGAGAAGGCTCTGGGGTGACCTTATTGTGGCCTTTCAATACTTAAAGGGGACTTATAAGAAAGATGGGGACAGACTTTTTAGTAGGGCCTGTTGCAATAGGACAAGGGGTAATGGTTTTAAACTAAAGGAGGGTAGATTTGGACTAGATATAGGTAAGAAATGTTTTATGCTGAGAGTCGTGAAACCCTGGGAGAGGTTGCCCACAGAGGTGGTAGATGCCCCATCCCTGAAAACATTCAAGGTCAGGTTGGACAGGGCTCTGAGCAACCTGATCTGGTTGAAGATGTCCCTTCTCTTTGCAGACAGGTTGAACTGGATGACCTTTAAAGGTGCCTTCCAACTCAGACTATTCTGTAAGAGAGATTTCAAGCCTATGTGCTCTTTCATAGTTTTGTTGACTCCAGTGAATCAGCTAAGTCTATCAGTGGTGCTCAGTCAGTGTTCAGGTGGCTTTGTACTCGTCCCAGTGCTTCATCTTTGAGTGTCATTTATATAAGACGCTATTTCACCTCCCATTTTCACCAGGACAGATGTATGGCTTTGAGCACAGAAGTGCTCAAAAAAAGTGTGCGTGGAGTAGTTGGCAGTTAACTAGAGGCACAATGGCAACCAGCCACCCCCTCCTCAGACTGTACTGAGAATGTGTATAGCCTAGTTCATGGTGGTGATCCCACAGCTGGAAGTAAAATTACTTCTGTTTACAGCAAAGAGGCCCTGAAACGTTCAATTGTAGACTTAAACTGCTGGCTGATGTTAATGGTAGGCAGTTAATTTCCATTATGGTCACTAGGGTATGAGTAGGATATGCAACTGGACTTAGCTCTTAAAAAAGTCATAAAGGAGATGCAGTCATTGGGCTGCTGGCATAAGTATAGTTGGGGTCGTATGTAGGTGTCTCATTGCAGTGTTTTTGATAATGCCAATCAAATAAGAGGCTCTTTGTAGTGATGCGTTTGTCTTACAACTGCTGCACAGAACCTGAGCATGTGTTGCCATACCAATCCAGTGGCCCCCTTGCAACATGGGGCTAGCATCAGGACTGGCATCATAGGATGGTATAAAAATAGGCGTTGCTCACTTTAACAGGCAGACTTGGGGGTGCTTGAGGTAGGTGTGAGATACCTACAAAAGATGGGGGCTTTTGAAGGTTGCTGTTAAATGTGCACAGTCAAATGATGTTCAGAACAGACCTTTTCAGCATTAAACATGTTTTATTTTACTGGTGCATTTATGATATGTGAAATGAAACGCACTGGCTGCAGAGCATGTAGTAGCACACTATGAAGACACACTTGGGGGGATACTTGTTAACAAAGCTGTAGCACAAAATTAAGTCTGACCAGCCAAGTGTAATTTACTCTTGTTACAAACTTGCAATCTTGTCAGCTGTTTCATTAACATATAATAACTGCATTAGGATATGGTTCTTGAATCCTAGCTCTGGAGTTGGTAGATGCTTCAGTGGGAAAAATTAGCAGTGCTTCTCTGTAATTCCTGAATTCCCATGCTGGTTGTGAGTAATTCCTGAATTCTCATGCTGGTTGGACTGTGCTGCTCGCTTCTTCTGAAACTTGCCCTAGGTCCTTGTAGTGCGTCCTGCTCTAGTATGGTCTGTACAGTGTCCCTGCTTACCAAACATGGCCTGTGTTTCCATGGAATGACGTCTCAGGAAGCACTCTGTGACACTAATGTTAGAGAGTGCAGGCATATGCTAATATGCAACTACTGGCTTTGAAGCTGACTGTAGTTTTAACTGTTTCCTGCCATGATTTCACCAAATTTGTTGCTATGCAAATTGAAGCTGATGATAAGAGGTTGTAGGGAACATAGGCAATTGCCTTAAGCCCCGTATTTCATGATTCTGTTCTAGGCGTTGTGTTCTGTGGGAGTGGCTGCCAGGTGTTTGATATCTGTTTCTTAGAGGCCTTTTGATAAGATGTATACTGCCACTGTTTCCTAAAAACTGTGGGAATGTCCATGCTTTTCATACAATTACAGTAACTTCTATTTGATTTTTTTAATGCATAAGCTGCTTGCTGGATAACATGTTTCTCTCCACACCTTACTCTGTTCTTGTCAGTGCATTTTCCTTACCTTGAAAATTAAGGGGTGTCGTGATTGCCAGACCCATGGTGCTATGTTTTGCAGGAAAGACTGGGACCTTTATTGCTAGCTATAACTATGTCTCTCAGAATGGATCAGTGAATCTCAGTTTGGCTTGCTGCTAGGTCTACAGGCATAATAGGTACTTAACACAGCCATTAAGGCTCCTTGTGCCCCATGGCTACCCTTCAAGTCTATCCCAGCAGGCTTTGCATATTCGGACACTTCCCTTATGCTTTCATCTCATAATTTAGTCCCACCTCTTCAGTGCATTGATTCCAAAACTGTGACTTAACACAGGCAGGCTGTGACTGAGCTCTGACCTTGTGAACTGAAACGCCAGAATGATCTCAGCAATGCCTTAAGGCTGCCTGTTATCCCATGGGACCCTAGAGGTTTCTAGACGAACTGCTGTGCAGCCTGATCCACTCCAAATGATAGTAGGCCCAAGCATGCCTATCTTCCGGCTCTTGACACTACTTAGCCAGAGACCACTCTGTGCCACACAGCAGATCTTAAGTAGTCTGGAGAGGCAAAGAGCAGCAGGAGCTTTTAGTCTCTCACAGAACCAAAGGGCTACTATCCTTAGCTATTTCCAGTTCCCCCTCTACTTGAAGCCTCTCTTGCCCTTGTACCTGCATGCTTGTTGCTTTTTGTCAGTGTCAGGTGATACGCTGGTGCAATGGAAACTAGAGGCATAGTGTTCCCCATGGGCTGTTGTACAGTGCTGTGAAAGCCCGATTGAGCAAGGTTGTCCTAAAACCCTTTGCCTGGGACAGACTCATTTAGGTTCTGTTTGATTTCCATTAAAGCACATAGCTCCTTCTGTTGGCTGACTGGAGCCAAAGGGAGGAGGCTGGAGTTTGGGACCACTGCTGCTGTTGTATGTCCTTGAGCTGATGTGTCTGTTCAAATACTAAGTCACCTGTGATTCACAACAGCACATCCTTGGCTGCATTCCTTGCCAGAAGCAAGAGAGATGAAGAGAAAAAAAGGCTTCATATGAACATCTGAAATAAAAAGATTTACTGGATTTGAACCATAACATCTTCCCCACCTCTGTCAAATCTTCCTGTGACTTTCTACTTGTCTTTCTACTTGTCATTCTACTAGTCATCTACTTGGACTTGCGCAAAGCATTTGACACTGTCCCACACCATATCCTGGTTTCTAAATTGAAGAGACATGGATTCGATAAATGAACCACTCGGTGGATAAAGAACTGGCTGGACGGTCACACTCAAAGAGTTGTGGTCAACGGCTCGATGTCCAAGTGGAGAGCAGTGACGAGTGGCGTTCCTCAGGGGTCGGTACTGGGACCTGTACTGTTCAACATCTTTGTTAGCGACACGGACAGTGGGGTAGAGTGCACCCTCAGCAAGTTTGCTGATGATACCAAGCTGTTTGGCGAGGCAGACACGCTGGAGGGGAGGGATGCCATCCAGAGGGACCTGGACAGGCTGGAGAGGTGGGCCCAAGCCAACCTCATGCAGTTCAACGAGGCCAAGTGCAAGGTCCTACATCTGGGTCGGGGCAATCCCAAGCACAAATACAGGCTCGGCGGAGAATGGCTGGAGAGCAGCCCTGTGGAGAAGGACCTGGGTGCGCTGATTGATGAGAAGCTCGACATGAGCCAGCAATGTGCGATCGCAGCCCAGAAGGCCAACCGTATCCTGGGCTGCATCAGAAGAAGTGTGGCCAGCAGGTCAAGGGAGGTGATTCTGCCCCTCTACTCCGCTCTCGTGAGACCCCACCTGGAGTACTGCATCCAGCTCTGGAGTCCCCAACATAAGAAGGACATGGACCTGCTGGAGCGTGTCCAGAGGAGAGCCACGAGGATGATCCAAGGGCTGGAGCACCTCTCCTATGAGGAGAGGCTGAGAGAGTTGGGGCTGTTCAGCCTGGAGAAGAGAAGGCTCCGGGGAGATCTTATTGCGGCCTTCCAGTACCTAAAGGGGGCCTACAGGAGAGCTGGGGAAGGACTTTTTACTAGGGCATGTAGTGATAGGACAAGGGGAAATGGCTTTAAACTGGAAGAAGGCAGGTTTAGATTAAACATCAGGAAGAAGTTTTTCACTTTAAGGGTGGTGAGGCACTGGAACAGGTTGCCCAGAGAGGTTGTTGAAGCCCCGTCCCTGGAGGTGTTCAAGGCCAGGCTGGACATGGCCTTGGGCAACCTGGTCTAGTGGGAGGTGCCCCTGCCTATGGCAGGGGGGTTGGAACTCGATGATTTTCAAGGTCTTTGTTGTGCCTAAGAACATTCCCTCTACTCATTAGATAGGGGAATAGCTAGGGTAAAGTACCAAATCCTCTGTCAGCTGCGTGGTCTCACTGCAGATTGAATGAGACTTTAAGGCCTGTGTTGGTTGCATGTTAAAGAATTTCACCAGACCATGGATACCTCTATGTTTGCTTTATTAACAACTCAGAGTTGGGTCATCACCTCAGTGAGTGACAAGTGGCTAACAAAATACATCTTCTATATATGTGATTTTACACAGCATTACATAATTGATATTTCTGTCTTGCAAGTTCTTAGTGTTTTCTTTAAAGTCCACCAGTTCTTCACTCTTCAGTAGTTCCAGAAGTTCATTAATTTTCAGCTGACTCTTATTGTTCCATTCCAGTTCCTCTTCTGAAGTTGTAGGTCAATGGTGCAGATTCTGGTCACCACAGCCTCTTATCTTCTTCAAACAGCATCCATCAAAGTCCACCTATAGACTTCTTACAAAAATTCAAGATGTTCCATTAACTTATGCTTACTCTATGCCTCTTCTAGATGTCTAAGCTTTATAAATTGCTTACTGTGAGTTAATCACTCATTTCTTACCTGTTATTATGTCCTACATTTGCTATTCTGTTGATTCAGCTTGACTGGGTTTCAGGTCAGCCATGGTCAGGACTATACAAGAGATAAATGAGCAGCGTTTACATAATTCTCAGAGTATTGTTTTTAAGCACCTGCATTCTATTCATCAACCTTATACAATTGCATCTATTCTTCAACCATTCTATGATTGTTCTCAGAATATATAAAAAAATCTAACAAGGCCTAAGTTACTTGAATCGCTTAAAAGCTTGTTTCTTTAACATTGCATGAAAACCAACTCCCCCAAAAAAGAATGTTGTCAAACTTGTAAAAGCAAGGTGGAGTTGTCTTGAGCTAGGACCTTCCACATGAGAGGCTGGAAGACTCTGTGATGTATAGGAGAAAAGGGAGTACTACCCCACAGCTGAGCATGGTAAACCAAGTAAAACCTATTGGTGTAAGGCAAATGTTCACCAGCCAAACTGAAGGAGTTCATGTTACAACAGGAGAACTAGGATATATATTAGATTTCCATCTCCCAGGATCCAGCTTGTTTAGATATTTTCTTCAGGAACGCTAGAGCTGCTTCTGAGTGACCCCTTAAGGTCATACTCCTGGTAACTGTGTTGTGAAACAGGGTCCCAGTCTCTGGCTGCCACTGCTTGCCTAGTTGCAAGCTCCTTACATTATGTCGGTTCTCTACTAGCAAGCATGCTGGTGAAGGAAGTGGAAGTAGGTATGCAAAGGGAAGAGGAGAGCCGTGTCTCGCTTATAAGCATGTTTTAGGTGACCAGCAATAACTTCACTGCATATCAAGCTCATAGAGTTGCCTTTCTGATGTAACAATAGAACAACATCTCAGTATAGGGTATTATGTTTCAATCTTACTCGGTGAAGATCAGCCACATGCTGGGCTGTAATAGCTAATTCTTTCCATCAGGATTTCCCCTTCCCAAGTCTGTTTGCAGCAGTGTGCACCATGCCTGCACCCCTTCATTTCCTGCCTCACATTTCAATTTCTGGAAACGTGGCTATTCTCAATTTTAGATTATGATTATTTCACAAGTTAGCTAGATATGCAAACTGTGAGTAAAAACAGTAACGGGCTTTACTTTCTGCTCTTTCACATAATTTCTGCACAGTCATTGCCACAGGAGGGAGAACAGAGCTGAATTCAGAGAGGATGGTGTCTACTGACATCCTGATCCCGTGGACTCATAAACAGGCATGTGGTTTCCCTAAATAGCAAAGGGACTGCAAGTAAAGTTTTTTGTCATTGTGAAAATACAGGATTGATCTGTAGAAGGGGTCCTGTTTTCCAAAGTTGAGAACACAGACTTCGGGTAGTTCTGGGTTTTGGATTAATGCTAGACTTTTTACCTTTTCATTGATTTGAAACACAATATATTTTTGGAAAGTAATTGTTGTGATATTGTAGAGAAGTACGAGTTTCTTACTGTCAATGTAATTTACAAAGAGGTAACAAGATTTTTGGTGGCTCTCTAAATCAGCAGTTGAAGAAAAAGTATTTAAAAGTGTATTACTAGTCTGCTAGTAGCCTAAACAGTAATGGTAGGGATCTGGCTGTTAGCAGACAGCAAGGATTCTGTCACTTCTACAGAACTCCAACAAGCTAAACATCCAGACCACCTTCAAAGCAGTACATGGGATTTGGATATAGAGAATGGAGCCTGGGCTCCAAAGAGTGGTCTTTACGTGTTGGATGCTGTTGCAAATGGAGGGGAAGAGACATTGTTTATTGTACCATGGAGACAGTGGCTGTCAGATATAGAATGACAGCGTTGTGCATTCTGTGCTTGAAAAAGTAGAGCTGAGACAGGAAAAGCAATGAACGGGTCAGCCTCTGAAAGTCCCCAGTGCAGGATTTTTCAAAGCAATAACTCATCTCGGGGGGAAAAAAAAATTAGTTTTTCTTGTTCAGAGGAGATTTTAATTTATTTCTTTGTTCCTGTAGGTTGGCATGAAACATTATAGGTTTTATTCAAAGTGACAGCATGTAATATAAAACAAAATTTTGAAACGGAAAGGCATTTCAGAATGGAAAAATATAACAACACAACATGTGTTACCTACATGGCTGGAATGTTTTTTCCCAATGTTACTGCAAAGTTGTTGCTTCTTTCCTTGTCCAAGTGGCATTTCATCAAAATGAATGCAGAAAATCTGTTTTGACAAAACACCACCTTCTTCAGCAAAAACAGTGTTCAGGAGGCTTGGCCAATTTTTCTGATTGTGAACATGAATGATGTTTCAAAACCATTAACATTTTCTGGAAAAAATACTAGTATATCTATCTATATATCTATATAGTCTATCTAAAATATCTAATTAATATTTCTTGAAAGTTCTTGTCTCACACTTCAGGCATAAGATAAAAAAAAGCACATTCTGATGAGCTGTCTGCACAATTCCTTTCCCATCCTCACTGGGTTTTGAAAACTGAAGGAAAATGTATAGGAAAGCTATAATTCAGAGTCACTTGCTTTTATGGTTGTGTTGCCAAACATTTTAAACAAGGTGTGACTATTAGTCGCATATCAAGTATTGTGTCTGTGTAAACATCTGTGCTTGAGAGTTCCAAAGCAATTTGGTACAGGCATTAGCAACTAGGAATTCTCCTGTTCTGTATTTGAAACACATGGGAATGGTTGCAATAAGTAAAGCAAGGAGTGAATATTGTCTGTTTTGTCACTGTTTTCCCCTCAGTTGAACAAAAACTTGGGAAAGAATTATTGCAACATTTGAGAAACCATAGTGACATTCAGAATTCACATAGTAACAATATTACATGATAGGTCAGGTCCATCTTATCTCTACAAGGCACTGGCTTTCATCAGTGTTTATATATGTGAATTGGGATTGCCATTTAGGTTCTAATCTTTGAAAACTTTGGGCCTATCAGGTTCTCATAGTTATTGCTGTTGAAAGAGCTGAGAAATTGATATTCCAAAAGCAGGACTACTCACTATCAGGCACATGTTCTACTTGTCCTTGTTCAGGTAGATTCCACAGTGCTTAGAACTAAGCAGAAACTGATTTACAACGAGTTCAACCATGAGGTTTTTTCCTCATTGCTACCTGAAATTTCAGTAATCTCTCTGCATAAAATCAGAGCTTAGATTGTAAGGGTTTGGAGGAGAGGAAGAGGGAGGAGTACAACTTCCAGGTTCCTTTCTGAACCTGTAATCCTTTCCATGTAATCCTAGTCACTGGTCTAGCAGCAACAGTGCTGTTAAACAAGTGTAGATGCATTCTGCCCTTGCTAGTTCCTAGTAGGCACTGATTCTCTATGAGTCCAGGCATACCAGAAGAGGGGACACTGTAAGACAGACTTCAAGACCAAATGGGGAAGGAGAGGCATCACAGAAGGATCCGTAGTGTTTCAAATGCTATACACCTGGAAGTGCTTAATTCAAGGGCATGGTTTCAAAGTGCTAAGCTGACTTTCTTTCAACTTAATTTGTCTTTCATTCTAGAAGATGAGAAATGCCTGGTTTGGTATTTCTAGCTGCAACTAATGACAGCTCAGTTGGTTTACTTGGAACGAGGAAGGCAGATAACAGATTCACAATGTAATTTCTGTAAAACTAAAAGGAGGCAGGTAGGGAGTGAAGGAGAAGAGTATTTGAAAATATAACTTTGCTTTCATCCACCAGTAAGCCTGGAATAATGCTCAATTTAAAGAGTTCTGGACATTCAGAAAAGTAGCCGGGATAGAAATTAGAACCCAGCCCATCATTACCAACATAGTAATAACTATTGTCTGCAAAAACTAGCAATCAGTAAAATCAGTTCACTGACTGAACATTCTTGCCTCTCAGTTCTTCTCTTTTGTGAACATAAAATTTGCGTGCTTGACATTGCAAAGCTTCGAGGTCAATTTTACACTGCTCCCAGTTGCCACCTCTGCTACTCCTCACCCTTCACACAAAATGGCCTCTGAAATCTATTTCTGAGAGCTCTCCATTCAGATTGGGTTTAACTTAATGAAAGTAATGCTGGGTTTTTTAGGAGAACCAAAAAAAACATAGAAATGTGGGAAGAAATAAATTGGGATGTGAATTTTCTGGAATTATTTCACAACAAACCACAATAAAATCCATCTCCATTTCAAACCAGCCACAAAACACTGCTAAGAGGAAGACCTGCAAAAGGGAAACTCTAAGTTTTGACTTTTACTCTAAAAGGTAAAGAAATACCACATTTGCTGAAGGAGAGAAGATACAAAGGAAGTAGGACATGAGATAGTATGGAGGTGGGAAATAACTGCTTTTCAGTGGTCAAAATGCTAGGTTAGATGGTCATCCATTTCACCCTAGTTTTCCAACATACTGCCTTGAAAAGAAAATGGGAGCTAGTGCTTGACTGAAGGCTGTTAGAGATGTCACTGAATAATTAGAGGAGATACCTGAGAATGAAGATGACTGAAGGTTACTGATAACTGAATGAAGATAACCTTATCTGCAAATGGCCAGTTGACAGTTGAATTATCTGGGATGTTCCACAAAGATCCTGGTTAGCAGTTGGTTTTAACAGAAAAGCTATGTGCAAACAAAATCTCCAGGTTTATCATAGAACCATAGAATAGAATCATAGAATGGTTTAGGTTGGAAGGGACCTTAAAGATCATCTAGTTCCACCACCCCCCTGCCATTGGCAGGGACAACTCCTACTAGACTCAGTTGCTCAAAGCCCCATCCAACCTGGCCTTGAATACCTCCCAGGCATCCACAACTTCCCTGGGCAATTTGTTCCAGTGCCTCACCACCCTTATAGTGAAAAATTTCTTCCTAATATCTATCCTAAGACTACCCTCTTCCAGTTTGAAGCCATTCCCTCTTGTCCTATCACTACATGCCCTCGCAAAAAGTCCCTCCCCAGCTTTTCTGCGGGCACCGTTCAGATACTGGAAGGCTGCTGTAAGGTCTTCTCGGAGCCATCTCTTTTCCAGGCTGAACAACCCCAGCTCTCTCAGCCTGTCCTCACAGGAGAGGTACTCCAACCCTCTGATAATCTTCGTGGCCCTCCTCTGGACACGCACCAACAGGTCCATGTCCTTGTGCTAAGGGCTTCAGAGCTCGACGCAATATTCCAGGTGGGGTCTCACAACAGCAGAGCAGAGGAGCAGAAACACCTCCCTTAACCTGCTGGGCATGCTTCTGCTGCTGCAGCCCAGGATGCAGTTGACTTTCTGGGCTGTGAGCACACATTGCTGGATCATGTTGAGCTTCTCATCCACCAACACCCCCAAGTCCTCCTCAGGGCTGCTCTCAAGCCATTCTCCACCCAGCCTGTATTTGTGCTTGGGATTGCCCCGACCCATGTGCAGGACCTTGCACTTGGCCTTGTAGAACTTCATGAGGTTGGCACAGGCCCACCTCTTAAGCCTGTCCAGGTCCCTCTGGATGGCATCCTTTCCCTCTAGCGTGTTGACCACTCCACACAGCTTGGTGCTGTCAGCAAACTTGCTGAGGGTGCACTCAATCCCCACCATCCATGTCACCAACAAAGGCGTTTATTAGTCTTAGGTAGTCAGCTCTCAATGGCTAAATGAGCCAAATGTCACTGAAGGCTGTGATGATAAAATGATGATTCAGTGAATGCAGGGAGAGGTCCTTCATTCATTGACCCTAATCCTTCTACCCCACAAGTCAGTTTGCTTTGTTATTAATTTTAACATTGCAGGATTACGCCCCTTAAAAATTGTAATGCAAACTGCCTGAAAAAAAGGCATGTGGGGTGACATCCCTTTGCCATAAAGTTGAAATCTCAAGAAACAGTGATGGAGTTGGTCCAACTGTTTATGAGATATGAGGGAGACCCTTCTACCTCCAGTCATATCAGTTTTGTACACAAATGTTTTTAAGTCATCTGTCATGAAAGGAAAGTGTTGCCCTATATTCTTTATGAAAAATTCATTGAGCAATTACCAGGAAGGTAAGAGGCGTAAGAGACACATAGTAGCTGCCAGCAATATGCACCAGCAGCTGCAAAATTACATAACTTATTATTAAATATATTGCTTTTTAGGAGTGAGTGATTTTGTTACTAGGGTCAATTTCATTAGCAGTATTGCATAGTCTTCTTGATCAAAAATTTCTTTTTGTTATGATAATGAGTGATGTCCAGCATTCGTTTGAGTTGCATTAAAGACGGCATACATTAATGAGATATGTTACCTGGTGGGGAGTTCTCTCTGATTGCAGCTTGCTCTTCAAACATGTTTTATCAAAGGAAGAGAAATTGACAAGATTCTTCTTTTGATAAGAAGTAGGGCTGCTGGAGCTGCCTTATGCAGCATCACTATGAGCCATAGACAGTACTTTGGTGAAACAATATGGTCACAGAACTATTAGTTCATGCCATACTTCAGCTGCTTTGTGATGAAGGGAAAAAACAGCAGCAGAAATATCCCCTTGTTTGTAAGCAAATGGCCTGAAGCCCTGACTGCCAAGTCAGAACAGTGGTCCAAAAGGAGCTGAAGTGGTGAATGGAATGGAATGGGTTACTTAACCCAGAGGAACTGGCTGTTAGCTGGCCATGGCTTTAGCTTATTGATGGAGATGGTCTCCACTGTATTTGTCTGGCAGGCTCACTATGCTCAAGATTTTTCATCCTTTTTCCATGCAATCAGATTTTGCTTTCACAGGTCTAAGCTGACAATTTGCAGATGGCACCAATAAAATAAAAAAAAATTAAAAAAAGAAAGACTTTATTACTCTAAAATGAACAAGCGCACAGGAAAGTACCATGTTCCCTGCTTCCACAAGTCAGTAGTTGCTCCTCTGCCCCATTTAGGATGTCTGGCTCTTCAGCTCTTGTGTCAGACAGGGCTAGACATGCATGCAGGACAATAGCTTGTCTACAGTCCTGTACCCATTAACTGCAAGATTTCTCTACAGACAGTTGCAAGGTGTGATGTCATCCCTGCTGGCTGGTTCAAAAAGGGCAGATCCAAACAGCAGGAGGTGAGCAATCTGCGATGCAGCCTTCACCTTGTCACCTTGTAATGTCTGCCATCACATTGGATTGACTTCTCACTTTCTTGAACCTCTCAGGTGTCAAAACTTGTTGCTGTTGCAGGTCTTCCCCTTAATAGTGTTTTGTGCCTAGCTTGAAATGGTGGTGGATTTTATTGTGCTTTCTTGTGAAATAATTGCAGAAAACCCACATTTTCAATTTCAGGAAAGTTTTACTTAGGAGTCCTGACATTTAATTTCACCGGTTTCTTTGATTCTTTTTTGATCTTTTTTCTTTAATAGTAGATTTTTACAAATGTTTCAAATCGAAATCATTTTTGAAGTAGAAGCTCTACTTAGTGGTTTCTGAAAATATACAAATGGTAAAGATTAATAATAGACTTCTAGAGAGAATCCATTTGGGAGTGGACTTCTGGAGGTGTCTAGTCCAATGCCCTGCTCCAAGCAGGACACGCTCATCAGGTTGCTGAGTGCTTTGTTGCAGGTAAATTTGGAAAACTTGTGAGGATGGAGACTTCCTGACATGTGTGAGCCTGGTCCCAGGGCTGCACCACCCTCATGACAAAGCAGCTTTTCCCTGTGTCCATGGGGAACTTGTGCTTGTGCTTGTTTACTGTGAGAAACTTCGTCTTTTCTGTAACTCCCCCATTTAGCCAATGGATGACTGCAACCTGAGACCATCCATCTCACCTTTTCTTCTCCAGACTGAACAGACACAGTTCCCTCAGCCTACTCTTGTACATCATGTGCTCCCACCCTCAGACCACGTTTAGTGGCCCTGCTCTGGACTTGCTCCAGTGCTGGCTTCACTTTTTTATGGGGGGCCCTCACACCAGTTACAGATGCAGCTTCACCAGTGCTCTGTAGAGGAAGTAGTCATTTCCTTCCAGCAGCTGGCTACACTCTCACTACACAGCCCAGGCTGTAATAGGCCTTCATGGGCAGACTGTTGAATCATGTTCTGTCCTGTTGACCATAGTTCTTTTTCTGACCAGTTATGCCCCATCTTGCACTACTTGCTGGGTTTATTCCATCGCAAGGGCAGAAGCTTTCTATTTGCCTTGGGTGAATTCCATTAGGCTGTTATCCATAACTTCTAGGTCACGTTCTTTTTTACTTACCTTCAGCGTGAGTGTGACCTCTCAAAAGGCTGACCTGTCGAGAAGATGCTTTTTGTTCGTTTGTGGAATTCTGGTAATCATAGACATCATATACTGTAAGGTAACTGACTATGTAGTACCCAAAGCTAAGTATCTACATAGGTTCTTACTAGGGAATCAACAGCTGTCTGTCATAAATACATGGCTTGTAGCAGTTTGTTTACATTATATGCATTTTCTTTCTCTTTTAAAAAGGGCATGTGTCCTTGTTCTTTCTGCATTGAAGTGCACTTGGCAGATTGTTCTGCAGTTCTTGCTATATTCCTGAAATTGGCATGCATCTGTGATTCCATTAATTTATCTGCACAATTTTAAGGCATTTTGTAGTAAAGCCAGTTGCATAGTGAACTGAAGGAAGGCAACAACACATCTGTCCTGCTAATAAAGTATTTAAAGATTCTACCCTCATATAAAGGAAATAATTTAAACAGTAATTGTGATTTGAAATAGATTTTTTTCTGCTAAGAAATTGATATTTAAAGCAAGATTTTAAGGGTGTAGAGCTATAATTACAGTGCCTGCAGTGATTTCTGAAAGAAACTAGAAAGGGTGACTTTGTCAGAGAATTGTTGAATGCATCTGAATGACATGAGCTTGACTGTGCTACAGGCACTTCCAAAGGGAATGCTGCACGTGCTAACTAGAAAATGGTAGATTTCAGGGAAGCTGCTTTTAACATGGCATAATTTATTTTCCTGCTGTCGTTTTCTATGTCATCTTAAGCTGGGTTTCCTTGCTGACATAGGCTGACTCCAGTTTTAACAGTATTGTCTTTGTCCCTGGACACACTTGGAAGAAACAATGGTTTGGAGCCAGAAAGTTAGGGAGGGGGACATCAAGCAAGATGTAAAAACCTTCTAGGCCCCATTTTAACATCTTGAAATGTAGGAGCTGTCCTTGCTCTTGTTTTGTCCTGTCTAAACTCTGTAGTCTTAAAATAGCCTATATGACATGCTGAAGACAGAAGACACTGCATGGTCACTGCTAGGCAGAGATGTGGTCAGCTCTGCCACCTACTGGCAGTGTGAGTGCTACCTGTCAGAGTGGCGTTACGTTGGATGGGTTGCTTTTGCAGCAGCAGACAAGGCAGTTACCATGCCACTCATCTTCCCTGTGTAATCATGAGCCTTCCCTCAAAGAGGCAGCATAATGTGCAGGCAGGCAGGTTACCTAGGAATATAATACATCTGGTATGGAAGTCACAGACCGGTTTCTGCCTGCAGGATAGCAGCGTTTGCTCAGTACAGTGCAGGTGAAAGTCTTTATGCCATTAAGCTTGGGAATGGGCTCATCTGAGGAAGTTTTCCCAGCTGAAGCCACCAGGTTCTGCACATAGCCATGTTCTGGGCAGTTGCTGCAAGGGTGGGGTGGATGTGGTTTTTCCTGAGGTTTCCACAGGACAGGGCAGGCCTTGCCTCATCTGAGTGAGGCTCGTGGCCTGCCTGTGTTTCTGTGAAGAGAGCCTCAGGCCTCTGACAGGCCAAACCCAATGATACCTTTTGGTCCAGAAGTAATGATTGGCTGTAGTGAAAAGTGAATGTTCACAAGAAAACACTGAGGGGGGACAGGAAAGGGGTTGTCCTCTGGCACACCTGGATCAATTCAGTCGTGCACCTGGATCCAGACAGCACAGGTGGTGAAAACAAAATACTAGCTTAGGCTGCCTTTGTGTTGGACTGTCCATGGGGGTTTGCAGCTTGCAGTCACTGTCTGTCAGAGCCTGGACACTGTCTTGACCTGTCACCCAGCAACTACTTACATTTTGTTCTCCTACATTCGCCTACATCATGAAGGAGCACCTGTTGTGGTACTGTTCCCCTCTTCCCTATGTACAAGCATGAGCTAACGCTTTGCTTTCCTTGCAGGAGCAGTCAAGGTTTTATGCACATTAAACTGATGAAAACCAAAGAGAAATACATCTTGGGTCAGAACAGCCCTCCCTTCGACAGTGTTCCTGAAGTCATCCACTACTACACCACAAAAAAGCTGCCTATCAAAGGAGCAGAACACTTGTCACTGCTCTACCCTGTGGCTGTACGGACTCTCTAATAACCTAGTCTCACCCCTTCCTGTGGATGGGAGGTGAGAGGTAAGCTGAGTTGCACAGAATTAATTGCCGGAATTCAGTGCTTGAGTTTCTGATGGAGAGTGGCAGTCTTTAGTCTTGGGAATGTGGGTGCTCTGCAGAGTTGCATATGGGACTGTGTGTACGGACTCTTATGCTGCAGCATGCCCCTAGAACTGTGCTCCTACATAAGAGAAAGAAATCCTATTTTAGCGTGAGCAGAACAGATAACCTTCCCAGAGCTTCGCTGTGAATGAAAGTACTTCCCAATGAAAATTTTTCCTCCGTGTTTTCAGAAGAATCAACAAGTTCTTCTCAGCAGTCAAACACCAGCAAGGTTTGTTGTCTTACTACCCTAAGAAACTTCTCCATGTGAAAGAGTAACCTGACCCTGAGGGACCCTAGGGTGTCCTTGGTTGACCTGAGAAGGAGCTGCCTAGCAGGCAAGTCCCTGTGGCTCTGGTCACTTAGCTTGGTGGGTTTTGTTTCTTTTAATGCAGGTTCTTGGGGTAGTTGAATGTTGAACTATTAGGCACACAATGTTAAAATAATTTTGTGAGAGCAAATCATGTTCAATTATTTATGAGTAGGGAATGTAATTAAAAAGTAGTTTGTAATATTTTTATCTTTTTTGGTACAATAATCTCTTAAGGGTTACTGTCTTCATTTGCAAGTTTCATTCATAGATGCAGGCAGCTAATTCTGTTTGGGGCAGTTATACCATAAAGTTTTAAGTAGTTGAGAATGAGTCATGTTAATATGTGGGTTAGTATTTATGCATGAGGGTGGTTGAAGGCTCTACTAGGCAAAATCTTCACTTGCTCATTCATCTGGATCAAACAGTTGTCCTACTGAAGTAGCAGGCTAACAAGTGTATGTCACACTGCCTTTCCATAAGATGGCTTTTGCAGGTGCATAAATGAGAAATGCAGTATGTAGCAGAGCAAAATTAGTTTTTCTGGTGAACCAAGGCATTCTTAAAACATGGTCCCTTGACACATACCTTCTGGCCAGTGTTCATTTTCACCATGAGCAGAAGCCTCCTGCTGTATTTCAATCACTGTCAGCAAGAAGCACTTCAGAAGCTGCTCTGTACCTTAGTCCTGCCAAGTCTGCCCATCCACTTGAGAGATATTTTCTACATGCTCTGTGTGCTTGTTGAATGTGAAAAGTGAAAAACATATAATTGTGCAGAAATTGGGACTGGGGAATCAATAACGTAGTAGTCCTCACTTTGCGCCATCTCCCACCTATGTCTAGAATGTTGTACATTAACCCATCAGCTGTTGTAGCAGCAAACTGGTTATATGCAGTTTGTGTATTTTACAGACTGCAATAGGGCTGTGAAATTGTGCATTATTTAATTCAGCTTTCTTACCTACTATTCTGGTTTACGTATGCTTAGAAAGAAGTGCAAATCTGAAAATTGTAATGGAATAACCACTTACTGCCTGTAAAAGCAGTACGTCATTGTATTGTCTAATCTGATAAGAACCTCAAGGATGTCCCATATAATGTCATCGGTGATGAATGTTCTGCCTCCTTTCAAGCCTGCCATGTTCTTTATATGACATTCAACACAGTTTGAACAGGAGTGGATCACACATAGGTGAGGAGCCCAGTGTCATTCTGTGCAGCAACAGTAATGGGTCAAACTGTCGCGCTCTCACCCAGAATTTGAAGCTGCATTGGAATAGGTTCTTAATGGTTTTCTGAGAGAAGGGTGGCACAGTGGAGTACAAAGAGGCAACATTCCTGTCCAAATGAAACCAAACATCCCCTTTTTCATGTACTCAGCTACATGCGCTTTTTATTTCTCTAAAGTCTTTGCAGAACTCTTCATTCTCCTCTTAACAGACACTTTTGAGTTAGCATATTCTTCTCTCACCACAGTAGGAGTTCATGAAGGTGGCAGAGCTCACAGACATTAGGAATCAGATTGCATCTGCTGCTGTCTGAGTCTTTGCCTATGTGGGCTCTGGCAACTCCACCACACCCCTTGGGACAGAAATATGCCATATTTCTCCTATTGCATGTTGAAGTGCATTTTTGAGAATTTGGCATTGTTGCTGTTCTATGGCCTGTTTTCCTTCTGTAATGGAAAAGGAAGCTCCTACTCTATCTAACAGCAATTACCAGTAGAAACTAACAGCATTGTTAACCAAAGGCTTGCCAGGCTTCCCTAAGCACATTGCCTTTCACTCATGGAGAGGACTGTTGTACTGAAACTTTCTTGTCATGTGCCTGATCGAAAGTCAGCTGAAGCCAGCAGGTGCTATTTTATTGCTGTCTGCAGGTTTCGGGTTGGGATTCCTTGCTTCATACAAATCTGGTCAATATGCATCATACAAATGTGTATACAGTTTGTTGCAGCTTCAAGGATAGGATCAGGGTTCTTGGTTCAGCAAAAGGAAATTATCTCATAAAATGTTGGTTGTCTGTGGGAAGACTTTTTCAATTATTTTTTTAAAAATACTTTTAGAAAGTATTCAGTAATTGCAGAATAAATAAAAGCAGGATTTTGTTTCCATTGTAATGTTGTCTTTGTTTATTTAAGTGATTGTATGATATTTTTCCAGTGAAGGAATATTGTTCCCAGTCTTTTTAATGTACAGTGAAAATGTGGTGTGTTGCAGTGTGTATTATTGCGTAAAGGTGGAAGATCTCGTAGTGATCATGCCTATCTAGCACATTAAAAGTTTATTTAAAAAAAATTACAAACCTCTCCCTGTTCTTCCTCTAATTGTCAATGTGTACTCAGATTATCTTGAACAGATAATAGTTGAAGTGGCCTTTAAGAAAAACTTGTGTTTGTGTGTCTTAACGGTGTGGTGAAAGTAATCATTAGGCTATAATTTGGTTTGGAGTCTGGAAAATCATATGGCTCAGTTCTGCCCTGAGTCATTATCTTGGCAACGTGCATCTTCGCAAGGGCTGTACAAAAACAACACAGGTGCATATGTGAATGACATTTCTGTTCAATTGCTTGAGGTGCTCAAGGAATCCAGTTATTGCTGTTTACAGCATAACACTGGGGAATTGCTTTTTGCAGACTTTATAAGACATGTTAATTAGGCTTCTATATTGATGAGTATTTCACAACGTCATGAAAGCCCCCGAGCTGTGAACATCTGTATGATGGGTAGGAGAGTTTTAGTGGCCAAGATTACATCTCACAGCTCCTTCCATAATTGGAAAAATCATTAAGGTTTGTGGAAGTACAGTCATCACCATGGGTTCTGTACTTGGTAATAATAGTTTATTCTCTGACTCTGAAATTACATCTTTAGAGCCGGGATGCAAAGTGCAGAGCTCTCTTAAGTGCAAAGATACAAAACACACATTTCCAGCTTCTCAAAGAATATGACCTGAAGTCTATGAGGAAAACTGGTCGCTGCTTGGATGCGCTGCTCCTCAACACCCCAATGAAGTTCAGGATTTGCCCTTTCTCTTGCTGTCATTGGCTCAAGTTGGCAACACAAACACTGTGTGGCAATGTTGGTGGAGACTGCAAAAGGCTTCATCCCGGCTCTGATTCACTCTGCTGCACTGCTAAGCTACACTCTGGGGTACTCAGATGGTCCTCTGCTGCTGTTAGTTATTTATGCTGTCCTCAGGTTGTACCTAGGGTGGTGCCTGAACAGAACAAGCAAGGTCTTAATGCTTGTTTAAGTAAAACCCACCCAACACACTGCTGCACTAGCTCTTTGGAAAGGAGGAGAAACAAAACAGAAATGAAACAGACCTGTCTGCGCTCCTGGTCTGAGCAAGGGTAGAAGGGAATGAACAGTGGAGAGTCAACTGGTTTTCGTATGTTCTTTCCTTTTTTAATGATCTGCAATGATCCCACATAAAACACTGCAAATTGCTTCCTTCTATTATTTCTTGCTGGACACCTCCGTACGAAGAGAAGAAGAAACGAAGGAAGGAAATGGCAGCAGCTGAGCAAAGTTGTTTGTCTGAAATGAAGCAAATAGAAGTCCTACTTACAAAGGATGTTCATAGGTTCCAAGGGATGACCATGTACAATGCAGTTTCCTGCAGCATGTGATTACCTGTCTCGGTCCTTGAGCTTACTCTGAGAACCATGTACCCACAATTCAGAGCTGCTGTGTTGACCTGGACCTTGTAGTTAATTCAGTGACAAGATCAATCCAAACATTGCCATGCTTTCTCAAGGGTCTTTCAGGTCCCCTGGATTGCATTTATTGCTGCTGACAGTTCCATGACACAAATACAGTAGCTTAATTGCAGCTTTGAAGGGCTCAATTTTCTTTCTAAGCTTGGTTTGGAGATTGTTATTACTGTGACATTGCATTGGATACAGGTAACAGTTAAGCATTGATACCTGCAGTAGCAGCATAGGAAAAACAGAATGTTGCATTCTATGCCTGACTATTAGAGCCTTCATTCATCCTGATGTTGCCCCTGGTGGCACACAGGGCCCTCGGTGCCTACCTATAAGCAAAGCTGATGTGGCATTTCTGTCATTGACTTCTATTTCTGGGGTCTATGCAATTATTACAGCATAGCCTACAGCACTATGAAGCCACAGAAAAATCTCAGGGTTCCTACTGCGAGCCACACTACTCGGAGAAGCAACTTTGGGGGACTGATACCAGCATCTCTGTTTTGAGTCAAGCCATTTTGCCACCAGAAATGGATTGTTTAGCTGTCAGCTAAAGGTCAAAGTGTATAAGGCTTGTAGACCAAGAGTTTATTCAAGAGTAAATCCAGTGACTCTCCTATCTTTGTGTCTTGAACAGACAT
This sequence comes from Pluvialis apricaria, assembly GCA_017639485.1. Taxonomy (NCBI): domain Eukaryota; kingdom Metazoa; phylum Chordata; class Aves; order Charadriiformes; family Charadriidae; genus Pluvialis; species Pluvialis apricaria. Next base: position 52,581,664 of record CM030044.1, on the reverse strand, counting down.
CCTGGACTGGCTCCACCTGGCAGTCCATATTTTGGAGATGACTGTTAGCTGTTGATAAACTAGAGGGAAATTCAGAGGGAGCTATACAGAGTGAGCTTGATTCGCACAAGGAGTGGGCCAGCATGGACTTCCTGGAGTTCCATAAAGGCAGTCCTGCATTGGGGTGCACTGACACCTTGCAAAAGGACAGACTGCAGGGTTACCAGTGGGAGAAGAGTAGCAAGGAGCTGAAAAGGGGTCAGCAATATGCCTTTGCAGTCATGAAGGCCTACTGCAGTCAGGACTATGTAGTGGAAATGTAACCAGCATGTGGAAGAAGTGGTTATTTCCTCTACAGAGCACTGGTGAGGCTGCATCTAGATACTGTATCTGGTTCGGGTGGCTCCAGGTACAAGGAGAGATGTCAACAAACTGACACAAGTCTAGATCAGGGCCTCTAGGATCATCTGGGGGTTGGAACACATGATGTATGAAGACCAGCAGTGGGAATCAGGCTGGTTTAGCTGGAAGAAAAGAAGGCACAAGGGAGGGTACCCCAGCGCCTGAATACCTGGCCTACAAGGAGAGGAATGTTGCTCTTACTTCTAATCTAGTGCTTTGCATCACCTCAGGCTGCTGGTGGCTTAAGATTTCACCTGTATTGCTCTCTAGTTTCCCCATGGGAATTCTGGAAGGTGTCATTGGAGCCCACCAATGATGTTCTGGTGCTGCAAGCTCAGGGGGGCAGATTGGGTGCTAGGGATTTTAGCAAAGCCTTTCTGCTGTCAATCTGATGGAGCGTGGGAGTTTGCTTAGGCCTCTTCTACCACCAGCACCTTTCCCATCTTCATCACTACTGAAGTGGCAGCAGGCAGCAGCCTGTCAAAGTGGGGCTGGAGCAAGGCAGTGCATTTAGCATTGGGGGGCATATGGAACACTACACAGATCCAGCCACAATGCAGGTTTGAAAACAGGCTTTGTTTTTTTGGCCAGTGGGGCAGTTCGCCTGGGTTGGGCTTGGCTAAACTTTATTTACAAGGAAATAGACAAGAATAGAGCAGCCATTTCAGGGTTTAGTTTAAGAAACATTCTCCAGCTGCAGTAAGAGTTGGAGGCGGAAGTACTAAAATGGTATGCCAGCACTGACATAGCCAACATGTTCTTTTCTGTTCCCATAATGGAAAGGCATAGGCTCCAATTTGCTTTAACCTGGGAAGGAATCCAGTGCACCTGGAATCAATTACCCCAGGGGTGAAAGCAGAGCCTCACAATTTGCCACGGACTAATTCAAGAAACCTTAGAGATGGGCAGTGCCCTTAAACACCATCAGTACACTGATGACATCATACTGTGGAGACAAACAAAAAAGATGAAATATTTGAAAATAGGTTAAGCTGTCATTAAAATCTTGCTGTATCATCAGAAGTCTGCAGACTAATACAGAAATACAATTGCTGGGAGTAAAATGGATGAATGGAAGATGACATATCCAGTGAAGTGGTAGAAAAGATTAGTATGTTTCCCAAAGCTACCAACAAAAAGGAAGTTCAAGCATTCCCTTGTAAAGGATTCTAACAAATGCACGTTCCTGGATACAGTCAACTAGTGAAACCACTATAAACGGTGGTGTAAGCAAGATTGGTTTATGCAAGGACCCAAGCAACAGCAAGCCTTCCAACAAGTGAATCTGGAAGTGGCACAGGAAATAGCCCTGGGCCATATCCAAACCGGTGATAAGTTCAAGATATCCTATATATCACCTCAGGAGATATTGTACTCTCCTGGAATGTGTGGCAAAGGAGCCCCCATGCATCCAAGATGGATCACTGAGATTTTGGAGCTGCAGCTACCAGGGGTCAGATGCTAATTACACACCTCAAGAGAATAAGACCCTTTCCACCTATGAAAGGGTCCAAACAGCATCTGAAATATCAGGAACAGAATAAGTGCTCCAATTACCTGTACTACACTGGATGTTCAAAGAAGGGGTGGCACCCATTCATCACGCTACTGCCCATACTTGGAACAAGTAGACTGCCCTGATGACCCAGTGAGCACATTTAGGAAATAAAGAACACCCTGCACAAAAAGCAATAGTACAGAGTACCCTCACCCATTATGCAGCTATATGGAGTGGAACAGGATAATCCAGTCAGTTTTCAGAAGCCAAGGCTATTCAGTTAGCCCTAGAAATAGCTAACGGGAAAAGTGTCCCACAGTGTGTTTTCACTGACTCTTTGTTAATGGCTAATGATGAGTAGGGATGGATAGAACCATGGGAAAGAGCAAGGATGGGAAGGTTGAGTTAAACCCATTTTAGCCACCAATGTGTGGCAATAAATTGCCTGCAGCAAAGATGAGTATTCATACATCATGTGAGTGCACACATCCCAAACAACTGGGCCACAGAAGAGTGCCAAAACACTAAAGCCAACCAATGTACAAAGGGGGACATCACAGCCCTGGTTGCAACAATGAACCTAGACTGGCAACACAAAGGAGAATCAGTCATGACCCAATGGGCCCATGAGATGACAGGCCAAGATGATACCTGCACCAGTCCAGAGAATGAGCCCACTAGCACTGACTACCCAGGTAGTCATTCGGGACTGTGAAGTATGTGCTATAGTAGAGGAAGCCTGGCAGAGGCTGGCCTGTTGCCTACACCTGAAAGAATATGTGGAAATTTGGTGAAGCTTGTTGGCAAATTAACTGTATTAGCCCATTCCCCATTTGCAAGTGGGATAACCTGGGAAGTGAGGTGATGAGGGACAATCAGTCAGCCTCATGGGCACAATGTTCACATATGGTGTCACAAAGGCTGAGTGGAGAGGAAGAATCACTTAATTCTGGAAATTTATTCTGGAATTAATCTGCTGGCTATTGTCTTGCTAAGAGATCCCAGGGTACAGTTGCCCTTCATTGCTGTGTGTAATTCGAAGTGTGCATTGCTGTCTTATGTACAATTGTGTGTCCCACAGAACTCCTTGGTTCTTTTCTGCAAAGCTGCTTTCTGTCCATTCAGTTCCAATTCTACACTGGTACAGGGCATCAATCCATTGTGTGTGCGTGACTTCACATCTCCCTTTGTTCATGCCTGGCCCATTCCTCCAGCCTGTCAATGTCACTCTTGAATAGCAGCCCTGCCCTCCATACTTATTGCTCCCCCACTCTGAGTTTTGTACTTTCTGTGAACTGGCTGCAAGGGCACTGTGTCCATCAACCTGGGTGTTAATAAAGGCATTAAAAGGTGTTGGCCTAATTATCAATTCCTAAGAGCGTGCCATTCATACCCAGCTGCCAGTTGGACTTTGTATCACACATCACAGCATTTTGCACCCAGTGGTCCAGCCAGCTTGCCATTTACCTTACAGGTCACTTGTCAATTCCTGCCTTACCCATTAGGCTACAAGGATACTATGGGAGGCAATGTCAAAGGCCTTGCAAAAGTGTACAACATCTACTGCTCTCCCCCTGTCCAGTCAGCCAATCATCTCATCATAGAGTGGTTTCCAGGGAAGACTTCCTGCATAAGCTTCCTGGAGACTGAAATGAGACTAACTGGCTTGTAGTTCCCCAGACCACATTCCTTGCCTTCTTGAAGGTGAGTGTGAGCCTTACCTTTTTCCAGCCATCAGGATCCTACCCTGATTGTGTCTTCCTACAACCCTTGATATAGCTTATTAAGTCAAGCTGAAGAAAAAAATCCATGAAATTCTGTGACAGGTTAGAAGTTTAGGAATCTTAATATATATGCCTGTGAAATTCTGAAGAATAGTGTGCTAAAATTAATCTGGAATTACTAACAGCAGTTCTATGAGTATAAATATTCCACATGTAATCTAAGCAAAGAAACATTTTAATATTTAAAGGAGGAAGTAGTACACATAAGATCCAAAGTTTTTATGATACAAACTATTGTATTCCTATGAAAGTCAGTTTACAATGGCTGAAGACTGGACAATATCTGCCTCTTTGGCGGAGTTAAGATTTTATCCTCTTGTCCTTAGTTTAACTTAAATAAACCCAGCATCCATAGAAAACACAAAGTCAGCATTTTTTTCTTCCTCAGGTGTTCAGGTGTGTATCTGCTATACACAGTCCATTTTTCCATTAGTTGATTGCATCCCCAAAAGCCTTGTTGCCAAATGGTCCACTCTGCTATTGCAGTTTTTAATGCAGGAGATGATGACTCCACAGTAGAATTGGACAATCAGACCTATAGATGGTGTGACCCTGTGCTTCCTCATACCTCATTTACCTAAGCTGACCTTTCCTGAACAGGGCACGGGTACTGGTCTCATCAAGGACTGAGCTGCCTCAGGAAGGCAATTCAACCAAAACACTCATCACTGTTTTGCTGGTGAGTTCTCAGCAAGGAGAGTTGTCATAACTGGTTCACCTTGCACCAGCAGACCAAGAGAGGAGTGGGAACACGTGACAAGGTGTGTTTTAGTCCCAGCTGGCAACTAGAACCACGCAGCCGCTTGCTTACCTCTCCCGTTCGCCCATCCCTCCCCACCCCCCCAAGAAGGGGGTGGAGGGAAAAGGGAAAAAAAAAAAAGGAGGGGAAAGAGAGAACAAAAACTCATAGGCTGAGATAAAGACAGTTTAGTAGAAACAATACCAGAAAAGGGAAAATAGCAATAATAATAACTATAATAATAATGACACAGGTCACTCTTACCGCCTAGTGAATTGGCACCATCCGGAGCAGTGACTGCATATTTTGCCACCCTCACGCACCCTGGCCAACCCCCATTTATACACTAAGCATGATGTCTATGGTATGGAATATTTCATTGGCCATTCAATGGTTCTGTCTATTCTTCTATGGGAAGCTGAAAAAAGTCCTTGAATGGCAACTTAGCAACAACTAAAACCAATAGGTATTATTGACATTCCTTTCACAACAACCACTAGAAAGAGAATTAACTCTTTCCCAGCTGAAACCAGGACACAAGGGAAGGCAGGAGTGGGCCCTGACACCTACAACTTTGAGCAGATTAATTTGCTATGGAGCATTTCCATAGGAAACACATCAAGCACAGAGAATAAAAACTCTTCTCCTGCCTGTGCAGTGTGGAATGAACCCAACTTTGAAGTATGTATAGTAACACCTGCATGGATTAGTTAGGAATTCTCCAGGCCTGTTGCATGAAAAGTAAGAAGTATAGTAAACAAGGTACAACAGTGGCAAAGACATAATTTGGAGCAAGCTTTTCTTTCTCTTCGCCTGTTCTTCAAATCTGTGGGCATTTTTTGTGGTATTCAGTTTGCACACAAACAATTCACTTCATCCTGATTTTTGTTTGGGAATTTATGTTATAAGATATATTTCCATTTACTGATATGATGTGATGTGTTGATCTTGGCTACCCGCTAGGTGCCCACCAAGCTGCTCATCACTCCCCGTCTTCAACTGGACAGGGGAAGAAAATATGACAAAAGGCTCATGAGTCAAGATAAGGACAGGGAAATCACTCAGCATTACTGTCATGGGCAAAATAGACTCGACTGAATAAAATTAATTTAATTTATTGCCAATCTAAATCAGAGTAGGATAATGACAAATAACAACAATTGTAAAACAACTTCCCCCCAACCCTCCCTTCTTCCCAGGCTCCACTTCACTCCAAATTTTCTCTACCTCCTCCTCCCCAGTGGCACAAGGAGATGGGGAATAGGGGTTGCAATCAATTCATGACACATAGTTTGTGCCGCTCCTTCCTCCTCATGTTCTTTCCCTGCTCCAGCAGGGGGTCCCACACATGGGAGACAGTCCTCCATGAAATGCACCAATGTGGGTCCTTCCCAAGGGCTGTGGATCTTCACAAACTGCACCAGCATGGGTTCTTTCCATGGGGTGCAGTCCTTCAGGAACAGACTCCTGGGTCTCCGTGGGGTCACCTCCTTCAGGCATATCCACCTGCTCTGGCATGGGATCCTCCACAGGCTGCAAGGTGGAGCTCTACCTCACTGTGATCCTCCATGGGCTGCAAGGGGGACAGCGTGCTTCACCATGGCCTTCACCATGGGCTACAGGGGAATCTCTGCTCCTCCCCCTCTTTCTTCACTGACCTTGGTGTCTGCAGAGTTGTTTCTCTCACTCCTCTCTCTCAGCTGCTGTTGAGGAGCAGATTTTCCCCCTTCTTAAATATGTTTATCACAGGTGCACTACCACTGTCACTGATTGGCTCAGCCTTGGCCAGTGGCAGTTCTGTCTTGGAGCTGGCTCCAGCTGACATGGGGGAAGCTACTGGCATCTTCTCACAGAAGGCAGCCCCGTAGCCTCCCTGCTATCAAAACCTTGCCATGTAAACCCAATACATATGATCATCTTTGTTTCTTTACATCAATTCCAAATATTTGGTGCTTAAACAGGCTGCATACAAATTTCATAGAATCATAGAATGGTTAGAGTTGGAAGGGACCTCAAAGATCATCTAGCTTCCCCGCACCATGGGCAGGGACACCTTCCACCAAACCAAGTTGCTCAAAGCCCTATCCAACCTGGCCTTGAACAATTCCATGGATCGGGCATCCACAGCTTCTCTGGACAACCTGTTGCAGTGTCTTACCACCTTCACACTAAAGAATTTCTTACTCTATTCTAAATTTACCCTCTTTCAGTTTAAAACCGTTACTCCTTGTCCTATCGCTAGACGCCCTGATAAAGAGTCCCTCCTCATCTTAACTGTAGGCCCCCTTCAGATACTGGAAGACTGCTATAAGGTCTCCCCACAGTCGCCTCTTCTCCAGGCTGAACAACCTGAATTCTCTCAGCCTGTCTTCACAGGAGAGGTGCTCCTGCCCTCTGATCACTTTCGTGGGCCTCCTCTGGACTTGCTCCAACAGGTCCATGTCCTTCTTATGTTGGGGGCTCCAGAGCTGGACACAATACACAAGGTGGGGTTTCACAAGAGTGGAGTAGAGGGGCAGAATCAGCTCCCTTAACCTGCTAGCCACACTTCTTTTCATGCATTCGAGGATGCAGCTGGCTTTCTGGGTTGTGAGCACACATTGCTGGATCATGTTGAGCTTCTCATCCACCAACACCCCCAAGTCCTTCTCCTCAGGGCTGCTCTCAATCTATTCTCCACCCAGCCTGTATTTGTGCTTGGGATTGCCCCAACTCACGTGCAGGACCTTGCACTTGGCCTTGTAGAACTTCATGAGGTTGGCACAGGCCCACCTCTTAAGCCTGTCCAGGTCCCTCTGGATGGCATCCTCCAGCATGTTGACCACTCCACACAGCTTGGTGCTGTCAGCAAACTTAATGAGGGTGCACTGAACCCCACCATCCATGTTGCCAACAAAGATGTCAGGCAGCACTAGCCCCAGTACCGACCGCTGAGGTACACCACTCATCACTGGTCTCCACTTGGACACCAAGCCTTTGACCACAACTCTTTGACTGCGGCCATCCAGCCAGCTCCTTATCCACCAAGTGGTCCATTGGTCAAATCCATGTCTCTCCAATTTAGAGACCAGGATATCGTGCGGGACAGTGTCCAATGATTTGCACAAGTCCAGGTAGATGATGTCTGTCACTCTCCCCTTATCCACCAATGATGTAATGCCGTTGTAGAAGGCCACCAAATTTGTCAGGCATGACTTGCCCTTAGTGAAGCCATGTTGGCTGTGACCAATCACCTCCTTATTTTCCATGTGCCTTGGCAGAGTTTCCAGCAGGATCTGCTCCATGGTCTTGCCAGGCACAGAGGTGAGACTGACCAGCCTGTAGTTCCCCAGGTCTTCTTTTATACCTGTTATGGTTTGAGAGACCCATAACAATTTATTGTCATTTAGACAATCATTCTATCACCCGATGACCCCTCCCCACCCAGGAAAGGGAATCGGGAGAAACAAGGAAACACGGGAGTTGCAGTATAAACAGATTTAATAGAGTAAGATGAGGTAATTAACATTAATAGCACTAAAGAACCAATATTGATCCCAATACCAATACAGAATATGCAAAGATTATACTCAGCCAATTCTATCAGTAGGAAGCTGTGCACTCCCAGCAATGGACAGCAAATGTCGGACACTGCGAGTGGTACGGCTTCAGGAGGAAGGGAAGGCCTCAGTATTCTGGCACCAGAGCACAAAGTTCTCAGGATGGCAGCCATCAAGGGAGAGAGAGAACTTTGCAGCAAACTTGTTAATTTATAGTGAATGTGACATTGATAGTATGAAGTAATCCTGTTGGCCAGCTTGGGTCAAGTGCCCAGGTCTCGCTCCTCCTCATCCCTGCACCTGGCAAGCTCAAAAACACTGAGACCTTGAAACCCACGCACCATAGCTGGCTAGAAAGTAAATATTTTCACAAAATCAGACACTAAAGTCCTCTAAAAATGCAGTCTTCACAAGTATTAGAAGATAAATTAGTCCTGTGTTGCTCAAACCAGGACAATACCCTTTTTAAAAATGGCCACGACTTCTCAAATGTGATGGACAGTGGCTTCACAACTTCATCTGCTAGTTCCCTCAGGACCCGCGGATGAATCTCATCAGGTCCCACGGATGTGTACCTTCAGGTTCCTCAGCTGGTCTCAAACCTGGTGTTCTCCTACAGTGGGTGGTTCCTCATTCTCCCGGTCTCTGCCTTTGCCTTCTGCAACTTGGGTAGCATGGCTGGAGCACTTGCCGGGGAAGAATGAGACAAAAAAGTTGTTGACTACCTCAACATTCTCCATATCCCAGGTGACCAGGTCTCCCGTGTTCTTCCAGACAGGGCCTACATTTCTCCTACACTTCCTTTTATCATTGACATACCTGTAGAAGCTTTCCTCATTGCCCTTGATGTCCCTGGTGAAATTTAATTCTATCAGAGCTTTAGCTTTCCTAAGCGGATACCCGGACACTCAGACAATTTCTCTGTATTCCTCCCAGGCTACCTGTCCTTGCTTCCACCCTCTGTAGGCTTCCTTTTTCTGTTTGAATTTCTCCAGGAGCTCCTTGTTCGTCCATGCAGGCCTCCTGGCATTTTTGCCTGACTTCCTCTTTGTTGGGATGCATTGGTCCTGAACTTGGAAGAGGTGGTCCTTGAGTACTAACCAGCTTTCTTGGATCCCTCTTCCCTCCCGGGCTTTATCCCATGATACTCTACCAAGCAGATCCCTAAAGAGGCTAACATATGCTTGCCTGAAGTCCAGGGTAGCAAGCTTACTGTGCACCCTCCTCACTGCCCTAAGGATCTTGAACTCCACCATCTCATGGTCACTGCAGCTAAGGCCACCCTTGAGCTTCACATTCCCCATCAGACCCTCCTTGTTGGTGAGCACAAGGCCCAGCATGGCACCTCTCCTCGTTGGCTCCTCTGTCTCTTGGAGATGGAAGTTATGGTCGATGCATTCCAGGAACCTTCTGGATTGCTTATGCCCTCCTGTGTTGTCCCTCCAACAGGTATCAGGCTGGTTGAAGTACCCCATGAGGACCAGGGCTTGTGAATGTGAGGCTGCTCCTATCTGTCTCTAGAGGGCCTCATCTGCTTGGTCTTCCTGGTCAGGTGGCATGTAGCAGACCCCCACTGTAACATCACCTGTTGTCCTGGTTTGAGGTAAAACAGGACCAATTTTGTTCAGTAACTTTGCTTCTTAGCTGGGCCTTTTCTAACTACTGAAATTAACAGCACATTGTGCAGACACTGTTTGCTCTCTCAGAGTGATAAAACCTATGTTTATAGTTGATGTCCAGGCATGGTATGCAGAGAGGCTTTTGCTTATACTTACTGCTGTAACAACCAAGGCCAACCAACTTTGTTACTTGCCCCGTTGGAGGGCCGGAAGCAGAAAAGCGCAGTGAGGTCCCACCTGTGGGGAGGAGTGGACAGGACAGGTGACCCAAAACTGACCAACGGGGTATTCAATCCCATCTGCCTCATGCTCAGTATAAAAGCTGAGGGATCAAAGGGTCAGCCCTCTTCCTTCAGTGGCCGACATCTGAAGAGGACTCCGTCTGCTCGTCTGCCTTTGGTCCCGATCCTGAATCCAGATCCGGAATCCAGTTCCTGTCCATCACTCAGTCCAGCCTGGGACTTCCCCAGTGCCAGCCAGTGTCGTGATTGTCATCCTGGGAGCTTGATACGGTTTTGTATATTTCTCATTATTTCCTTTTATTTTATTATTAATATTTCATTAAAGTAATTTAGTTCCTTCTAAACTCATCAGTCTCTTTTTCCCTCCTCTGCATGTCTCTTTGAAGAGGGGTAGAGGGGAGCATCTGTCAGTCCCGTCTGGGGTCCCCCATGTCCCCAGTGTCCGATTTGGCCTAAACCACGACACCTGTCCCTCCCCTCTCTTTGATCCTGATCCATAAGCCCTCTGTCAGCTCCTCATCATCTGCAGGCAGATCTCTATGCACTCCGGCTGGTCATTGACATAGAGGGTGACACCCGCTCCTTGTCTCCCCTGCCTGTCTTTCCTGAAAAGACTGTATCCTTCCATTCCAACACTCCAGTCATAGGAGCCATCCCGCCATGTCTCCGTGATGCCAGTAAGATCAGAGTCTTACAGGCGTGTGCATGTCTCTAACTCCTCCTGTTTCTTCCCCATGCTACATGCATTTGCATAGAGGCATTTAAGTTGGGCCCCCCATGAAAATAACTTACTGTGGCTGGAATTCCTTTGTGCTGCCCTCCAGATGCTCTCCTGTTGACCTGCAACCCTTCTCCAGGCTCTGGGCATCATTACTGGCATTGGCATCATACTGGTAGGACTGGGATGGATTGAAGTTCCCCTCAATTTCTCATTTTCTTCATTCTCATTTTCTTCATTCTTGCTGATGAACTGGAATATCTGAAAAAGTATCCATCATCTAAGAGGCTGAAATAAAATTTTGCGTTAATAATGGTGGCTGGAGAATGAAGCATCTTTTATCTTTGCCAAACCCCTCCCACCCCTATCTGAACTCAAGACCAAATCCCAAACAGTGAGAACAGGACAGTACTGTGATATTTTTACAGTTCTAGAATATCCTTACATTTTCTAGTGCAGTAATTGAGAATATTTGCTGCTGACAGACAATTTTTGCTGCTGTTTATATTGAATTTTTTCAAAGGAAAATATATTCCAACTATGTCTAAGCTTAATACTGCAATATTTTTTTATCAAGTAGTCTGTCTGTCCTAGACTCTCCCTTACTGTTTCCTGTCTGTGGAACACCCATAGACTGATTAAGTCTGAATCTTTGAGCTGAATACTGGTATCAGATCAAAATGGCACTATACTGTTATGTTATTCTGTTGGAGAGGTGTTGGTTGTTCACCTTTTCTGCTGCAGAGCTTACTTACCAAGGTCAGACCCATAGGGTGTGGAATTCCTCTTGACTTCAGCTGTAGTTAAGCTTATGCAGCTCCTGCTATTCACTACAGAATGAAGAGAGCCATGCAAATAGTATTCATTCTAGTTGGCTGAACATCACCACTGTTTACTGAATGTTCAGGCTTTGTACTCTGAAGGATTTCTGTTACATCCACTAATTTCTTGGGTTTGAAAAAAATCAGCTCAGTATACACTGATTTATGAACAAGGAAGGACAAGGCAATAAATAATGTTTTTCTAAATGAGTACAACTGTACCAAGATACATATATATGTGTCCCGTTTCTGGCATGGATAGGGTTAATTTTCACCAGGAACTGGGAGGGGACACAGCCTGGAATGGCTGGCCCAAACTAGCCAAATGGGTATTCCATACCATGCAGGCCATACCCACTATATACCCGAGGGGCTGGCCAGCAGTGGGCAGTAATTGCGCTTGGAGCAGCCAGGGGCTTTCCCAAGTTGTGGTTGGTGAGTGGTGGTATATTATCGTGTTTTGTACATTCATTTATCAGCATTATTGTTGTTGTTTTCCCCTTTCCTTTGCTGTTCTGTTAAACTGTAAACTGTCTTTATCTCAGCCCATGAGTTTTGCCTTATTTCTTCCTATTCTGTCCCTGGGGCTGAGTGAGAGAGAGTGGTTCTTTGTTGCCAGGTGGAGGAATCACAATAGCACGCTGGATGACAGAACAGCTAAGTAGTATCTGACCAGATCAACAGTAAGCTTTCTGTAAAAGTCTTATGTCCTATTTACATGGGATTAAACACATATTTATATAAACCTAAATTTACAGTTCACTTGCAGAATTAAGTATTTTGCACTAAATCTGAGTCTGTTTGGAAAAGCAAATTGGGGTGAATGCAGTTAAAGGTTTGTTTAAGCTTTGTTTCCCAAAAAGAAACCAGAAACACAGATCTGAGGCTGAGATTCTTGTGTTCGTGAAAGGAGGGAAGGAAGAACTTGATCCCACCTTGGGCGTCCCCAAAAAATCTGGTCCAAAGCAACTTCTGGATTTTGGCTGTATTGAAGGGTGTGTTTCCCGAGAACAAGACAAAGAGCTTGTCTTTCTTATTCGAAATCCAAAGGACTTTAATTTTGCCATAGTGCTTCCCCCACTTTTTTTCTGGTAGCACCTGAAGAGTTACTCTAGACATAAGAGAAGAGAAGAACTTCTGATGGAAAATCTCATTGTTAATTCCATACAATGCCCTGTCTTCCATCCATGTTCAATGAAGGGTTCTTCGTGCACTGAAAGGGAAGATTTCAGCGCTGTAACCCTCCCCATTGCACTGTTTCCTAATCCTGATGGTTTTTTGTGCAGTGAGAAAGGAATTATTTGGCATATTTGGCACTGTCTGTGTTTATTATGCTTGCTTCAGCTGGGAGCATCAATGAAATTAGGACCAGAGTCAGAGGGGCAGAAAGCAGCTGAAGGAAACAGTGTAAAGACAGTGAGTTAAAAGGCACCTGGGTTTGCTGCTTGTCACAGCAGTGCAACATGTGACACGCATCATGTGCGTGAGATGTAATGTAGCAGAGATGGAAGAAAGAGCAAGAGAAATGACAGGCCTGTGCATGTTCTCCATCTTGGACACTACAATCCTCTGCCATGGTGAGGTAGCAGGGCTGCCCTCGTCCATGAAACAGGAAAAGGCAACTGTGGGAGCAGGAAAATATGTCACAAGTTTCAACACGCTATTGGAAACTTGGATTGCAGTGAGCGCACTCAGCTGAGCAGGGAAGAGGTATTCAGACAGCCCTGATTAACTGAACCTAGTTCAGCAGTTCTCTTTTTTTTTTTTGTCTTTTTCTCCTGCCAGCTTTTTCTTCTCGGTTTTCAATGGTTTGAGCCTACCCACGCTCACAGAATCTACTGTGCTGTAACCTGTAGTTCTTGAGTTCAACTAATTCAGCTCAACTCAGAAACTCACTTCTCATTTTTGGGACTGTAACTGCAGCCTGAACAAGGTGACTTGTAGAGGTGCTTTTCACGGATGTGTGATTGTATTTCAGTGAAAAATAATACACGTCTTTGAAATAGCCTTTTAACATGCAGCTGGAGGTAGAAGTATCCTTCCAACTTTGCCTTGTTCCTCCTTCCTGTTTGCAGGCAAGGCTTGATGAAAACTACTGTAATCTTTCTGGTGGCACCCGAAACAATATTTTTGTATGTCCTCAGTTAGTCTAGAGCAATTCTAGTAAACTGGTGTCTTTGATCTGTTCGACACACCTCCCCCCCTCCCCCCGCCCCGCCATTGCTGGGGAGGTGGAAAACTAGCTAGGGAGAAATTCAGCTCAAGAGGGACTATGCACAGTGTTATTTTTCCTGTTCTGATATTTCCTAAGATTAATTTTACAAGACTGAGAAAAAGAATTACAAAGATGAAAGTTGTTTTGTTTGACTGGTTGGGTTTTGTTTGCTTGCTTGTTTAAAGAGAGCTTCCCTGTGCAATTATATCAAATGGCTAACTATATTGTCAGTGTCTGTCTGTACATGGAGGTTGTTTCAGGTCTAATTCCAAATGCAGAAGAAAGCATTCAGCAGATGAGAGGCTCAACACAAAACTGTTGACCTTGAAACTTGAACTTTGGCTCCTTTTGTGTCTGTTGAGTCCCTGTGAGTTGTACTTGTCCTTTTTCATTTCTCTGCATTAGCTTCAATTTCTCACGATTCATCTCTGTGCAAATAAGAGTGGAATCATACCTTTGGTTATGTGAGACTGAACTGAAATCACGCAAATTGGAGTCAACTGCTTTTTGCCTTGTTTCTTCTGAGTTTTTTTTGTTTGATTGTTGTTGTTTCCAGAACTGTGTAGCACTGAAGATGTTACCACAGAGATGGAACACACCAAACAACCAACCCAGCATCAATCACCACCTCAGTTGCGGGACAGAGCCCTTCCCCTGCATGCTGCAAACTTCTTCGTGGAGTTCTTAGATGCAGCTCTAGTTACCTTCATTTTCTCAACGTTCCCGAATGTTCCTTCCTGAAAACGCACGTTGTGACATTTTCTTGGGACCACCAAAGCTGCAGAGGTGCTCTGTTGTTCCAACGCGGAGCCGCTGGCTGCTCGTGTGTGCATCCTTCCTTCACAGTTTGCATTTCGTCATTTTGCAGCCGTGTGCCACCCAGCGGCTGAAGAAGGAGGCTGGCTCATGTGCAAAACTAAGTTTTCTGGCTTTTAAAGAAATGTCGCATTAACCAAGCCCAGAGGAATTATAGCGGGGACTGTTGTAATTATTTTTTTTTTTTTTTCATTTCAGCTTAATGTTAACTTAATATTCGTCATGTTCCATTTTTTTTCCTCATACTGAATTTTCTTGCTGCTGAATCCTAGCATTTTGGTTATTTCAACAACAGCAACAAAGAAAACAGAAACTGTGTGTAGCCTGCTTGTGGTCATTTCAGTTTTTGCAGTTTATCTCTCCAGCAGGGTTTCTCCTTTCCTTCCTTTATCCTAATTTCTCATTCCTTTTGCAACCAACTGGAAAAGGTCAAATCTAAATGCCAACTAATTTGCTCTCAGTTTTGGAAGATTAAGAAAATATACATGTTTTGATGCTAGAATGAAAATGGTGTCTTTTAATTTGTGTCATCTTCTCCAGACCAGCCTGGCTTGGTGTGGCCAGTCCCACTGCATTTGGTCATGATGGGGCCAGTCAGACAGTGCAGCCCCTGAGACTCTGGAGGAGCTGAAGTGGATAGGGTGCCCAGAACTACTGACACTCTCCAGGCTGGGGTGGGCCGGTACAGTGCTGGGCTGCAAGGGAAGGGGCTGGAGAGAACCCAATATCTCACGAACTTGTGAGGATGGAACTTCCGTGGCTTGGCCCACTGTGAGGCCCTGTTTGATATAGGGGTGGAGCACCAGAAAAGTCCTCCAGAAGTGGAGCGCCTCCCACAGGTGGTGACCCTTGCTACCCTATCCCTCTATCCTATCCCCTACAACCCTAAATCCTTGTGTTCCCTGCCCCTCTGTCTCTATGTGGCACAACTGGGGGGGGGGGGGGGGGGGGGGGGGGGGGGGCTGTGTAGAGACACCCCCAGGGCAGGGAGTGCAAGAAGAAGGAAGGGGGATTTCCCCCAGCCCCATTCTAGGTCTCCAGGGCTGATGTACTGGGGGATCCCCTCACTCAGAATCTCTCTGTGCTGAGGACACAGCTCCCTCATGCAGCAGAGCAGGGCCACTTGAGGCTCCAGGTTCAGCTGAGTGATGGGATGTAGATGCAAAACTACCTGCAACACCAGGGAAGCAGACATAACCCTTGGGTATGACTGGGAGATCCCCATCTTGTGAGAGGAGAGGCTGGGGCGAGGGGCACTAGCTCCTGCTGCTTTCCAGGAAGCCCAGGTGCCCTGCTGCTCACTACCCCTGCTCTGCTCTAATTGCTAGCCCCAACTGTTTTCTCAATGCCAAAAGATCCCAGGTGTCTTGGCTTCTTCACCAGCCCCTAGAGACCCTGCTACTCAGTTCCTTATACATCAAATCCCAGACTCCCACCCCTAGACCCTGCTGCCTACCTAGCACTGCTTTGTTGCCCCACATGATGATGTCATTGATATATGGTAGATGTTCAGGGGAATTATCCTGTTCCAGTGCTGCTTGGATTAGTCTATGGCAAATTGTAGGACTGTGCTTCCACCCCTGGGGCAGTTGATTCCAGGTGTATTGAATACCTCTTCACATGAAAGCAAACTGTTGCACTCTGCTGCCAAAAGAATTGAGAAAAATGCATTGGCAATATGAGTTGTAGCACACCACTTCTCTGCCTTTGACTCCAGTTTGTACTGGAGCTCTAGCACATCAAGTACAGCAGCAGTGGGCAGTGGCTTGACTTTGTTCAGGCCACAATAGTCCACTGTTAACATCCACACTCCATTAGACTTTTGCACTGGCCATATGGGACATTTAAAAGATGACTGAGTCTTGCTGGTCACTCCTTGGCTCTCCAGTGGGTGAATTAGCTCATGGATGGGAACCAAAGAGTCTCAGTTTGTACAATATCGCTGCTGGTGCACTGTCATGGTAGCAGTTGGCACCTGCTGTTCATCAGCCCACAGTAAGCCCACAACAGAGCGATCTTCTGATAGGCCAGGCAAGCTAGACAGCTATTTAATCTTCTGTGTTAGTAGCATTAAACAGCTCACATAATGGTGAAGAACGACCTGTGCCTGTGCAATAAAACCACCACATCAATCTCAGATGAGAAGAAGGAGGTCTATTCTCTCATCCTCTCCACAAGATAGTTCCCCCAGCACAGTAAGCGAGTGCATCACTGCCAGGGCCAAGCACATGGCCATTGTCTGTATTAACATGTTCCCAAGCTCAGCAAAATAAGGAGGCAATGCAGGAAGCAAACTCCACAAACACAGGATCCTGCCAATTAATAACTGCTACAGCTATAGCATGCTCAATTTAAAACTCCCGTTGTCTCAAGCCACATGTTGGGCACCAAAAAGGACTGTGGTGGGTTGACCTTGGCTGGCTGCCAAGCCACTCTCAGTCCCCCTCTTCAACAAAACAGAGGAGAAAATAAGATGAAAAAGCTCATGGGTGAAGATAAAGGCAGTTTAATGAAGAAAAGCAAAGGCTGTGCATGGAAGTAAAGCAAGGCAAAAAGATTTATTCTCTATTTCTCATCAGCAGGTGATGTCCAGTCACTTCCTGGGAAGTAGGGCCTCAGTATGCATAGTGGTTGCTTCAGAAGACAAATGCCATAATAACAAATCTCTCCCCCTGACCTTAGGCTTTTATTTTATTGCTAAGCACGTCATATGGCATGGAATATACCTTTGGTCAGTTTGGGTCAGCTGTCCTGGCTATGTCCCCTCCCAAACTCTTGCCCAGCCCCAGCCTACTGGCCTTTGGGCAGGGTTTGGATAGACAGCCTTCATGCTGTTCCAGACCTGTTCAGCAAAAACCAAAATACCAGTGTGATATCAACACCATTCTAGCTACAAATACAAAGCACAGCTCTGTAATTGCTTTTGCTTTACCTATGAAATTATCTTTATCTCAACCCATGAGTTTTCTCACCTTTACTTTTCCAATTCTCTCCCCCATCCTGCTGGGGGAGAGTAAGCGAGCAGCTGTGTGGCGCTTAGTTGCTGGCTGGGGTTAAATCACGACAAGGTGAAGGATTCAGTTTACATGTGCTGATATCATTATCACTGAACTGAAATCAAAACTAGTGTTAGATACTTTTCTGGGATACTTGTTGCTGGTAAACACGAGGATAAGAAACATCAACTGCAGCAGAAAAGTTCTGTTAACAAACCAACCTTAAGAGCCTTCTACCTTATCAGGGTTTTTCATGACAAGCCAGCACAGTTCACAAAGTTTTTAAGGAGCCAGTGATTTGGAGATAATTTTTTGATGTAACAGAGAACCATAAAGTGCTTGTTGCATACAAGATTGGATGCATGTATTTGGAATAGCGTGTCTACCAGGCATTTGGGAGTTTAATTGCATTGTGTTCGGCTGTGTTTGTTGTGTTCATGTCAGTGTTGACTATCCTTGAAGAATGTCCATCAGACAAGAATGAATTATCCTCACCATCACTGAATATAATAGTAAAAGTTACCTATTCATTTTCACTGGAACCTTAACTACCTGCAAGCTAAAAGTTAGGTCTACTAAAATTCAAATCAGCCTTTTTCCCGATTTCTTACTGAGAGTATTCCTTCCCTCCCACATCCCATTATACATCTGTGATCTCAGAACTGCAGTTAGCTATTTCAACTACCATTGCACTGCAGTGTGATTAAACACAAAGCTTTGAAAAAGCCTGGCTCCTGTTTTTAACATAAATTGTACAGGAATAATTTTTAGAAAAGCACAGGAAATGCTGTTTTCAGAATGAAATCATTTAAGTTGAATTAACAGGACAGAAAAAGAAATGTGACAATCAGGACAGGCAGTCTGTTTTTACCACTGCTGCAGTAGAAGGCCCTGCTTTTAAAAAACAGGGGTGCTGTGTGCAAAATGAACGGAGCAATTTCTATTTCCAGAGCGTGTGCTATCATTTCAGATCTAATTCATAGAATCATAGAATCCTACAATGGTTTAGGTAGGAAGGGACCTTAAAGATCATCTGGCTCCAACCCCACTGCCATGGGCAGGGACACCTCCCACTAGACCAGGTTGCTCAAAGCCCCATCCAACCTGTCCTCGAACACCTCCAGGGATGGGGCCTGTACAACATCTCTGGGCAACCTGTTCCAGTGGCTCACCACCCTCATAGTGAAAAATTTCTTCTTAATATCTATTCTAAATCTACCCTCTTCCAGTTTGAAGCTTCAAAGAGTTGCGGTGAAAGGCAGGGGGATTGGAACTAGATGATTTTTAAGGTCCCTTCCAAACTAAACCATTCTATGATTCTATGAGTGCGACTGCCCAGCCAGTTCCTTATCCACCAAGTGGTCCATTGGTCAAATCCATGTCTCTCCAATTTAGAGACCAGGATACCGTGCAGGACAGTGTCCAATCATTTGCACAAGTCCAGGTAGATGATGTCTGTCACTCTCCCCTTATCCACCAATGATGTAATGCCGTTGTAGAAGGCCACCAAATTTGTCAGGCACGATTTGCCCTTAGTGAAGCCATATTAGCTGCCACCAATCACCTCCTTATTTTCCATGTGCCTTGGCAGAGTTTCCAGCAGGATCTGCTCCATGGTCTTGCCAGGCACAGAGGTGAGACTGACCAGCCTGTAGTTCCCCAGGTCTTCTTTTATACCCTTTTTAAAAATGGCCACGACTTCTCAAATGTGACGGACAGTGGTTTCACAACTTCATCTGCTAGTTCCCTCAGGACCCGCGGATGAATCTCATCAGGTCCCACAGATGTGCACCTTCAGGTTCTTCAGCTGGTCTCAAACCTGGTGTTCTCCTACAGTGGGCGTTTCCTCATTCTCCCAGTCTCTGCAATGACAATGATGCAGGGACATCTTCAACTAGATCAGGTTGCTCAGAGTCCCGTCCAAACCAACCTTGAATGTTTCCAGGGATGGGGCATCTACCACCTCTCTGGGCAACCTGTTCCAGTGCTTCACCACCCTCATTGTAAAAAATTTCTTCCTTCTACCTTGTCTAAATCTAACCTCTTTTAGTTTAAAAACATTACCCTTTGTCTTATAGCAATAGGCCCTGCTAAAAAGTTTATCCCCATCTTGCCCCTGATAAGGACTAAGAAAGCTGCTAGGAAAACAGTGTTTCTTGTACTTGGCAAATGAGATGAATGCTTATATTTACAATGGAATACAAGCACTGTAACTTATGCATTGCTATCACTTTGTTAACTAGTGCAGTAGGGATTTGCTTAGTGTGCTCAATCTGACCTGCCTAAATGCACATGCTGTGGTTCTACCAGCAGTAGAACATGGCAATGTCATAGTGTAGTTATACACATCATAGAACAAATCTGTAGCCTGCATTAAACAGAATTAGTTGTACACGTGTTGCATAAGTTCACTTGCACTCTGATCTAAAAAGAAAAGAAGCACCTGCAAATATGTAAGCATACAATTAACTCACACAAAACGAGGCACTGCTATACAGAGAGCCCACAGTCCTTTTGGCACCTGCTAAATCCGGCGTTATTTGCCTAAGAAGTGGAAAATAGAGCACACTTGTAGTGCTAATAGCTTTTCACTTTGTAGCTATGTAATAGCTTTTGTCCTAGTAATAGGAGTGGTCAGGTCATAAGATTGAAACTTCACACTATCCATTGAAATTGTTCTTTTCACACAAACAAATTTAATCCTCTGCATGACTAAGGTTAATATTATTAGTTAGCACAACAAGCAGGAAAGAGGGTTTTTCCAGCTTTTTATATACATTTCATACCACCAGAAGAAATCTGCATCTAGAGAGCTTGTTCCTGATTTCACCTATGCTGGGATTCAGGTCTAAAGAATGGTACCTCAGCAGACAAGTATCAGTCTGATATGTGACCATTGCCTATGTCAATGCCTGATGATTCATTTGAATATATGGTTTATTTATGGTTATATACGAATACAATGTTTCTTAGCACGGTACTGACTTTGTCTACAGAAAACCCTGATGTAAGAAAGACCCATAATGACAGCAGACAACTTAGCACCTGCACTTAATCTGACATACATGTCCGTAGCAGACCTGTGCTACAGGTGGTCCATACTACAATGATTTTCTTAGAGTAGAAGTCTCCCATTTATTTTGTGATATGCACCCTTTACAAACAATTACCTTCTTAACAGGTTTTTTGTCCTCTTGGAGAAACATGCTTCCTTCAGGTAAACACAGAATGATGGGAGATACAGCTTATAAATAGAGCACTGAAGAGCAAAAGATACTTTAGTACTGGCTCCAGATTGATACTCAGTTCTTCTCAATCTGAGCTTTTACATGTACAAAACATACACAAACCCTGTTGTCCTTTATTATAAAGTGTTCTAAGAAAGGTACAGGGGAAGTGAGTTGAGAATGTCTTGACATAAAACATTATTACCAGCTAACTTGCTTTGTGATCTTGGGAAGTGCATTTATATCCCTGTGTTTCTATTTTGGTTTTTCAGTCTTCTCCACACGCTCTGTTACTTCTCCAGGGCAGGCCTTTACTCCTATGGTGCACAAGAATAGTTCTTTGAACATTGCAAGTTCTATCACACCAGGAATAACAAAGTCATTTGGTAAGCATTTAAATTGTTTTCCTGCTGGCACTTCTGAGGTGTCTCCTACACTTCCTACAAAACGCACATGCAAGGAATCTTCCTCTATAGTAAAAGACTCAAAGACCATAATTGTAGAGTAAAATTCAACTGCTTGACTACATTCCTGGGAAAGGACTGAAAGTGACAGGGTGTCTGCCCAGAAGCAGGTCTTTTTTGAATTATTTCATTATTAAATTAATGGCTACAGTGTCACAAATACATACTAAGTTGTCCATGTAAATGTGGAAGATGCGTGCCTGCCTCCACAGTTGCTGTGGTTCGATGGCTGGTGTGCTGGCATCCATCTGTACTGGACATTTAAACTTTGTGAGGAACTGAACTGTGGTTTGTACCTAGACTTCAGTAAGGCAGACAACAAGGAAACTGCAGTGAAAGTGATGCAAAGCGACTTTCTTGTTACTTATTCTAAATGGAGATCCTTGATGTCTTCAATCTACACCTGTATGATCGATGTTACAGCACTTGACCTCACAGAGATGTATGATAGTTAGGGCATGTGCAATAAAAACATTGATGACAGTACTCAGGTACCTCCACATGCATGTCATTTTTAATTTTTTTCTGTAGCCTTAACATGTGGTCTATATAATGTTGATAGCAAATCCATTGGAAGATTTTTTCTTATCCCTCTCCCTTCCTCTTATAGATGTGTGATGCATCAGATACTAACAAAGTCTTCCCTTTGCTGGCAAATTTTCAAGGAATGGTACAATTGTGTTCAGCATAAAACATTGTCCTAACTTTAGGGGAGAGGCTGTTCAGAACAAAATGAGTATTTTGGTGTCCTTGGTGAGGTGAAGTGTTAGTAACTCAACATATCTCTCAGCACGAGCTCATTTTTATCATTTCAAATAGCTGGAGAGCCCAATTTTTCATTGCCTGTCATTCAGTGATCCATTTGCATCCCAGGGTTTGAATATCAATGCCTCTAAACAGTGATGTTTTCATACCCTCTCTGCAGAGGTGCAAGTGAGTTGCAGCACATGTGCTCATCAGATTGGCTTTCATGAAGTTGTTATATACTTTAACAGGAAGCAATTCATTATATGAATCTCATGACTTGTTGATAGTTTCCAAAAGTCTTTCCTTCAGTTTGATTAAATACCTGGGCTTTTCTATTTCATCACAACACTGTTGCCCAAGCAAGTCAGTTTTCTCTTGACTGATAGATGTATATGCAAAGTCGTATGTGGGGATCTGTTTAGAGCTGACTAACCTCCACTGTTACTTGCTTTCTTTGGGGGAACACTTTTTCTTGAGGTTTAGAGTGAACAAAAGCGTATCTTCACCTGGACCAGAAATGGAGATCATGCTGCATACGAATCTGTTCACCTTTGCACTCTTTCATCAGTGGAAGAGACCTCTGGCTGCTGCTGAAGAATCACCTCTATTTGCCTTAGTTCAGCCCTCGGTTCTTCTTAATTTGTGCAAGGGATTTCTTGAATCTGTCTCTCACCTGAACTGTAGTGTAGAGTTCCATGAGGTTTTGTTGAAACACTTACATGAATTGACATGTGAAATTGATGTGAAACCACATGAAGAGCTTTGCTGAATTTCCAGATTTGACAAAACAAGGAAAGCTGTCCTGGTTCTGGTAAGGATAGAGTTAATTTTCACAAGGAGCTGCGATGGGACACAGCCAGGAATGGCTGACCCAAACTAGCCAAACAGGTATTTGATTGAACCTGATGCCATGTATATAGCCTGGGAGCAGGCCAGCGTTTGGGTTCTGACTGGTGAGCGGAAGTACATTTATCGTGTTTTGTATATTCCTCTAACAGTATTATTTTTATTGTTTTCCTGTTTCGTTTGCTGCTCTGTTAAACTGCATTTATCTCAACCCACTTTTGGCTTTTTCTTCCGATTCTCCCCCTATCTCACCACTGGGGGTGGAGGCGAGTGAGCAAAAAAATTGCATGGTTCTTTGTCGCCGGCTGGGGCTAAACCACAACAGTCCTTTTTGGTGCCTAACGTGGCACACGAAGGGCTGAAAAACCACAGATCTGACCAGAGTATGTTAAAATTAATTTGTTGTACACAGTTATTATACTAGTTAAATAGTCGCTTGTCACAATGCTGCTTTGTTTGTTCACATGGCTGTGTCATGGCTTATGTTCTTATATGCCGTATGTACTCCCCACGATGCTATTTATCACCTCTGGGAGAAGGATCAGGATTATCATTTTGCTGTCCTGTGTAATATCAAATTCTGATATGATAACATCACTCTTCAGGCTCTTATGTTGGTATGATTACATGGCATTGCTGTCCTGCCTATACCTCAGGCATCATTTATTAATAACCACACCCAACCTATGGGGGAAACAACCCTTTCATCTCCCTTTTCTCCTTCGGGCTGGGTACAACACCTTTTGAGAATTTTTAATACCCTTGGGATCTTGAAACCAGCATGATCCTGTTGCTATGTCTCCTGAATGTGTTTCAGGACTTGTTTAGGGTTAAACAACTGTTTAAGACTACCACCCAGAGATCTGCCCCGAGGCTGGATAGTCATGGGTGGCATGGCAGAATATGGGCAGGTATCTAGAGAACTTCTCACCTCCAATGGTTTGGGACTTCACTCCTGAACAACTACAGGTCCCTGGTAAAGTGATAGAATATTTAAAGGAAAATGCTGTGGCTATTCCACAGAGGCACAACTTACTGCAAGGTGCTGGGCCCTGGCCAGTATCTACCAAAAACTGCTTGATATTATGCAGCACCCTCAGGGGAAAGAGGGGGAAACCAGACGGACAGGTACCGCAGCTACTCCAACTCCTGCTACAAGCACTGTGTCTATTCCAACCCCTGCAACAGGTACTGTGGCTACTCCAGTCCCTGTGACAGGCAATGCGGCTACTCAAACCCCAGTGGCAGGCACTGCAGCTGAAACAGACAACCAACCCGTGCCAGTATCAGTTGCCCCCGATACTGAGAAAGAAATACACAAGGAAATCAGTTTGCTTAGTAAGAGATGACAATGAACAAGGACCATCACAAGAATGGGAGGAAGACACAGAACCAGAGATAATCACCCGATCCCTACACCTGAGCGAGCTGCGAGATACACAAAAAGACTTCAGCTGATTCCCGGTGAGCACATTGTCACCTGGCTGCTCCGATGCTGGGATAATGGGGCCAGTAGCTTGGAATTAGAGGGCAGGGAAGCCAAGCAGATGGGATCCCTGTCTAGGGAAGGGGGCACTGACAAGGCAATTGGGAAAAAGACACAAGCCCTCAGCCTCTGGAGGTGACTCCTGTCAGGTGTGAGGGAAAGGTACCCCTTCAGTGAAGGTGTTGTATATCATTGAAGAAAGTGGACCACCATGGAGAGAGGTATCCAGTACCTGAGGGAATTAGCTGTGTCGGAGATGGTTTATTATGACCTGGACAACGCACAGTTACCCACAGATCCTGATGAATTCCTATACACGCAGCCCATGTCCCGGAAGCTTGTACGGAGTGCATCGTTGTCATATGCCAGCTCATTGGCAGTGATGAAATGGAAAGGTGAAGAGAGACCAATGGTGGATGAGGTGGCAGGCCATACGACAAAGGTCTCTCTTCCTCCCTTGTCTTGGTTGTGGAGAAACTGTCCCACAAGGTCCAGCAACTCCAAGAGAATATGTCCTACTCCTCACCTGTACAGGCCAGCATCTCAGCTATTAGGAGAAGGCGTTTCTCTACTTGAGAGAGGATATAAAGGGGACATACCATGAGGCATCCTGTAGTTTTACCTGTGTGACCACGGATAAGACATGAGGAATTGGGATGGGCAACCTACGCAATTCTGCAGGCATGGGTACATGAGTTGCAAGGAAGAACAATCACAAAAGGGGATCCCTCCAGGAAAAGCGCTGCTCCAGTTTCCAGCAGGCAGTTCCCCAGACAGAGTAGAAGGCCTCATCTCACCTCTGGCCCTCTTGAAGGGACTTCCAAGTAATTTCTGCAAGAAGTGAGTAACAGATACTATGACCAGGATTAGAGGGGCTCTGCCTCCAGCCAGGTAGGGGAAAGGCACAACCAGGTTTATTGGACTGTGTGGATTCTATGGCTGGGACATCAGACCCACAGTAGCATAAAGGCTCTAGTGGACACCGGTGCGCAGCGTACCCTAGTACCACCAAGCTAGAGAGGGGCAAAACCCATTTGTATTTCTGGAGTGACCGGGGGATCCCAACAGTTGACTGTACTGGAAGCACAAGTGAGCCTAACTGGGAATGAGTGGCAAAAATATCCCATTGTGACTGGCCCAGAGACGTTGTACATCCTTGGCACAGACTACCTCAGGAGAGGGTACTTCAAGGGCCCAAAAGGGTACCAGTGGGCTTTTGGCATAGCTGCCTTGGAGATGGGCGAAATTAAACAGCTGTCTACTTTGCCTGGTCTCTCGGAGGACCCTTCTGTTGCAGGGTTGCTGAGGGTTGAAGAAAACCAGGTGCCGATCGCTACCACAATGGTGCATCGGCACTAACTGAGACTCTCTGATTCCCATCCAAAAGCTGATTTGCCAACTAGAGACCTAAGGAGTGATCAGCAAGACTCATTCACCCTTTAATAGTCCCATATGGACAGTGCAAAAATCTAATGGGGAGTGGAGACTAACAGTTGACTATTGTGGCCTGAATAAAGTCAAACCACTGCTGAGTGCTGCGATGCCGGACACAGTAGAACTTCAGTACAAGTTAGAGTCAAAGGCAACGAAGTGGTATGCAACAATTGATATCGCTAATGCATTCTTCTCAATCCCTTTGGCAGCAGAGTGCAGGCCACAGTTTGCTTTCACTTGGAGGGGCATCCAGTACACTTGGAATCCTCTGCTCCAGGGGTGAAAACACAGCCCCACCATTTGCCATGGACTGATCCAGACCACACTGGAACAGGGTGAAGCTCCAGAACACCTGCAATACATTGATGACATCATCGTATGGGACAACACAGCAGAAGAAGTTTTTGAGAAAGGGAAGAAAATAGTTCAAATCCTTCTGAAAGCCAGTTTTGCCATAAACCAAAGTAAGGTCAAGGGACCTGCACAAAAGATCCAGTTTTTAGGAATAAAATGGCAAGATGGACGCTGTCAGATCCCAATGGATGTGATCAACAAAATAGCAGCCATGTCTCCACCGACTAGTAAAAAGGAAACACAAGCTTTCTTGGACATTTTGAGTTTTTGGAGGATGCATATCCCAGATTACAGTTTGATTGTGAGCCCTCTATATCAAGTGACCTGGAAGAAGAACGATTTTGAATGGGGTCCTGAGCAATGACAAGCCTTCGAACAAATTAAACAGGAAATAGCTCATGCAGGAGCCCTGGGGCCAGTCTGAGCAGGACAAGATTTTAGAAGTGTGCTCTACACTGCAGCCGGGGAGAATGACTGCAGTGTAGAGTACACTGGAGCCTCTGGCAGAAACCACCAGGGGAGACTCAAGGTCAGCCCCTAGGGTTCTGGAGTCGGGGATACAGAAGATTTGAAGCCCGCTATACTCCAACTGAAAAAGAGATATTGGCAGCATTTGAAGGGGTTTGAGCTGCTTTGGAAGTGGTTGGTACTGAAGCACAGCTCCTCTTGGCACCTCGACTGATGGTGCTGGGCTGGATGTTCAAAGAGAAAGGGTCCCTACTACACATCATGCAACTGATGCTACGTAGAGTAAGTGGATCACACTGATCACACAGTGAGCTTGCATGGGAAACCCCAGTTGCCCAGGGATTCTGGAAGTGATCATGGACTGGCCAGAAGGCAAAAATTTCAGAATAGCACCAGAGGAGGTGACGCGTGCGGAAGAGGCCCCACTGTATAATAAACTACCAGAAAATGAGAAGAAACATGTCCTATTCACTGATGGGTCCTGCGGGACTGTGGGAAAGCATCGAAAGTGAAAGGCTGCTGTGTGGAGTCCTGCATGACAAGTTGCAGAAGCTGCTGAAGGACATGGTGAGTCGAGCCAGATTGCAGAAGTGAAAGCCATCCAGCTGGCTTTAGACAATGCAGAATGAGAAAAATGACCAGCACTTTATCTCTAGACTGCTTCATGGGTGGTGGCAAATGCTCTGTGGGGGTGGTTACAGCAGTGGAAGCAGAGCAACTGGTAGCACAGAGGCAAACCCATCTGGGCTGCCTCATTGTGGCAAGATACTGCTGCCTGGATAGACAATCTGGTTGTGAAAGCATGTCACATAGATCCCCACGTACCCAAGAGTCCGGCCACTGAGGAACACCAAAACAACCAGGAGGTGGATCAGGCTGCTAAGATTGAAGTGGCTCAGGTGGATCTGGACTGACAACATAAGGGCTCAGTTGACCCGTGACACCTCAGGCCATCAACGAAGAGATGCAACATATAGATGGGCTTGTGACTGAGGGGTGGACTTGACCATGGACACTATTGCACAGATTATCCACGAATGTGAAACATGCACTGTGATCAAGCAAGCCAAGTGGTTAAAGCCTGTTTGGTATGGAGGACGACGGCCAAAATATAAATATGGGGAGGCCTGGCAGATTGATTATATTACACTCCCACAAACCCATCAAGGCAAGTGCCATGTGCTCACAATGGTGGAAGCAACCACCGAATGGCTGAAAACATACCCTATGCCCCATGCCACTGCCTGGAACACTGTCCTGGGACTTGAAAAGCAAGTCTTATGGTGACATGACACCCCTGAACGAATTAAGTCAGACAACGGCACTCATTTCCAAAACAACCTCATAGACACCTGGGCCAAAGAGCATGGCATCGAGTGGGTATATCACATGCCCTATCGTGCACCAGCCTCCCAGAAAATTGAATGATGGACTGGTAAAAACTACACTGAGAGCCAAGGGTGGTGGGACCTTAAAACATTGGTATACACACTTAGCAAAAGCTACCTGGTTAGTAACACCAGGGGATCTACCAACTGAGCTGGCCCTGCCCAATCAAAACTTCCACGTACTGTAGAAGGGAATAAAGTCCCCATAGTGCACATGAAGAATACATCAGGGAAGACAGTCTGGGTTAGCCCTGCCTCAGGCAAAGGCAAACCCATCCGTGGGATTGCTTTTGCTCAAGGACCCGGGTGCATTTGGTAGGTGATGAAGAGGATGGGGAGGTCCAATGTGTACTTCACTGGGATTTGATTTTGAGTGAGAATAGCCAATAAATCAAATTATATTATGTTTATTGCTAAATAACCCTGCATTGTATGTCATCACTGCTACAATTGCTATATGCCATATCAATGGTACTACAATAAGAATCACCCAAACTAATTAAGGATGAATTTTGATTAAACCAAGCATAGTGCAACGGTGATAGAACTAGAACTGGCTTTAGCAACTGGTGCCCAGCAAATTCCTCGAGATCAACATCTTCAACTCACAGACCAATGGGCATGGGCTGCACCAGATATATCAGCCATGAGCTCCGGATACAGCATCCAACACTACACACCATCTCACCTACCCTGAGAGACCATTATGACAGATGGAACCCAAAGTAATGCATTAAATTAACTCCATGGACATTTTAGAGGGATGCAAGTGGTGGTGATTAATTACAAAGTATAAGATCTGGGCATGACATAGATGGTATAGAATAAAGGGCTGGTTTCACCTGGGATAGGGTTAATTTTCACAAGAAGCTGGGAGGGTACACAGCCCAGACAGCTGACCCAAGCTGGCCAAGTCGGTATTCGACACCATGTGCCACCATGCTCACTATATAGCTGACGGAGTTGACCGGGGCAGTAATCACTGCTTGGGAGCATGCATCCAGTGGCGAGCAAAATTACACTGTGTATTACTTGCTTTATATTCTTTTATCAGTATTGTTGTTGTTGTTCCCCTCTTTTCTATGCTGTTCTGTTAAACTGTCTTTATCCCAGTCTCCAACTTTTGGCCTTTTTCTTCTGATTCTCCTCCCCATCCCACCGGGGAAAGCAGGGGAGAGGAGTGAGTGAGGGGCCATGTGGTTCTTTGTTGCCATCTGGGGATAAAATATGACACAAGCTCTAATTTTTTTCCAAGGTTCTGGGTCATAATTGTAAAAATGCAAACTAAAATTCAACTCCAATAGGTGCAGAGGCCAGCTCCAGTTATTTCTGGGTTCACCAACATTTCCGCTCAGATCACATTGTCAGTAAGTGTGGTTCAGAAAAGGATCACAAAACTTTTAATGAATACAAATGAGGAAACATCCCAGCACTACATTTCATCAGCTGTCTCTGGGTTTTTTAACTTACGGAGTGCAAACTATAAAGTATGAGGAATGATGTATTATAAGAATCAATGAAACTTGAGGCAACTACTATAAAAATAATACACAACCTCCACCTTGCCCTCACAGCTCTGCAAAGAATGATAACATTTGTTACCCTTGCACAGCATTCAGACACCCCTACAATCTGAAACATAGCATCTTGAGAAAGTACAGAAATTACCTAGCTGGGTGACAGTGAACAGTCTAGGTCTTTGCGACATCCACATGATGTTCAGTGATAATCTGCAGTCCTAGGTTTGCAATTTACCGCTTTCTTTCTCCCAAGACACTGCTATTGTTGGAAAACTTTTCAGTGAGCCATCAGTACTTTGCCAACTGGGAATGAGGCGTACGGCAGTGATTTCAACTTGGATTAAGAAGTGACTGACATGCATTATTTTTTGGTTTTAATGACATAAAATGCAATGCAACAATGCCTTGGATGGGACAGGGAAAGCACACAGGTTCTTTTTCATTTCTGGACACTAGCTGAGTCTGGTTCGCTATGTCCGATAAAAAGTAAGTCATATCAATGCTGGATTTCAGCATAAAATCTCTGATTTAGATGATTTCATTTTCTTTTTCTTTCCTGTGTCATATTATGCAGCCAGTCTAATTGGCTGTAAAACAGGCAGTATAGGTGCAAATGCATGCACCTGTGTCTTTCCTAAGGAAAGAAAAGATTGTATTCATCTGGATGAGATTCAGAATAACATTATGATATCAAGAAAAAAAATATTCCCCAAACCACTGGAGGCTAAATGGTAGTATTCTATTAAATGTATGAAAGCTAGGAAAGAAATTAACTTCCAGGTAAAATTAGTCATGTTATTACAATTGACTCGATAGTTCTATCAACTACCTTCATTTACATGGCCCTCTGCTCCTCCGGAAGCCAGCTATGAGAGAAGGCTTCAGGAAGCACAAGGCGGATTATGTGCATGAATAGCATTTTCACAGGTCCTCTAGCAAGGTGGTAGGAACAAAGAGAGGTGGTAGGAACAAAGACTGAAAATAGAACCACCACCACTGACTCAGCACCTACTTCTACTCAGAACAGCTTCAGCATAGCTTTTGATCTGTCTTTTCCAGTACAGCTTCTGCACAGATTAAAGCTGAGTCTTAGGACGTGGGCTCTGGATTTAAACAATTATTATGCGTTTTGCAGAACTGGGACATGGATATGACGTCTGAAGAAGAATAATTTGTTTGACTAATTGCCTTATTGTATGTGTTATTGTTGAAAAATTGTTGAGAAATTCCATGCAACTGCTCACGTCATATTTCCTGTCACCCAGAGAGCAGTGGTGAGAATTTATCTTCTACACTGGCTGAATGGGACCCCATTTGACATTCAAAGTCCTCTGGACAGTTTTGATTGGGTATTTGAAATAATATGGCATGTTCTAACCTAGAGATAAATATTTTTAATGCAAGAATGAGTGACTGGATGCATTGATATGCATTTATATGGATTTCTAGTAGGAATTGTTACATTCCTGAATTATTTGGGTTTTTATCAGATATTCTTATTTCCTGTTTTTTTTCCGAGTACTTCTGAAAGTCAGGGGTTTCACTGGAATTTTTTTTTTAGTAATTCTGGAGGCATCAATATGCAGATAACTTATTTAAAACCACTTAGAATACTTCAGAATATTCTGTTTCATTTTGCCTTGTATCGCTGTTACAACAAAAGGAACCTAAGCTCCTGCTTAATTTCCTGCATGCATCTGGCTCTATCTGCCTAACAAGGTTCACTGACAGACCAGTACCCTGTCTGCACTTTCTGCCAATGGCTCAATATCCAAGTGGAAACCAGTGATGAGTAGTGTTCCTCAGGGGTCAGTACTGGGACTGATGCTGCCTAATGTATTTGTTGGTGACATGGACAGTGGGGTTCAGTGCACCCTCAGTAAGTTTGCCGATGACACTAAGCTGTGTGGGGCAGTTGACACCCTGGAGAGAGGGGATGCCATGCAGGGGACCTGGACAGGCTTAAGAGGTGGGCCTGTGCCAATCTCATGAAGTTCTACAAGGTCAAGTGCAAGGTCCTGCACATGAGTCGGGGCAATCCCAAGCACAAATTCAGGCTGGGTGGAGAATGGCTTGAAAGCAGCCCTGAGGAGAAGGACTTGGTGGATGAGAACTCAATATGATCCAGCAATGTGTGCTCACAGCCCAGAAAGCCAGCTGCATCCTCGGATGCATCAAAAGAAGTGTGGCCAGTAGATTGAGGGAGGTGATTCTGCCCCTCTACTCCCCTCTCGTGAGATCCCACCTGGAGTACTGCATCCAGCTCTGGAACCCCCAACATAAGAAGGACATGGACCTGCTGGAGCAAGTCCAGAGGAGGCCCACGAAAGTGATCAGAGGGCAGGATCACCTCTTCTGTGAAGACAGGCTGAGAGAATTGGGGTTGTTCAGCCTGGAGAAGAGAAGGCTGTGGGGAGACCTTATAGCAGTCTTCCAGTATCTGAAGGGGGCCTACAGCTAAGATGGGGAGGGACTCTTTATCAGGGCATCTCGCGACAGGACAAGGAGTAATGGTTTTAAACTGAAAGAAGGTAGATTTAGATTATATATTAGTAAGAAATGCTTTACTGTGAGAGTGGTGAGACACTGGAACAGGTTGCCCAAAGAACCTGTGGATGCCCCACCCCTGGAAGTGTTCAAGTGTAGGTTGGATGGGGCTTTGAGCAACCTGGTCTAGTGGGAGGTGTCCTGCCCACAGCAGGGGGGTTGGAACTAGATGATCTTCAAGGTCCCTTCCAACTCTAAGCATTCTACAATTCTATGACCCTGTTGGTAAAGACAGCTTGTGGGAGGCAGCCTCTCCACTTGCCCATTGAAGTAGAAACCACTCTTACTGTGCTTTGAGGCCACTAATTCAAAGAGCTTTGACTCCTGACTTCATCATTGTCTTTCCACTTGTTTAAGTTGCCCTGCAGGCAACTGACTCCTGTTTTGGGCCCTGTAGGTCAACAGAGAGTGGCCACAGGGTGTGCATTCTGTTGCACCAGGGTGTGGGTGTCAGTATTATTCCGAGGCAGTGAATCCACTTCAGCCCTTAGCTTAGGTCACACCAGTCACTGCGCTTCCTCATCAGTATAGTTCCTTCACGAACATGAAGTCTGATAGGAAGGATGGTTCACCCCTCTAAGATCCTTTTATCTGAAGCAGAGACAGTGATGAAATGGGAAGAGCTGTAAAATTTTCTCAGAAGAGTTTTGACTTTGAATGCACATCAGGGAATAGTCACAGCCGCCTTAGCCATTTTGCCTTTATGTATGGCAATCTGCTTCATCACTTCATGGTTATTGATCAATGGCTATTAGTTCAGTGCTTCTGCTGTTCCTAGGCACTGTCAGGGAGGGCAGCATTCCAAGCTCATTCTCTGTTCTGAGGTAAAGTTTAACCAGAAGGAGATGGTGCGTGTTCAGGAAGCATCAAACTTGAGACACAGGATATGAGTTCTGCCACCAAGATGCCATGTCTCTACAGGCAAATCACTGCACTCTTCCATGCCTTGCTTCCCTTCTTCATCTTTCTGCTGCATATTCAGACTGCAAGCTTTTCAGGGCTATGGACATGTTTGTAGAGCACCTAACACAATGGGGTCTTGGACTGAGTTTTCTCTACACTGTTGCACTGCAAATGCAAAGCAAGAGAACCCATAGCATTTGACATTCCTTCATCTCTGAGGTCTACCATTTTGGGGTATTTCCTTATTGCACCATTTCATTTGCACCATCAAAGTCACTCTGAATGCTACGATGTTTCTGCTCTCTCTGTGTTCAGATGTTGGTAAAGTCCATTAAGGGTGACATGCCAATAGTGAGAAGATAGTAGGTAACAAGTATGTCCTGCAAGAACTGTCAATAATACAGACAGTTCTTGTCATGCACAGACAAAGCCCTTCTCATTTCACATACACTCCTTTCTCCTGTTTGTCTACAAATAAGCAAGTAATTGTTCATACTCCTCAGGTATGATGTGTGCTCAGCTTCATGATTTTTCTCCTCTTCTCACTCAGCTTTGCCTAGGGCGAGATATTTGCAACTCAAATGGAAGCTACAGCAGAGTACAGAAATGACTATTTGAGAACTGGGACCTCACCAACTGTGCAACTTCAAAGCAAGTAAATGCTGGGATGAAGTATGAAGAAGGAAATCAGAGGGTCCATCTTAAAGCTCTAAGATTTCCGTGTGCAGTCTTAGGAAAATGTTATTTTACTGCAGAAATAGAGGACCTGAATATATTTTCATGTATTACAAATGCTAATGTTTGTTTCCTGAGAGATGTGTCCCATCTACCTTTTGCATTTCTCATTCTTCAATGAGGTTAGCAATGTCCCAGTGGTAGCTGGGACAGACTCGCTCTAGTCCCTGCAGATCCAGTCCTTAGCCAGATGCTAAGTTGGTGACTCCTGCAGGAGTCCTGTGTCCAGTGACTCTTACAGGAGAAACTTAACATCTGGCAGGACTGTCCTCCAACTCATAAATGGCAACTTAGGCTATCCCCACAGTAAGCAGCAGACAGCTGCAGACATGAAAGACACATCAGTCATGAAGTCAGCACCAGTGGAAATATCTTGTTAAGCCACCTGTACAGTTGCACAGTACTGTCCTGTTGATTTCATATGTCCTTCCCAACTACTTTAAAGACAAATTAATGTCTGCAGGAAACTGGATATGCATTTTCTCCACATGAAACTTGCAGGTGAACATGTTTATTTGCCCGTGGAGTAAAGAAAACATTTTTAAAATAGGCGTATCAGCTTTCTATTGAGAGAGGCAGCCTTTTAAAAATCTGACACAACTCTCTGCTGAATTAGTTTTTTCAACTAACTACCATCTTGTCAGTCTTACTTGCAGCAGATCTTTTCTATATATCCCCCTCATAATCAGGCACTTCAGCAGCACTGAGGGGGACAAAAGAGAGGTAAAAGAGACAAAAGGATTCAGTTTAAGAATCATCCCATTGCAAAGTCTAGCTTACACAAAGCCTTAGATGCCACTTCAGCTGTTATCAGCTTTTAAGAGATGCCTTGGGGAGAGTAGAGGTTTAACTGGTTCAATTTTTAATGAAACAATACACCTAATGCCTCTGTTTTCAACACGGGACCACAGGAAGAACCCCGAGGATCATACTGTATGACTGCTTCTGGCAGACCATTTGGAGATATGTAAATCTAGGCTCAAATTTTGTGTTGTTTTCTAGGCAGAATTAGTTATGAGGTTGGAAGAAACAAGCATTCCTGCTCTGCAAAAGAGCTTCCATCAGTGTCAGATGTTCCTCTAGTGATTATTCTGACTCAAACCAGTGAGGTCTGAATTCATCTGAAGTGAAAAGTCTCCCATACTGATGCTAGGTCTAGCTAGCTGACTCCAGATCTAGCTCATGTAATATTATCGTGAAAAGGCTTGATTTAAATTTAGAACCAACAGGAAAATGGAACTCCACATCTCCAGAAGCAAATAAAGTGCCATGCACCAAAACTGTCAGGTTACCGTGTCTGCAAGACTGCTGACCCATACCGCACAGAAACAGCCTTCCTGAACTTCCAGATAGCTTGTAGCCCTGAGTGCACGTTAGATTAATAGTTGAAGTAGCTTCATACTGCAGAAATATCTTTTCTTTCCTTATTTCTGGAAGACAAACTAGGTGAAAAAAAAGTTAGAAAGATTGTCTTAGTTGAAGGACTCATGCTATTCTCACACCTTTTCCTGTAGAATAAGATTCTCCAGTATTCAAATCTGCAAAGTTTTGGAGGGCTCACAAAAAAAACGAAAAGGAAGTCTGCCACAATGCAGTCTTAAGTATTGGAGCAGTTTTAAAGCAGCTGCCCCCCAAGAAGTGAGTGAAAATGAATCATCATAAAGCAATAGTGGCTCTGTTCAACTCTTTCTAATCTGTGCACTGCCAGGAGCTTCATGCAGGCTGCATGTCCTTGCCCTTTATCAGCAACCTGAAAGAGGTGCAGACATCTTGGAAAGGTGAAGCAGAAGATGTGACAGGAAAAGTACTTCAGACCCTTGTGTTCCACAAGATGATGAGATAGAAGTTGTTGAAGTTTTTCCCTGATTCAGGCTGGAGACATGAGGGGTTAGCTCTGCGGAGTTCAAGCAAACAAATTAAGAAAGGCTTTCAATAGCTTTATATAATTGCTGGTACACATGAATCACACCAGCAGTAGGCTACAAGTCCCAGAGGTGCTAGCTCTCTGGGGAATCATGGTCAACTTTTTCTACACTAGGTGAAAACCTCAATCAAATAACATGAAGGAGTGAGGGAAGAGGGTGGCACAGCAGGGTAATGCTGGCAAAGGCATGATTTGCAGAAACCCTTCCCACCCACAGCATTGCATAGGAGAACATGGCACTGCTGTTGTGTGCAAAATGAAATGAGTTCTCTGCCTGAACATTTAGATCTCACAGACTTCTTCCACTGACAGCAGCAATGGAACAACAGTGCATCCCTCTAGGTAGCAAATTTTGCTAAGCAGCGATTTTTCCTTGGTTACGTATGTACCAACTTTCCCCTTATTTTACTTTTCCTGAAAACCAAACCCAGCTGGATTGGCTCAGCAAATGCAGCTGTTTACCTCACAGAGACGCATGGACGCACACACAGAGACATCTTCACTACTGTAAGAGAAACCCTTAGTTGCATTCCTTTCATCTTCTCCTGCAAATGGATTAGCTTGAATAATGCTTATCCGACAACAAATCAAAAAAACCATCACTCCCGTGACAAATTAAGGAGTTTACCGACACCTCCGATTTTTTGGCTAAACCGGCAGGCGCAATCCGACCCTGCACCACCAGCGCCCTGCATGAACCGTGCCCCGCTGACGCTCTCCAAGCTGGCGGCACGACGCCTGGTCCCCACCCGTGCCCCTAAGGACCGGCTCCGCCGGGGTGCCCCTCACCGCCCGGCGCCGGCGGACAACGCGCGGCTCTCCGCCCCCGCAGCCGTCCCCGCCCGCGGCCGCCCTCTCCAGCGCCGCCGGAGTCGAGCGCAGCCCCGGCAGTCGGCCACCAACCGACCGCGGCCTTTGCCCCCTCCCCGCGGGCCGTCGCCCCTCACGGAGCACCGCGCCGCTTCGCCGCGCGAGGAGCGGAGGGCGGGCGGCCCCCCACCCCCCTACCGCGGTGGCGACGAAGTCCCCCTCTGCACACCACAAAGGCGAAGGGTCCGCGCCGGTGCCCGTGCCCCGGCAGCCCGCAGAGGCGGAAGGCGAGACAGGGAGAGGACGGCTCCGGGCGCTGCGCGCAGGGTCCGCTCGGGGCGGGCTGAGGCCCGCTGGGCCCCGGGAGGCCCGGCCCACGGCGGAGCAGGCCCCGCTCCCCTGGGCACGCCCGGCCAAGGGGGCAGCGGCAGCACCGCCGCAATAGAGGGCGGCTGGCCGCCGCGCACGGGTGCTTTCCGCGGGTCGTCAGCCGTGGGGAGGCGGCGGGCCGGGGCGGAGGGAGCAAGCGAGAGACAAGACTTCCTTCTCCTCCTCCTCCTCGGCAGCGAGCCAGGCGGCAGCGGTGGCTTCTCCGAAGCAGCCAGCACGGCCGGGCACCGGCCTCCGCTGCCCGGCTGAGGGCTGCGCCCCGGGAGGAATCCCCACGTCGCCGATGCCGCCCACGTGTCCCCGTTGGCGCTGACTGCTCCTCCGTCCCCACGGCGGCGCTGCTCTCGGGAAGGCGGGCGCCGCTGGCCGGCCGGAGCGCAGGGCGATGCCGGTCGCCGCCTGCTCAGCGCCCCGGGGGGCGCAGTCCCACGCCTGCTTCCTCGCCCCCGCCCACCGGCAGGACCGCGGCGAGGAGAGCGGAGGCCAGCGGTCCCAGCCCCTCCGCCAGGCCGGCCGGCACGGTAGATGGGTGGCTTCTTCCGCCGCCCCCTTCCTGCCTTCCTTCTCCTCCTCCCCGCCGCCGCCCCCCGCCTCCTTCGCTGCCTCCTCCCCCGCTGCCGAGGCCGCCGCCGCCTCCACCTCCCCCTCTGCTGCCTGCCTCCTCCCGGCACCCCCGTCGGACCCGCGCTCGCTCCCGCTCCGGCTTCCTCGGGCTCGCCATGAGCGGCGGTGCCGCTCGCTTACCGCCGCCCCTCCACGGGCCGAGCCTGCCGGAGCCGGGAGCGCGCAGCCAGGGCCGGGGTAGCCCCGCCGGGCACGGTGCACCCCGCGCCGCTCCGGGCGCCAGAGGCCCGCCACCAGGTGAGCGGGAAAGGGGCCCTGGGGGAGGAGAAGTAGCTCCGGGCGTCCCACCCCTTCCCGGCACCGGAGCCGGCCCAAAGGGCCTCGAAGTTGTCCTCCGCTGCGCCTGGAGTCGCGGCCGCCCCCGGGGATCCGTCCCCGGCTGGGGGGGGGGTGGGCAGCGGGACAGGGGAGAAACTCCCGCCGGTCGCAGGGAGAGCGAGGGGAGTCGCGGCGGCTGCCCCCAGGCCGTGTGTCGCCCGGCCAGCCGCGGGGTACCCGGGGCCCTCTGCCTGTCGGTGGCCGGCGTGGCGATGTGTTTTGTTCCCCCCCCCCCCCCCCCCCCCCCCCCGCTGATCGGGATCCCGCGTTGTGAAGCGCGATCGGCCCGCGGTGCTAGGGCTGGGGATGTCGCCGCCGGTCGTTGTACCGCTGCCAGCGCGCTCCGCCCCCGCACCCCCGCCTGTCGGCCGCCGGCGCAGCCAGAGGCATTTGCGCTGGTGCGCTGCGCGGCTGTGCTCGCTCGCCATCGCGGCGGCGGCGGCGGTGGCCGCGACTTTGCGAGGGTTTGGTGTGCCCTCGGCAGCGCCGGGGCCTGGCCGGCCCTGCCCGCCTTGCTGCAGCGGCGGCCGGCGGCGCGGCGTGCCCTCCTGCTCTGCGGGGGCGCCCGCTGCGCCGCGCTCCGGGGAGGTTTGGGGGGTGTGAGGGGGGGTGGGGGGGGGGGTGGGCGTACGCGTCCCTGAATCGGGCGCTGCCCCTCGCAGCGGGCTGCCGGTGTGGCTCCGCAGCGCTCTGAAATCGCGTTGTCTCTGCGCGAACCCCGGTTGAGTGTCTTCGGGGGCCTCGAAAGCCGTCGCTTAGACGTGTTCGTGAGTTTCCTGTTAGAAACAGCCCGCAGCAGAGTCTTCCTGAGCAACTGGTTTGGGGCATGTGGTTCGCTTGTCCTGGAGCTATGATGTTTTCAGGACGGAGGTCCCAACATCTGGGTTGATGTGCTTATGGTCGAACACCAGAGCTGCTTCTGAGACTGCTCTGGAGTTTCCCACATGCCTGAATTTAAACGCGTGTCTATGTGGCTTCAGGACTGGGGCCTTGTATGTTTTGCTAAGCTGTGAAGGCAGCGAGAATGAAACTGTTCATATATGAAGTTAGTAATTAGGAAGTGGTATGGGACAGAAAACAAGGTGTTCTTTGGGCCTGGAGGATGAAGAAATGACGTATCTAAGTAGTCTTTTCTTAGAATGTATTTTTAGTGGTGCTCATGTCTTGGGGACTTCCTTGGATGATTTACAGGAGTCTGCAGTATGGGTGTCTATACTGATAGAAACCTTGGTCTGAAATGAAGTAGGTTTTTGTGTGAGCTAATGCAGGCAGGACGCAGGAACAACCACCAAACCACAGATGAAAGGCAAAGAACAAATTTAATCTTGGTACCTTGCGGACTGGGGGGGGTCTCTGAAGCAGCACCTGGGCAAAGGCATGCAAGTGGGGGCTGCACGCACAGCACTGGAGTGAGAGTCATTAGCAAGAGAGTCCTTATCACCGAGAGACTGACAGAGTGAGAGCTCCGACTTGCTGTTCTCACCTGTATTTCAAGGGTTCAAGCAGACATAGTTTTTCACTGTGCTTTGATCTTCTCCATCAACAAGGCAGTAATCTAAGTATGCTAGATAAGGTGTCCCTGAGTCTATCACAGATTTACTTTACCTAGGTGTGGATGTTCTACTTTCGAGCACAAAAGGCTGAGCAACAGTTAGTGTGATAATATGTGTTGTCCAGCACCCTAGGTGCGAGTCACTTGAGCGTGTGTACAATCCTCCTTGACAGGTTTTATAGATAGTTTTATAGATAAGTTATAGATAAGTATAGATAAGTTCCTCTTGGAATTTGTGGTTGATGGCATATTAAAGAATTACAATGCTGAAAGTGGAGGAACAACTTGAATTTTTGCCTTTGGATTGTATTACGTAGCTCAAAACCAACTTTTCCTATGACCACATAGCACATGGCGAAGATCAGTTTCTTCTGTCTAGCTATTTGGGCCTTCCAAATAAAATATATGGGAGAAAAATATTCTTGCAATATAGGTGATCTGGAAATGGAGGTTTTATGTGATAAAACTGTATTTGAACTTTTTGTTTTAAAATTGCTTGTACGTTTTTAGTGCAGATGATAACCTTATTTTAAAGCCTGATCTCAAAACCCCTTCTAACCTTCCCACGCTCTTAATAATCCGATAGACAAATTGACCTAGTATGTTACTATTGGGAGATAAAAGCTTTTGTATTTCCTATGATTTGGAAAACCTTGGTGGAAAAAAGAACTATAACCCTTATATATAATGAATTCATCACAGGCCTAGTGTACAAAGACCTTACTGTTGGATTAGGGAATGCTGAGCTTTTTCTTCTTCAAAAAGGGAGGGAGCTTTTGGGGTTTATTCTGAAGTTTTGGTATTCACTAGCACAGATCCTGTGCTTAAAAGTTCTGTGATTGATGCTAACTGGGATAGTCAGAACCAGTTGGCTCAAAAGAGCTCTTCCAGATGCCCGAGTTAAATGATTAAGTTTTACAATATACTGAAGTCACAGTAGCAGGTGAATGTTTGTTAGTCGTGATCTCAAGAAATACATAAAAAGTTTTCATGTAGTATGATCTCTGATTCATCTTCTAATTTTGAGATAACATGTCGTAATTTACAGACAAATCCAGGAGATTTCTAGACTGGGGATGAGAAATCTATTTTTTTTCCTCCAATTTTTTTTTTTCCTCCAAAGGGAAGGACTGTTATTCTGACTTTATGAAAGTCTACCTGTTTCATTTAAATATTTGCCACCAGAGGAAAAAATGATACACCAAACTCTGGCATCAGGGCCGAACTTGAATTGTTTTGCTGAGCATCCTCTTAGTCATGCTTTTGAAGGCAGGAGTCTCCTGTTGGCCATCCTCATACACTAACTTTTGATAAAAAACTGTATTGTGGTCTGATCTTCAAACACTAGGGGTTAGTGAAATTACTGTAGTTTGCAAACAAGGTTGAGGGAATGTTTACTACTTCTTTTGCCCCAGCAGAAAAATGTTTGTTGGCTGGTTCTTCTTTTTTGTTGTTGTTGTTTCTTTTGTATTGTTCTCCCAGTGTGTGTCAACAGAAGGGAAAGTCTCTATTCACGGCTGTCAAATTAGTGAAAGAATATTGGACTAGAAAATGCTGCACTGAAGAGCTGATTCTTTGTTTCATTCAGGAAATTGATCCTGATCTTAAGAGGCACTTCACCTTCCATAAAGTATCTTGCCTCTGCTGGGGGGTATGTGCATCTCCTCAGTGAAAAGGAGAAACCCACCTAGAGGCAAGGTTGTCAGCTAGGAAAATTGTGTCCGTAGTGGAAATTCTTAGACCTTTTCAGCTTCACTTTTTCTGTAAGGTCTATATTAACATTTTCAGGTTTTGCAGCATTTGGAAAAGAAAGATGGCTTTTGAAAGTTGCGGTGAACTTGAGATACTGCTGTGACATCTATAGCTGGTGAAAGCAGCTTTGCTCTTAAACATCTTTGTTATGCATATCATCTTTTTGCATGTGGTCTGGTAAACTTTGCTGTATTTAATTAATATTACTTGCCCTCATGTTGCAAAGTCTTTGGTTAGAATAACTTTAGAACTAAAATTATTGTACATGAGGCTAAGTCTTATCAGAATATACTGTTAAGAGGAGTAATGGGATTTGCTTATTTAGGCAGGTAACTAGGCATCTGCTAAGTCTTTCGGTTTGGAGAAGCTGAATCTGCTGATGAAAAGATCAGTGCCAGGTTTCAAACGCAGGCATAACTGTGGAACGTGAAGGGATGGACTTGCTTGTAAAGATAGTACTAATATGTTAATTAAGTGCAGTAGAAAGCTGTTTGAATTCATAGTGATTCTGCCTAATGCTGTATATGCTAAGCAGTTGTAATAAGTACTAAAACTCCTTGCGTGTTCACATTGGCACATGTAAGCTTTTGTGCCTTTAGCAGTAGTACATAGTTATATCATGTATGTGTGGTATGTGTGGTTTTGTTCTCAAACTAGAAAGCAGTTACTGTGGCTTTACAGTGAGTGTCATGCTTAGTTCTGGCATGCCTGGTGATAGATGCAAGTTTTCTGATTTATGTCATGGTGATGCCTTCACAGCTTCATAA
The DNA here is from genome assembly GCA_017639485.1 of Pluvialis apricaria. Classification (NCBI taxonomy): domain Eukaryota; kingdom Metazoa; phylum Chordata; class Aves; order Charadriiformes; family Charadriidae; genus Pluvialis; species Pluvialis apricaria. The sequence continues at coordinate 52,540,040 of CM030044.1, read as the reverse complement.
CCATGTAAAAGAAAGCAAGATGAAAAGATAAGTTCTTACTAAGAACAAGTGAAGCACATTGAGTATGTGGATGGTTTTCACGAGTTGCAGTTGATTTTGATGGATTAAAAACAAACAAACAAAAAAACCCACAAACAAACTGGAAACTAGTACTGCAGCAGCTTTATTTGAATTTGGTTCAAGTGCGGTGTTTGTAAGTAAAGAAGTGGCTTGGTGGTACTTCTTGGTCAGAATTACCACAGTATTGTAAACCTGTTACTGTGCATATTTGTTGGGTAGAACTGATCTGTCTTGGACACTAGATTGTAATGACCTTTAGTATCTCAGAATTATTTATTATAATGTTGGTGTGCTATTTTTGCTGGTTTTGAATTACAAAGGAAGACAGAAGGCTTTGGTTTTTTACATAAGGTAGTTGTAGTCGGAATAGATTCTAGTAATCATGGAATTAATGTTAGCAGGCATACATTGAAATTTTATTTCAAGAAGTTATAACAGCAATTAGTTTCATATTTATGGGATTAATTTGGGAAATAAATGCAAATGTACTTCCTTAACAATTATTTTCAGATAATGTACATTTATTTTAAGTCATTCTCTGTGACTACTCAATGACTTTATTTTTTTATTTCACTTTGACTTTGGTAAATTAATATGTAGTACTTATATGAACTGGAAATAATAATTTTATGGCCTGAAATTGTGCTATGCCATAAATGTACTGTATGAAGTTATTTTGGAGGTATGCTTTTTACGTGCCAGCACCAACCAGCTCAACTGAATGCTAGCAAATGTTGATATTACCCTCCCTGACATAAGTATTTAAAGATAGTGTGAGACAGATAAATGTATTTTAAGGAAAATTAGTAAAATTAATATGGCGATTTTTAATTGTAATTCTTACAGTACAAACAACTTTATCCTTGCTGATATTGGCATATTTCAAATGTAAAATATTGACGAGCACAGGAATGGAAAATTCCAAATTGTCTCTACAGTACAAATTTCAGTTTAATAACAGGAAAAAGAACCGGAGATAAGCATTTAATTTTGAAGTGCACGCTCTGCTTTGCAACATCTGCTTATGAAATAATCTAAACTATTCTTTTGGTCTAATCCATCAAAATACTCATTATTATTATTGTCAGTATCTGTTGAGTCAAACTGAATGACATACTGGAACTGGTCCTTCAGCTGTTAGAATGACTGAGTTTGAGGAGCTACACAGAAAAACACAATACACAGCTGCAGTGTGGCTGGCAATTGATTTGGTTTGTAAACTCACCTGTCTTTCATTAGCTACTGCCTTGGCTAAAAGTTGTTAATTGCCTAGAAAAGGGGTGAGAGACTAATTTTCATTGAGAGGGAAAGTGTTAGATACGAGTATGTTTTGATTTTTCTGCTGGAGTTGCTCCACAGGCATTAGTGAAGGTGACATGGATTTGCAGCTGAAAAGCGATTTAGGTCTGGCACCTTAAGTTTTTGGTTTAAGGTTTGTCTGTTTTTGAAACTGATGGTCTCATCTCAATTAAAGTAACTTATAACAGATAATTGATGATTCAATGTACAGTGTCAGTTCAAAGAAAAGGAATGTAATGAAAATTTAATGTATATGTGTGTATTAGCTTTATTCATGTCCTAACAGTTCCTTCTTACATCTTCATGATTTTTGTGTATTTAATGACAAAGCTACAACATTTGCACTTTCATATGCATCTGAAGTTGGCATCCCAGGCACATTACGTGTGCTATTTGAGCCCTGAGCTATTGATTTCCTACAGAAGAAAACTTAGGCCGCAAAGTGGATTTTATAATCTCACTGCTTCGCCCTTGCTTTCAATGGGTGTAGAACTGAAAAGTCAACACTCTTCTCAACATAGTTTGAGAATTATGTTTGCCTTGTCACAAAAAGGTTAAAATGAGAAATTGCTTTAAAGAATTTTAATAAACATGGTTGTGAACATTGTGAATTCTTGGAAAAGCTGTGCGCAATTAAAAAATAAGTGGTTTTTCTTCTTTCTTGACTTTTTGTGTTTAATTTTGCTACTTATACAGCCCTTTTTTTAACCCACAAATTATATTGGCAAAATGAAATTTACATGTGCATAGATTCTTTTTGACCCATGGTTTGTTTTTTTTCCTGAACAAGACAGGCTTTAAATCTTTTTCAACCAATAGCATTACAGCTTTCTTCTTAGTTCCTGCACCTCAGGTATTTCAAATGGTCTCTCATGGCATCTCCTTCATATCAGGAGTTCAGATGGAGATGTGTCATCTAAACATAAGAGTTGTCAGTGTTAATGTGATGCAAGATGTGGGTGGGATACCAAGAAGGTAGAGTACTAAAATGTCGGAGAGCATCTTAGAAGTTTTCAGTGGGAGCTCCCTTTGCATGAATATTCTAATATGATGGTGCTGCTTTCTTCCACCTTTGTTTTTCTGTTTTGTTTGGTTTTTGTGCTGATTTTTTTTTTTTAACACATTCTGTTTGCATTCTTCTATGTCTGTTCTAAATGTTTTTTTTTTTCTTCTTTATATATGTGAAGTACAGTAAATGCTTGGCTGTTAGAATTCCATGAATGAGGAAAAGATTCTCTATTCTTGAGGGGAAAAATACTGTTGTTCTTGTGCTCTGATGACTTAAAGCTTCCTTCTGGAAGTTGCTTGATATGTAATATGAAGCAAAGAATGCATACTTCATTTTATTTAGGGAAAAATGCAGGAAGTACCTTTTGAAATAGTAAGTCATAGGTATTTTCATGAGTATTTTAAGCAAGCACAACGTACAGTGATTTTGTTTTCTGAGTTTCTCAAATGCACACACGTGCTCCAAATGTTCATTCTTAAAACCTTCTTCCCTAGATCTTTCTCAGTTGAGAGCCTGGCATCCCAGCTGTAAGCTCCTGGGTTGCTGTTCCCATTATCACTGGCATCATGTTTAGGTTGAGCCTCTGCATCCTCCCTCTCATGCAAGCCCTTTGCAGCCATGATGTATGAAAAAGTAACATCTGTGGTCAGTCAGTTGGTGGTAAAGTGTGTCAAGATGTTTCTCTAATTTCTCTTGTAATGACTGGGGTTCTGCAGCCACACAGGTAATCTGTGTTGCTTGCTGTATTTTCCAGCAGCTGTTGTGGTTTTCTTGGGCATGAGCTATCATAATAATCAGCCTTCAACGAAACATTGTGGTATTTCAGAGCTCACAACTCTAAGCATTTGGGCATCGTCACCAGCTTCGGGGACGATCCCAAATGGGAAATTATAATCTTAAATGAGATGTATTCCATCACTTTCAATTACCAAAAAAAAAAAAAAAAAAATCAGAAAAGCTTACTTAAGTCTTTCATTGAATTTTTTTTCTTTTGTATAAGTACACAACTGTAGCACAAGGGTATGCAGCCAGTATCAAAAAGAATATTATTTACACTGTTAACGGTGTTTATGATTGTTTTCAATATCCCATAGGGAATTGTACTTTTTGCTGTCATACTACTGATTTGTGCTGCAATGCACGTGTTTTTTTGGAAGGAGAGCAGGAGCAAGGTTGTTAGTTGTATGATATATTTTCTGCCAGTCTGTATATTGAAGAGTAAAGTATGAATTCTGTGAATCTTATTGGAATACTTCATAGTCTGCATACTTGGAAAATTGCCTGTTAGGAAGACTACCCTTAAATAGTTTAAAGATTGCTAAAAGCCATACGCAGTATTTATTCCCCTGACTTCTATTTGTGTGAGAGCCTGCGGAGTGGCAAATTAAACCAGAGCATGGCTAGTAACATTAAGTGTGTATTTGGAACAGTTGCATCTGTTGGGGAGTATACGTGGAGCAGCACAAGTGCTGTATGATTGAACCCGCACCAAGGGACTGCAACATACAGTTTGAAAACACTTGCTGCAGGTTTTTTCAGCACAGCTGGAAGTTGTACCCTCTTTATCTTTTGCTGCTTTGCACCTGGCTTATGTTCAGGTTCCAAAGTGAAAACACAAAAAAGATTTACGTTTACTATCTGATTGGGTTCTTGCTCTGTGAAGGTTTATTTTTTGGGCACATGGATACTTCTGCTTTCATTAAGAGCGTGCACAAGTGTTTGCAGGATCTGAATTGTGGTGATGTTTTTTTCCCCTGCCTACAGGTTGACATTTTTAAGTGTTTGTTTTTTGTTTTTTTTTTTTTTTTAAATTCCCCTTAAAAACGTATGTGTCTGCCTATTGTCTGCCTGTGTGTGCGGGCTTTCTGTATAGATCTGCATGGCATCACTTTTTTCGTATTTGTGAGATGATATGGCAGCAAGCCAAGCAGGAGTAAGCAGTAGCTTTTGGAAAGAACCTTTGTACAGATTTAGTAGTAGGTTATTGAGCCTTTTGGCTTAGAAACCCCAGGAGTTTATGATCCTTGTGGTTTGTGTGTGTTTTTGAGCAAGATTACACGAAGTGTTTATAATATGATCTGAATATATTGCTTTTGCAGATGATTTTGGAGGTTGAATACAGGTTAGACTTCTGAGCAGTTTCAGAAATTCCTTATGATTTTTGGAGTCTTGGGAGTAAAGGCTTTTAGCCACTGGTGTGAGAAGTGTGTTCAAACTTAAGAAATCTGTGACTGTGCTTTTAAAGAAGTAAAACAACAAACTGTGGTACACGCTGCGGTGACATATTTCAAGAAAGTGGGAGTCAAGATGTACTTGATGTTGCTCTTCATAGGTGTGTGTTGAGTTGGACTGAAAAAGTGAGGGAGACACACCCGGAAGAATATTCCTTTCTTCATTAAAACTTATTTTAATTTTTAAAATATTGGCAGTCTTTTGTGGTCTTTCACTTTTTGACTGTGTAATGTTTTGGTTGTTTATCCGTTATGCTAAGCCATAGAAGTGTGTATATAAATCCTTGTTTAAACTGGTAATCTGCAACAGTTTTGGATTAATGAAATGTTAAACTGATTTTTTTTTTTTGTCTTCTAATTTTACATTAGTTAAAGGGTGGGAAAATTTGGTCACCCTCAGTGACCCTGAGTTTGGTGGTTGAGTCAGTTACATTCTGAACCCCACACTGGAGTTCTCAGGAGAAAAGTTTAGCCAGTCTGTAAATTTGTAATATGGAAAAATCAATTTTTTAATTTTTTTTTTTTTTTAATTTTTTTGGGGGGAGGGTCGGTGGGAGGGAAGGGGACAGGACATAAATGGTATTGATCCTGCTTTTATGCAATGATACAAAAAGTACTAATAATGAAGAATTTGAACATTGAGGAAAAATAACAAAGGATTTGTTGCATTTTGGCTGCTTTTTTAAAAAGGGCATAGTGAACATGAGGGATTAGAGAAGAGCTATTAAGGTGATAAAGATGGTAAAAATGATATGACAACAGTGACTAGGATGGTGTCACCCTACAAACTTGGAAAAACCCCTCCTATTACTGAACAACGTATCTTTCTGGTGGAATAGAGGTCCTGCAGGTAGTTCACAGATTACACCGTACTGTGCGGACCAGTCAGTATGATGGGGGCAGGTGGGCTATTTGTAGGGACCTCGACAGTCTGGAGAATTGGGGACCTCATAGCATTCAACAAAGGAAAATGTAGCCTTGCACTGTGGCAGAAGAGCTGTGTGTAAAAGGTCAGGCTGGGGGCTGAATGGGTGGGTAGCAGCTCTGCTGAAAAGGTAGATACTGATTTAGTGGAGTGAGCTCACTTGAGGACACCAAGGTGGTGTAGGGGCTGGAGCATGTGACCTGTGAGGAGAGGTGGAGGGAGCTAGGGTTGCACAGCCTGATGAAGAGGTGACTTTAGGGGAGATCTCAATGCTCTCTACCCTTCTGTCCTGGGAGGATGCAGAAAAACTAGAGCCAGACTCTTGGGTGCTGGTAGGGCAAGAGGCTAGGAACAGGACTCAGACTGGAACATGTGACTTTCTGGACAGATATTAGGAAGAATTTTTTTCACCCTGGAAGTGGTCAAGCACCAGAGCAGACAACTGGATACATTACGGAATTTATGACTTTGGAGATAATCAAAACTTAGCCTGACAAGGCACTGGATAGCCTGCTCTAAATTGGCCTGGTTTGAGCAGAGGGATTGGATTAAGTGAGCACAGCAGTCGCTGTGAACCTAAATAACTCTGTATGACGCTGTAGTCAGCATGTTACCCTTGGGGATGCCTGCTTTAGGCACTCTAAATACAGAAGTAACAGCAATTTGGGACTGGTTTAGTTGCAGATGGACAGAGGTGATGGCAAGAACTCAATTTGCTTAGGCATACAAGTGTCACCTCTGTCATGTGAGATTTATTTTTTTTTCAACCTTGATTGTTTCCACTGTGATCATCTTAGCATGCTTCCTCCCCACACACCCAAAAATCCCTTTTGCTATGGATATTTTGTGTATAAATGCTTTTGAGTAAAGCATCAAGAGCTGTTTGTATTTAAAGGAGTGATGAAAGCAGAGCTATGTTTCTGCTTCTTAACCCTTTTTATTTGCTTACTGGTTTACGTACAAGCAGTCTGTTTTCTTCTGACAGACAAAAGGGTGCACTTCAATTTTTACTTTTTTTTTTTCAGGCTTAGAGGTGTAGGGGATGTTGAGTCTTGTCTTTGCTATCATACTTGGTACACTTTCTCAGAAGGTGCCAGATAAATTAATTGAGAGATGTGTTGTTCAGTAACAGCAGGGTTTTTTCCAATCTGGCAGGGTATATGAGTAAAATACGTACAAATAAACAGAAAATAGAAAAGATATTCACTGACATACTTTAATCTTTTTCTGTTAGTCTTTACCTAAGCAGTATTTATGATGTGATGACTCTACTACAGCATAAATCTTCTATAGTATTTTTAAGGAAAAATGATACAAACAAGAATTCAGTCAGTAACATAAAATAGGAGCATAGCAGAAAGTAGGCAAAGAGTGAAAAACTGTGGTATATGACCTCCTCAGGTTGCCTTCCCATGTAAATGTGAAGTTGGCATTCTATGTAAAGCTCTCATGCTTTTTCTTTTAGTCCTGTAAATAGCTTCTGACTTGAGGGAGGCTCTTTCATTTCTTAAAAAGAATTGTAAGAAATCAGTGGTTAAGTAGCAGATAAATTAGTCTGCCCCCTGAAGAAAACACTATGAAGGGAGCTGCTGCTGTTGTCTGTTTGGGTTAATGACCCATGGACATAAGTAGTTGCTGGGCCGTTAGCCAGTGATTTGCTTCCAATCAGCTGCAGTGTGTAGTCTCCCTTACAGGAACACAGGAAAGAATGGAGGGTGTCAATGACTAGGGAAACCAAAGGAATTGCAGGGAACAGGAATTGTAAGGATTTGGAAGGGAACTGGGTTATTGCAGGGAGGGAACATAAAAATACGGAACAAAAAATCCGTGAAAACCATTTTTCATTAATTCTGCTGCTCATGTAACTGCTGATTTCTTTTGAGGACCACTCTTAAAACGTATGTGTCATAAAAGAGAATTTTCAAAGTAAACGACTTGCCCATATGGTTATGGACTTGTTTAATGTGAATTTACTGGAGTGTCATCCGTATTGCTTGTTAACCAGCTGTACGGAGGCTGTGTGGCAAGGCCTAAAGAGGATACCATAATTTTCTGGAGTTCCTGAGTCTCCAGTTAGATTGGGATAAAAGTGGTCTTAAAGCATTTTAAAGCAAAGACTTGTGTCATTTGTTTAATTTCTTATTCTTTAACATTATGTATCTGCGTTGGGTCAAGTGTTTGTTTCCTATCAGTTATTTTTGGGATGCTGCACTTTCTGTTTGGGACCGATGTCCCAAAGAGACAAAAGTTTCTAGTAGCTTAGTTCTTCCTTACCTTTGTGTTTCTCTCTTTTCTGCAGTTTTACCCTTTTGGTTTTTTTATTCCCCAAGTTTAATAGTGACAAAAAGAGGAGTAGCAAAGAAGTCCAATAGTCTGCATCAGAAGGCAACACATAGGAAATCATGCTATCGTTGTACAAGGCCACAGGAGAGCTTTGTTTTCAAGGCACCATGTCTAGCTTTGGAGGCCTTTTATGTCTCTAGGGATTTTCAAATTAAGGCGGATTGTCTGGCAAAGAGATACTGAAGTGATTGCCTACTGAACTACTTTTAATTTTGATCTTCAGAAGGTCTTGAATTTATACAATTTGGAGAAGAAATGCTGGCTGTGGTTTATTGCATCTCTGTAGAGGAAGGGCCTAAAATAACCATTAAAGATTTTATGATCTCCGTAGACAGCAATAGGAGAAAATACATAAATACTGTTTAGTACAGTTGGGATGACTGTTGTTGAATGTCTACGTACTGACACACTTTGATATTTATTATCCAGCATCTTTGGAGTTACTGCTTAGGGTTTGTCTGTACTAGAAAGTTATGCTATTCTAACTTAATCAGAATAGCTAAAGTGGCAAAGGTGATCTTTGCAGACATGGAAGTGACTTTGAATTGCTCATTCTGGGAGAGTTTGTCCTGTTCTGAGAAACATGTTAAAGTCATCAATGAGAACATTTTGGCCTGATAACCCTTGGATTATAGACATGGTGCACCTGGAGAATCACTGCTTACCAGTAAGCTTGCCTGTTCTCTTGTGTAGACCACCAGCTCACAGACGCTTGAAATTCAAAGTTCCTAACAGTTATGTTTGCTGTTGAAAAGAAACTTCCAGCCATGTTGCGGGCCCTTGTGGTGCCTTTTTGGAGTGCTTCAGCCTCCTTGTCCTGGCTGTCCATGTGATGAAATTAAGAGGTGATTTCCTACGGAACATTTGTGTTTTATGCCTTTATCTTGCTTTGCCTAACTTCTTGTTATCTTGGTTTTGTTGCTCCTTTTGTTAAAAAATTTTGTGCTCCTTGGGTCTAGGAGCTTCCTGGATTGATCTCATGGCTTTCCAGGCTTTTTCCCTGCTTTTGCTACCTCCCAATGCAATTAAGCTTGTACTTTTCAAGGCAATTGCTCAAGAAACAAATTTCAAAGTAAAAGAAAAATACTTTGGTGGGCTGAATTGCACTTCTTGCGGATTATGATGTTAGGCATTCTTGTGGCCACAGGAGCTGTTTATGTTATCGTAGGAGTAGTGGCATCAAAATGGAAGAGCTATCATGTAGCCTTAGGAGAAGGGAAACCAGGACATGTGGACATCTGCTCTCCAGGGCTGTCCAGAGGTCTCGACAGAAAATACAGTTAGCAGGCTGAGGTTGCCGACATATCTCTGGGAGACACATTTCTGGGATGTGAAAATAATTCTGAGCTCTGGTAAAGAAAATGCTCTCCTGATTCAACTGCTTAGTTCTCTGTTAGGATTTTATATGAACACTGGCAAAATTGGGCTTAGACCTTTGTTTTTATGTTGTTAACAAGGAATGCTTTTGCACATGAAGCAACCTGTTATTGTTATGAGTTTATAACTCACAAAATAAGAGGAAGTGGATCTTGGTTGGTATATATTTAAAAAAAGAAATATAGCAATCTAATTTCTGGTTGTGTCTGAAATCCTAGAGTTTTGCTCTGGATATGGAATATTTTGTGTTGCAAACACGTGCGTAGCAAGAACTTAGAATTTAAGTTTACTCATGCAGGCAATGCAGATGTTACTTTCCAGAAAACATTGTTAAACAGATAAGATGCAGGCAGCTTTTCAGGAGCAGATTTGCACTACTGTCTCCAGAAGAGTAGACATAATTCTTATCATCAACCATGAACACTTATGCTTTAACTTGGCAAATCAATATTATGAAAACGAACATCTGTGGTATATTGGTCTGTGTTTGTTGATTTCACTGTTCATGCCTATGTTAAAGGAGGCATATGTGCTGGTGTACTGTGACCTTTGTATTTGGAAAGGGGGAGGCAAGAGACATTATTCCTGTAGACTTCCAAAAGTCCAGTGGCTGATCTTTATTACTATCGAGAGGCTACTGAAAGGCTTTCTTTTGGTTTTGGAGATGACCCAGAGACTGTAGGAGCAGCCTTGAGAGGAGGGTAGTGTGCTGAAACAAATATGCATATCTCACAAGTCACGAGATCATTGTTCATTCAAAGTCTCCTTTAAATACACATTTGCATTTCTGTTGGATATTGTGTTTTCCCACTTGCATATTATTACTGTTATTAGCATACTGTTGCTCTCAAAGAAGGGTTGAGAGTTCAAAACATGCACAACTACTGATAAGTCCAATGTCTTAGGTTCTAACTCTCTTTTGCCTTGCATATTTTCCGTTGTTCGTTTGCTGCTAGAGACAAACACCCCATGCATGTGGGAATGCTCACAGGCGGGCACACAAACTTACATACCTCAATATCTAAACCAATCACCTCTATGTCTTAAAAAGATCTACAGTTTAGCAGTGGTCACATTCCTTGACTTCTAATTGCCTTGGTGCATTATTTAAGGTATAAAAAGAGGTACTGCTGAGGCGGAAACTGACTCAACAGCATCCTAGATTTGTGTGTTGACTGCATTGTAAACTTTACGGGGTTCTTTTGTGAAACTTGTCCACAATGTATAACTCCACTAGCTAATGACTTACTATTAGGGCTGGCTGACGTGGCTACTTAGATACTCCTTGTCCAGTTCTACACAATACTTCGTGACATCTTGGCTTACACTGAAATATGCCTAAAAGCAAACTAGACTGTATATACATTGTGCATAAATCTGAGAGTGCTCTGTTCTGGATTGGGTAGAGGTATGCCTTCACTGAAAGCAAGAGTGGTACTGTGTTCAATCATATAAAGACACTGGTAATAGCAGTCCCCATCAGAAGGAATTAGTAATTTAAAATGACCATATAGACTGGGTATAGTTGCAGCAACTTGCCCTCGTTCTCAAAGTTTTCATTTATCTGATAGAGTTTGAACTCAAATGAGTTATTTTTGCGGTTAAGCTGCTAGATGAAGAACTGAAAACTGTTGAGCTATGTGGATATGTCACAGGTGCTGGCTGATGTGCATCTTGTGTTGCTGCTTTTGCTTTCAGATGTTACCATGAGTATCAGTTGGAGCATGAGGAGCTATAGTAATAGGAGTGTTTGGGAGAGGTGGGTCTTGTTTACTTGAGAAAGGTAAGAGTGTGATGGGATTGTGGGAAGCCCTGATGGAGCAGAGTGAGACTGGGTGATAACTGGCCAGGGAAGACCACCAGGAAATGAGGTACCTTACTAAGTTCAAAGAAAAAAATATCTGAAGCCGAGAATTGGCAACTACAGAAATCCATTAGAAAGAAAAGTGAGCTGACTACTTCTGTAGACTGTTACTGAATTAGGAGACATGAAGAAAATCCTAGAGTGCAGTTCTTTTATGCAGAACATAAAAATTTAGAAACTTTGGAAGCTAAAATGAAATCCTGTGGGAGAAAGAAGATTATCGTGTTGTGGTGAGTTACCTTTGGCTGAACACCAGGTGCCCACCAGCTGCTCTATCACTCCCCTCCTCAACTGGACAGAGGGGAGAAAATATGACAAAAGGCTTGTGGGTTGAGATAAGGACAAGGGACATCACTCAGTATGTATAGTCACAGGCAAAACAGACTCAACTTGGGGAAATTAATTAATTGCCAATCAAAAGTCAGAGTAGAATAATAAGAAATGTAAACAAATCTTAAAAAACCTTCCCCTCACCCCTTCCTTCTTCGTAGGCTCAACTTCACTCTGTACTTCTCTACCTCCTCTCCCTGAGTGGCAAAGGGGGAAGGAGAATGGATGTTGCAGTCAGTTCATCACAAATGGTCTCTGCCACTCCTTTGTCCTCATGTTCTTCCCCTGCTGCAGTGCAGGAAGAACAGCACAGAAGACAGTCCTCCATGAACTTCTCCATTATGAGTCCTTCCCACAGACTGCAGTTCTTCACGAACTGCTCCAGCATGAGTTCTTCCCATGGGGTGCAGTCCTTCAGGAATGGGCTGCTCCATTGTGGGTCCCTCATGGGGCCACAGGCCCTGCCAGGAACCTGCTCCAGTGTGGGCTCTCCACAGAGTCACAAGCTTCTCCGGGCACATCCACCTGATCTGGTGGGGCTTCCTCCACAGGCTGCAAGGTGGCTATCTGCTCCACCATTAACCTCCATGGGCTGCAGGGGGACGACCTGCTTCACCATGGTCTGCATTATGGTCTACAGGGAAATCTCTGCTCTGGTGCCTGGAGCCCCTCCTCCCCCTCCTTCCTTTCTCTGTCTGCAGAGTTGTTTGTCTTACTCTTCTCTCTTGCTTGCTGCTGCACAGCACTTTTTACCCCTTCTCAAGGTTATCATAGAGGCGCTACAACCATCTCTGACTGGCTTGGCCTTTGCCAGTGACAGATCTGTTGTGGAGCCGGCTGGCACTGGCTCTGTTGGACACAGGGGCAGCTTTTGGCATCTTCTCACAGAAGCCACCCCTGTAGCCTTGAGCTACCAAAACCATGCCACGTAAGCCCTATACAAGATGGCCTGGAATAATGAGATCTGGACCATAGAAAACCAATGCAGCAAATATTGCCTATCTGCATGTGCTTATCTTTCCTTTGACTAAACAAGGAATTTGAGCTCGTAATTTTGTCACGACTCCAAGGCAGATGCTTGAAGAAGGAGACACAACTACTTTCCATAGGGTTTCCCAGGGCAAGATAAAGTGTATGAAGAGCTGGGAGAAAAAGCTAATGTAGGTGGCAAGTTCACTCTGCTCCCCTTATGTTGTTTTGTGTGGGATTACTTATGACTTAAGCAGTTTGCTGCCTGGAAAAGTTCTACAGCTGAAACGGGTAATGTAGTTGACCCCAAAGGCAGGTTTTTCTGGGTTCCTCATCCTATAGCTTGCATCTAAAGTTCAAAATAGGCTCAACAGCAGCCATTATTTTGAATAACGAAATGTGTATAAACAGAAGGATCTAGGTAAAGGCTATGAATCTTACTGATGTTCTTTAGATAACTCACTAGTCACAAATCTTGGGATACTGTATATACTTGTAGGTTTACCATGGGGGAAAAGTGTGGAATTGTAAAGAAAATAAAATTACCAAATACAAAACGAAATGCTAAACTAAAACCTTTTGATGTAGGGAGAGATTGATATATCATGTCTTTTGCTTAGTTGGGGGGGGGGGGGGTGTGGTGTCAGGTTTTTAACTTTACCCAGAAGGCTTCCAGAAGTTGTGGGGGTTTTTGTGGTGTTTTGGGTTTTTTCATATAGCAGAGAGAAAGCAACTGCAAGACTAACAAAGATGCAGAAATAATCCAGTTGTGTAAATGGAATGTAAACAGTAGTGTTCAGACTGTCCTGTGATCTGCAGTAAAATCTACTTATGAGTGACCTGCTGCTCCCTCATTTGGTAAAATTGCTGCACTTTGTCTAATTTTTTGTAAATGCAGTACCTAGATTTTTGTGTGTATTTTTGCAAGAATCTAAGTGGATTACATCTGTCTAATACCTGTCTTGTGGTCAAATGTCGATGTCTGTGATGTTCAGAATAAACTTCAGAAAGCAGTTACATCCATCACAAGGACAGAGTAAGCTTTGTTAGGTATTTTCGTGTAAGGACAGAGGTCACCAAGGTTGTTGGCAGGAATAGGGAATAATAAACTTTGCTCATCAGTGAAACCATGTCTCTGGAAGAGTGCATGGGGTTTATGAGTAAAGAGGAAAGGGAAATGGCTTCTGTCCTTGTGCTTATAAGGAAGTGCTCCTTTCTGAGTAGCATTTGGTGTCTATGCCAGGAAGAAATGATTAAGAACGGTTGTATTTGTAAGCATCAGTTGGTGTTGCTCTAGGTGGCCCATCTTGTATACTATGGTGAAAATTGGCCCATTTTGAGCCTTTCCAAAGTGCTATGGCATATCAAAGACATCAATATTGTTTGAAGAAAATTTTATGAAATATGTTTGAAGGGATCAATTTTTCACTGGAATGAGTGTGTGTGGGACCTTTTTGTGAACTGTTAGGTAGGTGGTTCCTCCAGGAAACTTTTACCACAATGACGCACAGTCTCTTCAGAGTAAAGAACACTGTCTGCATCCATTGCTAGGAGTGTTTCAATGTTGGGCAGTCTCTTTCTTTGTATTCAGTGTGAAGCTGTGGGACCTTAGTGGCAAAACAGAGGAGGACGGTGAAATCAGGACATGCTGCAAGAGCTGGTTTGGTTTGTGGTGTGTTTTTGAGTATTTGACTGGCAATTGGTTGCATAAAGGCAGATAAGGACAGCTTTGGTGTTTTCAGAGTTCATAAAGCATTTGCGGGGGGGGGGGGGGGGGGGGGGGGGGGGGGTCTAGTTTATGTCATGAGGCTCTGAATCAGGCATCCACCCCTTTATTAGCTACCTAGAAACAGTATAAGGAATGTCCTAAAAACTAACTGTGTTTCTAAGGTTATAACTTAATGCACACTTAAGCTGCAGCTGGAATAGCAGAAAAAGCTGCCCATTATCGACTAGCTTCTGACCACCTTGCTTCTAATCTGGATGAATGAACTGCTGCAATTTAATACTAGCATTAAGTGTTCACTGAGGTGAATCCCTTGTCCAGGTTCACTGGGTGTTCTTATGGACGCATACCTACAGTTTGTGGAAGGGCTGTAAGTGTTTCCCGCAGGGGCAGTGCTGCCCTAGCCTGGGATGAAGAAGTGAAAGCAAAGAGGTTGCAACCACTTACTTTCAATCTGTTTAGTAACTTCTAGGTGATGTTTGTTTCCACCTCTCTTCATCCATTGTACCTGTTGGGGAGATTGCTAGGAGCACCGAGTAACAAGGAGGGTTGCTGGCTACTACAATGTTGAATATAGAGATCTTTTATTTTTTTCAATAATCTGAAGGATTATTTGCTGTAAGTAGTAATCTATTTTGGTAGCCTTTAGGGGGCTATTAGGATATAGAGATTAAATTTTGAACAGACCCACACAGTAAACAAGTGTTTTGTGAAAGTAAATAAATAGTGATGGCATTGATTTATTTATTTTTTTGGCTGTTAAAAAAAAATCCCCAGGTGGATATAATGATAGAGATAGTATCAATGATGAAGGAAGATATACTTGGAAGGGGGAGAAAAACAGAATAACTTAGTATTTCAGGAAGAAAAGGTTTTATTTTCTGTTGCATGCAGATCTACAGTAATGCAAACTGAAAGAAAAGTTTCACAGATGCAATGGCCTCAATGTGCAGGTATTTCTTTGAACTTTACCTTCATTTATGTGATTCAGTTTGTTCTTGAATCAAAAAGAATAGCTTGTTTTCCACTCTGTACCTGCAGTTTTGAGTAATCCTTATTATTCAGGAGGCTGAAGCTAGAGGCTTCTAATTTTGAGGGTACTGATCCTTCCTGCCTATCCCCCAATAATATTGCAAAGCAGAAGCTTACAGGCTTGTAGACACCAGCCTCAGCTGCTGAATGCAATTTTTACCAGGCTTCGCTGCATGGTTTGCTCATGTAGCCCCCGTGCTTTCCTCCTGTGCTTACAGTACTAGTACATTTGGTGCTTCTTGCCTCACATTTGATGTGCACAGGCAAATATGATGTAAACTGTTCAAGGCATATGATGAATATTAGATAGCTTTTCATTCTTATCTGCTTTTGCTACACTCTTTTTCTAGCTGAACTGTTCATTAGAAACATTTTAACATGGCAGTTCTTTTCAACTTAGAGTTCATTCTCATATGCTTTGTAGTATGGTTGCCAGTACTGAAGAGAAACTATTTTGTGTAAAAACTGGGAGAATTTCCCATCATAAGATGCTGCTTCTGTTATGAAAATAATGTAGAAAACATTGGCAGTTAGACAAGCGAGGAGCTGTGTCTAGAAATCCAGAGCATAGCTTAGTCATTTGACTCTATGAGAACTAACATTAAATGGCTTACTGAAGCAGGCTGCTGATAGTACTTGAGTTATAAAATCTGGATTGTGCTTTTCGCTCTCAAAATAGCTCTTGAAAGGAGATCTAGACATAAGATTATTAGGAGCATTAAGCTGGGTCTTCCAGTTTTCCGATAGCTTCTGAGAGACTGCTTGTATTGACAGCACTTACTTGAGTCGCTGCTCTATGTTGGGTTCTTGTTAAAGGATACTTTGAACTCACTGTAACATCCCACTATTGGCTGAAGTGGGAATCTTTTAATATTAGACAGTCCCCAGGCTGAGCCTGTGTCTGGTAGGTGCTCTCTCCAGTTCCTTTCTTCCTAATGTTTAATCTTGTCTGCACATACTCTTGTTTCCTTGGTACTCAGATCCTAACTCCTAGTAATGTTCCCCTATGTTTCAACTCGTCTTACCACCCATCAGCTGTGGGTGTATTGAGGAGGAAGAGAAATAAAGACATAATTTCTAGAGGATGTATATAATGTTTTGTTTACTGCTTTCTTCTTTGTTAATTTCTCCAGCCCTAACCTAATCTGCTGTTCTTTCCTATAGTTTCAGTTTCCAGGTACCTGAGCATAGAAGGGTCTGTCATACACTAAATGTTAAGCAATCTAAAGAAAATTCAGACTTTCTTCAGTCTTTGTGCTGTGCTAGAAATCAACATCTGACCTTTGGTCACGTTCCAGGAAAATCATAGGCTTGATACCTGGCTTCTGAACCAGGAAATAACGTGCCATGCTTTATTGCTTCATGGGGCAGAATCTTTTTACTTACATTGCTGCTGTGCTTGGAGAGGCTGTATTCTGCAAAGTGCTGCAAATGGTTAGTGCAAAAAGAAGAACTGGTAATCAAGCAGACTACTTTCAAAGTAGGGAGAAAGTGTCATATAAATTCTATCTGACCTGGTGACAGGAGGTTTCTTTTGCCCTGTTCAGGCACTTGCCAGTCTGTGATAGGACTGCTAGGGTTGTGGAAAACTGCTTGTGCCCAGTAAGCCACACAATGTCTATTACTGTGTTTCCCACACTGAGAGGGACTGCTGTCGGTCCCACTGGTGATGTCTTTTCTGTCTTGCAGCTTTACTGAGGCCATGCAAAAGTACTGAAGTGCTTTCCAAAACCTGGAAACTATCTACTGCTGGACTTAAAAGTCTGCAGGGATGTTTGTGGAAGGTGAACAGTGGTTTTGGAACAAATGGGTCTTATATTGTCAGATACAGCCTAGTCTTAGGTCAGTCTAGATTGTACCTGGTTGCTACTCGTGGCCCTGAGTAGATGCTTATAATGGGAGTTTGAGTGAGGCACAAGCTAAGTAATTCTTCCCATCGTATCACCCAAGCTTCAGGAAGTCCTGGTGAGGGACTTCCTGAGCTGGAAGTTGTATCAGGCACATTGTGTTCAATGGACTGAACTTTTTACAAGGCACAGTAAGTAACTTTTCTTTGTCCACCTTCTCTGTGGCACTTGTGATACTCACTCAGCCATGTAATTTCTAAGCTGAAGGGTCCAGGTCTATATGTTGTCTTCCTCCCTCCGCTCTACTTTATCGCTGTTTTGTGACTCCAACTACAGGCTCTTAAGAATGCAGTTTCAGGCCCTGAGCATATGGCATTTTCAGTCTCAATTGGTAGTCCTTTTCTGCTAATTCTGAATGTTAAACTGTTAATTCTATCAGAAGCTTCGCAAAGAGACCATTTCCATTTAAGGGGAGGAAGCAAAACGAGGCTCTTGGTCCACAAATGTAGCTGGAGTTATTTTTCTCCTTGTGTGGGTTCTTTTGTAGTTATTGGCACTGAATTTTATCTGTCACTTTATTTGACCCTTACTTGCAAGGGTTAAATCCTGTCATAATTGCTTGGTTTATTTTCCGCTTGACCCCAGGTCGTGTCTGTTAGTGGTTTTAATAGACTAGAAAGTGAGGATTGCTTTGAAACTTTTAAGGCCTTGTCTAGTATTGCAGAACCGTGCTAGACAGATGAGGATAAGCACTCCTTAGTTGAACAGTTCTGCCCACACTTCACCCAGCACGTGTGCAAGTCTGTGTGTAACTGGCTGGGTCATGTCTCCTGTGTTTGCTTTACTGGCAGTGTGCTACTTTGCCTGCTCCTGAACAGAGCATGTTGTGAGGAAGTTCTGGAAGTGTGGAGGCAGTGCCCTGGTGTGTGAGCTGACTAGGGCAGAACTCGGGAACAACCACAAGACCACGGATGAAAGACAAAGAACAAATTTTAATCTCAGTACCTCATGAGTTGTGGAATCTCCAAAGAAACACCTGGGCAGAGGAACACAAGCAGGAGTTGCAGGCACCGCAGAATGGGAGAAAGTCCTTGTTAGCAGGAGTGTGTGAGCTCCGACTTGCTGTTCTCACCTGCCTTTCAAGGGTTCAAGCAGGCATGGTTTTCCATTGTGCTTTGATCTTCTCCAACAACAAGGTAGTAATCTCATGTATGCTAGATAAGGGGTCCCTGAGTCCATCACAGACTTACGTTATCTAAGTGTGGATGTTCTACTTGCGAGCATATAAGGCTGAACAACAATTAGTGTGATATATGTGTTGTCCAGCACCCTAGGTGCAAGTCACTTGAGCGTGTTTATGATCCTTCTTGCCAATCTTCCATTACTTTCCCACACCTGGCAAAGGGAACACAGGTTTGCAGCAAAGGTAGCTCTCTCTGATTATCTCATGATTCTGTATTCTTGCTCTCCTTTTTATCTCCTTGAAGGTATTTTTTGGCCCTCCCTGCTTTTACTTATGAAATTACTTAAACCGTTTTTTCTTCTTAAAATGGTAAGGAACTGGATTTCTGGTCAACAGCCTTGATTTTAATTGCTACGAATAATTAGGAAGCTTTTATAGTAACCCCTCACTGGTTCTTCAAGATCATTAATGAATCTACTGATCCCTCTTCCCCTGCTTTCCTGCGAATGTGTCCACTCCACATTCCACTGCTGGGATTGCCTCTTCTCCATATCATTCTTAGAGAGATCCTAGTAGATAATCTTGCTGTAAAGTCAGAGTGTACAAAGCTGTAATTTCACTAGAGTTGGATGGACATTGGGAGTCCTTAAAAGGCCTGTACAAATCTAGTGGTTTACTGTGGGGAGTGCTTCCAGCTGTTTGCTGTATTCCAATTTTAGCTTGTGTTTTTGCACCTGCTTGGGAAGTTTGGGTTCTGTCCACTAGTAAATCAATTTGCTGCTTCCTTTAAATTAGCAATACCAAAAAGTATGTCTCAAGTCTGCTTTGTTTTTTAAACAGAGAACAAAATAATCCTTTCCATGTGGTAATTATCCTGAGAGCTGTGTAAATTTCTTGAACAAGGTTGAAACAACGCTGTTGAGGAAAAATCTCCTGAATGTAACTGAATGTGGTAGTGGCACATGGTGGGTAGTCTCCCTGCTCCAAGAACTTTGTTTTTCAGAGCGAAAGTAAACTATGTTCTGACAATGTTCTTGTGAATATGTTGACTTCTCATTATGGCAGTGTCACAAAAGAAGGATGATGGGCTGAGCCCTTGTGGGCTTTTGCAGGAGTGGAAATGCTGGAGACAGAATTCATATCTTGCATCGGCAGATGAGCTACTGGGAAGAGGAAAGGAAAAAGGATTCACCCTGGGGAGCTGCTGTACCTAATCAATGTGGCAGCCATGTCCTTCATCTTTCCCAAATAAGCTTTCACTGGAGTTTTGAGCTTTCTGATACATGACACCTGCTTGCTGTCCAACTTAATAAATGAGTGAATATTTTGAGTCCTCTGCTAGTGGAGAAGCTGAAGTGCCCTGCCTGGATAGCATTAATACTTTCTAGTAAAAAGAAGTCTTCAGTGAGATGTAGATTATCATTAGCATGCTTGTTAGCCGAGATTACTGGCTGGATGTTTAACTTCATGTTACCAATCTTGTATTATTTGGCAGTATGCCTCAGGTAGTCCGTAACACCCAGTCTGAGTGAAATAAATAAATAATTTTAAAAAGTGCTGCAGTGAGAGAAATGGACACTTTGCTCCTGTGTTGGATGGGATAGCAGATCTAGTCATAGTAGCAAAGAATTCTGGCACATGTGGGGTTAAGAGAGAAAGAAAATTGAGTGAGATAAAAGCAATATGTGTGGTACTGAACCACTGGATGCTTAAACGGTGAGCTGCTAAGAATGCTCAAGAAACTTCTGTGCTGTGTTTTAGTTTTTGCTATAGCCATACAAACATAGGATAGGTTTTCTGTTTCTCCGTTCTGGGAAAGTAAAGACTGTTTAATGAACACAGTTCAGCTTCTCAGTGTTATGGCAGTTACCTGACCTTTTTTTTCCACTGCTGGTTTTCTCATGTGAGTAACCTCAGCAGCTTCTTGTCCCTGTTAAGACTTAACTCTTAAAACATCTTGTTTAACTTAGGAAACTGCAGGTTAAATAGTGATGTGTGATTATCCCATAAATTGTTATAATTTATTACAGTCTTTGTTATATATTATTATTTAACAATATAATTGTTATAATCTTTACCTCATGCCAGATACACTTCGTGCTTTTTCCAGTTCCTCCTGTATCAAAGCTCCTTCTGGGTAATTTCTTTCAGAACTTTTGCAAAGTTGCCCTCCTTTACTTACATTATGCCTCTTGACCTTTTGCTTTTTCTACTGATTTGTCTTTCCTCTAGTTTTCAGAGACATTCTTCCCTGTCTAATCACTGACTTTCATACTGTTATCTAAACTTACTACTCTGTGACACGTTTCCATCACAAATTTCTGCAGCAGACTAGTTTGACTTATGTCTGTGCCTTTCAGGTAACTAAATTCTGTCCTGACTTCTGAGTTTAGAATTTTTCTCTTTGAAACTCATCTATTTCTCCTGTCCAAGGACATAAAGGGTGCCACATATGGCACAAGTCAAGTCAGCGTTGTTAATACTTGTACAGACTACAAAGCCTTCTATGCAAGTAGGTTATTTGTGCTATCTGTTGTGTTAATGCTATTCAAAACCATGTTAAAAAACATAAAAGCTTTAACTGCTTAGTTTTAGTTTAATGCAGTACTTTCATAATGGCAACTCATGTATGTGTGTATTCTTGTTTCAGTATTGGAGATTAAGACTGTTACAAGGTGCTCAGTATTAAAAACTTGCTTGCAAGGTTATCCTGTATGGAATACAAGCAGAAATGTGACAGCACAGGGAAACCTGGGAGGAGTAAGTGTAGAGGCAGGCTGGATAGATTGGCAAGCGCTTCCCCCTGCCTTCCCAGAGACTTTGGGGAAGCACCAGATGATTAACCTGTCCTTGCACAGGAGAGGGATGAGGCAGAAAAATTGTGCTTGGTTGCTTGTCTGTCAGAAGGTAGGCTGTGGCTGGCTGAGTGAGCTAATGAGCTAGCGGAGCTCACTGAAAGGTCTTTAAACTAGACTCAAAGGGGGATGGGGATAAAACTGGGCTTGCTAGCGAGGAGCCTGGGAGCAGCATGCCGGTACCTGTGGGACAGTCTGGTAGTAATGTCTTACAAGTCAGCTGTCTCAGTGGAAGTTGGGGATGGTGAGCCATGCAGCAGCAGCAATGACATAAAAGTTGATAGGCTGGTAACTATGGAAGCATCTGAGACTGGTTTGGTGGGAATTAGGGCTTCTCCCTCCTAGAAGGCGGCAGCATCATTAGCCCAGCTGAAATGCATCTATACCAATGCATGCAGCATGGGCAACAAGCAGGAGGAACCGGAGGCCATGGCACAGTGAGAAAACTATGATATAGTTGCCATCATGGAAACATGGTGGCACAAGTCACGTGACTGGAGTGCTGCAATTGATGGCTACAGGCAAGGAAGGAGAGACGGCGGAGTGGCCCTCTATGTCAGGGAGAGAGATGAATGTCTAATACTTAATGATGGTGATAAGGTCGAGTGTCTATAAGTAAGAATCAAGGGGAAGGCCAACAAGGCAGATATCGCAGTGGGAGTTTGTTACAGACTGTCCAATCAGGAAGATAAGGCTGATGGGAAAGGTTTCTATAAGCAGATGGGAGAGATTTTACAATCGCTGCCTCTTGTTCTTGTGGGGGACTTCAAGTTCCCAGATATGTGCTGGGAATACAATACAGCAGAGAGGCAACTGTCCTGGAGGTTCCTGGAGTGTGTGGAAGGTAATATCCTGACGCAGCTGGTGAAGGAGCCAACTAGAGAGGGTGCCCTCCTGAACTTGCTGCTTGTTAACCGAGAAGGACTTGTAGGAGATATAATGGTTGGAGGCTTAGGCATAGCGATCATGAAATAAGAGTTTTTGATTCTCAGTGAATTAAGGAGGGGGGTTAGCAGAACTGCCACCTTGGACTTCCATGGGGCAGACTTTGGCCTGTTCAGGAGACTGGTTGGCAGAGTCCCTTGGGAGGCCATCCTGAAGGGCAGAGGAGTCCAGGAAGGTTGGGCATTCCTCAAGGAGGAAGTCTTAAAGGCGCAGGAACAGGCCATCCCCACGTCCTGAAAGACAGGCCAGTGGGGTGAAAGACCAGCATGGCTGAACGGAGAGCTTTGGCTGGAACTCAGGAACAAAAGGAGAGTTTATGCTTTTGGAAAAGGGAGCAGGCCACTTAGGAGAACTACAAAGACGCAGTGAAGCTATGCAGGGAGAAAATTAGAAGGGCCAAAGCCCAACTAGAACTCAATCTGGCTATTGCTGTAAAAGACAATAAAAAATGCTTCTATAAATACATTAACAATAGAAGGAGGACTAGGGAGAATCTTCCTCCTTTATTGGATGCAGGGGGAAACACAGTGACTAAAGATGAGGAAAAGGCTGAGGTACTGAACACCTTCTTTGCCTCAGTCTTTAATAGCAGGACTAGTTGTTTGCTGGGTACCCAACCCCTTGAGCTGGAAGACAGGGATAGGAACCAGAATGAGGCCTCCATAATGCAAGAGGAAGTGGTCAGTTACCTGCTGCACCACCTGGACATACACAAGTCTGTGGAGCCAGATGGGTTACACCCAAGAGTGCTGAAGGAGTTTGTGAATGTGCTCACCAGGCCGCTCTTCATAATTTATCAGCAGTCCTGGCTTACTGGGGAGGTCCCAAAGGACTGGAGATTAGCAGATGTGATGCCCATCTACGAGAAGGGCAGGAAGGAGAATCCGGGGAACTACAGACCTGTCAGTCTGACCTCGGTGCTGGGGAAGATTATGGAGCAGATCATCTTGAGTACCATTACATACTATTTACAGGACAACCAGATGATCAGGCCCATTCAACACGGGTTCATGAAGGGCAGATCCTGATTAATGAACGTGATCTCCTTCTATGACAAGGTGACCCGCTTGGTGGAGGAGGGAAAGGCTGTGGATGTTATTGATATGGACTTCAGTAAAGCCTTCAATACTGTTCCCCAGAGCATTCTCATGAAAAAATTGGCTTCCCAAGGCTTGGACAGGTGCACACTGTTGGATCAAACACTGGCTGGATGGCCGGGCCCAGAGAATGGTGGTGAGTGGAGTTAAATCCAGTTGGTGGCCGGTCACAAGTGGTGTTCCACAGCGCTTGGTGTTGGGGCCACTCCTGTTTAATATCTTTATTAACGATCTTGATGAGGAGATTGAGAGCACCCTCAGTAAGTTTGCAGACAAGACCAAGTTAGGTGGGAGTGTTGATCTGCTTGAGGGTAGGAGGACTCTTCAGAGGGACCCGAATAGGCTGGATCGATGGTCTGAGGCCAGTAGTATGAGTTTCAACAAGACCAAGTGCTGAGTCCTGCACTTGGGCCACAACAACCCCATGCAATGCAACAGGCTTGGGGAGGAGTGGCTGGAAAGCTGCCTGGCAGAAAAGGACCTGGGAGTGTTGACTGACAGCCGGCTGAACATGAGCCAGCAGTGTGCCCAGGTGGCCAAGAAGGCCAGCGGCATCCTGGCCTGCATCGGCAACGGTGTAGCCAGCAGGACTAGAGAAGTGATTGTCCCACTGTACTCGGCACTGGTGAGGCTGCACCTTGCGTACTGTGTTCAGTTTTGGGCGCCGCAGTATGAGAAGGACATTGAGGTGCTGGAGGCAGTCCAGAGAAGGTGTGATCTTGAGAATAAGTCTTATGAGGAGCAGCTGAGGGACTTGGGGTTGTTTAGTCTGAAGAAAAGGAGGCTGAAGGGAGACCTTATTGCTCTCTACAACTACCTGAAAGGAGGTTGTAGAGAAGTGGGTGTTGGTCTCTTCTCACAAGTTCCAGCCAATAGGACAAGAGGAAATGCGTCAAGTTGTGCCAGGGGAGGTTTAGGTGAGACATTAGGAAAAACTTCTGCACTGAAAGGGTCATCAAAGACTGGACCAGGCTGCCCAGGGAAGTGGTTGAATCGCCATCCCTGGATGTGTTTAAAAGCTGTCTACATACGGTGCTCAGGGACATGGTTTAGAAGTGGGACTGGTAGAGCTAGATAACAGTTAGACTTGATGGTCTTAAAGGTCTTTTCCAGGCATAATGATTCTATGATTCTAAGTATCACTGTCATGATTGCAAAGCCTGCCTAACAGTGATGACAACAGTTTAGGGGTGCTAAGTGACGTCGTACCACCAGTACATCTGGCACTCTGTATTGTAAGAGTGGAACTAGTCCTCAGTACATGAAGTGCCTTGACGCTTTTCTTCTGGCTTTGTTGATTGGTGTACAGTTTTATAGATTTTGCTGCCTTTAAAGTGTCCAACTGTAATGACAACTCTTGGTCTACTTCACTGAAAACAGCCCCATGAAGGCAATGCTGTAGCAGTCGGACTGTGTTGATGGTTTTGGTGGATTGTGCCCTGTGCTTTCTCTAAGCTAGTTATGCTTGTCTTGGATTGGAAGCTTGAGAGCCTGAGTATGAAACACACTGTGAGCCCTCGCAAAAGTGTGGTGTTTTGCATTCTCTTTCCCTTCTGTGAAAACTCAAACTGTGATTTTTAGTGAGACTGCAAAGTTCTTCAGGGAATGAAGTTTCAAACAGATTGTTCTAAGTGTTGTGTATTGAAATGTGTTACTTGAGTCTGGACAACAGGGCCAGAAGTTGCCACATAATGAGATGCAGCTTTGCAGAAGGTGCTGTCGTGATAAAAGCATTTGTTCTTTCTGGTGACTACCACTGCTGAAGAAACTCTAAGGAATTTAGGAACAGCTTTTTGGTGGAGAATTCAGAAAGAGACTGTAAGAACAGAAACAGGGAAGTTCAAAGACAAGTTGAAAGAAGAATAGTAAAAGGGTCCATCTGAAATTTTTCATTTCAGAACATGCTGCTTCCTTCTCAGTTAAGCATCGTTAGTCAGTTTCAGAGGTGTAGTTAAACTACTGTTACACATTCACAGAAAATGAACTGGAAGTACCTAGTGTAGTTTTATTTTTAGAATTCATAATTATCACTTAAAGAAGTAGCCAAATGCTTTGTTAATTATGCTTTTCTTTAAACTACTATTATTTTTTTCTAAATTGTGCATACTAGTAGGTCTTTCTTGTATGCCTGTTTTCTGTTCTCTGAATATTGCTTAATAATTTATTTACCTATTAATTATTTAATTAATTTTAAAATTATAATTTATTCACCACTGAAGGAAAACTACACCAACTGTAACTGTTTGGGTAGTCACTATTTCTTGAACATAATGCTTTGGGGAGCTGTTCTTGTGACTTTTCCCTTGAAGTCATAAAACAGTTGTCAGTTAGAGGCTGTAACACATTATGGTGCCTAAACTCTGAAGTGCTTCAGGATACCAAGATGCAAAATATCTGGGTTCTTGACATACAAAGCTCATGACTACAATGTTATATACTGGATCCTCTGCATATTGTCTGTAGTTTCTTTTAAGATTTATGTCAAATTTGACTATAATATTGCAGCTTTTTTCCTGTGCCTTGCCCATTTTATTGCATGTACAGTTTAGTTCAGAGTTTTTTAATTTATCAGAGCAGTTCTTTAACCATTGTGGGGTGGCAGAAATATTCCGATAGCTCCAAAACACTTTTAGATTGCTAAAAGCTTCATTTCTGGTCTTTCATACAAAGCAGTGGACTGTTTGTATTTCATTCTTCTATGGTACATAATCTCTTCCTCCCATTCTCTACGCTGATATTTTGACAGATCTCATGAGAGATTTACTTACAGAGTTTGAAAGTAGAGGGTCACCTCCTGATTATTTTGAAAACTTTCAGACTCCACAGGCACGTTGTGGGGACCTCTAAAGAAAAACAACCTGCACTGCCTTTCCTTCCTTGTTGTTACAACTGTTTCATTAAGCATCTGTAGCCTCTCACCTGTTGAAAGTGGTAGTGGGTTGGAGGGTTAGTGTAAGAATTTTTACCTTCCAAGTGAAAGTTTGACGAGGTTATGAGTATGCTCACATGTGTCTATACAGATTCTTTGCTGCTGACTTGCCTGCTGGCCACAGTGCACACGGTCTGTATAGCTTGTAAGTTTGACTGCGTAAAAACTAGTGAAGCAGCATTGTTTTTTTGATTTTCTGGGTTGAAGGAGCTCTTTTATTTATACCACCTGGTCCTGCAGGTAGTTATGGTCAGAAAGATGCACAGATTTTGGCAGAAGGACAAGACCTTCCTGTAGCCATTATGTAAGATTCTCTTTCCAAAGTTAAGTTTAGGAACACAACTAGCTGCCTAGCAGGTACGAAGGTTTTACTGTCTTTTATTCTTCAGTTCTGTTAGCTCATTGCAGATTCCAGCTGCTTCTGGATGTTAAATTGCTAACTTCAATTGAGATCAATGAAAACAGTACTGTCAAAGTTGGGAAGCAAGCAGCTTACACTGAGTGCAGCATCAACTTGTGCTTTGGAACATGAGGTAAAGATAAAATGGTGAATGATCCTTCTCTGTGCTGCGTGTCCTATATAACTGAGTTAGGAGTGAAAATGTGACTGTTTTCACACTGTCATAATATACAGAGTGGTTGAAGTTAATGTTGTGCAAGCTATAGTAATTCAACCATTTCCTGAAGTTCACTTCCCATTTGTAATATGATTCTGCTTTAGAGCCATTTAAAAGATTCAGCTGGAATTTCAAAACATTTACAGTACCTTCCAAAGCTTCTGCTTACTCTCAGCTGAGATACCTTTTTTTTTTCTCCTCTGTAAAAGGTGAAAGCAGTGAGCTAATACTTTAGACTTTAGTTTAAAGGGCATTGCTAACTTTAGTTGGACATAAAATTGTTCATATTTGATTTTTCTTAACTGTGTCCAGATGAACACCATGCCCTCCCCCATTTTGTTTTTGTCAAATCAGGAGGTTCTGTTCTGAAAGATTTGTTGTGTTTAGTGCCAGTGTTAGTATCAGGTTAAACAGGATCCTTACTTTTCCTTCTGTTTTACCTATTTTCTGTCCCTCCTTTGCTGGCAGACCTTGTGAGCTGGGACTGCGTATGTGTGAAGATGACTTTTGAATGAAGTTAAGCAATAGAAACTTTCAGTTATTTTTCAAAAAGTCATGCATCTAACATTGCACCCCCTTGGAAATAGACAAACCAGAAAACCTGTAAGAACCTTGCTAGAAAATATGGAGTTTGATGTGTTAGTCTCCTATACACACACTTATGCTTGCACACACATCTGCTTACTTCTCCCCACTACCCGTGTGGAGGAATAAATGGGACACAGGTTTATCATTTGGCCTCAACTTGCTTGGCAGCTGATCAGTTTTTAATTAGCAGGTGTGAAAATGTTTAGAAAACACAGAATTTCCCACGTCCCTTAAGAGTGCCTATTACATGTGCAGAGTGTAGAGGAATGTAGGCTGTCCAGTTGCAAATAGTTTGTCACAGGTACAAAGCAGAACTACTATGGAAGTAACATACCTGACAGTCTGCTTTGTTCACTGGAATCCGGACAGAGCACTTGGCTTTACCATGCACAGAAACATCTTTAGAATGATCTTTTTTAAAAGAAAAAAAATAGTCCATAATTCTGTCTTTCTTCGTGCTTCTGAAACAAGGCAGTCCAAATACTTCAGCCTTGTGCTTAAAGCTGATTTAATGACTAAGCATCTGAATATTTCTACTGTAACAAGCAGGAACAGAGAAAACCTAATGCAACTGATCTCATTTCTCAGTCTTCATACTAGCAAACAGACATAAATAAAAATGGAACGTTAACTTGTGAATGACTTAGGATTTCCAGTGGTAACAGAACTGTTCTGGGCTTGGCACTGTGTAAAGTTAATATTTTGAGTAAACCAGGTGAGGCAGTGGTTGGAGAAAAGTGCAGACTACAGTCCCCGCTCTATGAAAGTTGAGGGTTTGTGCACAAGGAGACTTAATTTGCTGTTCCATTGGAAGGTTGTCTCCAGGCCAGGAACACATCTTTGTAATGTCTGGTCTAGTTCCCCCCATGCCTTTTTAAAGGTATTTTATGATCTCTTCTGGTAGCCATCAAAGACAATGAAAAAAGAAATTGCCTTACAGCATCTGGTGAGTAAGTTTGGCAGGGGACTTTCTCCAGGCCTTACTTACTAAAATGCAGTGGGTGTATTCTCAGTTCTTCTTAGTTTCGTCTATGTCATTATTTCACCTGTTAGGATGCAAGAACAGCAAGTTCTGTATTTTCGTAAATGGGCTGTAGGCTGTGTAATTTCTCTGTAGCACCTTTAACTAACTCCATCTCCTCTGCTATAATAGGAATTCGTAATAGTAACGTTATATTAAGTGGATTGCAGAGGATGGTCCAGCTGGCCTAGGACATCAGTTGAAGTTCTTGTTCCTTCTTCATTGATGACAATACTGGCTTTCATGAGCGTTCAGGTAACAAGTTCACTGTTGACTCTGGTGAGTATTGTATGCAGAAGCTGATCAGCCTGGCTGTGAAAGTGTCATGCCTTTTCTCAAGAGTGCTGAAGTTGCCAAACCGTTGTAGGAAGATAAGTAGTTTGACTTTGGGATTGACTTTCACTCTGTAGTGTTTAAAGCAGAATTTGGGAAGTTGTTGCTTTTCATTTGGCATGTGCTGGCTGTGTCTGTAGGAGACTGAGATTATATGTTATCTATTTGTGTGGGAGCAAAAGACCACGGGCCAGCTCTCTCTTCCTTAATCTTTCATTTCAATGAATTGCAACTAATGAATGCTTCAGGAGAAGCTTAGGAGCAAAAGAAGCGGTGAAGGATCATTTTTGGGTCTGTGCTTCCAGCTTTTGGCAACAACTAATGGATGGTGATCTTATGGTCTATAATGACTTTCAGTCCACAGCTGTCTGGGGCATCCTATGGCACAAAGTTCCACAGCTGAGAGGGATTGCATGGGAAAATTGACTCAGCTGTAGAACTTCACAATGCCGATGGTTGTCCTGAGAGATATAGCAAGTAATTGTTTTCCACTTACTTTCATCACACAAATGTTTTTAGGCTTAAGTGTAGTGTCCCTTGGTTACCTCTTCTCTAAGCTGAAATGTACTGGGGTTTTTTATGATCTCTTCATGTCCTGATCATTCTTGCTGCAAGTCTCTGCGCTGTCTGCCAGGTTTGAGTCATAACCTCGCTTATGCCTTTGACTTTTGCTGCTCTGCATCTGCCTTCTTGACAAATTCAGCTGTCTTATAATCTTCACACCTCATTCCCTGAAGGCTGGTGAAGGACAGTATATTCACATGTACCTGGAGGGTGTCATAAGCATGTTGCTGCTACCGACTTACTCTCCTCTAACCTTTCAAGTGTTGCTCTAGCATCCTCTTTGTAGATGAGCTGTTAAAGCCTCCTAGTGAATGTGGTAAGCTATGTTACCCACAGCTAGCATAGCCTCAGGTAGAGGACTTCATGTAGCTTGATGTCTATCATGGGTATACTGCACTGAAAACCAGGCGAATATCCTGTTATATATACAGGTTCTTATCCCTATACCTGGATAATTAACTTCATTCATTGTACATTTTTTTTGTAGGGAGGGATTCAGTAAGCATACTAATTCTGGAAAAGTTGTACAATTGGGTTCTCTGTGTTTCTTCGTTTCCTTATCAAATGTCATAATTTGGAGGGTACAAAGACTTCCTTGACTGCAAGCAAAAGTCACCCTGAACTCAAAATATCTTTGAATTCTCTCTTCATTTTGCCTAGTAATAAATAATGAAAGCCAGATTGAGGTTTCTGTCACTCATGTGTGACCTTGCAACAAAGTTCTGTCAGTCTGAACTAGCGAACAGTATGTGCAAGAAATAGCACTTGACTCCCTTTATCTGACCAGTGTTCACACTTATTTTTTATTCCTCTTAGACCGTGGTATCTTCAGGTTTTCTGGTTGAATTAATAGGACTTCTAAGCTCATGAGAAACAAAATCTTTGATGCAGGAGCCCACAAATGCGTATAATTATTTTTTGGAAGAGAACCATTTTTAATCCAGAAAACTTAAATTTGCTTGATTCCAGTAGCTGTTAGTCCTTATATTGGATCACTATATTGAATTACACCTTTTTCAGACAAGAACATAGATAATGAGCAGTGTTGTAGTGAATTTCCTTAATTACAAATATATTGTGCCACAGGTTTTATCTCTGCAGGAAGAGCATTAGGATATATAAATTCCTTGTTTATATTGATGCTGTCTTTGGCGTTATATCTCAGTTTATTTTGCAGTCAGTTTTATAGGGTCCTCCACTTGGTAACTGTGGTGCTCTTAAACCTTGACAGAAATCAGCAGGCTGGGAAAAAGGGAACATTTTGTGGAAGGCTTATATAAGGCTTCCAAGTTCTAATGAACAATCGTTCTTCAGGCTTGTAGTGCCTCCTATTTCTGTCACATACATGCCAAAATTAATAGAGTCTGCATGCTTAAAATTGTGGATTCAGAACTTTTACTACAACCTAGCAAGGTCAGCAAGTTTCTCTGAAATTATGCTTCTTAATTATTTTTTCCTTCTAAAAAAAAAAAATGGCATAGTTATTACTAGTTCTTGCATTGAACTTTGCTGAGGTTAAATTGAGCAGGAATTAGAAACATATTTTGTAAATTCATGGCTTTTGGTTGTCTGAATGTGTAGTTGGGGAACTCTTCTTTGACCGTACATTTCTTTTCCTCTGGTATACTTACCTCCTGCTGAAGATGAAAATGCTGGTTTATATTTGGATGTGACTGTATACTAGAATGTTGCAAATGCATATTGAAAGAAAGAACTGCTGTATTTTCTTCCTTATTCTCCAAATAGGCAGACAGCACTGTGGTTTTGGAATAGTTTCATTTTCTGCTGCCTCTCACCCTAAAGCAAGTGGACAGTATATTATGTTTTTGCATCCTCATTTATGGGTTACATGCTGCCTTGAGAAGTGGCCAAAACAGCTGAAATTTGGAGGAAAATGAAATTGTATTGCCATCAGTTGAGACAACCCTGGTTGTGGGATTGAGGATGAGAGGCAATGAGCACAAACTGAAACACAGGAGGGTTCCTTCTGAACACCAGAATGGCCAAGGGAGATTGTGGATTTTCCCACCTTGGAGATACTCACAAGCCATCTGGACATCATCCTAGGCAACCTGCTCTAGGTGGTCCTGCTTGAGCAGATGGGTTGGGCAAGATGACCTCCAAAGATCCCTTCCAACCTCAACTATTCTGTGATTCTTTAGTCTTTTTCACAGCAAAGACTTGTTTCCATAGTAATCAGCAATCATAATGGATCATTTCTTCCACATTAAAAGGACTGTCAATATTTTGCTCTGAAGCATGAAGTGGGAAGTTGGTAACTCCAAAAATGTTCTCTTTCTTCCAGAAATGCTTTCTCTTCTAATACTTCGAGGTGATTTTTAAGGCATTTCAAAGAGAAACACTTGACCAGGAATTGATTTAAACTAATTTCACAAGGGGAAAATCGAATATTGTTACGTTTCAGCTGAAGGCTGTAGATGAAGATCGGTTAGGTAGAGCATCCCAACTTCTGCTTTGTAGTTCGCAGCCCTCTTGCAGAAGAACACCTGCTGCTGCCTCTAACGATGCTTGATTGTAATGACACACATGAAAGACATCTTCCCATAATAAGCTCTCTGAAGGAGAGGGAATACTGAAGCAAGTACACATTTCTGTGAAAGTATTTGTACCTTGGTAATATATTTGTGTATGAATTTAAACTTTTTTTTCCATAATGTCTAATGCTGTTCTAATTTGGAATTTAAATAAAAATTGACAGCTTTTCACAGACCAGAAGTACTGGTTTCTGACTGTTTCTTGAAACAGATGAATTTTATAAAGGAAGGTAAGAAGTATGCTTTCATTTGAATGACTGGGTATGTCATCCAGTTAATAACTTTCCCTGAAAAGTGTAATCACTCTATAGCTTTGTCAGTAGGCAAGTGTGGGCTAACTTTTAATCCTCTGGAAAAACTCCCTCTCCATGGAGAGAAAGGGAGTGATGCAAAATTTCTTACAGCGAGAGGGAGAACTACTCCTTTGGGGACAACAGAAACCTTCTAAGCTTTTAGCTGGCTCAAAAAACATCTGTCTTCATTGCAGAAGTGTCTTGTTTTGTTATGACAGTATTTTTGAAGGCAAGGTGATATGCTTGCTTTCCCAAACATTCTGGGTTTTCAAGAACTAGGTGCCATCCGGGTCTGAAGTTTTGCAAGGTTGAGATTATAAAGTTTTATGGGTGGAAAAAAGTAACTTTTAGGAAAGAAGAAAAAAAGAAGCAAGTTCTTTAAAAAATGAGGTATTTCTGATGAATTTATAAAGTAAAAATGCATATTCTGCCTCTTGGCAAACAGATGAGGTGGTCTAACCAAGGCACACATTCAGGTGTGTCAGCGGTGTAAATTGTTGATCATTGAGGAAAATTGGTTCATTTATTTTTTAATTGAATGCTAAGATAGCACTTTACCTTGCAAGAATTTTGTCCCTTCGGTATGAAAGAAGAACTGCTAGAAAAAGAAGTCCATGCCATTCCAGAGAAATTAACAAAACATAAAGATCTGTTGGGCCAGTTTTTAATTACTATCACTTCTTCACATAGCTTTTGTGAAATATCATACATAAGATTTTTAGGTTTTAGCAGAAAAAATGGTTGGAGGGGTGGGATGGGGGCTGGGTGTGTGGCACGGGCAGCCTGTTCACCAGAGCTTTCATAAGGAAATGAACTCTGGACATTCTTGAAGAGCTAGCCTGGGACACTGGCAAAAGAGTTCTTCAGAAAAATTAACTGCATCAGACCTTGCAACAGCTACAAGGTCTTCAGTCATAGAGATCATAACAAATTCACCTTGGTTCATGAAGATGGCGCTACTGAATAAGGTGAACACCTTTCATGCACTGTGGAAATCCACTGATCGCTTCAGGCCTGGCTGTGTTGTGCATTGCTGCCAACAAAAGTATTTGCTGGAGGCTCTGTGTTTGGTAACTGGCTATTGCAACTACTCTGGCTCTGAAAGTTGTTCAAAAGACATAAGGAAAAGACGGGGGGGGTTGTGTGTGTGTGGCTGTTGGACTTTACCTTCTTTGTGATATACCTCTAACTTCCTGATACTGTTTAGTTTATGTAATCAAGTGTTGGGGAAGTTGGTGAGGGTAGAGTTTCTGTTAGAAGTAATCTAAAGCATTTTATTCTTTTTAGAAACCAAATGTGCATGTTTTGCAGCAGTTTGATGGTCTATATCAAACTGCTCATGTCCTACAGTAGAATCTGTGCTGTGATTTTGAAGTCAGGCAAACTGAAATGATTCATAATCCTGTTGTACCACTATTTTCATTGAGCTCTCACTCTAACAATATGCTACCAAAATTCTGTCCCAACAGCTCAGCAATATTATTTGCCTTTTGGCTAAATTGGAGCTCCAGCTGACCAGGATTTCAGTGCCAGAGGCTTGACTGAGCTCTCTCAAAGGCTTCTCCCTGAGGTTTTCCTGCCCACCAGCATGTCACACACATGGTTATTTGATTTGCATGTACCAATTAATGTTTGTGATGGCCAGTGGCCTCCTTTGCATGGTAGATCCACTAACGGATTTATCAAGCCATGGAATTTCCAGCAGCCTACTGCAGGCTTGTGCACTGCAGCCGCTGTGTAGTGACTCACTAATGCCATAGCATAGCAGCTTTAAAAAGACAGTGCTGCAGATGAGTGCTGTGTGTGGCCTATTATATCTAACAGGAGTTAAAGTCAGATCAAATTTTTGTGCAGCTTTTATTGCTCCTTACCAATACAGCCTCCACTATTTCCAATGGCAGGGTCTGTGTCTTGTCTTGGAAGATTTTACTCTAACACCTGAACCCTCAGATAGTGCTGGTGACTGTGAAAAACATGGGTCTGGATCGTGTTACTTAAGAGATTTCTGGTACTGTTCTGTGTCAGGGAAAAGCCTTTTCCCACGCTCTAAATCTTTGCTGGAGTGAAGGGGACTCTGCCCAAACAACCTAGAGGGCTGCCAGTCTAGCTTTAGGATGCAAGCACAGAAATCCTCAGTGTTTCCCCAAAGGTAAAGTGTACTTCTACTGTTGGAATGTTTCTGTGAAAATATCCCATGCAAGGTAGAAAGTTTTCTTAAGGGGTTAAAGTAGCTAAGGGTAGGAATTGAAAGTGCATTACCATCCATAAAAAAAGTTCCCCCTCCCGTTAGAAAAACAACTTGTCCTCCAAAATCAATCAGAAAATTTTCTTTTCCTTTGACCTGCTTTCCTGTCCCGAGACATCCTCACCCTCTAACTGATCAGATAGTGTTCCTAAGAGATGTCTGTTTTCCTTTTACTTTATATATGTTTGTATTGCCACATTTTGGAATTTAATGTATGTGAGTTTTTCCCCCATTACCTTACTTTTAACTCTTAGTTCAGGGGCGTGCAGAGGCACGGATCACAATAGAGGCATACTTAGATGATAGTTACTGTGTCCATTTGCTCCCTGATGAGGGCTCTGGAAGGGGAAGGTTGGGGATTTATGGAGGATTTGATTACTGCGGAGGTTGTGAATAGGTTGGAGCCTCAGGGCAGTCCTGCAGGTGGCCCCAGAGGCGCAGCCTGGGAGTGTTGTGGTCCAGGCTCCTGGAGAACCTGGCTGGCAGTTCATCAAGGTGCAGGGGATTGCTGTGGTGGGAGACCAAGGGAACTCACTGAAGCATTGTGAAAACCAAACAGCTTTGACTAACTGGCAGATTCAAATTTAAATAATGCTGAATGAGAATCTTTCCTGGTCTGCTCTACTTCTGACCCTCAAATCTTGCTTTGTGTTTCCTTGTCTTTAATGCTCTTCTGCTTTCTGTTTGCCCAAATGGCTGGCCTCAGTAACTGACTTCCAGTGTCCCTCTGCTAATGTATGGGCGCTTTCTTTCTGTGTCAGCTGCAGTATTTTGCAACTGTTAAAGCCTTTGCATTTTTTGTTGAAGTCCCTTTTTTTTTTTTTCTTTTTTTTTTAAGCTTAGTGTTTTCTATCTAGCAGAAACAGGAAAAATACTTTTAGTTGTCACTGAAATCTTAGCTGAGTGAACTCTCCTGAGGCTGGTAACCATCCCATTGGCTTATATGTTACTTTGAGTACTGGGGTGGCACAGGGTTATATATTGTTCTCATTAAGTAGAAATCTTGCTTTTTATTAACAGGTTGCTCTATGGGGAAAAACATATTTAAAAGAAGAATTCATGGAGACTTGAATAAGCTGAGCTATATCAGAAGTCTTTTTCAAAATTGTCTAAAAGTTAAATATGCTTGACAGTAGTAGTTGTGTAGTTCAAAATACAGTTGATTTTTCTTTGGAGACCATGCAAACTAAAACCTAGGAGCAGTCAAGTGGGTGTTTATTATAGCAATCTTTGCTTGTACAGGGAGTTCTCACTCATTACAGAGCAGTTAAGTGAGCAGCCTCCCTCAGGGGTTACTGGGAAGGTTGTAGACCTGATGGTAAGCTCTGATACCTCTTATTAGGTTTTAAATACTCACAGAGTGCCAGTGAAGCAATTTCTGCTACTTCAGGTGTATATTCTGGATGTGTACAGTGCAGGAGAAGATTGAATGACTGACACCTGTTGTCCAAAGTTAGTTAAAGCTGTGAGTGCATGCCGTCACTCGCAATGTCTGCTGGCCAAAAGTAGGCATTTAGTCTTCTAAATGCAGATTGAAAACTAAAGCACAGCAAGATCACCTTAAAGCTCTGTGTGATACACCAAGAAAATATACAAACTTTGCAATAGCAACAAATACAGATTCTGTGAAATTGTGGGAGGCACTGACTTAGAAGTTATAATGCAGTGTTGGGGAGTCTCCTTGGCAAAAAAAAAAATTATAAAATTGTTTATACATTATAAGTTTACTTCTGTGATCATGCAAGTCTTATAAAACACTTATAGCATCCCCCGCACCTTGGCTAGAGAATGACTATCTTCTCTCCCTGTGAGCTGGATCTTTAATGAGCTGTGGAAAGAAAGATTTCTTATTTTTGAAAG
The DNA here is from genome assembly GCA_017639485.1 of Pluvialis apricaria. Classification (NCBI taxonomy): domain Eukaryota; kingdom Metazoa; phylum Chordata; class Aves; order Charadriiformes; family Charadriidae; genus Pluvialis; species Pluvialis apricaria. The sequence goes on along the minus strand of CM030044.1, from coordinate 52,503,943 downwards.
AACTAGACTACATTGGTCTGAGTGGAATAAATCCTCTTGGAAGCCATTTCTGGGTACACGAAGGAGGAAAGGGATAAATCAAGCTTCACCAACCTGTTTGTCTTCTGTGATGACATTACTAGATCTATGAACGATGGGAGAGTAGAGGCTGTCATCTGCCTTGGTTCTTAGCTAGGCTATTGCTGTGGTCTCCTATGGCATCCTTGCATCCAAGTTGGGATGGTAGGGTCTGGACGAGTGAAAAACTGGCTAGAAGTTTGAGCTCAGAAAGTAGTGGATAGTGGGTAATACTACTGGCCTCCAGGTAATAATATCACAGGGGTCTATCCTGGAATCTGTTTTAATGTCTTTGTATCTGTCATGGTTTGGCCTCAGCCGGCAACAAAGAACCATGTGGCCGCTCGCTCAACCCCCACGGCTGTGGGGAAAATCAGAAGAAAAAGGCAAAACTCGTGGGTTGAGATAAAGGCAGTTTAACAGGACAGCAAAGGGAAGAGAAAACAGTAATAACACCGATAAAGAAATATACAAACGCGATTACGGCACCGCCGCTCACCGACCGGACCCGCAGCCCTTGCTGAGCAGTGACTTGCCACCCCCTCCCCCGGCAGCTCCCCCTACAGCCCGGGCATGGCTCACATGGCATGGGGTACCCTGTGTCCCCTCCCATCCTTGGGGAAATTAACCCCATCCCTGCCGGAACCAGGACTGTATCTCTTTGTCCAGACCGTTGATAATGCACCTCATCAAGTCCATGAATGACTCCAGTCTGGGTTTGCAGTTTGTACACTTGAGGTAAGGGCTGTCATCCAGAGCAATCTAGACAGGCTAGATGAGGGGACCAACACCTAGTAGTGTTTTTCACTCATTCTTCTCTAATTAGGTAGAAAATTGGGTGTAATTTCTCAAAATGACATGAATGGTCATGTCTGATGGTGTGATCATTGAGTTTTAATAACTGAAACGCATTTAACTGTTGAAAAGACAGGGAGTCAAACTGCCTTGCTGTTCCTTATCTACAGAGTTAATGAAATGGGCAGCTTTATGCTTAAATAAAAGGGGGCCTGACCTTAGTGTGTAGATCTGATTTACTGTCATTTTCTGGGTTTGAAACAGGAATTAAAAGGAACTAGAGTGTGCTTGCTGCTTGGGTTGTGTGTCAAGTATGGGTGTGTTACTGCAGGACAGTTTTACTGATGTTGTCAATGGGATAGTTTACGGTGCCTACCAACATAGAGGCTGCTGCTTGTACACGCAGCATGAAGCATTGTGAGGGTTGTGAACTCTTAGCCCCTTCAGCAGAAATTGCAAGAGGATATTTCTCCTTCAAGAAGATTAAATAAAGATGTGGTATAAAATTCCAAATGGAGGGCATGGATATGCTTATTTAAGGCTGTTGGGATGAGAAAAGAGAGGGACCAGTTTGATTTAGGTTAGCTCCAAGGTAACATGAGAGAAGGAAACATGATTGGTTTATTCTGGTTGCAGCGGGAATTGGGGTGTGATCTAGTAGAGATGCTGTGTTCACTTACTTTGTGTTATCTGTTTAACATATTAATATGGGAAGGAATTTCCAGATCTGCATCCTCTAGAGAACATTTTAGGAATAAACCTGGTAATGAACTTATTGTTACCTAAAAACAAATGTTTCTTGAGGGTCCTGTCACATAGTAGATGCTTTTTTAGACTAGTCAAGGGAGACAGAAGCCTGCTTCAAGATGCAGGTGTAGCTTTTTCAGTGGGTCTTTATTTCTTGACATGAGCTTTTGACTGTCCTTTCTTTGTGTGTAGACTGCATTCAGTTCTGTTTCTATCCTTGTTTTGTAGGTACGTCCTCATGCTTCCTCGTTCACTTGGAAGTTGGACTGTATCATACGTGTGTGTGTAGCTTTCAGTCTTGCTCTCCCCTGCTGGTAAGCTATTTAGTGAAACTGTTTTGGATTGTCTTTGGCTAAACAAAACCTTGGAAAAGTGAAAAATAAGTCTATTGGTGGCATTCAGATTGTGAAATTTCTGGCTAAACCTATTAACCTTGTCTAAAAAACTGAACAGCCAAGGACTGTCCAAAGTGGCGTTCCTGAATGTTGGAGATACTGGTTTCAGTTGCCATGTTAGCTATTTTTTAAAGTGATTCTCTGCCTTCACAAATAATGAATTTCCTTTGGAAATGCAGTTCAGCTTCCTTTTAGGCTGGCTTTTATTAGATAAAAGTTGGGTTAATTGTTAGCTTTCCCTTCTTGATGAAGCTGAGTAAAATGTCCTTGTTAAATTAGCATTTCCCCCCCGCCCCTTTTTTTGTGTGTGTGATTTACTGGGCATACAGTTACTCACTGAAGACATGATTTGTACACTGTACTAGTCATGGCTTAAGAGAATCTCTGTACATTGCTGGGGAAGACCTTTATTTTTACCAGTATACAATTCTTTCATTCCTTTTCTATTTGGTTTAGCATTCAGGGGGTGTGGGAGTGCTGTCATTTTAAGATTTGAATGTGAGCTGGTTTTCATTGACCTTTTCTAAGTAAGCCAGGATGGTAAGAATGGTTCCTAATACCTAGCCTACTGCAGCTGGAGTACCCAGAGGTTTTGGTTTGTGTTTTTTGACATCCAGATTCTGATGCTTTAATACACCTGTGACTGGATCTACTACTATGCTGCTACTACTAGGTTTTTTCTTTGGTGCTAGGTGTGATAACATAAAGGAAAACTCCCATCTCAGGCCTCCTTTCTTCCCTTTATAATGATGAAAGAATTATTTTGACTTGGTTGAAAAGGATAAGGTATAAAAACTAAGCAAGTTAATCAGCCTGATAAAGATACCAACTTTGTGTAATTGTGCTCATAGTAGGGTGTTACGCATGGAAAGCAGGTGCAGATCCCTCAGGGGTGAGGCATGACACTTGGCAAGTGAAAGCTTTGGCTTTAATGAACACCTAGCATTGCCACAGTGGGAGCCCCGGGACACCAATGCTAATCAAATAAGGACCTGATGCAGTGGAGCCCAGCTCAGGAGTAAAGTTCAAAGGAAAGCACTGCAGGGGTGCGTAACAAAATGTATGCCAGTTAACATATCATACATATGCAGTGTCTTGTATTACTCATTAGCAAACTCACTGATGTAGTGCAGGTGCTGTGGTCCGAATTCTGAGATCCACAGCAGGCTGCCCTTGTTGGTTCCTGTGTAAAAGTAGGTGGAGATGGGGGGCGGGGGGGGCAGGAGGGGCAAACTATCCTGGGTTCCTGTGACAATGAGCTAAAATGTTCTTGGGACTCTACATACTCAAATGGGATGGGAAGAAGCAAACTGTCCCAGGTTACCATAACAGATAAGATGTGCTTAGGACTCTACATACGTGGGATAGAGGAGGCGAACTGTCCAGGGTTACCGTAACAAAGTCTTCTCATGCCCTACATAGGGTAACAGGAAAACATCTTTGTGAGCTTCATTGTCCCATGCAGACTGTGTGAGAGAGACAGAATACCAAACTTTATTTTTGCTACATATCCTCCACACTTTTTCTAGTCTTTTGTTGTCTCAGCCGTCCCATCCCTGTCCCCACCGCCCCCCCTCCCCCCCCTTATGCTCAACCTTTGGATAGAATCATTGAATCATCATGGTTGGAAGGGACCTTTAGGATCATTGAGTCCAACCATTAACCTAACACTGTCAAAAACACCACTAAACCATGTCCCTAGGCACCATGTCTACCCATCTTTTAAATACCTCCAGGGATGGTGATTCCACCACTTCCCTGGGCAGCCTGTTTGATAACCATTTCAAACCCTTTCAGTGAACAATTTTTTCCTAATATCCAATCTAAACCTCCCCTGGTGTAGCTTGAGGCCATTTCCTTTTGTCCTATTGCTTGTTACTTGGGAGAAGAGATCTACCCACACCTCACTACAGCTTCCTCTCAGGTAGTTGTAGAGAGTGATAAGTTCTCCCCTCAGCCTCCTTTTCTCCAGACTAAACAACCCCAGTTCCCTCAGCCGTTCCTCATAAGACTTGTTCTCTAGACCCCTCACCAGCTTTCTTAGAATCATAGAATGGTTTAGGTTGGAAGGGACCTTGAAGTTCGTCGAGTTCCAACCCCCCTGCCATAGGCAGGGACACTTCCCACTAGACCAGGTTGTTCAAAGCCCCATCCAGCCTGGCCTTGAACACCTCCAGGGATGGAGCTTCCACAGCTTCTCTGAGCAACCTGATCCAGTGCCTTACCACCCTCAAAGCGAAATAATATCTAATCTAAATCTACCTTCTTCCAGTTTGAAGCTATTCCCCCTCATCCTATCACTACATGCCCTAGTAAAAAGTCCTTCCCCAGCTCTCCTGTAGACCCCGTTTAGGTACTGGAAGGCCGCAATAAGGTCTCCCCGGAGCCTTCTCTTCTCCAGGCTGAACAGCCCCAACTGTCTCAGCCTTTCCTGATAGGAGAGGTATTCCAGCCTTCTGATCATCTTTGTGGCCCTCCTCTGGTCCTGCTTCAACAGGTCCATGTCTTTTCTTTCCGTCTTTCACCCCCCAGCCTGTATCAATACCAGGGATTGCCCAGACCCATGTGCAGGACTCTGCACTTGGCCTTGCTGAACCTCATGAGGTTCACACAGGCCCACTTCTGAAGCTTATCCAGGTGCTGCTGAATGGCATCCCATCCCTCGGGCACATCAACCATACCACTCAGCTTGGTGTTGTCTGCAAATGTGCTGAGGGTGCAGTTGATCCCCTTGTCTATGTCATTGATGAAGATTTTGTAAGAATCAAATTCTCTTAAACAATTTCTGACTTAAGTCCTCATCAGCTGATGACCATCCTTTCCCTCCTTGAACCCTGTCTGTAAGAACACTGGAAGAACTTGCTGGTGAAAAACAAAGGCAAAGAAGACATTGGGTATGTCTGCCTTATCTGTTTCTGTTGTCACTAAATCACCTACTTGGTTCAGTAACTCTCCCAGGTTTTCCTTGTTCAGTCTTTTACTGTTAATGTAGCAGTAGAAGCTCTTATTATCCTTATGATGCTTGCAGGTCTTACCTGCAGCTGTGCTTTGCCTTTCCTGATACCATTCCTGCATGACCAAGTAATGTTTCTAAATTCCTCCTTTGTGTCTTAACCTTGCTTTCACCTCCTGTATGCTGACTTTTCGCAGTTGAGTTCCACCATGAGTTCCTTCCTTGGCTGGGCTGGTCTCCTGGTATGTCTGCTTGATTTCCTCAGTATTGGGCTGGACTGTTCCTGTGCTCGGAGAATATCCTTAAGACCTGCCAGTTTTATTCTTGTCCTTTACCCTCCATTGCAGCTTTCAATGGGATCACACCTACCACTGCCCAAGTCTGCTTTTCTGAAGTCCGTGGTCTATACTCCACTACTCGCCTTCCTCTCTACCCTCAGGATCTTGAACTCCCCTATGTCATGGTCACTACCACCGAGGCTGCCAGGGATTTTTGTATGTCCTTAATCGGTATTTCCCTGCTAGTGAAGAGCAGATGTGCTTAGCTATGCACCATCCCAGGTTAGTCCATCAAGTACCTATATCAAGGAAGTATTTGTTTTAGAAATCTCCTTGCCAATGTGTGTCCTCACCTGCTCTGTTGCCCTTCCAGCAGATGTCAAAGAGATTAAAATCATTCATAAGAACCAGGGTTGCGATCAAGAATTATCTTCAAGTGGTTTAGGGTGCTTCATGTACTTGGGAGGTCTGTAAGAAAGCCATTTCTGCTGTGATGCCACGTTTACTGGCCACTTCTCTGATGTGGACCCACAAGCTCTCACCCAGCTGTTGTTCCTGGAAAGAGCTCCATATATCCAAACTGCTCTTTTGCGTAAAGGCACCCCTTCACCTTCATGTTCCCTGTCTGCATTTCCGGAAGAACATCTGTCTATGCATCACAACTTGGTCATTCCTGCCATGTCTCAGTCACTTCAGTCACGTTGTGTTGTGACTGGATGCAGAGGTATTGTTCCTCCTGTCAGTCTTTAGGTTGCAGGTGTTTGTACATGTATGTACATGTACATGTATGCTTCAGACAGGTACTCCTTCAGCCTGTAACGTAGCTCCTGAAGTGCTGCTTGTTCCTGTCACTCTGAGCCCTTTACTTCCTACTGCTGTCCCCCAATTCTTCACTTAACTGTAGGACAAAATCTCCCTTTTCCAATTGGAGATGATGTGAGTTAAAAAGTAATTTAACTGAAAAAAACAATTATATATTGCCTTCACTGATGTTGCTGTGCAAGTAAGTTAGTGGAAAGCGTAATATCCTGCATCTGTTCATGCTGGCTGCCTTCTGCCCTTTGCATCCACTGATACCCCCCTTGCCAAAATCTTGCTGTGCCGGTTTGGTTTTTCGGATTTGTTTGTTGGTTTTGGTGTTTGGTTTTTTTTAAGACTGGTCAAGAAAAGGAGGAGAGGAAAAATGTTTGGTTAGTAAACTCAAATCTTAAAACAGAATAGTTTCATGAAACCTGTTAAAAGCTGTTTCCATTACTAGTACTGTAGTTAAAAAATGCTGCTGCCACTATAACCTCATCCATGGAAGAATTTATTACTTTGTGGTGAAAACATACTGCAGGCAATAGAACTTGGCATTCCTGGCCAGAGCCCAAGGAAATACTACTGTTTGGTTTCTTTGTTTCTTTTTTAATTTAAAAACATGTTTTCATTTTTATTTGAAAGAGCCCAAGTAGTAGAGGCTTTGTGGTTTTGGCTGGTGTTTGTGGTTCCTACAGCTATGTTTTGTTTGTATGATAGTTACTGGGTTATTAATTCAATAATGTGATCTAATTTGTTTCAATTATATGTACATGGTGTTAAACTTTTACTTGAATGTTTACTGTTAAAGAACAGTAAAACTTATGTCAAGAGAGCATCTTGGGGATTTATTTTGTACCACTTTGAATACATTTTAATGCTTCCCTATAAACACGCAGACAGACTGCGCATATGCACACAGTTTGTCATAGCTGGAAAAAAGGGAGCTGTGACTTTGGCAGCTTCAGTTTGCCTGTGCGTGTTCTCAACTGATTCCAGTGAGACTAATAGCATAGCTTAGCCTTTCTAGGCTGGGTCTCCAGCCATGTCAGCATGTGTACATTGCTGATAATTTTTCATTCTGTTCAGCTCTTGCTGCAGACATCGTGCAATGATCCCAGTGGTTCAGGCAGGTGATTAAAAGGAAGTTTGTGGATTACTTTGCAAGAAGGTGTTCTTGAGAGAAGTCTATTCAGCAGATATATACTATACAGTTGTAGGTAGCTCTACATCTAGTTCTGGTTTTGCTTGCTAGCTTCTACAGTTTTGGAAAAGTGCAGGTGAACCTTATGTACTGTAACTGGGGTTTACAGTTAAGTTTGTGGAAAAGTAGCTGGAGTAGGACTATCAACAAGACTTAGTTTTGTAGGGAGTTGTAGGGTGTTGTATGACAGGGTTTAGCTAGTATGAGTTTACTGGTATGATTAGGAAACCAAGTCCCCAGCAGTAAAGCAGTTTATATTGGCAAAAGGATATTCTGCCATTAAAACCTCTCTTAGTCTCATATGTAAAAATTATCTTTAACCTAGGTTTGCTTTTGAAACAAAGTATTGTATATGATTTTTTTAAAAAGTTCCTGCTTAAAAGGACAAGGCAACATGTGTAAAGCTGATGATAAAGTAATAAAGTTAAAATTTGTGTCACACTGCACACTGTCTTCAGGCAGCTTCCCAAGTTTTACAAACTATCAAACAGGCAGGTATAGTTAGGCACACACATTTAAAGAAAGAAAAAAAAAAGAAGTGAGCTCACTGTACTCCATTTAGGATTTTAGTTCACTTGTTTGGTAGCTGAAGGCACTTCTTGTGCCTAACGTGATAAACCCATCCAGTATAAATCATAGTTTTACTATGCATTTTAGTTTCCTTGTAGTGCCAAGTGGAACAGCGCTGGGAAATGTTCACAGGCAAACTCTGTGCTGTGCATGTTTTCTGAACAAAGGATTTGCAGCTGCTTGATTAATTTTTTTTTTTGGTCCCTTTATTTTTTTTCTAAGAATAATGAAGTGACAAGACTGTTTTAATTAAATTAAGGGAAAATTCTGCATTGGGAAACCTGTATTAGTCAACTCCTCTAGGTTATAGACTTAAAGTCAAAGTAGATGTAGTCTTAAGGAAGACTTACCTCTGTCCTAATACTGGACATACTTTTGATGCTTAAAAAACAAACAACAGTTTAAGTTATTCTTCTCATTATACCTCTCTGTATAGTAGGTTGGTAAAGAGGGGGAAACAAATGCTCTTTTGCCCATACCAGAGTAGACTGTGGCAACTTCAGTTGCTCCAGTTGAGACAATCTCATTTACAGTTGGGCTTGGTAATGTTAATCAGGTGATGCCCCTTTTGGTCAGTTGGCAACTCCTGAGCAAGGAGTTAGTGTGTGGGAAGACTATGGAGAGCGATATTTGTGCTGTAGCGTGGGGAGTCACCAAGCAGGTCTGTTGGAGGCTGATGAAGGAAGGCAGCAGCAAGGTCTGGGACTTTTCTGTGCAAATCCTTGACCACAGATCACTTGTGTCATTGTATGCATCCCAGGTTGTTTGTGCTGATGGCTGTAGGAGGAGGTATGAGGCAGCAAAGAAAGGCTCAGCATCTGGTTCCTGGACTTTGTATGTATGCACTGGTGCATAGGCATGAGTGTATCTGAGAGGAGGCTGATAACTGGAAAACTTCTCAAATATCAGCCATCTACGGATTAAGCACTTGACCCATTTAATCATTTAAATATTTTAACAAGACCATTTTTAATAATCAACTGGTAGCCACTTAAATGTAGTTATATTGTGGTCTCATAATTGCTCCATTCAAAGATCCTTTGTTATCTGGTTGTGCTTCCAGCACTCACTCCGCCCCAGTAACAAATTACCAATTTGCTTTACATTTCAGAGAAACTATCCAATTAGGTTTTGGAGCTTCATACCTTATAAATAAATGCTGTCATAAGACAAAATATAATGTCCCTTACTTTGTTGTTTTTACTTAGCATATGTTTGTGCCAGCATGCATTGTATCTTGCTTCTTTTGAATTCAGAGAGATTGTGAGTGAGGTAATGGTAAAGTTGGTCAAACTCGGGTAGAGGGCACAGCTAGGCTGCAGAGACAGACACATCCCACGCAAAAGAGTAAGGGCAGTGGGCTGAGTGCTTCAGAGGCTGAGGTGAGGCCTGCTGGGCGGACAGTCCCCCTGTGGACACGGGTGGCCAGGTCTGTGCACGTGGGATGGCTGGGCTGGGGGCCGCAGCAGCCCTGTGGGTCAGACCGGGGCCTGGGAGCCCTTGGTTGGTCCTACACTTGACTGAAGGTAAAACACAACAGTCATGCATGGCTGTGAGGATGTGTCCAGGTACAGAGGAAACACAGAACTGAGCTTGCTCCATTAATGAATGGCTTTTTTTCCATGGTGTAACTGAGGGATTTTACTCTGTTGGTTGAAACAAGGACTTCTGGTATCATTGCAAAATGACCAATGTCTCTTAAAGAACAGAAAGCAGCATATCAAAATATATAACCTAATACAGAAACACATTAGCACTGATAAACAATTGAAGTGTAAAAAATAGGGGAATGAAATGAGAAGATTCCTTGTGTACTTCTGACAACAAATACCAATTTGTGCACGCTTTCAGTCCGCCTCTAAAGTGAGGAAAAGAAGCCTCAAACAAAACCCTTAGACCACCACACAAAAACATCTTCACATAAAAACATCTTCACACAAAAACTAGATTAGATTGCTTTTAATTAATTCAAATTGCCAAGCGGGATACCTATTTGAATTACATTTTTCATTTTAACTTGGGAGTATTCATCTAAAGAAAACCTGAATCTTAGTAGTTAATAACTGATATCTCTAATTTAACATAGCTTTTGTACTGCATTTACTAAATCTTGTGAGGAAAGGAGGTAACTTACAGCCACACTTAAGCAATTCAAGTAGCTAGAATTTTATTGGCTTCTTACGTGTCTTAGTCTTTTGGAAAATTGCATGGATTTTTTTTTCCTTAATAAGATTAGATTTTATTTCTTAATTGATGCTGGGCTCTTGTTGAATAGGAACATAATTTAGACAACAAAATTTAGACAACAAGCTTGCTAAAACAGTCTTAAAAGGCAGGTATATGTTTACGTGTCAGTGTGCTGAGAATAAAACAGCTTAGAAAAATGACGAAAATGAAAACAAAATTATTTGGGGGGTTTACGAATTTAACAGCTTTTTCTTGATACGTAGTATTTGTAGAACTAGTGATTTAGTATTCACTTGCACCTTGCCTCTTTCCAATCTATAAAAATTAGGAGGCAGTTTTCTCCTACAATTTGTAATAAATTTCCTAATTTTGAATGAGTAAGCGATTAAACTGAGAAAAATTACTCTCTTTTCAACTGAAAGAAAAAGGCTTCAGCTTTTGAAAGAACAGAATAAACAATTCTGACTTTGATTAGTCAAGAACTTCCTCCAGAGGCTTAACTGATCCTAAAACTTAAGGACTAACATATATACCCTTTGAAATATTCAATTACTATTTCTTTTTTTTTCATTCTAGACAACTCAGTGTTCCGTTTCAAGTGCAATTTAAAGTAGCTTTATGTTTAAATTCAATGTCTTAATTTAAATTTATATCTTTTTACCTGTGAGTTTGTGATGGTCAAAGACTCTTCCTTGGATCAGGGATTGGAATCAAGGTTGTGCGTAAATTCTTTATTTTGGTCCATCTTGATTTTTCTTGGGCAATGTATTAGTATGGAATTTAATTGTTCTGCATTTTTGCCTTTATTATGAAACAGTTTGGAATGGAGTTGCTCTCTTGAGAACTCCTGAGTAATCTTGTCTTTTAAAATACTGGGAAGTTGAATATCCAGTCCAAAAGTGGGACTGTGTGGCTATATGAGTCTTAGGAGACCTTCAGATGGAAGAATCTTTCTGCGTGCTGTGAATTAATGAGAACTTGCCTGTATGCTGCATACGTTACAGAAGCAAAAGGGACCTTACTTTTGCCTCGGTATTATCCACCCTACTGATTTTAATCTTGGTAATATTAGGCCATTTGATTCCAAATTTTTAGCATAGATGGATGGGTGCAACCCAGTTTGTATTGCTTGAATAGATACTTGGCAAAAAGTTAAATTAACTTTCTGATGGATATTAACTGCAGGGATTTCGAAGTCACCTGAACCAGTTAATTCTGAATAACTAAGAAGTAAATGAAAACTCAAGATTCTTTGTAACTGTGTTCCTTTATCACAGGTCAGTTTTTGAGTTCTCCATGTCCTTAGTTGCTTCAATTGATAGCATGTTTAAGAATGGAGAAAAGCAAGTTAGTGAGAGCTAATTTTTTTAATGTGCTCATTCCAAAAAAAAAAAAAAAAAGATTCTTTTTTGCTGAGAACCTTTGTTAAGAACCTTAGGTGAGTTTTGGAAGATGCAAGGATTATCAGAAGGGAAAATTTGAATGAAGTTCAAATTTTTTATGAAAAGCAGGAGACCCAGAATGGTTAGACAAATTCATGAGGGATGGATCCATCACTGTTCGTTAATCAACACCATCCACATACAACCTGCAGATCAGGGATGTCAGAACTACGGGGAACTGTTGTGAGCTGATAGGCTGTGCCAAAAGAAGACGACATTAAGTGCTGTCTTCTGTGCTCTCTCCAGACAGATTCGTTATTGACCAGCCCTGGGACAAGACTGGGGTTTAGACAAGCCATCCATCTAAGCTTGAGTATTTGTTCTCAGGTAGCAAACCTCCAGAGTACCCTTACTAGAGTTACTAATGTCTAACAAAAGCAAAATAAATGTAAACATCAAATTTTTGTTTAGTTTCTCCATTGGCTTCAGTTTACGAAATTAACCCATTCCATAGCTGACAGGTTTCTAATCTGGGTGTTGGATATGTATCAAAAGAGTGCCTCTGTTAACATTTAATAAACTTGCTACAATTTAGTAGCCTATGGAAGCAGGAAAGATAGGCCAAAGAATTTCTATATCTTTAAAAGAGGAAAGGCAACAGCATGCAAAAATAGTGACTGACGTAACCATATTGAAAAGTTGCATTATTACTATTCAATAGGGCAGTGTGGGAGTTTTGCTGACTCTGAAAAAGAAGTCTGTTTAATCCTGGAAGCTTTTCACCTTCATCCTAGGGCATATGGGTTTTTTTATAGCATGTATTCAGAGGGGTTCTCCCATAAAGAAACAGGAGGGAGGCAACAAGCTAAGGTTTAGAGTTTTAGGTGTAAAGTTGTGCTTCTGTGCTTGTTTTTTGTTGTAATGATGACAAGTTTATGTTGTAATGGTGGCAATAAATTTAAGCCAAAGAAAGCACTTTATTCACTGCCTCCAAAAAGAAGTTGCTAGACAGTTTGCATAAGCAGTCTTTGATTTATTTTTTTTTTCAGAGTCTTAACAAGATTCTCAGGAGAAGATTAATTTCAAGAAAATCAGTTTAATAGTCTAGTTGCAAATAAAGAAAAACAAATGGGTTGAAATTTCAAGTAGCTTTTCAAAAATAACTTGCATTCAGGAGGCTCAGAAACTCAGGACAGCTGAATCTTGAAAACCATTAATATAAAGTTCTATAAGGATGAAAATAGAGCAGTGTTAAGGGTATCCATGTTCTCGTATGTGCTCATACCTGGCTTTTAGTGTAGTTGTGTTGGGTATTTGATTGCATCTCTTACTTCAGCTCCCGCACAGCTGATAATAAAAACTGAATTCCATGACAAGATTAAAAGATTATTTTTTTTTTTTAAATGCTTTGTGGCTTGCCAGTTGTATATTTTGTTCTAGAATTGATTTACATTACGCAAAAGTCAGCCTTGAGTTATTGAAATACTTGTTTTCTTTCCTTCTATACCTGTTTGCATATGCTTTTAAGTAGCTATGTTTGGATATCTTTTGGGCTTATGGTACTGCTGTTAGCCTCCTTTTGTAAGATGTCAAGAACAGGAAGAAAGTTTCCTTCGTTCTAGTAGATACTGAATTTCCTGGAGGAGAGGCTTTATCTGAAAAGGCACTGCTATATTTTGGCTCCTGGATAGTATTCTCTGTGGGGGATCTCACCCCACTCTATATCTGTGTAAATGAATGTTATGCTTCGGTCTGGAATGGCATCAACTGTGCATATGCAGGGGGTGAGAGCATCCTGTACTAGACTGTACTTGTGCGGGAGCACACCTGATGAAATAGCCACCAGGGGGACTGTGTAACCAACCTCCAGGCAAAGCTGCCACAGGCGCCAGACACGGTGAACTGGAGATGCGGTTCAGAGTGTGCTGGGAATAGTGGCAGTCTCTCACAGAGTTTTAATGCAGAAAATGATGTTTCTTTTAGTTTTTTAATAAATTATGAATTCCTTTTGATACGTATCAGAGATAATTCCAGTGTAGGAGCTGTGAATCTTACTGTGCAGGAGAGGAGAAAGGAAAAGAAAACGTTGCTTGTCGTTAATCTCTGTGTCTTAAAGCATCAGTCTTTGTCTCTCAAGTATCAATTTCTGTGTAGGTAAGTCTCATAAGAGCAGTTAAGAGGAAATATGTTTTTGTGCTCTGGCCGCAGAGGAAGTATGTTTCAAGCTGCAATTTAAGTTGACGTCAATTCTTCAGAAAATGACCTCAGAATGATTTTGTTATGAGAGAAGATCTAAGGAGAATGACTGCTCAGACAGAAGGAACTAATTCTTGTGTTGTCCGTTTAGTTCAAGTACCTCACTGCCAAGGAATAACCTCTTCTGAATCTGTAGACCATGTCCCCAGCGGCATGGAAGTTGTCTGCAGTATATATAGGTAGATCACCCCTTAAGAAACATGAACTGGTGGTGGGAATAAGCAGGGTTTTTGAAAATTCTTCCCTTCTGCACACAAAGGTTGGCATATTTGTCATGTGGTGTTTCTGTATGTCCAGGGAGCAGTTGAGATGGTTCAGTTTCATGTATCTTTTGTCAGTAATCCCACAGCTGCTTTTATTTCTTGGCTTTCTTTTGCAAATACCCTTTAAAAAAGGGTAAAAAGGAGGACCCTGGGAATTACTGATGAGTCAGCCTCACCTCCGTGCCTGGTCAGATCATGGAACAGATCCTCCTGGAATCTATGTCAAAACATATGGAAGACAGGGAGGTGGTTTAGAGACAGCCAGCATGGCTTCACCAAGGGAAAATCGTGCCTGACTAAACTGGTGGCCTTCTATGATGGAGTGACTGCATCAGTGGACAAGGGAAGAGCTACAGATGTCATCTACCTGGATTCCTGTAAGGCCTTTGGCACAGTCCCCTATAACATTCTTGACTCTAAATTGGAGAGATACAGATTTGATGGATGGCCTGTTAAATGGAGAAGAAATGAAGGAATTGGCTGGGTGGCCGTGTCCAAGAAGTCAATGGCTCAATGCCCATGTGGGAACCAGTAATGAGTGGCATCCCTCAAGGGTCTGTACTAGGACCAATACTATTTAGTATCCTCATCAATGAGGTACTAGGATTTGAGTGGAACCTCAGCAAGTCTGTGGATGACACCAAGCTGAGTGGTGCAGGAGACACTTGATGGAAGGGACGCCATCAGAGGGACCTTGATGGGCTTGAGGAGTGCAACTACGTGAGCCTTATGAAGTGGCATGTGCAGGCTCCTGCACCTGGGTGGGGGCAATCCCCAATATCAATACAGTCTGTGGGATAAATAGATTGAAAACAGCCCTGCAGAGAAGGACTTGGGGGATACTCGTGAATGAAAAATTGAATGAGCCAGCAGTATGTACTTACAGCTCAGAAAGCCAACCATATCCTGGACTGCATAAAAGGAAGTGTGGCCAGCAGGTTGAGGGAGGTGATCCTCCCCCTCTGCTTCGCTCTCATGAGACCCCACCTGGAGTACTGCATCCAGCTCTGGGGTTCCCAGTACAAGAGAGGCATAGACCTGTTAGTGGGTCCAGAGGAGGGCTACAAAAATGATCAGAGGGCTGAAAGACCTCTCTTACGAAGAAAGGCTGAGAGTGTTGGGTTTGTTAAGCCTGGAGAAGTCTCCGGGGAGACCTTATTGTGGCTTTTCAATATATAAAGGGGGCTTACAAGAAAGATGGGGAGAGACTATTTAGCGGGGCCTGTAATGACAGCACAAGGGGCAATGGTTTTAAACTGAAAGAGGGTAGATTTAGGAATATAAGGAGGATATAAAGAAAGTTTTTACAATAAGGGTGGAGAAGCACTGGAACAGGTTGCCTTGTTGTGGATGTTGTGGAGAAGTTGTAGATGTCCCATCATTGGTGGTGTTCAAGGTTAGTACTTTGAGCAACCTGATGTAATGAAAGGTGTCCCTGCCTATGGCAGGGGGGGTGGACTAGGTGATCTTTTAAAGCTCCCTTCAAACCCAAACCATTTTATGATTCTTTGACATTAGCTTTTGCCCTATTGAATGTAAACCATTTATATCATATATCCATATAACCATCATATATCATATTGAAGAAATGGCTTTTAAATGTCTATTTTAAAGTAGGTCTTGATTGAAATCTAAAATGCCATTTGAGGGGGGGCAGTGTGTACCTGTTAATACATGCACAATTGTGGCAGCATTTTTCAGAATAGCCTTATAATAACAGATTAGAACTTCCTATATGGTATCACTTTAGGAAGATGACTTAGTCTCACAGATCATAGAGGTTGTCCTCAGAATAGAAAGTGACTGACTACTCAGTCACTCTGATTAAATAGCTCTATGTCGCTCTATGATTAAATAGCTTATTTAACACAAATAGTGCTTTTACCTTACTGGTCTATGTAGTTGGTTTTTCTCTGATTGTGTCTTACTATTATGAACCAGACTTAACAACCTGCTAACAGATTTTGTTTACGCTTTGCTGTGTAGTCTCATCAGTTACATTTCATCTCTGGACATGTTGAGTACTAAAAGTACCAGTAAAAGAGTGGTACTGTGTTTATGGGTGTAATAGTATTTCTGCATTAACCTGATTTCCTGAAGGTTTATTGGTGCTGTAAATTTTTTTCGCTGGATGACTTCTTGAATAAGCAGGAAAAACTAATCCCCAGAGCAAAGCACACAGCTGTCTGTCCATAAGCTTATGGAAAACATTCATTGCTTTTGTATGTTCACTGTAAAGACATGAAAATACAAACTTTAAAATACTAATTTTGCACTTGCATGAAATCCAAAATAGAATTTGAGTAATGTTTGAGATGAAAAAAAGCTAACAGTAAGGACTACTTCCAATGTGTTTTAATTTATTTTTTTTTTAAATAACAAAGTTGAATGTCAAACAATATTCCAAAAGTCTGTTTCTCATGTACAATAATTTCATTTTTGTAGGATTTTTACAGGGCATACAGGCAAAATTTATAAAGGTAAATGTGATAAAAGTAACACCTTTGATTTCAAGAAGTCTTCAAATGTTGGAAGGGATGTTTGTTTTATTTGAAGCCTGACTGAATCAGATTATATGCCCTAGGCATGCTGTTAGTATAGTTTATGTATATGGAAATTATTTTAATAATTTAGCTATAAAAATTTTATATGCTCATTGAAAGCCTTTGCTTATCCAGTAATACTGCACTGTTAGTTGAGGAAAAAATTCTGATGTTGTGCTTGATATCTGACTTTAGCTGCAAATCTAGGGTACGTGCAGAAGCACGTTCCTGATGGGTTGGATCCCTCAGATACTTCAGTGTGGAAGTGACTCAGATTTCCACACAGATATGTGCTTAATTTAAAAATATGCAAATCCTTTCAGAATTTAGACATTGCAGGGTGAAATTGGATGGTTACTAAAGCAGTGGCCTCTCATGGTGCGAGACTGCTACGAAGGGGATTGAAACAATGTGATTGACCCTGTGGGTTACCAATGCATCTGAAATGTAGTTTTTCTCACCCTTGACTAGAAAAGATGGAGCTGCTAAAATTAATACAGGAGGAAAAAGGCAACAGCTAGGCCACAGTGGTTTCCTCTATGAGGTGAGGGGGCCATTATAGTAAGTTTGTTTGCAAGTACAGAAAAAGAGGATGTAGATGGGATTATATTCAGACCTCTACTTTGATGGCCATTTTGTGGACAGTTCCTGGAGTAAGCAGTCCAGTTTGTATTTGTAATTTTAAATTACTACATTTAAATCAGATGTTCTTTGTTTGAAGTAAAGACACAGCAGAAGCCTCAGGTAAAAAGGTCTTTCTTCAGTACTGATTTAGAGAACGAGCTCTGTTTATGAAGCTCAGAGGCCTGCCCCAGTGTTCAGGCCTTTTGCTGTATTAAAATAACTTTGTTCCTTTTTTAAGCTCTGGCATAGTTAAAATATATCAGACTTCAAGTTTTTAAAATACAAAGTCTTTCTTTTAGGTTCCTCTCCTTTTCTCCTAAAATACCTGAGAGGTGTCATTCAGTCAGAAGTGTGACTTCTTACTTCACTTAACTTATATGAAATAAACAGAGGCCCAGATGCCATTGTGAGCTTACGGTTGTGTCATTTCATTCCATTTCCTGCTGATTATTAAGCATGCAGTGTGTTTCCCTGATAGCTGCAGGAAAAGGAAAAGCTGAGGGAGCTTTTCTTGCAGACTATTACCATGCTTCCTGACACTTTCAAAATATAAGTTTTCACTGGGTATATGGAATTGAGGACAGTATGCCTCATCTGGGCATTGTGGTGGGGAAAAGGGGCTGGCAGGTTTACCAGTGAGGCTGACTAGGGCCAGAAGTCAGAAAACAACAGCAGACTTACGCTGTCTGCAGTTGAACAAGAGCATGAACAAGAACATCTTGGCAAGTAGAGGAAGCAGGAGGAAGGGAAGGAGAGAAGTTCAGGAGGCATTTTACTTTTTTTCTTCTCTAGTAACTTTAAGCTGCTTCCTGGCTAGCATGTCATCTAGAGTTTTATCACAGCCTCTTAGATATGTATACTCTGTGCTCAGGAGTTGCTTAAAAGTTGCCAGTGATGTGCTGTACCACACAACTGAAAAATATTAGCGCTTCCCAGTATGTAATAAATTCTTTCCACAACAGAAGTTAAAGTGATCGCAAACCTCTGGGAAAACTGTGGAATTTCAGTTTGGCATTTATAAAAAGAAGAGTCAAGGAAAAGAGGGAAGAATGGCAATCCTAATATGCATTATATGCAGCTAGCATAGCTAGCTTCAGTAGCTCTGAAAGGACTGAATTAAAAGGATTGAACTTCCACCTCTTTTTCCCTTGGACTAGCATTGTGTGAGTTTGGACTGTTTAGTATCGGCAGGCATGAAGCAAGCCTGATGTTGAGTCTCTTTTTATTACAATGCAAAAGTTAGGCAGAAACCATGAAATTCTGAAGATTCTTTTTTGCTGTTTGATTTAAGGTGGGGATTTAGAAGAAAAACAATTCCTTTCCTCTGGTAGCTGGGGAGCACAGCACTCTTGCTTGCTTGCTTATTACAAAAGAACTGAAGTTTTTCCCTGAGTTCAAGATGTAATGTTAAGCAAGGTATCTCACTTTGATTTGAAAAAGGGAGTGAAAAAGAATTTAACTGTATTTAGAGAGGTAAAAGGCAAGCTGAAGTTTCTCCTTAAGTCTTTGAGACTTTGTGTGTCTGTGTATTACTTGTACACAGACATATATATGCAAATGCATGTTATGTGTGCATCACCTGAAGGACATTACTCTCTATCCTGTTCTGATACTGGTAATGCTGAAGAGGTGGCTGATCTGATGTTTCATGGATGTCTGTTGTATCTTGGAGGTCTCAGAGTAAATCGAGGCTACAGTTTTGTCACCTAGGTATTAGAAGCTGTGAGTCTGAGTAAACAAGCTGACTGTTTCAAAGTGCCCTGTTACTCGCACAGTGGGGAGACAGCTTTGGATCACGGGAGAGAGTTCAGGCTAGGATGTTGCTTGAGAGGATGGTGGGCATTAGATCTCACAGTTTCATCTCCTGAACACTGCAGCAAGAAAAAGCGTTTGGGAAGGTGCTGTGGGCAGTGACCCATGTGCCACATTCTGTCCCTTATATAGGACTCTTATTGGCTTTTTTCCCCACTCTGTCAGCTTTGTAGCAGAGATAGTGCTTCAGTCAGAATTAAAGCCTTGCTTGTAATAGCCCTCGGATCTGCTAGGTCTAAGGTGCAATTAGTCTTGGGTTGGTCTGAAATTCAGTGTAAATTTGGGGATATGAAGGTAGCTTAACCGAGTCTCTATCTACTCCCTGCAGTCAGGGCAATGTAAGTTGGCTTATAGTTCCTTTCAGTGCTCTAGCATAACTTCCCTGTTAAACCGCTGTTTAAAAAAATGTTTGGTAATGCAGACTAGAAAGCTGCTGAGGTCATCTTTGGGATTCTGACTCTGTTGATCTTCGTTGCAGGTGGATGAAAGGTGATTAACCTTTCTTTGGGTTTGTCTCAGTTGGAAGAAAGAAAATGCTTTGAAAACATGGTAACTCGATTATTAAAAACTGCCCATTTTAAAAAGAAAAAAAATAAATTAAAAAAAAGGCAAATCCTACAGGATTTCCTGGCTGCATAACTCAATATTGCATTGTTGTGGAGCAGAGCCTTTAGCTGGTAATCCTCTGTGTCAGCGTCCCTGGATCTGTTACCTCTGGTGGCTTCATTCAAGAGACTGCATTATCTTTGAAAGAAATCCTTTTCCAAGGCTGCTTTTGGTGAGGCCGTTGGTGAGGTCAGCCAGCTAACTGGTGCAAAGCAGCCAGCATGTCTGTAAAATCTTTACTTTTGACAGTTAAGGGTTGGTGTCTTGTATTCCTATTGTAGTGTAGGGTATTAGTTAGTTGACCAGAAATGAAAAAAATATGGTGGGAAGACCATAAACGACACCGGTTTTAAAAAAATACATAAATAAAAAGAAAGCATTGGTATATCCTCTGCTAACTGCATTTGGCCTCTCTTTATAGAACAGTTGAGTATGATTGACACATGTAAACAAAACCCAAGCTAGCTTTTTTCTTGGTAATGTGGATATTGTTAGAACTGAGGCTATGGCAACATGAAACCTCATGAGCTACCCAGGTGTCCTATGTTGTCTTTACTAACTGAAAGCCGGACTATTGCAGCTGTGGTGCTGCTGCTGGTATCCATTATAGGTAGAACAAAGCCAGCCTATGATTGTGATTGTGTATGTGATCACTGTTCTTGAAAAACCTATCCGTAAAGCCTATAACGTAACCTGGAATGCAAGGTCTACCTTTAGGAGTTTAATTTGGTAGAGAACAAGTTTTACGTGATGTTGAGGTTAGATGTAGACTCTGCACCATCTGTGGAAGTTTCTTTTGTTATCCAAATGCATAGATGCCCAAAACAAGTGTATATGTATTTGTTGTAATTTGGCAGAACTGAACTATTTTTGTTATTTGCTGCCTGTCTCTTTTATCTTTGCCTAAGTGGTCATATGACTGAGAGGTCATATTTTACTGTAGTTGTGCCTCTGGGGTAATGGGCAGAAAGCTGTCAAGCCTTATCCTTAACCCTGTGCTCTGTTTGGGTTTTTTAGCTTGCCTTTGAGCTTGAATCAATTTCAAATTTCAAGAAAGCATATGGAGTGTTCCTAGTGAAAACACTTGTGTTTTGCATAAGTCTAAATCAAATGGGAAGGGAACTTAGCATGTTTTGAACAGTTTAAAACTGGTCCTTTTTTTTCCTTCCCATCTTGAAACTTCAACTGTGTAGCAATTTCTTCTTTGCTCTCCCTCCCTACGAAAAGATACAGTATGAGCATGCTGTGCTGCTGTTCAAGCCAGTACAGCCAGAGTCAATGACTTCTATGGCAAAATAACTTTTTTCTGAAGTGGTAAGTCAGAAGAAACTAATCTTATGAAGCTCTGTGTTTGGAAGCAAATAATTATTTTTTTTTTCCCAAAGAATAATTGTCCAAAAATCAGCTTGCTTTTTTGTTTGGTTGGTGTTTTGTTTTGGTTTTTTTTTTTTTTTTTGTTGGCCAAATTGTCTGTTTTGTCTGAAGAGGCCAGCTAGCCAGCTAACTCACTAGGATCTCAGGAACTCATGTCTTCACCATAGCTTTATCTATCTTTACATCTGCATTGGTAAAGTTTCACCAAGGAACCTAACTGGCATTACTTATGTAATTTGATGACAAAAGTCCTGATTGTGTCTTGGACTATATACTGATAAATTTACAGTGAAAGTAGTGTTTTTTCCAAAATTATCTGTTTGAGGTTAAGTGATTTTTTTATATATATATTTTTCTCTATCCTCAGTGAAAAGAAGTAAATCAATTTTCATGTTTGCCTAAAAACTATGAAAAGAGCTAAATCAGTTTTATGTTTTTATGTGTCTTGTTAGTTGTGTTACAATCAGAAAAGGCCCTCAGGATGGCTGTTGTTGATTTTTCTTCTCCAGGACTCAGTTTATTGCTTCTTTCTCTTCTCAGTGCATTATTTCTTAAGCTTTCTTCGTGGCTTTACAGTAACTCCGCCTTATCAGAAATGCAGAGTAGTGCAGAAGCATAGGTGGATTCTCACAGAAGCCAGAGTTTTGCCGCATGGTGATCCCCACCAAAAGTTTAAACAAACAAAAAAAAGTTTAAACAACAACAGCCTATGGCTGTCTACCTGCTTAAATGATTATCTTTTGACCAGTTCTGTTCAGGTCCAAAACAACACATGAACTGCAGAGCTTTATGACAAACTTTTTGTGTGGAATATGTTGTAAATGTTACAGAATAGGACTATTACAACAGAAGGACCACAAGAAACTTGTGGAGAAAAGTTGAGGTAGATCTTCTCTAAGGAAAATCATGAAATGGTGTAGCTTTACATAGGACACTCTTTTTTTTTTTTTTTTTTTTTTTCCTACTTGCTTTTCAAAAATGGTTTTGCTCAGTATTTGCAGGAAGAAGTCATCTTAGGGAAGCAAATTCAACAATAGCAATTGTCCCACTCTACTTTCTGAGCAAGGAAACAGCACATTAAGTAAAACTTTACAGTGTGAGTAAGACTTCCGTAAATCTGTTTGAGAATCTGTATGGATATCATCAAACTTTAGTTTGTATCCCTCCTGGGACAGAAGTCTCAGGACTGGGGTAAGTAGAGGTCTGCTGTCCCTTTTTTCCTAGACATAAAGAAACCAGTGGAAAGACCTTAAGCAGGCAGAAATTCCACTACAAACAAAATGGATATCATTAAAACTTTTCGGCTTTGACCTTGGATTTTTCCACACACTCTTATTCTTAACATATCACTGGAAAGAGACTGCCATTTTGTGGCTACCCAGGGTGCTGAAAATTTCGGTAGTAAAGGATATGGGACAGGACTACGCTACCTAAACATGATGTGTGTAGCTTCTCCTCATTTATATGTGTCCGCATGTACTTCACTGCATATGTTTGGTTTGGATTGATGAACTAGTTCTAATTTTATTCTATTTAAATGTTTAGAAAAACTGTATGTGAAGACATTGTTGCCACACTGTGCAAGATGTCTCTCTGATGCTTATTCAGTTATCAGAATTAAATGTATGACTTGTCAGACATAGCTGTTTGGCAACTAAATCTCTCTTCTGTGTGGAGAAAAAAGAATGTTTGCTAAATTTATTTTTAGTGTTCACAGGAATTGGCCTATCATTTTAATGATTTTTTTTCTCTTCCCCCCCTTCTTTTGTAGGTAGCATTGGCACATCTTTTCAATACCACTCAATCCATCAAGATCACATTTGTAATGATGACAGTGACAAGGTGAGGCTTACATAAATGTTTTCTTCACAAGGTGCATATGCATTGGGGGTTTTTATGTATTGCTTTTACTATACAAAGATTGTTTTGCAGGTATAGCAGTCAATTTTCAGAGTTACTTTGAACTCTATCACATTAAGAAATGTATTTTACTCAAGACAATCTTAGCTGGTTAAGGAGAAATTTGTCTTGAGTACTGTATTTTTCTTTTTGCTTATATTCCTTTGCGATTCTAAACATTTGTGATTTGCCATATCGACACCCTCAGTTAATAAAGAACAGCAATGTTTTTGCTAATTTTTAGGTAAGGTAGGATGTCTTGTTGCTTCTGACTTCAGAGGTTAGAACCTAGCTAAGTTTTCAAAGCCTTTTTGCAGTAGCTGTATTTTCCTGTTCTGGAGTTGGAAACTTAAGATTTTACAGATGAGAAGCTTCTGTTCAGTGCTGCAGCTTTAAAGTACCCACCTGTCTAGTAGTGCGCAAGTGTTTTCCTAACCTTTTTTTGATGCATTTTCAGATTAGTTTGCTTTGAGTGAGTAGAGTTCTGGATGTTACATGTTCAATGATACTTGGATCAGTAGTTTAAGCGTGGCATAGAGACGGGAAAACTTTTGACATTGAACTGCCTATGAGACTTGCTTTCATGTTCATGTTATTGTTGATGGGTTTACCTTAAGCTTTACTGTCTGTAAATAATGCAAATTGATTAACATTACTTCAATATGTAACATGTATTGCATTGTTTGCAAGTATGACATTTTAAAGTAAAGTAACTTTTTGGCTTGACATGCTTGGAAAAGGTCATGAATTAGTCAGATTTTAAGTGATCTTTCTTGGGAAATGGAATGCGACCTGCTCGGCAGTGCCTTGATAAGTGCACAAATCCTTGTGTTTTGAAATTCTGGAGTGAGTCAATTTTATAGTCGTTCCAGCTTATCCTAGGGCTAGATTTATTTTCAGTGCAAGTTTCTTTTACTGCTCTACTGCCTTGCTTTGTTTTTTCCCTCTCACTCTTTTTCTTCCTCCTCTTTTTTGTTTTTATTTAACTTTATTTTTAGGTACCATCCTAGATTTGGGGCCTGGTTTAACATAGATGTTGGTCAAACATGCTATCCAGACCATGGCAAAATTATTTTAAGTTTCCAGTTGATTAACTGGTTAACTGTTTTCAGTAGTATTTGCTGCTTTGTGTTTTGGTCCTTGTGCACTCTGTTCTTGGAAGATTCTTGGGTGAGGAGCAGATGGGGGAAACTTCCTTTCAGAGCTATCCTAGCGCACCAACTTAACAGTTCCAACTTTAAGTATTTCATCCATTTAAAAATCATAGGTATTTAACATATACAGCATGTTATTGCTGTATATGTATACTTGCATTACAGGACAAATGTAAAGGATAGTATTAGACCAGCAATCTGCAGGTATTTTACAGTAGGTTCTCCACAAGCCCAGTCTTCATTTCCTGGAAACAGCATGAGAAAAGTTCTACACCACACATGCTAAAGGAATGTTGCAATCTTAATGAAAACAATTCCCAGGCTTCCACTCCAATTACTTGGTTTTGTTGACTTGGCACATGAGAATCTTGAATTCATGTTCAGTAACTTCAGCAGGAAACCAAAGTCTAAGATTTTTTTATGTGTGGCCTCACTGCATTAAGAAGGATATGTCATTGTTGAGCTCGTTATTGGTAGTACCAAGAACCTGTTTAATTTCATAGCACCAAAACCAGTACTTTGCCTCTTTTCTTATAAAAAGATTCAGTATAGCATAGATACAGAGTACATTTCCCGTTTTACTTGTCATTCTTAAAATATTAAATAACAGAACTGAATGCATTTCTTTACGGAGCACAGCATTTAAGGAAAGGTATTTGTAATAAGGAACTATCATTTCTTGGAATATTACTTTGCTTTAACGCCCAAGCAGTGGTTTCCTACTAGTGTTTAAATAGAGAGATAGATGCAAGTATATTATCCTGCAGAGCCTTTCAATCATATTCAGTTTACTTAGCTTTAAAAATACTTCTTTTTGTTCTTTGGGTGGTTGTTTCACCACTTGTGTACTTCCAATAGAAGATGTTTGCTCAATTTGAAAAGACTCTCCAAAGATGCAACTCTTAGCTGCTCTTGGGACATCTGTTTTCAGAGTTCTCATCAAGTTATCTATTCCTTAGTTCTCAGGCAGTTAAAACCCTAATTGACCACCCAGTAGTAATGGAAAAAAAATAAAGCACCATGGGAGCAATCCTGTGGAATTTTTTCACTACTGCTGTGGCGTTGGAAATTATTATTTCCAAATATTTCCCAATGTTACCTTGCTTTACTCCTTTTTAACTTATTTTCATTTATTTTACTTTCATAGTATTACTCGTATTAGATTTGCTTCCTTATAGTATGTAAGGAATTTCTTTTTGCTTGGTACTTATGACCCAAATACATAACTACATGATTTGATTCACTATTTCTAACCTTTGGATTTCCCAGTTACAGTTAGTACCTCTTGCATTTCTTTAGTGATTTCTTTCTTGCATTTCTTTAGTGATTTCTTGTTCCTGAACTTACTCCCGTTTGCCTGTCTTGATGAGCAGCCAGTCCTCAGTCTGTAATCCAGAGGGCTGTCAACTCAAGATATTTTTCACAAGAGGGGAAGTATTTTACAAGTTCTACTCCTGAAAATAAAAAGATACACTTTGATTTCCTCTCTGGATAGTGCAGAGTTAGGTAAGATAAACCTAACACTCACCCATAGCTGAACTCAAAATGATTCAGGAATTCAGATATTTTAAGGTCCATCACATTTATTTATATGTGATCTATGAAATAAAGACTATATCCATCTCTTGTAGGGGACAATACATAGAAAAATGGGAACATTAGAAGGGATTCTTTTGCCCCCCCTCCAATTTCAAAACTGGAAGAAATTCTTCCTGTCCAATTAGGACAGCACTAATTCATTCCTCTTGGTGTGTCATCCACCACCTGCACCCACCCCCCCCCCCTTAGTTTTACTTAATTCTGTCTATTCTTATTGAGTAGCTTCATGCCTTTTTCATTTTCATTTCCCATCTGGCAGCTGCAAGGATGTAATTTACTGATTTTAAACTACTTTCATGCCTGGTGAATTGTCTCCTTTAGCGCATTAGTTCTTTATATCTACAGCAGATGGTTTGTTCATCAGATTTGAGGGAACTAATTAGACTGAGGAGGACTGAATGGAGGCAGGTTTGAAATAATGGAGGCAGGTTTGAGAGGTGAAAATGCGGTGATGATATCTTAAGGGGTACAGCTTGAGTAAATCAGCTCTCAGATGCCTCATTTGTCCCTTTGCAGAGCAGTTCTGCATCGAGAGATCGTCCCCCTGCGGGACTGGGAGCACTGATCATGTTCCCTTACCGACTTATGAGCAGGTGACGTTGCTCCAGTGGGTTTCACTGACTTTTTCCAGTCAGTCTCACCCCCGCCTGCATATCCGGAAAGCAGATGAAAACGCAGACCGCGTTGGGTACGAGCTGAGCAGGTGGCTGGCGGGCGTCGTTGAGACGCTCCGTTGGGTTTTGTGGTGTTTCGGTTTTGAGTTCCAGAGAGTCCCTAGCGCCCCGCGTTCCGGTGCGTGCCCGGTTCCAGCGGCCGCAGCACGCACCGCTATGGCACAGCCGCCCCGGCCCGGTTCCCGCCCTCCCTCCTCTCAGGGCGGTTTCCTCTCCGGAGGGAGAGTCCCGCGCGGCTGCGCACGCGCACACAGGCTTGACGCCGGCTGTCTGCGGCCGTTCGCTTGGTTTCGTTTTAAACTGCGGGGACGGAGCAGCGTTGCAGCGGGGAGGCGCTGTCGGAATCCTGAAAGCCGGGGCGCGGGCGCTGCCCCCGCTGCTGGGGCAGGGGGAGAGCACGAAGCTGCGCCGCGCTGTCTGCCTCCTGGCTGCGGTGGCGGTGGGCCCGCAGCGACGAACCGAAACTAAAGGGGGGGGGGGGGGGGCAAGGGCCGTGCCCTCGTGTTCCTGCGTGCGGGCCCCACGCCCCGGCCGCTGACGAAGGGAAGGGGAGAGCGCCTTTCCGTGCGCCGGCGGTTGAGGTTTGCGGCCGGGTGCCCCGCCTCCTGTCACGGCCGCGGAGGTGACGTGCGGGGGCCGGCCTCCCTGCCGCCCCGAGGTGCAAACAAAGGACGCCCCACGTGGCTGCCCGTGGGGCGGGGCTAGTTTGTTCGGCCCCGCCCTTCACGGGATTGGGCCGGCTGGGGAGTGACGTCACCGGCCTGCGGAGGTGGCGGGGTGCGCGCGGGGTCCCCGGCGCCCCGGAGGAGCGCAACATGGCGGGCGGCGGCGGTCGCGGGCGGCGGGAGGAGGCGACGGCGGCGCGGACGCAAGACGGGCGAGGGGCACGCGGGGGATTCGCTCTGTGATGGGCGGAGAACGCCGGGCCGACGCTCCCGGAAGAGATCGCGCGGGCGGGCGGTGTAGTCCCGGGCTGGGCGACAGCAGCGGGGTCCCCGGCCAACGCGAGAGGAGGCGGCGCGGGAGCCTTGACAGGGACTGCCGGGCGCGGGGGGGCGCGGCCCAGCCGTGCCCCGCGGCTGCAGGTAGGGGCGGAGGCGGGCGGTGGGCCTGCTCGGGGCGAGGCCTTGCCGGCAGCGCCCGGTGCCCCCGACTCGTCAGCGTTGAGCCCGGTAGCCGGGGCGGGGCGGGGGGGGGGAAGGGGGTGATCTCCCAGGTGCAGCGGTGGCACCGGGGCGGCTTCGCCGTGGACCGGGGTCTGTTGGGCCGCCATTCGTAAACGTGGAGCGCGAAGGAGACCGCGCGGCCTGGCGTGAGGTCGCCGCCGGGAAGCCCGAGCTCGTGTTCGTGCACATGAGGCTGTCTGCGAAGTGGACGAGAGCTCGGCGAGATCATTTTAGGGGGTATAAGCATTTGATCCTGTTAGAAATGCTTTATCTGCTTTGGGAAATGGTAGAACTGGAACGTAAAAATCAGCTGACTTTGCAGAGCTGAATTGCTGTGTGCTGTCCTCAAGAAGACAGGCAGGTTTGATGGGCTGCGTGCAAGTATTCCTGAAGCACCAAACTGCTGATGGTCCTCCTAATTTTATAGTAAAATGAAGTTTCTAGATATCTCTAATCCTCTCGAGTTGGTTGAGAAAAAAACTGTTCGAAGAGACATTGATGTTAGCAAGCATACGTTATAGGGCACTCTGTCAGTGTTTTTCACTATGTATGAGTTGATTCTTATTCCTGTATAATATGAAGGGGATTTTTTTTTATATACTTAGACGAGAAAGATACCTCTTGTTTCCTCAAGAAGTGTATTTTAAAACTGATTATGCATTGAGATGTGTTCTGGAGACATCGGTTTTAAGTTGTAATTGTTTGTAGCAAGTAATTTAGTTATTACTTACACAGCTGTAAGTCTATGTTTATGAATGTATAGCATTTGCATTTTGAAATGGGTTTTTGAGGGTAGTATTTGGAGCAAATGCTTATGTTCTGATAAGGTCTTCATATGTATAGTGAGGCAACTGGCATGGTAAAAAGGATACGATTGCTAATAGTCTGCCTTATTCGGGTGTTGCTTATTACTTGATTAGGTGTTGCTGCTGATGTGCTTGTTCTTAAATGCCACTCACTGAGGCAACGACTTTGGTTTCAGTTGCCAAGTTTATGGTATTTATCCACCTCCCCTGGATCTTGCTATTTGCTGGTCCAACAGACTCAACTGCTTCACAGGACTACCAGAATAAAAAATACAGCCTTTTTTTCCCTTTAAGGTGTTATTGTAGGTGTGGTATTAGAGACTCACTGCTCTGAGAAAGAGGAGAAAACCCTCCATTTGGATACTTATGTGTGCAGTAAGAGAAAGGAGGGTGCAGAGGATTAAATATGAGACAGGAGATCAAATAGGTGGCATGGCAGATTTAATAGCTAGTGAAAGTTGATAATGTTGATCTTCCTTAATCATCACATCTCTAAGAAAAAAAGAAAGAACACGTACGTAGAATAACAATGTGAAGAAGGTTTCCAGGGAATTGTTACCAGGAGATGATACATGTTAAGAGTGGTAATTGCGAGAAGTGGTGTATAAATAAAAGGGGCTTACAAATTAGGGATCTCAAGATTCTCTATGTAAAACTTATTTTGACATCTCCCTGACTTATAGAACAGGTTAAACTTTATTTAATTTGCGTCTGGTTCACTTTGATTTTCTTTTAATAAAAGTATAGTAAATACTAAATTGAAGTTGCAAGTTGATCAGTCCTTGCTTTGCACCTGCAGTGGTGTGGAAGTCACAGTATAGAATTGTCTTTTTTTTTTCTGAAAGGTACAGTACATCAGTGGCATCAGTGCTATTGTGATTTGTGAATCTTATGGATCAGCTTATCTAAATACGTTTTTTCAACGTGGTTTATTGATGCAACAGGAGGTAATTTATATGATTTAAAGTGATACTGTTGAAGTCAAGTTGCTTTTTCAACTCCTTACTAAGAAAGTCTTTAAGAATTAAATGGTTTCTATGGGAGTTCTTATTAGCTTATAAAAATGGTGCAATTAGGAAGACAAGTTACTTATTCTGGGCTACTACTGAATTGAAACTTAAATTGTATTCTTGTTGCTTTTCAAAGCTGTTGTACATGTTTGTCAATGGAAACTACATGGGCTGAATTGCTAGTGAATCTAGTAAGAGTATGTACAGAGCAAGTCTTAGACTTCTAAAGGTTTTCTCACTTAATCTTTGTTTGTAGCTCCACCACTCCCACCCCCCACCCCAGAGGGATCTGAAAGGTAGGAATAGGAGTACAGGTAGGATGTGAAATTTCTTTTTGCCTATTTTTAGTCAGAGAGTTGTTTTGACTGTGGAGGACTGATTCTTGAAACTTCGGGAAAGGTACAGGTTTGACTTAACCAGTTCATGCAGAAATACAGCTTGTAGTTTCCTTTTCTGTGTAAGCATCTATATCAAGTTAAATAATTTTGTTAGAGGTATTCTCATTTATTTAGGCGTATTTAAATTCTGTTGTGAGAAAGCTTGTCTAGGTGTCTGATTTAACAGGATGGGTTTCATGGTTTTTATTCTTTAGCTTCACTTGGAAATGGGTAGGTTCCTCTTTTACTTGATCTTGAAAGATCAAGGAAACTTCCCTTGCTTTTTGGTGCCCTCTACTGATTTCTGTTTGTGAGAACGTTAGAAGCCAGGGCTTTTTTGTCTTAACAGCAGTTAACTGCCAATAGCAGCAGCTCTTTAAAAACAGTGGGAGGGGAAAAGAAAGAAAGGAAGCCCTTTTGCACCTTAAGTATTTTGCTGATTGCTGTCCAACGAGTTTGAATTGCAGTGGAGCTCTTCCTCACCTGGTAGAAAAATAGTTGAGCAGCATAAATCTGCCTCAATGTCTTCTATAGGCGTTCCAGCTGTAAAAAGACTGGTGCCTTTGCTCTTCCCTTCTCAGAAAAATAGAGACTTTCTCTCTTTAATGTCCACAGTCCCTGGTTCTTAGTGAGCACGTTTCAGATAACGCTGTCCTAGAACTCTTTACCTAATGGTTGACTTGCAATAACATTGCTTTTTGTACTTCCCACTACAACCTTAGCTACTATAAAAAAGTGCAGCACTTCCTGTGAGCACCACTGCATATGCTGTATTTTGCTGGCTTTCTGTTTAAGTAGCCCTTTCATCTTGTCAGTCTTGCAGGTTTGTTCCTGTCCCCAAATTCTGTGAACACCTCTGTCCTACACAAACTCAGCAATTGCATGAACTCAACTCTATCCTCTTTCCATAGCCTCTTATCTTAACCTCGTAGTCTCTTTGCCAGTTGACAGAGCTGGCAAAATTTTTCTTTCACATTGCAGTAAGAGTAAATCATTGTGTGAGCAGGTATGAGGGCATTCATGGTAAAATTTATGGTGTTGCTGAGCAGATGCTCTGTCTGGCAGTCTTTGTGAAAGTTTTAGGAGACATCTTTCTCTCTAGACAAAAATTAAGAACTTTTTCTCCTTATTCAGGTTATTTATTTAGAAGATCCTTTTTGGAATTGTTCTTAAAAAACCCTGTGATGTGCTGGATATTTTCGATGAGCTGCATTTTCGAAATCTGATTCTTAGAAATCAATCTCTTGCAGATATTTAAAACTATTTTGTTGGCAAGTACTGAGGGAGGGCATTTTTTGTTTGGTGTCCTCTGTGTGTAAGTCTCTGGGAAAACATTGGAACTCAATATAAAACAAGAGGGGGAATAAAGAGATTGGAGACATAAAAGAGTAGGAACAGATATTCATTTTAAGTAATATTGTGGAAGGAGCTTGTGAAGACAAATAGCAAAGTTCTAAGTGGATGAGTATGGACTTGAGAAAAATGTTCAGATGTGAACACAAAGATCTTGGCAAGACCAGTATGCATACGGTCATTTTGTATGTGAATTTCTGTTGAGCATAGGTTAGAGATCACATGTGAAGCTTTCTTCCTCTTTAGTCTCAGTTTTCTTATTGTATCAGAGAACAGTCAGAGAACTCTTCCTCAAATTCAAATAAAGAGACCTAACATAATGTTTGCATTCTCTGGTTCTGCTTTCAATATGTGGATGTTTACATATATCTGTAGTTGAAATGTGACTTAATAGTTCATAGCTGTGATGGTGACTTTGTTCAATGTAGGGAAGAGCTTGAGGCTGTGTAAAAAAAAAAACAAACAACCACACACAAAAACAACAACAACAAAAAACCCCAAGCAACTACACATCTCACCGAATTTCTTGCATACTTTACATTCTTGTGCTTTTCTCCTTAGTAAAAATGTGGGATGAGTTTTGAGAAGTCCCCAAACCATGCTTATTTTGAGTGCATTTAGGGGCGTGAGACCTTTTTTCCTTCATATATCATCTGATATGTATCACGTGGTTTGTTTTGGTGTTTTTTTTTTAGCATAGATCACTTGGACTTTGGGAAAGAATAATACTATTTGTTAAAGTAAATGAAAACATGTACACAGGTATAAGCTGTTTCCTGAAGCTGAGGACCTGCAGTGTTTTCTCATATTCCTCCTTTAGGTTAACTTAGCAGAACGTATCAATTCTTCTTTGTTTTTGCTGTCTTCCATAATTTGTCACTGAAGTTAAGAGGACTGAGTTCTCTACCCCTTACATCTCATTATAAGGATTATATACATGTCTAGATGACCTCTGTTAGATGACAGCCTCCCAATATGTGTATTTTGTAGGGGCGGAGGAACCAGCCGCTGTTGCAGCAGTTAATATGTTCACAGGCCCTGTGGTAAGTCTGACGCATGCAAAAAAATGAAGTTCTACAAGCTATGAGGGCAAAAGATGTGTTCAAATCCCAACTAATGGAGAAGAGCAACTTTTTTTCCCCCAAACTTTTTAAAACAGCTCTGTTAACTTACACAAGCTCTTACTAAAAATGAAATGGCACGTGTAGGTTTAAAACAAGTACTCTGTAATATGTAGTGCATAGTCTAAACATGATGACCTTTAAAAAGAATCATGGAATCGTTTAGGTTGGAAAAGACCTTTAAGATCATGAGTCCAACCATTAGCCTAACACTGCCCAGTCCACCACTAAGCCACGTCTCTAAGCTCCACATCTACACATCTTTTAAATACCTCTAGGGACGGTGACTCAACCACTTCCCTAGGCAGCCTAATATCCAATCTAAACATCCCCTCATGCAACTTGAGGCCATTTCCTCTTGTCCTAAACTTGCTACTTGGGAGAAGAGATCGAACACCCCTTCCCTACAGCTTCCTTTCAGGTAGTTGTAGAGAGCGATAAGCCTCAGTTTTACCAGGCTAAACAACCCCAGTTCTCTCAGCTGCTCCTCATAAGACTTGTGCTCCAGACCCTTCACTGGCTTCATTGCCCTTCTCTGGACATGCTCCAGCACCTCAATGTCTATCTTGTAGTGAGGGCCCCAAAACTGAACACAGTATTCAAAGTGCGGCCATACTATTTCTGACACAGGCCAGGATGCTATTTGCCTTCTTGACCACCTGGGCACACTGCTGGCTCACATTCAGCCAGCTGTTGACCAATACCACCAGGTCCTTTTCCACCAGCCATCTTTCCAGCTACTCTTCGCCAAGCCTGTAGTACTGCCTGGGGTTGTTGTGGCCCAAGTGCAGGACCCGGCACTTGGCCTTGTGGAACCTCATACGATTGGCCTTGGCCCATTGATCCAGCCTGTCCAGATCCCTCTGTAGAGCGTTCCTACCCTCAAGAGTTCAATAGTCCCACCCAACTTGGTGTCATCTGCAAACTTACTCAGGGTGCACTGGAATTGAACTCGAATTAAACAGAACAGGCACCGATACCGAGTCCTGGGAAACAACACTTGTGACGAGCCGCCGATTGGATTTAACTCCATTCACCGCCAGTCTTTGGGCTCAGCCATCCAGCCATTTTTTTTTACCTAAGGAAGCCTAAGATTCAGGTGTGTTAGTTGCACATGCCTGAGTGAAAAAGTCAATAGTGAATACATGGTGTACATTCAAACTATACATAGAGAAGACTTTGGTATGAAGTCAGCTTTGAACCAGACTTCTCTTCAGACTCCTTGTTCCATCAGCTAGAAGAGCAGGATTATTTTTAAAATTGAAAACTTGATTTTTTTGAAATGTGACTGTATCTGAACACCTTGTCTTGATTTCACCACTTTCCTCTTGCCCTGACATCGTTTTCAGTATATTTTATGACTTTTGAATTAACTTCTTTATAGTGATGAACATATTTTTATGGTACACACGCAAAGTTTAATGTGTTTCAGTCTTGTATATAGGGTAATTAGCCCTCTTTCCGTAGCTACAAATTCGTGATTTTAATTAAAAAATTATCTTCCGTTTTATTTACATACCAAAATAGGAGTTTAGACTCTATGTGTGCTAAGAGGTCGCCGTTAGCATCGTCAACTGAAATGGCACTTTCTCTATTGTGTTAGGTAGTGTTGATGTCAAAACATGGACACTTTAACTCAGATCTTGGTAGGCAATTTGGAGATGAACTGCTAGGAAATTATAAACTGAAAATACCAAAAAAAAAAATCTTAGTGGATACTAGTACTATTTGTTGCCTAATTTTAAAACTTTCCAGTTTCAAGAAAGAAAGCTTCCAAATATTTAGTGAGGTACTAAATATATGTAACGGGTTTTGCTTCCTATCATAGTACATGTTAACTGCAGGAAACATCTGCAGAAACAGCACAAATTGTTTTCCATTTATTATCGCCCACACCATTGACAAAGTTGAGTTCAAAATTGAGACCATAAATTGGGGGTTTTAAAGTAAAATTAGTATTTTTCCAGCAACTTTTTTCTTTAATATAGAAGGATGTGCAGCTGAGGGTTTTTTCTCTTATGGAAGTTTGACTGGCATTTTGGATTATGAGAGGTAATGATCCCTATTTGGAAAACACACCTTGAGGTGGTATAAAAATACTTACTATCTTTTTTGTGAGTTTAGCAGCATTGAAATTAATTTGATTCATTTGTCTGAAAAGTAATTGCAAAATCTTTTCATATTTCAAAGGATTCTTGTTTGCATGCAGCAAGTGCTGCAAGCAATACTAATAAAATTCAATTTGAAGAACTTTGAGGCGGCTGTGTGTTTCC
Organism: Pluvialis apricaria; assembly: GCA_017639485.1. Classification (NCBI taxonomy): domain Eukaryota; kingdom Metazoa; phylum Chordata; class Aves; order Charadriiformes; family Charadriidae; genus Pluvialis; species Pluvialis apricaria. The sequence goes on along the minus strand of CM030044.1, from coordinate 52,469,667 downwards.
TTGATTCTTAAACCTGGCTCAGTATTAGAAAAGGAGGTGCTTCAGATGTGATGTATGGGTTGCACAGTCCCTTTTGTAGGAGCAGTAGAACTTGAAAATAGGAAACGTGTAGTCCTATTAAACACAATTTGGTGGTTCTTGCTATTGAGAGTGCTGCAGTGTGCCAAACAGGATGCTAGGATTTTTACGTTTTTGATGTTCTTGTGCATTTTAAATTCACGTGCAGCAAAGAACTATTCCAGCATTGGGTATGAGAAATTGACACCTAAGAATCAAATTCTTAAGACCGTTTAACATATTTGTTGTGTGAAACTTAGGCAGTTTAGGCTTAACTTTCTCTTAATGTTGTTTCTTAGGTATCATAAACATCCGATTAAATGGGAATTGCATTTCAGAGAAGGAACTAATACAGAGAAAACCCTGGAAATGACTGTCAGCCTGATGTCAAGTAAAAAAAAAAAAAAAAAAAATTCAGGTTATTAATATATTTTCATCAGAAGTAAAATGAAGAGATGCGTTTGGTGGAATATGTTCTGTGCTATTGGTATGTGATTTGCTATTGCATGCCTCAGATCTTTTGCAGAAACACTTCACATTCATTATCTGTTCTGGTTGCTGAAGAACAACATTGGCCATTGTGCACACTGTCAGTAAATAATGAATTCCTCCTATTGGCCATAAGTAAATTATGGGTGGCCCAGAGGGATTACTGATGGGTGTTCTTGGTGCAGTTGTTAGATACAGAAACAGTCTAATTGATATATACCATCATAGCTTTGAAACACAAAAAAATTAGGTAGACTTACGTCCTCTTTATACCATGTTTGATAGTGTTGCTCTTCTTTTACAAATTGTGTCTCAGACAGGAATTCCTGTCTCTCAGGATTGAAATACAGAATATTTTCTCCCTCATCCCTGAGAGAGAGGATGCTAAGAGAGGTTTCTCCTGAACTACTTTTTTTCTGTGCATTTTGCTGTAGCCATAGGAACAGTTAGTGTCATGCTTAGCCTTGATATGTATTTGTGAAATGTTCATTCCAAATACTGGTTCCATATTGATTTTCTTAATCCTTGACAGTCTATTCTGAAGTGCAGAGGGAAATGCTTTTTAAATATTCAGATGTATCTGATGTTCAGTGGGGAAACTTATATGCTCACAAGGATACCTTGTGTCTCAAGGGCAGCCCTTGGAGCTCTACCGCAAAAGTACTGTTTGAGTTACACTTTCCTTCTTTCACAGGAGAACGCTTGTATAAGCCTAGTGTTTAGCATAGAGTGAAAATCAGGTACTGCTTTCCTTTGTGCTGTTGCAGAATCAAAGTCTGGCTGAGTTCGGGAGGGACCTCTTGGACATCATCTGGTCCAACCCACCTGCTCAAGCAGGGCCACCTAGAGCCACGTGCCCAGGACCGTAGCCAGACAGCTTTTGAATTTCTCCAACGGGGGAGACTCCACCACCTCTCCAGGTAGCCTGTGCCAGTGCTCAGTCACCCTCACAGAATAAAGAAGTGTTACCTCATGTTCAGATGGAGCCTGCTGTGTTTCCGTTTGTGCCCATTGCCTCAGGTCCTATCACTGGGCACCACATAAAAGCGTCTGGCTGTGTCCTCTTTGGAGCCTCCCTTCAGGTATTTGTACACTTTGAGTTCCCCCCGAGCATTCTCAGGCTGAACAGTCCCGTGTTTCTCCACCTTTCCTCATAGGAGAGGTGCTTATTCATTCTTGCCCTTTGTTGGACTCTCTTCAGTATGTCCATGTGATCGGGAGCCCAGAGCTGGACTCAGTAGTACTTCAGCTGCTGTATCATAGGAGTTTTGGACCTACCCCAAGAATTGCCTCATTTCAGCCTTCCTTTCAGCCACCTGATTTGTTTGAGCCAGCTTTCAGATTTGGGAAGGACTGTACTTCTTTGCCAATTCTTCATTAGACCAAATTCAGATTACCTTGTTCCTCCATCAGAAATTTGTCTTGTATGTGTCCAGCCAGCCATATTTACAAGTTGTCTCTTGGTCACAACTCTGAAATCAAAGCTTGTCTAGCAAGACATGACTCTGAATATTAATGTTTTTCTGATACTTTTCAGTAAAATCTGAATGGGACTTAGAAAAGATTTGAAGCAGTTGTCTTGAGCGATTACATTCTAGGGTTTATATTCATTATATTTATATTATGCCTGGAGGATGCAGAGTGTGGACAGCAATATTAGAATTTTTATTTTTCTCACCATGTACCCACTTTACCTCCACTTCACCACTTTATTATACCAGATTGTGCTCATTATCAACAGCCATAAAATTTTCCAGTTCTTACCAGGGAAGTCATGATGTCTGTTCCAGGCATTTTCTAATTCATGAGAACAGGTAAAATGGTGATGTGAATGGTGATGGATTGAAGCAGAAGTTCTGTATGCTGTTTAACACTGCAGAAGTTCAGCAGGCAGTGTTCTGTGCTCTAGCTGAACTCGCATATGATAGGATGAAAAAGATGACTACATTAACTAATGCGCCTAAGCCAGCAAAATTCTTTGGGCAAACCCAATTATACTGGCAAAAGATTCTTATTGCTGATGTTTATTCTGTCAGCTAAAGTTCCTCTAAACAGGTTTTGCTGGTAAAAACTGTCTGTCTTTGCAGTATGATTCTGCTAGCAAATCCTTATACATAGACAAGTCCTTTGGTGCAGCCCTGGGTCCAACTGAATAATCTTTGTTTATTTTGTCTTGGAAAAAATACAGCTGTTAGGCTTGGAAATAGTCCACCTTTACATAAAAACTGTAACTTTTTTTGCCACTTGTGGCACAGGGTTCTTAATGTATTGCACATATTTGCTTCTTTTTGGTAGCTCCTTTCTAGATTTATTTAGAGCTAGAATATTTAAAAGCATATTTAAAGGAAATGTCAAGCTTTATGTATAAACTCCTGAGCTTTTCATCTGTCGGCTTACAAGTTAATACGATCAAACTTTTTTCCTCCTGTTTCTTTTTGCCCCACTGTTACGCAAAATGTATGTGCAGATCCCTCAGGGGAGAGGCACAACACTTGGCAAGTGAAAGCTTTGGCTTTAATGAACACCTAGCGTTGCCACAGTGTGAACCCCGTGACACCAATGCTAATCAAACGGGGACCCAACACCGTGGAGCCCAGCTCAGGAGTGAAGCTCAAGGGAAAGCACTGCAGGGGTGGATAACAAAACTTGTGTTGATTGACATATCATACACATGCAGTGTCCTGTATTGCTCACTAGTGAACTCACTGATGTAATGCAAATACTGTTTTCTGAATTCTGAGATCCACAGCTGGCCGCTGTTGTTGGCACCTGGGCAAAAGTAGGTGCAGATATAGGGGTAAGCAAACTACCCTGGATTACTGTAACATCAAGATAAGATGTGCTTGGGGCTCTGCATACTTGGATGGGGGAGGTAAACTGTCCTGGTTTACCATAACAAAGTCTTCTCGTGCCCTATGCCACCCTTTTCATTTTTGTTAGATATTCTTGTTTAGAGTAAGGGGTGATGGGCTGTTGATTTTTTCCATAGTCTCCTTAGTGTCTACTGTTTTCAGGGGTAGTCTTCATCTCACTTTTCATGGACTGTAGTATCTGTCAGTATCCTTATAATTTTTCTGCATATCATTAGTGGAAGAATATTATGATTTCTGTAATGTTATGTGGAAGGAGAGATCATCAGCTTGTGTGTGTCTGGTCAAGGGCCTTTTCAGTGCCAAAAGGGGATAATAAGAAAAGGGAGAATAAACAGGAACATTGTGGTACACAAACCTGGCCGGGAAAAAAATAACGAAGGCAGTAAAAAGGACCAAACCTGGTCAGTCACTAGTTGATGAGGTTATGTGGAACATGGGAGGACCTGGGGGTGATGATTGATGAGAAGCTCGACATGAGCAAGCAGTGTGCGATTGCAGCCCAGAAGGCCAACCATATCCTGGGCTGCATCAAAAGTGTGGCCAGCAGGTCAAGGGAAGTGATTCTGCCCCTCTACTCCGCTCTCGTGAGACCCCACCTGGAGTACTGCATCCAGCTCTGGAGTCCCCAACATAAGAAGGACATGGACCTGCTGGAGTGTGTCCAGAGGAGAGCCACGAGGATGATCAGAGGGCTGGAGCACCTCTCCTATGAGGAGAGGCTGAGAGAGTTGGGGCTGTTCAGCCTGGAGAAGAGAAGGCTCCGGGGAGATCTTATTGCAGCCTTCCAGTACCTAAAGGGGGCCTACAGGAGAGCTGGGGAAGGACTTTTTACAAGGGCATGTAGTGATAGGATAAGGGGGAACGGCTTTAAGCTGGAAGAGGGCAGGTTTAGATTAAACATTAGGAAGAAGTTTTTCACTTTAAGGGTGGTGAGGCACTGGAACAGGTTGCCCAGAGAGGTTGTTGAAGCCCCATCCCTGGAGGTGTTGAAGGCCAGGCTGGACATGGCCTCGGGCAACCTGGTCTAGTGAGAGGTATCCCTGCCTGTGGCAGGGGGGTTGGAACTCGATGATCTTCAAGGTCCCTTCCAACCTAAACCATTCTATGATTCTATGATTCTATGATTATTTGATCAAAGACCTTGTCAAATGGGATTATAAGGAAAAGGGAGAAGCCATAAACAAAACACACAGATGCACAAACCTGCCAGACAAACTTCATGGAAACAAAGATGGGAAACAAAGACGAGAAACAAACGTGGTCAGTCATGCTAAGCCATTGGCTGTCAGGAAACTGCATGCAAACACGGACTTTGTGATTAATAAGGATGCAAACCTGAGGGTACAGGATGTTGGAGGGCGTCAGTGGGACTATGCCAGCCAAGGAGACAGTGTGCAGGGGGAAGGAGTTGGGGACAGACAAAATGGGGCCAGACAGAAAAAGAGCCAATTGTGTGTAGATTGTGGCCAGTCTTTACATTTGACTGGCCGAGCGATGAGCCTGATTGCTGCAGTCTGTCCTATTTTATTAGCTCTTTTATTAACTAACTCTCTGCATGATCTCCCTCTCTATCCCATATGTCTTGAGTGCTGCAGGGACTAAGTGAGACGAGCTTAAGTGGAGACTAGGCCAGTAACTGGAGTCTCACTGGAGGTGTAGGCACCACCAGGTCTGAGGTGCCAGCAATGGGAGCGAGTAGGAGTCTTGATGTAAGGATTTGGAGGGGCTGTAGCTCTCTGGATTATTTTATTGATTTCCTGCAGATTCTATATCCATAGTGCCAGCTACTGGGAGTGGATGGGAGTGAGTCGACTGGATGCCAGCTACTGGAATCAGACCAGGGACATGGGCACCCTGGTGTATGTCAGTTACTGGAGCAAGTGGGGTCTAAGTGCCAGCTACTGGGGTGAGTGCCTCCGCTGCCAGCCCCTGGAGGTTGTGTGTGTCCCTAAAGCCAACTACTATGGGGACCAGGGTGATTGAGGGTCTCGGTGTCAGTGGCAGGAGTGGGATGGCAGGTCACAGCCCATGTGCCTGGTTCCAGCTGCTGATGGAGAATGAGTGTCTATATCTTCCCTAAACCTGCTGTACATGGGACAGATTTTGTATGTGTGTGTTTGTATCTGCTGGCCATCTTCAAGCTGGACCGGTTGGCAAGGAGGGGGGCACTGGGACCAGACTGGGGTGTCAGCAGACTGAGGGTCTATGCTGGGATTTTGGGGAACCTGCGAGTGTGGCATGCCTGTGGGACGAGTGTGTTGAGTTCTGTGTGTCTGCAGTGAGCACCGAGCTGGACCAGCCAGCGAATCAACGACCCGTGGGGCGGGTAAGGGAGTCCAGGATTGGGGCAGGAGTGCTGGGTGGGCAAAGAGGCTATGGTGGTACTTGGGTTATCCACAAATGGGTGTGTGCTTGTGAACCTGGAGAGTGTCACGTGTATGCTACACTAGTGACCTCCTGTCTCTGCCAGACCACGAGGAGGAGGGGGCTTGGCTGTCTGTCCTTGCATTTATGTTTGTGCTGTATGTAGGTGCTGTTGAGGGCCATGCCTTGTCTGTGGCAGTGCATGTGACCAGCCGTGTCAATGCCCTGTGTGTTCTTTGTCTCTGGGATACATGCTCAGTTTTACTACTGGTTGAATCCGAAAACTGGTTACTGCTGGTTGGGTGTGTGAAAAGGAAGGCAGCAGCTGTGACCCTCAGCCTGGGATAGAAACACCACCACCACCCTGCTCCCTGGACACACTGGACTGGGCAGGAGGAATTCCTGGGCCCAGAGGAGGTGCTTACTCCTCACATAACACCCCTTAAGTTTCTTTTCCTTGCTGTTCAAAGAGGAGATACGCTTCTTTTACTGCTTTGGCATTTGATGTTTATATTCACAGTTTCCAGTATGCAGGGGATCAAGAGCTCTGTCACTGTGGTGAAAAATCATGAGATGTGTTAGCAGTGATGACTTGTCAATACACTGGAACAGCAAGTAGTATAAATAACTACTCTTGTTACTCATTTTTAACTACAAGTACCTTTCTCCATTGTACGTACTTACTTATTTCTTACCCAGTTTATACATATGTGGACCAAACATGGGAAGGAAATATTATTTTTTGAGTGGGCAGAGGAAGCAAAGTGCTCTTTGAAAAAAGTGCGTTTGAGGGGACTGGTAATTTTGCTATTAATCAGGCTGATGGCTTAGCTCTGGAAATGACGTAATAGGCAGTGTTTCTGTGATAGTGTTTTAACCAAAATTTGCTTGCAAATGGAGATGGCTGGCTTTTGTAAATGGTTGGCAGACTGCGGGTAAGGACTGGGGAAAACAGTTCTAAGATTAATTTCTCTCTCTGAAGCAATCTACTTTGTCTTTGGTGCCTGGCAGTACACAGAGAAAGATGGTGTAATTAATGCTTCAGTTTTTGTGACCTATGTTGTCCTTCATTTGCTATCAGATTGAACCTAACTTTTTCACACGTTAAAGGTGGGTGAAACACAATTGTAGGTAGGTAAAAGCAGTCTTCTAATAAGTACCCCAGTCACACACACAGAAGCCAACAGATAAAGTGGTATTTCCTTGTTCATAATAAGTATTAGTTACATTTTATCATTAATGTAAAAACTGAAAAGTAGAGAATGTTTTGATACAGTTTTCTGCTTTTGTTACGGGCTTTGATTCAGAACGCAGGAAAACTTTGTAGATTTCTAAAGCAAAGCTCTGCTTCCTCTGACAATTACAGTTCTTGTTTAATACTGCCATGGTGTATCTTGTTTAATACTACCAGTGTGCTATCATTGATTTTTCAGAGATCTTTTTTCATGAGGTGGTGCATGTTTGTCTCAGATTGTTTTTATACATCTGTTCCTTTGCATCTTCTAAATAAATGGTTCTATTATGAAGCTTGCTTCCTCAAAAAAAAAATCCACCTTTATTATTCACAACTTTTTAATGTGGAAACATCTGTTGGCATCATTGTATGCTTACTCTTCTTAGGGTTCATATAGGTAATTGATAAAAACAGTCCATTACATCACTCTACATGTACCTACATAGCCTGTGCTGTGTTTCAAGACTTGAAGTAGTGAAAGCGGGAAGTTTGAGGTAATCAGTTACTATGGTGGTTGTGGCTGTCAAAATATCTGAGTAGGTAACAATTGTTATGGTGCATTGCATTGGTTACGGCATGTTACTGAGCTAACAGTCCACAAAAAAAGTTGTGTGAACTGCTTCTGAGTGATATTTTAGGTAAGATTTTGAGAAGAACAGAATATTACTTGTTTACTGAAATGTAGATGTGGGATATTTGTTGCATTTACTTTATCTCTTCATTTTATCATTGCTTTATAAAAGAGGTAAAAAATCAATCAGCATGTTTTGTTTTTTGGTAGCTTAAAAGATTTTTGGAAGTCCTAGACAAATACAGAAAATCTTCTTAGTCTGTGAGCTAAGTTTTATGCAGAGAACTTTAACAGGAGAATTAATGTACAATAATTCTGTGGAAATACACTACTTTGTTCTTGCAGCAGAAATAAAACATATTTGGGCACAAGACTCCAATGTTCTTTGCAGCTTGATTTGTGTTCCCACTTCTCTGATACACAGACGACAGGAAAGACCAGACCTCTGTCTCTTACACCCATCCTGGATTAGTTTATAATTGCGCATACACTTTTGTCATTGGTCAGTAAGCATGTGTTTATTACAGTATATAATGGTTGAGTTTTATGTACCTTTTCCTCGGTTGGAATAGCCACTTCTGTCTTCACCCTTTACCAGACGTCAACTTTTTGTCATAAAAGGTATGAGAGTAGATTTTTTTATTTTTTTTTTAGACATTGGCCAATTTCCGTTAGAGCTAGTTGATGGGCTCATAAATTTTTGTGAGGGACAGACTGTTGAAGAGATGACATCTTTCATATTTTTTCATTGTTGAAGGTATTGAGAGATCAGGTGAATAGTTAGACACTGGAAAAAACCATATTACACAGGACATGATGTGGTGCACCTGATGACAATCTCAACTACGTTGCACAGTGCACTTCAAGAGCAACAGGTTAGTTAAATACAGCTCTGCACTGAACTGGCTTGTAAACTTTACCTTGTAATGCCACACCGAAGTTAAACTTCTGCCTCTGCTGCTTTCTGGGGGTGAGATGGAAGAAGACCATAATGCTCAGAAGACCATCTGGACCTGGATGACTCCATCCAGTCACATAAGTGAATTTCTTTGTCATGGTTCTAGGGTAATGGGGCACAGCTCGTCCAGAGCTTACTAGACCTGAGCTATATGATGTACTTTAAATGAGCTTAGTCCTGGACTATGAATAAGCCACAACTGTCTGTTCAGCCCAAGAATTTACTATTAATGCAGGTGTGATCAGAGTATTAGAAACATTGGGATGTAACTCAGATCACTGTTGTTGGACTGTATAGATCCTTTGCAGGTAGGGTATGCAAAATGCTCAGTTTATTAGCCCATTAGATGCCTATAGCAAAATTGGAAAATGCTTACAAACTTTCATGTTCACCAGTTCATATAATGGGAAAAATCATTGCCTTCTCAGTATGCATTCATGAAGAGGAAACATGCAGCTGCTCATTTACAGTCATATAATCGTCTAGGTTGGAAGGGACCTTTAAGATCATTGAGTCCAACCATCAACCTTAACACTGCCAAAACCACCACTAAACCATGTCCCTAAGTACCATGTCTACACGTCTTTTAAATACCTCCAGGGATGGTGATTCAACTGCTTCCCTGGGCAGCCTGTTCTAATGTTTGATAAGCCTTTCTGTGAAGAAATTTTTCCTAATATCCAATCTAAACCTCCCCTGGTGTAACTTGAGGCCATTTCCTATTGTCCTATCACTTGTTACTTGGGAGAAGAGACCTACTCCCAACTCGCTACAGCCTCCTTTCAGGTAGTCGTAGAGAGCGATGGGGTCTCCTCTCAGCCTCCTTTTCTCCAGACTAAACAACCACCGTTCCCTCAGCCACTCCTCATATAACTTGTTCTCTAGACCCCTCACCAGCTTTCTTGCTCTTCTCTAGACATGCTTTAGCACCTCAGTGTCTGTCTTGTAGTGAGGGGCCCAAAACTGAACACAGTATTTGAGGTGGGGCCTCACCAGTACCGAGTACAGGGACACAATCACTTCCCTAGTCCTGCTGGCCACACTATTTCTACAAGCCAGGGTACTATTGGCCTTCTTGGCCACCTGGGCACACTGCTGGCTCATATTCAGCCAACTGTGAACCAACACCACCAGGTCCTTGTCTACTGGGCAGCTTTCCAGCCATTCTTCCCCAAGCCTGTAGTGCTGCCTGGGGTTGTTGTGACCCAAGTAAAGGACCCAGTACTTGCCTTTGTTGAACGTTGTACCATTGGCCTTGGCCCATTGATCCAGCCTGTCCGGATCCCTCTGTAAGGCCATCTTATCCTCAAGCAGATCAGCGCTCCGGTCTAACTTTGTGTCATCTGCAGACTTACTGAGGGTGCACTCGATCCCCTCGTCCAGGTCATTGATAAAGATATTAAACAGAACAGGCCCCAATACCGAGCCCTGGGGAACACCATTTGTGACTGGCCACCAACTTGATTTGACTACATTTACTGCCACTTTTTGGGCCTGGCCATCCAGACAGTTTTTTACCGAGTACACCCATCCAAGCCATGACCAGCCAGTTTTTCCAGGAGAATGCAGTGGGAAATGGTGTCAAATGCTTTACTGAAGTCCAGGTAAACAACATCCACAGCTTTTCTCTCATCTGTTAGGCAGGTCATCTTGTCAGAGAAGATCAGGTTTGTCAAGCAAGGCTTGCCTGTTACGAACCCATGCTGACTGGGCCTGATCACCTGCTTGTCCTGCATGTGCCACGTAATCGCACTCAGGATGATCTCCTCCATAACCTTTCCCGACACTGAGGTCAAACTGACAGGCCTCTATTTCCCCGGGTCCTCCTTCCAGCCCTTCTTGTGGATGGGTGTCACATTTGCTAACCTTCAGTCAGCTGGGATGTCCCCGGTTAGCAGGACTGCTGATAAATGATGGAAAGTGGCTTGGTGAGCACTTCTGCCAGCACCTTCAGTACCCTTGGGTAGATCCCATCCGACCCCATAGATTTATGTGTGTTGAAGTGCTGTAGCAGGTCACTCATCATTTCCCCTTGGATTATGGGGGCTTCATTCTGCTCCCACCTCCATCTACTAGCTCAGGGGGCTGGGTACTGATGTTGTGCAAGATCTGGGTTCTTTACCTGGTGTGGAAGCCACACAGAGAGCAGAGGTATTTCCATTTATTCCATTAATGCACAGAAATGGGGTGCTTGTCTCAAAACAGGAGCACACCTTATTTTCAAAAATCTCCACTTTTATACATTGATTATTATGTATTCAAACAATACATATTCATTGTTATTCTCTTTAATGATTGGTTGAGATTTTTCTTTGTTTCCTATGTAAATTAGCGCGCAAACTCTGTCTTCTTCTTCCATTGTTCTCTTTTGAGTAAGTGGTATAATTTGAGTAAGTGGTATAATTTGGGTAGGTGGTCAATTAGTCAGTGGTCACGATCTCCCTCTGCCTAAATTACCTTTTACCTACTTCTCCGCTGATCTCAGCAGTTCCAAGTGGTTTTCTCAGTTTGCTGACCAGGCCTACAGTTCATCACTCTCTTGACAGGAATACCCTGCCTATCAACAATGCTGCATTGTCTGGTGGTTAGTTCCTTAACTGAATCATAGATAAACCATGTCCAGTTACTATTTCTCTATTTTAATATTAGGTAAATAATTAAATAGGGTTGGGGCAGTGTAGAGGACTTGAGCAGCAGCAGGGTTCCTTGGTTGCTTCAATTACATTTTACATTTGATTTTCCTAGTTAATGTCAGTTTTATTACAACACTGTGAGAACAACTGGTCCTACTAGTAAAGACTGAGGCAAAGAAGGCATTAAGTACTTCAGCCTTTTCCTCATCCTTTGTCACTATGTTTCTGCCCCCAGCTGCTAAACAATAGACATTATCCCTAGTCCTCCTTTTATTGTTAATGTATTTATAGAAACTTGTTTTATTGTCCTGAACATCAGAAGCCAGATTAAGTTCTAGTTGGGCTTTGGCCCTTCTAATTTTCTGCCTACGTAGCCTCACAACATCTTTGTAGTCCTCATGAGTGGCTGGCCCCTTCTTCCAAAGGCCATAAATTTTCCTTTTTCTCCTTAGTTGCAGCCATAGCTCTCTGTTCAGCCAGGCTAGTCTTTTTCCCCAACAGCTTGTTTTACTGTGCATGGGGACAGCCTGCTCCTGCAACTTGAAGACTTCCTTCTTGAGAAACATCCAGTCTTCCTGGACTTCTTTGCCCTTCAGGATTGCCTCCCAGGGGACTGTCTTAACAAGGCTCCTGGAAAGACCAGTCTGCCCTCCAGAAGTCCAAAGTGGCAGTTCTGCTGACCACCCTCCTTTCTTCTGCAAGAAATGAAAACTATAATTTCATGACTATGCCCAAGACAGCCTCCAACCGCAAATCCTTCTCTGTTTACAAATAACAGGTCCAGCAGGGCACCTTCCCTAGTGGGCTCCCTCACCAGCTGTGTCAGGAAATTATCCTCAACACACTCCAGGAACCTTGTAGACTGTTCCCTCTCTGCTGTATTGTATTCCCAGCAGATGTCTGGTAAGTTGAAGTCCCCCATGAGGATGAGGGCTAGCAATTGTGAGACTTCTCGCAGCTGCTTATAGAATATTTCGTCTGCCTCTTCATCCTGGTTGGGTGGTCTGTAACAGACTCCCACCATGATATCTGCCTTGTTGGCCCCTCCCCCTGATTCTTACCCATAAACATTCAACCCTATTCTCACCATCATTTAGTTCTAGATATTTATAACACTCACTAACATACAGGCCACCCCACTGCCTCTCCTTCCTTGCCTATCACTTCTGAAGAGTTTCTTGCCATCCATTACAGCACTCCAGTCGTGCAAGTCAACCCACCACGTTTCTGTGATGGCGATTACCAGTTGCCTGGACTGGTAGGTAACCCTACCCTATTGAGTGAAAATACTGTTGCTTAGTGCAGAGAGCAATTAGAACTTATTACGGAGTTTGAAATAGCTGTGTAAGTTAATGATTTGCAGTGATGATGAAAGCTGACTACTTAGCAGTTTGCATTTCCACTGTCTTTGAAGTGGTGCACTCCACATACAAAGGAAAAATAGTCTTAACTGTTTTCCCAAAGTAGACTGCTTACTACAAGGCAGGATGTATTTGTGTTAATGTTTGGGAAAGGTGCCTGATTAACTTAGGGCAGTAGCAGTGGGAGATCCCCAGCCAAAGGCAGGTATAGAATGTAGCAGGACAGCAGCAGTTATTTTGTTATTTTAGTGTTTTGTTTTCTGCCAGCTTCACTAAACACAGTGTTTCCTTCCTTCATTTGACCATTGATTTTGCACTCGCAAGACCCCAGCATACCTTATTTACCTGCATTTTTATTACCTGTGTTTCTCTTTGAATAAACTTCAGTCATCATGATGTAAAAAATTCTCCCATCCTGAAAGCTCCAACTTGGGCCACAAATCATCCTTCTCTGGTTCATTCTATCACAACAGTAAAACAGATTAGATAAGCAACTCTGAATGGCAGAACAAATGTAGCATAGTTTCTTTATGATTTGTCCTTTGGCAAGGTTCTCTGAAATCTAACAAAATACGTATTTTCACAGAAGCTTTGCACTCAAGGCATTTCTCAGGTATCTCTTCCAGTTTTTTGGTGTTGAGCTCCTAAAGGAAGGCAATGTTCTGGAAGAGTCATGCTTTGCTTGGACATCTACTTTCATGAACCTTCAGGTGCATACCTGTCTTTTGACCTATTTTTCTCTATAAAATTCAAGTGGAGTTTGTTGAAGAGTTCAAAAGAGGTTGAACAACAAACAGATACATGAATTATTGTCCTGTTTCCCTAAGGAAACCATCAGATGTAGAATTAAAAACGGACACCCCCATTTACTTTATATTTATGCTTTTGGTGTTTTTTTTGGTGGTTTCTTTTGCTGTTGTTTTTGACATTTTTCTGTTCCTTAATCATTACTAGTGACTGCCTGAGGTAAGGTATAGTAGGGGAAAACTGCAATTTGTGTTAAAGTATTTGAAAGCATGGGGCTGAAAAGGAGTGAAATTTAGTAAAAATGGCCACAAGTCAAAAGAGAGGAAAAATACCTTTTTTTCGCTTAAACACCTGGACAAAATTTAAAGTGTTAAAAAAGAGTATGCTTGCACTGGAAAAAACACAGGAGGACATGGCTGTATGTCAGTGGTAACCCACCAAGACGCACTGATAGTGTTCAGAAGGCGGAAGGCCTCTGTAAAGCTAAGAAACAGAAGAGGTCCATAATCTAGTCTACAAGAAAATCTGAAATAAGACCTCTAACAATCTGTGGATTACCAGGCTCTGAGAGGGGCAGTTTAGGAATACAAAGCCATTGCAGACAAGTTCAGTTTTCTCTGTGTCAGCCATCTGCAATTAAATGCGAATTTGGGGTCATTTTTGGTTAATTGAAATAATGCTGTGGTGGACTGAAATGGAAGTGGTGGGGTGAGTGGGCAAGCTGGAGAGCAGCAAAACGCTACGATTTGGCTTGCACCAGGAGTGTTCTGTTAGAGAAGTCTATGTGATGTTTGGACTGAAGGATGGATCCGGTATGGTAGTTCATGTGTTGCTTTTAGGTTTTGTGTATTCAGTTGTATTTTTCTGTATTTTCAGTTGTTATGCTTGTTAACAGCATCATGTGTTACAATTTTGACAGAATAGTGGGGTGAAGGGGAGGGACGTTTATTGCGTTTGCTGCTGAATTCAGAGACATTTGTGGGAACTTTTGAGAAGAATAACATCTCTATTTAATGATTCAACAGCATGGACACATAGCGAAAAGGAGAGGTAGTCACTGATGTTTGGAACCAACTGGGAGAACATGACTTAGAGGTGAATGGCCTTCATATCACTAGCACTGAAAACTTTAGGCATTATGTAGTCCCTGCAGAATTTTAGTGAAGTACACAGACTTAACCCGAGATTGGTGATCAGGGTTTTTTTTCAGTTTATGTGTAAGTACTTTTCAATGACCATTATTATGCTAATAAGTAGAAGGAGAAGCACCGCTGTGCTGAGCTCGCAGAATTAAAATAGGCTGCAGTACAGAGCAAATGTCTGATTAGCTATGTAAGTATAGACCTGATAGGAAAGGGATGCAATGCAGAGCGCAAGCTATGTATGACATCTGCTTAGTAACAAATATGGATTCTATTGTTTTGAAGACTGCACTTATGCATCTGTTTATGCTTCTGTAGCCTATAAATGCTAGGGTAGGAGGGAAGTATTTTCTTCATGTTGTTCTCTTTTCTGGTATAGTTTTGGTTTTACGTGGATGTTAGAATTTTTATCTTTTAAAATATAAAATAATATAATTTAGTAGTAATTCTTTTAGAGGTTAGGGAGCCATCACAAATCTGTGTTATGAAGATAATAAATAGGCAACTACTTGCAGGTGTTTAATTTAATGGTGTTTAAGTGGAGTCTTCAGTAAGTCATTCCTAATACTAGCTGCAAAGCAATACTGAAGTATGGATTGTAATTCACTCATCTGGAGGTGGGTTTTGGTTTTGTTTTGTTTTGTTTTTTTCACTGGCATAGAGTGAAGAAAGTCCTAGTCCCAAGCGACAACGGCTTTCCCATTCAGTCTTTGACTATACGGCAGCATCACCAGCCCCATCACCACCAATGCGACCATGGGAGATGACATCAAATAGGCAGCCTTCTTTGGCTCGAACTAACCAACACCACTTCTCAGGGGAACGATGCAACACACCCGCACGAAACAGGAGGAGGTAAGCAAACTGCGTAGATTGGGAAACAATTTCTCATTCTTCCTGACTTCACATCAAGGCAGATGTATTTCAGGCAGCACTGACTAGGTCATACATGGTAAATGTGTTCACATTTTCTTTGAGCTGTGAGTTATTACAGTTATAACTGAAAAGTTACTGGAAGTAATTCAGGTTGGTGCATCATCCTGTAATTTGTGTGAATAGTCAACTTGGGGAAAGGAGTGCTCATTAACATTTTAAATTATGAGCCTGATTTCTTTCACTCTGCACTGGAGTAATAAGCATTTAGAAAAATGCAAGGAAAAATCTTTCTCATCAGATTATTTTTAAAGATACTGAGTTATTGATTTAGTACCATAATGTTCATTGCAGTCACAATTATTTTCGTACATATAAACAGTCTAAATAAAGGTGAGGGATACTGGCTGTGGGGAGTAAGGAGGTTAGCATAGTGTCAAATGGTTGCTGAGGTGGATGATTCACATGTAATATGAGTTAGACTGTCATGTTAGTTTTAGCTTGTGGCTCATTAACCTTTCAAAGCAGACATTTTGGATAAGCAAGTTCCAATGCTTATGGAAGAGTAGAGATTTGGATGGCCAGGTTGAACTGGGGCCTGGACGGATAATAGTACAGAAAAGCATAAAACGACAAACTAGTGGTTTTATTTTTTACTATTCTAGTTAAACTAAGTACCGAAAACACAAACTTTCATTGCCTCACATTCTCCCTCAAAAATGCTGAGTCATCTAATGCAAGTTAAAACGCACTGTCCCTCTGTTTCCTTCTGAGAATATTGTGCCTTGGTTTGTACTAAAATTTGTTTGTGCTTTTTCATTAATATAAAATATTAGACTTAAGAAATATATAACTGGTTTTCTTCTGATCCTACAATAAAATTTGTCAACCATGATCAGTCAGGGATAGTTTTGAGGCAAGAGACTTTAAAACATGCTAGTTTTGTATCTTTACTTCAAGTCCACGAATCTGAAAACTTTCAGTCAGCGGCATTCAAAATACACAGCTCTCAAAACAGCTTGTCAAACTTAAGAAAGAGGTTGAATTGTGAACTTGCAGAGTTATTGAGAAGACAGAAGACTAGGCCTTTTGTACAATTTGGTACAGGGATGCTCTACAGGGGCATTTGGTCAACAAATTTTTT
Source organism: Pluvialis apricaria (assembly GCA_017639485.1). Lineage (NCBI taxonomy): Eukaryota > Metazoa > Chordata > Aves > Charadriiformes > Charadriidae > Pluvialis > Pluvialis apricaria. The sequence goes on along the minus strand of CM030044.1, from coordinate 52,453,221 downwards.
TTTACCTTAAAATGGTTTGGACTGAGATGCCTAGAATGTGCTGCATTTGGCCATTTTTGTTTGGTGTCCAGCCAGCCTACACAGGTTTGTTTGCAATGTTCGTTAACACGTCCTGGAGAATAAGTAGAGTGCTTAACAATCTAAATGCCAGAGAGCTGAATCTAGACAGTTTAGATATACTGTGGGATGAAGGGTAAGAATGGGATGTGTAGGAGATGAATGTGCACGGGACAGGTCTCTGACTTTCAAATGCAGTCAGGTGTTACCCAAGGTAGTGGCCTGCGTCTTGCGAGTAAACAATGCTGCATGTGGATAGACACCTCGGTGCAGAGCCATCTTCAGTCTGAGTTTTTAGGTTGACTGAACATTGTGGACACAAAGCATTACCCTCTCTAGGGCAAGCTCACCTGCTCTTGGGTAATAGCACCTGCTTTTGCTCTAATCAGAGACATTTAAATGTGTCGGTACTTTGTTTCCCTGCACTTGAGTCAGGGCATTTTTTAGCTTGGGCACACTGTTGCATTTGAGCTACCTCTAGGTCAGTTCTGGAGTAGTACTATGCCCATCTCCTCTCCTAGAACAGGGTCATTAGGGAGAACAATACATACATGTTTCTTATTTTACAGGAGTCTTTTTGAGTCTTAGAATGCTCTGGAGCCCTATCAGAACTAATAAACGCTCTCATGGATCAAAGCTTGATTCCGTAAGATCATTGTGAGTGCATCCGTTATTAATGGTTTAGATGAGGTTATGCATGTGCTTTTGAAGCCAATTTCCTGTTTTCCCTGGTTTTTTTATCTCTTCCCATCACAGAGTGGTCTCAGAGTTAATGAGGTTTTCAGATGAAGATAAGATGAAAGGTGCACTCCAGTTGCAAATGGTCATTCAGCTCAAGGGAACAGACTAGGGCAAGTGCAAACAAAAACTCTGAAGTGTGTGGACATCACTCTTATCCAGAATTATCAGCTTTAATTCTTTTGTGTTACCAGTTCACTCCTGTTGGTGAGCACAGGCTGTGCTGGTTTTTTATTATCTGTTTTTTTTTCCATTGTCTGGATTACTATTTAGACCTTTATCTCTTTGTATCAGGGATTTTGTACTGTGCCTAGGATAACAGTGCCCTAATTCATTGTGGGTTTTTTCAGATTCATTGCAAGTAATTAAATACTGCGTTTATGAATTTGCAAAAAGGTGTTATGTTTGTCCAGCTACTTATAGTGTAGATAAATTGTGAATGTTAAAACATAATGCATGCCTGTATGCAGAAGGCCATTCCAATTTGTCTTTACCAGTCATCATGAAATGGGGAGATCCGTACTATTGCTGTGCCTCACCTTTCATCTGTGCTTCATTTCCTCGTCTTGAATGTAATTCTGAACTAACGAGATTTAAGAATGTGTTACTGCAAAAACATCACCCTTGTTAGAAGATGCTAAGATCTGCCAATATTAACACTGCAGTTATGGATACCTTTTGATGGCTGTTCCTACCTGAGGGTAGGAATTTCTGCATTTTTTTCACCACTTTGTTGTCTCTTTCTTTTAAACTGGGCCTTTACCATGTTTATACTGTGCATGTGGGACCAGAAGAGGTTTTTTGTGGATATTTTTTTAAAGACTTCAAGCACAAGTTCATTACTGATGTTAACTAGTAGTTTAGACCCATGTCTTGACAATTCTTCTGAAGTCATTTCCAATAGTTCAGGAAGCATGTAGAGCTCTGTAACTGGATGCTCTCATTTTTGCTGAATGAAAAGTATATTTTCTTTACAATTATGCATAGGGAAAAGTCCAGTTTTGCTTTTTCCAGAGAATGATATTCCAATCATTTAAAAAAAACACTCTAGAAGTTTTGCCAGCTTTTGCTGGCTGTGCTTTCTCATAATTATTGGTTTATAGAAAAGTAAAGCCTTACAGACCTTGTAACAAAGACAGGGAGGGGTAAGAGTAGTTTTATGAGAAGCTGCCTTGTCTAAATGCTGGTGGCAGGCAGAGAATTTCTGTTCTTCTTCCAAAGCATTGGAGCTGTCTGTTGTAACTTTCCTTTGTTCCTGCAGCTTCGTTCCTTTGTTTTCCTGCAGCAAAATTCCTCACATAGACCTTTTATGTTAAAGTATTTAGAGCATTTCTGTTACATAGCAGGAAACAGCAACTTTAAAGCAATCTTAGTACTCCTTTTGCATTAATAGCTCTCTGGTTAGAAATCATCAGTTTTATCTAATGACAATGTAACAGATGTATCATACTAGTAGTACAGAGATGGAGAGTGTAACAAAAACTGTGGGAAAGGATCTGGAATACGTTAGTATATAGACAAATACATTAGTAAGACTGTAAATTTAGGTTCTCGGTGCTTAGAAGAAAACACAGCTTGCATGTTCTGACGTGGTAATTTGTAAAGATAAAGAAGGCTATGCATTTTTTTTTTTTGGTTGGGGTTTTGTTTTAGGAATGCTGTGTTACAATCTGGCATTAAGCCTTCCGTCTGACCTGTTGTGGATTAGCATTTGTTTTGGTTCTAAGAAAGGCAATAATGACATAACATCCCTAAGAAGTAGGGCATAAAAGCAGTGGCTTGAGGCGTTGTACCATATACTCACAGTAGCATCTGAATAGCTGGTAGTACGCTCCTGCTTCCCTAGAGTATGTCTGTTTCACGCAGCACAAAAGCTGCACTGAATTTGAGGAACATCTGGGGTTTGCCAACAGGTTTCAGGTTTATTTGATATTTGTTTGTTAATAGCAATAGGAATAGTGAGAGTGAAGAATCCTTAAGTTTTCCACACACTGTTGGAGAGGGCGTGTTCTAACGGTCACAGACCCTTCCTGTCTCTTTTTTGCAGTTTGGTTCGTTCAGCCTGTTCCATAAGCGGGAGACCCATTTCGCCCCATGTAGCTTTAATTTGCTGTTGCCTCTAGGACCTGTAATTTATGTGTTGTGGGGATTGAAAGGCATGTATTGAAAGTACTGAAGGACGGTTTTGTGTTTTCAGTTCTTTCTCCTTCCAGATAAATGAGAAGTGACTTGGTCAAAACTTCTAATAGTGAGTTTGTTACTTGTGTGTGCATCATTTTCTGAGTGTTGAACCTGAACTGCGGGTCTTATTTACAGAAGTCTCGGCTCAAGATAGTAGCAGCTCTGCTCAGAACATACACAAAATTATATAAGAATATGTAATCAAATCCTATGCCTGTAGATTAGTAGCTCAAAAAAAAATGAATGCTCTGGTCTAGATCAATCTACACAGCAGTTCTCTACTCTGAAAAGAAAGATTACCACAATCACAATTTCCTGGAATCTTCTGGAGAGATTTTTATGAGGCACTCAGTTATGTAGCGAACATGTGAGAGCTGAAAAATTCATTTGTTTCTTCAGAGGAGTCTACTGCTTTGTCTGCCATCACTAAGTGAGCAACCATTCTGTGGCATGGTTGGAGCAAGGACCCTGGGGAATCTGTGATCATGCAATGAAGGATTTTTACCTAGAATAAATACATGGAAATCTCTTGAAGTTTGCTATCTTGGCTTTTGAGCATTTGTTTTGGCAATCCAAGTGCCATTTTTCTAACAGGTTAATATTCACATAAGATTTCTTCTCCTGGTTTCCTTTACAGCATTAACCTGTGCTCTATAAAGCACTTTTATGCTGAAAAAAGTTTCATCTCTAAGGCTTTTAGCAGTTTTGTCAGTCAGAAGTTTTATCCCAATCTAATAAAGCTGTTCTAGTAAAATTTTCCAGTGTACAAGTTTTCTTGATACACAATTCTCGTGTGGTTTTAGTTATTAAGAAGGATTTGTGCTCTTTATATAATCCCTAATTTTTTTAATATGTTCGCAGTCCTCCTGTTCGACGTCAGAGAGCAAGGAGAGATCGTTTGTCTAGACATAATTCCGTTAGCCAGGATGAAAACTATCACCACGTCTCCTATGGACAGCAGCAAGCAATAGAAGAGCCCCGAGCTTTTCACCCACCGAATGTATCTCCTTGTATGTTGCACCCAGCTGCTCACCCACCACAGCAGAATGCAGTGGTGGTTGACATTCATGATCAGGTAGGAGTTTTAGAGTACAAACAGAAAGGTGTTGGAGATGTGGGGGGGTGGTTACTTTTTTTTTTTTTCCCCAAAATCTTCAAGATCCCTCTCCTCCCCAAATTCGTTGGCAATGAAAGTCACGTAACACTAAATTCTATTTGCCTTCTTACAGAGTGTTTGAATATGTTGAACGTTATTGGTGTATGGAGTGCTGCAGTAGGCAGTGAAAAAAAAACAAAAATAGAGTCCGGACTTCAATTTTTATTTAACCATTTGTCAATGCATGTATTGCCAGAGTTCTGTAAGCCTCTGGCTCAAACCTTTGAAATGCAGTCACTTTGCTTCTGAAGTTAATTTAATGGGATAAATATGTGATATGACAATTAAGAATGTATTCTGTTTTACATGAAGTACCTCTCCTTAGCTTAGAAGTCTTTAAATAGTTAAAATACATTATTTAGAAGTAGAATTCATAGTGCCTATATTTGGTTGCCAACATGACAGCAGAACTCATGATAGTACTGTCACATAACCAAATTAGCCATCCAAGCCTAATCAGCTCCTTCTTAAATTACATGAAAAAATGAGATATGTGGTCAGTCCAGAAAGTTAGTAATTCGTCTCTGCGACAGCAATTGGTATAGAATTCATGAATTGAGGACCTGTAAAAGAAGTTGTCCCATGTCCTTTGTTGTTGTTTGTTAAATCAGCAGGCTGCAACACAGTACATTGTTGCTACATAGTCATGAACTGGGAAATAGAACTGGTTTTCTGGATGTCCACTTCTAAAACTGCACATGCGTAGAAATGCAACTGTAACATCTCTACTTAAAAACTGGTTTGCATTCAGTGCAGCTGCTACCACTGGTGTGTTGTATTATGTGTGTAGAGTTCTCAGTAGGGAAGTATTTGCATTTGGAACCAAGTGCAAGGCTGGAAGCTAAAGCCATTCTAGCCATCTCACAACCTAACATTTTGATGAACAATTTTACTGCTGCAGCATCTCAAAAATTCAAATCGTGCTCTTGCTTTATCATAGAATCATAGAATTGTCTACGTTGGAAGAGACCCTTGGGATCATCGAGTCCAACCATCTACCCTACTCTACAAAGTTCTCCCCTACACCATATCCCCAACACCATGTCTAAACGGCTCTTAAACACGTCCAGGGATGGTGACTCAACCACCTCCCTGGGCAGCCTATTCCAGTGCCCGACCACTCTTTCTGTGAAAAATTCTTTCCTAGCGTTCAGTCTAAATCTACCCTGTTGGAGCTTGAAGCCATTCCTTCTCGTTCTGTCATTAATTACCTGTGAGGAGAGACCAGCACCAACCTCTCTACAGTGTCCTTTCAAGTAGTTGTAGAGAGTGATGAGGTCTCCCCTCAGCCTCCTCTTCCTCAAACTAAACAGCCCCAGCTCCTTCAACCACTCTTCATATGATTTGTTTTCTAGGCCCTTCACCAGCTTCGTTGCCCTCCTCTGCACTCGCTCCAGCACCTCGATATCTCTCTTGTATTGAGGTGGCCAAAACTGGACACAATACTCGAGGTGTGGCCTCACCAGTGCTGAGTACAGGGGCACAATCACCTCCCTACTTCTGCTGGCCACGCTATTTCTAATACAAGCCAGGATGCCGTTGGCTTTCTTGGCCACCTGGGCACACTGCCGGCTCATATTCAGCCGTTTGTCAGTTAGAACCCCCAGGTCTCTTTCTGCCAGGCAGCTTTCCAGCCACCTTTCCCCAAGCCTGTAGCGCTGCATGGGGTTATTGTGACCCACGTGCAGGACCTGGCACTTGCCCTTGTTGAAACTCATACCATTGATGTTGGCCCAATGATCCAATCTATCTAAGTCTCTCTGTAGAGCTTCCCTATACTCCTGGGAATCAACACTCTTGCTTAACTTGGTGTCATCTGCAAACTTGCTGATGATACACCCTATGTCCTTATCGAGATCATCAATAAAGACGTTAAACAGAAATGGTCCTAACACTGAGCCCTGAGGCACACCACTTGTGACCGGCCGCCAGCTGGATTTAAATCCATTGAGGACCACTCTTTGGGACCTTCCAGTCAGCCATTGCTTGATCCAGCAGATCGTATGCTCATCCAGGCTGTGTGAAGCTAGTTTGTCCACGAGAATTGTATGGGGGACAGTATCGAATGCTTTTCGAAAGTCCAGGTATACAATATCAACAGCCTTTCCCTCGTCCAATAATCTGGTTATCTTGTCATAGAAGGAGATCAGGTTCGTCTGGCAGGACCTGCCTTCCATAAACACATGCTGACTAGGCCTGATCCCCTGGTTGCCCATTATGTCGGTTTTGATGGCACTCAAGATGACCTGCTCCATGACCTTCCCTGGTATCAAGGTTAGACTGACAGGTCTATAGTTTCCTGGATCCTCCTTTTTGCCTTTCTTGTAGATGGGTGTTACATTTGCCACCCTTCAGTCCGTTGGGACCTCCCCAGTTAGCCATGACTTCCTGTAAATGATGGAAAGTGGTTTGGCGAGCACATCTGCCAACTCCTTCAGCACTCTTGGGTGTAGCCCATCCGGTCCCATAGACTTGTGTGCATCCAAGCGGCGTAACAGGTCACTGATCTCTTCCTCTTCAATCAGGATGCTCTCATTCTGCTTCCCCTCCCTGTTTCCTATCTCACGAGGCTGGGTGTCCAGGGAACAGCTAGTTCCACTGCTAAAGACTGACGCGAAGTAGGCATTGAGCACCTCAGCCTTTTCCTCATCCTTCGTGACTACGTTTCCCTCTGCATCCAATAACGGAGGGAGATTTTCCCTAATCCTCCTTTTGTTGTTAATGAATTTATAGAAACATTTTTTATTATCCTTGACAGCTGCAGCTAGGTTGAGCTCTAGCTGCGCTTTGGCTCTCCTTATTTTCTCCCTGCATAGCTTCACTACATCTTTATAGTCTTCATGAGAGACTTGCCCCCTCTTCCAAAGGTCGTAGACTCTCTTTTTGTTTTTGAGATCCAGCAAGAGATCCCTATTTAGCCAGGCTGGCCTCCTTCCCCGCTTGCTTGTTTTTCGGCACATGGGAACAGCCTGCTTCTGTGCCTTTAAGACTTCTTTCTTGAAGTATGTACATCCTTCCTGGACTCCTGTAACCTTAAGGGCATCCTCCCAAGGGATTTTGTCTAGCAGTCTTCTGAACAGATTAAAATTTGCCCTCTGGAAGTCTAAGGTGGCAGTTTTGGTAACCCTTCTCCTTGTTTCTCCAAGGATTGAGAACTCAATCGTCTCATGATCACTGTGTCCTAGACGGCCTCCAGTCTTTACTTGCCCCACAAGTTCTTCCCTGTTCACAAGGAACAGGTCTAGGAGGGCACTTTCCCTGGTCAGCTCACTTATCAGCTGCATGAGGAAGTTATCCTCCACACATTCCAGGAACCTCCTGGATTGTTCCCTGTCTGCCGTGTTGTATTCCCAGCAGATATTGGGGAGGTTAAAGTCCCCCACAAGAACAATGGCAAACGACTGTGATACTTCTTCCAGTTGCTTATAGAAAGCTTCATCCACATCACTGCTTTGGTTGGGAGGTCTATAGCAGACTCCCACAGCGATATCACCTTTATTTGCCCTTATCCTAATCCAAACACTCTCAACCCTGTTATCACTACACTTAATTTCTGAGCTCTCATAGCATTCTCTAACATACACGGCCATTCCGCCACCTCTCCGTTCCTGTCTATCCCTCCTGAAGAGTTTGTAGCCTTCAATTGTGGCACTCCAGTCATGTGAGGCATCCCACCAGGTTTCTGTGATAGCCACTATGTCATAGTTTTCCTGGTGCATCATGGCTTCAAGCTCCCCCTGTTTGTTGTTCATACTGCATGCATTGGTATAGATGCACTTCAGACGAGCTAACGGTTTCAACCGTTATGTTGCAACCTTTATGTTGCAAGATTACGCCGTGACAGGCCCGGATAAACAGTTGTTCCATCCCACTGCCTCTAACTTCCAAGCATCACAAATCAGATGTCAGTGTTTCCATATGAACTGAGATCTTCCATGGTGATGTTTTATACTCGAGGAACAAAACCATTTTGAGAGCTCATTTTTTATTACTCTGAGCAGTAAATGTTTTAAAATCACACCCAGCATTGCACTGTATGCCCAACTTTTGTACCTGAGCCAGAACTGCATCAAATTCAGTGTCTTTCCTGAGACTGGTTTCTGTCATTGGTGATCTACAGGTTGAGATTTTAAGTTCTGTTCAGTGATCTGCGTTCTATTTTAGCCTCTGTGTCTGACTGTACACTACCAGTTCAGTAGGTTAGCTGTCTTTACTCGTTGTCATCTTCCTAATGAGCTGATCTTACTTGTTCGATTTTAAGCAAGCAGGTTCCATCTTAGCAGATCATGAAGGAAGAGGGAGCTTCCTTGGAATAATTACTTATTATTAATCCATGCTCCCTGACATGTGAGCGGTTTTATTAGAGCATCAGAGATGTCTTATTTAGTGTTTTTTAAAAACAAACAAAGAAAAAAAAACCCAGAAGTGGTTTGTAGGTCCAGAAGACCTTTGGATCTTAGTTTGATGATTAAATTCTAGGGAATATCACTAACTAGAAAATGGGGTTACATTGGTCTGTTTCCTAATATAAATGTGGATACTTAGGGTCTGCTACCACATAGTTATGTTTACTTTACAGCTGTCAGGTTAGTTGTTCTGTTACATTTAGGTTATGAGACTTAGCTTGAGTGTTGGTCTGAGAGTGAATCAAGAGATTGGTCTCTTTGGAAGAAAGAAAATGGACACCAATTTATTGTTTTTTAAAGATACAAGTGTCTGAATTATTATTGAATCAGTCCCTTCAGAGTTGAGATGATTCTTTAGCTGCTTGTAGATTAGCTCTTATGTGGGAGTTACTGCCTTATTTTGTCAGGACTAACATTAGGATGTGGAGGGGAGGCTTAATAGAGTCCAGGGTGCTTCTGAGTGCCTCTAAGTTAAAACTTTGAAGTTTTAACATTTTAAGCTGAGAGATCCCTCTTGGCCTTTCCCAGAAACTGCTGATCAATAAGTAATATTCCATTGAGAAGAATATTTTAATGAACAGAAATCACAAGCATGTGCCTCCTTTTACACCTTCATTGTGAATATATTTTTTTCTGGTTTGTAGGTAAAACTTGTTATCTTACTTACAGTGCTGCTAAGAGTTCACAGTAAGTTATTAAATATTTTTTTTTCCTTTTGCTGCAGATCCATCAGGGCACAGTTCCTGTCTCATACACAGTGACAACAGTGGCTCCGCATGGGATACCACTCTGCACAGGCCAGCACATCCCAGCCTGCAGCACGCAGCAGGTCCCAGGGTGCTCAGTGGTTTTCAGTGGGCAGCACCTTCCAGTTTGCAGTGTGCCTCCCCCAGTGAGTGGGTCTCTGTAACTACACCAGCTTAAGTCTTAAACATAGGAATGGCACCTTGGAGCTTCAGTGTCTCTGTGGCTTTAGTTGTGTTGGAAATAGTCTTTTTTTTTCCCCCTGTGTTAAATTGCAGTGGCATAGCAATGTAGGCCTTAGAGTTGCTAAGCATATGGTACTTACATAATAGAGTATGCCTGTTCATAGTATGGAGTCCTGATGGTTTTTAATTCAAAATAAATGCTAGTTTATGAACTGACTGCCTATCAGCAGCTATTTTTCTTACTTTCAGATAGTAAGAGGAAGGTTTCTAAGGCTTTTATTAGGCAGCTCACCTTACTTAGTAAAGACCTTGTTAAGGGATTGGTTATATGCTAAAAGCTCTGCTATTCCCAAGTCAGTTTTCTTCTAAGAAGTAATAAGATCCTGAAAGATCACTAAAAGCTGAGAAGGGCTCTTCTGTCTCAAAATGCTCTCATAAAATGAATCAAAATATTCTTTAATAATGATGTCTTTCTGTGCCTTTCTGAGAGTAAAATAAAATGCCTTAACTGGCTAATTTGCTGGCTTTAAATTTGAAAGACTTTGAACTGGTTTCTCAGAAATTACGTATCAGCTCAGAAATACCACTTTCCAAGTTACAGCATTCTAATGCTACCATTCTGCTCAAATTTCATCATTAAGTACTAACAGGCACCAGAACTGAAGTGTACCCCAGGAAGTTTCAGCTGTACAAATGAAGCTTGCAGAACCTGCTGGAAGAGTTACAGCTTTTTTTCCCTCCTTTGTCTAGTATGAATCTGTAATATCATACAGAAATACTATTTATAGTGTCCAGTAATTGTTTATAATGTTGGTATAAACATTGGTATCTGCCAGCAGTGTATAGCAACTTTTCCTATTGCACATGCTGTGACCTGAGGGCATGAACAAGTCTTACGACACTGAAACAGACCCCTTGATGTGACCACCTATTTATTTAAGCCGCTCATTGAACAGCCCAGTCTGGAATATTTGTGGGCAATATTTCCCCTTACCTTTCAAATTGTTGAAAATCTGTTACATGAGTCAGTGTGTATACCTGAGGCAGGATGAGAGACAACTTTTTTTCTTCTATTTAGTGGTGGTGGTAGTGGAGCAAAGGAATCTCAGGCTCAGCAAAGCAATCTCAAACCCAGAGGCTGGAACCATACTTGTGTAGTAAATTCAGCAAGGCAAGAAGGCAACATGCCCTAAGAAGCAAAAACAGAGAAAAAGCTAAAACTGTATTGGGCCTTAGGGAAATCCAAACAACAAATACTAATAATCTTATGCTCTGCTTTGAACAGGAATATTATCTGTGCACTTCATAAAATGTTTTATAATTCAACAATGCCGTTGTCCTTTAAATATAGACAGGAGTAAGGCTCTAACCGGATTGTTTGGACTGAATGTACAACATTTAATCAGGTGTGTTGAGGGAATGGATGCAGTACAAGTGAATATAAAGAATTAAGGTTGAGTTTATGTAACATCAGCAGGTAGACTCTATGCTTTTTTCTGTTATGTCACAAAATTGAGGAATAATGTAAGTTAGGAGGGGGCTCAGAAGGTCATCTGGTGGTCACCTCCTAAGAGCAATTAACAAGATTTCACAACCCCTCTAAGCCTCTGTGCCAGTGTTTGATTGTCCTTGTGGTGAAGAATTTTTTCTGCATATGTGATTGAATTTTCTTTGCTGCATCTTGGTCCCATTGGTCCTTGTTCTTTCATTTCGCCCCTCAAGGAAGAGTCAGGTTCTACCTGTCCACTCTCATGAAGTAGCTGAAAATAGTGGTAAGGTCTTTGCTTAGTTTTCTCTTTTTAAGGCAGAACAAATCAAATTATGCAGCCTCTTCTCTTATGCAGTGGGCTCCAGGCTCCTGGTCATCATGTTGTCTTTCAGTGGACTCATTTCAGTATGTCAGTGTCTGTCTTTGGCACTGGGCAGGCCAAAACTGGACACAGGACTTGAGATACAGTTTCACAACTTCCAAACAGAGGGGCAGAATCACTTCACTAGTTACATTCTTAGCAGTGTGGCCAAGTGTGCAGTATGCCTTTTTGACTGCAGGTGTGTACTGGGGCTCTTGTGTACTCCTATTTGACATGTCCACCAGAAACCAACTTTTTTTTTTTGCAAATCTGCTCACCAGTCAGTCAGTCTCACAATGTCCTGCTCCATGGAGTTACTCTCTCCCAGTGCCAGACTTCACAATTGCCTTTGTTGAACTTCACGTGGTTCCTGTCAGCCAATTTCTCCAGCCTATAAAAGTACATCTGAAAGGTAGCCCTGCCCTCCAACATGTCAGCTTACTCTCTGGCTTCGTCTGTGAACCTCCCAGTTAGTTACTTTCACAATATTTGTCTCTCTCACTGCATATGTAACTGTAAAATAAACAAATGTCATTTATGAAATAACTTTACCAGTTTTAAAACTTTTTGGAAGCATATGTTCAAACAGCAGTTGTTTTCCAAAAGCTTGAATGAATAAACAGGTAATTTTCGTTTCTTTCCACTTGAAAGGTAATGCAGCCTCATCTGCTCTGACTTAAAAAGTGCCATGCACATAACACAGATCGTTCCAAATATATATTGGACCTATGGTAATCTTTACTATATGGAATCTTGGAATGAAACCTTTTTTAATATGTTCCCCAAAGTACCTCCTGTTTTAAAGGACACTATGTGATGTTCTGCCTGCAAATTTATCTTCAACTATTTCAGAGAACAGTTTTCAATTTAGTAAAATACAATTAAAAATTTATTTCAACAATAGAAACACTTGCCTGTTGTATTTCTTTTTTAGAAAAATGATGTAGTAGCTGAGGGTGAAGAAAGCATTTAAGAAAAAACAGTAGTCAGATCGAATTAATCTGCTACAGTGCATGTCAAGATTTATGTTTGGTCATGATCACAGTAAATTGAGGAGATAGTTCCATCTTCACCACTGTAATCTGATTTTAAACTAGATCTGTACCATTTTATCCTATTATTGTCAGTATGCACAGTTGTGTGACATGGCTAAATAGAAAAAAAAAAGTGAGATATCAGAACTGGATCCTCTTTCTTCGTAAGATTTGATAACAAGTATATTATTAATTGCTCTTTTAATTGTCCAAAATGTAACAGAAATGCCTGGCATTGATGATGGATCAAAGAGCAACAAAAAGAGAATGCAAGTTTTCTTGCTCCTCCATATGTAGAGTTAGAAGTAAAACTGAACATTACCACAAAGTGCATTCTTGCTCTCCTGCAGTGCCTTCATTACTTTACTGTTCAAACTTAAGTCCCTGACGTTGTTTTTGTATGAGGAATTTCAAAGAGGAGAGAAAAAGGGCTATTTCCCACAGTAGCTGTTCACTTAGGGAGCAACCCTCAGAGCATGGAGCTCCCCTTAAAGTGCAGAACTGAGCAGAGCTTATGAATTATTCTCAATACATGAGGCAAGAGAGGTTTTAAGGCACAGTCTGAGAGCTGGGAATCCCTCAGCTCCATCTAGAGCTTAAAATGGTTGCAAGGCCATTGCTTTGGCATGTTGTTTTGAAGGTAATATGTGGGGAAAATAAAATTAACTGGGACAAATGTATCTGCTCATCACATAAGAGTCTGTCTAATGCTGGAGTATTGAAAACCCTAACTCCCACTGACCTCATGAGAAGTGAGAGCTACTTTGCACCTAGTAGATGTCACACTATGGTACTTCTAGAGCCTGTTCTGTACTAATCACTGTTCCTTGTGTGTTTGAATGAGTTACTATTTATGTGTGTTGTGGAGGCTTTTCCAAGGAGGCAAGAGAACTGCTTTGTTTTAATGATATCTTTCCATAATAAATATGGAATGTTTTATAGGGACTGTTTGTACTAGAGACAAAAATATGTCGTTTCCATTTTATTTCAGATGCTTCAGGCGTGCTCAGTCCAGCACCTACCAGTACCATATGCAGCATTTCCACCCCTCATTTCTAGTGACCCATTCCTTTTGCATCCTCCTCATATCTCTCCTCACCACCCTCCTCACTTGCCTCCTCCAGGACAGTTCGTTCCTTTCCAAGCACAGCAGTCACGGTCGGTAAGTAATGCTTCTTACTCCCCTCTCCATAGAATTGGTGGGGCTGGATGGGCAAATAAATAGTGCTGGCACCTGACTGAGGACACCGAAGGATCTTTTTTAAAGTAATAGGTTTTTACACTTATGCTTCCTTACCAAGTCTGTAACCACTTAATGTGAACATGAAAGCATAATTTTAAAGTTCAGCGTGTTTCTCTTCAGATTTCATTGGCTGTTGTCTGTGCTGTTTCTCCATACGCCTTTACTTCTGTCAGAAAGATGTATATTTGCTTCACCAAGTATTCCTTCACATATTTCTTTCCCAGGAAGCAGAAGAGAATCCAGAGGACGTTGTGTAGTGCAGCGATGGTGTCAGAGAAAAGCTTAGCAGAGAGAGAGAAGAAAGCACAGAATGTTACTTTTATTACATGCTTCTTTTGTATACTTCTCAGTTGATTTTTAAATGACGAGTGCTTTTCCTAGAACATAATGACCTTGGGTTGTCTAGACATATTCAGGAGCCTACAGTCTCCCTTTCTCCTTTTTTTGTTTGTTTTTGACTTATGAAAGTTATCGATGCCTTCTGCTTAAGCAGATTTGACTTAGTGATAGAGACTGTGCAAACATGGGAAAATGTGACCCTATTTTGGATTTGGGGGGAAATTAGATTTTCAGTTCTGGTCTACAGCTCTTACTGTGGGGTTATCTGTATACTTGTGTCCATTTGTTTGCCCCTCTCACTAGAAGATGCCAATATTTCACTAATGCAGAAATAATAACACCTTCCTTGTTACTCGCAAAAACTGCTGAGACTTCTCCATGCCATGTCTCAAGTGTGGATAGGGTTGCAATCACTTTGTTACGATGATGGGAGAACAGCTGGGAAAACACGGTTTTCAGGGGTAATCTTTATAAAACTTTCCTGTAGAAAATATAGAGGCTTGGATTTTAGCTTGCTTTGCTTACTTAGGTTATTGCCTAGGGCTTGCCTGTCAACTTTCAGCTCTGGCAAAAAGCTTGTATATTAGTGGTTTGAGAATACCTTGTGTTTAAAGTTTGCTCCACGTAACAGGGAAACAGAATATTCCTTTGGTTCCACAAGGTGGCTTTCTTAGCTGAATTTCTTGAAATGGTGGAATTCGGTATCAGGAACAGAAAGGTATATTAATGAAACAATGACAATTCCTGGTTATTTCTTGAGCACTTTTGGGCCTGACCGATGTACTACAGTTGACTAGATTACAATACTGCACTGGAATCTCATGCTTCTGAAACCTCTGGACTGCATGCTCTTGGTAGGACTGCTTGCATGACCCTTCTAGGAAAGCACCTGCTTCATCGCTGAATATCATTAGCAGTTTAATCCACTGGAGTCACCATGTTTCCTCTCCACTTTTCAGGGTTTTGGCACAATTTCAGTTCTTGTCTATGGTTGTTTATTTTTTTCTCTCGCATAGTTGTACAGTGAGAGCAGCCTGGCAAGAAGGAGAGCAAATGTTTGTCCTGAAAAATGCAAGACACAGGAAATTACAGCCACTCCTATATTTGCTAGATCGCATAAATTCCTGTCTATAAGCATGGCTAGCTGGAAAAGGTGAATTTATATCAAATGTGTAGTGTTGTCTTTGCTTTTTGGTAGTGTTAATGACACAGGAATTGTTCACAGCGTTACTATGTGAAACTGAGTACAATTATACCTGTAATTTTTATTTTTTTTCTACCCTATAAAATTGACCACAGCAGCTCAGAATATACAGCTGGGATTGCAGTTCTTTTCTGGGGAAAAAATTGCACCTCTATTACTGCAACAAAGCCTATCTCTCTTGGGTTTTTTTTAGCCACTTCAAAGGATAGAAAATGAAGTAGAACTGCTTGGAGAACATCTTCCTGTAGGAGGTTTTACATACCCTCCCTCAGCCCATCCACCAACACTGCCTCCTTCAGCTCCTCTGCAATTCTTAACCCATGATCCTTTACACCAGGAGGTGTCATTTGGTGTAGTAAGTGTTGTTTTCTGTGCTACATTCTTGTTCATGCTGCATTAACATTCTTGATCTTTATTCTATAGTATATTTTGTTGAAAAGTGGCGCTTCTTGTGGTTGTATTCCATTATTGGCTGTAGCTGCATACCATGATATTTTCTTTAAGCTTGCTTTAATCAAGTTATGGGTAACTTAATGACACCAGCAAATTATTTCTGGTAACGTTATCTGCAGAGTGTCATAGCAGTTACCTAGAAAACATTCCATGTTGCCACACAGTCCAGGACTTCTACTGCAGAAACTAACCAGTAGTTTAGAAAAGCTACTGTCACTTCTAGCTAATTCTTCATCACATGTTGAGTTTCCACAAGTCAGGAAAGCTAGAATGCTTTAAAAATAGTTCTTCTTCAGAGTGTTTGCAGTTTGTGGGCAAACAGTTGTATAGACTGCTTCCATCATTTAGACTGCACCATGTTATAAAGACAGCCAAGCTTGTTTTAAGCCATTTTTCTGGGGCAGGCAGTTCAACTGCAGCAGCATGAAAAAAATTAAACCTGGTGCAGAATAAAGTCTGTGCTGAATTTTGTGCTTCTGTGATGTGTCCAGTATCTGTGCTACCTCTAGGATTTTTGTGGTGCACTTGCAATCTGCAATTATGTTAGTCCTGAGATTTTGTTGTTGTTGTTTTGTAGGGGTTGGGTATTTTTAAAAACCTCTCTTGCTTGTGTAATGCTTGAAGAAATAACTAGAAGTCAGGTATAGGCTCTGAACTTTTTTAATGCTTGACCTGTTCATCAAGTTGACAGAAGTATTGAGAGGCATATTCTTATTGAAAATTTTAAATGAGAATGAAATTTTAGGCCCTGTGACTACAGAATATACAGATTTCTCTATAATTAGTCTCCTTGAAAGCACACAACCAAGTTAAATGCTTGCTGCAGTTTTTATAAAGGTTCAAATAAGTCTCCACCATTTAAAAAAATATTCAGCTCATTGTTAAACTAAAGGTGTACAGATTTTCAATGAAGTTTTCAGTCCCAATGAGTCACTCTGGAGACAAAGACACAAAAATTTTCATAAACTGCTTGTATTTTATTCAATATGCCTGTTAGGTGAATTGCAGTCTAATCATAAAGTTTTGGTTGGGGTAAGGCTTTATTGATTTTCAAGTTCAGTCTTTAAAGTAGATAAAGAACAAAATATCATTTCTTGCAGATTATATAGCATTTGTCCTATCTTGTGCTTCAGTTCTGGGTTGTATATCGCCGAGGAGTAGAATAGAGGTGTATTACAATGAATCATATCTTTTTTTATAAAGCAATCCTAAATCTTTATAAAATTTTATTTACATTAAAATTGTAATGGGATGGCTGCATTTCTGTTTCTCTTTCATTCAGTGAACATAACAGTTTCTAATTATATTTTTGGATTGCAGAATTCACAAAGCAGTAAAATTGATATTTGCTATGTCTAGTTTGAGATCTTACTTTAAAGACAAAGACCCTGGCTCTTTTTCATTGTGTTTATATATGTAAATATATGTATATGTAAATTGTATGTATGACCATGGCTACCTGTTGATAATGTTTCCATTTTAAAGTTGGGGGGGTTTAGGTTATTCATTGAGGGTGTTGGACTTCTGCATTTTCTTAAATTTCAAACATGAAGGAAGAAAAACATGTTGGTAAAGACTTTGAGTGTTCTTTGTTTAAGAAAAAAAGTCTCAAGGCCTTCAAATATGAATTCAGTAATGGTACATGAAATTCAGTTTTAAAAATTTCTAAAAAAAATTCAGTATTTTGAATATTTCTGAAAAAATATAGTTTGCATTTAAGTTGAAAATTTTACCATGTATGTCCCCATTGTAGTAGGTAATGCAAGGAATTTGGAACAATTATAATGAAAACTTAGATATACAAGTTTATATACAAGCTTAGCATGCAAATGAAAAACAGTATCACAAAAAAGCCCTGACTTATCCATGGAAAGAATAGATTGAAGTTTTAGGCCTGACTGTCTCTTTAGGCATTGTCCTGCTGCAGAAATTGTGCTGATTAAACTCTCCACATACACTTGAAAGGCTTCAAGCTTTCTTTAACATAAATGTAAATATGCACTACAGCTTAAAAGGGTTTTTTTAAAAAGTTTTTTTTAAAAAAACTTTTTTTTAAGAATTTTTTTTAAAGGCTTCTTTATTCAACCACTTGTTTGCAAGCACGCATGACAGCACCAGGCCTAAAGCCTGGGCTTTTATAGTAACAAAAGAGTCAGCAGTTCAAGTCCTGTTTCCCAAACCAGCCTGCATGTAGACTAAGAACACAAGACCTTGCAAGGATTTCTGTTGTATTTTACTATTTTTTCACATGGAATGGTATGATTGTGTGTTAACAATGGGAATCGTTTCAAATTGAGGCTGAGTTTCTTTTGGATTTGAGTAGAGGCTGGATTTTTTAAATAATGCTTTATTGAAAATGGATTACAATATTCAGATTTCGTTTTATTTCATGATTAAGAAAACAAAGTGTTGAAACACAGACTCACAGACTGGATGAGGTTGGAAGGGAGGTCATCTGGTCCAACCCCCCTGCTCAAGCAGGGCCACCTAAAGCCGGTTGCCCAGGACCATGTCCAGTCAGCTTTTGAATATCTCCAAGGAGGGAGACTACACCATCTCTCTGTGCAACCTGTGCCAGTGCTCAGTCACCCTTACGGTAAAGAAGTGTTTCCTGATGTTCAGACGGAGCCTCCTGTGTTTCAGTTTGTGCCCATTGCCTCTGGTCCTGTCACTGGGCACCACTGAAAAGAGCCTGGCTCCGTCTTCTTTGCACCCTCCCTTCAGGTATTTATATACATTGATAGATCCCCCTGAGCATTCTCTTCTCCAGGCTGAACAGTCCCATCTCTCTCAGCCGTTCCACATATGTGAGATGTTCCATTCCCATCTTAGTGGCCCTTTGTTGGACTCTCTAGTATGTCCACGTCTCTCTTGTGCCGGGAAGCCCAGAACTGGACACAAGCTCCAGTTCCACAAGTTCCAGTTGAAGCTTATTTTCTTCTTTCTTGCAGCCTTACCCACCTTTTATGCCTCGAAGACTCACAGGGCGCAGCAGATACCGATCACAGCAGCCAATACCACCACACCCTTACCACCCCAGCCTATTACCTTATGTGCTGTAAGTTCAAAGTACAATTGCTTCCATGTAGGCTATTAAGAAATCACGTGACTTTCAACAAGAGTCTTGACACTTTTATGGTTTGACTCTACCAGAGAACAGGCATAGTTCAGCTGTCCCAGAGAGGAGGAGGACTTCCATTTCTGTGTAAAATTTTCAGCCTATTTTGAATAACATACACCCTTGAGCAAGGAAAAATAAAAGTGAACAGTTTTGTCCAATGTAGTTTTGTAGGGTTTTTTAAGGCATAATAGCCTCTTGTTTCTGAACTCTTCTGTAAAATCTTCAACAAATTTTAAAACTTGGTTCTTGGATACTCTTACAGAGGCATGGTTACACTGTAGGATAAAGTCCTAGGAGTCTTCCCTTACAGAATGAATTCATTTGGTTTGGTTCTTAATTACGAAACACAAGGGTGGGAGCTTTCTGTGATGTGTTACTCTTTGTTGGCTGAACTGCTAATCTGCTACAGCTGTTGAATTTCTGTTCTGCCTCTGATTAGCTGTTTCTAGAAAAGATGTGGGACAGTTAACATTTAGGAATTATCTATTGTGTGTTACGGTGGACTTTCTGTGGGGGAGTTTGGGTATATGACCTGAGATTTATTACTTTTGGGTGTTCTGTTTTGGAACTAAGTATGAAATGTTTGGAAAACAGAGCTTATTTTCTGGTGGCAAAGGTGACATTGACAAGGAAATAATCAAACATGGGCACCAGATCTGTAGTTTCTCTCTGTGCACTTTCAGACGTGGCATGAAAATGACACCAGAAGTCTGATCCAGTGAAGTTGTTCAACTTTGCGTCTTACAGTCTGAGAGTGATGTCATAGCTTCTTGCTATCTTGCTGTTGAGGACATGATGTGGCACAGTAATTCCTGATGACTTCAGTGGGATTTTAGTATATTTTAGTGCGGTGAATTTGTGATTTCTATGTCTGTGCATTAAGTTTTCTTGGGGGGTAAAACCACTTGTTGAATATAAAAACAGAAAAACATCTCTCTTGCCTCTCTATCTGAAGAGATTGTGCTTTAACCAACATCACAGTATGTGAGAATGTGAGTTTGTGCTTGCCTTCAGTACGGAAGTTGGTCCAGTAGTATATCCTGTTTATCTTCATTGTGTGTTCTAGGCTTAGAAAAGTTCCAAGGGTTTTCTGTTGGAGAGCAAAGTTCCTTTTCTTTGTTGTTATTTTATCCACTTAAAGAAACATATTTAAAACCACAATGTCAATTCATTGTCAGTTTTACCTCTCCATAATCTGCGATAATCAAGAGATTAGTTTTTGTGATAATGCTGAGCCTGGCTGGAAATATCAGTTGAAACATGCATGCAACTAAAAAGGCAGCACTCCCAGTATCAAAAAGTGGCAGAATTAGCATTTTCCTTTGACTCTTTCACTTCAAAAGTCTATTCCTGACTTCAAACTTAACATTTTTACCAGTTCTGAGAACTTGTTGGTTTGAGAGGGATCAAAAAGGTAACTTTACCTCTGCCAGATGTTTCTGTGCTTTCCTTCAGCAAGATGCTGAACCTTATCATTGTTTGCTCTCATGGTAGATCAATGCTCCCAGTGCCACCTGCAGTTGGACCAGCTTTCAGCTTTGAGTTGGATGTGGAAGATGGCGAGGTAGAAAACTATGAGGTTGGTGTGCAAACTACAACTACCTTTAAAGAACAGGTGTTAGCTCAAGCAATACATAAAATTTTATTATATTTTGCTTTTAATCCTGCTTTTGCCTTTCAAGTAAATGTTATGACTGTGAAGACAGAATCCAGAAACCATCCTTTCAGAATTTTTTTCAATATTGGATATTAGAAGTGCTTAGCTTTACTTTTTGTCTATTGCTCTTTCTCAGAATCCACCCTTCCAGTCTAGTAATTGTTAAATTGTTCAGCTTATACGTTCTACATAGTACTCTTCCCCTTTTGAATTTTAATTGATTTTAAATATCAAACAGCAGTGGAGCACTTTCAAAAGTTAAGTAAGTTACTGGTTTTATGTGCATAACTTTGCAGAATACTGTTAATATAGATTAGCAAAAATGTCATAGGATTAATTAATCTAAATATAATGTTTATAAAACTGCCTTACTGCCTCTTATTTCGTGGCCCTCAGGAGGGTACCCTCTTTAATATCCTAGATAACTATGGGGCAGTCCCAGCTGTTGTGTCTTTGCTGGCTCTGAGACTATTGGATTCCATTTGATTTCTCTTCAAACAGTCGTCATCAACGCTTACTTTTGCATCTCTTTGCCTGTGGTCCCTTAAGAGCTCTGTGTAGTTGCACATTTTCAGTTTAACAATGAGCACTTCTGTAATAACTTCTGTGCTGGTTCAGAAGAAGCATCATCTTATTTCTGAGAATTTGGGCCCTAGGTTTGACAGTATTAGAAATCTCTTTGTGGTCAGTACTGTTCACAGCTTTCACCAAGTCTTTTAACTTTTCTATGCCTTGATTCTCCATCACATTTATAATGATATTTTTCCTAGTGTTCCTTGTGAAGGAATGCAAGTTAAATACATGACAAGAGTGAGAATTATTTACATGAGAGGCTTTTAGTTGCAATGCTTGGCTTGTAGAAAATGAACGTAAAATTGAGCAAAAAAAGTGCTTAAAGTTTGATGATATGTATTTGTTTTCCAGATTCAGGATAGAATCTCCTTATTTCAGTTCAGCTAGCCCAATATGTGGAGTGGGAATCACAGCCTGTGCCATTAAATTCTTGGTTTCTCTCACAAGACTAGACTCACATATTCTTGGGAAGCAAATTTGTTCACTATTTTTTCTGGCTACCAGCACTATTAATTACATAGCGGGGTGAGAGGATCCTTCAGAAGCAAAATACTTATCAGGCTGTGCATGCAGCCACAGGACTAATTGGAAATTGGGTCCTGGAGGTTTTGAAATCCTGAAGAAAACATCTTACATAATTATAAAGTTGTTTGAATTCTGAAAAGACTTTTCTGTTGTCAGGGAGAACTAAAGTTCTAAACATTTCTTGATAGACGGGTGTTTCGTGCTGCCAGCTGGGGTAGTGAGGTGTAATGGCAGCCCCATCTCTAGTGGAACCAGAGCCTGTTTGAGCAGTGAATTTTTAAATGTCCAGTGTCCATGTTTTGCAGGCACTACTGAATTTGGCAGAACGTCTGGGAGAAGCCAAACCACGAGGATTAACGAAGGCAGACATTGAACAGCTTCCATCCTACAGATTCAATCCAAACAACCACCAGTCAGAACAGACGTTGTAAGTACATTGGTCTTTTTCAAAGGCCCATAATTTAGGTGGCTATATTGTCATTTCTTTAACTTGCAGTGTTAGCTAGGCCAGAAGGGCTTTAAAAGCAGTCATATCAGTAAAGGGTTTAATTTTCTTTTTTTTCTTGGACTGCTTTCTGGATCAAATACTATTTATCCTCACTTTAAAACTTCTCTAATCTCGCGTCATTTAGCTGTGTTTAAATTTAGTTCTTCAGCATTTAAAAAATTAAGATGAAAGTAAGGTGTTCTAGGTTTTGTTCAGCATACTAGACATTAAAGTGACATTGTCAGCTTGGAATTTAGCCTTTGTTAAAATAGATTCAAGTGCTGAAGTTTCAAGTGCTCCTGGTGGAGCTTGGTCAGTGGTTTTAGAATGCATCTTCTTACTTGCAAGACCCATTAACTTACTGTGTTTGAAAGATCTGCACAACCAAGTGGAAAGGGCAGTATAGATATGAAGGCAGTTAAAGTGTACCAAATGCTGTCTAACGTTTGAACTTCAGTGTAAGGGTTTTTCTCTGATACTCCATTTTCAGTGACCCTCAGTGTGACTTACTAGTATCAGTAGGGAGTGAATTTATAGATTGTTACCTTTGCCATTTTGAATTTCAATTAAACATCTGTTCTATTGGTTGGGTCTGTGAACTCCTGTGAGCAGGGTCGCTTGCTTTGTGATTTGAAAGCGCAGAAAAAAAAGCCCACAAAAGCAGTTCTCAGTTTACGTTGTCACACTTCACATCTTCGACCACAGATATAGATAACTGTAGCTTCCCAAGGAGTAAAAGAGCTACCATGTTGCAGTCGGACCTGTAAAGTTTTGTATGGAATATGTATTTGTTTTTCTTATATAGCAGATACATTTGAACTTTGTCTTTTTTAGGTGTGTGGTGTGCATGTGTGATTTTGAGTCAAGGCAGCTACTTAGAGTCTTACCCTGTAACCACGAGTTCCATGCTAAGTGTGTTGATAAATGGCTGAAGGTAAAAAAAAAAAATAATAATTCCTAACTTACAGGGAATTCATTATGTAGTTTGGGGGAGGGGGTGGGGGCATTTTGCTGTTCCACTTCATTTCATCTTGTTTCACATTTTTAATACTTAGGCTAGAAGTGCTAATAGAGTGGAAGCACTGCCTACTTAGGATGGTTTCTCTAACAATTGATGAAGGATGTTTCTTTATAATCTTTGGCACAAGGGAAAATGAATATGAAGAGAACTATTTTCATTAACAGAACTTACTGTGTTGTCCATTTGCACAAAACAATGACTGTGAATTCGAGTAATATGTGAAATTAAAGAAGACTTGAAAACCAAAAAATTACATAATAATACAGGAAGTATGAGTTAGAGTTTCTGTGATGATGGTGGCTTTAACTGTTTACATATCCTGCATAGCAAGAATGAGTACTAGTACCTTCTTCACCCACTTTGCTATTAACGTTAGGTTCTGGGCAAATAAAATGTGTTACGTGTGTACATATATGTGTATGCATACATACAGATATAGAGAAATGTAATATATGCAAACAGAAATTATAGTTTTACAAAACTACAATATACCCTTCCATGAGAATTTGAGCAGAAAATAAAGGATCTAGAATTAGGGCAGCCCAGTAAAAGGACAGAGAAAATAGCAGCAGTACAGAAGGTGTGAAGAACAGGAAATACAAATAAGTAAGTGGTGATACACAGACATCTCTACAAGGTGCATTAGCCAGATCTACTGAGGTATTGATCTCCATCTTACCTCACATTTTTTCGGTATTTTATTCTATTCAGCTTTAGTTTAAATCTGTGTGTAGTCTGTTGTGTAGAACATTTCAAGCTGCAATGATCCTATGTTAATACAGGATGCAGGCCTTCAAGAATTACAGATGGTGTCTGTTGTTTTGGAAAAAAGAACTAAAACCTTTTGCCTTTATGGCTTCATAAAAGCAGGAAAATGCATATCTTAGGCATACACTAGATGATTCAGTGCAGAGAATGAAAAAAAACAAGTTAATATTGACAACGTTCTTTTGGCTAACAAGATGTCAAGAATAACGAGAAGGATTTTAAAAACTGGGATATGAAATGGCTCTTGGGCTACAGTACCCACGGTAGTCTAAGGCTTCTGCAAAATCTAAGGCCAGTGTAAATGTTTCCGCAACAATGCTGATACCTTTCAGTAGAACTGGTGTCCTTAAGTATCTGAATCCATGTACATACTTCAGAATGAGCAAGAGGAACGTAAACACCTAGTTGTTTTATTGTCAGATTAAAAAGCCACATCCAACACACACAGCCCCCACACATAATGTTATCAATATATCTGTGCTAGACTTACGCTGTTTTATTCAGTAACTGCAAATTAAGAGTAGATTATATATACTCATGTGGTATTCTCCAGTGTCCCCCTACTCCTCTCAAGGAGTGTTCACACTAGATTTGTCAAGTTTTTTCATTGCATGAAACTTTGTAAATCATTTCTGGTGTGGACAAAGTATCCAGAGATAGTATTCACTCCATTTTATGAAAAAATAACTAAGATCATTTGACACAGCCTGTGAGATAACAGGTGCTATAGGTCTATATAGGTTAAATTGGTTATATAGATTTTAAAAAAGACAGCTCTTTCCAGGCTATTAATGCAAAAAAATATACCTCTGATTCATAGAGCCCCTGATCTGCAGATTGCTGGAAGTTAGAAGAACATGTCAGGGAAGTATCATGCATGCTTGTGCTGTTCTTATGCTCTTTCTTACCTGACGTTGATTTCAAGAGTCAGACAAGTATGTTGAATTAAGCTTTTTTGGGACTTAGTGTGGCAGTTCTACAGTTAGATTTAGTACTTTCAGCTGGTAATGAACTCACTATTGAATTCAGAACAGCAAAGTGAAAAAAGCAGATTTAGTTCAGTCTTAATTTTCAGAATCATAGATGTACTGTCGTAGCAGTGAAACAGCTTTTTTCTGATGTTCCTGTCCCAGCCTAGAAACTATGTGTTTTCAAACAGATCATCAAGTGTGGTATTTTCTAAAGGTTTTCTTATCATAGAAAAACTCTGAGCATAAGAGTGTCAGCTGGCTGGGGGAATGAGGTGTAAGATATACAATCTAACCTAAAGGGAGTGCATTTATACCCGCCTAAAACTGCTTGTATTGCCTTCATGTATTCCAGAGCTACATGCAAATAAGCTAGACAAGTGTAAAGCATCACAGAGTAGAATTGCTAAGGCAATATATTTATACCACGTGGGTTTAGTTACACTGGTATGAAGATGGTGTAAGAAAATAAAGATTATTTTGCTCTGCAAACTATAACAAATTACCTGTAACACCAGCCTATTTTAGTTACAGCCTCTGTCTAAACTTGGTTACAGTTAAGCAGCAAACATCTGGAAGTGAGGATAACTGGAAGATATTTTGTGCTATAGTTTTGCTTCTGTCCATTCCTTTACGTATTTGACAACCTGTTTTATATGTTGATAGTATAATTTTGTCCGCATCCACTTAATTCACATCATCCAGCCAGCATCATGTTGATAAATTCTGCAAGGGAAGGTAAAAATCGTAGCTTTCAGTGCTTGTAATTATTTTCCACAAGGTAAAAAAAGAAAAAAGTTAGCGGTTTCTCCTTATGTTTTACTGATTTAATCTTGTCTCTGAAGAAAGTATTTGCTGTCTAGGGATATTTCTAGAACTGTGCAGTCAAGTTGATTCTTTTAAGTTTCACCATGTTGTTAGCGAAAGATTTGAATAAGAGGTTGGTGATCCAATCTAATTATTCAAAAAAAAAATCCTTATTACACTGGTGGTGATGGTGCAAAAATAAAGGTATCTGAGAAAGTTTTGTGGCTTGTCTATGCATTAAAGTTTTGATCTGCCCTGCTGGTATAATGGAATGTGCAGTACTACCTTTTTAGGTAGTGTGAGCACATGAGAGGAAATGTTCTTTTACAGTGCATTAGGTTGCCCACTTTAATTTATACTTCCCTGGTTAAGCAAGGTTAAAGACTTGTGAGAGAAGATGTAATACAGTGGAGAAAACAGAATTAACAAGAGGAGGTTATCCTTTTCCTTTTCATAGTATTGTTAACTCTCATATTTCACAGTATTTGGTTATTTCTTAATATCTTAAATCCTTTAGTCAAATATAAATAGGTGAGAAATCTGTTATTTCGTAAAGTAAAAGTTAGTTGTCATTCCAAAGGACAGCTTGAAACCATGATCTGTTTTCACCCTGAGGGCTTAGAACCAGATAACGTGCTGTATATTTAGTGTTCTGAAAGGAGATGCTGTATTATATCTAAGAAAAGACAAACAAACTATAGTTTAACTTGGTTCGGATCGATGAACACCAAAGTCATGCAATGCTTTTTAGAGGACTCTAGTAGCCCTACAGATCCAGTATCTTAAATGCAGTTCAGTTTAGCTATAAATTTCTATAAAATATAATAAATCAGCTGGTTCATTGTGCAGCTCTCTTGTTACAGTTCAAGTAAATTTGCCTGGAAGAGTGGCTAGTTAGAAGGTCAATATTAAAATATTATGTACACCTTACTCCTCTTTTTGCACCAAAGAGTCATGTTTAATGCCAGGAAGGGGGAATGAATTTCATGAAAGGCACAAGTATGCAACTAAATTGAAAATAGATGTTCATGTATGATTTAGAAAAGTTACTTAAAAAGCAGTAATAGGGTGTCCATTAGTATTCATTTTATCCTAGCGCGGCAGGTTTATTTCTGCAATTCCTATCAGGAAATTACTGCCACTGAATGCTGTTTGAATAGTAGATACTTCATTATTTATCTAAGTGAGGAGGGCATACTCAATACCTTGGACTTGAGGAGAACAGACTTTGGCCTCTTCAGGGATCTGCTTGGCAGAGTATCATGGGATAAAGCCCTGAAGGGAAGAGGGATCTGAAAAAG
Organism: Pluvialis apricaria; assembly: GCA_017639485.1. Taxonomy (NCBI): domain Eukaryota; kingdom Metazoa; phylum Chordata; class Aves; order Charadriiformes; family Charadriidae; genus Pluvialis; species Pluvialis apricaria. The sequence goes on along the minus strand of CM030044.1, from coordinate 52,426,403 downwards.
CTGCTTAATATTCTAGGATCACCTCCTCCAAGCTCAGGAGCGATGCATCCCAACTAAGAGGAAGTCAGGCAAAAATGCCAGGAGGCCTCTATGGATAAACAAGGACTTCCTGGAGAAACTCAAACAGAAAAAGGAAGCCTACAGAGGGTGGAAGCAAGGACAGGTAGCCTGGGAGGAATACAGAGAAATTGTCTGAGCATCCAGGGATCAAGTTAGGAAAGCTAAAACCCAGATAGAGTTAAATCTCACCAGGGACATCAAGGGCAACAGGAAAAGCTTCTATAGGTGTGTTGGTGATAAAAGGGAAGATTCGGGAAAATGTGAGCCCTTTCTGGAAGGAAACAGGAGACCTGGTCACCTGGGATGTGGAGAATGCTGAGGTACTCAGTGACTTTTTTTGCCTCAGTCTTCCCCGGCAAGTGCTAAAGCCACACCACAATTCGCAGAAGGCAAAGGCAGAGACTGGGAGAATGAGGAACCGCCCACTGTAGGAGAAGATCAGGTTCGACACCATCTAAGAAATCTGAAGGTGCGCAAATCCAGGGGACCTGATGAGATTCATCCAAGGGTCCTGAGGGAGCTGGCGGATGAAGTTGCCAAGCTACTATCTATTATATTTGAGAAGTCGTTGCAGTCTGGTGAAGTTCACACTGACTGGAAAAGGGGAAACATAACCCCCATTTTTTAAAAGGGCAAAAAAGAAGACCCGGGAAGCAGGCCAGTTAGTCTTACCTCTATGCTCGGCAATATCATGGTGCAGATCCTGCTGGAAGCTCTGCTAAGGCACATGGACAAGGAGGTGATTGGTGACAGCCAATATGGCTTCACTAAGGGCAAATTGTGCCCGACAAATTTGGTGGCCTTATATGATGGCATTACAGCATTGGTGGATAAGGGGAGAGCAACAGACATCATCTACCTGGACTTGTGCAAAGCATTTGACACTGACCCGCATGACATTCTTATTTCTAAATTGAAGAGATTAATTTGATGGATGGATCACTCAGTGGATAAGGAATTGGCTGGATGGCTTCACTTAAAGAGTTGTGGTCAATGGCTCAGTGTCCAAGTGGAGGTCAGTAGTAAGTGGCATTCCTCAGGGGTCAGTACTGGGACCAGTGCTAACATCTTTGTTGGCAACATGGACAGTGGGATTGAGTCTACCCTCAGCAAGTTTGCCGATGACACCAAGCTGTGTGGTGCGATCGACACGCTGGAGGGGAGGGATGCCATCCAGAGGGACCTGGACAGGCTGGAGAGGTGGGCCTGTGCCAACCCAGTGAAGTTCTGCAAGGCCAAATGCAAGGTCTTGCACCTGGGTTGGGGCAATCCCATGCACAAATGCAGGCTGGGCAGAGAATGAATTGAGAGCAGCCCTGAAGAGAAGGACTTGGAGGTGTTTGTTGACAAGAAGCTCAACATGAGCTGTGAACGTGCACTCACAGTCCAGAAAGCCAATCGCATGCTGGGCTGCATCAAAAGAAGTGTGGCCAGCAGATTGAGGGAGGTGATTCTGCCCCTCTACTCCGATCTCATGTAACCCCACCTAGAATACTGCATCCAGCTCTGGAACCCCCAGCATAGGAAAGACACAGACCTGTTAGAGCAGGTCCAGAGGAGGGCCACGAAAATGATCAGAGGGCTGGAGCACCTCTCCTATGAGGAAAGGCTGAGAGAATTGGGGTTGTTCAGCCTGGAGAAGAGAAAGCTCCGGGGAGACCTTATTGCGGCCTTCCAGTATCTGAAGGGGGCCTACAGTTAAGATGGGGAGGGACTCTTTATCAGGGAGTGTAGCAATAGGACAAGGAGTAATGGTTTTAAACTGAAAGAGGGTAAATTTAGATTAGATAAGCTATTAGTAAGAAATTCTTTACTGTGAGGATGGTGAGACACTGGAACAGGTTGTCCAGGGAAGTTGTGGATGCCCCATCCTTGGAGGTGTTCAAGGCTGGGTTGGATGGGGCTTTGTGCAGCCTGGTCTAGTGGAAGGTGTCCCTGTCCATGGCAGAGGGGTTGAAACTAATGATCTAACTGCCTCTCTGAAATGCTTATACGCCAATACACGCAGCATGGGGATCAAAAAAGGAGAATTTGAGATCTGTCTGCAGTCGCAGGGCCATGATCTCATTGCAATTACTGAGACTCGGTGGGATGGCTCACATGACCGGAACGCTGTGATGCATGGCTGTGATCTGTTTAGGAAAGATAGGCCAGCGAGGCGAGGTGGGGGAGTTGCTCTTTATGTGAGAGAGCAACTGGAATGTATCAAGCTCTCCCTGGGGGCTGACGATGAGCAAGTTGAGAGCTTGTGGGTAAGGATTAAGGGGCAGGGTAACATGAGAGACACTGTTGTGGGTGTTTATTACAGGCCACCTGATCAGGATGGGGAAGTTGATGAGGCCTTCTACAGACAGGTGAGAATCACCTCACAATCACAGTCCTTGGTTCTCATGGGGGAATTCAGTCACCCCTGGTATCTGCTGGGAAGGCTATACGGCTAGGAATGTACAGTCTGGGAGGTTCCTCCAGTGTATTGACGATAACTTTTTGACTCGGTGGAGGAGCCAACAAGCAGAGGTGTACTACTGGACCTAATACTGACAAACAAAGAGGGACTGGTGGAGGACATTTGGGTTGGGGGCAGCCTATAGTGATCATGAGAAGACAGAGTTAGGATTAAGTGTAGTATGCATAAGTTGACAAGTAGGATTGGAATCTTGGACTTCACAAGGGCTAACTTTGATCTTTTCAAGAAACTGCTTGGAGAAATCCCATGGGTTAGGGCCCTAGGGGGTAGGGGGGCTGAAGAGAGCTGGTTGATATTTACGTATCACTTCTTCCAAGCTCAGGATCGGTGCATCCCCGAGAACAAGAAATCAGGCTAGGGAAGCAGGAGACCTGCATGGTTGAGCAGGGAGCTTCTGAAAAACCTCAAGTGGAAGAAGTTTACAGTATGTGGAAGAGGGGACTGACCACTTGGGAAGATTACAAGAATGCTGCCGAGGTATACAGGCATGAAACAAGGAAGGCCAAGGCCTCCTTGGAAATAAGTCTGGCAAGGGATGTCGAGGTCAACAGGAAGGGTTTCTTCAACTACATCATAAGCAAACAGAAAAGTAGGGAAAATGTGGGTCTGCTGTTGAGCAAGACAGGTGCCATGGTGACAGATGATGGAGAGAAGGCGCAGTTCCTGAATGCCTTCTTTGCTTCTGTCTTTGCTGCTCAGGCCAGCCCTCAGGAGTCCCAGACTTTGCAGGTAACAGAGAAAGTCTGGAGGAAGGCAGATTTTCCCTCGGTTGAAGAGGATCAAGTTAGAGATCAGTTAAGTAAACTGCATATCCACAAGTCCATGGGTGCTGATGGGATACATCCACGAGTGCTGAGGAAGTTGGCAGAAGTCATTGCTGGGCCACTCTCCATCATGTTTGAAAGGTCCTGGAGAACAGGTGAGGTGCCTGAGGACTGGAAGAAAGCCAGTGTCACTCCAACCTTCAAAAAGGGGAAGAAAGATGACCCAGGAAACTACAGGCCAGTCAGCCTCACCTCCATCCCTGGAAAGATGATGGAACAGCTCATTCTGGGTGTCATCTCAAAGCATCTGGAGGAAAAGAAGGTTCTCAGAAGTAGTCAACATGGATTCACCAAGGGGAAGTCATGTATGACTAATCTGATAGCCTTCTACGATGGTGTGACTGGATGGGTGGATGAGGGGAGTGCAGTGGATGTTGTCTACCTTGACTTCAGCAAGGCTTCCGACACCATCTTTCACATCATCGTCATGGGGAAGCTTAGGAAGTGTGGGTTAGATGAATGGACAGTGGGGTGGATTGAACAGTGGCTGACAGGTAGAGCTCAGAGGGTTGTGGTTAGTGGTGCAGAGTCCAGTTGGAGGCCAGTAACAAGTGGTGTCCCTCAGGGGTCAGTACTGGGTCCAGTCCTGTTCAATATATTCATCAATGACCTGGATGAAGGGATGGAGTGTATCTTCAGCAAGTTTGCTGATGACACAAAACTGGGAGGGGTGGCTGACACACCGGAAGGCTGTGCCGCCATACAGCGTGACCTGGACAGGCTGGAGAGTTGGGCAGAGAGAAACCTTGTGAAATTCAACAAAGGTGAGTGTAGGGTACTGCATCTGGGAAGGAATAATCCCATGCATTGGTACAGGTTGGGGGCTGACCTCCTGAAGAGCAGCTCTGCAGAGAGCTACCTGGGAGTCCTGGTGGACAACAGGATGACCATGAGCCAGCAATGTGCCCTTGTGGCCAAGAAGGCCAATGGTATCATGGGATGCATCAAGAAGAGTGTGACAAGCAGGTCGAGGGAGGTCATCCTCCCCCTCTGCTCTGCCCTGGTGAGGCCACGTCTGGAGTACTGTGTCCGGTTCTGGGCTCCCCAGTTCAAGAAGGACAGGGAACTGCTGGAAAAGGGATACAAAGATGACTAGAGACTGGAACATCTTTCTTGGGAGGAAAGGCTGAGGTACGTGGGTCATTTTAGTCTGGAGAAGAGAAGACTGAGAGGGGATCTTATCAATGCTTATGAATACTTACAGGGAGGGTGCCAGGTAGATGGGAACAGTCTTTTTTCAGTGGTGCCCAGTGATAGGACAAGAGGTAACAGGCACAAACTTGAACACAGGAAGTTCCCTCTAAACATGGGGAGGGACTTCTTTACTCTGAGGGTGGCAGAGCACTGGCACAGGCTGCCCAGAGAGGTTGTGGAGTCTCCCACACCGGAGACATTCAAAACCCGCCTGGATGCCTTCCTGTGCAACTGCTGTAGGTGACCCTGCTGTGGCAGGGGGGTTGGACTTAGATGATCTCCAGATGTCCCTTCTGACCCCTGTCATTCTGTGATTCTATGATTCTCACTTGTATTTTCATTGAAAAATTTGACTACCTTAGAAAAACTTGGAGTTGACAGTGGTTTGTCCTGCAATTTTGGGAACTATAAAACACAGATTTTGGGGCAGGGAAGAGTTCTCTTCACTCTGCCCTTTCATAGATATTCAATATTTGTTTTGGGCTTTTTCTCATAATTTGCTAAAATGAAATTAACCTTTATTACAAAAAGGGGGATGAGAAGGCAGAAGTACTTCCCAGTAGCTGAAGGAATGTTACTTTCCATGTGTCTTATCTTTTTAAGGAAGCTATAAAAGTAAGAGTCACTGGTCATATTTTCAGTGAGTGCTTTACTGAAGGGCTAAATTTAGACACGCTCGTGTGTGTTATTTGAATACCTGGTTCATCAGGTCGTCTTCTCCCCCCCTCTTTCCCCCCCCCCACCTTCCCCATCGCTTCCCCTCTCTCTTCCCTCCCCCATCGCTTCCCCTCTCTCTTCCCTCCCCCCTCCCCCTCTCTTCCCTCCCCCCCTTCTCCCCCTCTCCTCCTCTCCCCCCCACCCCGTCTGTCCACCCCTCCCCTCTCTCCCCACTTTTTCCGTGGTCTGCTTTCAGCGTTGACCAAGTCTGTATGATAGATTTCTGTGAGAATAACTGAATAAACAGAGTATGAATTGATGTGATCCCTGATCAGTAGAGCTTGTGACAACATGACACCCTTGTATAGGATGTTTATTTGCAGCCCAGGGTTGCTAGTCTGGTTTTGGTGGGTTTCTCTGCAGCACACAGTACAGCTTCTTCGTTGCATCCATCTGATTACAATATACTATAACTATGAGTCTGCATTAATAAAACCACTGTCACTTAGATAAAGCCTAGTTTGCTGTTTTGCTTTATCTTTAAAGATAAAAAGTACAATTTTTTTTGTAAACATAATTTTGAATTGCTAAACTTATCACACTGCTCTAACATAACGAAAAAAATGCTAAAAAAAGGCATAAGTGCACATTACCTTCTCTTGTTTTAAGTACTCTTGAATTGCTTTTCAGTACTCACAGATGTCAGTGTCATATACGTATTACCTTAACAATGTATTTGTCAGTACAGTAAACCCTCTTTTGTTTCTGGTTTTGCAGGCAAATCGTACCTGCCCAATTTGTAGAGCTGATGCTTCGGAAGTGCATCGTGATTCAGAATGACCAACCTAAGAGCACAAATCTGGTTTGGGTGTTTCTGGTCACATGTATATATGAACTATCTATTGAACTTACCCATGTGGCTTCCAGCCTACCCTTTACAGAAAAGGGTCAATGGACCTTACTTTGCACTGTGTGACTTAATCAATTATAAAGCTTATAACTAGTCTTCACAGTAACAGGATTGTTATACTAACAGTGTGATTGGAACTCCAAAGATATTTTTTTTTTTTTAGCTTAATTTTGTGTGTGCACTAACATTCCCTGGTTTTTGTGTGATCATTCCGAGTGTTGCTGCGAGATTACTGTGGACGTGATCTTTTAGCATGTGCTTTTATATAAAAGAAAAAGGAAAAAAAAAGTGGTAGTTCCAAACAATATAGCAATCTACCTTATATAGAGCCTTCAGATACTGTGAGCAGAAATGAATGGTGTGAATGTGTGTTTGCTTGTGAGAGGATGCATGAAGTGTGCTTGTGACTGAGTGTGCATGTGTGTTTGAGAACCTGTATACCAGCATGTACTGAGAACGTATGTGTGTAGTAATAACTATGCTGCAATGTATAATCTTGTGTGTTATTTAAACAGTACTAGTACTGTACACTGGTTCCTTTCCTTGTGTTTGCAGTTGCACACTGAATGCGATGGGTGCAGCAATTACAGACATTTAGTATTTCCTCCCCAACGTACTTACAGAGGTATAAAGACCATTCTACCTACTATTCAAACAGCTGTTATGCTTCCCCTTCATTGGAGGCTTTAAATGTGTACCACTAAGGAGTGCATTGATGGTTCATACATGAGTAACCTTGGGGTTTTTAGCGTATGTTACAAAGTCTGGATTTTTAAATGGCTGATTTACAAATTATTTTATCAATGTAAAGTTGCAATATCACACAAATCATTTAGCAATATTAACATTTTCAATTGCTAATATGAATACTGATGCTTTTCTTTTAATTTTTCTTTTTAATTTTTCCTTTTAATTTTTTCTACCTGGATTTGCCAGTTATGCGCTTCTTCCATGAAAGGAAGCAGAAAGGACACTGGGGGTCTTGTGCAGCAGCTCCTTACTTTCAGCCATTGTACTTGCCAAGGACATAATCTTTTAGCTTATAAATATTGGCTTTAATCACATACAATCTTTATCACTTACAAGGGAGTTTGTATACAACTAAAATAACTTGTAAAAGGTTACAATTTTATTCCTGCAACTTCATGAATAAAATAAAATTTTTAGCATTTTCTCAGAGAAGTAGAACTTCTGATTTTCTTCATGGTATCACAAGAGAAGGTGGTTTTTGGTCACTAACTGCAGAATTCAGTTGCCCCGATGCTGCTTCTTGCCCCTCTTTGTTTTGTGATGAGTGTCACATGAAGAAAGAACTCCCTTGGTTTTTGCAGTCAAGTTTCCAGAGCATTCCACTATAGGAGAAAATTGGAACACCTTCCAGAACAGTGCTGTGAAATAGGAAGTGATAACCTCTATTCAGGTGCTCTGAATAATGGTTTATTTGAGCTATTGAAAAACAATTTAGCTTCATTTGTAACATTCAGACTGTTAACATCTTCGATATGTTCTAGCAAAATATTTAGGTCTGCATACCATAGTTATTCAAAGAATGCACTTTTTGCCACAAAATTCTCCTAAATTCAGTGTCATTTCTTTGGTTGCAGCAGCACAAGTGGCACAATTAGCAATATTGCTGCTTGCTGCCAGTCTCAGCTTTAAGTTTATTCTTTATCATTTCTGATGCTTCTGTATGCTGCTGTGCAGTTATAATTTCAAACAGTGTTAGATGTTCTCCATGCTGATTTCCCTCTTTGAATATTCTACAGACCAGTCGCAGCTCTTGGTGCAGGTAAAATAAAAGCACAATTTTGCCCTATTTCAGGTGTTCTTCCCTGTGTTTAGTTATGCAAGTAGTTCTCAAAAACAGTGGGTCTTTCCATACCTATCCATACTTAACACATAAATAAAAATGCTGTTACATCAACTTCAAAATATTAGAATTTATTCTCTTCCAGTGGAGTTAAAGAATGGGCTTTTCAGAATAACACCTAGCAGGTTAAATTACATGTAATTAAATTTATTTTTTTACAAATAAAATCATGTTGTTTAAAAAGCATATGTCACATATGTCTTAAAAAACTTAGGCTCTTTTATATAACTGCAAAAGAAAAAATTCTGTGTGTATAGATTTAAACACAAATAACACTACTGTGCTTAGTATTCAGTTTGAAGCATGGAAAGACGGTACTTTTTCTAAGCTACATACAAATGAGCAAGACACATTCTTCTGAAGCCAAGGGAAAGAAGTCCTCTTTCTGGAATTGGAGAAATAGTGATGTGTAATGTCCCTTTTTCCCCAGTAAAACTGTGAGGCAGTGAGTGGAACATCTAGGACATGGAGGATATAAGTTCGTAAAATCCTGAAATTAATTGTTGCACTCTTATGGCTCATCTCTTCTGGAATGGTTCTTTCATTTGCATGGGACTTGCAGATGTGTGTGGACTCGTTTCCTGTGTTTAGTGTGTATAAACAGCACACGTGCGTATGTTCTGAATCAGCTCAGACAAGCTACAACCAAGTCCTCTGTTGTGGCTGTCAAGGGAGGAGGATTCATGTTCAGCTGTTAACTGCCATGTGTTATGCACATTTGTGTGTAATTCCGCAGCCTGCCATGGTGCCTGGCAGCACCTGAGTTCAGCAAGACTTCTTTTATGTTCACTGACTTTCTGCCATCACCTGGCTCCTTCTTCTCAAAAAAAAAAAAACACAAAACCAACCTGTAATATTTTTGCTTTATCGTATTGGCACTGCTGTGTTTTTTGCATAAACCGTCAATTTAATTTGACATTTCAGTGGATATCAAGGCCTACAGATAATTCCAATGTCTCATTTTGTGGCTTTCTTTACAAAAAAATTAAAGCCTTTTGCTGTATGCCGTTTTGTACAGGCTCTTGAATGTGATTTCACAGCTGTTAATACATTGTAGAATACTTGGGATGAGGTTTACCAACATTTTTAATTTTAATTGTAGGAAACACATTTTTGACTGAGTTATCTTTGGGCCTTTGTAAAAGCTGTGGTTTTTTTCTTTGGTACATTGTTACCTCATTTTGCTACTTGTGTTTCAGATTTGCGAATGATTATGAAAGCCTGGGGGGTTTGTTGAAATCATATTTTGTCAAGTGTTTTCTTTAAATCATATGCCATTGTATCATTTAACATGTAGTTTCAAATGTATTATAAATATCTGTAACCAAATCATTTGAAGGCTTGATAAATTTTTAACAAAATTTGTACATTTTTTATGAGAGTTACTAGTAATGCTTTACTAGGTAGTGCAATGAATTTTTATTTTTAATCCCCGTGCCCAATTTTGGAGTTGAGAGAGTTGTTCAGTAATAAATGTATGATGTACACTTATACAATTTTGTCCTGTTCTTTCTCTTAGAAAGAGGTGCATTGTTTCCCTTCATTACTCTGCATATTTTTGTGCATGATCATGCAACTCCAGATATTGGCAACAGATGCTTGTGTTGTAGGGGGAAGTTTTGCCACCTTAATTGTAGTGCATGACAGACTTCTTTTAATCTACTTTGAGACATCATAAGAAAATTGTATGAAATGTTGTGTCATATTTTTGACAGCGTGAAATACTATAATTCACAGAACTCAAAGCCTTGCCTAAAAGATCAGCTTTCTGAAGATGCTACTGTTAAAGGAGAAGCCGCTGCCGGAGCATTCACACACCATTCAAGGAGCTGCACACACACCACCTGAGTCTTTAACTGCTAAGAGCAGGGTCCCTTTGCCGCAGGCGACCCCCTGGGCTGATGGGTGCCCCTTTTGACTGCTCACACACACATTTACTCTTGGGCAGGCTTCCTCTTTCTTCAGGCTTGACCCTAGGTTTTCTGCAGCAGAGTCTTAGGGATCAGGTTTTATAAAAATAAGTAATTTAATGGAAAGGTACTGCAGCAGGGTCAGCCTGGGCTGGGTGCCTCTGAAAAGGGAGGGACCTCGAACATAGAAATCCCTGGGCAATTATATTCTTTCAGTGTATACATCCGCCCCTCACACAGTGTTCACATGTGTCTTAGTCCAATGGTGATTTTTGGTCTGGGGTCTTCCAACACCTTTGGATTCTTTTTCTGTGTGCAGGCAGGTAGGCTGTCAACTGCTCTTATCTTGTTGATTTGCAGTGTCTGCTGGCAGAACATGGGGAACTGAAAAGTCCCGGACTTAGGGAAAACACTACCAAAACCGTGTGTTACCAACATTTTTCTTATACTAAAAGGCTAAACACAGCACTGTACCAGCTGCTAGGAAAATTACTAAGCAAATTAACTCTATTGCAGCCTAAAGGCTTCAGAAAAAGTAGCTACTCATACTAAGTAAAACTAAGCAAACGGCATAAATCACACCATATTATAATCCTAAGTAACTTATTCTAATTAAAACTTAGTGAAGCTAAACAACTAATATCTCTCAATTACTTAGTCAAAATTTGTGGGGATGGAGGTGCTCCTTAGACATACTATTTGCACTGTGTGTCAGCTGAAGATGTGTTAACACTTTGCAGTGCCCTAACAGTGGTAAGAAATGCCTCCTGACTTGAGGATGAAACTGAATTATAAGGAGTTTGATTAGCCAGCATCACACAAGAAGCTGGTGGTGAAACAAACAAAAACAACAAACAACAACAACAGAAAAGAGTTGTTTGGGTTTGTTTTTAATGAGACTATATAAACTAAGTTGCCAGATGTCGTAATTTAAAAGGTTTTCATTTACACAGGGTGTTTAATAGCTTCATCAATAGCTGCTGTTCTTGGTACTCAAACATACTTGAAAATCCATCGGTGCTTTGAAAATCGTTATGCAAAGATTCATATACATGTCTTTTGCATTTATAATCCTGGATAACAACTAGTTTGCCCTCTTTCATACAGCGGATATTAATTATTAATTGCACTGTTGAAAACGGACAGTGCTGCCAGTAGTACTTAAAAAGCTAAGGTACTGGGCTGCCCGGCTTCAGTGATGATGGGGGAACTCTGAAGCACTTCTGTCTGGCTTAGAACCTGTACCAGCAAGTCCCTGAGAGTAGAGCAGGGCTTCCTTGTAAAGATCATAGAATATCTAGAGTTGGAAGGGACCTATAAGAACTTCAAGTCCAACTCCCTGCTCCTCACAGGACTACCAAAAACTAAACCATGTGACTAAGAGCATTGTCCAGACACTCCATGAACTCTGAGAGGCTTGGTACCATGACCACTTCCCTGTGGAGCCTGTTCCAGTGATTGACCACCCTTTCAGTGAAGAACCTTTTCGCAATATCCAGTTTGAACTTCCCTTGATGCAGCTTCATTCTGTTTACTCATGTCCTACCACTGGTCACTGGAGGGAGGAGATCAGCACCTCCCCTTCCGCTGTCCCCCATGAGCAAGTTGTAGCTTATTTGAGTACTGGGAGTGTGGACCATCCACTGAAGAGGAACTGCTCAGTTCAAGAGCTGAAGACAACACGTGAAATGAGAACTACACTCAAAACAAGCAATGGAAATCCTTTTTCATGCAACTGACTAGTAATTAAATGAGATACACAGCATAATGTTTGTATGGCTTACCATCTTAAAAGAAAAGGCCCTTAACAGTTAGTTAGCTGTGGTAGTTTTGCATAGTAATTAGAAAGTATTTCTTTAAAATTCATATAATAATCACGTTAATTGAAAGAGGTAATTATGCATACTTGTACTGCTAGAACATGTGGTTTTGCAATATCTGAAGTATTAGTTCTCTTACAATTTGCTCTTGCTCTGCAGCTATTGACCTGCTGTTGATCATAGGCCATACCCCTTCTGTGTGCAGAGGGTTATTACTACTCTTTTGCAACTCATGCTTCCTTTCTAATTAAATCTAGTCCAACATGGAGAGCCAGGAGCACTTTGAGCCTGTATGATTTCGTGATGTGAACCAGTTTGCCTGGCCTTATGACGTTTTGCTATGTCATTTTCCTTACAAAAAGCAAAAAAAAAAATTACTGCAAACTGCCCTTCATCTTCCTCTGTACACCATGGCAGCTTGAGGCAGCATCAGCAAATTTAAGGAAACATAGCAGGGAAAGGCGGTTGCAGACCATGAAAAGCAATGATTGCACTTCGTTTTCAAGACTTCAACGTGGAGAATGGTCAGTTAGCAGCAAAAGGAGTACGTGCAGTTGAGAACTACAAATGATACAGCATCAAGAAATAAAGATGTCAGCTTTGGTCTTGGATGATTGCTGACTCACACACTAAAATAATTCTGTCATCAGACCATCTGTGTGTGGGGTGTCTGGTTCAACAAGTGAATGGTGTTAGCATAATATTTAGTGAGCTTCTGCAATGCACAGTCATTAACTGTACATTAACTGTACACAAAAGAACAGGGAATCATACAGCTTTTCTAGGGTTTGACATTTACTGACCAGTATCAATACCATATGCTGAGAAAGACAGACAACACAACACAAGTACTTATTACAGTAACGTATTTATAGCTCATCCAGTCCTGCATACCCTCATTTTTGTGTAATGTCCTCAAGAAGTCAAGTTTCATCAATTTATTAATAGAAGAGCAAAACAAATAGAGAATTGTTGCATGACTTGAATTTACCCCAAAGCACTGGGGCAGGGGGAAGAGCCAGAAACACAAGCCTTCAGGTTAACCAAAGGTCACTCTGAAAGGTTAACTGTGAATTCATCCTGAGGTAGCAGGTGGAAGTGCTATTTTGCAAGAACTCCATGCCTGAAGTGAAAGGTATAATCTGCCCTAATCCATTAAGAAAATACTGATGATCTGCTTTGGAAAATCTTTCTCAGGGTATCAGAAATTTGGAGCACAGATAAAATTTGCTCATGCTGATTAAGAAGCATATTCCTTAGGAATCCATGTGTACCAAACACCCCTGGTCTGCCTGTCTTCCTGGGGATTGCCTCAGAAGTGGGATTTTGCAGTTGATCTCACCAAAGTGAGCCCATAATTTTGCTTCTGATGGATTTTGCAGGAACTGATGCCAGGGGGAATGTCAGCATCAAGTGTCTTAGATCACAGTGTCCTGAAACTTCAGAAACACAGCTGGGTATGTTGCTGATACATGGCAGCTTGGTTGCTGGAATTTCTGCCCTCAGTTCATGGACTATTAGGTATACAGCTCTGTAGAAGAGGGAAATTGAAAGATACACTTCAATGTTCATCTTGTTTTAGGACCTGGAGAAAAAAATGAGCCAAAACATGGCTGAGAAAACTGTACACAAGCACACCAAGCCTCCGCTCTGTCCGTTGGATGAGACAAAATGCCTCAACCAGTGGAAGGCTTCTAGCCTTCCTAGGAGCTGCACTACCTAGACGGATAGTAGCAATTCAACAGCTAATCCTTTCTAGGGAGATGGAGGGGGCATTCCTTCCACCACACTGTGCATCTGGCTGTGTCTCTGAGCTACAGTTTCATAACAGTTTCATACAGTTTCAGCAGGAAAGTGAGTTCTACATACTCCCATTCCTCCTCCTCCCCTTTGTGTTCCCCGCTCCCAACATGATGTGGTGCCCCCTCAGTAGTGGCAGGGGTCATGGGTTATTGCCAAGCTGAACCAATTTCCTTCCAGTTGTGGCAACGAGAGCACAGTGCAGACACAGTTAGGCCAATATTGGTGTGAAATTCCTCTCCCTGTGATTCTACAGCCATGCAGACAGCTCTACCTTGCTGCCAGATGGTACTGCTGGTAGACTGGAGGAAACTTGGTGAAATTGCCATCTCTACGCTGTTTCTTAGAGACCTACATAACTTTCATGGGCGCTATTTAATGTTGCAGAAAGTGTTGAATCTTTTACAGTACTGCTGAAGCTCTGTGGCACAGCCATGACATCTTTCCACCCCAGAGATACTGCTAGCCCTGGCACTGCTCTTAGGTGAGGGCGACTAGGAGTGTTTTTCTGCTCAGATTTGGCTGTGCAGAGGAACACTGCCACTGTGGCAAAAATGGACTGCAAATGTTGACTGCAGATGTACTGTGTAAGGCACACCGCTCAAACAGGGAGAGTGTCCCTGTGGGCTTGGCATCATTCTTTCTGCCCCATAGGTACTAATATCCATGAAAGCCAGACTCTCTGAGAAGGAAAGTCATATATAGGAGGGTATTTCATTTGAAAGGGCAGTTTCCATGTAAACTTATTTATTTCTCTTACAGGGCATCTAAATTATGACAGATTAAGATGTAGATGTAATGCTTTGTGTTTGAATAGAAGCAAGGCAGGGGTTTACATCCTGACCTTACGTGGTGAGACAGGGAACCGTTCCCCTGTGCGGTTGACCTAAGTATATGCAGCTGTGGCTACCATTATTATATGGTACTTCACAACCTCTTACACCTCAGGTGGTAGGTAAATGGTACCTATCTACCTGCTAATATTTCTGGACTCTTCTTCCCAAAAGCTGCTCTGTAGGTTGTTATCTACCACAGCTTAGTGGGGCACTTTCCATTTCCCTGGAAATTTTCTGGGGAGATGCGTTACGTGCCTTTTGTGTAGCAACTCCAGTTGGCCCCTAAAAGACAACCATCTGTTACTCAGGCTAGGGCCTGCTCTGCAATTGGCAGTGTCGAGCAAGTATGCAAAGAACAGATAAACAGCAGAATATCACGGATAATCAAAGGGCAGAGGATACAGAGAACACATGTTCTTCAGAAAATCTCAATTCCCGGCGAACGCAGGTGGATTTCAGTGCTGCTTTTGCTGGGCTGTCCTAGGACAGTGTTGATGCAACAGATGCATCAACAACCTGGTAGACAAGCAAAGTAGATAAATAGGAAATGAAATCAGAATGTTGTCATAAATAGAGGTAGGTGGGAAAAGATAATCCAGAAAAAAGAATGATCTTCCCCTTACTGCTAGTTACAGGGTTGTCTGAAGCAAACAGAACGTCACAGAAAGAATCTGTGACCGAAGCCCAGTAAGAGAAAAGGAAGAGAAGAACAAAACAAAGTCAGTACAAGGTAGGGAGAGTGGACATGTGAAATGCATAGGTAACAATGCCAAACAGAAATTTTACATTTCCTAGCCCTAAGTGGTAATCCCTCTCCCAGCTGCATATCCAGACTATGTGCTTACATTGAAACTTGCTGCCCCTTCCTAGCTGTCTTCTCCCAGTCAAACCACATGAAATCAGTTCTGCTTGATCTGAGCATCTTGGTGCTGGATATGCAGCCTAAATCCTGTCTGGGACTTAGAACACAACACACAAAAGGATCCTTCTCCTCCCTGTGAAAGGAGTATCCCCTGAGCCATTGCAAGGCTGTGCAGACTGTGGCACGGCTCAGTGTCATGAGATAGCAGCCATGGGAGAATGTGTTTTCATCTTGAATGCTGTAGTACCTAATACGTTTCTTCATGTTTGCTTCAAAGTCCAGCTTTTTTCCTCCCTGTAAAAAAATGTAGCTGTTGCTTTTTATCTTGCTGACATTGGAGGAGCAAGAGCACACAGATTGCTTTGGTGATAGACGTGCCCTGTGAAAGCATCTTCTCATGGATAACTTTTTCTGTTTAGGAGGGACTCAGGCTTTTGCAAACTCACAGTCTCCTTAACCCGTCTTACCTGGAAAGAGACACAGCAGTGGACTGTTCTAGCCATGTCCAAGGGTAGCAGGGCATTTTCTTTCTCTTTATAGGTACAGTCCTCTGGTTTTGCAGAGTGAACTACAAAAATCTCCTCCTTGATTTGAAAGTAACTGTCTTTGGTTGAACCATATATGAGATGATTGTTCTTCTAAGGATACTGTGCAAATGTGATGCTGCAGCTGGTCTTGTGAAAAGGGCGACTGTACCTGTTTTAAAAAGCAGGATTTATGTAGCAGTAGTAACAGCTAAATCCAAGCATTAATCAAACATACTACTCAGGCTATAGGTATAGAATACCATGAGGCTGTTTCTGCATTGTTGGCTCTGATGGCCACAGTCTTTGGTGGGTTTGGTCTCTGAGGCTGAGGTGACCAGTCTTGAGAGCTCTTTGGCAAGGGAAGCCAGAACTGATGCCAGTATCTGCTCTTTTCCCCAAGACCTGGTGTGTCACTGGCATTTATACACCCTGTTCTGTAGGCCAAGACCAGCATCATCCAAAGGTATATCTCAAGGCTACAGCCCAGGGCCTTCAGTTATCAGGATGGCCCTGGCAAGCTCAGGGGTTGTTGCCGGATACAAAGGCTGCAGGGCCCCAGGCAGAGCACTGTGAGAGAAAGAGGTAGTGAGTGCCAGACATGTCCAGCTTGGGCTTGTGAGAACTGGATGCAGGCTCCCTCTGACGTGGGCTGGTGCCTGGGATGCTTCCTGGGGCAGATTTGTCACTGTGCAAGCTGGGGTGTGTGGAGGATCTCAGCTGATGCTGCCAGAGCAGCTGTGGGGCTCTGATAGCTCCCTGTGACTCTTCTGTAGAATCCCACACAACAGGGTTATAACATGGGATGCCTGTTCAGATGACTTTGTGTCTCTGGCTTAAAAACAAATAAATCTGCTGGCAAGACACAAAAATTTGAAAATAACTTTCCTTTTCTTTTTTTGCTAATTGAGTGGTTTGTGGCTGAGTCAGCTGTTGGTTTATTCATGTTTATCAATATATATTAGTTTCTTTGCTTACTCTGATGTGGTATCTGTGATAATGTATGTGTTGCATTTCCCTATACTTTTTCTTTTTTCCCCCCCTTTTCTGTATCAGACTTAAAATCCATGTATAGCCTTTACCTCGCTACCTCCTTTTCAGCTTAAGCAGGGGAAAGATGACCTGCACTTCTGATGTGTCAGTTTCTGCAGTTCTTCCTTTAACATAAAAAATAAAGACTAATACTGTAAAGCTGCAAACAAGTTAAATTTTAGGGACACCTGTCTGTATTTCAAACCCCGCAGTGATCTTGATTTCGCTGAACCACTGCAGCACAACAGTTAATCCAGTGCTATCTAAAGTAAACTACTCAGGCAGAAGTGTGTGTCTTTCCTTGAATAGAATAGAATAGAATAGAATAGAATAGAATAGAATAGAATAGAATAGAATAGAATAGAATAGAATAGAATAGAATAGAATAGAATAGAATAGAAATTCCAGTTAGAAGGGACCTACAACAATCATCTAGTCCAACTGCCTGATTGCCTCCAGGCTGATCAAAAATTAAAGCATGTTATTAATGGCATTGCCCAAATGCCTCTTAAACACTGACAGGAATGGGGCATCAATCACCTCTCTAGGAAACCTGTTCCACTGTTTTACCATCCTCTACATAAGAAATGCTTCTTAGTGTTGTCTAAACCTCCTCTGGCGCAGCTTTGAACCATTCCCACATATCCTGTCACTGGATCCCAGGGAGAAGAGATCAGCACCTCCCAGAAAGCAATGAGGTCACCCCTCAGCCTCCTTTTCTCCAAACTAGACAAGCCCAGAGTCCTTAGCCACTCCTCACAGGAATGCGTTCCAGCCCTTTCACCAGCTTTGTTGTCTTTCTCTCAACATATTTAAGTGCCTTAACATCCTTCTTAAATTGTGGGGCCCAGAACTGCACACAGTGCTCTAGGTGAGGCCACACCAATGCTAGATACAGCAGGATAATCGCCTCTTTTGACCAGCTCGTTATGCGGTGTTTGACGCATCCCAGGATGCGGTTTGCACTCTTGGCTACCAGGGCACACTGCTGACTCACACTGAGCCTGCTATTGACCAGCACCCCCAGATCCCTCTCTGCAGGGCTTCTCTCCAGCCACTCCTCTCCCAATTTATATTTGTGTCTGGTGTTCATCTGTCCCAGGTGCAGGCATTTGGACTTGTTAAATTTCGTCCCATTAATCATTGCCCAATGCTCCAATCTATCTATGTCCCTCTGCAAGGCCTCGTACCACTTGAGAGAGTCAACAGCACCTGCCAGTTTAGTATCATCAGCAAACTTGCTAATGGTGTATTCAACTCCATTCTCCAGATCATTAATAAAAGCATTGAACAGGCCTGGCCCTAGAACTGGGCCCTAGGAACACCACTGGTGGCTGGTCACCAGCCAGGTGTAGCTTCATTCACTACAGCCCTTTGAGCCCTGCTGTTCAGCCAGTTCTTCACCCAGCGCACCATGTATCTGCTCATCTCTCAGCTTGACAGCTTGTCCAGAAGGATGCTGTGAGGGACAGTATCAAAAGCCTTACTAAAATCAAAAAAACCCTACATCCACCACCTTCCCTTCATCCCCTAGGTGGGTGACATTATCGTAGCAGGATACCAAATTAATTAAACAAGACTTTCCCTTTGTAAACCCATGTTGGCTGTGCCTGACAATTGCACTGTGCTTGAAATGCCTTTCAACAGCACCCAGTATGATCTTCTCCATAATTTTTCCAAGTACCCAGGTTACACTAACAGGTCTGTAGTTTCCTGGGTCTTCCCTCATGCCCTTCCTGTCAACTGGAATAACATTGGCTAGCTTCCAGTCAGCAGGGACCTCACCAGACTCCGAAGACTTTTGGTAGATGATTGAGAAGGGTCCTGCTGTAACATCCACTAGCTCCTTCAGTACCCTGGGATGAACCCCGTCTGGCCCCATGGACTTACGGACATTCAACTGATACAACTGCTCCCTTACAATTTCAGTGTCCACAAATGGAAAGTCACTGTTACCATAGTTGTGGTCCTCCAACTCAGAGAACCGGGGAGCCCAAGGTCTATCATCAATATTAAAGACCAAGGCATAAAAAGCATGGAATACCTTTGCTTTTTCTTCTTCCTTATTTGTCAGGGATACTTTACTTTTCGGTGTTTTAAAATGTGTGTGTTAAAAGGGTTTGCCAGTACACAGCGAACTCAATAACACTACAAGGAAAGATAAAGTTTTCATGGCAGTTTGAAATAATTCTGACACTTCTTTAATGCATACTATTTTTCCACAATGCTGCAGAAAGTATATTTTGAAAAGTATATGTTTGAGAGTATACTTTGCTAAAAATTAGCAAGAAATGCATACATCAATAAATTTCTTTTTGCCTAGAATATTTTCCATATTTTTAAGTTAAATAGTGAGCAATCAAGCCACAAAAGAATTCTTGCTTTTATTGACTTTCTAAATGAAAATGTTACAACACAAAGAGCATTCAGTGCCAGTAAAATTGGGAACTTCAAAGTTCTATTTGTTTTTCAGGAAAATAAAACTTGAACATGAAAATTAAACTGATGTAGCACTACTAAGACACTTTCTAATCTATTGTAAAGTTAGATTACTTAAAATATACAGACACATGCATGAGATTCCAGAATGTTCAATTGACCCAGAATAAAATAGGGTTTCCCTGCACAATCCCTCTGCAAATTGTTAACCCTGAGGAAAACTATAACAAACTCTGATTTCTGCAGTAAAAATTCTTTCTCTTCTCAAGCCAGAGGGAAGGGTGGCTTCTATTGAAAGCACCCCAGTTTGATACAGGATTCTTGACTTCAGCCTTATCTAAATTCACCCTTGTGTGGCAGGGATTCAAAGCTGTTTAATGTCTACAGATGTGCAACTGCCATTTCAAATTACACTCCTCAATGTTTTTGCTGAAGTGGTGATTCAAGTTTTTTGTAGATGGCTGCAAAAAAAGTCCAGATCCTCACCAGAATCTGTAAATTTTACATTAAAACAGACTTCGCTCTTCCCTTTCACCCCTACACTCAAGTATGAATACGGAGTCAGGGTTTGTATTAGTAATTTACTATACAAAGAAACAGAGAACGCTATCGCTAAACAAAAGCCAGATCTCTGTGTGTTGCATGCTGCCAGCTCCACACACAAACTTTGCAGCAACGCACCCCTAGCTTGCAGAAGGCTTGAGAGATCCAAAGTCAAGAGAAGGAGAGTATCATTTCACCTCAAAACTAGCAGGTGAAGACAGCCTTATTCTGACATCGCCAGCTCACGTCACCCTTCTTCCCCAACAGGCTTTCAGGATATGGTGCTGAAGCAGGAAAATATTATGACTTCCTGTTTTCTTCTTGATTTAACACTACTTCTGCCCACTGCCTGTGCTGAAGGATAATTCTTCTCGGGCAAGAACAGCCTGAGGCATACTCCGAGGCATTTAAACCCTGTTTTGCAAGCGTAACATGCTTCCCTCCAGAAAGCTGAGTGTGGGCGCTGCATGCAAAAAGCAGGGTTTCTCCTGCTCTTCTGACCTCTCACAACCACAGTGCCGCAGCATTTTCCTACAGTGTCAGACAGTAAAGTACCAGGGTGAAAGTACATCTGATTTTACTGCATGATATCAGCACCTGACTATCCACTAGCGTTTGCGCAAACATTTCAGGCTTATTGTAACTCTCTCCTCTAAAGTAAGCCATTAAAAACACTAAAAGGCGCAGAGAGTCTAGCTCAATAAGCTCATTTGCAAAGTCACATGTGAAAAGGGAAATAATGCCCTAGGTACTAATAACCTCCAAATTCTAACATGCAAGTCATGAGTGTCAATAATATCCTTACAGACAAACTGGTGATGTTGTTTGGGTAGGTAGACTAGAATGTGGATGGCAAACTGCCTAGCCTGCTAGGCACTAAGTGCTGTCACTAGGTGTACAAAGTCCAGGTGGCAGCTGGGTACTAGTTCCATTCCCCAGGGATCGATGCTGAGCCCAGTAGTCTTTAATGTTCTTATCAACAACCAGAGCAATGGGACAGAATTTTGTAAGTTTGCTGTGATTGCAAACCAGGAGGGGGTGGAGCAGGGGATGGGGAATGAGAGAGTGGCAGGCAAGGTCACTCTTCTGAGCAACTGTGACGTGCTGGAGAAATGCACCAAGCATGAACCTCACAAAGATCAAGACAGGACTCTGGGTTTATCGAAACCATGAATTAACTCTGCAGCAATTAAGGCTGGGCACCAACAGGCTGGGGAACAACTTTGCCGGAAAAGGTCCTGGGCTGAGTATCTTCCAACATCATGGCCTTGTGGTGATGAAGACCAGCCACACACATCCCTGGACAAGACACACGTTGACTCCATTAAGCAAACACTCCTGCAGAAGCCACCAAGACTTGGTGCTGAATGGTAATGGTAATGGAGCTGAAGCACAGCACGTCCAAAGAGACATGGAAGGAACAGCCTCAGCAGAGAACTCAGGACTGTCCACAGCTCCCTTATCGGAGCAGATAGAGAAGATGAGGCCACAACTCTACTTGGAAGGGCACAGTGAAACAACATGGCACAAGTTGTAATAAGGAAAATGCTGATTTGACACTGGGAAAGGTCTTCATTGTGAGGATAGTCAAACACCAGAACAGCATCGCAAGGAGGTTGTGAAATCCTCATCTTTACGCATTTTAAAGCAGGCACTAGCACTTTTTTTTTTTTTTGGGGGTGGGGTGGGGGGTGGTGAGAGTGAGTGATCTCCAGATATCCCTAACGATCCTTATAATTCCATCACTCTAACATGGGATCCATACGAGGCATTTTTGGAGAAAGTCTCTCTAAATACCTGATTATCTCAGCAGCTCTTTGGCAGGCATGAGATTGCGCCTGCTTTCAATTGGACTGCCCTTGCTCCTCGATGTTCCACATCTTGTATTAATACATATACTGACTCTCAAACTTTCCACCAAAATGCACGTTTTTAAATCTCTTTCTATTTTTTCACATTTCCTTTTTTTGTTTTTTTGTTTTTTTTTTTTGTTTTGTTTTTTTAGTCAGTATTCTGGATTGCTTTCATTCACAAAATGAAACTAACACATAAAAGTACCCTTACCAATATAGCTAAGAGCTTTGGCCAACGAAAGAAAGTATGCAGACTTAAGGGTGTGAGCATTTTATTTCGATTTCTATAAATAAGCTGTCACAGAGGACAAAAAAATCTCACTGAAAAACAGGAAGAAAAAAAAAAAAAAAAAAACCACAAAAAAAACCATACGCGGAAGAGTAATTGTTCCATTTTTGGCCCAAATCAGGTTTTCACCCAGCTCTAAAACTGAAGGCATTCCTCACCGACGGAGCTGAAATTCCACAAAACAGTGAATTTTCCAACTCGGGCACCAGGCGAAGGCAGCCGCCCGCCCGCCCACCCGCCCGCGCAGCTCCCAGGGCACTGCCTCCGCCGCTCCCCCGTACGCACCGGCAGTGCGCCGCAGCTCTCCGCCAACGCGCGCCGCTCGGCGCCGACCGCCGCACGGAGGCTCAGCCCCGCCGCTGCCGCCCTGCGCCGCCGCTCCGGCGGCCGCTGCCGCCGCTCGGCCCCCCGCCCGCCCGCCCGCCCGCCGCTCTCGCGTGCCCAACGGCCACCGCAGGCCGAGCTCTGGGGGCGCGCGCAGCCGCTCGCCTGCGCGCCTCCCGCCGCCCCACGCGCGGCCTCCGCGTGCCGGCAGCGGCGCGGCCCCGCCCGCCCGCCTTGCGACCGCCGCCGCCGCCGCCATGGCGCAGGGGCAGCCGTGGGCCGCGGGCCCGGCGGCGCGGGTGTGCGGCCTGCACGCCGGACGGCCGCTGGAGCTGTTCTGCGAGGACTGCGGGCGCTGCGTCTGCGCCCTCTGCCCGGCGCTGGGCTCGCACCGCGGGCACCGCGCCTGCCTCCTGCCCCACGCCGTCCGCCACAAGCAGGTGAGCGCCGCGGGCGGGCAGCGGACGGTGTCCCCGGGGCATGGCCTGTGCCTCCCTGCCTGCCTGGGGCAGCCTCGCCTCGCGGCGGGTTTGGGGCGGCGGGGACTTTCTCTGCGAGACCGGCTCCAGCGGGGCAGAGGGATGGGACCGGGGTGTAGCCGGGAGCTGGGGGGGCCTCGGGGCATGGAGCGGGAGCAGAGATCCTCCTTATTTCCCTGTGTGTCTTGCTGGTTTGTTTCCTCGTTTCTGGGATTTGTGCAGCTGGGTCTTTTGCCAGGGTGAGCTGATGGCAGCTGTGCGTATTGGTGCAGTGGACGCAGTAAGCCAGGTACCTACAGCCTTAGACCTTGCTTTGCTTGGCTTATAAAAAGATTGTGGCGCTCTGGTTTTGTTGTCACATCAAGGCTGTAGGCTGTACTGGCTAGCAGAACAAAGTTTCTATACTTTGACAAGTGCGTTGTAAATCCCATGTCGACCGGGGTCAGCGTGCTGTGCCAGGAGAGGGACATGGTTCACCCACGAGTGGGAGAGAGTTATGCGGTCACACCCCAAATGCACACGTAACAGGAGTATAAATCAAGGGACCAGTGGGGAGGTGACATAGGCTGTCAGGTCACAAGCAGCACCATTTTTTCCTCAGACCTTCTGTCAGGAATCAGAGGAGCTTGGGGGACCTGAGGGACTTCTTTTCATTGCCAGGCTGGAAGTACCTTTGACAGAAACATGGATGCCACAGGAGACTGGGAAAAGCCATTTCTGTTCATCCCCTTCCCTCGTTGCTGTAGCTTGCTAGACCGCAGTGAATCCCCATGCACAGAGGCTGTTCTCTTACAGCTCCTTGGGGATGGGGAGCAGGGGTTGTTGTGGGTTAACCCTGGTAGGCAGCTAAGCACCACACAGCCTGCTCAGTACCCCATTTGCCCAGCAGGACAGGGGAAGAGGAAAGGAAGACTAAAACCAAGAAAACTCATTGGTTGAAGTAAAAATAGTTTAATAACCAAAAGAGAAGAGGAAGAAGAGAGAAAGAGAGCAAAACAAAACGAGTGATGCAAAGGCAGTCACTCACCATCTCCCACAGGTAGACTGATGCCCAGCCAGTTCCTGAACAAAAGATGGCTAACTCATCTAAACCCTCTCCTCTCCATTTTGTTGCTAAGCGTGATGTTACAAGGCATGGAACATCTTTGGTTAGTTTGGGTCATCTGCCTGCTTGTGTGCCCTCTCAACCTCTTGTGCACTCACAGTATAGTTGTAGCTAAAACACAGCAGCATATGAGCCGCCATGAGGAAAACGAACTCCATCCCAGCCACAACCAGCATAGGCGTTCTTCCCTGAGCTTTTTTTGTTCATTCCAGCTTAGCTGTCCATCGAGCAGCCCCAAGCCCCAAGCTCTGCAAGCTTGGCCAATATTTCCTGCTCGTGCTTTGTTTTACTCAGGAGAGCCTGCCAGGAGGCGCACTGAGGCCTGCATGCTGTGGTGGTAAGCTTGGGAGGCTTAAGAAGTAGTAACAGAGGTTTGATATTCAGAAGCTTTTTTTTTTTTTTTTTCTCTACAATTTCAGAGAGCTCCTTCCCACTCCTTCCCACTGTTTCCCTGGTATTTTGGAGCAATGTTACTAGGACATTTCCTAGTTCCCACAGATTGTGAGCAGATGCACAGGTCATGCTAAATTCCTCTGACATTTTATCGCATTTCATATTAAAGAGCAGTACAAGGGCAGAGGGCAGTACGCTAGGCCAGAAGCAAACAGCAGCACAGGGGAAAGACCATTGAAGGGGTCAGAGCAACTCAAGACCGCTGTTCCTGCCTGCTGGTGTGCTTTCATCCGAAGTGTTCCTCTTGCTCCTGGGAAGTCACTACAGTGTGTGCATTCCCTTCCTGACAACAGGGCAAAGCGTGGATGCAGGTATTGTACTGTGGCAACCTGACTTGAGCCAGGGTAAAGTGCACAAGTTGTGCTGGGTCCCTGGGGGTCTGTTGGAGACAGGGGAGAAGATGCTGTTGATAACTAGTTATTTGTCTCTGTGCCAAAGCAGGAAGTAAGCAGGATATTGCATAACTTGTGTCCCCATGTGACACTCTGTCTGTAGGAAGTCTCTGCTGACATCTGGCTTTGAGCTGCACAAGATTTCAGGCACAAACTATCAAAAGCAGTTGAAGCCTAAGAGATCACATTTCGACTAGTGATTTTGTTTGCTGGGAGCAGTTACCCTGTGCAGCCCTTGTGATGTGACATCAACCAGGCAGCATGTGAAGATCTTCCTCTGTGCTTTTAGCAAATCCTAGCTGTGGATGCTAAGAAGAGAAGAGAACTGTTGTGCAGGGTCCATCAGCTGGTTCATCCCTGGATCTAAGGTTTTATAAAGTCATCTGGAAGGACAGTCCCTGGGCTCCTGAATGCAGGACATAGGATCAGCATGCTGTGCACTTGCTATGTGTCCTGTGAGCATGACTGGAACTAGGAGTCCCATCTCTCAGAAATCCTTGCTTTTACAGTGTTTTCACTTGAGTGAGTTGGGGCATCCAGGCAATCCCTAAAGGAATGTTTTCGGAGTTGGTTCATCAGGGTGAATGACATGGGTTGCCTGCCAGTGTTGCAGACAGTGTCTCCACTGCTAGGAAGCAGCTGTTGCATTTACTGCTGTAAAGAAAGTAATGCTTAACCAGAAATGCTTGGGGTTGGCATAAGTATTTGCATATGATCACTGTTATGAGGGAGGTGTTTTACAAGCTGAGAAGGAAGATTGTTTTCTTGTGGCTTTCGTCAGCCTTTGAGGAAGGGAATGAGGTCTAGACTGCAAAATAAATTGAGGAAGGCTGATACCTAGTAGAACTCCTGAGTCTTCAAGTGGTGCAGAACCCTTCTGGTCCTTCAGGGACAGGACTGGAAAACTGTGGCTGGAATGGATGGTATAACATGAGTGTCTGGCTTCATGCAATAACATTAATCTACTTGCATGGATGTGCCTGTGCCAAGGGACTTCTAGATGCAGTGTCTCTGGCTTTTGCTGGGAGCCCATTTTCTTCTGACTCTGTCATAATCAAATGAAAAATTGTATGTGTTTTCAAAGGAGGCACATGTCAGAAATGCAAACTGTTGCCCATGAAGCAATACTTATACTCAGTTTGTCAACCCTGCAGAGTTTAAATGCCACGCTGACCTGGGGATGTTGCAGTGAGCTGGTACATGTGCATGCAGATGCTCTTGATTGGGTCCCAACTGCAGAATGGGACACTGATAAGAGCTACAGCTCTGGACCTAATTTATCTGTTGTTTTATCTGTTGTTTACTGAGAGGCTCTTTTATATTACAGTAGGGCACTGAGAGCACGGGGCAGCATTGCCTGGATCTTTCATGATACTAATGACAAAAATGCATCACCAAGTGCACCAAGACTTCAGCATGCTGGACGGAGGACAGCCGATTTCAGAGGGCTGTGGGTGAGAAACTGTGGGACCAGACACAGCAGAACATTAACTGTGCTGTGCTGCTTCAGTGCATCTCAGGGCACACCACAAGTATCACAGATACTGTGATTACCAGCCAAGCTGATAATATTTGTTGTTGCAGGCATTCACACTATAGCATCACTGTAGTGATAATGGGGTATTTCTGATTGGTCTTTTGTGTACTGGGAAGCATCCTGAGCATTCACTGGGTTTTGACTCTAGACAGAGCCTCCCAGTGATCTCAATAAACATACCTGGTTAGCTGCCCTTCAGATGCTAAATGAATGAGCATGTAGTCTTGAAATGTACAGTGCCAGAGATTTAAAAATGAAATGTTTTTTTCACCATAGGTTTCCCTGTTCCTTATGAAGGTGGTACTAATTTGCACAGCTTTCTGAATCCTACCAGTATAACGACCAAGAGCAGGTGAAATCCTTATATTTCATCACTACTGGCCTTAATAAGCCTCATAAACTGAGTGTTTCAGTGACATACTTATATGGAAAGGAAGCTGGATACTGGTTTCTGTTTTTTACAGATGTTGTTATGAAACAGTGTTTTATTTTGTTTTGTTGCTGTATAGGAACTAATGGCATTGTGTTTGAAGGATCTAGAAGAGAGAAAAGAGCAAGAAGCTGGTAACAGAAGGAGCATAGAGCAGGCTGCTAATGATCTCAAGGTAAAGTGTGGTTTGCTTCTCCACTGGATGGTCATTTTCCAAGGAGAGACATTTTGCTTTCTCTGTAGCTGTTCAAAGACCCAGGCAGCTACTGCTTCTTAAGAAAAGAGTGTATTCCCTGTATCCATCACAACATATTACTATCAAAGGGAGAGAAGAGGGAAAAAGTCTCCAAAGGCCCGACCCTCACACCCTGATCAGCTGAACATCTCTGGAAGAACAATGTTGAAATTTTTGTGCAGAGGAATAGTAAATAGCCCCAGCTGCATATGTTATTTTGGCTTCATTGATTTATGTTGCATTGCACTGAACTGCATTATTGAATAGTCTGACTTCAGAACTAAATAAACGCAAAAGCAGCTCCATTGATTCTCTCTTAAGAACAGGAATGTATGCTAAGCTCCACCTCATTTATAAAGCATGAAATAGATTTTGCTGTAAGGAGCATCTCTAAGCATTTCTGCTACAGAAATGTCAGTAGGATCCGGAGGGAGCTCTGTAGAGGTTTGGGACATTGAGGTTTGATGTCACTTCATTTTGGAGGCTTTCTCTTCCTAGCAGCTCCCTGTCCCTAGCTTGCTTTAAAAAGGGGCAAAGTGTTGCTACCAAAGGAGGTCTGCTCCTTGTAGCACTTAGTACCTGGCCCTGTTATATTCCAGCTGAAAACAGAATTTTCTACATAAATAAGCGTCTTGGAATCTGCCTTTGAGCTTTTCCATCCAGGACATCAGCAGGTTAATCCTGACTGCACTCCCTTAAGGGTTAAACACCGGTTTCCCAAGAGATGCAACACGTCAGTAAAATTCAACGGAAATGTAACATTGAAAGCCTGGGAGAGAAATGCCTGAAATGTTTATGGTCTGTTGAGTATGGAGGGGGAAGAAATACCTGAAATGTTTATGGTCTGTTGAGTATGGAGGGGGAAGAAATACCTGAAATGTTTATGGTCTGTTGAGTAGGGTGGGACACTCTTCTGCTTCATCTGTAGGCACATGCCATCATGAGCAAAAGGCAGCTGTCAGACAAAGTGACTGAACTCCAGTTACTGCTTCGGGAAGAGGAGAATCTGGCAAAAAACTTCATTGATGAAAAGACTCAGCAAGCCCTGGAAGCACATGATCAGCAGTTGGAGTCCTGTCAAGAAAAGCTTGCAGCCCTGGAGAACTTCTCATGTCGAATCAGACAAATACAACAGCACAGTGATCCTATTCAGTTGCTGGAGGTGGTATTGTATGGTTTCTTTCTACCTCTTATCCTCGTAGTCCCTGGTAAACTGCCCTAGTGATCTCCTCTGTAGATCCTTCTGTATGTAAGCAGCATTTTTCTCACTGCTTTTTAATCTTTTTGTTGGTATTTTGGTGAACCAGTTTGGTTCCTGATTTTTTTGCTGCTAGGTCTTGTTATGGCATTGATTTCAAGTCTGTATGAAATTCATGATAATTTTAAGCATATGTGGAACAGTTATACGCATCTCTTAATCTTGAAGACAAATGCTGTATCAGGTCTTTCCTTGTGCAGTGTAATATGAAGGTCTGAGGAAAGGCATCCCTCTTGGGAATGTTAGGAGGAAAGCTAAATTGCCTCATTTCTTTAATTGCAAGCGATCCTAGTCACCCTGAGCAATAGCCATCATTTTACTGGAGGGGGCAATGTTGGTTTTTTTTTGTCTATGGATAAATGTCAACCTCTCTTTCCTAATGATCTTCACTTTCCTTGGGAAGGGTGTGTTGTCATGTGCTTGTGCCCTGACACAAGCCAAAGGATGCCATTCTTCATGGGAAGGCCTGTGGTGCATTTTTACATCCTTGCCACTTAGCAGACTTGAGAGTTTGCATTGTTGTGAGTGATATGGCCCTGGCATTCTGCTGTGTGTGCTAGCAACATACCTCCACATGGGAAGCTGCTCTTCATGGGTTTGGAGAGGTTTTTTTTGTGGGGAAGGTTGAATTCTATTGTTTAGTTTGCTTTTAAAATTTAGTGGTTTAATTTTCCCATTTTGGGGATTTCCCACAAAAGGTCCTAGCCAGGTTAAACTCATTCTCATGTTGGAGTGTCCTGGAGGGCCCTCTTTTAACCATGACTGCTGGGTTCTCCATATCTGGGGTAGCCCCTGGCTCCACTGGCAGGAGGAGTTATTGGGCAGGCAAATGAGCTAATAGGCAGGCTGAACACAGCAAGGCTTGCCTGTTACAGCCTATATGTTTACCTAGTGATGGAACTGTCTTTGCTCTGGTATGTGGGAGCTGGGAGGGAAGAGTCCATTCATGTTACTGTCTCTACTAATTGTAGAATTTGGCTTTCTTCCCTCAGGAGTACACAGAAATCGAAAAAGAAATGCAGGAACCCAGGCACCTGTTAGAACAGTGGCATCCAACATCTCTCTCGTTTGAGCACGTACTTAACCATTATAAGCACTTTGTGAGAGTTCTTCAGTCCGTTCTACAGAAACCACTAGAAGCCCGTCTTAAAGAAGGTACCTGGGAGAGTGCTGTGAACTTTGCTTTCTCCTGCTCTCCTTTTAAATGAAGTGTGGTCTGTAAGTAAGAGCAGAACTTTTTACCAAATCAGCTGGAGAAAACAACAGCTTTTCAGGCATGAGTAGTTCTCTGACAGCATTGGTGTAATGTTGCTATAGCAGTGGTGATTTATGAACATAAGAAGTTGCTCTTTCAATTCTGAAGATGGCCTTTTGTGCCTTAAAGTTTGTCTGATGTTTTTTTCCAGCTGTCAGTTATTTCAGTACAGCTTATTTCTTCCTGCAGAGCTTATCTTGCTTATATCCCTAGACCACCGCATCTACACAATGTAGTTGTTCTCTCCTTTCAGTCACTGTTGGGTGAAAGTGTTCTGGCAGAACATTTGTCAGGCATTTGGCAGCTACCTGTAAAATTTGAAAGATTTTTCTAGTTGATGTACCTAATGATCTTTCTGTCTCAGGTGGTCTGAAAAATTCTCTGGTTTTTGGTATGTTAAAGGTGGGTTAACATGTTCTGCTTAGAGCTATTGTCTTCGAGCTGGTATTTCATCCTTAAGTGACTTTGGCATGATTAAGGCAAGGAGTTTCCTAATAGGACACAGAGCCACAAAGCCAAATAACCATGGGGAAACCCTGCCACTTGTTGAGTTACAGGTGAGCAGGGTAACCCTAGCCATCACATTTCACCCAGATACCTTTCAATAATCCCTTTTCTGAGAGTTGCCACCAAGAACACTATAGCAGGGTGCTGGGGAAAATGGTCAGACCGGATCTGAAACAGCACTGCAGGATGTGTGAATTGCTAGACAGTGCCGTGCAGGTGCTCTGTAGCTAGCATCTGCATTTGTCTTCAGCTGCCTGACTCTGTTCTCATCTGATAGAGGAATGCTTTTTGAGGAATGGGAGGTGCTTACTTGGGGTTGTGCTTGATTCTGTAGTACCTTGGCAACACTGGGATACAGCACCTCCATGCTATCCAAAAAGCATAAGGTTGAAAGCATGCCGAGTGAGTAGCCCTTCCCCAGCAAAAGTAACACAATTTGTCCCATGAAGTTGGAAAGTGGAGTGTGACAGCATGACCTTCCCGAGGACATGGGTGGAATTCACACCAAAGAGGCAAAACCCAAATACCCTGTCCAGCAAAATTGCCCAAGGTGTTTTATTTTTCAAATCTTGAGACTACAGCCGTGTTCTTCCACTGGCAGTCTCCCTAAACTGTCCCTTTTCATCTCTGCCCAGATGTTTTCAGTAGCCTTAATGCCACTGCAAAGAAGGAGCCTGGAGCAGTGTTGAAAACTATGTCTCCTGTTGATCGGTTGCTTTTTTTAAAACGTAAGTATGGTTGAACAAAAGTTAGAAGCACTCTGAACACTTACGGCTCAATCACTGAAACAGTCAATGAATACTGTTAGTATTCATAAACAGTCAATGATAGCTGCAGCTATCTTAAAATGTTATCTTAAAAGGGTTCTTGATGCTTACAGTGTTTGCGAGGAGCAAGTGCTCGGTGCTGCCTGAAAGTCATGACCCTTTTCTGTACCTCAGGCTGAGAAAGAAATTTTACTTTCTGTCTGTGAAATCTCGATCCTGTGTTTTTATTCAGAACTGCCAGTGTGTGAATCAGCTAGTAGCTAATTTAGTTTTGGAAGACTTTTCTATTTTCCAAATCATTGCAGTCTATCTTTAATTATATGTCCATCATGTAATGTGTTAAGGGTCAATCTACAGGTGATAATTTCCTCTGGTGTTGGTAGGAAACATGTGCAGTGAATTGTTTCATCTGTCTGATGTGAAGCTAATGGACATTTCCTGTGGCCCGCAGCAGATAAGGGCTGTAGCTGTTTTTAATCTCAAAGCTGTAACATTGCCTATTACCATGGTACCTGGTGACAAAGGCCCGTTGTAAGAGAAGGTCTGTTTTCCAGCCTGAATCCTAGCCCAGTGGAGGCCATGACTGTGGCCAGGTTGGACACTTGACTTCTGGCTTTTATTCAGCAGGGAAGGCAAGGGACAGTACTGTGCTGCTAGAGTGGGTTAGATGCTGTCTCTGCACCTATAGGTCGGTGTGTTCCGAGAGGGATATTTTTCAGTGGTGTTACCTTGTCTTGTTTCTGTGCTCTCCTGAGTGAGCTTCTAAGTCCAAACACTGCAACTTTTTCATTCCAAACAGTTTATCTCAACGGGACATGAGAAAACAGATGTTGCACATGTAAATGCAGGAGGTGTTAAGAAATGAGGAATGCAACAAATAAAATCTGTCTTCTTGGCTGTTGATGTCGTGGGTCTTTTCCCACTTGCATAATTTCTGTACAGCAGGATCCAGACTGAGTCAGTCCCTTTGTAACCAGAACCTGTTAAGGGGTGCTAGGACAGCCATGCCATGTCGCTGAGCACTTGCTACTAAAAGACCAATGCAGCAGCATTTGGCTGGCAGTGAACTAGACTTCTGAGTTTCATGAATGCTGATCTCTATCAGCTTCAGGCTGCCTCGTGATGGATTCATGGAGAAAGCACTGTAGTTGCTTCACATGTGAGCACTTTAAGGGCTGAAAAGAGTTTCTCAACTCTGTTAAAGCTAAACATGACAAACCACCTAATTAAGAAAGATGTGCAGCTGTTTATAGGCCAACGAAATTGACAAACCTTGGTCATTTATATTTGGACTTAAAGTCATTTAAAATTTTCATAACTTAGGAAAAGTGGTAGAATTGCAGTCCTCCAATAATCCAAACAACTCTAGCTGTTTTGCATTATTTTCCTAGTCAAATTCACATTTATGCTTCCAAACATTAGCCCTTGGATGCAGTTTGGTCTTTGGGGTTTTGTCTTTTTTTTTTTTTTTAAAGCAATGGAGGTATTTCCATTTGCTTGAGATTTAGTAGTTACGCATTTTACAAAAATCTAGGTTTTCAGGTAAATTTGACTGACAGACATCACTGCTTATTTGCACAGCTTTTCAAGTGCTAACTGGAAAAAGCAGACATTGAAGCCAGGCCTTTTAAATCCTCCTTGCTTTAAGTGTCTTTTGGTCTCGGTGTCACCTGTGTTCTGTACAAACTTAGCATCCCCATTCTTTACCTGCTGGAAGTGACTTGGAGCAAAGACTCATAACAGTTAGTCATTCCGAAGATGGAATCCGTAGTGTGTTGGTTTAACTGCATGAATAATTTCTGTTTCCTGTCTTTTGTCACCAACTATGCGGACAGGTGACTTAGGACTTACTCAGACCACAGGAACACCAATACTAGCTTTTCTGATTAAAGTGTAGTGGAGATTACAACAATAAGATGTTGCATGTGTGAGATGTACCCCTGGAGTGGTACCCTTTTGAAAGTTTTAACATTGCTTTACAGACATACCAAAATTAAAATCATAAAGGCTTGCTTTTTGTTTAGAAAATGGTGACGCTTCAGTTAGCACTCACTGCATGCAATTTTGCTTCTCATTTTACTGCAGTATACAGGTGCAGATTGCAGGGGGCAGAGTATGAGCAGTGGGCTCTCTAGCACCATGACATGCATTTCACACAGCAGCAACTCTCTCCACATGTCTTTGCCTCAAATGAAGCAACTGCTTAATTTCTGGTTCCCAGGTGTGCGCAGTGATCCTGCCCAAATGAAGATGATCTGTTGTTAGACTCTGTGTATAAAACAACTGATAATGGTGCATTATCAGTTCCTGTGTTTTAAACATAGCTGATGTTAGGGGCCACAGCAAAGCAAGGAGGAGACATGGGGGTCCAGCTGTATCTTATAGTCATAATGCATGTGTACTACTTTCTTTTCCGAAACATTATGGACAAGTATACAGCATAAGTCTTCATTGCAATTAACTGTGCAGTGAATGGACTGCGAGATTAATGTGAGATGTCAATTCTCTTTTGTGAGCAGACAAGAGCGACAGTGCTGCTGCGCTTTCACGGTGAATTATGGGAGACCTTACTTAGCCTTCCCTGCTCATGGCAGGAAGCTGTGGGGAGAGTAACAGAGGACCAATAGAGAATGGAGTGGAGTGGTTTATGCATTGCTCTGATGGCAGAGGGGAGGATTCCAACCTGAATGAAAACAGCTTCTGGGCTTTAGACTATGGAATATGCCAGCTAACCCAGGTTAGACATATTTAATTTATGGGAGAGGGTTCTATGTGAGAACACAGGAGAGGAAATAGCAACAAAGGCAACTGAGCAACAAATTAATTCAGTTGCAAAAACAGATTTCTTTCATACAGTAACCTGTTGTATAATTACCTTTCATTTCTAAGCTCAACACCAAAGAGCACAGAACATAATTGAAGTTCTTGTTTGGATGGTTCTGTTGCCCCTGTTTTGTGTTCATTTAGTACTATGCTGCCTGTATAGCGCAGTGAAGGACTGTAATCTGTGAGATCACAGGTCCAAACATGTAGTTCAGATATGCAACATGGCAGAGAAATCAGAGAGTCTGGATTTTAAAATATTATAAACACTTGTTTTACTAACTTTCACTTAAAAAGGAATTTACTCACTCTGAAAAGCAGCTTCAGGATATTAAATGTATTTGTCATCTGGCATTTAAAGCATCTAAGCTTCAGAGTTTGTCTAGGCTAAGATTAAAATGATATTCAGTCAAAACAGCTATGAACTGAGTGAAATATGACTCAGCCAGTTTTCATTACAAGTATACTGCTGTTCAGTTCTTGTGTGGATATATTGTTATACTTTGTTTTCTTCACTTACAAGAAAAAATAAATGTGCTCATTATTTGGAATAGTTTTAAGATACCAGTTACATTTACATCTTATCACCAGTACTCTAGAAAGTACTGTAATTCACGATAATGTATGTTCTTTTAGGTACCCAACTCCGACACTGGTTTTACCAGGCTTAACAGAAAGAGTGAAGGGGATTTTTTTTTTTTTTAAGGATGCCAGATCCTGTTTTCAAAGAGAGTACCTTGGTTATTTCTAGAACATGAAATCAGAAAACACATGCCAACACAGTAAATTATCAAGACAGAGCATATGAAAACTTTTGTGAGACATGCAGCAATTCAATATTGAAGTTGTAAGACCGTATCTTCAGAGAAAAATATCATCTTAAAAATCCTGTAGCTTTCTGACCTGTCCTGTGTGATTGTCAGGTTAGGTGAACTGCTGTAAATCAGCTGGGAGCTGGTAAGTTGTTCCTGTGCAATGTACACAATGCTGCTGCTCAGAGCTGTGGTGCCTTTATGAGAAACAGACATCTTCAAATGGGATTTCAGTGGAATGGGATCTCACAACCCAAGACTCCGCTCCAGTGCTCTCTAAAAGCCTTAGGCTGTAATCCCACTAGAAGTCTCCAACTATTCTACATAAAGCAGAAGCTCTCAGTGTTTGTTCCCTACCTGGCTGTATTCATCTTCTCATTTGTGAACCATGCATATACTGGCTTATGTATTTGTCTTTTACTGACCTTCTTTAAAGTCTATGCAACTTAAAGCATCGGTGCATAGAAATAGTGCAGTGCTTTCTATTAAAAATATCAGGTTTTCCTTGAAAAACTGAAGGTTCCAAGACACTGCCAGCTATGGGCTCCTTTGCCAGTATTTTATAACTTGATACTTCTTTCAAGAGTCATTTTAAGTGTAGTAAGTATGTTTATGGTTTTGACTGCAGATGCAAGATCACCAACGTGGGAATATGACAGCCTTCACCCAAGGCTGAAATTGTCTGATGACCGTCTTGTAGTAAGCTGTAGTTGGAGGAGGCTGTTCTACCCTTGTGGTCCCCAGAGATTTGATAAATTATGGCAAGTGCTAAGCAGAGATGCTTTCCTCTCTGGGAGCCATTACTGGGAAGTTGACCTGCTTCATGCTGGAGCAGGCTGGTGGGTTGGCGCAGCGTACCCTTCCATTGGCAGGAAAGGAGACTCTGAAACCTGTCGACTGGGCTGGAATAGAGCATCTTGGTGCCTTAAGAAGTTTGATTTTGAGTATTGGGCATTTCACAAGGGGGAGAGAATCCCCATCCTGGTAGAAGATGATCCTGATCGCATTGGCATTCTTCTGGATTATGAAGCAGGAATCCTTTCATTCTACAACGTTACTGATGGCATGGCTCATTTACACACCTTCCGCTGCAAGTTCACAGAACCAGTTTACCCAGCCTTGAGGCTCTGGGAAGGGTCCATTGGAATACGCAAACTAACATAAGGAAAAAGGCAAAATAAAGCCTACTATTTCATTCTTTTTCTATAAAAGTCACTTTAGCAATGATCTACATGAATTAATCTCTGTCATAAGAAAGTTGTAACTGCGCTGCTTCTAGGTTAACAGTTAAAAGAAAACCAACTGTAATTTTTAATATAGATGCATTTTTTCAATGGGGGAAGATGATCTGTCTTTTATAAATGACGCCAATGTACCACCTAAAGTGCCATACATAGTATGTTTTCATAGTACTTTTTTCAACTTGCAAAATGGAAAAACTCTGGTTGAAAGAATATTACAACTCAGATTTGAACCTGGATATTGCCATCTTTTTTTATGAACTCCTTCCTCTCATCTGCCTGTAGAGGCTGCGTTTGTGTATGGTAATAGGTTTAGCTTGATTCAAGCTTCAAGTTCATATATTGCATATTGTTATGGTTGACAAGCTCAGATTTTGATAATAAATGCACTAAGTGAATTAGTTCATACTTAAGTATCATCTTTGAAAAATAAAAGACTGGCACTGACTGTTGGAAAGGTCCCTTCAAGTAAAACTGAAGTAGGAGCTTCTGTAGCTATGCTTAATAGCCATTAGCTGGTCTTACTTGTGACAGGGACTCTGAACTGGCCTTCTGGGTGGCCCTATTGACACACAGAGTGGAAGCCTGAGAAACAGTTGTGTACCACCCTCAATGGTAAACTAAATGCCTGGAGGACCTCCAGGTGCAATAAAAACACTAGGTCTGTGGGGCACTTGCGCTTAATTTATTTTGTGTCCTAATTGCAAAGGCTCTTTAACTGCAGCTGGATAAAGGTATGCTCACATAAAACTAGGACAGACAGCTTGCAAGTTTCTGTATAGGGATTTTTTTTTTTTCTCCCAATACATTAATTAAAGTCCTGGAAATTTTTGGAGCCCACTGCTACTTGAAGCAGGTCAGGTAATCCTATGGTGTTCAAACACTTAAAGGTCCTGGAATCATCACCAGTGCTGGCAAAGGCAAGGTCTGACCATAGGCTGAAACGCAGAAGCAATAGCTTGTTTTATAAGCTAAATTTATTTTTCAAATTTGAAATAAAAAAAAATCTTTTAACAATTGAGTAGTTTAATGTAAGGCAAGCATACTGCATCAATCAGAGCTCACATATGGTCAAGCACATGATTCAAAGACTTTGCTTTCCAGTTTAAAGATATGAATAGTTTCCTCAGAATTGCAGAAAGGTAAA
The DNA here is from genome assembly GCA_017639485.1 of Pluvialis apricaria. Lineage (NCBI taxonomy): Eukaryota > Metazoa > Chordata > Aves > Charadriiformes > Charadriidae > Pluvialis > Pluvialis apricaria. Next base: position 52,389,748 of record CM030044.1, on the reverse strand, counting down.
CAGTTTGAAAGTAAAAAGCTCACAGGTACAGAAGCACCAGCACCAAATTTAAGATACTTTAACTCATGACCAAGAGAGGTAGCAAATTCCCAATAAACATCACTAATGATTTCACCATAGAAAAATGCAGCGTAATTATACCAAAGCAGTTCAGTACTAGCCAAGCTAATTGAGGGATGCCAGGTTTGCAGCTGTTGCTATGTGGCTAGTTCCTGGACAAAAGGAAGAGCAGCAGGCTGACAGGAGTGGGACTGCATTTCCTACTTGTAAAGTGAGAAGCTGTGATGCAAGAGCAGAGCACACAAGAGGAGCACTGATTATCATCCTGAAGCATAGTGATGTGACCTAGTCAGGTGGCCAGCCTCAGCTACCTGGAACACTAGTGCTGGGGGAAAAGACTCAACTGAATGTATTTGCTTGTTAACAGAGGAAGGAAGCTGCTCAACCTTCACCAGCATGTGGCTTCCTACCTGCAAAGTTCACTCAGCTCACAATAGATGCCTTTGACATTTTTTTGAAGCATAGGTTAAGTATATTTCCATTGATCCATCTCAGATCTATTCTTCCACCTTACTGTCTGGCTTGCCCTTTTGCCTTTCAGTTCACAAAAAGTACAAAAAGGCTCCTTCTCTGGCCCCTTACACAGGACCCTTCTACATAGCCAGTTTGCTTCCATTCTTGGTACTGTCTCTTGAGAACCTAGCTTTTTCAAGGAGCTGGTTTTCCTCTCAAGTGCAGACTCCTGCAACCCACTGCTTTATCTTGAGACTTTTTAAGGTGTTCATCTCGAGAAAAACACATCAGGTTGCACGTGCAGTTTTCTGTTCAATGTATGTAAAATTTCACTTATCTGCATTCAACTCTGACTAGCATCCTACACAGGGGTGAGGAAAATGGCAGAAAAGAGGGGAACATCAGAAGATATGGCGTTAGAACAATTCAAATTGTAGACAAAATTATTGTGATGTACTGTATTCCTGCCAGAAAAGGGAAGCTGGAAAGCAGCAAACTGTGGTCTTAGATTTGGCAAAACTCCAAATTAGTCTCAGTTAAGTGAAAGAGAGAAAGGGAAAGCATAGTATTTTCTAGACACAATGCTCTGTGGTTTCTTAATAAAATTACTCTTTACAATTTATATCCCCTTGAGAAACTTCCTGCTAATGAGAATTTGAAAATTCTAACCTGCTTGGGTTCTAATTACACCCTTTTCTTCTAATCTACCATGCTGCTATACTTAGATACGTTGTGCAGTAGTGCAGTACTACATCATGAAATACCAAATGAAGTGCTTTGGTTTAGTATTTCACTTTTTTGACATGATTTTCCACTGCTTGCTCAGTGATGGTTTCATCTTCTTCAATACATTTTTTAACCTTCTGACCCACCAGATCAAAGATGGCTTCTGGGGGAAATCCCTTAGGCTCTCCCACCTTCACTGTCAGCATGTCAAGTGTCAGTACTGCACCTTCAGGAATTGTCACTTTAGCCACAACAGACTTTCCCAGCTACAGAGGAGAAATTAAAAAAAAAAAAAAAAAGTATTAAGTCAAACATATTCCTAGGCTTAGTATACCAAAAAAGGCTAAAAAATATTCTGCAGTTACTTGGTTGTGTGGAACTGCCCTCCCCATTACTTCTTATTCCAAGTGAAGGTTGAGTGAGCATGGAAACCTTCACTGTAAGTAGGCTGCTAGGAACATTCAGATCCTTTCTGAAATTGGATAATGGCTCACTGGAATTTTTCAGAATGTAGGAAATCTGATTAGAATGACTAGTATTCTAGTTTAGTGTAAAACCAACTCGTATACAGTCATAGAGACCTATTACTTCTACCACTTTGTACTCGGCACTGGTGAGGCTGCACCTCAAATACTGTGTTCAGTTTTGGGCCACTCGCTACAAGAAAGACATTAGGGTGCTGGAGCGAGTCCAAAGAAGAGTAACAAAGCTGGTGAAGGGTCTAGAGAACAAGTCTTATGACGTTATTGCTCTACAACTACCTGAAAGGTGGTTGTAGTGAGGTAGGTGTAGGTCTCTTCTCCCAAGTAACAAGCAACAGGACCAGAGGAAAAGGCCTCAAGTTGTGCCAGGGGAGGTTTAGACTGGATATTAGGAAAAATTTCTTCACCAAAAGGGTTATCAAGCACTGGAACAGGCTGCCCAGGGAAGTGGTTGAGTCACCATTCCTGGAGGAATTTACAAGATGTGTAGATGTGACACTTAAGGATGTGGTTTAGTGGTGGACGTGACAGTGTTAGGTTAATGGTTGGACCTGATGATCTTAAGCGTCTTTGCCAACCTAAATGATTCTATGATTCTACTTAGCTTAGTTAACCACTGGATCATATACATAGAACTCCGTTATACTCAAAATTGCCAACATTATACTTTGGTAAAAATAGTTACCAACTGCCAAAAATAGCAGTTTGTAGAAAACGACAGGTCTACACTAAAGTTATAGTGGCCTAAGCATAAACACTGTGCGTGCTGCTACTTAGCAACAGAAAGTTTAGAGTGCAGAGACAGAAACACTACTGCAATAAACAATGAGCAAGCTATTTTTCTGAATATAGAATTATTAGCTATAGGTCTAAATGAGTTTCAGCTATACATTAATCAAAAGCAAAAGTTACCTTTTCATTGCAAGCCATTTCACAGGGCAAGAGTTGTTTGACTGGTGAACCCATTGCTTTTTCCACAGTACGGATGGCTTTCACTAATTCCGCCAGTTCATGTGGCTCCAGGGATGCTTGGTGGTCACTTCCTTTCCATGTTTTGTCAAGAGTCACATGGCGTTCCACTACTTTAGCACCCATAGCAACAGCTGCCACTGAAATGGCTATGCCAGTTTCATGCCCCGAGTAGCCAATGGGGATATCAGGAAAAGCTGACTGATACGCCTTGAATCATGACAGAGTTGGTCTGAATTATCAAGGTAGCAATTTCAAAGACAAAGCAAATTTAACACTGATAACTGCAATAAAAACAATGGTCAACTACTGTGCCACAAAACAAGCAGCTGGTTATACTGAGAATTAACTTTTTTTATATTCAACAAGTCACACTGCATTACTCACTGTCATGTTTTAAGAATTTCACTAGGATTATCAATACTGACAAAGAAAAGAAGGTATATTTTATTCTACAACTTCTCTTATGCTTTTCCTTTTAATTCAGTTGTACTCTTTAAGATCTTCAAAACCTACATCACTGTAAGTTACAGTAATGGAACAGTGCTCTATTTTCACCCAAGAACCCAGTGGACTGGTTACGCTTAATCTGTATTCAAAGCAGATTTCTTCAACCCTGTATTTAAAATCTGAAGCAATCCTTTCAGCCATACATAGGGGACAGTCACCCAATCCTAAAGGCAATTAAATGCAGCTATGTCCTATCCTACTAAAAATACCATACTACATGTGCATAAAGCTAGGCAAGTGCCTGAATACTGGCCAATTTGGGGAAATTTTCTTGCATAATTAGCAGGCATATCCAAGTAGCATTTTCAGCAAAGAAAACTAAACAAGGGCCTAATCCATTTTCTTCATTGCTCTAATATTCACATGAAGCGTTTTTAAGAAGTTTCTGGTCTAACCCCCTATCCAAAATTACCGTCTCAATTCCATGCATCTTCTTAATGGTATCAGTCTACATAGTTTTTCTTTGCACTACAAAGCACAGGGTTAACCTGTTAACCAGAGGTCATATTTTCCTCTGTTTAATTGTGAATACTCCAGTAATATCCTTTATCATATTCCTCAAAGCTGAGTTCTGCTAGACGAGCATCCAATTTACTTCAACACTTGCATGAATTAGAGAAATATGATACGTTATCTGAATTCTCAGAAGCAAATTCCAGCGTGCCTAAGATCTGGAAATATATCTCAATAAAAGGGCATAGCCCTTCTCTGGTACCCTACGCATGGCACACACTGGGTTACTCACTGACCGATATGACACGGAGATTGACATCCTCTGGCTGAAGTGGGTATGCACTGGTGCATTGCAGGAAGCAGAAGTTTGGATTGATGGGCTTCACAATCTGATAAACCTGATGCATTGTGTTCATCGACTGCATCCCACTGGAAATCACCATTGGGCGACCTAGCCATTAGAAAACATGCACGTGTTTTGTCCTAGGTGTGTAAGAACGCCACACAAGATTAATTTAAATTCTTGAAGTAAATTAATTCAGTTAAACTAGAAAAGAAAGCTGGGTGAACCTTTCTTTTTCCCAAGTCTGAGGGTGATTTTCTTCTAAAGGTAGTTTAGATATTTTTCCAAAATCAATTGGAGGAAAGACCTAATAACTGATGTACTGAGACACAGTGATGTTTACCAAGACAGCTCAAAAGAAAATGCTTACCTTTCTTTGCAGTCTTTTCCAAATATGGAAAATTGTTTGTATCTCCTGATCCTACTTTGAAAAATGGAACATCCAGTTCATGTAGAAATTCCACAGCCATCTACAAGGAAAAGAAATCACTGCATTTTAACATACCACTTCAGCTGGATCAAAGATAAAGAACTATCATGCTGGGACATAAACAACACTTCAAAATAGCAAAACCAAAGCTTAATTAAATAGGTCTCTCATATATATATATATCCTCCCCAAATACACTGCTCCTGAAATAACATTTACTATTCCAAGGATACTGGTTTCTGACATCCCTTCAGGTGAAGTATTATTGAGATGCCTTCTTTCATACTTCTACTGCAAAATCAGATTCTCCACAGGTTTTTGACTGGGATCCCTATCTCAAGGCAGTCTCTTTGGTCTCTCAGCCACAGCTGGTCAGGCCAGCTGTAGGTACAGCTGCTTAGTACAGGTGAGCTCCACTGCTCCTAACTTCAAAATGAGGTAGTAGTGCCAAAAAAAAAACGGGCAAGAATGCTGTGGCCTAACAGAGAGAGCAACTAACTGCAGATGGGAGCTTGCCTGTTGAAGAAGTGTATTGCAGGCACACAGGAAGTCTTCCCGACACATATGTTTTGCAGGTCAGAAATACTAAAACACAAACAGCGTTTAAAACTACAGACAGTTTTCCTGAATAGATCTGTCACTCTGAAAAACTGTATGAGTATACTAAATAAGCACCGGAAAAAAAAGTGCACAAAAAAAGATGGATTTGCTTCTAGGAGAGCTATTAGATAATATAAAGTACACCAAAGAAAAGACTATAAACCAGTTTATTCAAATGTTAATTATACTCCGCCTTCTTCTAAAAATGTGTGTGCTATATTGAAGACAATTCAGGAATTATTGGAGGCTCCATGAAAATCAGTATTGCATCAGTAAGTTGCCTTTTAAAAATTATTACTTTTAAGGAAGAAAATCCCAAACCTATCACAGGCAAGAGATACTGAAATCCTCCATTCACATCTGGGTGGAACAATGAAATAGTTACCTAACTTTGTCCCACTTCAACTACCCACAAACACTTATAACTTCTTCAGCTCCTTGTTGCAGTCAAATTTCTATCATCATTATGATGAAGAATAATTTTCTTCTACCTAGGATGCATAACATCTCGTTGATAGTTTATTCACTAAGATGCATTGTGCATGAAGACAATGAATACGCTGTATTAAAAAGCCTAGAGATCCAATCTGAGGAGATTGCACAAAATGAAATACGACAGATAGACCTCATATCTAAGGCCACTCTTCATTAGGTAAATATCTCTTGAAAATTGGCAGCTTCTCTGTAAGAGATTCGAGGAACAGAATGTAATCTCAAATAATAGGTATGACATTAAAGGGAGTGGTTCAAGGGGATCCTGTTTTGTCTCCGGTACACGCTGGAACACAGTAGATAAAAAGAGTTACTCATAACCTTTATATTTACTTCACACATCACTTCATTGATTTCCTCATATGGTTAAACACAGAATTTAACCTCCTTGTCATTGCTGGAGTTCCAAAGATTATGCTGAATTTACAGAAGTTAACATATTCTCAAGGATTTATTACATCAATTTATGCAATGTTTGCCATAAATTCCAAGCCCATGCCTTGCAGCAATGCCACCAGAAATCTTAGGAGCTATGTAATGTAATTACTGTTCAAAAAAGAAAGCACAAACATTTATCAGTAGTGTTAATTAGCTGATGAGGCCACACATAGAGAAGCACAGCATCTTGATAAAAAGAGGGATCCCAGAAGTAGAAAGTAATTTTAGCTGCTGCATGTGAAAGGTGTTCTGCATTGCCTTTAGAAGCTGGAGGTTTTTACCATCAAAGAAAGAGTGTGATTCCGCCCTGCCAAAAGCATATTGGTCTTTAAGATCCCAGATACAGAAGTCCAAGACCACTGGATTTAATTACTCTTTTCTTAAAGTAGGTGTTGTTCAGCAGGTCTCCTAAACATGAAGATAACAATAAGAGAAACATCACAACACTCTCTTTTCACAGATCTGTTTCTGAGTCCATGGCATTGGGCTACTGTAATACACGCAAAACACCTTGTTGCCTGTCAGACATCTGAAGTCATTTTTTATGGTATTTGGTGCTCGTACCATCTCAGCTGGGGCACAGCAATTCAAGAATTTTGGTCTATAGGACAGTAAGTTGACAGAAGCAGTGAGAATGGCCAGAGGACTAGAAAAGAAAGCATTAAAAGGTTGAAGAAATTGAAATTGCTTAGTGCAGAGAACATAAAACAGAAAGGAGATGTGACAATGGTGTTCAAATACATAGAGAGGAGTTACAGGAAAAGTATGAACTTTTATGTCAGATGAGGCAGGACAAAAAATTATGAGAAAGGAGATTACGCTGATACATCAGGAATTGTCTCAGTAAGGAGAGTGAGGCATTGAAAGATCACCTTAAAACTTTAAATAAATCCTATCCTTGTCCCATTCTGGATGAGGCTACTTGCAGAAAGACAGGGGCGTGGCTGTGCTTGCCTTACACAAGAATGGCTAGTTTACTTCTGGAGGGTCTCTTTCAGTTTGGTTTTCTGTATTTTCTAGGCCACAAAGAAAAGTAAAACAATCTGTAATCTCTGATCTATATTAAGGTTTAACTATAACCTGAGCTCTTCAGTTTACACATTTTAATTGTACATTGCATTTGTTAATACTGTTACTAAACATCATTGTGAGGTAGGTAACGTGCAGGAGTTAAAGAAGTATGTATCTCTTAAGGAGCAACAGCAGCAGATGAGCTTCATGGAGTTTACAAGCTGGTGACTGACTGCTCCAAGACCCCACTGACAAACATCAGTAACTGCTTCAGGAGTAACAGGGCAAGGTGGAGACCCCCTCCATGAGATTAGTACAAGAAAAAGGAATATAAGCATTTCTGCTGCTTAGAAACACCAACTGGGGTCTAGTAAACACCAGAAAAGAAAAAAAAAAAAAGAGGGAAATAATAGGGAATAAGTTGAGAAAGGAATCTGGTTTAAATACAGAGGGAAGTTTGAAACGCTGCGTGCCAACATACCAGACAACACCAGATAGTGGTCAGATTGAAGTCTTGATCTAAACCCTCAAAGCCTTGACTGTTTATGGGGTTTAACAGAGGCCTTGTCTCTAAGATGATTTACTATGTATAAATACCTCACCATACATGGCAGGTCTTCCAAAATATTCAGCCATCTACTCAACCATTGTAGAGACACAAGTGAACTGGCAGAAGTGCAATTACTTTAGTTTTCTCATTTAGAAATTCAATGTCCACACATATTTAGTATGCTTTTTATGTAAGAACTATCGCACCTAAATAATAACGAACAGACACAACAGCTGGACTCTGCTGGTCTTTCCAGTATAGCTTACATACCTCGTCCATGCCAGAAGCTGTGAAGAAAATGCCAATCTCCTCTGCAAATTTCTTTAGCTCCCTATATTGGTCATGACTAAACTCCAAGTGACGCTTGTGCTCCCCATAGGTCTTTCCCCAGGAGTGTTTAGAGGTATAGGGCCTTTCTAAGGCTTTCTTGTTGAATTTGTACTCCAGTTCGCTCTTCTGGAATTTAGCACAATCTGCTCCGCAGTCCTGCAAAACAAGATGGTGCACACGGAGTGGAAGTGCAAGTGAAACTGCGCTCATCCTAAGTTTGCACGTAAGAATTGTGCAACTAACGTGCTCACTTGCAGTGGAGTTTTCATATTATGATCCTAGCAATCAGAGGAACGGTACAAACACAGAATGACAGAGGACCTGCACACACATGAGGCCTTTTATTTCAAAATGCCGATGTACTCAGAGAAGCAGTCTAGAAAGAAATCATACTAAAACTACAAAACTGAATTGCCTTTTGCTATGCATGCCACTTACTCAAAGAGTTTATTTCTGTGGTGTTTTCCAAGCTCAGCTGTCACATAATTTTACATAAAAACAAGTGACAGGATACAGTAGAACAAGAACCATGAATCTGAAATTTGTCTGAAGTGACAGAAATGGTGAAGTTAAATTCTCACTACACTATTTTGCACTTACATCTATGTTGGAAAACGGCATATCATCACTGAAAGAAAACTGAGAGCATAATGCATTCAGACCCGTGGCTGTGGTGTATCTAATGTATACAATACCAAATTTTAAAACAGCTTGGCTGTCTGACTGGATGACACAACATTACCTCAAAAAACGCTAATGCAATCAAGTCAAATTGGAAGTTCATCAGAGACAGTTCAGCAGTTACCCGATTCTCCCCGTATTCACATTAGCTCATGACACAACTGAAGGGCTGCTGTAACCCCTCAGAGACTACATCACCTGCCCGTGGTGGACCATGCGTGTGTGCCGTGAAAGAGGCAGGGGCTTCCTGACAGCGAATACGGTGGGACCGCAGGCTGCGGGGTACTGACCAAAGGCTACAAAGCCACCACCCGCTCCGTTGGCCCTCACCGCGACTGTCTCCTTGCAGCAACTTTACTTTAAAAACTCCTGTAAATCACTCCTCCCGAGCGATGCCACCGCCCGGAGACGACGCTCCCCGACCGCAGTGTCACCCGTGGGGAAGGCGTGAGGCTTCACGCCCCCCCCCCCCGGCCTTCCCGGCCCCCCGCCGGTGTCCCGGGGCCCTCGCTCACCCGCACCTCGCTGCCGGCCCCAGCCGAGTGAGCGGGCCAGCCCACCCGGCGGCGAAGGAAGCGCTGAGACGGGGCAGCCCTGTCCCCCCGCGGCGCCCCTCCGGCCCGGCCACGCTCCCGCCTCCCCGGGCGCAGAACAGCCCCGCGCCCACCTTGGCCATGCGGATCATGCGCTTGGCGATGGCCAGGTCGCCCTGGTGGTTCTGCCCGATCTCCGCGATGATGAAGCACGGCTGCTCGCCGCCAACGCGGCGCCCGGGGCACAGCTCGAACTCCCGCGACATGATGGCCGCCTCACCGCCGCCCCGGCGCGACTGCGCCGACACCGCCCAGAGCCCGGCGGAGCCGCCGCCTCGGCCTGCGCAGGGCACAGCCAATCCGCGCTGCGCCCGGCGGAGCCACCGCCTCGGCCTGCGCAGGGCACAGCCAATCCGCGCTGCGCCCGGCGGAGCCACCGCCTCGGCCTGCGCAGGGCACAGCCAATCCGCGCTGCGGCGGGCGGGGCCGGGCACCGCCCCTTCCCCAGCCGGCGCCTCCCCTCAGGCGGCCGGGGCCAGGGCCGCCAGGTGGCGCCGGGGAGCGAGGCGGGAGGCCGCGGCGAGGCGGGGTCGGCGGCGCTGTGGCCGCGGGCGGAGGCAGGGCCGCAGCGGTACGCGGGGAGCGCCCTGGACTTTATGCGCCGTCTAAAGCACCGCGGCCTGACTGCCCCGAAGGGCCCGGCACTGCGCCCATCTCTTGGCGAGAGCGAGTCCGGCACCTCTGCGGCCTCTGCGGCCGCTCGAAGGTGGCGCCGGGCACACGCAGCCGCCGGCCGCTCCCGGCCCGGCCCTGTCGGCGCTTCGCGGCTCGCAGTGGCGCCGCGGCAGCGGAGCGGGAAGCGCAGCAGCGCGCCCCGGAGCCCAGGAAGCGCTCGGCCGTGTGGCTGAGCCGGGCAGGGCCCGCGGGAGAGTCGTCCGTCCCGAAGCGCCTGCGCGGGCTTCTCCAGCCTCGCCAAAGCGGCGTTTTCTGTGGTGGTTGAACGCCGTTTCCCGGGAAACACAAACCGACTTTGGCTGCCCTACCTAAGGGACCCTTAATAACCGTTGATACAGAGGGAATTTGCAAGAAGGACTTGGTTGAGACAAAACTTTCAATGATACACCCAAATAAATTGTAAAGTGTGCAGCAGTGTGTTTTCCAAGACGTGGGTGGCGTACCTTGTGGCCTGCTCACACATTGCATCTATCTGGTCTTGGCAAAGCGGCACTCAGCTCAGCGTTGACTTAAAACTGTGTGCCAAAGTCTTGATGCTTCGTTCATTTAATGCCTTCAAAGAGATTGGCGGAAACAAGTTAGACGTTACACCTGGCCGGGTGTCTGCAAAAATTCCTTATGATTATTCAGTATACCCTTTCAGCTTCGTGCTTTTTATAACAAGGTGAGTTTCTTGTTTTATGATGTGCCGAAAAAAAAGGTTATTTTCCTGACAGGAGGTATGTAACATGGTCTGGAATTGTGTAGCTTACTGGGCTGGGTATAATTGAGTGGAAGTGCCCCTAGCAGAGGCTGCTCAATGTATTTACCCCCAAGCTAATAATAGGTTCTTTATCTAACCTGCTTATTGTTTTCTTTCCTTACATAGAAGTGCACCTTCTGCAAATAAGAATTTCTGTTCAGTGAAAAATTTCAAGGCTTTACACGTTTTCAAGGAGATGCACAGAAAAAATACTTAGAATTTTCAAACCAAATTATTTGAATGGATCAGAATATTCTAGCTGACTGCATTCTGATTTCACCTTAAAGTATATCAATAAGCAAAGTAAGACTATTTGTCAGACAAAAATAATTAAAAAGTGTAAAACATAAGTGTACAATTCTAACACAATCAAGTAGAGTATATGGGTAAAAAAATTCTTAATTCATTTTCCCTCGAAGCAAAATTGACTCAAAATAGAATGTATTGCTGTGGTTTCAACTAAACACCATTGTATAACAGGAAAAGATTGTAACAACAATGTTATGTAATGCTACGCACATATCCCTTCTTTCCACTCAATCGTTTGCCTTCCTCATGAACTACGAGCAACTCAGCTGTGACATTTTGCCCAAGATTGCAGTTAGCTTCTTCCAGAACTTTAAGGATAAAGAACATTGTAATGAAAATTTGTAGGTGTGAAATAAAATGTTCGTTGTTAAGCTTGAGGAGAAAGTTTCTGTGTAAATGAAAGCAGGTTCTGCAGGTGGGTTATACTAACAGAACAGATTAATGAGCAGTCTGCATTTGTTGCATGTAGTGGTTTATTAAGCATAACCATTGATTAACTACATTTTAACTGCAATAAAAAAAAAAAAGCAGTAACCGTGTCTTTTAAGATAACGTTATCAGTCAGGAATTAAACCAAACCAAGCTATGCTGCATGGACAGAGTCTACCCAGAGATCAGTGTGATCTCAAAAAATGTGAAAAAAAAAATTGTCCCCATTTCTCCCCTTCCTCCAATTTTCTCTTGGCTGCACCTGCTAAGGCTGGAAAACATTGAATTGCTTGTTTACTCACATTAATTGCAAGGTTTTTTTCTTTAATACAAATGTGCATCTTTGGAGAAAAATGATGAGTTAACAGCTCTGAAGAAAGAAATACTCTGTGTTCACACAGAGGTATTCACACGGTTAGTTATTTCACATTCCTGTCATTCCTCCAGGGCATATATGCCTTACGTTCTGTCCTCCTCCAGTATCTCTTCCGTACTTTGAAAGATTAAAAAAGTCACAGGACTGTAAAAAAACAAACTGGAAAAATCTCTTGAACTCCAAACATAATATGTAAACACTCCAGAATAGCATTAGTGGCACCCACGGGAGATAATCAAACAGCAGCCACATAAAACAAAGCTCATGGAATCAGCTACATAACATCATTTACCATGGATCTCTCTTTCTAGTGACCATTTGGAAGGTTATTAATGGTCCCCGTTGAGATCATTGAGGTGTTCCCATCTTTGATAACTAAAAGGCAATATCCAGGCAGTGAATTAAGAACAGGGAAAGTGGGTAGTGGCTACTTGACACAGGCTGCTGGAGAGCTGCATAGCTAGGTGTTTGTGGAATAGACTTGATCAAAAAAACCCAGAAGTTAAGAACTAATGTTTTGGATATGATGTGTGCTTGATAGGGATTTATCACCACTGGAAGCTGCTGACTGTGTTAGATATGGAGCTCAAGTTACTGGTTATACTAGTTCACTTAAGCAATCAAAATCACTGAAAGATAGGAGAGTCCTTACCGTCCTTTCTGTTGACCCTAGTCGTTAATCCCTGATATGATCAAAGAACACACAGAAACCGGAAGTATTGGGCTCGTAGAATGGAAAGGAGACGACGCCAGTGGATTTCTGGTGATCAGAGTAAGGTTAAACTGGGAAATGAGACACTGAGAATACCAGGAGGGTCTCCACATGCTGGTGATATAAAACATAGGACTGCACCTCTCTCAACAATTCTGCTGCTGCATGTCCCAATATTGTGAAGAAAAAAAAAAAACCAAAACCAAAAACCACCAGCGCCACTCCTACTCTCAGAAATTAGGAAAGGTGAGAAATTTGCATCTTTTTTGGTACATATTTTTGAAAACTGAATATTTCTGACAATAGGATGTTCTGCATTTTTACATTCACGGTGCTTTTGCTTGCTTTCCCCTTGTATTCCAAGTGATGGCAATGTATTAATTTTGTAAGAAAACTTTCTATCCCAGAGGAAATTACACTGCAACATTTTGCTAGGCCATACGGCTTGTTTTTTTAAATCTATATTTCCCATTATATATATAGTATATATAAGACTAGAGAAGTATTTAACACGTTTATTTGCACCCACCCTACACAAATGCAAAAATATCAGAAATCTCACAAGACATTCAAGAGAAGAGAGGGCCTTTAGCACTACGGTAAGAAAATGGGTTAAAAAAACTTACTGATGTGGAAAAAAAGGAACAAAATTATCTCCTTAGAAATACATGGGCAAGAGGAGGAATATTAATTTAGCAGAGTTAAGTCTGTTGGTCAAATAAGCAAGGATAAGGTTTGCTATCTCCAAGGACCTGAATATGTGTAAAACGCCTTGTGTTTTGGTACTCTTTAAAGACCACGATGCTTAGGGATTTAGCCCGTATTTCTCAGAACTCCTGAATCAATGCCTCAACTAGGCAATATGGAGGAGCTGAAGAAATAAAAATAGTTTACACATACATCTGTGTTCTGACAAAGGCTACTTCTGAGAGTGTCTTAGTCCAAAATCATCCTCTGACAGACATGCAGACACACTTCTGACATTCTGGGCCTGTCTGTGAGGGTTTAATGGAACTGAAAATCAGTAATTGGTTTTATTATGATTTTGTGGTACATGTCTTTTTTTGTGGGGTGAAGCTGAATTTGGTCTTAATGCCTCATCTACACACAATATTAGCACCACATACTGTCCTTTGCACAATTCCAGTTCTATGTCTTTTTGCTGGTATTGGCTGTTCCCCGAGAACTGCATCCTTCTGACAGACTGCAGTTGACAGCGACTGCTTGAACCCAACCACCACAGTCTCAACTGTGTAGTACTATGTGAGAGACCACCTAAGGAACTGCCTCAATTTCAAACCAGAAATGGCCTTGAGGAGCAGTATACCATGACACTGCAGTGCTGAAGCGACACACAAAATGGATGCTCTCTTTTATAAAGCACTAAAACCTGCAAATGATGGAGAGAAAAGGACACTGTATAAAACCCATTTTTTCGCTTTGTCTGCTTAAGTATTGCAGACCATATAAAAAGCAGAAATGTGTGTATCCATACAAATCCAACTAGTTCTCTAGAAACAGGACAATTTGGAGGCTATTTCACAGCCAGGAACGTTTCATGACAACTGAACCTGTATTAGCCATTTCTACTGGTCAATTACATTGACTACAGTCACGGGAGGACACAAATGCAGGCATAGCTTACGTAGGGGTTCCAAACCACAGTTACAGAAAGAGATCTGAGTAGAATATAGTTCCTACAAAGATGGTTACATTTTGTGCAATGAGTAATACATACTTTGTATGGTTATGAGCAGTTTCTAGAGAGAGAATAAAAAGTTAAAAGTATGTTGCAGGTAATATACACCATAATGGGCCATAGTAATATAATTTCAGGAATTATATAGGGTTGAAAGCCATACCATAGTCTGTTGACTTTTAAGACTGTAAAAATTAACTAACCGTTTATTAAAACACCTCACACTTGTTGCTGGCTGTGCAAAACAACTTGTGAGTGTAACCTTAATACAGAATGCATATAAATGCTGACAATAATTCTAATGAAGTTCCCCCTGAAAGTTAGCTGATTGACAAAGCAGTTCATTAAGAAAGTATTTCTTAAATGTAATATTTGAAGCAAGTCTCTAATGTGCTATGTCTCGCTGAATTTTAGTTTACGCTGTAATGTATTTTACTTGCCTATGAAACATTTCTCCAACTAAAAAATATGTCTTGCAGGCCAAAGCCCCATCTTGTTCCTCAAAGTTCATTAGGTGTTCTAGGTTCTTCCTACACAAGTGCTTCCCACCAGCTCCACAGAACATACACACCATTCTTTATTGGGGCAAGTTCCTTGTTCAACCATCAGGTGAAGTAGCAGGAAAAAGATGCCTCCAGAACACAAATAATTAACTTCTGGAATAATTTTACAATGACAGAATACTATTTTGCCTATCATAGTTTAAAATGACAGAAGGTTGAGCCTCTGTACTTTTCTTTATCCTGTATTAAACCAGTAGAATTGGGGGTAAGAGGATATGTGGCTGTACATACATAATTCTAATGCAAAGCACGAAAGCAAGAAACAAGTAATAGAAGTACAGAAACTGTGTGAGAGAACTATTCCAACTCAGGCAGTTTTATACTACCTATTGCTTACTTCCCGATGAGGTTGTGGCCACACCTATTCCAAAACTCTATTCTGTGAAACTCTATGATGTCTAAAACCCTGGTTCTGTTGGGTGTTTGTCTTTTATTTCAATGGGAAGGCCATCTCTCACTGAGGATTTTATGGATATATTTGTGCACAATAATGAGAAGTCTACTTATGGAATAGAATAGAATAGAATAGAACAGAACAGAAAAGAACAGTTCCAGTTGGAAGGGACCTACAACCTAGTCCAATTGCCTGACCACTTCAGGGCTGATCAGAGTATGATAGTTGTCACACTGTTGTCACACTGTTACCACACTAGCCAAACTGAATTTACGTGCAGTAATGCTTTATTCAGGAATTACAGAGACTGAGACAACAAATGCATGTAGTTTACGCACCCAGACACAAACAGATTTTCATACTGTCCTGGAGCTTGGCTGGCATGATAAAAGACCTTTGAAAAGTCACGGTCCTTAAAGCAGGTAATGTACTTGCAGTTTTGGACATAGTTTGTAGGAAGATAATTCCATATCCAGTGCTGATAATGATTTGCCAGCAGCAATTCCTTTCGAATATCAAGATCTAGTCCATTTATAAAATGTTTGAGTTTCTCAGTGGACATGAAGGCTTTGTTCTCCTTTCCTTGGACTATATGCTGTGCAATGCTTGTGGGTGTTAACCTCTCCTGGCCACACTATTTGCCTTATCCCGTTGTTTGACTGCTTCTTTGTCCTCTTTGTTATGTCTAAAGCAGTGTTGCCAGCTCTTAAGGTTATAATTCTTCAATAACCAGAAGCTGCCTGCCAATGAGATGTTTACAGTGTTGTGGCCTCTGTTTTCAGCTTGTGCATATATTTTCAAGGTCTCTGGTATTATCCCACACTTAAACTCCATATCATAACAAAAGACACCTGGTACCAAGTTTCAGTTTGCACTGCAAATTTGCACAACCTGGTAACAAGCCTAACAGTCCACAAGTTCTGTGGCCTTGCAAGGCTAGCATTAAATTTCTTACCAGCAATGACAGTATCATTTTCACTGGGACACCCAGACAACAGTCACAGGCAAGAATTGTGTTGACAGCAAGAATTTGTTTTCTGTAGATTTTCTCTATTTCAGCCCAGCATCTGAACTTATAAGATACCAGCCAAATTCTGACTAGCCCAGATTACCAGCATGTTTCCCTTTTGCTCGGTGCAACTTTCTCTTGAAAGTCTGAAATCAAGCCTGTGTATTTTGAAGGAGTCTAAATGTGCTAGCAGTTCAGTAAATTGCAGTAGTGGATGAACTTACCCTGTCACCAGACCTCGTAGAGTATAATAACTGCATAAATGAATTCCGCAGGGAAGAAGTGGGAGGCTGTCTGAATAATGTATTCGGAGAGGATGGCTGGGATGATATGAGCAAGACAACTGTGACTGACAACCAGTGATTAAGAGTTACAGAGGTTGGAAGGGATTCAGATGGGAAAAGATATAAGGAGAAAACAGGGAATGGTGAGAAAATAAAGAGTGGCACTGGTTGATACTGGGTCAGTGGACTGGGGACAATGGGGTGAAGCCCAAGAGCTGAGGAGCCCAAGAAGCTGGACTGAGAGGTGTGGGACAGGGGAACTTGAAGGAGACTGGTTTCATGAGAAATGCTGCTGGAAACAGCAGCTGAGGGGACTGAGACATGAAACACAAAGAGCCTTTCCCTAGTTGGTTGAGTAATGTGAGATAAATGGGACTAGGAATAAGGAGTCTGCATGAGACAAAAGCAGGAGAGAGAGAGTGAAGCATGCAGAATATATTATGTTAAACATCATCTTTTTCCTAAAACATCACAGGTGAAGGGCTGTGATCCATAAGAACACAATCCAAATTGGTAAAGATCTTGAATTTAACCAGAGGCTTGCCATCTGCATATTTTCTTCCTTCTTCAGCACAACTGTCTCAATACAATGCTTGTATTGGCATATGAGAACACGGTAGTAAAGTGCCACTTCCTCTGCTGCCTGCAGTATGCCCAGTCAGCATGCTGACTCTGCATCTTAATCACAAGTTCTAGGGAGCTCAAAACAGATGGGAAGTTTGTTTTCGTGTTTTTAATGCTTCTGACCTGGGTGCTCTCTGGAAACACTTAGCTCTGTGCCAGGCAGTGGCTGTTCCTGTGCAGAAGAAAAGTGGTCCTGAGAGGAATGCATCTGTTTTATCTCAGCTGCGGCACTCAGCAATGATGTTGTTCCTTTTACCTCAGCAGACTACGAGCCTGAGTACTGAAGACCTTAATTAATGTTTCTTGATGTAACAAGAAAACTTAATCATATTATCACAGTTCTTGGAAGAATCTTCAAGACTCTCACCTAGGGGGTGAGTCAGTGCTTCCCAAGGAGTCTCTGTCATGAAACAACTGCCGGCCTTCTGGAGATGAGAACTACATATATTTAAAGGCTAGCCCCTCTCGAGCATTGTAGCAATAAACCTGTGTTTAGTTTGATTGTCTGAACGTGTGAAACGCTCTCTGCTCTTCCAAGGTAGGCAGAGCAGGCGGCTGGCTTACTCAAGCTGTTAATGTCAAAATGAGTTTGGCTTAGCTTTAATTCCAGCCCTGTCAAAACAAGGTGAACAGCTGCAGCATGCCTCTGTAGTGCAGATGGGCTTAAATTGAAGGACTGTGAACTGTAAGTGTGTTTTCTTTGTGGCTTTAGTCTTCATAAACCTATTTAGGAGAACTGTTAATTGTAGCTGTAACTGCCCAAGTCAGCGGACATGCAGTGATCTCTATAAATCTGCATGTATTTCATATGCCTTCATCCCGATTCTGCAATTTTAAGACAAGCAAGTAACCAGATTGGCTTTTAATTTTAAATCACAACATTCTATTTGTTTGTGTCATTAAGGCATCAGAAATCCCCCATGGGGCTAAGAGGCAGTGGAAGAGCGAAAGAGGAAGCTACTAGGTTGCCATCCAAAATTCACTATTCACAGTTAAAGAGATGCAGTGAGATATTCCACTTTTATTTACATATAAGGAAAGAATAGTGATGACAGTGCATATGGGAGTGTGTTGTTAGAATAAATTATGGGACAAAGTCAGCAAGTATGGCATACACTTCATGATGGTGTTTCATTTTTATAGTCTCTTGTTGTGAATTATGGGCCTGCTTACTGCTGTTACTCTTAATTCTTTAGTTTTCCTGTGGCTGCTGGAGATTATTTTAAAAAAATAACCTTGCTGTGTTTCTCCTAGAAGACAAAATTCGGGGAAGTCTAGACTCCTGCCACGCCAGATTCTGAGTTTTCACAGGAGAAATGAGGCACATGTTTTAATTGACTAAGTGAGGGGAAGGGAGCTTTCTGTCATATGGCATGAGCCTGCTTGCTTTTTTTCCCCTAGCAAACGGTGTTGACAGTGGGAAAAAAAGTGTAACTCAAAATGCAGTTTATCTCACATTGTTAAATTATTTCACATAGGAAAACAAGGACTTACAGAGTTACAGTTTTCTCTGAATTTGGCCACCTCGTGAAACATGTTTGAATGGCATTATAACATAAGCCTGAATAGCATACCTCTAATATACCATGAAACATATGCATGGGCTTATAGGCTACATGTAAAAGGAGTTTAACAAGTACCTTTTGCAACAACTGCGCTAGCTTAAGAGCTGCCAGCACATTTTTCTCCTTTCTACATCATTATTTTTTCCTCCCCTTACTCTCTGCTGTGCCAAAAAAACTATTTGCAGGTCTGTATGATAAACCAGATACATAACTAATCAAAGTAACGTTGTCAAAAAATTGTATCAGAAATCAATGCCTTCCAAATAAACACTTTTGTCAATATATGGTCAATAGAATACATAGCGGTTGAAATTACATTAGTTTAAGCTTCCCAATACCTGACAGAAAGCACACGAAATCACAACAGAAAACCACTGATGTTTTTATTGACTTATTCTGGAGGTTCAGGCTTGTCTCCAGGATGCCGGTGGCGCGACGTTGCGTTGGCACTGGCATTTACACTGCATCCGTTATCTCCGTCTGCACCGGATTCGAGAGCAGCGCCTGTCCTGTGGCAGGAAGCCACCGCAGCCTCACTCAACGGCGTGGTCCGGCACAAACGCAACCGGGAGTCGGTCCCTGCCGCACTCCAAGTGCTGGTGGCTGCGGGGGGGCTGCGGGGGCCCCGCCGGGCCCTGCCGCGGCAGCCGCTGCCTGCGGGGGAGGCCGGGCCCCAGGCCGCGACCCGCGCGCGCGAGACCCGGCGCCCCCCCCCCCCCAGCTCCCCCTCGCGCCCCCGGCTCGTGCAGCAGGAGCTGGAGAGCCCTACCGCCTCCCCCCGCCCTGCGCGGACCCGCGCCCCGCCCCGCCCCGTGACGCTCTTGGCGCTGATTGGCTCGGGCCCAAGGCGTCCGGCGGAGAGTTCCGTTAGCCCCGCCGCCGCCGGTCGCTGATTAGCTTTGCCGCCGGGCGGTGCTCGACTCTCATTGGCCTAGGCGGGGCGCCCGCCCCTTCCGCTCCGAGTTCTGGCGCAGGTGTGGAAGCCGCAGCCGCTCGCTCCCCGGTGCCTCCGCCGCTTCTCGCGCCCATGGCCGACCTGGAGCTTTTCGGTGCTCAGCAGCAGCAGCAGCCACCGGCGGCCGCCGCCGATAACGGGGCGCTGGACGACACCGAGGAGGATCCTGCCGCCGCTTTTCTGGCGCAACAGGAGAACGAGATCGCAGGCATCGAGAACGATGAGGGCTACGGCATCCTGGAAGACGGCGAGGTCCCGAAGGACCTCGACTTGGGTGCGCGCGGAGGGGCGGCGGGTCCCGCTCCGCGCCCCTCTCCCATCTCCCTGGCGGGGGGCCCGGCGGGTGGGGCGGGGAGGGGAGGGGCGGGGAGGGGTCGGGTCCTGGCCTGGTCCTGGCCTGGCGGGGCTTCGCAGCTTCCCGTCGCCCTCAGGGCTCCCGTGTCCGGGAGGGGGCGGTGCCGGCGGGGTCATCGCCTTGGTTTTCTTCCCCGAAGCACATGGCCGCTGGTGAGGGGGACCTGGCTGGCTGGGGATGGTCGTGGGGTTAGGTCTGGGCCGTGCAGGCATGCCGTCTTGGTCGTCCTGAGTGTGCTATGCCTTGAGTGAGTTGTCAGCCTGCTGCCTCAGACGGAGTGGTGTTTATAGTTTATATCTCCTAAAGTCGCCTTGGTGCCCAGGCTTGCCGAAGTGTAACCTGCTGGGAACGCTTCTGAGTAACTCTGATCTTCTCTGATCTAGGAGCCTGCCTGTAATGAAGATCTACTGAGAGCAGGATAAGCCAATATGTTGTGTTCTGCCACTTGTGCTTCTGTCTTCAGAGGCAATGATCTTAGTCTTAAAATATGCTAGCAGCTGAGCTAATGTTTAATTTTACTAAGCCTCTAGCCTTTGTTCCATGGTAACCTTTGTACTGAATGTGAGAAAACTGACACTGCAGAACACACTGTTACATTCAGAGGAGAGTGGCTACGTGTGGTGGGAACTAGAGGTTAGTGTGTTTTCAGTTAGAGTAGTGGTAGCTAAAGGAGCCCTGAATCAACACTTCTGATTGCAAAAGGTTTAGGGTTTTTAACTGAAGTCTAAGTGGAAAGGAGTTGTGAAGGTAGGATGATGCCGTGCTTAACTGATGTTTCAGCACTCTTGGAAGACTTTGCTTATCCTTGTCACTGGGTCTATAGGAACATATTTGCTCTCATGTGATATTCCTTTGTCACTTCAGGAAGATGCCACTCTTCTTCAGACTAAGTTGAATAACTTTGCTCCCCAGTTCACATCTTTGGAATTAAACCTTCATTATGCAATCTGATTTCTGAAATTACTGGTGTATCTTATGTATGAGAATGCAGGTGCATAGTATCTCTTAGAATAAAGCCCAACTAGATAACTGAGTAATGGAGACCTGCTGCTTCCAGTGCTTATTTAGTGGTAGTGCAGCCCTAGAGTCAGCTCATTCATGAAGTTAAAACAGATGGACTTCATACTTCCTGTAAAAAGGGTGTTTACAATGGAGTAACTTGTTCAAGCGCTAGAACATGAGCATAATCATTATCAGAACACCATCCTGTTTTGATATCAGACGTTACTTGACTTCTGTATTCTATGTATAGTGCAGAAACACAGTGGACACTTCCCCTCTTAACTTTCGGAAGCCTCAGACTAGCATTATGCCTTATATAGTCTTTACATTCCAAACAGATTCTGGAACATTAAAGTAGCTGTTTGAGGACTAATTTGTTTGGAGAAAGTTCTGACACTGGCCTTTCTCACAAAGTACTAAGAACTAACTAGATCTGTACCTTCTCTACATGCATGTCATGTGGCTATTGCAGAGTGATTCCTTGTTAGAGAGTCAACTTGTTAAATACTTCTAGATTGTCTTGATATATAAAAGTAGTTCTTAAGCTGCTTTTCAAGAGATTTTCTCAAGTCACATAAGTTCACTTGTCACGGAATGCAAAATTGTTATTGGAGACCTTTCTCTAGAAAGATGTGATATAAAGGTATAAAATAATGAATATGATAATATGATCTAAGGATCTGGGAAGTCTACGTGTGAGCTATATGTTACCTTGCTTTCTTGTATGCACTGGGTTTGCATTTATGCTTGTGAACCTCTGGTGTTCCCATTTTTTAACAGAACATCCATTTGTTGACTGTTGGCGCCTGTACTCACTCCCTCCTTGTTAAAAAGCGTGGACTGTAGCAGAGCAAAATGTACTGGTTCAGGCATGGTGACAAATGATTGTTATGTAAATCCTTAAGCATCGTGATCAGGGATTTGTGGATTTACTTTTTTTAACTGTACCTTTTTGAACTCCTTATTTACAGGTCTGTTGGATAAGTTTTCTTTCTAAATACTGGGTCAAAAGTCATAACTCAGCCAGCTCTCAACAGAAATTTGAAGATGTTAACTTCAAATATTGTAAGAAACAGTCGCCAACTTCTTGAAGTAGACTTGTAAGACACATGGTGTCTCATACAACAAAGAGTTTTTGAATTGCAGCCTCTTAAAAAAGATTATATAAATATATGGACAGTAGTGAACTCCATGGACTGTTAATACCAACATCAGGAAACTGATATTAGTGTCTATTGCTCTTAATTGTATTAATGGTGGATACTGAGTGAGTATGGGGGAAATAGCACAATGTTGCCAAGCTCATGAGTTTCACTCAGAATCACTTCATATTGACAAGGTCAGGGTTGGAATACTAGACTGAACCAGCAGGCCATTTATTATGTAAATAGCTATCCTGTTCAAGCTTCCTGGGTATGTGAAAACTAATCTTATTTCCCTTGAAAGATGAAGCATAATTACTGCTTCAGAAAACAGGAAGTACTGTATAAATCAAGTAATACAGTGCTGTTGCCTGGTTGTTAGTAACTTAGTAACTTGGTCTTTTATGAGATTTCCTTTTCAGCGATAAATCAATGCCTGTATTTATTTACAGTCAAATTCTTCAATTCTCTCCAGTCTGACAATACTAGGTTTTCAGGTTATAGAAAAACTTGCTATGCCCTCTAAGCAGGAGAGAGTGAGTTCAGGTTGTGGTGTGTGGCTTCTAGAACTTGTATGTCAATGTAAAAACCGTGTGACAGCTTGTCAAGTAGCTTCTTACGGAGAATTACATTCAAAGACAAGCAGTTTTATATGTTAACAATCATGGAAATACACACAAGGTTAATGTAGGCTGTCTAGTCTCAAACACTGCCTTCACAGTTTCGAGCTCTGTCATTTTTATATGAACTTGAATTAATGATGTTTCTCCACCTTCTGAAAAGGCTCTCTCTAGCAATTAAGAAACTTAATTGCATTTGGTGGTTTATCCATAAACCAGATTTAGTAGCCTTTCAGGGACTGAATATGAATTTGCTTAAATTGTTTAGGAAATAATTGTTTCCTCCTATCTCTTTAGTTAGCGCCACAGACATTTTAAACAGTTACTTGTTTGTGACTATTGATATTTTTTCTTAATTGTTTCAACAGCAATTGTTCTGGGTTTGCTATGCAATCAGTATCTTGAGGCTTCAGAGCAGTATAAGGTAGTACTGAGAAATGTACAGTAAAGGGATGGTATCTGTTTAACTTGCATTTGCTGTCTTGTGGTGGTACCGCATTACTATGAAGCTTATGGCAGAAAAAAACTATTTTTCTGTTTACAAGAGAATACTATATTGGAAAATTACAGAAGCATTTTTGCAGGGAGGGAGGTGTGGTCTAGTACTAGCCTATTAATTATATTGAAAATGAGGGAACTCTAATAGATTTTGGTATGACAGCAGGTTAGAACTAAAACACAGGAAAGAAGCAGTCTACCTGACCTGCTTGCCCGTATTTTGCACACAGGCATGAGAATGAGGTATGGCTAGAAAAACTCTCTTCATCAGTTTCTTGCATAACTGTCTAAACAAAAACTTTGGAGAAGATTCTTCTTTCTCATCCTCTTATGGATGGGAGGTGGGTGAAGGGGAAGCATGGTGCTATGCCCAAAAGAAAAAGGATGGGAAACTAGGCCTTGAGTGGTGAAGTAACTTAACCTTATGCTAGAATATATTAAACGTGGTTATGTTCTTCTGTGACTTCTGTGATCTATAGCTAGTATTTCACTCAAAGTAGCAATAAAGAAGTAAAGTACTTATTGTTTAAAAGAAATGCTGAAAGTAGCTCATAAAAAGTACTTTTATGTATGGTCACGTTGAAGTTCGTTTCTCCTGCATGAGGATATTGTCTAAAGCACAGCTGGATAGGACGACCTCAGGAGGAGCTAATCCATGCTTTAGGAAATGGTTGGACTTGTGTTAGAAGAGCTACCTGTGCAAAGTCCTGCCTCTGACTGTTCTGATAGCTGTCATCTTTTGCATTGAGAGTAAGAGTCAGAGAAGCTAGTGAACAAGGCTAAGCAAACTTCATTTTATGCCAAGTAGTATTGAGTCTGGCATTGATGCAAGTAGCTGCCTTCAGAGTAGGTGGTGGTCATTGCCATAAGCCTCTGAAGCCATATGTTGACTTGTAGGACCAAAGTGACAAAACTGTTGTTGTATTTATTTTCAAGCTTTTCTTTTGTAAGCAGTAGTATACGCGGGGGGCACTGATTCTAGCTGTCTGTTTCTGGCAAGTTTGGCTGTTGTTTTTCTCCTGTGAGTGCAAGGTAGCTGACATGGCTTATGCTCTCCAAACCCTTCCAGGCTCTAAAAACTATCTGTGTTGCTGTGTGGAAGTTCATTATTACCCTGTTGTCAGCATGTGTTACACAACTGTAGATGTTCAGAGGTGTTCTTTGCAACAGTATCCTTAGAAATAAAGGATACTTTATTTCTCTTAAAGGATACTTTATTTATCTTGAGTTCAGAAGCAAACACCAAGGAATATGGATCATTACTAACTAGAATGGTTCTAAATGTGCAATGTTAACTTCAGGAGTTTCAAGATGCAAGACTGTGGTAGAATTGGATGGACTCTGAAGCCAGGAGAGAGCTGTCATTGTTCATGGCTGATGAAAACATGATGATAGCAGTAACAGTATTTAGCCTTTTACCGTGGGAAGTCGGGTATGAAACGACGTGTTTCTGTGGACAAAGAGATTTCATACACAACTAGCATTGATTACTGATATGAAGGCTGGCAAGCAGGTAGTTTTTCTAGACTTCATACTGAATTATACAAACATTGGAACTGGAGAGCTGCAATGAGAGAATGTTTGACTATTGGTCTTAGTCCAGTTAGAATACTTGTATTGGCATATGAGAGCACGGTAGTAAAGTGCCACTTCCTCTGCTGCCTGCAGTATGCCCAGTCAGCATGCTGACTCTGCATCTTAATCACAAGTTCTAGGGAGCTCAAAACAGATGGGAAGTTTGTTTTCGTGTTTTTAATGCTTCTGACCTGGGTGCTCTCTGGAAACACTTAGCTCTGTGCCAGGTAGTGGCTGTTCCTGCGCAGAAGAAAAGTAGTCCTGAGAGGAATGCATCTGTTTTATCTCAGCTGCGGCACTCAGCAATGATGTTGTTCCTTTTACCTCAGACAACTGCCGGCTTTCTGGAGATGAGAACTATATATATTTAAAGGCTAGCCCCTCTTGAGCATTGTAGCAATAAACTTGTGTCTCCAGTTTGTTTGCCTGAATGTGTGAATTGCTCTCTGCTCTTCCAAGGTAGGCAGAGCGGGTGCCTAGCTTATTTAAGCTGTTAATGTCAAGATGAGTTATAGACCTTGGCTTAGCTTTAATTCCAGCCCTGTCAAAACAAGGGCCGTTAAGACTGCTAGTGTGAAACTGGGACATAAATAGCCACAAACAAATTGAGGATACTGCAGCATAATGCTCTTAGTTGTAGGTGAATTAGCCATCTTATTTAAGAATGTGATGCAAAATAACTTGATTTTCTGCTTACTATTGTGTGACTTTGGTACAGTCTCTTCTTTCATTGAAGAGTGTATTAACATGGTTGAAACACTTCTGTGTGATAAGTTTATCCATGGTAGCGTTATGGGTGAGACAAAGGTAGTACAACTCATTACATCATGCGGGCAGGTGTTACATAGCAGTGTTCCAGAGAGGTGCCTTGCTGAGATTTAGCAGTTCTTGAAAGTCTTGATGTGTTTTGCGTAGTCTGGAGATTTAAATAGTTCCACAAACTCGAATGCTTGTCGCACAACTGACATATGTTCCCTATGGCTGTGTTTTAATACGATGAAATTTTAGGGTTCTATGGCAAAGATTCCTAGCTGGTCCTGTTCCTGAGGCTCTGCTGCCAGTGTCACTTCAGAGGGAGGAGTGCTGCAGCTGAAATAGGAAGCTATCAAACATGTTACTGCAGAAGGTAGCAGAAAGGCGACTTTGCTAGGAATGTTGGCTATAGCTTTTGAACTGATTAGGAAATAGGAGGTAACCAAACTAGGATAAGAATTACTAAGTGTTCCATGCAGGATTGTTAATCTTCCCCATAGAGACTAAAACAGTGATAGTCATGCTTCTTAACTTCTGAACTGTTGTCTGGTAGTCAGCTTCTAAGACAGGGAGGAGAAAGTGGAAGTAACCTTAGAACACTATCTGTAGCAGCTTCTCAGCAGTATCAGCTCTGTTTATGTAGTCTGAAGCATGATCTCATGATGAAGAAATGACCTTCTGCAGAATGATTGCTCACTTGGTTTCTTGTGCCTATCAGGGAAAATTGCAGAGATAAGGAAGTGACCGTGCAGAATAGAAAGTAACGCTCATTTGCCTAACTCCCGTATTATATACGCTAGTAAAGGTTTCCATACAAGTTACTGAAATCAGTAAATCTGGGTGTTCTGTCTTTTCTCAAATGGCTAAACTACAGTCACTTCTTTACAGATGCTGTTGATGGAGTGCTTAATGGAGATGTCTATCAGGTAAGACAGAAGTGTTGTGTGCTTAGAATGTGCTGTTCTGCTCTGAGAACTTTACCTTCATCTAGACCAATACTTCCCATTTCCTGTCTCTAATGTACTTCTATCTCATCTCTGAAGAGGAACTTCTATTATGATAGCTCATCTCATAAAGCTGTGAATGCTCTTAATATGCCCCTCCTCTGAACTTAGAGGCAACTTAAAGCAGCAGCCCATTTTGAGTTACGGCTTAATAGGACATAACCACTGTAAGCAGAATGACAGGCTCTGTGGTATGAGTGAATGTTTACTTGCCACTGGCTAATAAGCTGAAAGCATGCTCTGATTACTTAGTTTAAAGCAGAGTTTTCTGAATTGCTTGTTCTTTAAGGATCATTAATGCATTCTGATTGTCTTACAAAGATTGGTCTTACAAGGAGCTGACTGAAAACATTATACAATTCTTAGTGACATAAAGTTGCATGAAATCAAGCTGCTGGCTAAATACCTCAATCATGGTATGAAAGCATGTTAGTCAGCCATGGTAATGACAAAAGGAGATACTTGCCTTCCTTATAAGCATCAGGGAGGAATGAGGCATGCTAAGGCAATCACTGTCTTGTAACTGAATTTCACACCAGTTTGGCTAAGGCATTGTCACTACCTGGTATCAGAGTTGGCTGGGTAGCCCTGATTAAATGAATGCTTGGGAAGGGAACAGTGTTTCAGCTGTTTCTCCACAGAGTTTTAAATGAACACTGAGGTTTGTGGAGACACAAACAGTTTTCACTGCTGCTAACATTTTTATATCCTCACCATTGCTGTGAGATTGATGGTAAAACTGTATCTTACTGGCCCTTTGTGCTTCCTTATACAACAGAAGTTAATGAGATCTTGATTTTGTGTTTGCAGTTCCAATGACCAATTGCTTTGGTTGATACAGCTTCCTTTTAATGAGGAAGAAAAGACTGAATGGGCTATTTGTAACTTTTGTTTTAGTTTGGCCCTGTATCACAGAATCATCAGGGTTGGAAGAGACCTCTGGAGATCATCTAGTCCAACCCCCCTGCTACAGCATGGACACCTACAGCAGTTGCACAGGACGGCATCCAGGCGGGTTTTGAATGTCTCCAGTGTGGGAGACTCCACAACCTCTCTGGGCAGCCTGTGCCAGTGCTCCGCCACCCTCAGAGTAAAGAAGTTCCTCTTCATGTTAAGATGGAACTTCCTATGCTCAAGTTTGTGCCTGTTACTTCTAGTCCTATCACTGGGCACCGCTGAAAAAAGACTGTTCCCATCTACCTGGCACCCTCCCCTTAAGTATTTATAAGTATTGATAAGATCCCCTGTGAGTCGTCTTCTTTCTAGACTAAAAAGACCCAAATCCCTGAGCCTTTCCTCATAAGGAAGATGTCCCAATCCCCTAATCATCTCAGTAGCCCTTTGCTGGACTCTCTCCAGCAGTTCCCTGTCCTTCTTGAACCGGGGAGCCCAGAACTGGACACAGTACTCCAGATGCGGCCTCACCAGGGCAGAGTAGAGGGGGAGGATGACCTCCCTTGACCTGCTGGCCACACTCTTCTTGATACACCCCAGGATGCCATTGGCCTTCTTGGCCTCCAGGGTACATTGCTGGCTCGTGGTCACCCTGTTGTCCACCAGGACTCCCAGGTCCCTTTCGACAGAGCTGCTCTTCAGGAGGTCAGCCCCCAACCTGTACCAATGCATGGGGTTATTCCTCCCCAAATGCAGTACCCTACACTCACCTTTGTTGAATTTCACAAGGTTTCTCTCTGCCCAACTCTCCAGCCTGTCCAGGTCATGCTGTATGGCAGCACAGCCTTCCGGCGTGTCAGCCACCCCTCCCAGTTTTGTATCATCAGCAAACTTGCTGATGGTCCACTCTATCCCTTCATCCAGGTCATTGATGAATAGATTGAACAAGACTGGCCAATATGTTTTGTTTTGAATTGAATGCGAAGCTTGGTGCTGTTGCACCACCCTAGCTTCTTCTCTTTGCCTTATTCCTTCATTGAGGGCTACAGGAGGTCCAAAGAGGGGCAAGATTCAGCCAAATCTGTCATTAGCTGCAACCTATCTGGTACTGTGAGGAGTGGTATTTCTTAGGTCTGTTAACAGTAGGGTGAACCTATAAAAGTTGTTGGACTTAGTGTATCCACTGTGGCAAATAGCACAATATTCATTAGCTTTGCAAATCTGGTGTATTAATCATACCCCTATTCATTGTAAGTCTTTGAGCTATTGTATAATAAAATGTATGCTAGTACTCAATGCTGTTTTGATGCTTAAATGTTGAAATGCCTCTTGTGTTCTAAGCTGCATACAGGAATCCAAATTTTGTAATGTCTTTAAAAGACATTGGTTTTGAGTATCGGTTAAGTTTGCAAACGTCCCTGAAGTAGACAAGTAAGTTACAGAGAATGTTTTAAACTCCTGTGCACAAAACTGTTAAAAAAAAAATTACTTTCACAGCAATTATTGAAGGTGAAATGAACTGGAGGATCTCTAGGCCTGCAGCTGCATAGTGAGATGCTAGCCATTGTCTTCTGCTTTCTTTAGGTGTAGAGCTCTGACACAGTTTGACTTGCCAGTCAACTTGAATTTGTGTTTGATCTCTGATTGCAAGAGGCAGTCCTGTATTAATTCACTTCAACCCTGCTGTAATTTGTGGCAAGATGTTTTTCATGTTAATGGTGGAAATGTGATATAACATCAGGTGAATGTGTTATGTGTTCAGTTCAAATAGAGTCTAATTTTATGTATCTTGCAGGCAGTTATGTGAAATATTCACACGTCATGTATTAATGACATTACTATTCCTTCCCTTTAAGGAGAGTAATGGTCCAACAAACTCCTATGCTGCCATATCCCAAGTAGATCGACTGCAGTCAGAACCAGAAAGTATTCGTAAGTGGAGAGAGGAGCAAAAGGAGCGCCTGGAGCAACTTGGTAAGGAGGCTGTTTGTTGCAGTAGTGTTCTTGTAGTGTTCTTGGTTGTGAATAGCTTAGTGGCAGCTTCTTAAGCAGCAGAATTCTCAACCATGCCATCTGGCTTCTGGGAATCTAACATGCTTCTTGAGTTTGAGCAGCAAGTCTGGAAGAGTCTTCCAGTAATCATACTTAATACTGGTGTTGGAGCGAGCAAGCAAGCAAGTGGCTCTTTGAACCTTATGAGTATTCATGTGTCCTGCCCCTTACTTAAAAATAAGCTGATAGCTTTTATCAACAGAACAGCTTTTATCAGCAGAAAAGTGAATAAATACTGCAGTTATCAGCATTTTTTCCAAAGGATAAAGATGGCTCATTCTGTAGTTGCTGAGGCCATCTGTTGTCTTATAGCTAAGTTAAGTAATGGACTAGTAACTAAACTAAACTAAATACAGCTATCAAATGCAGTAAAACCTACCTGTGGACAGTTTCTAAGAACCTACAAACTCCTATGATTTCCATTTACATTAGAGAGGAAGCTTTGCTTGAAATT
Organism: Pluvialis apricaria; assembly: GCA_017639485.1. Lineage (NCBI taxonomy): Eukaryota > Metazoa > Chordata > Aves > Charadriiformes > Charadriidae > Pluvialis > Pluvialis apricaria. Next base: position 52,359,942 of record CM030044.1, on the reverse strand, counting down.
GTTAGGATGGAATCTTCTGTACAATGTGATTCTGGATAGAGCTGAGCCTGTTGCTCCTCTTATGGGCTAGTTACAGCAGATGAGCTTGTCCTGAACTGTAGGCTGGGTGTAAAAGCACGCTGAGTGCCAGGCTCCCTCGCTTTGTTTAAGCACAGAGGCTTTACTGAGCTTTGTTCGAGCACTAGCATAGCAAGGTGGCTGTTTCTGTTTTTGAACAGTTTGCAGGCCAACAGACTTACTGAATCTGAATTAGTCTACAAATGCCTATCCTAAACTGAAGTGGACTGTCCCAGTTATGCGGTGCAGGCATTCTGTTTAGCTAATCTTCTAAATACCATGAACATTCAGAGTTCTCATGGCCTAAATCAGGAAATCTCCTAACCTTTATCTGAGTAGATCAAGCAACTGTCTGCACTAGAGTGCACTCTAAGCCATTAGCTGAAACATTAGCAATATTCAGCTGGAACAAACATGACTGACAAATCAATTCTTAAATATTCAGATGCGAATTCACGAAAGCAGGAAGCAGAATGGAAAGAGAAAGCAATAAAGGAGTTGGAGGAGTGGTATGCAAGGCAAGATGAAAAGCTCCAGAAAACAAAAGCCAGCAACAGGTAAGGTTTCTCCAGCCATCTGAAGACTTATGGTACTGGATATGAAAGTAATGGGGCAGGTTGGTTAGAATACTTCTAGTACGTCCCAAGGCACTAGTCCTTGAGATCTTTAAAGTCACCTGTCCTACTAAGAAATGGGTTTCCAGGGGTAGACAGTGATTTTAAATTTTCTTAGAATCTAGATTAAATGTCCAAGAATAGCAAGAGAAAGCATTAAGATAATGAACCAGAATTACTGACGATTCTGTAAGACACAAAGTTTGAACATGACCAGAAAAAGCTATATTCTACCCACTTGTTGCATGCTCTCAGCTGCACAGGTCTTCAGCAACTGTAATTACCTACTTTGAGACTAGCAATCTTACTTCCTATCTTTCGAACACATGGAAGTGGCCTTCTAGTTAGTCTTTGCTACAGGTTATTTCATTAGATATCTTAAATGCTTTGGCTGCTCCTTTTGGAAGCGTTTGAGAAATAACCTGACTCAGTTCTGCTAGTGAAGAACTAAATGCTGACTGCGTCTGTGTTGGGTTTGAATTGTCTAATTATGGGCCCTAGGGCAGAAACTAATGACTTGGCTGCTAGTCTAGTGAGCTCTTACACTTTCTTAGAGGTTCCATGTGAAATTTTGACTTCAAGCTACATAAAGGTAAATGTGATAGTACTGACTTAATACCACTTAGATCTCTACTTCTGACCTAGGGTTGCCAGCGTCATTCTGTCCAGGTAATCAAGGCTGCTTTATACTTTGGGAACCCACAGACTTCACGATGAACTGTTGTGTTTTTTGTTTTTGGTTTTTTTTTTTGAAACACCATTTTTCTTATCAAAATGGTCAGCAGGTTTGTCTTGAGTAAGTAAAGTCCTAGGTAGACTGTACTACTTACTAAAGGAAGAAGGGAGGCCTACACTTCCTCAAGAATTATGGATTTGACAATTCCATTCAGTGAGGTGCATCCTTTTGGTTTGGTCAAGAAAGGGAAATGTGATTGGCACACTTCTAGTTGGTGGTCAGACCTCATGATACTCCTACAGCTTTATTGTTGCCAGTGTTTGAGTGCAGGGTATGCATTCTGGAGCAGAGCCCGTTTAACAACTGTTGCACAGAAGGAGTGTTTGGCATTCTGTCATCAGCCTGGTGAGATTTCTGTCCTGATGGTAGTTTCTGTCCACTGGAAGTAGCCTAATACTAACACTGGGACTCTAGTTCTAAACTAGCTGGTCCCAACTTCTAGGATGTAGCAGAGCTTTTGTGTGCCCCTCTGAGTCAAAGGCTTAATTGATACATTCCATGTGGTAGCTGCTTTCCTGTTATAGTAAGTCTAGGTGATACAAGGTTAATGTGCTTGTTAAAACTGCCTTCAGCTGTGTTCTGTACTTCTCATCCTTATCTCTTTTCTCCTGCCTGCTTGCCTGCCTGTTGGACTACTTGCTACCTAGGGTGGCAGATGAAGCTTTCTACAAACAACCCTTCGCTGACGTGATTGGTTATGTGTATGTTGCTTAACTACTAATTCTGTTTGCTAGTCAACTAGGTAATAAGGAGGGTCAGAAATAGCGTTGAATGTCTGAAGATGACTTCTGAATATTTCGGGGCAGTATAAGTAAACAGCCTTTACTTTTGGGACTGACTTTGATCTGCAATATTAAGTGCAGTTTTCCTGTAAGGATCCTGTACACTGCACAACATCCAGCACTTTCAGGTTAAGTCATGTAGTATACATACAGCTGGAATTTTGGTAATGACTTCAGTAGTCTTTAGATGTAGGGGTTTACAGTTGTTTCCAGGCCAATGAACACTGCTTAGCAAGATGCTTTGCTGGGTATGTGGGTTAGCATCTGCAGTCTCACATGGGTGCTGTATTTAGTCCTAGTAATTTTCACAGAGAACCACAATGTTTAGCTTTGCATTCTCTGTAGTAGGCATTGAGCTCCTGATCTGTGCTCATTTCTCTACGTAATCAGGAAAATATTCAAGCAATGCTTGCACGTAAAGCTCTGTAAGCCAAGGAAGGTAGAAAGGAATCACCTGCCATAAACCAGGGTAGAAGAGATGCGTGCATATAGAAATAGGATGCTATTAGAGAACAGATAAAAAGTACAAGAAGGTGATACTGGAAAATCAGCATTGGCTGCTGGAAGAACACTTAGGAGAGCTCTGTGTAGACATTTTGCCAGTCTAATGGATCAATGAAAATACAGCTGTGACTTTCAAGCCCCAATGAGTTTGCTAGGTTCTGTGGGGTGGAAGGATTGCAATGTTCGTTGGCTTGTTTATGTATTTTAATTTCTTCCCTTAATTTGTAGACTTGAATTGAAAGATGGCCATGTCACAGATTCTAAGGTGACACCCTTACAAGGTGTATTGGTGAGCCATGGTGTGGCTTTGAGTGCATTAATATTGAAGGTCCAGTGTGGAATTCATTACCTAACTGTAGGTGGATGTAAACCAAGACTTGTGAAATGATGGATTTACAGGTGGTTTTTGACTTTTCTGAAGTCTTCTGGAGTTTATTTTGATAGATTTTTCCAATAAAACCCTTATTTTCTTATATGCAATGCAAATGTGCAGTCTAAGTGCTGCAGAATAAAATTGACAGCCTGTTTGCTGAATGTAGGCTAAGCTAAGCTACTAGTGCATGTTCAGCCAGCTGATCATCTGCATTAAACTCATTCTCATTTTCTATATCTGACTTAAACTTTCTCTCCTTGTTTCTTTTCTTCTCTTCACCTTTAAGCACAAACATAAATCATCCTTGCTACAGCCTAGAACAGTTAAGTAAAAAAATCTTCACTGCCCCTTAAAAGTGTCATGTCACGTAAAGTAGCAGTGTTGTAGTGACCCTTGTCTTCAGTGGTGTCTGTAACCTTATCATCCCTGTGAACAGTGCTGAACCCTCATGGGAGAGTCATCTTCACTGCTTTTTCTGTACTATTTGTTGGAGTAGATGGATTTGGTTTGATCTCTTGATGCTTACTGCTCTTGCATTCAGGCAGCTACCAGGGGCCTCACAGTTCACGTAAACTAGATGCTGGAGTGTTATGCTGCCAACAACATTGCTTCAATGCAAGGATAGCAATGCCAAAAGGATACTGCTGGGAAGCCACTGGCCTTAAGCTGTACATAATATAAAAAGCCTCCTTTAGAGTCACCTTAGGGTGAGAGCAGGGGAAATGTGTTTATCCTGTGAGCTGACCTAAAACAAGTCATCCCCTCTGCCAAGTTATGCTTTAGTCTATACCACTTACAAGCATGGGATTCATGACTTAAATTACTTTTGATTCATGCTGCTTCATTACAGCATTGGGAATCATCAGCAGATAGTTTTATGATGGCCTGTAGGCCTTGGGGCTAATTTAAATCCTAAAATGGAATCTATTTTAAGACACGCTTGCAGGGAGTTGTAAATTTCCAGTTGGCAAGTGTTCAATATAAGCCATCAAGTGGCAGACACTTAACTAGTTAAGGCTTGAGCACTTCTCCATAAATAAAATGCCTACATGGGAGTACCTTACTTCTTGGCAGTTTGTGTGGTGACTCCTTGGGCAAAGACTCAATAATTGTTCTTAAAACCAAACACCTGTATTCCAACATTTTACACAGCAATCCTCTGCACTGCTTGTGCATAGCATACTAGTGCAACCTACTTTCATCTCCAGGGTTGGGGCAGTGGGAGCTTAAGTAGCCATGATGTCCACGAGCAGTTGTCAGGTCACATTTCTTATGAAACATGCTGAAAGAAACCGCATCCTGTATGCGGGAAGGAGCGCCTTACATGTTGGGCATTAACGCAAGGTGCATTGCATTGCTTTTAGGGCAGCTGAAGAAGCCTTTGTGAATGATGCAGAAGACGTTTTTCCGGGCACTGAGTGGGAACGTGTGGCTCAGCTCTGTGACTTTAATCCCAAGTCTAGTAAGCAGGCAAAAGATGTTTCCCGCATGCGTTCAGTCCTCATCTCACTCAAGCAGGCTCCGCTGGTTCGCTGAAGGAAGGCACAATGGAAACACTACAAATGCAGTATCTTAACCATACTCAGAGAAGCTATGTTTGCAGTAATTGGATTAATTGTTTCAATGTTTTTTTTGGACCAAACCTCATGATGTATCTAGAGCTGAACATTGTTTGATTGCATGTTCTTCCTCATGTTTCCTTTCTGTGTCTGAAATGGGAGAACCTCCAAAACTGTAGTCTCTGTGCTGTTGTGCACCGAGATGTCGCTTCCCACATTACTGATATTAAAGGTCTGTTAAACAGCAAAATGTGTTGACTTTGGATGAATTAAGAAGGTCTCCTCTTCCCTTTTGACAGGGGGTGTTTGAACTGAGTCTGATAAAATGTTTCTCTTAATTGCTAGTGCTATCACCTTGCTGGTGACTGATCAGCCAGCAATGCTTCTGGTCTCTAAGAGGCTGTCCTGCTTGTCTATAATCTTTCTTAAAGCTCTTGAGAGCTTTAGTTTAAAAACTGCTTCCCTATACAATTTATCACACAGGATAGAAGCTCTAGGAAACTGGAGCAGCAGGCTTGTTAAGGAGCTTATCTCACTTCAGGCAGAACTGAAGACACTGCCTTCTGCAAGTAATCAGTTCTGTGTAGTTTTCAGCTGTCACTCCATATGCAGATCTTAGGCTAGAAATACAGTACAAGCGCACTGAGTAGTTAAAGCCTTTGATATTCTGCTGCATATTCTATTCTGCCATGTATTCAGCTCTGGCTTCATATGGAAAGTCCTGCTGTGCAGAGGCTGTTCTGTTTTGAACTGTGTCCTCATCCTTACTGACTCTTGCAGACACTTTTCTCCCACCAGGGTGGTGAACGGGAGATTTGGAGAGCAAGAGAAGGGAAGACTTGCTCTTACTGCTGCTCGTCTACTGAGCTGGAGCTCTGTCTGACAAGGTGGTTGAATTTGACACAAACTGATCCAGAAAGTCTCTGTTCTGCTGCTTCCTTGGCTCTCTAATCTCACCCAGCATTCACAGAGGCTGTATTGTAGCCTTGCTCTGGTAAGACTTACCTTAGCTGTCTGTCTTGTAAGAATAGTCTGTTCAGTCTCACACATTATTTTACTGTTTTTATCAAAGATACAGTAGCTTAACTAGTGTGTAGCAGCGTTGCTGTAATACCTTTTGTGTACAAGATGGAAGATTAGTCTAGGCAGTTTGAAGAGGGCTGCAGATGTAGATGAAAACTTAGTAAGGTTCAGGGAGTTGCTGCACCGCAACTGTCCTACTAGTGGCTGTGTCCCTTTGGTGGATAAGAAGATATTGAATAAATGGTTGCCAGTTGGACTTCAATAATTAAGCTGTACCTTACTGTTGTCTATAGTGACTGGAGCTATTCTTGTGTTTGCAAGTGTATTCACACTACTGATGAGTGGTGACAAAAATGACAGTAGACTACAGGTCTGGAAGCTTAACTCCATGGAAGATTAAAGCAAGAAAATATTTTCTAAACTGCACAGGGATACCACAGGTAAGTTTAATAGGACTGAACCACAGAGCAAGTCCAGAGAATACTGATACTCAATGTTAGCCCTGACCTTGACTGAAAACTTCCTTTCTTCTAGGGCAGACTTTAACCTGTTTAGGAGCATGGTTGAGTGTCCCTTGGGAGGCAGTTTTGAAGGGCAAGGTGCCCAGGAAGGCTTGGTCATACTTCAAGCAGGTACTTTTAGGAAGCACAGGAGAAGGCCATCCCCATGTCCTGGAAAATGGGTCGGCGGGGAAGAAGACCAGCCTGGCTAAATAGAGAGCTTTGACTGGACCTCAGGAAAAAAAGGAAAGCTTACATTCTCTGGAAAAGGGGGTTGGCAACTTATAAGGATTACCAAGATGTAACGAAGCTATGCAGGGGGAAAATTAGAAGGGCCAAAGCTCAATTGGAACTCACTTGGCCACTGCAGTTAAAGATAATAAGAAGAGATTCTTTCGGTATATCAATAGAAAAAGGAAGACTAGGGAAAATGTAGGCCCACTGATGAATGAGACGGGTGCCCTAGTCGCGGAAGACACAAAGAAGGCAGAGTTGCTGAATGCCTTCTTTTCTTTGGTCTTCACTGCTAAAACTGTCCCTCATGAATCCCAAACCCTGGAGGCAAGGGGGAAGGTCTGGAGAGAGGAGGATTTTCCCTCAGTTGAGGAGGACCAGGTCAGAAACCACTTGGCCAAGCTGGACATCTGTAAGTCCATGGGCCCTGATGGGATGTACCCGGGAGTGGTGAGAGGGCTGGCAGATGTTATTGCTAGACCACTCTTCCATCATCTTTGAAAGGTCATGGGGAACAGGAGAGGTGCTGGAGGTCTGGAGGAAGGCTGACATCACTCCAATCTTCAAAAAAGGCAAGAAGGAGGACCCAGGGAACTACAGGCCGGTTAGTCTCACCTCTGTCCCTGGGAAGGTAATAGAGCGACTCATTCTGGATGTCATCTCCAAACACGTTAAGGAACAGGAAGTTATTGGAAGTGGTCAACACAGATTTACCAAGGGTAAATCATGCTTGACCAATGTGATAGCCTTCTATGATGTTATAACTGGTTGGATGGATGAGGGGAGAGCCGTAGATGTCATCTACCTTGACTTCAGCAAGGCTTTTGACACTGTCTCCCATAACATCCTCATTCGGAAGCTGAGGAAGTGCGGGCTAGATGAGGTGACAGCAAGGTGGATTGAGAGCTGGCTCTGTGACAGAACTCAGAGGGTTGTGATCAGTGGCACAGAGTCTAGTTGGAGGACTGTAACCAGTGGTGTCTCCCAGGGGTCAATACTCAGTCCAATCTTGTTCAGCATATTCATCAATGACATGGATGAGGGGACAGAGTGTATCCTCAGCAAGTTCGCTGATGATACCAAACTGGGAGGGGTGGCTGACACTCCAGAGGGCCGCGCTGCCATCCAGCGTGACCTGGACAGGCTGGAGAGATGGGCAGAGAAGAACCTAATGAGGTTCAACAAGAGCAAGTGCAAGGTCCTGCACCTGGGGAGGAAGAATGCTAGGCACCAGTAAAGGTTAGCGGTGGACAAGCTGGGAAGTAGTTCTGAGGAGAAGGATCTGGGGGTCCTGGTAGATAGTAAATTATCCATGACCCAGCAATGTGCCATTGTCGCCAGGAAGGCCAATGGAATCCTGAGCTGCATAGGGAAGAGTGTGGCCAGTAGGTCGAGGGTGGTCATTCTCCCCCTCTACTCTGCACTGGTGAGGCCACAACTGGAATACTGTGCCCAGTTCTGGGCTCCCCAGCTCGGGAGTGACAGGGAACTACTGGAGAGAGTCCAGCGCAGGGCAACTAAGATGACTGAGGGATTGGAGCATCTCCCTTATGAGGAAAGGCTGAGAGAGCTGGGACTCTAGCCTGGAGAAGAGAAGACTGAGGGGAGACCTTATAATGGCGTACAAGTATCTAAAGGGTGGGTTGAAGAAGGATGGAGCCAGACAGTGGTTCAGTGGTTCCCAGTGACAGGACAAGGGGCAATGGGCACAAGTTGGAACATAGGAAGTTCCGTTCAAATGCACAGAAAAACTTCTTTACAGTTAGGGTGACAGAGCACTGGAACAGACTGCCCAGGGAGGTTGTGGAGTCCCCTTCTCTGGAGATTTTCAAGACCCACCTGGATGCAGCCCTGAGTAACGTGCTCTAGGCAATCCTGCTTTGGCAGGGAAGTTGGACTAGATGGTCTCTAGAGGTCCCTTCCAACTCTGAAAATTCTGTGATTCTACTCACCCCAAAGCTCTACAAAGTCTTCTAAAATGAATTGGTAATTTAATAAAACAAAATCCACTGCATTAAATATACAATGTTTAAAATGTTAATTTGAATTTACTGTAATTTGAAAGTTCAGCAGATTAGAGGGGTTCCTGCACACTGAGTTATGGAACTGATTGATCACCACATTGTCCTATCTCATAGCATTAAGGGTATGATTTCAAGCTGCAATCCAAGAAAATGGGCAAATACTCAAATTCAAGGCCAAAGCAATGTTACAGAAGTTAAGAGTGTTTTATAAGCTGGATTTGTAGGGGCTAACAATGTGTCTGAAGTTTTTTTGTGTACACATCTAGCTGGAACATTTAACAAGCAGCTCTGTGGGTTTTTGTTACCTCTAGCTCTTGTGCTGAGATTTTTTAGATTCTCTCTTTTGCCTTAATTTTATATTCAAGTATGCTAGCTCAGTCTCCCTCCTACCTCCTGTATCAGTGCTGTCACAGAATCATGTTCTGGCTGAGGTTGTGATGGACTGCTGGAGGTCATCTGGTCCAACTTCCCCGCTCAAGCAGGGTCACGTAGAGCCGGTTGCCCAGGACCATGTCCAGATGGCTTTTGAATATCTCCAAGGAGGAAGACTCTACAACATTTCTGGGCAACCTGTGCCAGTGCTTGGTCACCCTCACAGTGAAAAAGTGTTTCCTGATGTTCAGCAGGAACATACTGTGTTTCAATTTGTGCCTGTTGCATCTTGTCTTGGCACCAGTGAAAAGAGTCTGTCTCTGTCCTCTTTGCATCCTCCCTTGAGGTGTTTGTACATATTTATGAGATCCCCCCGAGCCTTTTCTTCTCCAGGCTGAATGGTCCCAACTCACTCAGTCTTTCCTCATAGGAGAGATGTTAAATTGCTTAATCATCTTTGTGGCTGGACTCTCTCCAGTACGTCCATGTCCAGAACTGGACCCAGCACTCCAGATCTGTCCTCACCAGTGCTATACTCAGACTTTTTGTGTCTGAGAATTATTTTAGATATTTAGACCTTGTGACATGTGTAACAGGTTTAAAGCAGCCACAAACTAACATGCTATGGCTTGCCTGTTTCTTGCTGATGTTTTTTTTTCTGCACAGCTGGTAAAGAGGGAAATGTATAGTTTACTAGCTTGTGTTTTAGACTGGACAAGGTGGGTGTCTGTTGTCTTTGCTGAAAGAGGATTCCTCCAAGTAGGAATTCCACCTGTCATATGGGCAGGCTTGTTCCTCTGCAGAACCGTTGTGCTGCAGCAGCACACTGTACCACTGGGTGGTAGTGTGCCTGGGGCTGCACCAAATCTGCAGGATCCTCAGATGTTACAAGGTTACTTACAACCCAGGCCTTTGTGGTCTGATGTTGTAGGGGATGGTCCATTTAAGTGTTCTAGTATTTGCTAGTAAAGTATGTTCTAGTCCAAGAGAGCGTGGGCTACTCAACACTGTTCAATAGGGTAATGTTTCATTAGATCTTGCATCAGTAATACAAGTTTCACTGACAATTATGTACAATTAGTGTTCCAATGCTTTTGTCTACAGTTACAAGCACGCATTTAATCTCTTGCTTCATGTGGCTGTTTACGGGTCACAGTTGGTTATCACGTGCAGAAGTTTTACCCAGCTCAAGGCATGAGGTATGCATGAGGTAACATCTTACTAGCTTTTTAAAAAATGCTATATCCATACTTATCACAGGGTTGTGAAATTGAAATTAAATTAGAGGAACCCATGGAAAAAAATGACATTTCTTAAAAAATCTACCTTAAATATAGTCTTCATACACTTTCTAATTAAGTACAAATTTGGCACTTTATTTGCGTTTAAAATTTCTGTGTAATGTGCTTCATGCAAAATAAGCTGGAAGACTTAGTATTCAGAACACTGCAGATACAGAGTTACAGCAATGGTGGTCTAATAATACAATCAAGGCAAAAGTGGTGTGGAGGTATCTCATCTCTTTTTAGACTAATAGAGAAAAATGTGTGCTTTCAATCATGCAAAACTTTCTTCAGCTGGCAGTAACAGCTTAACTGTAATTTGTGATTTGTTAAGGATAAAACTGATATCTGTGTGAGGTCAGAAGGAGGGCTGTGAACTCAAAAGCTTCCCTCAATTATGACAGCAGCAGAAAGAACTTGATGTATTACCTGCCTTCGCATTGCCTTGCTCAATCTGAAAAAGCAGTCATCTGTCTGATTTTATACCAAACTGCAATATACAAGCAGTGAGTGTTTTGGGTGCCACAGCAAGGAATATGGTTTGATCTTGGTTTGTGTGAATGTGCCAAATAAACCAACCCAGAAGCATGACAACTGTATGTGCAAACTTAAGCAAGACCTAAGAAAAACTTGGCTTTCTGTGTCTTCAGAATCTCATGAGCATTTTTAGTTGTTACTACAAAGTGCAAAGCATCTGCTTTCAGATTATGAAGCAAACATAGCTTGGTGCCATACTAAAACAACTGCACTAAATACATGGCTTTAGCATCACCACTTCAGCTGCCAAAGCACTAGTTCTAATATGCCTTTGATAAACCATTTTCCAAACACAATTATCTGGAATGGTCCAAGGGGTGTACAGTCCAGGTGTTTTACCCTTACTAATGCTTGTGAAGTCTCCACAGCATTTGAAAGGGACAGAGTACTCAGATTTCACTGATGCAGATTGAGTCAGAGTATGAACTGTCTGCACCTTACTGTCTGATGTGTTTTCGTGATACAAACCTGACATTGCCTCCAGGTGTAGTATGCCCAAGTTTCTGACAATTTTGATATGCTTAAATGGAGGAAGAACCATGCTTCAAGAGCACCTGAATGGCTGAGGCATTTGTTAATTCTGTGTAGGTGGTAAATCAGAGTCAAAATAGTGAATAACTATAAACTTGCTGCACAGGAGAAAAAAAAGAAATTTGAAACCTTGATGCTGTACTGATTAGCTATGTCGCCTGCAAAGCATCAGCAGTGATCTGTGAGAAGACAGCTAGCAAAACTCAGCTTGCTGCCTCATGGTCCCAAGTCCTAGTGGTTGGGTTTCTATGTTTAGGCAGAGCAGTCATGGATGAAGCACAGACTTTTTCCACAAGATGCAAGGATAAGGAGCAATGTGGTAGAGGGCTTACTTTGGTTACAGGAATTAATTATACACTACAGCACTAAGAACTGCAGTTTTAAGTCACTTTCCAATCTTTTGCCACTCTGCTGTTTAAGAACTGCTGGTGCTTGCTCATGCAATGCTGATTATAAACATGCGTGTCCATGAAGGGTCTCCTCCTGCCCAAGCTCTTGAGTGTCATATGCAGTTCTGCTTAGAGGGCTGGACAGTGTCATTCTTGCTAAGGCTTTAGCAGGTGGGATACCACACACACTTAACAGGGACACTGCAAAACCAAACCTCCTCCTCCAACAGACAGTATTAGCAGATGCTGCCATCGCAGGTAAGGAGAATGCACTGCTGCTTTAGGCTCTGAAATGCTGATAATAGTTGGGGAAGGAGAGTTCAGCTGTTGTCATGTACATTTGCTCCCCTTCCAGTAATAGATACAAAGCCTGGTTTGCTGTCACTGGAGCCCATGACTTTCATGGTATGGGCTGCTTTAAAATACATAGGGCCAGCATCAAGTAATCAGAGAGCACAGTACTGCAGATGTTCTGTGAACATCTGATGTTTGTTCCCCCAAGACTGAGCACGAGTGGGAGCTAGTGTCTGTAAAACCTCTGGTCCACCATAACATGCCTGAAGTGTGAGCGAGGCTTCTGAACAGGTGAAGGAGAAACAAACAAAATCACTACAATGCTATAAAATGTTTTTTTATTCTTTCTGATTTTATGAACCCACAAATTCTAAAGGAAAACTGCAACAATTTCTGCACCACTTGCACATATGCAGCAGGTTCTTGTCAAGTTGAAAGAAAAAGTATTTTTAAAAGCATTTGAAGAACCATTTTCTTAATAGGACTAGATGTTAAAGGTGTTTAGAGTAAAACTTTTCAAGTGTGTTTTAGTCTTTCATGTTTTCTCTGTGCCTGTACCCTCCCTTCAACTGCTAGTGAAAAAACATATCTGGCATGTGAGGTATCAAAAATATAGAGGTTCAGGAGATCTGGAAAGCAAAAGCCTGGTCCCGCTTTTAGTCAGGCATTCCTTGTGATGCTAGAGGATAGAAAGATTAAATGACAGAGCTCCTCTCTGTTAGAACCTCAATACTGTTACTCCTGACCTACACTACTATCACTGTAGAGCAAAGCCAATTTCTCCTTGGCCTGGTCATGGAGCTGCTGCTCTGGTATTGAAGTTAGTGGGAACCACCAAGTAAACCAAGACACATAGGAAAAGGAACTAAGAACCCCTGATGACATAAAGCCTACTACAACTTTGCAAATGGTCAAGAGCCCACATTTGCTGATTCTGAGAAAAACTATGGTATAGAGGCTGCACAATTATTCCTGGAGATATCAAGAATGAGATCAGGTTGTTTCTGAAATCTGCTATGAAGATGTGAATTCTCAGTAAGCATTCCTTGTGGAGCAGAGGATGACGTGAAGGCAACTTGTGTAGATTATATCCCAGAATTAGCCAGGAGAGTGGTTCACTATACTAACAGCTATTCAGTCCAAGATTATTGTGCAGCAGCGGGTAGTGGTTGCAGAAGGTTGTTTCATCAGAGAAGATATTTGAGTGTTGAAATAGCCCCTTTTATTCCCTTGTACTAGTATATTACTGGAGTTTTGCGAATATAATCAGTGGCTGAGTCAGACATCAAAACAGGCCATTAAATGCAGGATGGAGGATGGTCCTGTGGCTGTTCCTCCAAAGGTATCTTCTTTCTGGGACAGCCGATCACATAGAAGGGTCTGTTTCTCAGTTTCTCCTTGTGTCAAATAGTTATTACTACAATATCTTGAAAGTGTGCTTAAAAGCAGCTGGATAGAGACAGAGCTATATATCAAGAAGGACTAGTTAAAGAAACATAAACCATGGTTTATCTAGGCAAGCTTTCATTGGTATTTGCATACTTTGCTCCCAGGCTTCTGAATGTGTTGAAGATGAGGATAAGGATCAGATTTGACTTTCCATCCTGCAAGCTAATGGTGAATGCAGGACAAGAACAGTGTACCTGCAGCCACCAGAACTGCTGAGGAGATACACTTTGTCACTGCAGTAGAAGAGTTTTCCTGAAAGGTAGACTTTTTATGATCAGACGCACCACATAGCCAAAATTCAGCTAACAGGCTACCAAAGAATAAACAGTCCCCTCTCTGCTAATGAGGCAGATAAAGTAGTAGACTAAGTCCCTTGAGAAGACCCCAAACAATAATATTCAAATAATTTACCGTTGGACATAGTCAGAAGACAAAGATGCTCACTGCTACACTTGTCAGTTTCTTTGGACTGTTCTGCAGGCTGTAAACTCACTAGACAATGGTATTTTTTTCTTCATATGCAGAGCTTCTAAAATGGGACTCTGCCCCCTAAAGATGATGTAATAAATAACTGCCTCCACCAAATTCTGCATGAACTACAACTTCTGGGTGCAGTCTTTTTGATTGTAGAGGCAATTTCCCTTGTTTCCACCCACTACTTGCTATTGGTGATTACATTGTATTTACTTTGTGGGTGGAAGCCTGGGAACTGAAAAGCTGGTCAGGCTGTAGACTTCTCATTTCACATAGGTGAGAAATGAGATACGGATCCCCAAGTGTTAGCTATAATTTGACACACCATACACGTATTGCCCACCATACATCAAGATATGCTCATAAATAATTCAGCTATGCTTACAGTAACATAGGGGCTTACCAGCAGAGGTGATTAAAAACAACGGAATTGCACATTAGTTCCTATGAAGTCAGATGAAATTTAGGAAAAATACAAAAAGGTAACCCCTCAATTAGGAAATGCTGAAGTAGTCACTAACTATTCAGAACACTACTCTGATTCAGTAGGTGCTCTCATCAAAGAAAAATTTTGGGCAAAGTATTCCCTCCACCCATTAGGAATCTGAATAGTCCATTTCTATAATTCTTCCAGGTACCTAGTATATTCTACGTGTAGTATAATCCAGTACCAGGCTAGCAGCTCCAAGAAGAGCAGGATCTGCTAGATTTGAGACCACCACATCCACAGTTTTAACAGAGGACAGAGCCTGTCGATTTATCACATCTTTGACAGCATTAACATAGTGGCTAGCCAGAACTCCAGAAAGGATCACAAGAGAGGGGTTCACGGTGTGCAGAATGTTCACAACTCCAAGGCCTAATGCTGTCCCAGCTGTAAAGATAAAGTAAAAAGAAATTAAGTAGAATAGTCAAAGGAGTCCAGGCATCAGTAGTTATAATAGGTCTGTTAGCAGTAAATGACACTGTCAGGAAAGTGTTCTAATCCAAATGGCACACAGTTTTGAGTTTATGTTATCAGACAATATGAGTTTGCCATTAATTTTTCTTTCAAAAGTAAAAGAAAGGCAATTTTATTGCACAATAATGCATTATCCAATGATATGGATGTGAAAGACAAAGCAATGCATTACCACACTTGTAAGCTAATAGAAAATGGGAAAGCATTACTCTGCCATCTTAGTGCTATCAACTATGTATGAGGAAGAGGACTGCGTTTAAAGCTAGTAAAATATCCCATGTAAAGTAATATGTAAATTGTTTTTGCTAGCCATTCACTTGCCTACAATGGAATGTCCCCAAATTTTCCAATATGAGAATGTTGAGACCGAACTTTTTTTAAGCCGATCTTTGCAGAAGCTTTTAGTCTTCTCATTTATTGAAACAGACACTTCTAATACACACTTCTGCTCACACTTCCTCCAACACTTATGTTTCACATTTCATTACCAGTAGTAATTTTTTTATACAGAGGTCCTTAACATGGAGTTTGTACCGTTACAGTGCATTACTACTTCTGTATCCCCAAAAATATAATCATGGGAGGGTTCTACCCTTTGGGCTGTGTGCTCACCTGTTCTGAGAATGCTGTCTGCTTTTGTGTTCCCAAGTTTAGCTGCTTGAATGAGATGTGCAGCACTAACAACCTCTTCCTTCTTCATTGACATTCCTTCTACTAAAAGCAGATCCTCTGTTTGAAGAGAAGGAGAGAAAGCCAAAAGAAAAACAGAGTGATATAGTAAGTCAAGAAATGGAGGGTGACAAACAGGCAGTTAAGATCTTTACATCTCTTTTACTTGCATACTGAAGTCTGAATACTAAGCAATCTGTCCAACCCTGAGGTTTTCCAAAGCAATCACATCTGTATTATTCAGGGAACTACCTGTAGAAGCAGGGCATCAAACTCAAACAGTTAAGAGTATAGTAATTCACTAGTCTCGTGAGCCTCAAAAGTTAATAAAATAAAAGTGTTCTCAAACTTACCTAAGACTGAGAAGCTATTGCTGAAAGATAATCACTTTGAAACCAAACCTCACAGAATGCCTGTCGGATTCCCTTACAGCACGCTTATAAAGGAGAGACTAAACTCTGCTACATGCTTCTGATAATTTTGAGACCAGTGGTTCCAATGTGGCTTGTCTGGGTGTTGCCATCACTGAAATAGAATTGTATTATACTACACAGTTGGGGTGGCTTCTGGGTTGGCCATACACAGGAATCCTATCTGACTGCCTGTTTACCTGTTCTTGTCTCCTCCTAGAAAAAGATGGCAGGCCTATTTTTTTTAATATCATCTTTGGAAAGGTCTTCCTATACTGCAATTTAGTAGTCATGTTTTCAAAAATAAAGTACATAGATACCATCATGTAGTTTCTTAGCTTCTCTCTGTAATGCTATTCCAGAGGCATATGCTTCTATACATCCTTGGCTACCACACAGGCACTCTGGTCCATCTAAAGATACAACAATATGGCCAAGCTCAGCAGCACAGAAAGAACTGCCATGGATCAATTCATGTTGATGAACAATTCCACCTCCAATTCCTGCAAAGATAAGAAAACTTCTACGATTAAAAAAAAAGTAAGAAAAAAAGATAAACCACACTTTTTAAATGCCCAAATTCTGCAGGACATGGACATTTGCTTATTCTAATACAAATGAGAAAATATGTGCATTGGTGGTCTTCTATACTGGAAACCAAAAAATTACTGGTTATTGACAAACTCATTCGACACACCTAATAAACCACCTTCTAAGCTCCCTCCTATTCATATGTGTATTAAAATGGTATATAATGCTTCTCCTATCTTAAAAACCTTATGGATGGTATTGAACTACTATGACGGATCTTTTATGCTTATGAGTCATGCTCTTTATGGGCAAAACTAACCTTTCAAATGACCTTAAAATTTTGCATTTCAGGGAAGATGTTTTAATCCTGTATTTAGACAGCTAAACCTTTGTGCTAAAAAGTCAAGGACACTTAAAGCTGCAATCCTCCGCTTCCTCTTCCCAAACCCTGGGTGGGGATTCATCAGTTAGTTATTACTGACACCATTCTAAAGGACTAATATACTTAATAAATGAGAAAAAGTTACCCCACATTTGCATTTGAGATATAATAAGCATCATCTCTCATATTCAGTTGCTTATCTTCTAGATACATATCCTGATCTGACTTGTATTTCTGCAGCTGGAAGAGAATTAAGCTATAAAGCTGAAAAAAGCAAAATTATTCCATCTGAAATTGCTCAGATTTTCCTTATTTAAAAAAAATGGTTTGCCTGCATAGCTGTATCAGCAGAACTTCTTTTATCAAGAAGCTTATATTATGCAAAAGGTTTAATTTGCCTGAATAAATAAAAAAATACACTGAAGGAAACAAATAGATATAGTGGCAAAAGGATTTTTGGTTTAAGAACCTAATATATTAGGGTTTTCTAGGCACATTGGTGGTTTGTATGCTTTTAAGATCAGCTGAGCCTCTGAGTGATGGTGCTGGTATTTTGACTTTGGGTTTCATTGAATTATAACACACCCACCTGTACCAGTAATGAGTGTTACAAAATTTTCTATTCCTTTTCCATGGCCAAATTTCCTCTCTGCTAGAGCAGCACAGTTTCCATCATTGTCCACCCACACTGGCAGGTGCAAGGCATCAGATATTGGAGTTCTGAGATCCACAGAGCTCCACTCCTGAATGAGTTTTGTGGAGTGAAGCACAATTCCTTCTCGTGGGTTTACCCGTCCACCTGTCGAAATACCTAAATCCCAGAAATACAGCAGAGAAAATTCAAAACTAAGCCTGTGTAATACTTTTACGTAAAGGATCTATTTTTCTCTTTACAATTAGTATTTTTATTTCTAATGCTAGGCTTTGAAGCAGAGCATGAAAGTAAAAATTTCTAAGTATTACTGGCAGTGCAATTTCTGACATGTAAACATAATTCATAGAACTCCATTGCTGTAATAACAATGCACCCATTATCTTAAGACTAACTGGATAGGTGATGGTTAGTTTTAGAGAGTTAATGTTCCCACATCAGGCAAGATTGCAGCACATCATGTAATACTTGTGTTTCTTTTTAGTCATGTATAAAAAAGACATACAGCAGCAAACTGTACAAAATAAATTGTTCAAACCCTGGAACAGTAGAAGTGTCCTGAAATTTGCTGTAACTCTCAATATTTAGAATGACTAAAAATAATCACTGGACTTGGAGTGGTGATTTCTACTTGAAAATACACTGTTTTCTAGAAAAATCAAGACCATGTTCAGAGATTTGTCTACTGAACAGAATAATGGCTAATAATAGGCACTATTAGCCAAACCATTTTTCTCTAGCTGGAGAGGCTTCCAAAGTTGATGGACTCTGTCAGGGCCTTTGAAAGGCAGGCCACTGTTACAGAGGTATTTAGCTCTAGGCAACAAAATTTGAATATTTTATCTATTATTCTTGTACAGAGATTATATAATTGTGTCACTTATGTAAAGATGTTCAGAAAAAGAGTCCCAGGGTTAATGTTATAATAGAAAGCAGCCATAAAAGCTACAAGACAAGCAGCTGAATTGAACATTAAAGCTGTAAGACCCCCCCAAAATCTCACTTTGTAAAGAACAAATCATCTGAGAATCTGTCATCAAGTACCTAATAGAAACAACATTCCCCATGTCAATCTGTGAAGGTGTCCCTAGGATTTTAAGAACCCAATGTTTATTACAACAAAACCTTATTTATACGTAGTTGCTAACTCAGCAATAGCTTAGTAAAACGTCTACTTTTTCTAAATGCCGTAATTCTGTACTTGATGTGAATGACTATGGGAATTAGCAGAAGCTATCTCTTCATTCTCTTTTCTGTACTGTCAGCTCCAGAAAGATAACTTAAATACTGCTTAATAGCAGTAAATAGATAGGTCTCACAAGTACCTTTATGCAACATTTCTGTATAGATCTGGGTCTCCTTTGGTTTAAAATCTGTGTTCTGTAAAAGTAAAAAAAAATCTCAGTAACAGCTGCTAGTGTTCTTTAGGCGTGACAGTCTTTACTTTTACCCCATTTTCATAAAGCTGTTTTTAATATAAATGCTTTGAGTGAAAAAAAACCCCAACAAAAATAACAAAATTGAAACTAACTGCAGAGCTGTTGCAATCCAGACTTATTTGATCATCAAGACAAAAAGATGTTGAAAATGATGTTTGTTTTTTTTTCCAGAGTCCTACTTTTCAATCACTCTGGAAACCTGTTTTCTATTAGTGGGAGTTCTTCAAAGTTACACTAATGTAGCTAGTATTTTGAGTGCTGACAGCAGTTCATAGGACTAAAAGGAGGACAACACTTTTTTTTCATTGCTTTCTGTTAGTGGCTCTTTCTCCTTACTCATTTGCAATGGTTATTACTTTTACTTTTACCTGTGATAGCTAGAAGAGGGCCAGCATTACTGATAAAAAGTCCAGGATTAAGTCCAGCCTTTCTGTTCAGTCTTGCAAATATTTCTCCGAAGTTAGAGGAACTCTCCAGCTTATCATTATTAGCCTAAGGAAATGACTAGAATCTAATACATCAATTATTCCCATAGGAATTATATGTCATTCTCTAAAGAGAACTTTCAATTTCAGCTAGTATTCTGATTCAAACTATGAGTCTGAATGAGGCAAAGAGCAGCTAACAAAAACAGCCAGGTAAGAAATTTCTTATTCTGTAGCACAACTTTTCCCCTTTTCCAACTTTTTCCCCAGTAAGCAATCAGTCGTAGAAGTTAAGTGGGCTGAAGAATAAGTTGGAATGTAATTCTTGTAAAATCACAAGGGAAGTTTTTTCCCTATGTATAAACCTCTGTAAACCAGTTTATAGTTTCATTATCCTAATAAACAGCTGACTGTAAGCTGCTCTTAGATACTTCCAATAGCAACTACTGCAGAGTTTACCATCTTTTCTACAGGAAATACAAGGCTTTTAAGATTTAGCATTTGGACACCATAAAATAATGTGTGTGTTTAAGTCATATGTATTACCCAACAGATAGTCTGAAATCTTTGAATTGAAAGTCTGACATATTTCTTCTTATGACTTTGTGTACTTAACATTGTTTTGAAAAAATACTTTTAAAAGAAGCTCCAATTAACTTTTCTTCATACTGTGTGATTCAAGTAAGTTTTGGTCTGGAGCAAACTACTTTTCTTTAGGAGCATTTTTCAGTTAAAATGAGGATTTCATGTCCTCCTTAAAAAGCCAGACATGATACTGGAGTGAGCCCAGAGGGACACGAAAACTGGTATGGGGTCTAGAGAACAAGTCTTATGAGGAGTGGCTGAGGGAACTGGGGTTGTTTAGCCTGAGGAAAAGGAGGGTCATGAGAGATGTTATCGCTCTCCACAACTACCTGAAAGGAGGTTTTAGTGAGCTGGGGGTCAGTCTCTTCTCCCAAGTAACAAGTGATGAGGCCATCTCCTCTTGTCCTAAGTTACATCAGGGGAGGTTTAGATTGGATATTAGGAAAAATTTGTTTACCGAAAGGGTTATCAAACATTGGAACAGGCTGCCCAGGGAAGTGGTTGAGTCACCATCCCTGGAGGTACTTAAAAGACGTGTAGATGTGGTGCTTAGGGACATGTTTTAGTGGTAGTTTTGGCAGTTAGGTTGATGGTTGGACCTGATGATCTTAAAGGTCCCTTCCAACCTAGACGATTCTATGATTCTGTGATACTAATTGACACCTTCATAAATAACTAGTAGTTAAGACCAAAGCTGCCAGTCATCACTAAACTGAAGAAGTCCTATCTGGTATAAAAACACAGTTTAACTTGGAACTCTTATTTTATTACAGTGTAAATAAACTGAAAGTCAACAAAAACGCTGCTTTTGCTCCTGTTAGCTGCAAATTTAATCTAATGTTTTAGCCTTTTTAGTCTGCCCTAGTGTAACTGAGAATTCTACTGCACAGTTGATCCTGGCTATAAAGAAAGACTTACAGACAGTTGAGGAAACTCGTCTCAGCTGCAGTTGTTTCAAGAGCTGTTTCAATATACACTAAGCATCTGACTCACAATTCTGAGATTGCAGGGAGCTTCAAAAATCCACAAAATCTATATCTAAAATGTATGGTATGTAGATTAGATATAACTTAGCAGATTGCTTTCATGGCTGTTACAGATTGGGGCCACTTCAGTTTTGATAGTCAGCTTCTCATTTTCACAGACATTTAAAAAAATTTTTGAGTTAAGAATGTAATTTAAGAGCTTAGATTACACAAAATCCATTTTATAAGGTGTTTTAATCAGTAGTTGTTTCATTTCATGTTGAAAAACTTAAATGAAAAGATGAAGTTAATATTTGTTAACTTACCTACTCCCAAAATTCTGCAGTTCACATTTACTGCCTCTGATGCCGCCTCTACACACATCTTTAGAATTAATTCTAGTCTGTCTTCATAAGTTTTAGGGTTGAGCTGGGTGTACTTCTTAACTATTTCACCCTATAAATTAAAAACAACAAAACATGCCCCACAGAAACGTACTTCATGATGAAATTTCTCTTCAATTTAAACTACAGGTCATCTTGAAAATGGGGAGTCATAACTTCTCTCTTTTAAGGAAAAAATACAGATGCATGCCTTAGATCCTAAATGCATGCTATTTTCTGTTAAGTGCTCACATCTGTTGTGTAAATTTCATGATGAAAGTCTGATCCTTTTCATTCAGATTTGCCAACATTTCAACTTTCCTAAATGCCACCTCAAGCTATACTCTGCAAAATGGACAGGATTTTTTTAAATTTATTTTTTCCCAGGCTGAGTTGGCAGAAAATGTGGTGTCAATTTTACTTCTAAAAAAACCCCCAAACTTTTAAAAGTTGTCTTTAAGACCTTAAAGATCTGCCAGATATCTCCTCTTAAATTAATACTAATTCTGGACCATATCAGGTCAATTTACATAGCCCTTCATATTTCTGCAGGCAACTTACTTTTCTTTCTGGGTAACTATGTCTAACTGATCTAGTTATCTGGAAGTATGCAGTGTAACAGTAGGAATAATTGTCCAGTATGGTTGAGAATAAAAGCCAAAGACTTCTCTATATGAGTTTTATTCACATCTTTAAAGTGCTGCAGAGTTCAGGATTTTTATGGGTTTTTTTCCCCCCAAACAGGAAGACAGGTATCTAAATGAGTTAAAATTCTTCAATCCTAATTGTCCCTTCAATTAACAACCTGGATAAGAGTTATTTCAAATATTTTTACACCATCACCAAGTAATTTTTATACCATAAGCTTGAACCTCACAAGTTTAAATAGAAATTTTGTGTTTGTTTCATTGATCTGGACAATCAGCTGCTGGTCCTGGGTGTATTTACTTGCTTCACTATAAGGTGCCTTTGCAAGTGATCTGGCACCAGATTGATACTGATGCCATTTTGGTAGCCTCACTTGCTGTTCTTTAAGAATTTAGTTTCTGTTATTTTTGCCAAGCATGAACTTTCTTTAAGTTAGCTGTCAAATATTTGTAATATGTTGCCTACGACTGGCAGAACTATGCAAGTAATGCTTAGTTACCAGTATTAGTATAAGCTACGACACAGGCAAAGGAAAGCTTTCTACCCTGCCAGAGAACTGGGTTGAGGAAATTCTAAGCGTGGAGACCATTAAAATCCCACAGTATCCCTAAACCTGGACATCTCTCCATATAGCCTTTACAGAGCTGTAACTTCAAGCCTTTTACATGAAGAAAGGCACTTCAGACTCAAAACTCACTGAAGCTTTAAAGTCTCTATGAATTCTAGCGTATGTATCAAATTCTACATATTCTGATGAGGGTATTAAACCATCAAGCACCTCTTTTCATATAGCAAAGGACACAGTCAACACAATTAAAAAAAAAAAACAAACCAAAAATCCTGATAGGAATTTTAGAAGATCATCATGCAACTCAAATCCACCACTCTTTTCCAATGCAAGATCAACAAACTATAATTTAGCTGGTTTTAAGAGACCATTTTAAACCAGTTCCTACCATTTCAGCAATGAAGACACCATACCCTTCCAGACTATCTATTCCAGCTGTCTCTTGCATTGATAGCTAAGCTGGATAACAAAAACTTTAAAGTAATTTTCCCTTCCACTCTTTTTAAGACTTTACTAATAGTTTATGCACAAGCGACTCTGATTTTTTCTCTTCATGGAGGAGACTGCTACTTATTTGAAGGCTTTTTTTTTTCTTTTCCAGTCAGTTTCCTCTTTTCTAGACTAAACAATTCTAGTTTCTTAACTTTTCCCCCTTTTCCATGTTTGTAACAGTTACTGTTGTTTTTCCTCCTTATTCTCTCTCCAACTGGTCTACATCTCTGTGGTGTGATGCATTACAGGGAACTGTTCCAGCTGAGGCTCAGTACTGTCTTACTGATTATGCTTCTACACAGGAAGATACTGAGAGTTTTTCATTACTGGCTGCTCTTCTCTTGGTAGAAGAGATGCAAAATTCTGTATGCTGAACCCACCCACCATGAACCCACCATGCTCCCTCAGTAAATTGCTTTGCTAGATGCTGGTTGTTGCTCAAAATGGTTCTGTGTGTCCTTTACATGGCTGTGTAAGGCAGTGAGGAAGTAAAAAGACTGCTTTTGGAGGCTTTCCCTTTTTTCTTGACATATAAGAAGTTGCAGTCACTTTTTCTGGAGAAACAACACATCTGAAAGTTGTCCTGTTCTTTGAGGTCTGTATGACTTCCCACAGAGAGGGAGCAGCTAGTACATGCACCAGCAAATGGGCTTTGCTAGTTTAACAGCAGTCTTAGAAAAGCGAACCAGTAGGCAAGTTGTATCAAGACTATGAGAAGTACAACAAATGAGGGAAAACCTACTTTACCCCTCAACAGCAAAAGCCAGGAGGACTGCTTAGTTTTGGAGCTCTTTTGCATCATAACCCCATATCCCCATTGTCGAAACAGAACCACAAAGCCCAGTGGAGTTTGCAGAATATCTAAAATATTTACCTTCATACTGACAATTGCTACTCGGAGATTTGTTCCACCTAGATCTACAGCCAGAGCACTCTGTGTCTCTAGAATATGGTCAATATCTTGAGAGATATTATCTTTGACAGGAGGAAAACAGAATTTCTTTTGCAATGGCTCTTTGAGGTCAATAGATTTAAGGAACTTCAAAATCCTTGGAACAGCATTACCATCTCCATATATTTTTGAGCTATAATATGAAAAAAAAATCAAATTAATTTGAAATAACATGACAATCTATAAAGTTCTTTATATGACAGAAGGCTGTAACACTGTGTCATTACAAAATTATGATATGGCTACTCTAACAATACTGCAGCTCACACTACTCAAGTCTGTCATGGGATATGGTAGATAGTGTCAGTAGTTTGAAGATCACACAACTCATTGTGCAAATTTGGCATTAGCTCCATTTTGGAATATGAAACATGGAATGTAGAAAACTGGAAAGCTAATGATGAAAAAAAAAATAAAATTCAGAGTTTAATGAAAAGTCTGACATAATAAAGCTCTAAAATTACCAAAAGTTTTTATATGTGCTACAAGTCCACACAAAATGTACTTATCACACACTTGACAACTACCTAATAACAAACTGTACTTTCATGTCAGTTTTCAACATGTAAGTCCGGTTTTAAAATATCATCATACACAGTGTCAGACATTTGGTATTACAGAATTCAGTTTTATTACTCCACTGAGCTTCTTAAGAAATATACTTTTGATTATTGTCTTTAATTAGACAACTGTTATCTCTTGAAGTTTATAAGGACTTATACGTTGAAGAACTGGGGGTCAATACTGTATGGCTGAAGAATAAGGAAAACGGTCTTGCTATAATTCTGCAGCTCCCCTGGAAGCGTGCACTCAGGACTCTCTGTGTCAATCCTCTGACCTCTCTGACGCCAATCCAGCTATAAAGTAGTGTGTCCTTCGGGCACGAGTCAGAGGTAGGCAGACAGTATGTTCTCCCCCATGCTGCTCCTATGATACAAGCTCTCTTAATCATGTCAGACTAAGCTAACATATGAATTTTGTCCTCTTGACTTTTTGTTGGATGTTAAGTTACTAGTTATATCAAAACATTACATGTAACAATTTGCTCTACGAATACTAATCTGCATACCAGATACTGCATTATGATTCTGAATGACGTATATGAAATGAAAAATAATTTGTAAGCTCAGATTAGTGCATTAAAAGCACTCCAATCAAATATCACGAACCACCTCAGGAATAAATGTCTTTTACTCTTCTGCTTTAACATCCCCTCCAATGAAGCAAGGTGAATATACTTACCAGGGATACTGTTTACCAAACTGCAACTGTAGAGCATGCAGAATCTTATCCTGTGTATCCGCATCACGAACATGAAGGACATTTTCACCTAGATGACAAAAATTAACATAATAGGACAGGTCAGCTCCTCAAATTACATTAGAGGATAAGAACTGCTTCAGAAATGAAGAAATAATTATTTTTGTTTCCTCTGAGCAGGAAAGACTCCTGCCAGATCAACATCACTCTTCTTCAGTTATGTGCCTCCCCTTGCTCCCAATAAAGCAGTGATGACTCCTATGATGTGCTGTCATCCATTACAAAACACTAGAGAGTAGAATATTAGCCTTCAGCAGAATTCTATTATTAAATTAAAAATGTACAAATGAAAACAGGGGGTAAATGGCTATTTATGTCATATCTGCATATCTGTGAAATACCATAATACACTTCCTGGAGTGGTGAAAAGTTCGTATTTTTTAAGGTGAAATTTTAATACATGTAAAACATCAGACTAGCTATAAAGGAAAACGATTAGTTGTCTGTTCTGCTAAATGGAATCCACTGCAAATGGAGATGTATTTTAACTTGTCTATAGATAAAAGCCTCATTAGCTTACTTAAAACACACAAGCAGCACTAACATGATACAGGAATAGCCAGCAAAGCTTTAAAATGGATCAACAATGATGTTGCTTCAATGCTGCAAGTCAAACATTCATTTGACTTTATCCAGTGGGAGAAAAAAAAACTCAGAACTATGAGGAAATTAAAGCAGTTAGGCAAACTTGTACCTGTTTCTCTTCCTATCTGACGCGTTCCCAGGTTGATGACAGGTGTACCAAATGCTCCCACCTCTCGGACACCACAACTGCTGTTACCAATCATGCAACCAGCATGAGCAACTAGCTGAATGAACTGGTCAAATGGGACATGCTTTACTGCCCGAAAATTGGGATGATGTTCAATGCCCTTCTTCCTCATCACCCGAACCATCTCTTTGCTTCCTACAGAAAAACAAGAGGTAGACTAAATGATTCAAGTTCTATTGTTAAACTGAAAGTCCAAGCATGCAAAGGAGATAATAGCTGCTCATTGAGTTGCCAGCTCTGAGCTGTTTTTGTTCTCTTTTTATCCTCACAGTGTATGTTGCAAAACTGGGCACATAAGCCCAAGTTTGATCGCAAAATCCATTGCAAAAATCTTTTTGTAGTTTTTAGTTAATTTAAGAGGCACTCATACTGCTTCTACATGTCATATGGTTTTTCTTCATCTTCCTTCCCACACTTAAAAGCTGGAATGTCCTCCAGCAATATGAACATGGAGCTGCACTGGATGCACACCCGATACTGAGTCCATCCAGCTATTTCCATCTGGCTGGATGTTCTGGGATAAAAGCACTCCATAAGAACCAATGTAGACTTTAAAGACAATCATCTGTTATGTGTCCCTCTGTCATGAAGGTATTTTACTTACCTGCATCCACATTAGGGAATAGAACAAGTGTTCTCTTGTTGAAGGAGATGAGTGCATCTAGAGTCAGTTCAAACATCTTTATGGAATGTTTAATATCTGTGGTTACAGGATGTTGCAGAGCAACTATATAATCTCTGGTTATGACATCTTCACCTGTCCGAATGGAGGCCAAGAAAAGTTTTTTTATTGGCATAGAATAGTAAAAGGAAGGGAGGACATACTTTTGAAGCTACTGATGTGAAAGCCTGAACAGTCAAGGCGCTGAATGGGATATCTAGCATAAATTTCAATGCTACAAATACAACTGAAGGGAATAACAGAAGGATCTATCTTGTTACGTGCTGCTCTAAACAAGTCTTATCACTTTAGAGACCACTACCTAAACCCCAACAAACTGTTAACAGGCCTACATCTAAAGCTTTGCAAGACTATACCAGGGTCGAGAACCGTCACACCAGTGCAGATCTGGAGTGACATGAAACCCCTGAAGCTGCTCAGGTTTTCTGTCAGTTCTCCATCCTCAAGCAAAGGCTTCATTCCCATTGCTTTAAAAAAGTCAGTAATACTTGTTTAAGTACATTTGATAAAAAACTTCATTTGCAAAATATTCACCTACTGATCTAAGAAAATTCCAGCTACACAGGTTAATGTGCCATATAGGAGATTGCTTTGTCAAAGAGAAAAACCAAACACAAAACCCCATTGTTTGTAAGTAGCTTAATATGAAACACCAAAATCTTTTGGCACATGTTGCCCTGTTGCAGTGCATTCCTCGAAAGAATGTTCATAATATAAATTCCCTTTGATTTAATTAGCCCTGAACAGTTTTGATTCTATTTAAGTACACCCTTTACACCAAAGTAACTGTTCAGATACGACTGTTCTGTTTTTAAACTGTTCAGCTCTGAGAAATTACCCAGTTAAGGAGTTATATTTTTGATTTGGCAAAAGGACCAGATGCGTTTACTAGGACAGATTTGTAGCTTTCCAGCTGTACATGGTAGAACACAGAAAAAAAGAAAAAGAAAATGTAGAAAGAAAGAAATACAAGATACTATTACCAAATATACTTGTTTTTTGAAAAGAAGCAGGTTGATGTTTGATTATCATCTCCCATTAAGCAAACTTATACTTACTACTGAGAAGTCTGTCTCTTTCTTTCCTGTACTTTTCTCAGAGTCAACAGATCCCACAGACTGATAACCTAGTTACTGAGTTTGTCTAGTGCTGAAAGTCATATGAAAAACATAAAAAGTGGACTGCTCACCTAGCCACATCCGTATAATACTCATGTAGTCCTTATTTTTGGCAGAGAGAAGCTTGTCATATGAGGGACAGCCCGCTAAAAGGATGCGGTCATGATCTTCACACATGGCTATCAAATGCTGCTCTGCACTCCTTGTGCAGCACACGTGGTAATGGGCCAGTTTGGTTATAGCATGTCTGATAGAGTCATCAATGGTCCCACTGACTTCCCCACCTTCAATGTGAAGAATGCGAATATTCATCAGGGCTGCAGATGTGGCCAGGGCCAAAGCATCAAATCTGTCCCCATGAACTATCATTATGTCAGGTTTCAGGCGGTTCAGGACATCTGGTAACTTGACTAATGCAAGGCCCACTGACTCCACCATAGCTGCCTCGTCCTCCCCTCTCACAATGGTGTGCAATCTTGTATGAATATCGAAGTCATCTTGTTCAATCATACGATAGGTATTACTGAAGGTAAGAGGAAAAGAGTTAAAGTAAATACAACTTGGTTTTACAGCAACATAGCTTAACAAAATAACTGCGTATTAGAATAGCTGTACTGGGTTTGAACAAAGGCCTGCTTATCGCATGTCCTTCATTGAGGAAACTAGTTTTTAAGATTTTTACAGAATGTTCTCATCCATACGAAGATCTTCCCTTATATTCCAAGCATGAAGATTTCTAGACACCTCTAATGAGGAGCTTTGCTGAACGTGTTCTGGAAATCCTCAGAGATCAAACTCTTCATGTGTTTGCAGAGCCTTTCAGAGAACAGAATTCCTTTCAGAAAAGGTATGTTGACTCCTCACCAGTGTATCGACTTTGCTGGACAAATGTATAAATACAACAGATATAATGCAAAGCTGAGGCCTGTCTGTTCAAGGAAAACATCCTGCAGCTAGAATCCATTTCTCAGATTGAGATGGATCAAGACTTGTAGACTTAAGAAATCACTGCACAAAGAGGCCTAAGTTCAAAGGACACTGAAGAAAAATGTTTTCCACATATACTACCAGCTTCATTCCATGAGAAAGTTAAAACATTCCTTGAATACTGCTAATTGTTACTGTTTACAGTTATATATTTGAAATATGAAAGATGACACATCTGTATAACATTACCTGTCTTTCACAATCACTAAACCTGACCTAAGTAGTCTGCACACTCTGGCTGGAATAAGAGCGAAAAAACCCAGAAGTTTTCCAATATTGTCTTCAACCAATCTGACATGTTCACGGTCTTATTCAAAGGATTACACTTTTAAACTGATTTAAATCAGATTTAATTTTCATTAATTTCACCTTGCTACTCACATTCTGCAAATGGAAATCTCACGATCTGCAAGCTGAGCAAAGATAGCAACAACTGTGAAGTCCTCCAGCTCAAGTAAAGAAGCAATCTCCATTCTGTGTAACTAAAGCAAACCCTATCTATCTATTAAATTCTGCTCACTGCTGTAACACACGAGATGTATGCCTACAAGTAACTTCTTAGGTAATTTTTTTTTTGTTTTGTTTTGTTTTTTTTGTTTGTTTTTTTTTTTAAAGGCAAATCCTTTTTATGTGACTGAGTGAAGCAGCTCAGATTTTTATAACATAAACTGCATTGCATTTCCAACTCCATTTATGATTACCCTTCATAGACCTGCCTTTTTCCCTACTATGTGCATTTATGTAAAAAAAAAAATTACTCTCTTCTGTATCCTTTCCCTTCTGAAAGTTCAAAACTTAGGGAACAAACAAGATTGCATTTTTGGTGTTATGTTTCTTTTACTATCCTCCTAATATTTCAGTAAGAAACTGATCTCTGATCACTATCATTTGCATTCTGCTACTGTTGATTACCCTACTCAAATCATTAGAACACATACATTTTGAGGACCCAATAATTTTCTAGGGTCCCCTAGATTAAGGGGCGCAGGGCTAGGTCCCGAATAAAACCTCAAGCAGTACCAGAGTTTAAAAATACTACTAACAACTTGAGGCCATTTCCTCTTGTCCTATTCCTTGTTACTTGGGAGATCTTACCCCCACCCTGCTACAATCTCCTTTCAGGTTGTTGTAGAGAGTGATAAGGTCTCCCCTGAGTCTGCTTTTCCCCAGGCTAAACAACCCCAAGTCCCTCAGCCGCTCCTCATAAGACTTGTTCTCTAGACCCCTCACCAGCTTCGTTGCCCTCCTCTGCACACA
Source organism: Pluvialis apricaria (assembly GCA_017639485.1). Taxonomy (NCBI): domain Eukaryota; kingdom Metazoa; phylum Chordata; class Aves; order Charadriiformes; family Charadriidae; genus Pluvialis; species Pluvialis apricaria. Next base: position 52,330,009 of record CM030044.1, on the reverse strand, counting down.
CTCCAGCACCTCAATGTCTTTCTTCTAGTGAGGGGCCCAAAACTGAACACAATATTCGAGGTGAATGCTGCAAGCCTTATGCTAAAGTCTGACTTTGACTTGCAAGTCAGTGTTTTCCTATCTATTTCACTTACTGGGCCCAATCTGGTAAATGCAGCCTGAGCAAAGCCAACCAACCAACCACTGCAACCCCAGCAAGAATATGCATGCTGCTGTTTCTGCCCTTTCCCCAGCAAATGGGAGAATATTCACCTGGGATGTGGGAAGTCCTTCCAAAGGAAGGGATTTGGACCAAGACATTCCATCCTCCCAGGCAAGTGATCTGACTGCTTACTTGTAGGGTGTTATGGAGGGGACCCTAATCTCTCCTGCCAAACTGTACCTAATATATCTATCAATTATTCGTTTCATCAGAAAGAGACAACCACCTCTTCCTTCCCCCACAATCCTGGAAGAAAGAACTAACAGTATTCCCCAGGGATATGGAATATATAAGTACTTTCTCCAGTAACTATGCAAAGCAGAAGAGCTGCACCTTAAAATGACTGAATATTACCTTTTCTTTGTGAAAACTAAAAACTTTAGGACATTTTCATTCAATAATCACCAGATTCTTAGGGAAATCTGAATGAATTGAGTTTCTCACTTCATAAAGTCTGTGATCCTGCTGAAGATGTCAATTACAGCATTTACACAAAACCTTCTAAAGTTCCAAGATTGGTTGGAAAAAAACCAAATATGCAATCTCAGAAGGAGCTGCAAAATGAAATAAAATCTGAAAAAACACATTTAAAATTTTGTTGTGTACATTCATGATGACAAGAATTTTGTTACTTAACATTCATGATGTTATCACTAACACCCCAGAAACACATTGGCAGAGAACAAAAATTCACCTTACCCATAATCATCAATCAGGTGGGAACCAAGTACTACGACATCAAGCTCAAAGAACTGTGGTTCTGCCTTAATACCAAACATAATGGGAGCTAATTTTGAATAATCAGCACGGTTGCAAGTAGCAACACAAACACGAAGTTTGTGGTTGTTTCCATTCTTCTCCATGATATCCTTTTGTTTCCGTTTTGAAAGATTCTTGAAATACACTTCCTGAAATAATGGGGGGGAGAAGGAGGAGAAGCAGAATTAATAATAATCTTTGTAGCAAGTAAATGGTACACTTAATGAACAGCATACACAAGTGCAGCCCAGAATTGTGGACACATACTAACTCATCCATTGGTAACTGACAACTGATGCCTTACAGTACCTACTATTAGAAGATTTTAGAAAACATCAGATTTTTTTTTTTTTTTTTAATTAAAACTCACAATTTTAATACGTCTATTTCTAAAAATAATATATGAAAATTCTATATAAACAATATTTAAGCATTATGAAGTTCAACTGTAATTAAACAGTAAAACCACTTTCTCCTGTTCAGATGGAAAGTGGAAAAATTATTAATGCCTTAGTAAATGAAAGAAGAAAAATCTCAGATTCCAAAACCACAGAATGGAACAAACTGCTAAAAAATACATCCACTGACAGACTGTGTGAACAAAAAGAGAAAGTTTTTGCCTGAGTCAGTTTACATTATCTGCTAAACACACTTTGATCAGGTAAAGCGAGTTAAACACTGACTACATCAAGATACTCAACAATACGATATTAGGTTAGAATAAGACAACAACTTTTGAAGACAAGTAGACAAACAAGGATGATTATTATCATCAGGCAATTTGGAGGCTATTAAAAAAAAAAGGTTTCTGACAATTGAAATGCCACAGAAACTGAGTATTTTTACAAGCAACATAAACAGTTACTGTAACAAGACCTTTTCTTTAATCCAATCCAGTTTGTTTAGTAGCTGATTAAACTGTGTAATCATTTTTAATGTTTACCTATCCTCTGTTTACCATTTTGCCTTGCTGTTTTTATTGTGGGGTTTGTTTGTTTTTTGTGGTTTTTTTTTTCATTTAGCAATTGGAAAAAACATTTTAGAGAAAAAGAGAAGCCTATTAGAAAAGGATACAGGAATAACTCCCCCAAAATAATCCAAATTTCCTTTCCCCCCAAACAGAAACTACTAAGTTGGTAGCAGAGGGTATCACACCACCTATTTATAAGTTTTTTTGTTGTTCTCCTTCCAAAAATAACTGTATTTTAAGTAAGTACTATCCTTTTGGTATGAAATCTAACATTATGTCAGATTTTTGATCCAGTTTAATGGCAAGTAAACTTTTTCAGATTAATGCACAAGGATTGCTCATCTCTGACTCAGAGCAGTATCAATCTCTACTCCTTTTGACAGACAGGGAAGCTCTTTTTCAGCAGCTGCTATGCAGGCATGACAATACTGACATCCAATTTCATGCTCCTGTTATATTACATTTAAATTTTTTTTCAGTAAATTAAAAAAAAAAAAAAGGCTATCGTGACATCCCACTCATAAAATGTACAAAATTCAACAACTTTTCAATGATTTCCCTGTTTTTAACACAAATTAGTTTAGGTCTTATCACACATAATGAAACAATGTTTTGGTGTAATAGTAATGTTATGGTGATCAGGAATCTATCCCAAGTTGTCAAAGGTAAGAGACATTTCCAGTCTCCACTTGCAATCCATTATGGCTCTGCAAAACTATGACTGGCAGTGATGTTTCTTCTAGTTTAACTCCAACAACCATTATTCCCGAGACTCGTTTACACTGCCTTTCAGAATAAAACTGAAGTGGCAAAAAGCAAGGACGGTTGCCATGACTAAGGTCATAAGAAATGGCATTTAGTCAAGCAGAGCTGCTATGGCTATGCTAACCAACTTCAGTAGAATAGATACAGCCTGGAATTTCAGCATTTGATTACTATCATGACAAATTAAGCTGAGTTCTATGGATTCAGCCATAAAGAAGTAGATATTATTTGGTTTACATTGAGTCCCTTCATTTGAATTTACATTTGAACCTTACTTCAAAAGTAGTATGTTAATTAATTACTGGTTTACACTTTCAAAGGGTCAGATGATACTCCCTCAGGCAAACTGATTATTTCCTCATGCTTTTACATCTGCAGTCGTGTGTATATGATGGCTGTTTTAATTTAATCTTCTCTTTCTTTTTGTCCAACAATATTTTGAAATATTTTAAACGTACGTAAGAAGTTCAGTACCTCATGTTGAAAATGTCGAGATAGTATTTTGCAGGATTTTAGATAATGCACAAAGGTAGGTCAGAGAGCATGTTATCCTGTATCACTGAGTGAAACCTGAAACCATGTTAGCTAGACTCAGATCTAACAGAACCACTGCTTTCTTATTTCTAAAGCAACCTCTTTTTGGAGATGGTCCTGAGCACGACATCCTGTCATTGCATATGTAAAAATAGCCACTAATTCATATAAAACCATACTGAAGAAGTGAAGGCCACTTCTGACATCCCTATAAGCTTGTCTTTAAAACTGCATGAATAATATTAGTATAATTAGAAGCAAAAAAGAAGTCCCACAAGACTCTTCAAGTGAGCCACTGCTGTATACATATTCTATACTATATAAACTGAGAAGCCAAGGTAAAACGGCACGGAATAAAGAAGTGACAAAGTAAGTTTACCCAAAGTATGCTTACTCCAAGTTACGTGCCCGAGCTAGAACCATCACTTCCCCTCTGACAAAACAGTTATCTTTTCGTTTATGCAAAGCAGCTTTTTAAGAAGCAGAATAGTTTTCTGTTCTCCTTGATCTTCAAGCAGTGCCTAAAATTCTAGAACCCTTCAATCCAAATCCAGAAAATACCATCTCCTAAAATATTAAGTCTGTAAGTTGTAAAAAAAAATAAAATCTCATGGTTCACCAAAACTACACATCTACCAGAATTAAATCGCTAGATCACACACCTTTCTGGCCACACAGGCCACATTTAATTATAGTTGCTATTGGCTGCCATAATGGTCTCTTGGAATAATTTCAGAGGTACACGTGGAGATACTTCAAAGGCATGTGAACTGACAAGTATCAAAAGGATGCTATTTCACAGAATGGTCAGGGTTGAAAGGGGCCTCTGGAGATCATCTAAGTCCAACCCCCCAGCCACAGCAGGGACACCTACAGCAGGTTGCACAGGACGGCGTCCAGGCGGGTTTTGAATGTCTCCAGTGTGGGAGACTCCACAACCTCTCTGGGCAGCCTGTGCCAGTGCTCCGCCACCCTCAAAGAAGTTCCTCCTCATGTTAAGATGGAACTTCCTATGCTCAAGTTTGTGCCCGTTACCTCTAGTCCTATCACTGGGCACCACTGAAAAAAGACTATTCTCATCTACCTGGCACCCTCCCCTTAAGTATTTATAAGTATTGATAAGATCCCCCGTGACTCTTCTTTTTTCTAGACTAAAAAGACCCAAGTCCCTCAGCCCTTCCTCATAAGAAAGATGCTCCAGTCCCCTAATCATCTCAGTAGCCCTTTGCTGGACCCTCTCCAGCAGTTCCCTGTCCTTCTTGAACCGGGGAGCCCAGAACTGGACACAGTACTCCAGATGCAGCCTCACCAGGGCAGAGTAGAGGGGGAGGATGACCTCCCTCGACCTGCTGGCCACACTCTTCTTGATGCCCCCCAGGATGCCATTGGCCTTCTTGGCCACCAGGGCACATTGCTGGCTCATGGTCACCCTGTTGTCCACCAGGACTGCCAGGTCCCTTTCGACAGAGCTGCTCTGCAGGAGGTCAGCCCCCAACCTGTACTGATGCATGGGGTTATTCCTCCCCAGATGCAGTACCCTACACTTGCCTTTGTTGAATTTCATCAGGTTTTTCTCTGCCCAACTCTCCAGCCTGTCCAGGTCACGCTGTATGGCAGCACAGCCTTCCAGCGTGTCAGCCACCCCTCCCAGTTTTGTACCATGAGCAAACTTGCTGATGGTACACTCTATCCCTTCATCATATTTGTGCATTTCATTGTTAACAATAGGTTTCAGCAATCCCCAAAGCAGAATTATTTTTAGTACTGCCTTAAACCTCTGTAACACAACAGTTTAAAAAAGCTGCAAGTAAGCCACATGCAGGCCTTGGTGCTGACACATTTTTTCTATTGCTGTCAGTTAAGTTGGATGATGACTTCTGCAGAAACATGTGATGTATTGCTACATCACAGTTTAAAAACAGCATTCTATCTTGGGTCTGACCTATTCTGAGCCTGTAAATGCAAAAATAATTCTGTATTTTCAGATAGCATTTACTGTCAACAAATAATGGCAAAGTCCCTTCATCCAGTAACAGTATATTCCTTCAAGCAGAGCTGTAACGTTGTAGCTACTTAATTCTGTTTGTTACCACTGGGATTTTAGAATTTTTTAAACAGGTTTTGCAGGCTAATCATCTCTTTTCAGAACTGTCCACTGAAATTCTTTTAAGTAATTAATCGCTGACAGTTACCTCTTAGTTTCTAGGTGTTTGATGATCTACACAGCCTTCTCTAGTCGGGGATCTTCCTTTTCCAAGGTCTACCTCTACCACATTGCTGGGACTAGTAATCTTCAGCAGAAAGAAGAAATAAAACAGTGCTCCATGAAGAACTACATGAAATAATTAATCTCTACTTGTTTTGGTGTACTGCTCTTCCATATCCCATCTTAAGGCTTTTATACTATTAGAGGTTCAAGGACTTTTAAAGATTGGGGAATTCTGGGGCAGATTTGACAGCAATCAAGTAGCTACTGTTTCTGTTAGTCTCAAGTGCACGGGATACTCCTTTAATAGTGTTTCACAAAAAAAATGATACCACCTGTATATTCTACACTCACATTTCTAAAGCAATGACTTTCAAAATCGAAGAGCCTGGAATACTCCTCTTTACAATCTCTACAATCTGCCTATGCCTGTGTGCTTGTGGAGTCATTCAATCTTCCCACTTGCTTCACTGTCTGGTATGCCTACAGGTTATTCTGCCCAAAACTCTTCCCACACCATGTGCTAGTATGTGTATTCATGCCACCCTTCTTTATCCACAGAGCCATTGCTTCTGTATCATCTGTATGCATACGCATGTGCTGTTCCTGCAGCCCTATGCAGGTGACCATATACAACATCAAGTCTTCCAACAACCTCCTTGAACACATCTGTGCGAGTGGAGAAAGCATGCTTGGTGTCACCCTGCATATTTGTTTCTTGTATCGCCCTGTGCACACGTTGCCCTGTGATGAGGTGAGAAACCCCGCCCACCATTTCACCCCCAAAAAGGGATCAACCTTTTCACGGCCTTCACTGACCCTCTTCCTTGTGTGTAGGGGGGATCACCCCCTCTGCACCTCTCAAGTACACACATTACCCAAGTGCAGTCTGCCCTTCTGTGCCTCCTTTCTTCCACACCCGCACAGTCCCACTCCTGCTGTACGCCCCCAATACACACCGTGTATCTTCACATTTCCTCTGCGTGGAAAACCCCTCTGCCGCGCAACGTACACATGTGCACGTATCCGCCTGCAGCGTCACTTCCTCCATAGGCCTGTTACACCCACGTGTGCAAGGCCAGTCCCTCAATACACCTCCCGCAGGCAACAACGCACGCGTGCCTTTCTGCGGACGCCCCTTCCCTTCTCCGCGATGGGCCCGCGTGTAAACACCCACGCCCACGGCCACTCTGTTCCCTGGGAAACGACTCCCGCCCACCTCTCCCTCCGCAGCGAGCACAGACCCCCCTGCCTGCCCCACACACACACGTGCACACACGCCTTGGCGAGGCCCTTCCCGCGGACCGCCCCCCCCCCCGGCAGCGCGGCGCGGCGCACCCGCCCCCCTCGCAGGCCCGCCGGCCCCTCGCTGCCGGGCCCACCCCGCCCAGCACCCACCCCAGCAGCGCCACAGGCGCATGCGCGCCAACCGCCACCCCTACGCCGGCCGCGGCGCGCGACACCGCCCAGGCACAGCCGGCGCGGCTCTTCCCGCCCGACGCCGCCGCGGCGCGGCCACCGGCGGCTCTGCGGCGCTCTTCCCCTCCCCCCCCCGCCGCGGGGGCAGCACGGCCTGAGCGGCACCGGTCCCTCTGGGTGCCCGGGCACCCCGCGTAGGCCGGATCAAGCCGGCGCGGCCCCGCTCCGCGGTCACCTCGCTCCCCGGTCACCTCGCCTCACGCCGAAAGCTGCAACGGTGGCGCTGGAGCCGAGCGCATCAAAGGCCGAGCCGGCAGGGCGGCCCCGCCCCCAGCAGGGCGGCCCCGCCCCGCCCCGCCCGCCTCCGCGGAGGGTTGGGGGAGGAGGACGGCGGGAGGGCCGCCCGACGCGGCTGAGGTGCGGGCCTGCGATGGGTGGCCAGCCGCCGCGCTGTGCAGCGGGGGGCCGCCGCCTTTCTGCTTTCCTGCCCTGGCGCCGCGCACGTCTGCGGAGCGACGGGGCGGGAGCGGTGGGAAGCGTCGGGCCGGGCATCTCCCCACGGAGGGCTGAGCGTGCGGGCTGCCCGCCGTGGTGTTTGGAACGTCCTGTGCTGGTTTGCCTTCATAGCCAGGGACCGTACCCTTGTGGTCAGGGCAGCCTCTTACTGTGGGTTTATGTATGGAATAGCCCGATGCAATATGCATCAGAGCAACCCAGTTAAAACTACTGAGTGGTCTTACAGCTTCAGTGGGGATTAACATCATGTTAAGAGCTTTCAAAATGAGGGCTGGCTGAAAACTACGAACTGCGGTTGCCTGTAGGATGTGCAAAGCGAGGACAGACACAGCCCACAGCAATGCATGGAAGAGTAATGAGGTTGTCTGACCTTAGAGGAAGTATAGCCGCCTACGGTTAGAGTGCCGGCCTGTGGCTTGTGAAGAGTTTCTGGGTGTGCTACAGAATTCTATGACTTTGGTGTTGATTCAGCCAAGAATGCCTGCATTTCCTTAAATCCTGTTGACTTCACTGGTATGTGACACAATCAAGAAAGCTGTTAAACCAGCTGCCAAGTATGGCTGATCATCTGTGTGTTCCAGTTGATTGTAAAAGAGATGCGTCTTGTTTTCTCACACTGGATGTGTTTTTGGCTTCAAAGCGGTCTCTTATTAGTGAGAGTACTGTGATATGGATCCTAGTTCAGTAACCTTGGCATCACATGTAACAACAGCGACATATGCCCACTATATTTTGATATGGAAGCACCTAAATAAAACATTTTGGTAGCTGGTAATCCTAGTAAAATGAGAATTCTTCACCCATTTTTCTCCCTCTGGTAGACCTCATATTTGTGTGGCTGAAACCTGACAGTCTAATGTGGTAGGGCCATCCATCTGATCAAGCCTGTGCCACATTTAGCTGTTTGGTACCTGCACTGTGACATAGTTTTTCAGTCCAAATTGTATCTTTGTTCATCCATATAATATTTGAGGTGTCTCAAATCCCTTCTGCCTTTGCCCCCTACTTCTCAGAACAATTAGCTGTAATAGTGATTCCTGTGTCTGACACACCTGAAAGAAAATAGATGCAAGGAATGGGAATGGTTGCATTCCTGTCCTTTACTAGGGAGAAAAAGTTGACTTTTCTAGCAGTCACAAATATTTGTTTAGATTGACTTTGAGGAACAAATACGGAAGTCTTCCACTAAAAAAAAGCATCTTAAATAGAAATTACGGCAATGTAATTTAAAAAGTAAAAAGCTTTTAAGACTTGCCTTTGGGAATTTAAAATAGTGAACTGTTTCCCAAGCAGGAGAGAAAGAACATTTTATGGTGAAGTTCAGAAAGTCCTCAAGCAGATGTGGTCCAATGAGTCATAGCTCCTCAAAGCCTCAGTGTTTTGAGAATACTGCAGCACACCCGCTTCTCAAATTACCAGGAATCTTAATTTGAAATACTGACCAGAGGTAGTAATAGCAACTGGAAAACACCTTAAGTTCAATTCATGTCCCACTTAAGTTGTTTACATTGTTCTGTGCATCAGTAGATTTTCTTTATGCATACTGCACATTGCTTAAAAACCTATGTGCATTCTGGAAATGTCATTATAAGTAAGTTGAATTGTCTCCTGTAAATGCTTTTGGGTTATGATAAGCTCAAGAGTGTATCTACAGCTGGTTTCACAGAAACAAAATGCTGGGGAAGAATCTGAATCATATTTGAGCATGAGTGTATGAAAGTATGAATATATTTACAAATTCTGAATTATACTAGTCTTATGCAGCTAGAAGCAACTGCATAGTTAATTATTCTTACAACAGCATCAGTGCCTCTCTTGATGTGTTTTTTCCAGAAATGTTCTAATGGAGTTTCAGCATCTTGCAGCACAAGCTGTAGAAGGGGGAAAGTTTATGTTCCTTTTGGTTATTTCTCCCCCACAGACCTCACATATTACATAAATAGGATGAAATTTGTCTTGTGTTGCTGAGTGAGCCCTGCCCCAAGGCTCTCCAGCAGAGAGACAAAATGCTATCCGGAAAGATGAGATGGGAGGAGAAGCCTCAGCCCATAATCTCCCTGCTCCAGTCAGCCTTACCCTTTGTTGCTCAAAACCCCTAAAGACACTGTGAAGATGGCCTCCTGTCCTTGCCGAGCCCTGAGGCAAGTACTAGGGTTTGTTAGAGGAGTAAGGTCTCAGTGTTCACATTAATTCATTGACCCTTTCTTCATGCAAAATAATCAGAAATGGTAACAGCCCTGCAGAGACATTAATACACAAGGTGTTGCGAAATGCCGGAGATGAGGAGCTTACTTCTTTCTAGAGTGGTCATGCTACTTACTTGGCAGTGTTGGGTTAACAGTTGGACTTGACGATCTTAAGGGTCTTTTCCAATCTAAATGATTCTACGATTCTGTGTTAAAAGCAGGAGCACCAAAACGCCAGGTAATAAGCAGAGTTGTGAGTCTCATTCAAATAACTAGGAATTAGCTAAAAAATATCACAGGATTTTCTTTAGAGCTGTCAGTGTTCTATAACAGATTAACAGCCTCTTCTTATTGGAAAGATGGCATATGCTGACGACTGGTGTATTATGATAGAATTGCATTTGCCTATATCCTATAAAATTTGAGTCATGTTTCCTGTAACTAGCTAGAGTTGTGAGATATGATAGAGGCACAGTATGAAAACCAACCTCTGTTGTAGGGGACTCCCTGGTCAGGGGGGAGGGAGCGAAATTGTATCCATCTGAAACCCATGCAAACCACTGGAAAGAGTGCTGGCAACCTCAATAGGTTTTTTTTTCAGTTTGTTCAATCTCTGCCAACTTGAGCCTTTATCTTAATTTCAGCTGAAAAAAACCGCAAAACTTCTTTCCCACTCCCTCTCTCTAAAAATAAAATAGTGTAACCGACCCACTTTTTGGTGTCATCATGTGATTCACTTTGCTTGTGTGATCTGTTTAATCCTTCAAAAGGTTCTGTTTTCTTTACTTGGATTAAAAGCTCTTAAGGTTATGGTTTGTTTGTTTCTTCTGAACTTTCACTCCTGTTCAATCCTGCTGGAATAAATATGATTGCTATTGCTGATTGTTGACACACACCAAACATCCGCTGGTGAATGAGAGACAGTTCAACATACCCAAGCTGTCTTCAAATTAGTTGGTCTTGAAGAATGATGGCAGCCTATGCTGAGGTGATTCTTGTGGTGGAATTCTTCTTCTTACTGTGCTGATGCCTGTGCTATGCATCTAAACCCCTTGATCAGTAGACAACTTGGTTTACTTAAAACAACTTGGGGTATGTTCAAACAGGAATGAACAGAGCTGCTGTACATACTCAAGAGTATTTGGACAAAAGCCAGCAAGGCATTGACTTGATTGGAAGCTGTCATCACTAGGTAAGAAAAGTGGGTGTTTGGCAAATACCAGATTCCAGTTTGCTCCTCGGGTACAGGTGGGAGAGTTGTTTATCAGGCATACTTGCTCGAGGAAACCATGCAGAACGCCAGGTTATCTGGATGCAAATGGCTCTCGTACGTGAAAGACCAGAAAGCAAGTTCTGTTAAGCTTTATCAGTTCTGGTCAAGAAAAGGAGGAGAGGAGCCAGACATGATCATCTAGTGATGACTGCCTAATTTTTCCACTTAAAATTGACATACAGTGTTGAAAAAAAAGTTAAACAGCCAGCAGTAAGGAAGAATACTGCATCAAACTCTTGTCACTATTAATAAATACCTCCTGTGTTGCACCAGGTCTACAGGTTCCTATTTGCTCTTCTTGTCCAACTAGTATCGCATTTTTACATCTTTCTTATCCCTTCTGAAGCTCTATGGCACCCTACTTGCATGCAGCTGTGTTTTCAATGTGATTGTCGGCTGACAAATATTTGAAATATTACGTCTTGATGGTTAATTCCTAATTTCTAATGCTACTACATAAAAATCTGTTAAGCAGAGATCTAATGTCAGGACTAAAGATTGATAATAGTAAACATGTATTTCCACCTTTTTTCCATATTAAAAGAATTTGTTTTGTGTGTAGTTTGTGGACTTTAACTTTGGCTACTAAATGCACTAAGACAAAAAATGTGACAAAAGAAGAAAACGTGATTGTAAAGACGGTTACAGTACAAAGCATATAGTCAGTTTACAGTTTCAAAGACAGACGAGGAAATTTTGAGAGACAAGTAATATAAAATGGGCAAAGAAGTGTAGCTGTAGCTGTTCACTAAGCAAAGGATAAATCCTCCTGTTTTGGAAGCTTGTAACACACTAGATATCATTAGCTGAGTTTTTCAAATATCTTCTTTAATCATGTGACTTTTATATCAATCTTAAATCGTAAACTATTACATGGCTATTACAATTTCCTGAAACCATTTCAGATTTTTCATTTGAAGAAGCTTACGGAGAGGTAATGGAAGGCTCAAATGCCTGTCAAAAGCACAGTGTTTTCTGTATCGGGCATTACACAAAAGTATATCTTTGGTTTTAGTTCTAGGTCAAGAATATAATCCTTATTTTCTGTTTGGAGTATCTATAGCCCTTACTTTCATTACCAGCAATCTCCAGAGTTTTGTTTTTCCAAACAAGAAACAAAAGTCAAGGAAAAGTGAAAACAAGCACACAATTTTAAATGAGGTACTATCTCTAAAAAGTTCATAGAAAACCTTCAATCAACAACCCTTCTGTAAACGTGCTTTACTTGGACAGGAAGTCAGGACCTTGTAAATTACGAAGAACAAGTCTTTGGAGTTCAGGATGACATTTAGGAAAGAAAAAAAACCCTCACATGTTAAATGGCCATTTACTTATTTCCTTCCTTCTTTTTGATACTTATCTGGAAAAAAAGTCATGTGAAGAGTGTCTCAGTCAGCTGTTATTCCGACTTAACTTTCAGGATAGTCTAATTTTCTCCGCTGGATTTGCTATCCTTGTTCTTTTATTAAAGCTTTGATTTAGGACTGCATGTTTTAATGAAAGATGGTCCGGAATTACAAAGCAACTGCTGAAATATTCCCTGATTTTGCAGGAGGGATAACTCTCCCAATATATATTCTAACTTCAACACACATGTCCATAGGCTATGCTGAGTCCCTCCGGGAAAGACCATACACCACTGAGAGACCAGCAGTCTATTTTCCCAAGACCCTCTATGTGCCAGGATGTAGGAGGTTGCTCAAAATCATGTGATTGCAGATCATTTTCTGACTGGCCTGGCTGCTGAGGCAGTATTTATTAGAAACTCAGCCTAAATGTCCCTGCCATTTGGCTAGTGAGACTCCATGTTGCAAGAGGCTCTCTCTTACTTTTCCTGTGGTTTCTGAAACCTCCGTGTGTGTCTCTGAAAGGCAGTTATGAAATACTAACATTATGTAGCATGCTGTCATGCCTGTATTTTCTCATACAAAGTTCTATGATCCATCTCAATCTTTTACAATGAAATTGTAAGACAAAGCATCCAATTTGAACCAGATTTACCAAAGGATATTTTGTATTCTCAAAGCTAAGTACTTAGTGGGAAAATCACTATGATTAACTTCTGCCACATGAAATCATGCTGGTTTATGGCAAAGATTACCAGGATCTTTGATTCTGCTCTAGTCTCAATGTTACATAACCCATTAAAATCCCCTTTCCCTGAGCAGCACAGTGTTTATGGGAATCTCCTTAATTATTTCCCTTAGTGTGGGCTGCTAAAGTTACTAGCTACAGTTCTCCAGTTAAGTATGATACGCTAAAGGAGCAATAGAGCAGAGGTGAGAAATCTTCGGGTAGAAGAGTGCTCCCAAGTCAAAAAGTCCATTTAGTTTTTGTGGTCTAACATTCTAATTTAAAGCCTTGGAGGACATGCAAACATTCTATAATTTCCATCAGCACCCTTGATTTCCTTAATATGAACAGAGAGCTTTGCTAATTTTCACTTCTGTCCCTAAGTTGGTTTACTCTTTAGCATCTGATGTACTTACACAGTGGTGTCACATTTGGACTTAGAGCACCATAGGGAAACACTGCTACAAGAGGGCAAAAAATGTTGTCAATTAATTCCGTACTTAAAAATAAGGACAACAGACATATTTTCAGTGCTTGTTAGAAATCCATTTCTGTAAAGAAATCTGAGTCCTAGATGGATGCCTTCATTGGACAATATCCAAGGTGATGATATTTCTCAACACCTCCAGATCTCAGGGAGACCTGGAGCCAAATCTGAAGTCAAAGCTGGCTCGGAGGCAAGAGGAAAGGGAGGATATATAAAGAAACACTTCAGAGAAAGTGGCATTTCCAGCTGACATGGTAAGACATTCAGATTCAAACGGAACAGGCCTTGTTTGTACAACAGGTACACACCTTTTGTTTTTTATTTTGAACAAACGTGACCTCTGATGCCTTTTCGACACCCTTCCTGCATGCAGAGGGCCATATCCCCCGGTAGCTTAAAACAGTTGACAGGCAGCCACAAAACCTGCTCTATCGGTGCCAAAGCGAACAGCCTGGGGCAACAGCATCAGCAGAACTACTTCCTGCAGTGGGAGCGCTGGCCAAGGGGCTGTCCTTCTCCCTGCTGTATGCCTCTCCTCTGCCTTTCCCTCAATATTGCGTTCATTTCACTTTTTAGCTGAATGCCTTCCGTGAAAACCTACCTAAAAAATTACCCCACAGAGCTCAAGCCCCCTTGTAACCCTGCCTGCATCCATGTCTCTTCTCCCAGCGCCTGCCCATATCCTGCTTCGATGTGAATCCTTGGATGTGAGTCCATGCTTTTCTTCCCACTGTGCTTGTACAGCACCTGGCATGGTGGGGCCATTCCTCATTGCCAGCAAAATAAAAACTGATTAAAAACCCTAAAACCCTTCCGACACCACCCTCCAGATAATACCCCAGCATGGGTGAGTTCAAACCTAATCTCTGATCTCCCACATGATACACAAAGAAGCCACAGTGACAAGGAATAGTGCTAGCTTTGTGAAGTTCACCAGCTCCCCACAGCTTGCTGCGGACCGAATAATGAGAAGAGAATCCTGAGAGAATGGGCACAAACGGGCAACTATTTAGCACCGTTCTCCGGAGAACTTCTAACCGCCCAGCGCGTTGGCAAATCCCCCATGCCAGGTGGAGAAACGGAGGTTACAGAGACCAAGTCCTGCGTTTGCCCTGGTAAGACGGCACCGGTGTGCCCTGACACCCTCACCTAGCGGGTAGGGGAGCTCCCTCCCGCGGCTCGCCGCACGCCGGGAGCGGGCTCGCCCTCCGCCGCAGGGCCGCCTTCGCCCGGGCCGCCTGGGCTCGGGGGAACGCTGCCTCCCCCGGGCAGGGAGCGGGCGACCCGGCCGCCTGTCCGCCCCCACGGGCTCGCTCCCCGCCTGAGGGACAGGCGCTGACAAAGGGCGGCTCCCGCCGCCCCTGCCCCGGGCACGCCCCCGCCCGCTCCGCCGGGCCCTTCCCCCTCGGGACTCCCGCCGGCGGCCAGCGAAGCCGCTGACTTACGTGGGGGCCGCGGGCAAGCGGCTCCCGGCGCGGCGGCGCGTTGGTTCCCATGGCGGCCAGCGTGTCCCTCACGCCGAGCCGCTTCCCGGGCTGCTCTGCCTCAGCCTCTGCCTCCGCCTCTGCCAGGCCCGGGCCGCCGCGGGAGCGGCAACACGGGGCCGGGGCCAGGCCGGGACCGCCCCGCGCCGCAGGCACCGCCTCTGCCCGCCGCCGGGCGGGGGCCGCGCTCGGCGCTGGAAATCGCCGGAGGGATGCCGGGCTTCTGCGGAGGCTTCCCGGCTGTTGCGGGATGAGCCCGCGCCGAGCCGCGGCGGGGGTCGTCAGGTGTGCTGGGGCTTTAGCGCTGCGTTTGCGAAGGCCGCACCGGTATCCTTGCATGGAAACCGGGGGGGGGGGGGGGTCTGTGTTCACGGTGCCCCGCCTGTTACGTGGTATTGCCTCCTGGTGTGCTCCTGTGCCTGGGGAAGCCATTTCCCTGCTGAGTACCACCTGTGCGCGCAGAGCGGTTAGGAGATGCGGACAGCCTTACTGCTGCTAAGCCTACGCTGTGTATGTTACCAGCTAGCATCAATGACACCTTGCGTTTTTAACATTGCCAAGGCTACCCAGATCCACTCAGAACAACAGGAACCTGCAGCTGTCTCAAGGCAAGGAGCTTGGGAAGCATGTATCACGCCTGCATCGAACAAGCCAGTCTTCCAAGTACAGGTCTGGAAGACAGCAGCAGATTTAGAAGTCTGATTCCAGCTTCTTGCCTTCACACACGCCATTTCAAGGCTCTCTCTTACCGTGGCTTATTTGCAGCTGTACCTCTGACCCCTTGCAGGTCCTGGGCCCTGCACGTTTCCCCTGTCCCGAAGGAGCCCTGCAGCCGCTATTCTCGCACAGGGTCCTGAGCTGCTGTAGGCACCCGTGTGACCCCTGACTTTCAGGGTCATCTTGGGGCACTTGCAGTTCTTTCCTAACTGTCTTTTGATTTCCCATATGTATGCCTTAGTGTTTGCAGAGAAATTACTTGTCTCCAGCCATTCTCTCCTCTCCTGCTTATTTTTCGTGAAACACACACACCAAACATAACACGTAACTTTATAGAAGAAGCACTCCACTAAGCAGGTCAGCGTACAGCACCTGTAAATTTTACTGATTGACTCTTCCTCTGTGGCCAGATTTATGCCTATTCACAAACAATTCAACAGTACTGGCCATGACTATTGCTGAGATTTTTTTAACTTGGGATCAATGTGTTATGCTGGTATCTGTTTCAATTCATCGCTTTATAGCCATGACAGTTTATAATTTTTTGCTTTCTGTTAGCACAGTGTCTTTCTAGCTGCTCATTTTATCCTGTTATATATCTTCAAAGCAGGCTGCTAAATAAAGCATCAGAAGAAAAGGAAGAACAATAAAGCAGCAACAAAAGACTTCAAAAGAGAGGGCATTTGTAGAATCAGAGAACAAGGAGGTACTTTGCTAGTTTGCTATGAACTGTACATTGCAATTTTTTACCCTGTTTTCCACACACTTACATATCTGCGTGGTTCTTCTTTCACAATGTATTTTAAAAAACTGTGAGTTCTTTTGCTGGTAAGTTCTCTGTTTTCTTTGTCTTGGAAAAATACCTTATTTTTCTGTCTGCAATCTAATCTGAAACCCACCAGTGTTACACTCTGTTCTACTGAAGTCACATCCTCCACACATGTTTGCAGCTCTTACTGTTTCACAGTATTGAAACATTCACTTAACAGATTTTGTTCTCCCAGGGCTGCATTATGCATGTGTGTATTTGTATGCATGCACATAAATGTATATGCAGGTGTGTTTTTTAAACATGCTTCCCAGGTGTGGGAGATTTCAGAAAACAAGCTGTATTCAAATTTCCCTGTATCAGATACTTGGCTTCTAAAATTACTCCGTTGTTGACAGAAAAGGATGTTAGATTTGGAGCTTGAGGCTTGGTTTTTTTTTTCCCCTGGGACAACACTACATAGAAAGAAAAGCCCAAATTCCCTTGGATTTCCCCAAGTCCAGTTCCCTTCACTTTTGCACATTAGCAGACATTTGTCATCCTCCTTCTCCAAATCTCACTGATCATTTGTCTGGCATGGGACCTTTACTTCTTACTCTCCTGATGATTAATACACTTCCAGAACAATGGGCCTTTGTTTTGGATTGATACTAATGTAAGTATCAATCAAACTCAGTTGTTGCTTTAGTACCGTATTATGTAGCACTATGGAAAATTTAAGTCTGCCAGGAGCTGTGTCTGCTGGACCACTTCGTGTTAACTTTACCTCCCAGCATAAGGTCTCTCCCTTTTGCTTTTCCTGAAACTTTGCAAAAGCAGGAGCACCAGGGCACTCGGTATTGGCCTGAGACATTGTTGAGTCCACTCTGAAAACTGACCAAATGCCTTCAGACAAATTGAGCTCACGTGAGTGCTTGTAGGGACAGACAAGTGTTCTTGTCCTAGTTCCTCGTGCCATATGAATGGTGCTGGTGCTTTGCCCAGCGTGCAGGAAAACATGACCACAGGCTTTGGAGGTGCAGTAACGTACTCCCAAGGTGGCTGAGGCTCTGCACCAAAGTAGTATGAACCAGCTTAGTGTTGTGTGCCTTTGTCTTGGCTTCCCTAGCTGAAAGGTCACTGTCACTCTCAGGTAGGCTCTACAGACATACCTATACAGACATGGTAGTAACACATAAGTGTAAGGCTTTATGCAGGAGGAATGGCTGGGGAATGCGTAAAGTGAACCTTTGATAAGGTTTTCCCTCACTGTCCCTTGGCTCAGAGTAGCAACAGGTCATTTCTGTAATCTGTCCACCACTCTTCTGCACAAATGACAAACGTAGGAGAGGGTTGTATTCTCCCTAATCTTGACTGGGCTTGTGAGTCACCTAAGAATGTACAAGTTATTTGGGCCTAACTGCACGCCTATCTTCTCACACAAAACCTGACCTTCAAGTGCCATATCTGGCCTTGTCTTTTGGCCTCTCCTTTAGGGAACAAGTCTTGGTAAAATTTTGGTGCCCACTGTCTGCTCAGTCTACAGTCTAACAAATTATGACATTTTTAATAACATTTTGATCAATTTTTATCAATTTGGCAGAAGTTTCACTTCTTCCCCCTCTTCCCTCCATTTGATCAGACCAGCAGCTTGGGGATGGGGATAACCCCAGTGAACAGGGGTGTTCTCCTGAGGAACAAGCTGCACGGTGAACTCAAACTGTGCTGCTTGCATTGCTGGCCAGACTGGGCAGCTGGCACACAGCTGACAGCAGCCTGGCTGTCTGGTAATGAGAGGGGAGAAGAAGAGGCTTTGCCTTTGTACGGTTGTATTGGTTATTAAAATGAGGGATAGTATAGTGATATATAGTGATATACAATGATGTCTTCAAACATCCATGCCTGCTCTCCGCACCTCTCCACTGGCCTTTCCTTTCCATGCTAATTTTGCCTGCACTTTCAACAACATCTTACAGGTTCACTTGATCTCCATTTTGCAGTCTGGAGTCCTCTGCCCTGCCCAAGTGAGGCAGTATTGTGTATGGACCTGAAATGTGGACCTGGAAGTTTTGCAGAATGTTTTTTCTGCTCCTGTGTGGGAATTTACAGCCCTGAGCTGGTGTTGCAGGAAGTTGAGAGTAATGTTAACTCCTCTGGCCACTTCTAGGATATACTTACCTCTCTGTGCTTTGGGGCAAGGAGGGATAGAAGGCGCTTTCCAAGCAATCGCTGATTAAACAATTTATCCTGCTATACTAGCTTTTCTTGTTCTATGCTCCTCTTTGTCCCTTTATTTGCGTCCGGGCTGTTCCTGTAAAAATGACACGTGAACAAAATCTGCTCAGAAAAGAGCAGACACTCTTATGTGGTTCATGTGGGCTCAGTTACTAAAATGTTGCTACAAACACTGCAGGAATTCAGTATAACAATTAGGACAGTAAAGTGACCGAAGGAGAAAGGAAGGGTCTGAAATTCCAGAATGACAGAAAAAGAGGTGGTTTCTACCAGCCACTGCAGTGAGGGGCTGTGGACTCCTCAGGCCAGCTGGAGCCTTCCTCCGGCCCTTTTCTTTCCTCACGTAAGAGTCTGGCCAGACTGTCTGATGGGAGTGGAATGGGGATCCTGGGCCCACAACGGTGGGGACTTTGGGTTGAGAGGAGGTAAATGGGAAACCTCTGTGTGGAAAATCTCTAAGCTTGCAGGCTTAATAAGACCCAGTAACTTGTTCAGATTCAAATGGATGATGAGTATTAGTTCACTCATATTTAGAAAAAGGTCAAAGCTCCATCTAAAAGTCCAAGAGTGTTAATTGCCTTTACCAAAGGCAGTTGAGTTTCTCTAGCTAGTGGCATAAAATGTGGTGAATGGTTGATGCATTTAGTTAGCCACAACTTATTGAGAGAAAAATCAATAGCATCTGAAATATAATAGCATCTCTCGGCTACCAGGAGCAAAACATCACATTTATTTACATGTCCACAGCCTGTTCCAACACTCAGTGAAATCAGATTTTGCTCCTGAGTCAGTTTTTGGCTAAATCCTCTGTTGTAATCCCAATAATATGGCTGCATGTAATAAGGTTCTCAGAGTAATAGTTTAGTGCACAAGCTATGTGGTGCCAGAGGAAAGCATGTTTCACAGAATCACAGAATCACAGAATGGTCAGGGTTGGAAGGGACCTCTGGAGATCATCTAGTCCAACCCCCCTGCCACAGCAGGGACACCTACAGCAGGTTGCACAGGACGGCGTCCAGGCGGGTTTTGAATGTCTCCAGTGTGGGAGACTCCACAACCTCTCTGGGCAGCCTGTTCCAGTGCTCTGCCACCCTCAGAGTAAAGAAGTTCCTCCTCATGTTAAGATGGAGCTTCCTATGTTCAAGTTTGTGCCCGTTACCGCTTGTCCTAAGAGGTCCTATGTTTACTCCTGCTTCTCTAATTTCAGAAGCTTCAAGTTCTGATGGACCTGCAGGGTCCTGCATAGGTGGAGTTCAAGGAAGTATTTGTAATGGTGGTTATCTTCTGACTATTCAGACAGCATTGAACTACAATCTCTGCTACATTCTTGTGAAGCAGGAGTCCAGGAACACTAGGTTTATGTAGCTAAATAGGTATGGAAGCAGGCTGGAGGTAGGATTCATTTGAGATGGCATGGGATGTTTACCTAGAAAACAAGAAGGGCCCATCTGGTGTCCTGTATTAAAAAATGATCACATTTTGCTTAGAGGATTTTACTTTGGAAGTTTGTAGATCCCTACATACCTTTGTGACTCAGATTGACACTTGCTTTGGTGCTAGAAAAGGCAAATGAAAGCAACAAATATTTTGTGGGAGTTGAGTGATTAGCTCAAGAAAAGCCATATGGATTTCATAGTTCTCTAAGGAGGCCTGTGGCCATATGCAGGAGTCATGTCTAATAATCTTTCAGGGAACTGATCCATGTGACTGTTAGGCCAGCTCGCACGTGATTTTTGGTGAGAAAAAGTGTGCAGAAAAGTGCACTAGGTTGTTACGGAGAGAATGCCACTGTTAGAGGATGGTCCTCAGACAACCTCTGCCCTTAACCAAATTTGCCTTTTACCTCACTGCTGTGATGGGGTATAGCAGGGGGACCAGACAAGATCCAGCACTTTGCAATAAACCCCGATTCTTCACGAGATTGGCTGTTTATGAAGGGTGCGCCATGGCCAGGTATCTGACCATGAGAGAGCTCTGGCTGGTGGTCTCAGAGCTCCCTGTCATGCCTTCCCTGACAGAGCAGTGAGAGGCACTGAGTGCTCCTGTCCCAAGTCTCAAAGAGGTACCTGCTCTGAAGGTGGGTCACCGCTGTGGCAACATTACATCTAGGCTTGAAAGTTGCCCTGGGAAGATTTAGCCAGCTGCTCTGTTATGACTCTGACAACTGCTCACTCCCTGTCCTTGGTCAGAGCAGGGGAAACGTGAGGTTTTCTTCCACAGCTGAAAATACCTGAGCAGCAGAGGACAGCTAAGGATAGAGGTGTGCAGTTGTTTTGTTAATAGACGAGATAGACAAGAGAAACAACATGCTCCTGTCAGAAAACAAGAGTGGTCCCGATTTACATGGGTCTTTTGTCTGAAGAATGGTGGTCATCCCATAGTTAGCAACGACCCTCCTCCCAGCCCTATCTGGAAAGAGTCGTACTGAGTAAACAGGTGCAGCCAGGAAACAGCCCTCCCCATTATCCTAATCTTGCTGTTTAACATTAAGTCCTTACTTCTTCTATGTGCATGCACAGAAGGATCTGAGTTATTGATGCCAGTGGATTTGTGCAGTTCCTAGCCCTTGAGAACAATCAAAACACTTTTACTTTGGTCCCAAATAACAGACTAAGGAGCCCAAAGTTGGACACAGGTGACTGAAAATACCTTTCATGCATTACCAATAGTCAGAAAGCAGGCCTGTGGCTTCACTTTCCTGACCTGTGGTCAGTAAACAATGACTGCCTCATTGCTTGCAAGGAACAGTTTGGCCTCAGTTTGGCTGTTTACTTATCAAGCACCATAGGAATGAATTTTTTTAGATGTCTGGGAGACTGGGAGACAGTCTGAAGGAAGGAGGACTTGGTTCTCAGTTTCTTGGAAGAGGTTCATGTTAGGGGATACTAAAGTACATTGCACGTACCTAGGGCCATGGGCCCTGATGAGATGCAGCCATGAGTGCTGGGAGAGCTGACCCGTGTCATTGTGAGGCCACTCTTGATTATCTTTGAATGGCTGTGGTGATTAAGAGAGGTTCCTGAGGAGTGGAGGAAAGCAAATGTCACTCCTCTATTCAAAGAGGGCAAGAAGGAGTACCCAGAGAACTACAGACCAGTCAGCCTTGTCTTGTTTCCTGGTGGTGAAACAACTAATCCTGGAAACTATTAATTCCTAGAAAGAAGGTGATTTGGATTAGTCAGCGTAGATTTACAAAGAGGAAGTCCTGCTTAATGAAGCCAATAGCCTTCTATGGTGAAATGACTGGCTTGGTAGATGAGAGGAGAGCAGTAGATATTGCCTACCTTGACTTCAGTAAGGCTTTTGACACTGTGTCCCATAAGATCCTCAGAGAAGCTGATGACCTATGGGCTTGATGAGCAGACAGTAAGGTGGATTAAAAACTGACTGAACAGCAGGGCCCAGATGGTAGTCATCAGTGGCATGACGTTTGAGGCCAGTAACTAGTGGTGCACCCCAGGAGTCAGTACTGGATTCAATACTGTTTCAACATCTTATTTAATGATCTGTATGATGGGACAGAGTGCAATGTCAGCAAGTTTGCTGATAACATCAAATTGGGAGGAGTGGTTGATACACCAGAGGGTTGTGCTGCTGTTTAGTGGAACCTTGACCTCATACAGTTCAGCAAAGGGAAGTGCAAAGCCCCGGACCCGGGGAGGAATAACCCCATGCACCAGTATATGCTGGAGGCCAACTGGCTGGAAAGCAGCTTTGCAGAAAAGGACACCAAGTTGAACATGAACTACCAGTGCGCCCTTGTGGCAAAGCAAGGAAATGGTATCCTGAGCTACACCAGGAGGAATGTTGCCAGCAAACGGAAAGAGTTCAGCACTGGTAAGATCACACCTGGAGTACTGTGTCGAGTTCTGGGTTCCCCAGTACAAGAGAGATATGGAGCTACTGGAGAGAGTCCAGCAAAGGGCCACAAAGGTGATTAAGGGCATGGAGCACCTTTCATACGAAGAAAGGTTGAGAGAGCTGGTACTCAGAAAAGGCTCAGGGGGTAATCTCATCAATGTGTACCAGTACCTGAAGAGAAAGTGTAAAGAAGAGGGAGCCAGGCTCTTTTTAGTGGTGTCCAGTGACAGGCAATGGGCAGAATCTGAAACACAGGATGATCCCTCTGAACCTCAGGAAACGCTTTTTTACTGTGGGAGTGACCGAGCACTGGCACAGGTTGCCCAGAAAGGTGATGGAGTCTCCCTCCTTGGAGGTTTTTCAAAAGCTGCTTGGACATAGTCCTGGCAACCAGCTTTAGGTGGCCCTGCTTGAGCCGGAAGGGTGGACCAGATGACCTCCAGAGATTGCTTCCAAGCTCAGCCATTCTATGATTCTGTGATAGATGTTGTAAAGTATTGAAGACATGCAAAAGATCCTACAGGTCATGTACTGGCAGGTGGAAGCCTTGAGGGATGCTTAAATGTCTAAGATGATGTCAGACTCGTATGTTTAAAAGCCTGAATTATTCCTTGAGTATGTCTTGGCAGTAACTTCTCCACAGAGCAAACCTGTTACATTCAGTGTTGTATCTGTAGAAGGGCAGGGCAGGATGTGGATCCTGTTGAAAAGGAAGAAGGTATTTGACTTGCAGGTGTTGGCTTATTTGGTGTGTCAGATGGCACATTGCAGAAGTTCCTGCAGTTTTTTCCCAAGTGTGAACTTTTTACAGTGTTTTTTTTTCCTTTTTTTTTTCTTGGTCGGGTTTTGATTCTGTTGTTTGGTGCTTTGAATCCTTGTAGGACCAGGTATGTGTTTAGCTTTTACGGTCGCAAGGGACAATTTGAAACATGTGGCCTCAAGTATCAAGGTAGAAAAAGTCTGGGAGCCTAAATACCTTGATAAATCTGGGCCTTGCTGCTTCATACTTCAAAGGTAGAGATTATATTCTTGGTGGCTCTGAGCCAAGTGCCTGGGACCCAGTGCTTTTGGAGAGAAGGTCTGGGCCCGGAGACTTTGATAGAAGAATTGAAATCAGGGTTGAGTACTGGTGTCTTTAAGCTGAGGGGCTAGGCTTGGGGTCTATTTGGGATTTGGGGTATGCTGAATAGCAGGAAAAAAACTGCTTTATTGATGAGAAAATTTTTAGGATTGCACTACATTTGCCTGCAGGCACACAATCTTTCCATCCTAGATCACCTGCCATCTCTTCCTATCGTAGAATCATAGAGTCATAAAATGGTTTGGGTTAGAAGGGACCTTGAATATTATCCAGTTCCAGCCCCCTGCCATGGGCAGGGACACCTTCTGCTAGACCAGGTTACTCAAAGCCCCATCCAGCCTGGCCTTGAACACCTCCAGGGATGGGGTCTCCACAACTTCCATGGGCAATTTGTTCCAGTGCCTCACCACCCTCATAGTGAAAAATTTCTTCCAAATATCTGTTCTAAATCTACCCTCTTCCACTTTGAAGCCATTACCCCTCATCCTATCACTACATGTCCTTGTAAAAAGTCCCTCTCCAGCTTTCCTGTAGGTGCTCTTCAGATACTGGAAAGCTGCTATAAGGTCTCCCCAGAGCCTTTTCTTCTCCAGGTTGAATAACCCCAACTCTCTCAGCCTGTGTTCATAGCAGAGGTGCTCCAACCCTCTGATCATCTTTGTGGCCCTCCTCCGGACTCGCTCCAACAGGTCCATGTCCTTCTTATATTGGGGCCTCCAGAGCTGGATGCAGTACTCCAGGTGGGATCTCACGAGAGCTGAGTAGAGGGGGAGAATCACCTCACGTGGCGTGCTGAGCACGCTTCTTTTGATGCAGCCCAGGATACAGTTGGCCTTCTGGGCTGTGAGTGCACATTGCTGGGTCATGTTGAGCTCCTCATAAACCAACACCCCCAAGTCCATCTCTTCAGGGCAGCTCTCAATCCATTTTCCCCCCGGCCTGTATTTGTGCATGGGATTGCCCCAGCCCACGTTGCACTTGGCCTTGTTGAACTTCATGAGGTTGGCATGGGCCCACCTCTTAAGCCTGTCTAGGTCCCTCTGCATGGCATCCGTTCTCTCCAGTGTGTCGACTGCATCACACAGCTTGGTGTCGTTGTCAAACTTGCTGAGGGTGCACTCAGTCCCACTGTCCATGTCACTGGCAAAGATGTTAAACAGCACCAGTGCCAGTACTGACCCCTGAGGAACAGCATTCATCACTGCTTAGCACTTGGACATGGAGCCGTTGACTGCAACTCTTTGAATGTGACCATCCAGCCAATTTCTTATGCACCAAGTGGTCCATCAGTCAAATCCATGTCTCTCCAATTTAGAGGTAAGAATGTCATGCAGGTCAGTGTCACAAGTCCAGGTAGATGACGTTTGTTGCTCTCCCCTTATCCACCACTGCTGGATTACCATCGTATAAGTCCACAAAATTTTTCAGGCATGATTTATCCTTAGTGAAGCCATGTTGGCTGTCACCAATCACCTTCTTATTTTCCACGTGACTTAGCAGAGTTTCCAGGAGGATCTGCTCCATCATCTTGCCGGGCACAGAGGTAAGACTGACCAGCCTGTATCTCCCCGGGTCTTATTTTTTACCTTTTTTCAAAATGGGCGTTAAGTTTCCCCTTTTCCAGTCAGTGGGAACTTCACCAGACTGCCACAACTTCTCAAATATGGTGGATAGTGGCTTGGCAACTTCATTTGCCAGTTCCCTCAGGATCCGTGGATGAATCTCATCAGGTCCCACGAGTTGTGCACCTTCAGGTTCCTCAGTTGGTCTCGAATGTGGTGTTCTCCTACAGTGGGTGGTACCTCATTCTCCCTGTCTCTGTCTTTGCCTTCTGCAATTTGGGTGGTGTGGCTAGAGCCCTTACCAGTGAAGACTGAGGCAAAAAAGTCCCTGAGTAAAAAAGTAAAAAAAAAGTCACTCAGCCTTCTCCATGTCCTGGGTGACCAGGTCTCCTGTTTTCTTCCTGAGTGGGCCCACATTTTCCCTAGTTTTCCTTTTGTCACTGATATACCTATAGAATGCTTTCTTGTTGCCCCTGACATGTCTGATCAGATTTAACTCTATCTGGGCTTTAACTTTCCTAGGCTGATCCCTGGCTGCTTGGACAATTTCTATATTAATTTTCTGTATTCCTCCCAGGCTACCTGTCCTTGCTTCCACCCTCTGTAGGCTTCCTTTTTCTGTTTGAGATTGTCCGGGAGCTCCTTGTTCATCCACGCGGGCCTGTTTCTGCCTTTTTCTGACTGGGCTAAAACAGAAAGCTACTGGATCAGGTACCATTGTTCTGGATTATTCTCTGTGGAGAAATATAGATCATTGTTTGATTTGGGCTTTTTCCTGGTGCAAGCTATCATTGACAGGACAGCCTTGTTTTCACGACCATTTTCTACTGTTGGATAAGTCCCAAAAACAGAAGGCCTAATTCTGTCATGGGAGTTTAAGTGAGGATCTGAAATGTGTTGGATCTGAAACGTACTGAATCTACACCTCCAACAGATCTTTGAAAATCCAGGGGTGGGAAAACAAGTCCTAGATGATGCAAATTTCCTGTATATAATGGATAGAGCAGGCATATTTGTGGGCATCATGCCTATAATAGAGCCAAACTCAAAGGAGATTTATTAAGCAAGTTTTCCTTTAAAGACAGAAAAGCAGAGCCATCTTCTTGCAAGTCACTATTCTTGCATTAAATGCAAGGAGAACAATGCTGATTATACTGTGTGAGGGCAGCCCTGCAGGTGAGTTCATACTGAATGTTCGAGAAAACAGGGGACAGAGCAGGTCTTTCTGTTCTTGGCAAAGGTATTTGCAATGAGCTGTGTGGCTGACACTCGTCTACAAAGAAAAGACAAAGCCTGCATACATATTGAGGCTAGTTTTTTTTGAGTTCACCTCAAGAGCAAGTGAGGTCCCTACTTCAACACTGTCCTCACCCAAAATTACAGGATGCTGTACTAGCAAAGTGCTTTGGCAACAGTGCAGCTCTGTGAGTAAACAAATTATACACTTGTATCACTTTTACTCCAAGATCAAGATGTGGTATCCCAATACATCTCAGGCCTGTGAGGCAGTTGAACCCTTCTGTGGCATTTGTGAGCACTGCTTTGTCAATGTCAGGAACTGACAGTACAGCTCCTGATTGCAGCAGATCACTTCAGCACTTTCATTGCCCTCTTCTGAAACCTGTTCCTGAGGCAGAATTGAAGAAACTGTAGATCTGCAGCTGGGCTGCTCTGTGGCTATGCACTGCTGAGCTGAGAGAGATCACAGAGAGATGTCTGTGCCACAGAGAGATGGGAAGGCTCTGGAGGACATTCTGTTTTACGTTCTGTGCTCACTGGGTTTTTAGTCCAAGTGAGGACCCTAGCAGGCTCCTTTCTTAAGGCGAGGCTAGCAGCCTAATGTAGAGGGAGGGTTTAGGAAGAAGAGATATAGGGTATAAGTGACCTCTTCACAAATTCTATAGCAAAAGCCTAGCTCATTGATTTCACCAAGCTTCTCTGACATTCACTACTGTACAGACCCAAGCACAGAGAGTGCTGAGCTAAATCTCCCTCTAAGCCTTCAAAAGAGATTCTCTTCCCTGTGCCTCAGGGTGTCCATCTTCATAAATGTCATGCATACTTCTAGAAAGGATAAGAAAGCATGTGTAGAGTGCACAAGTTTCACGCATGCCTAGCATTAAGCCTATTGAAAATTTTTAGTGCGTCATATGTTTTGCAATTGCTCATTTATGGTCTTTCTGGTTTTTGAAAATGTTTTATTCTTTGTTTTTCAATTAGCCCAAAATAGCCAACAGAAAAACTTCCATCCTTTAGGAGGAAAATAAATGACCTTTGAGAGAGAAGACTCGAACATTTCAGACTAAAAGAGATTTTGTTATGCGAAATGAAGAAAATCAGAGGTACTGAAACACATAGTAGGCCTAGCTGAATTCTTCTCAGCCTAGTTTTGAAAGGCGTTTCTAATAGCTAGGTGTTGCTGAATTTTAGTTGAGGGAGAGCAACTTTTTAAAGCTACTTTGGCACTTACAATATGGAAAGACACCACTGGGATTTTTGAATATGCCTTGCAAAGTATTGAGAATCAGAACTTCCCTTCCCTCTAGTACTTAACCAGTTGAGATCTAACTCAGCCAAGACCATCCTCCATTCGTAGGGACTGCAGTGTATTTAAGAAGCTGACGGTGTGATGCCCAGCTTAGTCCTGAAGCAGAGAGCTCTGAGGCTGTTAAGAAACTGAGAGTGAACTGAGAGTGCAGTCATTCTGGAGTTCAGCCTGGCTGAAGGTAGGGAAAGTATTAATAAACCTGCAGGAGGGCTGGCAGGGCTTTGAGACTTGCACCACCTGTGTGGGCTGTTGCCTCTTCCTCTGTGTCAGAGGACTTTCAGAGCTGGCACGTGATGCCACAGCAGGAGTCAGAGCATGGTGAGCAGCACTTTTTTCTTCCTTCTTCCCTTTAGGTCACATATTTGATTTAACAAATAGGTACAGTTCTCACACCAAACCTCAACTCCACCCTCTTATTTATGTAGTCTACAGCAGCACTGCAAACTGCTTAGCAAACAGCTGCTATGTGTTCTGCAACCAGTCTAATGGTGTACAGGAAAAAAGTGGTGGGTGTGCATTTAGTCCTTGCATATGACTGGCTTTTTTTAGGGCTCTGTTTAAGCTGCAAAACTCAAGGGCACATAGTTCTCAGTGAAGGAGCAGTGACGGATAAGCAGAGCTTTGTTGTATGGCAAATATCTGTAGTCAGGGACAGAAACCTGTAATACCTGTGTGAAAATGGCATGCCTAGCCCCAAACAACTCAAGATTGCCAGTATTTATCTATAGCATATAATACCTGACAGAGACCAGTCTTTCCCTCCTTGAAAAATACAGATGAGAACAAGTCAAAAATAGCTCACAGAACCTGCCTCAAACATTCAGGAGTGATCAGGTCAAAGGGCAGGGCTGTGGTCAGATGTCCTGGTCAGGCTGCTGGTGATCAGGTAACTTCCAGCCACTTCTCCGTCAGACCTGGGATGTCCATCACCACTATATAAATGGCTATTCCTTGGCAAACCCAGTTTAAACACATATTTAAGCTAACCCTAGATCACTGTGACAACCTGCACGTGCAAGTTGTGCTCGCCAGACTGAATGAGTAGAAGTCTTTTGAATTTAACTACTTGAATTTAAGCATATACCTATTCCCTATAGAAAGCAGTATGGAGTAAACCCACACCTTGCTTTTTGGTTGACTGTTGTTGCTCACTCATCTTAATTCTAGCTGTATTGTTGGGCCTCTCTTCTTTGAGAAATCTCTGAAAAGCTACAGTGTGGGAACACCTTCCAACTTTAATTCTGCATGTCTTTCTTAGTCCTTAGGCTTCTCCTCCTAAGGCCATTTGATGACTGCAGGATGTGGCTTTCAAAACCCACAGACAAGAAGGTATTTCTCAGGGAAAAAGGTATTGGTAGATGATATAATTCATGTCAGAATTAATAGCAGTATTTTATACCTATAGACACTTTAATAAACATAGAACATTTAATACCTAAGTCCAAGATTCTCAGTTGTTGAAGGCAATGGAAGATCTGTTGAATGAAGATCCCAGAGGACTCAGCACAAGGAACTGTTCCCCACACTTCTGCAAGAGATGCTGTACTCTTCTACCCCCCCTCCCCTGCCCAAGTCCTGATAGTCCCTTTTCCATTTCAAATGGAAAAAAAATTCACTCCTCAACCAAAATTTGGTTAGGTAATTGATCATGACCATGTGAGCAGGGTATACTAGCTGTTTTTTGGAGAGAAATGAATGCTGCTTCTTCAAGACAGGTGAAAAGGAGTGACTTCATTCCCTTCCACCTCCTAGATCCACTGACACTAGAAACTTCATTATATTTATATCTTATTTACCTACTCTCTAGGGACTTAAGTTTTATTTGCCCCAAAGATGTCAACAGAAAATGACTCACTTTTCCTTTTCAGCAGAGACCAATCTGATCTGTACCTGAATGTTTGTTGTTAGTCAACCATTGCCTTAATCAAGGTGTGTTGTGTTTGTTCTTTAACCCGTGTCTCTTTCAGTACGTCTTTCAGAAGGGGTCAGGAGAGTATTACATCCTCTAACAGAGATCAGGAGTGATTTTCCCTCTAGAAATTAAGTAAATCTAAAATACACGGCATCAAAATCCTCCCTTACCTTTTGGGGAAATAAAAGTATAAAAATAAAGTATCTGGGATTCTCTTTGCTTTCCCTTGCTCTCTTTCAGTTTATTTGGTCCCAGTTTCTTTTTGGGAGGAGAAACACAAATACATTTCCTGACACTGCAAGGACCCTATGATCTAAGGAGACTATCAGAGAAAACCTGTGCTGTATCATAGAATAGAATCATAGAATCATAGAATAAGTGAGGTTGGAAGGGACCATTAAGATCATCAAGTCCAACTGTTAACCTACCCTGATTTAAAAACACCCACTTCTAAACCATGTCCCTAAGCACCTCATCTACCCTTTTCTTAAACACCTCCAGGGATGGTGAATCCACCACCTCTCTGGGCAGCCCATTCCAATGTTTAATAAACCTTTGAGTGAAAAAATGCTTCCTAATATCCAATCTAAACCTGCCCTGGCATAACTTGAACCCGTTTCCTCTTGTCCTATCACTTGCCACGTGGGAGAAGAGGTCAGCCCCCATCTCTCTAAAACCTCCCTTCAGGTAGTTGTAGAGGGTGATAAGGTCACCCCTCAGCCTCCTCCTCCCCAGGCTAAACAACCCCAGCTCCCTCAGTCGTTCCTCATAAGGCTTGTCCTCCAGACCCCTCACCAGCCTGGTAGCCCTTCTCTGGACACGCTCCAGCACCTCAATGTCCTTCTTGTAGTGAGGGGCCCAAAACTGAACACAGTACTCGAGGTGAGGCCTCACCAGTGCCGAGTACAGGGGGATGATTAATTCCCTACTCTGGCTCACTACACTATTCCTGATGCAGGCCAGGATGGTGTTGGCCTTCTTGGCTGCCTGGGCACACTGCTGGCTCATACTCAGCCGGCTGTCCACCAACACCCCCAGATCCTTCTCTGCCAGGCAGCTTTCGAGCCACTCCGCCCCCAGTCTGTAGCACTGCATGGGGTTGTTGTGACCCAAGTGCAGGACCTGACACTTGGCCTTGTTGAACCTCATACCATTGGCCTCAGCCCATCTGTCCAGCCTGTCCAGATCTCTCTGCAGAGCCAATCTACCCTCAAGCAGATCAACACGCCCCCCTAGTTTAGTGTCGTGAGGGTCTGCATACCTACAGTTGCAAGAACAAGACATTCAGTGATTCCTTAATGGACTAAGCTTAGGGACAGTTAGGAAAGCCATGAACATCTTACCGTGGCCTTTTGCAGGGAACGATTGCCTCTGAGAAATGCTGTGTGATAGGATAAGGTGGGGACTTCCCTATGAATACGAAATGCTCTACAAGTAGTAACAACTACTGGTTTAATGGAGTGAAACTGGTGCAGAGGAGCAGGGGAGGTACTCACATGGGTCTGCTCAGTTGTCTCACTCTGTGAAGCTTCATGGTGTGTTTTATTCAGGTCTTACCACATAGACTGTGCTAGCATGTAAGAAGTCAAAGCGGAGCTGAGGTGTGCAAGGACCAAGAAGAGCTGTAGACAAGTGTCCAGAATTCATATTTAGCAGCAATGAAGGGACCAGGAAGAAGTGATTTTAAGTAGAGGAAGCCAAGTCCCCTTTAAATTGGCTAGCTCTGGCACTGTTACCTTTTTCTTGACCTGGCTGAACACAGCTCAGCACAGGCCAGTGGGGTCTTCATGGGAGAGTTCACCATAGCTCTTTGTCTCATTGCTATCGGTACAGCATTTGAAGCCAACGTGGGTATCTTGACACATCAAGGTAAACATGGCCTCCCCAGAAGATCAAAGAACAGTCTATGGACAGGAAGGCCAGGTATCAAGGGAAGGTGTAGGCAGGTTCACTTAAATCAAGCTGTGTCTTTCACATTGGGTAAATTTGTGTTGGGTCTGATGAGGGGCTGCTTCCAAGAGTAGTCACCAAGAAGAACAAGCACCAAAGTGTTGTGAGTCTTAGCAGTCTAACTGCTGGTCTCATGGTACTTGATGTCTGAATTTGGACTTTAAAGAAGCACCAAAATGAATTTGTAGCTCTTGGGACTGGGGTATGAGAAATGGTCTCTGAAGGTAAGGGGAAAGGTGAGACCTAAAAGGACTCAAAATAATAATAATTTTAAAAAAAATTTTAAAAATCTGATGGGGCTGGGCATTTCTGTGATCCTATTCTGTTTGTGTCGCTGGGTGACTGATCCTCATTTCCTACACATAAGTTCCAGGACTGAATGAAGAAAATGCTAACCTTCAAGATAAAAAAGAATGCACATGCTGGACGTTTGGGCGTCTGACATATATACTTCTGATATGGGAGAAACATCGTGCAGTCCAGGTGGACAGCAACTCTGTTCATTGACAGAATGGTGAGGCTCAGAGCCTAGTATGCTGAGAGGTGCAGCTTGCTATGGGGCTCGCATACTGATTGGACTAACTCATGCATTTTTCTAATGCTGCTCCTTTGATCTGCCAGTCCAAGGTTTTGTTATAACTCCAACTGCAAGTACTGCACAGCAGGAAACACCCAGGATGGCATGTCCCGGCTAAAGACAGAAATGTTGCATGATGCTTGTTTCCCATGTTGGCTGGATCACACCTTGATGGGGTATTCCGAGCTGGCTGAGGCTATGTCATTAAACCTCCAGGGCATGTATTTTGCCTTTTCTTCTGTGTCATCTATTGCTATGGCTGGTTTGCCATTTGGTGATATTTTTTTATTTGGACTGTCTTCAGTTCACACTTGGATCCTCACTGTAGTCACTCCAGCCCCTTTGAGAACCCCATAATATTTCTGGGAGTTAGCAGAATGGAGTCCTAATTCCTGAGCAAATAATTTATTTTTAGCTTGCAGACTTGCATTGACCAACCATAGTGGAGCTGGGTTTGGTGAACGTTACTAGAAGAGTATTTCATACCAAAATGACTACTCATCCTTGCAAATCAACAGAGATTTTTATTTTAGTATGCCAGCCAAGCTGAAAATTTTTTTCATTTTAGGTTGACTGAAAGCTCACCAACCAAACAAAAATTTCTGTCTTGCTGACCACTCCAAGTTTAGTTCAGGGACAAAGAATTTCAGTCAAAAGCAAAACAGGTATCTTATTTTTGTTTGTCTAAGATTTAGCTGAACTAAAGCATTGAATTCTTTTTACAGATTGAAAATGGAAACTTTTTCTTTTTTTTTAGAACCATGCATATCTGACATTTTGGGAGAAAACAAAAACATTTCTTTCTTGCTTACCAGATAGATTTACATTTGAACGAATGAATTGTTTCACTGAAATCTTTTCCTTTCTGAGCAAAAAAATGTCAATTGAATTTTTTTGTTGCACTCCACTTCTCAGTTGGGGCTTAAGAAAACATTCATGAGCTCCTTCTGGGAACAGCTGCTAAAATCCTGCCTGGCATGGCAAATCTGGCTTGTTGAGCTGTATTCTAGTCTCTGTAAATTCAGGGAGGGTGATGTCATGTAAAAAACTCCCTTTCAACAATGAAAAGAACCATGTGTAATTAACCAAAACAAACCTATGCAGTTACCTCATAGGATTTGCTGTCCAGGAGATGAAGCTCCAGAGTGAGGGAGCGGGAGGTCAGAGACTGATAAATCCTGATGATAGAGGCTTGGTAGCACGCGACCAGGATACCCCCACGGGTCTTTCCTTCCCCATCCTGTAGTCAAACCCCTAGCTAAACACTGGTTACACTTTCACATCTAGCAACCAGGGATTGTTGAGGGGAAACAGATGCGTGAAACATTGCGCTTTTTTGCACCAAGTGCTGGAAAGTTTTACTGGTGAAACAGGTTAACTTGGCTCTTTGTGATTGCTCCAGTGAGGGAGTGGTCCTGGGGCAGTAGCTCTGCTGGTGGATCAAAGGAGCAGGTAACATGGCAAGGGAGGTAATGCCAAAGGTCATGCAGGAGCTGTAACAAGCTCCACTGTCATTGCTGGATCTGGGAAAAGGTACAGCAATCACCCTGGTATTCTTCAAGAAGTGCTCCATGCTCCTACAGTGGAAATTCTGCAGGAGGTTTGTAGCCTTGCTGCTGTCTCAGAAACCAACTGTTGTCCTGCAAGTGCTGGCAAAGAAGCACACTGTTGTAATCTCAAGCACTGTGTCAGTAACACCATTCTCCAAGATCTCATTTCTCCAAGTCCAGTCGGAAGACTGTCTTAGGATTTTTTACCTTCTGACAGGACAGGAATAATTTAACTCAGGAGTGTCAGTGTAGTGTATGCTTCTTTAGTGTTAGGATTGGTTTGCATGTCAGATGCTCCAAGAATATTCACTACTGATAATTACCCCAGAGAGCATGTGCCACAAAATACTGTATTGTGCAAAGCTTGTGAACATGTTTAGTGTGTCATTCAGGAGAGGAAAGACTTTTCAAGAACTCTGAAAAGGGCATGTAAACTGTGCTTCATCCCCATGTTCTTTTCAAAGGGTATCACTAAATTCAGCTTAGAAACCATTATCTATAAACTGAAAGTCAATTTATAAAGTTTGCTGGTGGAACAACTATTCAGTTCCTACTAAGAAGAAATCGGACAAAATTGGGCACCTCTAATCCCCAAGAGTTCAGAAAACTTCAGTTATTTTGCAAAGTAATTTTAAGTGCTTTGATTTGAAAAGTATTTTCAGTCATTTGTAGTCAAACAATACTGATATTTACTTAAAATCATAAAGCAATATATTTTGCCTTCTTACTCTCTTCTTTGGGTCTTTGAGTGTTTTGGGTACCCTTTTGTATCAGGGTTTTCTTTGCAACTGTGAAAGTCAGAGCCTTAATTTTTGGTTAATAAGGAGCAAGTCAGATCACGTGACTGCAGGAGCTGGGACTTCAGGCAAAAACACAGTGCTTGCCAATATAGTTAGTTGAACCTTCTGTCTTCAAACTACCAACTGTGTATCTGAGGCTTCACATCAGGATCCTGGAATGGCCTGAGTTGTCTGCTCAGTGGGCAATGTGCCTCAGAGGTTGGTTGTGTAAACCACAAATCAAGTGACTCTGCACAAAGCACTTGTTTCTATATATAAGGCAGAAATTCCTGGTTGACTGTGGTAAAAAACAATCAAACCCTGCCACATTCCCAGCATTCACTGAACAGAAAGCTGAGGTGACCCTGCTGTTAGTCTGTACGGGAACTGGAGAACAGTGCCTGCATTCCCTTGTACCTTTTCACATTAGCTGAGACAGGAATCCACTCCTTTAAGTTGAGCCTCATTCTTACACTTGCACTGTTATCAGCCCCTTGGTACTACATTGTTTCAGACATCGCCTAGGGATGGTGGGCAGAGGCTAGTGGGGGTGTTGGAGAAGGACTAGACTCTTTGACTTTTTGCTCCTGTCCTCCATTCCTCTTACATTATTCACTGGCAATCCCTTTCGTGTTTCAGTCTAGAAGGAGCAGGAAAGGGCTTTTCCCAGGAAGACAAGAGGGATTCCTTCCAAAATGTTCCCCAGTGTGTGTGGGAAATTTTCAATCTCTCTGGCGTAGGTTAAGACTAAGACTCCGGTTATCACACAACCTGGAATGTGGATGGAAGAACCTTTACTGCTGGAGTTGAACCTCCCTGCTGGAGCTTGTGGACTGTTTCTTTTGGTGACTCTTGTTCTGGACAGCTCTCTTTGGTAAGGGAAAAGTGTAGTAAAGGCCTCCCTGACAAGCAACGGACTCCAGCTGAAAGACTGCCTGTCTTCTTATCTTTCTGCAGTCAGACAACTGGCAATGCCCATGTTACAGGTTGCCCAGGGAAGCTGTGGCACATCCCTGGAAGTGTTCAAGGCTGGATGGGGCTTTGAGCAACCTGGTCTAGTGGGAGGTGTCTCTGCCCATGGGATGGTGGTTGGAACTAGATGATCTTTAAGGTCCCTTCCAACCTAAACCATTCAATGATTCTATGGTAATGGGAGATGTCTGGAAAATTCAGCAAATCATTTATGAGATCTTATGAATATCTCCAGTGCTACAATATATTTTTCTGAAAGCCTGCAACAGGAGTCTGTCATTGTTGTATTAGATGCTATAAATATGCATAACCAGTCCTTTTATAAAATGCTTTGCTTCAAAAGAGAAAGAGGAAAAGCAGGAGGGACATACAGCCATAGAGAGATTAAACAGTTTACCCAAAACACTAATGATTGAACCAGGAGCATGTCCTGCATTTCTCGGCTTCAGTTATCACCCTCTCTGTTGAACTAGGCTACCCCATGAATTTATGTTAAGGCAGTGTCTGAAGCCACTATAATCACTTCCACCTTAAGAAATCAGTTATGTTGCTGAATTAAATCAATATGTTTGGTGGCTTAGGTTTCCAGCTGAATGTCACTGTGTATTGACTAGGCAGGAAGAGTCTACCTTTGCTTGTGGCTTTGTTTCTACTGATAGGCTGCTGAGCAGAGCTGGATAGAACATTTTCATCAGAGTAATACACTCTGGGAAATAAAATTTTGAAGGAGTCAAAGTGATCCACTAAATTGCTATAGTTTCAGAAATATTTAGTTTAAGAAAACCAAATCTAAATAAAAATTAAACCTAAAATCCTTGGCCTTCCATGTGAATCAGTTTTATTTGACTAGGTCCATTTGCAGGATAATGCTTAGAATCCATAGAAATGAAATAAAAAATTGGGTTCCAAAATGATGTTTTCTGTCTCAAGTTGGGATGAATATATGAAATATGAAGTGTCAAGTATTTCCCATAACTTTTCTTCCCATTGTTCGTCTGAGTCAGTATAGCAGGGTAACCTGAAAATCCACCTACCTTCCTATGAATGAAGGTCCAGTGAAACACTTCATCATATAGCACTTAGAAGTAGAGCATCAGCATGTTTGCAACAAATGTTGCATGTTGCAAGAAATAATTAATGCAAATTTCAGTTTTGAGCCCTGAAAGGCTGAAGTCCTTTCAATAAGGAGAGAAACACTCAAGCAAAGCTTGCTGTTCCTTTCTTCACATCCTTCTATGCTGTGTCCACAGCACTGAATATTTCCTTCCTTGCCAAAATCCATTCACAGTATCATGCAATAGCATGCAGCATGAAATTTCCAACTAACCACTCAGGCAGAAAATGAGGCTGTCATAGGTTACCTTGCTCTGCTGAAAGCAGACAGGCTAGACAGTTACAGCATCGGAGCAAACACGTTTGGTCTGCCACGCTGGTAGAGCCTGGGTAGTATTTCTCAAGTGACACTGGGGTCATCTGTCTAGGGCAATCTTGACAACCATAAGTCCTGGAGTGTTGGTTTCACACTGGACCCTAGTAGGGCTGTTTCTGGTGTTTGGCATCTGTACTTTGAAGCTAGAGTTTGCAGGCTTCTTCAAGTGACTGCAAGGGCCCAAGGGTGGAATATTAAATTAAACTCAGCAGAAATAACATCACAGCATGGGAAGGAGACTTCCTGCTGTGCAACGGGAATGATTAGTAACCTGTTGTTAGTGTTCTCTGGCGAACAGCAGTGAATAGCCACAGATAAACCACACCTTCTTATGCGTGAATAGTTTTCTGAGACAGAAACTGAACAAGTCCTCCACAGGCCAAAAAGAATTTATTTTCCTCTTTTTCCAAAGAAAGGACCATATTTTTCATACGTCTAGTCAAACAAGAAGTTGCAAGGGGAAATATTTAGTTATCTGGAACAGGGCCAGAGAAAACCTAACCTTTGTAGGCAGGATGCCAGTGTTTATCCAGATGGACATGTGAGAAAAACAGACAAGACTGGTTTCACCTTTTGATGGACATCTGACATCTTGTCACTTGACAGTTTCAGCCTACTCAATGTATATCATCTTTGGTCTTTCAAGGGGTCTTATGAGAGCTAGGTATTGACATTTTAATTGGATTTTCTCCCATTCTTCTTTTTAAGTAGAGTGGTGGGATTCTTCGTGAACACATGATCTCCTTAGTGTGCTAAACCTTTTTGTTGTAAACTGGATTCTGTAATGAAAAAACCCACATTTTAAAAAGGAATAAAGTTTTAATAGTTAGGTAATGATTTTATCTTTATTTGTCTTGTTTTCAGTGATAATTTCTTCCTTCTTCATATCTTCCTGCAATTTATCTCTCTTACTAAGTCAGTATACAACTGTGTTTGCTATGATAGGCGTGTGTGATAAATGTAACTGAAACTTGGGGTGTTTTTTAGGCCACAGATGGCACGCAATTGTGCTCAATATTGTAGAAAATGCCTCAAGTAATTAATGCATGCCTTAACACAGATAAAAGCATCAGGTGTACGCAGACCATATGGCCAAATCACATGCACTGTGCTGTCCTTGTAATTAAACTGGCTCAACTGGTCTATGATAGCGTGATGTGAGTTTTAGATGTTATTGATACCATAAACTCTCTCCTAATCCAACCAAAATAAGACAATAACCATAAGCAAATAGACCTGTGGAAGCCTACACCCCGTTTGAATGTCCCAACACAAGGAGAGAAGAAACAACGGTGTTTCCCACAAAACTGTTTCTTACTGTGTGAGTCTGTGAATCCAGTGTCAGTCTTTTTTAACCTTACATGTACCACTAGGACGGCCATTACTGCCCACGTAGCAGAACAAATGTTTCTCTACACACAGAGGGCAATGGGGGTGTGGTGGTAGGAGAGGATCTGACAGACTTCAGTTTGGCAAGCATGGGGAAACCGTGCAAGCTTCTGAATGATGCTCTGGTTTTCTGATGGTGGACCTGGAATTTTCTTAAAAGTTCTCCATATTTGTGATACTGGTTGCAGAGAGCTGAAGGTTGTTGTGTTAGAGGACCAGGCAGGATATGAGTATGTGTCCCACAGACTAATCTCCCTACTTGGACTGAAAGGCTTTTCTGGAGCATTTTCCATACTAGAAAGAGGAGGGAACTTAGCCACTTTTGCAGAGGCTAAGTTCAGGACTGAATTTTGCTTTTCTGGTTGACTTTCCTTGCTGCCAGCCCCATGGGATCATATTTTTGCTTAGAAACTGCCATGTCTGGCAAATGCAATGGGTACAAGACTTTCACAACCCACCTCCTCCTATTTCTGCATCTCCACAGTCCAGCATCCTCTTCTACATCTGGACCCTGTGCACCAGGGGCAGGTGGCTGGTCTTGTTTTAGTGCAGCCAGGCTGATGCATACAGCTCCTGTTACCGCAGAGCCAAGGGGAGGATGGAGCGCATGCAATAGCTTGGCATTCGCCTTGCAGGAGCTAAATGTTCCCTGTAGCCCTTACTGAGCTCCACCACTCAGCACTGCCTAGAACAGGGTCATGTTTTCCCTGTGTACCTCCAAGAGACACCTGCCAGAGTGCAAAAAGGAGAGAAAACAGAAAGGAAAAGTCATATGTCCTATTTTGGGTGGGAGTGTTCCTATTGGCGATAAAGTGGCAGTCCTTTTTGCAGCATAGAGAAGTCCTCCCTTAGTGGAAAAACAGAAAAGCCATGTGTGCTCAGAACTTCTCATCACAGCTGTGACCTGTCAAGAGAGAAGAGAAAGCATAGGTCAGCCCAAGCAGTGCTGTGTGTCTTAGTTCTTCTTTTGGGAAAGGTGGTTCTAGTCCCTCCAAGTGTTAGCGATCTGAGTGCATTGAATAACATGGGGCTTACAGAGCCAGGGTGGGGAGCCAGGGGAAATGTCTGGAGATGAGCTTGTAAATCATAGAGAATAGACTCCTGGATGGGACAGAGCAGTAAATGGGACACTGTAGTAGGTGTTGTGCATTTATGACAGGCAAGGAAAAATAAGAGTCACTATGTTCCTGCCAGCTGGAAGCCTCCCTTGGCACACTGAGCCTGAGGATGGCTCATCTGGCTTGCAGCAAGGAGCAAACAAGTAATCCTTATTTCTGCAGCCAAGAGGAGCAGGAAGGTTCAGCTTACACTAAGTCTGGGGAAGTGCAATGATACAGTGCACCAAGGCAAAGTGGGTACAGAAACCAGACAGCTCAGCCCAGTGGAGAGACCCTTCCTTCTCTGGGCTGCCTGCTGTGGTGGAAGAGCTGGAGCAAAGATACAGTCTGGACCGTAGGCCTTCATCCACCGATCATCCCGGAGGCCCCCCTGGCTTGGATGTTACTTGGAATGTGGCTCTTAGCAAACCATGTAATGGCTAGGCTGGGCCTCAGACAATTCGAGTCACCACCTTTGTCTGACAGCCTCACACTCGCTGATGCAGTCAGAAAACTGGAACAAAAGGGACACATTCCCACCTGTAGCTCAGGAAGCAATTTCTGGGAAAGGCAGAGCTATGCATAGAGTCCTGGCTTGAGGGGAAAGGCAAGAAGAAACTGAGAGATTATGGTTGAAGTGCTGGCTGAGATGAGGGATTTAGGTTAACACTCCCACTCCCTGTTGTGGTTTAGGATAGGTACACTTTGTACCTCCCTTGGAAATGGAATCACAGAGTTACTGTTCTTCCCATGTCCCTTCTTTTCCTAACGGAAATACTTGGCAAGGCCTTAGGTTTTAGCTAGCTGCTCCAGTCAGAGAAGGCAAACAGGTAGTGACAGAGGCTGTACATAAATAAAACTCAAGAGGTGCTGGAGTAAAAGGCTGAGCTGACCCAAGCTAATGAAAGTGAAGCTATGCTGGCTCTATGTGTGAACTTCAGTCTTACATTTTGGATTCATCTGCCTCCTTATGTTTTTTTTATTTAGTACAGTTGTGATCTCCGATGCGAAGATCTCCCATAGCCTTTGTCCTCCAAAAAATGTTTTACAGCGGTGGAGTTGAACTCTTGTCAGCAAAAAAACTTCCACTGTACATGCCAGTGTCAGCCACCTTGGGCTTCTCACATTACAGAGTCCAGAAATAGCACTTAGGCTCGAGTTCACTCACCATCTAGGCAAATTCCACCCTTTCAGTCTAACTGAATGCCATTTTGAGATTTGCTTTGGTACAACTAAAAATTTGATTGCAGGAATGCAGTCCTGCATCCTACTATACTTAATTTGGCGGAGTGTCACTCTCTCATCTAAGTGATGGGCATCTTCAGACTGCTGCAACCCCTTCGCTGTCAAGAACAGGGTCCTGGGCATGCCTGGTATCATGCTTGGCATAAGGAGGGGACATTTTGCAGTTGATGAAGGATTCATTGAAGGAAGGTGGCAGATCATGGGCAAGGAATGGGGACGTGGCAATGCCAGGAAGCATCTTGTGAGGCCTTCAGCAGCACTCACTTGAAATGTGAGTCACTTAGGGGAGCTGCTCTGGAGCCAGCCCAACCCACAGCAGAGTGGCAGATCTCGGTGCACTGTGGGGGTTTGTGAGGTAGGGAAATGTCAGGGCAGCGGAGAGACCTGCCAGGAGCTGGCAGCTCTCATGGGAGGCAGTGACAAGGCCTGGGCAGTGCCAGAGTAACCACGGCTCCCTCCATGCCTATAAAAAGCAGCCTGGGGAGCCGAGCAACGAGGAGTGCGGTGAACAGAGCCTGGTGCATCAGTTTGCATGGAAGGGCATGTAGGAAGGGTGTAGTCACCCTACCAGCTCAAGGGGTGAGTTCAACTGGGGGTTGGTACCCTCTCAGAAGGAGCACAGCTATGGTATCCACCCAGTGGAAAGCCATGTCCTCTGCACTCGGCAAAATGGATGTGGCAACCCAGACAAAGCTTCTACAAAAACACGCAGCCATCCAGGTCTACGGCTGCAGGCCATGCAACAGCCTTTCACTGGTAACAGATGGCAGTAGAGAAAACAGCTGTGTGAGGTGTGACCAGGTAGACAATGTGCTCAGCCTGGTGGCAGAACTATGAGAGGAAGTAGAAAAGAGCATTAGGGAGTCTGAGAAAGACATAGAGTGGTGGAACCATGCTCTGCCCTCCCTGAGAGAGAAACGGGAACAGCCACCAGAAAAAAAAAGATCAAGGGGATCCTGTATCCTCCCCCTGCCAGTCTGAAGGCAGTAGCTTAAAGGAAAGGAGTGAATGGAGGCAAGTCCGTGCTCAGGGTGGCAGGCAAACCTTGCCAATCCTGCCTTCCCAGGTGCCTCTGTACAACAGGTACAAGGCTTTGAATATGGAAGGTAAGTCAATGGATGATGTGGATCATCATCACCAGAGGTTCTGCCAAGGTCAGAAAGGCCTACCCTCTGTATCACGACCACCTCCATGAAGAAAAGACAGGATATAGTTGTAGGCAACTCCCTTCTGAGGAAAACAGTGTCCAATATGCCAGACAGACCCTCCTCTTAAGGAAGTGTGCTGCCTCCCTGGGGTTTGGGTTAAGGACATCACTAGGAAACCTCCTAGCCTGGTATAGCCCTCAGATTATTACCCACTACTGCTATTCCATGTGCATGACGATGAAGTTGCAACACGTAGTCCAAGGGCAATTGGAAGAGATTTCAGGGCCTTGGGACAGCTGGTAAAGGAATCTGGAGCACAGATTATTTTTGCCTCTATCCTTCCAGTTGCAGGCAGTGAAACTGGAAGAAACAGACAGGCCCAGTCTATTAATACGTGGCCCTGTGGCTGGTGTCACCACCAGATTTTTGGGTTTATTGGTAATGGGATGGCCTACATGGCACCAGGTTTGTTGTCATCAGACAAGATTCACCTTTCTGAAAGGAAATAGCACCCCTTGAGAAACTGCCCTTAGGGACAAGGGAGCAGAACAGAGCTGGCAGATCTTTAAGGATACTTTCCACACAGCACAAGAGCTCTCGATCCCCAGGTGTAAGAAATCAGGAAAGGAAGGCAAGAGACCAGCATGGCCGAGTCAAGACTTGTTGGTCAAACTAACGGGTAAGAAGACAATGGAAGGAGGGACAGGTATCCTGGGAGGAGTATAGGGATGCTGCCTGGTTGTGTGGGGTTGGGGAAAGGAAGGCCAAGGTGAGGCTGGAGCTGTACTTGGCAAGGGACAAAAAGAATAATAAGGGCTTCTATAGGTATGTCAGCCAGAAAAGGAAGCTCAAAGAAAGTGTACCCCCTGTGATGAGCAAGACTAGAAAACTAGTAACAACATGCAATGAGAAGGCTGAGGTACTCAACAACTTTTTTTGCTTCAGTCTTCACTGGCAATCTCTCTCCCCACACCTGATGAATGGATGGTCCACAAGGCAGGGACTGGGAGAGCAGAGTCCCTCCCATTGTAAGAGAAGATCAGGTTCATGACCATCTGAGGAACCTGAACATACAGAATTTTATGGCACCTGGCAAGGTGCATCCCAGAGTCCTGAGGGAATTGGCTGATGTAGTTGCCAAGCCACTCTCCATGATATTTGAAAAGTCATGGCAGTCAGGTGAAGTCTCCGGTGACTGGAAAAAGGGAAATATTGCACCCATTTTTAAAAAGGGTAGAAAGGAGGACCCTGGGAACTACCAACCTGTCTGCCTCACCTCTGTGCCTGGGAAGTTCATGGAGCAGATCCTTCTAGAAAGTATACTAAGGCACATGGAAAATAAAGACATGATCGGTGACAGCCAACATCACTTCACCAAGGGCAAGTCGTACCTGACAAATTTGGTGGCCTTCTACTACTGGGTTACAGTGTTGGTGCGTAAGGGAAGAGCAACTGATGTCATCTACCTAGACCTGTGCAAGGCATTTGAGAGACATCCTCCTCTCTAAATTGGAGAGACATGGATTTGATGGATGGATCACTCAGTTGATAAGGAACTGGCTGGATGGCTGCACTCAAAGTGTTCCGGTCAACAGCTCCATGTCCAAGTGGACACCAGTGACAAGTGGCATGCCACCGGTACTGGGACCAGTGCTGTTTAACATCTTTGCCAGTGACATGGACAGTGGGATTGAGTGCACCCTCAGCAAGTTTGACAATGACACCAAGCTGTGTGAAGCGGTCAACACACTGGAGAGAAGGGATGCCATGCAGAGGGACCTGGACAGGCTTAAGAGGTGGGCCCATGCCAACCTCATTAAGTTCAACAAGGCCAAGTGCAAGGTCCTGCATGTAGGCTGGGGCAATCCCATGCACAAATACAGGCCGGGGGGGAAAACGGATTGAGAACTGCCCTGAAGAGAAGAACTTGGGGGTGTTGATTGATGAGGAGCTCAACATGACCCAGCAATGCGCACTTGCAGCCCAGAAAACCAGTCGCATCCTGGGCTGCATCAAAAGAAGCATGCTCAGCACGCCACGTGAGGTGATTCTCCCCCTCTACTCAGCACTCGTGAGATCCCACCTGGAGTACTGCATCCAGCTCTGGAGGCCCCAATATAAGAAGGACATGGACCTGTTGGAGCGAGTCCGGAGGAGGGCCACGAGGATGATCAGAAGGCTGGAGCACCTCTGCTGTGAGGACAGGCTGAGAGAGCTGAGGTTATTCAGCCTGGAGAAGAAAAGGCTCTGGGGAGACCTTATAGCAGCCTTCCAGTACTTAAAGGGGGCTGAGAGGAAAGCTGGGGAGGGAGTCTTGATCAGGGAATGTAGCAATAGGATGAGGGGTAATGATTTTAAACTGGAAAAGGTAGATTTAGGATAGATATTAGGAAGAAATTATTTACTGCGAAAGTGGTGAGACACTGGAACAGGCTGCCCATGGAAGCTGTGGATGCCTGATCTCTGGAGGTGTTCAAGGCCAGGTTGGATGGGGCTTTGAGTAGCCTGGTCTAGCAGAAGGTGTCCCTGCCCATGGCAGGAGTGTTGGAATTAGGTGATCTTTAAGGTCCCTTCCAATTCAAACCATTCTATAAGTCTATGATTCTATGAGTTCACCTCCACCCCTCATCAA
This sequence comes from Pluvialis apricaria, assembly GCA_017639485.1. Classification (NCBI taxonomy): domain Eukaryota; kingdom Metazoa; phylum Chordata; class Aves; order Charadriiformes; family Charadriidae; genus Pluvialis; species Pluvialis apricaria. The sequence goes on along the minus strand of CM030044.1, from coordinate 52,285,703 downwards.
GCTGTCACAGTCCTTTTAAAAAAGATATCTGCTCTGAGCAGGTGTTAGAGTCCCTGAACGGCCAGGTCCCTGCTGTCTTTGTCACTGAAATCAGGAGCGCAACTGAATTTCCAGGCTGAAATTACCGGCCCTCGTTACTGTGTGGACCATCACATTTTGTGGAGTAGCAGTGACACCCAGTGGCCGTTAGTCCCTTTCACCTGAATTTCACCTTCTCTCCCTGCCCGCCCTTGGTGCATTTGCAGGAACATGATACTCACAAGCTCCGCAGATAACCTCATTCATCGCTTTCACACATCTCTCAACCATCCAAAGCAAACCGCGAGTAAAGATTTCTCTGGTCTTCTGAGAACTGTGGAATCAAGTGCCAGCCGTATCTTTGGCACTAGACAAGAATAAAATATCTCTGGGAAATTAATGATCAGATCCTAGGAACACGATGCATGCAAACGAAATGACTACCCTAAATTAGCTGTACCCATTTTATAATCCCTAGCAAGCAGCAGAATGTTGAAATGATAGTGATTTGTAACAACGTACCCTAAACCTTGAGGAAGACAGGAGTTGTACTGTGCTGTACACAGGCCAGTTTATCCTTGCAGTAGGAGGCAAGTGCTTCACCACAGTTAGTTTGATCATCAGTACATTTATTCTTTTTCCTTTTCACTTTGAGAAAATTGTGAGTTATGTGCAAGCAGAAGAACACCTTTCTACAAAATGTAGTAAAAACTGGCAGATTCTGTGCAGCTTCCCTAGCCTACAGCTGTCCATAGAAGTGTTGGGGGTAGAAGACACCACTTGAGATCATCCAGTCCAACCCGTCTGCCCAAGTAAGGTCAGCTAAAGTAGGTTGCTCAGGACTGTGTCCTGTCAGATCTTGAAAAGCTCCAGGGGTTGAGACTCCACAACCTCTCCGGGCAACCTATCCCCATGTTTGACCACTCTAACAGTAAAAAAGTTTGGTTTTGCTCGCAGATGGAATGTCATGTATTTTAATTTGTGTCAATTGCCTCTTTTCCTGTTACTTGGCACCAGTGAAATGAGCCTGGCTCTGTCTTCTGTACTGCCCCTGATGATAAGATTCCCAAACCTTCTGTTTTCCAGGCTGAACAGTCCCAGCTCTCCCAGCCTTTCCTCACACAACAGATGCCCCAGTAACTTAATCATCTTAGTGGCCTTTATTGGACTCTTTTCAGTATGTCCATGTCTCTATTGTACTGAGGAGCCTGGAACAGGATACGGTACTCCAGGTGTGGCCTTACCAGTGCTGAATAGAGGGGAAGAATCACCTCCTTTGACCTGCTCAGGTGCCTGGGTTTACTCTTCACAGAATCACAGAATCACAGAATAGTCAGGGTTGGAAGGGACCTCTGGAGATCATGAAGTCCAACCCCCCTGCCAGAGTAGGTTCACCTACAGCAGGTGGCACAGGATGGCATCCAGGCAGGTTTTGAATGTCTCTGGTGTGGGAGACTCTACAACCTCTCTGGGCAGCCTGTTCCAGTGCTCTGCCACCCTCAAAGCAAAGAAGTTCCTCCTCATGTTTAGAGGGAACTTCCTATGCTCAAGCTTGTGACCACTACCTCTTGTAGTATCTCTGGGCACCACTGAAAAGACTATTCTCATCTACCTGACACCCTCCCTTTAAGTATTCCTAAGTATTGATAAGATCCCCCCTCAGTCTTCTTTTTTCTAAACTGAAAAGACCCAAGTCCCTAAGCCTTTCTTCATAAGAAAGATGCTCCAATTCCCTAACTGTCTTTGTAGCCCTTCGCTGGACCTTCTCCAGCAGTTCCTTGTCCTTCTTGAACCAGGGAGCCCAGAACTGGACACAATACTTCAGATGTGGCCTCACCAGAGCAGAGTAGAGGGGGAGGATGACCTCCCTCGACCTGCTGGCCACACTCTTCTTGATGCCCCCCAGGATGCCATTGGCCTTCTTGGCCACCAGGGCACATTGCTGGCTCATGGTCATCCTGTTGTCTACCAGGACTCCCAGGTCCCTCTCTGCAGAGCTGCTCTCCAGCAGGTCAGCCCCCAACCTGTACTGATACATGGGGTTATTCCTCCCCAGATGCAGTACCCGACACTTGCCCTTGTTGAATTTCATTAGGTTTCTCTCTGCCCAATTCTCCAGCCTGTCCAGGTCACGCTGTATGGCGGCACAGCCTTCCAGCGTGTCAGCCACCCCTCCCAATTTTTTGTCATCAGCAAACTTGCTGATGGTACACTCTATCCCTTCATCCAGCTGAATATATTGAACAGGACTGGACCCAGTACTGACCTTTGAGGAGGTGTCCCCTCAGGCAGAACTTCATATTTCCCTCTGTTGAACTTCATGAGATTCTTGTTGTCCCACTTCTCCAGTCTATTGATATCCTTCTGAATGGCAGCATAGGCATCTGGTGTATTAGCTGCTTCTCCCAGTCTTGTGTCTTCTGCAAACTTGCTGCAGGTGCACTCTACCTAATTATCCAGAGTATTAATGAAGATATTAAACCCCCCAGTATAGACCCTGGGGGGTACATAATTGGTGACCAGCCTCCAGCTGGACTTCGTGTCACTGTTCACAACCCACTGGACCAGCTGTTCTGCCAGTTTTTAATTCACTTCAGTGCCCAAATACCTAACCTGCTTTTTTGCTGGTTTCTCTTTAAGGTGTTATGGAAGACAGTGTCAAAAGCCAACCTAGGTCAAGGTAAACAATGTTCACTGCTCTCCCCTCATCCACCAAGCTAGTCAACTTGTTGGAGAAGGCTATCAAATTAGTTAAACATGACTTCCCCTTCATAAATACATGCTAACTACTCCTGGTCACCGTCTTGTCCTTCATGTTTCTAGAAATGGTTTCCAGGATTAATTGTTCCATAGATGTAGATGAAGATAAAGTGAGAGACCACCTGAGGAACCTGAAGGTGCACAAGTCCATGGGACCTGATGAGATACATCCGCGGGTCCTGAGGGAACTGGCAGATCAAGTCGCGAAGCCACTAGCCATCATATTTGAGAAGTCGTGGCAGTCTGGCGAGGTTCCTGCCGACTGGAAAAGGGGAAACATAACCCCTATTTTCAAAAAGGGAAACAAGGAAGACCCGGGGAACTACAGGCCAGTCAGTCTCACCTCTGTGCCTGGCAAGATCATGGAGCAGATCCTCCTGGAAACTCTGCTGAGCCACACAGAAAACAAGGAGGTGATTGGCGAGAGCCAACATGGCTTCACCAAGGGCAAGTCACGCCTGACAAATTTGGTGGCCTTCTATGAAGGGGTTACAGCGGCAGTGGACAAGGGAAGATCTGCTGATGTCATCTACCTGGACTTGTGCAAAGCGTTTGACACTGTCCCACACGATATCCTGGTCTCTAAATTGAAGAGACATGGATTCGATAAATGGACCACTCGGTGGATAAAGAACTGGCTGGATGGTCGCACTCAAAGGGTTGCGGTCAACGGCTCGGTGTCCAAGTGGAAAGCAGTGACGAGTGGCGTTCCTCAGGGGTCGGTACTGGGACCCGTACTGTTCAACATCTTTGTTAGCGACATGGACAGTGGGGTAGAGTGCACCCTCAGCAAGTTTGCTGATGATACCAAGCTGTTTGGCGAGGCAGACACGCTGGAGGGGAGGGATGCCATCCAGAGGGACCTGGACAGGCTGGAGAGGTGGGCCCAAGCCAACCTCATGCAGTTCAACAAGGCCAAGTGCAAGGTCCTACATCTGGGTCGGGGCAATCCCAAGCACAAATACAGGCTCGGCGGAGAATGGCTGGAGAGCAGCCCTGTGGAGAAGGACCTGGGGGTGATGATTGATGAGAAGCTCGACATGAGCAAGCAGTGTGCGATCGCAGCCCAGAAGGCCAACCGTATCCTGGGCTGCATCAAAAGAAGTGTGGCCAGCAGGTCAAGGGAGGTGATTCTGCCCCTCTACTCTGCTCTCGTGAGACCCCACCTGGAGTACTGCATTTAGCTCTGGAGTCCCCAACATAAGAAGGACATGGACCTGCTGGAGCGCGTCCAGAGGAGAGCCACGAGGATGATCAGAGGGCTGGAGCACCTCTCCTATGAGGAGAGGCTGAGAGAGTTGGGGCTGTTCAGCCTGGAGAAGAGAAGGCTCCGGGGAGATCTTATTGCGGCCTTCCAGTACCTAAAGGGGGCCTACAGGAGAACTGGGGAAGGACTTTTTACTAGGGCATGTAGTGATAGGACGAGGGGGAATGGCTTTAAGCTGGAAGAGGGCAGGTTTAGATTAAACATTAGGAAGAAGTTTTTCACTTTAAGGGTGGTGAGGCACTGGAACAGGTTGCCCAGAGAGGTTGTTGAAGCCCCATCCCTGGAGGTGTTCAAGGCCAGGCTGGACGTGGCCTTGGGCAACCTGGTCTAGTGAGAGGTATCCCTGCCTCTGGCAGGGGGGTTGGAACTCGATGATCTTCAAGGTCCCTTCCAACCTAAACCATTCTATGATTCTATGATTCTATGATTCTATGATTCCATAGCCTTCCAGGGACTGAGGAGAGCTCGTCTGGCCTGTGCTCCCCTAACTCTTTCTTTTTGCCGTTCTTGAAGATAGGGTTGACATTTGTCTCTTCCAGTCCTCAGAACCTCTCCCAGTTTCAAAGTTTCTGACTTTCAAAGATAGTCAAGAGTGGCCTCCCAATGATATCTGCTGGCTTCCCTCAGCACTTGTGAGTGCAAGTTGTCAGGCCCCATCAACTTCTGCATGTCCAATTTGTCTAAGTGTTTCCTAAGCTGACCCTCCTTCACTAAGAGCAAGTCTTCCCTGCTCCAAATTTTCTTTCTGGTCTCAGGATCCTAGGGCTCCTGAATGCTAGTCTTACCGTTAAAGGCTGAGGCAAGGAAGGCATTGAGGGCCTTGGCCTTTTCCTTTAGCACCTTTAGTCCCTGCACCATTTAGTGGTGACCCCACATATTCCTAGCCTTTCATTCATTTATGTACTTGTAAAATCCCTCCTTGCTGCCCTTCACATCCCTCACAAGATTCAATTCCAGATGGTCTTTGGCTTTTCTAATCCCATCCCTGCATGATTATACAGTGTCTGTATCTTCTTCCTTGGTCACAATTCCTCTTGTTCTGAGTCATCCTCATGGAGGAGCTTTCTCCATGATTTGAAGGAAGCTGAAACTAATACATTTCACATTGAAGAAACTGGTGGTGTACCAGTGTCAGCTGTTGACATTGCCTATGTAAAAATGTTTTCTTGCTTTCCCCAGGCTGTTTCCTGCCTCATGCTTAAACATTAAGCTCTTTAGGGCTGTGATGACATTTTTTTCTGGTATTGTGTGATAGCTAGCATAGAGTTCAAGGAGGAGTAAGAGTATAATACTAAAATAGGTAGCATAAGCTGCACTGGTAACATTAAATAGTTTTACACTTATTGCTGTAGAGAAACAACATGCAAACTTGCTCCTTTTTTCATGTTTTCACTTGAGTCATAAGGAAAGCAGTTCACAGTTCACCTGTGTTTCTGCCATAGAACCACAGAGTCATCAGCCAGGTCCTAAGTGTGATGAATATTAGGCAGATGAGCAGAAAGGGCTGAAATGATGATGTGTGCTTTTGGCAAAAGGCCTCCCTGGGAGCAATTCTCTCCTGTCCTCCAGGTAGGCATGGTCCATTGGGATTCCCTGCTGTGCTGCAAGTCAGACACTTCCCGGTCAGAAAGGGAAAGGAAACCACAGGCTTTGAAAAGAAACCAGGTGGCTAGTTTTCCCAAAACTCCTGCTAGAAGATATGCTCTGTAACCACTTAAGAGGACTTCAAGGACTTTGCTCTTAAATGATCCAAAGGTACCCAGTGGAGACAGTTTTCCAAATGGAAAAAGAAACTCCCTATAACATTTACTAGAAGAATCAGGAGAGTCTTACCTATTGCACTAGTTGTGATGTGCTCAAGTTAGCTAGAGTATTTTTCTTTCACTGTAATGGCTGGATACTTCTCTGCAATAAGAATATATCTACCCCATTAAAAAAAGCCAATGGGATCATTGCTACTCTGGGTGACATATGGTCCCATCCAGGAATTTTATGAATTACTCTGTAGCTCAAAATCCAATTCACCTCACTCAAGTCCAACAGAATTATATCAAGCGAAGATAGAGGGAACAATCTAGAATCCAGCTAATGAATGCTGCTAAGAAAGGTCATTGCTTATGTGAACTCAATTTTAGCAATTAATTTTAATTAGGGCAACTATAACTGCTTAGATCAGATTTGTATTAGTCATTTTTATGAACTATGGTCTTCTCAAGCTATTTTATTAGATTTGGTGCTCACTAAACTGCTAATGAAACGAGTTTCAAGCTCATCACTTGTCACTGAAATGCATTTTTATGTCACATATAAAATTCAGCTCTACTGAGTTGTGACCGCACATTGGTGGTGTGGTGATGCTGTTGGCTGATCATGATACTGTGAACAGCATGGCTTGTAGCTTTTCTTTGTAGTCAAAGTTAGGCTGAAAGGAGATATATTTCTCAAGCACACATGTGAAGTAAAAAGTTGCTTTTTTAAGCAGATACCCTCGAAGACTTGGCAACCCCATGGTTCACTCTGAACAGCTCTGGCAGCTTGACTGCCTTAGACTTAGCCTACCTTGCTCTTACTCAGTTCTTAGCCCTGCTTCTTTCTCTTCTCTGTGCTACAAACTAATGCTGGTGTGCAAAGGATGAGCACGATATGTCAAGGTCTTACTTCAGTTTTGGCGAGGACATTGAAGGGAAAGGTATTTCCTGAGGAGTGGGCTAATCGGCACTGATCCTAAATACCAGTGTGGGCCTAGACAAAATAGTTTTTTTCACTAAGGGGAACTCATCTCAGATCTTATCCACAAGACTTGTCTGCATCTGTTCTAATGGCCAATCCGGTCACAGAGTCATAGAATAACTTAGGTGGAGAGGGACCTCCAGAGGTCAACTACCTCTTCAAAGCAGCTCTAAACAGAACAGGATGTTTAGGGCTGTGTCCAGCTGAATCGTGACTACGTTCAAGGACGGACATCACACAAATTCTGTGGGCAATGTCATCTGATATTTGACCAACCTTATGGTGAATCTTTTTTTTCCTAATGTCTTATCAGAATTTCCCATGTTCCAACTTGTGCTTATTACCATTTGTCCTATCACCATGCACCTCTGAGAAGAGTCTGGATCCATCTTCTCTGTACTCTCTGACCTTGTAGTTGCAGACAGCAATGAAGTGTCCCCTTCACCTTCTCTTTTGTATTCTAAACAGACCCAGTTCCTTTAGCTTCTCCTGATACGCCATTCAGCTCCATGACCATCCTAATGGTCTATATTGGACTGACTCCAGAATGCAAAATTTTTCCTGTAATGGGGAATGAACATGAGATAGAGCTGCCTTGCAATGGTATCTGCATCCTGCTGGATGCATTCCATATGGACCCATGGACTTGTGTGTGCCTAAGTGTTACCTAGTCCTATTGCCCTTTTCTGTGGCTACAGTTTAACTCCCACAGACTGTGCTGGGAAGCTTAGGGGCCTGAGAGGCCTGAGGACAAGCCTTACCAGGCAAAACTGAGGCAAAATAGCAGTGAATACTTCAGCACTTCCTGCGTCCCTTTCCATTAGATCTCCTGCCCTAACCAATGGGCCCACTCTTTTCTCAGTCTTCGTTTTGCTGCCTATTTTCTTATACAAACATTTCTTGTTGGCCTTCAAATTCCAGATGAGCTTTGACTTTCCGGAGCCCATACCTATGTTGGTAGGCAATGTCTCTGTAGTTCTGCCAGGTAGCCTGTTCTTGCTTCTACCTGATGTGTACTTCCTTTCTGTGTTTGAGCTCAGTCAGGATCTCTATGTTTATCCATACTAGCGCTCTGCCATGCTTGCTTGAATTTCTGTACATTGGGATGGGCTGTTCTTGTGCTCTGAGAATGTTTTCCTTGGGATTCTTCCAAGCAGGTCCCTGAACAGTTCAAATTCTGTTCTTCTGATGTCTAGGGTTGTAATTCTGCTCTTTGTCTTGTTCATTCATCTCAGGATCTTGTACTCCATAGTCCTGTTTGCTGCAACCAAGAATGCCCTCAAACTTCTCACCTATTACAAGTTCATCCTTGTTTGGAAGGTTGAACAGGTTGAACAGAGGATCTTTTCATGTCAGTTCATCGGTCACCTGCATCAGAAATTGCCTTCAGCACATTCCAGGTATATTGTGGTTTCTTGCCAGCAGCTGTATTGCTGTTGCAGCACGTATCAAGGTGGTTAAAGTCATCCATAAGAATCAAGTCCTGGAATGATGAAGCTTTCTCCAGCTGCCTAAATAAGTTTTCATCTGTCTCTTTTTCCCGATCAGGTGGTGTGTAGCAGACAACATCACATTTGATGGTTTGTCCTCTAATCCTTACCCACAAGCTCTATACTGCTTTGTCACCTGTCCAAAGACAAACTAATATGCATTCAAGCTACTCCTTCATGTCCAGTACAATCCCTTCTCCTCACTTTCCCACCCTAACTTTCCGGAAAAACCCATATCCTTCTATTGCAGCACCCCACCATTGCAGCTTGTCTCACCTATCCCACCTTGTCTCTGTAATCTCAGTGAGGTCATAGCTCTGCAACTGTGCATGGACTTCTAATTCCTTTTGCTTGTTCCTCATGCTTCATGCATTGGCATACAAGTATTTTAGATAGGCTGCAAGTCATACTGCTTTTACAGTGGAAGTGTGAAAGCTTCCCCTGTTGTGCTATCTCCCACATTTTCTCAGCCTCCTATGCCCTCCCTTGCCCTCAGTAGCCCTCCCAGGCATAGGTAGTTTAAAGCACTCGTCACTAGGTTAGCAACTCTGCTTACAAAGCCAAATCTTGCCCCACTTCGTCAGATGTATCAAGCTTCCTGCTTAGTACTCCTTATTTCTTACAGAAGGTCAATGGTCACAGAAGCCACAACCCTGCCTTTAACTCTTGCTATGCAGCCAGGTGTTGGCCCACTAAATGAGTCCACTTCTGCTTGAGCCTTTCCCCTTTAGTAGTGGGATTGAGGAGATGCCACCTGGGTACCCATCCCCTTCACCCTCACCCTTTCCCCAGATGTCTGTAGTCACTCTTGACATGCTTCAGCTTACTCTGGCAGACTAAAATATTTCTCAAAAATATCCTAAAAATTATTTTTGAAAAAAACATACCTCCACTTTCTGTGGAAAAGGAAAAAGAAGTTCTAAAAAGTCCACTCCATTACTGGGCTAGATTGCCAAATCTGGCTTTGACTGTAATTAACTGTAAGCTGTTCAAGGCAGTCTGCAAACAGAAGGAAAAATAAAGTTCATCAACTAAAATATTACTCTGAATTATTTGCTAAGCTCCATAGAGGGAGCTGATATTCCTCCTAAAGCACTTCAAAATCTACCTGTTGTTTCTCCCTGCCAGACTTTTATCTTCCAAATATGAGTAAATAATGATTTACAGTGTAAAATTTATATAACAAAACACACTCATTTCTCTCTCTCTCTAGTTCATGAATTGTCTGTGAAATGATAATAAATCCCTTGTTATTTTGGTAAGCATTTGTGAATTTATGTAGTTAATCTTGATTCACGATAGATATTTACAGCCCTCTCTCATCAGTCCTGAAGGCCCCGTAAGAATATTTGAGTTTCTTCCTTGGTTGACCGAAATAATGAATAGTTTGTGAGAATTTCAAATTACATGCTTGATTTCTGGCACTAAAAATAGATCCTTACATGTAAAAGCAAAAATTAAACTCCTTTAACTGAGTTTGAAGGCTGAACAGGAGTATTTATGGAAAAAGAGTTTGAACTTCAATAGGTTTACACAGAATTTATTGTAGAAGAATGCTGAAATATAGAGAAATAATTAGAATAACAAACTCTCAGGCATTTATGATAAAATGTGGGTAAATTCTAGATACGACATTACTTGATAAAACACAAAAATATTTGCTGTGGCAAATTTTCTGACTCACCATCTCTCCCTCTCTGGATCTGTCTCTGTGCCGTCTGCCTTTCTCTCTCTCTCTCCCCCTGCAGCCTGGCTTGTCTTTCACCCTTCACTCTTCCTAACTCTGTGTTTCTCTGTTCCTTCTGTGAGCCTCTCTCAGATTCTTTGTCCCCCCATTTACCCCCTCTCTTTCTCCTCTCACTCACCCCCTTCTCTTTCTCTGCTCTCTCTCCGTTTCCTGCCTCTGTTTGCTGTCTCTGTCTCTCTACATGACTGGCCAAACATGAAAAAGGACTTATCCCAAAAACTTCCAAGTTTTTTCCAGTGCTATTGGGTGGTCTAATTAAAGATATTTTTTTCTCCTTACACACTCTGTCTGGCTAAATGCAGTGTAATGCAATCACATGGTCCTGGATATTTTGAACCTACAGGAAAGCAAGAAACAACTCTTTCAGTAGAACTACCTGCATTAAAAACATAATCCTCAACAAGAAAGGGATACTCAGGAGCAAGATGCTGCAGCTGAATTAAATTGTTTGCTGAAAACTGGCAAGGTCAAAATGGACTTTGAGAAGTAAAATATCTCTTTCTCCTAGTACAGAATGTCTGATAAAACAAAGAAGCAGGCTCCTAAAAAGTAATATAATTAACTCACTTATGACATAAGGCTGACTCATCTGGAGAGGCTTGGAACTGGTTGAAACTGCTGCATGCAGTTTACATGACTGAAAAGTTATCAAAATTTGTGAGGTCCCAGCCAAATGGAGAAAGGTTTTTGTCAAAACCTTTGCTGTATGATCCTTTGCTCCCACTTTCCATGTGAAGGTAGGGTTTGAATAACATAAACACGGCACATCAGGAATCTAGGTCCAGATCTCAATCCCTGTTTAGAGTACATTTATTGTCTTCGGAATGGCCTTGTTCAGAAGTTTGCTTCGTCACATGGCTTTGAACCAGGAGTTGTCTGATATTGGCACCTGAATTAGGCAGAGTGAATTGGTTTCTTTTTTTAAACCACCTCTTACAGAGACTTCAGTTCTTTCTTTTTTTTTTTTTCCTGTCTTTCAACATGTTCTTACAGACTTCTCTTTGTATCAGATAAAACCATGAGATGTAGGCATAATTTCACAAACATGTTAAGCTAGTATAGACTGGGACTGTAAACTGAAGAGATTGTCCAAGACACAAACCCAGATCACCCTCTTTATCCTAGTTCTCTGTGTGCTTGAAAGCACTTCTTTTGCTGGTACAACATGGGAGACAGTTTTTACTGCAGTACTTGGGAGAAAGAAGAATCAATCATAGAAACATAGAATGGTTTAGGTTGGAAGGGACCTTGAAGATCATCGAGTTCCAACCCCCCTGCCATAGGCAGGGACACCTCCCACTAGACCAGGTTGCCCAAGGCCACGTCCAGCCTGGCCTTGAACACCTCCAGGGACGGGGCTTCAACAACCTCTCTGGGCAACCTGTTCCAGTGCCTCACCACCCTTAAAGTGAAAAACTTCTTCCTAATGTTTAATCTAAACCTGCCTTCTTCCAGTTTAAAGCCATTCCCCCTTATCCTATCACTACATGCCCTAGTAAAAAGTCCTTCCCCAGCTCTCCTGTAGGCCCCCTTTAGCTACTGGAAGGCCGCAGTAAGATCTCCCCGGAGCCTTCTCTTCTCCAGGCTGAACAGCCCCAACTCTTTCAGCCTCTCCTCATCGGAGAGGTGCTCCAGCCCTTGGATCATCCTCGTGGCTCTCCTCTGGACACACTCAAGCAGGTCCATGTCCTTCTTATGTTGGGGACTCCAGAGCTAAATGCAGTACTCCAGGTGGGGTCTCACGAGAGCGGAGTAGAGGGGCAGAATCACCTCCCTTGACCTGCTGGCCACACTTCTTTTGATGCAGCCCAGGATACGGTTGGCCTTCTGGGCTGCAATCGCACATTGCTGCTCATGTCGAGCTTCTCATCAATCATCACCCCCAGGTCCTTCTCCACAGGGCTGTTCTCCAGCCATTCCCCGCCGAGCCTGTATTTGTGCTTGGGATCGCCCCGACCCAGATGTGGGACCTTGCACTTGGCCTTGTTGAACTGCATGAGTTGGCCTGGGCCCACCTCTCCAGCCTGTCCAGGTCCCTCTGGATGCTATCCCTCCCCTCTAGCGTGTCTGCCTCGCCAAACAGCTTGGTATCATCAGCAAACTTGCTGAGGGTGCACTCTACCCCACTGTCCATGTCGCTAACAAAGATGTTGAATAGTACAGGTCGCAGTACCGACCCCTGAGGAACGCCACTCGTCACTGCTCTCCACTTGGACACCGAGTCGTTGACCGCAACCCTTTGAGTGCGACCATCCAGCCAGTTCTTTATCCACCGAGTGGTCCATTTATCGAATCCATGTCTCTTCAATTTAGAGACCAGGATATCGCATGGGACACTGTCAAACGCTTTGCACAAGTCCAGGTAGATGACAGCAGCAGATATCCCCTTGTCCACTGCCGCTGTAACCCCTTCTTAGAAGGCCTCCAAATTTGTCAGGCGTGACTTGTCCTTGGTGAAGCCATGTTGGCTCTCGCCAATCACCTCCTTGTTTACTATGTGCCTCAGCAGAGTTTCCAGGAGGATCTGCTCCATGATCTTGCCAGGCACAGAGGTGAGATTGACTGGCCTGTAGTTCCCCGGGTCTTCCTTGTTTCCCTTTTTGAAAATAGGGGTTATGTTTCCCCTTTTCCAGTTGGCAGGAACCTCACCAGACCACCACGACTTCTCAAATATGATGGCTAGTGGCTTCGCGACTTGATCTGCCAGTTCCCTCAGGACCCGCGGATGTATCTCATCAGGTCCCATGGACTTGTGCACCTTCAGGTTCCTCAGGTGGTCTCTCACTTTATCTTCATCTACAGTGGGCGGTGCTCCGTTTTCCCAATCCTCTCCTTTGCAATCTGCGTCTTGGGCAGTGCGGCTGCTGTCCTTGTCTGTGAAGACTGAGGCAAAAAAGTCATTGAGTATCTCAGCTCTGTCGCTGTCCCGGGTGACCAGTTCTTGCGTTTCCTTCCGGAGAGGGCCTACATTTTCCCTAGTCTTTCTTTTCTCACTGACATACCTATAGAAGGATTTTTTGTTTGTCTTAATGTCCCTGGCCAGATTTAGTTCTAACTGGGCTTTAGCTTGTCTAACCCGCTCTCTGGCTGCTCGAACGATTCCTCTGTAATCCTCCCAGGCTACCCGCCCCTGTCTCCACTCCCTGTAGGCCTCCTTTTTTCTTTTGGTCACTTCCAGGAGCTCCTTGTTCATCCACGCAGGCCTCCTGGCTTTTCTGCCTGCCTTCCTCTTTGTAGGAATGCATTCAGTTTCTTTTGAAGCCACAGTTTTGATACAAGATCTCATAATCAGATTTCATTCCAGACTCTGATTAGATTTTGACTGTGATGGAGACCTTGAATCAAGATTAACTGTTCTTTCTGCACTGTCTTGTGATAGTTTGTCAGTTCTTAGATACTGTGATCATGGCTGAGAAAATGGTGAAAGACAGTGTAAGACTCATTTCCCTTCTGTAGATTTACAGAAGGGATTCAGTGGTATGTTTGCCCATAATAGCAGGATTGGTTTTGATGATCAGAGAAGTCCCTTACTGTCTCTTCTTTCTGTAGCCTTGAAAGGCACACCTGCAGAGATCTGGCCTCATCTTAGGTTACTAGTTTGTAGAACTAGAATCTGTTGAATACTGCTCACTGTTGAACTCCTACTAAATTAGAAGATGAGTTTTTAAACAAGCCCTTCCTGACTGTTATTTCATCCTATGGGGTCTCGCTTCCTTCTCCTGCTGAGGCTGATTTCCTACTCTGTCTTCTACTTTATCTCCGAATTTTATTTTTGATAAGAAAGCCATTTATCTGAGAAATTTTTCCAGGTCATTTCTCTCCTTTCCACATGCCCATGCCTTGACATGGGAAGCAGCTTTTTTTCCAGCTAATGTTACCAAGGTATTTTCCAGTGCATTTCTCAAAGAAACTCCATCTTCTACTTTCTGTTTTTGTCACCCACTCCTTTGTCTTTTATCTTCTTGGGCTGTTTTTTGCTTTTGCTCCTTCTGTTCCAAAATCATTGCTTCCTGACCTTGTCTTAATTATTTTCCTCAAGGATAGTTCAGGCTTAGTTCAGTAGAAAATGGCCACAAGCCCATTTAGTTAACCCCAGATTTCTTCTCTGCCATGGCACTATGGGTAATTACAGGGCTGTGGAGAAGGAGCCTATAGGGCAGATTTGTTTGATCAGGTGAAGCACCACTATTAGATGTTGTGGTGCCAGACAGAAGGTATTGCTATGCTATTTGGGCAGTTATCCTGTATAGTATTTCCCCAAATCTCCCAAATTGGCTGTTCAAGTATTACACAACTCTTTCCCATCCTGTTTTCTGCAGTGGCGGTCCTGTGATCCCTGACTAAGACTTCCCTGGCAAGCCTGTGTCCCCACTGCCTCCTACTTCTCTAGACACTAGCCAGAGCAAAGTGCTGGACCTGGCAAATCACTCCTCAAGTAAGTGCAATCCTGACACTAATTTGTGACTCAGCTATTGGTGAAACAGGCAGGGCTCTGAGCTAGTGCAGAAAACAGTATGCCAGTATGGAAACTGTAGGGTGATCTCATTTCCTTCTAAATTGCTGCTGTTGCTGCGAGATGCTTGTTTGTGGTAGGGTGATTCCCTTAGCTTTCCCTTTGCAATGGCATGGGACTATCCCACTTTCCTGTGAGGAGCCTGAAAAATCTCCCTGGATGCATGCATCTTGACAAGCCAAGTGCCAAGGCAACTCAAGGGCAAATGCTTCAGTTTGGGGATATTTTGGGAAACAGCTGCTCCCACACATGCTGACAACCTGTTGTACGCCCCTGAGTAGATCGCTGCCAGGAAATGAGATGGGTATTGAAGATGACTTCAGGAACAGAATAACAAGCTAGTCTTTCCCTGTGAAGGACAGAGCTAGTCTTTCCTTTCATCTCTGCACTGGTCACACAGCACTGGGGGAAAACAGCACAACAAGGCGAGGCTCTCCTTTTCCCACTTATCACTGGGGATGTTTGCTAGATGAAAGCAAGTGTTACTCAGAGGGGCACCACGGGAGAGTTACTTGTTTATGCAGAACTGTTGGGACATGAAGTACCAGCTTGTCACTGACCTAATTCTTACGTTTGATGAGAGACTCCTGTGCTGTATTTGTGTTCCTGACACCAGCACCATGCTGCAGGACAAGGCAAAAGCAGTGGTCTGCTCATGTGGATGGGTCACATCCTCACCTATATTGGCAAATGTCAGAGAAACATGCAGCTGTTATGGTTATAGCCATGCGAATTTGCATTTGGCAGGAGCCTCTTCATACATGAGCTTATCACATTAAACTGGTCATACTTCAGTGGCCAGCCAGGAAGCAAAGTAACACCTTGGAAAGTCCCAGAAGGGGACACAGAAGGATATATGTCTTCAATGAAATTGTTTAGAGGGCATCTAACAACTTTGTAAATTTTGCAAGGAGATGCATCATCACACAAGTCTGGATGAGTGACAAGGTCACCCTTATAGTACAGTTATCACTGTTACAATTGATCCCTTTATCGATACAATTATCATTGTACGTGAATCCCATCTTTTCTCTGAAGGAAAACAGTAGTTTGTCCTCAGGGTCCCTCTTACTTTTCCAAGTAAAAAATTCTTGATGATCCTTTCAAAAGGAATTGTTATTTGTTATTCTTTCTTGTTCTTCAAGTGAACTATGCATGCAAGTTTTATGTCATGCCCAAGGAATATTAGAGATATGTGAAGTCTTTCCATGAGGTAAACTTCCTGAAAGTTCATAGACCCAGGAAGCTGAGATCTGTTGCTAGAAGTATAAAGACGGTCTTTTCTTCTTTACAGATAAGGGATTAAATCACATTTGGTCTATTTTTTTAAGCTGCCATGGTAAATCAGAAGATACAATATGAAAAAAAGAATTTATTTAACACAGAGGAAAAGTGACTTCTAAAAGTACCTCCCTCTGTAACAACACCTTGCATTTCAACATCTGAATTGTTATTCTCAGGTATCTGCAAGTGCCCAGTGAGATGGAAATTCACCATGATAACCACCACACCTTATTGTATTTTTATATCCAGGGCATTAACATCCTGCTATGGTTATGATTTCTGATACTTCGGTTGATATGTGGAGTTCCTTTGGATACAGACCACCTCATTCATGGACTGTATCAAGCAGCCTTTGTAAGAACTACAAGCTGCCTTCCTCATAGGACACCGTTTATTCCCTGAGAACAAAGATACAAAATAAAAGACACTCAGGTAATTTGTGATTTCAGTTACACAGAGAGTTTCCTTTTGAAAGTGAATTTTGAAACACTGAATTTTCTATCTGTTATGGTTATGTCCTTTGTCTAAAAAAGCAAAGGGGAGATTGGGACCTCAGCAACTTGGGACCTACACAGCCAAATTCCTGCTTTGTGTATCTCAGTAGAGAAATCCAAATAGAGATTGGAGGTAGGGGCAGAGGGATAGTTTAAAGAAGCAAAGAGCAATATGTGTATGAAAGATGATGCCTTAACTTCAGGTCAAATTCAGGTGCTGCAGTGAGTCTGGCATAATATTCCTGCTTGAAATTCAGGTTTTTGTTAGAGAAAGAAAGACTTTGGGTATCCTGCCTGCAAACATTGGCAGATGAGAAGCAAAATAGAGGCCCTGGTTATTTCTGCCTGTCTCCTCTGCTGAGCTGCTGCTGCTGCCTGTTGGGAGCACTCTGTCCTCAAAGTGCACATGGGTTAAACCCAGCCAAAAGCCTGTGTGCGGATCCTGGCACTGCTTAGATATAAAAAACAGCAGTAGAAGAACTGCAAACAGGTCCTGTTTCGATGACCTCCCTGACACAGGGAAACGACACACAACTCCCATTATTTTCCCCCTTGAAAGGAATATAAGTACCAAATTTAAAACTTATCCTTAGCTTTCTTGTTCCATCCAATGAAACTGGAAACTTAATGTTTGTGCCAGTAGCCTTAGGACATGTAGGTTTTATCGAACACTGCTGGAAGCCCTGACATGCACGCTTTTGAAGGCTGGAAGAACGTTCTGAGGAAGGATTGCTCCTTTGTTCCTCTGTTTTTAAATTGTCCTGCAGATATCCACTTCTGGCCATAATATGAGATGAGACCCTGGGTCAGATGACCTTCTGATCAACAGGTGTATGGGAGCATTATGTTGTACTCTGTTACTGTGTAGCCCTATAATACTGTATTGCCATTAATAGTAACAGGCCATAACCTTTGTAGCATTTGATAGTAAGTTACTACCAGACTTGCTTTTCCTGAACGTAACGAGATGTGTCTGCAGCTTGTTTCACCTGATTTAGAGGTAACAGCAATTTTTCTGATTGACCGGGTGCTAATTTGGTTTACTTTTGCTTAGCTTTGTGTGGTTTTATCACTCTAACATAATGATGTAATGTAGAGAAATACAGGTTTGGTATGACAGCAGAGGCCTTGAGGAATGGAGAAAGAAGATGTTGTGTAAAGGACTACAGGCATGGGATGATAAGCGACAGGGTACAGTGTCGACAATGGAGATACCACAGCTGTGTGCTCTGCCCCCGGGTCCATAATGGAGGTTTCAGAGGCAATGGAAGCACTGAGGGGGGAAGCCTTGAAAGTGTCTGGCTTGATGCTGGCAGTGCAAATCAAACAGCTGTAGTCCCATAGTGCCACAAGGTGAGGCTGTGTCAGAGCATTGCTGTCTAGGCTGGTCTGCTGTGAAAGCACTTAGCTTGTGCATGTGTGTACACAGAAAAGCTGGCACCTAGTAAGATCTCATAAGACAACCATCCCAGAGAGAAACACAGCTCCTGTAACTCTGTTAAAGCCCCAGGGCAACTGCATTGCTGTCTACCTTATCATGTCAAAAGTCATGACTCAGGGCGCATGGATGGGATGGCTGACATTTAGTCTATAAGGTTTGATAAGAGCTGATCTAGTTTGTAGCTGTTCAAGGCAGAATTGATTCTTTCTAAAACACTCTTTCTAAAGCATTCCTGACAGCTGTTTGTCTAATGTTCTTTTTCTGCCTCCTTTCCCAGGAAAGCAGTGTTTGGATCTCATAGTTGTTGCCATTAGAAGATATTTCCTCATGTCTAATAAAGCTCTACCATGGTGCAAGTTTCAGCACACAGGATTTGTCCTGGTTTTTTTTGCCACTCTAAAAAATTTAGGGCTTGTTGTTCTCCTGGCTTTCCATCTCAACCATGAACACCAGAAAAAAATTTACCTTAAGAAAGATGAGGTTGTTACATAATATCAGGGGATAAGGCCTTATGGAAACAGCTCCTTGCAATGCTGTAACCAAGATCACTTATAGATACTTCAGAATCCTTATTTGCCAAAGACAATCCCTTTGTGGCTGGAGCCAGGCTCTTGAGTTGTATTGTTTCTGCCTCTGTTTAGCAAAGCACATGTTTCTCTAGGCTCCTGTTTGAAGAGAGTATAAGGCCATTAAGAAATAGGCCTATAAACACTGAGGCCTCTGTAGTTAGGTGTTTAGCTCCTGTTCAGATGCCCAGCTCCTACTAGAGAAAGAAGCTTGGACACAGTGCTAGGTAGAAAGGTGATCCCAGGTGACATTGCCTGACAATGCTGCAAGGGCCATTGCCATATGACAATGCTGTGTTGGAGCCCATAGTGAAGGGGTGACAGACTGAGGGCAGGTTAAGTGAGTGGCAAAATGCATGAATATGGGTCAGCTTTCTTGACCCTGGTGTTGGAAGGACATGGATACATCCTACTGGTAGTTAGCTCCAGCCCTGCTTTCAGCACAGTATCTCAAGGTCAGCCTCCTCTTCTGCTCCTGATAGGTTTCTAATCTTCTTCCACTCCTCAACAAGGTGCTGTATACAGAACCCAGTACTGGCGATGGGTTTCCTAACTGGAGAGTGAATAAAGGACTGAAAACTCCCTGCACCCCTAGCATACAGATAGCTAGCACAGAGCTCGGTTATAACCATGGATTTATATTGCTGAAATATCCATTCTGTCTCTTTCCAATGGGCTTTCTGGGCCCTGCAGGAAGGAAAAGGCAATGTTGCAACACCAGGATAGCACTTAAATAAAGTTTTTAAAGGCTGTCTGGAGTCATTGAAGCTATTGAGTATCTGTGCCTAGCCCAGAATGAGGTACAACAGAATAACACAAGTTTGTGCACCCTTCCCAGGCTGATGCCCTGAGAGCCTCCCTGAAATAATCCATCACTGTGACAGTAAGCATACATCTCTAGTTAAAGAGGCTGCTTCAGAGAGAGCAAGAAAGAACTCCTTTTGGAAGGAGGCTTTAGCCTTATGCTTTTGGCAGCAACGTCTACTCCTTCTGGCCCTTCCCACCTGAAGACACTGTTTAGACTGCCATCTTCCTAAGAGCTTCCAGGCTTCTTGAGGCAACAGACAGTACTTTTCAGAAGAGTTTTGGGGAAGGCGGAAAATTTATTTTTGTGCTGATAAAAAGTACTTAAGTAGGGAAAGTGCTGTGCAAGGGGTAGTTTCAAGCTGAGGAGCTCTGACAAAGCATTTCTCCTATTTTTTTCCAAAAGTAGTTGGGACTGGGGGGATGTAATAAAACATCTTTCCTCTGAAAATTTACCTCAGGCGTATGTGCTGGTAAGTTAGCTGAGCATCTGACCAGCCACGTACCAAAACTTGTGCTTTTGCATTTTCAGTTAGGTGTGTATATATGTATGTGTGTATAGGCATATGCACACGTACAAACACGCACACACATACACATGTGCTGCTTTCTGAAAAGAAAAATTGGGAAAGTGAAGTCATTCAACTAGCTGAGTGCAAGTGAGTACAACTGGTTTTGGTATGGAAATTGCTTCTCTGCTCGTTTGTTCTCTATGTGCAAATAAATCTGCATAGTAACTAAACAAGAGCCATCCATTAGAAAGCTGTTACCCGTGACACAGTGAGTGTCATGCCTAAGTCTACAGCAAAGAGAGAATCTCTATGCAGTCTTATGCAATAAACAGCAAGTGTTAGTAATTAGTCCTGCAGTTTGGGAATACTGTGTACAATCTTCTTTTTCCCTCAGTGACATAGAAGATGCTACTATGATTTCCTTCACTCCCATACTCATTTTTTGAGGATGTTTATGCTGTTATCATAGCAGACAGAGTCCCTGCTGGGAATCCTGCAGGGTAACATGTATTGAACTCCTAGACCTTTAAAATCTGCTTTGCAGTCTTGCTACCCACCCACCCTCCTCCCCGAATAGTTTAACCTTGCTTTGTGCCTGCTTCCTCCAGGGAACTAATCCTTATGGTGTTTCACTGCAATTGAAGTCACCCTGTCAGTCAAAGCTAGGCTGGGTGCTGTGTTCTTTCTAATACTCTCTGAAGTCAGCAAAGCAGAGATTTTGGTTGCGGGGATAAGGGAGAGTGTGTAGGCAAAAATGCCGTCATGGGATCTGTTTCCCAGTCTGATTCCCAGACTTTCAAGTGACCTTGAAGCAGGGCCAGAAATAGAAATATTGCATAACAGGACCGAGCTGGGGTCAGTGCTGAAGAGGAACCCTTGTGCTCCTCCACTACAGTAAGCTCAAACAGAAAATGACCCATTAAACCTGTCTCCCCCTCCTTGGACAGTTAGAGACCCAGCAGATCTTGAGAAATGCCAGCAACAGCTATTTTAATCATAAGAAGGTGGGCTCTGAGGCACAGTCCATATATTTCTGGGGCAAGTGGCAAGGGATGAGGGATGAGCTGAGTTGCCAATGATGTTATACCTGCACTGTAATCACCTATTGTTTCTGGGGAAGCTGAATTTATGATTGTCTCTGGCCTGTTACTCCCTCCCTGCACATGATCATTGCCTTCCAAGACAGAATATTCAGGCCTCATTCTGCTAGCATTTCAAGTGAACGAAGGTGGAAATTGGGCCACTGAAAAAAAGAAGGCAAAGGAAAACACTGACTTTCCATGTGCTGATCATTCTCAGGGGTGTGCTGTTGGGAAGCTGCAGTTAATGCTTTGCAGGCTGTCTGCCATGTTAGTCACTTCACTCAGCTAGGAGCTGGTACCTTGACCAGGATCGGCACCCACTCAGGAATTCCTAGTGGGTGACCTGCTCTGTCTGCAGCTAAGGAGAGACATGATGAACCCACGTGGGAATGTCCCAAATAATTACGTGATCACTGTGTTGCTCCACAAGCTGTTGTGAGTGGGGTACATTCGAAATGAAGCTTAATTGTGGAAATGGGATATAACCTGACAGTTAGAGGCTGGATTATTATTCCTTTGAAGTTGCATATTGCTTTTAAGTCCAAGTGTTTATTAGATGCAAAGACAGCAGGGAGCAGTGATTTAGGAGCCTCAGTCCTATACCAGGCCTGCAATGGCCTATTCAGTTTGCTAGCGATGAGGGAGAACTGGTGACAGACAGATAGCGTGCCTTCTAGTTTGTGGTTACTAATTTTACAGGTTTTTTAGTTCAACAGGAATTATTCCCTTCCTTGGGTGGGACGACGGGGTATTCCCATAACAATTTAACCATGACTAGTACCTTGGTCTTATTTACGTACTTTATCATCCTCATAGGGAAGCTGAAAGACAAGCACTTTGATCACAGTTGCTAAGCTGTGGTTGCCATCTGCTGGTGAATGTCTTCAAGCTGATAGAAATGGTCAGAATTTTTCCACTGGAATACTGGTTTAGCACAAAAAATGTTTTATTTTTTTGTTGACTGTAACTGGTTTTGCTAGATGTGCCTACTCTCTGCAGACCAATTCAATTTCTCTGTTGCAAATCTAAGCATAAAAATACAGGAACATAAGTATATCAGTGCTACATCAGATGAAGGGCCCCACTAGCTGAGCAGCCTGTCTCTAATCATGTGCAAAGCACATGTTGAGAGAAGAGTAAGAACAGAACGTGTATATCTGATACTTCCCTTGAGGATTCCCCAGCTTCCTGCTATTTTTAGCTCAGGAAACTCCATGAACATAGTGTGGTTTTTCCATTTAGTAAGTCTCATGCAAATACCTACCCATTTTTCCTTTAAATATATGTCAACTTTTTGCACTCACAGCATCCTTCAGCAATGAATTCCACTAACACATGAATTGCCATTTCAGCTGTAAGCTGATGTGTTTGCATCACAAAACCACTATTTTTTTCCTATTGTATTTCGTATTCCTATGTATGTTAAGATTTTCTAAAATGAATAAATTTTTTACAGTGTAAACACAAAAAGACTAGTGTGTTTCATGGAAATGTTGTGAAAATCAGGGAGACTGAAGTCAGAAGGGTGTGAGACAGATTTCCAGCTTTCATAAGTCACTACAGTTCATTAGGGAAATGAAACTATAAATCAGGTGAAAAGGTGAAATTTTTGGGGTGCTTCTTTCTCTCTTGCTGTCCAAAAAGCAGCAAAAGGGGGGCTGTGTCACAAGGGAAGGGAATTCAGTAACTAAGTGTGAGCACAGCACAGGCAGGGACACTGATCTCTCTGACAGGGCGCAATCACACAGCACCTGAGGAAGAAGAGCAGTAGCCAGAGTCAGTCAAGAATCCAGTTCTGACCAGACATATCCACAGTGATGAGCCAGGTCTCAAGTCAAGCCAGGTACATGGTTGGGGTCAGCAAGGTAAATGGTCAGGTACAAGCATACCTACAGAGTAGCTCAGGCAAGGATCAGTGCAGCTCCCAAGCCAAGGGGTGAAGGGTGTGTGGGTGAAAGTCCCAGATGAAGCTTTTCACAGCCTTTTTTATTCAGCTTTTTCCCCACAGTCCCAGGTTACAAGGCTGTACCATGTCAGAGCTGGACTTGTACACAGGTAGTCAAACCCTTGGAGAGCAAGAGATTGCAGAACCTATTGATGCACTCAGGGTCCTGATTCTAATTTTCCAAATGGCTGCACATCTTTCTTTTCCTGCTAGGTCTCTAACACAAGAGACATCTAGCCTTCTGTGCCAGTGTGATTTACTGTTTTTACTGAGAAGCAAGAATTAGTTTTTCCATCCAGCAGGGATAGTGGCAGCTCCTGTTGGTGTGTACTCCAGCTGGAAGGAAACCCCATACAGGATGGTGGGCTGGCTCACAGAACAACAATAATTGCTGTTAACAATTATTTTATAAATATTATTAACAATAATAACTGTTAACAACAACTGTAACGCCTCTGGTTTTGTGTCAATGGGGACTTTAATTTGCAAACCTCTATCAAGCTGTTTATTTTCAAGAAACCTGTAGAAACTTTGTATCTTGGATTTGCCTGTGGCTGAAATAAGTTGAGATAGACAGCTAAATCTTTATCTGCTTATGGAATCAGGGCTTCTGCCTTCTATGCATATCCTCAGGTTTCTATTTTAGTGGACTGAAGCTTGCTGAGAGGATGAAAACCAGAAATTTCCGTAGGGAATAAAGAGTGGCTCAACTTCTACCTCTTAACACAAGCTTCTGTCAGTGTGGAAACTACTAGGAAGCTATACACTAGCACTAGAATTCCCTAAAGGAAATGTCATTCTTTAAACGAAGAGTAATTGCTTGGTCCTGTGAGGAATGGTGAATAAACTGGTGCTGACCACCAGTTATGCAGTCTGTAATGATACCACGTTTTGTGAGCACTTTGGCAGCTTCACAGCAAACCACAGCATAGAATTAATCTGAGTGCTAGGGAAAGACTGCTTTCTTAGCAGCTACCAGTCTCATATGGCTTCCTCAGTATACCTGGTAGCTCAAATCATCACCCTGGCTTTGCAAGCCTGCATCAGGAGTGAGCATTCTTCTTTCTACATATGTGAACTTGTTTCTCCACATCTGAGAGACAAAAGTAGTCAGCTAAATATCTGAATGGGTTTGGTGGCCCCCAGGTCAGTAGGAGACCCTAAATGCTGACTAGTAAACACAGGAGTGATACAATGATCAAAACATTTAGCTTGTGTGGGTCTTCATCCACTATCACTCCCCAAATTTACTGGGAGCAGCCTGTAAAACACCTTTTGAGCTGCTGAGCAGCATGATCGATGCTGATTTGTGATTACAAATACCATTCCCTGGGCTTCTTTCAGCCTCTCCAAGCTCCTGTCTCTGGGTACCCTTGCTTGCCCTCCCTTTCCCACTTTAGTATTAAACCTCTCCTTTCTCAGAAGGTCTGGGCAGATTTGTCTCCAGCTGAGACTCTGAGCTTGCACAGTGGATAAAGAACTGGCTGGACGGTTGCACTCAAAGAGTTATGGTCAATGGCTCGGTGTCCAAGTGGAGAGCAGTGACGAGTGGCGTTCCTCAGGGGTTGGTACTGGGGCCTGACTATTCAACATCTTTGTCAGCGACATGGACAGTGGGGTAGAGTGCACCCTCAGCAAGTTTGACGATGATACCAAGCTGTTTGGCGAAGCAGACACGCTAGAGGGGAGGGATACCATCCAGAGGGACCTGGACAGGCTGGAGAGGTGGGCCCAAGCCAACTCATGCAGTTCAACAAGGCCAAGTGCAAGGTCCCACATCTGGGTCGGGGCAATCCCAAGCACAAATACAGGCTCGGCGGGGAATGGCTGGAGAACAGCCCTGTGGAGAAGGACCTGGGGGGGATGATTGATGAGAAGCTCGACATGAGCAAGCAGTGTGCGATCGCAGCCCAGAAGGCCAACCGTATCCTGGGCTGCATCAAAAGAAGTGTGGCCAGCAGGTCAAGGGAGGTGATTCTGCCCCTCTACTCCGCTCTCGTGAGACCCCACCTGGAGTACTGCATTTAGCTCTGGAGTCCCCAACATAAGAAGGACATGGACCTGCTGGATTGTGTCCAGAGGAGAGCCTCGAGGATGATCCGAGGGCTGGAGCACCTCTCCTATGAGGAGAGGCTGAGAGAGTTGGGGCTGTTCAGCCTGGAGAAGAGAAGGCTCCGGGGAGATCTTACTGCGGCCTTCCAGTACCTAAAGGGGGCCTACAGGAGAGCTGGGGAAGGACTTTTTACTAGGGCATGTAGTGATAGGACGAGGGGGAATGGCTTTAAGCTGGAAGAGGGCAGGTTTAGATTAAACATTAGGAAGAAGTTTTTCACTTTAAGGGTGGTGAGGCACTGGAACAGGTTGCCCAGAGAGGTTGTTGAAGCCCCATCCCTGGAGGTGTTCAAGGCCAGGCTGGACGTGGCCTTGGGCAACCTGGTCTAGTGGGAGGTGTCCCTGCCTGTGGCAGGGGGGTTGGAACTCGATGATCTTCAAGGTCCCTTCCAACCTAAACCATTCTATGATTCTATGATTCCCATAGAAGCTGAGAGGGAGCACAGACAGGACAACTGACCCAAGCAAGTCAAAGAAATATTCCATACCATAGATGTCATGCTCAGTATATAAATAGGGTTTGGCCAGGGGGCAGGGATCAGGCTGGGCAATCAATCACTAGGGGATAAGCAATTGCATTGCATCACTAATTTTCATTCATTTGTTTTGCATATTCACTTGTTTTGTGTATGCATCACTCATTTTGTATTTTCTTTTACCATTATTATTATTTTTTTTATTTTATTTTCTGTTACTGTTCTATTAAACTGTCTTTATCTCAATCCACAAGGTGGGCTTTTTTTACCTTTTGTCCCTCTTCTCCCTATCCCCACTGAGGGCTGGGGTGGGGGTTGAGGGTACGTGGTCCTAGTCGCAGGCTGGCGTAAAATCATGACAAGCCTGAAGTTCCCAAGAAAGGCAAAGGCCAACAAGAACCCTGAGCTTCCCAGGCTCAAAAGCTTCTGCGTGGTTCTTCAGGTTATTGGCCCATTGGTCATGTGTTGCAGTCAATTGTAGATCTGGTGAACTTCCTGAGGTCTCATGAAAGCATTGCAAATACATACCTTAGAATCCTCTAAAGGCATCTTAGTAGTTTTGCACCTTCCAAGGCATATTTATGTTTACCACTGTATTTTCAGTGGGGCCTTTGTGTACAGATGGCTAACACCATGTCTCCTATTTACAGCCATGCCCACTGAAGTCTGCTTTCAATGTATATTCGTAGTAAGCACTGCATTCCTGTGTCCAGACAAATGCTGAAGACCTTTACTGTTCCCATCTGTTTCTCTACTGGGTATAAGGCAAAATCAAGAGAAGGAAAGCAACCTGAAAAAATACCACCTATTCTGTAAGTACCAATGCCCAGGCAGGATTTGAGTACAGGGGCAGGAAGGATCATTTGAACCAGATTTGCAGATTCTCTGAAGGTCAGAAATAGCCCAGGATGCTCACTGGAGCAAGCCCATGCATGGTCTATACTCATGCCTCCTTCTCTCAAAAGACTGCTGTTGAACTGCCTAGTGATGGTGGTAAGAATAAGGAAACACTGGTGTACTCTCCACCATGTTGCAGTCTCCTCACTGGTATCGATCATTTCTTGTCCCCTTCTCTTTCTGTCTGAAAAGGGCAGTATTACCTGTATCTTGCCACTGCTGCTAACAAGCTCTCTGATTTCCTGCAGTACTCTGTGCCAGCATGTGAGGAGATACACTGCATTCAGAATTCTGAATTCAATTCTGGCTTTGCAACAGCTGATTTGGATGTAATCAGAGCATCTCTTAATTTCCTGTGTTCTCACAGTGATTCAGAAGGAGAGCAGACCCACTGAACTGGAGGACAGGCAGCCTTTAATTACCTGGAAAGGCGATGAAACAGCTCATCCTGCATGTCATCTCTAAGCATGTAGAGGAAGAGAAGGTTATTGGGAGTGATCAACGTGGATTCACCAAGGGGAAATCATGCTTGGCAAATTGGATAGCCTTCTATGATGGCATGACTGGCTGGGTGGATGAGGGGAGAGCAGTGGATGTTGTCTACCTCGACTTCAGCAAGGCTTTTTACACTGTCTGCCATAACATCCTCATACGTAAGCTTAGGAAGTGTGGGTTAGATGAGTGGACAGTGGGGTGGATTGAGAACTGGCTGAATGACAGAGCTCAGAGGGTTGTGATCAGTGGCGCAGAGTCTAGTTGGAGGCCTGTAACTAGCGGTGTTCCCCGGGGGTCAGTACTGGGTCTGGTCGTGTTTAACATATTTATCAACGACCTGGATGAGGGGATAGAGTGTACCCTCAGCAAGTTTGTTGATGACACAAAGCTGGGAGGAGTGGCTGACACACCAGAAGGCTGTGCTGCCATTCAGAGAGACCTGGACAGTCTAGAGTGTTGGGTGGAGAGGAACCTAATGAAGTTCAACAAGAGCAAGTGTAGGGTCCTGCACCTGGGGAGGAATAACCCCATGCAGCAATACAGGTTAGGGGTTGACGTGATGGAAAGCAGCTCCGCAGAGAGGGACCTGGGAGTCCTGGTGGACAACAGGATGACCACGAGCCAGCAATGTGCCCTTATGGCCAAGAGGGCCAATGATCTCTTGGGGTGCATTAAAAAGAGTCTGGCCAGCAGGTCAAGGGAGGTCATTCTCCCCCTCTACTCTGCCCTGGTGAGGCCATATCTGGAGTACTGTGTCCAGTTCTGGGCTCTCCAGGTCAAGAAAGACAGGGAACTGCTGGAGAGAGGAGGGCTATAGTGCTACAGCGAGGGGCTACAAAAATGATCAAGGGAATGGAGCACCTCTGTTATGAGGAAAAGCTGAGAGACCTGGGTCTGTTTAGCCTGGAGAAGAGAAGACTGAGAGGGGATCTCATCAATGCTTACAAATATCTAAAGGGCGGGTGTCAAGAGGATGGGCCAGACTCTTTTCAGTGGTGCCCAGCGACAGGACAAAGGGCAATGGACACAAACTGGAACCCAGGAAATTCCATCTCAACATGAGGAAAAACTTCTTTACTTTAAGAGTGCCAGAGCACTGGAACAGGCTGCCCAGAGACGTTGTGGAGTCTCCTTCTCTGGAGATATTCAAAATCCAACTGGATGCATTCCTGTGCAACCTGCTCTAGGTGAACCTGCTTTGGCAGGGGGGGTTGGACTAGATGATCTCCGAAGGTCCCTTCCAACCCCTATCATTCTGTGATTCTGTGATTCTGTCATACACCAGTAGCCATAAAAAATTCACTGTACTACCAGGTACATGCTGGTTATGGCCCACACTTTCTGCACACTGGCTCACAGGAAGACTTCTAGAACAGCAGCTCACTGGGGATCTACAAAATAGTGAAGACCTTTTGCCTATTGCAGTACACTCCCTTCTTAAGCACTTTACTGAATTACTAACCATGCTGATAATTGTGCTCTTTTAATGTAAAAATCCGATTCTTGGCAATTTCAGAGGGGATCATCATATATGTCTGAGGGCAGAATGTCACCCTGCGATCTAGGAAAATTAAGAAACCAGCCTGCTGCCTGTGGGACAACTCAAGGTTGTTTATTCTTCATTATGGATTGAACACATACACTTTGGATTGTCCTTTGTGAAAGGACTTAGTGGGAAATCTAAGAAATTTACCTTAGCTCTTAATCTCATGCAATGCTTAGCCATGACACCAAAGACACTAAATCAGAACAACAATATGTAATGTCTACTTGATCTTGCAATCAGTGACCGTTCAGAAAATGTACTGTTGCTAAATTGAACTTACTGCAAAACTTTCATCTCAGAGATGAACAAGATGTTCTAACTTGTGATTTACCAAAAAACTCATCTTTGCTAGTGCTTCATAGCCTCATAAGACACTTAGGGGTGTAGGCACAAACATGCTTCAGGTATGCCCATTTCCAGCAGTAGATGGGGGCTGGGCCCAGTTTTGATACTATCAGTAGATGACAGGTAGTATTGATCACAGGGGACTGAGATTCCAGGGGCTGTGACAATTCACCCACAGCCTGGAACAGTTGTGCGGAAATGAAATTCCTAACATTTTCTGTCCCTCTTTGCACATGCAGCATTTCATGCCGAAGACCATATTTACGTGTTAGCATCATTTATGTTGTTGACAACAGTTCCATGATATTAATTTTCCAATTTTGTTTTGCTTCTGTGCATTCTGCTTCTTGTGTACTTCACTGTGGAGAGATTCTTAAATGAAAAAAGGCATGGTTTGGTTCTGGTGAGCAACCCAGGGTTTGAACTAAGCACCCAGACTGAGGGAGAAAAGATCTAAGTAAACAAGAAAGGTGACATCACCCTGCCCGGGAGAAAAGTTAAACAGAGGCACGTGAACAGAGGGTCTTAGCCAATCGGGTTGGGGGGCGTTGTACGTGAACAGGGGAGCTGGACCAATCATAGCATTGTTGATTATGCATGCTTTGCTGCGAGTCTATATATACTCTGCTAAAATACGCAATAAACGAGGACGATCATACTCACATTGAGATCACGTTGTTACTCCGGTTCCAATCCCACTCCGACACTTCACAGCTTATGCCAAGAAGTCAAAAAAATAATAAAACCAGAGAACCTGATACAACCCAAAAAAACCGAAAATTGCACTATGATTTTCTTGAAATAATAAATGGTTTCATGCCACAGAAGATGAATAGGAGTAGACCGTTCACTGACTTTTCTACTGCAGAATGCAGGGTAATGATATGAAACTAGTTGCTAGCAGCTTTCATAAAAATGAAGCAAATGGTTCCTCATTTAGTTTGCAGTTAGGTACGGAACTCCATGCTGTAGGATGTTGAGGATGCTGGAAATTTATATGGTTTCAAGAAGGATATTGGACAAGTCAAGGAAGAAAAATCGTTAGAGTGTTATGAAATAGTCATCGGTTGTTTGTGATTTGCTTGGCTCATAAACTGTTGCAAACTGAGGGAGTACTGGAGGGTAGTATTTGTACTTGGGTAGGGCTTGATCTGTGTTTCTGTTCTTATCTCGTCACCTGATTTTTGGCTACTGACAGGATGCAGGGATAGTGGAATCATCAGTGTGGTGTAGCATAGCCTTTCTTGGGTTCTCCTGAACAAAGGTGCATGAGAGATGCAGAAGAGCAGAAAAGACAGGAATTATTTGTAATCTCTGTAACCCATGTGGCCAAAAGGGACACTTAGCTTGACAATGAGAAGAAAATGCTGGGAATTAAAAAGATTGATGTTCTATCAGAAAAAATGAGGGACGTCAGGTCACACAAAGTATGACAGTATTTGAATACAACTTGAAGAGACCAAGCACCAAAAAGGCATGCTCATGAGCTACAGCAGAGAATGTTCTGTAATCGAGAGCTGCTGCAGCTGATATTATAGACACCAAAGTGGGTGCAATGAGGCAGCAGGGATACCGGCAAGGTCTGTTCAGGAGTGACTGACATGGGGGTTCTCATGGATTGGTGATGTAAAGGAGACAGTATAGGATTTCATCTTGCCCAGGGGATGAGAAGAGGCCACAGTAGAGCATTCTTGGCTAATTGAGATTCTAGCACACAAGATTGGGACTTGAGTCATATCTCTACTTGCCAGCAAACAAACAGGGCTTTGGATCTGGGTGGATGGGATTCTGTCCCCTCCAAACAGGCATCTAGTGCTGTTTTTGAGGGTCTTTTGTATCCCACCTCGCCTCCACGATGTAGAAAGGCGGGTGTCTCCCTTAGCCCTTTATGTCTCCTGGGCCCTTGTGGGTGACTTAAAGATACCCAAGGAGTCTGAAGATTGTCATTATATGGTGTATGACTGGCACTACTCACTGTACACTGTACAATATATTTAGGTAACTGTGTTCCAGCAGGTAGCACACAGAAGCCTGGCTTTTTGGCAAAACCATGCAACTACTATCCAACGTTTTAATATGTACCTAGAACCCCCAGACTTTGGAACTCCACTGGGATGCCGAGTTGCTGTGGTCAAGAGAAGCCTGTGGTTCAATACGGTTGTGAAAGTGCAATATTAGCAAAAGAGCAGTGACAACCAGAAGCAACAGTGTTAAACGCTCTAGAACTGAGAGCAGTGAGAGGTTCACACAATCCTCTTTGGCCCACTGAGCTCACTTATAAAATACATTACCAGAAGCTTTCGTAACATGCAAAGGGAGAGGGGAGTCATTTGGATTCCTCAGGCCTGTTGTAATAAAAGCAAGAGCAATACAAGGGAATAGGAATAAAACTATGCTGACAGTGAGAAGGCGAGAAGGAGAGGGAAGGGAACAGGTTGCAAAGAGAATGAGTGAATGCAGCCTGCAGCCCCCATCCAATATCTAGCTAACAGATATGCAGAATGGAGGCAACACCTGAAAGCTTGCCACATGGCTACCACGCCTCCCTCATTACCCTGAAGCACTGCATTGGAGACAGGCCAGGACAATATTTCTAGCCTGGTCTGACAGTTCTAATATTTCCAAAGGACTCAGAAGTGATCAGATGGTATCTTTTTTCTTAACGTTTTCTCTAGGAAATCACATGAATAAACCATATTAATGTTATAGGTGCCTCTACCATGTACAATATACAGAATTACTATTTAGAAAAGCACATTTGTTATTTGGGAATGTGATCTAAAATCCAGCAGTTATATCAGGTTTTCACCTGTCATTAATCTCAGCAGGTTTTCCTAAGTAAACAAATTGATTTCCTGCTGCAGTATTCTCTTACAGGACTAAGTCTAGTGTTTGCTGCTCAGAACAGTGTTTCCCACTCTTTTTCTGTGGCATTGGTCATCTTGTTTTCTGGTACTTTTGAGACAATGATTGTCACAGATTATTTCTAAAAATACAGCTGCTAAACTGGCATTATTGGTTTTCCTGGTGTTATAAATGGTATGTTCTCTAATAATTCTTGTCCTGTACTACTACTTTTGTTGTTGTTAGCCTGTGATGGATTGATTGTTGCATAATGTGATGCTTGGTCTGTTAGTCGACTACTCATCTGAGGATATCTGGTGCTGGAAATTGATGACAACCAAACTAAGTACCCAAAATCCCGGACAAGCAGCCTGACAAACAGAGCATGTCACTTGCATTCAGCTGCTATTACTGGGGACTTGCTGAGTCCTACACATTTAAATATAGACATTCTAGGCTTAGCTATTGGATCGGGAGTTTTTTGCTGCTTCCAGACCAGATAAAGCCCATGAAAAATACTTTTCTGTCAGAACAAGAAAAGCAATGTGCTTTAATATTCTCCTAAATACCTCATGAAATACCGGCTCCCTGCTGCCCTGAAGGTATCTGCAGGAGCGAGACTTCTTAAGTGTGTGTCTCATTAATGCTAATCCTGCTAATTCATGTCTTATTCTGAAATAATTCCATCTTTTAAATCCAGAACCTTATTAGCAGGTTTCCTCCTGCTAGCAAGAACAAACACTTTTGTGTCCTTTTACAAGCTCTTGTGTGGCAGAATTGACCAACCTTAAGACCAGGTATAATCTAAGCCTTCTTGTACTAATTAGGCTTAAACATTAAAAATTGTATGTTGTAGGCTTAGCCCTTATTTTTAGCAATTAGAAGATAAAATACACTGGAAGGATAACGAAAATAGAACAGGATGTATCTTTAGTCTGGCTGTGAAGGTTTACTTCAGAAGCCAAGCCTGTTCTGTGACTAAGAATAATCTGTACGGCCTGAATAGAGCTCCGTGCCTCTAAATCTAAACACCGCTTACAAAAGGTGGGGTTCCTTTATTGTCATGTCATTGTAGTGAAATAGCAGCAAAGAGAAAGTGGCTCCTCTGAGGTCATGAACAGGACAGGACTGAGACTAGCCCTGCAGTCTCCTGACTGTTAGGCTAATAACCTATACAGTCAGCCAGAAGCACTGGGGCCAATGCTTGAGTCTTGTGGTAAGCAAGGGATGCTTGTTCCTGACTTAAGAAGATGCTTCCTGTGAGACATGAAGGCTATCAGCTATTGCCTTCTTCAAAGATAAGAGGGTATGATTAACTCTTAATAAAGCAATACTAAATCCACTGATGTCTGTAGCATCTGAAAAAATCTGGAGTAATAGGGTTGCATTTGTTCTGTACCTGTCAATATTATTGCATCAAAAGCTGATCATTGAAAGGATGTGAGCATGTTGGAGATATTTTGCCTTCTCTGTTCTTCTGCATATGACAAAGGCAAAATGTAAGGATCAGCTCTTCTGTGGGGAACAGTCAATGGAGATACATGACAGCTTTTACCAATTTATGCTCTCTGGGAACCAAAACTTAAGTCTGTTGTAAAGACACAAAATTCACCCTAAATTTCAAGTGTAATAAGCCAGAGAGATCTCCGTGTTAAAAGGCAGCTATAAAACCTCGAAGGCTTTGTGATGCTGTGATTGACTCATAGTAGCTCAGGTGGAGGTGGGAGAATCAGCTCTGTTTTGGAATAGCTTCGGATGATTCTGGATTTGGATTTGTACATCAAATGAAGATTTTTGGAGCATTTTTAAACAAACTCTTTTTTTTGTATTAATATATGTTTTCAGTTATAAGGGATCTCAGTTGTGGTTTCTCCTCTCTCTCTTCTCTTCCCCACCAGAAGATACCAGGAAGCTGATTTGAACTTTGTTTCACTAACAATGAGAACCTCTGTAAAATTTCTAAGTGTTCACAAGGAAATATTTTATCAAACCTACCCAAGCCTCCTCCTGTTAATCTAGATTATTTCTGCTCACAGTGGTGCCCAGTACCTGGGCTTTTTCAGATACATCCAATCCAAGTAAAGACAGAGATGTCCATTTTTAAAATATGCCTTAAAAAGTATCTTGGGCACTGAAAAGTATAAAAGACCGATAAAAACTTGCTATGGGTCAGTAATTGGCAAGTTGTCTTGTGAACTGCTAAAGAAAGAACGATCCCATATTTCTTTTTAATCATACTCTATTTTGAATCTCAAAAGCATCCTACTCTTTGGAGTTTGTGTACAGGCTGATGGAAGCATGAGCATGGAGCACTGAAATACCTGGGATTTTTGGAAATCAGGAGGCAGTTCAGTATCTTTCTGAGCTAGTTCATGTGTGTGGTGAATGCTTCATTATATGTTCAGAAACAACCTACTGCCTCTTGCTTGGCTGTTATATTCTTCACTGCACTTTTCGGAATTTCCTAGATTATCAATTAAACAGCCTGGAAATTTCACTCTCTATGCTAGTAAACATTTCAGTGAAAATGTTTTCATCTTCTGAAAGGTTATTATCAAGCATTTTGCTTTTATTTTATTTATTTTCTGTTTGAGAGGAAAAGGAAAACAAATGACATTGTTTCTTGCTTTTTAAAATAAAAGTAGGTGTTTTCTCTTTTGAAACCCAGAAATCCTTTACAAAAATTGAGTATCTTTTTTGTAACTTTCCAGCAACACGTACACCTCCTTTTCTCAATTGACATTATCTTTTGGAGAAGCATAATTTAGATAGACAGTTATTCACCAATATCGGTGGAAATTACTTCTCCCTCCCTCAGCTCTGTGTGTGTTTAGCTGTTGCCTTCCCATACCAAAAAGGACTGTACAGAAGAAGATGCTTTTGGATCACTTTGGCTGGAATGTGACACATGGGGTCTATATTTGGCACAATGTTAGGCAACTGAAGGCATATTTCCAGTCTGGTATCGTTACTTCAACCTAAGTAACCTCAGAAAACAGGCTGATTAAACCCTTTTTGTTGAAGCTCCAAACCTTGACTTGATTTAACAGAGAAATATAGAAGCAAATATACCTACAGGGAATTTAAATTGCTGATCTTTTCAACTTGGATGGCTTGCATTTTCACATCATAGTGATGTGTAGTTGCATTAATTGTGGGGTGCTGTGTTCATTATACTTGGTTCATTACACTTGATGACCAATGCCCTTTTTCTTCTTTGCTGGACTTTTTATTTACCTCTCCTTCCTCTAGCTGGCAAGTGAAACTCTATATATATGGGAAGCTGGTAACACATTATCTTCTTTTTATATTTGTGTCGCTATGTATTAATATAATTGCTGGAAGTAATTAGCAGGGAGAATTGCCTAAAGGAGAAGATCTTTGTGCAGAGAAGATGTAAGCTCTTGTGGCATATTTTGTGGGGAGGGGTCTCTGCTGTCTGTAGCACCTAGTTCAGCTCTAAGAGACTTTTGGATAGGTGCTTCTTAGCACCCAGGCATTTGTACTGTCTTTTTTCTGTTGATGACTTAGAACTTGATGGATTTGCTGCTTACCAGGGAGAGGTCCTCATGAGGCCTCAGTCAGAAGGAGAACAGATGATAAGGAGCTTACTTCCCTTAACATGGACAATTTAGTAAACTCCTGCAGCTGTCACTCAGAAGTTATTGCACTACATTCAATGAGCTGACAAAGAGAATGCCACCTGGCTGAGCAAAGAGGCTCATCCTTATAGAGGTTCTTCAAGATTTATAGGCAAAATATGCTGCAAAAGAACTAGCTATTCATAGAAGATGAGAACAGTATAGAATAATTGACTGTCTGGTGGGAGGGATTTTGAATCTCTGCATTTCATACAGGTTTATATAATGCCACATTTCTCTTTATAACCACTTGGAAAAGAATCCAGTACCATTTCAAGAGATTAAAGTAATTTATAAGAAGGTTTTATTTTGGATAATCCCAACTCAATATCTCAATACATATAAAATAATATGCTACATGCGATGTTCTTTCAACCCATCTTCCATTGACACCAGAGCAAATTCTTACTCTTTTTAATGCTGTGTTCTGAAAGCGCTTCTAAAGAATCTCATTGTTTGTTCCATAATGGCCAAACAGC
The DNA here is from genome assembly GCA_017639485.1 of Pluvialis apricaria. Lineage (NCBI taxonomy): Eukaryota > Metazoa > Chordata > Aves > Charadriiformes > Charadriidae > Pluvialis > Pluvialis apricaria. The sequence goes on along the minus strand of CM030044.1, from coordinate 52,250,215 downwards.
TGTGGGATAAAAGAAAATTAGAGTAATGGAAAATCTGTACTGGTACTTCATGTTCCCGTAGTTGCACCGAACGTAATCAATCACCCTCTTCAAAGATAAGGAATTTTTCCAGTGAAGGAAGCCTGTTCTATCAGATATTTCTACTGCTTCACACTGTTATTCCTTCACAATGTATGCCTTTATATCAAACTCCTCCACTGAAACATAGATGAGTGATGGGAAAGTGGGGAGGGTTCAGTCAGTTCAAACCCTGCTTTGATTCTCTGACGCAACACGTCAGTTTGAGGCTGCCCTGTGAAAAGCTGCAAGAATTTCCATAAGCAGCTGCTGGTCATGCTGTGCACCACCAGAAGCAGACCCCTGCACCTGTGATGCCTTTTGCTGAGTGACATGAAGACTGATCTTGGCATTTCTTTCTGCCCTAATTCTATGCATTCATGTCTTATAAAAATTATACACAAGGTACCCCATGCTCATTTACATAAAAGACTTGAGAGAGGAAGAGAGATTTGAAAAGACAAATATTTACACCTTCTTCAATTACTTCTTTCCCTAAGACAAACATGTAACTTTGTTGCTACAGCTAATCTTCTATAAAATCCCTTTTCTGGACATTTCATTAATTCCTTACGCTGCCCATTGCTTGGAGGCAGATTCCTTCTCCCTGCTAACTCCACAAAGCCATTATCTCTTCCGGTTTCTGAAAGCACAAGGACCACCCGAATCAACATTAAAGGCCCATGCTTTGAGGAGTGAGGTAGGAGTTGCTCTGTTTCTGCAACAGGCTCTGTTAATAAGCCACCATTTCTACTTGCTGGAATCGACAGAGGGAATATTCACTTTCTACTAAAGTATCCCTGCAAGACTAGTGCAGAGGATGTGGTTCTTGTCTTGTAGCTTCCTCTGTTATTTATGCAGTTGTGAGAAGCACTTAATTCCTTGCTGGAACTAAGTTGCCAGCAGAGCTAAGCCTCCTGATGTTGGACTGATGAGGGGAAACCCCTTTTTCTGATTGCCCTTCTGTTTTTCTGCCTCCTAGGAAAAAACAGTCAACACAAGTAGCTGCAGGAGGCAAGGTGATCTTTTATCTTCACAAAGGAAAGTTGAAATGGGTTTCAGCTCCAGCTGACTAGAATGATGAGGAAGTGGAAACAGAATGCCTTGGCAGGGTGGGTGGCTGGGGTGGAAAGTCAAGGTAAGTTGTTTTACCTTTCCAAAAACAAACCCACCTTAGTTTTTAATCAAATAAAATGGGAACTGAAAAATTCAGGTTGAACCAGGCATTGCACATGCACTCTATTTAAAAGGATTTCTTTAGAAATAAAGAGGTAACTTTCAAGATTAAATACAATCTGTAGTTTAAACAAATGCTTTGGAAAAATCTGGTTTAAAATATAGAGAACTGAGTGAATCTGACATAAATTTGTAAGTCTTTTATGTTACAGAAGGTTTGTCCAAAAATACCACACAGACCTATACCTTTTGCATTTCCTCCTTGGTCTTGGCAACTGAATTCACAGCACCCTTTTGTTAGCAGTCCTCTATCTTTTTCAAGTTATTGCAGAATAATTAATGCAATCTTCCCTGACTTTCTTCAGCTAGAAAATTATGTGATGTATTTAGAGAAAGCCCATGGATCAACTTTTTCAGTCTAAAATCTCATTGCTTACATCTGAATTCAAGTTAAGCTAAACTCTGGGCATTGCTGGTTTACATCTATTTTCCCCTTTTGCTTTGATTCCACAGGAGCATACTAACATGCGTATGTGAAGGCTGAGACTGTGTGTTTGTGGGTCTAAAGCTGGAGGAAAGAATTAAGGTAGGCCTGGAGGACCCTTTGACAGATGGCTGTAACCATAGCTTTGGCTGGGTTGCTAAAGATACAGGTTGTGCCATGGTAAGAGCTAATAAATATTAGAAATACAAGAAGAACGCCTATGGCATGGTGAGAGCTTTATAACAGCATTTGGGTTATCTTAGTGCCTGTTCTTAGATTTAGGCTTGGGCCTGATAAGAAGCAGATGGCAAAAGATTTGGGCAGGGCCCAGGGCTTTGTGCTCAAAGTCTATGCCTTTAGGCTGTAATTTTCTGTGCAGTGGCTGTTGGGTGACTTGGGGCACTCAGGCCATGACTGAAACTGGCCAGAAACATGTGTAAACAGACTCAGACTGAGCAGAGGAGAGCCTGGCTACCTGTCTAACTGTGGAGGCTGGCCAGCTTTTACCTAAGCTTGTTGGGTGGGGAGAGAGCACCTGTGTGCTTGGTGCTGGGGATGTTTTCTCCTTTGCCTGGAGTCTGGCGGAGAGGCTGGAGGCTGTGACGTTTTGGGGCGGTGACCCTACTGAGTTTCTTAAGAACAAAAAGTGGGAGGATGCAGGCCTGACTTTAAGGCCTGGGTTTAAACTATCACCTTTCCTCCCAGGGGTCATATTCCCACATCCTAGCCCCACTCCCAGAGAGGAAGAAATTAAACCATTTGTCAGATGAAGCCATAGAAACCAAGGTTGAAGTCACAGCTCACAGCTAATCAAGAGTATGAGGGGATCAAGTGGGATGTGCTATTCAAAATTTGTCTCTTACTGCTCAAACGGTAAGAGGCCCAGGCTCCTCCCTTCATACCCTGCCAGTTCTGGCTACTCCAGCAGCACCGAAAAAACCTGTATGTTGCAAGTGACAGAGACAGGGCAATATGAGGAAGAAGCAGGTCACGGGATTCATCAGGCAAACTTTTCCCTTCCCATACTGCAGTATAGGAGACAGTGATGATCTTGGCCCGTATTCCTTTCCCTCTTGCGATTCAGCATTGATTTGTGTAATTGCAGACATCGCTGGGCTTGAATGCATGGACTATTAGCAGAAGTTGTACTTAAAAATAAACCCTCTTTCTCACATGTTCTCTCTCTGCCTTGTCAGATCTGCTTGGTGCTGCAGTGGAAGCAGCAGACAAGTTTATGAATGTGCTTCTGCTCTTTGCAGAGCAGCAAAGGTGGCCACAGAGAAACCCTTCCACCTGCTGCACAAGAAAGAAGTCCCTCCTCCAGCTGCACCAGCATTACTGTGGTGTGCATGGGACATCAGTGAAGGCAGAGCATTCTGACTTCACCTATGGCATCTTGAGAAGAATTTGCTGGGAATGTGAACCAGCAGAGAAACACAAGAGAAACGATGGACCTAAGGCAGGACCAAGACCTGTTAAATGGACTCTGGGAAATGCTGTGCTCCTTGTCACATGTCAAAGGAGGGTTTGAACAGCTCTGAAGACGTTCTGAAGCTTAATCCTACCCTCTGTTCTCACTTAGAAGCCATATTGCACACAGCAAAGGTACAAGGCCCCAGGGAGATAAAAGAGCTTTCTCTCAAACCTAGGCAACAATCCTACAGTTGTGTCCCTCTGCACCACATGAGGAACATGAAGTAGCATGAGAGGAAATCTATCTGTGGCTTTCGGGAACGTGAATGCATGGGATAAGGTGTTCCCAGCAGGAGGGAAGATATAGAGTGGTGCAGTGGATGGGGATGTGCCATCATGCAGGGCCCCCATTCATGGCAACTCTCAAAATTAGCCTGGCAAGGCATCTCTTGGATCCTGACTTAAAGTCACACAGTCCCTGTGTTATACATCAGAGTGCAATGTTTGATCACTAATCAGGGAGAAAGGTCCATGGGAGGCAGGGAGCACTACGGGCATGGGGAAAGGGAGACTAAATGGTGACCTGGGATTAATTCCTGTCTTATTCCTAAGTGCTTAGTATGATGTGGTACCCTGTGCCTTGGTTCACCCAGATAGGAACGCTAGATAGGATGGTACTGCCCTTACTTCACAGGGCTGCTGTGACAGTGAATGAATTTGACATGGTTAGGAAGGAGCCGTGCTATACATTGTACACAAGGAGGATCAAAAGCCTCCCTACACTTTTTACCGCTCTCCAGACATCTACATATTGGTTTGTCCTCTGGTGCTCTTCCAGAGTAAGCCAGTCAGCTCTCCAAGCAGACAAACAGAGGCTCAGGTTGACTGAGATCAGCCTCAGAATGTCACAGAAGGAAATATGAGCTGGCCTGACTCAAAGCTTTTGGTGGCTTTGTAAATCTCTATCTCCCTTTAAGATGATGAGCTCTGATAAGATACTGGGTGGACTGAAGAGTTTGTCTTGGAAGGATGTGCTCTTTCATTGTTACCTTTTAAATATGATCATCGATAAAAATAGTTCTTAATAATGTTCTTGATTGAATTAAGCAATGTCATTGCAAGGGAAAGAACATCTAAATTTTTATCAGCTAAAGCTGCTGCATGCACAAATGTGCACTCACTCATACTCAGTCTGTAGTTCATTGGTTTCAGTTGCCCACAGCAGTGCTTTGGTGGCTAGCCATGGCACTAAGGTATGGAACTGGCTCTTTGGATGCTTCATCAATGTCCATGCAGACAGTACCCACAACCTTCTTTCAAATTTATATGCAGTCTGCAGCCTTTAGAGATACCTGATGTCTTCCATTTTTTTACCTCTAGCAATGTTGCTCTTATCAGTGGTATCACACTTATGTGAGTATCATCTGCCACTCTTTCTCTTCTGTAGAGAGCTGGTAGGCCTACCATTGCTTGGTCTGTTGTAAATAAACTAGAAAATGAGATCCTAAAAGCAAGGGACTGTTCCTTTGTGAAAAGCAGTCTGTGACACATCATCTGTAATATGACTATCTGATATCAACATGGGATTGATTATAGAGATAGGTAACAAGATGATATGAACCTGGTGCATGGAAAGCATGTTGGGAGGAAACAGAATCCTTCTCAGATGTGGAGTTCTCTTGAAGGTGACAATGCTGCTATCTTCTGGCTCCTCATGTTATTAAAAGCCTGGGCTGCTTTATACATTCAGTATGTTTGCGTGCTTTGAGCTGTTGGAAAAATTAGGCAGGTTCTCAAGAGACCTGCAGAAAGTACTCTTTTTCTGACTCCTGTCTAACAGGGACACTATCACAGGAAACCAAGCAGACACAGTCCCTAAATGCATTGCAGAGTCTTAGATTTTCTTCTACTCTGTGACTGGATGTTACTGTATCCTAGCTCTTATTTGATGCAGAAGCTTACGAGGCAAAAGAGAAACCACAGTGCTGCTTGTGTGGGGGGTTTGGCTGTGGCAAATCCCTGTTTGGCACAGGGATCATGAGACTCTTAGGCTAAGTGCCTCAGACATGACAGAAGAGGCATATCTTTAGATGTATTACAGACAGTAAATTGTATTTATTCTTTCTGCCAGGGAGGAATAGGATCTGTTCAGGAAGAAAGAGGGAGTACAGCTAAGGCTGTATCCAAGAGAAATCATGCTTATGGCTAACAGAATCACCAAAACATTATCCTTGCTTTTTTCTCAGGATGTGAAAATATATTCAGTGAGACTACTTGTTCCCTTAACATGTGATCTATGTAACACACAGATTCATTCAGGACTGTGGCTTCCTGATGACTCATTTCATGATCTGCTAGGGAAAGCTCCTGTGTTCCCGCAGCTCATAGCAGTTAATTTGGCACATCAGGAAAAAATTCTCACTGAGGGCTGAATAGCATGGGTAGCACTGCCGATATGTTATAGCCATACCGAATGTTTCACAGTTCTGCAAAATTGCACTAGCATTTTCTACAGTGGGCTCTGGAAAACTGCTTGCTAGGTCAGAAAAGCATACAATATTTATCAGACAAAAAGGAAAGCAAGTATGCAGTATTTGCATGATGAGCAGTCAAATCTATATAGAAATTTTAACATATATTTTTTTACTGTCTTCCAAGAGAAAAAATGTAAATACAATAGACTACTAGTAATAGATGGAGAACCCAGGAAGTAGATGAGAGGGAGACTAGAGACTGAGGAAACAAATCTGTCTCCCTTTCTTGTCAATGTCTTACTCACAATGTCAGTCTTGACTTCTGCTGAAGTCTAGTTCTTGTCCTCCAACTCAGCCTGAGAGAAGGTCAAAGCTAAAAGAATACACTTGAGGCATATTCAGCAGCAAGTTCAAACATGACGGTTTAGAAACTTAATAAAATGTTGGGAGATGGTAGAGCATCCCAGGTGTACTTTTACTTGATGGGGCACTTGGCAGACCAGAGGATGATGGGCATCACAACCAGATGGCACCTTAGGTCCTTGGTTTGTTCCTTGGGCAGTATAGCTGAGGACTGCCTCTTTTTCAGATGTCTTGGTTTGGGCCAAACCAGCCACCAGGCAAGTGACAGGTGCTCCCCCCTACCTGTCTTCAAAGAGAGAGGCAGAAGAGGGAAAAAGAGACTTATGAGTTTAGAAGGAACTAAACTATTTTAATGAAATATTAATAATAAAGTAAACAGGAAATAATGAAATATATACAAAACTGTATCAGGCTCCCAGGATGACGATCACATCACCGGCTGGCACTGGGAAAGTCCTGGACTGGACTCAGTGACGGAAAGGAACTGGATTCTGGATCTGGATTCAGGATCAGAATCAAAGGCAGATGAACAGATAGAGTCCTCCTCAGGTGCTAGCCATTGAAGAAAGAGGCCTGATGCTTTGATGTCTCAGCTTTTATACTGAGCATGAGGCAGATGGGATAGAACACCCCGTTGGTCAGTTTTGGGTCACCTGTCCACCTGTCCTGTCCACAGGTGCAACCTCTCTACGCTTTTCTGTTTCCAACCCTCCAATGGGGCAAATAACAAAGGTAGCTGGCCTTCGTTGTTATAGCAATAAGTACAAGCAAAAGCCTCTCTGTATACCATTCCTTGGCATCAACTATAAACAAAGGTCTTACCGCTCTGAGAGCAAACACTGCAAAATATGCTGTTAATTTCGGTAGTTAGAAGAGGCCCAGCCAAGAAGCGAAGTTACTGAACAAAATTGGTCCTGTTTTACCTCAAACAGGGACACCGGGCTTCAAATGCTTCCTTATGCCTGCAACCAAGGTTTTTGCCCCTGGGGCTCTGGCTGGTGCTCTCTTTAGAGGAACGTTGGTCTCTAGTCCAGCTGAGACAGTAATTGAAAAAAATAACCCACTGACTGTTGGTGACCAAGAGGCTGAAGTTTCCTTAGGATCTGTTCTGTTTGCTTCCAATCAGTGTGCTCACGTGAACGGACAAGTACAAAGAAGACGTTTCAGGGGTAGTGTGTCTGTGTGTGAAAATGACAGTTTTTTGCAAGAAATGTACTAGATTTCAATAAAGCATTTTTGAAGTGGTGCCTGCAAATCCTGGGTGGGATTTTTTCATCAAAACCAGAACTGAGTAACATCAGAGAAGCCTTAGTGTCAGTAATGACATGGTGCAAAACCTAGCTGCATTGGCTGGCCTTGAAAAGGACACCAAGGTCAAGTCCTCTCTTTCATTGGTAGTCTGTGCAATCAGGTAACTGTAGTAGAGAGGTCAAGAAAACAGACTGAGGTTTCGATTTCCAGCCCTCCAAGGTCTTCTAGTATTGCCTTTCCAAAATGGGGTCAAGAGGCCCCTGCAGATGGATGAAGCAGTAAGTTTGAAAGTTTGACTCCTGGGTCAGCAGCTGCTGTAGTTACAGCTCCTTGTGAGACCTTTGCATGAGTAGACTGCTTTGGAGTTTATTGCTGGATCACCAGAACAAGAAAATGGTGGGAGGGTGAAGGTCCATATGTTGCTAATTTTTCCTTTAGGCAAGTTGGCCTGCTTTGCAAGCGCAAACTTTGAATGAATCAAAAAAATCAATACAATCTAAAAACCCCTACTTACTATTGGTTGTGTCCTTTTGACTGGTCTGCTATTTTTGTTTGTAATTAAGGTTGAAATCACTCTTCTCGGTACCTGTGGACTCTATCAGTTCATTCCAAAGTCCTCCTACCCACGTACCTTCTGCTCACTTTGCAATTATTTTTAAAGGGAATTCTTTAACATTCTGCTGGAAATCGTAGGAATCCTTTCTCTGCTTTACCAGATTAAACCATATCTATGATGGGCTGACAATGCAGTCCTACAAGTGGTTGTGTCCATTAAATATTTGTTTTTGTTATGATACTGGAGCAAATGTTTATGAATTTTTGTAAGCAATGTGTGCCTTTTACAAGGAGAACCTCAAGCTTATAAACACAGTAATGCACCTGCCTGCATTTTCATTTGGTGAGTTTTAAAACTTTTTTTTGATGTACAGCTTGTTTTTTGTAGGACTGTAGTAAAGGAAACTTCTGCTGTAGACAGGTCCTCCATGTCTTATGCTATTTGTGTTGTGAATGCAAGAAAAATAATGTTCATTGATAATTAATAACAGTTGAACAATAGGTGAATAACTAATGACTCCAGGACTTTTTTTTTTTTTTATGGATAATAAGTTTACCTTTCCTTCATAGCTGACTGAGAGGATCTAAAGCAGTACAGAATTTAAATGGCCAGTTTGACTGTCTGGGAGCTCATAGTCCATCACAGACTCTGTTAAAGAAACTCTGATTTGGAAAATAAAGCCTGGCTGTCGTGGTGTTTACAGTGGTATCTGTTTTTGAAACATGCAACAAGCTAAAATGGCTATGTTGCTCAACCTTGTATAATGATTTTCTTGTGTGAAACTCTACCTGGTGCACTACGGACTACAGGGGAGGATAGAGCTTGTGCTCTCCTTATGTAGAGAGACTTCGCATGGAAAAATATACTTTAAAGATCAGGCTTCTGCCTTTAAAAAAAAATATTCTTCTGATGTATGAGAATAGAAGCTAAAGCATAATGACTCTCTGGAGAAGACCACCTCACCCTGGTTAGGACCTAGAGGTTACACAGGACCTAGACTTATAAGTGGTAAACCAGTACTGAACCTGGTCCGAGCAATTCAAAGCAGTCCCAAAGACTGTAAATGAATCTTGTGTCCTCAACACCCTTTAACATCTTCCAGTTACTCCAGGACACAGGAGAGATGTCCTATTTTTTCTTTTACGAAGGGACGCACAGACCATCTTGGGTTGATGTGGAGCTCAACATGACCCAGTGGTGTATGCTTGCAGCCCAGAAAGCCAACCACATCCTGGGCTGCATCAAAAGAAGCGTGGCCAGCAGGTTGAGGGAGGTGATTTTGCCCCTTTACTCCAGTTTCATAAGACAAAGGAATCCAGTGCACCCTCAGTAAGTTTGCAGATGACATCAAGCTGGATGGGAGTGTTGACCTGCTTGAGGGTAGGATGGTTCTACAGAGGGATCTATACAGGCTGGATTGATGGGCTGAGACCAATTGCATGAGATTCAACAAGGCTAAGTGCTGGGTCCTGCAGTTGAGTCATTACAACCACATGCAATGCTACAGGCTTGGTAAGGTATGGCTGGAGCGCTGCTCAGGGGAAAAGGACCTGGGGTATTGGTTGACAGCCAGCAGAATATGAGCTGGCAGTGTGCCCAGGTGGCCAAGAAGGCCAATAGTATTCTGTCCTGTATCAGGAGTGGTGTGGCAAGCAGGACTAGGGAAGTGATTTTCCTGCTGTACTTGGCGCTGATGAGGCTGCACCTTGAATACTGTGTTCAGTTTTGGGCCCCTCGCTACAAGAAAGACATTGAGGTACTGGAGCATGTCCAGAGAAGTGTAACAAAGCTGGTAAGGAGTCTAGAGCACAAGTCTTATGAGGAGCAGCTGAGGGAACTAGGGTTGTTTAGCCTGGAGAAAAGAAGGCTCATGAGAGATGATATGGCTCTCTACAACTGAAAAGGAGGTTGTAGTGAGATGGGTGTCGGTCTCTTCTCCCAAGTAACAGGTGATAGGACAAGAGGATACGGCCTCAAGTTATGCCAGGGGAGGTTTAGGTTGTATATTAGGAAAAAATTCTTCACCGAAAGGCTTATCAAACATTGGAACAGGCTGCCCAGGGAAGTGGTTGAATTACCATCCCTGGAGGTATTTAAAAGATGGGTAGACGTCATGCCTAGGGACATGGTTTAGTGGTGTTTTTGACAGTGTTAGGTTGATGGTGGGACTCAGTGATCTTAAAGGTCCCTTCCAACCTAGATGATTCTATGATTCTATTCTATGACCTCTCCTGGAGTACTGTGTCCACCACTGGAACCCCAACAGAAGGACATGGACTTGTTGGTGCAAGTACAGAAGAGGGCCACAAAGATGATCAGAGGACTGGAGCACCTTTCCTATGAGGACAGACTGAGACAGCTGGGGTTGTTCAGCCTGGAGAAGAGAAAGCTCCGGGGAGACCATATTGCAGATTTCCAGTACCTAAAGGGGGCCTACAGGGGAGCTGGGGAAGGACTTTTTACTAGGGCATGTAGTGATAGGATGGGGAGGAATGGCTTTAAACTGGAAGAGGGTACATTTAGATTAGATATTAGGAAGAAATTTTTTGCTTTGAGGGTGGTGAGACACTGGAACAGGTTGCTCAGAGAAGTTGTGGATGCCCCATCCCTGGAGGTGTTCAAGGCCATGTTGGATGGGGCTTTGAGCAACCTAGTCTAGTGAAAGGTGTCCATGGCAGGGGGTTGGAACTAGATGGTCTTTAAGGTCACTTCCAACTCTAACCATTCTATGACTCCATGATCTTTACAAAAGACCTGTCTGCTGCAGCTGTGCAGAGGACTTTGTGAGCTCACCAGTACAGAGAACTCCGGGGGTCTCAAATACATGAGGACTCACTCTGAGCAGCTCCTCTGCAGTAGCAACAGCAGCTGCACTGACATGTCAGAAATCTAAACTGAAAGCAGAATTGCAATTTGAACCACATAAGTCCATCTTTGCATGTTCATCACTGTGTTGGGCTGCAATGGCAGATAGCATTCTGGCCAGAGGAGTCAAGTGGATTTGGTACTGGAGATTTTACTCTTCAGTATGTTGCATGAATAGTAGTTAGAGATAAAGCGAGAGTTTCCCTTGTTATTAAAAATGGAGAAATAGACAGTTCAAGTGCAAGGGTGAGAACTCCTGCTTTGTGTGTTCTTTGGATCTGCTGGAATTTGGTAAGCATATGACTGTCTCTCTCCTTGGTCTTGAAGATTCCAGCATCACCAACAGATGCTCACAATTTAGGGGCAGGCAGAGGCTTCTGTTTTTAAGAACTAATATGTCAACCTCTATAGCTGTCAACTGTAGTCTTCACATCTATGACCTAGTCCAGAACTCTAACCATTCCTGTCTGTAATATAGACCTGACGTCTTCCATTAGTAGATTTTTATCACTTTCTTCATGTTTTATCACTAGTATTGCAGGCATTATTTCATGATAGATATTCAGAGTTTGGCCCACGTCACCAAAGTCAATGAAAGGTTATTTAGTCTCACTGGTCCCCAGGAGTATTTGCAAGTTCTCTGGAGCACCAGACATTCAGCATGCAATGCTCAAGGCCCCAGCTTACTTTCTTATTTTCCAGCTCTGTGTTTTTCAGTGGCTCATGCAACTTTAACAGTTATTGCCCAGCTGCCTGTTTTTTCAGAAGCTGAGTCATGTCTATTTGGTAAGAAATAGTCTCCAACAGCTGTCAGCCACCGAGATCAAGAGATATGCTTACTGACCTGTGTCCAGAAAGACACAACACTTTGCCAAGCCTCATCACAGCTCTTTTTTTCAGTTTTGCCACTATTGCTACTGATTATTATGGGTCTGTACTTTTGTGCATCTGAGGCCACAGTTCTGAGAAGAACCGTCCATACCCTCCATGTTACCACTTCCCAGAGTGCAATGGAGTTAGTGTTGTGCTCTTTTCCTCAGCACCAGAAAACAAACCTTTGTACACCCTCTGTTACTGGGGATTTGATTCAGATCTCAGTAGTATATCCACAACTAATTTCTGTTCCTATTGCCCTGAAGATAAAATGGTAGCATGTGCAGATATCATAGACTCTTTCCTGGTCTGTGGGCACTGTGATGTGCCAGGTGAGGTTTTCTGACTTGCTCTGTTTACTACAGGAAGCAGGACAGAGGCCATGTTGTGGCTGTTCCTAGCGGTGCGTCATGCAGGGTGGAAGGGATGGAAGGGGCTGTCCTCCTGTTTGGAGTTTTGTTCTTGGCTGCAATAGGTTTGTGTTGCATGCCCTCCTGCACAGGCATTTGCCTGCCTTGTGACCCCATGGTCAAGGCTGCTATTTGGGTGGACAGAGAAAAGCTGAGGGTCATTCAGCAACTGAAACTCTGCACCCAGTTGGATGCTGACTGAGGGCTGCCCGGTGATGGTGTTCCTTCTGCACTGCAAATCCTTTCATGCAAGTGTGAGAATGCTGCAAGGACACACTACTAGGCCTTTGTGCAACTAGGCCTTTGTGCAATGTGCACTATCAAGCTGTCCTACCTGAGGAATGAGACCTGTTCCTTCCTTAATTTGAAAGGAGAAGTTCATAAGCCAGACCTTTTGGCTAGTGGGGTGGTCAGGTTCATAGATCTGACTTGATAAACACTTATGCAGGTAAGCTGTTCCTCTCAAGCCTTCTTGACCACCCTCACTCACTTGATGTATGAACCAGCTCCCAAGGAATGGCATTCTCAGCACATCAATATGCAGTGGTCACCCAGAAGTGGGCAGCTCTCTCTCTCTGTGTTGCGGAAAGGCTCTGAAATCAGCCATGTAGCAGGGAAAAGGCCTTGTGTGGAGATCCCATGAGAAGCATAAGATGTGAAGAGAAGTATATGCAGTCGAGGTGCTCCATATCAACTGCTTAGCTTAAGAGGACCCACAGATAGAAAGTGCTAAACAGTGATGGACCTCAATATAGAAAACTGCACAACAGGCTGACCTCCCAGCACAGACTCCAGAGGCTGATAAAATCAGACCAACAACGTGGCTAGAACAGCCCAAGAAAAACATCTTCTCAAGAGAATGAAGGAAATCTTCCTGAAGGAAAAAGATTGTTCTCCAAGTCTCTGGTGTTTGCAGACAATCTTTTGCTTTATCCTGCATGAGTAAGTGTTTGCCTCTTGCAGTGCAGACTGCAGGTAGAAAGGGAGCTTCCACCAAGATCATTCTCACCACCTCTCACTTCTTGGGACTCACTTGTGTTTTCAATCCCTGGACATATACATCTGAAGGACAAAGGCTAGAGCCGTGAAGTCTCATTTTTGTCCCCTGTCACCTGTTGGTGGTCCTAGAGATGGTGAAGCTGAAGGGTTGTGATGACTTGGGGTTGCAGGCACTCAGTTGACCATGGCAGACTCACCTTCTTTTTCCTTTTTTTCTTTTTTTTTTTTGTTTAAGAAGAATCAGGGAGAAGAAGGAGAGAATGGGATCCAGAGGTAAAGAAAAGGTAAGGCTTGCAAAGCTAGTGGTGTGAAATAGTGAAATAGCCTTGCGAGTGAATCTTGTTGTCCTTGCACACCAACTCCACCTCCAGAACAGTGTTATTGGTTTCAAAAGAGCATTTTGCCTTTCCTAGAAGCAATCTGCAGGTCGTGGGTTTCCTTGGAGGACTGGATCTCAGCCATGAAGTTGTGTAGGCAACTTGACAGCTTCATAGCTGTGTGAGAGAGAGAGAGAAACTTCATGGTGTTTATAAAAAGTGGAGGCTGATGCAAACATGGCTTGCCACCAACTCTTGTCTGTAAACCTAGTAACATTGTTACTAGTATCTACAATAAAGCAGCTAAATTCTTCCATTCTCCTTATTTAAAACATTCTATGTTTTCTTTGTGGGTGATTCTGTGGGTAATTTTTGTGGCTAACTGGACAAATAACAAAATTATCCATTCCTCCAGGTGAGGTGATCCTTGGAAATGGGATTCAAGATTATTACCTCAGACTCAATATCCCAGTGCAATTTTCAATACACAAATATTGTGGGAGGATACTGGCATGGAAGAGCGTTTCCCACACCCAGTGTTAGCTGTCACTCTTTTATGCACATCAGGACAGAGGGAAGAGTTTACAATGGGCTGATGTGTGGGACTTCAAATCAATGCAGCTTTCCCGGAGAAATACTGGTTTATGCTGAATAAGAATCTGTACTCTGCATATCTGGAATACAGAAAGCTGTTAAGGAAACAGCCTGCCAAGGAGAAGAGACTATGCACACTCTTAGAAACCTTGGCGATCTTTTGTTCTTCTGAACATGCCAGGCCAAACAAACCACAAACCCACTCCTCTAGACGTAACTGTCCACCTACTCCATTACTGAAAGTAGCAAGAGTTATTTGTGTTTGTTAAAATATTATTACTAAGGGAATTTTTTTTTTGGGAACTGATTACCAAGATCATTGCCTAAATTCTAGATGATGTGCTTTTTCTCTGTACCTTTTTAAGATGGACTATTTTTAGAGCTGTAACGTGTATTTGAGGCCAGCATCAGCTGTACTGTGAAGTTAAGACAAGTAGTTACAGTGAATTGTTCTAATTTTCCTGGGTCGGATCAAATTTTCATGCGAATATTAAAGCATCTTGTTACAGGTTGTAGCCAGGGAAAATGGGCTGTGCACAGAGTAGTGAGTTGAAAAGAGGAGTTTTCACATAGATATTTCAGTACACTTGCGCGTAAGTTGGTGTATCCATAGATACAGAATCACAGAATGACATAACGGTTTGGGTTAGAAGGGACCTTTACAGATCATCTAGTCCAACCTCCCCTGCAATGATCAGGTTCCTCAGAGACCCATCCAAGCTGACCTTGAATGTTTCCAGGGATGGGGCATCTACCACCTCTCTGGGCAGCCTGTTCCAGTGCTTCACCACACTCATAAAAAAATTCTTCCTTATATCTAGTCTAAATCTACCCTCTTTTAGTTTAAAGATATTGCCCCTTGTCCTATCACAACAGACACTGCTAAAAACTTTTTCATCTTTCTCATAAGCCCCTTTAGGTACTGAAAGGCTGCTATAAGGTCTCTCTGGAACCTTCTTTTCTCCAGGCTGAATAACCTCAACTCTCTCAGGCTGTCCTCATAGCAGAGGTGCTCCAGCCCTCTGATCATCTTCATGGCCCTCCTCTGGACTCGCACCAACAAGTCCATGTTTTTCCTGTGCTGAGGGCTCCAAAGCTGGATCCAGTACTCCAGGTGGGGTCTCACCAGAGTGGAGTAGAGGGGCAGAATCACCTCCCTCAACCTGCTGGTCATGCTTCTTTTGATGCAGCCCAGCATACAGTTGGCATTCTGGGCAGTTAGCTCACATTGCCAGCTCATGTCCAGCTTTTCATCCACCAGTACCCTGAAGTCCTTCTTGGCAGAGCTGCTCTCAATCCCTTCATCCCTCAGCCTGTATTGATATTGGGGATTGCCCTGACCCAAGTGCAGGACCCTGCACTTAGCCTCATTGAACCTCATGAGGTTCATATAGGCCCATTTCTCTAGTTTGTCCAGGTCCCTCTAGATGTCATCCCATCCCTCAGGTGTGTTAACCACACCACTCAGCTTCATGTTGTCCACAAACTTGCTGAGGGTGCACTTGATCCCACTGTCTGTGTTACTGATGAAGATATTGAACAATACTGGTCCCAGTACAGAGCCCTGAGGGATAGCAGTTTTCACCAATCTCCATCTTGACACTGAGCCATTGACCACTACCCTCTGATGAGACCATCCAACCAATTCCTCATCCACTGAACAGTCCACCCATCAAATCCATATCTCTCCAATTTAGAGAGGAGGACGTTGTGGGGTACTGTGTCAAAGGCCTTGGAGAGGTCCAGATAGATGATATCCAGAGCTCTTCTCTTGTCCAGTGATTTAGTCACTCCATCATGGACAGCCACCAGTTTGGTCAGGCAGGACTTGCACTTTGTGAAGCCATGCTGGCTGTCTTGAATCACCTCCCTATCCATGTGCCTTAGCATAGCTTTTAGGAGGATATGTTCTACGATCCTCCCAGGCACATGAGTGAGGCTGACAGGTCGGTAGTTCCCAGGGTCCTCCTTTCTACCCTTGTTAAAAATGGGTGCAATGTTTCCCTTTTTCCAGTCACCGGAGACTTCACCTAACTGCCATGACTTTTCAAATATCATGGAGAATGGCTTGGCAGCTACATCAGCCAATTCCCTCAGGACTCTGGGATGCACCTTGCCAGGTGCCATAAACTTCTGTATGTTCAGGTTCCTCAGGTGGTCATGAACCTGATGGGAGGGACTGGGAGGGACTTTGCTCCCCTAGTCCTCATCTTGCGGTCCATCCACTTGATAGGTGTGGGAAGAGACGTTGTCACATTCACTCATACATTCACTCTCTCTGTGACTCTTCACTGTAATTCAGCTTTCACCCTGGCATTATTCCATTGGTTGAAATGGATTTCAGCGCTTTTCTGGGATGGAGAATCAAACTCAGCAAAAATAGTTTTCTTCTTATCCAAGAATAATTTAGTGGGTAAAAGAATACGACAGTAGAATTATTTTTTTTTATAGATTATTTTTTTGCCATGCCATTGTCTGTTTCACTCGTGAAGCTGCAAGACTTTAGCACTGCCTAAAAGGTTTGAGGCTTAGAACATAGTAAACGGGAAGAATCCACTTCACACAAAGACAAACAGTCTTCAGTTCCAATGGAACATACAGGACTTTTTAATCAAACCATCAGCCTGATCTCTCCTGTTAACTTCTGTGGGAATTACTCAGCTCAGGATTGCTACCTTGTATACATGAAGGCAGGATAAAACCCTGTTTTACCCACTCACTTGTGGCAACTCCTCCAGTCCTCTGTTAACTCAAGAACCCATGGAATAAACACACAGCCCAGTGCAGTTGCTGTCCTGAAGAGAGCAAATATCACCTGGGCTGGGAAAGTCTTCTTCAAAGGCACATAGTAGCCAAGACAACTCCAGGTTCTCCCAGTAGTATCCTGCTTTCTAGACCATCTTGAATTACAAGATTAGGTACAATTAACAGAGTGGATGACAGATTACACCTAGAGTCAGTTTATTACAATCACGTAAGCAGTCATAACCTACCTGCCAGCTAGATTCCAGATTCCTTCCAGATGCCTCCCTGACCGAACAGCATTATATCAAGAATGTTTCACATCCAACCTGGAGTTTCCTAGGTTGTTAATAGCAACAAGTAACAGTTATTCTGACTCAAAAAAAAGGCTCACCTAAACCTCATATTTTGCCTCTTAGGGAATGCTTGAGAAATTATTAAGAAAACATGGATTTAGAGGAGGATCTTACTCTTTACATTTCCTCCCAGCAACTGGTCTATTTTGCAGGCTAGCGGGCAATGCTGTACAGGTCTTCCTGCTATACCTGTGCAGAAGTGTTTACACAGTTGGGCATTAGGTAATGGTGGAAACCTAACATTTTAGTCAGCTTATCTTCAGGCAACCCATGTTCTGTGTCTGCATCCAGCTTCCACACCCAAGTGTATTCTGACTCCATCTTGGTTTTCAGCCAAAGCATGTCCATGGTGTCTGCTAGCACTCTGCCCCTCAAAGGATACTACCTTGCTGTGTAGGCAGCAGGAGCCCAGCACCCCATTGTTTCTTCAGTCCTGACAAGCCTCCTTAATCTGTATAGCTGGGGCATCTGCTTGTCTCAGTCCCCCCATAGGAACTGTTACTACATGAGGTTGCTGAAGATTTTTCCCTGAATGTGCAAGCCATCCTCAGTGCTCCTGATCTGATCCTTATAGTTCAAAAAAACCCTGCCTGCTAGCCACATCTTAGTGATTTCTGCTGCTGAGCCAGAATATAGTGATACACAGGAAACACAAAAAATCCATCAAAATGAGATATTCTAAAGCCTATTTTTCCTCTCCATTTATTTTTCCCCTCCACTTACTCCTAACCCCCACTCTCCACTCAAGGCTGCTTGTGACAGTATTCAGTGACAGCTTCTGCTACTGCATACTGCCCAGACTTTTCCCAGAAGGCTCACAAACATCGTGTTTCTTCCAGTGCTACAGCCTGGCTGGTTTTGCAGAAATGCCATAAGCTCTGGCACACCACTGTATATTAAACCCTGATTAGTCTGCCCACAGGAGCTGTTCAGTCAACTTGCTTTGTGTCCCCCAAAACACTAGACAACTTCCGGTTCTTGTGGGCTAGCAGTACTTACCTCCTATTCCCGCCAGACATCAGGGCTTTGGCTTCTGGTGACAAAAGTGTTTTCTGCAATGACAAAGCTAATTGCCAGAATCTTTAATAGCATTAATCATGCTATAAACAGTTATTGGTATCCTTGACATTGCACTGAAAGTAATGCACTATGAAAAGACTTGAAATAATATATTTGACCATTGTTGTGGTTTAACCCCAGCCAGCAACTAGGACCACACAGCTGCCTGCTCACTCCCTCACCCTCCCCCCAGCCCACCAAGTAGGGTAGGGCGAAGAGGGAGAAAAGGAGCAGGGGAAAAAAACTTCATGGGCTGAGATAAAGAAAGTTTAATATAATGGCAGCGGAAGAGGAATAATAACAACAACAACAACAACAACAACAACAACAATAATAATAATGGTAAAAGAATATACAAAATAAAGTGATACAACACAAGCTGTTCTCACCACCCAATGGTTGGTTGCCCAGCCTGTTCTGAGCAATGATTGCAGATTCCTGCCCCACAGCCAACACCCATTTATATATTGACCATGACATCTATGGTATGGAATATTCCTTTGGCCAGCTTGTCCCATGTATGGTCCCTCTCAGCTTCTATGGGAAGCTGAAAAAGTCCTTGACTAATGTAAACATCACTTAGCAACAACTAAAACAATATATGTTACCAGCATTATTCTCATACTAATTCCAAAACACAGTAGCTAGTAGAAAGAAAACTAACCAGCTGAAACAAGGACATAATTTCTCTCTGCTGCAAAGAAAAAAAAAAACCCATATTTGTTATTGAAAAGCAATTTTCATTTAGGATCTCTACTGTTCTCTCTGTGTATAGAACTTAGGTTTTTGTACAACTATATACGTATTTGGAATCTTGGAACAAGATTCTTTGGAAGAAACACTACATCACACATATAGGAAAGATATTAATAATGGCTTGAAGGTGACAATAAAACCAGCATTATTCTACTAAAGACGAGGACACATAATTTCTGTTTTTTCTAGAATAATCAGCCTGCTACTTGTCTTAATGGAATTATAGCTGTGATGAGAGGAACAGTAAATGAAGTTCAAAATGGATCAGCTTTGTGTCACCAAAATTACACTTGAGTCATGAATCTAGGAAGTAATTTGACACAAAAATCACACATTTAATAACAACAGAAAAAGCCTGCTTCTTTCAGCACTTAGCAAAAACTGTGCTGGTGTCAGAGACATGCATACCAATACATAATTCCTTGATAAAACTAAGCTTTTAGTTAATGTCTGTACTAAACAATAGAGTAAAAAGCTCTTCTCAATTTGTGACAAGCTTGGAGACAGAAAGAGTCACCAACTTTAATCAACCTGTATTTGCACAATCTTGCCCAACAAAAAGCAGTGTCGCTTATGGCTCTTTCTCTGCACAGTCTCTGTAATCTGCCAATCTTCTCTTTCCACACTAACATTAATTTCCAGGTGGTCTGTAGTCAATCTTTGAATAGCACTATGCATGGATTTGTATGTGGTGCTGAACTCTATCCTTTCCATGACGATTCAGAGCTCACCAGAGGACAGCTACTGGACAAATTACACAAGCCATCACCAGTGGAGTTACAGGACACCATTTTACAGTTTCTTCATCTTAACTGAAAAGTTTCTGAAAAAGGACAGAGTCCCTGCTGAAAGATACAAATCAGATACTCCAGGCCTTTGCAGGTGGGATAAGAGGGCTTTCTCCACACTTATATAACCATAATTTCTCCTCCTGCTTCTGTGTAGGGTTTGCTGTCAACACAATCCAGTAGGCAGGCTCTCATGCTGCCACCTGCATGCTGCAGTTGACATGTCTGTGCATTGTGAAGCACCAGAATGTCACTGCTGACATGCAGTGACTGAATGCAAGCTCTGCCAAATGAAAGATGGGTATTCAAAGCTACTAGGTCTGAGGCTGGAGAAAAGCTTAGGCCCAGTATAGGTCTCTGATCACTGCAGAGACACAGTAAACTGTTTTCAAATATGTGCTGTACATGCAAGCACACAGAGTTAAAATGTGGGTAAGGAGGTGACAGCTTATTGGTATCCTTTTGTCATGCCTATATTACTGGCTTCTCTAGAGCATTTGCAGGCTCAAAGGATGTGGTAACATCAATCAGAGGAGGCATCAGCACAATCCACGGTTTTGTCCTGGCCCAGGGATGTGTCTGACAGAATCAGTTCCTGAGAAAACATAGTCTCGGGTGTCATGAATGCCAAGAGGGCAAATACAGAGGAGATGACGCTGACATTTGCTACAAGCATATTTAAAAGGACCTTTCATTCTGCTGAAGGAGGCTTGCTGATACTTCTTACAAGGATGTGAGGTATCACAGCTGACACAGCCAAAATGTCCTTTCAGGGTCACTGCAGCACTTGATTGTCTCTAGCTTTTGGGATATTGACAGTCTTTGCTGCAGAGGAGACATTGGATCTACAAGTGCATTGCCAGCCTCCGCCTCCTGAGCTGGGAGTGAACTGTCTTCATTCTAGAAGTGGAAAAATGGCTTTTCTTGCCTCCCTGCCCCCATTGCAGTCTGCTGGCACTCTGAAACACATGTATGCCTGCTTTTTTCATATCCTCCATATCCTCTTTGCATATTGTCTCCCATCTGGGGAGTGGCTGACACCAATGCTTAGTCGGACAGCTATTTGTATACAATTAGATGAAATGAAAGAAAAGCTCCCTTTTCAAAACATTTCTCATTCCCTGTTGTGAAGTTCTTCCTTTGTCCTTTGATTGTTTGATTGCCTTTTCTTTGTGAGGAGAGAGATACAGCTCGACAGAGACAGACAGGCAGGCAAACAATAACATTCTTATTAAAAATCAGAGGTTTCTTGATAGTGAATTGTTAGGTACTCAAAAAAGTAATATACTGAACTATATAAAATACATATGCAGCAATCCTTCACTGTACACAAATCAATGTGGAACAAACAGGCATTTATGAATTATATTCTCACCAATCTTGTTCAAGTATGCTAAGCTAATCTTGTTCAAGTGTGCTGACAGGAGCCATCCCAGTCTTCCACTCTCCTCTCCCTGTCTTTCATAAACACTTGTGTCTTGGTGGGAAAGTCTGGTGTCCGATTCGCCACACAGGATGTGTCCTGCCCCCATACATGACCATGGGAGTGTTGTAGCATATCAAGCTGACCACTCTGAAGTGCTGCCTTCGAGCCCAGCTGTCCTGCCTCAATTTCTGTATCATCTCCAGGTCTTCTTCTTTTCTGTTAAATCCAGGTATGTCTGTTGTTGCAAGCCATCAGCGGGGTGGGGAAGGGAGGCACTTTCTCTTTCTTTCTCCCTTTCCTAGCAGTGATGCTGAAAGCATGCTGTCAAGGCTCATCTTCCAGCCCTCTGCCCAGAACAGCTTGCCTGCAACCTCCCCGAGTCACTTCCCTTTAGATCCACTTGCTCCCCTGCTGGAGCAAGTGACACTGCAAACTTCTATCTGTGCCTCACCCAGCCCTCAGGACTGGTAGGTTTCTGTCCCAGCACCTTCTCATTCTACAAGAGTGGAAGACTAGTCTGAGAGCAGCCCAAGATCGTTGTGCCCACCATGTCACTTGTGTGACAGAAAAAGTGTGATAGAAGGTGCAATGTATGAAATGATCTGGCTGTTTTATGCCCTGTTCTGTGGCTGGCAGGGAATGAACTTTCCTTAGAGAAGAGGAGTACGAGAAAATTGGGACTGCCCCTTTTCATTTGAACATCCCAAATTCAGAGCTCCCCAAAGCTTCTGTAAATACAAGCACGCGCCTGTACATGCCAAAATCCCGATTGTAAGTGTAGATGAGTCTGCAGGATTTTCTCAAGTCTGGCACTGGTTCAAGGTTATCTTTGGGTTTGGCACTAGCCCAGGTAGATGGGTTTAGTGGATATAGATGCCTGCAAGGCTGCAGCAAAGCTGTTATGTAAAGCCAGTAAAACTCCTGTGCAAGGAAGCTGAGTGTGCCAGCCCCAATAAGGGTGCTGCATTTAACATGCTGTCAGCCCTGTGTTCTGTGCATAGGATCTTCCCAGCAGTGTTCCCACTGAGGCCCATGGAGCTTTGATGCTGTCAAAAGAAGTAAGGCCATGACTGAACTGTGTGCAATTCTTTCTCAAGGATCTCATCTGTGCTTAAAGCACAGGGAAGAAATGAGCTGAGAAGCTTCATTTGCAGCTGAGGTATTGGGTGGTACACATCACAGGGCACAGTTTGAGGTTGCTACTCTTTCTGGCATCCTCAGATGAACTGTGCAGAATCCAGAACAAAAGTGTCGTTTCTGCTCTTGTGCAAAATAAATATTTTCCCCTTGAACACAAATGGCTGAAAGTCTGTGGAGAAGGATTTGCCATACACCTCAGTCTTCCCTCCTGCTGCACAATTGGCTCTACACAGTCTCCTTGCATCATTCCTTTTATCCTGATCTTACTGTATCATCTGTTTCTGCTGTGTAAAAATTCATGGATCCCTTAGAAAACATGGTGGTTCCATATTCCAGGAGATACCTGCTGAAAATTTAACTAGCATATGACTCTAATGTTTTTTCCTTAACCACAGAAAAAAACCAGATCTTGACCCTGAACAAATGCTGCCACTCTCACAATACAGATTTAAACATAATTTTTTAAAAATGGGAAGAAAACAGGTTTGTTTGTTTTTTGGGTTTTTTTTCAAAGTCTGCTGTAATTGTATAATGTCACATACTTGGCAAGTGTGATTGTGTTGCTATAGTGATCTTAAAGTATGACCAGTATGAATTTTTACTCAAGGCTAATTTAGAACTCATCTGGCTCAAAACCACCTTATCAACTTCTCAGAGCCCTGGAAGAACACTTTGCATCTCCACAAACATTTTCTCTGAGCCTCTAGTTTTCCAGTAATCTCATTGTTGTCATTTTGGAGCAATGTTCTTTAAATGAGCCACTGAAATACATTTGAATTAATCAAAACCAAAACCTCCAAAAGGCACAGTAGCAGTTTCAACAGCAGGAGTTTTTCTCCTCTGGTTGCCAGAGAGGATGAGATACATGTTAGTCACATTTTCAGATAGTCCTGAAGTCAGAACAGTTGGACAACTGGAGGTGGCAATAAAGGCTCCTGCTTTTGAAAGAGAGCTCTTTGGTTTTTATCTTATAATATATGGGGACTCTCTGTATCAATTTGTCAGTCTTCTGTCTCATGGGACAAGGGAGTGAAAAAATCTCAGGCCCTCTCTTATTAACTTCAGGCAACTGTGTCCCACACGGAGATCCCTGTCTCCCTTCATGACAGTGATAACTGGATTGTACCATGAGTATTCAATTCTTGAGTTTCACTGTCAGAAAGTCCTTTGGGTGAAATCTCAAATGTGGGAGCTGGCACTTGTTGTGATCTTGCCCAGTGTTGTCTATGTCAGGAATCTTGCTAGAGAATGCTGTGGCCCCATTTTGCCTCATGGAAATGAGGGAGGGCCGAGCAGGGTTGTACCTGTCCACACCTTGGCATGGAAATGGACAGGTCCCTAAGTCCTGCTGTTCAGAACCTGCCTTTTGACATGGGAGAGCAGGCACTCAAAAAGAAATTTTAAGCCACAGCGCTGTGCCTCAGGCAGGGGTCTCATATTTATAGTGCTTTGCATGATATTTGCACTGCTGTGCACAGAGACCATCTTTTCTCATCAACTTACTTTCTTATTTCCTATCTATAGCTGCACTCGGTTTCCAAGGCCAACCTTATGGCAACAGCTTTGTCCTGTTTAACTGTACTGCAGATTATATCGTGGTGTCATTAATTCTGCTTAATTCTGTGCGTACCAGTGTGCTTGTTATGGTGCTGGAAAGGTCAATTTGACAATATGGGATTTTATGAGGGATAAAACGCAAAAACCTCTAGAAAACTACATACGTTTGTGGAGACATAGCGTGGAAATTAAGAAATGTCTTAATTTCTTAATTTCCTAATTTCCTAAACAAATTAAGAAATAAAAAACCCTAACCTTTTCACCTGGGTAGACCTGGAGAAGGACTGTTAGGCTAGTCAGCAAGAAGTGCTTTTTCACCCCTCAGAACAAACAGAGTCAAACATGACGGGAGCTTAGCTCTAGACCGTGCTTTTGCAGTTTAGGCCCATCTGTCTGTCTAGCACCTGTGGTTTTTTTCTGAGCTATGGAGCAGATTTCATATTCTGTGACCCTTTCGTGAGTGTCTGGAGAATGAAGAAACAACTGAACAAAAGAATGGCTGGTGAAGTAAGCTCGGACAACTGGGCAGGATTCAAACTCTGATCTTTGCCAAAGCTAGGGTGTAGTAGCTTCTGCTCACTTACATGCTCATACTAGGATCACAAAAAAGGAATTAAGAGCTCAACACTAGGAGAATTTGTGTGGATTTCCAAGGCGTCTGGGAAACTTGCCTTCCTTTCAGCATTTCAACACTTCATTCTAATACTTCTATCATCTAAAATTGGCTTTGCCTCAGTTAACATCACTTCTGATATCTGCATTTATCCAAGCCGCTGTCTCCATTATGTTCCTGAAAACGTTTCCCAAAAGAAAATGTTTCCTGTGCTAGACTGTTGATACACATACTTCTTGTGCTTAATTTCCTACTTTTGACTGTGTCAGTTCTCACAACAGTTTCTGTTCGGTGTTTATTGAGCAGATGCAAAGATTCTTAGGGATTACCAAACAAGCCTCAGTATCCACTTCTCCAAAACCAAAGATAGTTTCCCTAAACCTGTCTGCTCCCCATTTTCTTCCCCCTCTCACTGCTTTTTAGAAATCCACATTGAAAGTCAGCAAAGATGTTCAGAACTAGAATATTACACAAGGATTTTTATGGGGTTTTTTGCATGTACAAGGCACATGTAAATGCAGACAAAAAGAGACCCGTAAGTGTAATTTTAACTTTTTTTTCCCCTTCTGACTTGAGAGAACAAAAAGCTGCATGTATTTACTACATAACTACGAGATGATAAAAGCTGTATGATTTCAGCAATAAAGCATACTTCTTCTGCACAACTTCCACAGTCTAACAGAGTTTTCCATCTACAGTTACACTTAGTTGGCCTCCTAACACCACAGATATGTGATAGAATCGTTACATGTGAGGCATACTCTGTTGGAGAGAGGCAGGTGAATGTTCTTTTTTCTTTTGTGCAGTAGCGTGAGTGGTACACCTCGCAGAGGGCAGTTGGTTAAAAGGACAATAAGGCGCTTAAGGTGCATAGCATACTCATTTTTCTGTGTCCGTGCTACTTCCAATCTGTTGATCAGACAGGGATACTTACTGCAAACAAGACCACAGTCTGAGTTGACCCATCATCCTAGAGAATGCAGACTATTAGATGTCAGACCTATTGACTCCCAAGAGCTATATACGAATGTTCCTACAAATCTGGCAGGTGGATACACTTACCATTTTGTCTCCAGAATCATCCATTGTTTTTGTGAAGGCAAAAGTTTCCTGCTTTAGCCTACAACCATTTCCTATGAGACTTCTTCCCTCAAAATTTCTTTTCAGCCTAACTCAGGCTCTATTCCTAATCTATAATGTGAACAATTTGTAAAGCTGGAACTTGATCTGCCTCAGTGTTGAGGTTTTATATTGCCTTCAAGGTTCAGCCTGTTGCTAGTCTTTAGATTGTCTTGGAGAAGGATGGATGCTCCCCATTCTAGATAAAACAAAAGTGCGTGCTACAGTACCAAAATAGAAGACACCTTAGGAATGCCCTTGTTTTGTTACCTATTCTACATACTTACAACCAAGTGAGGACCTCATTGCAATTTTTCAAAACCGTGCATGGGATACTTCTCTCATCTACTGGCATTAGGAGTTTTGAAAACTAATTCAGCACAAAAAGCTGCTTATGAAATATTATCTCTGTGTTTGGACCAAAGGAACAGAGAAGAAAACCAAGCATCCTCCCTAATGTAAAACAGAGTAATGGTGTTATTGCAAATAAGCACATTCTTTCTTTGTGACAGTCCAGCAAAACTTGCGAGGAATCCAAAGTACGTCAGCTTACTTTCAGAAGCTGCAAACCTGATGACACCATTGATTTCAATTTGGTTTTGATCTCCATTTGTGTGTTCTTTTGCATGTCTGTAGTAGGAAAGTCTTACGTACAGATACAGGTCCACTTACAGCCCACAGTAACTTTAAATGTGTATTTAACAGAATCCCTGTCCCTGAACTCACTGGGGTGGAAGAGAACTAATTAAATCTTGTATAATGTGTAGGAATACTGTTAGCTTTTTTAGCTGAACTTACTTACATTCCACTTTCCCACAGTTAATATGCATCTTGTAGGGCATATAATCTTTTAAAGGAATACGTTCAGCAGAACCATCATCATTATTATGTGCTAATACTGACTCTTTAATTAAGTTCTAACACTGGAATTGATTGGCTGTGAATAAATCTTGGTCATTTATGGATAGATTCAAAAATCAATCAAATAAATGTTAACAGTTTTGTGAAGAAATCTATTTGAAGGTGTAGGAAATTAATCTTTGGCTGGCTGCCAGATGCCCAGCAAGTCACTCTCTCACTCTCACTCTTAACAAGACAGGGGGAGAAAATAAGATGAAAAATCTTGTGGGTCGAGATAAAGACAGGGAGATCACTTACCAATTACTGGTTAACCCACCACAGAAGGGGGGAAAAAATAAAATTAGTGAAAAATAAACCTGTAGGGTCTTCCTTCCCCTTTTGATTTCTTTTTTTTTTTTTTTTAACTGGTACCTTCATTAATTCCAGGTCATACTGCCAGAACTGATGTTGACTTGCATGTTTATGCTTAAGTTAATAGTGACATATGACAATTTTTGCTGAAAATAGGAGCTGGGTTTTCCTGTGTTCAGTACAGCAAACATGCCTTTCAGTTGCTTTTTGGAATTTTATCAGTTTCACCCAGACAAAATGGCAGAACTCATTTATGTAATGTGTAAACTGGAGGGCCAAGCAGTCCAAAGAGGTATATGCCATGGAAGGAAGCAGCGGTGCTCATGCTGTGTACAATCACGGAATCAGGGGTCTGAGACATGCTGCAAAGTGTATGTACTTTAGACATATTCTGCAACTAGCAAGTTGCAACATTCAAGCTCAGAGGTCTTGGCCAGGTTGAGGTATGAATTACATTATTACTGTCCCAGCAAAGACTGTCCCAGGCTTAGAAATGGTATAGTGAAGACTTTACAATCCAAGCTCAAGTAAGCAATATTTGAACCACAAGGCATGCAAAAAGTGACTTGTCAAGGTCATCCTTGAAGTTTGTGTTAGAGCCAGGGATCATAGCCAGTTCAATAGACTGAATTGCAGTGTCCTTGGCAAAGTTCTTGAGCAGCTTGCTGGCATATGTCAAGGCAAGGACCCTGCTCCTCATAAACTGTTGGCCTGGTAAGATGTCAAGTGGTGGAACTCTACCAGCTCTCACCAGTTAGGCTGCTGCCCTGAGAGGTGTCACCTGAGGTTTGGTTCATCCTGAAGAACAGAGCTATTGCTTTTGTCAACTGTTTGTGCTAGCTACTGGTAACCAGTAGCCTTACCTGCCAGCTAATCATCCCACTTGCTTTTCTCTGCGAGGTCCCAATAACATCCTCTTCAGAGAGTGCAGCTCCTCAGCTGGACTACAGTGATGTAGAAAACACACCTGTTTCTAGCAGTAAAAGAGACTTCTCCAATGAAAACCATTCTTCCTCTTTCTTCTAGATATCCTGCAAAATAGCTGCCAACAACATAAGACCAAGGTGACCTCAATCTCTGGGAAGATCTGGACAGAGCTGGGTGCCCATATTTCTTTCAATGCAATTGAAATGCTTAGGTAGTTCCTCTGACTCTGTGACACATCTGTTTTTTGTCACACTCGAAGACTGGACATTAGGTCTGCTCATGTTTGTCCTTTAGTCCTTTTCATTCAGCCCCTCCCCAAAAGCTGACAGAATGCTTCTCTTGCCTTCTCTTGCCTGTGAGGCACTCAAGGAGAAAAGGATCTCCACAGTCAGGTGTCAAGCTGACATCAGCAGTTGCAGGGAGGGGGCTTCCATAGGTTTTATGATGCAAGGTGAAAAGGTGAGTTTAGGGTGCTTGAAAGTTGAACGTGAACTCAGGATCTATATGGCACATCTCCACAAGATAATCTTTACCTTCTTGGTGAAGGAAGGTCCAGGGATAGCAATAATTCAATAGTGACTGTTTGTGCCTTTCAAGCAAAGCATCTCATCGGCAGCCCTGAAGGCACTTCCAAGACTGGAAAAGTTGGGGAACCAGTGTGGGAATTCGATAGGGGAATCACTGCCTTGTCAAGAAACTCAGTTCTGCCCACTGCACATTGGTATGTGCAAAAGTGGGATCCTGGTGAAATGCCAGATGATGTCAATCTGGAACTGGGAAGAAACACTCTCCCAAGAAGAAACTTCTGCAACATGCACCCAACTTTTTGGGAACGGGAAAGACTTTCTGCGAAAGAACCGTCAGCAGAGAAAAAAAATGTCTCGAATGAAGTAATCTTAGATTGTCTTTAGGAAATAAAACATGTGAGCAATTAGATGTAATGTAAGGGGAGGAACTAATATTTAATAGCAATAATATCTTATAATATTATTCTTAATAGTAATATAGTACTATACTATAGTAATATAATAATAACCATACTATAATATTAATTCTTCATATAATTGATTTATATAATAATGTATTGTTTTATGTGATATATTAATATCTTTTTAATAAATGCACATCTTCAGCCCTCGGGACTGTAGCTCACGAGCCCCAGCTGGCAAACAGTCTGAGGTACATTTCCAATACAATTTGTATGACCTGCTTTAATAATTGATTCTACATTATGTAAACAAAGGCTCACAACAGTTTTCTGAGCAGATTGCAGACAACCATCTCCTCCTTTCACAGGTAAGCAGAAGGTATAAAAGTCACGGGAAATGCTTCTTTAGGCCCGTGCACTTTGCTAGTTGGGTGCACTGGTGCACAAAAATGGAGATGCACAGGAGCTTCAGAAAAGATGTTTCTTTACCAGAGGAAGGCTGGAGGGGCTTTGATCCATGCCTGTATACAGGGCTCAGCTGACAACACACGAAACCAAGACTCATAGAATCAATGGAAGACCGTTAGTCATCTTGGAGGAGTTACTCCTTTTCTAAACCTTCTGCCCTTGTCCAGGTAGGGTAGTCTTGTTCTTCTTTTGTGTCCTTTCTGTCAAGCAGCTCGTGTTTTCCCATATCAGACCTCCTGACAGCTGTGATTCCACTGAGAGCTGTGTCCTGTGTGTGAGGGCTACAATTCCTGCTATGCCTTGTCCTGGCTTAGTTACACGCACAGTTACCCTCTTCTTGGGATTGCCAGGGGAACATGTAGAGAATACAGTGTTCTTGTACTCTAATGGATCTAGGCCTATCCCTGCTTAAACTCATCCTTGAACCTTTTTGCTGGTGGAGTGACATCATCTCCAGGCTTTGTTGGGCTTTCTGGTAAGGAATTGGTACTTGTGATTAGTATGATTCCTGCAGGCTTCCCTGTTCATGACTTCCTGTCCAGTACTCGCTTGAGCTTTTTAACCTGTCCCATAGCTAAATAGAAAGTCACGGCAGCTTTGGACACCCACAGTAGCACTCTGTTTGCTGAGCCAGCATACTAAGTGGGTTGTTTTGCTTTGTTTAGCTTAGGAAGTGAAAGCAAAGTGCCCTATAACAGGTAAGTCACATGTTGGTAGGATAATGCCACTCACCTGCCATGACATGGTGGGCTCCAGCAGGCATTGGGGTCCCATGAGAGAGAATAGACCACAGATGGAGGAGCTATTTGTCTCAGATGACAGAAACACCACCCCTGGAATTTCAAAAAAACCACGAGGAACTTGTTCCACTTCTCAAAGGGAGAGATATGCCCAGGGAGGATCACATTCTTCCACAGGCAGCTCCCATTTGAGTCTTCTGCTTGATAGAAGAAGCTGCCTTGTGCAAGGCAGGTCAGCACTGCCCCTTCTTTGAAAGCATCCAGCAGCTGTGGCTGATCTTACTCACCATTTCAGAGTGGGGAAGGAAACTGACCACTACTTACACCCATGTCAGTCTGAGGTGAAAGGGGGAGACAGAGGATAATTAGAAACATCCCTATCAACAGAGAAAGAGTTCCCTGATGAAACCCCAAGGTGGACAAATTCTCAGATGCTTTGGTTGTTCACCTTCCCGAAAATGTTCTTTTGATTTTTCTTGAAAGTTCAGCCTTCAAGTTCACACCACTCCCACAAATGTCCTGAGGCAAGCAAACAAAAAACAACTGAAAACAGAGTAATAAATGGAGATTCATTGCTTAGGCCCCTTTGTGACTATGGTTTGCCTGCAGTAGTATAGTGGACGTACTTTAAGGATGCAAAATTTTATGAAACAATGATATGTATTTTACCAGCATTCAGCTGTGTTACTGTGCGTGTGGGAAGTTCAACAACCAGAAAAAAAATCTGTATATCATTACTGTTTTGTATAGAAAACACACAAGAGTAGCTATATTTGCTTTGTAAAGAATACTTTTCCTATCCGTAAATTATTTTCTTTTCTTTGAAAAATGCTTTTTCCAGAAAAAATATTTTTTGAAAAATCAAAATTCTAATACCCCTTATACACTTCCTACATGGCCTTTACATGAAAAATGCCACAATATTTGCTCAGAGAACCTTAATAATTTTTCAGCCCCTATCTTTTATAGTTTAGAGCAACAGTTTGACTATTTATTAGCAATAATAATATGAGGTTGCTAAGAAAAGCAATTTCTGGTTTTTCTAAGCACTGAAAGAGTATTTTAACGCTGTATTTCATTTCAAGAAGATATATGTTTGAATCAATCTATTTTAAGTTTTATTTTAAATTTCCAAAATACAATAATTTCCAAATAATTCCTAAATGCAATGGCAAAATGGTGGGCTGCAAGAGCCATTGTGGGGTGTACCAGGCATTCACTTAAGGCCTTTCCCCAGGCAAAACTGGAATACTTTACCAAAATTTTGCCCCTGTCCAGTGCTTATCTATTCTCAAAGGTTTCTATGTGATATCAGGGGAAGCATGAATACTGCATATTTTCTTCTAAAGAGGAAGTCTGAAATGAGGAATGATTTGCATGCTGCACATTGTCCTTATTTAGGAAAGGATTGAATAAAACTGGTTTATTTGTTTTGATGTGTTGTACTTTTAGTATTTATAGAGAGGTGAAGCAGGAAAAAAGGAAGCAACGGAAGGAAAATTGCTGTGGAGTGATTGTAGTCATATTAGTCAAACGAGTTCAAAGGAGATTTGTGTATATACGTGCATGAAGAATCTTCTCTTCAAATTAATTTAAGGGAAAAACATTAAACCATGCAAAATGAGAAATATGGAAATGGTTTCAGTTATAATCTCTGTCTATTTTATATATTTTTTCTTTTTTAAAAGAGAAACCATACGTTAGGTCAGACAGAGTGAAAGCTAACTTAATATATTCCCTGGGAAATCCAAGGAGTATAATCCGGCTGCCGTAAAACCCCACAGATTGTGAAATATATTTTATAAGGTAATTTGAATGAACTCATTAATTGTTTTATATAAGTTAAAAAAACTCAGAAACAATGGTAAATAGTATGTAATTTATTAAATGAAAGAATCACTTAGGGTTGTCTTACCAGGGTACAGGTGAAGTTCATGATCCCTGGTGGCACTGGCAAGTTTATATGTGCTTAACCACAACGTATCAGCCTATTAGCACCTATATGCGCCACCATAAAAGTGGTGCATATGGCAAAGAGCATCACACCAGGGTAAAGTCTCCTAAGGCCACTTCAGCTTGGGGGTTACTGTTGTCTGTCTCTCTCCTTTTAAGTTGCTTCCACTATGTCTCCTGGCTCTCTAAGACTGCATCTGCATTGCTATGTAGTATATTCCCTCCAGGCACCTTTGAAGCAAAATGGTCCCCTTGTCACTCACTGGCCAAGTATAGAAGTGGGGTTTCTGGTATTATGGTTGCTGGTATTATTCAGGGGAAACCTTAGTGCACTTGGAGCTTGGAAATCCTGCCTCCACAAAGCCCATTCACAGCAATATCAATAAGTCCTAGCTCCTGCCAGCCTCCAGCTTTCCTATTTGCCCTTCAGCTGCTGATATGCAACATCAGAGGTGACCAATGTTCTCCCTTGACAGTAGCGCTATGTTCTTTCTGGAAGGTCATGGATGCCACCCATTGCTAAAACAGATAAGATGCAAACATGAACTTGCACTTTCCAAGAGAAACAATTATGTGTGCCAGGATCCTGGCTGTCTTGAATTCAGGTTGCTTCTAGGACCCTATCAAAAGGAATTCAGTGGATGCTTGTCTGATTTTCCTCCATGTGTAATACTGTAATACTAGACAAGGTGCTCCATCAAGAATATAGGAGCATTATGATTACAGTGAAGCATCTGTCATGATTCTCGCAAAGGACTGGGCAGACACTGACTGTCAACTTCTCTTGCTACATTCTTCCAACACTGAACTACCTTCTTGCAAGAAAAGTACAGGTTCTCAGCTTGCCCAGGGGATTTATTCCCTGTAGAAAACTGGACCAGAAAGATAACAAGCAAAGCATGTGGCTGAACAAAAGTATGAACCCATATTCTTGAGTGTGAAGCTGCCAGACAAACCTCGCACCAACTTGTCCTTCCTTTAACGTGTCAAGTATAAATTAAAATTATATATTTTATGAAAATTGCATATGTATTTATATGCAAATTAACTCATATGGCCTCATCCTAGCCCTTGTAGTGTGAGGCACAAGGCTGGTTGCTGCAGAATCAGCTCAAAGTCACCTTGGTAGCAGAGTTATACTTCACTGTTACAAACACCGTGTTCGTCCTTGTTCGGCTGTCCTCACTGCTTTAGATCTCTCTTCCATTAGAAGTGGAGGAAAAGAGGAATTCCAAAAAGCATAAAAGTGCAATATGCTTTTTGGCATATTACAGTGCTGCAGAGAGACAACATAACAGTAGGATGCAATTTTCCTGATACTCCTGTGCTATGACACTGTTGGTGACCTGCACTAACAATCGCTGAATCCCAGTGGTCAAATCACTGCTGCCTGGTGCAAATCCATCTGAGATTGTGCAGTATGGTATCTCTAAACTTGCCCTTTTAAGTGACTGAGCATGGACTTGAGTAGAGTCGTTGTGGCTTGTTGAATCATTATACATTCCTTGCAAATCTAAGCTGGGACCTAATCAGGTCCCCACTTTTCTCAGACATTTATGCCCAGAGACAGATCCTCACTGGTATAACATGGCTATGGTTGTTTACACTGCAATGGGTTCTTACAAATTGTTTTGACTTTTATTCTTCCCTCCAGAATCCCTAGGGAGGGGGGTTTGGTTATTTTGCTTGTTTTAAGTTTTTGTAATGTCCTGCTTAGTGATTAGGTAGTGAGGCTCAATGGGAAAGACTAACTAGGGTGACTTTTTATAGCTGCTGAATTTCTAGGACAACCTGTATCACACCAGTCTCAGGCTCAGGAAACACAAGGATATTTTTAGCTTCAGTTCATAGCCTAAAAATGACTGGATGCCCTTCAATTCAATAGCAGTTGTCAAACCTAGAAGAAAATCAGAAAGAAATGGGAATCAGGGTGATTGTTTTGCATCCTGACTTAGGCAATGAATAGCAGTGGATGCCTCCTGATTTACATGGTGTTCTTATTTCTCTTAGAAATAAATGCAGGATGTGGCTGCATTGTCCGCACTATGTGTATTTTGATCCTCATCTCTGATCCAGAGCGAACCATGTTTTTCTGTAGC
Organism: Pluvialis apricaria; assembly: GCA_017639485.1. Taxonomy (NCBI): domain Eukaryota; kingdom Metazoa; phylum Chordata; class Aves; order Charadriiformes; family Charadriidae; genus Pluvialis; species Pluvialis apricaria. The sequence continues at coordinate 52,216,500 of CM030044.1, read as the reverse complement.
CGGGAATCTTGGCACAGTTTGAGCCAGCAGGTTCCAGACATACAAGATGGATGCACCTCATATTTTACTCGGTTCCTTCAGATCACTACCAGCATTTCTGGGTAGTTCAGCAGACGCTGTACCTTCCTGGGAAACTTGTGCATTCATACCATGTGCAATAGCATGCGCCTCGTGCTCAGTTACATGGTGTGACATTACATTATAACAAAAGGCTTTTGCTTGTATACCATCACTGAACAGTTTCCTGGGTCCCAGAAGACACCATGTCCCAGGTCACTAATTACTTTTGAGACTTGTGTGTTTTTCTTACCAGAAGGACTTCATGGGAGCAATAGAGAAGATGACTGAAAACAGGCACAATGTGGCCTTACAGATACCAGTGAGTGTTGCTGATTCAGTCTTTCAGAGATGAAGGCAGCACCTCTCTAGGACAAATAAAGGACAGGCATCTGTGTTTGGGACAGTACTGCAGAGCTACTACTACTGAGAGATGTGTGGTACAGAGTACTGACTGCTAGGCCTGTGAACTTTACTAGAGTTTTACATCAGAGGTCGAGTTTGCCTTTTTAGAGGATGCATGAAGCTCTGCCTAGGGTGAATGATGAGCCAAATGAGACCTTATGGGTAAGGATTAAGAGCAGCCCAGTGTGGGTGACGTTGTAGTGAGTGCCTCTTATAGGTTGCCTGACCAGAATGAACAAGTGGATGAGGTCTTCTACTGACAGCTAATAGTAGCTTCATGTTTGTAGGTGTTGGTCCTACAAACCACTATGGGGGGCTTTAACGACCCCAACATCTGCCCTGCACAGCAGGGCATAAGTAATCTAGGACATTTCTGGATAACATCAATGACAACTTCCTGACATAAGTGACAGAGGAGCTCTACTGGACCTGATATCTACAAACAAGGAAAGGCTCACTGGGGATTTGAAGGTTGAAGGCAGCCTTGCCTGCAGTGATCATGAGATAGTGGAGTCTGGGATCTTGAGAGGAGGGAGGAGAGCAAAAAGCAAGATCACAACCCCAGATTTCAGGAGAGCAGTCTTTGGCCTCTCCAGGGATCTGCTTCAAAGAGTCCTAAGGGGCCCTAGAGGGAATGAGTTCCAAGAAAGCTGGTGGTATTCAAGGATCACCTACTCCAATCACAAGATCAGTCACCCCAATAAGGGAAGTCAACCAAAGGCCTACATAGGTGAACAAGGTGCTCCTGGCAAAACCCAAACACAAGAAGGAAGCATACAGATGATGGAAGCAGGACAGGCAGCCTCGGAGGAATGCAGAGACACTTTCTCATCATGCAGAGACACAGGACAGTCCAAGTCCAACCGGAACTGAATTTCTCAAGGAAAGTCAAAGGAAACAAGAAAGCCTTCTGTAAGTGCATATGCAGCAAAAGGAAGACTAGGGAAAATATGGGCTCACTGCTGAATGGTGTTAGTGCCTCTGCTGACATGTGACTTGGAAAAGGCTGAAGCACCAAATGCAATACTCACCTCAATCTTTACCAGTAAGATGGACCTTCAGAAACCACTGGCTCCAGAGAGCAGGGGGCAAGTCTGGAGCAAGGAGGACTTGGTTCTCTTGTTGTTGGAAAAGATTCAGGTTAGGGAATACTTGGAAATAAGTATGTCCATGGGCCCTGATAGGATGCACCCATGAGTACTGAGGGATTTGGCTGGTGTCGTTTTGTGTCCATTCTCAATTATCTTTGACAGATCATGGTAACTGGGAGCAGTGCCTGAGGACTAGAGGAAAGCAAATATCAGTGCTATCTTCAAGAATGGCAAGAAGGTGGACCCAGAGAAGTATACACCGTTCAGCCTTACCTTGATGTCTGTAAAGATGATGGAGCTACTAATCCTGGAAACCATTTCCAGATGCATGAGGGACAAGAATGTGATTGGGAGTAGTTAGCATGGATTTACGAAGCATAAATTGTGCTTAACCAACTTGATAATCTTCTACAATGAAATGAGTAGATGGGAGGCTGCAATGGATATTGTATACCTGGACTTCAGTAAGGCTCTGACACTGTCTCCCATTAGTCCCTCAAGCAAAGCTGATGAGTACAGTGAAGTGGATTGAAAACTGGCTGAATGGTCAGCCCCAGAGGATGGTGGTCAGTGGCACAGTCTAGTTGGAAGCCATTCACTAATGTTGTGCCTCAGGGGTCAATACCAGGTCCAATCCTGTTCAGTGTCTTATTTTATGATCTGGATGACGGGACAGTTACCTCCACAAAGGGCCATGAATTGATTGAGGGACTGGGGCACTTCTTGTATTAGGAAAGACTGAGAGAGCTGAGACTCTTCAGCCTGGAGAATAGAAGGCTGAGGGGGAATATTGTCATCGTGCACAAACACCTGAAGGGAGGGTGTAAAGAATGTGAATACAGGCTCTTTTCGGTGGTGCCCAGTAATGGGACAAGAGGCAACGGGCACAAACTGAAACATGAGAGGTTTCTCCTGAACATAAGGAAACACTTTTTCACTGTGAGGGTGACTGAGCATTAGTAGAGGTTGCCCAGAGAGGCCATGGAGTCTCCATCATTGGAGGTATTAAAACGTCTTCTGGACATTGTCTTGGGCAACCATTTCTAGGTGGCCTTGCTTGAACAGGATGGTTGGACAAGGTAAACACCAAAGGTCCCTTCCAGCCTCAACCATTTTGTGATTCTGTGATTTCATGAAACTACCTCTGCTTCCATCCCCCAGTTAAAATGTTACCTAATCTTTTAAGTTTGTAGTTCTTTTTGGGGCTCTTACTGCCTTGTCTACTATGTAGTCTTAGAATGGGAATCCTCTTTCTATAAGTCAGTGTACCAGCATCTGGGGATATCCCTGGAGGGAAGAGAGGGGACACTTATCTGATAGGCAATGTCAAAAAGGGAGTCTTCAGGTTGAGAGAGTCATCTGATTCCACAATAGGGTGTTTCCTCTTCTTGGTCTGTGGCGGAGGAGAAATTAGGAATAGAGGAGGGAAGGAGATCAGAAGAAAGATCACTGTTTGCAGTAGCGCAAACTGCCTGCGTTTGTCGTTGCTAGCTTTGGGAGTCAGCCCCAGTAGCTGTGCTAGTCCTGGATTATGCTGCTGCACCCAGGGTGACCCATCCTGGTTCATTCACTATAAGAACTCAGTGGAAATCTGCTGCTCTTCTCCAGTTTACCATTTTTACACAGATTTTGATTTTGGAAAATGCTCTTTCCTCATGACAATATAATGCCTCACTGAAGTGTGTGAAGCTCATAGGTCACTACAAAGTTGCACTGGAATTGTCCCCATCTTGGTGTCACCATAGAGTGTTTCCCCAATGACTGCTAAGATATATGGAAACTCACTGCAGTAACAGATGGAGGAGTTTTAGAAGCATAGTCCAGGAATGCACTGAACATCAAGGTGTGACTGATGGCTGACCAAACTACTCTCAACAGGCCGATAGATGGGAAGCCACCATCTTTGGCAAGCACACTAAAGAAGTCTGTAGTAAGCTTCTGATGGTCTTTGTTTTCCATTATTAGACAAAATCTTCTTGATCCTGCAAGCACACCATGATTTTTTCAGTCAAGAATAAGTACCTATTGTATGGGGGTCCTTGATCTCTGTCAAGGTGGTGTAGACCTGAGATAAAAAAAAGAAAATGAATGGTTGTAACCTCCTCTCAAAATGCAAGTTATTTGTGAGACACCAGCTATGGTGAGCCATGGCAGTTCCTGGATAATCCCTGCCTGTCACACTGCTGGCACACAATGATAAAGCAGAGAGCAGCATTTGCCCACAGGGAGTAGTAGTAAGTACAAGCTGTTCCTTTGTTTAGAAAGAGTGTGCATTCAACTTGAGATAATGAAGATGAGGAGATAATAAGCAATTTAACCTGCTGCAGGATGAGGACTGGGGTGAAGTAAAGAGAAACCAGGTGGTGCTCTTTGAACACAGGCATTAAGTCAGCTAGAGTAGGCAGTAGTGAGTAAGGAAGTGAAAATAAAAATCTCACTGTTGTGTGAGCTGAGTTACACATTGAGTTGCTACACGGCTATGTAACCTTGAGTCAACTGGCGATGTACAAAGGGTCTGGAGCGCAAAGGATAGATGCTGCAGCTCAGAGCAATTAGTGCACTATGGAATAATTGCTACTGTCACCAAGACAAGGGGGACAGGTACTCCTCCAAAACAAATAACTGGCAGATTCGTATCTCATTACTAACATCAATTCAGTCACTGGAGCCAGTGTGCAGGAGCGGAGGTTTCTGTAGTACTTTGATCCTGCAAAGTGTTGAATTTCTCTCACTGCTGCTCAGACACCTGTTCCCCAGTTGTGCTGTGTTCACAGTTTTTATCTGTGAGTTTTTAATTTTCATTTGGAAATCAAGTCTGGATAAACTGTTTCTATTCCTATAAGCCTGAGAGCAGGTCTGATTATCCAAATTTTTGACAAAATCAATAATCTTCCTACACAATGTTGGGCCTTCTCTGTACAAGAGAGGCTGCACAAGGAGAGGCCTTTGTCCTTCCTGAATCTTCAAATCTTCCTGAATCTTCAAATCTTCCTGAATCTTCAAATACCAGGACCTGTATTCTTGTCAATCAAACACTGCTTCCATGTGTCCTCCACAGCCACAACTCTCTGGAGGGTGTGGATGGCCTCTGCAGTCAAGCTGTGGGGTTTAGTCACTGAAGGAACTTAGCTGTACTGCCTCTTCTTGGGCACATTAGGCTAGGTCTTATCTGTGCCTTTAACCAGACACCATGGGAGTTACTAATGAGGTGTGAAAGGCCTGATGCAATCTTTGATTTAGGTTGGGCTAAGATAATTAAAAAAGGTAACCAGTAATCTGCAGAGCATTCAAACTCTCCTCTGTCAGAGGCTTTTCAGTTGCAACTCAGTCCTGGCTGATTCTGTGCTCTCATGCTCTTGCTTCATCTGCACTGTAGTATTAGGTTTCATCCTAGTTAGCTTTTTGTTTTCCCCAGATGAGGGCACACTTGGGCAATGGCTGTACAGTGGTCTGGGGCTTGAGCCGCTGTTTGGTGAGCATGGGTGCTTCCACCAAAATCGAGGGAGGAGTGAATATTACTTATTTTATGCTGTTTCTTGTGACTTCCTTGGTGTTCCCCTCTTGTAAACATCACATCATTTTGGTAAGGAAGAATTATTATTTTTGCTCCATCTGGCTGGATGACTGGTGAAAGAGTGGAGAACCAGCAGAAAAGGCAGGATGACATGCGGAAAACAGACTTCACAACCGATAAGGTTGTAAAGTAGGTATGTTTTTTCAGCGCTGGGCGGCACGGGGGGGTCGCCCCACCACAATTGTGTGTGCCCAATGCAGCAGCTTTCTCAAATATGTATGTTACTTAATTACATAATCATGAAATTTCCCAATATGCCTATACATATGCATGACCTGTCCCTGCTTTGTATTAAAATTAGCTCAAAGAAGTCATTTTCATAAACTCCTCCCAACTGCGCTTGCGCAGTTACTCCTGGTGGTGGTTGTTGAGGGTTGTGAGGATGAAGGCTGATGATTCCTCTTCAGCACCGCAAATAACCTTTTGTCTTTGCACAGACTCAGTTCTTCTCTGGTCTTTGTCCAAATCGCAGGGTTGGTTTCAATCACTTTTTGAGACATGTTCTTGTTCATTATCAGGAGCTGTCCTTGGCGATGTCACTAGACTTCTCGTTTCGTCTAGTTTTCAGTAAACATTTAACCATGGGTTTTATCAGGCCTCCCTTTAAGTTATATCACTACTACTACCCCCTGACTCAAGGAGAGAAGAAAAGACCTTTCTGATGGAAGCAAAAAACTTTCTGATGGAGTTCTTCATCACAACATGGAGAAAAGTTGTTTGGGCATCAAATGGTGTTGTAGAGAAAAGTCTTTCACCTATAGAAGTGACATGATAGAATGATACCCAAGCTGGGAAAAAAATTTGTGATGGGAATAAAAGCAAAGATACATTAGAGCCACAGCAGTGCAAGAGACTGAATCCCTCACTCCAAGTGAATGGTCTCTTTTCTCTCCTTATTATCCTGGGCCTGCCTTAACACATAATAATGCGAACTCATTCTCCCCAGTGGCTAGAATCATGCTAATTGAGGGTGGAGCAAACAAAATTCAGTGCTTAGATGACAAATGTTAGCCTAGCCATGAGGTAACATTGAATAAGGCACTAGGAAAGTTGGAAATAAGTATGTATAACAACAAGTGCCAGGGATGAAGCTATTCTAGATTTGCAACCCTCTGACTTGGCCACGGAGAGGCACACAATGTCCTGTCTCTTCTCCCTCCTGTCTCCAACCTCCTGCTTCCCTGACTCCAGTATGTCAGAAGAGAGAAGAGAGAAAGGCCCATGGGAGTTACGTAATGAAGCATGAGCAGGCAGATTGATCAAGGGACTGCTAGAGAAGCTACTGCTGTTCAAACACATTATTGTAGCTCCGACCTGGTGAGGAAAGGGTTGGGCTGACGTTTACTTGATGCTGGTACTGAAAAGTAGTACGTATGCTCTACTGTCTTGGATGGGAGAGGTGAATATGTCTGGCAGAACCTGCTTCTCTGATGACAATCATCAGCTGTAGTAGGGCCAGGGTGGGCTTTTGCCTCCAGCTTGAAAGGAGCGGGCTCTGTGACAAGATCTGTCAACAATTTCTGTTGGAAGCGGAATGTGCTGCAGTCCATGTTTTCCCTGGCTGTGTTCTGATGTGCTGGTTTTGGCTGGGATAGAGTTAATTTTCTTCATAGTAGTTAGTATGGGCTATGTTTTGCATTTGTGCTGGAAACAGTGTTGGTAATGCAGGGATGTTTTAGTTATTGCTGAGCAGAGCTTACACAGGGTCAAGGCCTTTCCTGCTTCTCACACCACCCCACCAGCAAGTAGGCTGGGTGTGTACAAGAAGTTGGGAGGGAACACAGCCAAGACAGCTGACCCCAACTGACCAAAGGGATATTCCACACTGTAAGACATCACGCTCAGCATATAAAACTGGGAAAAGAAAAAGGAAAGGGGGGACATTCGGAGTCATGGCGTCTTGTCTTCCTAAGTAACCATTAGCAAGACAGAGTCCTGCTTTCCTGGAGATGGCCAAACACCTGCCTGACAATGGGAAGTAGTGAATGAATTCCTTGTTTTGCTTTGCTTGCATGTGCAGCTTTTGCTTTACTTATTAAACTGTCTTTATCTTAATCCACAAGTTTTCTCACTTTTACTCTTCTGATTCTCTCCCCCATCCCACCGCAGAGAGTGAGCGAGCAGCTGTGTGGTGCTTAGTTGATGGCTAGGGTTAAACCACGACAGGTCTTTTCCAACCTAAATGATTCTATGATTCTATGGTTCTATGATTACTGATGGATCAGGGACACCTTGAGTAAGTCCTGTGCTGACCACTTTCCAACAGAATCTGTGCATCGCTCTCACTTGCATGAAAGAGTTCATTGTTCTGGAATTTTTGTTATACTGGCAAATTCCCAAGGAACACTTTCCAGTTTGACTGAATTAGCAAGTCTACTGAGAAAAAATGTGATCTCTGTCTGTAAGATCATTGCTGTCCCCAGCCCAGCTTGACTCTGAAGAAATGCTGTTCTGCTGAGAGAATCTACTGACAAAAGTTAGTATTTAGAGTACTTTGTGCTTTTGACATAGTCAAAGGATGACACACATGTCAAAGCAGCGTGCTGGGTAGAGAAAACACTTTACTTTTATATGCTTTCCCCACTCCTTGGTCTCAGTGGTGGCTGGCATGTTCCTAATGCACTGTGTATTCAAAGCACTGCAGAAATGTTTGGTTATGGTTACAGCCACCTTCAGTTCATGGGAAATAAGAGCCAGAGAAAACAGGAAGGGCTTCACCCTTGTGAGTAAAGGGAATGAGGGTTGGGGCAGGAAGGAGATAACAGTGCTTTATTTTGCTCAGAGCTCTCTTGCTAATCCTTCCATAGTGACCTGCTACCTCCAGGCAGGGAAAATCCCACATCAGCTCACTTATGCTTGTAAGATTTGTCTGGCATGAGGCCTGGCTGCCTGCTACTGTCACCACTGTCTCCAAGAGACATGCAAGTATCATCAGGGCTCTTGTTCATGGGATACCAGTGCCAATGGGAACCGCAGGTGGTTTTTTTCAGCCATGGAGAATCATAGGTCTGGGTTATCTTTCCCCAGAGGTGAGGTGTTACTTTTGCCTACACTGAAGCTTAGCTGCCACTTTTTTTGCCAAGCTCTGTTATATTTGTGGGGTCCTCCTGGAGTTCCTTACTATGGGATCAACATTTGTCTACTAAATGCTGGTGTTATTCTCTATAAAGCATATATTTTCATAAAACCTTTGGGTAGTATATGCCTTCCAGGCTATTGCATCACTTGCAGATTCAATTGAAGTGGACTGACAGTGTCCAAAATGAAAAGGCAGGAGGAAGATCTGATAGACAGATGGGCATAGAAACAACCTCTGTTTACAAAAATTATTAGAGAAATAATAAGACTATATTTGAGCAAGTTCAAGCTGAAAGGAGCTTCTTGGGAGTGCTTGATCCTGCTCTGTGTACAATTTATTTTCAGTGATCTTCTGCTTACAAGAAGAGTGATCTTCTGCTGTTGACATTCCAAGAACAGTTATGGGTAAAGCCTGTTGGACTTAACACTGTCTCTAAAGCAGGCAAAACGTTAGTTATTTTCCTCTGATGCATCTAACCAATGAGAGAAAATGCATCCTCTGGGTCTAGAGAAAGCGGATTTGTTATTGCCCTTCTGATGTTATAAAAGTTGATGGGAGGGAGTGAAATGAAAGAAAATACTATTCAAAATTCCACAAGAAAAGTCAATTTTTAGAGTTAAAATACAGCAGAAGCTAGTTAAGTTTCAGAAGCTAGTTAAATTGCAGTCCTTGAAGCCACACATTTTTCTTGAGGCAACTCAAGGGATGACTATTATTAGTTTTGATTATGTAGTGCGGTGGCACTTGAGCCAAACTCCCATCTAACTGCTTGCTCACTCCCACCACCCCAATGAGAAGAGCGGAGAGAACAGGAAGAACAGGAGTGAGAGTTCTAGATATAATAGAGGAAGATTGGAGATGTCTTACCTTTTGGAGAAACAGGCAGAGGGAATATTCAGTGCTCCAAGAAAATAATCGACTCTCAGACTTTTCTTGCTGTAATATTGGATGGAAAAAAAAATGTAGAACAGATTTGAGGAGCTGTGATTTGGGTCCAGTATCATGCAAAAATCTAAGCATTTTCAGCATCTTCCTTGGCTGGTGCTGGAGAGTTGAGGCTAAAAATTATGGGGTTGGGGAATGGTGTGGCATTTGGGCAAGAGTGGGAGTAAAGTATAAAAATGTCATGCAAAGACAATGAGGAGGAGGAAAAAGAAGAAAGCAGGGAAGAGAGACAGGGAGGAGGAAGAGAAGCAAGGGCGAGAGATGCAGAGGATACCTTTTACTGTGTGGCAGCTGACTATTACAATGTGAAGCTGGGCAATGATACCTGATGCAAGGTGCTGCTGTCAACACATGACCCTGGGAATACCTTGGCTTTTAATACTTCCTGTAAATCAAACAAAGCAAACTCCTCAATGCAGATGTCTAGGCCTTGGTGGGAATTGCATTCTTTTCTCCGCAGGCTTAAGTGTCCCAGTGGTACCTGTCTGTCTGTCCTGGTCAGGACAGACACAATTATTTTATGTTTCCTGAAGGGTCTGCTTTACCCCTTGGCCCAGGGAAGAATCTTCTGTCTTCTTTGGGACTCCCTTGCACCAACAATTTTCAGGGATCCTCCGGGTCTGCCTGGCTTTTGCGTGGTGTAAGTTGTTGGCCAAGCTCTGAGCCAGGGCTGGAACTCCAAAACTGGCTTGGATGCCTTACTGGGAATAAACATGCCATGTAGCATAAAGAGGTTATTTATCCACTGTACAGGCTGATTCCCACCTGGTGTCCCATCATGTGGCTGAACCACAGCTGTGCCTGAGAAATAGATCATTCAGCCATACAAAGACTCAGGAGTCTGTAGTGTTGAACCAAAAAAACTTTCTGTGCCTTTCACTGATATATCACTTGGGTATCCAAAGTTGCCATCTGGGTCTGAAAATGTGAGATGGTAAATCTAGCAATTTCCTTTTCTGTTGGTGAGTTCTGCACAATGTTAAAACAAACCAACCCCAAACCACAATTTCCCAAGTTTGAGTAACTCAAATTACTGCAGTGACAGAGTTACTACTCACACTTGGGCTCACAGCACTTTTAAAAATTCTCAAATGCATGTTTCCTCTGATTTATCATTACTTTTGAACCAACAAAATGTTTCTTTTTATTCTTATAGCTTCTTATCTCTTCCGTTTTATTTAATACAGGCAAAAACCTGACACATCAGACAAATTACTTTAGCCATTGCTACTCCTAACTGCTCCTTCAATAGAACACCCATCTGTCATGGAAAGCAATGTATTCCAAGAAGTTTTCAGTGTCTTAGAGGCAATCTTGATGTACTTTAAAAGGTAAAATTTACTTTTAAAATGTAGAATATATTTTAGAAGGTAGAACTTACCACTGAGCAAAAGCAAAAGGCTGTAAAAAGGTTATAATGCCTTGTGAAACAAGACACTTTGCATAAACAATGCATGCCTTGCTAATGAAAGCACACTTGAAGAAGAACAGAAGGCTCATAACAAGGGAACATCCCACTGCAGAAGGCGCTGAAACCAGCACAAAACCAGACCGCTGCTGGAAGAAGCCCAAAGTCAAGAAAGATTTGCAGTAACTGGGGAAAGGTAAAGGCGGCAGTGGGAGATTGTGACCAACTCAACTAGAGACTGAACAGAACTGCCTCCCTGCCGCAGTCCCCACTGGCGCATGTGCATATTAATTAAAGGACATTGTAGCTTTACATGAAAGTGAGAGAATGTACTAACCAATAGAAATTGGTAAGATAAGGTACTAACCCATAATTGTAATTAAGGGTGTGTATTTCTCTATTTTGAGCTGTATAAATATTCCAAGGAATTTGTAGGCCAGTGTGCTAACTTTGTGGATTACCACCTGGCACCCATCTCCGTGCAGAAGTGATTTAAATAAATACCTCTACTCTGTGTGTATATTGGCATCTTGCACACCAGGTAAACAACCCCACTTTGGGACAACAATCCTGTACAGGCATTTCCAACTGTTTTCCCTATGTTTTCCAGGAAAAGACAGCTCTGCTTTTCTGAAGGAGTTTTAGACTATGTCTCTAAATAAAAGATGCCTGTCTCTAAGGCCTGGCAGCCTAGTTCATATACACACAGTTAGTCTCTTCTCACTCCAAAACAGAGAGGACTCAATCCTTGTTATGGTGTATTTCCCACAGTCCTTCAGACCCTGTTACATACATACCATCTGCCCTGCCACAGGCACATGACTGCCACAGAATATCCTGTACCCTGAGCAGAAGGCTGGCAGACACTGTTTAGCTCCTGTCATGTCATTTTTCTGGCAGCTTCTTGAGATGTTCTGTTTATGGCCTTTGAAACCTGTCTGTGAGCCTGGTTACTGTTGCTAGTCTTTCTGGGCAGTCCCAGAGAAGGGACTTTGCCTACCATGCTGCTGAACATCCATGGAAATGACTGAAGCCTGGCCAAGTCTGGCCTGGGCACAAACACAGGATGCAGAGGGCTCTGGGGTCCGCTCTCTTCACGATGGTGCCCCAGATCTTGGAGCAGGGAGTTCCAGCATGGAGCTGTTGGTTTGCAGAGCAGACATCCAGCAGAACTGCCATTCAAGATTTGCTTCCTGTTGTTGTTTGCATGGAGGCTACACACATGGAATGTCTCAGCAGGCTCTCAAGACAGCAAATGAGTGGTATAAGTAGCTCTGCAAAAGACCCCTCCTCCCTTTCTCTGCATATTTACCCAAGTATTTTGGGCTTTGTCTAAACAACAGGAAGGACAATGACATATAAATCTGCTCCTGACACTGAATAAGGCACCACTGGGAACAAGTTTCTCTAGCATTGATGTCACAACACTATTAATAGTTCTGCTTTGAGGCAGAACTGATGATACCATGTAGATGTGCTGAAGGCTTTCCTCTCTGTTCTGCCTCAGGGTGCCAAAATTTGGGAGTACTTGAAGTTACAGAGAGAACTTCCTGTCAAGGAAGACACTCTGATTCTCCTTGGAGCTGGTTCATACAGCTCTATTGGTGAACATAGTGAACTTTTCCAGGATGACAGCTTGTTTTTGAGAAGTGTGAAGCTTAGAGTATAACCAGATGAGACCTAACTGGGTTTCCTCCAGGAGAAAATTTGCTTAATGATGTTACTTTCCTCCTCCTACACCACTGGAGGAAAAAAAAAAAAAGAAGATGAGAAGGGGAGGGAGAGCATCCTACCTGGCAGCTGCCTTCTCTGGCCTTACTGAGATCTTGGAAGCAGGGTGAGAAAAAACAACCAAACCATTCTCTTTGTGGATTGAGTGAGCTGCCAATTGGTATCAAAAGAGAATGGGATTTTGCTTTTACTGCCAGCTCTCCTGTGGGTTAGGTTTACATACAAGAAATGTACTACTTCAATGGTTGATTACTAAACAGTGTGGTTTTAGATGGGATGCACATCAAGGAGCACTGCTCATTGGCCTGTCTTTGTGATTTTTTTTGGACTGGGGCTGGTGGTCACCAATTTTAAATGAGACATCCTGGAATTCTGTAAAGGGAAATTCTCTTATATGATGGTGATATGCAGACTGGTTTCTCGCCATAATATAACACAAAATCTTGGAGGCCTCTCAAGCAATACTAGACCCCAAGGTAAGGAAAGAAGATACAAGCTCTTAGGTCTGCAGGAAATGCAAAATGGACATAGGAGCAGGACCAGTTATTCACAAACCATAAAAGAAACGAGCAAAACACTTAGAGAAGCTTGGAGAAAGAGAAAGAAAGGATCTTGTGGAAAGAACGTTTTCCAACCATGTTTTGTTAGCAAAACATCATAATGTTGTATGTAAGGCAATAAAAAAGAAAGGATGACTCCTCATATCAGAGGTGAAAAAATAGGACCTAGATGAAATTTTAAGTCACTTTTTTTGACTGGGGGGAAAAATAATTTTAAGGTTCTTCAAAAATGTAGTTTGTTTCTGGCTTCATTTTCAACAGGAAGAAAGCTGAAAAAGCATTACAAAAAGCACATGATGCATCATTATTGGTACTGATGTTGTTCAAAATTAAATGTTACCTTGCAACATGCTGCATTTTAAAAAAGAAATAAATGCTTAAAATGCATTGAAACTTTTTTTTTTTTTTAGGTCACATAAAAATTTATTTAGTGTGTCCTGGTTCTGGTGGGGATAGGGTTAATTTTCTCAAAGAGCCAGGTCGGCTCACCCAAAGTAGCTAAACAGCCTTTGATACCAACTGTATAGGTATGTGGAAGCTGCTTCTCAGAATTATCTTGCTAGTTCTGGTCTGACGTTTAGTTTTTCCAATACCAGGAACAGCAGAAGAAATTCAAAGGTTCATGCCAAAAAAGCCCAGTTCCTGGTACGCTTGCCCAAGAAGATTTTACTTTCAGATAAAGATAATGATAATGATCATAGCGATGATGATGGTGATGGGTCAGACCCAATAATAAGGGGTCAGACATTTTTTCCATTTTTTATTTAGATGTAATTTCTCTCTGTGGTGTCTCTAACACCTGCCTTGCCAGGCAGAAAGACCACATGTCATAAAAGAATTTTCTTTTGTTGGTTGCTCCATGTGGTGGGATGACCCTGCAGTGGGCCCACAGGAAATCTCCAATTGTTTCATAGTCTTCCTCCCATTATTCTGTCTTCAATGCTTTGGAAAACACATACTCATTGTAATTCTTCTTCCTAGATAGTTTGTTTCTGCTATGGGTGCTGGAAACGAACTGAATCTGAGGCCTGTTTGAGTGAGGATGAATAATTTGATTCTTTTTGTGTTTGATTTCTGTAGCAAAATGGATCAAAAACATTAAAAATTGAGATTTAGCACCTTCAGGTAGGTCCCTCTCTTTCTCCTTCGTTATGTTCCTATGAATTGTTCTTAGTGTTTAACTCACCATGAGCAACTAATGCTTTTCATGACAGAGACTCTTTTTTTCCTACTACCTCTCCCATCCAACAATATAGATACCACTGCAAAAAAGCGAATTAAGCTTGAGTTTTAGCCTTTCAGAAAAGTTGCAGAAGACTCTGCGGTAAAAAAAAGTCCCAGTTAGAAAAGGTTCAAAAGGAACATACTGCACTGGTATTAAGGCTTTTTCCAGATTTCCATTCAAGATTATTTATTCTTCTCACTGAAATGACATGTCTGCACATCATATTTTTGCTTCTGGTACTTTGGATGTTTCTGGTTTCAAAAACATTTGGTTGGAAAATGTCCTGCCAAACTGCATCCTTCTTCCTCTTCTCTGTGTCACTTTGCTTGTTCTTCACAGGCTGTAACCCCAGCTCTGCTGCTGAGACTAATTTCTACTGACTGTCACTGCTTTCCTACCCTTCTGTATGTGATTTGCTAGCAGCATATGACTGAACTGTGTTAGGGAAAAGTGTGCACTCTGTGTAGGAACACCCAGAGTTGAGGTGTTGAGCTTCCCTTTGGGCTTTTCTAATGGGCTTTGTCCGTCTACCTTCAGACAGTGTTAGTACCAGCACCTACAAACATCTTCATGAATCAGAGGTATTTAAAAACCACATATGATCAGTGTGAACGTGGGGGGAAAGAAAAAGGCAGGAGAACTGGCTGGAGATCACAGTATGAGGCAGAAAGGCATAGAGGTAAGAGAAGAAACTATAGTCAGCTATGCAAAAGAAAAAGCTGGGAGCCGGAAGCAGGCCACCGGGACCTGAAAAGAAATGGGATTGTAGGCAGTCTGCTGCAAATGCTTTCCAGCTACATCTGCAAAGATCTCTTTTCATGGGCTAGATCCAGTCTTACATTAACCAAGGGGTGCACCAAGGGCTGCAAAACTGGAAGTGCTAGCTTACAAGAGGAAAGGATTGGCCAGTGATAATTTCAGTGTAGAATGACCAGAGAACAATAAGAAAGTCTGAACTGAATGACAAGAAGAAGATTCTCTGGGTTGGGAGTCAGAAGGCGAAAGGGAAAATAGCTGGTGTATGGTGAAGCTGTGTTACCACTTGCCAAACTGGATGATGGATCAAATCTGTCATCACTAACCTTCTTCACAGTTCTTCCTATTTTCTCTCTGACTGCCAAGACGTGAGCTGGGATCCCAAGCTGCTAACTCACAGAAAGACCTGCATTACTACTTCTCACAATCACAAGCAACAGATGAACTCGGTTAAACAGCATCATGCCTTTGAGTGCCCTTTTTAACTTTCATCATGCTGTGCTGCTGCCAGGACTATTGGTGACTCGGGGAAGGGGTGCTATTTTTCCTCTAACCTGTTATTATCCTTCTTAATGAAATAGTACTTGCTGTTTTTAATGAGGAAACTCTAGATTTGCTCTAGATGTGATTTTATGTCCTTTCCTCTTCTGACTCAAATCCCTGCATGAACTAGGTAAGATGTCACGCCCCACTCAGAAAAGACGGGGGGGAAGTGACTCAGATTCACAAATCCCCAAAGGTGTGGACTAAGGTGAAACAACTCTCAAAGTCCATACAAAAACATTTATTAGATTTCCACAGTGATTAATATATGTTTTAACTAAGTCCACGACAATTGGTTAGGTATATAACAAATTATGTCAAGCGGTAAGGTACACCTTGTGTTACTTAACAATTCCAAGGGAAAAGAGAAGGAGGGAGGCAGGGAGGGATAAAAAGATCACCAGTTCTGGTTCCAGTGTTGGTCCAGCCAACGGGGGTCTCTGGTTCTAGGAGCATTCCTCTACGGACCCCCATTTGTGGTACTTATTTTCTCCATTTATGTTTGTGGTATCAGTACGCCCTACGGCTAGAGTGGCAGTTTCGTCTCAGGTTTCCCCCCTGCAGGTGACATGTGGCATGATTTGGGTGGAGAGATGTGTGCTATAGTCATATATGTTTAGCATGATCTTGATAATCTTCATTAGCATATGCAGGAGTGTCAACTTTAATATGCATTTTGTGGATAATGAGGCAAAGGTCATTCATCAGACACAATGGCCCTGAAAACAGAGAACAAGCTTCACAAGTTGAGCGGAAAGTCCTGTCTTCACAAGACTTTTTGCCTTGTCCAGCTAGTGGCTTAGCTGATCCGAGGGACAGCATAAGAGGGTGGAAGAAATGATTGACTTAATTAAAACTGAGGAATATTTTCCTTTGTGATTTCTATATATCAAGACTTTGTACAGGAATAACAATCATGTCAAGGGTATTTCTCACAAGACTTTGAACAGCAGCTTTAGGCAATAGGATAGTTTCGTCCTCTTTTAACCTTTGCTCATTTTGCTGAAATTCCCCATACTGTCTTTCTGAGAGTGACTCATAAGAGCTTAGCATTCACAGGAAAAGTCTCAACATGTTTCTAAGTGATGCATTGTCTGAAGGATCTTTGACATTGTCCTGTAGTTAGTTTTGAAGATGTTTTTTGACCTAGATTGCTTGTGGTCAATACAGAATGACTGCATAGAATTGTTCCAGCTATATCGCTGCCCCATCCTGTCTTGTGCCAGGGGCAAAGACTGTACTAAATTTTTGGAAAGTACAATTTCCTGCTTACTTCGGTGCCTATTATACTGGATCAGATTCCACCCGATAGCTATGATGTCAGTGACATCACTCTACCTCAGATTGCTACCATGAAGGTCTCTATTGCTTTGAGTTCTTTGTTACAAGAGCTGGTAGTTGGATTTAGGACAATGAGTATTTCTAGTTTTATTATGATGTTGAGTGCTGCTTTTATAGTTGTTGTTCTCCTTCACTTTGGAATCTTTTTATGCAGTTTCCCAGATCTTTGCTGAAGCCTTCAAGGAGTATTTTCTGCAAAGCATGGCTTCCAGCCTAATTTCCCCCTCCCTCTCAAAAACTTTTTTCTTCCAGCATGCACATGTTAGCAGATTAAATATTGGCCAAATGTCAAGTGCCACCAACACTTTGGAGAAAAAAAAAAACCATGAAAGCCAGGATAGGAAAATTGCGCCTGTTTTTGATTCTTTGGACAGCTCTGAGAAGCATATTTTTTTTAGTAAGAACAAAGCTGTAATAAATAAAGAAGCACAAGCTGACTTACCAGATGTACTCAGTCTATAATGAAGGCCCTGATTTCAGAGATCTCACCATGTTCCTTGTATCAGAACAGATCCTTTAGCCTTGAGTTTACACCTATACTCAATGGTTTGCAGGACTGCTTGTACAATTACTTCAGTACCTTCATCAGATTTGGTTGCCAGCTCTTTACATCCTGGACAGTTTAACTTGTACTTATGGAAAAAAAGTCAGCACTTGCAAACACTGTTTTTATGATCATTTCCATGGTTCAGCTTCTAGCTCTCCACCTTCACAAGAACACTACGAAGACATAAATAAAACACAAATCAGGAGAAGGTATGACGCTTTAAAACAACTCTTTTCCTGAGCTCACCGTGGTTTCCTTTATGACAACTCTTTCAAGAATGCTCACAA
Organism: Pluvialis apricaria; assembly: GCA_017639485.1. NCBI lineage: Eukaryota > Metazoa > Chordata > Aves > Charadriiformes > Charadriidae > Pluvialis > Pluvialis apricaria. The sequence goes on along the minus strand of CM030044.1, from coordinate 52,198,951 downwards.
AATGTCTGCAAGTTAAATCAGGTGATTTATAGAAGGATTGTTTTGTTTCTTTGTCATAAATCATGCTTTGGTACTCTGTCTTCAGAGATCCTTAGAAGATAATCCAGCAAACAACGACAGTGGGGGAAGAAAAATGATTATGAGCATACTGTGAGTGCACTAATGAAGAAATTTTAACAAGAAAAAACAAGGAAAAACTAGAATTGTGTGGATTTCCATGTGACATCCCATACCCATCACCAGCACCATGAAGTTAAAACTTTGCAAGGAATTGGAAATAAGAATGGCTGTCATGGCCTGGCAAAGAGTGAACAGGTAGAGCTTTGTGATTCCTATCACTCCTGCTCCTGGAAGAGGGATGGGAGGCTGTCTAATAGTAGCAAAACAATACAGGAATAAGATTAGGGTGAGGCATTTAAACAGGTAAAATACTTTTTTTTCATAATCTGTGTCGTTGTTATGTGCTTTCTTTTGTGTTTGTTCCCATTTGGTGCAAATGCCTGTTATAACCCTCACTTTGACAGAGTAAAATACACTTTTAAGCCTTCAACTTTATTAAGAATTAAATTGCCCCCGTGAGACAAGAAATGCTAAGTGCTTCACTTTCTAGAGAGTGGCAAAAATAATGAGCGTATACTGAACTACTCAGGAGTACTGGAAGGCTGCTATAAGGTCTTCCCGGAGCCTCCTCTTCTCCAGGCTGAACAACCCCAACTCTCTCAGGCTGTCCTCATAGCAGAGGTGCTCCAGCCCTCTGATCATCTTCATGGCCCTCCTCTGGACTTGCTCCAACAGGTCCATATCCTTATGTTGGGGCTCCAGAGCTGGATGCAGTACTTCAGGTAGGGTCTCATGAGAACAGAGTAGAGGGGCAGAATCACCTCCCTCAACCTGCTGGCCGTGCTTCTTTTGATGCAGCCCAGGATACAGTTGACTTTCTGGGCTGCAAGCGTGCATTGCCAGCTCACGTTGAGCTTCTCATGAACCAACACCCCCAAGTCCTTCTCCTAGGGCTACTCTCAATCCATTTTCCACCCATCCTGTATTTGTGCTTGGGATTTCCCCGACCCATGTGCAGAACCTTGCACTTGGCCTTGTTGAACTTCATGAGGTTGGCATGGGCCCACCTCTTAAGCCTGTCCAGGTCCATCTGGATGGCATCCCTCCTCTCCAGTGTGTTGATAGCTCCACACAGCTTGGTGTTGTTAGCAAACTTGCTGAGGGTGCACTCAATCCCAACATCCATGTCACCAACACAGATGTTAAATAGCACCTGTCCCAATACGGACCCCTGAGGAATGCTACTCATCACTGGTTTCCACTTGGGCATCGAGCCATTGGCTGCAACTCTTTGAGTGTGGCCATCCAGCCAATTCCTTATCCACCATGTGGTCCATCCATCAAATCTGTGTCTCTCCAATTCAGAGACCAGGATGTTGTGTGGGCCAGTGTCAAATGCTTTGCATAAGTCCAGGTAGATCATGTCAATTGCTCTTCCCTTATCCACCAACACTGTAACCCCATTGTAGAAGGCCACCAAATTTGTCAGGTATGACTTGCCCTTGGTGAAGCCATGTTGGCTGTCACAATCACCTCCTTATTTTTCATGTGCCTTGGCAGAGTTTCCAGCAGGATCTGCTCCATCATCTTGCTGGGCACAGAGGTCAGACTGACTGGCCTGTAGTTCCCTGGGCCTTTCTTTTCTCCATTTTTGAAAATGGTGGGGTTACCTTTCCCCTTTTCCAGTCAGTAGGAACTTCACCAGACTGCCACAACTTTTCAAATATAATGGAAAGCAGTTTAGCAACTTCATCTGCCAGTTCTCTCAGGACCCGTGGATGGATTTCATCAGGTCCCATGGACTTGTGTACATTCAGGTTCCTTAGGTGGTGTTGAACCCGATCTTCACCTACAGTGGACAGTTCTTCATTCTCCCAGTCTCTGCCTTTGCCTTCTGTGACTTGCATGGTGTGGTTAGGGCCCTTGCTGATGAAGACTGTGACAAAAAAATCGTTGAGTGCCTCAGCATTGTCCATATCCCGGGTGACCAGTCTCCTCTTTCCTTCTAGAGAGGGCCCACATATTCCCTAGTCTTCCTTTTATCACTGACATACTTACAAAAGTTTTTCTTGTTGCCATTGATGTCGCTGGCCAGATTTAATTCTATCTGGGCTTTAGCTTGCCTAACCGGGTCCCTGGCTGCTCGGACAGTTTCTCTGTATTCCTCCCAGGCTACCTGTCCTTGCTTCCACCCTCTTTAGGCTTCCTTTTTGCTTTTGAGTGTGTCCAGGAACTCCTTGTTCATCCATGCAGGCCTCCTGGCTTTTTTGCCCGACTTCTTTTTTGGGATGCATTGGTCCTGAGCTTGGAGGAGATGATCCTTGAATACTAACCAGCTTCCTTGGGCCCCTCTGCCCTGCAGTGCTTTATCTCATGATACTCTGCCAAGCAGATCCCTGAAGAGGCCAAAGTCTGCTCTTCTGAAGTCCAGGGTAATGAGCTTGCTGTGCACCCTTCTTGCTGCCCTAATGATCTTGAAGTCTACCATGTCACGATCACAGCAGCCAAGGCTGCCCTTGAGCTTCACATTCTGCAGTAGACCCTCCCTGTTGATAAGGACAAAGTCCAGCATAGCTTCTTTCCTTGTTGGCTCCTCTACCACTTGGAGAAGGAAGTTGTCATTGACGCATTCCAAGAACTTCCTGGATTGCTTGTGCCCTGCTGTGTTGTCCCTCCAACAGATATTGGGGTGGCTGAAGTCCCCCATGAGGATCAGGGCCTATGAACACGATGCCACGCCTACTTGTCTCTAGAGGACCTCACCCACTCCATCATCCTGGTCAGGTGGCCTGTAGCAGACCCCCACTGTAATGTCACCTGCCACTGCCCTCCCTTTAATCCTGTCCCATAAGCTCTCCCTCAGCAATTCATTCATCCCCAGGTGGAGCTCCATGCACTGCAGCTGGTCATTGGCACATAGGGCAACACTCCCTACTCATTTCCCCTGCCTGTTGTTCCTGAAGATTCCAACACTACAGTGGTAGAAGCCATCCCACATCTCTGTGATGCCAATGAGATCATAGCCCTGCAGGCATGCACATGTCTCCTAGCTCCTCTTGCTTGTTTCCCAAGCTAAGTGCTTTTGCATAGAGGCATTTAAGTTGGGTCCCTGCTGAAGCTGACTGTTCCCTGGCTGGAGTGGTTGCAATTCCTTTGTGCTGCTCTCCAAGCGGCATTCCTTTGAGGTGTCTTGTCCGTGTTTCCCCATTGACTCCTATTACCTCACATGGTGGTTTGGCCTCAGCCAGCAGCAAAGAACCATGGGGCTGCTCGCTGAACCCCCTGCATTTGTGGGGGAAAATTGGAAAAAAAAGGCAAAACTCGTGAGTTGAGATAAAGGCAGTTTAACAGAACAGCGAAAGAAAGGGAAAAACAACACCACCACCACTGATGGAGGAATGTACAAACCACCATTACTGATGGGACCCTGGAAGCCCCAGCCTGCTCCCAAGCATGACTTACTGCCCCCTCCCCTGGCCAGCTCCCTGGCTATAGTCTGGGCATGGCTCACAGTGTATGGAATACCTGTGTCCCAGGCCATCGCCTTGGGAAAATTAACCCTATCCTTTCCAGAACCAGGACATCCACCCCTTATTTTATACCATCTATTTCATGATCTTACAGTTCCCAATTAATTACCACCACTTTTCCCTGTCTTTTATGTCTACATGTACATATATACACATACAGATTTAATTCCCATAGTCTACGGGCCATCCCTCTAAAATGTCCACTGAGTTCATGTAATCCATGACTTTGGGCTCCATCTCTTAGAACAGTCTCTCAGGGCAGGTGAGATGGTGTGTGGTGCTGGTCTCTTGCACGCTGTATTTGGGGCTCATGGCTGGTGTACCCTGTGCAGCCCATGCCCACAGTCCGCAGGTTGAAGATATCAATCTCAAGGAAGTTGCTGGGCGCCAGCTGCTGAGGTCAGTTCTTATTACATCACCTGCTGCACTTTACTCCATTTCATCAAAGTCCATCTGTTATTGATTTGGGTGATTCTTAGTGTAGTACCATTGATAGCAATTATAGTAATGATGACATACAGTGGCATGGTTATTTAGCATTTAACATCATACAATTTGATTCATTGGCTATTCTCACCCAAAATCAGATCCCCATGAGGTACACATCAGACCTCCCCATGCTTCCGCATCACCCACCAAGTGCACCCAGGTTCTTGAGCAAAAGCAAACCTGTGGATGGGTTTGCCTTTGCCTGAGGTAGGACTAACCCAGACGGTCTTCCCTAACATGTTCTTCATGTGCACTCCAGGGACTTTATCCCCTTCTGCCATACGTGGAAGTTTTGAGTGGGCAGGGCCAGCTCAACTGGCAGATCCCCTGGTGTTGACTAACCAAGTAGCTTAATAGTCCATTGTATTGTTCTATCTTCCTAGAGGCTGGTGTGTGATAGGGGATGTGGCATACCCACTCAATCCCATGCTCTTTGACCCAGGTGTCTATGAGGCTGTTTCGGAAATGAATCCTGTTGTCCACTCAATTCTCGCTGGGGTGCCATGTTGCCATAAGACTTGCTTTTCAAGGCCCAGGATAGCGTTCCCGGTGGTGGCATGGGGCACATGTTGTGTTTCCAGCTTCCACCATTGTGAGCACATGGCACTTGCCTTGGTAGGAGTGTAATATAATCAATCTGCCAGGCCTCCCCATATTTATATGTTAACCATTGTCCTCCATACCAAAGAGGCTTTAACCACTTGGCTTGCTTAATTGAGGCATAGGTTTCACGTTTGTGGATAACCTGTGCAATAGAGTCCATGGTCAAGTCAGTCATGAGCCCACGCACCGTTGTGGTACTGATCAGCACCTGCTGTTCTTCAACCCTCAACAACCCTACAACATAATTGTCCTCTTGAGAGACCAGGCAAGATAGACAGCTGTTTAATTTCTTCTGTCTCCAAGGCAGCTATGCCAAAAGCCCACTGGTACCCTTTTGGGTTGTTGAAATATCCCCTCCTGAGGTAGTCTATGCCAAAGATGCATGGAGCCCCTGGCCCAGTCACAATGCGATGCTTTTGCCACTTGTTCCCAGTTAGGCTACTTCTGCCTCCAATACAGTCAACTCTTGGGATCCCCCAGTCACTCCAGAAATAAAAATGGGTTCTGCCCCTCTCTAGCTTGATGGTATTAGGGTACACTGTGCAGTGGTGTCCACTAGAGCCTTATACTCCTGTGGGTCTGATGTGTCAGGCTATCGAATCCACACAGTCCCATAAACCCAGTTGTCCCTTTCCCCCACCTGTCTGAAGGCAGGGCCCCTCTAATCCTGGTCATAGCATCTGTTACTCACTTCTTGCAGAAATGACTTGGAAGTCCCTTCAAGAGGGCCAGAGGTGAGATGAGGCCTTCTACTCTGTCTGGGGAACTGCCCGCTGGAAACTGGAGCAGCGCTTTTCCTGGAGGGATCCCCTTTTGTGATTGTTCTTCCTTGCAACTCATGTACCCATGCCTGTAGGGTCGAGGTAGGTTGCCCATCCCACTTCCTCATGTCCTTTCTGTGGTCGCACAGGAAAAACCACAGGGTGCCTTGTGGTGTTTACCCTCTATATTCTCCCTTTTGAGTAGAGAAATGCCTGCTAATAGCTGAGATACTGGCTCATACAGGCGAGGAATGGGACATATTCTCTTCAAGTTGCTGGACCTTCTGGGACAGTTTCTCCACAGCTGAGGGGTGAAGAGAGACTTCCTTCATATTGCCAGAGTCAGCCAGCCACCTCATCCACCATTGGTCCCTCTTTGCCTTTCCATTCCATCACTGCCAAGGAGTTGGCATATGACGATGGTGCGCTCTGTACAAACTTCCGCCATATGGGCCTTGTGCATTGGACTTCATCAGGATCTGTGGGTAACTGTGCATTGTCTGGGTCATAATAAATCATCTCCCATACATCTAATTCCCTCAGGTACTGGATACCTCTTTCTGTGGTGGTCCACTTTCTTGGGTGACATACAACATCTTCACTGAAGGGGTACCCTTCCCTGTTGCCTGACAGGAGTTGCTTCCAGAGGCTGAGGGCTTGTGTCTTTTTCCCAATTGCCTTCTCAATGCCCCCTTCCCTAGACAGGGATCCCATCTGCTTGGCTTACCTGCCCTCTAATTCCAAGCTACTGGCCCATTATCCCAGCATTGGAGCAGCCAGGTGGCAGTGTGTTCACCTGGAAGTCCTAAGTCGGCTGAATTCTTTTCACATATCTTGCAGCTCACTTGGGAATAGGATCAGGTGATTATCTCTGGTTTCTGGATTTTCTGTCTTTCCCCTGAGAGTGTTGCATAATATCGAGCAGTGTTTGGCAGATACTGGGCAGGGCCCAGCACAATGCAGTCAGTTGTGCCTCTCTGGAATAGCCACAGCATTTTCATTTCAAATATTCCATCACTTTATAAGGGTTCTGTAGTTGTTTGGGGGTGAAGTCCCAAACCATTGGAGGTGAGAAGTTCTCTAGATATCGCACATATTCTCCCACATGCCATGCCACCCATGACTATCCAGCCTCAGGGCACATCTCTGGGTGGTAGTCTTAAACAGTTGTTTAAGCCTAAACAAGACCTGAAACACATTCAGGAGACATAGCAACAGGACCATGCTGGCTTGAACATCCCAAGGATATTCAAAATTCTCAAAAGCTGTCATACCTGGCCCGAAAGAGAAAAGGGAGGCAAAAGGACTAGGGAAAGTATCCCCTCCAGCTTCCCCCATAGATTGGGTGTGATTATTAATAAATTCTGAGAGATGGTGCTCAAGGTGCAGGCAGGACAGCAATACTGTATAAACACCCCAACATAACCACCTGAATAGTGATGTTATCATATCATAAGATAATATTACACAGGACAGCAAAATGATAATCCTGTTCCCCCTCCCAGAGGTGATAAACAGCATCACAGGGAGTACATAGAGCATATAAGAATTTACATAACACAACCATCCAAACAAATGAAGCAACATTGTGACCAGCAACTATCTAACTAATATGAGAAATGCATATAACAAATTTGTTTTAACAAGGTCTGGTTGGATCTGTTGTTATCTCAACTCTTTGGGCCTCATGTTGGGCACCAAAAAAGGACTGTCGGGGTTTGGCCCCAGCCAGCAACAAAGAACCATGTGGCTGCTCACTCATCCCCCCTCTCCCCCTCCAGTTGTGAGGGAAAATCAGAAGAAAAGGCAAAACTCGTGGGTTAAGATAAAGGCTGTTTAACACAACAGCGAAGGAAAGGGAAAAACAGCAACAACAGTAACACCGATAAAGGAATGTACAAACATGATTACTGTACCACCACTTACCCTACCCGACCTGGGAAGCCCCAGCCTACTCCCAAGCTGTGCATTCCTGCCCCCTCAACCAGGCAGCTCCCGGGCTATAGACTGGGCAAGGCTCAAGTGATATGGAATACCTGTGTCCCAGGCAAGCTCCTTGGGAAAATTAACCCCATCCCTGCTGGAACCAGGACACCTCAGGAGTCCCTGGCTCATCTCCGTAAGACTTCAAGTGTGCTGCAGTGCACCCAGCACATCTCAGAGCAAGAGGCTGATGGCCCTTGCTAGCACCACATCCCTCAAGCCTTGGTGTGTGGCCCCTTGGCTTGTCATGGGCAAGCCTGATAATGCCCCCTGTCAATGAGCTCTGTCAACGAGCCCTGCTAGCTCATGAGGAAATATTGCCTTCATCCTTTGAGAAAGATGAACCCTATCAGGCACCAGCAAGTCTGGTGCCATGTAGGCCATCCCATTGTCAAAAACCCCAAAATTGTGTTGGTAACACCAACCACGGAGCCAGGTATTAACAGACTGAGTGTGTCTGTCACTGCCTGCAACTGGAAGGAGAGAAGAAAAAATAACCTGTGCCACAGATTCCTCCCCTAAACATCCCAAGGCCCTGAAGTCTCTTTTAATCACCCTTGGGCTACGTGTTGCTGCTTCATCACCACCCACATGGAAGAGTAGCAGTGGGTAATAGTCCAAGGGCTAGGAAGTTTCCTAGTGATGTCCCTAACCCGCGCCCCAGGAAGGCAGCGTACTTCCCTAAAAGGACGGTCTGCCTGGCATATAATTGCCATCTCAGGCAATTTTGAGTATGTCATGTGCACTATTTACACTCACATTTATATTTTGCCAGTTTTGCCAAGGTGGTGTGGGGTGGGACAGGATGTGTAGTCCCTCTCATAGAGGAACTGCACAGTAGATGGGCACAGACTTTTTCTGGAAGTGCACAGTGAGAGAATAAGAGATGATGACCATAAATTGAACAAAGTAAACTCTCAACTGACATATGGAAAAACTTCTTTCCCTTGACAGCTGTGCAGCCCTGCACAAAAGAGGTGGGGAGATTCTTGGGGATATCAAGCTTCTCACTGGAGAATACTGTTGGGAAGCTGATCTAGTTGACCCTGCTTTGAGCAGAGGGGCAGGACTGGAAACTTCTAGAAGTCTCTTCCAACCTGTATTTTCCTGTAAAAGTCAGTCCTGTGGGAAATGTCAATGTTGTGAAATATTCGACAGTGAATGAGACTTTTGATTCTGCTTAAAAAGGAGATTTTCAGCATTTCATTTCAGAATTGCTAAAATATTTCAATTTTATTTGAACAGAGAATAAATATAATACTTTATACTGTCAGACTCGTCACTGAGCAATATTGCCTAAACACCACTTTCTTTAATTTTGCAAATAAAGATTCCCAAGATAAGTAACAACCTTTTCTCAGAGTAAGGTATCCATAATCCAGGCAGGGAACCCAAATCAGAAAGCATAAGAGAGACAGGGCAGAGTCACAGCTGCAAGCAAACTAAAGGTCTGAAGAATTGCCATACTCAGATATAAACAAACAGAGCAAACAGAACTGGCTCAAACAAGAAAAATTTGGCTTGCTGAATCGAGCCAGAATGTTTGCATGTTGCTTGGAATCTTACATAAAGAGAAAATGTGTTGTTTTTTTTTTTTTTTTTGCTACAGTTGGTACTGTATTTTCTAAATATTATGATGAGTTTTTTTTACTGTGATGAAAAAAATACTGAGTATCTGCAGTGTATGCATCACCCTCTTATAGTTTTTATTAGAATGTCATAATTGTAAGAGCTCAAATGCATTCTGACTCTCTAACAAGAAATTTTAAAAGGTCATCAGCAGAATGCATAATACATAAAATGTGCTCAGCTTCCAGTCTATTGATCATTATTAGTGCCTTCAGAAGAGTTGTGACCTGGTGTCAGGCTAGATTTGTCAACACAAAAAACTTCACCCCATTTCTAAAGCTGAAAATGAAAAATAAAAAATCCAGTAAACTTTTAAAAAGCATTCACTAGCACTGAATTTCTCACAGTACTGAAAGACCTTGCAAATTGCTACTTGACATAAATGTGAAGCAATGGGGAGAACAAAGTGAAAAGAAAACCCTTATTAGAGCTGGTCTATCTGTTAAATGCAACCTACAAGATGTTTGTTCTTCCTAAATCCCTCCCTTGTAAAGTGCTTTTCAGGATTTGAAAGTCAAAATCTGACGTCTGACCAAAATCAAAGAAAGCATCACTTTTCCTTTCTGAAAGCTGGAAAAAGACAACTTCATAAAATTAATTCCTTCTGCCAAATGCTTCTTTTTTTTTTTTTTCCTTCAGAAAAAGCACTCATTTATTTGTCATCTTTGTATTGAAAAAATTGCTTGCAGTTGCAAAAATAGCTTTGAGATTCTTCATTCTGTCTTTTTAACCATAAAGTCAATCTCTGGTGCACTGAGTACTAACCATATCATGGAGAGTTGGTATTTGTTTCACAGAAATTCACCACGCTTGCTATGCGCTGCTCCTGTGACGCTTTGACTCTGCTACAATTCTTGTCAGTAATGGAACCAAACCATGATTTTCTATTTATGGGCAAAGTCACTGTTGCAGAAAACCTCTGACTTACACCAAAACAAACCAGATTTTTTAGCTCACTGTATTGATGTTTCCTCTTTCTTTGTTTTAGGGTGCAATCTAGGAGAATTCAGAGTTCCCCAGAAAGGATTCCCATATATTTCAATGTATCAATCCTCCAGCATTACAGTAAATACAAAAGCATTTTTTTCCAATGTCTGCTGAACTGTCTTCATCCACATTATGGGAGAGGTGTAGTGGTTCTCCAGGGATGATGTGGCACTCCCACTTGTCTCCCTTCCTAACTTGCTTGAGCAGAGAAATCCCTGTATACTCGGAGTCCAAGAGAATTGCAAAGGAAAGCTGAAGGTAATCTTCTCAAACTGTGAGACACTGTAGATTTTCAGGTGGTGTCCTCTGCAAAGAGGAAGCAATTTGTGTGTCGTGTGATGCCCTTGTGTAACTTCACGTGTGTCTATTCTTCTTTATTTATTTCTTTCTATTTATTTATCTACCTACCTACCTATCTGTATTTTCATCTTTAGCGTTCCTGTCATCTAAGCCTGTATGTGTTTCTGAACCTGTATCTATGGGTGTGTTCATATGCATGTACATTTTGCCTTTAAATAGAAACCCAAGAGCAGACCTGATTCAGGAGACCAATTTCTATTGCCAGGATATGCTCTGGTTTCCTTAGGTGCTGACTGTATGTTTCTTGTTCTGAAGGTTTGTACATTATCTAGCACAGACACTGCATGTCTGTGGCTTTGAAGAGATAATTGTATCCTAAATATTAGGGACAGATGACTAAATTACAAACTGTCTCTTGTAGCAACATGCACATGGATTATTCTGGGCCAACCAATCTTTCATATTTTAGGCTATGCTTGTTTACAGGCCAGTTTTTTATGCTGGACATACCATGAAGTGTGAGCTGAAGGTTACACATTGGCTGCATTGAAGGGGAAGAGGGCTTTGTTATACACTGCTCATTAGCAAGGGCCTCAGGATGACATGCATGCAGTGTGGACAGCAGTAACAGGCCTGGCTTTTCTACGATGTATAAGCTACATGCTTTTGGGGCATTTTGAGGTTGGAGAACATTGGAGAAAGTTTACTTTCAGTAGCCTATCATCTCTCAGGACATTTGCAAGAAGAAATGTAAGGTGTGGCACAGGGCTAGAGGACTCAGTGAATTTGAGCTTGCATCTTGAGTGGTATCACCAGAGCTGAAAGACTTACGCCATTGCAATACATGCTGCTTTGATGCTGCTGTGACAGGCAATCTTGCAAAGCAGCAAAACTGGCAAACTGCAGAGCTTGGTAACAGCTTTGTTTCTGCAGAGGAGACACATGGTTCATACCTAGGCTTGGTGTGGTAGGCATGAAGCTGAATCCTTTACAGATCACCCAGTAAGTCTTAGGCATGCAAGTCTTGCACCTTTCTGGAACTAGCTCCATCTGTGAGTTGCTAAAGGGAGGCAGGATATAGAGAGGTCCTGTAGCTAAGTGTGATTTTTTTCCTGAAATACATAGTCACGTTAACAAGTTTGGAAGTGCAGATATTTAGAAAAATAAGTGTATCTATATTTGGTGTGTCAAGAAACCCTAAGACTGTTCAGATGCTCTTTTATATCCTCTCTTGTGTGACTAGCTAATGGTTCTTACAAGGTCACTTGGAAACTGGAAGCAGCTGTGCTTCTCTTAGCTAAACATCAAGACATCCTGAACGAGACACACAGATGGTGGTAGTGAAATAAGAAAAGACTCCACTGGAAAATGGCCACAGGAAAACACATGAACCAAGACAAGAATTTTGTAGTGACTCGGTGGGTTCTGATTCTGGTAGTTAGAAGGTTTCCAAAAAAGCATCAAGGCGTCACAATATAACTACAGAGAAAAGCAAAGGTACCAGAAAAACAATCTGTCACTGTATAGTCTTTTTTGGATACCTCATCTACTTATGAATGGCTATGACTTATAAAGGTCTGCTGCTCTGTGTAATCTCTATATCCACAGAGAAAGACAGGTATGCCTGCCTGAAGATGTCTCTGTTGTCTTCCTCAGGCTACTATATTGCTTTGTAGCTCCAAGTGAATGCAATTTTTCTTAGAAATGTAAATGAAAATATTGAATATAAATATAGAAATTTACTCATTGAAAATAAATTCAGTATTATTATAAACTCTGGAGGTAACTGTCTTTGCTAGCATTTGCTATAACAATTTACCTCTATTGTGCATTTTCAGGGACAAAATACTGGCTAAACCTGGCTTGTGAAAGGCTCTGGTGGAAAACCTGGCCATATTAGTGTAGGAAGGTAGACTCAGCCTGACACCCATGTGCATACTGCAGCAAGAACGTCCTTGTGGTTTTCCTTTATTTACCAGTAAAGGTTTACTGGGAGTTGAGGAAACTGGTTGAAGTTGAGAGAAAGGGCAGCAGAATGTATTTTTTCCTGTGTAATTTAAGTGGGAACTGAATCTGAGATCTTAAAAGCCATGGTGATTGCAACTGGGAAATTAAACCCATTTGCTTATTAGTTGTGTTTATTTTGTTTAAAAAATCCATTTCAGGATGCAAAACCTGTTCTGATTAACTTTTTTCTCTTTGTACATTCAACACATTTAAAGCAGACAATATAAATAAAAGCAGATTTTTAAAAACTGTTTTGTAGGCTTCTAATGAATTTCAATTTCTGTTCAAACAACTTGACATAATGGCATAACTAAAAATCCAATTCGTGTTAAGAAAATTATGTATGATGCATTTGTACTAAATAAAATTAAGGCTCTTTCTATATATGTTATGTAATTGCCATGGCTTTCTGATTACCAACAATTAAAGTAAAATTTAAAAAAAAACAAACCTCAAACCCCTATTTCAGAAGCTAACAACTGTTAGAAATGTAAAATAAGGCTGACACTTATTTACATCATTATGTCCTGCGTCCTGATCCAAAAGCTTCTGGTCCGTTCTGCCTGACCCAGCCCAAATGGAATAACTAAATGGTCTTAGAGCCAAAGTCTTCTATTGTTCCTCAGTGGATTTAGCCAAGACAGCTTGCCCAAAATCACAGGTACGAATTTCATATGAAATACTATGATTTCCTAAAAATGATGAGGAATGGATTAAGTTGCAACAGAAGAAACCTAGAACTGAGAAAAGCATTCTACAGCAAAGATAGTGGAGTACTGGGATGGAATGATGAAAGGATGATGAGTCTTGCTGGAGAACATGCTAGATATATATCTTTCAGAGGAATGTATTAGATAAAGCCAACTCTGTCATGATTTCAGAGTGGGAGACAGCCAGTCACAACCCTTCTGTCCCACTTTTCAATATTTCTGTAGCACAGTAATCTGTGAATGGCAGAAATCTTTAAATTTCATGAGTGTTGAAACTTGATTACAGGTTCATACTTAAATGGACTTCAGTGGGAAGGTTAAATTATTCCCTTGCAAAAGTAATAAGACCATCTGTCTCTCAGAACAGTCACGTCCCGCATATAGTCTTTAAAACCCTAGTACCAGCCAACCCCCTACTTCCTGAAGGGACTTCGCTCCCTGTCCCCACAAAGAAGCATGCAGAAAATGGGTTTTGTGTGTGTGCTGCATATGCTGCTTGGAGGAGGCACATGTGAGGTGAATCATTGCATGTGAGCATATTGATACCTATGATGCTGAGAAGGATACAAGAAGGGAGGGAGGCGATCCCTCTTGTGTAAACAGAGTGGTTTATTAATGAAGGTGACTAAGTCCAGAAGAGCAGGCCACCTGGGCACAGACACTTCTGTTAAGTCATCAGCTCCTGGTACACGTCTGAATGCCCTTAGGCTGTGAAGACAGACTTCAGTTCTCTAGAAAAGGCAGGTGTCCTCCACAGTTGTTTGTGAGACTCCAGACGGTACTTAGTTCACCTCTTTTTAGGATGAAGGCATGAACCTCTTCCCCCACTGAAATACTTCTTATTAGGGAGAGAAAGTTTCAAACAAATCCCATCCATGGTACCATGCTTCAGAAATAAAATTAAAAAAAAGAAATACCAGCTGCTCTTGTCAGGTTGGGTTGATTGCTGTAGCTGTGCTTTTCTCTGCCAGGTCAGGCTTTTGACAGAAAGTGGTTTATCAGTGATTAGTGTGGCATCCTCACCTTTCCCCACTGAGGTACCTTGCCAGACTTCCTCAGAGTGCCCTGAAGAGTCTCCTGAAGTTGTGGACAAAAACCAGGGAGGTCAAGGGATTAAAAGTAATGAAGAACCTGTAGTATTCATGGAATTGGAAAATGCGTATTTTTTCCCTGACTGCATGACAAGTTCTCAAAGCTTTTCTTCTAAATGTGTACTTAATGACAGCTGTGTCTGTAATCCTTATGTGATGACTGGATTGAAAATCTACCTACAAGCACAAACTACTTGGCTAGGGACAATAAGAAAGAGTGATTATTACATTTTTTACATTCAGTTTTTAGATTTCAGTTTGGTTTGAAAGACTATTACAGTGATGTCTGCTACATCATTAGAGTTACAGTTCTGTCACAGTTTCCACTACAAAGGCTTATTTTCACGAAATTAACTCAGCCATAAATATTTATACTGGGCAGATTCTTGGCAGAAGGAATACTGAAGGATGAGCAACAGGAATGGAAGTAAAGTTATTCTTATGCAGGTCTACTGATGAGTTACAGCGTGTGTCTGACTGTCCAAATGATTAATAGCACTTCAGCTCTGTCACACTGTATGAGCTCATTTAGACACATTGTAGGATAATGCTCACTGTAGGATTGCTGAATGAAATGTGCTGACCTGCTAGAAAGTAAAGGGGTTTTGGGAAGACATCTAGAACCATGGTGCTGATGTGCTGGTGTTCTGGTGACCAGAATCACAGCTCAACATAACACCAGTCAAACAAATCAATGGGGGCTGGAGAGGGACAGAGCACAGGGTCCATAATCCAGTAGTAATGCCACTAATGATATTACTACGGGTCAATCTAGTTTGGACCATACTGAACTGGAAGCTGTGTGACTGTAAGAAATTCTGTCCCCTCACAAATTATAGGTCAGCGCTGTCATCCTGAGTCACAAATCTTCTACCATTAAGTCTGGAGCAGTAAAGGCAGGTTTGCTCCCCAAAAAAGCAGGTAAATTATGTTTTCAATACATTTTCCAACACACATTACTGGCCATTCTTTTGCATTCATGTTAAAAACACATTCACCTTAATTCCCCAGCCTGTTACAACTCAGGGCCGTTTAATCAAGTCAAGCAACAATAAGTGAAGTGTTAATAGCATCCTTAAGGTAGCAGATCTTTTTCTAGAGGTAAGTACAAGAGGTGGTCACACGGTGACAAAGAGTGGCATGTGCCTTTCTCGCCAGGGATGCAGAAGGTTGAGGCCTGTCCAGCTCCAGAACCATAGGCAGTGCGTTGCTCCTTCCAGGACTGAAGAACTGCACCATATGGGCATCCCAGCTTCGATCAGAGCTACAGGCATTGGTTTCTATTGCATAAAGTTGGCATACCATAACTAACCATCTCTAAGGAGGCAACAACTACTCAGAACCTGTGCTGATGTGTATGACTAATTGGACATGTTATCAGCATGTTGCCAGTGTTACAAATCAAGTAGACAGATGCTACCCTATGTGATGTCTACATGCACTTTCACAGTGTGATGTGGGCCCCAGTCAATCATCTAAGCTGCCAGACACATTGAAAGTAAATGCAGGCAATGGGATCTAGAAATAAGCTAGATCTCCAAGTAATCTGAATAAGACGAGCAACAGAGGAATCCAACATTGCAATTTTGACAGATTTTCAGGCTGCTGGGTTGTGTTGAAAAACATCTTTTTGCCTAGGACATTCACAAGTGATTCTCACTGGAGGATTAAAAACAAACAAAAGCTGTCTTGTTTCCAAGGGCAGAACTCAGCCCATGCATGCTTCTATTCTTCTCTGGGAAGCAATGATTTTTATCTGTGTTATGCACTGGGCCTCCAGACCAAGCCAACCAGCAACTATAGCTGGTATCAGAACTGTCCATCCGGCAGAGTAAACCTGTATCTTGAAGGCATTACTCTAGGTAATGGGAATTTACTCCTCCACCATTGGGTTCATATATTGGCAGGCAATATCCTTTCTTTTCTTTCCTAGGTAGCCTTCCATTTCTAGGTAGCTACCAGGAACCTGCTCTGACTTTTTTAATAATTGATTTTTTTCTGTGTCAGGAGAAAAGGAGTCTTGGAATTAAGCAAAAGTGGTCCTTCTCTTGGAAAAATTGAATCTGCATCCTGTTGACAGATCAGAAAATTCCAATGTCTATTGTCTAATTAGTCACAACAATGATGAGCCGTTAAGTGCATTGTCTCTGAATTGAACTCTCGACATTTTGTGGGGGAGTATCTTTTCCTTGCATCTTAAACAGTAACAGTTCTCTGAAGGATAATCATGCCATAAAAATCATACTCCATTTTCTTCTTGTATCTTAAATGAAGTTCTTTATATCCAACTCAGTGCAACTAATCTTGAATGAATAGCCCACCCAGGGATCTGGGAGACACAGAAGAGGGGTGTGTGTGTGCATGTATGAGATAAATCCTGTGCTGGCTGTAAATAAATTTATGAAAATACAGATGCTTTTCTACTGGTAGGAGAACTTTTTGTTAGCTGTTTTTTGTCTATGACATTAAATTCATGGTACTGTTTGTACAGGCCCTAGCATGACAAGGGACATGATTCCACTTTCTTTTGTTACCATACCAGATCAAACAGGTTGGACTTTTTTCGCTTTCTGTGACATAGCATTAATGTCAGCCATAGTACCTCAGACTGCAAGCACAAGTTTATTATCCCTGAGTTTACATTTGTGTTTATCTTTCTGTTATTCCCTGATGTTTGCTAGGCCTTTCCAATATCTCTGAAATCAGGTACATTGGATGTGACTGGCTGTATGCTAAATAAAGACAACAATTAGGTGAAATGTTTCATGTCAGCTTTTTCCTGTGCTCTCCTCTCCCAATGGATTGTGAAAAATGCTCTTTTCTCCTTTGAGAAATTGCTTCATCAAAATGTTTACCCTTTCTTCCCACTTTTATTGAAAATTAAAAAAAATACATGTATAATAATATAGATTTATTTTCTCAAATTAGTATTCCAATCCTCAGTGGGATTCCCTCGAGAGAGAGGAGAGGGTTATGAATTCATAAAAATATAAATATAACAATCAGAATTTATTTAAAATCTAAAGTTGCATGTGACAGGAGAAAATAACTCTTGCAGCTGGAAGTGCAGTCAGACTCTTCAGTGGCCTAGTGCACTTCTTTTATCAATATTCAACGATCAAATTTCACAGGAGACTGGTAGATTTTCATTTGCTGCCTTTAATTAATTCTTTGTTCATTACCACCTCTCCTGCTGCTGGCTGCAAGGCCATATGAATGTGGAAAAGACTTAACGTGAGAAAGCACTACCAGTTTTGTGGGTCTGCCGGGCCTGGGGGAGAGAAGGTAAAGATTACTTTAACTCCAGGTTCTAACTCCCAAGACAGAATCCAAATTCAGGCTCCTCTTCTCTTTCCAAAGAGGCTGCTAATGTCAGCCTGATCTCAGGATCTCAGAGGAACATCTATGATATAGCTCAGGCCCACCATATTTGAAGTTCTCATGACACATCACACTTCCTTGAGATCTGTCTTAATTCAATTTGTGCATGAGGACAGCAACCATGCAACACATGGGCCATTCAACTGATGCTCCCTAAAATCATGCAAGCCAGTAGCTGGGAAATGTGAATGCTTGCTGGAGTTGAGGGTCCTGGCACTAATTAGAGCAAAACCAGGTGGAAATCCTGCGTGGATTTCAGAAGTCAGTTACTCATTAACAGAGAGGGAAAGTAGCATTCTGTGGGCAGGTGCTGCCTGTTTCTGAGATAGCTTGCCAGGTTTACTCAGAGTGCCTTAAAACAAAAGCAAAGCCCTGCTCTCAGGGGAATTCCTAGCATCCTGGTTTTGGGCAAACTATCCCTGTGACTTCTGGTACTATTTTCTCCCGTTGCATGGTTTCCAGAGCAGTGTCTGTTTCAATACTCTTTACAATAAATGTAGCCAGGATTAATTCCAGGTCAAGAAGGACAAAAGAAGGATATCACTCGTGACCTTCTGCTAAAGGAACACATTGTGCACAGAACTGGGGTTGAGGCCTGGGCTGAGTGGGAAGCCAACCTTTCTGGATGCTGATTTGCTGACTAGAACAATTTCTTTTTCTCCCAAGAAGCACTTATGCTGCTGGTTCACCCACTGTGATGGGGAGTGTTTCTAGAGAATCAAGTAGTTGCCTCTGGGGGAAGACACAGAGACCTCTGGAAGATAGGTAAGAAGCAGTCATCACCTCCACCCAATGCAACAGTAAGCACAAACACATGATCTTCTTAAGCACTAGGTGGGACAGAAGAAATTCAACTGTCTTTGAAATAGATGCCATTTATCTGAGAAAGGTTGCTGGATGACAGGACATAGATGTATATATTTACTAGCGGAAGTGCTCTGCTTCTAGGCTTTGAGATCTTGTTTGTGTCCTGGGGGAGCAAAACTTTGTAGAAACAGAAGACTTTAGAGGCTTCATCAGATCTTGGTCTTTCTAGCTCAGGATCCGAACACAGCACTCCATTGTCCATGCTAGGGACTTCAGCTAAAACAGAAGGTCAAGAACCAGTCCTTTTGGAAAGGTCTGTCGAATGCTGAGAGTTTCAATGAAAGCAGTAATGAATAAAAAGATCGTGACATGACATCTGTACCACTATGGGGCCTGCATACCTTTGTGGCTAGTTAACTTCAGGGTTTTTTCTACCAGGCTTGTATTTGGAGGGGTTTGTGTAAGATGAATTCAAGGGACACTTTTGCAAAAAGTTTCCACTTCTCGTTTATGAGTTCAACTTGTGTCACTGCTTCCAACTTTACTGGTTCTGCTTCAGACTTGAGGAGGGTGTGTATAGCTGAAATCTGTCTGATGACTCGTCCTCCTCCTTAGCATATAGCACAGTATGAAGACAATTCTCCTCCTCCTTTTTCAGCAGTGGCCATTTTGCTGAGAGTGATCCAAGGTCAACGGGAGTCTCCCACCACTGGAGAAGCAGGAAGTTTTTTCCATCATGGCTCAGGTGCAAATTCCGACTGTTGATGGTATTGTCACCTTGGTGACTACACTGGTAATAGCCAGTGCTAATCATCTTTTTCTGAAGCAGAGATCTTGGTTATCTGTGTGATCTCTAATACACCATTAATTTTATTGTGTTGAAGTACTAAGAAGAAAATTAATTTTCTATTTTTGCTTAAATTGATTTGTGTCTGTGGCTGTGACTCTCTCTACATGCACTCTCTCTGCTGAACTCTGCAAAAATACTAATAAATTGCACTAATAGTGAAAGATACTCCTGTAGAGAGATAATTATGTCACAGAAGAAGTGCAAGAAGCAGACAAAAATCTCGCCATCTTCTAAAGGTTATGCTCATCTCTTGATAATCACACATGCCCTGAGGCTGGCTAATTGATATTACTGAAACCACAGCTTGCAGGACAAACTGTATTTTTGATGTGTTAAACGAAAATGAAATTAGAAACTCAAAATGTCAAAAACCTGTTTCAGATCACACACAATTTACCCTTGCTCCTATTTCAGCATATTCAGTAGCTAATCATCATATTCTCTTCCCTTCATCTAGACATTTGATAAGGTCAATAAATGCACATGAAAAGTCCTCATATTTAGCGTTCAAAGAAAGGCCTAGTCTTGGACAAGGAGGCAGCTGTGAACTGGAGTTTCCTTTTTTTTCCCTTAAAACTCAGCTTTGATTGTGATTAGTTCTTTTCACTGCTGAGAAGAATAAAATAAGACAGCAGTAGTGTTTAACAAATGATGCCAATATCTTTCATCAGTTGTGTTTACTGCATTTCTGTGTGAGACTGCTGCTCAAATCCTGACCTATAGTTCTCTGTTTTTTTAGGTCATGGTTCTTGCACTTGCTTTGTGTTTAATTTAGGAAGGATTTTACCTGATCTATTCCACCACATTTTCTTCCTTGCACTAATTTAGTCCTCCCCAAAAGATGGAGTGCTATTAACGCCATCTGCAGGTGAGAACCACAGTTCAAAAAGATGAAGACCAGCTTCTCCAAGGCAAGAAGCAAATGGCAAGATATCCAACTGGTCAGGTCCTGGCACCCCAAATCGCTTGAAGGTTGCTCGAAGGATGTGCAGATACATTGTGTACTTCAGAGAGCAGGGCATAAACAACAGCTGGTCTCCTGACTTGGAAGACACCCACATCAGCAAGCAGTTGCAAGTATGTGTGTCTTGAAATCTTACCTCTGTGAGACACTTGGCTGGTCCCATCTTTCTAAAGGCACAAACTATCACCTTCTCTTGAAGGTATCTCTAAGGCCTGTTGTTGGATGAGACATTGGAACAAGTGCTGGATCACAAGTTCTGGGTGAGAATCTGAGACATCTCAGTGCTTTGCCTTGCTCCTCATGAACAAATCCTGGCACATGGGGCTGCTTTGCTAGGTGACAAGTGTCTGAAACACCTCAGATCATAGAGGGAAGTGAACTTATATGCTCCAGCTGTTTTGGTGAGAAAGGAAGAAGTAGCTTTGGGACAAATGAATATGGAATGTGAGAGCTGTGATTAAAATCAGATACAGACTGAATTTGCTGGGTGGAAATTCACTTAGGCTTCATGGTGACAATAAAAATGCCTCTGTGGTTCTAAAGGTCCAATGGCTTGTGCTTCTGTTCTCGTAACCCCTTCCAAATGCCAGAGTGCTGAGTCAGCTGGCCAGGATGTGCACAAGCTGCTGAGTGACTGATTGGCCACTCCTTGGCTTTACTAGCATCTCTGTTTTTGCAGGAGGTCTCCCAAGTACAGGCTTCACCTTGTTTGAGAGTATTTGAAATAGAGAGATGGCAGCTGGATGCATCCAAGGGAAGGTGGTACTGTTTGAATCATTATCTAAGGAAAGGAAAGTCTTGGAGTGCACTGAACACTGTTAACCTAAGACTTTTTTCATGAAGAAGCAGTGGAGCTGTAGGAGGTGGTGTGCTGAACAGGAAGCCATTTATCTAATCCTCCACAAAAACCTCACATTTTCCATATATAATATCACTGGAAGGCTGATTGGTAGACAGTTCATTTGTGGACTTCATTCTGTCATTGCATCTGCTCTTTGTATGTGAAATGTCTTGTGAGATGACATAATCTGTATTGTCATAACTTCTTTATACTTCTTCATAAGCAAGGGTATGAGGAAGCTTGGTTAGCTGGCAGATAGAAACAAAATGCTTATAATCTCTAAAGCAACAATCCTAGGTACCCAAGCACTCACAGCATTTAGCAAGATGTGTATCCTTCCCTTTCTTCTTGGCATCAAAAGTTATTTTTTTAATCTGGCTGCTTCTGCTGGCCACTTTTCATAGTTTTGATTAGTTTAACAAAAAACCTCAGGTGCTTTCACTCCACTGATTCAGATGCATATCACAGAATCACAGAATGGTTTAGGTTGCAAGGGACCTTAAAGATCATTGAGTTCCAACCCCCTGCCATAGGTAGGGACACCTCCCACTAGACCAGGTTGCTCAAAGCCCCATCCAGCCTGGCCTTAAACACCTCCAGGGATCGGGCATCCACAACTTCTCTAGGTAACCTGTTCCAGTGCCTTACCACCCTTAAAGTGAAGAATTTCTTCCTAATATCTAATCAAAATCTACCCTCTTCCAGTTTAAAGCCATTTCCCCTTGTCCTGTCACTACATGCCCTTGTAAAAAAGTCCTTCCCCAGCTCTCCCGTAGGCCCCCTTTAGGTACTGAAAAGATGCTTTAAGGTCTTCCCGGAGCCTCCTCTTCTCCAGGCTGAACAACCCCAACTCTCTCAGGCTGTCCTCATAGCAGAGGTGCTCCAGCCCTCTGATCATCTTTGTGGCCCTCCTCTGGACTTGCTCCAACAGGTCCATGCCCTTATTATGTTGGGCGCTGCAGAGCTGGACGCAGTACTCCAGGTAGGGTCTCACAAGAACAGAGTAGAGGGGCAGATTTGCCTCCCTCGACCTGCTGGCCGTGCTTCTTTTGATGCAGCCCAGGATACAGTTGGCTTTCTGGGCTGCAAGCATGCATTGCCAGCTCACGTTGAGCTTCTAATGAACCAATACCCCCAAGTCCTTCTCCTCAGGGCAGCTCTCAATCCATTCCCCGCCAAGCCTATGTTTGTGCTTGGGATTGCCCTGACAAAGATCTTGAACAGCATGTGTTCCAGTACTGATCCCTGAGGAACGCCACTCATCATTAGTCTCCACTTGGACATTGAGCCGTTGACCACAATTCTTTGAGTGCAACCGTCCAACCAGTTCTTTATCCACCAAGTGGTCCATCTGTTGAATCCATGTCTCTCCAATTTAGAGACCAGGATATTGGGTATGACAGTGTCAAACGCTTTGCACAGGTCCAGGTAGATGACATTGGTTGCTCTTCCCTTGTCCACTGCTGCTGTAACCCCTTTGTAGAAGGCCACCAAATTTGCCAGGCATGACTTGCCCTTGGTGAAGCCATGCTCGCTGCTATCAATCACCTCCTTATTTTCTATGTGCCTTAGCACAGTTACCAGGAGGATCTGCTCCATGATCTTGCCAGGCACAGAGGTGAGACTGACTGGCCTGTAGTTCCCCGGGTCTTCCTTGTTTCCCTTTTTGAAAATAGGTGTTATGTTTCCCCTTTTCCAGTCGGCAGGAACCTCACCAGACATTTTTGTCTCTGTCCTGGGTGACCAGCTCTTGTGTTTCCTTCTGGAGAGGGCCCACATCTTCCCTAGTCTTTCTTTTCTTGCTGACATACTTATAGAAGGATTTTTTATTTGTCTTAATGTCCCTGGCCAGATGTAAGTCAATCTGCACTTGAGCTTGCCTAACGCGATCCCTGGCTGCTTGAACGATTTCTCTGTGTTCCTCCAAGGCTACCCGCCCCTGTTTCCACTCCCTATGGGCCTCCTTTTTCCTTTGATCATGTCCAGGATCTCCTTGTTCATCCATGCAGGCCTCTTGGCTTTTCTTGGCCTGCCTTCTTCATTGCAGGGATGTGTCGCTCCTGAGCTTGGAGGAGGTGATACTTGAGTATTAACCAACTTTCTTGGGCCCCTCTTCCCTCCAACACTTCATCCCATGGCACTATCCAAGCAGATTCTTCAAGAGGCCAAAGTCAGCTCTCCTAAAGTCCAGGGTGGTCAGCTTGCTGTGCACCTTCCTTGCTGTCTCGAGGATCTTGAACTCCACCATTTCATGGTCACTACAGCCCAGGCTACCCTTGAGCTTGACACTGCCTACCAGCCCCTCCTTGTTGGTAAGGACAAGGTCCAGCACAGCTCCTCTCCTCATTGGCTGCTCTACCACTTGGAGAAGGAAGTTGTGGTCGATACAATCCAAGAACCTCCTGGATTGCCTATGCCCTGCTGCGTTACCCTTCCAACAGATGTTGTGGTGGTTGAAGTCACCCATGAGGCCCAGGGTCTGTGAACACGATGCTTCCCCTATCTGTCTATAGAGGGCCTCATCTGCTTGGTCTTCTTGGTCAGGTGATCTGCAGCAGACCCCCACTGTAATGTCCCCTGCTCCTGATTTCCCTTTAATTCTGACCCATAGGGTCTCAGTCAGCTCTTTATCCATCCCTAGGCCGAGCTCCATGCACTCCAGCTGGTCGTTGATGTATAGGGCAACACTGCCTCCTCATTTCCCCTGCCTATCTCTCCTGAAGAGCCTGTAACCTTCCATGCCAACACTCCAGTTGTAGGAGTCATCCCACCACGTTTCTGTGATGCCAATGAGATCATAGCCTTGGAGGCGTGCACATGTCTCTAGCTCCTCCTGTTTGTTCCCCATGCTACGTGCATTTGCATAGAGGCACTTCAGCCATGTCTTCATTGAGGCTGACATGGCTGGAGCAGTTGTAATTACTTTGCGCTGCTGTCCAGGCGGCATTCCTTTGCCATGTATTAATGGTGCCTCCCCATTGGCTCCTGTTACCCCAGAAGCTCCCAGCCCATCTACATAAGACTTTGAGTGTGCTGCAGTATAGCCAGCAAATCTCAGAGCAAACGGCTGCAGGCCCTCGCTAGTACCCTGTTCCTCTTTCCTTGGTGCGTCATCCCTTGGCTTGTCACAGGCAAGCCTGATAATACCCCCTTCCTCCATCAAGTCTAATTTAAAGCCCTGTCAATAAGCCCCGCTAATTCTTGGGCAAAGACCCTTCTGCCCCTTTGAGTGAGACAAACCCCATCTGCTGCCAGCAGGCCTGGTGCTGCATAGGCCATTCCATTGTCAAAAACCCCCAAATTGTGGTGGTGACACCAGTCACAGAGCCACATATTAACAGACTGAACTCATCTATTTCTTTCACTGTTGTTGCCCCCAGCTGGAAGTAGGGAAGAAAAAATAACCTGTGCTCTGGATTCCCTTACTAGCTGTCCCAAGTCCCTAATATCTCTTTTAATCATCTTCACACTCCAATTTGCACTTTCATCACCCCCCACATGGAACAGAAGCAGTGGGTGGCAGTCCGAGGGCCACACCAGGCTAGGGAGTTTCTTTGTGTTGCCTCTAACCCGGGCCCCAGGGAGGCAGCAGACTTCCCTAAGAGTGGGGTCTGCCCTACATATCGGACCCTCTGTCCCCCTCAGAGCTGAGTCACCCAAAACTATAACCCTCCTTTTCTTCCTTGTAGAGGTAGTCTTAATATGGTGAGTAGGCCTTTCTGGTCCTGGCAACTCCTCTGATGTATTTGGACTGTCAACCTCATTGTCTGTTGGCTGGTCTGCCATGCCCAGGGCCTCGTACCTGTTGTACAGAGGAACCTGGGGAGGGCAGGCAGGCAAGGAGGGGGGTCGCTTGCCACCCCTAGCACAGACTTGCCTCCATTCATGGTTTTCTGGTAGGCCACTGCCTAGTGCCAAGTCACTGTCCCTCAAAACAACAACTTGGCCATTAACATCCTGCTGAGCTGATGCTGATCCTTCATTTCAGACCTTCAGCTATCTGACTCCAGAAAATCTCAAACAGTAGCCTGTGCTACAAAGCTGCAGAGGGCTGATTGTGATCCTGCCCTCATTATGGCATACTCACATTCCCAGGCTGTTTGCTTGCCTCCAGTACCACACTTTTCAGTCTCTTCAGGAACACGAGTAGCTGCTTGTCTGTAATTTCCCGTGCTTGTTAAAAATCACATGACTTAAAAGCATTGCCACTAAGTCTAGAAATTAAGTCTAGAAATCTTTGTGCTGAATGCCCAGGAGCCAAGTATTAGGGCTCAGCACTGGGGAGAAGAGTTATTCCCCTGCATAAGACCTGTAGATCTTAGAAGCTGTCCCCCAAAACAGAGAAAGTGTCAGGTAAAGGGTCAGGTCTGTAATCTAGCAGCAATGAAAAGCTGGAAGTTGTTGATTCCCTGTCTGACTGTAGGGGAAAATAAAGTCCATGTGTTTATGACAAACATACTTAATTTTGTAGAATTTGCAAGCATTTAGTGCTTTTTTTCCTCTTTCTCTTCTCTCCCCTGTAGTGTCACTATCAGGCAGAGTTAAGGGTCTTTGAGTGCTTGAATGGCATTTACATATATTAAGATTTAATTTTAAGTGCAACACTAGCTTCTCTGTGTTTCTGATGTTTATTTCTGGGGAATTACACCATCTGTGCAATTTACTTTACCAATATGTACTCTGCCCTTTAACTCCATCTTAATGCCACTCATGTGGGAATCCAGCATGTACTCTAACACCACAAACCACCTGATGGCTTGAGATGTTTTTCTTCTGCTCTTTTATAAATGAGCAATAAGTTAGTTAACAACTGTTCCCAGAGCTGGCTTCCCTCTAAGTTTGCCTGCAAGGGGAATTTATTTGCTCTTAATTTTTGGAATAGCCCTTTCCCATGAATTGCCTTCCTTTAGAGCTGTACTAGCCATTAAACTGCTTCTAGTCAGCTTACCAACATTGTGGAATACTTTGGTGATGCTTTAAAACTGTCCTGGTAGAACATTAAGTGTGGACTGATCTGAATTCAGTAATATCTGTTCTTTCACCCACAACCTAAATGGCCTGTGAGGGTTTTTCCTAGGGTAGAATTTGACCTATGGCATGGAGAAACAAGTGCTTCCAGGAATGACAGCAGTCTCAGGATGTTCTGACAAGAAAATATCAAGGACAAGAGAATATTTAATAGTGGCAACTGGAGACAGCAGTGAACCATATGTTCCTGTATGAGTCCCTCTACACTAATAGCCCTAACTTGTGAATTCTGTCTCTATTGGGCCGAGTTTTTAATGACCTTGACTTTTGCTCATACAGACATGGCAACATATATATATATTTTTTTTTTTTAAAAGGCTGCGAGGAAAGTAAAATAAAGAAATTTTTCATTGTTTATAATAAAATTTGGTGTTTAAAATCATTTGCACACTATGGGGAAAAGCTTTGACCTTTGCTGTTTGACACTTCTTAGAAACAAAATACAGCTTTCTCCTGGGGGCAATCTTTTAGCTACATAGTGGATTCTGATTCAGGATCTGAGAATGCTCTATCTACCTCATGTTTTAATAATCCAAGACAAAGGAGCCAGTAGAAAGTAAGCATATACAATCCTTAGATAAACTTCCTTGAATCTCCCTTTGCTCCATTGTCCTCAGCT
The DNA here is from genome assembly GCA_017639485.1 of Pluvialis apricaria. Lineage (NCBI taxonomy): Eukaryota > Metazoa > Chordata > Aves > Charadriiformes > Charadriidae > Pluvialis > Pluvialis apricaria. Next base: position 52,172,311 of record CM030044.1, on the reverse strand, counting down.
AGCTATATTCTTTGAGCTGTTCTTAGCTGCTGCTTCCTCGGAACTTGGGCCCTTGAGATGATTTAGAGACCAAGGCCTCTTGCTTTTCTCATCTCTAGACAAAATGCTTTAGAAAAGATGTAGCTGTCTCTGTGTCTGTCTAGTTCTTTGCCTCTTTTCCTGGCATTCCTCCCTTGACTGATTATGCAGAAGAGAGTCACCAGAGTCATCTACAAACACTCCTACCTTGCCTTTTCAGTTTGGAGGTGACATATAGTGAAATTCCAGGTCATGCTCTTCTGCTGCCAAGAATTTCTCTCCTGTATTCCCACCATGAGTGCATCTGGTCACCTGCAGATGGACAGAAGCACAGATATACACTATCCTGCTTAGCTGTATCCTGCTTAGCTGCTTTCCCCACTCTCAGGCATCTAGTCAGAACAGATTCACCACATCACGTATCACACGGTTTGAAAGCTGTTACTTTTAGGAAAATCTAAAGACGTGGCACTTAGGAGTTTTAAACACCTCTGCCATCTCATTTGGACAACTGTGCATTGTCCAAATGGAGATCAGTAACAAGTCATGTCCCTCAGGGGTCTGTATTGGGACCAGTACAGTTCAATATCTTTATTAATGACATAGTGGGACTGAGTGTACCCTCAGCAAGTTTGTGGACAACACCAAACTGAGTGGTGTAGTTGACAGGCTAGAGGGAAGGGATGCCATCCAGAGAGACCTTTACAGGCTTGCAAAGTGATAGGACAAGGGGTAACTGTTTTAAACCAAAAGAGGCTAGATTTAGATTAGATATAAAGAAGACATTTTTACTATGAGGCTGGTGAGACACTGGAACAGGTTGCCTAGGGAAATTTGGATGCCCCATTATTGGAACTATTAAAGGTAAGGTCGGAAAGCACTTTGAACAAGCTGATCTAGAGAAAGATGTCTCTGCCCATGGCAGAGGGGTTGGACTAGATGACTGTGACTCTATGATCTCTGCCATGGAGCAAATATCTCGTGCCAACGCAAACATGCTCAGATGGGCCCCTTTCTTCCATTCTTTTCTTGATTGGCATGTGTTCTTTCTCTGCCTGATGCCAGTTTAACAGGAAGGGAGTTTCATCAAGGTCTATGTTTGGTACTCCATTATCAGAAGTCTTTCCTTGGCACTTATCTTGGATACACATGCATGACCCTAACCCCACACAGCTACGGTAAAAGTAAGAAGCATATCTTGCATCACATCAAAGGGTCTCTCTACGCCTGTCTGAGCACAGAACTGGGACCAGGGAATCACAGATTCACAGAATCACAGAATGGTAGGGGTTGGAAGGGACCTTCAGAGATCATCTAATCCAACCTCTCCCTTGCCAACACAGGTTCACGTAGAGCAGGTTGGACACGAATGCATCTGAGTGGGTTTTGAGTATCTCCAGCGAAGGAGACTCCACAGCCTCTCTGGGCAGCCTGTTCCAGTGCTCTGCCAACCTCAAAATAAAGAAATTTTTCCTTATGTTGTCCTGGTTCCGGCAGGGATGGGGTTAATCTCCCCAAGGATGCGGCAGGGGACACAGGTATTCCATACCATGTAAGCCATGCCTGGGCTATAGGGGGAGCTGCCGGGGGAGGGGGCAGGGAGTGGCGGCTCTGAGCGGGCTGTGGCGGTGTGGGTCCGGTCGGGTGAGCGGTGCTACCGTAATAGAGTTTGTACATTCCTTTATCAGTGTTATTGTTGTTGTTCTCTTTCCTTTGCCGTTCTATTGAACTGCCTTTATCTCAACCCCTGATTTTTGCCTTTTTCTTCCGATTCCTCTGATGCTGTGAAGAGCTGAAATCAGGACTCAATAGACTTGGGGCCTATTAAGCAGGTATTTTTTATGGCAGCGCTGGGCGCACAGGGGATCTCTCCTCCTAAGGTGCACGCCGTAAAGGGTTAGTTATACAGCTTATATACATACCATATATACATATTAACAAGGTTTCCGGGAACTCATTACCATAGGTTACCGCCTTCCCCCGCATGGGCACTATGGTCTCTAGGTGGTCCTTCAGAAACTTCTGGTAGTTTCCTTTGTTTACTCCTCTTTATCACTCTATTCTTTTGGTGAACTTTAGTTCTTTGTTCGTTATCTGGTTGCCAAAGCCTCTGAGCTGGAGCTGGTTCTGGTGCTCGTTGTGTCTCAATGGTCTCAGGATATCCTGTTCTCTTTGTTCGGTGATAGTTGTAATAGTTTCATGCCCTGTTCCTTAAAGATAAAATAAGTTTCCACCAGGTCTTCTTCACCACGCCACAGCTGTGGGTGTTAAGCTAGCCGCCACCTGGTTCTTTGTTGCTGCCTGATGCCAAAATCACAACATATGTTCAGACAGAATTTCCCGTGTTCCAGTTTGTGCGCATTGCCCTTTGTCCTGTTGCTGGGCACCACTGAAAAGAGTCTGGCCCCATCCTCTTGACACCCACCCTTTAGATATTTATAAGCACCGATGAGATCCCCTCTCATTCTTCTCCAGGCTAAACAGACTGATGTATCTCAGCCTTTCCTCATAACAGAGGTGCTCCGTTCCCTTGATCATTTTTGTAGCTCTCCGCTGGACTCTTTCCAGTAGTTTCCTGTCTTTCTTGAACTGGGGAGCCCAGAACTGGCCACAGTACTCCAGATGTGGCCTCACCAGGGCAGAGTAGAGGGGGAGGATGACCTCCCTTGACCTGCTCTTCTTGATGCACCCCAGGATACCATTGGCCTTCTTTGCCACAAGGGTACGTTGCTGGCTCATGGCCATCTTGTTGTCCACCACCAAGATGGACAGGTCCCTCTCTGCAGAGTTGCCTTCCAGCAGGTCAACCCCTAACTTTTACCGCTGCATGGGGTTATTCTTACCCAGGTGCAGGACCCTACACTTGCTCTTGTTAAACTTCACTAGGTTCCTCTCTGCCCAACACTTTAGCCTGTGCAGGTCTCACTGTATGGCAGCACAGCCTTCTGGTGTGTCAGCCACTCCTCCAAGCTTTGTGTCATCAGCAAACTTGCTAAGAGTACACTGTCACCTCATCCAGGTCGTTAATAAATATGTTGAACAAGACCAGACCCAGTACTGATGCCTGGGGAACACCGATAGTTACAAGCCTCCAACTGGACTCTGCACCGTTGATCACAACCCTCTGGGCTCTGCCACTCAGCCAGTTCTCAGTCCACCTCACTGTCCACTCATCTAACCCACACTTCCTAAGCTTACCTATGAGGAAGTTATGGGAGACAGTGAGGCTGTTTCCAGCTGTCTGTAGAAGGCCTGGGGAAAGGACTGCCCTGCTGGGGAAAGGACTGCCCTGCTGGGGAAATGCACCTTTTCTAGCTCAGATAAAGCAGACAGTTAGAGTTGTTCGGAGGCAGACTCTGGAATTATTTTCATGGACACCTCTGTGAACACAGACACATGCCAGCAACTGCTGTCTCAAGCAAAAAGGAGGTAGCTGACCAGGCTCCAGCAACTGCTTTCCTCTGGTCCCCATGAAGATTTATAGAGGAAAAACTTTGGATAGAGCAGGACATCTTCCCCTGGGACTGGGACTGGAAGACAACAGAGGCCATCTAGTGCTGCAGGTTGGATGCTAGTCCTGGAATTTCCACTCATACAAGAAATGGGATTGCTCAGGCCCAACGAGGTCTGAGGTCCAAGGTCAAGATTCACAGGGCAACAGTACTGTTGTGAAGTGCAGCAGTAATCAAGTACCAAATTAGACTGCTACACACCAGGCCCACGACATCTTCCCTGGTGAAACCTGAGGGACTACGGGGGCAGGAAGGTGGGAAAATCTGATGGTGTGTTTCTCATATGGGTCCTACAGAAATGCAGCCAGCTGACAATGGAGGAAAAGCTCTTTCACCTAAGTTGTCATAGAATCACAGAATATCCTGCATTGTAGGGAACCCACAAGGATTGTTGACTCCAACTCTTGACTCCACACAGGGCAACTGAAAAGTTAAACCATTTATCTGAGAGCATTATCTAAACACTTCTTGAACACTGACAGGCTTGAGGCCACTTCCCTAGAGAGGTTGCTCCAGTGTTTGATGACCCTCTGAGTAACGAATCTTTTCCTAATATCCAATCTGAGCTTCCCCTGATGCAGCTTTAAGACATTCCCTCACGTCCTGTCACTGGACACCAGAGTGAAGAGATCAGCACCTCCCTCTCTGCTCTCCCTCATGAAGAAGTTGTAGACAGCCATGAGGTCAACCCTCAGTCTCCTCTTCTTAAAGCTGAAAAATACCTAGTATCCTCAGCTGCTCCTCAAAATCATGCCCTCTAGGCCTTTTGCCATGTTTGTTGCCCTCCTTTGGACACATTTTAATATTTTTATATCCTCCTTATATTGCGGAGCTCAAAACCGCACACAGCACTCAAGTTGAAGCTGCACCAATCTAAGTATTATGCGACAGTCACTACTTTTGCCTAGTTAGCTATCGTGTGCTTAATGCCCTTTTGGCCTCCAGGGCACATTGTTGACTCACATTGAGCTAATCATCAACCAAATCCCCTAGATCTCTTTCTGCGGGGCTGTACTCCAGCCTGGAGTTCCCAAATCTATACATACGTCCAGGATTATACCATCACAGGAGCAGAATTGGTCATTTGTCCTTGGTAAAATTCATACAGTTGGTGATTTCCAGCATTCTTACATGTCAAGATCCCTCTGTAAGGTCTCTCTACGCTCAAGGGAACCAACAGCTCCTCCTGACTTAGTATTATTGGCAAACTTGCTTAATACGCACTCAGCTTCTGTGTCCAGTTCATTGATAAAAACATTGAAGAGAACTGGCCCTAAAACTGAGCCCTGGGGATTGGGGATCACCACTAGTGGCTGGTCACCAGCCAGATGTTACCCCATTTACAAGTCTTTGAGCCTGACACTTCAGCCAATTGTTCATGCATCGTACTGTGTACATGTCCAGATGTATGCTGGGCATTTTGTCCAAAAGGATGTCCAAAAAGAGACAGTATCAAAAGCTTTGCTAAAATAACCCTGCCCACACATCCACTGCCTTCCCTTCATCCACTAGGTGGGTAACCTTGTCATAAAAGAACATTAAGTTAGTAAGGCATGATTTTCCCTTCACAAACTCAAGTTGGCTTTGACTGATGACTGCATTTTCTTTGAAGTCTTTTTCAATAACTCCCAGAATAATTTTCTCCATAATTTTACCAGGCACTGAAATGAGACTGACAGACTTGTAATTACCAGGGTCTTCTTTCTTGCCCTTCTTGAAAATGGGAATAACATTTGCTAGCTTCCAGTCAACTGGGATCTCTTCAGATTCCCAAGACTGTTGATAAATAACTGAGAAGCCTTGCAATAACATTGGCCAACTCTTTCAGTACCCTGGGATGAATCCTATCGGGCCCCATATACTTATGTGCGTTCAGTTGCAGCAGCAAATCCTGTACAGGTTTGAACTTGACCAGGAGCATATCACTCCCGTAGTCATGGTCCTCCACCCAGGGTTCCAGCGGTCACAAGGCCCATCATTTGTGTTAGACACAGAGGTGAAGGCATTCAATGTCTCTGCTTTATTTTCATCTCTATTTGTGAGGTGACCAACCTCATCGTGTATGGACCAGTGTTTTCTTTAGCCCTCTTTTTGCTGTTAACATACTTCAAAAAAGCCTTTTTTTGTTATTCACCACAGTACTTACAGTCTTCAATTCCAACTGAGCTTTGGCCATATCAATTTTCTCTCTACAGCATCTCAGTAGTTCTTCTCTATAGCCTGTCTTTGCTTCCAAAGTCCATACACTTTCTTTTTCCTCTTAAGTTCCAGAAGAAGATCCCTGTTCAGCCAAGCTGGCCTTCTGCCCCACTTGCTTGACTTTTTACACGTGGGAATTGCCTGCTCCTGTGTTCTTAAAAGTTGGCTATTAAAAAGTAATCAGCATTTATGGACCTCAATACCCTTGAAAACAAATTCCCAGGGGATCTTTCTAACTAGTTTCTTGAGCAACCTGAAGTCTGCTCTTCCAAAATCCAGGGTAGTAGCTCTGCTGACAGTTTTTCTCATACCACCAAATACTTTAGCATTAACCATTTAATAATCACTGTGGCCAAGACAGCCACCAATCATCACATCGCCCACAAGATCATCTCTATTTACAAACAACATATTTAAGAGCTCACCTTTCCTAGTCAGCTCCCTCAGTCCCTATATCAAAAGGTTATCTTCAATACTATTAAGCAAATTCCTTGACCTAATTGTGTCTGCTTTATGTTGGTTAATATCCGGGAAGTTGAAGTTGCCCATAAGGACAAGGACAACTGATCTAGGGATTTCCCTTAATTCTTTATAGAATAATCATACATCTGGTGTTGTATAGATGATCACATGATCAAAAAATCCAAAGTTCTGATGGTGACACCAGCCTCAGAGCCAGGTACTGATAAACTGGGTCTGCCTGCTTCTTTTGATGTCATTCCCTACAACTGGGAGGACAGAGGAGAATACTACCTGCACTCCTGATCCCTTTAGCAACCTTGCCAAGGCCCTGAATTCTCCTTTGATCACTCTTGGACTTCTCACTATGACTTGAGCCACATGAGAAAGTAATAGCAGACAATAATCTGAGGACCATACCAGGCTAGGAAATTTCCTGGTAACATATTTAAATCGAGTCCCAGGGAGGCAACAAACTTCCCTGAAAAGCAGCTCTGGCAGAACCCTCTGTTCCTCTCAAAAGGGAGTCACTTAAGACAATAACCCACCTTTTTTTCTTCATAGAACTGGTTATGATACAGGAATAGGCTGACCTGACCTTGGTGACTCCTCTAACATAGATTGACCATTATCCACTTTATGATGTCCCTGTCCTTCCAATTCTAGAGCTTCATACCTGTTGTGCAAATTATGAGCGTTACAGATCTACCCTCATTCTAGACTAGCAGCTCTGCTTCTCTTTTTAGCTCTGAGCTGCAGTGCTTTGTCCTATGTTTTATTCAGCCAATTTTACCTTTACCTTTTTTACCGATGGCTCAGAAGAAACACTTAGTCCCTTCCCTTCTGCCACCTAATTGGCCTTTGAACAAACATTCAGTCAAATCCCAGTGATAATCACTCTTCCCACAGTCCCCCTCTCTACTACAGAGCTTGGCTGCAGGAGAAGGAGAAAACAAGCCTGATTTTAGAGGCTTGTGACTAACCCCAAAGGAGAGAGTGCTGGCACTAAGAGTGGCAGGGTCCTGAGAGCTGGGGGAGAGCCCAGGTTATGGAGAGATGCTTCTCATCAAGCCCGAGATGTGGGTCTGTGTGAGGTTTCTGCTGTATCCGTAAGACCTTGTGCAGGGAGGACTGGCCTGGGTAAAGGAAGATTGGTTTTACACTAAAAAAAAATCCACTTTCCCTCAGCTTTCTCTCACTTGCTTCCAATGTGACATGACCAACAAATGGTAGATAGTATGGATTTTTTACTTTCAGGGACATTTCACCTGATGAGTCTATCTTTTTTTCTTAGCACTTCTCTTTTCACATTTTTCCCCTCATTCACTGAGAGACCTTGCTATGTCTAGGAAGAATTTGTTTTCCTTACCTGGTGCATGAGCAGTCAGTCAATATTGCATTTTCAATTGTGTTAACTCAGATAAAATGTAGACATTCAAAACAGGCAAAGGGCAGTTTGGCACCCATAACTCTCCCATCACTTTCAAAACATTTTGCTGGCATCTTGCTCTAAAATCATGTTTGCAGTGGTGCATGTTCTCTAGTTTTCATGCTTACAATCTCTCTCCTGATTTTCATTTAGTTTAACAATTCTGCAGATATCGAGCAAGTGTGGACAGTGTGCCTCAGGTAGTTCTTCAAAACTGGGAATGTGCTGTTACATAAGCCAGAGATTGCTCTCTGGTTTGATCTCCAGGTTATGGTATAGCAGTATGGCCATTATCTGTTTTTCAAATAAAGAAGATTGGTACAGCAAGTAAAGAAATAAGCTGTTGTCTATCTTCAGTGGGGATGGAAAACTAGAAATATATTTTAAAAAGCAGAAGGATAATTCAAGAAGACATTAAGAGAAACTTTCTGATGGCAAATACAGTGCTGGCCAAAGTTCCATTATGCAACTTCTTTTTGGAATTCCCCAGACAATCCTCCATCCCACAAACCAAACTTAAGCAAACTCCTCATTTTCTGGATCTTGAATGAGTGCAGCAATATCTTCTTTCATCCTGATCAGAGGCCTACCCTGATCTTCCAGAGGAGTACTCAGACAATTGCATAAACCAAACAGTGTGGTAGGGTTTATGAAGCAATCAGCTGTAAAAAAGGATAGAACGCTATGTTGTATTTATTCACTCCATGCTGTGCCTCAGCTTTGTGGGCTAATGAGGACAATATTAAGAGTATATAGTTCATGTTAATTATGATAGGGAAAGAGGACTATTTGATTACTGTTAGCAGCTTATTCTTGCCAAGTGATCTACTTACTTAGAAAATAAATAACCAGAACCTATTAGCCTTGGGGCAGCTTTAATTCACTGATGTAGAAAAATGGTTTAATCCTCCTTACTGGTAGTGAAAACAACAATCAGGTTGCATACAATTCACAAATGTGCTGTAAATGTGACTGTAATTAAAGACTCTGTCCTTTCAGGGAATTTTATATTATGGTATCCCACGATAAACATAATTAAATTTCTTGGGAAGTTGGATCCTTCAGATGAGTTAGAATTAGTGTTTGAGACATCGAAAATGCTGCTGCTGAGGTGTAAAAAGGAACTTAGGATCTGTGATAGCTGGAAATATGTGAGACTTGTATAACAAGCTCCTTTGCTGTGGCAGTCTTCCCATCCCTCTTGTCAGACTAGAGCACAAAACATTCATTCTTGTGGGTGTCTTCCCAGCAAGCGAACTATCTATGGTGGGGGAAAATCAAAGAACTGAGAGTTCATGCTGGCTTACTACCAAAAAAATTGAGTGTCAACAAATTCACATCTTCACTGGAAAGCACTTTCAACTGAAAATCTCATTGGGCCTCATCTCTGTAAGACTTCCAGGTGTTGGAAAATGAGACTCTTAAGAAATGGTGTCCATCACTCAGCCTGAAGGACAATCAGATTGTCATTCCCTTGCCTCTTCTGAGAAAAAAGCACAGCCAACATGTTAAAGAGTGACTACCTTTCCTCTCTGTGCTGTCACAAAAGCTGAACAAATGTTTCCTACTACAATACAGAAAAGGTCGCCAGCCAGTTTCTGGTCCTTGCTGAACTGATACCAGAAATAGGCTGCTAGCTGCAAATCCAGCTAAGACTAGCCTACCATCCCAAGAATGAAAGTCAGAAAAAAGCAAAAGAAGGAACGGCTTTTCTGAGGAGCGAGTATGAGCCACAGAAAAATAACAGCGCTAGGTAGGGTTTTTTTAAAGGCTTTAAAATCCTGAAATTCAAGGGAATTTTCTCTCTTTGGTTTCTTTTAATAAGCAGGATTGAGAAAATAATTCTTTAAAAGATAAGACTATTGCCTCTGCAGAAGAAAAAGCCAGGATAGGCTGGCTGTCAGAATTGTCTTGCTGTCCAGCAGATACAGCCCAGCTCTATGGAAAGCTGGCTTCCGATTACAAACTGTCATGCACATCTGCCACTCTCAAAGAACTGCCAGACATCCCCAAGCCAGTGTGCTACATGGGTTTCTCTTCTCAGCCTGGCAGACCATGAGCACAAGTAAGTGATGGGAAAACTGAAGATAACCCTGTCCAAGCCAGAACTTGCCTTTCCTCTACAATGGCTGGGCAAGGCTGAAAATCCACAGCTCTCATATTGCAGGCCTTTTGGGAGGTTATAGTCTTGTTCTTCATATGCTGCCTTTCCAGTTCAAAACTAAATCTAGCAGGACTTGGAAAGTGAGTGCTTGTGACTGAATCTATATCTGAACCACGGAGTGACCAGTTTTTATTGTGTTTCAATGGTGAGGGAACTTGGTGTCACACAGAGGAGGTGGCAGAAAAAATACGTAGTTTAAATTTCTGCTTTTGCTTTACAAGGCAGTGTCTAATTTTGCTGTAACCTGGTTTTCTGTGGTCACAGTTACTAGTGGTTTCACATAACCAGAAGATTAACAAAATGATGAAGATCTATTTCTGTATCAATACGCTATGGTTAATGGTCCTCAGTCACAAAAATATATGCTAAGATTTGCATAGCCTCTTCAGGCTCTTAAATGAAAACATTCAACCTACAGTGAAAGTCCCAGCCACATAAGTATGAAGGCAAAGGGGCATGACTCTTGCAAATGTAGTTAATAATCTAGTTTGGATTAATTAGTTGTACGTTATCAAAAAAGCATATGTAGTGTAATGATGCTGTAATTGGAGTTTGACTCCTCTGTAATCACATCCTGCCATCCGATTCACAGTGCTGGCTGGTCTTCAAAACCCTTTTCAAATACATATTTTACAGTAGATCCGGTGTTGCCAGAAGCCTAGCCCACCCTCTCCTGTGTTCGTCTCCCGTTGCTCGCTCAATACCCAAAGCCGTGGGGAAAATTGGAAGAAAAAGGCAAAACTCGTGGGTTGAGATAAAGGCAGTTTAACAGAACACCAAAGGATAGAGAAAAAAAACAATAACAATAACACCGATAAAGGAATATACAAACGCGATTACTGTACTGTTGCTCACCGGCAGAACCCGCACTGCCCCAGCACACTCCGAGACGCCACTCCCTGCCCCCTCCCCCAGCAGCTCCCCCTATAGCCCGGGCATGGCTCACATGGCATGGGATACCTGTGTCCCCTCCCATCCCTGGGGAAATTAACCCCATCCCTGCTGGAACCAGGATATCTGTGCAGTGCAGGGCTGCTTTTGAACAGGCTGCTGGCTTTCTCTTTAAAAGGACATGGGACTGCTACTAGTGGGAGACAAAGTGCCTGTACCAGTTCCAGTTGCTCCCACCAAGACCTGCTGAGCACAGTGTCCCTACAGAGCTGATAGTGAGACCACGGTTCATTTTTTGGTATGGCTTCTGGGTAGCCTGGAAGAGCTATAATTCTCAATATTTCCCCTATTCACAACCCTGTAGAATGCGAATATACTGATATCATATTCGACTTTCTAAGGAAACTACTGAAAGGACCAGACTAATCACCTGAATCCACTCTTAAAACCAGTTTCTAAGTCAGAGCGTATAAGTAGGAGAGAAATCTTCTGAGTCTAGTTTTGTATTTCACATTTGAACCAAGTCCAGGCAGAATAGTGTACATGAATCCAGCAAGTGGGTCCTTATAAAATGGGACTCAACTTGGTTTTGGTGTTTGATTCACATGTTTAGTATCTTGGTCTTCTGCAAGCCACTCTCTCACCCAGAACAAGCCCTGAAGCGTGTCTGCTTGCAGTTCATCTCCCATACAAATGAAGTACTCTGGAGAGCCATTGAACAACTCTGTCTATGGGAAAGAATGTGAATGATGCTACTTCAAACACTGTTCATTCTGTGAGGGATGCTGGCCCACAGCCTTCATGCTGCAAATACCTTCCAATCCATCCTGTCTCCCTTGTTCTTTAGACATGAGTGTGTTTCCCTGTTTTTTCCTAAGCCTTGCTTCACTCCTCATTGTTGTGTCCCCAGTAAGGATATGGTATTGTTGGTTACTGGTTTCAACAGATGGAACATCTGAACAAAGTCCTACGTGGGCCTGCAGGACCCTAGTGACAGCAGGCCATTAAATATGCTGCTGCTGAGGCTGGTTCTCATTCACATCTCCAACTTAACACCTCTGTAATCCACTTCACTGTCTCACCCCTGTTCACCATGAAGAATCTTCAGTGTCCTTCAGAATCAATATTGCTTTCCTCTACTAAACTAATACAAAATTGAGTTTTCAGGCAGATGCTGAAATGGGTAAATTGCAGGCAGAATGGAAACAACGTAAAAAGAGATAACTGCAAAGAACTCAGACAGAATGGACTGTAACTCAAGGCCAGAGCAGGAGGCTAGTACAGGTCAGTCTAGGAGGTTAAATGCACAATTATGAGACTGATATGAAAGGAATCAGCAGGATGGGGCACAAAGCTCGCCCAAAGAATAACAAGGCGGCCCCTTCAAGAAAGAGGAAAAGAATCCACCAAGAACTCTCAGGACCACCGCTAAGGATGAAAGTACATGCGCAGCTGGGAGGGGTTAATGTAATTAATTTGTAATTAATGTAATTAATAATGTAATTAATGTAAAAAATTTTCATATGTATAAATTGTCATGAATATGTCAAGCCTACATTGTAATAAATAGGGTCTAGCTAGAAGCTGTGGTATGCACGCTGGGCGGAGTGATCCCCCATGCATCCAGCACTGCAATAAAGAGAATGCCTGCTACATTGGTGTTAAGGAGTTTATTCCCAATTTCAGTGACAAAACTAGCCTCCTGACTCTGCTCTTTTTTTCTGCATATATCAAACCTGGTTACTGAATTATCTGTCCTTCTACTCCCACATACTTTTCCTCTCTCATCTGTGGAAAGGAGGTTGCTAAGGTCTCCCAGCTGAAATACACAAATCTTCTACCTTCTCCTCTTCATTGTTAGCCTTTACACCATGCAGTGCAATGCCTTCTTAAAGTGCTTTTGCAAGTTATGAGTTGTGATAACTGTTGCTTGTTAGCTGATAAATGACTTTGACTGCCAATATGTGTGCAAACATCTAAGTGATAACTAATCTCCTTCTGTGTGTTCACCTCAGCTCTCTGAGCAAAGGTTGCTCTTACTGCCTTTGTTTGTCATGTTGTGTTTGTCATGGATTGACTCTTTGGCTCATATGCTAGGGATCTACAAATATTAGGCTTCAACCACCAAGCTATTCAGGAGCTTCCCAGCACAGCTGTATAGCCTAAGAAATGCTGACTGATCAAAACTGGAACTCTTTCTGCAGATTTTTCCCATGCCCAACTAAATTTTCTGGGTTCTCAGTTCTTAAAGGAACCTAGTTTTGAAACCAGGAGCATGGATGTGGTAATCACAAAATTACTAAGAGCTCATGGGCCAGGTGGTGGGGCAGTGATTGCTAGGTCCTTGTCTGGTTTACTAATGCTAGGAATAAAATGTTGTCTTCACCAGTATCCTAGTAAGCAGAATACACCATGGAATACATACCATGGGATGACTCTTGTGTTTTTCTGTAGTTCTTTCACCTGGTATTACTACACTGTCCAAAAGAAGCCAATACAAACACTGATGCTGTAACCCATTGCGCTCACTGAAGATTGGGCAGACTGAAAGGTGAAGTCCCACCTGGAATGTGCACAAAGTGCACTGCAATTTTTTATGAAGGGGGGAAAGAGGGTTCTCCTTATTTGAGAGGATGTCTTGAGGACTATTTTTGTCTTTGTGTGACAGGACAAAGACTGAAGTAGCAAATAATGCCGTGTCCAGACCTGTCTATCCAGTAACGCAATGGAGGCATACACACAGACAAAACTGTCAGTGATAAAACATGGCTTTTAGGAGTGTAGGAATTCTGCAGAGTGTTGCATACAGAGGGTTGGTCTGTGGCAGGTTCCTTTTGATTACAGTGGTGCTTACACCACTGTAAATTGGTTTGCTGTGATTAGCAGATGCCTACCTGGTAAGTACTAAACTTGAAAGCTCCACCTGAACATGATTAGAGCCTCCTACCGTGTTTGGTGAGTTGAAGAGCGGGGAAGTAGAATACTTTGTCATTGTCAGGAGAAGGGGACAAAGGCTGCAGGATCTCTCTTCACAGCTAGCTGTGTATTGCGAGGTATCGGAGAGCATAAGAGGGGGAGTTGGGGGAGTAGTGTGGGCACTGGGAACACTGGAGTAGTGGGCAAGTGGGGCTCTTGACTTCCTTCCACACGTCTTTAGAGAACAGATACTCCTCCACAGCTGCCTACTGTGTTCTACTGTCCATGGGACAGTGTCAGTAGCCGCTCCAGTGCAGTGCAGCTGTCTTCCTAGCTGTTCACTATGGCATGCCAGTCAGCAGTGAAAATTGACAAAAGTCCGTTTCTGTCCCAGAAGCAAGCTGTTCCATTTCCTGACAAAACCCTGTGTTGCGGGTTAGTGTTGGTGGGCAGCTATGCTCCACACAGCTTCTTGCTCGCTTATTTTCCTCGCCCCCTCCTGGTAGGATAAGGAAGAGAATCAGAAGGATAAAAGTGATACAATTCATGGGTTGAGATAAAGGTATTTTAATAGGCAAAGCACAAGCTGCATGAATAAACAAAGACAAAATAAGGAATTCATTTGCTACTTCCCATCAGCAGGCATTCAGCCATTTCCAGGAAAGAAGGTTTTCATCATTCATAACAGTTAATTGGGAAGACAAATGCCATAACTCTGAATTCACCCCCTTCCTCCTTCTTCCATTTTTTATTTTTCTGTGCATGGTGCCATATGGGATGGGATATCCCTTTGGTTTGTTGGGGTCAGCTGTCCCAGTTGTGTCCCCTCCCAACTTCTTGTACACCCCCAGCCTGCTCACTGGCTGGGGCAGTGTGAGAAAAAGCCTTCATGCTGTGCAAACACTGCTCAAAAATAACTAAAACACACCTATGTTATCAACACTTTTTTGGTCACAAATCCAAAACATAGCACCATATGAGCTGCTATATGGAAAATTAACTCCATCCCAGCCAAATCCAGTACTCCCTACTTCCTTTCTTGCCTATCTCAGCTGGGGCTACAGCTGGGTAGCAGCTCTCACCATAGTGAGAATGGCTTTGACAAATGAATGGGTCCAGTGGTTGAGCTGCCTGGAAAAAAGTTTGACTCTGTGTTGTCCTAATAAGCACTGATGGTAAATCTAACAAAGTCTGCCAGGTCTGGTTTTATCTGGAAAACACCCTTGATACATACTTTCTTTTCCTGTGCTAATGTTTAGTTCGTTTTTTTTGCTTCAGGAATGGATGTAAAAATATACTCTGTCCTCCTTCTTGAAGGTTGGCTTGTGGAACTGTTTATTCTGCTATTTATGTTGCCAGGCCTTTATTTATGTTAAGGGGGGACTACTGCCCTGTGACACTTTATGTGCAGCCCTTAGCTCCCAGATTCCAGAAACAGCCCACAATATATTATTTTTTCCTTCCAATTCCCTCCAACACTAGAGGAACAACAATGTTCCTCTGCTTTTGCAGAAAAAAAGGAAAATACAACCTGTTAATGTCATGGAAAACACAGCCTGTAAAAGTCATAAAAATAAGTGCAATAAGCTAGAGCCTTTGCAGGACTCCATCGAAAGCAGAAACAGTCACTGGCTGTTATTGTAGGTGATGTGGGTGATGTGGATGCTGTTTTGCAGAAGTTACCATCAAGAAATACTCAGTTTCCAACAGCAAATGCAGACATTTTTACAACAGGTAAAGCTGTATCTCCTCCTGTCTTTGAAATGGTTTTAATTCATTGCTGCGGTACCTCTTCCTGCTGTTCTAATGAAGACCTTGTCAATTTTCCTATTAAGCCCGTTTTTTTATATGTAGCAACCACTGAATGAGTGAACTACTTGATGCAGCAAATTTGCTTTCTGTCTCAAATCTCAGGATGTATATACTATGCACAACTAGTTTCCCTTAGTGCATACAGGCTCATGACTTGTTAGCAACCTTGCCAGAGATTTTATGCTGCTTGCACTTCTGGAATCCTCACACCCCACTTCATGGCTAGTTGCTTCTACTAATGCTTACCAAGCTTAAACTGAGAACTTCAGATGCAGTTGAACACACTGAATTTCCAATGAATTTGTGTGGCCACTATTTAGCTGGAGAGCCATTTGAGTCACAAGATAAAAGTATGCTGACAAGGCTGGTTTAGGAGTGATCTCACCTGCATCAAGCAAAACTGACTGGCCAGGCTTTTTGCACTTGCTGAACCATAGCTTGAAATTGTTCAAGTTTCCTTTCTCTGTATTTCTCTTCACACACAACCCATTCTCTGGAATCAAACTGTTTTTTAAAGTTAAGATTAAAAAAAAAAAGTGTTTGGTTGCTTAGAATCTCCACATTTACAACCATTCAGGAGACACTATTTCTAAGCCAGATTTGCTAAAAGATCTGTTATCTTTGAAAATATATATAAAGATGTTATGGTCCTGTTACTGCTTTGAAAGTGCAATACTTAATCTTTTAGCACAGTCAACAACCATGGGCATTTAGGTATGGTGTAAGCAATGCCAGATTCTTTCATGTGTTTTCCTCTCTCTTTTGTCCCAGCCTAGTTTGGCACAAATAACAATTCTGGTTCACATGAAAGCCTGATTACAGGGCAACTGCGATCCTGGTATGGAATTTGTCACTAAATTAGTCAAAACATTTTGACTGAATTTTTGAAGAGAAAGCTACGTTCGGATTTTGTTTCTTCTTTATCTGAACTTTTTATTTGACCCTAATTTGAGCGGTAAAAATGTTTTGCATGGAAAACAGCCAGTTTAGAAGTGGGTAAAATGAAACTGTACTTCGTTAGGATTCCCTAAGGCTGAGGCTATGTAATATTCTATGGCATACAGATGTCTTCAGAGACATAATGTTATTTATGTGTGCTTTTCCTTCCTTTAATTTGTGCTCATGTATGATGGAGGAAAGAGAAATGAGATTGCTTGCTGTGGCTAGAACTTGAAACCACTTGTGCTTGAGCGTGTTATAGTCAATATTTAAGTTTGTCTTTTTCTTTCTTGATCAATTTAAATTAATTTAAGCTGTTACCAATACAGATTTAAAGAAAATAGATGGTACATATTTCATCTAAATATTTTAGACATTTTCATTCTTTAATATCCTTAATAGGTGGGAAGTACATGCAAATCAACTTTCTTCCCAGCAGGCTGTCAGCTAGTTTATGTGTGAAAATGGAAAGCTTCAAAGACAAACCAGTCATAAAGACTTTTAGAGTGATCTATCTATGCTGAGCAAGCCTTGCTCAAGCATGAAAGTTATAGTCAGCACGTACGTGTATAAGAGGTGCAGTATTAATTTATTCCTTATAGGTTACAACACATATTTTTTATAGTACATTGTGCTCTCTCTATATATAATAGCTTTTTCTGTACTATATGCATAAAAATATACACATAGAATATATAATACTTAATATGCATAGTATAAAATAACATATAGTATAAGGGCCATGAAGCAGTCAGTGCTAGTGATGCAAACACCACAAATAGTTCTTGTGCATCTGAGGTTATGTACACGTTGCCTCAATCCATGAGGTTGTCCAAGAGCTCAGGACCGCCAAGTTTTCCAGCAAACTGAACAGTCTTCACCCAATGTTTGGGAAGGATACTGAAGCTCAGTTTTCTGCCAAGAGTCACGACAATCTATTTTTTGAAGGTTTCAACCTCTTTCTTTAAAAAAAAATTTGGTAAATGATATTTATGAATGTTAGAATAATATTTTTCTTCCGTATACAGTTACTGCATTTGTGCAATCAAAAATGAAATTTGTGGAGATGAGGAAGGACTGTGTTTATTCTTGCTGATGTTCTTCTAGCAGGACTTCTGGGATTATTGCCTCTTCTTTGGCTAACTGGAACTATTATAATATTGTAAATGTGCGTTTTCCACAAAACCTTACAGAAAAAGATTCCAAACTCCCCACAGGTCATACCCCTTGTTTCTGTTCTATTTTAATCAGGGTTACATTCTTTCCTTTACCTGGTTCCTTTGAAGCCCATACCAGAGGAATTACTGCATCCAGTACTATGTATGGGATATTATCTTCCAGCTCTTCTGAAGTTTTATTTGTCAGTAGGCAAATTTTTGGTTTCCAGGCCATTTCAGGTACAACGTGGAGCTGTACAGATTCTCAGAAAAGGTTACTTTAGCATTTAATTTACATAATAAATCTCATCTTTATAGTGGAAGGAGGCATTCTGGCATATATAGAAACCCATGAGTTTGTTTAGTACCTCCAGTTGTACACTCCATGGGATGTAAAAATGGCCTTAATGCTCTTTTTCCCGTTACCCCAACAATTGGTATAATGATCTCACTCAAAGGTCCTTGACAGCTTGTCAATACTGAATGTGTGGCCTCACTATCAATTAAAAAGTCTATGGTTTCATTTCCCAGTTTTATTGGAACCAGGGGATCTGCTGGGGATGCTTTGATATTCCTCCCCGTCCTTATCGCTCCCACTCTAAATGCTCCAGCATGATGAGGTCAGTGTTTCTTGACTGATTTTGTTCTCCTTTCTCTTTTCTGTAGCGACATTTGTTTTTCCAGTGTCTCTCCTGTTTGCAAATAACTGACTGATTCGAGCCCAGAGGAGGGCCTCCTCGTGCCGGTCTTGCTCCGGGGCTCCCTCTGTCCCTTTCCCCACGACTCCCCTTCCCCCACAACCTCTCTTCCCCCACTTTCTCAGCCCACCTCGTCTGTATGCAACCACTGCAGCCACGAGAGAAGCCAGCAGTTTCATTTTTCTGCTGTTCCTCTTGTTCCTTCTTTACTTCTTTATTATTGTGCACCTTATAAGCAATTTCAATCAATTAAGAAACAGACATTTCCCCTGCTCCATATACTTTCTGTAACTTTTTTCTTACATCTTGCAATGATTGGCCCATAAACAACATGTTAAACAATTTTTAGTTTGCCTCCTCTTCAGGATTTAAGTCAGTCTGTCACCGAAATCAGGAATAAAGTCCTTTACACTGGAACAGGTTGCCCAGAGAGGTTGTTGAAGCCCCGTCCCTGGAGGTGTTCAAGGCCAGGCTGGACGTGGCCTTGGGCAACCTGGTCTAGTGGGAGGTGTCCCTGGCCATGGCAGAGGGGTTGCAATTTGATGATCTTCTAGGTCCCTTCCAACCTAAACCATTTTATGATTCTATGATCTGGCTCATCTCTTTCTCATCCTTTCTGATGCTGTACGGTATGGTGACCTTCTCCTGCAGCTCTTTCACTATGTTAGAGTTCAGCACTCAGATGTTTTTGTGTAGCTGAATGGAGTCCCATTGCTGCAAAGAAAGGAACACTGTCGATGCCAACATACGCCCTTTTCTGGGCATAAGACTGGTGGGAAGTGTTTATTTTCTAATGATAAACTGCAGAAGTTAACATCTTCATGGTGACATTTGGAAGGCATGTTAACCAAGATGCTGAGCTGCAATTGGAACTATTCTTACACATACAAAAATTATTTCTTCTCTTGTCACTATTACTATGTTTATGTCCTCCAGGCTTTTGGATTTTTCAAAGCTAGTGTCTGTAAAGCTAAGTGTGTCTGTTTGTGCATAGTATTATATGACAGATATGAAGCAGGGCTCAGTTGGGCGCTGCTTCAGAAAGAAAAGATTGCAAAAGATGTGTATGCCTTACCTGTCTGGATTGACCTAGCAAGGCCAGACGAAGCCCTGGAGCAATGCCAAAATTACTGGAGATAGGACTTGCTCACCTGAAAACATACAAGAAATCAATCCAATGAAAGACACTGCAGAGTACATGGGAGCTATTCAAGTGCACATCTGCCATTAATGACATTATGGTTTGTCTAGTGAGGGCTCTGATGCCCAATTCTCAAACCCAGATGGGACTCATTTAAGCACTGGCTGAAGATTGTGCCCGTGCTGCCCTAAACAGAGATAATTGGTTAATTTTCTCTAAGCATTGTGAAATATCTGGCATTTTTTTTTTTTTTTTTTCGGTAGTTTAGGTTACAAATGAGACCATGGTACTGTAACAAAGAGTTTCCAGCTACACCTGGCTACATCCTTCAAGATGAATGGACTACTGAGCACTTTCATTTGTACTGTAAATCACTTGCAACGAATGCAATTCATGTGCTGGTCTCCTTTCTCACTGTATGGCATTTTTATCAGTTTTTTTTCCCCAGGTCTTCAGTGGATACATAGGCCTGGTGTTAACTACTTCACACTCCCCAAGCAACAGTGAATTAAAAATATAATGGAAATGTGAGTGCATTTCTGATGTGCATCACTCAAGTTAAAATCCATGTCGTTTGGGGAGATTCAGGGCTGTTTTCACTAATAAATGACCTGGTATCTCACTACTGGTGGGCAACAAGAAGCGTAACAAGGCTCAGAGAGGAAAATAACTTATGGTACTGCTACAATCAATGCCTGAGTCAAACAACAGGGAACCAAGAAAAAAGGTCCTTCTGATCTACTTTTAAAATAGGTAAAATTTACTTTTAAAAGGTAGAATGTATTTTAGAAGGTAGAATTTCTCACTAAGCAAGAGCAAAAAGCTGTAAAAAGGTTACAAGTCTTTGTGAAACAAGACGCTTTGTATAAAAAATACACATCTTGCTTATGAAAGTACCCTTGAAGAAGAACAGAAGGCTGATAACAAGGGAACATCCCAGTGCAGTAGGTGCTGAAACTGAAAGAAAACCAGACAGCTGCTGGAAGAGGCCCAAAGTCAAGAAAGATTTGCAGTAACTGGGGGAAGGTAAAGGCGGCAGTGGGAGATAATGACCAACTCAATTTAGAGACTGAACAGAACTACCCACACACACTGTACTGGAGCATGTGCATATCAGTTAAAGGACATTGTAGCTTTAAGTGAATGTGAGAGAATGTACTAACCAAAAGAAATTGGTAAGATAAGGTACTAACCAGTAATTGTAATTAAGGGTGTGTATTTCTCTATTTTGAGCTGTATAAATATTCCAAGGAATTTGTAGGCCGGTATGCTGGCTTTGTGGATTACCACCTAGCACCCACCTCTGTGCAGAAATGATTTAAATAAATACCTCTACTCTGTGTGTATATTGGCATCTTGCACACCAGGTAAACAACCGCACTTTGGGACAACAGTTTTTGGTGACCCAGAGTGGACTGCACTGACAGCCTTGCCCAAATCATCTTGCTGTACCCGATGGGGAGCAGCGGCCCCACTGGATTCCAGCACGAACCGACCTTTTGATTGGGGATTCCATTGGTTCCTCTCCTGCAATCAGGCAGTAAGCGCCACAATGGTGCAACACTACTGAAAACAGGTATTTTTCTGGGAATACAAGGAAAGGGGGTTGGAGCAAAATCTCTTGGGAAGCAGGTAGCACTTGGTAAATATTGCTCTTAACATCATGGCAGTTAAATAATATTTGTTTTGTTTTGGGCTAGCATAGTTTTGTCTCTACACGTTCTTTTGATAACGAAGGGAGACGTCCCTCATTTTAGTTTGTATACGAGTTGGTTTGGTTTGTTCGGTTAGCTCTCAACACCACATGGGAGACCTGCACCAGAGGCTTAAATCTAGTAATGACAGATGTCCCTTGTTTTGGTTTGTGTAGAGACATACGAGATCTTTTTCGATACCAAACTGGGTGCTGCTCCTCCCCAGGAGACACCCCTTTGCTCTCCTCTAGGATGCATCCTGAAAAATTGGCATAAATTTGGAGGGGATCCCATGACTGAAAATAAGCTAAAACAATATTGTAATCAATAGTGGCCACAATATAAATTGGATGGTGATGAGCGATGGCTGAAAAATGGGACTTTACCACTTAAAACTATGTTGCAATTGATGTTATTGCATTGCCGATTTGATAAATGGAATGAGGTTGCATATGATGATTTGTTTTTCATTTTAAAACATGATCGTGAAACACAACAAGTGTAAATTGTTCATGAATGGTTCTGATAGAATGTATGTATTAGCAGAGAGTGTTAATGGGAAAGGAAATATGAAGAGTTGTTACAAAGAATGTGAAAAGAAAAAGCAGAAGAAATACATATCTGTATGTTGCACACAAATGGAAAATGAGAATTTTAGCTCTATTTCAAGTAGAACTAGAGGGCATTCTCAGCTGGTGATACAGGCACTGCTGAAACAGGCTGTCAGGATAGATGGTATACCAGTCTTTGTGTGTGTCTCTTGTAAAACTTCTGACTTGTTAAATTGGAAACAGTTTGTTGGCTCAAAAACCCAGAAGGAATGTTTGGCATGTTGTTCATGGGCCAGTCATTAAAGGATATAGGAAGGGAGTCGCGGAGGGAGGAAGAAGCAGGGAGAATGTTTATTTCTTAGTTGATTGAAATTGCTTGTCATGTATGTGATGAAGGAGAAGGAAAAGAGGGAACGAAAAAGGATGAGGCTGCAGGTCTCTCTTTTGGCCGCAGCAGTTGTGGATAGCAGAGCTGAGACAAGGGGAAGAGGAGGTCAAGGAGGTAGCAGGGAAGAGACAGAGGGAGTCACGGGGCAGGACTGGTATACGGAGTATGAAGAGGCCCTCCTTTGAGTTTGAATCAATATGCCTTCTGTAAACAGGAAGGACACTGGAAGAACGAGTGCCCGAACCAAAAAGGGCCAGAGGAACAAGATCATATAGGGAATGCTAACCTTATTATACTAGAGGATGTGGATAATGAATCAGGAGGAAAATATTAAGGTCAAGCGGATCCCCCGGTTCCAGTTAAGCTGGGGAAAATTGACAGCAGGGGCACACACTCTGACATAACTAGCTGTAAGGGGTCCCTGAGTAAAACTAAAATAAGCATTGTTGGTGCAACAGGAAAAAAGACTTTAAGGCCATTCTTACAGCCTATGGAATGTTCAACTGGAGATACTAAATTAGTTCATGAGTTCCAGAATGCCCCCTACCCTTGCTTTGATGGGATTTACTTTGTAAACTGAATGCACAACTAACCTTTACTGAAGACTCTGTTCAGTTACATATTCCTCCAGAAGCTGCCTGGACAGCCCAGATATGTTTGTTAACCAAAAAAGGATCCTAATGAATAAATGAATATTCCCAAGGAGATATTGAATGCAGTTGTACTTCTGGTGGGGGCATCGAAGATACCTGGATAAGCAAAGAACACGACTCCAGTAAAAATTGAACTGAAACCAGGAGCTCAACTGGTAAGAAATAAATGGTATCCCATAAAATTAGAGGCCTGGAAAGGGTTAGAACCACTAATATGGTCCTTTTTAAAACATGGACTGTCACAGGAGTGTCAATCGGAATTTAATACTCCGATTTTACCTGTATGCAGATGATTTACTGATTGGTTCTGACAGTTATGAGGCATGTTTGGAAGCTACTGTCCGTTTGCTTAACCTTCTGGGCCTGACAGGATATCGGGTTTCTAAGAAGAAAGCTCAGATCGGGAAGGAAGAGGTCCAAGACTTGGGGTCTGAAATCACCAAAGGACAGAGAGAATTAAGTACTGAGAGAAAAGAGGCAATCTGTAGAACTGCTATACCTACATCAAAGAAGTAATTAAGAGTGTTTCTGGGGATGGCTGGATGGTGTTGCTTATGGATTCCCAATTTTGGACTAATTGCCAAAACATTGTATGCTACTATAAAAGGGACTGAGGGACTCTAATGGATATCTGAGTGCAGAAAAAGTTTTGATGAAATTAAAAGGAAGCTCATGGAAGCTCCTACTTTGGGACTCCTGAATTTGAGAAAACCTTTTCAATTATGTGTACACGAACTACAACAAGTGGCATTAAGAGTTTTTATCTATTTGCTGATACAGATGTCCTACTACATTATCAGATGAAGGCAGTAAAGGTTGGCCCACTTGTTTAAGAGCAGTAGCGGCTATTGTAACCTTGATTGAAGAATCCCAGAAACTGACTACAAGGTTCTTTGGGCTGGGAGGGATGTGGAGAGGTCCTACTGGGACCAGAGGGCTGATCTGGAGAGCTGTGGGCTGTCTACGGGGCATCTATCATCATTTTAATCTGCTGGCCTAAGAATTTTGATGTCCTTTGTAGGCAAAGGGGATGAAGACAAAGACAAGTACTCTGTGGAGGTAGCTAGGCCTGTCCTACAGCTGAGAGGGGACCCTTAAATGTTTTAAAAATCAGCTGATACAGGTGGTCATCCCATAAAGCAAGTAGATTAACTCCTGTTTCTGCTATTAGCCATATGAGTGTCCTTGAAAGGCTACTTCTATGCCTTGCCTCCTTGAATTGTTGGGCCCAAGATACCTATGCCAGTTGAACAAGTGTTCAACACTGTGACTCTGCTATACTGTCTTTCTACCATGCTGAGAAATGACACACCCATAGCCTTTGGTGCAGGGATTAGAGACATGGTTTCTCCCTGTGTCATGTGCTATGGAGCTACTCAAATACTATAATCCTCTAGCACTTATTGAATGCTTTCTTACCCCTTGGAAGAGCATCTGGAAGAAGCAGTGTTAGCAACGTGCTGGTGGATCATAAAAGTGCTGGTAAGCAAGGATGGACGTGCTCCAGAGATCAGTGTTCTGACTAACAGGTAAATGAAAAGGTAAATGCACCACAATGCCCAATTTTTAATGTACAGTGAACACAGCTGTCCATTTTTTTGTTGGATGAAAATTAGGTCTGATCTTTAAGTTCCCAAATGATTGTGATGGAGGCAGCTTTGAAAATGCAAGGAAGAAAGTGTTCAGAGACCTTGCCAGCCTTGTCTCCGAGATGTGAAGAGTCTCCTCACCTTTTCACGCCAAACTTTGTCTGACAATGTTCTATATATCAGAAAAATTTTAAGTCTGCAAAGCCTGGCTAAGCCTGAGTGACCCAGCATGATGCGAGCACATCCCCCTTCTAATTTAGCTGGGTAACTTAAAGAGTGTAGCTGACTGAGTCCAAGGTCAGGTTCTTCACTGATAAGAGTTCTTGTGAGGAAAGCTAGAAATGAGGGCCTGCCCCTCTTTTCCCTTGGGAACGACTTTTAAGCTGAAGCTTTACTGCAGTCCCCTGGCTGCCATCTGCATCACAACTGTTGCAACAGCCACATCTGTGCCTGGTCTCATACCTCCTCAGTCCTGACCCTGATACAGACCTATGAGCTCAAACTTCCTGGTTTGAGCTCAAACTGGCCTCATTACTACAGAAATGCTGGTTGATCAGTGTACTGTATTGGACCTTCACCAATGCCTCTGGCCATGATCCTGACCTGGACTTCCTGCTCTGCACCCCAGGTCCTTGTTAGTGAGATACCTGCTCATGCCTGCCTTGTTATTGTATTCTGCTCCAGCTCACTGTCCTTTCAAGATCAGCCTTCTTGTTGCATTCTGACACAAAGTTGTCCATTAATATTAAGTATAAAGATAAAATAGATCATGTGTTTTCTTTTCTAGTATGTGGTAAGGGATGTTAAGGATGATCCCAGCGACTACTCCAAATATTAAAGGATGTTACGAGTGGCTGCCTCTCCCAGCTGCTCTGACCCAGGGCCCTTTTACCCAAGGCCTTGCTGGAGCCCAGCCAGGGGCCTGGGGAACTGGGGTCTTTGCCCAGGTTGAGGGACATGGCTGTTGCTTGCCTGTTTGCAGGTTCAACCAGTAGTGAAGCTAAGCACATATACTAGAGACATAGGCACACACACAGAGATGCCCACACAGACACAAAGATACACAGAGGACATTGACATGGCTTGTCACATCCACTTCCACAGACAACGCTCAGCCTTCAACAGTACTTACATACAGGATGCACATAAACACAAGGACAGACAGGCAAGTCGCCTCCTCCTTGTGGTCTTGCAGAGACAGAAGGTCACTAGTGTGACTGACCAGGTTTGGTCTTATCATGACCTCTGTTATCATTTGTCAGTTAGGTTTCTGTCTCTGTATGTTCTTATTTGTGGCTTCTTTGACCAGATAGCCTTAAAAGACCAGACACTTTCTTTCTGCATACTGTTACGGTATGTAGTTTAGTGTCATGGGAATTACCCCAAGGAGTTCTATGGAGATAGATAAACTTACAGAGAATATTGTTAGCTACTAGCATTAAAAAAAAAAAAAAAAGAAAAGAAAAGGTAAAAAGATTGTAAAGCAATCTGAGATTATTTATGGGACAGCTCTCTTCTGCTGTGTTAAAATCTTGTAATTTTGTTTTGCAAAGCCAGATGTCTTCACTTCTACAAGTAATTTCATTTTAATTAGCTTTTAATTTCACAGCTACCAAAACCTTTCTTTAATATAGACATTGGGAAACTCAAATTGAGGGGAAAGGTCAGCTTTATAAAACCCTGAGCAATTTGGCAACTATCAAAGCTTCATATATTTATTCTCTGCTTCCTCCATTTTTATAATAAATGGTTCTTTTTAGATTTTACAAATTTTTAAAGAGTGAATAAATTCTCATGCATTTTTTTTTGTTTGTTTGTTTTGTAAAAGTTGAGTTTTTCATTAAAAAAATCCTCTTTAACTGTAGTTAATTGGATAATAAATCTTCCCAGTGGAATAACTCATACAGAAGTTCCTTGAAAGTGCGGTATCAAGAAACAAGCAGGAATTGGCCTTTTGCTTTGCTCCAGATCCAATGAACTCAAAATGAAATGACCGGAATAGGCTTTCCTAGACATGGTCTTAGCTGACCCAATCTGGACAGTGGGGTGATGATGCTTCTTTATCTGCATGAAGCTGGAAGAAAATGTCACTTTCCTTGTACAATCCTTGAAGGGGAAAATGTGTAAATCTCCGTAATCTACCCGCTTCAAATTGTTTATCAGAAGGGATCTGATGGGAGTGGGATCTGTGAATGCAGAGGAGAGAGTGTAGCAAGAAAGGGGAAATCAAGGGATCTACTGAAGTTTTGAAAGGATTAGAAACAAAGCGAATTTCAGTTCTGGTCCCATCACAAGTCTTTGCCCCGATCAGGAACATTTTGTAAGAATACAGTCTCATTCCTCTTCAGCCTTGGTGAATCAAGCATGGGTCTCATGCTTTCTACTGCCATGTTAAGAGTAGAAGTGTACAGAGACATCCCACCTCTCAGTCTTCTCAGTCCCATTATGCCAGGAAGAGTCTTTGCGAAAGAAATAGTAAGTTGGCAACACTGTCTTTTCCAAAAAAAAACCTCTTTTCAGGAACTTTGTCTGAACAGAAGTGCTTGAAAATTTTGTGTGTCTGTAAGAGTGGCAGCTAACAAAGTTCTCAAATGAGTCAGTGTTTCTGTTACTCTGTCTTCTCTTGGTGTGTCAGAGTAACTGCCAATATCTGGCCTGACTGTTGCGTGAACGAGTAGAGGAGTGATTAAATAGCAGCAGCGGATCTGTGTTATCATGGTACATGGGGAGAAGCTTTTTTCAATGTGGTCATTAATCAGGACTCACTTGAGCACTTCTGTGAAAGCAGCCCATTGTCACAAACACAGTATTCAGCAGGAAAGACAAGATATACCAGTAAAGTTTAGGGACATCCCTGAGAGCTGTGTGCATAGCAAATGTCATCAGCCTGCATGTCTGTATCTCTGCATCCCAGCAAGGTCCTAGGCAGGTGAGCCCAAAGATGGGAAAGGCTGGCCTAGGACAACTCAGTTGTCCTGGTAACTGTGAAAAGGTTTCACTTTAAGTATTCAGAAACATGTTACTGAAGCTGATACTCTAATGTCTTCAATACTGACTGGGACTAAGGGGCTAAATGAATCCTTAGCAAGTTTTTGGATGATACAAAACTGGGAGGAGTGGCTGATACACCAGATGGTTGTGCTGTTATTCAGAGGGACCTTCACTTCCATGGGTACTAGCACAAGACTGGCTTGTGCAGGCCCTGTGTGAGCAACGCCAACTCATGTAAGTAGCAAACTGGCTGTTTTTATATCAAGGCAGAGCCTCATGCTGCCATTGCTTGTTTTCATCAGTGTTGAAAAATTCAGAAGTGGATGGAGATTGACTAAGCAAGAGTGATAAGACAAGATTCTTCTCTCGTGACTGCAGCTTTTAGTACAGGGCAAAAGACACTACAGTTTGCTTCTCTTGACCAACTGTGTCAGGAACTGTTCAATCTTGTGTCGTGTGGCACATGAGCTTTCCTTTGACTACACAAGACATTTTCTACAGAAACAGAGAGGACAGACAAAGGGGATGAATGCAGCAGCACATTATTCTGCAGATGCAGAGATGCATTGGCCCTGAACCTACAATGAGCTTCCACCATAAGACTACCTCCATACCTGCAGGTGATATATAGCCTACAAAAATGGCACTGTGCATGGCAAAAGCAGCAGGGTTAGTCATGGAGCTCACAACATCAGAGTTAGGTGATTTGTCCACATTTACATGACCGGTTGTAGTGATTTAGCCCAAGGAAGCAGCTGAGCCCCACACAGCCACTCGCTCACTCCCGCCTAAGTGGGATGTGACAAAGAATCAGAAGGGTAAACATGAGAAAATTCATGAGTTGAGATAACGGCATTTTAACAGGTAAAGCAAAAGATGCATGCACAAGTGAAGCAAAATAAGGATTTCATTCACTACTTCCCATTGGCAGGCAGGTGTTCAGCAGGGCTCCATCACAAGTAATGGTACTTGGGAAGGCAAATAACATAACTCCAAACATCCCCACGTTGCTCCTTCTTTCCCCCAGTTTTAATTGTTGAGCAAGTTATCATACGGTATGGGATGTCCCTTTGGTCAGTTGGCGTCAGCTGTCCCAGCTATATCCCCTCCCTGCTTGTTGTGCAAGCCCAGCCTGCTTGCTGCAGTGTAGAGTGAGAAACAGAGAAGGCCTTGATGCTGTGTAATCACTGTTCAGAAATAACTAAAACATCCCTATGTTATCAACACTTTTGGTCACAAACCCAAAACATAGCACCATATGAGCTGCTATGAGGAAAATTAACTCCATCCCATCCCAAACCAGTGCACCAGTACTAGCAGCCTGGAACTCAGTCCAGGTATCAAGAGTTCAAGAACAGAGTTTTCTTGAAAGTATGGACAGGACTTCTCCCCTTTAACATCACCCTCAGCATGTGTTTCCTTTTTTTACTTTAACTGAAAATTTTAGCAGGTTTCTGCACATGCTTTAATGTATGCCTTGTGGCAAGGTCTCCTGAGTTCAATGGGGACTGTTGCCCCTGTGATGCATAAATGCACTGCTGTGTCTTCCATCTGGATGTCTGGTGTGCTCTTACTGCAGAGTCGGGACTAACAGTCTATCTGGAAAACCTACTAGTAGATAGCTTTATCTGACAAATATTCAGAGTTATGCCTGTGCCAGAAATAATCCATCCTGATAACATGCCACATGTCACTTTTTGGATGGAGGGCAGATTGAAAGGGGGATTCATTAAACTAGGCTCTGCTTGTAGTATGTAATTTTTGAATCCTTGCTCCCCTGTCCACTGGTATTGTTTTTTTTTGATGTTATTCCTCCCTGGATGCTGCAGTTGTGAATCCTGGCTGAAATGGTGCTAGCAGGGCAGATGGAGCAGTCCTGGATGTGGGAGATATAGGCACTTTCCTGAGGGTTACTACCAGAGGTAGTTTAATGTATTTCCATTTCAGTGACATTAAAGGATTGAGCAATTCATTCCCTCCTTCCCCGCTGTGGGTTCCTTCCCTACTAAGGGTCAGGATCTGATCATAAGATTAGATTTAACCTTTGATGTGACAATACAGAAATCTGTCCACAACAGCCAAAGCGTGCAACATCTCATTTGGTCTTCATCTTCGGTTTTCTTAGGCTAAATACTTTCCAAACTATGTTCCAGCCTCCCTTCAAAGCCCCCAAAAGCCAGACTCCTCTCTACCTTTGACAAATTGGGTACTTTTGCTTGGGAGAAAAAAAAAAAAAAGGAGGCAATTTCTCATGGTAAATGTTTGGGGCTGAAGAACTGGCTTATGTCCACCTTTTTTTCTCAAAATAAAAACACAAAAGATGCATCACGCTAGCTCCTTTCCCAGGGTATGAAAAAATTTTCAAGGGAAGAAGAAAAGGAGAATGGTTCTTTCAGGAGGTTGTGTGTGCATATGGGGATGACAATTTTTCATTAAAAAATTCCCTGGAATTTCCTCATTTTAATTTTTAAAAAATCAGCATATTATCAGTGGAGATTGGGATAAGGGAAACCTGTGCTTGGAAGGTTTGTGATAATTTCTCTTCTATATATTATCTCTTCTTATCTGGGTGCAGGAATGCACAGATGAAAATGTCTCTGCAAATTCCTGTGAGGAGGGGTGGTAACATGACAATCTGTAAGTGCTGTCATCCACCACTGATTCCTGATGCACTGGCAAGCATG
The DNA here is from genome assembly GCA_017639485.1 of Pluvialis apricaria. Taxonomy (NCBI): domain Eukaryota; kingdom Metazoa; phylum Chordata; class Aves; order Charadriiformes; family Charadriidae; genus Pluvialis; species Pluvialis apricaria. The sequence continues at coordinate 52,142,426 of CM030044.1, read as the reverse complement.
TCAGATCTGTTTGATTTCAGCTGACAGCTGAGAGACATTATCTTTCACCTATGTTGCTTTATGCACTATAAAAGATGAGCTCACGCAATCAATCCCAAGCAAAAATGGGGCCCGCATGAAATTGTAATGTCATCAGCAATAACTCAATCACAGTTCTGTGTATAATTTGGTAATCATCTGGAAAAGGTTGTTTAGTTATTAAACCCCTCAATTTTGGAATTTCTAGTAAGAGCCAAGTGATGTTTAAATACCCTGTCAGAAGACAAAACTACTTTCCAGGTAAATCTCAGGCCCCCTTTTGCTGTTGAACTTGCAGAAGACATTTTTATCTCCCCTGAAGTCTCATGAGAATTGGGTTTCTGACAGTGTCTGTGTCTTCACTGTGGAAGCCCTTATTTTAAAAGGAAGAACATTGTGTTCCTATCCTTTTTTCCTTGCTAAAAGCTAATCTAGTCTCAGAAGTTTACAAAAGGGTCCTACGATTGTATTTTAGCAATTTTTTCCTAGGAAAAAATATATCAAAGTCTTACCTTTTGCTCCATGGAATCTCTTTAAAAAAACAAAGGGGTTTTAGACTTCTTTGTGATCAAAGTAACTCCTTGTAAGATTAAGAGAAACGTCTTGTGAAGCAAACTTTCTTTTGTAGTTGAAAATATTTTTTCTTCTAGAAACTGGAAGCAGAAATGAGTAATAACTTTTTAAAACATTAGGTTTTGTCTGCGACATTTTCTGTTGAAGTCTTTGGTTTGCAGGTGGTTTTGATAGATCTGTATGAGGTTGAATTTTTTTCATACCAAAAGTGGTTTCCAGAAATTGAATTACCACTATTTTTAATCAAAACCTTGTTTTGAAAAACAGAAGTTGTTTGGGTTTTTTTGTAGTCTTTTTTTTTTTTTTTTGAGTTTAACATGTCTTGAACTCTTTGAAAACTTAAGCAAAAATAATTTGAAAGAAAACTCGACAAAAACAAAGGAAAAAAGCCCAACCAAACTAAAGCAAGGAAGTCCTTCTACAGAAACTCTTATGAAAGATATTATTATCCTCTGGGTTTTATTTCAATCCTGTTCTCTAGGGCTGGGGTTTAACTCTGTTCTCACAAGTTGCATTTATTTTGTTTGAAGTTAAGCTGTCATTTGTGCTTGCTTGGTAAATGCTGCTTCATTTATTTCAGTTTCTGCCTCCTGTGATATTTTAAGCTGCAGCCTCCATGAAGTCAGCTCTTATCTCAGCTGCATCACAGGGACTGCCCCTTTTAGCCAGCTAAATATATCACCATGGCTTGAATTTTCATCTGGGATTTGTGAATTGAATGGATGGGTTTCTCCATACCCTCTGGACAGATGTACAATTGTGAAAGCTTGAACTTTATCTGCTGAATAACCACTTAATTCTAGCCTGAAAATAATTCAGTTCCAGAACTGTAATGAGATTTTCCAAACTTTGTCTGCTAATTACGAAGTTCTATCCTATGCAGGGAGCAAAAGAGGGAACTGGTTACCAATTAACCGTGACATTTCTGCTGTTTTCCTGTCCCAAAGTGACTTAACATATTTCACTAATCTTCTCCTTGGGCCTTCAGAAAGTCTACACCATATTATTCTGTACTTTTCCACTAATCTGTACTGTAGGAGATAAATGTAACAAAACTCAGTGCAAGACCTTATGGAAGGTGGAGGGACTTTTATTTATTTAATCTCTAAGTATGTTAAAGCTATGCACTTACTCTTTCACATCCAGTCACCAGCACCAAGATGAGTGTGCCCACCTACTCTGACTAAGATCAGTTATGTATGACACAGAGGACAACAGATGCTCACTGCTGAGTCTTCGTTGCATCTCTTGGGTTTGTCTTGGTAAGTTCTTCGACAAATTGGTTTTTGAATAGGCCTTTCATGCACTTCAGGAATCATCAGCTATTTTGCATTGAGACTTGCTTACTCCATCCTCTATGAACACTGAACAAGATAAGCCTGTTTTCCTTGTTTCCATATTTTTAGATAATTTTAAGAGTACAGTCTGACTTCTTGAGATAGGAGGATGAGGACCAGCATAGGGTGTGCTATAACCATATTGCCATCTTCCTGCTAAGAAAGGTGTCAGTGACAAGTTGTGGGTTGTGACCTTACAAGGGCACTCACCTGCTGGGGTCAATGCAAAAACCCCAGTTTGCTGGTGTTTAGCAGTTTGATTATTGTCCCTTATGTCCTTTGTTATCAATACAGTTTGTTCTTGTAAAACTTACTGTGCTGTTTCTTCTGGTGCTCTTAGGTGCATGCAAGCATGCACGCACACACAAATACACACCTTTTCATTAGTTCGTCTTTCAGAACAATTGTTCTTCTGTTAAAAATCTTCATAGAAAAATCTCAAAACCTGATCATCCAGCAACAGCTTGTACAGCTCAAGGCTGTGACAGGTCACATTCTTATGTTGTTATTTCTGATCTTATAAATGCTTATAAATACTTAAAGGGAGGGTGCCAGGTAGATGAGAATAGTCTTTTTTTCAGTGGTGCCCAGTGATAGGACAAGAAGTAACGGGCACAAACTTGAACATAGGGAGTTCCATCTTAACATGAGGAGGAACTTCTTTACTTTGAGGGTGGCAGAGCACTGGAAGAGGCTGCCCAGAGAGGTTGTGGAGTCTCCCATACTGGAGACATTCAAAACCCGCCTGGACGCCATCCTGTGCAACCTGCTGTAGGTGACTCCTGCTGTGGCAGGGGGGTTGGACTAGATGATCTCCAGAGGTCCCTTCCAGCCCTGACCATTCTGTGATTCTGTGACTACATTGCTCCTGGACCCCCACTGTGAGCACCTCTGAAGGATGAAGAGTTATGGTTCCCTGATACTTCACACTGATGTTATCTGATCAAGTGAAGTCTGTTTATATGTCATACTATGTTTTTGCAGCTGCTGCAGGCGGTTGAAAAAGCAAGCTTTCCTTCTCAGGCCACATTTCCAAAAGGATCTTATGATCTTTGTGTGTTCAGCTTAGGAGTCTGTGTCATGTTACAGGGAGGAGTTTGCCAACTGTGAAGAGGCTGGCCAAAATAGCTACACTTCCTGCTCTGACATTCACTTCTTCCTTTTCTGGCATCACTCATGTTGCCAGGAGCACCCTGATTGGGTCATGGTAATCAGAAGAGGAAAGGTCGTCATACTACAACAAGAATGGGAGTTGCTAGAGGCCACATTCTGGTGATGGCCACCACACCAGGTGGTCACACACTCTGGGGAAGATGTGGCCCAGAAAGGGGAAAAAAAAGGCTTAAACTCTTTGTGTCCCATGCAGTGAAGGTGTCTTCATGCCTTCCTATTGAGCCCTTTGAGAAACAGGTCCCTTGAAAAATGTTCTGATTAGAGTTAATCTCTTCTAATGCTTTGGAAAATATTAGCTTACATCAGGACTTTTGAAAGAATGTTTTCTGCTCCTCTGAGCCACTGAGTAGTGTCACTTCTCCAGGGCTGCTGTCAGACGTCATGGGCTTCTTTGGCAATTTTCAAAGGCTAGTATGGAAATAGAGAAAATCGAGATTAATTAGAACACATCTTATGTGAACCTACTGATGAACTTCATGATGCTGAAGCCATGCCAGAAATTTAAGGCCATTTCTAACAAAAAGAAAATCCAAATCACTACAACGTGTCAGCTTTTAGGGGAAAATCTGTACAGGAAATACAGTGGTATGATGTAACTGCTAACTCTGAAGTCTTCCTCACCTGTAGACTATGGCTATGATCTCAGAGTGATGACTGTATAGTGTCCTAGGATACTCAGAACAGCCAGTTGCAGAAAAGCAGCACAGTGGTTGAAAAGCAACTCTGCTGACATTGTCTCCAAAATTGTTCCAGCACACGTGTGTAAGAGCTTTGAGTGGAGAACATTCAGCTCAGATGGCAAACCTCTGAGGTTGGGTGGTGGTTGTGAACACTGTAACAACAAAAGTGGTGCTGTAGTACTTTTTCCCCTTGAGGAAGACCAGCAATGGGATTGAGAAGTCATGCTAAAAATGATGTGTCTGGGAACAATCCATTTCAAATCCAAGGAATACGAAAGGACACAAAGAACACTAAAATAGTGTCCATACAGAGAGAAGTGGTTCACCTGAGGTATTTCACAACTTGTTTGGCAGAGCCTTGCAAGGAACCCAGGTAGTCTCCACTAGTTAATGTCATCTCCTCTTCATGCAGACTAGAAACCATATACCTTGCTATCTACAAGGCAACACTGAAAGCAAAGGTCCATTAGAGATTAAGGAACGATGGCATCTTGACTTCTGACCATGCTGGAAGGCCATGACTATTTAATGTGATGGGAAGGTGGTTATGGGGCAAAAAGAAGGGAAATAAATCCTCCTTATTCCTCTTTCTGAATCTGTTATGATGGAACACGGTCATTAGCATTGCAATGAATCTTGAAATGCCCCACAGACTGAAGCACAGTCAGTTGGACTTCTGATGGACACACATGAAACATTTTACATAGATGCTCTAGAAAAAGTAAAGGTCCCTAGATACACTGGGCTTTTAAAGACTAGCCAAATAAAATCAACACATTTAATTGCATGGATTAGTGAGGAAACAGTGATGTACCTAAGGGCAAAGATTAGGGATTGTGGAAGAACACCACGTGTGGGTGCTCCACTGCAGTCATTGATATTAGGTGCTTCACAACAGCCTGACTCTGTCCCCATGGGCAAGATGTTCAAAGGGCTCAAATGGAAAAAAAGTTATTCTGTTTCCCTAGGCTCCTTAGTCCTTGTGGTCAAATCACATATTTCTCTAGTACCCGCACTGTGGTCCAGTCCTGTGGCAGTTTAGCCAAATGCATATTTTCACGTGCGGTAGCGGGAGTGAAAGAAATACCGGCAGTGAAAGAAATACATGTTCAATGAATTTTCAATAAATGAGCAGGGCAATATGAAATCCATGCAGATAACAGGCAGCAGACTTCTAGAGCCTCTCAAAGTGCCACTTCTAATTATATTTAATTTCCTAATGTCAGTGCAGTGTCATATGGTGTGGAGCAGAAGGCAAATCTCAGATCACACAAGTGTGCAGGCATTCATGTAAAGTTAGCTTATAAAGTTGTTTTGTTACAGAGCTAGCTCCAAGTAAAAAATGAAGTGTGGAAAACATGGATTCAGTTGAGTTCCTCACCATTTCAAATTGAAGGGGAAAACAAAACCAACACGCTTCCAAGCTAACATAATATGAATTCCTTAAAACTCTCCTGAACAGATCCTCTATTGCCTAGTAGAGATTCTTACTACGCTTTTTCCCTCATGAAGACTTGATAAATTCAACTCTCTCTTTTCTACCAAGGCAACAATTTCCATGAAATTAACCAAACCTCATAACTTGAGAATTTTACTCCTGTGTTATATGAGACTGAAACTTGCTGATGGATCAAAAAATTATGGAGCAGATAGGCAATACCAAATGAATGCACAGTTGGGTTGTATAAGTCCTATCTCCACTTTGAAAAACTTTGATTCCTTCTTGTTCCTTTGAGGTCTGAATCAAGCCACAGCTGTTTTTCAGGCAGGTTGCTTAACTGTGTGCTTACAACTGAGTCCTAACCCATTATTTGGATGTTTATCACTACTCCGCCATGATACTGAAGCAGGAAACTCTCTGAAGTGAGTGGTTCAGTCCAAAATATAATTGTGGTACAGACTGAGTGAGAGTGAAACAAACAACAATATGTAGAGGAAGCTCTAGCAGGGAGCTTGTCGTGATTCCCAGGCAGCTTGGAAACCTGGATGAGAAATAACACAAATGGAACAGGAGAACAAAATTTTTTGTGTAATTTCTTAACCTTGCTTTGAACACAATTTCTCAGTCCTGTATGGGCCAAGCATGAACGCAACATCAACCAGGTCTCTTCAACTCATCCTCCTCTGCCCTGACCCTGCTAGTTAGTTTCAGAAAGTGGGTAAATGACCTTACCCTGCTAAACTGTAACTGGCATAGCAAGGAGGAGCTTGCAGAGAGGCATTCTTTTCTATCTGCAAGAATAATTATCTGGTTTGTTTGATGTGCATCAGCTGGCTTTGTGTGTTTGATAACTGCTATCATTTAAAGATTAAATTTTACAAAAGGAGATTAGATGAGAAATGGCATGTAACTAATTAGTGGCAAGCAATGTGAAATTAAAAGGCAGACAAGTGTATGGAACAATGCTTTTATTTCACAGGGATTCAGGCACATTAATGATGAAGCATTAGAGTTACTGAATCCTGAAATGCTTTGACTCTCAACACAGGACATTTTCCTCTTTATATCTGCGTCTCCTGAAGATTCACTAAACAGAGTGAATTTTCTCATTTACTCTGTAACTAATTTTAGCAAAGACTGATCATACAGGAAGGCCCTGTGTAAGAGTTAAATTGACAGATCATGTTTCCAAATCAAATAATTTCTACTCAGGTAAACTCATTATTTTAGATGTTCAGGCTTAGCGGAGCTAATTTGGATTCACAAAGCACATACACATGTACACTAATAGAAGTATCTGCTTAAGTCCAGTTATTTCAGTGTAGCTTAAGGAAGTACTTTAAGTAAAATTCCTTTTTTAGTGCTTTAGCTTAAATTGGAATCTATGTTTTGGCCATTCTTGTCTGATACTCACCTCATTTAGATTTAAGAACTTTTTTATGGCTACTGAAGTCTCATTTCTGCTGGCCAGTAGTCAGCCATCCATTTCTTGGCTGTTTAATAGAGTCACAGCTGATGTGTCCCACGGACACTAACATTGTATAGCATAGCTAACTTCTTTACTTTTTGCTGAGGGATTCACTTGCATGCACTGTGCATGGGGAGGATGTGGAAATGAAAAGAATAAACAATTTATCTCTTGATTTTGATCAATTTTAGCTATAAAAGTTATCACAGGATCAGAATACACCCCTGGGGTCTGACTTACTAGTTGCTATAAGCCAAGAAGACAGTGGGATAATATTATAAACCTAATAGATGTGGTGTAGAAAACATACTAGTAAGAGAAGAATCCAGAATAGACACAACATTTTAGCTCCGCTTGCATTGATTTACACACATGTGGACAATTTCAGAGCAAGAGAGATGAAATGCAAACAGTATTTTTGGAGGGTGTGGCACTTACTGAGGAGAGGAAGTCTTAAAAAATATCAGAAGGAAAAAAACCAGTATAGGGACTATGATATATATGATCAACTGGCAAGACAAATGAAGCAGGAAGAGGAATGGTAGTGAATGTCCTTGGAGCCTCTTGGATGGCTGCTGAAAGAACAGCCATGGACACCGTTATAGATGGGTTTCCTCATATCATGGTGGACCTTGTGTTTGGTTGTGCAACCCTAAGGGATAAAATCTCCAACATTGCTACCTGCATGTAACCTTGTTCCCACAACACCTGTGGAACTGTTGACTGATACTGAATGGACCAGTGCAAGAAATACCATGCCAGTAAAGGCAGGGAACGTGTTGTTTGGACACATTTATTTTTTTATATGACATTACAAGTTACACTTCACAGTTCCACTGAGGGAAAAAAAGTACTTTTTCTAAGGTGAAACTCATGTCTATATTCTATGGATTACATAGACTTTGTTATTGCCAGGTACTGCTATCTCCCGCATCCTAATTCAGCAAATACTCTTTACCTAGAAAATTACTTCAGCACATGCTGAATATTATATACTAGTATATCAGTTCTTTATCAAAGCAAGGCGGTGGAGAGCAAGTTCAAGAATGGAATAGGAAGGTATGAGGATTCCTGAGATCTTGGGTTGCATCTATCTCTCTTTGGAGACAACTGAGTGTAAACAACATAATATTGTAACAGCTTAATTTGCCAGCGTCACACATCACACCTAAGAGTAATTGGTCTACAAGTATCTGAAGTAACTAAAGAGATATACACACATTCACTTCATGCCTAATGAAAAGCTAAAAATAATAATTAAGTTTGCTGTTATGGCTGGGAAATAATGCCTACTCAGGTGAATAGCTCCCTTCCAAGTAGAGTTCAGAACTTGGGACTATTCTTTTTACTCAGGAAAAGAACTACAGGCCACAGCACCTGACAGCAAGCTAGAGTCTCAGCTGAGTATGCTGTTTCCCTCTGCTCATTTTCTTTGCCAAAGTAGAGTAATAAAAGGAGGCAAGGCACAGAACTAACTGGGAAAATGGAAATTCTGTTCTAAAGTATGTTTGACATTTTGAATCTTGCTTCCACTCTAAATTGCAACAAAGAGGAAAAATGTGACCTCTTTCTCCCCCTTCATGACATAGAAAATCTGAAAAAAAGAGGTACTCTGATATGACTGAGTGTTTAGTTTTGATACATGTATCGCTAGAAGAGAAGAGTCAAGGCAAAATGATTTAGTCATTGCCAAAGTGCATCATTTTTGCCATATCAAAGGAGAATGTCTCACCAGCATCAAATACAAGAAAGTAAAAATATTTTATTTGGCTTGTTTGCCTTTAAATTTCTGTATAAACAGACACATTTCCATAGAATGCACCAATTTGGATGACTCTTGTTTACTGATGAAAAATTTCCTGTCAAAAATACTTGAAATAGAAATCTCACAACAAAAGCTTGATATGCTTTGGATAAAGACATCATGATTTGATCACTCAAGTGATAAAGATGGATTCTCATCTTTGTGGACAACTTCTTGCTGCCAAAAAAGCCTTATAATGTAGAGCAGCAAATCCCGGAGATAAGAGCTACAGGACCTTTACCCCATCATGCCTATCTGCAGGAATCAGAGCCCTGCTGAGATGGGACTCTTAATCTGTCTGGCAAGGCAAGAGCTTTTTCAGAGAATAGGAAACAGAGAAAGGGATGGAGCTACAGGGACAAGGGGAGTAGAAAAGAGAGAGTACAAACAAGAAACCACCAGCTTATGAGCTAAAAGCTGTAAATGGCAGCGTATCAAAGGGCTTGTTCATAAACCAGGCTTCGACACCTGCACTCACAAAAAAGAAAATACAATATGCATGCCTGTGTCTACATGTCATGATGACATGACAATCAATACATGTTTGTTTCAGGTTTTATAACTGCAGGTAGCTAAATTTTGGTCTAGTCATAAATGTTGCAAATGCTTGCCAAGAAAGGTCATCTTCAAGAAATCTGAAGTCACTTTTTCTTCAGACCTAGCAGAAATGGTTGAAAAGTCCTTTCGCAGTTTTGACTTAAGGGAAACACACACTTCGTTAAAATAATATATATATTTTTTCTACTTGGCTGGAAAATAAAGAGCTTACTTAAAACCTGCTAAAAGTTGAGTGGAACAACAAGAAACAAAGCAATACTTTTGAAGAGCCAAAAACGCTTGAATTTTGAAATGTTTTGACAGCCAGTATTGACAGCTGAAGAGCAAGCAGAAACATGCAGTAAGTTTATGTTCAATGAACTAAACCACTGGAGGGACTGCAACTGCTGTCTACAACCTACCCTTAGCAAGTGTCTGACTCCTCTGTCTCAGCAGCTGTATTGATTAAAACCTTGCTGCTGTCCAGGTCCTGCCTGCAGTGCACTGAAGAGTGCTGCAGTTACTTCAGTGTGAGTTGATAATAAGGTGGCAAAGAAAACACGAAAAAAGAAACCAAGTAGGTTCATTTTGGGCAGCTGCCTAAGTATTTGCTGTAACCTTCATACTTGGTTTGTGAGTTTTCTTATTAGTATCATTTTTTACATGGTATTGATTTCAGTTTAGCAGTCAAACACCATATGGAATTGAGTAATCAAACATTGCATTTAAAGATATTGAAATGTAACATCTTGAATAATTTTTTTTTTTTTTTTTCTGGAAACAGACTCTGTTCCTTCGTTTTGGAGACCTGAATATTAATTTTTCCATGGAAAATGTGACCAAACCCAATTATTGGCTTTTCCACCTTCTTACACAGACATCAGTAAACACCCAGATTGCCAGCTGGTGGCCAAGGAGTCTGAGTTCCAGGGACAAAGCTCCATGGAGGAGATCTTTGCTCTGAATTTTCTGTGCTGTTCATCTACACCAAGCAAAGTCACAAAGTGGATTCCTATTGTTCTGGTTCTGTAAAGGAAGAATAAGCCTGTTCCCACAATCAGGAGCAGGTATATCTCAGTCACGCAGTGCAAACCAAACTAAGAACTGGCTTTGGTATTTTGGGAAGTTTTGGTGGTGCCAGCTGCAGCCTCGGTGTGTGCGGTAGTTCTCCTCTGTCCATGGTGCTGGGGTAGATCCCACGTTCAGATGCCAATCTCTATTCCTTGCCCTGATGACAAAACCTTTGCTATTTCTGAGATTTGTTGCTGTCCATTAAACACGCTATTAAATTGAATTACTGCCAGATTAATATTCATAAATATTCTGGACATAATATATTGTTAAATGCCATCAGAAAGAAGATCCATGGGGCCCTGCTCATATGATCGCCATGACAGGGCAAGCTGTTGTTTCTCTTGCAGCAGAAGTCACGTGTCTCAGATAAATCACATAACAGATCCCCATGAGTCCATCCGTCCAGTTGGGTTTCTCAGGAAACTGAGGAAAGGTTGTGTTACATCCCCTCTGTTCAATTTCCAGGTAAAACTCTTCTCCAGAAGCTTTTCTGAGACCACTATTAGACACAGATCTATACACTACATGACCTCTTTTTGACCATGTCCTTTCTTGCCTCTGTGTGTGAACCCTGTGTGGTGGGGAGGGTACTGGTGGGATTTTTCATGACTGAGAAGTCACGTTATTACCTGGATAGGAGGTACCCAAATTGGGCTCACAAGCATTCAGGTTTTCATCTTGAAGGTACATCCTGTGGGAGTGGCTTGGAAGCTGGCACTTGGGGTATGGAAGCAATGCTGACACTGGGACTAGGAGTATCTCAGCGGGGTTTGTAGTTTGCTGATCCTGTGCCTTGTTCACCTGAAGAAGAGGGCGCTGTATAGTAGTTGGTGTTAGAATCATGTTTAACTGCCTCATGTGTCTTGATTTTCTGTGGCAGCTGTATAATCTGGAAAAAGTGGGAGTAGTTTGGGGACACAACCATGAGTACATGACCTTTAGAGAGTGAACTCGTTCTGGGGACAGACCAGCAGTTCTAAACAGGACACCAAGAAGCTCAAGGACTTCTCAGGGTCTTCTTGATGTGCATCTTGTTTTGCCTGGCTTGTGAAAGCCCTGTGGATGACATCACTTTATTCTCTGCACACAAGGGAGGAGTTTTGCCATTGCAAAGCTTGTAAGGAGCCTATGGACAGGAATGATGACATTTCTTAGCAACTCCACTTGGCTGTGCTGACTCTTGGCTGCTACAGGAGTTCCTTAATGTAGCATGCTACAGGACCCTCAAGGCAGGGAGGAGAAAGCTGGTTTTAGGCAATTAGGTGTTTTAACTATTAGGCCATACTTCTCTGATTGTTATGTTTGAGGGCATCTGAATTGTTCCTCCCCAAACTCCAGGATATAAGAGCAAGGTGTGCACCTGGAGGTTTAATAGTGTGGGGCACGCACACTGTCCTCGTCTCCGAGAGCAATCACATGATGAAGGAAGAATGTGAGGCGTTTTATGACACACCCAAACTATAAGTTCTGCTCAAAATATATGGGCACTTGGGGAGGCAACACAGACCTCGAAATACTGTGTTAATTGCACAGGAACCTGGGCACACAACTCCAGCAAGCTCCCAGGTTCGTTTCTTGGCCACAGCCATCTATGCTGAGCCTCTTTTCCATACATACCTACAGAATGTATGGAAAAGAGAGCATCAAGAAGGTACCAGTATGGCCTTTGGATTGGAAATGCTACGGATGAGTTAAGGCTTAAAACAAGAGGGTTCCCCACCCTGGGGAGGGCAGGGCAGGGCAGGGCAGGGCAGGGCGGGAAGGGAAGGGCAGGGAAGGGCAGGGCAGGGCAGGGCAGGGCAGGGCAGGGCAGGGCAGGGAAGGGAAGGGAAGGGAAGGGAAGGGAAGGGAAGGGAAGGGAAGGGAAGGGAAGGGAAGGGAAGGGAAGGGAAGGGAAGGGAAGGGAAGGGAAGGGAAGGGAAGGGAAGGGAAGGGAAGGGAAGGGAAGGGAAGGGAAGGGAAGGGAAGGGAAGGGGAAGGGACCTACAATGATCATGTAGTCCAACTGCCTGACCACTTCAGGGCTGACCAAAAGTTACAGCATGTTATTACGGCCATTGTCCAATTGCCTCTTAAACGGTGTCAGGCATGGGGCACTGAGGCAGACCCAGCTGGGTAGACACTGTCCTGAGCGTGGAAGCATGCCCTCCCTATACCTGCAGCCGGCACCCGAGAGCTTCGCAGGCTGCGGAGCCCTGGTGGCCGGCATCGCTGCCCCGAGGGGGATTGGTTTGCCTGCCGTGCCTGCTAGACCTGCATGCCTTTCTCTGCGGTGCCAGGTGCAGCCCCAGGGTCCTATCTGACCTTCAGACGCGGTCGCCCAACGGGCCGTGCCAATGCCTCCCCAGGATGCCGGGGTCGCTTCTCCCCCACCCCCGGGCTCCCACTTCTGCCAACACCATTACATGTCGTCGTCTCCTCTTCCCCCCCCCCCCTTTTTAGCCCCATATCGATTGCTTTGGGGGCTGCTGTCCCACCTCTCCTGCTGGCGACAGATGGCTGTATCAGCAGCAGAGCTCGTCCCCTCCCCATCCAGTCCCAAGCCAGCTGTCGGCAACCCTAAAGGTGGGTGCGGTACCGTGAGGGGGTATTGCTCGCAGCTCCTTCCTCCTCACCTTCAGATGCCGTCCCGAATCCGGGCTGCACTCGTGCCCTTCAACCGGCAACCGCAGGGAGGGGACTTTCTCCTCCCCCAGCCCCCCCCACCACCCGCTTTCCCCTGCGTCCTCCTGGGCTGCAAACACCGCTGGATAGCGAGACAACTGAGCCAAGCAGCTGGCGATCCTTCTCTGGCCACCGTAAAATCCGAGGCGAAGGACGAGTGAGGAGCAGGCTCTGCTCCCTCCCTGTCTTCTTCCTTGCCTCTCCAACTCCTTCCAGGACCTAGGGGATGAGAGGACCCAGAACAGTGGACGCGGATTGCAGTCCCACCTTCCCCCTTTTACGAGAAGCCGTATTTGCAGAGATTTCCCCGGGCACACAAACACTGACTGCCGAGGAGATGCAAGGAAGCAACTGCCAAATGCAACAGCGGGCTGACAGCCTCTCCTCTTTCCCCCGCGGCAGAGCTCAAGGACACCTGGCTGCTGCAGACAGCCGGGGATGGGGTTGGGGACACGCATGCAAATACACGCAAACCCTCTGAGAGGTTGAGGAGCGCTGGGGGCCTCCTCCGCGGCGAGCATCGAGGGGCGACGGTGGCGCAGGGAAGGGGCGGGGGAGCCGGAGGCAGGGGGAGGGAGAGAGCCCAGCTCCCGCAACGAGGGGGAGGAGGAAGGAGGGACCGTGTCGGTGGGATGGTCCGGAAATCCTGTGATAAAAAGAGGGGCGCGGGGGAAAAGTAGGGAGAAGCTCTGGAGTCATTCTCTCTCCCCTACGCCGCACCCGCAACTTCCCCGGCGGCCGTCAGGCACATGGGCGCCGGCCGGAGCTTCTAGGAGCAGAGAGGAGAGGAGAAGAGAAGCGAAGCGGAGCCGCCGCAGCAGGCACCTGCCGCCGGCACAGCCCAGCTCAGCACAGCGCTTGCCGCCGAGCGAGGTACCGGCGCCGGGGCGGGCAGGCCGTGCCGTGCCGGCCGGCGTGCGGCAGGGCAGCGAGGAGAGGCGGTGTGTGGGCACGGAGGGATGGGAGAAGCCCTCGTCCTCCCAAGTGCTGGCGGGCGGCGCAGCCCCATGGCATGGCTGTGACCCGGTACCGGGCGACGGGTGGCAGCCTTCACCGGAGCCAAGCGTGCCCGCTCCCCGCGGTCGGGGCCGGCAGAGGGAGGGGGCAGCCTGTGCGGCGGGGCTGCTGCGCTGCACCTGGGGCCGGCCGGTCTCAACCTTGAGCCGTCCCGGCTCTTCCTGAGGAGGTGCAGTCCTCGCTGGCATTGCGCTGGGGTCTTTCTGGGGTGAGGTTTCGGAGGGGTTAGGGTGGGGGAGCCTGCCCTGCATCCGTGCTCTCCATCCCGCCGCTGGGGCTGCACCCACGCCCAAGTCACCCAGCTTCCCCTGCTTGCCCTCCCGGGCACTTGCGGAGCGCTTCACCTTCAAATGCCCCCTCGGCTGTACCTGGCAGAGCTGTTACTCCGGAGTTAGCCCTCCGAAAGCCGAGAGGGCGAGAGGCAGGCGGGGAAACGAGAAACTTCAAGGGTTTAACGGCTTCCTGCCCTGCCTGGGGGAACCACCGTGGCCCCTTACCTCCTCCTCCACCTGTCTGCTCCCCGCCTGCCAGCATGCAGCTCTACTCCCCGGGTGCGTTTCCCTGAAAAGGCCAGGGTCTGCAGGGTTGGGGGTCTGGAAACTTGCTTACATTCAGACAAATGGAGGAAAGCTGTGGGGAGAGAGCTGAGAAAGACATCAGGCTTTTTTCTTTTATTAGAGACACCATTCCTCTTTTGATTGTGCCTCTTTGCAGGCTGCCCTCCAAGGATTCCTGATCTCTGTGCATGTGAGGTGTGAAGGTGGGCAGCGCCCCTAAGCCATCACCATGGATTTTGTTATGAAACAAGCTCTAGGAGGTAAGTGCCGCTGGCACACGAGGGGTCTTGCACCACCCACCCCACACCCCCAGTCCCCTACCCCCGTGGCCCCTTTGCATCGTGTAGGAGAGGGTCTGGTAGGGTCTGCAGCTGGAAGAGCTGTTTGGAGACCCGGAAGAGTATGCCTGTGTCACTGACTGATGATCCCAGAGCCAAGTGTTTGAACAATCTGAGCCGGAGAGGGCAGCAACAAGCAGAGACCAAAGCCCCATGTCAGGGGAGAGACTTCCCACACAAGGTGTGCAGGCCCTGGGTCGTGCCTAATCTGGCACCCTACCAGCTGGCTGCATATTCTGCTGTACAGTGCGCGGGTCTTGCTTCTCTTCATGCCATGGCAATGAGGCAGGTATTATAAAAGCTTCAGACAGGTTTTGCCAGAGTAAGCCCAAAGAAAGAGTAGCATTTTGCGTATGTGCATGAGGTGCTTTTTCATCCTCCCCCCAAGTGTTGGGCAGACCTTGACAAAAAAAAACAGTCAGTGCAAAAATTTTTGTACTGGTATTTGGAGAGTTATTTTTAATATGACTATTGCTGCAATAAGCAGTGAAAGAATAATAAAGAAAGTATCCCCCCCCATCCTACCTGGATTTAAGGCCAACCTTTTGTATAGTTTCAATATATTTCCTTCCATGTGTGATGAACTGGTTTAACCTAATGGTGGGAAATAGAAAAGGCAGTGGTGTGGGGGGCAGAAACTGAAAACAGTGCAGTAGTATTTGGGAATGAGATTCCCTTGTTCTGCCACAGTTATGCTGCCTTTCTCGGCTGCTTGGCCTGAACACTCAGTTGAAACAAGGCTGTCACATGGTGAATGCTGGCTGCTGTTGGGAGCTGGAACAGTTGCCCTCAGAGGAAGTTGATGAGGTGGTTCTGATCATTCTCTTCTGTACTGTATCTCATGTGTGCATTTTCCATTCATTTTCCTTTGGAGAAACTGTAGAGTCATGGGACTGTGGGAATGTTTCATGCATGATGTTATTGACATCACATGCAGCTTCAACATTTACTGCAGGACTCTCCTGTGGCATGGAATCATGATTTTTGTCTTTGAAAGCAAAGGAACCAAGAGAGCAAAATTTTCACAGTTAAGAATAGAGTAAGCTACCTTAGTTTTAGTTGGGGTGTTTTGAATGGGAAGATCAAACTGGAGAGGAAAGGGTGTAACGTGATTGCACAAAATAGCAAGATATGAAGATCTCTATGTGAGAAGATAAGGGTTTGTATGGCAGCAATGTTACATTTTGTTGCTCGTCAGTGCCTGTTTTAAAGGAGACATGGTTTTGAGAAAAGGATTTTGCGCTGTTCACTATGGTGTGAATAAGGTTGCTTGCATAGAAATGAACAAGTGTACCTGTAAACTGGAGGGATACGCACTGCAGCTGGAGATACAGGAATCCACTAAAGAGAATAACTGCTTAGAGACTGCAGTTAAAGGCAGGGGGAGGAGGGCTGCAGCAAAGGAGTAACAGCTGAGATGCATGCCTTTTCTTGCAGCTTAGTGACTAACCTGAGTTGGAAGCAGTTTCTGCCCATGCTTAACAGCATTTACTCTGGGTAGACATTCATTCTAACATAATGTTGCATGCCAGTGTCAGGATTTGCACTATAATGAGTTGCTGAGAAGGTAAATGCAAAAAGCATCTTTTGTTGAAGCCTTAGTTCCTGATGTCTGTCGAGACACTGCCCAGGGCACCAGTTCTTTTGCCAGATGACTTCATGTATTGGCAAAATATGTCTGAAACTTTATCACTCTGCAGAGACTTCTCCTTTATTGAGAAAGTGGGCAAATCCAGGAAATGTTAATACATTAAGCAGAGATCTATTTTTAAATCAGAAATAGTTTCAAAGAGGAAGAACAAGATCTCCCAGGGCAAATATAGCATGGAAAATAAAGGTGATTTTGGACACTTGTTTCCCACTGGAGTTAAAGCCCAAGCTGACTCAAGCATGCAATCTGGCTGCACTGGCACAGGAAGTCAAGAACTAACGGTTATACTTTGTTTCCTTAATGATGGGGCCAGAACCTTTTTTGTCTGCCAGCTCTGACATCCAGAGGGAGATGCCCAAACTGAGCACAGCACCAAACCTCTGGTGGGTGACAGACTTGCTTTGGCTAGGATATATGGTGTGATCTGCTAGTAAGCATTTTTATTATCCCCACTTTCAGGGAGATCTTCCTGTGGATTTCATGGATCTTTTATTTTAGTTTAATGTGGGTTTTACCAGAACACTTTTGAATTAATTTTGTCATCTGCTTGGGATTTTTTGAATGGTGCAAAAGTTCGTATCCCATCCTCAAAATCTCCTCTGGCACTCCTGGGAGAAAGAAAAAAATATTCCAATTTTGTCAGTAAAGTCCCCTCCAATTTACAGAGAACCATACTTGCTATAGGTATTGCTTGCAGACCACCTACAGCTGTGACAGCTTAACCTTTTCACTATTTCAGATGGGGACGCCTCACAAAGACCAAGGGCCAAGGGTTTCCTTGTCTGAGCATTGTGGGCATGGCATTTTCTCTTCCCAGCATCCAGCACAGAAGTGGGGCTTAGGCCAGAGTTTATGGTAGCTAAGAGCCTGGATTTGAGATCTGTTTGCAGGTGGTGTGCTTTTACCCTTTCCCTGCTGGATAGAAGTGTGCAGGGCTCTGAAGCATATGAGGACTTTGGGACCAGGTTTTGCCATACTGGAGTGATCAGAGGAGGTACTGAAAGGAAAACAGCATTGCTCTCCCACTTACTCGCTCACCTTGTTGAGGAAGATGTCTCACACTCTGCTTAATTAAGAATAAAAAAGCCTTAGAAGAACACTCCTGTGGAAATTTTCCCATTGCCTTTGAGGCAATCCCTGAAGACATTTCCTTTGTCTCTAATGGCACAGGACAATCAGATTTGTTTTTCCTTAGTTTTGCCAGTCAGATGGGTAGAAGGCAGCAAGGTGTTTTGAAAAGTAGGTGAGCTGAGTTAGCAAGGAAGGAAAGGCAGATATGTCCTGTAGAGTTGCTTTGTTTGGAAGTCTGTGTGACTAGGGAATTTAGGTTTTGTGAAATCAGTTTGGCAGCTTATTGTATTGCTGAAGTAGAATGTGTTCTTTCCCTGTCTTGTTAAAGGGTGTCTGCAGAAGCCTGCTGCTTCTGTACAGTGGAAGGCCATCCTCTGCTGTGCTGCCAGCACTGGGATTTTGTTGCTAGTGTTGGCAGCAGAGTGTTTACCTGGTGGTTGACAAGCTTGAAATGTGTCTTTGCAAATCCCTGGCCTCTTCAAGGTAAAATCTTTGACCCTTTCATTAGTAGTGGGGACTGTGGTACAGGAAAAACAGTACAAAATGTTAGCTTTTTTGACCAATTTGCTTCTGTGGCTTTTTTTTGTGCTCCTCAGACCTTCCAGTACTCTGTGTGAAAGTCACTCCATTTATTGCCTGACAGTGACAGAAGCCATAGAGATGAAAAGCAGTCGTGAAGCTGATTAGCTGTGTAGGAAAAGACAAAGATAGCAAGAGGAAGCCTAGAGGCTTAAAATTGCTGCTTCTTCTGCAGAAGTAACAGACAGCAAAGGGATAGTTTGTACCTCCGACCCTGCCGCACCAGCACACATTGACATAGATGTGTAGCCATGGTGGTTGGCCCTAAGTGAAGACAGAGTGATTTTGTGATTGCATTTTACATTAGGAGTGCTCTTTGCTGAGCCAGGTCAGAGCTCTGGAGCACTGTCGTCATGCCCAGGGTGTATGATTTCCCAGGAACAAGCTGGAAGCGGAGGACCTGAAATGGTCCCTGAAGGAAATTTAGCCATGGTGTTTTTCAGTGGGCGTTGTTTATTTCTTCATAGGTTTGTGTGAAACCCAAGGGTGCATTAACATCCAACTCCCATGTCATACTACACTGTCTTACTTCCTCTGCCACGGTGGTTGGACAAATAGGGAAACTGGACTGAATTAGAAAAAAAAACTTAATGAAGCTCTGCTGGCTGTCATCCTGTCACTGGGAGACTTGAGGGCCAAGGGTCTGAGGTATTTTCATACGGAAAAAGAGAAAGGGAAATGGGAGAGCCCATGGGAAGGTGAGGAAGATCTGTCTAAGGTGGGATCATGGTGTGGCTGAAGAGAACAATTTCTTACAGCAGAAACTGGCATTGTGCAGACCAGAATGCTGTGAAGATATGGATATAAAGAACACACAATAGCTCTAACTGTGTATTATATGGTGGTGTGCAGGGCTCTTTTAACCTTCTCCTTTTATTGCCAAGGATAGGAGAAATGTCTAGGTGGGATGTCTGCCTTAAATAGTGACTTTTCCTAATGTGAACCTGTGGATAAGTCATATCATTCATTCCATATGTAATGATGCACATGCATGGTACTGTTTAAGTTTCTTCTTCATGCTGCCAGTACCCCTTAAATTCATTGTGCAATGCAAGCCCCATCAGGAGAAAGGGTACATTTGAGTTTCTGGATAGACATTCACTGGGCTATATTACAGGCATGATTTTCTGTTTTATTGGCAGCAGCTTAGAGTGAGGACTGTTGCTTGGCATTGACTTCTTTATCTGTCAAGATTCACTAGAGACTTGTTTTGGTTCATATGGATTCTTAAAATACTGTAGGCAGAAGACAAATGCAACCAGATTGCCATCTGGGATATGTCAGCAGGGGTGGGACTGCCTACTTCATGTCCCTTATGGGTAGCTTTGGTTCAGCAAGGTATACCACAAAACACAGTCCAGAGGGAGTCCCCTTGTCCTTGAAGGCAGGCAGAGATTTAAATCCTCCTGAAGGTAATGGGATTTAACTCGCTGTACCTAAGCTCTGAAAAAGCAGCCCCTGTGTTAAGCTTACATTAGTGAAGATGTGTTTCTGAATGCCAGATAAGCCTGAATGGAAACCTTACTAGTGTTTAGCAACATCTTAGTAGCGGCCTTCTGTGTGGCTTATGAAGTGTGTATTTTGCTGCTCCATTTGCCTCACTTTACTTGCTTGTGATGTGGGGATTAAGTTCTTGATTTTTCCCTGGAGAAACCAGTGAGACTGAGTGCAGTTAGAGGCAATACAGACCTGTCCAGGGTGGAACAGTGAAATAAACACAGTAGTTTCTGCCTTCTCCTCTTCCAACTTACTCTTGTTTCTTAAATTTGCAGTTCTCTGCTGAGCCTCTCTCCTCCTCTGGGACTTCATGCATCAGCTAGACTTTTCTCCACTGCTTATGTTAATGTATGAAGTCCTGAAGCAGGACAGAAACTGTAGTGCAGAACTGCAAGTTATAGCGCCAACAAGTAGTGTTGATTTTTATTTCTGGGGTCTCTTTTGCCTGTAATCCTTGAAGCTTGTGACACGTGAGGTCTTTCATTTTGCCGTCAGGTGCTTCCAAATCACAAAGACTGGAGAATCCGAGATGAGACGGAGGTCTCCAGCCCACTGTAGCACCTGGTACACGTCAGAGCCCATCTACCTTTGTTCTCAGATAACTTCTGCCTATATTGTGCGCAATTCTGGGCACCACAATTTAAAAAGGTTGCTAAGGTACTTGAACGTGTCCAGAGGAGGGCAGCAAAGCTGGTGGAAGGGCTGGAAGGCATGTCCTGTGAGGAGCTGCTGAGGACTCTGGGTTTGTCTAGTTTGGAAAAAAGGAGGCTGAGGGGCAACCTCGTTGCTCTCCACAGCTTCCTGAGGAGGGGAAGTGGAAAGGGAGGTGCCAATCTCTTCTCTCTGGGATCCAGTGACAGGACTTACGGGAATGGTTCAAAGCTGTGTCAGGGGAGGTTCAGACTTGACATTAGGAAACACTTCTTTATGGAGAGGGTGGTCAAACACTGGAACAAGCTTTGTAGAAAGGTGGTTGATGTCCCAAACCTGTCAGTGTTAAAAAGGCATTTGGACAATGCCCTTAATAATATGCTTTAACTTTTGGTCAGTCCTAAAGTGGTCAGACAGTTGAACTAGATGATCATTGTAGGTCCCTTCCACTAAGCTATACTATTCTAGAATTTCTTAAGTGAGTAAGAGTGTAAGATGAATTCTGCAGCCTCAGTTTGTAGTATTGTTGTGTTGTTGACCTGTTATCTTACGGATCTTTTTTTCTTTGTCTGATGCTTTGCGTATGCTCATTTTAATGACATTTTGAAGATGAAGAAGTAGTGTTGATATCTGATGGATACATTTTTCACAAGGAATGGTTTTATACATCTCTTTTTTTTTTTTCTATGGTGTACTGTTGGCAAAGAGTTTGTATCTTTTCAATCAATATCAAGAAATTGTATCGTGATCTCTGTTGCCAAGACAAGGACAGAAAGGAAAATCCCGTGTAAGTGTCTCAGTGCTTCCAGAAAAACAAACCAAATATGGGTTCTATAGCTGTTGAAGGCTGATTAATCTATCCAAACTTTGGATCTTCCTTGTTCATTTATTTGATGCCAGATCCTCCAATGGCAACCTGTAGGGCTTAGTTTGTTCTTCAAGAATTCCCATTAAAACCAAGGAGCAAGATATCTCCCAAGGAAGCAAATGGCAGAACAAAAGATGCTTTTCTCTGATTCTCTGTCCACTTTGATGGAAGTTCTGTATACTTTTCATTATAACGTCAGTTGTTGCACAACTGAATCTTTCTGGCTTTTCTTTTCTCTGTTTTTCGTAATTGAAGTTAGTTCTCACGGGGGCAGAGAAAAGTGGTGGTTTCTTGCCAGCTGCATGCTTTTGGCACAAATAGTTTGTCAGTGCTGAATTTTTGGCCTGTGTTGCACAGGAAACACTATCTGCAGGAGTGGATTTGGAGTTGGGCAGGAGTCTAGTGCATGATGCATTACAGTTATTCAGACCTTCCTGGTGAAATGGGACTCTAAAAATAAAAGCTACTCGTTTGCCTTTGTGTTAGTCCTTGCAGGGAGGGAAGTTCAGACTGTGGTTCAGTTAGCTATGCAGACCAGCTATGAGACACTTGCTCATGTGCTGGCAAAAGGACAGCCATTAGAGAAAACTGGTGTATATGAATCCTGATGTACATTGGAGGGCTTTCTGCTTTGATTAGAAGTGAAGGTAAAACTATGAAATCAAATCCATAAGGGCTACATGCATTTAGAAATCTTGCTGAATTAAGTTCAGAGTGTGTGGAGTGTGTGGGCTGTTTTGTGTTTGTTAGCACTGCAGTAATGTACAAGGCTCCAAAAGCCTAACTAATCTCTGCAAAGGCTATCCATTCTTAAGGGAAGATAGGCACCTTGCCCTTATGGAGAATAGGAATGTCTCTCTCATTCTGGAGTACCCCCAAGGCCAACAGCGCAAAAATCTATTCTAGTAGCAAAATGTTTGCATGGGAAATTGCAGTATGAAATCTCTGGCAGCTGCAGCAGTTTTCAAAGGCCACCAAGTTGCTGAGGAGGCCTGGAAGAGGAATGGCAGCAAGCAGAAAAGACTGGCAGAAAGAAAGGGACAGATCTCCAGTATGTTGCCACTGGCTTGTCTCACGTCGGAGGGCTAAATGCAAGTGCATGTTTTTCTGTTTGACCATCATGGTCCCCTCTTTGAACATTATTTGATAGTGCTCAGAGAGGAAAGGGAGGGCATTGAGACTGGTCCTGAGACTCAGAGACAGATAAAGGTTCTAGTGTTATCTAGGATAGGAACCCACAGTTTTTCAGACCCTTGGAGAGAGGATATGGTTCATAAAGTGGTGACTATGGGACCCTCAAAGCTGGAGAATTTCTACTCCCACTTCCAACAACTGCGGACGCAGCATGCTGAGGGTTCCAAGTTCTCTGACTCTCCTTTTTCAGTGATGGGGCAGAGAGCACTCTGATTTAGCTTCGGACACTCCTCTTTGGGAGGTTGTAATTCTCTACACTTTTGATACTCATTCCACGTGCTGAAATCAAGTGCTTGCTCAAGGCTACACAGAACCTTAACACTTGCTAAGTTATGGTTTTGAGAACTATGTTGGTTGCTGCCTTATTTTCTTACCTACAACTTGATTGTGAAAGCTTGGATATAGTTGGTTCTGTTTCTTGCAGGTTGGCTTTAATGGCTGGAGTATGTGTCTCAAAGGATGTAGAGCTTTGCTGAGAAGGCTGAGAATTTTCACAGGTTGCTGAGCAGATGATCATGTGGTTTGCTGAAGGGTAACAGCTGCAATTACAGACATGGCAAATGTTACTGGTGATCTTTCTATCACTAGTACAGATCACAGTGCATACTAGAAATAAAATACTTTAAACAACTTATGTCTTTCTATGAGGGACAAATCGATGATTACACTGTTCAATTCAAGAATTGATTCTCACCCACACCCACCCCTCCTGCTTTTTTAAATTTCAAGCTGATTTCAAATTGGGTTTATGCTGTCACCGCAGAAATGCTTTAATACATACAATAAATTTAATCTGCTGACTTTGTGCATCTTTTTACAACTTGAATCTGTCATTACCTACAAGAAAGAAGATGCTTAGCAGCTACTTATGGTTTTACAGCATGATTTGGGTCTTGTGGCTTATTTGCAGTGATACTGACCTTGAAGGAATGTCAAACATGCAACATGAACAGAAACTTGGGATTCAAATGGCTGTGAATTGTCTTCTGTGGAAAATAACGGAAGAAACAAATAAACCCTAGTCTGGAATGGGGGAGCTGTTTTGATAACTGTAGATTCCTGAAAGAATACGAGTAATTAAGGGGAAGGCAGGCAACAATTAAAGGAAAAGGGATGGCAAAGAAATATGTGTCAATGCTTGGGTTGGCAGATAGCTGAACTGTCATGTCTCTGTATCCCTGGATTCATAGAATCATAAAATGGTTTAGGTTGGAAGACACCTTGAAGATCATAGAGTTCCAACCCCCCTGCCATAGGCAGGGACACCTCCCACTAGACCAGGTTGCCCAAGGCCACGTCCAGCCTGGCCTTGAACACCTCCAGGGATGGGGCTTCAACAACCTCTCTGGGCAACCTGTTCCAGTGCCTCACCACCCTTAAAGTGAAAAATGTCTTCATAATGTTTAATCTCAACCTGCCCTCTTCCAGTTTAAAGCCATTCCCCCTTGTCCTATCGCTACATGCCCTAGTAAAAAGTCCTTCCCCAGCTCTCCTGTAGGCCCCCTTTAGGTACTGGAAAGCCGCAATGAGATCTCCCTGGAGCCTTCTCTTCTCCAGGCTGAACAGCCCCAACTCTCTCAGCCTCTCCTCATAGGAGAGGTGCTCCAGCCCTCTGATCATCCTCGTGGCTCTCCTCTGGAGACGCTCCAGCAGGTCCATGTCCTTCTTGTGTTGGGGGCTCCAGAGCTGGATGCAGTACTCCAGGTGGGCGTCTCACGAGAGCAGAGTAGAGAGGCAGAATCACCTCCCTTGACCTGCTGGCCACACTTCTTTTGATGCAGCCCAGGATATGGTTGGCCTTCTGGGCTGCGATCGCACACTGCTGGCTCATGTCGAGCTTCTCATCAATCATCACCCCCAGGTCCTTCTCCTCATGGCTGCTCTCCAGCCATTCCCTGCCGAGCCTGTATTTGTGCTTGGGATTGCCCCGACCCAGATGTGGGACTTTGCACTTGACCTTGTTGAACTGCATGAGTTGGCCTGGGCCCACCTCTCCAGCCTGTCCAGGTCCCTCTGGATGGCATCCCTCCCCTCTAGCGTGTCTGCCTCGCCAAACAGCTTGGTATCATCAGCAAACTTGCTGAGGGTGCACTCTACCCCACTGTCCATGTCACTGACAAAGATGTTGAACAGTACAGGTCCCAGTACCGACCCCTGAGGAACACCGCTCATCACTGCTCTCCACTTGGACACCGAGGTGTTGACCGCAACTCTTTGAGCGTGACCATCCAGCCAGTTCTCTATCCACTGAGTGGTCCATTTATCGAGTCCATGTCTCTTCAATTTAGAAACCAGGATATCGTGTGGGACAGTGTCAAATGCTTTGCACAAGTCCAGGTAGATGACATCAGCAGATCTCCCCTTGTCCACCGCCGCTGTAACCCCTTCATAGAAGGCCACCAAATTTGTCAGGCATGACTTGCCCTTGGTGAAGCCATGTTGGCTCTCGCCAATCACCTCCTTGTTTTCTGTGTGCCTCAGCAGAGTTTCCAGGAGGATCTGCTCCATGATCTTGCCAGGCACAGAGGTGAGACTGACTGGCCTGTAGTTCCCCGGGTCTTCCTTGTTTCCCTTTTTGAAAATAGGGGTTATGTTTCCCCTTTTCCAGTTGGCAGGAACCTCACCAGACCGCCACGACTTCTCAAATATGATGGCTAGTGGCTTAGCAACTTATCTACCAGTTCCCTCAGGACCCGCGGATGTATCCCATCGGGTCCCATGGACTTGTGTACCTTCAGGTTCCTCAGGTGGTCTCGCACTTGATCTTTGTCTACAGTGGGTGGTGCTCCATTTTCCCAATCTTCACTGTTGCATTCTGCGTCTTGGGCAGTGCGTCTGCTGTCCTTGGCAGTGAAGACTGAGGCAAAAAAGTCATTGAGTACCTCAGCTCTGTCTCTGTCCCGGGTAACCAGTTCTTGCGTTTCCTTCTGGAGAGGGCCTACATTTTCCCTACTCTTTCTTTTCTTTCTTCATCTCTTCTTTTTTGCTGGCAAGCAGAGTCAAAGATGATCCGTGGAAAAGAAGTTTGAACCTTGTGTTTAAGGTAACTGTGTGGGAGATGGTTGTCTCAAATACTGGCCTTGTCTGTGGGAGATCCCTGGGTGTGCTTGAAAATGTCACTTGCTGTCTAGGTTAGATGGTGTCTCTCCCAGTCCCCTTGCATAGAAAGCAGTATGTGGCTCCATTACTCCAAGAGCAGGACAGAATCAAGTGTGATCCACAGGCACCTAATATTGCACAGGGAATAGCATTCTTTTTTCCTTCTGTTACTCCTCCTTCTGTTTCTTGTAGCTTGGCAGAGCTGAAGTTGCATACTTAATGGACTTCAAAGTTTGTCCTTGACTTGATATTGGCAGTGAAACTTCCTTCTTCATTCTACCTCCCTCCCACCATGTTACTGCATGTAGTGTGAGACTTTCTGCATGCCCCCTGAAGGGGCAGAAACTGTGTGGGACTGCCTGGTCTCTGTTCTATTGCCTGTCCTAAACATATAAGTCCATTAAATTCCTTGAAAATGCATGCATTAATTACAATTTTAATTTGCAAGAGGACTTCAGAAAGGTTTTAATAAAACATGTATTTTTCATGAAAAGCTTTTAAACTCAGTTTGTATCGTCTTAGCAATCAAGAAGAGAGAGACTCATCACAAACCTGAAAGACTGCATGAGACTAAGACATCATATCCAAATAGATGTATTTTTAATCTGTGACAGCCATTTATTTTATGCTGGAGTATGCATGCCACTCCTCCCTGAATCAATGTATGGCTTTTACTGAGTGAAATATTTTGTCCTTTGTGAATTCTTTGGAGTTTCCTTCAGATTTTTTTTTTGTTAAATGAAAGAAATTCTATTTAAAGACTCAAACAAACAAAATACAAACAAACAAAAAATTGGGGAGAAAGAGAAAATATTCAGAGATTTTGGTAACTGCCAGCACATCAGCATAGCTGCTCCTGTGCACAGTTCTAGCTGTCAATAAAACTGCTTGGGAGAGTGTTTAGAAAAAAACTCAGTTTCTATTAGAAATAAACAAGTCTTTTTCAGTTTTTTATTCTGTATATTTAAAAGACTTTTTTTGTGACAGTTGCAACTTTCTTCTCTGTATTTTTCTCACTGCACAGTTTAAATATCAGCAGTTCCTGTTCCATGTCAGCCAAGCTTCACAGTGACAGATTAAAAGGAGCATGAAAGAAGAAATTTATAATTACATGGAATTGCATTAAAATGCTGAGGGAAAAGGTTAAGAAGGGACGCAACTGCTCTTTCTAAATACATGAGAGAGGTAAACACTGCAGTGAAGGACAATATTGGTAAAATAATAATGTGAATAATTTTGCCATGAACATACTCGAGTCAGGAATTAGAAGAGTGTTTCTGACTCGTGGAAGAGGAGACAGGTGCTGGAGGAGACTGCTGTGGGAAGCAGGGAGAAATGAATGCTGGGTCTCAGGTGGGTTTCAAATAAGGTATCAGTGTAATTGTGCATGCCCAGAGAGATAGGGCCAGCAAGGCAGGAAATCATTTTCTAGCCTGAGTACCTCTATAGAAAGCAGACAGTATCTTTTACTCTTCACTTGTAAGACTCTTCATAATAACAAAATCCTCTTTAAAAGAAGTTGAGTTTTTAGACTCAATTTTGATGTTGTTACAATACGTGATAGTCTCTGACAGGGTCTAGGCGAATGACTCAGGTCAGTGGGAACCAGCAGTGTCCCCCTCTGGGTGAGGCTGTCACAGAGCTGTGGTTAATTTTCCCTTTCTGAAAACTTTTTAGCCCTGTTGTGCCTGTATGAGAGGAGGAGAGGTCTGCCAGCTATATGTTCTCACTGGTCCAAGGATGATCTGAAACCAACCATCAGATTCAGATTGAAAGTGTTTTTATTTCAAAGGACTTAGTGGATTTGCAAAGTCATTCCTAGAATAGCTGGTGAGATTGCTTCTGAGTAAAGCAAACTCACAGCTACACTGAATATTTTTCCAACTGTGGTGTTTCAGACCAGGCAGAGATTTTGAGTTTCACTTAACAAGCATAGCTTGAAATTCCCTCCATAGTAACTTCTATGTGCAGTTCACATGGAAGCAGCTGTTTTAAAAACATTTGTTCATTTGTTTGTTTTACACTACCATTGAGAAGTAAATAATTTCAGAACTAGGTGTTTCCCTAGAATCTCCTAACAGTTTTGAGCAGTTATCTGAGAACAAGTTATTCTGTCTTCCTCAGTACCAATATTTACTTTTTTTACTTGTGATGGCAGATTGTTTATGCTCCTCATTTTATGCTCCTGCTCTCTACCCTAGCAATATCCTGGTCTCAGGCTCAGTATTCATTATGAGTTAAATCTCTAACTAGGTAGGCACTTTAGGAGCGTGCCTTATGGTGGCTTAGCACACAGGAAGAAAGGCATGTTTTATATGCAGGACTGAGTCCTTTGGGCTCAAATGTCTCCTGTAGCATTGTGAGTGAGGCTCATGGCTGACAACTTTCCACCCAAGTCTCCTTAAAATGTCCTGATTATGTCAGGAGTGCCTACCCAAAGGAAACCTCCAGCAAGGGCACACGGGCAGATAGTAGAACACCAGATCACTGCCATAGCAAGATGTTGGCTTCTGGAAGAGAAGGGAATGTGCCATCCCTTTCTGCTGACTGTGCATCCTGTTTTATTGCCAGCGAGCACTCTGGCAGGCAGAGATCCCAGTGCCATTCACATCTCTCTGAACACCATGTCAAGGTGCCCTCTTTTTTGGTCGTGAGGCCTGAGTTGTCCTGTCATGGAGACAATGACTTGCTTCCTGGATAAAATGTTTGGTTTGGACTTCTGTTTTTGCTTTTTAACTGTCACCTGGTAAAACTTTTCAAGTGATACTGCTTCCGCCTGGACTTCAGTTTCTCTCCTCCAAGACAGTATACATGTGTTCCTGCTATGCTGGTAGCTGTGCTAAGATTTGCTTAAAACATGTGGGTAAAAACACATCCTCTTGATCACCACCACAGTGTTCCGCTTCCACACTGGTTAAAGTGAAGACAAAGCTGCAACAGTTTTAACTGTTTAACATCTGGGATCCTCTCCCTATGTTAAATGCAGGGTATGTCAGCTTCAATGCTGTTTTAACTGCAGACAACTATTGCGAATTGGCCACCCTGAGTTAAGAGCACCCATTATTTTCTCTCAGTTGTAGATATGCTGTTTTATTGCTGGTTTTCATGTGGTTATTTATCTGATATTTATTTAGGGCTCACTTTAGTGTGTGTTTTGCTTTGTACTGTAGGAGACTAGGTCCTTCTTATGGGCTTAAAAATTAGTCCTAATTAAAAGACAGCAATTGAGACTAATCTAGCCCAACAGACACAAGCTCTGGATGACCAGTGAAACCCAGGGCTTGATTCTGCACAACAGGGTCCTGAGCCCTTAGAGGCACTGCTTTGGTACAGCATAATACAATTTACAAATTTTAGCTGTTCTAAATAAGTCTCTTTTGACAGAGATCTGTCAGTCTATAGCAGCTGAACACCAGCATTTCTACTAATTTCTTGCAGATGCAAGTAAAAAAAATCCCAGGGTTCTTCTTCCCCCTCTTCTTAAAAACTCACAAAAATCCCCTCAAACTTTCATGGATTGGAGTATTTCGTGTTTCCACACAGTCTGAAAAGGATGGGTCAGATCTACCATCTCCACTGCTGGGCGTGCATGGAAGAGGCATTTGTGGCAAATTGCTAGGGAGGGGCTGGCTAACCCAGAGATGGTATTAGTTACATAAGATCTCAAACATACCTGAAGTACAGCATGGATCCTTTGGAGTGAAGCAATTATCTATTTTGTTGTCTTAAGAACAGAGCGACCTAGATTCTCTCTTGTTTTTTCTCTTTTTTCTTTTTTTTTTTTTTTCTTTTTCCTCACAGGGTGGCCCACTTAGTTGATTAAACTGCAACTCAATTATAACTGGTTGTGTTACGGTTGGGAATAAAGCAGAAATAAAGAGACTGGAGTTGATATTTTTTGCCTTGTTGGTTAGCTAGAAATTATGGTTGGTATTAAGTGACAAGCGTTAGTTTTAGAAGCTTTTGGGTGACAGACATCTCACAACAGCCTTGGCTGGCAGTAGGGAGTGCAAAAGTGATTCAGTGAAAAGCTGCTCATTTCACGGTAAGAAAAAAATGGTAATGGTCTAACTTATAAAAGATTTGAAATAAGCTTTAAATCCAAAATAAGACTGAAGTCAGCAAATGCAGTGACAGTGTGGTTCATATTTTGTTTGAAGTGAATACATAAAACACATTAACACTTTTGCATTATTTATAATTCTAATGCAACTGCAATTCTCTAATCACCATAGTCATCAGGAGGGCAAATAAGTCATCCACATAGAGTTTGCAAAGGAGGTGACCTAACTCCAGCTGAAAACAACCCATCCTACACAGTCTTTGGTAACAATTATCCTTTCGGTTAAGGACATGTCAGCCAGGTAACATGTGGTCCATGCTAAAGAATACTGTATTTAATGGGAACTGACATTGTCTCAGTGTCATATTTGTTTCCTCATCTATTTCCTCCTCTCACTTAAAGCTCAGGGAGCAGAACAAAAGCAAATCTGTTCAGTGCAGGACAACCTGGAAAGTAAGATTCGTCTTCCTATGAAGTTCAGGGAGGCAAAGAATCCAATGAGAGCTATTAATCCCTGAAGACATGTAAAGTCAAATTGCACTCCTAGGTAGACATCTTTAGGAAGACATCTCTAGGTATATATCTGCAGCAGGGATGAAGTTGTGGATGGAACCCAACACCAGATTTATGCATGGACTCCAAGTGGTGGGAGGAGAACCTTCTGTCTCTTTTGGGCTGGATGCTTAGCGCGGCTTCTTGCTTGTATTATTGCATCACTTGCAGCGTGCCTTCACACTGTTTCCACCTGCACATTTGAGCATGACAGCTTTGCCAGGTGAAAAAGCAGCTGGCATTCTGCTCTTATTTCTGTCTCTGACAGTGTGGAATGCTGGTGCTCTAAATACATTTCCTGATTGCAGGACAGAGAAAGCCTACCCATTCCTCCTCTGAAACGTCCCATTACCCAGGTTCAGGTGTAGTGTGCTGTCTTGCTGCTCACTTACTACTTCAGTTTCTGAAAGCTGTCTCAGAGCTGCAAAGTATGTTCTATACAGTGTGAGACGGGTGCTCTCTATACCTGCCTGGATTCCCATTTGGCTTCAGCAACACAAGAAAGAAGTATCTATCCATGCCAAAATCTGCCTTTGATATTTTGGGGCTTAAAGAAGTTTCCCAGGGAAAAGGGCCTAGGGAAAATCCTCCTTCCTGTATTTGTGCTGAACTTCCTGGTATCACGGAGGAGTGGGCTGGTAAGGAAGCAGTATGCAAATATTCTGTGAGACACTATACCAGGCTGATGGATGAGTTCATTGGTTATGACAAGAGCCAGATCTGCTCCAAGTGCAGCTCACTTAAAGCAAAAGAGAACGTTTACACTATTCTATCTTCAGACGTTTTATAAGAATGTAGTGCTTTATAGGGAAACTTTCCTCCATTGAGAGAAGGATTAATCAGAGATAAAAGCCAGTTGTGTAATTTGAGGGCCTTGAAGGCCCTAGAAGGCCTTGAGTTAAAGATGGCTGACATCAAGGGGAAGGCCACACTTGATTTCAAATGGTCTGAGTGCCATGTGAAATTTGAAAGCATCTGAGACACACTTGTGCATGAAACATCCAACGTCCTTGACTGTATTGATTATAGGCTCAGAGGTAGGAGAACAATCCCTGTTATCCACCATTCCCCTTGATTTTCATTCTGTGTGCAGGTTTGTACCAGGGATTCAAAGACACTTGCCATGATTATATCACTGACAGTCTCTGACTAGTTAAATTCAGTTTGGGGTTCAAGCAGAGAGTCCTGGTGTTCCTTGTGTTCTGGCAAATGCTCACTGTTCATGTTTGTTAACATTTTAATTAGAGAACCAAACAGAGAAAGTGTTAAGACGCAACTGACTTGAAATGCAAAAATGCTCAATAGCTTTCATTTTAGCAAGGTCCCTATTCCCATTAACTACAAAGTGTTTATAAGGGTGCCAACTCATGAGTCGGTCTTAATAAAGATGTATTAAAACTGTCAACAACTGCTCTTTAAAAAATAAGAAATTAGTTGTGTTGGGCAAAGCAGGTTTTGCTGGGTTTTTTTTCTCTCATTTGAATCCACTCCCATGCCCTCAAAAAAAAAAAAACCTGGGTCAGTGAGAGGAGAGAGGAGCACTGGTATAATTTTTCTTCTCCTTGGAGAAGCTGGCCTACCCTTGCAGTCTTTGTTGCTCATGGATAGAGAGCACAACACATGTTTTGGCAGACTCTGTGGTCATGAGCACGTGCCAGTTTTGTAAATCAGGCAGAATTGCCTAGTCAGGGATTCTTCTCCCTTTCTGGCCTGGTGGATTATGTAGTTTTTCACAGGCAATATGGGAAGTCCTATCTGTTTCACAGCATATTCCGGGCCGCCAAAGGGGCGAACAATTGGGGAACAGAAGCTGTAAGCAAAGAGCTTTCTTCTCCCTGTCCACCATCACCTTAGCCTGCTAACAGAAGCAGACCTACTTCTTTAGCTTTCATTCGTGGCTTGTCATTGACTTCTGGTCCCAAAGGGCAGTTAATTGTTAGACATTTTCTCGACACTGTCCATGTACTGTTGACAGTCCTCTGGGTTTTAACAAGCTGTCATGGTTTAGACCAACCAGGACACAAGCTCAATTACCTACACTGACCTTTATGTGTATTAGTATGATTATTTTTAGTCATTTGATGGGTGCAGAGTGTATGCCTGAACCCAACACGCCTTTCTTCCAAGGTTGTGCCTGTAGCCACAAAAAGAGGAAACCAATCAGACAGGCAGTGGCACTGTTACTGCTTTTAGGGGCATAGCCTTTAGTTTTCCAGTGCAATGCCATGGCAGAAGTAGGTTTGACTTCAACTGTGATGGTCTATCCAAAAAACAATGGTGCTATAGTTTCACTGCTGCACAGCCTATGTCAGACAGATAAGCACCAGCACAAATACTTGGCTGTGTGTTGCAAACCAGTCAGCCACTATGACGTCGAAGGATGCAGAGAGTTGAACTGGTTTTGGTGGAGGAATATATTTGCCATGAAAAGCTGTTCACCATTATCTAAAACTCATCTTAATTAACTTGTGACAAACTTGTCTGCATAACTTTCTCACTGAAGAATTTAAGTTCCTGAACAAGCTCATTACAGCACTCGAATGGATAGACCAGCTTGACAATGGAAAGTAACACGAATCATTTTAACTAGAGACTGTTTCATTAGGTAACATTTTAAAAACATGCTTTCCTCAAGCAGATCTCAGCACCTCTGGGGAACATTTACAACTTCTTCCTATGAGTAAGTATGTGTTCCTTCTCTGGCCCAAAAGGTGATAATGAAGTCTTTAACAGGATCTGTGGTAGTTCTTTGCTAGAGAAGGATGAAATAGAGCATTGCCTTATATTCTGGTTACCAATAAAAGGAACAGGGTGAAGGTTATTCAAACATTTTCAGCAGAACACAATAATTTGGAACATCAGGATGATTTGCTGCTTGATACACTCACACTATGTCAGGATGAGGGAAAACTGTATTTAGTAGCTCTTCTCTTTAATCCGCAATATGAGCTATTTCCTGGCACATTGCATTGATTTCCATCTCATAGTGATCTTGTAATAATCATAGAGCCAGGACAAAACCTAACCTAGTTTAATTTTTCTAGTGTCTTCCATGTCTTAGCTGTGACAGTAGTTTAGATCTCTGTCGTCTCCTTTTCAGCAGAACTGCTGGTGAGTTCCCACTCCCTTGCAGGAAGTGTACTTGTACTTGTGCACTTGAATATTCCTCTTTTGGTAGACAATTTTGGTTTTGCACCCTGTCTGTTTCATGCCATTATTTGAGAGCACTTGTAATGCTAATTTTGCTCTGTGTGGCAGCCCCTTTCAGCTTGCCGTCATCCAGATAAAGAACTGCAGAAAGGCTGGTGTGCTTGAAAGCTGCTCTGTTTTTTTCCCTGGTAATGTGAAGTATTTTGTCTCTTAACAAGCCATGCATGTCTTACTTTCTTACATTACCCAGTTTACACTTGCACTACTGCAACAATGGGGTAAGTGTCCATGTTGTCATTCTACCGATTAATTAAAATGAGCGGTAGACCTTGCAGAACACTCTCTGTGCAGCACATCCATCCAACCTGACAGCAAATCAATTGTGTATCAGCTTCCAGACTTAACAAAGCAATACAAGTGGTCTCCAGGACCCTTTTTATTGTTACTTCTGTAAAAATACTGGTGGATACAACTAACATTTAACTTGCAGATTCTGAGGTCCCCTCAAAGAAGCAACATTAACTGACCTTCCAAGGGACCTCCCAGAGGCACTGGCTTCCCTTTAGGAGAATGGAGAGAGCACAGGCAACGTTCCTTAACCATATCTGCTGGATGCCCATATTAGCTGAGATGGATCCCATTAGGATTGTCCTTCTGGGAGACGGCCCTAAAGGGTCACAGCTACAGACCCAAAATTATGTTGGCTCAAAATGTTTGCAAAAGAAGAAGGTGGTCTCTTGCTTCCATGTCTGCTAACCAGCAATCAGCTTTATGGCTTCATGGCAACACTTTACTCTTCTATTCCTTTGCTTGCCCCTGTTAAACCTTGGTAGACAAATGGAACAAAGAGGGGTGCTGTGAGACTCGGGAATGCTTCGAGAGGAACAAGGAGGTATCCTGCCAGCAGAATTTGGAGTCTAGCAGGTCTTGTATTGTTAGCTGCCTCAGAGCTGTGGGTATCCTGGAACTGAGACATGCCCCTAATCTTCCAGAATTTGGATAATAACGCTGGCAAAGCATCCATAAGATTTGTGATTGGTGTTACACTCAAGCCAACAAACTAAGTTGTTATCTCTGTTATGTCTTATAATGTATTGCATCCTTATAGGTGCAAGGAACAGTTACTACACGTTAACACTGTTGCTATTGCCTCTCTCTGTGTGCTCTTCAGTCTGGTTTGGTGGATGTTGGTCCTCTTGAGGAAACTAAAGCCTTCTATCAGTATGGAAGTCCTCTCAAAGGAGTATGCGTTCATAAAGTGTAGCATTTAAAGCAGGAGGCATATGAGCCCTAATTCAGCATGCAAGAGGCAGCATGGATGTAGTCTTATGTAATTCAGGGATATTGCTTTGTATTCTGATATAAAAGGAAGACGTAACCAGCATGAGCCATTTCTATGTGTTGTGGCTCCCTTTAACTTTTTCAGTGCTGTATACATATATCAGTCACCTGGAAAAATTAGAGCTACAGGCAGGAGAATTTTTTTCTGAAACAGCACAGGGAGTGTTTCTGCACTGGAGACATCTTAAGTTGAGGTAGGTGAAGTAGAAGGAAAACACCTCTCACATAGTTTTCACTTCCAAAGCTAGAAGAAAGTCTTTAGAATGTCAGCCAGACACCAGAAAAAGTTCTTCCAGACTCTATTGTGGGAATTGTCTTCCACAGCCTCACCATTTAGGCAGATCAGGGATGAGCTGAAAGCATAGAAATACAGCAGACTTTCTTGTCCATGGTGTGTCTAAGAGGCTCACACTCAAGTTAGTATTGGAGCTAAACTGAAAACAGTTCAAGGATATGTTTCCTTTAAGTCTATTTGTGTTTTCATTATCCCCACTGCCTTTTCTGGGTACTTACACCTTCCCATTTAGAGTGTGGGCACACAGGGAGACAGTGCAGCACAACTAGAAACTCCCCAGCACAGGAATGAAAATGACATGTCATATGGTGGACTTCTTTTGGTTCTCTTAACTGTGTGAACGCAAAGGCAAGTTATCTGACAAGGCAAGCAGAGGATGGATGTTCCTGAAGCTGGTCTGTGGAGCAACAATGGTGATAGTCCTGTTTTTGCTATGTCTTTCCCAACTGGATTGTCAGTAGTGCTTCTGAGACAAATTCAGAACCCTTGTCAGAATCAACAAGGTGCTGATCTTGTACAGGGGCAACATAATGAAGATGAGAGGTGACAATATGGGGGAAAGTAGCTGAGATGCCATGTTCACAAGAAGAGAAGTATAGTTTATGGGGGAAGAAAAAAAGAGTACAGTGACTTGCACTGGGAGTGGGTCTCTTGAACAGTTGCCTGAAGCTGCTGTAAATAAGATATGCTGCCCATTTTTCTGACTATCCGTCACAGTTGCACTTTCCTTGAACAGGAGTAACTGGCATAAACTTATAAGTGACACATTCATTTTGAATATGCCCACCAGTCTAATAGCACTTCAAAGTTCCAGCCTAAAGGGGTAGGCAGGTTCTTCTTAATTCTCTCTTCCATTCTGCAAAAGTATCTAAACCTGTGGCAGTCTTCATCTGTGTGCTGATTTAGGACCACATTTGAGCTTTCTTCTAGAAGCCTTGGCATTTAATCTTTTTTTTTTTCATGCCAGCTGTTAGGAGGAGGTGTGATTTCCCAGAAGTTGTGGCCAATGTAGTGTCCCCTTGTATGTAGGTTGCCTACGTGGTGGTGGGAGAAGAGTTCTTTCTGTACTGGAGAACAGTGCACTGAGTTCACAAAATAAGTGAACCTATTCTGTTCTTTTAAAATTGGATAACTGGAAATTTGATGTTTTTCACAAAAGGAAGAAACAGAATGGAAGTGACTCAAGTATTAACCAGGTTGTCCTATCTGTGGTGGTAGTCATAGCTGAGGCATGGCACTCCACAAAGGTCTACCTTAGGAACATTCAAATTGTTCTCTGTTAGTGGTCTTCTCTCTTTTTTCATCTTGTTTGAACCTGGGGCTTTTTTTTTGGCTCTAAGGAAAAATGACATTCCGAAGAGCTATTTTGGTACTGCTACCTGTTCCCCAGCTCCTCCCATCTCTCCATCTGTCTCTAAGTCACTGTCTGTCAGCCTTGCCGCAGACTTAAAAGCAGGGGGGAGAGGAAAGCATCAGCTTTTAGCAGTTGTGTTGGTTCTTCCCTTAACAGTGTAATTTTTAACGCAATGTTAAGGCATGACTTTCTCTCCAGGCTGAACAATTGGGGTGTTTAGCATAACAGGATGAAGATCAAGGGGATTCCTGTCATCCCAGCTATGATTTGTAGTTTTAATCTGGAGATGCTTTAAATTACAGTCCATCAGAATCTATCCAAGTCCCTAGCTGAAAGAAGCATTTCAAAAGTTCACCCTTGTCATCAGTAAGGTAAAAAGCATGGGCTAAAATTTAAGCATACGTGTAGCTCCTTTGCTAAATTGGGGCTCTATCATTTTCTGTAGACAATGGGAAAACTAAATCTTGCCCAGCCTTTATAGCCACTCCTTCCTTGCTGTCTTTGGCTAGATTGAGATCTGTGCATTACAGATAGCCGAACATGAGGGCAGAGCTATCGACAGCTGGCAAGAACATCAGTGAGAACCATGATGTGTTGAGACTTATGAGGAGACACAGGCTACAGTCATCAATTGCTACCTCCCTTTATAAGCCAGTCGTCAAGCCTTGTTTCTTACAGCCACTGCCATTTATTCTTGGCAGCAGGAAGTTCACCCCTCATTTTAAACATTTGGTGTTCGGCCCATTTGAAGAGTATGCAGTCACAATTTTTTCCAGCCACTCTTCTAGGTCATGTCCCATCTTTGCATCAGTTCTCTGTCTCCAATAATGCTTCAGACACAGCTGTGCTTCTGGGTTCTTTTGCATACCAGATTTAAAATTGTGATAAGCAGCTACTAGTTGGAATTGAGGCTTAGGGGCTCATTAGCTCACAGACACACTTGTATTTTCATTTGCATTTTAGGGGAGCTTATGGTACCCTGTAATTACAATGTCTGAAGGCTCTCCATCCTACTGGGGCTGAGTGGGCACTGTTTTTCTGCTTGTTTGATAAGTGGCAGCAAAATTAACCATTTTTTTAGAAAGCAGTTAGATTTCTTGTACTGTTGACAGCCATAGAGGTTGTATCCTCCCCACCCCTCCTGCATGCACTGGAACACCTCTTCAGTAATAAAAATGGATCTTACATCTTCAGAACTCACTAGACAGCAAGGTATTTTCCAAAGGGTGGGAAGGTCTTTACTGCTTTTTAGAGAAGAGGGAGCTAAGGCTCAGAGGTAAAGCCTGTTCACTGGGACGTGAGTAGGGTGAACTTGCCATCTTGACTAAGAAAAAGCTGTGTCCCAAATGCTCATCTGTCCTGTTGTATGTGTGGAGTGATAGAGGGCTGACACTGGCTTGGAAGTTGGTTTTCTTCTGCTCCTAACTTCAGCCCCAGGTATTAGCCTTTGAAACAGCAGTTGGTAGACTGACTGGCTTTGAAATTAATTCAGTCATGAAGGCATCCGGGATAGTGTCCCTATTATAGGAGGGGAGAGTCTGCAGCAAGCGAAAAGGAGTGGGGAGGGAAATGAGAACATCCTGTGAGAGAAGGAGACAAGAATGGAGATATTCTGAAGTTTCTCTGGCTAGAAACTCAAATTAAGCAAATATGCTTTAAAATGATGCAGGTCTGAATTCAGATCTGCTTTTAGCAAAGATTGGACTAGAGATCTCTCCAGGTCCCTTCCCACTGAAGTGGTTCTGTGATCCTGTGGTGTGTGAAGTCTGCTCAGTGCTGGTTCATGTAAGATTGAGACTGTGAGGTTCTCAGGATTCTGTAACACACAAGGACATAGAGGTTTGGGTGTCTGTGAATTTATTATATACTACTAGAAAAGCAAGTATATATTACAGGTTACTACAAAATGACCATTAGTAATTATATATACATACATATATATATATATATATATATAAAACAAGTTATTAGAATCATAGAATGTTTTGCATTTGAAGGAAACGTCAAAGATCACCTGTTTCCAGCCACTGCCTTCTACTAGATCAGGTTGCTCAATGCCCCATCCAACCTGTCTTTGAACACTTCTAATGATGGGGCATCCACAACTTCTCTGGGCAACCTGTTGTTATTATAGAATTACCAAGAGTAAGTATATACTTACAATCATTTACCTTTATGCTCGCCTATGTACATATTATGAGAGGGCTTACTAGTACAGCACTCGCCAAACCATTCCCAGGAGTGTGTCTAACCAATGGCAGTGATCCACGTCATGGAGTTTGGAGCCAGTCAGGCATCCCCAGTGAGGGTCCAATCTGGGAGATGTCATGCAGAGAAGCTGTCTCCGAGAAGTTCATGCAGAAAAGCTCCCACAGATAAGCTCATCTTGGGTAGATAGCCAGTTAATTTTTATACTGTTTTGGTGTAGACAAATAAGTGGACATAGGACGTAGTTCCCAGCTTTTTTCATCATCATGGTTTCTTTGTTCTGCCAGTGGTACCTTATCAAGTATGTCTTGGCTCCTAGAGAGTTTATCAGGGATATCCTGGGCTCTTGCTGAGCTCATCAGGAATATTCCAGACTCCTGCTGAGTTGACCAGAGTGCTATGCTCATCAGGGAGGCCTTGGCATGGGGTGGCCCTGGCTAAGCAGATAACTGTTGTTGTCAGTAGGTTTACCTGGTCACCCTTATGGCTGCTCACATCAGTTCCTCTTTATGACATCCTGTGTCTCTACTTCTCAAGGCCCCTGCTATCTGTTTTCTCCTAAATGATGCCAAATTATGCTAGTCGTAGATACAACTACACAGAGTAACTGGCTCCTTCTACTACCTTTTTTAAAATTATGATTTTACTGTAGAACGATAAGCAAGACTAAGACACATTAGCTATAGCCACCTTGTCATTAGAAAAACTGCTGTTAAAGCTAAACCAAGCATAACTGTAACTCCAAGAGGGTCAAAACCAGTTCAAACAAATAAGCCTCAGCCCTGAGGACATGCAGATTCACTGCACAGTTCGTACTATGGTACTCACACTGGCAGTATTGTAAACTGCCTCCATCAGCCATAAGTCTTTAGCCAGGGTGAACTGGGATGCATGGTGTCTGGCTATTGTGGCTCCCTACCTGACATCTCACCTCCCACCTAGATGGCTTGGGCCTGTTCATTTTCTCAGGTTTACTGTCTTCAGCTACACTTAGTATAGCATAATATTCAATGCAGACATTCTACTCTTACAGTGTCATTAACAGCTCTTTTTTCAGCGCTCTTCAGACAAATTTTAGTTCTACCAGAAATTTAATTTCGTTTGCATTTTAATGACTTCACCTCTCCATGCTGACCTATTCATGCAGATGAGGATTACACCCATGTACCTGTGATCTAGGACTTAGGTGTGTGTTTGTTTGTTTGCTTTCTTTTCTATTTTTTTTCTTTTTCCTTTTTTTTGGACATGTTTTTTAATGCTTAGCAAAGCCACATTGGATATGTTCCATGACTGCCATAATCAACAGTAACTTGAATCTGCCAATATTTGTTACCGAGGTCTTGCTATGGAGAGTTTCCTGGGGCAAGCACAATGCATTATACGGTGTAGTAAACACCACACTGAGTTCTGTAGCATTTGCAGTATACTGTATTTGCCATATTAAGCAAAATGTGTGTGTTGCATTGTATTACTGTTGCAATTTGTTTTCGTGTGAGATGCAGCAGAACCTCATCTCAGGCGATCCATGGTAGGGACTCCTATGACAGCTTGCTATGCATTTGAGAGGAGGCCCAGCTCTCATGTGGAAACTTGCAGCACTGAAGAAGAAAATTTATGTGTGCATGAAAAGGCAGCATCCAAAATCAAGTTGGAATGGATTAAGAAGAAAAAAGTGGAGGGTAATAAAAAGGATACAAATATATTTCCTGATAATGAATGGTCAGGAAGGCTATTCCAGGAAGGATATACATAGCCTCTTGATCAAACACTAATTATTTTACTAGTCAGCCAGAACCAGTCCAAAGTTTTGTGCAACAAGGACACATGTCTGATAACAGTTTTTTTTTTTCTGAGGGTGAGCTACAATTTTTACTTTCACTGTGCACGTAGGTTACTCATCCTGCATTTCTTCTGACATGTACCAAACTAGACCTCAGGTCTCTAATTGCCAGGGCATATTTTCTATTGATGTTGACTTCACAGAATTGCAGGATTGTTCATAGAATGTAAGAACTCAGCTTTTGCCTATAGCTCTCAGAAGCAGCAGCTTCTGTGTCTCCCTTACACACACTTACGGGTGATGCAAGCTGACTAATGTATGTGGGAGAAGGTTAGTAAGGTACACACATTATATCTGAAAATGGTGAAAGGTTGCAAATGGTTTGAACCTGTTCTGTACTCTAGGTTAGAAATGTAAAGATGGAATAAATTATACAGGGACAGAATTTCTGCCTTGAAGTGAGTGGGAGCAATTTTTGGTATTTAGCATAGCAGGCCTATAAGAAAGCACTTGTTGTAAATAAAGTGAGGATGAACACAGAGGGGATCCTAATAGGAACTGAAAAAGTGCTGAGCAAGAAAGATACTGCCATCTGGCACTCAAAACTGCACAGTATGTGGTGGGATTGGCCTGGATTATTGAAACGAACACAGTTGCAGTCATGTAAGCTGAAAATCTTCACTACAGATCAGCTGGAATAAACACTGGGCAGACAAATCTTAATACAGCACAGTCTGTTTCTGTGCCCTAGCTCCTGTTAGTTCCTAGCAGCTGCTTTGTGCCTACCATCACAGAAATTCCCTCAAGATTCAATTCCTATTGTACTCCCTCATGCTGTAAGGTTAATCCTTCCTTTTGAACAGTGGACACATGAGAAATATGTGGAATCAGTTGCACTGTTGTTTATAGTCAGTTAAAAAGGATATTAGGCCTTCTACGACAGCGTTACAGTGTTGGTGGGTAAGGGAACAGCATCTACCTGGATTTGTGCAAAGCATTTGACGCTGTCCTGCACAACATCTTCATCTCTAAATTGGAGAGACATGGATTTGACGGATGGACCACTCGGTGGATAAAGAACTGGTTGGATGGTCGCACTCAAAGAGTTGTGGTCAACGGCTCCATATCCAAATGGCAACCAGTGATGGTGGCATTCCTCAGGGGTCGGTACTGGGACCAGTGCTGTTTAACTTCTTTGTTGGCAACATGGACAGTGGGATTCAGTGCACTCTCAGCAAGTTTGCTGCCAAAACTAAGCTGTGTGGAGCAGTCGACATGCTGGATGCCATCCAGATGGACCTGGACAGGCTTGAGAGGTGGGCCTGTGCAAACCT
Organism: Pluvialis apricaria; assembly: GCA_017639485.1. Classification (NCBI taxonomy): domain Eukaryota; kingdom Metazoa; phylum Chordata; class Aves; order Charadriiformes; family Charadriidae; genus Pluvialis; species Pluvialis apricaria. The sequence goes on along the minus strand of CM030044.1, from coordinate 52,101,058 downwards.
CATGAAATTCAACAAGGCCACGTGCAAGGTCCTGCATCTGGATCACAGCAATCCCATGCACAAATACAGGTTGGGAGGAGAATGGGTTGAGAGCAGCCCTGAGGAGAAGGACTTGGGGGGTTGGTTGATGAGAAGCTCAACATGAGCTGTCAACGTGCGCTTGCAGCCAAGAAAGCCAACTGCATCCTGGGCTGCATCGAAAGAAGCATGGCCAACAGGTTAAGGGAAGTGATTCTCCCCCTCTACTCTGCTTTTGTGAGACCCCACCACGATTACTGTGTCCAGCTGAGGAGTGCTTAGCATAAGAAGGACATGGACCTGTTAGATCGGGTCCAGAGGAGGGCTGTGAAGATGATCAGAGGGCTGGATAACCTCTTCTGTGAAGACAGGTTGAGAGAGTAGGGGTTGTTCAGCCTGGAGAAGAGAAGGCTCCGGGGAGACCGTATAGCAGCCTTCCAGTATCTAAAGGGCACCTACAAGAAAGTTGGAGAGGGACTTTTTACAAGGGCACATAGTGGTAGGACGAGGCGTAATGGCTTTAAACCGGAAGAGGGTAGATTTAGATGAGCTATTAGGAAGAAACTCTCTACTGTGAGGGTGGTGAGACCCTGGAACAGGGTGCCCAGAGAAGCTGTGAATGCCCCATCCCTGGAAGTGTTCAAGGCCAGGCTGGATGGGGCTTTGAGCAACTTGGTCTCATGGGAGGTGTCCCTGCCTATGGCGGCAGGATTGGAATTAGATGATCTTCATGGTCCGTTCCAACCTAAACCATTCTATGATTCTATGATAGGTAGCAGGACTCTAGCAGATCAAATGAAAGGACCATCTAAACCAGTGTTGCCTCCAACAGTGGATGTATTGGGAAGAAAGCAACTGGATAAGTGTAGTGGGCATCTATCCCAAAACACCGTCCAGCTTCCAGCAGCTGTGGCTTTCAGATACAGACATGTTACTTTTTTATATTTTTGATAAACATGAGGAGTCTTTATTGGGTGCAAGGCAGTATTTATGTCAAAAATTAATTTTATATGGGATTTGAAAAGAGACAAAAATTTGTTATTCATTGGCCTTGTAAAACTGGATCTCAACCCCCAAATCTGTATTTTGTATTGAACTGGATTTGTCATTCAAAACAAAGCAAGCTCTGCTATTTTATAGGATATCAAAAGCAATAGGGAGTTTAAAAGGCTGTGGAAGTCATTGTGTGGAGCACTCTGTGACTTTTGCTTCTGTAGGTCCCAGTAAAGACTGAAAGCCATTGGACCCAAAGCCTAGGTGATGTATGATTTGGGGTGAAGAGAGAATTTTGACATACACTCTCTCTTGCTGTGTTAATAATGGCATAAAAGTGCTATAAGTTATGCTCATTGTAAAGAGAAGGAGCCTGAATGCAGTCACCACTGAAAACCTTAGCATATTTCCTGGAAATCACTCACTTGAAAGGTGGAATTAAAGAATCTTGTGCTAGGCAGACTCTAGCGGGGAATTTGCAACTCTTTGGCTGTCCATTTGTGTAACTAGGATACATAATATTTAGAAAATCTTACCAAAAAGCTGTTGCCTACTGTCATTTAGATGCTAGCTTTGCTTGTCCTTTTCTGCAAAGAGAAAGGCAGATTTCTGCCTACATCCTGCACCACTGAATTTAATGTGGAGTTTTTTAAGTTCTGAAAAGGCTGAGCAAAGAAACACAGACCTTTCTGATCCTGTGTGTGGTGTAGGCAGCTCCCACTCTTTGCTTCACCAGTGTCTCACGTCATCTGCTCACAGTAGGGCCTTTTTACTGTTTTGAGATCCAGTATGCCAGAAATATGTGCAGGAGGGCAGGTCTGCACTGGATCAAACCAATGGTCTGCCTTTTTCAGCATCCTGTCTCCAATACTGGCCAAAGGTAGACAGATACTTTATGAAAATGTAAGTACAGGGCAAAACAATAACTTCCCCATATATTCTCTCATCTCTCTTATTCTGTTTTTAGTCAAGGGGCTTCCTGGTCTATAAGTAGTTTCTTTGTATTTAATGATCCTCAGTGGAATTATCCACTGTGAGCTTGTCCAGCCTATCCTTGACTCTGTGGCACCTTCTAATGTCCACACCACTTTGTGCAGGTGTTCCACCAGCCTGCTACCTGTTGCATGAAGATTCTGATGACTTTGAGTCTTGCTCCTTGTACCTTCATTTGCTCTCTCGACTGATTTTCTGGAATTTAAATCTATAGGACAAGGGAAATGCACTGTGTTTTCTTGCAGTGAGGAGGTCTGTTTTTTTGCATGACCCCACACCTAAAGCAATTCTTCTGAAAGGCACGATTCCCAGTGCACATCTCAAGCATTCAAGAACTTGTTGCTGCAGATGGTTGCATAATCAAAAGTGGAAAACACATCCTCACTGACAAAATCCACATTGTCATCTAGCAGTCTGAGAAGACTTGTGAACGGAACACAGTCCAGGTAATCCTGGGAGGGATAGCACTGCTGTGCCATTGGAGCACAGTTGCAAAGACTCTTGAAAGTGTCTTGTAGTAAAGGGACTCTTGAAAGCATTACCTCTGATCCTGAGCGGTAATTGAATTCGATCGATCAAGAGCACAACCTCTGTACAGTTTTCTTGCTATACAAAAGCAAGCTTGGCCTTCATAAACAAATGGAATTCATTTTGCCTACCTGACAGAAACCTTTCAATTTCTGCAGAGGGGAACTAAATATTCAATAGGTCAATTAAGGAGCGATAGAAAAATGCTGTGTCACCTAAGCAAATAATTACCTTTCTGACAGAAGAAAGAAGAAGCATCATAACTATGAATGAACAGTTCAGAAAGCTCTATCACTTGTCAATTTTCTGTCCATAGTCTGCTGGCAATGTGAAGAATTAACAGCAGCACCCCCAGAAATTAGAAAGAAGATTGGGTGATATTGCTAAGCTTGCAGCAAATCAGGATGTGTTGGAAATAATTAGGTTAGGGCTCACTTGTCTATTCTTTCCCTAACTTGTTCAGGTAGGATGACCTGATTTCACATAACTCTAACCCTGGCTTGAGATAGGAACCTAGATCACAGCCCCACCTGTGTGGTTAGAAAGAAGGTACTTGAAGAAAAAAAAAAGAAGATACATTAGCTATCTCCATCTTTTTTGCCTTCGGATGAAACAGAATGTTCCCTCTTGATAATTATAAACTATTATTGCTGCTATTTTTATTATTATTATTGTTGTTGTTGTTGTTACTTACAGTTTTTAAATTAGTCTGGGGAAATTATCATCAATGAAAAAATGGAGAAAAAGGATCATCTCTTGTGCTGATGCCAGATGGGTAAATCAAATGGTTGAGGCTGAGGAGGGAAAGTGTTTACAAAAGAGCAGAACATGGGCAGTTGCATCTTTCCTCTGCAGTGCTTTGTGTGAGAGCCACCTGTATGGAGCAAATTGCTTCTGCATGAACGGGTGCTTGTACTTTGTAGGGGTAACATAACTGAAATTCCTTTTACTTTCCTACCCTATGCCCCACTGCAGAGAAACTGCGTTAACTTGCCTGAGAGCTGAAACTCTGGGCCATTCATAGTTTTGCGGCTGAATGAATGCAGTGCTAAAAGTAGTACCTGAGAAATATCTGGACCTCTGCTCTCAGAAAAAGAGGAGAGTGTAACACAGCCCCTGACCTTTGCCAGCACAGTTTTATTCATAACCCTCTGCCTCAGTTGGTAAAACCAGATCCTTGACTATGCACAAATATCAGTACGGAATGTGGGTGGCCATGAGACCTAAAGAAGTTCCAAGAGACTATCCAGTTGGTGAAATCATAGCTTAAGCCACTAAACACACGGGATGGGAATTCAGACTTCCTCTCTTCTCCAACTCAGTATAACAATTTTAGTGCAGGATATATATGCCCTTGTGGCCAAGAAGGCCAATGGCATCGTGGGGTGCATCAAGAAGAGTGTGGCCAGCAGGTCAAGGGAGGTCATCCTCCCCCTCTACTCTGCCCTGGTGAGGCTGCATGTGGAGTACTGTGTCCAGTTCTGGGCTCCCCAGTTCAAGAAGGACAGGGAACTGCTGGAGAGGGTCCAGCAAAGGGCTACAAAGATGATTAGGGGACTGGGACATCCTTCTTATGAGGAAAGGCTGAGGGACTTGGGTCTTTTCAGTCTGGAGAAGAGAAGACTGAGGGGCGATCCTATCAATGCTTATAAATACTTAAAGGGAGGGTGCCAGGAGGATGGGGCCAGCCTTTTTTCAGTGGTGCTCAGTGATAGGACAAGAGGTAACGGGCACAAACTTGAACATAGGAAGTTCCCTCTAAACATGAGGAGGAACTTCTTTACTCTGAGGGTGGCAGAGCACTGGCACAGGCTGCCCAGAGAGGAGGTGGAGTCTCCCACGCTGGAGACATTCAAAACCTTTCTGGACGCCATCCTGTGCAACCTGCTGTAGGTGAACCTGCTGTGGCAGGGGGGTTGGACTAAATGATCTCCAGAGGTCCCTTTCAACCCTGAAGATTCTGTGATTCTATGATATTTGTAAAGCATTTGGTATAAGGATGGGGTTTGGGACATGCCAAGTCTTGGCTTTTTGCCTGAGCTAGTGGTAAGAATAATTTTGACATTAAAAATGGAAACTCTGTCTATAAGGATAATGCACATGTGTTTTTCTTTTTTTGGTGTATTTTTGTTGTTTTTTTTTTTTTTTGTGGGGGGGAATCTGGCAAACAATTTTGTGCAGGTTATAGAACTGGCTTCTCTTACCTTCCTGTAGCAAAGGCATATCAGAAAGGGTTTTCCAGGACGGTAGTACATCCTGCTATTGGAAACAGAAATATTTCAGTCTAAATGAATTTCGTGGAGTTAAATTCGCCAGATGTGAGACAAGTTCCATGGAGAAGATGTTGCAAGGTGAAATTTAGTTCATTAGAGGTTCTAGCATGCGTCTTTGTGGTAAGCACAGATGGTGTTTGCCTACAAAAAAGCCACAGTCTGTAGCCCACACTTGTCCTTGTCAAACTGTTGGAGAGCCTCAGGGGGACTGGGTTGGGTGTGCCTTTGAAGTTGGTATTCTGCCCCAGAGAAAATCCCATTAGTGACACATTGCTCTGCAGGCCACAGTGTCCTGACTAAAGGCTTATTTTTGTGAGTATGCATGTCACAACCAAAAGGTAATTTCTGTGCGGAATACTACTAATGTGGCTTCTGGTTCTTTTGAAGAAGAGAGGTTCCAGGTTTCGCCTTAATATTTTACCTGTGCATGAGTTTTGGCAGATTGGCAACAGTCTTTTACCTATTTCCCTCATCTGAGTAGTTTTGCTGGAGAACTCTGAGTTTCTCTTTCCTGACGTGGTCCTATAGCACATTTGATAGGATGCCTTCATTGGATACAGAAGTGTCAGTTTACAGTTCAATTACCAGGGTGCAAAGGGAAGAAAACATGAGTTAGATTTGATGTTCAGCAGGAGTGAGTGGGATCATGAAGAGGGTAAGATATTCAAGGAAATATAAGTATCCAACTTTTCATGGCTTCCTTGTACACTAAAAGTTATCCTGACCTGCAGCTTTTCATGTGTCTTCCCTGAGGGAGTTTTGCACATGGAGAAAATTAAAATCACTTTCTGATATTTAGGTAGTGAACTTGCAAATAATTCACTGTGGTGAGGGATAAAAAGCCTACAGGAAGGCAAGGGGTAAAATAGAAAAGAGAAGTATTGCTTTTCTTCTGCTTTTTACTTTTTCATGGTAACTAGCTGTCCTAAAGTGCTCCTGAAATCAGGAAAACAATTTAGTGAATGGACGGCTTCCAAGCTTTAGTTGGTATTGCAGGCACACAGCAAACCACCATTTATGAGAAAACCAACAGTCCAGAATTTCCTTAGCACTCAGGAAAAGGCTTCATGAATCTTTCATTGTCCTTCTGTGGCTCTTGCCTTTTCAGCTGTAAGCATAGTTGTCAGCTGGGTCATGTGCTAGGTTCATTTTGTTAGATGGGGTGTCATAGCAATGACAGCACAGTCCCATGCTGTACAAAGTGGACACGGAGAGGAAGGTTGCCTTTTAGAGCACAGTTTTTGCTCACATACCATCACAATATCACAATATAAGGAGGCAGATTCCTGTATGAGGTGTCTATGAATACATAGGGACAGATCTGTCTGACAGAATTTATCATGGGCATCAGAGAATGAGAAGTAATAAAGTCTTCTAGCTTCATTGCATCTGAGAAAAGCACAAGGCTATGTCTTGGACTAAACCTTTACCTGAAGGATAGTGCCTGGTGATTTGGATCTTCATTCCTACATGTAACAGGAGTACTATCAGAAGCACAAAACAGCTGAAATTGAAAGGGGCCTCTTGAGATCTTCTAGTTCAACTCCCCTGCTCAAGCAGGGTCAGCTTGAATTGCCCAGGAGTGTGTACTGTCAGGTTTAGAATATCTCCATATATACTCTCAGAGAAAGAGAGAAATTGTTCTCTATGCATGTCATGAAGACAAAGTACTGGTTTATACTGACTTAAGGAGGGGAAGGGGCAAAGTGGCCAGGGTCCAGATATCTGGCAGAGAAAATCTAAATTCTATCTTGGGGGTGGGCTGCAGTGGGATTTCTTCCTCTGAAGGATTAGCAACAGGTGACAAAACAATCCATCAGATAAAGTCATGCAGAAACAGCTGCCTAGTTATGGTAGGAGGATGGATTATGTGACTTCTTTGAGATCTTTCCAGTCCTATTTCCCATGGTTGTTTTTCCCTAATAAAATTCAACTGAATTACTGCTTTAATGAGGAGCAAAGATTTCTCATTTATGTTGTGATAAATTGTTACAGTATTAATTAGAACTTGCATAGCCAATTTCATTTTTCAGTGCTTTTAAAAAATGTTAATTACTTTATTACCAATAATTAACATGTTCTTTGGGAATTATAGTACTTCTTTTTTTCAGTTGTTTATTTGCCATTGACTTTGCTCCTTCAGATATGTTTCTTGTTCTGACTGTGCAGTCTGGATGATGCATTTTCACCTGGTTTGTTCAAGTTCCATTCAGTTTCTTCCCCGGGCCCCTTTGTTTCTGATTAGATGGGTCATGGGTGCAAGAAAGAGTATGCATCTATAATGGACTGACTGTAAAAATAAGGAACGACTTCGAAACATTGTGGTTTCTCTAAGAGTCCTGTGAATGGAAGATCTCTCACCCTGACTGTAGATTTGTACAATGCCCCTGGTGTCACATGTTTTTTGTTATCCTGAACCATGCTTAATGAGTGGTTTAGGGTTTGGGGGGATGGGAGGTGGTGGTGTTTGGGTTTTTTTCCCCAGCAGGCTGCTATTCTGCTGGAATGGTTGCAGTGTTCTCTGAACTGATTTGGCATGTCATCTCCAAGGCTCTTGAGTGCTCCGTATATAGATGCATTGCCAGGGTTATTCAGTGAAGTTTGGTAAGTTGTCATGATGTGAAATTAGGAGTCCAACTTGGCTCCTACCATAGTTGTTTCTGTAGCAGTGAGTGAACTCAACACCAGCTGCATAGCTCAGCTGATCATGAGGAGAGCGGAAAGATTTCCTGGCTCCATTGCCGGATAGGTTTCACATTGCCTTATTTCCAGATGGAAAGGTAATACCTACCACATAATTCCTTGAAATTCTTAGGAAGTACTTGCTGATGAAAGTAAAATTGTTCAAAACAAGGCCTCCACCTGTTATAATAATACTGCTCAATTATGTCATTGTTAAGTTTAGAAGATGTAACATGAGTTATCCCTCAGATCTTTGCTGTCTGAATTGCAAGGGGGCATGAACCAACAGTGAGCACTGGGGAAAGCAATGGGTATGTAACTACGTACGTCTTCAAGAATATTTCAGATCCCTGCAGAAATTTGTGAGGGAGTGAGTTGGGCTGCCAAACGCTTTCTACTGGAAGCAGTGGAGGGATGTTTATTGGTAAATGACTCAAGGACTGTTCCTTCTTTTGAAAATATTGCTAGGGATGCACACTCTGAACTTCTCTTCTGGTGTGAGTATTTTCTGTGCACTTACAACTGCGGGTAGCAGGTCTGTGGTTTTCTATAGGAACGTAAATCTATAGCCAGGCCACAAAGACTGCCTGAGCAAGACTGCATCCTGGCATCGGGCAGAGTCTGACTTACCTGGAACAACTCTCCTATCTGGCTTCTTTTCAGGTTTATGTTATGCCCCAGCTCCTCGCTATAACAGAGACTGAAAGATAACTACACTGGAGTTTAGAGAGACAAGGGGATCTTGGTGACCTGTGACCTGGTGACCTTTTGAAAAAAGAAAGGGACATGTAATTTATTTCAGTGATCAAGCAATTTGCTTGCTGGAGTGAAAAAATATCCCCACTTAAGTGTGACGTAAAGGTAATTGGGGGGAACAATCGACTTCAATTCATCTTCAGTGATTTGCTTTTCCTTTCTTGCACTTAGAAAACGCTGAAGACTGGATATTGAAAAGACTTTACTCGACGGACTGAGTCACCCCTACCCCAACAAGTTCTGCAATACTAGAATCAACCATTCCTTGTAGGTTTGGGCTGGGCCTCTGCCTCCTTCAGGAAAACCAGTGGCACTCCCAAGACCTGTTGGTCATTCTGAAGAGATACAAAACTAATTAAACAATATGGAAAGTCTAGTGCCTTTTGAATGTATGTGGACATCAAAATGGCTTGGGAATCAGCAGAATAAAGCCTCACCTGCTGTGAACTGATGTTTTTGTCTCATTTCATAGCTAAACTATGTCTGCTTCCTTGCAATCCCCTCAGTTTATCACCTTGGGCACTAGCTTTCTAACCAGCTACCTGTCATATCTTTTTTGCTTCCACTCCATGGTTCTCTTCACTCTTCCTTATGCTGCCCATCTGTATGGCCAGCATTGGTGGCTAAAGAAATGCTGACTGATCTGATCACTGCCCGTTGGGATAGGGAAGGTCACGATTTCTGTCCCTGTGGGTGCTAATTTTGGTTCACCAATCTTGCCCAATCTTCTGCTTTTTACATAACATGACAAGAGCTTTCAAGCTGGCCTGCTGCATATAATCTGTTTGCAACTGGAAAATATGGCTGAAACTGTGCTTGTCCCCCTGTCAGTGGGAGCACAGAGAGAGGGTCAGTGTGGCATATTTATATACTACAGTGTGTTGACATACAAGTAATCTTCTAAGGAAGCAAGCGTAAAAATCAGGAAAAAAACACCAAACCAAAAGATGCAGAAGGTACTATAGTTGGTATTTTTCCATGGAGATGAAGATGTCCTATCCATCCCTGACAAGGGAGGTCTTTCAGAGAAGTTTGATGATGCTCCATCTATTTCAGAGATTTTTCCTGAGTACGTACTGGGTTTTGACTTCTTCTCAAGGATTCCCCTCGAAAATAATGCTGTTGTAGCAAGTAATCACTTGAAGATGTAGGAAAAAGCCTTTAGATGAATAAACCAGCTGGTTTGTGAATATCTCATTAAGGAACACTGATTGAAATAATATTTTTTGCAGGGGTTTGCTGTATTTTGGTAATGAGGGCCCTTGCCACAGTTCTTTGAACATCTGGATATACAGAAATATTTCTGATTAGATTGCACAGTTTTCTTTTTTAGTCCTGCTGCTCTCTTTCCAACTTTTTCTCACTTAAAGCGGGGAAAGGAAAATTGTCTCCGATAGTTTGAATGAAGTTCCTGGTCTGCTCAGATCTGATTTCCATAGTGGGAGAGACTAAAATCGAAGTAGAAGGATAATAAGAAAAGCAATTCAGAGACTCAGGGCCTAACCAGGAAATCAACTGAGCTTGCTCAAAGCTTGGTCTGTAGGTGCACAGAATCCTAGCCTTCTTGCCATGGAGAAATTTAAGGACTCTACCAGACTATCATTTCTTTTTTTCCAAAGTTCAAAGAGAGGCTAAATTTCATGCAAAGCCCAGATTCCCAGCCTGCATGATCAAGGAAGTAAAGAATAATTCTTGCTGGTCATAAAACTTGCAAAGTTCATCTTTTCAATGGTTTGGATTTTTTGTCACAAAAGTTAAGAGACAACTGACTGTGGAAAAATGAGCTCCCAAGACAGGACTGGATTTGTGATTGTGCATGATGCACCCCTTCCAGGAGCACAAAATGGCACTTTGGAGGATAAATTCTTCCACTGCTATGAAATGTGTTTTACTCCCAAATCCTCTGAAGACCTGGGCTGAAGGTCATTTGTCTGTTGGTGGGTAAGACAAGATCTGCCTAACACATTCTTGCTTGCTGTTGAAGATTAACACAAGCCATTAGAAAAAATAGCCACTTGAGCACACTGTTGTGCTCAAGGTGTAGAAGGTGGGGAGAATGGATGCCTCATTTAAAAGGCATGTGTGACTTCTGTCAAGTGGAGGCAGAAAAAGAGAAAGTGTCAGGTATGTTGCCCAGCTAATAAACCAGAGAGCAGGACTGGCAGATATGAAGCCAGGTGGGGTGGAAACAGATGTGCTGTAGGCTGCCTGGTCATCCACCTGCGTGTAAAAACAGCATCTAAGTCTGTTCTGTCTGCACTAACGAACAAACAAGATTCTACAGAAATAGTAGCCTGCCTTCCACTTGCATCTGTTTTGTGTGTGTGTGTTTCTTTACATATAAAGGACTGCAATTTACTTTGTGAGCCTTTGTCAGCCTCCTTTGCCGGGAAAACTTGCAGAAGGTGCTTGTTGCAACCTCCAGAGACAGCACTGGCTCAAACTCTTAAGGCTGGTTTCTGCAATGAGCCATAAGGCTTAAAGTCAGACCTAGTGTCATATCCAGATCACTTTATCCTGTTTAGAACTAGAAGGAATTGACGATCTGGACTTTTTGGTGAGGTAGAAGTGTATCTGCAATAATTTGTACTGACACTAGTATGAGCACTGCTTTGTGTACTCCGTTGTGCTGCTGTCTAGAGTCCAAGTAACCTCTGCCAATGCTGAGGACTCAAATGAGTCATACTTCCCGCCATTTCCTAGCCTTTTGGAAAATACAGGGAATCTTCCTTCTGATTTTGAAGGGAGGTGTGCTGAGTAACAACAGAGCTGTTATAAGCCTACTTGCTTGGCAGCTAAGGGAACACCTAGGTTCTTGCTGCGCAATGGTAGTGCAATGCTCAGCTTCTCTTGCTATCTTTTTGATCAGCACAGGGCACTTCAAAGGCAGGCTTTTTCTGGAAAGCCTTTTTCTCCAAATCAAACCTCCCACGAGATCTGCTATTGATCGAAAAGCAGCTTGCTCAGCGTTCTGACCCTGCATCTATCTATGTTTTCACAGCTAGGATGTAAATTCCATGTATTTAGAAGACTAAGTAGTGCAAGTATGGATAGGTCCACTATGCTGTCTTACACTTTAAGCCACCTGCAGACCTGAGTGATCCACTCAGCTTACTTAGTGTATAAGTGTATGAGACATTGACACAGGCCCAGCTTGCAGACTGGTTGCTGAAGCTTGGACCTCACAAATATCCTCACTTTTGCCTTAATGCTCATGTCTTCTCCCTGCTGAAGGCCATTCTGTCATTATTTATGTAGCAAAGTCTGCATAGTCTTATGTCATGCCCCAGGAAGGTGCAAGATAAAGAGGAAATGAGAGCAGCAGAAGGAAAGTGTGTGGACATGAATGACTTGAGATAAAAGCTCTTCCACTTAGGCAGGGCTCTCTCCACTGGGTGAACCCTGAGGGTTTCAATACTTGCTTTTGCTGCTTTATTGCTGGTAGCCAAATTCAGGAAGCTACAGAGTGTTGCACTGGCCATGTCCCTTGTCAGTAGATCTTCTGTACTGCCAGATCTGAGATGCACATATGCATGCATTATACCTGGCTGCAAAGCAGTCTGTGCAGAAGACTGAATGCTGTAAAGATGGGAGATGCGGTTGGCCTGTTGAACCCTTCCCCACCCCCCACCCCAAGATTTCTGGATGGCCTCTCATGCAGAGCAGAATTCCTTGTATTAAGCTTGGCTCTAGCTGTGTTAGCAATGGTTTGCTAATCTCTGTGTTAGCTGGGCTGCTCTGCAGCAGACAGAAGACACAGGGTCTGCTGCTGCCTCTGCAGCACTTAAAAAGCTTAATCTTCTCCTAGAGTCCCACTGAAGCCGTGGAATAAGCTGTGACAGCAGCAGGGCAGATGACTCCTGATCTTAGGAGCCAAATCACTCCAGCAGGCAGTTTAGGCTTGCAGAAGCCTAAGTCATATGGCTCAGCCTACTGTGAGGGGAGAGTAGAAGTCATAGTGAGGTCATTTTTGATTCACTGCACTTAGTAGTTACTAAGCCATTGTCGTGGTTTTGGCCTCAGCCAGCAACAAAGAACCAGGCGGCTGCTTGCTCAACCCCAACAGCCGTGGGGAGAATTGGAAGAAAAAGGCAAAACTAGTGGGTTGAGATAAAGGCAGTTTAGCAGAACAGCAAAAGGAAAGCGAAAAACAACACCACACCGATAGCGGAATGTACAGACAGAATTACACTATCACCGCTCACCCACCTGACCGTGACAGCCCCAGCCAGCTCAGAGACCCCCCAGTTCCTGCCCCCTCCCCCGGCAGCTCCCCCTATAGGGCATGGCTCACAAGGCATAGAATGCCTGTGTCCCCTGCATCCTTGGGGAAATTAACCCCATGCCTGCTGGAACCAGGACAGCCATTAAAGAGCTACTTGGAATATCTGTTTCCCAGTACACAATTAAAATAAAAAGTTCCATCTCCCATTACATGACTGCAGGAATGCTTTAGAAATAGCATCAATATGATGGAAGACCTGCAGTGAGCTTGTAAGTCTTCCCTCTTTGTGACCAGTATGATGCAATGTAGGGTTAACTGCTTGTTCAGACATGCTTTCTTGGCAACCATACAAGAAAAATGTAGTATTTTCACCCCAGTCCCAAAGGAGACTTTGGTAGTGCACAGAATCACCCTTGTGTGGACCATGAAACAGTGAGAGCTTTTGGAAGCTCACCAAAGCACAGAACACAAATTCACCAAGTAAAACTTCAGCAAATTTCAGACAGAGAGACAAGAGTATAACAGATTTCTGGGTTTTTAAGGGTTAGTTCTTCAATGCAAGGGATGATTTTTGTTTCTAGACCTCATGCCTCATTGCTATACTAGAAAAAAAAACCAAACCACCTTGCTAGACGCTGAGAAATTCTCCTGTTTATTTAAACAGAATCAAGGCAAATGATCTTACTTTGTCCTTCAAGAGCACACTGAATTTTAAAATGGGAGGCAAATCTGACTCTTCTGTTAATACTTAAACATGAAACTGGAGGTCAGGTAAGACTTCATGTTAGTGGCCTAGCAGTACTTATGCAAGCATGAAAGAAAAAGCCTGCAAAGAAACCAAGATCCTGGAAAAGGAGTGGGAAGATCTCTTGCAGGGCTGAGACTTTGTCAGTTCCCAAGCAAGTATTGCCTCTGAGGCATTAAGTAGTTAAGTGACTCTGAGCAACACAGCACTGCTGGTGATGTGCTGTTATTTATTATGTTTTGGGGATGGCAGAATGCATATGCCAGCATTAAACTAGGACTGACAGCAATAGAAGGGAAAGTTGAAAAGAAAGACCCCCCCCATCCCTTTCGCAGCTTTTCTATTTGAAGTCCTTAATTTGATACAAATTAAAACAAAGAATAAAGAGAAGAAAACAACAGCATTGGAGGCAGACTTGGGGGGCACATTGAATGATAGTAGTTTCTTAAGTATTATAGACAGATAAAAGCAAACTGGAGGCAAGTCATATCACTAAAATATGGCAGACAGCACCAGCACAGTGTTGCACAGAAGGATGAACCAAGATTAAGAGTCAGCCAGTCTGTCATAATTTCAAAATAAAGCTTCACACTGCTTCCCCAAAGGGAGTCAAAGATGTGCAACGTTCCAGGGGACATGATACAAAGCCAGCAGATGTGAGCACTCAAAGCATTATTGAGGATCTTGCTGTGATTCTGTGTTTTGGTCATGGAAGTTAGGGCCCTTGAAACTGGAGTATACCTGACATCTGGATAAGGAAAAGTTCTTTCCTTCCAGTTATTTTCTATATGATAGTATAGAACCTCCAGAGATCCCTTGCAGCTTAAAGTATTCTATGATTTAGCCAGGTAAGAAGGGTGTTGGTCAGAGCCATTGGAAGGTGTTCTGGACTTTTTTTCTGTGTCTCTTACTCCTAGATGCTATGCTTGGAAGCCCCTGGCTTTCTCATGGATATCTTTCTCAATTTTTAAAACAGAATGAACCACTGGAACTGCAGAGGGGTGGGCTAGTAAGGTAGTAAAGTGCAACAGGGGAATACTAAAGGGCAGATCCTCTCACACCACAACTGAGCTGAAATATTCAACACAGAGAAAAGAGGTGGGTTGCAGAGTATTGGGGTTCATTGTACAAACTGTACCTTTATCTTTGGTGGAAAGCTGCTGCTCTCAAGGTATGGGTAGTGTCCTAGTTTGAGGTAAAACAGGACCAATTTTTTTTCAGTAACTTTACTTTTTAGCTAGGCCTCTTCTAACTACTGAAATTAGCAGCATATTATGCAGACACTGTTCGCTCTCAGGGTGATAAGACCTATATTTATATCTGATGCCAAGGAATGGTATGCAGAGAGGTTCTTGCTTATATTTGTTGCAGTAACACCCAATGTCAGATAACTATGTTATATGCCCTGTTGGAGGGTCGGAATCGGAAAAGCATAGTAGGGTCGCACCTGTGGCGGGGAGCGGACAGGACAGGTGACCCAAAATTCACCAACGGGGTATTCCATCCCATCTGCCTCATGCTTAGTATAAAAGCTGAGGGATCAAAGGGTCAGCTCTCTTTTCTTCATTGGCTGAGGTCCGAGGAGGACTCTGTCTGTTCGTCTGCTTCTGATCCTGACTCTGAATCCAGATCCGGAATCCAGTTCCTGTCTGTCACTGAGTCCAGTCTGGGACTTCCCCAGTGCCATGGGAAAGCTGGTCCTGGAATTACTGCCAAAGTCCTTGCCACCAAAATCCAACTTTGGTGCCAGATGTTTTCCAGTAGCCTGCTGCTCTTTTCATCTTTGTCTATCTACGGGGGCAAAGGAATGAGAGAAAGAGAAGGAAGTTGAAAGGTAATGTGTAAAATCATGTTCAAACAACAAGGTCTGGCACTGCTTCAGAACACATTTTACATCAGTCCTGCAGACTTTATTTCCATCTGTCTTTCCCATCGCTCCTCACCTAGTCCCAAGTCTTGTACTTGTACCGGTCAGTGTATTGTGATGGCCCTTGTCTACTTCTAAAAGATCACCCAGAAGACTTTCTGTTGATTTATTGTCAAGGATGTCACAATAGGAGCGGGGACTGTAAAAGCCCCAGTCTTTGCTCTTTTGGGGGTAAGCTTTTAATTCTTGATTCAAATGTTCTGGTGAACATATGCCGTCAATCTGCAATGAAGCATTTCTACAGAATAGATTTGGCATAGCCTTGTATTTCCAGGCGATCGTAGGCTTGCATTTTGTAGGACTGTTGATCATACTAGCACACGGTTCTTACCAGTGGTTAAAGGAAGAACTGTTCCTGGCTGTCATCAGAATTATCTGCTGAAAATTATTTTGCCAATGCGGGTTGGGTTTTTTTTTTTGTTTTAATATAACCAGTCCTTGTTATTGATGGAAGTGTGATAATATGTGTGGCTTTTAAATTGGTCTCTGTGCAAAGAACTATCTAAATATTGATAGACCTCTAAAAACAGTCATGCAAAGCAGTTTGCAAATATTTTATCTTGGAAAACAAGTACTCCTCTTATTGTTAGCTTCACATTTCTGATCACCATTCACCCTCATTTTAAAAAATGGTATGTGTGTGCTTCAAGTATCATTGAGCAAAAACTTCCAATGAAACAATATTTGGCAATAAATGAAGGTGAATTACATGGGTGTATGAACAAAATGGAGCAAGCTGTTGTAGAAACAGAAACTCAACTCAGATGCCAAGGGAGGCATGAAGAATTAGCAAGTGGCCAAAGGCTTAAACCTAGTTTCTATGTGAAAGTTGAGCTTGCAGTGTTCTGCACAAGAAAGCATGCATTCAATGAGTATTTCTCCCGGGACAAATAGTACAGCCATGGTGTATAAAGCTGGTGAAATCTTTCCATCCCAAGAGGATGAGAGCTTTGGCAAAATTTTAAAATTGCTGCCCAGGGAACTCTCTGAAAAAGTAAGATTGTGTTTTCCCAGTAAGTTGTTTAAATACTGCAGGATCTTCAGAAGAAGATTAATGTTACTTCAACGGTTAAATGTTGAAAGGGAAAGGGGATGACCCAACTTCATCTGTATGTTGAAAAAATTAAGAAAATGTCTGACACAAGGAACATGATTGCATACTTCAGTGTGCATGATTTAATTGATTCTAGCCAATGCATATTTTCTTAAAAGTATATCATGTCACAATAAGCCAATTCCTTCCGGAAATGAGATGACATGCCAGACAGAGTTGCGGTATTGCGGCTATAATATCTTGGGTTCTGGAAGACATGAAGGTACGCACTGCGTGCTGTCATTGGATACATTAGGATATCAAGAAACAGCATACTGAATGGATTAAAGCTGGGCAGGCTCAGAAGGTCCTTTTAAACAGAAGACGTGGGCTTACAACGTGTGATGTTATGTGGCTGGCAAGGCAAGGGTTGTTAAGCCGATACTGAACTGATGCAAAGTAGATGCTGTGGTCCAGATCACCATGTTTCTGGGTGTCCAGCTGGCCCCATGACCCAGCAAAGTGCCACAGAGACCACAAGGAAATCTACATTGTTCTGGTGGCACACTGATGCTGGGTACTGAGTAACGGCTTTCAGAGAGAATTAAGGCCTCTTGCATGTGGATTTGCCAAGACCCTGCCCATGTTATGGGCAATACCCTTTCCACATGCATGATGCCCAATTGCTTTTTAATCAGCCTTTTCAATGAGCGATTTAGCCAGGGAAGTTTGTGCGGCTTTGCTAGGGTGTTGGAGGTGCAAAGGCACACAGCTTGGGAGTGGTGCGTAGTGGAGTCCGTAACAGAAGGCTCAGATTCTGTGTCCATATTCACGTGTTCTTCTTGCTGTTGGTGAAGCGGACTGTTTTCCCAGCCTAGGAAAGAAGGGGGACCTGTACTGTATGTCCTAATGGCTGGCTTTGGGATTTGGGAGAGACAGCAAAATGATCACTCTCTGGAGATGGTTCGGGGTAGACTATATACTTGGTAATGAGAGCTTAAATAAGCCTAGCCTTCTTCCCAAGGGTAGAATTGTAGCCAACGACCTGCCTATGCTTTGTGGTGGAAACAACTGAATTCTGAATTCTGACTTAAGCCAAAGATTTCACAAATCTCCTCATTTAGAGTTAGACTGTACTTTCAGCATGTTCAGAATAAGACATCAGATAAGCATTACCCATCCTCTCTACCTCCTTGCTCACCTCTGTGCAACATTAGGGTGAAAATATGTTCTTGACCAGCATCACAGTAAATATTAGCAGCTTCCTATGCTTTGCGCTAGCAGTAAGATGGGAGGGTCCACGCAAGTCTGTAAGAAGGGATCTCCTTTCCTTGCTTATCCTGGATACTACATCACAATCAAGGTTAAACGTAGACCAGCATTGTTGGCTGATATTTTTCAAGGTATCTGAAGGAGTATACAAGAAAGCTAGAAACATTGGTGGAAACTAGGGGCTCTGTGAAAAGAAGGTGGGCCTTTGCACATTGTGAGCTACAGCCTGGCTAATGGTAGACCAGGTTGCTCCAGGCCACTGTAGTTCATTGACTGATGCCCTGAATGCAGCCTAAAACGCAGCAAAAGGATTATGTTTAGAACTACTCTGACAGTTAATTTACAGTAATAAATATCAACAAGTTCATTGCATGGATTTTTCAGCATAATATGTGAGCTGCTGTACCAATAAATTATTTTTTAGTAATGTCAGATTAATATTCAGAGTAGATTTCTCTGATGGCTATGTACAAGTCTTACCTACAGAGTAAATAATGCTGCTGTCGAGTCACCCTGAGATCTTGTTTGTGTTTTGTATTATTCACATGAAAAATTGAAACTCGTGTAACAGAGAGAGAAAAAGAAAGCTAATAATGCAGGGAGATCATCAAAAAGCTTGATGGATCTTGTCAGCTAAATGAAATGATCCAGAAATTATGTTTATTTAGTAAAAAAAAGAGGTGGGGCATACCAGGGGTGATCCCTTCATTACACAGTTTGGGCAAGAATGAAGGTTGTGATTTTTGCTGACTTTCGTAAGAACAAAGACGTTTTGAGATGTGTCACAGAATGACAAAAAGAGCCTGTATGTCAAGCCCGGAAGATGTTCACGGTTTTGTGTATTTTGGCAGCAGCAAATGAGATGTAACAAAAGAAAAGTGTTGATCTGCTTGAAAGCAGAAAGTCTCCACAGAGGAATCTGCACAGGCTGGATTGATGAGTGGAGGCCAATTGTATGAGATTCAACAAGCTCAAGTGCAGGGTCCTGCATTTGGGTCACAACAACCCATGCAATGCCTGGGGAAGAGCAGCTGGAAAGCTGCCTGGCAGAAAAGGACCTGATGGTGCTGGTGCACAGCTGGCTAAATACGAGCCAGCAGTGTGCTCAGGTGGCCAAGAAGGCCAATAGCATCCTGGCTTATATCAGGAATAGTGTGGCCAGCAGGACTAAGGAAGTGATTGCCCCCCTGTACTTGGCACCAGTGAATACTTGGCATGGGTGAATACTTGGCGAGTACTTGGCGTCTCAAATACTGTGTTCAGTTTCTTCACTGAAGAAAGACACTGAGTCCATCCAAAGAAGACCAAAGAAGCTGGTGAAGGGTCTAGAGAACAAGATTTATGAGGAGTGGCTGAGGGAACTGGGATTGTTTAGTCTGCAGAAAAGGAGGCTCATGGGAGATGTTATCACTCTCTATAACTACCTGAAAGCAGGTTGTAGCAAGGTGGATGTTGGTCTTGTCTCCCAAGTAACAATATAGGGCAAGATGAAATGGCCTGAAGTTATGCCGGGGGAGATTTAGATTGGATTCTAGGAAAAATTTCTTCACCGAAAGGGTTATCAAGCATTGGAACAGCTGCCCAGGGAAGTGGTTGAGTTACCATCTGTGGAGGTAATTAAAAGATGTGTAGACATGGCGCTTAGGGACATGGTTTAGTTGTGGACCTGGCATTGTCAGGTTAACAGTTGGACTCAGTGATCTTAAAGGTCTTTTCCAACCTAAATGTTTCTATGATTCCATGATTCTAAGAAAAAGCAAAAGCCAGGACAGTACAAGGCATCCATGGCGCAGTAACATAGAATCCAGTTGCTTTAAAGCAACTCTTTCTCCAAGTAAAGCTCTATGTTACACATCTATTTGAAGATTGTCTTGCCCTCTGGTGTGTAATTAGAGGTCTGGGAGACCTGTCAAGGGGCAGTGTTCTCAACGCAAGAGACACTGAGGTGTCCAGTGCGTTAGAGGAAAAGTTCAATAGTGGCAGCTTCTGGACTGGAAAAATGATGTAGCCAAACCCAAAAAATGGTGGCAGGAGAAGACAGCAAATGGAAGTGCAGTGGTCTAAATAGAGCAGAGGTATCAACAGGTGGTATGTCAGTCTGCAGAGCCACTGTGGGGGTGGCTGCACTTTTGTTTCCCCCCAGAAATCCATTCAGCTAATAAGCACCAGGCTTCCTGTGATTAGGAAGTCCATGCTATTTATAGTGCTCACAGATGCAATCTGCTCCACTGTGCACTGGAGTCAGGGAGTGTCTCTAATGTTTTCGGTACAAGTTTTGCTTCAGTGTAGTTCAGACTTTCACTAGCTTGAATTCCCACTGAGGCCTGAATAGGTTAACAAGATGTATTGCTTCTTCTTTTTATAGTCCCAGGACATCACAAATATCCTTGTCCTTCTGATGTCTGATGTCCCCAGCTGCCTTAAACAAAGGTCCTGTATGAGAGACTGTCTGTAAAAACCCTACCATTGTACAGACAGGTTTAAACATTGTGCTGTTAATATTTCCATGTTGGAGCAGATTACATGTTTTCCCCTTGGTTAGGCTGGCAGGGATAAGGACACAGCTAGTTGTGAAAAATCTTTGCTTGGTAGGTCTTAACGATATAGGTGGAGCTGGGAAGAATATACTGCCAGGAATGGTCTGTGGTGGTACTAGCGACAGGACTGGGTGCTCCATTCTGTGTTACAGGAGCAGTTTTCTGGAATAATTTGGCATCCTTTTGTAGTTGTTAATGATGTTTGTGGTGTTGGGGCAGCAGGAAGTCACTATATCTAGTGACAGTAACCATTCTTAAGAGTAGTCACCTAATACTAGGCTAGAGTCTCTTATTATTGTAGCATGGACTGCACAATAAAGGTAACTCAGAATCTATTATTAGGCAACTGTATTTTTTATAATCCTAGTACTCTTGACAGTGTGGTGTCAAATAAAAATTGGTTGAAGAGCATGGGAGGATACCAGTATAATTACCTAATTATATGTTTGCACAATTATGCTGGTATTATGACTACACTCAAAGACACAATCAGCCTTTGTATAAAGATGCCATATACTCTTTTAACCTGGTCTTTTCCTGGTCTGGGATCAAGCAACAGTGGATTGGAAACACCTTTATACTGGTGTTGGTTTATACTAGTGTCTATTTCATGGTGATATTCCTTGGACAGCTGACTATATTAAAGGCTCAGAAAGTGTTGCTGGGGCAGTTTTGTTGACACTTGAGGCCTAGACCAATGAAATTGGCCAATTTGGTTTCACAAGTTCACCTTGGATCACAGCCACATGGCTGGAAGTGAAGAGTTTAGGAAGATAAGTCATGCCTGACAAATTTGGTGGCCTTCTACAACAGGTTTACAGTGTCGGTTGATAAGGGGAGAGCAACAGAAGTCATCTACCTGGACTTGTGCAAAGCATTTGACGCTGTCCTGCACAACATCCTTGTCTCTAAATTAGAGAGACATGGATTTGACGGATGGACCACTCGGTGGATAAAGAACTGGTTGGATGGTCGCACTCAAAGAATTGTGGTCAACGGCTCCATATCCAAGTGGCAACCAGTGATGGTGGCATTCCTCAGGGGTCGGTACTGGGACCAGTGCTGTTTGACATCTTTGTTGGTGACATGGACAGTGGGATTCAGTGCACCCTCAGCAAGTTTGCTGCCAAAACTAAGCTGTGTGGAGCAGTCGACACAATGGAGGGAAGGGATGCCATCTAGATGGACCTGGACAGGCTTGAGAGGTGGGCCTGTGCAAACCTCATGAAATTCAACAAGGCCACGTGCAAGGTCCTGCATCTGGATCACAGCAATCCCATGCACAAATACAGGTTGGAAGGAGAATGGGTTGAGAGCAGCCCTGAGGAGAAGGACTTGGGGGGTTGGTTGATGCGAAGCTCAACATGAGCTGTCAACGTGCGCTTGCAGCCAAGAAAGCCAACTGCATCCTGGGCTGCATCAAAAGAAGCATGGCCAACAGGTCGAGGGAAGTGATTCTCCCCCTCTACTCTGCTTTTGTGAGACCCCACCTGGATTACTGTGTCCAGCTGAGGAGTGCTTAGCATAAGAAGGACATGGACCTGTTAGATCGCGTCCAGAGGAGGGCTGTGAAGATGATCAGAGGGCTGGATAACCTCTTCTGTGAAGACAGGTTGAGAGAGTAGGGGTTGTTCAGCCTGGAGAAGAGAAGGCTCCGGGGAGACTGTATAGCAGCCTTCCAGTATCTGAAGGGCGCCTACAAGAAAGCTGGAGAGGGACTTTTTACAAGGGCACATAGTGATAGGACGAGGCGTAATGGCTTTAAACCGGAAGAGGGTAGATTTAGATGAGCTATTAGGAAGAAACTCTCTACTGTGAGGGTGGTGAGACCCTGGAACAGGGTGCCCAGAGAAGCTGTGAATGCCCCATCCCTGGAAATGTTCAAGGCCAGGCTGGATGGGGCTTTGAGCAACTTGGTCTCGTGGGAGGTGCCCCTGCCTATGGCGGCAGGGTTGGAACTAAATGATAATTTCTGGTAGGAAAAATAAGGGGCAGTAAATAATATCTGAACATAGTCAGTCCTAGCAAAATATATGTTGACTGTACCCAGTGAAGAGGCTTGCTTTCTGAAAAGTACCAAGGGCTGTGGGATTCTTGAGGCTTTTGAAAAATGATCTGGTTTTATGCTCAGCCTCACATGTTGTGAAGCAAATAGTGCAAGCTGTGGTTCCAGGAATGGTAGATGGTGGCAGCCCTCAACACAGCAATTGTTTCTGTCATAGGTTCTCATCTGTTTTCAGAGAAACCCTGCAAAGATTTGCTCAGGGGCATTTAGGTTTACAGTGTGAGGACAGAGTAAGAGGAATGAATGGGAAGGATGGAAACACTTAATCCAACTCTGAAGGCAAAATCTCAGTCTGTGTGTATAATTTGATGAGTAACAAAAGAATTTTTTAGTCTATCAGGTGATTACCTGCTCCCAGAACAGAATGAAGATTCCGGACACCAGGCGCTGTCATGGCAAGTGCTTCTGCATCCGTATGTCTCAGCTACACTGTGGTGCAGAATTCAGTACAACAGCACGATCTGCAGTCAAGTGTCACACATGGATAGAACCTGGGACTTAAGCAGATCCCTAAATAAAATATAAAATGCCTGAGTGTTCATATTTCCTTTCTTCCCTCTCTAAGCAAGAGCTGTAAATGCCTCTTTGAAGAGAATTTTTATGAGACAAATAGCTCCACAAAATTTGCAATTCAAATGCAAAGTACCTATGTCAGTGTTTGACAAAGCATGACCAGTGGGGTGCCCTGTAATTCTGTCACTGAGCAGATGGGGAGATGAAGGATTATTGCTTGCTGTATTTCATAGAGACAGCACATTGCACATCACAGATGAGCCCTTACAGCTAAAGTTTGACAACTGCTGATGGAAAAATACTGGTGAAGTAAAATGTAGCTTATTGAAACAGTAGGCTTACATTATGAGAATTTTATTATTTTTTAATGGAACTGTTTTCAAACTTCTGGACTTCTTGGGGTTAAAGAGGATACATTTATTTTCTTGAAAAAGAATGAAGTTCTAACGAATAAGCAACATCTTTTTTTCTGTTCAAGTATAAAGTCTCTATTTATGAATAAAGAAAGTGTTTGATGATGGGCTTGGAAGGATCTCCTTGTCCTGCTGGAAAGTCTGATGGCATTTTTAATTTCTATTGTGACCTTCAGTTTTACACTGAAGTGCAGTGTTAGTCTGTGTACTGAACTCCAAAAGCCTGAAGCATACTTGGATATGTAGTTGATCTAGTTATTTCAAAGCTCATAGTTTGATAGAAGCACATTCCTCATGTAGCAAAGAAAGACAATATGTTAATTCCCAAAGCAACCCAAAATTTATGTGAACTGATGAAATGACTCTATTTGGCCTTCCCTGAGTGAATATGTTGCTTGTACCCTTAAAGTACTAGCAGAAATAAATATCTGAATGCTTGAATTGAATGTCTCTAACCAAAGAGCTGTTGACCTTGAGCAGTATGCTGTATCCTGTTAAACTCATACACCAATACTTAGACATGCTCTATCTGGTAAAGGTCGATATTCTTTTCAGTCTAGCTCTATTTTCTCCTTCACTAACAGTTATGTGACTATTACATGGTTTACAGCCCGTTTGTCTACTTAGTCATCCACACATGCTGTTCATTTATGTGAAAGAGAAAAAAGATAGCTGGAAGATTATTCGCATCATGCTGAAAAGATGAGGTCCATCTTAGCTATGTAAAGTCAGGCTGTCAATACATCTTCCTCACATTGCATCCTTAGTGTTGACCTATAATTGTTTCCCGAATAGGAAGCACAAAATCATTCCATTGGAAGTGGGTGTACTTGGGGTGTGAGGAAGGCTAATTCAACTCTTAGCAAAAGACTTTTGTTGCAGCACTCAGTTCATCTGTGAAAGTGATGTCAGCATGAGCTCAGGCATCCTTCCCTTGAGAGAGTCCATTCCTGTGGCCTGAAGGAATTCTCCCCCAGCCAGGAAAGAAATGGAAGCAAGTGCAATAATTTTATATGTTATATTTAGTGATATCTCATTTTACTTGCTAAAGGATCTTGCTGGTGAAACAGACTTGGTGTGTCTAAATCTTGGATGGTAACAGCCTTTTTAAATCTTCCAAACACCAAAGAAATTATCCATACCATGTAGTAATATAAAATACACACACAAATACCTACACACTGCTTTCACTGCGGGTAATAAAACGCAACAAAGGAAATCATCTCTTGGTGGTACATCAGGGAAGATGATGTGCCTCAGCTTCCAGAATTTGTAGTAGAATTTGTAATGTTACATTTTGTTTTCCTTTTTTAAAGTACTTGCACAAAGGCTTCAATGTCGATTCATTCCCCTGCCCCCAACCTAGTGCTGAAACCTAATAATCTATGGGTATAAACACCAATTTTCCCTTAATCCTAATCTAGGCTCAACATCACACACTGCTGGAACAGCAGTCCAACAAGATAAGAGCACAGGTCACTTAAGCCCCCCTTCCTGGTTTTGCTCATAGTGAAGGCTATAAGAATAGAGGAAGTTCAGAATCGTGTTTCCCCAGATATTTTCCCAGCTTCCAACAATGCTGGTTCAGGAATCTTTTGAAGAGAAAGTAGTTTCTTTATATTTAGCAGCCCTCTTTTTTTCTTCTTGATCTTCTCTATTCTCTCCATGCCATGTAATTTTATAGGATTTGCAATAACCTGTGGCAAGGAGTTTCACAGGTCAGTTACTTGCTTTATGAATAAGCACATTCTTCTGTTTCTCTGGAGTTTTCCTCAGACTAACTTTGTTTGAAACTTGCTTCCTCCTTAGTTTCTACTCAGCTCTTATATCTAAAGAGACAGTGAAGAGTCATTCCTTCTCCCAGTCATTCCCAATTCTGCAGATCTCCAGCATGTGTCTGTCTCTCTTACCAGAAAGTTCCACTCTATTAATAGTTTCTTGGATCGAAGCTGTCCCATACCTATCATCCTTGATGACCTACTTTCATATCATCTCACTTACCTTGACAAGCTGCACAGACCTTTCCTGCAGTGCAGAGTCTAAATTACACGTTTATGTGAACCTACTCATGACAGATGCTGACTGCATACACACACCACAAAGTGCACTGTGCTTCTCTCAGGTTACTGCTTCAGACTGTTTCTGTTAGCGGACATTGATAGATTTTGTTTCACTGCTAGAAGATCTTCCTAACCTTTGATTAGAAGTTTCTTTTGACTTAATTTAAAAGATGTTCACTTCCTATAGCTGAGAATATAGTCTCTTTAAATCTTTATTTTTATCCTTTTTTTCCCCATGCATAGAGTGAGTGATGAGCTCTCAGCTTTTCACAAGAAAAAGTGGGCAGCTTCTTTGTATTGCAGTCCATCTGTCTGCAAAAATGAGACTGAATCCAGTAGCAGTTGAGGTTGCAGATGGATTGAAAATAACAGTCCCTCCTACTAACTCTTCTGGAGTGCATTGTTAAACAAACTGTCCTTTTGATGTCCTTCCTTATCCCTGCAGTTCTGCGTTGTAAATGATGATCCTAAATGTATTTAATTGGCTATTGAAGTGAACAGTCAAACAGTATTTGTTTCTCTATGTAAAGCTTTTAATTGTGCCTTTCCCTCCTTTCCCCTGCATATGGTCTCTGTGTATGACTACAGCATTATGGGTTAGGAAGAACAGGGACAAGTACAGCAGACCACATATTCGATTATGTCTTTAACACTAAGCAAACTATAGCCTTGAAAGGATGGTGTTTGTGCTGTCATGTCAGCCTTGCTCCAGTGACTGTTGATCCCAGAGTAAGTATTAAGGGTACAAAAGACTTTCCCTGAACTAGTTCCCCCATAGCAAATGATGCATGTGCTTGTCAGTACTGGGTTGCACTGTGGAAGCGTGTCTTTACTGCATTGGTGACAATGGAGATAAAAACAGTGCGAGTCTGAAGCGTTGCCCAGTTGAAGCCTGAGGGCTTGGTGTCTCTATGTATCAAGTTTTCTTGTTTGGTACTGAAAGCTTTATATTTGGTCCTTGAACTCCCTTGGGTCTCATGTCTTGTGAGCATAGAAAATGGCAAAGTGGTATAATAGCAGTATTCCCTCCAGGGATAAGGGTTTTTTAGGAGATGCTAATTGCACATTCTACCATAGAAAGTAGGTAATAAAAAGCGAGCTACTTTTATTCTCTTGGCGTGGAGTAGGGAAAGACAGCGCTCTAAATATACAGTAAACACTCTGGTTCTGGATGCTCATGACCTTTTGTAGATAGCCACAGGTGTGTTGAGATGCCCTTAGAAATTCCCCAGCTGTCTTTTGGGTGGCTTAGGTGGCCAGAGGGCTCCCAACAGGCTGAGAACCGCCTGGGTTCACCAGCATTGCTAACATCACCAAGAGCTTGGAAATGAGTGTGGTGAAGGAGCTACCTTGGGTACCTCCCAGCTGGGTTCATCCATGTGCATCAGATACTATTAGGAGTACACATCTAGGCAGGTACAGGAGCTCTGCTGCCACCAAAAATACTGGCCTGACATCTGACAACAGTGTTCTCTCCTCTTACCTAATGCAAATACTGCAGTGCTCAGGTTCACAGCAAGGACAGGTCAGTGTAGCTAATGAGCTGAGTCTAGAGAAGAGGAGACAGGAACACCAGAACCAAACTGAGAGCTGCAGAATTTTTCATTCAAAGAAGTCAGCTATTGCCAAAGTCTCATGTTGTCTTTGAATTACTCCATCCTTAAGTATGCATGAGGCTATTTCTGGTTCCATTTTGGCGGTAATGGCATATTGAGTCATATTTGCCTTCAATGTAGTCCATAGGGAATAGACTGGGGAAAAAAATGGAGTAAGAGAATTTAATAGTCATCTTTCCTCTGGGTAAGAGGCCTCATTATGATGCTTCCATGACAGGATTAAGCTACTTGAATAAGCCATTGAATACTGCACACTTCTAATGTGAAACAATCAGTTTGGTAACAATTCAGATGCAGCTCTGATTACAAGGGTCCAATGAAAAGACTGTGCCTGCATAGAATATCCATTCACCACAAGAAAGAAATTAAGCTTTCTAGCATGATATTAGAATCTCAGATTATGAAGTAGTTTTATACACCAAGTGAATGTGGTGGTCTTTCCTTCACAGCTATGAGGGATACTGCTCCCCCCCACCTTAAAATGCTTAAAGAAGGGCGGGATGCAATCCCAGCTGATTGTCCCGGATTTGCTGACAGGGTGTTTAGAACTGTATGCCTTACTTGTTGCCAGGGCAAAGCGTACCATAGTGTAGTAATAAGGTTTTGGGTATGGCTGTCCCCCCAGAGTCTCTTTCAAGCCCTGACTTTTCTGTTGCTCAGATAAGGCAACAGATGTGGCTGTGGCTCTTAAAGAAAGACTTGTGAAAGGTTGCTTTGTACCCTCCTGCTGTACCCTCTGTTCTGCAGGACAGTAAGAGGGACAGAGTGTCTCTAGAGAACAGGCTTAGTAGACCTACAACAACAGACAGCAGTTCCCAAAGGAAAATATACATTTTCATGAGGTATAGTTGGCGTCTGAGCAATCTTGACCACCATTTGCAGTACTTGCTCTAGCGTGCAAGAGAAGGTAACACTCATACACGTAATGAATGCAGGGTGAATGAAACTGTGTTGCTTAGATAGTAAGCATGTAAATCCCAGTGAATTCAAGGAGTCATAGCAACACTCTCACACAACTGTTCCCTTGTCTTTTTCACTAGATAGATAGGCATTTATGAAAGTATGTTGTGTTTTAGGACTATATTGTTGGCTCTTTCATTTATGTAATATTTCTGTGAGTTGAGTTTTATGCAGAGCTGTAAGCCATTAAAATCTTTCTTTCCTTATCTTTCATCCCTAAATGAGGATGTGGAATCTCAAATTGGGCAACATTAAAAAAATCTTCTACAGAAAAGTTTCCAAAAAACATTTTCTTCTTGTTCAAAAGTGTTCCATGCCCTTCAATTTTCTTTTGACACTCCTGCAGTAAAAAAGAAAGTACAAAAATGACATCAATTATTGTTCTTGCCCAATTATCTCCTGATCCCTTGAGCTTTTCTGAGTAATTCTATAGACTGAGGTAACTCCATACGATGCTGAAAAATGCATCGATCAATAGCAGGCATGGCCTATATATTAAAAAGGGTGAGAGAAAGAGCTACTTATGGAAGACTGAAAATAGAACAAGCACATCTTGTACAATCAGGGCTGTAAGGTGACTTACAAGAGGTCTTTGCTCCCTTGGTGTTTAACAGCACTGTGGGGTTTTTGTCTCCTGAAGTAAACTACTATACAATTCTGTGAGAAACTTTACTTTCCTTCATTTAAGAACATTTGTACTGAGATCTGCATGTTCTAGAAGGGTTGGTTGTGCAGGCCTTGCTATGATGGAGACTGAATGAGACACCAGCATACGAAAAGAGGCACTGAGAACAAAGCTATTTTGACTCTTCTCATCTGTTCTTCGTTTGTGTGGTTTCTCTTATGAGTGATACATGAAGATTGCTGCTGAATCAGGATTTTCTATCATTCAGGGTTATGCAGCCTGGCTATGTTATATGAGACAGGGCTATGTAGCCCAGCTTTGATGGAAGGCCCACAGAAGTTGATGACAGGTTGGGCAGCCATTGTTGACTCTCATCCCTATGGCCTTGCTTTGGAATAGTTCAGTGAGTTCTTTGATGTTCTGCCTTACAGGAAGGAAATCCTGCCTTGTTTTTGCTTTCAGATGAGGTAAATGTTTAGACTAAATTATAAATGGAAGTTCTTTTTAAAATAGTAATAGTGCTACTGTATTTCCCTTAGCTTTCTTGTGGTGTTTGGACAGGAAAGGACTGTCTTTGGTATTAGTTTAGTGTGTAGCCAAGTTCTGGGTGGTGCTTCAGGTAGCCATATGGGTATGTCTTACTCAAGCTACATTCATGACTTTTGATCCCAATCTGTGCATCGGTTGCCTTAATCACGCAGTGAGCTCAAATAGGAAACCTAAATCATCCAGCAATTGTAGATCACAAACTGCCCCAAAGACAAAGACTTCTGAATACCACCAGACGAGGTGATAACATGTGCTGAGGAAGCCCCAGCATATAATGAACTCTTAGATAATAAGAAATAGTATGCTCTGTTCACTGATGGATCTTGTCATATTATAGGAACGCATCAAAGGTGGAAAGCTACAACGAATCGCAGAAGGACTTTTTGCTTTGCAAAAGCGAGACAGCTTCACCTTGGCGTCTGTCGTGGTTTGGGCCAGGCTGGCCAACGAAAACAAATGACAGCTGGTCCTCAGAACAGCCTACGGTACAAACTTCAGTAGTGTCAGATAACTGGAGTGTCCTTAGATTTGTCAGCAAATGATAAAACCTGCCTTAGGACCTGTCTCACAATCCTCTTTCTGTCAATATAAAAAGAAAGAGCAGCCTTTGTTTTGAATATGTTACCTATTGGGGTCTGCAGGACCCAGAATCACAAATGTTGGGGTGAAAGAGAAAGCCTACCTCCAGGGTAGGAACATATGCAACAGAAATGCCACATTCTTTGGTTTGGGAGTAGAAGATATTTCTTCTTTCCAGGTATATGAAGGAAATGGACTTACCTTGGGATGTTCCTAGTCCTGAGACATGGTGTTCTGGATGCCAGAGTAGATTTACTGCTCATGGTCTATCAGGAAAAAATAGCAAAATCTTTTTTTTTTGAGGTGTTCAAAGGCCTGAGTTGCAAACTGTGTGATGAGATTCTTGAAAAACATTTGCAGACAGTGACAAAAGGGTAAAGTCAGCTTGGTAGAAGGGAAGATAGTGATGTGAAGCTCAGTGTTAATCAACACTAAAGGCTAAACCAGAGTGTGGTGCATCTGAAAAGAGACAATGTCCAGGCCAAATCCAGGAGCTGTGTTTACTGAGTAAGGAGGCATAGGGATCCAGATTCTGATATTCTCTATCTACATGCTTGTGAAGGCAACTTGTTCAGATATCTCTTCTATGGATATAGACTTTAAAGGACTTGCAGATCAAACATTTCATACTGAATCTGCTTCTTGCCAGGACAAAGATTTTAAGGGTTATAGGTGAGATACAAACATCACAGAATAACGCAACAATGGCAGTTTTGAAAATAACATCACACATCTTTCCTAATTATCAGACTTGAATCATGAACAACAGTTCAGCAAATTTTTCCTTTAAGTTAGACATTAAAAGAATTATTTTTCTTGTTTTATTTTTTTATTCTCCAGTTTTTCAAAAGGTATTTTCAGCCTTCCATTTGCACTTCCAGTCACTTAGACTATGAAACAAAGTAATATGTTAATGACTGCCTTGCTGTTGTCATTTTTTTAATTACTTTTTTACAAATAAAGCCATATGTCTCAGACTGAAAGAGATTTCA
The DNA here is from genome assembly GCA_017639485.1 of Pluvialis apricaria. Taxonomy (NCBI): domain Eukaryota; kingdom Metazoa; phylum Chordata; class Aves; order Charadriiformes; family Charadriidae; genus Pluvialis; species Pluvialis apricaria. Next base: position 52,070,704 of record CM030044.1, on the reverse strand, counting down.
GTTCTTTGTTTCTCATGACAGAGTTTTGGCATCTCAGATCTCTTGAAAGCTTTGAACTCAGCAGGGTCCAACTGCTCCAGCACTGTATCCTCTCCACTTTTTGGGGGTATTTTTGGTTTTTGCAGCTTTCTGAAAATAGTCCGTTTAGTGACCTGCATGGAATCCTTGCAAAGGCTGGGCAACCATCTTGCTAAGTTCCATAGCAGCAACCAGACCCAAAGCCATTGAACAGGCAACAATGTTTAGAAAACATTGGGCACAATGTATTAGTTCTTTTGTGAACTGATTCTGTCTACAGTTGCTAATAGCTGCAAACTATGGAGACAGGTGGCCAGAAAAGAAAGTTTATCCATTGCATGTCTGTTTCGGCAGGTTGGGATACTCAGTGCTGCATTCTAAGCTTGCCTGCAGGTAGCAGCACATTGCCAACTCATTTCAGGAAGTCCTTGTCCTAAATTTTCACTGTTGCCCTAGTGGAAAGGCTACAGGCTGTGCGTGTATGTGGGGGTAGAGAGGAGACCGTTCATGCTGTGTAACTTTTGTGTGAATCAAAGACTTTGCGAAGCAGAAGATGAGAATGGGCTGGGAGCACCTGCAGGGCTTCTTTGTCAGGATAGTGTAGCCTGATGGTAGTATGGAGGTAGCTCCCTCAAGCCACAGTGATGGGGAAGCCCAGTGATGAGTGGCAGGGAAGGGTCAAACTGGACACGGCTTCTGGAGAGATGCAAGCAGGACTGCCTTGTCAAGTGACCCCAGAGGAGGGAATGGCCTAAGGCTCTGCACCAGGTGACAAAGAGACTCCTGGGTGAGAAGTCATTCAGTACAGGTGCCGGGCTTTGAAGCACCTCTAATGTGAAGCCAAAAACACACTCCTCCACCTCTGTTTCACCAAGGAAGCCCTTGTAGCCTGGGACTCCTCATTTGCACCTCCATGCAAAAGACATTGCAAATAACTGTTCCTTTTCTGCAGGGATATGTGTGTGTACCCCTTTGCTGACTCTGGGCCAGCTTGGGCAGTGCTGGATAGGGATTGCACAAGGACAGGGATTGTGAAAGGTGCCACACAACTCCCTTTGTCAAGGAAACTTTTCAGACGTTGACAAAGAAACCTATCACCTCAAATGATGTCAAATCTGTTAATAAGCCTGTTGGGGTTATCACATGGATGATTTCTGAAAGAGTCACATCTCCGAAGTAACTGTTTTCTTCTTTTCTTTTTTTTTTTTTAAATTGAGGCAAGATAACGGCTTTTGATAGCTTCTGTTCTGGAAGTCCTGGAGGCACACTCTGCCTTTTATTGTCTGAATTTTTCCTGCCTGGTAGATTTGTCTGTTTGGGGTTTTATTTATGTTCTATTAGTGCTGCATCCTAGATGAAACTCCCACGTAGAACTGAAATAGCCCAGGCTGCAGAGAGAAGAGAAAGCTAGCCTGGCTAGCAGATACCATGTTTGTGTGCGTGTGTGTGTGAGTGTATATGTTATATTTCAGTCTGTGGGTGTATGTAGAAACTCCTGAAAGCAACCCAAATTTAAACAGTTTCTTTCTGGGTGTGGTGTGCCTGCAATCACTGTTACTTCTTAACTACGGAAGTTCCACAGCTTCTCATGAAAAATCTGTCTCTTCTACTCACAGCCTACCTACTGACCCTCAGGCCAAAGAAAACATGACAAATCACTGACAGAGAACATGTTAACATTTTTTCAAGCAGAACTTGATTGTATGCAATAAGCTGAGATTTACAAGCACCTAATTTGAGTAACAGCCCATTCCAAAGAACATATTTCTCTATCTGGTATAGTACCACCCCACTGCTATCACTGTAGCTGCCAAGAAGCATCATAGCACCAGTGTATTGCTATGCTGCTGTTACCAAGCATCTATATTTCTTCAAGTATATTAAGAAAATAAGTGAAGGTGCATTAATCATTTCTAAGGAGTTCCTACCTTTTCTGATTGGTAAGTAATTTCACCAGGTAGAGTATATTACAGCTCTTTAAACATGTCTTGCTGCTATGAAGAGGTTCACAATGATGTCTCATCAAAAGAACTCAACTGCGTGGGAAAGGCTCGTAATGATTGTTGAAGATTTGACTGCAGTCCCTTTAAAACTTTACTGTGGGAGGATGTTGCGTTTCAGTGATGGTTTAGCTCATGGCCAGTCCCAGTGCCTTTATGCAGTATAATTTCTTCCTGCCAATAGGCTCCTAGAGGGGTATCCTTCAAGGAGACATGCCTCCCTGGGAAATCTGCTGGGGTGGGGATAATAGTTTGCAATCTCCACCAAGTCACTGATGAACCAACTGAGGCAGCCATAACATCTTGCTAAGTCTTCTGGTTTCGTTTTGTTTTTTAAATTAAAAAAAATAATTGTTTTATTGCTCTTAATGCTATTGAATAAAGCCATCTGACTTTGGTGCCGGCATAATGCTTTATAGCTAGCTGATATAATATGAGTACCTTGGAACACAGAAGTCCACATAAGGAGCAGCATTTAATGCCCCTCAATGGCAGCAGAGATAGGTGACTTGCCTCCCGCTAGAGGGAGAAGTCACGCTGTTCCGAATTCTTCAGTCTCCCTGCTCTTTTAGATGTGTTTGAGCCTGCTGCCGATTTTGAAACACTGTATGTATATGTATTAAACATGTCACTAAAGTTAGTGCTGTATGGTGTTCCTCCAGTCTCTGTTAGCTTTTCTTTAAAACAACAGGGAGATTTCAGTCAGCAGGATTGTCTAACAGGCTGATGTTGTCTGGGCTTCCCGGATAGGCTCATCATCCTCGTCAATCAGAAACTGTGAGGAAGACTGTCGTTTTCCAAGGCAACAGAGAAGGTCTGGAATCTGTCACCAGCATGAATTTAGGAAACCTATTAGAGCAGCAGAGATTTGCACACTTAACAATGCTGAGGTTTTTTTTGATTCAGCTGTTCTTTCAGTGCCAAAGTGAATAATTTCCATGAAGCAGGGAAACAGGACTGAAACAATCCTAAATCCCAGGCAAATAAATATTGTGGCAAGCAGATCTGCTTTCAAGTTCTCTTTTCAGTTGGAACTGCAAGCTGCATATGACTGATGCCAGGATGCTACAGTGCAGGTGGACTTATGTGAACAAGGGGCTTAGTTTCTCTTCTCCATCAACTAGATATCTAGCCAGCAAGTCCAGAGGAGAATCCCCCTCCTAAAGCAGATGCTTCCACTTGGCCAGAAGAATCTCATCCCAGGCTCTGTGACTATCTGCAGTAGATCTCCATGGACTGTGAACGGAACCCGAGTAGCTGGCTTGTGACATCTGGCTAGCAGAGATTATTTATAGCTACACCCTAGCTGGGTGTTAGAGGTTAGGAGGACAAGACAAGCATTTGCCAGGGATTATTGATCAGAACAGGAACCGAAGCCACTGCATTTATAGTATACAGGAAGTTGTCCCTGCTTTTTGATCGTGGGGTTGCCTGGATTGTCGCCCTGAGAACGGGACTGCACCTTTCCAGGTGTAGTCACAGAGATGCAGCTCAAAAATGTATGCCTCCAGAGGGTTTACAATGCAGACAGTGAAGATGTACAACATGCCTGAGAAGGAGAAATGGGGGTACCTCCCAAAGGTGCATGCAGCAGGTCTGGAACAGAGACAGCGACAGAAACTCCTGTTATCTTAATCCCTGTTAATTCTGTTAATCTTAACCTGTCTCTTAATCCCTTACCCAGTCATGGAAGGCACTGTCTTTTCTTTTAGGGAAAAGGGTTGTATAACATAGTAGTTTAAAAGAACAGTTCACACAGTGAATGTCTTGTTATTTTGGTGTAATGGAGCTGAAATCGTATTAATACAATGCGTCTGAAGGCAAGGCAGAGTGTTTTTTAACTAGGATTGCACACACTTTGCAGCATAAGTAAAAGTCTGTGACCTTCCAGGTGTGGAGGAATAATATGTCTCCAAAAGACTAGTCAGGTTTGCACTCTTCAGCTGGCAGCTCATTCTAGTATACCATGATCTCCATCATGTCTGCATCACTTTAATTTCTGTTCCTGTGCAAGCTGCCTGTACTCAGCAGGGGCGTAGTGGTTGAATATCCTCTTAGTGCTGGGTGCTGAAGACTAATGATTATTTTTGTTTCCAGCTCTTTGCTTTTTCCTCCTGCTGCCTTGTAGCAGGATTTAACTTGCAGGAGTTAGGTAAAAGGAGGCTCAGGACCCTGCCTGCTGTGTGTATTGGTCTCAGGAACAAAGATACCTCCTCATAGCCCCTCCTTCCACAGCTGCAGAACCTTGAAAGCTCATGACCTAGCGCTTTTCAGCAGTGGACACAGGCATCAGTGTGGGATGGGGAAGGGAGAGTGCTTCTTCAAGATACCTGTTTGTGAAAATGTCTGTGTAAAGTATGTTGGAGTGAAAGCCTAACTTTTACCTTTGGAGGGATCTGGGCCAGTAAGGTGATGAGCTGGATTAGTCTGACGGTGTGTCCCCAACCCAAGGCATCTTTTTGGGGCAGGCTGACCTGGACACATTGGTCCTGCTCACGTTGAACTTTGCATGAGCATCATCAGATGTTCCATTGTATGACAAGGTTGGAGGTGCAAGTGTGCTGCTTAAACACATGTGCACACTGCAGTAAAGCCTTTTGTAACAACACTGGAATATAAATTATGTTTGAAATATTGCAGAAAAACTATATTCTTTTAGCCAGTTTACTAGTCTCATCTTCAATGGGACCTGCTAAGGTGAGCTCACCACATGTCCAGACAGTCTATTTGCAGTTAAGAGGAGTATTACTTTTACCAGTGACTGAAGCAATAATCAGCCTTTCCTAAGGGCATGTGAGTCCACAAAGACAATGGTAGAAGTGCTTCATCGTGGTTTGAGTGTTGCAGAATGATGCACTCAGGTGAAAAGGAAATCTATCTCCTGCAGAGTGTGAGATGTGTGTATGTGTGGAATTGAGATTTTTTTAACTTCTCAAAACCAAAGTGCAGCAGACTGTATCGACACCTTTACTACCCTTAGGTTTTTTTCTGCTGCAAAACCTTACCCCCAGTCAGAGGTAGAGGATAACCGTCTGTCTTCCCACACTTGTGTTGTACATTCGTCTCAATCATTTCATCATGTACCACCATCTTGTAGTTCCCAACAGGAAATGGTGTCATCTTATGATATTAACAGCTGTTTGGTATACAATACACTTATGTACTAGAAAATAATTGTTCATGCTGCCTTGTAGGTTTCACGAGAGGTCACAGAACACGAAGAGAATGAATGGAAGTCCATCAGGGAATATAAACTGTTTCAACTAGGAAGTGCACTTATTTTTTACAGCAGAGGAGGTTTGCAAGCTAATGAAATAACTGAAGTGAACATTTCACTGCTCAGGGATATTAAGTGTACTAAATCAAATGTGCACGGCATAATAAGAGGCAGGAAGAACACTGACTCAGATGCATACAAATGAGATAACACTGACAGGCCATCAACAGTGTTTAACATCTTTCACAGACTGATTATAAAATGCAATACCTGCTTCAACCTGGAAAAAAACCTATTGGGTCATTATGAATAACAGATGTGTATTAGCCCAGTAGCTGTTTCTAGTTTGTCATGAAATAGAAATTGTGATAGCCAATTAAAAAAAAGAACAAACAAACCCAATAACAAACAACAAAGCTAAGTGAGAAGTCCTGCATTTGGGTCACAACAATCCAATGCAACGCTACAGGCTTGGGGAAGAGCCAGTGGAAAGCTGCCTGGCAGAAAGGGCCCTGGGGGCGTTGGTCCACAGCAAGCTAAATATGAGCCAGCAGTGTGCCCAGGTGGCCAAGAAGACCAGTAGCATTCTGGCTTCTATCAGGAATAGTGTGGCCAGCAGGACTAGGGATGTGATTGTCCCCCTGTACTCAGTACTGGTGAGGCCACAGCTCAAAATCTGTGTTCAGTTTTGAACCCCTCACTGCAGGAAAGACATTGAGGTACCGGAGCATGTCCAAAGAAGTGCAAAGAACCTGGTGAAGGGTCTAGAGAACAAGACTTATGAGGAGCAGCTGAGGGAACTGGGATTGTTTAGTCTGCAGAAAAGGAGGCTCATGGGAGACGTTGTCACTCTCTACAACTACCTGAAAGTAGGTTGTAGCAAGGTGGGTCTTGGTCTTGTCTCCCAAGTAACAATATAGGACAAGAAGAAATGACCTCAAGTTGCGCCAGGGGAGGTTTAGGTTGGATATTAGGAAAAATTTCTTCACCGAAAGGGTTGTCAAGCATTTGAACAGCTGCCCAGGAAAGTGGTTGAGTCACCATCTGTGGAGGTATTTAAAAGATGTGTAGGCATGGTGCTTAGGGACATGGTTTAGTTGTGGGCTTGGCAGTGCTAGATTAACGGTTGGACTCAATGGTCATAAAGGTCTTTTCCAACCCAAATCATTCTATGATTCGATGCAAAAGAAAAGGAGAGAACCCCATATGTCCAGGATAGTGTTGCTGTGGGTCTGAGATCAGATCGGGTGAACGTCATCTGAAAATTATTTCTCCATGTATGTTGGACAGGCAACTTTATTGTTCTAGTTAAAGTAGTATAAAAAGGACTTAGCACCAGTGCAAATGGATAAATCATATACTAACTGAAGAATCCACTTAATACATGAATTGATGGTTATAAGCTAGAAGGAGAAAATAGAAGAGGGACTTATCCATTTGTTGCACAAATGCACAAGCACCATTGAGATTCGATGTTGGTTTGTGTGAAAGTACTCTACTGCTCTACACGGCTGGAGAGAAACTTACTGTGCACAGATAGAGACTTCACAGAGGAAAAACAGAGATACTAAGATCTTAGCCAAAGAAATGAGGCTGATGAGGCTGGCATGGTCTTGCTCTAAAAAAAATACTTGATTTTGTCTGCCAAAGGAGACTTCCCAGAAGCTTGTAAAGTAGGAAAATCATTATGTTCTGTTAACATGAATGTATACATCAGTCACTTTTGGGCTTCAATACCCATCTACAGAAAGAAACATTGCTCTTGCACATGTTAAAACCTACTGCTATCTCATAAAAATGTGGGGAAAATAATTCCTGGAAAGTTCTATGTGCCTCCACAAGCATTTATACCAAGTTTGAAAATGGTCCTTCAACATCAGCCTTTAAAGTTTGCCTTTGGGTGTGTACAGGAAACAAAACATTACTGTAGTGGTGAGAAGAGACATTTGTCTCAAAATAGCTGTAGTTCCAAATATCCTTAAATATTTCAAGTACCTTTACATAAAGTTTGTCCAACTTACCAGTTTGTTTCACAACAAGAAGACCTCTGAGCAACGCAGTTTGTCTGGCTGGATACAGAGGGAGAGAAAGAAAGACTGAAGTAGAATACCAGAGATAGATAGAGAAAACTGACTCTTGGGAGGGGGAATGGCTGAAGCAGAGGTCCCCAGGGACAGTAAAATAAAGGTTTCTCTGTCTAAACATGGCAGTTTTTTGACATTGCACCATGAACACAGACCAAAATGTGGTAAAAAATCCCAGGATCTGGAAGAAGGAAAGCTGGACAACAGATATTGTGCTGATGGTCACCCTAACATCTTGATCATCCAAATGATCTCTTAGTGTATTGTCACAGTGCTGATTCTGTGAGTAACTTCTCACTATTACTTCCAACTGTTTGTCTCGGTACCTGTTATATGGGACAGGTCTCAATGAAGCCTTTGTTCTAGGTGCTGGCTGTTCTCAGACCGTGTCTTTTCTGTTTAGCTAGATGGTAGGCCATATTTTAGATCCCAGCATTAGAACCGAGAGAACAGAAAGTCGGTGAGTCAGTGAATTCTGCTAGGTTGAGGAAAGGGATTTACTACAGGTGCTGAGAAAATAACAAGCCAACCAAAACACTTGGATAATGGAGACAGAGGAAAAATGAAAAGACCAAAAGCAGACCAAGTCTGTATTGCAGTGTGGTGAGCACTGCAGCGGCCAGCTAGCTGTTGACCAAAGCCTTATTCACTGTTTTGCCTTCAACTCTACAGTCCTTTGATAGCAGGTCAGACAAAAGGCTGGCAGGAATAGCATAAGGCTGATCCTTGGGGCAAGGGATAAAACAGACAGGTGTCTTGCATTCTCATGGGCACCTCCCAAAAGCTGAGGTGCCCTTGCAGAACCACTTCACTACCCTGCAGAGTGAAGACGCAAAACCTACTTTATCAGGAGAGGAGCAAGACCTCAGTAAGACTACCTGATCTGCTTCTTGTATAACAACTGGTGCAACTAAGAAAAAGTCAGTGGCTGATAGTACTAGGTGACTGTCTTCCGAGTGGTATGGAGGCACCCGTTTGCTGGCCTGATGCACTCTCTAGGGATGTGTGTTGCTTCCTGGGGGCTTGTGTCAGGAATGTAACCAAGACACAACCAAACCTTGTGGAGTCCTCAGACTATTATCCACTGCTGCTGTTCCATGTGGACACGAGTGATGCAGCTGGGAGCAGCCTGAAGACTATCAAGAAAGATTATAAATCCCTGGGAGCAGCAGTCAGAGACTTGGGAGCACAGGTAGTTTTTTCATCAATCCTCGTGGTCAAAGGGAGTGGGGATGACAAGGCCAGGGGAATCTGGCAAATCAATAGCTGACTACAGGACTGGTGCCACGGCCAAGGGTCTCGCTTCTTAGATCATGGGACTCACTTTGAGAAGCCTGATCTGCTGGGGCCGGATGGGGTCCACCTGTCAGAAAAAGGGAAGAATCTCTTTGGTCAGAGGCTTGCCAACCTTGTAAAGAGGGTTTTCAACTAGCGTTGCTGGGAGAGGGGAACCAGAATCCGTGCCACTCCTACCAATATGACGCTGATACCAGTAGTAGAGGCCCACAACCTGGAGATGGGTTGCAGGTCAGAAGGAGAGCACCTGGAGCGCAGCATAAAGGAAAAAGAGCCACTCCAGCCAGGGAGCTAGATTAATTGGGGGCCCAACTTAAATGCCTCTATGGAAACACACATAGCATGGGTAACAAACAAGAGGAGTTAGAGATGTGTGCACACCTGCAAGGCTATGATCTAATCAGCATCACGGAGACATGGTGGGATGGCTTTTATGATTGGAGTGTTGAAATGGATGGATACAAGCTCTTCAGAAAGGACAGGCAAGGGAGACGAGGAGGGGGTGTTGCCCTTTAGGTCGAGGACCACCTGGAGTGCATGGAGGTCTGCCTGGGGATGGATGAGGAGCTGACTGAGAGCTTATGGGTCAAGATTAAAGGGAAGGCACGAACAGGTGATGTTACAGTGGGGGTCTGCTACATGCCACCTGACCAGGAAAACCAAGTGGATGAGGCCCTCTATAGACAGATAGGAGCAGCCTCACATTCACAAGCCCTGGTCCTCACAGAAGACTTCAACCACCCTGACATCTGTTGGAAGGACAAAACAGCAGGGCATAAGCAATCCAGGCGGTTCCTTGAATGCATAGATGATAACTGTGACAGAGGAACCAATGAGGAGAGATGCCATGCCGGACCTTGTTCTCACCAACAGGGAGGGGCTGGTGGGGAATGTCATGCTCAAGGGCAGCCTTGGCTGCAGTGACCATGAGATAGTGGAGTTTGAGATCCTTAGGGCAGTGAGGAGGGCACACAGTAAGCTTGCTACCCTGGACTTCAGGAGAGCAGACTTTAGCCTCTTCTGGGAGCTGCTTGCTGGAGTACAGTGGGATAAAGCCCTGGAGGGAAGAGGGGCCTAAGAAAGCTGGCTGACATTCAAGAACCACCTCCTCCAAGCTCAGGACTGATGCATACCAACAAAAAAGGAAGTCAGGCAAAAATGCCAGGAGGCCTGCATGGATGAACAAGGAGCTCCTGGACAATCTCAAACAGAAAAAGGAAGCCTACAGAGAGTGGAAGCAAGGACAGGTAGCCTGCAAGGTATACAGAGAAATTGTCAGATCAGCGAGGAATCAGGTTAGGAAAGCTAAAGGCCAGACAGAGGTAAATCTGGCCAGGGGCGTCAGGGGCAACAAGAAAGCCTTCTATAGGTATATCAGTGACAAATGGAAGACTAGGGAAAATGTAGGCCCACTCAGAAAGGAAACAGGAGACCTGGTCACCCAGGACATACAGAAAGCTGAGGTACTCAATGACTTCATTGCCTCAGTTGTTGCTAGGAAGGGCTTTAACCACACCGCCCAAGTTGCAAAAAGCAAAGGCAGGGACTGGAAGAACGAGATACCACCCACTATGGGAGAAGACCAGGTTCAAGACTATCTGAGGAACCTGAAGGTGCACAAGTCCATGGGACCTGATGAGATTCATCCGTGGGACCTGGGGGAACAGGTGGATGAAGTTGCCAAGCCACTATCCATCACATTTGAGAAGTTGTGGCAGTCCAGTGAAGTTCCCACTGACTGGAAAAGTAGAAACATAAGCCACATTTTTGAAAAGGGTAAAAAAGGAGACCCAGAGAACTACAGGCTGGTCAGTCTCACCTCTGTGCCCAGCAAGATCATGGAGCAGATCCTGCTGAAAACTCTGCTAAAGCACATGGAAAATAAAGAGGTGACTGGTAACAGCCAACATGGCTTCACTAAGGGCAAACCATGCTGGGATTCTGTGATTCTATTTATTTGGAAGTTAATCTTACCACTTTGTGTGTGGGGAATAGGAACAAAATACAAAAACAAATCCATACTTTCCTGTGCAGTTTTTTCTCAATAATGTTCACTTATAAGCAAAGTAAACTGAAGCTTTGAGTGCTCCTTTTCCACTCCTTCCTCATTCCCGTTTGTGTTCTGCCACTACATAGCTTGCACAGTACCCATGATCTGTGGCTCACCACTTCGATGTGTTCAGATGGACCTCACTGGAATCCTTCCAATATTATTTTTGTGTGATATCTCAGAAAACTTAACACTGAAATATACAGGCATTTCACTGACCTGGAAATAAGCCTAAAACCATAGATTGGCCCAGGGAGCAGAAATGCATATAAACATTCCCCTTCTCAGTTGTGTAAGACACTTGTGCTGAGTGGATCTGGAGAAGTAAACAGAGAAAGAATTCCATGTCTACATTGAACTTTGAATTTCATTAAGAATTTCTTCATTTAATACAATCTTAATAATCTTTATCAGAGATCCCCACTGTACCAAAAAAGACCAGAAAATGGCATTTTCAGAGATATTATGATTTCTCAAGTGAGCTCCTCAAGTGAACTTGTCATCAGTTCTTTGTTTATGAAAGAGGAATTACTAATGCATTTCAGTAGGTATATTAGTTATAGTTAATTAATAAATCGTGATGGTTCCTTTGGAGCTATTCAATACTGATGTACAAACACAGTATTTCATTCATACAAGTACTGCTTTGGAATATCATGAGATACCCTCCTAAACGGCTGTTACATTTTTATTTAAGCTTTAGCAGGAGGAAGTCAGGGTTTTTTTCAGCTGAAAGGATTGATGTGGCATTTAGTTTTCTGATGGAAAATAGTAATCTGGTGGCTAATAAAACTGCAGAATGAAAAGACCCTGCACCTTTATCTCTCAGTTGAAGGAGTAGGAGGCAAGTAGTAGAGGCATCTTTGTTCTTTTCACTGAACAAATGTGCAAACATTTACAGGAAAACAGCTTTCTACAGCAAGCATGGAGCTGTACTCTTTTGTTTCCAAAACATTCCTCACAGCATTGTTTTGTTCTGCTGCTCCTAAATGTATGAAGAGTAGAGGTAGAAGTACTTGCAAAGAGCAGAAGGTTAATGTGGACACAGGCAAGAAAATCTTTCCTGGCTATTGTCTTACTGTATTGATATGAAGAAGGTTTTTGCTTCCAAAGCAGGTGTTGTGGCCTGGATCCCTATGTGCCAGGTCCCTCTCTGCCCTTCCCCTTTTTGTCAGTGGGACAGAAAGACCAGGCAGACAACCAGGCTGCCCCAGTGGTGTGGAAAAGTCAAAGGCTTTATTCTAACCAGCTGATAGTATGTACTGGTTCTTTGTGGATGAGTTATTTTGATCTCATCCTTCACAAGAAAAAAATTGTCCATGCAATTAAGGGTTCTTGAACTGACGCTAGTCTGAATAGAGTGATTTTTGATTGCATAGTTTGTAACTTCTTTTGTTCATGTCAAGTCTGATAACTTTCTATTGGATTGTACCAAACTCTACATTGAAACAGGCATTGCCTGATGGAAGCTGACTCAAAAAAAAAAAAGGAAATCAGAAGCTGCCTTACACCGTGTGCCTCTGCAGAACACAAAGTCTTGGAGCGAGACTGGCATCTAGATTCATTGCTGCTTTACTGATGAGGACACTGAAGAAAGGAGATGCAGCCGGGTATGTCTGAAAAGCTCACAATATACAGACCATAAGTCTCAGAAGGGAGCACAGGAGATCTTACTGGGCAGAGATCCTGAAGAACTCCGTTCACTTATTCTTTCCCAGTCTTGTTTTCAAAGAAGAGTGAGACTATGGGAAAGTGGAAGTCATCAAAACCATCTTGTAATGACAGGAACTCTCAGAGTGAAAGACAAAAATGAGATTGTGCAGCCCATTCATCATCGACTGTTCTTCCTGCTTGGCCCATCTGGTTGCTAAAAGTCCCAAGGCCATTGTTTTGTTTTCGCTCAGTCCTAGGAGGAAAAATGTACATTCCTGCTGGCAACAAAGTTGCAGGAGTTATTTGTGTACAAGATAATGAGCTATGAGTAATAAGTTTGGGGTCGTTTCATTTTTGGGAGTCAGAAAAACTCATGGACGATTCAGTTGATTTTGCAAGGCATTGTGGAATGGAAGTGTGTTGCAATAGCACTGAAAAAATCCAAGCAACTTCTAGAGATCAGTGGGTTAGGTCTGGCTATAGAATACATACTCCTTACTTTCCATCTTAGTTGAGACTGAACTAGCTTCTTTGTAAAATGCTGTTTAGTGATCACTCATCTATCACTTTGTCTTAGCTGCGGGGGAGATTGGTGATGTGCTGGAAACACCCCTTTCTTCTTTAAGGGTGAAAGGAAGTGCATTAAATTGTATTGCTTTCCAAACATAACATGTTTGGGAACCTGCTGTTTCTTGTCTATATTTTATGCCAGGGAGAAGTTACAGTCACACGCACACATTATGCTCCTGCAGGCTGTAGTTTTGGGTTCTTACTCTGTCTCCAGCTAATGTGTATATAAATCTGGATCTTAGCATCATGCTTAGCTGACTGTTTACTAGATCAGAATAGGTGGAAATGCATCCTGCTGTGTAAGACGCATAGGCCAAAGAGTCTACACAAAGTATTGACGTGGCAAATAGGTATCTAAACTCACCAAACGTGGGAGTGTGCTTTACCTGAAGCTTGATGCAGCTTTGGACTCCATTTTCTAGGCTGTGTTTCAGGCTCTGTTGGAAACCTCACTCTTAAGTAGTAGATAGAGGTAACTGAAGGTCACAGTGGGCTTCCATTTATTGTAACAGGAAGCCAGATACCCAGCACACATGGACACATCTCTGAGCAGGAACTTGAATCTAGCCGCCCCTGTTGGGAATTGGATTTCACCCTGGTGGTGAGAAATGCACTCTCAGCCAGTCTAATTTATTTAGGTGTAATCAGCAGATGTAATGACTTTGCTGAAGGAAGGTAAATGGGTTGGAAATACAATGCCGTGTTTTGAGAGCAAAGGGAACAGAGGTTCTGTTTGTATTTTGTCTGAAAGAATCTCACCTACTGGTGTGTATTTTGGCTGCAAAAGACAATGAAGTTTATGTCACAGTAGCCAGGGCGGAAGATTTGAAAGCATCTCTGTAACATCTACGGGATTTGGACAAAAACATTTGGAGAAGATCTGATTCCTTTAGATATGATTCATGTTGGGGAAAAATTGCATATGAAATTCCTTTGTTTAGTGAACTCTTCATATAAATGCCAGTCTAGCCTTTCCTGACAAATTAATGATTAAGTATCTTGACTTATGGACAGAGTAAGGAGTCCCATAATGATTGCTATAAGCCTTTTTTCTTAATGACAAATTCATCTCTTTCATGAGCCTTAAAATGGGGAAAGGATTTCTTGTATACCACACATAAGCTTTGCATTATGGCATTGATGAAAATTGTCTCTCTCCAGTAAAACATTCTTAGTTCTGGTTCTGAAGTGATGCTGCAAAAAAGAGTGGCTGATTCCTGCTCCAGGACAGTACTCTGTGATTAGCTCCAGATGTTTGGATGATGTGGTAAAAATCCCGCTGTGGTTCAGAAACTCTGAAACATCAGTTGTCCTGTCTGTTTGATCTAAATATGGCTCAGCCACAAACAGTAATACCAAAAAAACACTTGCAAAATTTCCTCAGGGCATGCCTGTTTCAGGTAAACCTCTCACTGCTTCCTCTGACAGCTGTGATTGAGAGGGGGAACTTCTGCAACATCCTCTGAGATCTAAGCACACACCTATGCAGCACTCTTGAAAGACAGGTGTGTGGTGCTATTTGTCTGCAATATGAAATGAGATTTGTGCAAAAGAAATTCTTCTGTTTTCACTTAATTCCCTTACCTGAAGCAATGGTGTGTGCAAATTCCCATCATCCTGTGCTTAATTAAGAATGCCCAAGATGTTCCCGTTAATCTCTTTCTCTGTAAGTCATCCTTAAAAATCATAATCCTGTTCGATATAGCTTTTGCAGCAAATAACTTTGCATGTCAATATTTAGGAGTATTTAGGAGAATTTTTTTCTTTTCCTCCTTTTTTTTTTTAACAAGTAATGAATTGAGCACTCCTCCTGCAAGTTGATTCTGTGTTTTTATGTTTTCTGTGTGAAAGCTGGATTGATGTCAGTCAGCTATTGAAGGGGTAGGTCATATGAGGTGGTGCTCCTGTGATGGAGGTCAAGCAGTTTAAGAATTTAGTTTCCTTCAGTTCAGATGCAGGATCTATTTGGGTATGTGCTCTTCACCCTCTTCCTTGCAAAATTCACTTCAGTCATTTTCAGTTGCCATTTAAACCACTTTGAGGTCTCACAAAGTCACAGAATATCTGAGGTTGGCAGGGATCCACAGGGGTTGTCTAGTCCAATCCCATTCTAAAACAGGGTGATCTACAGCAGGTTACTCAGGGCTGTGTCCTATGAAGTTTTGAGTATCTCCACAGATGGAGACTCCACAGCCTGTTTCTGCAACCCCAGTTTTGTTTTTATGTTTAAATGGGATTCCCCATATTTCAGTTTGTACACATTATCCTGGTCTCTAAATTGAAGAGACATGGATTCGATAAATGGACCACTCGGTGGATAAAGAACTGGCTGGATGGTCGCACTCAAAGGGTTGCGGTCAACGGCTCGGTGTCCAAGTGGAGAGCAGTGACGAGTGGCGTTCCTCAGGGGTCGGTACTGGGACCCGTACTGTTCAACATCTTTGTTAGCGACATGGACAGTGGGGTAGAGTGCACCCTCAGCAAGTTTGCTGATGATACCAAGCTGTTTGGCGAGGCAGACACGCTGGAGGGGAAGGATGCCATCCAGAGGGACCTGGACAGGCTGGAGAGGTGGGCCCAAGCCAACCTCATGCAGTTCAACAAGGCCAAGTGCAAGGTCCTACATCTGGGTCAGGGCAATCCCAAGCACAAATACAGGCTCGGCGGAGAATGTCTGGAGAGCAGCCCTGTGGAGAAGGACCTGGGGGTGATGATTGATGAGAAGCTCGACATGAGCAAGCAGTGTGCGATCGCAGCCCAGAAGACCAACCGTATCCTGGGCTGCATCAAAAGATGTGTGGCCAGCAGGTCAAGGGAGGTGATTCTGCCCCTCTACTCTGCTCTCGTGAGACCCCACCTGGAGTACTGCATCCAGCTGTGGAGTCCCCAACATAAGAGGGACGTGGACCTGCTGGAGCGCGTCCAGAGGAGAGCCACGAGGATGATCAGAGGGCTGGAGCACCTCTCCTATGAGGAGAGGCTGAAAGAGTTGGGGCTGTTCAGCCTGGAGAAGAGAAGGCTCCGGGGAGATCTTATTGCGGCCTTCCAGTACCTAAAGGGGGCCTACAGGAGAGCTGGGGAAGGACTTTTTACTAGGGCATGTAGTGATAGGACGAGGGGGAACGGCTTTAAGCTGGAAGAGGGCAGGTTTAGATTAAACCTTAGGAAGAAGTTTTTCACTTTAAGGGTGGTGAGGCACTGGAACAGGTTGCCCAGAGAGGTTGTTGAAGCCCCATCCCTGGAGGTGTTCAAGGCCAGGCTGGACGTGGCCTTGGGCAACCTGGTCTAGTGAGAGGTATCCCTGCCTGTGGCAGGGGGGTTGGAACTCGATGATCTTCAAGGTCCCTTCCAACCTAAACCATTCTATGATTCTATGATTCTATGATCTCTTCTCCTGTCACTGGGCACCACTGAGAAGAGACTGGCTGCTTCGTATTCATTCTCTTTCATCAGGTATTTACCCACATTACTGAGACCCCCCCTGAACCTTCCAGTTCCAGCTTTCTCAGCTTCTCGTATGAGAGATCCTCAAGTCTCCTAATCGTCTTCATGGCCCTTTGCTGGCTCACTCCAGTAGCTTTATACCTCTTTTGGATCTGGGAGCCCAGAACTGGGCATATCACTCCAAATTTGGTCTCACCAGGGCTGAGTAGAAGGGAATGATGCCTCAACTTGCTGGCAGCACTCTTCCTAATGCAGCCCAGCAGGCTGTTGACTTTTTTTGCTGTAAGGACACATTGCTGGCTCATGGTCAGCTTGTTGTTCATCAGGACCCCAAGGCCTTTTCTGCAGAACTACTTTCCAGACAGCTGGCCTGCTTTCCAGCTGTTTCACTGGGGAATGTCTCCCACATGTTCCCGAACAACCAAATTACAGTTTTTCAGATGGCTGATGACAATTGAAACCAGTAAATGTCACATGAAAATGTATCTGAGTGTGCTCATAGTATTTGGCTTAACACTTGATTGCCTAGTTCTTTAGCCCATATGGATGAAGGGAATGACTATTAGTTTGGAATACCTGCCATGCCACTTGTTTTCTAAACAAACCACCTCTGAGATGCTTTCCCTCATGGAAGTTTTTTATCCTTCAGGGGCAGGGCCAGAAAGGCAACAGTTCGCACATGTTGTCCTAGAGCTTTAGCCATTTCTGTGTTCTTCCTGTGGCCTTGTCTAGAGATGTTGGAAATAATGTTGATTGAAGCTCCTTACTGTTTGGTGATTACTTTGGGATTCTCTATCTTCTCTTAATGTCAAGGTAGATGTTGTGGTTGGGATGTGAAAGAAGACAAAAAGACCCAGGCTTATCATATGAACAGATTCAGTAAGTGTATCCTTCCCCTCTGTTTCCTTGGAAGCTTCAAAAGTAGGCTTGAGGTCAGAACTTCTGCTCTTCTTTTCTGCTTGTGCCTGTAACTGCAGCATCTTAGTATATGCAAATGAATTCTCTGGAGCATCTACTGCTGAACTGCTAAAACCAGAAGCTGTTATCCAGGGAATGTTAACAAAAAAACCTAAAGTTTATGTTGGAGAACAAATGAGACAGAAAAAACACAACTATACTAAAAAAACTAGACCAAAAGTAACACAAGAGATTGGAGTTAAAATGCAGTGTGAAATTTTGCTTCTCAAAATTCCTTCCAATTAGTTAACAGTGATAACGCAGTGCAACCTTTTTGACATTTAAAAGGTGACTTTGAAATCAGGGGTGAATTAAGACTTGAGTCTGTGAGGATCCTGAAACTACATTCTTGCTCTTGTAAGTGTCCTGTGTGCTGAATAGCTGCAAAATCAAATGCATAAAGTATTCAAAATCTTGGTCTTGTCTAAGAGATAAAAGAAAGTCTACGTACTTTCATTCCTTACATGATGAGATGAACTGACATTATAACTTAATGGTAGCCTAGAAGTAGCATTTAGAGGGGGAAAAAAAATCTCTTTCTGCTGCTGAATTCTGCTTCATAAGTAACTAGTGTATTACACTGTCTGGGTAGCTCTAAGTGGAGAGAAGCTAAAGAGATAAACTTCATAGACTATTGAACCCAAATCAGTTTGATCATCAGTGGAAATATTTGTTCTGGGGAATCCAAAATTAAAGGCATTACTGGCATTGGTCATCAATGATTTATGCACAGTAAGGCTGCTTAGTGATGTCCCTGCAATAGGAGTGTGTGACCCAAGTAGTCTGCATTGCCTTTCCACTTGGTATGAAATTTAAACTTGCTTGCAATGTCAGTTAGCCTTCCTTGCATCCCAGGAAAAAAATCACCCGATCGTCTGTGTAAATTTGCCCTCAAAATGCAAGAGTTCCTGTATTACTCTGACACTGCAGAGGAAGATGCAAAATGACGGTAGAGGAAGGCTGACAGTAGCTAGGGACCATGAATATTCCTGCTGGGTTTTGTCTGGGGTCCCTGGGTATATTCCTCTTTTTATCCACAGGTTTCCCAACAGGATGGAAGTGTCAAGAGGCTTGTGATTAGGTAGCTGAATGGAGACAGTCATGTTTACTATTATTAGTTCCCACCTGGTAAAAGCCCCGTCTATAACAACCAGATCTTGCCTAACTTGAAATGATCACTTTTCCCTGCTTCTCTATGGGAAATGGAAAGAGACCATTTCTCTGTCACATTTTGGGTGACTTGAGGGTTGCTTTTGATTCAAGGCTGCTTTCAATTTAGGGCTCTGGGAAAACATGTGACCTGCAAAGGAAATGTGGAGGAGAAAAGCCACGGGATATGCTTACCTCTCAAAAAATTCCTTGGCGATTGTTAGAGGCAGTAGTTAATCTGATAATTGTCATCTCTGGGTCAATTCAGGAGAAATCATACTGACAGGTTGCAGATGTCAGGTGTTCTCCCTGTAAGAACCAAGGTTCCACCATTGCAATCCCAAGAACTGACATGGAAAACAAGAGGAAACACAGTCCTCTGGTACTGTTGACACACTGAAGAGGTAATTTATAAGGGAGAGATAAGGGGTAGTGAAAAATTCTTCCCTTCACTTAGCTTCTAATAATGCCAACAAACAATTATTTGGATGGACTTTGACAGTGTCTCCTTCTAGTCTAACACCTACAGTGTTCTTCCAGGATGAAGGTACCTTTTTAGTAAATGACTCAGGGTGCTTTCCTGCTCCAGGCAGATTACAACTCAACTCCCAAAGGATACGCGTCTTCTCTTGATCCGTGTAATCAGGCTTATCCTGCTGCAGTCCTCCAGTGCCCTGATGAGGAAGTATCACAGTATCACCTCTCTTTTTCCCCAGCACTTGCTTTCCTCCTCAGCTGGATGATTGCCAGTCATTTGCCAATTAAAAGTGCTGCTGAAATACATGTTAAATGGCTTTATGCAGCCCTGTGGGGATGGGGGGGCATTCAAGAAGCCTCCCCATTTGCATGGTGTTACAAGGGCTTTGCACAATAACAAAAAGCTGGCTCAGGAGCACACAGGGGCTTAAAATTTGGGACCAATGTTCATGCGGGGGTAGAAAGAGGACCAGGCAGAGCCAGGATCCCACCTATATACCAAGTATTAGAAGCAGTGGTGTCCAAGGGTAAGACACACACAGAGATGCTGCTTCTTTCTGATATGTGGTAGGAGCCTGGAAATCATCAACAACTCCAAATGTTTGCTAATTCTGTCATGGGATGTTTAATTTCTGGCAACAATTAAGACACTGATTACTCATCCCTGAAATTGCGATTTCAAATTCCTTTCCTAGCCCTGGTGTCATTTGTTTCTGGATGTATCACCTGCTTGTTACTTTAAAGACTCTCCAAAATCAATCTTCAGTCACTTGACTGAGCTGATGGAGTGAAAACATTGTGTGGATGGTAGCTCGCCCCCTTCAAGACTGCAAACCAATTGTGTTAGCATCATGCAAGTCTACAGATGTAGTCTTTTCCTGTTGCTGCTGTGCTTCTCCCACCAGTGCCAGGTCAGGCTGGGTGCTTTGCCTGCCTTCTGCCTTTGTGAGGAGCATGCCTTCTCCTCAGTGGAGGCAGAAACGTTTCCAGATGCAGAGGGAGGGGAAGGAGGTCCTGAGTTTGAGGGAAGGAGAATGGTTTTCCCACATTCTTATAGAGCTGACATTCTCTTGTGCTTTCTCTAGGGGCTACCAAAGACATGGGGAAGATGCTGGGTGGGGATGAGGAGAAAGACCCAGATGCTGCCAAGAAAGAAGAGGAACGACAGGAAGCCCTCAGGCAAGAAGAGGAAGAGAGAAAAGCCAAATATGCGAAGATGGAGGCTGAAAGAGAAGTTATGAGACAAGGTATTCGAGACAAGGTAGGGATTCCGCTTTCAGCACACACTGGGCAACTCGTAGTGCTCAATGGAGAACTAGTGTTTTCAGCTGATTTGTTCCTGAGCACCTGGATAGAGACAGGTATTTTGCCCCACTGAACTTTCTAATCTTGTGCAGTGTTTCTCAAGCTCTGTCATTGTTTAAACATACCTCCTACAGTAAAAAGCCCTGCAAAGTTGAAATAGAGAGTGAAAATCAGGGGAGAAAAATGTGTATTTTTCTCATTATCTGTTAAATGTTTACATTATTTTAAATGTTACAGGCTTCCCTATCCCT
Organism: Pluvialis apricaria; assembly: GCA_017639485.1. Lineage (NCBI taxonomy): Eukaryota > Metazoa > Chordata > Aves > Charadriiformes > Charadriidae > Pluvialis > Pluvialis apricaria. Next base: position 52,050,233 of record CM030044.1, on the reverse strand, counting down.
ATGTGGTGCTTTCCATGCTTGCATTTGTGGTTTGTGAGAAGGTCATAATTCAGTGTGTTTCTGAGAGCTACAGTACAAGTATTGTCTGTATTGCTTCCAAGGCTTTTTTTTTGAGTTGACAGGTGAAATGGGACAAATCTACTCTACTTTTCAGATTCAGACTTCCAGTACTTGCAGGAGATTTGTCTGAAAGAAAGTTTCATTTATCTGAGGGACTCTCTACTACTCTCTTCTACTTAATTCTTGTAACAAGAAGGAAATGAATGAATATGAGGTTTCAGAATGAGACTGAAATGTACAAAACAAACCTTCACTAGAGAAATGAGCTAATTTAAGGTAGCTGAACCCATTGTTACCATACATTAGCTTTTAGGGATTAATGTGTGGAGAGAGAAGGCAGTTTGTCTGCCTCATCCTCAAGACTGGGTCAAAATTGTTTCTTTAGAATAATTTAGTTTTATAGGAAGAGGTCCTGGAGCTCAGATAACTTGGAAAGAAATGCAGGTAATGGTTGGAGGAGGGGTTTCTGATTAAGAAAGCCTGCGTGTTGACTTACATCACATGCCAAAGAACAATAGAAAATACCTTTAGGCAGAATGAGGAAGCCTGCTCAGTATAAGAGATGTTCTCTGTGCAGTGCCTACCTCTGCACAGGTTACAGTCACCTAACAACATGTCTGGGAGAAAGCTTCAAAGTCTCATCACAGTGCTGAAAGCAGTTGTCCATAAACAAAACTATGTCTGCACTAGGTGAAACTTCTGACCCAATCCTTATGATTCAGGATGGAAGCACGGATAAGGGTGAATTGTTCTGGTGGCATAGTGCATCTTGTAAAGAGGTATGGAGAATTGTTCTGCAAATGAAAGAATTTGGGATTATGATTCTAAGAAAATAAAGTACTTACAGGGAATTGTCTACCTGTGACGCTGCCAGAGAAAGGTATTAATATGATCATTTAAAAGAGGGTATTAGTTACCAGAAAGACAGATTCAGAACACCTACCTAGTCAAATTTTTTTGGTATCACAATGTATTTAATGAATATATATATAGATAGTGTAATATATTAATATAAACATAACAATGTGTGCAGTATATGTCTAATGTACGTTTATAGCCGGAAATATTTCTGAGCAATGACGTAGGTCTGCATTAGACACGAGGGAAAAAAGAAAGAGTAATGAATTTCTGAGTTGCAGGCCAAGGGGTTAATGCCCTGTTTTCACTGGTTGCAGTCTCTTCTGCTAGACCATTTAAGTGTTCCCAGAGGTAGGTAGGGGTTGTGTTTTTCTCTCTGTTGGGCAAAGAGCTCTAAAAGCATTTAAGAAACCCGAGATGCACTCTGATACAAATCCAGGGTGATCTAGAATTCACATTTTCATGAGTAGGATGCATGCAGGTTGAGCTTGGATAAAACTTCCATCTAATGGGAATTTCCCTGGGATACTGTCAGCTATCTAGACTTTGCTGAGTCAGGCTGAGTGGTGAAGTCTCTTGGAAATGCATTTACTCCTGAGCAATATGACAACGGGTTGGCTCTGCAGAGAGAGCAAAAAGGGATACTTGGAGGAATGTTATTTGACCTCAGGCAAAGCTCTGGATCGCAGCTTTTCTAGTGATGTGGTGGGTTACCTTTGAGATTAACAACAGGACGTCCCCCTAGGGGGAGTGCACCCGGCTTGTGAAAACAGAAGAGCTCAGTTTCCTGTGGTTTTCTTTCTCCTGGGGATAATTCCAAGTAGCATGCCTTTGAAAGATGAAGCTGTTTTCTGCAGAATCAGAAAAGACTGATAAAGCTGTAGAGAGGAGCTATATATAAGTTTGAGAGTTCTGTGAAAGAGAGAGGTTAATCATTCTGTGATTACTTTGTCCTGACAGAGATGGATTTGATGATATACAAGACTGTCTCCAAGTATTGTGTATTGGTGGTTGGAAATGTGAAAAAAATGTTGAAGGAATAGGAAAAGGGGCTGGATTTTTTCCTCCATTACTTGCTTATTTACCTTAATTTCTTCACCAACTCCACTAAAAGCAGAAATATCAAGAAGGAGAAAACAGAAACAGATTCTGTCTGGTATGTACACATACACAAGTTGTTGTTGGCAAGTATGAATTAAATCCAAGATGTTTTACGTATTAGAGATCTTCCTGATAATATTTGCTTATTTCTCACATAAAAGAGTGAGAAATGAACATGAGTTGAGTGAGTAGGAGCAAATTATTTATTCAAAGTACAAGTTTAAATGCGTCTGTCCTAGGTCATGAACCCACAGTCACAAAGTTACTCCCTTAGTGCAGCTGCAGGATGTCAGGTAAACACCAGGGAATCACGGCTTCATTAGTTAGTTAATATGGCTCTAGGTGAAACCTACAGAAAGGACAGGCTCATCATGTTTGTTGTTTTGCACTTTTTGCCTTGGCTCTTCAACAAGAGTGATGAATGCAGTCTGTTGTTTAGGGCTTCAGGAAATGTGGGAGCTATGGCAGAGCTTGAAAGGAATGATGATGGATACCACCGATAACATTCCAGCATGTGCCAGCTTCAGGTTTTAAATCCAGTCTGTTAAATTGAGATATATATGCCCTCAGCCCAGCATGGCAGCTGGGCACAGAAATGACTTAGGGAAAGGGTAGAATGAATTATGCAGCAATCAAATATTTTTTCATTTAAAATATGCAACATTTTCATTTGGAAATGAATTTTTAAGGGTGACATTTGGAGATGACATTTTGAAATAACTGGACCAGCAGTTGTCTGCCAATTCCTACTCAATATTAAAGTCCAGCATCTCATACTGAAAATAGATTGAAAGAATGTAGAGAAAATAACTCCATCTTTCTTCTAGCCCAAGGTGAGTGTATGCAGCTTGCTTTCTGATCTGATCTGGGACTGATCTCAACACTACTGTGTCATAGTTCTTCTGTGCCATAGTTCTTCTGTGCCCTACCACAGCTGTCTCTGGGGAGAGGTGCCACACCTGACCAACACAGGCAAGACTGCCGAGAGGCCTTCAGTGCTCCTGTGCCTAGTGGATCAGGGTCTGTTGCCAGCAGCCCAGTGGCGAGGCTGTGGGTAGCTAATACTTTTGTTACCTTGCTAGTACCAGGTACTATCAGCTTGCCATTTTAGTGCAGCCATCTTGTTTCCAGTGCTCATGGGTGGAATACTGCCTTCTATAAACAGATGACCTTGTGTTGTATACCTGCACACCTCAGCAGTGAAAGCTAATAACTTTCTTCAAGTAATGATCCATAATTGCTTATTTACCTAATCAATTATTTAACTTTGAGGGTGACAGAGCACTGGCACATGTTGCACAGAGAGGTTGTGGAGTCTCCTTCTCTGGAGATATTCAAAACCCGCCTGGATGCGATCCTGACCAACCTGCTCTAGGTGAACCTAATTTGGCAGGGGGGTGGACTAGATGATCTCTGAAGGTCCCTTCCAACCCCTACCATTTTGTGATTCTGTGATTTCCACCACGGTGGTAGAACCCAGGACTGAGAGAGTCCTAGTACATGCTCTGTAATTAACAGTTTAACTGTCTTGGCTGCTAGTGAGACAATGCATGCAGACAATGCAAGCCAATCCTTTGGCTTCCTTAGACATGCTTTACAAAGTTGGCATTGCTGAGCCCATGCTGAAAAGTAGCAAGAGCTAAAGGTTATCCTCCAATGGTGGGTTTCAACAAAAAAAAGTTGTAAGCGTGGTCATCTGTCCAATTGGCTTGGCTTCAAAACAGAATTTAAGTTTGAATTTAGGCAATACTTGAGATGGAGCATGAACTGTTTCAGTAGCTATTGTACATTCAGTTCTCAGAGTGAAATGGGGAAGTGTGTCTGGCCCCACTTGTCTTTGACCAGTCTTATATGCTGTGGGGAATAAAACAGAAGTTTAGTTGTATCAATAAGGATTCCTGCCCTCCAAACTGAGCATGAAATTGGCATAAGAAGTACGTAAATGTTGTAAATTCAAATGCTGGAAGAATTAAGGTTGTCTCTATGTTTGTATTTCACCCTGTTGGGTGCTGTGCTGATTGTGGCACAGTGCTTGATTGGATAGTCATACATTTATGCTTCTAGGAGCCTCAGCTCACTCATTGCACAAGAAGAGGTCAACTGTTTTCTTAATAAGCAGATGTTCAGTATTTCATCTCTGCTGCACCTTACAATGTATGTTCTCAAGCTCATTTACAATACAGTATCCGAATTCTGACAGCAATATAATGAATTTCTTCATTTGAGGGTTTAATTCTTTGTTGCTATTATTATTACGCTTTCACTAACATAGTTGTTGAGTTCATCCCAAGAACAGTTTCTTCTGAGATTTATCTGGGTGGGGGACAAAGACTTTTGTTATGTTTTCTCTGGTTGCAAAGTAAAAAAGCAGAAGGGTCATTATGTGATGAAAGCCTTGGCGGCAGAAGAATGTTAACATCTTGTTGCATCCATGAAGGTCTATGGCACAGTAAGAAATGCACAGGACTTCCTTGTCTCTTTGCTGGCAACAGGGAAATGGTGAAGTCTGAGGTCTGATGTTTGTTTCTGTAGGCTGCGTATCACACAGCAGGACAATGTGCAGTCCTTGTCCTGTTTAAGTGTGAATCCTTTTGTCTCTGGATGTGTGCCATTAATTCTTCCCATTTTTCTTACTGGACCATTAAATGCTCCCACTGCTTAGGCAGTAAGATTCTCTGCAGTATTTGGAATTGTCTATGTCCCAGGAAAATAATGAAAATTATTCCTTTTTTTGTAGATATCTAAGACCTGTAATTTCCAGGTCTTCCATGGTTTCGGGTAGGTGGTATTGGAATTTACTGCTAGAAAAGTGAGAACATTTGTGTTGTTGGCAACAGAAGTAGTCCTAAGTTAGAGCCTGTGTTCTCTCCAGTGGGAAAGTGTTCTCATAATGCTGCTTTTTTTTTTTTTTTAAACCTGATTGCTGAACTCACTTTTGGCACTAAATCACTCAGACAAAAAGGCAACAAGGATTTAAAGCTGCAGTCCTAGATTCTTATGTGAGATAATCAACATACAACAACATATAGTAATCAATTTTAATATGTCATTTGCATATTTCCGTAGGTAACTGGTGCATAGGTGTGAAAACCCTGTCTTAGGGCAGGAAAAATACCAGAATGTGAATTGACTCTGTTCTCCTGTAATGTCAGACCTTTGAAACTAAGCTCATGGACGGCAAACTTAACTTTGGTAAAACTCTGTTGCAATAAACCAGCTTCAGAATGTGAGCTAAACTCTGGTGTTAGGACATCTATGGGATATTTCATTCTTGTCTAACTTCAGATGCAGATATTGCCAAGGACTTTAAAAATTCCTGTACAAAGGAATGAAATGTCACTGCCTGAAAATACAATTTTGAAGGTGCAGTCTTCCTTGTGAGGAAGAAATATATTTACTACATTTTTCATTGGAGACTATAGACAACTGAAAAAATGCAACAATTATATTCTTTGCATGTCAAAAGGTGAAGAATCTCAAACAAAGAAAAATTTTCCTCAGCAAAGAATCATGTTCTGTAATTCAAATGATAAAATTCATATCTCAACGAACAGAAACATTCTGTCTTTAAAATCATTCCCTTTAAAATCATTGATACCAAACCACTGATGTGACTTTTTATCCAGAACCTGTAGTCTGATGCAGCTGTGGCTACTGTTCAGTGTGTGGGCCTTAAAATAGATTTTCAGAGACATATATATATATATTGTGCAGATGGAGAGGTATCATTAACTTGACTCTTCTCCTGCTTCCACAGTGGCTTTTGATAATTCAGGTTAAAAAAAAAAAACAAAAAAAAAATTCCATGCTTAGTTTAGTTCACTGCAGGTACTCTGTGCTATAGACCAAAGGGTGTTTACAACTGGGTCACAGGCCCTCTGGCTATGAGAAAGCAGTAGGACTGGCTATGACACTCCCAGTGTGATGCTTTGCAAGACAGGGATTATACTGTGCCTTCCAAGAAGCGGGCTCTGGGGTGGGTGGAAACAGTCATAACAGCAGTAACAATGACAGCTGAGAAGAATTGCACTCTGCAGCAATTAAATCATGGGCTGTTCTGGGTGAAGGAGGCCACAAGGGCAATGTCCTGTGGTGTTTACTATGTTCTGGACACATTTGATTCATTGGTTATTGAGGACAGTGGAAGCTGGAGTAAGCCCAAGCAGAGTCAAACCAAGGAAAGGACATTTGCAGGGTGATTGAAGAGCATCATAAACCCACAGATAATTTTCATAGTGGTATTTGGAGACGTGCAAGGACATAAAGTGATTTGACCTGGACTAGACTTCTCACCTGCTGCCAGAATTTGTCCCCCAACCAGTTGTATGCAAGGATATCCTGGCTGGCCTGTGTTGCCTCTGAGCCAGATTCTTGAGTTTCTGTATCAGTTTTCTCCATAGCCTAGGGTACAGATCTGTAGCATCAAACTAGTTTCCAGACTACAGCCATTAGACTGTAGCAATGACTAGACTAGCAATTTTACTAAATCACCTACTTCTCTATCGCTTTCAACCTTTGGAAATTCCAGCTAGATTTAATTTTCTGCTTTGTATCTCCAAATAAGTCCCCTTGTCTACAAGGCAGTGACTGTCTTTTGTGAAAAGGTGAACAAACTGGTCTTCTACAGTAAGAGGAAGCACACCTAGAAAGCCACAGGTTTACAAAGTTATCTGGGTATGCCTAAGTTCAGCAGTCTCTCTTGAAAGTAGAGAGAGAAAACGGTGCCTTCCCTGATGTGCTTTTCAGGACACAACAGGGATTGATGCACCAGCTAAGGACCTCCAAGGCCATTATTAAACATAGCCATCTTTGGAGTGATTTTAGGGAATCTGTTCCTACCTAACCCCTGTAGTTTCATCTTTGTATTCCCTTGGAAGTCCCAGGGTATGCAACATGTCTTGGTCTTTGTGAATCCAGCCACCTACATGTATAGAATTCTCTAGGTGGTCTGAATGAAAGTATGTGTGCCAGGTCTTATCTCTAGGCATTAAACTGATGGGAAAAGCTGCATGGATTTGTTCCTGCACTGTAGCTTTAGGTAATTTTTAAAATTCAGAAAAGGGAAGCACCATTAGCAAACCACTGGAGCTCGGAAGCAAACTGACATCTTTTTCATCTGCTTCCATAATAGTTAGAGGTTCAATTATTTAGCAGAACTCAGCAGGTTTGGTTTCCAGCTGCTGATTTCCCTCAGTAATACCTTTGGGGGCTCATTAGTCAGCTGCTTTGTGCAGCTCTGCCTTGCTCTAACATTGTTTCTACGTTTCACACTAATCCAAATCTACACCAGTAGATGTCACTTTGGATACTTGCTAACAAGATCCCACTGGGTGATGCTTCTGCAGTTACTGAAATGTCTCTTGAAATACAGGCTTTTTAACCTTTAGGCACTGACTAGGGTGTCTTGTAGAGTCCTTCAGCTGAAATCCTCACCTAAACAAATTTCTTCTCACTGAGCTGGCTGGCAAAACCTATGCACATTGCTGGCATGGGGCTGAGCAGATTCACCCATTCAGGACTGGGTGCAAAATCCACCCATGCAGATGACATACACTGATTAGTGCTGGAATTTAGCTAGGAAGAACATCTGAATGGTGTCTGAAGCCTTCCCAGGTATGACTTATTAAAAGTGCAAGCTCTTGGCTCACCTACTTGGAAAGACAAGAAATATGGCCTTTTGCAAGTTCTATTCCAGTACCATTGCAACTGAGCATCTGTGTCTGAACAGCCAGACATTACTACTCTGCTGGAGGTGCTGTTCTACCATCTCACAGTCCAATCTACACTTCTGGCCCTCATACCAGGGTGCCTTATTACTAGAAGATCTGTTTGGAAACTAGTATCCAACAATTTTAATTGAAAAATTAGTCTGTATTCATAATAAGGCACTCTTCAGTACAGCCCTCCCTCACCCCATCAGTTATTTATTTACGTTACCACCCAGAGCACAAGAAAGGTGAGAAGGCAGTAACTATTTGTAATTTATTGTCTGATCACACAGTACATCCTCCCTCTCTTTCCCTTGTGACTTTTTCCCCCCCTGGTTAAACTGCTGTTTTAGGAGCTTTCCTTTTTATCATGGCTGGGATAGACTGACTACATTGCAGAGCAAGAATGTGTGATCCATGAAGCACTGCTTTATTTCTACCGAACATCATTACTATAGGGAAACAATATATATAGCCATTGTATATTATCAAGTTTGTGTGCATGCACACACAGAGAAATGTATACAGAGAGAGTTTGAATAGATTTTCTTTAATCAAAAAGATTTTTTTTTCTTTGCATATAGGAGAAGACAAATGCAAAGGGAATGTCTGCATCAGGGACAAAGCCTTATTTCATTCCAGTTTAAGTGGCAGTCTGCATTCACTCTTCACCCTGTCTAGTCCATAGCTTGAGGAAGTCCATGAGGGCCCTGTCCTTCAGGGGACTAGCAATGGTTAATACCTGCAAAAAGAGACTACTGAGTTCTATCTTATTGGGTAGTAGCATTCATGGTCATCCCTACACTGACAGGTCAAATACACTACATGAACAAAGAAGGAAAGCTTCCTTCATGCTGGAACAAGAGTTGTCATTTTGCAAAGGCTGCAGAATTGTCTTAGGCCATTTCCCCAGAAGAGCAGGCACAACCCACTGTCTACCTGAGTTTTGGCTGGAGTCATTCACGCTGGTTCTCCAAAACAGGAACTGTCCAAGTCTGTACAATTGGAACTAAGAACCCATATGAAGAAAAGCATGGTAGATCCTTTTAGTGGATTTCTGCCTGGACTCCCTATGAGAAACATAAAGGTAACAGTATGCAATCTCCTCTGAAATACCAGTTATCTCAGTTTCTGCATTTTTTTGTGCTTCTTTGTGATTGTAAGTATGGCCAAATGATGTTTCTTGTCCAAATCAGCCAGCAAGATCAAGTTGCAAAGAGGAAGTGCTTTTTCCCGAAAGATCTCCAAAATCTAATTTTTAATTATTTTTATTCTATTTTATTTTATTATGTATATAATATATATTAGTCATGTAAATTATGTAATATATATGTTGTATGAGATAGTAATTATGTAATTTAATTAATAATTTAATTATTATTAATTTTTATTTAGCATTACTGCTTGTGATTTACAGGCAGAGAAATTGAGCGATTGCCCAAAATCATGCAGTGGTTGAGTAGGTAATCAATTTCCTGAGCTGGAGGTCTAGGGATACCCTTGTATAAATGGGGTTTCTTCTCCTCCTGACAATCTGTGCACCTCCGCAGGCAGCAGTCCATGACAGAAGTTTAGGACTTAGAATTGAAGACCATCCCAGAGCCTGTATGACCCACATTCCCACTGCTACTAGTCTCTAGAAGTGGCTCCCATGCCCACACCCTTCCACTTGGAATTTTTTTAACCAGTAGAGGCAAGAGCACATGGAATAATTTCTTGGCTAAATCCCAACAAGGGTATGAATGTATCAATTTGCATTGAGAGGCAGAACAGGTTATTTGCTGCTCTGCTGCTTTGGGGAATAAAATATTCTTTCCTCAATGGAAAAAAACCTTAGTCAGGATGGTATAAAATTTGGCTAAGTGGCTGGAGTGAGTTTTTTTCCCAACACACACTCTCCAAATCTTTTGAATGATCTCATCTTTAAAGGAAGACAATTATGTCTGTCTCTTGCTGCTTGTGTCAGCCTCAAAATGCAGGCAGTAGCATGAGAGTGATTTGATTAGTACCATTGCCTGTAATAAGTACAGCTACATCATTTTTTTCACGTAAATTCTGTTTTTTTTCCTAGTTTACAAACCTAGGGGAGGGGGAGGGCTTGTACAGTTGTTGGTTCTTTTTTATGTCAAGCTAATTCAAGGACTGTGAAGGTCACCAAACAGAATTTAATGGTCTGTCCCCTTTTTGCTGCAGCCAAAGAACTCCCATTACTGCTTAAAATCAGGCGTTAGCCATATTATGTCTCTTATATTGGCAGGTTGTTATCTGAGTCTTGAATGATGAGGTAACTCAGCAGGACTTAATGAGACCAGTGGAGTTATGCCTGCTTGAGAATGCAGCCTGATGCCTTCACTGCTCAGTTAATGGATCATAGAATCATAGAATCATAGAATGATTTAGGTTGGAAGGGACCTTGAAGATCATCGAGTTCCAACCCCCCTGCCATAGGCAGGGACACCTTCCACTAGACCAGGTTGTCCAAGGCCACGTCCAGCCTGACCTTGAACACCGCCAGGGACGGGGCTTCAACAACCTCTCTGGGCAACCTGTTCCAGTGCCTTACCACTCTTAAAGTGAAAAACTTCTTCCTAAGGTTTAATCTAAACTTGCCCTCTTCCAGCTTAAAGCCATTCCCCCCTCGTCCTATCACTACATGCCCTAGTAAAAAGTCCTTCCCCAGCTCTCCTGTAGGCCCCCTTTAGGTCCTGGAAGGCCGCAATAAGATCTCCCTGGAGCCTTCTCTTCTCTAGGCTGAACAGCCCCAACTCTTTCAGCCTCTCCTCATAGCAGAGGTGCTCCAGCCCTCTGATCATCCTCGTGGCTCTCCTCTGGAGACGCTCCAGCAGGTCCATGTCCTTCTTATGTTCGGGACTCCAGAGCTGGATGCAGTACTCCAGGTGTGGTCTCACGAGAGCAGAGTAGAGGGGCAGAATCACCTCCCTTGACCTGCTGGCCACACTGTTTTTGATGCAGCCCAGGATACAGTTGGCCTTCTGGGCTGCGATCACACATTGCTGGCTGGATGCATCATTCTTTTCTGTTAAAAGTCATCAGAGCCAGGCTCAGCCTTTGAAATACTGCTGCTTCCTTCGAGCAAGATGTGACTTTGTGCTGGTCTCACCACAAAGCTCTGCATCTGTCCTGACGTTGCTTTCAGTTTCATTAGCCTGCAATTTAATACTGCCAGGGAGAATTAGTCACCTCACATGCCTGAAAGAAAAAGGGCTGATACAAGGCCAGATCTGAGTTCATGCATGGGACAGTGTGATCAAGTTTGGCACATTCTTTGCTTGGGGGTAGCCTGCTATGTGTCTTTGTTCCTCATGGATTCTTGTTGCTTATGGTTAACTGGGAAAAGAAGGGAGGATTTCCATGCCGAGTTCCTGCTGAGTGAAAATTCCCGTGGCTTTCCTGAGGATCTGAGACAGGCCTCAGGAGTTCTCTTCCCTTGCTTACCGGCCAGCTTTGAGGCAATCATGAGTAGAGATGATTTAATCTTACCAGACTCCAGTGCAGTGTGCCCTGTCTGGGGCACCAGGCCAGGGCAACCCTCTTGCTGATGCAGGAGAAGGGCTATGGCCTTCCTTTGACCATGTCAGAGTTTGGGGATGATAGACTGGCTGTTGCTGGTGGAGAAGTAGGGTATCTGGGGAAACATTTGCCCTTTCACCCCATTGGACTGGGTTTTCCAGGGTTCCCTCTTTTTCCTTTCAGCTCAACCTTGAGTTCTGACTCTGCTGTAGTCCTCCTCCTTTGCCGAAACAGCACATATGCATACTCCTGCCAGGAAGCACAGACTCAGGTGATTCATTATCTGCTGAGAGGGAGACTTTATGGAGGGATTGCTTTTCCTCAGTTAGGAAGAAGGGAGGAAGAATGCAGCCTGTCAGTTCCAGGCCACCACATTCAAATTCCCCAGCATTTCCTGGAACTGTCGGCATGGTCTTCACAAGACCATCAGCCTAAACCAAGTACTGTGGAGAAGGTACAGTGCATTTATGCTCTTGGTCCCAGCCAGACCTCCAAGCAGCCCATTAGAAATTTAGGGTCATAATAGGGCTGAGATGACTTTTAAAACTGGCACCATATACATCTGTAGGGTCTCACTAGTCATTTTACAGCTGCTGGATTATTTCTGTCATGCTCAGTAATATGGATGTAAATCCTGTCTCCTTATTGAAGAGGCTGACCCTAAATTACAGGAAAGATTGTTCAGCCAGAGATCAAAACAGAAAGATACTCCAAGCAAAGGCCTGATGTGGGAATGGTAGCTGCTAAATTGCCCCTTGAATAGGACTCTTCATCCACTCAAATGCAGAAAGCACAATGGGGCTTGTAGGTGATTTTTACTCAGGACTCGTATGCCTGATTTCCTACTTGGAAGTTTATTCCAGCTGCTGCCAAGGAGTTTTGGGAATGGAGACATCCCAGTGCACGTCTCTTGAAAACCCCTAGAATGTCGCATTTTGATGTTTGTGATGAATCCCTGGTTGTTGACTAGTAGATGGTGCTGAAGGCATTTCTTCCCTCTTTCTGATGGGTAGTTTGTACCACTGAAGATGCTATAGGCAGAACCTACCAGTTTAAACTATAAACCTGGCCAGCAAAGGCAAAAGTGGCAAAACAGTATTGCAGAGAATCAGAGGATGAGCTTCATCATGTCTGTGTGCTTGGTCCAGCTGCATATCTGGCTAGAAAATTCTCGCTTGCTATCTTCACATTTCCTGTGCTCTGATGTTGTAATCACATATTTCCATGCACTAATTTGCAGCGAGTATGAGGTTTGTTTAGAAGGGCAGAAGCTAGTAAACTGCCTTCAATGAGGTGAAGGACAGCACCTCCACTTTCTGCAGTCAGTCTCTGGTTGAATGACAAGGAAGGCTTTTCTGCCACTTCGCACTTCAAGTTACTTTCATATAACATGGGGTTTTTGCTCAAGGTGAGAATTCAAAACTGTGGCTTGAATTTAGCTGAATTTTGATCTGGAATTGAGGCTGGGAGTTTTAGGAGAGCAAGACTTCTGGGATATTCTCCATCCATACCTCATTGCTACTACTACAACTCTTTTCTACAGTGTTTTTGCTCCTGGCCAGCTCTGATAGGAGAGATGAATGAGAAGATTTAAAGCAGAAACAGAGAAAGACATTTTTGAGGCATGCTCAGATTTCCACAAAACCTTCTACGTGATGCAAAGCCTTCTGCAAATCTGAGAGAACAGTTCCCTGACTTTGCCCGGTGCTGCTCTTTAATAGAAGCAGGCTTACTTTAGTTAACTCTGAAAAGTTTAACAGTGCTTTGTGAGTCAGGAAGTACAACACCAATGCTTTTTATCCATGTGCCAGCCGGTCTTCCAGCCTTTGCAAATCTGTCCTTTCTAATCTAGAGACAGTTCTCACTCCTAACTATGCTGTCTCCTTCAATAAAAGATGCAATGACCTGTATGTGCTCTTGAAACAGTCTCTCAGTCTTGATGTGTGCTTTTGCTCTTCATTTGCCTTTCTGCCATGTCTTGAGAGAGAAGCCAGATCCCAGAGGAGGAACTGAGGACCACAGATCAAGCTGAGAGCTGCAACGGAGGCTTTACATTGAATTATTGCTGGGGAAGTCTGACTTGGACAGTGAGAGTGTTGTGGACTCATCTCTCTACAGGCATTTGAAAAAGTGGTAAACCCATCCCAAACCAATGGTTTTCAATGTAAGGGATAGGGTGAAGGTGTATGTTCTATTTCTTACAGGTTGTTGCAAAGGAAAATAATGTGCTGTTGTTAAATTTCAATGCATGGTGAAAGAGTCCCTTTGTCCTCTAAAAGATTTGCTAGAGAAGGTGATCTGCAAACAGAAACAAATGGAGAAGCACTGGTCTGCTTTTGGATGAATGGCCACTCTTCTGTCATTCAGACTGGGTGTTTGGCAAGTGGTTTAAGCTGTTTCTGTGCTGCCACATGCTTTAGGTGTGGATTTGGAGGGGGAGGGAGGAAGGGGGTGCTTCGAGGTTTAGCTTTTGACAGATAGTGGGAGAATCTCAAATGCCAAACTATGCCCAGAAATAGGGATATCCCTGCTCCTGTAGGGCATCTGACATTGTGAGGGAAGGAGCCGGAATCTAACTGCCTCAGAACTGCTCTGGAGGCTCTTTCCCTTGACAGGTGTGTGTGGTCCCTGGTTTAAGCTTCCATTTTCTCAGAGATTTAGCACTCAACCTTGTCTGACAGGCTCAGTGAGTGTCAAGGAGAAAGACTTGTCACTTATGCTAGTCATAATCTACCTCTCACTCTGTTATGTCACTATATAGTGCCTGTGTAAAAGGCACTGCAGGCCCTTCCAGAGGCTGGAATCACAGGTCTGTTCACCAACATTTTTGTCAAGAATCTCTGAGTGAATTTGGATGGCAAAGTGATCACGGTGATGGGGCAAAAACTATCACAGATTATGGGACAACTCAACACTCCAACATTCGTATTTATTTTTCTCTTTTGCCTTCTGGCTGTTGGCTTGTGCTCTTACATAAAATGGTCACTTCATGTTCCCAGCACTGCTTTTTATCTCTGCTTGCCTCACAAATGCAAAACCATATCTTAAACCAAACAAGCAAGACTGTGTTCTTCTTCTTCCACTGACTGGTCCTGAGTTTCCAAAAGGTAGCAAATTTTCCCTGTAAAGTACAGCTACTTTGCAAGAGCCAAACTGGGATTTTTGAACACTGAGAGCACTTAAAAGAGGTGTCAGGCAAAGTAGAGATAGGACGCTTTGCCTTAGATTCAGCACTCCCACACTGTGTCAGAACTGGGAACTGACTTGCCTAAAACCTTTCTGTCTCTTCTTCTCAATTTAATGATCCACCTGAAGCTGGCAATGCATAATCACAGCTGAGAAAGCCAACAGTATCCTGGGCTGCATCAGAAGTGTGGCCAGCAGATCAAGGGAGGTGATTCTGTCCCTCTACTCCGCTCTCATAAGACCACATCTGGAGTACTGCATCCAGCTCTGGAGCCCACAACACAGGAAAGACATGGACCTGTTGGAGCGGGTCCAGAGGAGGGCCACGAAGATGATCCGAGGGCTGGAGCACCTCTGCTATGAGGAGAGGCTGAGAGAGTTGGGGTTGTTCAGCCTGGAGAAGAGAAGGCTCCAGGGAGATCTTATTGTGGCCTTCCAGTACCTAAAGGGGGCCTACAGGAATGCTGGGGAGGGACCTTTTACAAGGGCATGTAGTGATAGGGTGGGGGGGAATGGCTTTAAACTGGAAGAGGGTAGGTTTAGATTAGATATTAGGAAGGAGTTTTTCACTCTGAGGATAAGGCACTGGAACAAATTGCCCAGGGAAGTTGTAAATGTCCAATCCCTGTAACTGTTTAAGGCCAGGCTGGATGGGGCTTTAAGCAATCTGGTCTCATGGGAGGTGTCCCTGCCATGGCAGGGGGGGTTGGAACTCAATGATCTTCAAGGTCACTTCTAACCTAAACCATTCTATGATATGACGTCAATGTTAAAGGTACCACATGAAAGGTAACAAGAGCAAGTATCTGACAGTAACAAGAATTCGAACGCATTAAAATAATTTAAATCTGTTTAACACAATTAGGAAACCATACTCTTGATAAAACCTCTTCGCAGAAATGTTTCAGGCTCAGTGACATTATATTTTTTAAGAAGTCTCACCACATAGAAAGTTTTGAGATGTCTTTGTTTCCATGTCCAGTGATTTGGGCACCCCTTGTGTTTTTCCTGTATTGTTTGTATGTATTATCGAGGCAGGCAAAGAAAATATTTGAAATCCTGGCAGGAGATGGTAGTTCAAAGCTGCCTATTTCTACAACATAGATCTTGGCAAGTGTCTTAACCACAGAGCCATGTGAATAAGAGCACCGGCATAACCATAGTAGTGTTATGAAAGATTATCTGGGATTTGTTGTCTGCTTTTAGTAAGGATGCCCAGAAATGAAAAGAGTATACTTCAGGCTTAGTGAAATGATTTATTTGACTGACATGGACTGTTTTCCTCTAGTGGCCTGAAGACATTTAGAAAGAAATTTGAATTTTTGGTTCAAAACCTAAATGTAAAAATTCATCAATTTTTCCTAAGTCTGATGTGAAATGGAGTTGAGGAATGAGCGATTGATTTGAGTGTGGGGGTAATTCAGGTACAGAGAGACCACTAAAGGTGCTTTGTCTGTCCTGATGTCACCAAAGAGCATGAAATCCATTCCCATATCTCACGCATACTAGCTGCAAGCTTTTAACATAAAATATAACTCTGCTTTTTTAGGAGAATTTCTTGACATTTGCTCAGTGATGACTCAGAAACAACGTGGTAAGTCCTGCACTGTTGTGCATGTATAAGTTTGTACACGATTTTGACAAAGAAACCTGAAATAAAAAGTTAAAATCTTCAATACTAGGTAAGCACAGCTTCGAAAGAGTTTGATAAGAACCCCACAGGACAAAACTATGGCTCTTCCTAGTGCAGCTATCTTGCAGCAGCATTGCACAGTTCCTGTTCCCCTAGTCATTTGTAATCAAAGCATCATTATTGTCAAGTAAGGCAGCTGCTTAAAAGGTACTAAAAATGTCACGGCTCCTCTGATTAAAATCAACCCTGAAAGCTCTGAAGTGCTGGCTAAGTAGAGTAATAGTTATTGAAGCACCTGGGTCTTGCTAGGAGATGCCAGGTCTCTCTGGCTTTGCTGTACTCAAGGGCACACTGAACAACCTCACAATATGAACGAGAAATCCAACTGGAAGCCACACAATGGGATGGCTGTGGAAACAGACTAATTTATAAATTGGCGCAGAGTTAACAAAAGGCTACATTGGATTGATCTATCACGATTTTGACTAATAAAACATAACACTGTCTTCACAAGTCATTAAATCAGGTAATCTATGCACTTTCTAGTGATCATGCTCTTAGATGCAGCTCCTCTCTTATAAAAACTCCCAGTCTTCCATGCAGGCAATATAGTCCTGATTATAGTTGCTAAAACTTCTGATAGTTCTTGGTTTACAAAAGTAGAACTCAAAGGCAAGAACCTCATTTGTAGTTATGGGTAGTGCTTGGGAAAATTCAAGAACTGCAGTGACTTTGTAATCTGTACAGTATAGTAAGTACCACACCAGTAAGCAGCCTTATGCTTTCTAAAACAGAAATCATGGCCGTGCTTTTTTGACAGGGTGAAAGGTGAAGTAACACATAAGAATGGGGATACATTCACCTACACTGCAGCCTGGAGAAGAGGATCTCAGTGTCAAGGAGCAGCCTGGCTTCTGTGTCCCACAATTGTCTGAGTTAGGGCTATAAGATGGTTTGTTTGGTCTCCACAGTCCCGCATGGGAAAGGCAGCTTGCCCTTGGTGTCAGGGTTATCATTTTCCTGAGGAAACTGCTAGACAGATGTGCCAAAGTGAAAGGAAAAGCAGATGCCGAGAGGGGGTGTGGTGTAGGCTACGTATTTGACAGGGCCTGGGCCACAGATTGGTGCATGGTTTCCTCCATCCTGCTTGAAAAATTGGTTTATGATACTACAGGTCCTTGCCTAGCTCCCTTACTCAGCCAGTTGCCTTTAGCTGGGAGGCAGAACATTTTGGGAAGATGATACCACAGCTAAGAGAAAAATCCTCTGTGGTAGGGAAGTGTTTTTAATGGTTCTGCTACAGATTGCTATCATAATGATAGCAGCAGAACTTAAATTTGTCGTGCTCCCTATCACTCATGCTACACTGTTCATTTAAGGGGCCATCCCACTGTGAAGACCATCACAGAGCATAGAAAGAACAGGTAAAAGCTTCTTTTCAGTCTACGTCCCTTATAGAATTTGGATTCCACCCCACCCTCTGCCTCCCACCATCAGAGCAAAAAAAAAGTAAAAATAGAAACCCAATTAATTCAAAGTCACAGTAGGTTGCTGATTATAAGTTTAAACAAGATAACACATGCATGGAATTTTTTTCAACTTAAAAAAAGAGCCAAAATATTAGCTACAAATTAAAGTAACTGACAATTTTATTTAGAACTCTTAAACTGCAGAGAAATGTCCTACAGTATTTAACTTGTTTAGATGCAAATTTACAGATTAATACAGGAACAATAATGTTGTTATGCTAATCACAACATTTTTCATCTTTTCCAGCAAAGGCTGATTTTCCCTTTCTTTTGCTTCTGTAAAAGCTGGTGTGCTCTGATTCTTTATTCTAAATGAGTTAAAGTATTCTTTGGGAAAAATGCAGGGGGGTTTTGCCATGGATATTGCGCACTGTAAAGGAGGAAGCTTTGCAATGCTTTCTGTGTGGATAGTTAAACTTGTTTTGTTTGTGTATGTGCGCATGGAATGGTTGTTTATGGTTTATCTGACCCAAGATATCAGCCTTTCTGCTCCATGACTGCTTTTCACACAGCTTGTAGGTGTTTTTATTTTCTTGAAACAATATCACTGAATGTTAACTGATAAAAAAAAGTCAGAACTTGATATTGTATGTAATATCTTCTTACGTGATTAGAAACATTCACTGTATATGAAATGGAGTTGACAATATTTTCTCTGTCCCTTGACTCTTTAAGTCATAACTTAAATTTTGCTTAACTTAACATCATTAACTTACGCAAGTTAAAGGAGCAAAATGCAAAAGAAAAGCCAAGATTTAAAGGCATTCTCTCCATAAAAAAGGAACTTAAATGTGTGTGCAAATGGTGGTATATCTCTGCCACCTGTTGCTGAGGCCAGTTGTACAGTTGCCAGTCACTCCTAGTCCTCAGCATGTTTCTGGACAGTGGGCTTGTGTCTGACATGAGCTGCTGGATTCTGTCAGGTGCAGGAGTGGCACAGCATAAACACAACAGACGCTCTGGTGATATGTCTCACCCTTACAATCCTGAGACGTAAAGTATCCTATAGCTATACTTCAGACCATGGGCACGATACCAGAGTCTCCTTTACTCTGTGTAAAGTTAGGAGCGTGAGCTGCTTCCATGCCTCTGCAGTCTCCTGGCTGCTAGCGAGCAGTTCCTGGTTCTCATTTGTGCTCTGTGTAGAAAGAGTAATAGTGCTTATAAACTCATGTAAAAACAGTGCTCTGCCAAACAACATTGTCCCTGATTAGCCATAGCGTTTCCATCCTGCTTGGCCCCTGTCCGGGGCTCTGTACATACAGATGTCCACACTGCTCTGGTCCAAGGAAGCAGCTTGCACAACATGCCACCAACTTGCTGTGCCTGTGGTCTAGACTGTCTAGGAACAGAAATGTTCTCCACTAGCAGGGTGGAGAGCCTGTAAGGTTAAACGCTGGTCAGCCCTTCTCTGGCACCATGTGCTGAATTCCCTACCCTGCCTGTGGCATGGTGAGTTGCCTGTGCTTTCTGAGGCAGCACTGATTCCAAATACTTCTCAACTGCTACTCTCATGCTTCACGTACAAGATGGGCTGTAAATTGTTGTCTGCTGTGGCTAACTACGTTGCAACACAGAACTGCACAGCCAGCTCTTCAAGGATCTAAACGTGTTTTAAACAAATCTAAATGATTATAAAGTGTAGAAAAACATCTTTATTATAGGAGACTTCAACTGAGATGAAATATGCTGCATAGCTGTTACTGCCAGTACTAAAAGCATCCTTGGAAATATTTTTCCTAGCTCAAGAGGTGTTGCTTTCACAGGGGAATTCTCTATTAGACCTGATCTTGACAGATAAGTAGGGATCAATCTCAATACTTAAGGGTGGATGATTCTCAGGTGCAACTGATCATGGCCTAAATATATTTGCAAAGCTAAGCTTAAATAAGCAGATAACAACTATTTGCTTCTTCTAATGGGTGGCTTTAGAATGTTCAAAAAAATAATAGGCTAAATGAGCTAGCAAATCATATTTAACCGGGAAAAAATAATTAATAATTTGAAACTGTTGAAGAAATTTTATCAGGTGCATGCCCACATTATAGAAAAAATCCCGATAGTCTCAGAGGGAACAAAAGTCAGCATTAAAAATAGAAAACACACTGGAATTAAGACATAGTGGAAGAATAATAGAGTCAGAATGATAAAATGTACAAGAATTTATAAAAGAAGAAGTGCAGAAGCAGAACTTTAGAACTGGCAGAACTAGAGGCAATAAAACGATTATTTAAAAAAAAATACACCAAGAAAAAATACTTCCAATAATATTGTTCTGCTATTAAATAAATTCTGCAGAACTGTTAATAATGCTGGAACCATTTTTCTGGGTACAGGAGGCACAAACAATGCATTTGAGATGAAAATTTTAAAAAGTCATTCACAGCCAAAGATGATACTATATAAACATGAAAAACATGACATGAAAAGAACAAACTTAGATTACTTATACTGTAGATACCAGAGGTGGGGTCAGTTAGGTGGATACATCTGAAAAAGAAATACAAATAAGATAATACCAGTGAGCCTGCATTTGACAATCTGAGGTCGGAAGGCAGAATTGATTCTTGTATGCAGTTAGAAGTTTGGTTCATAATATAACAGGACATTCTTAGGCTTGGCACAATATCAAGTCTGAATTGTTAGCCTTAAATACTTATTAAATGGATAAATGTTTTGCAAACAGAATCCTTGTCAAATAGGTCACTTCTAAGTCTTGTGAATGATTAGTCCTTGGCTCTAGACCTTGTGAAAGTTTTTATTAAGGAGATAAAGACAATTGTTTAAAGAAAGAATAGAAAATCCATTTCCTTTCCTTCAGGCTAGATTAAAAGCAAGAAGTATCCCATGAAAAACTCGTGTGAATCATCATGTGACAATAACAATGCTGTAGGCAGAGTTCATTTCAGCCATCAAACCTGTGGTTCGGTGATGGAAATAAAGGCAGATCCAATTCTTTCAAAAATTGCAGCTTTACTCAACCTTATTAAAATGATAAATTATTTAAAAAGAAAGAAAAGGGGGAAGAAGGCGTTTGATTATAAAAATATGTTTCCTACAGTTGGAAATTGCTTTGTATTGTCTCAGACAATTAAAGGCAAGAATGAAACACCAAATAGTTCTTTGGATAGGAGCACAGCTCTGCTTGCTAATGACTCCACTTCACTTAGCTACCCCTAAGCCATTGATGCTGCCAGAATTGAATCATGAAGTTATCTGAAATCTGAATGGACTTCAGGTTGCTCTCTTTCCCCTTGCCTGACAGGAGAGAGGAGTAAAAGCTTGCAAGTGGACCAAGTTCTTCCCTTCTCCCAGAGGAACAGACAGCTGCAGGATGAATTTTAGACAACTTCATGCTGCCTGCCTAAAGTGGTGTCCTGGTTTCACCTGCGAAAGAGTTATTTTCTCTTTCTAGGGGCTGCTGTGAAGTGGTTGTCAATAGTATCTATTGGTTTTAGTTGTTCCTAAGTGATTTTTGTATTATTCAAGGACTTTTTTTCAGCTTCCCATAGAAGAATAGACAGAACGATGGAATGGCCAATGAAATATTCCATACCATAGATGTCATGCTCAGTATATAAATGGAGGTTAGCCAGAGGGCAGAAATCTGGGATCACTGCTTGGAACGGTGCCAATTCACCGGGTAGTGAGAATGTCTGGTAGTATTATTATGATTGTTATTATTGTTATTATTAGTGTTATTTTTCCTTTCCTGATACTGTTCTATTGAACCATCTTTATCTCAAGCCGCAAGTTCTTTTACTTTTCCCTACTTTTCTCCCTCTTCTTCCTTGTTGGGGGAAGGGGAGGTGAGCGAGCAGCTGCATGTTGGGGGTTAAACCACAAATGTATCTCTGTTTTGGTCAATGGAGCATTACAGACCTCAAGCAAAATCACTTTAAGCAAGACAACTGTGTGCTGTGGGTAGCTCTGAAAGTCCCATCAACCAATTGTCAAAGAAGAAAATGTTGCTGAAAGCACTGATGTTGAAGACCTTTGAAGAAAATACATCATTTGAAAGAGATTTCATCTAGTAACAGAAGAACCAAATGTTTCTGGCCTTATGAAACTGCCCTATCTCAGGAAATGTTTCTCTTTAATATTGAAATAGCTCTTTAAATGAGGACTTATTATTGACAGCAAGTGAAAAGACCAGTGTAAGTGGAATGTCTTAATTTTAGTAAACAAGATCAATTTAGCCTGTTTGGAACTCATTTTCCTGTAGTACAGCTTCTTTTTTTTTTTTCTTTAATAAAGAAATATTTCAGTGAAGGAGAAAAAAAAAAAATCAAACATGGAGAGTTTCTTCCAAAACGGCAAAAGTATCATGCCCTTTGAGTTTTTGTTAAAGCCAATAGCAAAACTACCATTGACTTATGTGGTGCAAGATAAGGTCTAAATAGCTGGTCATAAAGAGCTCAGTACAACAGAGAAAAGACAATGAACAAGGAGGCAAAATGGGTTAAGTGACATCATCAGGATGACACAGCAGTTTAGTGGTAAAGCTGAAAAAAATCCATTTTCCTTGAATTCCTGTATCTGCTTAACTGTATGGCTTTTCAGCATGAGACGGTAATCCCTCTGATGTCCAATACTGTAAAAAGAAAAGAAATCGGGTTGAGACACTGTTCACATGGTGCGGAGAAAAGCAAAGCAGTCGTGTACTTTAGACTCTGGTAGACTAGGCAAGACAGACTCCCTTGTGCAAATGCTCTGAAGTGATTAGCAAAGTAATATTTGTAAAATTTATTCAATTTAATAGAGATGAGGAGAAGAAATAAGACAGTCCCAAGCCTGATCCTCTGCTCAGGGAAATCACTGAGAGACTTGCATTACTGTTAATTGGAATGGATTGATATTTTTAGGAGCATTAAGTTAGCTTGAAATCATGGTTGAAAACACAATCTTATATCAGGAAATGTAAGTCTGTATTATGATCAGAGGACACAAAGTAATAAATAAAATATGGCCTCAGTGACTTGTAAAATTTATAAAATGTAAATTGGTAAAAGGCATGAATGTGGTTAACTCAGAAAGGGCCAAGTAGGGCAATTAGAAATAAGTATATCTGGCACATTCACAGAATGGAAAATTAAAAAGTCAGCTCTGACCTCTATCTTCAGACCAGTGTAAGTAAGCTCAGTAAGGTCTCATTATGACAACAACATTTAACTCAATCATAAAGACCAGCATGGTAAAATATAGGCTATATTTTATGTTCATCTGGTATGTATTTCATGAAGTGTCAGGATTTTTTTTTTAATCCTCTAATTATATACTTCCAAAACAAAACAGAGAGCTGACATGTTTCTGAGCTTGTTGTTTGCCAATTGTAAATTACCAATAGTCATGACATGCACACACTGGAAAGGCATTCATAGCACATTTCATTTTTCCCTAGAAAAGAGACACACAAGCCAAATGAGGAACTGTAAAAAACTGATTTCACTAAATATTGAAGAGTCACTTGATTTTTTAAAAAGCCTTGAAAATTGAAAACGTGCAGAATAGGAAGATCGTGCACAAAAGTGATCCTCAAAGCGTATGCTGTCCCAAATCTGCACTACAGCTTTGAGCAAGAGAAGCCAGTTAGCAGGCCTGTCCTCCAGGACTCAGACTTCTTTGCCGAGTCTGAATAAAGGTAGACTTCTGACTTCCATGTGGCTGTAGAGTTAGCTGTATGAATAAGTCTTTAGATATAATATTAACAGAGTATCTAACTATGCTGCATTTGGTTGAATAATAACTTTTTTAGTGAACAAGTGCTCCTTCAGACTAAACAACAGTCATGTCCACCCACAACACTCTCTCTTCCACGCTCTCTGGAATTTAATCTTAACGCAGAGGTTCAGTCTCTAGTTGTGACTGAAAGAGCACCCAAAATGTGATGCAGCAACATGGAAGCTCAGAAGAATGTACAACACTTGCATCTATCTCAACAAATTCTCACAGAGATGCCCAGTAAGGGTGGGATTTGGCAAGTCACCGTAGCAACTCATCAGAGAAGGAGTAGGGTTGTAGAGTTTTACAGGCGTTATGAAATCTTTGTCATGGTTTCAGGTGTGTTGCAGTGCTCTGGTCACATCCATTTTCAGCCATCATGTCTGAAGTCTTTCAACAGAATTGGAAATGTAAAAATATAGGGTTAAAAAAGAAGAAACATTACATCCATCCATGGAGAAGAGCTAAATATGACAGCGCAAATGCAAGCTTGGTTTCATGATGTCCCTAAATTGCTGATGGTTGAAAGTAGTTGATGCCAGAGGCAGCATCACTTAATTTTACCCTAATTCTTACAATCATTCTCAAAGCAGCAACTTCTGGCCGTCTAACTGGACCCTTGATCTAACATAGTATTACAGTTCTGCTGTATCATTACGTTCCTGCTACTCATTTTGCTCAGTGGGTTTTCTTTATTTTCCTTATAAACCCAGACTATGACTTATCTCTACTACATATAAAGAAGAGAGCAAGTCTGGGCTGTTATGACTGGTGAATGTGTCTCCTCTCCTCTCCTCTCCTCTCCTCTCCTCTCCTCTCCTCTCCTCTCCTCTCCTCTCCTCTCCTCTCCTCTCCTCTCCTCTCCTCTCCTCTCCTCTCCTCTCCTCTCCTCTCCTCTCCTCTCCTCTCCTCTCCTCTCCTCTCCTCTCCTCTCCTCTCCTCTCCTCTCCTCTCCTCTCCTCTCCTCTCCTCTCCTCTCCTCTCCTCTCCTCTCCTCTCCTCTCCTCTCCTCTCCTCTCCTCTCCTCTCCTCTCCTCTCCTCTCCTCTCCTCTCCTCTCCTCTCCTCTCCTCTCCTCTCCTCTCCTCTCCTCTCCTCCCTGCTTAGTCCTGGCTTATAGTAAGCATGGCACATTCTTAGTCTGGGGTGTGAACTCCTAGCACTTTCATTGTCCTTGTTGGAAGTTTTGCCCAGAAGTATCTGAGTTTGTTCAGGAACAAACTCAAAGAAAAAAGCATGCAGGTGATATGCCTGGGCCTTGTGTCATACTGGAAGGCTGAAAGGAAAGAGCCTGAATACAGTCCATTGTTCAAAACACAACACAACTAATCTGCTCAGGCCAGCAGAAGACTATGTTATGATTTTAATCTGCAGTGAAGAAAGGTGTTGCTAGAGGAGTGCCAGGGCTGGGAAGAACTTGGGGGGGCACTGAGGTAGGGCTGTGGAAACTTGAAGGTATGGGCTGGAGGACAAAGAAAATCAGTGTAGTTTTCTAGATACTACATACCAGAAAAATACTATGGGGATGAGATATTTACACAGCATTGTGCTCTATCCTTCCACGCTTGACTCCACTACCTATGGACCTCCACACACTCTGCCCAAGGCTCTGTTTTCTTCCAGTCTTGGCCCCCTCCTTGCTGTTTCCCCAACTTTGCTGCAAGAAGCATACTGTGTTCAATTTCATAGTTTGTCCCAACACACAACTACTGGCATCATTTCTTCAGACTGTCGTAAAATGATACATGACGGAACCTCATTCTTGTAGTAAAACCTTAATTATCTCCAGAAACTAAATATGTTCTCCATATATATGGTTGATGAGATTTAAGTACCCTTCATCCATTCAAAGCTTAAGACCCACTAGCTCCCTTCAAGGAGTCAGTCTGGGAGGGCCTCAGATTGCAGGGAAGTAGCGGTGGCAGACAAGTACCGAAAGAAAAGAGCTGCTGGGAGATGACCCTACTGCACTGTGGCTCAGGATACACAGAGAAAAACAGCCAAAACTTGTTTCCTGAACTTTTCCCTGCAGGAACTCTCCAGCTTATCAGCATCACTGAAGAAGGTGGGGCATCAGGCTTGAACGTATCAAGAGCTCACCTATTCCTGCTGCACATTCACCAGCTGAAATGATAATTTTGTGCATGCAATTGAGGGGCAGGTAGCAAGTATTATCATCCTGACTGGGTGGACATTAACTCTGTGGAAGGTCTTTCATATTAGTCAGGGGAGACGTATCTTCATTTTTCCAAAGAGGGCAAGAACAGTACCTAGTGAAGCTGGTCTTCAGTTCCTCAAAGGGATAGGCCTGACATTTAAAAAGACCAAACATCTGGCATGCAACAAAAAGTCTTGTTAAGGAAATGAGAATTGCAAGAAGACTATCCTGAAACTACATCTAAATAGAATCCATGTATGAATAAGCCAAGAAGTATGTTAATCAACGTTAAATGAAGGTAGCTTGGCCTTCATTTTAAGAGACTGTTTCCTTTTTCTTTGTGCCAGCTCTTAGCTGTGAAATGATAGTGTGTGACATAATCTACATTGGAAATAGTTGTGACATGCTATGGTGAATCTCACAGCTATTGCCAGTTTTCATTAGCAGAACCTAAATGTCTTCCTAGGCTGTTTCCATTTCTGCAGAAGGAATTGATTACACCTAAGGGAAGGGAGGTTGAGAGAGAGAAAGAGGGAGAAAAAGGAGGAGGAAGCTTGCTGCCTTCTGATTTTAATGAATTAGTCAGAATGAGAATGGGTAGTTAAGTGTCTACTTAAAAAAATTAAAGACCTTCACAGTAGGTACCTACAGAGTTCAGAGTGAGAGGGAAATTAATTCAGTTGAGGAGAGAGCCCTGGCAATATTTGCTATCATTTTAGGGATAACTAGGTTCATGAAGTGGGTTTGCCTTATCAAGCTTTAGCTATCCAACTGTTCGTTGTCTCCACCTGAGCTGATGGTCAATTCTTCCTCAGTACTCAATAGGGAGAACTGCATACCTCAAAGGATGATATCTTCGGTGTGTTTATTGATATCCACAGTGTATGTCTCTACCCACTGACTAGAAGACCTCACAACTGATGAACTATCAAACTGAGCAAGTTGCTCATGGGGAGCCTATTCTTCTATTACCAGATTCATTGCAAAGCCTTTGTGGGGAAGAGTGCCCGAAATGGGAGAACGTCTTACAAAATAATTGGCATAGTCCCTCTTAATCATGGTCTTAAACCAACTACCAGTTTGCAGTCTGCGTCTCTCTCTGGAGCTGGAACTGACTGTGTCCGGCACAAGGCAGCCCATGGCTTCTTCTCACAGAGGCCACCTCTGTAGACACCTGCTGCCAGCACCTGGACATATAAACCCAATACAGTGTGGCTTCCCAGGCTTTGTCCTTTGTGCTGTAGAGATGGCCTGCGCTTTTAAAGCATGGTACAGAGGGGAATTGCTCTAATGTCTGGAGTTTTTGCTTTTTGTTTTGAATGTACTTTCCAGATGATATCCCAGCAGGAAGAGTCACAGGGCAAAATGGGAAAAATATTGCTAATGTCTTCTAATTAAATTCATTGAAACAAAGCAGCTTCCTGCTTCCTATGTTCTCCATTGTCTGCAGCATTGCTGCCCCTCCTCCGGCAAGAGCTGACACCTTCTTCTCTTGGGAGTCCCACACCGTCTCTGATAAAGGCTGATGAAATTTGCACCCCAGAAATGTAATTTTCCAAACACGAGCCTGAACAGCCAGGCAAATAACATTTCCGCACAGCATTACTGAATAATAGCAGAGCGTCCTCAGGCTTGCTGTGCTGTGCTGGGAAGAAGGCGAGTGATGGAATATTGATGGGTAATCTAAAACAGCAAGTGGGTGCTTTTAGGTAAGCTATGATCATGCTGTCTAGTGAGTTGTTCTGTCTTCAATCAGAGACTCTGTATCTCTAAGGCTCCCGCTTTTTTCTCCTGACACACCCGTGGGAGGGGCTGGTTTCTTTCCAGGGGGAGAACCAAGTCAAACAAGAGCAGGAACTGGGGCTGATGAATCAGCCACATTGGGAAAGTGACAGGCAAGCTGTTACCAGTAAGGATGCCCAGAATGTATGAATATATAAATAAGAGGGAAATTTTCTATCAGCAAGAAAATGCACACGTTTCCCACTCTCCTTGAAAGAACTCCAGAATTAGAAGCTTGTGCCCAACTTAAAAATCTGCTCACAAGTTTTTTGCCAACGTGCAAACTTCTTATCCTCCCACACTCTTAAGCCGCTTTGGCAGAAATCCTGCAGATGGGAGATTTCCACCCTCACAGCACATCAGGTCAAAAGCAACAAGTGCCAGAACTCCAACGTACCTCCAGAACTCCAGCATCTGCTAAGCAAGATCTGAAAGGTAATCACAGGCTAATATATGCACTTGACCTGTTGACATGGTGCCAGGAGCTGCCCATCAGTGGGCATGACACAACATCTCCTTTCAATCCTGCAATCATCTCTTCTGCTTGTCCTTTCTGCTTGTCCTTCCCTGGCTTTAGGTTGGGCTGAGTTGGTTGCTGGTTTCTCTGTTTTGTTCACAGAGAGACCTTTCTTTCTAGTGCTTCTCAGAGGCAACAATATTCCTTCCACCAATATCAGAGTTTCTGTTTTTCCCACTGCATTTCTGCGTGTATTTGCATAGTAGTTATTTCTGAAGTACTTTACTATTAAGAAAAAGAGACACTACTACTAACAGAAGACTTCTTTTGTGGCAGCCAACACTGAAATTTGAAAGGGCTTTTCTCCCTGCTTCTCAGGTTTTAGCAGCAATTTGAGTAACTAGGACTTTTACTGAAATGTGCTGAGGCTTTGGACAAAAAAAAACCTGAAACAACCAGCTGATCTGAAAAAACTCATATGTGTTTCAGTGAAGTGTATTGTCCTGATTTGAGGTAAGACAGGGCCAATTTTGTTCAATAACTTTGCTTCTTAGCTAGGCCTCTTCAAACTACTGAAATTAGCAGCATATTGTGCAGACATTGTTCACTCTCAGAGTGGTAAGACCTATGTTTATAGTTGATGCCAAGGAATGGTATGCAGAGAGGTTCTTGCTTATATTTATTGCTAAAATACCCAAGGTCAGATAACTATGTTATATGTCCTGTTGAAGGGTCAGAAGCAGAAAAGCATAGTAGGGTCACACCTGCGGGGAGGAGCAGATAGGACAGGTGACCCAAAATTCACCAACAGGGTATTCCATCCCATCTGCCTCATGCTCACTATAAAAGCTGAGGGATCAAAGGGTCAGCTCTCTTTCTTCAGTGGCTGACGTACAAGGAGGACTCTGTCTGTTCATCTGCCTTTGATCCCAATCCTGAATCACGATCCGGAATCCAGTTCCTGTCTGTCACTGAGTCCAGTCTGGGACTTCCCCAGTGCTGGGCAGTGATGTGATCGTCATCCTGGGAGCTTGATACGGTTTTGTATATATTTCATTATTTCTTTTTTACTTTATTATTAATATTTTGTTAAAGTAGTTTAGTTCCTTGTAAACTCTTAAGTCTCTTTTTCCCTCCTCTGCCTCTCTCTTTGAAGAGGAATAGGGGGAGCATCTGTCGGTCCCATCTGGCGTGCCCCACGTCCCCACTAGCCGATTTGGCCCAAACCACAACATGTATTCTTAGTTGTTCTTTTTAATTACTCTTCTAACATTTGAAGAATAGCTGTTTATTAACAGCCTGAAGAGTTGGAAATTTCTGAAGTTATAGCATTTCCCCCAGTTCACAGCTCTGTTAGGCATACACAGATATTTTATGAAGGAAAAATGATGGGAAGGGACTAAATAGTGGTCAGGGAGAGTAGAACGGCATGACCAGTTGAGCTTGGTTTTTATATGCATGGTCACATGCTTGTGCAGGCTCAATTATTCATGTGTTTTCTTCCAACACTCCCTGCCACTTCACATCATCCAAAGCTTAATTTTGGTGTGATTGTAAGGTCTCTGCCACCCCTCCCCACCCCATCCAAGAGTACTGGAAGTCTCATTAATGATGCCAAGTGCTCAGGCAATATGAAAAAGAGAACCAGCCTAAATTTGCCTCGCTTGAGGAGCATAACATAAGCATGGCTGGATATCACTTATCCTGTAAGTGAGTACTTAGACCTTCTAGTTTTTGAAATGGTCCCTCCAGTACTATAACACCATTAATGCTATTCAGTTGGATTGTTAAGATGCCCCAGATATTCTCCCTTACCAACTTTCGTTCACTACAAACGTGACTTCCACAGCCTCTTGGGGAGCATGAAAACTACCTTGAATTACAAAAGGGAGTGGCTGGAGTGCCGGATCAAAAAGGGCTAGGGAAAACATAAGTGACTTGCCCTTCTTTTTTTCATGTCCCTGTGAAGGGCTACAGCATATCAGTCCAGGGGAGTTACTGAGGACAAAATAACCTCATGAGAATGACGTGGAAGCAGCTTAGGATATTTCAGTGTGGCATCATTATAAGCAATGACTGTGTTTCAGAGCAGACTGCATGCGCTTTGGAAGAGTAAATCTTACTTAAGTTCTCTGTCCACCAAGAAGAAATGAATTTTGTCCCATACAGGTCACACAGAGAGCTGGGGGAAAAGTGCAGATGCATACCTAAATGTCAGTTTAGGGGACTATTTGCCTTCCAGGTTAGTCCCCAGCATTCTCAGCAGTGGTGATATGAGTGCTTCTTTTATATCTGGGACTGTTAGTTGGCTCTCTTCTAATATTTTGGATTTTTTTTGCTTGTATAACAATTAAGCTATGTTTGTGATCTGTTGTCTCTGTTTAGATATAATTTGGTCTTTTTCATTTCCCTCAAATTGGCTATCTAATAGAAGAGTACAATGGAATGCAACTGTTCCTCACAGTGCTGAGATACAGTAGGGAACATAAATTTAGCTGGAGTATACTTTCAATCACGTACATATAACTTTCAGAATGCTTTCTAAGTTGTTCTTGATCTGCCTGATGACTCTGTTACCTGCCACTTTTCTTTGCTAGTAACATACTCCTACATGATCCAGAGCCCTTTTTAGTGCACTAAAAAAGGCTGAGGACAACATAAAGTTCGTAATAGCAAGAGCTGATGTGCACAGAGCAATGAATGCAACATGCTAGAAACAAAACTGGCACTGTTTATTAAAAAGTCTGCTTTTAGTGCCCTCCCAGAGGTTTGCAAAGAGATGAGATGCAGAGAGCTCATGTTGTTTATCAGCCATTTAGGGCTCAGCCTTTGAATTTCAGATGGCTTCAACCTCCAGTCTGCCAAAGTGCTTGTGATCAATAAGGCAATGAAATGATGAACCCTAGGAAGCACAAAACTAGCAATGCAGAATGATAACATTTTCTAAATCAATGAGTTCTCTATCCCCCCTGGGACATCAAATAATATTTCTTTTGGCAGTTGTCTGCATATTCACCATGCTTTGCACCCTAAGACAAAGCCGACTTCTCATCCTGAAGTGAACAACTCCTTATCCACTGGAGCATTTGTGTTAGGTTTTTGTACAAACACAAGCCCAGACCTAAACTGACTGGACCAGAGCTTTCAAAATAAGATTAAATAAAGCAAAAATAAAAAATTAGGGGAAAAAAAAAAGAGAAGAAAAAAGAGCTTTTCACATATGGTAAACAGAGGCTATAGAAAATAGTTATACCTAATCTAAATTACTGCAGTATACTAGGGAATTAATTTTACCAGCCTTGTACTAAAAGGAAGGCTTTCATTTGGCAAAGCAAAATATTGCAGGAGACAGGAAGGAGGAGCAGCAGCTTATACTCCATGTTCTCATCTCGCAAAGTGCACACATAAACGCAGATATCTCCTATGGATTTATTTATGCTGTCAGATACATAGCCATAATGTAAATTCTTCTAAAATTATACAAGCGACTGCATTTGTGCATTTCCAGGGTCCTTGCCATTGGCTTTTGGGAAGTTTTCCTTGTGAAAAACTAAATGCAGATGTTGGAAACACAAGAAATCATATCCCACTTTGGCTAGGAGCACACCTGCTCTCCATCACTAGAACATGCCTCTGTTCTCATGGGAACCTTCTGCAGCTTGACCCCATCCTGGTGATCATGGAGCAAAATTAAATTTTCACTGTAACCTATAAGCAATTAAACTTTTAGTATGGAATATGTAACTTTTCTTTCTTCTTATCCTGTCTCAGCTGCTTTGAAGAAGAGAATTGACCCAGATTTTCCTAATTGAAGTTGCAAGTCAGGTTCTGGGAGAGAAGTTTTCCAAAGGACCTAACAGGCTTATGAGTACAATATGTACAGTACTTATCTTGGGCCCTATGGTTATGAGTCAGTGTGCTGATTTCAGTCAACCCTCCAGGTACCTAAAATCAATATTTTGGAGCCTCTGATCCTGTGCTATTCTTCATGAGTCAGATATTCTCTGCTTACTCTGGAGATTTCTTCTCTGATTACAAGATGCAAGTCTTTGCTGTTCAGCAGTAATTTAATTACCTCTACTCCTGAAACTTTCTAAACCTCATTCCTTCACTGAGGCCGACCATTATGCAGTAAGGCATTGTTTTAATACAGATGTTGCGTACACAAGAGGAAGCAAATTAAGATATTTACAAACACAGAGAAAAAGGAAATGTTTTTTGCTGACTGTTCTGAAAAAATCATGATATGCAGTAACTATGCCTGGTCTTTCTCATAGGGTCTTGCTTCCCAAAGGGGAGTAAATTTGTTCACAAATTGTAGTTCACACAACCTGAATTTAGGAAGGGGAAAGAAGCATTTTGACTTGGACAGCCTGGCACAATCCAGGCAGCTGAGCAGTGAGCAGAATGGCCAGTTTGTTTCAGCATAGTCAGCGTCCATAGCGGATCAAGCCAAAAGATGCTTCCCATCTCTCTCTCTTAAATATATATGTCTGATCTCACCTCCATTGATACCAATGGAAACATTCCCCTTGACCTGAGTTTGCAGCAAATTCACACAGTCCTCTGCAACCAGGAACCAGATGCAGCTCTGTT
This sequence comes from Pluvialis apricaria, assembly GCA_017639485.1. NCBI lineage: Eukaryota > Metazoa > Chordata > Aves > Charadriiformes > Charadriidae > Pluvialis > Pluvialis apricaria. The sequence continues at coordinate 52,017,914 of CM030044.1, read as the reverse complement.
TTTCACTTGCAGTTACGCAAACAGCAAGCGTTGGACAGATGTGATGTTGCTTGCAACTAAGGTAAAGTAGTCAGGCCGGTTGAGTACAGATCAGATCTGCTCAGGAGAGCGCTGCTTTGTCTTCCACTGTTCTCCATCATGGGGCAGCAGAAAAGCAACTTTCATATCTATTGATTTGGGCAGCACTACTCTTGGTTGCTGGGGCAATGGGTATTCCTGTAGGAATGTGTTGCAATCCTGCAACTAATTAGAACTGAAAACAGGTGTGTGGTTCTCAGGCAGCGATGTAGCTGTGAGGGAGAAGGAAGTGACTGTCAGATTCCCCCGGTGTCACCAGAAGATGCTGATGGGAGGCAGATGAAGATCGGATGAGTCCTTTGAAATCCACATCTGCATCTGAACCGTGCTTGCGGTGCAAGCGGAAAACTGCAGGCCTCTGTGTACCAGCCATGGGAACATTCTGAGAGAAACAGGGAAAAGACTGAAATGCATACTGGAAGACCTGAACCAAGATAGGTGATGGATGAAGAGCTGGTGGGATTTTGACAGAGCTGAAAGCCTGTGTTAGCAGAGAGGAGGCAAGGCACATGCAGCCATGGGGAACTTGTGGGGAGATGGAGCCTTGGATGAGGTGAAGGACTCAAAGAACAGAAGCCATGTCTACAAATAATCTCTGCGGGAAAGCTGGCTGAAAAAATCTGGCTCCCAGTGAAATGGCTTGGGAAAGTCTGTTCCAGGAAAGACAAGGCACAAAGCAGAAACTGCTCATATATCCATAGCTCTGCCTTTGGATCTTAAGTGTTTCCTTCCTGAAGTTTTATTGTCCTCCTTTCTCTCTGTCTGCCACCTCTCTCTTAAGTTGTGCTCCTGTTTGGCTCACACACAATTGAACAATGTAATTTAGGACTGCAGTTTCCAGACTTTGCCTTGTTCTTTTCCATTATTAATCAGCCCTCTTCCACTAACACAGTGACAGGGTTCTGGTCAGCAGAGCTATGCAGCACCATGTGGTGACAAGAACACTCAGACACACACACCCCCCCAGAGAGTGGCAGGGACTGAGACACCCAGCACTGTCTCTCTTCATTCTCTACCACAGCTGGAAATTTGTATGGTTCCCATGTGGCAGGCTGTGATTCTTTGTTTGTTACTCCTCACAAAGCACAGACATTATCCAGGGTCAGCATGGCTTATCTGCCTGAGACAGTCTGGGTAATTCTAACAGTGCATGGCAAAGCTAAGACTTAGATGGATAAATTAAAGGAAAAAGGTAGTGTCCTTCTTTCAGATGTGTTAAAAGGCTTCCCCAGAAGTTTTCTTGGGATTAATGCTCTCCCCCTCTCCATAGCAACTCCTTGGACATCGAGCTGGGGATAAATGAGCTGATCAGAAAGACAAGTAGACCAACAAAAACAAACAAACAAAAAAGAGCTAAAGTTCACACACAAATGAAATCAGGAGATCCCTGATGTTGATGTGGAAGAAGAGCCAGTGCACATTGCTGGGCAAGATCCACATCAAAGCAGGCTCTGTGTGCTGAGAACAGAGCACTTAGGGCTCTGGATTTCAGCACTGCGATTCCTGTAGGAAAACCTTCCTCTCTTTCTACAATATCCCCAACTCAGGAGCTTGGAGTGATCAGAAGTAGGAGAAGAAGGACATGCTTTTTCCATTGCCATATAAACACACAGCAGCACACTCACCACAGGAAGATCTGCAAGCAATACTGTAGCATCAGTAAAAAGACAAAACTGGACCAAAGTCCATCACAATGGCAGATACTTTCCTAGGCCTCTGACTGAAAACTGCCTCATCTTCACCTAAAACTTAAAGCCAAAGATGTGCTTTGCAGCCTGTTCAATCTCAGAGAGACCAAAGAAATCATGTAGAAAGACTTCAGGCTTGTGTAAATTAAATACACATGGAAGCTTTTTCTGTACGCCAGACTCTCATAGTTGTGGAGCTAAAGCTCAGTGTTAAACCCTACCTATTGCTCTCAATTTGTTTCAGTCCTGCATATATTCCTGGCAGAAGGTTCCATGAGGTAATGATAGGAAGATCTTAATTGGGCTGGTGTTCTTTTTGGTAATGGAAGAGAAAAAAACATAGCACACATAATAAATGAAGACCAAAGGACAGATGGAAGATAAATTTTCTTGCAGTAGCTATGTCTTTTCAGTTTTCTGGACTTTTTTCTTTTAAAAAAGCATTTCAGAAAGAATCAGATTAGATATGAGGAGAAATATTTTAATTGTAAAGGGTAGTTAAGTTCCAGAGCAGGTAAGAGTTCTTCACCAGCTGAGGTCTCTAAGAAAAAGACTGGTTCAGGTCAAGTTAACCCTTGAAGGCAAGCTGACCTTTCAGTGTCTCCTCTAACCATATGCTTTCACATCTGGATGATAATCTTGTTCTTCTTTTATTGTGTTGTGTGTTAGAATGTGAATGAAATGTAATAGACAGGGCTGTATAAGAAGAGCAAGGTCTCCCATAATTTGTGTATGAAGCAAGACAAGGAACAGGCATTGAAATCTCTTGGCAGCTTATAAAAGCTCAGCTGGTAAATAAAATAGCAATTCCAGAGATGTCCATACCTGCCACATGTGTTAAGACATAGGTTCAGTACCACCTGCAGCTACACAAAACCACTAAGGAGAAAAATTGCTTTAAGAGAAATGTAATCAGCATTATTCATATGCCAACCTTTTCCCAGAAACTAGAAGTCAGTGTTAGCTGATATGCAGTATTATTTCTTGGGATGCAGACTGAAGACCAGCTTCAGGGTCTCAGTGCACCTGGGGAGGAAGAGGTGTGAGTGAAAGAATAGCAACGTTGTCAGTTGTCCACAGTGAAAACAAACAGCCATGAACAATTCCTAGCACCATGCATGGTACACAGCTGTGTTGCGGGTTTCCTGTATGCACACCTTCAGATTTCAGTCACCCAGATGTAGCCACAGTGGAGGAGACTTGATTGCCAGCTGCTACCAGCCATGAAAAGTGCTGGTTAGACAGGTCCAGCTGTTCCATTGCAAAATTCCTACTCTCCAGATCTGCGTGGGTTTATCTTAGCAAGGCACTACAACATTTACTTGCATCCCGCTCCATGCTGTAGGCTTCACACAAACACCATAAGTCAGCTGAACCTTGTGTAAGTCAGACTTGTGAATATGTCCAGCTAGCCATGGCAACATGGTTCCTTTCTCTGATCCAAGGACTGAAACATGCATTTGTTTATCTCCTCTACATTCCCAGCAGCTGATGCTGCAAGTCTGGGCTGCAGGACAGCTGTGTGTGTACCAAGAGCACCAGTCCTCATTCCCTGCTTATCCAGGTATTAGGAGGGAAGAAAAGTGTGCAGTAAAGATACCCAGTGATGAAAGAAGCTGGACTATACGAAGTATATACATAGTGATATTTAATAGCTTATAGAGGCTGTAAAATATGATAGTTCAACCATGTCAGTAGCAGATACAATGATGTGAGTAACTATAATTTAGTGAGTAACTATAATAATATTAGCAGCATACAATCATGGTAAATATTAGTAGCATAATGTTACGGTTATTGTGTTATGGTTAACCCAACCTGCTAAGGTCAGCAAGACCACTGTGTTGGACTTTTGAATCCCTATCCAGAGTGTGGGAGTCCCAGGGGCACCCTGCCTGGCATGTCTATGGGAAAGATGTGCATCTTGGCAGCAGTTTATTCCCGGGCTCCAAGATCCACCACACTGGTAATCTTCTGCTGGGCTCACCATGCAGTCTTTCAGTTGTCTTTGTATCCCCCACAAAACTCCTTCTGTATTTCCTTAGCTTCTCCGCATGAATCACTTGTTGTTCCTAAGATGTCAGTTCCAAATCTGATCCAAAGATAACCACTCACTTGTGCCTTGATTGCAGCTGTCTTCCTGGAGAGTCATTTTCACAACTTACCTAGAGATAAGCAGTTACTTCTGAAAGTGTCTTAACTGTGATATCACTGCTTTATTCATTCTGTAACCTAGATATTTGCTAGATAGGTATGTTCATTTTTAGTAAGCAATGGTTAGCTTGTCATAAGAAATGGTAACTGTATTTGTGGTGGGTCGACATTTTAGCTGCAGGTCCTCCTTGGCTTGATAGTTGCCCTATTCCTTGACACCCTTACTGCCACTAGAGTTAGATCTAATTTTCACTGTGTTTCTAGTTCATGCACTTACTTTGGCTTCCTGTGGAAAACAGAAGGAATAGGGAAAGAAAGACATGGGGAGGAAGTTGATTGTTAGTCTGGTCTTTTCCTGATGTGCAGTCAGTGAGTGTGGTGTAAATCAAGGGCCATGGTATTTTTTCCCAGTTTTCTACCTGATGACTGAGGACTCCAGCCCTCCAGTATTTAATCAACATATAATCCAGTGAAAACAATCCTCATGTGACAGAATAGTAATGACTTTAGGAGCAGCAAGGTGGTTCACATACTTGAAAAGTTTCAGTATCTTGCTGGGTTCACAGAATCACAGAATGGTCAGGGTTGGAAGGGACCTCTGGACATCATCTAAGTCCAACCCCCTTGTCACAGCAAGGACACCTACAGCAGGTTGCACGGGACGGCATCCAGGTGGGTTTTGAATGTCTTCAGTGTGGGAGACTCCACAATGTCTCTGGGCAGCCTGTGCCAGTGCTCTGCCACCCTCAGAGTAAAGAAGTTCCTCCTCATGTTTAGAGGGAACTTCCTATGTTCAAGTTTGTGCCTGTTACCTCTTGTTCTACCACTGGGCACCACTGAAAGAAGGCTGGCCCCATCCTCCTGGCACCCTCACTTTAAGTATTTATAAGCATTGATAAGATCGCCCCTCAGTCTTCTCTTCTCCAGACTAAAAAGACCCAAGTCCCTCAGCCTTTCCTCATAAGTTCCTCCTCATGTTAAGACGGAACTTCCTATGCTCAAGTTTGTGCCTGTTACCTTTTGTCCTATCACTGGACACCACTGAAAAAAGACTATTCTCATCTACCTGGCACCCTCCTCTTAAGTATTTATAAGTGTTGATAAGATCCCCCCAAGTCTTCTTTTTTCTATACTAAAAAGACCCAAGTCCCTGAGCCTTTCCTCATAAGAAAGATGTTCCAATCCCCTTATCATCTTTGTAGCCCTTTGCTGGACTCTGTCCAGCAGTTCCCTGTCCTTCTTGAGCCGGGGAGCCCAGAACTGGACACAGTACTCCAGATGCGGCCTCACCAGGGCACAGTAGAGGGGGAGGATGATCTCCCTCGGCCTGCTGGCCACACTCTTCCTGATACAGCCCAGGATGCCATTGGCCTTCTTGGCCACCAGGGCACATTGCTGGCTCATGGTCATCCTGTTGTCCACCAGGACTCCCAGGTCCCTTTCCACAGAGCTGCTCTCCAGGAGGTCAGCCCCCAACCTGTACTGATGCATGGGGTTATTGCTCCCCAGATGCAGTACCCTACACTTGCCTTTATTGAACCTCATCAGGTTGTTTTCTGCCCAACTCTCCAGCCTGTCCAGGTCACGCTGTATGGCAGCACAGCCTTCCAGCGTGTCAGCCACCCCTCCCAGTTTTGTGTCATCAGCAAACTTGCTGATGGTACACTCTATGCCTTCATCCAGGTCATTGATGAATATATTGAACAGGACTGGACCCAGTACTGACCCCTGAGGGACCCCACTAGTTACTGGCCTCCAACTGGACTCTGCACCACTAACCACAACCCTCTGAGCTCTATCTGTCAGCCACTGTTCAATCCACCCCACTGTCCATTCATCTAACCCACACTTCCTAAGCTTGTCTGTGAGGATGATGTGGGAGACAGTGTCGAAAGCCTTGCTGAAGTCAAGGTAGACGACATCCACTGCCCTCCCTTCATCCACCCATCCAGTCACGCCATTATAGATGGCTATCAGATTAGTCAGACATGACTTCCCTTTGGTGAATCCATGTTGACTACTTCTGATAACCTTCTTTTCCTCCAGATGTTTGGAGATGACCCCCAGAACGAGCTGTTCCATCATCTTTCCAGGGATGGAGGTGAGGCTGACTGGCCTGTAGTTTCCTGGGTCATCCTTTTTGCCCTTTTTAAAGACTGGAGTGACGTTGGCTTTCCTCCAGTCCTCAGGCACCTCCCCTGTTCTCCAGGACCTTTCAAATATGATGGAGAGCGGCCAGCAATGACTTCTGCTAGCTCCCTCAGCACTCGTGGGTGCATTCCATCAGTCCCCATGGACTTGTGGGTATCCAGTTTACCTAACTGATCTCTAACTTGTTCCTCTTCAACCAAGGGAAAGTTTTCCTTTCTCCAGACTTTCTCTGTTACTTGCAAAGTCTGGGACTCCCGAGAGCTGGCCCGAGCAGTGAAGACAGAAGCAAAGAAGGCATTCAGCAACTCTGCCTTCTCTGCATCATCCGTCACTACAGCACCCGTCTCGTTCAAGAGCGGGCCCACATTTTCCCTGGTTTTCCTTTTGCCTCCTATGTACTTAAAGAAACCCTTCCTATTGGTCTTGACATCCCTCACTAGGTTCAATTCCAAGGCTGCCTTGGCTTTTCTCGTTTCTTCCCTGCATACCCTGACAGCATTCTTATACTTATCCCAAGTCGTCAGCCCCCTTTTCCACATCTTGTGAACTCCCTTCTTCCACCTGAGCTTTTTCAGAAGATCCCTGCTCAGCCATGCAGGTCTCCTTCCCTTGCCCGATTTCTTGCTCTTTGGGATGCACCTATCCTGAGCTTGGAGGAAGTGGTGCTTGAATATCAGTCAGCCCTCTTGAGCCCCTTTAACCTGTAGAGCCCTCTCCCATTTGATTTCTCCCAGCAATTTTTTGAAGAGCTCAATGTTAGCCCTCCTGAAGTCTAAGGGTGCAACCCTATTTGTCATTTTGTGCATACTGCACTTAATCCTGAACTCTGTCTTCTCATGATCACTACAGCCAAGTCTGCCCCCAATCTTAACATCCTCCACCAGTCCCTCTTTTTTTGTCAGTACTAGGTCCAGTAGTACACCTCTTCTTGTGGGCTCTTCCACCACCTGAGTTAAGAAGTTATCATCAATGCACTGGAGGAACCTCCTGGACTGTACATTCCTAGCAGTGTAGCCTTCCCAGCAGATATCAAGGTAGTTGAAGTCCCCCATGAGAACCAAGGCCTGCAATTGTGAGGCGGTTCCCACCTGTCTGTAGAAGGCCTCATCAACTTCCCCATCCTGACCAGGTGGCCTGTAATAAACACCCACAACGGTATGTCTCATGTTACCCTGCCCCTTAATCCTTACCCACAAGCTCTCAACTTGCTCTTCATCTGCCCCCAGGGAGAGGTCGATACATTCCAGTTGCTCTCTCACATAAAGAGCAACTCCCCCACCTCGCCTCGCTGGCCTATCTTTCCCAAAGAGAACATAGCCCTCCATGACAGCGTTCCAGTCATGTGAGCTATCCCACCATGTCTCAGTAATTGCAATGAGATCATGGCCCTGTGACCGCACGCAGATCTCTGACTCCTCTTGCTTGTTCCCCATGCTGTGTGCATTCGTGTATAGGCATTTCAGAGAGGCCAATGAGTGTGTAGCCCTAGAGAGGTGGTGGGCTTTCCTATTCTCAAAAGTACTAACATCCTGCCCCACAAGTGCTGAGCTACTACACTCAGGTGCCTCTCTGGTGAGCCCAGTTACATCCCCATCCCCCTTCAAACCTAGTTTAAAGCTCTCTCAATGAGCCCTGCTAACTCTAGTCCTAGAACCCTTTTCCCAGTGTGAGACAGGCTTTTCCCATCTGCTACCGGCAGGCCTGGTGTTCTGTAAATCAGGCCATGATCAAAGAATCTGAAACCTTGCCGGTAGCACCAGGTTCGGAGCCAGTCATTGACCTGCTGGCTTTTCCTGTTTACCCCCTCATCATTCCCCGCAACTGGAGGGATAGAGGAGATGGTTCCATCCATAATTCTACATTATTAACTATATAGTAGCAAGAGTGCATGCCAAGCAGATAATGATACAAATACAGCCTCCAATATTAAATTCTGTGGAGTTGGACCTTGAAAAAAATGAAGTTGTTCTTATCCTTTAAATTTTTTGGAGATAATGCAATATTTCCCATCCTCAGGAAAGCCAGAGCACCAACAATTCATTATTTTTAGTTATGTATTTTTTAAAAATTATTTGTTGACTTCACTTAAAAGATTTCATATGAAGACACTGAGATGCTTTTTTAAAATTTTGCTCGTATTACTACTTTCTTTTCTATAACTTGATTTCCTCTGAAATAATTTCAAAACTGAAAAATGTCATTTTATTCACCTATGAATCATCATGGCATTACATTTTGATTAATGTAAAGCATTACAAAATACCACCAAGTTTAAATGGTAACATTGAATTGTCGAAACTGATCCTTTCTTATAACAATTGCTTTTGATGAAATGTTATCTTTCTCCAAGAGAAGAATACTTTTGTCCAAAGTAAATTTGTATTTGGATGTTACATATGTCTAGGGGGAAATGGCTTGTTTCTACATGTTGTAGCATCACTACAGGAAGGAACCAAGAAATACACAATTTCTGTACTTGACGTTTGTTCCAGTAAGATGGAATGATAGAATCTGGTTTTCCTCAATGTCCTTTTACAGTGAAAAATCTCTTTCCAGGCAACGTATTGCCCCATTCTGCAGCTGCCCCATAAAACTGGTCATAAAAGCTAAGGTCTGGCTAGCACTGTGCAATTTTCTGAGGGCAATCAGTAGCAGCTTCCTAAGGAAATGTGTCAGCACAGGCTGACAAGTACAGTGCTAATTCCTTTATATAATAGCATATGTCATGTAATAGCAGTGTATGTCATTCCCCCTGCAGTGGTTACTGGTCCTATGTTGGATCTTCTTTGTGGTGTTCAGCCCTGTAACTACAAGTTGATCAAATGCTTCCTTTCCCTTAGATGTGAATGGAGGTATCATTTGTCTTGAACATCTCTCCCATGAAATCTGTGTGACCGGTATCCTCCAGGTATAAAAATCATGACAGATGTCCTTAATGAATATTTTGGCTCGGAAGAATTGATTTAGAAAGCTAGGGGGTTTTGAGGTTATTGTTTTCAACGTTGCAGGCTGTCATTCTAAATCTTAGTGCTGATGGAGAAAGGAAGCAAAAATACTGCCTGTACTCAGAAATGTTTTGGAGTTTCATGACAAATCCAAGAGCCCTTTGAAATCACAAAGTCATGACAGCAACAATGCATTTTTTTTTATCGGTAAACAATTTTGCCTATTCTTAATGGAAAAAATAGAAGAGACAAAATAATGAAAAGAGCATCTACTTCATGTCTATTCAGTAGTACCATACTATTGATACTAGAAAATACTGAGTACTTTGTACCAACATAATTCTTTGATGTTTTTGAAATCATATCTAATTTTCTTTTTAAAGCTCTTTTCAGCCTTATTAATGCAAAATGTTTTGCTGGCCTTTGCATGGGTTTGGGTTAGTTACTTTATGGTTCTGATGTACTGACAGCAATCTTAATTCCATTTGGTACTTTAATTAAGATTTGGGCATAAGTAAAGAAATGGCTTTTACAGAGCAATAATTTTGAAGCTGATAGGTGCTACAGAAGACCTGAATGCCTTTCTTCTTCCTCACAAAGGTCAAATGCCTCCCTAATGTAGCTGAAGTTAAGTAATTGTAAGTAGTTGTGCTGGCACTTGTAAAGTCACTGGAGGCTGAGGAGCTGATAGGGCAGAAGCAGGCAGGTGTAAGCAGCCATAAAGATGGCTGGTTAGAAGGGGAAATGGCTGAGCAGAAGAATATTCCTGCCAGCCTGGGAGCTGTGAACCTGGGGACCAGAAGCATCCTTGAAACATGCAGCTGGACTCTTTGAAGCACAGCTGGGCACCGAGAAATGGGACGCCTCCTGAGACTGCACTGATGATCACAAAACCAAGAAAGTCTAACTTCCATTTATTGTCAGAAAAAGTGGGGAATTTAAATTAGCCTGAATAAACAGAGCAGGTCTCTGAGCAACCTCATCTAGTTGAAGATGTCACTGCTCATTGCAGGGAGGTCAGACTAGATGACCTTTGAATGTCCCTTCAAACCCAAACCATTCTATGATTCTATAATAAAGAGGGTGGCTTGCAGGTATCCTTCTTTCTGTAGATTTATATGTGACAGTTTGACTTGATTTTTTTTATCATCTGTCACCATAATCTCGAAAATTTCTCTGCAAACACTTATGGAAATAGCAGCAAAACCTGAGAATTACTGAAATGTATGAAGGCTGAGCAATGACGAGGGTTGGCAGTGCGGAAAGAGCTTTCCTTGGACATGCCTTCAAACTAACAGTTGGAAAGAAAGTCCTAGTCACTGTGGGAGCTGAGATACTACAACACTTCTCTCCGTAGTCTGATTAACTCAGGCATATCTTTACTCCTCTATTAAGTCTAACATTTTGAATATAAAATCATAAAATGAAGTTCTGGTTACTTATGTAAAGTCTTAGCAGCGTGGCTTTAATTCTTAATGGGAGTAGCAAATTTCAGGTTTCCGGTCTATGTGTAGGCTCAAGGATGTTTCTCTTCAGACAGTATGAGTCAGCTTTACCCGAAGAAGTGCAGAGTTCAGTGTGCAAATACAGACAGAGTTTCTTATGAAGGTCTTTCTGTCCCACTTACAAGAGAACAGGGATGAGGTTGTGTTGGATATCTCCTGCATGAGAATATCTAAAACTGTCATTTTCATTGCAGTCTGCCTGTCTGTCCTGTCCTGTTTGCTTTCTTTTGCTGATAATTATTTTTTCCTGAAGTTTTGCCACATCCATTAACCTTTACTATAAAATGCTGCAGATGGAATTTCAAAATCATTGAGGATCGTGGACTTGAGCATCAGATTTGTTAACATAAAAAAGGAGGATCAACACCAGTAGAATACCATCCCAAAATTTTACTAACACAGAGCTTGTATTGTCTTTGCTAGGCCCGCAGCTGTATAGTCCCAAATTCTCTCCTGTGCTTGTTTCCTGTGCTTGTTTCAGATGTGAGCATCTGATCATCTTGTCTTATGAAAACTCTCCATCCACTGGGCTGTATGTAGGGGTGAGGTGTTAGGATTGGTAATTTGGGTGTCAGCATAAAAGAGCAAAAGCAGAATATTAACAGTGATGTTCATACAGCAGAATATGAGGCACAATGTGTGATGGCTGGCTTCTTCAACCATCCTGTTCAGTGTGTGACTGACAATGTGTTATCTCTTCTCTGCAGTACGGGATAAAGAAGAAGGAAGAAAAGGAAGCAGAGGCCCAGGCTGCACTGGAAGCTAATGCTGAAGGAAGTCTGACGCGCCCAAAGAAGGCGATACCTCCTGGCTGCGGGGATGAGGAGGAGGAGGAAGAAGAGAGCATCCTAGACACAGTCATCAAATACCTACCAGGGCCCCTGCAGGACATGTTCAAGAAGTAATAGCTGCAGACTGTTAGTTGGGCATAAACAGTACTGCAAAGGATTTCTCTTTTGCCCAATGGGGATTTACAATCTTGCCATCCGTTACGCAGCCCTCCCCACCTCTGCCCTCTACTGCTCACTAGGAGTCCCTTCGCTTCCCATTCCCTTCTGACTGCTTCTTTCCCTTCCCTCCACCCCAAGACTCATCCATTCCTTTTTTTGTACATAGTCACATCCAGTAGATGCCTCTGAATGGATGTAAAGATTAAAAAGCTGCAGACTACACAAATTTTATTATAAGCCATAGTACTATGTATGTTAAATAAGGCAACTGTACAGTAAGCATAGAAAGGAACAACCTCATGTGCATTTCCATCCAAAACAGGAAGGAGTGTTCACTAAGTGTGGACAGTGGCCTCTTTAATTTTCTTTAATTATCTTTTTATTATTATTGATAGTAATTATTAATCATTATTATTAATGTTCTTGTTAACTGGCTCACACTAGCCAATTGTTGTTGAGCACATCTGCCCTTGGAAGGGAAATCTCCATTCTTCCATGGAAGCAGAGCTTTTCTGTTTTAATTCCATCACTGGCATAAATAGGAGATCATTTGGAAGGTAAATCACACATGACTTACACAGCTGACATCACTCAGAACTGTGGAAGGAGTGAATCATCTGCCCTCAACTTCTGGTAGAAGTTAAATGCCTCAGAGTCTAAGCAAGAGTCATGTTACTTTGGGAATTAGCCATACACTTATCTTGAAAGAGCAGATATAGTTGCCATACAGAGAGCTGAAACCACAGGAGAGTGCACGATGCTGTGGTAGAGGACCTCCACAAACCTTTTGAAGCCAATGACCAAGGACACGGGCTGCTCTGATTAACTAAACTTCCTCCTTCTGCCCAGTGCCATATTCAACTGCCCCATTCCCAGCAATGCTTGGAGGATTTGGTTTCCGGCATATTGTTGTGGCTGTGTCCTCCCCACCACTTCCTGCAGTGTGTGGGAGAGTGCGGTGGCCTGAACGTTAGCCATGGCCCTGGAGATCCAGAAATCCTGGATTTGCCTGCTATGTATCGTGCTAAATTACTGTGTTGCCTTGGGGAGGTCACTTTTTTCTGCCCCAGCCAGCTTCTCGAGCTGTAAAATATAGGTTTCAGTCTCTACCTACTCTAAAGACATAAAGTGAGGATGTTTCTCCAGTGCTGTGCAGGAGCTGATTATAACAGTGTGTAGCACCCCTTAATGCTAGTAGGGTGGGAGGAATTCTCTCTCTTTACCATTATCTTTGTTGCCTTTCCCAGACACAGATACAGAGGGCTTCTCAATACAGCACTGTAGGTATTGAGTCACTGCATAAGATAAGCCAAATTCTACTGAAGATGTTGACTTGCTAGTACATACACAGACTCACATACATAGACAGACTTATTCTGAACACAGACTCTTATGATCAGGTGTCTGGCTTGTCATCTGAAGAGCTGATCCTGGAGTTTTTCCATTTAGCTTGGTCTCTGTACTTGCTGCTGTGACACCATCATGCCATGTCAGTCTCACAATCTTGTAAGAGAATCAGGGTTTGTCTGACAGAACTAGCATTGCTTGTCCCTGTCATGGGAAAAACAAAAGTCTCCTAAGTACATGGAAGAGATTTGGAACCAAATACATGCTTTCTACTGACAACAACAAGGAAAGAATCTCAGACACTTCATCATGTACTTAAATCAAGCATTTTACTTCAATGGAACTTCTTTGATGTACTTGTTCAGTGCAACTGAGTTTAGGCAAATGAGTTTAGGCAAATTATCTCAGTACTTTCCTGAATAAGACATTTTAAAAGATATTTATCATCTTTTCAGGTAAGCAGAAGAAACCTGCATCATGGTTAAGGCAGTGAGCTTGTGAACTCTGTGCCTTTTAGCAGCATCTGTCGTAATAGGGCAAAATATTATGAAAGAGAAGAAATATATTTGTTTTGCCCTCCTCACCCAATTCTTATTCATCTGTGATAGTCTTTGCTTCTTCACAAATAACTTCAGCCATAAGTTTCTACCTAATCCAAGGTGGAAGCTGAGGAAGTTTGATCAACAAGTCAGAACCAGCTAATAAAGATGCAACTTATTTCAGGCTGGATATACAAGCAAGATATATTCATTCAAGTATAAGCTGCCAAGGGCTTCTCAGGGGAAAGAGAAGGCAGGTTTTATTCTTTCAGATAATGTCAGTGGTTTTTTGCCCTAACTTTCATTTAAAGCAAGATGAGTGTCTCCCCCCTAGGACCTTAATGACCCAGAGCACTCTTTATCTCTGAAACGATGCTTGGGTATGGCATAGCAGTGTTGAGCAATTTACCATTTTCTAGGGAGAGTGTCCTACTCACCCCATACAAATTCAGCCACTAGTAAGCTGACCCTATTTTAGTAAACCTCAAAGAATTGAAAACTCTCCTTCTGTCACAAAGGCAGCAGCTGTTTTTGATGCTCTGCAAAATACAACACCCCCGAAAGCTAAAAGGCAGAGGCTGGCTCTTTGCTTCAGCCAATCATTGCTAGCGAAATCTGCCAGCCCAGATCACACCGGAACACTGACATCAACACTTTTGAAATCCTCTGACTAATCTCTGTGGTCTGCATCCCCCAATACGTCAGTAGAACCAGCAGAAATGTGCCCCTGCTAAAAGGAACACATCCATTCATATTTTCCCCTGGCCTTGTGCTGGAAAACTCTGCAAACAAATAAAGAGCTTATTCAGCTTTGCTTTGGCCTGTCTCTACCACTTGCTGGTTGACTTTTCTCTAGCCCACATCATGGTTCCACTTCCTCATCCAGCCAAATACTGTTCCTGACACAGATTCAGAATTTTGTGCCTGGTGTCCTCCTTGCAGAATGGTACTGCCAATTTTTTGTTTGCTTTCACAGCCACCCTGGCAGCTTGATGTGCATGTGTGTGCCCTTATGTGTGGAAGATGAGGAAAACGGAGAAGAAAGGGAGAAGGGAGAGAAAGGAAGAGTGTTTGGTATTATTTTTTCTTACTGTACCTCAGCAGCTGTGCCACTGAATGATTGGTCTATGTCAGGATCTTGTGTGGCCTGTGCTCAAATTTTGTAAACAGGTAATGCTATCCCTGGGCTCAGAGCATTAAAAATACTTCTTTTGTGAGCTGACCTCCTGAGCTGTCTGAACATCTGGATCCAAACCCTGAAGAGGGTTGTAAGTATTCTGTGCTGAGTTTGTTAGCCCTCATACCAAGGTCACAGAGCTGGAAGGAAAGGGAAACATTACATAACGTTTGCCAAGTCTTTTTCATTGTGGGACCTTCCCAGCCCAGCCATGTGTCATCACTTCTGTACCTCAGCTCTCCACACCCACAGCAGCCCTTCCTCCGTAGGCAGCACAGAGTTCAGCCAGATGTGAGCTGGTAATTCCCATTTTACTTTTCCTTTTCTTTCAATAAAGAAACATGACAGAAGACTTACCACAGGTACTGGACAGGTTTTACCTCACGTAACTTCTGGCACCTTGCATGAGTTCTGCACCTCTCCTCAAGTCATTCCACTGTTCCCAAAGTGCCTAAGCCATGCTGAACAGACTCGAGAGCAGGCACTCTCCCCTCCCTTCCGCCTATCCATTTCCCTTCCCACTCTGAACTGGCAACATGGGACACAGAAACCTTTGGCTCATGTATGGATGTGAGAAGCATTGTCTCAGACATGTTCCCCCTCAGCGCTCAAGCAGGTGTTGAAGCACTTAAACAAGACCAAAGAGAAGCATGGTTCATTGTTTGGATTCTGAGTATCTCTTTGTCTTTTCATGCCATTGTTTTATTTACATCACTGCTCTGTTCAATCTCAGGTAAATGAGGTCTTTTGTTCTTTTGACTAGTTCTTATTTACACAGAAAGGTTGGTGGCTAGACACCGCAGCCATTGTCCTTCACAGCTCCAGGACCTTACTGGTTAGTAAAAAAAAAAGTCAAAGGGCCTCCACATTTGGAGGGTAAATGATTTAGTTTGCCACTGACCTTGTGAACTCATGTTTCTATTTAGAGAAAGCCATATGAAATCAGACTGCAATATTAATTATGAATGCTACTCTTGTGTTTAAAATAAATAAAACAAAGTATATAAGATCATGTGCTAAATCACTTTGGAGTTCCTCTGTCTATGTTTCTAGTACCATACATTGGCTTAGGTCCCTCCCAGCCCCTCTCCTTTGTCAAGAAAGACCGTATCATTGCTGCTGAATACATCTTTTTGGCAAGCTTACTGTGCTAGAACAAGCATTGTTAGAAATTAGCTGTTGTGACCTCAATGTAATGTCTTACGTATCTGAAAGTTGCCTGTATCTGTTCTGAATATATGTTATCAAGGTAACTGTTTCTTCATGCACTGAATTAGTAAAATGTTTCAGTACTGTAATTTAAAAATTGCTTGTTTTCTCTCTTTCTCATACACACAGAGCAAAATTCAACTTAGCCATGCATTTTCTCACAGAAATGCTCCCCAGCTTTCTTTCAGATGCATGCAGTACTCTCTAAGCAACTAGAAGATGATTTAAAGTAGAGACTTTGTGAATGTGAATTACATTTGTTATTTGCCTGCTATTTTTTCCTGCATGATGTGGGTAAATGGTATGATGTTCTTTTAAAATGGAATCACAGCCAATAAAAAAAACAGTGATTTCATACATTTTTTGCAATGATTTCATGTGAAATTCCTATAGACTACACTTGGAAATCAAAGTATGGATGCTGATATACAAATAGAATGGTAACAGAACCGAGGAGAAATGTGGATATTATTTGAATGGATATTTTCATTTTTTCATTTGTCAAAAACACTGATGAGGTTTGACATCTACAGATGATTATAAAATTTTAAGTAAGTTTTGCTATTAGGAATTAGTTTTCCTTAGGAAGAGCAGAACGACATTCCTTTGAAAGAAAACCTTTGGGTGGCAAGTTGCACACAGCTAAGCTTCATCTTACTTGCTTAGAGACAAATCAGTAGTTGCTACGTTCAGCATAAAAGCATTGCGTCACGTTAGCAAAAGAAAGAGAAATAATAATACATATCATAGGAAATGCTGATACCCTATCCCCTAGGGAAGCTCTTCCTTAGGAGCAATGCATGGCGATGTGTTGGCAGAAGCAGCCGCCGGACTGTCACAGAGAATCAACCCATGTTTTTTGCATCATATAACACCTACTCAGACTTTGAGCCCAGCACAGCCAAGGGCAACGCACGCTAATGCTGCTGCAGCCTGTGTGTTCAAGGGCGGGCTCTTCAGTTACTCAGAGTTCCAGGTGAGGTGTGTGTTTGAGGAAGTACTTTTCACTGGCTCCCCGAAGACACAACCAGCTCATCGTAACCAGAATAATCATGTCAGACCAGAGTGGTCAGGAGAGAGAGTTCAGATACCAAAGAAGGAA
Source organism: Pluvialis apricaria (assembly GCA_017639485.1). Lineage (NCBI taxonomy): Eukaryota > Metazoa > Chordata > Aves > Charadriiformes > Charadriidae > Pluvialis > Pluvialis apricaria. The sequence goes on along the minus strand of CM030044.1, from coordinate 52,001,069 downwards.
AGCAGGTGACTGCGACAGGCTTTGTTTTGCAATGGGGGTAAACTATTCTTTGGAACACGCTTCAGCCTTCTTACTGAAAAGATACAGAAGGATAATTCCAGTGGTTAAACTGGTGCAATCTACATTTTCCCAGTTTCAAAGTACACTTTTTCAGGGAAAACATTCTCCAGAGGAGAACAAGACAAAAACAAAGAAGCAGGCACATCATGAGTGGTTTTGGTGAAAAAGAACTCCAGTTATGGAGGTGCATTAGTGATCCGCTTCTCAGACACTGGTCCTGGGATGCAACGATTAGCCCTACTGCAAGCCTTCAACATTCACTGACAGCAATGGAGGCACAAACTACATGCTTGGGGCAGATATTAAACTTCTAAATGAAAAGTTGGGTGCAATGATACTCACCACTGGTTGTCCTGAGTAAGTGCATTCTAATGGCTTCGTTTTAATTTTCTTCCGGAAGTACCATGGACAATCTAGGCCTCATAAAGCTGTCTTTGAAAATGGAACTCAAACGAAGGCTACTGGAGGATGCTGGCACAATGCTGTCCTGCGTGTTCGCATCCCAGGAGGTTTGTGGCGAGCATCAATAGCCTCAGTTAAAAAAATTCAGCCAAGATTTTTAATTCTCCCTCTCCAACTGTACCTCCTCTCTTCAGGAAAAACAAGGTTACAGCTGCATTTGAATATTCTTTGTTGAAGGTAGCTCTGCTGCAGCCTGTTCCTGCAGATTTTACAGATGGTTTGAGATAGATGCTGAAAGGACAACTGAGAAAGACAAATGGCTGGAGTATGTGATGTAAAACACCCATGCTTTCCTGAGCCTTCAATATTTAAAGGGAAGAAGAATTCTGCTAGTGCTGTGGGATGGAAACAATTTTTTCGTCTGAGATTTGCTTTCCTCCCAAACCCCGTTTTTATGCTAGAGGGTCAGATATAGGAGTGTATTTGGCAAGTTCAAGCTGCAGCAGCTGAGAGTGTTTGAGTCAGAAAACAAATTCTTTAAAACTTATGTTTCAGCTGGGCTATGAGAGGTTGAGGCTATGGCAAGCAACAACTGCCCAACTGAAAATGTAGTTCAGTTCTGTTTCATTTTTGCTAAAATATTATTTTAAAACTTACACAAAATAGAACATCATCTTTCCAATTTGTTAGCTACTGGTCAAAGAAGTCAAACCCAAGCAAAGGCTAGTCTGAATGAGAAGGGACAATGTCTACTGAAATGGAATTAAGGTGTTAAGACTTTGTATTCTGTTCCAGTTTTCACTTTGTTGGTGCTGAAAATAGCTAAAATATGTGTACAATCACTTCAAAGTTGGTTACGTAGGCCATAATCGTGAAGCCCACGTATAATTGAGATGGGACTCTATTATTCCAGTTTCATAGCCTGATAAGCTGTGAATTTTCTGCGTATATGAACCCAATATGTAGCAGCTGGCTTTTAAGCTGTGGAAAATGAGACACCTTTCCAGGTTTCCATATCTTATGAACAGCTGAACAGGTGCTCATCAGATACTCACCCCTCAGCCGCAAAGAATCCTCTTTCTTGTGAAGACTGAGCATGGTAAATCTCAGACCAAATGTCAACATTTTAAGGTGAATGCATTTACAAATGAATAGATTAGTAGAGATCGACTCTCTGGAAAAATATCTTGGTACTGAAACTCACCTGGGAGTCTTGGGGACAAAACTCACAACTATTATTCCTTTCTAAGTAAGTAATATATAAAGAAATTCCAGCACACCTATTGCCAACTACTAGCAGACAATCGGGTTACAGATTGAAAGCCCTTCTTCTTTAGGTGACTAAATAAAGAATTGGTTTTCACAGTGCTAAATGGGGATGAGATGCAAGGCATTTGGATGTTTTTCACATCATGTTAGAGTACAGCATTAGGAAGCTCCTAATGATCTCTTGCTTTTACCTAAAAAAACCAAAGATCCTTCATCCCCTGTGGGACAGCAGCCATTTTTAGTGTAGAGATGAGCCAGACTAGCTTAATTGGTTATGACAAAGACAGGAAAAATAAAATGTCCACTACACAGTTAAAATCATGGGCTGGCAGATGGCAATCGCTCATGTTTTTTTTATGTCAGCTCAACACAGCTCTGCACTACATTCAAAAGGAGAAAAGTGAGAATAGAACATTTTAGTGGAAATTTCCCGGGCAGTCTACACAAGTTCTCTGATTCACCAAGGTTGTGAGGGATAGCTCAGCAGGAACACTACAGTCATGCACAAGAACAGGCTGTGGAGAGCCATCCCCATGCAAAGCACAAGAGAGAACTCTGTCCAGTTATTAGTCTCTATTTCATCTGCCTGAGAAGAAACCAGAGCTAAAGAGCTCCTCATTTTCCCCCACTAGTGAAGTGAGCATAATGATAATGACCCCTCTTTGAGATGTCCCAGTGAAACGCACTGTCCTTTACATAAGCAGGCTTCTCTGAGGACACTTGCAACTCAGATGCCAACAATATCCAAGGAACGTATGTCAGAAAGACTCTTGGGAATGACGAAATGAAACAAATGAAAGAGGTGTGACTTAACCAAATGTTGTTGTAGGCTATGACACTAACTAAAATTAGTTATAGCAGCCCAGGTGATAGTCAGATATTTAAATGCATTTATTTTTTCAGATGGAAATTTATTTACCTGCTGTAAAATCCACTACATACTTATATAAGTGGAGCACATGAAGTGCTCCCTTAAAGAGCCAACTGTGCTTCATAAGCAGCTTAGCAATGGGACAGACATAGTCAGTTCACTACGTGAAACCTACCTGCTGTTGATTTTTTTTCCCCTGCATGAACCCCACAGAGGCCAGTTGAAGGAGACCTGCAAGGTATTTAAATCAATATGCCTTTGCCACAAGGGGACTTCTCTTGTCCCCAAGTTCAAGCTTTACTTAGGAAGACACAAGTGGTTGTACAGGGCTTCCATATCTGGAGAGTGCCCTCCAGGGCCTTGCTTCTTGTGCTCGGTATTGCACATAGCACATGCCCTTATACTGGAATTCGGGAGACGGCCTATGACGTTTCAGGTTTATAAGGTCCAGGAGTATCCCATTCAGGAATCGGGGGATAATTACCTACTGCTTCTTCTTGCCTACCTGAAAGTTAATGCCTAGAGTGATGTCATTCAACGTGGGCTCACCAAATCCACTTTCTTCCACTCTGGAGTTGGAAAATCAAAACAGGCTACCCAGGAGTGAATCAGTATTTTCTCCAAGCCGCCACTCCTTGCTCACAGATCTGCTTTAAGCACAAGCCTGTGCAAACAGGAAGCCTGAACTGAAGCAGTGGCAGATATGACATAACTTTGAATCGGGGAGCAGACGTCCCACTTGGCCTGCAGTGCACCTGTTGAGCACCGCAGTATCAATGAGATTGTTTATTATCCAGTGTAGCCAGGACTTACAAGAACGGCTACCTGATAGAGTCTTTTTGTGTGAGCTAATGTGCCTAATTCATTTGGTTCCCTATTAAGCCTGGCACAGGCCCTCTGAGACCAACGTCCTAAAGAGCTCTTTCCTGTGAAATTCTGTGATGGTGAATCACTGATGAACCTAGCAGGAACAGGTGGAGACAGCAGTCCTACTTTCAGCTGTGCTTCCAGAATATTTTTTGTAACATTACTTTGATGTAGCAGGTTGTTTCTTTTTGTCTATTAATTTTAAGAAATGTATGGCAAGCTTAACCTGGTGAATGCTTTCAGAAGCCTCATACATGAACAGTTCCAGCTCAGAAATTGAAATTGAAGAAAATACTTCAGCTTGAAGGAAAAAAATACCCATTGAGATTATTGGCGTGACCTTGGTGGAGGGTGACAGACTGACACCTGTACATACCCTTGGAATCTGTCATGGTTTGGGCCTGGCTGGCCACTGAAACAAGCGGCAGATGCTCTCTTTTACTTCTTTCCCCTTCAGGGGAGGAAGAGCATCTCTCTTCAGGGAGAGAAGGATGAGAGAGAAAAGAGACTTATGAGTTTTAAAAAAACACCCTAAACTACTTTGATGAAAATATTAATAAAATAGTAAAAAAGAAAACAATGGAATACATACAATATATACAAAACCATATTGAGCTCCCAGGATGATGATCACATCACTGGCAGGCACTGGAAAAGTCCCAGACTGGACTCGGAGACAGAGGGGAACTGAATTCCGGATCTGGATTCAGGAATGCATGGATCGGGATCAAAGGCAGACGAACAGACAGAGTCCTCCGTGGACACTGGCCATCGAAGAAAGAGAACTGACCCTTTGATCCCTCACCTTCTATACTGAGCATGGCGTAGATGGGATGGAATACCCTGTTGGTCAGTTTTGGGTCACCTGCCCTGTCCACCTCTCCCTGCAGGTGGGACCCCTCTAAGCTTTTCCGCTTCCGACCCTCCAACGGGGCACATAACAAAGACCTTTGTTGTTATAGCAACATATAAGCAAGAGCCTCTCTGCATATCATTCCTTGGCATAAATTATAAACAATCAGGTCTTATCACTCTGGGAGCGGACAGTGGCTGTTAATTTCATGGAGTTCAGTTAGTTAGAAGAGGTTTAGCTGAAAAGTAAAATTACTGAACAGAAAATCGGTTCTGTTTTACCTCAAACCAGGACAGAAGCAACAGTATTGCAAACAGGAAGGTGTCAGACTTCCCAGGCTGACATGGGAATTATTAAAGCCCCAAAGCCTGTCAGAGTGCTGACTCTAGAACCCAAAATGTCTGGCACAGTGCTCACATTCTGCTGTCAGCCCAGTGCTGGGGCAAGCCAGTGTGGGTGTCAGCAGCAACATGACCAGATGTGTTCCCTGCTCCTTGAAAGACTGATGAGAAGTTGACTAGGAACTGTTTGTGCTGACTGTCCTTCCAACACAGCTTGAGGAGGTCTGTGTTTCAGCAGGCACCTTGCAAAGGAGCTGGGGGACTGTCTGTACTCAAAATATTTTCCTAGCGCTTCTGCTGTGGGACTGTGCTCCCAAATAAATCATAGCTGCAGTCCCCAGCTCAGTTCACATGGGCGTAAACCCATTTCAGAGTGAGGTCAGTGATTTTTCCTGTGTCAGTGAGAACTTCCAGTTAGCTTGACAGGTTGGGCTAACTGGTCATCACAAACAAACAATATCTGGACAAGCGCTTCTCAAGTTCCCCTTTTGAACAGATAAACTCAGCAATGCCTTATACCAACTGTTTTCTTTAGTTTGCAATTTCATCAAAACAGCCTGTTTTGCTTAACCTATCCAGCACTCCACCTCAATGTTTCCAGAGATCAAAACAGTTAATGTTTGCTCAAGGAAGGGATCTGCCCTCTACTGCAGCTCTACTTCCCTGTACTGAAGGATGAGGGCAAGCCATAACGATACTGATGTGAAAAAATGCTGGCAGCAAGTAATCTCACTACTGAGTATAGCCTTACCCTCAGTGCCTCTGCTTGATCTGTCTCTGGTACATTTAATGCTGTAAGGGTCGAAGGATTAATTATATACTGTACAAGATGAACTAAGGAATGGATTTCCCATGAGTGTTTTCTAAGTACCAATTATTATAAAAGCTGGTATTTTGAAATTATTTTTGCAGTTTTATTTCCTGTGCAGCGAATGATCTGCCTGCTCTGTACCACTATTAAAATGATGTGCAAAACCTGCACTCTTGCATCAGGCTTTGGCTGTGATGTTGTTCATCCTTGTTAGTCAAAAGGAGATCAAATTAATGAATGGGAATAAAGAATGGCAGCAAAAGAACCTCTGCATGAAAAGGAAGAAACTTCAGCTGCCTGAAGAAGCTGGCCTGGTCAGCAGTCAGTGCTAAACTAAGACTAAGGAAACTGTGTTTCCTAGCTGTGAGCAGGGAAGGTCCACACTCTGTAGCCCTGCCCACAGCATTATTCTGTGTGGGTTGAATCCCTATAGTGAGGAAAAGTAACTGGGGAAAAAGATATGACTTGAAGCAAAAGAGGGATTTGTGGCAACCCCTGTGTTAAAAACATGGAGCTGGCACAACTCTGGTGTCTCACTCACTCCTTACAACCCTGGTAATGGTTATAGCAACAGAGTAATCCTGCCCTGAAGAGTAAAAGGCAGACTGAGGAGGTGTGGAGAGGCTGAGCTGTCCCTCTCCATGCTCTTTGAGCCCCAGGGCTCCAGCATGTAATCTGTGTACATGTCGTTATTTTCCCTGTCTGGTTTTTATTCCTGAAGTTTTGCTTTCATCTACAATTCCTTCTTCCCTGTGCTGTGCACCCTCTACCTCTCTGCAAGCTCTGAACACACCTAAAGTTCTCCCTTACATCTGTATCACCCACCCTTGCCTTTCTGTCTCCCAAGAAGATTTCTCACAATTTTCTTCTACCTTTACCAGGATTCTGCTCTTGCTCACTCATCCACTGCTAATCTTGCGTGCTCTTTTCTTCCCAACATTCTGGTGCATCATTCACAATCTTTTTTCCAACAGCAGCTATTCATTATGTTTCTCTTCCCTTTCTTCCTTCCTTCCATTCAGTAGGTTCACACAAAATAAAGTAGCTTTTTCTGTCCTCATGGTGTAACCATGATTTATCATTCCAGTGACTTGACATGAAAGTTTTCTGAATCCCCCCAAATTCCCCAAACACAGGTTATATAAACAGGTTGAGGTATATTGGATATGCAGTTTCCTGTTCAGAATTTCCAAGACTGTCCAGCCTAGCCTTGAACACCGCCAGGGACGGGGCTTCGACAACCTCTCTGGGCAACCTGTTCCAGTGCCTCACCACCCTTAAAGTGAAAAACTTCTTCCTAAGGTTTAATCTAAACCTGCCCTCTTCCAGCTTAAAGCCATTCCCCCTCGTCCTATCACTACATGCCCTTGTAAAATGTCCTTCCCCAGCTCTCCTGTAGGCCCCCTTTAGGTACTGGAAGGCCGCAATAAGATCTCCCTGGAGCCTTCTCTTCTCTAGGCTGAACAGCCCCAACTCTCTCAGCCTCTCCTCATAGGAGAGGTGCTCCACCCCTCGGATCATCCTTGTGGCTCTCCTCTGGACACGCTCCAGACGTTGCCCTTGGCTGTGCTGGGCTCAAAGTCTGAGTAGGTGTTATGTGATGCAAAAAACATGGGTTGATTCTCTGTGACAGTCCGGCGGCTGCTTCTGCCAACACATCGCCATGCATTGCTCCTAAGGAAGAGCTTCCCTAGGGGATAGGGTATCAGCATTTCCTATGATATGTATTATTATTTCTCTTTCTTTTGCTAACGTGACGCAATGCTTTTATGCTGAACGTAGCAACTACTGATTTGTCTCTAAGCAAGTAAGATGAAGCTTAGCTGTGTGCAACTTGCCACCCAAAGGTTTTCTTTCAAAGGAATGTCGTTCTGCTCTTCCTAAGGAAAACTAATTCCTAATAGCAAAACTTACTTAAAATTTTATAATCATCTGTAGATGTCAAACCTCATCAGTGTTTTTGACAAATGAAAAAATGAAAATATCCATTCAAATAATATCCACATTTCTCCTCGGTTCTGTTACCATAATATTTGTATATCAGCATCCATACTTTGATTTCCAAGTGTAGTCTATAGGAATTTCACATGAAATCATTGCAAAAAATGTATGAAATCACTGTTTTTTTTATTGGCTGTGATTCCATTTTAAAAGAACATCATACCATTTACCCACATCATGCAGGAAAAAATAGCAGGCAAATAACAAATGTAATTCACATTCACAAAGTCTCTACTTTAAATCATCTTCTAGTTGCTTAGAGAGTACTGCATGCATCTGAAAGAAAGCTGGGGAGCATTTCTGTGAGAAAATGCATGGCTAAGTTGAATTTTGCTCTGTGTGTATGAGAAAGAGAGAAAACAAGCAATTTTTAAATTACAGTACTGAAACATTTTACTAATTCAGTGCATGAAGAAACAGTTACCTTGATAACATATATTCAGAACAGATACAGGCAACTTTCAGATACGTAAGACATTACATTGAGGTCACAACAGCTAATTTCTAACAATGCTTGTTCTAGCACAGTAAGCTTGCCAAAAAGATGTATTCAGCAGCAATGATACGGTCTTTCTTGACAAAGGAGAGGGGCTGGGAGGGACCTAAGCCAATGTATGGTACTAGAAACATAGACAGAGGAACTCCAAAGTGATTTAGCACATGATCTTATATACTTTGTTTTATTTATTTTAAACACAAGAGTAGCATTCATAATTAATATTGCAGTCTGATTTCATATGGCTTTCTCTAAATAGAAACATGAGTTCACAAGGTCAGTGGCAAACTAAATCATTTACCCTCCAAATGTGGAGGCCCTTTGACTTTTTTTTTTACTAACCAGTAAGGTCCTGGAGCTGTGAAGGACAATGGCTGCGGTGTCTAGCCACCAACCTTTCTGTGTAAATAAGAACTAGTCAAAAGAACAAAAGACCTCATTTACCTGAGATTGAACAGAGCAGTGATGTAAATAAAACAATGGCATGAAAAGACAAAGAGATACTCAGAATCCAAACAATGAACCATGCTTCTCTTTGGTCTTGTTTAAGTGCTTCAACACCTGCTTGAGCGCTGAGGGGGAACATGTCTGAGACAATGCTTCTCACATCCATACATGAGCCAAAGGTTTCTGTGTCCCATGTTGCCAGTTCAGAGTGGGAAGGGAAATGGATAGGCGGAAGGGAGGGGAGAGTGCCTGCTCTCGAGTCTGTTCAGCATGGCTTAGGCACTTTGGGAACAGTGGAATGACTTGAGGAGAGGTGCAGAACTCATGCAAGGTGCCAGAAGTTACGTGAGGTAAAACCTGTCCAGTACCTGTGGTAAGTCTTCTGTCATGTTTCTTTATTGAAAGAAAAGGAAAAGTAAAATGGGAATTACCAGCTCACATCTGGCTGAACTCTGTGCTGCCTACGGAGGAAGGGCTGCTGTGGGTGTGGAGAGCTGAGGTACAGAAGTGATGACACATGGCTGGGCTGGGAAGGTCCCACAATGAAAAAGACTTGGCAAACGTTATGTAATGTTTCCCTTTCCTTCCAGCTCTGTGACCTTGGTATGAGGGCTAACAAACTCAGCACAGAATACTTACAACCCTCGTCAGGGGAATGACTTGAGGAGAGGTGCAGAACTCATGCAAGGTGCCAAAAGTTACATGAGGTAAAACCTGTCCAGTACCTGTGGTAAGTCTTCTGTCATGTTTCTTTATTGAAAGAAAAAGAAAATTAAAATGGGAATTACCAGCTCACATCTGGCTGAACTCTGTGCTACCTACAGAGGAAGAGCTGCTGTGGGTGGAGAGCTGAGGTACTTTTAATGGGGTCAGGGCAAGACAAATAACTACATGATGAGCTGCAGGTGCCCACAGATTATTTCCTGAACTCTCCCGTGGCACCTACAGGTGCAGTCATCTTTTTAAAAGATGGATTTTCTCCTTAGAACTCATTCTGCTGAAATAAACTGGGGCCTGCTCTCTTGGTTGGTTTACCACCACAGTTAATTTAGCTTAGCTCAACAAAGTAAACCCCAGTGCAGGTCCTTTCACTTTAGCAGATTTATCCCAGAAAAAAACAATATATTTGGAATGCTCTGAACTCACTACAAATGCTGACTAGAATGAAAGAATCTTCTGGATTTTTAAGTAGAAAGAAGGTTGTTAGAGGCAGTGAGTATTGTTTCACAATACTTCTCATTCCTTTCTGAGTTTTCTGACGTGATGAAAGAATACAAAAAGGTAATATGCTTGTTGCAGTATTCCAGTAACAGCATCAAAACTGTTCTTGCTTTTTTGGTAAAGATTTCATGACATTTGAGGGTTTTCTGTGTCCTCTTTAGTGAGGAAACTTGCCAGTCAGAAGTTTCTTTTTGCCAAAAGCTGAAGGAAAATGAAATTCCTTTCTGGAAATTGACAAGGGAAAAAAGTACTGATTTCATCAAGACATTATTAAAAATCAGCCCAGTATTTAATTCTTTCCTGTTGAGAAGGAAACACTCTTCTTCTTCCAGGCAGCTCCATTAACAGGGAAAGTTAACAGCAAACACCAAAAACAAAACAGAAATAACCCTTTCAACATCTCATAAGGCAAATGATCCAAAGGCCAGAGCCTGCCTTCTTCCATGTGGGAGAAGACACCAGTAGTGATATGGAAGAAAAAATCTGTCATTTTTTTGCAAAGCTTTCCAGCTGTTCTGATATGCAATACATCACCTGGTACAGGGTTTCACAGCACACTTTACAGAGGGATCAGCCTGCTCCAAATTAATTTTCATATCTTTTGTTTCACTCACTTCCAGAAAATAAGATACTGGTTGCAGAGATGTGATCAGTCATTTCCCACTCTTGCTACCAGCGTCTACCTTAAAATTTGTGATTTATGGCTGTTTAATTTACACAGTTGTTATCCATTATTATCAAAATCAGACAGCAAGACTCAACAGCATATCCAATACGTCCCAACCTCTTTATGTAACCTGGATTGTGCATTGTTCCCTGATTAATGTTATGTCATCTCTTCACTCTCTTGAACCTACACTTTTGGCTGGAAAGCAGGCCTTTGTGCTGTCCTGATGTGATGATATTTACATGCTGCCTGGTTGACCTCGTATTTTCTCTGTTTCTGCATCTTTGAGAGACATAGGAATTCTGATGATTTATGCTGTCAGCAGGGTGAACGCAATGTTCATAACATACAGTTACATGAATAGTATTGGAACTTAATACTATGCAAAAGAAGAAGAAATCAAACTCACTATTTTTTAACTATGCCTGGTCAGTCAATGACTTATTTTTTCCCCAAGCAAAGGCAGAAAAAAATACTGAAGTTGTGAAAAGAAAATGTTTGCCATAAAAGAGAAACCTGGTTTTGATTCAAAACCAGTTTTCATTAGGAAATATAACCACTGCTGCTGCAAAATTGAATTCCTAAAATGTCTGAAGTTTTCAACTGAAAGCTGATATCTGAAGCTGATACTTCATCCCATTTCATGGTACACATGAGAAGACAATTTTTTTCTTTGTTAGCTGAAATACAGCATTAAGTTAAAGGTGGTTTAATTACCTTTTTATTAATATCTTCCTAAGGACATCCCCAAACTCCCTTTTAATTTTACTTATTTATGGATGCATTTCATTAGTGTTAATAAATGAACAGCTGTAAAATTAATGCAATTGCATGACTAGGTCAACACATTCCATAGGAAATGCTGGTTCTTCTAGTCCTGTCTTTGTCAGAACTTGGTATTTCAAGCTCTTCCTCAGCTCTTTATCCCTGTGACTTCCTTTATCACTGTCCACTTCCTCCGTCAGTTGTCCCAGGAGTCCTGCCATTTCACCTTCTTTCCTAGCAAGCATCTGCCGCACTGTGTTCTGTACTCGCCATGCATTAGTGTCGCTCCCTAACCACATCAGTGCTCTGAAGTGCCTTCCTAATGCTAAACATAACCAGCCCAGTATAATCTGAACTCTGCCAAACTGCGTACAAAGAGGCAACCTGTTTGTCATGAAAGGTAAAGCATACACAAGCAGGGAGTGCTGTGTGTCTGCATATGTTGGTGTAATGCACTCAGTCAGAGCTGTGCAAACCACCCTTCTCATTGTATTAGTTCAGCTTCAGAAGCGAATAGGGTAGAACTATAGGACTATTCCACTCCTCTTAATTTTTCTACCCTTTATGGCAAAAGATGGCTGGGGTTATGATGTGTGGGGAGCCTGACAAAGAAATAAATGGCTTTAATGCTTTTTTTCAACCTTTTGACATTAAAGTTAAACTTCAAAAAAAAAAACCCCAAAGCCTAAAAATAATGTTTCAAGTGTTATACCCTTTCCTGTAATTTTTTTTCTAAACAATTATATTCATCAATTGAGCATAAATTCATAAAGATGTTTTTCTTCCTTAGAAACTGCACTTTTCTTCCAAAAAGACTTATTGTTCCCCAGTACTAACAACACCTCACCTCTAGTTTGATGCTAAAGACATTCTAATAGTCCCACATGGACCTAATCAGTAAGGCAGAACGCTCTGTAATTCTGAAATTAACTTCTCAATTTTTCTTTCTTTTGAAGCGTACTTGGTATATTTGTCCTTGGGGAACATGGAATGAAGACTGTCTTCACAGATATTATGAAGAAACACAATGAAAGGGGAACATTTCCAAAATAACTTCTTTTTTCTGCAGTGATGATCTTGTCACCAAGAATTGTTTTTCCTCCTTGGCACTTTCCCATCCAATTGCTTTGGAGTGAATGGGGCTGCAGTTCCTTGGGCTGCATCAAAAGAAGCATGGCCAGAAGGTCGAGAGAGGTCAAGGAAGGAACCACAGTGTGATGAGGAAGCCAAAAAACCTCCATTAAGAAGAAAAAGATAAATAGAGTTAGAAACTATTTACTGACAGGTACTGACCTGGTGCTAACAGATAAAAAGAGGGTTTGGATGACATCTGTTAAAGGAAAGTAAAAATGTTTATTTGCTGATTGGTTGTATGTAATATTTACAAATAACAGAGAAAAGACAAATTCCTGCAGCATGAGTTGTATTAAAAGGACAATTATAAACCAAATCCCAGGACAAAAAAAAAGAAAAAATACATTCATGTCACAGGGCACTGCTAATTGAACCTGTCTGTGTAGGAATTAAATATTGTTTATTTTCTTGAGCAACACACATGGCTGAATGTTTTCCATGCTGCACTCACAAGTGTGCATCCACCAAACACCTATATGGAGAAGAGGAAGACAGCACTACCACAATATTAGGAAGGGCAACCACTGATGAAATCAGTACTAAGCCAGGTCACAGCTTAAAGGACAAGGACACTTTTGGTCCTTCTCAACAGAGAAGACTCAGTATCAGTGAAATACTTCCTTGTCATAAGAAGGACAGGAAGCCACAACATGCTTAAGCACATGGCCGTAGAAAATATATGGGCAATGTGTTTAAGTTTGCACTGATTTCACCCATTTTCCCTGTTGTATGACATGAAGCCTTTGTCCCAGGATACAGTGTGAGGTCCACTCATTTATCTCTAATCCAGGCACGGAAGACTGATGCTCCCACATAGACTGGCTCCCTATACCATTTCAGAGCATCCATTTTCTGACTCACCTCTTCCTGAAATTCAGTCTAAGCCTACCTAAAGACCCACTGCAGCCCACGTAGCCAGGAAGGTCCCTAGCACTGCTCACCAGGAATCCCAGATCTTTTGCTCAGTGCTATTTTCTAAATTTCTCCTCCCTTGAGAATTGATCACTGACTAGAGTCTCCCCAACAGCTTTACTCCCTCTTCTCAGACCTTGGGAGACTTTCTTCCCTCTATGGAGTGCTCCAGCTGGACAGCTGGCTGGACAACTACTTCACTACAAGTAGGAAGGGAGATACGTTGTCCCTCAGCCCCTCTAGACTCAGGGTAAGTGAATGTAACAAGCTCAATGCTCTCCATCAATTTCACTGTGCCTGAATGCCCCAAGAATGACGCTCTAACTCACTGGCTATGGCAGATACATGAAAAACTGAGGAGAAGAGCAGGCTGCATAGGGTACATATGGAAAAGCACCTTCATATGAGTAACGAATACTTTGTGAATCTGCACACACCAGCAGAAAGATACCACTGCATATGAGAAATGGGTGCAGGGCAGAATGTAACTAGAAGCATAAGAAATGAATAGAGAATGTGATTACAGAAATAAGGCAAAAAGGAAGTCAATTTTAACAAATGTTTTTGTCAAAAAAATTTTTTTAATATAGAAAACTATTTCTGGCAGTGTTTCTAAGCTACACTTTGCTTTCAGTCAATAAAAAGACTTATTCTGGGCGGTTTTCGTACAAGTAAAAGACACTCTTCATTTACAAATGCCATTTTTGACCTATCTTCAATTAACAGGAGAAATAGTGCTTTAGAGAAAGGCTTAAATAATTCAATTTTTTATGAAACATCAAAAATCTGTACAAAACAAGCTGAAATGAAATGGAACCGAGTTCTCATTTAGAAAAGAAAACATCTGTTCAATTAGACTTACTCAGGATTTTTCCTCCATTTTTTTGAATCAGCCACGGAATCATAAACCTTTTATTTTTCCCCAGGTCAGCTGGCTAACCTGCAGAGAAAAATGTCAAAAAGTATCCCAAAGCTGTAAAAGAATGGTTCACCGCATCACAGAGAGACTGAGCAATAGAAGCTAATTGAAGAAAAGATTGTCATTTACATAAACAAAATCCCTAAGGACACTGTAAGTGCTCACAAATATAGGGCACAATGACACCACGTTCTTTTATTTTCATTAGTCCATTCAAATGAAAGACAGAACAATTGGATTGTCTAGAAAAAGAATAAACCTTGAAAACAAAATGAAATGTCATTAAAAAGGCAGAAATCTAACATGAATGGATGTTCTGGGGAAGCTGACAGCAGCTGTTCTGGAAACACCAGCACCAGAGAGATTCCACACAAGGCTTCAAGTAGGCATGATTTGGGAATATAAAACACTTCTCTCTATCAGTTGCATTTTAATAAAATCAGCTCAAAAGCTGAATGAATTGGTTTAGTGCCAGTCAGCTACTGGAGATCATTATGATGTCCATGTCACATGGTACAATAATAACACTCCATGGGTCAGTGTCTGAAGGCAAAAAAGCAGATGGGTTTGTAAGGTCTAAAACATGATTTGGACAAAAAACCCAACAGGAAGTAAAATGTTTCTACATGTAAATGGGAGGGGCCGAGAGAGAACAAGAGTGGACACCACCATTCAGGAGAAGTGTCAGGTGTGCAGAGGACCTGTTATGTGGTGTGCCGTACAAAGATTCCCACTTAACCTGTACTTAACAAGTTCCTTCTCTACTGAAAGCCCCATGGAAGATGTAAACAATTTCTTCAGTGAAGTATTTCAGATATTTCATTAATATTTTGATTTGGGGCTTTGAGCAGCAGTGGTGTTTTCCAGGAATTTTGTTGCTACTTTCTTCAGTTTTCATTTTGCTACTCAGAAGAGAAGAAAAGTGAAAAAAAAAAAAAGGAAAAGCTCATAGAAAAAAAATATTTGGGGAAGGAAGAAGCCATTTTTTGATAGGTGAAATTCTGTCCAGATCCATTCTGAAGGTCTCCACTGTTTTGAGATAAACAGAGAGAGACAAAAGAGAATGTAGACATCAAGAGACAACATTTATTACACTGGTCATTGTAGCTGTGCCTGAAGAAGGCAAATTAGGACAAAAGGATCATTTGAAATACAGATGCCTTGTGCTGAAGAAAAGTCTCTGCTGACATTTATGTTTAAACTCTGTATTTTCCACAACTTATCTATTAAACTGTGAGGGCTGGAAGGAAGCAGTTTGACTCATCTGGGAGAGGAAACACCTAGTCCCTTGAATGTTTAGAAGCTGACTTCTGTCCTAAGGCTTTGGTTGATTCAAAGTGCTTGAATACAGAGCTCCTGTGATTTCTCAAACTAAAGCCTTGTCATTTGAGTCTTCATTACAGTCTGTGGCTTCACGTGGCAATTGTGCGCAATGAATGACCCTTCACCCTTGCTCACAGGAGAAGCCAAGTTTTATACTTGCACTGCCATACATGGAGATGGGATTGGCAGACTGGTCACATGAGGCACTCTAAGTATTGCCCCATGATACCTTGAAGAAATGCAGTATAAGGAGCCAGGTCCTGTGTTAAAATCTTCATTCCACCCAGGTATCCCTGTCACTCTAGTTCCATAGCAGCTGGTAGTCAAGGGCCCAGGGGACCCAGTGGTGTTCTCTTCAATCCTGCTGGTCAGGGGAGAGGGTGAGAGAAGGAGGGCACTGATAATGCAGATGAATAACTAGCTGCAGAGCTGGTGTTGGCAAAAGGATTTTGGTTCTACAACCATGGGACACTGTCAACAGATCAGCATCTGCTTGGGAGATGGGATCCACCTCCCTAAGCAGGGCAGAAGTATCTTTGCCAGGAGGATGGCTGACCAGGCAAGGCAGGATTTAAACTACGAGTGACAAGGGACGGAGAAAGTAATCAGCAGGTCTGTCACTAAGGAGCAATGGACAAGGTTGGCAAGGAAAAGGCGTGGAGTAATGTGACAGGAAGGGATCACAAAATCAACAAAATGGGGGCTTAAGCAACATTACCTCCAGCATTTCCATGTAACCACAGTGGTGCTTACAGGGGAAATCCTGGAGACACTTCTAGGAAGCCAGCATGGATTCACCAAGCAGAAGTCATGCTTGACCAACTTGATAAGCTTCTGTGATGAAATGACTGGTTTGGTAGACGATGGGAGAGCAATGGATACTGTCTACCTTGACTTTTGATGCTGTCTCCCATAAGATCCTCATAGAGAAGATGAGGAAGCACAGGCTAGATGAGCAGACAATGAGGTGGACTGAAAATTGGCTGAATGGCCAGGCCTAGAGGGTGGTGATCAGTGAAACAAGGTCTAGTTGGAGGCTAGCCAGTAGCAGCATACCCCAAGTGCCAATATGAGGTCCAATCCTATTTGAAATCTTCATTAACTATTGGGATAAAGGGGCAGAGTATACCTTTAGCAAGCTTGCTGATGACACAAAACTCTGAAGAGTGACCAATACATCAGAGGGTTGTGCTCGCATCCAGAGGGACAGGATGGAGAAATGGGCTGACAGAAGCTTCATGCAGTTCAAAAAGGAGAAGTGCAGAGTCCTGCAGCAAGAGGAGGAATAACCCTATGTACCAGTAAATGCTGGAAAGCAGCTTGCCAGAAAAGGACCTGAGGGTCCTGGTGGACACCAAGTTGAACATGAGCTAGCAATGTGCCCTTGCCACAAAGAAGGCATCCTGCACTGCCTTAGGGGGAGTGTTGCCTGCAAGTTGAGGAAGGGGATCCTACCTCTCTCTTCGGCACTGGTGAGACCACCCACACCTGGAGTCCTGGGTCCAGTTCTGGGCTCCCCAGTACAAGGGAGACGTGGACATACTGGAGGGAGTCCAGCAAACAGCCACAAAGATGAGTAAAGGACTGGAGAATCTTGCATCCAAGGAAAAGCTGAGAGAGCTGGGACTGTTTAGCCTGGAGAAAAGAAGGTACAGGGTGGGTGTCATCAATGTCAATCAATCTCATCACAATTGATCTAATCCTGAAGAGAGATTGCAGAGAAGACGGAGCCAGGCTTTTTTCAGTGATGCCCAGTGACAGGACCAGAGGCAATGGTAACAGATTGAAACACAGGATGTTCCTCCTGAACACTTTTTTACTGTGAAGGTGACTGAGCACTGGCACAGGTTGCCCTGGGAGCTGGTGGAGTCTCTCTCCTTGGAGATCTTCAAAAGTTGCCTGGACAAGGTCCTGGGCAACCAACTCTAGGTGGTCCTGCTTGAGCAGTGGGGTTGGACAAGATGACCTCCAGAGGTCTCTTCCAACCTCAGCCAGTCTGCGATTCTGTGATTTGTTACAGAAAAATTAGCATTTTCCAAGGAGACTAAGTGGACCTCTGTAACTGTGGTTATAAGAGCCAAGGCTGGACGCAGGAACATCAGGAGTTTAAAAAGCATCTTCCTGTGTCTTTTACGAAGGCCTGGCATTGTCATCAGAGTTCCTTTGACAAGGGTTAATCATACACAAATTAGAAATGCTGTTCCTGTCAGAGACTATCCAATGGGTGTCCCTATAAAAGCTGCAGGAAGACTGCAGTTACACAGTGAAGAAAAGGAAGTTGAAGTGGGGGAAGGGAAAAATATGTATTGGGTGGCTACTAATTAATTGAATTCCATGCAGGTTATGGAACACCCACAGCAAAGAAGCAGAATTTGCCCCAGAGCTGTTAAAGTATTGCTTAAGTCATTCAGAGTTTTCTGTGAAAAGAAAGACTGATACGCGTGCTAGAAGCCCCCTGACAATTTCTTCTGCTAAAAAGATCATTCCCACTTTTCATAATGAGGTTCTGACTGTTACTCTGATAGGTAACTGAAAAATACAGACTAGATCATTATTTTTCCTGTGATTAATATTTTCCTGTGCTTAATATTTTACATGAGAAGCATCATGATATTTAATAATTAATCATTTTTCATCTAATTCAGTTCAATTATCAAGATGCTCAGTTAGAATCCCAATGTCTCTTCCAGCCATCAATCTGCCAGGTGTGACAATATGCAGCTAGTTTTCCTCTCCTTGATTGCTATTTTACTACATAGTTTTCATCTGCATATTTTCAGTGAGGTTACACAGAAAAGTCTTGAAATTTTTTCTGATAGCTGTGAGATTTGGTTTGTGACAAAAATGCATACAATTTTTGTAAGAACTACTGTGTTTTGATATGCAGTTCGAAGACAAACCCCAAAAGAACCCTCCTTTGCACACCTTCTATTGATATTTCCTAGCAGTCATTCCTTATTTTCAGCAAAACGCCTCCTCAAATTGAGGAATGACTTTATAGAAAATGAAAAATTTAACTCCTTGCTCATTCCAATTGGTTCAAACCAATCTTTTCAGGTCACATCATATATTATATTCAAAAGCTTTTTACAAATTCCTGTCTGATGTCTTCTGTATTCTTGATATATTGTTTAAAAAAAATCTGAGGAGAAACTACTGAATATTTCTTCATAAAGTGAATCTGTTTTCTGAAAGTGGATTCGTTACCCGACGTGCAACAGACCAATTCTCACACACTCGGGAGACATATTGTGTTTATTCAGGCCTGGGTGCTTAGTGGTTTTCCATGAATCAAGCACACCAGAAATCATCACTATGGTATATTTTATACCCACTAATTACACAATCATACACTCCCAGTTGCAATGATTGATTATTGATTAGCATAATTATAATATCTGCTTAGTCATTCCTCGCACTATTGGACCTGCGCAGAGGAAGGGTCTTCACGTGGGCAGGGGTCTTCCTGACCTATGGGTGGGTATTTTAGTATTATAATGAAGGTAGTTCAGCTAAGGACACCTAAATGACTGCTTTCTTTGCCAAGTTGGTCATATACATAAGAAAACTTAATTAAGTCTGTATGTCTTTGATCTGGACCCTGATATTCCAGGAAGTGTACCAGAAACACTTAGGATCAGTTTCTTTGATTTTCATCTTTTGGCTTTTAACTTAGCAATTGTTTATTATTTTTCTGAAATAGCTCAGCCTGAAAAAGCCATGGTTAATTTTAAATCAGCAATAAGTGTCCGATAATTGATGTCAAAACCACAGAAAGACATGTTATAATGAATCAGGGCTCATCTGCCCAATTTTGGTGCAAACGTTTTTACTGAATTACTTGGCAAGACCCTCTGCTCATTTTATACAAATGTATTATTTCTACAACTGTATTATTAATTTAAATCAGCCATTTAACAAGTTTTATGAAGCTCTGTGGTGCACGAAAAGAGTCAGAGCTTCCAAAATGGAAAAAAAAAGAAAAGTAATTAATTCCTTAGTATGTGGCTCTGCATAGGGCAGTTATCGCTTTTCCAAGGGTCTACGAAGGACATCAAGAGCAAGAGAAGGGTAGCAAATGGACTTTTCACCCTCTAGAAAAATAAAAAGTTTTCAAACATCAATTTATTCTATCCTGAATGGGAATGAAAATATAGATAAGCAACATTCGCTGAGTGATTGAATTTGTTTAATAATTTAATTAATGGAAAAAACCTATATAGGTTTGTTTGTTGTTTGTTTTGTTTTGTTTTGTTTTGTTTTGTTTTGTTTTGTTTTGTTTTGTTTTGTTTTTAATGTATCTCTGTTGCTATTTCTGTCAACACAGCTCAAGCTGAATGGGAAGTCAAGTAGTTGGGAAGACTGGAAATCTGGGAGTGGGGCAAGATAAGCAGCAATTTAACCTACCTGGCAGGTCAGATGTATAACTGGAATACCTACTTTTTAATTTTTCCATGTATCTGACAACTGTATTGGAGTCAACTGCTACACAACACTGAAAGAATAGATGAAAATATTCTTTATGGGAATGTTTATTCCTAGAAGTAAGATTATCTGACAAGGGGCTTCACAAAATTTGTAGGACAGGAAAGGGAACAGAACAGGTACAGACAGAAACCCTCACCAACTAGCGTTAACAAAGACAATGACCTGAAAGAAAACTGCTCAGTTGCACTATTTGATAAGGAAAGAAGTGGAGCTGAGAATATGTATACCAGCAAGGCATCTGATTGAGGACTTCAAATTGGGATGATAAGGAAAAGGGAGGCAATAAGCAAACATACTGGAGCATAGATCTGAAAAAGAACCTAAACAATAAGACATTGACAAGAAACAAACCTTGCCAGTTTCACTGGCATCTAACAGCTACTGGTGCCACTCATAGGACGAGAATCTCGGTCTTTGCAGTTGATAAACTTGTGAATCATCAGGGGAGCACCAGACACCCGACTAGGAGGTTGTGGGGTGTGGCAATCAATGGAGTCATACAGACATGTTAGGGACATGCAGGGGGAAAGGATGAGGGTAGAAAGAAAAGCTTGTAAACAAGACAGTCAAGTGCGGATATGTGGAGTGTGAGAACGTTTATTTTCTCAGTTGTGGTAATAAGGAAAGCAGGGAGACAATCAGAGTCATAAAACCTGAGCAATTTGCGTTACTGAAGACAACAACCACAAGCAAACCTGGTCAGTCATACCAACTGATGGGCTATCAAGAAACTGCAGGCAAATTTGGAACTTTGCAATGGATAAGGATGCAAACCTGAGGGTCCAGGGTGTTGGAGGAGGTGAGCGAGACTATGCCAGCCAAGGAGGCAATGTGCAGGGGAAGTGGGGGCAGAAAGGAACAAAGAGGTGGAGTAGACAGACAAGGCTACAAAAGGGGCAGTCACCTATAAACTGTGGCCAGTCAGTACACTTGTCCGGCTGAGCCCTGCACATGATCACCGCAGTCTGTCCTGTCTGTTCTTTACCTCTTAACAAATTCAGTCCCCTGACTGTACATGGTAAAGCTTGCAGAGAGGAAACCTGCTCTGACAGTCACTTTGTGCACTGGGTTGGAGTCCTTGCTTCACCAGAGATGTGACTTGCATTGCTGGCAACTGGGGTCGCTTGAGGCAAAGAGGCTTCTCACCAAAGGCTGTCCTCTTCAAATGTGCCAGGATGTATACCAAGATCCCTCTATCCCATATCACAATATGACCCCCAGTGCCACCACCCACCCATCCTGATACCCATATATTTTACCAGTTGTCTCAGTGATTTAATCTGAGTAGCCAGATCTCCCCCAGAAGCCATGAAAAAGCTTACCTCCTTCCAGCCCACTCTGAATCAGAAGTCTTATTGCTACCTAATCAATCCAGTTGACATTGCAGGAGCTGTTTCTGCCCCCCTCCCGCAACTGGTGTGTGTCTGTACTTAGCTTGATTACACCAAACCACAGCTACCTGTATGGGCAAAGGGATTTTTGGCCAAATGATCAAAGACAGAAAATCAGAATCATTATTGCTAGAAGCTATCTCAGTTCCGAGCCTCAGGCAGCATGCAGGGGAGACCCAGATCTTGTCATTCTTACAGCCATCTTTTTTCAGGAAGCCAATTTACCAGCAGATCAAACAAGACATGAGGGAGAACTAATTCAAAATAGTGAATAGCCATCAGCTTACTTCTTAACTTATAGTACACCACAGACCATATTAAGTAATTTCCGGCTTGTAAGTTAAGTACTTTCTGGCCTGTGGAGCCTTTCCCATCAGTTTTTTTCTTCTCACAAAAGGGTGCTTTCCTTAGCATCTATAACTTATGCTGCCTTGAATGGCAAGTTAGGATGCTCCCAGAGGAGGAAGAGCCCACTGATTTGGCTAGTTCAATACATCTGGCCATAACCCAGGACACTGGGCAACTGAAGCAGCTTTGGAAGACGAGGAGGTTTCTTCTGGGCCCAGAAGAGCCCAGCTCTACAGCATGAGGAGAAGGGATGCAGTGAACTTAGCCGTGTTTTTAACCTGTGAGGCTCTTTGTGGTGGGAAAACAGCTTTAGAGGCTCTTAGCTTCAGAGGCTCTTCACATCAAGCTCAAATCTTCAAGGGAAAAGAACAGCAATCTTGAGATTGTGGCCTCCATGGTCTCTTTGTGCTCTAGGAGCAGACAGACAGTGCTTTCCCAGAAAGGCTATTAAAAATATCAACACAACTGTTCACATTGTCTGTAGCAGAAGAAAAAGCATTGAGTGCTCTTGGCTCTTTCTCCTCTCTGTCTTTTGCCTCCAGCTTGCATCTACTAGCATGTTTCATGCCCAGCTATGAAGTTACTTTTACACAGATCCTCATCAAGGAAGCTACATGACCCCCCCACAGATGTGGTTCCTCTCTCAGTATCTCAGCAAAGCCAGCTAAGTCACTGACAGCTTAAAGAGCCTTGGTCTGAGGCAGTCACAGGCTTAGTATTAGAGTTCTCTCCCAGCAAGCTGTACTAGCCAACAGACTGCTTGCTGCTGTGGGTATTTAATAAGTCTCTAGAAGTGGCAGGCATTCTTTCTGCAACCAGCTTGACTTCAAATTTGTAAGTTTTTAATTGCATCTGGTGAGTCCTATTACATTGTGCTGTATCATGCTAAAGAGCACTTCAGGAGCTACGGAAAATTGAAATTCATAAGAAGAGACGAAACCAGCAAAAACTACATGTGAATGTGAACATTGAATATTGCTAATTAAACATCTACCTGTGCTCCTCCTGTTTGCCACAGACTATTTGACTGTAATTTAGGGGAGTTGTTACCAAGCTGATTCTGCAAGGAACCATCAGGATAGTTGAAAAATTTGGGGATAGGTTGTGAGAATATAACACAGACAGCAAATTGACATCAAAATCAGAATTAATAGACGTGAAGACTCCACTCCAATAAAGAAAAATTCACACATGTTCCCATGATCTGTAGTATCTGTGAAACTTTGACTGTTTCCATGAATCTTTCTTTAATAAACTTATCCTTGGTGGAATTTTAAACTATGCTGACCTTAGCTTGAAGTTGGAATGATTGCCATCAGCTTTGTGATCAGTATGATGGGGAAAAATGACTTCTCCATTTATATGTGACATTTAAGATATTCATGAGTCTGCATGCATGTATAGAGGTATCAAGGTTGATAACAAAAATAAAAGATTGTTACAGAGAACTGTGTGCTTTAAGGAAAAAAGAAAAATACGCAACACCTGCTAAAAAACCAAACACATTCAAAGCAAGAGTTTCACTCTGAGAATGCATTTATGTGTACAGCTTTTGAGAGCCATTCCCTGACTACCCGAATAAGCCTCCACCAGCATAGCAGTGGACTAACCAAATTCTTTCCTGAGTAAACTGGAAATGGAATGAGAAGAGTGAATTAATGTACAGACAGAGTCTCTCTTCTCACAGGCTATCACACAACGTGGCTTCCTTGAGAAAGAATCAGTGGTGCTACTGCTCTTCCTGGGTCTACCCCAGGCTCACTGTCCACCAGAAGAGCTCCCTTGTCTCAGGCATGTTATGACCACCTGTAATAAATTGTCTCAGTAAGAGGTCTCACATGAACGAAATAGCCCACTAATCCATTACTTAAGGAAGGACAACTAGGGATCACTATTTTATAAGATATATACCAGTAAAGCTGAATGCACATCACAGAGGAACCTGACAGTTTATTGTGTTTATAGAGCAAGAAACTGGGGCCCTGGGAGAGAAAGCATCTTGACTGAGATGAGTAGCAGGCTGAGGAACACCTCCTATATGATTAATGCTGTCTGACTTCAAAAATAATTTCTCCCAGCACTCTTGCATGCAGCAGAGAATACTGTTTTGTCTGACTCCTGCAACAGTCACAGAGAAAGCTTCATGGATATAACTAACTGCAGAAGAAAGTTGTTCCTTGAGGGTCTTTTCTCCCTGAACATACCATGCAGTACTTCGACTTTTACTGGTCCTGCTGCCTCCCTGGGATGGCCAGAGACCAAACTTCATTGAGACCACTTCCAGAATCGCAGATATGGCAGCTCCTTCCCTCTGCCACAACACCCCTATGCTAGGCAGGCTGGTAACATCTAATACAGTGAAATATGGTTTTGTTGCTTAGTCGAAATCACAGGAATGCAGCTTGCACTCAAATGCAAAATAAGATTGCATAGAGCAAGACATTTTCTGTCCTTGACCCACTATATAGCCCACCATTAGGCAGGCTGTTGCATATTCATAAGCACTCTTCCTTTTCTTCCTAACTCATAAGTTTACGCAGAAGAAACCCACTCCTACCTCCTCTGTGAAACAAACAAATAATACTAAGGATTGCAAAGATGAGTGGTGCAGAAATTTAAGTTGCTCTCAAAAGCTTCATTTGGCCCCTACTGTGCAAAGACCTGCCTGCTTACATTTTCCGTAGCAACAAAACCTCAGCTCAGCCTGTTCCATAAGTTTTTTTATGAGCATCAACAAAAGCTAGAGGCAGGACGGCTGGGCCATGACTGGAGCTGTTTAGATTTAAGGGAATCGCCCTAAAAGGGTTCTTGGATGCTGCTATAAAGACATGAATTGGAATGGTAACTGAGAAGAACAGCTGGGAGGAGAAGCTGATGTGAGAATGTGGTGGGTTTTGGGCTGATAAATGCATGAAGAGACCACCAGGCCACCTGAACACTGTTTGCTCAGAGGTCACTTAGCCCAGTCTGTGAAGGAAATAGACAATCTAAAAGAGGCCGCGAAAGAGCCTCCCTCTAACCTCTGGGAGCCCGGTATCTAATAAGATGTCCACAAGTCCTAGCTGCAGCTCAGCAGCGTTCAGAGGTTGCAGCAGATACAGAGAAAAAGCTGAGACAGTGGTCCTACACATACTTTCAAATTCACCACTAGCTGACAAACCAGAACCTTCACTCACATATAAATGGGAAATGCTTCTGCAAGCAGTTTGTCCCCACTTCCATTCCTCCCTTCCTACACAGAAATTCTCCACACCTCCAAGCCACCAGCAAGAAGAAATCAGATGATGTTTCCCATTCCTCAACACAGTTATGTGAGGGATCCTTAGATTTCCGGTGCTGTCACGTGCTGCTTATGGCTGCTTATCTCCTTTTGCCTCTGATTCAGAAGGTTTTGTTTTAGCCATGGTAATTTTACCTTCTCCATCCCTGCTTTAAGGCTGTGATATGAAGGCAAGCTAAAAGCAATATTTCAGAAGAAGGCAATGCAGCCTGATCTCTTGCTTTGCGCAGTTGCTGGTCACATGGAATGGCTCTGCACCTCCAGCAGTGAGGCTGCAGATTAAAGTCAGCAACACAGGCAGAGCCCCAGTTATCTTTACTCTCTTTCTATGCTTTTGTGTGCATGTCTGAAGGAAAACAGATGACTGACTGACAACAGCAGCTCCAGACATCTAAACAGACCTTTTCTTCTTGCCTTCCACCCCCTCTCTTTAATATTGTCTATAGGTTTGTCAGACATGGCTTTTCAATATAAAAGGCTTTCAGCAGCTAAATAGAAAGGAACAAGGGATAATGTTGAATGAAAGCCACACGCTATAAGGCACATTGCAAACACTTTATCTTGGTTCACTTCTTTTTCTGCCTTTGACAAAAGGTTAAATATTTAATGCTGGGATTTCCCCCCACACTCTCTCTGACAGAGGCTAGCAAAAATAATAGCACAGAATAGGCTGGGTTGACATCTCAGCTCTGTATCTAATGTTGGATCAAGAACCATGGCTTTCAGTAACATCCACATCCCCAGTCTACATAACGCAAACTTTGACAGTTGCTTCTGCCTTTCTTCAATAGCTTTTCTATGTGCCTGTGCATGGCCTCCCGGTTCACATTCACAGACCCCCCCCTCACCATGGTACTTGACAGATTCTCCTTTCTCCTTTCCTACCACCCTCTATAAAGAGCTACATCTTTATTATCCCTTCTCTCCCATCCAAGTATTTAGGCATGGTGAGCCAAACCCAAGGGACCTTCTCCACTGCAAGCTGGGTTTTGGCCTCTGCACCAGTGAAAGGGTGAGGGCAAGCGGGAAGGACGTGAGGTGAGAGAGGGTGAGATGGTGCAGGGCTCTTTCTGGGTCTCAGTAAGAAATGTCTCACAAAAAAAGGCTTAATAAAATAGCTGCTTTAATAAGAGAGAATAAAAAGAGCAATCTAAATACCAAGTAAATCTTATGTTACTTCAGATGCTGGGAACCCTGTGGTTGTGCAG
Organism: Pluvialis apricaria; assembly: GCA_017639485.1. NCBI lineage: Eukaryota > Metazoa > Chordata > Aves > Charadriiformes > Charadriidae > Pluvialis > Pluvialis apricaria. The sequence continues at coordinate 51,974,995 of CM030044.1, read as the reverse complement.
TATCAAATGGTCCCTGGATGGACTTTTCCATGGCATGCTGTGCTGATCTCATCTGCTGAGAGAGGTTCCTCTATTCTGGTCACAGGAAAACAGTTCTATTCACCATTTATACTGTCAATCAGAAAAGTTGTTCTCAGGAGAACTTCTTGCTGCTCTGATAGATAAAGGCAAGCCATGCAGGTGTAATAACCACTGCTGCCAAGTGGGAGCTGCCTGCAGTTACAATGAGCTGGCTGAGTTTATCCTGCAGCTAAGGGAACATGCAGCACAAAACACGCATGAAGGCCGTGCCATATGTACAACACAGCAGAGCACAACACAGCACAGCACAGCACAGCACAGGCCTGGGTGTGCTCAGGTTAACTGTATCACTACCTCCTCAACATACAATGGTCTCCTGATCACAGTCACCGCAGGGCCCCTCCAGAAGCAGACTTTTTCACCACTGTGCTGATAAGTACTGTATGCTCTTCTCCTTCCACCTTTTCCACCCTATGCTTTGTATCTTATATTTAGTTCACAAGCTTCTGAAGCAAGCAATGTCTTCTTTGCAAGCTGATTATCTGCCAATATCGAATCATTGCCTTTGACATGGGGTCCTTTACCCTGGTATAAGATTTCTAGTAGGCACCAGCACTGTGAAAACATAATAACACAGCTACCCATAACTATTTTGATGCCATTAGTTCAGTCCTGAATCTTAGCTAGCCACTAGAGCAGGCCTGGTTTTGTTGTGTGTGTTTAAAATGCTTTTCACTAGTAAAAGCTGCACTTGAGGCAGCTGGCAAAACAAGAGCTGTTGCATGTAGAAAGAGCCCTCTGTAAGTGCTCTCTGCCCTGGGAAGGACATTCCATCATTCTGAAGTTGGTTTATGTAATTACTGTTTAGCTGTGACAAGCTGGTACCCTAGTTTCATTAATTTTTACTTTGTTGTCTAGAAATTGCATCTAGCACACAAACAAACCGCTTGGATTTTTTTTTTGGCAAAAAACAAGTCATTGCTTTATGAAGCATCCTGTAAATATGACAGCCTTTGGGGAGTTTAAATAAAATGTCATTAGCAGTTTTATTTTTATCATGCTCTTCCGAAGAAGGTTACTTCTTGCCATGGAGGCTCTTACTCTCAACAGGGTAATTGTTGCACTGGGAATCATATTGACCATAACAAATTAAAAAAAACAAACCAAACCAAACCAAACCACCGCCCGCGCCCCCCCCCCCCAAAGAATCAAAAATAATGAAAAAACAAAGTAGAATTTTTAACTCTGCTTTCTGCTGGCAGCACAACACATGTGTGACAGACTTGCATAGCTCTTCTGTAATTTCCCCACTCTGGCCTTGCACACCCTGGGTACCTGAGCCATATACAGCTGGAACACTGCTGAGGGTCTCACAGAAAGTCTCTAAAAGATACTGGGTTTTGTTTCTCTGATGAGCTTCTGGATGAAGTGTTGGTGTGAGGTCACATCAGTGTGACATTAGTGTGCTGTGGCATTCAGCAGACAAAGTAAAGATTGCCACAAAAATTTTCCTGCTTTTTGGAATATGAAATAAGAAGTGCTATAGAAAGCTCAGGAGCCAAGCTTGCCAGGGCCTGAGAAAAGTAATGGACTAACCAATGAACCAGATCCTGCTTGTTTTCTAGTATATATTTGCACAAAAAAGTCAGTGAATCCACAGGGCAACTGAGATTTCACTGCAGCAGGCTAAAAAAAGGATACAGGCAGGCTGCCTGAACTATTTTCTTTCCCCAGACAAATATTATCATCGAAAGAAAATATTTTTCAGAGAGAAATCATAAATATCCTCAGATAATTAATGGCTGAGGGAGAATGCAGGGAACAATACAATGCAACAAAGGGTGTCTGACTGCAACAGAGTAACACAAAATAGAAGAGTCCACAGATAGAGACAGGTTTCATAAAAATGTCAGAATCTAGATTTCTAGACCAGTCAGGACCAGTGACAGAGGACAGAGTATTAAGCATAGTGAGAAAGAATAAACAATTCATGACACCAGAAGCCAGAGGTGGGCATTACCCAGTATGATAAATTAAGGAGGGATTTTTGTTACATATTTTGAGTTAGGTGATGCCTCTCTGGACATTGCAAACTCCAAGAGTCTGTGAGTGCATGTGGAAGAACAAGAACTTCTCTTGCATGTTATAGGCATGTCTTGACTGAAAAGGAATGACTAGAACAGATCACAGGCATATAAAAACAGCACTGTATACACAGCAGTTTCTCAAGTTCATCACAAATCAGGAACGCAGGAGCACTGCCATCTGTACTGCCCATCTCACAAGCCTTAGGAGCTCTCTTCAGCCAGTACCTGCAGGTGGACAAAAAAGTATCATGTATGATTAGATCAGTGCTGCCTGCTGTCAACTTCTGATTAGAAGTTAGTGCATCAACACATTCATCTTTTGTTTCAGATGTGCCAAAACCCACAATACTGAAGAGACTAAAATTCAAGACAGAGAGGAGGGGAGATCTGATGGTAGTACAGTCCAGCTACCACAAAGTATGAGATAAAAGTCAAACAGTTCTATTCTTTACAGTGAATCAGAACAAATGTGATTCAGTGGTGTGCAAATGGGTTAGGACTGGAAGTCAAGCAGCTAAAAGAATATGTAAAAGAAGGAGATGACCACACAGCCCACTAGGTTTGCCCTGGCAGCTAATATAGACAACCAGTTGCTCCTATGAGAACTGGAAAAATTGTGTAGTCACTGGGGTAATAAATTGGACAGTATCTCCTAAAACACAAGTGGCATTGTGATCCTCCAAATAGAACTATAAGTACTATAAGGAAAGAAATGCTACAGGACATACTTCACCAAAAACATTTATAGCAGCACTGGAGATCACAATTGTACATTTACAGCAACTTGTGAATTTGCAATTGTGCATTTACAGCAACACTGGCAAAGAAATTCAGGGCACTGAAGCCTAAACACAAAAGTGCTTGGATGGAAAGAGAATATCTTGCCTTTTGCTAGTAGAAGTTCAGCAATTCACCTGTTTGCTATTTTGAAGAGACTGCCAAATCATTTTAAGTCCAGCATCTGCCCTGTGGTGATCTCCACTTCGGCTCTGCTGCTTTCTCAGCCTCATTTCTCAATAATGAGAGGATATGAATGAGCTACAGGGAGAAACTGAGGTGATGTGTGGAAAGCAGACTGAAGAAGAGGTGAGGGGCAGGCAGACAAGAAGGTAGGGGAGCTGCAGGCGTTGCAAAGGTGAGGGAAAATGAGATTCAGAGAAGCCAGTGTTACCACTAATCACTGTGTTACAGCAGTCGAGGCCAAATTCCTGCCCCCACAGCATTATAACCTTTGTATCTCCCTCTCACAAAACCAAAAAGTAAAAGCAGTCAAGACAGATCTGGTGGGGATAAGCGGCAAAGCACTCTCTTTTGATTGAAAACCAGGTCCAAAGAGAGCTGGGGAAACACACATTGCCTGCCACCCTCTCCTGAGTTCTGTAACGCAGACGGAGATTATTGCCACAGATGTAACGAGGAAGAAGCCTGAGTACTGCTAAACGTCTCACATTGGAAATGACAACAACATCTTCATTGCTTTAACTTCTTGCTGGGTTTTCCTTGCACCTTAGGTAAAGAAATTTGTTCAAACTCACTCCTGCCACATTTTCCAGTCTGCTGGGATAAGCAGACCAGATGTGCCAAAGTGAGTGGCATTCACATGCAAACAAAACTCTGAAACTATTAACTCAAAAGACATCCTTAAATTTCACCTCCAAGCAGAAAACCCACTACATGGGGCCCTGTTTAGCTTGCTATTAGCTAGTAATAGGTATATATTAAGCATGAAATAGAAATCAGTAAAATCTTCGTGACTGCAATAATTTGAAGCAAGGGACTCATCACCATAAATTAAAGAGCAGTGGGATACTCATTTGTTAAGAAGTTCTGCCCCCAGCTTGGCTTCCAAAGCTGAATTTTTAAGAGGAGAGTAGACAGCAGATAAGCAAAAGGAAAAGATCCAAATGCACTGAGGCCCTTTGGTCATAAGCACTGGGCTTTTGCAAATTACTTTTTAAGTTTTCAATGTTCACTGGTAGCCACCCCCTTCCATAGTTCCTACTGAAACTGGGTAGAGTGAGCCTGGAAGTAGCAGGTACATCAGCATCCAATCTGAAGAAACCTCCCAAACCTTTCTCCTTTCAATAAGAACCATTTCATGCTGGTGTGGCCAAGGACACTCTGTCACAGTGGATGATCTGGAGGTATCTAAGCATAGCCTTTTCTCTGCTGCAGCACAGATCCTTTGGGGACAAGGTTCATAAGCTCTTCTTACTGCACCTCAAGCTATGTCCTGTAGTGCTTTTCAGTGTAAGAGGTTGGATCTATAAGGACCGAATGAACCAATGCCTCTGCAGATTGGCAGCTTACTTCATGCATGGGTGGTAGGGGAGGAAGCAGTGGTGAACAATTTGATTTAAGTGCAGCCATCCACTGAATTCACTGAAGATAATTTCCATCGCCTCATGTTACTCAAAAGTTTCCCTCCTCAGCACACCTCCCATACACACACTTATCAGGAGAGCTAGCAGTTTTCTCTGAGCAGTGCCTGCTTGCTGAGCACTCCCAGGTCTGTTCATCCGCAGAGAGAACATCTGTGTTTGGTCAAAGCACTGGTCCACTCAGGTCAATCTTGCATCCAACAGAAGTCATTCATGGATACTGATGAGGAGAATAGGGCATGAAGCATGAATGCAGACAGATCTCCCTTTCAACTCCCACTCTTCTGCATATCTATCCTCGAGCACCATGTTCCTTTCAGATGGCTTTTTACCAATCTACCAAAATAGCCTTTTCTGACTCAAAGGACAAAGATTTAGACTAGGAAGATTAAGAGGAAGACAAAGAAGTAATGATAAGTGATGCAGAGAAATACTTCATGTCTTATTTGCTACCTGGGATGGGAGCCTGCAATGAACAGACTTGCTGCCTCTTCTGGGTGCCTTTTTGGATGGAAACCCACTGACATTTCCTGTTCTCAGGTACCAGAACCCCGCCCTGCCTCTTGTCATGAAGTTTGACTCTTGCCCAGCAGCCCTGAGCAAGGAAGACCATGCAACACAGAACTTTCTCACAAACAGTCCATGAATTATGGATTTCTATGCTCTGTGTTTCTTAAGATGTTTTGAAGATTCTACCAGCTACATATGTTGTGACTCAGACACCATGGATGGTGCAGGCAAAATTTACCATATATTTCACATGTGCAATCATTTGGAGATTACGAATATATGTGTTTCCCAGGTGAAAGCTCACCATTAATCTCCTTGTTTCTGAGCTGTATGGGGAGAAGTGGAGCAGAATATAATTTTGACAGTGCAGATATCCAGCTACATAGAGCAGGCTCTGATCTGCTTGCCACTTGGGGTTCCAAGATGCCACATTTTACATACTGGCCAGATTGGGAGATGAATTTTGCAGTTGTTTTATTCACAGAGTCAAAGGACAGAAGTAATGTGAGTGCTTGTGTACCATTTGGTCCAGGCCAGGTACCTGGCTGGGGCAAATTATGGTCCCTTCACAGCAGATTAGAATACAAGGTCCCTGTCCTGCTCTTCCTGGGAAAGCACTCCATGTAGATTTTTAATGTGGATCCACATCACCTCTTCTCCAACCTGACAAAGATGCTCCCAGACTAGCTGCAAGGGACTCTTGATTTTTGTTTCAAGAGGATGTTTTCTATCTCCTCCACCACACTTCTCCAGCAGCGATGCAGAAGTCCTCCAGTTAACTGGATACCTACATATACACATTAATACAGTGGCAGCGGTTGTTACCTCCCACAATTAACTCATAGAGATTGCACCACCATCAAAGCAGCAATACATGTGCTGCAAGGATAACAGCAGAGCTGGAACAGATTGCCAGGTCCTTAGTGAAGAGAGCAGGAAAAGAAAAGTAGCCAAAAATTGTTATTTGGGCTTGGGATCTGAGAGGCAAGACAACTTGACCCTGTCCAGAAGCAAGGATGTGAAATCCCAATAAAGACTGTTTAGAGACTGTAGGTAAAAGAAGGCACTTCAGAGCACTGCCACTTACTAGGCTTGATCCTTGCTCTGTGGGCACACAGTGCAGCAGGAAACAATGTTGATATGCCATCTACTAATCCTGAACTGCCATGAGCTGGCTGCATGATCCTGCCTTCTCCTTGGCCCTTAGATTTTCTGAAAGTGCCCCCACAAGGCCTGCTCTCATAGTTCTTGGCTTCTCACAGGATGGAGGGTATCTTACACCACATTCTGACCAACACTTAATGTCCATCAGTACCTCAATGTCCTGATATTTCCAAATGTTAAATAGACAATCTAAGACATACCTTAGGTATGTTTTCACTTGGGCAATTCACTGTCCAGAGCAAGAAGATTCCCTGATGTACTTGTGAAGGAAATTTATGCCACTTCAAGTATTTTGTTTTAATGAGGACTTCTATTGTCCTCCAGAAATGCTGCAACTAGACAACATTTTGGTGGTGGACTTTTAGATTCAACCATTAATAATGTAATATACAGAATAACTATCTCCTGTGATATAGGTAGAAGGTTTCCTTCTAAGCAACAGTATTTTGATAACCATCCAGTTATAGGAAAGGCAATTTACAATGAAATGCAGGGGAAGGAAAGCACATGCGTTGTGATATAATGGTAAGATTTTGGCTGGCTCTTGCCCATAAGTAATACAAGCTGTCCTTCAGTTCAAAATCCCAAGAAGTCACTTGCTAAAGATCCCTGTTAAGGCAGGTCAGGTAAAAAATAAGTGCAACCTGTTAGCTAACACGTTATAAATTGCAAGAAAGGACTGTGGATATTTAAAGAGCTAATTAAGGAGTTCTACAGCACAGTGTCATCATTTGTAGAACTTGGCAAGGCTGGGCAGACAGTGGAAGCTGTGCAGTGGGGGCCAGTAGAAACAGTCAAAAGCTTCCTACCAGCATTTTTGCCTTCCTCTTAACACAATTTGTAGAATCACAAAGATTTCAGTGGCAGATAAGCACATTTGTCTAAAATGCTTTTGTTTATTAAAATGTAGGAAACTTAAAAAAAGTAGAAATCAAATAAAACTAAAATAATCCAGTTCCTTTTTTCCACTGAAGTGACTTTTGTCCCTATACAGCATGGACATTGGGTTAGGGACTGTGTAGTTTGACAGCTGTTTTAATGCTGTAGGCAAAAAGTGGTCTGTAAAGTTGTTTGGGTATACCAGATGTTTTTTTCTGGGTTGCCAACCACAGAGTCATAGTGTGATTATTAGAAAGGGAGGTTTCTATTAGCCCACTTGAAATCCTGCAAACTTTCAACACATTAGGGTTATTTACATGAACATAAATAAGGCAATATGAACTGCTGTTCTCCTGGTGGTTTTTGAAAAAAAAACCAAAAAAACCAAAAACAAAAACAAAAACAAACAAACAAAACAAAACAAAACAAAAAAAAACCCTCTCATGACATATTTTTAGGCTTTCTGTAAGCACTATAACTTATGTTCCCAAATTTCATGTAATTTAAAGAGAAAATCCTCAGTTGTATTTTTAATAACACCAATAATATGAGAGTAAAAATGCTTTTTCATTATATGAAGATATAGTCAAAACACTTACAAGTTAAGAAATGTTCAATATAAGAAACATTCAGCCAGAAATAGTATATTTTTTAGAATTACAAATGTCATCTTCATGAACTTGATGAAAGTCAAACAGACACGTAACCAAAAACTGTGCTGCTGTCTCCTTGGTTTCAACCCCTCCTTCAGCATGCTACCTTTGAGCTTGACCAAGGCAGAGGACACCTGCACTACCAGGAAAGATTATTCCAGTGTTGAATGGCTCCTGTTCCTGAACCACATGCCACATCTGTCAGTTCCCCAGCACTAACGCTCCTGTACCTCCCAGGTCTGCTTCTGTCCCCCTGTGAGCGAACATCCATCCCTGGATGCATTCACAACAATGTGCACAGACAGCACTTTCGTTTGATTCATGCACCTAATTTCCACATCTTTCCTGTCCTGTTTCTGTAGCCTGTAAGATTCTTGGAGCAGGGACTGTCTCTATGAGACACTTCTCAAAGGGAGGCACACAGGGTTGGCTCCTTGACAAAGGTTCCTGGTTGCCATGGGAACATAAATAATATAACAATGAGAATAAGCACTCTGGTAGTGAAGAAGCATAAAGCAGCACAAAAAAGGGACATGTTAAATCACCTGAGAACCAAGAGTTTCGGGTTTTATTTTTACTGCCCATGCACTCTCCTTTCATATCAAAAATATATAAATATATATCTACATGCAAGCCTCAAACAAGAACAGACAGACTCTTTTCATGTTTTAGTGCAGCTTTTCTGTGTGGTGATAGATCTGTCATGGAAAGTTTATTGCAAGTTTTCAAAGGAATTTTGACTTTTGTACGACCAGGAAAAAACTTTAAGAATAAACAAAACTGACTATTCCAACAAACAGTCTGAAAGGTCAGGATCTTAATAAAACCTCTAATGAGATTCAGTCCCATCCAGAACAGTAAGAAAGCCTCTTTTGTCACCCTGTTTCCTGAAGAACCAGCAGTAGCTGCTGCTAAAGACAGCATGCTAGGCTTCTTGCTTTTATCTTGTGGAGTTTGGCCACTCCTGTGCTCTTAATACATCACCAAGGATTAGTTCTTCCAGTTGCAATGGTACTTTTCCAAAAACCTATCAGCTATTTTACTTTTTCACCGTCATTTAACAGCACCAAACTATTTTAACATGCTTCTCACTTAAGAAGCCTTCATTATAAGAAATCCCTTTCCTGGAAGTTTACTACCAGCATAACTGTCAAGTCAGGTTTTAAAAGAAGAAAATTCTGGTATTTTTTCAGTCTCCAGTAAGTTTACCAATGGCTAGGACATTTGGAGAGACATGGGCCAGGTGTCAGCTTTCCACTGGCTACTCCTGCATGGAGTTCAGCTTCTTGTGGCCTTATATGATGTAGATCCTTAGCATGTAGCATATCTAAACTCTTCTAAACCTGAGTTACTGTGGCTAACTTGAGCCTCCATGTCTGATTCAAAGCTTTTGTGATTCTTTTTGACTTCAGGTGGCTCCCAAACCCAAATAAAGCTAAAATGTCACAGATCAACAAAGATGGGCTCCGTGACACATAGTTTATCAGTTTGCTTGACATCCAAGTGTCAGCCCAGATTTTTTCATTCTATTAGTGAACAAACAGGGGTTAAAAAAGCAACTCCAAGTGAGGGTCCTTCCTCCAAGAGGCCATTATGCATGTTGCTGAGCTAGAGCTGTTCTCCCACAGCTTGCTGTTTTCACTTGGGATATAATGCTGGAGATCAGTTTTGTTTCTGCTCATAGCCACAGATCAGGAGCTGTATCCCAGTCCTCTTTGGATGTCCATGCTCTGGAGCGTCCCACAGTAGTCTTGCTCCAAAGTTAACCTGACAAACACAAATGGTCAGCAGACTAGCTCTCCATATTCAGTTCTCTGTTTCTCTCAGCAGGGTAGAAAGAGCCTATAATACCTCAGCAGAGGCTTCAGCGATGGAAAAAGACAGTCCCTGATTTTGCAAATTGCCCGTGTACCAGCTTTAACTGCGTAACAGTAAGTGCAGTGTTAACTGACAGCAGTCGTGTTTGTAAAGCAGCTGGCCGAGGATCTGCACTCTATCAGACCTGGTGCTGCTGAAATGCTTAATAAGACAAAAGCACTGTGTTTCCAAACTGTGGAAAGCAGTATGAGAGAGGAATTAACCCTGACTACTCTTTAAAACAAACTCTGACTTTTAGGTAGGCCTGTAGAGTAGAAATTAACAGCTATAGTGTGAATGTCATCAGAAGGACACTACATACAAGTCAAGCCAGCAGATAAGGTCTCTAAACAACTGTAATGTGGTTTAAGCTATTTTAGTTCAGTGTAGCAAATCAATAATCATCTGTGAAGAGGCCTACTGAAAAAGGAAGGACTTGAACTGTGACAGTTGATCAATGCAGAACCTGTAACGGCAGATACTTGATTATTCCCGAAAGAAAAGGTTGACAATTCCTTCTGTGGTTCAGTATTATGTGCAAGTTTATCTTCAGTGAAAAGGCAACATTAATGCAAGCAAAACATCATAAGGCCAGAAGAGGGAAGAGCACCAGGTCTTGCAACAGACTTTGTTTGGGTAAATGAGATGTTGTCAGGGAAAATGTAGAGAAAGAAGATGGCCACATAAAAGTTCTCTGTCAAAATAAAGGCTCCATGGGGAATTGAAGTGGGACGTACTGAATACCTATACTTTGTGATGGTACCTACAATTGGAGATATGGCTGAAATGTCAAGATTTGGCACCATCAGAAGAAAAGCTAAAGCATGAGTAATCAGCACGAGCTTTCCACAGTTCCAGTGGATGAAATGCATTCAGTGTATTTCCATTTCAATGAACTACTAAGCAGAAGCTATTTTAGTCATAAGACAGAAGAGCTGTGCAACTTTGACTTTAAGCCCAAAACTATGTCTGCAGTAGTAATTATCTGAGATACTTCCCTTTCATAATAAATGACTATTCTCCTCTTTCACAAAAGAGGAGCAATGGGATTTTATTTATTTATTAGCTATTTCTTTCTATGCAAAATAAGGAGAACATTTGTATAAGAGGAGAGCTGGATTTGCAGAGAAAGCTATTTTTATGTCTCCCAGCAGTAGATTCTAACAGACAGTCTAGCTCTCATGAAATGTCCTCACTTTCCCTTCTGACCCATCCTCTCTGCCATTTGCGTGTCTAGCTTCACTCACTGTGAGAAATATCCGTGCAAGCCATCTGTCAAAGAGCGTGATGTCTGAGGAGGGAGTTTCCTCTGACAGAGCTAGAACTTGTGCTGAAGGTCCTTCTAAGACATGCCCCATTTCTTTCACCATTTCCAGGACTGATGCAAGAGCTATCAGGTGAGGCTTTCTCCTGTGTTACACAAAAAGTCCAGCTAGGAGATCACAGAGAGTACCCCCCGCTGTATCCTCTGTGAATTTCATCAGAGCGCTCTGAAAATCAGGGTTGTAGGCCACAGCTGCAGCCATTCGAATTGAGTGGCAGCACAGAGAGCAGAATTACTTGATCTGAGATTGCTTTTTCAAAACAGTTGGGTAGCAACAGCCTCACAAAACCAGAGGCACCTAATGAAATGGGATCTCTAGTACAACCAGTGGGACCACCTGCCACCACAAATCCAGCTGTGAAAAGAACCTACCAATCTTGCAAGAGGGACAAAAAAACCAGTTCATACTTAGATTTTTCTCCTTTCTGTTTGACTTTTGAAAAAACAAGCAAATAACGTCCTGGAGACAGAATAACATATCAATTCTACCCTTTGACAAACATTCTAGTTGCATCTTGGCAATAAATTCACACCATAGCCACTTTCTGCTCAGATTTATGCACATCTTTCATTTGTTTCCTGTAGAGCCTGGACCAAGACATATGTTTCAAGAAATAGGGAGGGACACAAAAATGAAATATAAAGAATACTATATCTAATGTATATGGCCATTGAGATAAAAAACATTTTTTGGAACCTTAGAATTATGAAATCAGAAAAACCTTTTTCTCCAGTGCTTTTACAGCACATACGAAAACTTAAATTGAAGAGGTTATAACCCACCACATGTACATTACTGCTATGAGGCCAGAAATATCTTCTGGAAAGGATATATTTGCTTACAGTGTGTCTGAAAGATCTCAGGGCTAATTAACCAGAAACTGTATGCAAATGCTCAAAACATAACGTGGCTGAGTCAGAACCTTAGTGAGGAAACAACTCTTTGGTTGACAGCTGTGCTCCTTTTTTTGAGTGGTTGCTTATGTATGAAATTTACCTCTAAAGCTCTGTGACCTTAATAGAAAGGGATTATCTTCTCTTCCTTCTCAAAAATTCAGTTGTGCCTTCTCAATCAAAGGATCAGCCTTGGCACAGGCTGTCTCTGACTACGGTGAAATACTGCCTTTGTTTACTGCAAACAGGTAATCTTCCTTCTAAATGCTACCTCAGAGAATTCAAAACACACACAAATGGAGGACAACTAAATATACCTTCTGCAGGATGCTCACTACAAAAATCCTAGACATGACTGAATACACCCTCAAGCTCCCTACATTGTGCCTACACGTGTGCATAAATGTACATACACATAGAAGTCAACACAGAAAGTCACACATGGAGAGAGCAGGAGCAGGATAGGCCCTTGTTTACTTTGCAGTACAAGTATTTCCAGGACCCATAAAACAGAACCTAACAGAGGCAAACTACACAGCCTGGGTGCTAGAAGCATAAAACAGAGGAAATTTTATCTTAGTCAGACACTTCCCAAAAGTCCCAAAAGTTGCATCTGTCCCCCACACAATGTAAATTGTTTAAACTGCCAGTGGCACTGCATCTCTCCTGCTCCCTCTTTGCAGCTGCTCAGCCTGAACTGTGATCTATAGAGGTCAAAGAATCCAACTGTGCAGCATCTGTTTGAAGTCCTATTTCTGAAGAGCTTGAGGTCCTGAGGCTCTGCTGGCAGGTAAAGCCTCTCCCCTCCACTGCTGGGCAGTGTTGCAGGCTCCCCCTCAACACCTGATACTATTCAGGCATGCATGCCACACTGCCTGGATGGATGGGGTCTTGCATGCTGGGGAGGGTGGGAAAGGGTGGCCCACTGCAACATCTGCCAAAGCCTGCGAGCAAGGAAGAAGTAAGCCCATAAAACCACAGCACAGGCAATTTCATTAGACCATACATCCCTGTTGCAATGCTTTTCTCAGCCGTTCTGATGTTGGCTTATGTTCATCTTCAATTGGTCTTCATCTTATTTAAGATATTCTGAGATTCTCTAGCCTCGTTTCCAGGGAATGATCCAAAAAAGTACATAAGACCCAAGAGAGAAAACCGTTGGCTGGTTACAAGAACTTTAGACTATAGGGGATAACAGCTCTGGGGCAAGGTGTGTGGCTTTACCCTCTGTACCACGCCTGGTACAATAAGGTGTTGGATCTACTACAGAGAAACTCATGCAATATCCATTTATGAAGCTGCAGGCCTGTGTTCCAATCTGAGAAAGAAGACCCTGGGGTGGGTCTGTGTTAGAGCCTGTGAAAGCTCAGTGCACACTGGCCACTAAAAATAAGTACCTTCCAGATACTTACTTCCAGGCAGTTGGGAATACACAAATTGTTGGGCACAGCAGGAGCAGTGACCAGGAGCGAGACACACAACGTGAAAAATCTCATCTGGTTAAAGTTATGGCACCTAAAACATAACTGATGAGTCTGTGAATTTATGGTATATGCACAGCTGAATTATGAGCTGCACATAACTCCACAAATCCTTCGCATGCCTCATGATACTGATTTCTAAGTCATGTAACCATGTCATGAGATTGAAGTAAAAGGCATAATCTGATTTGTGAAGTCATCCTGTTAATCTATGGCAATGTGTTGTGTTTCTATTAAGGGGGGGTTAACATCAGGATTTTCTGGTACAGTCATTACAGAGATCTCTAACTCTTTAAGGAAAAAGTTACTGTGGGACTGAAATGGTTGACATTTCACGAGTTTTGTACATGAGCTGGTAATTGTCATATGTTTCTGCTAAAATATTTAACATATGGCTATGTGCCATGAAACAGATTTCTCACTAGGACTCACACATTTCTGTTTTGATTGTGGAAGCAATGAAAGGAGATTCATTTAGAAGGTAGAGGTGTAAGACTGAGTTAGTTACTACAGACTTTCTTCATACATAAAGGGAAAGAATAGGACCCCCAGAGACATTCACTTCGTCAGACAAGTGTTCAAGACATGTTTGGGCATGCTTCTTAACACCCAAAAAGAGAAGCCAGCTCACATACAGATGTTGAACTCTGGGTCTTTAAACATAATAAAGAAGAATATCATTTGCTGCATAAAAAAATTCACACAACTATGCATACACCTACATATACCTACAATATACAAAACATATTCAAATGAAAGAGAATTTTCAAAATCAAGCAGCACAAACTGGAAAACATCTGAAATAAGACCACTTTCAAAGTCCCATGATATCACAAAGATCAAACAATCACCATGCATCCTCCGAGTTCCTTGGTACAGCTGCAAACACTTACTCAGTTGGACTCTCCTCCTTAAGAATGAACAGCCCAGCTTCACTTAGCAAAGCTGGCTGGAGCTTCCATGGAGTTTCCATGCTGCTCACCCATCTCTGCTCAGCAACTTTCTTCAATGTCGTAAGAAACACAGAGCCCAATCTCCTGCAGAAAATTAACTAATTTAGTAGATGCCAAATTGACTTCCTAGTTTTAAAAAGAGACTCTCGCTCAGTAACTTCTCCCAAGTTCAGTTTTAGCTGGCCACAAGCCAGAGCAGGACTGGACTTCTTCCTGCAACTGAACCTCAAGTTCCCTTTCAGGCATGGGAGAGAAATAATGATGTCCGATGTAACAAATTTTTTTTTGATTGAGGTTATTTTAAACACTCATCTGAATTGAAAGGTCACAATACAGATTTTTCCTTCATCACTGCCTAGGAACACTACAACACTTGCCAGGGATTAATAACAAGAAATGACAGGAGAGAAACTGCTCATGGACACCCACTAATAATTTGGCTATGTGGGTAAGAAAGGACATGAGAAATACCAGATTCTTGAATCAGAAATGGGCAGAAAAAACAAATTATTGATTCTCCACCAGAAGAATATTTTGGGGAAAAGAAGGAACTATCTCAGGATTTAGTCAAATACTATGGTATCATTACAATGTTTCAATCCAATATGAACCATTTGTGTTTACTATTATAAAATTTTTTAAAACAAACCTAGACCAATGATACATCACAGAAAATTGAAAGCCTGCTCTGAAAGGGGCTGAACTTGTCAAAGCACTGTACTCTATCCTTTTCTTTTCAAGGAAATTTTATTTGAATTGACATTTTTTCTAAGTTTTTATGCTGATTAAATGGCCTTTTTGGAAGAAAATATATTCAGGTAGTACATTTGCAAACAGATACATAAGCAACCCATTCATGGAGGCCTGCTACATCATTGTCTGTTTGAAAGATCAATTTATTTTTTTAGGTAATAAGTGTATGAGAAGAAAAAGCTCCTTTTAGAGTTGTATCTTTTCAGACTGAGATTGCTTTACTAATTAAACAATAGAACTATCCTGGATTTACATAAACCGAACAATTACGAGTTTGTAGCTACAGCAATTACCATAAGGGAACTATATTTTGATGACAAACTGCATTGTTGAAACTGAAACATGAAACTTAAAACACTTATACTGCTCATAGCCGCAACCTTAGCTTGTGAGTGATTCCCTTACCTGCCTTCCCACCATGGAATTGCATTTGATATTTATGATACTGAGCACAGATCACAGAAACACATTATTTAATTGATGTTCTGAAAACATGGGCTTTTGCTGTGCTCTGTTTATGACTGCTGATTTACAAATTATGCCATATGTCAAACACTTTCTTTCTGCAAAACCAGAAAGTACCTCTGAGAAACACAGCCTCCATACAGCCACCTTGGGGAAGCAGGGACAGAGGGACACAGCATTACCAGAGAGCCAGGGACACAGGAGACAGGGCAGAAGTGTAACAGGGTTCCTAGTCAAGGCAGCAAACATCATATATGTGAGGAAAAAAGACCATTGTCATGATGGTTTACTGTCCTCTCAACCAGGAATGAATCCTGCATGTCAGGCATACAGCACCTCCATGTGGCACCTCCAGGAATATTGCATGCAAATCCTCCAATACTGAATTAAGAAATGTTAAACATGTTGTTCTTTAATTCTTTCCTTTTTCATTACCTCTTTAAGTGAGAGGCCAGGAAGAGGTGTGGAACACAAGAGAGCCCATGGGATGCAGTATATTTCTCAAAATGTCGAGCAAATGCCTTCAGAGTCCCAGTTCTGAGGAGGCTCACTCATCTCCATGATATTGTGTAGAATGAGTCTTTGGAGGCTGTCCTAGGCAACCAATTTGGTTTAATTCCATAAAACCTGAGAAGAGTCCACCTATTTATCTCCTCTCCCTCTCAGAAACACCCCTGATGGGCTATGGATTTGCAGATAGAGTAGATTTGCAGATAGAGCAGCCATTTCTTTCCCCACTGTGCTGCCACAGAAATCTATGGAGATGTGCTTCAGGAGAAGCGGACTCTTCAGCTTTAGGCAGCACTTAATCCTGACCAGAACACTGCAGTTAACGAGAGACACTGGCTCATCACCTAGAAAACAGATGCCTTTTCATCTTGGCTTGCAAAGCCAGGAAAAGGAGAGAAATTTACAATGATTCTTGAAAAAGAGCATTATAAACATTGGATTTTCACTCTTCCAGACACAGTTTACAGAATCCTATGAACATGCCACTGCCTATAGAAAGGGGGCATCCAGGCAGTTCTATCTCTCAGCAAAGCAGCACATTTCAGGAACAGTTACAAAGTTACTAAAAAGTTACATTTTTAGTATCTGAGCAACTGGACACAGTGATGCCTTTTAAATACCAGGCTCTTCTCTCCCTAACTGAAGCTTTCAGAATTGACATGGTAAATTTCAGCTATGTTTCTCCCCTTTGTCAGTATGTTAGGGCTACCCTGTGCTGGACACAGCTGGTTCCATGCAGTTCCAGCTGTCTCCAACAGACCCAACACAGGACACAGCTAAGCCCTTCAGCCAAGCTCATGGCACCTCTGGGAAAATGTATTTAAGAAAGGGCATGCTGCTGTGAAAAGTGAGGCTAAAAAATGCAAGAAATGACCCTGCAAAGACCGAGGTCAGAGAAGGAGTAGGAGGGGGAGGAGGTGCTTGAGGCGCTTGAGCACAGATTCCCCTGCAGCCCATGGAGCAGATCATGCAGGAGCAGATATCCACATGGCAGCCCATCTCATGCCAGAGAAGCTGGATATTTTCTGACAGGAACTGTGGCCTGTGGAGAGCTCCTCTTCCCAAAAGTGGTGTAGATCCTAGCTGGGCTATATCACACTTGGAAAAGCCTCTTTCTCCACCAACAATAGAGGGAGCCTAAACCGTGACTGTAACTACACTGAAATGCTGTAGTTACGGGACACAAGGAATTGCTTGTGTCCTTTAAATTTGAATCCTGTCTTGTTCTGGAAGAACTTTGCCTTGCAGACAGGACATGACAGACTCAGTTATGGCACTTCTCTTTCAGATGCCTTGGTGCTTGACTTCTGCCTCCATCACAAACTCAGGGCTCACTAAGCTAACAGAAGAGAAGCTTGAAGGAGAAGAAGGTATAACATTTTGCAGAATCCATAAAAAAATACAATACTTGTTTCTTTCTCTTTCTTTTTCTGTCTCTCTTTCTTTCTCTGAAGTTTGCTCTTTTTAGGGGTAGCTTCTGCAACCACAGTTGATTTAAATATAAGCCTAGAGCCTCAGGGTGAAAGCATAGTGAGATGGGAGAAAAATGGTGAATTAGTCACTCTGCAGAAGTCTAAAATCATGGATTTCTTCACCAATTTACTGACTTGTTTTATTTGTAAACCTTTTTTTTTCCTACCTACCAAAAAGACAGTAATGAATCCTGCAGTTAAGAAAACATGGAAATCACTGGTGGAGGTATGCCTATGTACGTGCACAAGAATTAAGGGATATATTCCTTTCATACTGCTGCATGCAATGCCACTAGTAAATACACCATTCACCAGAATAGCAAGGTGCACTCTTTTACAGCAGAGGGTGTATCTGTGGGATGACACCGCTCTTAAGCACTTCATTGTTATTTAAGAGGAATTCAGCCTTGTTCGGTCAACAAGGCAGGTGAAGTGAGGTGAAGAACATTCCTACCATTGTTTTGATTAAGGAATTCCATTGTCTCAGCAGAGTTAAACCTCTAGCCTTCTCTAAGTGCAGATGTTTCATGCTATTTTCCTAGCCCAAAAATCCATTCTAATTATCAATGCACCAAAGAGCTTTGGGAAATTATTATCACAAAGCGATTTTTGGAAACACAAGTTCAAGGTCACCTGAAATACAGCTGAGACAGCTCGTGCTCCACCCATCCAGTTCTGTGGCTATATTTCAGGTAACCTTTAACTTGTGGTTTCAGAGTCTGGCCCCAGACTAAGACGTGAGGATTTCACACAGAAATGCCTTTATGGTATTATTTCTCAAAACTTCAGTGCAATCTTTATTTCCCACTGTAGGGTTCCTCCCTAAAAGAAAATGGGAGGTAAAGCATTGAAAGCTGGGTTCTAAATCCCCATCTCTACTTTGTTCTTTTCAGACAGATTTTTTTTTAGCAGCAGCCCATAGACAACATCATGCCACAGAAGGAAAAAAAAATACCGCTATTTCCTGCTCTCTTTATCGCAGTCCATTCCTAAAAGCACCTCCTGGAGATAAAACATCCCTTCTTGCTCTTACCAACAGCTGTGAACTCTCCTGCTGGCCTTCTCTTGGCAGTTCCAGACTCCTGAATTGGCTACCTATCTCTATGGATGAAATCCGAGAAGCTGTTTTCTGGCCAACTTGCCCTTCACAGCCCTGTAAAAGCAGAATGACATAGGTGTTTCTTGCCACTGATGCATTATTTAGAGGCTTCCAGATGCTAATGTCACTGAATATACAAAGTGACCTCTGCTTATATACCTCTGAAACAATTTTCTTACCTGCACAGCATTGAAGTCAAGGTACAGAGAATTTGCTGGAAGAAGCCAGGTTATCCTTTCAGAAGAATGCTCTGCTAACATCAGTGCAGGAGAGGAAGATTATGCATTAAATGAAGATTGTAAACAAAGTTTTCCTCCAAGGAAGAATAAAGGGGGTACAAAATTTATAAGCAGTGTTACTTACATAGCAAATCACAACACATATATATTACAATAAGTGAAAGCTCATACTTCATCTGCTTAGAAATAACCATCAGAGCAAACAATGGTAAATTACTCTATAGAAAATGTAGGAAACAATACGTGGTGCAGAGAACATCTGTTCATTTCTTTGTATGATGGCTAACAGACCATGTTCAGCCTTCCCGAATCTGCAGAGATCCCAACAGCTTTGTTTTCTTTCTTTCAGCAGGGAATACTGAGACTGTTTGTACATTAATGTTTAATAGTGGTTCCATTGCAGCAGCAAACAGGAGACAGGATAGCAGAATGAGCGAGTTGTGCTGTGCTGCCACAGGTTTCCTAAACATCCTTGGGCAACTCGTGTCTGACAAGATAAAAGAACAAGGTGGCAATAAGAGATACAGAGGGATATCTACACACTTAATTTTAGCAGTCTGATAGTAAGGCACCTATGTGCAAGCTGAGGCCTCTTCTGCAGACAGCAGTGAAAGCCCAGCACATCTCAGCTGAGATTCATTCTGCCATCATCCACCAGGCTGCTCTCAGGTCTCCAGCCCCATCAACTCTGACCATCCCTTAGGACCTCACCATTCTCCTGTCCAAAAACACTCCCTTTTTGAGGCCGCTGAGCAATCCATAGCTTAGCCTGACTGGAGATCCCCAAACCAAGCCTTCCTGCTGTGTCTCTTGGGAAGCATCATAAGGAAGGAGACCAGATTCCTAGGCGGCTGGCACAGGCCACAGTAATAAGCTCCACATGAAAGTGAGGAAAGCCTCAGTTAGAGCACACAGATTAGGTCTTGGCAATCTACTCTTTTATTACAGACTCTCCTGTTGGTCTTCTGACCATGCTGCCCCTGCTTCTGACCAAGCGCTGGCCACACATATTGTAATATGCTATATGTATCTATAAAATTGCAGTTGAAGCATCTTAGCAACATGACATGAAGTGTCAGAGAGAGCTACACCACTGTGGTGGCCTGTATGAATAAAATGTCTCTACCTGGCCTATTTTTCAGTCAGTGTGGCCATCCCACTGATGGCAAATGCCATCTCGGAGTGCTAAGAAACGCAAGGATGAGGGCGCAGCATCACTGCAGGCTGCAAACCTTCTCAACCCATCCTGTCATGGGCTCACTGGAGTAACAGGCAATCAGGTCTAGTTGTAAGAAAAAGGTGTCTGCCCTGCCTGTGCTGCATAATCATTATTGGGGACTCAATGATATAGAATTGGGTAAAAACAGAGGCCCAGCAGCATGGATTTCTCCTGAGGATCACTTATCCAAGGGAGCACTAACAAAGGAGAGGAGAGAAAGAATCCCAAAATCTTAAGGGTTGTTCAGAAAACTAGGTTCTTTCATAGAAGGAAGCTTAATGGTCATTTTTCTGGATGGAAAATACTTAGTAATGATGTCCCTCGGGTTTTAGTTAGCATCCTCATCAGAGAACTTATGAAGAAGCTGAGCAGTGAAACCTCCAATGGTGGATAGTCTTTTAGGTAGTCAAATGGCAGAGTTAATGATGAGGCAGTCCAGAAGAACCTCTCAAAACTGATTGAGTGGGCAAAAGAATGGTTGATGACTTCCAGCATAAATAAAAACAAGACAATGTGTCTATAGAAAAATAAACCTAAGCTATGTCAGTGTGGCACTGACATCAGAACTGGCAATTATAGCTCAGGGCAGAGCTCTCAGAGTCACTGCAGACAAGCTTCTGCAATCATTGGTTCAGCACACAATAGCACTGTGTTGAACAAAAAATGGAAGAATGCTAAGCACCACCAGGGAAGGATGGAGAACAAGACGGGGGAATTATTCTTCTGTACATAGAAACAAGGCACACCAGCCTCATTACCACTGTGTGCAATTCTGTTCTCTGCCTCTCTAAGTGGGTGGTGGTGAGGATCAGGCAGATAAAGGCAACCAGGTTGTGGACTTTTAGAGAAAGAGACTAAAAAGACCCGACTTTTCAATTTGGAAAGGAGAAATCTGAGAGGAATACATGGGTGTATACTAAATCATGAAAGTGGAGGACCAGGTAAATGCAGAACTGTTGTGCAGTCCTAGAGAAGGGGACACTCAATGGAATTAGTATGAAATTGGTTTAAAGCAATAAAAGAATCCAGTGGGGAATAAATTTGTGGAATCTGCTGTCACAGGAGGATGGGGATGCAGACTGTGTCAAAAGTCATGGACAACAAGCCTGTAAACGTGTAGTTAAAATTTAACCTCCCAGTTCCTGTACCTGGGGGTTCTTGTACCTGCACCTGTTCCTGTACCTGCACCTGCACCTGTACCTGTACCTGTACCAGTTCCCAGTACCTGGGGTAGATAGTAAATTATCCATGACCCAGCAATGTGCCATTGTCACCAGGAAGGCCAATGGAATCCTGGGCTTCATAGGGAAGAGTGTGGACAGTAGGTCAAGGGAGGTCATTCTCCCCCTCTACTCTGCACTGGTGAGGCCACAACTGGAATACTGTGCCCAGTTCTGGGCTCCCCAGCTCGGGAGTGACAGGGAACTACTGGAGAGAGTCCAGCGCACGGCAGCTAAGATGACTGAGGGATTGGAGCATCTCCCTTATGAGGAAAGGCTGAGAGAGCTGGGACTCTAGCCTGGAGAAGAGAAGACTGAGGGGAGATCTTATTTTGGCATACAAGTACCTAAAGGGTGAGTTGAAGGAGGATGGAGCCAGACCCTTTTCAGTGGTTCCCAGTGACAGGACAAGGGGCAATGGGCACAAGTTGGAACATAGGAAGTTCCGTTCAAATACACGGAAAAACTTCTTTACGGTTTGGATGATAGAGCACTGGAACAGACTGCCCAGGGAGGTGGTGGAGTCCCCTTCTCCGGAGATTTTCAAGACCCACCTGAATGCAGTCCTGAGTGATGTGCTCTAAGCAATCCTGCTTTGGCAGGGGAGTTGGACTAGATGATCTCTAGAGGTCCCTTCCAACTCTGAAAATTCCATGATTCCGTGATTCCAGTGACAAGCTGAGTAAGAGAGCTGCAGAAAGCAGCCAGGATGCCATCATCTTCCTAAACAAGATTCTTTTTCCCTCAAGGTTCACCTCTGCAACCTCTTACAGCTGCCCCCTGACACTCTTCAGTAGGAGCCTGCAAGTAAGGAACAACACTGAAGAGATAGTGGAAAGGCTCTCCATGGTGGGTGCGAGATTTTCTAGAGAAAAAGAGTAAAGCAGGATGATTCCCATTCATGCCAGTTCTCCTGACAGCCTGAGAACATGCAGGTGGCCTGACCCATGATATGGCAGGAGGCAGAGAAAGTGGAACAGTCTAGAGGTAAAACTAGCTGCAAATGACTGGATCAACCTCCCTGGTGGTGGCTACATAGAAGAAAAACAAATTAAAAAAAGAAAACAGCTACTGGAAGACCACAGGCAGATGCAAGCTTAGAGAACAATCTAGTCTGGAAAACAAACAAGTGCAATAAGCATGCAGGAAACATTCACGAGGAACTGCCAGACCAACAGCAGAAAAAGCCTTCTTAATCTTAATTTTTCTTTGCACTATTTGTCCCAGAAATTGAGATCTTCTGTCTTAGGAAACATTTTGGCCCAGGGAAATCAGCTTGGATACTTATCAACAGGCATTTGAATACAGAAGGGGAGGACAGTAAGTGTGCCAAAGCACTACCAGTCCAAAGAGAACAAGCAGTGTTTTCCTGGTAGTCCAGAGAGCTGCAATGGCTCAGCTTCAACAGCATGGAGATACTGGCGGAGGACACATTTTTTTTTTTTGCTAAGAACTGCCAGTACTTGAGGGGAATGAGAAGGCAGAACCAAATAAGAATAGATGCTGCCTGTAAGCAGCATCCCCTGGTGGGAAGAATACACTCTGGCCCAGCTGGTGTGAATGAGCCTCTGCAGGCTTTGAGCCATGCAGTATGTAGGAGTAGGTGGCAGTAAGTAGTAGCAGGTAGTAGCTTGGACATGCTCTGCTTCCTAAGTTCAGCCCCAGCACACAGATGCACAACAGATCCATGCTTGCCCAAATGCTGGAAACAAAGTGTGGGATGATCATTTAAAGAGACTCAGAGTGTCAAAGGATAGCACAGGCCCTACTCATAACTTCAAGAAAGACGTTGACACTGGCTGCAGAGCAGAGTGCTGGGTAGAGAACGGCCCTCCACTCCAGAATTTCCTCAGCCCCTTTCTGGTATCTGCCTCAGAGGTAGAAAAATTGCTCAGGGATCCCTTCTCCTTAACTTCCATTGATTTGTCTAATTAGAGCCAATTTCCATTATTTGGTGTCTTTTTATCTCTCTGTTTACAGTTGTAGTCTTAGAAGCTGTTAGATGCTGCTTTTTTTTACACAGTTAATTGAATCCACAGTGCATGGATTCCCTCCTCTGTTCAGCTTTGTTAGTCCAGATTCATCTGAATTGCTATTCCACAGCTATTCCACATGCCACATGACATCAGTGACCGCTTGCTCTCCGTTCCATGCAGGACCACACTGAAGGTGAAAGTTATGTGCAATCTGGATGAAATTTCTGGGCAAGGTGATAGATGTTATCAGCCGTTTATTGGTTGTTCACCCAAATACAAGCCTGGAAACTCTATACAAAGACCAGTATGTATCTAAATAGCCTCTAAGATACATGTTAGCTTACTGTTGCATAGCGTGGGTTGTATGTGCATTCTAGCTGGCAATAGTCCTTTATGTAGTTTTCTTGTAGAACTGATCTGTATGGAGTAATCTAATGACCAGTTGGATCCAATGTATAATATATGCAACTCGTTGCCTGCAAAATACATTACTGGATGGGAGTCATGCAGCCAGTGAGTACACCAAAAGAATATACTTCATCTTTAAAGGGTGCGCAATTTAAAGCAGGCAAGATGACTGCTTGAATGCCAGAAAAATAAAGATGTTTTCAGGCCATTTCAGTCTTATCAAAACATCTGCCTTTTATGAGAACTTTTTCAAGTCCAGAAATCAGACTTTGCCTTTCTTCTCCTTTATCTTTGAACAGAGTCATCCTTTCAGAAAGCATAATGAGAATGTATCTTGTTGATAAATATTGCATAATGGAACTTTGCAGTTCTGGAAGAGAGGAAAAAAATCTGTCTTTTTTAATTATTATTCTTTTTAAATGAACTTTTCCCTTCACAGAAAACAGAAGCAGAACAGGCAAATGGGCAAATGTTACAACCCTGAAGCTGTCACAACAGTTCTCCTGAGAATTTTCAGTCTGCCAGTTCTGTCACAATCCATCACACTGATTGCTGTGTCACCTTGCATCTTGAATGAGCTGTTCTTGGCAAGAAAAAGCTAAACTTTCCTCCCAGGCTTTGCCAGCTCCTTTCCCTGCAACTGGGGCAGAGAGCTGACACCATTTATCTACTCCTTAGGAATACCTTTACCCTTCTTTCACACTGGAGACTCAGAAAACATAGTGAGCATTTAGTTAAGCAGCAAAGATATAGACTACAACTGAGGTTTTGTTGTCTCTGCCATATCATAAATTCATTTCTAGAAGCCATTTGTAAAGTGGCATATACTCGTTCATGCCACACTGCTATCTCTCCTTACTCTGGGAGGCAGAGATCTGGCACATGGGTCTGAACAGCCTGAGAGGAATTGTGGTGATGGGCTACATATGTTTGCTTTGCATAGACAGAACTGGGGATTAACAGGTGAAGAGGGAAGGCAATGCAGAAGACATCTCATGGTCATGGTGAGAAAGGAAAAAACAGTGAGGAAGCCAGGATGAGCGCTATGTTTTTTGGTTAATAATTTGCCTTTGCAACTAGCTGGTTTCCCTTTCTAGGGATGATGCCCCCTACAACAGTCTTCAAAGGAGGAAAAATAAAATACCCTTCTTTTGCACATGTGTAGAAATTAAAGTACTGTAGGGAAAGCAGTTCTGCCATTGCCCCATATACTGGTCAAATAAAACCCAACAGTATTTGGAGCAATCACACAGTACGTGCACAGAACATATAGACGTACTAGAGTATCCTTGTAATTGTTCTAAGATTACAAGACAAGAAGACTAACCGTACTTTGGAGTTGAACAGCTTGAAGCAAATAAATAAAAATTTCAATGTGGATTGTTCATCTAAAGGCTAAAAGGCTAAAGCCTTGCGCCAAGAAACAGAGCAGTGGCAGAGGATGGAAAATTACTTGCTTTAATTAGTTTAAACAACAGAGGAAAATCATGAGGATTTCCGGATGATTCATAATTGCAATGATTTTTTTTTAACATAGTCATTACAGAATGGAAAAATGAATTCCATAGAATTTTTCCTTTATGCTCTGAAATTGGTGAATTTTTTATAGCTGTTTCAACTGTCAAAGCGCTCTCAGATATACTGACCTGGAAACATCTGCCTTATTGGGAAACAATGTTTGAGACTGATTGCTGTTGCTGATACAGCTATTAGCTGACAGCAGAAGAGTTGGGGAGAGCAAGGAATCCTGGTAGCTAGAACCTGTGAGCCCCGGTTACACATATAGTTTCTCTCCAGATTATCCAGTCTGCAGTCTGGCCTTCAGACGCACCTCATATACTTACATTTTCTCACCAGAAACTCCCTTCTGTTCATGCCAGTTGGCCTGTTTCTTTCCAGTATCCGGCAGGAATATGCCAGTGAAGCTTTTCCAAGTCTCATTCACAACAACAGCTGAGCAGTTTTAGGTGAAATTTTCAAAATAACATTCAGCCAGAGTCACACACCTGGCAGGGAAAAATATCAGCCAAGACACTGGGTGTACAGCAAAATGCTAATCATGTCAGGTGGGATGACATGGAAAGCATCAGCCACAGAGCACACTAGCTACTCTCCCAACAGTGCCAGGACCAGTCACAGTGATTTTGTTTCTGTCCAGACAGACTCTAGCTCTCTTTCTTTGAAGAGCATAAGCCAGCAAGTGGTATATCTAATGACTAAACAGTCAGTCTTTTTCAAGACATATGCCCCACTGAGATCTCTGGAAAAGGATCTGCAGGGAGAAATGGCTGGGGAGACAGTAGCAACCACCACATGAGAAGGGCCAGACTAACCAAGTGCAGTCTGGATCTTAGTCAGAACACCATTATTGGTAAGTTTGTGCATATTTGCATCACTGCTGGAAGAGGTTCAGTCAGATATATCAGGCACATTCTGGGGCAAGAGAGATGTAAACGACACAGTGAAGTTCATCTGTAGTTTTCTTATAAAACCTAGGTGCGTTCTCCTAACTGTGGCACTAGGGAGGAATGAAGAACTAAGATGGATGTTGTTAGATTCATTACACAACCCTATCAGTGCAAATGGTCTTGAAGACCTGGAGGACAGTAGTCTGTTCTCCCTTTCTTTCCTTTGTAATTTCTGCTGCCTTCCCTACCTCAGGCCCCTGGGACCAGCTCCAGGTGCTGACGGAGCGCTCCTTTCTTCTGTGTATGCAGCAGACAGTGCCCTGTGCATGGTATTGAATTCCGTGCATCAGAAACTGCACAACTGATTATCCAGAATTGATGGCAAATGAAGACAAAATAAAAAGTTCTGTGTGCATCTGAAAGCCTCAGTAAGTTAGTACATCATCATCTGCCTGTCTGAATCATGTCTGAATGTCCTAACCTGCTGTGCTACAGATGTATTTTGTTGTGTAGCTATTCCCACAACACTGCCTGATCAGCTCTAACAGAGCTAGAAAAATAGCCTGGGAAATAGCCTCTGTGCCTGGCAAGCTCATGGAGCAGATCCTCCTGGAAACTCTGCTAAGGCACATAGAAAATAAGGAGGTGATTGGTAGCAGCCAACATGGCTTCACCAAGGGCAAGTCACGCCTGACAAATTTGGTGGCCTTCTACGAAGGAGTTACAGCGGCAGTCGACAAGGGTAGAGCAACT
This sequence comes from Pluvialis apricaria, assembly GCA_017639485.1. Taxonomy (NCBI): domain Eukaryota; kingdom Metazoa; phylum Chordata; class Aves; order Charadriiformes; family Charadriidae; genus Pluvialis; species Pluvialis apricaria. The sequence continues at coordinate 51,948,269 of CM030044.1, read as the reverse complement.
GACGTCATCTACCTGGACTTGGTCAAAGCGTTTGACACTGTCCCCCACAACGTCCTGGTCTCCAAAATGGAGAGACATAGATTCGACAGATGGATCACTCAGTGGATAAAGAACTGGCTGGACAGTCGCATGCAAAGAGTTGTGATCAATGGCTCAATGTTCAAGTGGAGACCAGTAACAAGTGGTGTTCCTCAGCGGTTGATACTGGGACCCGTGCTGTTCAACATCTTTGTTGATGACATGGATGTTGGGATTGAGCGCACCTTCAGCAAGTTTGCCGATGATACCAAGCTGCGTGGCGAGGTAGACACGCTGGAGGGGAGGGATGCTATCCAGAGGGACCTGGACAAGCTGGAGGGGTGGGCCTATGAAGCTCAACAAGGCCAAGTGCAAGGTCCTGCACCTGGGTCGGGGCAATCCCAAGCACAAATACAGGCTCGGCGGGGAATGGATTGAGACAAGCCCAGAGGAGAAGGACCTGGGGGTGCCGATGGAAGTAAAGATCAACATGAGCCAGCAATGTGTGATTGCAGCCCAGAAGGCCAACTGTATCCTGGGCTGCATCAGAAGTGTGGCCAGCAGATCACAGGAGGTGATTCTGCCACTGTAATCTGGTGAGACCCCACCTGGAGTACTGCACCCAGCTCTGGAGTCTCCAGCATAGGAAAGACATGGACCTGTTGGAGCAGGTCCAGAGGAGCACCAGGAAGATGATTAGAGGGCTGGAGCTCCTCTCCTATGCAGACAGGCTGACTTGGGGTTGTTCAGCCTGGAGAAGAGAAGGTTCTGGGGAGATCTTATTGCGGCCTTCCAGTACCTAAAGGGAGTCTACAGGACAGCTGGGGAAGGACTTTTTACAAGGACATGTAGTGATAGGATGAGGGGGTATGGCTTCAAACTGGAAGAAGGTACATTTAGATTAGATATTAGGAAGAAATTTTTCACTTTGAAGGTGGTAAGACATTGGAACAGGTTGCCCAGAAAGGTGTGGAAGCTGCATTCCTGGAGGTGTTTAAGGCCAGGCTGGATGGGGCTTTAAGCAACCTGGTCTAGTGAAAGGTGTCCCTGCCTATGGCAGGGGGGTTGGAACTTGATGATCTTCAAGGTCCCTTCCAACCTAAACCGTTTTTTGTTTCTACGATTTTATGAAAACCTCCACAAGCTAAAGCTGAAAGATAAACAAGCAGGTGGGAGCAGCAGTTCAAAGTGCTTGTTCTCATTCTGACTCCTGAAACACTTGAAAAATATTTTATTACTTGGATATGCTATTAGGGCCCAAATTACATCTCATGGTAATAAAACCTGATAGCAAGTCTCAGAAAGGTGACAATTCACCTTCTTCCCACCAGCTATCTTATCTCTGGGACTCAGCAGACCAGGTTATATGCAAAGAGCAGCTGCCTCACTGAAAGTCGTTCCTTGCAGCAGCATTGGCCTTTGAACGGTCTGATGAGCGACAAACAAGTCAACAGCAGAGGTGACTTAGCTGGTCCACTGTTGGAGCAAAACTCAGCTACAGTTACAGTGATGGCATTTCTCTGTGGCAAAGCATCTTCTGAGGTGTTCACTAGGACTGTGTCTATACCATGCCCAGAGTTCATTGAAATCAGCCCTGCTGAGAACCAGTCATTCATAGAGTTTTAGCAGCACTGACCACTTTCCCTGGGGTCTATGTAATGGCATCACCACAATAGTTGGTCTGTGAAACCATTTCAAAAGCAATTGCTGGAACAGGCAAAATTTTGAGCTGATGAGGTTGGAAAACAGCTTAGGCAAGGGGATCAGAAAGGTGGCAAAGAGCTTGTACTCTCAGGACCACTGCTAAGGACTCATCTCAGGTTTAGCGTCACATTTGCATACTAACTAGAGTGACATGGCATGCTGCTGCCAGTCATTACTCTGCAGACTCTTCCAGAACTTTGTTTCTTTTGCTGGAAGAACTAACAACTAATTTGATTTCTCTGTTCTGAATTAATTTCTACCCTGTGTGTTCAACACCTTGCAAGGTGAAGCTCTGTTTTCACAAATGGTGTCTACATAGTACTGCAATATAACCAGCAAATCAGAAGTATGTATTTATTTCCATTATTTAGTTGGAACAATCTTTTGATATAATGAAGCATGAAAGTGCAAATGTAACAATGTTGGAGGTGCAGGGGAAGGAATTTGGTATATTGTTTGCACTTAATATTTATGCTTATCAGTGATAAAAATAAACTAGCTACAAACATATCTTCTTAAAAAGGTTTAAATAAGCTGTCAGGAAGTGGATCAAATGCATCAACAGAAGATTTATTTGTAAATGTATTTAGAAGTAGATGCCTGCTTTGTAAATTATATCTTAAGCCTTCTGGTTTTTATAAGCATCTGTTTCTAACATGTAGGCCATTCAGGCATTGAGGAAGGTCACCTCTTCTACTGTGTTACCTTAATCTGGACAGAGACAGTTCACTGAAGTCATAGGGACTCATTCTGCATGTCTGAGGATGAAAGTCTCCATCAACAGGCATGCAAAGGAGGAAAGCGAAATATTTGGAAGGTAATACTCATTTCAGGCTTCCATGGTATACCAGTAAAGAACATTCCCTAGGGTCTCATCTTCCTTCCCTCTGCATGTTCACAGAAGAAAATCAGGGTGCTGCTTTTTGCTACACTGATGTTTCCCTGCATGACCTACGGTGTGCATTTTTGCTGCGGGCAGAAGCTGGACACGACAACATCCTTTTTTTGTGATAACCCACAAGCAGACAAAATCCAGTCTGTGCATTTAGTCCCAGAGTTAGAGACACAGGGGACAGCACTGAAAGTATAAAAGTTTTTGTTAATTTTAAACATGAGATAGCAGCGGGGCCCCTCCATAAAGCCAAAGGCACTGCCAATTTTAGCAGATTTTCAGGTGTCAAAATGTACAACAGCTGCATGAGATAAGACGAAAAGGTTGGTACTATAGTTGACTTTTTAACCTTTCCAGCACCTGTCTTCCTACAGACACAGTAAAAATATGTCTGTTATTACATTATCCATCTCATGGGACCTTTCATGCATCTAATAAGAATTGCTGATAGGAATCCAGCAAACTCTGATGTTTTTCTTTGGGATGTTTACTCTTCATGAGCTTTCTGGTTGTTACACTACAAGTTTTCTTTTTGTTTGTGAAAAAGTACTGAGTTTCTGCTTGCTTAATTGCAGGCAGGCAGCAATACAGTGTGAACAACACTACTCACTGGTCATCTCTTCCCCAAGCCAAAGCCACCAAACACTTCCATCTCAAAAAGGACAAATGCTAGGTTTTCTCTTCTGTTCTCTTTGTCCCATGCTGAACTCAGCAACACAGACTTTGTTCTCCTGCCCCATTCCCTCAACCCACCTAAGATGTCTCCAAGGACAGACTTGAGTCAGTGGAAGGGGAATCTGTGGCTGTGGTACTACTAGCGTTGTACATAAACCTAAGATAACGATGTGGATAGTCACACCATGTCCATGGCAGCAAGCCTAAGGAAAGGGACTCATCTGAACAGCAAAGAAGGGAGGTCATTTACTCCATGGGAGACACCTGACATAAAACCAGAGCTGCTGTGTTAAAGTTTCTGATGTATCCACCCACCCTAATTCCCTATAAAGCATGTTCTCGTACCCTGGGGTGCATGCATGTTGTGTTAAAGGGCAAAGTAGTTTCACAGAAAACAAATCCCCTTGCATTCTAACACTCCTCACCGAGGCGGAAGGCTAGGTGCAGCTAGGTTTAAATTCTGAGTGATGCCCAATTCACCACTATCAGTCCAGTCGCGTTTAATATATTAAACTATTACAATTCTGGATACACTAACAGTGGACTGCACCTGCAGTCTAGTCGTGCTCATGAACTACCACGGCCACTCTTTGGTCGTGTTCAATGAGAAACCAAAACGACCAGCTACTTAAACATTACAGTTTATTTTAGCAACAGATACATATGTTCTTATGGATTGCCGGTGATAAATACACTGTCTGCAAAGCACGTGCAAATAAAAGTATTGTTAGTTATACAAAACGCACGACAAAGTTATAAACAATACAGCCTGGCTATAAATATAGGAGAGACACTCTCTAGAGAGATTTCTAAGTTTCTTGAGGAAGCACTTGGTATAGTCTAAGTCTCACCCAACGGTATCCCTACAGGGGGGAAGAAAGGCTCAGCCCATCGGATGGTCCCGGAAGTCAGAGGCAGTCTTTGATGGAGTCCTCTTTGACTTGTTCATGATGGTGTCTTCCCTGATATTCCCCCTTTCTTGAGCTATTTTTATACTATTTTCTATTTTCAAGGTGGAGTTTGAGTGACTCTAATCATAAATACTTTTATTATGATTGGTGTAAAATTTTCTTGCTTCACATTTAAAGGTATAGTTTACCAAAAATTCAGGGCGCAGAGTCAAGGAGGAGTGGTTGCACCTTGGAGGCAGGTAGCCTTTGGGATGGAGGTGTGTTTAGGTATTATAATGACATTATAATGAGCAAAGTTCACACAAAGGACAACATTTCATCAAAATTTGACAATTCGTTGGCTCAGGGTAGTAAGTATGCAGCTTATCGGTTCCATAGAAAAATTTCGTTCCCATATTTGCTGTATCATCACAGGGCTTGGCCGTGGAGACTCCACCCCACTCCATCCCCATGCTGCTCTGCAAGAAATATTGTGCAGGGAATCACAGATATAGTGGATTCTTCGCATACCAGCTGCAGCTGTATTCTACCCTAGAAACCTTTTGATTTTATGCTTTTCCTTAATGTGTGAACAATGCTGTATTTTTGATTATTTTAGCAATTATTCCACACATTAATTCTTTCTGTTCCCATCTTCCCCAGCCAGAGCTTTATCCTGAGTGGAAATAACCCTGCTGAGGAAAAAAAAGCTGGGTTTGAGCAGCAACTGAAAGTTTCTTGTTCTCAATCAAGGACTACCACGACCATGGTTGGTTTGTTTGTGAGACTCCCAAGGGCTGTTTGTCAGCTCTCTGCTAATTTGAGCTGTGGACTGGACCTAGAGGTGGGTTCAGGACAGTAGCAGCTGGTGATGTGAGAGCACAGGAAGCAGTTTCTCCCTGCTCCAAAGGGAAGTACAAAAGATTTTGCCTCTACATATCTTAGGCATTGGCAGCAACCGCTGCCCACAAGTGTCAGTGGGAACAGGGCAGAACAGGCAAAGCTCTCAGCAGCACAGGAACATGACACACAAGTAGTGTTGCCTCTCATAAAGCATCACAGATGGCTTGAGGCAGCTTTTGTCAGAGGCCTAGATTAGCTGACTTTTGGGAGAGGGGGCTAGCCCAGAAGCATGAACAGCAAAACTGGTTCTCCAAAGGGTCTCACCTCACAACTACAGCCTTGTCCCAACCCCTGGGGCTGTAAAGGTCAGTTTAGTGTCTACTGCTGAACAACCTGAACCAGTTCTGAAGCACCAACAGGTTTACCTAACCAGAGGTCTCACAGCAGTAGAGGCCACACACACCTGAGCTCGCTAGGGATCAGGAACAGGATACCCACCACAATGCATAACTTAAACCAATCTGGGAACAGAGTCCACCGTTCCCCACCTGCAACCATTTATCCATTACAGGGACTGACAGCCTCTGCCTGGTTCAAAATCTTTCAGGCCCTCAAACAGAAGTCTGGACAACACTGTCTTGTTTTGTCAAGTATGATGGTCCAGGTTACAACAGCAAACAGCCTGTTAATGACCAAAGAAAAAAAAATACAGAAATACTCTATTAGTTGCTGCTCAAAGTTGTTTACCAACTAAGCTGGAAAAAGAATTCACTAACGCTTGTGTCCACTTGCCTTGGTGAAGGGTGGCAAGAGTCTGTTAATTGAAATACACTTAACAGTGCCACAATCATTACATTCTCTTAATTTCTAAAAAGGACAGTCAAATCTTTGCTGACGGGCTTCCTAGCCTGTGGTTTCACCAGCTTTGCCACAGAGCAGAATCTGGCTATTAAACCTAAAGGAATTCAGGTTTTGCCAATACAGTTGGACTGGACTCTACTCCTCCAGCCCCAACCTTTTCCTCCCCTCTCCCCCTGCTGATTTTGTGAGTAATTAAAATACTTTTCCCCCCAGAAAAAGAATGAATAAATGAACACAAGAAAAAAGGATACAACGAAGAGGAGAAATCTATCTTAATAAAAGCTAGCAATTCTTCTGAGGTTTTCATTTGGGGTTTTCTGAGCATAAAGACTCCGCAACACCAAACACACAGTCCAGCCTTCCTGGATATCCTCATCTGGGGTCAGCAGAGATATTTATCCACTTTCCACATGAAAAATGCCATGTGCACTGAAAGATAGGGTGCTAGGAACCGCTGTAACGTCTCATCCAATGCATGATTAATAGCAATTCTTTACCCTGACAAACAAGATGAGAAAGAAAAATCATCTGGGTGGGCAAGATAAACCTCTGCAAGCAGCTGTACACTAAGGCATCAGCATCTTCAGTCTCCCTCCTACCAGCAAAGTGAAGGTGCAGACAACAAATTTCTGCTCACCAAATTGTTAGGAAAAAGCCATGGCTGGCTCAATCTTTCCACTTCATTCCACCTAGAATAAAAAAATTATTTTAAATAAATAAATAATAAAAATATATTAACCAAAAAAAAATATAAGCAATGAAGAGCAAGCTGTCAACATGTCAAAAACTGTGTGTGCATGTGAACTGTGTTGAAACTTCTTCCTTGTCTTTCGTCAGGTTTTCACCAACAATCCCCCAGCCTACTAAGTCATGGAAATTAAAGGACAAATCTCTAACTGATGATCCTTCCCAGGTTTACAACATTATCAGCTGTTCATACATAGCTGTACATGCCTGTTTGCTTATCAACCTTAATTGATCTCTGCTGAGATAGAAACACATGAAAGAAGTAATTTTGTCAGCTGGAAGAAAGCAGCCATCCATTTCTGGAAGAATGGAGTTCAAAACCAACTTACTGCAGGAGATTTCACATGTACCATCCATTTGCAAAAGAATTTTTCAGAAACTGACACAGAAAAATGTGCTGCAAAAGAATGCTAAGAGCATAATTTTGGAAATCCTTCATTCTTTAATTAAACAAACAAACAAACAAATAAAACATCAAGCAAACACAAAAGAGAGAGAAAAAAAGATAATGGTATTTAGGCTTCAATAGGTAGGTTTTGCTTCTGGATTTTACATTTTTTTTTTTACCCATGCTAAAAATTTTCTGCAACTTTTCAGCAAAATTTTTCTGAAAATTTTGCACTAACTGTTCTCAAAGATGTGTATGTTGCAACAGTCAAGCGTCTTCTGGCAGAACTCACTGAGGTTGAATTTGCTTATCTGAGACATTTCTGGACAGCACAAGAATGAATAAACACCACTATACTTGTCCTGAGAGGCAAATGAATGTTTCTCTAACCCCCAATGTCTTCAAGCCCCACAGACTGTCAACAACACTTACTTTCTAGTGTCAGCTATAAAACTGCCCTTGTCCACTTGCCAGCAACTGCAGGTTTGGGCTGTGGAGAAGCAATTTGAGCAGCCAGAGGAGGTCTTCATACAGCATTAACAAAAACTGGAAACTAATTCTCATTCTCATGGACATTCATGCTACAGGGGAAAAATAAGGTGGGCATGAAAGTTAATCACTCCTCCAAGGCACAAGAAGCTGAAAGCAGTCTTAATACAGAGTGCACACTGGCTTTCAGGCCCTATACACTTACCATAGTAAGCCTATTCCTTCAGGGTTGTCACACACCAAGCCAACGCAGTGCAATATAGATTCCTCTAATTTCTTGATTTGATGCCTTCCAGATTTCATGTTGACCCTTAATCACCCTCTTTTGCCAGGAGCTCTTAACTGTAGAACATGGTCTGTTTCCCTGGGTTTGTTTTTAGGATTTTTCGCCTACTCTGTTTGGAGTCAATAACTTAACAAAAAAGTTTTTACATGACTCATTCTGTCTTCTGGATGATCTAACAAATCGTAAATATGAAGAAGATTTATTGCGAAGTACATCAGGGAGGTTGTGTCTGGATGTTTTTATCATCAAAAAATATCACCTTCTGTTGCTTCTGTCCAACAAGGCAGACTTTTATATGTAAATCTTTCCCTAAGCGTGCTAATGAGGTACATAAAACTGCCTCTTTTGTCTGAGCAGAGAGACTCCACGGAGAATTCCCTGTTTCAGCAGGACTGCTGAAAGTTATGTGCACCCTGGAGGGTGCTCAAATGTATCCAAAGTGGCCCTCGTCTTCATGGACAACTCAACTACAAGAAAAGGCAGAAAGATGGAGGTACTTAGATATTTTTCAGTTAAGACTTCTTGCTTAAAAAATGAAATTCTTGTCTTTTGCTGACTGCTAAGTGTCACAGATGCTCTAGTGGTACCATGAGAAGCCTAAGTTTGGTCCCTACTACGGCACAGACCTTAAGTGCTTTGTGCAAAAAGTGATGACAGTTGATTACTGGGTGAGGAGGGATGTGCATCCTCACAGGAGTTGGGATGTCAGTATACATTGCCAGTGCTCTTGGAGCAGCACAAAGGCTGAGTAAGCATCAGTGGGCACACCAACTCCTCTTCCAAGAAACACTTTCCCAACACAGGCTCTAAGGAGTGCTTATTTGCATAGACATACTCAACCCTGCCAGAGGACAGGTTTTTATTCTGTGAGGGCATGCCCAGAGAGCTAGACATCTGGTCTTAATGTCCATCACTACTACTAGATGCCAGGGCTGTTCAGCCTTGATGGGATCTGGCCATGGTGCCCTGTGGAGCTGTGGGCCACCATAGTGATGCACACAGGTTGGTTAACCTCATTTTAAGTCTGTCTGTAAGGGCTGAGGACACACTCAAGCTCCTCTCATCAGATGGCCAAACTAACTCAGCAGCAAGGTACTATGGGCATGTAGGGGCAAAGCTACTGGATGGGGCAGCAAGACTCCCTTCTTGGCTCTGATGCTATCACTTCCTTGTGCCTGTGTCACTCCCCAATAGGACTGTACTTGCATGGCTTGAGGAGTACATAACTATTCAGCTCTGGCTTCTTCCAGTCCAGGAGAAGTTGATATCCAAACTACCAATGGGCCTGCCCTCACGAAGGTTAGGGCTGGTTATCCTTTTTAATGGACAGTGAACCAGAGACCAGTTACCTACGACTTCCCCACCTAACACAAGCCTTCCTCACGCTGTAAGAGCTTCAGGACTGCACTCTGTTATACGCATACAAACAGCACAAGGCTCTCACCTCGAGTAGCCAAGGAAAGAAGCAGAGGGAAGACAACAATCTTGCTCATGAATTGATAATGCTTCCTTAAAGCTCCTTTGACAAGAAGGCTGAGCAGCATAAGTCAGAAAGATCAGGTACCTTACTGGTGTGTCATACATCCAGAAGTGCACTGCATATCTTAGCCACTATCAATTGATTAAGAGTGATAAATGGAATTCTAAGAGCAAAGGAGACCCATTCACACTGGAGAATAGGATGCTGGGTGAAAGGACAAAAGGCGGTTAAAATACACAAACAAAAATCCTGAATCTATTACAAATTAAAAAGTAAATACAAGTCCTAATCCCTGGAGACAGCAATGGAACAACTGAAAAACTAAACCAGAAACATCAAAAGGCAGGACAGGAGAAGCAAAGATGAGTTTCAAAAAGCAGAGACTTATTTAAAGGCAAATTAATTAATCATGAAAAAACAAAATCAACCTGTCCTTCAAAGGAGGTCTATAAGCATTGGAGAAGACTTTAAATGTCTCTATTCTAAGACTCCAGCGTAAGCATTTGAAAGAACAAATAGCTTATCAACCACTAATCTCCTATGCTAGGCAGCTTCTCTGGCCAGCCTTCTCCAAAAGAAAGGCAGAACAGAGAAACACTAGAGAATCTTCCTAAACAGTATAGATGTGGCCCTTCTCCCAGCTGTCCCCAGTCATTAGTCACTAGTTTGTGCATGCCTGGAAGCTGTTCAGGTAGCAGGATAAGGACAATATCTCTCCATCTGAGTATAGTGTTAAAAGGGGATGAAACAATTTTTATGTTGTTATTAAGCAAACAACAATCACACAGTCACAATCAGCAGCACGGTAAGAGAGTGCAAAATATTGCACCATATTCCTCTGCCACAAATAATATCCAGCTTCTGGAATTTGAGGATAGCTACAACACAATGGAAATCTTAGGGATCGGATTTTCCAACACTGTGCACACAATCTCTTCTCACACAAAAATGGCCATTTTTGGTCTAACCCAAAGGACTATTTAGCCCAGCTTCTCTGTACACTAGACAACAGCAGATGTATTGGAGAGAGCAGAACAGGACAAGCAGGCAGCAATACTTTATAAAATACTTTCCTAATCACCAGCAATTTGCAGAATTGGGTTTTTGCAGGTTTTTATATTTAAGAGACCCAATGAGTTTCTTTTCTATGAATTTGTCACATTGCCTTCTAAACCAGTGTGAATTTTTAACAGTCACAGTATCCTCGGGGAAGGAGTTTTACTGATTAATGGTAACTTGTTTAAAGAACGAACCCTGTTTTGAAACTCCTTCCTTCTAATTTCATGTGTTGCTTCTTAATTATTTTTTTTTTTATGAGACAGTGAATAATCAAACTCCGTTCACCTTCTCCACACCACACAACAATTTACAGATCCCTGTCATATCCCTTCTCAGTTTTCTCTTCTCCATGGTGAAGTCGATTTATTAATTTTCACAGCAGTAGTAGTCCTTATTCCCAAAGCCATGTCAGATCTCTGATCATTCCCCTTCTCTATACTGTACTTTGTGTTAAAGAGATACTATGCAAAGCAGTTACAAATGGCTATTGTTCTGCATGGGCGTGCAGAGGTCCTTACAGAGACCAGTGAATCATGAGGCTTAGGTAAGCATGAATGAGTGACAAGGCATTCAGGACCTCTGCCCACTCCCCAGGACAGCAAACAGTCGTCTGAACCTGGACTAAGTGAAATGTTGCTGAGTAGCAAGGAGAAGTGTCTCCAGTGATCAACAGGCAAGAGAGAGACAGGGACCTGGAAGGCAAACCAGTATTTCAAAGGGACAGTATTGTTCCTTTCAGATCTGTAGCAGGTATTTGGGTCTTCTTGCAGGCTGGTTCCTAGTGGTAGAGAAATGAGGTATACAGGATCTGAATATTTTCTCAGGGTAATTAAGGAAATCCAGTCCTGGAGCAGATGCAGTCATAAATAACATACAGGTAACCCCATTTCTAGAAATACCCATCTGCTGACTCTCACTTTAAACAGTAAAGGCAACAACTGTAAAAATATATTTTACTACTCTTTCCAAGCTTGCCCCCCCCCCCCCAGCTTTTATTAGGCAAATTGTCAGGTAAGCCTCAGATTCAGTGCCATCTCCGAGAATCCTGGAAGGGGAATTTGAACACTACAGACAGCTTTGTGAGAGCTGTTGCTTTCTCTTAAGGCTGCTGGAATTCTATTAATACACAAAAAAAATCCAATTCCACACAAAGTACAATAATCTATAGCCCTCAGGATTATATCACAGAGCTAGATAACATGACTCAACAATATTGCAAGAACTCTAAAACCATAAGGCAAATAAAATGAGCCCCACATCTGCTAAACTCACAAACCATAAGCCAGTCTTGTGATTTCATGGAGAATGATGTAATTTTGTATATTTCAGCTTAGCCACGCTTCCAGCTGAGTTTCAAAGGCATGGATAAAAGCTTCTCAGAATCATAGCTGGGAAGAGCATAATTGCAGTGACTACTGTTTGAGTATGAAAGATGATGTCAAGAAATGTAAAAAGATTTTCCAGATGAGAACTGTCAGAGTCTGCAAATGATAGGGCAACTCCAAACCCATCATTTCTGGGACAAAAAAGATAAAAAAAAAAAGAAGACAGGTTTTTACAGAATTGAAGACTACCTCTTTTAATCCAGCCTGGCATTTAAGGCTTTTAATAGAGCAACAAAAGCAATTTTGACCTTATCTTTGACTGGATCCTTGGAAGACAGCTAAAGAAATGAATGTGAGCCAGCAGAGACAAATGTATGTATTTTCTAAATTCCCAGGCACATAAAAGACAGCGGAAAGCCAATTAAATCAAAGAAAAAGCACCCAGTTATATCAGATATGGAGTAGTTAAGAGATGAATCTTAAGTAAGCATACATGTGTATCTCTAAAAAACAATAACAAGAAAGTTTAAGTCTATGAAATACTGTTTACAACCTGTACAAGCAGCTTTCTGCTCGCAGACCTTAACAAGCGGTTCTGAACAGACCCAGCTCATGAATTGTAACTATCCTTCCTGAGCAATAATTGTACACAGTAAAAGAAGCTCTTGAATTTCACCTTTTCTGCAGCATCATGGCATAAAGTTCCTGCAAATTCCAGGGTGCAAAAGCCAACAATGCTATAGAGAAATCAACCCTATTGAAGCAAAAATACTCCATGAATATATGACTCATTAAACAGTGAGAGACTGAAATCAAATGGCAGTATGTCTTATTATTATTATCACGCAGTTTCCAGCAGAAAAATTACACAAAATAGGCCTAATGAGGACCTAGTTGACAGCAAAGTAGAAAAATATGAAGCAACTGAAATTAATGAGGAAGGAGGATGGGAAGCATAAAGGGTAGAGTTGCTCTTGGTCAGCACAGGTTGATCAGCATCTCTTCTCACTGACTGAGCTCATAATCCTCATTACCACGAGGACAGTGAATCTATTTGCTGAACAGTGGCCTTTATGCTGAATAGGTCTGTCAGTTCCAAAGGCTCACCAGAGACTATATTTGTCTACAATGTTGGGGTTTTAGTTTAGAGGTCACTTTTCTCACTCTAAGCATCACAGATCTGCTGGGTCTGACAATCCAATTTCTGGATGAAATGGAAGCGATCTCAGCAAATTTGCCAGTGGCATACAAATCATTAAGCAAGCTTGTGTGCTTAACTTTCCATTGAAGCATACACTTATATGCAGCTTTTGTCCTTGAAGAATTCTCAGTTCAGTTAGGCAGAGGAAATTGTATCCTTCAGTTCTTTATCAGATTACCTTACCTAAGTGGAAGGCATTCCAGAGTCAGGGTGCTAGACCAATAAGCAGACTTCTGTCTCACTAATTCTTTCTTCCCATTATGACATGGATCCAAAACAACAGTTTAAGTTTCTCAGTTATGACTGAATTTTCTCCAGGGAACTGCAAATGTTGCTTGTGTCTGCGTATATGCCACCTGCAAAGAATTCTTGAGTAGAATTGCTCCGTCTGCCAGAGATTATCACTGTCTTTTCCATGCTGACTTCTTCATATTGTCTTTTCCATGACATGTAGACAATTTCTTCTTTCAGACTCAGCTTTAGGCTCTGACGGTACTCTGCCAAGCAGGAAGAGAGAAGAACAGACAGCACGCCCTAATTCAACTGCATTTCTGACAATGATGTGGTAGTCCTACAGGTCTAAGTGGGATTATGTTTGAGATACGTTCCACAAATACGAATGAAAACATTTGGTCTGTCTTGTACAACAGAGTAAATTGGAACCTAAGAACATGTATCTGATCCATAAGCCTCTGAACCTAAATTTTGTCTAAGAAAATATAGACCATGTAAAATCTAAAACCGCTGTTTTGCTGAGCTGTGAACTGTGCTGGAGGCCTAGCAACTACCATCCACAAGAAGCTGAAGGAAGCTGGTATACAGGCATTGAACTGTGCAGACGCACCAGTACAGAAAGAGCTTCTGTCATCATATCTAGTCTTGCATGGGGAGGGAGAGTCTGGAAGGAAGGAAAGGGTCATCTAATAGAAGATTAATATGAATGGTATGTGGGTTGGATGATGTTCCACTGACAAATGCAGCAGGGAATGGAATTTGCCAGGCAAGCTGCAACGAGGCATTTAATCGTTGCAGATACAGAAACAGACAGTTACCAGGTAGCTGAAAAGTAAGCAGAACTGCAGCCTGTGGAAAGAGCTGTGACAAAGACCCATGGGTGCCACCAGTTGGTCACTTGTAGCCTGAGGGAGGAAAGCCCTTTGCAGAATGATGGCCACATGAGGGGACAAAGGGATAATGAACATTATCCCATGCTTCATCATGCAATTCAATCCAGCTGAGGTCCCAGTCAATTCTACCTTACAACAACCATGGGATATCCTGGAGTTGTGTGTGAATGCCGGGCCCTGAGGAGTCCCACACAGTCACTAGTAGGTTTCATGTTCCTGTCTCAAGACACTTCAGATGTGGGTACTCTTTTGCTTGCACATTCTAGACTGTCTCAATTCATCACAAGAGGAGGTACAGGTTGCACCTTTTTGAATATACCCTCTGTCCCAGTCTGGCTGATAAACTCTTCACATCCCAGCTTTCTGCTCTAGCTTTGCCTTTGACTTCTCTGAGGTTAAAGAAGAACTTTGTTGAGGAACAATGGCAGAGCTGGTGTCTCACTAGATTACAGTATTCATTCACACAGGGTGTACTGTGATTACAGTGACATGGAAGAAGCATCATGTGCTTTTTGAATCCTGTGCTTTTGTGTCTGAGTCACAGCTGGGTGGATACACAGAGAACATCTTGAACAACCTCTTGCTTACCAACACATGCTTCTAATTAAGGTGTTCAGTCATCTTTGGATGAAATTACTCCACTGGAACAAAAATAGCAGAGCATAGAGGGTGTAATGGAGATTTTAAATCGGGGGAAAAGGAAGAAGGGACAGCATTACAAAGATTGTGAGGTTTTCTCCAGCTTCATAGGGAAATGACTCAGTTCTTGAGACTAGAATAATATTATGAAGGTCAAATAAAAGGGAAGAAAATCAACACTTCTAGTGGTGACAATAGGGTATGCAAAAACATTAAAGTGTTTAGGAAGCACTGGTCTCACTCAGTCCAACTGCCCAGAAACTTCTGCAAAATTCCCCATCTCATATTCAACTACATTTCAGGTCAAATACAAACTGCTTTTTATCCTCTGGTGTGAGAACAGGCATGCAATTCCCTTCTGCTGAGGATGTTGAGAGGTAAGAAGACAGCTCTCTCTGATTTCTCAGCACTACACTACCATCTGTATGTAGATACAGCAAAACATACTTGCTGCGTGGATGTGTGCAGGGAACCGGAGAGGGAATTAAAATGGGAGTGGGCAGAAGAGGAGCCACACAGGTGCTATGGAGGTGATTTTGCAGCACATCTGCGCTGATGCAACCCTCTCTCTCTCTGTGCCAGAATCCTCACTTACTACAAAGCCACAAAGCAGAGAGGAGACCTGAGCTCTCCTACTGGGAGAAAGCACCATTAAAGACTTGACGGTAGCCAAGCAAGACATGAGTCACAGCCATTTGGCACATCTGCAAATGGGAGAGAAAGCTAGAAGACATCCACTGTCCACAGGTGTTCCAGCAGTGAAAAATACAACCAATGGTATTAGGCCTTTCAGAGGTCACAGGCCTGGGATGGTACAAAGGAACAGGGGAGACCCAGTAGGAAACAAAGGAACAGGGGAGACCCTTCGCAGAGAGGAGAGGGTTCTGGCCACAATAGGCTGTTGATAGGTTACTATTATTGATCTTGAAAGCTATTTTTCTTTTCTTCAAAGTGAAGCAAATCAAGACACAAAATAAATGAACAGGCAAAGGGACACACATAGGGGTCAAAGATAAATCTCATAATTGTCAGGGAAAAACTTGAAAAATATTAATCCTTTATCTGTTTGAAGTATGCTAGAAACCAAGGTGATGAACTTCGAAATCCTCTGTGCATGGCTCAAGCCTGAACCATTCCAAGGAAGAGGTTCAAGCAGATCAGCAGTGGCCCTGACACACACTACAGCTTTTGGGTTCTGAAAGTGTCTGTCCCTGTGTAAATGATGCTTGTTCAAAAAGTATCGCCTTCTGAGGAGCTGTGAACAGACCTCACACACTAGGAGACTGACTGTCATTGGTGTGAGAGAGATTTTTCTTTTCTACATGAACAAAAAGCTCTGCTGCAGTAATAGGCTTTTCTCCTGCAAAAGATCAGGCACAGAGGGATTACCACACATCATGGAAGGGTGCTACAGTAGGGTGGTAGGCAACACTGTGTGCTCCGCACTATGCCTCCCTTAAGTTAAGCAGCATGATCTATCCCATCATAAGCAGATCATCATTAAAATTTCTGTGTCACAGGGAATCAGCAGGGAGTCATCAAACCATTCCTGCGTACAGTAAGAGGACAACCTTGCTCTCCAAAAAAGTCATATAACTGCTCTTTGATACCTCCTTTTGCTACTTGTGGGCTGTTTCTCACTCCTCTCTGCTTAGTCCTCAGTTCTCACCTGTTATCAGGACCTGGTTATACAAGGGGTACCTTAAGCCTCCATGATTTATGATCTTATAACTTAGTGGGCTCAACTGAAAAATCTTACTCCAGTGCCTTACTTACCTTGAACTCTAATTCATATTCTCAGTACAGAGCAGAACTTGACATTATAATTTATAGTTGCTTATATCTAGTGATGGCACTGTGCATTACAATTTTATTATTGCTTCATATAACTCATTCCTGTCTAATGATCTTTGGTCTGTTTATGCAGGAAGCAACAAGAGACCACATTTTGTCAAAAACGTTTAATAAAACCATGAGATTGAACGTATGCTTTCCTACATACCTTCATTTCATAGATGTGGTTTCAGTTGAGATAAGAGTTAACTTTCTTACTAGCAGCTGGTATAGTACTATATTTTGGATTTGGGATGGGAATAGTGTGATAGTAACTGCCTGCCCATGGGAAGCAGCGAATGAATTGCTTGTTTTGCTTTGCTTGCATGCATGGCTTTTGCTCTACCTATTGAACTGTCTTTATCTCAACCCATGAGTTTTCCCTCACTTTTACTCTTCTGATTTTCTCCCCCATCTGAACCATGGGAATGAGCAAAAGATTGTGTGGCTCTAGCTGCTGGCTGGGGTTAAACCATAACAGTCTTTTTTGGGCCTAATATGGGGCTCAAAGGATTCAAGACAATGACAGGTTTGATTGGAACGTGCTAGATCGAATTTATGGCTGTTATTGCTGTTTAGGTATTAATTGGCAGGCTTTTGTGCTTGCCATGGGGTTTACTTGCCTTACTGTAAATTGGAGTCTTGTGCTCATTAGTGATGCTCTCTAGTGCTTCTTGCTTTTGCTGCTTGCTGTACTGCTTATCATCTTACTCTGCTGTGCCTTGAACCATTTTGATAACAGCAATGGTGATGTTCCATGGGCTGGCAGATGGCCAGGGCATCACTGCTTTTTGTTTCCTGTGCTGCCAACAGACTAGAACTCTCGTGTGAACTTGAATTGAAACAACTCTGCAGACATTAAGGTCAGTAAAGAAGGAGGGGTAGGAGGTGCTTTAGGCACCAGAAGAGATTCCCCTGCAGCCTGTAGTGAAGACCATGGTGAAGCAGGCTGTCCCCCTGCAGCCCACGGATATTAATGGTAGACACCCAAAAGACTGGCTGCACCCTGTGGAAGGGAGCAATACTGGAGCAGTTTGTGAACTGCAGCCTGTGGAAGGACCCATGTTAGAAAAGACCATGGAGAACTGTCTCCTGTGGGTGGGACCCCATGCTGGAGCAGGGGAAGAGTGTGAGGAATCCTCCCCCTGAGGAGGAGGGAGGAAGGAGCAGCAGAAACGACGTGTGATGAAATTACTATAACCCCCATTCCCTGTCCCCCTTTGCCACTTCGGGTTGGCAGGAAGTAGAGAAATTGTGAGTGAAGTTAAGCACGGGATTTGAGTCGCATGTTATGGGAATTACTATAGCAGGAACCCCTTGTTGCTAGCTGGGCAAAGGAGCAAGGGGATAAGTTCAATGCCATGTTAAATGCTATAATTTGGCCCAAAGGTGACAGGGGTGGAGATTGTAATGGATATACCTTTAAATTGTTGTAACCTATGATCTCAGTTGCATGTTATAGAAATTGCTATACCAGGAACCACCTGAACCAATGGAGGACAGGCCTTACAAGAAGCACTGCAAGCGCAGCAGTGACCCAACCTGAACTGGCTTTGGACCCCAAAGTCATGGATCAAATGAACTCAACTGACATTTTACAGATGTTCCACAGGGGTGGTCTATGGACTAAGGGAATGATATCTGTGTATTATATCAAAGTCATGGTGGTTAATGAGGTTGTATTGAATAGTGTGGAACCTGAGCCTGACATAAACAGTATAGAATAAGGGGTGCAGAATGTTGTGATCACAGCTGGGATAGAGTTAACTTTCTTACTAGCAGCTGGTATAGTGCTGTTTTGGATCTGGGATGAGAAATACTGTTGAAAGTGCACTAATATTTGATTGTTGCTAAGCAATGAAGGCCTTTTCTGCTCCTTATACCACCCTGCCAACAAGCAGACTGGGGGGGGGGGGGGGGGGGGGGGCGGGGCACAAGAAGTTGGTAGGAGACACAGCTGGGACAGCTCACCCCAACTGACCAAAGAAATATCCCGTAACATACGATGTCATGCTCAGTATATAAAGCTGGGGGAAGAAGGAAGAGGGGAACATTTGGAGTGATGGTGTTTGCCTTCCCAAGAAACCACCACACGTGAGGGAACCCTGCTTTCCTGGACATGGCTGAACACCTGCCTGCCGATGGGAAGCAGTGAATGAATTGCTTGTTTTGCTTCGCTTGTGCATGCAGCTTTTGCTCTACCTTTTAAACTGTCTTTATCTCAACCCATGAGTTTTTCCCTCACTTTTATAATTCTCTCCCCCATCTGAACTGGGCAGAGTGAGTAAACACCTGTGTGGTTCTAGCCGCTGGCTGGGGTAAAACCATGACCTGTTTCTGCAATAGCATGCAGAAAAACTAAAAACACTTAATTTGGAAACATCCTGTGTTTTATAGAGCATGTATTTCATCCTCAAACCATGATCTGGCACCAAAAAGAGAGATTCTGCTCTACGCCCTGCTGATAGCTGCAGCACGGTCTATTGGCAGACATTAGAGGCTTATGATTCAACACAAGAATAATATCCTCAGCAGAAAAAAATTCGCCTTCTGGTAGGCATTCATCAACTGCATGATTTTAAGAAATATCAAACTTTAGTTAAAAGATAAGGAGCATGTCATCAATTTCCTTAGAATACACAGCATGGGAAATGTCACCAAAATCAGTCACTGCCTTCCCCATTTCACTCTTAAGAATCCTGTGAAACTCCCCTAGTTGCAAGCTTGAGTTTCCGCCTTAAGCTCTAGGTGAAAGTTAATGAAGGTGAGAGATGGAACAAGAAAAATCAGTGTTTGGCCCTACTTCAGCCAAACTCAAGCAGGTAAGGAATCCCAAGTGACTTCGCTGGAGCCTACCTTGTAGGCTAAACACAGTTTGGCCTGAGTGTTCTGCAATTGGCTTTGAGTAAAAGGTGGCATAGGAGTCAACTTGAAGAGTCCAGACTAAATGTAGCTGCTTTTTGGGTCATGTTCAATAAATCTACACAAGAACCAGGTTGTCTCAGGATTTCTTATTAGATTTGCATGGCCCAACTGAACAGAAGAGTCCTCGAGAGTTTTCCTGTGATACAAATTCTGCCAGCTTAAAACCCTTTGTGAAATTATAGCCGTTAGGTATTCTACAGGGTTTTTTTGTACCCTGGAGGTATTCTTGATTGTCTGGCAGAGCGCTATGACTCATTCATAGTTTTTCCTGCAGCATAGGTATTAATAACCTCTTACTCCTGGGCAGTTTCCCTGGGGCAGGATGTTTCACCTTACATAACTTTAAATATTGAGAGGATAGGTGACTGTGTGAATTAGACACACTTTATGTTCAACTTAAAGTCATAGGCAGTAGCAAAGTAAGTCAGATGAGCCGTGTCCCAGAAAGAAATGCTGACTTCTCTCTTGCATTCCTTTGGAATTCTGCTGCTAGAAATTATGGAAATATGTTAATTCCTCAAGAGGCAGCTTGAAAAGCAGTAAGAATCAGAGGTTAACAGTTGGAAGGACAAGACAGGACAGTTATATGGAAGTACTACAATGACAATTCTTACCCGAGAAGCCCCAATCCCTGCAGGCAGTCACATGTCCACTTGCCCCAAACATCCCTCCCCTCCTCCAGTCATGGAGTCTGTTTGCTTTACTTATTTTTGCCCCAAGT
Organism: Pluvialis apricaria; assembly: GCA_017639485.1. NCBI lineage: Eukaryota > Metazoa > Chordata > Aves > Charadriiformes > Charadriidae > Pluvialis > Pluvialis apricaria. The sequence goes on along the minus strand of CM030044.1, from coordinate 51,928,166 downwards.
GTCATTATTTTGTAAAACACTGTAACCCAAGTGCTCACAGGCTGCCCTGTGATTAGCAAGCAGCACCAGACCTCCCCCTCCTGTCAACCCTATAAGGACTTCAGAGCAAGAAAGCCCCACCCACTAAATATGCAAGGATCAACCTGTTCCTGCCACAGTTTTACAGTAAGAAGCCACCATTTTGTTAACTGTCATGCCCCAGGTGTTTTCATACTGGTCTGTGATTAGCTGTTTCTCGACTCCATCATACCTATATATAGCACACATATATAGGTATATACATACTAACATAAATTAAATATGCATGCATACATTCATCCAGTCCTGTTCAATATATTCATCAATGACCTGGATGAAGGAATAGAGTGGACCATCAGCAAGTTTGCTGATGATATAAAACTGGGAGGGGTGGCTGGCACGCTGAAAGGCTGTGCCACCATACAGCGTGACCTGGACAGGTTGGAGAGTTGGGTGGAGAGGAGCCTTATGAAATTCAACAAGGGCAAGTGTCGGGTACTGCATCTGGGGAGGAATAACCCCATGCATCAGTACAGGTTGGGGGCTGACCTCCTGGAGAGCAGCTGTGTGGAAAGGGACCTGGGAGTCCTGGTGGACAACAGGGTGACCATGAGCCAGCAGTGTGCCCTGGTGGCCAAGAAGGCCAATGGCATCCTGGGGTGTATCAAGAAGAGTGTGGCCAGCAGGTCGAGGGAGGTCATCCTCCCCTTCTACTCTGCCCTGGTGAGGCCGCATCTGGAGTACTGTGTCCAGTTCTGGGCTCCCCGGTTCAAGAAGGACAGGGAACTGCTGGAGAGGGTCCAGCAAAGGGCTACAAAGATGATTAGGGAATTGGGACATCTTTCTTATGAGGAAAAGCTGAGGGACTTTGGTCTTTTTAGTCTAGAAAAAAGAAGACTCGGAGGGGATCTTATCAATACTTATAAATGCTTAAAGGGAGGCTGCCAGGTAGATGGGAACAGTCTTTTTTCAGTGGTGCCCAGTGATAGGACAAGAGGTAACGGGCACAAACTTGAGCACAGGAAGTTCCATCTTAACATGAGGAGGAACTTCTTTCCTTTGAGGGTGGCAGAGCACTGGCACAGGCTGCCCAGAGAGGTTGTGGAGTCTCCCACACTAGAGACATTGAAAACCTGCCTGGACACGGACCTGTGCAATCTGCTGTAAATGTCCCTGCTGTGGCAGGAGGGTTGGGCTAGATAATCTCCAGGGGTCTCTTCCAACCCTGACCATTCTGTGTAGGTATACAAGGCAGAAAATACTCTTTAATAAGAGCTAAGAAAATTAATAACTACAGTTTAAATGTGAATAGAAAGCAATTAAACAAGAGTAAAAGACAGGTTCAGTCCTCACTCTGCTTTACAAGGATGCTGAGCAAGCCTTATCAGATCTGGGGTGGGGGGAGAGCAGGAGGCATTAGAAGAGTGGGAGATACAAACAAGGTACCACATGACTGAGCACTATGAACCCATCCTCCGCAGCCATTCAAGGGGTCCCCCTGTGCTACCCCTGCACTACACACAGAAGAAACCAGTCTTATAAGCACCTGGCCACAGCCCAGCTGGGTGACCATACAGCATGACTTGCGCAGACTTTGGGTTATGCACAGTAATGCAAGACACAGGCAACACTGTGCATGAAAATGGAAAACATGAAAAAAAAAAAAGCCAACTTTGGAAGAATGTGTGTGTGCTGACAGCAACAAAAAAGCCCCTCAAGTCTTTCTAACACAGACTACCCAGGCTAGGAGAACTGGCTTATGGGCCCAAGAACTGGTAAGTGAAATTTTCAGTAAGTTTCAGACAGACAGCACAGGTGGTGATGATGAGATCCCTTTTCCCACAGTTGTGGTGGGTTTTGAAGTTACCTGTAAGTTGACTGTGTGGTGCAGGCTTGCACTAAATTTGTTTCCTTATCCTTAAGTCAATGACCTCATAGAAAGTTTCAAAAAGCTCCAGCTGACTGACTGAGGAGGCAGAAGTCAAGTGTGCCATGACCTTCTCACATTCCTGTTGAGGGCCTGGCACAATCACAGAAAGGAGAATGGACATAGACGGAACAACAACATTCTGGTGGAAACAGCTGAAGAAGTTTAGCAACCAACTCCCCTCATATGCTGTTAATAAAATTTAGCTGTACATCCATTCAATCAGTTGTCAGGTGTTGCATTTCTTACACGGTTGTAGTAGCAGCAGGTCACTAGACACGCCTGCATCACCGCTTCTGTTAAGACATTTACAGTGTTCCTGGGAAGGCGGGAAACTTGGGAGATATAAGTCGTCACTCTAAACAGAAGGCAAGTGGCAACCTGGCTTTCAAACCAGGACACTCAGAGTTTACACAAGGTGGCAAGAAACCACTTTAAAAGACCAGATGATTGTGGCAGAGGTAGATGTGCAGTGGCGGGCAGACTTGGTGGATATGCAGTGGTTTTCCACATACAACAGTGGTGTTAAGTTCATCTTAACAGTGACAGACATATTAATCAAGCATGCCTGAACCATCAGTTCAAAAGGTAAAACAAGCTCCAAAACAGCCCAGGCTTTAAAAACAAATTTTAGCAGGTGGCCAGACACCTCAGAAATTACAGGCTGACCAGCAAAAAGAATTTTTAAATCAGGTTTTAAACAGTTTGTTAAAGAAGCACAAGGTTCATAATTTTCTTACTAGTAATGAAGTAAATGCAGTAGTTGTAAAACACTCTAACATGACACTCAGAACGAAGATGTGTGAATTATTTTACAGTGTGCAATACTGTTTGCTACACTGATGCATTATTAGACTTTACGAAAAGTTCTAATCATAATTTTCACAAACCACTCAGAGCCTAGTCTGTGGACATGAACCCTTCCAACTCACGGGAAAGAGAGCTCCAACAAATGTCAGCAAAAACGACATGGTGGACCCTGCGTATCTAGTGGGAGGGGACTTTCCACAGTAATATCATTATGGGGTAAACATGGAGGGGTGGCAGCTGCTTCCAGCCAATCCCAGGGCAGCCTATGAACACCTGGGGAGTGACATTTCACAAAACGGCTTCCCCTGGGGGCAAACCAAGGTGCAGCAAACAGGCCACATGACCAGAAGAGGGGCAGGACTTCTGAGTGCACCTGTCTGCCTACAGGGGGCACAGCTTCTGCCAGAAACTGGAGGCAGAGCACCTCACAGGTCTCACTGGGGTAAGAAATTGTCCACATAGGGCTTGGGGAATTGTGAGAAGGTCTGGAAGTATCAGGAAGGAGCATTTTCGACAAGCACAAGGATTGCAGGAAAGAATGACCTGTAGCTACTCAGGCTGTTCCAGAAAGACTTCTGCTGACACATGCAGATGTTTCATTAATATTGGGTCCGAGTTCAAGCTGCATTGCATAGCAAGGATACCATGTGGTTTGGAGGCATCACTCAGGAGGTGCTGTGGAACATGATGTAGCCAGTCTGCAAGGTCTGGGGTAGCAACGCAATTCCTATTACCAGGGTAAAGCAAGAGCAATGACAAAGGTGCAGAATGCAAGAGGGTAATTCCTTTCTCAATGCCAAGGCAGCATCAATCCAGCAAACATGGTTCAAGGAGCAGCTTAGAGCATTCAAACTGATTGCTACCATGGATCAGTGTCAACAGTCCACCTTCAAGCAAGTTATCAGACAGTACCTGTATATCATAAGTTAACCCATAGCAACTTCAATAATTCTGAGAAACATCTATTTTCACCACACACACTGTGTACCTGAATTAATACTGCAAAGTTCATGACACACTGAAGTGAAGCCTTGCTTCAAGATCTTAAATGTGCAAAAAGGAGTAAGAGCTAACACAAGCAATCAGAACACAGGCCCAGACTATTTTGAAAGCAGATGAAAGTTACTTAAAAAAAAGTGTTCAAATGGGAGATAACTGGCAGGGGGAGGGGAGCAGAAAATGCTAGATTGTAAGCTTGCATCCAGTCCTATCTGTGGATGAGGTTTTGGATTCATAAAGTCATAAATGACATGGCTTTTTTAATTCGGTACATCATCTCATTTTATTTCTCATGGCCAATTCCTGATAATTGAGAGTAAAAAAACCTATTCTGTTTTCCTGGTGTGTGGGATCAGCTTTCAAGAGGCAAATAGATGGAGTGGCTTGTGAGTGATCAGAAATGAATCATAGAATCATTTAGGTTGGAAAAGACTTTTAAGATCATTGAGTCCAACTGTGAGGGTGGGTTAAGTGGTAAGTACCATTCTGAAAGTGTTGTGGTACAAAGTCCTTAGCTGTGCACACACTCAGATGGCACAGCTGTGGTTTCCAATCATTTCCCATCTTATTATTTTGTCCCTTCAGCTTTGTCATTGGAAATGATACATTTGCAGAGGCTTGGTACAAAAAGATCATCTGTCACATCTGATCAAGAGCTTTTTATAAATTGACCTCAACTGTCAGGTTCATTCATCTGCTTTCAGTGTCCTGTTTGCCCAGATTTTCCCTGGAATTGAATGCATGAGAAGCAAGAAGAAATACTATCAGGCTGAAAATGCCATCAGCTCAGACTCTACACTGAATCCAGATACCCACATTTAAAGCGGTACTGTGCCTCTGCGCAAGACAAACTGTTTCCCTGGGCTGTGACCCCAGATTCAGCCCCATCCCTTGTCTAGCAGATAGGAACGTTTTAGCAGCAGACACTCTTGACATGCACTTGAACAAATGCCAGCACTCTGAGCTTGTGGCAAATGAGTCATGATAAAGAGAAACACTGTTTCTTTCACTTTCAAACACCTAAGCAGTTCCCAAGGAGGAGCAATAGGCAAGTACCACAGCTGTAGCACAATGTTAAAACTCATGTTTTGTTTAGCAGGAAATAGTGAAATGAATTGTTTTTCCTCATGATTTCAAACGACTTCTGGTCATCAGTAAGCCAGATCTGACCTATCCCAGTAAGATCTTGGCTAGCTAGGGTTAAATCCAACTGTCTGGACGCATGTGCTGCCACACTTCAACGGAATTTAAGTACTCCCAGGAGATAAAGAAGCATCGGACTGACTAGCAGGATGAGAAGATAACCTCATGACCTTGACTAGACCTTCAATCAAACTGAAAACAGAACCTATGTCCTCTGGATTGGTGCCTGGTGCTTTATCCATTAGGTTCTCTCAATGTCGTACAGAAAGTAAATACCGAAGCCCATGAGCTGCATGAGAAACATCAGCCTTTCTACATCTGCTACACAAAGCACAGACTTTGCTGCACCTAAAACCTTTCCACTGGCATCCCCAACAGACTCCTCTCCATAAAATCTCTGTATCTAGCCACTGGAAAGGCACTCCTTTCCTAGGAACAATCTCTCTTCTGAGCACTGTATGCTAGCTGACCCTTAAAATTTTTCTGTGCTCTGGAAACAGACTGTGACATGGTCACAGGCAGAAGACTTTTATGAGCACCTGCTAGAAGCACTGCCGGGTCTCTCCTTTGCTTCCACTGACTGCTGTGTGCTCTTCCACTGCATCTGCACCTGCTATGAAGTCCTCTAGATTACTTGGGTTTTCCATTTTCAACCCCAGACACTACAGCAAACCACTTAACGTAACTGAAGAAATTTCACATCCCAGCTGTCCTGGTTTGACCCATTGACAGGCTAGAAAACAGCACCATTACTTCCAAAACATAACTTCCATTCATTCAGCAGACAGCTGCCTCCCATCAGACTCTCAAGGTTGTCTTGGGACTGAGAACTGGCCAAAGCTGAGTGACACACACTCTTCTTTAGCTGAAGAAAAACACAGGAATGAAATGCAGATTTCTGCTGTTACACATTGCATTGTTTCCTTCAATTTCTTCTCTCACTCAAGCTTTCTATTTTAAGGCTCAGTGCTTAAGCTGTAAACTGAATGTGAATGTGCTTACTGGTTGAGCCTGGTTTAGCAATCAGCTAATGCTGACAGGTTTCTTGCAGTCAGTCACTTCATTTCTACAGGTCACCTTCAGTTCCTAATTTCCTTCCAATTTTATCAATTCAGACAAATTGATTACATTGTCTTATCACAGATCTATCTTTTATGGGAGTGGGAGTGTATCCTGCCACCCTCCGAGGGTGGCCCAGAGTACTTCATTGACTTCAAGGCTCCTTCCTACTCAAATGTCGCAGCACTGTTCTACATAGATACTACTACTCCATATCTTGGTTGGCTGATCACCACAGTGCAGAGAGCAACACAAGTGTGACAGACAGCTGTCTTTTAAAGTGATGTGAGAAACAGCTGTGAGGAACTCAGGTCCAGACACACAACTTGGTATAGTTGTTTCACACATTCCACATGGGAGCTGTGTCACAGCAGCTCTTAACATGCCCCAATATGTGGGAAAACCTTTTACCTTAAACTTCAGTAAAGAGGCTTTAAATACCATGGTTTACCTTATCCTATCTACATGATTCAAGAACATACACACACAAATGATGTGTGCTGCTACAGTTGAGCAGTCTGCAAATATCAAAAGTCAATGATGTCCGAGTTGTTAGATAAAACTTTCGCTTCTTATATATTTAACAACCACTCTGTTTGCACCATTTCAACAGCTATTGCTGCTACCCACAGCATCTTCTGTATGAAGAGTAGGCTCTCCTGGCCCTCACACCTTTAGATCCCTCTCTTGGGTGGCATAGGCCAATTTTTTAGCTCACTACAACAACCCAGTAACCACTTTTAAGCCAGTGAAACAAGGTAGATTTATGCTTACTGATATACCCCGTTTACCTACTGCCAATGATAGTAGGTTTTTAGGTGAAGTTAATGAAGTCTTTTGATTGCTTTCTAGCATCCTACAGTCAGGCAGGAAAAGTAATTTATCTAACACAGATGTTTCAGCAGTTAAGTAAGGGAGAAGAATGATTGTGGATTATTGCCCTGGTTTAGCCCTAGCCGGCAACAAAGAACCACGCAGTCTTTTCGCTTACTCCGCTCTCCCCCCACACCGGCGGGGTAGGGGCAGAATCAGAAGAAAAAGGCAAAACTCGTGGGTTGAGATAAAGGCAGTTTAACAGAACAGCGAAGGAAAGAGGAAAACAACAACAATAATACTGATAGAGGAATATACAAAACACGATTAATGTATCACCGCTCACGGACAGGACCCCGAAGCCCAGCCCGCTGCCAGGTGGCGATTTCTGCCCCCGCCCCCGCCCAGCTCCCCCTGCCATATACTGGGCATACAGTCACGTGGTATCGAATACCCATTTGGCTAGTTTGGGTCAGCCGACACACCCACCCCACCCCCCCCCCCACCCTGCCCCGCCCCGGCTGTGTCCTGTCCCAGCTTCTTGTGAAAATTAAACCTATCCCCGCCGGAACCAGGGCAATTATAATACTTTATTGTTGACTTTTTCCTCATTGGGATCATATGTGCACAGCGTATGTCCAAAGCACTGTAAAAAACCCCCCACACTTCCATCTCATTGATGGCCTTCCCTAACTATCACAATCTATAGGTCGGAGCGCCTTGTTACGCATATGGCTGTATCTGCCTTTAACTCTGCTTGCTGCGTGCTCCACCTCCGATGGCTTGATTGCAGGTCCAGCCCAGACACTCAGTGTCTCCCCTCTCAAAGCAGCACAGACCCTGCTGATGTAATCACTGTTATTATTCTTTGCTTTTTAACCTCTTCAGGGGCTGAGATAGCAAGGGGAAAAGGTGAATGTCATCAGAGGGTGTTTACATGAAATGTGGTAGAATCTTTCCTGCTCTCTCAGTGAGGAAAACTTAATCACAAACAAGTGTTACATCTGGCCTGTATCATCTAAAAAAATCCACAGAAGATGGCTTTGAAATGACCTTTTTTTCTGGTTAGTATTATTTAGCAGATCTACAGACTTCCAACCTCCCTGCCATAGGGAAGTTGGAACTGTATGATCTTTAAAGGTCCCTTCCAACGCAAACCATTCTGTGATTCTATTCCGTGCTGATTGACACTAAGCTGGGATAGAAGTGATGTTCAGAGAAAAATCCTGACCTACACTGCACACATCACACTAACAAATTTCACCCATCTTCCTGCATTTGCATGGTGAGGGTGAAGATAAAAGTAAATATTCCTTAGAAACTGAAACTATGTGTAGTATGCAGAGGTCATGTCTTTCAATACGCAAGTGCTAAACAATTGCTGTAAGAGGCATATCTGTTTATCTCACAATGAAAGGAGGCATGATGTACTTGTGCCTATATTATAATCAGCTGTGATAGCAGAAATAATTTCTGCCTTGGCACATATAAGAACTTGGATGAAAAAATGAAACTAAGAACCTTGAGAAAAGCTAATCCTTCTTGTGCCAAGTGCAAGGTCCTACATCTGGGTCGGGGCAATCCCAAGCACAAATACAGGCTCGGCGGAGAATGTCTGGAGAGCAGCCCTGTGGAGAAGGACCTGGGGGTGATGATTGATGAGAAGCTCGACATGAGCAAGCAGTGTGCGATCGCAGCCCAGAAGGCCAACCGTATCCTGGGCTGCATCAAAAGAAGTGTGGCCAGCAGGTCAAGGGAGGTGATTCTGCCCCTCTACTCTGCTCTCGTGAGACCCCACCTGGAGTACTGCATCCAGCTGTGGAGTCCCCAACATAAGAAGGACATGGACCTGCTGGAGCACGTCCAGAGGAGAGCCACGAGGATGATCAGAGGGCTGGAGCACCTCTCCTATGAGGAGAGGCTGAGAGAGTTGGGGCTGTTCAGCCTGGAGAAGAGAAGGCTCCGGGGAGATCTTATTGCGGCCTTCCAGTACCTAAAGGGGGCCTACAGGAGAGCTGGGGAAGGACTTTTTACTAGGGCATGTAGTGATAGGACGAGGGGGAACGGCTTTAAGCTGGAAGAGGGCAGGTTTAGATTAAACATTAGGAAGAAGTTTTTCACTTTAAGGGTGGTGAGGCACTGGAACAGGTTGCCCAGAGAAGTTGTTGAAGCCCCATCTCTGGAGGTGTTCAAGGCCAGGCTGGACGTGGCCTTGGGCAACCTGGTCTAGTGAGAGGTATCCCTGCCTGTGGCAGGGGGGTTGGAACTCGATGATCTTCAAGGTCCCTTCCAACCTAAACCATTCTATGATTCATTCTATGATTCTATGATTGTAGGCTGTTTATCACCAGAAGCTTCTTCCCTTTCTTTTATTTTTTTTAATGGAGGATACATTACAGATCTTATTCCATGCCTTTTCTGCTCCCAAAGCGTGCAGAAAATGGAAAATGTCTGTTGAGCAGCAGTAATATAGCTGAAAATTTCTGAAACATGCAAAGAATAACCCAATATTTCAAATTTCTTGGGTGTTTGTGAGTAAAATCTTTCATCTTGAGGCAGAAATCACAGGGGGGTCAAATCAATCCATTGATTCTTCTAGGCATCTTTTTGTCAGGATGCTGTCTGGGGAGATAAAGCTTCCCAGTTAAAGTTTTCTTTTTTGGTTTCTTACATGAGTGAAATTTGTCAAATATATTCCCTAAGGGTAAGCTGTTCTGGGTGTAAGGGTACCCTGCGGCCTGCGGTCTTGCTTCATGGAGTTTGTTCAGTATTTTAATATCTCTATCATTTCCCAACCTCAAGGCCATGCTGAAACAGTGATCTTCGCTGTTTCAAGGTATGTTTTTTTTAATTGTTACTTCATAAATACTTAGTCACATACCACACAGTGTTAGTGTGCTCCAATTGTCTTTAGGAGAGTAACTTCTTTCTCTTCTCCTGTATTTTGTAAAAATGGCAGCATATTTTTCATTCTTTCCCAAAGACACAAAGCTTCTATTGTCTGATGCTTTCTGTATCTGATCCTGTGTACTGATTCTGAGTATGTCCCAACAGCTTCAGCCACAGTGCTGCTCATAGCATACCTCTTTAAAAAGACACCTTCTGGTGAATGTCAAGCTGGAATAAGCATGTTTACAAACATGGTATTACACAGGCTTTGCAGCATTTTGTTGCATTTTTTTGGAGCTTATTCCTGCCATGAGGAGCAAATACTTTCAGGGCCATTTCCCAGAGCTCACGGGAAAACAACCCTCTGAGCTCATTCTTCTGACAACAAACAGCATCAAAAGTAGTCATTGGTAGGCAACCTCCCTCCTAGACTGGCTGCAGGAGCACTCACTCTGACATAAGGAGATAAATTATATCTTTCTGGGGAGAGATGGAGGCACAGTACAAAGGGGTCTGTTGGCAACTTTTTAGATCAGGTAGGTGACATGCAAGGCAGAGGAAGATTCTGTAGCAGAGACAAATGCATGAGGTTTTTCTTTTTCAAAGTCCATCAATCTAGTTACTGAGTTTAAATAGTTGTTTGTATTAATATCTCTAAAAGCTGTCATGCTGCTTGGGAATTAGGCTTAAGCAACTGTGGAGAAAATATTAAATAAAGGAGGAAAGGCATGGAGGGGAAGGAAGGAAGGAAGGAAGGAAGGAAGGAAGGAAGGAAGGAAGGAAGGAAGGAAGGAAGGAAGGAAGGAAGGAAGGAAGGAAGGAAGGAAGGAATGAAGGAAGAATGGATTAACAAATCTAAATATAATCTTTCTAAATAAAGAACAGATGTCATACATCCTTCTAATGTCCATGGGTGAGCTAACATCTCTGTAATGGACGATGTTAAGAATGATTAAGACTGGCTTGAATAACATACCAAGGCCCAGAGGGAGATTTATTCCTGTTCATCTTCCTTTTACCACCCAGAAAGGCAGGGAACAAGCCAAATTGCAATAATTTGTGACTATAAAGCAAACACAGAGATCTAATTATATTGTTTTTTACCAACAGTCACTTTAAATACATTGTCCTGGCTTGCGTTTGCTTTTCTAAAGCCCATTAGTTCTGTCAGTAGTGTTTTTCCTGGAGGAAAAAGTTGTGCTAGCTGAGTAGGCTTTGATTATTTTCATTATTATCTGAGACACTTGTATGACTTACAAAACATTCACTATGCCCTCTGGCTTCCAGTGCTGCTTCTCTCTTCAGCATTGCTTTACTTGGTTTGAGAGATTGATGCTATTCAGCTGACAGAAAATGTTTTAGTCAGGTCTTAAAGCAGGTTTCTTGCTTGATCTACAAATCTTATTTCCAATCAGCAATTGCTCTTTGGTTGTCTTAGAAATTTAGACATAGACAGATAGACAGATGTGCTCTGTTCTGGTGCCCCTTCATTTATTTTGCCTTCTGAATGTCATGGCATATGCTCACATGAAACATCCTTACACATACTTTGTCCTTCACAATGCTGGTTGTACAGACACTCTGGGCAGTAGCTGGTTGACTGTTCATTGTGAATCTAAGCGTTAAGAGGACAGCACTAAACCCACACCAAGGCTGTTGCTCTAAGGGTGACTAAAAATTCAAGAAGGCAGTTTAGACAATTTTAAGATACCTCTCATGTGTCTGTGCTGATGGCTTTTACAAGTATTTTCCCTAATCTACAGAAGTAAAATGTGGGAAAGTGAATTGTGCCATAGCTTATATGAATGTCCTGTTCTTCCAAATTTTTAAGCTGCTTCCATCTTGCTAAGGCTGGAAGGGACTACATCCTCAATCCCTGGGTGTAAGAAATCAAGAAAGGAAGGCAAGAGACCAGCATGACTGAGTTGAGACCTGCTGGTCAAACAAAAGGGCAAGAAAGAAATGCACAGGCAGTGGAAGCAGGGATGGGTGTCCTGGGAAGAGTATAGGGACGCTGCCCGGTTGTGTAGGGATGGGGTCAGGAAGGCCAAGGCATGGCTGGAGCTGAACTTGCAGGGATTGCAAGGGATGCAAAGAATAATAATAAGGGCTTCTATAGGTATGTCAGCCAAAAAAGGAAGGTCAAAGAAAGTTTACCTCCCAATGAACATGACTAGCAAACTGGTAACAATGGATGAGGAGAAGGCTGAAGTACTCAACAACTTTTTTACCTCAATCTTCACTGCAAACCTCTCTTCCCACACCTATTGAGTGGATGGACCACAAGACAGGGACTGGGGGAGCAAAGTCCCTCCCACTGTAACAGAAGATCACGTTCATGACACCCTGAGGGACCTGAACATACACAAGTCTATGGGATCTGAGAAGATGCATCCCAGAGTCCTGAGGGAATTGGCTGATATAGTTGTAAAGCCACTGTCCAAGAAGGCCAGTAGCATCCTGGCTTGTATGAGAAATAGTGTGGCCAGCAGGACTAAGGAAGTGATTGTCCCCCTGTACTTGGCACTAGTGAGGCCACACCTTGCAAACTGTGTTCAATTTCGGGCCCCTTACTACAAGAAAGGCATTGAGGTGCTGAAGTATGTCCAAAAAAGGGCAATGAAGCTGGTGAAGGGTCTAGAGAAAAAGACTTATGAGGAGCGGCTGAGGGAACTGCGGTGGTTTAGTCTGCAGAAAAGCAGTCTCAGGGGTGACTGTTTTGCTCTCTACAACTACCTGAAAGGAGGCTGTAGCGAGGTGGGTGTCAGTCTCTTTTCCCAAGTAGCGAGTGATAAGACAAGAGGAAATGGTTTCAAGTTGCAGCAGGGGAGGTTTAGATTGGATATTAGGAAAAATTTCTTCACTGAAAGGCTTATCAAACATTGGAACAGGCTGCCCAGGGAAGTGGTTGAGTCACCATCCCTGAAGGTATTTAAAGGATGAGTAGATGTGTCACTTTAGGGACAGGGTTTAGTGGGACTTGGCAGTGTTAGGTTTATGGATAGACTCGATGTTAAACATCTTTTCCAACCTAAATGATTCTATAATTCTATTCTATGAAAAGTCACGGCAGTCAGGTGACATCCCTGGTGACTGAAAAAAAGGAAATATTGCACTCTTACAAAGGGTAGAAAGGAGGACCCTGGCAACTACCAACCTGTCAGCCTCACCTCTGTTCCTGGGAAGATCATGGAACAGAGCCTCCTAGAAGCTATACTAAGGCACATGGAGGACAGACAGGTGATTTGAGACAGCCAGCATGGCTTCACCAAGGGCAAGTCTTGCCTGACCAACCTAGTGGCCTTCTATGATGGAGCAACTACGTCAGTAGACAAGGGAAGAGCTATGGATGTCATCTATCTGGACTTCTGTAAGGTCTTCGACATGGTCACCCACAACATCCTTCACTCTAAATTGGAGAAATAGGAATTTGGTGGATGGACTGTTTGGTGGATGGGGAATTGGTTGTATGGTCACATCCAGAGCACAGTGGTCAATGGCTGAATATCTGGATGGAGATCAGTGATGAATGGTCTCCCTCAGGGGTCCACATTGTACCAGTACTGTTTAACATCTTTATCAATGATATAGACAGTGGCATCAAGTGCACCCTCAGCAAGTCTGCAGACGACACCAAGCTGAGTGCTGTGGCTGACATGCCTGAGGGACAGTATGCCATTCAGAGGGACCTGGACAAGTTCAAGAAGTGGGCCCATCTGAACCTCGTGATGTTCAACAAGGCCAAGTGCAAGATCCTGCACCTGGGTGGGGCCAACCCCAAGTATCAGTACAGGCTGGGAAATAAAGGGATTGGGGGCAGCCCTGCCAAGAAGGACTTCAGGGTACTGGTGGATGAAAAGCTGGACAAGAGCCAGCAATGTGTGTTGACAGCCCAGAAAGCCAACTGTATCCTGGGCTGCATCAAAAGAAGCGTGGCCAGTGGGTTGAAGGAGGTGATTCTACCCTTGTACTCCACGCTGGTGAGACCCCACCTGGAACACTGCATCCAGCTCTGGAGTCCTCAGTAAAAGAAAGACATGTACCTGTTGAAGCAGGTCCAGAGGAGGGCCACAAAAATGATCAGAGGGATGGAATATCTCTCCTATGAGAAAAGACTTAGAGACTTTGGGATTTTCAGCCTGGAGAAGGTTCTGGGGACACCTTATTGCCGTCTTTCAATACTTAAAGGGGGCTTATAAGAAAGATGGGGACAGGCCCTTTAATAGGGCCTGTTATGACAGGATAAGGGGTAATGGTTTTAAACTAAAAGAGGGTGGAGTCAGATTAGATATAAAGAAGAAATTTTTTACAATGAGTGGTGAAACACTGGAACAGGTTGCTCAGAGAGATGGTAGATGCCCCATCGCTGGAAACATTCAAGGTCAGGTTCGATGGGGCTCTGAACAACCTCATCTAGTTGAAGACATCCCTGTTCATTGCGGAGGAGTTGGACCAGATGACCTTTGAAGGTCCCTTCCAACCCAAACTATTCTATGAGTCTATGATTCTATGAGCCTGCTGCAGACAAGAAAGTTACACGACAGATAAGGTTCAACAATGCAGCCAGGAAGTACTGGGAAGAGCCTTCTCCACTCCAGCTTTTTTTAATTCTCATTCTGCTGAAGAAGTCAAAGAAGATCATGCTTGTCCAAACTGAGGGGTCACTCCATTAGGAATTTCCTGTAGGTTTCAATAGTTACATGAGAAAAGAGTGGACAAAATTACATGGGGTGAGGAGAGATCTCCAGGGTCCTTCCTCCTGGGAAAGCACCATTTTCCCTCTAAGTGTGGCTTTGTTCAGACTATCTATAAATTTCCTTGAGAACTAAAAGCCACCTGATGTGAGATTTTTTTTTCTCTCCAGTATAACTGTCACAGGAGTGCACAACAACACCATGAATCTGACCAGAGCCCAATAATATGGCTATACAAGGATGTAGAAAGCAAGGCGAACTCCAGTAGGCCTTGGTTTTCAAGAGTGCCTGGGCCAAGATGCCTAAGCAGGGGAATCCTCTATACTCTCTAACCAGGTGTCCTGGTTCCGGCATGGATGGGGTTAATTTCCCCAAGGATGGGGAGGGGACACAGGTATTCCATGCCATGTGAGCCATGCCCGGGCAATAGGGGGGAGCAGCCGGGGAAGGGGGCAGGTAGTGGTGGCTTGGAGCGGGCTGGGGCGGTGTGGGTCCAATGGGTGAGCTGCAGTGAGCGGTGGTACTGTAATCGTGTTTGTATATTCCTTTATCAGTGTTATTGTTATTGTTTTCTCTTCCCTTTGCTGTTCTGTTAAACTACCTTTATCTCAACCCACGAGTTTTGCCTTTTTCTTCCCATTTTCCCCACGGCTGTGGGGATTAAGTGAGCGGCCTCGTGGTTCTTTGTTGCCTGTTGAGGCCAAACCGCAACACCAGGATTCAGCAATATTTGCATTGTAGATGAGCCAATGAGTGGGGTCCATCTTGCCTAGATGCATTTCTCAAGCTGGACAGTGCACAGATAGTTGGAAACAACGTTACTCAGCAGCACGCAGAAGAGTGAGGAAAAGTGCAAAAACTCAGCACAGAACATGTTTGTGGGAGCTACTGCCTAGGAGTGACCTCAGCAATGACTGATAGCGGTGTGCTAGTTGTACCACCTGGCATTTCCTGCTGACATATCTTGCAAAGATTGCTGTGTTCTGAAACTGTTTCTGAGTAAGGAAAAGTCCCAGTATGCTGTCCTACACCAAGCCCTAGTTCCACTTTTCTTGCAACCTCCACTCAGCGCTGAAGGTCCTGTGGGTCCGGCTCTGCTGAGGACAATGACAAAAAGCCCATGAGGATTTAACCTGAATAATCAGCAAATGTATCTTGATGTAACAGTGTTAGGCAGATCTCATGACTGATGCAATGTCTCCAGAAGAAGGAGGAGAAGGGAGGGAGGAAGAGGAGGCAAAAAGCCAGGAAAACCGCAGCAACAGGTCTGCTGCAGGCTGATGTCGTAGGGCTTGGGGGTTAGGGATTCAGAAGATGGAACAACTTTGTAATTAATACGTAGCTTTTTACCCTGTATACAGTTTTGATATTCGGTTTGGTTGGTAGTTATGAAAAAAAATAATCATGGCTGCGTTTTTGAAGTTGTCTCTAAGTTTATACAGTAGGATGTTTTTTGGTTGTATCAAGGTATGGAACAGGTTCTGGGCTGAACAGCACT
This sequence comes from Pluvialis apricaria, assembly GCA_017639485.1. NCBI lineage: Eukaryota > Metazoa > Chordata > Aves > Charadriiformes > Charadriidae > Pluvialis > Pluvialis apricaria. Next base: position 51,912,316 of record CM030044.1, on the reverse strand, counting down.
GTTTGAGCCAGGGTGGATTGTGACCCATTTCCTGGAACGTGATGATGGTTCTTTAGTTTTGCGATTTCCTTTGTCATGAGACTAATGTCTATGTAAAGTCATTTCCTTTGGCTAATGCCAGATGAAAGAACACCTCTCATCAGAATATTGTTGCAGTTAACTTAAGAGATGGCAGTTGCAATTACGAACAGCTTTTCAATCAGAGGGGAGAGTGGTACAAAAATGCTTCTCAGTTTGTGAACTGAATGGTGTGGGATGGTACTGCGCTCTGCTTTGGGTCAGGCATTCCATAAACCATTGCATTGTTTCAATTCAACACATCAGCTTTACCCAGTGGCTTGTCACAGGAGAAGTGGCCCCCATCACAGAAATCCTAAGTTGCTTTCCCCAGTCAACCTTCCCCAAGACAGGACTAGCCATGTTCAGGCACATGATGTGACAGGAATTCCTAAAGCATATTCTCAAACTGTAGAGCATAAAACCCCCGAAAAAAGCCAACAGCTGAAATGGTCAGATAATGTTGCAGTGTCCCTGGGATGCTGGTCAAGGAAGAATATTGCATACAACTCCTCAGCCTTTGCAAGAGCAGCTGAACAAATATCTGAACTAAAGTTAAATAACTCAGGTCACTGGAAAACATCCCCTGGTGACCAGTCCCCCAAGATGCCCCTTTCCTAGATGTCAATGACATCTCTTTCTCGTGCTTCTTTGCGCTGTTTTGAAATGGCCATTTTGGGGACCAGTGTGTTAAAACAGAGAATGCAAATGAAGAGTGAAAATCTGCAGAGGATACGGAAATTCCTTCCCCATCTTTTCAAATGATGGCATCAATCACACAACAGGAAGGCATGTGAGACATCACAGGGCATAGCTACAGGCAGAGATCACTGTCTGATGTGGTGCATACATGCCCCCATCCACTGCATATCAAAGCATATCAGCTTTGAAATTACTTATGAGAAGTGTGAAATGTGCCAAGGAAATGGCACATACCAAAAGTTCCACAGACTGAAACTATGAAGTACCAGAACAAGACCAAACATCCTGTAGTAGACCATTGTCTGGTCACAGGTGGCCAGGCAGGAAAGGATACTAGGAAGTAGACAGATACCAGAAGATGCATGTGGTAAGTGACATGGAGAGAGACACTGAGATACCAGGGAGTCCTGTCACTGGGGGCTATGGAACAGCAATGAAGGTATCTTGGTGGGCCAGGCAAACCTGCTGCAGAACATTATTTGTGTGAGTTTAGCTAGACAGGCATCACTTTTATCAGTAGGCTATAAATGGTGTGCAATTACATTTCATTTGGAGAGGTCTCCAGCCTTCACCAGGTGGCAAATTTCCCTGGAGAAAGTCCTTCCATTCCTTTAGTCTGCCAACACCCACCTCAGGGAGCAGGGGCTATGCCTTACCACCAGAGAGCTGACCTAATTTCAGGCAAGAAAAGCAGAGCAGGGCAGAGCTATGCAGTACCAGATCTTAGCAATAGTGGCTGTACTATTCTCCAGAAAGAAGAAATTTCCCAGGGATCAACCTAAAGTCTGAGAATGAATGAGTCACTACCTTTGCATCTGACTCCAACAAAGAGATGCTTCCTGTTACTTGTTGTTTACATGCTAAAGCTCTTTAGCAGGACAGGAACAGGGGTCACTGCGTGGCAGGAGAAAATAGATTGCAGAACCCTCAGTAAATTAGCAGTGATAAATATTTGAAGGATTTGTACAGTTTGCATGCCTGTGATGAAAAGCAGAATTAAACATGGTATACCCTGCCTTGCCTTTGCATCCCAGCATCAGGAAGAGAAGAACGCACAGGACACTAACATACTGGTTAAATTAAAACTTTCCTAAAGAAGTGTTATAAGCTAAAAGGTAATGCTTTACAGTTCATCATTAGGAAAGAATAGATGGCATGACTTCAGTCAGCCATGCGGTAGCTCCAAGCTGGCATACATCCACTGTAGTCTTCAACCTATATATACAAGTAGATGTAATAAATACAATGAGAATGCTCAAAGTGTTCAAGTCAGGCCTGAAAGCTGCACCCATCCTAGAAATTAGATATACCTGCGATCATTCCCAGGCACCTCTGGCAACATTGCATGAGCTGACCTCTTAGTAAGCTGTCTTAGTTTCCACAGTGGGTGGCTGCATGCCAAGTGCCTATGGCAAATGTTCCCTGAAAGATCCTGTTTGGGACAGTGCCCAGCCAACCAGCAGTGGGGCCAATATTCTACCGGTCTGGGCAAATGAATTCCAGGAATGCTCCCCTACAAATACAAACCCATTAATTTAGACGCAGCTAATATTATTTACAAGGTCAGGGCTAAACTGAAGAAGTAATCCTTAAGGCTAATGTACCTTATTTTAACAAGATCTAATTTCTAGACAAAAAACTTAACAGGGTCAAGCAGTGTAAGAGCATGAAAAAATCTAAAAGTACCTCAGTAATCACTATGATACAGTGAATTAGAAACACAGTCTCTGATTCAGGGTGTAATGAAGTCAGCAAAGGGAATCCTTGCATTATTTCAGTGGGCTTTTGGCCATCTCCCTATGTCTGTACAGATGTCTGAGCAAGTGATGGTCAGTTGGAACAGGGCAATTCCTGAGATAACTACCAAGTTATTAAAATTCACAACCAAGCAGGATGCTTCCTGTACACCAATATCTGGCTATCAACAAAACTCCAAGTGTAGTTTCCTATGTTGCCTTGCTGACACATGAATAGGATTGAGGTACACTACATCGTCTTTCACACTGCTGAATTGCTCACTATCCTTGCATTAAGCAAAGCTGTAGTACCGAAGAGAATTTGTGTCAATATCACTAAGTCACTGGAGATATCATAGGGAGACAATCTCTCTCTAAGATTCAGGCATTCAGGTAAATGAAATAAATTTCTTTTTGCTAGAGAAGGCAAGTAAGCAGGGGAAAAAAAGGTATGCTTAGGCTGAAGCAAAATTATATTGCAACAGTTAAAAATATAAAAGAGAATTTTAAAAAATAAGGTTAGAAAAAAATTTTGGAACAGAAATGGAATTTAAGTATGATTCTCAACACTTATATTTTTAACTAAGTTTGTTTTCAGAATAAAACTATATAATTTTTCCAAGAGATAAAAAGATGTGGGTTTTTTCCCCCAGTAAAAACTAATTCGAACTCAGTAAGTGTTAAACAGAGAATATAATCTCCCTGCCCCAAACAAGGAAGACAACAAATAAACAGCGAGACCTTATGTGTGCAGCAGCTAGTATTAAACCCGTAAGAAACGCAATAATTGTAAGCTGGTAAGAGTGGCAGATACATCAAATGGTTGTGCTATCATTCAGAGGGAGCTTGCCAGGCTAGAAAACCATGCCAACAGCAATCTGATATAGGTCAAAAAGGGAAAATGCAAAGTCCTGCTCACGGAGAAGAATAACCTCATACATGCTAGGGGGCAACCAGCCGGACAGCACTACTTTGGAGAAGGACCTGGGGATCCTGGTGGACAGCAAGCTGAACGTGAGCCAGCAATGTGCCCTCAGGCCATCACCAGCCTGGACTGCATGAGGAAGAGACTTGCCAGCAGGGCAACGGTGGCAATCCTTGCCTTCTTCCTCACCACTGGCGAGGCCATGGCTGTAGTGTTGTGCTCAGTTCTGCGGTCCCCAGTGCAAGAGAAACATGGACTTTCTGAAGCAAGTCCAATGAAGGGCCAAGAAAGGTGATTAAGGGACTAGATTATCTTTCACACAAGGAGAGGCTGAGAGATCTGGGACTATTCAGCTCAGAGATGAGAAGGCTCAGAGAGGTGTTACCAAATCATTTAAATAGCTGAATGGAGGGTAGGAAGCAGGAGCCAGATTCTTCTCAGTGGTGCCCAGTGACAGCACCAGAGATAACAGGCACACACTAAAACACAAAAAAAATCATTTAAGCATAAGAACACACTTTTTTTCCTCTGATTGTGGTTGAACACTGAAACAGGTTACCCAGAGAGGTTGTGGAGCCTCCAACTTTGCAGACATTCAAAGTCCAACTGGACTCTGCTGTTCCCTCTGCTGAACATCTCATCTGTTACAACTTTCTCATGCTAATCATGCTAATCAAGCTAAATCAACCCTGTAATTGTTTCTTAGTCCCTTAGTTTTACTGTTGAAACCCACTCCCGTTCCACAGCCAGTCATGTCAGTCTCCCTAGGAGGTGGAGTTTTTATCTGATCTGGGTAAAACCTTCAGAACTCCTGAAATACACATAAAGTTGAGAAAACTTTGAAAGAGTCCATTTTAAACCAAAGAAGAGAGCTGGAAGGAAAGAGAAAAACACTTGAAACACAGTATGAACATTACCAATTATCTATAAACTTCCTTCACCTACCTCTATTCATACTAAAAGCCTGCCCAAACCTTGACCTATCACAAGTATTCATGTTCATTTTATTTGAAGAATAGTATTGTGTAAATTGTCCTCTTAAACCAGCTGCTAAAAACATATAAATTTGATGTCGAAGAAACATACAAAATAAAAATCTTTCATTCTTTTCAAATTGCGTCTAACAGCTTTTTTCTAAGAGCCTGTAAAAACAAGCCTTATCCAACCTGAGATTACAAAAACATACTTCTTTGAAGCACACTATGATTTACATTTTATTATCCCTTACAGTACTAGCAGAAGCTACAGCTAACGTTACATTTCTATTTCTATTCTAAACTCTTCCATTCCTTTTGGTTCCACTGAGCTTTCATTCTTTTCTTTGTTCTCACACCTAGGAAAGCAGAAGGATGACAAAATCTTACAAGAATTTGAGGGAAAGAAAAAAGATTTTTGTACTGGAAACTCATGACAAATGTTTAAATATGAGAATTGCCCAGAAGGTCAAAGGGCAGCACTTATCTCTGAAACTAGATGCATGAAATTGTGAACTTACTGATGTTGTCTTTAAGGCCCACAGTTGCACTTGAAGAGAAGGGCAAAGGCAGCCCCATCCATGGTCTGGCTCGTTTAAGGACCTTCCCCACTGTCACTGAAGTTGTTCCCATAACCAGTATAAAGACTTATTCTCTTCAAAATTCTGCTAAATATTTGTGTGCCAAACAATCCATGACAAGGAAACCGTGACAATATACATGACTGCATTAAGTTGCAGTCCCATCCAGCTATTTTACATCTTGACCCTTTCAGTGGCAAATACAAGATGCGACAGATGAAACCGCAAAGACTCCTTGGTGGAAGATGAGAGATAATTCCTTTTGCTTTCCTAAAGTCTCTTTTTCCAATCTTTTTTTCATCTAAGTCTGCAGTGCTGAAGACGGATTAGACCCCAGAAGCTTGATGTTAGGCTGTCCTTCCAGAGTGTGCATATAGACATATATAAGCACTTTGTGATGAGAATAGGCTTGTTTGACAATGTGGTTTGGAAGAACAGTTCTCAATGATAACATGTCAAATTCAGCGAGCAGTCAAATGGGGACCCATTGGGTTTCACCCTGATCCCATTCTTCTCAATATCTTAACTAGCAGCTTGAATAGCACAACCTGCAAATCTTCTAACCAATACAAGAGTAAGGGCAACACATATACCGTCCATCTGACTTCAGAAGCCAACGTCACACCAGAAGAGGAAGTCATTTGTTGTGATGGCAGCAAACACAATAATAGGTTCCAGTAATAAGGAAGGAGAAGTTAAATATGCAAATAAATGGTGAAGTACCAATGAGGCAACAGGAAGGCAGAAAAGGATTCTAAGTTACATTGGACAAAAAACTATGTGACTGTGTGTCAGGGAGATGGAACATAGCCAATATTGGGGTGTGTTCACGGCAGTGCTGTATCTGAGGGGTGAGATGCAATTACTCTCTTCTGGGCCATTCATAGGTTATATTAACCAGAGAAGTCAATACCTTTCCAGGGACATTCCAGAACCAAAGGAAGATGTAGACAAACTGAAGACCCTAAAGGGAGGCTCAGAAGACATGGACTGTCAGAGAAAGATAGAAAGAGCTGAGTTAATTTAACCTGAAAAGGGGACATAGAGTAACTTGTGAGTAACTTGCTAACAGCTTCCTAATGCTTCAGCTGAGGATGACTAAACTTGATTCCCCCCTCCTCACAAGGAAATGTTACTAGCAGTGAAATGTAGTTTGGAAAAAACGTCTGGCACCTCCAATAACAAAATTAGTGCGACCTCGTATATCCTTCAAAAAGACACAGGTTCTGCTTCTAGGGGTACAGGATTCTGGGACCAGGATCTGAACAGGTAGAAAATGAGGCCTCACTTAGAGGACACACACTTTTAGCAGTTCCTCATAACAATGAGTTTAAAGACTGCATTTCACCCAAGATACAAGATTTTGGGCTCACCATTCAGAAATATCTAGCCCTCCCTAACATGCTGCATATGGAATCCTGGTGTTCTGCACTGCTCTCAAAGGTAAGGTGCAAACAAACTGGGCAACATGGGTCTAGCTCTGAGTATCCAAAGCAAAAGCATAAACAACGGAACACCCTGTGCTGCAGAATTGGCAGTCTCCATGTAATGATCCTGACTGGAAGACATTGAGGAATTAGTGATCCATCTAACAGCTAATGTGAGTGGGCCCAAACCAAGGTTTTGCTATGCTTTGCTGTGCTACGTGACATGCACAGCTTGGCCTTCAGGCCTACCTCATGCTGTGTGTATCTATTGGCTGCAGGATAAACTAATCTGGTTGGCTGTAAAAGAGGAACCTACAGGCAGCTCTCACTTTGTGTTGGTGATTACACCACCTGCATGCCCTTGCCTTTGTCTAATAGTGCAGCAACAATTTCCCATGGGAACACCCTTTTGTTGAGCAGTGGAAATGGTGAATAGAATTGTTTTTCCTTCTAAGAAAATGCTGTAAGAGCTCAGAGGAACAGAATCGTATAAACTTTGCATGGATGGACCCGCGCAGTGTGCCATACCCATTCAATGCTGCACAACTTGGGATTGCCAGCACCTTAATAGTATTATCTCTAACAAATGTCATTTTAAGCTGCACCTTACAGAGTCTGAGCGTGTTTCTTACTGGGAATATAAGAAACCTGACCTCCAGGTGCTAAACAACCCTGAACAATCGTTTATAGTGCTCCTCAGAGACCCAGGATATGATGCTATAGGGTATGTTCATCAGATTGGCATCCATATTCTGGAAAACAGTAAAAAAGGGTTGGGATGCTAGAGGGAAATTGCTTAATCCCACTGCACCATGAGGAATCACCATTGTGCACTTTTCTACTCAAAGAACTTTTGCCTAAAACTTAAAAAGTGGAAAAACTTTTCTGTTTGTAACAAAGAATTTTCTTTCTCAGTTGTTTTTACAATACCAGATGGTGTTTGACCAGCTATTCCAGTAATAAAACGTCTCAAAATCATAATTTTTCTGGTCTAGGTGAAGCCTGCATATCCTTTCAAACCCTCCAATATGTGCCCAGCATCAGTCATGAAGTGAAAAAGGGATTCTGCTACAGAGATGACCACCTGCTGTTGCCTTTAGGTGTTGTGAGGTTTCAGCAAGAAGCAGGATTCTTAACTAGTGTCCTCGTTTGAGGTAAAACAGGACCAATTTTGTTCAGTAACTTTGCTTCCTAGCTAGGCCTCTTCAAACTACTGAAATTAACAGCATATTGTGCAGACACTGTTTGCTCTCTCAGAGTGATAAGACCTAAGTTTATAGTTGATACCAAGGCATGGTACGCAGAGAGGCTCTTGCTTATGCTTATTGCTATGACCAAGGCCAACCAACTTTGTTACTTGCCTCGTTGGAGGGTCGGAAGTGGAAAAGCACAGTGGGGTCCCACTTGCAGGGAGGAGCAGACAGGACAGGTGACCCAAAACTGACCAACAGGGTATTCCATCCCGTCTGCCTCAGTATAAAAACTGAGGGATCAAATGACTCACTCTCTTCCTTCAATGGCCAACGTCTGAGGAGGACTCTGTCTGTTCATCTGCCTGAATCCAGATCCAGAATCCAGTTCCCATCCGTCACTGAGTCCAGCCTGGGATTTCCCCAGTGCCAGCCAGTGTTGTGTTTGTCATCCTGGGAGCTTGATACAGTTTTGTATATATTTCATTATTTGCTTTTATTTTATTATTAATATTTCATTAAAGTAGTTTAGTTCCTTCTAAACTCATAAGTCTCTTTTTCCCTCTTCTGTCTCTCTCTTTGAAGAAGGGCAGAGGGGAGCATCTGTCAGTCCCATCTGGGGTCCCCTCTGTCCCCAGTGGCTGATTTGGCCTAAACCATGACAGATTAATTGGTGCCCAACATGGGGCCCGAGCAGTGCTCGACCAGAGCTGTGATAAATTGGCTGAATAATTTGAATTCCATCTTGTTCAGAGATTAGAAAAGACACCTTACATCATGTCATTCTTAAACGAAATGTTGTATCGTGCCTTTAAATAGCTTTGTTTGCACTTGATTGAGTCACCTCTGTTTAACCTGCCAAATGCATTGCAAAGTTTATTTACTGTTTGTGTTTTTATGCAAAGGTTTAAATGTGCTGTTTTGGTGTGGTTCACAATTCAGGTGTATAACATGATTAGTTGGGTAACGGCTCTACGTGCATATCTCGGGCATTGCGTGATGGATTCTGTTACTAATTACACTTTTGGTTCTACCTTGGGAAAGTTTACTTTGCCTTTGGATAATTATACTACCGTGACACCATCAGAGCCGGGGCAGGGAAACCTTCCAGGCTGTGACGATAAGGATTGTTACTTTCTTAAGATCGTGATTTTGTTGGTTTTCCTGCATGTGTTGCAGGGGTGGTTTCTTGTGAAATACTGGTGAAGGTGTAGCTATAGGGTAATGTGTGCTGCTGCCACTCAGACCCCAGCAGCCACTCCGCGACCTGCAGCGGCGCAAACCACGACAACTACCAACTTCCTTCGTGTGCAGGAAAAATCATAACAAAAAAAAAAGTGAAGATGGAAGCCTTATTATGGAGGCAACAATGCTTTATGGTTATGATTAGAGGAGGGATGGGGCACTGCTTCCAGTGTTCCAGGAATGGCATTGTCACAGCAACTGCCAATGTCCCTCACAAAAGAAACTAAATGAATTAGATGGAGACCTGGCATCTTTGCATCAGAGCCCAAAACCACAGTGATGTAATTGTTTCTTGGGAAGGTGAATGGAAGTCCCGTGCCTAGTCAATGTATGTGACAGACAAAAAATGGTGTGTCACCCGGGAAGATTTCAAATGGTCTAATAATACCGACAGCTTGTTTACCTCTTGTCTCCTCTTAAACTGCTACTTCCTCTTCAGTTCCTCATTTCCAAAGGCTCTTTTAGTCTCTTTTAGTGACAGACATCAATGAAACGTTGTAAATTTATGGAGTGGAATTACCTACTGACAGTAACACATAAAGATATCAATCCAGAATTCCCCAGGATCAAGAGGGTTCTTCACATTGCCTACATATGATTTTGCAATGAGATTTAATATACAAGAGAAATATTGTAAAGTACACTTAAGGATGAAACGGATGCGTTGTGCAAATACATTCAAATTTTGTACAACTTCCATGATTATATTTCTGCCTGTCAGAATGCATTTTAATGCACTGTTCCACCACCTGGTTCCTGAATAACAACTAAATTGCATGTTACCACTAGAGCTTATTTGCTTTATTGAGTTATAGATGAGTGAGAGAGGGATGCAAAATGTTTGTGTTTCATGTAATTCAGATTTGTTCTTCAAAGGTGACTCTTCTTCCTGCCATTACTTTTCCCAGCAAAATAGTCCAAGAACCTGCCAGCCTCCCTTTCCATCATTTTACTTGTGTGCATATATGTGGGGGTGCTGTGGCACAGGTTTGGCTGAAGTGGAACAAAGTCCCAAAATAGCAAATCATGTGCTGTATTCCAGGCCAACTGAGTAGTCACAAGAGAACTATTTCTGTTACCAGGCAGGCAGCTGTATCTGTACAGGAAGAGCAACGGCATCCGCAGTGCGTTTCTGGTCCTTACAAATTAACTTTGGGAGGCTGGAGATATGTTTTCATCCATGCCCAAGCCTAGTATCTGTGTACGTACTCTTGTGCCTGTACTTCCAGAAATGAACCTAAACCTTAGGAAGGGTCCTGCAGAAACAGGTAAAAAAGATTCACTCATGTGCAGCATCCCCAGATGGTCAAGGGCAATTACAGATTCCTGGCAGACTGCAGTAAGTGGTGCCTAATGAAGGACTTTTCCAACGCAGGCTAGTAAATGGAACTTGGCTTGGCTTTTATTTTATTGTGTTTTCTTAAAAAAGAAAAAGGGGGAGGACTTTTATGGAATAATACTAATGCAGCTTCATAAGGGAGCATCTTTCCTCACATTATTGGTGAGGAAAGATTTTCTCTTCACAGCAGTCGTTGCTTGGCCACCCTGTGGCAAAACGTGAACAAACCCTCCTGAACCAGTGTTTACCCTACTTGGCCCAGCATGGACACAGAGGGAAGGACAGGGAACTTGAAGCATTATCTGGGAGGAAACCAAAAGCCCGGAGCATCTGTGTGAAGTGTAACCCTTTGATTGCCTGTATTGCAAGTATTGCAGCCTGCCTAGGTGTCAGATCAGGATATCTGCAGATATCTCTGAAGAGCCTTCATAACTGCAACTGCACTGAAAAAAAGTCTTAGTCCCAGAAGGAGACAAGAAGACTCCATTACTGCACAAACATTACTAACAACAGGTTCAGCTGCCATAAGGAATTGCAAGAGGTAGAATAAGCATTTCCTTATGTATTTGGCAAAAGAGAACCTCACAGAACCACAGAAAAGGAGCAAGAACAGGCATCTTATGCTGTGCTACCCAGAAACGCATCTGCAAGACTGAGGTGATGGATTCTTTCTGCACAAACTCAAACTTTCAAAGTGAATTTAAAGTCCTATATAGAACATTTCACAGAAATCCAAAATTAGGCATGTAGCAGCACACAAGAGAAGGAGTGTGAGAGAATCCAGACTTTTGCTATTAAACCTACTTCTGGGTACACTCCAGCTTGCTGCTGTTGGTGGCTTAACATGCACATCATCCAGCAATGACCAGTTAGTTTCACTTAAGCTGCCAGTCAATTTTCAGATTTGGGCTTGTAAAGTGACTCATATGGGTCTTTCTTACATAATAGCAGACAAAAACGATCATAAGAAAGCAAAAATATGTTTACCAGGGAAGCACAGTTAATCTCAGCTCAGCCTCTGTCCCGTATTCTTATAAAAGCTCTCCTAACCAGATCTGACAACAGGTTTCTCTCTCCCTTGAGAGCTATGCTCTGATTTACTGGCCAGTGATGGAGCAGTCAGCTTTGTCCCCATTGCTGCTGCAGAGCTGCTGTTTGGTTGTTCGTGGGCTAGCTGGGCCTGCTAGTTCTACCTACTATTGAGATAGTTATCAAGGGCAAAATAGGTCTTTTGCAATGGCCCAGATTTTACCTACCTCACCTGGGAAGTGTAACTGGTCAGACACAGCTTAGAAGACCACTAGGCTTAGGACCCTTCAAAAAGAAAGAATTTGCCAATTGACAGAGACAGTCCCATTCCAGAGGGCAGTTCAAATCATAGCATGGCCATGCTTCTTTTTATGCGGTCCAGGATACAACTCCCTTTCTGGTCTGGAAGCACTCATGGGCACTTCATGTCCAATTTTTCATCCACCAGCATTCCCAAGTCCTTCTCTGCAGGGCTGCTCTCAATCTGTGAGCACCTCAACCTCATCATCCAGTCTGTGTTTATATTTGGATTGCTCCGACATGGGTGCAGGACCTTGCACTTGGCCTTTTTGAATTTCATGAGGTTAGTGGCTTGGCAACTATATCAGCCAATTCCCTCAGCAGCCTGGATTGTTTTTCATGAAGTTCCACATTTCAGTGATAGAGGTTAGACCGTAGCTTTCTAGGTGCACAGTGGCTTCCAGCTCTTCCTGTTTTTTATCCATGCTACCTGTATTGGTACAGAGGCTCTTCACTTGGGCTATCAGCCATTTCACCGTTTTGCACGAATACATCCAAATTCCTTTGAGGCATTTCATAGGTATTTCCATGTTGGTTCCTAATACATCAGCAGCACCTGGCTTTTCTGTGTTGCTCAAAACTCCATACTCTTCCCTGCTAAACCTAGTTTAAAGCTCTTCAGGTAAGTCTGGCCAGCTTGTTGGTGAATATCCTGCTGTCCCACTTGGTCAGGGGAATCCCACCAGCTCACAACAGACCTGGCTTCCCAAAGGTAGATCCATGCTCAGAGAAGCCAAAACCTTGAGTATGACACCAGCCACACAGCCAGGCACTCACTTTTCATTTTGTCTTCTCCTTCCTGAACAGCTACCTCTGACTGGGAGGATAGAGGAAAACACCACCTGTGCTCCAGATCCTTTTAACATTGCCTTGAGGAACATATAGTCTCTTTTGAGTCTTGTCACAGGCCCTACATAGAATAGTAGGAGCAGACAATAATTTGTAGGCCTCACTAGGCTCAGCAGCCTCTCAGTGCATTGTGAATGCAAGCTCCTGGTAGGCAGCAAACTTCTCTAGAGAAATAGTCTGGGTGGGAAATGGGTGCTTTGATGTCTCTTAGTAAGTAATCTCAAATTACTAATACTTTATGTGCTTTTCTGATGTCACTGGTTCTAATGCAGGTGGCCAGATTAGCTTTGAATGTTTGACTTTTCCTGGATCCTGTCCTTTACTAATGTGCTTTTCATTCTCCAGCCCCAGAGCATTGTATCTGTTGTGTACAAAGACATCAGGGGAAGGTTCTCCATGCAGAGACAAGGGTCCAATCTCCTCCATTTCATGAGTTATGAGTGTCAGAAAGCTTGAGGTTGGATTCAGGCTTACTCTCCCCTTGTGAAGGCTTAAGGCAGGGCCATTGCTCAGTCTGGGACAGCATGCAATAATACCACTTACCGATCTCCTGATCACATTCCCAGATACTGTGCTGCCTGTTGAGCTCCTCATGTAATGGAGCTACATGTTTGAAGTTCTTCCAGTAGGGCCGACTTGCAGCTAGGACATCCACTGCTAGGGGCGGATGCTAGGAGGAATTCAGGTGCTAGGGAGACTTCCAGGTGCTGGAGCAACAACAGCTGGTCTGGAGAGCTATTTCAGTTCTCGGGAGGTCTCTTTGGGTGGACATTTCAGCATAGGTGTAGTGCTTCTGCTTGGGTTTCAGCCTCAGCCTTGCAGTTGCAGTGAGTGGTCATAATTTTCTTTGAGCAAGTTTACAGAAAAAAAGGGCCACTTATAAAATGGTTATTCTTTTGAAAGACTTCATCTTTCTAATTCTAATTCAAATCAGAATTCTAATTCTAATTTTCTGGAGACCTCAAGCTTCTGGGTAGGCTTGCACAGCCACCAGCTAACTGGGGTGACTGTCAAGGCTGCAGTATAAGCAGCAGGCAGGCAGCATGAGCAGAGCAGGCAGCAGCCCAACAACCAGCAGAGTGCACTGCCCTTCTTGCACTCTTTCTCATGCTAACACCCCTTCACCACATGGACAGTCCAACATCTCCAAATTCAGGAAGTTACATTTTTGAACGTTTTGTTTCTGTTTTTCATTGCTAGACAAAGACAAATCCCAGCTGCCCACAGAAATTAGAACCAGGCTGTCAACTGTACCAAAGATTACTCTCCATATACTCTGGCAAATGACAACTGCAAGTTCCACAGGCCATCTGACACAGTTGTAAGCCACATGCATCATCATTTGCATGCAGAAAAGCAAAGGTTCTCTCCTCATTATGTTGAATACTTCAGGAAAGAAACAGGCTTTTTCATCCTGGATTTACTAAAAGTGGAAGAGACTTATGAATTTCATTGGGTTCCTCCAATTACCTGAAAAGCTGGATAATACCGTTCTTACTCTTCTAATAGTTACATTGGTCCTCTGCAATGGGAAGATCTCACAGCATGCAAAGCATCCATTATCTCAATATATGTCATATGTATAGACCTTTCTCAAGAAGGGGTTTGTATGGAAATTATACTGAAAGATTAAAACTGAAAAAAATAAGGGGCAGAGTTCTGACTGCCATTTTGCAATGAAATGTGAATGACAGCGCCAAAGGAGAGAGGCAAGAAATGTTTAACAGCCAGGCCACTGGACCAGGACACTAGAAACATGAGTTAAACTCCTTGTGTTTAACTCAAAGCAGGGCTTCCATCTCAGTAGGAATCTCTGGGCTTCACTGTAAGGCAAAGAGTTAATAGCAATCACATACTATTTATTCAGCCAAATAAAATTAACTGATGTATTAAGGTTTTAAGTTTTTGTGAATGATACAGCAAGTAACTATATTTGCTGTCACTTGCCGTCTTTAGTCATAGACATTGTGCTGTTGTTCGCCTAGAGTTTGCCATGAAAACAATGAAGCCAGAAACATGGCCAGCATACAGAAGACTTAGGGATGATGGTGTGGAAGGCAGAAAGCAAAATGGCAAATGAAGAAGAGAGCTTTGTGATCTTATTCCTCATGCATAATTATTTGCATTTGAAAATTCAGTCCCAGGGAGAATCTCTGCAACTCTGTTTATAAACATGTGTAATTAGGAGTTTATAATGTGCTGCGAATAACAGAGGCATCAACATTACCTATGAAAGTCAAGATCATCCCCATCTGAGACAATGAATTTTATATCTTAAAACTGAACCAATTCAGAAAATCAGAAAACATTTCATAGACTTCTAAAATTGTGATAACTTTCTCTTCAAGTTGTCCACCTCTCATATGCCACTCATCATATTTATGGCCACATTTAATCCTCAATTCCCTCTATTATTTATGTTAAATCTGCTAATGATACACGATAATGCAATGAGTTGTGTAAACTCGAAATGGGAACTCATTTTTCAGAGGAAATAAAAAATGAAATGTATCCACTTTTGTTTCTTAAGGAGCTATAAAAAACCTTTCTATGTCCTAATTTCATTAGAACAAAAAATAACAGTGCAGATAGGAGATGGGCAAAATCAAATTAGAGAAGTGACCAGGGTTACATTAGGGAAGTTCACCAAAATACACCACATAATCAAAAACTTGTGGAAACAAACATGATGGGAACAGATGAAAATCTGAAGCTGAGACACGTCATGGCCATTTCCAGATTTATCTGCACTGGATCAGGAACTGGCCTATTATAATAAATTCCTCTTGTGGCTTCATGTTGCAGATGGGTGAAAAGCAAGATCATGTTTTTGAGCCCACAAGACCTACTTTACAGTGGGCAAGAAAAACCACCTTGCGTGCAATGCAACACTGTGAGGTGTAGATTCTCTGAAGGCTAATAAAGAGACTTTTTTTTTTTTTTTTTAGCCTGTTTCCATCACGTGATGACATGACATATTATCTGCTCCTCTATCTGACGCCCT
Organism: Pluvialis apricaria; assembly: GCA_017639485.1. Lineage (NCBI taxonomy): Eukaryota > Metazoa > Chordata > Aves > Charadriiformes > Charadriidae > Pluvialis > Pluvialis apricaria. The sequence goes on along the minus strand of CM030044.1, from coordinate 51,896,958 downwards.
GTATTTCCTCAAAACTGATAAAAATGAAGTATCATTGGAGTCCTCATTTCTCTCAGCAATTTGGTTGAAAGTGAACATCAGGTATTAAAATTATTAAACAGAGTAAAATATTCATGCAGATTTAAAGAAAACTGAGGGGCAATATACTCTTAATTTATTTGAGGGAAACAGACTAGAAACTGAGGTTCTGCAAAGCCTATGCCCTATGCTAGTGCCTACTTCTTCATCTCCTATTAGGTATCTGCAGAGGGTGATCTATTAATTAAATGACAAGTTTGTTTCTTTTTTCCTATGACTGATTTTTAATGTGGAGAGAATGGAAAAAGCGAGTCCACTTCTTGCTGGAATCTTAAGTGAATCCTCTTCCGCTCTGTATAGAAAGATCTTCCCTTGAGTTAGGCATTTTTAAAATACAGACTTTTGACCCCCATGTCATACAGCTTTTTGTCAAAAACTACGGTTATGTGAAAATGCTTTCAATCTTATCAAAAGTTGATGTATTTGTTCTTACAGCCATCGGGGGGCAAATCACAAGCAAAAACGGTTTTCAAGAGGCAACCTTCTCCTGCATTACTAAAATATTCTTATGTTCAAATAATGGAAGCATTCTTAATGGGGGCGTTTGGGAATGCCAGGGGAACACCCTGTACCTAGCTTGTTCTTTATATAATAAAAACCAACTGACACTTGTAACTAGTCATAGTTTGCTGTTTCCCTGTAGGTTCCAGCCAGATGTCATTGTCCCTTGCTGATAGAGGAGCTGTGAAACAGAAAAAAAACAGGTGAAGAGGGAATGTAGCATGTAAAGATGGGCTAGTCTCACATACACACCATATGAAAGCTGTGTTCTGCATAGCCAGAATCCATTTCTGTATTCAACGGTGCTCTTTGGCAGCCTTTCTAGTTATGATTTCTTCTGAGGCAAAGGCAAAACTGGTGTTTGGTGATAGCATGGCTCAGTGTTTCAATGCCCTTGTTTAGATGTTTACATGAGTGGCCTTATTTTCAAAAAGTTGCAGCCCCTAGAGTGTGTGGTGACCAAACACAGCCTTACTCCCTCCAAGTATCTTACAATCCTGTGTCAGGGTTCCTGTTCCAGAAGAGTGGCCCCTAACAAATGACCACACATCAAAAGAGACGATACAAGATTCCTTTTTTTCCCTCTTTTTTTAAGCCCGTATCAGACAGTAGAAAAAAAGGAGGCAAAGTCTTATCTGATCTCTGCAGCTTGTAAGATTAGAAAAAGACTTGAATTAAATAAGGGACATGTCACAAGCCTGAGGGAGTTAAGCTGGTAAAAGCTTCAAGTGTCTGAAGAAACATATCCTAGTCAGTGCTTTTGTAAATTTGATCACTGCTCAGGTACAGATGTAGAAATTTAGGCACCTCAGTTCAGATTTAATACAGAGCCAGAGCAAGGGGAGCTGGATGCATCCTCTAGAAGCCACTTGCTTCACTTTTCTGTCCCAAAGGGAGCAAATCACTCCAACACAAACTGCAACACACTCGTATTACCTGGTATACCAACACACATGAAAGTAAGCTACATGAAAGACTAAGGATACTTTCCCCAAAGTGTTTGGCTTTTTCTTTTGCTTTTTCAAAATGTTGGTCTAATAACAAAACAAAGACTATTTCAGTCCATACATCTCAGTACAAGAAAGATATGGACCTGACGGAACAGGTCCAGAGGAGGGCCAGAAAAATGATCAGAGGAATGGAACACCTCTCCTATGAGGAAATACTTAAATATGTAAAGGGGGCTTATAAGAAAGATGGGGACAGACTCTTTAATAAGGCCTGTTATGATAGGACAAGGGGTAATGGTTTTAAACTAAAAGAGGGTAGATTCAGACTAGATATAAAGAAGAAATTTTTTATGACGTGGGTGGTGGAACACTGGAACAGGTTGCCCAGAGAGGTGGTAGATGCCCCATCCCTGGAAACATTCAAGGTCAGGTCAGACAGGGCTCTTAGCAATCTCATCTAGTTGAAAATGTCCCTGCTTATTGCAGGGGAGTTGGACTAGATGACCTTTAAAGGTTCCTTCCAACCCAAACCATTCTATGGCTCTATGATTAGAATATGTTACCATGAAAGCATCATCATGAACAGAAGGTACATTTCCAAGTGAAATTTCCACCAGAAATAAGAACTTACATAGCTTTCCAGCCACAAAAATTACCAATAACAAGGGTGGGCTTTTTTATGGAGAAAAATTAATTACATAAATGAAAACAAATGGAAATAAATGGAAGAAAATCCTATCTATGAATAGTTGCATTAATGAACTCTCTAAAACACTATAATGGAACTAATACCAATTGGAAGTTATTCCAATTAAAATATTTTCCCTTTCTTAACTGACCATTAAACTAAGGTACTTTCAATCACATATTCAATTTGCTCTATCTTTCCCATCACCAGAACAAAGAAGCAACATTTCCAGCACAAACTCTGTCTCTTGAATATACTAGAAGGACTTCAAGATGTTCCTGGCAATGTGAAACAACGTAAAGGCATCCAAACATACTTGTCACCAATGGTAGCCTCTTTTCTTTTTTACGTCATTTAGGCCTAGGTGAATTTTTTTTAACAAAAGCAAGCACACCAACAAGGTAATGCTCTATTTTTTTTATCTCCTTGGCAACTGATGGATCACAGAAAAAACATTTTGGAAAGATTTAATGGCCAAACAGAGGGACAATCCCTTCCAAATGTGTTATGCAAACAGTAATTGAACACGAGAAGTGCCGGACTGAAATGTTAGTCTAATAACTGAGAACTGCTGAACTGAAATTGCACCTACATCTTATTTTGTGCTGTCCATTGTGCTGTCCTGTGAGCAGGATCAGGTGGGAATTAGGGCTTGTTCCCCCAAAAAAGTGGCAGGACAATTAGCCCAGCTGAAGTGCATCTACACGACTGCACGCAGCATGGGGAGGGAATAAACGGGAGGGGCTGGAGGCCACTGTACGGCAAGGACACTAGGATACAGTTGCCATAACAGAAACGTGGTGGGAAGACACACACAAGTGGAGTGCTGTGATCGACGGCTACCAACTTTTCAGAAGGGACAGGCAAGGAAGGAGAGGTGGTTGGGTGGCCCTCTATGTTAGGGGCAGTTTTGAATGTCTAGAACTTAACAATGGGAATGACGGTGGTGAGCGTGTATGGATAAGAACCAAGGGGAAGGCCAAGAAGGCAGACATCGTGATGGGAGTTTGTTACAGAGCCGCCAATCAGCATGCAGAAACTGATGCAATATTCTCTAAGCAGCTGGCAGAGGTCTGGCGATCACTCGCCCTTGTTCTCGTGGGGGACTTCAACTTCCCAGACGTCTGCTTGCTGGCAATACTACGCAGCAGAGAGGGAACAGTCCCGGAGGTTCCTGGCGTGTGTGGAAGACAACTTCCTAACACAGCTGGTGAAGGAATCAACTAGGGGAAGTGCCCTACTAGACCTACTGTTTGTTAACAGAGAAGGTCTTGTGGGGGATATAAAGGTTGGAGGTCGTCTTGGGCACAGTGATCACGAAATGGTAGAATTTTCAATTTTTCGTGAAGCAAGGCGGGGAGCCAGCAGAACTGCCACCTTGGATTTCTGAAGGGCAGACTTTAGCCTGTTTAGGAGTATGGTTGAGAGTGTCCCTTGGGAGGCAGTTTTGAAGGGCAAACGTGCCCAGGAAGGCTGGTCGTACTTCAAGCAGGTACTATTAGGAAGCACAGGACAAGGCCATCCCCATGTCCTGGAAAATGGGTTGACAGGGAAGAAGACCAGCCTGGCTAAATAGAGAGCTTTGGCTGGACCTCAGGAAAAAAAGGAAAGCTTACATTCTCTGGAAAAGGGGGTTGGCAACTTATAAGGATTACCAAGATGTAATGAAGCCCTGCAGGGGTAAAATTAGAAGGGCCAAAGCTCAATTGGAACTCACTTGGCCACTGCAGTTAAAGATAATAAGAAGAGATTCTTTCAGTATATCAATAGAAAAAAGGAAGACTAGGGAAAATGTAGACCCACTGATGAATGAGACGGGTGCCCTAGTCGCGGAAGACACAGAGAAGGCAGCATTACTGAATGCCTTCTTTTCTTTGGTCTTCACTGCTAAAGCTGTCCCTCATGAATCCCAAACCCTGGAGGCAAGGGGGAAGGTCTGGAGAGAGGAAGATTTTCCCTCAGTTGAGGAGGACCAGGTCAGAAACCACTTGGCCAAACTGGACATCTGTAAGTCCATGGGCCCTGACGGGATGTACCTGCGAGTGCTGAGAGAGCTGGCAGATGTTATTGCTAGACCACTCTCCATTGTCTTTGAAAGGTCCTGGGAAACAGGAGCGGTGCCAGAGGACTGGAGGAAGGCTGACATCACTCCAATCTTCAAAAAAGTCAAGAAGGAGGACCCAGGGAACTACAGGCCAGTTAGTCTCACCTCTGTCCCTGGGAAGGTAATGGAGCAACTCATTCTGGATGTCATCTCCAAACACGTTAAGGAACAGGAAGTTATTGGAAGTGGTCAACACAGATTTACCAAGGGTAAATCATGCTTGACCAATCTGATAGCATTCTGTGGTGTTATAACTGGTTGGCTGGATGAGGGGAGAGCCGTAGATGTCATCTACCTTGACTTCAGCAAGGCTTTTGACACTGTCTCCCATAACATCCTCATTAGGAAGCTGAGGAAGTGCGGGCTAGATGAGGTGACAGCAAGGTGGATTGAGAGCTGGCTCTGTGACAGAACTCAGAGGGTTGTGATCGGTGGCACAGAGTCTAGTTGGAGGTCTGTAACCAGTGGTGTCCCCCAGGGGTCAATACTCAGTCCAATCTTGTTCAATATATTCATCAATTACCTGGATGAGGGGACAGAGTGTATCCTCAGCAAGTTCGCTGATGATACCAAACTGGGAGGGGTGGCTGACACTCCAGAGGGCCGCGCTGCCATCCAGTGTGACCTGGACAGGCTGGAGAGATGGGCAGAGAAGAACCTAATGAGGTTCAACAAGAGCAAGTGTAGGGTCCTGCACCTGGGGAGGAAGAATGCTAGGCACCAGTAAAGGTTAGCGGTGGACCTGCTGGGAAGTAGTTCTGAGGAGAAGGATCTGGGGCTCCTGGTAGATAGTAAATTATCCATGACCCAGCAATGTGCCGTTGTCACCAGGAAGGCCAATGGAATCCTGAGCTGCATAGGGAAGAGTGTGGCCAGTAGGTTAAGGGAGGCCATTCTCCCCCTCTACTCTGCACTGGTGAGGCCAAAACTGGAATACTGTGTCCAGTTCTGGGCTCCCCAGTTCAAGAGAGGCAGGGAACTACTGGAGAAAGTCCAGTGTAGGGCAACTAAGATGACTGAGGGACTGGAGCATTTCCCTTATGAGGAAAGGCTGAGAGAGTCGTGACTCTAGCCTGGAGTAGAGAAGGCTGAGGGGAGATCTTGTTTTGGCATACAAGTATCTAAAGAGTGGGTTGAAGGAGGATGGAGCCAGACAGTGGTTCAGTGGTTCCCAGTGACAGGACAAGGGGCAATGGGCACAAGTTGGAACATAGGAAGTTCCGTTCAAATACATGGAAAAACTTCTTTACGGTTAGGGTGACAGAGCACTGGCACAGGCTGCCCAGGGAGGTTGTGGAGTCCCCTTCTCTGGAGATTTTCAAGACCCGCCTGGATGCAGTTCTGAGTAATGTGCTCTAGGCAATCCTGCTTTGGCAGGGGAGTTGGACTAGATGGTCTCTAGAGGTCCCTTCCAACTCTGAAAATTCCATGATTCCATGATTCCATGTTAGAAGTGCTAGACTGGGTCTTACTAGCTTGAAAAGCAGTGGGTGTGTTAAAAATAGGTTTCTTGAGAAAGTTTTTTTCTGCAGACTTCAGGGGAGAAATCACCGCTCTGCAGTCAGAGCTTGTTTCCTATCCTCTCAACTTACTGTGCGCAAAGCTCATCAAAGGCATGGTGGCAGCTTCACTGCTCCTTGATATATGGTGTGAAAAGAATACGCAAGGCACTAAAATGTTCTTCTCATTCCCTACCAGGAGAAGGCAGCAAAGATGCAGGTGGTTACTTGTTCATAGTATTCAGGAGGGGTCTGTCTATTTCTCAGATCATTCTGGTCTTACCAACATGTAATGCTTCCTGCTACTGCCTAACTCAAGAAAAAACAGAACTTGAGAACAGTCTTTCTGTATCTAATCAAACACCTATCTGCCACAGGACTTGCCCTACAAACTTGTTGTCTTGTAGTTAGAATTTTAGCCATTTTCGTTAGCGTTAAAGTTGTTAGCTTTAAGGTTGTTGGCATTAAAGTTAGTTAGGCCTGTTAATTATTGACATTAGCTGAACTTCTGATACAGGGTCTTACGTATGACCATTTTGTTATGTACTTGGCCAGATGCTTAGCCTTAGGAATGTTTTTTCACAAGTATCTGGGCTAATTAGTAGAGGAACTTTCTGAGACACTCTCATGGATAATGAGGATTCTGTCCTTGAGTCACGTGAGAAACATCCTGGAGCAGACGAGCACAGGAACCTTGAGAATGGTACTAATCTACCATGTTTGGAAAGGCCTAGCCAACTTGGCAGAAAAGTGAAAATTCTGGGTGTCCTAAACTGAACTACCTTCATTATAATAGTAAAAATCACACCCATAAGCCAAGAAGACCCTTGCCCATGTGAAAACCCTTCCCTTGCGCAGGCGCAGTAACTGAGGAGAATGACATAACAAATATTATAATAATATGTAAATTATAACCAATCATTGTAACTGGGAGTGTGCTACCTTGTGACTTTTGTGTATAAATATGATGAGAAAACAGGCATGGGGTGTGTATGATTTATGGAAATATTCCACCGTGCACCCTGGCCAGAATAAAGCACTATCTCTAAGCACAGTCTCTGTGCTTCGGGAGAATTGGGACTTAGACCTCTTTTGCAGGTAACAAACTGGCCATATCAGAGAGTTTACAAAAACACGGTATGTGCAACATCATCCTGCCCTCTCAGATACACAGTTTCCATCTTCAGCAGCCCCAAACCTCTGGTTCTTAGCAAGACCTTCAGTTTACAGGGACTGCTGCAGACCTTTTTCCTAGGAGAAGCTTATTTCTGCCAAGAAACACAGGCAGCCTTGTGTTTACTATTCCTTTCATTTGCATAGCAGGACTCTCTTTGTATGACCATTTGAGGAGGAGCTCTGCTTTACACAATTATCCATACTCATGCATAAATGGGGCATATTTGCATCTGATTGGGCTTATTTGCATCTGAATACCTATCTATCACAGAAGTCCTTGTCTAGCCACACCACCTTACTTGTGGGAGCTACAACAGAAGAAAGCTGAATGATAAATTTGCTTGTTGGAGGGTGTTGTGGTTTTGGCCTCAGCAGGTAACAAAGAACCATGCAGCCGCTCCCTCAACCCCCACAGCTGTGGGGGAAAATAGGAATAAAAAGGCAAAACTCGTGGGTTGAAATAAAGGCAGTTTAACAGAACAGCAAAGGAAAGAGAAAAACATCAACAATAACACCGACAGAGGAATGTTCAAACACGATTACGGTACCACTGCTCACCCACCAGACCCGCACCGCCGCAGCCCGCTCCGAGCCGCCACTCCCTGCCCTCTCCCCCAGCAGCTCCCCCTATAGCCCGGGCATGGCTCACATGGCATGGGATACCTGTGTCCCCTGCCCATCCTTGGGGAAATTAACCCCATGCCTGCTCAAACCAGGAAAGAGGGTAAAACAGAACCACCTCTGTTGCTCTCGGAGAGGTAGAGATCCTGCTGTTTTTAAATGTAGGTGTCCAAATATATCAAAACATTTTATGCTGTTTTCCATTAGAAGCACACTGACAGTAAATACCTGAGGCCAACCCTAAGCCAGGTTACCTCATCTCACAAAACACTACCTTACAGTGACTTCTGCTTAGCACAGAACTGGCTTTCAGAGAACAGGACCATACAAAGATGCTACAAGAGCAATATCCTGTGACTTTGCTGACAAGAGCAATTAACAGGCGTTCAAAGAATTTCTTGCAACAGTGGTCTTCCCCACACTGCCCTTCTCTTATGCCTCCAGTCCAAGCATCCTCACAGAGTCTTATCGCCATCAAGTAGTTCTGATCAACAACTGGTTTGGAGGTGCCAGTTTTCACCCATCAGAACCACCAGTAGTGGTCAAGAGTGTTTGGAAAAAAGGACAGAGTTGGGTCACCTCAGAAAGACAGCTATGCTGCTTCTCATCCTGCCAAACCAGCTATTCATCATCACAGGCCCACAGCACCAGCCCTACCTAGCCTTGAGAAAAATGCAGGGAAAGATTGCAGATTCCTGTTGGATTTTCCTGATGAAAGCCAGCTCATTCAAATAAAAAACCCTCAGCACTCCTATTGAGCAGGAATTTCTTTCTCTGTGTCAGCTCCCTGTTCTGTGCTGCTGCTGGTCTCTCCTCCCTTTCACCAATGCGATGAAGAACCACAACATGTAAACCTAGGGGGTTTTGGCATTGTTTTTGCAAAAAATGCAGCATGCAAACTGCTCTGAGGTAGCACTCAGTTGTATACAAGAAGGCTGCCACAGCTAGTCTCCTTTTCTCCCACCTGACAAGGAAACAGAGGATTGATTTTCCTTCAAGTCCTCTGGCTTGAGGACTTGCATAGGAAATATTTGCAAAGAACACAGATGGCACAACAAGCTTAATCCCTCAAGTGAACATTTTGCTTGTTCAACCAGATCTAACTGTAGTTTTTCAAAAGCTCAGCAGCTCTGCAGTGTAGCATTGCAGTCTTATACTGCAGCCTTCAAAGCCTGCATTGATAGCTGATGACTGTGCACTGCAGTGCGACGCTCTCCTACCACAGCACTGCAGTCTGTGCAGATTAAAGGACAGCAATGAAACAGGAGCTTCTGGCAGAGCTTAGTATCCCGTTTGACTTCAAGGGCATTGCTTTCCTGAAGCAGATCTTAATTGTTTTAATGCAAAACTCAAAAAGCGGAATAGTACTGCTTCGATTTCAATTTTGCCAAATTGAAATCTGTGTTTAAGAATTAACTCTAACACGACAGTGGGACCACAGGAAGTTCTGTACTGTATTTAGCCCCACATTTTCCTTTCTCTCTGATGGAGAGAAGTTCCTGGCAAATCGTTTCAGCACTGAATAGCTTTCAATGCTGTACTGGAGGCACAGCAAACAGTATGTGGAGTTGTATGAGCCATGTCATACAGGCAGCTAGACTGGGGGATCAGAATGATTTTAAACCAGTAACACCTGGCCAGACATAAACAATGTCTCACTTAGAAATTTCTTCTACCTCACTTTGACTCTCTTCTTCTCCTCCTTGCTCATTTACTATTCACCTTCACATTGCAGCATTCCTGTGTTAGCTAGCAGAGCTGTGCTCTGCATGGCCAGTCTGATGGTATATAGTTCAGACTGCAGAAGCAGGCCCAGGACTGAAAGCTGAAGACTGTAGTTGTTCCTTGCCCAGCTCTCTATTAAGAGAGGTTTCACTGACAGGGCAGAAATATTCCACATGGAACTGATAATGGACAATATAGAAATGAAAATAAATAAATATCCCAAAGTACAAGAGACTTTGCAGGAAATGTGAATATTGCTGAAAGACTTACCTGTTCTTGATTGAAAAACCTGAATACACAGACACAAGCATGAAGACACTTGAAAGAAGTACTGGCACATAGTCACATGAACATGGCTAAACTCTTTTTCCTGCATTACAGGAAAAATAGACTCACTGAACTCCTTCATCCTCCATTGAAGCATGTGGGATTGCCACATTTATTAACTCCTATGGTTGGACTCTAATGGTATTGCAAAGAGAATCAAAAGGTGCAGAACAAAAGGAAACTCAAAGCACACTCAACCCCATCTTGCCATGTTGTCCACTTACAGTCAAAGAGAAGTACTCTCCCCTCTAACACAGGGCAGAGGCAATTCCTTTGTGGAATGCTGAGGTTCCAAGCACTGCTATAGTTAAAGAGTTTGCATCCTTGAAGAAAAATATTTATGCTTGGCATTCATTCTTGATTTTTAATGCTGAGTTGTATCTGGTAATGACATGCAAAAGAGTAGTCAGGCGCTTTCAGGAAATACCATGTAACAGATTGATTTATCTTATAATAACCGTTGGCATTTCAATACCTAAAGCTAGCACTATTTCTGGAACCATTAAATACTGCTTCAGTATTCTCAGAACACAAGAATCTGGCAAGCTGAACACTTGCAAACTGGGGAAAACCAGAATGATCTCAAAGTCACATGCAGAGATGACTCTGGACATCCGTTCACTGGGTTTATTCAAACCACAGACTTCTGTTAGCTGCAAGAAATATTCTTTGTATTTGCCTTGATAAAGATGTGTTTTAGCCAATTGAATTCTACTTCAATTTCACAGCACTGGAAAAACAGATGCATTTTTGTTTCCTTTCTCATTTTCTGGTATAGGTGTTTTCCTCCGCAGACATTATCATGCTTATCTTTGACTTCAGAAAAGTAGTATAGATTATCCTAAGCTGATTCTTCTGGAGTCTGCTCTGCCTTTCCCAACCCAAGCTGTACTTCTCTGGTCTGATCTGACAGCCTGCTAGATCAGAATTTAACCCTTCTACTGGCAGGTCTGCTGAGACACCAAATACAACACAAACAGGGGAGTCCAGTGTGAAAGAGAACCAAAACTCTGTCTTCAGAGGCTATGCAACTTGTTGTGATTCTTCCTCTCTACCCCAACCCTCCAATGGTTGCAGAAGTGCAAATGACTACAAAATTTGGTTTGGTTTTGTGCTTACATCTTCTGCATACAGCAATGGAAGGAAGGGAATGTCTCCAAAAGGATATTTTGCAGTGTCATGCACAGATCCAGATCGTCAGCTGCCACAGACCAGACTAATAATTCCTCTGTTACAGACGTTGTCACCAGCTCACTTCATTGCTTTCTGTCATGCTCAGAATCAAGGTGCTTGCCTCTATTTAAAAGCCTCTTCCATGCCATGGCGTGAGTCATGCCTAAAGCACCAGGATCCATTCCCACAAAAACGGTTTTCCTAAGGAACCACAGCCCCTCACACCCAATAAGAGTTCCTTACACACATCCTAATGTCCCCTTGTTCTCCTATAAACCCCTCCTTTAAAACTTCCCACAGGTTACAGAAAAATGTGAGTCATAATTCTTTAATATGCTAATAAAAATTGCCCACTGCTTCCTGTGATGCCACATCCATCTGCACCTACCAGTCCTGTCTTGCCTTCAAATGCAGTTATGTCTTTCTATTCAACACAAGTACTTTGAGATGAGATGAGATGAGATGAGATGAGATGAGATGAGATGAGATGAGATGAGATGAGATGAGATGAGATGAGATGAGATGAGATGAGATGAGATTCCCTGTCTGGTAGCACTAGGTGCTACAAGAATACACATAACCAACCAGTTGTGACAATCCATTCTTGATTTCTTGGCCAAAATTCACCCCAGACTTATGTCAGCAAGACACAGATATAAACGTACTGCTAATGCATTGAAGAAAGCAGTACTGTTGCTGCTTGAGGTTTAGCAGAAACAGTAATGATGCTACAAGACTGGTTCCTAGAGATGCAAGCCATTTCACCAAGAGAACGTTAAAAATCCTATTTAGAGGCCAGAAAAAGATTTTTCAGAAGCAATATGCAGAGTAAGATTATGCAAACATTTTCCTTATTAAGAAGATCCATGACAATGGCAGGTAAAAAAAAAAAAAATTATATGGGGATCCTGGTAAACCACAATTGCTTGTTAGAATGTCCAAATCTTGTTGTGTTTTCTTGCCACATTGGGAAATACCCTTCTGGCTACTCTTCTGCCACACAGAAAAGCAATCACATGGTGACAGGAGCACAAGGCACTGGTTTACAATGCATGAGGTAGCACCCAAAGATCTGAGTTGCAGCCCAGGCAGATCAAACTGTCAGGAGCAATATATGCAGTATTAGACAAGGGATCAGGAACACTTCCCAGAAGTACAGCCTGAAAGTGTCCTGTTTATGGCAGAAGGGGTACCATATCTCCTGATGTCCCCAATAGCAGCCCCACTCCCAGCCTATCACTTTCTCTGAGAGTGTCATCCTTTTCCTGTGATAGCACTCACGTTGCCCATAGGCACTGCTTACAGGCATTTGCCCTAGTAAAGTGTGGGAGTTGTCTTGGGATCTTCTCTGACACACTGTTTCCAGCTGTTCGCACTTACCATGAGTGCACGCTTACAGTGAGTGGCACATCAGAGCTACTTCCTTTTTTATACACCCAAGGGAACATGGAAAGGTTCTTATCCAAGACCAACATCATGTAAAGCCTACTGATTGCTGAAGCCGGACCTTCAGAGCTGTAGGATGGCTGAGGAAAAGCTGTCGTTCACATAAGAATGCCAGAAGCCAGCTGCCCCCCTGTGAAACACTGCCACCCATGAGGGCTGCTGACTCATCAGTCCTAACTTCCAACATCTTCTGCACCCAGAGCTACATCTGACCTAGACGGGGATTTTACCCCATCAGGCAGAAGTGTTCAGATCATGACTATTCTAAGCTGTTTTGATTGTCTTTGTTAATATGAGCTGAATCACAGTACTCTTGAGACAGTTGCTTATTCCACCTGCACACTATGACAGGAGATTAGAGGGGTGCAGCTGTAGATTTTGGCAGACCTGGACAGAACAGGCAGCTCCTTTCCAAGGTTGCCTTCTGTAGCACAGGTCCGAGAAAGCTGACTCTTGCAACTGGTTCCAGCTTCATTGAGATCCAGCTTCATGCCAGACCATCCTTATGCTACACAGCTCTCTTCCCACGCCTGTAGTGTGTCATGAGAAAGGTTGCCTAGTAATGGTCATGCCCTTGTGCTCTCTGGCAGAATAGACATAGACATTCCTTGTTTTCCTTTTCCTTTGCTGCTCAGCTCCAAGACAAGATGCTGTTTAGTTCTAGCCCAGAAGCAAGAGTTCTTAAGCACTTGAGACACATGCATTACCAGGTATCTTAGGGCTGTTGTGGTTGTGAATAGCCTGTACATACCTGCTGGGAATATTTAGCTGGACCTGAGGACCACAGTCACAACTAAGGCAAAATAAACAGCAAGGACAAAGACATGCATCCTTCACAATACAGATAGTTCTGGGCTGCTGCCTGACAGAAAGTCTAAAGATATTTCCTTGCAACAGAAGACCTGTTTAACAGAAAACACATCAAGGCTAATGGGCCTGGATATATGGCATATATCACTCAGTGTGTTCAGTAAGGGATCAGAAATGGCACTGTTGCCAAACATCTTCCTGCAGATAAAAGAACAGACTGCCTGAGCTAGAGATACTGATACCAACTTCCAATAAGCTTTGGCAGGGCAAGAGATGTCAAAATGGGGCTGTTCTACCAACAGATTCATATGGATGTGGGGAAATGGCAAACCTTTTTTCTCTTGGGAAGGCTTGTGTAATGTCAAGTCCGCAAATTAGGCTATTACATGTGCTGAATTGGGGGAAACCATGTAGCTACGAATCACTAGTAAAGCTGATGAAAGCAGCACAGAAGGAGTCATTTGATCTCTCTTGCAGACTTTCCATTGTTCCTAGCCTTCGACATGTTCTGGGAGATGTGTCCATTGATTTGATAATCACTTGGACTGTGTGAAAAAAAAAAAAAAAAAAGTCTATTTTCCTCTAGAGCTGAATAATATTGGCCTCTTAAGAACATTAGATTAGAGTTGCTCCATTTCACTAGGTTGAGAAATGCATTTATGAGATCAATCTCCCTTCACAGGCCAGAGGGAAAATGACTGTAGTTTCTGCCTTACCTCCCTGTCTCTGCAATGGATAAGCAGAGGAGGAAAAGAACTGGAAGCTTTAAAAAAGAAATCCTTGTGCAGACCTTTTTATTATCACCCTACAATTATTTATTAAATAGCAAATCTCACACAGGGTACATCCTGGACCAGCTTTCAACAATCAAGCTGGCACCCAGCAGTAGAGCTAATGAGGCCCACTCTCATGTTTGTGCAGGCACATCCGTCTGATATGTGCGGGTACAAACCAAGAGATTGCACATACACATCAAGCACATACAAAGCCTACAGAAGCCATGTCGTAAATCTGCCTGTGCCTTAGCATGTCTAGAAAGTCAAGCTGGATACTGGTAAGATTTTATTTTCCTGCCCCAGCAAATCACTGGCAATTCAAAGTATCTACCATAGAGAGTGGATCAAAAGATACTAAAAGGTAAACAAAGATTTTTTCAGTGTTCCTAAGCAGGAAATAAAAAAATGGAAGCAATCAATTTAAGGGTGTAAGATAAAGAACAATGAGCAATTGCTCATTGTTTCAGGAAGCTTATTCAGCAGACAATTATCTCTTCAAAGAAAAGAGAGGGAAAGTTTTGCTGTGGTTTCTGTATTTGGGATGCAAATTCTACAAACTGGGGACTGGTTCTTACTGTGTGAATGGATGCTTTCAGAGAGGAGGGCTGTGCTCTGATCCAGTGTCCTTGGAGCTCCTACGATAAACTAAGTCCCAGCAATGACATTTTAGACCACATGACTGTGATAAGGTATGCTGGTGCATACCTCTTCCAGTCTTCAAAACTAGGCACAACTTAAAAAAATTAGGAAATCAACCTTTTGTTTTGAAAAATGTAATGGAAGTGACACTATTAACAACCGTACCATCATAGGGTTGTTTAAGACACCAAATAAGTTTTCTAATTCAGTGGTGACTAAAACGCATTCTCATACAGTCTGGCAAGGGGTTGAGTAGCTAGCACACTGCATAGAGGTGTAAGAGGTCTGGGCTGTCATCCAAATTCAGCTACTGATCTGTTGCATGGCCTTATGCAAGCCATTCACTTTCCATTTCTCCTCATGCTTTTTCCTAGACCTTCTGAATTTACATGTGAAACTTTCCAGGAGCAGGGAAAGGTGATAAGTGTGTGCATATGTCTAGCACAAGGGGGACATCCATTTCTGAGTCAGCGGCTGCAACTGCTGAAGTGGCATAGTGTTTAATATATGGGTATGGGTATGGGTATGGGTATGGGTATGGATATGGATATGGATATGGATATGGATATGGATATGGATATGGATATGGTAAGCACGCAAGCAGAAAATGTCCAGAGAGAGAAATTGTACTTCATAGTGTAGTATCAAGGGCATCTGTTTCAGTTATGCTTTTGTGACCTTCCCTTTTTAATCATTATGCTTCAAAGTCTCAGCTAGCCAAAACAGCAGATTGCTTTTTAAATGTCACCCAATAGTTATTTTAACCAAAAGAATCTGCCAAACACTGAAAATTGTATTACTAGGAAATCAAAGTCATTAATTTGACATTAAAGTAACCTTTAAAAATCATTCCTCAGAGACAAACCTTACCTTTTTACCCAAACAATAAGAAACATACTTTGCATGAGTCCATATTAAAGTTGATACTTCTCATCAGCTATAAGGAGGGTACAGTGAAGGTACCAAGTGCTTTTAACCTCCAGAAGCAGCTGGCTCAGACATATCTGGAAAGATGGTGTCTTTCAAAGCAGGGAGAACTTATTTTTCTGGAATTTTTATTGAATACATAATCCAAAATGCCAGGTAAAGGGATCCATCAATTGACTTTCAGCTGGCCTTTCCGAGAAATGGCAGTAGGTGAAAGGCATTATCTGTCATCTCCCTGTTCGCAAACCAAAGCGGAACTAAAGTTCTCAGTCCATCCATGCTGTGAAAATCCACACCCAAGGTCAGGGAATCTGTGTTTCTCTGGGAGTGAATCCAATTTACGGCCTGTCTTGATTCCCCTAGAGACCAAAGTTAACCGTGAACAAGACATAGCATAAGGATGAACCTGGGTCCTGAATGTCCCAGCACAGAGGACAATTAAGATATTTTTCTGGTTTATTTCACTCTAGTAATGCCTAGGTGGCAACCCAATGAAACAAACTCTACAGGGCACAAACAGAAAACACTTGCATTAATTAGTCCAATTTAGCAATGTCCAATTTAACAAGAAACATGATAAATGGCATTATGCCGTGTGTGCTGGCATTTTTACAGTTAGTTCATGAATTAACATGAGTAAAATTTGCTGCAGCTGGCATTTACTAGAGAAATAAGTATGTAGAGTGCTAGCCATTAAAATATCTGTTGAGAGCTATACTTACATTGCATGAGCTAACCAAACTGCATGTTATGTACATATCACCTAGCAGTGTAGTGTCCAAGTCATTTTATTATTTACCCAGGAAATTTGGCAAGGGGAACAAAAAGGCATACAACAATACACCCTTGTTTAATATGTTTCTAACTCTGTATTCTTCTGTACTTAGAAAATTTCTTTCCCCAGTGATCATGGTGCAAAGCAGGCTGCTGAATGGCACTATATTCTCATGATTCCCTTTCAAATATGGATGAAGTGCAGGTCCCCACACCCACCCATTTAATGAATTCTGAATGATGTCCAAGGGGCCTTTTGGATCAGAAACATTTATTTGTCTTAGATCTGTACCTTAAAAGGTTGCAAGCATGTTTTGGCAGAAATGGTTCTGCAACATGCATGATCTCTTCTTGCAAATGCTGGTTGCTGTGGTACGGAGTTGTTCAAGAATGAAGCTCAAGGCCAATAATTACTGTCTCTCAATCACAGAAGTGCTCCAAGGAAAGCAGCACAATGTTCCCTACAGAAATCGTAATACACATGACAGAGATTGCAATCTAACACCACAGTCTCTATTCAAACCCCAGTCTGAGGCAGTCATTATCAATGTCATTTTACAGATGGGTAAAAAAGATGGGTTTTCAGAGTGCTGCCAGAACCTTCCCCCCTTGTCCACTACCATAACTGCAGCTGTGCAGCATGCTGCAGTCTCACTGCACCCCAGTTCGGTCAGGCAGTTTCAAGAGCCGCACAAATGAAGTCAAACAGCCTAGATCTTTCTGTACCACCTCCCCTAATCTCTCCTCATATACTCCCACCTTTCCCATCTTCCACCATCCCTCAGCTCCCTCCCATTCCTCCTTTCCTCCTCTTGAGTGAACCAGAGGCAGAGTGTGCTGTAGCTGACATGGAGCTATCGGTGTGCTGTCTGGTGCTGCTCTATGCAAATGGGATTACTGGCCAGCTGGCTGCTGCCTCCAGGGAGAACTGAGCTTTGCATGCCTTTCCCTGAGGTAAGGGCATTGTATTTGGATTTCTTTCCTCTCAGAGATCTCCATATGTCAATCAATTTCAACTTCCTTTGGCAAGCATTTAAAATTAGGAGTGAGAAGGAACAGAAGAAAAGATGTTGAAAAATAGCTGGGTAGAAATAGTTACATTAGGCTATTTTATTTTTAAGAAATGAGATAAAAATGTAAGTCTGCATCAAATGGAATAATATAGTAGCAGAAGAAAAGCCGGACTAGATATGTCTATCTCCTTTGGTTTCTAATCTAGAAAGGGTGGGAGAATGCATTTCTAAATGACTCTTCCAGAAACAGCTTAGAACCAGCTGCTGCATTCTGAAGAGGCTCTGGCTACTCCTCTCCACTCAGGAAAACGTAGGACACGATGGCAGCAGGGGCTAGATCTCTGCTGGACTACTTCATACTGACTGATCATTGGACAGCGTAAGCTCCCGGGGATTGAAATGAATTAAAGAATAGTCTTTCTGGAACAATGGGGTGGGAGAAACGTACTGGAGTGGTATTGGACATGCAGAAAGCATTTGTTTTGTTAAAGTAATACAAGAAGAGGCCAGGTAAGAAAAAGTATTTGCAAATGGCAGAAGACTGAAGAACCTGTCTTTCAAACTGTAGGGCTAAAACCACAATAAGACGTTACGGAATAGCAGAGTCCTAGCACATTTGGGGGATGGAGCGTGTTGGCAGCAGACGGAGACACCATGGAAGATCCCAAATGAACTTTTGATAAAACAACGATAATTTTATATGCTGATGAAGTCTTCATATCAGAGATAGGCATATCAGCATAGGTGAGGAGCACAAGTCTTCGGCATTTTGAAAATGAGCTCAAATACTGGAAAGATTTGAGACTGAAAGGTATCCAGACCTTATAAGACAGGAAACAGTGTGTGGGTTTTGTTTGCTGCAATAGACACTGCAAACTGAGACGAGGCTGGCACAAGACGCAGGAACTAGGAGAATCTCATCTCCCTAGAAGTGTCTGTGGGTACTCACAAATATATTATCACAAAAAGCCTGAAAACAACAGCAGAGAGATTGTTTGCAGGAGCAATAGACAATGCTGTATCACAAGATGAATGTACTATCAGGCTGGAAGAAAATGGGGTATTTATTCGTTTCATGTTGAAAACAAGTAGACCAGCCAATGGGCAGAAGAATGCCAAAAATAATGATGGGGGGAAAAGGAGCATTCAATAACTGGTGGGCAGGTAAGATCCTAGGGCTAACAGTAATGGTTTTGCTGCAACTAAGTACATGAATTAAAAGGATGAATAAATAGCAATTTGGAAAAGAGAGATGGAAAAGTACCACTATTAGACTAA
Source organism: Pluvialis apricaria (assembly GCA_017639485.1). Classification (NCBI taxonomy): domain Eukaryota; kingdom Metazoa; phylum Chordata; class Aves; order Charadriiformes; family Charadriidae; genus Pluvialis; species Pluvialis apricaria. The sequence continues at coordinate 51,878,453 of CM030044.1, read as the reverse complement.
AGTGTCCTTTATCTCATCAAGTTGGTACTTTCTTTGGAGGGACAGCTGAAGAAAGGTTTTCCAGAGAGACAGTAACTCTCACCAGAATGTAGCTGTTAAACAGAAAGTAGTGTCTGCGCAACAGGTGTTAATCAAAGATGTCCCAGGACTGATGCATGAAGAGACAGTTGCTACTGACAACAGTATGCCACGGACCTTAAACAGTGTGGTCAGGTGTGGAGACCAGTAGCGTGGTAATCATGTGGCCCTGTAATACAGCACTGCCATTCTCAGTAACACACCATGAACTTTGTCAGTAATTTGCAAGACTTGTGGACTGAGGATTGTCAGGTTTTCCCTCTCTGAACTTTCCCTGACCTGCCTGTAGCTTTGTTTTGCTTCTCTTAGCTGTGACAACAATTTCTCCAACTGACCAGGTATCTACACCTGGTTTGTTCTACTTTTGCTTCTCTTTGTGTGGTACAACCATAGTTTTATACAGAAAGCAATGACAAGCAGTTACTCTATGTGGAATGAGATATATACAATGGTAACACAATGACAAAGTGTTGACAAATACAGACCTGGTAGAACAGCCGAGGCTTGAGAAGTGGAGACACAGGATGTGGCACAGAGGAGCACAGTTGCAAACAACTTGCCCATAGTCAGTTAAAGCGCAGACCTGGAGCTGGACAAAACTGGGTTGAGGGTAACAAAGAGAACAGAAGAGATAACACATTGGGATGGCACCAGGTATAGTAAATTTGGATGTAACATGGACCTGCAGACCAGAGGAGAAAGAGAAAAGTGTCTCAGCAAACATACAAAAACGATCTCAAGTGGATCCAGAGGAAGAAATCACATGACCATCATATTCTTCCTGGCAAAGGACTCCAGATGCTGACAGCTCACAATAACATCCCGCCACTAACACCACCAGTGTGAAACCACTAGAACACAGGGGAGCAGTGGAAGGGTGAGCACAGCAGCAAGGAAATGGATGAAATGAAGGAGTGTGTGTGTGTGTGTTACAGTTTCATAGCAGTACTCTAGCTGCATTGCTATTCCTTCATTTTTGTAACAATCAGAGCTGGATTAATACTGATTAGAGTTTTACTATTTCAGTTAAACTAACAATAGATTCCTGGCTTTACTTCTTTCTTGATATGCCTCCTCCTTGACCACAAACAACATTTTCAGTATAACAGCTTGTTCATTGCATGAACCAATGAACAGTAAAAGTTCATGGCTTTAAACAGAAGAGTGACTTTTCACCTCATCTTACAAAGCAAAACCAAAATAAAATTCAGACATATCTCTCAGAAAGGCCAGAACCAGCTAAAACTGACAGCATCAAAAGGTGACAGGCAGTTAATCCCCAGAAGAAAGAGATCACTCATTTCACAGAACCACAGAATGGTTAAGGTTGAAAGGGACATCTTGAGATCATCTAGTCCAACCTGCCTGACGAAGCACGGTCAGCTAGAGATGGTTGTTCAGGACCATGTCCACTTGTGTTTTGAGTATCACCACAGATGGGGACTCCACAACCTCTCTGGGCAACCTGTGCCAGTGTTTGACCACCCTCACAGTAAAGAAAGTTTTTTCATAAATTCAGATAGAATTTCCAGGGACTCTCCTTTTCTGTCGCTGTTGTGGTTGAAAGTTTGGAGCAAGACATCTCCTTGCACTTGCCGCTTCACCTTCTTTCTACTTCTTGGACACATGTTAAAGAGTAAGGAGATGTTTGAAGGGTATGCAGAGATACTGCCTAGATCCAAACATGCTCATGAAGAATTGATTGCAGTGGAAATTTTTATTTCTGAATCTATTACGACTTCACAGAATTTATCTTCCACAAACTTTTCCAGGAAAACTTGTCTCAACAAATTATGTCTATAATTGGCTGTAGATTGTGTCTCACAAAAAAACCTCCAAAAGTTCCGGAAAGACATTAGAAATATTGGGTTGGGTTTTTTTTTTTTTGTTTTGGGAAGTGGATGGGAGTATTCCAGAGAGAATTTTTGTCATGTATTATGTAGTGAGTAACATTATAATAACTTCTGGTTTTACTGTCCTTTCATCTCCAAAAAAAAAAGCACCATTTTATAGGGAACTCAGTGTTTTACTCTTGTGTCAGTGGTAATGTCCGAATTGTTGGTTGACTCCGCGTCATGATGAATGGTTCATCTTATCCATAGATCAAATACAGACTGAAGAGTAATCACAAAAAAGCAAAAGCTTTCCTGAGATGCATGACTGCACGAATGGTCTACAGAATGTAATACATAATCCCCATTAAAGTTTCAGGTGGAGTACTATGTCCAGTATGGACACCTGACCTTTTGAGAAATACATGTGCCACTTCAGGCAAACAGAAAGAATAACCACAGGTTTACGTAACTGGAATTCCGAAGAAAGACTTGAAGGGAGCTATAGTAACAGTTTCAGACTGCAGTAAAAGGCCGCAGTAAAGAGACAGAGAATAACCTTTTTTACATACAAAGTGGATAGGACAGGAAGCAGTGGAATTAAATAGATGGAAGGAAGCTGTGTGTTAGACATCAGAGAAAGCCAGGCAAAGTGCGCTGCAGAGAATATTGTGATCTTCATCCTTGGAAGCTTTTAAAGACAGGTTGGACAATGAGGTGTCAGGCATGTTTACGGTAGAGTTAAGTCCTTCAGTGAGACATGAAGGTAGACTACATGTCCCTTTGACAGCCCTTTTCTGTCTGATTCTGCGCTTTCTATCTCAACTTAGAAAGGCATTAAACAGTTTATCTTTAATGAAAGAATTAAATCCAGTTGACTTCAGCAAGACTACTTAAACATTTAGAATTAAGGAAATTAAGCTTGGCTGAACCAGGCCCTAGGAAGAATTTAATCAAGCCATGAATTAACACATAAAATCCCTATAAAAGAAGATAAAGCTTGAACCTTATATGGAAGTGGACTATTTTTAAAATCTAATTTGTTTTTCTTTCTCTTCCTCTTGTTTTTTTTTGTTGTGGGTTTTTTTTTCTTTTTTTCCAGAAACAACGTTCCCAGAACTAATGCAGGCTTTATAGCCACACATGACAGTTCTACAGTGCGTTTTATGCCTCTCATAGCTCTGTGAAAGTACTCATCATTTTTTCCCAGGGCTTTTTAAAAAGGATAAGTGGAAATACTCTCAGTGATCCTGCAGGAGTTAGTACAGATAAGAGCAGGAAGGGAGCAAGAGAGGGTTAAATAGTCTCTCATAATTCTTTTAGGGTAACACAAGTTTTTGATTTCTATTAATGCCTCAACATTTTGATCTCTATTAATGCCTCACTATCGATTCTCAAGCATTATCAGACTGCTGATATCACTACACACAGCATCCATGACATGAGTCCCTCAATCACAAGATAATATGGAAAGATCCAGAATTTTTTGACTGTCAGACATCAGCAAAAGAGGTACCCCAAGTCACCAGGAAACTCACTAAGGGGAGAAGAGGTAGCCAGGATACTTCCATTGCAGTCTGGTAGGGAACTTAGATGTTTGTTCATTTTTTTCCTCTCCCCACTGACATACATTTACAATAACCAGTTCACACCCACCAGAGCTGTCACCACAAGAATTGCTGCCTTATAGGGCAGTCTAATGAAAGAGCATGAAGATGAGAGAATATTACAGCAGTTTTCACAGGTTTCTTGGGGAGTCACCAAAAATGCTATTGCCCTCATTGTCTAACAGTTTCTTACCCATTCTCCCAAGAGCCATTGTGATGACAAGATCAACATCTTGACCTTTTGAGAGGTGCCTGAGCTCAAGCACAAGATGAAAAGGGACAAGCAACGCAGTAATATCAGCCCACAACTTCATAATATACATGTTAATATTTTCAAAATGTCAACCTTGAATAAAGTATGTAAAACTACAAAATTAACTTGGTATTTTACTTATACAAAATGCTCTCTTGAAGCAGTTGGGGAAAAAACAAGACTTATGTAGGCAATGAAGGAACACTGAACAATATTATTAAAATGAGCCCTTTTTATTTATAACATTATCCCAGCAACTCTTCAGGGAACCTGTATTTAAATACTCTCCTGAGAATATATTACAACTGTAAAAGATGATTTATCTGATTATAAATTCTATTACTACAGGCAGCCACACTCTGCAGTACTTACTGAATTCAGTACTTACTGAATTGAGCTGAGACCATAAACCAGGGCATCCAGTTATGCCTATCGCTGTACTCTGCATGGCCCTGTTATAATGAAACCAATCAAGAACAGGTCTTGTGAAAAGCTGCAATACAATCTCAAAAATTATAAACAGGGGAAGGGGAGTGAAGGAGGAGAGTGTTCAAACACAGTGGTGGTACTTCAGATTATAAAGTATATTTGCATATGTTTCTTCAGCTAGAAAAATTCTCCCCTTCCATGGGGAAATTTCTTGAAAGATTAAGATTTCATGAAAGATGCAGACAAGGCAACTACATTACGTGCAGCTGCATTTCTTCCCTGGAACCTCATTTTGAGAAGACAACATTTGCATTCTTGAGTCTTCACTACACTAAGAGGGCACCAAAGAATTTTGTATCAGCCAAATCTCTCACTTCAGAAGGAGGAAGACTGGGTAAAGGGTGGCTGGAGAGCACCGAAGCTTATTTCCGAACCCTGTGTCTGATATGCACTGTATTCATCATAGCTTCTTGCTCATAACCTGCTGAGATCTGCCTGGATTTCCTCCTCCTTGCAGCTTCTCTGTTGCTGTGAGGAGTTCAGAGATACACGAAAGTATCGCATTCCCTTCTGAAGATGGCTTGATCATCAGAATTGAATAGGGATATACAGGCTACTTCCTGTTGTTGGCATCATGCTCAGCAAGACGTTTCAGTCACTAGCAGGGAAAGCAAACCCGAGGAGGAAAAGGCTTGAACAACAGGTCACACACTAGCCTGTTATTCAGTATCTGGCTGAACAACTTCACAATAAAAACTCATTCACTTGTAAACAGAGCTGCTCTACAGCCTCAGTAATGAAACACCAGTCTAGACTTGCCTGTTATGAATAAGATATCACTTTCATGTGAAATTCTTGCTCACAAAGTTAACTGTTGGTGTGTGGTATCACTGGAGCAAGGGGAAATTAAGAGTTCCTTTGTTCAAGCCTGAGGAATGATATGGTAGGATGGCAACCTGCTCAGAAATGAGGGGAGAGCAATCGGTATTGTCTGCCTGAACTTCAGTAGGCCTTTAACACTGTCTTCCATAGGACCCTCATAGACAAACTGTTGATGTACAGGCTGGATGAGGAGGCAGTGAGACGGATTGAAAAGCAGCTGAACTGCCAGGCCAGGAATGTGCAGATCAGTGGAATCTTCCCCTCTCCTCAGCACTTGGTGAGGCCACACCTGCAGTGCTGGGTCCAGTTCTGGGCTCCCCAATACAAGGGAGACATGGACATGCTGGAGGGAGTCTAGCAAAGGGCTATGAAGATGACTAAGGTACTGGGGCATTTCTCGCATGAGGAAAGGCTGGAGAGAGCTGGGACTGTTCAGCCTAGAGAAGAGAAGGCTCAGGGGATACCTCATCAATTTATATAACGACCTGAAGGGAGGCTGCGGAGGTGTCAGAGCCAGGCTTTTTTCAGTGTAACATTCACAGGGAGTAGGGCAACCCACACATCCAGGAGCAGCACAGAGCTGGACCTCCTCCACATGCCCCTTCTACAGTCCCTCCTAGGGACTGCAAGACTCCTAGATTGTCAAGTGACTGCAGTTAATTACAGTACTTCAGCTTTGTGGCTCTTCACGCAAAGTACCTCTGCAGCACCAAAACACAGTTTTCATTTTGCCAACAAGCAGTCTGAAGGCTGCTCCATTTGCAGTCATCAAGAAGAATTACTCCAAATTAATGAGAACTGCAGACATAAAGTGGATTTGTTAAAGTACAAAAAGGCCTTGATAATCATCTGCTTTGCAGAAGAACTGCAGCTTTTACTCAGTATAACTCCCTTCCACTCTGGATACAAGCTATAGTGATCTCCTAGGGAAGATGTAGACAGCAGCTGTATCACTCATGGAAAAATGTTCTCTACCACACACATCTTACATGGATGAGACATGGTGATAAAAGAAGAGCAGGACAAGGCTTCTGTTTGTTAGCATTACTGAGGTTTAAGATAGGAACATTTCCCTGTGTTTCTACAGAGTACTATTTGTGCTATAAAGGTTACCAGAAGTAATATTGACTTCTATACCTTTTTTTAAAAAGTTAAATATTGCCTTAAATAATTCTCAGAAAGTCTGGGAAAGGTGCATCTCAGTTTCCTCTTCACTCTCCCCACACATATGGATGAATGTACTCCTCCCAGTACTGATGTATCTTTCCACATCAGGCCCATCAGCTCCTTCAAAAGGTTTTGTGCAGTCTTTTTCAGCAGTATGAATGACAGCATGTTCAATTGTATCGTGTGCACTCACTGTACCTTCTTCATGACTGGGATGAATCGTGCCATGCAGATATTATAAACCAAACCCAGCATAGCATGAAACACAGGCAACAGCTGATTGACATAATTTGTAGCTCCAGAACAGGTGTGCTGTTCCTGCTAAAGATGATGTCCTGGAGTTTGCCTAGCACAGCAAATCTAGTCCTCTGAGATGGGAAGAGGAGATCTGTCTGCCTAGCTGCTGCAGAGAGCTGGCAGCCCATAGACAGTATCTCTTTACCATTTGGTGTTGAATGATGCAGAAAATTAATGAAGTGTTATCCATTCTTTGCCATAGTGCATGGTGGAAGAGCTGGTCTTATTTCAGAATGTGCATTCCGTCTAAATTGCCCTTCTTTGAAGTACACTGAAAGACCTCTTGCAGCAATGAAACATGTCTTCCACATAGGAAAGATCAGTAACACCAAGTTCAATTTTCCATCACTGTGCCAAACAGCTGCTGAAGGAACTAGCACAGTTTAGCAAAATTCAACAAATATGTCTTTTTCCCCCCAAGTTTTTGGCATTTGAAGTTACCAGAAAGAAGTGGAGAGCAACAGACACTGCACTTTTGTGCACAGCCCTGTCAGGGGAGTGTGGCAAACAGCTGTTTTTCAAAAAAGCTCTGAGGATGTTTGGGTTTTCTGGGTCTAAAATCTCCGAGGAAGGGGAAGGTGGCAAGAAATCAGGACTTCTTTCCAATACAGCAGATTGACTCTGTACAACAGCACAGGAAAGGAGATGTCATTTGTCTTCTGGGTGGGAGAAGACTTCACTAGCTGCAGCATGCAAAGATAAGAGCTTCATTAGCGTTGTTTATATTTATCAATCTGAACTTTGATCTTTTCACTCTTCCTGGTACTCCAGACACCGAAGAGTTGCCCCACATGAGAAAGAGCTTGTTTGATAAAACTCTCTTTGCACCCCACCTAGATGTTAAAAAAGAAAACAAGACAGATCAAGTACAACCACTTTAATTTTTTTTTTTCCTATATGGAACTCTTTCTAAAATATTTTAACCCTTTAAACTCTTTAAACAAGGAAGTCTTCCTTTTTATTGCCCTAAACATACTGGAAACCAGGTTCAAAATAAGACCTAATCCAACTTGGCATGAACTCAGCAGGAATGATGATTAGTATTTTATTTTACACATAGCAAATAACAGAACTGTTTAGAACCATTTCATAGAATCCCAGAATCATAGAATGGTTAGAGTTGGAAGGGACCTTAAAGATCATCTAGTTCCAACCCCCCTGCCATGGGCAAGGACACCTCCCACTAGACCAGGTTGCCCAAAGCCCCATCCAGCCTGGCCTTGAACACCTCCAGGGATGGGGCATCCACAACTCCTCTGGGCAATCTGTTCCAGTGCCTCTCCACCCTCATAGTGAACAATTTCTTCCTAATATCTAGTCTAAATCTCTTCCAGTTTGAAGCCATTACACCTCATCCTATCACTACATGCCCTTGTAAAAAGCCCCTCTCCGGCTTTCTTGTAGGCACCCTTGTGATACTGGAAAGCTGCTACAAGGTCTCTCTGGAGCCTGCTCTTCTCCAGGCTGAAATCCTCAACCCTCTCCGCCTGTCTTCATAGGAGAGGAGCTCCAGCCCTCTAATCATCTTCCTGGTGCTCCTCTGGACTCGCTGCAACAGGTCCATGTCCTTCCTATGTTGGGGACCCCAGAGCTGGATGCAGTGTTCTAGGTGCGGTCTCATTAGAGGGGCAGAATTTGGAAAAACCGAACAGTACTTTGTCCCCCTCACAGGGAAGGCTGGGTGGGGGTCTCAGCTTGTGCTGTGCAAAAGGGCAGACTAGGATCACCACAGCCCACCATTTCTGGCCTTCAGATCTCAGGTGGGAGTAGGAGGAAAATACTAAGATGATTGAGAATTAAGTGTTCCTAAGTTCCATGTTAGAAATATAACAATATAATGGATATTGAGCAAGCCCCTTGTGGACAAGGGCACACAAACAAGTTAAAAATAAAAGCACCAAAACCATTGACCTTCTCCAGGTAATACCATATAATCTCTTCCATGGAGATGTTCTTCCTTGAACATTAAGTATCTCCAGTACAGCAACTGTAATTCTTTCGTCCCAAAAGAAAAAAAAAGTATTTGTGCCTGAAGAGTATGTAAAGTAACAGCAGAGCTGCTTCAGTGCTCTAGCTAATGAATGCCAATTTTAGAGCAAGTAAAGTCATATGATACTGACTTTGAGCCTTTTATGCAATGGCCTTTTGTTTCACATTTAGTAATAAAGGATGATCTTGGCTGGTAGCTGGGATACAGAAAGGACCCTGGATGTAACTAATGCTAGAATTCAAGCTCATTGCTTTATTTCTGTGTAGTTCATTGGCCCCACTTCTACAAACACACAGCTTAACAGTTGATTCCCCATAGCCAAACAGTTATACATATGCACTGCTTACTACACCACTAGTTATGCCTTTATGTTCAACCCCTTCTTTGCTGGGCGGGATTTGATTTCCATTCCAATGTGTTGTTTCCTGCTTGTTTGTGCCCTTTACAAACAGTAACTGTGCTGGGCCTCACCAGACAGGGAAGGAGCCCTCCTGGAGGGCTATTGTGGCTGAGCTGTCCCTTTGGAATTCTTTACATATTTCATACATTTTAAAACTAACAGCGCATTAACAATAGATACAGAGATCAAGGTTCGAGTTTTCTAGAGAGCTACTGTGTTTCAGAAGGGAAGAATAAGGCTGTGTTCCCCACGCTGCATAGTAAGACTCCCTTCTAAGGTGCGAAACACCAGACAGCACACAGTGAGATAGCACAGCAACTCCTGCATGAGACCCACCCCTGTGATTCTCTTACATGTAGGAATCCTCTGACTCTGGTTGGGTTTTTTTTGTTTCTTGGTAAAAAAAAAACCCAACAAAGCAACCCCCTCAAAATCACTTTTATTTACAATGCCAGCACAGTCCAGTGCTTTTTATCTAGCTGTGCGCTGACTTTAAAATCAGCCTCTCTTGCTCCCACCTTCCACATCTTGCCATGAGATCCATTTTGGGGTGGATCAAGTGTATAAAATAGCAGTAGGAATAAGGTAGCTGCCTCGTCTCTCTCCAAAGGAGATGGGGCAAAGCACTGAGACCAGCTTATCTGCAGAGAGGGCTCACTCTAGGTATTCAGTGTTAGTCTAGCAGGACACAATTGTTGTGCTACGCATTTGACTGCATTGGAAACTCACAGTGCAGCTGGGCTGTTTTCACAATAACACCAGGGAGAGGACAAAACTAATACCCATTTCTGCCCTTGAGCTCCTCACTTTCTTGCTATGACCTCTCTGAATCTTTTCTTAAAGCCAGTTCAAACATAATGTGGAAGGTGGGAGCAGAGCAGCCACTTCACTTTTTCGTCCCACCTGGAGACCTGGTTGTGTTGTTTATGCTAGCAGTGAGAAGTCACAGCCTGGCCTAGTCAATGTTAAAAAGTTGTACACCGTCTGTTCAGCATGCCTGCTGTCAGTTATACTGAATGAAAGAGAGGGAAAATAAGCACATTTGGCTGATTTGAGCTGGCTCAGATCAAAACAGATTCAATAAGACCAAGGATATACAGCTCACCTTCTTTTTATTCTCCACCCCAAAGGCATTTTGCAATTTCATCCAAATCATGAATGCAAAAGGCTTCTCACAAAGTACAATTAGGAGAAGCTTCAGAATGAGAAACACAGACAGCCTGAACACAGAGCAGCTGCAGGCAGACAGATCAGCCGGCAGAGCAGTAACCATGGGAAAACACATGGTTTGAGTCAGGCTCCAGCAATTTAGCGCACCAACCTACACCTTCATCAGCAGCAAACCAGCACACAAAAGGAGAAGCAAAGAACAGCTTTGTGACTGCATGTTCTGGAAGACTGAATGCAGTTAGATGTCATTTAGGTTAGGACACAGGGGCTAGCTAAAAATGATCCTAAACTAACATCATGACAGACTGGATCCCTGATTTAAATATCCTGTGAAAGAGGGACACAGATGTAGCAGGAGAAACTCTGAGAAAAAAAAAAATCGACTAATGAAAGTGCTTCCAAGACACCAAAATTATGCTTAAGTGCCAGGAAGAAGAATATTTACAGTCTGAATCTGGTCTACCTCTTCTCTGAAGGCATTTGCAATACAGAAAGAAGCACACTAATCTATAGGAGAACTCAACAGTGAGATATCTCTTAGAATATGTAGTCAGTGGAAAATGCTGCAATTAGCAAATGACTCCTTGGCAGATTAATTGCTTTTTCCAGCATACACTGTTTAACAGTCCCTCCAACCCACTGTGGTCTTGATGACATATTTCTTACAGAACTACCAGCTTTTCATTTTACATTGCCTTTTTTTCAAATCTAAAACCAAGGGGCAATAAAAGAGAAGGAAAGCGATGCAACTGAAATACAGCCAGTAGGAATCCCAGCTCACCAACTTTATGCAGATAATGATTCCACTTTATTTCTCCAACCTCTGTCTCCTCCAATCCACACAAGTAAAAGCAATGGACAACTAGCAAAAATTAAACCAGCATGCTTTCCCCTTTCTTCAGGGGTTTTTGACAAGGACTAACATCTTTTTGTGGAAGGAATATGAGGACGAGTTCTCATATTAAAAAAAAAAAAAAAAGTTATGCTTTAATCAGTTTGTTGCTTTCTCCAGAACTGTGTCTGGCGTGGGGCCAGGCTCATGGAGCTGGCCATAAATAGCACAAGTATTTCAGACAGGATTCCCATATCAGCTCAGAGGCTCAAGAGAGACCCCTGCATCCTGTTCTTGTCTTTGTTTAGAAAACTGTTCCTCCAATACAAACTCAGGAGCTGTCTGAAATCAGAATATTCAAGTAAAATAATTTAGTAGTAGTAATAGTAATAAAACAATAACTAGGTGACTGTAAAGCATAGGCTTCAGTCTTAACACATTAGGTAAGCCATCTCATAGTTTGTCCACCATAGTTCGTGAAATTTATACTTCATGGTCCATATGTGAAGACTTACTAAATCTAAACAGATAAGGCAGAAATGGATATGACTTCACAGAAGAGGCAGAATAAACAGAGAGCTGATCCTGTGATGGGCGGACAGCCTGATACTACTCCCTCAGGACTCTGACTAGGCAGATAGCCCTCATTTGGTCACAGGAAAACCAGAGTGGCCTTGCAGAAGAAAAGGCTTTGATGCATACTGCAGTGGCAGAACGTGGCAGAGCACCAAAAAACATGCCAAAAATACATTCCCATAAGGAGACCTGCCTGTGCCACAGGATGCACCTGTCCCCAGCACTTGAGCAATCCTGAGGGGACAGCTGGTCCTATGCATAGTTCTTGTAGTTACACCATACCAGAGGGAAGGTAGAGGAAATAAACAGTTTAAAAACTATTAAATTGTAGAGATTCAGGGTCAGACTTTCTGCTGATGTACATCAGCAAGAAGTTTTCATGGGTCTGTCCTTCAGTCTAATTCACCCGTAAAGAGAAAAGCAAATTAAGCAGTTCACAAGCATCTTCATCCTTTTAAACAGCCTCCTCACTGCCCTTTATGCTGTCCTCTCTCTTCATTTAAGCACTGCATTTCAGTGTGGGCACCCTGAATTGATTGCAATTTATAGGCATGTTGTCCTCACAGCCAGATATTGATGGGGGTAGCATGGTGTTCTGTGATTCTGTGGACAGCCTGCAGGCAATTCTTGGGTTGCTGCAGGTTGAAGTATTAATTATTTCTATTTCTACAGGCTGCTGCTCTGAGGCATGACATCCCTTCTAGGCATATAAAACATCAATAAACAATGCCAAACAGGTCCAGACAACTGTCTACTCTGAGATAGTCACACACACCTTCAGGCTGGGTCTGTTAAAACATTCACATTCACCACTGTAGTTGCTATGGGCTCAGGTGTAGCAAACACCAAAGAGAATAATTAAGTCAGAGATCAGAAATGGCATTCCCAGTGCTTTAGGTCAGATGTCAGGCAGCCCCAGGGCACTGTGAGCAGCCCCAAGGCTTTCAGTTGGCTTGCTAGGGGAATAGGCAGAGTCTTCAGGAACACAAAAATTAATATTAGGGCCCATGTTAGCAGCTGCTACTAAGAATAACAAAGTTTATTGGTCCTCTTATTGCCAGCATAGATGTCCGTGGGCCTGTGGTAGCATGCCGCCTATTCCAGCAGCTGAGGATGAACAGAGGAAGGCATTGAATGTGAACTAGGGCCCAAAATGATCTTTAGATGGAAATAACAGGCTAGAAAATGCCACAGTGCCATTCCAGGATCTGCAGAGTCTGGAGTGGTCTGGGAGCTGTGAAGCTCCACAAGTAGTGCTGGACTGCTGGGGAAAAACAAATATTGTACAGGGATGGATCTTCTGAGTAAGAAGAGTTGTAGAGTAACATTCTGCATCAGCGAGCCTTAGCAGCAATACTAAGGCATCAGTACTTGTTTGGAGCACTTTTGGTGAAAAACCATAGGGCAAGAATAAGAACATGCCAGATGATAGGTCAGGAAAAGAAGAATTACCACAAAAGAGGACACTAGAGGGAGCAAGCAAAATTCACTAGAAGTCTGGCAAAGAGGAACAGAACAACACTGCTTCCCTGCAGAGAGGGCAAGACAACTTATGTCATGGCCGAAAAGATTCATACTACACTCTATGAAAAGCTTTCAAGCAGTAATGATAGATTGGAACAACCTTCTTGGGGAGGACCCAGACACATCATCATTAAAGGACTTCATTAATGAGCTAAACACACATGTGTCATGGCTGGTTAAAGTACAGTTGGTCCTGCACTGGGGCAGTGGGGGAAAGACCGCTTTTGTAAAGCCATGCACAGCTGCCCAGAGCTCATACTGGCAAATGTGCTATAGGAAACAGGTGTAGGATTCTGCATCACAAAGCCTCTCTGCCCACATATTCTACCAGTCACTTTTTACTCACAGAAGATTTTTTTTGGTAATTTTCACCCCACTTCTCAGTACAAATAATAATTATCAAGCATCTTCTGGATTCTCATTTGCTGAGGCAGAATGCTTATTTTTTTTCACACAAAGACTTTCCTTTCAGTACAATAACAATCCTTACATTCCATTTTCCCTCCAGCCAGCAGAAACTCAGTGCTTTGGTGGCCAGTTTATTGTGGAGTTTCGCATATCTTTTTGTAACCAGTGTGATCTTGCAGATAAAGTGTAGTCTTCCATTCCAGCCCTTGGTCTGCTGAGTGCACCCAGTCATGAAAGAGACAGGAGCTGAGCAGACATCTATCTCCAAATAGTTGCTATGTTTTGTCTGAATACACTGTTAACTATTTACTTCAGAAAGAAAGATTTACATGGATGGCAAAGGGACACAAGCTGCTTATTGGCTTTTTCAAGCCAGTCATGCCTGTCAGAAGAGAAAGGACTCTAGAGGTATTCAAATGCCTTTATGAACTACCAGATCACCACAGCTTCCAGAAAGAAGTAATGCAGAAAACAGGAGAACCCAGGATGAAAGTAAGTGTGAGAAGGGGCTCTTCATACAACATTTGCCAATACAACGTCTCATTGGGCTGGTACTACTTCTTGCCAAAATATGCAAATGTTTGAAGTTTGCCTAGAACCTGAAAAACACCAGAGAAACATTAAGGACAGATATTCCTGAACAGAAAGAAACATCTGATTCAGAAAATCCCCTAGGCAGATGAAAGCTGGTATTTTCTTAGGGAAAATACATAACTTGGCCTGTTCTCGCTCTTTTCCAGGCATCCATTCAAAGCCACAGTGTTTTGTTCTTGTTGAGGTTTTTTTTAGCTTCAGAAGTACTTTGTGTTTGTCAACAATGCCAGAGTCACAAACTTCATCTGGGTACAGACAGAGCTTACAAACATTTAAAGAACATGCTGCCTCCCCTGCTGCTCCCATCAAACAAGACTGAAATCTCAGCACCTTGTTACTGAGCAAGGAGTTTTCCTATGCACAGGGTTGGTGGAAAGGCTGAGCTTAAGTCCTACATATTATTCTGTCCAAAGCTTGGATGGGGGAGAGGTGTTGAAGTCACACATCATCAGTCAAGGAGAGCCCTGAGCAGAAGCCTAGTTTTACATAACATCCAAGGAAGATGGAAGAGCAAGGCTAACATTCAGATGCTCTTATGGAAATATCCTAAACAGCAGATGAAATCAAGACAACTCAGCACAAAAATTCCTTGTCTTGACTTAGCATGTCCTGTTGCAGAAAACATTAAAGCCTGGCATGGTTGTGCAGAACTGCATAACTACAGACTTGCTTTTTAAATCTCCACTGTCATGACTTGTGTAGCTGGGCAAGGGAGCATTGTGGTGAAAGAGGCTTGCCTGTCCCAGAAGCTTGACATTGCTGTATGACCTGAAGCCAAAAGGGCTTTAAATGAGGCCCTTCTCCCACACGAGAAAATAAAAGTCTGGTGATGCAGGGGATCATCTGGATCTCTGAAGAGGCCCAGAACAGAACTAAGCTATCTTTTTTTTAAATATTATTCAGTCTCCTGTTATCTCACTAAGCAACAGCAAAATCTGACAATAGTTCTCCATCTCCTTACACACCCTGGGAGAAAACAGCAACAAGACTGTCCACCTACAGAAGCACACCCAAATCCAAGAGACCTGTATTACTCTCCACACCTAGTCACTCTAATGCGTTCTTCAAAAAAAAAACCCCAAACAGGATATGTCTAAAGTGCTGCTGGATATATACAGGCCTTCAGCTATGACACTGGATAGTCAATGGTTTTGGAAGCATAAGAGTGCACAAATAGTGACTGTCTCAAAACAGAACAACTAGGCCAGTTCAGGCCAAATAGACTGCTAATGCTCCTGGCACTGCACAGGTGGGCTGCATTAATCCTCATTTCCTCAGGACTGGAAACTTCCAGCTCAGAACATTCTATTTCTTTTCCCAATCTTTCCTCTTGAGGTAAATGAATACCAAGAGACCAGTTAATCCCCTATACATCACATTCACCTCTGCTTCTTCTTCTATGAGTGAAGGCAGGAAGCTATGGAGCCCAAAAAGCTCCATTGAGTGTTACCGACTTCAGGATGTCAGGTTATTCATATCTATTTCTTTTGAAGCTTAGGTCTTCTAGTGTAATGCAGTTTTATAAGAGAGCCCAGCACTGGCTGTTTGCAAGGGACAAAATGAGTCAGGGAAGCAGCAGAAGTCAGCAGAATCTTTACAGTCAGCAGAAATATGACCCTGAATGAAAATTGCTCAGAAGCAGCTCACACAGCCAAAAAAGAAAAGGGAAAAAAGAAAGGAAAAAAAAAAAGAGCAGAATATTTCTGGAGCCGAGATTTGTCAATGAGCACAGAAACTGCGAGCTGTGGGGGAAAGCTCTTACAATTCTGCACATGAGAACTGACCTAGCTCCAGTTTCCCAACTGATCAATTCACAAGAGATAGGGAATAACCCTGTCAGGGTTAAAATGAAAGAGATGTGTGCTAAAGAAGACAGACCAAACTGTCAGAAAATCAGGATATTTAAGGTATCTGAAAAGATCTGCCCCAGAACAGTGGTATGCAGAATCATTCACAATCTCTGCACAACATTAACAGCCTCTCTGGCTTACATGCTGATTTAATCCTACAATTCAGTGGAGAAAGGCAAGGGGAGTTTAGGATGTAACTGTGTGGTTCTGGTCTGCATTTCAATAGGCCCCCCCAACAGGCACAGGGCTTAAGGCTGCACAGGGGAGGAGGAAAATATGGTTGTGTCCAGATATACTGACTGGTTAAAGGAACAAAGCAAAAGAGGAGCAGGCAGAGGAGCACATAGGAAAAATATGTCATTACGACACAGAATGGCAGGCTGTGGATACAATAAATCAAACTTTTTCTGGAGGTAGTACAGCAAAGTAATGTTTTAAAGATAGATAAAAATTGAGAAAGGGCTGGAAAACTTCTGATCAGGATCAGGTGCAGAAAGTCTTTTCCTTTATAACCCAATTGGTTTAAAGAAAGAAAAAAGAGCCAAAAATCTACTTCAAAATACATCTGCCTCTGAACATTACTGCTTCTGTTCTCATACCAACAAATACAGGACTGGGTGAACAGTCCCAATTAAGCTTTGCAAAGTGTATTGGTAAGAGCTATTATATTGTTAGGTCAATGTTTGAACAAAGCCTACAGTTTGCTGTTAAGTTTAGGGGGAAAAAAACAGCCTAAAAAGTGTATTTGATTGGGGGGGGTCTTCATTGTAGTTATATCTGATATATTATGATCTTTTAACAGTCCAAATTCTGTGGTTCAGGAGATTCAGCTTCAAATCACAGCTCTGCTCTAGATATCATTATGTCACCTTGAGAAAGTCCACTTAACCTCTTTTCTCTTCTTCATCTATAAAACAGAAACAGCACTTCTGCCCTCCTTCAGCAGGGCAAGATGAGCAAAAATATTCCAATTATCTCTATAGACAACTGTGGTCATGCTGAGGAACTAAAGTAGAAAGGGAAAGAAACAGCAGTTAATGATCTGTTCAACATCTTTGTCAGTGAGATGGACAGTGGGATCAAATGAACCCTCAGCAAGTTTGTCAGTGATACCAAGCTGTTTGGCAAGGTAGACACGCTCGAAGGGAGGGATGCCATCCAGAGATACCTGGACAGGCTGAAGAGGTGGGTCCATGCCAACCTCAAGAAGTCCAAGACTAAGTGCAACGTCCTACATCTGGGTTGGGGCAATCCCAAGCACAAATACAGGCTCGGCGGGGAATGGCTGGAGAGCAGCCCTGAGGAGAAGGACCTGGGGGTGATGATTGATGAGAAGCTCAACATGAGCCAGCAATCCGCGATCAGAGCCCAGAAGGCCAACCGTATCCTGGGCTGCATCAGAAGAAATGAGGCTAGCAGGTGGAGGGAGGTGATTCTGCCCCTCTACTCCGCTCTCATGAGACCCCACCTGGAGTACTGCGTCCAGCTCTGGAACCCCCAACATAAGAAGGACATGGACCTGCTGGAACGGGTCCGGAGAAGGGCCACAAAGATAATCAGAGGGCTGGAGCTCCTCTCCTATCAGGAAAGGCTGAGAGAGTTGGGGTTGTTCAGCCTGGAGAAGAGAAGGCTCTGGGGAGACCATATTGCCACCTTCCAGTACCTAAAGGGGGCCTACGGGAGAGCTGGGGAAGGACTTTTTACAAGGTCACATAGTGACAGGACGAGGGGGAATGGGGGTTTAAACTGGAAGAGGGTAGCTTTAGATTAAACATTAGGAAGAAATTTTTCATTTTGAGGGTGGTAAGGCACTGGAACAGGTTACCGAGAGAAGTTGAGGCCCCATCCCTGGAGGTCTTCAAGGCCAGGCTGGATGTGGCCTTTGGCAACCAGGTCTAGTGGGAGGTGTCCCTGCCTATGGCAGGGGAGTTGGAACTGGGTGATCTTCAAGGTCCCTTCCAACCTAAACCATTCTATCATTCTATGATTCTACGATCTTATTATATTAAGATAAAGTTACAGATATAAAGATATGTATATGAGTATACAGATTAAGTAATATACAGATTTTTAATGTGGGATTTGGGGGTTTGTTTGGTTTTTTTTAAATGATTTTCCAGGAATAGGACTGTGAATGACTCTCCATGGTAGAGGTACCTTCAAAGGGATATTTCTAATACAGATTTATCAGCAACTGACATACAGTATCATACTCCCAGTACAAGTTTCACCTTCCATTCTGCATTCTGCAAGGGCAGTTTATTCAACAGCCATACATTATTCCTTCATGACAGAAGTCTTGTAGAAAACAAGTTTTTAACTCAAGATATTTGCAAGATGGATGCTAACAGTTAAAATATAAGCATATCACAGAATCACAGAATGGTAGGGGTTGGAAGGGACATTTGGAGATCACCTAATCCAACCTCCCTGCCAAAGCAGATTCACCTAGAGCAGGTTGCACAGGATGGCGTCCAGGCAGGTTTTGAATGTCTCCAGAGAAGGAGACTCCACAACATATCAGGTAGGCCTGCTCCAGTGCTCTGTCACCCTCAAAGCAGTTTTTCCTCATGTTGAGATGGAATTTCCTGGGTTCCAGTTTGTGCTCGTTGCCCCTTATCCTGTCACTGGGCACCACTGAAAAGAGTCTGGCCCCAAGCTCTTGACACCTACCCTTTAGATATTTATAAGCACTGATGAGATCCCCTCTCAGTGTTCTCTTCTCCAGGCTAAACAGACCCAGGTCTCTCAGCCTTTCCTCATAACAGAGATGCTTCAGTCTCTTGATCATCTTTGTAGCCCTCCGCTAGACTCTCCCCAGTAGTTCCTTGTCTTTTTTGAACTGGGGAGCCCAGAACTGGACACAGTACTCCGTATGTGGCCTCACCAGGGCAGAGTAGAGGGGGAGGATGACCTCCCTTGACCTGCTGGTCACGCTCTTTTTAATGCACCCCAAGAGATCATTGGCCTTTTTTGCCACCAGGGCACATTGCTGGCTCATGGTCACCCTGTTGTCACCAGGACTCCCAGGTACCCCTCAGCAGAGCTGCTTTCCAGCAGGTCAATCCCTAACCTGTACTGGTGCCTGGGCTTATTCCTCCCTAGGTGCAGGACCCTACAGTTGCTGTTGTTGAACTTCATTAGATTCCTCTCCACCCAACACTCTAGACTGTCCAGGTCTCACTGAAAGGAGGCACAGCATTCTGGTGTGTCAGCCACTCCTCTCAGTTTTGTGTCATCACCAAACTTGCTGAGGGTACGCCCTGTCCCCTCATCCAGGTCGCTGATGAATACATTGAACAAGACCAGACCCAGTACTGACCCCTGAGGAACACTGCTAGTTACAAGCCTCCAACTGGACTCTGCACCGCTGACCACAACTCTCTGAGCTCTGTCATTCAGCCAGTTCTCAATCCACCTCACTGTCCACTCATCTAACCCACACTTTCTAATCTTACCTATGAGGATGTTATGGGAGACAGTGTCAAAAGCCTTGCTGAAGTCAAGGTAGACAACGTCCACTGCTATCTCCTCATCCACCCAGCCAGTCATGCCATCATAGAAGGCTATTAGATTGGTCAAGCATGATTTCCCCTTGGTGAATCCATGCTGACCACTCCCAATAACTTTGTCTTCCACTGGATGCTTAGAGATGACATCCATAATGAGCTGTTCTATCACCTTTCCAGGGATGGAGCTGAGGCTGACCAGCCTGTAGTTTCCCAGGTCCTCCTTCTTGCCCTTTTTGAAGACTGGTGTGACATTAGCTTTCCTCCAGTCTTCAGGCACCTCTCCTGTTCTCCATGACCTTTCAAAGATGATGGAGAGCGGCTTCGCAATAACATCTGCCAGCTCCCTCGGCACTCGTGGGTGCATCCCATCTGGGCCCATGGATTTGTGGGCGTCACATTTGCCTAAATGATCTCTAACCCAATCCTCCTTGATCAAGGAAGAGTCTTCCTTTCTCCAGGGTCTCTCTCTTACCTCCAGGGCCTGGGATTCCTGAGGGCTGGCCTTACCAGTAAAAACTGAAGCAAAGAAAGCATTCAGTAACTCCACCTTCTCTGCATCCTCCGTCACCAGGGCACCTACCTCATTCAGCAGCAGGCTCACGTTTTCCCCAGTCTTCCTTTTACTACTGATGTACTTGAAGAAGCCCTTCTTATTGTCCTTGACATCCTTTGCCAGGTTTAGTTCCAAGTGGGCCTTAGCCTTCCTCATTTCATGCCTGCATACTCTGACAATGTTCCTATACTCTTCCCAAGTGGCCACTCCCTTTTTCCACATTCTGTAAACTTCCTTCTTCCATCTGAGTTTTTCCAGAAGCTTCTTGCTCACAGACGCAGGTTTCCTGCCTCCTTTGCCTGTTTTCTTACTCTTAGGGATGCAGCAATATTGAGCTTGGAGGAAGGGGTGCTTGAATATTAACCAGCTCTCTTGCACCCCACTTCCTTCTACAGCCTTAGCCCATGGGATGCCTCCAAGTAAGTCTTTGAAGAGGTCAAAGTTAGCTTTCCTGAAGTCCAGGGTTGTAATTCTACTGTTTGCCCTGCTTCTTTCACTCAGGGAAGATGTACATACGCATTTGATCTCAGTCACTGAATAGAGTCTAAAATCTAGTAAAAAAGAGTCACTAAGGGAAAACAGTTTATCAAGAGAAAAACCCCAGAATTATCTTCTGCAGAAGTAACAATTCACAGTTGCAGGAACAGGACACGAGTCTCAATTTAGCAGAAGATGTGGACATTTTCAAGCAGGAAAGTTACCAGCTTGTGTTTGTTCCTAGTTTGATCATGAAAGCAGGAACTGTATCTAAAAAAAACAAAGAGAAACACATGGATTAGATCCCTAGCTCTCTCTTTTTTTTTTTTTTTTTAATTTCTCTGCAACTTGCAAGGGCCCTGTCACAATCCATGATCTCAGGCAAGTGCAGTAATGACACCCAAACTCAAGGTACATGGATCGCCTCTTTCTCCCACAGGCTTACCATGCGTCCTAATAAAACCTGCTCATTTTCAAAGGCAGACTTCCTGGGGGTGATTTCTTACTCAGTTCTTGGCATATTCCTGCTGTTGGCAACTGAAAAGACATGTATTTTTGATTGTGTAGGCCACCCAAGGATTGTTGTTTATGTTTGCAAAATGCTCTGCAGAATTTTGTACTTTTGAATAATGCAGAGATTCTCCATGTGACATTGTTTTTGTTTTGTATCAAAAGATGCTGCATGATGGAAAAAAAAGCATTAAGCTTTTCTTTAATTAAAGACTGAATAACTCCCTAGGAACTACAGGCATCCTTCTCTGATTTACGTCTCTTCGTAGAAGGACAAAAGAGTGCTTGTAGGCCTTGGGGAAATATATAATTTCTGGTTGACTCTTACTGGTAGTTTACTTCTGAGATGTTTGCAGTCCCAGTTAACACTAACGCACAGAATTGCAAAACAGACATAAGTATCTGGCCCTTCCAATCAGCTGACTATAACCTAAATTTATACTGTTAGGAGTATGTAATCTAGTTTACATTCAAATTGTGATGGGAACAAGCAAGTATCAATGGCTGTGCATTTGCTGCTTACCTTACTCCATCTGCTGGGACATGCAGCTCTCTGAGGAAGCATAGCAGAGGGCAAGAACTTCAGATGTATTTATGACATCAGTGTATACTCCTCTACTTATGAAGTGAAGACAAACAAGATCAACAAGAACTTATGTAGTTCTTATGAAACTGTTAGTCAGCAGATCAATGCTGCAGCCTCTGAAATCTAAACGGGAACCAAGGCAAGCACAGGGAAATTGAGCTGAAATACAAGAAAATGAGTTAAATGGCTGTTAAGATGAAAAACAAAGGAAATGCTAATGCTTTGTAAACTGCCAGAAACAGATGATAAACATTTAAACATTCACTTTCAGTTCCTATTTGGAAGGTGAATCACAGGAAGATTGCATGCATACAGCAATGAACCCATCCAGTAGGCACAGCAAGGGAAAAAGAAATATAATTTTCTACCACTTGTCATGTACGTAGTATTTTACAGTGGTAACCATGTTCCCAACTCAGATTGTGCTTCATATTGTGAATGCTGAATTGGTACAGAGACAGCTTGCCTGTTGTGCTCCTCTTTCTGCTGCCACCCTGCCCCTTCCCAAAAAATGGCAAGGACCAGCCACTGCAGAAACTACTAAAGAAGTATTTCAGACGTAGCCACTTTCCACCAGCTTGCACAAGGTGCCCAGAGTGGTATATGTAATATAAACCAAATTCTGTCATGAAAGGCTTTCAGCCTGAAATGTCAAAAAGGGTGGGAGAAAGCAAGGGTCACTCTTCCTAGCAGACAAAAAGCTGGCCCTGGAGTCTGAACCCCAGATCCTGTAGGTTCTGCATCAATACTCCTCACCAGTGCACCTGAAAAGCTGCCAGGAAAGGAGTAAGTACTATGAGTCACATCTGTAGCTAATATGGGAAATAAGGCACATCTTTGCACACGTCAACAAATTTTTCTGCTCAGAAGCCTGCTGTGCAGCAACATAGACAGCAAACATCTAGCACCTCCATTGGGATAGTGTGTCTTCTCCTTCTAAACTGATATCTAAAGAGCCATCAAGTACTAATGGTGCCCAGGCTTGTTTTCCCTTCTGCTACAGCAAATGCAGAAGCCACTCCAATATTCTTCACTCTACTCACACCAGGGCACAAGTATTCTCAAACCAAGCACTAGCACTTTTCATAAATAGCTTTCAGACTCTACTTTCTCATCAGTGCTGCAGGAAATTCTCCACAGGGATCTGAAAAACGCTCTTATTTCATGAAAATGGAGCACACACACACGTGGGCACACATACGCAAACCAGAATATTATGTTTCAGGTAGTGTATTCAGCTGGTGAATATAATCAGAAGATCACAGTCAAACAAGTAGAGTCCTCATGATCCAAAGGGGCTAAGATACTTCACTGATATTAGTCAGGTTATGTAAATTACAGAGGTCAGTGTAAATTTATCTCAAAACAGCTAACCTACAAAATTACCCACACCTAGGGAAATATTCCACACAATTTCACATACAGGACTCAGATTGTGTGAGCTCCTACTTTGAAACCTGTATTCCTCTCAGTTCAGACAGCAGCCAGGTCAAGGATTGTCTAATAAGCCCCAGGTTCATCACACACTTTACATCCGTTTCCCTTATCTCAAAGTTGAAGGAGATCAATGAAGGTTCAGTTTTGTTTGTACTTGTCAGAATCATTACATTCTCCTCAGGACATCACAGAAATGAGAGACCTGGAAAACTGAACGCAAAACACTGCAAGCACAGTGATACTAGTAGGACAAAAATTGCCAGGCAACATTTGCCATCTCAGTTTGGTGGCATAAATCAGGCACTGAATGTGCTGGTTAGTACAGCTATCAAATAATTGCTTATTTCAAATTCCCTGTTTACTGTTATAAAACGTCAATGATTGGCCACTACCACAAAAGAAAAAAGAGTACCTCATTAAAACAGAGCACTGGCATGATCCATGTTTGAGAGTCACTCATTCCAGCATTTGATGACAGGGATAAGTAGGACTCCTCTGCTCCCACGAGGACTTGGGGTCCTTCAGGCCAGGCCTGGGATGTGGGACCAGTCTTAACCACAGGGCTGTACAAGCCAGCAGCTTGGAAACAGATGGGAACATAGCAGGTTGGAATGCATTACATGCCTGAAAAAGTGGCCTAAAAATTAAAGTGCATTTACTTTTCACTACTGTGACAGAGATCAGGAAAAAGGACATCTGTTCTGGTTTACTCTAGAGACAGGCAGGCCTGAGAAAGGTGGTATGAACTTTCTTTCATAGGCACTTCCATACTGTAAGAGTCAGAGATGAACTCAGAATTCAGGTACCCTTGAGCCACTACACTGAGCAGACTGCAAGAAGTCATAAGCCCCATAGTTACATAGAGCCTTCCACAATCAAAATAACTAATTCAATACAATGAGATGGATACGTTTAGGGGCAACAATGTCACTGCTGCAGCTACAGAAATTCATCATGGCATCGGTCAGGCTGCCTGATAGGTAGTGGCACAGTCTGCACAGCTCCCATATAGGCAACCTGCAAAGCCCCTCTGATGAACTATCCCCTAAGTCACAGGTCAAACGGTTGAGCAAGGCACAGCAGAACACCAGCCCTTATTGTTGAGGAACGTGCATCTGCAGCAGTTTTGATACTCCCTTCTAGGTTTAGCTGAGCTAGATACAGACTACACATAAAAAGGCAGATTCAGAGACAAAGAAACACTTAAAAGCAACAAAGTGATATAAGAAAACATAAAGAAAAACTTATTTATTTGGAGGGTGATCAAACACTGGAACAGGCTGTGAAGTCTCCGTCTTTGAAGATGCTCAAAACTGAACTGGGCACAGGCCTGAGCAATCTGCTCTAGTTGACCCTTATTTTAGCAGGAGGGTTGGACTAGGCAATCTCGAGAGGTACCTTCCAACCTCAGACCCTCCATAATTCTGCGAAACAAGCATGTTTTATTGTCACAAGCCAAGGTGGAGAAGATATTAGGCACAAGTTTCAATCTGCAGCATTATACAGGTTTTAGGCAACTCTGAAATCATTAAGAAGCAATGCAGGTCCTAATTTACAGAAGGGGACTGTGCATTTCTCATAGCAACTCAAGATCAAGAAGGCACTCCTTGTGCCTTGTGCAGCTTTAAAGCTGCTCAGAGGTTCTCCTCTGTGTTCCAAACCCTAGGTGGTGATTCCCTGCCACAAGAATCTCCACTCCATGGATGTTCTGTAAATACTGTATTTAAGCCCAACTTAAAAGTGCTTTGAGATAAGATTTTGTGCTATCACAAAGACTGCTTTCAGATCATTCTGGCTACCTTGGACAAGACCTTCATGTCAGTCACTTAAATACCAGCCAGGCATACATAATTTCCTACTGAGAGGTCATCTAGGACATTCTAGCTAAAATTCTTCTGCTGGCTAGCACTAAGAGCTATGTGTCTCTCCTGCACTCTGTGATTGATCCATTTAGCATTCAGCACCTGTAATCTGTGTGCTCTTACTGCAGCACTAAAAGGATTTCCCTGGCTTTACTTTCCTGTAATTCTATGCCCAGAGGCAATTTGATTTCTGCCTGGTACTGCACAAGATGACTCACTCTTCTCTTTTAAAAATTCCATTACCAGCAAGCAGTGACTCATCACGACCAGATTAGCAATGCTGAGGTTTTGTGACTCTGGCCATTTCTCAAGGTTCATCCTCTGAATACCTGAAATTCTGCATGCTCACAGAGCATGGGGATTTGGAAAAGAGTGCTTGCATCTACTGAACCAATGGTTTTTCACTTTGCAGTAAGCATGCACTTGCACTTTCCTATGTGCTACCCAGTTCCTCATAAACACAGTTGAACTAAGAGTTTCCCAAGACAGGCATAAACATTTGGAAGACAGCTACGTGGAGATCTTTGGAGACAGTAAAACTAATTTTGGCAAAATTAAAGGTCTTAAAACAGTGTGCTTCTTCACTTGGTCTGGCTGAAAACCAGTAGGAAGGTAATAAATTTCTGCAGTATAGCTTTCTGGTAAATTTGGTGCACTGATAATCCTTGAAAAAAATATTTGTTATATTGGAAGGTGACAATTTTTAAATCTTGCCTTTCAAGATCAAAGTGATAAACTCCACTACTTGTTTTCCATGCCCTCAAATTTTCAGTAAAACATTCCATGCCACATTACTGCAGCAAATGTAACATACGCAAATTATGCTTGACTTCAAGGGGAAAAAGTAAGATAATCAGAAGTTAGGCCCAAGGCAAGGACATTGGGGTAGCACTCACTGGTTGCAGAGCTGGGACCACAAGCGAGAACAGACAGGGTTCTCTGTGTCTGGTGGGAGGGTATGGATGGCATGGAGCTGACCAGATCTCCCTCCTGCAAGGCATGGTGTGAGGGAAGAGAGCAAGAAGCTACTCAGCAGCGAAGAGTCAGCAAAGCTGAGCCCTGCCCGCACCATTTATACCTCTGCCAAAAGAAAATTGGGCTCTTCATCTTAAACACTTGACCCTCTTCAGCTCCAAATCCTTACAGTGTGCCAGAGTAATAAATCTGCTGAGCAGACAACTTTCAGAAGCTAAGGAGAGGTCATTTGGTGATCAGCTGCCTGTTGCACATTCACGTTTTTTCCCCAGAGCAAGTCTGCGTCACAAGTTTCACCAAAACAGCACCAGGATTTGACTGGTTGCTGACACAGAGCACTGAAGCGATTCATGCGAAATGACCTTTAGCATTATTGTTAGCAGTAAAGCACCAAGTCACACAGAGATATGAAATATTTTTTTTTAATTATTATTTCCACAAGTAATATGGTTATAGACTACTGGATGGTGTTTAACATGATTTGTTGGTTAATTAGCTCTTATTGTGCAGAAACTATAATCAGAGACAGCCACATAATTCTGGAATGGACTTGCATGAGTTAAGATACGAAATGTGACTTTCTTAATGCACTACTCTGGATCCAAGACTTAAGTCCTGGGACCTTAATAGTTTCTCAGCACTGAGAACTCCTGCACTAATGCTGCTAGCAACACTGAATATCTGAATATATCAGAATGACATAAAGAACCCATCCATTCTTTTTTAAAGAGAAACAGATTAAAGAATCATGAAAATAGTACAATTTCCCCAACAAGCATACAAAAGGAGAATTTAGTTCCAGCTTCATTTCTAAATGGAGGTCCCCAGCAAGACCAAAAGAGCAAAAGGAATCGGACCTGTTCTGCATTCTCCTTCTTTAAATGCAAAAGGGCCCCTATGCTACAATTTCTTATCATATCCCTCTGGTTTTGATAAACTGCATTTGTAGACTGTTAGACCTGCTGTCCAAAATTGCTTTGCTTTTTATATTAACATGATGGGAAAACCAAATTAAAATCTGTCTCCAATTTCATCTCTTTGCTGAGCAGCTTCCTGCTATTATGCAACTTTTTCTTGCCCACAGTTTAAGAAATGTTTTTAGGGTCATTTGTGCTTTACTGATAGTGGTTGAACAGACCATAATTCATATGTGAACTCCCAGCACTATTTTTTTTTTCTCTTTGTCCTGGTTTGAGTGACACAGGATTATTTTCTCTTTCAGTAATTTTACTTTTCAGTAAGGTCTCTTCTAATGCTTCAGAAAACTGCATTTTTAGAGGACTCTAATGTCTTAACTTGTGAAAATATTTACTTTACATCCAGCTACGGTATATGCAGGTTTCAAGGTCTCAGTGTTTTTGAGCTAGCCAGGTGTGGGGATGAGGAGGAGCAAGACCCGGGCACTGGACCCAAGCTGGCCAACAGGATTATTTCATACCATGAACGCCACATTCAATATCAATTACAAAGATTGCTGAGGAGTTCTCTCTCTTCTATGATGGCTGAGATCCTGACAACTTCTTGCCCTGATGCCAGACCCTTGAGGTCTTCCCTTCCTCCCAAAGCCATAGCATGTCACAGTGTCTGACAGTTGCTATCCACTGCTGGGAATGCACAGCTTCCTACTGATATAATTGGCTGAGTATAATCCTTGTATATTTTATATTGGTAACAGGATCAATATTGGTTCTTTAGTATTATCAGTGTTAATTATTTAGTAGTATTCTATTAAATCTGTTTATATTTCAGCCCTCAGGTTTCCTTGCTTTTCCCGATTCCCCTTCCTGGGTGGGGAGGGGTGATCGAGTGGTAGAATAATTGTCTAAACGTCAATAAATTGTTGTGGGTTCTTCAAACCATAACACTCTTCCAAAGGAAAGAGAGCAGTGATTAGAGATCAAAACACTAAGAATACTTGCACACAAGCTCTGGTCTAAGTGCTGTCAGTGGCAGAAGTTCAGAGAGCCAAGTATACAACAAGTTCTGAAAAGCCTAAACAATAATTGTTCTATCTTCCTTTCAGTAAAAAAAAAATAAATCCCACAACATCATTTAGGGGCTATGAGTGTTCTCCTATTAATAAAAGTGACTGAATTAAATTAAGGCCATATTGCACCACATCAGCTGCAACAGTCTAGAAGAGACCTTAAATCATTTGTGTCAGGCACAAGAAGTACTCAGCATCACTAACCAATGCTGCTTGTTTGGCTACTGTTATCTTTCACTCCACACAGGCAGGACATGTCTCTAACACTCTGAGGCCCCACCATCACTGAGAGCAATGCTTAGTCAGTACAAATAGGACACTGGAAGCCAAGCTGGAACTGAAAAAATGATATTTTTCTTTGCATATGTTAAAATGTAAATCACTAAGACTTGAGCCCTCCCTGTCAGAATTAAAGTTGCTTGGTAATTTTAAAGTTGAAACCAAACAACTGCAACTTTTCATTTTCTCAGTCATTGCTGGTACAATTCTTACTGCTTTGGCTTGCAGAAAGTTTAACTTTTGAACTAGGATCCCACAGAATGAAAGAACATATCCTGTCCCAAAAATCTTACAATAAAATGATACGAACCAGCTATGCACAGTGGCAGGCAAGTAATGCAGAAGAAAACACAAATTTCCATGACACATCTTACAAAACAGCTGCAGCTTAATCCAGAAATCAAGTGTTGTGTGTAACTTAGAAAAGGTGAGCATTCAAGTAGAGCTGTTCGAAAAATTGAGGAAGATTTGAAGGCACTGTCAAGGTATCCTTTCCGCATCCTAGTGGAAAACCAGCCAGGAGAAAGCTGGCGGCTAGACTGAAAAATCTCTCTTTGCAGGCTGGTGCTGTTGACAAAATGGAGGCCAACATTCACCTTTCAATATTTAATAAATAGGAATATGCCTTGACAGGCCTTAAACAGTGTGTAGATAATCAATATTTACACTACAGAGAAGCGGCATTCTGTCCAGGCAGATGAATATAGGTATGACATAATCCAAGCATGGGACTGAGGACATGACATTTGCAGCAGAGTCAAACATTTGCAGCAGCGTGTGGAACATTGCCTCCAAAAAATCTCCAAAATACCACTGCATTACATTTATCATCATCTGCCTTGCATTTCTTCTGCTATGCCAAATACAGAGGGGGTGTTGCCCTGCTAAAGAGCTCAAACGGAGCTGGATTTCACCACTTAATTAGAGGATGCTACCAGCTTAATGCAGGCTGTGTCAGGTATCATGCAGTAACAGGGCCAGAGCTTGTCACTACCTAAGTTTTATCTACTTGAATACTGAGATTTTTGATTGCATAAGCCTCATTTTGCATTACCATGTAAACCTTTAAAGAATTGAACTCTATTAATAAATTTATAAGCTCAGCAAGAGAAGCAGCTGTGTTAAAAATAGCTTGGGAGAACTGGCTTCACCCAGGCTCCCAGAGCTTTAAGAAAGCAGTGCTGAAGGCCAATCTGTGAAGTCTTCAGTGACAGCAAATGGGATTAAAATCATATTGCTAATGCTAATAGGGTCAAGTCACAGTGTGACATGTAATTGAAAAGATCTGTTGGTGAATCTGGCAGTGCTTTTAAGGTCCTTGAGGGCTATTTGTGTTAGTCAAACCTGATGCATGTATACCTGTCATAAAACAACTGTTCCATCTTGTCCTGCTGGTTCCTAGACTTGAGTGGATTGGTAAAACATTTAATGATGACCCACAACATCATGTGTTACAAACTGCTGTTCACCTGTACCTCTGAAACACTCACTCATGTGTCACTGAAGTCAGTGAAAACGTATGCTTTTATATAAGCTTAGGCTAATTCTTTCATTAATTTCCAGGGCATAACAAATGTCAACCGCTGGGTAATTAGCATCCTCGTTTTAGTTCCTGATTGTCCACTATCCAAAAGATTACAATGGGAGTTTGAGCTGGTTTCTGCCAGGCAGTAGGGTGCGATATCTTTCTATGTAGACCATAAACACTTTACTATGGCCTTTGTTGGAAGAAACAGAGCTTGCTCTCAGATATCATACTGCTTGTTCCTCAGCAGCTCTTGTTCTATTTAAACAAACTGAATGGGGTACTACATGTATTCCTTGGTGGGTTTCTCAGCTTTTTTTGAATTTAAGAAAAATGGTGACATAACTCTAGGTCTACAAATCACTTGTGCTTTTCAAATTGTCAGTCTTACAGATTAAGACTTTTCCTTCAATGGTAGATGCCTGCTAATAATTGAAAAATCTGTACTATGGGTTTTTTTTAATTGCCAGTATTCTTTCTGACTTTGCTTTCTTTACCTCTTACAGGTCCTCTGGGTTTTCTTTTGAGTCTCCTATCTTGACTCCTTTTCTAATGATGCTTTGGAAAAAAAAAAAAAAAAAAAGACCTGCTCTGTGGAACACAGAAATTACTAATTATAATTTATTCCCTTTTTGGCATAGGTGACCAGGTGGTGTCATGACAGCACAGAGCTTTCTGTAATTCACAGTGCTCCCTCACTCCAGGCCATTTGCACAATAAAGTAATTGTATTTCATTTAAGCCCTAGCAACTGGCATGGCAATATTCATTAAAATACGTTTATACTTCTATCTCCTATTCCATAAATATAGTATTCTTATAGTCAATGGCTGTGCCATATTAATTAATTTCAGCAATTTTATTGGAGAACAGGAAGCTGAATAGCCAAAGGAAGGAACTAATTTAATTATTATAACTTGGATTGATTCAGGTGTGCATCTTAAGTGTTTTCAGCCAAACCAGCTCAAATTTAACAGTGAAATTCATTCTGCTGTCATTGGCTATTTCTTCAAAGTAATCAGAAATGGCTGGCAATTTTTTCAGGTTCACTAAAGGATGGCTTCTCTCTAATAAAGTGTAGCAATTAAAAAAGGCTGACAAGACCATAATTTCTGCAGTTTGCTAATAAAATTATAGCCTGCTACCAGGGCACAGATTTTGATATGTTATAGAACATGTTACAGAAAACTGTCAACAAGACAGTGTGGTCTGGAAAACCATTAAAACATTATGACAGTGCAACATTGAACAACTTGCTCTAGCCAAGTTGCTTAAGGCACAAAACACATCAGAAATACAACTTACAGTCATACAACACAACTACCCAGGGAAGACTGGCATATCTGAATGTTAAAGCATGCAGAACCCATTATATGAGCTGACCAGTGCTTTTAAAAGGTTATAAGCAGTGCCTACATTTCCTCTGCAGATTTGTGGGACCCCTTTTCCATTTTACACTACTATGATAGAGAATGGACTCCATGAATCAGGCATACTTACTGTGGGGCTCTGCACAGGCTCACAAAACTCATAAAAGAGCAACAGATGTAGCACAGACATCACCAAAACTGATACTGAGCTCCAGGAGGCAATAGGGATATATCTCTCTTCTCCTGGCTGGATGTGGGTATTTCACATGGAACAGGAACCTAGACTGCAACTCTGCCTCTGGCCAGCACTGAAAAGATGTCCCTCCTGACTGACTGCATTTCAGCATCTCTCATTCTTTCAGGCAGATTTACTCAACCCCAACTAGAACATGGCAGAGTCTACTTAATACTTCTTGACACTATACTGTAGAGACACTTGCCTAGTGCTAATGAAGTTAGATCTTGTTTCACATCATTCTCGGGCCTCTTTTATCTCCTCCAGAATACCCTCACTCTGTGGTAAAGGAGGGCTGAGCAATGTCCTTAGCACTTCTGACACTGCTATCCAATCAGGAAACTCCAACATAGTAAGAGTAAGATGAGCTGAAAGGCCTGGAAACTGAAGAAGGAAACCCTGAAGCAGAACTGAAGATATATCATTTTTCATCTTGCAAAATACGATTCCTCCTGCCCTTGGAAAGTGGTAATCATTACAGGGGAGTTCAAGCCTTCTCACCCTACTTGCAAGCTCCTTTCTCAGCAAAACAGTTCTGTCTGCACCCTTAATTCCATTCAAAGTCAACAAATTGAAGGATAAGCAGAATTGTGTACAGGAGAGGGAAAGGAGTGAAAGACTCTTGACACTTCAGAGACCCTGGCTCAAAACTGATAATCACAACATCAAACCTAACTACCAGACAAAACCTGCTCTTCCAGGACTGCAACCAGGATAGTGGAGAACTGCAAAAATCATAGAATCATTCAATGGTTAGAGTTGAAAGGGACCTTAAAGATCATCTAGTTCCAACCTCCCTGCCATGGGCAGGGACACCTTCCACTAGACCAGGTTGCTCAAAGCCCCATCCAGCCTGGCCTCAAAAACTTCCAGGAATGGGGCCTCCACAACTTCTCTAGGCAACCTGTTACAGTGTCTCACCACCCTCGCAGTATCACAGAATCACAGAATGATCAGGGTTGGAAGGGACCTCTAGAGATCATCTAGTCCACCCCCCCTGCCACAGCAGGGACACCTACAGCAGGTTGCACAGGACGGCGTCCAGTCGGGTTTTGAATGTCTCCAGTGTGGGAGATTCCACAACCTCTCTGCGCAGCCTGTGCCAGTGCTCTGCCACCCTCAGAGTAAAGAAGTTCCTCCTCATGTTAAGATGGAACGTCCTATGTTCAAGTTTGTGCCCATTACCTCTGTCCTATCACTGGGCACCACTGAAAAAAGACTGTTCCCATCTACCTGGCACCCTCCCTTTAAGTATTTACAAGTATTGATAAGATCCCCCCTCAGTCTTCTTTTTTCTAGACTAAAAAGACCAAAGTCCCTCAGCCTTTCCTCATAAGAAAGATGCTCCAGTCCCCTAATCATCTTTGTAGCCCTTTGCTGGACTCTCTCCAGCAGTTCCCTGTCCTTCTTGAACCTGGGAGCCCAGAACTGGACACAATACTCCAGATGTGGCCTCACCAGGGCAGAGTAGAGGGGGAGGATGACCTCCCTCGACCTGCTGGCCACACTCTTCTTGATACACCCCAGGATGCCATTGGCCTTCTTGGCCACCAGGGCACATTGCTGGCTCATGGTCATCCTGTTGTCCACCGTGACTCCCAGGTCCCTTTCCACAGAGCTGCTCTCCAGGAGGTCAGCCCCTAACCTGTACTGATGCATGGGGTTATTCCTCCCCAGATGCAGTACCCTACACTTGCCCTTGTTGAACTTCATAAGGTTTTTCTCTGCCCAATTCTCCAGCCTGTCCAGGTCACGCTGTATGGCAGCACAGCCTTCCGGCGTGTCAGCCACCCCTCCCAGCTTTGTATCATCAGCAAACTTGCTGATGGTACACTCTATCCCTTCATCCAGGTCATTGATGAATACATTGAACAGGACTGGACCCAGTACCGACCCCTGAGGGACACCACTTGTTACTGGCCTCCAACTGGACTCTGCACCACTAACCACAACCCTCTGAGCTCTATCTGTCAACCACTGTTCAATCCACCCCACTGTCCATTCATCTAACCCACACTTCCTAAGCTTGTCTGTGAGGATGATGTGGGAGACAGTGTCGAAAGCCTTGCTGAAGTCAAGGTAGACAACATCCACTGCCCTCCCCTCGTCCACCCATCCAGTCACGCCGTCGTAGAAGGCTATCAGATTAGTCAGACATGACTTCCCCTTGGTGAATCCATGTTGACTGCTTCTGAGTATCTTCTTTTCCTCCAGATGCTTGGAGATGATGCCCAGAACAAGCTGTTCCGTCATCTTTCCAGGGATGGAGCTGAGGCTGACTGGCCTGTAGTTTCCCAGGTCATCCTTCTTGCCCTTTTTGAAGACTGGAGTGACATTGGCTTTCCTCCAGTCCTCAGGCACCTCAACCTGTTCTCCAGGACCTTTCAAAGATGATGGAGAGCAGCCAGCAATGACTTCTGCTAGCTCCCTCAGCACTCACAGATGCATCCCATCAGGCCCCATGGACTTGTGGGTATCCAGTAAAGAATTTCTTCCTAATAGCTCATCTAAATCTACCCTCTTTCAGTTTAAAACCATTACCCCTCATCCTGTCGCTACACTCCCAGATAAAGAGTCCCTCCCCATCTTTCCTGTAGGACCCCTTCCTGTAGATACTGGAAGGCTGCTATAAGGTGTCCCTGGAGCCTTCTCTTCTCCAGGCTGAACAATCCCAACTCTCTCAGCCTGTCTTCATAGGAGAGGTGCTCCAGCCCTCTCATCATCTTTGTGGCCCTCCTCTGGACTCGCTGCAACAGGTCCACGTCCTTCTTATGCTGGGGGATCCAGAGCTGGATGCAGTACTCCAGGTGGGGTCTCACCAGGCTGGGGTAGAGGCAGAATCACCTCCTTCAACCTGCTGGACATGTTTCTTTTGAGGCAGCCCAGGATGTCGTTGGCTTTCTGGGCTGTGAGCGCACATTGCCAGCTTATGCTGGGCCACCAACACCCCCAAGTCCTCCTCAGGGCTGCTCTCAATACATTCTCCACCCAGCCTGAATTTGTGCTTGGGATTTCCCCAACCCAGGTGCAGGACCTTGCACTTGGCCTTGTTAAACTTCATGAGGTTGGCACAGGCCCACATCTCAAGCCTGTCCAGGTCCCTTTGGATGGCACCCCTTCCCTCCAGTGTGTTGACCACTCCACACAGCTTGGTGTTGTCAGCAAACTTGCTGAGGGTGCACTCGATCCCACTGTCCACATCACTGATAAAGATGATAGACAGCACTGATGCGATGCCAGTACCGACCCCTGAGGAATACCACTCGTCACTAGTTGCCACTTGGACATCGAGCTGTTGACCACAACTCTTTGAGTGCAGCCACTCAGCCAATTCCTATCCACCAGGTGGTCCATCTGCCAAATACACGTCTCTCCAATTTAGAGACAAGGATGTCGTGTGGGACAGTGTCAACTGCTTTCACAAGTCCAGGTAGATGATGCTAGTTGCTCTTCCCTTATCCACCAATGCTGCAATGACATCCTAGAAGGCCAACACATTTTTTCAGGCATGACTTGCCCTTGGTGAAACCATGTTCGCTGTCAGCAATGATATTTCTCTTCTCTGTGGCTGTGCAGAACTCACCAGAAAGGAAAGCTACACTGCAGGGAATTGTGACTGACCAATAAACCCTCTTAATGGGAGAAGGCTCAGAGGAGATGGACAAGGGTGATGTGCCTATGAAGCTCAGAGAATAATGTGGGGTGTGATTGACCATGGCTGTTTCAAAGAAAGTTGATTTTATCTCAACACAAAGAGAATTTGAGTGTGACCTTTGTTTTAGATAAACAGCTATGTCACCAGGATAAAATCTGAACGACTAACAAAAGAATTTCAAAGAGAGCTTAAGCTGACTTCAACCCATGAACGCATTCCCATTGAGACTGGGGACACCCAGCATTCTGACGGTGAGTATATTATAGAGACTGGTAATGGGTATCACATCGGTATTGTGATAGAACTGTATTTTGCTAAGTGTAACTTACATTTGTATTGTGTTTCAGTATGTTTTGTCTCACTCTGCTAAATCAAAAGTGCTATGTAACATCAATAATCTTCAAATATGTAAATTTGATGTTAAACATTACACACTCCATGCATGGACTATTTAAAAGAACCTGGTCAGATTGTATAGGACTGCGACATTAATCTCAGTCATAGTCAGTGTATCCAGAGACCTGAGATTCCAGACATCAGGACAGAAGAGTAGAAAGAAAAAAAACCTTTCCTCAAGGTGTTTAAAAATCAAATAAGGCGCTAAACTAAAAAAATTACCCTCTTAGTTATCTGCTTGCTGAGAAACAGGCAGAGAACAAGGATAGATGGAATGATACTGTAACACCGAGCAGACAGAAGTGATCACTAAGGCAAAGCGGGTAGAAAATGAAAGAATGCGTGCTTGTATCTTTCAGATTTCTGATGTCATTTTCATAGGAGATAACAATTCTTCCTTGCTGTGCAAGTGATGAATTTAAACCTAAGTCTAGCATAAACTGTTTTCCTACCACTGGGGAAAGAATTTACAAAGGAAAGATGGAGACGAAAAAAAGTTTTATAGATTTCACCAGGATTAAAGTGTTACATGAGCAAGTCAATAAGCAGAATTCATTTTAGAGAACCATTTTCCTTGGATGCATGGGTAGAGGACCATATAGTGTGGACAACCCAACAAAAGATTGTATTCTGTTTGCTTGATTTAATCATGGAAACAAAATACACCAAAAAAAAGTTGCAGTATCATGAAAAGCAGAGGGAATGCATCTGCACAAAGTGATAAAACAACAGCAGCATCTATAGCTGTTCTGCCAGTAAATATAAAGCATGTATCACTTTAAATAGTGAAATAGCATAACCTTGTGATCTGAAATATGAAAAAGGAAACAAGCAAATATTGCTGAGGTCTTTGCAGGAGGGAATTAGAAAAAGGGAATGGTATCTACAAAGGTAACAGAAAAATGCAAACAAAAGAGATGTGGAAGGTAGAATGAAAGCTAAGAGCAAAGCCACAAGAAGAACACAAATATTGATCATTTTTTTTTGCAGCCAGATAGGGGTCATTTAGGCCAGACTTTTCATCCATGGCCTCACAATTAGATGAAGTAGCATGAAGATTCAGGATGCTCAATGGTAATGGGCAATGTGACTTTCGCAGTTCTTCCCTGCCCTGTTTTTTCACCAGGCTCATCTCAGACAGTCAGCAGGGCTCCTCCAGAGGAAAGGTTCCCAAGACAGCCCTAACTGTTACAGAAATTAGCAGCTGGGATTACAGAAACTAGCAGCCAGCTCATGGCTCTCACCATCTCTGACCTGTAGCAACAAGAACAGTGCTTTGACACACCTAGATCCTTTTTGCTAAGGAATCGCTGACACAGTGATTGTTCCTCATTCCTCCATTCTTCTTGCAGGCACCACATATACACCAGAAGTCAGTGGAAGAAGTGCTGAACAGCAACATGTTAGTGGATGGGCAGACAAAGTAGTCCACTTTTGCAGAGGACACAGGAATACAGCCACAAACAGTCACTGCTGGCAAAAGTACTAAAGGAAATGTGCTTGAAGTGTGTGAGCAAGACTGATACCCTAGGCAGGAGTGCCAGTTTGCACTGGACCCAGTGTTATGCGTAGCACCCTTTTTGACACGACTGAAGTTAGCCATGGAAGCAGGTGGCTCTGCACTTCCCTCCTGCACAGTGGCAAAGCACAACAGGAGCTTTTCTGCCCTAGTGAAGAGAAGCTCTCAGGCCACATCAACAGCTGCTATTGGTTGTCTCCTATTCAGGCTACAAGCAGGAGGCTTGTTATCTCAAAATCCTGCAACATGATTTCAACCTGCAGGAAACAGGTAGTTGAAACAGAAAAACACACACACAAAAAAAAAAAAAGGAAATATGGCAACTTGCAGATCCTTTGCATCAGATCCATGGTTTTGCTTGGCTTTACTGCAATAATATGACCTTGATTTTGAACACAAAGAAACTCCAACAGGTGCTCAGTCTTGCCAGGGTGTCATGGTTTCAGCTGGGACGGAGCTAACTTTCTTGCTGGTAGCTGGTATAGTGCTATGTTTTGGATCTGGGATGAGAAATACCGTTGACAGTGCACTGATGTTTTTGATTGTTGCTAAGCAGTCAAGGCCTTTTCTGCTCCTTATACCACCCTGCCAAAGAGCAGGCTGGAAGTGCACAAGAAGCTGGGAGGCCACAGAGCTGGGACAAAGAAATATTCCATGCCATATGATATCATGCTCAGCATATAAAGCTGGGGTAAGAAAAAGGAAGGGGGGGACATTCGGAGTTATGGTATTTGTCTTTCCAAGTAATCATTACGCGTGATGGAGCCCTGCTTTCCTGCAGATGGCTCAACACCTGCCTGCTAAACAAATTCCTTGTTTTGCTTTGCTTGCATGCACAGCTTTTGCTTTACTGTTTTTATCTCAACGGATGAGTTTTTTCTGACTTTTACTCTTCCAATTCTCTCCCCCATCTGAACTGGGGGGACTGAGCGACCAGCTGCTTGGTTCTAGCTGCTGGCTGGGGTTAAACCACAACACAGGGGTATTGCATAATCATCTTCTGGTCCACACACACAAATGGGGACACTACAGCACTTATGAAAGTTTCAGTGACTTTGTTTGCCATGATAGAGCTCTGCAGCCCAGCCAGACTTCAATATGATTACCTACAGACTTGACACTGAGAGATACCCCATGAGTCAGTGTGCTGGGAAAGTGCTTGGAAATAACTGCTACAGATTGCATTATTCCTCAATGAATGAAATGCACCAGGTAGACAGGAGTAATAATCCTGCTGGGAAGGGAACGTTAATGACCACTGAAAAGAGAGGGAATCTCATACAGAATCACAGACCTTGCTTAAGGACAAGTCAGCTTGGCTTTGTAAAAGTCAGCTTCCATTGGTGAGCTTCCCTGCATGCAAAACCTACAATGCTCTAGGTCTACCCTAAATTTAGGGAAGTTGCTTGGGGAGAGTTTTTTTGGTTGTTTTTAAAATATACTAGGAAGAGATGGCTTTTGAATTTCTACCTTTGCTGCTTGGCTTTCTTACTGATGATTTACTGTTTAACATGCCACCTTCAGACTTGAATGGTAAAAACTTCAGAGAGTAATTTCTGGATGTGCGTGGCCTCAGGGCTGGTTTATTGCAAAGAAAAAGGTGTTTGTGCTGGAGCAGCAATGCAGTGTCTGGGAAGGAGCATGCATGGGAATCACCACAGAGTGTCACCTTGAAATCTTTCCTGTTCCTTAACAGTAACTAAGAGATCACTGAATGTAAGTAAGCAAGGAAGCTAACACAAAGTGAAAGGAGCCAGACAGAGCATGTGTGTCTGTTTGTGCTGTTAATTATGAATGTGGGTGAGTGCTGCACTTCTTTATAACACTGCAGAAGTAACACTCAGCTCCTCCCCTCCACTCTACGTGACATCAGACAAATCTGAGTAACTTCCCTCTTAAATGGCCTGGAAATAAAGTGCCCACTGAGAAATGAGAACACATTTAAGCCTATTCACACTGACATTTAGGAACAGGCAGGCATGAAAAAAGATTGGGTTTTTTCTTCCCCTTGTACAGCATGGGGGCCAAGCAGCATACTAGAAGGATGGCACAATTTTAAAAATAATTTAATTAAGCAGAAGCCCCCATGAAATCCACAATCTAGTTGGACATTGGACATTGGACAGGGTCCTACTACCATAAGCAGTTCTGCAAGGAGTCTGCAAAGATGCAGCACAAGAGGATTCCTAATGCACACTTACACCATCACCCATCACGTGAGCACTGGCATCAGGATCCCTAGCCTGGTGTTTGGTTCATACCCTATCTCCAGCTCTGTTTACCAAAAGTAGTCCCTCAGCACTCACATTCCACAATTGTTACCAGACAACACTGCAGCATCTCTTACCTAATCAGCCAGTTTAACCCCTTCTGCAGAGAGGCCTTCTTGCCCTCCGTGCCAGATCATTCATTAATCATGAATTACCACCACTGAGCAGTTACAATTTGAATTTCCCCTTCAGCATGCTCAGACCCAGGCAATTGGAGACCAATAAGACTGTGTTTATTCAGCAAAACAGGTGTGTCAATAAAATCTGCCAAGTTCAGATTTGAGTCTGCACCCTTGTCAATGTCACACAAGACTCAACATCTGAATGTAGTTAGGCTGAATCCTGGAGAGTATTCCCAGACACCAACTTAAGGTACCTTTCAGGCTAGATCCAGCTCCCAAAGCCATCAATCAACCTTCCTCTGTTTAAGATCTCAAAGAAGGAAGGGAAAAGATGAACAAAATTTTGTTTGAAATGCAGCATCTGTCTTTTAAGATGCTTCACGGACTCCTCCTACTCTTCTTTTATCTCTTAAGAGTAAGCTACTGGCAGCAGTTAATGCATCAGCTTTAACTGTAGCACAGCAAATTTCTAAAATGTGACTAACACCTGCAGGCAATTCCCAGGTGCTATATTTAGACAAGGATTTCCAAGAATTATTAGAAGTTGGACTTTGAGCAGACATCTCACCCATACTGCGCAGGATGGGAGGACTACACTGAAATTTAATTGTAACTATTCTGCAATGAAGAAGCGAAGCTGAATTGCTAGCTTTTCTAGCTGACCACCCGTCCTGAGTTTAATTGAACAGAAGCTATGCCCAAGACACACATCTTGAAAAATGTTGTCATAAAAAAATCAGTAAATATTTGAAAGGGTTGAGTGTTATATACAGTCTTTCTGTACACATTTTTAAAAAAAGAAAATTTAACACTATAATATATTTAACAATTTTTCTCTAGCAGTTACACATCAACCCTGAAGAGAACCAGGACAGAATTGATGGTTTCAATACTGCTGGAACTGCACAGAAGGGAAATGATCATTGGAAAGGTTTATTTCCCTTTCTCTTGCACTACATTAAAAAAAAAAATTAAGATCCAAGTTTAGATAAAAAAAAATCTTAGTCTTAAAAAATGTTTTCCACCTCCAAAATGCAAAAGAATCCATCATCATAGAGTGAAACTGGAATATGGCTACCATAAATGCCACATAAGTGCATTTTGTCTCTTCAGAGTGATGACTCTCACTTGGAAACTCTTCTCTGTTCTTTTGAGAAATAACAAAGAATAAACATGTGTACTCAGGTGAATTATACAGCACCAGAATGATAATCCAAATATACCCTTCAAAAGTCTTATCCATACAGTACAATTTAAGGATAGCTGAATATAGCAAAGAAGGCTACTAGATGAACAGATTATTTTTTGCCATTTTATATGTAACCAAAAGCTGGACAACCTGAATGAGCCAGAACACCAGCACATGTGTCCTGTCTGATCTGAGCCCTGTTTCTGCTTAGTTCTAAACCACACATACTGCCAGATCATCTGGGATGCTGTCATTGACCACTGCAACTTCACCTGATAAAATTTCATGAACACAATTTACCTGCAGGTGTATTTATTTTGTATGTATGTGGGCCAATGTAAACCTTGTGAAATTCTACAAGGCCAAGTGCAAGGTCCTGCACCTGGGGACAATGCCCATTGTCAATACAGCCTGGAGGATGAATGGATTGGGAGCAGCCCTGTGGAGAAGGACTTGGGGACATTGGTACATGAAAAATTAGATATGAGTCAGCAATGCATGCTTGCAGGCCAGAAAGCCAATTGTACCCTGGGCTGCCTAAAAAGAAGCATGCCCAGCAGATCAAGGGAGGTGATTCTCCCCATCTACTCTGTTCTTGTGAGACCCCACCTGGAGTACTGCATCCAGCTCTGTGTCCCCCACGACAAGAAAGACACGGACCAGAGGAGGGCCACAAAAATGATCAGAGGGCTGGAAGGCCTCTCCTCTGAAGAAAGGCTGAGAGAGTTGGGGTTGTTGAGCCTGGAGAAGGAAAGGCTCTGATGAGACCTTACTGTGGCCTTTCAATGTATAAAAGTGAGCTTATAAGAAAGATGGAGAGAGACTTGTTACCAGCACCTGTATTGACAGGACAAGGGGCAATGGTCTTAAACTAAAAGAAGGTATATTTAGATTAGCTATATGGAAGATTTTTTTACAATGGGGGTGTAGAGACACAGGAACAGGTTGTCCAGAGCAGTTGTGGATACCCCATCATTGGAAGCATTCAAGGACAGGTTGGATGGGGCTTTGAGCAATCTGATCTAGTGAAAAATGTCCCTGCCTACAAGAAGGGAGTAGGACTGGATGATCTTTGAAGTTCCCTTCCAACCCAACCATTTTATGATATGGGGGATGGGGGTGTGGGTGTCTGGGGGAAGTGCTCAGGGACCAGCTGCCAGTGAAATGGGTGTCTCTGAGTCAAGGACTTCCTCTTCTGCCTCCTGTCATAGGAATCAAGCCCTTTACCTCACCACTGAGTTCAACTGGCAGCATCCTCTTGTAGTTTTTACCCAAATGCCACTGGGTAGTGGTTTATCTTTCAAAAACTGCATAGGGTGTCCCTCTGCAGGACTTGCTTAGGACTTCAGAGGACAAGCATTGTGTTCTACCATGCTTTCTACTTGAAAGCCAGTTCTGCCATTTGAAAGGCATCATCAGGCACAGTTGGTGGCCAGGTGCACATCAAAGCAGACTCTGTGTGCTGAGAACAGTGTACCCAGGCCTCTGGTTTTCAGTACTGTCATCTCCTGTAGGAAAACTCTTCTCTCATTCTGCTACATCCCCAACTCAGGGGCTTGGAGGGAACAGACATAGGAGAAGAAAAATACACTGTTTCCATTGCCACATAAACACACAGCGGCACTGTCACAACAGGAAGATCTGTAAGCAATACTGTAGCATCAGTAAAAAGACAAAACCAGACCATAGCCCATCACAATGGCAGATACTTTCCTAAGCCTCTGACTGAAAACTGCCTCATCTTCACGTAAATCTTAAAGCCAAAGATGTGCTTTGCAGCCTGTTCACTCTCAGAGAGACCAAAGAAATCATGTAGAAAGACTTCAGCCTTGTATAAATCAAATACACATGCAGTTTTCTGTCTTACAGCTGTGTTTGTCCTGGGCATTAGAATCAAGAACACTCGGTGTGTGTAATGACATTTTCAGGAGTGCACCTTGGTTTGTCTTCCACTTGTGAACCTTCTGAAAGTAACTAATCAGAGCTCAGCCTTGAGGGAAGACAAAGGTATCAGGTAAGTGAGTAAGCAACCTAACAACACTGCATTCGCAGAAAGGCTTGTAAATTGTCATTGTCCTGGTTTTGGCTGGGATAGAGTTAATTTTCTTCCTACTAGCTGGTGTAGTGCTGTCTTTTGGATTTGGGATGAGAATAATGTTGATAACACACTGATGTTTTAGTTGTTGCTGAGCAGTGCTTACACTGAGTCAAGGCCTTTTCAGTGTCTCATACTGCCCTGCCAGTGAGGAGGCTGAGGGTGCACAAGAAGCTGGGAGGGGATCCAACCAGGACAGCTGACCCAAACTGGCTAAAGGGATATTCCATAGCATACGACATCATCCTGAACAATAAAACCTTGGGGAGTTGTCTGGGGGGGTGGGGCATGGCAGCTTCTCGGCAACTGGCTGGGCATCAGCAATTGCATTGTGCATCACTTGTTTTGTATCTTCTTCTATCATTATTATTATTTTTCCTCGTTTTATACCCTATTAAATTGTCTTTATCTCAACCCACGAATTTTACCTTTTTTCTGATTCTCTCCCCCACCTTACTGCAGGGGGGTGAGCAAACGGCTGTGTGGTGTTTAGCAGCCGGCCAGGATAAACCACAAGAGCCATCTAATTTCACTTACAGTAGATCTTCCCTAACCCTAGATCTAACCCTAGGGTGAGCAGATCTAACCCTACGCCTAAACCTAACCATAGGCCCTGACATTAACCCCTAACCCTACAGTAGTTCTTTGTTCATGAAATCTTCCTTCCCATGGAAACGTTTGTTGTCATGCAAATACAGTTTTCACATCTAGTATTGTCAGTTGGGGAAACAAAATAGAAAGTTTACTTTCAGGTCACCATTTATCCCTGCTGAGGTGAACATCACAACTTTAGGAAGTCTCCCTGTGTGCCCCCGATTTTAGGGAAGCACCTCGGGGTCTGCTCTGAGCACAGAAGCAAGTCAGACATACATATGGTCAGAGCAAACCAGATTTATTTTCCTGTTTTTCTGTGCCAATCTGGCTCAGGGCTGCTCAGGAGCTTCCGTGATTAGCCTAACCTGCATTGATTTGCTTCTCCTTTTTCCCCTCCGTGCTATGTTCTTCTTTTTAACATCTTCATTCTCTTCCAAATAAGCAGTCCACCATGCTGACTCATACCCCAGCGGTCCTGGGTTTGCTGTGCCTTTACTTCATACTTGTGGTGTGATTGTCTTCATAACACCCATCACTGGTCAGCAGCTTCTTTAAACTACTACTTTCCTTTTTGGTATTTCTCATTTCTACCATTTTTCATGTTTGTCTTGTTAGTGTAGGTCAGGACTGGCTATCTGCATGCACAGACACATTGGTATGTCACATTCACAGACCTTCCAGCACCTTATACTTCCAATCTCTCCGAACTTTGCTCTTCAGTGGAATAATGTCCCTCATGTTGCACCATGGCTGAGTCACCCTGCACAGAGGTTTCATGGATGTGGCTATGCCTCGTTGGAGGACTCTACATAGCCTATTCATAGGGTGTAACACTGGGGAAAGGAGAAGAAAGAGGAGTTAAAAGACACAAAATTCTGTAGTGTTCAGACTGCAGTGCCAATCCCACCTAAGAAAAAAGGTAGAAACATTTCAGAGAACTGTCAGTCCATAAATGCTTGGATTTTGCCAAAAATTTTACTCTTTTTTTTTGCTGTTATTTTCACTGCAGTAAAATTAAAATATCAAGAACTTCCAAAAGCTAAAAATGACACCTGACAGTCTATATACTTAGAGACTGATGGATATGATTCTGTATAAACAAATCCTCTGTGTTTATCTGTATGTGCATACTATTTTCCTAGGGTGCCTGTCCATCCTCCTTTGTATTTACCTGATTCTGCCAGCTGCAGTGAGCCTCTGGTGACCCAGCCATCCCTGCCCTCACAATGCCTGCTGCAAGGTGCAGACAGTGCGGGGACTGTATCTCAGATAGACGTGGTGACTGACCAAAGGGTGCATGGGAAGTCTGTGGTGATGCAAACGGCTGAACACAGGTCACCCGTATTCCCCTATCTCCATGCAGAGTACCCCACACAGAAATTTTCTGAGCCTCCTTCAGGAACAGCCAGCCATTTCCAAGGAGAGTGTAAGAAAAGGAGCTGCTTCTTCTGGCTGTTTACTTTCACTTTCAGCCGGGAGAGCAGGACATGGTGGTTAACGTACAATTGAGACCTCAGACAAAGACCTGTCTCCAGGCTCTCCAGCACCTCAACCCAGTGCTGTCAGAGCAGAGGTATTTCTAGCACAAAGCTGACCCACCATTGTTGCTCTTTCTGTCTTCTGTGTAACTCTCTATCACGACGTTGCCATTGCTGCTAAATAGGCCATAAACTTTCTCAGTAATTTGCAAGACCTG
Source organism: Pluvialis apricaria (assembly GCA_017639485.1). Lineage (NCBI taxonomy): Eukaryota > Metazoa > Chordata > Aves > Charadriiformes > Charadriidae > Pluvialis > Pluvialis apricaria. The sequence continues at coordinate 51,833,721 of CM030044.1, read as the reverse complement.
TGGACTAAGGATTGTCAGGTTTTCCCTCTCTGAACTTTCCCTGACCTGCCTGTAGCTTTGTTTTTCTTCTCTTAGCTGTGACAACAATTTCTCCAACTGACCAGGTATCTACACCTGGTTTGTTCTACTTTTGCTTCTCTTTGTGTGGTACAACCATAGTTTTATACAGAAAGCAATGACAAGCAGTTACTCTATGTGGAATGAGATATATACAATGGTAACACAATGACAAAGTGTTGACAAATACAGACCTGGTAGAACAGCCGAGGCTTGAGAAGTGGAGACACAGGATGTGGCAGAGGAGCACAGTTGCAAACAACTTGCCCATAGTCAGTTAAAGCGCAGACCTGGAGCTGGACAAAACTGTGTTCAGGGTAACAAAGAGAACAGAAGAGATAACACATTGGGATGGCACCAGGTATAGTAAATTTGGATGTAACATGGACCTGCAGACCAGAGGAGAAAGAGAAAAGTGTCTCAGCAAACATACAAAAACGATCGCAAGTGGATCCAGAGGAAGAAATCACATGACCATCATATTCTTCCTGGCAAAGGACTCCAGATGCTGACAGCTCACAATAACATCCCCCCACTAACACCACCAGTGTGAAACCACTAGAACACAGGGGAGCAGTGGAAGGGTGAGCACAGCAGCAAGGAAATGGATGAAATGAAGGAGCGTGTGTGTGTTACAGTTTCATAGCAGTACTCTAGCTGCATTGCTATTCCTTCATTTTTGTAACAATCAGAGCTGGATTAATACTGATTAGAGTCTTACTATTTCAGTTAAACTAACAATAGATTCCTGGCTTTACTTCTTTCTTGATATGCCTCCTCCTTGACCACAAACAACATTTTCGGTGTAACAACTGACAACAGGAAATTCAGAAGGTCTGTGTTTCCTGCCCACACACAATGCATTACAAGGGACTGTGCTCCATTAACCTTTTTTTCAGCAGTGGGGAAATACAGGAGCTGTGGGTTTTGTGTCCTACTAGTCTCACTGCTATCAATGCAGCAGCAATTCTGGCTGTCTGGGTTGATCTTCACCCCAGAAGAGCAACATACATGGAGATAATTCTGTTACCTATTTCATGTTTTTCTTAGCGGTGCTTTTTGAAAAACAGCAAAAAGTTGGCAAAAAAAAAAAAAAAAAAGAGAGAGAGACGAAAGGCTTTGCAATACCAATGAAGTAACTGCTTAGTTATCATCTGCAACGAGAAATCATATATTTTTTTTCCAGTTTGTCAATTACTTTCATTGTATGCATCAGAAAATCTGTCCTTAGGTTTTCAGATCCCTGTTGAGTAGCAAATGATGTTCTCAGAGAGGAAGCACCAGCTAAAGATGCACTTCAGGTTTAGAGTCACAAGCTACAAGAATGGCTTCAAGCTTCTCCTCCCTCTGTTCTTCCACTTCCCTGAACTGCTCATAGTCCTGCAGTGAACATCAACTCTACACAGAACAACCTGCTTGCCCAGATATGTCACCAAATGGCTAACAGTCCCTGTTGCCCTGTCAGAAAGAGTCCTCTGTGAAATGTGCTGTCAGGGAAAGCTTCCCAAAAGCACCAAGAACGAAAATGTCCCTTCTCAATCTGACATGCTGACAGATGGCCAAGTTTCTCCATCTTCCTTCCCTCCCTCCCACGTTTATTTCAGAAGAGTCCTGCCTACATGAATCCAAAGCACACTGTGAAAAGTTCTTAAACTTGCCGTTTATGTTGCAGCCAGGACAATGCCAAAACCAGCAAAACCAGAATGGCAAAAGGCTTCATACCAACTGTGTGAGCCTCCCTCAATCTAGTGCAGCTATTTACAAACCCTAGTGTTTCCTCTCTACCCATTAGGGCTTAGAAGGGTTGTGTCTTTGTACCATGCCTCCAGGAGACTTCCAAGCAAAGCATAAGATTGAAATAAATTTAATAGTCAATACAGAGTCACTCTAGCAAAAAAGGGAACGGGTTTGCTTCTTCTAGTCCTCCTGCAACTCTGATAGGTCTTCCCAATAAGGAAACCGATTGACACCAGGGAAGAATCAGTAAGCTAGTACTCCAAGTCAGTCCATAGGGCTCGCATTGTTAGTGTTAGGTTATCAGCCCTGGGTACAGAGGTGAGGTAAGGACAGGGAGAGAAGTAACATCTTCCTACACTGTTATATATTGCAGAAACTCATTCTCCTCCCAGAAGTCACTGTCAGGGTCTCCATAAGGCACAGCATACCCTAGGTTGGTAACAACCCAACTGCCAAAAAAAAAATAAAAATTCCCCAAAACCACTATTTGGACTCTTTTCTTTTGCCCTGCTCCTTGCATTGCACTGCTAGCTTTCTGACTGTCAGCAGAGAATAGAAGTTTTTTGAGCTTTGTCAAAAGCATGATGAGAATAAATTTACATGAGAAGCACACTGTTTATAGACTCATAGGAATTATTACCCTTCGTATGCCTTTTGCTACACAGTCACACACAGATCAGTACTGAGACAGCACGATAAAGTACTGTAGGAAGAAGAGAGGGCAATGGAAATTCTTCTCCCAAGTGGTACTGAGATTTTGTTAGAATATCATAAAAATTTCTCCCTAGGGTTTTCAATTTTGTCTCATTGGATAAAGTCATACTTTGTCACCAATTTGTCAATTTAGTTCCTCCTTCTAGAAAATGACAGGAAAATCCTGCCATGCCTTAGTTCATGAATCCCTGTATAAATCTCAGTGGGTTACATTTACATCATGTCATGTCCCACTAAGCAATTTGTGGTGTGCACTGTTGTTACGTAACTTTCATGTCACATCTGGTAGCAGCATTGCCACTCACGGTGCAGCATAAAATAATGTCGCACTATTGGTAATGCTGCTGCTAATAAATCAACCTGCTATATGGGAAGCAAACAAAGCTGGCAGTCCACTTCTGGAGACAAATCTGACAGATAAATCATTCTGTCTGGATAACGTCACAGACCTCCTACGTAGCACAAATGATTTACGGAAAAGATTTTCACGGATGTAAAGTTACTTCGCCCCTCATTCCATGTTTCCATGATACCTTCCCTCTGCCAGTGCTATATTTAGAGAGAGATAGATATGTGTTCTGTATATATAATATATATAATATATATGTATATATATGTGTGTATATATATGAGAGATTTATATATTCATCTCTGCCTATAGCTGTGATGACCAAACAGACGGAAATTGCTTGAGATTACATGGCTAGAATAAACAAAAGCCAAACACTGATTGTCAGTCTAATGGATCATGCTATGCATTCTGTAAGGAAATTCAGTGCCTGTACAGATCTGCAACACGCATCAGGACCTGAAACAGGATAGTTTCCCCTAACATAAATTAAATCACAACTAAAATCAAGGCAAAATCAAAACAAAGGAAGCTTTTGGTGGAGAAAATTTTAAAAAAGAGCCATTCCAATAGTTCAGCCTGGCCCTCACATGATGCGGCTGGGCAGTGCCACCTTCTATCAGAATTGACAGCATCCTAGCGGTTACACAAGCAGGCAAGCAAACAAACAAATGCAAGTGTTCATGTTTGAAAAAGATATCCTCAGGGCTATCTGAGGCTATCTTTAGGTACCTTAATAATCAACCAAGTTCCAGAAATGCTGTTATATCAAGAACTCCTGTTATATTCAGGCAGTACTTTTATCCTCTTTGTTTATGTTTATGTTTACGTTTATGTTTACGTTTACATTTACGTTTATGTTTATGTTTGAGGGCTTAGATATCAGTCTTCCTATCTACAGTTTGCTGTTTACTTTGCATTTAAATGTAGATCTGCTACAGGTGATACTTTTACTGCGGCATGGTCTTGTCCTGCAGAAACTTGCTCAAGGTTCTTCAGAAGGGTTGCTGCAGCACACTGAGGTAGACACTGTGGAAATTATGAATGACAAATTGTTGGAAAAGCAATAGAAGCCTAAGAACTGCCAGCAGCAGACAGTACTCCCTGCCTCACATCACTCAAGAGAATCTTCTCTTGAAGTAACCATGTGAAAACACTGATATACGTCATCCCTCCCCAAAACCTATTGTTTACAAATAAAAGTAAAAAGCCATTTTGAGGTGACCATCAGTATTCTCTTACAGACAACACTACTGATATAAGCATACTATGCCCATGTGCCACTGAGGTTGTGGGGTGTTAGGGCAAGCAGTTTTCTTTACTGTCAGACTGGCTGCTCACCACAGGGCTCCTGACTCCCTGCAGTAATGCCAGTTTACTGGAGCCATAGATAGACTCCTTTACTCCACCCTGCAGAGGAGCATGGAGTGACTCATAACTGGAAAAGGAGTAGTAGGGTCCATTTGTCTAAGTACAGTGCCACATGTCAGAAGCAGGCTCTAAAATAGCAATAAAGTACCCACTGTACTACTTACACATCCTACTCTCTTCACCCAGTGATGAGGAGCATTACCAGGCTGACACTGAGGTTTCATTATCAGACATACTTCAAACAAGCTATATCAAATCCGTATATATGTATGTGGTGTGTGTGAATGTATAAATATATAAATTTGTATTTGTATTCAAGAAGAATGGATTAAAACTGCAATAACCAGCAATGATGTACCCTTGTACATTCTTCTCTTAATTACGTGCCAAGATAAAGTTTAAATCTTTCCAGACTTCATTGGACTGTTCTTCCTCTATCATTATATTGCAAATGCAAACTGGCTAAAGGGACAAAACAGACACCCTCTAGAGTAAATAAAAACAACACATGCAGCAGGGCTCTCATGTTATTCTAGGGCACAAGCAAGAGTTTTACTCATAATGATTGTACCATTTTGTAGAACATAGTGTGAGAAAGAAACATGAAAACACTTACCAGGACAAGATGTTCCTGCCACTTCTCATTACACAAGCTGAAATACTGTCTTGCATCAGTACAAAAATACCTGTATGTCCCAGGCAATACCTGTGTCAGAGCATCAGTTATGTCTATAGGAGAGGATAAGGACAGAGGAATTGAAAAAATGTAGGGGGAAAGAGACTAGCAGGAAGAATTGTTACCATCTTCAAAATTTTGACAAAGGTATTTTCAGCACAAAAAAAGGAAAGGGAGAAATTTTTCACTGTGGTGGTGCCTTGTCCCACAGGTGTTCCCTTGTGTCCTTCAAGATGTGTGATTTTATACACCACACACAAAACTCACAGCCACACTTGTGCTTTTCCAAGACTTTTCTTGATATGCTCCACACACAGGTACCAAGCTGGTTTGGTAACAGTCTGTTTTGATAGGGGTTATCTAAGAGTCAAAGTTTATTCTTTGTGATTTGGCCATTGAAGAAACACTTCCAACACGTGCAGCCTGCTCACAACTGCAGTGTCAGCCTTCGTTATTGTTTCTGTTTCTCTACACAGACTCTTCCATGTGGCCCCCTTCTCCTGGTTTGAGCAGGCATGGGGTTAATTTCCCCAAGGATGCGGCAGGGGACACAGGTATCCCATGCCATGTGAGCCATGCCCGGGCTATAGGGGGAGCTGCCGGGGGAGGGGGCAGGTAGTGGTGGCTTGGAGCGGGCTGGGGCGGTGCGGGTCCGGTGGGTGAGCAGTCATACCGTGTTTGTACATGCCTCTATTGGTGTTATTGTTGTGGTTTTTCCCTTTCCTTTGCTGTTCTGTTAAACTGCCTTTATCTCAACCCATGAGTTTTGTCTTTTTCTTCCAATTCTCCCCACGGCTGTGGGGGTTGAGTGAGCAGCCGCCTGGTTCTTTGTTGCCAGCTGAGGCCAAAACCACAACAGCCTTTCTTACCCCGGTACTGCAGTGGAAAACAGCAGTTATTAGATAGGAGACATGATGCAGCAATCCTTGGAATAGTAGCAGGAAACATCTGACCACTGTCCTACAGGCCCAAGGGGATAAGAGGAGAGAGCTGAGGGTAAGAGAGCACTTTTGAGAGTACTGGGGCAGTCAAGCCACAGGGATGAAAGAGAACAGGACAGGACAGACGCTGACACTCCAGGCAGAGACCTGCGCTTGTGAAACAAACAGGAAGAGATGGAACTGTGCTGACATGAGACGGTTGCCAGAGCATACCATGTTGCTTGAGATTGACTGTCCTTGCTGTTCTCTGGTAAAAAGATTGCAGCAGATCCCTTTTTTCAACCTAACGTTAGCACTCAGCCTGATATCCCCTCTCCCCAGCCTCTGTATCTCCTCCGCACCAACACCTCTGTTTCTGTGGGGGAGCTACAGCTGTGTGCCTACAGTCAAAGGGCACCTACACCTTTATTAGTGACATGGGTAGCAACAGAAACAGTTGCACAAACTATATAAGCACTGATGTTCCTGTATGTGTGTATATTACAGCTCACCTCCCCTTTTATTAAAGAATACCACCGCACCATATTGCCTGCTCCAAGGATCCAGAACACTCTGATATCCTGTCTCTTGACAGTTCATGTCCAAATATGGGACTCTTCAAATTTTCCTGATGGCTTTGCTCCCCAGTTGTCAAGCTGGGCTCTAATCCTGAACTGATAGTACTTGCCAAAACTACACTCACGAGGAAAATGTGAAGGCAGAGGTGCAACAGAGCTGAGAAGATGCAGTCGATCCACAGGGATGCACCCAAAAATCAGAATTGCCATTGGCTGGAGGTGCAGAAGTCAGAGCACACACCATCTCTCCATGCTGGAGGTGCAGAAGTCAGAGCACACACCATCTCTCCATGCAGCCAAAGCAATACCTTTGGCAATGTCACTTCTCTCCGTCTTGCTTGTCCTAACACTAGCTGGCCTAGTCTATTTATTTATACTGGGACTATACCAGTTCTTATAATGTGTCTCCACACCACAGTAAAATAGTAAAATAAGGTCCTTGGTGTGTCACAGGATAACAGTGTAGATGCAATGACTACGTGCTGAAAACTGAATTGAGTGCACCCATCATTCCTATTAACTGCAGCTTCCAGAGATCCTCCAACTTTAAATCTAGCATCTAAGAAAAAACAGCCTCCAAAGAGTGGGAGGCTCAGGCCTTGTACATACCAGGTATGTACCAAGTTCCCACAAGAACTACTCACTTTACAAAACATAATTTCCTGCCAGACATTACCCTTGACCTTTTTGAGAGCAGGGAGAGGAGCCTAGCACTCCTCTGCACCATAACGCAAATCAGTTCAGCTGCCACTGAACAAATCCAGCTCCATCTTCTCCCAGCTCAGTCCTGAGATGTCTCTGCCCCAGAGAGATGCAGGAGAAAAGAGTTTAATCCAATTCACCCACAAAATCAGACCACACCTGAACATAGCTGGCTCCATGCCAAAACAGGGACAGAGCCACTTTGTTTCTGCAGTCCTGCATTGTCAACACAGAGGGAGGAACAGCAGAGAAGGTCTCCAGAGAACACAACACAACACAGCACTTCTTTTATTCTCGTACCAGTCGCATATCACTTCCCAGAAGAAACGGTTCAGATCGAACTGTGAGTGAATGCACTCCATCTTGAGCTGTTATTAAGCAGAAAAACATTAAGAGGCAAGTGGGTAAATTGGAAACACCACTATAAATCTATTTTTATCAGCAAGGCCTGCCCCATCTCCTATACCAGATCAGTCTTGCTCAGATTTCAAGCTTTCTTCAGAGCTTCTTCTGCAATTCAGTCACATCCTAGTCAAGCAATGGTGATTTCAGGCCTTGCCTGGCTATCGCTGCACTGAAGAGAATAAATTTTTATTCCCATATGTAGTTTCTACAAGTACAGTCTCATAGACGATTAATATATTATTATGTTTTATAAAGGTTACATATTAACAATTCATTAAAACACATCAGTATTTTTTTAAATGTCTGAGAAGCAATTTATGAACAGAATTTAAATACAATGTCCTTCCAGAAGACTCAAGAAATGCTCACCTATTAAAATATATATAAAATACACATGCATATCTTATTCCCCATGGCTGAGTAGACCTTAATTTTTGTAGAGAGATGCCTGGGAGCCGAACTGCTGGCATTTACTGAGTTTGTTTAGTATGGAGAACAGGGTTTGAGAAACTGTCTCAAAAACCAAACCAACAACATAGAATCATAGAAACATAGAATCATTTAGGTTGGAAAAGACCCTTAAGACCATCAAGTCCAACCATTAGCCTAACATCATGGAATCCTCATTCAGGTTTGCTACAGTACTGTCATTTCTGATATGCATTACTAAGATACAAATATCCAAGCTCCTGTGGGAAATCTGAGAAGAGCAGTTTGTCTGATAGGCATATGTACTACAGAAGTGAAAGGACTGTCACTGAGAGAAATAACATAAATAAAGGTAGGAACACTGGCTGACTAAGACAAACCACCTTGAAATAGAGACTGTTCATTTGTTAGCATCAACACACACTGGGGTGTCACTATGGCTGGTGTTGCACAGCCGTCATGCCAGAGAGCGTGCACTCTGCAGTAGGGAGACAAAACAGGAGCAGGTGGCACAAGCTCAGCTGCAGCTGGAGTTACACAAAAGTCTTTAGCAGAACCAAAATCTCTGAAGCCCTGTTCCAGTGCTCTGACTATTTGAAAAGGGGTCGTCTGTTTCATATCAGCTCATGTCCTCAGAAACTAGTAAGGACAAAACAGAAAGGCTGTGGTGCAAGACTGCAAATATAAGACCAACATCATAGCATTTAATACATGAGTGAAGCACAAGAACAGATGCAGAAACTGGTTTGACTCACATTGGTGTAACCACAGCTAGGTTCATCTGACCTAACCCATATTCCAATTCAGACACAGTTATTCATAGTTCCTCTCACAGAGAGAAGGGATTATTTTTAGAGACCAAATCATGTGGTCAGTTTTTAGACATCCACTTTAGGATGGTAACAATTTAATCCTTACAGTGCCTGTTTCTGACTGCCCTTTAGAAATCTGGGTGGAGACACATACATCCAGTTAAACAAGTTCCACCAGGATATCTCACACTGTGGGAATTGGTAGGTTGCATCACACACTATGGCACTGGAAGGCAGCTGCCTTAAGCTCTCTGAGAACTAAGCTATGTATTTCTGACAAGACCCTATTTGTATAGAGCAGTAATGGCTCACCTATTCTGCATTTGAGATGAATGGCATTGCTGCTTTCAAGGTTGAGAAGGGAAGTGGACAGGATCTGGGCTGTTCTCAAGCCCATTTGTATTTTTCAATAGTTGTATCAATGGCAACAGCTGAGATGGGATGATGCAGAAATATAATACTAATGGACATGTTAATGAGCCTTATTAATGAGGGATAATTTTAATTTAAAAAACGAAATTAAGCAAATCTGCACAGTGTAGGGGAGAGCTTCAGGTGTAGATGAATGTATCAACAACTCTAAGATGAGGCTAGGAAAAAACATGCTGCAGAAATACAACACTACAAATGGAGGTTGGTGGTTGATTCATGTAACTGCCAAAACTTCTCTAAGAAAGAAACATCTCCAGAGTAGAGACTTTTGGCACAAACTGAGAAGGCATCTTGGAGGAAGGATCTCTCCATACTTCTGCTTCTTTGCATAAGTGTCTGCAGCCACTGTTTGGAAGAAGATAACCAACTAACAGACCTCTAGACTAATCTGGAATGGACTCCTTATCAGAATGCTTGCCTTCCAGGTGCAGTGATTTTTCAGGTTTTTTTCAGACTGTTGTGTCTGATGACAGATAGAAACCCTGCTGCTTCCTTTCCAGACTTCTGAAAGAACCTTTTTTATAAACTATCAAATTCAGAGCTCTGCCAAAAGACTGGAGTATAGCAAGCTCAATGCTGCATGTAGGAAATGGAAAACACCCAGGCTATCATCTTGCCTGTAGACAAGCCAATAGTAAACATGCCCTAGAGCGCAGTGAAGACAAGAGCAATTCTAAAGTGGAAGAGGGAACAATGCACAATCTGTGCTTTTATCATAGATACTTCATGTCTAACTGAATTGGTGTTTTTCCTTATGTGGAATAATTGCTGGAGGTGACTTAGAAATTAAACTTATATTCATATATTAAGAAAAGGTACAGCATCGAAGAAACTTTCAGGACGGAGTGCAGCTGATGTGTAAGGGATACATTCCACACAAGTTCAGTAGGCAAACTTAGGTGTTGGTAACACCAGGGGAGTCTGATGTGCTGACTCTAAGAGAAACTGCACATGGGATGGAGTGGAGTGGAGACACTGTGGCCAACCTCTGTGATAAAATGGGAACCTGAAAGTCTTACGGAACTCTTGAAGATCTTATGGAACTGATAAGCTGCCTAATCATAGAATCATAGAATCATAGAATGGTTTAGGTTGGAAGGGACCTTGAAGATCATCAAGTTCCAACCCCCCTGCCACAGGCAGGGATACCTCTCACTAGACCAGGTTGCCCAAGGCCACGTCCAGCCTGGCCTTGAATACCTCCAGGGATGGGGCTTCAACAACCTATCTGGGCAACCTGTTCCAGTGCCTCACCACCCTTAAAGTGAAAAACTTCTTCCTAATGTTTAATCTAAACCTGCCCTCTTCCAGCTTAAAGCCGTTCCCCCTCGTCCTATCACTACATGCCCTAGTAAAAAGTCCTTCCCCAGCTCTCCTGTAGGCCCCCTTTAGGTACTGGAAGGCCGCAATAAGATCTCCCCGGAGCCTTCTCTTCTCCAGGCTGAACAGCCCCAACTCTCTCAGCCCCTCCTCATAGGAGAGGTGCTCCAGCCCTCTGATCATCCTTGTGGCTCTCCTCTGGACACGCTCCAGCAGGTCCATGTCCTTCTTATGTTGGGGGTTCCAGAGCTGGATGCAGTACTCCAGGTGGGGTCTCACGAGAGCGGAGTAGAGAGGCAGAATCACCTCCCTTGACCTGCTGGCCACACTTCTTTTGATGCAGCCCAGGATACGGTTGGCCTTCTGGGCTGCGATCGCACACTGCTTGCTCATGTCGAGCTTCTCATCAATCATCACCCCCAGGTCCTTCTCCTCAGGGCTGCTCTCCAGCCATTCTCCGCCGAGCCTGTATTTGTGCTTGGGATTGCCCCGACCCAGATGTGGGACCTTGCACTTGGCCTTGTTGAACTGCATGAGGTTGGCTTGGGCCCACCTCTCAAGCCTGTCCAGGTCCCTCTGGATGGCATCCCTCCCCTCCAGCGTGTCTGCCTCGCCAAACAGCTTGGTATCATCAGCAAACTTGCTGAGGGTGTACTCTACCCCACTGTCCATGTCGCTGACAAAGATGTTGAACAGTACGGGTCCCAGTACTGACCCCTGAGGAACGCCACTCGTCACTGCTCTCCACTTGGACACCGAGCCGTTGACCGCAACCCTTTGAGTGCGACCATCCAGCCAGTTCTTTATCCACCGAGTGGTCCATTTATCGAATCCATGTCTCTTCAATTTAGAGACCAGGATATCGTGTGGGACAGTGTCAAACGCTTTGCACAAGTCCAGGTAGATGACATCAGCAGATCTTCCCTTGTCCACTGCCACTGTAACCCCTTCATAGAAGGCCACCAAATTTGTCAGGCATGACTTGCCCTTGGTGAAGCCATGTTGGCTCTCGCCAATCACCTCCTTGTTTTCTGTGTGCCTCAGCAGAGTTTCCAGGAGGATCTGCTCCATGATCTTGCCAGGCACAGAGGTGAGACTGACTGGCCTGTAGTTCCCCGGGTCTTCCTTGTTTCCCTTTTTGAAAATAGGGGTTATGTTTCCCCTTTTCCAGTCGGCAGGAACCTCGCCAGACTGCCACGACTTCTCAAATATGATGGCTAGTGGCTTCGCGACTTGATCTGCCAGTTCCCTCAGGACCCGCGGATGTATCTCATCAGGATGTATCTCATCAATCTCTAATTGCTACTCTGAGCCAACAATCTGTCATTTTTTGACAAAATGCTATCCTTTGGGTAAATTTTGCTCATTATAATCTCATTATAATCCAAAACACACCTCCATCCCAAAAGCTAACCACGTCCAAGATGCAACCACCCCTCACTGACCTTGCGCCCTGAAGTTTTCCTAATCTATACCTTTAAAAGCGAAGCGAGAAAATTTTACACCAATCATAACAAAGGTATGTATGACTGTATGACATGTATGTATGACATGAGTCCCTCAAGCTCCACCTGAAAGGTAAAAAATAGTATAAAAATAGCTTAAGAGAGGAGGGATGTCAGTCCGCAGTGAGGAGGATACTATCGCTGACCACCTCTGACTTCTGGGATCAGTCGACGGGCTGAGCCTCTCTTCCCCCCATAGGGATGCTTGTGAGTAAGGTTTGAACACTTGGTTAAACCAAGTGCTTCCCCAGGAAACTTAGAAATCTCTATAGAGTTGCTTTATGACTTAACGCATTTGTAGCCAGGCTTTATTACTTTCTTAGTATTCGCACATGCTTTACAGACAGTAACTTTATCACTGGCAATCCAAAAGAACTTGTGCATTTGTTGCTTCAATAAACTACACTTTTCATTAATCTAGCCATGAAAGTTCTCATTGAACAAGACAGGAATAAACTCCTTAAGTGTGGCTGTGCTAGTTCATGGAATGCAACTAGACAGAAGGTGTATAGTGTTATTAGTGCATCTGTAATCATGATAGTTTGATATGTATTGACCACAACCGGACTTCTAACACTGAATTGGGCATCACTCAGAGTCTAAGTCTAGCCACCCACAGTCCCTCTGATATCAGAGGACAAGCTGGGGGTTTATTTTCTGCAAATTACTTTGCCCTTTAACACAACACCTTCATCACTTATTTTCTAGACAAAGGAAATGCACTAGTTTTCCTTTGTCTGGATTTCAAGGAAGCATTGATCAGCTGCCAGATACGAGACTTTCACTTAGGATGAGGAGAACGAGAACGAGAATTATGTAAAAGAGCTGGAGTTCAGGAGACAACTGGCAAAAATAAGACAAGAGCAAATAGCACTGAAAGAATTCAGCTTGAGGGATACTGAACACCTCAAGTAATGTCAGGGAAATGACATCCACTACACTGATGCTGCTGTGTGACACAAGGGTTCCAGTACAAACAAGTTTGTTCCATGGCTGGGAAAAGACAGTGAGGGGAGGATAAGTTTCTTGAGTGTGTTTCTGGTGTCTAATCAAGAGCTGAGTGTAAAATATTTTTTTTCAATTGGTAGTGACTCAAATTTGAGTGTTTTGCCTTCACCTAACTGAGACAGACATTTTATTAAAACTTTAAAGCAATCTTTCCTTGAGACCTTTGTCCTTTTATAAACTTGGCTGAAATCAGCTGTTTTATAAACCTGGCTGAAATCAGCTGACAGGTTCAAAATTTTGGAAGGGAACAGAAAAGCTGGCATAGCTTTTCTGCACACCCACACACTTTATTCCATAGCCTTTTCCCTCGAGAAAGCCTGGTTTAAAATATTCATCTATATATAAATAATGTATTAAATTATTTATAACATAGTACATTTAATTATAATTAAATATTAATTATAATACTAAAAAGAAGCAGACTAAAAAGAGCATTTGAAGAACTGAAAGTGTAAAGCATTAAACAAAGTTGTCACAAAGTGATGTTCTACATTGCTACTAGATGTTCAGAGCTCTCACATGTTAACCCCCTCAGCTTGCAAGCCTTTTGTTTGATACTAAATTTGGGAACTCCCTTCTCTGGAGGAAAATGGAAGACCAGGTGAGCTGGCATGGAGATGTCTGCTGTTGCTGCTTACAACGTTGAATCTGTCCTTGAAGATAGAACAAACACATGAAGGAAAGAGGAAAGCCAAAGTACAATAGAAAATACAGCTTCCTTGGCTTAGCACTGAGTGTCCATCTTTGCAGATCCCCTTTGCTGGTGAAGGACACAACCAGCACCTGTGCAAAGTCTCAGGCTCTGCATAAGATTGCTATCCTCACATGCAGTCCTAAAGACCTCATTGTCCAGCTGAGGAGAAGGGTACTCTACTCAACTGAAATGTTTCATCAGTTTGGTAGAATATTTTGTCAAGGATGAAACTGTATCATGGGAATCAAATTATGCAGGAAGTACCTTTCTTGCTTTTGAAACAACCAACAACATGCTCAGATACAGAGGAAGTAGGCATCTTGCAGGGCTTTCAGCTTCACCTAGAGACTTAATTTCTCTTTGTGGTCTACTCTCCTGCTCTCTTGGTAGTGTATTCTCTCTCATCTCACAATCCCTCTCCTGTCCTGTTCCTTTTCAGAATAGGAACCAGTTTTTAATCCAGGTCAATGGAATCCTCTTCTTAATAGGAACTTTTAGGGACTTGCATAAAGCCCAAAATTAATAAATAATAATCAAGCACACAGCACAGAACTGTGGTGGTAAGGTTCACATTAGCATTTCCTGTCTTTTGAGTGTCCACCCATGCAACATTTATACCCTTTTAACACAGGTTTTCTGGGGGAGTTTGAAATTGTTTGTGAAGCACTTTGCGCATGAAAGACCTCTGTTTAAATGACACATATATATTATTAATAGTAATAATGCAGGTGCAGCAGCAGGCAAGCATGATTGCCTTTTTGAGGATCACAAATGCTTCCCACCAATAAGAACAAAAAAGTGTTTCAAGCTCTAGCTCAGAAATATACATAACCCCTTTGGTACCAAATTCTTGGCTCAAAACCAAATAAAATATGAGGAAGCCAGAGTGGTATGAGGAACAGTTAAGCAGAGAGTTAAGCTGGCTGATGTCCTGTACATTGGGGACACCCAGTGATCCATAATAAAGAAAGCCTCCTAGCACCTAAATGTGAAGCGGAGTTTTTAGGTCCCTGTGCACTGTGAAATGAAAGAGACTGAAGGATGTATGTTATTTTAGCTGGCACAAGTAAAAGCAGCAAAAAGGTAGCAGCAAAAGAGTCTCTAGCACAAGCTAACAAGCAGCATGTCAGTCCCCTGCCTGTTAATCCAGTCACCATCTCCACAACTTCCCTTCGTCCCAGGAACCAACATGTGAGAGGCGCCTACACTAGAGACACGTCAGCAAGGTCTCCCTCCTCTTATCCTGCTCAACAGGGAAAATTGTGTAATCTACACTTCCGTCCTGTCCTTCCCCACAGGCCCAACGTGCTGCTGAAGATACGCAGACAAAGAAGACCCCAGGTATCTATACACCTCCTCACCCCATGCTGGTCTAGTGAAGAGCAAAGTTGGCTTCTGCTCTCCTTCGTGATCCTTGTATCACACCTGAGCAACCTTAGGAAAAATAACACAAAGGGAGCAAACATCGTCAGTGCTTTACCGCTTGGCAAGTCAGTGTCATAAATCCCTCTGCTGAAGATTCTGAAAGAAAACAAACAGGAACTGTCTTCACTGCTCGGGCCAGCTCTCGGGAGTCCCAGACTTTGCAAGTAACAGAGAAAGTCTGGAGAAAGGAAAACTTTCCCTTGGTTGAAGAGGAACAAGTTAGAGAACAATTAAGTAAACTGGACACCCACAAGTCCATGGGGCCTGATGGGATGCACCCGCGAGTGCTGAGGGAGCTAGCAGAAGTCATTGCTGGGCCACTCTCCATCATATTTGAAAGGTCCTGGAGAACAGGTGAGGTGCCTGAGGACTGGAGGAAAGCCAGTGTCACTCCAGTCTTCAAAAAGGGCAAGAAGGATGACCCGGGAAACTACAGGCCAGTCAGTCTCACCTCGATCCCTGGAAAGATAATGGAACAGCTTGTTCTGGGCGTCATCTCTAAGCATCTGGAGGAAAAGAAGATACTCAGAAGTAGTCAACATGGATTCACCAAAGGGAAGTCATGTCTGACTAATCTGATAGCCTTCTATGATGGCATGACTGGATGGGTGGACGAGGGGAGGGCAGTGGATGTTGTCTACCTTGACTTCAGCAAGGCTTTCGACACTGTCTCCCACATCATCCTCACAGGCAAGCTTAGGAAGTGTGGGTTAGATGAACGGACAGTGGGGTGGATTGAACAGTGGTTGACAGATAGAGCTCAGAGGGTTGTGGTTAGTGGTGCAGAGTCCAGTTGGAGGCCAGTAACAAGTGGTGTCCCTCAGGGGTCAGTACTGGGTGTAGTCCTGTTCAATATATTCATCAATGACCTGGATGAAGGGATGGAGTGTACCATCAGCAAGTTTGCTGATGACACAAAACTGGGAGGGGTGGCTGACACGCCGGAAGGCTGTGCCACCATACAGCGTGACCTGGACAGGCTGGAGAATTGGGCAGAGAGGAACCTAATGAAATTCAACAAGGGCAAGTGTAGGGTACTGCATCTGGGGAGGAATAACCCCATGCATCAGTACAGGTTAGGGGCTGACCTCCTGGAGAGCAGCTGTGCGGAAAGGGACCTGGGAGTCCTGGTGGACAACAGGATGACCATGAGCCGGCAATGTGCCCTGGTGGCCAAGAAGGCCAATGGCATCCTGGGGTGTATCAAGAAGAGTGTGGCCAGCAGGTCGAGGGAGGTCATCCTCCCCCTCTACTCTGCCCTGGTGAGGCCGCATCTGGAGTACTGTGTCCAGTTCTGGGCTCCCCGGTTCAAGAAGGACAGGGAACTGCTGGAGAGGGTCCAGCAAAGGGCTACAAAGATGATTAGGGGACTGGAGCATCTTTCTTATGAGGAAAGGCTCAGGGACTTGGGTCTTTTTAGTCTAGAAAAAAGAAGACTCAGAGGGGATCTTATCCATACTTATAAATACTTAAAGAGAGGGTGCCAGGTAGATGGGAACAGTCTTTTTTCAGTGGTGCCCAGTGATAGGACAAGTGGTAACAGGCACAAACTGGAGCACAGGAAGTTCCATCTCAACATGAGGAGGAACTTTACTCTGAGGGTGGTGGAGCACTGGAACAGGCTGCCCAGAGAGGTTATGGAGTCTCCCACACTGGAGACATTCAAAACCCGCCTGGACACCGTCCTGTGCAACCTGCTGTAGGTGTCCCTGCTGTGGCAGGGGGGTTGGACTTAGATGATCTCCAGAGGTCCCTTCCAACCCTGACGATACTGTGATACTGTAACTACCATGTGCCACACAGCCACTGGAGCAGCAGGGCTCAGGGCTAGGACTGGGCCATCGGATCACTCAGCTAGACATTTACTGGCCAACTGGCACTAGATAGTCTCCTCCCCTTCCAGAGGACTTGAGATCAAATCTTTAGCAAGACACAGCTAGACAAGCTCTGACAGACTACAGGGGAGTTTGTTTCACCAAGTCCGATTTTAGTTTCAAGCCCTTTTCTGTCCTGGCATACTACCCTCCTTCAGAAATTGCTCCCGCAAAACCTCTCACTCCAGACTCCAGTTACAGAGAGCATGTAGGTATTCCTGAAGACAATGGAGTGAATATTAGACAGTGTTCGTCCCTGTATTACTGATTAGTTTCCTACATCTGTGCTTATCTAAATTAGACTTCAAATTAGAAGCAGATATTTGCACTTTCCTGACTTCCCCTCCCCTGGATATCTAAATTCAGACTCATGGGCAGATCCCTCCTCTTCTCTGCGTTGGTAAAGACGCCAACGTGACTGCTGGCTGATTGATGGTAAGGTGCATCCACACCTGCCTCAAGCCAAAAATCACCAGCAGTATTTGGTATGGCTCCAGATTGTTCTGGAGGTGCCAAGTTAAAAACCGACTGGCATCTGTAAAAAAATTCATGACAAAACTCCCTCCAGGACTTTGGATAACAACTTCTGTTGGTGCCCTGGAAGGAAAAGCTATCCAGCACACTTGAGGAGAGTGGTACTCAGAGAAGGAACATGGACCAAGTTATGCATCATCTTCTACCTGCTCCCCACTCTGAAGCTCCATGGGGATGCAAGCAAGTAAAAAACCTGCAGGTCTAACACTGTTCCCACAAGCCAGATGGGTATAGGAGATGCTGGCAAAGCTACAGCACTGGTCACTTATTCCTGCATTACCAAAGTGTAATAGAAAGCTGTGACTGGAGAAAATGAGAAAGGACAGCTCTCCTCCCATTTCAAGAAGGCCACATCTCCACCTCACCCTAGAGATCCTGAATGTGCTCTGTCTGAAGAGCACACTATCTTTATCATAAATTGATCACATCTCCATTTTAACACCAGTCATGATTTTTGTAAAGATGAACACATCAGGTATGATGTGAATGGCACGTAATCTGTTACGACAGATACTTCAGAACAAACCACAGAAAACAGCCACCCTCAAAGGCAAACAAACCTTTTAAACTGCTTATGTTACATCTCTACTACATAATGCACCATTGCAAAAAGTACCTGAGCTTCCCTCTCACAAACCATCTCCAGAATTATGATCAGCTGCGCAGCACAAGGCTAGTCTCACCAAACCCCGAATTATATAGCCATACTATTTTTAGTGCCAAGGCTCTAATGCAAAGATACAAAGATATTCCTGCCCAGATCAAAGCCAGTGCACATAGCTCAAGGTACTCCTTGTCCCTGTCTTGTGAGGGATAGGTATCCTTTATCTGTGAAGGAGACGGGGCATTCAGGCAAATGTGCACATGGATCCTCTCTCATGTAGTAGTAAAAATCAGGACTCTGCAGAAATACTGGTATAAGATCCTTCTTCCCCATGCTTGAATCCCCTCAGAGACTTCTTGCTGACACTCCCTATTACCTACTGGATGGCCAGTAGGATGGGATGTTTTCACCTGGTTAAGCAGTTTTATACATATATCTGAGCTATTTGCTGTCTATTCCTGTTTCATCATCTCTGCGATCATTACAGTTGAGTGAGAGAAAATATTTCTAATTCACAGTACCCTCTTCAGCTGCAACATTCACACACAGGATCCATTTCACCATAGTGGTCTCATGTACTGCCACATCAGCCTTAAACACAAATAGTAGTTGTTCGTTGGGCAGCTAGATTATGAGCTGTTCATAGAGATTTAGATTTACCAAGGCGCATAAAACTTTGTAGCCATGTGAAATAATGACACATTGAACACAGATATCGGAAATGAAGTCGCTACAAAGCCAGTAAAGCTATAAAGACATTTGAAGAGAGCAAAGCAGATTTGATGTGGGAAATTAGACAGGAACAATTCTTGTATTTGGAATGGTGAAACACCATCATGCCATCAACACTTTCTCTATGGAGTGACCTGTTTGGAAACTCATTCTCCAAGGTGTTCCCAAGGAGATCACAGAATTTACCAAGAGTTACTTAGGTTTGTTCATATGACTGAGTTTGGGCCCACAAAATCCTACCTGTCTTCTATTAGAAGTCTAGTGTCTGGTTGTAGTACAGCTTTTCAAGCATACATACGCAAACCCTCAGCATCAGTCTTCCAGCCTTAGTGAAATCCATCCTAGTCTTTGCAAAATAAATCCCAATTCACCACAGTCAAAAGCTGTTGTCAGTTTACTCTGAGCAAAATAAGCTGGTAGAAGATACATGAACACTTACAGGCTTGTACTTGCGTGGGATCAAGCACCTCACTGGGGAACAATCATAGATCACCACAACCATTAAGGGCAGAAACACAGTATTAGAGGACTAAACCACAAAGACTCCAACCCCAAGCCCGCAGAAGTCAGCCAGATTTTTTCTAATGACTTCCATACACTCTGAAATTTGAAAGAATAAACCATTCTGATCCCTATTTTGCTAACAGAGTTAGCTATAGCTAACTATGTAACAGCTATATAGTTAAATACAAATAGCTAACCCAGTAATAGCTATATAGCTACTACTTGAATCTATATCAGCTGTTAGTTATACTCATAAGCCCTGATATATTCTCTGTATAGGTGGACTTAAGTGATGAAGCTTCTTCCTGTTTTTGGAACCAAAACCTGTAATTGTTTTAACGAAGAATGCTAACTTAGATTGTCTTAGTTGTGAATACTGTTGCATAAATTTCAGCAGCATGAAGGGATTTAGCATACAAAGTGCAGTGTTAAACAGCAATGAATTAAGTCAGATGGCAATATTTGTCAAAAGAACCAGGTTGTAGGTTAGACACCTTGTAGCATTTTATTAATGAGCTGGAAGACAAGGGTCAACAGCATGCTAGTTAAATTCACAAAAACACTGAATTTGGAAGTGTTATTACCATCTCATCAGGAGTGCTATGAAACACAGACAGGAAAAAGAAATGCATGGTTCACTTGGAAAACGCCACGTTCCTGCATCGGAGAAAAAGATTCAGCTCCTCTGTGGAGAGAGGATATTTCCTTGAGGGCACATAATTAATGAGGAATAGTTTGTCTTCTTTACAAACTGAGCTTAGGTGGGGTTTGAACATAATTACTGTGCTTAATTTGCACCTTGAGAAACATTTAGGAGGTTTATGTCTTTGTTGGTTGTTTGGTTTGGGTTTTGGGTTTTTTTTTGGTTTTTTTTTGTTTGGTTGGGGTTTTTTTGTTTTTTTTGTTTGTTTTTTTGGTTTTGGTTTGGGTTTTTTGTTTGTTTGTTTTCTATTTTGTTTTGCTCTGCTTTTAAAGAAGCTGTAACTAACCTTTCTTACAATAGCCACAAGCCAGATTACATTCCTTGTTAGAGGGAGAACAATCCAGAGAATATCATAAGGCCTCTCTTTCACAAAAAATCTGAAAATCAAGATCAGATGAGCTTTTGCTGTTCTGCTTCACAGGAGATTTCCATCTTCCCCAGACTCACCCTCAGAGGCTGCATTTTGGTTTGACAGGTATACTGCCCTAGTGTGATTCCCTACCTGACACTATCCCCTGGCACTTGGAGCTGTAAGTCCTGTACTACTGTGGGTCAAACATTCATGTAAGCCGAGTGGCTTGGCAGGGAACAAGCTATAGCAATCTTTGTTTGTGTTGTCAATACTTTGGGCCATTCTTTAAAGTGTAAGCAAACTAAAACGAGTCAAGTGATAGTGACCTTCTGTTGCCTCTTGGAGTACCATCCTCCCCTGGACTGCTCTCGTGGAATTACCCGGAGACTTGCTGCAGAGCAGATCTAGCAGCATGTCATCCAAAATGATATCCTTCAAAGGTCTGGTGTCACATCAAAACACAGCAGAGCCATTATGGGCACAATAGACAAGGGTGGCCGTCTCCCATCTTTCATGAACTCTCAGGAGGTCAGCCCAGCATACATGGCTAATGGTAATCTTCGGCAGAAAACAAAGTGTTTGGTGAAGCCCACTCCTTTGCCTTCCAAGACTGCTGCAAGTATTCTTACTGGACAGCAAGGACCATGCTAGTTCCTTCCACCAGGAATTTGCTTTCAGGGTGTTCATACCTGTTGTCCTGTAGGAAGATTCCTCATCCGTCTCTGTCATGCTGCATCCTGCACAGGTCTCTTTGACCTTCAGCCATAGCTTCCTAAGAGCAGGACATGGAAACAGACACTGTCCATATGCCCTGGACAGCTCTTTCTCTTAGCAAGAGCATTTTTGCTGCAGCAGCACCATTCTTTCACTCTGTCTTCATTTCTTCTTCCACTCACTGCATCAAAAAAGGTTTTCTCCTCCTCCTTTTGGCACTCAGACATGTTCTCCAGTCTAGGGACAGCTTCGCTCTGTTCCACAGGACTTTCCCAGTGCTCCTTATGCACATTTTCCTGATACCAAGCTCCTCCACAACTTGGCCTACCCTCCAGTAACCTCATATGGGTTGGTTCCCACCAGATAAGCTTTGCCTCCAAGCAGTTTTCATGAAGTCTCCATCAACCTCTTCCTTTTCCAGCCTAGGGATCTCTTCTCGTACCCAGTCTCAAGCTTCTTCCAGCTCACTTCACTGCTCTGCACTCCTCCTCCAAGGTCTTTTTTCTGCAAGTGTCTGTCTGTTCCTAGTCCTCCTTTTGGCATTGAACAACTCCTTTGCTCATCCTGATCCCACCTCCCTTATGTCACTACTGACTAGGCAAAAAGTTCACTCTGGAGTTGCACATCCTGCATCAGAAACATGGTGCTCAACAGCATGCTCAACAGCATGCACATATGTACCATATGAAATGAGTTACTTAAACTTGTGGAGATTTCCCATGCTGTGTATTAACAATACACATGTATGTATTAGCAATAACCAAAATCATTAAAGCTCCACCTGGGAGAAACATGACTCAGCTGTCATCACGAACAATACTTGAATTATATTTACAAACCAGCAGGTCAAACAGGGCCATGAGGTAGCTGCAGATATATCTAGCATTTTAGAGCAAATTTCAGTGTCTAGACTTAGACCCTAATGGTACTGAATCAACACTGCAATAACTCTGAACAGCAAGTGCCCCAACACTGGACATCTGCTAAAACATCATTTACAGAAGGTCCCATTCGTCACACTGAGAACCAGAAGATACCTGGGCATAGGTTCACAGCTCTGTTGTAGTAAACATTTTAGCTTGCTTGCAGTTCATGCACATTCAGGCTTGTCAATCAGCAACAGGAGCAACCATCTGCCTGCCCATCCAGCAGAGCAAATACCAAAAACATCGTCCACAGATATGCATTCAGACAAGCAGGCAGGCAGGTAACTTTGCGCTTTGTAATTGGGAAATTAAAAGGTGATGTGGATATTGATCAAGTGAAACAGAGGAGCTAGATTCTGTCTTTTCCTGCCTCTGCACAGCCTCAAGGACTTTCTTTTACAGGCCCAACTTCTAACTATTCCCCAGTACAGTACATCCCACTATATCAAAATGGTCAGCTGGAAGCAGGGACAAACTGCCTTCGCTCTTGTGTTGAAGTTGACAAGACATAAGCCACGTCCAATAGTTCAGAAACCATTTAGCCACTTCAATATAGATTTATTAGCTGAAGAGGATGTCTTATTTCAAAGTCTAATGGCATACTGTTAAACTGAGTGAAGTTAGGTTGTACCTCTTTGTCTAATGCTCCCAGCACAGATATGAGGATATTTTCTCACCATGTGTTCAGTTACTCCAGCCTCACAGCAGACAAAATATTTGCCTTTTCCTTCTGCTTTTGCTTTGCCTGGAAACAGACTCTTCAAAGATTAATAGATAACCCAGCAGCCCAGCAGAAAACCTCCAGGCACCTCAGAATTACAAGAAGAACACATTTCTGCACTCCAAGGAAATTCTGTAGCCTGTGGAAATAACTGCACTGTGGTGTAAAATAAAACCTCCCAGTTGGTTCAGTGCAGGTTCACCTGAAGCACAAGGGGATCTGACAGAAGAAACAAAGAACAGTGACAGGAAACAAGATCTGTAGGGCTCAGTTTGTTGAGTGTGATTTACAGAATGATCATCTAAAAGTCAAAGCAAGTTCAACTATCAGCTTTATGATACTGGTAATTTTGTCTTCACAAACTTTTGTAGTATAACAGCCAGATTCCAATAGTCAGATTTTCCATATATATTTTATCTGCTAATTATAAATGAGTGCCTCCTATTTGCTCCAGACTAAGTTTATCAGAGTATTTTTCTTTGAGAACTGGCAATGATATTTCCTACAGTCACACTCACAGGCCAGTTATTAAAAATTTTACAGCTGTAAGCTAATGTATCACGATTAGAACAGGACTCCTGTCTCACCACAGAGGCCTGTAATCCACACATCCATATGTTTTTCTTCATACTGATCTCTGGCTGCAACAGCAAAAAGCTCAGTTACTGCTAAGATCTCCTTGCAGCTGCTACATGCAAGGGTGAAATTCAGAACAACTAAAGTTGTTCCAGTCCCTCCTTCCCCCTCTGTTTCAAGCACAATGAAGAAGTGCAATCAATAAGAGGCTAAACCCCCCTTCAGCCACACAGCTGCTATGCTGAAGAGTATAAATGGGCCAGAAGTCTAAAGGTGTACTGTCGAAGGGAAAGGGGACCATGTGGAAACAGGACAGCATTATCTGCTGTAGGTATGCAAAGCAGGAATTTACAAGTCCAAGGGTGAAAGGGTAGAAAAGAGGCACTCCACACCAAGATGAAAGAGGCAGCAGCAGAATATATAGATGTTGGTGGGCATTATTTTCTAAGACAGTGCAGGAAGCAGACAGTTCTCCCAAACTACCTGTTACAACTACCCTAAGAAGAGTAGCAAAATGGGCCTGATTGAAAAACACTGTTCATCCAGAACACAGACAAAAAAGAGATTGTGCAGGCATCAGACATCTGAGGCAATGCTCTCTGCAAAAAACTGTGCTAGATTCTCTCCCTTCTATCAGTAGAGGATCCACTTGCAGAACTCTCTGCAGACAGATATCTTACTTGGTCCCTTTGGAGAAATAAATTCACTGCTTGGAGGGGGTGAGCCGGCTCTCTTTTCTGAGAGCAAAAAACCGAAATGTCGTTTTTCTTTACTCAGTTCAGCCTTAAGCTATCTTCAGGCTCAGAACAGATTTCAGAAAAAAAGGTCAGAGTTAATCTCTTCCCCAGCTTTTGCTTATCTCCTCTTTTCTGTTCGAAACCATCTTTTCTCTTTGTTACCCAAAACAGGGCCCTATCATGTTTGAGGCTTTGGTACCTCTTGTGGTCTAGGTACAGAATTGTCACTTGCCATCAGCATTGTCTATTAAGTGACTCGCTCAGCAGCTGTTCATGCCTGTCGCCTTCCTGAGGAGACTGAACTCTGCACACCCATCCCAAGTTGTCTACAATCACAATTTCCCACTTTCTCTAAATGTAGGATGAGGAATAGGTACATTAAGAGAAAGGGCTTGCCCAGGTCAGCACTAAGTCAGAAGAAAGCATTTCAGTCCAAACTTCCAGCCCTGGTTTCAGCTGCTTGGATCCAAAGTGCTCTTATAACAGGTGCAAAGTGAATACAGAGTTCAATTAGCGTACATTAAATAGTTTAATGCAGAGGACCTCCCTTTTGATTCATAATGCATGGAGTTGGTCTGTGTTCTTTAATTTTTTGTTTCCCATCAGTGTCTTAAAAGCATTGAGAAATTTTCAACTGCCCTCATATTTTTCACGGTTTCTTATTTTTCAGTTCATCTGGAGCCTTTACTTTTGCATACTTGTTTGCAATCAGGACCACTTCACGGTCACATTTCCACTTCAGTGTAATATCCACCTCATTACGAAAACCACATATAGCTCCCCGAGAAACTATACCATTTATTCCAGTAAAGGAAACAATCAGCGTGAGAGTATTATTAGTCCCACTGTATTTTCAGTCATAGTGGATTTATGATTTATGATGGCTTCTTTAGAGTTTGGTGTGCTGTTTGTTCCACAGGTCAACCTCAAGTTAGCAAAGGAAAATCTGACTAAAGATTTAGAGAAGTTCAATAGAATCTGTATTTAAATTAAAATAAACTGGTTTTGCAGAACACTGAATTAAACAAAGGAAGTATAATCTGACTCTTACCTCATCTTGTCTCCCTGCAAGAAGTTTACCAGGTTTACCTTTTTTCCTTTCTCGCTTGTTTCCTAAGAAGTAACATTTCTAATGGACGTCAGTGGGTCTGAAAGGGCGCTGGATGCAGATATCAAAATTAACTGAAGCAAGTCAAGCTACTAAAATTCTGATTAGGACTGGTCCCTGAATAATCAAAGTCGAGTCATTAAAATGGGATAATCAGAACAATTTCCATCCATGCATAAGAAATGTCTTGTGTTCTAGGAGTGGTATCTCCCACAAGCTGTTATACCTGATCAGGGATAATTCTGTTTTGAATGAAAAAACTTTTTGATAAGGTCACCCAAGCCACCCTGGGTGTACTGTCAGGCTTGAAACTTCTCCCAATATGCCCATGTTACAGGACTGCAGCTGCAAATATAAAAGATGAGTACGCAAATGGGAAATAAGAATGACTCTGTAGCAGGATCACTCAACCAAATGAAGCTGATCTGCATGTTTGTGTCCAGAAGGTGGCAAAGATCTATTCTCCAGCATCAGCTAAAGCATCATCTCTTAGCATTGTAATGTTTTCTGGGCTCTCACAAGTGAAATTAATGCAAATTTTGGGAACACAAGTCCTTTGACAGCATAGCATCTTGCCTAGACTGTGAATGGTCACCCTCAGGAAGTCATATTTTAGAAATAATGATGCCTCTGAAGGCTGGCTGTAGTTTCTTACTGGGATACACTTACCCACTGCAGACAAACCCTGGTGTCCCCCAGGCATGCCCTGACCTGGAAGCTACATCCACAATCTCTATTCCAGTTCGGCCCCTTGAAGCTGTGGTACTCCCTGTCAGCCCTTCTCCACCCAAAGTGCCCTGAGAGACAACATCTAGACCAGAAACAGAAACTTCCTCTCCACTCTTCACAGGCACAGGGCTTGATGACGGCACGGGCGAAGTAGGGATGCTGAAGAAAGATGTAAACCTAGACAAACTTTTCTGGAAGAAAAGGAAGAAGAGACACCTTGATGATCAGAGGGCTGGAGCACCTCTCCTATGAAGACAGGCTGAGAGAGTTGGGATTGGAGAAGAGAAGGCTCCAGGGAGACCTTATAGTGGCCTTCCAGTACCTAAAGGGGGCTACAAGAAAGATGGGGAGGGACTCTTCATAAGGGAGTGTAGCAATAAGATGAGAGGTAACAGTTTTAAACTGAAAGAGGGTAGATTTAGATTAGCTATTAGGAAGAAATTCTTTACTGTGAAGGTGGTGAGACACTGTAACAGTTTGCCCAGAGAAGTTGTGGAGGCCCCATCCCTGGAGGTGTTTAAGGCCAGGGTGGATGGGGCTTTGAGCAACCTGGTCTAATGGGAGGTGTACCTGCCCATGGCAGGGGGGTTGGAACTAGATGATCTTCAAGGTCCCTTCCAAACTAAACCATTCTATCATTCTATTATTTTATTTCCACAGTGAATTAGATAAAATAGGAAGAATAAGATAAAATAGGAAAGGCCTATATGAGGGTGTTAAAAATAACAAAGACATTTTACCTGATGAAAAGAATGTTTTGCAAATTAGCAAGCCCATCTGCTGCTTTTCATGTTCATGGACTTAATTACACAATGCAAGGCTGGTACCTGCATAGAATCAGGAAAAAGCAGAATTGATTCACTAGGACTGCTGAATAAAATACAGTTTTCACAGTTGTGTAGAGCCAATGACAAAGCAGGTGCAGCAGGCTGGTAGGGTAACACAGATATAAATGTATAATCCACAGTCCAGAGCTTTGGTATGCTGGCTGTGGAAAGACTGACTTCACCAAATTTGCTGAACGTCTTTATATGAGTATCTGGACTCACAGAGAGCCACAGAAAACACTGATTGATGGATGTGCTCTATTCCAAGTCAATGCAGCGGCATATTTTTTCTGACAGCATGTGTCCTAACTTAGGATTCAGCTTTCTGCTGCCCATACCAACAATACCTAGGATGCTGTCCTGCAGTGAGCCAGACCTAGCATCCAAATGCTCATGTTTCCAAATGGCTCCCGTTGTTGATTATTTCCCACAAATTCCTGTATGTCATGCCAAAGCAACTTTCCCTGACCCACTGTAAAGATGGTTCTGACATCAAGTTGGGTAGGTTGCCCACAGTTCATAGTAGTAGTTGGGTTAGCTCAGATGTTCCTATAGGATCCTTTTCTTCACTCATCCACTCCTAACCCCCAAAGTATTTCTTGTACCTATTGCAAGAAGAAAAATTCTGCATCAACAGAGGCTGGCAGTTCACTTGAGGATAACAGATAGAATAGCACGGTAATTGGCTTCTATTCATGTTTCCCTAGGACCACTGCCATGAAAACAGCCCAAACTCACAGAAGGCTTCTGAAGACAAAGTTTGTTGCTAGAAACAGCACTGTATTGATGCAGCGCCAGATTTTCTCTGCTTCTTTCATCTTAATTCATAATCTCATTATACAAAGTTACAAATAAAACCCAACCCACATCCAATTACAGAAATTCAAAATGCATCCAGAAATAGGAAGGGGGCAAGCTCACAATTAGCAGAGTCTTTAATGCAGTTTCATAAAGCCCATAGCAATTAAGTTGCAAAGTACTGTAATTTACATAAACAAACAAAAACAGGGCTGGGTGTAGGAATGTTTGCTTCAAAAACAAAATAGATGCCACAAACAGCTCTAACATAAGACATTGCTTAGTGATTCTGGCTGCTCCCTGCACAGACTTGGCTTCCTTCCAGATGGGACAGCATTTGAGAAAGAGAGGCTGGAAAAGGATGGACTTTTTCTACCAGAGGTTCCCACTCCAGGCACAACAGCTAAAATATGCTAAGAGCTATGGGACGGGTAAGAAAAATCTCTTCCACATCAGTGTCTGGCCCCAGAAAGAGCATCAATGAAACATGACACAAAATGAGAACATCACCCCACATTTTAAGTGACAGCCTCTGACTACACCCCTGAAACTTCAGCAGGAATGTTAAAAAACTCAGCATTTACACATTTTGCTGGACAGCAAATCACTACAATGAAAGGGTGCTTACAGGTGCTTACAAATGCCAGATCTCCCCCCTATCTGCTGCCATGGTAAGAGGTGTCTGGGCCCCATAAGAAGAGGGAACCATAAATCACCCTCTGAAGCCCTCTTTGAGGAATAACTTCATTGGGAAAAGCTACTCTGCATGCTCATCGAATATCTCATCAACTGCCTGGTTAGTGTTGTGGCTGCTCAAGACAATGGGACTCAAAGCTCCTGCACAACCTTTGGGCCATGTTGTCTAATTTGAGTGTGCAGGGGTCAGTCCTGGCCCCAAAGGCCAAAGTTTTCCTATGAACAACTGGTCTTTCAGGAGTCAAAGAGAAAACACCAGTCCTCCAGACTGTTTTTCAGCTAACTGCCTGACAGGTAGGGGCTCCGGGACTTCCAGCTTACTTCAGGCAGGCTGGTGAAAACAGGGAGAAACTTGTCTCAAAAGTACATTCATAGGCTGAAAGAGAAATGTGTCATCTCCCTTTTGCATCAGAGTGAAAAATGTGTGGAAATGTCACAATATCCCCACAGGAGAGAAATACCAGTTTTAACCAGCTCACCTCTGAAATTCATCAGCATTCTAGTGCGCTTGCTGCCACTCCAGACAAAACCAGAGCAGCTCATCTTTCCCATCTGTGCATGGAAGCCTCAACAGGCTGGAGAGAGGAATTACAAAGTGATTCCATCTCCTATCTCTTCAGCCTCCTCTCATTAAAGCTTTAGCAGATCACAGAAAGAGTACAATAGCATCAACCACAAGGAAGGCTTTTACTGGTGAGAAAGTGGGAATATTGGTATTTAAGAATAGCGAATGGCCTTAAGAAGAATTACATTCCTTACATTCCACAACAATTTCACAGCTTAAAAATTGGAAAAAAAATCAGCTGTACTAAAGTTCTGTAAATTTCACATCAGCAATCTCTAAAGTGTTTTCCAGCTGTTTTCCTCACAGAACTGTAAATACTCGAGATTTTAAGTATTATTATGCAAAGGCTGAAACACTTGCAGATCTCATGCTTCCCCAGAAGCATCCAAATATTCCGGGGAAATGCTTTAATTATTTCTCAGTCCTGTATAATCTCTCAACTGTTTTAAAAAACATGCTGAATGACACAAGACATGCCTGACCAGCTTCCCTATTCTGCTGGTGCTCCACATTTCATACCAGAATCCTCCACCGCTGCAAAGCAGCCCTTCTGAGCAGAGGACAAGGCATAGTGGTGCTGAGGAGTACTGTCTCTTTTCACACCCAGAAATAAAGTCCTGCTGCCTCAGTTTAGGATGGAAAAGGGGCTCTACTTTACAGATAGTCTTCAAGGAATCAAGAAAATAACAAGGTATTTTGCCAAAATGTTTTAAGTTCAGTGTCTTCTCTGTGCTTAATTCTGCTGCTGTGCTCTTCAGAGAGGTTGGATGTGTACATGCAGTGAGTCTAGTCTTTCTGCTTGCATCCACAGCCAGAAATATATGACTCATGCACACTAATCCTTACATCCTGTGATCATTAAATTCTACCAAAAACCTTTCTGTTGAGGTAAAGGTTACTTTCTAGCTTTCATGGATGCAAAGAAATGTGGGTGCCCTCTTCAGTCTTCCTGGAGTTGTAAGAGAGAGAGGAAAGCCTTCTTCACACTTTCACAGGTTTTGTAACTTGAAGACCATTGCTTTAGGCTCCCCACCACCATTAACGGCAGCACTGGTCCTACAGGGAGAGTCTGTCTAGGGGTTGAACACTGCGCCCACAGTATGATCGGAGGTGACTGGACCATAGAAAACAGTTGTTACAGCATGCCTGAAAATTCCCAAATGCACACATACACACTCATTCAGTCTTCTAGAAGGGAATGATGAGAGTCACCTATATGTGTCACTCGCAGCTTCTTCTGGAGGAAACTATGAATAGTCAAAACACAGACCTGCTTTGCTGAACCTGAGTCTGTCAGGTCACTTGAACTCTGGTGTTTTTAACTCCCCTGCCTCAGCCTTTGGGGCAGGCACATGTGTTGCCCCAAACCATAAAAGCCAGAAGCAACCAAGTTCCTCTACACCTGCCTTGCTGGTGCAGCTGCTAACCTGCCTTTATAGAGCCATCATCGCATCCTCAACCAAACCAAAGACAAACCAGCTGTGGACATTCTCCCCACCTCAGATAACAGCTAGCTGTGCAGTTCTACTCCTGTTACATGCCAGAGGACTGTCCAAGGAGATCTCAGTCAGTCAGTCTCTACACAGGCTAAACTGGCCATACCTGGGATCACCACAGCATGTTCAACGTGTTCCCAGTTGCTCTGTATTTGTTAGCCATGGTCACTGTCAAGGGAGCCAGCATAGGTGTTTTCATCTGTGATCTGAGTCATCAAGACAAGGGCCTGAGTGGTGCCTGTCCTCCAGGGGTGTATCCAGCCATCACATTGCTCACAGCAGCCATCACATTCCCTGGGAGTTGTCTGCCATAGTGCATTCACAACTCACTCTTAATTCTGAGGTGCAACATGGGGGCCCCACTGCCAAATCCTACGGGGAGCACTCAAGACCTGGTCCCAAAGGAGAGTTTGCCTGGTAACTCACTCCTCTGGAAGACAGCTGGCAATTAGAAAGTTAGAACCCATTTGGGAGCTAGCTGTAGGGGGCTCCCTCACAGCTCTTCATACAACAACACCTGTATACATCCTCTCAGAGAGGCAGTTGGGTCCTGGCTGACATTAACGGGCACAAATTTGCATCCTGTTCCTGGCACTGCCATCTGCTGAGCAGAAGTACCATGCCAGCACATGCCAACCCACCTCAACCTCAATCAAAACCAGAGTGCCAATGGATCCTATAAATCCTTTGAATTTTTTTCTTCTCTTTCCTCTGTGCACTGGATGGAAGTAATTGTAAAAATTTAATGCTCTGAAATGTTAGAAAAGGTCAAAATAATTTAAAAGGAAATCACAGACTTAGACTACAAAGCCTTGTGGACTGACACCTCTGGCAGAAAGCACAGTTATGGAACTTACAGTTGTACTGGCCACAGCAACAAGTGAAGACTAAAACAAATATTTGGGACTTTTATCTTCAAAACACCTCAAAAGCATTAAAACAGCCAGAAAAGCAAATCTACTGGGCAGGCCCGTACCTCCTTACTGCATAGTCAGTGCAAATCCAGTGGTAAAAAAACTGACCTCCCACCTGATAGCATTTTGGCTCCTTGAAAGACATAGAATTCCTGCCAACTTCAGCAGTGGATGGACATTGCTGTGGGATTTGATTTGCCTTTGGCATGGATTGAGTAAATTTTTGTATCCGCTACAATGTTTAAGCAGTTCTGCTGACGCAGTTGTATTTGAGCTTGTATTTCCCTCATTTAGGGCTGAAATTTTCTGTGATTCATTTCATTCCTAAGGTGGTCCGAGAAAAGAAATCTGATCATGGTTTTTTCTGAATTCTGCTTCCATATAAGCTATACCATTTCTTCACGTTTCAACTGCAAACTGGTAACTCAACAGCTAAAACATTACATACTGTTTATTTTTTGGTTCTCCTATATGCCATGGACCAATCTGAGATCACTCCACTCAGTGTCAGAGGTTATATAAAGGGAATTCCCATAATGAATATGCTTTTCACTATTTGTGACTGACTGAACAGAAAGTTTTCTAAACTGCCCCAGTATCACCTAACTATACGCAGTCTGGCTCAAATAACACCACTCCATATGAAAATGTTGAGGTCTGCATTGCTCTTTAACCTCCAGCTCTCTCTGAATGCAGATTCAGTGGTCCTTAGGATACACTGGAAACTTCATAACAGCTCACATGGGAAAAGCTGGGGACTTGGGGCTCCATGAGTATGAGAGGCATTGACTATGAACACTTATGTTTCACCAGCTGAGGAAGGACAGACTTTACAGCCTCTTATTTCTATTTCTTTTATGGAATTTCTATCCCAAACCCTTCTCCGAATTACTTTGTTAAATCCTGAGTTAAAAATCAGGAAATGCATCATTAGGTGAGAAAGATTTGGATTACATCAACACATGCATCACACATCTACAACTTTCTTTATTCACTGCCTCAAAATTTGACAAGTCTTCAGAAAAGAGACACGGAGAACGTTCCACAGTCCTGAGGCTGCTGGGTTAAACAAAACTCCTCTTCTAACGTCTTTGACACAGAAACTGTGCCTTCACACATAATAGAAGACCAATGAAGAGCAAAGCCACAAAACAAAGGTTCTTTTTTCCACTCCAGTGTACTTTCAGATAAAAGGAAATCAATAGTAGCTGTGAGATTCACATCAGAGAGTTCAGCTTATTTAGGTATGAACACAGCTCCCTGACACCCTCAGGATGCCTGTGCCATCCCTAGGAGTAGGTCAGCCCAGTCTGAGGGCAAGAAAAGGCCACCACAGACTACTCAGCAGTGACATGAGCCTTTGATCCCTGATACACTGAAGTCTTGGTCAAAGCAGGGGAAAGGGATGCAGATAGTTTTGTTATTCGCTATAGTTGAGGAACCTGCTTTTAAATTCCTTTCTGTGCAGCAAAACTCGGAGATTTCCTTTTTTTTCTAGCTTTCCTTGCTCTGCAAAATTCATTTTTGTGCTTGAGAGGTTTTTCTCCTCACAGCAGAATGGGGATATCTTTGTTAGGAGCAATGTCTCCGTGTATTTTTATACACTGAGCAATATAGTATAATTACATTTACCAAGGCACTCTATATTGCTGAATGACACATATTTGGACTTCTGTCCCGCAGTGAAGCCCCAAAGCAGAGGTCAGACCTTTGCAGCAAACAGGCAGCTCTGCAAGGCACCTGCTGCCATGTGGACCTGACTGTTGGCCTGCTACCACAGCACCCACAAACAAGCCCACAGAGAAACCACCAGCAGGCTGAGCCTGGGAACGAGGATAGGACATCAAGTGTCAAGACTTTGAGAAGGTACCCTGTCCTTCACAAGATTGCACTAAATTGCAGAGGTAAGGAACTGGGACACAGCTTGCTCAACTTTGCATGAGAGTTAGAGACACAAATACTGGTCATATTATGCACCCCAAACTAGGACCATCCTTTCTCAAAGATTTGACTGCTTAGAAGAACATTTTACATTATTGAGCCAGACTTTCATCTTCACTCATTTTACTGGCATTGACAATTGCCAGCAGCTCTTCCTTGTCATATTTCTGCATTAGAAAAAATGCCAATTCACTTCAAAAATCTGTTTTCAGATCGAAACTTATTACGAATCCAAGCTCAACTCCATCTCTGATCCACAGATACCAAAGGCTGTCTAAGATACTTGGCACACAAAACCAGGAGGCTGAACTGGAGGAAGACCGAGAGATCTTCCCATCTTCCAGACTGCCTGACTTTTCTTTCAGAAAAGGAAATAATTCCATTTTTACAATGGAATCACTCACAACAGATACTGCAAAACACAAACACCTGGGCAGGGCTTTGAACAGACTACACAGGGCCATTAATATCTGTTACTTTTTTCTCCCTTCAGTTTCCAGAGTTCTCTCCCTGAACAAATGGTGCACATCCTGAAGATGATCTCTCCATGACCAGTTTAGCTGTGACAGCAGTTTTAATTCTGACAAGCTTTGTTATATTTTATTAGGAAATTTACGGGCTGCATCTCACAGACCGTAAAGTTACAAGCACAAGCACTGACATAAATTTTGCTGCAACATAAAACAGATTGTATGAGAAATAAACAGAAGTTTAAACACCAGATAGTACTGAGAGACTCACGTCAGCATTAAAGCGCACTAGCTGCATTGGTAAACACTGTAATAAGCAATAGACAGTATAATTATGTTTACCAAGGTACTCTAAATTGCTGAAATCCTCCCTGCCTGTCCATAAAATGTTGCAGCCTTTGCTTTAGTTTATAGCAAATCTCACCTAGAAGGAACTGTCTGAGACTATTTCATAAACTGCTTGTGGGAAAGCAAGTGGAATAACATTCTTCCATTCCCTTATTTCTAGGAATCAAAGATGACTATCTGGGGAAGTGGAGTATTTTCTCAAATGTTCCTTAATAGAGAAATTGCAAGACAAAAGAAACACCCCTTACCAAGTACATAATGAATGGATTTTGAAAAACCTGTGTTGTTCACACTGCTTCTGTATAAAATTTGACCTGCTGAGGCATCAAAAAAGTTCTCAGTCATAAGTGTATGTCTACATCTATTCTCTGCTAAACTCCAGAACTTCAACTGAATGAGAATGGGACACCTTTACACATGCCCTAATGTAATGATACACAAATTCCCTGGGGAAATCCCTGTACAACTGCTTACAAGCCTTTTATACCTATTTTGTGTGTAGTACATGATGAAAGACAGACCAGGTATTCACTGGTGCTGTCTTGTCTCAGCATATATCTAACAGGTAAAAGAAAATGTTTTAAAAAATAAGGTGAGAGAAAAACGTACAATTTGGGGTTAGGAAGGACCACTTGCTAGCAGAGATCTTTGTCCTTTGGTAAGTTGTAAGGGAGGTAAGACAGTAAGGATAGAGTTTACTGGTAAAGGCAGGAATTGCTTCACCACTGTAAGCTGACTCAGATATCTAGATGTGAGAACAGGGACCACATAACTGAGTATAACGCCTCTCTCACAGCTTCATACCCTAAAGCCATCTGCTTGCTTAAGGGGGCACACAGAGGAAATGTATTCTACCTGATCCTCTGCTAACGGTAGTGGAAGCTTTCATAGGGCTTCCTGAAGATGATGCCTCACTGTGGTGTGAACAGGAGATGTGGAGGCTTGATTCCACTCAGCAAGAGGCAGTCAGCTGGGAATACTCAACACAAAGGGGCATGCCTCTCACCCATGCAACTTACTCCGACTCTGTCATGGCAGTCTCAACACCTTCGAAACTCTCCTTTGGAAATCACCGCTAGGACAGTGCAATGAGAAATAAGGAGAGTCCCGGTGAAGCTGGAAACTGTCTAGGAAAAGGAACTTGGATAAGAAAAGCAGACGAATGAAAATAAAACAGGTTGTGTGTCCCCAGGAAAACAGCATGGAAGAGGTGGCTGGGAAAGGAGGTAGTACCTCCCCCCATCTGCACATGCACATGGCAAAAGACAGACTCATCCAAAACATAAAATTCAGGGAAAAAGTGAAAAACAAATCATTGCCAGTGATGAGGGTGAGGGGGAATGTCCTCAAATCCTGATAAGGAAATCAGTGCAAGTCTCAAGGAAGACCAATGGCAGATTAACGGACAATTGCATCAACTAGCCAAAAGGTAAGCACTAAAGAACTAGTCCCATGGGATCAGTCAGCCAAACACAAGGGTTGGAATGAATGGTGTATCCCAGAGAAGGATAAATACACCCCAAAAAAAGTCATCGGCCTGCAGCCTGTGGAAAAAGCTCCATTTCTGCCAACGGTACCCACAAAGACTTTTTAAGAAAACAGGAGGTTTATCATTTTCTTTGTTTTAAAAATGTTTGTAACTCCATTTTGGTAACAAATTCACTTCTCCTTTTGAAATGTGTGCCCAGAGGCTGACGGTTTCTTTTTTTCTATTTTCAGTCCACAGTTTATTTTTAGACCTAACCTTCTTTCTGAGACCGGGGCGGTGCAAACAGAAGAATAAAGCAGTGAAAATTTCAACAAGGCAGATAAAAAAAGGTGTTGCAGAACACCAGTTCTTGAGAAAGACCCTGAGTGATCTCAGCCCTTTCTCAAGCCCCCACGAGACGATCCCTCTAATTTTGCCTGTGGCATTATTTTAGCCCTCTGGCCTTCCCCGCAGATGGCTATAGCCCTGCCCTTCAGAAGCCTTTCTCCCTTACTACATCACACGCTATTTCTCTGTTCCCAAGATCATTGCAGATTGCTGCAATATGCAAAAGCCCCACAGCCAGCAGGCCTGCTCAAACTTTGCCCACCTAAAATCACCATAATTTCTTAGATCAGTGGAGACTAGCACAGTATGTTAGAAAATTTAACTGCTTAGAAAACATTGTATCGAAACATCCCTTAGTGACATAGGGAAGGGGGAAAATATCTGACCAAAAATAACACCAAATAAAGAAATCTACTTTACACAAAATCCCCTCAAGCACTTCTGTGTACAACTGATGTCACTGATGACAAGTTAAGCTGTTTATATTACACGGGGAAAAAAAGAAAGCAGGTTTTCACTTTCAAATGGAGTCTAGCTTGATTCCTGGGATAATATAGACACAACAAGTGTTTCGATTTTGCTTCCTTAATCTCATTTCAATAAACATTTTTCACAAGGAGACTGATCCCTCAGTTCACAGTGCAACAGGCACTTAGAAATTTCACAGGGCAACATATGCTTGCATTAGAAAACTAGACTTTGGATTGTATCAAAATTTGAATATGTATAACTGCTCTAAATCACAACCTGCTTTGGCCTTCAAGGTTCTCTTCAAACCCAGAAACTGCATCACGATCCACTTACTGCCACATGGTTAAGAAACAAATTGGCTCTGAAGCACTTACCCAGCATGGTTTGAAAGAAGTAATATTGGCTAGGGATGGACAAAAGCACACACCACTCATGGATTGTGATTACTCAACTCCTTTCACTTGGAAGAATAGCAACTTTCACAGTCTCAGCTCTTTCACAAAGGTCCTGCCCAGATGATAAGGTCAGTCAACTCATTTTCTGCTCTGCACATGCTGACTTAAACCCTTTATAAGCACAGCAGTTTGGCAGTGCAGCAAATTCTGGTTGCTAAGCGGCATGTGTTTCCTCTAACGCACTAACTGGGAAACAGCTGCATGAGTGGAGCAACCCATCACTCTCCCTCCTCTCCAAAAGATACCACACAGTCCTCACAGGCAACCAGCATGGGAAGCTACCCTCTCAAGGGCAGCTCCCAGGGAATGCAGGCCATAATGCAGTCCCGAAAGAGCAAAAACCTGATGTGAAGCAGCATCCCTTTTCTTGCTAGTGAGCACTCTTAGGTTGCTAAGTTCCACTGCTGTGCTACCAGAACAGCAAAAATAAGTCATCTTCCGAGGAAAATCCTGCCACTGGAGACAAACTGAAGAAAGGTGTTTGCAAACACTGTTTTCCTAGCAGAGGGACATCCATGTGTCCAGCCATGTTTCCAACCACTTTCAGTGGCTTCCCCAGCTGAAAGGGTCCCCAGAAAAATCTCTCCCTTTGTCCCTGGCCCTCTTAAGGTTGTCCAGTTTCCTCTATCAGCTGCACACTGAAACTCTTGGCACAGTCACATGAAGCCCTTACTGCCAATCTGCTGGAAAAGCACTGTTTTAATGCAGTAACAACACCCGTGCTGAATTTTGCAAATACTTTTTTCTCCTCACATATAATCAAGTAAGCTGAGCATACAGACAAAGCAGTTCAGGAGTGTTGCAGTCAGGGCCAGCAGACAGCATTCGTTTCTGTTCTGTGTAAAGTTCTGTCAACAGAGATTTTGTTACTAGAAAGCACGATGTCTGTGGGTTGTTTCTCCTATGGCACAACCTGACAACTCCTGGTTACAGTTTTCAGACACATTAGGAGAGACTACAGCTCCTGGCATCTAGACACAATGAAGCTTCTGAAGAAGGGTTTCTCAGTGCTTTGCTGAAACTTGCTGCCTTTGATCCATCAGCATCTGTTTTGTCATCTACAATAGAAGTAGGTTGAATCCCTTTTTACCAGTTCTTTCAAATGGTTTATATGAACTTCAGAAAGCTTTGGGAAGTATATACATTTTTCCCATTGATACATATATGGCTGAAAAGATTACTTTTTTTCCAAACAGCTCTCCAACTGTTTTTTTTTTCCAAGTGGGATGGCCCAAAGGAGCAGAATCTTTCTCCATTGGTGAACTCATACTCTATAACACTCTTGTGCAGATACGCGTTTTGCATTTTGGTTGGCTTTCCTCCTATGATTTCAAAAGTTCCTAGCTTCCATTTGATTAAAGCATGGAAGAGGCTAGAAGCAATTTTTTTTTCCTGAGTATTAGATGGTGCATCTTTGAGAGGACTTCATAATCTTCTCCCAATTTACAGACTCCACTTGCTCGTGCATGCACCACTGCTGTTTTTCATTATAATCTCTATTCACCTCTGCAGCATTTGCCCTTTTCTTTGTGACATAACAATGCACAGAGACTCCTCTATACTGCTTATGTGAGCGCTGCAAAAAGAAGAGCAAAAAAGATATTCTGAATCACGTGCCTGGTAATTCAAATGAACACTACGGCACAGCACAACACAGTTCTTAAAACAAGTCAAATGAAGAGGCATGCCAAATCAAGTGCATTTATACATCTGTTTCCAGGATGCCACAGGGCCTTGTCATGGGGACAGTAATGGAAACTGTGAACCTGACTACCATCACAGAGGTCCCTATGAAGAACTGTGGTTCAGCTTATTAATTTTCAGAGGCTTGGGAATTGCAAAAGAGAGCAGATGTTGTCATGAAAAGGCTGTGACTGTGTTACGCATCCAACATCTTTAGAGAAAGTCAACTCTACTCTACAGAGGAAGAACAAGGTGGTACCTAAAAATTCATATGTTGAGCCCAAAGTATGACTTTTGCGGGAGGGAAGGAAATCTTAATATATCTGTACACATACACTGGTCATTTAATGAATATACAGAGGAAAGATTTATGGTGCTGTTACAGCTCTTTTTCAGTCACCTAAAAGAAAATGCCGTTGTTACTATGAGACCAACACTGCTGAAAACTGAGCAAAAAAATATGGAATCAGTGACAACAGCTTCGGAGAGCGGTGAACTCACAGCATTACATTTTAGAACTTTGGAAGCCTTTATGATCTGGAGATAAGGTTACCGTTTTTCTATTATATCAACACAGAAATGATCACAATGTGTTGAACACTAAATGCATCTCTAGGCCATAATCTTTTCAAGGTAGCAATCATTACTTTTTCCTGTCTCTATAGCCTCTAGTATAATGAAGCCTTTGCTATTAGTCACACCTAAAATGACAACTTTCTGCTATTACTACTGATGATTGCATTAGGTTTTTGGCCAAGTTCTGTACTATGAGAAAAGTTTAATGTTATATTCTTGGGGCAAGAACGGTACAGGAAGGTTTCGCTCAAGTTGTACAGTTTCCTGAACAGCAGCTGCTGGAAGCAGCGCAGAAGCCCAGGAGGGCAGGAACAACTGAGGCAGTGTTAGGGCAGATGGGACAGGCAGTCATGATGGGCAAAGGTGAATGCAAAAACTACTTCTGATGCAACGCAATTAATAGCCAAGTCACCTCTCCCAAGCATGTGTTTGCTCATGCACAGGGAGAGAATTAACTATACAAAAAAAGGCTTTTCTATCATCTGCCACAGAAGTTCTGCACCTGTCAAACACCACCACAACTGGGGATAAATATTCCTACCACTATGAATCTATCATCATCAATGGTCCTCTGCCGAAGCAACTGACTGATTTGAGACTTAATAAACATAACCTGGCTGTTTGCTTTTATGCTGCTGCTTCTCTTATTTATAAATCATTAACAAGGAGGTGGAAATTCTCCTTATTTCTCCTCTTTCTGCATTAGTTTAGGCATAAGTCAGACTATGGATACCTGTGTGCCCTACCCACAAAGCAGCATTCTGTCACAAGTTCTCCCATTATCACTAAACATCTTTACATTTCTCACCTAAGTTCCTTCATGCAAACTTTGTCTTCAGTCTTCTACCACTCATAGTAGAGAGCTGAAAGCTCCTCTGTTCCTCTTTGCCAAAAGCTCTAAAGGACAGTGAGGACCCTATGTGGCTGCTTCTCCCTCTGTTTTTATTTTCCAGCACATGCACGGATAAATCTGTATTTACCTGACCTGGTTAACATGTCCAGAGTCTGCCGCTGACTAGGAACCTCTCTAGAGACCACCAGGTCACCAACAGTCAGAGCCATGAGATCTGGGGAGCCACAGACCTGCAAGTATACTGTTTGTACCAAATTAGTAGAAAGTCTTCTAGTGAACAGAGGTGGTAGGCACATGGGTAAATCAGAGATATTGAGGACAGGTCATAGTGGTGTTTGTGAAGGAAAGCTGTGCCTTACAAATCTATTGGCGATCCTGGGCTGACTTGGCAAACATGCCAGCTTGAAACAGTTTTGACAGCTTTCAACACAGCCCTCTAGACACACAAATCTACCATGAGATAACAGGTTAAAGGCCTCATACAGACTTAAACAAATGGTTAAAAGAGAAGAGACAAAGAGTAGGTGAAAGCAGTAGTATTTTCCAACAGAGGAAAATCTCGAGAGACAAGTGCATTAGTGAACCTTGCTGTTCAGCACAGTCTCAGATAAACTGTAAAAGGTCAGGAGAGAGTAGGAAGGCCAGAGACTTCACTAGCCTAATCAGTTATCCAGACAAGAGCCAACTTTGCATAAGTGGTAATATTGAGTGACTAGCAGATGAAATTCCATGTAGATAAGCATAAAGTGATGCACATGGGTGGGGAAATAACGCCATTGATTTAATGTATAAAATGAAGGTGTCTGAGCTAATCATAACCACAGAAGAATGTGCTTAGCAGTAGTCAAAAACATCACATACTCAGAATTATTACAAAAGTGATAGAAGACACTGGACAGAACATCATCATCTTCCTGGACAAGTGAATAAAACTTGAATGCTCTGTGCAATTTTTTTTCTGGCACTCGAGAAAATATAATGGATTTAAAAAAGGTGCCAAGACAGCAAGAGGGTTGATCAGATGTCTGAGACAGCTTCTGCCTAAGGAATATCCCCCAAAAATGGTTGGAAGAGGGAGGGGCTTATGACATTGGCTGCAGAGTGTTACGGTACAGAACCAAGAAAGGGGGAGCGACATGAAGTGATAAGAAGCTGAGAGAGAGTGACCAGGAAATAGTAGTTCAGCTCTTTCCTTTGCTAAAAAGTCGAGGACATCAGATGAATCTATCTGTCATAAGTTTGAAACAAATGAAAGGAGGTGACTTTTGAAACATGTCATTCGTCTGTGTGATTCCCTGCTACAGGATGCTAGAGGTTTACAAAAGTTCAAAAACAGCCCTGGAGAAATTTACCAATAAAAGTCAGTCCAGCGCAGCTAACTTAGATATGCCATCTGCAAGAGTCCAGGAGAGAGTGCTAGCAAAGGATCATGCTTGACTCATTCTTACAGGTGTCTCTTAGCATCAGCTGCTGACCAGGACACTGGGCCAGGGCCAGACCTTTGGTCTAATTTAGGTCAGTTGAACTTATCTTCTTAGGTTCTTATGCTGACAAAACTGTAATGCTTTGATGAGGAGCAAAGCACTTCAATCCTTAGCAACAGGATGAGGATTTCAGATCTGCCAGAGCCCGTTAGCAAGTTCCAAATGGTTCCCTCTGATCTTACGTCCCATCCAAACCTGAAGTTGAAATTGTTTTAACTGGTGGATAAGCACGAGTTACAATAATGACTCATTACAAATATAAACCTACAGTTAGGTAAGTATATAACTATACAACTGTAATCTAACTATAGACTATAACTTGCTTCCCTGACCTGTTAAAAGTCATTGCATTTATTCCTTATGCATCAGCATAGCACAGTATCTTAGAGAATGGGGTACATGAACGAAGTAGAGTTAATAGTTGGAGGAAGGAGGCATTTACAGAGTTAAATAACTTTGGTAACACTGATGTCATTCTTTGCAGTATGTTTTCTAGGCCGTGTGCAAACCTATCTAATTATAGATTATAATTATAAAACCTAGCATGCTGGAATACTAGCACCTGCCAAAATCAATAATGTCAAAAGGTGGACATAATTAAAAACAATATAATTGTAATCCTGCCAAGAATAAGGTCTGGTACAGTGTACTAAACAACTCGGAACAGAGCTGTTCCAGTGGGTTCATCAACATCCTAACTAAGCTATGGCCATTTTCTGAGGTTTGTAATTATTGCAATCAAGTAATGCTATTTTCCTCTTATTTTTTCATTCCTCTTGTCGTGGTCTGGCCTCAGCCGGCAACAAAGAACCACGCGGCCGCTTGCTCAACCCCCACAGCCGTGGGGAAAATAAGAAGAAAAAGGCAAAACTCGTGGGTTGAGAAAGGCAGTTTAACAGGACAGCAAAGGGAAGAGAAAACAGTAATAATAACACGGATAAAGGGATATACAAACGCGATCAGGGCACCGCCGCTCACCGACCGGACCCGGACCCGCACCCGCACCGCCGCAGCCCGCGCTGAGCAGCGACTCCCTGCCCAATCCCCCGGCAGCTCCCCACTACCGCCCGGGCATGGCTCACATGGCATGGGGTACCTGTGTCCCCTCCCATCCTTGGGGAAATTAACCCCATCCCTGCCGGAACCAGGACACCTCTAAAGAAAAAAAAGTATTCACTTCCATTTAACTTCAAACTGCTCAATTACATTTAATCTCAAAGTGCTTATGCTCCATGTCTTGTGAGTAATTTCTGGCTGTAGTCTGACCACAACTCAAACTGTCTTCCCCCTTGCCATGCATCCCATTTCCACTAGAAGTTTCAATGTCTTCCACTTGGATTGTTTCAGCTTGTGCCAGAGGCAGGCTTAAAGCACATGTGGATGCTGTGAGCAGCTGAGGTTAGCGGTCTTTCCATCTCTTTTATTTCCACCTTCAGGTGCCCTTTATGCTGCCTTGCATTAGTAGTGATGCACCAACCATACCATATGTCATCATATCATGAGGGAGGCTGAAATCTTTACT
This sequence comes from Pluvialis apricaria, assembly GCA_017639485.1. Lineage (NCBI taxonomy): Eukaryota > Metazoa > Chordata > Aves > Charadriiformes > Charadriidae > Pluvialis > Pluvialis apricaria. The sequence continues at coordinate 51,790,858 of CM030044.1, read as the reverse complement.
TCTTCTAGCTGAACCAGGAAAATTACCTTTTCTTCCTCTCAGAGTTTCTACCTTCCAGAGGTAGGAGGGAAGCACATTCAAGCAGAGCTCATCAAAATGATAACGAATGAAATTCACCTACCAGACAGAAGAATCACAAACCTGCACAGGCCAAATGATGAGATATCTTCTGAAGCCCCCCTGCAGAGTTATCCGTGAAATGTGTCGTTATTTGCCCTCATCCATAACATGTGTGCCCTGCACATACACACAGTGCAATGAATCTGAGGGATCAGACTGCTGCATTAAGGTGCTTGTCAGGGAGGAGAAAATGTTTGCTCATTTTTGCTTATTAAAGTTCTTCCCTGTTGATATGGCTATCAAGATTTCCAAGTAGCCTTCTGTCCACCTCCCCTTGCCCAGTTCCAGGAGAGCCAGCCCAGGCAGCCCTCTCTAACCTCCTGGTCTAAGGAGCATTTACACATGCAGAACAGAGCTGCTGGTTGCTAACCAAAATGTTTGCACGGGGGATCATACAGCTTGTGGCTCCAACTGTTACGCTGCGCACCACGCATCATTCCAGGTTACATTGTAATGAATTGTTCTTTTGGACCATGGTGGAGTCTGTTACCCATTGAGGCAGAGAAGCAGACAGGCAGGGCCTTGCAACACCTTCCTCAGAAACCTCTTTCCAGCCTCTGGCTCCAAGACTGGTCTGCAGACCTGAAGAATGGCAGCCATGTCTCCATAAGGTGGAAAGGGCTGCTTCTGTAGAAGATGTAAACTTCTTACAACACTATCAGCATGGGGGTGTGTGCGTGAAATTTAAAGCCAGTCAGAGCTTAGTGCAGTGTTAGTGTCCAACTCTTTGTCCCCCAGCCTGCAGACATCCTGTACCAGCCCAAAGGGACATGGTTTACTTACTGTATGTGCCAAAGCTTCTGTGGATTCAGAGCAAAGAAGAAATTCATGGTTTAGCACAGCTGGACCCAAAGGATGTTCCTCCTCAGCTCACCCCAACAGACCCCACTGGGGTTAATTTCCCTAGCGAGATCTTGTGACATGCCCAGTCATTCCTGCAGCAAAGCTTCTCGGTAATGTGAAAATAACCGTGCTGTCTTTCTAGAGATGGAATAAGAGGGTGCAGGCATGCCCCACTAGAGATTGCTGTAGGTTTGGCCATAGTGCTTAACCAAGGCTGATATCATTGAATTGCTCTCTTAGCCAAAAGTCATGTCAGGATTTCAGATGCTCCAAGCCAAGGATCCATCAAGCAATAGCCAACAAAGTGTATTTTGGTCAGAGCCACCCCACACAATTAGACCCATCTGTAAAATTCACACTCTGTTCAAGGAAACTTGCAGATGTGTGACAGGGATATCACGTCACCATAGCTTTTGAATTTAGTCTGTCATAATGATATTCTCTCTCTCTTCCCCCAGCAGAGAGCTGTCAACAGCTCAAACACTTGTCCCGCATTAATCCTCCCTGTGACCAATCTCTTTAGTCATTTCTCTCGTGAGGAAACAGGGCTCCAAACAAAAGTGCTCAAAACTTTTCACCAGTATTTGCTGAGGTTGCAAACTTAGTAAATAGTTATTTCTGCCCCAAATCAGTCTGATGGTCAAAAGCAGAAAAGATTTGTCCTTCCCATCTCTGAACTTTTTTTGTCTCTTGTCCAGGCTGAGATGCAGACAAGCTCCATGGATGATGGGAGGATCCCATCCACTTTATTGCAAATTCTATATAAGAACATAGAACAGAAAACAAACACTATCCCTAGCCAGAAAAAAACTATTTTATCTGTAAGTCTACCTACATTATTTTAGGTCAAAGTATAGCGTAACTTTTTGTAAAAAACAGGTATTTCCATTCATTTTGTAGAGCTTGACAATACATTAAAAATTACCTATTCTGATACTCAATTTTTCCAAGGCATATAACAGCAATAAATCATAGAGAAATACGGAAAAAAATCAAAATATGTGGTGGTACTGTCCCCTGTACAAAATTATCTGCATGTCTTCCTTGGTGTCGATAGGCTAAAAAGTTTAATTAAAGAAGAACACACTTATCAGACCACTTGCAGAATGCTCATTTTAGTATGAATTTCAAGGTAGAATCTGGCTCTCCTGGGGCAACTGTAATGCACTTTTTTGACCTATCTTCTGGAAGCAGACTAAGCAAAGCAAAGGCACAAAGGAGCTTCACTAAAGAAGATAGCTGGGAAAGGTGCAGTGACATTCTCTGCATTAATAAAGCAGAGACAAGGACTTGCACTCTTGAAAAAGGTAAATACACAACAAGTTTGCAGGAATATAAATTAAATCTAGATTAAGAAACTTTATTCTGCATTGCATTAACAGATATTTTAGTATATTCTGTAGCATTACATAGAACAAACATTTTCTGCATATCGGGGGGGGTGGGGTGGGGGACGGGACGGGGCACGCTATTATTATTATCCACCCAAATTACATTACTGCAGTTTGGCTTTAAGGCTGTGGTCCGCAAAATTAAGTAATGGAATTTAAGTGAGGAATAAAATCATTGATCGATGCTGAAGTAATTTCGCTAATGTATTTTGAGCAATTTTGCCAGCTGGCCAGGTTCTCGGCGTAAATCAAACGTAACCGCAGGCAGCCCGCTGCCCCCCAGGGGGAGCCAGGCGGACAAAGCCCTCCCTCCGGGCAGAAGCACGAAAGGCTCACGGCGCAAGCGGGCGACCCGCGGGCGGCGGCTGCCGGCTCCGGCCGGGCACTGGGGCTGCTGCCGCCGGCGCCCGCTGCCCTCACCCCCGGCTGCGCGGCGGCCGCAGCCCCCGGGTGCCCCGCGGGGGCGGGGGGCGCAGGGGGGACCCTGGCGGCCGGGGATCACCTACCGGGAGGCTTTCTCGGTGGGAAGGGGCTGGTTGGGGGGTGCTGGGATTCAAAGCAAGCACCGGGGTTATGGCTAAGGTGAGTTTCGCGGCGACGCGGTGTGGTTGCGTGGCGGCGGGGGCTATAATGCAGGCGGAGAAGGAGGAGTTTTGTGAGAAAGTAGCCTTGTTCCAGCTCTGAGGAGAAAGCCCCAGAAGGCAGGATTTCTGCAGAGCTGGGTAAGTTAATTCCTGTATAACAACATTGCCAGGATCCGAAGTCGTAAATGCCTTGTGCACGGAAAATGCGTCATCCGAAGTAGGTCGGATGGGAGTGAAAAGTTGAGTCACTGCACTGCCATTACACATGTATTTAATTAAATGTGCTACTCTCCCAAGAAGAGGTATGAGGATTCTTAGGAGAACTCTAAGGGATGGGTACATAGCAAGGAAGATTGAAGTTTTTGAAATAACTAAAAGCTAAGCTAATAACTAGAAGCTAAATGATAAACTTTCTCATTTGAGTCACCTTTTTGCTTAACAAAAGGTGTTTTATTTAATAAAAACGTGATCCAAAAGAGAAGGATCATTTTTTGAAGACTTGATATATTACTCAGAAACGCTTATATCATTTGCTTTGTCTTAAGTTAAAAGCAGCTGTAGGCCGCCAAAAGAAATACGTTTTCTACTACAGCTTAGCTAGGAAATTCTCAGTAGCAGTTAATATTGACAGGCCAGGAAATGCAGAAGAAATAGTAACGCTGAAACTGTTTGGGTGGTGAGCTTTTAGCTTCAGCTGCCTTTCTAAAAGAAATCTAATACGATTTTTTTGTTCAAATAACCTACGACAAAACTACAGCAGCTTTGAATGACTGAAATGGCCTAGAAACCAAGATCAGAAAAGATGCTCATGCCAATGATACATCAGAGTCTTTAGGACTGATTTACCTGTCTGCCTCCACATACTCAGAGAGCAACACTAACCAGCACGCACAGGGTCACGGGAGCAATATATCTTCAGCAATGCCAGTGCACATACGAACCTCCTGGCTTACTTCTGTTAGAGACTCTCACTGAGGCACTTTAAGTCTTTGCAGTCACAGTCTGAAAAACATAGACCATCTGCATGGAATGAAGAGGATGCAAATCTGTAATGACAGAGGAGGAGTTTTACGGAGCCTTCCGCCAGCCTGCACCTGCCCGCTAGCCAGGCCCTGGAGCTCTCTGCACGGTGACATTCGCTGCTGATAGCAGCAAGCTGCTGGGCACAGACACTCAAGTCAAAGGCCTGTTTTCTGCTGAAAATCTAAAGTAGCCACATGTCAGTCAGCTTATCAAAGCACAGTGTTGCCTAGAGCATAGTTGTCTAAAAGACAAAGCAAAGGGAGGAAAGGAAAAAAGGGCAGTTCCTTCTGCAATTTAGCAAACTTTGGTTACTTCAGGAAAGTGCTGCTGTAAGTGGCCTCAGAATCACTAAGAAATACAGCAGGTGACTGCACAGTTCAAAAGCTGTGCTATGGCTAACCTACTGGTGTCTTCGCTCTAGCAGGCGTGTGTTGGCTGTTTACCATCAAGCTACAGGGAGAGATCAAACAGGCAGTGGGACAGAGTTGACCATGGAGATGACTGGTGTTTGATCAGTTTGGGGAATGCTGAGTCTCATCTCAGTGGCCCACAGTAGGAGAAGCTGTGAAATAAATGTGCCCTGGGGCTGAAGTAGAATCTCTCTCTCTCAGAGAGAATCTAAGTCAATGTCTGATGCCTTGCAGTTTTTGCAGTGCCATGTTGCATCTTACATGTAGTAGTACTGGACAGTACCAGCAGATCACCGTGCAAAAAATGAGACACATCTTTAATTTTGCAGGTGTCAGTTCCTCATGAGCATTCCTGACAGTTCTGATTTTTTTGCAAAGATGAAAAGACTTTCCAGAAGACCCGAGGCCTTAAGAGAAAAACCTGGGATGTTCATATGCTGTGTCAGTGTTATATGTTGTAGGTTCTGAAACAGGAAAAGCCTTTCACAGGCACTGCAGGAAGGAACCTTCTGAATTATCTGTGCTCTGGGAGAGGTTCTGAAGGGCAAGAAGTGGATGAAAACAGTGATTCATTCTTTCTGCCATTATATGCCTTTTGCTAAAGCTCAAGTGGAAGTGACACCACCACCACCCCCCAGAGCATTCTGGTTCAGAGTTCATGCAGTGACACATAAAGGTAACTCACAGCCTTGACAATTAGGACATATGCTCCATCCCGCTGTCCCGTCAAATTAGCTGTCTGTTTGTGAATTTGCCTTTATGGGGGCTGCAGAGCAGACTTGACTTCTCATCGCTTTCAAACAGTGCCACTTTCCGGTTTAGGTGAACCACTGCACTTCTGCAACCACTGATTTGTAAGAAAAGCTGGGATGTGGACTAGACCTGTTGCCCTAGGCAGGAATCAGTCCAGGAACCTAGCGTCAGTTACGGCAGTGTTGCAGGAAAAAAAAAAGCATGTTGTTGCTGTTTTAGCTTAAAACATATAAAAAGATTATATATAAGAGGATATATTTTACAAAAAAAGTCATAGGTTAGTGCTTGGAAAGTGAATGATTCACAGCTTGTAGTGGGCTAAAGTCCTATGTCTGGAAGTCAGGGTCCTTGAGCCAGGAGAAAGTCTAATATTTTCCTTTCAGAGTTTGCTCATATCCTGAGGAAAGTTTCAGGAACTGTTTTGGGAGCACCCCAGCCAGTCCCAAATCCTCCATTTACTCCTCCTGACTAATTCTGCTTAACAGCCACCAAGCTACAACGTTTCAGATGTCCCCAGCTAGCTCCCCGGGCAGATGGGAGAATCTCTACTCATTACAAAGCTACTGTATTACTAGATTAGCCTCCTGAATTTTGCACACTTCTACTGTCTTCTCATAACTTCAAATATTCCTCTGGTAAGTTAAATAAAATTCACAACTATGAAATACCCAGGAATGGCTGTGCTTCTGGCTTCCCATAGCTGAGTGCATAGCAGACGTCTAAACTGAATGTTTCCTAGGGCCAACAGTTAATTTGCTTCAGATATTAGCTGTGAAATCTCACAGAATCCAGCAGTGCTCCAATGTCTCTCTAAGGCAGGCAATGGTCAGCTGCAAGCTTAATAAAGAAATACTTGAATGTGAAGGGACACAGTGAATATTTAATCACTTGCATGCATTGCTTCTTAGGGTACTGCAGATACTTGGAGAACATAATATCTGCCTTTCTCCAAATGTGAGATAAATGGTGGTAATGAAACTGCAGTGGGTGGGTATTAAAAATACCTCCCTAAAGAGATTTTTAGAAGTGGTTTGTGTGACTTTCATGCAGCTTCCTCTAGTACTGTTTATAACCAGCCCAGCCATCTGAGGTGCCCTTGAAATATTTCATTATGTCAGCATGTAACATCCTACATACACTGATGGTTCTCTCAGGCACAAAGAAGTTAAAAGACATCCGCTTGCAGGAAGAACATGAAAGCCTGGAAGAACTCCAGAATGATCTGGAGCTCCAGGACTAACCTGACTTAGGCCCACAACCAGTTTCTAGTGCAGAGCTGGAAAAGCTCAGCTTAACTACCTCCAAGCTTACTGCCAAGCAGCAGATCATGAGAGCTCTGCTTGTTCTGTCCTCAGCCCCGTTTATTCTGTCCAATACTGTAATCAGTGAGCCGAGCCCATTGAAGTACCTTCATGCTCACAGGCTGCACAAAAAGAGCATGGCTGGATGAGGGAAGTTTTACAAAATTGTAAGAATCGTACAAGGCTAACCAGGCTGAAGGGAAGACATCAAACATCACATTAAACTTAGCTCAGCTTTTGTTGCACACCCTGGACTAGGATGTGTTCCACTGAACCCACAATTAGCTCAAGAAAAATGGCTTTTGAGAGTATTAGTAGGTACAGCCCCAGAATGGAAACCAGGAGGAGGTATAGCATAAAAACAGCCATTAGTTTGAATGCTCTATAAATTACAACCCTCCTTCCTGCCACACAACGCAAACAGTCCACCCCTGACCGTGACCCCACTGACTGTGTAAAAAGCCTGTCACTTTGAAAAGCCATCAGGTAGCTGCCACGCTGCTGTTAGCGCAGTCAAAGCCTGAGGGCAGCTCAGTATGTACTTTGCCAGCTATAATCCGTTATTCTTGCCCTAGAGAAATAGATTCCATCCCCAGCAAAGCTGAACACATGAGGAGAGGAATTTGTGCAAAGCACTTACCAAACCTCAGGATGATAACCTATAGAGGCTTTCCAGAAAGTATTGTTCTTCCTGCAGAGGTGAGCACCACCACCACATTATAGAGAATTAAGCCAGCACAGTATATGATGCTGGTGCACCTGTACCACCCTACTTCACTGTATATCCTCCTGGCAAGGCACTTACCACCACCCCAGGAGAACTGAAGTTCTTTTTCTTTTTTTGCCGAGAATTAAAGCACAGTCTCTTGTTTCTATTTTGAGGAACACTCCTGCTGGAGACCTGCAAGGTATGGAGCTGAGGAGCATAGAAACCCTGACCTTGGATACTTACAAATGAGGAGGAAGGTGTCAGAAAGCTAAGGGGATCTCAAACAGCATCATCAGGGTTCAGTGATATGAAGAGATATCCGAAGAAATTTGATAGAAAAGCCACATGGGACAAACACAGACAAAAGAGCAGCTGGCCCACCCAGGCCTTCAGCTCTTCTTGAGCCATTCAGCTCAATTGTGCCAGTCATGGTCCCCTGGTGAGGACCAATTTGGGATCTCTCCATTGGAGTGTATGACCTTAGCCATAGGAAAAACATCTCTGGCAGCAAGCCAACAAGCTTCAGTCCATCTTGATTGCCATGCAACATTTATTTTTAGCTCCTCAGGAATCTGTAGATTAAATTTATTTCCACCTATCACAGACTAGTCAGTGTTAAATATTCTTTCCCCCAAACAAGTGCTTGTTGTAGTTTTCCAAATTGCTGTGTAACAAGGCAAACAATGCTAATGCTAATTTGCCCAAAGACACTGAAAAACTTTCCTTTTATTTATTTTTTTTCTGGAAAGAGAGTAATGGGATGAATCAGAAAGCTCTTACAGTGTGTCTCCCTCAGTGTTTCCCTTCGTCTCACTGAGAAGACATATTGATGCAGCCAAGCTCTACTAGGAAAACAAATGTGCAGTAAATATTACTTTTGCTGCCAGCACTGTGAACTCCACCAGCACTAGGGCCATCTGTATCCCTACAGGATCTTAGGTATCACTGTTTGCAAAGATGAAATACTGGTGGCCAGAGCTAGAAGAATGTAGGTGACATTTTACTGGCAGGGGCTGGGGGCAGGGTGGGTAGTGAATGTAAAATTTTTATGATCTGATTGAAAACCTGATAGGGAAACCAGTCTGGAAAACATTCTCCTCCAGCCAGTCTGGGTGGCTGAGACGAGTTTTGCTTTACTCATGGTGGGAATATGTCTTTAGCAGAGGAATAAGTGGACAAATGCCCAGGAGAAACAACATGTATACTTTTATTCATGAAGGTTTAACAGCTCCAGTGAACTGGGACAGATATTACAGCAGAAGCAACATTAAAGGTTGTAAAAAGCATCAAGAAAGTTCACATGTATGGAACTCTGGATTAAACCTGCTAAAACACAGGTACCTTGACCAAACCACAGCTGTCCTTTCATATGGTGCAGCACAATAAAAGTGTATGTTCCTCATATCTCTCTCTCTGCTATGTTGTCTTTTCTGTGTTAATGTAGTAGCATATTGAAAATTGTTCAATAAAATATTGCTCTACAGAGACCTGTGAATTCTAAATACAAGAATCCTAGGTGTCGACCACACATATTCCCCTGCTCTCCTAGAGCTGTTGCCTTGAGCCCTTTAAATACTACTTTTTGTGCAATACCATACCAAAAAAACCCACCTCAAAACCTTCCTGTGTTTGTAAATCTCTGATTTATTACACATGAAGTTGAAATAGGCAAAGGATCTGAAATAGAGATTTAGAATATGTAGTCAATAGCCGTTTGGCCCTCAAACTAAACTGGTTAACAGTGGCCATGCCCTCTGCATGACAGGCAAGCTAAACTCCTGTGTGACACCTGTGTGTACTTGAAAATATTGTCTAGGAGTCCTTCAGTCAGAAACAATGTGAAATTATTGCTCCAGACAGTTGGTCTGGGAACTTGTTCTAAAGAGCAAGACCTCATGTCCCTTTTCACCTAATGGTGGAGGCAGTATTTCCCATAGAAATCTGCAGTGGAAGCCTGGGCCCTGTCCTCCTCACACAGATGTATCAGCACAGTCCTGCTATGCTAGACCCAGTGTGCGACATCTGTGTCAAGGAGCATGACAGGGCCTGTGTTTATGTCTTCCAGTGCGTGCTTGGGATGACTCTGGTTATGACACATATGAAATGCTAACTCCAAGGAGAGTTTCTTTGCACAGTGCAATGACAAGGCCTCTGAAAACTGCCCCAGCTGAGCCAAGGGACAGCCCAGAACTTGGCAGTGGGCCAGGCAATGGGCCACTGTATGGAAGATGCCACAGAACTCTGGAAATTTTGAGAGAAATATGGCTTTTGAAGTCTATTAACTTTCTGAAATTTTCCTTAAGACTGAAGTAAAATGGAGTTCTGTCGTTGATGAGAGCAGTCCTCTCCACATCCAGCATGGACAGATGGCCGAGCATGGGAGAAAAGACCCCAGGTGTGGGTGAGGACAGGAGAAATGTGAAGTGAGTGCTTTCTGAAGAGAGGTTAGCTCCAAGAATGTATTTGGGCATACAGAACCAATGGTCCTTTTACTCACAAGGAGTTTGAATTTAGTTTATACGGGAACCAGAAAAGCCATTAATACTCTAAACTTGAATGCCACAGAAGAGCACCACAGAAGGAAGTGCCAGGCAAACTGAAAAACAATATCCCTCATCCCGACATCAGACAGCTTACATCAGCTGTGAGCTCCTCTGAGCAGTTGTGTTCCAGTTCCCAATGTCCAGTATACAGCCTTGCAATTATCAAGTATTATTCACAGCTTTCTCTCCAAGGCTTTTCTTGCACAAAGAATTGCATTTAGGTGACAGCAAATAGATTTCTTTAAAGTGTTTCAGGACCTCAAAAGCAGGCAGGTACACTACAAAGTATTTCACAGGAGGTATTTAATGTAGGCATGCCCAGGAGACTTTTACAAGTAACTTGCTTCCGCTTCCCTACAAAGTAGGTGGGGGCTCTAAACAGAGTTTGTTCAAAATGCCTTGGAAATTTCATAACCTAGTTTCAAAATAATTTTTAAAAGGGGCAAAAAAGCTACCTGATTTAAGGATTAGTGATAAAAGCAATACTAAAGCTGAGTGAACTTGGTGGTGCTTGAGCCATGAGACAAAATACATATCCCCGTAAGGCCAGCAGTATGTTTGTGATGCAGCACCTGCCTGCCCAGCCCTCATTTCTCTGCAAATTTTATAAGCTTCAGGGTCACAGGTGCAAAACAAGACAATAGCTTATTGAAAATGGCATCAGACAGCATGAGAAACAGGTGGTGGTGTGTTCCCAGCACCATGACAAATGGTGACAGTAAAGTAATTGGGCCAATTGATGAAGTAAATGGGCTCCATCGTGGCTCTGGCACTTCCTCTTTGTGGTTACCTAGTTGATTCTCCTCAGATAAAAGCCAGGCAAATACTTTGTTCACAGAATACAAAACATGTGTGACAGGTGGTTAATTCCATGTCGGCAGACATCACCTCTGCAGAATAATTACAAAGTTTGACTGCCACACATGCAGTTGAGCTGAGAACATGCTTCATCATCACCCACGCAAGGATGACTTGTAGCAGTGAGCATCCTGTCCAGTCTTTCCAACATGAGAAGGAGGCAAGACCTGCAACCAGCTGTCCTCTAGTACCTCTCCTGCTATTCTGCACATCCAAAACAGCAAAACTGGATCACTTTTGCACCAGGAGAATATTTTTTTCATCTCTATTTAATTCTGAACAGAGGCAAGTATACCCCTGGAGGATATTTATTTGCTTTTCATGTCCAGTCCTAGGGATGCTTGAAGGCAAAGGAACTCACTAGTAGCCACGTTATTTGCATTACTGTTCCTTGAAAATAAATAGGCTGGTGGATAGCAGCAAGGGCAAAGGAGTAGGAATGCAGAATTTGTTTTGTAGTGTAGTTAAACATTATAATCTGGCATTTGACACCATCATTTGAGCATTTCAGACATATCCCAGCTGTCCCAGTGACCCTTGAGCAAGATGGCATTCTCTAAGCTAGATCTAGTGGGACAAACAAGCAGTCTGTGGAACGAGGAGATCCCATGCAACTTCGCCATGCTTGCCTGTGAGATCTGCTGTTACAGCCCATCTCGTACTCCACAAGCATTCTGCTGTGTCAGGTAGATGCCTCTCATGTCAGATGCACATTGCCCAAGACTGGCGTGACCCTAACACTGCCACATGGGCTGGACCTCATGCCTCAGTCTTTGTATGTCACTTCACCTAACACGTAGTTGTTAGGTTATGTGCTCATAGCTTCAGCTCATCTGCACACCCACAAAGAAGCACAGAAAGACACCGGTGGGGGGCAAAGAGGACACTGCTGGGCTGCTCCCAGGCCCACCATAGGAGCCACCAGCCCACAGAAGGCACATGTCCACAAGCCCAGAGGAGCACAGGAGCACAATGGCAGGCAAATTAAGAACTCCTGAGGAGCTTTGTCTGGCTGCTTCCAGGGCTGTCCCAGGACAACCATCAGCCCAATGTCCAGGTGTGATACCCACCACGATGAGTCACCAGGAGCAGCTCAGATCAGGTGTCTGAGGGGCTTTGCTGTGTAGGGCTATGGGACATATTATGGGATGCAGGAGAAAAGCAGTTCTGGATTGCACAGGGCTTATTATGTGATGTTTAGGGGAGGAACCAAAGTCAGGAAAAGGGAGAGGCTTAGATGATTTGGGGATAATAAAAAGAGGGGTAAGGGAATTAAAAGGGCTAGTTTTGTGTGAATAGTAGGCTAGTCAGTACCCATGTCTAACCGGGCCCAGCGGCTGATCAGTGCCTGTCTTGTCTTCAAGGTGAATTCCTTTCTAATGCCCTCCTGGGTGAGGGGTGCTCTGTTCTGTGTGCATGTGTCTCTGTGGGGGTATGAGCACCACCAACTGCAAGTCAGACCACAAGTCGGAAGGGCCAGGGGTGCCAGCAGCTTGCAGCGAGTGTGGCTGTGCAAGTTAGTGTGTGAGCACTAGCAAAGGTCAAGACAGACAAGACAGTGAACAGGTGAAGTGGCCTGGGAACAAGGGGTTGAGTGGGTCTGCAAGGGCCAGCTCCTGGTGTGACAGTGCCTGTGTGTCTGTGGGAGTGAGACCACAGGGGGGTCATCTATGGGATCAGGGGAGTCCTGGCCAGCTGTTGTGTGTGATGATCTGTACCAGCAACTAGAGTGAAGCTGTGGCCTCGAAGGCATGTCTGTCCGAAGTGAGAGGAACTGGGAAGACTGGCATCCAGGGGCCAGCTATTGGGTAGATTGGGGGTCTGAGTCCAGCTGCAGGAGGGATCTACCTTGTTCCAATTAAATTTTTCCTGTGAATGACTACATGTGAAGTTTAGAGGCCCCAGCACATACAGATATACACAAGCACATGCAGTCTGCACCTTTTGTTACTGGTGCCACTTCTGAGCTTTTGTTTCATCTTTGGCTTCTAGATGAAAAGCCTGTCTTTCTCAAACTTTGCTCTTCCTTAGATCCCAAAAGACCAATACCATCAATCTGTTCATTAACAAAATAAATTCAAATCCGTGATTTCATCCACTTTCTGCTCTGTCAAGCATACACATCTCACTTGGTACTGTAAGAGCTCAACCTCTTCCCTTGGAACTGAGCTCTGGAAATTGAACACAGTTTTGTACGCTGGACTGCACTGATCAATTTAGGGGCAGATTAAGAAAGATAAGGATGAACAGTGACTAACCCCAAAGCAGGACTGCATGAAGAAGTTAAAGAACAGCAGCTAAAGAGTGCTTTTCTCCAGTATTGACAGACAGAGGAAGCTGACAGTATTCAACAAGCTTCACTGATCCTGAAATCTGGCTGTGCTACATGGAAGCAACACTGAAAACAAACACACTTTTGTGAGCAGAGTGCTGTTTAGCATTTGGTTCTTTTGCTACATAACATGGATGTCTTTTGCTGTTCTAAAGCAAGCTGCAAATGGATCACCAGCTGGCAAGGAACACAGCTTTGGAATAGAAACCCTTTGCATAGCAAGAGAAAAAACAGATGCATGAGCCTCAAGGGAAGCCAATGGTTCATACAGATCAGCATTCATGCCTGTTAAGCAAGGTGGGCTTAAGCACAGTGGAGGACAAAGCCAAGAGGCTTCCTGAATTACAATTCTTATGGTGAAAAAGATGTATTAGCATACAACCCAGTATACATGTGATGAAATTAACTGTCACTAGGGTGCATCAGATTATCTGCAGCCACCACCTACCCCATCCACTTCTCTGCAGATGTCTAGACCCTGTAGTTATAAGGGAATTTCTAACTGCTTCTGTGCTGCAGTTCAGATTACGAATCCACCATTGGTCTAACTGCTTTCTCCCAAGGTGGGTTTTTTTGTCCACTGAGCAGTACAACACTGTCCTGATCACGTTAATAATCCCTGACTGAGCCAGGCAAAAAAATACCTTGTGAATGAGCTGTCAGATTCCCTAAAGCAAAACAGGAGATAAGGGAAAGCCAACCAAAGTGTTCTTTGGTAGATAAAGAAAGAAAAATTGTAGCAAAGACATGCAAATCCAGTTCTAAAATAAGCAGAGCCATTTCTGGAGTCCAAGACCAAGAAGACTTACAAAAGGTGGAACGTGCAAGGATATGATATATATGGTATATATATGTATATATTTGGTATATATAAGGGTATGGTATATACCTGAACATGGTATAAACCTATGAGGACTTTGAACGCAGGAGCTGAGCCTGCTTTCATGGTGAAATTTGGCAGCCCTGTGCTCTCTAGACTTCCATGGGACCCTGCTAGAAGATGGGTGTGATCTAGCTGACAGAGCTCTGGATCAGTTCTAAGTTTAGAATAGATGCATGCATCTCTGATAAAACTGATCTGTCAGAGGGCAGATGGATAGATGGGCCATTGAATTCTCAGTTAATGACTGCACCCTAGCTGTCACTTTGATGGTGTGGCATGCCCATTTTCTGAAAGATACGACTTCTCTGCTCTGATGCTGTCTGGCCAGCAGCCATCCATCAAGCTATGTGTTGCCCCATCTTTGGATGCCCTTCACAGTATCACAGTATCGTCAGGGTTGGAAGGGACCTCTGGGCATCATCTAAGTCCAACCCCCCTGCCACAGCAGGGACACCTACAGCAGGTTGCACAGGATGCCGTCCAGTCAGGTTTTGAATGTCTCCAGTGTGGGAGACTCCACAACCTCTCTGGGCAGCCTGCTCCAGTGCTCTGCCACCCTCAAAGCACCCTTCTTGTTATTTCCAGGGCTTGCCTCTCCCACTGGTTGTTTCATCACAGCAGATGTGCTCAAACGACCCTGGAACACCCCACGACACAGCTTCTTCCTCACTATCTGCAACAGGCCACCTCAGAGTTTCTAACGATCTGATTCCATCACAGCCACATGACTCAATACTGGACTTCTTGCACTAGCTTCTGGATTAGAGCAGTTGGGTCACCAGGACATTTGCAGTGACTCACGTTCAGCACCCAGCAACATGCAAGAGAAAATTAAGACATATTCAACACAAAATCCAAAGCATCCTCATGTACTGCAACGGACATCTCCCTACTAGTCTCTCTCTTCCATTGTGCCCTTTTCCAATTAGCTAATTACTTTACACACATACAACGCATGTACTTCTCAGTCATCCCAAGTACCTGCTGTGAACCCTGTGCTTTTTATGTTGTCCAAGCACAGTCTTCAATGTTTCCCAGTCAGCTCACCCTTCCTGATGGCTTTCAGGATCTTCTGTAGAATTCTGTTTTTATGTTGACAGGTAACAAACAGCCTTCAAATTGCCTATTATTAGTTATGTAACAGTGATTGTCCTTTCAGATCTACAGGCACAATAATTATATTTTGTATTTTCCTGGCACTTAGTCTACACAGTTCCTACCTCTTTCCATGAATTGTGGATAAAATTCCTTAGTAATAAAACCAGCCTCTGGTCCCAATTCCAATCATAAAAAACAAACAACTGTACAAAATTCATCATAAGGACCTATGTACACAATCTGTACAAACAAAACTGATTGTGACTAGCTTCCTGCCCCTCACTGCCTCTCTTCTTCCCAAACACAACATCGCTTAACAGTCAGTGGTACGGGCCGTGGTCTGTCCCACAGCTACTCAGAATCTCACAAGACATTTTTATTCAGCGTTTTTTTAGCAGCAAGATGCTTATTCCCCACTGCCCTTGGGGAAATTGTGTGGGGCTGCTGTTTGGCTGCAAAAGCCTGCAGGATGCACTCCAGTGTGACCAGGGAGCTCTTTGCCTTGAAGCCAGGCAGTGGTTGAAGGGACGACACACGCTTGGATCCCTGACCCTGCTCTAACCAGGCACTGCATGACAGCTGGCACGTGTGCTAGGAAGGTCTCTGGTTTCTCTGGGACAGTCATAGAAGCAGATTATGCTTTACCCCTGGCACTTAAAATCTACAGGAATATGCTGATGCTCTGGCCAGCAAAGACAGATGCATCTCAGGGACCAGCCACGCACTGGGTGATCTCTGTGCTGTGCCAGAAGCACAGGGCTGTGCTTAAGGTGCCTCTTCATCTCACATCCCCTCTGCAGGGCTGGGCTTCCCTGTTACAGCAGGGCATTAGCACTTCCCGTGCCAAGAGCCACTGCACCAAGCACCTCCAGCTCCTAGCGTGAAGCAGAAAGCTGAACTGTTGTCCACACCAGTTAGCTATGCTTCATACAGAAGTTCTGTCACTTCCCTGTTTCTCTTTCTAAGCATGCCCATGTGAATGTCTGGCTTCTGCAACTCTGGTTTAACTTAACCAAGCTGCTGTTAAACACTGAGCAGTCAAGCTCAGCTTTTCCAGAAGCTCCCATTTCTTCCTTGGCTTTGCCATTTTGCCTAGCACGACAAAGTTTAAAAGAGCCTGCCCTGCTCTGAGTTAATGCTCCAGTATGTGCTCAATTTCAATGGTAAACCAGGAACACGCAGCAGTTTTGCAAACAGTTGCAGTCTGTTTTCCTGAACACAGAAAGACTTTGTTTACAGCTGTGCCTGCCATCAGACCATGTCAGTTCCAGGGCAAAGCACAGCTCTGATGGCTCAAGACAATACGGAGAGCATACCAGACAGATATTTCCAGATACAGAGTCATCAACTGTAAGAAAGATCAAACACATGTGCAAAACATGCTGCAGGACCCATGTTCACCTAGTCTGTCAGCCTCATTTCAGCTTCATTTAACCAACCAGATAATTAGCTCCTTTGCCTCTCACCCTGTCTCCTCTCTTCGCCTCTTCTTATCTCATGGTTGTATAATCATGACAGATCTCCAGCCAGGCCGGCTTTGCAGCCACCTCTCACACATTCTCTCACCAATGCCATCTTGTGAATCAAACACTAAGGGGGTGGATGTGTATTTGCAAAATTACATCACCATGCCCAGTGTGGGGAGCACTGGGCTAGCAACTTCTACAGCTTTCTTCAGCCCGAAGCAGCATCAAGAGCTCTGGCACGTTTGGTCTGGCAGAGGAGCTTGCTGGTCTCAACCTCTAACTCTACCAGTCTTTTGACAAAAAGGACAAATTCAGGTATGGTTGGCACCCTGCCTCCTCCAAAACATCACCAGGATGCACAGGTCAGATATTCGCACAAACAGCTTGCGAGATGCTTGTGTCTACACCTAGAACTGGACTTGTCTTCTCCCAGGAGCAGGAAGCTGCTTTGTGGAGCAGATAGCATAGGAACTGTTTCCTTCTTCCCTCCTCTAGGTGAAGTGAGTGAAGCAGCAGAAAGTCAGCCATAGGACCAGTTACAGCTCACTAGAGTTTCCTGCACAAGAAGGCCTTGAAGGCAACAGCCCAGTGACAGGGAAGACCATGTAGAAGCAGGAAGTGGGTCACGCTCTTCTGTCTCCTTGGCTGCAGTTTGGGTCCAGGATACTGCCAAGGTGATGAGCTGAAGCTCAGCAGCTTCCTCAAGGCAGGTGGACGGGCAGATGGAACCAACACAGAAGGAGATTTCCCTACAATTGTAGTGAAATTTTCTTACCCCAGAGCCTGAACAAGCAGCTGCCTGTGGAAAAGAGCAGGAGGGCACATTGCTGTCACACCTCACAATGAGGGAGAAAGACTCTAGTCCCAAGACCCCCAACCCAAACTGGTTGCTTTTAAGAGTTTCTCACATGCTGTGACATTCAAGAAGCCTGAAAAAGACAGACAGGTGAATTCACTTGGCAGTTCGCAGCAGTCACTGTCACTGATGCCAGAACAGCTACACCGTAAGAGTGTCACCTCTAATAAACGTGCATGTGTGGACACTGGAACATCAAACAGACCATGGATCAGGGTAAGTGACCAGGGAAAGATGAAGAAAGTTGATAAGACCTCCTCATATCCAGCAAGAAGAGCTTCCCCACCAGAGACAAAGCCAGTCAACCCATCAAAGCCAAAAAAGCAAGAGGATGAGGCCCAAGGCAAGCTGAAAGCACACTTTGCTAAGGGGGACCCCAGAGATCAGACCAATGATACTGAGATGCCAGTCAGCTATGGAAAATGCTGAAGAAGGGAACCATCTAGTATCTCAGAACTGTGAACTTTCTGCAGAGCAATGTGAGATATCATAGTTGCCCATCACAGAATCCAAACTCCGCTGCTAGCAACTCTTTTCACGTGTTTAGCCTCCAGCCATTCAGGCTAAAACTAGCAAAATTCCTGTAAGACTTTGGGAACCAGAATAGAACTACGTAAACTTGTCTGAACACAAGGATCCTCTAATCCCAAAAGCTCTTGAAGAGAGCAATGGTGAAGCAGCCCCTGTCATATCAAAATGCACGCAGACTTGGGATTGTTTTTCTTCTAGGGAGAGGAAAGAGGAGACTGTTTCTCCACAATAAAAAGCCAGTTGTCTCTTGAGTCAGCACACACAAGATCTGGTGAGGTGCCAGTGGTAGAGGGTCCAGAAAAAACTACTCTGTCTTTAGTTCAAACCAACATTATCACCATTTTCAAGCAATGCCCACTGCTGCAATAAAATCCAGACATGACCTCAAAGCTGAGCAAAGGAAACAGTTGAAATCATCAGGTCCCAGATGTTGCAGCTGTAGACCATAAGGCTGAAATGAAGCAGAAAAAGGAATCTTTTCCAGAAGATGTGAAGGCAGGACCAGGGGACACATTCTACTTGACATCCAGGTTCACTACGATAGTATCAGTCTGTTTCCAGGCATTCAGAAATCAGCAAAACACATTTAAAACAATAATCCAAGTAATGCTGTCATAATCCATTGTAGCTTGTTACGAAGACATTGCTTAAGTGGGAAAACAAAAGCATTTAGAGAATACATTGTATTACAAAATATACCAAAGCAGAAATTTTGCTCTGCATCCTGCTGAGAACTAGAACAGCCCAGAAGCAGAGATATTATTTGCTGCATCAGCAGTCAGCGTTTTTCACAACAGTAATGGAGATCTTCATACGGTACAGCCTTAGAGAATCCAGAATCAAAGGCTTTGTGTTACCTTGAACAGAGGAGTCAAAACTCAGGCATGTGACAGTAAGCTTTCCATCAAAGGAGAAAAATAAGTAAATAAATAGCCTTAAAAGACTTTCATGAAAATGAAGCTTCCATCTCCTCAGGTGTGCAAAGGAACAATTACATGCTATGGGCAGAAGCAGAAAACAAGACGCGAGACTGCAAAAGGGCAGCATCTCCTCATGGAAACCACCCAGTCAGCCTTCCTATTGAGGCCAGTCGCTTGGATTTTTGTTCTGTTCTTGTTTTCCCGGATATGGTTTATGTTTGGATACATCAACATACAATCATTACACACAACATACAAAGCACAGACATATCTAATTCCAATCCATTAATACAACATCTCTACACAGTGATAGTACAAGTCCAAGAATACAGTCATGTGAAAGACTAGACATGTTAAGATCGATGTGCCCTCAGAGTACTCTTGTAACCTTTTTTTTTTTCCTCCACTAAGGCCAGGCCACTGCTTGAATTTCTCACAGCAAAACTAATTAAAAGGAAGCTTGAAGGCAAAAAAAATCAAGGAAAGATAAAGCTAAGTGAGGTCCATATTAGAAGTTAAAGACATGCAGGGACTTTTTACATAAAGGTGCAATTCAGATGTGGTACTGGATTAACTGAGTTGAGATCAATTTAATCCTGAGTGACTGTGTCTACACCAGGGTTTAAACAGCTGCATTTATTTATTTTCCTGGTGAGACCCCACCTGGAGTACTGTGTCCAGCTCTGGAACCCCCAACATAGGAAAGACATGGACCTGTTGGAGTGAGACCAGAGAAGGGCCACGAAGACGATCAGAGGGCTGGAGCACCTCTCCTATGAGGAAAGGCTGAGACAGTTGGGGTTATTCAGTCTGGGGAAGAGAAGGCTCCAGGGAGACCTTACTGTGGCCTTCCAGTAAAGGTACTACAGGACAGCTGGGGAAGGACTTTTTACAAGGGCATGTAGTGACAGGACGAGGGGGAATGGCTTCAGACTGGAAGAAGGTAGATTTAGATTAGATATTAGGAAGAAATTCTTCCCTCTGAGGGTGGTGAGGCACTGGAACAGTTGCCCAGGGAAGTTGTGGATGTCCCATCCCTGGAAGTGTTCAAGGCCAGGCTGGATGGGGCTTTGAGCAACCTGGTCTGGTGGGAGGTGTCCCTGCCCATGGCAGGGGGGTTGGAACCAGATGATCTTTAAGGTCCCTTCCAACCTAAACTATTCGATGATTTATCTATCTTAAGTTTACGTATTCAGTTAATATGAATTACTTTTTCCTGACTGCTCCAATTACAAGGAAACCCTGAAGAATTTATTGTACAAAACCAGATATTCCACTTGTAAGTGGAATAGCTTTTTATAGCAGAATACTCAATCAGTGTTATAAGAGAATATCAGTTACATACAAAGCAAGAAATACCAGTTAAAAGCTTTCTCACATTAAATCACCCCTAAGGAAAAAAATGCAGTTGGCTGCTATTAGCTGCAGGACAGGTTTATGCTTTCATGGCTAGATAACATGACTATTAGCACAATTTCTTGTTGTGAGGCTTGGGAATTTCAGTCAAACTGGAATTGTTTTTACTCTTTTTTATTAGATTAGCACCATGTTCACGTAATAAGGGGAGTTAGTTTCCTCCCATCATGTATTTCTGTTGTCTAGGTTTTGCAGTCTAGTTTAAAATGACTCATTTCAAACAAACACAAAGTAGTTACAATAAAAGAGAAAACATTGAAGAAGTTAGTTTTTCTTCTGTCCAAATCAAAGCCAGAGAACAGTCTGAATTTCTACAAGTATATTTTACATAGGACAATACAAACTGACTTACAAAACAATTTTTGCCACAACCATTTCCAAGGTCATATTCACAACAGATGCTGATGGTGGTGCTTTAATCATTCCTGAAGTGAGGTATACAGGTAAGTCATTCCTCCTGCAAACCTGAGCAATTTTTTCGTAATACATGTGCCGATTAAAGAGACCATAACTTGTGTACAGCATTAAGTGACTATGTACTTCTGCTTGCACAGGAGAAGAAAGCTTCTGTCATCTCTTAACTACTCCAGCATTTACAGAGGTCAGAAAATCACACTCCCATGAAAGAGAACCCCTCTGTTCAAGCACATCTTCTCCAGACTCCTGTAACAGTTGCTGAAAATGCAAGAAGGAAAGAAGCAGGCTGAGCGAGGCCCATCACAGACAGATGGCAGCAACCAGTAGTACAAAGTTCAGGGAAGTGTTAGAATCCCTAATAATAAGAGCATGGAAGATTTACAAAATGTAACACTTGCTCAATTAGTGCTAACATTTATTCACTTTTAAGTGACTATACACAGGCAAAGGGACCTTTATGAAGTAAGTCTCTCATGCTGGTATTTAAATGAGGCTAGTAAGTGGCAAAGGCCTGATTTCCTCAGGACAATTATACATTGGTACTATCAGTGCAAATAAGAAATATGTCTATGAATAAACCCCTGACTTCACTGACTTGGCAGTTCCTAACAAGCCAATAGCAGGAATAAAAGCCCTTCCTGCCCTCTCAGTATGTATAGAGCAGTTCACAAGGTATAAATTTGCATTACTGCATGTAGATACTGCAAGAAAACTACTGTAGCATCTGCTTTGAAGCTTTACTGTATTACCTTGACTAGGCATTTCAGTTACCTAAAAATTCCCGCATACCTTTGATCTGTTCTGGTATTAAAATAAATCTCAAGGATCTGGAAGGAAAAACACTTGAAGTTATGAAGTAGGCAAGCACCAATGTTTGCCAAATACCCCAACAGACCAATTTTTTCAAAGGCAAAACATACTCAGTTCATTAATCAAAGCTTTCTATAAGTAAAAGACCTTTTCTTCCCCTAGCAGCTCACCAAAGTTAACATGCTTTTTAATTTGGCATGTGTCTAAGTGTATGTGTTCCAGAATGCTGCAGCTGCCCCTTGTGCATCAACATCACCAGTTAAGGGCAAGACTGGAAGTAACACATACAGGTCATAAAGGTCAGGTAAGTTCCCTTCTGACCATAGCTACATAAATATAACGGGGAAACTCTGTTTCTCCTCTCTGTAGCTGAAGCCATTTCGTTTCCTAACTGGCAGTTACTGACCACACACTTTCCCAGACATATTGCCATTCTGTGCAGTGGAGTGCTACTTAGGGCCATGCTTGTGTTTTGAGTAAAAGGCTGATTATGACAATGCAATGCCATACCCCGACTGTTTCAGTCACGCTGTGTTTGTTCAGTGCTATGATATTATGGCTAGTTCCTTATGTTCTTGGGGAAAAATGGGACAATAACTTCCAGCCTGATAGTATTTCAGTTAGTTTCTCTGCTTTTATTAACAAGCATATAATATTAATTGGCAAAACACTGGATACAAGATTCACTATCATAAAATCAAAACATTAAGCAATAATCCCCATAGGCTTATTCAGACAAAACTATCCACCAATAGTACAAAAATTACACAGCAACACAAAGCATAAAAAATTGTAAACTTTCAAATGAAGCTAAGCCAAAAATATGATTCTACACTGTGACAGTTCCAGAATCTTTATTATGCCACATATGAGGATAAAGGCTTAGTGGTTGCACTGGCTTATTGTCCCTTAACGGTAAAATAACCTTGTTGCAGAAGGAAAGAAAAAATTCTCCTTTTGTCCAGATAAGTCATTTTGATCCAAGATTCCATTAAACCAATGCTTTGACTTTCTAATAAAAATTAAAAAAAATAAAAAAAAATACTGGAACATCAGTACTCAAAAATCAGGGCTCCATTCCTTCAGCCACACCTAACTCTTTGCATGAATGATCCCACTGGTTTCTGTGGAACCATCCAGGTTATTAGTAAAGTTCAGGTTGCATTTACAGTGTTTATAGAATTGGACATTTAGTTCCTACCCTACAACTAGGATCTGGACAGGTCATTGTGGCTTTGACAGATTTCCAAGAAGTCCTAAGGGTGATCAAACATGGATCAAATAGCAGGACCAGAGCTTTTATTTGTATATAAAATAAACCATAACTCCCCAGTAAAACATTACTGTGGATTTGCCACAAAATGCAAGTTCCTGGAAAGTGTTTGTACTGATTGCAAGTTTTGATTAAAGAGGAGATTGAAGCATTCTTCCATGTTCCTTAATGTTGTTCTCTCTGCAACTTTTTACTTCAACAACAGATCTCAAGACCTTAGTTAATTATATCTTACATACAGATTCTAGTGTATGGGACAATTTTTTGCCCTGTTACCACCTTTAGGCAGACTAACCAAAGTGTAGGTTGCATTAACATTTCCAGTGAAACATCCAAACTGAAGTGATTACCTGAGGAAATACAGAAACTTGATTCTTCTGTACAGTCGAGCCTTCTGTACAAAATGCTTTAAAAGTACTTGTTAAGATTCATCTTGCTGATGTACAGACTGGTTGGCTTTTTCCTATTTAGCTCAATGGTAAGATGCATAATGCTGTAAAATAGGCTAGTTGTACGGTTACATTTATCATCCAGTAGAAAAAACTCAATGAATCTCCTAGGACTAACTATGTTGTTATAAAGACAATAAGAGCCAGATAAGCTTTCAAAGGCTTATAGCCTACTGGAAAAAAAATAGCACCATCATAGTCGTAGTCTGATATTTTTTATGGTCCCATATCCCCAGAAGTGATAGTGTTGTGTATACTATTGCACAACCAGTAAAAATAAATATTCTCAGGTTTGATGGTATACAAATATACCAGACATAACAATGGCACAAAATATTTTCAGATAGGCTGCAAGTCTTGCCCATTGCTTCCACAATTCACATTAAGGTTTCTTGCAAGATCATTTATTTTAAAATATTGCTGACAGATAGTTCTTGTACTTACACAAATTTAAATCCCACACTTCACTCTTAAAATAAAAAAAGGAACAAATCAAAAAATAATCCCCCAAATAATAGCCCCAAATAAATTCCCATTTGAACAAGTGAGAAAAGCCATCTACATTCCTTTTAAATTTAACAGTAAGTAGATGCTACATTTACAATTTAAACATATGCCTAATAAATGCATGTTTCAAACCTATTGCACAAAAGCATAAGTAATGCTCTTAATCCATACAAAACAAAAACATACAAATAAAAGCTACTCAAACTCAATGTAAAAGAAGCAGCTTGTAAAAACATCTTACAATTTCATTTTATATGCCCGTAAATAAAGCTGGACCTGTGAAACCAAAAATACTTCAATGGTAAAATAAGACAGAAGGCTTAAAATAGAATAAATAATTTTATAAAGTTAAAATTTGAACCCCAAATTTTATTTAAATTCAATATTATATATTCTATCTGAATTCTCTATTTTTAATGAAACTATATTTAATGAGACTCTGAGCCTGGGTGATTCAACAGTCTCATTGCTGCTGAGGATAATACAACAGGATACTTCTTTACTGCAATTATTTACCAGCTTAAGCAATTGTGAAAACTACTTCACAGTAATGGCATCTTCACAAAAGCCAAAATAAACTAACATGATCTGACTAAAACTATGAGATATATACGCTGAGTTCAAATTTTAGTCCAACTTTGAACAGTATCAGGGTTATTTTACCCAATATGATCTTGATTTAAATTAACTGTCTCTTAAGCTTCACAGAAGAGAAACACGGCTCTGACCCAAAGGAAATCTGCCTCTGACCTCAATTCAATTGCATTGTAGTCTTTTAGTAAGGCTAAAGGAAATAAACATACTGTCCAGGCACAGTCACATCCCTCCTGAGGGAGTTTCTGTAGCGAAGATGTTGTGACACGTGATTTAGAAAAATAACTGGGTGGTGTTGTATTTGGTTGAGTTTTTTTCTTTTTACTGGTGAGGTTTTATCAGATTAAACAAATTGCAAAAGCAGTTACACATGATTATGAGCAAAAAAATGCAGCTGTAGGTATTAATACTGTCTTGATTTTATGTATCCATATAGGTATAAATGGAGTTTTCAATATATTAATAGCACCATAACAAATTCAAGTGATTCTAAAGATGTTTATAAACTTATAAATATATGTTCTGTACTATAGATTGTTACAGCAAGAGATAGATTTGAAAGGCTTCTGAAATTGCGTGTTCATAACTCGTCTCTCAGTTGCACAAGTACACAGGAAAGTACTAAATCCCAACATCCTTTAACAGCACTGCATCAATATCTAGTCGTACAAAAAGTTTCTGCAGTACACACTCTGAGGTAGACAGATCTCACACACATATATATATTTGTTTTTATGTATACGTATACCCTGATGAAGGTGGTTAATCAGAATGTTGTCTGGCAGCTTTCATTTTATGTCCACATCAGGTACAGCCAGTGTCTGTGCACTCAGGGTGCACAGCGGCTGGACACTTACAGCCCTGTTCATATTCTCAGTGCCTCAGTGGCTACAGGCAGTCCCTTACTTACACTAGGACAGTAACAACCACATAAGCAGCTCCAGAAAGACCCAGTATGTCAGTTTGTGTACACATCCATACTACCTGCATTCACTGCTTCCTGAAAAGATTATAAAAATGGTAGCCCATGATCTCATTTGTTCTCTTCTGCCAGT
The DNA here is from genome assembly GCA_017639485.1 of Pluvialis apricaria. Lineage (NCBI taxonomy): Eukaryota > Metazoa > Chordata > Aves > Charadriiformes > Charadriidae > Pluvialis > Pluvialis apricaria. The sequence goes on along the minus strand of CM030044.1, from coordinate 51,765,716 downwards.
TCAAGTAATGTTAAAGACAGAAAAAAACCTAAATTACATATATGAGTCCACAAACAGGAAGACAAGACCAGAGCCAAGTTTGATTCCATTGCTTATACGCATGCACACACACCCCCTACACACAAACCCAGCCACCCAGCCCAGATGTGGAGTTCTGCCTAACCCAAACATTCAAATGCAGCTATCCTATAACCTCATCTGCAACAACAGCAGCACTTTTTGGCCTTTGTGTGGCTCTCCTTTCCATCTCCACATTTCAGTAGGCTCCCTTTCATTCTCTGCTTGCATACTTTTTGATTTCCTTCCCATTCACATCTGTGACTGTAATTAAAAATGAGGAACCCTCTTTTCAAAGGTAAACACAAGTTGGAGAATCCCTTCTGCAGCAGCAGAGCTGAGAACAGAGGACTAAAGACTCCAAAGAAGGAAATTATGGGACACATGCTGAGGAATGTGGTGCTCTGAAAACTCAAGAAGAGAAAGAGGATTTAAAATGCTTGGATAAATCTCTTGCAGTATCATGTTCCTGTTATCGAGTAACAAGTCATACGTTCTAGGAGAAGAGGGGAAGAAGCACAGCTAGACAAAGCAGGGCAGTTACAGGCAAACTTTTTTTCTTATCCGAAGACAATTTATCAAAAAATAATAGGGTTTAATAATAGAAAGAGCAACTAGCATTTTCAGCTGACTGGAAAACTCTTCCAAAAATTAGAAGGTTAACTATTTCCAGCTGCCAGTAATATGGTATAGCCTGTTTTCAGTGACTTGACATCTGTATCAGACAAATACTCTTACAGTCATACTACATATGCTATACTGTATACAGCTTGCAGAAATCACTTTCAACTACTGTTGTTAAAAAAACAACTATTTCAAAAAGCCTTACAAAAAGTGCAGTGAACCCTGCTAAGTGCTATTGAGGGTGTGTTCTATAACATACATAGTTTATGTGTGTATAGATATGTATGCATACATACATACATGCCTGTGTACTACCTTGCATCCATTAGGGCTGATGCAAGCAAAATTATCAGTTAAGGCCAGAAGGTGCTAAAATAATCTTGTCTGACACCACCCCCCCCACCGCCCCCCAGTCTCCCCCAAGACAGCTAGGAATTGGGCTGAAGAAAATGCTATGGTTTTGTAAGAAAACAGGTAAGGAAATATAAAGCTGCGCCAAATGATCTGAGGAATTTTTAATTAGTGAAATGAAAACTGTGCAATATCACCCAAAGTTGCCCAAGAGACAGCGTTTCAATAGTTAGAGCAAATTCTCTCTAAATTAAAAACTGATTTCTGCAAGCCACAACTACATAAGAAATGTTTATTTTTTTAAAAAGTTCACAAATCTAGCATTTTTGAGTATTTGCTGTTATGTGGTGCAATTTATGCCACAGCACAATATCAGGGCACATTAAAATAAACTGAAATGATTTCTATTAATCTTACCAAATCAACATGCATAGGGGAGTAGCAAAACTTTACTAAAACACAAAGTAAGGGAGAGCAGTAACTGGGCAAAAATGACAAACTTACTGGTTTCCCAGATTTTCAGAAGTGTTCAATGCAGCATAATAAATTATCACCAGTCACTATATCATTAGGTATGTTCAATGCTCTACAGAATAACTTGAATAAAGCCAATGCAATCAGGCATACTATATAAGACAGTAACGCTTTGCAAAAATATAGTTTTCAAAGTTTCAGAATGTGAAAAGTAACTAAATGCAACTTGGTGTCAAAAGCAACATTTTTAAATCACCCCACAACACTCTAACTTATTTCTGTGTAACTGTAAGAGATAAATCAGGCTGAGCTACATGGAACTGTGAAGTGTTTTCAGTATCTGTAAACTTAGTGCTGGTAGTGTCTTGTTGAGTTGCGACTTCTTTCTTCCATACAAAAAAAAGTATAAATATTTTCTGTCCAGAAATCTAGGCAACACATCCCTAGAAGAAATATTCAGAAGGACAGTCCGCTATGAAAGCCCTACAGTCTTCCAGAATTATTCGGCTGGTTTGTGTGATGTGATTAGTGATGCACTAAGAAGGTGCCAGATGATAGTCTCTGCAAAAAACTCTGTCCAGAAGGACAATAAAGTTCTCTTACAGCAAGTCCATTTTGGGTCTGTAATGTAGCAGTAGAGGTGCTTTCTGCAAGACAGAAATATCAGATAATTTAAGAAACAAAACCAGAACTAAACTGTTCAGTAGGCAAAACTTTTGTTGCATAAACTAAAGTGTAAATGAACTATAAAAGTAGCTGTCTGACCTGTCAAAATTTTACCAAGACAAGGACAAGATGCAATTTCATCTGTGGAGCTCAAACAAGAGATGAAGAATCCTTTCCCTTTTGTCTCAGGAGCTGATCACTTTAAGATCAGTTCTACCAGGTCTGTTTAACTTGGCAAACCCATTCCCAGTAAGGGAGAAATGCAGATATCTAGAAAGCAGCATAGGTTCATATTTAGCAGCTCTCACTTGATTCCTCTTCTGTGAATGTATCCGTTGCTTTTTTATAAGTAGGTAAACTTCTAACATCCACAACATCCTGCACCAAGGAGTTGTGTTTCTCATGTAAAGAATTGCTTCCTCTTGTTTGTTCTGGACCTCCCACCTCCCAGTTTCATTTTACATCCCCCATATCTTTCACTTGAGAAGGCAATTTGCCGTTCCCTTTTCCATGTGACTCACAATTTCATAGATTTCCATGACAAAGGTGAATAGTAGACTTGCACAGATGCACACAGATTCCCTTCCCCCCTCCCCCCCCCCATAAAAATCCCTAACATTTGCTTTGTATCCTTTATATTTACCTACATTGAACTTAAGGTGTTTATTAATCACTTGTAACTCAGAACTGTAAAGGCTTGCTTCAATGCTTTGTCATCAGTCTGGTCTTCACTATCCTAAATAACCACAATGTTGTCAGTGCACTCTTACCACACTAATGAAATCCTTTTCCGGTTCATTCAGGAACATCATACAAAACAGATTCTAGTAGGATTCCACTCATGACCTCTCTGCATTTCAAACACTGACCATTGACTTCTATCCTGTGACTCTTAGGCAAGCCAATTATTTTTCTAGTTATGAATACTAACTCCTAGTTCAAATATCCCTAGATACACATACACTGACTCTGTAGGTGTGACTTGCCTCCTAAGTGTTCAATTTTGCAATTCATTCTTACACCTATTTCACTTGAGCTGCCATTATTAATGTGATAACTAATACTCAGAGTGAATACCCCACTGTTTACTACTCAGTTTCAGGGAAGTTGTTTAAAGAAATCACAATAAGCAAGTCAAAGATGTACTCAAACGTTTTTAATCAACCTTGCTTATGCCTACTAACTGCTGCTAGAAGTTTCCTTAACTAAGGCAGACAAGCATTGCACTTATGGCCTCTCCTTTAGAAGTAAAACAGCTTTCTTGAGCTGTGTTGAAAATTTCTGCCTTTTCTACGTCACAATAAATTTCTCACCTATGTGGATTAAAACCAATTTTACCTGAAATAGCTAAAAACATTCTTGTGGCTTCCACTTCCTTTGCTAGACTTAGTAACAATTTGACAGTTGATGCAGTGTTTCCTTTTCCCTTGCAATTAATGCTTAACTCTGCTTTCCTTCATTTTCTTGGAAACAAAATTAATACTGGTGTTTAAGCATGCTGTATTAGGCATTTATTAAAGTATCTGTTTATTGAGTTTGCAGTTACTGCAGTATAGTTCCAAATGATGCCTATTTTATAAACATTTTATTTGGCCACTTCATGGTTTACTTGGAACCACTATGTCATACCTTAAATCTCCATCTAGTAACAACTACAAACTTGAGCGTGTGGTCCTTTCCAAGAATCTCTTCATTGCATAATATGTCCAGCTGACAAAACAAAGATGATGGTTAATTCATGGGGACACAATACATGATACAACATATTTCAGATAATACTACAAATGTCTGACAAGATTTTTTTTCTCTGAAGACACTGTAACAGTTCATCTTGCAGTTGCTCTGCAGACAAAAATAGCACCAAGAATGAAAATAGAATGTCTTTTCTCAACATAAAGTGCTGAAAGACCATGTGTGGAATATTGCGTGAAGAGGACTGGATGGGAATTAAAACATGGAACATGCATAAAATTAATAAGTTCCACCAAGGTGGCTTATATTACCAATGCTTTAACCACACAACCCAGAAAGGCCTGACTGTGCATGCAGTCCACTTACATGGCTTACCTAATTGGCAATAAGTCAAACCTGCAATAGTCTATAGCAATCAATGAAGTGCCCACAAGCTTAAATCCTTCTATTATTTACCCATTACTTGGTACTGGTACACCGACTACACCACAATTTATGTACTCTTTGAGAAGGTAGGGAGGGATAGCAAAGGAATAAACAGTACTCCTGAAAGTTTGTTCCTTTGGTAAAAGTGAAGCAGGTTGTTAAATCACAGACTGGCACAGTGGAATGGAGGGATTAAACATACACACAAAAAATATCCCCTTTTGAACAGTGATGGTAGCTATGTTGCTGCTAGGCTACTGCCAGGAGTCAACCACTTCCAAGCCAGCTGAGAACAAGACAGGACATACAGAGTTTGGGGAAGACTAGCAGAGTTTCGGGACATACTCCAACCATAAGACAGAGTGTTGGTTTGAAGTGTACAGGAGCTAGGAAGGAAGAGTGATAAAGACACAAACTTGCTGTTGAAAAGTTTGAGCAGAAACATGTTGACACATTGGACTTGAAAGCAGATGATTTGAATGAAAAACCTTAATGAAATTCAGTGAAATGGTGACATAATGTGAGGTTGGGAGATGTCAAGCTGAGAGTCAATTGAGATGTATAAGACTATGACCAAGACACAGCAAAGTAGTAAACAGGGGCTGCATTCATATGTTCACCACTGTTAACTTCAAATCTGAACTAGGAGAAATGCAAAGAATTGCCTTTCTTTTTGTACCTTTCACCATAAATGCTTCCCATGATTTCAAGTATTCCCTGCAAAGGAAGGGAAAAGTAGGTACCTGATAACACCCTGCTCATGGTAGGCAGCAACCCTGGGTTGAGCTTCACTGAGAGCACAGAAAGGAACAAAGTATTTGTAGTGCTGTCTCTTAAGCTGGGCTTCAGTAGAGTTAAAGTGTTTGTTACTGCCTGTTCCTGCACTGAGTGTGAAATCTCTGAAAGGGTGGTGTATACCTGACTACAAACTGTCAAACAAAGCACCTTGCCAGAGTCCATTTCAACACACGTGGAAGCACGTAAGCAAGGCTTTTAGCTCAGCTATTTACATATGGACATGAAAAGATGCACTGCAAACTAAGTGACAAGTCCTGTACAGATGCAAGAAAGGAAAAGAAAATGGCTACATAACATATAATTCAAGAAACAGTGTATGCTTCTGTTTTCTGAAAATAAAATTAGACTAAAAGACATTCCTTTGCAAACGAACAATCCCACACTTCTCATAAGGTTTTTATATCTGCAAAATAATTTAAAAAAATTAAAATATTACCTCATTAAAAGAAGAAAGGTTAAGTTTTTTGGCAATGAATTTCTTTAGATGCAAAACTGTTGCTTGTGCTGAGCAGCGAATCCATTTCCGTTTCAATCCACGCAATTTGCTGCTATTGCATTCCAAGCAGATGCTTACCTTCAAAAAAAGAAAACAGTCAGGGTTGGCTGGAACAATTTTCTGCAGTCCTTATTATGTGTTCCATATGCAGTCTTTATTAATACAACAAAGTAAAAAAGTACAGTACTAGTATTCCTTAAATTCAAATACCTGTAGTCCTATTAAAAAAAATATTTCTAACACCTTGTCAGTTTAGTGACAAGCACCACTGCAACCAAAACGGACCTAGACAAAAAAGTGCAAGAAACAATTTTTGATGCTGGAACAAGGCTGCTCCAATCCAAATTCACAGGCTGCCAGTAATTCAAGAGGACCCTATGTCTAAAGCTAGAGTAAGATAAACAGTAAGAATACTACTGCCAATTTTTAATGATTGCTTCTAACTTCTTGCCTTTAATGCAATTGCTAAATCCAACTTAAAACAGAATTTTAACACATGTTTGAAAGAGAATTTAAAGTTTAAAAAGAATAGTTACAAAGGACATAATAAATTTTTAAAATTCTAAAGATTATCCCCCCAAAAGGTCTCTCTAATTTCTATGCTTCAATTCTCACTTCTTTTCTCATACAGCTATTCATTACTTAGTCTAAGCTCTTTGTGACTTTATGCACTAAAAGGATCTAGTACTTGGTACGATCCCTTTGAAAGCTCCCTTACATTATGATTTAAAAGCAAATTAATCCAAGTTTAATTTACTCTGGACACACATAACAGGAAAACATAAAAGGGATGGCTTGTTTATCTTAAATGGCTTTACTTTCAAACATGTTTTGTGTTTAGAACTTAATGGTGAACTTTCTGGCTCTCATACTAATATTATGGTATAGGGCTAACACTGTCTTAGTATTAGAGGTTTAAAACAAAATAAATAGTAAGTTAGTAAAAGAGCAAAAGGTTTTATTCATAATTATTGATACACATTCAGCTGAATGTTTCACAATAACACTGGGATACACTCCTTCAGAAGGGGGACCAAATAACCTGAATTTGTTTTGAAAGCAAATAAATACTTTGGAAACTCAGTCAGAACTATTGAACCTTAATACAAATATCTTTAACGTATTCTCCATTCCTACGAAAACCCAAAGATGAAACTCATGCTTACACAAAAGCATTAAGCAACACCGCATCTTGTTTGTATCAGAGGACCAAAAAAAGTAGCTTGAAACAGTTATTTTTCTTCTCTGTTAGGTTACCAAAGCACTAAAGCTAAAATACAAGATAAAACTAAAATATGGCTGATGAGCTTACCTGTTCGTCACTTCGGTGGTAGTCATTATCTTCTTCCTGTTTTTCCTCAGAAGTTTCTTTGTTTGAATTTTCATCTGGTTTAGTTTCACCTTAGATAAGAAACCAGATACATGGGATAATACTTATAGCACCTTGTAATGCTAACATGATTTAAACAGCACAGTTCAGGACTGCAATACAGAATAAACTTTGCTTTTCCCAAATTGTGCTTATCTGCTAAGGGAACACTAGCTGCCAACAGCCCCGCACATGAAAGAGAGGAATACATACAGAGCACAACCTTCAGTTCAACTGCTAGCAGCCCAGAACCTGGGTAGTTTATATTATAGAGTCCCCATGTAGGCACTATTATGGAGATCTCCTTTTCCAAGAATAATATGCTATGATTGACTAAAAGGCTCTGTGCACAAATAAGGGACAAAGCAACAATCCTACACTCACTGTATTGTGCATATAAAACAATTGTTATGGTAATAAACCAGACACCTCCAACAGGTCTGCTCATCAATTTACTAGCCATCACCCTCCCAAGAGAAAATAAATAAAGGACCATTTACCATTTCGATGAGAATCTAGGTGCTGTTTTGTAGAACAAGTCTCCCCTTTGATGTCCCCTGGAACTTCCATGCCCAGTTTGTGATAAAACTCCCTTTGCTTTTTCATTTCCGCTGTTTAAAATTGTAAATAATAATCCCTGTAATAAAGTTCTAATGCAATATTTATGAAGTTATTCCAAATCCCTTCCCTCTTAAGTGAAAAAGGCTTGCCAACAAATAGTGGTATTGTCACTATTTACTGCTCTTCTATCACTGTCTATCTCTTCTATCACTTCTATCAAGTCATGCCTCATCTTATTTTTCAGAGTTAGAATACTAAAAAGTCATCTGTATAGGTACTATTACAGCAGTCCCATTGGAATGAGACAGTATTTAAACCACTATACCTTATTTTGAATCCCTCCCACAATATTTCAGTCAAACCATTGTTTTTGAATTTTTATTTACAGTTCTGATTTTCAACACACTAGAAATATTTTTAAAATAATCTATTTAATCTTAATGATTTTAAGAATATTCTGGTTTTGCAGCTTAAATGAATTAAAATACTCTACTTAAATGAAAGGTGTAACATACATTAAGACAAAAAATTACAGAGCAGTTATTATAAAGTACTTCTTTAGTTGAACAGATCCAGTCTCAAAGAGGATTACGAAAACTTGAAAGTTACCTGCTAATAAAGGACTCATACGGTAGCAGAAACTTCACTGAAACTAAAATCTGTCCTGCACTACATTCTACCTCTGAGAATTCTAGAAAGCTGGCACAACAGGTTTAAGTACACAGTTTAACAAGAACAAATGAGAGTTATAGTGTGCCAACATTCAAAAGCTGAACTACTATTCTGCTTTACATAATACTACTTCTCTAAGAAATATCCCATCTTCCCTCCCCCCACCTCCAATTGCTACTAGCACAGGTATGAAATTAAACTAATCACTAGAAGTGACACAACTGAAGGAATAGGGTTTTCAATTGTATTTTTCCTCAGTTCCCACCCACCCCACCCCCTGATTTTCATCACCTGAAACTTTTTTTTAACGTGTTTAACAACTATGTGCAAAACAACCTCTAAAAAAGGTGATACCACCACTTACCTTCTTGGAGGCCTGGCACAAGTTTGTAAACAATATCTTGCATTGTTCTGTCATGACTAGCAAGAAAAAAAACAAAATCAAAAGTTTAAGTCAATCAACTTCATTCAAATAGTTTATCTTAAAAAAGTACCAGTACTAAATTGATGTAAAATCTCTACATTCGCTTAAGAAGAATTTCAGTTCTCAAATCAGTATTTATATCAAACAAGAGGACAATAAAGTGAAACAAATTACGAAAAAGTACAGGCTAACACAGAAACCCGATGGAAGTTTGAGGAAGAATTGTCTTGGACATGTGGAGGATGATGCCCCATGGAACATGGCCTCCTGCATCAAAGCAAGTATGTCACTAATAATCTCAAAAGTTTTTGACAACTTTGAGGTAAACTCTTTTTTTTTTTTTTCACAAAAGAATCAAGGATACTCTGTTTTTTACCCCTACAGACTCACCTCTCAGATGTCTAGATTGCTCAGTTAAATTTACTTTGCTTTTCCAAAAATGCAAGAAAACAGATCACAGAAAAAGATCACAACAATAAATTTTACTTTGCTCTTAAAAGCCAACATTTTAACTGTGAGCAACATTATGTAGCTCAGAAGCCTGTATAGGTAGCATGGCTCAAGTAAAAGAAAGGTAATAATCCCACTGCAACAGGAGCAGCAGGACTGATTCTAAACTTTAATTCCAGCTCACCTAGATAAAATTCCATTTTAGTCTAAAATAAGTCACTGTCTGAAAGAAACACAATACTACCCTAAATTCCAATTGATAAAATAGATCAGAAACTTTTCAAATGTCTGTATCAGCTGCTGCAAGGTCATTACCCCAATAGAGCTTGCAATACCAAACTCTGAATCCCACTTAAATAGGAGAAGAGGCTTACACAAGTAGTCTCAGGCTTCTCATCACCTGACGTGAGCCCTTCACAGTAGTGGAGACCAGTGAACAAGTACAGAAATGGTGACATATCAAGAGATTTACAATCAACCATTACAATCTTTTAAGTTGCACCAGGAGAAGAATCAAAGTAGCGGTAATTCTAAATTCATGTCATTTCAACCAGTAGCAATCCCATTTGCACAGGCTGGGATTTGCAAATGTCACATATGGATTGCAGGAACATCTCCAAAACTATTATAAATAAAACTATTATAAATATATATAAATGAGTAGATCGGCCATCCCTATTAGATCAGAGGTGAGAATTTAACAGCATTTAGAAATCTGAAATAGGAGACACATTTGATTTACGTATTCTCCAGATAGAGGGAGATGAATAGGAGTGCAAATCTACATTCTAAGACATATTGTGAAACTCCTGAGTGCCAATTCTTTATTTAAAAATCTACATATCCAAAAGCAGGCCGGGCAAAGGCTGTTTCAGTCTTGAAGGGACGGTATTTTATAACTAGTTCAGGCAAAATACTTCCTTTTAAGTAGCAAACTCCTTTCTAGCTGTTCTCAACTGGATGCCGTTTCCTGGCCCCTTTTGGCCAGCAGGTCGAGGGAGGTGATTCTATCTCTCTACTCCACCCTGGTGAGACCCCACCTGGAGTACTGTGTCCACCTCTGAACCCCTGAACATAAGAAAGACATGGACCTGTTCCAGTGAGTCCAGAGGAGGGCCACAAAGATGATTAAGGGGTTGGAGAACCTCTCCTATGAAGACAGGCTGAGAGAGTTGTGGTTGTTCACCCTGGAGAAGAGGCTGCAGGGACACCTTATAGCAGCCTCCCAGTACCTGAAGGGGGCCTACAGGAAAGATGGGGAGGGACTCTTTATCTGGGAGTGTAGCGACAGGATGAGGGGTAACGGTTTAAAACTGAAAGAGGGTAGATTTAGATGAGCTATTAGCAAGAAATTCTTTACTCTGAGGGTGGTGAGACACTGGAACAGGTTGCCCAGAGAAGTTATGGATGTGCCATCCCTGGAAGTGTTCAAGGGCAGATTGGACAGGGCTTTGAACAACCTGGTCTAGTGGAAGGTGTCCCTGCCCATGGGGGAAAGGGAGGTCAGAACTAGATGATCTTCACGGTTCCTTCCAACTCTAACCATTCTATGATTCTCAGTGTCTTTTATTCATTCCTGTCTATTGGCATATACTTGTCTCTTCAAAGCATACGCTTGTATAGGGTACTATCAGTGTATCATATAATGCATTATCAGTGTACACTATTATTCTTCAAATACAGAGATAGCATAACCAGTTTCAGGCTCCTGAATCAGGATCAGCTTGAGCAATGCAAGTGTGTACAGAACATCGATAGTTTTCTGTAAAAGTGAAGAGAAATCAACGCTCATTTTCTACAAGCAGTGTTTCCAAAGTTGTTATAAAACTGAAAAAGGCACATTGAAAACTGTCACAAATGAAAACACATTCTTTATAAAGGTAGGCAAAACATTACTTGATATGCAACAGCTAGTGCAAACACACTGTCACAATCGATTTTCATCAGCAAAAGTTATTACAGTTCAGTAAAATGAAATGAAAGCACTGAAGGGAAAGAAAAGGAATGTCTTTTTGAAAACAAAACAAAACAAACAAACCAAAATAAAACAAAAATACTTAGTTAAAAAAAAAAAAAGGAAACCAGTGAATAACACTACATGCATGTTAGGTCAGAAAGAGAGCAGTCTGTGTGGGGATCAAAACAGAACGAAGTACAAGATTGTTCCATTCTAGAGATTAAAGCCACTGGTCTAATATTATAGTGCCATGCTATTACCTGTTCCTATGAACTACAAAGACCTTTGAAAGATTAACTGAACAATAAAACTGACAATTATTTCTCTCATTACTTTGTCAGATACTGAAAAGCACTGTTCAACTGAGACTAATTATTTAGAGGATTTTGTAAAAGTATAATTTCTACAAATGTTCCATTTATGTAACTTTTACGACCCAAGCATATAAAATGAAGAATGACTAAATGCCATTAAAACTCACACAGAAATTAAACAATAAAGTGCATACTGTGTTTGATTTTAAGATTGGAACAAGCTAACAGATGTCAAGGAATTGCATATTCATAGCAAAGTTTGATCCTGTATCTCCTCAATCACCTTCAACCTTCCTTTTAAATGTTTAACATGCTGATAAGCAAGTAAGAAAATTTAGGAGAAAGCTGAACTATATTAAAGAGGCTGTAACAGTCTAGAGTGAAGCTTGTTGCACTTCTGCTTTCATACTTACCCAATATACTGTAATGGGTGGCTCTGATGTATAACAATTCTACAGGTCGGACAGGTGTTGTTTTCCTCCAAATATTTCACTAGGCAGCTTCTACAGACTAATAATAAGGACATTCACAATTAAAAAGAAATAAGCATAGTGAAAAAAAAAAAGTCTGTTTTTATACAGTCACAGAAATGCACCATGCTAAAATTTACACAAAGTTCATTTTTTACATCACATAAGCAAGATGTCTGATCATGCAGAATACAGTTTCCAATATCTTTCATTAATGTTCTTAATACAGGGAATTGATGCACCAGAATTAAGGCATCTGTACCTAGACATAGTCTTCCTAGTAAAGCATATAACACACAATCCCACTCTGTAATTTATTAGAACAGCAATTTCTAGCATGTCAACATCATATTGCTTGCACCACTCAGGTTGCACCGATGATATTACAGGAACTGTATGCCATTAAGATACTCAGCCTACTTGCTTTAACCATGGCCACATACAGAAGTGAAGTGTACAGTGGCAATGAAATTAAGAAAAAAAAATTATTCCAAAGTTGGATACTTTTTAAGACACAGAAGACTTTCAAAAAGTGGATATCCACGTGCTATTTTAATTCTAACTTTCACAGAGTACACTACAGTTAAACTTCCACCAGAAAAAAAAAAAAAATTACATGGGCACAGACCTCCAATATTTACAAAATGTCCTGACAGAAGTTGCTAAAGTAGTCGTTCATTATAAAGCTGCACACTTTTGGAACAGTTTCCATATGCATAGACTCCATCACCTGTATCTTATTCAAAGTAACCTATTTACGCTTCCCCACCCCACTGGTCTAGAAACAGTACTCATACACTACTACGTGATATCCTGACTCACTTGAAGCTACAACTCAAAAATGTGGGGGAAAGAAAGGCGGGGGGAGGAATAGCTTTTTCTCAAAGAGCAGCAGTTCATGTCATCTTGGTATTAATGCACTCATTCTTATCACATAAAATGGAACAATTTCTGTAACTATAGTGCCATCTACCTCTCAGACAATATGATAGTACAGTTAAATAAACACCTGTTAATACTAAAAAAATTATGCAGCAGTCAATGAAGCATATTAAGTTTGCATTCTGCATTGTATTTACATACTTAGGATGACAGTACTGTTGTCAGTAGAGGTAACCAAGCCTCATAGCTTTGCACACTGAGTTTGCACAAGAAGGCCAAGGTGCAGCTGAAGCTGAAGTTGGCAAGGGACACAAAGAATAATAAGAAGGGCTTCTACAGGTATGTCAGCCAGAAAAGGAAGGTCAAAGATAGCACACCCCCCTTGATGAACACAACTGGCAAACTGGTAACAACACATGGGGAGGCTGAGGTACTCAACAACTTTTTTGCCTCAGTCTTCACTTGGCAACGTCTCTTCCCACACCCATCGAGTAGATGGACCTGAAGACAGTGACCGGTGGAGCAAAGTCCCTCCCACTGTAAGAGAAGATCAGGTTCCTGACCACCTGAGGAACCTGAGCATACAGAAGTCTATGGGACCTGATGAGATGCATAGAATGGTTTAGGTTGGAAGGGACCTTGAAGATCATCGAGTTCCAACCCCCCTACCATAGGCAGGGATACCTCTCACTAGACCAGGTTGTCCAAGGCCACGTCCAGCCTGGCCTTGAACACCTCCAGGGATGGGGCTTCAACAACTTCTCTGGGCAACCTGTGCCAGTGCCTCACCACCCTTAAAGTGAAAAACTTCTTCCTAACGTTTAATCTAAACCTGCCCTCTTCCAGCTTAAAGCCGTTCCCCCTCGTCCTATCACTACATGCCCTAGTAAAAAGTCCTTCCCCAGCTCTCCTGTAGGCCCCCTTTAGGTACTGAAAGGCTGCAATAAGATCTCCCCGGAGCCTTCTCTTCTCCAGGCTGAACAGCCCCAACTCTCTCAGCTTCTCCTCATAGGAGAGGTGCTCCAGCCCTCTGATCATCCTCGTGGCTCTCCTCTGGACGCGCTCCAGCAGGTCCATGTCCTTCTTATGTTGGGGACTCCAGAGCTGGATGCAGTACTCCAGGTGGGGTCTCACAAGAGCAGAGTAGAGGGGCAGAATCACCTCCCTTGACCTGCTGGCCACACTTCTTTTGATGCAGCCCAGGATACGGTTGGCCTTCCGGGCTGCGATCGCACATTGCTTGCACATGTCGAGCTTCTCATCAATCATCACCCCCAGGTCCTTCTCCACAGGGCTGCTCTCCAGCCATTCCCCGCCGAGCCTGTATTTGTGCTTGGGATTGCCCCGACCCAGATGTAGGACCTTGCACTTGGCCTTGTTGAACTGCATGAGGTTGGCTTGGGCCCACCTCTCCAGCCTGTCCAGGTCCCTCTGGATGGCATCCCTCCCCTCCAGCGTGTCTGCCTCGCCAAACAGCTTGGTATCATCAGCAAACTTGCTGAGGGTGCACTCTACCCCAAATGAGATGCATCCCAGAGTCCTGAGGGAATCGGCTGATGTAGGTGCCAAGACACTCTCCATGATATTTGAAAACTCATGGCAGTCAGGTGAAGTCCCCGATGACTGGAAAAAGGGAATTGCACCCATTTTTAAAAAGGGTATAAAGGGAGAACCCTGGCAACTACCAACCTGTCATCCTCACCTCTGTGCCTGGGAAGATCATGGAACAGAGCCTCCTTGAGGCTATGCTAAGGCACACGGAGGACAGGGAGGTGATTTGAGACAGCCAGCATGGATTCACCAAGGGCAAGTCCTGCCTGACCAACCTAGTGGCGTTCTACTGGAGTGACTACCTCAGTAGACAAGGGAAGAGAAACAGATGTCCTCCATCTGGACTTCCATAAGGCCTTTGACATGGTCCCCCACAACATCCTTCTCTCTAAATTAGCGAAATACAGATTTGATGGGTGGACTATTCCATGGATAAGGAATTGGATGGATGGTCGCATCCAGCAGGTAATGGTCAACGGCTCAGTGTCCGGATGGAGATCAGTGACAAGAGCTGTCCCTCAAGGATCCATATTGGGACCAGTACTTTCAAGATCTTCATTAATGATATAGACAGTGGGATTGAGTGTAACCTCAGCAAGTTTGCTGACAACACCAAGCTGAGTGGTGCAGCTGACACACCTGAGGGATGGGTGGGATGCCACCTAGAGGGACCTGGACAAACTCAAGAAGTGGGCCTGTATGTGCCTCATGAGGTTCAACAAGGCCAAGTACACAGTCCTGCACATGGGTTGGGCCAACCCCAAGTATCAATACTGGCTGGAGGATAAAGGGATTGGGAAAAGCCCTGCTGAGAAGGACTTCAGGGTACTGCTGGATGAAATGCTGGACACAAGCCAACAATGTGCACTCACAGCCCAGAAAGCCAACCATATGCTGGGCTGCATCAAAAGAAGAGTGGCCAGAAGGTTGAGGGAGGTGATTCTGCACCTCTACTCTGCTCTGGTGAGACCTCACCTGGAGTACTGTGTTAACCTCTGGAGTCCTAAGCACAGGAGAGACATGGACTTGTTGAAGAGGGTCCAGAGGAGGGCCACAAAAATGACCAGAGGGATGGAACACCTCTCCTATGAGGACAGGCTGAGAGAGTTGGGGTTGTTCACCCTGGAGAAGACAAGGCTTCAGGGAGACCTTACTGCAGCCTTTCAATACTTAAAAGGGTCTTATGAGAAAGACGGGCACATACCTTTTACTAGGGCCTGCAGCGATAGGACAAGGGTAATGGTTTTAAACTAAAAGAGGGTAGACTCAGACTAGATACAAGGAAAATTTTTTTTTTATGATAAGGGTGGTGAAACACTGGAACAGTTTGCCTAGAGAGATGGTAGATGCCCCATCCCTGGAAACATTCAAGGTCAGGTTGGATGGGGCTCTGAACAACCTGATCTAGTTGAAGATGTCCCTGCTCATTGTAGGAATGTTGGACTAGATGACCTTTAAAGGTGCCTTCCAACCCAAACCATTCTGATACCTTCTAAAACAACATCCTATCCGCTTCCAGTTTGGACTAGGTATACACTAACTCCTAAACTGAACTTGTCACAAATCGGTTCAGGTTCTTTATTAGGTTTATTAGTCTGAGCACAGCATCCAAGTAAATGCAACTAGATAGTCTACTGCAGGGTGGTGCAGCCTTCTAGATTGGTTATTTTTTCCACAGGGTCAAGTTGGGATTAATAAACTCCCCTGAAACTGCAAGTCCTAGGACTATGGGACAGCTGATATGGGAACCATTCTAGGGTCTGAAACAATAGCATTAGTAGAATTTTTCCACTACCGAGTATTTCCAAAGTCTCCAGTCTCCATTTATGCAGATACTTGGGCAGTGATTGTAAGCCTGAACTGAGCTGTATATTTTCTGGCTACTTTTACAGTACACTTAAACATATCAGAGAACTTTAATTAGAAAAGAAACAAGCAAGGTTAATCCTCACTCACTTTTTTTTTTGTTTCTCTAAACAGTTTCATTCCTCTTGACTTTTTTCATTTCTGTATCTAGTTCAAGAAATACCATTGATCTTTCATGGTCCTCATGAACCCACAAAATAATACCTTTCATAACATAACAAACATACCATAACCAAGGGCTTTCCCTTTCAAAACATATGAGGACAGCTTTCATACGTAAACACTAATGAAAATCAAATTAAAAACGTAAAAGTTTAAGACGACCTGCATATATCTGCTAACCTAAAATTCTAATCAAGAAACAGATGTAAACTAGGAAAGACATAACACTGAGTTATTATAGGTCTGCCTGTCACCAACAAGCTAAAGATATGGCAGAGAAACAAGTAGGAAAGGGAGCAAAAAAGCTTGGTTTTCCCCAAATTCTGTTTTACAAAAGAAGTTGGCCCCATCCCTTCAAAGGACTGGTCCTCCAAATGACTCCCACCAAAGAACTCAAGAACTACATTCCCTCCTGAAGTGAAGAGTCTCTGAATGTCTGAAGGACAGGAAATTAGAGAAAAATGGAAAAGATAAGAAAACTGACCAGTTCTGAGTAGAAACAGAAAAAAAAATTCAAGGTGGTGTAATTCAGCACAGAATTCACTATCTCAACAGACAGGGCACTTTCAGGATAGATTTTGCAGGGATGCTTTTCAAGGAACATACATTATTAGTATTAACATACACAATACAAACAATGCCAACATGTATAAATTTTTTTAAAAAGACAGGGCCGTATGCCTCTTCTCAGAAAAATGCAGTTCTATGGGACACACAATGAATTAGTATTCTGAAAATATAAACAGCCAAAATAAGGGAGGGACAAGCCACAAGAAGAAAATAAACAAACAGAAGCAGAAGCTAGCAAGGATCATTCCCTGGCTTCTGAAGCAAGCACAGCAGCACTGTGGATTAATCTAAAAATTTCCTCCATAAGCAAATGTAAGAAATGGTGTAGATGATGTCAGCTGAGGGGTTTTGAGGGTTTGGTTGTCTTTTTTTTTTAAGGAACAATGAAAAATGACCCTCTAGCTCTGTCAGCTATATTAACTTGTTGTAATACTGGTTTTATGTATAATCTTGTAATAGCAGCAGTAAAGAATTTGGGGAAAAACTAAGTAGAAGTCTAGTTTAAGGATCTCTACACTCCAAAAAGAACACCATAGGAATTCAGATGTGAAACGGATGTAGAAGGGACATGAGAATAACCAAAATGACATGGAAGCGTGACAAGAACAACAAACTCATTAGAGCTGATAAACAGAACTTATACATGAACTACAATGAAAAATGTAATCTCTGACAAATTATGAGCATTGTATTTCCCCTTTTTAAGACAATTTAGGTGAAAAATAACTCCGCTGAAACTTTCTGTTGTGGTTTAGGCCAAATTGGGCACTGGGGACATAGGGGACCCCAGATGGGACTGACAGATGCTCCCCTCTACCCCTCTTCAAAGACACAGGCAGAGGAGGGAAAAGAGACTTATGAGTTTAGAAGGAACTAAACTACTTTAATGAAATATTAATAATAAAATAAAAGCAAATAATGAAATATATACAAAACTGTATCAAACTCCCAGGATAACAATCATGACACCGGCTGGCACTGGGGAAGTCCCAGGCTGGACTCAGTGATGGACAGGAACTGGATTCTGGATCTGGATTCAGGATCGGGACCAAAGGCAGACAAACAGACGGAGTCCTCCTCAGACATCGGCCATTGAAGGAAGAGAGTGAGCTGTTTGATCCCCCAGCTTTTATACTGAGCATAAGGCAGATGGGATGGAATACCCTGTTGGTCAGTTTTGGGTCACCTGTCCTGTCCGCTCCTCCCCGCAGGTGGCACCCCACTACGCTTTTCTGATTCCGACCCTCCAACAGGGCAAGTAACAAAGTTGGTTGGCCTTGGGTGTTGTAGCAATAAGTATAAGCAAGAGCCTCTCCAGATACCATGCATCAACTGTAAACATAGGTCTTATCGCTCTGAGAGAGCGAACATTGTCTGCACAATATGCTGTTAATTTCGATAGTTAGAAGAGGCCTAGCTAAGAACCAAAATTACTGAACAAAATTCGTCCTGCTTTACCTCAAACCAGGACACTTCCATTTTGTGGAGATGAAGCCACTGCCACAAAATGATTCCCTTCCAAGAAAGTTTAGGACTATGAGTCATTACACTATTCAAACAACATACTAGCTTTATCAGAATAAAATACTGTGACAGAAGCATTTTAAAACATGGGATGTTTGAAGGTGCATGGCAAATACTGTTTAATAGACTAATACAGGTACACATAAACAAAACAAAGGATAATCTAAGATCTGAGCAGATAAAACTGTACAAATGGAAGCTCCTGAGTGACAAGGATGTATCGGTAAATTGCAGGGATTCTGAAGACACAGCTACAAAAAATACTTTCAGTAAAACCCTGTAATATAAGGTGTAAAGCCATCTATGTTTTGCTACAGAGGATATTTAATGTTGCTACAGCAGGCCTTCTAGACTGAAAGTTAATTCCTCAGCTGATACCTACCTTGGCAAAGGAGTATATTCTGATTCAAAACTATTCTCTGTCTTGAAACTGAGGAGTTACCACTTTGGACTACAAGGGTGCTTCTCCTTAAAAGGAATGTTTCTGGATTTTTAGTTGGAACTGTTCTAATATGCAAGATTTCCATAAGAATATTGCGAACCTTTGCATCCCTGTATCCCATGATGTCAACAACAAAGATGCTGGGATGGACTTATACTTTCATTTTTCTTGAAGCCTAAGGCTTTGCAAGGTACTAGGCATACTTCACCAATGCAAAACTAGAAATTCACAAAGTAACATAACAACAAACAACTACCTCCTCACAGTATTTTGGAACAAAAGGTTATTTCTAGGGCACAATACAATATACTTATTCTCTATCAATAAACTATGGATTCTTTTTGCAGAGGAACAGGAGAGCAAGAGACATTTGGAAGGCTTCAGGTGGAGAACATATGCTATGTCAACTGTCACATAAGAGAGAAATAGGTGTTCAACATTCCTTTAGCAGGAAGACAGACTGCATTCTTGAATGCATACGTTACCACTAATTGTACATGGTTTCAAGTTTGTGTAGTATAGCTTTAATGTTCTCTTTATTTGCTTTGTTAAAAAAGCAAATAATCTGTTAGAAAAGCACTTAGTAAAGCACACATTATTTTTGCTGAAGTATAACAGATTTTTTAATTTCAACTAAAACGCATTAAAACATGTTGCAAATCAAGTTAAAAAAAACCAAACCAAAACAAAAACAAAAAACCCCAACAATTTCAACTTAATTATACTTCTACTTACAAGTATGTAAGCATTCTGTTACAGTAGTAGCATCAATCAGGTATCCATTGCACAGACGAC
The DNA here is from genome assembly GCA_017639485.1 of Pluvialis apricaria. NCBI lineage: Eukaryota > Metazoa > Chordata > Aves > Charadriiformes > Charadriidae > Pluvialis > Pluvialis apricaria. The sequence continues at coordinate 51,746,123 of CM030044.1, read as the reverse complement.
AGGTTATATGGGCATTAATGTCCCAAAGCTTAATCTTTCTTGTTAGCATCTTTGGTGTCTGCAGAAAAGACATATCGTAAAGTAACACAGCTGTAGTGATCAGGTAAAAGTCATTTGGGAATAAATTATTAACTAGAATTAACCCTAAAGATATATTTATACAGATTTAGGCTTGCATATACTGCATACGCACATGCACAGTGATAGCACTACCTTTTAAAGGACTTCACAGAAGTGAAACAATGCAAAACCCACACTATTTTGCAAGTCAAAATTTCAATAGTATAGAAAATAGTCTTTCTAGCATGCTATTAACAAATTCCTTTACCAACCAAGAGACTTGGATTTAAGGTGAAACCCTACTGTTCTTCTAGTTATCTAAGTCATCACATTCAGTCTAGTAATGGGGAAAAATTCACAAAAATTTGGAGAGAGAAAACTCTCAAAGCAATTTGAGAATTGAAAGCATTTTGAGAATTGAAAAGTCAAAATAACTAGGTCTGATTTGGCACAGTAGGTTTAACCACACTTTTAAGTGTTTGTCTTGTGCCAGTATGGTTAAAGCATTATTTGGAACCCGTGTCTCAATAATGGAGCTGAAAAGTAAACCTTCTGAAACCCTATTTTATTTAAATTCAAGTTAATTAAAGAATAAATTACAAACTAAAATAGTCTCATTGGCAGAGCTGCAGTTTGTTGTACTATGAATCTTGAACTAGCAAGTTTTTCTCTCTTCAGAGCAAGGGATGGCATAACCACCATTAAAAGGAATAAAAATCAGAAATTAAAAATGAAACAGCTCATATAATTTTTTACAGCAATACCAATTGCTTTTAGAGAAAACACAACACAAAGCCCATGACTTAACAAACTGTTACCTTTTAAATATAGCTATATGTTATTTTTCAAAATATATTGAAAATAAAATCCTACTGTTACCGTAAGTTGACAGGATTCGAGTTAATTAACAAAGCAGGCTAAACTGGCTGAAAACCTATTGCATTTCGCTCCTGTACTGCAGAAGTCACGCAACTACACTGTTTCCTCTAAAGTGACTTTACTTCCCCTGGCTCACAAATACTAGTTTTCATCTAGCTTAGTTTGGAATACATTTCAGAATTTGAAAGGTGACAGATGTTCCCCAAATTTCACATAGAAATATTGTAATAAGGTTGTCTGATCTTTTACTTAATTTGTCATATTTTTTTTTCTATGTTTAATGAAGTGGTACTAAGCAAAAATAACTATCAAAACGCAAACTTTCACACTAATCTGAACTATACCAGCACTGAAAAAGTACTTCATATTCCATTATAACCTAAAGAAAAGCACATCCAACACCCACCGACTAAAATCTGCATTGTCCTATACAAAAATGACTAGGAAGACTTCTAGTTCTAAGAAGTAAATGACACAAAAATCAAACTTATATTATGGTATTTGAGATTTCTTAATTAAGCTAGTGACTAGCTATTACAGAAGAATGAAAGCACAACTTGATTTTGCAATGCACAAGGTAGGTCAGAATCTATGCTAGGAAACTGAATTACTTTTCTAAATTGTATTCTATAGACTTATTTCTAACCAACTGAAAACCAGCCACATATTAAACCCTTGGAAGTTAATGCATCAGGTCTCCAGTTAAAGAAGCTACTGCATGAAATAAGTACATTTCTATGGCACAGGGGAAGAGCTATGCAACATCACTCTTTAAGAAGAAGCCATCAGGAGACGGCTTAAAACCACCACTTAAACAGAAAGTCAGCACATTGGAAAACATAATTCATGACAGGCAAAAAAGAACTTAAGCTACAAGGATACCTAAAAAGGCAGTATCAATACAACTCTAGTTACATGCCTAGGCAGGAATTCAGAAAAAGGTGTTCAGGATTAGCACAGACTGAATTCAAGCACTAATAAGGCAGAAGAGCCAAAGACATTATGGTGAAAACTGAAGCAGAGAAATGATTTATTTTCTAGAAAAAGCACAACATTTTTTCCCCAGTACAGTAGAGACAAGCACTGCCACTAGAAAAAAAAAAAACAACACCTGCAACAAACAAAAAACAGTTCAGATGGGGTATAATATTACGAGAACAATGAAACAACCATACAATGAAGAAGCTAAAAATACTACAAAATGTTCATACAGCCTATTATGCCAGAAAAAGAGGATAGCAAAGATAATACACACTTCAATGACTGAATGGGAAACAAAATCATACACTTTTTGGCAATGGAAAAATACATGTCTTCTAGAATATCCAGAGCAACCCTGTCAAATCAACCTTACGAAAACTGTACACACCTTTCAAGAATGACACCCCATGCATCACCATCATCCCATGCATCAGTACAGGTTGGGGGCTGACCTCCTGGAGAGCAGCTCTGTAGAAAGGGACCGGGGGGTCCTGGTGGACAACAGGATGCCCATGAGCCAGCAATGTGCCCTGGTGGCCAAGAAGGCCAATGGCATCCTGGGGAGCATCAAGAAGAGTGGCCAGCAGGTCGAGGGAGGTCATCCTCCCCCTCTACTCTGCCCTGGTGAGGCCGCATCTGGAGTACTGTGTCCAGTTCTGGGCTCCCAGGTTCAAGAAGGACAGGGAACTGCTGGAGAGAGTCCAGCAAAGGGCTACCAAGATGATTAGGGGATTGGAACATCTTCCTTATGAGGAAAGACTTAGGGACTTGGGTCTTTTTAGTCTAGAGAAATGAAGACTGAGGGGGGATCTTATCCACACTTATAAATACTTAAAGGGAGGGTGCCAGGGGGATGGGAACAGTCTTTTTTCAGTGGTGCCCAGTGATAGGACAAGAGGTAACGGGCACAAACTTGAACATAGGAAGTTCCATCTTAACATGAGGAGGAACTTCTTTCCTTTGAGGGTGGCAGAGCACTGGCACAGGCTGCCCAGAGAGGTTGTGGAGTCTTTGAGTCTGGAGACATTCAAAACCCACCTGGATGCCGTCCTGTGCAACCTGCTGTAGGTGTCCCTGCTCTGGCAGGGGGGCTGGACTAGATGATCTCCAGGGTCCCTTCCAACCCTGACCATTCTGTGATACTGTGACACAACACCCATCTCATTATACGTTTAAAGAATAGAAACTGGGAACTACTGGAAGAAGCAGCAGAAGGAGAACAGGTTTTTCTAGGTCATTAGACACCTCAGTTTCAAAACCAGACAAACCTACTGCCGGAGATTTCTCCAGCTTCTTACAGCTGTTGAAACAAGAGAACAATCTCTTCTCTGCATATGGAGAGGCCCAGACATGGTAACTTCAACATAGCTTGAATGTCCAATAAGCAATGCAACTTTTACGGTTTGTTAGCAAGCTGTCAGTGTCGGACTCCCCTTTAGCCTGCATCTTGAGCCTGCAATTGAGACCCGTGTCCTCTAGTCTCAGGAAAAAGAAGAAAATTGGAATGCCTCTCATTTTTCAAAACAGTTAAAATGTAATAATAGGAGGCCTTATTAAAAAGAAAAAAAAAAAAAAAGAAAAAAAAAGGCCAGACCAGTTCATACTTATTTAGAAAGGAAGAGAGGAGCTAGCAACAAAATTGTTGTTGACCAAGATGTCACTTCAGTTAGACAACGTACTTAAAGACATCTTCAATTGCTTCCCAGAGGGCAAAAAAATATTGGCAAAACTACTGACATATATAAAGAAGAAATAGAAGTACTAACATTACAGCCTCACGTAAGAAATTAAATTAATAGCAGCAACAAATTAAAAACCTAAAGTAATTCCACACTCATCACCTGCCTGTTCTGTAACACTTCAGAGGAAAGTAAAGAACATAACTGCCAATTTCACGATCAACTAATTTTTTCTCATCATTAATGTATTTGAAAAGGATATATAGTCATACTACAAAATATGAAGCTAAGCTACCATTCACAATACTTAGGAAGAAACTCTCAATGTGGGTACATGGCTAATATAGGATGTCTTCCATGTTCCTATCTGGAATATGTTAACAACTATTAACTCAGAAGGGGTACTAGTCTATATGAACTACACATCTGCTCTTGGGAAGCAGTCCCAACATTCCTATGTTCCTACAGCCTACTACCAACCAAAAATTAACAGTCATTTTCATCATATAAGACAGACAAGTTCTTATCACCCCATCAAAACACACCAAACATACTTTTCAAGGAACCATACAGTAGTTTGTGATACAGTGAAGTACACTGCTGCAGGGGAAAAAACATGGATTGGATCTGAAGATTCAAAGCAAACAGAAGGTACAAAGAAGGTACAAGATTTTTCCAAATCTGAACTCCAGGTCCTATCTTCCACAAATCTCATGTTCCCATCTCTCAAACAGTGACATGTTGAAAAGAAAGCTACAAGTGAATTTAGAAACTTCAAACACAAATAATCTAACCTTAAAAAGAAAAAGAACAAAAGTCGAAAACCATCTCTGAATACACATTCCCAAGCGAGCTTGCAGCTTAAGAGCATGGAAATGTTCAGACAACTGGATAAAGCACTGAGCTACCTGGTCTGACCTCATAGCTTTCTCCGCTTTGAGTAGTTGCATCACATGATCTCCTAATGTCTTTTCCAACCTGAATTACCCTACGAATTTACTACCTTATTGCACTACCTCCACCTATCCATGTGACAGACAAGCTGAATTTCTTAACTGTTTTGACTGCTCTCAAACTGCTCATTCAGTACTTCAAGCAACTGTTGTCATGTCATAACCACATAGACGTCAACTCAATGAAGTTAGCATGAGCTCAACATCTAAAATTTACATCTAACATTTAAAAAGAAAACTGGCAGAATCAGGTTGAGGTTAAAGTCACGCACACCAGCTTGAAGTAATAACAGGAGGGGACTTTGTTTACTTTCCCAAAGCACTGCCTAGGCTGATGTCTTCTTGCATAAAATTTTACAAATCAAAACAAAAACATATCTCCAAACTGAGACTTATTACAGAGACTTTATAAACTCACTCGACTGCAGAGGAGTTAGTATGAAAAGCAAACCTCTACAATAAATTGACAATATTTGAATTTGTGTTATTTTGTAGTGTGACCAATCAGTCACTACACAGAAGATGCAAGCTCAAGAGCTTCTGATTCTTTTACAGGATAGCAGCCGAGTTCACAAGCAGAAATCTCAAAGAAAGTTATCATCCCATACAAAAGCAGGCAACTTCAGAGGACAGACCAGAAATCTGAATGTTTACAACGTCTTTTTCTGTACCAGCTTTTTCACAGCTGAACACTGCAAACCTTAGGCTCCCATCAAACCTCTAGGGCAGTTAGCAGACAACAGAAATATCATACCTTAATTTAGTTTTTAGGAAGCCAAAGCCAAGCAAGGTAGATAGGTAGGACACAGCAGTTCATCAATTTTCTGCACAAGATTACCTGCTTAAATAGTAATCTACTACAACAAGCAATCTCAAATAAACTGTAAGAACTGCAAACAACTTTGAGACTCTCAATCCACTGACTGAACAGTGAGATTTGATAAAAAAAAAAAATAAAATCAAAGTTCCTCACTCTCTTCCTAGACAACAAGTGAACACTAGAGCCAAAGCATGATCCTTCTCCCTCAAACCACGTTGCTGGAATAGGAAGAAGTTACTCTAACTCCATGGTTCAATAATCAAAAATACTTCTCAACTACAGATGCTTCTTTAAAAATAAAATAAAAAAGAAACCCCAACAAAACACACCAACCTGAGCCTCACATGTTCTACAGTAAATGTAAAATGCAAAAAAGTGTCCCCTCAGCAGGATAACGTAGATTAGAAGTAACCTCCAAACTGCACTAATTCAACCTTGCACTCAAAGTAGGCCCATTTAAATTGAGTTGCTGTGGGCCTACTCCTGCTGCATTCAGAAAACCTTCAATAATGCAGATTCCACAGCCTCTCTAGGCAACCTGCTCCAGGGTCTGACCACCCTTACTGGCAAGAAGCGCTCCTGTTGTCTCACAGGAATGTCCTGTGTTGCAGCTTGTGTGCAGTGCCTCTCATCCTACAAATGTGCACCTCCAAGAATACTGCAGCACTGTCTTCTTGATTTCTGTCCACAGGAGTGTTGAAAATACCAATAACATCTTCCCTTATTCTACAGCATAATTTTCGTTAAAACCTTTGTTAACACAGCATAAAAATCAGCAACACCAGAATCTCAGTCAATAGCTGAAGAGCCACTTTTAACCCAAGTTGTAAGTAGTTCACGCTGGGAATTATTTTTGAGTCAGAACAAAACAAATCAGCACTGTACTGCTTCAGAGAAATACGAAACCACCTAAAGTTTCAGAGACCTGAATCATGCCTAAAAAAGAATTAAGAGGTCCTGTTTAAAAAAAAACTAAAACAAGAGCCCTGAAAAGACTGGGTGAGACCGATCTTTCTCTTAAAAAGACAAACAAAGCCTACTTTCTTAAATCTGCCACTTATGAATCCTGAAATGGATGCAAGACATAATAGAAGACCTATCCAATTCAATTTTGAGGAGACTGCCTTCCTAACAGCTGTAAAGCTGTTATTATTCAGAAACAACGTATCAACAATGGAGAGAGAAGAGGGAGTCTCCTTAAATGCTGGAGCATAAAACCCCAAACAAAATGTTCCAAACATCCAGCTAATACACAAAAATGATCACAAAATTATTTTATATTATATTATATATTTTATAACACACTGTTAGCATGGGGTAAGCCTCTCAGTGTCCGGTAAGTCTTACATCACACCAGGAGGAAGTGAGTGAAAACAATTAAAAAGGCATTTGGACTATATTCCCAATTCAAAAACAAGTAAACAAACAACCCACACACACAGAGAGTCAGGAGGAGTTAGTAGGGGATATGCACGTGTCAGATAGTCAACTGGTGTTCTCCATGCTATACCTCATCCACTAAGGCAGTGTTCTATTAAGATGAACAAGCAAAACTATAAGCAGTGTATTACAGATCTCTCTACTAAAACTGTTTCACCAGTAAGACAAGCCTGAATGTCTCTGTACAAGCTTTCAACTTTCAGAGAGATTTCAGCACTGAAAACTAATATTAATGCAACCTTAGCGAGATGATCAGCACAGGGACTCCTTAGAATTATGGCCTTATCATTTATATATACACTAGTCAGGAATATTTTGGCCTACATGAGGCATACCTCTTAAAACAGCATTTCTTTTCAGGGTCTGCCATCCAGAGACCTGAAAAGACAGAAAAATAGTCTGAAAGTTAACATCCAAAAATCCTCAAAATCCAGCTGCCATAAATACTTAGCTCACTAAATTCACCTAAAAGTTTGTAAGTATCTATATTAACTTAATATAACAGCACGGCCGGGGCACTTCCAAGTAAGAAAAAGAAAGTGGGAAAAGACTGCCAGAATTTGATGCTCTGGGGAAAAAAAAACAACCAAAAAAAGATGTAATACAGTCTCCTATGAAAGGACACACATAGGCAAGGAAAATTACTCAAAAATCCAAGTAGTCCTGTCACCATGTGATGACAAAATGAAAAGAAATTCATTATCTTCACAAATGACAGGGAAAATAACCAAATAAACAAGCAGAAACCCTGAACCACAACTATGGACTAGATAGTGATCAGTCTGTAACAAAAGAAAAGATTTTAGATTGAAGATCCACAGCCAGATGAGTATTCTCAGTTTTCAAGCTATATCTGCAAGTAACCGGCTTTTTGTATCTTAAGTTTCCAAAAATAATTTCAAGAAAATAATTTTTATTTCCAGAATCTCTATTTTCCAAAATAAAATTATATTTTAAAAAAAAAAGAAAAGAAAAAAGAAAGGACCTTTGCATCACCTTTAGCCAGAGGATAATCTCACAGGAATGGACAAGTTTGACAGAAGAATGCAATTTTTCTTATTACTTCCATCTTTCTGCTCAAAAAAAATCAAAGGATTAGCCCGTAGTTTCTGATTTTACTGTTATATTGCTAAGGGAATTATAAATACAATGATACAACAAGATATTAATGGTAGCACTAGGCAAGATCTTCAGTACAATGCAAATAAAAAATCTCTAAAATCTCTTAGCAATTCCACTGTGAACTTCTTTGACTGCATTCAGAGAAAAAATTACTATTAACTGACAGCAATGCAGAGTTTCATGAGGCACACTTTTGTTGGAACCCACAAAAAAAAGTTCTCACTGAGGATGGAAAGCCCCTCACATGGACAGAAGAAACTATAGAAGACATTTGCCACAAAAAAAAGATCTATTTCTGCAGCAATATGTGGAGAATAGGCAGACAGTGACACTGCTTCTGAAGAAACCAAGTCAGAGGCTTACCACCAAGTCAGAGCACATCACCACATAAACTTCTGAGTAGCAGTCTTTCAAAAGGAATTGTCATGCATCTTTCCTCACTGCTACTGGAAGAGGACAATGTAACACTTCGGTTCAGCCAGAAGAAGAAAGTGGCACTCAACTTGTGAGGAAAAAGCCAACAAGCAAGTCGGTCCTAAATCACCACCACATTCTTCATGTTCTGGTTACAGGAAGATAGTGATGCACTATAAAAGCTAAAGACAGGGAAATTGAATTCATTTTTATATCTAGAAAGTTGTTAGAGACCCAGCAAGTGAATCACTCTACTGATCCCACACACTAACAAATCAGAAGTAAGTACTAATATTGCAAAACAGGTTTTCTTTAAAGGACTGTTCAACTGCTATGAGTGCTCTTGATGACAGATTATCAAACTGTAATTCTCATTTGTACCACCCAGCTTTGTACAACAAAACGGGAAGTTACTCCTACCATGTACAAATACAGAACTGAAGTGAATGCATGAAGGATTTCACAGAATCACAGAATGGTCAGGGTTGGAAGGGACCTTCGGAGATCATCTAGTCCAAACTCCCTGCCACAGCAGGGACACCTACAGCAGGCTGAACAGGACGGCATCCAGGCGGGTTTTGAATGTCTCCAGACTCAGACTCCACAACCTCTCTGGGCAGCCTTTTCCTGTGCTCTGCCACCCTCAAAGGGAAGAAGTGCCTCCTCATATTTAGATGGGACTTCCTATGTTCAAGTTTGTGCCCATTACCTCTTGTCCTATCACTGGGCACCACTGAAAACACAACCTTGCTCTATTTTAAAAGAATAAGCACATATATTTTTCTTCTGCTGAGATACAACGCGATAGTTTCTTTATTAAAAAGCAGAAGTATAGTGCTCACACTGGACAGAGCCTAAAAAAAAAAGCAGCATGTGTCAGACTAATAATTTTGATGAAAAATTACTGAAAGGTACTAACGTCATACAGCACTGAAAGCTGAATGACAGCAGTAATAGAAGCAGCAGGTATACCTCAATTCACAAGCACAATGTCACTAAAGTGAAACTCGGAGCTCTAAAAACAAAACATTACAACAATGGAACTTTGTTCAGACCCAAAACTTCGTGTGGGAAAGAAGATTTTCAAATCTGATCCTTATGACGTCCTGGCTTATGCCAGGCATAAGCCTCACACAACTTTTGTTAGTAGCTGTATGCAGATGAAACCCAGTAGACAAACCTAGGTCTACAGTAAGCTGAATTAAACTGCAGAAAAAAAGACAGTCCTTGCTATGGCAGCCAATTTAATTATTCTCAAAGACATCCAATAAACACTGCTAGATTAACTATTTAAATATTAATATTAAATTCTTAAATACTATTAAATATTTTGAATTTTAACAGCTGTTTCCATCTAATTCCACAATCTACATTAGTTGAACAAGCCTTCAAACACCTCATTCCATCAAGATAGGATCCAAGAAAGGCCCCTGACATCATGAACGTAACCCTGTAAATAGCAAACTAATGCCTCATTAAAAGGGGAGTCTAATTCACACTTCCAGCACGACGCAACTGAACGCAGTGTTGCATGGCCATGAGGTCAGCAATTACAAAGAAATACCAGCACAGAATTTCTGCTTCTTCATCTAGCTATATTAAAACACAAAAACAACCTGTTACTGTAATCAATTGCAATAGAAAGATATAAATTGTTAATGGATGAACAGACAGACCTCTGTTCCATACGGAAATTTATTTAGCAGTAACTTATTAGAATAATATCACGCTGACCTGCAACAGATCAAAAGAATTATGCCCAAGCAAAATGAATTGAAAAAAACCACCAGCTTAATATAAAGTACCTTGGACTTATGCAAATCTTTCCATCACAGGGCAAGATATTTATGAGTCAGAAATTTATTTCAAGAGAACTGTAGTCAATACAGCCTATACAGTACTCTACAGAATGATGAGGGTATTACCTCAGGCAAACAACTTAAGATGCAGGACATCCTTTTTAAGAGATGGAAGGATAAAGAAAACAATATTTGTGGTTGCTTTGGTTTCCAATACCAAAGTTTTTCATTTCAACTGTTCTCTGGTTTATGTTGTTGAATTTTTACTTTCAAACTTAATGTGTCAGCTACCTGAAAAAATGAGAACAGTAGCTTCAAACATACTGGAAGAGAGAAAGTTGTACTGGGTTTAGCAAAATGCAATAACAGAAGAAAATTTTTCTGCCAAATTGAATTTTAAAATATTGTAAACTTCAACAAAATTCTTTATGTTGTGTTTGCAAAGCACTATTTAATAAAAGCGACTAGAAACAAACCTTTTTGTTGAGCAGAAAGAAATATGGTTAAAGATTTAAATTTGCTTTAGCAAGCCAAGTTATGATCAACAGCCCATGTGTAGCCTTTTACGACGTACTTCAACTGCATAATTACATGTTAAGGCAGCAAATGTACCCGTGTACTCTTTTTAGTATCATGCCAGCAATTTCTCAAATCTCAGTGGAACTCCTCACAGGCCGTTTTTCCCGTTTCTGGGAATGTATTAACACCACCAGATGGCACCAGTGCCCTAACGTCAATAAAGCAGGTCTACATCTTCACAAGTCAACACAGAAAAAGAAGCCCCCCCGCCGCCCAGCAGAAAAACAAATGGAAAACAACCTTTACACATTTGTTGTCCCTGTCTTCTTAAAACAAAGATCTACTGAGCACAAACACAGCATGCAGTTAACTTGAATCAGTACATAGTATTTTGACATTATTGTGAAACCAGCACTATCCCCAGAATATGGAGAGTGGCACGCTTCCCGATGCAATTTGTTCAGGGGGTTTTGTTGTCATTTTAAGGTTAGCTTCTGTTGAGTAGAGTACTGCATTTCAGTTCTGTGCCCATTTCACAGATGTACGGAGCAATCTGCAGAGATGACGTCACGTACAAGCTAACTGACAGATCAGGTTTCTCCAGTTCCAGTGGAAATTAAGGTATTAATTTTCATCTTCTCAGAAAAAATAGAGATGGCCTGTAACAATAGTACACTACTTTTTTCACTTTTCTGAGTATTTGCCTCACTGATACATGACTAAAATACTACTAAAAACTGATATGCAATTGGTCCCAAAGAAGGATTTTAAATAATCTAATATTACTTACAGAAATAAGTACCATACACAATGCTCTTGTGAGGAAAGCCACTTGCCTTCCAGCCTACTTATAGGAATTGTTTTTTTCCTCTGAAAAGATTCAAGAGTGATGGTCCACTGGTGAACACTGTGGAGGTGAAGCCAGAGTGCCTAAGGAGACTTAAGGGAGAAATCAGGCTGCACCTGGAAGCCCAAAAGAGGCGACGCTACAGCAGCTCCAAGCCCCCAGATACAACTAGTAGCGAGGCTGAGCACCTATTCCCAGTAGGCACACACAGAGCACACATATGCAACACATACACACCACAGCCAGTGACAACAGATCAACCAAAACAGACACATCGCACGCACCTGAACACAAACAGCACCAGCAGCCTCACCCTGCTCCCTTCTTTGGCTGAGCAGAATGCAGGTGTACCAGTGAGAATATATAAGCATACATGCAAGGTGGATCCCCCCTAGGCAGCTGCACTCAGACACCCAGCCTGGCCAGTAGCTGGCCCCCCGATCCCAGTCTCCACAACTGCTGTCACCTGGATATACATGCCTTTGAGGCCACTGCCCCACTCCAGTTGCTGGTACAGACTGTCTGGGGTCTCGTTGCTGGTACGCACACATCCACACACAGAGCTTGCTGGGACTCTCCTGCTCTCCCAGTAGTTCCCCTCTCCATCCCCCACTATGGTCTCACACCCTCAGAGACACACAGGCTGAGACATACACACAGACGGCTGAGACTCCACTAGTCTCCCAGTATCCAGTTCTCTGTGGTCTTGCCCTTAGGGCTACACATTCACCAGCAGTCTCACCCTTAGAGATCCCCAGATCCTAGGGATCCTGGCAGCCAGCCAGACTCACTTGGTAATCTCAACAGCCAGCTCCTACTCTGGTCTCCCTCTTAGAGAGGCACACGCACCTAGTCACTTCATCTACACGCAGGCTAGCCTCGCTTGCTCTTCACTAATGCTCACTCACTTAACTGTAATTGCTGGCGCCATGGACACACCAGGGGCTTCTGACGCCCCGGTCTTTGGCACTTGGTTTTGCTCACTCCAGTCTCTCCAGCATCTGGCACCCAGGCAAATGGTTCCTCTGGCCTGCAGTCCCACTCCAGCTGCAGTGCCCAGACACTCACTTGCTCCAGTTCCTGGCACCACGGATGCACAAGCCCTAGTGACCTGAGGTTCCACGCCTGTCGCTGGCACTTAAGTCTACTCATAACGGTCTCTCCAGTTGCTGGCATCTCCGGCCCTCTGACTTGTGGTCTGACTTGCAGTTGCTGGCACTCATGCCCCGACAGACATACAGGCACACAGAACAGAGCACCCCTCACCCAGGAAGGAGTTAGAAAGGAATTTCAGAAGAAAGTAAGACAAACTGCACTGATCAGACACAGGGCATGGCCAGACACATGTACTGATCAGCCAACTATTTACACATGCCTGGCCTTCTAAATCCGCTTGCCCCTATTTTCCTGTTTGTTCCTCCCCAAATCACCTAAATGCCTCCCTTCCCCTGCCTTTGGCTCCTCCCCAAAACATCCCTTTGCAATCCCAAAATGCTCTTCCCCGGCACACTACATGTCCATACCCCTGGCAGTAACACCTCTAGCCCCCAGTCCAAAAAGTACTCCAGCACTGACTCATGGTCATGGGTGTCATGTCAAGACAATGGGGCTGATGGCTCTCCAGGGATAGCCCTGGCTAGCTACACACCTGATGGGGTGTGCCCTCCTCTGAGTCCTTAATTTGGGTTTCCTGCCTGCCACTGTGCCCCTGTGGTCTTCTGCATTTGTGGAGATGGGCCTTTGACAATCCCATGGCTCCTGCTATTGGCCTGGAAGTAGTAACACAGCATATGATTATGCTATCTCCCCCGCCACTTGTCTCTTTGCACTCCTTTGTGGGTGTGCAGATGAGCTTTACTGTGTAACCTAATAGATCTCTCTAAACATGTTCACAAAAGCACGTTCCAACTAAATTGGAGAGAGATGGGTTTGACGGATGGACTGTTAGATGGATAACGTACTGGCTAGATGGCCACGTCCAAAGAGTTACAGTCAATGGCTCAATGTCCAAGTGGAAACCAGGAATGAGTGGTGTCCCTTACAGATCCATATTGGGACCAGTACTATTTTGATAGCTTCACTACTGACAGTGGGATTGAGCGCACTCTCATCAAGTCTGTGGATGATACCAAGATGAGTAGTGTAGTTGACATGCTTAATGGAAGGGATGTCATCCAGAGGCACCATGACAGGCTTGAGGAGTGGGCCAATGTGAATCTCATGAAGTTCTACAAGGCCAAGCACATGGTCCTGCATCTGGGTTGGGGCAATCCTCAGTATCGATACAGGCTAGGGGATGAATAGATTGAGAGCAGCCCTGAGGAGAAGGACTTGGTCATAGTGGTGAGTGAAAAATTGGACATGAGCTGGCAATGTGCACTTGCAGCCCAGAAAGCCAACTGTATCCTGGGCTGCATAAAAAGAAGCGTGGCCAGATCAAGGGAGATGATTCTCCCCCTCTACTCTGCTGTCATGACACCCCACCTAGAGTACTGTGTATGTTCACAGAGTACATCTCTGTGTCCTCTACTACAAGACATGGAGCTGTTAGAGCAGGTCCAGAGCAGGGCCACAAAAATGATCATAGGGATGGAACGCCTCTCCTCTGAAGAAGGGCTGAGAGAGTTGGGGTTGTTCAGCCTGGAGAAGAGATGTCTCTGGGGAGACCTTATTGTGGCCTTTCAATACTGAGAGGGGGCTTATGAGAAAGATGGGGAGCGACTTGTTACCAGGGCCTGTAGTGACCGGACAAGGTGCAATGGTTTTAAACTGAAAGAGTAGACTTAGACTGAATACATGGAAGAAAGTTTTTACAATAAGGGTGGTGAGACACTGGAACAGGTTGCCCAGAGAAGTTGTGGATGACCCATCCCTGGAAGTGTTCAGGGTCAGGGGCTTTGAGCAACCTGATCTAGTGAAAGATGTCCCTTCCTATGTCAGGGGGGGTTGGACTAGATGATATTTGAAGTTCCCTTCCAACCCAAGCCATTCTATGGTTCTATGATTCTAACCAAAATAAATGTAAGCTGTTCTTTGGCCCTGCAAAAGGGAAATCCTTAAACACAGGGTGCAGAACACAGGATCGATCCTCACCAAGAACACTTCTTCCAAGAAGTTATTTCTCAGATGGCCAATGAGTAAGTAGTATTTTCCCTGTACCAGAGCTATCAAAATAGGACATTGCACTGAGTGCTTAGAAATAGTTATCCCTTGTTAGTCTCTCACAGCAATGCTTGTGGAACATATGAATGCCAAACCAGAGCAAACTGCTGGCAATTAGACACATACTGCAGTTCAGAAACTAAGAGAAACACATATGCGTGACAAAGTAGCATAACTTTACTTTCATGTGCTCAGGTCTAAGATAGTGCTGATGATCCCTTAAGAAAATCCACTGGAAAATCTGCTAAATGAACATTGTGTGAAGTCTCCTTAATATTTACAGTTTATCCCAATTAAAAAACACAACAGTCATCAAGCCTGGAAGTCATCATATATATCTTTTAAATTCAGTTAAAGCTAGACCAAAGACTAATTTCCTCCTCTCCCAAATCCAGAATAGTCTACTAAAAGTACTCAAGCATAGGGTGAACCTCCAAAGACTTTAACTCGGCCATGATATCTTCTACTCTGTGTATTGGAAATCGGAATCATGTAGGAAGAATATAGCCCGTGTTATCTTAAAATACGACATTTAGAATAAATGTCTAAATACTAGCTGCCTTTACCACTAGAAAAATGGGTTTAACCACCTAAACATTTCAATTACATGCACAGAGTGCACATAATTATTCAGATGAGTCACTACGCCAAGTGCTTTTAGGAGCTTGCCTGCCTCTCAACTAAACGTGGTAGCCTGGCTCTTATAACCAACATAACATTTTCCACTATTTGAATTTATAGCCAAATATAACCCAATCTCAGTTTCTTCATAATCACTGTTTCAAAACACAGGTTTAAGTTAATTTCACTAAAGATCATAGAATCATTTAGGTTGGAATGGACCTTTAAGATCATCAAGTCTGACCGTTAACCTAACAATGCCAAAACCACCACTAAACCATGTCCCTAAGCACTACATCTACCCATCTTTTAAATCCCTCCAGGAATGGTGACTCCACCACCTCCCTGGGCAGCTGTTCCAATGCTTGACAACACTTTTTGTGAAGAAATTTTTACTAATATCCAATCTAAACCTCCCCTGGCACAACTTGAGGCCATTTCCTCTTGGCCTTATCACTTGTTACTTGGGAGAAGGGACCAACACCCACTTCACTACAACCTCCTTTCAGGTAGTTGTAGAGCGATAATGTCTCCCCCAGCCTCCTCTTCTCCAGGCTACAACCCCAGTTCCTTCAGCTGATCCTCAAAAGACTTGCTCTCCAGACCCTTCACTGGCTTCATTGCCCTTCTTTGGACATGCTCCAGCACCTCTATGTCTTTCTTGTAGTGAGGGGCCCAAAACTGAATTCGAGGGGCAGCCTCACCAATGCCAAGGACTGAGGGACGATCACTTCCCTTGTCCTGCTGGCCTCACTATTTCTGATACAAGCCACGATGCTATTGGCCTTCTTGGCCACCTGGGCACCCTGCTGGTTCATATTCAGCCGGCTGTCTAGCAATACCCCCAGGTCCTTTTTTCACCAAGCAGCTATCCAGCCACTCTTTCCCAAGCCTGTAGTGATGCATGGGGTTGTTGTTGACCCAAATGCAGGATCGGGCACTTGGCCTTGCTGAATCTCATACAATTGGCCTCAGCCCATCAATTCAGTCTGTCCAGATCCCTCTGTAGAGCCTTCCTACCCTCAAGCAGTTCAACAGTCCCACCCAACTTGGTGTCATCCACAAATTTACTGAGGGTGCATTCAATCCCCTCATTCAGATCACTGATAAAGATATTAAACAGAACTGGCCCCAATATTGCACCCTGGGGAACACCACTTGTCACTGGGCACCAACTGGATTTAACTCCATTCACCACAACTCTTTGGGGCCAGCCATCCAGCCAGGTTTTTACCCAGCAAAGAGTACACCCGTCCAAGCAATGAGCAGCCAGTTTCTCCAGGAGAATGCTGTGGGAAACGGTATGAAAGGATTTGCTAAAGCCTAGACAACATCCACAGCCTCTCCCACATCCACTATGCGGGTCACCTTGTCATAGAAGGAGACCAGGTTAGTCAATCAGGTTAAAAACTAAGATATTACATAGAAGGAGACCAGGTTAGTCAATCAGGATAAAAACGAAGATATTACAAGGCCTATATAAAAGCTATATTATCAGAATGTACTTACCTTTCATGCAAGATTAGAAAGTCACCATGAGTTCCTCGAGCAAGCAAACACCAATACCTATTTTGGTTTTACATATTCCAATACTCTGTTTTTTTTGGGGGGAGGGGAGGGGAGGAGGCGGCGGGGGGTGAGAGTGTAGAGACATTTCACTGTTCCTTAATGAATCAGGAGATTTTTTTAGAAGATATAACATTTTAAGCTGCAGGCAAGTTATTGATTTCTTCCCAGTATCTTTAATTATCGGAGGTTTGTGTCAGAGGTACCACCTCCTGGCATCAAGAACATTTCGCATACAAAAGACATTCACAAAGCCAGAGGCACACAACCAAATGGAAGGGGAGGCGAAACGAGAAGGACAACTAGAACAGCACCTAAAGCTCTAGACTGCTATCACATTTTTCTCTCTGAAATATTCCCCAAGTCTAAGTCTATTTGTTTTAAGCACTGTTTTGAAAAACCAGCAAAAAAGAACAACAAAAACAACCCCCGTCTTATTTTGCAGACAGCAAGTAAAAGCCCCTTTAAGACAGACATCCAAAAACTTTTAATTAGTACAAGAGTATTTATTACTATCCCCACAAGAATACTGGAAAAAAAATAAAAAAAAAAACTGCAAAGCTCATGATCCCAGTTTTAAACTGACTATGTGAGTTGGTAACTGGAAGGATTGTTTTAGTTTTGGGTTTCTTTAATCTCTAGTGTTGGATCCATAACCAGACAAATGAGTGAGACAGTTTTTTCACTCCCTCCCTGCAACCACTTGGCAACCAAAATAAGCTCTGCCTGAATACTTCTGTAGTAAAACTGCCTGTACATAGTAAGTATAACTTGTTCTTCAGTATTACTCCCCAAAAGACTGCTTCAGTGCTCGGTTTTATGCTAGTCATATTTTTAAGTCAGAAACTTTTACTATTCACTAGTTATTACACATTACTCTCAAGTTTTTAACAAACTTTTTGATTATGTATTCATGATCAAAAGTCAAAAAGTAGTAGGTCACAAGTCAAGCAAAGTATGAATAATGTGATCTTCAGCCAAATTACCTGAAATAAAGTTTCGCATGTTATTTTAGAGAATTTAGATCATAATTAATAGTAACGTCAGCCATCAGGTAATAAAAAACAAAGACGACACTCTAATATCTCATCATTTGCATGAAAACATCCTCTGAAAATGACCATGTAGTACTCATTTCTTTCATCTATTATGAAATTTGGTCTTCATTTGAGGATACTTGACTGACAGGTTAAAGAGCAACTACTTGGGGTGTAGCCACACCATTACTAATAGTTGCACTAGGGTGGCTTAAGAAATGTCCACCCCAAAGCAAAACACAATCAATTTTACACGGGTCTCATTCATTTCAATTCAAAGTAAAAGACAGCACTGTTAATAAATGACATGTAAAAACTAACAACAAATGTTTGAGATAAAGTATAAGTAATAAAAAGGACATAGTAGCATTAAATCTACCTGTTTAATTTTTATTGACCCCACATACTTACCTTTTATTGTACAATGAGAGACTGATCTATTTGATGCTTTTCCATAAAACACTTGTTCCTGTCTACACAAAATGAGTTATGCTCTGCAGTAAGTTACCAAAACAGCAAAGATGACTGTTCAAAATTTCTGTCTCACACGTTATTAGTAAAAGACGTAATGAGGAAAAAAAAGACTTCAGTAAGGCAGGAGAAATAGCAATGCAGTTGAAGATAACTGAATGACTCAAAACTGGGTCCTATGCCCTTTCACACAAATTTTGTAACTTATTTTCTGTTATTTCACTTTGCAGTGATGAATGAGGAACATCAAACACCACCACCTCCCAGCCGTTACAGGAATTATATTTTGTGATTTTTATAAGAAAGTTAAGTACTATCAAAATGTTAAATATATTTTTTAAAAAAAAACAACAACTTGAACCATTTAGTCTCAGCTTGGAATCTAACCATAAAAAGCTCAAAGTTACTAGACACGTGTTTAATACCAGGGCTGGATACTAAGTCATTTTAATATAAAGTTTTATTTCAATATTTTCTCTTACACGTTGCCTAGACTTGGAGTCTGTATTGAAACTGACGGTATTAGAGTCCTGAACAGTCAAACAACTACTACTTGCTTGCTAAATTTTAGCTAAAAATGGTCACACAACTGATCCCTCAAAGTATCTGCAGCCAAGGAGATATACAAATACACAAATTATGGAAGCTAGTTCTTTTCTTTAACTTTTCACCTTACAACAGATACTTATTAAGCACTAAATCAAGGAAGACACTTTAAAAATCAAGTAAATAATTGCTATTCCTTTAATAAAATCAACCAAATATGATAAATATGTTTGGTATTAAAAGGCAAGAGACTAGATTTGTAATATGCAGTATTTTACTGTACTTTAAAACAATCATCTACATCTTTGTCTACCCGTTAGCATAATAGACCCCTGCAAAGAAGGTAGATACCATTCCTACATTGAGGCTCATATTTCATTTTCAGTAAATGTTGAGTTGTATTAATTCATATAGATCTGAATTCATAGTCACCATGAAAATCCCCCACATACAGTGCCTTACATCCAAACATCTGAAAGCACAAGTTTCAAACATTAGCAATAATTATTGCAGCCATAATCACATATATATTACACAGTATCACCGTATCGTCAGGGTTGGAAGGGACCTCTAGAGATCATCTAGTCCAACCCCCCTGCCACAGCAGGGACACCTACAGCAGGTTGCACAGGACAGCGTCCAGGCGGGTTTTGAACGTCTCGAGTGTGGGAGACTCCACAACCTCTCTGGGCAGCCTGTGCCAGTGCTCTGCCACCCTCAAAGGAAAGAAGTTCCTCCTCATGTTAAGACAGAACTTCCTATGCTCAAGTTTGTACCCATTACCTCTAGTCCTATCACTGGGCACCACTGAAAAAAAGGCTATTCTCGTCTACCTGGCACCCTCCCCTTAAGTATTTATAAGTATTGATAAGATCCCCCCTCAGTCTTCTTTTCTCTAGACTAAAAGACCCAAGTCCCTCAGCCTTTCCTCGTAAGAAAGATGCTCCAGTCCCCTAATCATCTTTGTAGCCCTTTGCTGGACCCTCTCCAGCAGTTCCCTGTCCTTCTTGAACCGGGGAGCCCAGAACTGGACACAGTACTCCAGATGCAGCCTCACCAGGGCAGAGTAGAGGGGGAGGATGACCTCCCTCGACCTGCTGGCCACTCTTCTTGATGCTCCCCAGGATGCCATTGGCCTTCTTGACCACCAGGGCACATTGCTGGCTCATGGGCATCCTGTTGTCCACCAGGACTCCCAGGTCCACAGCGCTGCTCTCCAGGAGGTCAGCCCCCAACCTATACTGATGCATGGGGTT
Organism: Pluvialis apricaria; assembly: GCA_017639485.1. Taxonomy (NCBI): domain Eukaryota; kingdom Metazoa; phylum Chordata; class Aves; order Charadriiformes; family Charadriidae; genus Pluvialis; species Pluvialis apricaria. The sequence goes on along the minus strand of CM030044.1, from coordinate 51,725,951 downwards.
ATTCCTCCCCAGATGCAGTACCCTACACTTGCCTTTGTTGAACTTCATCAGGGTTTTTTCTGCCCAACTCTCCAGCCTGTCCAGGTCACGCTGCATGGCAGCACAGCCTTCCATTAACCCAGAATGTGACATGGGTCAATGTCAATAGCCACAGTCTGCTGTCAGTGCAATTTTGTAAGCCACTGGTGAAACATCTGAAATAATGTTCAATTCTAGTTGAAAGCATTAAGGAAGAATGGCATGAAACTGGACCAAGTACCAGGAAGGTTTATCACAATTAGGAGAACACAGAGCGTGAATGAAAAACACCTCTGTCTTTCCTACATTCACCAGTCACATCCTGGTCTGAGAGGGCAGTATGTCTACTCCTTATAAGATACGGAGAAAGCAGAAAGAGTTACTTAAGCTAAAAAGGTACGATAAAAAGAAAACACATGCATAAACTATCTAAGCCTTAAGTCTAGCAGGACTTTAGAAAAACATTTCCAAATATCTGTAAAAGTCTTACACTTCAGTTAATGTAGGTAATAAGGAATCTTGTTTACTTACCTAGAGAGACAGTGGGAGATGGTGGAGACATTAGCAAAGTTAACAAAATGATCCAGACAGTATTTCAGACTCCTATTGTTTCTCTAAGGTGGAGCCCCTGATACAGCAAGGTCAAAGCAAACTCAGGAAGATGACAATAAATATGTGTTTCTTCTCCTCAGTACGCCAACTGGAGGTCAACAAATGCAAACTGTCATACTGTTTGATTTGCAGGTGCATCCCCTCTTTTAAAAGACTACCTGTAATCTCTTAAAATCTTTCTTGTAAAAGCCCACTACAGAGTTTTGTTGCAGGAGTATATGTAAAGAAGAAAATGAAAGCACATTTAAAATGTACAAATGGGAATTCAAAAGAGCACAGAAATTAAGCATCCTGCTTCTACCAAGCTGGAGACAGATTTTGGCATTAGCTGCCTTCAGCTCTGAAGGTGAAAGCAAACACAGCACAAAGAAATGCAAGATTAAGGTTTTCCTGACTTCAAGCAATGATGATTGAAAATTACCTTATATGAATATGCATAAAGCATCAATACTAAATCAGAGCTAGCATTTTAAAAGGTTCTTTTTAGGAAGAGGAGCAATAAGAGTAAAAAGAAAGAGAACAGCAGATTTTTAAAGTAAAGAAAATGTATATACACACTAAATGCAACCTGGCCTACTTGCTTGATTGCTTCCCACCTACCATCACAACTGTCAGCCCCAGTGTGTTATTCCCAATATCCTTCCTCCTCCACTCTTTCCACTGCCTCAACTCTTCTTACAGAGTCAGGCAAGGGATAAATATGTATTACATCCACCCAAGACACATTGGCAAGTGTAATTATGGAAGAGAGCACATTCTCATAATTCAGCAATAGGAGGCTTTTCAAGTGGCAACAGATGGCAGGCATCTCTTATCAGAAATAAAACATGATCACGAACATAAAAGAATATATGATGATTTTTTTACGGATCCTTTCAGTTTTCTTTCAATCAGAGTATTTACTTAAAAAGCTATTGCAAGTGCAGTTTGAGTGAGCTTATAGATTTCAATACAGATTTCATTGTATTATAATGTTACCTTAAAATTGATACTCAGAAGTCATTGGAACTAGTCCAAAATACTGCTGCTATGTTACAAAAGAAAAGGGGGGGGAAGGGGGAGTAAAATATAAAAATGTCAAAAAGAAAAGGAAAAAGCAGCTGAATATTGGCAAAAGCACTCATCCTAGAGATAGAAACATTAATTACAGAAGTCATGCATTCATGTAACTAGGCAAAAATGTACAAAACAGAAGACTAATCCAATTCTCAGAATACTTTAAGAGTGGCTAAAAATAATTTTCTATTCTTTTCTTGAAGTGTATTAAGATACAAGGGCTTTTTTTTGTTTATATGGTGGTTTGGTTTTTTTCCTCCAATAAAGCAGCCATCTCAAAACAAGCATATTATAGTCAGGGTTCCTAAATTGTATTGGTCTTGCGTACTCATATCATAAAGCTAGCCCGAAAACTTCCGAAAGAAAAAAACATTGATTAAACTTCGCTAGGTTTCTTGAATGGACATTTAAAATGGCAGTGAACATACTACCACAGCAATACAGGGACATTTAGTATTGTAGATTTGAATCATTTAAGACTGAAAAAAGTTAATCGACTTTTCCTACATCGGTCACTAGGCGGCACCTAGCTAGCCAGTCAAGTTTCAGACATAACGTACTGAATTGCCATCAGCACCAGACTCCAACCTCCAGGATCAGAACTCCAAACTTTAGAACCAGTACTGAAGTTCTTCATCTTTGGAAGAAAGGTGTCTTTGGGAAATGATCTTAAACGAGCAGCACTGTCTCTGGAGACTTGCAGACTGAGAGCGTATGAAGTGGCGCTACAGCAACAGCATTAAAATTTTAAGTTTCTTTGTACCTGCAGCACCAAGATCCTCTCATCTTCAACCCCAGCCTCCCCAGTCAGTCACTCCTTTTAAACTCTGAGGCAAGTAATGTAGTGGGCAGAGTAGAAGTCAGCAGCAGAAAAGCAGAGGGAAGGGAAAGGGCAAGACAAAAAGGAAACATCAAAACTGTTTTAAAACTTGGTGCCCTGCACTGGTTTTGGTTTCTCTGCTTAAACTCAACATCACTGAAATTAGAGATGCAGTACTTAACTACAATGTCAGTTATTACAATAATATTAAGCCCATTTAGAGAAAGTTAGGATGAAATCCTAGTACCAAAATTTTTAGGCCCTCCTTTTAGACACCCCAATAGAATGAATACCATGTCAGGGCGGGTAAAAAAGGTATTAAATAGAAAGAATCATAGGACAAGTAAGTATCTTTCATAATTTCTGCACTCATCTGTTAATAGGGATGGCAGAGTTTTAAAAACTCGCTCGACTGTCATGTACAAACCTCCCTCTACAGGTTTGTATTTAACGTCAGCCAGTACCTTACCATCCACAGAAACAGTTTTCACACGGTTGGTTCCACTGGTTTTTAGAGTTGCAGAAGTATGCAAATAGTGAGTAACAGCAAGCATTCAATGTATCCACCAAAACAGAAATCATGTTACAGTGATGTAAGCTATTTCCATTTCATTCTGGTACAGCTTAGGCAGCTGTAGCATAAGCACAGAACTAAGACAGGAAAATAAGGAAATACACTGTCTCAAAGTAGATGTCTCATTTAATATTAGATAACCTAAAGAAATCTCTCCCATTTGTAATATAATCCAAACAGAATTGGTTTAATGGTCTCAAAGCTCTACAATATCAACACAATTATTTTAAATTTTTATTTTGAGGGATCTTTTTTAGTCAGATGGACTTACTACTGTATTTGGTTGACTGTACAATACCTGTATGTGCACAGGGTTCCTTCCCACAGACTAGTAAGGCATACGATTAAAATAAAGTTTAGTTAATGAAACTTCTGTTTAGACAAGCTTTTATAGATTACAACATCAGTAAACTTTCTTTCAAGAAAAAAATTCTATTGCCTTTTTGAACTAGAAATTTTTCCTTATCTGCCACCCAGCTGTCTTGATCAGCAGAACTTTAGAATTTCATCACTCTATTGTCCAAAGCAGCTCTTAATAGAGCCTCATTAAAACAGCATCTTCCATACAGGTAGTGCTGTTTCAAGGCTTACAGATGCTTTGGGCACAGCTCATAAATCTGCGGATAGTCTTCTGCAGGACTGATACGTTCACTTATTCACAGAAAGGTTAAAGGAGAACTTGAGAACACCCAAGGGAAGAGGATGCACTGCACAATGAGAACTGAACTTTGTTTGCCAGCAGCACGCCATTAGCTTGGCTCCACAGCCTGTGAAACCACATCCTTCAAAACTCTTAAGGTCCATTCCAGACACCTCTTCCAATTAAAACATGCTTAGTTGTTCAGATCACAAGTTGTTCATGGTAGGGTCTTGACACAGTCCTAACAGCAGACCAACAAATATCGGGATGCAGAAGAATATGCAACAAAAGTTAAAATTTTCTGCAAGACAGCCTGGATAAAAACAACATCTAACTGGCCAGATTTGATGCTACTAAACAACTTTCCATTTCTGACACAGAATGGCTAGTTTCACTACATTCATATTACTTTTTACATTCTGCTATTTCCTTTGTTTAGTGCTGAGAGTACAAGATCATTTCTGATCAACATGCATTACTGATAAAACTGGGAAGAGGTCATAAAGTGTCAAAGTTCTTAAAGTCTTTAAAAATTCCGTAAAAACACAGCATTATCTCAGAAGTGATCTTTACTTCATTATGAATACCACTACAACCTTCTCAAATAAAATCTGGCTCATTATCAGAAATCAAAATCACTGGCAGAGGTAAGAGGCTTTTGAAGAAAAGACTACTCTTAACCTGAGTACTATCCCAGATTAAGTCTGGCCAAAATGTTAAAGGCACATTATAGGCACTGGAAGAATATGTTCCAACATCCTCCTTGGACAATTTAGAGACAAAAACTACAAGCCATTGAAAAGGAACTTTGTTTCAATTCAGTAAACATGGATTAGAAGGAGACAAAGATATCTTTACTTCCAGTAAGTAAAAGTTAGTCAAAAACAGCCTTGAAGCTCATGAAGAACCAAACCTTCAGTGAGATTCTACTATCTGAACCCACATCACTTTTTCAAATGCTTAATATCCATGCACTTCAGAGAAAGCAATTTAGGACTTAACCACAGCTGAATCAGATTGTAATCTTCATTACTATGTCCTCTGAACAGATGAGCAACTCAAAATACCACGTGACTTTTAGTTGTCATTTGAACTGATGGTGTACATTTGCACTGACTGCCCTATGACTCCATGCCAGATAACATGGGCTTGAAAAGTTCACCATGGAGAAGCAAGAAGCCTTATGGACCTGCACCATCAACTCCTAAAAAACTTTAAGTTTTGGTGATCTTTCCCTTCCTCCTTCTCTGTATGTTTTAACTTCCATTGATCAAAAACTCCTAATCCTACAATGAAAACACCTAGGTACATAAAATATTATATGTGATTCTACAACCCCAGAAACTAACCACTTGTTAACAAAGACAAGGAAAAGGTGTATCCCTAGCGAGTTATTGTATGGTAACCTGACTACTATGATTTTTATCCCTTTTACCTGAAGCGGTTACAGATCTCTATCGGAAACAACGATTTTCCCATTTCATGCAAATATTGCCTGTTTTTAAAAAAGAGAGGATAAAGGATCTTCATACAGGAACCAAAGACAATTCCTTTTGGTATTTAGTAAAAAGGCCTTTAAAAATTCAGGTTTTCAGTCACCTGACTCCACTTACTGGTCCAGACACACTGGCAGCCCAGTAAAACAGTAGCTGTCAAAATAGAAAACTGTAGTGAGAAGACAGAAGCTACCAGCAGGTACGAAGTAGAAAGGTGCTACAATTCAACTGAATGCACATTTTAACAGCAATCCCTTTTCTTTTTTAACATCCCACATAGTTTAAACCCAAATTACAGCACTTGATGGTTAATTAATCCAAACAAAACTTAAAGATTTGAAAGGATCTGAAAAATTAGATATCCATGCCTTTGGTCTAAAAAAATTCAGTGATGACATCTTTCAACTTCACTGATCTGTCCAATAATTGCCTCTTTGCTGCCACAACAGAAGATGAGCAAATGTTGCTAGAATTGCCCCATACCTCGCAAATGTTAGTAGGCTTTCTGTATTCTTTGTGGATTCAAATGTACATACAGTAAATTATGTAAAGTTAGCTACCTGTGAACCATACAACTCAAATGAAAAGAAGCCTTGCAAAATCTTTCTTCTTTCGTTCTTGAAACCAGGAGGGCTTTAAGATGCACTCTTCTCACACTTTTCCTATTGTTCTAAAATTCAGCTCTTTCAGGTATAAATTAAAGCAACAATATAACACAGTCATTTAGCCTCCTTTGAACTCTTGCTGCTGCAGCTTTCTTACCCCAGACACAATCCTAGCCTTTCAGTTGACTGCAAATGTGAAAACAGACTTGGTAGATAGCATTGTTTGTTTAGTATTAAATTATGTAGCAGGATTTTAATCAATAGAGCAGGAAAACTTTTTCTCTTTCCATCAAAAATTGTTCAGTCCTCCATATCTTCCAGTATTGGACCACCTCAATTCTTACCTTGAAGTCTTGAAACTTCAGTTTTGAAAACGTTTTCCCTCTTTTTTTTCTCTCTCAAAACAAATACAGTTGTTAAAGTGAAAACACTGAGGAAGGGACACAACAATGCAATATAAGATCAGGACCATCTGAGCTGGCACTTGCAGGTGTTAAAACAGAGCAAAAGCACTAGAGGCTTATAGGTGTTACTTCCAAAGACTGCAAGATTTCCCCTTGTTAAAAATACCATAGAATGTGCTATTGAAGGCTTCCTTTTTCTTAACAGGGAGACATACAAATCATTTCAATAATACATCAACCCATTAACAGTTAGAATAAAGCTACACTTGTGAATCACTGCCAGCAGGAAGAATATTCATAACCTCTGAAGTTTACTCCAATAGCTTGTAATTCTTTGTCAATATACCTGCAAAGGGCTGGATTCATCATTTAAAAATTTACTACTTTATTTCACTACTGTGGCATATTTTTCAAGCATCCACGCAATTTCCCTTCATTGTCTTTAAGAACAATTCACTTTGTTCAATATAGAGGAGTTTGCACTGCTAGACATTGTGAATTTAAGAGAAACAGCTCTGAGTCTTCACTAGTATAAATCCAACTGATTTAAAAAATTAAAATTGTATGGGTTTTAAGCATTGTATAAAATTTAGACACCAATGCTAATTTTACACCAGACAACATTCTGCAAGTACTTTATGTTTAGAGGATACAAAGTACAGTGAGTATAAATAGCAGAGAACTGTGGCTTTATTATGCTAGGCATACAACAACTTTCTTTTAACTAGATGTTAACACAAATGAAAGAATCTGTTTTCACAGTGACCATTTTCAAAGTTTTACAGGAAACACCTGTTGCAACTACTCATCATTTTTTTAAGACCCCCAATACAATAGGAGAGGTGAGAGGGAGACACTCAGATCACCTACACTGATGCCATTTACAACAAAGTCTGAGCAAAACCAAATAGCACTGTAGAGCAGAGCCAATTTTCTTGACAAAGTCCTCAGTAAGTTTTGGATTTCCAACACTGCCCAGCTCAGCGTAACGTGAAGAACCTGAGGGTGCCAAGACAAGTTGTAAAGACTAGTATACCTGCATCTTGAGCTCCACTAGCTCAATCAAGGACTCAGACAACAGCCTATGCCAATCCAGTTCTGTCCTGCTGTGTTTTTCTGTTCCTCAACTCTCACTCTGCCAGGGACATCTGCTCCTTGAACAAACACACTCAGCCCATTCAAAGAGCTGATTCAGTCCAAAACTAAGCTAAGATACAATTATAAAAGCTTCAAAGTACAGAAAACCTCATCAGGTGATAAAAACTCACATCAGTACACTTTTACTTTTCATTGATAAAACTGAATATACAAGTCAAGGCAACCTAAACAAATTCGACAACAGTTTACCTGCAAAAGGCTTGATTATTTTTAATAAGCAAGAACACAACAGTTCTAATATTTGGAGACAACACTGTAACATCTGACTTTTCTGTTAATGAGTACTTACTAATTACTTCACTAATACCTTGGTCTGTGTCAAGTAAACTATTAAAACGTTTTAGTCCTAGCCTGAACAGACTAAAACCAAAAGTTTCAAGTTTTCAGTGAGACGTGAATTGCCTTTTCCATTTCTTTCCTCAGTAGAATCTCTAGCATAAATGAATTATTGGGAACTTAAGTATTTTTAAAAGAAAATTGATTTTTAATGCAGTATGCTTATGACCATAGAAAGTAATATCTGAAGTAGCCAATTCTATCTTTTCTGGTGCTTTTAGGGAGAAATCTACAGTACTTTATATATCAATTTCAGTTTTATTGCCTTACAAGATAAACACATGGTGAAAAAACTATTTTGATCGTATCAGTAGCATGGAACTTTTCAAATCCTACCATGAAGCTCCTAGCCTGAATTATGTCATCTAACTTGAAGCCAAGCTACACTGATGCTTGTTTGCTACCTTCCTGTCTCCCTCCCCTTCCACCAGTGATAGCCATACTAAAGTACCATGAGAAAATCATCAGCAGGTCCTTCTTTAGTGTCAGCGCTATAGGCCTCATGCAGTACACATACTTCTCATGGTCCGTCTTTCATTCAAGTATCATCTATTACATGTGACATGTGACAAACTTCCCTTGAAAGACAGTGTACAGCCAGCCACTATGCTGAAGGCCCACAGGGCATTTCCATTGACCTGCAACAAAGAGCCAGAACTGTCAAGACACTGAGGCCCCCAATTCCACAGCTGCAAAGAACCCTCAGCGCCATTTGCCCTCTGCAGAATCAAGGGCAATGGATAAGCACTTGTCAACCCTACAAAGGCAGGGAAAAAGCAGCAACCTGGATACAGCAAATGTGCTCAACAGAACTTTCCTTTTCTCCTGTTGCATCCACATAAACAGCGCTCAAATGGACTGAGAAATAGGCTTCAATATAAACAGCACTTAAAACAAAGACTGCAGTTACAGCGACAAAAGCACAAAAGCACGTATGCTTGTACTAGAAGAATGAACAGTTGAGAGTAATTAGGAGAAAAATGGCGATGTTCAACAGGTAACAGAAAGGAAAGTGAAAAATAGTTTGAATAAAGGAGGAAGAAAAGGAAAGGTTTTCTCCAGGAAGAAAAAGAAAATTAAACACCAAAATGCAATCTAGTTTACTGTGTGGGTTTTTAAATTCTTTCTCATTTATAATGAAATAGACTATAAAGACTGGGAAAAAAAACCTGCATTCATGCAATAAGCACAAAAAGCATTCCTCCAATAAAGTAATACTAGTTTTTTCAGCTCTTGACTTACCTTGACATGCTGACCATACCACCTTTACCATACTAAAACAGAACAAGAACACTAAGAGCAGCCCTAAACTATTGATATTCTAACCCAGCCATCTTAACAGCTTTTCACCTTTACAGCTTTTCAGCAACTAAGTGCAGTAACTTTATCCACCAGAAGCAGCAGACAGCACATCTGTTTGAAAGTACCTTTTACCAAAATGCGGAAGACATTCATAACTACGTTTAATCAGCCATGTTTGTCATAGGCCATATGTTCTGAACTCATCTTAAGATGTTTGTATTGGGGTTCAGTCACACTGCATAAAGATGTAACAGTGTTTGAAAACTTACACTTGTAGAAAGAATTATACCTTTAAAGCCCTCACATACCATTTATTTTATCATCATCATTAGATCTAGCATTCTCCATGTGTGTAGGAAGGGAGGGAAGAAGCTAAATGTCTAGCAATACAAAAACACGCATTATCTTTCACAAAGAAATGACACTTCACAGAAAAGATATCTGCAATTATCAAACCTTATTTTGTTTTGTTGGGGATTTTTTGTTTCATTGGCCATGTTGCAGCAAGGAAAGTTTTCCAAAATTTAACTGTTAAGACATTTTTTCACTGCATAACCTAATAATGTGTCACAGTTCAAGAAAACCTCATAGAACATATGGAATAACATTCAATCATTCTTAATTTTGCATCAAAGTCATTATTAACAGGTAGTTCTCCAAACTCTGACAAAAAAGCAGACCAACACCTTTACAACACCACTATCTTGTCTGTCAGTTCTAACACTGCAGCATGACACTGGTATAAGGGACAAGGACTCTTGACAGAGAAATCCAGTGGAAAACAATAGCATGAGAGGATTCAGCAGTTATAAAACTGCATTCTTTACTGTGACCCGTGACCTGACTTTTGCTGTTTTATTTAAAACAGAGAAAATTTTGTCAGCAGTAGGCATGAGCTGAAAGGTCTAAATTATTACAGCAACAAAATAATCTCACCATGAGACTAGTTTCACTTGTGTGAAGGCTTCGACAGCCTCATTTCTATAGTTTTAGAAATCACTGGCTGCAACAGTCCACCTCCCCTTACTGGAGAAAGCCACCTTGCAGCAAAAATTCCTTACACATCAGTTGCTTGTTTTAACAGTATAGAGTATTAGTACAAACCACTGATGAAGGCAGCTTTATGCCAGTACAGGCTCAACGTAGCAGAAGAGCAAGGTGAAACTCTTCAGGAAAAAAGGTAGGTGGAATGAGAGCTAGATGCACCAACCTACCTGTCAGTGATAATTCTCGAGTGCTGTTCTTACCGCATACAAAATGACAGTCTGTATTTCCCTTCTTATGTTCAGTAAGATTTACACTTTAATAAGGAATAGCTGTGAAAATGTTCTCTAAATTGCCAAATACTAACAGCTTAACCAAATCTCAGAGAAAGTAAGTAATTACCAGTTTTCGTTACTATGACTTACTCAGCACCTGCTGCAGCAGTTACACAAGCATCACATATTCCAGCTAGCAAAAGAAATTAACTGCCTCCTGAACAGAAGTTTCCCTTTCCAGTCCTGCATATAGTCATTTTGTCACATGCTCAAGTCTGTCTCTCTAGAGTCAAAAGTATAGAAAACACATCTTGGAACAGTACAAAAGTTCAATCGTTCTTCTTATCCAGTCACAGTAATGGTACTCTACAGCCTCTGGGATAGTTTAGTCTTAGTCCATAAACGTGTTGAAGACACATTCTGCATTGAGATCTTTGCACAAAATTACTCAGAATCCCTTAAACAAGGCACACATATCAGCTTTTATAATAGGTAAGGGAAGATTGTTGGTGAAGATAAAGAAGTCGAAACAGAAAACTAATAGCTAAGCAGCAAGTTCTTTCCAACTTCACGTAAATAAAGACAGCACTAACAGCCAGATGAAACAAAGTAATAAACTTAATAAAAAATAAAATCACTAGAAGAATGGATCAGTAGATCAACTACTTAGTTTGTTTTTTTTTTAAAGAGACATCTACGTGGAAAACTAGTATGAAAGCAGACAAATAACCACTAAATGGCTTTTATGCTGTGAGGAGCCAGGCATTCAAAACAGCATTTCACATGGACATAATGATTCTATAATATACTGCAGAACCTTTATAATCCACAGCAGCAGATCAGAAAGCAGCAAGTTACAAAGAAAGCAGTGGCAACTCATCTATGATCTAAAGCTTTTTATATCAATCTTTATTCATTCTATATGTAAAGGCATCCATTATTAAAAACATCACTGAACTTACAGAGTTGTCACAGAATTGATCACTAACATTCAAAGACATGGCTGTTACCAACAAAACTCTTAAGCCACACATTGATACAAACTATTCAAAAACTGTAGGAAGAAAATATTCTCTGAAAAGGTTCAACTTAAGCAGGGTCTGACAGTCCATGCAAGGAATAAACAAGCAAACGCTACCTTCACTATGTATCATAATAATTGCATTCCAGATATAACTCAGGTCTCCCCCCAGGAATTTTTAAAAGCAAAATAATTCTCATAGACCCTTGTTGTTTCCTACAACAAATTTCAAACAATAGATGGATCTGTGACATACAGTAAAAAGGGAAGAATTGGTCTTTCAGTGCAAGATGTTAATTACTGCAGCCTGCAATCAGTATTTATGGGCTTGAATTTGATTCCTCTCTGCAATTCACCAAAAATTGTTTCTGGAGACTGAACTACACCATAAGGAACAATTAAAATAACTTACAAATGTAGATGTTTAAATAGATGACATCTTCACTGACATGCCCTCTCTCCATTCTTTAGAACGCACCTTAATAAAATACCTTACCAGAAACACATACCATTAAAAGTTTGGCTGACAAGGACAGATAGGACCCTGCCTCACAGTGATTTGCCACACAGTAAAATCCTGGGCGTCTGAAAGACTTTTTGTCTCAGGATGTACCATGTGTAGGTCTCTTCATACATTATGAGCATTTGAAAAAGTAATTTCAGGAGAAAAAAGTTCATTCCTTTGGGTTTGGATTAAAGCTGAAAGAATAGAGATGAATTTTTTTCTATTTGCGTGCTAAAATTGTCAATGTCTGCAGATGGCGATAATGGATGACTAACTCGAAAAAAGGTTATCATGGGAACCAATAAGTGGCTAAGGAATCTGGGGGAGAAGCAAAAGCAGCTAATTCTTCACTTGTCTTCACTCTTCCAGTGAACGTATCTTACACTAACATCAGGCCTAATAATGGAGGCTACAGAAGAGGAATCTGGAATCTTTTCACTTCTCTTTATACTCTGTATTTCCACATTCTAAAAATAAAACAAATCTCCATGACACTTTCCAATCATCTCCAGAAATTTAGTTGTGTCAATTTATGCTTGCAATTGTAAAATAAATGCCCTGACAGAGCAGTGGCTTTGGAAGTCAGCCTCAGGTTCCACTAGTATTTGGTGGAGCGATGGAGGGAGGAAGTGAAACACAGGGACAAAATGCACTTTCCCTTCCCAAAGAGAAGTAGCAAAAATACTTGATTTGAAGATCATAATCCATTTACATAGTTCATCGCAGAATGGCTTACATACAGAGTTAGTTCTACACTTACTTGTGTCCCATTGCGTTGTTAATTTCAGTAAAAAAGAGAAAAGGTCAGGGTAAAATACCTTTTTGTTCAAAAAAAAGGCCAAACAAACAAACCAAAACAATGCATTATCCTCTGTTTCTGTGACACTTTGTCCAAATTCAAGCCATTTTGTAGTCATAAAATCATAATCACACAACCCATGAGCTATTATTATCTGGGCATGATAACCTTATATAATTACCGATACATATTCTTGATGGATCCAACAATTTCTGGTGGTAGCATCTAAAATTATGCCTAAAAAGTTGCATTAAAAATGACTACAATTAATAGAGTACTTTTTACACCTACATATGTTGAAGATATTCATAAAATGAAACCTTCAGGTGCCAACATTCACTTAATATGATGCGGATCAATATACACAGACTGCTTCTGGTAACTTCTTTCAAATCTCAAAAGAATTTGACATGCAAGAAGGTGAACTGAAGAAAATTACAGAATCACAGAATGGTCAGTGTTGGAAGGGACCCTGGAGATCATCTAGTCCAGCCCCCCTGCCACAGCAGGGACACCTACAGCAGGTTGCACAGAACGGCGTCCAGGCGGGTTTTGAATGTCTCCAGTGTGGGAGACTCCACAGCCTCTCTGGTCAGCCTGTGCCAGTGCTCTGCCACCCTCAAAGGAAAGAAGTTCCTCCTCATGTTAAGATGGAACTTCCTATGTTCAAGTTTGTGCCCGTTACCTCTTGTCCTATCACTGGGCACCACTGAAAAAAGACTGTTCCCATCCCCCTGGCACCCTCCCTTTAAGTATTTATAAGTGTGGATAAGATCCCCCCTCAGTCTTCATTTCTCTAGACTAAAAAGACCCAAGTCCCTGAGTCTTTCCTCATAAGAAAGATGTCCCAATCCCCTTATCATCTTTGTAGCCCTTTGCTGGACCCTCTCCAGCAGTTCCCTGTCCTTGACCTGGGGAGCCCAGAACTGGACACAGTACTCCAGATGCGGCCTCACCAGGGCAGAGTAGAGGGGGAGGATGACCTCCCTCGACCTGCTGGCCACACTCTTCTTGATACACCCCAGGATGCCATTGGCCTTCTTGGCCACCAGGGCACATTGCTGGCTCATGGGCATCCTGTTGTCCACTAGGACTCCCAGGTCCCCTTCCACAGCGCTGCTCTCCAGGAGGTCAGCCCCCAATCTGTACTGATGCATGGGGTTATTTCTCCCCAGATGCAGTACCCTACACTTGCCCTTGTTGAACTTCATCAGGTTCGTCTCTGCCCAACTCTCCAGCCTGTCCAGGTCACGCTATATGGCGTCACAGCCTTCCAGCATGTCAGCCACCCCTCCCAGTTTTGTGTCATCAGCAAACTTGCTGATGGTCCACTCTATCCCTTCATCCAGGTCATTGATGAATACATTGAACAGGACTGGACCCAGTATTGACCCCTGAGGGACACCACTTGTTACTGACCTCCAACTGGACTCTGCACCACTAAACACAACCCTCTGACCTCTATCGTTCAGCCACTGTTCAATCCACCCCACTGTCCATTCATCTAACCCACACTTCCTAAGCTTGCCTCTGAGGATGATGTGGGAGACAGTGTCGAAAGCCTTGAAGTCAAGGTAGACAACATCCACTGCCCTCCCCTCGTCTACCCATCCAGTCATGCCATCATAGAAGGCTATCAGATTAGTCAGACATGACTTCCCCTTGGTGAATCCATGTTGACTACTTCTGATAACCTTCTTTTCCTCCAGATGCTTGGAGATGACGCCCAGAATGAGCTGTTCCATCACCTTTCCAGGGATGGAGGTGAGGCTGACTGGCCTGTAGTTTTCCAGGTCATCCTTCTTGCCCTTTTTGAAGAATGGAGTGACACTGGCTTTCCTCCAGTCCTCAGACACCTCCCCTGTTCTCCAGGACCTTTCAAAGATGATGGAGAGTGGCCCAGCAATGACTTCTGCTAGCTCCCTCAGCACTCGCGGGTGCATCCCATCAGGCCCCATGGACTTGTGGGTATCCAGTTTACCTAACTGATCTCTAACTTGTTCTTTTTCAACCAAGCATAATGCTACTATTAACAAGTCTTGCTTCCTCCAGATTTTCTCTGTTACCCACAAGTCTGGGACTCCTGAGAGCTGGCCCGAGCAGTGAAGACAGAAGCAAAGAAGGCATCCAGCAACCCCGCATTCTCTGCATCATCTGTCACCACAGCACCTGTCTCATTCAACAGCGGGCCCACATTTTCCCTAGTTTTCTTTTTGCCTCCTATATACTTAAAGAAACCCTTCCTATTGGCCTTGACATCCCTCGCCAGGTTCAATTCCAAGGCTGCCCGGGCTTTCCTTGTTTCATCCCTGCATACCCTGACAGCATTCTTATACTCATCCCAAGCGGTCAGCCCCTTCTTCCACATACTGCAAAGTCCCTTCTTCAACCCGAGCTTTTTCAGAAGCTCCCTGCTCAGCCATGCAGGTCTCCTTCTTCCCCTGCCTGATTTCTTGCTCTGAGGTATGCACCGATCCTGAGCTTGGAGGAAGTGGTGCTTAAATATCAGCCAGCTCTCTTGAGCCCCCTCATCCTCTAGAGCCCTCTCCCGTGGGATTAGCTCCACGAGCTATCCAGAAGCCTTTTTATCTGGTCCAATGCCATTTACGCTACCTCAGATGTAAGTCTATACAAATCTAGCCCTTTTATCTGGTCCAGTGCCATTTATGCTACCTCAGATGTAAGTCTATACAAATCTAGACTAGTTTTCTTGTGGACAATGGTTGAAATAAGAAGTTTGAGCGAAGCATTTTATGAATATAAACAAAAGTCTTTTCTGAAATTGTCACAGAGTAACCTGATCTTGGGAGGGATCTCTACCTCATTCTTACAAGTCATGAAACAAAAGTACAAGATTAAAACCAAAACATTAATAAATTGGTATGCAAATAAACTACTTTGGTGCCACCAAGCATAATGCTACTATTAACAAGGATAAATGTTATTTAAAAGCACCATTCAATTAAACTGCTCCTGCTCAATAACAGTTAGATTGAAACTTCTGCTAAAATAAGGTATTAATTCTGTATGTCAAGTAGACTAGAATTTGTATTTCACTGCAGGAATAGACAAAGATTGTAGCAATCACAGAATGGTCAGGGTTGGGAGGGACCTCTAGAGATCATCTAGTCCAACCCCCCTGCCACAGCAGGGACACCTACAGCAGGCTGCACAGGACGGCATCCAGGCGGGTTTTGAATGTCTCCAGTGTGGGAGACTCCACAACCTCTCTGGGCAGCCTGTGCCAGTGCTCTGCCACCCTCAAAGGGAAGAAGTTCCTCCTCATGTTAAGATGGAACTTCCTACATTCAAGTTTGTGCCCTTTACCGTTACAATGAACTTCAGAATTTAGAAGTACAGATTCAAGGCAAGGTAATGACAATTTATCAAATCCAAACACATTGGGAAAAGAGGGTTGAGAAGGAAAATGTATATATGGATTTTCCAGGAAGAAAATACAAAAATATTGGGCACGCCTTCGCAATTTGCCTGAGAACAGTCTAAGCACAGATCAAAGAACATTCTTTTACCAGGATTTTAACTAAACACCTGTGAATTAATCATCATCATATGGCAACCCAATACAAAGAGCATGATCTTAAAGCATAAATTGATAAATTGTTTTAAGATTAAAGGCTACTTTGCAATTAGTCGTAGGAAACTGCTACAGGAAAAGGCAGTTGAGTTACTTATTTTATTAAACAAATGAAATAAATCTATGCAATGTTTACTCAAAAAGGTAAATGTTTATCTCTAAACCCGATGGATTTCACTCACAGAGTATAATTTTTTACTACACTGTTTCCACACCAACACAAAAAACTTTTCCACAAGTACAGACTTTTGCACAAGGCAAGAGCAACTTGCACTTGTAGATAAGGAATTCTAAGTGAGCATTTAACAAGTGGTGGTGTTATGCTTGCTTTTCCGTGAAAAAGATTCGGTAAAGCTTGAAAAACAGTCAGTAAACAACCAACTAGTGTAATGCTAAAGCAAGGGAATCACTAAGGGAATCACTTGCTGTAGCACCGCAACTGTGGGACTTTCATAAGTGCAGACAGAACCAATCAGGCAAATATTGTACACTGGTTTAGGGTCCACACCTCAGAAGAAAGGAATAATTGAAAGATGGAACGAAAAGCATTTCAAGCATTAAGAGGACTGATTTGATTACAGTGTGCTAACACTCTCTTAAAGTAACGAAATATTATTAGAAGTACCTTTAACAGATAGAGGTTTAACAAAAGTTAGAGCTTGAAATATAAATAATTTGGTTTTGAAAAAGGGGCATATGTGTTTTCATCAGTGTGCATGATTAGGTACTTGAACAAGCACATAAAAAATTCCCTTACCTCTTGCCTATTTTGAATCCTCAAATCAAGATCGGAGTCCTTGTGTCTAGAACATACTTTATTTTTTAGGAAAAAATATAAATGAAATAAAACCCGGTTATTATCAAAATCAACAGTATGAAATAAAATCACCTGAAACACAGGAGTTAAGATAAGATCCCAGTCCATTTTGACCTTAGCCCCAAGACACAACTTTAACTTCCAAATGTCTCTCTGTCCAAATGATTTTTGGGAAAAAAACATACCACTATGTTAAAAAAAATAATCCCATTCCTCAAATAAATTCTACTGATTGCCACAGCTCAGTACAACAAATAAATTTGTTATAATAAAAATAAACATTTTGTCTACTAAGTTAAAATAAACTTGGCAATGTCCTTCAACTAAGTAAACAACTGACCCATGGCTTTCATTATGCCAATCTGTGTATTAAAAATAATAGTTCAGATACATATTCTTTATTTATGAATAATTGTCCCTGACGTTTCTTCTTGTAAGTTAGCCAGCTGTATTGTACTTTTCAGCTTGTTCTTTCAGGTGACAAACTACAAAAAGCTGTACAGCACAACACATTACCTGGAACATCAGAAAACACTGCACTGGCAATGCTTACATATTTTCATGAATAAATGACATTTATGGTTACAAACATTATATTAACATTTGCATGCACATTGCAAGGGAAGAGAGAAGAGATAACCTGGTCCAGCATAACACCACACATAATTCACACAAAATTTGCATTATATCTAGTAACATCACAATGGTTATGTAATAATCAACTAAAGATTGTATCATATACTGACTGACTGGTTATACAAAGAGTGAAAAGAAAGTTCTTAACTAAAACTGAAAAACTTGACAAGACAGCCATTTGCAAGTCAGCAAATAACATGATACTTACTCTGGCAACCTGAAAAAATAACTTTCTTCTCTTAATTAAGCAAATACTCTACAGCACATTCTCGCTCACACACAACATACATAGAATGTCTCCTACCTTAAATCAAAATTACTTTATGCTATTCACAAAGCAAAGATATCCTCAGTTTTCAACAATAAGCATAGCCTGAGTTTCAAACAAGAAGGGTCCTTACTGCCGCCAAAACAGGAGCCCTTTTAATATATGCAAAGTTCTAAGTTATCATCAGTCACAAGGTCAGAATATGAAACAGTGATCTGTTAACGGCAACCTAAATACATGCCTGTAGGGAGTCTCCTTCTTGCCACTTTGCAGAGGGATGGAAAATAATGGTAGAACTAATTTAAATAAGTTCTTCCACTAGTAGCAAAACTACAAAAAAGCCTGGTTTTCTTCACACTTGTACATTTCTTCCTTACAATCTTATCCTGCATTGTAGTAATGCCAACACACACACCTCAGGTATCACCAGTTCTCCTTCCGACACCTTCAATTTCCCCCTCTGGCTCCATCAACTTACAATTGTGACTTCAAAAAGAGGCAGGCATAACTGTGACAGCAGTCACCTTTTGGCACAAAGAGTAAGTAACGTGAGCTCACCATACTTTGTCATTCCCCCTATTTTTGAATTAGCTGTACTACCCCCTAACTTTTGAATAATACGTGCTGTGTTTGACAAAGTAATAAAAAGACCTGTAAGTTTCTACGTATAGTATGAAGCTCCACATCCACTTTCCAGGTCATATCTGGCTTAGAGTGTCAATGGAAATGCTTCTACTTCTTCTTACAGAGTTTCCTAGAGAGTTCAGGAATTTAATCTGGAGTTGTTTGAGTCCTGGGAGATCATTACCTGACAAAAGGCTGGTCAGTCTGAACTCTGTGCCCAGCAAAATCTGGAAACTCTGCTAAGACACATGGAAAATAAGGAGGTTATTGGTGACAGCCAGCATGGCTTTACCAAGGGCAAATCATGCCCAACAAATTTAGTGGCCTTCTACAACAGTGTTACAGTGTCAGTGGATAAGGTAAGAGCAATTGACGCCATCTACCTGGACCTGTGCAAAGCATTTGACACTGTCCTGCATGACATCCTTGTCTCTAAATTAGAGAGACATGGATTTGATGGGTGGACCACTCAGTGGATAAGGAATTGGCTGAGTGGTTGCACTCAAAGAGCTATGGTCAATGGCTCGATGTCCAAGTGGCAACTAGTGACACGCGGTGTTCCTCAGGGGTCAGTACTGGGACCCGTGCCAGTTAACATCTTTGTCAGCGGGATTGAGTGAGTGCACCCTCAGCAAGTTTGCCAACAGCACCAAGCTGTGTGGGGTGGTCGACACGCTGGAAGGAAGGGATGCCATCCAGAGGGACCTGGACAGGCTTAAGAGGAGGGCCTGTGAAAACCTCATGAAGTTCAACAAGGCCAAATGCAAGGTCCTGCACCTGGATTGGGGCAATCCCAAGCACAAATACAGACTGGGTGGGGAATGGATTGAAAGCAGCCCTGAGGAGAAGGACTCAGGGGTGTTCATTGATGAGAACCTCAACATGACCCGGCAACGTGTGCTCGCAGCCCAGAAAGCCAACCGCATCCTAAGCTGCATCAAGTGTGGTCAGCAGGCTGAGGGAGGTGATTCTGCCCCTCTACTCAGCCCTGCTGACACCCCACCTGGAGTACTGCATCCAGCTCTGGGGCCCCCAACATAAGAAGGACACGGACTTAATGAGTGGGTCCAGAAGAGGGCCACAGAGATGATGAGAGGGCTGGAGTACCTCTCCTATGAGGACAGGCTCAGAGAGTTGGGGTTGTTCAGCCTGGAGAAGAAAAGGCTCCAGGGACACCTTATAGCAGCCTTCCAGTACCTACAGGAAGGGGGCCTACAGAAAAGGTGGAGAGGCACTCTTCATCAGGGAGTGTAGTGATAGGGTGAGGGGTAATGGTTTTAAACTGAAAGAGGGTAGATTTAGATTAGCTATTAGGAAGGAATTCTTTACTGTGAGGGTGGTGAGACCGTGGAACAGGTTGCCCAGAGAAGTTGTGGATGCCCCATCCCTGGAAGTGTTCAAGGCCAGGCTGGATGGGACTTTGAGCAACCTGGTCTAGTGGGAGGTGTCCCTGCCCATGGCAGTGTGTTGGAACCAGATGATCTTTAAGGTCCCTTCCAACTCAAACCATTCCATGATTCTATGAAAAGCTAAAAAGGACACCTAGATTAAACAGTCATATAGAAAAAAGGAAATGGAAGCTTTTAAAGCAAATGTAGAACAGTTCTTGGCAAGAAAGCTTACCTTTATCTCAAATATAAAGCTTAGAGATGACCTCCTCTAAATCACGTAGATAGTTAGGAAAAGTAAGAGTAGGTTGGGCTGCTGCAGCAACTAGAAGTTTTACTTTACAGTCTCTCAGTACAGAAGTCTTTCATAGCATGGTAATTAATTTCTGCCATTCTAGGCATTAGTATTTGGCTAGCATAGTTACAAACTCTAAGTCAACTTTAATACATTTACATGTATTCAGTCTTGACTCTCTATGGTGACAGCACTGTAACAAGCTGGCTAGATCAGCCCACATAAAGAAAGCAAACAAATTTTCCTCAAAAAGTGATTTATGAAATGCTTTAAAATTTATTTATTTCCAAGCTTTCTGTTGCAGTACCCCTGTGCATCTGTTTGGAAAACTGCCTGACCATTTTCTAATGCATCCTACATGATCTCACCAAGTACCTTCAGTCCTGTACAGGTTCTGTTTTCTTTTAAACACTTTAAAAATATCTACAAGTACAGTTTAAATTGAAATAGTAAAGCTACTGGAAGGATACAAGGTTTCTATTTCTATTCACCTTGTCACCAACCAAAGAACTTTATGAATTGCAACACACATTTATAAGACACATGGTAAGTATCACAGTTCAGATTCTTATCTGACCTGGCACTAAAAGAACAAACATAACACTCGCAAGTACCCTACCCTACCCAACAATAATCAATAACAATTTTTTAAAAGGACACTACCGAGTACTAAAAAGATCTGTAACAATAGATTTAGCACATGCCTAATCGTTCACGATGTATAAAGGAAACCAATTTACAATGGAAGATACATATACGGGATGCTCCTCAAGCATAAGGTTCATCTCAACTTTTTTTTTTTTTTTTAATTCAAACCTTTTCATCCACAAACTTAATTCTTCTGTGAAACTCTGGAAGACAATTAAGTAGGATTATTTTGAAAAAACACCAGACAAAATATGTCCAGACGAATGTTCCAGAGCACATACATATAAACCAGAATTTTTTTAACTGATTTCTCAGAGGCATGCACTTCATACAGAAGATGGAAAACGGCCAAACTGATTTGACACTAAGCATGCATAGCATGATAGTTTTGCAACACTAAAGAAAAATCCCAAGCATATGAAGTAACAGAAGAACATCCAAGTACTTCATAAATCATAATAATCAAACCTTCTGCGAGTCTTATTAACTTCAGGACATGCTAAACTTTCCACACAGGGCACTCTGAACTCATACCTGACACTTTCAGGCTAAAGAGACCAACTTAATAGACCCAATCTGACAGCACCACAACTCACTAAAACTTAGTGGCTGAGAAATTATCAGAATTTTGTAGTATTGAATATATGTTGTATATGTGTGTATCTGGATATCCTTAGACCTTAAAAGAACTCAAATCACAAGCATTCTGTATTTTACCTATAAGCACCACTTCCCTTCCTGTTTCTCACAAGACTTAAAATCCCGTATGCCACTTAGATACACAGTATTGAAGCCACACACCTGCACAGCTGAGGTCGTAGACGCAAGGTGTATGTCCCCTCTATCCTCTAGCTTACTGGAAACGGTATCTCCACCACTACCAACCCCCACCCCACCGTTCAAAGCGACCCTTTCTCCCAAAGCCGTCGGGTTTTGGAGCCCTGCAAACCCACCCGTGACGGGGACGAAGCATTCGGTGACAACTCGGGACAGCTCCATCCATCCCGGCTCCCCACAGGCAGCACCGCCTTGCCCGCAGCCGAGCTGCCCCGGGCCCCTCCACCCAACAGCCGACTCCGCTCGGGTGTAGGAAGGGGTGGAGTGGGGGGTGCCAGGGTTTCCTTTCCACCCAGAAGACAAAAGCCACCTTTCCCTAGGGCGGCAGGGGCTGTCCAGACAGACAGCAGGACAGGGACAGACGCTCCCCTGGCCCACAGAAGACTCCCTGCTCCGGGAGGGGTATCTGGGGAGGGGAAACCCACACAAAGTCCTGTCGTTTCCCCCTTCCCCAAAAATACAGCGTGCTTGCCGCAGCACAGAAAGTTCAAGCCCAACCCCCCCCCCCCGCCCACACCCCGGACACCTGGGGGGCAGAAGGCCTGCTCCTCCGCAGAGCACCACCCCCTCGGGGCGAGAAGACCCTCGTCCCGCACCCTCCCCCAGCCCCACACACACCCGTGACGGGAGTCCCCCCACCAGGCCCGCCCCGCCCCCAAGACCCTCGCCTGGCCTCACACGGCCCGCGGCCCCCACAGCGGGGCTGGGCAAGGCCGGGACCTCGGCCCCGCCACCGGCGGACACCCACGCCACCCCACGCCACGCCGCGGCCCCGGACTGACCTGACGGGGGAGGGGCGCGGTCGCCTCTCGGAGCTGGCGGGGGGCTTTCCTCCCTGCCACCGCCACCGCCACCACCGCCGCCGATCCTCCGCTCCCCGGCCCGTCCTTCCCCGGGCGCCACCGCAGAGAGAAAGCAGAGGACGCGAGCGAGGTAACGCGAGACAGAGCGAAACACCAACCCCTCTTCCCTTCCCCCGCCAGAGAATTAACAAGAAAAAAAAGGGGGAAGGAAGGGAAGGATAAAATTAAAAGGCTCGGCCCGGAGTTTAAAACAAAGAGGCGGAAATAGCCGAGCGCGGCCCGAAGGGAGCCGAGCGGGGGCGCCGCGCTCAAGGACGCATGCGCGCGGGGCACACAGCCGGGCACGGCGCCGGCCGCCCCTTCCCCCGCGGAGCCGGGCTGGCCCACGCGCCGCCGCCCGCCCCCGGCCCAGCGCGGCGCTGCCGCTGCCGCCCGCCAGCGGGCCCCGAGCCGGGCACAGGGGCAGAGCGGGGCACGTCCGGGTCTTGAAAATAAATCAGCCTTGAAACAATCGGTTGCACTAGTGAGCAAGGTGAGGTTGATGGAACCGATTTGCTCTTCGGCAGGGCACGGCCCTTCGTTGCTCCAAGCTGCCTCGTGTCTCAGGGTTTTCCTCAAAAGTCTTTTTAACCGACGAACGCGGGAGCTTGAATGGCAGCGGGGAGCGCTGGTGGCAAGATACACAACGTGGGGACAGACTGCAGCGCGCTCAGACGCCCCAGCTGAGGAAACGGAGACTCTGGCTTCCTGGAAGTTGAAAGGTGTGGTATCTTAGGTCAAGGGGGACGCGTAAAGGTTGGGAAGCCCATGCCAAGTTCAACTTCACACCAAGTGGCTGAACGCTAGGGTTGCAAAGACAAGGACATAAAAATTCCCCTGCCCAAACTCTAAGACACCAGAGCAAGCTTTACGTTCCCAATGATGCATATGTTTTGAATGTAATGCTTTAAAATACCTGCGTACTTCCCTCTTTCTTTCCTCCCTGCCAACCAAAAATGGGCTGCAAGAAAGTCTTCAGCCTTGTCAAAGAATGCAACTGGAAATGGGCTGTGTGATATGGCACAGCCCTGGAAGACGTTCGCCTCCTTGTCCAACAAACTACTGAGCCTTTATTGTGTACCAAGACTTCTTCAGGAGCTGTGCTTGGCTGGAGGAGCTGTGTTATCCAGGAGCCAAGCCTGTGTTAATAGAAAATATGCCGGCACTGTAGGTTTACTCAGTTTAACTTTGAGGGTTGTATGGTTAAATGGATACATCTTGTCTGTCAGAAACTTAAATTCTGTTTTCAATTTAACCACGAATGACTTTGCATGAGCCTTTGCTTGCAGAGATATATTCTAGAAAGCGATGAGGCCTCCTGGCTGACTTCTGGAATTGGAGTTCAAGTAGCCAGAAGCAAAAGTAACAAACGATAAAAATAGGCATGAAATTATAAAGTGGATGCCTGCTTTTTCTTTTTTGTTCCTATTTTTGCAAGAGCCAAACACTACAGATTGGGAAAACCATTAAGGCCAGAGTCTATGGGGTTTGGTTTTCTCTCACTATAGATATCTTTTAGAGGATGGTAGCTGAAGCAAGGTGATATGGCCATGCCTACCCAAACAATTAATCTACTTTAATATACCCCCTGTGACAAAACTGTTGTGACCCTCAGAGAGCCAAGGTAATCATTTGCTCTCTTTTCAACCTCATTACCCTAACATCAGTTCTAATACCTTTGGCAATGCCATTAAAGAGTGTGTTAGCCTATAAATGATATTTCTGAAATACAAGCTTAGCCAATGACTGGAGTATCTAAGATCATAACTGAGTAGATGAGAGTGCCCTGTCTGAACTGCAGCACTTGGCATTAGGAGAGAAGTGAAACTTTTTGTTAGCATTGCAGTCAGTGAGCTGTGATCAAACTACAGAAGTTCAGAACATGACTTGGGGCAGGGAGGAACTAGAAATAGCATGTAAAGGATTCTTTCTGTTAGCTTTACATGCATTAGTCCTCACAGCTTTTACACAAACAACAGTATAATGTGAACACAGGTGAATTGAAGCTCTAGGTTCTGGAAGCATGTATTTCTTAGTGTCCCGATTTCAGCTGAGATGATAGAGTTAATTTTCTTTCTAGTGGTTGCTGTGTTTTCACATTTGGTATGAAAGGAATGTCAATAATGCATATTGTTTTAGTTGTTGCCAGATGATGCTTATATTTTTTGAGGACGTATTTCAGCTTCCCATAGAAGCTGAGAAGGAGCACGGACAGAATGATAGAATGGCCAATGGAATATTCCGTACTGTAGATCTCATGCTTGGTATATAAATGGGGTTAGCTGTTAGCCAGGGGGAAGGTGGGGGATGTACTCGCAATGACTGCTCGGGACAGTGCCAGTTCACTAGTTTACCAGGTGGTGAGAGTTACTTGTGTCTTGTATATTCTTTTACCATTATTATTATTGTTACTGTTATTTTCCTTTTCTAGCATTGTTCTATTAAAGTGTTTTTAATCTCAATCCATGAGGGTTTTTTTTCTTTCCCCTTTCCCCTCCTTTTCTCCCGCTTCTCCCCACCCATCTGTGGGAGAAGGGGGGGGTGAGCAAGCAGCTGCATGGTCCTAGTTGCCTGCTAGGGTTAAACCATGACACCTAACTAAACTAATTCATGGAAGAGAATCTATCTGAGACCTCTTGACAGAAAAAAACAAAACCAAATATTTCAGGTAAAAGAAGTTAATTGTCTCTGTTGTAGTAAAATTAACATTAACTACAAGAATGAAATGTAAAATGTAATTGAAGCAACCAAGGAAACCTGCTGCTGCTCAAGTCCTCTATACTGCCCCAACCCTATTTAATTATTTACCTAATATTAAAATAGAGAAATAGTAACTAGACATGATTTATCTACGATTCAGTTAAGGAACTAACCACCAGACAATGTAGCATTGTTGATAAGCAGGGTATTTCTGTCAAGAGAGTGATGAACTGTAGGCCTGGTCAGCAAACTGAGAAGACCGCTTGGAACTGCCCAGACCAGAGGAGAAGCAGGTAAAAGGTAATTTAGGCAGGGGAAGATTGCGACCACTGACTCATTGACTACCTACCCAAATGACACAGCTTACTCAAAAGAGAACAATGGAAGAAAAAGACAGAGTTCTTCTTACATAGGAAGTGGAGAAATCTCCATCAATCATTAAAGAGAATAACAATTAATATGTATTAATTGTTTGAATATGTAAGAATGTATAAAAGTGGAGATTTTTGAAACGAAGGTATGCTCCCATTTTGGGATGAGCACCCCATTTCTCCACATTAATGGAATAAACTTAGAAATACCTCTGCTCTGTGTGTTACTGGCTTGCACACTGGGTAAAGAACCCAGATTTGGGACAACAACTTCTTTAGGACTTCTAACAGTGAAAAGGTGTCGGTCAGCATGAGCACATTAATGGTAATGGTATAAACAGGGAAATGGCTAGAAACCCAACAAAGCAGGGTGTTTTCATGAACAGTAGTAAAGGACAAATCAGGCAAAATATACGACAAAATGATTCTAGTTTAAGACTGACCATAATACAGTGTTTACAAACAGGAAAGTTGAGAACTAATATTTCTTGTACTTGCTCAGTTCTTTTCCAGGGCAGTAGATCTGTATCGATCCTGTAGGTCTGTAGACTAGACCAGTTGCTTCTGAGGGTGCTGAGAGAGCCTGTTGATACCATTGCAAGGCTCCTTCATTACTGGAGAACGATAAATATTTTGCCCATCTTTGAAAACAGCAAGAAAGATAATTCAGGGAACTAGAGCATCACTTTGGTCGATGAGAGAATCATGGAGCAATTCCACCCATGCCATTTCTGAACATATAAAGGAGAAGAACATGTCTTACTGAAGGTAAATCAGGGTGGACCAACCTGATTGTCTTCTATGATGAAATGACTGGTTTCGTGGATGCGAGGAATGTGGTGGGTATTGTGTACTTAGACTTTAGCAAGGCTTTTGTTACACTCTCCCACAATATTCTTGACCCACATCGGGACATTATGGCCTGGATAGGTGAACACTGGATGGGTGAAATACTGGCTGGATTGTTCATCTGAAAGAATACTGGTTAATGGGTCGTCTTCTGTCTGAAGGCTGGTGACAACATGAAGTTCTTCAGCAGTTTTCCCTGGGACCTGTTTAATATCTGTGTCAATGACTTGAACATGCAGAAATAAGCCTGTAGACAACACCAAACAGAGTGCAGACTACATGCCTGAGGACAGGGATGTCATTAGGAGGGACCTAAATAGGCTGTAGGAATAAAATTCAACAAATACAAAGTCCTGCACCTGGAACAGACTTAACTTCCTGCAGTGGTACAGGCTGGGGTATGACCGACTAGCTGGAAAGCAGGTCTGCTGAAAACGCTTTGTGAATTCTTGGGGACAGTACGCTAAACATGAGCCACCAGTGTGCCCTAGCACAGGTAAGAATTAACAGCATTTTTGGGTGTATTAACAAGGCAGTACGTTGGGGGACGTGATGATTGGTCTTCTTTATGTGGTACTTCTTAGAACGAGTCTGGTATAATGTGTCCAGTTTTGGGTGCACTAATATGAGAAAGATGCTGATAAACGTGATCAAGTCCAGCAGAGGCCACCAGGATCATAGTGGGTTTAGAGAACGTGTCCTGCACAGACAAAATGAGGGAACTGACTGATAAGCTTGATCAAGATCAGCAGAGGTCACCAGGATGGTAGAGGGTCTGGAGAACATGTTCTGCAAGGAGAAGCTGAGGGAACTGGAAAAGTACAGACTGGAAAAGAGATGGCTTCAGGGGGACCTAATAGCAGCCTTCAACATTTACAAGGAGGTCACCTACAAAAAGTGGAGCCAGATTCTTTAGTGAGGCAAATGGCAGGAGAATGAAAGACAGTGGTCATAAAGTGAATCAGGGGAGATTCTGATGGGACAGAAAGGGAAAAAAAAAAAGATCACTGTGAGGATAGTTAAATTTTGGAAGAGGTTTCTCAGAGAGGTTGTGCATTGTGCAGCTTTGGAATCATAGAATCATAGAATCACTGAGGCTGGAAGGAACCTTTAAGATCATCAAGTCCAACCATTAACCTACCCTGACAAAACCCACTTCTAAACCATGTCCCTAAGTACCACATCTACCCTTTTTTTAAACACCTCCAGAGGTGGTGAATCCACCACCTCCCTGGGCAGCCTATTCCAATGTTTAATAACCCTTCCAGTGAAAAAATGCTTCCTAATATCCAGTCTAAACCTCCCCTGACATAACTTAAACCCATTTCTTCTTGTCCTTTCACTTGTCACCCAGGAGAAGAGGTCAGCCCCCACCTCTCTACAACCTCCTTTCAGGCAGTTGTAGAGGGTGATAAGGTCTCCCCTCAGCCTCCTCCAGGCTAAACAACCCCAGTTCCCTCAGTCGTTCCTCGTAAGATTTGTCCTCCAGACCCCTTACCAGCTTTGTAGCCCTTCTCTGGACACGTTCCGACACCTCAATGTCCTTCTTGTAGTGAGGGGCCCAAAACTGAACGCAGTACTCGAGGTGGGGCCTCACCAGTGCCGAGTACAGGGGGAAAACAGGGGAGGTTTTAAAGACCAGGCTGGCCAAAGCCCTGCTTTAAGGAATAGGTTGTACTAGAGATCTCTGGATGTCTGTTCCCATCTAAGCATTTCTGTAATTCTGGGATTCCTGTAATTCACAAAAATTTAGATTAACAGAAGAAACTATATAAATAGCTGTATCATCCTGGGAAGACACAGCGACTTTCTCAAACTGCTCAAGAACAACATTGCCTTTTAGATGGTGTACGAATAGGCTGATCTAGGTGACTAAACTTTGTGCTCTGTTGGCTGCTTTTTCCATGCTTCACCTTTCACCTTGACTGCTATTAGCTCCCAACAGGCCCTCACCAGTTACTGCCGCTCTGGGTACAGATACTTATCTGTTAGTGGCAGCTGAAAACTTGTAGCTTTTCTAATCACCACCTTTCACACTCAGTCTTTCCCAGTGATAAATCTTCAGTCAGCACTGTATTAATGTAGATTTCTTAACTTAGGTTCAAATGGCATGCAGCAAGAGAAACACTGTAGTAGTAACCAGAGATCTCTGAGCTCAGCCACAAACTTCTTGCAGCCTAAAACCAAAGAATCCAAATATTCACCAGCTTTTGTCTTCTAGATAAATGTACCATGCACTAATTATTTGAGTAAGCTCTTCTTAAGGGAAGTATCTACAAGATTTGGGCACTAGCAGCACAAAATGATCACTTCAGAACACATACACTATACATACATTTATATAAGTATTTTGTGGATATCTCCACACACGTGTACTACAATCCCCTCAAATGCATGTATGTTACAGGCCTGCATTATATTGCGTTATCCTGCACTGAATCTGTGCATCAAGAGTATAAAACTTTCCTCGCCCCCAACTTTTGTAAAGTCTGCATGCATTTAATTTAAAGTTCCTGGTCCTGGAGATGCAAGACACAAGTTCGTGTTCATGCAAGAATATCCAGATTCATTTTACAAACTTGTAGATCATGTAGGTTTAGAGAAATGCTTAGACAATATGACTATGCTTCAAGTGTTTTAATAACAACAGAATTATATACAAGTGCTGTTCTAGCATTAAGTCAGTCATGATATTTGGGAATGGAATCATGATTTTTAAAATCTTGGGGAGGCACCAGTGACATTTCTGACTGACTTTGTGGTGTATCCAGCCACATAAGCCACCATTCTCCTGCTAATGACCAGAGAAGTCTCTTAACAACAGTGATGGTGCCCAGCATTTTATGATAGTATTGCAAAATGAATGAGGTTGGAAGAAATCTTTGGAGATCACCCAGGAGGCCTCCCTGCTCAAAGGAGGGTCAGCTAGAGCAGGCTGTCTTGCTTCCTCTATTTATCACAAGATCAAACTGCCATTCTTACATTGTAGGTTCTGCATGAACACACTTAATGACTGATAAATTAATTCTTGCTTAGGAACCACTCAGAACCGTTCTTCTGAATGTCAGTTTTATCACAAGTAAATTCTGGCCTTGGAGATGTAGTCTATTAATCCTCTCATTTAAAAACAAAAACCTAGAGGTCCTTTACTAGAGGAGATATGATTTAGCATCCCCTATGCACACAGCTGCATAGGTGACAGGCCGTTTAACTGGAGAAACTGACTAAAGAACATCTGTTGTTTCTGCAATGAAACAGCTGAAGCAGATGAAAGGTTAGTTTCATGTAGCCAGTGTCTGCCATGTCATGCAGCTCCAGATGGCTCAATATGAAGTGTTTGCTAAGTGGCTTTTCTGGTACTGCCATTAAGTCCCCTTCATGTGCTTTGCCAGCAATTTTAGCCTCAGAAGCTCACTTACTCCCCCTTTCCCCAACCATTCGCTAGGATGATGAGGTAGGACCATGAAAGGTCATTTGATCTAGCCAGGCATACGACCAATGGTATCTGTACTGTGTAAGCTCGTGACAGGTGAGTCATGAAGCCATACAGTGTCCATCCTCTGAGGTTTCCAAATAAGTTTGACAAGCTAGCCTTGCTTTGTTGATCTGATTTTTAGAAAGTATTTCCTGGTTTCTAACCTTGCTCTGCCTGCTATGATTTTAGTAGACAAAGCAGTCCATACCTTTGCAAATACTTGTGCCATATCTGACATAGCCTCCAGCCATTCTTCTCTTGACAAAGGGACCACTTTTGCCTCATTTTGCATCCTAGGTTTTAGGCTTGCAGTCTTTTGTGTTTCTTTGCTACAACTTTCCCAGTTATCTGGCCCAACAGACCTTTCTTTCTCTTCAAAAGACCGGTCATTTCTTTCCAAGACAGAAAGACACCTTAACTTCCCTCAGGAAAGTGCCTTTAACATGATCTGCTTTCACCATCCAGATGCTTTGCTGTAATACGTACAAACCTAGACATGCAGTTTAGTGACACAAATCTGACTTGGGACCCACACTCTCCTGGAAACACTATGACAAACAGGGAAGTGTAATCTGTCATACAAATCTTATGCTGCGGAGCTGTAAATCAGAGGCAACTTGGAGGTTCACTGCCCTACAAATTCAGACACATCCCAAAGTATTAATCAACATTTTGTTATAGATTTACTTTAGTTTAAGCATAATCTATAACAGTTTTTAACTCTGTAACTGTTATGTAACCTACTTCATTTGTAAAGCAGTCTGTTTCTCTCAATAATCTTTAATCTGTAGGTTTGGGTGAGTTGATATCTTTCTGCCTGTTGTCCCTGCTATAGAATTGACAAGGCATGCTGCCTCAGCCTCTAGCTGAACAGTTTTATCCCTATTCTGATCTGCAGCTTTTTTTTTTTTGTGATGGAAGGGTACCATAAAAACCAGAGAGATTTAAACCCAAGAGACAGGTATTTAACTATATCCTCTGTCATTTCAACCCACCTGAGCTCTTCAATCCTCATTATTACTTGGCTTTCAAATTCCTCCATTTCCCATAGCAAAAAAAATCCCTGGTTTTCTCTCTAGTGTCAAATTCAAATAAATCAGGCTCATTAAGCTCTCTAGCCAAATCCACTCAACTGTACAAGACAAACTGATTCAGCAATCATTTGGAAAAGATGAAACGCACTACTTCAGCAAATACCAGCCACTTAATGTAACTGTAGGCTTACAAATATTCCCACTGGTAAGTGAGAGACTAAGGCTGTTGGCAGAGCATGTCAGCAACGCTTAACTAACAATTAGGAACTTTTGGTTATGTATTCTTCCTCACCAGAAGATCTTGTAATGCTTCAAAGATAAGCATTAGGTAGAAAAGTGGAAATATAGAGGGATTTAGTGACTCAGGAAATAAGTATCCCTTATCACTAACTACTTAGATAAACACAGCTTAGATCCCTTCAAGGGTTTACTTTTTAAACACAAAAGGCCTCAGCCATATCCTTACTGTTAAATTATGAGATTTGCACTGGGGGCAGGGGACAGCAGGGAGGAGCAAAAGAAAAACCCACTCAGTTCCTGGCAGTTCTGCATCTGGGATGTTCCATTCTCAGAACTTGGAGCTTGATCCAATAAAAGGAAAGCTGTCAGTAATCTACTGCATTATGCAAGTCCATGTGTTGTCCCTTTCACTGTCAGCTGTAGTTACTGCATTAAAGCTAAGGAGAAAGTTACCTTTCTAACTGGTGCAGTTCCTTATGACCATCAGTTACCATTTGGCTGCTGAACTACAAGACTATGTATGTACAGAACACTGGTGAGATTTTTGATTGCCTACAAATGTAGAAACCACAAATATCACCACTTAAATTCCAGCTATTCAATTTCAGATACACTCCCAGACAACCTGTACAAAATCAAAAGCAGAGATGGAAAATCAGAACTAAATACTGGGAAGAGGAGTAAACTACAGGAGGAAGTGACAGACATCTGGAAAAAAGGCTCAAAAAATTTCTTCTTGAATTACCAGCATGTGCTGCTACTAAATTGCAGGGGTAAAGTGTTTTTAAGCAGATAGGTGCCAGGCTATTAGAGTGCAGTATATGATGTTCTTTCCTTTGGGCTTTTTTTTTCTTTTTATCTGAGTCGCAGCTTTGATATGAAACTGAGGTGCAAGATGCAATGATACCACAATGAAACTTGGCAGAATGCTACTTACTCATTGTGATGAGCCAAGGCACACTTTGTACAAGGCATGCTTGGCTCACATCTCATCAGGTTCCCAACTTCTTTTTCCAGCAGGTTGCTGTGAGACCCATGCATAAACATGACAGGCTAAGAAACCATGTTAACAAAGTGGTTGCAGCTGTATGTATCCACCCTGTTCACATTTATTTGCTGCTGTGTTGTCGCATAAATACCTTCAACCCTCCACGTTTTGCAAGTCGCAATACTGGTTATAGGACAGTGTGTAATTCATGGTCCACCTGCTACTCCAAGTAGTTTTCTGTATATGATCAGTTCTGGCTTTGGTTCCTCCAAACAGGGAGAAGGTAGACACTCTCAACTTGGATATTGGCCATCCACTGCTGACCCGAACCGACATATGATGGAGCTTTGCTGATTTCCAGTATTTGCTTTTATCTATATTTTCCTGGGATAAAATCTGTCTTTCAGCAGACAGATTTTATTTGTTAAGATTAGCCAGGAAAAGAAGGAGGTTCATTTGTCTTCCGACTCAAGTGTATCGCCTTCATATATATTTAAGATTTGGATTTTTTTCCACCATATACATATTGTGATAGACAAATATTCCTCTACACAAACTGTGCCATGTAGACTCTATATTTATACAGTCAGGTACAATTACCAGTCACTTCTTGTTCACTGATCACTAACATTTCTATGGATCCTGACTGAAATTTCAGGTGTCAGTTCTTAAAAGAGTTGCATTGTCTAAGAAGGGTATGAGCAAAGAGATAAGAGGCATATTCAGATATCTGGTTCTCCCCTTTAGAACACTTACTTTACAGAACGGAATGCCAGGAATCCCAATCAGGTCTCCCTTGAGAGAGCAGGTAGAGTGCAAACAGTCATGGAGTGTATCATATGCTTCACCAGAGTCATGCAGGCAAGAGGACACCTCAGACAGCTCTCTTGAGCTGGAATGAACAGTTACAAATGAAGGAGCAGGCAGAACATCAGCCATAATGTCATCTTAGAATCTCCTGAGTGACTGAATATGTATCTTTTTTTTGGTCAACAACGTTCCTCTGATTACACCAGACAACAAGAGAGGAAGGGAAGGAGGGGTGGAGAACAGATCCACACAAGTGACTAATATGGCAGTGTTGATCCTGCCTGTTTGCATTGCCTCTCCTCAGGAGCCCTGACGAGCCTCTGGAACTGTCTGTAAAACAAATGAGTGTTTTGGCTGCATGAAGTGAAGGAAGTGAGTACCAGTCAAGTACCTCAGTCAAGTGAGAAAAGCCTGTAGTCCTGAAAGTGGAACTGGTGCAGTGGGGTCAATGGTAGGGTCTTATGGGCCCAGGAAAGGGACACTTAAAGGACTACAGCTACAGATAAGTGTTTTGTCTTGGGGGTGGAGATACCATGTTATGCTGATGCAAAAGAAGAGTAAACCTAACTTCACAGTGTGTAAAAACGGTATGACCTGTAAGTCAGTGATACATGTTTTCCATATTGTTGGTACTACTGGTCAAGTATCATACTCAAGGAAAGAAATGAGAGCAAATGCATGAGGATAAACAGGCGTAGAAAATATGACCTAAGAGAAAAGAATAGTGGA
Organism: Pluvialis apricaria; assembly: GCA_017639485.1. Taxonomy (NCBI): domain Eukaryota; kingdom Metazoa; phylum Chordata; class Aves; order Charadriiformes; family Charadriidae; genus Pluvialis; species Pluvialis apricaria. The sequence continues at coordinate 51,692,200 of CM030044.1, read as the reverse complement.
GCATGGGTTTTGCATTTGAAGGAGACACATCAAAGATAGCTGAAAGTTTTGAGGCATTTGGGGGGATATTTTTCCAGCATCCAACTGTGAGGGTGCAGGGAAGGTGTGTAGTCTCTATCCTAGGAGTCTACACAAGCATCTGGCAGGCTGACAACAGATATGTCTATTATTCCAGTTGATCTTACCTTGCGGTGGGGAATCTAGCTTCCAGCACACACTTTAGGAAACTGTCCTGTTTCAAAAGAGCCTTCATCAGAACTTGAGTGAACTTAGTATAATCACCAGTTTTTTCCTATGTAGATTTCCAAGACAGGAACAGTTTAGCAATCACATGGAACTATATTTTGTAGGGTGACAATAGCCCTCACTTCTGGGATTAAAGTAATTTCAGTGAACAATTCAAACCTGTTACCCTACAGAGATCACCTCTGATGGCTCCCAGTCACGTTTTCCATCTCTTCATGTTTGATTCTTGCATCCTGATTTGCTTTTGCAAGCATCTAATTTTAGCTTCACATTTACTGTGATCAGGTGTCACTAGAATTTCCCTTGCTCTAGAGTGAATCACTGCACTGTAAAGGGATTAATGTGTACAGTGCTTCCCTACTTTTCTTCGACATTTTTTGTTTCTGTCTTTCTGAATTCCCCTGATTATATAATTCTAGTTATATCTTCTCACTACATTTTTGATCTGCTAAGTGGTTCTCCATTTCTAAAGACCAACTTTCTTCAGGTTTCTTAACAGTGTCTTTTAAAACACAACTTTAAAATCAAAACAGCTAATTTTCTTTTGTTACATTAGCTCAATCAGCACAAACCAATTTTGCTACTTACTATAATAGTCTCACTAATACAGGAGCTTTATCATCTAGTTTCAATTAATATTCTCTACAATAACTAGAGATTTATATCACATATTGTCATGTAGGCTGAAGTTGCACATCCTTCCTTCCATGGGAAAACACATATAGCCCATGCTGTGATCTACAGCATGGCTGGGGATTCCTGTAGTTTTTGATAGACTCCTTTTTAGGCTTTTCATGAGCCTCCTTGGACTTTCCCCCCAAGTTTTCCATTTCTCTGCAAGGTTCCCCTATAGCATTTTGTACAATGGTATTTCAAGAGATTTATAAAATGGTCAGATACTTGGCAGTATCTGGATCATGTCCAGTATACTATCGGAAAGCATTCTCCCTGGTAAGTATGCTCACCTGGTAACTCATGCACATGGAGTTGGACAGGTAATCAGGAAAGACCACCACATGATTTATAAATTTAGGATCAGCTTTCTTGTGGCAGAAAAAATATGGGAACATCTTGACCATATGCTAAGGCTTGTCAGATCAATGTCAATAGCAGAGAAGTTTCTGCTGATATACTAAAAGGCAAATGTTTCAAGATGCTGCTGCAGCCTTTGAGGTGAAGCATGCTGTTGATCTAGGAATCAGGAGAGAGACAGAGGGAGAAAAGAAAGCTCAAGAAGACCCATTTACTACCATCAAAACCTCACAAATTCATCTGTTCAACTTGTAATCGTACCTATTTGTGAGACTAATGCATTCCTGCTGCACCAGGCACAACAAACAGCCACCTCACTCTGAAGAAATAATCATAGTCCATTACAAAAACAGGTATGTTATGATAAGCTGCATCAGATGGCTAGGCTTGAGTGTGGCAACAAGAGGCTACACCTGCAGGCCTGGGGAACTGTGTCGTGAAATGGAACAGTTCTAGATGGGGTGGGCTGTGACTTCCCATTGTGTCTGTGTCCAAAGGGCTACAAGGATTCCACATAAGACCTTCCACGCTAAGTGACACAGAGGATACAGTCTGAGTCACCGCATGCAATAGCTGGGTATGCATAACATAGGTGATTCTCATAGCCTTTCTCAAAGCAGGAACTACTTACACCACCACCTAATTATCATGAAGGTCCCCAGGACCATATGAGACACTCAACTTTAGGCAGAGGCTCTTGGGACTGGAAGGGATTCAGATGTTTATATGTGAAGGGGAAACAGGATGTCTGAAACTAGTTTGATAGTGACCTGGACTTATCAAGAGCTGTACCCACAACTAGGAAGCACTTTTTATATTTTAACATCCAGTTAACTAATGTGGCCTGGTGAAAAATAACTCCACCTTCCCCTAGTGAAGACAAGGCACTTCAGTTTATTGTAAGTCAGTTTCTTTATAGTTGATCTTCATGATCCTGTCTCACAGGGGAACCAGAGTGCCCTGCTTTTATGGTGTTTGCTTGCTACTTTGCCCAGGAAGGAGGAGGAGATGTAGCCTGGAGACAAAACGTAATGTTTAATGGTGAGTATAAGTTCCCAAAGTAGCTAGTTCTTTGGGATGGGATATTGATGTCTTGGAGCAAATACTTTTGTGGGATAATTCTCCAAATACAGTCTTAGACATCTCAAGTCAAGGCAAATCTCTTGTAGATATTAACACTGGAAGTGTTTGGATTGTACTACTCTTTATTACCACAGAACCTAGTCATAAATCTTCACCCGGATCCTCCACTTTCCCATCATCCGCCATTGTGTAGTATTTCTTCTTTTTCTTTAAGAAAATATTATCTGAAAACACAAGGACAAGTGAGAGGTAATTAAGGACAAGGTCCAGTTATCCCATGAACAACATAAGGTCCTGCAGAGTTTGAGCTTTCTCTGAACCCTTGTTCAGGGTTGTCCAACCCAAGACTTGGCAGGGAAGGCAGGGAGCAAGAGGAAATCTTCGCCCCCAGCACAAGCAGGGAGAAATCTGCACTGGTTTTTTTTGCAGAGACAACACAGCTGTCATTCTTGGGAGCTTGCATTTAAGGTTCTCTGGTTGCTGAGTCAACTAGAGCCCTGCTGCCACATACCCAACAGGAAAAGGACAGTCTCTCCCAAGGAAAGAAAGCAGGTCAGCAATTCTGGCTCTACAACTTCTACCCACATAGATGGTGGAATTGGGTGCACCCTCAGCAAGTTTGCCAACAGCACCAAGCTGTGTGGGGTGGTCGACACGCTGGAAGGAAGGGATGCCATCCAGAGGGACCTAGACAGGCTTAAGAGGTGGGCCTGTGAAAACCTCATGAAGTTCAACAAGGCCAAATGCAAGGTCCTGCACCTGGACTGGGGCAATCCCAAGCACAAATACAGACTGGGTGGAGAATAGATTGAGAGCAGCCCTGAGGAGAAGGACATGGGGATGTTCGTTGATGAGAACCTCAACATGACCTGGCAATGTGCACTTGCAGCCCAGAAAGCCAACCACATCCTAGGCTGCATCAAGTGTGGCCAGCAGGTCGAGATAGGTGATTCTGCCCCTCTACTCAGCCCTGCTGACACCACACCTGCGTCCAGCTCTGGGGCCCCCAACATAAGAAGGACATGGACCTATTGGAGCGGGTCCAGAGGAGGGCCACAGAGATGATGAGAGGGCTGGAGCACCTCTCCTATGAGGACAGGCTCAGAGAGTTGGGGTTGTTCAGCCTGGAGAAGACAAGGCTCCAGGGAGACCTTATAGCAGCCTTCCAGTACCTACAGGAAGGGGGCCTACAGAAAAGGTGGAGAAGCACTCTTCATCAGGGAGTGTAGTGATAGGGTGAAGGGTAATGGTTTTAAACTGAAAGAGGGTAGATTTAGATTAGCTATTAGGAAGGAATTCTTTACTGTGAGAGTGGTGAGACCCTGGAACAGATTGCCCAGGGAAGTTGTGGATGCCCCATCCCTGGAAGTGTTCAGGACCAGGTTGGATGGGACTTTGAGCAACCTGGTCTAGTGGAAGGTATCCTGTATGATCTTTAAGGTCTCTTCCAACTCAAACCATTCTATGATTCTGTGCCTCCACCTCTCAGCTAGATAAGGAGGAAGAACGGTGACTGATCTTTCATTCACCCTGTCAGAAGAGAGCACAGTGATCTGATCAAAGGTTTCCAAACTCTTTTGAGGTACTACTAAACTGGCATGAGGGGGAAGGCTGCAGTCTGTTGGGGCAGAATAATACTCTGAAATGGTTTGCATACCACTACTAGGACATATAATTTGGGAACCCCTGAACTATAGAAAGAGGAAGATACAGGGATTCTGGATGCTTATGTCTAACAATAAAATGGACAAATTAAAAAATAAAATTAAATTAAATTAAAATTAAAATTAAATTCAACAAATTGGAGAAGAGAAGGCTCCGGGGAGATCTTATTGCAGCCTTCCAGTACCTAAAGGGGGCCTACAGGAGAGCTGGGGAAGGACTTTTTACTAGGGCATGTAGTGATAGGACGAGGGGGAATGGCTTTAAGCTGGAAGAGGGTAAGTTTAGATTAAACATTAGGAAGAAGTTTTTCACTTTAAGGGTGGTGAGGCACTGGAACAGGTTTCCCAGAGAGGTTGTTGAAGGCCCATCCCTGAAGGTGTTCAAGGCCCGGCTGGACGTGGCCTTGGGCAACCTGGTCTAGTGGGAGGTGTCCCTGCCTATGGCAGGGGGGTTGGAACTTGATGATCTTCAAGGTCCTTTCCAACCTCAACCATTCTATGATTCTATGATTCTATGAAATATGTTGCCTCTGCCTTGAACCCTACCAGTTAAATCAGTATTACTCTCTATCACACCATTTTTGTCCTAGGCAACATTTTGAAAGTACTTCAATTTTTAGGAATCAGCGAGATTAAAAAAATACGGGTCACAGAGTCAGACCATCCTTCGAATTTTGCAGAGTTGGTGGGCAGGTAAGCAGGAGTCAGGATTCCAGCAATGACTTCAAAACATTGCAATGAATACTTGCCCCTTCTAAGAGGAAGAATGGTTGGCCAGAGCATCAGAAATTATTTTTTTTTCCAAGCTCAGGCAGGAGACAGACATCACACTAGCTTAACATTTCACACAAGAAAGTGGCTCCCAATTTTCTTGTGAGTCAGAAATTGCTTCATTCTACAAAGAATGAAGGGAACACAGAAAACAGCTGACTACCACAAGGGAGTACTATACATTGACCACCCAATCTACTACCCTAATCCACCAAGAAAACTAAACAAAAGTGAAGGATGAAAAGAGGTAAAAGTTGCTTTTGAAAGTATTAAATACAGTTTAGTTACAGTAGTCTGATTTTCAAGCTCATACCATTTTACCTCCTTTTCATATCTGCTCAACTTTTTATTTAACAGTATTACTTCAGACATTTAAGTACATAACAAAAAAAGTTTTTTCTGTGTCTAGGAGACAAGTCTGGCTCAAAGTTCTGCATAACCATACAAAAGTTTTAAAAAATTGTTATTCGCCTAACAAAGGGCTTTAATTGTACTAAACTTTGGTTACTAAACTCACAACCTATGGGAACAGTACACATTTCCCACTTTCTGAAGAGCTTCCTAGTTTAGGTCGGTACAGTTAGTGACTGGAGACCAGAAGCAAATGGGCATGTCAATTGGCCATCCCTGATAAGGGAGAAATCACCCCTGGTGCAGAGGCAGGGACAACAGCTGGAAGGCGGGGTGGCCACCATTTCATCTGCATACACCCACAGCCAGACATCTCCACATTCGCCACCCCTTGCAGAATCTTGCCCTAGGTAGAACCATCTATGCTGTCTGCTTGCTCATGTCAGCCCTGCAGGGAGATACATTACTCAAGGCAACAAGAATCGTTGTGGATTTTATATTTAAATTATTAAATAGTTGTACATTTTCTGTCTGAACCACTGGGAAAATAAGGTCCCACACCCAAGTCATGGACAGGCTTCCTACAATCCACTCCCTGAACTCAAACAGAAAATATTGTAAACCAGGCCAAGCATCTTGTTAAGTAATGCACACCTCAAAACCAATGCCACACCTATTCTTCCTCAAGAAGCTTATTTCAAACATTTCTCCTTTCTTCCTGGCTCTTGCCTATTTTGCTCATGCTTAAATTCTGCTTTGAAGGAAGTTTGCACATCACTTTATGTTTTCATCAGGACATGTGCAATGACTTGAAACCAAGTCAGAGCAGCCAGAGCTTCAGTAGGTTCTGCTTGCCGCTGCACCAACATGTGGTGTATCCAACAAAGCCTCGAGGAAGCTTCAGCTTCAGCCTCAAAAGCAATTGTGCAGAGTCACCACTTGCTGTTCATTTTGAATGGGAGTACAATTGTCAGTGGAAATGTTAGGTCACTGGTCAGGTGCTAGATAAGTTATCTGCTTCAACATAAAATGCTTTTGAAATATTCTTGGCCAGAATACAAGCTGAAGTTTTTCAGCCTCATTGTCTTTTAAGGACAGCTCCGTTTCAATGAATACATTTCAGGTTGAAAGAACAGGTCTGCTTTTGTAAGTTTATGATGTGCTCCAAGACCTCAGGTCAGGCTTCATAGTTGTGCAAATAGAAGAGGGTTTGAGGAGAAAAGGTGTATCTTTGGAGGTTGTAGGTGGGCGTCCAGTTGCATAGGGTTTATTACCCTTAGAACAAGGAGACAAATTAAAATATTTGTAAGGCCTCAACTCTGCGTGAGATTTTAGATAATGTAAAATGAAAAATGCTTCCCCAAATGGTACAGAGGTACACATAGGGCTGATCAGCAAGAAGTGTACATGCTAATGCATGTCTCCCCAAACCTTCAAGCTACTGAAGAAGTTTAGCCAGAGCCATCCACTGCAAACCATAGGCAACATGAATAATCTGCCACAATCACAAGGCTTCCTGACAATTTATTACTGACTATGGAGACAAGCATCAGTGTTTCCATTGACAGCTGTGAGGACTTCTCTGGGAAGATAACAACTCAGTATGACCAAAAAGGGACAGACCTAGCTAGTAGCCTAGGGGGAAGGTTGAAGTCCAACAGGACCAGATGCAAAACCAGCAGAAGGTTGGGAGGGAAGAGAAACCATGTCCTAAAATTAATTCTGAGCCACTGGCAGGCTCCACTGACAAGCCCATATCTCCAATGATAGATCCAAAACCTGGAGTTCTGGAATCTTACATGGAAACTGTGGCCTAAGAACAGACATTCAATCTGCTTAATAAGGTGGAAGATAGCCATATGGCCAAGAGATATGGAAAAGGCTTTCAGAGTATCACATATCAAGGCTTTGGCAATAGCCAAATAAAATACAGAGGATCGTAGCAGAAAATTTTCATCTCCTATGGGCTAGGAGAGATCTCATGTGATGTCTTTTCCAAAAAAGACACAATTTCCCAGTTGTCCTCCACTGTATCAACCTTCCCTCCCTCCTTCAAAACAGATTCTCAGTTGCCACTGTTTCTGGTGTGAACATCATTCTGCCTGGAAAGATGCTATGAGGAGTTCTCCCTCCTCCCAGCAGGGCAAGTTAGTTTATGCACTGTTTCTTTCCAGCATAGATCACTTTTGATGCGTTGCCTTACTTATGTCCTTCATTGGCCTGAAAGGACTAGCCAAACTAACATGTTTGTAGTACTCGCTAGGCAGGAGTTCAAGGCAGCAAGCTCATTTTCAGGGATGAGCAAACCAAGTTTCTCTTTGCCAAGGAGAATTATTGCCCTTATTTCTAATGTGGATGTGCTAATTCTAATTTCTAATGTGGATGTACTCTTTGCCCAGGAGGCTGAGGTAAAGCTAGGTCTTTTGCCTCACTGATGCTAAAGAATTCCTGAATATGTGTGTAATATGGGAAAGGCAGAAGGTGGTTAACACTTTCATCCATTTCCCTAAGGTAATCCAGCCCAGTCATGACCAGCATGAGATGGTCTTCACAGAGTGGTGTCAGCTTGCCACAGAGCAGTCAGCATCAAGCAGGACTGGCCAAAGATGTCACCTCCTGTAGTGTCCAGGAGAAGCTTCTGTGATGTCTTTTCCTCTGTGCTTGGCTGTTATTGTCTAAGGGCACAATAAGGCAGCCACTACCCAGGGAAGCAGGAGGAAGCTAAGCAATAGGTGTGAGCATGGGATTATAGTGAGTGGGGATAGTGTTGGGGCAGTTAAAAAACGTCAAAGAACAGGAAGTGGATGCCAAGGTGAAGCTCGAGCCAGATTTCAGAGGCAGCTGTTTCCTGCCTGTGCTAGAGCAGAGAGTTAACAGTGAGAGAGAGGCTCAACACAGACATACCCACGTGGTTAGAGTTGCAGTACCGTGTCAGAATGGGATATTGATGGGGTCCTACAGCCAACAGGCAAATAAGCAGTCAAGCAGTGCCATACCAGAAAGTGCTGCAGACAAAGAACAGCAGAGTGCTGAGAAAAGTTTGGAGGTCAGCTGCGGTGAAGTAAAAAACAGGAGTGCGTAGGGCTGACAGTTCAGTTAAAGGAACTGGGGAAGGGAAGATGCCCAGTGAAGAGTGGTGTGTTGGTTTGATCTCAGCTGGCTGCGAGGCTCCCACCCAGCCACTCTCTTGCTCCCCCTCATGAACAGGACACGGGGAGAAAATAAGATGGAAAAGCTCATGGGTTGAGATAAGGGCAGGGAATTTGCTTGCCAGTTACTATCACAGGTAAAACAGGCTCAACTTGGTGAAAATCATACAAATTTATTGCCAAATAGAAATAGAGTAGGATGGTGAGAAACAAAGGCAGGAGTAAAACACTTTCCCCTCACTCTTCCCAATCTTCAGATTGGCTCTGCAGAGAGATCTGGACAGGCTGGACAGATGGGCTGAGGCCAATGGTATGAGGTTCAACAAGGCCAAGTGTCGGGTCCTGCACTTGGGTCACAACAACCCCATGCAGTGCTACAGACTGGGGGCGGAGTGGCTCGAAAGCTGCCTGGCAGAGAAGGATCTGGGGGTGTTGGTGGACAGCCGGCTGAGTATGAGCCAGCAGTGTGCCCAGGCAGCCAAGAGGGCCAACAACATCCTGGCCTGCATCAGGAATAGTGTAGTGAGCCGGAGTAGGGAAGTAATCATCCCCCTGTACTCGGCACTGGTGAGGCCTCACCTCGAGTACTGTGTTCAGTTTTGGGCCCCTCACTACAAGAAGGACATTGAGGTGCTGGAGCGTGTCCAGAGAAGGGCTACCAGGCTGGTGAGGGGTCTGGAGGACAAGCCTTATGAGGAACGACTGAGGGAGCTGGGGTTGTTTAGCCTGGAGAAGAGGAGACTGAGGGGTGACCTTATCACCCTCTACAACTACCTGAAGGGAGGTTTTAGAGAGATGGGGGCTGACCTCTTCTCCTACGTGGCAAGTGATAGGACAAGAGGAAACGGGTTCAAGTTATGTCAGGGCAGGTTTAGATTGGATATTAGGAAGCATTTTTTCACTCAAAGGGTTATTAAACATTGGAATGGGCTGCCCAGAGAGGTAGTGGATTCACCATCCCTGGAGGTGTTTAAGAAAAGGGTAGATGAGGTGCTTAGGGACATGGTTTAGAAGTGGGTGTTTTTAAATCAGGGTAGGTTAATGGTTGGACTTGATGATCTTAATGGTCCCTTCCAACCTCACTTATTCTATGATTCTATGATTCTATGATTCCCCTACTACTCATGCTCAGCTTCACTCCTTCACTCCCATCTCCTCTACCTTCTCTCACCTCAGACATGCCAGGGTATGGAGGCTGTGGCTGGTCCATAATGGTTCCTTTCTGCTGCTCCTTCTTCCGCATACTGTTCTCCTGCTCCAGTGTGGGGTTGATCCCATGGAATAAAGTCTTTCACGAACTGCTCCAATGTGGGTTGTCTCCACAGAGCACAGTCCTTCAGGAACAGTGTGCTCCAGTGTGGGTCCCCCAAAGGCCGCAGCTTCTGCTAGAAAACCTGCTTCTGTGTGGGGGTCCCCTCCACTGGCCACAGCTCCTGCCAGGAGCCTGCTCTAGCATGGGCTCTCCACAGCCACAGGCTGCAGCAGCTTCCTCCAGGGTGTCTCTACCTGCTGTGATGTGGGATCCTCCATGGGCTTCAGGGATGACATCTGCTCCACCATAGTCTTTTTTGTGCTGCTGGGGGACAACTTGCTCCACTATGGTCTTCTTGATGTGCTCCAGCATCTGGAGCATCTTGTCCACCTCCTTCATTGTCCTTGATGTCTACAGAGCTGTATCTCACGCTTGGTTTTTTCCTTTCCTTCTTTGGCTTTGTGGCATTTTTGCCCTTTCTTAAGTGCTTCCTCCCCAAGGTGCCACTGCCTTGGCTGAGGGGCTCAGCTGTGCCCTGTGGTGGGACTGGCACAGAGCAGCCCTGGCCTCTCCTCACAAAGGCCCCCCTACAGCACTTCCACTACTGAAACCTTGTCACCTAAACCCAATACAAGTGAAAAACTCTACAGGTTGGGTCTGGGTTTCTCCATGGGGGTGTAAGGAGTGCTTGCTAACTAGATAGAAGGGAGGAAAGCTGGAGAGAGGTCAGGGGTACATGGGAGCCTCAGCCACTGATGGGGAACAAGACAGAGGAAAGAAGTGGGCAAAACCACAGAACACAAAGGAGGAAGGTGGGAAGAAGCAAACAATAAGGACTGCAAGAAGGCAGAGACATGGAGGAGTGGCAAATTAATAGGCCTATGGCTGCAGGACGTGAGGAGCAACAGCCATGAGCAAAGCAACGGGCTGTGTGAGAGTAGCGAAGGGAGACTGAGAGATGCACACCCTATGATCTACTAGGCAAGCTATGCAGGGAAAAATTAAGCATTAATTAATACTAAGGGATAGAATATTGCAGAGAAGAGGGGAAAGAGTTAATATAAACTGTTGTCAATATAAACTGTTGTCAAAGTCTGTAGGAGGGGAGGAAGGGGAGGAAGAGAGAAAGTGGAGGAGATAGCACATGAGATTTGGGTTTGTTTTTAAGTTTTACAGAAAATGTAGTACCTATAGATAAAAGACGATTCCTGGTGTATCACTTTCAGGTATCCATACCACAAACACACTCCTTTCTTTCATGCAGCTGGAAAGGATTGGGAGGCAAAATGAAATTGCTAGTCCTCCTTCTGTTTGGCATGTGACCTGTGACTGAGCCCAGGAGGTTATGTGGCAGTGGCACAAAGTTATGTGCCATGACCTAAAGCCACCTGGCTTGTTGGATTTGGATTGTGTTTCCAAATTGACACTAGTGTATTGCTTTCTCTTTCACTTTTCAACAAAGGTACATTGCGCTAAGGTACAGATGAAGCTGTGAATTTACATCCAGTTTTGAAAAGACATTTCAGCACATGGGCCTTCTTCTAAAAGCCACCAATATAAAGCCCAGGGATTTCTGGGTTGAGCTTTTCCAGGTTTCTTTTAAACAGCTTTAGTTAAGGAATTGCCAAGTTGAGGCACTCAGCTAGCCTTTGTCCAGCTCTGTGTACAAAGCCCTGCGTTATTTCAGGCTTATGACTAAGATAACTTTTTAACAGTATTTTATACTGGAGAATCCTAACACTTGGATAAAGCCTACTAACTGCCACTTCTTAGTCTCCTTCATGCCTGCAGTATCTGTCCTGTTCTGTAACTGCACACTGGGATGTAGAAGAACTATTTGCATCAAAACCAAAAATAGAAAGAAATCAAGAGAGTGGAAAAAAATGCAAGTAATTCCTCTGGACATCTGTAATTGCAAATCTGAAAACTCTTCTGTAGTGGCCATGAAGATGCACAGGAGGATAACCAGCCTCCCACTGTCATGCACTCACTGGGTGTAAAAGTGAAAGTGAAGCCCTGACTCCTGTACCCCTTCTTCCACCCAGGTTCAGTAAGGAACTCTTTGTCTCAAGAGGGCTACAGTAATGTCGTGTCTCTTGACCCAGCCACCTGCTATCAAAAACCTTGTGACAACTAGAGACTGGGGTCACTACCTTCTTGATGAATTTTTGGAGACTGGCAAGGGAAAGCAAAGATTTTGGGAAGGCAGAGAAAAGCCAGGGACTGTTTATATAAGCCATGTTTCTTAGGCAAACAAGGATCAAAATGACAAGACTAAAGCTTACTGTAAGACATGCAATTTATTTCAATCAGACATTCCCATAAAGGAGCAAATCTGAATCGTGGCTTTGTGGCACACATAGCAGTCATCCACTGATTAACAATCTCCCCCCTAGGGTTAATGAGTCAGTCAAATCACCCACACATTATGAAAACTACAGATAAAATTTAGAAGTGCTGTCATTTTCCTTGAATTTTAGTCTGCTTGGGTCCCAAGTCATGAACAGGAACATATTTATCCCTTCTGTGAACCCTGAAGATAATATTATTCACCAGTGACTAATGATTTGGGGTGTTTTGAAGAGGTGCAGTACAGGAAGTATTGCATGCTCACTCTGAAAGTCAGGCATCTGGTTTTGGTTTCCTAAATCAATACCTTTAGTCCATTTTGAAACATTTTGGTCTTTAATATTTTAAATTTTTTTTTTTATGAGAAGCAAAATTAAGTTAGGACTTACTTCCATTCTTAAAAACCATTTTAAGTTCCCTAAAATTTTTGGCTTGAATGAAAGAGTGCCGTGTTTCTCTGAATACAAAGAAGATAGCTTAGGCCACTTGCGTAAAACTGCAAGCAATTCTGAAATACCAACAGTTGTACTAGCTTGCTTTGAGACCCTGGATTTTTCCCTAACATTTTTCTACATGCTTTGTTCCTCAAATGGTAGCTTATTATCATCTTTGGAGACTTAGTCCTCACTCTCAACCTGGGGGAAAAACACGTTGACAGTAAAGGACATTGGGGAAGGCGACCAGTTAACAGGGCGGCTAACAGCTATTATGTGGCTCCTTTTGCCAGCACTCCATGAAATCAGGTTCAGCCACCAATGTCAACGTAGACAGATTTGTGAATACAAAGTTTTGTACTTAAATCTGTGCTTAAGACATTTAAATGAAATTTCCATTATATGTAAAGAGAGAGTCAAGTCTTCACATTTACCTCGTCTACAGTCTGCTGTTGCATGGACTGAGGACAGTATTGGGACAATTCAAGCACAGGACTACAGCTGTTCTAGCCTCCTCATTTAGAGATGGGCCCCCCAGCAGATTCCTACAGGAGGACCTTTCACTTTGGTGGGGCGTGTGTGAGGGTGGGAACAGGTCCCACGGTGGAGCCCAAATCTCTGGCAAAGAGAATTCTGTTGAGTGCTGCAGGTTAGAATCGAATCCATTACTGAAGATAAATCCCTAATGGTTAATATATACGCATTTATTTAAAGATTCAGCTTGGCTCATGTAACACTGGGTAATTCAAATATTTGTTGCATGCTACAACATACAGTTTCAGTATAGGTGCTTTTCTCTTTCCAGAGTTCAGTGTCATTATAGCCTTTGCATACTGAGCAGCCTTCCAGCACTTTGTTAAAATACCCTGTTTGGCCAATAATACCAGCTCAATTACCATATAATGAAATGAAATACATATAATGCTCAACTAAAGTTTAAAAAGCATAGTAATAAAAAAATTCTGCAAGAGCTAAGAGACCTACATTTGAGTAAGTGGCCTCGAAAGTAATTCCTCCTCATTAGCCCCATATCTAACACCAGAGGGACGCTGAAAACCCTGAAACTCTCTGGAATAAAAAACAGTGCATGATTCTCCTTTGAGGAGGATAAATGCTCTCACAAAGGTTTTTGGCACATCCTGATTTGGTAGCATGTGTAGCCTTCAAGTGGTGCAGCATGCAGGAGTTACTGTGTCCTGAAAATATGAGCTATGAAGAAACAGCTCTGCAGGGAACAGTGGGGAAAGACAGAATTTGCTTCCATTTGACCTGATCTGATCCTTTTGTGTCCCTGGGTTGTAACTCGCAGTCTGTGCAGGTAGAAAAGACACATGGTTTGATTTATTTTCCTGACTGTCTTTCCCTCATTAAAAGTCTTCTTTTCAGCCCCACTTACTGCATTCCTAGAGGTGCTAAGAAATCCATTTCCACTGTGGGTTTCCAGAGGTAGTCCTCTGTTGGTGGTCAGAAGACAGTCTCTCAAGCTCTGCTTCCCTGACCGGGACAGGACCCAGCCCAGAGCTGGGACGTCACAACTCTTCCCCACGTTCTTTTCCTCCCACTCACACCATAAGCCTCCAGAGAGTGGGTTTAAACAGTGACAGGGTTCTTGTATGTTGCCACTCTCCCCCAGTATGTAAACCCCACTGACAGCACAGCTCCATCTGTGCCGCATTTCCAAGCACATGGGGGAGGATCTGCAGGCTGCAGATGATTTCAGTGGCATAAGGCTTCCATGAGCTTTTGCAGCCCTGTGAGTGGGCAAGAGTTTGAGGGCAGGGAAGGTGCTGTCCCACCTTTCTCTCTTTTCTCCTCCCAAGTTAGCTTCAGTATCAAGGAGCAAACTGCAAACACAGGATAAACTGAGATGCCAGGCTCCTACAAAGCAATGACAATGATTAATAATGTGATCGTGCCAAGACATTTGTGGGTTAGCTTACTGCAGTTCAGATTTAAAAAAGAAAATTGAGAAATGTTTGTGCATGATGAGAACTGCATGAAAGACTCGTAGTGACAAGGTATCTCTATGGTGACCAGTACAGCATCATATTTAGACTATAGTGATAAGAGATGTTAATGGTGGAGTCCTGGCTCCTGAAGCAGCCAGATCTTTAAGGCAGCTAAGTACACTTTAAAAGAAGCAAGAAGATGTTTCAAATGGATAACAAAGCAAAAATACAGACAGAAAGACTGTTCCAGCCATGTAGAAATTTGGAGTTGAGATATGAGGGCTCTTGGATTCCCAAGTGCAGCTATGCGACTACAACACTGTTTTTTCAGTATTTCTAGTGCAACAAGCAGAAAACAAGCAGAAACAATGGGCACATTTTTGAAGCTGGATACCAGAGGGATACAAAGGCTGTATTTTCAGCTTCTCATTAGAAAAATACCACAGCTCATTTTTTTCAGCATGCACTTTGAGGTTTTGTTACTAAGGAAGCCAAGGCAAATCATGGGACACAAGGCTCAGACCCAGGAAATAGAAAATAATTCCAAAGTTCATGTCTAGATATAAACCACGCAGTATTTCTCAGAAGAGCTATCTGTAAAGGGAAGCACATTATCCCTTAGGTCTGTGCTGATTTCCTCTGAAGAACCTTCATATTCTGAGCAAGCCCAGCTGACAGCATTCTCCTTTTTTGACAAGCGGAAAACTTATACCCATGTTAGGCTGCAGCTTTGTCCCTTTCCTTGCTGTTTTTTCCCCAAGTAACACCTTCATCTGCTGTGCTACTTTTCTCCCTGGAGTAGACCATTAGCCCTTTCTACCTGCTTGTACAGGGTGCTGCTACTACAGTTTCTGCCATCGACTTTTCTTGCTCCTTTCCAGTAGCCAAGGCATCATCTAGGTTTACTTATAGAGGCCCCAGACTCTCTTTCGCCCTGTAGGGCTTTCTTAAAGCTTTATACCTGGATGAATCTCACCTTATTTGCCTGGTTCTAACATGACATATATAAAGTCTCTTTTTTAAAACAGTACTAACTTCTGAAATCAGGATAAATTCGGGGTTTGATGAAGGACAGGCAGTAGAAATATGCTTGGTGACCTGAGGCCAGGGTGTTTGTCACCAGTACTACAGCTTCAGGGCAAAGAAGCCTCACAACAAATTTTCTCCTCTTGCCTATATTTGTCCTTCAAAGTGAGAATTCAGCCAGCACACCGAGTACTACCCCTGTTAGCGCTGGAATGCTAACATGTTCACAGAGGATATTTTGGGAAAATGAGCAGAGCTGAAACAATGTTTAGGAAGCTGTGAGATAGTATTGTAGAATAATTTAATTCCCAGGGGACCTCTGGAGGTCTGTGATCCACCACTTGCCCCATCAACACCCATGGAGTTTAAAGGAGTGCCAGCTGCATCAGGCTGAGGCAGGCCTTGTCCGGTAGAGCTGGGAGATCCCAGGAGATCCCAGGAGATCCCAGGAGAGGAGATACCATGGCTTCTCTAGGTCTCTCATCCTGGGTCAAGCATTCTCCTCGGGAAGAAAGTACTCCTTTGATCTCTGGCAAGTGTCTTTGGTGCTGTCCCTCTGCGCCTCTGAGAAGAGTCTGGCTCTTCCCTTTCTGTTCCCCCACCCCAAGGGAATTTGAAGACATCTGAAAGAGTCCTTTCCCTTCTCATCTCCAGATTGAACAAAGGGCTTTCTCTCTGCCTCTTTGCAGATGTGCTGTGCTCCAGCACCTTCCTCATCTCTGTGGCATCTGCTGAACTTTTTTCATGGAGCCAATGGTTGCCCTGCTCTGGGACTCCAAACTGGACACAGGACCCTAGATGCAGTCAGGCTCAGTGGTGCTGATGCAAGGGGAAGGGTCCCTAGGATCAGGATGAAGTGGCACAGAAGCAAGTTTAGGCAGCTGAGTCTATTGGGGCTATCCAAAGCAGTGGCCTTTGTTCTCCCTTGGGTTTGAGAGGGGAATTCTTGGATCACAAGTTGATGTGCACAAGATAGTGATTTTTCCAGGAGGAGACAGCAAAGTGTGAATGACACAGAATAAGGTGTATAGAATAGTTCCTTAACACTGTGTCAGCCCTGCAGGGGAATGCCGTTTAAAACTCTCCTCAAGAGATGCTGGAGTAGATGTGTGGAACTTGTACCTGAAGTTCAGTCTGATTTTCTTTGGCCTCATAAGAGGAAAAAAAGTGACACATTTAAGCTTGTGATCTATTTTGTGCCATGAGACCCTCTAAATAATTGCACTTACTCATTTTGTTTTTCATTGCTGGCAAATGCTGATATGTGAAACAGTGATCCAGAGTCTTGCATAATAAAATGCATGCTGTTCCACTGCCTATCTGCCCAGGACAGAGAGTTTTTTTGTCCAACAGAAAACTGAAAGGCTGCCTAACACTGCCACCTTGGGACATCTACACACACCATACTAATTCTTAAAAGTCGCGAAAAGTCTTTTAGTTCAAATTTTTGTAAGTACCTTTCAGAAACTACATACAGACTTGTTTCTGTACGGTGATCTGAAAGCTATCCGTTTCCATTCAGACCAATTATTTTCAGGCCTAAAGAGTTAATCTAAAACTCTCTTTAATGAATTTCTGTCCAAAACACAGATTAAATTTTAGACATAAAAATGTCTAGAAATTATTTTAGATTCTTTAAATAAGCTATTGGATTTGTTGCTTGCAAAAAAACTGGCAAACAACCCTAGAAGAGGAGAAAACAAGACCAGTATTTTCCTTTGAGTGGCAAGAGCTTATTGTTTGCAAACTTACCATGTCAGTTCCCATATGATGGGGAAGTGAGAAACCACATATAATTACTGTCTGCAAGATGTTTAACACTGGTCTGGGAGCCACTAGCTGCCTTTCATTGCAGAGAGTTTGCAGACCCTGTCTAATTTAAACGCAGCAATTAATTCCCACCCACTGTCACATCTCACCTGGGCAACTGGCTCTTGGTGGCCCTGCTGCAGCAAGGGGCTTGGACCAGATGAACTCCAGAAGTTGCTGCCAACCTCAGCTAGTCTGTGGCTCTATGATTCGGTGATTCCCACCATGGCAATAAGGAGATGCTGTGAGCAGCCACCCCGAGACAGCCCTCCTCCCCAGGTCAGGAGCAAGACCCCTACTAATGGCAGCAATGGCAGGCTGAGGGGAAAAAGATGAAGTATTTCCTGCCAGGCTGAAGTCACTTGGTAGGAGCTTGCACTGAGAAGCAAGCTGAAGAAGATGTGAAAATGGTGAGGCACTCAGCTCAGCATGGGGTACAGTGCTGCAGAGCAGAACTGCACCACCAAAGCTGAAGCCCCATGCATTCTCTGGCCTTATCTGGGGGATCAAGCAGACCCCAAAGCTTAGAAGCCCAGAAAACACAGGCTTCCACCTGAGATGGGATAGAAGGGGCTTGCAGGTGACACAGGCTGCTTCTCTGGAGGCCTGTGCTGGTGATGAGCCTAGCTTTACATTGTTGTGGAAGACCAGAAACTATGCTCGTAGCTGAAGAAGGAGTTCTTGAGGAACTCGTTGCTTGCTGTCACTGCATGTGGGAGGAAGCCCTTTGTACAGATTAAGCCTTCACCTGACCTCAATAAAATAGCTGTGGTCACTTCACAGAACATGTTGGCGAGGCAGGAAAAATAAAAATCCACAGGCTCACAGGCAGCATGATGCAAGGCCCAGAGCTGTACTGTCCTGGCAGGACCATTGACAGGAGACACAGGTGCAGCCATTGTGATAAACACGAGAAATGCTCCCAAACACCACAGGCTTTGGGAGCCCTGACTTGCCTTTGTAATAACATTCCCACACTCCAAACATCCTCCCATACCCATCCACAGCAAACCACCAGCAGGAACAACAGGCTGCACACCAGAGGCAGAACGTTCAGTTTGGTGTAGAAGGAGCTGATATGAGTCTCCATTTGTTTTCCGTAACTTTTAGGACATTGTTAATGTGAACAAATACATTCATGCTCTGAAGTTATTTTAAAGACCAGTTTTACAGTTTATATGCAGAAATTACCTAAACATGGCTGATGTAATTTATTATGATTGTTAATGTTCTTGCAACAAAAAGATCTTGTTGTCATTCTGCCCTCTATGCAAACCTTGTTCAAAACAATGGTTAAAAAAATATTAGCCCAACAAGTCATTCTTGCTGGAAACAAATTAAACAAACATAATTCAGCTGCTGACTCATATTAAATAGAAGCAAGAGACAAATTTCCTGAACACGGAGTGATTTAGAGATGTGGGTAGGGCAGCAATACACTGTCAAGTTTTATGCTAAGCATGAGTCTCTGTAAAAAGACCCGCAAGGGGAAACATACTGAATGATGCAGAGATTACTGCAAACAGGGATTGGGGTTTCCACACCCTGTTGGAGTCAAGGTCTCTCTGCAATGAGATCTAGTTCTCATGGCACTGAATGACTGTACATGGATGTCAAATTTTCACTAAAAAGACATCGCGAAAATGCAGAAGTAAAATTCCAGTCTTCTGGAAAGAATGTGGAAATCAAGTGAGGGAATCCTAAAAGCTTGGAGACCGGGAGACAATGATAAATTTCACATTTTACTTCTCTTAAATGAGTGATTTATCATCTCATCTGGGCAGCATTGGGGAAAACAGGGCAGAGTAGGGAACAGCTTTTCTTGAGTAGTGAATGTTTAGGTCAGGCAAAGTCAGGGCTGACCACTAGGCCAAAAGCCAGTTCATATTTTGCTATTGTTGCATTGTCTGAAACTGGAACCATGTTGTCATACCAGATGTGCTATTGTCTGAAAGTTGCTCTTTTCCCAATTTGCTCAGGACAGAGCAGAGTTTTATAATAGGTATTTTTGCTCACTGGCTACGGGCTGGCAGGCCTGTAGATTATCTTGTTAGAAGAATTTTTAGGAGGATTTGGTGGAGACAGGTACTTTGCTATACAAAAGGATTCATTATTTTGAAATGTGCTTTTGCTCCTGGTTTTAAATACTAGCCAGACCTTTCTGCATGCTCTGTGGAGGGGATGCAGCAGCACATTTGGGAAGCTTTTCTCCCCATTTCTGAAGCAGTAACCCTGCAGCAGGCTAGAGACCTTATCTCCCAGTGTCTGCACGGAGAGATGGAAAATACTCCAGCAAAGAAGGAGGCAATTTCCCATCAGAACCCTCTATGGCTTAATTAAAACCAACATACCTGTGTAAGATATTTTCATCTTGGTAACTGGGCAGATTCCACCAAACATTTTTTTCTAGACATTTAACATCAGCAGCATATGACAAATGCTAAAATAATGCTTCTTTTCACACTGGCACTGTGGAAAAACTCCTACAATTTCATGCAGATTAGTTTTCGCCTAGCACTTGCTCTCCAGTGTGCATGGTGTGTATTTCCCAGTGTTATTAGTGAGATTAGTAAAACTGTGGTACTTCTCGTGTGCCTTACAGCTACAGGACAAAGGGGTTTGAATGCCAGTATGTGTCTGACTCTTATTCCACAACTGTTCAACCGTATTTCCAAGGCAAACCATTAGTGCATTTGGCCCTGGGATCCAGAACAATCCACAGCATGAGGAAGCATCCACAAGAAAGGCAAAGCATAGCAAACATCACAGAGCATGAGAAGCCTTGGTTTGATTGGTGCTTGTTGTTCATGCCACGTGAGTATTCTCAGCAAGGGGTAGTCCATGCTGTTGTGTTTTTTCTACCTTCTCCTATCAACAGACTTCATCATAATATGTATCTGCATTCATGGTTTGTTCACTATTAACTTCAAAATAGTTACTCTAATTTAAGCATTGAACATTATCTTGCACACTTGCTGTTCAGTGATATTACTCTGTCTAGTCTTTTATTTTCCTAATTAGTTAATACGCTGTTGCTTGAAATGGTGCTAGTCTGCCAAATTAGAACCAGACTAAAGAACATGAACTATTAATAGAGGACCTAAATAGATGCTTGAAAAGTTCCCTGAGAGCTTCAGTGATTGTTTTACTTTGAAGTCTTTTATCTAAGTGAACCTAGATCTTGACCCTAAATAAGGGTAGGAAAGTTAATTGGACTTTTTACTATAGAATTAGCGTAATAGGCCTACCTACCACTGCCAACTCCGCTAAAAAATAGTCAGAGGCCAAACAAGAAAATTAGCTAAGTTTGAATATATGAATGCCTTTGGTTTTAAGAATGATATCAACAAGTCTTACGTAAGATATCTCCCCTTAGGAAAATTAAAATACGGGAGAAATCTTGTATTGCTAAGTTGCAGAGAGACGCCTTTTTGCCTTCTCAGAGATATTTGAAATATTGATTCCAATTTAGAGGGAAGCCTTATGTTGTGGTTTAGCCTGAGCCAGCAACAAAGAACCACGCAGCTGCTCCTCCCCCCCCAGCTCTCCTCCTCTTTCCCTTCTCCTCTGGTCTCCTCACCTCCCCACAGTAGTACAACACGGACCATAGTTTTGGCCGTGTTTTCTTGTTTTGGGTTTGGAGTTTTTAAAAATGTCTTTGAAAATGAAGGCAGTGGGCACAGATTCACGGATATTGCAGTCCGGCTAGCTGTACTCCCCTCCAGCCACTGGAGGTAGCTGTCCTCCTGCTTTCTGGCTGGGGACAGTAATGCCTTTGGCTTAATAAAGGGCTTTGGGAAGCTCTGGGCAGCCCACAGGCAGTGCAGCCACCAGAAGGTCTTGGAATTGCTATGGGGTGATGGAGTGGTAGGCTTCGGCAAGGATGCTTACGCTGTAACTGTTTTTTTGGATGTGGGACTTGCTCAATTTTACTTAAGTCTTCCCCCTCCAAGCAAGGTGTCATGGCACTCATTTTGGGGGAGGCTGGGGATGAGCCCCCTCAGCTGCATAGCGTCCCCCATCCCTGCCACGCGCGGAGGATCAATGGGGTTGTGCAGGGGGTGCGCAGTCCGTGTTCTTGGTGCAAACGGAAGGCACCGAGGCGGAACAGGGGGGAAGTGCTGCCTGCCCTCGCTGCGGGCAAGTGGGGGCAATGGGGATGAAGAGTGCTGGGCAGGGCAGGGAGAGGGAAGAGAAGCAGTGGGCACACAAGGGCTACCTATCCAGAGGGGCTGCTGCTTTGGCCACAGGAGCTGCCTGCACCCTGACAGCACGAGGTAGCCCGGGAAAGCCTGGGGGCCACCAGCAGAGGAACAGCTTTTGATTGTCCCTGCAGCTCCTTTGCAGGCTCGCTGGTGGGACTGGTCAGGGAGCCAAAGCTGCGGAAGACCTTCAGGACACTGCGAGGTCCCTGCAAGGTCGCCGCCTCAGGGAGGAAGGTCTGTTTGGGGAGCAGAGCCCCTCTGCCCTCTGCCCCAGCTGGAGACTCGGCCCTGCTGTGTGTTGACGGGCCACCCCTCCCTGGGTGACACTGGGCGGTCAAGGCCTGCCGCTCTCCTGGGGTCCAGCTGGCTTAAGCAGCCCCTGGGAGCACACCACATGCTCCTAGAAACAGCAGCCCCTGAGCGGGACCTCCCCTTTTCCCCTCCCAATGTGCTTGGCAAGGGGAAAGCAGGCTAAGGTGGGGCTGCATGACAGGCACAGCGGCACCTCTCGCAGCTTCTTTTCCTCTGTGTTTCCTCAGTGCCAGAGGAAACCCAGTGAAGGCTGTCAGGTCTCCCCAACTTTTCTGAGAACGTGTCCTGCAGTGACTTCTGAAGGGAAGAATCATGGAGACCTGTGAAGGCAGGCTTGGAGTCAACCACCCGACCCAAACCAGGACTGATGCCTCAATACACGTGTATTTATCTATCAGCTGGGGAGTTGGCGATCTATTCCTTTACAATGCAGTTCCTGCCAATGATTCATTCTTACACAATATTCTTCATGCTGTCTTCATTTCCCACCCTGTGGGTCTGTAGCTCTGTGCTCAATAAGCTGCGAGTACCGTGGAGCTGATGCTTTAAGCATGGCCGGGTACGGTCCTGAGAGGCTTCTAGTCACAGAGGGGAAGGTGATGAGGCTCAAGAGCTATTGGAGAGAGGTCAGGACTTGTCTTACCTCTTCCGATTTTCCTCCACTGTGCCTGATGTTTTTATGTTATTGCCTCTCTCCCAAAATGGGGTGGAGGGAGCCTCTGTTCCTCATGCTGTTAATCTTGGTTTTGGTTTTGCTACTGTGTATTTGGGATGTTTATTATTTGCAGTTCCTTGTGCTTATCTTCTGGAAACACTTAGCCACTTGAAAACCTTCCTTCTGCACCTGCACCCTCACCCACCTTTGCCACTTTGCTGATTACATGGTTCACCTACTCAGCCACAAAATGTGTCTGGCTGTGCCATCACAGTGTTACAGGTCTTGGATACTGTTTGTGTTACAGTAGTTGAGTATGCTTATACGTGCATTTAAGAAAAACTAATATTAGTGATATCCTGATTAGCACATTTGTAGTCCACGGGTAACACCAACCTTTGCTTTGGTCACACAACTCCCTAACTGTGTTACAGATCCCTGCATGGTGAGATGCCACGGAGGGTGTGAGACACAAGGGCTCTTGCGAGATGTGACTGGACCCAAAAGTGCCCAGACCTTGACCCATCTAAGGTGCCCTAGAAAGTTTCATACCTGATGGTGGAGCAGGTGCAACCAGGCATCCTCCATGGGACGTGTGGCGTGTCAGCTGCTGGAACTGCTTGGCCTCGCGTGCAAGCTGCAAAGAGAGATCCTAGAAGTCTGGGGCCCATGATGCTTGAGTTACTGAAGGGGACTCGGGGTCCAGACTCACAGTGAGACAACCACACACTTGTTTTCTGCAACTGAGTCCCGTGCAGGAAAGTGGAATCACAGATGTGCTGCTGACAGGGCGTCTTCAGTCCGGCCTCCTTCTCACAGCTGAGCCATCCCCAGCAATAACAGATCTGGACACCACGTCTTTGCCAATGCCAAAGCCATTTTTCCTTGGCTGTGATTGAAACTGGCTGGCTTCAGGATTAAAAGGAAGAAAGAAGAAAAGGAAAAGGAAGATAAAAGATCTTAAAAGAGGGGTACAGCGGGGAGTATTAGCAGCGGTGGCGGTGGTAGCAGTAGTAGTAGTAGTGGTGAGGTTCAAGTGAAGCTTTGGTGATTTGAAGTGGTTCTGCCTAGATTTCTCATTACAAGGAAGGATGCCAAGGAGAGCAAGGGGCATTTTAGCTCAAAAGAGCAGCTTTTGAGCAGGAAGCAGGGAGAGGTTGGGTTTTTTGGAGGGAGCAGAAACTAGAGCGAGTCTGTTTTTAAAACGAAGAGAAAAGGCATAACGCACAGAATGAAGCAAAGTCAAGTTTCTACAGAGTTTCTTCCTCCAGGCGTGCTGTATTATTCCCTCTTTCTACAGGGGGATGCACTTGATTAAATCACTCTCTACTACTAGAGGAATATGATGTAGCAAACTCAAGAATGCCAGTACTATCCATCATGATGTGTTGCTTCCACTGACACCTCCAATGACTGCAATATTTTTATATTTATACAGTATACACACAGGTTTGGGGCGTTTTCAGCAGTATTTTCTTTCTTTTGAACAAACAAAAGGTACCTTCTGTCTTAGTTTCCCTGGATTTTTCTTTTTTTAACATTTTGATGACAAGTCTGCTTTTACTTACTTAAAAAAGACAGCACCAATGTTAGTTTTGTTTGGTTTTGGGAAGGTTACAGTGTAGACGACCTCCAGCCAGGGTGACTGTCCTGGTTTAGCCTCAGCCGGCAACAAAGAACCATGTGGCCGCTCACTCCGTCCCCCCTAGCTCTTGTGGAGAGCTGGAAGAAAACGGCAAAACTCACGGGTTGAGATAAAGACAGTTTAACAAAACAGCAACAACACTGATAGAAGAGTATACAGACACGATTACGGTAGCACCGCTCACCGACAGGACCAGCACCACTGCAGTCTGCTCCGAGCCACCACTTCCCGCCCCCTCCCCCGGCAGCTCCCCCTACAGCCCGGGCATGGCTCACATGGCATGGGGTACCTGTGTCCCCTCCCATCCTTGGGGAAATTAACCCCAGCCCTGCCGGAACCAGGACAGTGACCCAATCCTGTAGAGGCAGGCCTTCCTGTTCTGATGTGCGAATACCTATGGAGGCAATGCAGACTTTGCTGATAGGTCCACTGCCCCCTGTGAAAACTGCACCATGGGAGTACTGAACTCTGACACTTCCGTCCCATGGCAGCAGAAAGGATCTCACCTGAGCCTCTCTACAGGTCTCTAATGAGGCAGCTATCTTCACAGGAACATCCTTGGGGCTGTCTCTGCCCTTTTTGCCTTCCTGGCACTTACAGCCAAGCGTGGCTAGGACAGGACAGGGTCAGCAGGAATTGCATGGTCTTCAGGCTGCATCATATCTCACCCCTATGCTCTTGTGAACTTGACCTTCCCCTGCCAGCCCCATGCAGTTCCCAGGGGAGGGCAGAGAGAGTTGGCTGTTCTGAGGGGCTGCAGGCAGCCTGTAGGGATATCTCACCAAGCAGTTTCTCTAGAGACAGGCAGTGATAGCATCCTGCAGAAAGCTTTTAGACTGAGCTGCTCCCGGGGCCTCAAGACTGGCTGCTGTGCAAGAGGAACAGAAGTGTTGTCTTGGCACCAACTGAGCACAGGATGGCAAGAATGTGTACCCCTGTCTCTGTCAGAGGGCTTCTCTAGGATCCACAGCTGTGATAGGAGCAGTTGGCTGACCTTTACATCCATCTCCTTTGGCTTTACAAAAGTGGAAGGCCTCTCATGAGACCAGAACCCAGCCAGGACCATTCAACTTTGCAGGAGGCTCTCTGCAGTACCATTTTGCCAGTGACTCCTACACACCTATTGTAGAGGCCTCTGCTGGGGTTACCGGGATCACAGAAGGCTTGTTAATGCAGCCAGACCACTTTTGCAGGGAGAGGACATGGGTCCACCCATCAGCATACCACACCCATGCCTTAATATCAAAATCCCTCTGTCCTGTTAAGATTTCAGCTTCACGCTTTCCATAGGCTTTCCAGGGAAAGGCACATCTAACTGTGAGCTGTGAGAGACAGAAGAGTTATTCAGCCTTGAGGAGAAGTGTGTACAGCAGTAAGCTGACTTCATCTATGGTGGTAATTACAGACTAGCACAGAAATTTGAGCCTCTTTTGTTATAAAGACAAAATGTGAAGTTAGCTGAGCTGGCAGAAACAGCTGATGGTGCAAGGCACGTATTTGTGCGAGCTACCCGCCTCACTGTTAGCAGTGCCATAATGCCTCTACGGCATGCTGCCAGGGGCAGCTCCTCCATAAACCATATAGCAGAGGAGCAACCTGCTCCACTACACATTAGGAGTTCAGAATTAGCCTCAGACACCTATATGTCTGATGCATTAGTAGAGAGAACAATCTCCCCTTTCAAATCTCCTTTATAAGCTTGGATAAAGATAAGAGCTGTCTTAGCTAGTGCAAGGCAGACTCTCTGACCAGGACAATGGCAGATTTTGGAGACATTTCCTAGCAGTATTTCCTCACTCCTTTAACCTATCCTTTAAAATAGAGCTAACCATAGTTTAACCTACAGCTAATTTTGCACTATCATTTTAAGGATCTGAGACACTACTTCACATCACCATTTTGAGCACAACTTAATGCACATCTGGCAAATACAAAGACCTTTGGTTTGCGCTACATAGCAGATCTGATGCACCTTTGCACCTATAAAATACTTTTTTAAGTTTAATATAGTGAGAAACGATTAATCTTTTCTTAAACCACCCTTTATTAAAAAACATAAGCGTTTTTAAATATGTAAAATTATAAAGTACCAAGTGCTTCTTGCTTCCCAGTACAGTAGGACTCAGGACTGGCAGGTGAATTTGGTGTTAATCTGTTTGGTGTATTAGGTCCAGGGCTGCAGAACTGATTGGCTAGTTTTGCAAAAGACAGCTAGTCTCATTCCTTTGACAGGTCCAAATGGATCTTGTTTCACCTTAGTTTCAGATTTCTTCCTGCTCCTTTTGACAAACATCAGTGCTTGCTGGAGAAAGCAAGGCTGGAGCTGTAGGAACTAGCAGGCTCCCTAGAAGGATGCAGCTGGGTGTTTTACAAAGGGCAAGATTTCCAGTTTCTAATGGGGAAGAGAATTCAGGCACTGAGAGAGCTCCTCTGTGCAGTGGTCCTCAGGGAAAGTGCATCCTTTGCTTTGGGATCATCCTTTAGCTAGACTGGACAAAGCCAGTCACAGGTCCAGTTTGCATCAAGTTCCCTTAATCAGCAAGTACTCAGATCCCCTTGCAAGATACATGGTATGAAGCATCACCAAGTCCCCTCTATCTCATTTTTTTACCACTGAAATGTTATCGGGTAAACAGTTCTCAGGTTGTACATCTAGAGCTGAACACCAAAGCAGGACAGTGGACTGCTGTGGAAGTACTGTAAAATGAAAAATCCAGTTGTACCCATTGCAATTTTTAGGGTAACTGAACTCCAAACTGGATCTTTTGTGTCGCTATCCATCTCTTCTAACACTGAAGAACAGCTGCCAGTTGCAGAGAGAACTGGAAGGTGCTTGTTGGTGTTGTTTCTTGCCTGGTCTTCCCCAAAAAGCCCCTATCATCTGCAGAAACATATGACAGGTCCCTGCATTCTCTAAATGTTCACCTTTGTCAGTTCTCCTGACAGCTTCCACCACACCAGGCACGCCTGTGTCATTCCCTAAAAAGTGAGCTGCCGTCTCAGTGTTCCCTATAGGAAAGCATGATTTGGCCTGGGGAGGGTACACTACCCTAACCTTAAACCAGCAGGTTCGTCTTATTTTGGAAAACTTAAACCCCTGCAATTGCAGGAGAGGTGGAGAAACAACATAAACCCCAGTAAAATAAGCTTATCCTGAATGTCTCAGCATCTGGCAGGGGACCAGAAGGGTGAGGAATCCTGCCATATTTAACTTCTGCTACTTGCAGATACTTTTTTTTACAGGCGGCACTGCAGGCGGGGCTTTTCTTTTCCCATTTGTAGGAAAGGACAAAGTTGCTCATTGTAACAGACCTGTATTACATATCACATACCTACACTTCCCTGCTGCAATGGAAGGATGCTCTAGCTCCTACTGCCCTTTTTAGCTAGGAGGCACAATAAACTCCAACTTTGGAGTGAAAGAGTTGTTATGCTGTACAAGAACCACAGTCCTTAAACAGAAATTTTCCACTAGGTTTGTGATAGGCATGGCTTCCACACTTCTTAAAGCTTCATCCCTGAGCTAAGTACATGAAAATGAAAAAATGGCTGAAATACAATGATTCTCTCCTCTGTAACATTTCTTTAGCTTGATTCAAGTCAGCTAAAAATCCCTGCTACCTGCACAGTTGTCCAGTCCACTTTGACCTTTCTGGCAGCACAGCCTTTCTTACAGCCTGGACTCACAAATAAAGACAAGATTGACAGAAGCACAGTAAAGGTGCCCCAGTGACTCTGCTCTAGCACTTGCTTGTTGTGCAACAGGACCCAGATATCACAGTGTGCCAGCTGAGCATTTGCAGTCATGGTCCTTGCCCACAGGCATGAGTCCTTCCCTTACTGGGCCCTTGGCATGCCCTTTTTGGCTTGGTTAGGCTTCAGGAACATCTGCAGTTGCTGTATCTTCTGTCTTGACCAAATCACCACTGTTTGTCTCAGCATGGAGCCGCTTGTAGTCAGTGTGGAAGAAGATGACATAGAAACAAGCCGTAGCACTGCAGAGGCCAGCCAGCACCAGTACCGGAGCTGCAAGGAAGATATACTTTTAGATGGTGAACTCACAACTCCCCATGAGCACAGAAGTCTAGAGGTCAGCTCCCCAGCAACTGCACAGCCTGGGTGATCTCATAGAATCATAGAATATCTCAAGTTGAGAGGGACCCATGAGGATCATCAAGTCCATCTCCCTGTTCCTTACAGGACTACCTAAAACTAAATCATATGACTAAGGGCATTGTGCAGACATTGCTTGAATGGGCTTGGTGCCGTGACCACTTCCCAAGAGACCCTGTTCCAGGGACTGACAATACCTATGTTTACCTTATAGAAAGCGACTTTGCAAAAATGCAATTTGTAATTCCACATATGTCTGAATCTGTAATATGTAGAAAAATGTGACTATCAGGCTGTCTTTATTACATCTTACAGACTGCCATGACCTACAACCTTGCTTAATATTAGTTTCTTGGTGATGTATGTTTCTATCAACACTGAAATGCAGCTACTTAAGAATGTGTGAAAAAAGGGACATCGGGTGGAAAAGTATCATAGAACTTGTTCTAAGCAAAGAAACTACTGTAGCCAAAGACACTGGTAAAAAAGAAAAACTTGGATCAGAGCCACAAGAAAATACTGGTTTTCGTTACTAAAAAAAAATTCTCCATTTGTAAAGCTACATATATGGGAGGTCTATTATATACCAATTTTAATACATATTAGTTTATGCTTCACTGATTAGAATCATAGAATTGTCCAGGTTCCAAGGGATCTTTAAGATCATCAAGTCCAACCATCAACCTAACACTGCCAAAACCACCCCTAAACCATGTCCCTAAGTAGCACGTCTACGTGTCTTTTAAATACCTCCAGGGATGGTGACTCTACTTCCCTGGGCAGCCTGTTCCGATGCTTAACAACCTTTTCTGTGAAGAAATTTTTCCTAATATCTAATCTAAACCTACCCTGGCACAACCTGAGGCCATTTCCTCTTGTCCTATCGCTTATTACTTGGGAAAAGAGATCAACACCCACCTCTCTACAACCTCCTTTCAGGTAGTTGTAGAGAGTGATAAGGTCTCCCCTCAGACTCCTTTTCTTCAGACTAAACAACCCCAGTTCCCTCAGCTGATCCTCAAAAGACTTGTTATCCAGACCCCTTACCAGCTTCATTGCCCTTCTCTGGACACACTCCAGCACCTCTATGTCTATCTTGAAGTAAGAGGCCCAAAACTGAACACAGTACTCAAGGTAGGGCCTTACCAGTGCCAAGTACAGGGGGATGATCACTTCCCTAGTCCTGCTGGCCACACTATTTCTGATATGATCCAGCCTGTCCAGATCCCTCTCTGTAGGGCCATTCTACCCTCAAGCAGGTCAACCCTCCTGCCTAACTTACTGTCATCTGCAAACTTACTGAGGGTGCCTGTCCTCCCAGGGGCTACCCCTGAGGACAGTGTGCAGCTTACAGTGGGACAATGCCAGTTTGGTAACAGCCAAATCTTGTCTCACATAACACTGGCATAGGAAGAGGATTTGGGTGAAATTTGGAAGGTTTCCAGGATTCTTGTCCTGCATGACCCCATAGGTTGGAGCTCTTACACCAGTGCACACAGTGTGTTTGTGGCTGTGTGTGTTTCTGTGTATGTGTACATGTTTGTGTTGCAGCATGGTGAGGAAAGTTACAAGGAAGACTGAACCCAAACATTTGAGCTTTATAATAGAACAGGTCCCTGCAGGTAGTGCTTCTTGTTATATCATCCAAGATCAAAGTGCAGGAAACATTCACTAAGGATAACTTTTATCAAAGCAAAATTTCTTTTTTTCCAGCTCCGGTCTGATGAGATGAAGAGTTGCGGGCTTTCAGACCTGAAGCAGTCAAATTGCTTTTTGGGGACAGTTATTGTGAAGCCTTGTTCCCTGCCAGCTAGTGGAGTTTGTTTTGAGGAGTTTCTGCTCAGCCAAGCTGAGATATATTTAAATGGTGTTTGCCAGCCTTCATGTTATGGTAACTCCCCAGGACTTGGTGTCAGTATTACCTAAATATGAACCAGCTGAGAGATCAAGATCAAGGGTTTAGCCTACATTGAAAACACATGTGTGATCCTCTTCATCTCAGTCACTTTTCCTGACCAGCTAGGAAAGGAAGTGTGGAATAAGTCAGAACAAAGCTGTACTGGTATGTTACAAACCTCTGTGTTACAAACAGCTCTGTGTGCAGAAGCAAGGGGACTAGCTTTCTGTCAATGCACTTGTAGTCTTTGCCTCCCACACTGCAAAGCAGCACAGCCTGTGCTACGTGGACAATGTCTTCTCCCCAGAAAAGCTGCTTCCTAGCTTGGGGAAGCTTAGATCTCTGCAGGGTGGCCTTAAGAGAAATGTTAACCCAGAGTCAGCAGCAGCATTCGTGGCACCTTGCAGGTCTTCCCATTTCAACCTCGTAGGCCTGGTTTATCAGGAGCAGCAAGGAGTGCACAATCAGGTTGGGAAAGGTGGCTAAGAGATACGCTACAATAGGAATTAGTCTTGCAGGCTCCCTCACAGTGAGACCTAGAGGACAGATGAGGGTTTGTGGGGTGCAACTCAGTGTCCAGCATCATTTCCCAAAGACACACTTACTTGTCCAGTCCAGGGCTCCATTCTGGTCAAGGGTGCAGGTGGAGGCTGGATCCTCAGAAACACGCACGGTGAGGGCTTGTAGCAGAATCATTAAAATCACACCTTGAATCTGGCTGTGGGGAGAAACCAGCATGAAATCAGGGGCCTGCCTGATTCATCAGGGGCCTGCCTGATTCATCAGGGCTGCAGGCAAGCCCAGCTTCCCCAGCAGGAAGAAAGTGGGGCCCCTTACTGGAGCAGAGTCTTTCCAGCAGAGAAAGCTACTATTGGCTTCCTCTAGACCAGATGCTTGGTTAACTGGCACTGGCTCACAGGGTGTGCAGGTCAGCCTTTCAGCACACCCCCAGACACAGGGCCAGTGTGGCAGGACCATTATATGCTCCCTCTGGAGGTGGACAGGTTTGAACTACAGCTGTCAAGGAGCTGAGGCTTAGTCAATGAGCAGAGACTTGGAAATACCTTTCACTGCAGGGCTGAGGATGAGAAAGAGTCAGGCTATGACTTCAGCCTCCTCCTCATTCCCAACTGTCTAGCAGCAGCAACAAAGTCCACAACCAGTGGGAGACAACAGCCTTAAAAGGCGGTGTCTGATATCCCTCTTTGATGTTTCTCGCTGCTGCAGCTCCACCTGACACATACACATGGCAGTAGGCCATGTATATCACTGTTCAGGGCTCCAACAAGTCATTCCTGCTGCAGTCCAGTGCCAGCCCTAGGCATCTAAGTTGATCGCAGGAGGGACTGTTACTGCCCCATCTGTTATGACCAGCTGCCCTGTTAGTGATGAGCCCCATCTCACTCAGCAGAGCACTGAGACCTGACAAGTCCCTGTAGTGCCATGGAAACGGGTGCCTCTCTCAGGGATACAGCCCCCTGGGCATGGTTAAATCCCACTTTCTGCCAAGCAAGGAAGACATTAATCTCCTTCTTGCTTTTCTTGCACTAATTCCACATAGTCCTCCTTGATTTAAAACCTTTAGCTCTTCAGCTCTATGGCTTAGCCAGCCAGCTGCCCCCTTGCCATGGTCATGTGCACGGACACCAGAGAGAAGTTCAGCAGGATGGCTAGCACTGATGTCCACCCTCTTCTCTACCTGCACTCACACCCCTCTGTGTGGGTGTATGTGTATGTTTGAACCCAAGCTCAGCTGTGAATTGGATTTAACCTGCCTGCTTACCTTGCAACAAAAATCAGGCCTGCAGATGTGCCCTCTCCCACAGGGTAGGAGCACTCCACAGCCAGCTCCATGGCAATGGGGTAGATGGCAAAACCGAAGAAACCAAACAGCGAGCTGGTGATGGCCAGCGTGATGGCCTGATGTCTGAACCGAGAAGTCTGCAGACAGAAAAGCAACACCAAAGTCTCAGTGTCAGCACTGCTGCTCAGAGAATCTCTGAACCTATAACCTGCAGGAAGTCCCAAGGGCTCACTGTTCTCACCAGTACCTTCCCTGCTCCTGACATAGCCTCGTCTGCTCTGTGCCTTACCTAGGCTGAGACATTCTGACTTGTATTCAGACCATCCTCCCAACAAATGCCAGAGTACTAAAGGAGGAAATGCAAAGTCTGCTTTAGGCACCTTGTCCTACACTGAGAAAGGCATTGCATTTGTCTGTCTCTTCAAAGTGGAGCTAACATCACTGGTATATTGGCCCTGGTATAGTGGTCATGCTGCATTGAAAGTCTGGATTTTTCAACACACAGGAAAAATGCACAGCACAACCCTGCTGGGAAAGCAGAGACCTGCACCAGTCTAGGTCCTCTGCAGTGCTAGGAGTCCTGTGCCTCATGCCCAAGTTCCTGCTGGGTGATGGCTCCTGTTGGCAATGACTGTGCTTGAGTGCAGTACTTGCGCTCCAGCGTCATGGATAAAGTCTCCAGGTTCTGCATTCCTCTCCTGGCTGGATTCAAGTGTCCCCCTTTTCTGTGTCTCCCTTGTCTAGTCCTTCTCGGGGAACTACAGCAGAACTAGGCACATAACTAGGTCCTTTCTGATAATCTTACACTCCTGGCAGCCACGACTGTTAAAGGCAAGTGTTGGAAAAACTGTGGAATTTTTGCCAGTTCATTTTTGTAAGATGGATATTTAGCAATTCCATTTCTTTTTGGAAAGAATGGTCTCAGGGCCAGTAAACAAACATGGTGATCCAATGTACGGAAGTAAAATTATGCCTATTTATTTCTATCCTGAAGCAGTCTGTCTCAGGCTCTGCAGTGACTGTGAAATCCTCAGTAAAGCATTTTTCTTTAAAACATTCCTAGACCAGAGAGATAATCCAAAAGCATAACATGTGGCTTAATATATACTATGACATCAAACGACCTTGGTCTGAGTTGATGATTTATCAGATGGCAACAGAACAAAGACCACAGGCATGGTGCAATGCAAGGGAGAACTCACCACCGCGAACATGATGCTGGCAAGTGCACTCAGACAGAAACAAATCTTGGTGGACTCTATGAACTTCCTTGTCCGGTCAACATACAGGCCTAGCAGGAAAGCACCCAACAAACCACACACCGTGAACAGTGCACCATTCAGGCCAGCAAACTCCTGGAGGGCAGAAGAACAATTAACTGAGCAACTAGAGCAGTTAGGAAAGAGGTTTTAATGTCACCGACCCATCTGCTTGCTGCTAGTGGGTCACTTACCGAGGTAATAAAAGCTTCCCTACCGGTTGCAATAGCTGAGGCCTCAACAGGGCTCTGAGTAGCAAATAACGGGGTCCAGGTGCTGCTACAAGTGTGTAGGGACAGCAGGGTTACAGCACTCCCAAAGTCTCAATGGATGACAAGTCTCTGCACACCTGGCAAGGGAGGCTGGGTGCAGAGTAGCACCAGTTACCTGGCATTAAATGCTCCAGTCCAGGCATGAGACGGTTCTTGGCTCCTCCAGGGGCAATTAGATGCCTGGTCCATTCTGTTGGTAACAGGTCCAACTGCCTTGGGATCTGCTCCTGTTTATAATCATGCTCCCAGCCCTTTTCTTACCAGGGACCTGCACTGGCAGAATGCCTTCCACAAGGCTGGCAGCCCCAAAGCATGTTAGATGAGACACCGCATTGCCTGACTGTAGCAAGGAGGTCTAATTAGAAAGGCAGTGAGCAGTAGTTAGGATAGGCTACATGCTCTGTTGCCTGCAGTGACTGTCTCTGCTTGTCCCACTCCTTCAACTCTGTATGAATTCAAATGCAAACATCAATACTGGAAGGAGGGAAGTTTTAACAAACTTGGGTAAACATTTATGGGAGCCTCAGAGGCAGACTGGAAGGAAAGGGTATCTGGAATAGCTTCTGTGGACTAAACGGCCAGGGTAAGCCAGTCAAACACAGACAAAAGGATCATGATGCACAGAAAGCAAGGCTACAAAGTTAAAAAGGTTTCCAGTTAAAAGCCAATGGAGTGTGCCAGTGTGACCTCACTATGGAGTACTGAGTGAGGTATCAGACCTGGGAGTTGAGAGGGAGTAGACAGAGGCCAGACGTGTACACGTGCATACACGACAGCTGGAGAGGTGCTGTAAGAGGATCTCCACAGAGATACAAGCAGCAGGACTGAAGTGCTGTCTGCCTGAGGGGAAACGCAGGAACTGGGGCAGCCTCTTGCTATTGCAGGGAGAGAGCAGAAGGAACCAGCTGTGCACACACTGTGCTCAACCATACTGTGCTTAACCATAAAAGTAGCACCTAGCCAGTGTCGTGGGAAGGATGGGGAAACAGCTGTCACAGTACCTGTGACTTCCTCTGCTGCCCTAGCTTCATGTAAGACTGCAAAGAGGGAAAGGTGCTTGCATCAGCCTGCCTTCAGCTTCACTCCAGGGCCTGCGTGGGCCCCATCCTGCCCTGGGGAAGGTGTAGAAGACTGCATAGACATCAGTGCTCTGGGGTGGCTTAGAAAAAACACAATACATTTTTTTCCTAAGAAGTGTTTGAGGAGTAAAGGTTTTTCATTTGCAAATGGGAGCCTGGCCATGGGCAGTAGTGAAAATGCAGATCATCCATTATACTGGGAGATTGACTGTGCTCTGGATTAATGCACTGCTTAATCTATATTAGATAATGTGCACAAATAAGATACGAGACAGTGCAGCATATTCAATTATCTTCATTTTGCTCCGAGTCCCTTAACAGGAAAAATAATTTTGATTGTATCATAGATGATGTGGACAATAGGGAGGAAAGGAGGAATACTCACATTTGAATATCCCTTTTCACAAAGGATCTGTTCTAGCAGAGCTGAAAAGCAGGTGAACATCCCAATTCCTCCTCCAAAGCACACTGTCAGGATGATGTACGGCTTGTTTCTCAGAAGCTAGAGAAAGAAGTTAACGTATCATTTAAACAAGTGGGGGCCTGGCTGCAGCAGTAGGCTTGAGGATCAGTGGCTCTGACCCCTCAGTTGGCAATGTTGACAGGGCAACCCTGTGATCATTAGAGGAGTTTGGCTTTCTCATGTCAGCCCAGCCAGAGGACAAGTTAGAATGGGGACTATATAGGGAGGAAGGATCTCTTCAGTGCCCAGATTCTTTCTTCGCTTTGCCTTGTACTGTCCCACCTGTTACCACATCTGCTCAGAAGGCTCAGATTGTGTGGTCCTCTTGGATTAGCCGAGGTGTGCCTGTTTGAGATAGCCAAACGGCAGTCAGCCCACAGCTGAACCGTCAGATACCATCTCTTGCAGCTTTGCTATAAGCAGCTTCCACTCCCTGAGGAAGGAAGGAATCCTGGTCCCCTTCAGGGGGCTTTCCATGTCGGGTTTAGTGAAGCAGAATTCAGAGTCTGCTTTGTCAGCAGATCCCCCAGCATATCCCTGTCTGACAGGGCTGCATCCCTCACTCCAGCACTGGTCTGTCTTCGTGCTACAGCACTTACCATTTTGAGCCCTGTGAGGAATGGCTTGGAGGTGGAGTTAGTGGCACTGGCTGAAGGAGGCGTTGGAGGAACCTTCTCATGAATCCCCAAAGTTGCTAGAGCACAGGCTGTAACTGCTGGGACGGCATAAACACCCAGCTACACAACACAAAGTAAAGACATGTTACCAGTCTTTCCAGCTCCACTGCCTCCAAATAAATAAATTAGCTGGACCCCAATGAGCCCAGCTGGCTGATCAAAGCAGTTTTCATTTACCATCAATGGGATGTGCTTTCCTTCAGGAACTAGTGCAGGTGACAGCACGTTTGCTATAAGAATACCCAAGGGATTGGCTGGAAGGAAATAAAACAGAGAGACACTTTTTTCATGCAAGCAGTCAGAATCATGTGTGTGCGCCCCTACTGTCAGTCAGTACCAGAGCTGCAGTGTGCAGCCAAGCAATGAGTAAGGACAGAACAAGGCATATATAGGGAGAAACCAGGAGGGGAACATTTGGAGAAGTTGTCTGTGTGGTCTTAACGTTGGCACATCTGTTCCTTCACCCCCATGAAGTCCATTCTATAAACCCATTTCCCTACAGGTCTTTACTCCTGTAAACTGGTTTTCATCTATGAATTACAGTGTCCTCAGCCTGACAAGGCTGCCTCAGTAAATGCTAAGCTGAAGAGACAAAATGAAGATGGATGAATCCATGCCATATGTCCTGATGTTATAAAGCAGCAGTAACAAACACAGGTGCTTTCCCTTCTTTACTCCCCTATGCCACTAGGCATGTATACATATGGATAAAATCCACCTGAGCCTTCTTGAGGGTGAACAGTCCCAGCTCTCTCAGCCTCAGCTGGCATGACGGGTGCTCCATCCCCTTAATTGTCTTAGTGGCTCTTAACTGACTTGCACTGAGATGTCCATATCCTTTTTGTACTGAGGAGCCTAGAACTGGACACAGCTCCTCAGATGTGGACAGGGGATCTCCCTCAAGCTGCTGGCAATGTTCTTCCCAATGGTCACCAGGATGCCATTGAACTTCTTTGCCAAAAGGGCATGAAAAGCAGGAAAGCCCTATGACAATTTCTCTAAAGTTGTCTAAAGTCTAGGTCATTCCTGACACCTTTTCAGCCAATACATTTCCTTAGTAAAGCCCAAGCTGGCATACAAGTCAATCTCTGCTACCAACTACAAAAATCACATCACAGAAGAGAATCTTGGGCACTTGTCTGTACTGGAGTAGTGGGTTGCATTGTTACGGGGCTGAACCTAAGCAGCATGTAAAGCAGCACTCCTGGGACCTAGCTTGGGAACGTCCAAAATTGCAGAAGACAATTTTTTAACTTCAATGCAATGCTCTGCAAACAGTCAAGCAAGTGAGGTTGATTTTTCTACTAGTGCGCAGGGATGGGGTTAGGAAAGCCAAAGCTAACCTGGAATTGCGTCTGGTGAGAGATGTGAAGGGCAACAAGAATGGCTTCTACAAGTACATTAGCAGCAAAAAGAAGGTTAAGGAAAATGCTGAATGGGGCAGGAGACTGGTGACAAAGGACATGTAGAAGGCCAAGGTATTCAATGCCTTTTTCACTTCAGTCTTTCCTGGTAAGACCAGCCTTCAGCCCTGAGACCTGAGTTAAGTCTGAGGTAAGGAAG
The DNA here is from genome assembly GCA_017639485.1 of Pluvialis apricaria. Taxonomy (NCBI): domain Eukaryota; kingdom Metazoa; phylum Chordata; class Aves; order Charadriiformes; family Charadriidae; genus Pluvialis; species Pluvialis apricaria. The sequence goes on along the minus strand of CM030044.1, from coordinate 51,655,141 downwards.
ATTTACCTTCAGTGGAGGAGGACTAGGTTAGGGACAATTAAATAGACCAGACACACACAAGTCCATAGGACTGAGGGGATGCACCAATGACTGCTGAGGGAGCAGGCTGTTTTCATTGCAAAGCCATTCTTGGCTATGTTTAAAAGACTACAGCAAGTCCAAGAGGCTCCTGAGGACTGAACAAGAGCGAATGTCACTCCTGTCTTCAAGAAGGGCAAGAAGGAGAATCCAGGGAACTCCAGGCCTTTCAGTCTCACTTTGATCCTGAGAAGGTCATGGAACAACTAATCCTGGATACCATTTCCAGGCATATGAAGGACAACAAGGTGAGCCGGAGCAGTCAACAAAGGAGATATGCTTAACCAACCTAATAGCTTTGTACAGTGAGATGACTGGCTGGGTAGATAAGGGGAGAGCAATGGATTTTTTTATCTCAACTTTAATAAGGCTATTGACACTGTCTCCCATAACATCCTCATAGATAAGCTGAGAAAGTACTGGCTAGATAAGTGTACAGTGAGATGAATTGAAAGTCAGCTTGGGCTGACTTGAAACAGTTCGGCCCAGAGGATTATCATCACTGGCATGAAGTGTAACTGGACACCAGTACTAGCGATGCACCCCAGGGGTTGATACTGGGGCCAATAGAGTTGAATCTTAATGAAAAACATGGACAATAGGGCAGAGCGCATCCACAGCCAGTTTGTAGATGATGTGACGCTGGGAGGAGAGTGGCTGATAGAAGAGATGGCTATGCTGCCTGTCGTGGTTTGCCCTCAGCCGGCAGCAACGAACCACACGGCCGCTCGCCCAACCCCCCACGGCCGCAGAGGGGGGGAAATAGGAAGAAAAAGGCAAAACTCGTGGGTTGAGATAAAGGCAGTTTAACAGAACAGCAAAGGGAAGAGAAAACAGTAATAACACGGATAAAGGAATATACAAACGTGATCAGGGCACCGCCGCTCACTGACCGGACCCGGACCCGCGCCGCCGCAGCCCGCGCTGAGCAGCGACTCCCTGCCCCCTCCCCCCCGGCAGCTCCCCCCCACAGCCCGGGCATGGCTCACATGGTGTGGAATACCTGTGCCCTCTCCCATCCTTGGGGAAATTAACCCCAGCCCTGCCGGAACCAGGACATTGCCATTTAGAGGAATGTCAACAGGCTGCAGAAATGGGCAGAGGGGAACCTTGTGAAGTTCAACAAGAGGAAATGTGAAGTCCTTCACCTAGAGAGGAATAACCTGATCCATCAGTACACACTGGGGCCGACTAACTGGAAAGCAGCTCTGCAGAGAAGGACCTGGTGTGGGACGTAGAGGTCCTGGTAGACACCAACTTGACCATGAGCCAGCAACACAACCTCATGATAAAGAAGGCCACCAGCATCCTGGGCTGCATTAGGTGGAGTGCTGTCAGAGGGACATGATCCTTGTCCTCTACTCAGCACTAGTGAGGCCACATCTGGAGTATTGTGTCCAGTTCCAGGCTCCCCAACATGAGAGAGACACAGACTTACTGGGTCAGCAAAGGGCCAAAAAGATGATTAAGGCACTGGAGTTTCTGTCATGTGAGAAGAAACTGAGAGAGCTGGGATTGATCAGCCTGAAGAAGCTGCTGGAAAGCAGTTTTACAGAGAAGGACGTGGGGTCCTGTTGGACTGCAAGTTGACCATGAGTCAGCAATGCACCCTTGCAGAAAGCTGTCGAACAGCATCCTGGGTTGCATTAGGAAGAGCATTGCCAGCAGGTGGAAGGCGGTGATCCTTCACCTTTACTCAGCCCTGGTGAGAAACATCTGGAGTCCCGAGTCCAGTGCTGGACTCCTCAATACAAGAAAGATACACAGTTAATGGAGCACATCCAGTCAAGGGCCGAAGACGTGATTAAGGGACCAGAGTACCTCTCATACGTAAAGAGGCTGGGAGAGCTGGGACTGTTCAGCCTGGAGAAAAGAACCTTGATCAGAGATTGTAAAGAAGAGGGAACCAGACTTTTTGCAGTAGTGCCCAGTGGCAGGATAAGAGGCAATGGGCACAAACTGTAACACAGGAAACTCTGTCTGAATATAAACTTTTTTACTGTGACAGTGGTTGAACACTGAAACAAGTGCTCAGATAAATTGCAACATCGCCATCCTTGGAGAGAGTCACAAACAGACTAGACATGACCTGCAACCTGCTCTAGCTAACCCTGCTTGAGCAGAGCATTGGACGAGACAATGCCAAGAGAAGCCTTCCTACCTTGTCTGTTCTATGATTCTGCTGCAGCATCATTAATAGTGCTATAGCACACAACAACTGTAGCATTTCTGCTTTGTACTTGGTAAAGTACTAGTTTATGATCCTGGTGAAATTTTACCAGTACACAGACACAATTAAACAACAGTTTCCAAGGAGATGGATTAAAGCTTCTCTGTTGGGGTAAAATGCATCTGGAGACTGCAGGGGACTGCCTGAAAACTACTCTCAGGTGTTTCCATGAACTATTGGCATGCTGAAGCAGTTCCAGAAGGTATCAGTGAGGGGTGGAGATGTGAGCTTTGGGCTAAATTTGAAAAGACTAGGTGAGACTATCTGAGTAATTACAGGGTTCCAGCTGTCTTCTCTTCCTGGGAAGAGAAATGATATGAGCCTAGACTAAGAATGGAAAGAAGATCACTGGAGTTAATCAAATGTACATAATGTCCATAATCCTGGTGGATTAGCTTGCAGGACTCTGCAATGTGGCTGTGTGTTTTGTGGACAGTGATGCTGATGCACTAAAACTCTGCAGGGCGCAGAAAATAACATGCTGACAGACAGCAGTAAATGAAGAACCCCATGGATGAAGCAGAGGCCACTTCAGTGGACCCAGACAAGTCTTTCTTCTCCTGACACAGGAGAATTTTTCATGGTATTCACAGGGGATCAGTTCTTGGCCCTGCACTGCTTGTCTGTGAGTAAGTCTCTAACAAGTGATGGGGAGGACCGAGATACGATAAACACTCAAGAGCACAGCTGAGTCATAGTGATTTCAGTTGCTCTGCAGGATTCTGGGGGCAGGGTTGGGTTTTTTTGTCTGCCCACAAGCACAGGGAAGCCTACCCAGAGATGCTAACAGGAGCTGTGGGGATGCTGACAGGAGGCTGTAGGGCTAGTTTCTGCGTGCAGCACTGATACCAACAGTACTGCAATGCTGAGTGCTTCTCTGGCATTAACACAGCAAATGGGTATTGATAAACTGGAGCAAGCTGAGAGAAAAAGCTCATGTGAGCAACAGGCAGACATGGAAATACTTGGGAAGAGGCAAAGGGAAAAATGTGCTTGTAAAGTGACGGGATTGGAGCCGTTCAGTCTTTGTAGACAAAGGAGAGAAGATGTGACTCAGTCCATAACTACCTGACAAACAGGTGCAACAAGACTGAATAACTGAGGGATAAGGATCATCAAGACAAGAAGTTAACACGTAGACATTTACCAGTGCAGTAATTAACCACTGGAGTAAATAACTGGGGCTGTGACTCCTTCTAGGCAATATTTAAACTTTCTTGAAATGAAAACCTGATTTTGTACAGCAGACAGTAACGAGCGTAACCAGACAATATCAATGGAAACCCTCTACACAGCAATATACAGGTGTTGCACTGGATAATAACCACAGCTCCTTCAGTCATCACATTGATATCTCAACATGCCACAGACTGAACAGCATCAGGTCTCGGGTTTCCACTGTTCCTTGCTCTACAGTTTTATTCTTTCCCGTAGTTAGGTCCATTCAGTCCTGTAAGGACTGAGGACCCTATGTGAAAGAAATGCTGCTCTAGCTGCTCCCACCTAAAAAGAGCAAGTTGTCTGCATGCTGGGGTCCTTCAGGGCAGTGAAGCACCAAGTGCCCCATGGTCCCTGGTAGTATTTGTATTGCACCACACTGACAACAGAGCTCCTTCTCCAGCAGGGAAGGGGAAGGTCTATCTCAGATCTGGGAAAGAAGGTGAGCCATCAAGTCTACCCTGTTCTAGGGAAGGCAGTGCAAAAAGAATTTCCTTGTTCTGACAGCATAAATCCATTCTTGCTAAAAACAGTGCCCATACTCTGGGTTTGCAGAGCACTGGGAAAGCTATATAGGGGTGCTCCTTTCCCCGTGCCTACCCCTTCCCCACAACTCCAAGGCAGTGGGGAGGGAAGGTGGCTGTTGGCTGTTTTGAGGGAAGGTCAGGCAGGGCTCCCCCACACATGTAGGTACGCTGAGATCTCCCAGCTGGAGCCAGTGAGCCAGTCCAGTTTCTGGGGCACCTCTCAAGTCCTTGGAGAAAGAAGATATTTCTTCTGGCTGCTGGGGAAATGTCATATGGAGGGAAGAAACAGGTCTGTCAAGTGCAGTATCCTGTTTCTAGCAGGGCCCAAAAGAGCCAAGAGAGGAGTGAGATTAAAGCAAGTGTATCTAGTGCCTCCTCTCCGTTTTCCCAGCTTTCAGGCACTTTGTAAGGCAGATGTGGTTTCTGTGTGGGTAGTCCTGCTGCATTTAGCATCCCTAACATGTTTGTGTGGCCAGATGAGTATATTTTATCTGTGTGTGCCTACATACCAATTAGGAATACATGCTCAGCCTTGCTGCTGGACAAACTGGTAGACAAAACTGCTGCAGCAGCCTTGCCTCCATTCGGTTACACAATTTGGCAACTGCGACCACGGGTATCACATGCAATTTGGACACCTTTCTAACAAGCTGCAGAATTCAGGCCACTACAGACTTTAGATTTAGTAACACTGAGGGCTATCCCCAGCCTTTATGATATTTAAGCGAAGATGATCACCTTGTCATGGCAGAGAGGAAGAAGGTTGGGAGTCTGTGTGGCTTACTTTGAACTTTGCACCTGGATGTGGCCAAGGCCCACTTCTTTCTCCCCAGCATTGAAGTGCTTGCCTGTCTTGCAGGGCCTTGAAGGCACTGGTTTATTGCACGTGGCTATAAGAGTCTTGGTCGCAGCTGTGTTTGCAGGACCAAATGGCTGTCATACAGAGGGTTTTCTCTACCTGCTGCCTGTGAAAGGCAAACAAATGCTAGCAAGTTGTGGGAGCCAGCAATGTTACTTTGCAGCTATCACTTACACATTGATGCAATCATATTTGCTGTTGCTCTCTGGTGATCTGGGAACCACAGTGCTGCCAGTTTTGTCGGGGAAAAGATGATAAGGGGCTGTGCCAGTGCGCAGAGGCACTGGCCAGTAAACAGGTACCAGTAACTCTGGGAACCCAAGTTCATGACCTTCAGGACGCTGAATATCCGGATGATGCTACCAGTCATGTTCAACCATGCGCTCAGGATCACCTGCAGCAAGCAGAAACAGCCAGAGGTTGTGTGATGAAGCCTGAACGGCACAACTTAATGCAAACAGAGTAACATGAGCAGAGTCTCAGATGCACTACAAGAGACACTACGTGTTAGTAATCACTGCATGGAAAGTTGCCTGCAGACCACCCTGACCCCTCTGGGCCACTGCAAGGTGCTCCCAATCCAGCAGTGCTCCTTAGGGAGCAAGGGGCCTGTCCTGGCCCCACATGAGAATTATACCACAATATAGCTTATGTGAGACAGCACACACTGTCATGGAATTGATTAGAAAGCCAAAATTCACTCATTATATTCTGTTTGCAAGTTTGCACCATCACCCATATTTGCTGTGACAATCCAAAGATCATGGCAAATGAGTCACCCAGCATACAGATCCTGCAAATGCTCTTCTATACCGCTAGCATGCTACAGTTTCCACAACATTCCACAACACTCTCGCTTCTGGGAAGACTGTGTAGAGATCCCAGGCTGGCTTAGCATAGGCCAGGCTCTGAGTTCACAGGGGTCCCTTGCTTGCTCGCTGCCCTGCTGCTCCTTAAACTGGCCCAGCAAACAAAATAACTGTGCTAACACTTTTTCATAGCAAATCTACCCAATTACAGCAAGCTCTTCACAGAGTCAGCTCACAGCATCTGTCGCTGTCCGTTGGCTAAGACAACAAAACTGAAGTAGAAAAAGGCAAGTAAGGATGCAACATTATTCTGACTTTTCCCACTGCTGCCCACCTCAGAGGTGATGTGACAGCTGTTATGGAACTAGGACAGAGCTTTCAACATGCTCACCCTCTGCAGCATTTGGCAAGACTCCCATTCACAGTATGCATGTTAGTGCTTTGTGCAGCTACTACTATTTTCAGGTGAAATGCCCTCAGGGAAACAGAACAGTTGAACTCACAGCACATCTGAGCCCCACGCTGTCGAGAACCCATGTTGCCACCAGACCAAAGGGGATCGAGATGAGGAGGTACACTATTGAGAGCCAGTTGACCATCTCCAGGGAAATGTGGAAGTATGCAGCTGTCTTATCAGCCACAGGAGCAAACGTCAGCCACAGCTGCAGAGCAGAGAGCAAAGATGGGTAAGCATGAACACCAGAACAGAAATTCAGGATCCCCTCAAACCACCTGAGTTGTGAAGGGGCTCGCTATCTAAGTTTCTCCTTGAAATTAGGGTGGTGATAAAAATTCAAATCCCCAGTGTCTGCAGTTACTCATGCTAGGACTATTTTACCACTGATATAATTATCTTGGCCCAGGGCACCCCATCCATTTCACTACCTCATCCCCAATCCCCTAGTCCCGCTGCTGGGAGTTGGTAGAAGCAGAGGTCAGTACGTTTTTCTGTCCCCATGTTGAACATGCTGGCCCCTGATGCACTTACTTACCTGATGTAAACCACAAGCAATCCTTCTAAACAAAACAGAGACTGCCATCTCCTCTCTGCAAATAAGAGCCTCTTAAACTCAGCCTGGTAATTATCGTTGCATTGGTAACCCCTAGATGTGGCCTTGTAAGAACAACTTTGGTATGTGTCAGCCAAGAGAGACATTATTCCGTGCTGTCCTAGACACGCACTCAACGGTTAGGAAAGGGACTAGAAATTTGCATTATTCAATATATCAGAACACATAACAGGGAAACACAAGAGGTACTTTAACAACTATCCATCTTTTCCTCCGAGTGCCATATCTGAAAATATTCTGCTAAACCTTGTTTTAGGCACTGGTTTCATACGGCTGCTGTCTGCTTCTGGTTTCTTCTGGGATGACAAGGCCTGCTTTGATCCTCAAATCAGGTCCTGATGTTATGCCCACAAGGAAGAAACGAGGGTACTACCCCAAATTTAAGGATGTTTCTGTGGATCCTCTGTGAAGATGTCCTCTCTGATGCCTTTCGAAAAGACTAGTCTAACCTAACAGATTGCAATAATGTAGATGTAAGCTACTCCACTGTCAGAAGATGATCTTGCAACTGTTGAATACTCAAGTTGATAAAGTTTGCAGAAGTGTGAACAAAAACTTCAACTATAGCTTCAACTTCAGGTATAGCTTCCTACAGAAGAACTCCAGCCACTGTTTCTTTCCAGGTATCCCCCCTCTGCCATCACAAACTTCCTTTTCACAGCCTGCATGCTGCCCACAGCACCAGCTGCCATGTTACTGTGTAACTGAAGAAGGGCTTGGGAAAGCTCAGAGGAAGGTGTGTTCCTACACTCTGCTACTCCTTATTTCCAGTGTTCATATTTACTTCTTATGTTCTAGAGACCACAAAAACTACATTAAATGGAAGCAGAAGGGGAGATGGGCTTTTCTTCTAAATGTCACTGTGTGAGTACATCCACATGCAAATCATGGTTTAGCTAAGCTTTTCTGCTAGCAGGGATGCAATGAGTAAATGGCAGTAACAGAGATGTTTTGAATGTATTACGCATGTCCTAGCAAGGACTCCAAGCATCAGCCCTTCTCTTTTCTGTGAAAGGAGCTGACATGCCAAATCTCCTGCATTCAACACAAAGCTCACATGGCCGTGCTGGGCTTAGACACACCCATATGGGATCAGCCAAAGGTCAGGCAGGTGGTGGATTTGAAGTTTACTCAGCTTCTACAATCAGGTGCATGAAGATCCTGGGTGCTGAAGGAAATTGTACTCATTAGACAACAAGGAGGGTATTACAGGTCACTGGAAGACTGGCAGTAGACTTCTAATAAAATGAGTTTTAAAAAAATTCCTTGAAATAATGTATGTGGAATGATGCCTCAGGAAGAAATTTCACCCACCTTTGTTTTTCCAAAACCGATCTCTATCGGATTGGGATGGGAATTTAAATGTTTAATGCTAACGTACTGTTTAAATAATACAAGCATCACTAAGGCATGAGCATTAGTTTGATTATGGCATGCTAAACTGCTGCTAAACAAAATCTAGCTTGCATTTCCAGCAACAGCAATTCCAGTTCCTCACTGCCTCCTGGATGGGCGTGCTGGTGATGAAACACTGTACCAGGAAACAGTGTAATTAAAGAGATAATACATCTTGTAAGCCAGCTTCAGGTACATTTTTGCCCCTTCTGTTCTTCCACACAAGATGTTCACCTGTGCATGACATCATTAGGAGAATGACACCACAAGCCAGAGCACGGCATTTTGTGTTCAGTGGCAGTATACACCTAGGCAAGCTGGGATCAAGCACTCTGGCATGTTCCCATTAGACCTAGTAAAATCGTTCCTTGCTGAAAACCAAGCATTTGGGCTGCCCTGTACTTCTATCCTGAGCAAGAGCTCGAGTTCTAGTGTAAGTATGTGAGAGCACAGAAGATGGGAAGTTGCAGCCTGTCCAAGCCTGAGTTTGTTCTTAAAAATAAGAAGTGGGTTTCTGTATGGGTCTGGAGAGAAAAAGTATGTTTCTGCCTCCATTCAGGCAGCCTCAGTGTGAGGTGCAGAAGGCATCAAGGAGAGTCTGTATTACACACTGCACTGCTACATCCATGTCCACATGTGCTCCTCTGAAGGCAGTTCAATGGATGTCACATCAGCAGAACTGAGAGAGTACAGCCCCTTGTCCATGTCTCTTCCTGACTTGCAATGGTGACAAGAATTTCCATTCACCCACTATGGCTCATGTCCTTTCTGAGTCCTGTCAGGGCTACAATTCATCAAAACCTTTTAGCAAACTTTGACAAAATTCCCAGGTTGGTATCCCACAGATCAGGAATGCCTTGTCTCTGAGGCTTCTAATACACCCAGCTCAGAGTCCCCCACCCTGACTGCTCAACAACTACCTTGTACAGTCCCCACAGCAGAACACACCTGGGCTGCTTAACGACTTGGAGTGGATGACATTGGAGGTCAGCAGGAGTCCACTCTCATGGGTCAAGTAATTTACACAGAAGCCCGCTCAGAGTCACTCAAGCATAGGAACTCTTGCCTTTGAAAGCCAACCAACTACAGTGGGTTTGAGCCCAACCACATAACACTTGGCAAAACTCACTTCCCATCATTACCTCACAGATTTTGCACTATTTGTTCTCAAATGACAGCTCCTGCAGTAGTATAATGCAATATCATTGGCCATGATCACGCATGTTGTAGACCATGGTATTTGATCCTTCAGCATTTGGGATGGACTCTTCCCTCCCTTCAGATATGCATCTAGCAGGATGTTGAAATAGCCACTGTAATAACATACACCATTTCTCCTCCAAATGCAGGAATTGTAGTTCCCACACTCTTGTCTCCTGAGCTCAGGCCTTAGAAGCATGTTATCTCACTGCGATTTCTGAGCTTAGGGACAGCAAAAGCTCCAGTGCTTGCTAGTCTGGGCAGGAAGTCATATCTCAGCATACACTCTTGGCTATAAACCTGTGCTCTACACAGTGGGCACAGCAACTGATGAAGAGAACTTCTGGTCCCCTGAAGACCTGCAAGCCTGTTCTGGCTTGCACTGGAGTACAGCTGCAGCTCCCACTGCTTTCAGCATCCAGATGGCTGATCGGGCAGCCATACCCGATTACCAAATGAAAAGGACAGAAATGTTTTCCACCCAGAGTCTATTTATACCCTCAATTACAGCACAGTGCCCTCCCCACCTCCTTTAACAATGGAGCACGTGGGACCACCAGAGAAAGCAAGTGCACTGAAACTAAAACCATCTGACTGGTAGAGATGTTTGAGGGGTACCGGCTCCACTTTCAGCTCTCCCTCCCTTTGCTCTAACTTTCTTGTAGCTGACATTTTGTTTTCTCTTCTCCTGCACCTCCCAGAGACTGCCTGCTCCCTTCCCCATTAATTGCAGGCCTGCTTGGGCACTCCTGTAACCAAGAACAGGTTGCAGCTGTTCTCATCCAGCCCCCATTTCTACGCGTCTTTGTTGCTCTTTCTGATACCTTGTAAACCCTTAACTGATTCTCAGACATGGATCCAGCCCTCTTCCTCACAGAATCAGCCTAAACCCTCTAGTTTTCCTCCTGCTCTCATTGCCCTTCTACCTCCATCTTCTCCAGGTTCAGATCTTCTGCCCAATTGTCTTTACTGTTTTCACTCCCACATAGACTCTCCAGGACCTATTTCACCTGCAGGACCCAGTTTCCCCTCCACCGATTCCAAGGGAGCCCAACATTCGCCCTCCCTCCCACTTCTGCAGGAGGTTACCGGTGGGCTGTGAGCCACCAACTCTCTGTCTGCAATGGTAGAAAGGTGACAGTGAAAGGATTCCATACAAACTCTACATATTAATAAGCAATAGGTGTTAGCTGCAGAAGGCAGCATAAATAAACACAGGCACAGGATTTTCAGGGCTCAAAGAACACTAATGATATATTGAGGCATCACATGTATAACCAGGCGCAGCCCTGCCAGAAGCAGTACCAAAAAGTGTTGTTTTTCATGAAAGGCAAGCTGTTAACTAATCTCTACCCTCCTCACCAACAAATCAAGATTCTAAAAGTGAAAAACAAAATCATTTGCAGAGTGGCAAGCGCATGCAATCAGGCAGGGTGGAAGTTAAGGCATTTTGCCATGTCAGTGGTGGTATCAGCTAGCGAACGCTTCCATATGGAATACTGTCCACTGTTGGGCATGCTGTATAGCTGTGCACGGTGTAGCAATGCCCCTGTAATACCTTTTATGTACAGCTTAAAAAGGAGGAGCCAAGGGGAAGACTTACATGAAACGGGACCTTCTGCTTTGTAACAGGCACATGCACAACTCGGCAATACCCAGGCAGGCACTGCTTGTGGCAGCTCTCCCAGTCCCAGCACGCTATCTCCCATGTACCCGCACACTGCTTTGAAGGTGATGTAGTATGTCTTTCTGAGACGTGCAGACTGCCTTCCCCTCCCCTGGGACCAGGCTACAAAGCCGTTGCACCATACTTCTCATCTTCAAGATCAAAAGGGGCACACAGTCTGGAAGCAAACAGCCCCTGGTCTCAACTGAGGGCACCCATACTGACACAGCAGCCTAGGAAATAAGGACAGAGGCGTGATCTTCAGAAAGGTCAGATCCTTGCCTAGATGTCACTTGCAGCCTCTACAGGTCTCAGGAGGACTAGGAGGACACAACAGCCAGGCAGCAGCAGCTGTGTGTGCATGCGTATCTACAGGGGCACTGCTGGAGCAGACAGGCGTGAGGGAGGAGCGTGCGCACCCTGCCCTGGAGCATGCCAGTCTCCACCTGTGCAGCTCTCCTTCCTCTCCCAAGCACACTAAGCATTGGTGGAAGGCCTCCAGGCTTGATGAGTCAGGAACCACCCAGCCAAGAGTGAGCCAGCTCCAATCCTCTGGTCCCCTCCTCCTCCCCAGCTTGCTCATGCTGATGAGCACGGAACAGGGCAGGAAACACTCTTGGTTTCATTCTTCTGTGCATTTCTGTCCTCAGCGCTAAAGCAAGAAAAAGTTTCTCCTGTGAAAAACAAAGTTCCCAGCTGTTCAGCTTCACAGGAAGGAGGCAATGATGAGGGAGGTATTTGCTTCAGCAGTTTACTGCTATGACAGCTCTCAGCACACCATGAATACTCTTAAACATTAAGTTTTCAGAATAAAAAGCCCACACACTCAAAACTACAGCACGTTTGACGAAACAAATCTGGGGAGCAACCACAGGCATAGTTATGTCACCCCTCACCAGGAGTGTTGCAAGAGACAGCTGAGGATCAATCATCTAAGCTTAGCTGCAGTCAGAACAGACTCTCGGCTGAGGACTTCAGGCAGCAAGTGAATTATATTGATGCCTACTTACGGCCTTAAGATAATGCAAGGGTTTCTTACAGTACATTGTCAGCTAGAAATTTCCAGAATAGCCATATTTAGGAAATGAGAACGAATCTCTGGTAAGATAGTACCCACTTTGTACAGCAGGGAGAGACAGAGGCTTTTAAACTCATGTCAGTAACACAGATTCAGATAAGTTGCTATTTATCATTGGTGTAAAAGCCTCCCTTAAATCATATTTACCCCACTGTGCTCTGATTAAATAAGGGATTTCACATGATTATGTGGACCAGGAGGAAGCAGGGAAGAGTGCCCCTTTCATCACCACATGGTCTGGCCTGGCTTTGCTCAATCACAATCCTAAACCACACTCCACTAAGAAATATTCCTTTCTCACCCTGCCCTTGCTGCATGACCAAGTGTCCTTTCCTGCAGTGAAGTTGCTTCTACCTTGTGTTCCTGACACTGACATTCTCTCCTTCTCAGGATTGTCTGCCACTTTCCAGTGACACTGAAGGCCACTAATAGAAAACTGCACGTGTGCCTGGGTAAGAGTGGGGAATACGAGGCATCATTGTGGAAGCTTGGTCCAGCACATGAGGTGAGCTGTTCTGTCCAAGCCAGACAATTCAAAATGCATATGTCCTCACCATACGCATTTTGCAGATAGCCTGACATAATAATACACAGAACAAAGTGCTGCATGCAACATTTGCCCAGGAATTGAGGACATAACTCGCAAGGCAATTTTCACACCACAGAACTGGTAAATTAATCTTTCCATCTGGAACTTTTAAACAGCAACCAACCACTTTGATTTCATGGCCTCTCACATTTTAATGTGATTTTTATCAAGAACATTTACAAGAAACTTTAGCATCAGGAACTGTTTGTTTACAACTTTATATGTTAGCATACTTGCCATTCCAGACCTTCGCAGTGGCTTAGAAACAGTATTTCCACCCTAGGATATTTATTAAGCACCTGTTTTTGAAGTGGTGAAGTTCTGGCTTAAGTTCATACTGTGGGAAAATAATACTGTGGACAGTCAGGAAATTGGCAAGAGACCAAGCAGACAGACAACAGTACAATCTTTCAGGGCTACCAAGTTTTCCGAAACATGACAGTTATAATTGCAGATGCATTGAAAGGACCGTTTTAAGCAACCCTCCAGTTTAAGGTTTCAGCAAAGTCAAAGTCTGACAAGACATCCTGGAAAGGTTTTTTACAGCTTCCTTCACCCATGCTGTCACTGTCCACTTCTAGCAGGGTGGTTTTTTTCTTGCTACATAATGTTCTTGTGCTGTGTCAGTTTAACTGCAAGCAAGCGGCACGGCTTCACATGGCTTTTCTGCAGGACACTTTTTTACACTCTTAAAGAATACATTGATTTTGTCTTGAGAATGCACGTTAATTTATTATTTTCCATAAAGAGCCAAATTCTCACTGTGTTTTTCCATTTCTCTACTCCAGCACTCTTGCATCATGGAATACCTACTCTTCCTTCCCAGCATTTAAATATTTGCAGGTTGCAGTGCCTGATCTTGGCTGCCAGACAGCCTGCATTCGCAGCATGATAATCCTCAAGCACATGAATAATTCTACATCAGTCTGATAATTATCAACAATGTCCTCAATTACTTGGTGAGCAAAGATTTGGGCTTCCATCTTGCATACTAAGACTTGGTAAGGGGAAATTTTATGTGTTTATCTTGATAATGACTAACCTATTTTTAATCTGTTCAACAGGTGGGGTGTGATCTGCCATCCCTTTTTTTTCCAGGTCTTTCAGAAAGAAGTACCTTTAGGCAATAAGACGTTTGCATACCAGTATGTTTAGTGCAGAATCACTCCCATACTGTTCTGGATGTGCAACAGACCCCAAAAGGAAACCTACTTGCTCCTTTTTCTGGCCAGATAAATCTGCTGTCATAGGCCAGCAATAAGGCAGAGCAAACTCCTGCTCCTCTACCCAAGGAGTTTCAAAACACTATCCTCCTATTCTTAGGTTTGAAACATGTGACTCTCACAGACGCTGAATACTTTCTGTTCCTCCCCACGGCCTACGAAGCAGACTCGGCAAGCAATTTCAGCTGTGCTCCAAAATACATTTTGCTTCATCCCAACCTGGCTTTATACTGCGGTACTTCCTTCTGTGCTCTTCGAGATCACACACCCCCTCCCGCCCCCTCCTGCCCTTCCCCCATCACCACCCCTCTGTGCCCCGGATCCCACCGGAGAGAAAGGGAGGTGCGCAGGCCAAAGTCGTAACAGGAGAAACAAAGTTCAAAAGGAAAAAGCTGCTCATTTGGTCCCTAAGGCATGGCCAGTCTTTGGCTTCTCTGCGCTGTGCGAGTACAGCTGAGTCCCGATGCTCCAAGGATGAGGGGGTGGATCTGAGACAGGGCACCGGGGCAGAGCTCTGAAGATTGCCTGGCTGCTTCTAGGAAGAGATAGGAGGTAGTTTTGGCTCCGGCGAGCCCTGTCACCTCATCCTCCCTCAGCGGCAGCAGCGAGTTGTTCTCCAGAGCTCGGGCACAGGCAGGCAGGAGAGAGGGCTGTCTGTCCTGCCTGCTCTGCGCCTCCTCCTGCGCTCACGGCTGCTGGGGCGCTCCGGGGGCGCCGGCGGCCGCCCCTTTCCCCCGGCAGCGCGGGGCTGCTCTCGCCCCTCCGGAGGAGCGTCCTCGCTGCACCGCACGGAGGCGTACAAACTCCGCCCCCCTCCACCACCACCACCACCACCATCACCACCACCTTCCCCCGGCTGCGTGGGCTCCGCCATCCGCGCCGCGGGAGCGGCTCCCCACGGCGGGGGAAGGCGGGCGGGCAGCTGGCGGGTCTCGGCCGGGCCGGTGGGTGCCTCCCCCGCGCCGCACTCACCATGGCGTTGGAGCAGTTCAGCAGGCATACGGCGGCCAGCAGGAACCACCGCCGCCGGTAGGTCTTGAACTGGGCCGGCTGCCCCAGGCCGTGCTCCCCCAGCAGACTCTCCGCCTCAGCACCCTCCATCGCGGCACCGCCCGGCACGGCACCGCCCCGCCGCGCTCGCCGGCCTCCCCGGGGCGGCCCCGGGCGAGCCACCGCCTGCCACCCGGCACGGCACGGCACGGCACGGCCCGGCCCGCAGCGTGGGGCAGCGGTGCGGGGGCGCCCTGCGGAGCCGCCCCGAGCCGAGCCCAGCCGCAGCCATTCCCCGCGGGTGCCGGGCCCGGGCCGGCGCTGGCTGCCGCCCCCGTGGAGCCGGGTTTGCGCTGTCGCGCTTGGTAGGAGGGAAAAAGCCCGGTGCTCCGAAACGGGACTGCTAAGGCGCTGGGGGGAGAAAACTCCTGTCTTTCCCCGTATGTCGTTAAAACGACAACAGCAACATCGCTGTTGCCCGTTGATAGGTCCGCGTTATTGTAAGGGTCACCGTTAACTCTTGCCTCAGGGCAGCGCCAGAGCGGCAGCTTCAGTGGTTGGGGGTGCTGGTGTAGGAAGGAAAAGCCTTTGTGGGAGCAGCCTTGTCCGAGGGTGATCGCTTACTGGAGAAGAAAAAGGACTAGAGGAGAATAAAGGGGGAATGCTGAGACCCACAGGGCTCTATCAGTCACGTGATGTACAGTTTGGTTATAGGTTTAGATGACTGACTGTGCCGCAGGCAGCAGCATTTTCTTCCCTCAGTGCAGAGACACCCACACGAGCTGTTATCTCCTTCTCAAAAAGTCAGCAAGGAAAAAAGCCAAGAGTGCACACAGCAAAAGCCTCCTCCACTCCTCAATAAGACTTGTGACTTCCGGTTGGTTAGATATTGATAGTGCCTGGATGTCTTTCTCCCAAGCCTGAGATTTGATCACCCTCCCACACCCACCGACCCCCAAAACCTCAGCCTCAGGAGTGCTGAGTGGACAGGCCAATGGATTCCAGAAGAGGCTCAAAGGCACTGTCATCCACCATTGTCACCTCTTGCTCAGCCCTTTGAAACCCTTGTGCCATTCCTCACCACAACCTGTTAAGAGCACAACACTCTCTCAGTCAGAGGCTGGGCTCATTTACTGTGGGAAGGACTTTATTTCAAATGCTTTGGTTATATTTGGAGGAGCGGATAAGGAGGGTTGTACTGCATGCAAGTATTCTCTCATGAACAATTTTAGCTGAAATTTTCTGTGCTGGGGGTGGGGAAGGCAGAGAGATAGAGGAAGGAGGGAGAAGAAACCATTTCAACCCCAAGTCAAGCCTGTTGTTGCATGGTAGAGAGAGGCATGGGTTGGTTGTGCTAGTGAGCAAGCTTTACTGACTGATAGACTGCGCCTTCCAGTCTCCCTCAGCTGGAACTGAAGGTTGACATTGAGTAATAGCAAGTGGGACTGTTAAGGTAATATTAACGATTGACCTGTTCCTATGTCTACAAAAGCCTGATTTGTTTTGCCTGGCTTATGAGCTGCTGAAAAAAGGGCACTGCTATTTGTGTGCTGTAGGTTGAAGCACAGCACCTTCTGCCCTGCTCTGAACAGACATGCTGTGACCTGGGTTGTGTGCATGACTTAACTGCCCTCCTTACCCGTCAGTGCTAACACATGGGGAGAAACTTGTACATCAACACGCTAGAAAGAGGCCCAGGTGTATGGGACAGCAGGAAGACCCAGTGGTCAGTGGTCACCAAGAGAAACATCATTTCCTCCTCTCCCCAGTCTCCTGTTGGCAGGCAAGACCTGTGTGAAAATGAACTTCTCTGAGGCCCTGCCCACATGATCTATCCACCATGTCCATTCCCTTTTCAGCTCAAAAATCTGTGTTATCATCAAAGAAGTCTGAATAATACTGGCAGAAACCAGGATCCCATGTGAAATACCTTTACTGCTTCTGCTCTCTGCTGTCCATTTTTTTGAGTAAAATACATTAAAAGCTCAAATTGCACATATTTGTAGGACAGACCAGTATCAAGGCTGCTCTGTTTAGCCCCTTTCTGCATTATTTTCGATGTCAAGATAACATGGTGTGCTGTTTTCTACTTGAAAGAGGGTCCCAGAGTGAGTTGTAGCTGGACAGGGAAGGAGATGCTGTCTATGAAAACTCTCTCACCTTGGGTCCAGACACCCGAAAGCATGTGTCAAGCAAGGCCACAAAAAGGGAAAAAGACAACTGCAGGAGAGAACTGCTTTGCTGTTTGGACCAGAAGTATCAGAGGAATCTGTGTAAGTCACTTACATCTGCAAGGAAATTAATTTTTTTTTCCCCTCATGCTTCTACTGGGTGTATTGCCTTGCTGGATGTCCCCTGTGAGGACCAGTCTGGGGCTTCAAGGAGTTAAGAGCACTCAGAGTAGCTCTGTGCAACTTCGTTCTTCCACTTTATGCTACATCTTCCATGAACAGGAGCACCACTTGTTACTACTGGCAGCACATCAAGGTCAGCGGTAGGATTAGTGTTGAAGAAGAATGGCCCCATCTGCCAGCATCTCCTTATTCTTCCCTGGTGCTCTGCTTCTGCCCAATACATCTCCATCAGTCGCTTTGTCCCCAGTGTCACTCTCTCTTCCCCACAACCCAGCACATCCTATATCCTCTTTTCATGCTGGCTTTTGTTTTCAGGAGATGACAGCTTAAGCCAGATGTTGCAGGTGCTTCTCAGATAAGCAGTTTTTGTTTTGTAGGAACTTGTACTGAGGTACCTGTCATCTCTGATGTGTGAGCATATGTGATATACACTGAACAGACCCAGCTACACCACTTGTACACTGAACAGTCCCTGCTACAAAAAAGACAACTAAACAAACAAACAAACAAACAAAATAAAAAAAACAAACAAAAAAAACAAAATACCCAAACTAAACAACAAAAAAAACCATTTGTTTTCTGTCAGAGAGGGAAGCACTGAGACAGTAGGTACATGAAAGAAGGTTTTCAGCAATGGGATAGTTGAAGTCCCTGTACCTTGGTTGTAAAATGGGTGTGTTGGGAGAGGATTATGCATCCAAAGCAGCTTTCCAGTATTGAGCACTCATGGTAGGAATTACAGGATCATTCAGGTTGGGAGAGACCTCAGGAGGTGTCTAGTCCAACCTCCTGTTCAAAGTAGGGTCAGCAATGAAGTCAGACCAGTTTGCTTAGAGCTCAATCTGGTCTTTAAAATCTCCAGTGGTGGAAACTGCACAACCTCTCTGGGCAACCCATTCTACTGCTGGACCGGTCCTAGGACAGATGCCACAGTACAGCCTTCAGATAGAGTATGACTCATTAACGGCAACTTTCTGACCCAGGCCAACCAGTACTTAGCCCTTCCAGTTGGCACCTCACCCAGACCATAATGTCCTAACTTAGATACAAGAACACTGTGGGACACTGTTGAAAATGTTGCTAAACTCATGGTAAATGACATCCACTGCTCTCCCCCATCCACAAACCGCATTCTTTTATCAAAAAAGGCAATCAGGCAGGTTTACCAGGTATCATAGAATCATAGAATGGTTGAGGTTGGAAGGGACCTTGAAGATCATCGAGTTCCAACCCCCTTGCCATAGGCAGGGACACTTCCCACTAAACCAGGTTGTCCAAGGCCACGTCCAGCTTGGCCTTGAACACCTCTGGGGACGGGGCTTCAACAACCTCTCTGGGCAACTTGTTCCAGTGCCTTACTACCCTTAAAGTGAAAAACTTCTTCATAATGTTGAATCTAAACCTGCCCTCTTCCAGCTTAAAGCCATTCCCCCTCGTCCTATCACTACATGCCCTAGTAAAAAGTCCTTCCCCAGCTCTCCTGTAGGCCCCGTTTAGGCACTGGAAGGCCGCAATAAGATCTCCCCAGATCCTTCTCTTCTCCAGGCTGAACGGCCCCAACTTTCTCAGCCTCTCCTCATAGGGGAGGTGGTCTATCCCTCTGATCGTCCTCGTGGCTCTCCTCTGGACACGCTCCAGCAGGTCCATGTCCTTCTTATGTTGGGGACTCCACAGCTGGATGCAGTACTCCAGGTGGGGTCTCACGAGAGCGGAGTAGAGGGGCAGAATCACCTCCCTTGACCTGCTGGCCACACTTCTTCTGATGCAGCCCAGGATACGGTTGGCCTTCTGGGCTGCGATCGCACATTGCCGGCTCATGTTGAGCTTCTCGTCAATCAGCGCACCCAGGTCCTTCTCCACAGGGCTGCTCTCCAGCCATTCCCCGCTGAGCCTGTATTTGTGCTTGGGATTGCCCCAACCCAGATGTAGGACCTTGCACTTGGCCTTGTTGAACTGCATGAGGTTGGCTTGGGCCCACCTCTCCAGCCTGTCCAGGTCCCTCTGAATGGCAACCCTCCCCTCCAGTGTGTATGATTTATCCTTGGTGAACCCATTCTGATTATTCCCAATTGCCTACTTCTTCATGCATCCAGAAATATCATCCAAGAGAACCTGGTCCATGTTTCTTCCAGTGACTGAAGTGAGACTGGGCAACCTGCAGTTGCCTGGGCTGTCCTTTGAGTGCTTTTTGAATATAGCTACAACATTGCTCCAGCTGGTCTCTTAAAGATGATCGAAAGTGCCCTTGCTGAGGCATCAGCCACATCTCTCAGCATCTTTGGACATAGTCCTTCTGGCTCCATGGACTTGTATGAATCAGGATTTCTCCAGCAATCCCTGACTGAGCGACTAATCATCCTTCCTCTCTGTGAATCCCAGGCCTTGAGGCCTGGTAGACCTTGCTGGTGAAGATTAAGGTAAAGAAGGCAGTGAGTTCTTCAGGTTTGTCTGTGTCCACTCTCACAAAATCACCCAGCCTATTCCGTAACCATCTGCCATTTTCCTTGTTCAGCCTTTCACCGCTAATTTAGCAGCTGAAGCTCTTCTTGTTACTCTTGACATGCAAGTTGAAGCTTTGGCTTTCCTGACACCATCCCTACATGCCCAGACAATGTTTCTAAATTCCTCCTGTGTAGCCCATCCCTGCTTCCACCTCCTGTATGCATTCTTTTGCATTGGAGTTCTGCCACAATTTCCTACTTTCCCAAGCTGGTCTGCTAATATGTATCCTGTTTTCCTGAATCCTGACTGACATGGCCTGTTCTTGCACTTGGTTGAAGCTTCAGAGATGTCATCACTGGTGGAGACAATGAAAGGCTGCTTCTTCCTGTGCTGTGCACTGAAAGAGATGACAAGGTGTCCTGAGCTGCACAACAAAGAAGCCAGATATCTTAGGGTTGCACCTTTGGATTGACTAGCATTAAGTAAGTTGCAACCTTTCATCATGGTTGGGGCATTAGTAATATCCTCCTGCTGCACGGATTATCTGCTTGCTGCTGACACAACAGGTTTTCTATGCTGGGGTGCCAATAGGTTCTTTGCTGTCTTCAGCCACAGATTTTCATGAATCTGTAGAAACTTTTTTGGTTTTGAGAAGGCTGTCCCTCTGTCAAGTTCCATGAAAACTCACTAACATAAAAAATTATCTTTGTGCTTTCCTTACTAAGGAGCTCAGGTTAAAATGGTACCTGAAAGTGTAATTAAAGACCATGCAGGATTATTAGGTGCAGAGTGTGTGTATGGGGGGTGGAGGTGGAATTAGGATTGCTCAAACAATTTTTATTCTGCCATTCCCTAATGTTGAATAATTTTAATTCCACAAAAAAAATAGTGAAAAGTGCTGTTGTTACCTAAATGGATCGATCCATCATTCACTGCTGTTATGTCTCAACCTGGTATTAAAAGCATGAGACTTCCCCAGGGAATTCTGGATTTTAGTTAATCTGGACCTTTTAATGCTAATTAAAGTGTGTATTTGTATGGTTTGTGGCAGAGAGGGCTCCGAAGACTCATTCTGCATACCTGGCAGCCAGCATTCTGTTTGTTTCCACAGTGCACACTGGAAGGTGAACTGGCAGAAACCAGCAAAATCTTCAATTCCAAGACTATCACAATGCAAGTCTAAGATCCTTCACGGAACAGCAGATCATACCTTTAAAAAAAAAAAAAAAAGAAAAAAAAAAGGAGAGCAATTGCTAAGCGCACAGAGCAAACCAGTGAAAGGGATCTCCCAGACTGCAGGAGACTGTTGCGTATGCAAGTTTGGCACTACTGACAGGTGTGGAGAGGAAACAGGAATGCAGAAGTCACTGCACTGGCATGTTTGCAGACTGCTGAACCAGACACTTTCCTCCAGACATAAAGATTAGTTGCTCACTTGGCTGAACAGAGGAAAGCAGGCCAATCAAATCAGAAAAATATCTTAGGAGACAGCAAAATACACGTCCAACACTCTGGGTAGCAAAGAGCAAACCAGTGGTCTGGGGGCTGAATCTCTTCACAGTGAGGCAAGTCCTGGGAATGATTAAGAGGAACCAATATGTTCCCTAAGAGAACTGCAAGCAGCTGACAGAAGTGCAGGGAGGTAACAGTCACCTCTGCCACCCTAAACACCATTGAAAGACTAGTGCATTATGCAGCCTTATCTATGAATATTCTTCTACAGAATACAGTTTTAAAGACTTGTCTATACTTTGGCTCACATCTCCTTGTGAGGATGTTCCTTTTCCAAGGCAAAGTACAGATTTGTTGTCCTAGCTGTAACCATTCCTGCAAATGGGTGGAGCCAACCCAACAATAGAACTTTTCTGGCTAAAATAAACTGTATGTGCCTTAGAAAGTTTTGCTTGTGAACTCTATGAATGTGAAATAAAACACACTCCTGATTGCTGTATCTGTGCTGCCAATCTTTTCTGAAGCCTGAGATCATTCAATGAAAGACTTAACACATTACCTGATATTTTAAAGTGTTTTCTTATTTTGGTATTTAGTTGTCCTTAAGCCAGGTTTTTTCCATTTATGTCTATATCAAACTTACCCACTCACATAAGACAAGTGACTGGAATTATCAATATGTCTACATAAAAATCAATAGTTTGTGCTATGAAAGCTCCTTTAGTGCCTTGTAGGATGAATCTTTCAAGGAGAGAAATGGAAATTATTTTATTTTCTTTTTTCTCTTCTTTTCTCTTTTCTTTTCTTTTCTCTTCTTTTTTCTTTTCTTTTCTTTTCTTTTCTTTTCTTTTCTTTTCTTTTCTTTTCTTTTCTTTTCTTTTCTTTTCTTTTCTTTTCTTTTCTTTTCTTTTCTTTTCTTTTCTTTTCTTTTCTTTTCTTTTCTTTTCTTTTCTTTTCTTTTCTTTTCTTTTCTTTTCTTTTCTTTTCTTTTCTTCTTTTCTTTTCTTTTCTTTTCTTTTCCTCCATGGAAAACATAATCAATTTCATGGTTTTGCAAACATGAGTAGGTGAAGCTGTTTTAGAATCATTATATCCGACCATATTTCATGCTCCCTTTAAAATAACTGAGTGCAAAATCAAAACAAAGTAGGTGCCCGATTTACATTTCAAAGTAAACGGAAACTTTAACAATTAGCTTTCCTGGTGCAGCGTTGTTTTTGTTGTTACTTTTTAAATACTTCTTCTGCGGCACAAGCGTGGCTCTCTCGCTCAGCAGCGTCTCCGCCGCCCGGCGTGGGTCGCCCCCGCCGCTCCGAGCACCGCCTGCCCCAGAGCGCGGCGGGTTACAGCCCGCACCGCGCTGCCCGCCGCAGCCGCCGCCGGGCGTCCCGCCAGGGCAACCCAGCCCGCCCCCGGCAGAAGCAGCCGTGGGCAGCACGACGAGTTTTTAGCGCGGTGTTACCGCAGCATCGGTGCGCTGCTTGCGCCGTGTCCGCCCCCTGCCGCCCGCGCCCCGCGGCCGCAGCCTGCGGAGCGGTTTCAGCCAGCGAGAAGGCGTGAGGATGGTGAGGCAGCGGTAGCAGCAGGCACTGCTGGAGCACGCCTCTCCCCCGCCACACAGACGGCTTTGCTCTGTACCACCAGTCTCTCTTGTTAGGTCATTCTAACCACAAAGCTTTCCTAGCTTCCTCCTTTTTTTTTTTTTTTTTTTTCTGTTGTAAGCTTTCTAAAGTATTTTCTGCTTAAATATTAGCAATCAGTGCTCTAGCATTACTGTATTTTCACAGTTCTTGCTCATTCTTATGTGCTATGCTGGTGCACAGCCACATCTAACTAGTACAACATTGACTTACCTTTGCTTGATCCCTAGTACAATGGCAGTGTCCCATTCCAAAGTCTTCAGAGATGTCCCCAACATACAAGCATCTGCTGCTGTCTTATAAGCACAGTGCTAATGCGACAAGCAAAGACAGTCTTTTTCTCAAAAACATTCTCAGATTTGTCCTTTGTCTGCTGCACAAATAAATGTGTTATATAGGAGCGAAAGAATGGAGTAAGGATCAACCTACTGTAAACAACACGGGATGCCTGATGGTCCCAGAGAGCAGCTGCTGTACGCCCAGGTGCACTGCAGCCAAGATGAAGATGAGAAGAGATGCTCGGTGCTCTGTGAAGAAGTGAGCTATCCAGGTAGAGCACGTAAAAGGGACTTTGTTAAATCTGCTTTGCAGGGATGCTGTGCAAGGGGCATATGATTATAATTATTACTTATCACAACACATAATCCTTCCTATTCCCAGAAAGCAGTGATACCTGTGGACAGTGGCTCCCTCTTCTGCCTTTGTCTCTTTCTCTCTCCGCTTACTCTTTCCTTTCCCTTCTTTCTGCAAGACAAAAAAAAAAAAAAAAAAAAAAGGTTGGATGATTTACCTGTGCCTCTCTTGCACGTTTGGTCATCTTAGTTCAATTTGGGGTGTTTGGAAGACTTGTTTTGTGGTAATTGCAATTCTCTTCCATGCAATTTACCACGTGACTGGATGCATACTCTGTTTTATACTCTTTCAGAGGGACGTTTACCTGGAATGGAATTCCCTTCCCAAATATTGTGTAAAACACCAGACAGAATGTTGCCGTTTGTGATTACTAATAATTACAAAGAACTTCTCAAAACCCGCCCCCCCCCCCTTTTTTTTTGCCTTTGAGTAGTCAGCTCCACTAATGTATTCCTTCTGCTTTATATCACTTCACAAAGGTAGAAAGCAGCTACAATACACAGGCTGCATGAGGAGTACATAGGCTGACAGAGCACTCTAGACAAGTCTGTGCAAAGGACTATAAGCACATTTCTCTCTCTTCTGTTTTGCCTCTATCTCTGCATGCTGGAAATCCCCAGCATGGGACTTAATCCCTCTGCAGCAGAACACACAGGACACAGAATGTTCACACACCCACACCCTGCAACACATGGAGGCATGCATGTTTACTTTACTCCTGGCCTTCTGCTGTCAGTTTGTGTAATTGCAAAAGACTAACTCAGAGTTTTTATTACATAGTGGCTGCAGGAAGTGGCATGTGAAAACTTCAGAGAAGTCCAGAAGTAATTATCCTGTTCAAGAGTAGCCTCAGTCTCTCTTTTGTTTCTGAAATAGCTGTTGACCAGAACTGACCAGTAAACACAAGAGGAACCAACCGGGCCCTAAACTAGCCTAGGAGGATCAGAAATGGCACAGTGACTACATTTGTCATGTATATATTCGACATTACTGAAAATGAGACCTAGCAAGTATTTGGGAAAGAATCACAATTTCCCTCATGCTGCACTAGAAGACTCTACCCTTTGCCAAGGGAAAAATCCGTGATCTATACAAGTAATCTTGAGTGGCTAGTTACTGATAACTCTACCAGAGTGCACCTCTGGGACCAGTGTTCTGCAGAGAGGCGGCCAAACAGGACACTTGGGACACAAATCTACTACTTAAGGTCAGAATGAAATTGAACTCAGTTTATATTATTTCCCTACAGAATTATGAAAAAATTCTTTACATAGGAGGATTTGGGGAGAAAAGCTACACTTCATTTTGCAAACTTTGCACACTTCTGTTGTATTAAAATGTACTATTTTTGATTTAGTCTTTCCTTAATATAATATAAGGTTATTCAGAGGAAAGAATCATTCAAGGTTCTTCTCTTGTTGTTCCCTGCCACCCCTCCAACTTATTTCATTGTGTGTTTTTTTTTATACTACAACTTCTTCCTTTCCCGTCCTCTCCTTTTTTTCCCCATCAGCGACATGTATTTTTCAGTGCTGACTGTAAAGCACAAGGAGCTACAGTTCTGTTTAGCTGGAAACTACATGCTTTGTCCTTCTGAGTATGAGCTGTCTCTTTGTCATGTGTTTTGTTTTTTATTTTCATCATGTGAGGTTTTACTGCAAATTACACTCTGCTTATTTTTTTTCCTTTTCATTGCTAAAGGAGTGGTCTCTTCAGCATTTTAATATTTTTGCATGAGAGGCTGTCCTGAGCCTTTTTAGAACAGTTTGCTTTGGAAAAGGGGTTTATGCATTCATGCTGCCTGCATGTATCCATTTTCTTAGTCCCCCTTAGTCCCCCAAACTTTCATACTTTTTTCATTTCTGTTTCAATTAATTAATTCAATTTCAATTAATTAATACTTTTTTCAACTTTTGCTGCCCAGCTTCAGTCATGCTGGATGGAAGGGTGGAAATCCCAATGACTTTGATGTCTTATAAATTTTGTAAAACTTGGTATCTAGAAAGACAGACCACTGGTATTGTGTGTAAGGGAAGGCACGGGGAGGTCAGGTATTCTCTCTCCTAGGCAGGTCCCCAAAAGCGCAGAAGCAGGGGTAAGATGGGCAGTTGGCACTCTGACTCCTGTTCCAAGCCAGCCACAGCACACGCTGCCTCTTGACACCCTGTCCACTCAACCAAAAAGAGCTGAAAGTCATGGGAGGCACTCTGGGTGTTAGAGAGAAACCAAAAGAACAGATTAATGTGGCAGAGTGGATACCGGACAGAAACCCATACAGCTTCTGTACAAAGAACAATTTGTTTGGATTTTTATTACACCAGACCAGAAAGTAAAAACCAGCTCATTAAAAAACATATCTATTTTCTTGGTGCTTTTTTCAGTCTTAATGATTCTTGGTTCACAAGATCACAGAATTGCTAAGAAAATGTGTGGGATATAGTCTAGGTCTTACTTTAAATCTATTAGACTAGGATCGTTTTTCACAAAGTACCTTTTTTGTAATCTCATGCTGAACTTCACAGTTGCTTCCCCCCTTGAGCAAATACACATTTCTTGTTTCAATGTTTAATTAACAGATCTGAAGGCAGAAATATTTTATAGAGATCCCAATTGTTGTAATTTGAAATTCCCTTTATGGCCCTGCAGAATCATTGAAGTTTCTCTTGATACTGTAGAGCTAAACTCATTTCAGAAATTAACCACCCAGAGGCTGATTTGTTTTGTATTCCATGCTGTCACACATGCTAGTGTAGCTGAAAATGCAGTCACAGAATTTAAATGTTCTTAATAGCACAAGTTTTTTAAATCAGGATTTTTACAGCTAATTTTGAATACTTTTAGGGAGTAATTAGCATCTGTATAAACGATGGGGTTTTTACATCCTGTGGCTTCAGACTAGGAAGCTGGAATAATAGTTTGACTTAGAAAACCCGATAAACTGCATAGACTGCAAAATTTCTAAGTGATAGATCTGAACACATTTTTTATTCCAGCAGAAATCTCATTCAGATTTAACTGTCATTATCACCTTTATGTGCGCTCAGGAGACACATTATGGAGGTACACAGAGACAGCATAAGGAGCTGTTCATACAAAGAACATGGGATAAACTTCATCGCATAGAAGCTAGTAAAGATAATCCATGTAGAATTGATTGCTTGTAAAACAAATGTAAACTGTGACAGCAAAGCCAATGCAGTCAGCCGTTCAGGCTGATGTTGCAATATATTATGCTGACTCATTACTAATGCAAAGAAAAATATATGAAAATAATTTACTAAAATTTTACTACATTAATGCTCTAAAATCCAGCTGTGAATTTCCACATGGAGCACACCATCAATTGCATTTTAGATGGGCTCCCTTGCTGACTGCAGGGTTTCCAATAAGAACCTATATTTTTCATGTAAATGGGGAAGGGTGCACACTCATTTCATAAAGTGACGTTGTTTATTTTTCACCTACGCACTCAGAAAATGAACAACACTGCTAGGAAAAAAGTGTGCCCTTATCTTTCTCATGTCAGAAGTACTGTGAATTACAGCAGAAGCTCCTGTTGCCTCCCGAGACACCAGATTCCCACAGTGGAAGAGGCGAATTCCTGCTTACAATAAATCAAGCAGCTCTCCTCTGCTTCGTCTCCATGTACAGTCAGTATGAGCTCCAAAGTAAAACTGTTCAGTCTGCCTAGTTACTGAACAGTCAACAGGGCACAAGGAATTTTGTTCTTCAATGTCAGCTTTCAACTTGACACTGAAATCTAGAAAGAGGCCCAACAAAAAAAAAGAGTGGAGAAGGCTGCATCTTAAACTTCATTTTCTTCTCCATGACTTCCTTAATTTCTTACCCTCAACTAAGGCAGAGATGATGTCTGCAATGGGCTGTAAATTACTGTTTTCTACAAGGGGCTTAGAGACTCCCTGAGATGTTCGCTTCACCACAGTGTGCTCACAAGCTTTCCTTGCAGTCAGCATCTGTATGCTCATCAGTTCTGACACCGGAATTTATTTAGATCCCAAGGCTTGGATTAAGACCCTAGCTTCTGATGTCCTTTTTTTAATACATATAGGCCAGTTTTTTTTCCCCCGAGCCCTGCTATAT
Organism: Pluvialis apricaria; assembly: GCA_017639485.1. Lineage (NCBI taxonomy): Eukaryota > Metazoa > Chordata > Aves > Charadriiformes > Charadriidae > Pluvialis > Pluvialis apricaria. The sequence goes on along the minus strand of CM030044.1, from coordinate 51,627,587 downwards.
CTATAGCAATCTGTACGTGTTAGTGTAAAAGCAACTTGGGCTACTCCAACCCCAGTGACGGGCAATGCAGCCACTCAAACCCTAGTGGCAGGCACTGCAGCTGAAACAGACAACCAACCCGTGCCAGTATCAGTTGCCCCTATAGAGAAGAAGAAATACACCAATAAACCACAAGGACAGGAGGAAGAGGCAGGACCAGAGATAATCACCTGATCCCTATCCCTGAGTGAGCTGTGAGATATGTGAAAATATTTCAGTCAACTTCTGGGCAAGCACACTGCCACCTGGCTGCTCCAATGCTGGGATAATGGGCCAGTAGCTTGGAATTAGAGGGCAGGGAAGCCAAGCAGATGGGATCCCTGTCTAGGGAAGGGGGCATTGACAAGGTGATTGGTAAAAAGACATAAGCCCTCAGCCTCTGGAGGCAACTCCTGTCAGGCATCAGGGAACTTCCTCGAGGTCAACATCTTCAACCCATGGACCATGGGCATAAGCCGCACTGGATACATCAACCACAAGCTCCGAATACAGCATGCAACAGTCCAGCACCACACACCATCTTGCCTGCCCTGAGAGACTGTTGTAGCAGATGGAGCCAAAAGTTATGGATTAAATGAACTCAATGAACATTTTAGAGGGATGGCCCATAGACTAAGGGAATTACATCTGTGTGTATATATATGTACATATACCAAAGGCAGGGAAAAGTGGTGGTAATTCACTGGAAACCACAAGATCTGGACATGATGTAGATGGTGCAGAATAAGGGGTGGATAATACCCTGGTTCCGGTGGGGATAGGGTTATTTTTCCCAAGGATAGCTGGCACGGGACAGAGGTATTCCATACCATGTGAGCCATGCCCAGTCTATTGCCAGGGAGCTGGCCGGGGTGGGAGCAGGAAATCGCTGCTTGGGAGCGGACTGGGGCTTCCCAAGTCCAGTCGGTAAATGGTGGTACAGTAGTCATGGTTTCTACGTTTCTTTACCAGTGTTATTGTTGTTGTTTTCCTCTTTCCTTTGCTGTTCTGTTAAACTGTCTTTATCTCAACCCGTGAGTTTTGCTGTTTTCTTCCGACTCTCCGCAAGAGCTGGGGGGGGCTGAGTGAGCGGCCACATGCTTCTTTGTTGCCGGCTGAGGCTAAAGCAGGACAGTCACCCTGGCTGGAGTTAGTGTGGAGGTTGTCTACACTGTAGCCCTCCCAAACCCAAACAAAGCTAACATTGGTGCTATCTTTTTAAGTAAGTAAAAATGGACTTGTCATCAAAATATTAAAAAAACTCGGGAAACTTTAAGATAGAAGATACCTTTTGTTTCTTCAAAAGAAAGAAAATACTGTCGAAAAACACCCAAACCTGTGTCTATACTGTATCAATATAAAAGTGTTGCAGTGATTGGAGGTGTCAGTGGAAGCAACACATCATGAAAAAAACAAATTATGACAATGGCTGGAGTATCCATTCTGCATCTTTGTGAGGGCACTGCATTCAAACACCTTCAGCCCTGAGCAAAGAGACTCAGGAGCCAGGAGAGATACAGGTTGAAAGTCAAAAGCAATTACACTTTGGGTCTACAGAAAACCTTCCTGTGCCTCACGCCTTTCTGAAAAAGCCATTTGTTTTCTTCCTACCTCCAGAACTGTTGTCAGCTTCTCCCCTTCATCTACACCTCTCTTTGGATCAAGTTTGTCACAAGGATTCATGGCCTACCAGTGAAAGCAAACTGTAATTTAGCTTTCTAGAGCTCTGTGAGGCTCGAGAAATTCAGAGGAGCATAAAGCAGCAGCTAACATGTCCAAGTTCTTCTTGATACTCTGCAATCTTAAATAAAATAAACACCAAAAGGAACTAGTGCTTTAAAACTCCCCAGGGAATTTTTATCACGTTTAATACAAGTGGCCCTACTCACAGCTGCAATGCCTGCTTTGCAGGCAGCTCCCTCAGTAATCTTGGCTCAAGTCAGATGGTGGTATAGGATGGAAGAAAATATATCCCAAACCACATGTGTTACAAAATGGGAACAAAACTAGATATCTTGCCAAGTTTTGTGGAAAGGAGCCCAGAAGGGAGGTAGGATAAATATTAACTAGCTGAATCATCTATTAGAGTACTCTGCCTGGATATGTTTCCCTCATGTACCTCCTCTGTGTTCCTACTGAAGGAACTCTGGGCTTTATCACATCATGATGGATAGTACTGGCGTTCTTGAGTTTGCTACATCATGTTCCTCTAGTAGTAGAGAGTGATTTAATCAAGTGCATCCCCCTGGAGAAAGAGGGAATAACACAGCACGCCTGGAGGAAGAAACTGTAGAAACTTGACTTTGCTTCATCCTGTGCGTTATGCCTTTTCTCTTCGTTTTAAAAACAGACTCGCTCTAGTTTCTGCTCCCTCCAAAAAACCCAACCTCTCCCTGCTTCCTGCTCAAAAGCTGCTCTTTTGAGCTAAAATGCCCCTTGCTCTCTTTGGCATCCTTCCTTGTAATGAGAAATCTAGGCAGAACCACTTCAAATCACCAAAGCTTCACTTGAACCTCACCACTACTACTACTACTGCTACCACCGCCACCGCTGCTAATACTCCCCGCTGTACCCCTCTTTTAAGATCTTTTATCTTCCTTTTCCTTTTCTTCTTTCTTCCTTTTAATCCTGAAGCCAGCCAGTTTCAATCACAGCCGAGGAACAATGGCTTTGGCATTGGCAAAGACGTGGTGTCCAGATCTGTTATTGCTGGGGATGGCTCAGCTGTGAGGAGGAGGCCGGACTGAAGACGCCCTGTCAGCAGCACATCTGTGATTCCACTTTCCTGCACGGGACTCAGTTGCAGAAAACAAGCGTGTGGTTGTCTCACTGTGAGTCTGGACCCCAAGTCCCCTTCAGTAACTCAAGCGTCATGGGCCCCAGACTTCTAGGATCTCTCTTTGCAGCTTGCACGCGAGGCCAAGCAGTTCCAGCAGCTGACACGCCACACGTCCCAGGGAGGATGCCTGGTTGCACCTGCTCCACCATCAGGTATGAAACTTTCTAGGGCACCTTAGATGGGTCAAGGTCTGGGCACTTTTGGGTCCAGTCACATCCCGCAAGAGCCCTCATGTCTCACACCCTCGATGGCATCTCACCATGCAGGGATCTGTAACACAGTTGGGGAGTTGTGTGACCAAAGCAAAGGTTGGTGTTACCCGTGGACTACAAATGTGCTAATCAGGATATCACTAATATTAGTTTTTCTTAAATGCACGTATAAGCATACTCAACTACTGTAACACAAACAGTATCCAAGACCTGTAACACTGTGATGGCACAGCCAGACACATTTTGTGGCTGAGTAGGTGAACCATGTAATCAGCAAAGGGGCAAAGGTGGGTGAGGGTGCAGGTGCAGAAGGAAGGTTTTCAAGTGGCTAAATGTTTCCAGAAGATAAGCACAAGGAACTGCAAATAAGAAACATCCCGAATACACAGTAGCAAAACCAAAACCAAGATTAACAGCATGAGGAACAGAGGCTCCCTCCACCCCACTTTGGGAGAGAGGCAATAACATAAAAACATCAGGCACAGTGGAGGAAAATCGGAAGAGGTAAGACAAGTCCTGACCTCTCTCCAACAGCTCTTGAGCCTCATCACCTTCCCCTCTGTGACTAGAAGCCTCTCAGGACCGTACCCGGCCATTCTTAAAGCATCAGCTCCACGGTACTCGCAGCTTATTGAGCACAGAGCTACAGACCCACAGGGTGGGAAATGAAGACAGCATGAAGAATATTGTGTAAGAATGAATCATTGGCAGGAACTGCATTGTAAAGGAATAGATCGCCAACTCCTCAGCTGATAGATAAATACACGTGTATTGAGGCATCAGTCCTGGTTTGGGTCGGGTGGTTGACTCCAAGCCTGCCTTCACAGGTCTCCATGATTCTTCCCTTCAGAAGTCACTGCAGGACACGTTCTCAGAAAAGTTGGGGAGACCTGACAGCCTTCACTGGGTTTCCTCTGGCACTGAGGAGACGCAGAGGAAAAGAAGCTGCGAGAGGTGCCGCTGTGCCCGTCATGCAGCCTCACCTTAGCCTGCTTTCCCCTTGCCAAGCACATTGGGAGGGGAAAAGGGGAGGTCCCGCTCAGGGGCTGCTGTTTCTAGGAGCATGTGGTGTGCTCCCAGGGGCTGCTTAAGCCAGCTGGACCCCAGGAGAGCGGCAGGCCTTGACCGCCCAGTGTCACCCAGGGAGGGGTGGCCCGTCAACACACAGCAGGGCCGAGTCTCCAGCTGGGGCAGAGGGCAGAGGGGCTCTGCTCCCCAAACAGACCTTCCTCCCTGAGGCGGCGACCTTGCAGGGACCTCGCAGTGTCCTGAAGGTCTTCCACAGCTTTGCCTCCCTGACCAGTCCCACCAGTGAGCTTGCAAAGGAGCTGCAGAGACAATCAAAAGCTGTTCCTCTGCTGGTGGTCCCCAGGCTTTCCCGGGCTACCTCGTGCTGTCAGGATGCAGGCAGCTCCTGTGGCCAAAGTGGCAGCCCCTCTGGATAGGTAGCCCTTGTGTGCCCACTGCTTCTCTTCCCTCTCCCTGCCCTGCCCAGCACTCTTCATCCCCATTGCCCCCACTTGCCCGCAGCGAGGGCAGGCAGCACTTCCCCCCTGTTCCACCTCGGTGCCTTCCGTTTGCACCAAGAACACGGACTGCGCACCCCCTGCACAACCCCATTGATCCTCCGCGTGTGGCAGGGATGGGGGACGCTATGCAGCTGAGGGGGCTCATCCCCAGCCTCCCCCAAACTGAGTGCCATGACACCTTGCTTGGAGGGGGAAGACTTAAGTAAAATTGAGCAAGTCCCACATCCAAAAAAACAGTTACAGCGTAAGCGTCCTTGCCGAAGCCTACCACTCCATCACCCCATAGCAATTCCAAGACCTTCTGGTGGCTGCACTGCCTGTGGGCTGCCCAGAGCTTCCCAAAGCCCTTTATTAAGCCAAAGGCATTACTGTCCCCAGCCAGAAAGCAGGAGGACAGCTACCTCCAGTGGCTGGAGGGGAGTACAGCTAGCCGGACTGCAATATCCGTGAATCTGTGCCCACTGCCTTCATTTTCAAAGACACTTTTAAAAACTCCAAACCCAAAACAAGAAAACACGGCCAAAACTATGGTCCGTGTTGTACTACTGTGGGGAGGTGAGGAGACCAGAGGAGAAGGGAAAGAGGAGGAGAGCTGGGGGAGGGGAGGAGCAGCTGCGTGGTTCTTTGTTGCTGGCTCAGGCTAAACCACAACATAAGGCTTCCCTCTAAATTGGAATCAATATTTCAAATATCTCTGAGAAGGCAAAAAGGCGTCTCTCTGCAACTTAGCAATACAACATTTCTCCCGTATTTTAATTTTCCTAAGGGGAGATATCTTACATAAGACTTGTTGATATCATTCTTAAAACCAAAGGCATTCATATATTCAAACTTAGCTAATTTTCTTGTTTGGCCTCTGACTATTTTTTAGCGGAGTTGGCAGTGGTAGGTAGGCCTATTACGCTAATTCTATAGTAAAAAGTCCAATTAACTTTCCTACCCTTATTTAGGGTCAAGATCTAGGTTCACTTAGATAAAAGACTTCAAAGTAAAACAATCACTGAAGCTCTCAGGGAACTTTTCAAGCATCTATTTAGGTCCTCTATTAATAGTTCATGTTCTTTAGTCTGGTTCTAATTTGGCAGACTAGCACCATTTCAAGCGACAGCGTATTAACTAATTAGGAAAACAAAAGACTAGACAGAGTAATATCACTGATATTACTCCCCTGTAGAGAGGTGTGATCATGTATCAAATTTATGGAAAAGTTCTAAAAAATCTGCCAGGTAATTGTAAAAGTCTATGGCCATTGTGACCCTGTTTTGTGGAAAAGCAGCACACCTCAGTGTTGAAAACAGTCCTTTCAGACCATCCCCCTTGAAGGCCAGGGAAGGCAGATGTTGCACATGCTCTTTTAGCAGAAAGACCACGTTAAAATGCTGAAACCATCAATGAGATGGAGGGACTTCAAGCTTAAGCAGAGAGACATGTGGGACAAATTCGCTTCTCTTTGCAGTGCTTTTAAATGAAGGACTAAACATCTACCCTACTGCCCCTTCTCTGTCTCCACAGGAACTCTGTACAGATTGCTCTAGTGCAGGGGATCGAATTAAGCTTTTGTGGTGGAAAGTTTCCCTGGGTCTGCAAGAAACCACAGCTTTTAATCACTGCTTGCAACCTGCCTCCCTGTACACACAAAGCTTTGCCAGGCTGCTCTCAGCAATTGCCATCTGTTGCACACTACTAAGAGAAGACTGATACCTCATCTGCAAAAGCCAAAGCCTCCAATTACTTAGAATTAGCTAATCCAAAATGAAAAGAAGGCAAAGTCTTTTGGGGCTTGGCAGGAATGCCCAGCTCTCAAATACATTGCCCTTCCAGGTTGCAATGCCTGGCAAGAAGACTGATGATGCTGCGTGTCCCTCTCGGGGCAGTTTGTGAAGCCATGCCCTGCCCAAAGACCCAGGAGGCTCTGGAGCACTTATGCTGGTCAGGCCCTACAGCAGCCTTAGATCTGCCTTGCTCCAGGGCTCACATCAGACTATGCTGCAGCACGTGGCAGTGGTCACTTCAGGGGGAGACACAGGCAAAAGGTCCAGGGCACCCGGAGGGTCACTGGGGTAGTCCCCTCCTGTCTCTAGGCACCTGCACCCTTGCCCTCCCAGAAGGAGCTTTTCCCTCCCTTCCAAACCCCCAGTTCACTCCATGCTGTCCTCCACAAAGGGGAGTCCCAAAAGCCATATGATCAGAGTTTCTTGGTGCTGGCGACTCCTTCAGGCTCAGACCCTAGTGGCAGACCAAACCTGGACCTGACAGCATATGGTCATGACCCCTGTGAGGCAGCAAGGTGCTTCTGCGGTAGAGTCAATCACTGCTAGCCCTTCCTGGGGTGCATCTGCACGGAGACACAGGTACGGGATGTCAGGGTTGTTGCGAGAAGCCCAGGAGGGCAGGAAACAACAGCTGGGGCAGGCTATGGGTGTGATAAGAGGATGGAGTTTGAGAGTTTTGAAGCAGAGTTTTGGGTGATGTGGGGACCCTGGGACAGGTTTTGGTGACCAATGCCAGGGTTGGGCATCTCTGGAGGCACCTGGGCATCATTTGGGATCTTTGCAGGGCCTGGGATATGATTTGGACATGTTTGGGGGAAGTCTCCATGGGCTGTGAAGCAACGTTGGATATTCAGGGGTTTGGGGGCAGGTTTGGGGTGTTAGGTGTCTCTTGTGAAGGGTTTGCCAGTGTTTGAGGGCCCTGGGGCACTAGGGGCCACTTGGGCTAGATTAGGGAGTGTTTGGAGAGGTCTGGGGAAGAATTTGGAGCTCATTGATGGCAGTTGGGCAGAGTCTAGGGACTGATGACCTTGAGGCTTCTGAAGCAAGTTAGCAGGGTGTTTCAGGACCCAGATACCAGATTGGCAGAGGTTGTGGGTATTTGGGCAGGGTATGTGTGGGCCTTTGGGAGCCCTGGGGCAGGGTGTGGGTTGGATTGCAGGAGGGCTTTAGGGGACATGAAGCTGGGTCTGGAGCTATTTAGGGGCACTTGGGCCAGGTTTGTGGGTGGTTTGTGGCTCTGGGGCAGAGTCTGCGACTCTTTGGGGTAGGGAAGTTTAGAAGAAGGGTTTGTGTTGTGGCCTGGGAGTAGGCTTCTGGGGATTGTGGGTGCACACAGTCAGGGTTTGGGGGTGTCCATGGTCAGATGACAGATCTGAGATAGGGTTTCAGGTCTTTGAGTGTCCTGAGGCAGGTTTTGGTGATGGTTTGGAGCCCTTGGGCAGGACTGTGGGACACTGGGAATATTTGGGCACTGTGTAGAGCAAATGGGATACTTGAAGCACAGTTTGGCAGGGGGTTGGGGAAGTCTTACAGTGACTTGAAACAGGGTGCGGGGATCTTTGGGAGAACTTGCACAAGGTTTGGGGGGACTGGGAATGCTGGGACAAGGATCAGGAGTGTTTGGGAGGGATCCTAGGAGCCTGTGAAACAGTTTTGTTGGTGAGGATTTTTTGTTTATTTGTTCGTTTTGTTTGTGTTTTTTTTTTTTTTTTTCCCAGCACTGGGCCAGATTTTAGGGTCCTTGGGGCATTTTGGCAGGCTTTGGGGGAACCTGGCACAGGATTTGGGGGCTGGAAAACATCTCTGGAGGACCCAAAGCAGGATTTGGGGTGTTTGTGCAGGTTTGGAGATCTTTGGGTACTATTTGTAAGGGTGTAAGGGTCTTCAGTAGCCCTGGTCATGGATTTGGGGGGGGTAACTGAAGGTATTTTTGGGTTCCTGGCATACGCTTTGGGGGTTTTCAAGCATGAGACAGGTTTGGAGTTATTAGGCCCACTGGGGAGGGTTTGGGGCCTTCAGCACTGCTAGATTTTGTGGCACCGTTTGGGGTCCTGTGGTAGGGTTTTGGGGAGGTTTCTGAGTGTCTTGAAGTAGGGCAAGGTTTGCTTGGGGGCCTAGGTTCTTTGTGGAAAATTGGGTAGGGTACAGGGTCTCTTGGAGGAAGCAAGAATATTTGAGGTTTGGTGGGAGCTTCGGGACAGTGTTTGGACCCTTTGGCATGGCCTGAAAGAGGTTTGAGAAGCTTGGAAACCAGGTTTAGGGTGTTTGGGGCCACTTGGGCCATTTTAGGTGGGTCTTTGGGGGCACTTGGATTTGATATGTTTTGCTGGCTGCAGAGCAAGGTTTCAGGGTGTTTGGGAAAAGTCTTTGGGGACCTGGGACAAGTTTGGGGCTGTTTGGTGGCTCCTGGGAAGGACCTGTGGAAGTTTTGTGGCCTAGAGGAAAGGTTTGTGGGGTCTTTGGGGGAAATCAGGGTCTGGGGGTCTTTGGAGGAAGACTTTCAGGGGCTGGGATTTTTGGGGGCTGTGAGGAAGGTTTGGGGGACTTTGGGGTGTACTTGGGTAGAGTTTGCAGGTATTCATGACCCCTGTATACATTCTCTGAGGAGCGTTTGGTGGTATTTTGGGACCTCAAAACAGGTTTTGGGAGTGTACTATGACAGGACTGGAGAATACTGGGGATTCTCAGGTAGGATGTAAGGGTAAATGGCAGCACCCCGGAGCAGGGTTTAGGGTGTTGTGGGCTGCTGGCATAGGGATGGTGGTGTTTGGGGGCATTTAGGCAGTGTGTGGGGCAGTGAGGGGGATCCAAGAGCTGTTGAGAAAGGTTTTGGCGGGGCCTGAAGCAGCGCTGGGGGCTTGGGGGCCGTGGGGCAACTTTGGGGTCTTTGGCGTTAAGTCAGGCAGGGATTCAGGACCCTGAAACTGAGTCTTTGTGGGCCTCGAGCAGAGCTTTGGGTGTTTGGGGCCCTGGAACTGTTTTGGGTTTTTCTGGCGGCAACTGGGCCGGTTTGGGTGCGTCCAGGGACAACTGAGTACCCTGTGGCAGGTGTGGGAGTCTTTTTAAATTAAAAGTAAGACTATTAAGAGCTGGCTCAGTGCTGCTGGGACATGTTCTGGGGTCGGCTCTGCCGCTCCCCTAGTCCCCGCAAGCAGCAGACACCTCAACGCCGGCGGCCACCCGAAGAGCAGCGCCCGCCTGCCCGCGCCATAACCCGCCCCTGCGCGCCCCCGCTGTTCTGCCACTGCGCCTGCGCCGGCTGTCGGGGTGGGTGGGAGCCACCGGACACGGGTCCTGAAGCTGCGCACTTCCGCAGGGCGGGTGGGCGTCCGCCACCCGGGGCTTACAGAGGGCAGGTGCAACGCGCGGTGGCCCTGTCCGTCCCCTGGAGGCTGGTGGCTGTAGGGGAGCAGTCGTGGTGCGCGGCCACGGCGGAGCAGCTCCCGGCTACGCTCACTCCCCGCTGACACCGATCCGCAGCAACGCTGTGCTGCCTGCCAGTGAGCAGCGGCGGCAGCCGGTCACTTTTGTTGTAACCGAGGCGCGAGGAAGCAGGGAGCGCTGTCAGTGGTAGCGGGTAGGCATGAGGCGCACCAAGCTGTGCTGCGGGTCGCCCCGGGTGAGACCACTCGCCTGAATGCACGTCCCCATGCTGCGCTTGCGCAGCACTGTTCCGGCGGGTTGGGGGGCCGGGGGGGGGCGGAGTGCGCATGCGCCGGACTGTGGCCGCAGTGCCGGGGGGGGACAGTGCGCATGCGTGTCGATCTGCCCGCGGTACTGCAGTTGACTGCAAGGGGGGCAATGCGCGTGCGTGTGGATCTGCCCGCAGTACTGCGGTTAACTGCAGGGGGCAGTGCGCATGCGCTTGGGTCTGCCGGCGGTGGTGAGGACACGATGAGCGCATGCGCATGGCTCTGCCCGCAGTCCCACGGACTGAGCGCAAGGGCATAGTGCGCATGCGCATATCGCCGCGTGCAGGCTTGGGCCGGTGTAGCAGTTGGCATGCATGAGGCGGCTGCAGGGACACGGGGAGTAACCTCCAGGTGGACATTGCAACATAGCAGATAGCTTAGCGAGATACCGAAACCCCGTCACAAGTGAGAATCGTATAGATAAGAGGCTCCCGAACGATAATACTAGGGCAGCTCACCTTAGAAGTAGCAGAGAACTGGTCTCGCTGCTCAGAGCTCAGCCAGATAAGACTATGAGCCTTCCTCCAGAAGACAAAAGGGAGATACTTATGATAATTAGTTCCTGGAAATAATTACCATAGGTGTGCCTATTCCCAGCCTACACTGATGAATATGTATGCCTTTGCATCATAAATATACACTTGCTTTATGATACGGTGTGGAAGTTTGGAGGAGTGATGCCCCTAGCACCCAGCGCTGCAATAAACATACCTGCTTTATAACTCTCCGTGAGCTGTAGAGTTTGTTTCCGCCTGTCAGCAGCGACCGCGGGGCGGCAGCCAGCGAGCCAGAGGGCAGGTAGTGCACGCCCGGGGAGGCAGAAGGCCGGGGCAGGCTGGGAGGAGGCAGGGAGCAAGGGGGAAACACTGCCTTGGGGCAGGAATGCCCGACAGGGAGCAGGCCAGAGTGAGAGGGCGAGAGGAATCAGGGGAGTGGAAAGTACGGGTGGAGTGAGGACACTGGGACCGAGGGTGGGAGGGACCAGGAGAGGGAAGGGGATGGTGGGACAAAAAGTGGAACAGAGAATGAAACAGGGATAAGGAGTGGAGGAGGGTTGGGGAGGACAAAAGGGAGATGGGATAGAGAAAGATCGGTGGGAACAGAAGCATAGGAATGAGAAGCCAAACAAAAGGATAAAGAAACAAAGTCAGAGGGCCTGGCAGAGGGATAGAGAAAAAAGTTGGGTTGCAACCAGAACAGGGGCAGACTGAGAAAACCAGGGAGTAGGACAGATACAGAGAAGAAAAGGGATGGAGAGCAGGAAAGAGGGACAGGGCGAGATGGACACTGAGATGGGGAAACAAGTGTAGAGGTGGGCACCAGGATGTAAGAAGAGGAGATTCCCAGTACTGGGGTGTCTCTGGAGCACATGCTCTCACTGTGGCTTGGGGATACCTACCCCCGGGTCAGGATGGTGACAAGGCTGTTCTCTTACAGCTGCAGGGAGCAATTGCAGCTGCCTTTTCCTTTTCTGCTCTGCCTTAAGTGCTCATCCCCTCTGGGAGAGCTGTGGGACCCAAATTAAGGTAGGGTCTGCCCAACTGCCCTCCTCAGTTGTAGCCTTTGGAGACCTCTTAGGAGACTAAAAGTACAAGCTGATTGACAGCTAATTGCATGTAATTGAGAAACCGGTAAACTGATTTGATTCTGGCTGGTTTTAAGCCATGTGAGTTGAGCACTGTTCCCTTGTGACATCAGAGGAGTCAGAATTTAGGGAGCAGCTCTGGGGAGAGACAGGAGTTCAATTAGCATTGTTTCATGGGGCAGTGTTAGAGGCTGTGGTTACCCCAGGGAGAACGTGCCCTGGCCCCTGGCCTTGTTTGTACCCATTTTGGCTTGTCTTGGGGGACACATCATCCTGTCACTACATAGTACTACTCTTGGTAAAATAAGCCCTTGATGATTTGGGTTTGTGGCCTGGTATGGGCCTATTTCTAGCATCCGCAAGCTGTAAACACTCAAGAACCAGGTCTGACACCTTCATGCACAAGTAAGCCTTCACATTTCACAATCGTTGTCTCTGAAAGGTGCATCGCCCTAGGCTGCTCATTAAACTCGTGGCCTTCTGTCCAGGGATGTGGAGTTACTGAAAAAGAAACAGATGAGGAAACCCAGGTCAAAACAGGTGACGTCAATTAGCTGGGAGTAGCTGAAAGCATAGTTTTTTGACAACTCATTGGTCTGGCAAAATAGTTGAAGTGTTTAAATAAGCTATGGATGCATGTCACCATCAGGAAACATCCCCCAGCCTCCATGGGAGACAATGTGCTGCAGATTTACACCATCCACAGCATTCAGCAACTTCATGGGAAGAAAGAAATTTGGCCTTGTTCAAAGCTGTAGTAGAAGTCAAATACACTTTGGGAGTCTTGGCTGGATGAATGGAGCAGGGTGTCTGTCTTGGAGTAGCAAAAATCCTTTTTCTTCCAGCTTCATTAGCAATGTTGGGATTGCTCAGCATGTCACATTGCAAAGGAATCCCTTTGCTCCAGATACTGATGTGCATAAAAATGCACTGTGATCCATTCAGTCATTGGTATAAATGTGTAATTTTGGTGGTGTTGCTTTTTTTATCTAAAAGTGCAAAAAAAGTCTTGCTAATCTGCAGTCTTATGGTCTTCATCTCTTTCTGGACCTTAGGCCCCAAACACGGTGGTTTATTCCCCTTCTAAAGAGTTGCTGCAAGCAGCAGCACAAGGACTTTGTCCGGAGTGCATGGTTGCTCTTGCTCTGGTACTATTATGTAGCAGTCAGCATGGCTTCACCATGGGCAAATTGAGCCTGCATAGTCTGGTGACCTTCTATGGTGGAGCAACTGCATCACTGTAAAGCCTTTGGCACGATGCCACACAACATTCTTGCCTTTGAATTGGATTGATATAGATTGGATGGATGGCCTGTCAGATGGATAAGGCTGGATGACCACATTCAAAGAGTTGCAGTCACAGGTTCAATGTCCAAATGGAGATAAGTAACAAGTGGGGTCCCTCAGGGGTCTACACTGGGACTGGTACTGTTCAATATGTTTATTAGTAGCATAGACTGGATTGAGTGCAACCTTAGCAAGTTTGTGGATGACACCAAGCTAAGTGGTGCAGTTGATAGGCTAGAGGGAAAGGATGCCATCCAGAGGCAACATGACAGGCTTGAGGAGTGGGCCAGTGTGAACCTTGTGAAGTTCTACAAGGCCAAGTGCAAGTTCCTGCACCTGGGGGCAATGCCCATTGTCAATACAGCCTGGGGCATTAATGGATTGGGAGCAGCCCTGTGGAGAAGGACTTGGGGACATTGGTACATGAAAAATGAGATATGAGTCAGCAATGCCTGCTTGCAGGCCAGAAAGCCAATTGTACCCTGGGCTGCCTAAAAAGAAGCACGCCCAGCAGATCAAGGGAGGTGATTCTCCCCATCTACTCTGTTCTTGTGAGACCCCACCTGGAGTACTGCATCCAGCTCTGTGTCCCCTGCTACAAGAAAGACATGGACCAGAGGAGGGCCACAAAAATGATCAGAGGGCTGGAAGACCTCTCCTTTGAAGAAAGGCTGAGAGAGTTGGGGTTGTTGAGCCTGGAGAAGGAAAGGCTCTGATGAGACCTTATTGTGGCCTTTCAATGTATAAAAGTGAGCTTATAAGAAAGATGGAGAGAGACTTGTTACCAGCACCTGTATTGACAGGACAAGGGGCAATGGTCTTAAACTAAAAGAAGGTATATTTAGATTAGATATATGGAAGATTTTTTTACAATGGGGGTGTAGAGACACAGGAACAGGTTGTCCAGAGCAGTTGTGGATACCCCATCATTGGAAGCATTCAAGGACAGGTTGGATGGGGCTTTGAGCAATCTGATCTAGTGAAAAATGTCCCTGCCTACAAGAAGGGAGTAGGACTGGATGATCTTTGAAGTTCCCTTCCAATCCAACCATTTTATGATATGGGGGATGGGGGTGTGGGTGTCTGGGGGAAGTGCTCAGGGACCAGCTGCCAGTGAAATGGGTGTCTCTGAGTCAAGGACTTCCTCTTCTGCCTCCTGTCATAGGAATCAAGCCCTTTACCTCACCACTGAGTTCAACTGGCAGCATCCTCTTGTAGTTTTTACCCAAATGCCACTGGGTAGTGGTTTATCTTTCAAAAACTGCATAGGGTGTCCCTCTGCAGGACTTGCTTAGGACTTCAGAGGACAAGCATTGTGTTCTACCATGCTTTCTACTTGAAAACCAGTTCTGCCATTTGAAAGGCATCATCAGGCACAGCTGGTCGCCAGATGCACATCAAAGCAGGCTCTGTGTGCTGAGAACAGAGTACTCAGGGCTCTGGTTATCAGTACTGTCACCTCCTGTAGGAAAACTCTTCTCTCGTTCTGCTACATCCCCAACTCAGGGGCTTGGAGGGAACAGACATAGGAGAAGAAAAATACGCTGTTTCCATTGCCACATAAACACACAGCAGCACTGTCACAACAGGAAGATCTGTAAGCAATACTGTAGCATCAGTAAAAAGACAAAACCAGACCATAGTCCATCACAATGGCAGATACTTTCCTAAGCCTCTGACTGAAAACTGCCTCATCTTCACCTAAAACTTAAAGCCAAAGATGTGCTTTGCAGCCTGTTCACTCACAGAGAGACCAAAGAAATCATGTAGAAAGACTTCAGGCTTGTATAAATCAAATACACATGCAGGTTTCTGTCTTACAGTGGTGTTTGTCCTGGGCCTTAGAACCAAGACCACTCCATGTGAGTGATGACATTAACAGGGGGTAAGAACTTGAAAATAAAATAATTGCATCTGCCCCTGGCTGTCCTCCCAAGTTGTTCAAATAATCCCTTCAAATCAGCATGGCAACATCACTAACATATACTGAGATGGTCCGTGTTTATGGATAAGTCCACCTTGATTTGTCTTCCACTCATGAACCCTCTAAAAGTAACTATTAAGAGCGCAGCCTTGAGGGAAGACAAAGGTATTAGGTGAGTGAGTAAGCAACCAAACAGCACTACATTCGCAGCAAGGCTTGTAGATTTTCATCTAAGTCGATTTACAGTAGACTGGGATCTTCCTTCCCATGGAAACCTTTGGTGTCATGCAAACACAGTTTCCACATGGGGTATTGTCAGTTGGGGAAACTGAAACGGAAAGTTTACTTTCTTTCATCCCCTTCCAAATAAGCAGTTCACCATGCTGACTCATACCGCAGTGGTCCCAGGTTTGCTGTGCCTTTACTTGATACTTGTGATGTGGTTATCATCATAACACCCATCATTGGTCGGCAGCTTTTTTAAACTTGTATTCTTTTTGGCGTTTCTCATTTCTACCATTTTTCATGTTTGTCTTGTTAGTGCAAGTCAAGGCTGGCTATCTGCATGCTCAGATATATTGGTATGTCACATACACAGACCTTCCAGCACCTTATACTTCCACTCTTTTCCCCAAACCTTGCTCTTCAACAGAGCAACATCCCTCATGTTGCACCATGGCTGAGTCACCCTGCAGAGAGGTTTCATAGGTGTGGCTATGCCTCGTTGCAGGGCTCTACATAGCCTGTTTATAGGGTGTTACAGTGGGGGAAGGAGAAGAATGAGGAGTTAAAACACGTAAAACTCTGTAGTGTTCAAGCTGCAGTAGTTCAGTGCCAATCCTACCTAAGGAGAAAGGTGGAAACATTTGAGAGAACTGTCAGTCCAGGAGTGTAAGGAGCAATGTTTTTAAACTAAAAAAGGGTAGGTTTAGATTAGATATAAGGAAGACATTTTTTATGATGAGGGCGGAGAATCACTGGAACATGTTGCCCAGAGAATTTGTGGATCCCCCACATCCCTGGACCTCTTTAAAGGTCCTTTCCAACTCAAACCTTTCTATGATTCTGTGGTTGTGTGAACTGGAGAGCCTGCTACATGTTGTAACTTGGTTTTAAATAGTCGTATGAACAAGCAAGGCTGCCCATCTGGTGCACTTGCCTGCAGGCAGAGTGGATGTCCTCCTCTGTCCTGACTCTTGCACTTCATCAGCATTTTGAGTTTGGCTGCTGCTTGCATATACATAAAAGTGGTGACTAAAACTAAACAGGAGCATTGTGACTCAGCTTCAAAGGAGGCATTTAAACTATAGGAATCAGTCAAGGTACAATTTCCTAGTTACGGCTTTTGGAAATGTTTGTATGGAAAACCAACAGCTTTTCAGCTGCTCCATCAGCCCTTCATTTGGCCTATTTATTTGTCTTCCACCTTGCAACTTACAGATTATCCAGACTGTTATAACTGCTTAGAACTGAGAAGTGGGCCACATTAAGGTGTCTCGCAGACAAGGTTTCTTGCCCAAGGGCAAGGGAAATGACAGGATGTCTCTGAACTAGACTCAGTAGAGAAAGGGATGCAAGTTTCTGAAGTTTCTGATCATAAGGTGGTTTACAATCAACAATAATCCTCACTGTGTTCACATCAAAAATATGCAAAGGAACTAGAACCCAAACCTACAGTGGGTAAAAAAGCCTGGGGCTGAGCCAGCAGGAAGCAATTAATGCCTCTCAACTTTAGTGATGTGATATTTTGGATTTGCTTTACAATGTAACCTGAGAGGATCAACAGGGATCTTAAAGTCAATGGGTACTGTCTTCAACTTTTTGTTTGTGTTTTTATGGCAACTTTCTGTATGGTTTACAGAACTGGTGATATTGTAATTGACCTACTGGATAAAACTAGATAAAACTTAATATGTTGCATTTGTTTTGAGAAATACACATTAACCATGTCTTTGTGCCAAGGTCTTCCTTTTCTAGGGAATTTTAGTAGTAAGGAAGCATGTATTTCCCTGGAAACACATGTCTTCTGTCACTTCTTCACTAAGAGTTGGGAGGGCCCCGCACAGGGTCGGCACTGACAGCTGCTCTTGAGGCATAGCTGCAGAGTCTCAGCACAGTCAGTTTCTAAGCTTGTGCCAGTGCCACTGAGCATTTATTACTGTACAAAACTGTGCCCAAAACAAATACAACTTACAGTACGCCAATATCTACAATTCTTCAGTGCCAAATGTCTGGTCTGTAATCCCTTTGCAGAACCAGTCCTAAATCACTATCCCTGCACCCTGCTCAGCCTTGAATGTCAAGCAAGTGTCAGAGAGCGCAGCCCCAGGCAGCAGAATGCTCTGCCTGCCAGAAGAAACTACATTTACTGTCTCCTTGCTAGTAGCTCAGCCTGCTTGAGAGAGCAGGGAACAGTGCCTGTACATGCACAGTTTCCAGTACACCATTGCAGTCCTGGCCCTGAGCATCAGCATATAGTGAAAGGCTGTGGTTTCCTCTTGCTCTACGAATGCTTTGTTACACAGTCTTTTTCAAAGCAGTACATTTGTGGAGAAGGAGGAGGTGGCTTTCCCATGCTGGAGGCGCTGTGAGGCCTGGGTCTCACACGGAGCAATAGCAATAGAACAGAACAGGACACCGTTGGAGCATCATGGGGCCTGGCCCACTGCTCATGCGGAGCCTCTTTGCCCTGATTTGGCCATGATGGCCTCGCACGGCCCCTTTCCCATGTGAAGGTTGCCATGGGGCCTGGCCCTGTGGTCCTGCAGGCCCCCTTTGCCCTGGTCTGATCACCATGGAGACAAGCCTTCTGGCCCTGCTGGCCTCCTCCATGGGGCCTAGCCCACTGCTCAGGCAGGGCCTCTTTGCCCCGCCTTGGCCGCCATAGGGCCGGGCAAGCCGCTTGGAGCGGGACAGAGGCCGTGGAGAACCCAGGCAAGGCCCCACAGTGCTCAGCTCTATGAAGGAGGCACTGACAGAGCAGAGGGTCAGGCCCCATGGGGCTCAGCTCAGAGCAAAGAGGCCCTGCACAAGACAAGAAGGAGGAATACGCTGCTGCTCTTGGACACAGGCTTTTTTTCCACTCTTCCACCTCCAGCCTTGGCACTGGCATTTCTTCTCTCCCACTTGGAAAGGACCCCTCTTTAGCAGATGGGCACTGTCACTCCCCCAGCGCCCCTCACTGCCACCCATTGCATGCTCTCTGCAGAACTTCATCCAGCACAGGCCCTCTCTGCTGTGAGTGAACCCTGCAAGAAGTGGCAGTATATCTTCTCTGTGCTCTTCTGGGCCCCTTGCCCTCCTCTCATACACCACTCTGTAAGCCCTTCTGCAGCCAAGCTGGCCATGCAAGATAAGGGGAGACACAGAAGGTGGCTGCTGGGTTTGGCACCAAGAGCTGCTGCCAGGCTCCAAATCAAGACCAGGGTTCCAATGCCAGGCCCACGGGTGGGGAGAAGCGGAGTGGGTTGAGGCTCTGCGGGCAGGCAGGCAGAAAGCAGCAAGAGCAGGCCAGACCCCAACCGATCTGGGGCTGCACTACAGGTCAGAGGTCTGCCCTGGGAAGACAACTCACCTGCAAGACATAGGTTCTCCATAGGTTCTCTTTGGAGTTGATATGATGCATGAGAGCAGCCACCCTCAGGGAGGTCTCATGGGGTCTTACTATGCTCCTCAGGCTCAGGAAGAATTCGTATTCGCTCTTGTGCAATCTGCTATTGCACTCTGACACAAATCAATGACTTCTTTTGGAAGAGTTTTTCTCCCTCTTTATTTCCCTCTGGTTTTTTGTTTTGTTATTTTTTTGTTTGTTTGTTGTTTTTTTTAGTGTCCATATCCCTTTGCCCTCTCAGTTTCCTTCTCAGTTTTGTGGCAAAAATCAAGATAACCCCAGTCAGCTACCAAATGATGGCAAAATTCAACCTGAATCACTTGTGTAACTTCTACCACTTTTCCGCTTTTAAATCTGGGTAGTCTGCCAAATGTACTTTTTGACAGCGGAAATTTCTTTAGAAAGCAAAACAGAACAAGCAAATAGTCAACCACACCACCCTTCCCCTCCCTCCCAAATTTGAAAGATTCTCTTGGAAGCTGTTGAACTAAATGAAATAAGAATGGTTTTCTGAATTGCAACATCTAGAAGTTTTTGCACATTTGGCAACCTTTCCTATATTTTGTACTGGCAGTGCTTTCTCTTTCTGGACTTCACAGGGCATCCCTTCACAGGGTCGTGACAGTCAAGCTCTGGGTTATGCCCAGTTAGGTCTTGAGGACCTCCAGGGCCTCAAGGGGATCCCACTGCCCTTTTGGGCAACCCATTCCACTGCTAAATGATCCTCACAGTGATTCCCCCCCACCCCTTGTCTCCAGCCTGAACTTCTCTGGTTTCAGCTGATGCCACTGTCTCTCACTGGCACTGCTGGGAAGACTCTGTCTTCATCACCTTGGTCTCTTCCCCACAGGCATCAGGGTGTGCTGTTAGGTGCCCTGAGGCCTTTTCTGCTCCATGCACTCAAAGGGCAGGTGCTCCAGCCCCACCATCTCAATGGCCTCCCCTGAGCCCCTCTGGTTTATTGATGTTTGT
Source organism: Pluvialis apricaria (assembly GCA_017639485.1). NCBI lineage: Eukaryota > Metazoa > Chordata > Aves > Charadriiformes > Charadriidae > Pluvialis > Pluvialis apricaria. Next base: position 51,608,147 of record CM030044.1, on the reverse strand, counting down.
CCTGTCTGAGACCCCAAAGAGGACATAGGGCCTAGATGAGGCCTGATGGGTGCTGAGCAGAGGGTATCACCCCTGCCCCTCCGGCTCAGGGAGAAAGATAGGAGAAATCCCTGAGAGAAAGCCAAATGCTGCCTTTGACCCTCCATGGAATGTCATAGCAATGAGCAGATTAGACTAGACTAGGCTAGGCTAGACTAGACTAGACTAGACTAGTTCAGTTGGAAGAGACCAACAATGATCACCTAGTTCAACTGCTTGGCTACTTCAGGGCTAACCAAAAGTTAAAGCATGTTATTAATGGCATTGTTTAAATGCTTTTTAAACAGTGACAGGCTTGGGTCATCAACCACCTCTCTAGGAAGCCTGTTCCAGTGTTTGTCCATGCTCTTGGCAAAGAAGTGTTTCCTAATGTAAAGTCTGAACCTCCCCTGGTGCAGCTTTGAACCATTCCCATGCATCCTGTTGCTGGATCCCAGGGAGATCAGCACCTCCCTCTCCACTTCCCCTCCTCAGGAGGCTGTAGAGAATCATAAGGTCGCCTCTCAGCCTCCTTTTCTCCGAACTAGACAAACCCAGCATGTTTAGCTCTTCCTCACTGGACATGCCTTCCAGCCCTTTCATCACCAGCTTTGTTGTCTTCCTCTGGACACATTCAAGTGCTTTAACATCCTTCTTAAATTGTGGGGCCCAGAAATGCACACAGTATTCAAGGCGAGGCTGCACCATTGCAACATACAGTGGGAAAATCACCTGTTTTGATGGGCTGGCTATGCTGTGTTAGATGCATCACTGCCAGGCCACAGCGCTGACTCATATTGAGCCTGCTATTGACCAGCACCCCCAGATCCCTTTCTGCAGGGCTTCTCTCCAGCCACTCCTCTGCCAATTTATATTTGTGTCTGGCATTCCTCTGTCCCAGGTGCAGGCATTTGGACTTGTTAAATTTCGTCCCATTAATCATTGCCCAATGCTCCAATCTATCTAGATCCCTCTGCAAGGCCTAGTACCGCTCGAGAGAGTCAACAGCACCTGCCAGTTTAGTATCATCAGCAAACTTGCTAATGGTGTATTAAACTCCATTCTCCAGATCATTAATAAAAGCATTGAACAGGCCTGGCCCTAGAACTGGGCCCTAGGAACACCACTGGTGGCTGGTCACCAGCCAGGTGTAGCTTCATTCACTACAGCCCTTTGAGCCCTGCTGTTCAGCCAGTTCTTCACCCAGCGCACCATGTATCTGCTTATCTCTCAGCTTGACAGCTTGTCCAGAAGGATGCTGTGAGGGACAGTATCAAAAGCCTTACTAAAATCAAAAAAACCCTACATCCATTGCCTTCCTTTCATCCCCTAGGTGGGTGACATTATCATAGAAGGATATCACAGTATCGCAGTATCACAGTATCATCAGGGTTGGAAGGGACCTCTGGAGATCATCTAAGTCCAACCCCCCTGCCACAGCAGGGTCACCTACAGCAGATTGCACAGGATGGCGTCCAGGTGGGTTTTGAATGTCTCCAGTGTGGGAGACTCCACCACCTCTCTGGGCAGCCTGTTCCAGTGCTCTGCCACCCTCAAAGTAAGGAAGTTCCTCCTCATGTTAAGATGGAACTTCCTGTGCTCAAGTTTGTGCCTGTTAGCTCTAGTCCTATCACTGGGCACCACTGAAAAAAGACTGTTCTCATCTCCCTGGCACCCTCCCCTTAAGTATTTATAAGTATTGATAAGATCCCCGCTCAGTCTTCTCTTTTCCAGGCTAAAAAGACCCAAGTCCCTGAGCCTTTCCTCATAAGGAAGATGTTCCAATCCCCTAATCATCTTTGTAGCCCTCTGCTGGACCCTCTCCAGCAGTTCCCTGTCCTTGAACCGGGGAGCCCAGAACTGGACACAGTACTCCAGATGCGGCCTCACCAGGGCAGAGTAGAAGGGGAGGATGACCTCCCTCAACCTGCTGGCCACACTCTTCTTGATGCCCCCCAGGATGCCATTGGCCTTCTTGGCCACCAGGGCACATTGCTGGCTCATGGTCATCCTGTTGTCCACCAGGACTCCCAGGTCCCGTTCCACAGAGCTGCAAGACTTTCCCTTTGTGAACCCATGTTGACTGTGCCTGATGATTGCACTGTCCTCGAAATGCCTTTCAACAGCACCGTGTATGTTCTTCTCCGTAACTTTTTCAGGTACTGAGGTTATACTAACAGGTCTGTGGTTTCCTGGGTGTTCCCTGATGCCCTTTGTGTCAATTGGAATAACTCTGGCTAGCATCTGGTCAGTAGCAACCTCGCCAGACTCCCAAGATGTTTGGTAGATGATTGAGAGGGGTCCTGCTGTAATATCCACTAGCTCCTTCAGTATTCTGGGATGAACCCCGTCTGGCCCCATGGACTTACGAACATTCAGCTGATACTACTGCTCCCTTACAATTTCAGTGTCCACAAATGGAAAGTCACTGTTACCACAGTCGTGGTCTTCCAACTCAGACGACCAGCGAGCCCAAGGTCTATCAGTGTTATTATTATTATCAGTGTTCACCCCATCACTCTGCAGACTCCAACCAGGGGATGCTGGGCCGATCCAGCCTCACATCTGACCTGGGGCGCAAGCACTACATCCACCCTGGCTCAAGGGGTGGCAGGAGCTGAACACAAAAACCCATCTGGAGAAGTCACCACGTCCTTTGGTGTCTCCATCAGGGGTGACAGGTGCAATCACCTTCGGCAAATGGACACCCAGATCTTGGAGCTGGAGGTGTTGGTTTAATGGCTCTACAAGTAGGAGAAAATCCCTGAAAGCAAGCCAAGTGCTGCGTTTGATCTGCCGTGGGAGGAAGCAGGGGAGCCCGGAGGACTGGCCAGCAGTACTGGGATCCGGGGAAAGCCTGTGGGACTTTGTCCTGCAGCCTCCAAGGGAGGCATGAGGAGTTATCGAATAAGCCTTCTTGACACATGTGCCTGGAGATGTCTGCCACGGCCAGAGTGACCTGATGCGGCCCTGGAAAGACACGGCTGAGGCCTCGGCGACTGGTGTGAAACACCAATGCCAAGTACGAGACACGTGATGGGGGGATGGAGGGGACAGTGGCCTTGTGGTAACCCTAGACGCATGTGCTGGGGCTGCTGAGCTGCCAGGGGGAGCGCAGCAGGCGAGCACGGCCCGTTGTGAAGTGCCTGCATGATGGACGGTGATGTCACCGAGCGATGGATTCTGATGTCAGTGAGGGGGTGGACTCACAGATATTGCACATCTCCAAGTGATGGACTGCGATGCCCCCAAGTAGTGGATTGTGACCACATGTCACTCGCTGCTTATATCTGAGTGCCGAGTATCACCCAGCTGGCTCTTGCCTGCACTCCAGCTGAGCAAGTATGTGAATTTTGGAGTGTCATGCAACATTGCTGTTGGAGCTGAGGTCGTACCCGGGGTGTTGTTGAGTGCAGATCTCAGTGCCTGACCCCAGAGCCATTAGAGGATTTTCTCCAGCCCTTGCTGGTTCAGGCATCCAGATCACCCAGGAGGAGCACTCGCAGCAGCAGAGGTGAGCTGTGCGGGGAAGCCTCACCCTGGAGAGCTGGTAAGGTTTCCTTTTTGAGGGACCTGGGCATTTCTTCCACTCCTCATTGGGCCAGACAACAGTTGTGGCCTCTCCCTTTTCTAGCGCGACACCCGCTGCTGTAGCAGCAGTGAGAGGGAGTGGCTCAACATTCCCAGCTCTCTCCAGCCCACTGCAGCACATGCAGAGCATGGCCGTGGAGCTGGAGGACTGCTGTCCAGTATGCCTGGGCAGCTGGGAGGAGGCCAGCTACATGATGTCATGCCTGCACCAGTTCTGTTACACCTGCATCCTGTGGTAGGCTGAGAGCAAGCCCAAGTGCTCCTTCTGCAAAAGGAGGGTGAGATCCTTCTTGTACTTGGTACGGGAGGACGGTGACTTTGAGGAGCATGTCATCCCACCACCTGCAGCATCATCAGTCGTTGTCCACCTGACAGGAGGAGCTCCCAGACACCCAGCTGCACATAGCCTCCATCACCCTGCAGCAGCCTGGCCAGCAGCCACCAGGCCGCTACCCTGGGCTCCAGTAGGCGGTTTCAGTGCCTGCGTCTGGACATCCTGCTTCCATGTTTACCCCACTGTCCTCCAGCCGCTACTACCCTGGCTGCATCAGGAGCTGGGGCAGCTCTTTGAGGATCACCAGGAAGCAGCAGCAGTGCAGAGCCTGATCACATCCAGCTTGCGATACTTTGGCCTGGATGAGGACACTCTGATCCAGCTGCTGCAGGCCTCCTTGGGCAGGTGCATGAGTAGCTTCATCCACCAGCTGATTGACACCATCTAGCGCCAGTGCAATGGGGAGGCCCAATGTCAGTTTGGCCTGGGGAAGAGCCATGCTGCCGGGGGGTGGGAGGACAGCCCCGCGGCTGCCCCGAGTCCTGCTGCCTCCTGAGGGGGAGGTGTTCAGCCCTTTGTGGGTGACCCAGCAGCCCCCACTCTGCCCCCATTCCCACCTGTAAGGAGAAATAAGTGGCCTGGGAGGATCCACAGGAGGCTATACCAGGGCCCTCCATGCACAACCGGGGCAGCAAACACTCACTTGGGGGTCCCCAGTGAGCCCCGAAGTGGAGGGCTAGCAGGACCCTTCGCAGCCACCCAGGAAGCCAAGCTGTCATTGGTGACACTGGGAGGGTGCCTCAGAGGCTGGCTAAACCCGGGCCGGGCCGCAGCTGGGGCACACACCAGCCCCTTGTGGTTCTGGCAATGCAAATCTATTTAACATTTAATAAAAGAAAATGAAAGCATGAAAACTGCAGAAAAAGTCTCAGTATTACTAACAATGCCAGTGGCATTGCTATCGCCACCTGTACTGCTTTTCCCCCCTTTTCCTGATGCCATAGCCACCATTTCCTCATGTCTGCTGAGCCCTATGGCCACTGGGGTCAGCCTGGTGGGAGAGTGTGCATGGTAATGCAGCCCTTGGCCAGGAGGGATGGGATTTGGGTGCAGACATATAACAGATACTGTTTTGTTGTTCCCCCATATGGCAAGTGCTGCCCAGCTCAAGGTCTGTATCTCTTCAACTGGTCCCAGGGAAGATGTTTCCAGATGGGGACTCTCCAGGGCCAGCCCGTGCCCCAGGCCTGCCCTTCTCCCCACACCCTCTGCTCCCATGTCCCAGGACTCTGCTCTTCTACCAGCCTGCACTGCCCAGTACAGCCTCACTACGGTGGCACCCGAATCCCTCCTGCACAGAGTCACAATTGTGTACTGCTCTCTGCGTCAACCTAGGGTTGCACCCTGCCAAGGCAGGGGCCCCAAGAGCCCCAAGAAGTTCAACAAGGGGAAGTGCAAAGTCCTGCACCTGTTTTCAGTGAAAGAGGAATGGCTGAGTGTACAGAACAGGCAAAAGAGTCAAAGAAGGTGCAAATGATGAATGTAATTAAATGTATTCAAGTCTTTGCCTTGCCTTGCCTTTGCCTGGCTTGTGAATAAAATTGAGTGGGGAGGTCAAGGAACTGTCCCAGGGGAGCTAGGGTGCATGCAAAATTCCACGGTGGAGAGCCAGCAGCAGTGGGCAGCTGGGGAAGAGGGCACTTAGGGCAGTTCCTGCCTCTGGTGGAAGGGGTTGCAGGAACGAGTGGATCAAAAAGGACAGGAGACTTGCTGGGTTCACCTTCCCTGGCTTCTGCACTGTTGAATCTCCCCAGCCACCTCTGCTGGGAGAAAGGGCAGGAATATGGCAGAGGGACCATGCCACAGGTGCTCGCTGCAAGTTACACTGGCTGCTGAGAGAGAGAGCAGAAAGGGACACAAACTTGTTTAGCTTGGATACAGCTCTAGAGGCACTCGAGTGCAAGCACTGGAAGTGCTGCATACGTGCTGTCTCGAGTTAGGTACAATCTGTGGAGATGTGGAAAGCATCTCCCAGGCAGCATGCTCCCCCTCCTTGTTGTACACACACAGCTGTGTGTGGGGATTGGTAGCGTTTGCTTCTGACCAAGAAAAGGCTCGGAGTGCCTGGGAATGTGAGTCCCAAGCAAAGTAACCAGCCCCTTTGTGTTTGGATTTACTGACCCGGCACTGAGCTGATTTGGCTCCTGGGGACTGGAGAAGCACACGACCAAATGCACTTCTCTCTCCTGGTGGGAAGCTGGTTTAATGCCTTATTACTGTAATTGCCAAATCCATCAGTCATTGCAGGCTGTCTCCAAGACTTCATCCTCTTTCACCCTCTGCTCAGGAAGCCAGATAGCCAGCCTATTTTGACAATGCTTACAGAAAAGTGCTTGGGATTTGTTTATTCTGGACTATATCTCTGGGCATCCTTGTTCCTGTCTTTCTTTAAAGGTAAGCTCATCTGTCATTGTCCAGTTTTGGGGGGGTTTGTTTGTTTGTTTTTCTTTTATTTTTTCTAAACACTAGTCACATCATACCCCAACTCTATTTTCAGAAGGACTTGTATCTGCTTGTAGTTTAAACTTTGTTAGAGTCCAGTGCTGGTTCCACTCAGTTTTGTAATCAGTTTGAATAAGTTTGTGGATCTTACAGTGCTGGACACCTTCTTTTAAAAAAGGAAAAGGTGGGTTGGTTTTTTTTTAATGAAAAGTGAGTAATTTTCTCTTTCAGAAATGAATTGAAATGATTGTGTTTAAAAAGGAATATATTCTTTCTTTCCTTTAAAAATTTAACCTATTCGTGTTTTTTTGAGCATGGAAAATTGTAACTCCAGGCTGGACAGGATGGCTGTGACAACCCTGTAGGTGTGAGGGTGAAATGGTATTGTTCCACAAAGAAAAACTACCAGAAGAAAATTCTTAACTGTTTACTTTCTATGCATCATTTGGGAAGATTTATAGCCACATAAATACATAAATTTACTACTTCTGGTTTGTTTTTATCTTCTAACTTTTAGTACTTTTAATAAGAATACTTCCAGGCAGTGACAGGAGTTAGTTGGAAACATCTAATGAAAGTAACAATAGGCTTCTGTAGTCTAAGGTGTCACCTGTGACCAAGCTATCTTCTGAAGTTTCAGCATGTTACAAACAGAAGTAGAAACTGTGTGATTCTTCCAAAACATGGAGGATTGCAAGGCTAACAATAAAGAATTTTGAAATGAGAAGGGAGGGTGAAATAGCCACAGTCCTGAAAAATGTTCAGAATTCTACATAAAATGTGCTTTTATTGCTCCCTAACAGCTCCCATACGTGCCTGCAGCAACTATAAATTTTAAAACTGAGTATTCCAGGTGTGAGGGACCATGTCATGTTACTCATGATTTATGCATAGAGAAAGGAGGGTTGTCTTTTTAAAGCAGAGCAAGTGGTCTGCATATTTCAGAAGCGCAGGGGAATGGGAAACAAGTTTATGTGATGTTGCACTGGGATATTCATGCCACGCAGATAATTCCTCAGTAGTTTATCTGAATCTGCAAAATATGCATGCATTTAATTATTACAGCTCCATGTTTCAGCTGCCTAATGTAGCAATTGTATTGCAGAAAAAATGTTTCCCCACCTTGCTAAATTAAGAACCTTGCTATCTTTGTAAGCTGTTTATGTGCTGCTTCAGGAGCTGAACTAACAGGCAGGTGATGACAGCTAGTTGTGATAGAACTCACTTCGTGTGCAGTCCCGTTTTGAGCAGTTGTGTGTCATGTAAATACTGCCTTTTAAATACTAAGTAATCACTGATTCATTGGGGAGGCTGCTCAGTTTCTCTGAGTGGCACATGAAGGCACAAACTGCTTATATAAATAATTCAGAGGATTTTTTGTTAGGTGCTTTTACTAGCAGTTCAAAAGTTTGGACTTTTACAGACAACTGCTAAAGCAGAATAAAGTGAACCTCTGATTAAGGTGGTCTGTATTTGACCTCTGCTGTGGACAGTTTTTTTCTTTTTAAAGAAAAGGGAGAAAAAAAAAAACCCTGGGAATTGTGTAGTTGGGGCAGAAGAGAAAAAGTCAAGATTATCTTAGCATATTACTAGTAGCAGAGTCTTTTAACAGTAAGCTCCAAATGAACTTCCCCAGGATTCCTTAGTGCACCCACATGGAAGTCACAGCAACATAGCTAACATCACTCACTGAGTTGTTTCAACAGAATTCATAACAATTTCTCAACTACTGAAAACTTCTGCAGGGCTGCTCTACAGGAAAGTTGTGAGAAGGACTAGGTAAAAAACAAAACAAAACAACAAAAAAACCCCACAAAACAGGAAGAACTTGGCGTTTTTTTCATTCCTTTCCACAACTTTTTCCTTCAACTTGACACTGCTTGCAGTACTGCTAGGAGCCCTGATAGACATGTCATTCATGTTAGGTCATTGCAGCCCTCCTTCCCGAAAAGCCTGGAGATAGTGATGCTTTCCTGGGACATGGTCCCTACGGAAAATCTGGAAACTTGTTCCTAGCCTTTCTGGATTACAGATGAACTCTCTCAGGGCCAGACATCCCTTCCAGGACAGGTGCGATCCTTAAAGGAGCAGCCAGAAGATGGAAGGACCCTGTGAGTCCCAGCAGCTACATAACAACCTCAGGTGGAGGGATTTGAAAACCGTGCTCCAGGGAGAGTTGGGAAGGTAGGGATCAGACCCACTCCTGCTCCTTTCTCTGAGCATGGTGCAGTCTGTGAGCCAGGGTGCAGACATCCCTGCATGGAGTTCTGGGTAACCACATGGGCACCTAGCCTCTCTGAGGAGCATTACCTTCAGCTCAGTGCACAGGCATCTACTGGGTTTGAACATCCAGGGAAGTTAAACATGCACTTTGCTAGTCAACCTATGCATTCTGATTACTGTGCTTTTATGTTCCTTTTTTAAAGTGAGTTCACTAAAGTGCCACACATGCCACACAGAGCAGAGTCAGACCTCTTAGTTTCTTTGCACTGTGCAGCCGGACATCATGGTCATACTCTGGCCATGTGGCTAAAGGCAAAGGCAAGCTGAGAACAGAGCCCTTCCTCTGCAGTCCAGTGGGAGTGTTAAGTGCTCAGCAGTATGGGACAAATTCTATGGCAGGGGATGCTGCAAGCAAGCTAACCAGATAAAAGATGTAAATTATGAAGTAATAACTCAGCCTGACTTGGTGAACCCAGCCAGTGCAAAGCCACTTTTCTTTGACTCACAATACAGAATTGAATTCCTGTGCAACACTTATTTAATGCTTTCTCACAGCTTTGCTAATTTAGATGAGCTATAGTGATCACATCAGAACACAACTGGTGACTTCTAGGAGAAAAACCTCACAAAGATACTGTTCTTGGTTCACTTCCATGCAAGCAGGTGCTGTTTCTGCAGCAGCAGTAGCATTGACAAAACAGTCTCAAAAGGCCAGATTCTGCTGCCAAGCTAAAGTTTCACTCATGTGAACTAGTTAGACTGAGGTGACATGAGTTTAGAGATCTGTGTAGCAGGAAGAACCAAGGCTGGTACTTAAATACCTATATATGGAGTCTAAACTTCAGGCATCAGCTGAGTAGGACTGATGGAACTGCAGTGAGCTGTGTTAACCAAACTGGCTTACTCCAAAGAGTCACTGTTGAATAGATGTAAGAAGTCCTATGCCTTAATAGAGTACAATGTAATGTCATTGGTAATTGAGGTGGTTGGTGAAGGAGTTCCACTTTCAGGTCTCACAAATGTTACCAGACTAGAACTAGGTGTTAAAGTCAGATAATTTAGAATCTTTCAAACTCTTAATTTCAGGCCTGAAGGTTGCATTCTCCTCAGTTCCCCACATTCTCCATGTTGATGTTCTGTGTTGGATCACCCAGCTGAGTGAATCACAGTTTCAAAGATAACAATGCAGCTGATGCAAGTTTAAAATGGAAAAGATATGAGGAAGACCTTTGCTTTTAGGTATTTTCTTCCATATTCGCTGTAAAAGATGCCACAGATGCACCTTGCGGAGATGGGAAATTACTGCCATTACTATAATATCTGGGAGCACAGTCTCCAGAGTCTGGTCACTCTGGATGCTGAATACATGCTAAGACGTCACATACACATGGAGTTAGACAAGATTGAGTGTACTTGTCATAGCACGTGTCTGTTTATAGATGTCACTCTGCTCTGTGGTCAAGAACACTAGTGCAGAAACATGTGTCAACACGTTCAAGGCAGGCAGGCAGAATCCCAGGCAAATCTCTGAGATTTGCAAATCTCTGAGAATCCTGTTAGTGTCTGCTACAGTAATATGCTGTACATGCTTGCCTCTTGCAATTGACTTTTCAGTTCAATGAACTTCATGTGCGTCACTAATCTTCTATGTGCTTTCACTGGCACAGCTCTAAGGCTCTGTATTATCATAGGCACAGCTGCCACTGTGGAGCTGGCCCAAGCTTGTGATAAGTTGCCAGGCTCCAGGAAAGTTGGAGGTATTTCCATGCACATTTGCTGATAGTGATCTGACTGAAATCTTCTTGTGTTAACTCTCCTCAAATCTCACTAGAAAAAAACACCTGGGCCCTGACATCACTGTCACAAACTGTTATATGCAGCTATTGGTATAGCACTCTGCAGGTAGGGAGGGATCCAGAAGCAGTCACAGTGCACAAGAAAGTATCATCCGTGTGGTCTTTGGGATGATGCCAGATGGTGCCTTGGGAGCCTTCAGCCTTGCTCCAGTGCAGGGAGCCTACTGATGGTATCAGAGCAGAAGTTCCCATTCCAGGCACAGGATTCATGTCCTAAAGACAGCTCCAGACCTTTTTTCTCCCTCTGGTTTGTTCTCCTAAGACGTGGAGGAGAACATGAGTTAGGGATGGAGGTAACATATTGGATGATTTTGTCAGCTTCGAAGCTGTGAAAGAGGTACTTTATGTCTCTGTGGTGTTGCAAGAACAGTGAAGAGGAGCATCCCTTCTCACACTTGCGTGATGAAGTTACTCCAGAGTTTAAGAATGGGTTATATCAGTCACAAAACAGGAAATATTTCCATTTGAACATGATGGCTGTGATTTTCAAGGGAATGCATGTATCCAAGTACAATTTCACTGCACATCCTGAACAAAGGGTTAGTGCAAAATTTCATTTGTATGTCACAAGCAAGGAGAGAGCTATAAAGTCTCTCCAGCTCTAGGGTGTGATTAAAGTAGATCAAACCCCTTTACATGACTGCTGACATGGTTGTTCAAGAATGCCTGCTACCTAAAGATCCTGCATAATCTAATTGAGGAAGAGAGCAAATCTGCCTGAGACAGGTAGGGTTAGCACTGGTAATCAGTAGCATCCACGGGAATGTAAAAGGTAGACAGGAGTTTATTGCTGTTTCGGGACACGGTCCTGAGCAAATATGGCTTGAAGAAAAAGTTTTGCTTATCAAGTACTTTCTGCATTCAGTAAAGCAGCTGATAACAAGGCTGAGACCAAAACCAGATGATGTGTTTGGAGATAACAGTCTTCCCACCTGGGGCTTGTAATTAAGTCAGTAAATTGCAATAGAAAGAGAACTTGTAGTCAGCATGAGTACTTAGCATGTCAACAGTGAGATGCAGGTGACTATGTCTTCCTGCCTTGCTATCAATTGGCTTTGCTCGGTTAGAGAAGCTGTAGTTGCCAGAGCGCTGAAAAGGATGTCTGCAATTCTTATGACCTTCCAGAAATTGATATCTTCAGTACTTACTGCATTTCAGAACATTGCAGAGAAGGCCACAGTCCTCATTTCTGTCCTTAACGCACTATAGATTTGGACAGAAAAAGGACTTACAGGGAAGGGTTAGGCTTGAGGAGATCTTATTTCACATTGAGGACTCCAACAGCTTAAAGCCAGTTTGCAGACTGGGCTGACAAGACTGTGCACTGTGTTACCTGAAGCTCAGCTGTGGCTACGTGGAAAAGAATCTCCACCATGCCAAGAGAGAAAATCAAGTTGTAAATTGGAAAAGATATAACTGTGGTAGCTAAGGTGAGAGGCAATCTGGTCTATACATGTTCATAGACTGGTAGAATAACTTGGCTGGAAGGGACCTCCAGAGGTTGCCCAGTCAAACCCTTCTCAGAGCAGGAACAGCTCTATTAGGTTGCTTCTTGGGCAGTCAAGCTGGGAAGATGCCCAAGGACGGTAGTGTCCGGTAGGGTGAGTACCCTTAAGAGAATAAAAAGGCTCCCCTGATACTCTGGCAACACCCCATGATGCAGCTTCTATCTGATCAGTGCTGTCCCTGTGCACCTCCCAGAAGAATCTGTCTCCTTCATCATACAGTCCTTCCTCATGGCAGCTGAACGCAGCCAACAGAGTTCCCCCTTGCTTTCTCATCCTCAAGCTGATCAAAGGCATGTCTCTCTACCTCTCATCAGACATGCTGTGCTCCAGCAGAACGTTATCTCAGTGGCCTCTACTCAGCTCATTCCAAAGGGTGAGTGTATGTCTTGTGCTACCCTGGGGAGGCGTTATTAGGCACAGAGCTAACCGTGTGTCATGCAGTGGTCTCACTGATGTTGAATATCGGCTGGCTGTAGAGGAGGATTCCTTTTTTCATCACCTCTGAGTCAGTAGGTTTGGGGGAAGAAACAAAATTAGGAAGTCATAAAATGATGCATAAAATGCATTCCTTAATTCTTAGCCATCTTTTGCTCTTTTTGAAGAAATTCCTCATCTTGAGTCTGCAAAGTGGCAGAGCAGGTCATGACAGATGATGAAGTACATTCACTTGAATATTGTGTCATTTTAGAAAAGCCATCAGCAAACTGAAATCTAGCTTAAGCAGCTGTAACAATAGGAATAGGAGATAAAAAAATGAAATAAATGGTTCTTAGATGGTTTGCAGTTGTCACAGTTTCAAGTGACAAATGGGCAGCAACTTTGAATTGCGCACATTCTTGTTCAGGTTTCACACACAGTTCATAAAAGGTAGCTGGACAGCTTCAAGAGCTCTAAACAAAAATCTTACCTTTCTAATACAGCCAAACAGCTATCCTGCAGCAGACTCTCCATAGCAGTGTTTCATTCAGGGTCTAAGCCTCGGTCTCCAAAGATATTAGGGTCCCCAGTTTCCATTTACTTTATAATTCAGATTTGTTGGATTGGTATCTCAGCCCAAGCACTTCAGCACTCCTGCGATCATCAGATCTACATACGTGTAGTAGCCTGACAATGACAATGAGAAGGGATAGACTGAATGGCTCTGTGGGTAAGGAGAGGAGACATCCTTCTCCAGAGGAGGCATCTTCCCAAGTGGGCAAATAATTTCCCCTTTGGGTCAAAATGCTGTAGCAGATTCAGGAAATCTGTATGCTGGGGAATACAAGAGGGCAGGCCAGACAACACAGGGTCACTTTCTGCTTTTCAAGCTAGTTTTGGTCTCTCTCAGAGACCAAGCATCCCAAATCTGCAGGCATTGCTACTGTATTGCAACATGACAGTCATACTCCACCTGGACACATGGAACATCAATTTTGTTTTAATTTTGTTTTGCACTGATGTAATTCAGGAGCATTAGATTGAAGTTACCAAAGCTTTAAATCCATGGAGTAAAGGTAAGACAAAATCAAGTTCCACAGATCATCATTGTCTGGAAGTACCTCACTTTCACTGGTTCATTTCTGCTCTTAGTCAGGATCAGTGACTCAGCCAGTGAGGTTTGGCTGGCAGGGTACAGCAAGGAGAGCCACATATTTGATATCTCTGCTGATCCCAACAAAATCAGGACTTGAGGCCAGTAACTGAGGAAAAGGCAACAGCATCTAGCATTCTGAAAACAAACAGATGAAGGCTAACCGATGCTCAACTGAGGCCTTGTGACATTCAGAGTCTGGGGAAAAAAAGAAGAACCAGCTGTAATCTTCATGATACAGACCATGCTCGGCCACTTTATATGCACATAAGCAGATCTGGGCTGAATCAGCCAAAACAAAGCACTTCTTACAATTTCAAGTGTTCTGGGTCAGATCTCCACAGACCTTGTTTGATTGGTCACAAGTCTAATTTGCTCAGAGCCAGCCATTTACCTCATCAATACAGAATTAGAAGCAGCTTTTTTCTTCAGTGTCAAATACATTCAGACTCCCCGCTGAGAATTTTCATGCCTCTACTTACAGCTCCCTTTGTCTTTGAAGACGTGTACCACCAAAGTCTCAGACTTCTTTCCCTTGGAAAAAATCCCTCGATAGCAGCCAATTCTGCTGCCAAAACCTCCAAACTATCACCAGCCAGCTAGCAGCATAGCATCTTTCACATAGACCAGCAGCAACTGTAGCCTGACATAGTGAAAGTTCAGCAGTGCTTCTTAAAACAGGGCTGAGTGTGATCTATAGATGTTTTATGTAAATTTTGCTTCAGAAGTGGGAAACTATTTCAGATTTGGGAAAATGTATCTTTGTATTTCCCAGTTCAGGTACTAAGCACTGAAAAGGAGGACAAATAAGCAGCCATTCAAGATGCAGTCAAAATGTCCATCAGGATAGCCCACATCCCTTTCAAAGGGCTCTAACGTGATGTGTCACATCATAGAGTCATAGAATCATAGAATCATCCAGCATTTGAGTTTCTAATATTGGAAAGACAAGCTTGCAACCTTCCCTGCGTTCCCAGGTCCATGTTCGCTTTGGATATTTTATGCCTTGACTGTACCTTGCAGCCAGTGTAGCTCTCAGTTTGTTTCATGGGCAGCAGCTGAGGCTTGAGTGATGTGGGAAGAAGGCAGGAGAAGCCCTCACTAGCCTTACATATTGCATCATATGTACATATTACCTTTACGGAGTCACGGAATCATGGAATTTTCAGAGCTGGAAGGGACCTCTAGAGATCATCTAGTCCAACTCCCCTGCTAAAGCAGGATTGCTTAGCACTGCATCCAGGCGGATCTTGAATATCTCCAGAGAAGGGGATTCCACAACCTCCCTGGGCAGCCTGTGCCAGTGCTCTGTCACCCTAACCATAAAGAAGTTTTTCTGTGTATTTGAACGGAACTTCCTATGTTCCAACTTGTGCCCATTGCCCCTTGTCCTGTCACTGGGAACTGCTTTAATGCCTAGCATTGCTGTGCAAGTACAGTGGGCAGACTGGCAAGGCAAAAGTTCATTGTTCAGGAAACTAGCCATCTCTGGGATCATAACCATCGCCACTGACCAGCACTGCAGAAGGAGAAGGGGAAAGAATCACTGCAATGTCTTTGGCCACACTGGGTGGTTCATTTCCACAGTATTACTGTCTGTAACATTTCCACACCAATGTGTCCTCTGCATTGCCCAGAGAAGTTAAACAATATCAGTGCTGCTTCGGTAACTACACACTGAGGCAATGGTTTTGAGGCAAGATCCCTCCCTTACCTCTGAACTATGAAAAAAGGAACAAGCTTGCTCTGCCTAGTAAAGGCACATCTGTGACTAAGGAGAGAGAAGAGAGAACTACTACTTGGGAGAACTAAGTTTGGTTTTTTATCTTTGCTCGCTTCATGTCGTGGGGACAAAACGACTTCTCTTTCTCTTCCTGGGAGGTTAACTTATCTTCTTCCTCTTCCAGGGTCCTGTTGGCCCTGGTGTGGGCTTCTTTCTAATTAGTTTGTGACATTTTTAGGGTGGGCAGTGGAGCCTGAAGAACAGTGTTGCACAGTAAACTGAAGATTTCATTGCAGTCGCTATCACTGCTATTATTTGCATTGGATTTAGGAAAATAAAACTCATTCTACCTATCGTTTTCTCAGCTCTAACCAGACTTGCCTATCTGTTTCCACTGAAATCATTATTACACCTGTCTGTTCACATACGGCTTTCCCAGATCCAGGCTTTCTACATGTGCCTTGCATGGTGTTGAGTGGGCATTTGGTGGGGATGCACAAATTCCCTGTGACCCTCTTCCATTCAGTGCCATCTGTGAATGCTGTGCAGATTGCCATGGTTACATCATTGGCAACACTTAGTTAATGAAGTTCATATTGCTTTCCCAAGAAGGGCTTTCCCTTGGTTTACTGGTTTTGGTGTTGAAACATGTAGAGGTGAATGGACAGTGGGGTGGATTGAACAGTGGCTGACAGATAGAGCTCAGAAGGTTGTGGTTAGTGGTGCTGAGTCTAGCTGGAGGTCAGTAATAAGTGGTGTTCCTCAGGGGGTCAGTACTGGGTCCATTCCTGTTCAGTATATTCATCAATGACCTGGATGAAGGGATAGAGTGTACCATCAGCAAGTTTGCTGATGATACAAAACTAGAAGGGGTATCTGACACACTGGGAGGCTGTGCTGCCATACAGCGTGACCTGGAC
This sequence comes from Pluvialis apricaria, assembly GCA_017639485.1. NCBI lineage: Eukaryota > Metazoa > Chordata > Aves > Charadriiformes > Charadriidae > Pluvialis > Pluvialis apricaria. Next base: position 51,591,962 of record CM030044.1, on the reverse strand, counting down.
AGGCTGGAGAGTTGGGCGGAGAGCAACCTTATGAAATTCAACAAGGGCAAGTGTAGGGTACTGCATCTGAGGAGGAATAACCCCATGCATCAGTACAGGTTGGGGGCTGACCTCCTGGAGAGCAGCTCTGTGGAAGGGGACCTGGGAGTCCTGGTGGACAACAGGATGACCATGAGCCAGCAGTGTGCCCTGGTGGCCAAGAAAGCCAATGGCATCCTGAGGTGCATCAAGAAGAGTGTGGCCAGCAGGTTGAGGGAGGTCATCCTCCCCCTCTACTCTGCCCTGGTGAGGCCGCATCTGGAGTACTGTGTCCAGTTCTGGGCTCCCCGGTTCAAGAAGGACAGGGAACTGCTGGAGAGGGTCCAGCAGAGGGCTACCAAGATGATTAGGGGATTGGAGCATCTTTCTTATGAGGAAAGGCTCAGGGACTTGGGGCTTTTTAGCCTAAAGGAAAGAAAACTTGAGGGGGGATCTTATCAATACTTGTAAATACTTAAAGGGAGGGTGCCAGGGGGATGGGAACAGTCTTTTTTCAGTGGTGCCCAGTGATAGGACAAGAGGTAACGGGCACAAACTTGGGCATAGGAAGTTCCATCTTAACATAAGGAGGAACTTCTTTTCTTTGAGGGTGGGAGAGCACTGGCACAGGCTGCCCAGAGAGGTTGTGGAGTCTCCCACACTGGAGACATTCAAAACCCGCCTGGACACTGTCCTGTTCAGCCTGCTGTAGGTGACCCTCCTGTGGCAGGGAGGCTGGACTAGGTGATCTCCAGAGGTCCCTTCCAACCCTGACCATTCTGTGATTCTGTGAAGGGATGTGACAAGCTGTTCTGCAAGCCAGTGGGAGCAGGGAGTCCAGAAGCCCACTGCAGTACACTGATGACCACATCACTGGTATCCCACATTTTTTATATGATTTTGTTTCTTTCCATTGGCTTCCAGTACTGCTCCTCCCGGCAAATCCCAAGATGGCTGGCAAGAGTCAACTTCAGATAGCCACAGCTCTCTGTAACATGTAGCAAGGGGAGTCCCCCTCTTCACCAGTGCTCCAGCTCCCTCCTCCTGTGCTCCCTTCACGTCTAGAATTGTAATAATTACAGTTATATTGCATGGAGCTGAAGTAAATTAGCATTACAGTAGAAATACAGTTTTTTCTCTTCCTGCTGTAACCAGTTATGTTTCTGACCTGGAGCAATGAGGCAGTTTAGGTAACTATCATACATTTGAGAGGTACTGCACAGTTAATATCTTAATGTGTGTCTCTTCACGTTACACACATATTTCAGCCTTTGAAATGTCTACACCAAGCCAGCAGGACCAAAAATATAATCCCATCCTTTTATTATGTAATGGCCTATATTCTCTTTTTAGCACGTTATCGTGTGCCTAAAGTCTTTGAGATGAAACCTTTCCTAGCGTACCCTTTAATACCCATCTCTGCTGGGAGCTCTTTATCTGCTATGAAAAATCAGAAATGACCAACATCAGGAAGATTAGGTCCTTTTTGCCTAGGAAAATACGGCATTTCTTGCATTCCTCTGGGTATCTAATGAATTTTGTGTGTAAGATGCAGAAACAATCCGCAAAGTGAGAGCCAAAGATTAGAGTCAAAGATTACCCAGAAGGGAAGTAGATTAAAAAGAGGTTTTAAATGAGAGGTATTCAAACACGCACGCGCGCGCACACACACACACACACACACAGGGTTGAGGCAGCTGATGAGATTCCATTGTTTCTTATGTGAGAAACTCTTCCCTGAAGGTGTGATGGCATGCATTTTAAATCAAAGGACATTGAAAGACATAATGCATTTGCAGCCACAGATAAAAACAACAATGCTACACATAAGAACAAAAGCAGATAGGACATATCTGTGTCTCTGCGGATTAAGTGACATATGGCAGTTGACGTGCTATACATTTTCAGAAATCTGCATAATATACAAAATTAGGTGAGTGCTTTTATTACACCTACCAAAGCAGTAGAACATGCCACATTTTTGGAAGTGCGGTTGCCATTCCAATTCTTCATGTTAATGAAATTGCCTGTGAAACAACCTGTTTTTTTTTCTGATACTACTACTGTTACTTCCCCTGTAATTCATAAGTGCATATAGTCTGTTTGTGTGTCTTTGTGTGTGTCTTCTTGTGATTATTATATTTGCATTCCCAAAAAGATAGCTAAGAATCCCTGTAAAAGTACAGTGGTAAACAAAAAGAAAATAAATAATAGAAGATGAACTATGGCAGAAGAGTCTGCAGGTTGTTAGGAAAATACTTGGAAGTTCTAGGATTTAGCTCTGATACACATAGGTTTTCCTAATGGCTTTTTGCTCTGTAAATGGTCCAATTATAACAAGATTGTATACAATCATTACACAACAAAATATAACAATAGCTCTCCATATAATGACACTGTTTTTCAAAAAAAGGCCAGAACTCCACTCATTTTCTTTTAGAAAACAGTAGAACAAACAAACCAACCAGTCAAAACAGAGGGAATGTGACAAAGTAGAAATACATAGAAAAAAATGACATAGATGTGCTGAAATACCTGCAGAAGGTACAAGAGCAGTGAATAAATACCACAACCACAATATCAATGCAGTTTAGGACTTTTTAAGAAGTAGCAGGGGACAAAATATTTAAAAGTTGCAATGAGATGGACGAGGAATATGCTTTGATTTTAACTTACTGTGCTCTGTAAAGAGGTTGTGTGTGCAAATGATTATAGGAATTGTTTTTGAGAAGGGAAAAAAAAGGGCATGTTTTGTGTTTCAGAGACATGTTAACATGCATATGTATGAATATAAAGTGATATGGGAAGAATATTATGTTTGGACTGAAAAGCTTTGGTCCTTTAGGTACCAATAACTCCCATAATCTTGTATGAATAAAGTAATAACTTGTGTGTAAGGCTTAGGCTTCTACCAAAAGAAATGAGCAACAGCTAGAAAGCATTCAGCTAGCAGCTGGCCCAACAAAAAGTTCAAAGATTATGAAAATAAAACCAGGTAACACTAAGAACCAGAGACCAATAAGTAAAGGTACCATGGCTGAAAACAATGTCCTTCTACCTACCCTCTTGTTATTATTTCATTGCTTATTCTTTACTGTACTTAGCAAGCCATTAATGTGGTCCACACCAGGGATGCTCAGTCAAGGACCTGACCACTTTTGGGACAAACCTGGGGAACTGGCAAGAACTGGACTCTTACCTTATAGCCATACATGACAGCACAGCTCCTAGGAGAGAAGGAAGCATCTGGCCTTCCTGGGGATGGCGTATAGATAGTCTGGTACACTGGCCAGAGCTAGCTGCAATATTGACAGCCATTCTTACCAGACAACACTGAGCAGCCTCCAGCCCCAACAAACACTTCCCCATATCTGAACCCAAACCCACAGAAGAAACAAGGAGTATTACGGTGCTACAGTGGGGACAACAGGATGACACTCAAGCATGGAAGAAGCAATCCATGCCCAGAGGATCCCACCCAGTCAGAGAAGGTGGAAAAGGTTTGTTGTAGCCTGCAGCTGTATACCTACAACCCTATGTCTCCTCAACAGGCCAAGTAAAATTGTAAAGGAACAAACCACTGCAACCAGTGAAACTATACACAGCACATAAGGAAGGAGGAAAGGTTATGATAGTTTTAGTCAGGTTTTTGTTTTTCTCTTTTTTCTTTTTCTTTTTCTTTTTCTTTTTCTTTTTCTTTTTCTTTTTCTTTTTCTTTTTCTTTTTCTTTTTCTTTTTCTTTTTCTTTTTCTTTTTCTTTTTCTTTTTCTTTTTCTTTTTCTTTTTCTTTTTCTTTTTCTTTTTCTTTTTCTTTTTCTTTTTCTTTTTTTTTTTTCTTTCTCTTTCTCTTTCTCTTTCTCTTTCTCTTTCTCTTTCTCTTTCTCTTTCTCTTTCTCTTTCTCTTTCTCTTTTTCTTTCTCTTTTTCTTTCTCCTTTTAATCTTTTTCCTTTTCCTTTTCCTTTTCCTTTTCCTTTTCCTTTTCCTTTTCCTTTTCCTTTTCCTTTTCCTTTTCCTTTTCCTTTTCCTTTTCCTTTTCCTTTTCCTTTTCCTTTTCCTTTTCCTTTTCCTTTTCCTCTTTCATTTTTTTCCCTACCCAGAGATTTGGGTATTTGTTTTATTTTTAGCTTTGCACCCAGAACAGGTATCTGAGTTACATCAAGATCAGCATGTCTTAGGTCACCATAAAACACACAGGCCAATTGAGGCAGCTCTCCTTGCCATCACTGGCAATAGGACGTGAGTTCAGTCTGAGCTTGAGCCTGGGCATGCACAGCTGCTGACTTGGAGTTGACATCAGCTAGTAGCAGCTTGATCCAATTTAATTACAGTGTCTCAGAGAATTCAAACCGCTTTATAGATACTATGAAGGCTCACAGTCAGTATGAGACACCATCTGTACAAGCCTCATCAGAGCTGCCTCTTTCCCTCTAGCTATGAATCTACACTTTGTCCAAATACATGGGTGCAGTTATTAACTTGTTTCTAGGCTTGCTCTGAGGAGTTCTCTGCACTTTTTTTTTTTTTTTTTTTAAATATACAATTATCCCATGTTTCAGTCCAAACATGTCTGGGACATTTCAACATCTCTGCATTTAATAAAGACGATGATATCTCACATGCAGACCATGCATGTGGAAGGAAAGGCTCAGAAGCTCAAATTGTAAGCTAACAGCAAGGTGCTTTATTTCCTGCTGAAATAATTAAAGGCAAGCATGTTGTAGGGGAACAAAGTAGGCAAAAGACAGCTTTTCAGATACATGTCTGAAATAAGCCCACAGGGAAGCTGACATCTTCTGTTTCCTTGCTACAGGTTCTTCTTTCACATCACAGGACTCCCTGATCCAGCACTGAGGGTACCACACAGTACCAACCTACCTGGGAAGTTCCCTGGTCTCACAGTAGTATATTTGGAGGGAGCCGCATTCTCTTGTATCTTCTGTTAGAGGAGGTAGTAGCATTCTGCAATAGAGAAATATCTCCTAGGCAGGTTACCTTGCTGTGCAATTCTCAGCAGTTCCATCCTAGAAAGGAAGATGAAATTCGGCTATAGCATATACTCCCAAGAGATTGGTAGCAGTTTATAGGTCGTGTTGATCAATCAGTGGGTTTCTTGCAGGCTTTGCACAAGCAGAAGCATGGGAGGAGATTTGGAGAGGTATTTAAGAGCTGAACGTAGTCCATGAATACCTCTGTTGTCCATAGACCTCTTCATAAAACCATCAGGGGATTGGCTGCTCTTTGCCTCCCAATTGCCTGCAAACTCCTGGATCCGTTTAGGGAACCCCTTCAGATTATTCAGAGAGTAAAGCTTGAGGAAGAATCTAGTCCTTGGTCTAGTAACTTCATGTCTCCTTTCTCCTGAGGAGCCCAGAACTGGACCCAGCAGTCCAGGTGTGTCTCACCAGTGCTGAGTAGAGAGGAGGGATCACTCCTGTTGACTTAATGGTGAGGCTTTGCCTGATGCAGCTTGGGATGTTGGGGGTCTTTGCTGTAAGGGTACATTGCTGGCTTTTGGTCAACTTGGTATCTATAAGGACCCCCAGGGCTTTTCTGCTGACCTTCTCTCCAGCCAGTGGGAACTCAGCCTATCCTGGTGCCTGGGGTTATTCCTCCTCAAGTGCAGGACTTTGCACTTCCTTTCATTGAACTTCGTGAGGTTCCTGTCAGCCATTTCTTCATATTTTTCGAGGTTCTTTGGAATGGCAGCAAAACCATGTGCTGTATCAGCCACCACTCCCAGTTTTGTACCATCTGAAAACTTGCTGAGGGTGCACTCTGTCCCATCATTCATAATGATGTTAAACAGCCATTGGTGCCAGTATCCACTACTGGCTGGCCTTCAGGTGGACTTTGTGCTGCTGTCTACAACCCTCTGAGCCGGACAGTTCAGCCACTTTTTATCCACCTCACTGTTCACTTATGTAGCCTGTAAGGCATAGACAAATGTCTGTGAGGATGTTCTTGGAGATGGTGTCAAAAAGTTTTGCTGAACTTGAGATATCATATGGCTCTTCCCTCAAATTTTAATGAGCTTGTATGTTGTCCTACTGCTTCACATATAATTCAGAAATGAAGGGGACACTGTCTGAGAAACTGGGACATAAGACGCTCTCTGTTGCTCAAAGATCCTTTATCTAGAAAGTGTGATGCCCTTTGCCAGTTACATGAGCTTTGCTGTAACATATGTAGGCAAGTAAGTCTAGCATTGGTTTTGGGAGACTGGCCTCGCAACCTTAAATAGTGACATCCAGTTTCCAGCCTAGTTTAAAAGATGAAACAGTGCCACTGCTTTTGGTTAGGCTTCTGTGACTGAGGGGTAGGCAGTGGTAAAGCTTATTCTACCACTGCTCCTGAGACATGTGGACTTCCCTTTCACCAGCAAACACTCCATTTAGCACACAGAGATGTCATGTCACAATGCATTAGCACAAGCATTAGAGGGAAAAAAAAGCAGAAATCTCTCTGGAGTATGAAACATTCAGTATTTGAAGATTACGATTTAAAGGAAAAGTTTATGCAAATACAAGTCTGACTTGTGACCTACCTCAGTTCCTTCTCTGAAACAGCTGTAGCAGAGAGATGGCAGTGTGATTAGACTAGTGAGGTCTTTATTGTACCAGCAGCTGCCATGGCTATTTGCCAGGACACCCCAAAGGCTCCCTTACTTATGAATCTATGTAATTTTGTAAGCAAAACCATGCAGCCCACAAACATGTGGTCACCAATGCCAGCTCAGCAGGCTAAGGATAGATCAGCTCTGTTAACAATTTCAGGTACAAGAGGTCGTGAAGTAATAGGCTTACATTACAGAGGGGAAAGTTGAAGAAAGGATGAAAAAACAGGTGCAAAATTACAGTACTGGTCTATTTCAGCTCATTAACAGGGAAAGGGGCCTGGCTTCAGCATGGTTGGAGCACATAGCACAAAGACAACTTCCCGAAGCACACAATAAAGGGTTATGTTCAGATGTCTCCAAGTCAGACCTCCCTTGGGGACCTGCTTTAATGCACCATGACAGTGATGGTACCAGGGCACTCTAGCAGCCCAGCTGAATTCCAGAGACTGATGAAGGGTACTTTTCCCTTCTAAAAGCTGAGGCAGCCAGTTTAAAAGGAAGATTAAAGGCAAATATTACATAAGTACTCAAGATGAGAGCAATAGTGCAGGCAGTCATTTCTTTCCTAAAGCACAGGAGCACGATGGGGATGGAGGGAGGCAAGTGAAAGGAGAGCAAATTTGCTCAAAACACAGAACGTCTGTCTGTAGAACAATGTGTAGTGTTTTTCACAGGTTTGCTTTCCACAGAAGGATCTTACAAGGGAGTTGGGGTCTACTGAGGCCATAACAGAGGACCTAAATCACTACCTTGCAGGGAAGCTTACTTAAGCTCAGGAAGGGGAGATACTGTGGCCAGAGCTTGTCTTTGCTGATGGTGAAAGCATAGCATCCAATACTGACGTGTCAGCAAGGGCTATTGGAGTAGTGCTTACAGCATCTGCTCCTCTGGATCCTCATGATCATGTAATGTATTATGCAAGAGCAGAGAGGGCCCATGAAGGTGGTGTATTGGTGTAACTTACCAAAATAAAGAAAAATACTCTTCCTCCACCAGGCACTGCCGTACTGGAAAGCTACAAAGCTCCCTTTAGTATCAGGAAAACTGAAGAGAACAGAAAGTAAACAGACTTATAAATTATATTTATTATTAGCTTTTAAAAGGCATGGCTACTATGTTGAAGAGCCGCTCATTCCAGAATTGCAAGCTTTGCTGAGCACAGTAAGAGTCTGGGGAAGGCAGAACTGGTTGTTATGGTTTGTTTACATTGTCAGAAATATATTCATCATAATCACTGTGACAGGAGTCCTGGTTTCAGTGTGCAGAGCTCTGCTCAAGAGTTAAAAAAAGTCTCACAGGGAAACAAGGAGCTGCAGTGGATAAAAAACACTTCAGTCCAAAGTAATAATAATTTAGAGTACAGATTCTCTGACAGGGACTGGGTTTGTACAGTTCAGAGAATACGCAGTCATGCTGACAGGACTGGTTTGGCCTCAGGGAACCTGCAGCCCATGACCCTCTGTTAGATGCAGCTGTTAGGCAGAGCTCAGGCTGCCACTGGCCAGACCACTAACACCTCCAGTGTTATGGGGGACCCAAGCTTCTGGGCAGCGTGTCCCAGCAAAGTGCTCACCTTCCCATGAGAAGAGACCCAAGCCATCACTGCTACCCCGCCCCATCCATGGTTGTTGTGGGAAGGAAACCTGGTCACACAGGTTAGATGGATGCTCTCCACACTCACCCCAAAGGTGGGAAACAGCGGCATCTTGCAATTTAAGCACAGACTGAAAGTCTGCTAGTCTTTAATATGCTCATGTGTTTGCATGACAGCCTCTGTGTCAAGGGTGTTCCCAGTGGAAGTCGAGTTAAGCGTGTAACGCCAGAAATTTAATATCATACATACCTGTCAAACTCTAGGCTTCTTCCCACCACCTCAGGTGTTAACAAAATGTGCTACCATCAGAAGGAAAAAGGGCAATGGCAATAACCCAAAGCCTGGAAAGACTACCACACAAAACTGCAGAGGGTATGAAGAAGGCTTGTTACTGTTTCCAGAGCACAGAAAAGGGCCTGATACATCAGATCCAAAAAATAAAAACACGTGTTAATTATGCTGGCTTACAGCAGCCAATCTCTAGGAAATAAGAACATGCAAATAAAAGCGCTCTGACTGCCTTCCAGGAAGCTGTCTTGTGGTTTTGGAGCTGAATCCCCACTGACCATCAGGAGGAGGGGCACTAAGGGAGGGGGTCATTTACTCAGAGCCCCAAAAGCTGTTGAGTAGTTTCTGAGTGTTGTTAATGCATTAGAGTGTTAGTAGTAAATTTTTTTTAAAAGCTCATCAGTCATGTATGCAGAAAAGCTGTCTGTCACAGCCATGTGCAGAATATTGGGGATTTTTTTGGAAACTGCTTTCAAATTACAGCCCTACTAAGAGGGGTTTTTCAACAAAACAGAGAATTGGAACAGTGTGACCAGCCCAAATGACAGATGCCTTCTTTCTTCTCCCCTAGTCTCTCAGCAGGGTGAAAGCCAGAGACGCTTGTACAGAGAACTGCTGAGAAACTACAATCGTCTTGAACGACCAGTCGTGAATGACTCCCAACCTCTTGTAGTTGAGCTCCAGCTTTCTTTGCTGCAGATAATTGATGTGGTAAGTTACTTGCTATTCTGTTCTCTACAGCACCCATTCAGCATAACAAATCTGATCTCTCGTGTTGGGACCATACTTTTCCTTTTAATCAGGCTATCAGAAATTAAAGCAGACTGTCTTTGGCTAAGCATCCTCCCTAAATGCTGGACTACATGCTTTTACACTTTGGAGGAGCAAATATCCTCCTAAAAGCACAGCCACTTCTGATACAACATGAGCTGCAAGGAGATTAATTATGTAGCTTTCTCCCATTCATCTTAAACAGAAAAAAAAATCAATAAATTAGAACCCATGTGTTACTACAAATTATTAATGATACGTTCAGCTTGGAGCGATGCAATATACTGAAGATGATGTGCAGCGTTCAAAGGTAGTATCAGTTCACTTACACTTTTTCATTAGATATTATAATGGCATTGGCCTCTTCTCCAATCATTTCTTTACCATGCATTGCAGGAGCCTGTCCTGACATGAGGTTAGAAACATATAAAAGCAAAACCTGGATGCACAGCCCTCTAATTCTCGATGGCAACATGCTTTTCCAGAATTGGAGGTTTGAACCATGGAAAATTTTAACATAATACTCCAAATCACTTTTTTCATCATGAAGAAGGTTCTGTATAAACCGTGATATATAGAGAGAATTCCATGGAAAAAACCAAGTCAGGAGAACAATTTTTGACCACCTTCACCATGTCAACACAGCAAACAGCTGTGCTCCTTTCTTCATCCTACCCTTTCTATAGTCAGCATTATGGCCTGGTTTCCAATACTCTGTCACTGTCATGGATGGAACAAGAACTAAAGAGAGAGAGAGAGAGGGAGAGATGTGCAAACCTTTATGCATTTGCAAACAAATTTGACAGAGGCCTCAAGTATTTAAGCTTTTTAAAGCTCTCGCAATCTTTCTGAAAATGCGTAGTGCGCCAGGTGCTCACCCTGTAGGCATAAGCAGACCCCTGAAAGTCTAGCCCCCTCAGCATTGTACAGGTCCAGCCAGTTGTGGTGCACCTGGAGGCAGGCAGCAGCCACTGAGGCAGGGTAAGCAGCTTTCTGTTTTGATATGTTAGCAACTGCATTGAGCTGGAAGAAAGAAGAAATCAGTACTCTCAACTAAAATCACCCATATATAGAGGAAGCTCACAGTCCTCTTCATCAATGAAAGAGCAGAGGAATCCTCCAGCTAATTTCAAGTAAATTTCAGCAAGCCATTCCAGGTTTAGCAGAGGCATCTTAGCTCCAAAGATCTTACCCCAGCCTTTCTTTTTTAACAGTATTTTCATTCAGTAATTTGAAGTTTATGAGTGGTAAAGGGGACATTTTGGCCTTAGGGCTGTGACTGTACATTTTCAAAGTCAGTCATGAGGAGTTACATAAAACCTTTTTTTGAGTTGAGTTTGACATTCATGTGTGAAACTCATCCTTTCAGGAAATCAGCATTTCTTTAAGCACTTTATCTACATTATGTCAATGTCCATTAAATCACATTTAATTCCTGTCTACAATAGGAATCATAGACTCATAGAATGGTTAGAGTTGGAAATTCCAACTTGCCTGCCATGGGTAGGGACATCTTCCACTAGACCAGGTTGCTCAAAGCCCCATCCAACCTGGCCTTGAACACTTGCAGGGATGGGTCATCCACAACTTCTCTGGACAATCTGTTCCAGTGTCTCACCACCCTCACAGTAAAGAATTTCTTCCTAATATCTCATCTAAATCTACCATCTTTCAGTTTAAAACTGTTACCCCTTGTCCTATCACTACACCCCTGAAAAAGAGTTCCTCCCCGTCTTTCCTGTAGGCCCCCTTTAAGTACTGGAAGGCTGTTATAAGGTCTCCCCAGAGCCTTCTCTTTTCCAGGCTGAACAACACCAAATCTTTCAGCCTGTCTTCATGAGAGGTGCTCCAGCCCTCTGGTCATCTTTATGGCCCTCCTCTGGACTCTCTCCAACAGGATCACATGCTTCTTATGTTGGGGACCCCAGAGCTGGACACAGTACTCCAGCTGCGGTCTCACAAGAGTGGAGTGGAGGGGCAGAATCGCCTCCCATGATCTGCTGACCATGCTTCTTTTGATGCAGCCTGGGACACAGTTGCCTTTCTGGGCTGCAAGTGCACATTGCTGGATCATGTTGATCTTCTCATCCACCAACACGCCCAAGTCCTTCTCCTCAGGACTGCTCTCAATCCATTCTCCACCCAGTCTGTATTTGTGCTTGGGATTGCCCCAACACAGGTGCAGGACCTTGCATTTGGCCTTGTTGAACTTCATGAGGTTTGCACGGGCCCACCCCTCAAGCCTGTCCAGGTCCCTCTGGATGGCATCTCTTCATGTTGACTGCTCCATACAGCTTTGTGTTGTTGGCAAACTTGCTGAGGGTGCACTTAATCCCATTGTCCGTGTCACCAACAAAGACGTTAAACAGCACTGGTCCCAGTACTGAGCCCTGAAGAAGGCCACTTGTCTCCACTTGGACATTCAGCCGTTGACCACAACTCTTTGAGTGCGGCCAATCAGCCAATTCTTATCCACCAAGTCATCTGTCCGTCAAATCCATGTCTCTCCAATTTAGAGACAAGGATGTCGTGTGGGACACTGTCAAATGCTTTGCACAAATCCAGGTAGGTGATGAGATTTGCTCTTCCCTTATCCACCAATGCTGTAACCCCATTGTAGAAGGCCACCAAATTTGTCGGGCATGATTTGCCCTTGATGAAGACATGTTGGTTGTGCCTGATCATCTCCTTATTTTCCATGTGTCCTAGTATAGTTCCCAGGAGGATGTGTTCCATGATCTTGTTGGGCACAGGAGTGAGACTGACTGGCCTGTAGTTCCCCAGGTCTTCATTTTTCCCTTTTTAAAAAAGAGAGTTATGTTTCTCCTATTTCATTCAGCAGGAACTTCCCCGGACTGCAACAACTTCTCAGATATTATGCATAGTGTCTTAGCAACTTCATCTGCCCGTTCCCTCAGGACTCACAAATGCATCTCACTAGGACCCATGGATGTGTACGCCTTCATGTTCCTTAGATGGTGTCAAACCTGTTCTTCTCCTACAGTGGGCGGTACCTCATTCTCCCAGTCCCTGCCTTTGCCTTCTGCGACTTGGGCGGTGTGCTTAGAAAAGTTGCCGGCAAAGACTGAGGCAAAGAAGTCACTGAGTACCTCAGCCTTCTGCATATCTTGGGTAATCAGGTCTCCCGTTTCCTTCCAGAGAAGGGCCACATTTTCCCTCAGCTTCCTTTTATCACTGACGTACATGTAGAAGATTTTCTTGTTGCCCCTTTCCTAACCTAATCCCTGGCTGCTCGGACAATTTCTCTGTATTCCTCCCAGGCTACCTGTCCTTGCTTCCACCCTCTGTAGGCTTCCTTTTTCTGCTTGAATTTGTCCGGGAGCTCCTTGTTCATCCATGCAGGCCTCCTGGCATTTTTGCTGCACTTCCTCTTGGTTGGGATGCATCGCTCCTGAGCTTGGAAGAGGTGATCCTTGAATACTAACCAGATTTCTTGGGCCCCTCCTCCCTCCAGGACTTTATCCCATGGTTCTCTGCCAAGCAGATCCCTAAAGAGGCTAACATATGCTTGCCTGAAGTCCAGGGTAGTGAGCTTGCTGTGCGCCCTTCTCGCTGCCTTAAGGATCTTGAACTCTACCATTTCATGGTCACTGCAGCCAAGGCTTCCTTTGAGCTTCGCATTCCCCGCCAGCCCCTCCTTCTTGGTGAGAACACGGTCCAGCATGGCACCTCTCCTTGTTGGCTCCTCTATCACTCAGAGAAGGAAGTTATCATCAACACATTCCAGGAACCTCCTGGATTACTTACGCCCTGCTGTGTTGTCCTTCCAACAGATATCAGTGTGGTTGAACTCCCCGCCATGAGGACCAGGGCTTGTGAACGTGAAGCTGTGCCTGTCTGTCTATAGAGGGCCTCAACTGCTCCGTCTTCCTGGTTGGGTGGCCTGTAGCAGACCCCTGCTGTAACATCACCTGTCCCTACCCTGCCTTTGATCCTGACCCATAAGCTCTCCATCAGCTCCTCATCCATCCCCAGGCAGAGCTCCATGCACTCCAGCTGGTCAGTGACATAGAAGGTGACACCCCCTCCTTGTTTTCTCTGCCTGTCCTTCCTAAAGAGCCTGTATCTTTCCATTCCAACACTCCAGTCATAGGAGACATCCCACCATGTCTCCATGATGCCAATAAGATCATAGCCCTGCAGGTGTGCACACGTCTCCTGTCTCCTGTTTATTCCCCATGCTTACATGCATTCATATAAAGGCATTTAAGTTGGGCCCCCAATAAAGCAGGAAGCAGGGCCTAGCCACTACGCTGTCCCTGACAATGTTGTCTTCTGCAGAGCAACCCCAAGGGTCTGGCTGTTTGGCTTGCTGCATATGGCAAAGTCCCACAGTAGTTTCTCCTCCATGCTCAACCTTCCAGCTGCCACTGACCCAGAAAACCACCCCAGCAGCTGACAAGTTGTCTGAGTATGTAATGCCACATGGTTGTTCAAGTGCTCCTGGGGAAATTTCGTCTTGTTTCAGAAGGCATAATGACAAGAAAAAGGGACTGTGAGTGCCCATTGGGAAGCCACAAAAATACTGAAAAAATCCCCAACCACCCATGAGTCATTTTGTACTTCTAGAAGCTGAAAAATGTATCATTCTACTGTATTGTGGGCTGCAACCCCCCAAAAAATCCTGTATCTGGAAAACTTAGTATGTACTATTTTGATTTGATTGAACAATGTGTAAAATGATTGTATATCCTAGGGACTGCAGGATCATCCCAAACCTGATCATGTGCTTGCTCACTTAAACTACAGCTTTTGTTGCTGCAGTGTGTCAAAGCTCTTGACATGTCTGGAAAGCAGCAAGGCAAGGTAAGAGAAGAGTTTAGCTGGGCCACAAACAACAAAGATTCAGGTTTTCTTCTGCAAACTGGGTGTGTGCCTTGCTGTGTAGGGAAACCAAAGGAAAAGATCTGCACATACTTTCCCTGAGTGCTCAGATACAGTCATTACCACTACAAGCAGCATAGAGCTTAGTAGCACAGCAGCTTTTATCTTCTCTACCAGGAATTTATCAAACTGTTGGGGCCAAGCTTTAGCTTGGACTAGTTTCCCCTAAATCAGAGACTGCAGCCCTGAAGGGTTTGATGGTTTTTTTTGGTTTTGGGTTGTTTGGTGTTTTTCTTTTTTGAGGAAGTGTTTGGTGAGAGAACAACTTTTAAATTCAGGCGTCTTTTCACATTAGAGATCCCCTCATCGGTCTGCTCAGTTCCTAGGTGATCTGCTCCTCAATTAGCAGGATGCTCAAACTCAATATCCAAGAGCTGGCGTGCAACGAGCTATTTGCTAGACAGTTCTCTGTTTGAGTGAGAATTGCCAAAGCTAGAGGCTGCCTGTCAGTAGACTCTGTGCCATCAGGTGTGGGTCAGAAGGCAGGACGGAGACAATGTCCAGCCCATGGTATCTTCTGTCTGACATAGTCCTTGTCGTATCAGTTTCTTCACATAATCTCTGTCAGATCTGAGTGCCTTTAGCAGTTTTCTATGCTTGTAGGTGCTTTTGTTTCATAAGCTGCAAGATAGAGAAGGGCCTTGTTAAACTCTGCCAGCTTCTGTAAACAACTCTGCTTTGTTATCTGGAGATGTGCTTATTCACTCCACCAGGCATAAATGTAGCACAGGCACTCTTTCCAGCTTTGAGAACTATGGCTGGAGTCTAGAAGTGCTGCAGGGCTGCAAGGTGGCCAGTGCCAGTAGTGGTGCTGCCAGCGGGGCTGAGGAGGGTGGCAGCCAGCCATGCTGGCATTGGGTGCTGCCACAGGGGCAAGCCAGGCCATCAGCCTCCTAACCGTCCTGTCCTCTAGGACAGAGGCTTTCTAAGGTTGGTTCTGCAGGTGAAGTGAATGGCCAGAAAGTTCAAGGGTTAAATTTCTAGCTTTAATTCACCTCTCCCTTTCTAAAGTGACTTTACAGCAGCTAGGTCATCCCCTCCCACCCCAGCAGCATCACGTGGCCAAATCTCTGTGCTGTGTGTTATGTAGCAAACCCAGATCAACAGGCAAGTGATTCAAGGAAACAAGTATAAATATGTCAGTACACATAAGCAACTGTTCACGTATTATTCCCAGTATAGTATTAGTATTCACTAGATTAAACCATAATCCTCATGGAACATCCCCTACAAATCTTTTTTTTGGATAGATAACTCCAACAATGTAAGCTTGGCCACTCAAGACTAAAACACAGTGTATATGAAAGAGAGAGAAGTAATAAGGAAAGGATTATGAAGCAGGTATTCTGAATTTTATTTAATTACAAAGCTTTGATAAGTGCTAGAGAGAGAAACTGACTCTTTCAGCCCTTCTAGATTAAAGTGTCTTTCTTTTTCCTCCCTAGTAGCAACTTTGCATTTATTTGTAGGCTTCCTACATAGCCTTTGAGAGCTATGTTTACTGTTTCTCCTTGTATAGACCTCCTCTACCAAGCCATGTATCTTTCCAGAAAGTTTTTTTCTCCACCAGAAATTTCAGTCTCGTCTTGTAAGACCAAATTCAGTAAGACCAGAGCAGAGAGACTGATGCAAAATGGTGTAACTGAGAAGGAAAACAGACTGGACATCATTATAAAAGCTGAAAATCAGTAATTAGTGATCATGAATAGTAGTCATTAAAATTCCAGGCAGAAAAATTACAGAAAGCTTGCTAGACCAACAGATTCATTAAAGTTAAATCCCGAACTCTCTCTCCTGGTCATAAAGCTCAGTTAGTGTGACCAGTTTTGAACTCTGGGAAGAAAAAATTAAATTGGCCTCTTCATTAGCATAGAAGGAGCTTGAAAAGTGGGAAAGTCAGGGCTAATTGAACCATGAATTATTATTTTGGCTGCCTTCTAAGTACCAGACATTATCAAAATGTAAGTCCCACTAAACCAATCAAACATGCAACACGCAAGTTTGCAAGCACAATGAAGTTAAGCACTGATTTCCTTCTGGGGTCCTTTCAGTTGTGGTCATCCAGCTTGGGCATTTCACAATAACTAACCAATTTTCTGCCTGCCTGTCAAAAGACTGTTTGAAGATGTGGGAATTTAGATCTTGAAGCCATGGATATTGCTTAATCTTGGGTAGCTAACTTAAGCCATGAAGGATCTTTGAGAGACTTTAGTACTTTTACATCAGCTGCCCAAGGTGCACAGAGGCAAAATTTATTTAAAGTGCGATTTTCTTGTTTATCACTCAGGAACTTAACAGAGTGGCAGGGAAAGTCATCCTTTAAGGAATGACTGAGCTGCTTAAAATGGAAAACGTTCCCCACCTCTTCCAGGAAATGCAGCAGGGTTCCTAGAAATCACAGACTTCTCCTGGCCATGCCTTGCTGTTGCCAGGGGGCAACAGTCAGTGGAAGCTGACATGGAAGCTGACATGGAGCAGGGGCACTGCACAAATGGTCATCCTTCTAAAGCCATCAGTTGCAATAAAGCAGTTAAAGCAAAGCTGTTGGTGTGACCTTGAACCTAGTATTTCTTAGTTTCTCAGTGTTTGGAAGGTTAGTATTTTAGCACTGTGTTCTCCAAGTGTAATTCCGGAGAGACAGTGACTTCAGCTCCACAGTAAAAAACATTCTCCCCATTTTCCACCCGAATCACAGGCTTTATGAGCTCACTTGAGTTTTACAACAGGCAGGCCTATGTCTTCTTACTTTGTTGTGCTGTCATAGCAGTGTGCAAATACAGGAAGAAAACACAAAGGCAGCCTTGCAGATAGCCTGAGTGTGTGTCAGGTTTGGCCTATTTGGGACCTTTCTCTACCCTTCTCCCAATGCTTTTCCTGTGACTTCAAATGCTGAAAAAAAGCAATGAATAATAAATAGTTTGGAATAATGATTTGTGTCTAGTCCTGTTTATTGGAACACCTGCTGACTTTGCACAAAACACTTGGAGAGCTATTTCAGGATGAGGTATTCACCCTGGCGAAAATACAAACCAACTACATGCTATGTGTAGATGACTTGGGATTTTAATGGAGAACTGACTGCTTTTGGATGGTGATGTAACGTTCTTTCCCTCAGGATCCAAGCATGTACATCAGTTCATCCAAGCAGACAGAGAGCAGTGCTGTGCTGTAGAGCCATGTGAGGCCTCTGACACAGCTACTGGGGTTTCCATAAGAAGTATCTGTTAAATAGTGGGACAAAGCTGGTGGCTTCACTCTCCCCAGAACCCCATAGCAGTGTGGGGACAAGGAGTCCCTGGAATTTGCAGGTCTGTGTTGAAGGACTTGTGGTCAAACGGTCTCAAAACCAGTCACACTGGTTTTGACAATGTGACACACTTCGCAGCAGTCCTGACCTTCAGGGACTGCTGAGAAGCTGCATCTTGGAAAAATTAAATGAGTTTCCTAAGGCAGGTACCCACAGCCCCAGGCTGTAGTTGAATGTGACATTACATGTTCAGGGCTGTCACATGTTCATGACAAATCTGCCTTTTTTTCACTACAGCAGCAGTGTAAATTGGAAAATGTGGGCAAAAAAAGGCAGGTAAGGCACAAACCTGTAGTCTTGGCAGGGTCTCAGTCACCAATTGTATGCATGAATGGGAGGGCTGCCTCTTCTGACACCATGGCTGACAGCAAAAACTGGCATTTCTTCCCTTGTTCCTTCTTCCTGCTCTCACCGTTGTGGGGGCCTCTCAGGTTCAGTACTTCCTGCAGTGGTTTTTGAATCCAGGTCTTTGCATTTAACATCCGTACCAAAGCAACTGGTTGGTCTCCGATGCACAGAGAGCCCAGGCCTTCACAAGGAACACTTTTCACGGGCTTTGTTGGCCATGCATTATGTTTCCTGAGGAACACGGCTGGCATCCCTGCATTTGCAGGCAGTTCTCACACAGCCCTGTTTGAACGCTGTGCCTCTCCCAGTACAGGGTTCTCTTAATCTCTCCACTCTCACCACAAGTGTTTGCTCCTGGCTTCAGGGATTTGCAAGGGGAAGAGTGTGGTCTCACAGTGGCCAGACCCTCCAACACGTAAAGCTACTACTGTGAAAGCAAGTGTGCACATGGCTGCTGTAAGCACCAGATAAGAGTGCAGTGATACTCCTCCCAGAACCCACAGAAGAACACTGTGGGTTATTATAAACAGTGGGACAAGGCAGCCTCATGCTGTTTCCCAGTGCAAAGACCAAAGGCGGATTGCGCTGCTGGCCCACAGTGAAGGGACACGTGCCTCTCCAGGGTAGCAGAGGGATCAAGAAAGGCATGAGCTCAAGGAGAAGCCAGTGGCAACGTGGCTAAACCTCAGGTGAAAAACACTTACCATCACTTCTAACAATTCATAGGAGAAAAGGCCCAAGTAACAAAATAAGAAAAGCAGAAGGGTGTGGGTGTTCAGCTATTAGCTCTTAACTGTATCCTCATTAGCTTGGCAACACTGGCCTGGCTGCTTCTTCATGCTGATGGGCAAAGAAATTCTCAGCAGGTGTCCGTTGATGTTTCTTCAACATTTGTTATTCCAGTGTATTTTTGTATTTCTCCCCAACATTTCACCTTGACTCTCGGCCATCCATTTCGATTTCTGTCTTCCTCCTGAGGGTGTTTTGTTAAAGGCATTGAGGTTAAGTACTTAAACATTGTGTATCTCTTCAAAGTTGATGTTACCATGGCAACATTTATTCCGACTTTTTAATGAGACCTCTGAAATGTAAAGACTGTCCAGTGATGCTTACTGAATGTTGCCAGGGCAACCCATGTTTTCCTCAAACTGTCTGGTTTTTGTGGGCAGATGCACCCATCTGCATTTCAGCAACAGAAATGATGCCTGCTGCAGTCTTAGACTGAGCGTACAAACATTCGAAAGTCCCGTCAATTCCTTTTGATACTCTTGATCAAAATCCCATGTGGAGATCAATGCCTCTGCTAACAAAACTTTCCAAGTCTCCATGTCAATGTCTACATTTATGTTGACAATATCCATCCTCATATTCAGGCACACAAACAGTGTAAAAAAAAAAAAGAAAGAAATTAACAAAAGTAGCCACAATGGCCTTTGGTGACCTCTGAGAGTTACCTGTTCAATTTGGGACTTTTCTGATAAGTGTCTTGCAATAAATCAATGTCTGATTCAACTCCCAATTCTGTGGCTCTGTGAGAGGGCACGGAGGTTAACAATATCTGTCAGTCACCTGTTAACAAGTGTCTTGCTACAGAGATGACATGTGGTAATACGATGTGACTACTAAACCAGGAAGGGCTTTGGTTTTTTGTCCTAAACCATGACAATGTGCTATGACCCAGGTAATTATATGGCTGAGAGCAGTTACGTTGTACCTAGATGTTGGCCTGGCAAGGGAGAATCTATTCACAGTCGGTGGTGCAAGTGTCAGGCAGGCTTACATACGTTGTAAACTTTTGAGTGAGAGCAGGGAAAAGAGAACCAGCCTAAAACATCCACATGTCGCAGCATACGCACTGGAGCAAACCGAGCAAACCAATCTAACGCTGTCACTCTCCATGGGTCAAAGGTGGCTGTAGGAATTAGCAGAAATCCAAGGCAGAGGATTAACTGGGGTCAGGCTGGAGATAGAAAGTGGAGAAAGTGACCCAGATAAAGAAAGCAAGGATTTAAAGGACAACTGTTGCATTATCTGATGGCCACAGCATTAGCTTCTCCATCATTTTTGAATACCAGAAGCAAACAGATTTGTCTGAGCTGGTCGTTTGCAACCCAGGGGACCTGCCAGGGTTCTGAATGATGCTGGAAAAGCATCTCTGGGGGCTTGTGATCTGCAGCCTTACCTGGGATATGAGCAGGGTTGCTTTGCAGCAGGGAGAGAGAGGAACTGAGAGCCCACCAAACACGGAGGGAAGGTCATACCCAAGGGTGACAGTACCCAGTGAGACAGAAACCTTGCGCAGGAAAAGGAGTGTGATGGATTATTGAAGTTTTCTCATGGGAGGAAAAGCATCATCACAACTAACCTTAAATCCCTCTGCACAAACCAATGACGCACAGTGAGAGGACCACCTCCAGCACTTCCCAAGCTCAATTAGGTATTATTTAGGCAAAACAGCACTGGCCAGTGACATCTTGGGACAGAGTAAGGCACACATACTCTCATGGTTGTCTGTAAGTATCTTTGTAACATAAAAATATGGTCCCTCCTGTGCCCACGTATCTCAGACATGAACACAGTCCACAGGTCATGATGAAGACAGCAGAAGCTGTGATTCCTCCACAGCTCTGGAAAGGCAAAGCAACCAGTCCTCTTCAAAGGCCAAACTATTTCCTCATAGGATGCAAAGCTACATGGCTCAGTGAACTACTACACCTGCAACTACGGAAAGGTCCATAAACACCTCTGCCCTTAAAAGCCTCTTGCTCTAACAGGGGTTGGAGTCATACTCTAGACTGCTACAGCCCTCACCTCCTGGGCAGCCCCAGCAGGCACTCTTCCCCTGCCCAGGCTTCTCTGTGTCCTTCTCTAGAAGTGGGTTAGCAAGAGACCTACACCTGTATAAATGCCTGCGCAGTGTAAAGTGAGCTTTGGTGCTCCTGCAAATAAGGAACTTCTGGCAAACCCAGATCCTTGTTTGGAAAACTTTCTGTTCCATCCTGCAATAAGAAGGACCCATCAGGCTGCATCTGTTGATCAGTGCTGAATATGGAAATAACATTTTCCATGTTTTGCTGTCCATAAAGCCAAACCCCACTTGGAAGCTCAGCAGCCTCAAGGCAAGGCTAAGCCTAGACTCTAAATGGCCATGAAAACATCCTGAAGTGACATTTCCCCCCCCCAAGCTAAGAGATACATAAGCAGTCTAAAGCCCTGGTTGCACTTACTGCTTTTGCTAACTGCTGTTATCAAAAGGCGAGATGAGGAAGACCATGCAGAGTGCAGTTACACTATAGATAAACCTGTGAGAACTCAAATAGACAAGCTTTCCTTTGCAAAATAAATCTGAGAAGCAGGACAAACATGGTGAGCACAGTAGACTTGTGAAAAGGAGGCAAAGCGTAGCCAAGATAATACATTTAACACTACATGAAATACCTGGCTAATGAATTACTTGGATTCATAGCTCATTACCAAGGTCATTAGCATCTGACTTTCAACAAGGAGCTCACAGAGGTGTGACAGGGGAGCTGGTAAGAGCAACAGACTGTTTTGTGAAATACAGAAGTCAGCCCTAAATGTCATCCTTTGCAGTCTGACAAGTGTAAACATACTATGTCAGGTAAAAGGGACTTTCCTTGTAAATCCAGAGCCACAACTTAAAGGTTCCTCCTGACAGGGGGCATCGGCACATGCAGGAAACCCACAGTTCTTGATCAGGAGAGAGCCTGAACCTGGACCCGTGGGTAGGCAGTGGATATTCTCCTTAGACATTTATTAGGACAACATATCATCTTGCATGTTGGTGAAGCTCCCTATCTGGCTGTTACAGAACACTTGCCATGAGTGTTTGCATCCTGTTGGTGCCTCCACATTCCCACACTTCTGCCTTGTACCCTGAGGTTTGATCGCTGCAGTCCAGCACAGGGTTTGCTGCAGCATTTCATAGCAACTTTGCCTGATGCTAAAACATATTTCTGTCCTTCAGAGATATCCTTATCTTGTCATTTAGCTAACCTTTAGTCTCTGCCTGAGTTCTGTGTTTCTTCTTGGCTGTGGAAGAAAGGGAAGAAAACAACCAAACAAAAATTTCACTTCTAACTAAAGAAGTGTAGCGGTCCAAATCATAATTTATTTCAACTTATCTATAGGAAGGGAAGTCAAATCAATACATCATAGGGTGGCAATTCGGAAGAAAACAGGTTGAAGGTATTTCCACTTTGCTGTGGACAAGTGAGTCACCTGGGGCAAGCCATAGTTGTGCCTTCCACCATGTGCCTAAGAGACCTGAGTGAAACTATTGCTTCCTGGTATGCCTCTTGGCAAAGAATGTGGTTTTCTTGGAGAGTGGCTGCATTGGTCATCAGTGTCTCCAGCTGCAGCATCAAAACCAAGCTTCAGGATGCACCTCAGTCAAAGCTGGAGTGCACTCTGGAGAGGTAAGGGTGTAACACAGGTTGTGCTCTGAGGGGGAAGAAACACCTCCCTGTGGTGTAGGGACAGCTGGACATACAGTAAGCCAGCCCAACTGAGTACCCCAGCCTCATCTCCTGGGAAACGCAGGGCATGACTGGTGGTGTTTAGAGCTGTGCAAGGCAGGGTTGTGCATCTGGGTATCCGCACCACAGTAACTCTGCAGCCCTGCTTCTCCATACTCACTGTGGCAGTAGCACTGTGGGGTACTGCACCTGCAGGCTAACTGCAGCAAGTTGGGCACTCTGGCTCACCAGAGCACCTGGAGACCAGCTTAGTGAGGGCTGCTTTGTTTCTTTTATGAGTCAGAGCTGATTCTCCATGGCCTCTGCATAAGTCCAAACCTACAGACTCCTGTTCTGTGGCAGCACTTCATGAGCTCCTCCTTCTCAGACAGCATTTGTGTCCTTTTGCCATATTCTAGCTTTTGCCCAAGGGCAGCCCTTTCTTACCTTTCATTCTGAGCTAAGCCACATAACACCGGCACTCCAAAGGAAGAGCACTTCATCACCATTTCACTGTTGTTTTGCAGCAGCAACAAATACAACAAAAAAATATCTCCAACTACTGCATTCTGTGTGGTACTGAAAATCATCTTGTTTTGACCAAATAGCTAGGAGGAAAAACTTATGCTTTTGGTAAGCAGTCTGATTGTCACCAGCAAAATAGAGCAATTATCTATTATTTTCACTTCTGTTGTTGATCAGTTATGATAAATGCGTGAGGTCTGTAGGCTTAAAAGGTAGAAAAGAGCAATTATTGTTTGGGCTGTACAATGCAGTTCAGTGGTTTTGCACTGAGCTCACAATCTATTCCATAAAGTTTATGTTTATTTACCTCAAGAGTCTGGGTTTTCTGAAAGAAATGGAAACTCTTCCACCTGTCATCAAATTGTACTTTGAGTCTCACCTCTTTTTAACTTCTCTTCCCTTTCCTTCCCCTTTTGTTCAAAGGACGAGAAGAATCAGGTGTTGATCACAAATGTTTGGTTGCAGATGGTGAGTAACCTGTGTCAAAAAAGAAAAAACCCCTCTCCAATAGCAAACTACTGAATGTCATTTCTTAGCTGACAAGCAAGATTGCTGTCTTTTAATTTGTCTATAATGTGAAACAAGCAGGCATTTTGAGTTCTTTGAAATTTAAGGCTCCTTTTAGCATTAAAAACGAAATACAGGAGACTACCTTAATCCTTTGGGCAGACCTGTTGACCTTTGAAGGGTGAAACCAACTGTGTTATTAGGTCAGTGGATGTAGCGATCTAGTAACGAAGAGCTCAAAGCTATGGGTCCTGCAATAGCTGAAGGAGAGATTCTCCAAGGGGCTCAAGGTCCTCTCCAAGGTCACTGATTATGACTTGTTGTGAAGGAGCCAGACACAGAGTAAGACCAGGGCATGCTGCACTCACAGCTTCTGGGAAAATTCCCACCTGTCTCTGAAACAGGGAGCCAGGGGTGCCCCTGTGGAGGGCAGGGCACGAAGATCTCCAGCACATACCCCTGAACACAAAAGTGTTGCAGGCGCACTGGACCACGCAGAGACTGCTCAGGCTGGGTGGTGTGGTAGCCAGGTACCACAGGCAGCCCCATGGTGAAGAATAAGCAAACTGATCTTCACTGAGGGCTTTGGGGGAGCGAGTTTCCCGTCAGGTCTGCTGCTGGCTGTGTATGGCCAGAGCTACAGTCTTTTGTTATGGCATGTAAACTGATCTACTTTATGGCTTGTGCTTAGTCAAGATGCAGCTGTGGAGGGAAGAGCCTGTGGGAGACTTGAATGATTGAACTAATTCTGCTTTGACTTTAGCGGCCAAACGGTATTTCATGTTAATGGGTGCAACTGAACAGGCTGTTTCTTCCTCAGTTACCTGCTGGGATTTGCAGCAGAAATTATTTGTTTTCTACTCCAAAAACTAACCCAGAGCAACCTACAGGATATTTAGGCAAGACCTTTTGGGTGTCCTGTCCCTTGCAGAGGTGTTCTTCAGTTATAGCACTGATAACTGTTTCCCTGGCTGCTCTCCCACAGACTTTTGTGTAAGTCACAAGTTTCAGCACAAAAACCGTGCCTGTACTTTTCTTGAATTAAATGTTTGTGTTGGGTGAAGGAGAGAGGATCAGAAACAATGCCTTGGAATATGAAGTTCATTTGCCTACCTCTTATAGCAAGGTAGTTATTAACAGAACTACCCAACTTTGTAACAGATTAAGTTATTTCCAGCAAAGAGGTACTGTTAGACTGTGGTCCATGTACTGATGATACCCAAGCGATTCAAACCACCTCAGCATAGAAGTAGCATGACTCATAGTGGTGCCTACTGCTAGTGTTCCTGAGAGCCCACCAGAAAATGTTTTGGATACCCGGCTTCAGGCCACAAGTTGGAGAGGTCAGACACTAAATAAAAACACATCTCACAGCCCTCAGTCATCACACTATGGATTCCTCAGTACATATGCTGGCCTTTCTTAATAATGAAAACTGAGGATTAAACTATTATCGTACTACTGCTATTGTTACTGGCAAAATCCACTGTTCCCATAATATTCCAGACAACTTAGAAGACTTTTACCAGCTCATATAATCTGATTTATGTATTTGCCAACAGTACTGGGTTGACGTTTACTTGTCTTGGGATCAGTATGAATACCCAGGAGTGCAGAACTTGCGATTTCCATCCGACCAGATTTGGGTACCAGACATTCTTCTGTATAACAGGTAAGCAAGATGCACAACACCGAGTGGGAGTCTAGAACTAGAGCACTAGATGCTGGCAATCATCCACAGTTTACTGATATTCTGGGGCTTCTCCCATCTGGGGATTTAGGTCTTATACTGGAAACGGTAACAATAAAAGCAAACAAGTGCTTCTTGTAGAAGCAGTAGATCTTTCTAATAGCCAATCTAAGTCTTCCTTCTGTAGTTCTGCAGATGTCACCTTTACCTTTTCCCAGTGAACACAGAGAGAACACAATCCCTATTCTCCTTATAATTACCATGGCTATCTTTGCAAATTATTATCATGTCTCGGCCATAGTGTTCCTGCCTGACCTAAGCAGATTTTCTTCTCACTTTGCTCATCACTCATATTTTATAATTACCTCCATCATTCGTCTTTTCCTCTGAACACACTCTAATCTGTTTTTCATCCTCCAGAGCTGAATCTAGCTCTCTGTTTAGCACTTCTGCAGTGTTGGAGTGGATCGCTTTAGACAGATGTTTTCCAGGAGGAGGGGATTTTGCTTTTTCTCTAACACCTCGTTTTTTGATATATCACAAACCTCAGATGTTGTGCTTCAGCATTGCTGTCTCACTAGATTTTCACTGACCTTTCTTTCTCTGATAGTTTTAAGGGTAACACTTTCTAATCATCCAGATTGAATTTCATTCTGTTGGTTTCCCCAGTTCACAAAGATCCATTTTCCATTCCAAGGCCTTGCTACAAGATATGCAAAGAAGGCTTGGAGTGACCTGGATTGTTTAAGAGGTCTTCTTTATTTAGCTTTACTCCTCATGGTTTCTATTCCTTTTCAGTCTCTAAAAAGGGGGCATATATCCTGGTCCATATTACTGTAGTTTGTTTATATGAACATGATGTGACAAAGGCTTTCAGAAGTTCAGATGTATCACCTGCATCCTCTTACTCAGTCAGTAAGAAAATTAGTTTGATTTTGTTCAGTTTTCACTGCATTACCTTTGAAGTTAGGCTGATGTGTCTATAATTTCATGTTTAAAAAAAAAAAATCAGAATTCTTTTTGATCTTCCTTAATTCACCGAGACCTTCGCTGTTCTCCATGAGCTCTCAAAGATAATTGTTAATGCTTCAGAGGGTATTTCGGCCAGTTCCTTCTGTTCTCAAGAATAAATTTCTTCATCCCTGCCAACTGGAATCTGTCTTATGTACACTTCTTTAACCTGTTCCTCCAGTATTCTGCCCTGGACTCTTGTCACTGTGGGAGAATTAATTATGGTGAGTCATAGTTTGTGAAGAATGAAGCACAGAAGGTGCAGGCTATTGCAGCATTCTGGATCCCATTTTTTCCTTTCCTTCCACAGCAATTAATGGATTTATCTGGTCCTTTGTCTTTTAATTTATAAAAACCTTGTTGCCTTATCTCTTGATAGTTATCACTCACTCTGCTCTTAGTTTTTCAATTTTATCCTCTTTATTTTGTGCTGAGGACAATACAGACATGAATAAAGAGTAGGTCACAGGAGAAACAGAGGGTCTGTTGTGAGACATTCACATCTGGTTGTGAGACAGGGTGTATAAGACGGTGTAGTAATGCAACATGGACCTGCACATAACCATGACAGGCAAGGCTCTACAGCATCATCTAGGGGGACCCACTGTAGTTAATCTCTTCCCAAGAAACCCTCCGGAGCAACCCCCCTAGGCCTAATCCCTTGAAAAATTCTTATCCTTGCCCAGGTCATTACTCCTTTGTTTTTCTCAGAATTGCTGGAATCCTAAATAATTTTTTTTTCTTTGTCCCTTTCACCTATTTTCTGCTCTTAGAGTGTCAATGAATCCCCTCCTACAAACCCCAAATCTAAAAAAACTTCTCCCACTGCCTTCCTCCACTGTTTGAAGCAAGCCCTTGGCCCCTATGCCTCCTGAGAGACTGCAGAATTGTCGCCTCAGACCACCATTACTCTTACAAGAAATAAGTTGATTGACACAGTGAACTGCCTGATTCTTACAGCAGCCCCAGAAAAGCCTCATCGTCCCAACTGTCAAGTCTTTGGATACAGCTAGTGTGACACTTCTGCTCCTTTCACTTTTGCCTTTGCTCTGAGACATCCAACAGCTCTGCCTGTCACTTCTTTGTGGACATTACAGCATGCAACCAGCATGCCTGGGTGCAGGCTGAAAGACTCATCAAGGGTGGACTCTTCACCCAGGGTTAGCATCTTAATGCAGACATTCTATGCATTAAATTCAGCCAAAAGATTATATTTATGTTGACAGTTACTACATCTTTACTCAAACATCAGCTTGCTTTTTCTTTATTTTGTTTTGTTTATACTGTGTTCCAGTGCGGATGAAAGATTTGATGCGACATTTCACACAAAGGTGCTCGTGAATTACTCTGGATCCTGCCAATATATTCCTCCAGGTAGGGCACAGAGAGCATTTGTTTGGTTTAAGTCAATGTGTAGCTTTGAATAAGTACAAACAGTTTTCCTTCATGAATCAAACCAAGGTGTTAGAAGCAGTCTGTGGAAATTTTGCAAGCTGGGTAGTTAGGGGACAGACCCACTGAAATAATTTAGGTCCATTATTAAGGGTATATTTCCACTTCTCAAATCAATCTCACGAATAGTTTGCTTAGAACTTTCAGAGGCCCAACGGAGGTGTTGTCTAAAGCAAGGCTGTGTGCACCCTCACATCATGTTTCATGTATAATCCAGTTAGATCTTTCTTGACAGTGTAAAGGCGTGTGACCACAGGGGCCCTGACAGCAGCACTCTCTCTGCAGTGAAGTCCTGCCTGCCAGGCTAAGCCTACAACTACTGATGAAAAGACAAATTGACACTGGTCTCAGCCTTCTTTCCATCTGTATTGCCATTTCAGTGACTGTAGGGCGCAGCAGCCAAGACTTGCACAGGCTATCCTCACAATCGCTGACTGTGGTGGACAAGAAACGCCCAAACTTTGTGTGTCACAGCTGCTGGCAGACTGACCCCAAGCATTTGCACAGGGCCCACCAGGGAACAAGTGGGTCTTCCCTGACGGCTGGGTCATCTGTCGATCGCTACCCCTGAGACCCCCTTAAATCATCCCTGTGGTTTGAACACAACAGACCCGTGGGTAAGGTTACTCTCCAGGGACCAACATGAGACCGGAATAAAATTGGCATGTACCATAGCAGAGCATTTTCCATCCCTCCAGGAAGGGAGGTGCTGCAGAGGGTGTCTATATGGGCAGATCTCCTGGTGTGCTGCAAACTCATGGTGAAGAATTTGTTACTTAAGAATCCAAGGAAAGAGTAAAGAGGGAAAAGGTAATAACGGAAATGGGTTGTGTAAAGCACAGGAAATCCTTTGTCACAGGAATTTAAGTGCTGCTAAACTACTATGCAAAATTTTAGAAGGAAAAGATTGGTAATCAGCCTACTGACTGCAACAAGGGCTCACAGAAGCAGCTAGATTGATCAAGACAGTAGAAAACATGGAAGAGTGGAAAAGACGGTGTTTCAAAAGCCTCATGAATGTTTTATTTCCCATGACTCTTACAGCAGGCTGTATTCACTGCTGCTCTGCATCAGACAAAAAAAGATAGGTAGAGGAGGAAAGAGAAAGGACAAGAAGGGGAGTGCTGTCTGCTGTCAAGCAAAGGAGCAGAGCCAAGATTCAGGAGAAACTGGGAGAAAATCCTCCATGTATTCCAGCTAAAAATGGCCATGACAGTGGGTGTCAAATCTTCCAGAACATAAGTGGACAAATAAAATGAACCAAGCAACCCCCAAACAGCAGTGTTTGTGCAGGGACATGATCTTGCAGACATGGTTATGCCACAACACCCTCAGCCTTTGCGGCAGCAGTCGAAGACAGTAATCAAGGATCTCTGGTTTGTGATTTTTATCTTCAAAATGATTTATCTATCAAGAACTTATGGCAAAACAACAAACTCCACTCAATTAGGTGACACAGGGCTGGGATTTACATTAGCTGGTGTTTCAGGGAGCACACAGAAACAATTGTTGCAAAGAGGGAGTCTAACTGCAGCATTGGAGACAATTTCGCAATGAAGCAGAAGCTGTCTGTCCTTCACACAGTGCCTCTGAACTAGCCAGCTGAATAACAAAAAAAAAACAAAAAAAAAAGGAAATAATTAGTTTGTAACAATATACAAGTATTAATCTCCTAAACTGCTTAAAAAGTCACATGAAATAGTGATAGCGGACTAGAGACATCCAGAGTAAAATTCCAGTCCCAGGGTAACATACAGAAGATAAAGGCCAGTACTGAGCAAGGTTTAGCATAACAATGTATTTTACAAGGGACTGTGGATCTAATGCAGGGCCTGACAAGGAACTTAAAGAGGTTGTCACAGTATTTCCAGCCACAGTACATGGATATCTATGTACTCTATGCTTCTCTCAGGCACTGCCTGTGATCTGCTGGGACTACCCAGCGCTAGGAGACAGGCTGGGCTGCTCCTGGGTGGCCAGAGTGTCCCGGGCAAACTACCTCAGTGATGCAGTGAAAGAGAGAACGATCTTTGCTGGTGGTCGAGGAAGGGAGGCTCTTCCACTCATGGAAGAGTCTTCCACCTGAACTACTTGTTTGGGTGTTCCATGACTACATCACACAGACATCTGGAGAAGAAAGTTGCTGGCAATCAGTAAGACAGATGAATGTAGAGATGAATTGCAGCCTGCACATGTTTGATTCTGACTGATTTCTGTCCACAGGCATTTTGAAGAGCACATGTTACATTGATGTCCGCTGGTTCCCCTTTGATGTGCAGAAGTGTGATTTGAAGTTTGGCTCCTGGACTCACAGTGGCTGGTTGATTGACCTGCAGATGCTTGAGGCTGATATTTCCAACTACATGTCAAATGGAGAATGGGATTTAGTGGGTAAATAGGAGGGCCTAAAAATTTCTGTAGTCTCATTTTGAAAGGCAAACCCAAAATATATAGAAATAATCCCACGGGGACATGAAATACAGATATTAAAAGTTTCTATGTAAGAGGCAGCAATAAAAAAAAAAAGAACACGTCAGAAACAGACTATCAGCTGCATTCATTGAACTGTGCCTGAAAACACTGTTCTGAAGCAATTGCCTGTAACTGACTACATAAAGGAAATCTATTGGTCCTGATGCATCTGAGCAGTTTTTCAGTACTAAACTTGGATGTGTCCTGTCTAGGTCCATGGAACGCTACTGTCACATCTGCTCTAACATGTCATGCAAAAATTGATTGGTGTAAAAAACACTATTTCAGCAAAACTGGAATGAGCTTTTACAGAGATAAATCTCTCTTACCAAGAAAAACCATCAGTGTTGACCGCTTCATAATAACTGCAAATAACTGCAGTTCAGTATGTCTCTCTTTGTTTCCATGCTTTGGAAGATATGTGTATTTTTAAAAGAGGAATCTATGCTCAGAACTACTTACTTGGAGTGAGCTGCTAGTGAGTTATTTTGAACTCATTTATGCAGCTGTGAGTCAGAAGCAATGCCATGGAAATTGATAGAACTTAGACCCTTTTAAGGACAGCTTGCAGAAGGGACATTTCATCTTCTAGTCTGCATATGTAGACAGGGAAATAACTGTCACTGACCAACTGCATGCAGTAGTTTTATCATTCAGGTAATCTGAGAAGTAACACAATAAAAAATGTAATGGGTATTCAGTTTCATGAGACGCTGAAGGACACCCTAGGGAAGTCTTTCTAAAATCCGTTCATTGCAGTGCACTCCTGACTTTCCAGTGTTCCTTTATAGTGGTTATTTCTGTCCAACAACTTTTCCTGTCTCATTAACAGACTGACCTGTGGTTTATCTGCCTTCAACTCTGACAAGGGATGGACAAAACAGGCCATTATCTAGCTCATACAACAAAAGCATTAAGTAACACCTCAGGCAAGCCATGGCCATATCCTTTATAGAGACTTTGCGATGCTTCTGCCAAAACAAATACATTGCCACATCTTCTGTCATATGCACAGAAACACAAAAGAGGGGAGCAATGCTGTCATAAAAGACACAAGATGCTGAGTTCTTCCAGCACTGTGATGTTTCCTGCATTGCTGCAGTCCTTGCCACACAGCACGTACATCTATGGTGACTATGGCCAAACCTGCAGTACAGCTATTTTGGACTACTATGTTTCTTAACCTTCAAATATGACAGACTTTAAACATACTTTAAATGTAACCTTTTGAAAATTAAGCCATATACTGTTTGTTGTTCCTGACAAAACGGAGCAAAACACGTGTAAGACAATGACAGCAAAATAAGAACCAGTGGCACTTGTCACACAGAAAATATTCTGCATGGGATCGGGAACATGACATCAGCTGTTTGTCACTGTTCCCTGGATCTGGGAAGGCAGAATGCATGTTTTACTGAGTTTTACTTTGGCCAGTGCTTGCAAATGTTTCTTTGGTGAGTTTGGGATGTTCAGAACAGTTTTGGTCTGGCCCAGATGAGCTTTCTTTGCTGAGTCAGGTTTTAATGACTCAGGAGGCATGGAAATAAACCCTAGAAAACACAGAAGGTAGACTAGGAACAGCAGACATCTTGCACTGTTGCCTCAGATGTTGCTGAAACACTGAACACTAAGAGTTACCTTTGGCTCATTTAACCCTGTAGTGAAGTATTTCAGCTTTCAAACAACACTGAACTGAGGCATGTTGTCCTTTGTCTCATTTAGTCTGTTCATCCATGTGTGCATCATTTGCCACAAGTGTTACAAAATTACTTTTGCCTGGTAACTGATTTGGCGGGTATCTTTTCTCCCTTATCAATTGCCACAGGACACTTCCAAGCACTCTTTAATGCACAGTGTGGCGGAGGTGCTACACATTGGCTCATAAACCATCAGTTCTTGGCCCATTCCGAGAGGATATCTGGGAGTCTTGACCTCTCCCCACTGCTCTGATCTCCCTCTCTATAGGTGTCCCAGGAAAGAGGAATGAGAGGTACTATGAATGTTGTAAAGAACCATACCCAGATGTGACATACACCATCACTATGCGCCGACGCACCCTCTACTATGGCTTGAACCTACTCATTCCCTGTGTTCTCATATCTGGCTTGGCACTGCTTGTTTTCCTTTTGCCAGCTGATTCAGGGGAGAAGATTTCTTTAGGTAAGTGCTAAATAATTAATTTCTTTCATAAGCACCTTCTATAAAATGGAAAATAAATACCTTATAGTGCTTGGTGAATAAAGATTTCCCCGCAGAAGCAATACGAGCACTTGTTTGGTTGCAGAAACTAGGGTAAGAGCTTTCTGTATGGCATTCAGACATTCTATGCAAAACATTTCTAAAATCATTTGGATTTTAGCCTGGGATGAGGCAGAACTTGTCGCTGGCACAGGCAGCAGTAACAGTTTTGTGTCGTCTCTGTTCTGTTCTTTAGTACATCTCAATGCATCTCACAGCTGATTAACTCTGTTTTTCAGACAGGACATACTAAGACACAGAGAGTGAAGGGTTGTGAGCAGCAGCCAGGCATTGGATATTCACATTCCAAGATCAGCTCCCAAACGACCAAGCCATGACTCCCCCATGAATGCAAAGCAGTGACAGCTAAGGAAGGGCTAAATGAGATTTGCTGTTGTACGTGTTGATAAAGACTAGAAGGGTCCTTCCAGGAGAGGACAGGGGAGAAGTGGAAATACACAAGATTGACCCAGGCGAAACATTAAGATTTTATTATGCACAATTCCAATCATGACAGAGACCTTTAAATCATATGACGTGCCCTCAGTGTTAGTAGAACAATCAAGGACCTGAGCAGCCTGTCTTACAAGAAGGAAAACAGAGGCTATGGAAGGTTCAGTTGCTGAAAGGTAGGATGGGGAACAGGAAAAGAGTTATTGGAGCTAAAGAACAATGTTGACACAAAAAAAGGAGATAATCATGCTATCACCTTGTGATTTCTTGGTACCAAGACGGTTAAGTTTAGCAACAGTCTTTGTAGACAAAACAAAGTACTTCTTTTAAAACAGGGTACAGGTCTTCAAAGGGTTTTATATAATATGCAATAGCCAAAAACTTGACTGTGCAAGTCTCTCCTAGCCATTAATAACCATCTGGGCTTTGTTTGTGCTATGTTATGGAAAAGCAACGTAGTTTACCACTTGTCAGGAAAGATTTCCTCATCAGTTTAAGAGAAGCAATGGTTTGGGTCTCATTGAGAAAAGACATCCAAAAAGGCTTTCGCTTTGTGGAAGCATCTGCACTGACAGACATGAAGTCATGCGTTTGGATTAGCCATACATCAGGACAAAGATATATTTAACAGCAAAGACATCAGAGGAGCAGCTGCAGAGTTAATGTTCCTCATCCTTCCCCTCCATGTTCACTCCCTGCAGGTATCACTGTCCTGCTTTCTCTGACCGTATTCATGCTGCTTGTGGCTGAGATTATGCCTGCAACTTCTGATTCAGTTCCACTAATAGGTAAGTTGATTTTCTTTGCTCTGTGCACAAGGTATGATGCTTTTCAAGAGTTGTTCAAAGCTGATTTGAGGACTGGCTCTTTTTGTTACTATAGTTTTGCATTTTAGCAATGTCAGGAGTAAATATCTGTCTGGGCTTTACAGTTTGCATGTATGAGACGATCCAGAACAAAGCACACAAAAAGGCTCTGGAAATATCACATAAACTGTTAACTTCAAGGACTGAGGGGACAAAGAATCAACATACCTCTTGGAGGTTTGGGTAAGCAAAGCACAAAGCTAGCAGCAGCAATGCACAGGCACAAGTGGGATACTGGAATAGTACTCAGCCCTGGCTCTGGATTCATTGATTCTGTCCATAAAGTCCTTTCAACAGCACTTTGGCTGAAGCTGGTTGCGCAGAGAGCTTTTGAAGGTCTCAGTGCTGCTGGCTGGAGAAAGCTCATCTTTATTCTTGCACAACACCCATCCTCCCTGCTGTGATGCATCTCTTCCCTGCCTGCCCCCTTCTCCTCTTCTCTTCTCTCTACCACAAGAGCAACTCAGGTGACTACAGCCAAAATACAGATGCATCACTGGAGCATTTTAAACATATGCTGAAAACTATGGGACGGATTATCATCTTGGAAACGTGAGCCAGTCAGTCACTGTTGCATCCTCTTTTTTCGTAGGACTGTCCCTTTAGCTTGATTTTATGGGGCCTCAGTTTCTCAACTGTGAACTGGAGAAAATGTTATTCTCTGTCTTCGTAGCAGGGTAGAGAAAATAAACTTGTTCTGGTTTACAAAATAAAGAAGAATGAACACCACAGGAAAACTCAGACCCTGTTTAATTATCAGCTCCCCAGCTAAGGTCTAATATTTGCATACAAGTCATGACTAACGTACACACTCCAGACAGTAGAAATAAATAAAACATGCAACAATATAGCTAGGTGCTGATGGAAGGTACACCTCACTCTAACAAAAGCCTCGCACATATCATGAGTAGGGCAAAAGAGCATTTACTCAGACAACCTCATTATCTCACTGAGGAAGGAAGGTGACTATGTAACAAGTTAGGGCAACAACACCCATAGGCAAGAGTTTCTGAAAGCCTTCAAATAACTTGGACATCTCACTGAAATTCAGCAGGACTCTTGCCACTGAATCACACAGGAGCTCCCAAGAGTCTAACAAATCCTCTCTTTGAACATATACCTAGGACTCCACAGAGGCAGATACAATTTTAAGAGAAAGTTTGCATGTAGGGAGGAAACACAAGCCATCTTGGACCAGTCTTGACATAATTTTGTGTTGTGTAATACCTAACAAAAGCTGTTTGGAATTAGTAAAGGGGTGCTCTTGCAGTGCAAGCCCAGTGCACTAGCTTTAACCAGACCAGTTTCTACTGATACACTCCCTTTTCATAGAAGGTAAGATTTGTACCAAGAAAAGCTGTAAATAGCTACGTATTCTTACAGACTCTAATGCTGTAATAACAGATTAATTTCTACTTATCACAGCATAGCTATGTGAACATCATGTATCAGGACAGGGTGGGGGACAGTGATTGATGTTGGGGAGCCCTGTTGCATCAAGTCCCTCTTCTACAGGTGTCTATTGGCTCCGCTATTGGCACCTCTCACCTCTTTTCACTCTTTTTGGACCACAAAGTCAAGGAGATGATAAAGTGTGACTCATTGGCAGCATGTATTGTTGCAACTTTTTTCCTAATGCCAAAATAATTAGGGCATATCAAATGTATTAGACATGCACCTTTCGAAGTGGTCATGTAGGTCAAACACAGTCAGTTTCTTTCATTTGCTCATTAGACAAATTTTATTTTGTGAAACACTAAAAGATTAATCCTTGTACATGGATGCTTTGTAATACCCTGTAAAATGGCTTTGGATATCCCAAGGAGGGATGTCTAAAACAATCCTGTTGCTACGGTATCTGACGCCTCCCTGCTAGAGCTTAAAAGCAAACTGAACTTTGACACACTGGGGCCCACTCACGCTGCATGCTATAAAATTTGACTACCCCCTTGCAATGGAAGCTGTTGTTTCATAGGATAAACAGATAGTTCAGGGTGGAAAAGACTTCAGGAATCTGAAGACTGGGTGAAAAGCCTTGCTAAAGATGATGTAAATGACATCTACAGATCTCCCCGTCTGCAAATATTGTCATTTTATTATAGAAGGCAGTCATGTTGGTCAGACATGATTCATCCTTCTTAAAAGCAGACTGGCTGTTCCCATTTCCTACCTTCTCCCTCAAGTATACAGAAATGTTCCCCAAGGACTTGCTCCCCAATTTACCCAGAATCCGTCATAGTGAAAACTGAGGCAAAGTACATACTGGCTTGGACTTCTCTCTGTCCACTGTGACTAAATCGTCCTCCCCGACTCTGCAGCAATTCCATGTTTTCCTTGTTCAGCTTTTTACTGTTCGTGTAGTGGTAGAAATTTTTCCCGTTGTCCTTGACTTCCTTGTCAGTCCCAACTCCTGAGCTAACATTCCTAACACCAACACCAGGTAATGCTTTAAAATTTTCCTTTTGCAGCCTGTCCCTGCTTCCCGCATTCCTCCCTCTTTTATACTCCACCATGAGTTCTCAGCATAGCCATGCTTACCTCCTTGTGTGTTTGCTTATTTCTCTGAGTAAAAGAATAGACTTTTCTTGCACTTGGACACTGCTGTACTTTAAGCCCTTGCAGTTTTCTTGTGCTGCTTTATCTTCCAAAGCTTCCTTCAGTTGGATCCCAGCTACTAGTTCGCTGAAAAGTGAGAATTCTGATCACCTGAAGTCCAAGGTCTATACTCTGGTGTTCTCATTCCTCACTTCCTTCATGGTCTCGAACTCCACTACTTCATAATAATTACAACCAAGGCTCCCATGTTCCCAACCAGTTCTTCACTGTTACTGAAAAGCAGAGCCAGCTGTGCACCACCTCTGGTTGGCCTGTTCTTGTATCAAGAAGTTATCACTGACATCCTTCAGGAATCCTTTTCACTGCTTGTATTACATTTTGTTGCCTTTTCAGCAGACATTAGGGAGGTCCAAGTCCTCTGTGACAACCACAATCTGTGATACAGATGCTTCCCTGAGTGGCTTTCAGAAGACACCCCACTCCCCCATCCCAATATCCACTGTGTTTGGGCGGTCTATAATGCACTTGCACCACAGCATCGCTCTTATCGGCCTCTTCACCGAAAGTGACCCACAAACCCTCCAGCAGCTCTCATCCATCCCATAGAGGAGAGCCTCACATCCAAGTGGCTCCTTCCCACAGAGGGCAACCCATGTTTTGTTCACTGTCTGTTCCCCATGAAGACCTATGCATCAGAGCATTCTGGTAGTGAGACATGTCATGCCACATCGCTGCAACGCTAAATATGGTCATTTAAATGTGGTCAGTGGCTCCTGCATATTTCCCAACCTTCATGCACTTGATCACTCTGGAGGTGAGTCCCTCCACCTTCTTTTACCATTTCTGAGGTCATTCTTTTTCTGGCCACCCAGCACCATTTTTTACCCACCCTTGTCCGCAATTCTTCCATTTAAACTTGGGTTGTAATCTCCCTTCCACATATCCTTAGTTTAAAGCCTTACTCCTAACTCCTTGCTCCACGCCAAATAGTCAGGCAAAAACTGCTCACCCATCTGGCTTCTGCACCCAAACAGCCCAGTAAGTGCTCAAAGCTGATCTGTGTGATTTTACATGATCTTGACCTCTGAAAAACTTATCCTTACTTCACAGGGTAAAAATTAATAGGGTAGCACTGCATCATTTCTCCACAGTTATCTTACAGCTGATTCCAAATGGGATATTTTAGCTGCTGAACTGTATATTCCAGGTCATGACCATAGTTGTTCAGTGTCATCTCTCGCCCAGTTGAAAATCCTCAGGAATGAGTGTGAGGAAAAGGACGACACGTGGACAGCTTGTTCAATTTTTTGAGAATGAGCACAGTTACCACTCACAGGAATAAACAAATACCATGTGGGAAGGATTCAAGCAATTTGAACTTGAAGTGGAAAGATGCATTGCTGGTCTGCAGAAAAGCCACAGTTGCTGGTCTTCATGCATCTCAGAGCAGAGATGTTCTGAAAAAGTCACTGCACACATTTTAAGGATCTCCACTACACTCTTACAGGCTGGGTCTTTGAAAACAAACGTGCATCCACACCTACATGGAGCTGGATGAACACTTCCATCCTTTGGCAGTACAAAACCACTAGTGCCTAACATGCTGTAGCTCTTCCGTATATCTGAATTCTGACCTCAAATTTTAACTGTAATAACATGGAAAATTCTGACAGTTGCTGTTTGGAGTGTCTTTGTTGAGGGAGCAAAGGAAAGCTGCTCTAATATGACACCAAGAAAAGGACTAACTTCTGAGGTCTGGTGTATTTGCAAAGAAATGTGTAAATCATAACTCAATTTTTAGTTGAGGCTGCTCTCCTTTGACCTCAATTTACATTTACAGTAAATGAATCACATCTCAGCCTAAAGAATCAGAAGGAGGCAGATGGAGCAAGACACTTGCTTTTTTTCTATCTTTGTGCAAAGTGGCTCCCTCCTTCCTCGGTATGTCCTCTACATTGTCTGTCTCTTTGTAAAGATGACCAGAGCAGAGACTCTTACTCCACATATGCAACTTCCCCACATGATGAACTCACATTGCTATGTAGCCTACTGTACTAATTGCTGTGTTAATTGTTAATTGCTACATAGACTGCTGTGTTAATACACATTAAAAACAAATCAACTTCTATTCTGAAAGAGCAAGTGACAAAGCTTGGCCTAGAAATCAGGAGCAGGCTGCTTAAAATCTTTGAACGCGCTCTGCTGCTCTTCTGCACTGCAGGGTCATAGGCAGAGCTTTCCCTTTCACAGTGAGCCATCCCCTTTACGTGCCAAGAAATATTCCTGCTGGACAGGCTGGGTCACTACATTTGCCCAGTGCTCTTGCTAGCTTTCTTGGGGGCTTGCATTCATATCAGTAAATAGCTAATCCTTGCCCAGAACCATGTCTGCTCTTGTCCTTCTCCAGGAGACCCTCCCTTTTTGGGGAAACAAGATATTTCCAAACCCCAGTTTTCAGCATCATGCATATGTGTGAAGCAAGGAAGAGCAATCTTCCAAAAGTTGAATCCTGCCCTTCTGCAAACTCATCTATGATGCCAAAGAATCATCACAGAATCATAGGATATCAGGTTGGAAGGGACCTCAAGGATCACCTGGTCTAACCTTTCTTGACAAAAGCACAGTCTACACAAGCTGGCCCAGTACCCTGTCCAGCCGAATTTTAAGTGTCTAAAGATGGGGAATCCACCACTTCCCTGGAGAGATCATTCCAATGGCTGATTGTTATCATTGTGAAACATTTTCCTCTTGTGTCCAATCGGAATCTCCCCAGGTGTAACTTGTACCCATTGCCCCTTGTCTTTTCCATGTGACTCCTTGTAAAAAGGGAGTCTCCATCTTCTTTGTAGCTACCCTTTAAATACTGGAACATGGTGATAAGGTCTCCCCTAAGTCTTCTTTTCTCAAGGCTGAACAAACCCTGTTATCCCAGACTTTGCCCATACGGCAGGCTTCCCAGTGCTTTGCTCATCTTTGTGGCCCTTCTCTGGACCCTCTCCAGCCTGTCCACACCTTTTTTGTATAGCGGGGACCAAAATGGAACACAATATTCCAGGTGTGGGCTGACAAGCACTGAATAGAATGGGATAATGACTTCTTTGTCTCTGCTGGTGATGCCCTTGTTGATGCAATCCAGCATCCCGTTGGCTTTCTTTGCTGCTGCAGCACACTCTTCACTCATATTGAGCTTGTTGTTCACCAGGACTCCCAGGTCCCCTTTTCACAGAGCTGCTCCTCAGCCAGGTAGATCCCAGTCTGTCTGCACTCCTAGATTATATTTTCCCATGCAGAAGACATTACATTTGTCCTTAATGAACTTCATAAGGTTCCTGTTACCCCACTCTTCCAGCCCATCCAGTTCTTCCTTCAGGGTGGCTCTTCCTTCCGAAGTATTCACTTCTCCACTCAGTTTGGTATCGTCAAAGGAAAAGGAAAGGAGATGTCTGGCAACCAGAGCAAAGATGCTTTTGTTTCTGTTTAAAATATTAACCACCCAAAGCAACAGAAACCAGCTCAGCCATTTGCATGAAAAGCAATGAAGTCCCATGACATCTACAAACACAAGTTTGGTCCGAATCCAACAAAAGTTGATTATATGAACAAGGGTTGTTTCACTACAGGGTCCTGGACTAACCTCCTGGCACTTAAAATCTCTAGAGTGTAGATTGTCAAAGACTTTCAGACCGTGACTATGCAGCAGCTGTGTCCTAAACTTACAGTTCCTAGTATAGCTTTATCATGCCTTGTGAGAAGCGTGCACTCACGATTTGAGTTACTTTTAATTTCTCTCTTCACAAATACTTTTATCAAGGGTCTATGGAAGCAGACAGCTGGAGTTCGTTACTTGAGGAAACGAAATACAGAAATGCAGAGAACTTCAGATGTGTTACACATTTGAAATTACAGGTCTGAGTGCACTTATTACTGAGTAAAATCATAAAGCCTATGATACAGCTCAGGTATACAAGAACAGCTGTTATTTCTGCCTCTAAAACCAGATTTGTTTTGCACTATAAATGCCACTAATTTCATGGGGATTTCATGCACCTTCTTGCCCCTACCACATAGTACCATTACACCCAGTCTAGTGCATTATGGAAGAAGGGATATCCATGTCCTGCTGTGTTGATTGGTTCAACGACCAAATCGAAATTAAACAAATACTGTTATTTCAATTAGAGCTTTTGTAAAGCTCAGATCCTGCCCATTGAAACTAAAGGCTTAAGTATTTCATTTGAGAACTACATTTGAGTTATTTAGATCTAATCTGGAAGGGCTTTTTTCATTTCAGTGCAATCCCTGTAAATGACTCTGCATAATTAGATCCAGTTTTGGTAATGGTTTTATAACCCCCTTTGAAGAAAAAATGAGTTCCTTTCTTAGGCAATAGCCATATGCTTGAATTCCTTTTTTTAAAGAGCACAGTGCCTCCCTTGTTACAGACTCCATATCCCTGACCTGTTTCATTAAACTGTGTTTTCCATTTGAAAACAATCTTGTAATGAAGGCTAGGAAATCATGCGTTAAGAAGTCACTAAGGAAAAAGTTTCCCTAAGTCAAGAGAGATTCCTAACTGTAACTCTTCCCCTTTATGACTGTCCTTTCACTGGAACCTCCTTAAGATAACATGGTGGTCATACTTACCCACGTCCAGTGGTATCTCATAAAGCAGTGAACAGAATCTCATTCGTCTTGCAGTGCTGTAGGAATGCCTTCTGAAATCAATGTCTCAGTATAAGCTACTAATTTGTACTCATAGACTTAAAAAATTCAGCTTCTAATGTAATGTTTAGTTACAATCAAAATCAGACTGTTTTTCAGAAAGATCAGTCCAAAACTGTTAAAGTTGTTTTGTTTGTTTTTTTTTTTTTTTTAAATCAATCAAACTGTTAAAGTTAGACACAGCGAAAAAGTCTTTGCTCTGGAAAATTGAGAACAACACAGTTATGAGCATAACCAGTACATCTTCCTGACCCTTCGTATTTCGTGCCTGCAATATCACCTCCAGAGGGGGGAAACATTCAGGGCCACATGGCACTGAAAAGTTTGTAACCGTCCCCACTTTTTCTCGTCTCCCTCTGTGATCCTGGACGCTTCCAGCTGCAGATGTTTTGTTTTTAAGAAAAAACATTAAGCCCGCAGCCCTAGTAAGCAGCAGGTTCAACTCTTTTTCCACTATGCAGTGAGACACAGGCTGTTGGATCCCTTCTCCACCCACCCACGTCTACTTCGCGCTCATCTCTGGTTTACTGTTGCAGTCCCACCACTGTGGATACAGGGTGAAACCGTGCAGACACATAGCCTAAAATGCTTACTTTGAAAACCCCACCCAGCTCTTTACTTTTGTATTGGTCCAAAGCTTTTGCAGTCTTTGAGTTCAGGCCACAGGTGGCACAGAAAGTACTCTCACACAGAAAAACAGCTAGGAGCACTTGC
Organism: Pluvialis apricaria; assembly: GCA_017639485.1. Taxonomy (NCBI): domain Eukaryota; kingdom Metazoa; phylum Chordata; class Aves; order Charadriiformes; family Charadriidae; genus Pluvialis; species Pluvialis apricaria. Next base: position 51,550,430 of record CM030044.1, on the reverse strand, counting down.
AGCTGGACACCTTCAACTTGAGACTAAACCTGCAATAAGCTCTGAGTTGCCTGCTCTCCCTGCAACCCAGCTAGAGCTCTGAGAAACTATCCCTTTCAGAGTACGTTGTTCAAAGCAGAAAAATCATTCTTCTTCCCAGAAGCCAAATCTTGAAATGAAATATTCACACCTCTCAGGCCAGTCAGATGATTTGTTTCTTAGAATCATAGAATCATTTAGGTTGGAAAAGGCCTTTAAAATCATCAAGTCCAACCACGAACCTAGTGCTGTCAAGTTGCCACTAAACCATGTCCCTAAGCACCACATCTACATGACTGTCAAGGTTTAGGCCAAATCGGCCACTGGGGACATAGGGGACCCCAGATGGGACCGACAGATTCTCCCGTCTGCCCCTCTTCAAAGAGAGAGGTAGAGGAGGAAAAAGAGAATTATGAGTTTAGAAGGAACTAAACTACTTTAATGAAATATTAATAATACAATAAAAGGAAATAATGAAAAATATATAAAACTGTATCAAGCTCCCAGGATGACAATCATGACACCGGCTGTCACTGGGGAAGTCCCAGGCTGGACTCAGTGACGGACGGGAACTGGATTCTGGATCTGGATTCAGGATAGGGACCAAAGGCAGACGAACAGACGGAGTTCTCCTCAGACGTTGGCCATTAAAGGAAGAAGGGAAAAAGAAGGGCAAAAAGAAGGGCTGACCCATTGCTCCGTCAGCTTTTATACTGAGCATGAGGCAGATGGGATGGAATACCCTGTTGGTCAGTTTTGGGTCACCTGTCCTGTCCGCTCCTCCCCGCAGGTGGGACCCCGTTATGCTTTTCCACTTCCGACCCTCCAACGTGGCAAATAACACAGTTGGTTGGCCTTGGTTGTTATAGCAATACGTATAAGCAAGAGCATCTCTGCATACCATGCCTGGACATCAGCTATAAACATTGGTCTTATCACTCTGAGAGAGAGAATATTGTCTGCACAATGTGCTGTTAATTTCAGTAGTTAGAAGAGGCCCAGCTAAGAAGCAAAGTTACTGAACAAAATTGGTCCTGTTTTACCTCAAACCAGGATAATGACTTTTAAATACCTCCAGGGATGGTGACTCAACCATTCCCCTGGGCAGCCTGTTCCAATGCTTGACAACCGTTTCAGTGAAGACATTTTTTCTAATATCCAATCTAAACCTCCCCTTCTTCCATAAACACTTTTTACACCTGGAAATTCAAAGCATCTCCTTGCATAGGAGAAGTGCTTAACTATTTCTGATTTTTTCCATGTCCAAATAAATCTAAAGTGCTGAAAATAATGATTTTCTTCCAGCTGTCTCCAAAATAACAACACTGGTTCTAGATCAACGATCCATATTTTGCTCTGAAGATCTTACACCAGAAAGGATAGAAATGTGAAGGGATAGAAGAAGTGAAGGGATAGAGTGTTCCATCAGCAAGTTGGCTGATGACACAAAACTGGGAGGGGTGGCTGACACGCTGGAAGGCTGTGCCGCCATACAGCGTGACCTGGACAGGCTGGAGAGTTGGGCAGAAAAAAACCTGATGAGGTTCAATAAAGGCAAGTGTAGGGTACTGCATCTGGGGAGGAATAACCCCATGCATCAGTACAGGTTGGGGGCTGACCTCCTGGAGAGCAGCTCTGTGGAAGGGGACCTGGGAGTCCTGGTAGACAACAGGATGACCATGAGACAGCAATGTGCCCTGGTGGCCAAGAAGGCCAATGGCATCCTGGGGTGTATCAAGAGGAGTGTGGCCAGCAGGTCGAGGGAGGTCATCCTCCCCCTCTACTCTGCCCTGGTGAGGCCGCATCTGGAGTACTGTGTCCAGTTCTGGGCTCCCCGGTTCAAGAAGGACAGGGAACTGCTGGAGAGAGTCCAGCAAAGGGCTACAAAGATGATTAGGGGACTGGAGCATCTTTCTTATGAGGAAAGGCTCAGGGACTTGGGTCTTTTTAGTCTAGAAAAAAGAAGACTCAGGGGGGATCTTATCAGTACTTATAAGTGCTTAAGGGGAGGGTGCTAGGTAGATGAGAATAGTCTTTTTTTCAGTGGTGCCCAGTGATAGGACTAGAGGTAACGGGCACAAACTGGAGCACAGGAAGTTCCATCTTAATATGAGGAGGAACTTCTTTCCTTTGAGGGTGGCAGAGCACTGGAACAGGCTGCCCAGAGAGGTTGTGGAGTCTCCCACACTGGAGACATTCAAAACCCACCTGGACGCCGTCCCATGCAACCTGCTGTAGGTGTCCCTGCTGTGGCAGGGGGGTTGGACTTAGATGATCTCCAGAGGTCCCTTCCAACCCTGACGATACTGTGATACTGTGATACTGTAAAGTGTGGAAGACCTGAAAGCTGGTGCATGCAGTGTTTGAACGAGGAACACAAGTATCATGAATATGAGGAACTGTTACTTCCTATGATTAATATCCTAGTGACGCTTGGCACCTTGGCTTTACATGCACAATAAAAATTGCTATCTTCACCTCAAGATAACAAAACTGCATTTCTTTCTGCTTTCTTTTCCTGATCTCCTTTGCTTACTTCTTTAAAACCCACAACACTAACTTGTTGCTTAAGGCTCAAAACATTATTCCAGCTGTGACCCCCTCCTTGCCAACCTTTATCATGCCTATGTTATTTCAGTAAGAATGAAGGCTTTGTGCTGTAGATAATTATGTTTGCAGCAGATGTTTGAGATGATTTCTTGCAGTTAGTCATACAGCAAAAAAGGCTGTAAATTACTACGACAAGGGAGCAATGTGGTGCTTTGCCACCTCCAGGACATACAGATTGTTTTGTTATGAGCTGAAGGCATTAGTGATTCTGACTAGAGAGAGAAAATGAGTTTAGTGTCTTGTTGCATTTTCTGTCATCTGCCTGTATGTTCTCAGCTGCTGCCACTTCACTTTGTCTCTTTTTGATTTTGTGAAGTGCTTCTCGCCTTCCTACCTTGCGGATGCCAGAACCCTGCTAAGCCTCTTCCATCAAACAGAATGCAGCATCTCTTACAGTTTCATGCCCTGTGATCAACGGTACTTTTCTCAAACCCAGGACTTTCATTGGACACTTTTCTTTATTTAAGAAAAAAAAAAGAAAAGTTTTACTTTTCAAACACTCACTTCTATTTTCAAAAGCATGTGGGAGACGACTTTCAAAACACTGCAAAAACCACTGCCTCTGTGCCCTCTTCAAGTACCATAACTAAAAGTGAGACACAGTGTCCAATTCTGAAGTCTCTCACTCTTTTAAGACATTTCCTGTTTATGAGAGACCAGCTGGGCTGAGATGATGTGCTTTGCTTTCTACTGTCAATGAGAGCTAATGGACAGCACAAGGTGTCTTGACAACAGTGCAAATTGTTTTCCTGCCTACATCATAGAATTGTAGAATGGGTAGAGCTGGAAGGGAACTTAAAGATCATCTAGTTCGAATCCCCCTGCCGTGGGCAGGGACACCTTCCACTAGACCAGGTTGCTCAAAGCTCCATCCAACCTGGCCTTAAACACTTCCAGTGATGGGGCATCCACAACTTCTCTGGGCAACCTGTTCCAGTGTCTCACCACACTCACAGTAAAGAATTTCTTCCTAATATCTAATCTAAATCCACCCTTTTCCAGTATAAAACTGTTACACCTTGTACTGTCGCTACACTTCCTTATAAAGAGTCCCTCCCCATCTTTCCTGTAGGCCCCCTTTAAGTACTGGAAGGCTGTTATAAGGTCTCCCCAGAGCCTTCTCTTCTCCAGGCTGAAATCCCCAACTCTCTCAGCCTGTCTTCATAGGAAAGGTGCTCCAGCCCTCTGATCATCTTTGTGGCCCTTCTATGGGCTCCCTCCAACAGTTTCATATTATTCTTGTGTTGGAGGCCCCAGAGCTGGATGCAGTACTCCAGGTGGGGTCTCACAAGAGCAGAATACAGGGGCAGAAGCCTCTTCTGTGTTTACGTCCTCTTCTGTGCTTCTGTGCTCTTTGTGTATAACGGTAAATCATCCTGCAAGGGAAACTCTCCTCTACCTTTGGTATCCCTGGTCTCTGAGAAACTCCACCATCACCTGTTGTAGACTGCAACAGCATCTGCCCAGCATCAGCCCTGGTCCCTGTCACAGGAGAAAACAAGGGTGCTTGGAAGCCCCTCTGCTGGTTACTGAGGTTTTCTGCATCCTCCATATGCTTCAGTTCATTAATCCGGACCATTTCCAGAAGGAGAGGCAGTCAATATCTCATTCTGTTCATTCTCTGGAACATTTCTTCTATTTTGTGAGACTTTACCAGAAGCAGGAAGCATTTGGCACTGAATGACTGAAACGACCTGGCTTGGACCAGTCCATCATTTCATTTGCGAAACTTGACGTTTCCTGCACAGAAGGAATACAAACAGCAATACTGGTGGGAGGGTTCCAACTTGATCTCTGTGAATATCTAAGCATGACACTCTCCTCCTTCTCCCACTGTTTCATAGGAACGGAAAGACTGTAACTGGTCACAATGGGGAAGGTCTGCCTTTCCTGTGATTAACTATGTTAACAAATCCGGATATTATACTGCTTGCTTAGGCAGTGTTCAGTGGTAAAATCAACAAGGCAAAGCATCGATCTGGAATCATCTTGCTCCTCTTAGGGTTTTTGTTTTATTTACCCTGCTCCTAATTAGTCCTTGAAGTTAATCCGGTTAAAAACAAGCAGCAGATCTTCCAAAACACCACTGAAATAATCCTAAAGTGCTAATCTAACATCAGATAATGGCACAGAAGTTCAAAAATTGTAGTGGAATCCCCTCAAGTTATGAACTGGAAATCATTGCCATCCTTTTGATATAGGTCATATCAGGCAACGCCTGCAAGAGCAAATAGCTGCTGTCACTGACGTTTTTTTTAAAAGACTTCCTGGCTACCTATGTTTGTGTAAATCCATATTTATTATGAAAATAGCAGCTGATCATCTTCTCATAGTGCTGCAATAGAGGTTGACAACTCCCAGATGTTACAACAGCTGTCCAGGTAGTATATTGCATCATGCCTCCTTTGGCAAAGAAAGGGAAGAAAATAAATTGTAAAAGCATGAATACTTCATACCACTTAATATAGAACAACTGGCCATCCAAACCATCTTTTCCGTCCACACACAACTGCTAAACAAAACAGTGTGCAAGTTTGAAAACATATGAAGAGCATCTAGCTCTGACTACTGCAAACCTCAGTATCCCTGGGGAATGTCACTGTTAAAATCAGTGCTCCAAACATGTCTTCTAGTCCCTTTTCTTGGCCTGAGGCAGCTGCCCAGGGCAGAGGGTGCAAATAAGCCAGTTGCCCTCCAGAAGGGGTCAGTCGTTTCCCAGCTGTGCCTCAGAGCAGCTGACATACAGCAACCAGCCCCCTGCTCTTTCAAATTCTCTGCAATTTGGGATTGCTGTTCCTGACACTGCCTATGGTGAAGCAATTTGTTAAAGGCTCCAAGCTCACACATGCATACCAGGGACAATCCTAGTAACCAGGAGCAATTAAGTAAGGTACACAGAGGTGCTTAATGAGAGTTGCTGAGCATTTCCCTTTTGCAGTTTAAATCAAAAGGGCCCAGCTTCATTCTAAAATTAGATTTGCATTTACCCCTGCAAACAGACAGGTACTATTTAGGACTTTGTAGGACTCATAGATTTGAAGCACTAACTGCATAAGTGCTTCAGGCTTTGGGATGGAGGCTAAAATACTGGTGAAAAAAGTCTAGTGGCTGAGCTGTGGCTACTGCTTAGGAGACCAAAGCTTAATTCTTACTCCAGTGCTTGTGTCCTGCACCACATCTCACAGAAGACCATCCTATTTCTGCTCTCAGCAACATCGGTGGAGGCCCAGGAAGTGAGTTTGCTAATTCAAGGCTATGTGGGGGCTAGGTTAGGGTGAGTGAAGACTGCAGTCCTGTGGCTCCAAGGAACGTGTTACGTGTGCACATTGTAGCCTGATCCTTTCAGCAGCTAAGCTCCACTGCTCACAGGGCTGCTAGAGAAGGTTGAGTCACAGGGGGTGTTAGAGGTGAAAAGGGACAGCAGCCCTTGTAGCTTTCACCAAGTCATGGTTTGATCTGGCTATTGTGAGGAATAAAGACTGCCAGGAACAGAGATGCCAAGCCAGCAGACTGGAAGAGAAATAAACCATGCTTTTAGGGATGTGCATTGTAGACAGCACAGGAGTCTTTTTCACCAGTTCTGAGTGCTGCAGGAGGACTTTGTTTGTCTGCTGCTGGGAAAGAGAGTGTGCAGGACTAAACCCTAGAAGGAAAGATCAGAAAATGCTGACCGGGTATGGAAAAAGTTTGAGACTCAGCATCATTTTGCCTTGTGGACGTATACACTCAGTTCTAGGCCCCTTCCTTCGCTTACAGACAAACTGTCACTGGACCCAGGCCCGGTTAGGTCTTGGCCGTCCTTACTCTGCCCCAATGCGTGGTCTGAATTGTAAGAACAGAATCATGTTTTGAATCAGAGACCTGTGGGCAGAAGATCTAGCAATTCCTTTGTGAACAACAGCTATTAGGTCTACCTTGTCTTGCCATAGGGAAGGTGACAACAGCCTTTACAATATCTCCAACTAGAGATGTGAAAGGCTAATGTGGCAGGTGTACCAGCCATTACTACTTCCTTCCTCCGCTTTCACTGCTGGTTCTTCAGGGCTGGCAAAATCCAGCTTGGAGTAGGTCTGAGCTGCTCCAGGGCTTTGGGGCTTTCTCCCTCTGAAATGAATACAGCACCTGCACCCACCTGGGTTGCATAAGTCTACCTGCCTGTTCTCATTTCAGAGCTATTTTGTAACATTTGATTGCCTGACACTGATAATAGGGCTGAAGTACCATGCCCTATTTCCTCTGTCCTTACTTTCCTACTGAAAACTTCACTGTACCTTGAAAGGCCCTCCTGAAAATGCAGCTTATGCACACCGAGCCATCCTCCTTGCCTATCACCAGACAAAAATATAAACCATCTTTCTTTATGGTTCCACATGTTCCCTACAGTTCCCAAAGTGTTCCTGAGAGAACTGTTTTCCCTGTTGACTAGTGGGTGTACATGGCATTTTCCTGACTGCTGTTCCTGTCTTTACAGCATAAAAAACTAGAAGTGTGAATTCCTTTGCTAATCATTGGATGGTATCTTGAGTCAGATAATGCCAAGTTGTATCCAAGTCAACTAGGTAACTAATTTTCCAAGGATCTGTCAAAAACCCTCACCAGAGCCGTTTTAAATGGACCACTTCAGGCCTTCAATATCTGGTGCCATCAAAATGCATAGAAATTACGGAAGTTGTTTTGTGACTTATGGCAGTAATTAAACCAGCAATATAAACACTGCTGTGTTTCTGTTACATGGGGCATACTGGAATCAGGTCAGCCAGCTTCCCTGAAACATGAGTTCTTGGTTTGCTCTGCTTCTTCTTGGCTCTGTTCTCTCATGAGGAAGTGCAACAGAGATCTATCAATTCACCTCACCCTCAGGACTTTTCTTCTAATTCAGCTACATAATTCAGTTTGCCATGGAAAGTCACGCCCAGCTTCTGAAGCAATTGCAGCGCTGCTTTCAGGAAGGCTTGAGAATGTCAGTATTACGAACAAGCTTTTTTTTCTGCTGGAGCAGTGGGAATTGGTATTAAGAAACAGAGCTGGAACAGAACTTACCTTGGATCTTGTATCAAATTTTTGACTTTTCCTGCAAGCTGCAGGAGGGAGAGCTGGGGGTTGGAGGATGCTGCAGTGTCACATGATCTCCCACATTGCCCCATCATAACAGCCAACGGTAATTCTCTCTGGTATTTTTCCACAGCACCTTCAAATATCATTAGCCCTGTGGGTAGTTCTGCTTTACACTCCAGTGCATCAATCTCACTGCTGGCATAAGGCAGCTGCACTGGTTTCAAGCCTCACTTCTGACTTTCAAATTATTTATTTCTTTCCTGCATGGCAGGCCTACATTTAGTACTCAGCAAAGGCGTAGCAAGCCTTCAGAAGACACAAAAGAAATGTTCTTGAAAACTGAGGAGCGTGCTGAAAATTATGCGTAACCCCTTGTGAGCACTGGTGGGACAAGAGAAGGGGTCTGGTGACACTTTCTGAGCAGGGAGTCCAGTGATACCATGAGAACAGCATCTCCCTCCAGCACCTTTGCTTGTACTGCAGGGCAGCCCAGGATTGGAGATGCTGGTGTTCAGCCGGGTCTGGTCATCTCACCTTCTTGCTGTCATAGCAACAAGCAGGGAGCAGGTCCTTACCAGGAGACCTACATTCCTCTCTGGGAACAGAAAGGCCATTTATGCTTTTCACTGGTTCTAGCCCTTCTCTTGCTGGAGAGGAGGGTGCTGAGCAGATACACTGAAAACCTCAAAGGCCTCAAATGCTCCAGTGTGAAGACCAGAGAAGAAGATGTTTGGATGTGCCACAGCCCTTTTAAAATGTACCTCTCAAGTCATAGCTAAGGAATATAATTTGCCCTTTGTTTGTGTTTTACCCTCCTAACCAATTTCTCCTTCTACCTGCAGCTCAGTATTTTGCTAGCATCATGGTCATTGTTGGTCTGTCTGTGGTGGTAACAGTGCTGGTTCTGCAGTTTCACCATCATGACCCACAAGCAGGAAAGATGCCCAAATGGGTAAGCAGCTTTTGTGGTAGATATTCATCAGCCTACTGTAAGAAAAAAATTAGTCTAAAAGCTATAGTAAACTAGTTATAGATGAGGCACAGGAATTGTTAATCTGAAGAGTCTAGTACGTTTGACGCTTATGTTTGCTACCGGAGGGAAAGAAGAAACATACTAAATTTGGTTTTCCATTAAAAACAGTGTCTGTTACTTGGATTATCTATTTAAACTTACAATGGGGTGGTTGACTCATGGCAGAGTAATATTGCTCAGCACCCTCTTTGCCTCTGGTAACCCCATGCACAACACTTGATTTCTTATCCAGCAGACACCAGTACTGATAAATATGTGCCATTTCATTGCACTAACCAAACACTGGTTTCTGCTGGGCAGTTTGTCTGCTTTGTTTCCTTGCAGAGATTTTCACTGCAGTTCATGACAGAGCTGTTGTCTCCTAAAACAAAGACAGGCGGTGAAGCCAATTTAGTTCTGTCTTGCAACTGTTCCACTTATGAGCTGACTCCCTGAGTTGCTGGGAGATCAGGAACCCCAATACCTCAGTGTAATAAGCGTGTTGAATACCGAACATAGCTATGCTTCTCACATCACTGCTACTGCACCACTAGCAGAAACAGAAAGGCAATGCTGTTGGGCTCAGTTTGACTGTACTGAGGAGACCCTGGAATTCCCTGGCTTCAAGATCTGCCTTCTTCTGAAGCCACAGTTTTTGCCGAAGCCTGTGCTGTGGTCTGTGTGAAAAAACAATTTTGACTGCTGCCGACTGATCAATTCTCAGTGCATTAGCCTGTGGACCATCATTTCTCTACAGTAGCAGACTCTGATAGCCCAGTGAGGTCCAGCACTGATAGCAGCTGGCTTTCAGGAGGAAGGTGTTCCCTTTAGCTTTTCAAGTTAAGAGAAAATGATGCTTTTTTCCTGCTCCTTTTCCTAAGAATAGGTTTTAGAATAAGCAAGATATGCTTTTTATCTACAAAAAGAGAAGGAATGAAAGCAGAAGCAGATACAAATAGTCAGAATCAATTACCTATGCAGCCTGGTTTCACAGAAGTCTGGTTGTTCAGCATCTTCTGTTATCTCATTCACATTTGTCATGCTAGACAATTAGTCTGACATGATGTTGACTGTCACATAGTTACCACTGTCAGCCTGACTGCAGAACAGCTTTCTAATTTAGCCTCTCTAAAAAATAATCTGCAGCATCAATGCAAATTTAAAAAAAAAGTCTGGTTGCAATTAAGGATGCTAACAAGTATTTCTTAAAGTGTTGTATCATTTAAAATCATCTTAATTTCAAGACAGCAGAGCTTGTTAATTTTAGATGAACCTACATGTAAGCAAGACCTGAGTGCACAAATCTCTGTAAACATACTTCTAATGTCTACGTGGATGGGCTAAGCAGCAGCATAACAGCCCTCATGGACAATTTTATTGTTTCATCCACTTTTTGAGGAGCCTAGACAAAATGGGTCATGCTTACTCACCTCACAGGCCCTGCAAGTCAGCTCTTCCTCTATACCATTCTCCTTGTCTTGGCTGGAAACACAGTGTGCAACAAATTCTCACTCTCATGGAACCTTGTTCAATGGCATGACAGCTGAACTGGCATTCATTAAAAAAAATGGCTTAAGGAAGCAAAGGCTGGGGAAAACATCAATGGGAAACACAGATGATAGACTGTGAAAGCTATAGACCAGGCAAGCTGACAGGACTGAGAGATCTCAAGAGAGAAAGGGTGAATGCTAAGTGTATAGGGAAGATGCTGACCACTGAAAAGTGGGCATTGGTCTGCTGCAAGCCATGGGCAAGGCTCAGTCACTGGGATTCATGGCAAAGTCTCATTTTGTTTTTTTCCTGTCTGCCTATGTCAGGTGTTTCTTACGGAGACACTCTGAAAGATTTTTTGCTCAATAAAAACCAGGAATCTAAAATAGTCACCCGCAAAAAGAAGGAAATTGCTGACCTGAAATGTGTTTTCTGCAAATCCAGTCCCAGCAGATACCCCTATGACCCACTTAATCACTGCATTCTCCTCATCCCGGCAGAGCCAAATGTCAGTTTATTGCAAAGCTCTAACACTGATTAATTAGACATTGTTACAGGACTGTTCTCTCCTTCTGCTTAAATGGAATTACCTGCTGGAGTAAGTTGCAGGAGCAGGCATTGGCCTTGTGTGGGAACAGTTCCAGATCTAGAAGATTTAACTGACTGCATTGCTTAAACACCCGCTTTCTAAACTACTTCAAGTTGAGTAGCTTCTTTTCCTTGCCTGCCTCTCACGGCCTCTGTGCTTGGCCCTTGAATCACAAGAGGGAGATTGATGTACACATTGGCATTTAACCTTTCTGTAGGTGCTCACTTCTTCCCTTACTGAGACTTCTGTAGTTGCTCACTTTTGCTCCGATGAGAATTGTGCCTTCCTTTCTATTAATCTTTGATGACTTACTAAATTCAACTTTTTGCAAGAGAGGAGTTTAAATCAGAGGTATTCAGTCAGGGCATTTGCTGGCTAATCAGTTGAGCAGTGAAAGCTGCTGCCTACTTGACAATCCTGACAATGTCTGCTGAGCTAGCATGGAAAAGACTAATAAAGAAGGTCCATCTAAGGAGCAGTTTGGGAGTGGTAACTTCAGGCATGGGTTACAGCTCCATTGACCTGCCTTTGCTGAAAACCAAGATTGTTGCATAGGTGAGAGTTATGGACAGACCAAGCACAGAGAAAAGAAAGGGTTTTGTGGGAAAAGGCAAGAGCACTCTGGCTCTTTGTTATGCCTAAATCAGGTTTGTTAGGTTTCAGGCTTTTCTTTTTATATGCTTTAAACCTGCACATGCACAGATTTGCTCAGGTGCTGATGCCCTTCTCAGGAGAGCTTTAATGGGAGATTATCCCCTGTGAACTAAGCCAGGCAGGTGGCTGTGGTGCGAGCTAATACTACAGCTTTATTATGGTTAGGAGAGGACCTTGATGGAGATGGTCACAGCAGGGTTAGGCTGTTGACCTCTGAGGGCAGCTGTACCTATGTCCTTCCTTCACAGAAGCCCAGGTATGATAATACAAGTGAGAACTTACACTCATACCATCATATCTGGCTGTTTTGCAACAACCCCTGTGCTGCAGCTCTCTCCTGAATTAATTGGTAAGAAAAGAACAGATTGATGCCTCAGTCCAAGGAAATAGGTTATTTGGAAGTTCAAGCAAATTAAAAATTGTCTTGCTGCCTTCTGTGTATTTATTTTTCTATGGGAAATGGTTTTGGTTGTATTTATAAATGCAGTTTCCCTAAGGAAATTCCCTAAGGAGTAAATGCTTTGCCTTGAAAGAAAAAGTAGCATTCCTTTAAAATAGAACTTTTTCACTTCACGACTTCTTCCAGAGCTAAGGCAGACGTATTAACATTTTGTAATACAAAAGTTTGACTGGCTTAGTATTTTAGAATTTCACAGTGCTGGAGAATTCATTTCTCTCTCCCCTTTGCCACTGACACTGTTTATATATTGCTAGCAATTAAGACCTTTATTTTGTTCCATGATGTTCCATTTTGTGTTCATAAGCATGCAAAGGAAATTTTAATTAACTAAGTTCAATTAAATGCAGAATTGGTTTTTAGGCTGCTACATCATAGTTTTCTATTTGTCAGTGGTGAACATGAAGGAAATAATTAAATATTTAAAGACCCCAGTGAAAGCCAAATAATATGAATCACAAGAAAAAGGATGAAGAATAAAAGATTCATTAGTGGGACAGAAGCAGAAAGGGTCACAGAAAATGGCACGGGGCTGTGACCCGTGACCAGAAGAGCTCACACTGTAGCATTTAAAAATTGGTTAACCATCTTCCACTTGTCATAGTTTTTGGCTTTTACTGTTGTTTCCACCTATGTAATTAATGCCTTGTCCTTTCTGAAACTACGCTTGTCATTACAGCAGCAGCTCAAAGTGCTAGCTGTAATTTCCCCATCCCTGCATCTTTACTGTTCAAACACAGGAGACAACTCATTCCTGCATCTGAAAAAACCTTGGAGGCAAAGTGTGGTCCAGAGGCAAACATGGCCAAAGTGACTGGAGCAGGATCACACAGCTTATTTCACTCGCAACCAGAGCTGAAATCATTAAAGAGGCTACCTGTCTTCCTGGAAGAAAGGTTGCAAGCAGTTTGCCAATGTCCACATAATACATGAAGGACTCTATAATTTCTAGATTTTAATGATGTAGTTCGCTGCCCTTCACACAAGACGTTACTGATTCCACAGCCTTTTTACTGCCTTTCACAGCAAAGAGTGTTAACAACAGGAATCACTGCAGGCTCAACTTTCAGACAAGACATCTGATGATCAATTCACTGGGAAAAAATGCTGGCTGCACTCTCTGGAGTTAGGTCATTAGATGACCCTGACAAGAAACATATGGGGCACAATCTGCCATGTGCAAGTTAGAGCACTTTTGTGATGCACCAGAGCAGTTGTACACCAGAGCACTGGGAAATTACATCAGTTAATACTAGCATTAAGATTTATTGATTTAATCAATTAAATCAATTTAATTGATGATTTATTATTCTTTTGAAAAAAGGCGTGCTGTATTATGTGGCTGAACTCTTCAAAGGAGGATCAAAATGTTTTTCAAATAAAAAATACCAGCCAACAAACAAGACTGTTTATTTAGACTTAAACAATAGAGTTGGGGTTACAGAATGTGCTAAAAACAGCTGTTAGTTTGTTGTATAGGGTTTTTTTCAGCAGAATCAAAACATTGTCCCCCAAAATATTTCAGTGTATGTCTTTCCATACTATCTGAGAAATGGTTAAAAACGATGCAGCCAATTTTGTGCCCTCTACTCAATTACAGATATCTGGGATTGTTTGTGAAAACAAGACTTCCAAAAACATTTTGTAAAGTAAGATTTTACATCTCTTTTGCTTTATGAGGTGAGTAGGCTTTAAACACCTATATGTTCAAGACATATCAAAAAAAAAGGTCATTCTTAGGAAGAAGCCAGACACCAAAAAAACATTTGAAGGCAGATAGCTAGAGAACACTGAAAGCAGTCAGTCTTTCTAAAGGGCCATACACACTAACTATAATAGTAATGAAATGTTTCAAAAATGCAGAAAAGTTCTCTTTATTCCTATTATCAACACTCCTTTTCAGGTCCGTGTCATCCTACTGAATTGGTGTGCTTGGTTTTTACGAATGAAAAAGCCCGGAGAAAATCTAAAGCCCCTCTCTTGCAAATATAGCTATCGCAAGCACCATCTGAGAGTAAACAGCATGGAGATGAACGTCCTACCTGGGCACCAGTCCAGCAATGGCAACACGATCTATAGCTACCACACAATGGATAATCAATGCTGCCCCCAGAAGAATGATCTGGGAAGCAAGAGTGGAAAGATTACTTGCCCCTTACCAGAAGATATTGAGCTTCTTCAAAAGAAAGCTTTAATGGATACTATTCCGGTAATTGTGAAGATCCTGGAGGAAGTTCAGTTCATAGCAATGCGTTTCAGGAAACAAGATGAGGGTGAAGAGATCTGCAGTGAGTGGAAGTTTGCAGCTGCTGTCATAGACAGATTATGCCTGGTTGCATTTACACTCTTTGCCATCATTTGCACATTTACAATATTCATGTCTGCTCCAAATTTTGTAGAAGCTGTTTCAAAGGATTTTGCATAGGCATTTCAAAGATGAGCACAATAATATAAAAGTGAATATTGCCAGCAATTTTGCTAGAAAATTGAACTCAAATAGAGAATTTTTCTTGTATGTGCTAACATACACTGAAGGGGATGAAAATAATTTCAGGTCTTTATTCCTGATGTTAGTGATTGTAGTTACTGAGTAGTAAAGATAATGAACTGTGTTACTTATTTCATAGACTAGTGTGATGTGTAATTGTGTCATCGTCTGTGACAAATGATAGACAAGAATTCAAATCTACAATGAATTTATTACAAATTTACACGAGTATAAATGTCATGATGAATTTGTGACCTTTTAGATACTGTTAAATGTTTAAATGATCATTGATGACCATAAGCTTTACAGAATTGTTTTTTTCAGTATATTTGTGTTTTACCATTTTTGTTTAGTGTGGCTGTGACATTCACTTCTCATATTTCACAGACATATCTCCACAGTGTAATGATGCTGTACATTGCATTTATGAAAATAAACTATCATCATGATAGCTCTTACTAGTGAAGTGACTGGAATGTTTTCTTAGTAAAAATGTTAACAGAGTGTATTTTCCCCAGAATATTACTTCTTTTTTTTGTTTGTTTTTAATTAGGAAATACTGGTTTTGAGGTTGGAAAAAAAAATCCTTCTCTGTGCTGACAATCATATAATATCATTAATGGTGCCTTCTTAACTCTCTCACTTTTTTATTGTTGCTGTCACCTTGAAAGTCTACTTAATTTGAAATATCTCTGATCTCTTGGGACATGGGTGCCAACCTAATACTGACCAATGCTGTATAATTAGGGGAAAATTCTTGGCTCTGCATAATTTGTGGGAAATTTGCCTCTGATTTCATTGGGCTCAGGTTTCTTATTTAGTCAACACCACTGAAGTAGTATTTTTTGAAAATTCTATTAGTACAGTCCCCTTTCCAACTTGGTCAGAATGGCTTTCATAAAATAAGTGTGTAGAAGACTGATTTTATTTTGCTAAATTTTCATGTAGCAATGTTTATGATCAATTTGCTGTCCATGAGTACTCTAATATAATGTCTCTGTATTTATAAAAAATAATCTAATTATGTCACTTTTCTGGAACATAAGGGCAAAAAGAAACACTACTCTCAATAGCAGCTTCTTGCCACCCACTACTGTGTGTGGGAATGATGCCTCTGTTGCTGTGATTTTTTTTTTTTTTACTGATCACCGCAGAGCTACAAAAGGACATGGTCTGATGTAGATGCCTTTCCTCTTTGGGCTAACTAGCACTTCTCTGAATGTTCAGTAAAAGAAAACAACAACCTATTAACTTCTCTGACAGATTTTCAACTTCCTGTTCTTGCAATATTAGAGTACCAAAATTAACATTCCCCATATCTGCATGAGGGGATCCTTCCAACCAGCACTGTTGGAGAGAAAGAAGCAACTCATGGTGCTATTACTCAACAGAAAGTACTTCCATCTAAAAGGTGATGTTGAAGCTTGTAGTTCTACAAACTGAAGGAATATGCAACTATTTCTTTTAGGATAAGGTGCCTGGGCTTTTTCACTATTGGTCTTCATTAGGTGGTAATGGCTCCCTTTAAGTAGAGACTTCACTGTAATGGATGTTGCTTCTGTACCTGGACATGGACTGCTTGGACTTCTGTTTGAAAAAGCACCTAAAATTCAAGACGTCCTGACTATAGTGATTCTGAATTTCACTTAGCTTTTGTGCTTGTTGAGTTTACTTCAGTTCTATTTGCACCTCATAGGGTTAACAATGGCTTATATTAAAAGCCTCTACCGAAAATTCAATCCATATTTCAAAGAGATCCTGTTTTCCTTCATTGGAACGTTAGTGCTCTAATTAGCTCTTTCTGAGCCTGCAGGAGAAAACTCCCATAATCTCTGCTTCGTTCTCCGGCAGCAGCTGAAATGCTTATTGCAATTTATTGCTTTAGTCATGGGGACAGTCAATAGATAAAAATTCTAAATATTCAATTACTCATGCAGTTTGTGATGCAGGGTGCTAAATGAACTTTAGAATACTTTTTCAAGGACTGCTAATATTTTTGCTTGAAAATCTCCATTTTTGAAAGTAATCTCCAGTGACAGAGTAAAAAAATAAAAGCTACTGTTACAGCATATAGTCAAAAGAACTTAACATCCTGATACATAGCATGTTTCCTTACATGAAACACAAAGTTGTTGTGTAAGAGTATTTCTAACTGGATGCATACATCTTAGGATCAGAAGAAAGATGGAAACTACCTGTGAAAAACAGCATAAAATTAATTTTAATAACTTTTTTATTTTATAAAAGCCAGTGCAAATAGTAATTCCATTTATAGATTACAACCTTATATTGTTAGATGGCCAGGACAGGCTTGCCTCTTCTAGAAATGTCCTAAAACTCAAATCATGTTAGTAGTATGTAGTTTACAAATCCTTACACTGCATGGAAACTGCTTGGTGCTTACTTTTTTAAATTACAAAGTAACGCACTTCCTTTTCATATCCAGTTCTCATTGACTTTTTGGAAGGTAATAACATTGCTACAACAAAATTTGTTGAATGACATAGTGTAAAATGGCACAGAAAAATGGTAATTATACATACAGAAAAATGGTAATTATACATACAAAGGGCTGCAAGCACGCATTGTCCGCTCACATTGAGCTTCTCATCCACCAACACTCCCAAGTCCTTCTCCTCAGGGCTGCTCTCAGTCTCCACCCAGCTTGTATTTGTGCTTGGGATTGCCCCAACCCAGGTGCACTTGGTCTTGTTGAATTTCATGAGGTTGACCTAGGCCCATCTCTCAAGTCTGGCCAGATCCCTCTGGATGGAATCCCTTCTCTCCAGCGTGTTGACTGCTTCACACAGCTTCATGTCATGCAATCAATCCCACTGTCAACAATGCCAACAATGTTAAACAGCACTGGTACCAGTACCGAGCCCTGAAGAAGGCCACTTGTCTCCACTTGGACATTCAGCCGTTGACCACAACTCTTTGAGTGCGGCCAATCAGCCAATTCCTTATCCACCGAGTTACCCATCCGTCAAATCCACGTCTCTCCAATTTAGAGACAAGGATGTCCTGTGAGACCCTGTCAAATTCTCTGCACAAGTCCAGGTAGGTGATAAGAGTTGCTCTTCCCTTATCCACCAATGCTGTAACCCCATTGTAGAAGGCCACCAAATTTGTCGGGCATGATTTGCCCTTGATGAAGACATGTCGGCTGTCCCTGGTTATCTCCTTATTTTCCATGTGTCCTAGTATAGTTCCCAGGAGGATGTGTTCCATGATCTTGCTGGGCACAGGAGTGAGACTGACTGGCCTGTAGTTCCCCAGGTCTTCATTTTTCCCTTTTTAAAAAAGAGAGTTATGTTTCTCCTATTTCATTCAGCAGGAACTTCCCCGGACTGCAACAACTTCTCAGATATTATGCATAGTGTCTTAGCAACTTCATCTGCCCGTTCCCTCAGGACTCACGAATGCATCTCATTAGGACCCATGGATGTGTACGCCTTCATGTTCCTTAGATGGTGTCAAACCTGTTCTTCTCCTACAGTGGGCGGTACCTCATTCTCCCAGTCCCTGCCTTTGCCTTCTGCGACTTGGGCGGTGTGCTTAGAAAAGTTGCCGGCAAAGACTGAGGCAAAGAAGTCACTGAGTACCTCAGCCTTCTGCATATCTTAGGTAATCAGGTCTCCCGTTTCCTTCCAGAGAAGGGCCACATTTTCCCTCAGCTTCCTTTTATCACTGACGTACATGTAGAAGATTTTCTTGTTGCCCTTGATGTCCCTGGCCAGACTTAACTCTATCAGGGCTTTACCTGTCCTAACCTGATCCCTGGCTGCTCGGACACTGTCTCTCTATTCCTCCCAGGCTACCTGTCCTTGCTTCCACCCTCTGTAGGCTTCCTTTTTCTGTTTGAATTTGTCCGGGAGCTCCTTGTTCATCCATGCAGGCCTCCTGGCATTTTTGCTGCACTTCCTCTTGGTTGGGATGCATCGCTCCTGAGCTTGGAAGAGGTGATCCTTGAATACTAACCAGATTTCTTGGGCCCCTCCTCCCTCCAGGACTTTATCCCATGGTAGTCTGCCAAGCAGATCCCTGAAGAGGCTAACATTTGCTCACCTGAAGTCCAGGGTAGTGAGTGTGCTATGCACCCTTCTCGCTGCCCTAAGTATCTTGAACTCTACCATTTCACGGTTACTGTAGCCAAGGCTTCCTTTGAGCTTCACCTTCCCTGCCAGCCCCTTCTTGTTGGCAAGAACAAGGTCTGGCATGGCATCTCTCTTCATTGGCTTTTCTATCTATTTTATCTGCCACCATAAGATGTATGGCTGTATAACTTCCATCAGTGAATATCAATTATTTATATACTAAAGCTACATATTTCTTTCATTCAACATTAACTTTCTAGTAGTGAGTATAATAAAGAAGTAGAGAATCATGAGCTAAAACCATTTTCTTATTCTAAATTATGATGTGCATAGCATTAAGAGGATGGTATAAATCAGAAAATTATTAATGAAGAACAGGATTAATTTGGGATTTTAGACAGTAAGAGTGGCAAATACTGTGAAAACTGCACAGAAATAAACAAAGGTGAAACCAATTTAAATCCCTTTTGTTTTCTGAGGCTCCTCTTGGCAGGATTTGGAAGAAAAATTTGAAACTCTTTAGAACACTTGGTGAGACTAGTCTGCATTAAGAGGTTGGGCTGAACAGTGATCGTTTGGAAATCTTTCTCTTCCCAGATTTATATATCCAGTTTGGAATGATAAGCAAAACAAGGCGGTTTTAGTCTTTTTCCTCTTGATGACATTCAGACTAAGAGAGAAAGTACAAAATACATAAGAAACTCCAAATTTCAATTTAGTAAGAAAGCGTGTGCTCAGAAAGCTGGCTCCCTTTTTTTCTTGTTGAATAAAATGGAGGCTAATAAGGGTCTACTTATACAGGCTTTTTACAGACAAGAGTAGAGGTTTTTCTTGTGTTTATATTTGATACCACAGCTGTTAGATCACAACTGCTTTCTGTCACCATTTAAGATGGTCTTCACACCTCTAACACCAACTCCTTATTGAGAATAGTCTTTTTTCAGTTGTGCCCAGTGATAGGACTAGAGGTAATGGGCACAAACTGGAGCACAGGAAGTTCCATCTTAATATGAGGAGGAACTTCTTTACTCTGAGGGTGGCAGAGCACTGGAACAGGCTGCCCAGAGACGTTGTGGAGTCT
The DNA here is from genome assembly GCA_017639485.1 of Pluvialis apricaria. Classification (NCBI taxonomy): domain Eukaryota; kingdom Metazoa; phylum Chordata; class Aves; order Charadriiformes; family Charadriidae; genus Pluvialis; species Pluvialis apricaria. The sequence goes on along the minus strand of CM030044.1, from coordinate 51,530,878 downwards.
CCCACACTGGAGACATTCAAAACCCGCCTGGACGCCATCCTGTGCAATGTGCTGTAGGTGTCCGTGCTGTGGCAGAGGGGTTGGACTTAGATGATCTCCAGAGGTCCCTTCCAAACCTGATGATACTGTGATACTGTGAGTCTGTTGAGCCATCCAAATCATTCACACGATCTTTCTTCTGTCCCAAGTACGGGAGCAAGAGTAGCTGTGTCTCAATTGCTTTCAAGAGATGCTTAATCTAAATCTCCAATAACAATTAAGCTTCCCAAATGTGTCATTGACTTATTTTATCACTGCTCGTTAATGTCTAGTATATAATTGAATCTACTTGACTCATTCACTTGAAAAAAGCCCTTTCATATGGGAAGGCAAAATGTCAGGATCGTTAGCTGACTCAGTATCAGTAAAAAAAATTCTTTATGGTGACAATCATGACCATTACTACCAACGAAAGTCCTAATGATCATCCATCATTACACAGTTATTTTAATATTGGGAATATCTTGATCATATCACAGTTATTATTTTGGAAAAAAGTTTCCTACTGTTTCAACACATAGCCAGTTTCTTTTGCGAACAGAAACCTCTGAGTTGTTATGCAGGCCATCAGTGCCTTGCTGCTGTAGATTTTAATTTGCCATAAGAAGTGAATGTCTGTAGTTTCTACACAGACTCAATAGATTTGGTAACTAAAAGAAAAAAATAACAAGACAAGTGTTTGAACAGAAACAAATGCAAAGGCAATTAGAATGTAGAAAAAGGATAGAATACTAGGAAAAAATGCAGTCATTCTGACAGTAGACTCTAAAAAGAGATAGTATTGCAGAACAGAGAACTTTAATAGATTAGCCTTCTCAGGATGCATGCTTATCTCATGCAAGCATTGTATCTTCTTGGGTTTTTTAAATCCATTTATCAGAGAAAGTGGGATCTAAGTTTCAGACCAAGAACAGGAATATGTTAGTGTTGCTTTAGGAGTTGTCGTGGTTTAGGCCAAATCGGCCACTGGGGACATAGGGGACCCCAGATGGGACCGACAGATGCTCCCCTTTACCCCTCTTCAAAGAGAGAGGTACAGGAGGAAAAAGAGACTTACGAGTTTAGAAGGATCTAAACTACTTTAATGAAATATTAATAATACAATAAAAGGAAATAATGAGAAATATACAAAACCGTATCAAGCTCCCAGAATGACAATCACGACACCGGCTGGCACTGGGGCAGTCCCAGGCTGGACTCGGTGATGGACGGGAACTGGATTCCGGATATGGATTCAGGATAGGGACCAAAGGCAGATGAACAGACGGAGTCCTCCTCAGACGTCGGCCATTGAAGGAAGAAGGGAAAAAGAAGGGGAAAAAGAAGGGGCTGACTCTTTGCTCCGTCAGCTTTTATACTGAGCATGAGGCAGATGGGATGGAATACCCTGTTGGTCAGTTTTGGGTCACCTGCCCTGTCCGCTCCTCCCTGCAGGTGGGACCCCACTACGCTTTTCTGATTCTGACCCTCCAACGTGGCAAATAACAAAGTTGGTTGGCCTTGGTTGTTATAGCAATATGTATAAGCAAGAGCCTCCCTGCATACCATGTCTGGACATCAGCTATAAACATTGGTCTTATCACTCTGAGAGAGAGAACATTGTCTGCACAATATACTGGTAATTTCATTAGTTAGAAGACGCTCAGCTAAGAAGCGAAGCTACTGAACAAAATTGGTCCTGTTTTACCTCAAACCAGGACATTCCACCCCTTATTCCATACTATTTGCATCTTGCTCAGATTACTATTACTTTTATCTATCAAATCTATGCACACACAGAGGATATATATATGTATGGATACATGCAGGTCACTCATATACGGTTATCTTTATATACAAAAGTTTAAGTCTATTTGATTTATGATTGCAGGATCTCATCTCAGGGCAGGAAAGATGGTACGAAATTCATTGTGGTTTGTGCCCGTGGGTAGCATGTTCATCTTGAAGAGCTTGCTGGACGCCACTTGATGAAGCTAGCTCAGGTTTCACCACCACTGTGTCATCCTGAAAAACACTTATTGAACACTGTTAGTAGTATGTACTGATCAGCATCATACAGCTCAGGATCGAGTATTCTCACCAAGGGTTAAATTCCCTTGGGGTACACATTGAACTTCTCCATCCTTCAGCATCACCCACCAAGTACATCCAGGTCCTTGAGCAAAAACAGTCCCACGAATGGGTTTGCTTTTGCCTGAAGGAGGAGAAACCCAGACAGTTTTTCCTTCCTTTCTTGAAAACTTCTTCTGCTGTGTTACCCCACACAATGATGTCATCGATGTATTGTAGGTGTTCTGGAGCTCCACCCTTCTCCAGTGCAGTCTGGATCAGTCCATGGCAAACAGTAGGGCTGTGTTTCCACCCCTGGGGCAGTCGATTCCAGGTGTACTGGACACCCCTCCAGGTGAAAGCAAACATTTATTTTTATAGAAAATTATTTTTGTTGAAATAATTTGCATGGTTCTACAAGATCCAAAAAGTGAATGTATCCACCGCATGGTACAGTGAGACATCCACTGAGTTCTAATGAAAATAAATTTTACGATCATATTTGTGACATTCTTGGCTTTTAGGAGCTTAAAGGCCTTAAAGCTTTTAGGTCTTTAATGGAGGGGGTGGGGTCTCACATATACTTTTGCCTTTTATCACATACTTGCTAGCTGAAAAGATTCCTCAGGGATCACTTCTTATCCCATTAGTTCTGTTAAGCTATTGCAATTAATTCCTTCACTTTTTAATGCGTCTATGCTACAAGTGAATGCAGTTAGTATATGTCCAAATAATTCTTAAGTACCACCAACCTGAAAGCAGCACTGATAAGGTTTACTATATCTTAATTGTGTGCTTACTCGTTTTTATGTATTTGAGTTTCACTAAAACCAGTATTACAGGAAAAGCATACAGCCCCAGTCCATTCCCCTTTTTTTTTTGTCCTGCCTCATTTGCTTAGAATAAATGATGTCAGGAAACACAGATCTTGAAACAAAATTATCTGCATCCTTCCCACTGCTTCTGAAAAGCCTAATGTGTAGTCATCTGATCCAAACTGGACACTCTCAGCATCTTGGTCTCCTTCAGATAATGTACAGCAGTGACTTCTATCACAATGCCCAGAAATGTAACAGCAGGCAAACAGCCAAGTTGTTATGAGAGGTATATTTTGTGTATTTCTGACAAATAAAGAAATTTCCTTTGGAAATACTTATAGCATAGTTTTGATAGTTTTCATTCAACATCATAACAAAGGTTTAGACTTGATCCAACTAAAATAATTCATGGTTTTGAACAGAAAAAGGGAATTTCAAACAAATGCTTACTTATCTTTGACAGCGTACATGCTCTGGCCACAGTTACAGAGTGCTGAATGCTACTGTTGCTGACCAGCTTCATTGTTCCTCTGCAGTTCAAAACAGATCAGAGGTAACAATGGATTTGCCTAGGTGAGGAATCTTCTTATTTCTTCATCGTCCCAAGGAGTTGCAGTAAAAACCATCCCATGAACTAACACACCATATTTGGGACATGGCCACATAAACAAGTGAAAACAATAAGTAAACTGTCACAGACAAAAAATCAAAACAAAACTAAATCCATTCAGCGGGAAGAGAAAAGGTCAAAGCCACAGAAACCCTAAAAATACATTTACAAAAATTGTCCTAAATTTCATTTTGGTTAGAAATAATTCTGATTAAAATCTTTCATTTTTTTTAATGTGTTCCTAGGAAGAAAAATGGTCTGGAGTTAAAAGAAATATTTTTAATTGATTAGTACTGTCAGTTTTATTTTATTTATTATTTCTATGCAAAAAGCCAAGTTTTTTCATTTTTAACTCAACAGAAGAAGAGTGGTACAGAATGGCCTTACGTCACTGTCAGAGTTTGTCAGCTGCTGTCAGCTGTCAGTTTGTCAGCTCCCTTTTTCCTTTTACGTAGGGGCAATGAAAAGTAAGCATCCTGTGAGAAGAATAATACAGAGAACTAGCACCCATGACCCTGAGCTCTGTGGCAAACAAACGCATTTTCATATAGGGTGTTGGGGTTTTTTTCTGTTTTACCTGTTGAGAATCTTTCTGGAAAAGAAAAACCAGAGAACCAGAAACACTTTGGCTGGCCTTTTTTTGATCCAAGACTTTAAAACTTGAGTATTTCAGTTAATGTTTGTTGCTAAGCTTAGCACTGTGTACTTAAATTGTACTTGCTAAAATCTAGAAGTTCACGGCTAAGTTCAGCCCACCTGAAGCACTTTTAAAATAGCTATAGTGGTGTGGATAACAGACACTTCTAGCCCTGTATCCAACTTCTAAGAGGACCAATGTCTATGATCTGACTATGTCTTCCTACACTGAAATTTGCTTCTACAGCTTTACAACTAATAGTCCTTAATGAATTAACAGGCCACATGGCATCTATTGAGAAGTATTGAGAACATAAAATATGTTTATGGCTAATGTGAAGAGTTCTGCATATGACCAGATCATTTTCATAATGCATTTTCTCCGCACTCTGAATCAGAGATGAGGCATAAATTTTTTTCTAGTTCTAAAAGCTTCCAATTTTATAATTAAGTACAATCAAATGTCAAAGTCTCTATTGCTAAAGTGTGCCAAATGTTACATAGCACAGCCACACAACAATAAGCAGAAGGAAGTGACAAAAGGGATGTTTCTAGATTAGTGAGGGGGTGAATGAGATCCTGAACAGGCAAAGTTGAGCTTTTAGGACTGTGTAGCAGACATAATCTCAAGCACTTGCCCAGCCCCAAACCCAACATTTGAAATGCTTCGTTTACCGAAGTCCCTTGGGTATTTATTGAAGATAGCTCCACTGCTTACTACTGCTCTAGCAAATCCCTCTGCTAAATTCTTGCTGCTGTTGAATTTAAAATGACTGTGCTCTGGGATTAAGTGAACCAGCATATGCCAGCACAAACAGATGTAACACCAGACTGCCAGAGTGTCAGGTTCTCAGCAGGGGATGTTTGAAAGGCAAGTCATATTTGTGGTAATGAGGAAGACAGCTAGAGACTTAGGTCTCTCTAATTATCTTACAGTGACATCAGTGTAAATTGGAATGCTGCTGCCAGAAACCTGCTAGATCACGCATTTGGGAAAGTGCCATTAAGCACACACTAGTCAGACGAAAGGGAAACAGTAGCCCCGCTGTCCTGGTTCCGGCAGGGATGGGGTTAATTTCCCCAAGGATGGGAGGGGACACAGGTATCCCATGCCCTGTGAGCCATGGCCGGGCTGTAGGGGGAGCTGCCGGGGGAGGGGGCGGGAAGTCGCAGCTCAGAGCAGGCTGCGGCGGTTCGGGTCCCGTGGGTGAGCGATGATACAGTAATTGCGTTTGTGTATTCCTTTATCGATGTTATTGTTATTGTTTTTCTTTTCCCTTGGCTGCTCCGTTAAACTGCCTTTATCTCAACCTACAAGTTTTGCCTTTTTCTTCCGATTCTCCCCACGGATGTGGGGGGTTGAGTGAGCCGCCGCCTGGTTCTTTGTTGCTGGCTGAGGCCAGACCACGACACCCAGATAGATCAGCCAGATGAAGGGAATGACCCGATCTCAGAGATTGGTGCAGTGCAATGACCTGGAAGACTCAAGCTGTGGAGATGCTGACTACTACATTTGCCACAAGGGCCACGCTTGCGCACATTCTTCCCACTGCCCAGAAGTCTTAGCCATGAGGAAAAGCAGCAGATCGAAACCAAGTCTCCAGAAACAGACTTGACTAACATAATGGTAACAACAAATATCAGACTTTTCAGTGAGCGCGCTGTGTGAATGTTAGATTTTAATTCCAAATTACCTGTGGAGAAAGGACTACACAGCAAGTTTGGGTCAGACTCAAGCTGAGAGAGAACAAGGCCAGGCTGGATGGGGCTTTGAGCAACCTGGTCTAGAGGGAGGTATCCCTGCCTATGGCAGGGTGGTTGGAACTAGATGATCTTTAAGGTCCGTTCCAACTCTAATCATTCTATGACTCTATGAAATTCTCATACCATCTAGAAAGGGTATCCCGAGGACAAGATCTTGTACCCAGCTTCCTAGAGGCTTCAGAGGATATGCTGCATTGGCCCTCAAAGCAGGAACCTCATTGTTCAGAAGATGTAGATGTTCTCATCGCTTCTGACATAACCACAAAATCAGTAATAGCTTTTCTGAGGGTTTCCAAAAATGCTCTAAAAACAGGATTTAAAAGTGTTGCCACAGAATGAGAAGTGGACCACTTAGCCCTTAATTGTAGCTACGTTTTTGTAACAGTGGCCTCTATAGGATAAGAATAACATGATTTTTTTATTCAAAAAACAGTTTCAGCTTTTGTTATTTGGGTATTTGTGGGACGATGTCAATAGCAAGAAGCAGCCAGATTTCCACCATTGACAACTAAGATTGCCAAGTGAAAATCTGGGCTTTTGAAAAACTAAGGGTCAATCATAAGCATCTGCAAAGCACTGACGATTTCTGTGAACTTGGCAGAGTTCAGTAGTGAGGGTGAGGAAGACCTGTTTGTAAGCAGAAATGTCTTTTCTGCAGTTCCTGGAGCTGTGTGTCAGGGCCTGTAGCTCTTCTGCATGTAAAGAAAGACTAACTGATCTTCCAACAAAAGAAAAAAAATCAGCTGTACATCTGTCGGTGCTTTTCTTCCGTGGCTCTTACAGGATGGAAGCAGTAGGCACTGTGGATGATTACACAGCAACGACTTTGTCATTTTAGACAGGTTTTGATGTAAAAATACTATATAGTGGCTTTTGTCATTACTTTTATTATTAATTTTAGATGTGATCTTCCTTCCCATAGACACATCAGAAGAGTCTGGCTTTTATCTCATTCACAAACCATTACAAAATAGTTCTAGCTTTTTGTAGGTCAGTGACCATATGTTTTCTACCACGTATTAGTAGAGTCCTTTTGGCAAGATGACAAAGGGGTTTTCTCTCAGATAGACTGTATAGTTCCCCTCAGTTGAGATATCTTTTTTCCAGGTGGCACAACTGAAGTCTGTCTGATGTAATTCCCAAACAGACAAATGTAACAAGTGAAATGCAGGATTTGGCCAGTGGCACAACCAGGTGTTCAGAGTTCAGTGTACATCATGGGCAGTATCTTGCCATACTATTCACCACTTTTAAGGTACAGAGGGCCAATAAGTTATTACACCTTCCCAGAGTGCAACATATGAACTCTTTTACAGTAAAAACTCCCTGGTCTGCTCCTAACATTCTCCTCTGCCTCAAGAGGAGATCTCACTAAGAGCTCTCTATTATCTTGAGCTCAGAGCTAAGAGTATTGCAGGTACATGGCATGGGATTACTAATCTGTGAACATTTTAAGAATGGGATACTGAGTATTAGCAGTGATTCATTGTGCTCACAAGAGACTGCACCTATCAAGGCAGTGACAAGGTCCCTTGGCTGACATCGGAATTTATTGATAACCAAGCTCAGCACTAGTATCATCGATTATCTGTAAAACTTCTAAGGATTAAAGGTGAAAGTTTGTTGACAGGAAAAAACATTTAGAAATCGCACATCTCAAGAAATGATCAGCTGGGCTTAAATATGGTCTAAAACGCCTCCTGCTTGCCCTGGGCCCAGGAGTCCATTCCCCCCTTCTATCTTCCTATGCAGTTGGTGGGCTCATCATAGAGTAGCTTCTAGAAAACAGAAAAGACGGGAAGAGCTCAGCTACAGAAGTGGTTGAAGCAAAGTTACTCACATTTTTCATTACTTCCCTTTTCTAAGAACAATTTTCTCAAGTGCCTTTGCAGGTTTTCTGATTAAAGAAACTGATGAAATCTTGAAAGTAGATGCTTAACAAGCTGAATTCACTATGCATTGAAATTGTGTCACAACGCTTTTCTAAGTTGTGATCTGTTGCTGACTACGTATTCCCTGTTGTGCCTGCAAGAGGCAGGAATTAATGCACTGGTTTACCCAACCCACCTATTTCCCGTCTAGCCAGATACGCTGTTTACAGCACTAGCCAGTGTGGGGCACTTTGAATGAGACTCTGAACACTATAGTTTGTCCCAGTAGTACTCTTAATTATCATTCTTAACGGTTACTGTTTAGAGGTCTTACTTCTTGGAGCACTTGAATTATTACTTCCAGATGTTTATGTGTGTGGCAGTTGTTTATACTTAGCAAAAGAATACGTTTCTTTAAAAAAAAAAAGTATTTTGATTAATCTTATGTGTTTTATACTCACTGGTCAAAACAGCTTTGTGAACACACTGAAAAGTGAAAATGAGAATTTCTTGCTCAGTGATGTTTTGTGCAACAACTTCCATGGGTTAACCATGAATTATGATCAGGGTTTTTTTCCAATTGTAACATTCAAAGTACAGAAAATTTTTGTGAGTATTAGAAGCTTTGGCTTTTTATTTGTTATCTGTATATTTATTATTTCATTACAGAATCCTGGCATCAGCACAAGTACAGTTTTGTTAAAAGTGAGTGTATTAAAGAGTGAGCCAATTTTCACTCTTTTTAACCAACAATCTTACAATATAGATCAGCACTAAGAAGGATAGAAACGACACTGTCATATTGAAAGTTTGGACCAGATGGTGCTAGCAAGCACTTGAACAATTTCATCACTGCTTTTTCCTGATCCTTGTGCTGTTGTTCATGGCTGCAGCTCAAGTATTACAAATAAAGTATTTACCTATTTACACTGGATAGAGGGGGGGAAATAGAAAATAGCAGTCCTTCAGAGCACTTATCACCAAAAGCCTCATCTTGTCTTTTCTTCTTTTTCCTCTGTTCATCGGAAATAATTTCATGGAATATTTGGGATTACTGTTCCAGTGTGTCAGAACTGTCAGAGTGAAGAATTTCTTCCTAATATCTAATCTAAATCTATCCTCATTCAGTTTAAAACGGTTACGCATTGTCCTATCACTACACTCCCAGATAAAGAGTCCCTCCCCTTCTTTCCTGTAGGCCCCGTTTAGGTACTGGAAGGCTGCTATAAGGTCTCCCCGGAGCCTTCTCTTCTCCAGGCTGAACAACCCCAACTCTCTCAGCCTGTCTTCACAGGCGAGGTTCTCCAGCCCTCTCATCATCTTCATTGCCCTCTTCTGGACTCACATGCGCCCACATCTCAAGCCTGTCCAGGTGCCTCTGGATGGTATATGTTGGTATATGTAAGTACATGGCGCACTCCTAAATTCTGCTATTCTGCACTAACTTTCTACTTGCTCTCAGCTATTTAGTAAAAGAATAACTACACAGGAAAAATATATTTTCTAAATTTCATTTAGAGGAGTTAAGATACAGTATTTTTTTTAATTCTGCACATCTATTCCATTGAATTTTAGACTATGAATGCTATTTAAATTCAATATAGATGCTTGTAAAAGAAATAAGCTTTTAAGTGATTTAAGTTTTAATATATTTTGAGAATAATCATAGAGTGGTTAAAGAATAGATGTAATTGCTAAGTTTGATTAATAGAATGCAGGTGCTTAAGTACAATACTCTGAGAACTATGCAAGCGCTGCTCATTTGTCCCTTCTACAGTCCTGACTATGGCTGGCCTGAACCCCAGTCAAGCTGAATCAACAGAATAGCAAATGTGGAACATAACAATAGGTAGGAAATAAGTGATTAACCCACAGTAAGCAATTTATAAAGCTTAGACAACTAGAAGAGGCATAGAGTAAGCATAAGTTAATGGAACATCTTGAGTTTTTCTAAGAAGTCTATAGGTGGACTTTGATGGGTACTGTTTGAAGAAGATAAGAGGCTGTGGTGACCAGAATCTGCACCATTGACCTACAACTTCAGAAGAGGAACTGGAATGGAACTATAAGAATCAGATGAAAATTAATGAACTTCTGAAACTACTGAAGAATGAAGAACTGGGAGACTTTAAAGAAACACTAAGAGCTTGCCAGACAGAAATATCAATTATGTAATGCTGTGTAGAATCGTATATATAGAAGATGCACTTTGTTAGCCACTTGCCACTCACTGAGGTGATGGCCCAACTCTGACTTGTTAATAAAGCAAACCTAGAGGTACCCATAGTCTGGTGAAATTCTTTAACAATGCTTAAAATTAGATTGAAGTGTTTATTAATACTTTATGCTGATTATTCTAAAGAAAATCGTACACAAAGAAGCTTATTCTTCTCAGTATGTTTCTAATTTTGCCATTAATCTTCTTATGTATATTCTAGGATGAGACATTGAATATAAGGAAATGAGTTAAAATTTTTATACTTTTTCTTAATTATCTGAGTACTAGATGTTATTAAATACTTGTTTCAAGCCTAAGGAACAAAGTTTATTAAATTTTGTGTTCTTTATCTTTCCCATTTTCTAGGGGGAGTGATCTCCTTTAATTTGCTAGTACTTTAGGTTGCTATAGAAGTCTAGTTTTTATAGTTAATATTACACTATGGACACAAACTGGAACTTTTTTCCCAAGCAGTATCATGCAAGGAAATTGATTTTGTTCAAAAACAAACTGGTTCCCGTATTCACAAAGGGATTAATATGTGTTTTGTTGCCTGATGGATTTAGAATAGAAAGTTAAAGAATTAGAAATCTTGGAGAAACTGCCAGATAAATTGTAAAATTATGATTTACATATCAGGTTATTCAGAATGATATAGGGAGTAATAACATACCAGTATTTCTATACTCATGGGTTGTCATTACTGAAGACACAAGAAGCACTCTGAAAAAACACTCAAAATAAGTTTCTCACATGCTTTGCTGTCTACAATCAACCTGAAGAGCATTCAAATTAAATAGAACAGGCATAGGAAGAAGGTAAATCTCATAATCTATTTTGATGAGTGGAAACAAAGATAAAAAGACATCAAATCACTTATCCAGGGGATCTGTATGCAATCAAGAATTGTACAAAGTCACCACAGTTCTAACCAAAAACCTTAAGCATTAACTATAATTTTTTTTCCCTTCTTGTTTATGCATCCATTAGTCTGTATTGAGAACTCCTTATCCTGAGTATTTCTAAGCATATAATATTTTTTGGTTCAGCTGCTATAAATGTCCTGTTTAAGCAGATTTTAGAGGATTACTGGGGGTCCCCCTAGGAAAAATGAATAAAATTAAACAAATACAATATTGAGAATTTGGATCTAGACAGCTTCTTAGTGTTCCTTTAAAGTGTTCTCTTGTGAAATCAGAAAGTATAAAACCACTAGCACATGAAAGTGATTGATTTTTGCAAAACCAGGGATAGTATATATGTTAGTATATAACATACAATGTAAAAATAATAGTAAGTACCTCATTAAAACATGAGTTGAAAGGAAATAGACTGAAGAGAATATCTGAGAATACTGTTACATACCTACGTCAGTGAAACCAGATCTAATGAGTAGTACTGCCATTCCTCCTTATTATTTCTGCTTAAGAAACTGTGATTGTTAAATCAAATTTGCCCTTTAAGCTACAAAGTATAATTCATTTAACATAATTAGTTTAGAAATGTATTTAAGAAAATCATACAAACCTGAAACACTAAATTGACATTCCCATGCACTCTTAAGGATTTCTGAATCAACAGTCAGAGGAAGGTTTCAATATATTCTTTAAAATCTTGGAAAGTGACATCCACATGAGCAAAATACACACCTGTTGCCAATAAATATACATATATGATACACATATTGAAATATTTTCCTGTGACTTAAATATGTAAAAATGAAATATCAGGCTATACATATAACATACTATCAATATAAACCAAGGATTGTTTTTGAAGTATCTGAAGTTATACATAGAAATAGATAAGCAGGTTTATATAAGATATTTATAATATAAGAAAACAGCTATAGGAAGACACTTGCAACTGCACATGGATGGCAAACTTTTTCATAGGCAGTGACAGATCCATAGCAGCTTTTGCCATCCTCAAATTAACATAAGCAGTATTAAAAAGATATATTTTAAAAACTTATTTTTGCATATCATATTAACATGCATTAGTATTTCAGGGGAAGACTTCGAGACAGAATACTTATGGAATCATAGATTTATTATGATTGGAAGAGGTGTTTAAGGTCATCATGTCCAAATGTTAACCTAGCATTGCCAAGTTACTACCAAACCATGTCCCTCAGCACTACATCTACATGTCTTTTAAATACCTCCAGGGATGGTGACTCAATCACTTCTCCGGGCAGCCTGTTCCAATGCTTGACAACCCTTTCTATGAAGAAATTTTTCCTCCCTCTTTCTACACTTTGGAACAGAAAACCAATTTGTTGCTTTAGGGAACAATACAAAAACAATAGCTGGATGCAAGATGTGGCTTCTGATATTAATTACACAAAAAAAATCATACACAAAAAGAACAATACAGCTTTCCAAACCTTACTGCTGAGCCTGATAAGAATCAGCTTATTAAGCCACCTGCTGAGTGTGGTATTATATACCATGTCAGTATTTTGTGGGGCTCTGATGCTTTAAGGGTATCATCTCTCTCTGAATTTAGCCATGTCAAAGAAGGGATGCATTGAATGAATGCAGGGAATTCAGGGAATTTCTGAACCTTGTAGGAATATGTAATCTTTATAGTTGTGTGAAATCCAACAGGATCTCTAAGGACTAAAAAGCATTTGTAATATACAATAACCTGTTTAGTATCCATACAGCCTAAAGAGCTATTAACTTTTTTCCTGATTTTTTCACATCAGGCTCACTCTGATCTGGAATGTTGCTCTGTAAAACCACCAGTGAATATCATACCTGCTGCATACCCTTTTGAGTTTTCTGTGACAGGTAGTCTCAGAATGCAACCTGAAATGGAGGGTTTCGTCCCCATTTCCCATTGCAGCTGTCATTCTAGAATACTCTGCCTTGGCTATGGTGACAATATGAAGTTTGCCACTCTGTCATGCTTACCGACTGTTTTGCAGACAACATAGAGGTACCATACAAGATTTAGAAATCCCAGGACCTGTTTCAAGTTTTAACACTCAAAATTAAAACCCATAATGTAACTGAGCCAAATGAACCACCTGCTGTCACTGAAAGGGAGGGGGAATATTTATTCCTCTTCTACCCTCTGATATGAAGAAAGAATTAAGTAAAACAATTAGGTCAGTTTAGGTATTTGCAGTAACGTTCAAAGAATATACAAGCAAGATTCATGATAGAAGATTACTAAATAATGCCAAGCTTGAGTCAAGACTGCCTCCTTGCAACGCTGCCTACTGATCAGAAAGTTTTGCATGTGGGAATGCAGGGACGCCACCAATATCATTCACCATAGAAAATAACAGTTTTCTCCATAAATGTCTATAAGAATTCAGACCGAATTTTAACATATTGCTTATGTGCATTGAATAAGATTGATCCTAGTTGAACACAATCGTTACTGTATATCACATAGAACTGGCATGAAAGTACACAATCATTCACATTCATGGAGCACAAATGTAGTACCCGAGACTATTCTTCTACTTGGATTTTCATTCAACTGAAAAATGTTTATCTTTTCTTTGAAATATGTTTGCCTGATTCTGTATATTTGGTGTCATCTTTCAATGTGTGCACAAAAAAAATCTCCTTAAGACTGCACAAAGACATCTCTGATTCCACCTATCAGTACCTTGCCCTCCCAAGGTAATTTCAGCTACAGTATTGACAGATTTCTACTGAACATTAAAATGCTAAAGAATAATATTTTATATTTCCAATTCTCCTGTTTCTCAATTTAGGACAGATTGGGTTTTTCTGTCATGAACACAGAGGTGGAAGTGCTTTCATATCATAATCAGTTCCTTTCAGTTGTTAAAGTATAAACCAGTACTAGTAGTACTAGAAAATTTCTATGTCAAGCACTAAAAATCTTGAAAATACTGAATTTTCAACATCATACATAAGCAGTTGTGTACCTGATTTGAATATGGTCATTGCTGCAGAAGCATATGGATACTGTATATCCTTTCTTTGCCTCATTACCTATGTGGACGAACAACTAGTTTTGCCCATCTACTTGCTCAAATGGCCAACTTCCTACATGAACAGAATCAATACACATGCAAAACAAACACTTGTTCTCGCATTTGTGACTTGCAACCTCAAAACTCCGGTCCTTAGTATGATCATCATCATTCTTGAATTATTTTTGTCTTAATTTCTGATAATGACTTTTCTTTTAAAAAGGGTTTTAAATTCTATACAGAAATACTAGTTTCTTAGTAAGAGGTAAATAAAACTTAGTTAGATATCCAGACCTTCTAAAATTAATGTTACATCATCACTGTTTACATATGTGTACACAAACAGTCTGTCAAAGACATCAAAAAGCATTTTCATATAGCTTGACAAATTAAAAGCGGAAACATTTTCACGGGAACAAGAAAAATGAAGACAGGTATTATTATGTGCTCTGACTTTCATTTCAAACGGCAAATATCTGTGACACAGTAAACAAGATGTAACATTTAATAAACACATGAATATGAGAAAGCTAAAATAATTGCTATATGTCCTAAATTTGATAGGACTAATCTGTTTTCAAGACCAGTGCTAGAAGCAGAATTAAAACCAAGCCAAGAAATTTCGTATGGTTTGTAGTGAATGAATATGCAGTTGCTTTGCAGTTTGTCTTCAAGGTTTGATATGTGTCTTGCTTAGAATTTAATTCTGTGTTACCATGTGGGTTTGCTTTTCCACACACATTTTTCTGGCATTAGTAACTTCTTGATTTTTCAGGATCTGGCAATTAACAACAACAACAAAAAAAGACAATAGAGTTGGTATTCTCATATGCTATTTGAAATCCTTGGTTAACACCTGGGAACAAAAGCTATCCTTTTTCTCTAGACTAGTTTAGCAGACAGGACCACAAAATCCCAAAGTAATATGACTGTCTAGTCATATTTCAAAAGGGAAAAGAAGAGAATAAAAGGCAACAAACAGACAAAAAGTTAATTTTAAGATTTCAGCTGAGGAGACAATTCATTCTGCACAAGAAATATCATTAGAAGAATCAAATATTCCTGTATATACCCTGTCTAATATAGTAAAAAGATTGTCAAAGACATTGATGTCAAAATAAAATCAGTCATCTGTAAAGAAGTATTTACTATTTGATGGTGAATAAACAAATCTTTTGCAACTCATATTGGGGTACAGTTTGGAAGTCAAAAAGGATTTTGCTTAGGAGGGATACTTGAAAGCACTAGTTTCCATTTCAGCAAATATATAGGCATCTTAATCTTCAACTCTGCAAAAGAGTTCAGAACAATATGCCCAGTTTTCATTTGTATGTCTTAGTGTACAGGAAAGGTAACTAATATAAAATGTGTAAGACTGGAGAGAAATAGAACTTTAAGAGTCACACTCAGGTATCTGTCTGATAAAGTATTTGTTTATGAAAAAAGCAATTTCAGTATAATGGAAATACAGACAAATTACAGGGGTTTTGATAAATACAAGATTATATAAAAAGTATAAACCCCAACAAAGTAGATTTGGAGAAAGCACTTTCATATTTCAGCAGAAATGCAGGAGATGTATTTGAAAAAAAGATCAGTCTCATCAGATAAATATGCATTGCCCTAAATCTTTGTAGCTATTTTTATCAGTTATAGTAAATTCCATTATATCACATCCCACCCTTCTCTTATTATCACAATTTGCCAATTTGCTCCCTGTGCTTGATAGAATGCAAAGTAAAATCTGTTTATCACAGCTAGTCAGAATCATAAAAAGATTCTTTCAGAACTAAAAATTAATTAATTAAAATGATAGTTAAATAAAAATAAAATTATTGTAGAACCTACAAAAATTGAGAGAAGTATCCACAACAGTGATACTTCACTTTTCTGTGATAATGAATATGAGATCAACATAATGGGTCATAGAGGATTAAGGACTCTATGAATTACAGAAAAATTTTCATGAATAGAAAGAATGCAGCTGCAGAGAGGATTTAGTACTGTATTTGGGATTTTATAAGTTAACAAATATTTGTTAACCTGTCAATTTGAAAGGATTTACTATTTTCTTCATTGTTAAAGAAGAGCTTGAAAACCTTTATTTCAATATACAAATGTTTATCTCAGTATAAAACAATGTATAAAGTGATGTCAAACAAAATACAGCAGTACCTAAAAATGTAGCCTGCAGAGAATTTTATGCCTGGAAGAGGAAAAAAATCCTTTTATACACTCACCAAGGCAACACAGTGAATCAAAAAGAAAGCACAAAATATTATTTGATTTAGGAAAAAATGCCACATTCTGCAAACTAATAACGAATTGATTAATAAAACCTTGGAGGGATAATTTTCAGAGAAAAAATAATGAGAGGTGATAGAGAAACTAGGAACAAGAATATGCTGCAAAGAGATACGGAGAAAGAAGATTTTTCAGGAATACTTATGAACATATAAAGGCAGAACAGCCTTTGGCCAGGTAAGATGTTAGGAGATGCACAAAAAATTAGGGAAAGAAAGGTTGTCAGGTATCTTGTGACTTCTACAACATTTTTCAGATGAGAAAAATGGAGAATGAATGGAGTGAAGGCTTTGCAATGTCTCTTTTTAAACATATAGCAAATACCACTCAGGGAAGGAACCATCTCAGACTCTCCAGAAATTACTAAAAATGTTCTGGCTGGAACTGCTGAAACCTTGAGTGGATAAAGAATTTCATCCTGGGCAATCAGCAACTTATATGTACTATACACACCTGTTGACAAAACTCACAGACAGACTGTGGTTGGTTAATACTTTGAGAGAATCTGTTAAAGGCATACAGGTATGAACTTAGAAAGCTAGAGAAATGTAATGGAAGAATAAGTCCGCCTTAGGCAGCTATATGTAAGAAAAAAGCAATGTTCATATCAAAAGGAAATGGGCTAGAATAGAAAATATAGACTAAATGATGATGCACATTTGAAGTCAACATTGAGCCCTTTCAGTGTTTTCATGATGGTAGTAAGAGTAACACAGCTACCTTGGACTGCGAGGTTCAATTACTGTTAGTATTGTAGGTGGAAGCTATGACGCCAGTGGAATTTTGGGCAGTAACAATGCAGTCTTGAGCAGTCTGAATTTTGCATCAGTGTTGGCAGGTATGAAGGCTGTGATAATTGAGGGGAATAATATACCACCAATTCTAAAGCAGAATGTAGAAGGGGTATTTGTAAGAGTAAAAAACTGTAATACGCTTGCACAAATGACTACAGTATTGTGAGTGCCTTCTTAGGTAACTTGTGGTACCAGAAATAAATTATGCAAATCCTGCTCATTGACTCCCTCAATACATGGAGCAGATGCTTGGTTAGCCATGGTGGAAAAAACTTCAGGTATACAAATAAGCAGACAGCATTTCATTGCAAATGCAATGAAGGTATGAAATCTTGCAATTGCGGGTTGATCCTGTCACAAAGGGTGAGGGTGTACTGCTGCTAGCTGCTTTGCAAAGACATGAAGATTCTGCTATATGGTGGCTCTTTCAGTGAAAACAAGAATGAAATAATCAACTGGGTGATGGCTAACACACTCGGTGTACAAGATAATAGTAGAGTTTGAAGAGGAAAATAGTGTGAACAGTGACTGAAAAGTGTGAGCTATGAAAGCTCCTTACTGTAAGAAAGAAAAGAAATTGCATTTTTTGTTAGAAGATAAAAAGTAGAAATTTGTTTTTCATCTTGGAAAATGGGTGGACAGGGTATAATCGGAAGAAATGCTGTTAATGTGAGAAATTTAACCTTTTTCTATACTTATTTTTGGATAGGAGACTTCAAGAAGAGTAGCTATGAGTTGACAGGCAGCATGTAAGAGTCTTGAACTGTTCTGTTTATGAGGACTCTGTCTACATTGCCTGGAGCCTTTAGGTTAAAAAGTTCTTCATCTTCCTGAGGATAAAGAGCTTTAAAAAAGTCAAAACTTTTGAGTGATATTAAGAATATTTTGAATATCAATATAATTTTGTAACTATGACAATTAACTAGAGGGCAATTCCTGCCAGTTTGAGATGAAGCTTAGTAAAATTACATTAGCTCTTTTACAACTAAACTCCTGCTGGCTTTAGTGGAAATTGGTATACTCCAAAATCAGTAAAAAAACCCAATAATTGTATTCTTATTTAAACACATTTTCAACAATTGGGATGAAAATAGACTAATTATGAAACCATCTATATCCACGTGTCCACTGAAAATCTGTGAGCTTACACTTTGAAAATGTAAGCTCTTCGAACTGCTTGGAAACACAAAGACTTTTTCCTTACATGTTTCCTTCCTTTGTACTGTGTATTTAAATGTTAGCTTCAACTTGTAACAAGTTTTGTGCGGACCTTTGTATTGTATCATAATTCATCCAATCGATGAGAGGCTTCACAGTAACAAAATGAATACAAAACTGTCACTATATCAACGTTGCAGAAAATGCTATTATGATTGTGAAACACTCTTTAAAGAAATATCCTCAATATATGAGAGGCAGAACATGCATTTTTTATAACTGTCTCTTCCTATGTGCTCCAGTGCCATCAGACATTGCTGGATAAGTGCGTGAAAAAAACAAATGCCAAAAAGTATTATTCTCATGTTTTGCCAAGTGTATTTTCCTCAAAAATGTAGCTGTCATTGCTGTGAATGCTAGCCTGATGTTTGCATGAAGTCCTTTTGCAGGTTCATTGCTTACCTGAATCAAAAGACAAAAAAAGTCTATATAGTTAAATTTGTTTTCTGTTTTTTGCTGCAGTGCTGTGAAGTTAACAGCTGTGCTCTAGCAATATGTAAACCATATTTTCTGAATGGGGTAGATTTATCTTCAGTAGGTTTTAGTGTTTAGTCAGATTAACATGCTGATTATACAACCAGTGAAATTAAAAATTTGTGAAATTTGAATATGGAAAAGAAGAGATTTGGAGCAGGAAAAGAAATGGTCTTGCAGACATGAGTATAACCATGCAATAAATGAGCTGAAAGTTGATCAAATACAACTGGTTGTAATTTAACTGTTTTGTTCAGCTATTATAATATCCTCTTGTCAAATGCTGGTTCAGCAGATATATCTGCTACCTGGCAGAAAGAATGGCCAGCCAGGAGAGGTCAGCACCTTGATTAAAAAATAAGGGCTATAAAGGTAAGCAAGTAGAGTAAGTATGAAGAGAAGGTATAAAATCAGAGAGATCATATAATATTTGTTGCTCATAATATTTTTCTAGGCACCCATGATTTGTTGCTTATGTTTTGCCAAGCCAGAGGTTGTTTCTTTGCTTTTTAGATTTCATATAGTAGTTGTAAATAGACATTTTTACCTGGAAATATGCCCAATTGCTTTTGACACCATGTAAACTTTCAGCCTTCACAATGTTTTCAGCTAGAGTACCACAGAACTTTTTTTTTTTTGGTTGTTAATTTGCTACTAATGGCTTAATTTTATGCCCATATTCCACTTTCTGGGGAAAAGCATTCCTCATTTTGGCTCTCAGTGATTTCTCTTCTAATTCCCTTGATTTTAGTGCCATAGAGCTCTGTTATTTCTTTCTCATCCATCTCTCTTCTGGGATGAAGGTTTCTAGGCTATTTAATTGTTCCTCATAAAAAAAAAGCTGTTTCATAGCTGTGACGATGCTTGTTGCTCTTTCCTAAACCTTTTCTAATGACGCTGCTTTTAACAGAGGAGGACTAGGCTAGCACGCGGAAGTCAAAACGTGGGACCACCACTGATTTGTACACTAGCACCATGTAGATCTATGCTCCCCTCACTGATTTTTCCATTGACTTTTTTGCCCTTTCCTGAAGGTTACTCTTACATCTTCACAGAACTGTGAGTTGGAACATCCTGATCAGATTGATTTACAGGCAGAGTTAGGATTTTTTCCCACATGCATTATTGTAAGTGTATCTGTACTGATTTACATCTGCCACTTCATTAACCTTTTTACTGCACAGGATTATTCAGCAGTTCTTCAGTTTGCATTTGGTTTTACTTCTCTGAATATCTTCAATGATGTCATCTCATTGATCATGGGGTTGGAACTCGATGATCTTCAAGGTCCCTTCCAACCTAAACCATTCTATGATTCTATGATTCTATGATCATCACCTTTTACACAGCAGTTACAAATGTAATGAACAGCACTGACCTCAGCAAAGAGATTCATAGGATTTTACTAATTAGTTGCATAGCTGTGAATACTGACTATTTATTTCTGTCCTTGGTTTCTGGTTTTAACCAAGTACAGGCATTCCTTCTTATTCAATGGTAGATTGCTTTACCTGTATTTGGTTGGAGACTTTGCTGGATATTTTGAATGACAGAAGTGTTACCATGCAACCGTTCTACACCTGTTGAGTCTTGAAGACCTCCAGTTTGTGAGGCCTCACTTCCCTTTAAAAAAGGGAATTCCCTTACACCATGACCCTTGCACATTTTTCCCACTAATTCTATTCTTCAGAACAATTTCTTCAAACTCTCTCAGTCTCAACAAAGATTGATTTGTAGCTCCCCAGAATGTAGCTCCCTTGAGTCCTTTTTAAAAATTGCAGTCACACTTGCCACACAGCAAAGTGTTGATATCAGGGCAATTTGAACTGGTCTATGCTGCCAGTCAGTTCATCCCATTTCATGTATTTATGAAAAGAACTAAGGATACAAGTATACCAGTGCGTAAAATCAACATCCAGAAGTATATTAATTAGAAGACAACATAAATATTTTCTTTGAGAGATTCTGTAAGGCAATTGTTTTATGTTTTGTTGTACATTTTCTGAACACGTTACCTTGATGGGATTTGGCAGCATAAGGGCAGGAAAGGTTTCACATAGCATAGAGCTTAAATGGAGCTGGAAATTTTCATGAGCTGAAATATCTGAAAAACGAATTATGTGAATAGATTGCTCTCTTGGTAACTTCAGTTTAGTATATTAGCCAAATCTGGACCAACATGGTATTACAATATTAATTAAATTATTAGAGTAATTTAGTAACGTATTGTAATTCTTGACCTGGGAGACATAAAAAGCAATACTGTAATTGCACTTTGAAAGCTCAATTGGAATTAGGCTGTTTGGAGTTGGTTGAAAGTCCAGGAGAAATAACAAAGTACAAAAACCATAGAAAACTTATCGAAGACAACGGTTAAGAATTAAACTTAAAATCAGGTGATAATTATTGAGAATTGTGAAGATAGTTACTATGAGTTGTTTGTGCAATTGTATCATAGTATAAACAATCTTGGTTTTGTATGTAACTGTATCACCACAGCTTGAACCCTGACATCACTTTCAGATGTCCCTGATTTCTATCAAAAAAAAGTACCAAAAAAGAGAAATAAGTAACAAAGTAAGCACGATGAGGTGGTGACTGCAGGCAAAATTAGCACCTGCCAAATTAGTGAAAGTGAATACTGGCAGAAAATCTGATTTTGCAAAAATGACAGTTTGCTATATGTCGCATAGGCCTTCCGGTATTTCAGTTCCCAGACTTTAAAATGGAATAACAGTTACCAGTTTTCCAGTGGATAGCCATTCATTCTTTGATAAAAGAACAACATCTAAGTAACATGGTATATCTTTAAAAACCTTAAAAAATGGCAATGACCTGAAGACCACTACAGCATAGGTTACATTTTGCAAATGCCGTATTTTTAATCCTACAGCATCTTTCTGTTTACCCCATACTAAAAGTGAGAACTAGGAAAGTACAATTCTCATCTGACACCAACTTTGTGAAAACATATTGCAATGCAGCATGAAAATTACGTATTTGGCTCTGTTAAACTTTTTACAAGCTCTTATAGAACTAACATCCATGAAATGGTGAGTTGACAGTTTTGCAGAAATACTTGGTTTCCCAGTATTATTTACCCTAGATCATCTTTTCTGCAATAGGTCTTTGGCCTTACCCCAGTGGAAATGAATCCAGTCTGCAGTAAAGAGTAGATTTTACTCTTTAGTGTTCATACTATGTACAATTTCATATTCAGTCACCTTTAAAACAGTAGAAGCTTTAGGATTTGCTGTTTCGAAAGACTGACCACATTTTTGGGCTTGAGTGTTGAAATCAGGTTTCTCAGTCTCATATTTAGACCTAAAATGGAAGTGACTAAATTTTCTGAAGAGCTAAGCACCACAAAATTTGTAAGCCCATCATTTTGTCTGTAGTGGTTTAACAACCAGAAACCAAGGCATCATTAGGCATTTAATTGCTGTATATGAATTTAGGTATATTGTTTGAAAACTGTGTACATAGCAGTACACAGCATACATAAACTGGGTACAGTATATATCTACACTTACATATACAGATGAAATCGCAGCTTTCTGTAAGTCAACAATAAAACCTCATCAATTGTTACGTGACTAAGATTTTGTGCACAGGCAATGTACAATTAAATATTTTAACATAATCAAGATATGTTTAAAAGAGACTGGTATTTCAAAGGGGCCTACAGAAATTCTTTTTCAAATAAGCCTAAGGAATTAAATTGCTAAATATCACTACAATATTTAGATATTTGATATTGATTCTGAAAATACCTGCCCGACAGCATGTTCAATAAAAAACTCTAATTGATACCATTCTGAATATCCTTGCTCTTCCTCAGACTGCTGAAGAGCTCCTCTTGAGTCAGAACCTGTTCTCAAGACAAGCACTAGTGCAGCTGAAGCAGATATGTCTTCATATAGAGGTTCAAGTCCAGTCTGGGGATTCTCCATGAATTGTTTCCCAAAATTCTCTGTTACAAACTCAGCAAGTGCACAGCCACCAGAGGAAATAATGATGCAGTAGTATATAAATGTAGAAAAGCTGAGGAAAAAGAACTGTACCTTAGTAGCAAATCCACTGCTTCTTGTACAATACCTGACAAAATCAGATGCGCCAAATTTTTCACCATGATTGAATTAAAAAAAATTCAAGAATGAAAAGAAAAATCAGTCATCTACAGTACTAACCTGAAATCTTACCATAGATAAACCCAGCTGCCTCAGTGTATCCACAATCAGAAAAAAAGAACTCTCTGCAAGGTAGTAATTCTAATATTATCTTTACACTATAATTGCTTCAAGAAATTGAGGCCATCTTCTAGAAGCTGGAACTGTTCTTTAACATGGGGTTGAACTACAAAAGAGCAGTCTTTCCAAGTAGTTTCACTGAAGGCACAATTCCCATTGCATTCACAAGAAAAGACTCCAAATGGCACTGTTGGTATTTTGATCTGCAAAAAGCCCAATTATTCCTCTGTGCAGGAAGTACAGGCAGGAACCATCCTACAGTTCTATGTTCCTCCTTAACAGCTATGAAACTACAAACTAGTCTGACTCTACCTTACACCCAGCTTGAATCGGCTCATAGAGAGCCCGTGTTCTCACTGTTTCAGAACTACTATTTCATTATTCCTCTCACAGAAAATTATTTCAGTTTTGGAGCAGGTAGAATTCAAAT
The DNA here is from genome assembly GCA_017639485.1 of Pluvialis apricaria. Classification (NCBI taxonomy): domain Eukaryota; kingdom Metazoa; phylum Chordata; class Aves; order Charadriiformes; family Charadriidae; genus Pluvialis; species Pluvialis apricaria. The sequence goes on along the minus strand of CM030044.1, from coordinate 51,507,439 downwards.
GAAGCCATAACTTTTCTGCAATAAAGAAATTTACCACAATTAAATTTCTGAAACATGGTGTCTCATGTCTCAGGAAGATTTTGACACATTGTCATTTTTTTCTTCCTCATGTTGCTGGATATGAAATAGTTCCAAATCATAGTATCCCCAAGTTTCTGGAAGAACACATGTTTCAAAGTACTCTACATATTAAACTACCATTATCTGTGCCATGAATTTGTAATCCATGCCATATCAATAATCCAGTACGTCTATGTCATATTCGTAACACAAACATAAGAAACACATTTTTGTTCTTTTAAGACAAAATGCCTTTGAACTTTCTTAAAGTGAACACATACATGTTATTAAATTCATTTGGAAACATGCTAATATAGATTAAGGGATAAAACAATAATCAGAAGCCACTTACTGCATAAAAATCAGTATAGAAGTGTTTGACCCTGCTCTGAGCATGGCAGAGTTGGACAAGGTAACCTCTAGAGGTCTTTCCCAGCCCCAGTGATTCTGTGGTAACAAATAGGTCCTTCTCCCTGGATTACAAAGGAATGCTTGAAAAAGTGAGCTGAGTTTAAATGCTTCAAATAATATTACTGGAGGGGATATCCTGCCCCACTGATTTAAGGAAGACATGAGTTATACTGTCATCTGACTGACAGCCTTACCCAGCTTACTCCTGGAGAAAATTTTGTGTCTGTGGAGAGTATGCTACAGCATGCCTCACCAAACCAGGGCAAAAACACTGATGTGGACTGAGACTGAGAGGACAGGAAAGTGTGGGAAGAAGGGAGGAGGGGACAAGTGCTCCCCAGGCTCTGCCTATATTGCCTTTGTGGAAGCATAAGAGGAGTCTCAGACTGTCCCGTCAAAGTGTGTGACAAGAGCCTTTCACTCAAGTAGAAGAAACATATGGTCTTTAGGGAACCACCTACAGACAGAGCTGAGCCACTGTCTTTGAAACTGTTTAAAAATAGATACGATAAAATGAGATGGTGTCAGTATAAAAAAATCTCCTTAAAAACAATGTATTGGCAATTACAAAAAGATCTTTTCATCTAACTTTCTCCCCTATCTACAAATACCACTGTGAATCTCAAATATCTAATCTCTGACAATTGTCTTTGATGTAAGCCTGTTGCAGGGTACCTCAACCTAAGCCAGCAGGCCCCTGGATGCAGAACTCTGTCATGCATCTCCAACTTCTCTCTGCCATGGGGTTTAAAGGCACAGCATAAAGCTATAGAGGAGTCTGTTACTCAGAAAGGCCTTGAGAAACATCAGTGTATGTCACATAGACAGTCTGACTAAAGCAGCATTACCAAATCCCCATTCACTAGACTGTCTGGAATCATTATTCTTACTTGATTTCATATGTTAGATTACAGTTTAAATTAAAGGTCTCATAGGTCCTCACAAATTCTCACTAGTGATTCCCTCATTTTTTGTCTAGAAGTGGCAGGGTATTACATGCCAAACTCATGTAACAAGATCACTAGGGAGGCAAGATGACAAGAAAATTAACTTGTTTTAATATGGGGACAGCTCCAAGATTACACATACTTATTTTTATTTTGATGGGGATAAATCGCTACCCCACCAGAGAGACACAAAGGGAAATATTGGGGAAAAAAGGAGCAGAAGAACCTGGTCCCTTCTAGAGAGCTGACCTCGGAAAAATGTGATTTAGTCAAATGTTGCTTGATATCGTCTTAAATTCATCACTTACCTCACAGTAAAAATGACCTGATTTTAAAAGGTGATGAATATTAATAAGGCATGGCAATAGATGGTGTGAGGAACTTGCAGAATTTCTGTCAGTGAAGATTGCTAATAATAGCTTAAGCAAATGCCTGTAGGGAGAGATCTAGGCATCTCCAGCCCTTCTTTGGAACAGAGGATGTGCATTAAAGGTCCAAGAGCATTTTCTAAGATTTATTCAAGTATCTTGACCTTAAAAAGCAATTTCTATATATGTGCTTTGGAAATGAGGGAATTTTTCTGTCACCTAAAGTAAGGCTCAAAAAAGGATCTGTAGTTCGAGCAAAGCATGAACATTTTTATAACTTTAATGACTTTTACTAATTTCTAATGATATATTTACAAATAGAATGAATGCTTTCATGACGTATAGAACAAAGAAGTTTGATCTACATTTCAGGGTAAATTCAAAAGATCCATACTAATCCCAGCTTTTGAGAAACACTTTTAACTTTTTTTCTACAAATATCTAGTTTGTAAGTGTGGAATTTTTAGTGCAATCTAATAAGATGCTATTTTAGGGCATTTTAAGTATGGGTACTGCAAAATGCTATTTCTTAAAAGATATATTGAAATAACCTGCTTAAAATACTTCAAAGAAAATTGATGCATGGGATCTGTCTCTGGCAGACTTGCATTTACAAAGTATATGACAGATCCTGGACTGGTGGCAGCCCAGTATTTCTCACAAGCAGCACTTTCTGTTGCATTGCTTTTGCCTCTTGCAGCCTTGTAGTAATGGCACCTGATGTAACCTAAAAGTAGTACATTTTTCACAGCATTTTCGCAGTGTTTCTACAACTAGGAACTCAACAGTGGGGACAATGTTCAGGAAAGTTTTCTCCTCTCAAGGCTCCAGTGGTTACAGGGGCAGCTCCCCTGGACATAACTCTGTGGTAGTATGTAAATGTTACCTCACGCTGAAGGAGTCCTGACTCCACTTCAAATGCTGTCTAGCTTTTCTGTTCACCCCAGGCAGAAGCTCAAGACCAAGGGATAATTCTGTCTTGGATACTGTGCATTTTTATTACAGAATAATGTTATAAACTTAAAAACAAGAGGACTCTAGCATTTTGTGGCTTCAGAGCTGCACAAGTTAGTCCCAAGAAAAGGGAGTAGTTAGTATTTATTTATCCCAACACACCATGAAAACTGAGTCTGACTTTCTGGTCAGAAATTCTGACTAGAAGACAGGAAAGTATATAATATGTTCAGAATGTTTTAAAAATAGAGCGGTTGATGACTGCTACTCAAGCAAGAGAACTTCTCTGTTTTCTGAGTGGTGTGGAGATTTCAAAGTTCTTTTTTAACTGCAGAGGGGCAGCATAAATTCTCAAAATGTCAATTAAATTATGCCAGATTATACCAGTTGAGGAATGCCTTCTATGGAGAAATCTATACAACACTATCTGCATGTATGAGTGATTTTCTGAGAAAGGGAAAGGTACTTAACTCCTTAGGGCTCCCTTAGCTATGTGAAGGCTACACACAAACTGCCTTTTCTTGGTTGGAATGAGATTATAGTGCAGATCTGAGACTCCAAGGAGGTCAGTATAACAGCTCTGCAGCAAACAGCCAGCTGTATATCACAAATATTACAAAAATGTCATGTTTACTCTTATTTTGCCAGAAGACCCATTTGATCAATAAATTAAAGCTAATGATGAACAAGCATGACAAGAATAAAACTTACTGAGTCTAATAAAGCCACAAAATAAATATTGCCATTAATACAAATAAATAATGTAGAAGTGCAATTCAGATATACTCAAACTGGGTATATGGAAAGTTTTCATTTTTGAACAGGATTTAGAAATTTAACAGCTTTTCTCTGTTCTGAGGAAGAGCTGTGTTACTGCATATCATAAACTACTGTAGCCACTGACAAATAGTGGTTTTATTAACAACCATATCAACATAATGTTTAAAATCTTAAATGTGAAGATTTGCAAACAGTAATAAAACACCCTGTAAGGAAGCACTGTGTGCAATTCATGTCAATTTTCAAAGAGAGTTTTATTCTAATTAGTGGTATTAACATGTCACATTTTCAAAAGCTGGATGACACTTCCTCTGTAGAAATGACTCTATCCAGGAGAAATATGAAACCCAAAATCATCACATCAATCATTCACTCTGATTTCTGACCATGAACTGCAAGCATGTCTCCTGCATTTTATTTCTGCAGTAGGTTGATGAGTTCTTCATTTTGCAGGGTGTCTCTCTGAGAAACAGAAACCTTTCTGAGAATTTTGTCTTCAATGGCCTTGATTTTTATATTTTTTGTCAGCATTGGGGCACATAATATTTGAATTCTTTGATCCTAAAGGTCTGATTCTTAGAAATGAACATCACTAGGGAATATTTGAATTTCTGTTCGTTGTTCTGTCACTTGTGATCATTGCTTTCCTTTTCTTCAGTTCAGGACTTCAGCAATTCTCACTCTTTCCCACAAAAACTAAATCAGGCTCTTTTCTGTTTAAGTTTCACAAGAGGATCACAGCAGGAAGTCTTTCACCACCACGGTTTTCTCCTTAATCCTGGTGCTGTTGCAGGGCCCCAAGCTCAGCCCCATTGGAGGCTTCATTTGACAGAGCTGTCAGCCCTTGATAGCTGCAAAAGCATTGCACCTACTCCATATCTACAAATTTGCAGATGGAGCAGAAGCCATCATCCTGATGCCTGAACTCATAAACTTTCACCCCTCACCAGAATTAGAGTGTCTGTTTTCCAAACCAGTAAGTACAGACTCTACCTGTGTTGCATTCAATACGCTTTCAGGGTCAGGCTCTTGAAGCTGCAGAGTCTTGGACAATATCTGCTCAATCTCTTTCTCGTGACCCCTGGTGCTGCGCAGCCTGCTGACCTCCTCCTGCAGCTTCTTTATTTGGCAACACTGTTCTTGACAAGGGGACATGTCCTGCAGCACAGGAAACCTCCCACTGCCGCAGCCTCAGCAAGAGCCCTCAGGCTCTTGTGGAAAGCAGCAGCCACCCTAGAGAGCTCCAACTGGGTCAACAGCTCAGATGTTACATGGGGAGTTACTCCAACAGTTGTTGGGGACCATGCTCTCTGGTACAGCAACACCATTGCTGAAGATACATGTGCTTTTCTAACCCAAGAAAAGCTGTTTTGTGCAGTCTGCTGTGCAAACTGCTGCATTTGTTGGCTGCCCCTCAACTGTTCCTCTGTTAGCTGGCCTCCCTTATGCATCATTTGTAAAAAGTACATCAACTAAATGATAGCCTGGCAAGCAGCAACTCTGTGAACTACATCCTTCATATGCATGTGAAACTTGTGTCAATTGTACTAAAAATGGCAACAATTAAATGAAAACTAATTAAAAAAAAACCATTAAAAAATTAGAAATACACAACCTTAAGAATCAGCTGTAGCAATGGCATAGGAACAACCAACATGCAACATTTCTCAGAGTTAGAAATTAAGAAGGGATTTATGGACAGCATAAATGTGCTGTAAACTCTTCATGTAGAATGGACTTCAAAGACTAAACCTCATGGTGGAAACTGCTTTACAGTAGATTTTCATTTTCTGAGTAAAATAAATTTGATGTAATAAATAGGGAATCATATTTGGTACCCATGTATTAAAACTACCTAATCAAACATGAATAGCCTGGTTGACTTAGAACTTTTTGCATGTTTCCAAAAGAGTCAAAATTATTATTTTAAAATGTTATTATATTTCAGCAAATTTATTTTAATTAATTTTTGCTGAACAGACTCTCCCCTGGCATTAGACAAACAGATAACTTAAAGTAGTCAGCTAATTGCAGGCTGGGACGTAATTCCATTCTAGTTTCTGAATTTGCAAACACAGCCTTTGTGACAAATTGCATGACTTCATCAAAAGTTAGCAATTACCAAAGAGAAATTCGTATGAATACACAAATTATTTCTTTCTGATCTAAAGTTGGCAGTTCATGAACCTGTATCTATGTATGGCAACTACCAGAAAAGGGCAAAAACTGTGTGGCCATTTGTTATGTGTGGGTCACTTAGGGGTGAGGCACAACTCTTGGCAAGTGAAAGCCACAGTGGGACCACTGGGACACCAATGCTAACCAAACGGGGACCTGACACAGTGGAGCCCTGCTTAGAAGTGAAGCTCAAGGTAAACCACTGCAGGGATGGATAATAAAATGTGTGCTGATTAATGTATCATACATATGCAATGTCCTGTTTCACTCACTGGCAAACTTGCTTACGTAGCGCAGGTGCTCTTGTCAAATTCCAAGATCCACAGCTGGCTGCAATTGTTGGCACCTGTGCAAAAGCAGGTGCAGATGGAGGGGTGAACTATCCTGGGTTACCATGACAATGAGACAAAACATGCCTGGGACTCTACATTCTTGAATGGCATGGGAAGAAGTGAACTGTCCCAGGTTACAGCAACAAGATAAGATGTGCTTGGGACTCTACACACTCTCATAGGTGAGGCAAACTACCCTGGGTTACCATAACAAAGTGTTCTCCCACCCTACATAATTTATAATGCTTTTGGGGTCTCTGAAGAATACTTTATATTTTTGATCTCAACAGTGTTTCAGGAGGAAGTGTTTTTCCACTATACCACTACACCAGTTGCAAACTGAGATTAGGATGCTCATTCATCCAACATCAACCTTAGTCCAGAGAGGATTTTTTTTTTCCTTTCTTTTTGCTAACTGCTGGTACAGGGCGTGATCACAGAGTAGATAGTCAAAAGTTCTGTCACAAAGCTGGTTTCATCTCTCCCCAGGGAAACAGGTGAAAGACAAAGTGTTGAAGAAGCAGTTTCTTAGTTGCGGTTCGGAAAAAAGAAACTAGCAATTATATGTGATTCGTGACCTCCTGATGCCACCTGCTGGGTAGGCAGTGAAAGAGTGAGTTCGCTGCAACCTGTCCAACAGATAATGCCAGGGTAGGGACCGTCGTGTATTGTTTCTCTCGAGATACGTCAATTCACTCACTGCTTCTTCCAAAAGTTTGTCTTTCTTTGTCTTTCAAACTCTGGCTTCTGTAGTTTCTCTGCCTCTTTGTCCTCCTCAGAAGGTTTCAAGAGGCTTTGTCACCTTTTTCTGTCTCTCTATTCTTGTCTCTGGGGGTTGCCATTAGCAAAACAAAATCAAACAGCACTGCTGTGCTGTCTTAAAATTAACATCCTTCTTCCAAGCCAGTTTACAGAACCAAAATCTTAAGCTATGGCATTGTGGTTGCCTCATCATCTGTTTGATAAAACAGCAGTCTTCGGCTTTTCTTTTCCAGTACCTCCTCCCTGTTACTTACTTTGCCACTTCGTGTGGGGAGTACTTCCTATCAATGACACCCTTAAACTGTATTACTATCAGACCCTTCTGTAGAAGTATACGTCTCTAGGGCCAGGCTCAAAAATCTTCAAATATCCAGCAATTGCTCCCACACAAAAGGTGCTAGGAGAGAACGCAGTTGCTTGTCCTCACTGTCCCTTGGCAGTGCTCTCATAGCCCCATGAAACACATTTCTCCCCTCTCCATAGAGCTGGGCTCAAAATCTGCAAACATCCAACAAGTGCTCCCACACAAAAGGTGGCAGGACAGAATGCTGATTGCATGTTCTCACTGTCCCTTGGCAGCGCTTTCATACCCCACAAAACACATTTTTCTCCTCTCTCTAGAGCCAGTTCAAATAGTGCCAGTGTTCATCAAGTGCTCTCACAGGAAAGATTCCCAGAGAGAACCTGCTTCTTTCTACTCACCATCCCTTGGCAGCACTTTCATAGTCCCATCAAACATTTCTTCCCTCTCTCTAGAGCCCGGCTTAACATATGCAAACATCCAGCAATTCCTCACACAGGAATATTAGCAAGAGAGAACGCTGTTGCTTGTCCTCACTGTCCCATGGCAGCACTTTCATAGCCCCACAAAACACATTTCTCTCCTCTCTCTGGAGCCGGTTGAAATACTGCAAATGTTCAGCGATTGCTCCCACAGGAAACATGGGAGGACTGAACACTGACTCCTTCTCCTCGCTGTCGCTTGGCAGTGCTTTCATAGCCCCACAAAACACATCTCTCCCCTCTCACTTTAGCTAGACTCAAAATCTGCAGATATCCAGAAATTGCTCCCACACAAGAGGTTCCATGAGAGAGAACGCTGTTGCTTGTCCTCACTGTCCCTTGGCAGCACTTTCATGGTCAGACAAAACACATTTCTCCACTCTCCCTGGAGCTGGGCTGAAAATCTGCATGCATCCAGCAATTGCTCCCATACGGAAGTTGCTAGGAGAGTGCTGTTGCTTGTCCTTACTGTCACTTAGCAGCACTTTCATAGCCCCCAAAAGCACATTTTACCCCTTCATCTAGAGTTGGGGTCAAAATATCTAAATATGCAGCGATTGCCCCACACAAATATTGTCAGGAGAGAACGCTCTTTCTTGTCCTCACCGTCCCTTGGCATCGCTTTCATAGCTCCACAAAACACATTTTCCTCCTCTGTCTAGAGCCAAGCTCAAAAACTGCAAACAATAAGCAATTAGTGTTGCAATAAATGTGTGGAAATCACCGGATATTTGTAATTTTTGTTCCTAGCTCAAGGCAGAGGGGAGAAATGTGCTTCGTGGGGCTATGAAAGTGCTGCCAAGGGACAGTGAGGAGAACCAACCACGTTCTCTCCTGGCATCTTTTCTCTGAGAGCAATTGCTTGATATGTGCAGTTTTTCAGCCCAGCTCTAGAGAGAGAGAAGAAAAATGTGTTTTGTGAGGCTATGAAAACACTGCCAAGGGATAGTGAGGACAAGAAACAATGTTCTTTCCTAGTAATATTCGTGTTGTAGCAATTGCTGGATGTTTGCGTATTTTCAGTCCAGCTCTAGAGAGAGGGAAGAAATGCGTTTTGTCGGGCTATGAGAGATGCGCTTCCAAGAGACAGTGAGGACAAAGGACATTGTTCTCTCCCGGCAATACCCTTGTGGTTGTGTTGTAGTAAAATTGGCATTAGCTAGGAAAATGAAAGGTAAAATGTAATTGAAGCAACCAAGGAAACCTGCTGCTGCTCAAGTCCTCTATACTGCCTTAACCTTATTTGATTATTTACCTAATATTAAAATAGAGAAATAGTAACTGGACATGATTTATCTGTGACTCAATTAAGGAACTAACCACCAGACAATGCAGCATTGTTGATAAGCAGGGTATTCCTGTCAAGAGAGTAATGAACTCTAGGCCTGGTCAGCAAACCAAGAAAACCACTTGGAACTGCCAAGATCAGAGGAGAAGCAGGTAAAAGGTAATTCCAGGACAGGGAGATCGTGACCACTGACTCATTGACCACCTATCCAAATGATACCACCTACTCAAAAGCAAACAATGGAAGAAGACAGTCTGTGCACTAATTTACATAGGAAGCGAAGAAATCTTGACCAATCATTAAAGAGAATAACAATGAATATGTATTAATTGTTTGAATATGTAATAATCAATGTATAAAAGTGGAGATTTTTGAAAGTAAGGTGTGCTTCCATTTTGTGACAAGCACCCCATTTCTGCGCATTAATAGAATAAACTTGGAAATACCTCTGCTCTGTGTGTTATTGTCTTGCACACTGGGTAAAGAACCCAGATTTGGGACAAAACGATGACCTGTGTCAACTGCTAGAACATGTCCGAAGCTATGGACACAAAACTCTAATCACCATTCATCATGATATAGAAGAGATATACCATGACTTGGAAAAAGTGAAGGAGGGAAAACACGATTGGTGAGAAACTCTTCTTGGATGGTCATTGACAGCAATAGAAGTTTTTAATCTCATGCTCCACCCAGTTGTGATTTTACTGACTCTAACACTAATGTGCCTATTGCTTATAATCATATTGTATATAAAGGTTTGGTACAAGATAAAACAAATAACCCAACTCCAACCACCCAAAACATACAGACTAATACATAGCAAATAGTAGTGCTTCACTGTCTACTTGCTGTGGATCTTTGAGCACATAGATTATAGTACACTATTTATGGCACAGAGGCAAGAAGTGACCATACCACTGCTCTGTGAGAATAAGATGAATTTACTAAAGTCACAGCGTGGAGTGTGATGGTGGGTTCCTCCCCCATCTCCCTGACATGACCTTTTCCCATAACTGTGCTCAAGCAATAATGACCAGTGGCAATCATGATGGATGCATCTGGTCAAAATGGACTTGGAGGAGACAAATAAAGACCCAACAGCCAAGGGCTAATTTCAATGCACTCACCTAGCCACAGTGCTGGTCAATGTACGACTCAAGCCAAATTTGGAAGAAACTAACATCAGCAGTTTGTATGCAAGTACAACTATGAGACAATCATCCTACCCCATAAACAGTGAGTAGACCAAGAGCCCTTTGAGCTCTCCTGAATGACAGCAGACTGCATGAAAGGATCTCCCCTTGAGTAGGGATACCTCGCAAGGTTTACTTCTCAAGATTCAAAGGTTCCTTGCCCAAACAGATTCTCTGTAAGTGATTAATAGCCTGCTAAACTTTGAAATTTCAAGTAAGTGATTCAAAGGATTAATTGCACATATATAATCCTTTAGACATAAACCATTAACCAAGTTTGGAACTAGGATTGGATCCAGATGACCTAGACTCCACTCTGAGAAGGAGTTTACAAAATAAGGGCATCCTCTCTGAACCTTTACTCGACAGGAGGTTTTCCCTGACAGTTTTCTCTGACCATGTCATCTATGCAGTAAATAACAAAGTGTACCTTGCCATTGAATCTTGTTAAATCACTGTCATGTTTACTATCAAACTTTGTTAAATCAGTGTTTTATAGCAATAAATATGTTACTACTTCTCCTCTAGAGTGTTGAGACCATTGAAAAACCATGTTTTTTTTAACAATGGAATGGCCTATACGGCACCAGGCCTGCTGGCAGCAGATGGGGTTTGTCTCACTTGAAGGGGGAGAAGGGTCTTTGCCCCAGAGTTAGCAAGGCTCATTGACAGGGCTTTAAACTAGACTTGACAGGGGAAGGGGTTATTATCAGGCTTGCCTGTGACAAGCCAAGGGATGATGCACCAAGGAAAGAGAAATGGAGTGCTAGCAATAGCAAATGCGGCCATTTGCTCCAAGATGTGCTGGCTACACTGCAGCACGCTTAAAGTGTTATGGAGATGAGCCAGCAACCCCTGGGGTAACAGGAGCCAATGGGGAGGCATCGTTAACACACGGTGTAGGAATGCCGCCTGGAGAGCAGCACAAAGGAATTGCAACCACTCCAGCCAAGTCAGCCGCAATGAGGACACAGCTGAAATGGCTCTATGCAAATGCACATAGCATGGGGAACAAACAGGAGGAGCTAGAGACGTGAGCACACCTCTAATGCTATGATCTTGTTGGCATCATAGAAACGTGGTGGGATGACTCCTATGACTGAATTGTTGGCATGGAAGGTTACAGGGTCTTCAGGAGAGACAGGCAGGGAAAACGAGGAGGCAGTGTTGCCCTGTTTGCCCTATCGACAGATAGGGGCAGCATCGTGTTCACAGACCCTGGTCCTCATGGGCGACTTCAACCACCCTGATATATGTTGGAGGGACAACACAGTGTGACAGAAGAAATCCAGGAAGTTCTTGGAATGCGTTGATGACAATTTCCTTCTCCAAATGGCAGAGAAGCCAATGAGGAGAGGACCTTGTCCTTACCAACAAGGAGGGACTGGTAGGCAGTGTCAAACTCAAGGGTAGCCTTGATTGCAGTAACCATGAAATGGTGGAGTTTGACATCCTCGAGGCAGTGAGGAAGGTGCGCAGCCAACTGACCACCTTGGACTTTAGGAGAGCTGACTTTGGCCTCTTGAAGAATCTGCTTGGTATGGTGCCATGGGATGAAGTGCTGGAGGGAAGAAGGGCCCAAGAAAGTTGGTTAATAGTCGAGGACCACCTCCTCCAAGCTCAGGAGTGATGTATCTCTACAAAGAAGAAGGCAGGCAGAAATGCCAGAAGGCCTGCATGGATGAACAAGGAGCTCCTGGACATGATCAGAAGTAAAAAGGAGGCTGATAGGGGGTGGAAACAGGGGCGGGTAGCCTGGGAGGAATACAGAGAAATTGTTCAAGCAGCCAAGGATCAGGTTAGGCAAGCTAAAGGCCAGATTGAATTAAATCTGGCCAGGGACATTAAGACAAACAAAAAATCCTTCTATAAGTATGTCAGCAAGAAAAGAAAGACTAGGGAAGATGTGGGCCCTCTCCAGAAGGAAATGCAAGAACTGGTCACTCGGGACAGAGACAAAGCTAAGGTACTCAACAACTTTTTTGCCTCACTCTTTACTGGTACAGACTGCAGCCACACTACCCATGAGGTAGAAGGCAAAGGCAAGGATTGGGAAAATGAAGAACCCCCCACTGTAGGTGAAGATCAAGTACAAGACTACCTGAGGAACCTGAAGGTGCACAAGCCCATGGGACCTGATGAGATACATCCGTGGGTCCTGAGGGAACTGGCAGATGAAGTTGCTAAGCCACTACTCATCATATTTGAGAAGTCGTGGCAGTCTGGTGAGGTTCCTGCTGAGTGGAAAAGGGAAAACATAACCCCTATTTTCAAAAATGGAAAAAAGGAAGACCCAGGGAACTACAGGCCAGTCAGTCTGACCTCTGTGCCTGGCAAGATCACGGAGCAGATCCTCCTGGAAACTCAGCTAATGCACATAGAAAATAAGGAGGTGATTGGTAGCAGCCAACCTGGCTTCACCAAGGGCAAGTCATGCCTGACAAATTTGGTGGCCTTCTATGAGGGGGTTACTGCGGTAGCAGACAAGGCAAGAGCAACTGATGTCATCTACCTGCATTTAACAGTCCCCCACAACATCCTGGTCTCTAAATTGGAGAGACATGGATTTGACAGATGGGCCACTTGGTAGATAAAGAACTGGCTGGACAGTAGCACACAAAGAGTTGTGTTCAATATAGCTTGATGTCCGGGTGGAGACCAGTTATGACTGGTGTTCCTCAGGGGTCAGTATTGGGACCCGTGTTGTTCAATATCTTTGTTGGTGACATGGACAGTGGGATAGAGTGCACCCTCAGCAAGTTTGCTGATGATACCAAGCTGTGTGGTGAGGCAGACACACTGGAGGGGAGGGATGCCACCCAGAGAGACCTGGACAGGCTGGAGAGGTGGGCCCATGCCACGCTCATGAAGTTCAACAAGGCCAAGTGCGAGGTCCTACATCTGGGTCAGGGCAATCCCAAGCACAAATACAGGCTCGGCGGGGAATGGCTGGAGAGCAGCCCTGTGGAGAAGGACCTGGGCGTGCTGATTGACGAGAAGCTTGACATGAGCCAGCAATGTGGGATCGCAGCCCAGAAGGCCAACTGTATCCTGGGATGCATCAAAAGAAGCGTGGCCAGCAGGTCAAGGGAGGTGATTCTGCCCCTCTGCTCCGCTCTCGTGAGACCCCACCTGGAGTACGGCATCCAGCTGTGGAGTCCCCAACATAAGAAGGACATGGACCTGCTGGAGCGCGTCCAGAGGAGAGCCACGAGGATGATCCGAGGGCTGGAGCACCTCTGCTATGAGGAGAGGCTGAGAGAGTTGGGGCTGTTCAGCCTGGAGAAGAGAAGGCTCCAGGGAGATCTTATTGCGGCCTTCCAGTGCCTAAAGGGGGCCTACAGGAGAGCTGGGGAAGGACTTTTTACTAGGGCATGTAGTGATAGGACGAGGGGGAATGGCTTTAAGCTGGAAGAGGGCAGGTTTAGATTAAACATTAGGAAGAAGTTTTTCACTTTAAGGGTGGTAAGGCACTGGAACAGGTTGCCCAGAGAGGTTGTTGAAGCCCCGTCCCTGGAGGTGTTCAAGGCCAGGCTGGACGTGGCCTTGGGCAACCTGGTCTAGTGGGAGGTGTCCCTGCCTATGGCAGGGGGGTTGGAACTCGATGATCTTCAAGGTCCTTTCCAACCTAAACCATTCTATGATTCTATGATTAAGTAGGTAACAAGTGCAGAGCCCCAGAGTTGGTGGTGCTGTGAAAGCGCTGCAACGGAACAGTGAGGGCAAGCAGCAGCTTTCAGTCCTGCCACATTCCATGTGGGAGAAGTCACTGGGCACTTTTTTGAGCCTGGCTCTGGTGAGAGTCAAAGAGAGATTTAGGACCATTAAGTCGCTAGGCAAGAGCAGAGCCCTACAGTTGTGGGGCTTTGAAAGCGCTGCCAAGGCACAGTGAGGGCAAGCAACAACTTTCCCTCCTGGCAGCTTTGGTGTGGGAGAAATTGCTGGACATTTGCAATTTTGGAGCCTGGCTCTGGCAAGAGTGAGAAATGTTGTTTGGAGGATTAGGATGCCAGGAAAGCATGGGGCCCCAGTGTTTGTGGGGCTATGAAAGTGCTGCCAAGGGACAGTGAGGACAAGCCACAGCTGTCCCTCCTGGCACCCTTGGTGTGGGACCAATTGCTGCATGTTTGCAATTTTGGACCCTGGCACTGGTGAGAGTGAAAAACATTTTTTTGACCATTAAAGTGATAGGCAAGCATGGAGGCCCAATGTTTGTGGTGCTGTGAAAGTGCTGCCAAGGCAATTCAATCACAGCTTTACCCTTGTGCTTCATTCTGCTTTGTCCTTACAGCACTGCTTCTGCAGCATACCCCCGTGGCTTTCATCAGAACTGCATCTCCTACCGCTGTGCTCCATAGTTCTGTTTTTTAAAGCAGTCTGTCTTTCTTTCAGCAGGCATTATCATGACAGTTCACATTTGCAAAAGAGTTTAATGTTCATATTGTAGCCATGTGCTTTCCCCAGAAGGAAGAAATCTGCCCAGAATTAGCAGCCAAGCTCCCTTACTGCACGTTAGGTGTTTGTTAGAACAGGAAAAAATTTTGCATGTGTAATTTTAAAAATTATTTGATTCTATTACAAATGATAACTCTGAATGGGGGCCAGTGTCGTAGATAAATGAAGATGAAAGCGAACTTCTGATCTAACTTGTGCCTCACATAGAGAAAAGAGAAATGTCACTGAGCTGCTGGGCTTAGACTCTAATAGAGTCAGTCAAGACAGACTGGCCCTGTTAAATGACAGACAAAGCCCTCGGGAAGCACTTTACACACATCACCCTGAAATCCACAATCAAATGAAACCGCTTGGATAGTGATATCCAGGTGGTGATGACTGGCGGGAGAAGAAAAAGATTGCTTCCTGGCCCGTGCAAGTCTATGACTGGCGCTCGCTGCATTCTAACTTAGCCAGCCACATAAAGGTAACACATCCTTGCACTGTGTTTGTGCAAAGTGAGTTGCTATGAGACCTGTGTGTGTGAGCACGAACCACTGTGCAGCCCACTTGATTCTTTTTGTAGGATTCCAGAAGTAAATGTGGACATATTCTCTGGTACAGACATGACACTAACATGAGTCTGATACGGAAAAGAAGTTTATGTATCTGGTTAGACTCTGGGAATTTCAGTTCTGCAGAACACCACCTCTGTGGTACAATATCCTGCAACTCAGCTTCCCCTTTTATATAGGGAAGAACTATGAACAAGGCACTTAAATACTATACACCCACTCTAATAACTGTTCATAACACCATTCTGTTATCAAATAACATACATTTTCTCAGTCTCATCTGCACTATGCCTGCATGTGTGTTGGCACAAGTCAGTTTTGGGGTTACTTTTGTAAGTTTTTTTTCTGCTGTTTCTTTTTTTTTGTAAAGGGACCCAGATCTGTGTTTATAAAGTGACTTCTCTCCTTGAGAAGACAACATGGCTTATCTTTTAATCACATTTCAATGGCTGGTGTCCTACATTTGGTTCCTGGCTGACAAGTGTGGTTTTAATGTTCCACAGTGGAACACTGGCAACATCTGGCAAGTAGCACAACCTATGTTCAAGTGAAAGTCCCTTGCATTTGTGTTGTGATGCCTTAAATTCATTAATCACTATCTGATGATAACCGAAATACTTCTGCCTATGTTCTAGTGACTTTATGTGCAAGAGAGAGGAACTGAATTCCTTTTCTGATTTTTCTTTTAGGAAAGTGCTAATGATCTACAGTTCTGGATGGGGGATATTTATTCTCCTGGGTATGATACCTTCTTAAAAAAGAAAGACAGAGAGAATAAAAAGCATTTCAAATGTTGCTGAACCATCCTGCTCATGGTACTAGCTCTTTGTATGCTGATTACCATAGTCATGCTCAGTGTTTTACTTACTTAGTACAGCCAAATGATATTGATGGGAACTTTTTTTTCAATAAATATTTTTGTTAAGCTATTCCCCTCTCTTGTTTTATTTGAATTCTAATTTTTGGTAACAAATACATTTTGTTTGACATCACTATTTTACAATGTTCCTGTGCAGCATAAGGAATTGGTCGTGAAAAGAGACAAATACTCGAAGCACAGCAGAATGTCTACTTATGGGTATAATTAAAAAAGAAAACTATAAATGTGCTACTTTTCTTAGTGCCTTGATCTTTGGACTAGTGATTTGGGTCAGTATGTGTGGTATTGTACATATAGTGTGTACAGATTACCAGCTGACTGTTCATTCTAATAAACATCTACCATCCTGTTCATCTTTTTATGATAGCTATTATTGGAATATAGAAATGTGTGATAAAGCAGCATCCAAGATATCTGAAAGAATTCTAAGCCAAAAATGTATGCGTTGCTTAGTGACTGAGTACATTGCTGCAATGATGCAGCACTTAGTAAAAAGCTAGCCTAAATGGATAAATGTTTTCTTATACTTTTTCAGAGAGGAAAAACAAAAAATAGACCTCTGAGCTTCTATCAAAAGAATTCTCTGAGACCTGAGACAGTGTTTTTTCATCCCTGTGTTATGTTCTTTGACATGTTGTATCTCTGTCACCCCAAAAGACGGAGTTCCAAAATTTTTTTAGTCTGACACATCAAAAACTGGAGCAAAATTTGTAGAGCACTAAACTGGAATTAGAATACACCATAAAGAGATTAAAGTTATGTAGCCATTGTGTGAAAAAGGGTCTTTGTAAATGAAAGGACCAAAATTAAGTTAAGAGCACTCAGACAATTAAGTTCATGCACCTCAGAATAATTCATCAAAATGAAAACATGAGATAAAATGACAAAATTAAAAGTGAGTGAGTGGAGAGAGAAGAATTCAAATTATTTCTTTCCTTTCTGAAAAATACTCGGAGTGCTGTGAACACTCTATATTTCTATATTATGGCAAGGGCCTATGAATACTATTGAGATGGGGATCTCCCTCACTCACACAAGAGAACCTCACAGGTGCACGAAAGCTGGAAAGTTGGTGTTATGCTAGATCCACCTCTTTTCACACACACAAAAAATGCTTTGAAATACGTCAGGAATAGGACTAAGGTAAAGGATGTGTACTACCCCCTCTGAATTCTAGCACACACCCTACTTACAGCAGCTTTGCAGTGCTTTAACTCAGCTCAGGATGGAGTCATCTTCAGGTACACCGTGACAGTAAAATAAGTGTGTTTAATGCCTTCCTTCCTCACCTGGTCCGTGTTTGAATCTCATTTGTGCCGTAACTTCTTGGGCCCTAGCTGAGCTAGTGATGTTTTTGTTTCCCGCTCGCGCCGTGGCCAGGCGGGGTGCTTTGCTGACAGCCCGTGGCAGAGCGCGGCGGGCGAGCGGGACCCCGGGTGAGTGTCAGCGCGTCCCCTGCGCTCGCAGCGGGGTGCAGGTACGGACGTGTGGCACTGCTGAAAACCGGCGAGGAGCAAAAGGCCTGTTCATTATCTGCGGGGGTGTCCGCCTGGCCTTTGAGGAAGGGGCATGCCGCTGCTGCATGCTTGCGAGAGCTGTCGCAGGGGGAAAGCCCATTGTCTGCCTAAATGTTTGAGAAAATAAACAACTGAACGCTTCGGGGGAGGGGACGATCCAACAGACGACCCCCCAACAAAGACTTGTCTTCATGGGGGAGTGGTGGAGCCTTGGGATCCGTTGTATGATGTGCTCAGTCTAAAAACGATTAAAGAGACACTCCTTCTTTAACCACATGATGCAATATTGGGTTGCAGGTGTTGTACAAGAACAGTTTTAATTTTTGGCTGGTAAGATTGCCTTTTTTTACCCTGTAATTTATTTATTTATTTATTGGGAATTCATTAGGGGCAGGGATTGAAGAAGAAAAGTCATCACATAATATTTATATACTAGGCTCAGTATTAGAGTTTGGAGAACAGAATATGTAGCGTATTATAAAAGTGTTTTTAAAACCAGATGAATAAAACAACTCTACTAGATAATGACTTTAAAACACGCCATATGGCATTTTTGCTGAGGTAAATAATCTCTGAGATCTACCTTCATTGGTCTCTTCCTGGCCTGAGAGAACGTTTACGCATACACTTTGTTTGACTTCAATAGGATTTAAGCAGGTGCTTAAAGCTAAGAAAGTAGTCAAATTTGGATCAGAACAGAAACAAATCTTCACATGGGTTTTAATTTTTTGTTCCAGTGGTAATCAGCTCAAATGGTGCAAAGTCTCCTACTTAATGGTCAGTAAAACATCTAACATACACCACCAGGTTGATACATTGATATCTTACCAACACCTACTCATAAGATATAGAAAAAGGATATAACTCTGGTAGAATACTACCTTTGACTAGGAAAACCAGCATTTGCAGTGAGAAGTAGCAGGACTTTGCTCTTATAAACTGTACAGCTGCAACCTGGATGCAAATAAGAGCGCTTGTTCATGCATATTCTGCCAACTTATAATTGCCCTGGGAGTTGCTGTATTCCACAAATGATTTTAGAAAAATTAACTTCCTTCTCTCCAGCAAATAAGGATTAGCTTTCAAAACTACCCAAGTGATTGAACTTTATTTTTCATTATTGTTTAATATAACTGCTCTCCCAAATCACTAGGGCGTCTTGGAAAATTCTGATGAGGAAATTCCCAACCTTCCTCTTCCTGCACTACATTCTTCCCTTCCCAAAAGGGAAGGGTATATAGTATGGGTATTTCCCATAAATACACAACTGAGTTCTTGTGTTACTTGCTTTTAGCCTGTGAAGTTGCTGAACACAGGCTCCTGATTGACTCTGGCACTCCAACAGCCACTAATAGTGAAAATTACAGCTACTACTCTACTTCAGTGAACTACAGATCTGGCTCATTGTAAGGATCTTGCAGGGCTTGCTGCATTAGCAGGGTACATGTTTTCACAAGGTCTAAAGAAGGAAAACGAGAGAGAAAGAGACATTTTTGAGTTTGTCATTTGTAAAGTTACCTTGGTCACATCAGGATTTGAGAAAGGAAGATGCAATGTGAGTTGTCATATATTTTAAATGTTTATGGGCGAGCAGAAGTTACTCCTTCGTTTATGATGTTATTGTGTGTGAGTGCTGAATTAATATTTATTTGAACAATAAAGAAGCTGTGTGGATGCTAAACATCGCTGTTATCTATCACTCAGGAAGTTCCCCACAAATTGCCCTACCCAAGGTCCCACTGGTCAGTTCAGAGGTGCTTTGAAGCAGGTCAAACCACAGAATCCACTCTAAAGACATGGCTCTGCATGGTTACGCTCCTGTAAATGGAATAATTCACTGAAATACAAACTTATGGGGATATGAGTCAGATGAACTTAGTATCAGACAGCGACACATTACTCAGAAATTACTCAGATACTATTCACACACTACTCAAAATACTCAGACACTACTCACACTACTCACACACTACTCAGCACTACTCACACTACTGAGACACCATTAATGCACCACTCAGACACTACTCCCAGACTACTCACACAACTCAAACACTACTCACATATTACTCACAGTACTCAGACACTACTCACTTTCATTTAAGTTCCCTAGGGCTGGGATTTGTGTTTCTGACAGGTACATGACCTATGCCATTGAGCTAGGCTCAAACCATAACTTTACTAAGCTAAATCTTGAAAATGGCCATCTGCCTATGTTTGCAGGTGCTCAGCTTCTCTGGACATGTCTAACTGCAAACAGCAATGGGTGATGATTGCAGCTATCTACATACAATCATCACAGGACTGTCCCTAGGTGGATACTTTGCAAACACAAGCACAATCCAGGCAGATTTCTGCTGGAGAACAGATGTAAGTTCAAATTTGAACTGAGGTGAAGTCTGAGTGCACACACAGTTTAGGTAAAGTGTTTTTGACCAGATCCCCCAGATGGTGCGACAGTGACTTCTCCCTTTTGCAGCTGCTTTTCAGAGGACTTCTGCCTGGGAGCAGCCAGTCTGGTCAGTGGTGGTGGTACATACTGACAGCCAGCCCTCTTCCTGACAGAGGGACTTGTCAGGATTTTCTAGTCATGGCACTTGACTTTGTGAACCTCTGCAGCAGGACATGCTTTGCAGTGATCCTGATACTGCTCTAATGCTGATCACAACGCGCTGAATCCAAGTCAGGATATTCAGTTATGAATGACATATTGTTAAGGTGGGTTTTTTTTCCTCACCAGACCAAATATAAGTAAACTACTTGTGCAAAATAAACGCTGGACACTCTCTCCTCTGATATATTACATTCTATTAAGGCAACCCAGCAACAAAATTCCTGTACACAGTCATATTTTCAATGCATTACCAAAACAAGTTGGCAGACAGTTTCTCTCTTGTGTTGAGAGAGGGGAATAGTTAATTCATAGCAGTATGACATGCTTTATCTTCAGGAGAACCTGCAAAACCTGAGTTGGTGTGCATATGTCTTCCACCCACATATTTAGCTTCACAGACAACCCAGCATATGAACCAGCCTTCCCAAGGAGGGTATGTTTGCCTCTGGGGTTTCCTCTGTGCCGATTGTGCTTTTCTTGCAAATTCTCCAAAAGGCTACATTCAGCTCAGAAGTTAATTTGCTGCAGCTGCTGCAGTAAATTGAAACTCTTGTAGCTGTGAGTTCATCTGTGGGGATTCTCGTTGCGTGTGGTAAGGTTGATCTTGTTGGAGGAAGTGGTGTGGAGGCAGGGTAGTAGGAAGAGGGTTTTATGACAGTACATAGTTGTTGTACCACACACAGCACAAACCTACTGGGTATCAGACCTATTTGGTGGACTTCTCTTTTTTAATACCTGTGGGTGTGTGGTATATGAAGTAAATGTTTATCCTTTATAGCTTCTTCTCTCTAGGCACAATTGAATACTGAAAACACATACAAATGTACATGCTGAAGCAGTATTTTGTGTTCAGCTGTTCGGGTCTCTCTCTTCTAAATAACTTGGTCCTTCATCAGGAAGGGAATTGATAAAGGTGCTCCATAGTGAAGACGGCAAAGGATGGTTTTGTTGTGGAAGAAGCTGCAAGGGAATAATGTTCTGTGTGTGGTTAGCACTGTAAGTAGTAAATTGCTAGGGGAAAGACTGTGCATTATAAAAGTAGCTGCTAGAGTAAAATAAGCACAGGGCCTTCAATCTTCAAATTTGCATTGGTTCTCTTTTTAATGAGCAATGTCATAAATCCTGTGTCATCTCAAGAAGATGTGAGCTAAAACCAAGTATCTGTAAATTGGCATGTGGGTAATCTACATAGGTGCTGAAAGGGCTCTTTTTTTAATTACTTTTTATTTTAAGGCTGTTTCTTAAGATTAACTGTGCTGAATTTCAGAACCATTCATGTCAGGCATGTGGGGAAAATTTCAAATCAGGAACTGGAAAGCTCTATTTTGCTCTGAAATGGTCTGTATTGCTCTAACGGTCTGACAGGCTATTGCATCTTCATTGCACCCCATAAAAACTTCTGAGATGCCTGCAATATTAAGTTACCATATAGCACAGTTTTCAGTACAATATAATGTGAGAGAGATTTTTAATCAGACCATTTAAAAATAAAATAATGAGAAAGGAAAGGGGAAGCCTCCTAATTTGTTAAGATTAAGCTGAGGATAAAGAGACAGCCATGACATTAAATCAGGCTTTGTCCCTAGTTGAAATGTGACACAGAAAGTGATCTATGCTTAGAACAAAAATAAATCCTGAACAAGGCATTTAGAATTGAATGAACAGTTACAACAGCAGCTCTGGCTTTGTGCATGTGGGTAAAAATATAAAACATTAGAAGTAATTAGGGCTGAAGTATAAGATTATGCAAATCTCAAAGCCAGAGAAGAATGGGCTCTTCTAGCAAATGGAGTAAAGATACAGTTTGCAGCCTGGCTGCCAGTGCATTAAATTGGCAAGTTGTCAAATCCCCAGGCAGTAGCAAATAAATGAGTAAAACCTAGGGTTTATAGCAGTAGTGTTGTATGGAAATGAATGTTGCAATACATAACAAACTGCCAAGGGACAGAAGAATTCACTAAGGAGCTAAATGTATGTCTGACCTTGAAGTCAACCTTCCTTGGGATTTTCTTGCCAAAGAAAAATAAAGGTGGTAGAATCTATAAAGTGATGCCCATTAAATTTTACCTTACTATTTTTAACTGTACATGCCTTGGTCAGATGCTTTCCCCAGTACAGTGTTCATACCCCTGTGACAAGCAAGGTGTCAGTGACCTTGTTTTCTCAAGACAACTCTACCACCAAAAAAACCTGCTTCCATTCTGAGTGAGATTTCTTTCCATTCAGGGTGTGTTATTCCCTGCCCTCCTCAGTTTAGATGTAATGATTATGATGATGGGCCAGTTAGAATCTGCAAATATGCCTGGCCTTCCTTGCTCTGCATCCTGGCAGTGGGGGGCTACCAGGGACTTCTCTGTTTGTTTGATGCCTGTAACATTTCTCAAAGCCTCAGTCATGTTTACCATTGGCTCAAGGCAAGCTGTCCAGAGCATTTTCAGTTTCTTTTTTGTTTTTTTTTTTCCTTTTAGGAGTGACCCCATGGCATATTCAGTCACATAACTGGTTTGCCCAGTCGTGGATTTGGGGGCAAGCTTCACCTTCACTGCTACCCAGAACAAGTGTCTGGGCTTCCCAGGTTACAGTGCATTTTCCAATGAAGTTTGGTGATACATCCATAGGTATGTATATATACATGTAGGTGTGTGTATGTATACATATGTGATATGATAGATCCTTGGTGGGGGGGGGGATGTATACACACTTGAAAAAAATATTGGCCCTGTGAAGCTGTTACTTCCTAAGGTAAATGTGATGTTGTTTTTGCAGCATCCAAAGCAGAAAATCTCTGGTGTCAAGAACAATTTTGCTGAAGAAGCTCCTCAGCAATTATTAGGGTATACTAAGACAGACAAGACCCAGAGCACAGTACTTGTGAAACAGATGGCATTAGTCCCTTGTTACACATTGCTAACAACTGCTACTGCTCCTTCCTTGAGGAAGGTTAGCAATCAAGCAGCAAGGGAAAGCAACTAGGGTGCCAGCCAGCTGGAGACCATCACATGACTTCAGTTTTCTTGTTAGGGATCTGTGCTAAACAACCCTTTCCACTGGTAAACCCACTTGGGAGAGAAGATGTGAGGAAGTGGCCTTTTGGAATGTTGTGCTGTGTAACTCATTGGCAGCTGGAAACGCATCCGTGAATTATGCAGAGGTCTGTGAAGCTGCATTACCCAAGCAGCTGTGAGTTGGGGGTGCCCACAGCACACAGGGGTGCAGGTATCCTGCCTGTCTGCCGGGCAGCTCACAGAGGGAGCTGGGCAGCTGGACGCTGCAGCAACTTGGCAGGCTCTACTGGATGCCCATGGAGCGGGGGGCAGCCCTGCAGCTGGTGGCCAGGGGCTGTTGCACCTGGAGAAACCAAGCAGGCAGTGTTGGCCATCTCTGCCTGCTCCCGCTGAAACTTCCAGTGGGATCAACTCATTCCAGAGAGATGGCATCCTGTCTTTTAAACAACTGATTCCACCCTTACTTTCTCACCTGCAAATGTTTTTACGTGTTATGACTGGAGGCTGAATGCTTGCTGAAAATAAAACTTATTTTTGCTGTTGTTTTCTTAATCAGTTTTGCCTTCATTATTCAGCACAATGATGTAGACCATAAGGTTGAGAAACAGTATAAGTTTACCAAACCCAAAATGGTATGTATTTCTGTGAGTTATCAGGAGTTATTTAGGGTTCAAAATCAGTTTCATATCTATTAAGTATTGAATAAACTGCTGACGCATTTTTATGAAGTATTGAAGAATAAGCTGTTACTGATCATATCAGCAAAATCCATTTGAGAAAGCTATTCATCAATGAGATGATGAGGAAGACATCCATAAACAAACTAAAAAGAGCTAAATTCTGTCCTTAATAGCACCGTAGTATACTAAACTTAATTGACAAATACTAAAGTCCAGGAGGCTTTCCCTGCCTGTTTTTCCCCTCTATGATGAGTTATGCTTCTAGCTATGCCTTTTAAAACTTGATAATGACTTGGGGCATGTGTTGAGGATTCTTCCTAATGAAACACAATAATGTCCTTCTCATAAAAATATTCAAGAGTTTAGGAGTTTGTTTATTTTTTCTTTCATATATGATCTTCAGAGAGGATGGTGGGATGTCCAGGAAGTTGTTCTTCATAACTTCAGTAGAGCTGTTGTTGTTAAATAAATGATCCTTTTACAGTATCGTCACAGGATTTTTCTCAAGTTTCTTTTCTGACGCAAAGTTAGCTTCACCCTTACTGGTCTATCCTGGTTATATCTGAATATGCCAACAGTGCATTTGGTTACCTACCAAAGTTCAAGTTTATGGAGCCAGCTACATTCACAGCTTGCTTCCAGCACAAGCCAGTTCGCATTCATGCTGCACATTGGCAGTACACAAGTTTGGCAAGCACACGTAAGCCTCAAAAGCATTCAGTATATTTTTGCAGCTCCCTCTGACACATCTTTTCAGTACACCATATTCACCCCACAGGTGACTCAATATTCTCTGGAGACTGGCTTGCCACATTGAACTACCTCAGCCAGTGTCTTTCCAGCTGCAGGTAAGATGCACCAGCAGCTGCAATAAAAAGCCAGTTGAAAGTTAGCTGTAGCTTTGCGCTATGGCCAGAGACCTCAAAAAGTGGCTATTATGCCTTTAAATAAACAGACTCCAAAATAAATAAGTAAAGACTGATGAAAATAGACAGACTCTGCTACATGAGGCTCTCGGAAGCAGGATGCAGGTGACCAGGTGCTCTTAAGCAATTGTCCAGGGCTGCTTTGAGAAGCAGGGAGTTGGGACTCCTTGGGAGCTGGCAGCTCTGGCTGTCGCTGAATCCTTACCCAGCTCCTGGGTGAGTGGATCCTGCTCCCGAGCAATTGTAGGAATACAGCAGAAGCTGAGAGCTGCCTGACACAGAGACGCTGCCTCAATCACCACCATGCTGCTTCCAACAAGAAAGCAGAAAGTGTTTGAGTATCTTTCTTTTTTCTTCCTTATATTCTGTAAATAGGTGAATAATTTTGACTGGTCTTGCATGTGTCACTTCATGCATGCAATAATGCTAAAGCACAAAATTACTTACTGTCCATTCCAGAAAAAGAAAATGAAGGAGTTCTGCGTAATTCAACATGATGTTCATAAATGAGGATTTTGCTCTGCTTTAATTATGCTGGCAGAATATGCCAAAAACATAGATACTCCCCGTGTTTTTCAGTAAGTAAGGAGCAGACTGTTCTGCCTTAGAGCCTGGTTCTGCTTTTTAAGGCCTCTAGCTTTGGAGGTCCAAAAGAAAAGAAAATCGAAAAAACACAACAACCTAAACCTGAAGAATATACAAGTTGGTTTTACAAAGTAATTGATTGTAACTGCTATGCATTATAATTGCAGGGGTGGGTACTAATTTACATCCACCTTCTTCTTCCAGAAGAATATTAACACACCAAACAAGGCGATAAGCTCTATTACATTAGGAAAGGACTTTTTTTAATAACATAACATAAATATGCTTTCCACTTTGTACAATCTCTCCATCTACAGCTAGAATTCTCAGATGATAATTTATGTTAAACTGAAAATGAAGACTTAAGCAAACAGCTATTCCCAGGTGTCAGTGGTGGGCTCCATTCTAATGTAAAAAATAGGAAGAACACACACCACACCACCCCCCGCTAATGTCAGCTTCATTGAAAAGGAAGCTCTTTTCCTTACGTTGGATCATGCAGCTAGTGTGTAGGCATAAAGCAGCACGCTTAGCGCTTTTCAGTGTGAACAGGCATTCAAATATAACTCTGAAAAGAGAAAAGGTGAATCACTAAGGGTATTGAAGGTCATGATAGGACTCTTCCCCCTGTCCCACGATTAAAAGAGTGAAGATAAATAAAGGAGAGAGAGTGGCAAATCTTAAATCTTCAATAGAATCCATAATTTCCTGTCTGACATTGCAAGAGAGAGATAAGGAATCCTCTGCCTCACCTCTGCTCAGGAAATCACACTTTGGGAAAAACTGGAGTATAAGATGAGTTAAGGTCAGTACCTTTACATCAGAGTAGGGAGACTGACCTCTAGAAAATACTCTCCTCCAGCAAATGAACTGTGCAGCCTTATGTTGTTTGGGGAATGCTACTCAGAAGGTAGTAGCAGGGATATTGATGTGTGCTCGATTAGTCTAAGGAAAAACACATATGAGCTATACTTATTGATTTAAGCCTCAGTTGTTTTAGTATGTTAGTCACCTTTCTTATTGCGGCAGCAGCTAAAGGCTGCAAATGACAGGGCATGGTTTATTGGATATGGTCTTAAATTGTACTAGCTGTTGAATAGCTGAAGTCTGTTTAAACTATTAAGAGAAAAAAAGTTGTTAGCTGACAAATATAAGCTCTAGCCTTGAAATTCCTAGTAGTGATTATCTGAATGAAAGAAGCCAGAAATTATGGTTAGGGATATAGACACAGCAAGGGCAAAGGAATCCTGATTGTGTTGTCTCCCCGCTCAAATATTTTCCCATTGTACTGCACAGATAATGCCTTCAGGTGTATCTCCAGCCTTACAAAGTTTAGTTTGGTTGGTGGTGGCTTCCCCTCCGCCATCCTCAATTGTTGAAAGATTGATAGAGGAAAGTGATAGATGGTAAGCTTTGACAGCCATTGAAGTCAGACTTGTCAGTACAGCCAAGACGAGCAGTGCATTCCCTCCCACAGGACTCTGTGTGGCTGTTTCCTTTGGGTGGCCAGATGGTACCCCTCCGTATCACTCCTAAAGTGCCCTTGTGCCAGTCATCTAGAAAGAGCACTACATAATGGAAGTGATGGGATAGATTATTTGAGGAATGATTTCTAGGTCGTTGGTGTGTTAATCACAGGAAATCCGAAATTTATCCTTCTTGCCCTGGGCCAGCATTCCTGCCTTTGTCCACAGGGCACTCAACGGATCTTCACAGCCCCCTTCTGCTAGGGCTCCCACATATGCAGCTGGGAGGCACAAGATACCACATGGCATATAAATGTTTTTTTAATAATGGTACAGTGCGGTAATTAATTCATCACCACAGCCAAATGCTACAGTTTTACTTAGGACAAACCACAAAGATTAGGAGCCATTTGAATTTTCTAGCCTATGTGAAAAGTCAGGATGCTCACTGGAAAACACTAAAAAGTATGCTTACTGCCTTCTTGGTGGACCCTGAATGCTGTCTGCTTCACCCTGACATCCTGCCTGAAAGCAGACCAGTTCAAACAGACTGGTTTACTCTGAGGCAACTTAGTGTCCCAGTCAGAACTGCACAGAGATTGATTTAAGTGCTATTTAATGCTACTTAGCTGGAGCTCTGAAGTATCTGTAGCAAGGGAAAGCGGGGCGAAGCAAAGCCCAATGCTTTAATGGGGCATGCTACCCTGGAGAACAATGGACTTCCTTCGTAGAAATGAAATGAAAATTCATCAGGATCAGCCTACTGTCGTGAACCTTTCATCTTCCAGCCTGGAAGGATGGGTTCCCGTGCAGCACAGGAGCCAGAGGTGTGACAGCTGTGGGGTGAGCCATCCTGCTGGGGGTGAACATGCCAAAATTGCGGCTGTGTGAAGACAGGCAGCCAGCAGCTGTGATCAGCAGGAATGGATCTGGGTTTTTTGATGGCCCCATAAAGAATGGATCTTTATCCACTCTCCTTGTACATGCTTGCTAACGCTTCACCCTGTGAGGAAAAAGTAAATAAATGTTGTTGTATTAATGATGACATTCATATAGCCCCTTCCCTACACTGAAATAAAAGGCCAGTTTGACCACAAGCCGGCACTTGAAATACCAGATTTTATTTTTCTTTCATGTTTTTGCTTCCTCTTGTACACATGTGTGTACTTCCACTTCCATGTACACACATGCATGTTATTATGTGTTTGTATTTGAACTGAAAGCATTGCTGGCTTTTCGGGAGGGGGAGGGGGACAACGGGGGGATGGGGACTTTTTATGGGTGCTTTCAAATGGTAAAGAAAACTGTCTAACTAGACTACCTTTGAAATCCAACCCCTTTTTGCTTTAACCCAAGTTTTGCATAGCCGCAGTTCTTGGAGACAACCATAGTCAAGATAATCCAAAAGAAAATAAGACACAGGCTTATTTTATCATCAGAGGAATTTACTCATTTTTGTCTTATGTTCACTTGAAATTTTAAATGCTTGCCCATATGGAGATACGTCTTTGAAGCTTGTGGCCTGAGAATCTAAATCTGTATGTTTTCTGCACTCTTACCCCAAGGCCATAAGCCAAACTGACGAACTCTTCTGAGTCCTGGATATTCTCTGCAGTTGGTTACATGATGATGTTTAACAGCAGTGTAAATGGCAGTTTCCTAATAAGCAAACTTTTTCCTCACAAATTTTGGATAAAATACAAGTAGCTATGTAAGCAGCAGGATTTTGCAAAGCTAATTTGCCAGACCTCACACTTGAGGCCATTACTCTGAGAATGTTAGTTGTTAAACATATATGAATCACAAAGAGTGAATTTCAGAATTTTTC
Organism: Pluvialis apricaria; assembly: GCA_017639485.1. Taxonomy (NCBI): domain Eukaryota; kingdom Metazoa; phylum Chordata; class Aves; order Charadriiformes; family Charadriidae; genus Pluvialis; species Pluvialis apricaria. The sequence goes on along the minus strand of CM030044.1, from coordinate 51,478,873 downwards.
TCTTCACTATAGCTGCTTCCTCTTAAGTCCAAAGATTCATTCAACTGGTAAACTATATTTTGAGCTATGTTTAAATGTGTTTAGGCTTAAGAAAATTCTGAACTTTCTTATTAAAAAGAAAGGTAAAATGAACTTAATTTCAAAATATCCTTTCCATAATCATGACAAACTTAATACCCATATTAGTGATTTGGAACTGGTGCTTCTAAACGTAAACCATGTTTGTAGCACCTCTGGCATTTTCAAATGATATAACTCTTATAAAGCAAAATTTTGTGACTTCTTAGAAGAAGTGTGCACAAAAGGAACCTTCTACACTTTTCCTTTTGAGATCTCCAAAATCTAATGTCCTAGTTCCATTAGGATTGCTTCTATGCTAAAAAGAATAGATTCTACCGAATTTGGGCCACCATGTGCTGGGTAACTGAGTAGCCAAAATATGCCCCAACTTACTCATTAACCAAATGAAAGGGTGAAAAAGAAATAAAGGATGACTCTTTCTTTAACTGTTGTGTTCTCTTCAGCCAAATGCAGGTTTCAAACTTTACTAATCCAATCTCCTATTCCTACTATACGTAAACTGATGGTAAAATCCTGATATATTTATTTTCTATGATGTATTTTTAAAATAGAGCAACTGTTTCCTTGTAGAAGTTTGCTAATTTCATGACTGATATTTCATATGCATATTTTTACTCACACAGACATCATATCTTTTTAATCAAAAACTTTTTTCTTCTTCAGTGTAATTATAAAATGATAAAACACACAATTTAACTTTTCCTTTAGAAAATTCTCTGTGTCTGCAGAATGTTTATTTGTTTCATTGTATTTTCCCTTCAAAATTCTAGATTGTCTGGACAAGACACTTTATATAATTTTCTTGCCAAAGATACACATTTTTTTAAAAAACCTTCTGCTATCATGAGCAATCTACTCTTTGTACAACTTATTCCAGCTACATATGGCAGGAAATCAGCAGGTAAAAATAATGTTTTTGAAAGTGTAACGGAATTTTCAGCAAATAATTCAGAAAGCAGGTAGAAAAGCAAGTTCTTTCAAAGTCTTTTCTAATAAAGAGTATAAAATAAAGCAGTGTCCTAACTTGGTCCCGAAGATGTCGCGTGATGGTTTCAGTTATAATGAAATGCTGCCAGAAATCATCAGCCTGCAACCACAGTATTGTTTCACAAGGTGGCACACTTACTCTTCATAGTGTACATTTCTATTTTTCTGCAGCCACCAATGAAGTGGTTAACATCTAATTAGCCTCCCAGTGTTGCCGTTAAAGAGCCTGCTTGCATTCAATCGCAGAAAGCATAAGCAAGGTAATCTTCAGGCCCAGTCCAAGGCTTGTTGAAATCAATAAGCTTTCCAGTGTCTTTGATGAGAATTTAACAGTTTATCCACAGCATGCTTATAATTGTTTTTAACTTTCAACATTATTTTTGCAGATATAATTTCCTTAAGGACTGCTTTACCCTGTGTGCACTAACCTACCTTTCTTTCTTTGTTTTGAAGTTGACAATTTTTCCACACTATTGTGCAGCAGATAGGACACACTTTCTGTTGTGATGCATTACTACCTGAACCCACTTGGACTAATTTGTGTAGCAGTCTTGTCTGCTGGACTTAACATTCCTACACAAGCTAAGTAGCTCTTTTCTTATTTTGGCCATCGCTCTGAAAGATGGTCTTGAAAAAGCAACATATATTGTTCATCAAGTATTGCAAGTGCAGTTTTAAATGGTAACTGCACCTAGTAAACCAGAGAGGTCATTTTAGTGATAAATAAGGGAATGCTATGAACAACAAGTATTTGCCCAACTCTGCTTAGCTTCAGTTCTGTAAAATTCCCTCAGCTGATCAATTCAGGTCCTTTGAACAATTCCTTTTGAAACAGGCACCTAGGCACAAACTGAAATGTAATTCATTACTTCTGTGGAATTCTTTATCTTAGCCAAAAGGCTACTGGATACCTAACAGAATAATCCAGTTAATATCTGTTTTCAAGTGAGGAATTCATGTCCCCCTCTTTGGCACAGAATTTAGTCACATGAGTTTCTGATGCCACTAGTGCACATGGAAGGGATGCAGCCATCTCTCAGCAAGCATCACCAGGTGCTGACTTGCAAAAGCAGAAAGCATGCTCTTCATTATATTGAGTATTTAGATTATACATTGTATAGAAAATGTCGGGCGTGTGTGTGGAATTTAGAGTTACAGTTCTTCTATTTTCCAATCCCCTTTAAAAGCTCTCCTGCCAGGCTTTCTAATCCTGTGCATGATTAGCTACAGCAGACAACATATTAAACTTCTCAGGAAAAATAAGCTCATAATGCTTAGCTCTCATCTGGCTTTTTAGAAATCTTAGTATGATTACTAATAAATTCAGCTAGTAATATGAGCTAGAAGCTGAATGGCCACATCCATAATCCTACCAAATTCAATGAGACTGCTTCTAAGTAAATTCAAAACACTTACTGCAGAAGTGGGTTCATATACCACAATAAAGTATATGCTACGCAGCATCCTTGCATGTGTTGCCCCAGCCTGCAGATTAACCAGTAAGGTATTTGTGTACAGAGGATATGGCTATTGCTGTTAGAAATTAATCTTGTGTTCTACCTTCTTTTTTTCCTTTTGTTTCCAAGAATAAAAAAAAAAAAAAAGGCTTCTCATGGCCAGGCTGATCACATGGTGGTATTACCTTTGTTATTACAACCATTAGTAAAGGTTATTACAACAAGAACTTTTTCTGCCTTATGAACATATTTTAAAATTTTGGAAGAAAGAACTACACAGGTTCTTTTCCTACTGTATATCTTCTAGGGAAGTTATGCTATTCAAGAAAGGTTTTTACTTTCAATCGTAATCTTTCTGTCAGTCTCATTCAGTTCTCAGAGAACATTGATAACCAAATTTTTCTGCTGAGGTCTTTAAAAGAGAGAGTTTCTGTTGTGCTCTGTACGATTGTAGCTACCTCTTTGACAGGACCGATGTACATGGCTTTCTGTCTATCCTAAGTGCATATGGAGATGCAGCATACTGCTGACTTTCTTTCAAAGGGCAGAAATTACTCCACTTAATCCTCCTATTCGCCATTAGAATAGTAGGCAGTAACATGTGACAAAAGTGTTAATACAGCAAACAGCATTGCATTCTCTAGTATTAAAAATGTGCAAGAACCTTGCACAAATGTTTGTTTATGAGAAACAGATTCCTTCTGCCAACAGTTCCCCTGGGATGAACAGGTCCTCAATTCCTCTGAAAAGTTCTCCAGATTCTTTCAGGAACATTATCCCAAGCCACCCAGATAAGGCCAAACCGCACTTATTGGGATAAGAGTTGCAGAACATGCTCCAAATTTGGAAACTTCCAGGTTTTGCAGGATTTTGGAAACGTCTTTTTGCCTACAGCCTCTGCCAGTGCATGCATATTGTGGCTCCAGAGAGTGCTTCCCTGCTTCCAGGTGAGAGCATCTCTGTTAGCGTAAGAGTTGCCCATGCACCATACTGTCTCATCCTGTGGCTTCAAAGGAGAAGATGCTGTGCCTGTAGACTGGAAGGATGCCACAGTGCTCTTCAGCCACATGCCTTATCTAGCGTCAGGATAAAAGCCTGTGCGGTGTGGTACAAAACATACGTGCATTACAGGTTAGATGGCATAAGAATGCATCTTTCCTAACTTCTCCGAGTATTTCCTATGCAGGTCAGCCCCTGTGGGGAGGAATTACATACAATCTCCCAAACTCATCAAAACCATTTGAGACTATGCCTTCTGTACGAGTCCACAGCTATTGTGGCACCTGAGAAAGAAGAGAATAAATACTGCTGTCCACCACATAGGGCTATTTCATGTGTCTCACATGTAGGTGGGAGCTGTGTATGGATGTCTCCTATTCATCAGAGTGATTTAATCTCATTTATGTGTATGCTAAGATAAGAGTGAAAACTACTACAAAATACAGAAAAAAATAAGCAGTTTGGAAGAGAAGCAGAATAAATCCGGTTAAATAAAATTTACATACAAATTGCCAATGTAAATTTAAGTGTCATAATAATTCTTCATAAATAAATGTTGCAAATGTTAAATCTGAAAGGATTTTCGTAAATATGGATTTTCCAGCCTAGCCTATCACGCATATTATTTCAATTTGGCTTTAATCCAAAAATAAATTGCAGGAGTATGGAGTTCCACGTTTATCTTTTATTAAACTGCAGATCAGGTATATTCATTTCACAAGTAAAAGATGGATTTGGTAATAGATGGTGTTGCAAACTTATCTTGAACCTAAAATTCAAGTTAGTGCTGTATTTTCAGAACTGCATGTAATTCTGGAAGATATAAAGGTTTTGCTTTCAGTAATGTCTGTTGTACTTCACTGATCTCAGTCTTGGAGCGGGACTGAGTACGTGGAGCTTCAGAAACAGCTCCTGGACAGTAGTGAAAGAGCAAGAGGTTGCAGTCGAATTTCTGCCCCAGTAGCTGTCATTGCTCTGCAAGGAAATGGTGGTAAGATGGCAAGTCTTACTGATGTGGCTGAATATACAGAAGGAGCTGATCTCTATTGAAAGAAAGGGCCATATGTATCCAACATCTGGCTGGGTCCAGTGCCCAGTAAAATCAACAGAAAAATCAAATTCAGTCAGGTGGTTATGAGGGTTAATAGGTTGGACTTCTAATTACTTTTCAAAATCAAACTGTATGGAGAAATGCAAATGGCTATGGAGTCAGATGTTGCAATGATGTGGGCATCATGCAACAATACCAAGTTCAGTGTAAATACCCTGGAGTTTCAGAACATAAGAGTAAAAATAGAGACGATAAACCTATTTGTTAGTTAATATATCATTAATGCATATGACTACCCAGATGTGCCAGTGAATAAATATATGCTTATAAAAATGTCAAAGCATAGTTGGCAGTTACAACTTCTGCTCTGTAAGTGATGTGTATATGCCTCCACAATAATACTGAATACCCAAGGGGAACCTCAAGTTTCATGTTTTCAAAGTTAGCTCTACAAGACAATTGAAATTTCTTTGTCTTTTCCAGATGGCCGTGTTAGCTCTTTTTTGTGGGGTGAGCACATTACAGTCTATCATTTAGAGTCAAATGCTATGAATTTTCTGTAACCTCACACACCTAAAAGGGAGCTATTCACTGCTTCCTGGTGGTATTTTAAAGAATGAAAATGAAAAAGCAGTGAAAAATGTTTTGTTTTGGCTTCAAAGACTGAAATCCTACTGCAAAATTTTGAGACCTGTCTGATTAGTGATACTATAGCTCTAGTCTGTTCAATAATGCATGTGGCAGTCTTGAGTTCTTCCTCTCTTGCACCAAGCAGAACCATTTGTTATCATTATTTCAGATTTTTTGGTTTTGTTTTGAAAATGACATTCATGATCATCCTCTTTCTTAACTTCGTAACAGAGCTCGAGTTGATTATAGTGGCTGCTACGACATAAATTGAAGCCATCCCTAAGGCTGCTTTTTGAATTCACACAATATGTTACCAAGATCCTCTTAAAAAGAACACAAAATAGATATCTGAAATTGTTTTCCATCTCTGAAATTCTTGAATCCTGTCCTTAATACCTCAAAAGCTAAACAGAGAACCTAATTATACATTAAAGTTGATTTTGGTCTGCTTTGGGGGAACCATACATCATATGACTTCCATACCAAAACACATACAACAAACAAAGCTCCTGTGAAAAGCTGACATACTCATTGTCCCAGCAATCCCAAGTAAATGGCCTCTCAGCTGGAATGGCACTAGGCTGCTTTATCAACAAATACTGTAACAGCTACTCATTTGATCTTTGATATGTGTGCCTATATTTGTGTCTGTATTTAATCTTACTATTCCATAAAGCTCTCTTTAGAGCAAAACTTGGCACAGTTAAGGGTCGAGTCCTATCTGAAGCAACAGGTCTAATACAACTGGAACATTAATTTCTCTTCCCAATTGCACTTCAGCGTTCTTTTACAGCTGGCATGATTGCATGCTTTAGCAAGAGGTTAAAAGATATCCTGCTGTTCTAACAGACCTATTTGTTTATGTAGGATATCTGGGGTTGAGTGAAATAAAGCTGGACCAGAATTCAGTCCAGTGGTCCCCTTTCTGACAGTGCTTTCTCTTTCCTGTTCAGCTCTAATCTGCTCTGGGTCTTGCTCTGTCTCAGCTGATCAACCTGTGCTGTTAAAGCGTTGCTTCTTGAGATGACTGACACAGGACATGGGACCAGCAGGATAAAAGACTGTGCCCAAAGAAACAGTTTCACAGCTTACCCTCAGCCTCATTTAAAGTGCAGTCAGCTTAGCCAGTGTTTTTCACCTACGGCTGCTGTGAAGAGATTGTGAACGGTATTAAGGCTATCTTGTTTTAGATGCCCTTTACACAATGGGTAAAATCTGTAAACTGCAGCTCCAGTGTCAGCATCATATCCAGCCATCTAAGCAAGCTAGTTGAGTGAAAACATCAAAGAATGCACTGGAGATTTATCTTCCTTTATTTTATGTCCAGTATTGAATTTGAAGCCTACTAGTAATTCCTAGCAATCTATCACGGGTGGCTGTGGACTTGCACCAGAGAAGGAAAAGTACTAGGACTAATACAAAGGCATAGTATCACAGTATCACAGTATCGTCAGGGTTGGAAGGGACCTCTGGAGATCATCTAAGTCCAACCCCCCTGCCACAGCAGGGCCACTAGGATAAAAGGATAGGACAAAAAGTTTGCGAAAAAACAGCTCTGTTCCTTTCTTACACGGCAAACGTGTTGACCACCCCTTCAGTCCAGGGCTTTGCATCTGTTAAAGATAAAATGACTCGTTTCTGTGTGGCCAGAATGACTTTCAAAAAATTAAAGTGCGTGTGAGAAGTTGATATCCACCCATTTGAACTCTGGCTTCTGCTGGGATCATTGTGTAAGAAAGACTGGTCACTTCTTCTAGAGCTCAAAAAATACTATCTTAGTTTTAAAGTATTACTAAGGACAAGGACACCCCTATGTTTCTGCCACTCCTTTGTCAAAGGCCATGTGGGTAGAAAGTTGATCAGAGGCTGCAAAACTACAGGGGTGAAATGGGAGATTGCATTTTCCACCTTTTTTACAAGCGAAAACCCCAAAATGTTAAGAGTCTCCCCCGAGGTTGTAATTAAAAGCACATGGCACAGTGGACAGAAGGCAGATTTTCTAATTTCCAACCCAATTTTTGTTACAAAATTACCTTTCAAGTGCTTGAAGCTATCATCCGGCCCTGGCCTCTCCCATTCCCTCCAAACAAATTCAGTGTGACATTGGTGTTATATTATTATCAAATGTGTTGTAACATGTGACAAGCCATGTAGACATGAACTCACTATATCCAGCTTAACAAGTTATTATATCAAGTATTTATTTTAACTGGAAAGGCATTCTGGGTTTCACTTCTTTACCAAACACAGATCGAGGACTGTTATTGTTAACCACTAGATGCCACCGTTGCTCCTAGAGAAGCAGACCAGTCTGTCTTGGCCTGTCCATAAAATCCCACAAACCTTCAACAGATTTCCCCACGGTGTATGAAAATACTGGTATAGCATCCTCATAAGCAGTGGAAGTAGCTTAGTGTCATACATTGTACCTCTGCAACCCCACAGCAATAAATTGTCTGAAAATCTGGAACACCATGATTGATGGGGTTGTGTAGGTGCAGAGGAGCCCCTGCTACTGGATGTCATACTGCACATGACTTGCTGGGACCCAGCAACCCCAAATGTTTGTTGGGAGCCGGGGGGAAGGAGTAGGAGATGGTATTTTTAAGTGGAAGACTCACATGGAAATCTGAGACACTCATAATACTCATAATCCCTAATGCCATGGACATTAATGCTGAAGGAGAGCCTTCCCCCTTAGCTTGTTGCCTGTTAGGAGCTCGGTCAAGACAGACCCAGGATCTGCCACCCTCTTGCTCACAGAACATCTCAGGTGGTATTTATGTGCCCGGACACATTGCTTGGGCTGTTTTTAGCAATGACAGTGGAGTGAATATGCCTATGTCCCTGCTACCTAGTGCCTTGCTGCTTGGCAATATAAATGCTCCAGCCTGTGTGCACGTAGGGAGGAAATGAATGATGGGCTGCTTTGTAAAGGACACTCAGCCCTGGGAAAGCTAAAAGGTATGTTTCCTGAGCCTGATGCTCACACATCTCAAAAACACAAAGAGCACACAGCCTGCTCGCTGCATGTGGCGAAGGCACAAGGAAAAACTGAAAACTACTTCAAAAAGTGACCTCTTCATATCTAAAGACTATGCAGAGTAGACTTTTTTCTTCATTAGGTGGGCAAAGTAATTTCTGTCTTTTCAGAAAAAGGCTCAAAATTTTTCTCTCATGACTATTCCACTACTTTTGTTAGCATCACACAATTCCAGCTTCCATACTCCTCATCTGTCTGACAATTGATAAAGTCACGTGAACTGACAGACAATCCCATAGACTTAGCTACAAAAATGGGTGGTTTTGCTGACAAATGACTAAAGATATGCCTCTGGATCTTCAGTAACTGGGGTGTATTTCAATGAAATAACAAGTGGATGTGAGGAACAATTTACGACTTGTCCTGGAGATTAGCATCTTGCACAATGAGATTAAGGATGCATACGCATAACAGGGTATATAAGGGAGATCTTAAACTTCAGAATTAAAGCTATGTCTACAGGCTCGGTGGCCTGGACATTTAATTCCTGTTGTCAGTCATCCTGGGCTGTGGACAGTGAAGTCACCCTGAGGTCGGGAGGATAAGGAGGTACTGTCCCAGCATCTTTGAGTTCGTGATAAAAATAATAATATACTCGGGCTGTAGGAATCCTCGCCACAGGAAAAGACACGGTCAGGGAGGGCTGCAGGTCTTGGCTGGAAAGTTGTTAACCGTTTGGGGCCAGGGAGCAGAGGGTAGGGCAGGGGTAGAGGAGACGGCTTCCCTCCTCCTGAAACTACATCCCCGACCTGCCTCTGCATGACCGCCCCTTTGGATGAGAAACCAGGGCAGGACAGTCCCACCCGGCGCCCCGTGGCGGCCCTCGGACGATGTGAAGGTGCGGCGGCAGATGAGCCCCCGGCCTGGCCCGACGCGGCGGCGGGAGCGGGGCGCATCGGGGCGCGGCCAGGGCCGAGTGGCGTCGCCGCCGTCCTCCCCGTCCCCCCACCCGGCGGGCGGCCGCCCACCCGCGGGGAGAGGGGCGCGCCGGCGGGCGGCGGAGCCGGGCGGAGTGGCGGCGCCGCGGCGCGGGGGAGCAGCTAGCGGCACCTAAAAAAAATCGTTTCCTTCCGGAGCGGTGGCGGCGGCTGCCACTTCCCCGCCGCGGCTCGGGAGCCGGCGGCGTCCTCCGGGGTGAGGCGCTCGGAAGTCGCGGAGGAAGGCGGCTGAGCGGCTCGGGAGCGGAGCGGAGCGGAGCGGGGGCCGCCGCCGCCGCCGCGTGGAGGAGGCTGAGCGGTGGGAGGGGCGGGGAGGGACCAGCCGCCGCGGTGACAAGGTGCCAGCGGAGCGGAGGGGCCGCCGCTAGCGCTCTGCCGTCCCAGCCGCCGCCCTCCCGCCCGGAGAAGTTTGACTCGGGAGCAGCGCAGCCGCCCGGGCCGCCGCGGCGGGGCGGGGAGCCACGCCGGGAGGTCGCCGTGCCCGGGGCCGCCGCGGGACGGGGGTCGCCTCCAGTGGGAGCGGCGGGGGGGGGGGGGGGGACGACGACGACGCCGGCGGCTGCGGCAGCGGCGCTCCGGGAGCCGCTCCGCCCGCGCCATGGCAGCGCGGTCCCGGAGACCCTGGCTGAGCGTGGTGCTGGGGCTGGTGCTGGGCTTCACCGCCGCCTCCTGGCTCATCGCCCCCAAAGTGGTCGAGCTGAGCGAGAAGAAGAGGCGCGGCGCCAGCCTCTGCTCCTACTACGTCCGCTCGGCCGGGCCGGGGGCGGCCGGGGGCGCGGCGGCGCCGGTCGGGCAGCAGGCGCCGCCGGAGGCAGCGGCGGTGCTGGGCGGCACGAGTTTCAGGAGCAGCCCCTGGGAGCTACCGCCGGCGGCGGCGGACGGCACGGTCTCCAGCCCCGCCGCCGGCGGGGAAGGGGAGCCGGAGGAGGAGGAGGAAGGCGGCGAGAAGCGGAGCGGCCGGCCCGGCGGCAGCCACAACGGGAGCGGGGACTGGGGGGGGGGGCGGCGGGCTGCGCCAAGCCCCGCAACTTCCTCTACGTGGGGGTGATGACGGCCCAGAAATACCTGGGCAGCCGGGCGGTGGCGGCGCAGCGGACGTGGGCGCCCTCGGTGCCGGGCCGCGTGGAGTTCTTCTCCAGCCAGGGCTCCGCCGCGCCCCCCGGGCTGCCCCCGCTGCCCGTCGTCGCCCTACCCGGCGTGGACGACTCCTATCCGCCGCAGAAAAAGTCCTTCATGATGATCAAGTACATGTACGACCACTACCTGGACAAGTACGAGTGGTTCATGCGGGCGGACGACGACGTCTACATTAAAGGTGACAGGGGCGCGCCCCGCTGGCGGGAGGGAGGGATGGAGGGAGGGGAGCGGGCACCGGGGGCCTGGGTGGCCGGCGCGCTCCCGCGGGGGCTGGGAGAGTCGGTCCCCCCCCCGGGGGGGGGCGCAAGGGGTACCGCGACCCCCGCCCCGCCCCGGCGGCGTTCGCACCCAGCCCGCGTGTGCGGGGAGCGGGGTGCCGGTGGGAACCCCAGGGTGTCCCCCGGGGCCGGGCCGGGCCGGGCCGCCCCTGAGGAGGCCGTGGCGCGGAGGCGCGCTGGGGGGCTGAGGCGGCCGGCCGCACCGCGGTGGGCGCGGTGAGCGGTCCCGGCGTGGGATGCCGGTTCCGCGGCCCCGGCGCTTGCTGCCGCCCCGTCCCGCCGCCCTGGGCTGCGCAGCCCCAAGGGGTGTGAGTCCCGTCTCGTCCGTGCGCTGGCGGCGGGGAGCGCTGCTGGCTGCCTCCTGCTCCGGGCGGGCAGCCCCCGCTGCGGCTGTCTGAGGGCTTCGACTTGGCGCTCCTCGTCGATGATGTTTTCAGCACTGGCAAAAGTTCTCCGCTGGCTCGGTGACACTTGGGCTGAACAAAGGCAGCGTCTGGAGGCCACTTGTAAAGCTGCTGTTCTCCTTCGCGGCGTGTGTCACTGAAAAGTGCTGGCCCTCTTTCTGGGCGAGTTTGATGGGCACCAGTAGAAAATTATGTTCTGCAACACACTTCCTTTTGGTCTGCGCTTGTAGCTGCTGCTACTCGTGCAGTGTCCTGCTGTTGGGAAAGAAAGAGAAGCTGAAGTTGTAAGCATAAGCCTTGGTTGTGAGTGTGGTTGCTCACACTGTTGAAAGCACTGTTGGAAGTAAACTGGAGGTAGCTGTGTACTTCCCTATTTGTCGCTTGATTTTGTTTGAGTGGTTTAATGGGCTGCTTGCTTGTCAGCTGTCATTCATCTGTGAAATACTCACACATGCATACGTGTAAATATGTATATATATTTGGTTGCAGATGTAAAAGTTGTCCTTGTTTTCTTTGGGCTCATTTTGGACTTGTAATGAACCTGTCTTTAATTGGTTCCAAGGTTTCGAGTTAAACCTATCCAGAAACTTTTAATTTCAAGTAAAACATGGAATCACAATTTCTTAAAAGAAATAGGTAAGGGGTTTGAAGGATAAGTGTGTAGACATTGTAGCACTGGGAATACTTTGGAAGGAGCCTGAGTTTTACCTTGTTCCGACAATTACTCTGTAATCAAACATAATTATCTCGGTTAATTTAGGTTTACTCTGGTCCTCTCAAAAACTAATCCTATTAAAATAATACCTGGCATTTCCCCTCCCCTCCCCTCCCCTCCCCTCCCCTCCCCTCCCCTCCCCTCCCCTCCCCTCCCCTCCCCCTCCCCTCCCCTCCCTTTCCCTTCCTCCACAGCCTGGAACTATATTGGCAATTTGTCCTACTTAGGAGAGAGTTTTGTACTAGCAAGGGAGTGCTTTCCATCAGTATCGGTTGAACAGAACAAGGTTTACTGATAAAATTAAGTTTTTTGAGAAGTAAACTTGTCCAAGGATATTTTCAGTTAGGTATAGGATACTGCTTTGGAAGTGATGTCCTGTGACAGTCTCAGGTGCCTGTTGTATTTTTAAAGAATCTCAAGATGTAGGAAAAGAGATGGCTGGCAGGCTAGGCAGAGAAATAACAGTAATCTTTTCTCCTTTGCAGGTGAAAAATTGGAGGAGTTTCTTCGCTCATTGAACAGCAGTAAGCCTCTGTATTTGGGACAGACTGGTCTGGGTAATATTGAAGAACTCGGAAAACTCGGGCTCGAGCCTGGAGAGAATTTCTGCATGGGAGGGCCAGGAATGATCTTCAGCCGTGAGGTTCTCAGGAGGATGGTACCACATATAGGTGAATGCCTTCGAGAAATGTACACCACTCATGAGGACGTGGAGGTGGGCAGGTGTGTCCGAAGGTTTGGAGGAACTCAGTGTGTTTGGTCGTATGAGGTAAGTGACAGTGTAAATTGTGGTGTGTTCTTTCGTTACAGAGTTTTACATCTTGCAAAGTAAGTAGCTGTATCCACAATCTCTTTGCACCATAGTTATGTTTTAATGCATGCGTCAGAATGTAAACTGCAGACTGTAAGCAAGAAAGAGGAAAACATTCATGATGTGTTGCTGCAAGCATGGTTATTTCTACTTTTGTCTTTCGATTTGCATCGGTGACATTGCTGCAGCTGTGTTGCAAGTATTGCTATGCTATAAGTTGCTAAAGAATTACCTTGAGTATTTCTACATATAGTCCTTGACAGGATGCTGCTGCATTTGATGTATGCTGTTCAGGTTGGATCATTTTAAGAACTTGTTTTCGGATAAGCATGCGGCTTATGTCTTTGTTTTGCGTTGCAGGTTCTTAAAATATGTTGTGGTATTTGAAGAAGAATTGTTTGTATTTTCTTAATTACTCAGATGTATTTTAATGGAGTTCATTACTGGCAAAAGCAGAAATAGGGGTTTGGTTGTTTTTTTTCTTGTACAGAAAATAGATTTGTTACATTGCCTATGTCTATGATACCCTTTTAACTGTTTTTCTTAATGTAAAACAGTGTTAAAATGTTCAAAGGGCACATGCAGTTGTTGCAGATGGAGTGGTTCATTTCACATGTAAGACAGCAGCAGTGAAATATTTATTGTTATAAAACAACCTTTTAACAAAATTTGCTAGTAAATGCGACTGTTTTAACGAGATTCGATGGCAAGGCACACTTGGTTATTTACTGCATAGAGGGCAGGGTCAGACAGAACTGTCAGGGAGGCCCTCCCGTTGAGTTACGAGGTTCAGAAAGGACCCCCTTGCTTTCTAAACTCCTTCTCAGAGAGGAGTTTGGGTGTTGCTGTATCCAATCTTAGTCCCAGATTTGGTCAACAGTTTATGTCTAAAGGATTACATATGCGCAATCAATCCTTTATAGCACTTAGCTAAGATTTGAAAGTTTGGCATGCTATTAATCACTTGCCGAGGAGGATCTGTTGCGGTAAGGAATCTCTCAACCTCGAGGAGTAACAACCTTGAGAGGAGTCCCAAATCATGGGGTGGTCCTGGTATGCAGCCTGCTGCCATGCAGGAGAGCTCAATGGGCCCTGGGCTGTACACTATTTATAGAGTAAGATGATTGACGTATAGTCATATTTGCATAGCAGTGAGGCATCTAGGTCCCTATTCCAGACAGTGTTTGGCTATGTTGCTATTCATTCCCCAAAATCCAGGTGCAACCCATCACAACCCCCACTGACAGTTACGGCTGTAGCAGGAGCCGGGCAAGAAAGCCGGGGGGAGCCGGGGGAAGAGCATACTGCCACAGCAGTGTAACAAACCTTCCTATGCTGAAGTCATTTTAGGAGTAAATGACTTCATTCTGTAGGAGCATTTTCTAAAGTAATAAAGATGTGTTGCAGTACTCAAGAAGTTTGTTTGCAATGCCGTAACTAAAATTCAGGCCTATTTCTCTGGAAATATTTTGGTTAGTGGCAAGACTATCTTTGTAGATAAAAATAGACAAAGTGTACAACTACCTAAAAGGGTAAAGGGTGATAGCTAATATGACGAGTATGTTTTTAGTTACTTTGACTGGTTCTTTAATATTAATATATGCTTGCCCTTGTGGCACTCCCTTGTTAAGCGGGAAAAATTATTTAAATGGGCCACTGAAAGAGGTTATGTGCTATTAACGACAGAAAGACAGGAAAAATAATTGATTTTGTGGGTAAGTGTTTTTTTTGAATGGCCTGGGGAAAGGTGGCCATTTAAAAAATGGGTTTGGTAGGCTACAGTGCATGTAAACATGTGAATGAAAGTAAATTTTGAATAGTTGGTACTAACTAGGTAGAAATCTTAGAGATGGAAAGCCTATCCTTTACTTCACAATAGAAGGGTGCTTTTAGAGACTATTTCAGTAAATGTCGTAAATGCTGATGTAAAATAATACATCTGTTGCACTGGTAGAGCAGGGAAGGCATTTATTGTGCAGATGGATATCGATGTAGGACTAGTGGTTCTTAATGAGACTTCCAAACCGCTTGTGACATTGGCAGCTTAATCTTACACTCTGGTGTGTTTGGGCTATGTCTGTACAAGGTCATTTTCAAATCTTTACAGGCCTGTGATGCCTGCTGGTCTGTATCAGATAGCAGAATTATGATTCTGCCTTGACAGTCGTATCTTGGAAGGGGTTTTGGTTTTGTTTTTTTGGTTTATCTTCTTGGGAAGAAATCTGAGGAATGGAAGAAAACAGATAGTAGATAATATTATCACTATGGTTATATTTTTTTTTTATGTTGGATGTTAGGAAATTTTGGCTCCAGGCACTAAGCCTAAGTGGGATAGAGCAAAAAAATACGCTTGCTTTCTTCAGTTTTGGAAACTGAGTTACATGACTTCACAGAAGCTCAGCTTTTCATGGTAAGATTGGGGCCTGGAAACAGAAACTTCTTGGAAAATATGGGTGTTTTTATGGGGTCTGGAATAGAGTGACACCAGTCTTGACTGTCAGTTGCTCTTAAAGACCATAGGTCTCTATAATAAGGGATGGAAAAAGAAGAATACCTGTTAGGCATTGCAATAGCAGCTGCTCATTTCTGACCAGTATTTCCACCTGTTAGAAGAATCTTTGACTCTGTTGCTGGTGCAGGAGATGCTCTAGAAGATGCAGATGATTAAGACAAAGCTGCTTAGGATGCTATCCCCATGTTAAATCTGTGTGGAAGGGAAGGAGCAAAATAGGGTGTCTGGAGAGAGAAGTTGCATTTGTGCTTTGGCGTAGTTTGTGTTGTGTAGCTGATTGTTTCAAGCAGTCTGACACTGCACCTGAACAGATTGGAGTGTCGCAGGTTGGTAAATTAGTTGGTGACAAAGGTGACTTTTTTCCTAGGATAGTGGAACTTTACTGTGTGCTTTTTCATTCCTGCCTTAGATCAGCAACACTCTGTGCTAGAAGGGGAATTACTGCCTCAGATACACGTGTGCAAAACTTAAGACTGGGGCCAGGACTTTCTGCATAGCCAGTTGCACTTCTGTGCAAAAGTCCTTGTGTTGTATGTAAGTATTAAACCGAGTCCTGTTGCGCTGCAAGGTTTTTGTGAACTTCACTGCTTTTGTGAAGATGCATATTTGGTGTGTGTTGCTGAAGACTAATATAAACTAGAAACAATTGCATTAAAATTCATAGAAGCAGAGAAGCTCTAGAAGAGTTGAATCACTGTTGCATCATTTTTTAGTAGATTTCTAAGAACTGGAACGGGAAGTCTCTTTTTGGTGAGGATGAAAGAAATCAAAGAGATCAAGAGAAAACTTGAAATACTTGATCTTTGCTGGGTGGCTCAATTGGTGTATGTAAGATTGGCTGCCTGTCAGCATTTATTCTGCCGTTTACAGTTAGCTGGTAAGGTGTACTAGCTTATATGCATAATATGCTTGCTGGCAAGAAGAGGGTTACAACCTCGATTCTTTTTTGGGCTTTTTTTTTTTTTTTTCCCCCAGAATTCTTAAGAAAAGAAGGGGTGTATAAGCCTGAAATGAGCCACTTTTACTTTTGGGGCTTTCTAGAGTTTAATTCTTGTTCTGCCAGGTTTGAAGCCAGGGCTAAAGGCTGGGTCTTCCACATACCAAATGAATTACAGTGTAGGTGATTAGTCTCTGTCTCTGCCCATGGAGGTCCTCTAAGTAAAGACCTAGTTCTCATATTGCTGAGAGAGTGAGTCTAATAACAGGGTCTTTAGGGCACTTGTGGAGGAGGATGAGGATGGAGGAGATGACAGCCTGGCCTTGGGCTGCAATTTGGCAGTTGGTCTGAGCCAACACAAATACTGGCTTTCACTGAAGGGTGATTGCTGCTTTTGGTTGGTGTTCTGTTCTGCAGGACTTGTGCAGCCCTTCAATAAGATGGAACTGCTTGAAACCTGAACCTGACCAAAAGTGTTTCCTTCAGCTGAATCAGTACTCACAGCAAAGCTTTACTGAGCGTTAGCATCAGAAGAAAGAAGAGGTGGTGAAGTTCAGCCAGGAACAAAGGGCAGGAGAGTGTCGAACTGCTGACATTCAGATTTGCTGGAAGCAACAGTTGAACTGCAGCCTAAATCTATTACATTTCCTTGCTACATGGGGAAGTATCTGCTTAGAAGTGTTATATTTTGGATGGATTATTTTCTTCTACAGAAAATCCACCCTTGTTCTGATGCATTTGTCAACTATATCTTAGTTTATCCTCCAGTTTTGGTGAGGCTGTATTGATTAAGGTGTGATAAACCTGACAAATTTGTCTAAAGTTTCTCTATAAAAAGCCTTTTTTTTTGTTGTTAGGGGTTAGCGACTTTTGCTCCCCCAAATCAATGGCAGTAGAGATTAAAAAGGGTCTTTTGCTTTTGTGCTTTCAGAATCTGTATTTCAAGCAGCACTCTCTCTTCCACTAATTTTGAAGCCTTGACATATTTTTCTTTAAATGAATGAAGAGATTAGCTTAATTTTAGTGACTCATGCTTGCTTTATTCTTTATAAACAAACATATAGTTAAAAAACTGAGATGCTATGTTGTTCTTTGCTTTGCTGTTCAGGAGGGACTTGACTGTAGAGGGCCATTGGGAAAAAAGGGCTGACTGCTCTATTGCGCCCCCTCTCCCTCCCCCCCCTTTTTGAAATTATGTTTGTGGTTTCAGAATGCTATTTTGTAATTTGTAACCTAAGTTTATAACGGATCGAATAGTGTAGTTCCACAAAAGGATGAAATAAAATGCAACACATGAATTAAATGGCTATAACAATTCAAGCAGAAATCAACCATTGTCAGGGTATAAATACTGACTATCAGAGAAGGTTTTTCTTCAGAAAATGAAAAATTACAAATGCAGCATAAAAAGATTTAAAGACCATTCATCAGTGTATGTGCATCATTTATTCTAATGTTAAGTTTGTGAGGGTTTTCTTTTTGTAGTCTTTTTTTCCCTTTCTGTGGGAGAAAATACCATAGAATCATAGACTATCTCAAGTTGGAAGGGACCCATAAGGATCACCAAGTCCAGCGCCTGGTGCGTTTATTTTAAATTTAAAAAGTACATTCATACACAAAACTACATTTATACAAAATGCCCCATATACTTTTCATCTTCCGGTAGTGCGTACATTCATATTGAAAGAAAACATTGTACTTTGTACAATACAAGCTGTCCACATTAATGATTGTATCTGTTCTCCCATTGTCTTTTTCCTTTTACAAAGTTCTATGACGCCCATAGAATACAGTCTCATTACTATAACATTTTTTTAATAATTCAGCTAATAGCCTATTTCTTGTCAATTCCCAGTAGTTACAGTAAATATTACAGTAAATATCCTGGGAAAATGACTATTTGGATCAAACCACTCAAAAAGGTTCCCTTTGCAGTGCACTGGTATTGTGACTGTCTCCTGAGGTGCTGCTGGAACCTTTGTAACCCATCTTCTGGCTTCCTGTAAAAATACTTTATCTTTTCCTTTTTAATGCCAGTTTTCCTTTCTGATGTATTTTGATTTTTCATTTGAGGCTTTGTCTCTCTCTTTGGTGAAGATGGTGGTGGATCACAACTCAGCTTTCAGTTGAACACTACACCAAACAGAAGCATTAGAGGTGTATTTGCCTTTGATGATGAGAAGATGATATTTTGCTCATTCGGGTACTGGAATGATCAGTCTTGAAGCACCGGTACCCACCCCCACTTAAGCTTTCGGGTTTGGGCAGCTTCATTAGGTAGTTACATAAATGCAGCCATCATTTTAAAAAAGCATAGAGCGAGCTATAAGTGACCCTAGAATAGAAATGCATGGAAGAGTGGATAATTAAGATAGTAGCAGGGGGCTCTGAGGGTATATGGAGAGGAATGAGATGATCACAGAGCCCTTGGAACTGTTTGCATAAATGGCCAATTACTGATACAAGATTGCGTATGTGCTGGCTTAACTATTTGTTATTAATAGCTATGTGATTGCAGCAATGTTAAAGGTAGTTACCAAATTTTTTTACTTAAATGTGATTCTCACCTGGCTAGAAGAATGAGTTATATTTCCATACTGTTGTAGTATAACATTTCTGTGTGTACACAATACCAAATAAAATGCAAATCATTAAATGCATATCCTATTGAAGTAGCCGTGGTGCTAAAATTGGGTCATTACTCTTGCCCTTTGTGGCTCTGTCTGGTCCTCACTGGAGCTGCCTGCCCCTGTTGTGCTGTGCAGACTCCCTGCACTTCCTTTGGCTTTGTAAGTAACTTCCTGTCATTCATTTGCTTTTTTACCTGGCGAATTTGGGGAGACTGCCCCGGGGGGTGCTGCATCCCTTGGGTTCCATACCCTTCTTGCCCCTTTTTGATCCTGCAAGATCAGCTTGGCTGGGAGTTGAGGAAGTTCACAGTGAGAAGAGAGAGTTGTCCCTGGTACTTAGACATTATTGAACGTCTTAAGTGTTTCCCCGTGTGGCTCAGCAGGACTGCAAGAGTTGGCGATACCTTTTTTGGGGGTCTTTATTGTGAAGGATTCAGGTGGTGTTCCCACAGCCACTGTGGAGGTGTGCGCTAGCACACACAAGCCCATGGCTGTGGTCCACTCTATGATGATGTCTCAGCTGTGGAGCCAAGAGCTAAGGCCTCTCTTTCACAGCTTGGTTGAGCATTAGCTTTTCATAGGTTTCTGGCTTGTTTGCAGATTGGGTGTCCTGTCTTTCCTGCTGTACCCCAAGAAGAAATGCTGCTCATGCCTTTTTGGAGTTTGACAGCTGTGTAATTCTGATTCCTGGTGCTGAGTTACCAAGGTGCTGGAGGGTTCTAGGGGTCTGTTTTCCTGTTGGTGATGTGAAAAAAGCATCGACACACCTTCCTCTTACTGTGTTTTCTTCTAAGATGGCAGCAGCTATTTACGTGCAGGACTATCTGGTGTAGCTAATGGCTTGCTAGTCTGTTTTCAATGTTTGTACGTTCTTAAAGCAAATATTTCAAGTTTGCCTCTTTAAGAACAAGCTTGTTTGAATTACCAAAGCATCCCACAGACAAGGAGAAGAAAAACATTAGAAGTTCTTACATGACTAAAAATGTGTCTTTAGTTCTGCACACGGGTATCTCTCATCCTGTACAGAAATTTAAACCTAAACATGTTCAACTTCTTTCTCATGTTTGCTCTCATTTTATTGGAAGTGTTTTATCAAGACGCTTGTGCAATTGGTGTATTGGAGGTGGTATTTCCATAGAAGTCTAGTGCAGAAGGCTAGATAGCTGTTGAAGTGTGTTTAAAAATAGTGTTTGACATAAGACGATGCAATTGTGGCACAGCTGTTGTAAGACTCATCTCATTTAAACCCATCACATCATCACTCTTGACAGTGCCTGTCACATTATACGAAGAATAAGCTTGATTTTTAAAAAGCGACTTACAGATAAAGAACTTCTCTGCTTTAGGGTCAACAGTGGATTCAGTCCTTTTAGTGGATATGTGAAAGAAAGGACAATGAAGGCCTGATGTTTTTTACTTTTTACCCAGAAATAGTTTTCTGTACGTTACCTTAAAATCAAGTAAGTCAAACCACATGGGAGGCATTAGTTTCTATAGATATTCCAAGAATTATCTTTTTTTCAAAATTTTGTATTTCCTAGGTGTTCTGAAATAAATTTCCCTTTCTCGTGTACAGATTTGATTGTGGCTATTGGTCATACTTTGACAAAGCATTTTGTTAAACTGCCCTGCTTGCGTCTTTTTGAAGATTAAGTGTTTGTTGCAGATTACCAGGTAAATCAAATAGAATATAGTTGCTCAAAGTATGTGTACTCTTCTCAAAGATGCTGATAGTCCACAGGTTGCTTCCTCCTGCTCCCTCTCAGCCCCCAGAGCTGATGGGTTTTGTTACTTTTTTTGGGCTGTTCTTAGTATCTCTTCTTGTCCCAACTTAAAAAATCCCCTGGAGGTAACTTTTTCCTGACTTTCACTTTCCAACTTCACGTCTTTTGATGAGATCAAAAGATGCGCTTCTACTGAAATAGCAAATGCTGACAAAGAGAGAAGCTGGAAGTTGTAGACAAGGAGAGTTACAGAAATTATTTTAAATAAGTGCTAATTAAATGTACTTATATTTATCTCGGTATTTCATTAGGTATCAAAAATATGGTATGTTTCTTTTTTTAGAAGAATAAGCTTTCAAGCTACTTTTCCAGTTCTGTATGTTTCGTGGGAGTTTTCTGCAAGTAGACAAATAGGTGTAAAGCGTAGCTGGATCATTTTAGGTCTTCAGGCTTTATTTATTGTGTGGTTCTTATTACCAAACTGGTTTCCACCTATTTTCAGTTCTTATGTGAGAAGGTATGTATTAAGTCATTGTCTGTATGTGCTGCTGTAACATACACATTCAAATACACTTTCATTTAATTATTTGATTTCATTATATAACATTAAATATGCAAAGAATACAGACATTAATTTAAAGTGGAGCAAGAACTGCTACACTTTGAGGAGTTTATTCCATCTGACCGGTGCTGGCTAATATTTAAGCTCAAGATGAGTGCACAGGTTGGCTACTCTTTAGTACGTATTTGGAACTGGGCAGCAAGTAACTGTGTAGTTCCACCCCAGCTGCAATATTTTTAGTTTCCTGGGTATCACGTTGAGAAAAGACTTTTGGCCTGCTTTTAAGAATTCTTTTAAAACATACATATACTTTAGGAAACAAATAACATCTTAAACTAGAGGTATCGTTTTAGGAAATTCTGGAGGAGGATAAACAGCCTGGTAACTTGACGCAGGTTTCTTGAATGCTGCCTCATATATGTAAGACTTTAGTCTTGAAACAAACATAGGAAAAGGAAGGTTACCTTTTCATTTATTTTCTCTTTAGTGCTTTTGAGACACATTTTTCACATTGGTTGAAGTTTTAGCTTTAGTAAACTAATGTTTGTAAACATTTAAAAATGAAAAAAAAAAGGTCTAAAATAAGTCTCTTCTGGAATGTGCTGCTGTAACTAGGCAGTTAGAATACTGGAGATTAAAACCTGAGGGACTGACTAGACAGGTTGTTTGTTTGTTTGTTTCTGTTTTTATTTTTAGTTTGTGATAACATATTTGATTTAGGAACTTGGAAGTATTACTTTTAATAATTTTCGAATAGGATTGTCATTTTGTGCCTTGTTTTTTTGTGCACTTGATACTTTGAGGGATTTTATATTTTCAAGATTGCTTTAAAGTGCATTTGAATCCCTAAACTTTTTTGCTTTTTGTTTCTTTATTATTATTTATTTTACAATCATTCAAGGACAAATTAACATCTGAAGGACAGTAATTTAATCACCAGGGATGATGCTTGTTTTGACTCTGCATTTGCTGGTATCAGAGGTGTTCGTGGCGCGCTTTCTGAGCATGGCATGTGTGAACTAGCTCCTTGTGGCTTGGAAGCAGATGCACTAAAGAAGTGGAGCATTTTTTTAGTTGTGTACATGGCTGCAATGCAGTGGAAGCTTATATGGCGTTAACATGAGACCTACATTGTAAATCTGTGTGTGTGGAAATGTGCATTTGTATGTACATATGCATATATATAAAGCTTGTGCCTAGTTGATAACAAAGCTCCCAGAGGCATACGTGAAGGTCCTTTGGAGCTTTTAAGCTGTGCTGGTATTTATTGCAGTCTCTCTACTGTAAAGCTTAAGAACCTAGCTTTCAGCTTGTTTTTCATTTCTCTTCATAGTTACATCTGTGTCCTTCTGTTCTGTATATACATGTATTTTGGCTTCCGGCTTCAATTTAATGTAGCTTTTTGGCTTTCCATTTTCCTTGAAAGCTTTTTCTTTTCAGCTACAGACTGTAGCACACGTATTACCGTAATAACTTTTCATCACCCAAGGGGAATCGCTTATGGACCAGCTCTTATCCTGCCAGAATTGCACAGCTTCCTATTGTTGTGATAAAACACAGTGACTTTTTCTATCACCTTTTTACCAATTTTGGGTAAAATTTTCTGAATTGCATGAGTCTCAGTTCCAGAAGTCAGGGACTTTAATTAGAACAGAGGTAGCTGGTGACAAACCTTTTAGGAAAGTGCTTAATTTGGCAAATGAAACAGCTTTGTTATGTGCTATTGATATTTTTAATTATTGGTTAAAATAATTTGTTAGGTATAAATCTATCATGCTAGAATAAATAAAAGAAGGTGGTAGTATTTTGGATTCTTCTTTTCTTCTACTCTAAATTTTTGTGATTGAAGATATTTTTCATCATGTAGTAGGGGGAAATAATTGCACCTAACTAGGGGTAGTTGACTGTAGTAGAAAACATTGTCAAACAGTAAAAAGTATTTTTTCTTAATATTTGGCTGTAGTAATTTTGGGAAATGTCATGTTAGTGTATCCAAGAGGGTCATCTAAGTGTATATATTTCTTTTGTGGCATTTGATGCTTGAGGTTTGCTTAGAGTTGTAGAGCGTCTGTTACATCTTTGCAAAAATTGATGATTGTTTGTATCTTCACGAAAAAAAATCTGTACCAGAACTATGCATTGGGCATTCCTCCATCCTGGCCATGGTAAGTTTGTGTTCACTTCCCTCTTCCAAATCTGTTAGCCTTAGTTTTTACTGTACTAAATTCAAGAATAAACCTACCTTCAGGCATCTGTTTTTTGGCATCTGTTCATCAGTAAAGATAATAAAATAGCAACACTATTGTCTTTAAGATGTTGATATTTGCCTTCATTCACACACTCTAAGGAGGTATTTAAGATACCTCCCACACTTCCCATCATTTCTTTTTATAAACTTACTGAGCTCCATCTAAAATAATGGGATTTTCCATTTTACCTGGAAATTCCATACCACTAAAATACTGTTATAAAAATGCAGCTGCTGTAATAGGTATCTTTACTTTGGCTTTTAACTTGAGGCAAATACACAGCCATGTGTTCTTCTGTGAGTCATTACTATTTACTTTAGAAAGCACTTTTTTCATACCTTGTACTTACCTAAACATATTGATAAATGCTACCGAGCTTTTAGTTGCCAAGGTACAAAAATCCATGCTTTCTGTTTGTTTTGTTCTCTTAATCACCCTTCCTTTCATTTGCCTCAGTCTCTTTTTTTTTTCTTTTTTTTTTTCCAAAGTGTGGGATCAGGAATGGGTATGGTACTATGTATAGGAACTCATCTGTAACTTCTACATGGTGCTCAATGTTCAGCTTCACTACTGCAGCTCAGGATTCTATTTACCATTTTTAAGGCTTCATCACACTATAAATTCATTGCCATTTTGCAGTTGGTTTGTACTACTAGGTCAGTGCTATCTTTGGCTGTTTTCACCCATTGAGCTTCTGACTGGTGGAGTATTTTGCTTGTGTTAGAATTTACTAGTATAGTAGTTGCATGTTTAATCCTGTTGCTGTTGGAAAAATGTGCTGTCCTAAACATGATGTCACAGTATCAGGTAAAAATTGCCTCTTCCTGTGTAAAGGGAATGTGCCTGGTTAGCACAGTGAAGGTGCTGTGGAAGTAGGAGGGAGAATGTGCTGTATTGCATGATCACATCCCATATGGAAAATGCTAGCCGTTGTTCCAAGTCTGCTTGGGCTTGTACCTCCTAGCAGGCAAATGATTAGCGAATAAGAAAAAATTTCATCTCGCTTAATCACACATGATGTTAATTCTTGAGAGCTTTCATTCCAACTGAAGGAAACAATTCAGTGCGCCTCAGAGGCAAGTTGCCTGTTGGTCTTTCAATTTTATAGTCTGTGATTTGCCATTTTCTTTTTTGAAGTTGTTCGTTGTGAAATTACTGCAAATAAACATGTAAATTATCAGAAAACCCCAAAGGAGCTGATAGTCTTTGACCACTGGACTTTCTTTTTCAAGTCAGTTACTTGAATCCAAAGCTGACCATCTGTGGAAGACAAACATGCACTAGTTTCCAGTTTTGCTCTACCATCATTGTAGCCAGGACAAATACTGAATGAATACTGGAGTCTGCTGGGAAATTTGATGTCTCTGGTTGAAGTCTGTCTGCCACGTAGTGCAGATATTTTCATGCTATGACTTCATACCTGCTTTGGAAAAAATAAAAATCCTGTGTGTATTATTTTTGAATGCTTTAATTCATGAAGAATTGAAGTAGAAGACTCCGATTAATTGTTTAAGGAACTAAAGCTTGAATAAATGTGTATGTATATGTGTACAAACACACATGTAGGTATGTGTGTGTATATATATCTAAATGCTAGGAGAGTGTGCCAGTACTTTTTAATGTGACAGCTTGAGGCAATTTCCTTGAAATATCTACAATAACATATAGACTTTTAAAAGAGGTATTTTGATAGGTTGGAAAATATGTTCCCATAGCAGGCTTGCATAAATGCAGGGATTATTTCCAGCGTTAATGCCTTTTCAGAGATTTTCAACTTCAGTAATAAGTAGTAAATATAGGTGTGTTAAATCTCACGTGTACCTGTAGTCCTGCAGGTTTAGATCATGCCTGTGTCTTGAGGCTGGCACCAGTCCTGCAACTAATATGAAACAAACAGCTCAGTCTTCACAGAGTACAGGCAGTCTGCTCCTGCCAGATCTG
This sequence comes from Pluvialis apricaria, assembly GCA_017639485.1. Taxonomy (NCBI): domain Eukaryota; kingdom Metazoa; phylum Chordata; class Aves; order Charadriiformes; family Charadriidae; genus Pluvialis; species Pluvialis apricaria. The sequence goes on along the minus strand of CM030044.1, from coordinate 51,453,787 downwards.
GGAGCTTTCTTGGAAAAGAGATGTCAACTTTTGCAGAACTCAGTTTTTCCTAAGTAAATAAATTAATGCAAGTTGTAGATGTCAAACTGCCTCTGGATTCTCCTTGCAGTGACCTGTGTTACATGCTGCTACATCCTTGTGTATGAAAAATCTGGTTTTGGTGCCCTTTTGGCATTTGAATGATGAGAAGAGCCATAAAACTCTTGAGAAAGCTCTGGGGGCCCGTAGCCCATGCAGGTGTTAAAGCTACTGTCCGTGACAGGTGGTGTGAGCTGAGGTGGAATAAGTCCACCTTCTCTCTTTGCTTGGATAAAAATCCCTATCTTTTTATGTCCTTTTCTTCTAGCTGTAACAGGAAACCTGTGGCTTGTAGGAGAGGTGCAGCCCTTGAGTTTGGTATAGGCTATAGCAGCTTTTTTGTGGGTTGCTTTTGGCTAACACAAAATTGTGTGGTGGCAGGAAACTCTACCAAAGGGTTTGGTTAAGTGCAGTCAGTCCTCACCCACGGAAAGTTTGTGTCCTCTCCTGTCTTACTCTACTTGCTGTCTGTATACAGGGGGAGAAGTGTGTTCATTCCTACATCTGATCTCTTCAGCCTGCTTCGTGGGAAGTCTCTTCAGTTTAAAGTTTAATTAAATGTATGTCACATACTGAATATAGTGACTTATTTTCTGCCATGAAATTGCCTCCTTGCTTAGGGCTTACACTCCCTCCATCCTCTGTCCCTTTCTGTGGCTTTGTCCTTTATGTTCTGTTGCCACCTTGTTTCATTTGTAGTAAAATTTTTGCTCTGGCTCTTGTCTCTGCTTTTGAAGTGACATGAAAGCCTATGGAACCATAAAGAATTCTCCATGTTACTGTGGCAATGAAATTGTTTCAAAAAAAGCTACAATTTGTCTATAAAAAGAGAAAAATCTTCATAATGAAATAGACACACAATGAATTATTATTAAAGGAATGATGTGGGCTGTTAAAATTTCATTGGTGGTTTGAACATTTCTAGAAAGGGGAGATGTCATTTTTCGGTGTGTGAAGCATTGATAACTTTTGGAGGTTGTTGAGGGGGAAGTACATTTTTTTCTAGTCATTTTTGAACTTTTTTTTTTCTGAAGTCCCAGAGAAGTAGCTCTACTTTCCTCTGCTTGCTTAAATCAAGAAATGCATGCGTAGATACTTCTCAACTACATGCTCTTCATCAAATCTTCGGTTGAAAAAGCTTTTTTTTAATCAATATGCACATTTTCCTAAGAATACAGCTTCTGTAGTCTTATGTTTCCAGATAAAGTCTTACAGTTTTTTAAAAGGGTTTTTAGTTTTTGCTATTGTAGGAAGGTGACAACTGGGACATAATTCTCTGAGGTTGGCTGGGGAATAGGTTACTGCTCTGGTGATCTGCAGTGCAGTCCATCCTGGAATGGAAGAATTTGAGTCACGAGGTTTGTGTTTCTCACACAGTAATGAAGGCATTAATGATAGTGCTCTTCCTTCTTTCTTCTGTGTTACCCTGTAGCGCTCAGCAGCTGTGTGCTGTTGCCTGAAGTTGTGCTTTGACACCAGACATAATTTGATATAAAACTCAGTTTTCTTGGGGCTTTCTGTACACCTCTATGTCTTGAGTATTTTTTAACTAGCTTTAGTTAACTAACTTTAATTAGTTTTAATTAGTTTTATTAGTATTTTTAAATTAGTTTATCTTCAGTACAATTTTTCTGTTGCATACTGCTGCTGAACTCATGAGGCCATGTTGTGTATGCACACCCTTTCTGTTCACTCATTATCAAAAGTTCTTCATCTATTAAATATTCATGATACATAGCATTCTTTGTCACAAATTGCAAAAAAAGTGAAGAATGTGATCATCATGGGGCACATGGTTTTGCCTAAACTGTAGGAAGGAATAGCTTTTAGAAAGCATTTTTAATGTTTAATAATTTCATATGCATTAATATCGTAATGTTCTCTAGATAATGAAATTGCCCAGCAATGAAAAAGCTTTCAACATGGTAATGTGTTTTCTTAGATGCCTTGAATGCCTGCAGCCATGTTCTGTGATCTAAATCTTTCAGATTTAATCAGTTAAATGTGGTTAGTTCTCAACATTATTTGGATGGGAGACTTACGGAAGATCTTAGGTGTTTGAAAGAAATTAGCTTGGCAGTACCTGGTGCGACTCTTACTTTTCCTGAATCCACACTCAGTGAACGCCTCCAGACTGCAGTGAAGAGTGAGCTCTTGCGGTAGTGCGTGTTGAGATGCTGCCTCTATAAAAGGTATGAAGTTGTGGTCCTGGCAGCTAATGACCCAAAGAGATCCCACGTTAACCTACTCGACAGCTTTGTCTAACTTTCGTTGCTTTATGGTCAGCCTACATAATCTCTGCAAAATGTTACAGTACTGCCACGTGTTATTAGAGAGCTCATTAATATTCATTTTTTAGCTAGATGAATTCTTGCCCTGTAGAAGAGCTGGACTCCTTTGACTTCTATGCAATACAAGTGATTTTAAAATCTTTTGGTGTTCAAATGGTTCACAACCTTCATGTAGGTGACTTGTCTTTCACTACGTCTATGCTCAGTGAGCGGCTTAAGTAATCACTGGTACGCAAAGGTGAACAGGTTGTTTGGATTATGAACTGCTAGTGCATGCCATTCAGATGGCTGCAGAGTTTCTATAACAGTATTGTAAAGTGGTCCTGAAATGTAGCTACAGAGAAAAAAAAAAAAAAAAGCTTTAAGAGGATATACACTCTCAGGGGATGAACAAACCCAATTAATTGCCTTTGAATAAAGATCATATAAGTTAATATACACACATGTATGTATATATACATAAATGAACTCTTCTTGAGGAAATATTGAGTAAAAAATATTTAAAGTAAACTTTTCTGCTAAAACCTATGCAATATGCAATTAAGTAATTTATCTGCTTTACCAAACTGTTAGGTTTAGAAATAGTCATTAAAGTGACAGGCACTGTCATTTGGATGATTTAGAAGCTTGTATGGGAATTATAGTCTTCAGACCAAAAACTGTCTTTGCATGTGTATTTACTGCTAATAGAGGCTATTCTTTATGCTGCTGAAAAATTGCATTGTAGCTAGGATGCAAGGAATGCTGTTGTTTCCAAAGAGTTCTTCTTCATGTTCTTCTTCTTCTTCACGTTCTTCTTCTTCTTCTTCCTCATGTTCTTCTTCTTCTTCTTCTTCTTCATATTCTTCTTCTTCTTCATATTCTTCTTCTTCTTCTTCTTCTTCATATTCTTCTTCTTCATATTCTTCATATTCTTCATATTCTTCATATTCTTCATATTCTTCACTTTCAGAATACACACATGTATCTTGTTTACTTGTCAAGTGCTGGATTGAAACATCTGGTTGTAGCACCTGGTTGCATTCACCAGTCAGATCAGACAGGACTGAGGGCTTGCGTCCTACTAAGTCCACCTCCTGTAGGAACCAAATTTCTTCTTCTGTGAAAATTCTTGGTGTGAGTCCGGTCTAAATGGGTCACAGGGGGAAAAGCAAGTATAAAATTGCAGCTGTAGTGGCTACTAATCAACTTACGACAACCATTTCTAGGTAGAAGTTCTACTGTGTAGCCCCTGTTTAATACCTGATAGGCTTATGTTTTCCTTCAGTTGTTGCTTTTCAAGCATTGGATAAAGGTGAACCTCTTTTTCCATAATCCAAATGCACAGTCCAAGTCAAAAGCATCTCTCTGTCCAGAGGCTCTGGTTCCTGCCATTTCAAACAGGTTCCCAGACTGTGGCGAGCAATATGGGATTTGAACCCAGGATTTTCAAATTCATGGGGCTTTTTTGCTCTCTACTTAATGGATGCTTCCCATCCTGCAAAAAATAATTTTTGTTTTCAGCCAATTTATTCTCTTCCTGTTGAAAATTAGGATAGAAAAATAAAAGGAGTGGAAAATGTGTTCCTGTTTATTCAGTCGATTTTACTGTTTTGCCTCATTGGCAGTCTCCTTATCAAACTTCGGTCAATTTTTGATTCTGTGTGGTGTTTTTTTGGGACACTTGTCTTATTTTTAACCTAGTGTGTATCTTATGCTGCACACTGTCCTTTTATGCAGATTTTCAGTTGAAAATGTATACTTTGACTTCACTTCTATCAACAGCTGCCTTCAGTAAGCTTACTGCAGAGAAGCTTAGTCTTTAATATGCTGCAGTGTAGAGCAATTTCTGCAAGTGCGAGCTAAAGGTGAAATTCTGTTGTCTTGGGAAGTTGTCCGTTTTTGCAGACTGTGTCGTGTGCAGTACAGAAGTAGGAAAGCAAACTAACTTCAGAACAGCTATTGTGTAACAATAGATTAATAGCAACATAGCCGGTCCCTGTCCCAGCACAGTTTACAGACTTGCAGGGTTTTTAGTAGTTTATCTAAAGACAGTAGCTTTAAATAGTGTGTAAATTGTGTAGCGATTTATCTTAATCAGTTTTAGCAATTCTTCTTTGCTTACAGGTAACAAAATGTGATTTCTTTCAAATGTTTGCTAGCCAGACGGTCTGTTTTCCCTCCCAACACATTTCAGGAGAGTTCTGCTGAAGATAGGAATCCAACATGAAAGCAAATGACCATCTCATAAAATAAAACGTATAAGGCAAGGAGAGGCAAATGAATTCTGAATGTTCTGATTTTTTTCTTTTGCCATAGTCCACAACACTTCCATTACCACTGTCATCAGTCAAAAAAAGCTCTTTGTGAGGAAGTGCTGTGAGAAAGTTCTCCAACAGTGCATTTGTTAGTGTGAGAAAGTGGTGGGAGACGCAGAGAAGGGGTGATGAAATACTGCTATCACCAGCTAGCTGAGGAGTCCAAAAGAAAAAGCATGAGCCTTCCTTTTGGCAACCAGAGAGGGACAGGAATGTGTTTTGCCTTTCTGGGTGCAACCAGCCAGGAACTGGTATATAGGAGATACAGTTCAGGTAGTGTTTCTTCCCTGCATCCTGCTTATCAGCATCCTCCAAAACCCTCCGTATGCATGGGAGGGTCCTCACGTTCTGGGTCGTCCCTTCACTTTCCATAACACAGGAGGAAAATAATGTGTCCCTATGCGAAGGGAGTGGGGAGGATCGTAAAATAGGGGCATTTCTAAAAGCATTTTTCTTTATTCTCTGTCATTTACCACTCCCAAGATTTGTCCCATAAAGAAAAGGCAGATTTGAGATGGTGCAATTTGCCATGTGAATTGCCAGGTCTATAAGAATTAGGATTTTATTTTTTCAAATTCTAAATTTTAATCTCTTAATATTTTAAAGCATCTAGGATGTATATGACACAACATGGCCTTGCTGTTCCTAATTGACTTTCGAACAAATATTTTTACAGACATTTATTGTGCCTTTTTGTCCCACAAAGTTTAAAAGAATGAGGCTTTTATTTTCTTTAGTTGCAGAACATGCATGTTTTGCTTTCCTGGACTTTTTTGTGTGAATCTGCCTGAGAAGCACAGAAAGAAAAAAAATGCAAATATTTGGTCAATTGTAAATTGTGATTGCATGTTTAATACTCTGAGCAATTTTCTGCTTCATGATTACATTATCAAGACTGTTTCATCCAAGGTTTTATTTGCACCTTTTATTTAAAGTCCATACTAATTGTAACCATGTCAGCATCATACTTGGAGTTCTTCTGACAGGTAAGCCAATGTCATTTACAAGATGCAGGATTTCTATACCGAGGAATAGCAGCTATTTTGTTTTCTGCAGGTGCAGGAGGAATATGTATATTTGTGTATGTATTTACTATTTATGGAAAAGTACTTCTGTGACAGGATGTATGAATACCTGTTGTGTCATTCCTTCATCCAACATTTTGTTCCAAAATTCCTTTCCACAGATTTTGTCTTGAAGAAGTAAGTATCATGAGATTGCAGATTGTACTTCATGAAAAATTTGTAGTCCAACACTTTGTCCCTTAGCTACTGAGATATATTAAAAAAAAAATCTGTGTGGATGACAGACTATATTCAAGAGTTTGTTGTCACATGAGTAGTGTCTTGATTTCAGCAGCTTTGCTGATGGACCAAACTTCACTATGTGGTTATCTGCTACTTTTAGAAAAAGGAATTGTTAAACCTTTTATTAAAAGTGAAATCAATATACTTTGTTCAAAGACAAGCAGCATGTGTTAACTGCTCTGGCTTATAGCCATAGCTTTTATGAGTTGTACTACAGTGGAATGACAACATTCTCCTGCTTCATACATATTTTGTATTATTTCTATTGATCCTTCGGATAAAGTTTTGCGACTTTTCCCCTCTGCTGGTGTAAGTCTTTCTTTTGGTTCTTAAATTCTAAATGTTCTCCCCCTATGCTTAATGGTTTTGATAGTCATCCAACAACTTCCTAAGATTCTTCAACATCTGACTTAGAATCTATCGTTATAACAATTTAAGCAAGAATGAATACCAGCTAAGATTTATCAGGTTTCCCTTTTTACTAAGTATTCTGAGAATTTATCAAGATTTTATTTTGCCAGATGTTGATTTTTGTACTTAGTCAAAAATGAGGGATAAAATTTACAATTAAAATAAAAATAGATATTGGTTGACTAAAAGCAATATTTAGCTAATACAGTAATTGAATGAGGCATTGATTCACTTCTTTAGCTTTGCTGGAGTATTCATCTTGTTGGTTAATAAACCTAGCCCGTTGGCTAGTATGTAGGGGATGAACTGGTAGGAAACTCTGTTGAACACTTAGCAGAGATGGGTAGACATTTCTTTGCTGATACATCTTCAGTGATAGTATCTCCTGGTTTCTAACAGACTTCTGTAAGTGATCAGATTAATTCACTGGCAGTGGTTTAGCTACTGTAATTAGATGAGTTTGTTTCTGGTGCACTGAGTTCATAATCAGTAAGTAACGTACCTTTTTTCATCTGCCTTCTCTGAAAGAGTTGATATTATTATGGTGCTCTGTAAAAAGGCTGGTAAACAAAACTAATCTATCCCTATTTTGACTTGCACAAACAGGTACAGATGAATAAAACAGATGGGTTAAAAGTAACAACCTGTTTAAGAAACTCATTGCGTGTCATCCTATCTACTCTCAGCTTCTTACCTTCTTGTTACTTCATTATACTCAGGTGTTTCGAAACATGCTGTTCGATGTAGATGCGTGTGTTCTGTTTGCAAGCCCTTATGTTGTATGAGCTCTGTTTCCTCTTGTTAGCTATGTTACAGCTGTGCAAAGAAACCCACTTTTTAATGACTATTTTTTAAGTAAATGAATACTTAAATACATGCAGTTTTGATATATTTTTAGTTTGTTTATGTTATTACTGGAGAATATGGAAATACTATATGACAATTTCAAAAGTGTTAAAAAAAATTGGGACGATCTGCAATACAGACTGAAAGTGTCCATTTTGCTAATATTCACTGTGTTCAGAAAGTAATTACAAGTGCAAATAATTTGCTTTCTCTCCATCAGGAAAAAAAAACGACCACCAAAGTTGGGGAGAAACCCTCTTTCTTCCTTAAAGGCAGTTAATGTTTTAATTGGTTTCAAAACATATTATTTGTAATGTCTTCTAAGTTGTTGCCTATAAACATTGTATCTGTGTCACATTCATTTGCATATACAAAGTGAGTTTTATTTCAGTTCATTAGTATGGCACAAGAGCAGGATACGTCAGAAAAAAACACTTTAAATATTTATTTCAAGTGAGACAATTCGTACTTATTTCAGGAAATACAGTAAAACCCCATGACAAAAACAACAGCAAGGACAATCTATGCATTGTATGTTTTCTCCCAGTGGTGAAATAGTTTCAGGCAATACAGACTGCAAAAACTGCTTTTTGATTTTGAGTTCAGAAAAAAACAAAGTTTTAACAAAATGTTTCCATAATTCTATGAATTTTTCCCTTTTGCAAATTTAGTTTTATCAATATTTTGGTTTTCTTGATTTATTTATTTTTTAATTGCTCATCCCTCATTTAAGTGGCATCAGTAGCTCAGGTATCTGCTGATGAAAATGCCATTGCAATGAGCACGCATTCAGAAAGATGTCACCAACATTCAGTAATGATCTTTAGTTTTTCTACTCTGTATCTTATCTGCAAATCATTACCTTTTTTGAAAGTGAACCTGAAATGTTTTCGCTGGAGGAATTCTTTTTCCTTTCCTTTAGTCTTAAGTATTTTTTTGTGACTTTGAGTAGTCTCTTTACTGATGTACTAGGTTTAGATGTGCTAAATATAAAAGGTAAAAAAAAGGGACATGTCTGAGTTTACCAAGGTGTGTGCAGCAGGAAGGAGTTCTCCAGTTGTGTTGGATGAGCAGGTGTTGCACACTACTCAGCTCAAATCCTCAGGGACAACTGCAGTACATTCCTTACAACAGGTAAATAGCAAGGAAAACATGCAAAAGGAAAGAAAGTGATCAAGAAGAGTTAATGTTGTTGAGGCAAGCAATGGTTGACCAGCCTTATTGCCCTTATGATGAAATGACAGGCTTTGTGGGTGAGGGGAGAGTGGTGGACTGAGTATGGTTTCACTTTAGAAGACTTTCATGCTCCTGTGTTACTCTAATTTGGAAACCGAAGAAGTATAAGCTGGATGAACAGAGAAGTAGTTAGGCTGAAAAATTCCTGGACTGCTGGACCTAATGGGTGGTTCAATGTCCAGTTAGTGTCTAGTGAAAAGTGGTGTACCCTTGGGGTCCAGTTCTTGGTGCAGTACCGTTTGGTATCTCTATCAAGAGCCTGGTCACTGAGATGGAAAGGAAGACTGTACCCTCAGCAAGTCTGCAGAAAACGTTAAACTGGGGGAGTGACACAAGCAGAAGAGGTAAAGTGCAGTACAGAGAGACCTTCAAACAGCTGAGGACTGGGCCTTCAGAAACATGATGAGTTAAAGAAGAAATATTGCAAAGTTCTGCAGATGGGGTGAAATAGCCCCATGCTCTATACAGTCTGGGAGGGGACTCGCTGAGGAGCAGATGTGCTGAAAAGGACTTGAGGTTTCCAGTGGATGCCAAGTTGTAAAAGCCAAACAGTATGCTTACACTGCAAATAAAGCAAACCCCATGTTGGTCTGCATTAGAAGGAGCATGGTCAGTAGACTGAGGGAAGATTTGTTACCCTCTATTCCCTGCTGGAAGGATTATGCTCAATTCTAAGGGAAATGTAATAGTGGCCTTTTAAAAATACTAGGACAGTTGCAAAGGTGATAGAGCTGAGCTCTTCGCAGTAGATCTAGACAGTATAAGAAGGTGACAGTTGTCTCAAGTTGTGGCTTGGAAGGTTCATGTTGCACATTAAGAACTTTTTCACAAGGAGGGCTGGGCAGTAGTGGGACAGGTTTCCCAGGGGGTTGTGCAGTCTCCGTGGAGGAAGGTTTGGAACCTACACTTTAAGCCAGAGACTGGACTGGGTGATCCCTTAGACCCCTGCAATTCAACGTGTCTCTGAAGAGAGGACGCTCTGAAGAATGAGGAGAAACAGGGCATCATGGATGATGGTGAGATCTCAGCAAAGCTCACTTGGGTCCAAGTCTGTAACGCAGCACACTCTTAAGGTAGCTCTGAAGTGGAACATAGTGGTCTTTCAGCCAGTTCTGCTTGTGTAGTATCTAAACTAGTCAGCCTCTAGAGAAAAGAGTGACTACGAGATACATTAAAAATTGCAGGCTTGTTTTTATATTTGCTGCTTCTAACATAAAAGAATAACAACTTCATTATACATGTGCAAAATCGGAGCAGAAGCTAATCTGAGTACCCAGTAGAGTCTCAGTGCATCAGGACAATGAGATGGCTTCTTTTTCTCTGAAACTGTGTGTGGTAGGAAAATGCTAACCTAATTTTTGAATAAAACCCTATCTTAATACTGAATTTCTCTCAGTATTAAAATACTGTTTCTTAATATCAGTTAGAAATTAAACTTCAGGCTAGAAACAGGTGTGGAAATATGACAACAGAATAGAAGGAGGTCATGATAACTCTTAATTTCTAAGAATTTTGTTCTTTTATTTTTCAAGTCTCAATCAAAGGTGAGATTTTTGTAAGTGCTTGACAAAACTTACCTGCTTGGTATCTTCGTGAAGTTTTGAACTGTCTAATTAATTGCAAGTACTTTTAGAATATGTTTTTGTGTTATTAATGTGCTGGGCATATGCTTCATGAGCTGTCAAGCTACAGCAGTTTATACAGTTCACATGGAAGCATGATCCTAATTTATGATTTACGTTCTTTGAATAAGAATTGTAATGTTTGTATTTGATAAGGATAATGTAATGTGGTTTCTCTGCATTTCCAGGATGTGAATTTCTTCTGAAATCTGCTAAAAATGGTTTTGATATTGTAGTGGCAATTTCCAGTCTCTGACAAATATCTAAAGAAAGGTGGATTTGTTTGGCCAGTGGGTTTCGACATGGTAATTGAGGTCTGTGTGCAGAAGGCAACTAATCCAATGCACTGTCTGTTAGTTTCCTTGACCACAAAATGTCAGTAAAATACTGCTCTGGTTAGTCAAGGGATCGGGGCTTGGTGAAGGCTCTGTGGGTCTGTCATAGTTTAGGCCGAACTTGCCATCGGGTGAGTGACAGATGCCCCCCCTTACCCCTCTTCAAAGAGAGAGGCAGAGGAAGGAAAAAGAGACTTACGAATTAGAAGGAACTAAACTACTTCAATGAAATATTAATAATAAAGTAAAAAGGAAATAATGAAATATATACAAAACTGTATCAAGCTCCCAGGATGACGATCACGTCACTGGCTGGCACTGGGGAATTCCGAGACTGGACTCAGTGACGGACGGGAACTGGATTCTGGATCTGGGTTCAGGATAGGGATCAAAGGCAGATGAACAGACAGAGTCCTCCTCAGGTCCCGGCCATTGAAGAAAGAGAGTGAGAGCTGACCCTTTGATCCCTCAGCTTTTATACTGCGCATGAGGCAGATGGAATGGAATACCCTGTTGGTCAGTTTTGGGTCACTGTCTGGTCCTCCCCGCATGTGGGACCCGTCTACGCTTTTCCGTTTCTGACCCTCCAATGGGGCAAATAACAAAGTTGGTTGGCCTTGGGTGTTACAGCAATAACTATAGGCAAGAGCGTCTCTGCATACCATGCCTGGGCATCAGCTATAAACATAGGTTTTACCACTCTGAGAGCAAACAGTGTCTGCAAAATATGCTGCCAATTTCAGTAGTTAGGAGAGGCCCAGCTAAGAAGCAAAGTTACTGAACAAATTTGGTCCTATTTTACCTCAAACCAGGACAGAGTCTGGTGGGTCTACAGAGGCAAAATGTTGAAAATGGAAACAAATGTGTTACAGTTATCGGCTTGTATCCTGAGTAATGATATGGCTGTAGGGAGTAAATTAATCTGGTAAAAAGTTGTTTTGGCTGTATGGACCAGAGACCATGGCTTGGTCCATGTGCCTGAGGTAGATGAATGGGGAGAACAACAAAATAATAAGAAAAAATGGGAGGAGGCAAAAATATGTTCTTTTTTTTTTCTTAATAGAAAATACTAAGTAGATGGAAAAGGTCTATTCTGTGGGTTGCAAATGCAGGCTTGGTATTTACTATTTAATCAGTAAAAAGTGGGGAGTACTGTAAGTCACTGACGTTTGTTTTTATAGTCTCTGGATGCTAGCTCTTTTTATGCCTTGACAAAGGAAAGACAGCTGCTCTGCTTGATTACCTACTGGCCTAATAATGTGTATTTGTTTTATTTACTGTGACCAGACTTTTAGGGAAGGCAAATTAAATATTTTGTATTTGTAATTTGAACAATTTGGTACTAATCCTATCTAGTAATTTTAATTCTTTAATAATAAAAAGAATATAACAGCTTTTTTTGTCTTCTTTCAAATATTACTGGCAGTAGTAGTGTTAAGTCTGTACATCTCAGCAGAACATTGTCACCTCTATGATGTGTTCATTTCTTCCCCATGAAATGCTCAAGAATACTTCTTTTAATTTGATGTCATGTCAATCTCCAATTTTAGAATTTGTGGGATTATGTTGACTGGTCAACAGATTGTGTGTAGGATCTAATTTGATTTATACCAAAAGGACACTAAGATGCTGACCCTTGCCAGTAATTAATCTATCGTGCCATCTGGTGCTAGGGAGATCTGTCCAAGTTATGAATTGTTTGAGTGAAGCGTTGTCACACCAATTTTATCTTTTGCAAGTTTGGATGACTCTGCTGTACAAATACACCATGCTATGCACATATCTGTGCAGTAATAGGCATGTTTCTTTAAGTACATTTACTCTTACAAAAAATAACTATGGACCAAGACAGGAGTTCACTTGAAGAGAAAATAGTGGGAAAAAAATGGGCTGTTTTCATAATTTCTGTCACTTTGTAGCAATAAAGTTATGGCATTAGAATTTTCCAAGATATCTAGGAAAAACTGAGGGTTTGGCATTCATATGCCAAAAGTAGGGAGAAAAAATAAATGTGACAAGTTTGAGGAAGGCAGAATGATTTGTCAGTAGCTTAAATATTATTTTTAATCAGAGTGGAGCCTTGTAAAAACCGCGTGAAAAAGTCTAACTTTCCATGACCGTTTTAAATGGCATACATTGGTTGTATTGATTGGCCATTTCATTTTAATTTTCATAAACTTGGTTCAGGCATAAAGTGGGGTTATAGTACCTTTCCAATGCGCATATACCCCACTGAGACTCCTTGTTTCATATTTGTATCTCAAATTTTGCTAATTTTTGCTAAGGAAAAAGTAGTGTTAGTTGTATAAACATTTGACTTGCACCTTTTGATCATATAAAATTGCAGCAATATTCTGTCTTTAAGACGCTGAACAAGGACTTTGTCAGATTGGCCTTAAGTCATAGAAACTTGGTGGGATCACTTTTCTGCCCCTTTTTTAGCCTTTTTTTCCTCATAGTGTATAGAAGAGGCTTATTTAATTTATGAGATTATTAGGACTGAACATTTTGTATAATAATGTACAATTAACAAAACCAATTGTCAATATATGCAGCAAACCCAAATGTATTAAAATATGAAAATGCACAGTTGTCATCAGAATGAAATTCTTTCTGTAGTGACAGTTGGCAACATGTATTGACAGTTAAGGTTTGTGGTCTTGTAGTATTGATGACCACAGATCAGACTAATGGCTGTTGTCTCTTTTTTAAAGGCTTGAGCTTTTCTTTCTTGCTGATTGCACCAGAGTTGAGGTTAGTCTAAGAAAGTGGGCCAGAAGACTTGGCCGCATTTAAAACAAGAAAAAAACCAAACTCAACAATTTTAAAATAGAGGTAGTTATCCTTCCTTTCTTGCTTTCATTTCCTTTTCTAGGAAGGATAACTCTTAACAGTTTTATTAAGTGCAAAAAAACCATGGCAAATGTCGTAGCTGAGAATTATAATCCACTTTTAAAGCCGATTTCAGCAGATTTTTGGGTTGTTTCTGTGTTTGTCTTCCCCCGTTACTACTCAGAGAGAAATAATAATGTTGTTTATATAAGTGAAAGATTCAAGAAAAATGCCTGCATATTTTTAATTGTACCTAGTGAATAACATGAACAAGCAAAAATGTGTGAACTGGATGGTTCAATGGAAAAAAATTTTTCTTGTTACGGGAGCAAAATCTTCAAACATTAAATAACGTGCATACCTTGGTTTATGATATATGCAGAAAAACCTCACTTGCTGGCTCTGGTTCTCCAAAGGTAGTTGGTTGTCCTTGCTGAAGGAGAGGGGAAAAAAAACCCAACAACCAACCAGGAAACCAATTTTCAGGCATACTTTATAGCAATAATGTGTTGTATAAGTTGAAATCTGTTACAGCTTTATTTCACTTACAGGCCTTGTGAGGGGTGAATGAGCAAGAAAGCTGACTCTGTAGATGAGTCAGATTGCCTCTTTATGGAAATTTCTGTGTTACTTGAATTTATTTATGTGTTTTACAAATTAGTCTGAGGAAGCAAAGACTAAGAAGGGCTTTAAATACAGAAAACAGCAATTTTGCTGAAAATGGGAGTTGTGTGTATTTAGTATGTTGCTAGAAAATATGAATTATTTGGAATCAGAGTACAGCAAAAGCTTATGCTTGAAGCTCTTTCAAGGAACACATCAAATCAGGTTTATCTTTTTCAGAGCTGAACCCCTCTTAAATTGTTTGAAGCTGCTTATATGTTACAGACAGCAATATATGCCCCAGGTGGATACTGTAAATTCCAGCTGTTGCTTTTTTAAGTACAGATGGGTGATCCAACTTCTTCACCATAGGAAATTTTTCAAAGTTACTGAATGCTTTGAGTAATACATTCTATTTTGTAAATTCTCTGGTTTTTTTATCAACCTTCACATCATCCTCTCTTATCCTTTGGTGACTGGTTAGCTGTCTGGGACTTGTATGAACAAAGATGCTGACCTGCAAGGGCACCGTGCAGTTAGATGTTGGCCATCATCAGCTGGTGCCAAAGTCCTGAAGCTCCCTGGTATAGGCCTGATTCAGTGGTCTGGCCAGGTTCTGCGCAGCATGAGCACACCATCTTTGTCTTATGCCTTTGTTGAAATTTTGGTCTGGCAAAGGTAGAACAGAACTGAGTGCCCTCAGAACAAAAAAGAGTAGCAATACTGGTCTGTATTTCAAAAAGGAAAGAAATGTAGCTGTATGTATGTGTATTATTGATTTTAAATTACTGTCTGTCTGAAACTTAGAATAAGTAATCTTGCCTAAGTGTCAATACACACAGAAGCAGAGATGTGATTCTTGTACTTAGTGCTGCCATATATTTCAAACTGAAGCAATTTACTTAATATGTTTTTTTAAGCTTCTGGTGAATTGGAAGGTATTTAAAAGTTATTGATCACTTTCTGATCAGAAACGCAAAACTATGTTCCAATAAAAGAGGATTTAAAATTGTTTCAAAAAGGATGCAGTCATCGGTTACAAACCCCCTGTAGATTAAATATAGTCTAGTTCCTGAGGATTACTGTGGTTAATTTCATTTTTGTTAGATCTGCTCCATGACAGGGATATAGGTAATCTCCTGAAATAAAGCAGACAATACAGTAGCTGTACAAACTACAGTAGCTGTAGTAGTAACCTGTCTGTAGAGTGGTGAGACAGAAGAATAAAATGGATACCCTGCTGTGAAACAATACGCTTCTGAGGACAGTAAAAAAATAAATGCATTTCTCTCCCTTGTTATGGATTAACTCTCCTTGTATATAGATCAATTAAAATAATCCTTCAGCATAAACTGCATTTAAAAAAATAATTTAATGAAATGTGATCAAGTCATATGACATCATAAGAGTTGTCTGAGGTGAAAACAAAAAAGCAATGTAAAACTGTTTCAAAGCTCAGTGTAGCTTATGTTTGCATTTGTTTATCTTATAGTAAAATCTGGAACCTTTTTACAAGAGATGTATCCTGTTTGAAAGACTGCCATTTGCCATTAAGCAAGCCAATTATATGTCACTTTATAGGTCTAGAAGAGTGCATAGGGTGATGTGGCTGGAAGAGGAATTCAGAATTAAAGATGTGATAAATCTTACCATGATCCTGCTCAGGGCTAGGTAATCCTGTCAGCTGCTGATAAAAATCTAGAGATGACACTCTAGAGATTACTTCCACAATGGTGTTTTGGTTCCTGGTCGCAATATTAGGTCTCTACCAAGGCCTAGGACAAATCTGTGTGACAAGGCTTGTGTTGTGTTTTGTTGTGGTTTGATTTGGGGTGGGTTTTTTTAAACTCTACACTAGATTCCGTTATCATGGTATGTTTTGAAATTACTGTCAGTACAGTGAAAGGAAACACCTGAGTGTACTTAACTTTCATCCTTCTGGAATTGTGTGGTGAAATTTGATTCTGGAAGCTGCTGAATTAGTTTTCTTCCTAAAATGATTTTCCATTTGGCAGTGAATTAGAAGCATATATACAAAGCAAACAAACCCCATCTATTTAAACGCATTAAGGTTGCTTTGTCAATCACTTAAAACTTGAAGCACCAGGATGCAATTTAAGTGCATCTTGCTTGTATTAAAATAGAATTTCTAATTACAGACTTGCATGTAGGTGTTCTTTCAGTGGATAAATACAAAATTTTACTTCGAAGGTTCTTCCCAAAGTCATAAACAGGTGGAGCATTTATTGCTGTACAGCAGCATGTAGTGACCTTGATAAGGTGGCAGATCATGATTTCTCTTGTCTCTAATACCCATCTCATCATAAATGATGACAATCCTATAAATGGGGTAGTACGATGAATAATGGATTCTTCTTTCTAATGCATATTCCTAATCCTTACGAATGTGTTTTGTAGACTATAAAAAAAAGGCTTTAATAGCATAACTATGCACTCTGGTTTACATTTTATACACAAGAGAGCAAATAATGGGTAAGGCAGCCTTGTGCTCTGTTTCAGCATGTGTGTAAAATCAGAGGTCCATCCTGATTTGACAGCTTACTTGACAGTTTCACAGTTTTTTGGTTATATGTTTGGGTACATTTCTTCCCCCTCCCCCACCATGCTGTGACACAAACTTTATCGTAAGACTGATTTTGAAGGTCCTTAAGTTCTTTTTAATGAAACGTTAATAAAAGTAATAAAGGAATAGAAGGAGAGGCAAAATGTAGTATAGGGAATTTTAGTGAGACTATTTGGCATAATGAAGTTTGATACTGCACTATTTCAAAACTTACTGTTGGTGCAGTAATATATACTTATGCTGCAGCCCAAAGGGGTACTATTTAGAAAATGGTACAGCGCTGGGAGAAGACTTTAAAATGAGAAAACAAATTACTTCAGATGCAATTTTTACAGCAGTAATATATCTTCACTGGACAGAACTATATTACAATGGATACTGAATTCCAGAGTAGAAGACAGTACATGGGATAAGAAACCTTTAAAAAAAGGTTATGAATGCAGCATGTGGAGGTGTGTCTGTGCTGGCGTCACCTAGTTTCTTGTGTAGCTAGTGCAGTTGGCAAGTGGGATGTAGCCTCATGCTTTTTCTGTAATCTGATGTGTTAGATGGCCATGGATGATCTTGTATAAAATAGTCATTGCTCTGACTGATAATAGCTAGCCAGCTTAACAAAGCACACTAATGAATATATAGTGACTTCCTAAGGTGCGTTCGAGCAGCTTAGGTTGCCTCTGACTTGATTATCTGAAGGAGGACATTGTGGTATGTAGAGAAAAGCCACCTGAGGAGTGCTTGTTCTGATCTAGTGTAAACACAGCCGCAACTTTGCATGAGTACTAGTAGGTGGTGGCTGACAATGCTTTGCTCTTGATGCCTTCTGAATAGGTTTGAGTAACTTAAGAGTCCGTTTTTGTAGGAAAGAGTTCCTACTTTCCATCTATTCACTGTAAGTAGGTTGTAGTGAGGTGGGGGTCGGTCTCTTCTCCCAAATAACAAGTGATAGGACCAGAGGGAACAGCCTCAAGTTGCGCCAGGGGAGGCTTAGATTGGATATTATGAAAAAAGGGTTGTTAAGCATTGGAACAGGCTGCACAGGGAAGTAGTTGAGTCACCATCCCTGGAGGTATATAAAAGATGTGTAGACATGGCACTTAGGGACATGGTTTAGTGGTGGACTTGGCAGTGGTGGGTTAACGGTTGGACTTGATGATCTTAAAGGTCTTTTCCAACCTAAATGATACTATGATTCTATATCTAGCCTTTAATGATGTTTGAAATGGGAGAAATTTGGACCCATCAGCCCTGTTTTGTGAACCATCAATTAATTTTTAGTCAAGTGCATCCTTAAATAAAATAGAGAATTTGTGTAGTATTACCTAAATATGTCCCATTAATTGCCTGTTCATTTCATTTGTCATGTGACGAATCTGCACATTATATATTTCTTGGCTTTAAACTTTAAAAAACATTACAGCTTTGAGAGGTTGATAAATCTAAAATGACTTCTGTGGAAGTGTAACAGGCAATCCTTGCTGGCAGTGTAAAACTGAAGTGCTGCTGGTCTCTACATCTCAAAGATAGCTGACTACAATCTGCTTTGCTGCTTCTGTTTGCATTCAGTTACTACTGAGTTCCACTTCAGATAATGCTTTATAAATTAGAGGAAAATTATTATTGATTATGACAGTACAGTTTTCTCAAATGGCTGGAACCATCCATTCAAAAACAAGTATCTTCAAAAAAAATACAGATTTATTTTATTTAATTTCAGAGCTCTGTCTGTGTCCAGCCTGGAACTGTAAACTGATAAACTTTCTGAGTGAGGTTGTAAGAGAAGCATTACTCAGAAAAGTTCAGCAAGATGAAACTACAGTCTTCTGTTTCTTTGCATGTGAAGTAAATTTAAAGATAGTTGAGAAAGTTAGAGTTTTGTGAGAAAATTGTTATTATTAACACTCTACTATGGAGGACTCTACAATGACTTTTCCACCTGGCTGATCTGACGTGCATTACAGTGTTAAAAGAAGTCAGAAAAGATAAGGTATGCCATAAGGTATTTTTGAGGCTTTAACAATTTCTGTGTTACTGGATGGTAATTTAAGTATAGATCTTTCATTTAAGTAGGTGTCCTCTCAGTACAGCTGAGTTACTTGATTTGGTTGTCTTTGGACTGCAGCAGCAGGGCCAGCTGGGCGCTTGCTTGTGCTTGGTGGTATTAACTGCCAAGCTGAGCTTGGTGGTGTTGGCTCCGGAGAAGTTCTGGGTGCAGAAGCCTGCTGGGAGGTGGCGGTGGAGGGTGCCGGAGCTGCACCCTGCTTCTGTGCGCTGTCAGTCCCTGCAAGCCCCCATCTGCTAGCCCAGGGTTGGTCGTTTGTGGGCTGTTTGCACAGGCTGCAGTCCTGCTGCAGGAGCTGGGTGCAGGCCCTCTCCATGGCCATGCTCCTGCACAGGCTCGGGGGCAAGCTGACTACGTACTCCTCATAGCTGTTGTCCCCTTGCATCAAGTGCAGCAGCTGCTCCACAGGCTGCCTGCAGGCTATCTATTCTCCTGGCCCACTGTCGGATGCATGTTAAGCAGAACCAGTTCATGCAGAACGCCACATAAGCTGCATCTTTGATGCCTCCCAGGCAGATGGGGCATTGGGAGTCTGCTGCTGCTGCTGCCAGCCCTGACTGTGGCAACTGGCTCGCGCTGCCCTTGCAGCAGAGGTGTTCTCCCCCGTGGCTTCCTTGATGTCCAACGTCATGTCTCCTGCCAAGAGAGTCATGCAAAGTACTGGAGCTTATCTGGCACTAGGAGTGGAAAAGCCAAGGAAGCTCCAGAAGGCTGTGGGAGAGGGGAGGCCAGGGACTCCCGAGGGCTCTCATTGTAGGCTGGAAAGCAACGGCTGCGGCCCTGGGGCCGGGCAGAGAGATGTGGGGCTGGGCTGGGCTGTGCCCCTGAGTCTGTGCCCTCTTGGAGGTGGGCTGCAGGGAGGCAGGGAGAGATGAATAGCAGGAGGGGAAGTCCTGATCTCCTTGGCACCTTCCCAGTGCTCAAGCCAGGATGGGCGAGGTACCTGGGGCAGACTCTAGTGATGTGTTGGGGAGGCCCTGGGGGAAAAGCCCCCATGCTTTTCCCCAGACACCACTGAGTTGGCACAGGGTACCTGCAATAGATGGTCAGGAAAAATGGAGTAACTCGCCAGGAGTCTTCACCACTGCTGACATCACCGGCACCCTCCTCGTGCCCATAGCCCTGGGACAGGCACTGATGTGACCTGTAGCAAAACGCAGCCAGGCTGAAGGGAGAGGAGCGCTGGAAGGGGCTGCCTTTGCCCAGTGCCCAGACCTGCTTTTCTTCCCCACGCCAAAGCTGGCAGAGCAAGCTGAAGGTCCTGATGGAGCCTGCACACCTTGTGTGTGCGCTCACAGGAGCCTTGGAGAAAAAGTGTGGGCCCAGAGGCTGTGGCTGCTGAAAAGCATCGAGGTCAGGGGCTGTCACAGCCATTCCCTGGTCCCATTACAGGGGTGTTGGGGGCTGCCCCCAACAGCCGCCCAGCCGGGAAGGCAGATGGCCCAAAGAGGGAAAGGCTTTTCCAAAAGACGCTTGCCACCTTCTCGTGGCCTGTCGGGTGGGTTTTAAGCTCAGGCCTGTTGGGTTGTGTGACAAGAGGCTGGTGCCCTGAGCACAAAGGCCCGACAATGGGCAGCCCCACAGGGCAGGATGGAGCCCTGGTGAACTCCTCAGTGCCAGCGGAGCGCCCCGACTCAACGCCTGCAGGGACCGTTGTGGGAGATGGACATGGCCCTTGTTGCCAGAGGGAAAGCCCCCAAGATAACAGAGTGGTTGAGGTTGGAAGGGATTTATGGAGGTCATGTGGTCCAACATGCCTGCTTATGCAGGCTCATGTAGAGCACATCGCCCAGAACCACATCCAGACGACTTTAAAGATCTCCAGGTATGGAGACTCCACCAGCTCTCTGGGCAGCAAGTCTTTCCTGATGCTGGAGGGGAACCTCCCTCCCATTTTTCAGTTTGTGCACACTGGTGCTGTCCCCGGTCACCGCTGGAAATAGCCTGGAACCATCGCCTGTGCAGCCTCCTTTCACATATCTGTACAGCCACATGAGATCTGCCCTGAGCCGCCTTTTCTCCAGGCTGAACAGTGTGAGGTCTCTCCACCTTTCGTCCTATGGGAGATGCTCTGGTCCCTTCCTCATCAACAAAGATACTGAACAGTACTGTTCCCAGTGTGGATCCCTGAGGGAAACCACTTGTGATTTATCTCCGTTTGGAGATTGAGCCATTGACTGCAACTCTGTGGATGCTGCTGTCCAGCCAAATCCTTATCTATGGAATAGTCCATCCATCAAATCCGTCTCTCTAATTTTTCCACAAGAATGTTGTGTGGGACTGTATCAAAGGCCTTACAGATGTCCAGGTAGATAACATTAGTCGCTCTTGCCTTATTCAGCAACACAGTCACTCTATCATAGTTTTCCAGTCACGGGGGACTTCATCTGACTGCCAGGACTTTTCATATATGCGTTAGAGTGGCTTGGCAACTACATCAGCCATTTCCCTCAGGACCCTGGGATGCATCCTGTTGGGTCCCATGGACTTATGTGTGTTCAGGTTCCTCAGATGGTGTCGAACTTGATCTTATATGATGGAAGGGAGTTCATTCCCCCAGTCCCTGCCTTAAGATTTAGGGACCCAAGAATGTGGGAAGAGCACTTGCCAGTGAAATCTGGGGCTCTGGCCCTGTATTTGTGGGATCCTGCTTTCTCTTTCCTCTTGCTCCTCCTCCCTACCCTCCCTAGCTAGTGTCTGGTAATCTGAATTGATTCAAGATGCAAATCCTTTTTATTTTTTATTTTTTGTGTTCCTCTCTATTCCACTCCCTCCCCGTCCCCTATTAAATTTTGTGAGCTAGCCATATCCTGTAGCTTCTTCCAGATCTACTTGAATACAAACTCATTTTGTTCCTGTATTTGACATAAGTAAAACTTGGATCTAGCTAGCATGACTTCACACTGCTGAACACCTCACTGATACCCAGTCTTTGTCTGCAGCTATGGTACTATCTTCTGTTATGAAACCTGTTTTTGTGGTGTGTTCCAAGTACATTACAAATATATTAATCTTAACACACTTTTTGTTGTGGTATCTAATAACAGGCTGGAGCTAGAAGTTCTTAATGCATTAGAATTTTAAAAATAAATTTTGGCACACTCCCCCCCTCCCCTAGTGCATAATGTTAAACTGTCCGTTGGTCATTTTTGTGATTCACAGTGGAGTATTTTCTGCAATATATCAGTATTTTTTGGCTTAGCCCAACCCTGTGTATCTTCAAAGCAAGTCTTCGTATTATAAAAGTAGCCATCATTTCTCAAATGCTGCTGATAATAAATAACTGAATTAGATATAAACTCACTCGTGAAGATTTTCTTCTTGAATTTATTAACTGATACCATTTTATGGTGCTTACTTTACCCATAGCTAATCGTCAGTTGACGTAAAATCCTTCTATTTATTAGGACAAGCCAAATGTATTTGGAGTTCCATAGCAAAAAGGTTATTGCTTGTCATTAAGACAGAATTACAGTAGAGTACTTTAAGTCTTTATCTGCATCTCATTAACTGGCTTATGATTTTCTAGAGTTGCTATTAATTACACACAACACATTGGGTGAATATAATGCATGATTCAAAGACAAAGCTGTGTTGACTGCTGGTTTTGTCCTTAGGCATTGCACCTTTTCGCTGACAGGTCTTAATTAAACTGAATGTTTAGATTTTGCTATGATAAAGTCCTAAAGGGTCACACCCGAAATTGTCCCTTGTATTTGGAATCCTTTTAATTTAGTCTGTTGCCAAGTCATTTACCCTAAAATCTTTGTTGGAGGCTTCTGATAACTGGACAGCAGCAAACAGAGTTCAGGGTGAATAAAACTGACAAGAAGAGAGATCCCTCAATGTGAAATCCTACCCAAGCTGTAAATGATGCTGACAGGCTGTTAAAAAGTGCCACTGTAAGTGATACTGTAATATGTTACTGTGTTGTAAAGGCATGCAGTTCAGGATATAATTACACATTTTATGAAGATGTGTCAATGAGTATGCTGTGCCTTGTTAACCACATCATTTATGAGACATTTTCTATTTTGTACTTGCCATGGTTATATAGTTAAACTTGGTTATGAGTGCATGCTTGGAAAAGGAGACCAGGTGTATTTTCAACAACCTAATAATAAAATCAGTGAAAAATTTAACTGAAATTTAGAGGAACCATCTGTTGCTCTAAAAAACAAAGGCAGTTTTTCCTTTGTGTGGGCAAGTACTGACTGATGGGATCACCACTCTCTACAAATCTCGTGGAAGGCTCAAAACTTCAGGTGGTACGACATAAGGAGAGACAGGTGAAAGATTTAAAGCAGGGGCAAAGGCAGCTTGGTTGGAAGCACTAAGAAAAAATACACTTGCTGAAGGCCTTGACATGCTAATGCTGTCCAACCTGGTGTATTTCAAGAGAGATTGGAGGAGAAGTGATAAAAAGTGGGCTGCAATACTAAAGAGAGAATGAATTAATTTAAATTTTAGGCAAACTAGGTCTGTTGAGAAGACAAATGAGACAGCAGTGTGGTCTGTTAAAAAGCAGTAAAATCCTAATTAGTTATGTCCTGACAAAAGAAGTTAAGGAACTCACTATGTAGTGGATGATACGCTACCTCTAAGCTTGAAAGAACATTTGCTAATGTTTTTGTTAAAGTTGCTCTTGTACTAGGGAGAAAAATGGGAAAAGTAAAAGAACAAAAAAAGTAGTAGTAGAAAATAAGACATGCTTCTGACTCCCTCCCATCTTTTATTTCTTAAAAGGAAATGACGGATGGATGGAGGAACTCTTGTTCCTCCTTCATTTCTATATTGTGAATCGCTAGCGATAATATAATAATTTATATTTTACCAAAAAAAAAGAGCAATCAATGTTTTGGAAGAAAAGTAATAATGAGAATACCCTTAAGTAAAGTTGTCTTTAAAAAATTCTTTTGTATTTTCATCTGTGGAGCATCCTGGCTCTTTGTGTATGATCAGACGTTATTTGTATTTGGTAGTGATCCTGAAGTTGGGCAGGGCAAATGTCAGTCAGAGCTTGGAGTTGCACCCAGTCTCTCAGTTATTTCTGATGAATACTGTCGTGATCGGCTGTTATTTTTGGGTTGCACATTCCCCTGCTAGGATTGCCATTTTTCTGCTTTGAATCAGGACAGAAGCTCAAAGGCATTGGTGTAGGAGTTGGGAACGCCAATGCTTTCTGTAATACAGAAGCTGTGTCTGCTTGAAAGGATGAAGAATACCACGTGGCCTGAAAACTTAGCGGAGAACTTTGGAAGCAATGTCAGGATAGAGAAGTGGACCACTGATTTTAAGGGCCTTTTCTTTGCTGGGACAAATAATTTTTTGACCCAAAAGATTTGAGTGGATTTCGTAAATGTTGCTGAGCGGGTAAGAGATTTTAATATTTATGGTAATTCCTGAGATAGAAAGTGTCTATCTTGGCTCTGAGCCTAGTCTAAATTTGCAGTACTTCCAGTTAGGAAAGGTTTTTGTCTACCACCTGAGCAAATTTTGCATGGAATCTGTGAGACAAGATAGATAGTGAACACCCAAATGCTTTTTCTAGAGTCTTCTTTTGGAACTGAGTCTCACTTAAAGGTAATTTCTTTCCAAGGCATGTGTAGAGGATTGTGAGCTAAATTCATGTTTTTGTATAATCATTATAATCCTGATTCACATGGTCTTCAGTTGGCAAAGTAAATATGGAGTTTGGAAATTAATTCTGGAATAAGGCTGATTTGGCTTTTGATATTGCAGAAATTGTTTCAGTGGGCAGAATGATGTAATTTCTGTAGTTTCAGTTCGTGTGTACATCTCATTCATTTCCATGAATAGAAAGAAAAAAAGAAAAAAATCAAGTGATCTCTTTACAATTGTTGAATACCTACATGGGACGTATAACTGATGATAACTTAGTGAAATACATAATTGCATCACAATCACAATCTACAAACCAGCTGTACAAACTCAGATTCAAAATAAGATCTGAAATCATGCCCAAAAAGAGGAAAACCAAAGCATTTTAATCACTTGCCTAGGCAGCTGATGTATTTTTTTAATGAAAACAAAATTTCTTTCTATTAGATAATACCTATATACGTATATGACTATACACAGCAATGGAAATCAAGATTCCAATAAAGTTTTCTTACGTGACGTTGTACAAAAGATCAGATTACTATAATACTTTGTCAGGTGCTGTTACAGTTGTGATAGTGTCAGTCTTAATACTGCACTAGGGAGTTCAAATAATAGTGTTAGTCTGTTTCCGTAAAGATTCAATGTATTCCCTTCACTGAAGTCACGTCCTTCCAACGCACACCCATTTTGTAATTCCTGCTACTGCTAGGGTGTTTGGGCTCTCGCTTTGGAGCTTGTGTGGCTTGTAGGGTGCAGTATTACAAATTTAGAGAGAGCACAAAAGAATAATAGTATAATGCAATACAGAGAAATGAATGTTTTTAACAGTGGATTTCCCCCCGACACACACACGTGCAGTGCAATAGAATAGTCAGTCCTTTGGTTCACTGGCAGCTAGTGGTTTGTTGGACTTTTTAATTACCTGAGGGTGGGCTATGGTCTCCTTGCTTGTTTGCAGGATGATTGGACTTGTGGCCAAAATTCCTGCTGCTTTGTGTAACATCAGAGAAGTCCCAGTGCAATTTGGATGTCGTGACCTGCAGTTGCTAGGGTGCTCCTGTGTCAGATCAGTCTTGAGCATAGCAGAATATTTGTACTGATCTTAAAATGAAGAATTTCTCAGGCCCTATTTTATGGGCAGCTCTGAGCAATGAAACCACAATTTTTGTCTGGGATTGAAGTCCCAATTTGATAGTGGGAACTCTGTGTAAGTACTGCACAAGGAAGAATAGCAAAGGGGAAGGATCTTCAGTCTGGGAAAAAAAAAATTTGGATTTTTAATTTTTTTTTTTTTTTAAATTATTATTTCAGGTAGCGTGTAAGTGTTCATTGGCTTTTGAGCTGTGTCTTGTGGTTGCTTAGTGGAAGTAGGCGCCTGTACTGGGGAGCTGCTGCATGATAGGCGAGGGAGTGGGTCTCTCAGTGGGAGCCCCTGCGTGGTGCTCCATATTCTTAGCTTCACCAAGCAATGAGCCAGCACTGGGTACTGCCTTCCCCTGTGAGCCACAGGCAGGTTAAGCTTCAGGGGAACATTGCCTTTTTCCAGCCTCGGACTGCTCCCAGGGATATCCCTCCACTGGAGTTTTGTAAGTTGTGACTCTTGAGTGTATGAAGTTTTTTAATGTGGTCAGAAAGATTCACCCCACTGTCAACTGGCATATAAATGGTGTTGGGAGAGCTTCTTTCCAACAAATGCAATTCTGCAGTTGGAAATAAAACTGTTTTCATCCAATATGTGTCTATTTTTAAGGAAGTCTCAGTTTGTTCAATTGGAAGTCCATGTGAGAAAATTGGGAGGAGCGTGCTTGTTCTGCCCGCAGTTGGAGTCATGGTGATTGCTGGCTGACTAGACTGTGCTTTTTCCAGCAACAGTGATCCACTCGTATTTCATTAGCACTTAGTGGGGGATGTATTCATATTTTATATTCGATCATAGTGATGTGATTTAAAGCAAAGTGTCTAACACACAGATCATGTGTTCAATACAGCAGTGGGTCTTTGGGAGACTTGTATTTTGGATACATGAAGAAAAAACAAGTTGCAGGAACTGATTGACTTGAATCATTGTGATACAGAAACTTCAACAGATCTTTCCTGCCATTTTAATTCAAAAGCAGAGCACAGCATGCTTTGAAGAACTGAAAAGTATTTAAATATCTTAAGCATGTCAGAACTGGGCATGTGTTGTTTTTTTTTCAGTCAAGTAGCTCAGCCACAGGTAGACAGCCTCTGGAGCATCAAAAACTGTGTGTTTTTCTTTTTTTGAGTGAGTTCATATCAGTTTCACTAAGTTAATTGAGCTACAGGAAGAGACACCTTCTTTTGCTCCAAAATCTAAAAGTTGTGTTGTTTTAGTTTCTTAATTTCCTAAATGACTTTTCATTTGGAAACTAATTTCAGCTTTATGTAAAAATATGCAGCGTGCCAAAATAAAACTTTCAATCAAACAAGGTATATCATTCAGTCTGAAACTTATTTTCCTAATTTTTACTGGAGTGCACAAGTTACATTTTTTGTGTTTTAAATGTGCTGCAGTCACTGGATGGGCCAAGGTTGGGCAACTTCTTACCGTATCGTTGTGAATAGTCAGCACCAGCTTTAGGACTACAATAGGAAAAAACAGTATTGTTGCTAAGACGTGATGGAAAAAACAAAAATGTGTACCTGCACCCCTTGACAGGCTTGGTGAAAGTCCCTGTCATCTATGACATGCAAAAGAAACGGTACCTGAAAGTCAAGAAAGACTTAAAACAAGTTTACATAGTAGAAAATTCTTATTGAGACTTTTTTCTCACTAAGAATTGGAAGAAAAAGATCACCATTGACCACTCAGCAGTCAGTACTACTCAATTTGGAGACCAGTATATAGACAAAATAATAAAGCATGAATGGAATGTCGATTTCTATTTTAACCTCTTTCATGTTTTCAGGTAGAGGCCACAGTGGAATTGAGAAGTATCAAATTTAAAAATAATAAGAGGACTTCTCAGTGCAGTGTGTGTGTAAGCTCACAAACGCAAACCTGTGAGAGATCATGGTCAAGAACTTAGGAAAAAAAGATAAGTTTTATGGATGAATAACATCTACAGTTACATTAAGGATAATTAAAAAAAAATTATGCTAAAACCTTAGCATTTATAGCATAAATTGGCTTTGAGTCCCTAAGGCAATGAAAATACTTCCTTTGTCTGCGTGTGT
Source organism: Pluvialis apricaria (assembly GCA_017639485.1). Classification (NCBI taxonomy): domain Eukaryota; kingdom Metazoa; phylum Chordata; class Aves; order Charadriiformes; family Charadriidae; genus Pluvialis; species Pluvialis apricaria. The sequence goes on along the minus strand of CM030044.1, from coordinate 51,426,463 downwards.
TTCATGTATGTTTCAGGATGTCTGGACCTTCTTCTAAACTGTCTGGTATGTCTAACGTCTAACTGAAAGATGGGATATGTATTACATGAATCATGAGTCTATTGATGGCAATTTTTATGATCCTGAGATCCTAATTCTCATTTGGAGAAAACATGACATAATAGTTGGACTATCTGAAGAATCATCTGCTATCACAGTCACATGGTTAGGGCAGTTTGAAATACAAGTAACAAGAGAAATTGCAAGCTCTGTGTATTTTTTTTTTCTTGTATTGAAAGCAAAGCTAGCATTAGATGAGAATTATAACTGACCTTTGAAAGTATGTGGCTTTTGTGATTCTTTTAACTTTGAAAATATAGTATAGCTAAGTGGAAGTAGATTGAGATTTATTTTTGTGAGAGAGAGAGAGGGACTGAAATTACTACTTTTATGCTACAGGTCTCTGATGTTGCCATTGCTATACAAAATGCACAGAACAGTTCAGCCCAAGAATATGCAATATAAGCATATGTACACACTGACACACATGTATTTGTTGTCCAAATTGTGTATATGTATCCATGTATTTTTGCACTTTGTCTGCATCAGTATATAATGTCTTCAACATGTGGTTCCCAAAACTTTTAACTGCAGTAACAGAGCAAATGTTCATCTCTAACTCAGTAGGAGACATGTTGATTTTCTGTATCAAAAATTTTGTATTTTTTCACTGCATATATGTGGATGAGTAACATGGCTGTTGTTAAATAAACACATATACTTTGTAGTGTTTATGTTGTAATTGACCAGCGAATTGTACAATGTAATTTTGTAATTGACCGAGGCGGTTAGTTGTCTTTCTCAGAAGGACAGTTGCAGAGAATGACTTTTTTGGAGGTCTGTTCAAGACTAACAGAATCCATTAGCATAAATACTGGAATGGTATTGTTACGCTCCAGTGCTCTAATCCAGCTCTCACTTGACAGTGAACTTAAACATGCTGACAAAGTTTTAGAAGGTAGCCTGTACAGGCTTCAGTGGACATAAGTAAAGATTTGTTTGACCTTTCAGTTACAAAGTTAGCATTGGAACAAACCCAATTTGCTAAGAAAAGCCTAGGCAACAGAAATAGACAATGATTTATAATATAGTTGCATGTAAATAGCTGTCTCTCTCAACATAAATGATTGCACTGCTTACTTGCATATGATGTTTGCAAGGCCTGGAGAAGTGCTAAGTGGGGAGATGGGTCGTCCCCCTTGCTGCTGCCTGTGCTGAGCTTGTCTGCTGAGTTGCCTGGAGTGCTTGGGCTTTCCAGACCTGAACAAATACCAAACCTAAGGCCCTGTTTTTTTGCAAGATACATACTGACATAGAGCAAGCTTCTGATTATCGGCTTCACTGGGGATGTGCGAAACTGTGTTAGAACTGTAAATGCAAATTCTGGATTTAGTTTCTTCTTTGCATTTCACATGTTACATTAGTTAGGTGTATGAAAAGAAGTTTTAGTGAAAATATTTCAGAAAGGAGAAGTGAAAATATTCTTTGAATCTCTGAAAAGCTGCTTCCTGAAGTGAGAACATAAGCTTGTTTTCCTTTTGTGGTCCTTTAATTTTTTCTTAGTGTTCCTGTGTGAATGCTTTGTGCTTTACTGAGGTGCTAGTAAATGGCTTTTAATCTGCTATGTGATACTAATGATAGTCATGTTAACTTACTGGTGTTTGTAGCACATGAAAGTGTGTCGCTGTCAAATCTTCTACAAGTTGACAAAAAGCTTTGTAAAGCCATGTTCTATAAAGCAAGTTAATTTAAAGCAGTGAAGGATGAGAGATAAAAACACAACCCAAAAAACCCCAAAGCCAACCACAATGAAATATATGCTTGCTATCCCAAATAAGTACATGAAGTGAATAGGGAGTGTACCTGCAGTTCAGGTCCTAGGGAAAAACAGTGAAATGCTGATATCCATACAGTCTGTGATTCAGCTGTGTATGAAGTCCTGTGTTGCAGTGACATATAAAACTCCCTGTCTGCAATAATGATTGCGTTCCCTCTATTCTGTTACCCTGAGGAACACCACTGCTAGCCTGTGATCTGGTTGTGTTAACGCAAGTAGCCTACAGAAGTACAGGGCAAATGGTTGTACATCTTCCACAGCATGTGTGTGACATGTTTATTCTTAACTTGTGGTAGCCTGCACAGTGGTTCACAGAAAGGTTGCAGGGTTGGGTTTGTTGACTGAGAGAGGTGGATTAATGTTTCGGGCTTCTGAAATAAATCCAGACATTCCCGTGGCAAAAAGCAGAGTACGTTTCATCCTTGATATGAGTTGGAGAATCTAGGGGTCTCTTTCAGCAATATCAGAGCAAAAAACAGAGATAAGATGCTCGAAATACACACGAAATATGAGAGTGTATTAGTGTTGTGTTTGTCACAATGAAACAAAGGAATATTTTTAAAGCTCTTCTGATACTGATTTTGACAGTTAAAGTATATCCTAAATGAGGCTGTTAATTATTATTATTTTTTTAATTTTGGAAGAACATAGAGAACTTCTACAAAGTTGTTTTTAACTCTCCAGTCCTATTTTGCTACTGTAACTGGGATAGTGATATAGTTTAAGGAATATAAAAATGTGTCCTTGTTAAGATGGAAGTACCTTTCCCTAGCTTGACTTTTCTCATTCCTGATAGCTAGACTAGTCACTGACTCCTCAGATCTTACAGTTTATTTGAATTTCCCTGAGCTTTTAAAGGCTTTTGCTCCAGCTTTGCTTTGCTTCTTTTCCCTAACAGTGAAGTAAGTGTTGTGTGTGTAGCATGCCCCATGGAAATAATTGTTCCCTGTCCAAAATGTGACAGAGCATTAGACACTACCTTTCTATCAATGCCAATGTCATCAGGCTGAGTAGGACATGATGTTTTATACTGGGAACAGCAGATGTAACTGTGATGAGTATGCAGGGCTCATAAAAGACAAGTATGTAAGATCTGGGATTTTGAGGAACAGTACGCCTGTAGGAGAGGGTGAGGTTTGGGTCTTTATGGCATTAAACTTTCCTTCAGCAACGACTGCAAAAAAAAACCCCAGTCCTGCAACAGCCACAAGATGAAACTAAGACAGGCATTTTATTTGCAAGCACTGGCTTTAGACAGAAAGGTTATCCTGTATAGCTGAAAAGAGATGCCTGCTCTGCATTATCCTTAATGGGAAATTTACCTTTTACTACTGGCTGTAGAGGACAGTAAGTTAATCCCTGTAAGTATCTATAAACTCATGCCCATTCTGAGGAGAGCATCTTGCCACTCCAACTGAACTAATGTGTTTCAACAAATCTATCTTTTGAGTATCTGTGGTTGCTGTCCAGTGCTTGATGCTGATTTGGCTTTCAGCAAGAAGATCAAGACTAAAATCTCTAAAGAATAATCAAAGGAAAAGGAATGGGTATGCTTTTATTTTTTTACTGCTGAGTTGTAAGGCATAGTCACTGTCTTGTCATCTGCGGCAAAATTAAAGTAAACTGGTAACAACTAGCAAACTGTCAGAGCAGATGCTGAGAGAAAGTTTCCTGGAGAGGAAGGGAATGAACATGTTAATGTATACTGATCCTGACTAACAGGGATTTATTCCAAAATGCTGTAGAGTGCTCTGCTCAGTGGTAAAAAGTACAACTTCAAGGTGTGGTTTACTAACCATAATTAATGACTGTCTACAGAGGGTGTAACAGTGGGATCTTTCAAGAGGGTGTAGCACTGTTGGATGCCAAAGGGTACTCTAATTGAGAGGACAGGAAAAGATTCCATTTTTGTGCGTGAAAATAAGCTAGTCAGATGAAAACAATTATGCTTGTAAGATTCTGAAGAGCTGATCATTTTGTGTAGTCATTTATATCTAAAATTTTGTAAATTGCCTTTAATCTCTAGTCTACTCACTTAAATAAGTGGATGTACAATATGGAAGTAATAATACTTGGATACTAAAAAAAATGGCTCCTGTAACATACTTTAAAAATACTGCAAGTGTTTGTGACACTAGATTTCTGTTCTGACAACCTTGAAATTGTAGTTAAACCCCCAAATAATTATTGGAAAACTGAGCAACTGCCTGATATTTCAAGTACTGCCTAACTTTACTCTGACTGATTGTTAGAGTTTTGCTTTTGTGTTTTTAGAAAAGTGGTTCTGAACTTAGTTTTACTATTACTTCTATGAAGCAACTCCAGTTGCTGGTGACTGGCTCTTTGATTTGACAGGAGGAGAAAGAGCACTCACCACAGATAGGATTTGTAAAACCTCAGTATTATACAGAGAGAGATGGAAGCAGCTACATCAATGAAATTTTAGACTGATTTTAGTATGATTAAGTTTCAAGCTTATGTTCTGCTCTTAAAAGCTTAGGGGCATTCCCCCCAAATGCCAGTCAACCACCACCTCTCTTGGTCTTAGCTGGAATGGTCGGTGCTCACTGGTCTGTAAATCAATTGTAAATCCATTGTAATCTGGGAAATAGAATTATCCAATCCCTTACATAATTTGGGTATATTCAGGAAACACATCAATGAAAGATCTTTAACTCTTCAATAATCACTGCACAAAGGACAGTATTAATTGTGTGAATCATCCGTATGGCGCTTGTTATCTTTTAAGTGCAGATGTACTGTGACATTTGGCCAGTTACGCTATCAGAGACAGCTTGGTAAGTTACTACTTCACCATCAGTCCTTTGGGAACTATGTCATATGTTGGTTTTCTGTGGGCTTTTATGAAGTTACACAGTACCTTCCAGACAATGTGCACATTAAAACACAGGGATTGTAAAGTTATATGAAAAATTGTAAGTCAGTGTACCTTAATCTAAATGTTTCATTTAGCAAGCACATGCTGTTCCCTCCTGTTCAGGCTGTGTCACAGGTCAGTTTACTGAACGAAGTACGTGGGGTGTAGTAATCAGAACCCAACTTGAATTTTTTCACTGCAATGTTTAGCTTTGATACCACGATGTGGAATAGTAAGAGGTCAATATTTTGAAACATTTAGTTCTGAGTTAAGCAAATGTATGAACTAAAGGAGGGAGAAAATATCTAATCAACTAGTCATATAATTCTTGGTATCTTGTCAAACCATAATTGCTCTTCAACTGTTCAACAGAATGTTCATATTTGTTTATATTTATTTCTTAGTTGTGAATTTTATGCTTGTCTTGCGTATATGCAGTATAAAACTGTGGTATATTCTTTGTTACATTACAGCTGTCTATAGAAACAGAATCTCTACACATGTTGTAGAGATTTTGTTCTGGTGGTCTCTAGCCAGGACAAACAAACCAATGTTTCTGTTTTGAAATCTTTGGCCTTCTACAGTTATTTAAGGCTTTTCTGACAACAGATATTTCACAGCTGTTGGTTTCTTTTTGAGAGACCTCAACACTAAACATTGACTCTGACTTTCAGCAAATAAAACTAAGGTCCATATTCTATGTGGGATGAACTAAGATGCTGAAGACTGAGATGTGCGTTCTCACCTACCTTCCTAGGTCAGTAGAACATTGTAAGCACCTGGTGTCCAGGGCTTTATTGTTATTCATGTCCAGAAGCATTTATTTTGGCAGACCTTAGCGGATGTTGTTCGTATCTGAGGCTTTTTGGATTTAATGGTGTGTTTTAATACTGCAAATTCTACATTAGTTTTAATGCCAAACCAGTCACCGAATCACAGTTAGAGCTAACATCTCTATCTACTCAAGTAGGTATTTCTATCACAGCTATGGAGCTGTGATCCCTTTCTGTTCTTATCAGTTTTCTATTTGTTTTTTACAATGACATCTTACTTGCAGCCCAAACAATAAGATTTCAGGCATATCCCTTCCTTAGTTCCTTCATTTGGCTGACTTAATCAGCATAATGAGGCAGGGAGAGAGCAGCAATATTTTAGATATTGCAGTTTTCTGTTTGCTTTTTTTTCTTAAGCTCTGTGCCCTTTTGATGAATTGTGCAGGGAACTTAGCAGGGTAATTTGGGAAAACTTGCACTTTACGATGGCAGGAGCCCCTAGGCACTTCTATAGAATAATAGAATCATAGAATCATAGAATCATAGAATGGTTTAGGTTGGAAGGGACCTTGAAGATCATCGAGTTCCAACCCCCCTGCCACAGGCAGGGATACCTCTCACTAGACCAGGTTGCCCAAGGCCACGTCCAGCCTGGCCTTGAACACCTCCAGGGATGGGGCTTCAACAGCCTCTCTGGGCAACCTGTTCCAGTGCCTCACCACCCTTAAAGTGAAAAACTTCTTCCTAATGTTTAATCTAAACCTGCCCTCTTCCAGCTTAAAGCCATTCCCTCTTGTCCTATCACTACATGCCCTAGTAAAAAGTCCTTCCCCAGCTCTCCTGTAGGCCCCCTTTAGGTACTGGAAGGCCGCAATAAGATCTCCCCGGAGCCTTCTCTTCTCCAGGCTGAACAGCCCCAACTCTCTCAGCCTCTCCTCATAGGAGAGGTGCTCCAGCCCTCGGATCATCCTCGTGGCTCTCCTCTGGACGCGCTCCAGCAGGTCCATGTCCTTCTTATGTTGGGGACTCCACAGCTGGATGCCGTACTCCAGGTGGGGTCTCACGAGAGCGGAGTAGAGGGGCAGAATCACCTCCCTTGACCTGCTGGCCACACTTCTTTTGATGCAGCCCAGGATACGGTTGGCCTTCTGGGCTGCGATCGCACACTGCTTGCTCATGTCGAGCTTCTCATCAATCATCACCCCCAGGTCCTTCTCCACAGGGCTGCTCTCCAGCCATTCTCCGCCGAGCCTGTATTTGTGCTTGGGATTGCCCCGACCCAGATGTAGGACCTTGCACTTGGCCTTGTTGAACTGCATGAAGTTGGCTTGGGCCCACCTCTCCAGCCTGTCCAGGTCCCTCTGGATGGCATCCCTCCCCTCCAGCGTGTCTGCCTCGCCAAACAGCTTGGTATCATCAGCAAACTTGCTGAGGGTGCACTCTACCCCACTGTCCATGTCGCTAACAAAGATGTTGAACAGTACGGGTCCCAGTACCGACCCCTGAGGAACACCACTCGTCACTGCTCTCCACTTGGACACCGAGCCGTTGACCGCAACCCTTTGAGTGCGACCATCCAGCCAGTTCTTTATCCACCGAGTGGTCCATTTATCGAATCCATGTCTCTTCAATTTAGAGACCAGGATATCGTGTGGGACAGTGTCAAATGCTTTGCACAAGTCCAGGTAGATGACATCAGCAGATCTCAATATCGTGTGTTAATATTCTTTTTTTGTATCTAATTCTGAAAGAGTATTTCTGAAAACCTGGTGACTAAAGGCTGATGTGAAAACAATTCCCCCAAGTATGTCCCTGGTCCTTCACTATTATCATTATTACCATTATATATGGTTCATTATTAGTTGGCAGAGACTTCTGTACAGCTATGTTGTCCAAGGGTAAGTGACAAGGGCTTCTGGCTTTGGAATGCAAGTCCTAAAGCCCAGAAAAGAGGAGGAAAAAAAGGTAGGAAACAGTGTAACAGCCTTCTTTCTGTGAAGTATGAGGCAGAAGACTCTTGGGTAGTTTTTCCGGTAGGATAAGATATGGAAGGTGCTACTCGAAATGATGAGGGTCCAAGTTCAGCATGACATGGGCTTCTAAACCTGGCCCTTGATGCTGCTCATCAAGTCTTGCAGAATTCACATTTGTTTCTAACATACTTGTTTTTCCTCCAAACTTTTACTTTGTAGCAGTGTGTTTTCTGCTATCTAAATTGTACTTATTGTTATTCTAATCACTTTTGAAATCTGAAACTTTCCTGAAGATTGTGAAACATAAGCTTTTGGTTTTCTACGTTTACAGCTACTCCTATTGGTGGTTCCACAGTTAGTCTTGTGTTTTGTTGGGAAGACTTACATTTCTGGTGTGAACCTCTTCCACGACGCATTTGATGAAGTTCTTAATACTTGGGTGTGTCACCCAGATACAGTCTTTTAGGTAAGCAGACTCTAAAGCAATGAGTTTTTAAGTGGCTGACTTACAGCTATGTCTTGTGACCAGTGCGACTACTGATTGCTTGTGTAATGTTAAAAAGTGGTATGAGTACATCAGAAGTGTGGGAAGAACTGGCAAAAAAAATATTTCAAGACAGAACATTAAAATTGGTTCATGATGCTCGAAGGCAACTATTGAGTAACGGTGAATGAAAAGTGTCAGATTTTAGTTGTTCCTAAAGTGCAAGTGTAAAAAAATTAGCATGGGGAAAGAAGTATCAAATAAAAGGAGTTTTTTCTATGTTGATGGCTACTTCCTGGATGTGATCCCTTGATTTTGCGCTGAAGTATGGAGAAGTTTGTTATTAAATGAGAAAACATTTTTTTACTCATTAAGCTTTGAACTGCTGTGTGATTTTTTTTTCCCCTTGAAGCCTTGTGCTTGCACAGGATGAATTTCTTGTAACATATGTCTTGATCTCTCACTCTCTGGATGACATTAAATACCCCTAAATAATGGAGAGCTTCTGCCAGGAGAAGACCATGAAGTTTGGCCAGAAAACACAAGTCCAAAGCAGACTATTTTCCAAAAGTCCATGACATCTTTGGATAAAGGATAGAGGGAATTCACATAGGCCAAAATTATTTCCATATTTAAAACTGGAGACACTTTGAACTAGAGGAGACACTGTGAATTGGAAAAATCAAATATTTTGTCTTTTACTAAGTAGCATTTGCCTTGATGATAAAATAGAAATATTTCTAGTGTGATTTCGTAGTCACAGTAGTGCAACACAGAGCATAACTACTACAATTAATTCACTTTAATTAGATTTAAAAAAAATAATTGTTATGGAAGGGGTCTTAGAAATGCGGATTTTTCTGTTGCCCTTAATTTTCATCCATGCTAGAGAGTGGGCTATTATAATACACAAATTTTAAGTCCAGCTAAAGACTTCAGAAAATTAGATTAGTATATGGTAATGGCAGATGAAAAATGAAGTTTTCATTAAGCTCAGGAAAATAAAAATTCATACCTTAAATTGTGCTCTGGGTGTATTAGCTTAGTATTAATTTTTTTAATAAGACTTACTAAATTAACTTCTCTTTTAATTAAAGATAAATATATTTAATGGAGATTCAGGAGCTGTTTGCGTTTTTCTGTAGGGGTATGATTTTTTTAAAAAGGAATAATAGTAACATTTTTCTGCTTGGATGTAGCATAAGAGGACCAGATGGTTGATATAAAGGGACCATAAGTGTTATCCTCCAATATCCTTTTCCACAGCATATGATGTAATTTTAATTCAACATGTTATTCTGTCTTGTGATACAAGAACAAATTAGTAATAATTGTCAATTTTTCAGAGATCTGCTTGACTTTTTAAATCAAGATTTAATTTCTAGAAGCCAACTTTTTTTCCAGGCTTGGCACTTCGGTTGCAAGTAGAAGAACTTACTGAGGTCAGTTTTGTAGTTAGGGTAAAGGCACAGCTGAATGGTAGCTCTTGCATTCTTTATTTAGTGCTTTTATCCATTTAAGAAACACTGCAGTGTGGCTATTGAGAATGTTAGAAAAAACTAAAATGGTGGGGTTTTTATCTTCTAGTTTAAGCATTAAGGCAGAAATTTATATGATGCTATATTAAAGATATTGTTTATAGAATCAGAATATGGATGTGAATTGGAAATAGGTTTTCTAATTTTAGCTCTCATGCTGGCTTGCAGTGTTCCTAGAAATAAGAGTTAACTGTCTGAGATGAAAGAATAGAAGCATAAACTGAGGATCTCTGAATATTTGTCCAATGGCAAAACCCCCAGAAAAGACTGGTACTAAGCCTATCTAGCTTTCCTAAGAATTCATCAAGTCATTTCCCTTAGCTGTCCCTGATGTAAGTACGAGTTTTCTAATTCCCATTTTGGCAAATAGAAAGTTTTATTTAGGTACTAAAAGTAATAATGGCTATATAGGAATTGCTGTTTAGTCTGTTTCAGAATTTCATTGTTTACTTTCCCTTGAACTTTATTTTGCAATTATAATCTTGCCTTCTGCCATTGTTGTATAAACAATCGTGCTACAGCTATGCCTATGGCATTTCTCTGAGCAGTCTGTCAGTGTCATCTATCCTAAGACAAATTGTCCTTGGTTTACTCTTACAAATACTTATCTAGAACGGTTAATTGTTATTAGGCATTTCCTTGCTTGAATTAATTCCCTTTTTATTATATTACATTCATTGAGGGATTGCTTTGAATTTTAACAAGAATTAATAGCATTTGTAGGAAATTTTATTGCTAGAAGTTGTGTGAATGACTGCAGCATTTACTAAAAATGTGAAAAATAGCATCATTTTTCAAAAGCATAAATCATGTTAGTAATAGTTTCCATCATTTGACATAATTAATTTGTACGAATAATACCGTTGTGGTGCTGATTTTATCTTTTTCTTTTTTTTATTACTAGATATAAGCCAGTTTAGGATTTCTGTATTTGGAGAGAAAAATGGAAATTGAAGACTAATGGAAATTAGACTGAAGACTAACTAGAATTAATTCTATTACATTCTCTTTTGTGTAGAAGTGTAGTGTATAAAGGCTGGTGATGCATCAGTTTTCTTCACTATTTATTTATTTCTCTTTTCACTGTTGTGTCATGCTAAAGAATGGTTGGGTTTTTTTTCCTGTGATGTTATATCCTTTGGGATGGGGTTGGATTGGGTTATGGGGAAGTTTTTTTTCTTTCTTACGTACTATTCTCTGTTATTTGGAAGAGAATTTTAAGTGGCTGTAATGACTTTACTGCAAAAAAATCCCCGGCAGCGGCAGCTCACTATACACCAGTAGTGTGCTTGTTTGGAAGGTAATGAGAAGGTTAGTGTTCTGCAAGGTCCCCAGGCAGTGCTTGAAATCAGGTACTGAACAGGTGAATTCCTGTGTTACGCTTGACTTTGCTGTCTGGAAGGCAACCTGAGTAAAGAGGTTGCTGTCTACACCTCCTAGACTTAATTCTCTGATCTTGTGCTTTGTGTTTTTTCAGCCTACTGACTCTCCATACATTCCATTCTTGCATTGTCTTTCATGGGGGAATCCAGTTAAAAATAGATCCATTGCTTTCTCCAGCCTTAGTCATAGATCCAGGCCTCTTTAAAGAGGGAACTTCAGCCCTCTTTTGGCCTATGTATAGCTGTGGTGGGTAGCTTATGGTGTAACAGTATTCACTGTGTTCAGAGAATGCAATGTAACTTTCAGTCAGTACACTAACTTCATATTAATTTCTTATGTTCTCTTCTCTTCCAATGTGTTGAAATTCATCAGTTGCTTTTATCCTCATGAGCTGTTAAATTTAAACTGTGTGTATTGTACTTAGAGTGGGGAACAAGTGAATATTCCCTGAGTATTTATGTATTAATTTTTATTAGGTAGCTACTGCGGGTTCTTGAAAGGAACTAGACCTTTCCAGCATTTTAATGTTACCAGTTGGTCACTGGGTTTCCATTTCCAGTTGTCTCATGGATTAAATGATTCTGTAGGTGAGTAATCTTTCTTAAGGAACAAGAGATACATTTTTTTTTCACTCCTTTTAAAGTTTCTCTCTTTCAGCTGCCTTTCCCTCCTCATTTGTCCCAGTGATTGGCCCAGCAGCTGGAGCGCCTGACTTGGCTGTCTAAATTTGGTCAGATGTCTTTTGGGACTGAGAGTGTGGAAGGATGTTGTCTAAATAGTCTTCACACTTACTCCATTAGATGCATAAATGAAGTTTGTTTGGTGACTCCATTGTGTGTGTTTGGTATGGACCCTTGGATTTTGCAAACTCTGTCATTTTTATTTTCAGAAATCTTAAACATATCTGAGCTGCTTTTATTCATCTGGGATGTGAGCATCTGCTGCTGCTGGAAGAATGGTACTCTCCTTTCCCTTTAATGGTCTTTCACATATTCCCCTATGATTTTTATGTGCAGTCTTATAAATCTTGAGAGTTATCCCACTTTAAATTACATCAAGGCAACCTGGTGTCTCTGTTGGTTTTCCAAATTAATGAGGATGTAGACATTGCACTTTTTCTTTAGTAGTAGTAGTAGCAGTATAGTAAGTAACTATTACATGTTATTTCTCTGTTGGCTTTTTTTTTCCTTTTTAAATTTCTTTTGCTCTCCAGTTGGGTTAAAGGATCTGGTCATTTTAGCCTATCAAAAATAATTTAATTTCAACACAGTTTCATAATTTTGAAATATTTTTTCTTGAATATTAGTGGCTTAATTCCTGTTTGGGTAACTCTAAAGTAATCCTCTTATTTACTCTTATGTCAGGTTAAATATGAGGTAGATTTCCCTTTGACACAATTGTACAATTGCTATTTTTTGAGCATCTGAGGATTTAGATCAGTGCAAAACTATATTTCTTTCAGAGCAATATAATATATTTCGCAAAATTGTGGTAATGACATTCCTGCTCCATTCAAATACATTGGTATGTGGGTTTTTCTGTACTGCAGGCTTCAGGATAATAAAGACCTACATGAAGTAGCTTAGATAACAGAGGTGCAGGGGGCATGGTAGCATGGAGTTTGTGTGCAGTAATGAAGCCTGCATCACATGGGTTTCAGTAAATTATTGGAGGGTAGCATATAATGCACAGTAACTGTGGAGCTCTAAGCCACAAAAAGCCAGTTATGTTTTGGGGTGGCACAGTATAAAAGTAGATTTATAGTAAAATGAGGTAGGAACTTGAGACCTTGAGAAAAAAAATAGGATAGCTATTTTTTATTCTGTATTTCTGTGATCTTTAGTATTTAGCTCCTATCACCTTCTTTCACAGCAAGTTTCAGGACAGGGAGGAGAAGGAATTGAGATTCCTTCTTCTTTTGCCTTTGTTGCCAGCAGTAGTGAAAGGTGTAGTAAACCACAATTTACAAGCCATTATGTCTGTAATGATACTGGTCCATCTATAACGAAGGCATGAAATTCATTGTGTTCATTGTGTTCACATCTGATTTAAAAACAGGCCTGGTAATTCTTATGGACGAGTCACTGACAAGGGATCGCCCCAAATCTTTGTTTTGCTGCACGGCATGCGGTTGCAGTTGCACAGAAATGCATATTGATGATTTGTCTCCAAAGCTGTGTTAGACCCAGGGCAAAATTAGACTTTATTAACTTAATACAAGTAGTGAGAAGTTTTAATCCTGTTAACAAGTTCTTGAGGTGTAATGTTATTGCTCAGAATTCAAGCATAATGTTTGGGCAGGTTTTTTAAGTTCAGCTTTAAGAATGGAAATCATAATCACTCAAGTCCTTTTGCCCTTTTTAGCAACCTTCCACTGATTCTTCAGTGGTCAGTGTAATCTCCAGGGAGAGGAAAAACAATTTTTCCATGGACATACTGCAGAAGCACTTGAACGGGACGATGTCACTGTTACAAACATGCAGCCCTTCAGAGTGTTCTCATGGGATGCTTGGGATTTGAGACCTTGTTCTTTTCTTGTAGTGTAGTTTGTTGTGGCACAAGCTTTGTTCTGTGGAAAAATAATGGAAGGTAAATGAATTTTTACAGCTTCTGTCCTTCACTGAAAATGCTGAAGAACCATTATTTTTATTCTTATTTCCTTAGTAATGTGTGTTACTAAAAAGAATCAAGAATTCACTCTACAGAAATTGTTGGCAAAGTCAAGGAAAAAATACATGTGGGTACCTAAGGCATGGTGTAAAATCTTCGTAGTACTAGACACCTAGTCATCCCATGTTCATAGATGTCTAAATTATTCACCAGGCTGTAGGTGTCAGAGACAGGATTATGTGACCCTGTGATGTAAACCAGAAGAGCTTCTGCAAGGAGTAAATCAAATACTGCACTGTACTACCATAAAAGTAAGTTCTGCTGAAGACAGATAAGCAAATAAAGGCCTTGTCTGCTAAGGTCTGGGACAGTAGTCAGATATTCTGAACAGAACAGAAACTGTGAAGGTTATGTGAAGCTTATGCCTTTTTGATTGAAAAACTACTTACAAGAATGGCTAAATTTGTTGCTGTTGATGTGATAAGGTGCAGAAAGCTGTACAAGATTTCCAACAAGCAGGTAACTAGCTTTTTGCTCAAATTCCTTATTTGTGGCCGAAACAAGATGAGCTAGAGATTTGCTTGAGCTACTAGAGAAAGTTAGCTATTTTTTTAAAAATCCTGAATTATGAAGGCAGTGTAGGTTGAACAGGAGAGCTGAGTCTTAGTTGCTGTGAATTTGGCTTTTCTGCCATCCTGCCAGTTTAATCTGTTTTCTCAAGTAATGTCACCGAAGTGCACAATTCACAGAGTGTTGTCAGCATCTGCTTCAGCATGTGGTGGTACTGTGATAGGGTTTACCATACATACAAGCTTGAGCAAACAGTATAAGGATTGTAATAATTATCAACCCAACTTTAATTAAAAGTAGCCTTTGTTAGCTTGGGTGCCTTAAAATTTAGATCAAGGGCATGTCATTTTACCTTGCTTTACATTTGCATCTGGAAAGTGTGTATGTAGAGAATATATTGTACAATATTTATATTTTTCATATTTTATGTATTGTATCGTATGACACAATCCTGTGTCATGCACTATAGCATATAGTGTTATCTATTTTATCGTTTACTGATAGTAAATAAATACATGCATATGTAATGTAAACTGTGGCTTATAACAACATTGACTTCAAATTATTTGAAGCCTGCAGGGCTGCACTCTTACCTTGGGACTGTTCCAAAACTAAGAGGACCAAATCGGTGTGCTGATGGCAAGAAGCAAGGGAATGCTCCATCACTGTGGAGAGAGAGCTGTCATGTTTCACCTCCTGTGGGAATGTGTAGGAGAGAAGCAGCAAAGCAGGGTACAGCCCTTGAATAAGTTAATATGTGCTGTATATTTGGTGGAAGAGTGTATGGCAGTAGGTTTTGGGCTGAACTTTTTACAGTAGCTGAGCAGTAAAAACATTCTGGACAGAGGTTTGGTTTCAGTTATGAATTTAGACTATGTCAGCTTATTAATTATTTGAATCAAATATAGCTGCTGTGTTATATTTGAAAAAGAGAAGAAACCCAAAAATTAAAAGCCAGGTTTTCTACAAGGTCTTCAATTTTCAGGGTATTTGGTACAGTTGTGAAATCACAATTTTCTAGTAGTTCCTAAATTTAATGTTTAGGTCTTCATAAAACTTTGAAAAAAAATTGCTCCCTGAGAAAAAGGACAAAACCTTAACTAGAAATTCAGTAAAATTAATTTCACAGCAAGGAAATAGCTGTCTTTCATTTTATATTATTTTTTAATTTTATTTTTTTAAGTTAGGGTTATGCATAAATTTAGTTTGTAGAGGAAAAAATGGAGTATTTTTGGTGGCTCAGCATTGTCTAAGCCCAGCATCTTGATGTTATTGGTTGCTGTAAGAATTAGTGCTCTGGTATAGATGTATTTTACTGCTAACATAATTCCTAGAAAATTGTATGCCTGTACTGCAAGGCTATATTTTCTTCTCTGTGGGCAAGTAATGGATTTGAAATATTTATCTGTATACATGTTTTAAGTTTTTCACCTTATTTTCCTAAAAGTACTCCTGTCTTTCTGTTGTATGCATCGAAGCCTGGGAATAGCTTGTAATTATCTGACCTTTATGAAGGAGAGGAATACTGAAGAATGTGACATGAGGAAATACAGGTATTTCTGAGTCAAAAAGCCTGTGGACTTAAGCTTTCAAGGCTCTTCATATCTTTGAGAAATCTCACCATTGTCAACAAAGGCAAAAGACTTCAGCATTCTGCCACATTCTGCCATTACAGATATCCAGCCATTTGTTTGTTTTGTTAGGCAAAAATGTTATTTTCTTGATGTGAACTTGTGTCCAGTTCTGGGCTCCCCAGTTCAAGAAAGACAGGGAACTGCTGGAGAGGGTCCAGCAAAGGGCTACAAAGATGATTAGGGGATTGGAGGATCTTTCTTATGAGGAAAGGCTGAGGCACTTGGGTCTTTTTAGTCTAGAGAAAAGAAGACTGAGGGGGGATCTTATCAATACTTACAAATACTTAAAGGGAGGGTGCCAGGTAGATGAGAGTAGTCTTTTTTCAGTGGTGCCCAGTGATAGGACAAGAGGTAACGGGCACAAACTTGAACATAGGAAGTTCCATCTTAACATGAGGAACTTCTTTTCTTTGGGGGTGGCAGAGCACTGGCACAGGCTGCCCAGAGAGGTTGTGGAGCCTCCCACACTGCAGACATTCAAAACGTGACTGGATGCCGTCCTGTGCAACCTGCTGTAGGTGTCCCTGCTGTGGCAGGGGGGGTTGGACTTAGATGATCTCCAGAGGTCCCTTCCAACGCTGACCATTCTGTGATTCTGTGAAAAGGCCAGTCTATCCTTTAACATTACATGTTACTAATGCACATTTTATTTATCAAAACCTAAAATAGCTGAAATGCAAAACCACCCAAACTCTAGTGTGTTAGTTGTGGCTGCTGAATTTAACATGGCTTTAGCATGAGCACAGTGATTTATGTATTTAATCACTTGTAAATTAAGTCTACATCTCTCAAACGAAATGCAGAGCAAGTGCGTATGTAGGATCTTAGTTTCCATTCCTTCATTTGTTAAGGTGGAAAAAAACTTGCAGGTCTGTTGTGAGAAGGAGAAAAGTTTTAATATGTGTGAGATGTTCACTGTAGCTATGATCACTGCAGAAATGCATATGAAAATCCCTGGAGGTATTTAAGGGTCATGTAGATATAGTGCTTAGGGACGTGGTTTAGTGGTGGTCTTGTCAGTTTTGGGTTAATGATTGGACTAAATGACCTTACAGGTCTTTTCCAATCTAGGAGATTCTGTGGTTCTGTGAAAAACTAATCTTTGTTACTTCAGAGCATAATTTAAGGGATACACAGTAAGATCTATGGAGAAAAAACGGGTAGCGAGTAATTTTTCGTTTACGACTGCAGTTCATTTTCTGCCTGCCTGGAAGTGTCAGCCCTTTTGAAGAGATATATACCCATGTTCGTATTCTACAAGTACACGTGATCCAAACTAAGGCTGCATTAGGAACGTACACACTGGTATTTCTGAGCTTTGGGAATGTTGGACTTTGCAACTACAGTCTTTAAGTGTTACATAAAATGTTTTGTCTTTTAACAGCGCTGTTTTGCACAATAGGTTTTCCAAAAGGATTGCAGAAAGCAACCTCCCTTTCACTCAGTTTCTGCCAGATTTCAAGTATCTGCTTTCTGCTTGCAACTTTGCCGGAACAGTTCTCAAGAATTTTGATATGATAAAACAGTGTTTTGTTTAGTTGGTGTGACCTCGTCTGGCCTCCTGCCTTTCTTCCCCAGAAAACATTTATCCTGGGGTAGACACTGACAATTTCCATGCCGAAACTCAGTGGTGAAGAGCTTGATAAAGTTATATTCCAAGGGAGGAAGGGGTGAGCAAATCCCCTAATAGCTTATTAGTATTTTCTCTTAATACATGTGACTGGGCAAGTGGCATGACAGCAGCCAGGTGGCTGTATTGGCCTTTTATCCACAACAAAACAGCATCAATCCCTATATGCAATTCACAAATGAATTTCTAAAGTATTGTGTAGCCTTAGCATCCAGGCAACATCCACAGTATGTATCTTTGTACGCTCTTCTTTCCACCTTTTTCTTTCCAATGAATAGGGTGTTGGAAATGAAAGGGTTCCGTACACTGAATGAAATCAAGTTGATTTGTGTAATTTTTTAATCAGGATTACTTAGTTCTTTTAATAAATAAAAAGCAAAGGAAGAGGGTATAATAAGCATATAATATTAAATATGGTAAAAGCTAACTGTATCTATAAGATGGCTGGGTTATATTTGCTTCCAATCCATAGAGGTGAGATATTTAGTAGTCACTAAACTGAAATATTCTGCTGCTCACTCTATTTTGGTTTCCTGCCCATTGCTGTTAGTATGACATTTCTTTACATTTTGGAGAAAGTTTATGTTGAAGAAATTACAGTAAGAATCTAGCATTTTTAATAGACAGTATTACAATCAAAAATACTGTGAGTGTACAGGAGAGACGTTCCTGTCCCATCAGCATCTTTGTGGCCCTTCACTGGAGTCTCTCCAGTAGCTCCATCTCTCTCTTGTACTGGGGAGCCCAGAACTGGGCACAGTACTCTAGCAGTGGCCTTACCAGTGCTGAGGAGGGGAAGGATCACCTCCCTCTACCTCCTGGCAACATTCCTAATGCAATTCTTTCCCGTGGCATCCCAAGTCAGTCATTTCATGGTAGAAAATTATCAGATTTGTCAAGCATGTCTTCCCCTTGGTGAATCCATACTGACTGCTCCCAATGCCTCTCTTCATGTGCCTGGAAATGGTTTCCTGCATTAGTTGTTCAAGCACCTTCTCAGGGATCCAGGAGTGGCTGACCAGCCTGTAGTTCCCTAGGTCCTCCTTGTCCTTCTGGAAGATAGGACAGGTGTTGCTTTCCTCCAGTCACAGAATCTCAGAACCACAGAATTGTTAGAGTTGGAAGGGACCTTAAGGATCATCTAGTTCCAACCCCCCTGCCATGGACAGGGACATCTTTCACTAGACCAGGTTGCTCAATGCCCCATCCAGCCTGACCTTGAACACTTCTGGTGTGAGGCATCCACAACTTCTCTGGGCAACCTGTTCCAGTGTCTCACCGCCCTTATTGTAAAAAAATTTCTTCCTTATATTAATCTAAAACAGCACTTTTCCATTTAAACCCGTTGCCCCTTGTCCTATCACTACAAGCACTGGTAAAGTCTCTCTCCATCTTTCTTGTAAGTCCCCTACGTGTGTATTAAAAGGCCATAATAAGGTCTCCTCAGACCCTTCTCTTCAGGCTGAACAACCCCAGCTCTTCACAGGAGAGGTGTTCCAGACTTCGCATCATTTTTGACCCTTGTCTGGACCTTCTCTAACAGGTCCATGTCTTTCTTGTGCTGGGGACCACAGAACTGGATGCAGGACTCCAGGTGGGGTCACGCAAGAGTGGGGTAGAGGGGGACAATTACGTCCTTTGACCTGATGGCCATGCTTCTTTTTATGCTGCCCAGGATATGGTTGACTCTCTGGACTACAAGCACACATTGCCAGCTTGTATCCAACTTTTCATTGGGGCTGCTCTCAAATAATTCATCCCCCAGTCTGTATTGATATTGCAGATTGCCCCAACTGGCACTTCAGGCACCTCTCCCTAAAATTGTCTAAAGATTATCAAGAGCAGCCTCACCGTGATATCAGCCGTGTCCCTTGGCGCTTGTGAGTGCATCCCCTTTGGGCCCATGAACTTAGGTATGTCTGGTTTGCTCAAGTAGTCTCTGAGTCAATGCTCTTCCACCAAGGGTGCATCTTCCTTGCTCCAGACTTTCCCCCTGATTTCTGGGACCTGGGATTTCTCATGGATGGTCTTGCTCATAGAGACTGAAACAGAGAAGGCATTCAATACCTCAGCCTTTTCCATATGCTACGTCACCAGGTCACCTGCCTCATTCAGCAGTGGGCCCACATTTCTCTTTGCTGGTTGTGAATATAGGGAAGCCCTTCTTGTTGCCTTCGGTGTCCCTCACCTGATTCAGTTCCAGGTGGGCTTGCAAGGCTTGCTGGCAGGACTCCTCCTCCTGCAGCCGAGCACACCACTAGCCACTTTTGCCACAAGGGCACAGTGCTGACTGGTCCACCAGGCCCCTGGTGTCCTTTTCTACAGAGCTGAGATGGGTCACCCCCAGAAATGCTGCACAGGCTGAAGGGGTCACTACCTCCAGCACTGGAGGAGTCCTTGTAGGATGCAGGGCAAAAGCATTTGGGCATGCCCAAACTTTCTGGGGACATGCTGTTCAGTGACTTGTGGAAATATGCAAGGCTTATCCCAGGATGTCTCAGGGGAGAGAGACCCAAAGGTGGGGGAAGGGGATGGGTCCATCTGGGTGGGAGAGGAAGCAGCATGGAACGAGAGATGGAAAATGGTGGGCTCCAAGGAAACTTTGCGCTGCAAGGAACATCAGTGCCTGTCAGTGCATTAAAAAGAAGCATTTGGACAATGCCCTTCATAAAAGGTTTCAACTGTTGGTCAGCCCTGAAGTGGTCAGGCAGTTGGACTAGATCATCATTGTAGTAGCTCCCTTCCAACTGAACTATTATTCTATTCTATTCCCTTCTGTTCCATTCTGTTCTGTTCGCTTCCTTTCTAGCCTAGCCTATGCTTATGCCTATTCAATTTCCTCGTGTCCTTATTGTAAATTGGAATTATGATGGGCAGCTTCCAGTCAGTGGGGACCTCCCCAGACTCCCAAGACCTTTGGTAGATGATAGAGAGGGGTCCTGCCATAACATCCACTAGCTCTTTCAGTACTATGGGGTGAATCCCATCAGCACCCATGGACTTACATTCAGCTGATAAAGGTGGCCTCTTATGATTTCTTTGTCTGCAAATGGAAAGTCACTGTTTCTGCAGTTGTGGTACTCCAACTCAGAGGACCAGACAGCCCAAGTTCTATCATTAGTATTACAGACTGAGGCAAAAAATCATTGAATGTCTCCACTTTTTCTGCATCCCTATTTGCCAGGGGACCATCTTCATCAAGTATGAGTCCAATGTGTTTCTTGGACCTCCTCTTACTGTTAACGTACTTAACCCTTTCTTTTTGTCTGGCACATCAACAGCCAGTTTCAACTCTAGTTGAGCTTTGGTCTTTCATGTCTTCTCCCTGCATATGCGAACCACAGCTCTGTAGTCTTCCTGCAAAGCCTGACCTTGCTTCTAGAGATCATCCAATCTCTTTTTCCTCCTAAGTTCCAAGAGGAGGTCCCAGTTTAGCCAAGCTGGTCTTCTGCCCTGCTTGCTTGACTTGCTACACAACCGTATGACCTGCTCCTGTGCTTTTAAATGGTTCTTCAAAACTAACCGGCTCTTATGGACACTTAAGCCCTCAAAAACAGATTCCCAGGGGACACTGCTAAAGATTCTTGGGCAGCCTGGCCCCGGCAAGCTGGGAGAGTACAAGGGATGCATCGCTGGGAGAGCATTTGCGGTTGTCACACAAGAAAAGGAAGAGGCCACAGTCGTTGCCTGGCCTCGGGAGGGGCGGAAGAAATGCCCAGGTCCCTCAAGAAGGAAACCCTCCTAGGTCCCAAGGGTGACGTTTCCCCTCCCAACTCAGCTCTGCTGCTGTGAGCGTGCCTCCTGGGTGCCTCAGCTGCCTGAACCTGGCGGGGCTGGCAAAAATCCTGTGATAGCTCTGGGGTCACGCTCGGAGAGTTGCAACGAACAACTCCATGAGCACACCACCAGCACCAAAGGCCTCACTCAACACTCCAAACCTCGTGAACTTGTTCACGTGGAGTGCTGGCACCATCCGACTGGGTGAGACTCAGTGCCTGAGCACAAGCAGCAAGGGATGCCAGGTGACAGTCCATCACTTGGTTCAGTAACAAGTGGTGTCCCTAAGTAACAAGTGGTGCCTCTCAGGGGTCAGTACTGGATCCAGTCCTGTTTAATATATTCATCAATGACCTGGATGAAGGGATAGAGTGTACCATCAGCAAGTTTGCTGATGACACAAAACTGGGAGGAGTGGCTGACACGCCGGAAGGCTGTGCTGCCATACAGCGTGACCTGGACAGGCTGGACAGTTGGGTGGAGAGACACCTCAGTCCATCCGTTGGTGACAAAAAAACCCATCATTTGGGAACATGGTGACATCAGAATTCATTGCTTGGGGAACTGGTGACATCAGAACCCATTGCTTGGTGACATCACTGTCAATTGCTCGGGGACATCACAACGGGCCGTCGTTGCCCGTGGCACTCCCCTGGCAGTGCTGCAGCCCAAGCACACAGTTCTGGAGTTAGCACAACACCACTGCCCACTCCATCCCCAAATCTCTTGTCTTGTGCTCAGCATTGGTGTTTCACGCTAGTCACCAAGGCCTCGGCCGTGTCTTCCTAGGGCTCCATCAGGTTGCTCTGGCCATGGCAGATGTCTCCAGGCGCATGCAACAAGAGAGTTCATTGGATAACATCTCGTGCCTCCCTGAGAGTCTACAGTACAAAGTCCCACAGGCTCTCCCCACACCCCAGCACTGAGGGCCAGCCCTCTGGTCTCCCCTGATTTCTCTCATGGGGCATCAAAGTCAGCACTTGTGTCACTCTGGCAGGTTTTCTTCTGTGTTTCTCCCCCAGCCAGAGGGCACAAGGGTGATCCCCTCTGCTCAGCACCCATCAGGCCCCACCTGAGCACTACATCCTCTCTGGGGTCCTGGAGACAGGTTGACAAAAAAAAGGGACTCAGGGGAGGCAAGAAGGGTCTGTGGGGCTGGGGCTGGTTCAGCCTGGAGCAGAGAATGTGTTGGGGCACCTCACAGCACACCCTAGTGCCTATGGGGAAGGCATAAAGGGGGTAGGGACAGGCTCTTCCCAGCACTGCTGGTGGGAGGATGAGAGACGGTGGCATCTCCTGAAACTATAGATGTTCAGGCTGGAGATAAGGAATCAAACCCAAAATCCCTGTGACGATCATGCAGCACTAGAGTGGGTTGCCAAGAGAGGTTGTGGGAGACCTGAGGCTGGAGATCTTCAAGACATGAGCGGCCATAATCCAGAGCACAAGTGTCACAAGCCCATGAAGGGAAGCTTGCTGAAATCCTGGAGAAGAAAGCATTCCCTGTGGGAAATACAGCAAAGGTTTCCAAAAGTGCAACAGTTTCCAGAAGCTGCCATGTCAGAAGACTGCTTTCTGGTTGCATTTGGTTCAGCAGCTTTCACAAATATTTATTTGGGATGGGATGGGATGGAAGAGGAGAGAATAGTTACAGTTGGAAGGGACCTACAACAATCATCTTGTCCAACTGCCTGACCACTCCAGGGCTGACCAAACGTAAAGCCTTTTATGAAAGGCATTGTTCAAATGCCTCTTTTTAAGGCACTGACAGGCGTGGGGCATTGACCACCTCTCTAGGTAACCTGTTCCAGTGTCTGAATACTGTCTCGGTAAAGAAAGATTTCCTAATGTCAAAAGTCTGAACCTCCCCTGACTCAGCTTTGAACCATTCTCATGTACCCTGTCGCTGGATCCCAGGGAGAAGAGATACGGAGCTCTGTCTCTGCTTCCCCTCCTCATGAAGCTGTAGGGAGCAATGAGGTCACCTCTCAGCTTCCTTTTCTCCAAACTAGACAAACCCAGAGTCCTCAGCTGAGGTGAGGGAAGATGGAGGAACTTGCTGGGAGTCTTCACCACTGCTGACATCACCGGCACCCTCCTTGTGCCCACAGTCCTGGGACAGGCGCCAGTGGGAGCTGCAACAACGTGCAGCCAGGCTGAAGGGAGAGGAGCGCTGGAAGGGGCTGCCTTTGCCCAGTGCCCAGACCTGCATTTCTTCCCCACGCCAAAGCTGGCAGAGCAAGCTGAAGGTCCTGATGGAGCCTGCACACCTTGTGTGTGCGCTCACAGGAGCCCTGGAGAAAAAGTGTGGGCCCAGAGGCTGTGGCTGCTGAAAAGCATCGAGGTCAGGGGCTGTCACAGCCATTCCCTGGTCCCATTACAGGGGTGTTGGGGGCTGCCCCCAACAGCCGCCCAGCCGGGAAGGCAGATGGCCCAAAGAGGGAAAGGCTTTTCCAAAAGACGCTTGCCACCTTCTCGTGGCCTGTCGGGTGGGTTTTAAGCTCAGGCCTGTTGGGTTGTGTGACAAGAGGCTGGTGCCCTGAGCACAAAGGCCCGACAATGAGCAGCCCCACAGGGCAGGATGGAGCCCTGGTGAACTCCTCAGTGCCAGCGGAGCGCCCCGACTCAACGCCTGCAGGGACCGTTGTGGGAGAAGGACGTGGCCCTTGTTGCCAGAGGGAAAGCCCCCAAGATGACAGAGTGTTTGAGGTTGGAAGGGATTTATGGAGGTCATGTGGTCCAACGTGCCTGCTCATGCAGGCTCATGTAGAGCACATCGCCCAGAACCACGTCCAGACGACTTTAAAGATCTCCAGGTATGGAGACTCCACCAGCTCTCTGGGCAGCAAGTCTTTCCTGATGCTGGAGGGGAACCTCCCTCCCATTTTTCAGTTTGTGCACACTGGTGCTGTCCCCGGTCACCGCTGGAAATAGCCTGGAACCATCGCCTGTGCAGCCTCCTTTCACATATCTGTACAGCCACATGAGATCTGCCCTGAGCCGCCTTTTCTCAGGCTGAACAGTGTGAGGTCTCTCCACCTTTCATAGAATCATAGAATCATAGAATCATAGAATGGTTTAGGTTGGAAGGGACCTTGAAGATCATCGAGTTCCAACCCCCCTGCCACAGGCAGGGATACCTCTCACTAGACCAGGTTGCCCAAGGCCACGTCCAGCCTGGCCTTGAACACCTCCAGGGATGGGGCTTCAACAACCTCTCTGGGCAACCTGTTCCAGTGCCTCACCACCCTTAAAGTGAAAAACTTCTTCCTAATGTTTAATCTAAACCTGCCCTGTTCCAGCTTAAAGCCATTCCCCCTCGTCCTATCACTACATGCCCTAGTAAAAAGTCCTTCCCCAGCTCTCCTGTAGGCCCCCTTTAGGTACTGGAAGGCCGCAATAAGATCTCCCCGGAGCCTTCTCTTCTCCAGGCTGAACAGCCCCAACTCTCTCAGCCTCTCCTCATAGGAGAGGTGCTCCAGCCCTCGGATCATCCTTGTGGCTCTCCTCTGGACGCGCTCCAGCAGGTCCATGTCCTTCTTATGTTGGGGACTCCACAGCTGGATGCAGTACTCCAGGTGGGGTCTCACGAGAGCAGAGTAGAGGGGCAGAATCACCTCCCTTGACCTGCTGGCCACACTTCTTTTGATGCAGCCCAGGATACGGTTGGCCTTCTGGGCTGCGATCGCACACTGCTTGCTCATGTCGAGCTTCTCATCAATCATCACCCCCAGGTCCTTCTCCACAGGGCTGCTCTCCAGCCATTTTCCGCCGAGCCTGTATTTGTGCTTGGGATTGCCCCGACCCAGATGTAGGACCTTGCACTTGGCCTTGTTGAACTGCATGAGGTTGGCTTGGGCCCACCTCTTCATCCTATGGGAGATGCTTCAGTCTCTTCATTATCTTAGTCCAGCCTTTGGCTGGACCATTGCCAGTATTCCATTCCTCTCTTTAACTGGAGAGTTCATAATCAGACACAGTACTCCAAGTGCAATCTCAGCAGTAGTGCTGAGTAGAAGGGAAGGGTCACCTCCCTCAACTTGCTAGCAGCACTTTTCTAATGCAATTCAGAATACCAATAGCGGCCTTTGCCACAAGGGTGTGGTTTTGGCTCATGTTCAACTTGGTGTCCACCAGGAACCCCATGTCCTTTCTGCAGAGCTGGTTTCCAGCAGCGTGCATTGGTGCATAGGGTTGTTCCTACTCGGGGTGGACTTTGCAGTTCTCCTTATTGAAACTTCAGAGGTTCCTATTAGACCATTTCTCCAGCATGTTGAGGCCCCTCAGGGTGGCACAGCAATGCTCTGTTGTATTAGCCACTCCTCTCAATATTGTATTTTTGGTGAACTTGCTGTTGGTACACTCTGCTCCATCATCAAGATCATTAATGAAGATGTTGAACAGATTTGCACCCAGTAGGGGCTCCTGGGTTACAATGCTAGTTACTGACCTCCGACTAGACTTTGCCTCACTAATCGCCGCCCTCTGAGCTGAGACATTCAGCCAGTTTTTAGCCTCCCTCACTGTCTGCTCGTTCAGCCCATACTTCATCAGGTTCTCTCTGGGGATCTCTCTATGGGTAGGCATTCTGAAAAGTCTTACTTAAGTTCAGGTACACAATATCTGCTGCTCTCCCCTTGTCTCCAGTCATATTATTTCAGAAGGTTGTAAAGCTGGTCAAGCATGACTTCCCATTGGTGAATCCATGGTGGCTACTCCTGATCACCGTCTTGTCCTTCATATGCCTGGAAATGGTTCCCAGGATTAGTTGCTCCATTGCATTCTCAAGGATCAAGGTGCAGCGTACCAGTCTGTAGTTCCCATGGTCTTCCTTCTTGCCCTTCTTGAAGATATTAGTTACATTTGCTTTCCTTGAGTTCTCAAACACCTCTCCCAATTACCATGATTATTCAAAGATTTATCAAGAGTGGCCTCACAATGACATCAGTAGCTCCTGAGTTGTTTTAGGGTCATTTGTAAAGGTATGATAAAATTGTTTCTTTAAGTTAAGGAATTAACTTTATTTTTCCTTTGAAAATGCAGGAAATCTGTATTCCTTTCTATTTTCAACTAGAATTAGGTTGAAGCCATTAAAAATAGTCTTGTGTTTTATACCATTACAGAGTAAGTGTGCAGGTTGCACATTTGTACAGCTTGAATTGAATAGTCAACCCTCTGTCACTGTAACAGGACTGCAGTCCCACACCTCCCTGGTCCAGCTCACATTCCCCTGAGTCAGAAGCTGCGTCTGCTCACTGAAGCAGTGAAGTAATGACACCAGAAACATTAATATTTTGAAATGGTTTAGTGGAGTTCAGTTGGCTTACCTTCTGCTTGGACGGACATCAGACTTAAGCCAAGGTAAGCAGTGGGTATACACAGTCAAAAGGTGAGAGAGAATCATGGAGGGGGAAGAAAAGAAAGAGCTCTTATGTTTGATAGCAGAAAACTGTTAATTCAGTTCAGTAGTATGGAGAAAGTGTTCTCTAATAAATGAGACTGAACAGTGACGGGAACAAAGCAATTAAATTTAGGAAGGAGGAAGAATATGTAATGATTCAGAGAAGAAACACAAGTTTTAAAATCAGTAAGTTAATGACAGTGACAGTTCATTTAATATCTTTTAAGTGATTTTTGTCTTAAGGCAAGTATGTGAGTATTTAAGCATAGTAATAGTAATTGTTTCAGGTATATTTCAGTTAGTTTTGCTGGTAAGTCTATATTTAATTTTATTTTGACAATGTTTAAACACTGCTGAGAGATGTTACAGTGGTATAATTTACTATGTAATGAAGATTAAATAACAAGTTTTTTGTTTAACATTAAGCAAGTTTTCAGGATTACTGCTTTAAAAGCAGCTTGTTTACTGTATACACAGTGCAATGTAAATTATTGACACATTCTGGATATGCAAATCTTCATGGCTGTGCATCAGAATTTGAAGTATCAGCTCTCTTGCGAGTATTCTGGTTTTGTAATGAGGTATTGGTTCACTTTGTTGTAGTTCAGTTTTACAGAGCATGGCTTTGTTCATTCAGTGGTTTAGTCTCTTGCCTGCCAAGAGGATCCCGATGAGATCCAGTTTTCATTTTGAAGAACAGAAGCACTTCAACACTGCAAAACAAACGTGCTTTCAGAATTATTACCACTAACTGCTGGCAGGATGTCTGTCTTCTTTTGTCTGTTTCACTGCAAAATAGAGCATGTTTATACAGAAGGCTTTCTATGGTAACTTTGTTAGTATCAAAGATGCAGGTAATCCTTCTCCATTTCGCCACACCTGTGAACCTCTGTTTTGAAGAGAGGAGTGGTTATTTCTATCAGAGCACTGTCATCT
Organism: Pluvialis apricaria; assembly: GCA_017639485.1. Lineage (NCBI taxonomy): Eukaryota > Metazoa > Chordata > Aves > Charadriiformes > Charadriidae > Pluvialis > Pluvialis apricaria. The sequence continues at coordinate 51,399,000 of CM030044.1, read as the reverse complement.
CAGACAGTATTTCAGTATTCTGCAGCTCACAGAGCACATATATAGTACTGAAGAGTCTCAGTTCTAACAATACAAAATCATTGTATTGATTGGTAGTCATGAAGATTTCATACTTTTTGTGTTGTAATGTCACTGGAGAGGACTTTAGAAAATACGAGGTTACATAACAAGACATCTACTGTGAAACTTTAGACTTTGGCAATTGTAAGACAACGTAGCATTTCTATTATTGGTTTACCACATCATGAGGTTTTATATAAATGAGCAGTAAACAACAGAACTCAGTGACTGAGTCAGTGCAAGCATTGGGCAAATATATGCAAAGGTCAGTGTAACGTTAGTTTAAATGAACCTTATTTTCCAGTCCTTTAAGTTATTTGAGCAAGCACACTTACTTCCTTAGTTGTGTGTTATGCAATAGCATTCGATTTACAAAGGATTTTAATGTTTTGATTATATTAGGCACACTGGGAATCTTTTGTGTGTATACTGTCAAAAGGAGCTGGCACTAGATAAGAAAATAGGCAGAACAAACTAAAATTATAAAAACAGTGGTGGTTTTTTTTTTCTGTTTCTCCGAACTGAGACTGTAGGGAGTTTTTAACATCAGGTTATGGTGAGTTTCTTGACCATAGTGCTTCCAGCTGTTGCTTTAGAAAGGAATGCATGAACCACTTTAGTCTCACAGTACATTAATCACTAACATAGTGAGCTCGTTCTCCATGATATCACAAACAGAAATATGGCTCTGTTCCTGGAGACAACACTGTATTTTGAAAACAAGATATTTGTGCATTCCCTTGGAGAAAAACGCAGTTGTGTATGAAATCATTATGGCAATTATATTGCAGTTCGTTTTCAGCGTTCAGTTTCTTGGTAATGCTGTTTCCCATATAATCTGTAGAAGCATATATTGTGCCTTTAATTTCATCAATATGGGATGTCACGTGCCACAAGAAAAAAAAAAAGCAAACTTTTTAGTTTATCTAAGTAATTTCTATTGTGTTTTGTTCTTTCAAATGGTGTTTAAAATAGTGATATTCTTAGATACAGAATTGTGGTAGTTTTGGGGTTTCATAATTCTGAGATGATAGGTGCCTTCTATTTATTTGTAACGGTAGGTGATCTGATCCAATTAATAATGCTTTCTCCTTTGAAGCTATGCTTATATTCTTTTTTGTGTGTTATATTTACTTCAGTCTGCTCATTTATTAACATTTCTGCCTGAGAGAGGCCATCACTTTTGTTTCGGTAGCATATGTGCTCTCTTCATGCTCCTCTACTCCTACATACTCCTCTCTTCTGCCCCTCTACTCCGCTCTCGTGAGACCCCACCTGGAGTACTGCATCCAGCTGTGGAGTCCCCAACATAAGAAGGACATGGACCTGCTGGAGCGCGTCCAGAGGAGAGCCACGAGGATGATCAGAGGGCTGGAGCACCTCTCCTATGAGGAGAGGCTGAGAGAGTTGGGGCTGTTCAGCCTGGAGAAGAGAAGGCTCCGGGGAGATCTTATTGCGGCCTTCCAGTACCTAAAGGGGGCCTACAGGAGAGCTGGGGAAGGACTTTTTACTAGGGCATGTAGTGATAGGACGAGGGGGAACGGCTTTAAGCTGGAACAGGGCAGGTTTAGATTAAACATTAGGAAGAAGTTTTTCACTTTAAGGGTGGTGAGGCACTGGAACAGGTTGCCCAGAGAGGTTGTTGAAGCCCCATCCCTGGAGGTGTTCAAGGCCAGGCTGGACGTGGCCTTGGGCAACCTGGTCTAGTGAGAGGTATCCCTGCCTGTGGCAGGGGGGTTGGAACTCGATGATCTTCAAGGTCCCTTCCAACCTAAACCATTCTATGATTCTATGATTCTATGATTCATTCTGTCATGTAAGCTAAGTGTGTTTCTCTTACCTATTAACATTTTCTAACCCTTTCCTATTTTTTCCATGATCGGCTGCAGTAGAATAACTGTGTCTGTTGTGACTTCCGATGCTATTCTCTGTTTTAACATATTTGAAAGTCTATTTAGGTCCCCCATGTATCCTTTACACTCTAGTTCTGTGGGTTGCTTTGGGACTTTGTACCCCTGCCCATTTTCACTGTCAATGTTGTTCATCAAGTCATACTTCCTATCCATCTCTAAATTACACTTACTGTTTACATCATTGTTTTACAATGATGGATTGTTTTTATCCATCATTGCTTTGTCCTGTATAAAAACTTAACTGTTGGTTTTTTTTCATTTCATTTGGAGAAAATCCTTTTCCTGGACCTTTGTTTTTGAAGGTTATTCTTTACTGCACTCTCAAGTGCATTTGGTATTGCATTTGTCACACTGTATTTTTTTTATCAGTGATTGATGACTGGGAAGAGCTGTTCAAAGTTGTTTTTCTGGTGTCCTTTCTCCAGTCACTTTCATATTTATATTAGGCATTACTTTTCCTATTGTTCTGTGTTTATTCTTATTTTTCACTATTTTTTTTTGTAATTTTGTGGGGTTTTTTTTATTATTCTTGTTAAAACCTTGTCAGTATTCAGTGTCTTCTGAGATCTCTTTTTTTATCTTGTGTTTTGGTGTATTTTCTTTCTTTTGAGTTAAAAAAATTGCCATTTTATATTATGGTACTGTTTGTTGTAGTCTGCATCAGCATAAATTCTGCTCAGATCACATTCCAGAAGGGTGTCAGTCTTTTCTGATGGTGTACATATATACACCTCCAATTCTGTGCTGGGGAGCAAACATAGAAGAAAGATCTATTCCATCTATGATTTTTTTTCCATTCTTTTTTCCTCTTGTTTCATAAAAGGGGAAGAAGATTTTCTATAACTAACACATTTCTCGTCTGTACACTGACTGAGACTACCTATAGTCTTAGCCTGTTTTTTCTTCCATGTTTTCCTAAATCCTGTGTACTCTCAACAGTCTTCTTTTAATTCATCATTTCATATTATTTGAGTCCATTCTAGAATCAGGGGCTATTTTGTCTTCCTTCTATTATGTCCTGCAAAGTATGTGTTTCTTTTTGACAACTGTCTCTTGATATGTGTACTTAAGTGCTTTTTTGTTACTAACTCTAGGAAGTAATTTTTCTTTTTTTTTTTTTTTTTTCCCTCTGGGAGAATAACCTTTCAACTAAGTCTGCTTCTGTGTTTTGTCCACTCTACTAATATTCTTTCCATAAAGTTAATTGGATCAGGATATGATTGTAGATTTTTTTACACCTGTCTTGTGAATCTCTAGTACTTTACATGTTAAGTAGCACTGACTGAGATTTCATAACATGTTTAAACCTAAATTCTAATCACTGGTTGTTCATTCATGTGCTTGTTCCAACAGCATCTTGAATTTCAGTTAAGGCTCTGTTAGTAGGTTGTTGCAGGGCTGCTTCTTTTTGCTTTCTTTTTGTTTTTTTTTTTTTTTTTTTTCAGCTGTGCTTCATATATAATGGGAATTCCAAGTGTTGAATGTTTTTCCTTTTGCTGTCTCCCCTGTGGTGATTCTCACTGTTAGCTGCAAACACTATTTTGCCATCTGTAAAATGTTTGTTTGCACAAAAGTGTAAATTACAATGGAATGGTATTTTTACCCCAAATATATTTTGATTAAAAAAAAAAAAAAATCCCTACAGTTCAAACTGTAGCTATTTAGGTGTTTTGGGTTGGTGTGAGTTTTTTTTTAGTCTTAGCTCTGACTCATCAGAAAAATATCATCTGGCTGGCTGTTCCTTTGAAAACGTAGCTATGAGACTATTCATAGCATTGTGCATATGTGAGAGACAGAGAGAGTGATTTGGTTTTTAGGCAGGCTCATTAAGCATTCCTCTCCACCCCTTCTTCTGACTTGTCCCTTTAATCAGCTCCAGCAAACTGCTACTTATGGGAACTGAATCACAAAAATGTTGGCAGTTTTTCTTCTAGTGGCTTAATCGGGGTCATGTTCTTCCCAACTGATGTCAGAACAACCAGACAAGAAATTTAATAAAGATCAGGCTCAAAGTTGGTTGCCCAGATGCTTATCAAACAAGACCATTTGTGAGGATTTTAAAGGAGCTCTGAAACTCATCAGTCTGAGCAACACACAGAAGGAAAGTCATGGTTTTTTGGGAATAGTTTCTAAATGTTCAAATGAGTTATTGACAATGATTCTACAGATTTTTAACACAGTCTTCTATCATACGTGATCTAGCTTATTATCCTGTGAAAGATAATGTAATTATACAAAAAATCTGTGACTGGTCACAGGGAAAAATATAAATACGTAACTATAAAAATAAAACACATTGCTAATAATATGTGGTTTATTGAGAACTATAGGAAATCAGAACTGCTTAAAATTTTGTAGTTGTGAGCAAAAAGCAAAAGTTTCCTACTGTTTCCTCTCTTATTCTCTCCAGCAAGGCTAGATTGCTGAAATATTGTGATAGTTAATGCAATACATAAGATAGTATTCTATTGCTCAGGTATTGTTTAAGTAGAAAAAAGAATGAAGATTATAAAGATATACTTGAAATCTCTTTAGTTAGAAGTGTATTAAAAACTTGCATGTTCCACTGAAATGTTTTAAATTTGATTTACTAGAACATAGTGAAGGCTATATTATAGAAGTTTTTTTAAACATTTGGGGTTTTTAAAATTTTTTTTTCTAATTGCCAATAGCCTCAAGTTTTAGCAGCAAAGCGCTTTGTATTAAGGCTTTTATTGAATGGAAAAAAGACTCAGAATGTGTTTCAGGGAAGAATTTTTTTAAAGCCTACTTTGTACGTGTGTTTTACACAAATGTATCTTTGAATGCTGTGTCGAGTGGAAGTTAGATTTTTACTTAATTCTCATTGCTGGATATTAAGATACAGCTATATTTATTTTTTTCTTCCCACTATATTTGGTTGCTTGGTTATTTTGTATGATTATTGTAGAGTAGCGTAGTTGGCAGCTGTGAGGTGTGAGATGGCAGGCCTGAGGGTCAGTACTAAAACAAGCACCGCGTTGTTCAGGTAGGTAAGCACCATCAAGAGAGGTGCTTGCTCAGAATTTTCCTTAAACAGTGTGTAATTCACTTCATGGTGTTGTGAGAGGGAGCCTCTAAGCTAGTTTGAGGTGCTGCTGAATAGCTGCAGTTAGTCATCTAAAACAGTTCTAAATCTTAAGAAACTTTATGCTTAAGGTAAAATTAAGGAACTGTTTCTGCTCTTGAAAAATATATGACTACATTTGTATCTGTATCTATTCTAAAATTTGTGGTGCTTGAAGATATTGTGCATTCTTTTTCAACTATCAGAGTAGAGGGGAAACTGCAATTACTGTTAGATCATGGCAAACGTCTAGTCGTTTGGCTTGAATTTTAAGGTATGCTTATACCTTGAAAAAAACAAAGAAATGGTGAGAAATATCGTATTCCTGCTTCTTTTCTTTTTTTCTTTTTTTTTTTTTTAGTCTTTAAAATTTTCATGGTATCTTTTAAATCATGGGGCGGGAAGAGGAAACAGAGGAGTAGAAAATGTTTTAGAACAAATGAAGTATCTGTTCAAATCCAGAATAAATGGTTTTGAATGTTAAGAATGTTCAGCTTAAAATTGGGAAATTTCAGAAAAAAAATTTCTCACTAGAGCAATTTGTTGGAAACAGTGAAACAGAGGTGGTTTTGTTGTTTTGATACAATTTGATAAAATCTTCGTGAACTGAGAAGTTGATTTGCTATAAGTTTCCTTATTTTTAATTCATGAAATAGTTTTAGGTGGAAATTTCATGCAATTCTACTGAAAGTTAAAGGCTCTTCCTTGGTTTACATTTCTGGGCTGGGAGCTTTGTTGAACGCACATCCACATTTTTGATAAGTGTATTGAAATGTCATCTAATATTTGTTTTGCTCACGTGTAGTCCAGTATAACTTCTGAAATACTTCTATTTTCTGAAGATTGTTAATTTCTCACATTATTTTTGATAAATTATTGCAGGATTTTTTTGAAGTACTTGTTTCTAAAGATGAATTGAGTCTTTCGGTTTAGCATGATGTATTCTGAGAACCAGCCTGGCTCTTTACATGGGTTGCAACATTATGAGGTTGAGGTCTGGGCTCTGTTACATATCTCCTTTTGTCTTGAGTATTGGTTTAGTTGGATCATCTCATCTCTTCTAATTAAGGTATTTCCTCTCTGGAGAATTATGTTTCATTGTAAAGAGTTTCAAATTTTCTCTCTGTATAAAACATTTGAAGTATGACTACTTTTACCACTTACTCTTTCTACCCTCTTTGCTTTATCTGTCTATATTTTTTGCAGGGAGATTTATCTATCCTGTTTCTCTTCACTATCAGGTTAGCTACAAGATACGGCAACTCAGTTTTGCAGCTCTCTCTTTTGCATTCTTCAAGTATTCTTATTTTTGAACCTGGAACTAAATGGAGTGGGGTTTCATTCATTATTTATTTATTCTGAAGGGCAGTCTGTAGGTCGAGTAATTTCTTAAATACATGTCAACCCACATCAAATTTAAAGGAAAACTTCCTGTGGCTTAGTTTGGCGAATAGTTTGGTGAATATCTTGAAAAATATTAATAAAATGCTTCAGATTTTTATATCTTGTTTAAGACTGTATTAGCACATAGAAGGCACACCTGAGATTTTTATGGCAGCTGTAGGGAAAATTACTGTAACATTCTCCTGATAAAAGAATATGCAAGCAGCAGAGTTAAATGAGCTGGCTGGAGAAGGAGAATGATTTATTCATCTGACTGTTGTATTGAGTTTTATGACAAAGTGAAGAACTTCATGTTTTCGTTTTGAGGCTTTTTCAATTTAACTTCAGCTTTTCTTAATGTATGTCCTTAGGGTACCCGTTTGCCTTCATCCTCTCTATTTTCTGTTTGGTTTGGGGGTTTTTTTTCTCCCCCTCTTATGGAAAAAACCCTAAACTTGCAAATATTGTCCCTGAACGACTGAAAAAAACATCCTTTGTTATTAGCTGAAATGGAATACTATTTTTGTATTTTGCGTTATAATTTGTTTTTCCAGGTGTTGTGGTTGGAGAATTTCAGAGGCAGAATTTTTTATTACTTTCCAGTGGAATTACTGGTTAGAAAGAGTGCTATTGCAACTGCTGCTGCCCTCCAGTTATGGCAAGACAGAACTATCACATATTAAAATTTTATTACTCTTCACTTTACCTGCCATTTTACTATAATATTCAAATATCCCAGATTGAAAAATGATTTAACATGAGTGAATATTCAAATGTCTTGTAGCAAAACCAAAAATGCACAGTACCTGTACTATGTACTGTAAACTTTATCTCCTTGGAGCATTCTGCTTGATCTTTAAATTTTGATTTAATTTTTATGTTATTTAATAATTAGGATTTCCTTTGCATCTTAAGACGGTATTTTAGTTCCAAAACAAATAGGGCTTGGAAGTGTAGCTTTGCAGGAAGTGTGTATTCACAGTTCCTGGAATATGTGTAATGTTACCAATAAGAAAATACTGAAACTTGAAACTTAGTATGCTATTGCTAATATTTGGTACTGCATGTTTAGCATAATGCTGTTGTATTGACAGAATATACCAATTGGGGTAAGTCAGACTTCTTATATAGTTGAGTGATAAGCTGTGAAGAAAAATATGGTTGTGCAACTAAGTCCTTGGTAACAGAGCTATGAAGCCAGAGCCTATGCTGTTGCAATCACTCACAGTCAAATAGACGTGTTCACGGTACTTTATGTTGGAAAAATGAATATGGACTTTCATTATTTGGGATAGTTCTCACCAGCAACCTGTTTCTAATACTAATGTCAATCGATTTCTAATACTGGATCTTGTTCCGTGCAGTCATTCGTGCAAACACAAAACCAACCAACCAAAAACTAGTTTATACTTGATCTGTGAAAATGGATACAAATTCTTTAAATCAAATATGTGATGTAATGAAGGTTATCTCCACAGAGATTATAGAGAGTCTGTTTTGCCAAATCATTTACTTCATTGTTCTTTGCCAATGAACTGCACCCTGCATAGATTCACCAACAATTCACATTTCTTAGCCTTTCATTGCATAATACAGCACAGATTTATTTGGTGATGGTTAGCTATAGAACTACTTCTGCTTTGTATTACTGTTTCAAAATGACATATATTTCATTATTTAGAATTACTTTGGAGAAATTAAGTCCTCTCCAGGAAAACAAGTTCCCTAACAGTTGGATGACTGTGAATGCAATTAAAAAACTGTTTTGTTTTGTGTCTGTATTCATTTAAGGTATAAAATAAGCAGCGAGTGTTACCATTTTTATTTTGGTGTTGTCCTTAGGGATGCAATGTTTAGTGCATGGCTTAACTATGACAGGCTGCACAGATATTTAGGGTTTCCATTATTTCTTATTTCCATACAGGCAATATAAATGAGCACATATGCACAAAATCGATTTAAGGACAAAATATCCAGAGGCAGATCCAAAATCCATTAAAGTGGATAAAATAGATTGACCTCCTTTCAGTCAGATGCAAATTAAATTAGCAGTGTTAGACAAAAAGGAAATACCTTCACAGTACTTCTTTTTCATATCATCTGTTAGTAGACTGGTATGTTAAATAAAAAACAGTTTATACAGCAGTTAGATCTCTGTTATTGCTTGGTTCTGGTCTTTTGAAGAATAATAGGCACAGGTACCTGAATTTGATTCAGAGCAACTGAACAAGTCTGTTAAGTGTTGGCTCATGCTTTGAAAAAGTTCTGAAACTTCAATATAAATAGACTCCTGAGAAGAAACAAGGAAAAGTAATTCCTTTGCTTTTGAAATAATTATTACAAAATTTTTTTTCAAGTTTATAACTATGCATATAAGAAAATACTTTCCCATTCTGTCTCTTATCAGACAGCTTATTTTTGTTACAATCAATTCCCCTCCAGTTTCTACTGTCACTTCTGCTAGTTTTGGCATGTGGGTGGATCTGAAATCCTTTCTTCATGTCATTGTGTGAAATTAATTTTAAAATTTGTATTAAGATTTGTGTAACTATTTTTTAAATGCAGCCCGCTAGTTTGGTCAAACAATTATTTAAATTGTGATTCCAAGTTTGTGACCCAATTCACTTTCACACTGAGGAAACCTTTTTGAATAGCAAGTCAGTGACCCTGAGAAGCTTAATGTTAGCTGCATATTGCTTCTTTCCACAGGAAATGTCCTCAGCAAACAGGTGTTCTTTCCGTCTTTATTATAATCAGAATTAAGTTATTAACTTAAAAATAGGTGATTGGTTTTGCAGAGATAAAACATTGAATTTATTGAACGGTTCTGTTTAAAAGGCTGGGATGGAGCAAAAAACTATTAAATATACACTTCCTCTCTATCAGTATTGCTGTACTGTTAATGAGAAATTAACTCTGACTTGTAAAAATCTAACTTCATATCATGGATGTCAATAAATAGGAAGTTTCTCCATGTGAAGCTCTCTAATTATTTTCTTACTGTCCATAAAAAAATAGTATACATAAAAAACTTTTGACCCTATCTCTTATAGCATGAAGCTCCTAATCAATGATACTTGTAGCTTAATTTTGTTTTGGGTTGTGGTAGCTTAGTCCTTCATGTTAACCATGGGGAAGATACAGTAAAGTAAGAATTTGCAGTTTCATTTTCTTAAAATCTGTGTAATTTGTAGAGCAGAGCTAAAACTCTGGACATTGGTTGGTGGGATGGGAAAGGGGCAGCTGCTGGCTACTAACTGCTTGAGCAGGGTGTGTAGCCTCAGGCTTTAAGAGCCACTTTATCCTGATTATCTCCAAATAATGTGTCAGGAAATGTACACCAGAAGATTTTAAAGATGTTATATTTACTTGCCTGGATTTTTTTTTCCCCCTGAAAATTGTAGTTGGCCTCCTGAGCTCTTGCTCTACATATCGACTTGGCAGACACTTTACATTGACAGAGTTGCGTAAGCTGCATAGTTGCATTTGAGGGTTGTTGAGTTTGAGTTTGGTTTTTTTTCAGTGTGGATGGAATTCAGAACATTATCTCTGAAATAGTTTCTTTTAAGTTCCATTAGGAGTCTGCACATTTTGCGTTTGAATTGTAGTTGAGCTCTTTATTCTGCAGAATGTTGAGCATGAGTTTAAGCAGTTCCTATGCATAATGCTGTTCTTTGACAATTTTTCCAGTTTAATTTGGAAACAAAGATATGACTCCTAATTGACAGCATTTGTAAAAACCTTAAAGATGATGGAAGACAGTGCACCTGGTAATGAAATCCTAGAAAACCACTGCTGTAAGAAATGAGCATAATCAGAATCAGATTATAATGACAATACTAGTACTAAAGTAGATACACAGAAATATATTGTGTATTAACCCACCCTGACTCTCTGTAGCTATTCATACTCTTATCTGCTTCCAGTTCTGAAAAAATATATTACCTCATAAAAAAATTAGCTCGTGTTGTTTTAGAATTGGGCATGGCCACATCAATGGCAATATTTTCTACTGAACTTTCTATAAATAAAAAGCTAAAAAAGAAACTGAACAATTAATTTAAATTTGCTTTTTTATATTTTAGTTTTTTCCTCAGTACCGTACTAGTTTAGAAGAGTAGCTGATGTATATTTAGTGATCCCTCAGGCCAACAGTTAATAAACTTTAAACTTTATAATTCTGACTTGATTTGTGATTTGACAGAGTTCCAGATAAATGCAAAGCAACAGTTTCACTTTTAACAGAAGAAAAGAAGGTCTTCTCTGACTCATGCTTCTGAAACTAAACACCAGGTTTTCTTACCTATTTCTGACCTTGTTCAAAATTTCAAAGCTGGACTTCATCCTGCTTGTCAAAAATGTATGTTGAAGAACTGTGACTTAGGTACTGCTGATTACATTAAGCTGTCCTTGGGGAAAAAAGATATGGAAATACATGGGCAAGCATACAGGGTTGGCCTGAGGAGAGGGGGACTCGGTAGTGGCAGTGACTAAGTTCAGTATCTGAAGGTATAGAATCATAGAATCATAGAATCATAGAATGGTTTAGGTTGGAAGGGACCTTGAAGATCATCGAGTTCCAACCCCCCTGCCACAGGCAGGGATACCTCTCACTAGACCAGGTTGCCCAAGGCCACGTCCAGCCTGGCCTTGAACACCTCCAGGGATGGGGCTTCAACAACCTCTCTGGGCAACCTGTTCCAGTGCCTCACCACCCTTAAAGTGAAAAACTTCTTCCTAATGTTTAATCTAAACCTGCCCTCTTCCAGCTTAAAGCCGTTCCCCCTCGTCCTATCACTACATGCCCTAGTAAAAAGTCCTTCCCCAGCTCTCCTGTAGGCCCCCTTTAGGTACTGGAAGGCCGCAATAAGATCTCCCCGGAGCCTTCTCTTCTCCAGGCTGAACAGCCCCAACTCTCTCAGCCTCTCCTCATAGGAGAGGTGCTCCAGCCCTCTGATCATCCTCGTGGCTCTCCTCTGGACGCGCTCCAGCAGGTCCATGTCCTTCTTATGTTGGGGACTCCACAGCTGGATGCAGTACTCCAGGTGGGGTCTCACGAGAGCAGAGTAGAGGGGCAGAATCACCTCCCTTGACCTGCTGGCCACACTTCTTTTGATGCAGCCCAGGATACGGTTGGCCTTCTGGGCTGCGATCGCACACTGCTTGCTCATGTCGAGCTTCTCATCAATCATCACCCCCAGGTCCTTCTCCACAGGGCTGCTCTCCAGCCATTCTCCGCCGAGCCTGTATTTGTGCTTGGGATTGCCCCGACCCAGATGTAGGACCTTGCACTTGGCCTTGTTGAACTGCATGAGGTTGGCTTGGGCCCACCTCTCCAGCCTGTCCAGGTCCCTCTGGATGGCATCCCTCCCCTCCAGCGTGTCTGCCTCGCCAAACAGCTTGGTATCATCAGCAAACTTGCTGAGATAGTTGCCATCTCTTGCCCTGTGAAGCACTGTACACCACCCTTCTTATTTTTTTTTTTTCCTTTTTTCCTTGGTGTACATGGAATTTCTGATTACTGAGACTTTAAGAAACATTATCTCTGAAACTGCTTAAACTGTTTAAACCTCCTGTACACATCACACCCTCTTGCTCTGGCAAGGGCAAGCCCCAGCACGGTGAGCAGACGGATGGGTGAACTGTCAGGAGATGTCATGACTGTGCTGGGCCCTGGTTTCCTCCCTTGGCTGCCCTGCAGAAGAACACAGGGTACCGTCAGTCCACCACTCTTGCGGTGGATGCTCTTGAAACCTTAAGGGAATATAACTCAGTTTTGAGAAAGAAAAAGCCTAAATAATTAACGCTGACACTTGTTCCCCAGCAAAAAATTGATTCTTGCAGTAAGACAACACAAAGCTCTTATCTGGTGAGCCAGAAAATACTATATAATAAAATAATTTATGACTCTCAGCATTTTGAAGTGCACAGGTTCATTTATATGGTCAAGGCATCCCCACACACACATACACAGCATTGGCTCTATACACAAAATAACATTAAAAAGTTAAATTCTTTCTCCCATAAGCCAAATGAGAGAAAAAAATGTTCTCTATGTTAAATACCTGCTAGGTGCCCTTGTAGATGCATAGCGGGCATGCAGGTATATGTTCACAGTTCTTGCAGTGTCTACATTGTGTACTGTTTAAGGGATAAGCTGTTTTTTAAATATTGTGTCTTTTCAGCAGTGAAAATGTCCTCCTGTTCCTGACAGGAAACAAAACATTTCCATTTCTATTTTAATTAAGGGTGTTTTAATATCAATGCCAGTAATTTTTATTCAAACCATGTTTTATTTTTCAGAATTGGCTGCATTTTTTCAGTAATCTGGTCTGGTCACACTTTTCTTTCCCACAGACTAGCTGAATGTGGAGACTGAATGGAATTGCCTTAAAACATATTCATAGCTCTGTGGAAATGAGTTGAAAAATCAAAAAGAAAGTTTATAGATAGAGAAAAAGGAAAGGAACGAAAACATTAAGATACTAGGGGAAAAATGAAAGTTTGTTGTTTTTTTTTTTAAAGAAAGAAAAACCACCCCCCAACCCAGTATTCAACTGAGGAGAATTATTTGATGATAAAAATCAAGTGCTAAGGAAAAATAGAGGAAGTTACAGTAAATTATTCTAAAGGGGTAATTGAGTATTAATTTGGATCTTCATAGCAGTTGTCTTTTTCAAATGAGTAGGAAATCTTTTTGGTAATTACACACATGCCAGCTACATATATTAGCATCAGCTGATTTGTTCATAATAGCTTTGACAATAACTAATATATATATATTTCTTGGTGTACAGCTTATTTTAGGAGAAAAATGCTTTTTTTTAGAAGTGTTTTTCATTTCAGTTTGATTGACTTGAATAATTTAGCTCCCTCAGGATAACTGAAAATCTGAAAGAAAGTTTGTTCTGTGAAAGAGGCTTTAGGAATCAGCAAGAAGCTGAAGCGAGGCTTTGGTTCTGTCAAACAATCTGGACAATGTTGCTCAGGACTATTTTGGGGAAGGAGTCGGGATACAGCATTTGGCAGGAAAAAAAAACCCTTGACAGCAATCCTTCAAATGCTACTCCTACAGAGAAAGCAAACTTTTATTTTCTGTCTTGAACTTTTATCTTTTCCAGGAAGCGTGTTTTGCAGTTTCTGCTTTAAGTTATTGGCCAATGTGCACAGAGTCAAATGGTGTGGCAGGTTCTTTCTGCTTCTTTCTGTCACTGTAGCTGTCACAGACTTCTCACTTCTACAGAACTATAAAGAACTATAAAAAATATCCATGTAGGTGTATGTCATAAATAGGATTTTAAAATAGTTTTTACAAATGTAATGGAATAAGTTGCTTTTTAAAAAAAAAAATCATTAAAATTTCCTGAGTCTTAGTGTTATCTTCTTGTAGAGAGGTTCAACAATAAGGGAATGTGTGAAAAAAGGACAAATTCAAAACCTCCACCTTCAGTCAGAGAAATCACATTTAGAAAAGCTTCCCTTTTTTTATCTAAGTACTGATGGTCATTACCAGTCCGTGCGTTGACACCTGCTAGAAAAATAGAATTTTATTTTCAAATTTACGCTTCATTAATTATGGTTTGTTCTATGGTTTTTACTAGGAAGAACCTTAAAAAACTCAATTATAATATTCAAACAGCAGGGTTTTTTATAAATTGTATTTCTAACCATGGATTTTAAAAGACACTTAGCAGATATTTCTGGTTTAATGCTGGAATAAAAAAATCAGATTCTGTGTTTTCTTATTGCCAACAACAATCATGAAGGGTGTTACAATATGGAGCAGAGTGACAACAAAAAAAGTATAGCAATACGGTACAAGTGTATGCACAGTATTCCAATCAGTGATATCTTGAAATTTTAATCTACCTCTCTTCAAATCTTAGGTTTGAGGATCAGCTAGCTTTTGCAGCTTTGACAGATCCCTTCTTTTATTTTCCAGCTTAGAAACATTGAAATTTTATTTCCAACTTTATAAATATTTGTATTTGAAATACTCTACAATGCCGGTTTCTAGAGTTTGTTCAGTCCTTGGAATGCTTTAGTCTGTAATATTCTAATTATTTGGAAGCCAGCTTGTGAAGATTATCAAGATGAACTTAATTTTCATCTGATGACCTGCTTTGGTAATTAATATGTACAAGATTAAGTAGTGTCTTGTTTTTGCATCTACATGATGTTTACTTTTTTCTTGCTTTTGAGGAATCCAGCTGAATATTTGTCAATAAAGGTGTATTTTTATGAAGTGACTTAACAATAAGTGTGACAAAAATCATGACTTCCATTGTGTTTGGACAGTACCCAGTTCAGTCGGGTTCCAATCTTGAAGGAGATCTCTAGATGTTACCAAAGATTACGCAGTCACAGGTTTATATTTCAGAGTATATGGAGGCGCTTTGCAGAACTGCTGGCTGCAGCCAAGTTTCAGTCAGTGTGGGTGGTAATAAAAAGGGAGGAGGGCAGCATCTGTTAACCTGCATACATTTTAAAAAGTGTGGTGCCTCAGTAGTGGTAAAAAAATCCAAGGAGTAGATATTTTATAACCTTATTCTGGAAATTCTGGTTAGCTGGAAAATGAACAAAACTCCTTTGTCTTGACTGTCAACAGCCAGGGTAGCAAATAAAGCTTTCGATTGCACTCTTTGTTGAGGGATTGTTTAGATTAAGACAGTAAGGATTTAGGTATGAGGAGAATTATGAGAGTCAGATGTGAAAGAAACAAAGGGACTTCTTAAAGTTCAAGGAGAGAGGTCTGTTAGGCAAAGGCAGAATCCACACTTAGATGTGACAGTAAGTCAGAATAATGAAGTTATAGAAGCTAACAATCAGACCTGAAGGTTTTGATTATGCCATGTTGTATTATTAGCATTCATTCAGCAGGCTAACACTTTCAGTTTTCCAGGATACAGAATCATAAAATATTTTCCATCCTAACTTACTTGCTTTACTGTTCAAACATGGGCATTATATTGACCTCAGCCATTCATATTCTCTGTGTGCAGGACTTAATCTGTCTTTTATTATGCTTTAATCTCTCTCAAATTTATCCCCAGAAGTTAATATTCTTTCCTTCTTATTTTCAGGAACGCTATTGTTAATTAACATTTTAAAATCTTTATCTTCTGATTTGCAATAAAAGTTTTAATTTTATTTTTGGCTCCGGACTGATTCAGTGAACAAATTTTAAGTAATATATTCATATACATATTGTGCATGTATCTATGTATATAAATGTACAAGTTTACCAGTTTCTAGAATGAGGTTGGTTGTTAGTGTACCACACAGATATTTAGGACAGGAAATGTAAAAACAACTTTTCAGTTAAAAGGGAAAGGCTGTTTGATGCTACAGCATGTGTTGATTCAACTTGGAGTTGGGATTGGAATACTGAGTTTTTTAGATTTAAAAGGAGTAGGCATGAAAGGAGAGAGTTTGCTGTTTAATTAAATCTGCTATGTAGTTGGATTAAACACATTGTAGATATATAGACATACACAATGTAAAAATTAAATGTTAGAATTCAATCTGAACATAACCTTGAATGATACTTACTGCTGATACAATTTGGTCAGGCTGTAGTGGCATACTTGATCCTTAATTCCTGACTTTGACATCTGTTTATAGAAGATACATGTGTTCAACATCTTTCTGTTGTAGCAATCCATATGAGCATTAACTGAAGGAGGCTTGAGGGTGAAAAGGAATCCTTACATTGTAGATACATGTGTGTCCTTATCCTCTTACTAAAAATACTTTAAAGTTTCCTTCAGAGGAAGTCAGATTTTCAAGATTCAGATTTAGGTTCACGGTTAGTAATGCAATAAGAGAAGCAGCAAAGTGGGGTTCTTTAAAGAACTAGTAATAATATTGTGTGTACATCTATGTGTGTGTATATATATATAAATATTAAAACATCTGACAATTTTTATAACATGTCCAAGCCAACTCATGCATCTTAAAACTGATTCTTTGATTCCTTGTCGCATATTTGCTTATTGTTTTAAAAAAAGAAATACATAAGGTACTCAATTTTTGCCTTTTAATACCATTTTTAGATGAAGATGTGATGCATATGAAATATTTAGCACTGAAATGACAAGCATTTGCTCATGTGGAAGGAGCATACGGAATGACTTATTATCAAAGCAAGAACCTATGTTCAATGAAACTAAATCTCAGGCTTCACCGTTTTTAAAAGAAAAACCCAAAGTAATTCTTTCTCTCTCAAACACCTGCCCAGTGTGTGTCAGTGAGAAAGGATCATTAGCAGAGAAAGTTCACAGTTAGATTGTTGTTAGTAATGGTAGATTGAAGATTCTTCCAAGCGTGCCTATTACACAGCCACACAGAGCTGGCTGTGAAAGTGACCTTGCAAGTCAGACGAACAGGATACTGAGCAATTTCTGTGAAGCTCAAATGCTTCAAGCAACACAATAGTACCATTCTAGTCCATAGCTTCTGTTGAGCCGCTCTGTAGAGATTCATGCAAAGTATATATAGATACTTCTATTAAATGACTTCAAGAAGTGGTACCAAAGTAGGCACAAAACAACCTCCTTCAGATAAGTGGTAGCATTTCTTCTATGTGTCAACTAGATCCCATTTTTTTGTTAAATAGGACCCATTTCAGCAACCTTGCTGCATAAGCCCCTTTGATGCTTTGTTCTCAGGGTGAGTGCATTGCCCCAGTGATGACTGAAAAAACCCTGTCTGCTATCCCAGGCATTATAGAGAAATAGCTGCCACAGGAATATTGCTGATTCTCCAAGTCATCGTTGAACTTCTGAAATGTAGTGTGTCCATGTTCCTAACACAGTGACTGAGGAATTTCAGAGGGAAATGATAGAAAATTCATGGGTATTTTCTGTGTAGAGAAGTGTGAAATGATAACATGATAAATGATGTCTGTATTTTAAGTCTGAAGAAACTGTTATTGAAATCTAGTCAAGTCTTGGTCAAGAATCAGTTCTAGAGTCTATGTTAAGCCCGTAATTTGTGATTGAGCTAAACTGATTTGTTCATTTCAGTTGTTCATTATTTTTTGTGAATCACTTTTTCTGAATGCACTTCATGAGATTGCATGGCTGTAATTTATGAATTACATTTATTTTTATCTTTGGAGTAGCCTGCATATTCTCAATAGAGATGAATGTGTTTGGTGGGATGTCAAGAGGATTAGAATTCATTTCATGGTGACAGTCAAGCCTTTGAAATTTGGTTTTATTCTGCAAATATAGGTAAATGCGTAAGAATGTTTCAGAAAAAAATAATTGTTTGTAGGTTTGACTGTATCTGTACTATATTAAGTAAGTAGTGACTATTTTGCTGCCCAGTGCCTGGAATATTTTTCCACTAGTGTCTATAAACGTCTGTGGAGGTAGGCCTGATTAAACTTTTGTATGGGGGCATCCCCACCCATGGGCATGTACGCAACAGAGTAGAAGGGAGGGAATTTAAGATAACAGTTATCTGTGGCCATTGATTTGAACTAGGCACCATATGAATTTGTGGTGTTAATTCTGTCTTTAGATTATTTACATAGTCATCTGTCCAATTATATTGTTATAGTACCATTACGTTTTAAATATCTGTGGTTACTACTTTCTGTGAAATTTATTTGATGATGATGTTGGAGTTTTGGTAAATATTTGCAAATGATATCTTTTATTAAGTTGTTTTCTACCTAGCTACTTTGTGTAGCTACTGTGATGCTTCGGACTGGGACAAGACTGTCTACCCTTCACTAGATTTATCACTTGGTATAAACTTTATTTGCGAAAATTTAATTAACACCGGCTATGGTAATCTCGTGACTTTTTTGTGTGTGTTTTATTTTGTATTTGTGTAATAATGATATATTACTTTGTGAAAATTGCCAAGAGAATTCTGAACATGCCTCCACCACCTGTACTTGGTGTCCTTCTGCAGAATTCTTCTTAAGGCAGGAGATGGTCTGGACAATGAGTTTACCAGTGGTAGTGGAGAGGTGCATTTTCATATTTCAAAATATTTCTAGGAAAGGGAAACTGAGCGTGGGGAGGTCTTTCCTCGTCATTATTTCCCACTTCCTGTTACGTTAAGAAGACACAGAGCACACCAACTTGACTGGTATCAAAGAAATTAAAAGCTGTCTCTCATGTAATTCAGTTTACCTAATTTGTAAGTTTAAAATCAATGGAGTACTACACCTAGCTTTTAATGTAGCCAGGGAAATTGAATGTGCACCTTGGTTCAACAGTAAATATATTACCTTCTGCTAAGGGTAAGGGAAGCCTCTGATTTTGGGGTGGCCAGAGGAGGACTAACTTGAACAGCTGCTGATGGAAGGGGGATTGGACGCACGTGGGCAGGCTAAACCAGCCTGGAGTCAAGTCAGCCTAAAATGCAGTGGCACTGCAGTGTGTTGCAGCCACTGGGGAATGCATTACATGGGCTCCTTGACTGTTTCATCAGTTTTATCACTCTGCCACTTCACACTTTTCAGGTCTTAACTCTTATGTGCTTTTACTGCTGTAGCAGATTAGCTATGAATAGGCCAAAGTGCTCAGGGGAGTTTGTTGTTTTGTTTTGGTTTTGATATCCATCATACAGATTGTATTGTTAAGTTAGACCTAAATAAAGAAATAATTTATTCAGGTCAGTCCTGTTGATTCAGCCAAACTCTTGCTCAGTGGGTGTTACATGCTCAGGCCTTTGAAATCCAACTTTAAATTCCCACGTGAAACGTAGTTGTCCTAATGTGCATAAGCTATACTGATTAATTGAATTAGTAGCTTCCTTTAACAGGTCTTTGTGGACTGTCAGATTTTTGAATACTTTAAATGCACTGTCTTATTCATGATACAAGGATACTTTTATCCTTTTCACTGTTTTCAGTTGTAAGGGACACAACCTTTTTGTGAACCTGTAGATAACTTACAAACTGTGATGCCTATTCATATACTGAATTCTAAAAGTATTGCAGAATTTGATCTCATTCAAACTACCACACAGGCCTGTTACAGAAAATATAGCATCGGACTTTTAGGTGAAATTAATCAAGACTCTTGTAGGATACCTTAAAGAGAATGAAAGTAAATCAACTGAAGTTCCAAGTGAAGTCGATTTAAAATAAAAGAATGAAAGTTTTTGCTAATATTTCTCTAGTTGTCTACAAAAATGTTCTTAACATAAAAGGAAAATGGAAGTACTACCTTGCATGAAGTCATGGCTAGTAATTGTAAAATTATAAATGAGCTGGTTCATATTCCATTCATTTATTCAGGCTTCTACAATTCTGACAGGCACAGGCTGAACTAAGAATAAATAAAAATCATACACTACTTCCTATTTTATTTCTGCCTTTTCAATCTGCATCTGAGTTAGATGAGTGATTTCTGCTCCACTCAGTTAAAATGCTGTTCTTCAGAAAGAATTCTGATGATGCATAAGTAACAGGGGTAGCAAACTGAGAAGAGTTTTTCTTGAAATATTAGTTGAAATTCATACAGAGGGTCTACTTTGTTGCATAATAATTTCAGTCTGTTAAAATGATATGGAGCTTCATATTCATGCACTTGCTACATTAAAATAGTATTTTGAAATTTGTAACTGCAGAACTGTATAAAACTCCTTTAATGCTCCATGAAGTGTCTTAATTCAGCACATTTCTGCATGCTATTATAGAACAGATTTTAAAAATCATTGTGAATATATGTTTTCTCGAGCCAAATAACACTTGTTTTGAGTTTATTACAAAGACTTGCAATAAATTTAATAGATTTCAAGTTGATGGCTTTTGCAGTTTTCCTTAAATTTGGTAGGATTTTGACTTCTAAATTTATAAATATGAAAAACCAGTCTCACAGATTGTGTTCAGTTTGATTTTTAAGAACCAGATATGAGAAGATGCTTTCTGTAAGAATTCTAATTTTCAAAGTACATTTTCACAATTCTAGGAAAGCATTAACAGTACACGCATTTTATACTATATATATTTTCTTCTGTGAACAGCAAACAGGTTTACGTGGCATTTAGATTTATTACAGTTTCTTTTTCTTAGTAAAAGCAAGTGATTTTTTTTTTACTTTTTTTTCTCTTTAAAAGCCCTGCAAGCCAATTTTTTTATGTTTCCCAGAAGTATTATTTTTACATCTGTAGAATGAAAAACATTCAGAGGTAATTAGGATAACATAAAGGTCATTTTGATTGAAGCACATTAGATGAAATGCAAAATTACTTTGGAGACATCCGTTTACAAAGCCATTAACTGCACCCATTAAGTATATTGCTGAGTAATATATGTTTTTATTCTCAAAGTGTGTAGTCAGACTTAAATAATGCTCCTTCTGATGGAGATTACAAGGAGCAATACAAGTACAGAAGCTGCTAACAAGATACTTGCTGCACTATGTATGCATTAATGAATCTTGTGTAGTATTTCAGCTATTATGTGGTATTTGTTTATTTTTGAGAGAATGTTAATCTTTTTCAGTAGTTTCTTTTAGCCACATTGAGTGATAGATCAAAACTAATAAATTGGTGTTTCTGTAAGTGTTTCTCCCTACAGTGTCTAGATAGTTGCAAACATTCCTCTAGTAATTTCTTCTTTGGTCTTTTTAGGGGTTTTTTTTTGGTGTATTACATATTGTCCATAAGAAAATTATATATGAAAAATAAAGGCATATGGAAGAAAACATGAAACATTGCAATGAGTTTTTGAGCATTTATAACACTTTTCCTTTTTTCTTATAGAGTCTGCCACACCATCTTTATTTACACGTTACCTAAATAATATTTATCACAACTCTCTGCACTACGTGGAAAAAACAGAAAGGGAAGATGAGTTTGGAAACTTTGTGTAAGAAATGTGCACAAACATTCAGTATTCACGTAAAAATACTTGTAATTTGAAGCTTTTCTATTATAATTGACTAATAGAGCTCGACATCCTGTATTTCTCAGAAGCAAACACACATCAGCACTAGTAGTTTAAATAATCAGCTTCATGTCATACTTAAACTTCTACATTGTTTTAATGTAGAGTGTACAGTCTTTTTAAACGTGATGAGAGGACATGCCTAAAATGCTTATCTGGAATTGTAGGAGTGGAATTCTAGTCCAGCTGTGGAGCTGAGAGCAAAACCTCAGCTCACTCCAGGGCAGAATTTAATTGTAAATGCCAGACATGCACTCAGCAGGCTTTTTAAATACTTTTAGGCATGAGCACGTGAACACTGCTGGCAGGTCTGTTCACATGCTTGAAGTTGGACATTTTAATTATTTGAAGGCTTTGACGTTTTTTAGAAGGACAGAATGAAACATTATAGAGGATTAACATTTTAAATGTATTTTGGTGTCAGCCGCTATTGTGTGTCCAATAATAATCAGTGCTATTAAGTACAATAATACAGATAGCAACTTTTTCTGGGTTTTTTTAGTGTCTGTAGAGATTTTCTTCATTGAAATACACCAAATAATTTGATAAATTTCCCCCCCCAACTTAACCATAGTCATATATGTACGTTGGTGGAATAAATAGGATGATTGCAAAAGGATAATTCTTTTTCTAGAATTGTAAGACAATATTACCAAGTTATAAAAGATGATACTGTAAGGGTAGTTTCAGATTATCACTGCTTTAAATGCATTGGGCAGAACTGAAAAATAAGTTAATTTTTCTATGCATTTGAATGTGTGTGTGTCTTGTTTGGAAGTGACAAATTCTGATGTGACATGTGTCAGATACTTTATTGGCTTTGCTTGAGCCTCAGTAAAATTTAGTCTTGACTGAAGTTTCCCTTAGAATGATGTTCTAATGAGCTTCCTGGGTGTTAAGCATCCAAAAGCACGTAACCCTTGCCTCCCCCCCAATACTTTGTTACTGCCTTGTGGTCAAAACTAACAATATTATGTGGTCTTCTTAATAAATCCAGAACTTAAATTCCTGGGGAGGTTAATCAACAGTAACAGAAACAGAAACACAAAAAAAAAGTCTTAATTTCCCATTTTTGACGGTAATTTAATGGAAATATTTTTCTTCTTGATTTTTCTGTTAGATGTTCTCATCAAACTCTAATCCTCTGGATTTTATTCTTACTCTGTTTTCTTCTATGTCATGTGGATAGGACAAAGGGGTAATGGCTTTAAACTAAAAGAGGGCGGATTCAGACTAGATATAAGGAAGAAATTTTTACAAATGAGGCTGGTGAGACACTGGCACAGGCTGCCTAGAGAGGTGGCAGATGCCCCATCCCTGGAAACATTCCAGACGGGGCTCTGAGCAACCTGATCTAGTCGAAGATGTCCCTGCTCATAGTAGGGGGTTGGATTAGATGGCCTTTAAAGGTCCCTTCCAACCCAAACTATTCTGTGATTCTATATTTGTGAGATACCATCCCTGTGGTCAGACTACTAAAGAAAGAAGAGAAACAGGTCCTTTGGCAACACTTCTTCTAAAGCTGTTCTTGCCATATTACTCCATTTCCTATCTCTTCTTAAGTGAGAACTAGTCTAAGCATCAAATATTGGTGAATTATGCTAAAAGTTCTCATTATAATGAATCTTTACTATTTTACTCAGAAACAAAGCATAATCTGATTTATGCTAAAAAAAACCAAGCAGTGTGGAAGTGCACAAAGCAGTGAAATAGAATCAGTGTACTGTAGCGTACAGCGTACACTACACCTTGAATTTGAGTGACACTGTATAAAATGGTTCCATTTCACTTATTCAGTTGTTCCTTTTCAGCCTAATTAATCAATCCCTGATTAATAGAGGGTGTGCGAGATTCAGTATTCTTCAGTATACTGCCTCTTATTTAAGTGTTTTCTTTACATGTTAATCAATGCATGAAAGGAACTTTGTCTGAGTGGCTTGGCAATGTTGCAATCCAAGTATTAGCAGCCCAAATTATCCAGTTAAAAGCACACTTGGTTTTTCGAGGTTAACATTGGAACAAGGGGCATTTGAGAAAGTGAGGAGGCTATGCTATTTAGATAACTGCCATAGTGGAGCTGTTCCATTATTTATGAGCCATCAAAAAGGAGGTGAACTGCATATGGCAGCACTGCATCTGAAATGAAGTTACTTTGTTCTACTGAAAGTCTGGAAGAGCCAAACAGTAATTTAGTTCATGGTTATCTTGCATTAGGTCAAAAGTTGCCACTTGAAAAATTTTCTTCAGGCTTTGCAAGACCTTACTGGACTGTTAGCTTTGTGCCAAGATGTGTTGCGATCTTGAAAATCCTGTGCTTTTGTTTCATTTCTGTGCACATCCTAGCTTCACCACAGTGAATACAATTCATTAACCCAGAAAGCCTTTGATGGCAACTACTGGGCACTTGAAGCAAACTGTCTGGCTCTAGAGGTTAAAGCTGTGCCCCACCAAAGATGAGGGAGAAAAGCCTGACAGTATGGTGTTCATGCAAAGATAAAGAATAAAAGCATTGTGGTACTTTCTGTGTTCCTGCCTCATTTTTTCCACAGCTGTTTTTACTAATGTGTTTGACTTAGGCTATTAGCATAACAAAACCAAGCACTCTTTAATATAAGGAACTACTCTGTGCTTTTAAAGCCACACAGACTGATAAGTATCTGTGCTTAATAACATACAAGATTATTTAAATGACTACATAACAACAAAATAATAGTATTAATCATCACAGAAAAGCATTTCTGTTGTCTTGCTTGTGCTAATTAATCTTACCATACCAGTATTAGAAACCTGAGCTCCCCTTTCCTGGAAAACCCATCTCTCAGACACCCAGAGTAATTTTTTTCTAATTATTATATTGTATCTTAATTATGTACAGCAGTTCATAATCAAAGCTTGATTCCACCACTGTAAGTACTTTAAGTACTCTGTGAAAAAGCATACTCTTCAATAATTTCAACTGAACTAAGCACAGGTTTGTGGAGTGCACTTTCACTTGCACTTAGATTTCAGCTTCTCAGTCCCTGCTTACCTTATTTACAATAGTTATTTTTTAATCATGAATTAAGTACCCACAATTGTTAAAAATATAAATAAAAGTGATGATATACCAGAAATTTTACACCGCCATGCTTTAGCCCTTGACTGCATGGTAGTGAAGCTTTTCAGGTCCTTATACTTGTCCGTGTTTTCTCTGTGCAGCTTCTTTGAGAGTGGAATATACCGGTTTTAAAAGGAAAGTTGAGATTTTTATAAATATGCAGGCTGGAAGCCATTGCTTCCTATTGCCACTGTCATTCCAGGGAAGGTCTCTCCTCTCTGTGATTGTTGTCCCTGGAATTGCACCCTGTCCTGTTTTAATGAAAATGAACTGAATTCATTTAAACATTAGTTTAACTTAAGTAGCCTGACTGGTAAATCAAGGGGCCAGAAGTCTCTGGGAACTTTGAAGTGATGTTGCTGTCATGTCAGCTGAAATAGCTACCCCTAAAGGGAATCTGTGGTCCAACCCGGAGCTGGACGTTAGCTTTGTCAATCACCAAATACTTGACATAAAAAACACAAGAAATGGTTATATTTAATTACACTGTTTTACAGGATGAAATTGCTTAGCAGATACTGATTTTCCAGTGTATAAACATTAAAAGTTTGTGCTTCCTAGAAGCCAGTAATACTGTAGCTGCCAATTTCTTCAGGTTAGAGCAGATGAAGAGAAGATTTTGAGACTGTCTTAAAGCTCATTTAGTTTATAAACACATTTGTGGACTGTAGCACTGAATAATTCTTGTGGAGAGACATTACATGTAACTTGAGGTCTCTCATTTAGAAACAGGTCTCTAGGAAAGCTGGCCTATTGGGGCTAGCTAGATAAACATTTTAAATGTAGAAGCAACTGTAGCCACCTTCCTTACCCAGGAGCTGTAAGACAATTTGAAAAATAAACATGAAAAGTTAGAAATAACAAGCAGAACACTTGATAAGTTAATTCCTTACTTGCAATGAAGCCAGCTTTCTGTGAGTAGTAGGTACGTACATGGTTCTTTTTGGCATAGGTATTTATTTTTTAATATTATTAATTATTATTTATTTAATATTATAATAGTATTTATTTGTTAATATTACAAAGGCACTTAATCATGTCCTTGTTTATTTCTCAAATAATTTATTTAAAATCTCTGTGTAATTTAATCATTAACATCTGTCAGCTTGGATGTAGTCCTGTACATTACTAATGATAAAAAATACTGTTGGGAATTACACAATGTCTGTATTTGACAATTAGTTTGAATGGTAATTCTGATCATGAATGTCTGTGGATTCTGATATATGGGTGTCAAATATACTTCAAGAGCTTGTCTGTACGGGGGAAATCCCTTAATTAATTCCTGCTGTTTGTGTGTGTCTGTATTTATTTTGCACTGGTTTAATCTAGTTCCAAAGTATTTCAGTTGGAATTAGGGTATTATGCATATATATACATGAGTATAATTATATAAAAGTTAAGTTAGAACATCTTTTTATATTCTATTTGATTCAATAGACTTGTGTAGGCAGGCTTCAGTATGTGTCCTAAACTGGGTATTACTTCTGCATTGATGAGGATCTGGTCAGTATCAGCAACATCCCATTTTTATTAATTATTTGGCTTTATAGTGTGGAATTTATAAGAAGTGCAAAAATATTTTTGTGTTTTATGTTACTCCTGTTCTGCTTTGTTTAGGATATCATATATGCTTTTATCTCTAAAGAGCAAGAACCCTGGAGCAAGTTTTGAATGTCGTTTATAAAATTAAAATTATGGAAAAGGTAGATCTCAAAAGGTAGTATTTTCTCTTATTGCCTTCCTCTGTTCTTTTGCAAACAATGTGCAGGTCAGGTACATTTTATTTCTACATTTTAGATCTTACCAGCAGCCTAATTCAGTAAAAACTCCTTGGCTTCTTCAGTACAGAGCTATAGTTATTCTGGCAGACAGTGCTTTGATGAGGTGGTTCACTGTTAGGAAGGGGCTTCACAAATGGACTTATTCTCATAAATGTTTTCAGAGTTGCCATCAATTCTAACAGAAATTAAAGAAGCTGAGTTAATTTTAATAAAAGCAATTAGAAAAAGGCTGTTTATGTTGAACAGTGGTGTTATAAAGGCTTAGAGGTTGAATACGGAAGTTATATAATGAAACAGTGTTGGAGTTTAAAAGTAATAAAGCATTTAAAGAAATAAAAAAAATAAATTGCAACCAATGTCTTCTTGAACCACTCGATTACTACTGTCTTCATAAGTATGATATCTTTGCTGGTGTTTTAAACATGGAATGTAACATAATTAACCAAAACACTGACAGAAGTCAGTATTTGTTCTCATCTCTACTGTAACAGCTGGTTTATCCTCTTGATGTGTAAACTGCACACTTGGAATATAAAGACCAAAGCTGAGTAGATTGACCTCTCTGGGTAAATGAAGAGGATGATTAGTCTTAAAATATTCTTAGAACTTCCTAACATAATTAATTTCTATTTTTGATGTATAGTTCATCACTGTGGCCCTGGTAATATTGTAGCATTAAATTAAGGTTGTATTTTTACACTCTTTTGAGAAGAGTTGCCAAAATCAAATTTCTGTCCCATGAGAATAGATATGCCCGTTTGGGATATTTTTTTTCTACATAGGACTTCATTCTCAAAGACTTACAAAATGGTTAACTACAAACAAAATAAAAATCTGATTTTAGTGGTAAAATCTGTACTTCTTTTGCTTGTTTTTTTCTTGGGTTTTTTTTCTTTTTTATGATGAAGTATTAAAAAGTAGCATCTTCGTTCCATTATGACCTGTCAGGTTTTTCCTCTGCCTTTATGAAAATATTCATGAAAATGATAAGCTATTGTAAAAATAATACTCCTTGTTCTTCCAGCATTATGGATAGTTCTTAGTTGTTTTTACAATAGAGAGAAAGGGAGAGTGAAAAAGATGAGGGTCAGACACACCACAGTTTTATTATTTATATTTCCTTCTGTAATGTTAGTGTGAAAGAGATGGTAAGATCACCAGGGCTGCAATTGTTTACCTCTTTGTTTTAATATTCTTACCAGTCAAATTGAAAAGTGACAATTAAACTCTTAGGTAAAATCTTGATTGTCATTCAGAGGGCTTTGATTTTAATTTCACGATGACTCTTGTATAATGGAAATATACTGAAAATGTGTTCTCAGGATGAAATGAATATAAATGCCTGTGCCCCTACTATGCAGACTGGCAAACAGTTTTGCAGCAATAATGTATATTTTTGAAGTTTTGCTTAATTACAGACCTGACAGTCTAAGCAATTGTAGGCAGCAGAAGATACTTTATTAGCTGGTGGTGTAAACAAGGATTCATACAACTTCCAGTTCTCATAAACCAGGGAACGTTGAACAGACATGCTATGCAAGGTTTTTCTTTTTTGATTGATTTTCTTACTATGTGTTGTAAGTATAACTTGACTTGTGTAACTTTTTTTTAGTTAGCACAGATTCAGTATTAGACTGAAAGCAATATATGTGCATTCCTCAATAAATGTGTTCTTTCTTGCATATTGTTTTTTGCATTAAGCATATTAAAATTAATATTATTTGTTTGTGGACCACAAGCTATTCTGTTATTCTAGGAAGCGTGTTTAGATTATATCTGCTATGTTCTTTGAAAAATTCTTTTACTTGCAATCTTGGAATTCTACTTACAAAGATAAATTGCTAATAGCAAATGATGCCTAAATGGTTTGGGAGGGCACCATAATATATGAAAAAAAAATCATGAAAAAAATTACTTAAAATTGAGTAATGAAAGATGTTGCACGCATCCCTTTTTTTCTCTCACCTTGGTATTTATGTAGTTGAAATTAGTAGAAAAATATTTTATTTGAATCTAAAGTGCGTTGTCTTCCACCTGTTTTCTGTGCTGGTATAGGAAGGTTAATCGTATTTGCCAGTTGCAGAGCCATTCATTCCAGTAAATTTTTCCTGAACCATTTTGTCCTTAGACTTAAAATATGATGTACGTTGCCTAAACTTTACATCCCAGCCATGCCACATCCCCACACATGGGATAATACTGCTTCAGTTGTCAGATTTAGGTATCTTTGCATTTATCCTTCACATCACAATTCTTTCTTGATTAGTTACTTTCCTTTTCTTTGCAGACTTCATTTTTGTAAAATATGCTTGTTTATAAAATTACTAGAAAGGAATATCTCATTTACATCACTGTTTAATAAGGGATGTTAATATTATTGATGTTGCTATAACTTCCATTGTATTGTTACTCCATGGAAGGACTGACTAAATTTTGACTTCTGGAAGTGAATGTTATAAAGTTTCACTATTGAGTAATTTATAATTCTCCCCAAATTTCTATGGTAATATTGTATCACCTTTGTTTCACACGCACCCTACTAAATTTTAGTTTGATGATACTTAGGTAAGTACAGTGTTAAAGAAAACATGTGAACCTAAGGGAGGGGTTTCAAAAGCTAAGAAACAGTACATTGCACAGAATTAAAGGAATAATCCTGGAATTGTATTCTGACTTGGATAACATACTCTCTCTATAAGGTGGTACCTTTAAACATGAGGGTCCTGTAAACTACACTTTTTAACATTGTACAGAAACAGATCATTGCACAAAAAAACCTTCCAGCAAGTGTAGCATAAAATAGCCACATTTTACAAGTAATTTGCTGTCCGTGATACCCCTTCAGCTAAGCTTCATCTTCTCACTCTATATTTAGAGCAGTCCAATTAATACGTGCCATTAATAAGGCATCAGCAGGCTTTAATTTGGAAAGGGAAACAGCTAATTTAAAATTAAACAAAGGAGAAGTCTTAATTAATGGCCAACTAGAATATTCTTGTAAGAACTTTCTTCATTGTTTTTGAGCTAACTAGTTCTTCAGCTGTCAGATGCATCTAGGTTACCTGAACTTCTCATTACATAAAACCAGACAGAGCAGTTTGGTGTTGTACAAATCTATCAGCACGTCTTCCAATATATTTTGGCCTGCTTCTTGAAAATGTTTTGTATTAGTGTGGAACTTTTTTGTGGTTTCTTCTCTTTCCCCCTCCTCATCAATTTTAAAGGCCATAAAATATTATTTATGGTATAGCAGCAGTTCTTAGTTGAGACATGCAGACTACTTGTATTGCTGTTATATTGCTTCTTTTCTTCCTTTTAATTTGTGAGCATCACTATGAGCAACCGCATCTTTTATGAAGAATCACAGAATCATAGAATCATCTAGGTTGGAAGGGACCTTTAACGTCATCGAGTTCAACCATTAACCTTACACTGCCAAGTCCACTTCATGTCCCTAAGCACCGAGTCTACTCATCTTTTAAATACCTCCAGGGATGGTGATTCAATCACTTCCCTGAGCAGACTGTTCCAATGTTTGGTAACCCTTTCTGTGAAGACATTTTTCCTAATATCCAATCTAAACCTCACCTAGCATAACTTGAACCCATTTCCTCTTGTCCTATCACTTGTTACCTCGGAGAAGATACCAACCCCCACCTTGCTACAGCCTCCTTTCAGGTAGCTGTAGAGAGCAATAAGGTCTCCCCTCAGCCTCCTTTTCTCCAGGCTAAAAAACGCTAGTTCCCTTAAGCCGCTCCCCATAAGACTTGTTCTCCAGATCCCTCTGCAGCTTTGTTGCCCTTCTCTGGACATGCTCCAGAACCTCAATGTCTTTCTTGCAGTAAGGGGCCCAAAATTGAACACAGATTACAAGCTGTGACCTCACTATTGCCGCGTACAGCACTTCCCTAGTCCTGCTGGCCACACTATTCCTAATACAAGCCAGGATGCTATTGGTCTTCTTGACCACCTGGGCACACTACTGGCTCATATTAGCCAGCTGTCGACCAACACCCCCAGGTCATTTTCTGCCAGGCAGCTCTCCAGCCCCTCTTCTCCAAGCCTGTAGCACTGCATGGGGTTGTTGTGATCCAAGTGCAGGACCTGGCACTTGGTCTTCTTGAATCTCATACCATTGGCCTCGGCCCATCAATCCAGCCTGTCCAGATCCCTCTGTGGAGCCTTCCTACTGTCAAGCAGATCAACACTCCTGGCCAACTTGATGTTGTCTGCAAACTTGGTGCACTCGATCCCCTCATCCAGATCATTGATAAAGATATTAAACAGAACAGCCCCCAATACTGAGCCCTGGGGAACACCACTTGTGACCAGCCACCAACTGGATTTAACTCCACTCACCACCACTCTTTCAGCCCAGCCATCCAGCCAGTTTTTGCCTAGGGAAGCATGCACCGATCCTAGTCATGAGCAGCCAGTTTTTCCAGGAAAACTCTGTGGGAAATGGTGTAAAAGGCTTTACTAAAGTCCAGGTAAACAACATCCACAGCCTTTCCCTCATCCACTAAGTGGGTCACCTTATCGTAGAAGGAGATCAGTTTGTCAAGCAGGACCCACTTTTTATGAACCTGTGCTGACTGGGCCTGATCACCTGGTTGTCCTGCATGTGCTGCGTAATGGCACTCAAGATGATCTGCTCCATAACCTTCCCAGGCACTGAGGTCAGCCTGACAGGCCTGTAGTTCCCCATGTCCTCCTTCCGGCCCTTCTGGTGGATGGGCATCACATTTGCTAATCTCCAGTCAACTGGGACCTCCCTGGTTGGCCCCAACTGCTGATAAATGATGAAAAGATCATGTAGGCTAAGGAGAAACAAAGTATGGCTAATAACTTCTAAAGTCAAAACAGTGACAGGAAGAGACAACTGGGAAGAGTAAGGATAAGGTACTACCAAAGTCAACAACAGAGTAGAACAGAAACTTCAGAGCTATAAATCTTCCAATGGTATGATGCGGCTACTGCTAGGAAAGACAGACCTGCAAGAGAAATTGCAAAAATTTGTTTTTACTGATGGTAGTGTGTTACGAGTTTGCCAAGTCTTATAGCCCTGCAAAAGTCTTCAGTAGGTAGGAACTGTGAGAAGCATTGTCTCTGGGGTGTTACAGGGGAAACTTACAAAACAGTCTTTTTTCAGAGATGATGAAAGTGGTAGCAAAACTGAAGAACTATTTTTGCAATTTATATTTAAGAAAGTTCAGTTCTTCTGAACTAGTTATTTCTACAGAAATAGAGAGTTTGGAGAATTGTCTGCTTTACGGTCAGAATTCTGTATACAGGCAAAGCAGTCCATCCGCTGTCACATTTTAGGCAGCAGATACAGCAGCGCCTCATGTCTGTTCTATTTGCAGCTTTGAATGATGACTGTTTCGTGTGGGAAGGCACTGAGATCTTCTTGTTCTTAAGACAGAGATACAACTAATGAAGTTGACAATATCACACAGAGAATACATCAGATATGACTGAACAGATTTTTTTTAAGTCTTACTGATAAATAGTATAAACCTGTAGCATTTAATACACTACAAATTATCCTTAATAAATTCACATTCGAGAAGAGTATACTGTCTCTAAAGAACATCATCTTTCTAGTGGGTTTCTTAAATGGAAGCTGTAAATTCTGTTAGTGAGAAGAACTGTTACTTAGAAATAATGAAAAATCATGAACAGTAGTAACTAGTACAAGAAATAAGCTGCACCTTTGTTTTGGAAAACAAATGTGAGAGCTTGTTTCAGATCTGTTACAAAGTAATGTGATCAAGTACAGGCACATGTTTTGCATGCGCACATGCTCTACTTTCAGCTCGGTGGTGATCCAGTGGGATAAAGTAGTAGCCCCACACTTCAGAGGTCTGGGTATTGGGCTGTTAAGGACATCTGCACAGTAGAGAATGGCAGTAAGTCCTATTGCTGGCTTCTTCCATCAGTAAATATGTTTACCTCTTCTGACTGACAAAGTTTGTTCAATGAGAGAACACAGGCATTGAATTAGCAAGATGACTTGAAAGTAGATCTTTTGATTACCGTTAAAGATTTTAAAAAGGATTGTATTTTCCCTAAATAGGTTTTTAAGCAATTTAACACACTTACTTTGACCAGGGGAAATTGTTGCTTTTGAAAATGGAATGGGGATAACTTTGCCTGTCTGGTTCTACTTAAAAATGGACATATGCATGTATAAGGCCTATTGTTAGGCCTGTGAGCTCGCCTGTAAGTTCTTAAAGAAGTGCATTTGTAAACCCAGCTGCTCTGTGTTAGCTTAAAAGCATCCCTTCATTCAAGTCAACTGAGACACCACATATCTTGCCAGTGTTTGCTATCTGCTGTGTTGGGGGAAAAAAAATCCTTTCATAAAATCAGATGCAAGGTTGTACTGCATCAGTTGTTATTTTAAGGATTTATCCATGGCCTTTCAGACTTCATGGTAGGGAAATATATGGAATACTAACCATTCCCAATCTTACTGAGATAATTTTGCCACTCTGCTTTTCTGTGCAAGTCTGTCAACATTTGGTCTTAAAATGCCTTGTAGAAGGAAAGCAGAGAAACACAATTCTTCCTATTTTTTGGTGTTATGTATGTCAAAAAGAAACAATATATCTGTAGGGTGTCAGTTATTTTGTCTCATTTTGTACTGTTTTTGAATTGTCATGCTTGCAAACTGTTGGAGGGAGATAATTTCATCTGCATGCTGGCTGTTCTTGAGCGTCTTTAATGCCTAGAGTTGTTAACATTAGGAGTATGTTGTGGAAAGAAGGATGGCATTGCTTTGTTTTTCAGTCTTATCACTGGTTAAGAAAACTGAAATGTTAGTTTAAAAATACTGTATTTGTCTTCTTGTTTGGGCGGAGACAAAGGAGGTAGTAGGGAGAGTTCATTTTGATTTTTGCATATGAGAAACGCCACATCCATCTTTATTTGCCAATCATTTCAGTGAAACTCTGAAACTATTAAAATAGGATATCATCAGATTCTGGAACTTGAAAATATAAGGCAGAAGAAAAATTTAAGACTGTTTTTAAAAAGGGATTTTGTTGACCCCCTGTTTAACCTTCCTTCTTTTTAAAATTGACCATTGTGCTTAAGCGTACTCTAACATGAAGTCTTTTGAATACTATAACTGTAAATTTTAATTTCCTTAATGTTAGGTAATATGTACAGAGTACCTTTCGTAGCTGGTTTTGAGAGGCCTTTTGTTAAAGGTTTTTCTGAAAAGAACTACATGAAATTATCTTTAATGCTTCTATATTCCAGATGATTCTTTATTTTTATTGTAAAATTAAAATACACCTAACAGAAGAAAATGCTTCAGCATATTTCAGACCACTGTTACAAATCTCAAGTATCTTATCTTCTTCTTTACATCTGTAAAGGAAACAGTCAGGAGGAAATTGGTTTATAATTAGGTTAGAGATGTTTATTGTTGAACTGTATTGTCAGAGTTTTTCATCTATATGCAATGTAGATGTATAACATTTTAGAAAGTAGAATTGCTTTTCTTCCATCTTGCACTGTTTTGTTTATAAAATGGAAAATTTTATTGAAGGTCTTTCTGAATGCTGAGTTGTTGTACTGTATCTCTGTGCATTTCTTGTTGCATCTTCTTTTAAGTATTTTTGTTTTGGTTTTAAAATTAAAAAAAACTGCATTCCGAAAAAACATACTCTGTGATACAGCCATCGGAAGAAATTAAGTTTCTGGTTTTAAGGTGCTTTTTTGTTTCATGTTCTGTTAACAGATCTGTTTCCTTATCTAAGGAGAATTACTTATTATGGTATTAAAGGTTTGTGTTGCACAAAATCCACCTATAATGAACTGACATTTAAAAAGATGCTGAATATATGTTAATTCTTATACAACAATTAATTATCAGGAATTATAATAGCTAATATTATTTCTTCTGAAGCAGAAGTGTATGTGCTTGTCCCTATTTGATAGAATTCATCTGTGTTTCCAGTATAAAGTCTATCTTACTTCAGTTCCTGAGCAGTTAATTTTGTTTTCATAAATGTAATACTGTATTTGTGCGGACAGTATAGCCTGATCTGTTCTCAAATCATCCATTTGTATGCTTTCAGCATTACTGTAGAGGCCTCTGCAGTGCAGAGTGTAATTAGGCCAGATTAAAAGACTGTAGGAATTTTGACAGTGAGAGCTGGGTAGAATAAAAACAACAGAGTTGAGGAGAGGAATCCAATACATTTCTGTGAAATGCTGCAATACACATCAAACTGTTACTGGAAATTTTCAAAGGCTTTTAAACTTGTTAGGAGACCCACTGTGTCTTTGCTGACCTGTATTCATAAGATGCATCCCACCTAAAGCTGTTTGAGATGCAAAAATGAGTTTTATGTAAATAGAACAGAGAAAATACTGATCTTGTTGCATTTTGAGCTGAAGGGGCTTTCAGGCTTGCGTTCACAGGGACACTGCAGTATGTGTTTAAGACCACACAACAGACAGGGTTTTTGGCAAATCCCTTTTTTGGGTGTTGAGCTTGGCATGCCATTGATTGGACCGTTGGCTTTTCTGAATCCTCATCTAGCATATACCTCTATCCCATCTGATGTTCAAGGAAGCACAACTGTATAACATTACTTGTATCATGGATCCTACGTCTCGAATCAGTCTTCTAGGTATCTCCCTGTGCAGCCTCCTAAGTTCAGTTAGAGAGCTTGCTTCAACATGAAGAGTATAAATGTATTGATATTTTTGGGTGCTATATCTAAAAATGTGGGATTTTTGACCACTAAATAGTACATTGAAGTTGAAAAACCATACAGCTAGACAGCTGTATATTTACATATCCTATGAGAGTCTCTCCTAATCCTTCCAGTACTATGTGAAAATCAGTGGAAAAGTGGAGAGAGAAGTGAAGATCAAAAAAAAATTTCTTCATCAAAACATTAAACACAACAAATCTATGATAATTAAGATTAGATATCCACTTTTAGTGAATTCAGCTGGAGGCCATTCACCAGACTTTTTTGACTGCTACCTACTAAATTTTTTTGTGTTAGATGTGAAGATATATGTTTGTGGAAACCACATGTGAAATAGCATATCTTCTTTTTCTCCTTCAGGGAGAGTCTGTGGTTTCATTCATGAAAATAATTTCTTTCTTCTATCAGCTGGTCTACAGAACTTTATTTCAAACATTGTGTACTAGAGCAACATAAGTTTTTGGTTCATAGAATAATTGTATCTTTGTATCTTCATGATAAGACTTGTCAGACATAATTTAATTGCTCTGGCACTTACTGGTTTTATTCTGAAATGTTCTATTTAACTTTCAAATTGGATAAAGCAAACATTGAGACCTCTACAAAATAGAAGTCTGTGAGGTTGAATAACACTTCCTGATTTTCCTACTGTAATGGTGGGCTTTTATCAATGTAGTAATAAGCTTGTCATCCACAGAGGATATTCAGTCATAGAGTTGTGAAGATAAGAAAGCCATAATTTTAGTTTTGAAATGGTGATGTTAACCTGAGAATTAATTTCAGAAAGTATTTTGTTCTTTAGAATACTATATTCCTTCGAGTACATCTTCCCTCATGTCTATCTGCATATTTTGTTTATTGATTTAACCTAGCTTAATTCTGTTTTGTTGACAAATTGAAAACTTTTCAGTAAATTTTAAGATTTACTGAAATGGATGCCTGGGAAAGCCCACTGTTTTGAGTGAATTCTAGCAGACTTAAAAAAACAAAACCAAAAAAATCTACTTTAGCTTTCAGCTGCAAATCCACTGCACAGCCCAGTGATGTTTGTAGTTGCAAATGGATCCTTAGCAAAAGCGAAAGGAGTATCAGTTCTAGTGTCCCTGCAGTTGCTAGAATAGAACTTTAAATTTTCCTCTTTTCTCCATTTCAAATTAATTATTCACAACCTGTCAGTATTATCACCTTAGGGTAATGTGATCTTATGATGCTGCGACTATAGGCTAAAGAATATCCAGGAAAAAAAAGAAAGCTGGAGAAACTGACCATTCTAAACTTTGGCCTTAGCTTATGTGTTTATCATTGAATATTGCTGTATCTCCTATAATCTCTGAATCCGTCATACTGCATAGAAAAGCAGAAAAAGAAACATTTCCAATATGTAAAGCTGCAGAATCTTGTTCTGC
The DNA here is from genome assembly GCA_017639485.1 of Pluvialis apricaria. Classification (NCBI taxonomy): domain Eukaryota; kingdom Metazoa; phylum Chordata; class Aves; order Charadriiformes; family Charadriidae; genus Pluvialis; species Pluvialis apricaria. Next base: position 51,362,617 of record CM030044.1, on the reverse strand, counting down.
TGAGTTAAACAGTAATCATTGGGATTCAAGTGGAATCTGCTTTAGTGAAAAAATGTTTCCTGATCTGTTTATTTTTTCCTCTTTGAAATATAAAACAGCAAGAAGAGAAGACATTGAGCAGTAATTATCGTATAATAGCATTTTCCTTTCACTGTTGTTCATCCAACGTTTTTGCTGCAAGCATATCCAACTTCAGATCATACTAACCAGTAGTATAGAGATACAGTATGTATAGATAGACTTCAATGTAGAAGGAGTACTGTTTCCTAATGGAAAATGTTGACTCCTTTTTACTTTAAATCTGCACTTAATAGAATTTTTCATTCGTATGAAAAGAGTGAAAAATGAGCACAAAAATATGAAGACAACTGGGTTTGTCTTCGCTAAGTTCAATGTTCTGTGGTTTGAAGCGGCAAATACGCTTATATATGTGTATACATATATATCTTTATCTACCAATAATAAAGGTGAAATACCGGAAATATGAAGCAGATAGCAACTGTGAGCTCCAGTTAGTAAAGAAAATGAGATTTAATAGAACCTACTGAAAGATCAGTCTCCTAGTTCTTAGGTTGTTAAACATAAGTGAAGATGATCTTCTCTAACACATACTGCAAATCAGAAATCTATATTAAATTTTAATTGTTGGTTGGTTGTTGTTGTTCTTGTTGTTGCAACAAGGAAAAGGCGTGTAGTTTTAAAAGCATGTTCAAATCTTCTGATACTATTTGTTGTCAACATAGCAAAGTAAAAAAAATGTTTTGCCAATCAGGAAACATTTTACTAATGAAAACCACTGTAGATTGTTAGGAATCTTAGCTATCTAAGACATCTATTGGAAACAGGACATTTGGAAGGGAATTGGACTTTTAGAAATTGGCTATCCAGTAGCTAGAGGATATTGTTATTTTTTAAATTGGTTAAAGCCAGTGTATGCTTTGTGTGTTACTGAGTACACAGGTGTACTCTGGATTCTGTATTACTTCTAGTTTTCTTGTCTGTGATCAAGTTGCCACATGGATGCTGCAGCTGCACGGCATTTATGATAGCAGACCTGGCTATTAGTGCAGACCGTAGAGTGCAGAGGATGCACAAGAAATGCAGGCAGTGCTTATTGGTGATGCCCACCTTCTGCTGAAAGGGTGGTGATAAATTCCCATATTCATAAAGTATCTGAATTTGCTAATGGGACTTGAGGACTAAAAATTGCTTTTTAGTTTTGGGCTTCTGCAGCAATACCTATTTTTGCCAGTAGAGCAGGGAGGGGAAGTGGGAGGGAGCAGTGTGTGTGTGTGTGTGTGTGTGTGTGTACGCTTCACTCCTGCTAATGTGGTATTGCATTGCCAAGTAATTTTGTGAGATATTGGGGAATATATTCTTTGGGTTCTGCAAGAAAAGAATACTTGCTGTGTAATTGAGGGTGTTAATCTTCCACGTAATTTCTGGCTATCTTGGTGCACGTGCACACACACATATGCACACACACACTGCGGTGGGTTGACCTTAACTGGCTGCCAAATGCCCACCCAGCTGCTCTTTCACTGTACCTCCTCAACAGGACAGGGGGAGAAAATAAGACAGAAAAGCTAGTGGGTTGAAATAGACAGGGAGATCACTTATCAATAAGGGTCACAGGCAAAGCAGACTCAATTTGGGGAAAGTTAATTTTGTTTATTGCCAATTAAAAATACACTAGGATGGAGAGAAGTAAAGACAAAATGAAAAACATCTTCCCCCCCGTCCCCGTCCCCATCCCGTTTCTTCCCAGGCTCAACTTTACACCTTTGTTCCCAACTCTTCTGTGTCCTCATTCCCCCCAGAGCACCCTGTAGATAGCAGAAGTGTTTGTGTTTTGGCTATTGCAATTATGTTGACTCCAAATTTTCTTCTGATTTCAAAGTAGACTATCTTGCTTTCTTTGATGTGTTTTATTACTGTGTTGGTCACTATCAGTCTCTACGATTTGCAACAAGTATACACATTAGTCACGTTGTATGTAGAATAAATTATACATATTTTCTTTTCCATTTCCAGTGGGTGTGGTTTGTTATTTTTAAATTACCTTTACTATTTCTCACATTGGGAGATTTTTCCAGTGGCTGTTAAGTGAATGATTTATTAAACTTATCAGCTGTGTTATTGATAAACAAATTGTCACTTAAATTTAATTATTTGTACTGCCAAGTTTTCAACATAGTTGTTTCAGTGATATTGTGAAATAACCATCTAAAAATCCATCATATTCTATTTACTGCCCAAAGCAGCAACATAAAATTGAGATCATTCTGTCATCTCTGTCACAGAACTAGTTACCTGGCCATAGAATTATTCTAAGTGATAATAAAACTTGGAACTTGCCTACTAGCTTAAAGAAAATTGCAATGCAATATTTAAATATTTTTCACTCATGTCATATAAAACATTCAGGAGAGAGAGGGTGTTTGTTCCTTCAGCTGTTACACTGTGAAAACTTTTAATGTATACATTCATCAAATGGCAATGGAGTTTTTTTGTTTGATGAGCAATGCTTCTTTTCTGGCTCTAAGTGGTGCTTTGATATTAATTTAGTTAATTAGGTTAGTCCAGGATAGCAATCTTTTCTCAACCAGTTTTAGCACATATAAAAATCACTAAATTGATAAATAAATTTTCACAAGTGTATATATCACTGTCTCTCATTGCTTTTGTAAAATAAGATTAGTATTGCCCTTTAAAATATTCATAACTGTTCTTGAGAAGTTGGTACTGAATTTTAATGAGTTGGAAATTTATGTTTTAGACTTTCAATGCTGCAAAATAGTATTAAAAAAAAGATGAAGTTATTCATTTGACTATGTAGATACTATATTCAAAGATCTGTTGCACAGTAACATTCAAAAATGTGTCAATGTGAAGACTGACCATACCAGCTTAATTTGTTCCACTCATTCATGTGCCTTATGATGCAATTTCCAGTTTTATATCCATGTACATTTTTACCTGAATATGGGAAAAATAATCCTGAGGAAATAAATAGATGGAGCTCTTGCCAGTGGAACAAAGGTTAGCACATAATATGTGATGTAAGTGATTGCAGGCACGAAATAGGTCTGTACCCCAAATTAATATGAACCTTATAATTAATTTCTCTGCCATAGTTCTTCCTTTATAAAAGAGAAAATTATCAACTTATAAGGCATATTGAAAAACTGCAAATGCCCCCATTGTAATTTCTGGGAATAATGTGGTGTACATTAATAAATATGGTTTGAAAAAAGTTGTTTTAATGGTGTACCAATTGAATATATAGGATTAGAAATATCAAGAGTCCATTTCCATGGTGATAAACAATGAGAATTTCTATCCTTTGGCTCTTGTCACTCACATCTTAGTCAGTCTGAATCCCTGCAATGGTAGTGTTGCCTTGCCAAGGAGCCAGATTTCTTTTATCTTCAGATTTCTCCTTTGTACATAAAGATACATATAATCCCCTCTTCTTCCTCGACACCTCCCCTTTCTTCCCTCTGTTTTCCTAATAGCAAATTACTTGGTAATTCAAGCCAGGCAACAGGGCCACAAAGCCTCAGAGGAAACAGATGAGTGGATGGCAGAAAAATATGAGATCTGGGGTCTTGAGCAGGTGGTGAAGGAAGGGAAAGACTCTCCACATAGGAGCTGCAGGAGCTACACAGAGCAGGGAATAGATTTGGGAAGCTAGAGCTGTTGATGCGTGTACTCAGCTACCTATGGTGAGAGGAAAATACTTGTCACAGATTTGCTTGCAGGCTGAACTATGATTTGGAAGTGTCTTTAGAGATACTTTGTAACCTACACTGGGACAATAACCTCCACTGTTTTTTTCCCCTCTGGTTTTATTGTTTGCTTTTTCTTCGAAAGCTAGCTATTCTTTGGTATGTGTGAAACATGATAGAATGTGAGTTCCGTATCTGTCAGTGTACACTAGTGTAAGTAGATCCTGAATGTAGCTGTGAGTACTGTAGCAGTAAACATGTTCTTCTGTAAGATGCCCCTCAACATGTAAAATGCATGAACGCTACTGATGTATTTGAAAGCATGGTGACCCCACTTTTCACATTATCAACACTTGAGTGCACTTAGCAGTCTTACTATGAAATATTTGTAATTGATGTTTTACCAGAAGCTAAATTTTAATAAGTTTGGAATATGGCCAGAAGAGAGTGGTGGCGTTTTGGTTTGTAGGGGCGAGGGAAGGTTTGTGGGGTTATTTTTGTTGGGTTTTGTGGTGTTTTTTTTTTTTTGTGGAAAACTTTCTTGTTTCGTTTAATTACACGGACATTGTTTATTTTATCTTAACTCACTTTCTCCAATTCCAGCATCTTTTGATACATAATTATTTTGAGCTTTCTCTGTTTTGTAGAAATATTGATAGTTTGTTAAAAGAGAAAAATTTCCCGATAGTATTGCAAAGGGAGAGGTTCAAAAGAACATGTGATTGAATTTTACTTTAGCTGTCCTGTAATGGTGTCTTGATCATGAGATACGAGATAGTTGTATCAGTGGCTGATGTAATGAAAATATTTCTTTAAGATCTGCCTCTTCATACTAGATGAGAATATTGTCTACAGCCTCTCCCGTTGTTTGAAGAGCAAATTATTAACTATTAGTTATTTATTATATATTATTATACATCAATTATTAACTATGTATTCTTCAGAAAAGTATTCAAGTTCTGCATTCCAGAAGTCATTCTTACAGATCTGATATTTATGTGCCACTATTTGTGGGTTTTAACAAAAAGGTGATTTTTGAACATATTATTCCCCAAAGTATTATAAGACCTCTTTATTAAGATATTTTTAGTCTTGGGAGTAAGCATAATGCAAATAGTAATCTGATTCATAACCCAAACCTGCCTTTTTTCTCCATCCTTTCCCATCTAGAAATAGTTTTCTTGGGTTTCATTCTTTGATGGCTGGGCTGGAATGTTGTGCTAATATGTTTATGCTCAGTTGACACTTTACTGAATTTTCCATAACTTGCAGTCTAATGATGTGATTTTTAAAAGTTGAGGTACAATAGGGAAATACATAAAGTGGGAAGAAGAAATATGACGTGTAGTAGGCATCAGAATTTATGTTATGGAGCATCCCAAGTGGTTTTGGGTAAATAATTTTTTTATATATAAATTACATGAGGAAAATAATAGCTGTCTCCTTCCCAAGTATGTTGTTAGGCTAAAAGCTAATGTTTGTACAGTGGTCTGAGATCCTCAAATAGAATTAGCAGCTTACATGCAAATTATGTTAAAAGTGGTGTCTGATTTAGTTCTAATGTAATTAATTTAGTAAGATTGGTGGTCAGTGATGTTTCTGGGGTCAATAATGGTCGGTGTCCTACTAAAGTAATTTGATACTTCTCATCAGCATATCCTGAGAATACTCAAGTGCAGATATTCTGAAAAAAACACCCTTTGGAAATTCTGGGTACGTATTCTCTTTACATTTAGAGCGAGATCATAGAGATCGAGAAGAAAACTATGCTTTATTTGTTGAATAAATGTTGCATTCTTGGTGTAGGAATTTCTTTTATCAAAACAAAGCTGTATTTGCTATTTTCACACTCAGTTGCTAACACCTTCACTTCAAAAAAAGTAGAGTTCATCCTAAGCCAAAAAGAAGTAAAGTTCATACCAAGCCCCAGCTTGGGTTGTTTATGAAAGTAAATCTTCTTGTAGTGCAGTGCCTTTAACATGCTTACGTTTTCCTTGACAGTGTTTTTTTACTTTAATCTACTTACTTGTTGCCATTTCAAAAATACTCAGTTGTGTCACTATTTTTAAACGCTGTTAAATAAAGCCTGTAGATTAGCTATAGAATATAGATATATAGATAGCCTTTTGTTTTGGGTGATTCCTTATTTCCATTTCATGAAGTGCAGGGATACAATGTAATGTAATAAAAATGGTGCGATATATCCTATTTTGTTACCTTGCAAATGAAGCCATCCTAAGAGGTGCAGAGTACTCTTTGAGTGTATATTATCATATATATCATGACTATGTATGTACTCAGAATAGTGAAAGATCTTTCATGATGAGATCGTAATAAAATTGCTTTATAGTTTTAAGATATTTATATAATTAAGGAGTGAAATTGACTAAAAGAATGTTAAGTGAAATTAGAAATTCACATGCATTAACAATTGTAGCTGAAGCAAATTCATATTATAGCCAGATAATAATCAAATATCTTATGAGATCTAGCTAAGTTGGCTAAGTTAATCTCATATTTTACTACTTATCTTATTATAGGGATTATGTTATTAATTCTGCTATATTCTGTGGGTAATGTTGTCTTGAACATTACATTAGTAAGTATCAACTGGAGACAGGAAATTATTATAGCTGGGGCTGAAAATCCAGTATTTATCCAGTACACGATATCTTATTCTGCTTTCTTCAGAAGTAAGAACTTTCCCATAAGACTTTCAAACTTGAAATACATTTTCGAATTATATATTATTTAATGTCAGATTATGTATTAATATAATTACAAAATCACAGAATCTCCTAGATTGGAAGAGACCTGTAAGATCATGTAGTCAAATCACTAACCTAACACTGGCAAGCCCACCACTAAACCATGTCCCTAAGCACTATATCTACACGACCCTTAAATACCTCCAGGGATGGGGACTCCACCACTGCCCTGGGTAATGTGTTCCAACGCCTGATGACCCTTTCAGTAAAGATATTCTTCCTAATATCCAATCTAAATTTCCCTTGGCACAACTTGAAGCGATTTCCTCTTGTTCTGTCACTTGTAACTTGACAGAACTGGTCAACTCCCACCTCTCTGCAACCTCCTTTCAGATAGTTGTAGAAAACGATAAGGACTACCCTGAACCTCCGTTTCTCCAGGCTAAACAACCCCAGTTCCCTCAGCTGCTCCTCATAAGACATGTGCTCCAGACCCCTCACCGGTTTCATTGCCCTTCTTTGCACACGCTCCAGCACCTCAATGTGCTTCTTGTGGTGAGGGGCCCAAAACTGAACACAGTACGCAAGGTGTGGCCTCACCAGTGCCGAGTACAGGGGTAAAATCACCTCCCTAGTCCTACTGGCTACACTATTCCTTATACAGGCCAGGATGCCATATTATTTTATATTATTATTGATATATATTATTCAAATGCTATATTAATTAAATGCTATATTAAATGTCTCCAGACAGAAGACAATTCTCTTGGGAAGGCAGGTAGACACCGCTATGCTGTGCAGATCCTTGCTGCCAGATGTGAAGGAACAAACATGTTTCCAAGGCTAGTTGGATCCATTAGCTTTCATGTTGATGTCGCATCACTACCTACAAACCTATATTTCATATAATGTGGGTTTTTTTCTGTTCCGGTTTTGGTGTATAAATTTCATTTAATGTTTTATTTCCCAAATTATTTGAATGCATGCAATCCATGGGCATTATATTTTTATTAGCTGTCTCCCATTAGTACTGCCTAGCATCTTGCACGTTGTGAGGAAATGATACTTTCCTGTATGTGCCTTGTGTGTATTATCTTCAGTGTTAAACTTAGCTAAACAGTAGACCTCACCTTTGCACCCTTCTTTATTGAAGAAACATTAAAAAAAAAAAAAAAGAAAACACACCTGCCTGTTGGAAACAATTCTGAATATCTAGATAAGAAATGAATGCAAAAACAGAGAAAGTTGGATGCAAAAGGTTAAGATGAGCTGAACGTTGGAAAACTTGTAAGGTCAGATATGAAAGAGAACAGGTTTAAGGGGTCTGACTGTCTTCCTATAGGTTTGTTTTACAATACTGTGGGGTTAGTGGGCAAGGAGGGAAAGGAGTTGTGGGCTTTCTGAAAAAGGGGGTTCTTGCTTTGTGTTTGAGTCTACACTGTATAGTACTACGTCCATGCCTGTGATGGTCATATCAGGATGTTGAGAGCTCTGACTCTCTTTTTAGGAGGACCAGAACTCAAGTGTTGGAAGAAAAGTTGTTTCAGAAATTTTTACATATGTGCCTTTACACATCTTCGATAATATGAATGACTTTCTGACTTGAACAGTAGGAGTGCCATTAATAATGTGGTAACGTCCTCTAGGAGATAACTAATATATTTTGTTTTAAAAGTAGTAATAGGATTAGCCAATAACTTCAAATCAGCAGAGGTCCAGTTTTCATCTTGTGTAATTCCTATATACTCACTGCTATAATTTATTGTTACTTCAGATCTTTTTTTCTGAGACAGATTTGGAACAAACTATCTTTGCCCTTCTGTGCAATGAATTCACAGTGGTATTGTGTTTTGCTTTCTAAATCTATCTTTGGATTACAATTACTTGTCTTATCTGTGCCTTTGATGAAGAAAGAGGAAAAAAAAGAACTGAGTTTAGTAAGTGCAGGAGTACTAATTCAACTCTAGCAAAATAGAAAAGGATAAATAATGTCTTCCTTCGATTCACAGTGGAAAAAAATAGATTTCATATATTAAAGGGTTGTACAATGCCTTTACATTATGCTTAGACAGTAAGATTTGAACAGATTACATTAATAATAATAAGGAATTTAAAAAAATCTGAGTTTGTTTTTTAAAATTATTTTCTCAGTTTATGGGAATAATATTTTTCAGAGCAAACAGTTCATCAGATTTATCTGCCTCAGTATATCATAGTCTTTGCACACAGGAAAAGAATCAGTTCGTGTATGACATTATAAGTAAGGTGCTAATTTGCAGAATGCAAAGTAGCATTGTAAGAAAATACCAAACTGCAAACCTGGACTATTTTGGTATAAACGAAATACTAGATTTGCTGTAACTTACTGTCCTGGTTCCAGCAGGGATGGGGTTAATTTCCCCAGGGATGGGAGGGGACACAGGTATCCCATGCCATGTGAGCCATGCCTGGGCTATAGGGGGAGCTGCTGGGGGAGGTGGCAGGAGGTCTCGGCTGGGAGCGGGCTGCGGCGGTGCAGGTCCGGTGGGCGAGCGGTGGTACTATAATCGCATTTGTACATTCCTCTGTTAGCATTATTGTTGCTTTTCTCTTTCCTTTGCTGTTCTGTTAAACTGCCTTCATCTCAACCCACGAGTTTGCCTTTTTCTTCCGATTCTCCCCCCATCCTACTGCTGTCGGGGAGTGAGCGAGTGGCCATGTGGTTCTTTGTTGCCGGCTGAGGCCAAACTATGACACTTACTACTACCAAAATACTTATGGAAATAAATCAAGGAAAGGTTTGAGTTTTTCTTCTTCTTTTTTTTTTTTTTTTTGAATGAACAATTTGCCCTTTGCAATATATATCTAAATTTAAAGTATTTTCAAAGTGTGGTGAAATGGAGATTAAATGTCAGTGCTAGCTAGCTCTTTAATAAAAATAGATTGCATCAAAATTTGTCTTCTTCTGGCAAAGATTAATTGCCATGCACTCTCCTGAATGAAGTTCAATTGCTATCAAAGCAGTGTAGTTTTAAGTTTGAACACATCTATTCTGATGGTATTTTAAACTTTTATTATGCTAAGTATGTTATTAGAATGAATAAGCATGACCACTTTGATGGGTTAGTCACCACTTGGCAGAATTGTATCACAGGGCAAGTCATAGATGTAAGGAGTGAATATTCTGCTGCAGTTACTCAGCGTCTTAAGATTTGGTTATGTTTCTCACGACAACTGATTTAATTGCAGGACTTTCTGCTTTTTTAAAAATACTAATTGAATTCACCAATATTAAAAAAAGATACTAGCAGTTCTCACTGTTGTTGAAGAATTTTGTGAAAGGCATTTGCTGTCAAGTATACTTACATATGTGGATATGCCTGAAGAATTGTGGTGTGATAGGAAGCTTCTACTATTATAACATAAACTGATTGCACGCAGTAACTAAAGTCTTTTTCCAAAGGGTGCTAGTGATACCACATCCTACTCTTCTAGTGTAGTACATATACACATTTTCCAGAGTTTTGAACACTTTTAGAAAGCTGTAAGCACTTTTTTGACATGAATTTGTCTTTGTTTCATCTATCCATTTTGAAAGGTTCATTTGGGAGCAAATGTACCCAAACACATGCTTTAAGCTCTAAAAATGATTGAAACAGATTTTCTCTCTGAATAAAGATTCATCAGTTTTCAAGATACGAGTTCCTGTGACTGCTTTAAAAAAAAGAACAAGGATTGAAAAAAATAAAAAGGTATGTTATTTCCATCAACAGGTGTTTCTGGTTAACCTCATCAGAATAATTGGAAAAGTGAAATATATATAATCATACAGTGAAATTATTATTTTTATTTCAAATTATAAGTAAACATGGCATGTTTAACTGCAAACAGATGACATTAATTCATTTGCAGTGTTGACTACTGCTTCTGCAATCCAAAATTGCATCTGCAGATATGCTTTTTGCAATTACGTGTATATGTATATGTAACTTTCTCCTGTCCCGTGGTGTTCAGTTTTTTAATTTAATTTTTCTAAAGATTAATGCTTTTATCAGTTGATAACTTTATTTGAAAAGCTCTCATGCTAGCTGAAATAAAATGGTGGAAGTCAGTGAATTTGAAATATAGTGCTATAAGTTTCTGATGATTTAGTGTATATCTATCCAAAGCTGCCACACGGATTTAAAAGTTTACAAGTCTAATGTAAGTAGGATCTTGTAGGACAAGAATTGAACAAAATTGTGTGACCATGGATATTTGAGATTTACAGTAAGTTGTGATAGCAGAAATATTAGATATCAGAATTCCATCTGTCCTGGTTCCGGCAGGGATGGGGTTAATTTCCCCAAGGATGGGAGGGGACACAGGTATCCCATGCCATGTGAGCCATGCCCGGGCGGTAGAGTCGCTGCTCAGCGAGGGCTGCAGCAGTGCGGGTCCGGTCGGTGAGCGGCGGTGCCCTGATCGCGTTTGTATATTCCTTTATCCGTGTTATTACTGTTTTCTCTTTCCTTTGCTGTTCTGTTAAACTGCCTTTATCTCAACCCACGAGTTTTGCCTTTTTCTTCCCATTTCCCCCCCCACAGCTGTGGGGGGTTGAGCGAGCGGCCGCGTGGTTCGTTGTTGCCGGCTGAGGCCAAACCACGACACCATCCTAAGCCTTTTTTGTGTTGTGTTCAAAATCAGTTATAAATTCACAGTTGCTTGGCTTTTCATTATAACTGAATGTTTAGTTTCTCCCTAAGTAATGCTTTATCTCACCAGCTGATTGCTTGAAATGTTTGTTTTGTTTAAAGCCTTGATTATGCCATTACAGACACTTTTCACATCTTAACTGTGGTGCAATGTTGTCTTGCAGTTATATCTTACTGAATTTTACTGCAGTAGTCTTTAGACAACTTACCTTAATATAGTACAGCATATTAAATTCATTGAAGTAGACTGAAATTTCTTCTCCAGTTTCATATTAATTTTTAAGATTTCCAAAACCTTTTCAGAGAACACATTCTCAGGAGTATTTACATACCAAAAATGTAGTGTAGATTACAGTTGGAACAAAACGGATTGTACTATTACTATCTCATAAATACAGCCGTTGAAACATTAAGAGGAACAATATTTATTATTGGAGTTATAATCAATATTTGTATATATGGGCAGACAGTACACTGAAGGTTTGCTTACTACAGCTCTTAAGGCTGTCTTTTTCTGTCTGTTATTAATAAATGCTTTTACCATTCACTAGAGATTGAACTTTGTGCATTAGGGCTTCTAACATAAATGCTTAAAATTAAATACAGATTGATCTGGACACTGCTCTGTTTTTAAGTAAACACAAACCGGGATGCTGAAAGAACAATGACATTTATACTTCAGGATTGTAACCTATCCCTACAATTCCCTGATGTGTTCCCCAATTTCAGTCATATTATGATATTTTAGTCTTTGATACATTTTGCTCACTGGTAATAGTTCTATGACACCTGTAAATTGTGTATCCATTAAAGAAGGAAAAACTCTTTCAAGTTCTTAAATCCTATTTGCAGTCTCAAATTTTAAGTTCTCTTCAAACTCATTTTTTTTCTTTAGTTTTTATCTTACTTTCTCTGTGACTTTCTTCTGCCCGAGTTCTATACTAGTAGACACGTAGCTATACCTGTACCAATTTTACTGTCCTGTGACAGTGCTCTGTATTATTGGCTTACATTTAACTCATTTTGGATAGTTACAGTTAGTAACATTTGTGTGTTTAGTGATTTCATGCTAGAACTATATTCACCTTTAGGCTCCAAATCTACCAGGTTGAGATAATGTACTCGTCTACTGACAAAATACCTGAGAATTTGACTTTAACACTTGATAGTAGAAGACTAGGAAAGAGCTTCTCTATTTTTCTCTCTTTTCTACATTGTTTGATGGTTGTTTTTGTTTGGTGAGGTATTGCAGAAAAAATAGTGAAGAAATTTACAGATATCTCTTGTATGGAATTTAAAAATATTTGTAGGTGGCAGGAATCCCAATTGTCAAATCTGAATAAAGAAACAGAGAATTTTAATTTGGGTACTGTTAACAATATAATTGTCTTAATACAATATATGCTGATGAATGAAGGTTTATTTTCTCTTCCTTTGCAAAAAGAGAAGTTATTAAATTTTAGGGGATTTACAACAGCTGTAGTGATGCTTGAAGCCACTGTGCTGGACAAAATACACACTGGCCCAGCAGACCATGAAAGGAGCTGGGATCCAAACAATGAAGAATTCTGTGTTTTAGGAGAGACTGAAGCATGTAATAGCTGCACTTGCAGATTTTCAGACTTGCGATGGGAGCTGTTGTGATATGATGAGTCTAGCATACAATTTCTTCAGTATAACACTGATACCAAACCATATTCTCTTACAGTTTCATGGCTACAATTCCTTTCAATGCAGTATTCTGGCCTATGATTGGTGGGGGGTGAGTACGGACATGACTGGTGTTTTCGGTAACACTTTCAAATTGAAGCTACCTTTTTTTCTTTTTTTTCCCCCTGATATTTCCATTTTAATTGTATTTGTACTGTTAACAGGAAAGGAAAATATGGACTCTGCATGTAAAGAATGCAAAAGGTGAATGAGTAAAAACAAATGGAAGAAAAAATGGTTTGTCAGGTACTAATAGAGGAAAACCTGGTAAAATAAGTATCAGAGTTAGAATCCATCCAGGTAGAAATAACAGTGAAAGTAATCAAGGGTAAGCAGAACAAGCAGTAATCTGAAACGAGAAATTTGAAATGGAGAGAGTAGCCTCAGGATCGGAAAGGTAACTGGTGAGAATAGAGAGAATCCAATTAAATGAGAGCATATCTAATGAATGTAACAGGAACTAATGCAGGATGAAAATGCAACTAAATAATGAAATAAATGTCTTCTAATGGATTTAAATAGAATTCATTAAGGTGAAATATACCATTTCATTCCTATATGTAAACCTTTGCAGATACATATATCTGCTGCTGAGAGATATGTTGTCTGTCTGTCAACATAAACATGCCAGTCCAGTAAGTCCATATTTATTATCAAGTAAATAGGTTCCTATTTATACCGTTTGTCCTTCCACTTTTATGTCAGAGGATTTTATAGCTGTTGTAGACTAAACACTGCAATATTTTAGTGTTGTTTTAGCTCAAACAATAGTCCGGCTGTCCAGGATAAGGTGTGGGCTCGGTTGTTGGGGGTTTTTTTGAAAAACCAGTGTAATCTGTATTTTCTGAAGACAATGAAGTATTTTTGCTTTAAATTATATCAGTCACACCTACAGCTGTAACTGTTTGATAGCTGAAGTGTTTGTTTGCACTGTGTGTTGACATTCTGGTAGTGATGAATATGAACCTGATGATGGTCTTTAGCACTATTACTTACAGATTGACCAACATACTCTTACAAACTCTTCAGCTACTTTATACGGAAGATTTGTTTGACAAATTATAGTTTTAAACTAGCACTTTCAAACTACATCAGCCCAAATGACCCTCATAGAGCTGCAGCATGTCTATGGATGATGACACCGGTGCAGGAGATTATTCATGGGGAGATTGTTCTGGAAATTTTTTAGGTTTTATGTGGTTACTTCAGTTACTTTGATTTGATCAAAAATGATTGATGGCGTATGCTTGTTGCAGCCTCACAGGGCCCTGGAAGTGCGCTTTAACAGTGCAAGGCTCTTACCTTAGGTGTAGGGGAGTCCATTTACCATAGAACTTTATACAACTTGCTAAAAATCATTCATTTTTATTCTGATTTAGTGGTGACATGCAATGACAGCATGGTGCAGTGGAGGTTTAAGAGAGTAGTTATAGAAAACACGAATCACATAGGCTATTGAGCATCAAAATAATACTAACAAAATGGAAATAGCTGTTATGTGTTTGAGAACAGAAAAGTTGATCGATTCTGTGTAAAGCACCTTGTGGCTGTCTTCTGCATGGCTCTTTTTGGGTTCAGCCTGAGCTGACACAGCCCATCTGTGCAAGCTTGGGGATGGCAAAGCAGTTACTGAGAACTACCTCTCAGATGCAGTGGTGTTTGCTGTGAAAACATGTCCTAGACAATGGAAAAGACAACCAAGGTTTGTCTATAGGAATTGTGTTAAATAGGCTTTTAAAATTTATTTATCTGGTCACCATGCAACACAGAGAATTCTTGATAATGACTAACCTGTACTGTTCTTTTGGGCAATAGCATTCTCTTCCGCTGCAATACAGGCCTGTGCACTTGGACAGGAACCCACTTACAAGACTTTCAGTTGAGCTCTCCACCATTTGAAAAGCATAGGAGTCCCCAGGGGGTCAAATTAGTTTTCTGTGCATGGAAACAAAGGCCTGTTTTTCCTCTCAATATGTTCTGCGATTTGTTGCAACCAGCAGTTCAGGATATCCCTCTGGTGAGTGTTTCCTTGAGGGATCACTTCTGTCTTAAGTGCATGTTCAGTTTTTATTCTTCAGTGAGCTACACACATGAGAAACTTGCTATTTTAATACCTCATTTTGGAGCAATTCCTGATCAATGATTTTCAATAATTTCATATTTTAGCAGGACAAAGTGGGATGAATTTCAGGTAGGCAACTTCAGTAACAAAATAGTAGAGATTCTGTTGTATATTTGGCTATGAATAATGTGTTACATCAATATATTACTAGTTATAAACAGAAAAAAATCAGTAATTGGATTCAGATCCAATTCCTTTGTTATCCAGTTGCTGTTCCCATAAAGAAAAGCAGGCTGATGGGAAATTCCTGGGATGCATTTATTCTGTATTTGGAGACATTAAAATGAAAACGTTAAGCTGTTACAAAATTTAAAAAGTCTATATGGTACCAATATTTACATCTTTTACTGCAATTTAAAGCTAATGAAGAGATTACAGTTTTCTGGGATTGGCAATGAGATACTGACGTAAGAAATAAATTTAAAAATTAAGTGGTTACTGTAGAAATTAAATGTAGTTTCCATTGAAAACAATGGGCTTTTTAAAATGCAGTACGTAACCTGTAATGTTTTCAGCTATTAATTCTATAGAAGGCAGTGAACATAGTTTAATGATTACATCAGAATGGCAAGAAAATAAGCAAAAATAACTGATTACGTTGTGAATATTTATTAATAGAGCATTATTTTTTCTCTCTTTGAGGGAATCCTTGTCTTTATTGCATTTAGAGATTTAAAAGTACTTCCTCCAAACTTTGAAAAAGCACACACAGCTTACTTTGTTATTCTTATAATAGTTTTTATTTAGTACTACTGAACTAGTATAAGAAGAAATTTATAGTTAAATAGATCTAGATTTCTTTAGTATGTGCAATAGTTATGGAAGCCACTGCATTTTAAATACATGCTTTAGTCTGTGGGACAAGCCTGGAAGACCCACGTTAAGCCTAAAACTATGGGAGAAATCTTCCCATGGTCACAGATCTTGATTACATGTCTCTGATTAATGGTGAAACACTGATTATTAGCATTTAAAACACACACCCATTCCCCTCCAGTTAGCATTTTAGTTGTGAGAACAATGTGCTTTTAAGGTGAATCTTCCAGTCATGGCCACTTACTAAATCATCAGTCTACTGACTGAATACCTTTTCACTTTGGCCTCTAAATCTGTTTATGATTTGTGTTTCACGAAGTACATGTTTTTATGTGAATATTTAGCTTCTAAGTATCTGACACATGTAACATAGTTTTGCCTCACTACAGAGTTTAGTGATAATTACTGTCTTCGCTCATTAGTCATCCTTACAAAAGTTGTGAGTACAAACTTTAGCCTGTGAGTGCTTTCACTGTGAAGTGACAACCTGAACTTTTGAGCTAGCCCAGCATGAACATACTTTTCTTCTTCTTTTCCTGAAGGCATTTTAATTACCAGGCCAAATCGTGGCTTATTATTTTTTACTTGTCACAAGCCTGTAAGTCTAATATCATGTCCTGTAGCACATAGCCAATACAGAGCTTCATGTTAGTAATTTTCAGCTGGGTAGCTGTGTGCCATTGCTGCAAGCTTTCCCATTGACTGGAAGCTTGAAAAAAAGAAAAGTTAAGTTATGCTTAGTGGTTGCATAGTGAGAGTTTGTTTGCTAAGACACATTTGGATTTTAGATAGCTTCTGCAGCCAGAACGAAAGCACAGCGACAACAGCAGGTGAGTGTTGTGGTGCAGAACCAGAGAGCTGGCAGCAGACTAAACTCAGTGGCTTGAGCCAAGTAGCAGCAGACCAGGGAAGTGTGAGTGCTCTCCATGCCTACCTCAGAATCTATAGGCACAAGAGTGCAGTTCTTTGAGTGACGGGATTGTCCACAGATTGCAAACAGAAATGGGTTTATTAGACACTGTGTGTCATCCTTCTGAATAAGTCCTGTTGATTTGTGCAACAAACAGTGCAGTTTTAAAGATCTGTAGATTAAAAATATTTAGAGTTAATTTTTACTGTGGAAAAAAAAAAGCGTGTAAATAACACGTCTAGTTAAAATGTCAGCACAAAACATTAAACTACAACATTATATTTTCCTGTGAATCTTCATCCACAAAACACTATTTCTGCTTTTCCAAAAATACTGATGTAGGTTAGAAGTTAGAACTCCTGGGACCTTGTATTCCTGACCTAGAAGAATTTTTTTTTGTTGTAAACTAGTTAATTGCTTTTATTTCTTTTTGTCCCTCTATAATTTTGTGATACCAAACTGCTGAATTCTGGTGACATATCAACCAGAAGGTATAGTGTGCATTGTTTGTTTCAAAGAAATAAGTAAGATTTTCTTTCATAAAAAGAAAAAAAAACACTAAGACCTCTTTGTCCTCCAGAAGGAAGACATGAGAAAGTTTTGAAATTAAATGCCAAAGTCTTGGAAGCACTTCAGTGCAAGACACCCAGCAGGAAAAAAAAATACAGGTTATCAGCAGGAGAGTAGGATACATTATTTGCCTCTATCTGCCTGTTTTCTCCCTAAAGTGAAGCTTCTCTGCAATGCAGACCTCAGCGTGTCAGAAAGCAGAAGACGGGTTGTTTTGTACGTTTACTGTGCATGTGGGTCTCCTTTGGCAAGTTCTTCTTGCATGGCATATCATTGCAGATACCTGTATCTGGCTGGTTTAGAGAAATTTGAATGCTGAACAGAATAAAAAAAGAGGCACTGGGGTCAGATTGTTTTACAACAGTCTTTCCTTGAAAAGAACTTAGCTGAGAAGCTTAAAAGTGAGTTGATACTGGAGGCCACATAAATGAGGATGATTATGGTGTGAAGAAAGTTTTAAGTAGTGTGATCTTTTTGGTGAACACTTTAAAACAATGACTTGTGTTCCTTTTTGTTCTTTCAAAAGTGCAGAAGGATAGGCTTAATAAGCAAAGGATAATACCTTTGAAGATGGAAAGGTACAGATGGGAATTTTGTGGTTACCTACTTGAGTGTACATATCAGCTTACTGAGTATTAGCTTATCTCCTTGGACTCTCTCTACACTGAGTGGAAAAAGATGCCTTCATCATTTTGAAGGCGATTCAGGTAAGTTCTTCATTTAGACAATTCAAATGTTTGTCTTCCAGAGCCAGATGCTTTTTCACTTCCTTCCACTCCTGTTCTACCCACTGTATAAGCTATAATCTGTCCTGATTATCTACCCTAACTTCTTCTGGGTCTGCCACCCTCTGTTTCAGAGCAGGGGCTTTGCACAGATGGGCTTTGTTGTACCGACACCCTACTTCTATGGGGCCTCTTAAGGCTCTTGCATTTTGTTTTTTAAAATACTTTTTTAAAATATCATCTAATTAAGAGGAATCGCGGCTTTCTGAAAATAGTTGGAGAATGCTTACGTAAAGGGTTATACCCATAAATGGGGTCTGTACATGTTTAGATAACTTGATCCACAAACTCACAGTACAAAGATGGCAAAATGCCATTTAACTTGTTTCCAAACCATACTGCATTAGAAAAATCTGGCAGTACTGGTAAAGTCTATTAATGCTGTTTCACAAAGCTTCTCTTAGTCCTAAAGAAAGGCAAGGTCTGGCATCTTTGTAGAACATGGCTCTTTCCTGTAGCTGTTACTCTTACTTGCATGGTGCAGAGCTGAATTGCTGCCGAAGTTCAGTGTTGGTATACATTCAGAATGTGCTGAAATCATGAGGAGGTAAGAAATCTGAGGCCTACTGGTGTTCGTAGTTAATGTGATTTAAGTTGGTTAAATCAATTTCAATTCAGCTCATGGAAGTTCTTTTACAAATGTTTAAGTGAGTTGTAGAATCATAGAATTGGAAGGGACCTTTAAAAGTCATGTAGTACAACCCCCCCTGCAATGAGCAGGAACATCTTCAAGTACATCAAGTTGCTCAAAGCCCCATCCAACCTGATCTTGAATGTTTCCAGGAATGGGGCATCTACCACCTCTCTGGGCAAACTGTTCCAGTGTTTCACCACCCTCATCATAAAAAAATGTCTTCCTTGTATCTAGCCTGAATCTACCCTCTTTTAGTTTAAAACCATTACCCCTTGTCCTGTCGCAACAGGCCTTCCTAAAAAGTTTGTCCCCATCTTTCTTATAAGTACTTATAAGCCCTTTAAGTACTAAAAGGCCACAATAAGGTGTGTCTTGCGCCTTCTCTTCTCCAGGCTGAACAACCCCAACTCTCTCAGCCTGTCCTCATAGGAGAGGTGTTCCATCCCTCCGGTCATTTTTGTGGCCTTCCTCTGGACTCACTTCAACAGGTCCATGTCTTTCCTGTGCTGAGGACTCCAGAGCTGGCCTCCAGGTGGGGTCTCATGAGAGCAGAGTAGAGAGGGAGAATCACCTCCCTCGTCCTGCTGGCTATGTTTCTTTTGATGAAGCCCAGGATACAGCTGGCCACTTGGGATGCAAGTGCACATTGCCAGCTCATGATGAGCTTTTCATCCACCAGTACCCCCAAGTGCTCTGCTGGGCAGCTCTCAATCCCTTCATCCTCTATTGAAACCGGGGGTTGCCCTGACCCATGTGAAGGACCTTGACACTTGATCTTGTTGAACCTCGTCACTTGGTCTTGTTGGACCTCATGAGGTTCACATGGGCCCACTTCTTGAGCATGTCCAGGTCCCTCTGGATGGAATCCCATCCCTCAGGCATGTCAGCCGCACCACTCAGCTTGGTGTCATCTACAAAATTGCTGAGGGTGCACTCGATGATGCTGTGTTGTTGATGAAGATATTAAACAGTACTGGGCCCAATATGGACCTCTGAGAAACAGCACTTGTCACCAATCTCCATCTGGACATTGAGCCATTGACCACTGCCTTCTGAACGTGACTATGCAACCAGTTGCTTATCCAGCAAACACTCCACCAATCAAATCCATCTCTCGTCAATTTAGATAATGGTTTTGAGTACCATGTCAAAGGCCTTACAGAAGTCCAGATAGACAACTTCCATTGCTCTTGCCTTGTCTGCCGATGTAGTTACTCCATCATGGAAAGCTGCTAGGTTGGTCAGGCAGGACTTCCCCCTGGTGAAGCCATGCAAGCTGTCTCGAATCACCTCTGTGACCTACATCTGCCTTACTGTAGCTTCTAGGAGGCTCTGTTCCGTGATCTTCCCAGGCACAGAGGTGAGCCTGACAGGTCGGTAGTTCCCAGGCTCCTCCTTCCTACCCTTTTTAAAAATGGATGCCATGTTTCTCTTTTTCCAGTCACTGTGGACTTCACCTGACTGCCACAACTTTCCAAATACCACGGAGAGTGGCTTGACAACTACATCATCCAGTACCCTCAGGACTCTGGGATGCATCTTATCAGGTAGTGCAGTTCAGTTTCATTTAGCCTCTGTTAATAAGGAATTTATTTGGGTAGGCTGAATTTCTGTAAGTATTTTTAGCACTTTAAAGTTCTGCTTTTAGCTGAACTGTTAAAATTGACTTAACAGAAAGCATCTGCTTTTTTAAAAAGTGGAGTGTGTATAGGGCAGTCTGAACCGATTCCTGTGTCAGATGTATGAGCCAAGGAGACAGTAACCATGCCAGTGAAAAAAAAAAAAAAATATTAGTTAGCTGTAAGTCCAGATTCTACCTACAGGGCTTTATGTCACATTAGCCATAGAGGTGTCCATATATAGCTAAAAATAATTAAGACAAAGACATGTCTGAGACAGGACCTTTTTTTGCCTACCTGAACAGTAAATCTCTGTGGTTCAGAATGTCAATAAAGGGATATTGCTCCCTACTATGTATTTCACTGCACAGAGGCATCAAGAAACAACCTTTCCTGCTTGTGGAGTTTGCAGTATGTTAAGTTGTGCATTCAATACAGACATACTAGCTAAAAGGCATACTCAAGAATTTGTGCTCAAAACCAACTCTGTGAACACGCATGATAAATGTTTTCCTGTCAGACTCTCCCTGCAGCCCATCTGCTGGGCTAGCATGCTGCATGCCCACGTGCTAGCTGGGTGCCTGCACTGCGTTTAGATGGAGGCTGCAGGGGCTTTAGTTGAGTAGTTCCTCAGATGAGTAGTTAACACCACCACTGATTTTCTTCAAACTTGCAGTTACTGATGTGATTGAAACTTAATGGCCAAGCCCAGACTGATGATGAGTGTTGACTGAACTGTGCATAAACTTTTATATAAGGGGGAAGCTCTTATTACTTAATCTATTAGCTGACAAATAATCAATTGGATGACACTCGGTATTTCAACTTCAACATTTTATTTCTTTCATCTCCTCATTGATTGCTTTGTTACTTTTTATATGTGGAATGACGTGCTGCGCCTATATGTATTGTGAGATGGGAACGATGACTTGGGTTTGGGGAAAAAAAGTAGTGAGGTAGCAAATACTGTTCTGAGCTGGGAAAAAAGGTAAAAAAGATGAGAGTGGGAAAAACAGTTTGCAATGAGGAAGAAACAGGAGGGTAACCCAACTTGCATTCTAAAAAAGAGAAAACAGGACTAGTAAAAAGGAATAGCGTGAAAGCAGTAACTTCAGCATTGTTTACTCAATTTTATATGATATTAGAGTGAATCATAAGTGATCAAAAGGCTTACATACATACAAGGAATAATGAATAATTTGTCTTCAAAATATTTTTAAATAGCTGTCCTCTTTCTATTCCAAAAGATTTACTCTTCAGTAAATATTCTAGTCGTTATGTCAGAATAACGTCACTGTGTATTTTTTCATGTGTTTTATTTTTAATTAGTATTAAAAACCTATATTCTTACTTATAGTCATGGATTTTCATTTCACTTTTCTCATGATCGTGGAAGGTTTGGCTTTGCCTACCTCAGTTTTCATAAAGAGACTATAAAAGAGACTTTGTGATCCAGCTTCTTCTAGGTACCTTATGCCATATGTATTTTAGTTATGAATGGCAGAATCCTCTGCTAGTAATGCCTATGGGTTTTTTTTTCCCTTTTTCCATGTTTTTTCATTCACATTTCCTATAACTATTTTTCTTGTTCTTTTTCTTGCTCCCTTCATATCTGTTATTTGTGTGTTCACTTCCATTCTGTTCTGCTATCTCCTCTTCTAAGTTTATAACTAGAGGAAGGCTAGAAAAGCACTCACTGATTATAGTAGTGACAGTTTCTACTTTCCGTATCCTTGTCCTTTTAGTTCCTAAAATTCTGTCTGTGGTGTTTGACCACAACCTGGTACTGAGCTGAAAGTTTTATTAGATTACCTATTAAAATGCCAAGATCTTGTTTGTAGTTGTTGGTCATTGATTTGAAACACAACAAAGTGCATGAAGGCTTTTCTCTGTATGATTTGAATGTTTCATGTTCCATGGTGACTGACAGTCACGTTATGGCATTTTCAGATCACCCTGAAAATGTGGATAAAATGGCTGAAACTTTTATTCATTGACAGTCTGTTTATAAAAGAACTGAGTGGAAGAAACTCAGAACAGTTTGTCGTTAAGAACCTGGGTTAGAGTGACAGTGGCACTGGAGAAGAGTGGAAAAATTAATGAAATGGGGAGATTATAGTGCAGACTTCACGGGTGGGTTTTCCAGGTATGCCTGTTCAAGTGTACGTGTTTTTTCCCCCACTTGTGTTGAATTTAACAATGCCTCTCTGAACATGAGCTGCAAAGAGCTCTGACAGGGTGTCATCTCAGTCCCTGGAAAGTTGCTGTTTGTCCTTGATACCATACTGGTTCTGCTCAGACCTCTGACGTCTTACCGGCAGAAATGTGTTGGAACATATGGCTGCTGCCCACATGCTGGAGAGCTTGAGTCTTCTATGCAATGTAGTGTTACAGCCCTTTGGCCATATGATTATGAACGAGTTGCCAAATATTGTTGGTCCTTGGGAGTGTTTTAAAAAGAAAACCTTGGATTTTGCCTCTTTACAAAGCAGTCAGTAAACAGGACCAAAAAAAGCAATGAGAGTTGCAAAATAAACTTTAGTGCCTCTGAGCAAGAGTTTTGTGGTGGTCTTCAGCAGGACAGATTTAAGGGAGAGACTTTGTTCTGCCTGACAGGTATAAAAGCTTTGATAATTTCAAGAGTACATTGATGCTACTAGTAAAGTAGTAGATTCAAGAGTAACATTTCTTAGTTAGCACATGAAAGGCATTCCTCTGAGGAAACCATGAATGTTTTGACCTATCTTTGTATTTTATAGTCAAACAAAGTATAGCCTTTAAGTTAGGACGTATTTTTTATTGCTGAGTATTGGGTTTGAGCAGTTTAGAAAACTCCAAGGTTAAGGGAACTTCTGCAGGACGAGAAGTCCTGCAAAAATAATGTGATATTTTTCCAGATACTGATGGTCTTACTCAGATCTTATACCAATCATTCACAGGTTTGAGGGGTTTTGTTTTGCTTTTGTTTTTTTAATTACTGTTGATACTATTTAAAATACTATTTAAAAAAAGTGTTTGTAAAACACTGTGTATAAAAGGAGGTGTTTCTGTGTATTGTTATTTAAAGAATCCTCAGACATTTGTACAAATGATCATTTTTTAACCTAGTTCACTGTTAAAATACATTTAATTTCTGATTTGTTCCTTCTGATATGGGTACATAAATTTTTGATGGCTGAATTTAACATGTGGGTCTAACTTTTTCAGGGATATTTAGACACATAGAAATATAACTGTATGAAGGTCACCCGTCCTCAACTGATTTAGTTCACT
This sequence comes from Pluvialis apricaria, assembly GCA_017639485.1. Lineage (NCBI taxonomy): Eukaryota > Metazoa > Chordata > Aves > Charadriiformes > Charadriidae > Pluvialis > Pluvialis apricaria. The sequence continues at coordinate 51,339,066 of CM030044.1, read as the reverse complement.
GAGGCCTGCTTAAGCTTACTTAGTCCACCCCTATATAAATTTAAGAACATAGAAATACGTTCATAAAAGTCTTCCAGGTAGGACACTCCAACATATCCTATTTAATGATGTTGTATAGTTTTTCCACTGGCTGTGTAGCTAAAATGCCAGTTTCTAATGTGTGAGCAAAATAACTTTGCTGCAAATTAAATCCCATTCTTCATATCCTTTGCCTGGAGGCCAAATAGACATGAGGAAAAGTTCATAACCACATTCTTGACAGTAATTTTTTTGAATACTGGAATGTTGCTACCTTATTTTTGCTCATTCTTCTCTTTGTAGTTCTTTTCTGTTTTCTCCAGCTAGATCGTGTTTCCAGCATGAGCTGGTTTTGTGCTTTCCCCAACATCTGTAGATTGTTGATACCTTCATTAAAAAATTATGCTCCAAGCTAAAGATAATATTCAAGGTAAGGTGTCACCATACAGAATATGTTTCAGAATGGGGTTTTTTTAGATCCCTTTAGCTTCGTTTAAACATGATGGTCAGCATACCACATATGGTCTATCTTCTGAAAGCTGTATCTGTAAAAGCAACAGCATCTTCAGCTATGGATTGGCTACATTTAAAAAAATACTGACTTTTCTTTTGTCCTTCTCTTAATAAGCAACAGGGATTCTATCTGTGTATTATCACTTCTTCCGTGAGAGATGATCATCACTTGTATTCACTGCTGTTGGGCTTGATAGAGGAAGCTTTTAACGTTAACTCTTAGAAAAATCAGGCTTGCGCAGACCTCACAAGATCATTTAGTTCATGCGTGAAGGATCAATTCCTGTTATTCCAGATAAATTTTTGCTGAAGTTCTTTTCAGAAGCCTCTTGTGAGTGACATCCCATAACCTCATTAGGAAGTCTATTTCAGTATTAACCAAGGTTCTTTTTACTACCTTTTTTCTCCCTTCCTCTCTCATGCTGCAGTTTTAATATTAATACTTGCCCAATCCATTATGGAGACAAGGAACATCTCTTTGCATCAAACAGTACGTTTCTCCTTGGTCTGTAGTGAAAGTGACGTAGTGAAAAAGGCTTAAATTTAAGGATTGTGTCTAAACTAGGATTTCTGATGGTGTTTTGTGTAGAAATTATTTTCTACTCTTTCTCATTTAGGCATTTGAAAGATTTGTTGGAAAACAGTATTATCTGTATTTCAGAAGAAGTACATGATTGCACCTGGATCTCCAACTTGCTTGTTGCTTTCTTTTTCCCTTTCCAGTCTATGAAGATATTAGACACTGGGTTTTAGTAGTGAGAAGGAAGAACGATGATGCATAGAGGTCATGTTATGTATTGGCATTTTTTCTCCTTTTGATGCCATGCCTGTTTAATCTGTTCTGTTTCCCCAGTCTCTCCCCTGGCGGATGTGTACTACCCTTCTCATTTACCTGCTTTGTTATGACTTTCAGTTTTCAACAAATACACAGGACCTTGTCATCATTCTGTTCCCACTGGCCTAAGTGACTTTGTTAAAGCTTTCTGATTTACATTGACTATAGCATCTTGAAAAGAAAGTTGAAACCTGATCTTTGACCTAGCTGCTCTCCACCTTAGCCTCATATTAGAAAAAAAAAAAAGAAAGTGTTAAAAATGAAGAAGATGTGTACCTCTCACTGCTCCCAAACTCTGCATTTCTTCTTGATATGGTCGCGTACTCTGTAATCAGATTAGCTCCAGGGTACGTACAGCTATCCTGTGTTGGAAAGGAAAGAGTAGGGCATGTTTCTACGGTGGTTTGTTGGTTTTGTTTGTTTTTTTTAAAAATCTTCTGATAGCCAATGTGCAACAGTTGTTTTATTAGGTCTAGAGCATTAAATGCATATAACCATTAGAAGATTTTTCTTTTCTATTGTTTCGAAGGTGTTAAAATACCAATACTGCTGAAGCTTGGCTGAGTGAAAAGCTGTTTTCTGAAAGAATTAAGGAACAACTATTAGGTTTTTATGTGTCACTTTGTGTCACTGAGTTCTGTCTCTGAAGAATGCTCTATAGGTTTGCATATTTTCAAGCTGAGAAGGTCAGCCGTCACTCAGAAGGCTTATTGAAAAAGATGTAGACTGACTATATCAGTTACATTTTTTACTAACTTAGAGTCAGTTTATTCTTTCATCCTAAAATGAGTGTTGCATTATCATTTGTCCACTAAGCATATTGTATGGGCCAGGTACTCAGTGGGGTGTACTTTGTTGTAGTTACATTTAAGTCTTTGCTCAGATCCGTCTATTGGTCATGGTCTTACATAGCTTAGTAAACCTAGGATATATTCAGAATGAGTTTTGTGCTGGTGCAGTCTGGAATGCTGGACTCAAGTTTGTTTTCAGCTTGCTGGCTCAGTGTTCTTGGCGATACGTATCCTGGCAACTCTCTCCAGACAAGTTAGAAAATTAGGTCACGAACAGGCCTTGTCATGAAATATATTGTGTCTGGAGTGTAGAAGTTTTCATGCCAAAAAAGTGTTTGGACACTATTTCTCTGGTAGTTGCCCTTGTAAACTGGAAGTTGCTTGTTAAGCATTTGACCCGGTGTGGTGGGTTAGCCTTGGGTAAGGACTGCCGCCCATCTGCTCGCTCACTCCCCTGCCTCAGTGGGTGGGGGAGAAAAGATCAAGACAGGGGAGATCCCTTACCAATTGCCATCATGGGCAAAGCAGACTCAGCTTGGGGAGAATTAATTTAATGTGTTGCCAATTAAAACAGCACCTTCTTCTTTGACCTTGATACTCTCTCTGCTGTTTCTCACTCTTTTTGTTCCCTCTTCCTCTCTCTGTCTGGAGTTCTTTGCCTTTTCTTAAATATGCTTTCACAGAGGCACCACCAACATGGCTGATGGGCTTGGCTGTGTCCTGCAGTGGGTCTGTTGGAGGTGGTTGGAACCGGCTGTAACTGGCCATGATGGGCACGTGGCACTGCACAGACCCCTCCCATCAACACTGGGATGTGAACACACCATGCACCCAGAACATGGAGTCTCCTCTGTTGTGTAAAATGCCAGCTTCACAGAAGCTAGAAGATACCTTTTGATACAGTGCTCCAAGTTTAAATATTACCTCCTCAAGTGCAAATAACATTTTACTTTTTCACTCAATGGATTCAAAGGTAACAAATAACTGGCTAGCTACTGGCCTGAGCATGTAGAAATGGTGGTATTTTCACCCTGTGAGTTTGTGGTTGAAAGAAGACTGCACGCTGGGTGGAATTTCTTTTTAGCTTTTTTTTTTTATACAAGTTTGTGTAGCTTTTATGTGGGAAAATGGAAAACCTTTTCTGCTTATGAAGATATGCTTGAGTCTGTGCTTAAAAACTGAGCAATAATAAACTCTTGTTTTTCTCAGCATTACAGATTATAAATTGATCTAGAGGGTTTCATGCTTTCTTCATATAGATCTGTTTGCAGTTGTGGGCATACTACTAGCAGTGGGATGAGTATTAGGATTTTCTCCACCGATATCATTGCTAATAATCCTATTAGGGCTCATTACTATCTATAAGGCATTATGTAAGGCTATTTTTAAAGATTCTTTTAAAGTGTTTTTAGTAGCTTAAGCTAGTTGTAATAAGTGCAACATGATTTATCAAGCTCTCTGTTCTCAATAAGTTGGACTTCTGCTTTGCACTGAAAGGACTTGTTTGTTATCTTATCTCATTTAAATAATTGAAACTTCCATATCCTGACTGTTTTTTGGCTGAGAAGCCTGTAGAGACCACACTGAAATAGGCAGCACTTGCATCTCCAGCATGTATTGTTAAAGCATGTTGTCATCTACTGCCAGGATCTGCAGAGACCGCAGCTGCTGGTCATTCCTGCAGAGCTGCGTGCCAAGATGAATGAAAGGATAAGGGAGGAGAGCTGTGAGTGGCAGATGCTTGAAAAAGCAGCGTAACAGTAGGATTACGAGAGCTTAACTAAGCGAGTCCTATCCCATGACATACAGTTGGCAGATGTATTTAATGTCATAGATATATAGTGCGTAGGGTGGGAGGATGTTACGTGTTCCTTAAGCCACTTCAGTGATCCATATAAATTTCTGCTCCTTGCTCTGAAACCAACTACTTTGTACCTGAAAACAAAGAAACGAAAAACATCTGGGATATGCTGCTACTTATCTGTTGCATAAGGAATTATCTAGGGGAACTGTATATGTCACAAATGTGTGGTTTCTGTGTTTGTGAAACTTCTGTTTGCTTAAATCATCTACTTGTAAAATAATTGATTTTTGTGTAAGTTGTGAGTATAATGCTTATCGTGTGTATTTCACAGCAAAGCAGATGTGATTATCCATGCATTTGAGATTGAGTAAAAAAAAAAAAAAGAACACAGAGTAGATCTGGTTCCTCTTACAGTGATGCTATATATAATGTAATTTTATGGCTAATGTACTGTAATTGCAAAGCTCCTATATGTACATTTATACGTTTAGGATTCTGGGAGATCTTGTTTATGGGAGAGGAGCGTCGTAAAAGAGGGTCATGTGGGGGTTTTTTTCCCTTTGAGAGTTGAATCTCTGGTGCCTAATGATACTACCATAAAATCAGCAGTCTTTGTGCTTTCTTACAACATTAGCTATATTGTTATAGTCAGACACTTTTAGTAGACTTGGATTGTGTGGTAACATGAAAAGGTTAGGAAGGTGAAAAGGTTAGGATATAACCTCGTCTTTTAGAGTCTGAAATCTAACCAATGCAGAAGAGCATCTGATTATATGAAGATTAGATTCCCTTGAAACAAATCTGGATGAAACAGTCGAACTAATGACCATTTTTAATGGGACTGAAAAGTAATCAGTGCAGAAAGGTAAAATAAGTATTGGGGAAAAAACCCAGCATTTCTTTATTTGCTGCCACGGTCTCTGAAAAGGAAATAAAATATTTTGAAATGTGTGTTGGAGTATTTATGCCTTTGACCTTGTTGGATCCTGACATCACTGGAAGTTAGCTCCAGAGATCAGTTATCTTTAATTCTTAAACCCAAGGAGATTTAGTTACGAATTGTGGCTAGAGACAACATTTGGTGGTAAATTCAGGCAGATGTTGCCCTAAATACTCTTGTTCTCTTTATGAATAGGGTAAACCAAGAATGATAGATTTGCTGTCAATCTTGAAAACTCTCTTGGAAATGGAAGTAAGTTGAATATTGTGACAGTGTTTTCACCCCTTTCCAGAATATATATTTTAGTAAGCCTGTTTATTTTGCTGTTACTGTTTTTTTTGTGAAGACTGTTGTATACAAGCTTAAGACCTTAATATCTTCTTTAGTGTAACATGTATGGGTTTATAGTATTCAGAGATGTTTACCTAATGTGCAGTAAACAGTAATCTGGCTAGGCAGTATTGTACCCTCTTGTTGTCTTTTTCTTAATGCTATATTTCTTTATCTTTGACTCTTTTTCCTTTAACGTCCGTCCTTCTTGAATTCCCCCAATCTTTTCTCATTTAAAATTCTCAGAATCTTGTGTTCTCCACTTGTGTTTTTAAGAGTTAAGTCAAAGCCAAGAAATTATAAAATATACTTTGTAGATTAATCAGTTGTATATTCTTCAACATGTAGACACAAATAGCTCCAATTAGGCTCGGTTTCCTGAATTCAGTGAGTTGTGGTCCTGTGTTACTGGTGACACTTTATGTTAAACTCTGATATAATGTGAGTTGCACAAACATTTATAAAAAATCCATTTTAGAGGGAGTGGCTAGTATGTTAGAGTCTGTTCTTGTGATCAGTTTGTGTGACCCCTGGCAGTCTGCTTGTATGATGACTAAAGGTTATGTTTTGAATCACACTTTTCTGATAAGATATTATCTGGTGAATATATTCCATGCATTTCATTAATATATTCCTGTTTCATTGTAATTGTAGTGGAATTTATTTTAAAAAAGCAGTTGGCCCTTCTGTCTTCTGCCAGCTAGCATATGCAGCAAGCACTAACTGTATTTAAACCATTTATGGTGATTTGTTTCTTTTTATTTTCTAGGTAGCGTATATCTGACTCGAGTACTTCATTTTCTGAGTAAAAATGAGCTTTTATAGGATTATGTTTTACTGTTTTATAGTAGTCTCTGCATTTAATGATGAACTGTAAAATGCAGGATAACATTTCAGGACTTACCTTAGCTACAGACTTCTTGACAGTATGCTCACAGTAGTAGATTTCAGCCAGGAGTTTCAAGCATTAGCTCAAAAATATGATGTCATCTGGTAATAGGATCTACAACTGTGAAATTACATAATTTACTGTAAAAACACAGTTAGAGTATTTGGTTATTTTGGCTGCTGGCCTCAGCCAGTTATATTCACAAAGAATAAACTTTGTTTACTTTGGAGGCTTCACTGTTGAAGTCCACAAAATGCATATTATCTTCCCTCAGGTTGTGGCCATTCTGTTTGCTCTTGTCTTTATAATTCTCTGACCTGGATATTTGCTGATAGTTCTTCAGCAAAAAAGTAAGAGATTACTATGCTTGAGACCAGCTCGATGTTCTCAGTATTTCCTGTAACCTTGTTCGGTGGATTCTGACTTAAGGGGAATAAGGAGGAAAAGAAAAAAAGGAAAAAGAAAAAACGATGCCGTTAGGCATACCGTTGAAATAGTGGTGTGGTAAGACCTTATTCTTTCTAGTTAATAACCATTTTACTGTATTAGAACATATCATGTCTGTCATAGATTGGGACAGCTGTTTTGCGGTTGCCAGGTAACTTTCCTACAAGTTGCTGGTGATTTCCTGTTTGCATGTGCATTGCAAATTGTCTTGCTTTGTCCTTGTGTTGTGGGATGACACTAGGGAATCATATGCCCTGCAGCCTTTTCAGGTCAAACTCATTTCAAAGTATGGTAACATAAAGGAAATGGCTTGAATGTAGATTGGTTTGTATTCTGTTTCAGAGGGTTTATGCAAGGCCACACTAAGTCGCTGTTTGCTCCTTTGTCATGGATTGTACTTCTTCTGTAACTTGTTTCTGTAAATTCATTCTGGAACCAGATTAACATCTTTAAGTTCAGTAGTCCATGGTTAGTTGTAATTTTTGGAAGAAAAATGAATTAGAGTTAATATAGTTATTAACTATATAGAAGAATATAGTTTACGTTCATCAGGACTGTTAGATGGAAAATAAAAACTGTTAGCCAGATGCAGTTGCATCCCTTGATGAGATTCACATTTGCTTAATAAAGGTAAATTGTGTAGAACTAATGATTTTTGTTAACTGTTCAATACTGCTTGGCGTAATTTTTCTTTATAGCATTGAATATAACATTGAATGTCTTTATAGCTATGAAGAGAGTACATGTTAAAGCCATTAAGATACAATTAACAGATCTTTAAAAATATTTGTCAGCTGGGAGAGATCATCAGTTTTTTCTAGGAATTGCATTTTCTGCTAGACCTGAAAAATATGATAAAAAGCACAATGAAAGATTAAGGTTAAAAGAAAGGAGAGTGATGGTAAATTTGACCAGCACATGCTTTTAACCAGGGCAAGTAATGAGTGAGTGCTTCAGAAACATGGAAAGGAAACTATTTCTATAAAATGTGATGGGAGGCTTTTTGTCCCTGAAAAGAGCTTCATACAGGATTCAGGGGTCAGGGCAGAAAACACTGAACTTCAGCTCACAAGGTGGCTGCCAGAGTTAGCGAAATCCTTGAAAACGAGGAAGAAGTAAATAGAAAGGAGGTGGGTTTACTTCTACCAGCAAAACCCGTGAATGTCAGCTGAGGGTGTATAGCATTTGCATTTTGAAAAATTAGAGTAATTCAAGAGAACCAGAAAACTGTCCAGGAGAAAATCTCAGTGGGGGTGAACATAGGAGTTCAGTGGTATAGCTTATAGGAAAGAGATGGAGACGTGACTGGATTACTTGAACACAGAAGTAAAAAGTACTGGTACTAAAAGGTTGGGTTTTTTATCGAAACAAAACAAAACCAAAGGGCTGAAAGAAGCAAGCAGACAAACTCAAACTGAAAATTTTACAATGTTAAAGGGAATGTGTTTAATTCCTGGATCAACAATTGAGACACACAGCAGATACTCTTCCCTTTGACACGGGCATGCCTTTCAGAAAGCTACTTCTTTGCCAAAGATAATACATAGAATTTAATGCCAGGCTTAACTAGAAGGTATGTAAGTACCCGTGGTTTGTAAGCTTGACTGTGTACTCTAATGGATGTTCTGATATATTAGTCTCTCTATTAGTCCATGAAAATGGATGACCCTTTTTTGGCTTACTTGCTCCCAGGTTGCTTTTGGATGTGTTACCTAGGTAAATTGCATTTCTGATGTCTTCCTGCAGTGAAATGAAGAAAATGGCAACCACAGAATGTCTCCAAAAATGATGGCAGGGGAGACAGAAGGAAAGCATGCCTGATACTGTAGAAAATGAGAGTACAGGGCTGGCACTAGGATGGAGTGAATTGGAAGGGAGGGTGGGACTGAGGAAATCGGGTGTGATGGTGAGGAAGTTTGTCACGTTATAAAGGAAAGACCTTTAAGAGCTTGACAGAGTTCTTGGGAGTGGTGATTAAAAGAATGCAGAGATAGCTACGGATATTTTTGCTAATAGAAATAAGCAGGGTAGTAATTTTAACAATAACTGAACGAGCGTATTAAACAACTCAGCTGTGTTACTGTTATTTCCTGGTGGGCTAAAATAACAGCACAAGATAATTCAAACAAAGACTGAAAACTCTTAGCATGAAGGGGGAAAAATGAACAGATTGGCACTTGAAACACAAGGTAACTATGGTTTGATCAGGATAAAGCAAATTTGGCATGGATACATCTGAGACTTTGCAAATGAGACCCAAACAGATGAGGTGACATGTAAGAGAAAACCTAAGGCAAGATCTGTCCTTTGCAGGGCTGTGATCACCCAAATGGGCAGCAGCAACACAGTGGGGAGTTCTTCAGTTGCAGCAATAAAGCCAGTTTTGTACCAGTGCATTCTTTAAATGTGTTGCCATGGGTTTATGGACAGCAACTGACATCTGTACTATGCTAATCACTGTTCCTAGTCTAAGCTGCAAAGTGCTTTGAAGAGGGAATGTGAAGACGCAGTGAGCAACAAGGTTAAAAGGCAGTAAAAAAAAAAAAAATAGATACAGTAGAGTTCAGCCTTTCTGTTCTAGGTACTTCCTGTTTTAGGAACTCTAGCTCAAAGCTACTGCACTCACAGGAATATGAGGGACATCCAGTAAGTGATAAAAACAGACCCTGAGTAACAGTAACGTTTTCAGTCATTAAAAGAAAAAAGAAAAAAAAAACTGGTGCAGAAAATAGGGCAGTCATCTGTCCCTAACTGCCACGTTTTCATGCTGACTTCATTTCATCTCAGGAGTTCTTCACTGGTTTCCATACCACATGAAGAGAGAAACATGTCAGTTTAGATACATCTGAAAGCGAGAATCTCTGGCGTTTGCTCGTCTGCGCAGATAGCAGATCTGCAAGTAAATTGGTGGTAACTGTTGTATGTTCTTTTACTTAAGCGGGCTTACATTTACTTTTATATTAAGTGGTGCTTTGGAGCATTAAGACACTATGGTTGGATCTGTAGGGAAATTCAAGTTCCTGTAGGTACTCTTTCACTAACCATGCTATTAAATATTATATATTACATATAAACTGTTATACATATTATATATACAAGTTTATATAATAAGGCAATAGATCTGTATGAAATATTTAAAATACTTTATGTGTATGAATTCTTTAATTTGCTTCTCTTCTCCACCCTGCAATATACAAAACCTCTCTTTTTCCCATTCAGTAAATTAAAAGTTTATGCTTATGTTTTAGATTTCCATAGCTTTTCCTCTAAAGGCAAGGCCATGTAATATATCATCTTTTGAGTTAAGGAACAAACGTGATGGAGAAAAGGAAGCAAGTTTTGTTCACAATATCTAACGCTGTATTTTGTTTTAACACCTGCTGATCTCAATTACAGTTTAAAAAGATGAAAGAAATTGTGTATTTACTAAATATTCAGCATATCCAAGTGTCTCTAATGAAAAGCAGAAAACACAGAAATGTCTTGCTGTGTCAATCCAGTCCTTCTAACAACAAAATTCCAAGAGACAGTTTGGTTTTCCCATTATTTCTATGACTGAGAATCCAGAAATATCTCTTTCAGAGGAATAACACAAACCTTTCTGACTTTTTCTTGATGAAATTGAGGCAAGAAGGAGTAAAGCTATTCTTTTATTTCAGTGATGAAATACCTAGCTATAATCGGACTCAGAGATGCTGGCAATTCAAATTTTGATGTTTTTCTTCTGGAGTTTTATATTGTAATGGAAAACTTCATGCTGAAGGTGCTATATGTGAAAACGGACTAAATTGTATGGACTGTTGAAACAAAGTACTTACCAATTCTAAGTTTATGCTAGTTGACAATCAAAAAGTATTTACTTTTTAGATACCAGTGCTGAACTTTGTTGCATGTTATTAGAATTATTTCCAAATTTGGTTATCTTGAGTTTCTTTGGCTTTTAAAGACTAGAAATTCCTAAAGAGACTAATGATCAAAAAAATACTGGCTAGTTAAAACTTTCAGATTGTTTTATTTCTTCCAGTGTTGGCTTGGCAAGGAAAAATAACCAAAACTGTAGGCATCTTAACTTTTTCCATAATATAGTTATTTCTCTGTAATTTGCATTTTTTCTATTCTGACCTGTTCTGCTTTGTAATAATATTCACAGATTGTCTTGCTCTATGCATCTTAAGTTGCTACAAATGTAGAAGAAAAACTAATTGTTTTCTGTGGAAGAACAGAACAACAGTCAGTTCATGTTTCTTACACCAGCATCTTAGAGAGAAATATATAGGAACTATTTGAAAAGAAGTTACTCTAACAACTTAAATTTTTTATATATATACAGGGATTATATTGCTGCTATGTTTAGAATTTCTATACTGTCTATACATTGATAAAATCTAAAAATAGGACATTTTGCTTTTCATATTTGAAAGACAAATGCAAAGTTTAAAAATAAATAACTGTCAGGCCCAGCTATATTCTGAAAAGAAAACACTGTCACTTATCTAGCAAAACCAAGAAGGTTTTAAATTTCTGTACAGCTTACTCTATTTTCTGGGAGTGGGTTCTGAATTCTTCTGAATGCCTTGGAGCATGTTTCCAGCTTCACCCATTGCTGTTTTCCTCCTGCATTTCTTTCCCCTTCTCTTGAGCTTAATTCCTCTGCTCAACTCAGAATAGCAAACATATAACTGTTTTTTCAATTTCTGCTCCAGATGCCTGTCTTTTCTTCGTTTCTTCTTTTCCCCCTCTATCCTCCCCTCTATCCTTCCCTGTAACCCTCCCCCCCTTTCCTCCCTCCTTTTCTTTTCTCCCCTAGGTGGAATGCTGCCAGTGCCCTTCTTGTTGACATTGTCTTTCTTCACTTCAGATTGCTGCCAGGTACCTGGTCTTGTGTGTTGCCTATCAAAACTCAGGCAAATAATGCTAATTTCAGAAGCCAGTGATAAAATTTGGTTATATTCTCCTGCATTTAAGCACCATTTATTAACCTAGGTTAGAGGTCTGAGACAGTATAGGGTCTGATTAAAGATTTTGTGAGACCCAGGAACAGGGTATTTTTTTAGCAGTGATCAAAATTTATCCTTTTTTTCTGGTTGGAAAATGTGGAGGCTTTTTTCCTTATATTGCTTCAGAAGATGGTAAAACAGTGAAGACCAAAATATTGGCTGACTCAACAGTGAGCCTTGGTCTTTGATAAAATTAAAAATGTGTTGCCCTGCTTCCAAGTAATCCCTTTGCAGGTTTGATTGGTTCTGAGCACTCTTTAAAGCTGTATTAGTAAGTTCCTGGAATGTTAAAGTCAGACTGATTTTCTGCCTTTTAAATTACTGCTCTGTATATTAAAAAAGGCAGACAAAAGGAGTAGTTAAATGACAAAATAATATATACTCAGGTCTCCTCTAAATACCGTCAATTGCATACTTGTGAGAGGGAATTAGAAATACATAAGCTGCAAGTATGAGCAGTGAAATAGAAAGTTGAACAATTCTAGTATACAGAAGAAATTATTTTTCTCACTTCCTTCTCACTTGTCCTTCCAACTCGCAGAATATCCAGCAGCATTTCGTTGTTTTAAGTATGTATAAATAATTTGCTAAAAGACAAATGTTTAAGTCATTCTGAGTGGAAGCACTACAATTCCACAAAATCACTTCCATCTTACATTCCCCAAGCATTCCTAATCCCTTTTTCATACATTTTGCAGGAGTAGGATATTTTGGTTCGGTGGACACTTTTCAGTCCCAAAGGCGTCGCAAGATACAAAAGCAAACAAAAGTTTAAATAAGAAATTTAGGTAAGAAGCAAAGCACAATGCTTAGTAATTAAGGCAATTAACTTTTGAAACAATTTATGAGTAGGTATTTAAGCTTTTTCTCTCCAGATCTTTTAAGATTGACAGTCTTTGTTCCAAAGATGTGACTTAATCAGAATTTCACAGAATCACAGAATTGCAGAATGACAGAATCTCCTAGATTGGAAGAGACCTGTAAGATCATGTAGTCCAATCATTAACCTAACACTGGCAAGCCCACCACTAAACCATGTCCCTAAGCACTATATCTACATGACCCCTAAATACCTCCAGGGATGGGGACTCCACCACTGCCCTGGGTAATGTGTTCCAATGCCTGATGACCCTTTCAGTAAAGATATTCTTCCTAATATCCAATCTAAATTTCCCTTGGCACAACTTGAAGCGATTTCCTCTTGTTCTGTCACTTGTAACTTGACAGAACAGGTCGACTCCCACCTCTCTGCAACCTCCTTTCAGATAGTTGTAGAGAGTGATAAGATCTCCCTGAACCTCCTTTTCTCCAGGCTAAACAACCCCAGTTCCCTCAGCCGCTCCTCATAAGACGTGCTCCAGACCCCTCACCGGTTTCATTGCCCTTCTTTGCACACGCTCCAGCACCTCAGTGTCCTTCTTGTGGTGAGGGTCCCAAAACTGAACACAGTACTCAAGGTGTGGCCTCACCAGTGCTGAGTACAGGGGTAAAATCACCTCCCTAGTCCTACTGGCTACACTATTCCTGATACAGGCCAGGATGCCGTTGGCCTTCTTGGCCACCTAAGCATACTCCTGGCTTGTGTTCAGCCGGCTATCAGTCAACACCCCCAGGTCCCTCTCTGCTGAGCAGCTTTCCAGCCACTCCTCCCCAAGGCTGTAGCACTGGCAGGGGTTGTTGTGGCCAAAGTGTGAGACCCGGCATTTGGCCTTATTGAAACTCATACAGTTTGCCTTGGCCCATTGATCTAGTCTGTGTGAATCCCCCTGCAGGGCCTCCCTACCCTTAGGCAGATCAGCTCTTCCACCCAGCTTGGTGTCGTCTGTGAACTTACTAAGGGTGCACTCAATCCCCTCATCCAGATCATTGATAAAGATATTAAACAGAACTGGCCCCAGTACTGAGCCCTGGGGGACACCACTTGTGATTGGACGCCAACTGGAAGTAACTCCATTCACCACCACTCTCTGGGCCTGGCCTTCCAGCCAGTTTTTTTACCCAGCAAAGTGTATGCCCATCCAAGCCATGAGCAGCCAAATTTATAGCATTGTTTCAGGAATTTCAGCATAAAATGTGGTAGAATATGTAATATAGAAACTCAGGGTATGGTGCTTGCTGGCCTCAATATCTTTGAACCTATTGGAGGGGAGGGACAGGGAAGAGCTGATGAAGACTCTCCAATTAGTCTATTCAAATACCATCTTAACAAGCTGCAGAAAAGCGGTTCCTGGATCCATTTCCACAATTGACCATGGTATATATATTCTTACGTCTTTGAGGTGCCCAGTGGCAGCATCTCAAAGTTCTTCAGCATCTGATTTGAAAATCTGTGGCATTGCCTTGTTGTCACTCCACTCCCAAGACTACTGGAAGCAATCTTGTTTACATGATGGTCAGGGACATTGTTAGGGCTGGCCGCAGAACTGCAAGTTAAAGCACAGGGAGTACTTACCTAGGAGGGTGCATAAGAAAATGTCAAATCCACTGTTCCAAAAAAAGGCTGTTTTGTTAATTATTGTCAGACAAACTGACCTAGAGAGAATGTATGAGTTTGGCTCATGCTAGCTGCTGCAAATGTACTGTGAAAGCATGTCCAAGTGTTTAGTATGCTTTAAACCATTGGCTTACAGAGCTTTCTACCATATTAGAAAAGTCTCGTTAATTTCTGGTAATAACTGACAGATTTCCTGTGCTTTTAAACAAGTCTTTCTTTAATACACTGCAAGTGTATTAATTATTTTATTCTAAGTATGTTAATTCTGTTAGACTAAATGAGCTCAGAAGTTCAATGGTACTAGTGTAATTGTCTCACTGAAAAATACTAAGCAGTCATACAGGGTTTGGGATTTAAGATATAGAAACTTGTATCTGTCAAATAATTGCTCCTTAAACATTTAAACACTTCATTAAAATGAGGAAAGGAGGGAAACCACCAAAGGACTTGAAACATGACGTTTTAAGGAAGGTTTGCATTTTTTACAGTCTCCTTTATGTTCTTTTTAAGTGCAGAGAGTTGTGTTTTGGAAAGTTTTGAAGGTGGAGTGCGGTGGAACTTCATTGAACTGAGCTGTGTTTTAATCTTACTTCAATGAATATCCCTTTCCTCTCACTCCAGAGAAGAGGCCAGAAAGAAAAAGAGCCTTGCACAACGGGGAAGAGAAGAACAAGGAAAGACAGGAAAAGGATATGAAAATAGAGGTCTCACATTCCTGGAGGTAGTTTTGATTTAGCAAAAATGCATGCCTGAGCTTGAGCTCATCAGATCTTTGGGGGTCAGTCCACCCACCCAAACAGTATCGTGGTGCATCTAGAGCTGCAGTCAGTGCGCGTTGTTGCTGATGTTATCTAGCCAGTTTATTGAATACCTTTTTGCAGTTAGCACTGCAAAACACTGCAAGCACAACAAGGCTGAGATGAGTACCTGCATATACCCTGTCTTGGATATATGCAAGCATTAGCATAAGCTTTAAAACGAATTTCAATGACACTTTGGATTCTCCATGCCCAAGTTTCTGTTTAGTGCCTTCTTGCTTGTGTCCTTTAGTTTTGTTTATCATGACAAGTGACTTGTCTCAAGTGTCACCAGTAGATTTGTGGTGGCATAAGGAACTGAATAGGTTTTCCTCAAACTGCAGTGACTGAATCATGGAACTGCCATTTCTTTCATTTTAATTTATCTACTCTTACTCTCTTTGCTTAGTTAACATTTGGGGTACAATGAAGAGGAAGGTCACTATTTTTACAAGAATTATGTCAATCCATTTCTGGGTTGAAAATTATGAAGGCACTTTCTTCCTCTTTTGTTTTGTTGTTTTTTTTTTTAAAGACAACACTGTGCACACATTAAGCAATCTGTAGTGATAGATCTTGCAGTGATGTATTTCTGCGCACCCAGAAAGGTTTTGCCATCAGGTCTGCTACCTAAAGCAAATGAAAGATGTGACTGTCTCTCTGTATGAAAGAAGCAGAGGACCAGTAGGGAGTATGATAAAATGTGTTAACATAGCACCAAGGTTTCGTATCTTGGCAAGCATTCTGCAGCAGCAAAATGTTCCCTAATGGAAACTTGAGGTTAGTAATTCTTAAGCAAGTTTGGCACACAAGTCAGACGTGCTGGAGAGTAGCTGCAGAAAAAGCTAAACTTAAGTAGATGTCTTATGTTACGAAGTCAGCAGAGAAAAGCTGAAGTGTTCTCTTTCCAGTGAAAACCTTTTTACTTCTAAGCTCAATGTGATGGGGTTTTTTTCCCCTTGCAGAATCGTTGAAGCACTTTTTCTGTATATGTTATTGGCATGTCCAGAGTAGGAGTTACACAATTAGTTATTTTTCAGAATTTCCTTTGTGACACCCAGTGTTAGGGTCCTGTGGGTTAAAAAAGCAGAAGATAGATTATTATAAGCATTTTGGGGGGTACAGATTGTTTATATGTCTTTTTCTGCTGAAAATGTTAATGGAAATAAAGGATCTTATTTACAGTACTGAAACAGTAAAACAGTCTGTGGCTATCTAATGGAAATAGATTTCATGATAAATTCTAAAGGACGTTTGAGAAACTCTGTGCATGAACACTTTATATTCTACTCTGTTGAAAAAGCACTTGTGAACTGTGATAGAATATGACAGCTAAAATAGATATCTTCATGGTAGATTTGGTTTTATGTATTCCGCATTTTTAATTGTAAAAGAGCCTTCTTCAGTCCAGCAACCATAATGGACAGCCATCAACTCCATTAAAATATACTAGCAGCTGGGAAGGACTAGTATTTACGAAGTGTTGTTTTAGCACATTTGGAGGGAAGAGTGATAACAGGAACTGTTCTAAACAGTATTTCTGCAGTTTCAACACTGGAAATGGATTTTTGAATTATACTGAAAAAGATATTTGCCCCTCGTTAGGGGCAAAGTGCCACGTCTTGATGGTCTGTGTAGTCGGAGAGCCGAGTTACTGCAGCAAACTAACCAGAAAAACTGAAAAAGCTCCCTCTCCAACATAAATGTAACTTTCGATTGGCAGCGAACACAAACAACAATCCATAGGGGTTTTTTCCTGGTCCCTATTTAATTTTTTTTTGCTGGATTCTTTTCTAACTAATGATGTTTCATTTAGAATTTTTTTTTTCTTGAAAACTGGAATTTGATCGTCGAAAGACAAGTCATAAAGCTTTTGATTGCTTTCTTTTAGTCAGATGACATAAGTATTAGAGTAATCCAGAAAAGTAATAAAGAGGTTTACTTCTGTTCTTCCCTTCCACCACATATGTGGAGGTGATGCTAATTAAGGTGCAGTTAGTGTACTACTACAGTCTCATGATGAAAGCAGGTGGTGAGATAGGAGGTAATGGGATGCAGTTTCCTGCATGCCCATGGTTGCTCACACATAACTGGGATCCTTTTGCTGCAGAAAGGGTGCATAAGTGCTCACAAACTCTCTGCAGAATCATTTACCTACATTGCTGCCCAATGCTTCAAGTGAGCTGTGATTTCATCCCTAACACTTCTCCTGTACAAAGTCAGCATATTTGCCGGAGGAAAATACAGTGTTTAGCCCTGAAGACATCAGACCAGCTTTTTTTTTTTGGAGGGGGGGTGTCTTGAATGATTTTATGATTTGAAAGAAACAAGCCTCCAGCATGTTTCCTTTTGAGATTTTGTGAGTATCCGTAACCACCTGTCCATGGTTAGGTTTAAAATCTAATGTTTATTATGTCGTGTTATTTTTTCAGGCTTGAAAAATAATTTATCTGTTAGATTTAATACCTCCATTAGGAATATCTGAATACTGGAACAAAGGGTGAGGTACTCTTCTGTACAAGTCTAGAAATTTGAGAACCCATAGGATCTTCAGACCAGAAACTGGCAGTTTCTCCCTAAATAATCCTTATCCTTTAGTGAAGGTAGCAAACTGTTAACACTTAATGCAGATATTGTAACTAGATACTAATTTTTAGCATACTCCTTACATCAAGTTTTCAATATAGCATATGAATTCCAGTCTTGTCACCATTACCATTTTTTTTATTAACACTAGAAATAGTTGGAAAATAAATGCAACAGCAAATGCATTTCTTTTTTGCTTTATCATGAAAACAAGCATTTTCTGTGGAGCATAGCATGTGTGAAGCAAAAGACTACAGAGCTGAAGGAAAATAGTTCTGCAAAATAAGGTGTATTACTTTGTGCTTGTAGATAAGTGTATTAAAGAATGATTGTATTGTGAATACAAGCTACAAGAATGCTGTATTTCAATTTACATTTGTGATACAATAATAATGATTGCTATATTGTTACAGCACTATTAGTTGCTCTCAACAATCTTTTAGCTGAAAAGAAAATTCAGTTTGCAGAAATTTTTTTTCTCACAATATTTTGCCTGTGAGAAACCTAAAATACAAGCTTGTAAAAAGCATAAGGAGGTGGAAAGATATGATAAAATGTTTTCATCAGATTAGGAAAATACCGCTGGATATCAGCTCCCACAAAAGTATTGTAATACTCCCAAAAAAGTTTCATAATAAACCATGTTTGTCACTAACATGCAGTGGTCGTATTTACGACAAGGGAACTAAGTAAAACGCAACACAGTGATTT
Source organism: Pluvialis apricaria (assembly GCA_017639485.1). Lineage (NCBI taxonomy): Eukaryota > Metazoa > Chordata > Aves > Charadriiformes > Charadriidae > Pluvialis > Pluvialis apricaria. The sequence goes on along the minus strand of CM030044.1, from coordinate 51,320,914 downwards.
AACCATAATATTTAAAGATATTGGAAAATGTCTGACTCAAATGACTGATTTTGTTTTGGTTAAAATTTAACTGGTTTTATCAGTCAAAGTCTTTTTGTGCATTTTTTTTATTTGTGTGTATGTGCTTTTGTGCAAATTAACATGACCTGTCCTCATATTAAGCGTATCCCATTTAAAGTGCAGGAGTGTTTAGTTTTCTAAGTTTATCCATCCAACTTTATAATACAAATAATCAGTAACTTAGGCTCCCTGCAGCATTTATTTTGAAATGTTCCTCCAAAGATTCAGTAGATTACAGAGAGATTTATAAACATTGATGCATGTGACCCTGGGCTTAACAATGTGTTATGGTGTTGTCAGTTGTTTATATTACATGTTGAACGTACGATTCCGGGAGATTACCATCTCTGGTGTTATTGCTTGATATTAACCAGAGTCTATATAATAAACCAAAATAATTCTGTATTGCACACAACAATTCCCTCTCTTCAGTATTAATGACGTCTTAAACTGTAATTTTCTTTTTAAGGTGTTTGACAGATGAAAGAAAAAAAGGCTGTCTAAAAGGTGGCTCAGTTACAGTAGGCATCCCAAGTCAAGACAAAGTGGGGGGAAGTAGTATTCAAGGGAACTGACAACCTGTGACAAGATTCATGACTAACTAGTATTTCCAGACATGACATTAAAGCTTTATCTTAGTAAGGTCTCATCGTGTTTATCTTCTACTCTGACTGGAACACTTTCAGATTCTTTGAATTATTTACCTCTATCCCTGGAAAGGTGATGAAACAGCTCATCCTGGATGTCATCTCCAAGCATGTAGAGGAAGAGAAGGTTATCGGGAGTGCTCAACATGGATTTACCAAGGGGAAATCATGCTTGAGCAATCTGATAGCCTTCTATGATGGCATGACTGGCCAGGTGGATGAGGGCAGAACAGTGGACGTTGTCTACCTCAACTTCAGCATGGCTTTTGACACCGTCTCCCATAACATTCTCATAGGTGAGCTTAGGAGGTGTGGGTTGGATGAGTGGACAGTGAGGTGGATTGACAACTGGCTGAATGGCAGAGTTCAGAGGGTTGTGATCAGTTTTGCAGAGCCTAGTTGGAGACCTGTGACTAGCAGTGTTCCCCAGGGGTCAGTACTGGGTCCAGTTCTTGTTCAACATATTCATCAATGACCTGGATGAGGGGACAAAGTATACCATCAGCAAGTTTCATGATGACACAAAACTGGGAGGAGTGGCTGACATGCTGGAAGGCTGTGCTGCCATACAGCGTGACGTGGACAGGCTGGAGGGTTGGGCGGAGAGGAACCTAATGAAGTTCAACAAGGGCAAGTGTAGGGTCCTAAACCTAAGGAGGAATAGTCCCATGCGCCAGTACAGGTTAGGGGTTTACTTGCTGGAAAGCAGCTCTGCAGAGAGGGACCTGGGAGTCCTGGTGGACAACAAGTTGACCATGACCCAGCAATGTGCCCTTGTGGCAAGGAAGGGCAATGGTCTCCTGGGGCTCATTAAAAAGAGTGTGACCAGCAGGTTGAGGGAGGTCATCCTCCACCTCTACTCTGCCCTGGTGAGGCCACATCTGGAGTACTGTGTCCAGTTCTGGGGTCCCCAGTTCAAGAAAGACAAGAAAGTACTAGGGGGAGACTAGCAGAGGGCTACAAAGATGATCAAGAGACTGAAGCATCTCCCTTAAGAGGAAAGGCTGAGAGACCTGGGTCTGTTTAGCCTGGAGAAAACTGAGAGGGGATTTCATCAATGCTTATAAATATCTAAAGGGTGGGTGTCAAGAGGATGGGGCCAGACTCTTCTCAGTGGTGCCCAGCGACAGGACAAAGGGCAATGAGCACAAACTGGAACACAGGAAATTCTCTCTCAACATGAGGAAAAAACTTTACTTTGAGGGTGACAGAGCACAGGAACAGGCTGCCCAGAGCGGCTGTGCAGTCTTCTTCTCTGGAGATATTCAAAACCTGCCTGGATGCATTCCTGTTCAACCTGCTCTAGATGAATCTGCTTTGGCAGGAGGGTTGGACTAGATGACCTCCAAAGGTGCCTTCCAACCCCTACCATTCTCTGATTCTGGGACTTACTGGCACAAAATACTAATCTTGGAGAAAAGAAAACAACTAAAACCTGGTTAAAAGTGTTTCTCTCTCTCCTTGTTTAGAGTTTCATGTCATCATTTTATGCATACTTTCATGCTCCTCCCTGTTTCAGATTTTATCTCTTGAAAAGTTTTACCTTTGTTCGAGCTATTGCAGAATATTCAAGCAATTATTTAAGGTTCTGTCTTGAGGAATGTAGGGGGAAAAAAGGGAAAAATGCATGGTTCTATGTAATAGTTTGCAAAGCTGTCAGATTACCTGCAGGCTACTGGATGTTGAAAAAATAGCTGCTGGTACAAACTTAATGCATAATGTCTTGGTAATATCATTTTAACATCATCTGCGTTATTTGGAAATCTAGTCCCACATTTAACTGAAATCAAGTATTATTATTTGTATAAGTATCCATCTTTTTCTGTTGTTGTATTTTTTGAAGCTTAGATTGTTTTCTTGGATCAAATGCTATTTACATCCTCCTTGAAGCAGGGAAGTGGCACAAGGGTGATTATCATGCACTCTTTGAAAGTAATATCTGTTTTTCTCAAAGATCTAGCTAATTTTAAATTGCTTACAGGCTAATAGGAATCATCATTTCTGAGTAAAAGCATCATATACAAGGCACTGACCTCATCAGTTGAGGGACACATAGAAGGAAGTGTTTCATATACATATCAATAGCCTGATTTTTTGTTTTGGTGGGGCACCCTTCTAGATTGTAGGAATTCATCAGTATGTTGATGCTGTGAGTATGCAGTCACGAAAAAGTAATGTGGTATTGGCAAGAACATGTGGTAGCGAAAGAAGTTGAAAAGTTTGCCTGTGTGAGATAGTGTGGGACTATACTGCTTATCATTCTTACTTTCTATACATGTGTACACTTCCTTGTAAGAAAAGTAAGAAATGTTTAAAAGCCATTTGCAAACTATTGAAATTGCGGTAGACAGCTATGCATAAGATGATGAGTAGTTGTCTCTCCAGTTGTCACACCAGAAAGATCACAGAAATCGCTTGCAGTTTGTAGTTGGTGGGTTTTGTCATTTGCATTGCTGAGATGGCAATTAACAAACACACCCATGAGTTTTAATATACACATAAAAACACCTTTGGACCTGGGTTAGTGGTCTACAGTCCTTCAGAAATCAGATTTAAAATGGTCACTGCAGTAAATAATGCTTCTGAAAGCAACGGGAAACTCCATTGCTGCAGGTCATAGTCTTGTGTGATAAATGGTACAGCTGGCTTAGAGGTCGTCATCTCTCTGCTCCCAGCTCTTTTGCCACATTCTCACTTGAATTAGTCAAGGCTGGATTATTTGAGGTGCAGATTGACTGGGGCACAGACAGGCATGAGGAGCTGGTCCTGTGCCAAGCTGGCTCAGGGCAGGCAGGGTGTATTTGATCCGGTGCCTTCTTCACAGATACAGCCCAGTGGCTCCCAGGTGGAGAAATGGTACAGCTGCTTCAGGGTAATGTGCTTGGCCTGATAAATGTGCAACAGGCAGTACATAAGCCCATGCAGAAGCATACCTACACAACGCCACTGGCAGTCCATTGCCATTGCTGTCTAATATTGTGTGATCTGTTTTATCCCATCATGGCAGGAATCCGCTTTCTCCTTTCTCCCCATTACTCAAGATAATGAAGGTGGACTATTCTTGCCTTTTACCAATTTTCTGTAGAAAAATCCTTGATTTGAGTTAAGTGGTGATTTAAACTAACATCAGACAGCCCAGGTCACAGTGTGGAAGGGGGCCCTAAAGCTCACACAATGCTGATAACTGAACAGTAATTTAAGGGAGCTGTGGAAGCTGCCATTACAGAAGTGCTCGAGGTCACAATCAATCATGCTGGCTTCAGTATTGATTCATAGGATGACTGCTTTCACTTGGGCTAAAGAAGGAGAGGAATTGAGGTATAATAACTTGAGTGAACTGCTCCAATAAAGCCCTCACCCTGACTTAACAGGACCGAATGAGGTAAATTTGCTTGATAATTTTTTTATATTTGGAAGACTTCCTAATGCTGTATGATAACTGGTAGGTATGAAAGTGTGATCTTAATCTAAAATTAAGATCAAGCACAACAAACTACAGTTTTGAAGTTTGTCCTTGGTGATGATTACAACAAAAGGGATAATAATTAAGTTAACATAAACCCTGTGTTCTTGGTCACCGATGCACTTCGACATGTGGAATCTGTCAGTTCCTAGAGAAGGATCTTTGCAGTTGTTTCTAATAAAACACTTCAGCTGTCATAAGATGGCTAGCAAATTCTTATATTTCACAGCAGCTCTGATATAAATTAAATGCAGCTGCTGTTTACAAAGAATGGTAGCATATAGTTTTTGCTTTCTTCCATCATTAATATGACATCAGTGTGACTATTGCTAGGTCAAATGTAAAAGCTGCCTTTTTTGGGGTACAATTTGATCCCATTTGTATCAGCTTGTTGAAAAGTTACATGCATTCTTAAAAGGCTTTAAGAGTTTGGATTGATATACATAGTAGCCTGTGGCAATGTTAATTCTATTCTGCAGGCTTTGTACATCGTTTTGCTTCTACTAGAATGTCACCATTGAAATGTACTATTATTTCTCAGCAATTGCTCTTGGAGAGGAAATGATTTATGAGCTGTAGCGATAAATGCTTATGATGTTTTACACTCCATTTGGTTGGAAGCATCTCACGTGCAGAAAAGCCAGGATTAAAAAAATATACCGGAAAATATTTCATCTGTTAAAGCAACTATGCTAGTTTTATTAATCTGGGTGATCAGTTCTAAGGAGTTAACTGCACCAGTTTCCTAAATTTTTTATATTCACATACGTAACCTGCCAACTGAATTGTGAACCAAGTCAATCGTACTATTTCTTTACTGTTGTTGTGTTTCCTTATGACTGTTGAAGCACCCATGCCATTTAGGCAGGGTTGCGTTAAAACCTTGAGTATATTCATAATAGGACCCATATTATGTATTATGGCTTTACACCAAAAAAAAGACATTCTCCGGGGGGAGTGCTACCAGTTTCTTTGTTTGTGCAGTATTACATCAGAATCAGAATGAGTCTGTCCAAGTTTGAACTGGAAATGATACTAATTGTATTTTAGTGTTTATGTTAAAAAGGGACAGACTTTTTCAGGGACCCTGAGATAGAGTTTGTGGATTTACAGAGACAATTTTAATGCAATTCTGAGCAAGCTTTATGCAAAATGAGGTGGAATACGACATTGAACTAGTAGATATATTATTTTGTCTCATCAACAAAACTGGGGTTTCCAATTAGCCGGTAAAATATAGGGGCTAGTAAAGAGCCCTGCAGTTACAGTTCTTACTCTCTGCAGTTTGTTTCATTATTTGTGATGTTTGTTTCGTTATTTGTGATGACATGTCCTATCTGTGCTGTCTCTAAAAGATGCATCATCACTTTCATAAGGAAAATGAAGTTATTTACATTCCTCACTATAGACAGTAATTTAATATACAGAGATGGATATCTTACTAAAAAGGGGAAATAAATCAGTAATTAAACTGCACAGATGGAATAGAGATAATTAAAATATATATAAAAATTGGCTTTACAAGGCATAAAAACAAACCCATCTGTTTTAAAAGAAAATATAACCAAGTGTAAAATCAGCTTGACTTGTAATTTTTTTCATAGGTCTTGAACATCTGTGCAAAGAACTTCACTAGTGTAAGTGATAGTGGTTTTGCTTTTATCAGCAAAGATTTCATTCATATGAGGCTATAAATACAATATACACACTGCTGAGCCTGCAAGTGTAAATTGGACTGCTTCCATCAAAGGCTTGTTACAAGGGTACTGCAGTTCTGCTTTCAGGCTTTTATTAGTGCAGGCTCCTGTCTCCATATCTCATCCTGCTGGAAGGTCATAGAAACAGACATGGTCTGCATGATCATGCCTTCTGAAGAAAACAGTATATAGGAATTCATTCTGTGAAGTAATTTATTACTTTACTTTCCTATCCAAATTTTTGATATATTCATACAATAACACTATATTGAACGTTGCCTTTCTTATTTTTATTTTTTAGTCTTTCAGAACTTAAACTTGTCTGGTCCATAACCCAGAGGAGTCCCCCTCTATTGTTTTACTTGTCAGATTACGGGGTTTTCCTCTACATTTTAAGCATAGTTCAAATCGGTGGTAATGTATCACAAGAAACATTCCTGAACTTCAAGTATGTTTTTAGTGCCTGCAATACCCCGTATTCACACTTCTGAAGTACCCAATGTACCTTTGGCTAGTTAGGAACTCAGCTGGAACTCAAAACGACTCCTCTCAAAAAATGCCTGGTAAAAACTGAGGAAACCTAAATTTTATAGTTAGCAATTATCTGCAGTGATATGTCTAGAGAAAATAGTTCTTTGTGGACAGAAGGAATACTGAAAAGCCTTGGGTAAAATACAGTGTTTACTGCAACCAGAAGTCTGAAGGAGCTCTTGCAAATATGAAACTTCAAATTTTTTTTACTAGCCACAAATATAAAAAGTATTGGCTAATCTCATCCAAACATACAGCAGCATTTTCCTTCAAAATTAATTAACTTTTCTAATAGAGGGAAATAAGTAATGTGTTTTCTTATCAAAACTTTAAAAATCTCTGATGTGAAATGAACATTAGATTGATCTAAATTTTGATTAATGCCAGGGCATATTGTTTCTCTTAGCGGGGAAAAACATCTGCAATGACCGTGATTAAAATGTGATAGAAAATAATGTAAAAAGAGAGAAATATATACAAGTAAAATGATGAATGAAAAAATCTGATATTTAAATCTTAAGCAAATTTCTAAATCTTAAGCAAAATATTTAAAATCTTTACACCACAAAATTAGTACTCAAACAGATGCAAATCTTGCCGCAAACCCTGAGGAGATGGACTCATTGATCAAGCACAGATGCTATAGTAGTAGAAAGGATAGGAAATTTTGGATAAATTGGAATGTATCATGTAAACATGCCTAGACTTTTGTTGAAAGACATTTATTTTTCCTTTGCTTCACTAAGCAGAAGCAAAACCTAATTCTGTGTAAGAAGCCCAGGGTTGCCCCTGTTGTTCAAGAGAGCATACGCTATTATTTAGTGTAGCCTGGTCTAATTGTGCTGCTTTTAATTATGGGCTGCATAAATTTTCCTGGAAAAGGGCTTTATTTTCTTTGCTTGTAATTTTCTCAGTTTTGAACCATTTGGTCAGAAATTTCTATGCCACGAACAGATTTGTTTGACTTTTGCGAAAAACGTTGCTCTCCTTTGAAGAACAAGGTTAGGGAAACTATATTGCCGGTATGTATTAAGGAAAAAAGAAATGCCTTCTTACTGATAAATTGCTTCACATTCATAGTTGGTGGTTACTACTTGAAAGTTAACGGTCTGGTGACTGAGGTGAAGATGTGTACTTACCATCACTGTGAAAATTAACCTCCAAACTGACTGGGGTTTTGTAGGAAAGACAGAGACAATGATGCTCCAAAGATATAATCTACTGGAAGGATATTTTGCCATCTGACAGTTCCTGCCTACCAAAAAGACTAGTTACTCATTATCCCACCAAAGCACACCAATGCAGTGACTGAAGGGCGTGAAACAGAAACACCCTTGTGCAGCAGGGGGGAGTGGGGAGGGACACAAAGTCCTACGGCAGTGTGGATAGGAAAAGAATGGGGGAGGGGACACTGCAGCTGGCAGAGGAGCACTGGCCAGGACTAAGGCTTTAAGGAGTGATCACAGGTGCTGATGGGGACAGAGACAGAAGAACCTGTAGGTTTTAGAGCATGCACCTTTTGGAGCTGACAGCAGGAGTTCACATTTCTACACTCGTTTTTGTTTAGCAGTAGCTAAAAGACTGGATTTTTTTTTCTAATTGGCCTTCATTAATTCTAAAGGGTGAAGTCTGTGCTGAGGATCTAGGAGACCAGACTGATTTAATAGTAGCAGCCCAGAATCAAATTGGCCCTACCTCGCTATTTCTGGCCCAGGCTTGACACTTTGTGCTCTGAACTCTCCAATCTTCAAGCCGTAGGCTGCAATGTCCCATACCTTTGATCTTGAACTTTCTTGTGAATTCCAAAAGTGGAGAAGAGCAATTATTTATGTAGTGTGGATGGGATAGCGGTTACCTGTTTTTAATTTTTGTTTCTTGGCAAGGAACGGGAAAATTACATCCAGAATTTAGTAAAGAGTAGAAGCATTGAAATCTCCTGTACTCAGAAACTGGGGAAGGTGAAGCTTAATTCTTTCTATGCATCAATGCTTTTGAGGTTTTTATAGGAGAAAAGGTGTGTAGGGAAACATAATACTGTTTATTAGATCTGCTTGATATAGGTGGAAAAATAGGATTTGGACCTACAAGCCCTCTTCAAGTCTGCAATACAGCATTCATTTCCAATTAAATGCATCTTGAAAAGAATTATTTGGCACTTGGTTATATGAGATCACTTAGATCATCTGATGAAAAACTGCAGTGAGTGGGAGGAAGTGTTGACAGGGTTGGAAAGGTGATGAAATCATCTATTCCAATGGGATGCTATGCTATGGGTCATCTTTTTGCTTGCAGAATAAGGGAAGTGAATTATGTTTAAATGCTTTTAAAATACAATCACGTAGTATTTTTCTAAAGGGCCCTGTGTTTCCTAACTTCTGAATCTTAATTTGTAAACTTCAAATTATTGTAAATTTGGGTTGTAATTTGTATAGTGTTTCTGGGAAATGCATATTTTAACTACTTGTATTCCAAATCCTGTATTTATGCAAGTTTTTGTTCTTTGCAGCTTTGTTCAGTTGGGGATATTGAGCTTATTGAATTAATAATCCATCTTTGGAAGGTAAATGTGTAGGTAATGGAGAGGGTTTTGAGGCTGTTGACGTGCTTACTGTAATTCTCCAGTGGCTGTCAGCTTTAGAAAAATAGTGTTGGTATCATGAAATTTAAAGTTAAGTGTTCTGAAAATCGATTTTTTCGATTATGGTGAACAGCCTTTACTGTAGTATAGTGGATCATTTTCACTGATCCTAAATTGGAAAGTTAGTCATGCATTTCACTGATATTTTTCATAGCCTTTATAAAAAGAACTGTATAGCGCTTATTTGAGATAAGAACAATAAACGTGTGTTTTGTGTACACCTAGTAGAATTGGCAAGCAGGTTTTTTGCCTGTATATATGATGCAATAAGCATGTAGAAAATGTTTTCTAAGACTAGTGAAAACCTTACATTAACAATTCTGTATATTCTCATCTGTGTTTATTTACACAGAGTCAGGAATAAAGCTGTCTGGCAGTCAGTCAGTGTCAGTTAAACTAGTCATATTACTAGCCTGTGGAGGGATAGAAGGTGATAAATAGAAGAGGAATCAAGTATGAAATCAGTTCAATTTGTATCTTAAAATATAAATCTTCCTTTAGCATATATTCTAGCCTATTTAAAGAAAACAAGCATCTTTGTGGTTCCTGCCTTCTTAACTTTGGTGGATGTGACTGGTGTCCAAGACAAACGTAATGTTTGTTTCAACTGAGAAATTCTGATCCACTGTTTCTCTGAACTTATTAAATAGAAGTTGTCTTATTTTTTGTTGTTTGCCGAGTTGTTAAACTTTTTAAAACTGAAGGCTTCTCCAGATGCTAAGTGAACACCGTGGAGGCCAGCAAAAGCAGGGGCCTATGGCTCTCCTAGGTTAACAAAAGTCACTTAAAATAACTTTAAAAAAGCTTCTGTGGGTCAGCTTCCCGGAAAGTATCAAATAAGATATTTCAGCTCCTAGAAGGCAGAGTTACATGCCTAGGTTTGTATGTATTTGAAGACATTATAAAAATGCTGTTCAAGGATCTCCAGAAACAGTCTTTAATAAGAAGCAACTTGGTTTGGATAGTTTCATATTTGAATTGGTTATGTTTTTTTCCTCTTATGCTTTTAATCTAAGACAACTGTATGAAATTAATAGACCAGACTGCACTGAAAATATACGTCCTGTACCATAAATTGCCTATGTTAAAGCGGTGATTAAGCATAATTGTCTGTGGATGCTCCTTGCTGTGTGTGCTGCATCCAGGGTTTACTTTCTGTCATGGTTTAGGCCAAATCGGCTACTGGGGACATGGGGGACCCCAGATGGGACTGACAGATGCTCCCCTGTATCCCTCTTCAAAGAGGGAGGCAGAGGAGGGAAAAAGAGACTTATGAGTTAGAAGGAACTAAACTACTTCAATGAAATACTAATAATAAAATAAAAGGAAATAATGAAATATATACAAAGCCATATCAAGCTCCCAGGATGACAGTCACATCACCGGCTGGCACTGGGAAAGTCCCAGGCTGCACCCAGTGATGGACGGGAACTGGATTCTGGATCTGGGTTCAGGATCAGGATCAGGATCAAAGGCAGATGAACAGACGGAGTCCTCCTCAGACATCGGCCATTGAAGAAAGAGAGTGAGAGCTGACCCTTTGATCCCTCAGCTTTTATACTGAGCATGAGGCAGATGGGATGGAATACCCCGTTGGTCAGTTTTGGGTCACCTGTCCTGTCAGCTCCTCCCCGCAGGTGGGACCTCACTGCTCTTTTCCACTTCTGACCCTCCAATGGGGCAAATAACAAAGTTAGCTGGCCTTTGGTGTTATAGCAATAAGTATAAGCAAGAGCCTCGCTGCATACCATGCCTGAGTATCAACTATAAACATAGGTCTTATCACTCTGAGAGCAAACAGTGTCTGCAAAATATGCTGTTAATTTCAGTAGTTAGAAGAGGCCCAGCTAAGAAGCAAAGTTACTGAACAAAATTGGTCCTGTTTTACCTCAAACCAGGATATTCCACCCCTTATTCCATACCATTTGCAGCTTGCTCAGATTACTATTACTTTTATCTATCAAATCTACACACAGAGATATATATATATATATGGATACACACAGGTCACTCATCTATGATTTATCTTTATATACAAAAGTTCGTTAAGTCCATTTAGTTCATAATTGCAGGATCTCATCTCAGGGCAGGGAAGATGGTACGAAATTCATTGTGGTTTGTGCCCACAGGCAGTATGTTCATCCCAAAGAGCTTGCTGGACGCCAGTTGATGAAGCTAGCTCAGGTTTCATCACCACTGTGTCATCCTGAAAAACACTTATTGAACACTGTTAGTATTATGTAGTGATCAGCATCACACAGCTCATGACTGAGTACTCTCACCCAGGGTTAAATTCCCTTGGGATACACATTGAACTTCTCCATCCTTTAGCATCACCCACCAAGTACATCCAGGTCCTTGGGTAAAAACAGTCCTACGAATGGATTTGTTTTTGCCTGAAGCAGGAAAAACCCAAACAGTTTCCCCTAACATATTCCTTTCATGCACCACAGGGACTTTATCCCCTTCTACAGTATGTAAAAGGTCTGATTGAGTAGGACCAGCTTGATTGATGGATCCCCTGGTATGAACTAACCAGGTAGCTTGCTCTAAATGCTTGTCCCAATTTTTAAAGGTTCCACCCCCTATTGCTTTTAGGGAGTTTTTAACAATCCATTATATTGCTCAGTCTTCCCAGAAGCTGGTGCGTGATAGGGGATATGATGTATCCATTCAATGCCATGTTCTTTTGCCCAGTTATTTATAAGATTGTTTTTAAAATTAGTCCCATTGTCTGACTCAATTCTTTCTGGAGTGCCATGTCGCCACAAGACTTGCTTTTCAAGGCCCAGGATGGTATTCTGGGCAGTGGCATGAGGTATGGCATAGATCTCCAACCATCCGGAGCTTGCTTCCACCATCGTAAGCACATAGCGTTTACGCTGGCGAGTTTTAGGGAGTGTGATGTAGTCAATTTGCCAGGCCTCCCCATACTTATATTTCAGTCATCATCCCCCATGCCACAAAGGCTTTAACCGTTTAGCTTGTTTCATTTCGGTGCACATTTCACAGTTATGGATAAGCTGCGCAGTAGGGTCCATGGTTAAATCCGCCCCTTGGTAACAGTCCCGTTTATAAGTTGCATCCCTTCCTTGATGACCTGAAGTGTCATGGGCCCACCGAGCTAAGAATAAAAACTAAATTTTAAAATTAAATATTTACCTCAAACCAGGACACTTTCTCTTCCAAGACTTGCATGGGAAGGATTTTCAGGAAGGAAATTGATGAAAATTTAGTGATTATGATTCTGAATTTATTTTATACAAAAATAGATTTCATGTCATTATGTGTTAAGGCTTCTAATGTCAGCGTTTTAAAATTAGGGGTTGGTAAGGAATTACTTTGTAGACACCTATCTTGAAAAGAGAAGTGAGGACCAGTTCATATGTATACAGTTTCTTTAAGCTGAAAGAGAGAAAGAATAAAATTGTAAAATGGAAGAAGAAGTTTTTCAGTTTGAGTATAGAAATGAGTTGATGCAGCTTACGTGCTTCCTAGTTACGCAAATACAGGAAGATCCTTTTGGCTTGATGGGGTTTTTTCATTGTTGTGGTGTTGAGCTGTTCTATGTCACCAGTGTAACTATAATGCAGACTGGTAGTGTTTGAAATACATTAACATATAGCAGCTGTTGCATATCTAGGCTAAGCAAGTATGAAAAAGCTTAAATCTGAGTTACTAACAGAATTATTTTTCTTTTTACAAATACATTAAATACAGCATGCCTATTTGGTGAAAGAGGTTACTGCAATTCCAAACAGTGCTGTATTTTTATATTTAGACCTGTGTTTGAAAGAAGCTCCTGTTGGTGATATCTGTAAGCAAAATATGTCAATAGATGTTTTAAATGTTAAAAAACCCAGCTGACACTAAAGAGAAAAGACCAAAACTAATTTCTGAAGTGAAGACAGTTGTATCTTCTGCTTCCTTGCTGAAATCTTTCAGCAAACAATTGAACAGTTCAGCGTATTCACAATAGTGGTAGGAACAATAACCAATTATGTCTCTAAATCCTAGTCTTAGTGCATTTTAGCTTATTAGCAGGAAGTTCCAATACATTAGTCCTTTCTTCCTGTTTGATAAGATTTGTGAACTCCATATATGAGTGAGGTCATTTGCATGTTATAGTATATAGTTTTTATCAGAAAGCAAAGTCTACTTAGTTTTGAAACAGATACAGTGACATCTCAATCTATCTTCCTAAATCCTATCTCAGTGCAACTTGAGTGTCAATACCCTGTGTGCCTTACTGCTTGCATCCCCATATTCCACATCTGTTCTCAGTCACATTTCAGGAAAAATAATCTTGTTGCCACATTTTGAATGAACTTACTCCTATTATCATCTTTCTCTAAATGTCTTTGATGTTTTCCACGTTAGTTCAGTGTTTTAAACAAACACTCTCTGTTTTCACTCTTTATAGGAATTGGTAGGCACAGTTGTAACAGAAATAACAGCTCCCTGTAGGCATACGTCCAAGAAAACAAATGTAATAATCCTGTTAGGTGGGTTTCAAACGGCTCTGTAATGTTTTTGCAAGCTGATCATAAAATGAAATGGTGTGAGAAACAGTTTATCTTACTATATGGTGTCACCATCATTACTAAGTAGAACTATTGGCCACCTTGACAGAGGAGTCATTTTCTTAATATTCATCCTATTAAAAATAAATACAATGATATCCTACAGAAATAGCCCCAGCTGTCTATAGTTCTGGTCTCATTCCTTCAAGGTATTGTAACATTTTACAGTGAGAGACAGGAGAAAATTATAATGAGCTATTGCACTTTGTTTTGATTTTTACTCTTCTTTCCCTGTTCCCTTCTGCCCTACTTCCTCCACACAAAACACAAATCAAGCCAACCAACAATTTAATAAAAACAAGGGGCAACTAATTTCTGAATGATTCAGGTCAATTGTATTGGTAAAATCCAAAGTCCTTAATTTTTTTTCTGAATTGTTTTCACCAGGAATTAGCTTCCCTTGATATATCAGTCCCAGCCCCCATTACACTTCCCCGTTTGTCATCTTGTTTGTTTTGTTTTGTTCCAAAATCTTTATGGTAAGTATTTATAGAACTGCTTTATGTGTACTTGATTATGCTATGACAGGTTTGGTATAAAACAAAATGATGAGATATAATGTTTTACAAGACACAATCCATGCAAATTATGAATTCTTTAATGAGTTAATCACTAAGCTAGACATGCTTTTGTGATTTCTAAGAAAAGTGCTAGAGTTTATTACTGAAGAGCCAATGAATTTGCAGGTCTTTTAGTACCTGAAAAAAAATTAGTTTGAATTCTATGACTTGAATTAGAAATCCATTTGGAGGATAATACCACTTTTTTCATAACATAAATCTTCAGGTGTGTATTAAAAACAGTAATATTTTCAGCCATAAAGACACATGAGGCAATATAAAATGAGTTTTAAATTACCACTCTGTAGCTGGAAGACTTCTTTTTATTAATCAGCAGCACTTCCCAATTCAGAAATCCAACAATGAAGTATCTTGTTAAGGATATTTTATAATACTGGGAGGATGAAGAGTCACTGTTCAATGCAACATCTCCAGTCCCCATTAAGCATGTAAATCAGTAGGCTTGGATTTTGTTTATTTTTAGTGTAAGACTAACTATCAGTGATGTTGTAAGAATACATTCGTGTTAATTAATGCAATATTTTCATTCCATCCAGTCAGAAAACACAGCTACGCCTGTGGAAAAGTATAATGGCAACATAATTAGGATTTCTTCTAAGAAAAACATTGTAACAGACATCCTGCCATGCTTATGTTATTTTAATTGGGTGTGTAGCTCAAGGGCAGTTCATAATTTATCATAAACTTTAATGTTAGTAAAATCAGCTGGAAGGAAGCTATACTTAATCTCCTTGATTACACCATAAGAAATAAAATCTTAATTTGAACATCTTTTTTTTTTTTCTTTTACTGACAAAGCAAGAAGGGAAAACTAGGTTGACAAGGAGATCATGGTGTTCGCTTCCTCAGCTGAGTGTAGTGTAGTATAAGTGTAGGAAAATTAAATTCAAAAGAGATGAAATCTGGCCTATCGTGCAGGCTATCAGAATGCAGACTGCTGAGCAGCTTTTAAGTCAAGGGAATGAAGTATAACAGAAAGTTTTACTATACTGATTTTGCCTGTTGTTTCTTCGGGAGAATTCTGACTTACTGGGTGCTCTAGTTCAGTCTTTAATTCTCCAGTGGTGACCTCTGGGAAAGCACTTTTAGGTCTACCAGCCACCAGAACCGGGTTGCAGTCATTCCCAAATTTTATAGAGGTTGCTATAAATTTTGTGTTTAATTTTATTGTAAGAGGGGAGTATTTAATCAGCAGAGATAGAGTGGAGAGCCTTGGTCCATACTAGGTAGGTCTGCTGATGCTTCTATTTTCTTACTTAACAAGAGAGTTGAAAATGGGACTTTGCAATATATATGTGTTCCCGAGATGTGCTTACCAAGTTAATAAAAAAGTTCTTTTTTCACCAGTCCTCGTTCGTTTAATATTTTGTTGTCCAAATGTATTGAAAATCCTGTTTTCAGTATGTTGATGTGATGTATGTGAAAGTGGTCACATTCTCATTTTTTACTAAATACATTTCTTGGGGAAGAGTTGTTAAAATTTCATTCTGTAGGCTTGATCTTTGCAGTGAGCTTGTGCTGAGACCTAGCAATGGGCCGTTATTGAGCAACCAGATTGCTTTTGCCCCAAAGCAGCAAGGGTTCTCACTGCTCTTGTCCCTTATAATGCTGTCTCGGATGTTCTTGTTATCTCTGTGTTTAATCCTTTTAACTTCTGAGCTTCAGTAATGTTAAGAAGCCCTGGCTCCCTTAGGTACTTTATCACACACAGGCTTTTTCCTTTTCTCCATTTTACTTCTGCTGATTTTCTCTTTCTTTGTCCTAGTAAAAAAGACATGTCTGATTTCTGTTATCTATTCTTTGTAAATTATTTCTGTTTTATTATAGCTGCATGACTGTATGTTTTCTCTGTAAAATTAATATTCCTAGCATTAGAAAAATCTGGCTGGAGCCAGGCTTTAATTCCCGTTATCTTCAGGGCTCTGCTTCCACTGCCAAACTCAGTCACCTGCACTAGCCTGGGAAGGATAGACCCTGTACCCAGGCAGGCAAGACCTCTGCATAATGGGAATACAAAGCCCCACCACTGACTGAGTGAACAAAGAGGGGAACCTAGACTTACATCTGCAAAAGAGACTGTAAATTTTCTTTGTCTTGGTGGTAAGGCATTGTATCTCACTGCACACTGTATTCACACCTGAATCCCCAAAGGTGAGCTTAAAAGTATCAAGAAGGTCTGGACACAGCAGGCAAACTCTGTAGCATGGCCAAAGACAAGTGGAAGAAGAAAGATATCCTCCCTGTTACCTCATGCAGGTAGAAGGATATGGCATCCTGAGTGGGGCATTGCTCAGTGACTTGCTGTAATGATACAATTTATACCTGTTTTTAAAATCGTATAAGAAAGGTCAGGATTACTAGTCATCAGTATTTCCTGCTGTGAGCAGTCCTTTGTCATATCTCTAAGTCTCCCAAGCCACTTCCATATAAATGTATATAAATAAATCAAGTCATGGCTGAGTGCTTAAACACACTTCAGCACTTGTGTCATTGGTCATTTGTCTGTCAAGCCTAGATATACTGAAATCGCATGAAGTGGGATGATATTCATGGTCTCATATCCAGACAAATGTGTGCAGAAGAGGTTGTAGCTTCTGCCAGATTAAAAAATTTTGTTACCTTTTGGGGGGGGATTTCTTGTTGGTTTCCCCAGCCCTTACCCCCCAGATGCTGTCTTGCAGGACTCCTGCTCCAGCACGTTCAGAACTGAACACCTTCTCCACCCAACAGCTTTTAGAAGATGCCAGATTTCAAGGGCAATTTGAATAAAAATGCAGGCTTCAACTCAAATAAATTTAATGCCCTTAGAGTTTTAAACAGAAAGTCAGTGCTCTGCTACAAGTGCTGATTTTTGAGATTGCTTGTTTTTATATTAACAATGTGTTCTTCCTTGTAAGTCTTAGGTACACACTAGCCCTGATCTGTTTCTCTTTTTAGTTTGCCAATTTCCGTCATCCTTTATCCCTTTTGATGTCTCAGATTTTGTCAATATGTTGCCTTTATTACCAGAAAACAGAAATCCAAACATCATGGCCTGAGCTTGAAGCAAGGAAACTGGTTAGCTAAGATGTCCAAAATGCTTCCAGGCAGCTTTTTAGGTCTCTTAAACTTTTTTTCCCCTAGAAGCACGTTTATGTTTTCCTTTTATGCTGGTTAGTTTCAAAAACGTGTATTGCCTCTGTCTCACATTCTTGCTTCTGTCCTTAGACCAGCACTGCATAAAAGATTGCAGTGAGTTTTTATCTGATGCTGCCTGGCTGAGTGTAATTTAAAGTGGATGCTGCAGATTGAATTTTGATTGAATTTGAATTCTGATGAAGAATTGATTAGTCTTCATCTTTAAAGATATAAGCAAGTATCGGTCTTATGCTAAGCTTTTAAGTTTTCCAGTTACGTATGTCTCTTTAAGTTCTTGTCCTTTATTTTGTATGGAAAGTCTATCTGAATGAGGCTAATGGACTGGGGAATTGAAATAATTAAACTAATTCTTTGTGAAATATTGCTAATTGTGAATAAACAAAGATATTTGAGGCCAAGTGTTTTCTTACACTGCTTTGTTGTAGGTTTTTAGGCATTAATGTCAACAAATGTGTAATATATTCAGGCAGTTGATTTGTTTGATTGAGAAGTTTTTAAACACAGAATTCATGGTGTTACTTAATGGAAGTTACAGATGCTGTTCTTTATACATCATTTCAGCATTATCTGATAGTGCTGAAATATAAATCTGTACTTAATTGGTTATGCAAGCATTCATTGAATTTTCTTCCAATAATTAAAGGCTTCAAAAGCTTCTTTAAAGGGTAAAACCAGCAGTTCTCTGAAGTGTATTAGAAGTAGAATGATAACTTGTTAAGATAAAAAAAAAGAAAATTGTAGTTGGTGAACAGTAGAGACGAAAATAAGCTGTGTGCCTGTGCCTCAAGAGAAATCACATTTTAGATGCATAATTATGGATTGTGTTGAAATACAGATAGAGTTCTGGGATTTTTTTCCAGCCAATCTCATTTTTCCTGATGACCTCAATGACTTCTTAAACAATTTTTCTTATTTCAGTGCTTGAATTATTTTTTTATTACTAACCTGATTTGCTATTATGAGTCATGAATGTTTTCAGATATGAAAACATTTCTTTTCAGATATGCCTGTATCTGAGGAGAAATAATCTCTAGAAATAATCAGACAAGCAACAGTGAAGGCAAATGCAGCATTTTGTTACATTTCTTCTTTTGCAGATCTGTTCAGAGAAACGTGCCAAACTCCCTTCTGTTTGGTTCCAGTCTGCAGGGGATAGCAAACTTTAATCTGCTGGCATTTCATCAAGGACCAGCACTGTGCTGGCTAGCAGCCTCGGGGCCCTTTGGGTTTGATCTTCTGTCTAGCAAGCCTTCCGTATTAGAAAAGCTGCCTTTTTCATGAACCTAGAGCTTATTTCTCATGGCCCCCTGTATTAAATCTTATATATATAAATTCCAGCTGTGTGAGCATTCCTGGTATGACTTAACTTCCTGGTGGGAGGAGATGGGTGTAGGCAAGACTTAGGTTGCAGTGGTGTTACAAGCACACTGTTAGTATTCACTCGTTGACAAAGAATAGTGGTTTCTGACGAAGGAAGCCCCATGTGCAGTTCCCTGCCTTGTCTTTACCATTCAGAAGCATTTTATTAGCAGAGAAGAGATCTGCTGGTACACTGCATACTTCTATATGGTGCAAGATATGTTTTCTGATAGAGAAATTCCTTCCAGTGTGTCTGACCTTCCCAGCTCTTGTTTGGTTGTGTAAGTGAATTGGTCCTCACTACTCCCCAGGATAGGTTGGCATTCCATGCTTGTCCTTTTGTGATGCTTTCTCTTTTTGACTTTTTGTTTTGACTTTTTAAAACATGTCTTTGTTACTAACTTCTATTCGCACCCTCATGGGCTTTTCAGAGAACTTTAGCAAACTGGTTTTCATTTGTCATTTATCTGGTAGATGTGCATACAGTCTTGTTAGCAAAAAAGAAATTTCTTATTCTTCACAATGCAGCACTCTTCCTGGCATCAACTGCATGCTACTAAAATATCTGCCAGCTTTTTAAAGTTGTATGGAAGTTCAGCTGACGAAATTGCCATTGGTGTCATTTTGTTTATCTGTCCATGTACAATACTTTTTGTTGAGACTATGTATTTCATCTTGAGGAACATTGTGGTGCTCTTCTCGTAGGGCTCCTGACACATAATTCCAGGCCTATATAAACTATTTCATTTTAGACCTACTGGGGAAAAAAGAAAGAAAGAAAAACGAAAGGCTTACGTATCTGATTAAATGGAAGTGTGTCAACTAAGCACAGGAGAATGATTATTTTTTGCCGTATCTAAATACTTTCCAGAAGTCTACAGAAGAGAGAGACACTCGCAAGAAAGTGTAGGTGAAAAAATTAACTGTGAGTAAGATAAAGGGAAAAAAGGATAAATGAACAGAGAAAGTAGCATCTCTTTAAGGCTGAGTTACTAAAAAAATTTTGAATCATGCTGTATGTTTGCCTCTGTGTATGTGCCATATAACATAGGTTATGTATTAACAAGTTAAAAATATTCTGAATTGTTGATGTTTCCAGTCTCCCAAAGCTTATATTTCTGTGAAAGAGTTTTGGAGGATGCCAGATGCAGATTTCCTAGTACTGATAGTACAATAGAAATTTCTGCCACATGCTCCTCTTCAGATTGTATTTTGTAATATCAGAATATGTATTAATATAGAATTGTAGGGTCATAAATAGTGTAAGTCAAAGAGACCTTGGAGATATCTGGTCCAGTCCTTGCTCTTCAAGCATGATCAGCGTCAAGGTTGAAGATCAAAGTTGCATCAGGTCGCAGTGGATTAACATTACTTAAGAAGCTCCCAAAACTCATGTTTTTGCAGAAGAGAATTGTTTGGGGGTGACAGAATGATGTGGTAGAATGCCTATCACTGTGCAAAGGGATAATTAATAAATAATTGTGATGCTAAGCTTAAAAGGAGAACTTTTTTGGTACATGACTTTTATAGCTAAATCATCTGGTTACAGTAAAGACATTCTGTTAGTTCTTTATTATTTCTTTTTATCTTCTTTTTGCTGTCGTTTGTATTGAAACGGATTCTGCAGAAAATTTGGTAAAACTGAGAGTAAAAAACAATAAAAACAACTTGAAAAAAGTACTCATTTTAGCCATTAACAGTAATACTTATTAAAGACTCCTAAAACCCAGTCAAACAAGATGAGGAAAAACCTTTTGTGTCCCAATAGTTGACTGCACGGTTACATAATACCTCAGAGCGCTTCCCTTTTGTAGGCTATAATGATAAATATACTGTGAATATTAAATGCAAATAATTGCTTTCGCTTAGAACTTTTCATTTCATTAGACATGTGACCAATTAGTGAGGCAGAGAAGCATTTCTGCCTTGAAGCAATTTACCTCAGCACATAGATCTTAGGGTTTGTAGCCATGAAGCTTGATGGTTTGGTTTGTTTGGGTTTTTTTCTGATGAATCAGAAATGATACTGGCTTTTTCTCAATGTTTTCTTCAACATTTGAATTGCTGAATTACTTCAAAAGTAAGGATACTTATGACTGAATCAGTTAAGGAAGACCTTTCAAGCTCCTGGATAGCAATGTGAGATACACATTTTCTGTAGTGGGTAACAAGTTAAGTAAGGTACAGGCATGCAGATTCTTCAGTTAGATTTGTTTTCCAGGGGAAGTCATAAATGCCAAGGAACCCTTTGTGTCAGACTGTTATAGTTTGTAGAGATGCTCATCTCCCAGTAAGGAGGATTGTGCCTTGTAAAATAATACTACTGTATAAGGATATTTCATGAGAAAGGAGCCTCATACTGTTTATAGCTAGTGTTGTTACTGTGGCGAGGGCATGCAGTGGGCTGCTTTCTCTTGCTGTATAAAATTGTTCCCTCCCACTGTATTAAGATTACCCACTCAGAGTACTTGAAGCATAAAGTCTATAGAGACATTAAATTTTTATATTGCACTGTAAAATCAAGGCACAGAAGAAAAAATCCCAATTCTTCATTGAACAGTAGAGATTTCATGCATTGCATGTGGCAGGGTTGTGAGCGGAGGGAGTTACTTTCCCATGTCAGGCAGTGTGACAAGAGTACAGATCACGTGCTGAGTCTCTGACCTTGTGTCAGCTTGTATGATAGGAGTGAAGTCATGGCGTGAAGCACAGCCAGACAGCACAGCCTCAGGCCTGTTACAGGATGTTAATTCCCTGGCCCCAACCACAGTTGGTTAGGATGAAATGGGGCTGGATGGACTAAGGCTCTCAAACATATCATACGAGAAGATTGGTCTCTACAAGTGAAGAACAGAAGGAATGCATTACAGCTATTTTTTTAGGAATACCTCTAGCCAAGTATCTATGAAATACTGTCCTGTGCACCTTCGTGCAATCAGAGAGCAAATTACTCTCCAGTGTAACACTGTGGAGAGCTTCAGCCTTCTTACTATGCTGAGTACATCCATGCTAAAAAATGTTGAGCATACTATCTGCCGAGATTTGGATGGCTTCTTTGGAAGTCTGGTTTTTTTTGTGGGAGGGAGGGCTGTTTGGATGAGCTGAATATAAATATATGATCACTGCCGGGAATATGAGAATGCAAAGGACAATATACATTCATTGCAGATCATTGGCAATGATTACTTACTAGTTGTTTGATGCACAAGGGTCCAAAGGACATCCACACCATATGTCACAAGCCAGAAAATGTTCCCTAATTCTCTGTAATAAAACACAGGATCAGAAAATCAGAAGCTTGAAAAGCCCAAGTTACCATGAAAATAATGGACTTTCCCATGACCGTTGTCTGTGTAACGAAAGGGAAATTCTTCATTAAAAATTCCTTCTGGGGTAATCCTGTAAAGTGGGATATATTGCTGATTCAAATGTGATACTACCCATGTAGCACAAAAAAAAATTGTTTCCGGTTTCTGTATAACTTGTATCTTGTATATGTGGAATCAGTTTTTGTGGCAATGCACTTACAAGAATAATTAGTGTTCAGATCTTTGATCAGATACACAGATGCACAGCTCCATATTTTAGAAAGTCTATCATTAAACAAATATACTAGCTCATTTCGCAAGGCACACTTGAAATGATTCAGAAAAGATAATGTCATCAAATCACTGTTTCATCTTTTTTCTGTAATCCAAAGGACAGAATTTGGTATTTCTGACTAAATATGGGACCTTCAAAGATTTTTCCCATTTTTTTTCTGATTCAAGTGTTGAGGGCTAATATTTTAACAGATTTTGATGTTTTTACCTGTGTATGGCCAAATCTGTCACACAGTGAGAAAGGGACAGTTTAAGATCAAGAAGTAAAAACACTTACACACTTCAAAATACAGAGTTAATTGTGACTTTCACTTATTTTAATAAATAATCCCATCATCATAATAAAACTTTACTTATTATTATTTTTGCTAACAGGAAAACTTGTTTTTTAATTTTATGATTCGGTGATGGTTGTAAAATAACTTCAGAAATGGTCTGCACCTAACGGTAAGATGTTGGAAAAGTAACTTTCCTCTTCTTTTGCTCCTTGAAGTTAATGATTAAGCATTTTTCTCAATGGCGTATTAAAAAAGTGTATGTTTTTTAGGTAGAAATATTTTCAAATGGGCTGATGAAGTGTTGTGTATGAACCTTCAGGAAGTTTTAGTGAATTACACTGATGATGTATTTTTCTTTTCCTGTCAGTGATTATGGATTACTTTTGTGATCAAATTTTGCAATGCTTTTTTAAAAAATATAATATGAATTCTGTAAATAATAATACAAGTACATTGAAAAGCTAGTGTTTCTTGTAGAGTGTAGTTGATACAGATTATAGGTAACTAGTAGACCATCAAAATGAAATTAAGCATGCTATTTTAATGATGAAATATTTTAAGGACTTGATACAGATGCTGAAAGAGTTCATTTTTATTGTTTCTAAAATGCTGAATGAAAGTTATGAACTAGATCTTAAAAATTGTGAAATATCACTTGTTAATCAACTCTGCACCTGTCTCATACTGTATATACTGGTTTGTGCCAAAGAAGGGGGTTAGTGACACTAAGCAGACCAAACCTGAGCAAGCTGAAAGAGTGACAGCCTGGTTTCCTTAAACCTGTTGACTTCTGAAATGCAGCTTTTTCCACAGTTGTTCCACTTAGGTAATGCAGAGCGTAATTTAAACATGTTTTCTTGCGTGTGTGCTACTGTACTAACATGGCAGTTCTGTTTAAATTGTCTATTTATAGGCTAAATTACAAAAATTCAAGTATATACTGTTCTTTTTCTAAGGTACGCTTTTTTTGCCTGTACAGATTTGTTGGATTCTATTACACCATGTGCTTGGTGATGTATCCCTATAGCAGGAGGTTAGCTGGAATGATACACAAAACAGCATGACTTTATACATTCTTCTTGTATTGTCTGTTCTACCTTGCAGGAAAACTTTGGCGTTTGGAGTGGGGTTTTTTAGTTTAAAGCTATAACGAGATGAGATGTCAAAAAGTTTACTAATGTTAACAGAGCAGCACTGTTTCCTGAGGGCTTTATCTTAGCTTTTCTTGATATTACTTGGTGTACAGCATGCTGAGCTGATTTCCAGTGGCTTGGCTAATGTGAGAAAGGAGGTGGGGGGAAAATGGTCAAAAAGGAATTGCTATTAACCTTTATTTATTAATCTCATTAAGGTGAGGACCAGCGGGAGAGTTATAAAAAATTAATGCACAGTTCTACTTTTAAAGGGTCTGAAAAAATCAGTTCTTTTTAATTTTGATCACTACGTAGCATACATAGCTAATCTGCAAATAAAAGATTAGAACCCTTTCTACTGAGTGAACAGTCCTAATGCTGAAGAAACTATTAATCAAATTTGTGGTGTGCACTTGTCATTTTTCTGCCTACTAACCCCTACATACCAGAGCTGGAATCAATACATCAAGTTTTGTTCATCCTGGGGATGATGTCAGCAGGAAGACTATTGATTCTGGTGCTTAAGTTATTTAATGTGTCTGTTAATGATGTGTGAAACAAAATAGTATTCAACGCTTTTTTCTGTGGCTGTGTTGGCTCAAACTTCTTTCTCTAGGAAGAATTGGCAGATACGCCTTTCAATATGCAGCAAGATGTAACTCTTGTATACATGGCATTTCACTATCACTCATAGATTAATTACACTCCAGTTTTCTCTGTCGTTTCTGGGTCCAAAGTATGCTAAAGTTATGGGCATAATATAAAGATAGCAGCATGTTTTAATCATTTGAATAGTGAAACATTTACGTTGTTCTGGTTTTGTGGCAAACTGCTTCACAACTTTGTTACTCGGACGCATTATAAACTACAAATGAATGGTTGTGTTATAAAGCTATTACATTACCAGTCATCGTTATTACAGATACAAAGCTGGTCTGTTAGGCATTGCACTAAGTGGAAACATAAGGAAGTACTATTTGCTGAGGACTGAATAGAAAGAGTATGTTAGGTATTTTCAATGTAATGTCTGTTTGTAGGAAGGTTTGCTGCTGCCAATTAATAGTATGTCATTAATTCTTACTAAAAGCCAAACACTGTATCATTAGGAAAAACTGAATGGATCTCCCCAGTCATTGATTCCCCTATTCACAAGTAATCTAGGTTTTTATAACCTGACTAAATTGTATGCATTACTTGTATTGAAAATCTAATCTAAACCCTTCTTCTGACAGCTAGAAATTTTCCTGCCCAAGTAAACTTAAGGATAGTTAGCTTTCATTATCTCTCTCTTATTTACTTAATGTATTTAGAGACAATATGATTCTTAACCTTCATTTTGCAAGGTTAAACAAGCCAAATAACATTAACCTCTTCTTATAGGATAGTTTCTGGTCCTGGCAAATCTCTTTTGCGTTGATTTGGTCCCATGCATTTGATAAAGATGCAGGTTCAGAATTATCTGAAATTGTCTGCTGTATCTTTCAAAAATGTTCTGGCTGATGCAACACCAAATCTTGTTTTCCTTTCCTGTGAAGGATTCACACTGTTGTTTCATAATGTCTCCATGTCACTTTACTATCTGCTAAGATTCTTACATTTTCCTTACTTGTCAGTTATTTCCGGTTTGAAAAGTCAACTTTCCTAAGATACTTAGTCACCTGTCTCTTAAAACCATGGGTGTCAGATTGTGTGTGTTGTATTATTAAAACAACTGAATTTCTGAAGTGTTACTTCTCCAAGTTCTCCAGCTCTTCCTGTGGGATGTCTTCTCCTCTTGTCTCTTCATATCCTCGACTTTGTGTCATGAGCAGCTTACCAGATTTTGTGCCGGTGTCACTAGGTATGATGTTGTTCCTCAGAAGCTTCTGTAGTGACTTCCCTTCAAACTGACAGTTCCCCATTTAAACACAGCTGGTTATTGCTTCTCTGTTACCCAGTTCATATGCATTTCGTAATTGCATTCTTAATCCTTACCTTCTCCTGGCTGACAGTTTTTCTCGTAGCACCATACCAAATGACTTGCTTAAACCTGTTTTCTTGTCCAGAAACTTATGATCATCCATAGCTTAGTGTTGCATTTTATTAGAGTGCACGTTATTGAGAACATCCTAATGTGCCTGTAGTTACCTGATTTTTTAAATTTTTTTTAACTCCTTCTTCTGTGAAGGTACTCAGCTTGCTGCCGTTCAGCCAACCATTATCATCTTGAACACAGTAGATTTTATATGTGTTCTTCATATGGATGAAATGCCCTTTGAAGTCACTGGAAATAGTGAATAAATCTTTATCTTTAGGATAGCTAAACTCTAAAGAACAGGGTGAAGAATGACCAGGAATAGTTTCTGTTCCCCTTATTTCTAAATTTAATAGAAGTCCAGTTGAGATAAAATGGTCAACAGTTTAGTACTACTGTAGATCTAGGAAGGGCTAGAGTGGATGGAATGTTAAGCTCCGTGTCTTCTTTGTTAAATGGGAGAAATTGTTCCTAAACAATGCTCAAAGAAAAATAGTGTTAATTTAAAAAGCACCATTTGCATTCGATCTTTTACTATGTGATAGTCTTGCAATAATAAAGTAGGTTGGTCTGGGCTTTTGTGTATATGTAATAAGAACTTTCATTTTTTATTACGTCAGTAATCACAGAGATTACAATGATTTCAGAGTTTGCAATGCAAATTACAATGTGCTTACGTATTAGCTATTGTATTTCTCTGCCACAATAATAAAGCATTGCCTTTATTCTAATTTGTTTCTTCTCATATTTTTTATTCCTGCTTGCAGTTCAGAGTTCCTCGGAGCACAATTAGATTATTCACATTTCTTGCCAACTTCTAGTTTCAGCTGGCATGAAAAGAGGCAAGCAGAAGTCCTTGCTGACTCTTGCATTAGTTCTGCTGTAAGAATTGTTCAGAAGACAGCAAACTCTTCAGGAAAGTCACAAAGTCATGCAGCATGAAACAATAAAATGTTGTGCCTCCATGTACTGTATTGAATTGAAAATAACTTCTCCCATTCACTGCTTTCAGTGAACATAAAGTGGTTGTATCATGTAAGACTAAACATTCATTTGAAAAAATGTCCTCTCTGCAGTAACCAGTAGAAGAAGCTGAGGCAGGGGTGTAAGACAATAAAGACGTATTGTGATATAGCCTCAGCTGAGGCTCCAGGAGTCTGCAGTACAGCCATGTTGTGGAGAAAGTGTACCTTTATTTATATTTATTTATATTTAACATAGCAGTGATGGAAGTCTCCTACTAAGCTGTTGGCTCACTCTTTGAAGCCATGCAAAATTTTACCATCAGCAGCTTACTGCAGCAGCAAGTTCTGTGGCTGAGCTATGTGACTATTGCCTTTTCTGGTTTTGAATCTTGAGAGCATCATTGTATGTGCCATAGTTCTTTATGTGAGAAGAGACAGTGACAATTCCTGCCTATTTCCCTTATGGTGCTACTGACTTTACAGGTCTCAGGGTTGGCCCTCTTTGGATTGCTCCCTTTCACCCTAGTCATCTATGCATCTAACAATCCACATGTGTGATAATCTGGTGGCCTTGGTTAGTACCTTTCTACTCATATGTTACCAATTTCAGAAGGGACATCATGCTGTTGACAAGGTACCGGCTCACAGCCTTCAAAATTCAGGTGCACTATGGACACAACCATATAATGATGTTTCTGGTTCACTCTAGACCTCTAGACTTGTCCTCATGCTATTTGCTTTTCCCTCTCATCACTACTAGACGTCGACATGACATTTGCACAGAATTGCCTGCTGTGTAACTAGGTTCTCTTTCCGGAGTGCTAACAGCCTACACACAGTCTGACATTCTTCAGCTATGATTAGGATTGCCTTCTTCACATGGGCTTTGCATTTATCTACACAGAATTTAATCTGCCATTTTATTACCAAGCCATTCAAAATCATGAAAACTTTTGCAGGCAAGTTTACTTTTACCATGCTGAATGATTTTAATTTTGATTCAGTAAACCTTGCCACCTCCCAGATTGCCTCCTTTTCCAGATCATTTATGACTGCATTGATCAATTCAGGCCCTTGCACAGATCCATTCTCCAGGAAACTTGATCAGGTTTCCCTTTACCTCCTAGGCTTGACCACCTTGCTTAGAAATTTCAAAGCAAAGTTAGGATCACATTGAATTGTTTTCATCTAGGTGTTAATAATTTGAGTTGTAAGAAAACATTTTTGACCTGCAATATTGAAAACAAATTTCTGTGTGGCACCAAGATTATCATCAGGAAGAGTTTATGATTTCAGAGTTATATTTGTTCTGAATTGTTTTCTATGTATTGAGATCTATTAAAAGTGTTCAGTAACATCATTTAAAATGGATTAGTACAGTTTTGTATGTGTGATAATATTGTATTACTGAGTTGATTCAATTTTTTTTTCATTGCTGCAGTTAATCTGTTGTTGATTATCAAAGGCAAAATCATTAGTATAATGGAGTACATCCTCTCGCTATGATTTCAGTGGAGCATGTCTAATAAACCAAGGGATCTGAAATTAGAATGTAATAAAAATGCAGTATTTATGTTAATAAAGTATTCTTGTTAAATGAGTGCTGCTAACGAATTTGCAGTGAAGCTGAGCTTGTAATAAGGCTTGGGTTACAGAAGAATTTGCACAACTGGAGGACAACATTTAGTTTTACAGCAATAGTTTGTCATCTGTTAAAAATCTTATAGATAAAGTACATTATGCTACTTTAAATAAAACTTATTGTGAAAATTCAGGTGCCATAAGTGATGTGTGTAAAGGTACTTAACGGTTGTTTCAGTTATACTCAAATACCATTCTTCATTGTGGATGAAGAAAAACTCAAGTGATTCTTTATGATTAGAGGACTTCGGAAAGAGTGGAGTTTCAGGGTTTGCGTGGAAGGATGCTGATACCATTCAGCAACCAACTGCCTCTCCTTTCATTTGTTTTCAAAGTTATACATTTTCTTTTTCTTTGTTTTCCTATAAGGGGATTTTAATGTGAAATTCTAAACATGAAAATCATGGATTCAACTTTTTCCAGAAAAAGTGGAGAATACAGAAGCACAGTCACCTTGCAAAGCATACAGTAGACAGCTTTAAATAAAAGCAGCCAGGAAGGGAGTGTGGCTTATAACTGGAGAGATGGAAATCTCACCTGATCGGGTGATCTTTTTTCATTATTCAAAAGGTAAATTGTAGAGGGAGAAGAGAAAATTGTTCTTTCAAAGAGCAGCCCTTTCCCAGGCACTTTTCTCTGGTATTCAATCCCTGATCTCTAATCTGCCTGTGATGTAAGTGTCCGTCTCTTGTCTTCAAGGAAGCCATATTTCAATTTTGCCAGCACTGCTGGTTAAATGCTAAGTACTGATAGTGTTGGTTTCTCTTGACTGTGATAGCAAGGAAATTGCCCAAACGCTCCTGTCCCTGGTTCATCTCATCTCAAGTTACAAGGAAAATACCCACCTCCCAAGACAGAACAAATGTGCTTTGACACCTTTAGGTAGGAGTTCTGTGAATAAAGAGTATTTGAGTAATTTTGTAACTATGTATGTTTTTTCACACTCACTCTGGCTTTAATATAACAGACATAGCTGTTTTATTAAAGGCAAATTTAAGATATGTTAAGGTACTTTTAGAATTAGGCTGTTGCTTTTCTCTGTGTTTCATGGAGTAGTATAGTAGTAGCTATGTCTGCTCAAGCAGGGTCATGTGGGGTCTGAATGGAGTGGGAGGGAGATTATAGAAATTTTATATTAAAATTCTGTTTTTCTAAATATGACAATTTTTATTTCTCATACATGATAATGGATTTTAAATTATTATCGTGGTTCTTAGCTTTGTTTGGAGGTTTTTTGCATTTATTGCCCTATGCTTAATATTACTTCTAGTAGCAAAGCCTCCATTCTAGAAAGAATTGCAGTAAAATGAAGTAAATGTTTTGAGTCTGAGACATTGTGTCATCAGACCTCACTCACCTCTTTTGATTTCATCAGTGTATAAAACGCAAACTTCTATACCCATCTCGAAATCTGATTATAGCTCAAGCTTACAACACCTCCTTGAACAACATTTTCTATATAATTAGCACATTTTCCTTATGTATTAATTACACACCAGTCTGTTTGGAGATGAAAAAGAGCAGCCTCTTCTCCTTTATCTGCTACTCATGGGAAATAATTCTGTTTCTTTGGAGTTAGTAGGTGTTAGCTTATCAAAGACTGGTGAGTCCTAAATGTATTCATGATGATAATATTTTGCTCCTTCATATTACTTCCCATTTAAGAATAAATATTCATCACATTAAATTAATAATGAGCTAAATTTTCTTTTAGGGAGGAAACTGAGTCAGAGAAAGTTTATTGATTTGCTCATAGTTTAGCCGTTAGCTCAGAAGGGTATAAGGGGCCAGATACTTTAACTCCGAGACCTGTGTTTCAGCCATAAAATGTCTCTCTTCACTATTTAGAAGATATTACAATTACTAATTTCATAGAAGTAGAATGTCTTTTCTTGCCACAGAACTACATTGGAAATTACTCTGTGTCAGTTATAGTAGCATCATCTATAGCTTAATTGGCATACTCTATTATATGTATCCCTGCCAACAAACGTATTCCAATGGTTATATTTCAGTCATTGAATTCTTTGTCCACATGGAAAAAGAATAGTTTTGTTGAAATGAATCATAGAATCATAGAACTGTTGAGGTTGGAAGGGACCTTTAAGATCATCAAGTCCAACCATTAACCTGACCTGACAAAACCACTTCTAAACCGTGTCCCCAAGTACCACGTCTACCCTTTTTTTAAACACCTCCAGGGATGGCAAATCCACCACCTCCCTTGGCAGCCTATTCCAATGTTTGATAACCCTTTCAGTGAAAAAAATTTTCCTAATATCCAATCTAAACCTCGCCTAGCATAACTTGAATCCATTTCCTCTCGTTCTATCACTTGTCACTAGGGGGAAGAGGTCAGCCCCCACCTCTCTGCAACCTCCTTTCAGGTAGTTGTAGAGAGTGATAAGGTCTCCCCTCAGCCTCCTCTTCTCCAGGCTCAACAAATCCAGTTCCCTCCGTCATTCTCATAAGACACGTCCTCCAGACCCCTTACCAGCTTCATTGCCCTTCTCTGGACACACTCCAGCATCTCAGTGTTCTTCTTGTAGTGAGGAGCCCAAAACTGAACACAGTACTTGAGGTGGGGCCTCACCAGTGCCAAGTACAGGGGGATGATCACTTCCCTAGTCCTGCTCACCACACTATTCCTGATACAAGCCAGGATGCTGTTGGCCTTCTTGGCCACCGGGGCACACTGCCGGCTCATATTCAGCCGGCTGTCCACCAACACCCCCAGGTCCTTTTCTGCCGGGCAGCTTTCCAGCCACTCCACGCCAAGCCTATAGCACTGCGTGGGGTTTTTGTGGCCCAAGTGTAGGACCTGGCACTTGGCCTTGTTGAGCCTCATACCACTGGCCTCAGCCCATCGGTCCAGCATGCGCAGATCACTCTGTAGAGCCCTCCTATCCTCAAGCAGATCAACGTGCCCACCTAGCTTAGTGTCATCTGCGAACTTACTGAGGGTGTGTTCGATTCCCTCGTCCAGGTCATTGATAAAGATGCTAAAGAGAGCCAAGGGAACACCACTTCTGGTTGGACGCCAACTGGATTTAACTCCATTCACCACCACTCTCTGGGCACGGCCATTCAGCCAATTTTTTACCCAGTGAAGAGTACACCTGTTCAGGCCATGAGGAGCCAGTTTCTCCAGGAGAACGCTGTGGGAAACGGTGTCATAAGCTTTGCTAAAATCCAGGTAGATAACATCCACAGCTTTTCCCTCATCCACTAAGTGAGTCACCTTATCATAGAAGGAGATCAGGTTTGACAGGCATGACCTGCCTTTCACAAACCCATGCTGACTGGGCCTGATCACCTTGTTCTCTTGCATGTGCCGTGTGATGGCACTGAGGATTATCTGTTCCATGACCTTCCCAGGCACCGAGGTCAGACTGATCGGCCTATAGTTCCCTGGGTCCTCCTTCCGGCCCCTCTTGTGGATGGGTGTCACGTTTGCCATCCTCCAGTCAGTTGGGACCTCCCTGGTTAGCCAGGACTACTCATAAGTGATTCAAAGTGGCTTGGTGAGCACTTCTGCCAGCTCCCTCAGTACCCTTAGGTGGATCCCATCCGGTCCCATAGATTTGTGCACCTCCAGGTGCTGAAGCAGGTCCCTCACCATTTCCCTGTGGATTACAGGGGCTTCATTCTTCTCCCCATCCCTGTCTTCTAGCTCAGGCATCTGGATACTCAGGGAACAACTGGTCCTCCTGCTGAAGACTGAGGCAAAGACGGCATTAAGTACCTCAGCCTTTTCCTCATCCTTGTTCACTATGTTATCAGCCCCATCTACTAGATGACAGAGATTATCCTTAGTCCTCTATTTATTGCTAATATAGATCCTCTTTTTCTCCCTAAGTTGCAACCCTAGCTCTCTGTTCAGCCAGTTCAGCGGATTAAGGGGGCAGAATCATCACCCTTGACCTGCTGGCCATGCTTCTTTTGATGCAGCCCAGGATACAGTTGGCTACCTGGGTTGCAAGTGCACATTGCCAGGTCATGTTGAGCTTCTCATCAGCCAACACCCACAAATCCTTATCCTCAGGGCTGCTCTCAATCCATTCGCCTCCCAGCCTGTATTTGTGCTTGAGATTGCCATGACTCATGTGCAGGACCTTGCGCTTGGCCTTGTTGAACTTCATGAGGTTTGCACTGGCTTCCCTCTCAAACCTGTCCAGGTCCCTCTGGATGGCATCCCTCCCCTCCAGTGTGTTGACTGCCCCACACAGCTTAGTGTCATTGGCAAACTTGCTGAGAGTGCACTCAATCCCAACATCCATGTCACCAACAAAGATGTTAAACAGTACCCGTCCCAGTACTGACCCCTGAGGAACACCACTCGTCACAGGAGTCCACTTGGACATGGAGCCATTAACCGCAACTCTTTGAGTGCGGCCATCCAGCCAATTCCTTATCCACTGAGTGGTCCATCTGTCAAATCTGTCTTTCCAATTTAGAGACCAGGAAGTTGTGCGGAACAGTGTCAAGTGCTTTACATAAGTCCAGGTACATGACATCTGTTGCTCTCCGCTTATCCATCAACGCTGTAACCCCATCATAGTAGGCCACCAGATTTGTCAGGCATGATTTGCCATGTTGGATGTCACCGATCACCTCCTTATTTTCCATGTGCATAAACAGAGTTTCCAGGAGGATCTGCTCCACGATCTTGCCAGGCACAGAGGTGAGACTGACCGGCCTGTAGTTCCCTGGGTCTTCCTTTTTTCCCTTTTTTAAAATGGGGATTATGTTTCCCCTTTTCCAGTCAGTGGGAACTTCACCAGAGTGCCATGGCTTTTCAAATATAATGGAAAGTGACCTAACAACTTCATCTGCCAGTTCCCTCAGGACCCACGCTTGGATTTCATCAAGTCCCATGGACTTGTGTACCTTCAGGTTCCTTAGATGCTCTTGTACTAGATCTTCACCTATGGTGGGCGGTTCTTCATTCTCCCAGCCTCTGCCTTTGCCTTCTATGACTTGAATGGTGTGGTTAGAGCCCTTGCCGATGAAGACTGAGGCAAAATAATCATTGAGTTCCTCAGTCTTCTCCATATCCCAGGTGACCAGGTCTCCTGTTTCCTTCTGGAGAGGGCCCACATCTTCCCTAGTCTTCATTTTGTCACTGACATACTTAGAAAAGCTTTTTGTGTTGCCCTTGATGTCCCTGGCCAGATTTAATTCTATCTGGGCTTTAGCTTGCCTAACCAGGTCCCTCGCTGCTCAGACAGTTTCTCTGTATTCCTCCCATGCTGCCTGTCCTTGCTTCCACCCTCTGTAGGCCTCCTTTTTTCTTCTGAGTGTGTCCAGGAGCTCCTTGTTCATCCATACAGGCCTCCTGGCTTTTTTGCCTTTGCCTGACGTCCTCTTTGTTGCTCCTGAGCTTGAGGTGATCCTTGAATACTAACCAGCTTTCCTGGGCCCCTCTCCCCTCCAGTGCTTTATCCCATGGAACAGTACCAGGCACATCCCTCAAGAGGCCAAAGTCTGCTCTCCTGAAGTCCCAGGGTAGTGAGCTTGCTGCGCACCCTCCTGGCTGCCCTAAGGATCCTGAACTCTAACATTTCATAATCACTGCAGCCAAGGCTACCCTTAAGCTTGACATTCTCCACTAGCACCTCCTTATTCGCAAGGACAAGGTCCAGCATAGCTCCTCTCCTTACTGGCTCCTCTACCACTTGGAGAAGGAAGTTGACATCAACGCATTCCAAGAACTTCCTGCATTTCTTGTGTCCCACTGCGTTGTCCCTCCAACATATATCAGGGTGGTAGAAGTCACCCATGAGGACCTGTGAACATGATGCCGCTCCTGTCTATAGAGGGCCTCATCTGCTCTGTCATCTGGGTTAGGTGACCTGTAGCAGACCCCCAGTGTAACCTGCCACTGTGTTCCCTTTAATCCTGACCCATAAACTCTTGGTTGGCTCTTCATCCATCCTCTGATGAAGCTCCGTGCTCTCCAGGTGCTCATTGACATAGAGGGCGACACCCCCTCCTTGTCTTCCCTGCCTGTCCTTCCTGAAGAGCCTGTATCTGTCCATTCCAACTCTGCAGTCATAGGAGCCATCCCCCCATGTCTCTGTGATGCCAATGAGGTCATAGCCCTGCAGGCATGCACATGTCTCCTAACTCCTCTTGTTTGTTCCCCATGCTAGGTGCATTTGCATAGAGGCACTTAAGCTGGGTCCCCAGTCTCCGTAAGACTTCGAGTGTGCTGCAGTGTACCCAGCACATCTCCAAGCAACAGGCTGAGGGCCCTTGCTAGCACCCCATCCCTTAAACCTTGGTGTGTTATCCCTTGGCTTGTCGCAGACAAGCCTGATAATACTCCCTTCCCCCATCAAGTGTAGTTTAAAGCTTAGTCAGTGAGACCCCCTAGCTCATGAGCAAAGACCCTCATCTCCCTTTGAGAAAGATGAACCCCATCCGATGCCAGCAAGTCTGGTGCCATGTGGGCCATCCAATTGTCCAAAAAAACCAAAATTGTGGTGGTAACATGAGCCACAGAGACAT
Organism: Pluvialis apricaria; assembly: GCA_017639485.1. Classification (NCBI taxonomy): domain Eukaryota; kingdom Metazoa; phylum Chordata; class Aves; order Charadriiformes; family Charadriidae; genus Pluvialis; species Pluvialis apricaria. The sequence continues at coordinate 51,286,071 of CM030044.1, read as the reverse complement.
GTATTAACAGGCTGAGTGCATCTGTTTCTTCCAGTGTCACTGCCTGTAGCTGGAAGGAGAGAAGAAAAGGTAACTTGCGCTCCAGATTCCCTTACTAACTGTCCCAAGGCCCTGAAGTCTCTTCTAATTGCCGTTGAGCTACATGTTGCCACGTTGCAGCCCACGTGGAAGAGCAGCAGTGGGTAATAGTCCAAGGGCTGTACCAGGCTAGGAAGTTTCTTAGTGATGTCCCTAACCCAGGCCCCAGGGAGGCAGCATACTTCCCTAAGAAGAGGGTCTGTCTGGCGTATGGGACCCTCTGTTCTCCTCAGAAGGGAGTTGCCTACAACTACAACCTGTCTTTTCTTCCTTGTTTAGGTGGTCATTATGCAGGAGAGCAGGCCTTGCCGGTCCTGTAAACTCCTCTGGTGTAGTCGGACCATCATCCACATCATCTGTTGGCTGACCTACCTCATCCAGAGCCTCATGCCTATTGTACAGAGGCACCTGGGTAGGCAAGGTGGGCAAGGAGGATGTTGGCTTACCTCCCTTGGCACAAACTTGCCTCCATTCACAGCTCTCCATTTGGCTACTGCCTTCAGCCTGGGTGGGGGAAGATACGGGGTCCCCTTGATCTTGTTTTTTTTCTGGAGTCTGTCCCTGTTTCTCTTTCAGGGAGGTCAGAGCATGATTCCACCAGTCTCTCTCTTTCTCACACTCCTTGATGCTTCATAGCCTTTCTGCTTCCTCTCTTAGCTCTGCCACCAGGCTGAGCAGATCATCCACCTAGTCACACCTCACACAGCTGTCATCCCTACTGCTGTCCATTAGCTGTGTAAGGTTGTGGCACTCCATCTTAAAAAACATCATCTGGGTTGCTAACATTTCAGTAAGGATCTGTGGTAATAAGGGTTTAGATGTAGGTGAAAAATTAGTGTTTCATGCATAGCAGCATTCAGCCTGCACCTAGGAACTCAGAAATATTACCTACAGACCTTTGGTAAAGTGTTTAATTTAGTTTTGCAGTTAGATGAAGTAAAGATAAACCCAAGATATCTGCCCTTCCATTTAGTTAGAGAACAATATTTGGTTACTGTGGACAGTAGTGAAACTGAGACCAAAACAGTGTAAATAATTCCTACAGAATACTTTGAAGTTCTGTGCCCCAAAATAGCCATGATCTGTAAGAATAGTAGTAATCAACAGTACCAATGTGCGTCCTGTTGTGGATAGAAGCGCTTCCACTTAATGTCTTTTTTTTTCTCTCTCTCTCTCTTTGTAGATGCAGCAATTGTTCCATGAAAACTATGAACACAACCGCAAGGGTTACATTCAAGATCTTCACAACAGCAAGATTCACACAGCCATAACGCTTCATCCAAACAAAAGACCAGCCTACCAATACAGGCTGCACAATTACATACTGAGTCGCAAAATTTCTGAACTGCGCTATCGGACCATCCAGCTTCATAGGGAAAGCGCCCTCATGAGCAAGCTCAGTAATAGTGAAGTAAATAAGGAGGATCAGCAGCTGGGAGTGATGCCATCTTTCAATCATTTCCAGCCACGTGAAAGGGATGAAGTCGTCGAGTGGGAGTTCCTGACAGGAAAATTTCTTTACTCGATGGTGGAGAACCAGCCACCCCGGCAGAGCCTGAGCAGCGTCCTGCGGGCTGCACTGGATGACACCGTGATGCAAGTCATGGAAATGATAAATGAGAACTCTAGATCTAGAGGAAGGCTCATTGATTTCAAGGAAATACAGTATGGCTACCGCAGAGTGGACCCTCTGCATGGAGTGGAGTACATTCTGGATTTACTGCTTTTGTACAAAAGGCACAAAGGAAGGAAAGTTACGGTTCCAGTGAGACGCCACGCATACCTTCAGCAATTGTTTAGCAAACCTTTCTTCAAAGAAGCAGAGGAGCTGGATGTAAGGAGTCTGCTGGAGGATATCAACACAGACACTCAATCTTTCTCTTTTCTTTCAAATTCTTTAAAGATTTTTTCCTCATCGTTCCAAGGCACCAAAGACATTGGGGCACACAGTAACAAGAAAATACATATTCTTGTCCCTCTCACAGGAAGATTTGACATTTTCTCAAGATTTATGGATAACTTTGAGAAGACTTGTCTGATTCCCAGGCAGAATGTAAAGTTGGCGATAATTCTCTTCAGTTCCGAGTCAGGCCAAGGCTCCAGCAAACACATAGAGCTAATGAAAGAATACAGCTTTAAGTATCCTAAAGCAGATATGACCCTGATTCCGATGGCAGGAAAGTTTTCTAGAGGTTTAGGTCTTGAAATGGCCTCATCTCAATTTGACAATGGCACTTTGCTTCTGTTCTGTGATGTTGATCTGGTATTCACACCAGACTTCCTCCAGCGATGCAGAGATAACACTATTCAGGGAGAACAGGTTTACTACCCTATCATCTTTAGCCAATATGATCCAAAAGTAATATATGGAGGCAACCCTCCAGCTGACAGTAGTTTTGTTTTCACAAAAAGAACTGGATTTTGGAGGGAGTATGGATTTGGAATTACATGTATTTACAAAAGTGATCTGCTTACTGCTGGTGGATTTGATACCTCAATTCAAGGCTGGGGACTTGAGGATGTAGACCTCTTTACTAAAGTTATAGCATCTGGCCTGAAGGCTTTCAGAAGTCAAGAAGTAGGAGTTGTCCATATTTTTCATCCGGTTCAGTGTGACCCCAATTTAGATCCAAAACAATATAAAATGTGCTTAGGGTCCAAAGCAAGTACATTTGCCTCTACCATGCAGCTCGCTGAACTCTGGCTACAGAAACATTTGGGTGTCAGGTACAATCGAACTCTCTCCTGACATCTTAGCCGGTTTGGCCTTTTTAGGGGAGTTTACCTCATTACTGTTATTATTATTTGATTTTGCTGTCGTAGTTTTAAACTCCCTCCTCGTTGTCTTCCAAAGACTGTTGACCTCAAATGGGATGAGTCTGCTGTTCACTGATGTTTCTTACACCTACTGAACTGCTGAGGTGAATTCCTTCATATTTTCTTTATTTGAAATTCAGTCAAGTCACAGCAATCATGTGATCCCATGGAGCACATCCATCACAAGAGACTGCATCAGAAGAATGTTCTCTTTCAGCTTTGGGATGCAGTATCATCTTTGTTGCATTTCTCAGATTTGATGTGATACAAATATTTACTGGTGAAGGTACCACAAAAGTGCTTTATGCTTCTTCTGGGGATGGAACTCTATAAGATAAACTTGAGTTTTATAATTTATATGAGGACTTATATGTATAAACGCTACTTTTATTCATCTTTAGAATTTTTAAAGTAAATTAATAACTATGATTGTACCTTTATTTTTAAAAAAAAAGAAAAAGTTGAGGAGCTACTTGCAAATGCAACTGGTACTGGCTACCAAGGTCCTTAAATGTCTTATTATAATAACAAACTCCTCATTGTTGTTCACTCTAAGTGTAAATGAACTTTATTTTCACAAGGAACAGGATTAAATCAAATGCTCATATACACTTTAGAAGATTTGTGAACCAACGTCCTTCATTTGCAGGCAAGAAGAAACTATGATTAACATGGTTATTTATGATAAAGTGCAGGCATGCAGTATTCTTTATTTGAAACACGTAGTATAAGTTGCTGTTTCTCTTTTTAGAATGAGTCTCTAATACATAATTTGCTTTTACATTCCTTTTATGAAGTTGCACTTGATACAGTATTAGAAGTTAAAGCTGTATCTTTTATTTTCTTTCGACATTTTCCATGAATATTGGTACTCAGTAGCAATTTGTTGTTGAAATAATAGTAGAATAATTATTTAAGTTTCAAAATTTACTATTGCTGGTCATAGTTCCTTGCCAATATATTTATATTAGTGGAGGTTAAAAGACTGTGTTAAGATTTATCTTTCTGGACAGCCGGAAGTTGTCATATTGTGGATTCACAGAGTAAAGTATTTAAAATGATACCAACATAAGAAATAATAAAATCCATTTCTGTATTTTAAAGAGATGTTTATATAGGGATATATGTGTGCATGTGTGTGTGTGCACGCATGTGTATATCCCTATATATATAGATAGATATATAGAGAGAATAATTTCAAAATATATTTCTATTTTCAGTTCAGGCAGTGATTTGTTACAATTGTTATTTTTCCCCCATGCTTAGAATGTTGCATGTTATACTGTGGTAAGAGCTCAAAGGCTTCCAAGAAACCATCAGAATTCAGCCAAACTTAAATTAATACAGTGGGTACATCTAATATCCTCAGTACCCTTGATTTCAAACTATATTTCAAATAAAGCTGGGCAAGAAAAAGTAAGCAATTACTGAATTTGAGTTTTCAGATCCTTAAATACATTTTCAGCTGTAACTGACTCCTTCTGTGTTTCCTTTCAAAAACCAACTAAGATATTGGAATTCACTGACACATCTATGTGTATGAAGATATCCTGATAAATTCCCTAAGGCACCAGGAGGGTGTGTAGGTCAGTTATCCATCTCTTATCCACGATTTTGTGTCCTGGGTTTACCATGCAAGGAAAAAGGCATCCCTGAAAAGGGGTCAGTAAAAGAGTTAATGGGCTGGCCGTAGCTTTTTGTATGCTTTAAGAAAGGCCATCCCCATTGCATTGGAGAAGGTAGTAATTGTGGTAGATGAGAACAGGTAGAAGGTAATTCATGCTTGTCTACCCTCCCCAAGGAGAGCTCCTGGATTGTTATTTCTCCTGGAGACTTCCTAGCCCAGTATTGTAAGCTCAAATGTCTGGAGAAAGTAAAATTCAGTATTACTTATGAAATAATTCTTGGAAACTGTTCTTTAAATTGAGTGCAAAGGTCATGCTTCGTTCCATTAGAGAGCCAAGAACAAGGAGCATACACTTTATTTGATCAATCTTGATTAACTGATTGCATCTCAGACTGTAAATGTCAAAAACTGAATGCCTGTTGATAAACATTTGTGAGAATTTCATAAAAATGAAAAAAAAAAATTATTTACAAAGACATCTAAGGAAATCATTGTCTACTGGGATGTATTCCAGTGCTTATTTCAATTACGTAACTTAGTGGCCAGAAAGTATTTGCTTAGCTCAAAGTAAAATACTAGATTAGAACAAGAAATGAAACCAGTCATTCAGTGGGGATAACGATGTATACAGAGGGCTTGCAGGATCAGGTCCTACATGATATAAGCAAAATGCTAGTATTTACCAGTACAAATATTTATTTAGTGTCTGACTGATTCATATGTTTATATGATGCATTACTTTGTTAAAAACCTGATTATAAATGTTTATTATGAAATATTGCATTGTCTTTTGAAATAACTATCCTGAGATAACTTGAGAACTTGTGTTAGTTTGTTTAAGGAATAATATGCCTTCTAAGGAGATCATATTAAAAGAAAAAAAAAGCACAAAAGTGTTAGAGTAATGTTATGGATGTTATAGGTTAAGATGGGAATGTCTGTGCTAATCAACTGTTTGCTTTTGTCTAGTCTGAATCATAATCTTGATTGTAAAATGAAATTTCTATGTGTATGATGTCCCTTTGTAAATGCATAAGTAATGAATTCACAGTAGAATAATGACCAATTTTTCCAAAACCGCCTTACCCTGGGAATAGGTTCCCTGGTTTCATTGCTGAGAAGTGGGTTGCGAACTACTCACATTTCGGCTTTTCAGACAGTGCCTTTCTTAAAAAAAAAAAGAAAATCTCAGCAATCCCCACACAGAAATCTCCATACCACCCCCACCCAGACGTGCTTTACCATTCACAGTACTTAATTTAACAGAGCGTTTGCATCTTCTGGATGAAGGAAAAACATCAGGTTGGGCTTTGTAAGACTTGCAGAGTATACTCTGCGTCAGGGTACTGGTTCTCAAGCTAGGGAAAGGAAGAGGGCCAGGGGGAGGTGTGAGGCTCAGCTGTGGGAATCAGTGCCTTCTGGGTGAGTCACTGCCTTGTTTCCACCAGTGCTGCCAGATGCCTGTCCTTGGAGCTGTGAACAGGCAGCTTAGGAGAAGCTCCAGGAGAACTCTGCAGTGCAGGAGTAGAGCTGCACTTGCTGCCACCAGCTGCTTTTGGGAAGCAAAAGGGACATTTTAATTAGGACTTGGGAGGAGTCAAAGGAGGATGCCAAACTGAGGTTTCATTGCGTTGGGGCGGCAGGGTATCTTGTGCACATACTTTGTCTCCCTGTCTCTGGGTGGAAAGGGAGTTTTGTCCTGCACTTCTTCCCTGTTTCCTCTCAAGGGGCATTGTGAAGGAAAGGGCAAAGCCAGCAGCCCTTCCACTCAGTGGCGTTAGTGAGCCTGGACCACGCACTTGGAGTCCTACCATATCATGGAGCACGTGGGGACAAAGGCACCAAATAGGCTTCCCAAAAAGCAGTATAGAGAGAGGCACTCACCAAAGACCAGAAGGATGTGCACAAAAGTGCCTTTTGGAGCCTTTGTACAAGTGTGTGCTTAACAGTGCCTCAAGACCCTTGCAAAAATTATATTGCCAGTAAAATAGCTCATAGGCATGTACTGTGGATCCTGAGGAACTTTGGAGACTTCCAAGGAGCATTAGATAACAACCACTTTCTTTAAATAGAGCAAATAATTTAAACTTCTTTTGGTTTCTTAAGAAGTAATTCTAGTGATTAGTTAAGATGTAGTTTGCCATACAGAAGATTTTGCTCCAAAGAACAATGCTAGCTTTAAGATGCAGACAAAACATGTGCAGTCTACATCTGATTTTCCTGCAACTTGAAATTGGTTAAAAATTTTTGGAAAAAAATACAGACTAAGGATTGATGAGCCACTGACTGGAGGGAAGTTTTGTGTTTCTGCTCTATTTTTAAAGGAGAATCAGATAAGAAGAAAACAAAAAATGTCTATAGTAGATACACACAAAAATCAGCCATGATGTGAAGTCCTAAACTGCAGCACAATAGGATGTTTCGAAAAAGTCTTAACTATTTACAGTATCACAGTATCGTCAGGGTTGGAAGGGACCGCTGAAGATCATCTAAGTCCAAGCCCCCTGCCACAGCAGGGACACCTACAGCAGGTTGCACAGGACGGCGTCCAGGAGGGTTTTGAATGTCTCCAGTGTGGGAGACTCCACAACCTCTCTGGGCAGCCTGTGCCAGTGCTCCGCCACCCTCAGAGTAAAAAAGTTCCTCCTCATGTTAAGATGGAACTTCCTGTGCTCCAGTTTGTGCCCGTTACCTGTAGTCCTATCACTGAGCACCACTGAAAAAAGACTGTTCCCATCTACCTGGCACCCTCCCCTTAAGTACTTATAAGTATTGATAAGATCCCCCCTCAGTCTTCTTTTTTCTAAACTAAAAAGCCCCAAGTCCCTGAGCCTTTCCTTATAAGGAAGATGCTCCAGTCCCCTAATCATCTTTGTAGCTCTTTGCTGGACCCTCTCCAGCAGTTCCCTGTCCCTCCTGAACCGGGGAGCCCAGAACTGGACACAATACTCCAGATGCGGCCTCACCAGGGCAGAGTAGAGGGGGAGGATGACCTCCCTCGACCTGCTGGCCACATTCTTCTTGATACACCCCAGGATGCCATTGGCCTTTCAAAGATGATGGAGAGCGGCCCAGCAATGACTTCTGATAGCTCCCTCAGCACTCACGGGTGCATTCCATCAGGCCCCATGGACTTGTGGGTGTCCAGTTTACTTAATTGTTCTCTAACTTGTTCCTCTTCAACCAAGGGAAAGTTTTGCTTCCTCCAGACTTTCTCTGTTACTAGCAAAGTCTGGGACTCCCGAGAGCTGGCCCGAGCAGTGAAGACAGAAGCAAAGAAGGCATTCAGCAACTCTGCCTTCTCTGCATCATCCGTCACCACATCACCCATCTCGTTCAAGAGCGGGCCCACATTTTTCCTGGTTTTCCTTTTGTCTTATATATACTTAAAGAAACCCTTCCTATTGGTCTTTACATCCCTCGCCAGGTTCAATTCCGAGGCTGCCTTGGCTTTTCTTGTTTCTTCCCTGCATACCCTGACAGCATTCTTATACTCATCCCAAGTCATCAGCCCCCTTTTCCACATCCTGTAAACTCCCTTCTTCCACCTGAGTTTTTTCTGAAGATCCCTGCTCAGCCGTGCAGGTCTCCTTCCCTTGCCTGATTTCTTGCTCTTCGGGATGCACCTATCCTGAGCTTGGAGGAGCTGGTGCTTGAATATCAGCCAGCTCTCATGAGCCCCCTTACCCTCTAGAGCCCTCTCCCATTTGATTTCTCCCATCAATTTCTTGAAGAGATCAAAGTTAGCCCTCCTGAAGTCCAACATTTCAACCCTACTTGTCATTTTGTTCATACTGCACTTAATGCTGAACTCTATCTTCTCATGATCACTACAGCCAAGTCTGCCCCCAACCTTAACATCCTTCACCAGTCCCTCTTTTTTTGTCAGTACTAGGTCCAGTAGTACACCTCTTCTTGTGGGCTCTTCTACCACCTGAGTCAAGAAGTTATGTAACAAGAACTTACAATAGCTGAGTATCGGTGAGAGTGATAGAAGTCTGTAAGTAACATATAAAGTCAAATCAGTCCATTTTAAATTCTTTCATTTCTTAAAATACTTTTCTTTACATTTTCTTCTGTCATCATTTGTTCACTTGATTAATGAGCTGGCTTTTCATGACTCACTCTCTCCTTCCTGTTTTTCTTTTCCTTGGGTCTTCCCATTTTCAGTGTATACTACTACAGTATTTGAAATTTTTTGAGCTAGCATGATATTTCTGTTATGGTTTTATGATGTCACTGCCATATAAAACTGCTGAACTGGAGTATTTTGCTGAATGAGTTCCTAGTCCTGCTTCAAATTGTTTCCATTTGCCTGTCACTGTAAGCTAAAAGTGTTCTGAATATTGTTGCTTCATCCCTTCCTCTGGTCTCCTTCATACTGGAATCCCGCTAAGGCAAGAAATGCAGAAACTTTCCAATCCTTAAGTCTAGGAAAATGTATAGAATCTGGGGATCTTCTTGATCTCTTTTTTTTGTTTGTTTGTTTGTGGAATATTATTTTTTGGCCTTCAATTTTTTTAGCTAGAGTTCCAGAAGCATATTTATCAGTTCCATAATTTTAATAAAGTAAAAAAATGGTTATTAAGATGTAAAATAGCACATGTATTGACTATATGATACAAACTGTAATTTTACATCCTTATTTTCTAGGCACCTAATTATTCAACAGATGTTTGCCATTTATGGAAACTTTGAAGAGAAATTAAAAGCATCTGTGCTGATTTATTATTTATTTTGCATTAGTGGAAAGCTTAACCATGTAGGCAGACATCAAAAGATGTACTATATACTGTAGGCTGCTGCGTTTTGTTTCTTTTGTAGTGCCGGTGGGAAGATCTCCTCAGCTTTGCAGAGGATGCCTGCAGTGTGGTTGCATTCTTCACAAATCAGCCATGTCTGGCAATAATTTTAAGTGACTGCAAAGCTATGGGCATAGCATCCCGCTTCATAGAGCTGGCAAGACTTACTGGACTTACCTGAACACGCGAGAGACTGATGCTTAGATTCAGAGGGACTCTGGTGTGGGTGTTTAGCCTGGAGAAAAGGAGGCTTACAGGAGACCTTATCACTCTCTGCAGCTACCTGAAAGGAGGTTGTAGGGGGGTGGGTGTCGACTTCTTCTCACTCGTAACAAGCAATAGGACAAAAGGAAATGGCCGCAAGTTATGCCAGGGGAGGTTTAGGATGGGTATTAGGAAAAAGTTTTTCACAGAAAGGGTTGTTAAGCATTGGAACAGTCTGCCCAGGGAAATGGTGGAGTTGCCATCCCTGGAGGCATTTAAAAGGCAGGTAGACATGGTGCTCAGGGACATGGTTTAGTGGTGGTTTTGGCAGTGTTAGGTTGATGGTTGGACTTGATGATCTTCAAGGTCCCTTCCAACCTAGACTATTCTATAATTTGATGATTCTGTAATCAGATGGTAGGTACATAGGTCAAATACATCTGCTGTCACAAGTTCTGTGCATACTCACTGAAGACATCCCTTTAAAAAAGAGGCCACAGCATTGCAAGGGACTTTGTGAAGATATTTCTAAAAGAGATGTATGCTAGCTAATGTAGGTGCCAAATACTTTTACTTAGAGCGGGTAAATTGCCTTTAGGTGATTTCATCAAAAAAGGATAGAAAGAGAAAAATGAATGATGAAAAAAAAATGCTTGTGCTTGAGTTCATGAACATTTTTATTATTGGTTGTTTGGGAAGCCTTCATTACTTACCCTTGTCCTTCCTTAGAGTAATATGGAGCAATAAACTATGCTTTTACACATTCATCCATACACTGCTGACTAAAGAAAAGATAAGCTGACTAAATGCTTTGAAGATGGTGGTTGAACCCTGAGTAACCAGAGAGAGAACTGCTGAGCCTAGTTGAGCCTAAAAACAAAAACTCAGATCTGCTTCCAGGTAAGGACAATTCTAGCTGGCTGTCTTGGACAGACCTAGGAAGTAGAAGCCTGAGTTTGTACAAAGCAATGTGTATCCAGGGATCCACCTTCACGCTTCTAGTGTGTGATTGCTGGAATCAGGCACAAAGTCCAAACACAGAGCTACCACCAGCTGAAGAAAAAAATGAGGAATGCAGTTAAGTGAGGAATACAGTAAAAAGTTTCATGGGTGACAGAATGGATAGGAATCATGTAAACCCAGGGAGGTGTGTGTGTCTTTGTTATGTTAAGAGAGCAGAACACAAAACTTGTTTTAAAGTAGAACTCAGCTTTCCTTTATTCCTGAAAGCTTTTTGCTGTGCTTTGAGTTCCACTTGTACATGCAGTGGCAGATGCTGAAACCATCTGGAGCAATATCAAAACTATAGACTTTTCACACCTGGGTTGTTCTGACCAGCAAGCCCAAGTTCACTGAACTGATAGTTTAACTGGCAATTATGATTTTTTCCTGTTCTCTTTTTAGACATGACACACTTTATTGGTATTTGACTGGTAGTGAGATCTTGAACAGCTTTGTTCTATTTGTGCCTAAGATGCCCTAGTTTTTCCATTGTAACTTCATATATTGCACTGTTATGTGGGACATCACTGCTTTAAATGAGAAAGACTCTCTTTAATCAAAGGCTTCTGGACAATAGTGTACAGCTGGTGTAATCTTGCAACAACAGCTACATGGCTGAAATAAAGTATATTCACCTATGGTCTTTTATTTGCTGCCTTGATACAATGGTTTTGCTTCAAGAGAAATCCAGAATGAATATGAGTTATGACTGAATATTTTCTGTTGTCAAAGCTGAGCAAATTTATTTAAATAACTGGGGCCAACTGATGAGCCATGCAGCTGGCATGTGCTGATACTGGAGGATGTCCAAAGAATATAGGTGCTTAAAACAAGTTATAGGAAAATGTCTCTGGTAAAAGTGAATGAGAAATGCTGTGCTTTCCAATCCAGAACTGCCTGTAGCAGAACTTTTGTATTGCTTGTAGAATTTTATGAGTCATAACTTCTGCCATGATCAAAAGGTGTTTAAGGGAACGACACAAGGGCAGATCCCTGGATCTTGCCCTCATGTATGAGAGACCAGAGAGATCAAGATTTGTCCTATAACACTCTTAGAAGAGAACCCACTCTGAGAGAAATGTGGGACTGGGCAAAGAAGGGAGCATACAAGGAACCAAAGAGAAGATTTTTTCTTCTTTTTCTCTATGCTTGACATGTTGCAGTGCTCCACAGGGAGCTACCAGGTCTGTCTGGAAGCAGCTCAGCACCAGGTGAGCTGAGCTGTGTGTAAATGCTGTGTATGTGATGGGAGCAGACACTGGTTGGAGATGGGAAAGTGCATGGGAAATCATATAAGGATGTTTTTTTTGCTTGTGAAGTAGAAACTCAGTCTGTGGATAAGCAATTTTGCTAGCTTTGATATGTAAGGGCAAGATCCAGTAATAAAGAGAGGAAGAAATGAGGACATAAATTTGAAAGGAAGGAGAAGATACAGACACAGTGCAGAAAATAGAGTACCTGTGTAAACACAAAATTTAATTAAAGTAGACATTAAAGTAGATGGGAAAAAAATAGCACAGGAAATGGAAATAAATCAACTGCAGGAAGAAAAGTTTTCATAACAACTGAAGGACTAGCGTAGAAGTAACCATTAAGCATTGGGTACAGAATGCTTTGCAGTGCTGTTTGAGAATCATGGGAAACATTTCTGCAGCACTGCACCCTACTGCTTTACCTGGGGATGGCTTCAGGAGCAAATGCCAAGCTAATATTAAAATATTCCTACTTTTGTTTGCTTTCTATCAGAGCCTAAAATGCCTGCATTTGTTTTCTTGTTGGCTTGCCCCACCCCTGTGTGGTAGATATCTATTCCAATGCTGTGTTACTGGGATTTCCTTTTTCTGAACAGAGTAAATAAGACAGGAGTGCTGTCTTTAGTACTAACTGTTGAAGCTTAGTAGTAGAGAAACGGCAGTGCCAATGCTACAGTACATCTTCTGAGAAGAATTCTGGTTTGGGGTTTTTTTTTTTTAGATTATAATGTCCTCCAATTACAGAAAGCTGGCACTTGGAGGGACCTTCTGCAGTCTTATCCTATCTTCCTTCCCCTTCCTATTCTACCTTCACTTTCTAGCTTCTGCTGTACTTAGGGACTGATGACAAACTTAGAGGACTAAGGAAATCTGTCTCCTTTTTAGTATCACTGGGGCAAGGAATTAAATTTTGGGCACAAATTTTGTTGTGATCTTATGCATTTAAACGAAAATTATGTATTCCAGGTAAAATTATTTTTCAGCACCTTGGTAGTTTATTCATACAAGTATGATTAAGTTAGACACTGTAATGATGTCACTGCTGTGTAAAATTGCTGAACTACAGCACTTTGTTGAATTAGTTCCCGGCTCTGCTGCAAGTCATTTCCATTTGACTGTCACTTCTCTTTAAACTATCCTGAATTTTATTACCGCTTCCCTCAGTCTCTTATCCTGAAATCTCAAATTTCTTGCCAGGAACAGGAACACAAAACCTTTCCAGACTTTAAAACGCATCTCCAAAACTAGGGCTGAAGCATACAAGACTCACTGATTCAGCAGATGTTAAAGGACTCAGTGACACTGAGCAGTGAACTTCTGAAAACAGAGAGAAATAATGTTGAAGAAGCAGGAGGTGCTTGGCTCCTGAGATATATATCAGAATCTCTGAGGTCACATTTTTATAATACTTTTTTTCCTGCTAACACTCATGACAGCTATGTTGCTTTATTACTTAAGTGCTAAGTGTTGTCTGACAGCAGTATTTGTGAAGTAAATTAAAATGTCAGGAAAGGTGTTTGGGAGAGAAACGAGGAGGAAAATTGCACCCATATTTCTCTACTGCAAGGCTGGTTCTGTTAGTGCTCCCAGAGTGGTGGGATCAGCAAAGCCCCTGGAGGGAACGCTCTCTTCCATAACAGGATTGGGTTCCTTGAAGATGAATAAGCACCTTACTAAAAACTCTTACCCTTGTGTACTGCACATATTTTACAGAATCACACACAATCACAGAATAGCTGACATGGGAAAGGGACCTCTCGAGATCATCTTGTCCAAATGCTTGCTCAAAGCAGAATCATCTAGTGCAGGTTGCACACAACTGTGTCCAGTTGGGTTCTGAATATCTCCGCAGGTGGAAAGTCCACAGCCTCAAAGGGCAATCTGTGCCTGCTTAACCAGACCCACTGAGCACTACTGAGAAGACTCTAGCTCTTGTCTGCTTTATTCCCCCCCAGTCAGATATTTATACACAAGAATAAGATCCCCATGAACCTTCTCTAGACTCCCAACTCTCTCAGAATCTTGTTGCATATCACACGCTCCAGTCCGTTAATCATCTTTGTGTCCCTTCACTGGACTTATTCCAGTATGTCCATGTCTGCTTGTACTGGGGCAACCAGAACTGGACCCACACGATTCTAATTAGTGTTGAGTAGAGGGGAAGGATTACCTCCCTCTTCCTACTGGCCGTAATTTTCCTAATGCAGCACAGAAAGCTGCTGGCCTTCTTTGCTGCATGGGCATATTGCTGCCCTATGGTCAGCTTGTTGTCCACTAGGACCTGAGGTCTTCCTCTGTAAAGTCACTTTCCAGTCCTGGTCAGCTCCTAGTGTATACCGTTGCCTGGCATTATCCCTGCCCATATGCAGAACTTCGCACTTACCTTTGCTGAACTTCGTAAGTTTCCTGTTTGTGTATTTCTCCAGTTTGTCAAGGTCCCTCTGAATGGTAGCACCCACCTGCTATATTAAGTATTCCTCCCAGTTTTGTATCTCTTGCAAACTTGCTGAGAGTGCACTCAGTCCCATTGTCCAGGTCATTAATGAAGATGTGAAACAATATTGTCCCCAGTATTGACTACTAAGGTACACCGCTAGTGATTGGCCTGGATCTGGACTCTGAGACATCAATCTCAAATCTGTAAGCCTGAGCATTCAGATAGTTTTCAGTCCCCCTCATTGTCCATTTATCTAGTCTGTAGATCTTCAGTTTGCCTAATAGGGTGTTATGGAAGAGTTGAAAGCCTTGCTAAAGTCCAAATGAACAACATCCACTGGTCTACCCCATAGTCAGCAAGTCAGTCATTTCATTGTAGAAGGCTATCAGATTGGTCAGGCATGATTTCTTTGAAAAATCCATGCTGACTAGTACCAGTCACCTGCTTGTCCTTCATATATTTGGAAATGTTTTCCAGCTTTATTTGCTCTGTCTCTGCCCTGGGATCAAGTAGAAGCTGACTAGCCTGTAGTTCCCTGGATCCTCCATCTTGTTAGATGGGGTGGCATCTTGAGTGTTATCACCTTTCAAAGATCATCAAGAGTGACCTTGAAGTGATATCAGACAGCTGCCCAAGCACTCATGAGTGTATCCTGTCTGGTCCCATGGAGTTATGTATATCCAGTTTGTTCAAATATTCCTTAACCTGTTTGTCCTCCATCTGGTGTTTTTCTTGCTTCAGACTTTTCCACTGGTGTCAGAGGCCTGGGATTCACAGAATCACAGAATTGGTTGAAGTTGGAAGGGACCTCTGGAGGTCACCTGGTCCAAACCTCCTGCTCAGCTCAAGCAGAGACACCTAGACTTGATTGCTCAGAACCATGTCCACATGACTTTTGCATATCTCCAAAGATGGACACTCCACCACCTCCCTGGGCAACCTGTACCAGTACTCAGTCACCCTCACAGCAAAAAGTGATTCCTGATGGTTATATGGAATAATACTGTGTTTCAATTTTTGCCAACTGCCTCTTGTCCTGTCACTGGGCACTACTGGAAAGAGCCTGGCTCTGCGTTCTTTGCACCATCTCTTCAGGTATTTATATACATTAATAGGATCCCCCCCTCAAGTCTCTAGGCTAAGCAGTCCCAGCTCTCGCAGCTTTTCCTCACAGGAGAGTTTCTTCACTCCCTTCATCATCTTTGTGGCCCTTTATTGGACTGTCTCCAGTAGCTCCATGTCTCTCTTGTACTGAAGAGCCCAAAACTGGACACGGTGCTGCAGGTGTGACCTCACCAGTGCTGAGGAGAGGGAAAGGATCACCTCCCTTGACCTGCTGGCAACAGTCCTCATAATGCAGACCAGGATACCATTAGCCTTTTTTCCCACAAAGGCACAGTGCTGGCCTATGTTCAGTTTTGTGTGCACCAGGACCCCAGGGGTCTCTTTCTGCAAAGCTGATTTCCAGCTGGGTGGCCCCCAACTTACATTGGTGCATGGGATTTTTCCTTTCCAGGGGCAGGAATTTGCGCTTCTCCTTGTTGAACTTAGTGAGAGTCCTGTCAGCCCATTTCTCCAGCCTATTAAGGTCCCTCTGGATGGCAGCATGACCCTCTGACGTATCAACCTCTCCTCCCAGTTTTGTGTCATCAGCAAACTTGCTGTGAATACACTCTGCCCCATCATCGACATCTTTAATGAAGATGTTGAACAGCGCTGCACCCAGTATAGACCCCTGAGGTACACCACTAGTTACTGGCCTCCAACTAGACTTTCTGCAAGGCAGTTACCTGCTGAGAACTGAACTGAGACCGTAAGTTGACCAGCTTGACTACCAGCATGGCCAGAGATATCTGTTAAGTACTATGATACTGTATTGATAAACTAAGCTATGATTGCATATTTGGGATTTGAAAACCTGGGACTGTGATCCAACCCTATTAAATGCTGAATTAATTTGCCCCTTTCATGTTCTTTTATAATAACGTTAGCTATTTACAGACAAAAGTTTGGCTTAATTTTGGTTCCCACAAACCTAGTCTAAGAGAGTAGTAGTAATATCCTGATTACAAAAGAAAATGCACTAAAGTGAATGTCATTGACGCTGATAGGAAATATCCTGCGTGTATTGCTATCTGTTAGGATTATAGAAACAAGAGAATCTGTATTTTGTCAGTTCTTGATTTTTTTTTAAGCAGTGACATTTCCTCCTATGAAAGGGAACAAATGGCTCCTTCAGTTACTGCCTTATATAATCTCTTTCTTTTTTGTCTACTCTGGGTCACTTGCTAAATGTGGTGGTCATCTATAGTGGCAACAAGTATATGCTGAATTGGTCTGATCATAAGGCTGTCAAAACGAATTCACCCACAGACCAATAAAGTTGAAAACTCTGGAGAGCAGCAAGTGACCAATTAAGTTATTGCTGGTGGCATATAACAGTTAGGAGGATGAAATTGGTGGGGGTGGGGAGACACAAGCTAGCTAACTACTTGCCTTTTCTAAAAGCTCCTTCAGTTTCTGAGAAACGGAAGAGCAGTCCTTCAGAGCAGGATATCTTTATCCTATTTTGAAAAAGAAGTGAGTTTCTGTATCAAAGAAAGACTGTATCAAAGTGAAGCAATTCAGAAAGTGCTTTTTACAACCAGATAGGATTAATAAATCAGACTAGTAAGACAGATTGCAGTAGGCCATATTCTATATAAACCACATTTTTGTGATGTAATATATCAATTTTTTTAATAAATTCACTTTTAGAAAATATTTTTGAAATCTGTACCACTTTCATTCAGCCATATGGATGTCTCAAAGTTACCCTTACTTTGAGATTAAGAAGGAGTTTCTGTTGTTTCATGGGTCATTTATAGGCAAAGCCATCTTTGCAGAAGGCTTTGATGTAGGATTTTAAAGATTTTATGCAGGGAATTTTTTTATGAAATGCAGTTCTACAGGGAAGGGGAATAGAGTGAAAGATGAATGTCATTTGGATGACATTTTTTGGCTGATTAAAGCTACACTAGACATCATTTGAAACTCCTAGATTGTCTCAGAAGTTTTGCAGCATCTTTGCTCTTGTGGTAAGGATAAAATCAGCTTTTGGAAAAGTGGTGTAAAAAAGCATCATCTAGGAGAAAGCAGATAATGACACATGTGAAGGATTGAGATTACTGGACAAAATTATACTGAAAGCTGAAATAAGTTTAAAGCCAATCTTCTTATGAGCTCTGTCACTCTTTATAATGCTTCAGCCTGGTAAGGGGGTGGTGATTGCTGAGGTTATAAAAGGCTGCATCTGGCCTCAGGAAAGGGGGAGACAGGTTGCTTGAACTGAACAGGTTTGCAGGCAGCAGGATTCCTGCAGCTGTTGGAAAAGGACTATGAACTATCCACTCAGGGAAGCTTCATTACTGGGACTACAATCCACACCTTAAATATTTTGAGAAGGAGAAAGCAAGATTGACATTACCTGGGTCTGTAGAGCAAAAGAATGGAAATGATGGCTGCCAGAAGCCCACAGCAGGGCTGTGAGAGGTTGTCAGGGCCTATCTTCAGTTTTTCCTGAATGGAATGGAGTTAGCAAAACCCTGTGAAGACATACACAAATGGTTGCTTTGCTAGTCTCACACAGCTGATGAGCACACACTGCAGCAACCCTGTCAGGGCTGGTTGGGTCGTATGAATCATAGAATCATAGAATGGTTTAGGTTGGAAGGGACCTTGAAGATCATCGAGTTCCAACCCCCCTGCTATAAGCAGGGACACCTCCCACTAGAGCATGTTGCCCAAGGCCACGTGCAGCCTGGCCTTGAACACCTCCAGGGACGGGGCTTCAACAACCTCTCTGGGCAACCTGTTCCAGTGCCTTACCACCCTTAAAGTGAAAAACTTCTTCCTAATGTTTAGTCTAAACCTGCCCTCTTCCAGCTTAAAGCCGTTCCCCCTTGTCCTGTCACTACATGCCCTAGTAAAAAGTCCTTCCCCGGCTCTCCTGTAGGCCCCCTTTAGGTCCTGGAAGGCCGCAATGAGATCTCCCCGGAGCCTTCTCTTCTCCAGGCTGAACAGCCCCAACTCTCTCAGCCTCTCCTCATAGCAGAGGTGCTCCAGCCCTCGGATCATCCTCGTGGCCCTCCTCTGGACACGCTCCAGCAGGTCCATGTCCTTCTTATGTTGGGGACTCCAGAGCTGGATGCAGTACTCCAGGTGGGGTCTCACGAGAGCGGAGTAGAGGGGCAGAATCACCTCCCTTGACCTGCTGGCCACACTTCTTTTGATGCAGCCCAGGATACGGTTGGCCTTCTGGGCTGCGATCGCACATTGCTGGCTCATGTCGAGCTTCTCGTCAATTGTCACCCCCAGGTCCTTCTCCACAGGGCTGCTCTCCAGCCATTCTCTGCCGAGCCTGTATTTGTGGTTGGGATTGCCCCAACCAGATGTAGGACCTTGCACTTGGCCTTGTTGAACTGCATGAGGTTGGCTTGGGCCCACCTCTCCAGCCTGTCCAGGTCCCTCTGGATGGCATCCCTCCCCTCCAGCGTGTCTGCCTTGCCACATAGCTTGGTATCATCAGCAAAATTGCTGAGGGTGCACTCTACCCCACTGTCCATGTCGCTGACAAAGATGTTGAACAGTACGGGTCCCAGTACCGACCCCTGAGGAACGCCACTCGTCACTGGTCTCCACTTGGACACCGAGCCGTTGACCGCAACTCTTTGAGTGCAGCCGTCCAGCCAGTTCTTTGTCCACCAAGTGGTCCATTTATCGAATCCATGTCTCTCCAATTTAGAGACCAGGATATCGTGTGGGACAGTGTCAAACGCTTTGCACAAGTCCAGGTAGATGACATCAGTAGATCTTCCCTTGTCCACTGCTGTAACCCCTTCGTAGAAGGCCACCAAATTTGTCAGGCATGTCTTGCCCTTGGTGAAGCCATGTTGGCTCTCGCCAATCACCTCCTTGTTTTCTGTGTGCCTCAGCAGAGTTTCCAGGAGGATCTGCTCCATGATCTTGCCAGGCACAGAGGTGAGACTGACTGGCCTGTAGTTCCCCGGGTCCTCCTTGTTTCGCTTTTTGAAAATAGGGGTTATGTTTCCCCTTTTCCAGTCAGCAGGAACCTCGCCAGGCTGCCACGACTTCTCAAATATGATGGCTAGTGGCTTAGCGATTTGATCTGTCAGTTCCCTCAGGACTCGCGGATGAGGTATGAGATTAACTGACAATCACTACTTGTGCTGTTGATATCCACAGGCAACTATGACGCTTTATTTGCAAACAGGCAAGTGCTTCCAGGCCTGCAGAGAAAAACAGGACATCTTGAGGAAGCGCAAGACGATGGGGATAAGTAACTGTTGTGAAGGTGTTGTGCCACCTCTTCTTTTACCTAGAGAAGAAAAAGATTATTTGATATAGCCAAATGTCACACAAAGAAAGGATGGTCTAGCTTTCAGGCTTGCACATCAGGGGATGCAAGAAAAGAACAAGAGTGGAAAACATGCTAGAGGTGGATTTTGAGATTAAATTCCCAGTGGCTGAAGAAGCATAATGACAGGGTGCACACAGGGCCTACCTGTGTGGAGTCTGTGCCCAGGCACCCTGCATGCCATAGTTATATAGATAAGAATGAGAAGTCAGGAAGAAATTTACTGCTTAATCTGGAAAATAGTTTGTTAACTTATGCACAGGAAGAAGTGAGGATACAAACATCGCTGAAGCTAGGGAAGTGCTTGAGAAAGCCCAAGGTGTTGGAATGGAAATGGCTCAGAGGACCTTGCTGGGAGAAGCTAGTAGAAATCTCCAGCCACAGAAGTTGTTCTTGAACGTAGGCCAAAAAATCAAGCATGACTCGCTTTGTCAACTAGTATATTTTTGATCATGGGAACAATCGGTTTGCAGGTCAAAGTTTAATCAAAGCAATGTAATTTGACAACCTGCTAAAACCTATGGGATCAAGATGTCTTTTTGTAGAAATAGGATGCCATTAAACATCATCATCACTGTTACCATTGACCTTTTAGAAATCCTCCCAGTTTCAGCATTATCAGTTTCAATTAACAGTAATGTTTTGTGGAGGGTACCTGTCTGGCTTGAGTAACCTTTGACTGATTGACAACACATGCTCCACTTTGCATAATGCAGTTTCCTGAAGTTTTATTAAAGAGACTACAACTCACACGAGCTGTACATTTTGGCAAAGGCAATTATATTTATTGTGTGAGGACAAATTTGGCAATGTCCTTATTTTTTCCTTGACAAGATTAATAAATTTGGTGGAAGCCATGCTAGAACCCAAAGTTAGGATAAGAACCATTAGAGACCCAGGCAAATCCAAAACAGAGTATGCAATAGTATTTTTTTAATGATGCATTTTGGGTAAACATAAATTAGGAACTCAGAACCGTGCTAGCCAAACATCTTCTGTATTCCCTAAAATGAATGCTGCTTTTCTGCAGTTCTGGAGCTGAGCTCACCTCCATACACACTGCTTCTCTTTCATCATTAACATAAGATACCACTGCCAAACTCTGTTGTTACATTTTTAAACAAGCATCTTACACAAATATCTGGAGTGGATTCTGCTTGCCATTGCTGACTAATACATCTTCATTTTGCTTCCTTTCTCTTTTTTTTGTCACATGGCTAGTGGGCCTCGGAGGTTCATTCCACTTTTTGGCCTCTGTTTCTACTGTGTACAATAGGTCACGAAGCCCATTTGTGGGTTTCAGTGCAAAATAGTAACAAAAAAAAGCCTTATGTGATTTTTGCCTTATATTGTATTTGTACTTCAACCTTTAACAAAATAATATACTGATTTAGGATCTTGTGAGGCCAGCTTTGCAGACGTAATGCTTTTGTCTATAATATCATAGAATCATAGAATGGTTTATGTTGGAAGCAACCTTGAAGATCAGCAAGCTCTAACCCCCCTACCATGGGCAGGGACACCTTCCACTAGACCAGGTTGCTCAAAGCCCCATCCAACCCGGCCTTGAACACTTCCAGGGATGGCGCATCCACAACTTCCCTGGGCAACCTGTTCCAGTATATAATTTATGTGTGGTGGGGTATTTTAGTCTTGCATTAACTGCATTTGCAACTGCTGGAGTCATCACCTTCAATTCAATAGGATGAAAACATGAAAAAGGGACACTGCATGAGTTTATTAAAGACTGTAGAACAGAATTACAGTAATTAAGAGCCACTGATGAAAGAACAAAGTATAAAACTAACGATAGCCTAATGCAGAAAGGCAGATTGAAAGCATTTCCATAATGTGAGGAGAGGGGGAAGGGGAAGCCTGTTAACAAGCAAAGCTCCCTGCTCTGGCAAGAGTCCCATCTTTGTCTCATCTCCCACGCATTTTCCATGCTTTGTGTAGTGAAGAAACTGCACAGATAACACAGTGTAACATATCATTGGTGTGTTGTAGTTCTGGGCCACTGTAAGCAACCAGAAACTCTGATGGGTTTTCATCATGAAAACTGATGGACTACGGTGTTCATCTTTCTTTGCATGAAGCAATAACTTTCCCCCAGCTTTCTCACTGCTCTTGCAGTGGATTTTGAAGCCAGTAAAAATGTAATTGCATTTGATTGCTAGTTAGTTTTAAGAGAGCAAAGGCATAAAATCTCTCACCACTGAAGTTAACTGTTTGTTGAGCAGTATCTGACTACATAAAAATGAGGGAGCTGTTTTCTTGTCACTCATGTTCACCTGTTTTTGTAAAATCTTCTCTGTTTCTGTCAAAAGATGTGTATGTTTTGCCCTGCTAAGAGACATTCAAGTATGGGAGGAGTATGTCTGAAAGCTATATGGTTACGTAGCGTTGAGACTTGAATCAGGTACCTAGACCAGGTGAAGCGGAGCTAATTTCTGTTAAAGTCACTGGTCTTCAATATTTATTTTAAGTTTGATTCTGACACAGCTTACCCTCTGGGCCTTTGGAGCATCTCCTAGCACTTGAAGGACATTCAAGTGCTCTCCCAGGACACAGTCCAAACAAGATTTATGCATGCAGTGGTTCACCATCCACCCTCACCTACCAGAAGGTCCCTCCAGGGACCAGCTCAGGCTGTGATGTGTGCGAGGAAAAGCAAATACTGAGTTCAGGGCTGTCCTTTCCTCTGGTGACCTTACTACCTCTTTGAACACAGCAGTTACAGTTGGCAGCAGCACTGGTGCTCTGTGCTTTACCCCACATGCCTTGATGCTTTATGTCTTCATTTCGACATCCATTTTAAGCCGTGGGGAAGGCTAGCCAAAAGTGGCTAGCAATAAAAATCTGCAAGGTTTTCTATTATTTTTACATCCCCTCTTAGATATTAGAATAACTCTGGTTTTTAATTTAAGCCAGGGCGTCTTCAGCTGAAGTCTTGATATCAAGGTGGGAATCTCAGTGTATGTTCTTCTATTTGATTTTAAATTTTTATTCCCCTCTTCCCTAGATAAATCTTTCTTAAAATCAATTTTTTTAATTTTCAAAGAACACGTTCTGTGCCTTTTGAATGCACCCTTGATATTCCTCTGGTTGTTTCAATGGATGGCATTTTACAAGCTTTTACTTCTTCACATAAAGTGTTGCTCTTTGCTAGTTTGGAAATAAAGCATTTTAATAACTAGTGAGATAAACATGAGTTGAAGATGTTTGCTGTCTACTTTGAAAGCCACATTGCTCAATTGTACCTGCAAAACATACCTGTAGAATGTTTTCATTTCACATTTACAATATCTCATGGCTTTCGGACCTGAATCAATTTGTGTTTGGGATTCCTATTTGGATTTAAAGATTTTCTATGAAATGAATGTACATATACATTTTAAGGATGATATATGAAATGTTATTAAGTTGGGCTTTTTTCCTTCAGAGAAAAGGGGAAATATAAACCAAATTTGCCTAATTTTTACATCAGAATTTTCAGAGCTGCCGTAGTAATTAGTGCTAGTATTTTTAGTGTTTGCATATTCCTCTTCAATTTGGCAGCCTCTGTGTTTACAAGAAGTGACTCCTGAGAAGAAATGTGGTTACAACATCACAGTGTCAGCTGGCTGACGGTGTCTGATAGCACTTGTTATAGTTACAAAACAGGCCCTCAGAGGGTGGAGGGGACTCCTTCAGCGTACTTTTTCTGTGACTGCTTTGTAACTAATTCTGAACTTATTTGTGCTTGTGTGTTCATATGCTGGTGTTAAGTGATAACGCTGTGTCATATTTTGCTCACAAAGTGAATAGGAATTACCATGCTGATTCAGGCATGTAGAATTTCTAGTATGGTACCTCAACTGACTTCCTTGAGAGGAGGGTTCAGAGCTACTTGTAATGGGAACCAGGGGAAAAATAGAGACATAATTGACCCTTTAAAATTCAGAATATCCTGACAAATTGTTACAGTCTGACAATTCAAAGTTACGTTTTTCCTTTTTAGGAGTCTAACTGTAATTATATTAGAGCCTTTGAATATGTATTTTTCCAGTTATCCTGGTTCCAGCAGGGATAGGGTTAATTTTACCAAGGAGCTGGCATGGGACACAGGTATTCCATACCATGTGAGCCATGCCCAGTAGATAGCCAGGGGAGCTGACCAAGGAGGGGTCAGGAAGTTGCTGCTCGGAGTGAGCTGGGGCTTCCCGAGTCCAGTCGGTGAGCGGTGGTACTGTAATCGTGTTTGTACACTCCTCTACTGGTGTTATTGTTGTTTTCCTCTTTCCTTTGCTGCTCTGTTAAACTGCCTTTGTCTTAAACCCACAAGTTTTGCTTTTTTCTTCCGATTCTCCCCCACAGCTGTGGGCAGGTGAGCGAGTGGCTGAGTGGTTCTTTTTTTGCCAGCTGAGGCCAAACAATGACACCAGTTCATAAGAATACAAGAAAATGTGTCAAGAGCATTCATTTGCAAACTGACAGATGTGCTGTGAAGAAGCCTATGCAATTGTTTCGGCACGCAGCAATGCATTTAGCAGTCAGCATATACTAGATTGTCTGGGGAAAAAGCAGTATCTCCACATGAAGGATAAAAACACATAGCTTGAAATAGGAAGGACAAAGGATGATAGAAACATGTGCTTGCAGTTGCCCTTGTTGCTAGAGTTCACAGCCCCTCTTCATTTAAGAACAACAGCTTGAGGAAGGTTAGCCCCCATGTACTCAGCAGCACGCTTTGTGTGACTAGAGTAACATTTATGGCTCAGGTTTCACACTTTTCCCTATATTACACTGCCAGGATGCTAGATTTCCTGGAGATAAAATAAACAAAAAAGCCCTTTAGGGTTGCTCTACATGCAGCGTAGTCTTACTGAATTGGGTGATGATCACATTTCTAAACAATGCTGGGTTCATTTTCAGGAGTCAAAAAGAACTAGATAACAGGACTCAAAATTCATACTCATCCTTTTAACAGTTGAAACCCCAGCTTAAGTAATTCTGGGGAAAACAGTGAACAGATTAAAAATGAGATAAATCAGCATAATACAAACTTATTTGCAATTCCACTGACCAAACCAAGACAAAAACAACTTTACAGATGCTGACTTGAGTTCAAGTAAGAAAATGTAGGCAAATAGATAAGGATGTTTCTCAACACTGGTTCTGAGTGTTCTACAATCTTTACACCTTTATCCTGGAGGGAATGACTCTATGAGGGAGCTAAAGGAAACTAAATAGTCTTTCTGTCTGCTCATAAAAAAAGTGCAACCGCAGGGAGAATCTGTGACCAAGACAACAAGAGCCTGCTACAGTGGACTTAAGCTCTCAGTACTAACAAACAGAGGCTTCTGACATGTATTATGGAGGCAGGGACTGTATATGTTAATTTAATTTTTCCCACATTAGGAAAATTTGAGAAAATCTAACACATTATGAAAGAATTTGAAATTAATCTCCCATTGTTTAATTACCATAAATTATTGCATGTCATGCAGTAGAGTATCAGTGGAACGAGTAATGTTTCTTTCCTTTTTATGTGTTGCCTTTACAACACTTTATCTTACTTTTGTACTTCTGTTTTCCTAACTGTGTACTCAGCCTTGATTGTACTCAAAAAGTGGCTTTGTATTAAGATGTTGTTTACGTATTAGAGGGGCTTGACATAAAGTCTTAGAATTGCTGGGGTACTCCTGCTCTCCATCAGGTTTTTTCTGCCTTAGGCTGTATCCTAAGGGTGCACATGTTTGCACCATGAAGAGCACAACACTCTGCAGAGCAGGAAAGGCTGAATTTCCAAATTCAATGGAAGAATATCACAAAAGAAAAGATGAGAACAAAATACAGGCACATGTGTAGTTTCTTCAAATGACAGACCCAGAAACCAATAGGATTTATAATTCCTATTGTACATAGCTGAAAGTCAAGGGATTAACCCACTTGCTCTATTATGGTTGATAGAAAAAGAAACTAAAAGTAATACAGTCCGATAACGCAATTACTGTCAATTAATTTGGTCTCTTCAATTTCTCAAGTTCAACACAGTCTTTCAGCCCATGTGAGATGTCTGAATAACCCTGCAGGCATGTCTGGGATCTTCAGCATCATGTCATTCCTTAGAAAACTGCTGAAATTTTGTAAACCCTCATCCTTCCTTGATTTAGTGAGGTTTTTTAGTTAGCTAGATCTGCTTAATCTGCTCTCTGTCAAAGCAGAATTACTTATAAAGATTAGTGAAGGTCAGACCTCAAAAGGATTACTAGTTTAGGTGAAGTGCCCTGAAGTTTAGATTCTTATTAAAGTTCTTTGGTTGGGAAATTGGTCAGAAAATCTCCCCAAGAACAGACTTTATCCTTAATACAGACTTATAATTTCTGGGCAGGAAATGGTATGGCATCATGTTGTCTTGCTATATTTCATTATCTTAATTTCTCTGAAGTCAGAGAAAATGGATATAATTCACAAACACTGAAAGAAATTATTTAGAACCACCAGTAGAAAGCAGAGATAATAATTAATTCCAAAAATCAGATACAATCAGAACATCCTGTAACCACATCCTGTATCACCAGCTGAGAAGATCTTGTATTAGTTTCAGCACTAATGCTTAGAAGTAGACAATAAATAAAGTGACTAACAAAAGGATACTTCACAAACGTGTTTGTATTGCTTAAAACTAATTATGTTTCTATTGTTAATTCATGGAAAATTGAGTATGACTGGAGAAACGATAGATGAACACCCATTTCTTCATCTTCATCTGTTTCAAGCAGGACAATACCAAAACTGTCGTCTGGCAAAGAACACATCTTGATTTCCCTGAAGGTGTAGAAATTACAAAGGAAAATGCTTAACTTAATTGCTCTGGGTCAGACAGTGAAGACCTGTGCTTATGACGTTTAAAGTGCAAGAGTAAATTTTCATACACAAACTCTCACCAGCTACAAATTAAATATGGGGTACTCCAGGTTTGGTTTCCTCAGCACCAGAACTAGCTGAGGACCCGAAACCTAGGTGTGCTTCCTCTCATAACAAAACTCTACAACAGTCTTTTGTAGAAATGGGTTTTCCTGTCCTTTCTCTCACACACTTTTAGGCCTTTACATTGGTTATTTGTTAATTACTTCCTATGCAAGGAAATACAGTAAAGTGTGAAATAGTTAGAGGTCTGAGACAGACATGAAGATTTTGCATTGGCTTCTGGTGATCTCATATATATGTCTAAAAGATCTCCTAAACTTACAGCCAAGTTTGACTGCTGCACTTCTTTTTATGTATAAGGTCATTTTCATAAGGCTCTCCAGGTAGCACATTTCTGAGCCATATGACTTATGCTCCCCTGCCTTTCAGTACTATCGGTGGCTTGTTATATTTGCCCAGAAATGCATTGCCCGTTTACTGATTTACTTTTCTTTAAGAGATGGCACACATTGGTTTTCCTTGCCTGGACATTTTCTTGTGCTAGAAACAAATTAAAATGAAGAAGACTGGAAATGGGGACAAAGTATAGACTGTTTGCCAGTGTGTGCTCTGAGTTTACAGGAGACCTGGACCTGAAGTGATGCTTCCTGTGTTTTTCCTTTGTTGCTGTTGATTAGTAAGCCAATCTAATTTCAAAATACTGGGATGTACTCTATTATACATAAACTATTTTAAAGATATCTTTTGTGAAAAATGAAGAATGAAATATAGCAAACGAAACCCCCAGATAAAAGATGTGCCACTTAAAAATAATACAACAATATTGTGATGGCAATGATTTTAAAACTGTATGTTTCCACTGTTTGATTTCTTTATAGCAGTATAAGGTCAGGTGTAAAACTCCACCCACAAAAAATTATGTAAAAGCTATGCCTCAGCTGCTGGTTTTACAATTAGGAAACACAATCAGAATCCTAAAGAAGAATATTATAAACAACAAAATTTATTGCTATCATTGAATTTGTTATTTGTAGTTAATTTCAGTTCTCAAAGATTACATATCTTCCTTTGATTAAATTTTATCTTGCTTTATGAATAATATTTGTCAAATCTACAGACACGGCTTTGAAAACTTTGTGTTTGTGGAAGACCAACTTTAAAATCATTGAAAGGAAAACATTTCTACTTTAACTAAACAGAGAATAAAATTTTTGTGGTGTTTCTAGGCATGTGCTAATCTGCTCCAATCATTTTGGTTGAAAGCGAGAGATGTCACCCATTCATCCTAACCATCTGTGTTAGGAGAATAATCATTGGAATATCGCGACAACAAAGAAATCTACTTTTTAAAGGCATTATTTGATGGGGTAGTCTGTTAGCATGCTGGCAAATCCTAGCACCTTTGAATACAGCCTATCAATACTTTTTCTGAAAGACTTCATCACCATATGTGACGTCTGAAGTAAACACAGAAGGAGAAAAATAATAATAGAGTTTTCTCAGAGGCCTTATACTGTATGTCAGAAGTACTTTCTAGAGCTTTTGATAATCATAATGCTCTGCATATGTGAAGAACTTCTAATCCAAAGTATGTTATGCACATTTGTTAGCCCTGCTTATTTGTTAAGAAAACTCTGAAACATTTATTATTCTGTGACAACACTCTAAATTCCCAAGTCACCGAAGATGTTCGGTGAGATAGTGGTGTAGTCTCCAGGTTCACTGCCATGAAGCACTGCATCACAGCCAGCAACTGCTGCTGGAGCAATCAGACAGGTGAGTGTGAGGTGCTCTACAGCTCAATAGCTCTGAAATGACCACTGTGAATGTGGGGAGGAGGAGTAACATTAATTCAGAATTCCAGGAGAACCTTTATAATGAAATATTTAGGGTTAAAGGATGACAAGCGGCTTAGTTCAGATGCTGTATTTTCTTTGGATCATGGAAAAGACAATGTGGGTTCATGTCACTTTTTTTTTAAGACTATAATTTCTTATGTTTTAAAGCTTTTTTTTTTTGTCAGTGAGAAAGATTCAGTTAAACAGCAAAGGAAATGAATAATTTATTGGTTTATGAAGACCAGCTTATGAAATTCACTGAATACCAAAGTAAAATGGTGAAAGTTCTGTAATATTCTTTAGTTTTAGCTCCTCAGTGTAAAAAGAAATGTGCCAGAAAAGTTGTGATTCAGATATCTGCCAGACCTTTGCCAAGTGGTGTTTCCAGAATCTCTCCAGGTATGTTTCGTGGAAGTATAAGTAGCTTAAGCCCTTATGGCCCCAGTGCTCTGTAGGATTTGTATTCAAATTGAACAGACCCATGAGAAAGGGC
Source organism: Pluvialis apricaria (assembly GCA_017639485.1). Classification (NCBI taxonomy): domain Eukaryota; kingdom Metazoa; phylum Chordata; class Aves; order Charadriiformes; family Charadriidae; genus Pluvialis; species Pluvialis apricaria. Next base: position 51,257,192 of record CM030044.1, on the reverse strand, counting down.
AGTAAATACTGGATGAGAAGTATTCTGTATTTTTGAATGCAGCATCTTAGCAGATTCAGTCATCATTAAAAAATGACCATATTTTTCTGGGTACATGTCAGAGGCTATTTGTGTGTATCATTGATGATACAATATTCTCATGATGATATGATATTCACAAGCTCTCCAAATCTGTTAAAATTGATTACAATCTGAGATGAGTAAATTTTAAGTCATTTTGCAGCTGCTCTGGCCAGAGATCCCACACAGCATTTCTAGATAAATTAATTATTTTCACAGTCATGATTTCATTTAATATGTAATCATATGGAATAGGAACCAGTGAAATTGCTGGAAGAGATTTGTATTGAAAAAAAAATTTGGCCCAGATATCCAGGAAGTATTAATTAACACTCTTTGCTTACATTGTTCAGTGCTGTGAGGCTACAGTGAGGTAAAGCAGTCTAATGTTAAAGCTTAGACCAACTGAACAATATGCAAAGAATCTAAAACTTTTTTACGTGCCCTTAGTACTCTGCTTATATAGTGACAATGACGATTTTGGGACTCGCCGATAAAACACTGAGCATATGCAGGATCTTGAGGAATTATCCTGTGCATACAAAGATTTTCTGTCTGATTTACCCTCATGTTCCCTCACTTGAATAGCAGCTGAGCAAGCCTTTCCTATCTATCAAAAGGAAATAAGTTTCAGGCAAATAGCTTGTGCAGCTTTGAATATTTGAGATAATCATACGTCCACCTCTGGGACAGAGAGGCAGAGAAGACAGCTAGGTTAAAAGCAATTGCAGAGTTAAAGAGAAAGAAAAAAAAAAAAAAGGAGGAACAGCTCAGCATCCCACTATCAGTCCTATAACACGTACCTGCTTAGAAATGAGCAAATGCCAGTAAAACTCTCAGAGGTGCTGGGGACAATGTGCTGCACTGGAGAAAGGGAAATTCTTCTTCTGGCATGCCCCCCTGCAAAAGGCAGTCATGATTCTCCTGCAGGTTGACTGATGCAGAATGAGTGTTGCTTCATATCATAGGGCAACATCTTGGCACGGCAAGGAAGGCATTGGTTTTTACCCCTTGTTTCATCTGCGTTCACACACTATGACAAAGTACCAATTACAACTTTTAAGAAGTGTCAGAAGCAAAATCCACTATGTGCAATATAGACAAATATAGACAAACAGGAATAAGACAAATCAGTCCCAGCTGTTGGTGGATTCACAACAATTCAGTGCCTAAGTCCAGCACATCCTCATTATAGCCTCAGTTTCTGGCCACTGACAGCTTAAGGACTCCCAGGCTGCAAATGAGCTAAAATCCTGTTGAAGTTAGGACGTGACTGTGGGATTCACAGGCCTGACTATTAAGCCAGGGATGGTTCTTGCTGCTCTCTGGAGGGCAAGGATGACTCAGGGAAGTAATTTGGAAAAATGTGTATAAAAGGAATGAGTTTACAAAGAGTTAAAAATTAGTTAGATTATCTCTCTTTAAGGTAAAGTAGAGCAGAGGAAAAATGCTACAATTGCTCATTAAGTGTAAAAGAACAAGATGCTAGTTATTCACAATATTCGTTCACCTAACATTTAAAAAAGTGGTACGATGTGATGAAGAGCCTTCAGAAGAAATACAGAAACTAACTAGCCTATATTTGTCCATCTTCATTCACATCATTGTTTAAAGCTCCAGGATTGTGCATTTGATGATAACTTCTTGACTCAGGTGGTAGAAGAGCCCACAAGAAGAGGTGTACTACTGGACCTAGTATTGACAAACAAAGAGGGACTGGTGGAGCATGTTAAGGTCTGGGGCAGACTTGGCTGTAGTGATCATGAGAAGATAGAGTTCAGCATTAAGTGCAGTATGAACAAAATGACAAGTAGGGTTGAAATGTTGGACTTCAGAAGGGCTAACTTTGAGCTCTTCAAGAAATTGCTGGGAGAAATCAAATGGGAGAGGGCTCTAGAGGTTAAAGGGGGCTCAAGAGGGCTGGCTGCTATTCAAGCACCACTTCCTTGAAGCGCAGGACCGGTGCATCCTGAAGAGCAAGAAATCGGGCAAGGGAAGGAGACCTGCACGGCTGAGCAGGGATCTTCAGAAAAAACTCATGTGGAAGAAGGGAGTTTACAGGATGTGGAAAAGGGGGCTGATGACTTGGGATGAGTATAAGAATGCTGTCAGGGTATGCAGGGAAGAAACGAGAAAAGCCAAGGCAACCTCGGAATTGAACCTGGCAAGGGATGTCAAGACCAATAGGAAGGGTTTCTTTAAGTACATAGGAGACAAAAGGAGAACCAGGGAAAATGTGGGCCCGCTCTTGAACGAGACGGGTGCTGTAGTGACAGATGATGCAGAGAAGGCAGAGTTGCTGAATGCCTTCTTTGCTTCTGTCTTCACTGCTCGGGCCAGCTCTCGGGAGTCCCAGACTTTGCTAGTAACAGAGAAAGTCTGGAGGAAGCAAAACTCTCCCTTGGTTGAAGAGGAACAAGTTAGAGAACAATTAAGTAAACTGGATACCCACAAGTCCATGGGGCCTGATGGGATGCAGCCGTGAGTGCTGAGGGAGCTAGCAGAAGTCATTGCTGGGCCGCTCTCCATCATCTTTGAAAGGTCCTGGAGAACTGGGGAGGTGCCTGAGGACTGGAGGAAAACCAATGTCACTCCAGTCTTCAAAAAGGGCAAGAAGGATGACCCGGGAAACTACAGGCTGGTCAGCCTCACCTCCATCCCTGGAAAGATGATGGAACAGCTCATTCTGGGGGTCATTTCCAAACATCTGGAGGAAAAGAAGGTTATCAGAAGTAGTCAACATGGATTCACCAAAGGGAAGTTATGTCTGACTAATCTGATAGCCTTCTACGATGGCGTGACTGGATGGGTGGATGAGGGGAGGGCAGTGGATGTTGTCTACCTTGACTTCAGCAAGGCTTTCGACACTGTCTCCCACGTCATCCTCACAGGCAAGCTTAGGAAGTGTTAGATGAATGGACAGTGGGGTGGATTGAACAGTGGTTGACAGATAGAGGGTTGTGGTTAGTGGTGCAGAGTCCAGTTGGAAGCCAGTAACTAGTGGTGTCCCTCAGGGGTCAGTACTGGGTCCAGTCCTGTTCAATATACTCATCAATGACCTGGATGAAGGGATAGAGTGTACCATCAGCAAGTTTGCTGATGATACAAAACTGGGAAGGGTGGCTGACATGCCGGAAGGCTGTGCTGCCATACAGCGTGACCTGGACAGGCTGGAGAGTTGGGCAAAAAAAACCTGATGGAGTTCAATAAAGGCAAGTGTAGGGCACTGCATCTGGGGAGGAATAACCCCATGCATCAGTACAGGTTGGGGGCTGACCTCCTGGAGAGCAGCTCTGTGGAAAGGGACCTGGGAGTCCTGGTGGACAACAGGATGACCATGAGCCAGCAATGTGCCCTGGTGGCCAAGAAGGCCAATGGCATCCTGGGGTGTATCAAGAAGAGTGTGGCCAGCAGGTCGAGGGAGGTCATCCTCCCCCTCTACTCTGCCCTGGTGAGGCCGCATCTGGAGTGTTGTGTCCAGTTCTGGGCTCCGCGGTTCAAGAAGGACAGGGAACTGCTGGAGAGGGTCCAGCAAAGAGCTACAAAGATGATTAGGGGACTGGAGCGTCTTTCTTATGAGGAAAGGCTCAGGGACTTGGGGCTTTTTAGTCTAGAGAAAAGAAGACTGAGGGGGGATCTTATCAATACTTATAAATACTTAAGGGGAGGGTGCCAGGTAGATGGGAACAGTCTTTTTTCAGTGGTGCCCAGTGATAGGACTACAGGTAACTGGCACAAACTGGAGCACAGGAAGTTCCATCTTAACATGAGGAGGAACTTCTTTCCTTTGAGGGTGGCAGAGCACTGGCACAGGCTGCCCAGAGAGGTTGTGGAGTCTCCCACACTGGAGACATTCAAAACCTGCCTGGACGCCGTCCTGTGCAACGTGCTGTAGGTGTTGGGGGGGGTTGGACTTAGATGATCTCCAGAGGTCCCTTCCAACCTTGACGATACTGTGATACTGTGTGAAGCTTTACAAAGTTTAGCACAGACTGAGACCCCCACAAGTGAGGAAAGTGTCACCACGTAGTCCTCACTTAAACAGCTTCATTCCTCTAATGAGGGGACAACTCATGGTTACTGCCACAAGGGGACTGGAGGTCGACCTCTACGTTATTACTGAAATTGGTGGTACGCTGGGTTTCATAACTGAGGTATGCTCTAGGCTATACTTCTATGATTTCCATTGAGGATCCAGTGGCCAGGGCTGAAGAAATGACTGAGACCTCTTGGAGGATATCGGGAAGGTCATAGCAGGGAACTGGAGGAACTCTCGCAGAGCTGTTATGCACAGAAATGGCTGCCTGATCTTTTACAAGTTAAATGTATGGCACAGAATTGTTAATGAAAAACTGAACTTGCACTAATATTTTGATAGCACAAATGTATTAGGTATCTTGCCCTTCAATCTTTATTCGCCATAATAAAATGGTCTTTAAAGGAAACTAAACTCAGCTGCTAGACATTTTTGTGCACTACTTTAGGGAAAGTTATTGCCTTTAAAATGTTTCCCTTTGAAAAGATCCTAAAAAGAAAATTTGCAAACAATAAATTATATTTGTTCAGCTACCTGAATTTTCTCTACAATAATAATAATAATAATAATAATAATAATAATAATAATAATAATAATAATAATAATTAATTTACTAGAAAAAGCCATTAAAATTAATGTGTTTCTCTGTTCCCCTTTTCCTCCCCACTTTGTACATTTGCAGTGATGTCAGAAGGCAATGATAACCTGTTTTTCTTCTCTTTACAACCCTGGTATCCACACAAACTAGTCTGCAGTGTGCTTGGAGAAGACACATTGTTGAATGCTCCTGCTGCTGCTGCTACCCAGAGCAATGCCTTTGGACATCACTCATGTTGATAAGGGCCAATCCCACCTGTTTGTTGTTCTGGCTGTTTTCTTGAAGCAGAGTTATTTAAGGCTTCAAAACCACTCCAGGGAAGGCTCTAATATTAATTCAAAATGTGGAACAGATGGTTAACAACAAATTCCACTAATTGAAACACTAGTCCGATCCTGTATTAATTTCACAGCCAAAATTCAATTTCTGCAAAAGTTTTTCTAGGTTGTAGTTTATCACTGTATTTAATCGACATTCACACCATCTAGTTTGAAAGCTTGATGATAATAAGCCTTCTCTAAAGGGAGATCAAAACTCAAAACAACCAAAGATCCTAACTGATACATATTAAAACTTCTTTAGACCTTTTCATATATGCTTGTGTTTGAAGATACATATTTTATTTGTTTTGGTTTTTTTTTCCCAACCAACTATTCTGTCAAATATATGCCAATTTCTTATTTCCCGTTGCTTTGATTTCCTTTCTTCTTTCCTTCCTCCTTTTGTCTTTTCTCCAGAAAATGATTTGGCCTCCAATCTCTTGCCTTATTTCAAGGAAAATATTTGTATTCTACATGTAACAACAAGACCTCACTCTTTTACCCTTCCCTTCTTTCCCTCTATAAAATGCTGTCACAAGAGTACCCAAGCAATAATCCAGAATTAAATTAATTTTGCATGTCCCACTTCCTGGAGCATAAAGGGAAAAATTGGGAATATAGTGAAAGACTCTATATTCTAGTGCAGTAAAGCCTTTTGTTCATGATGTAAACTCAAGTAGCTAGATATTTCTGCCTTTTTTCCCCTTATAGCAATATTCTTCTCAAAAGGCATGCAGTCAGTAGCTATCTTGGGTTATGTTAATATGTGATGTGATGTACCAGGAAATGATACTGAGCTGCAAATCAGTGTTTCATAAAATACCTGCTGTATATCACTTTGGACTACCTTAGCATATATAATAGACTATTGAATATGCTATGTGCTGGCTGAAAAGAAGAAATTGCTCTTAGGCTGCTAGAGACATGCAGCCTATGTGGCTGGGAGAATGGCTTAAAAGTGGCTTAAATATGCAGCTGCTTAGTATATTAATGGCATCTGAAACAGAGCCCTTGAACAGTACTAGGATTACCATAGCTATTCATCTAAAGGCTACCCAAACACCTCGTCTCTCTATCCTTCCTTTAAACATGTATTCCTCTTTCAGTTTGGCTGATACAGCTGGCATGCCTTAATTTCAGTTGCATGCCCAGAATCTGTGTAAAATGCTCCTGTAATTGATTGAGAGGATTTTGAGATGAATTTGCAAGGGAGAGTCAAACGCAGCTGCTGTGACTTTGAGGACATTGGGATACTCATTTGCTGAGTAGAGACTGATGATAAAAAGCAATATAAAAAGCTAATGCCCATGCCATTGTGCTCTGTCTCTGACCGATGACATGCTTCTGTAAGTGATTTATTGTCTGCCTATGGCATTTCACTTGGGTAGCCAAGGTGGAGCATCTCTATCCAGCTTGTCCTTACTCGGCACTACTAGTGTTTGCTTTATGACGACGGAGGATGGGACAAATGGAGGAACTACCTCTCTCCTCTGTCATTACCTGCCTCCCAAGAGGATGAAGCAGTTGATGGGCTAGTTTAGCTTGCAAAACTGGGAGAGGCTGGGAGTAGAACATATTTCTAGAAAAAATTCAGGAAGCTCTTTGGAAATGTAAATGACATTGAGTTTCTTTTTCTTTTTCCTGTTACAGAAGCACTGTGATAAATGCATAGAAGATGCAGTAGTCAGTGAACTGATTAGCTTTACTAATACAGAGTAAAGGCGCAAGAAGAGAAACGATGCAAAATGTAGCACAGATGTTAGGAGTTTGTTTAGTTATGTATTTATTGGCTAGTCTCTAAGCTTTTGCTGTCACTTACTTGCATCTGGGTAAGGAGCACATCAGGATGAAGGGAATTATGAAACGGAATACTTAGGATTTGTTCAGGTGAAGAACAGATGATTTCCTATGCTAAGCAGAATTTTTTGTGGTCTGCATGATTCCTTCATGTGGTCATGGTTTTTTTTCCTCTCAAAATTGTGTGTTAAGCTCAACAATGAAAATGACCCTGGTGCCTATAACCTGAGTATAAATGAAATATGTATCACCCTGAGGATATATGAAATATGCTATCATGGGAAGTCTTCAGTACCTTTAATCTCATTTCTTTTATAATTTCTTTCCACACTGTCAGCTGGAATTTTTTTAAAGAGGAAAAAAGTGACATCGCTAATTGCTACAATTAGAGCTACTGCTGCTGAAGCAATTATCCCCATAAATTAAAAAATAAATTCAAAACAACCCCCAAATGGCATTAACTTTTCAATTTCAGCAAGCCAAGAAATAAAAATTGCACAAAGGCTGCTACTCTATCCTGAAGCTGCACCTTTGTATGTTCCGTGAAGATTCTGGGGGTCTGATATTATTCCCTGTCACTGTACACATCTTGTCCTTGTTGAAATGAGAAGCCAAACTCCTATTCGCTTTATGAAGAAAAGTGTATTCTCTGCCTTAATTCCATATATCTTTTGCACAATTTATTTCAGATTTTTGTTATCACATGAGAATAACTAAACTTGGACTTGCATTATTATGATCCAAGATCCCTTATTTATTGTATTTTGTTGGTATACGTGATGCCGATATTTAATGATATTGAAAGTGGCTATATTGAGTGTGAGGGGTAAAGCTGATGTAAATCGTATAAACTGCCAGTCCTACAATTACAGTCTTACACTTGCGATTTCACAGAATCACATAGTGGTTGATGCTGGAAGGAACTTCTGAAGATTGTCTAGTCTACCCTGCTGTGCTCAAAAGAGGGTTGCCTAGAGCAAGTATCTCAGGGCCCCGTCCAGTTGAGTTTTGAGTACCTCAAAAGATAGAGGGTCCACAAACTCCACGAGCAACCCATTCCAGTGGTTTACCACCCTCACAGTAAAAAAAAAGTGTTTTCTTGTGTTTGGATTAAATTTTACGGTTTGTTTGGGTTTTTTTTTTTGTTTTTGCCCGTTGCCTCCTGTCCTGTCAGTGGGCACCACTGAGAAGAGTCTGTCTTTTTTATTCCCCTCCATCAGGAACTTATACACATGGATAAGATCCCCATGAACCTCCTCTTCTCCAGGCTGAACACTCCCAACTCGCTCTGACTCTTGCTGTATATCAGATGCTCCAGTCCCTTAACCATCTTTGCGGCCCCTCAGTGGACTCGGTCCAGTATGTCCATGTCTCCCTGTAGTGGGGAGACTAGAACTGGACCAGAGGAGTCTAACTAGTGCTGAGTAGACGGGAAGGATTACCTCCCTCTTCCTATTGGCAATAGTCTTCCTAATGCAGTGCAGAAAGCTGCTGGCCTTCTTTGCTGCGTGGGCACATTGCTGGCTCATGGTCATCTTGCTGTCTGCTAGGACCTGAGTTCCTCCTCTGCAAAGTCACTTTCCAGTCCTGGTCAGCTCCTAGTATCTACCATTGCCTGGGATTATCCCTGCCAATGAGCAGAACTTTGAATTTCCCTTCCTTGAACTTCACGAGGTTCTTGTTTGTTCATTTCTCCAGCCTATCAAGGTCCCTCTGAATGGTAGCAATGGCATATTAACTGTTCCTCCCAGTTTTTTATCACCTGCTGAGTGTACACTTGGTCCCATTATCCTGGTCATTAATGAAGATATTTAACAGTGTTGGACCCAGTATTAACCCCTCTGTACACCACTAGTATAGCACAGACTGGACTTCGTGTACTGACCACCACTCTCTAGGCCCAGATGTTCAGCCAGCTTTCAATCCATCCCACTGTTCATTTAGCTAACCCATAGTTTGTCATGGTGTCTATGAGACTGTTATGGGTTACTGTCATAATCTTACTAAAGTCAAGGTAAATAATATCCACTTGTCTCCCCTCATCCACCAAGCTGGTCACCTCATTGTAAAAAGGCTATTTCATTAAGAACAATTTCCCCCTTGTAAATCCCTGCTGACTACTCACAATCACATTCATACCCTTCACATGCCTGGAAATGATCTTCAGGGTTAGTTGTTCCATCACCTCTCTAGGGATCAAGTGGTCATTTACCAGCCTGTAGTTCCCTGGGTCTTCCTTCTTGCCTTTTTTGAAGCTAGGAGTGATACTTGCTTTCTTCCAGTCCTCAGACACCTATACCAGTCACCATGATTCTTTAAAGATTATCAATCAGGAGTGGCCTTGCAATGAAATCAGACAGCTTCCTCAGGACACATATGTGCATCCCATCAGGCGCCATGGGCTTATGTATGTTCAGTTTTTTAAGTGCTCCCCAACCTTGTCTTCCTCTATGAAGCCTAAGTCTTCCTTGCTCCAGAGTTTCCCTGTAGTCTCAGAGGCCTGGGATTCCTGAAGGCTATTTTTACTGATAAAGACTGAGTCGAATAAGATGTTGGGTACCTTGGCCTTTTTTATATCCTTTGTCACCAGCTGCCCTGCCCCATTCAGCAAGCAGGCCCATGTTTTCCCTAGTTTTCCTTTTGCTGTTGTGGGAAGTGTATTTGTGGAAGTCTTTCTTGTTTTCCTTTACATCCGCTGCTCCCTACAGCAACTCCAGGTCTGCCTTGACTTTCCTAAACCCATCCCTGCAAGATGAGACAGCAGCTATACTCCTCTGGGGCCTCCCGCTGCTTCCACCTCTTGTACACTTTCTTTTTATGTACAGGCTCAGTCAAGAGCTCCTTGAGGCTCCATCCAGGCCTCCTGCCACCTTTGCTTGATGGGATGGACCATTTTTGAGCTTGGAGGAGGCGATCCTTAAATATCAACCTCTGAATCTCAACAAAAATTGTGTCCATATGAAAAACCAAATCAGATGAGAAAACTCGCAGACACACTGTGAAACTAAATTGGGCTTACAAAGGGCATGTCTAAAATGATCCCTAATTATTGCAGTTCAGAGGCGAGTCTCAGCACTGAGTGGGAAAATTGTATTTTTCATGCGATGGTGTAATGGTTTTTTATATTATAAAAAAGCAATTTCCATGACATTTTGACCTTTTTAGTATGATCATTTGTTAACTTATCCTGAAATAGCTATGACAGAATCATCTCCTAATTTAAGGCATAATCATTTAGTGCTGAAAGTGTCTGTATCAAAAAAAAATAAAATAAATTTGCCATTGAAACTAGAATGGGCATGAAATCCTTGCAAGATCATGTATTGCTCACTTCTTTCTCTTGTCGCAACCGCAATAACACACTGACATGCTTGACCCAAACAATCCTTCTTTGCTTCTTCCAATTATCCACTCTATTCTGTCCCTGTCAGCTAACCCCATTCTTTTCTTTCTTATTCCACCAGATGTATGCTTATTAAAAACTGTTCAGCTTTCAAAGACATGACTTTTCCTGCCAGAATAATTTTCCTCAAATTTACTGACTGTGTAGTGCATAGTATATGTATAGGCTGAATAAAGGTTTTCTAATAAAAGATTTTGCTGTAAATATGTCCCCAATGCAGTCCGTCTTTCTCAAAACCTGTGTTCCCCACCATTCACTTCATTTCCCTACTATTCATTCACAAAATGTTTGAAAGTAAATATAATAAAGCACCATGTGCTGAAATATTTGTCTGGAATACATACAGACAGGATTTATTGCAGGTTGCCCCCAAATGAGTCAGACAAGACGGCAGAAAACTAGGAAAAAAAAAACAAAAAAGCAAACCAACAACAACGCAAAAGAAAAAATATTTCATCAGATTTTTTCCAGCCAGAAAAAATTTTCATTCCAACCTGGTCAGGATTTGGGAAAAGCACATGTGACCAGAATGAAAATAAAAGGTGCAGATTGAATTGATATTGTTAAGTTTAGGGTATGCTTAGTTCCCAGTAAAGGAAACTCCCATTTTATTTCTGTTTCGATTCAGCCTTCACTGTTATAAATCCATGCGTGGGGTTGAGGTGACGGGAGAGATCATATGAGCCAGCAGTGTGCCCCGGTGACCAAGAAGGCCAATAGCATCCTGGCTTGTATCAGAGATAGTGTGGCCAGCAGGGCTAGGGAAGTGATTGTCCCCCTGTATTGGGCACTGGTGAGGTCGCAGCTCAAAATCTGTGTTCAGTTTTGGATTCCTCACTACAAGAAACACATTGAGGTGTTGGAGTGTGTCCAAAGAAGGGCAGTGTCCTTGTTCTGGCAGGGATGAGGTTAATTTCCCCAAGGATGGGGAGGGGACACAGGTATCCCATGCCATGTGAGCCATGCCCGGGCTGTAGGGGGAGCTGCTGGGGGAGGGGGCAGGAAGTCGCCGCTCGGAGTGGGCTGCGGCGGTGCGGGTCCGGTGGGTGAGCGGCGGTACCATAAACACGTTTGTATATTCCTTTATTGGTGTTATTGTTGTTGTTTTCCTCTTTCCTTTGCTGTTCTGTTAAACTGCCTTTATCTCAACCCACGAGTTTTGCCTTTTTCTTGTGATTTTCCCCCACTGCCATGGGGGTTGAGCGAGCGGCCGCGTGGTTCTTTGTTCCCGGCTGAGGCCAAAACCATGACAGGAAACAAAGCTGGTGAGTGCTCTAGAAAACAAGTCTTATGAGGAGCGGCTGAGGCAACGGGGATTGCTTAGTCTGCAGAAAAGGAGGCTCAGGGGATACCTTATCACTCTCTACAACTACCTGAAAGGAGGTTGCAGCAAGGTGGGTGTTGGTCTCTTCTCCCAAGTAACAAGTGATAGGACAAGAGGAAATGGCCTCAAGTTGTGCCAGGGGAGGTTTAGAATGGATATTATAAAAAATTTCTTCACTGAAAGGGTTGTCAAGCACTGGAACAGGCTGCCCAGGGAAGTGGTTGAGTCACCATCCCTGGAGGTATTTAAAAGATGTGTAGATGTGTTGTGTAATGGCATGGTTTAGTGTTGGACTTGGCAGTGTTAGGTTTATGGTTGGACTTGGTGATCTTAAAGGTCTTTTCCAACCAAAATGTTTCTATGATTCTGTAAGAAGAACACTAATAAGACATCTGTAATGCTATTAGACAACACCATAATAAATGTACCTGATCTTTCTTTTCTCATGTTCAGAATTACAAATTATGGTCATAGTATAGAGGGCATACTCTGGGAATAACACAGCTCAGAAACAGTCCTCACTGCAACAGTCCTCACTAAGTTCCCAGATACTTTATTCTGTCGGGTTGACAAGGGAATTCTTTCTTGTCAGTCTCCTTGAATTGCCTTGCCTTTTGGCTACACAGACCTCAAAGGTTTCTAATGCTGCAGCATGGCTGAAAAGAATCCTCCTGCAGCCTTTCCCACACTTCTCCACATGAAAAAGCACTGTTCTTTAATGTGTTAACTTCAACAGGTCATAACAGCTGGTTTACAAGAGGTGGCTGTATTCAGTAGCTTTGAAATAACTTCAATCTGCTATCAGACCGGAACTGTCCTCTTCGGGTCTAGACGTTGTCTTGTCTGTGGAGGGAAGACTTGAGCACTTTGGTGCAGATCAAGTGAATTGGAAAAATGTTCATACAGCTGTAGCCCCTGCTCCAACGCTACACATGGTCTTCCTCCTGTCTCCAGCAAACCCTTCTGCCAGAGAATGGCAGTGAAGGGGAGAGGGCTTTTCCTCTAAATCTCTGTTGTCCTCCTCTGGGGAAATGTGTTGAGTTAGTTAAATTGGCTTAAAGTCTTTCTTTGAAGCAAATGCACAAAATTACTTGCGCTGTCATAAGCAGATGAATTGAAGCTGGCGGATTCATATGAAAATAAAACAGTTCCTTTTCCCCTAGGAATAAGAGAAATATCCTGTCAGGTCAACTGAGAAGCTCTTGAAGAAAGGTGGAGAGGGAGGAGGAAGAGAGAGAGGGAATTCATTGATAATTCAAGGTGTCACTCTCTGACAGCTCAGGAGCCTGAAGTTACGTGGTTATCCTTGGAAGAGACACATGGTGGGATGCAGTCGTGCAGGACCGCAGTCTGACAGTCAGCCAGGGATGCCCAGAAGCATTTTGCATCCTATGCAATGACCCTGAGGGCAGCATTGGAAACGTAGCATTGAGTCATTATGTTTCAAAATACTGGAAGGATTGCTAAATCAATCTCTTGGAAATTATGTACTATGAGAATTAAAGTTGGCAATCTAATTGATTCAGCAACTCTGCCTTACTTTGAAGTGCTGTCTTCCTGACATGGTTACATGTTACTTTTTTTTCCACTGAAGCCCTTTCTGCATTTCTTCGTGCACTTTTAGTCATATTTAAAGCCACCCCTTTCGCCTTTTCTACTTAAAAAAGAGGTAGAAAATGGCAGCAGAAATTTACACATGCAAAAATAGAAGGAGATAAAAGTTGTAAATTAATACAGTCAGATAGTCTAAGCAAAATATTTGTAAAGTTGAAATGAAAGAGTGGGTTACCTATCCCCATTCTAGCAACCTGTTTCCTGCACTTGGTGGGATCATCTGTTCTGAAAAACAAACTCAGTATTTATTTCTAAGTCTACAATTCCAGTACTTAGGCAGCTGGGCACTCTTGAGTTATACAAGGTTCATTGTTGTGTTGCCATTATTTTCCCATGGGCAAATCCTAGGGTGAGATAACTGATTTCAGTGAGTGTCTCAGCATTTAGCTGGGCTTGCACCAGCTGGTTTAGGCACTGAGGTAGACCTGTACCCCTCAGTCAGAGAGTGGTGTAGACCAGTCTATGTTAAGTTGGATGCTTACCAGAACAGGAGCTGACCACTGTGAAGTTCTTGCTGGGATGTAGGGATAAGAATAAAATAGTGAAGCATGTGGGATATATAAAATTATATTCTTGCCATTTTAATTCTTGTCTGGTAAAAGTTTCCATTTTGTGGTATTGTACTATGGTTCTTAGAAATTTTTGACACATCTTCTGCAGTTCATTTTGTATATGAAGCAAAAGAAATTGTTTTCCACACCTCTTATAAAAGAAGACAGTTTTAATTATATATTAAGAAAAAAGAAATGAAAAAATAGCTAATTGCTTTCCGACAAGTATTGGAGAAATTAATGTGAATCTGTCAGAAACACTGTGCTTTTCGTAACATTTGATATTCCATTAAGTTAAAAATAATGAAGATCCTTCTTGTTTACAAAAGGGCATTTGAATCTGTTAGATATGTGCCTTTTACTTTCTGCATGCTTTTTATATGTTGATAGATTCACTTTGGTATCAGCTCAATCTATCTTTTTTGTAAATGGCAAGAACTTTCTTTCTTTCTGAAGTGTGGTGAGGTTGTTTGTAGTAATCAGCCCAAAGTTAATGATGTGAAGTCTCCTTTTCTCCTTGAAATGCGAAGAATTAGTGTGGTGCTGAGTGGCATTAGCAAGGAGGACCAGGGTAGACTTTGTACTCAAAGCTGGCCACGTAATGTGTTAAGCTTTGCAGTGGGAAGGAAATAGCTTTTTGAGAGTAAGGCAGGGTAATGTGGAATAACTAATGTATTTTAGCAGTCCCATTAAAAATTAGTGAGAGAGAAGGCTCTGTACTTCTTGTTCACAACCAAAGCTGTCCAGAGATGAGCTTATGGTGCTATCTTCTTTTACCTTTCACACGGTGAAAGCTTCAATGACCTGCCTTGTCCTTATAATGCTGAGTGATAAAGTCCAGGATATAATTCCTTCAGGCCATGCTGTACTTGACAGACTAAGGTGATTTTGCAGACATGCCACAGAATTACTTTTTCTGGAGGTTAATAAATGTATCTTTCCTGGTGAGCTGCAGCAACCACCACCACTGCTACACACCCTAGGAACAAACAAAGCAGTTTTAAAGTCCTTGTGCTTTAATTGTTTTAGGAGTGGCCACAGGAAGGGTGAAGATCTAGGTGAATAAGGGAACAGAAAAGAAAAGAAGAAAAGCGGGGCGGATATTCAGTTGTCTGTTAGTTCATTTATTTTTGCTGAACTTTTTTAGGTTTAAGTCAGTATTTATGCCACCCTGTTAGGGCTATGTCTATTTTCAAAGGCATGCTCATTGTGACATATGAAATGCTCTTAGAGCCTGAGTACTTTCCCTTCATTATCCCTTTCTCCATAAATTACAAATAACGGAGTGAGGAGCTAGCTAAGCTACTGGGAAGGAGTTGACACCACTTCCCCGCACACAAACATATTAACCATGTCCACTGCAGTTCAGAACAGCTCCTTGCAGACCTGAATCCAAAAGCGAGCTTCCCTTCCTGAGATGAGTGTGTCACTGTGGCACTAATTGACTGTCTCTTGGCTGCACTGTCTTTCAAACAAACTGAGCACTGCCAGGACAGCACAATGCTGGGGAGGCATTTCTGGAGCTGATCATTTTGGGGACTTTAGTTTCTGTCTGAATTTACTGCTGAACAGCTGGTCCTGGCCAAGAAAGGGAGGAAGAAGAGGAGCGTGGTGGCATAGCCCTTCCTGGAATGGCAAGGTTGGCCATAGTTACACTTGATCACCCACAATTGTGAAGATCCTAATGGTGAAAAATGATACTTTATTTTTTCTGGGCTCTCGTAGCATCAACATTCAGTTTATGTATTAAGATTTACTTTGCCACTTAGGAGCTAATTGGGCAGTGCAAGGGAGCACTGATTATACTGGTAATGGATGTGACAGATGGAAGTAAATGGAAGAGGAGCACTTCTAACTTGCTATTGTAATTATGGCACTGATGACAGATTTTGGCAGGTTATTAAAGTCAAAGAAATAACTGGGTACAGGAAAGATAGCCTTCATTTGTACATATTTGTTCTCATTACCAACTTGTACTGAGGCAGTAAAAAAAAAAAAGATTATTGCCTCAAATGTATGAAAAGGAATACAGAGACTCAGTTCAGGTCATAATGATCAGTTCATTATTCTCTGAGACCCCCATGGAGAAATGCAAGCAAATAGCACAGGGACCTGAGAGCCCCTGAAGAACCATTTTGCGTGTATACCTCATTTAATACTAGTTGTAATCTGGTTTTTGATGTTCACTAAGGTCCTTTTTACAGGAAAGTAGAAGAAAGAGAACAGAGAAATTCTGCTGAAAGAGATTTTGTGAAATCAAGCCTAAGCATATTCAGATGCACTGAAAAGGGAGAGAGCAATATATACAGAGAGCCAATCACATGTGCCTATAATTTACTATGTTTAATTTCACTGAGTGGCTCAGCTGCCTTAGTGACTCAGCTGTAGCTATGCAAATTGAGGTCTGCAGACTAACATATTTGATTTCAGTATGGCTCTGTTTGGCTTACCACCTTGCCATATTTTGGAATATGTAAATTAGAACATGAATGAGTTTCATTTTTCCAGCCTCATTTCGATGCATTTATGGCAGAAGTCTGAAAACATGAAACTGAACCCAGCATAGCAATTGAATATCCATGTTTGTTTTGGACAATGTCTTAAAGCATCTTGGTTTTTTTCTTGGTTAACTTTTATTGCAACTTTCTTCTCTTTGTTGTCAGCCTTGATTTCTTGGGGCTGTGATAATGAGTTAAACCAAATGTGCTGAAAATATCTGCTCCAAAAGTGAACACACTCTTTCATTGAAAATTCAGTGTAGCTCCCCTTGCTCTCCTTGCTTGTCAGATTTTCTGGGAATAGCAGTGGTGAGACTTAATTCATAGGATGACATAATTATTCCCTTGAATTGCTCTCAGCCAGCTTTTGCAGTCCTTCATCAAACAAGAAAGACTGGCTGGCACACCGTTAATGCAAAGCGCCAAGGACTATGCAGTCTGTTTTTAATCAAAATCAGGTATAAAATGTCCAAAAAACATTTCTATTTCTATTTGTTTACTAATAGAATCTTTACAGAAATTCCACTGAATCATCTAAGACTCAGAGAGATAGGATAATCAATTTTTTTTTGCTTTGCCTTGTTTTTCTTTATAAACAATCATTTTTTCCCTTAATGTCATACTGGGATTTTGCTGTAAACAAAGGTCATAAGAAACAAATCTCATGTTTCACACTGTAGTCACTAATTCTGCATGACAAATAATTACAGAGGTGTCCCAAATGAGTGTCAGAAAGTGTATCTGAGAACACCTCATGTAGCTGGGAGGTATGAACTAAGCTACTAACAATAAACTAAAAGTCAGGCGAAGCAAGAAAGCGAGAACATTAAAAAACCATAAATCAAGTTTTGACATTCCCTCAGAACATTCTTGTTCGTTCACCAGGCATTAGCACAGGGAGGGATCCTTCCCCATTTGAAAGTCTTGGCTGAACACTTACAACACAAGAGAGGAATAAAATTCCCCTCTCCCTCTTGCAGTTCAGGATTTTAAACAATTTCAAACGATAGGATGAAACCTTTTCAGTGACTGATTATCTCCAAACCTCCCTCCTCTGTAGCTTATGGCACCTTAACTCTGAGGCTATAGTAAGCCATCTGCAGGCTACTGGTCTGAATCCTGTTTCCCTAAATTCTATTCAATTCTTTTTGGTTTGGGGTGTTTTGGTGTGGTTTCTGTTTTCCTTTCAACACTTATGAAGCCAAATAGCTGAACAGACAGTAATTAATTTGGTTTAACTACATCATCACTGTTTGTCCAAAACAAATTTCTTGAAAACTCTAGTGGAAGCCTACCTCGAGTGCTTGACATAGCCGCAGAGTAGCAATACATGAATTCTTTCTGGGCTCTACATCTCTGAGGTTTTTAAAATTAATGTAGGGGGAGGGGAGTGGGAGAATAAAAAGGAAAGCAGAGAAGATTATTTTGCTATGTTTTGTTTTGAAATCCATTTGTGGTGGTTTTGTTTTTGTTTTTTTTTGTTGTGAGGTTTTTTGTTTTTGTTTTATTTTAATAATCCTGTTTGCTAAAGGCTCTTAGATCTCATAGCTCTACGGGAGGAATTTATATAAGCTGGAGACTCCAGGTCGCTGGCAAATTTACACCTTTCCACCTCCCATAATACTATGGTCTATCAGCTGAATTTTGTTAACTGGGTTTGCTCCATGAAACTGAACACCTCCTGCTTCTCCAACCAGTGAGCACTGAGCATGAAAATGTCTTGAATCACAGAAGTAAACTTTTGTCCATGGTGAAATAGATAATTTAAACAATTATCATGCTGGAAATACTACATCCTCGATAACAGTGGTCTCTATGAGATAAGCTACTTTCCTTTTTAGGAAAGTTTCTACTTTCTGAATGATGGTTTGTCTAAGCATGATGTGGCTGTGTGGAATATACAAGGAGAGAAATGCTTTCACTGTTACATACCTAAAAAACAACTACATTCACTCACATGGTAGAAAAACATTCATGTTTTAAACAGAGAGCAAGTATGGGAAATGTTGGTCCCAAAGACACGTATTAGGGAAAATTAGGAGAAACTGAAAAGGGACAGGTAGAATGAAAGTACCACTTCAGGCTTGGTTGCTGTGATCTGCTTTAGAGCAATATAATGACATGCACAAAAGAATAATAAATATATATTTTTCATTTATTCATAGGAGAGCTATGCTCCAGCAGGCTACTGTATTTTATGTCAATGCATTTCAGTATATAACAAAGAACAGCAACTGTTACTTTCACAGAATCATAGATATTGTAAAAGATGAACAAGACCTGTGAGCATAGTTTTAATCACTATGTGGCCATGGGGTTTTCACCTGCAGCAAACAGAAACTGGGATAGCATCAGTCTCCCAGGTTTGAGGACATGCATTGTGATTATCTTAAAATGAAGAAAACTTCGTATGATGAGCTGTTTCTTTTCTTTTCAGATTGTATTTAATATTGCATAAAGTTATGTTCTGTGGTTCCAAGTGTGTTATAAGACTATAATGCATTCTGACAAGTGTATTTTCTTCTGTCAGAGTGCTTCTGGTGCATTGTCTTTCTCTTTATTAAAATTTCTTGTGTTATGTGCTGTTCTTGATGAATAGTTCTTGACACTGTTCTTGTTCAAAATACTGAAATGAAGTGAAAAATGATGATTTAAAAGTGCATAGACATCTTGAAAACAGCAATCACAGAAATATAATGTTGCTGAGGTTGAAAGGAACTTCTGGAGATCATGTAGTCCAACTCCCTGTTTAAAGCAGGGTCAGCTACAGCAGGTTGCTCAGGGTCATGTCATGTCAGATTTTGCATATCTCCGTATGTCCAAACTCCACAACCTCTCTGGGCACCTGGGTCAGTGTTCAACCACACTCACAGAGAAAACATGTTTTCTCATGTTGAAACAGCTTTTTCTGTATTTCAATTCATGTGTCCATTGCCTCTTTTCCTGTCAGTGGGTACCACTGAGAAGAGTCTGGCTCCCTCATTTTCATTCCTCACCATCAGGTATTTATACACATGTATAAAAGCCTCCTGAGCCTTCTCTTCTCTTGGTTGAATAGTTGCAGTTCTTTCTGCCTCTCCGTATATGGAAGATGCTCCAGACCTTTAATCATATTCATGGCCCTTCGCTGAACTCTTGGCAGTTCAACCCTTTGTCTAGTTGGTACTTCATAAGTGGATCTAGAAGGATGTTATGGGAGACATTGTCAAAAGCCTTACTAAAGTCCAGATAAAGGACAGCCACTGCTTTCCTGTTCACCAAGCAAGTCATCCCATTGCAGAGAGCTGTCAGGTTGGTCAGGGATGATTTCTCATTTTTCAAATGCATGCTGACTACTCCCAATCACCTGTTTTCCTTCAGGTGTTTGGAAACAGCTTACAGGGTTTTGCCCCAACGCTTTGCTGGGGATCAAGGTTCCCTGGGTCCTCCTTCTTGCTCTTTTTGAAGACAGGAGTGACATCTGATTTCTTCCAGTCTCAAGAACCACCACCCTCCTCTGATCGCATAATTGCTATCACCTATCAAAGAGGATTAAAACTGGCCTCATAATGATATCAGCCACCTGCCCAAGCAGTTGTGGGTGCATCCTATTTGTTGGCTTATACATAAAAATGTCTAATTTGTTTGTATGGTCCCTAACCTGATCCTCCCACATTGAGACTTAAGTCTTCCTTGCTCTATGCTTTCCCGCTGGTCATAGGCATGGGATTCTTGAAAGCAAATCTGATATGTGAAGGGATAAGCAAAGAAGGCAATGAGTACCTTGAGCTCTTCCATGTCCTCTGTCACCAGGTCCCTTGCCCCATTCAGCAACAGGTCCATGTTTTCCTTCATGTTCCCTATGCTGCTGATATACCTGTAGAAACCCTTGTTGCCTTTCATATCACTTGTCAGGATAAAGCCCAGGTGGCTTTAGTTTTCCTAGCCCCACCCCTGCACTCTTGTACAGTGTCTACTTATTTCTCCTGGTTACCTGTCCCTGCTTGTAGTTCCTGTATGGTTCCTTGTTATGTTTGAGCCTAATCAGGAAGTCCTCATTCATCCATGCAGACCTCGTGCTACTTTTGCTTGATTTCTTGCTCATGGGGCTCTTGAGCTTAAAGTGATCCTTGAAAATCAACTCATTCTCCATGACCACCTCCTATGGGATTCTTCCAAGCGCATCCCTGAACAGGCTGAAGATTGCTCTCTTGAAGTCCAGGGTTGTGATCCTGCTATTTGTCTTTTTTCACTCCTCGAAGGTTCCTGAAATCCAGCCTCCCTTGACTGCTTGCAGTGCATGCTGTCCGTACACCCCTGATCAATTCTCCTTGTTTGTAAGTATCAGGTCCAACAGAGCACCTTCCCTCATCCACTGTTCAGTCACCTGTGTTAGGAAGTTATCAATCAATTAACTTCAGATACCTGCAGGACTGCTTGTACCCTGCGGTGTTGTCCTTGCAGCAGATTATCTGAGTGGTTCAAGTCCTCTGTGAGGACCAGGGCCTCCAAATGTGAGGCTTCTTCCAGCTGGCTGAAGAAGCCTTATCTTCTTCTTCCTGATCAGTCAGTCTGTAACAGACACCCACCATAATGCCGCAGACATTGGTTTGCCCTCTAATCCTGACCCATAAACTCCCAGCCAGCTGACCACCTGCCCGAGGCAGACCTCCATGTGTTCCTGCTGCTCTCCCACATTCAGGGCAAGTCCCTCTTCTTGCAATCCCACCCTATGCTTTACAAAAGGCCTATACCCATCCATTGCAGCACTCCAGCCATATGAGTTTTCCACTGCGCGTCTGTGATCCCAGTGAGACTGTAGCCCTGTGGTGCACACAGACCTCCATTTCCTTCTGTTCGTTCGCCATCCTGCCTGCATTAGTGTGCAGGCACTGCAGAGAAACACCTGGTCATGCTGATTTCTTAGATAAAATGTGAGAGGTTCCTTCACAATGGTCTCTAATTATGGTGAAAAAAAGTGAAACAAATTGAAAACGGATTTGTTTTTCCTTTAGTTTAGAGGGTTACTCTTGGATTTTACTTATTGGCATGTATTCCAAATGATGCTTTGAAAGTCATTCAAGTTATTTCAGGGACATTAATTAAGCTTTCTCTTTGTCTAGATAGAATATATTCAATAAATCATAAGAGAAGTAACTGCCTGCTTGGCAGTCTTCAGGGGAAACCAATTTTGGTAATTATATATATATGTATATTTTTATCCATAACACACACACACACACACACACACATACATACATCACAATTACAGAATGGTTTGGATTGGAAAGAACCTCTGGAGGTCATCTGCTCCAATCCCCTGCTCAAGCATGGGAATCTAGAGCTATATACACATAAAAGTATTTATATATCTTTATTCTGGCTTCTGATGAAGATACTTACATGGCTATTGCACTTAAATTTGAGAAATAAGTGATAAGGAATGAAAGCACTTGAACAGATTATGACTAAAATTCTCATCCTACAGAAAACCTACTAGCAACATTAGGGAAAAAAATCATTAGGTTAGTGGTAGAAACAGGAGTAGTATCTTGGTCTAAAGTGATTTACACAAAACATCACCCAGACTGCTGACGGATTTATCTTGTGTCTCTGATTTTTCCTGAGTAATGTCCTTCTGTATTTCAGGAATGGAAATTACATCATGACTCCCTGAAGAATAAAGAAGCCAATAAAAAGCATAGACAATGAATAAATGAAAGAAAGAATGAATTTCTAGTGACCTCTGTAGACGTTCCCTCAGATTTATGAAAATCCTTCATCTGCTGGGTTCAAGATCTTAATTTAAAGGAGATCTAGGAGCTATAGCAAATGTTAGAGAGATACAGAATACAGATACAGGAGTAAATGGTTATGAAACCTATGTATCTAATTGGAGTGACAGGAATGTAGGGAATTTTTTCATGTGGAATTTTCTATAAATAAAGCTTTACAGAAAATGAAAAATATGGGAGTAAATTTTATGACACAAAAGGCACAACATATGTCTTCGAAATAAAAATCTTAAGTCAAAAAAAGACAAAATCACTATTGTTTTAGCACATTTAGGAACAGAACAGACCTAGATTTACAAATTCCTCAGAGACATCTTTTTCAGGGCTTTTATTGCCTTATAATGTAATAAGCTTTCTCAATCAAGTTCAGTGTCTGACAGGATCTAGGTTTTTGATTGAGTAGAGAAACCTGAGATTCTGGGAAAACAACTAGATAGCTTCTGCACTAGTTCTTTGAAGGTGGTACTAAATTATCCAAAATGGTTGCTTTGAAAGCTCCTAGGAAGAACTACAGAAAGTTCTTTTAATACTGCATGACTGCAAACGAGAGGGCAAATGTCATTCAGTATCAGTAAGTGCAAAATAGTACACACAGGAAAAACTAACTTTATCTTCACTTCATAAGGTGCTCTAATTACTCTTTACCTTTAAGAAAGAAACCATGGGTCGATTATGAAGAGTTTTCTGAGGAACAGCTGCAGAGACAGTTGAAAGGACTAAGAGCACTTGGGAAAGGTTCTTGGGAAAGGAGAAGAGAACGCTTAAGTGAAGACTACCATGAAATGCTGTATACACCTGCGGGTCCTACAAGCCTAGGACAAAAGCTTCAGTTGTCAGGCTGTGGAGATAAAGAGTTTGGAATAGTGCTTGGGCAAAGTAATGGAGGACAGCTATGTTAAGTATTAAGTGTCTGGATGTATCTATACTTTTCCAACTGTTAGAGCCTTGGAAGATGTATCTTATGCCTCTCCATGTAAGCCACTTTTTATTTAAGCCTTTTCCCAAAAATCATGGTGGTCAGAGGCAGGGTACAATAAAACATCTAGTGTTCCTATTCACAATGTCTCCAGAACTGTTTTACCTTACATTTTGAATTAGGAAATTCAGTATTATCTTCTCAATCAAGAGAAGGCCAGCTGCCACATCATCACCACACTTTTTCCCCTCTTCCAAGATGAAAAGTCTGTAGGTTGTCCTGCAGGGATGGGCATGCTTGTCCTCTTCATTTTCTCAAAAAATGAGGTGGGGGACTAGAAGTATACCTGTGAATAACTCCTCCTTTCTGGAGAAAAAAAAGGAAGGGCACTAAGTTTGGAAAGCACAGCAAAACATAAACCAGTACCTCAGCTATATATAAGGAAGTACCCAGGAGGAAAATATCTGTTACTGCTTCAGTAGGTTCTTGTGATGACAAAAAGATGAGATTTCAAGCATTTTTTATTGGGAAGGCCGTTTCCTTCCGTGGCTTCGAAGCTATTAGTTTACAAATTCCTTCCCTAAAATGTCACATTTCTTTCTGAAATGGATGTGATGTGTGACATTGTCTGGTTGGGCTTTTCTGTATTATGATGGAGTACTTCATTTAAGGTAATTGCATCTTTTGATGTACTGTGATTTTGCATAATTTTATTAACCACGGAGTAAACCCATGGAATTAAAAAAAAAAAAAAAAAAGAAACTTTGTGAGTGCATCTGACTGCTAATGTTTTCTATGGAAGTTATTGGTATTTTGAATATGATATCATGCCTGCAATGTTTTGCAATAGAGATTTGTATTAAAATTGTGTGGATTGAGTGCCATACAGCAAATGAAGACTTGATCCACTTCAATGCAGATTTTAAAGTGGTAATTAAAGAAGTAATTTTTCTGACCTGCTCATCTGAAAAATAAACCCCAAAAATATTCTGCGTGGGGGCATTAGAGTACTTAATACAATACCACACCTAGGTGGTTGTTCTGCAAAGCAAATGGTGAAATAGCTCTTCAAATGCAAACTTTGCAGAGGGAACAATTTTTTAAGCTCTTCAAAGAGTATCTCTGGGTGAATAATAATGAGAAGGACTAGTGACTGCTTAGTCAGTTAGGGCAAGAGTGTAGTGAAAATAAGTAAAACAATTGCAGTTCCCCATGTCTGTAGTGTCCTTGCTGGCATTTTGATATTTCATTCCTATTTTGCGCTAAACAGTCCTAAGAAATGAAAACCAAGTTCTATAGTGCACAGCCTCTGCAATACATAAAAGACAGAAAAATCTCCAAATGTTGCTACAAAAAACCTTAGCACTCTGAAATGCTTTAAAAATGTATTTTCCTGGCAAAACACTCACTTTTTTTTCATTGTTGGTCTTTTTACCCCAGAGTCATGCACTGCATAATGACACCTCTAAGAGCAAAATTATGTCCCCAGGAGACTGTTATTCTTTGCAAAGGAAAGTCCCACTTAGTTTGCATATATATTACCCCTTTACACCATCTATGCATTTGGGGCATCTGCATTGGGAAATCCCACAGGAGTATATCCTGAGCATTTTAAAAACAATGCCTAGTGAAAATAAAAAAGGGTAGATTCAGTACATATTTTTTAAGTCTCTAAAATCTCTAACCCTTTAGAAATCCAGTTTATACCTTACATTATCTCCTGTGATAGGCTGCATCCCATATATAACACCTTTGTGCACATTTGGCAATAACCCTCTGAAACAAGTGGCTCTTCCCCCGCCACAGCTTTGCAGCAGAGTGCTAATCCACCCAGGCAGACAGTGCACTCACTTTCAAGAATCTTAGCATCTAGAGTAAGCAGCACAATTTCACACCACTAGAAAAGAAATTGGTTTCTGCACATGAAATCAGGTCATTTTCTGTACCTGCTGTATATACACTTGGCTGTGTTTGCAGCAATAGCTTGATAACAGAGATACTGAAGTGTATCAAGCTGGAAATAAAACAAAACTCCCTGAAGCGCTGTGGTTAGTATTACACACGAATAAATAAAATTTAACTGAGAAAAAAAATAGGAAGATGCCATGGCTACAGTTGAAAAAGTATTTTGTTGTGACAAAGGCATAGATGCTGGAGATCTAGTTTTAACATTGATTTAGAAGACAAAATTATACAGATTAGTTATGTGCAGTTTCATAAATATTTAAGTGTTCAAGTGCAGTAGCAGTTCCTGTCTATAATTTTGCCAAATAAATTAATATAAAAGATATACAAATGCACTGTATAGCCCTTGGCTGGCTTCCTAGTGAAAATCTTGGACCTTCGAAATATTGTAAATTCTGAAGTCTGGGAAAAAGAGTTATTGTTTTGAGACCCTTACAGTAAGGCCAACCTGCGTGAAATTATAGAGTTTCATTGCGTTGGATGGGTTTTCTTCAGCTGCCATTCATGGATTCATGAACATGAGAGGCTTGGCAATGAATTAATAAGAAATTACGTTTGCAGACAACAAAAAGAACCACAAATATACATCAAATGCTGAGTTTGACAGTCTTGCCTTCCAATAGTAGATCAGATCTTTTGCTATACCAATCGTCAGTTCTCAGTGAAACTATTCCCACTCCCAGTGAAATGAGAAAAGTGAATGTATGTCAAAATTTGTTTTTCTTTTCTTGTCTTCATTAGTGCAGTATGTTGTGCCACTTTGTCTTCTGCTTTGTCCTAAATTATATGTTCAATGTTAAGAAACAAATCTTGCTGTAATATTCATCTCAAAATAGAGAATAGTTTACGTGGTCATCTGTTTATGACAAATAGTAGTTAATTATCACCATACATTTCATTGGTGTTTAATGGTGTGAAACAGATACTCCTAGTTGTCACAGAAAACGAAGCAGAGGCTGGAACATGAAGATTTAACAAGGCTAGAGCAAGTGTCGAAAGGCCTGAGATTTGTACTCCACTGATGCAGCCTTCCTTATCTAGCAAATAGCCTTTGTAACATTGCCCTTCATTTCTTATTCTCATTTTTTGCCTCATAACACTTTGCAAATTCCATACCATAATATAAGAAAGCAAATTCTCTCTGGGCTCAGTGAAACTGCTCAGAACTTGAGACTAAGTATTTTGTGCTATTTAAGGAAGGAACTTTCTCACAATTTGCTTTCCATATGAAATTAAAGAATAGCTGCAGTTTATTACAGTACTGATGTCTTCACCAGTTAAGTGTCTAATCTAAAGTTATACAATATTGAATTTCTTCTCACTACTGTATTGAATTTCTCCTTACTTGTATGTGCATATAGTAAATCAGAGTCAAACAGGTAATTGCTAGAGACTTTTTATCATCCCATTCATATACTTCGAAGCAGCTAGAATAAATTGCTATATATGTGTTGAGGATGATTTATACTGTTTGAAAGCATGTTGCAAATAATTTCCAAATAATTTCCCCAAGCTCCACCTAATATCCAAAATAGCAAAGTGTCCAGGCATGTTCGTGTTAACACATTATAGCTTGCCAGCTGCAGGAACTGCTGTGAAAAATCCCTGTATTATTAAAATCCAGGTCAGAAGGGTTTTATAATCTCAAAAGGAATAGCACATTGACCTAAATCTAACAGCTTAGTAGCAACATAGTATCTTGAATGTTTAAGACACCTTGGATTTTAAGGAGAATTAAGGTCTTGCTGTTAATCCTATGTATTTTCCTGTTCCAAACTGGCAGACCAAACAGTTCATTTGCCAATGGAAGAGCAAGACTGCATGCAGTAAACAATGACAGTGACCAGAAGAAGACCTTTTGGCTCAGGAATCTGACCAGTACCAGAGAGAGAAATGAGATAATCTATTTTTATTAAAATTGGAGGGCTCCATTTGTGGTGAAGAAATTATTAAATGGAATAATCAATGATAGTTCTTTAGACACCCATGTTTGTACACCTGTACGTTTGTTACTTCTAGAAAGAGAGAGTGTTAGGTCTGAGAATGATGTCAAATTGTCACATGGCTAGCTGAGGACAGTTAGAAAATATTATAATGAATTATATCCACCGTTTTTTTTTGCCCAGCTTGGGCAAAATCCGACCATTGCGTTGCACTGATTTGAGAGCAGAGCAAGGAACAAGTTTCCTTTTCTCTTTCATCACACAAAATGCCCAAACCCCTAACACGATACATGCTGATTTTGCACTTGTGGCTGCTGGTGAAGAAGGTGGACAAAGTATCCTGCATCATCATTTGTGCCCAGTAATCTCACTTACAGCTTTTGCTCCTCCTTCCTACTGCGCAGAGAGTGAACAACAAAATGGAGACCATACACTGCTCCTTTTGGAGCAGCAGTGGGGACTGATCATATATGGGTTGCACTATGCTATGCTATGACCGTGCTGGCACTCTGCATGGGCATCTGCCCTTCTGGTCATCTGTTGGTGTTCTCTTCTGACATTTTATTTGGTCTAAGTGGGTTATGTGTTGTTGTAATATACAGATAACAGATGCAGTAAAGGCAGAAACTATTAAGATTTGAAGTATCAGATTTTGTATTTGAAAGACTGTTGTGGTAAAATAAGTCGTGGGCGAGAAGTCGATTTAGTTGTTATCTCTGATAAAGCTAAGTCTCACTAAAGGCAGTTACTTAGGATTTAACTCCAAACATCTTAATTTAAAGTTGAAGCAAGTACTTAAGCAGCTATTTGAAGATTAAACTTGCTACAGTGCTTACCTGAGTGCGTGTGTATGCATTTGGTGCTCTGCTATAAGCTATGTTTCTGAGAGCTACTTCCCCCTTAAATAAGCTGAAGGGGAAACTTCCAGGGAAAGCTGACCATTTTTTCACATAAGACATATTCAAGCAAGTGATACAGAGGAGCTCTGTTTTAACAGAGATGCCAAGAGACAAAAAATATATCATGATTATCAAAAAAGCAAACTGTATTTATGTTACAGTTTATAGGACATGAAACAGATGCCTGGGACACAGGGCTTCTGCCATTCTTTTTCATTTTGGCCTTGGTTGTTTCTGTAGCTCCCAAGCAGCAAATAAAGCTGTCATACAATAGCGTACCATTCAACATTAGGTGTGTCACACTCTGCCCTGTATGGAGTTAAAGCACTGAGTGATCAACATTTTATATATCACTACTAATTTGTGATAGCAGCAAGCACAGAACATGTACCGCAAATTAATACACTGAAATAGAATTACTATAAATAAGAAAAAATAAATCCATGGATGAGACTGTATTGCTAGGCTGCAGTTCTCAGGTCAGAAGAGTCACCCAGAGACAATATTTTGTAATCAGTATTCACTCTGACATTTCCCATCATTCACACTGCATCTATCTTTAGCCAAACAAAATTACTTTAAAATAAAATGCCAATTTCTATATTGAGTAACAATAGTGTGCACCAAGCTCTAAAGTTTAAAATGAAGTCTGTCCAAATTTTGCAAAGCTACCCAATGTATTTATACAGAATACTAGGGAAATGTTTAGAAAAAAAGGAGTATAGCACACTCCTTGAGAAAGTAACAGCTTTCTCAAGGAAAAAAAAAAGGTAGAAAAGAAAATAATCAAGACATTTTAAATGAAAACAAAATGGAAATTTAGATTGAGTTGGTGGCTGTATGGAGATTATAATTCTTTGATAGTTTCAGTAAGAAAGCAAAATTCAGGATCAAATATCTTCTATTTATGTAAAGGGTGTTGCTTTACGTATCTGCATATGGAGGTGAATGGGACATATTCACAGTAAGGCAAAATTACACCAAATAGTGCTGTTTAATTGGCAGAAATGATTGACATCTTTTTTCGTGAGTTCTGATTTGGTGTCTGTTGTTTGGGTTTCATCTTTTCTTTCATTTCCCTCTGAAACCTCTGCTAAATTTTCAACAGTAATCATATTTAAACCAAGAGGGATGTGGAGATTAAGAGATCTTTATTGTTCTACCAGATGGTACTAATGTGCATATATACTAAAAAAAGAACTAATAAAAGAAAAGCAGGAGAGTTTTTTAGCTTCTTTACCACCCAATATCACCTAAACAAATATTTGATTAATCTCTTAGTATTTATTAGGTGTGCAAATAAGAGAATAGGTAGTTTAATGATTGCAGTCATAGATATAAAAGGCATTTTAATTGTGTCCCTGAACCACCCTAAAAGGGAATAGGCTAAGGCTTGGTTTTCATTTCAAGATGATTAAATTTATGCAAAACATTAATTTTTTACCATTTGGTCTGTTTTATGTAGGGTCCCCTAGGTAACACATTTAAAATTATGCTTTGGCTGTTTACATGAAAATGAATACAATTTGACAGAAAGTAAACCTCAAAGAGAAAAGAATTCGTATTTGGGCCAATTATGCCAAATATAATGAAAGTAAGATATATGGATTTAACATTTCCTTATGAAAGTGGAAAAGGAATTAGATGTTTTCCTTAAAACAAAGTAGAACAAAATCCATTGTAGATCAGAGACTGACCCATCTACATTAACAGCAAAATTTCTGTCATCATTCAGAACAATAGGGTAAAATGAGGAATTTGACTTCTTCCTCTTCAGTTTGTTTTCTCAGGTAGGCATTTATTTAACATGAAGTACTAGTCCAGGCCATGTTGCAACTCAACATGTAACCAGTCACTGGAACATCATTCAAGTTCTGAAAGTCTTCTAGGAAGAAGTGTTTGATTTAGTATCACACATCAGCTGTCTTCTACAACATTGTATAACCATGCAAAATTTAGTCAAAGCTTTGCGCTGACTGATCTTTGATTTTTGTTGTTTATTATAGATACTCAGAACTGCAATGTTGAAATACAATATACAATATTCAAAGTGGATAAAATAATATTTTTCCATCTTTGGTGATTAAAATGTTAAACAGATAACAAATTAGTATTAACTCTCAGCTACACCATCTTATCTGTGACACTGTAATTAAAGCCCACACCTGCAGAAGTTTCCAGCTAAGTGTTCAGTATCCTCCCTTCTACAAAAGTGAGAACACCCTAAAAGGCATTTGGCATTTTCAAGTCCAGGACTTCCAATCTGGTCCAATCTTTGAATTACCTTATTTCTACAAGAGAAATTAGATTCCATTCTGCCTTTAAGAAGCTGATTAATATATGTGTGTATTTGTACCCATTGTACACAAATGTACATTGTGCACATACATATGTCAATGTATATGTGTGAAAAATGTGTGAGGAGGCTCTGACTCTTTCTGCATTACAGTTATCTTAGCACAGTTTGCAGTAAAAATGTGTGTTAACGGTTCCTGATTGTTTTGTGTATATTTGATTTTAGACACTGCCTTTTGATTTAATAAATATTTCCTATAGTTTCTAACTATATTTTTTTAGTCCTTTGGGGTTTTAAGATATTAGATACGCATGTATGAAAGCATTATCTGTATATGGAAACTAGGGACAAATGTTCTTAATCTCTGCAATCTCATTTTATGTGCTACAGCATAATTAGAATTCCTGTTATTGTTAAATGCTTTATTATGTGGTTGTATAACAGCAGTGCTTTGAAAATTAGGATCTAACTGAGACCTGGGAGCCCTGATAGGGAATTTTTTATGTCCCTGGCTTACCTTCATTCCTATTCAGAAATGCATATGAGGAGCTGGTTAACTTTAAATCCAGCAAACTTATTCACCTGAAAAGTCCCCCTTTTTTTTCTTTTCTTTTTCTTTTTTAAGACTTGATATTCTTTGAATTAATCCGAGTGACTCTGTGATCTCACAAAAACTACTGGTGGCCTATCAGAGGCATGGCCAAAGTGACAAAGGGCAGCAAGCAGTGACCCCTCTTGGGATTTTGCATGGGTGCAAAGACACTCACAATACCCCAGCTTGCATTTTTGGTGATTTGGAGTGGATTGAAATGCTTGAGAGATGGGACCTGGCCTATGGGAGTGCTTGCAGCATGGCGGCTGCCATGTTTCTGCTGGAGGAGGATAATGCGTGCCCAAACATGGTGCAAGCACAACTTGGGAGATCACTTGCCTGCTTTCCACATCAGCCTCCCCTGCCTCACGCTTGCCACCACCCCACCCCTTTTGGGGAGCATGGATGGCCAGCTGGACCATGCTAGCAGCTGGTGATTTAGTTAGGCTGGGTGAGTAGAAACCAGGGGTGGAAACTGCTGAGCTGCAGTTGGAGAAGGCGGCTAGAGTGGAGCATGGCAGACTGTAAGGCTGGTACTACTTCTCCTCTTTGCTTTTGTATGCCTGTGTGATTTGCAACATATTGGTCTGAAAGTTTGTCCAGGCTAGAAGAAGTGGGATAGGAGCAATTTATATTGGGAAATGTGGGTTAGGAGAAGTGGCGTAAAAGTGTCTTTCATGTCTCTAAGACCTAGTGCTTGAGTAAACCAAGCCTGTAGCTTGCAGCAAAAGTAATAAAATATGCAACCTGTGCCTTTGGACAGAGGCTGAAGATGAAGATGCACTGGAGGAAAACACAAATAGAAGCAAGATGTAACTTCCACTGCCTTTCCCAGGTTTGGTAAGAGTACTTTCCTTCTCCTTAATTCTTCTGATAAGAGGATTGTGCTGTGGGTGGGTGCTTGCAAAGCACAGGGTGCATGAAAACCACAAGCAGTTCAGAGGCTGAGCTGAGCCATGTCCTGATTTATTTTCCTGTGTGATCAGGGAATAGAATTATAAATTCAGAATTGTCTTGAGTAAGGAGGTGGGGAGAGGTTTTTTTACCAAAGGGTGATCTTAATAAAAGATCAGTAGGAATACTAGATCTCATCAAAAAAGTAGTTAAGTCTTCTTGTAGCCAAAAATTTCAAAAGAAAAACTGGCTTAATTGTCTTGCATGCTCTTCACAAAGAACATCACGCACGTTTAGAAGAATGCATGGGCGAGAGTGGAGCCAGGCTGCTCCTATAGCAAAATCTGAAGAGATGATTGGCATTTCCTCAAGTGAGGAGTAGTAACATTGAGCATTATTAATAATGTTATAATTGTCATTGGCACTCAGTTCTTAAACTGATAACACTTATGTTACCAATTAACAAATGGCATTTATAAATACAAAGTAGTTTTGGTGTGGAGTTGTTTTTTTTGTTGGCTTTGTGGTGGTTTGTTGTTTGGTTTTTTTTTTAAAAAACTTTCAATCATTGGTCTTCACTTGTATCTAATTAAGACAAAGAACACCATATTTGAAAAGAACTATTTATCTAATTTTTTTTTTGATGGCTGAAGGGTAAGCAAGAGAAATACTTGTGATTGTAGTAACAAATCGTAAATTTGTAACACTTGACTAAAGAAAATAATGACTTTTACCTAATGGTGAAAAGAGTGATGGGTTAAAACAATATGCTATTGAGAATGGATTGTTCTTTACAGTATGGTTTTGGAGTGAATTTTCAGTATTTATTCCTGCATGTCATGTCTCTTCCAGTTTTAGTTATAAAACATCACCTACAGACATCACAGACTGAGTGTATTAACTACATTTACAGCAGGAAGTTCAGTTACTATCAAAGACTGTGGAGGAGTTAAGGCACATCCTTGTTTTGTCCCTTGATGATATACTGAACGTTTACAAACCTGAAGGAATGGTTTTAGAAGACTCATAAGTACATCACAGGAAATATGTTGTGGGATAAGACACATCCCACACATCCTGCCTGCTTGGGACATGCATTTCTTAGGGAAACTTGAAAACTTTTTTGTAAAAATATTGCTTAGTCTAAATTACTAAATACTCTTTAATCAACAGTTGGAATTTATTCTCGTGTTGTTGGCTATTACCATTTATATAGACAGGCATAGACATATGGATAAATAAAAGGAGAAATATTTCATATAAACGAGACGGAATCAAATCTACAATTTAGAAAATAACTATGAATGGGTTTAGATCTCTTCTTTACATGATTTTGGTGCCTGACTTAGCAAAAATGGCAACTGCTTTACAAATAGGTTCATAAACTTGGGCCCACATCTGGAATTTTTCTTCCTAAAATGTGAGCTTGAGTCAGTGTTCTATATAGAAGGATGGGCAAACTGTGGTCCTGAACTCTTATTAATAATTCCTTTCTCATTTCCGTTGAGTTAGTAGATAAGTATGCCCCTCCGCAGGTTTGTTGATGTTAATAACATTGGAGGGTTTGGATTAAGTGAATATGAAAAGACATAAAGAATTGGCAGTTTTGTGACTTGATCTGAAATTCTATTATTTCGTATTTTTTTAAATTATAAAATTACTATGATTTTATAATTGTCAGATGAGATATAACTCTGGAAAAAATAGAAATACACATTAGGTAGTAAGTTACATTTTGTCTCAGTCAAATTATCAAAATATCTTTGCATGAATGCATAATCTTCATTGCACATTGCTTTTTGTTGTTCTGTGGCTGTTAAGATCAAAATAGTATAGATCTAAAGGCAAAACTTTTTATTTTATGTTGAAGCCACACTCATAAAACTGTTATTATGGCAAAATATTTTGTACAGAGGCATCTTACATTGGAATATAATTTGTGCGCTTTTCTGGGTGATGTCTTTCACAGTGTTTTAGAATGTTTTTGCTACTTTATGCTGTGTTTCTGCTTGAGTTGGGGGTTTCCAGTTCAGCTTGTTCAGGTGACGCCTCCTAGAACAGCAATGGCTCTGGCTGTTTTACTCTGTTAGACAAGCACTGCTGAAAATGTAGGTTATAGCTTTATGTTAGGTAAATGAGATGATTTCTTAGAAGGTCTAGGACTCCAAGGAGCTTTGGGTCCAGATAATAGATACCTGAGGCACAGAAAACAGAGGCTGCACTGGCTATTTTTAGGATCTCTATGAAAGATGAGATCAAGTCAGTCTACCTGTAGTCTTGCCTTCACTTGCCATTTTACACCCTATTTGGAACTGCTGGAGAGCCCACAAAACAAGAAAGGTCAGGAGCTATTGATACAGGACTTAAACCTCATGTGACAGCTGTGATCAGATATAACGTCACCTTCTTTTTTTAAGAAAAAAATGTCAATTAATTCAGCTCTCTTTTAAAGATACTTACAAATTGTTTAGGCACTCACACTGATAACTATACATAATCATCTACCAAGGCTGGGAACAGGAAGAGGTACGTCTCACTGGAAAGCTGGTTCACGTAGTAGTAGTCACGATCTAGTCTCTACTGTTTTTGTTTTTGTCCTTCTTTCTGTAAATGCCTTTCTGCATGTGCCTTTCTGCTGGTTTTGGGTCGTTCTTGTAGAAGCCTAAAGGCAAGTCAGGTGTACCTTTTCAGTTCTCCTTTTTTTTTTTTTTTTTTTTTTCTTTCCCCAGATACAGACACAAATGTTTGGAAGAATATAAAGTTCTGCTTTGATAGTGTGCATTTGTTAACATTTTATGGGGTGGTTTGGGGTGTGGGTTGTTTTCTTTTTCCATTTCCTTACTGAGTGGTAGTATTAGAAATCAATCCAGAAGGTTTTCTTCTTTTTGAATGATAGATAAACTCCTATTTTTAAAAGCTTTTTAGTTGAAATTTGATAGGAGTCAGTAGATGACTAATAATTCATGGTATTTATTTGCTAAGCACATCTAGATTCAGGAGCTTTCCCCTCACATCCATTATAGACTGCATTTCCACTAATCCCCAAACAGACCTGCAATAGTAGAAAGCAAACTCAGCCTTCCAGACTTCTCAAAATTGCTTTTGCATGTAGGGACCCAAACGGATTATCTGCAACACTGCAAAGAATACCACCGATATTTATTATATTTGGCTGAGTTCAGATTAAGCTAATTTCTTATTTTTAAAGTTGCTACTTGTCTAGCCTAGCAAAACAGAGGGTTAAATTCTTGATTATAAATTTGGAAAATGTGTCATATAAAAAAGTCAGTCCCCCTTAGATGGAATAGGGCATGAACTGTCTGGCAGGGTGTGGGGGCAGAAAGTGTGATGAAAACTACATTTTCTTATCCTTCTTGAATTTGTGTTGGAAACTTTTTTTTTCCCTCTCTCTCATGTCTCCTTCCACAGGAGTCCTCCTGGTTTTACTGCTGGGCCATCTGAATACAGCAGGAGGCAGAGCCCACTTTCCATCTGCTCTAGCAGTTCACCTTCATTCTTCTCCGAGCATCACTCAGCAAGTTTCTCGTAGCTTAAAGACCCTTTCTGCTGTCAACAATATTTTCAAGACTGTCCCAACACTTTATAAATCATGAGAGAGATTCACCTTATTTGTATTAAATTGCCAACCTCTAGCTTCCCATTTGTTCTCTGTGTAGCTCATGTGTGACAGTGACCATAAAAATGCCGTATCTGTCATTTGTATTAGGTTTCTAAAATTTCCTACTCCTCTTTTCCTACCAGTCCTTGTCAGGAAGTCATGAAGTTATATTTATAATCCCGGCCAAAAGTTACTAACTGAAATTAAAATGAACTATTAGCACAATTTAAAACAGAATTTTTGCTTTAACATGAAAAAGCAAAAAATATACACCATGCAGAATGCACCTACCCAAAGTATCTTCTACAAAGATGCTCCCCCTGCATTTCCAGCCTTATTGTTAGAGGTGAAGTTAATTTAGTCTGTCACTGACTTCAACTTTTTTGATTGAATTAATTGAATTCATAATTAGGTAGTTTAACTTTACTGCATGGCTAACATTTCTGAAGTGCAAATATATCTTAAAATTAAGAGCTAAGCAGAGTGTATCACTGTATGTTTCCATAGTTTCTAGCAGAAAGATGCTCATCAACAGGTCTGACAGGTGGGTCAGTTTCCACCTGTGATATTTATTTGTCATCCATAATAACTCTTGATACTCTGTTTTGTTCTGGTGTTTGTTTTGGTTTGTTTGGGTTTTTTTTGTGGGGGATGGGGAGCGCAGGGCCATGTTTAGTGCAAATTTAATGCAAGTTCAGTTCACAAATTAGTTACTATATTTTCAAGTCCATAAAAGTACTGGGAAAAAAATTGCAGATCCTAGAAGATACATGTCTGAGTAAGAAATATCAAATAATTCTTTTTTTAAAATAGCAGCTAGGATATTTTAGTTCTTTTAACTAGTTCATTTTAAATCCTTGCTCTCAGGCTTAACTGTCAAAGCTGATAAAGCATTTTGTTTGTTGATGCTACCAAAACCAGCGCAAGCATTGACAAGGTGAGGCCCTTAGTCACACAAACACCAGGGACAACTAAATGTCAATGGCAGTCAGTCTTCTAACTGAAAGGTTCATTTTTCAGCTGTATTTTAGCTCACTGCTGGAAGGTCAGCATGACTGAATTAAAAGTGCTTCTAATCTTGCAATGGTGCATGCTGTTTCTCCTGATCTGGTCATACTATACTCACTAGAGATTGAGATGCTTCAAGGATATT
Organism: Pluvialis apricaria; assembly: GCA_017639485.1. Lineage (NCBI taxonomy): Eukaryota > Metazoa > Chordata > Aves > Charadriiformes > Charadriidae > Pluvialis > Pluvialis apricaria. Next base: position 51,220,940 of record CM030044.1, on the reverse strand, counting down.
AGCAGATTAACACTTAAAATAGATGTATTGCACAGCAAATCTGTAATAACCACTGTATTTGAATACTGTAGGGAATCATAGTTGCAGGCAAGGTGATAATTCTTTTCTTATAAAATCATCAACTTACTAGTGTTAATTTACTTTTGTGTTACGGTGAGTTAGAAAGGCATGGTCTCTAAAGAGAAAGGGTTTCCTGTTAGTAATTGATAACGCTGAGGGATTTCTTGGCTTTGACCCATTGGGGACAAAGGTATTCAGCTCTCACAACAGATCTCTTTTCTGCATTTGCTTCTTGTAGGAATTGGTCGACTGTTATGGTGAAAGTCCATCTCATGTAAGATTATTAAATTTATGCATCTTCTTGATGTATCAAAAATATTCATGGATAGCTTTTTAGTAGCTTGAATCTATGTGCGAACAATATGCCAGATTTTAGAACAGAGTTTCTGTCATTCTCAGGCTGCAGCCTGCCACAAACATGGAAGTCTGCCTGTGGTGAGGGTTACACAGTGGTGTGGTGTTCTCCCAGGAGCTGTTGTGTGTCCCTGGTGGTATGTGTGTGTGACCAGAATTAGGGATAGGCTAAAGCACTTTTCAGGGCACACACACCTTTTACAAATGTCTATCTTTTACATATTACATTATTATATATATATATTATATATCTTTTACAAATGTGCAATCTTTTGGTGGAGTCTGATATATATGTTGAGGTGGGGGACCAGTAAGACAGGCAACAGAAGGAATATTTCCTTCTATGTAAGGTGCACCTGGACTGTTTTTAGGGGAAGACATCTTACAAAAGGATTGTGTGTCAGTCCTCCAAAAGAAGCGGGCATATGTCCCCTTCTGCCATGCACACAGGAACAGGAGATTATGTAAAGAAGGCAAAGGTATAGTTGCTTTGTTTGTCTGCTCCTGAAGACATACTTTTGTTTGACATAAGCAATGGATAAATTATTCAAGAATAATTAATCTTCTAGAGATATTACCCATGTAATTCAACCAATGGTATTGTAATTTTTAACTGCTCTGATTCTGAATTGATGATAGTCAAAAAGAACTTGCTGTGAGCAAAATTTACCCTCTGTATTTGGATTTTACATAAGACAGGAAAACTCATCAGTGACTTCAGAGAGATTATGCCAAGTTTGTACGATATTTTGGATTTGAGACCTAAAACCATTCTATAAAATTATACTAACACAGAATTATTGGCCCATATCAGGGTAAATCAAGGCATTAATTAGCACTAATCCCTCTTTTCCTTAAGGTCACAGTAGGCATAAATTATGTTATCAGTCTATGAAACTGATTGTTTTCTCTACAGTGTATGGCTTGAAATAATACTGCTGAGACTAAGATTAGAGCATGTACTGAACAAAAACACATGATCTTTTGCATACATGCCATGGATGGAGAATGTTGGATGTTCTTCTTGTTTGGTTGGTTTTGTTTGGAGTTTTTTTGTTTGTCTTTTTTATGTTGTTGTTTTGTTTTGTTTTCTCTCCTTCCAGTCTCACATAAAACCAGTTTGTATTAGCTTAAACGTACTATCAACAAGATGGCTGTGAAATTATACTGCACATACCAGGTGGTGAACAATTGGCTGCTTTTTTTTGGGGGGGGAGAGGACGGACTATGTGAGGTTATCTATCAGCATTGCATATTTATACAGTGTAAAGCAAAATTAAATAATTGGTTTGGGGTTAAGACCTGAGGAAATATGAGACAGTGAAAATGGTTCTGTGAAAATGCACTGCATGGTATGTGCGTTCTTCAGCTTGTCAGGACGAATTGACATGAAATAGAAACACAGCTAAAATATGTATCTGAACAAATGTAATCACTTAAACTCAGAAGCAAAATACTCCATGCTTCCATAGCCAAGTAGAAGCCAGAAGCAAAGCGTTTTCTAAATGACCTGTCAAACCAGGGTTCAGTGGGCTTCTTGGTGTTGTCTATCATGTTGTCCTTCCTGCAGAGTCCCAGGGTAGGGTTATGTTGTGCCCATTTCAGATAAAAGATATCTAAGTACGCAGTGCATGGGCACATTCTAGCCTCTGTAGTCTGCACCAGCAACTTCCTAAACTGTTGCTGAACAAAGGACAATAAACCCATCCACATACAAGCCAAAGAAATAAAGCAAATTCAGTGATTTTACCCACATCTGTTTCTTTAATCTATGCCATGCAGCGCATAATATTGACTGATGAAATAAATTTTGCAACCAGAAATTATGTCATCTGGATCTAGTTATAAGGAAATTATTGTTTACATGCTTCTGAGTCCATAGTCTCTACTTGGCTACTCAGGTATAAACTGTGAAAAACTGAGGCAATTTTCAGCGCTGAAGATCTAGTGAAAACTGTCAGTTATATTGGCAGCGTCTTACAGGTAAGTCTTGTCAATTCAGGCTATTTTAGTACTATCCATTTTCTCTAGTACCTCTTAACCACCTCTGCTTCATCAAACTAATGGAAAATAATATTTACCTATCATTGTTCTGGTATATTCTGTAAATCTGTTTTAGCTCCACTATCGCTTTTGCAGTTAAAATAGGTAAGTTTTGATTGAATCTTGTAGTTAATATTTTTATTGATTTGAAGTGTTTAATATACACTCTTTTAGGCTGAATAGAGCAGAAAACTGGTTAATTCTACTGTGTAATCTGACTTAATACTAATATTTTATTCCTAGCAGAGGTTTTAGACCAAAAATCGGCTTAGAGTTGGCAATTAAAGTAAAGTAAAAAGGTACCAGTAATTTCTGCCTTTTGTTATGTTCTCCTTTTGGGATTTGTTAATATGAAAAGGGGAGGGGAAAAAAGCTTATTTTTATTGTGTCATAAGGTTTGTTGTTTTATGCAGCTATATGTCATGTCCGGGAGACACTAGCATTTTTTTTCTTGTTGTAGCTTTTAATATGTAAGCAACAAATGAGAGCTTCCCTGGACTAAAGCCACAAAAATCCCTTTGCCTTCAACAGAGTTTACTCCTTCAGCATTTTAGCTTTAGAACTTGCAAGTACATATGAAAGGATGAGCTACCTCCTTGCTGATTTCAAGACATTTCATAATCTTTGTAGTTTTATAGCACAGAAACAAGGTAAACTGCATTGTAGCCTGAATTTACTAGGCTTATGAGGGAGATTCTGGTTCAAATCACAGCCTTGCCAGGGTTTTGATTGTTTGTTTCTAATTATATGGATGGTAAGTCAAACCAGATTGACATCCCCTTCTGACACTTAAAGGCTTAAACCATCCACGAATTGCTTTTGTATCCTTCAGGGCTGTGGATAAGCAGACCACGTCAGCTACACAGTAAATCTTAAAAGAAGTATCCTAGTGGAGTTCCCCCAGATATCTTATCCTCAAACGACATTTGTGAGAATTGTGTTGCAACGGGGAGTGTATGCATATCAAGAGATAAAAATCTTAAATAGAAAGTGACAAGAGGAAGAAAAGGCAGAGGACATCTCTAAGGTGCAATAGAGAAATTTGCTGAGAAGACCCTTTGAGATAATGTTTAAAATAATTGATTTACTGGTAGAGTAAGCATCCCACAACTGGATTTGAAGCAGAAAAGTGAAAGTCATAAATCATATTAAGTGGGGTTTACAGGAAAAATCGTTAGACAAAACAGTACCAAATCAGTAAAAGCAATTCAGTCTGGAAACAAAAAACATACCAATAAGGGAGAGAAAGCACACAGCAGAAATACTGCTACTTGTTAAATGAAACTGTGCACATAATGAAGTTTCAGATGGAAGACTGGCCCTGCTTGGCTCTTTGTGAAAAATGTTGAATCCACTTCAGATCATGTCCTTTCCAGCCAGCTGTTATAGTGTGAGGGTGCTAGGCTTTTGTAAGTCACTTGTAATGCTGACAGGAATTGAACTCTGTTGAGGAGGAATATACTTCTCCTAAATTTTACGTACAGACAGCTAAGAAACACTGCTAGCAAAGCCATTTTGTCATGGCCCTAATACAGCACCAGTATAACAGTATAACAAAGCCTCCGAGTACCAACTGTTCTCTATCTAGTTCAGAATATTATGCTTTAATTTCAATGAGGGATTGCAGAATCAGGTCACTACAGATCCCCTGGATTTTTCACTATAGAGAGGAAATACTGCTGGCGTTTTGGCAGCATCTGGGTTCTCAAGAGGTTCTGGGACTTCTTATGGCACTGTTCGCTCAATGTCAGGCACAAAGCTCTCGGAGTCACACCTCAGCAGTGATGTAGCAGCTGGAGGAGTAAGACAGGAGTCAAAGCTGAGGTCAACAAGGACTGGGAAGGCCTCCAGAGGTGTAGAGTTGGTGGGCAGTACTTTAAAATGAATGACTCTCAAACATTTACCTTCCCCACAGTATCTTGCATACTTTAATCCTCTGGGGCTTGTGCCTTTATTTTTTTCCCATTTTTCTGTGACTAAGACATAATTGCTTATTCAAAACAATATAATAATACTATAGAAAACCATTTTTGTCCAATAAAGAAAATTTTTTCCCCATGAATATTTTCATCCAATACCACCAGTTAAAAATGAAAAAGAAATTAAAATGACATTGAATGTGAAATATAAGCTGAGGGATATGTATAACAGGTGTGATAGGAGGGGGGAAAAAAGTTTTCTTAAAAGCAATGGGATTCCATTGTTATAAAATAGATGGAGAAGTTTTCTTGACAGTATTCAACTTGTTCAATGTTAGATGATTCTGCATATACCCTGCTAGTAATTGTTGCCATGACTAAAGGCTTCAGTTAAGCTTCGTATGGAATGTCCAAAGGTGCTTGTGGGAAATAGCCTCCCCAAATCAGCAAATCCCAGGAAAATGCAGATATCCCATGTCCTTGTATTGTGAAAATTCCAGGTGTCGGTTCCATTTCTTGCATGGACACAGGGCCTTTTGTAAATGGAGCTAGAGGTTACAGTACCTCAAAAGGAGGACCTAGGGTCTCCTCTGTTTAAATTTGGGGATCACAACTGCACTGGCATATGTTGAACATAGCAGCTTGGTGTTCAACAGCTGGCATTCATAGGTAGGAATGCAGTCTTGAAAGAAGTCGTTTGAGTTCTATGGAAGTACAAGGCATTCAGTACTTGTTAGCTAGCACTTAAAAGTTTTGCACAATTTTCCAGAAAAGAAAGGACTTACTTCAAAACGTCACTGTTTCACACAAAAACTGATGTGGTTAAAATAGGAATTGATTACTTACATTTGAGCTGAATCTTTGCTTCTCAGCAGTACTTAAAAATGCTATGCCTCTCATTTAGTAGCTAAAAGCCACTTCCTGTCTGGGTTTTTCTGTGCCATTTTAAATACAATCATAAATCTAATGTCTTCAACCAAGAAAAGTGACAGTTACTTTTCACTGTATTGGCTAGATTAAAAGTATTGTCTAGATTATACAGAAAACATTAATAAAAAAATTAAACAGTGTCAGACGGACACTGTTTTTTCCTAAGCAGTAACTAAGACAGCTGAATACATGCAGGAACCAGGTGGGTCACTCTTTACAGCATGAAGACGAAAACATATTTCTTTGTGAAGGCTTTTTGTGAAAGCACGTTTGAGCTTGAAGTTGGACACCAGATCGAAAATTTATTAGCGATCAACACAAAGATTTAGGAAGCAGTAAAGGTTTTATGCTGGTGTGAAGGTGAAATGTCTCTCTTTTGCCCTGATGGACTGTCTATTTCACATTCCCCTAACCTTTCTCCAAAGCACTGGTTGAGCAATTTCACAGGCACCACAATTAAGGACCATCATTAAATGACTTAGAAAGGGATAATATTTCAGCTTAAAAAAGTGATGAAGTTAGTAAAAGCCCAGCGTATTAATGGCTCTTTCTCTGACTAGGTTTATTTTGTGTTGATTAGGTCTTTAATGGGGCACTGCATTTGAAAAGTGACAGGACTTGCCTGTAGCAGGTGAAAAGGATCTTTGCTGAGGCTTCTGGATATAACCAGGATTTTGTGACTCCTCCTGACTTGTAGTTTCTTAGATTAATACTTGGGTAACTCCATGGCAAAGACTGTCCCTAAGTTCATAAGCAGTCATAAAGCAGGATGCTGACTTTGCTTCCAGGCTTGTGATATTATCTGCTGTTTTGAAATCACCAGCAGAAAGCAGAAGGCAGATAAACACTGTTATGTTACAAAAATGAAGATAATTGCATGAGTGGGTTTTTTCAATTTAAAAAAAAAATTAAAAATCCCCAAGGACGTGACCCTTGAGGACAATCTCAGTGAAATGTAACTTCCTGTGAAAAGGACTAGGTCAGGTAAAACAGAGAGTTGTCATCCTTTAGTTCAATATGATCAGGGCTTCAACTACAGAGCTGCAGAATTTAATGTACACTCAGCAGAAAATACACTAGGAACAGATCAAAGCAATCAGTTTTATTAAAAAAAAAAAAAGGAATATTCTTAGGAAAAATAATGTCTGAAATTTAAATGCATGCCAAAACTGAATTCCTTTCTTTGGAAATAAAACTACCCTAACTGCAAAAGGACCTTATTTTAGTTCCCATTTTCTCACAAAAGATTGACTGGACCAGTGAGTGACGGAGAACAGGCACCAACACTGATATTTACTAGCAATTTTTTTTCTTCCCAAGAGAAACTGTTCAGCATGGGATCTTTGTCAAAGTATTTCCTTTCCCACAAATCCCACTCAAAGTTTCTCTTAGCATGTCAATCCCAGAGAAAACTTTGCAGAAAATCTTCATGGACACAATTTATCTGAGAAGACATTGCAGTTGGAAATCTCTTAGGTAAGGGAAAAGCAAAGACCTAAGCTGCTGCTTGTCCTTAGTCAGCATGTCCAAATTGCAGGATACTTGCTGTGGTGATCTCTGCATTAGCAGCACATTGAGAAAATGCTGAGAAAATATGCTCCTTTTATTGACAGCCTTCCATCTTAGGAGCTGGCACTCAGCTCAGTGCACTTGGTGCAAGGCCGTATCATCTCTCTGAGTATTCAGTAAGTTTCTAGGAGCTCTGTTGATATTGATTTAGCATGATTCATGGAGTGAAAGTTTACATCTTCTGCTGATGCGTGAAATGGATTTTGCCCTGGTTCCCCCTCGCCAGGTGACCCTATCAGTAAGAGCCTGTCATCTCCAGGGTTGTCCCTGTTGGAAGCTTCAGCACCGAAATCTGAATGGGCGCAAGGTCTGAAATGTAGTTCTGCCCCTGCAGGGGAACTGTAGCTGCACAATATAGAGAAGCCACAACAAGCACGTGGTGCCTGCTCATGAGAGCAACAGAGGAACTCCAGCTTGATCTCACATGTTACCTAATGGTCCATCTTTGTGGGTTTAAAGGTTCTACAGTGAACCCTTTGGAGTAACACTTCAGTATCGGTTATTACTAATACACTATTAGTATTAGTTATTACAGTGTAGAAATAACCTTGGAAATTTAAATTAAATATACTGTTATTTTGCCATACTTTCTTCTCTCTTCTAAAACTCACTTGATCTAATTTTTACCCCAAGACTATTTTATATGAAAACCCTTTTAAACTGAAAACTGCTAGCAGAGAAATGTAGCAGACAGTAGATGACTTGCTGATTTCTGTGGCGCTGCCATGATCATGATGAGTATTTCTCCTTGAGATTAAATAACCACATTAGAATTTTAAAAAACATAAATGAAGGTGGGGGTCTGCTTTTATTTTTAGCATGAAGTGCACTTTATTCTGAAATCTTCTGGCATCCGTGTTTCATGTGACCTTCCAATGTGATAAACAGTTCAATTAACTGCTGTCCTGAAAGTCATTCTACACAAGAACAGAGCACTTGTCTCTATCCCATCTCATTTCCATAATCCTTTTTAACACCTAATGCATAATAGAAAAAAAAAAAAATTCTAACAATATATCTAGTCATATAGCATTCACCCCCGCCTTTCTCCTTTTTCTCTCATCTTGCTGCTTTGCAGGGATGATTTATCCTCTAGATTAATGCCTTACTCTTTAATTACTTTAGCAGGAGCTTAACAGAGATATGAATAATCCAACAAAAAGATAGTTCTGTTCCTACAGCTACTTCTTGTGTTGTCAGTGTCTGATTTGCTAACATTTGCCAGACACTTTCTGAAAAGTGTATGAATAACAAGTTTTTACTGATTTCAGAAGGAATTTAAGGAAACAATAAACTCAAGGTATAACATCTCTGTCTCTATAAACATCAATTTACTACAGCTTTTAAAATGAAAACTTATCTGCTTCCATATTAAATACATTATATGACACCAAAGGAGGCATTTCATATTTACTTTGATACAAAAAATTTCCAGGAAATAAAGCCAGAAGAATACTGGGCAAGTCCATCCTCCAGGATAAAGCTTGCCTTTAAACTTCATGCTATTTTATTCATAATCATCTTAATTTTTGCTATTTAAATATGTTAAACATAAGTCCACAAAATAGTTTAAAACATATATTCAAGGAAGAATCATCTCTCATATTTAAAGTCACAGGGAGAAAGAAATAGTTATTTATGTTTTAGCATGAAATAAAACTTGATTACAAATAGTTGAGATTTCTGCTAACAAGCATAGGCTTCCTCTTAGAATCATAGTATATCATAAGTTGGAAGGCACTCATGAGGATCATTGAGTCTAACTCCTGACTTACCCACACAGGGTAAATTAAAAGTTAAGTCTTGTATCTAAGACCATTGTCCAAATGCTTCTTGAACACAGACAGGCTTGGGACCATGACCACTTCCCAGGGGAGCTTGTTCCAGTGCTTGACCACCCTCTCAGTAAAGAGTTCTTTCCTAATATCCAGTCTAATCTTCCCATGATGCTGCTTTAGGCCTTTCCCTTGTGTCCTATAACTGGACACCAGAGAGAGGATATCAGCACCTCCCTCTCTGCTACCCCTCCTGACGAAGTTGTAAGCAGCAATGAAGTCACCCCTCAGCCTCCTCTCAGCTGAACAAATCTTGTATCCTTATCCACTCTTCAAAAGTCATGACCTCTAGTCCTTTCATCATCTTTGTTGCCCTCTTCCACCACTACGCACTGTATACGCTAGAAGAGCCAATGCTTTTGCAGCCTGAGGTATTTTGTTCAGTTTGGTTTGGGCTGAGTTTTTTACCTGCCCATCAGAATGACTGAAACGCAAAACTTGGTCTTGTCTTGCCCTTGATGCCCTTCAAACAATGTGAAATGCCTGAAATATTTTGCTGCATACAAAAGAAGTATTCTGAAGGCAATCTCTGTGTTTTATTATGACTACATATTTCTATATGAACATCTACATACATGTATTATGTAATATAATAAAAATTTGGTCTATCATTTTGGTCTATTTCCTTTCCTTTTTTTTTTTTTTTTTTTTACTTCTAAATCTTTCCAAACCAAGATAGTGCTGTATAATATTTATCAGCAAGCACTTTGCTGTAGAAAGATTTACTTTTTCAAATATGTTTTAAAAAATAAAATCAGAATCATTCCTGGAAGTGGTGATATGATTTTGTTTGGTTAGCTTAATTCAAACCCATTGATCTCAGAGTTGAGAGGGCTGACAGTCTTGAGGAAATTTACATTTATTTGATTTTTGTTAAATACTGCTCCTATATAAGGTCATGTGTAAGACAATGAATATTAACAAGCATCTTAAAACACTAGTCCACACTCTGTTTTGCTGTATTGCTTAACTTCTATAGTATTGCTTACTGTTTGTGTCCTGTTCTCATTCTTACAAAAATCAATAACGCAACAAACCGCCAGGGCTTTTGAGTGATTTTTCAGCATTACTAATTGTTGGTCACATCTCTCTATTCTGAATTAATTTAATGGGAGGTCTACTCATCTGCTGAGTCTTAGTTTATGTTACAGCTTACACAGGTGAACTAAAGCTTCTGGATAAAAATAAACTGAATGCTATCTCTTATATACTAGCTTTAAATAGAGATGCATAATTAAACATCTCAGGAAATTTTAAATCCTTAACTGTAAGTTACTTCTGTTGTTTCTTTATTACAGACTATAGTAACTCTTTATATGTTAAAAAAACCCCACCAGGCATTTGGTACCTCCCCCACGTTAAGAAATATGAATTGCTGTATTGTGTATTTAGGTAAAGAAATCAAGGGCTTATTTTGTAACAACTACTGAGTAAATTCGTTCTTTCAACAGAAAGATTGCAGTAGGGCAAAAACTTCCTTTGTTCTTCAGCTTATGTTTCCCAGTATTTAACTTTCTTACTCATATTTGCAACTCTGAAAAGTCTGTGCTTGCTTTCTAAACCACGGCATCTCTGATATCGCTCTTGAATATTGGTCCAAGATCATCCTGGCAGATCGTCACTCTTGATTTTCCTTCCTACTTGCCTACATTTGCCGTCATTCTGAAAATACCACCATTTTGTGTCACCACTGAGCACTGAATATCATATTCGTTTATCTCTCTTTCTTCATCATCTCATATGGGCTATATCTGAATCTTGTACTTTATTCAGAACATTTTAAGGTGTGACTTTTTCCTACGCAATGCATAATTAAAACTCAAGACCTCTTATGTCACAACTTCATGCTTGAGATGTCTTCTTCTCTGGCCTTAACAAAGGCAGTCAGGATAGTAATGGGAAGCAAACACTATATGAATTTAATATAAGTAATTTATTTAATCACACAGTTAAACTCTGGTGAATTCTGATTGTTGCTACATCTCAGCAAATGAGTGAGAAAACTGCAGGGATGTCATTGTTATTTTTTATGTCCAATGAGAACTTAATCTTTTCTGCCGTGTGCTAGCTTATGCAGGTGTTTTTCCTCTTTATACCTTCTTACCAAAACAGATTTTGGCTGTAGAGCGTCCAGCATAAAGATCCTGTGAGATACGTGGGCACGGATGAACACTAGTGCTTAGCCAAGGATACAACAGTAACATTTTTTGCATTTAAGGTATCTGTTTCCACAAAGGGGGACCTTCGGTCATTTTCTGGTATGCTACTGGCATTTTCATTTGAAGCACTAGAAGTGATGAAACCTGGTGCAATTTACAGCTGCACTTTCTTTTCCACTCTAAGAATCATTATGGCATACAAATAATTGACAAAAACCTGCATCCTACAACCAAATATGTGACACCCCAAAGAGCTGAACGGTGTTTCAGCTGCACTTAGTTCACATATCACTTCGGTGGGCATGCTTTCTGATAAGTGCCTGAGTTCAGGTTTTAGGCACTAGCAAGGGAATTGCCTGGTCTTGGTAATGCCGTGGTCAGAAAGCTGACAACAACAGCAAGCATCAGAAGAGGGATCTAATAATGTGACATCTAGCTACTCTTATGGGATGGAAGAGATGTAGCAGTAAGGTCTGTACTGCTGTTGCTAATTCTACCCTTTTAGATTACTTAAAAAAGCTGCCTCATCCCTTTTGGCTGTTGATGCTGACACCACCCCTAACTTGACAGGACAATAAGTTCTCACAAGAATATTCAAAATTAAAAGTTGAAATCAATTTGAGTTCCCAAATCAAGTTATTACCATTCCACAGGAATTTTACACAGAAAATCTTGCAGATGTGGCATGCCAAGCATTTTGTATTGCAGCTGCAACTTTTAAACCAGGGAATCTGAAAGAAATTTGCATGTTAGCTGTGATACAAATTGGTGTTTCATCCCCATAACCCTAAAAAAGAGATCATATTTGAAAGAAAAATGTGATTTGTTGTTGTTGTTGTCTTTCTGTTAATTAAACATTGTAATTCTCATGCTCAAACTGGTCTTAAAAGGTGGTCTTTTTACAGCACCATCAATCCAGTAGACAGAGTGCTCCATTTCAGTACCTAACTATATGTGCACATAAAGAAGAAAAAGGGCTTGTTGTAAACAGATGCCACATTATATAGGTTCAACTAAATAAAGGTTTTCCACAAGAAAACACGTGTCCCTGAAGCATTGTACATAGTATCTATCATGTTTATCTGATATGCTATTCTTTGCAACATGTTACTGTTCTGTCACACTTAGCCCCTAGATTATGTCCTAAGAAAATGCCTATTACATAAGTGAAAGTTGCCTAGAGTTGAGCACTTGTTGAGCTGTATTTTTGAGCTGTATTTGTTTCTGAGTTTGTTTTTAATTGCTAAGTTCAGCTGAACTCTTTAAGCCTTCCCGTTCATGCCTGTTAGTTCTGTATATTCTTTTCTCTTCAGAAAAGGTCTGAAAGTCTGAAAGCACTCCAAGGATCCAACTTGCTGAAGACAGATTTAATGACATATAGAATGAAATTTCATGTTACATTATTGTTCTATTTGACTTACAAATCTTGGACTTACTGTCTGGGGTACTCTTCCCAGAGGAATCCAGCTTGTTATTTCTGATGTACTTGAAATGTGCTTTGTTGCAGTGGAACCATCTTGTCCTGCACACTGATGACTCTATCAGCTTTTCCATTCAAAGCATTTTAGCTTAAGGATTTCAAGCTCAGCTATAAACTATAATTTGAGAACATAGCCTCCTCTCAACTAATTTATCAACTTATCTTTTGTAAACTTAAACATTGGAGAGTCATTTATATTGCTTTTATTATTTTAAAAAAGTATATTCCAGGAATTCCCTTTATTTTTTAAGCAACTTCATTTCTTTAAATTAAGTTTTGGACAAAGGTAGCAATTGTTCTGGTCTTACATTATTTGCTGAAGGATGACATAAAACAGTGGAGAATCCGATTATTCAATATTTTATAGATACTGATGGCTTCAGGGTTGTTAGTTCCAACAGTAAAATAAGACAAAAGTCTTACTCTTTTATGGGATAAACTGATTCTATGACGGAATTCCTAGTGCATGTATAATGATGGAATTACTACTCTGCAGTAGTTTATGAATAGTGCATGTTGACCTTGTTAATTGTAGTAGTATGTATAGTTGTTTTCATAAAGGTGTTGTCAAGAGGAAAACAAAAAGCAAAAGGGAAAGCGGTGGCTCAAAGTAAGTCTGAATCAAAAACAGATTGTAAAACAAATATCTAACTCTTCTGTTTCAACCTACCTCTTTTACATTTATGCAAATCTTTCTTCTCCTTCAATTGTTGAGCTGGGACGTCCATCCAGCTATTATCAGTCACTTACGTGAGGCAGTGCTCTCCGAATATGATGTTAAAGAAACGTTCTAGTTTCCTCTCCAAGCAACATAAAGTCAACAATTAACATTACAGTAATATCTATATATAAATCTATCCTCTTTGAAACAGCAGGAAAGACTGATGCATAGGAAAATGCTTTTAGATTCTCCTGAATCAAGTAGGTTCTGGGAAACTCCAGTCTTTACAGTTTCTTTCACTTTTCTTCTCAGAACTATTGTGCTCCTGGTAAGATGGGGAAGATTTTACCCTTCATTTGCATAATCAGAGGTTGTAGGTAAGAAAGGATAACCCATACTCACCAAAATAATTAAAACAATCTGTTCCTTATTGGGACATTATATCTATGTTTCTGGGGTTCAGCAGGTCCTAAATAGTCCATCAGCTACCCTATCTGAAGGGCATACCCTAATCAGGATGTACCTGATTTTTCTTTTTTCTGTGCATGCCAGAAGTTAGATTTGTTTTGCATCATAACACTGTTTTCTGAGCAGCCTTGGTACCAGCAAGTATCCATAATATATTGTGCATCAGTAGTGCTCCCTTAGAAGAGAGCCTGGCATTTAATTAGTTAGCATTTATAGAGCAATCAGGGAACTGTTATGATTACCACTCATACTGCGTAAGAAGCAGAAGACAACCCTTATTATTATTTCAAATAGTCAGACAACCATATGTCTCAAGCCAGGAGGCATCATAATTTTATATATGTGGTAGAAATTTGCATGAGAACATCCTCTTGCTCATTAGTTTACTAGCAGAGGTCATTGCTGTGGTTATTTTTGCAGAGAAAGTACTTAGGAAAAACAGGCATTACAAATTATATTAATCATAAAAAACATTGGATCTCTAAATGATTCCAATTCACTTTGAGATTATGATAACAATTACGGTTGGTTAGCTTTTGATTTATGTTATGTTTGTCTGAACATTTTACAAATAGTAATTAAATTTTGTGTTTGTTGATTTACCTATTGAATTTATTGCTAAAATAGATGGGCTTTAATCTCTTTATGAGCTTATTTAAATGTCAGATTTATATTTCAATGGGAATCTATCTATCCATCTCTCTGAATGTGGTTTTAAAAACTTAAAACAACTAAAACATATGTGATGAAGAATCAAATAATACTGAAACAGTGAGCAGTTCAGAAATTACATTTACTGCCTAATCATTGATGTATATACAAAACAAATGCTTCCTCTGAGCTTGTCAACAGAGTAGACTTGCTTGGGATTAGAATAAAGATTTCTCCTGCATTTGGTTATGTAACCCATATATTAAAATCTTTCTGGAGGTGTATTTTTAAAACTAAATATAATCATCCAAAGAATGCTTTCATCTCCTATACACTTTTATGAAATATTCTTTCTTATGTTGTATTTAAAAAATTGTTAAATTTAAAAAAATTGAAATTTAAAATTTAAAAACAATAAACAAATGCTCAAACAGTATCAAGACTAATGTAAGCAAATTGCCAATAACAAAATAAATGCAAACACAGGAAAAAATAGTAAATGGTGCAAAGCACAGGTTGCAGAGATTGCTACCATTTCTTCACCTGGAACATGCATATAATGACATTGGTAAATTGAGGTGCTGAACAAAAGAAGACAAGACAGTTGTTCTAAACGTCTCCTTTTTCAGAATATCCATATTTTAATGTGCTGAAAAAGAATGTAGAGGCTTATGCAGAATGTTCTATAGTGTCGCATATAGAGGTGAATTCATAGTCTGGATTGAAAAGCAAAATTTCAAAACTTCACATTTTGTGTGGAATTTGAGCAGTTGGAGAAGGCAGAGTGAGGAGCTGAAAGGATAAATCTTTCTCAAGTTCCTTGTAGAAGCCAAAGTCTGTAGGAATGATTGCAACCTGGCTGGTGTGGATTCCTCTGCCAAGTTCTGTACAAATCACTTTTCACCAAAATTAAAAGAAACCCTACCTGTTTTAGTTAATCTGCATTTCAAATGAACATGTAGATCAGTCAAGATGCATGAGAGCTGTGTCTATAGATCTGTGAAAAAGTTTACCCTTTATTCTGAAATGGCAATATCTGGTCTGAAGATCAGAACCAGCAATTACCTCTGACAGCCTTCTGTTTGCTCCACCTAAACTATCATCTAGGCCATTAAATTCTTCTTGTTGTTGTTTTTGCAAGGAAAGAAAAAAAGCCTGCATGCTGGATTTCTAAATCCTTGTCTGGTCATATTTGAGGAAAAATGAATCACATTACACTAATGGACTTTCTATTTTCATTTCAGCTTACCATCAAGGTATCTATTTGAATAGCTATTGCCCATTCTTAGCCTCAAACAAAACAGTCAGTGGCAGTGCCAAGGTGGCAGTATGTTCAGAAAATTTGGTCAACTCACATTCTTTACAGCTTTGCATTTATAAACTGCAAATGCAGTATCGTCCTGAAGCACTTCAAGACAATTTGACTACATCCGTGACACTTCACATGTTCAGATGAAAGAAACAAACAAAAGAATATCTGTCCTAACACTTCTTGGGTGAGCTGCAGGACAAAGCAGATCGCATTAAGATGATCAGCAGGTGTTTAGCAAATTTAAAATCTTAGGTCTGTTTATCTAATAATATACATTGAATACAGCACAGTAAATTACTTTTTTGCTGTTGCTTGTTACCATCATTTAAGTGCTCACCTACCACAAAGTCTGAATACTGGAACATGCTGAGAATTAAGGTTCCCAGCCAAAATCCTTTAGGAATCTGACATTAGTAAGTTGCTGAAAGGTGCTGTCAGCTTTACCACTGCTTTCTTCTCATATAAGTTTTCTTTTCACATCCTAAGAAGGCTTAAAAACTGGAATTGCTATGGTAGAAACCAAGTTACATTTAGAAAGTCAGGATATTATCAAATACTGAAGACCATTTTATTCAAGTGGTTGTGATGGACTGCCTCTGACCTAGGCAATTTAGGGTGGGAGAGCTGATACGTATATGTTTTATCTACCGGATGTCAGTACCCATGGAGTGTGTGGATTTCTCTGCTGGGCTTTGCCTGTGAAGTCTTGGCTCACTTCCCTGGGTGACATCATTAAGAAATTCAGCTCATATGATAAGACCTAAATTGTCATGGGATTTTTTTTTAAAGTGTGAAATCCCAAATTATAAATGTCTGAGACTGAAAAGAATTCAGACAGAGAATCCCAGCACATAAATTAATTAGTTATGCCACCAAATTATGCATAATATCAGCACCTTTGGAGTGGATGTTGAATTGTGCATGCATCTTCTCTGAAACGTCTTTGATATGGTGAGGAATAAGCCGCCTGCTACTGAGAGCAGTGTGAATAGGCTGGCTGATCTTCCCTTTTCAGAAGAGAACCAGCCCTGGAGAGGGGTGAATTAAACCTAGATATGTTCCTTGTTTTCAGTTTGTCAGAAGTTTGGCATAACAGTTTGCACAGATTTTGTAGGGAGTCTGTAGAGACTTCAAACAGAAGACTAGAATAATTCATCAAAAACTTTCCTTAAGCTCTTGAAAGGATTTTCAAAATGAGGAAAACATAGCAATTAAGGCAGCTTTCTTGGCCAAGCACTTTGGAAATCATACTGCTGAAGAATTCAGGGAGTTACTAACATGGCTTTAAAGTATCATCCAATAACAGCTTTAAGTCATCAGCAATGCTTTTTCCTTCTCTTCCCCTCTGAAATAGCAACGTTTATAAAGATGGAGAACGCAGTTGTTGTTCTGTTGCACCAGTGACACTGTGACTCCTTTCCTTTGTGTGAATTACAATAAAGATTTTTTTCATTTTCCTTTTGTAAGTGCTTAAAACCTCTCAAAAGTCAAGGCCTCCAGAAAAGATTCTTCTTCCTCTTTGACATAAGAAGGGGGATCAGTATACCTGTTTAAAACTGCTGCAAAACTCACTTCTGATACCAAACAAACTATAATTTGTTTTCAATGCACAATGCTTCATGTGTGACAAGTGGCTGACAAGCACAATCTTAAAAAATCCTTGAAGCTTAAAGCTGTATAAAATGGGAGGATTTTCAAAAGAAATCAGCCTCTTATTGACCACTCCCAAATGCAGCACAGTAATAATCAGTGTGTTAGAGCATTCAGTCATTTGCTTCTCCAACTTTCATATGACTTTTTAATGCTATATTTTTAACAGCAATTTTTAAAGAAGTAGCAGCAGTGGAATATGTGATTTAGAGTCCCAATTCCTAGTTGATATAAAAATAGTTCAGAGCTTTAGTTCTAAAAAATACCACTAAATAATTCTTTGTCACTTGGCCGCAGACATTGCCCAAGTCTACGAGGTTTATCTATTTGTGTAACTGCCTTTCTTTCCAATTTCAGTTTGTTCATGCTCCCTCTGTGATGCTGAAGCTGATTCACTGATATTACTTCTGAGTTCAAACAAGAGGATGTTGAAAGGAAAGACTTATTGAGAAAGGAATTAAAAGAGATTAAAAGCTCTGTAGTTACTGGATATTAGTGATCATCACAATAAATATTGTTGCTGCCCTGCTCTAGTCTTTTTCTATATGTTCTTTTTGCTAGTAACAGTAGTGTCTTATAGGGCTCCAAAGTGTAGTAGGAGCTTTGCAGAGATACTTAGAGGTTTTAGAGCTCGGTTTTGTAGACTTCTATTTGATTTCAAGTAACAACACACAAAGGACTGATGGTCAAGATAAATCTGAGGGAACTCAAGAAGGCTGGGGAGAGTGGAGGTGGGGAACCCAATAGAACTGGAGACAAGAGTTTTCCACAAGTAAAGACAGGACAGACAGACCTGCCTTACAGTTTACTTCCTTCGTGTCACAGAATGACAGTATCATCAGGGTTGGAAGGGACCTCTATAGATCATCTAAGTCCAACCCCCCTGCCACAGCAGGGACACCTACAGCAGTTGCACAGGACGGCGTCCAGGCAGGTTTTGAGTGTCTCCAGTGTGGGAGACTCCACAACCTCTCTGGGCAGCCTGTGCCAGTGCTCTGCCACCCTCAGAGTAAAGAAGTTCCTCCTCATGTTAAGATGGAACTTCCTGTGCCCAAGTTTGTGCCCATTACCTCTAGTCCTATCACTGGGCACAACTGAAAAAAGGCTATTCTCATCTACCTGGCACCCTCCCCTTAAGTATTTATAAGTATTGATAAGATAAGTGTCCATTGTTTGTATTTGTTTTTCTTGTTTCTGCTGGCCAGTCTTTTTAACTTCTATTTTCACTTTGAATGGCACCTACCTTTTCACAAAAATAGGTCCTCTAAAACCGTGCTTTTTGTTCTGCTTTTCAAATGACATCAAAATAAGAGAAAGCTCAACAGTTCCTGCATATTGCTCATTACCCAGTCTACCTGCCCTTATGTAAGGGCATAATTTAAGAAGTGCCAGTTTGTTACCTGATCTTCCTGTGCGTCAGAGAGCTCAAATAGCTATAATTATCTAACTGCTTTACAACTCCTTGTTAATTTCCAGGATGAAGTCAGTTTGTTAATAAGAAGTGTAGACTCTCAGGAGGTTGAAGCAATCAGTGCAAAAATGATCTCTCTACCAATCTGATCTGACAGGTCATTTGTCACTGAAGAACTCCTCTGTGGAGGGAAAGAAAGCTCAGAAGAATCTTCATATTTTCTTCTCTACACTTTTGGGTAATAACAAGATGAGAATGATTCTCCATGAAAGAATTTAATTTTAAGTGCTGGTTTCTTACAAGGTGGTAAAATAAAATCCTTCAGTCTCCTAGCTAAATGATTTTGTAGGCTAGCTCTCCAGCCTAACTAATATGGTGCTTTTTTGAATGGCTTAAGAACCTACCTCCATTTCTAGGTATATAATTGGCAACTAATTTCTTGTAACTTTCCCCTGATTGTATTGTATTGGTTTGTTTTAAAATCTTTTCCCTCTGCTGCCAAAGGTATATGTCTTTTTATAACTTCCTGTCCTTATGAGACTAGTACTGACATGAGTGAAATCTGAAAAACAGTCTTCTGACTCTAGCGTGATACTGGATATCTCACCCTTGTGAATGTTGTGAGTAGCACTTGAGATTCCAGTTGGACCCCATAACAGGTTTTCACGTCTTATGAAGACATTAGATACTTACATTGCAAATTTAATTTTTAGTTTTTCTTGAATTTGAACAACCACCCATAAACTGTCAATATTTAATTTCTAAGTAATTTTCTAAATTGGTGACCAGGAAAATACATAATGTTTCTTTATTTCAGACTCAAGAGAGTTTCTGTGTTCTGTCCTCCACTTGGTAAGTGATTTAAGCACTGCTGAACAAAACCTACCATCTAACATAAGATGATCCTGTATTTTTACTACGGGGTATGGCAGTTTGGATTTTGTACAGTGTTACTCAGCATCAACAATAATTTCTCTAATTCCAGCTAGGCATGTTGAATTCACATTGCTCTTCAAATAAAGACACATTTGCTGTCTTGTCCTGAAACCCTACTAAAAAGAAACCAAAACCAAAACAAACCAAAAAGCAAACCACCTCCTGATGATTCAAATCCCACAAAATTTGTTGTGAGACATACTTTTCCAGGTATCTTTTTCAAGTATCATCTTCTTTAGATGCCTCTGTCAGATCACATTTTTCCCAGTGCAATCTAACCTTCTCCTCAAAGTGAGGAAGACTATGCGAGGTCAATCCACAGGAGCATCAGTTCCTGAATTCTCTGCTTCTTACTGGTCATAAAGGAAAAAATGTAAAATGAGAGCCAATAAAGTATTTCTAGAGCAAAATTCTAGTTTCCAGCAATATCTGTTTCAGCACTTCCTAAGCTTGGAGTTGTAGCAACATTCAATCAATTTGATACTTCTGTGTTTTTCTGCCATTTACTTAACCTAACTGATGATTAGCCTACTTATATTCGGATATCCTAAGCAGCTTGCAGCAGTAAGTTTCACACGGTAACTATATACATACTCAAAAAAAACTTTAATCATTCTTTCTTCTCTCCTTCAGGAATTTGTAGATCTCTGTCATAATCTTCCCGAACTGC
Source organism: Pluvialis apricaria (assembly GCA_017639485.1). Taxonomy (NCBI): domain Eukaryota; kingdom Metazoa; phylum Chordata; class Aves; order Charadriiformes; family Charadriidae; genus Pluvialis; species Pluvialis apricaria. Next base: position 51,200,832 of record CM030044.1, on the reverse strand, counting down.
CTCTTCATTACAAGAAGGACATTGAGATGTTAGAGCATGTCCAGAGAAGGGCAACAAAGCTGGTGAGGGGTCTGGAGGACAAGTCTTATGAGGAACGACTGAGGGAACTGTGGTTGTTTAGCCTGGAGAAGAGAAGGCTGAGGGGAGACCTTATCACCCTCTGCAACTGCCTGAAAGGAGGTTGTAGAGAGGTGGGGGCTGACCTCTTTTCCCTAGTGACAAGTGATAGGACGAGAGGAAATGGGTTCAAGCCAGGCGAAGTTTAGATTGGATATTAACAAAAATTTTTTTCACTGAAAGGGTTAACAAACATTGGAATATGCTGCCAGTGGAGGTGGTGGATTTGCCATCCCTGGAGGTGTTTAAAAAAAGGGTAGACGTGGTACTTGGAGACATGGTTTAGAAGTGGTGTTGTCAGGTCAGGTTAATGGTTGGACTTGATGATCTTAAAGGTCCCTTCCAACCTCAACAATTCTATGATTCTATGATCCTGTGATTCATCAGGATAAGGAGCTTTTGTCTATATAATTTCACTTGATATGGATTTTTTTCCACAGCTAATAATTCTGGTTGCTCTCCTTTGTACTTTTCATTTCTAGTGAATCATTTTGACATTAAATAAACTGATCTGCATGCAGAATTTAAGATGCAGATGTAACTGGAATGTATATAGTAGTATAATTGTTTTGGTCACTGGTCTTTTCCTCTTAATTCTCTACGATTTTATTTGCCTTTGATTATTATCAAGAAATAAGTAGATTTTTTCAGAGCTCTCTGGATACAGAACATTTTTTCTTAGAGTGATAATAGCCAGCTTTGATGGAATTGTTACCTTTTTATGACTGGAATTGATTTTTTGAGAGGGAAGTTAATAAAAAAAAAGATTATGAGTGCAATGGAAGCATCTGCAAATCTCACGATACCTTCAGCAAATTACCTTAGATGCTTTCACCCTAATTTTACACTATTTTCCATCGTGTTCTATCCCACATACATGACTAGGTGTTATACTGCTAACTACATGAAAAAAAGCTGTACGCTACTTACCCATGTAAGCAAGTATGGACTCACTTGAATAATTCCCTGCTATTGCAATTTATAATGCTCAAAAATAGGATTGATGACAAAAGTGTGTGGTGCTTGCCTGTCATATAAAATATTTGAGGTTTAGGGTTGTATTCCCAAAACTGCTGTTACAGCCTAGGGTTATAAAACTAACCCCAACCCTAACCCCTAAACCTAAACCCTAACCCTAAACCCTAGCCTTAACCCTAACCCTATGCCTATGCCTACACTAATCCTAAACCCGAATCTAAAATCTAACTCTAACCTTAACTTCTAACCCTAACCCATAGCCCTAACCCTAATCCTAACCCCTAACCCTAAGCCTATACACTAACTCTAATGGCCTCTAGTGACCCTACCCCTAACCTCTAACCATAATCTTATCCCTAAACCACAACCCTATCTCTAACCCTAAACCTAACCTTACCTTAAGCCTAATAATAAACCCTAACCCTAATCCTAACCATAAACCCTAACCCTAATCCTAACCCCTAATGCTAATCCTAACCCTAACCCAAACCCTTACCTTAATCCTAACCCTAACTCTTTTACCCTAACCCTAACTCTAATCCTAACCCTAAATCCTAACACTAACCCTAACACTCAAATATTATATATATATGTATATTAGGGTAATATTCACAAATATTCTAGAAAACAAGTTCAGAAATCCAGATCTGTTTTTTTTAAGAATGTCTAATATTTGAAAAATCTCCTTATATTAAAGAATTCAAAGGTAAATTCCCTCTTAAAACGAAGATAGTGTGTAATGTCAAAGATATAATTCATGCAGCAACAGGTAGATTTTAAAATGTATGTGCAATACTTTTTATAAGCACTTATTGGGCTCTCAGTGGGCAATTATGTAGTGTATCATAATGCAAGTTAGTAGAAAAGACAGACATTCAAGTAAATGTGTGTGTATATATCGTCCCTTCTTTCAAGGGAGCTCTTTTTCATTCCCAAGGTTTGGTCACTAGATGTTATACCAACCTTCTCAGTTTGCAGGACTGGGAAAAAAATCATCTATGGGAGATCAGATGGTGCTGTCTTGGAGAGAGAACACTGATTCAGTAAGATTTGCAACTGACTGGTGATATCAGCTGTGAAACTGGGGGAGACAATCTTGCCTTAACTCTGTTATACCTAAAATTAAAGAATAAGAAAGAAATGGGAAAATAATGTAGATAAAACCCCCACTTTTTTTTAGTGCTTTGCTATGAGGTTTCAGCAAGCAGGCAGCACTAAGAGGAAGGTAAACACAATGAAAATTAAACAACATGATTGAATAAAAACTCCTGCACTGACCCAGAATCTCTACTTGGAGCAGCAGTCCATAATTAACTTTTCCTCGAATAATGAATAACAATTTTGAACATCTGAGTACACCTTCAAACCAACTTTCTACTTCTTACATGCAAAATTCTTCAGAAATACTACTAAAGGCTTCATTGACAATCCCAAAATTTGCTACCTGTTTATATTATTCAATGAAAAATTTTAGGTTATTGTTGGAATTTAATTTACAAGATAAGTAAACTTAGAATTTGGGAATATATATTGTATATGCGTGAAGATATGCTTTAGAGATATGGTGAACTAAAACACTTGAGGTAGTCTTACAGCTCAGTGGAAAGAATGGATTCTTGACTAATGTAAATTCCCCTGTTGCCTTTAAAGTTGCCTTTAAATAGGCCCTCTAGCAATCTATATAATTTTATAATCTGATCTCATTAAATTAAATATATTTGCCACACATCTCAGAAAGAAAGTCTGGGATGAAACGTAGTCAGCAAAGTTTTTTGTAATTGCAACTTTTCCCAGGAGGGAGAGGTTAAAAGAAGTTGTAATTTGGGGTTCAAATAGCAAGTTTACAATGATTGTTTAGCTTAATCTCTACTATTTACCTGTGTGTATCCAATTATTTACACCCATTTTACAGCTCTAGAGAGCCTTACTTCTTACTTCAATGATTTACCACTAATCTACGTTCTCCTTTACTACGTATGTGAATTGAGACTATGTTTCTCAAGAAATTCTACCAGCAGAGTATTTAACAAAACTGTTTAATGCTAAATCCTGAACAATACGTGCCATAGGACACTTTTGGATTATATGAATTAATATTAAATATCAAACTTAAAAACCAGATTGTGGCTCTTTTAAAGCTGATGAAATGTTGTTAGTATAGTGCAAGATTGCTTTGTTACTAGCATTCACACATCAGTCTTAGACTAAACATCAACCAAAACAATTCTTCCATTGGACCTCCTCTCTGGTGTAATGATTTGTCTTGACTAATAATTTTGGGGTGGATAGCCCTCATAAGGAACCACTCCTTAAAATACATAGATGTTTTCACTGCGCCTTACCCCGTATTTCTTGCACTTGATCACAGGAAATTAATCAAAGATAAAAGCTGAACTTTTGGTTACTTTTGAAATAAAAAGAGTATTTGAGTTCTCTTGAAATTTTGTCTATGAAGACAGGTGTAATAAGTTACAGGATTCTTATTCAAGGAAAATATTGGCATTAGCTCTATAAATGCCTACATAAGTTTTATGGATTGTCGTATGCAATATATATGATGAGCATATTCCTTTAAAACCTAAAATTTGTATATAATAAATACAGCTATATTTGAAAGGATTAATACAGCAATTTACCTGTTGGCTGTAGAAAACAAGTAGTGTATGGAATGTTTTTACTAATTGCTTTGCGCTCAGCAGATTAATCAGCCCAAGTTAGTGAATACTCTGTGAGCTAATCAAATTATTCTTTTTCTGTATAGTAACAAACTAATTCACACGATTTAAGGGCTGTTAGCACAGCATATAATTCTGCGTAATGTTACCATACAAAGTTATATACTTCCATGTCTTGTGTATGCGATTCTTAATACATGTCATACCTTACGGGTTTTGTAATTTCTAAAAAGTATTTTTTCTTTCTTTTCAAGTTCTTAAGCTTGGAGCTGATGTATCAATGACTGGAAGAATGTACCGCAAAAAAACAAAGCAGTGATTCTTCATGTGATTAAAGTATTCCTTAGTCTACCTGAAATTATCATGGAAGTTGGAGCTTTTTTAGTCCTCCCCATGGTACGAACTTTTCCCCGAATACTTCTGCCTAATTTAATACAGAACAACTAGTGTAAAAATTTTGGAGGTTCTGTGATGAATTTGTGCTGTTGCCCTAGAAATGGAAAAGCGTCTTTTCTTCTATAAAGAGACTGTATTCAGCCCTTGCACTGGGACTGCCTATTTCTGGATGTTATAAATAAATATGGAACAGCTAAATATAAATTCTACAGAATGGAGATAACACATTGTTTTTTCAATGACACATTCATATTCAGATGTTTTCCCCACCATTAGATTTTCTCCTTTGCAAGCAAGAGTTGTTTTATTTATGTCTGGTCCATGGGTCTAAAGATGTACAGTCAGACATATTTTTATTGCATTTGCCAGTAACCCCAACCAAACACGACTAGTATGCTTCAGTCTGGGTCCGAGTTTGCTCTTCTGTTGGGGAATGAAGAAATGACTCATTCAAGATCCACATCACTTTTCTGCAGCTCCCATGTACTGCTCACTATCACAATCTCCATTGGTGACTCAAACATTTTTGGTTTCTCAAATACTTCTGCTAAAAATGGCCATTTAAAGCATATAGCTGTGACTTAGTCCAGTGTGTTTTCTTGCTTTTTCACTCCTTGATAAAAAATCCAGTAAACATGCTGAAAATTCTTAGCAAAGAGCTGTCATGGGTTGTCTTCCCATGACTGAAGTTTTTATAACCCTATTCATTGCTTCCAATCAAAGTGCCTCAAGAGCATCTGTTCCCACGGATGAGATATAATACTTGCTTTCTTATGACTGTAAGAAGAATTAATACATGTTACTAAGATTTAAATTTTTGATCTCTTTGAAGTCAATGGGAGTCCCACTCTTCACTTCACTGGGACCATACTTTTTGTTCAGATGCAGCAGTTTCTGCAGAAAGGCATAAAGAAGGAGGCCTCAGCTCAAGCAGGTTAGACCAGGTGAACTCCAAAGGTCTCTTCTAACCTTAGTCCTACTGTGATTCTGCACTCATGTGAGTTTAAGAAATGGGGTTCTGTGGATGCTAAGACAAAGAAGATGAGAGGTAGGAATATGTTGGATTCTGCCGAAATTACATGAAATTACATTTTGGTGCAGGTCAGGGGCTCCCTGCAGGTGAAGGCTGGGGGTTCCTTAGGCGGGTGGCCAGGTGTCCATTGGTATTTTTTTCTAAGTTGCACTTCTGTGTATTACTGATCTCCAGGGCAATTGTGTCACTGCATAGCAGCCCTCTGCATGGGTTTTGCTGGCTATTCCCAAGCTCAGGGGTGGATATGCAGCAATATGGGCTGATAACAAAAGAGGTGTCCAGGAGGCAGCTCCAAAGGTGTTTGTAAGGTAAAGGAAAATTTTTAGTTTCCTACACATGACAACTAAAATTTCCTCATCTTGCTATTCACGCACATGTGCACAGAGACACACACAAGTCTAGTACAAAATTTTCAGTTGAGGCACCCTCAGCCAATGAATGTTAGAGGCACCCTGGGGATCAAAGGTACATGTTGGCTTTCTGTTACAAGGGTTTGAAGCTCTGCTGTTACAGCTGGAGCTCCAGCTACTGCAGCAAAGGCCACATTGTGCATCAAGTTCTGGTCTAATCTGAATGTTTTTTAGGCTTTCTACTCTTCAGAATATGAACACAGGCATGTTTCATTGATGAATTATTGTACTGTTGATTCTAAGGAAATGATTTAGTGGTTAATAAATCAAATGGTGATAACTTAATTCCATGCATAATGTTTGTATGTGATAGTCTCTCTGATATTTTAGCTACTCATAACAAGGTTTTCCACTCCTGTTGTAGTATTGGACAGTTTCCCTACTGTCTATTTGCAAGAGAATTGGGAAAATAGAAATGGTAGAGAATTCTTTTTTTTTTTTTTTAAAGAAGTGAACTGAATCTTGGAGATTAGAAAAGTTACTTTTTTTCTAGCTGTAGCTTTATGAGATAACACCCAACACTACTGTGGAACAGCAACAAGGGCCTTCTCCACTTCACTATAAGTGAACATATTAAAATACCTTTTGATCATTATTTAAATTCATAATTTCCAGAAACTATAGGCATTAGTTTAGGAATAACCACTTACCTGTACTGTTCTCCTTTACACTTTATCAATGCAGAAACCCGCCTTCTCTGCCATTACAAAACTCTTTTCTGAGAATGCATTTAATAATTTTTAGACACATCTTGTATTTAATTTTAAATGCACCATGATTTTCAAAGGTGATTAAAGGGTTTATTTCTTACATATTAAGTGGGATTGACAGCCACATTTAAAGAAATAACGTGTTGTAGGCTGTCTGATTTTTTGGTGCCCAAGATTTTGAGGCACCCTGGAGCACAGCTCACTTCTGAAAATTAATTTGGACAATCTAAATTTAAGGGTTTTATTGGTAGTTTTTTGTATTTAGTAGTACTTTGGTTACTTAAAATAATTGATGTGTTTATCATCAAGAGCGTTAATTTTTTTCATTCCCTTAAAAGGCTGAATAAAATTTCTGCAATTACTAACAACAGCTGAAAGTCCTTTATTACCCTCTTGTGATCTTATAATGGAATATTAAAGTGATTATTCTTCCTGCTGTGGTTCTTGTGATTTCTGCAATGCACAATAAGGTAAGTAATTAGCTTATGACCTTCTTTAGGCAACTGCTTGCTTTTGAGGTTAATAGAATCCGTTTTGATTCGCTTATGAAAGCAACACATAGACTTTGGCTTTTCTCATACACTTCTTACAGTCTCATGGCAAGGAATGACTGCTTTCTTTTCTTTCATAATAAATAAAGGAAACATAAACATGTTAAGGATGCATAAGCAGGTACTAGAGAAGACCATCATCAGCAAACAGGAGCTGTAACAAATCACCAAATGAATGAATGGGAATAAATGAAAAGATAAATCCAGTTGCAGTAATTCAGTCAACGTCCTACAGGAAAACTTCCAGCCAGTTTCTGCCTGTTTGCTGGAAGGCCCTAAGGGTTGTCTTATGAATATGGCATTTTGCTTCATTCAGGGGAAAAAAGTTGGACAGTGGACTGTTGCCTTTTAAAATGAGTCTGTTGGATGATGCTAAAATATGTGGCTAGTTTTACATTTCTTAGAAGTTGGTAACTGTCTCATCCATTTCTCCTTTGAAAAGTGGAAGAAACAGAAGTGTAGGTATTTCTGCACACCAGTCCCAGGGCTGACAAGTTCAAAGCCCAGACCATCTCCAAACAGACAGAAACTCTATGGGACCTAAATACTCTATGGAGTTTCTGGGTTTTAATCTCATTTAATACTTACATAGTAATAAAAATATTAATATAATAGCAAGTAAAAAGTTTTTTTCTGATTCAAGTTTCCAAGGAGATGTGAATGCATTGAGTTTCAGATGTATTTTATGTGAGCCAGTAACAAATTTTCAAAGTTTTGTACTAAATTGTATTTCAAGTCCTCTTTTCTTTGCATACCTATAGCTCATGCTCTATAGCAGATAAGTAAACTCATTCTAAAAAATGGTTAAATTCTTGTTGTGGGATAAGTGGTACCTCTCTAGGATATGCTTCTTTACAGCTTATATATTGATTGTGCTTTCCTCACTTTTTCCATTTTCCTTTTTATGGTCTTCATCACAACCTTTTTTTCCTTCCATATCCTGATTTTAATCCTTCCTTTCATATCTGCTCACTTCCCAGTGTCTCCCTCCTCGTTCCCAAAGCCACATCTTTACTCTCATATGTCTGTATCAATAGTTCCATCCCTTTTCTAAGCTCTTTTTCTCTGATGTTGTTTTGCTGTCTTCCCACTTGCTTTTCTTTTTCTCATTTACTTAGTAGCCCTGTACTCTTTTCATAGCACTGAAGGGCCTCTTCTGGGGCCTTTCGTTTTTCAGGACAGAGTATATAGTCATGAACAGATATGAATCTGTTTGGAGGCTATGAGTATCCGTCCTCAGGAGGCAAGCTATAAATTCTTATAAGCTCAATTTCTTCATTACCTAGCTGATTTTTATCTCATGTCAGTGTCAATATCAACATCATGATAAAATCCAGCAACAATCTTTGTTTGGAGATTCAGCTGAATCCCTGCAGTTTTTGAGTCCTATGCCCTGACAGAGAAAAACAAATTTCAAATTAAATACCATTTCTATTGCAGTGCCCTTCAAAAAAGGAGGCCAATTGAAATTCATGAGCTTCAAGATGTCAGTAACGGGTAAAATAATACCACATAATTATAAACTGGAATTTCGGGTTTTGCGTACAGAAATATTCCTACTGACTTCCCAGTTACATTTGTTCAACTTATCCATTTATTCCTGTCACCTGATGAATTGCCAGGTCAATGTTGTTTATTAAAATCGGACTGCCACCTCCCCGGGATCTTAACCAATGGTAGCTAAAAGTGATGCAACACATTTAGTTAAAGAAGTGACTTTTTAAGGCAATCACTATTAGTAGAATAACAAGTAAACCCACTGCTAGATCTTGGAAGAAATTTGCAGAAGCTAGTGCAAATTCAAATTGAGAGAAGTCTATACTGCAAACCTGAGTAAAGGAGAAACGGGACAGAGGTTAATATTGGAATGTTGGATTTCTTTTTAAAATTGTCTGTCCAAAATTAATTTCTCCTGTACAAATGGCTCAAGCATCTGCTATGTATTCATTCAATGCATTAATTTAATAAATATTCTGTAGGAGAGGAGAGAATTATTTTACTTTTGGATGTATTGTTGAGCCCTGCACGACAGTGAGTGTAACTTGAAACATCCAAAGTGTGCTCTACTGCTCCTTCTGAACTTGACAAAAAATTCTTCTTATAAATTAAATGCATATAGGTTTTAGTGAGATAATTGTACCTAATATAAATAACAAAGCCTTAGGTTTCACTTTCACTACACTTACTTTCTCACCTAGCCAGATGTTTCTGTATTTTTCTATTACATGCAGCTCTATGTTTTCACTAAGTTTCCTAGGAAATGTCTTTCTAAGTACTGCAAAAACTGAACCATGACAATCTAGCTTTATTTTAAAATACAATCAATAGCCACAGTGCAAACTCTGATTGGCAGGGAAGTTAAGATGAAAAAAATTTGCCACAATAAATTGCTATGTAGTTATTGTCCTATCAGAGTGACAAATTACACGTCAGATAAACAAGAGTTTTATCTTTCCACATCTGTTTAGTATTAGTGCCTATCTGTTACGATGATTGGTACCATGGGAGCCTTAGCAAGAACATTGTTCTAGCTATCTGCCAGTGATGTTGTTCCATTTGTATTGTTCTCAAACTAAGGACAGTGTGTCTTCCAGGCTCCTATGGTGTGCTGGTAAGTTTGTACTGAAATTTGATGAGCCTGAGAGTACCAGTACTTGTATCTAACAAGATCTCTTTCTAAAAAGAATATTCTGTTCTCTAAGTGGGTAGTACCACAGTAGGTGGGGTTTGCTGTAATAAAGCTCCATGCCCACATGGGAGCTGTAATAGCTGACTAGTTTTCTGCTTTTCTGTGTTAAGGAGTAATATAGTACAGTCGACAATTGAGACTTGTGCATCTCCCATTATCCTGCCCTATTCAGGACTTTTGCAAGAGAGAACACACAAGAACAGAACCATTCCATCCCTTGAATTTTTCAAGGCCAGGTTGGATGTGGTTTTGAGCAATCTAGGCTAGTGGAAGATGTCCCTGCCTATGGCAGGGAGGTTGGAACTAGATGATCTTTAAGGTCCCTTCCAACTCCAACCATTCTATGATTCTAACCTGAACAAGAGTAAGCAGTGACGTGGTAAATTAGGCCAGAAAGAAGCTCATCTATTTCATGTCTACAAGTGAGGTGGATGAAAGCTGTATGGGGACATTAGAGGGATGTTTCCTGTTTATCTGCATTTTTCTGAACCATACCACTAGATGTGGCAAGAAGGAGCTTGAGAAAAAGGTGGATGAAAGCTGTATGGGGACATTAGAGGGATGTTTCCTGTTTATCTGCATTTTTCTGAACCATACCACTAGATGTGGCAAGGAGCTTGAGAAAAAGGTGGATGTTTTTCAGGCAGCAAGCATTTCTCTTTCATTTTGGTTAAAATATGATCCGTGAATCCTTGGTAATAAGAGGAGAAGGTGTTTATAGACCATCGAAGAATGAGCTATTTGCTTCTTCTGTGGTCTCTCTCCTCCAGGAGTTGGTTGGAAAGCTTTGCATGGACAGGCCTGTGGCGATCATTAGCCCCCAGCACACTCTGTGTGGTGGAAAGGGCTGGTGCAAGCTCTGTGCCTCCAGCCTGTGCTCCCTTCCATGTCCAGATGGACTGCTTTTATCTTCCCTCCCTGATATGTTGTAAAGGGAAGGATCCATCCTGGGGGCTGGAAATGAAGTTTCCTTTTTATAGACAGCATTGCTGCGTGGGAAGAGATTTCAAGCCACATCCACAAGCAGCCAGGAGGTAGGGAGATGATGTTCTGGTTGTGGTGATATTGCCATTGATGATCCAGTCCCTTGAAAAACTAGATAGCTATTCAAAAGGAAGCATCGCCCCAGAGCTAGTGGAAGCAAGCTAGGGCTTCTCATGACTGGTACTGCAAGAAAACAACCCTCTGTATGTGCCTTGTCTGTTCAGGGAGGGTAAGTTTCCCAAGAGTGACCCCAGAGCCAGCTGTGATAAGTCTTGAGGCTATGAAAATCCTTTGCCTCATAGAAATAATTAAAGAAGAATCACGGCTGCATAGACTAAGATGTAGTCAGTCATTCCTGAATGAGTTAAATTAATAAACATCTTACCTAATTAAGTCCTTATCTTCTTTCACATGCCTGAAACACTATTGTTTTCTTGCTGGTTACCTGAGAAACTGTACTGCAAGGACAGTGGAGAAAAAGCCAGATGACATGATGCGATAAGTTGTTGCTCAGAATAACACCCTTCGTTGCACTGATTTTGTATGGCGGGAAGCACAGCCTGACAGGGCGAGCACTGTGGCATTAATGAATGGAGAACTAACATTACTCACATGCTCATGCAAGTGACAGATAATAAACTACCCTAAGCATTGCTGAATTTAGCACTTCATAATGTCTACAATTTATAGCAGTTTAACATTTCAATCATTTCTGCATATTAGAAATTATTTTTCAAGCTGGCGGAACTCATTACACCTTTGACATCTCACAAGTAATAAACAGCAAAAAAGTTCTCCCTCACACCAGGCCTCAAAAACAAAGCCTATGGACCCAGGCCAAAACCCACTGAAGACAATTTTCCCACTTGACTTAAATGCAAATTTTGTTCTTGTTTCAAGCACACAAGAAGACAGTAATTCCATTGGCATCAAGATTTGGTTCTAATCAGCTCTAAATAAAGCCTTTTATAGTGGGCCTAATTGCTATTGTTGTGACTGAGAGGGACCTGGCCTGAGCTCAGGGCTTGCCCCTCGACCTTGGAATTGTTTTGCTATGTTTGTCCAGATTGATCTATGCTTTTTAATGTAGAAAATAAATGTATTTAACTAAGCTTGAGAGCAAGAGCAAGAGCAAAAGTGATAAAGAAATCTTCCGATGATAAAGTGGGGTGGGTCTGGCTGAGCCAGGGCTTTGAGGGAGCATCTCAGTGAAAGCCTGTTCTGGACTCGTCACCATCAGCGCACCAAGCTGTGGAAAGAGATCTCTATAGATTAGATGTATTAGGAGCCAAAACTAAACCAAGACTCCTGCCGTAAAGCAAGCTTCTTTTGCTTAAAGCAAAACAAAAGGATCTGAAAACAATTCTGTCTTATGTGTTCCGGTGCCAGACCAGGCCCCAAAATCTACAGTCCCCCAAGAAAAAAACCTTCTTTATTCTCCTCATTACCTCTAATTTTGGACTTCAGAAATGTACACATTAAATAAATATATGGGGTTTTTCTCCTCTGCTGACCCGTTGCACTCACTTTAAAGGTTTGTTCGATGCACAGCTTAACCTCGTAATCCACACAATTTTTTAAATGTTGATTTTGCAGCATGAAAGGAATTTAAAAAAAACAATTTGCAAATTCAGCTTTGAAATAAGACTGCTGCAGAGTACAGCTATTGTTTTTGACCCAGTTTCTGTCCCATTAAAAGTTTCCGTGTAGACATGATCTAATTGATGTTCTTTGGTTCTTCAGAGTAATGCTGCAGGCAGCCAAGAAGGAAAAGCTAAGCTTCACTTCTCAGCCAGAGGATGAAAAGGAGGAGTTAGGAAAGACTCCTATGGGAAAAATAATAGTCCTTTGTATAAAGAAGTAGGAGTTCCTCATTTACACTTTAGTTGCACAGATCTTAGTGACACCTTGCAAGGAAATTTGGGGCCCATAAAGGAGTTTATACCTTCTTTTTATACACATATTCACTGGAATTAGCCTGAGGTAGACATTGCCAGACAGTACAAACCACTGACTACTGCCTTTCCTTGAAGTCCCATGTGTTTTCTCCTGAAGTATGTCAAAGCAGACTTCAGTACTAGCAAGGGCTGGCCTGCTAAGGCTCTCTTAAATGCTTGGGATTTTCTTCATAATATGTTCATAACTGCGAATCTCCTAGAAGAAGCAGGTCTTTGGCAAACTATTTGTACAATGAAAAAGACTTAAAAGCACCAAGGGTAAAAGCTTTTCTCCTCATTGATATGTGTTGTGGGACTCTGGGTGTAGGAATGAGCCTTTAGAGAGCTTAGCTGCATATCCCTTTCCCCACTTTTTAGACAGAATTCAATCGATTTATGCCGTTAAAATAGTGGTACAGATCTGAAATATGAATATTACATTATTGAAAAGAGAGACAAATTGTCATAAGTAATCTTGTTTTCAGAATGCATTTAGTTTCATTTTTAAACCCTGGAGCTGCTTTCAGGAAAATGGATGTTCTGACAAATGATGTTGTACCTGCAGAAAAATTCATTGATTGATGACACCCTGTACGTGTTCCTATATTTCCAGGCCTCATGTTGAAGAGCTTTACTTGTTTCACAGACGTACCATTTCAGACTGATTGGATGCCCAAAGAGAGTACGTGTTGTTGTGCTTTCAGGTTTGACACTGATGGATTGAAGAAGTCAGGAAGAAACTGTCTGATGCAGCAGGTACCACCAAAGCATCCACAGCTGCCAGGAACTAAACTGCTCAGAAGTCAGATGATTTGGGGGATGGGGGCGGGCAGGGAAGCAGGGAGGCAGAAGGTATCTGTGAGAGCAGGGAAATTACACGGTAAAGAAATTTTAGCTGCGCTTTCCTAGCTCAGAGAATCTGGTATGCCACCTTTTATCCAGATGCAAGGAATAGTGTTCTGTTCTTTGTTCACATAGTAGCTACTCAGAACATATTCAACAGAAGGCTATAGAATAATTATATATGAAAGATAACAGAAATAGTATACTACTTTGCCAGGGCCCAGGATTGTCCGTATTTCCACAGGTGGAAAAAAATTAGCCACAGGATTCCCAGTTGTCCTCCAAAAAGCCTACATAATTGTCTTTTTCATGGGTTAGAAAAATGTCTGCACAGTTTTGCTAGTTGTATCATTATCTCTGTAATCACTCAAAACATACCATTCTGTAATGCAAGGCTTTGAATGCTGTTAACATACCCAAACAAAAATTTCGCTTTTTTTGTGTGTATTGTAGCAGCTAGTGAAATTTACAGGACTCTCTGGAGCACAGTAGTCAGTAGTGTGCATCCTGGTATGGTCTACTCAGGTGATGCGAAAAAACAGTCAGATATTTGGATACATAGAAAAGACCACTACATCCGGAGGCAGGTTTTCTTAATGCTATTTACCATAGCAAGAAGAATGTTTCTCATTAACTTGTGCACCCCTCCACATAGGGGCATACAAACCAATGCATTGAGAATAGACTGAGGATAAGGTGCAGAAAAGCTGGTGTCTGTCAGCATGTAAGACCATCCTTCCAGTATTCTCTGCCTGCATCTCAGTGAAGTATAGCAAATGTATCATGTTTGCCAACTGCTGGCCGGACATTTGAGTAGACTCATTGGATAACCAGTGTCTGGAATAAGTAGGTCAGAAAAGTCGCCTAGGTGTAACTTGGACAGAATTTTTCCAGTGCACACATACAGATTTGATCTGATGTAGGGGATAATTCCTGCCTGTAGCTCATGTGCTAGAGGAGTCTGCCTATAGCTACGGCAGCAATAACACTGCTGCAACTGCTGTTCCTTAGTAATGCGAAGAACTCTTATAAATGGTTTGCCAAATCTAAACCTGAAGAGATAGAGCTGTCCCATTTTTGCTTTCTAAATTGCCTCAGAAATCCAGCAAATTGGACAAACACATTTTGTTGCACAAATAACCTTGTATAAATTTGGTCCAGGGAAATAATTCTGTAACCCTGCACAACCTGTTGGGTTCATAAACCCTTACAGGCATAGATCATAGACCCTTACAGGCATATCAGCTGTACCTGGTATGGTTTATCTCTACACGCAACACAGCTAATCTTTGAGTTCTTAGTGCAGTAAGGAACTAAGACCTTACACAGCCATAAAGCAAAAGGGTGCGACATTTAATGAGTTCATAATCTAAAACCTTATGTACAATAGGTAGGCTTCTGGTACTATACACTTGGAGAGTTTGAGTCCTCAGAAAGGTAGCTCACATCCCAAGGAAATATCCACACAGTCATAATCAAAAAGAGAGCGTTGTACATGAAGATCCCCCTGTGTGCTCTCCCACTTTTGCTTACGAACATTTCACTAGCTGCCTTCATGCTCCGTTCTTTCAGGCACTGCATCACCGAATTAAATCCAGATAGAACATAGCTTCATTCTTTATCTGTTTTACAGAACAGACCCAAACACCCTATCTAAGAGGAGTTATTTTTCAGAATTTTCTTTAAAGCTTATTTTTATTTCACAGTGCTCACAGCAAATGAATTGCATAGTTAACAAGCTGGATCTCAGCTCATCTACAACAGCATAGCTCTTATGATATCAAATTTAGAAAAAGAGGCACAGGTGTAAATGATCTGTCTGTACTCCAGCAAGGAGTCAGTGAGACAGATTAAGCCTGACTCTAAGTTAAGCTCTATGGAGACTTAAGTAAGGTTTGTTTTCAAATATCATGCTACCAACATAGTCTCCTTATGTTTTTGGTGATAGATAAACATCAAGCCAGCACCATACAGGTGCCTGGCTTGATGCTGGGGTGATGGGTTTGCTTTAGGATCTTCTGGCAGTTAAAGAATAGCTGAGTT
Organism: Pluvialis apricaria; assembly: GCA_017639485.1. Taxonomy (NCBI): domain Eukaryota; kingdom Metazoa; phylum Chordata; class Aves; order Charadriiformes; family Charadriidae; genus Pluvialis; species Pluvialis apricaria. The sequence goes on along the minus strand of CM030044.1, from coordinate 51,185,466 downwards.
CAGAAAGAGCTGCTAATTTAAGCATAGCATTAACACAAGTCTTGTAGCTATATCTAAGCCATCTGTTTGCAATGAATGGTAAACCTTAGGATGGAGTTAGGGTTCAGATCAGCAGAAGATACTGGCTTTAGATTAAATGGATTGTAGAAGGGCGCCTGGACAGGATAAGCTGTACCCTCTATAATGACAGAGCTAATGATTGAAGGGTCTTTTGATAGGAGAGTAAGTCAAATGTAAGCTAAAATAAGCTGTGGTTTGGCAAGGACAGCAAAACTAAGTTTAAAGTGTGGCAGCACTGCTACATGTAAGCATGGTTGCTTGTAAGTGCTGACATTAGATTTGTGTTCTGCTTGGTAGGGGCAAATAATCTAATCTAGAATGCAAAATTTATTTTGGTACTGTGAAGCTGATTTATGGAATAATACTAGCTATATAATTGCATCTGAAGCTAGGCTGGCAGACATTTCTTATTTTGCAAGAACTGGACTGTTAATCAACTACAGTGCAGGCTTGGCTCTCAAGAGGTTCCCTGTATGGGATAGAAGTGTATGAGGCTGTACTGCTTATGTCTGAAAGGGCAACACAGCTCACCCAAGTGCTCTGGCAAAACTGGAAACCTACATGTAGTTCTGCTGCACGAAAGGCCAAGCAAGTTCCTCATTTAAGCTTGGGATTTGATCTTGCATGTGGAAAACAGAAGTACCTTACCAGAATTTTCACCTCAGATTTTTCCTTGTGTCCTTTTGTGTTTCCGTGTATTGATGCATTGTCTCTCCAAGGCAGCTAAGTTGTTCTTTCAGTATGTTTTACCAAACATACCGTAGGAATTAAGCCACTCCATGTTGAAGATTTCTTCTCCTCTCCAGGAGGTGACTACTACAATATTAAAATTCTTCACTGCAGAGCAAAGATTGAATACAGCAAAGGCAGAGATGTGCCTCATTCTTTATTCAAAACTACAGAGCATGTATGGAGAACATCATGTTTGCTTTCTCCTTTTCCAAAACTTTAAAAAAAAAATGGTTTGAGTTTCTGGTTTAGTTTTGTTTCTAGTTACTTGAGCCTGTCAATCTGCTGTTTTTGTATAGTGTCTTGTGTTAAGGTGAAAAGTGTTTTAGACTATAAGGTGCACCCTTGTGGAATCTTTATGTCTCTTCAAAATAACAGTGCAATGTGGTTTCTAAATTACCTTGAGGCACTTGGAATTAAAATAGTGGTATATCTTTCCTGACTACATTAATTTTCATCCTACAGTGCTGTCCTTTATGGTACATTCTGAAATAGCGAAACAAGTGAATATTTTTTCTGATTCATCAGTTCTGGTAGCTTGGGAGCCTAGTGAAATAAATTTAGATTTTTAAGTCAGCTGGAATGTCATACCAGTTACAGAAATACAAACTGCTCAGCACACAGACGAGTGTACCATGAATTGAAGCAGAGCCCCATAGGATTTCATCTCAGTGCAATGGATTTTGTACATTTTCTAGCCAGGTGTATGATTTCTTCAGGCTGGTGGCACTAACTCCCTGGGTATGCACATGAGGAGAGTCAGGTGTGTCATTCATTCTAGTGAATATACAAACACGCAGAGCTAACAACATATGTACAAGAGAGCAGCCACCTGTGATATGCTTCTTGCTGGCGACTGGTAGAAATGAAAGAACTTGCTCTCCCTAGGGAAAGGAGTGTTAGAATCCTATCGTTGTTCCCTTGCCAACCACAAAATGAGAGTCTGCTTGACTTTCTCCTTTTTTTTTTTAACAGTTAGAAAAGGGGGTGAAAATGCCTACTTGCCTTGATCACTGAAAGAGCTCTTGTAAACAATGGTGGGGTAAGATACTTAATGCACACTGCTAGATGATGACTCAGCCATCAAAGCGTTCCTTAGTGTTAAATGAGCAATCTCGTCATTCAGTTTCCAGTGTTCTTTTCTCATCTGACTTCATCGCTGTCAGATAAACAGGGGCAAAACCACTAGCTTATGAAATGTAATAGCAAATTCTAAAGAGAACTGTTAAAATCCTTTTTAGAATATGTCTTCACTCAGACTCATTTCAGGACAAAATGAATGCTTAAATAGGTAGCAAAGCTGAGGATACCTGACTCAGATATTCTTCAGACTTCAGTTATTCTTAAGAGTAAAATGGACTGTTTAAACTTTCTTTTTGGCAACTATAAAAATTTCCATCAGTTGAGGAGAGAGGCTTTCTTATTCTGTGTTTGTTGTTCACAGAACATAAGTAAGGTGATATGTCTGACGACATAGTGAGAAGAATGCCGAGGCAATGAAGAAAGACTTCAGGGCCTTGGGACAACTAGTTAAGGGATCGGGAGCACAAGCCTTGTTCTCCTCTATCCCTCCAGTTGCGGGGAATGATGAGGGGGTAAACAGGAAAGGCCAGCAGGTCAATGACTGGCTCCAAACCTGGTGCTACTGGCAAGGTTTTGGGTTCTTTGATCATGGCCTGATTTACAGAACACCAGGCCTGCCGGTAGCAGATGGGAAAAGCCTGTCTCACAGTGGGAAAGGGTTCTAGGACTAGAGTTAGCAGGGCTCATTGAGAGAGCTTTAAACTAGATTGGAAGGGGGATGGGGATGAAACTGGGCTCACCAGAGAGGCACCTGAGTGTAGTAGCTCAACACTTGTGGGGCAGGATGTTAGTACTTTGAGAATTGGAAGGCCCACCACCTCTCTAGGGCTACACACTCATTGGCGTCTCTGAAATGCCTATACACTAATGCACGCAGCATGGGGAACAAGCAAGAGGAGTTAGAGATCTGCGTGCGGTCACAGGGCCATGATCTCATTGCAATTACTGAGACATGGTGGGATAGCTCACATGACTGGAACGCTGTCATGGAGGGCTATGTTCTCTTTGGGAAAGATAGGCCAGCGAGGCGAGGTGAGGGAGTTGCTCTTTATGTGAGAGAGCAACTGGAATGTATCGAGCTCTCCCTGGGGGCTGATGATGAGCAAGTTGAGAGCTTGAGGGTAAGGATTAAGGGGCAGGGTAACATGAGAGATACCATTGTGGGTGTTTATTACAGGCCACCTGATCAGGATGGGGAAGTTGATGAGGCCTTCTACAGACAGGTGAGAACCGCCTCACAATCACAGGCCTTGGTTCTCATGGGGGACTTCAACTACCCTGATATCTCCTGGGAAGGCTACGCTGCTAGGAATGTACAGTCCAGGAGGTTCCTCCAGTGCATTGATGATAACTTCTTAACTCAGGTGGTGGAAGAGCCCACAGGAAGAGGCGTACTACTAGACCTAGTACTGACAAAAAAAGAGGGACTGGTGGAGGATGTTAAGGTTGGGGGCAGACTTGGCTGTAGTGACCATGAGGAGATAGAGTTCAGGATTAAGTGCAGTATGTACAAAATTACAAGTAGGGTTGAAACCTTAGACTTCAGGAAGGCTAACTTTGAGCTCTTCAAGAAATTGCTGGGAGAAATCAAATGGGAGAGGGCTCTAGAGGTTAAAGGGGGCTCAAGAGGGCTGGCTGCTATTCAAGCACCACTTCCTCCAAGCGCAGGACCGGTGCATCCTGAAGAGCAAGAAATCGGGCAAGGGAAGGAGACGTGCATGGCTGAGCAGGGATCTTCTGAAAAAGCTCAGGTGGCAGAAGGGAGTTCACAAGATGTGGAAAAGGGGGCTGACGACTTCGGATGAGTATAAGAACGCTGTCAAGGCATGCAGGGAAGAAACGAGAAAAGACAAGGCAGCCTTGGAATTGAACCTGGCAAGGGATGTCAAGACCAATAGGAAGGGTTTCTTTAAGTATATAGGAGGCAAAAGGAAAACCAGGGAAAATGTGGGCCCGCTCTTGAACGAGACAGGTGCTGTGGTGACGGATGATGCAGAGAAAGCAGAGTTGCTGAATGCCTCTTTGCTTCTGTCTTCACTGCTCGGGCCAGCTCTCAGGAGTCCCAGACTTTGCAAGTAACAGAGAAAGTCTGGAGGAAGCAAAACTTTCCCTTGGTTGAAGATGAACAGTTTAGAGAAAAATTCATTAAACTGGATACCCACAAGTCCATAGGGCCTGATGGGATGCAGCCGTGAGTGCTGAGGGAGCTAGCAGAAGTCATTGCTGGGCCGCTCTCCATCATCTTTGAAAGGTCCTGGAGAACTGGGGAGGTGCCTGAGGACTGGAGGAAAACCAATGTCACTCCAGTCTTCAAAAAGGGCAAGAAGGATGACCCGGGAAACTACAGGCCTGTCAGCCTCACCTCCATCCCTGGAAAGATGATAGAACAGCTCATTCTGGGGGTCATTTCCAAGCATCTGGAGGAAAAGAAGGTTATCAGAAGTAGTCAACATGGATTCACCAAGGGGAAGTCATGTCTGACTCATCTGATAGCCTTCTATGATGGCGTGACTGGATGGGTGGATGAAGGGAGGGCAGTGGATGTTGTCTACCTTGACTTCAGCAAGGCTTTCGACACTGTCTCCCACATCATCCTCACAGGCAAGCTTAGGAAGCGTGGGTTAGATGAATGGACAGTAGGGTGAATTGAATAGTGGCTGAATGATAGAGCTCAGAGGGTTGTGGTTAGTGGTGCAGAGTCCAGTTGGAGGCCAGTAACAAGTGGGGTCCCTCAGGGGTCAGTACTGGGTCCAGTCCTGTTCAATATATTCATCAATGACCTGGATGAGGGGATAGAGTGTACCATCAGCAAGTTTGCTGATGATACAAAACTGGGAGGGGTGGCTGACACGCTGGAAGGCTGTGCTGCCATACAGCGTGACCTGGACAGGCTGGAGAGTTGGGCAAAAAAAACCTGATGAGGTTCAATAAAGGCAAGTGTAGGGTACTGCATTTGGGGAGAAATAACCCCATGCATCAGTACAGGTTGGGGGCTGACCTCCTGGAGAGCAGCGGTATGGAAAGGGACCTGGGAGTCCTGGTGGACAACAGGATGACCATGAGCCAGCAATGTGCCCTGGTGGCCAAGAAGGCCAATGGCATCCTGGGGTGTATCAAGAAGAGTGTGGCCAGCAGGTCGAGGGAGGTCATCCTCCCCTTCTACTCTGCCCTGGTGAGGCCGCATCTGGAGTACTGTGTCCAGTTCTGGGCTCCCCAGTTCAAGAAGGACAGGGAACTGCTGGAGACAGTCCAGCAAAGGGCTACCAAGATGATTAGGGAATTGGGACATCTTTCTTATGAGGAAAGGCTCAGGGACTTGGGTCTTTTTAGTCTAGAGAAAAGACGACTGAGGGGGGATCTTATCAATACTTAGTAAATACTTAAGGGGAGGGTGCCAGGTAGATGAGAATAGTCTTTTTTCAGCTGTGCCCAGTGATAGACTAGAGGTAACGGGCACAAACTTGGGCACAGGAAGTTCCATCTTAACATGAGGAGGAACTTTCCTTTGAGGGTGGCAGAGCACTGGAACAGGCTGCCCAGAGAGGTTGTGGAGTCTCCCACACTGGAGACGTTCAAAACCCGCCTGGACGCAGTCCTGTGCAACGTGCTGTAGGTGTCCCTGCTGTGGCAGGGGGCTTGGACTTAGATGATCTCCAGAGGTCCCTTCCAACCCTGATGATTCTGTGATTCTGTGATACATGGCTACCATGAATTCGGTAGTTTAGAATTACACTTGAAATTGTCACCAGATTTACTGAGCTTTATGTTTACAGAGTAAATAAACTCTGCTCATATATGACTTTAAAATAAATACACTTGCTATGTTAATGACAATGCTATAAGTAGTGACTCCTTTGGTTGTTTGGTCTGTATTCCACCTTACCTAAGTATGTGGTTCAGATGGCTGGAAAGGAATAGCTTTGGATTCACCACAGTCATGGCAATAAAGCCCTTTTCTATCTTACTATCTTTTCACAGGGCTCACTGCATGGTGTAGGTGGATTGGAAGCTCCAGAAAGAAAGCAATTTTTTCCAGTATGTGAAGCTGTATGTTACCTGATACCGTCTTACTGCAAAATGGAGGTTTGAGAGTTGATATCTATTACAGGGAAGCTCCATGGTCTATTTAAGAGACAATATGTTTCTCTCCAGGAAACAACGAGGTGGGAAGGAGAGCAGCAAAAAAATTACTATTCTGCCTTCTCAAAACATTTGGTGAACTATAATTTACATTTTCTTACAGAAACTTGTGGGTCTTTGAGACTTTCCTGCTCTTCCCAAGAGAAAGCGCATTTACTTGTCAGAGAATAAGAATTTTAAATACAGAGTGATAAAGTTTTATAGCTTATTTAGCACTTCAGAATCCAAATATTGCCTTTTTTATTTCTGAGAATGGTTCTCATATGCAACAATAATTTTTCTCTAGCTATACTTTCTGGCAAGTCTGATTTGGATGATTAAATGGGGACATTTTACTATATTTTCTACTGTAGCATTTTGCCACTTCAGTGTTTCTAAAATAGCTCACATAACTTATTTTACAGCTGGGTTAACATTGACTAGGAATATAAAGCAATAACATCATGGCTTCCTGCCAGAAAAAAAAATAGTAAAAGTAAATGCTGGAATGTAGTAAAGGTAAAAGGGTTATTGTAATAAATTCAACTACTACCTATTGTAGGGAACAAAGGTGCAGTGGGTTTTCTTATTTTTTTTCTTTTTTCACTTTTTTTAATGACTGTTGAATCTCTGCAGCCTTTATAAGATTTGATAAACTTCTAGTTCACTGTTGAAAATGACAGTAGCTGAATATCAGGATAATACAAGATACTCCAATAAGTTTGGTGTAATTCACCTGTAAGGATTTAAAGCACTTCAGGCGGAGCTGTAGATGGGTTTCTCTCCAAGCAATAAAATAAGTTGTCAAGGTTAGAACTCCACTTAAGGTAATAGAATTGCCTAAAATTTGGCACAGTTGTCCTCCTTGTGTTTCAGTGGTTTATGTGTTCTTAGCTCAGGCATGAAATGATAACATCATCCTTCTGTTGTAGAAAGGTTAAAAAAAAACCCAAACATATTTGACTTCTATTTTGTAGCAGTGGCCGTTTTATTCATACAAACTTATGCCAGATTTTACTGTATCTAACAAACTGTAAAATTGATGGATTCTCTCACTTAGGTAAGGGAAAATGGATGTGTAAATTGCCAAATTATTGCTCTTTGTCAAATAGATGAGATATTTGCTGTGAATGCTTTATGTCTTTAACTACAGGAGAGGTGGGCCTATGCCAGCCTTATGAAGTTCAGCCACACCAAGTACAAGGTCCTGTACGTGGGTCATCGCAATTGCAAGCATAAATACAGGCTGAGAGCCTGTACGTAGACAATGTATTGAGAGCAACTCTGAGGAGAAGGACTTGGGGATGTAGGTGGATGAGAAGCTCGACATGAGCCTACAAGGCATGCTTGCAGCCCAGAAGGCCAACCGTATCCTGGGCTGCATCAAAAGAAGTGTGGCCAGCAGATCGAGGGAGGTGATTCTGCCCCTCTACTCGACTCTTGTGAGACCCCACCTGGAGTACTGAGTCCAGCTCTAGAGCCCTCAGCACAAGAAGGACATGGACCTGTTGGAGAGGGTCTGGAGGAGGGCCACAAAGATGATCAGAGGGCTGGAGCACCTCTCTTATGAAAACAGGCTGAGTTGGGATTGTTCAGCCTAGAGAAAAGAAGGCTCTGGGGATACCTTATTGCAGCCTTCAAGTATCTAAAGGGGGCCTACAAGAATACAGGAGAGGGACTTTTTACAAGGGCATGTAGTGATAGGACGACGGGGAATGGCTTCAAAATGGAAGAAGGTACATTTAGACTGGGTAACAGAAAGAAATTTTTCACTATGAAGGTGGTGAGGTACTGGAAGAGGTTTCCCAGGGAGGTTGTGGATGCCTCATCCCTGGAGGTGTTCAAGGCCAGGCTGGATGGGGCTTTGAGCAACCTGGTCTAGTGGGAGGTGTCCCTGCCTATGGCAGGGGGGGTGGAACTGGATGATCTTCAGGGTTTCTTCCATTTCTAAATATTCCATGATCCTATGATTCTACAGGACAACCATAAAGAGACTATTACCATGATCAAATAGAGCTGGGAAGATCCAAAGAATAAGGCAATAGCTGAAATGAAAGCAGAACATCATGTCATACTACCAAATCTCTGAACCAGTGTAGAAACTTTTAATGGGAAGCAGCTTTTACAAAGCCTTTGTGTTGTGAATAACATAAAATTACCAATTTAATTAAAAAAAAAAAATGAAATAAAAAAGCTGTGGCGTTCAGTGTTGACTTCAGACTGTATTAACTCAGACTAAATAACTGTGTATGTTTTGTGATGCTGATATTGCTTCTTTCTTGAAACGTCATACTATTCAGGAGAAAAGAACAAGGTTGTGTATTTGACAGTTTCTGTCAATTTTGCCCAGATGTGCTCTATAAAAATAAGGTCCTGAATATTCAATATCATTGACCTAAGTTTTGGGGCCTGAATTTGAGCTACTTTCCATCAAAATACACCACCAAGTTTGATGGACTACGTTATCTTTGGAATACTTCTTTTTTTAACTAATTATTCTTAGAAAAGTACTATTTTCTTAGTAGTTGACATTGCAATTTAATCTGATAATAAGACTTTTTTTCTTATAGTTTGAATGATTAATCATCTTGAAAGTAGGATCTGAGAGATTTTTATTTACCTTTTCCCAATTCTCAAAAACAGAAGAAATGATTGCACTTTTTTTTTAATTTCTGGAACAAAGTACAAGTGAGACTTTAATCAGGCAGTCCAACTGTTGGAATTGAAAACATTCTTCTCATAAATTCATATTTTACATTTTTATTACACATTTTAAGGAAGAAGCTGTATGTCTTTGCAAGGTAGTTTGGTTAATTGTTCACCTACTTCTCAATTTTCTCTAATTTTGCTCAAGTTTCAATTTCCACCACAAAAAAGTTTGTAGGGAAATACCGTTGTCAACATAACACTTCAGAAAGTAAGGTGATCTTGTATTTAAACGTATCCATATAAACTCCAGGGAATATGAAGGGAAAATCTTGTTTGTTAAAGTAGGATTGATCTAAGAGGGACTTAGGGATCATCAGTTCTCCTTAATACTCTTTTGCTGTATTGGCTTTCTGTTGCTGACATGGCAATTCTGAGATATGGGTAGTGTCATTTAATTAAGTAAGCTTGGTGTTTCTAAAGTTACAGCACTATCTTAATAGTCCTAACTATTTGTAAGATCAGAGCTTAAGTAACAGCAATTACTAGATGCTGATGATATGTGGAGATACTATATCAGATTACAGAATTTTATTACAAGCTGGTACAAATGGTTTTTACAAGCAAATGTGCTTCGGTATGGAAAATGCTTTTGAGGGCTATTTCTGTCCTCTTTCATATGATGACTCAGAATGCTGGAAGTTAGTCAAATTCAACAGAGAAGTTAGATGAGCTTAATTAGAAGAAAAGATACTTGAATTGACCTTGTAATTCCTTGGAGTCACTCAATTTGTCATTCTAAGAGCTAGCTTACTCTGTCTTCCCAGAGAAATTGAGGCTCTTGGGGAAATGGTGAAATCAAATAATGACTGTGAGTTTTTGTGGTCTTTGTGATGAACCTCCATATCTTCCAGATCACTGTCTTCTTAAGTGCTGCCCAGGTCTGCAATTTAGTTATCAGTCTTTAAACAGAACCAGTGATCTTGCTACAGAGCTACAGAACCCGCACATGTTGTTGTTGTTTGTAAATTGTGATGCTCAGATAAGTTTTGTAAGTTGTTTCCTCACACTTTTTCATGTAGCAAACGTATGCTGTATGTGCTACAGAACTAGAAGAAGAAGATAGTGACACTGCTTCGACACGTTGCTTTCCAAACTGCCTGGTTGGTGTGTCTTGTCCAGGTAAAGCTGGTGGATGTATTGAAGTTCTGGAAAGACTATCTCTATGTAGAGTGACAGGGATCTTGAGGAGTTTCATTCCCTTTGCAGCGCTAAGTGAAGATCTGCTGCTGGACTTGTGGGGACAGACATTGCCCATTGTTTTTTTGACTGCTGTGCATTGATGCCACTTGCTATCTCCTGTTATTTCTCTTCAACTTGCATTTTTAAGTCTCCAAGGCACTGCAGTGCTATAGCATAACTGAAGTACTCTGTCTGGGTAGACTTATTGCCCTGACATATCCAGGGCCCCAAGCCTGGTGGTCTTGTCAGACTTTTGGCTATATACTTTATGGCCATAGCTATAGTATTCACTTTTCACACGATCCTTCTAAAGGGGGGAGGAGCTTCTTTGTTTTTATACTTTCCCAATGTTAAAATTTTGAAAATTTTACATATTTATTTCTATAGCAAGAAAAATAGGAATGGAAGTAAGGTTTCAGGAGGCATATAATGACCTTGTTCAAGGGTTTTTTGAATACCAGCCTTCTTAATATGTGCAAGGTCAACATGCAAATTATCAGTAGAAAGCTTAAATGTACAGTTGTTGTTATAGAGCCATCTAACAGAATATTGTATTATCTAGTCACAGAAAGGAATTTAAAACAACAGTATTACCACTCAGCCTGTTATGCGTATAACTGTAGTGCATTAAAAGCCATGTATTAAGCAGCCCAGTGATTTTGTCCTACATTTAATCCTTGTCATGTCGGTCTACCTGCTTGTTCACGTGTCAATGCCTGCATGACATTAACAAAGTACAGTTCAGCTATAATGCAATTCAAATTAGGCCAATTCTAGTCATGGGTCACTGCAATTTGCAGCTCTTAATTTGCATCTGTACTGTGTCTTATTGATGTAGTCTTTGGCACCTAATTCAAATTTTACCAGACTGTTGTGATTATCCTTAAAGTCTGTTAATCGCTAGACATTAGAGTACAGCTGGAAAAAGTCGTAAAGAAAAATAAAGCGATCCATTTACTACATTGTTAGTACTGTTAAATTAGAGGCTTTTTTAGATTAACTCAATCCAATGCGTAAAATTTGGAAACATAACACATGTAAATGCTTTGAAATACATATTATACCAGCATATTTGGCAGAGGAGAGCTGGACAACAGTTAATTCTATACTGTATGACTTGTAAGAAACACTGGACGTCTTGTAAAAGGATAGAAAATGCTTTTTACATTGTATTGTAGCTTTGATGTTGCTCAGAAAAGTTTTCCTTCTGAATTTGTGTATACGGGAGGAAATGTATCCACTGCATGCCAAATACTGTTATTTAGTCTGTTTGCATAGCAGATTGTGGGGGGCTGCAGGGATTGCTGGCTGTGTCAGTAACATATGCAGATTTCCCCTGCATCTAGCTACTTTCATTTAATGCTGCTTGGAGCTGAGCTACTTGATAATAACAACTTAACCTGCCTCTTCAGTGATTTATTTTATCACAGCTCTTCCAAAATCCAAAGAGATAGAATATAAAAGGAGAAATAAATGGAGAGTCACAAACAGAGTGTGGAAAATAACTTTATATATGAGGTAGCATTAGTGAGAAGGAACCTGGAGATCCTTTCTAATTGAAAAGAATTCAAAGGACTGAAGGAAAGAGATATTATATAGAAGAAAGAGCTGGGCAGGTGAACACAGGAAAAAAGCAAATTGTAAAGCCAAGGGTAGGAGTAATTTTGCACTGAACTGAAATTCTTTCTCTGCAGTTCAAACAGATGTAATTTTTCCTTCTGCAGCTTCTTTTTTTCACCTTTATATGGCTGAATTCTGTTGTTTTGTGGCAATTCTTTAATAGCTGTATTCATGTGTAACTTGCATGGACAGTTGACTGGATATATGCGGAGCCAACAAGTCACCTTGTGTCTCATGCAGTGGATTTTCACATACCAGCCTAGTACAGCCATGTTGTCAAAGTTCCTCACAGAGAAAGGTTTTAAACAGTGGGTTTCTAGGGAGCTTTGTGTTGTATAAGGTTTTGTTATGCAGTGGATTTTTTGAAGATGCTGCACTTTGGGAAGGTCATGATTGGCAACAGCTTGTACATCTGTGTGGCTGGTGTAACAGCAACCCATCTCATGATGAACCAGCAGTAGCACAGAGATGACTGAGCAAAAGTGACAAAGGTATTTGAGCCGAGCTGGTGGCAAAGTGATTGAAAGGTGCTCGACTGTGCTCAAGGGCCAAACACTGTGGAACAGGTTTGTCTGGCAGGAGGCAGATTTCTGCTCCAGTCTAACGGACAGTGGTACTTTCAGCCAGGTAAGGATTTTATTGCAAGGAAGTGTGCACCCCACTGTGGCTCAGGCAGATTCATTATTTGAAAATGCAGTCAGATCAATGTTCAGTACTAGCTCTCCACAACTGTAGTTGGCAAGTGAGTTTTCTTGTTGTACTTCAGCGGAAAATGTGGCACTTTCAGAGCTTTCAGGAAGGCTGGTTAAGATCTGTGATACTTTGAAGGAGAAGGTCAGAAAACTGATTGTCTTAGTGACTATGAAACACCTTTCAATCTTGTTTAATTTTTTGTGAAACAATGTTAAGCTTTGAGGGTAGAACACCATTGTTTCAAAAGGAAAAAAAAAGGATATATATTAGAAATCAACACAGATGGCCAAACTCTTTAAAAATCTTTTGTTTAAAGACCAAATAGAGATGGCTTATAAAGAATCATTTTGAAGGTTTTTAACATTTGCAGTGGATAGGGAATCGGGAAAGGCATTGTGTCACAGTTTTGTAAAACCGGTTTCAGATTAATATAGTCTAACACATTTTGATTGAGACTATATTAAGCCATATTTTCAGTATTTTATCTATACTGATTATCTTATCACAGATGGTAAAGAGGGAAACTCTTTACTCCGCTCTCATGAGACCCCACCTGGATTACTGCATCCAGCTCTGGAGTCCCCAACATAAGAAGGACATGGACCTGCTGGACCGTGTCCAGAGGAGAGCCACGAGGATGATCAGAGGGCTGGAGCACCTCTGCTATGAGGAGAGGCTGAGAGAGTTGGGGTCATTCAGCCTGGAGAAGAGAAGGCTCCGGGGAGATCTTATTGCGGCCTTCCAGTACCTAAAGGGGGCCTACAGGAGAGCTGGGGAAGGACTTTTTACAAGGGCATGTAGTGATAGGACGAGGGGGGAATGGCTTTAAGCTGGAAGAGAGCAGGTTTAGACTAAACATTAGGAAGAAGTTTTTCACTTTAAGAGTGGTAAGGCACTGGAACTGGTTGCCCAGAGAGGTTGTTGAAGCCCCATCCCTGGAGGTGTTCAAGGCCAGGCTGGACGTGGCCTTGGGCAACCTGGTCTGGTGGGAGGTGTCCCTGCCTATGGCAGGGGGGTTGGAACTCAATGATCTTCAAGGTCCTTTCCAACCTAAACCATTCTATGATTCTATGATTCTATGAAACAGACCTCACAGGAGTGAAAGAGAGTATACAGTGATTATTTTGTATCATTAAATAACTATACCAAGAAATTACTATAGTTAGCTACAAGACCAGATTTATAAGACCTAGTTCTGCATCTATTTTTCCAATCCCTTGAGAGTTTAGCTTGTAATAACATGTGAAAATGCACAGACTTGTACTGATGTTTCACAGAAATGTGAAAGGTAAATTCCTGATGTGTTGTACCATTACATTAATATAAAAATATTCTTATTTTTGCAAAACCTTCACAGTTCCTATTCTTGTGATTTTTAACTAGCTGTACTGTAAGAGTGCCTCTTCTTTTCTCTCAGATGCTCACTTCTAAGGTCTAGATCTTACAAATGCTCATTGCATATGGGTACTCAAGTAGGTACTGCACTTACTCTCAGGAATAGCCCAATTAAGTCAAAGTGCACCTTGGATCAAATCCAAGAACCATTAAATCAATTGAAGTATTTCCATTTACTTCAATGGAAGCTGGATCCAAGCCATCATGTCTGCAGCTCTCCAAAATACCATCACTTATCTCAAATACACCTACCTAAATTCAATTAGGAGTAGAATAAAATCTCCCAATATTTTATGTGACATTAAAATGTTTCTTCATATAGGAGTAAGAAAGAAAGTGTGATGACACTCTGTACCTCAGAAAATACTTGAATATGTTATAAGGTCTAATATTAAAAAAAATACTGTAACAAAGTTGATTCCAGAGGCAGGTAGATCAAGAACTGATTGAAATCTGTCAGAATTGCTAACGTTCAGGTCTTACTTGTTTGCCTTGTTTGTTCATAAGCCTTTCATTTACATATGTGCTGAAGTGTGGCTACATTATCTTATAAGTTTCAAAGAAGTTTACCTGAATTGATCATAAGAAAGTGAATTACTTTTGCAGTCTTGAATTCGGCATAATAGGTATGACCTGAGTTGAGTTATTCCTAAATTCCAGTTGTTGTGCATGCCTAGGAAGTAGTTTCATACTTTTCCTAAGGATTTTTTGTATACTGAGCTATCGTATGTGAATGGAAAAGGAGTGTGGATGAAAAAGTAGTTATCTGTAGGTACACGGTTCTTCAGAGCTTTCACAGTAAGATCAATGGCAGTACCTTTAAGGTTCATTCCTAGTAATCTTTGACGTGAAACTTACTTGCTATTGTGTCAGTAAGTCAGAAATACAGAACTCAGTCATGCTTTTGAAATAATTCCTCTGAAAAAAACAAGAAAAACAACTTTGATTCTTTTCTATCTCTAAATAATTAAGGCTCCAGCCACTATGTCTTAGTCACTACGTGACTGCTTTTCTCCCATTGCAGCCAGAAAGGACTTAAACTATTTTTCTGGATCAATTTACTTCTGGAAATTAAATCTCAGTGAAGAGTTACCCCATCGTGGGTAGTAAGTGACATCTGAAGAAACCGCCTCCATGAGGTACGATATATAATTAGCTGCAATAAAATTAATGGGGCCACAGAACTAAATTTTTCAGTCTTTTTACTAGAACACATAGTTGTGCATTTCAGGACAGATTAATAACTTTTCTGACATGCACTTGAATTTAACAGCTTCATTTAATCTATTTATTTCAGAGATGAGTGGGATCACTTTGACAAAGTGCAGGTATGGTGCTGTCAGCAGTGTCGCAAAACCATCCTAATTATAAGGACTCACACTGTGAGCTCCACACATTTTTCAGCAAAACATTTACCAGAGAAGTGCTACAGTTCAAAAGGAATGGAAGGAAAGAGATTTTGTCAGCTGTTTCTAACTAACACTGTGCAGTTCTTGGTTAGGAGCAAATGCCTCCAAATGCAGTATTGGTGACAGTTGGTGACCATACAGTTGATTTTAATATTAGTCTTGCAGTTACATTGTGGTTACTGAGTATCACATACTTCCAGTGAGTAATTTATGCTATGAGGTTCAGCCTCTCTTTCTGTTTTCAAAGTACCCAGGGGTTCTTTATAATATTTATAATATCTATCATTACTTCTAACTGTTTCTGAAAAACCTTTATAGATGGATTTTGTTTTACAAACCACTCACTAAAATTTTCTTCTAGGTATTTGTCATCCCAAATTCAATTTGTTGGTTTTTTTGATGAATATCTTACAAAGAAATAGCGAAGTAATTATCAAACCCAGGTTATTTTAAAGGAGGGTCTAGTTTTCTTGAATAGCCCAGTCTAATTTGAACAATATGTCATATAGCATAATTGAGGCTGTACACCTAGAAAATAGAAATGAAAGTCACTTTTCCAAACAGACATCTTTAGGAAAAGAAATCTCATTTAATAGCCTGTACTATGACCTTGTTTTGAAAGTTATAGTAAAGGAGCTCAAAAAGCTACATATAAATAAGGAGAATAATACATGAAAGAGGTGAGGCCCATTCCTGGATTGCGTTCAGATCTGATAAACCTACTGACCACAAAGTCTAGAACTTTGCTTTAAAATTATATTCAAATTTTATGAAGTTTCTCCTGAATGATTTATTTTCTTCAAACATAGCTCTTAATTTAGTTATATTTGGTCAATGCCTCCAGCAAAATGCACACTACCAACATGTGGAAAACTTTCTTGTAAGATATTATGTCCCTACTTTCAAATTTCTAAAAAAGAATTTTCGCAACCATAACAAAAGTGGCATTTCCTCTTTATAACATTTAACAATAAAATAATGCTCACAATGGCATCCTTATGGAATACATCAGCCAGAGTGCTTACAGTATGACAACTCATGAACAGGTGAAACAGCCCTCAACTACAGCTTGTCTGTCTGGCCATCTGTAATATGCTCTTATTCCTACTTGATGTAATAATGGGAAAATATGCAAAGAGAAATATTTAAGTAGTTTGTAACAAGAGTATCCACATCCTGCAATATCCTTACAAAATTCCCAAGCTACATATCATAAATATTTTGTTTAATTGTGCCGGGTGTCCATTACAAGAGATGGCAGTGGCCTGGTACAAACTAAAAAAACAAGATAAGCTCAGATTCTGAGAGATGAACTGTGCAAATGGTTAATGCACTGAACAGTATGCATACACGCAGACCAAAAACTTCCAAGGCATTGAAATATTTCCTGAATAAGAATGAAAGCAAACTTATTTGACACCAAATATTCCTTTGTTAATAGCAAATGGAGAAAATGAGTACGGTATATTTAATTCACCAAGTCCAAACAAAATCCAGTATTCAAATTCCAGGTTAAGATCACGGCTTCCATACATTTTTCTGTACCTTGTAACAAACTCCTTAGTGGGCTTATTCCAAATTCTGGATTTGAATTTAAATTTTGAGGAGCTTAAGAAGTGAATTTCAAATGTTTTTCCTATGGTTTTCCTTCTCTCTCCCTACCCTTATTCTAAACAGAGGCCCAATTTAAGCATTCCCTATTGCAAATGGAGTTCTAGGATGGCAAAACAACTCTTAACCTAGCCAAAAGGACCTGCTCCTGTGTGTTTCCATTTATATTCCTTCCGTTTCTGCTCAGCAGTAGCTATAATAATAGCATTGGCTCTTTTAAGTATTGCTGGCCATTTCTGCACAAGTGGAGAACTGATAATGCTCAAAAACAGTGTGTGGCACTTCTGAAAGAGGACTCCATTACTATATTTTGCATGCTTGTCTGAGGAAAGAAGAGGGGAAAACCAAACTTCCTTTCAAAAAATTCTGTCCTCTAAGAGCAAAAAAAAAGCCTCTGATAAATGAATTGCAGAGGAATGGCTTCAAGAGTGTGTGTTTTCCTGCATTAACATACCCTTGTCACTTGATATTAGTGCACAGGCAATAGGCAGAAATGCTTATTATAAGACATGACAATATTGTGTATACATTGAAAAATTACACTTATTGGAGAGTGAGCCTGGAACACTAAGTACAGTCTTCTTCCCAAAAGGTGTAGTTATTTTCTTGGTACTAGGTATTTCTGTTTGTGGTTAGGAAACTTGCTCTTCATCCTAGAAAGTGCAACAATTCTATTTATAATACCAAATGCCTCAGTACTTCCATGTCTCATTTTAACTCTTCATTTCAAGGACAGTTATTTGAGCTGTACATTTTTTGTGTAATACACTGCATTTGGTCTCCTTACAGGAAATTTAGATTTTCTTTCCTGACTCAGTTAAGAGGGTAAGGGAAAATACAGTAGTGTGTAGATGGTTGTCCTATTGTAGTCTGATTTTATGAAACATTATAACACTGGTTACTATTGTATTTTTTCCCATGGTTAAAATTTTGAAAATTATATTGCAATTTGAGAAGTCTAGACCAATCTTACCAAGTAAAATTCATTATCACATAAAGTAAAATTTTCACCCTGCCTCCTCTCGGTGAATTTACTATTCCTGTGTGTCAGTTTGATGGTATAGAAAGAAGAAATCTTGTATTTGTTCAGAGCACACATATGGACAGTGGCAGGGCTGGCTTTGACACCCTATATCATATCCTTAAAGAATAATAAGAAACACGAAGCACAGCTCATAACGTTAACTAGTTTATGAAAGCAGTATTGTAAGCAAGGCTGAAAGGGCTTAAAGCAGCCCATCTACTATTCTGAATTATTGTTGCTGCCAGCCTTTAACAGTACTGTCATTCCGACCATAGCACCTGCAATATTTGTATGAAGTGAGGTCACATAGGAGAAACTATTTCAGCAGAAGAACAAAAGGTCCCTTTTCCATTTTCTACTCTTTTTCTGTGGTAGAAGGGCTTTGTTTCAAGCATTAGGTAAAGGTATTTTTCACTACCATGGTGAAAAGTCACCAGAAGAATGCCCTTTTACCTGCATGATGATCGATCTCCTACATCATCAGAGACAGTCTAACAAAGCTTCTGTTGTTTTGCTTGTAAACAGATACAGTGATGAAGGCAGAAGAGACATTGCAGCTGTCAGCCATCAGGTGAAAGGTTTCAGATTTTACTTCCAGTCACCTGCATCTTTAAAAGCTTTTCTTGCTTCCTGTTTTTTATTGCCCGCTTCTTTTCTTTATTTATCATCTCAGTATTTCTGGTTTATCTACAGCTAAACAGAATTCCCTTCAAAAAACATCACCCTATAGGGATATAATAATTTTAAAATATTACTTGTTTTTGAAAGTGACAGCGCTTAGTCATGCGCTCAGTAAAAGCATTTCCTGATGTTCCCACCTCCTACACACCCATTTTGTGATCAGCCTGTATTGCCACATATCCACCCCTGAGCTTGGGGATAGCCAGAAAAACCCATGCAGAGGGCTACTATGCAAACACAATTGCCCTGGAGATCAGTAATACACAGAAGTACAACTTAGAAAAAAAAATCAATGGACACCTGCCTACACACCTAGGAAGCCCCTGACCTGCACCAAAAATCATGTAATTTCAGCAGAATCCAATATATTCCTACCTAACTTTCTTGTCTTGGCATCCACAGAACCCCATTTCTTAAACTCGCATGTGTGCATAATCACAGAAGGGCTAAGGTTAGAAGAGACCTTTGGAATTTATCTGGTACAACCTGCTTGAGCTGAGCAGGGGAGTTTTACCAGAAGGACCTAGAGCTGGTTGCTTGTGACCATGTTCAGATGGCTTTTGAAGATCTGTAAGGATGGATACTCATCATCTTTCTGGGCAACCTGTGCCAGTGCTCAGTCACCGTCTCAGTAAAAAAGTGTTTCCTGATGGTCATACAGAACCTTGGGTATATCAGTTTGTGCTCATTGCCTCTGGTCCTGTCAAGGGGCAGCACTGGAAAGAGCCTGGCTCCATCTTCTTTGCACCCTCCCTTTCGGTATATAAACACATTAATAAGAACTCCCTAGGCCACCTCTTCTACAGGCTGAACAGTCCCAGCTCAGCCTTTCCTTATAAGAGAGATAGTCCACCCCCTTCATCATCCTAGTGGCCCTTTGCTGGACTCTCTCCAGTAGCTCCATCTCTCTCTTGTACTGGGAAGCCCAGAACTGGGGCACAATACTTCCAATGAGGCTTCACCAGTGCTGAACAAACAGAAAGGATCACCTCCCTCAACCTGCTGGCAACACCCCTCCTCATGCAGCCCAGGACACCATTAGCTTTCTTTGCCATCAGAGAACAGTGCTGGCCTATATTCTACGTGGTGTCTATCAGAACCCCCAGGCATCTTCTGCAAAGCTGATTTACATCCTGTTGGCCCGCATGCATATACTGGTGCATGGGGTTGTTCCTTCCCAGAGGAAGGACTTTGCAGTTCTCCTTGTTAAACTTCATGATGTTCCTGTCAACCTGTTTCTCCAGCCTGTCAAGGCGCAACTCGATAGAAGCGTGAAGCTCAGGTATACCACCCACTCCTCCTGGTTTTGTATCCTCAGTAAACTGACCGCAGGTATACTCTTCCCCATCATCCAGATCATTAATGAAGGTATTGAACAGGATTGGACCCAGTAGCAAGCCCTGGAGTACACTGCTAGTTACTGACCTCCAACTAGACTTTGTGGCAGTGATCACCAGCCTCCGGGCTTGGCCATTCAGCCAGTTTTCAGTCTCCTTCACTGTCTGCTCATCCAGCCCATACTTCACCATCATCTCCATGGGGATGTCAACTGTCTATGGGGAGACAGCTTCAAAAACCTTAGTGAAGTCAAGGGAGACAACATCCACTGCTCCTCCCTCCTCTACCAAGGCAGTTATTTCATCATAGAAGGTTATCAGGCTGGTCAAGCAAGACTTCCCCTCAGTGAATCCATGCTGACTACTCCTTACCACCTTCTCTTCCTTCAACTACCTGGAAATGGTTCCCAGGATTAGCTGCTCCATCACCTCTCCAGGGATCAAGATGAGGTTGACTGACCTGTGGTTTCCTGGATCTTCCTTCCTGCCATTCTTGAAGAGAGGAGTGGCATTTGCTTTCCTCCAGTCCTCACGCATTTTCATCATCATGATTGTTCAAAGATTTTCAAGAGAGACCTTGCAATGACACCAGCCAGCTCCCTCAGCACTTGCAGATTCATCCCATCAGGGCCCACATGTTTCTGTCTGCCCAGTTTGCTCAAGCACTCCCTGATCTGATCCTCTTCCACACAGGTAAATCTTTTTTGCTCCAGGCTTTCCGTCTGCTCTCTAAGACCTGGGATTCAGGAAGGCCAGTCTTGCATTCAGTACCTCAGCCTTTTCCGTGTCCTGTGTCAGCAGGTTCCCTGCCCTGTTCAGCAGTGGGCCCATATTTTCCCTACCCTTCCTTTTCTCACCTATGTATTTATAGAAGCCCTTCTTGTTGCCTTTTGTGTCCCCCACCAGATTAAATTCCAGTTGGGCTTTGTCTTTCCTAACTTCATCCCTGCATGCTCAGACACTGTCACTGTATTTCTCCCAGCTTACCTGCCCCCACTTCCACCTTCTAAATATCTCCTTTTTCTGACTAAGTTTGGCCAGGACGCTCTTGTTCTTCCACACAGGCCTCTTGACATTTTCGCCAGACTACCTGTTCATTGAGCTTAGAGGAGATGACCCTTGGGTATTAATCAGCTTTTCTAGGCTCATCTTCCCTCCAGGGATTCATCCCACAGCACTCTTCCAAGCACATCTCTGAAGAAGCCAAAATCTGCTCTCCTGCAGTCCAAGGTTGTCTTCTTGCTTTTTTTGACCTGCTCAGTCCCTCCTCTCCAGGTCCTGAACTCCACCGTCTCATCGTCACTGCAGCCAAGGCTTCCTTCAACCTTCACATCCCCAATGAGACCCTCCTTGTTTTTGAGTATGAGGTAATTTCGTCATTGGTTTCTGTGTCCATTAGGTCAGGAAGTTGTCACTGATGCCCTCCATGAATGTCCTGGATTTCTTATGTCCTGCTGTTTTTTCTTTATAGTAAACATTAGGGTAGTTGAAGTCCCTCAGGGTCTGAGACTGCTTCTACCTGTTTGTGGGAAGCCTCATCCACTTTTCTTCTGAGTAATTTTTTTCAGCCTAATACTGCAAATGAAAGAGGCTTCTAACCTAAAACCCCTTTGTAAGAGATCTTAGAAGCTGACCAGACCAGAGAACTTGAAGTTTATCAGACTTTACCCTGTTAGATGTCTGGCAGGGTCTGTCTCTTATCTTGTCTATTGAACCGATGAAATTAAGTGCTGTGACTTCTGCTTTTGGAGATCTTTGTATTCAGAGACTGACAGCACTGTGCATCAAAAAATTATCTTCCAGGAGCCATATCATCACAGTGGTGATGTTTGTCCCTGGATGCTGACAGGGTGTTTATTTGTATGAATTAGAATTAAATTTATCTTTCCTTGTAAAGAAGGGAGACTGTTACACTTCCTAGCGCTGCATGGTTGCAGGTCCATTCTAGCTTCTGAATTTGTCAATCATTCAACTTCTGATTGACTTCCTTTGAAGCTGAAATGCCTAAAGGGATTTGTTCTACCCTTGTATAATAGGAATTTTGCTGCTGGGTTCATGTCTCATTTGTCAGAATCAATGCTGTATGGTTCATAACTTATTGTGATGATCAGTCTGACTTAAAGTGTAAACACTGCGTAACCAATTTTTTCCTTATCTTTGTGTTGCAATAACCCCAGTCTTGGGATTTGTTTCAGAACACAGAAGGTTTTGTGACCAAGCATTTTGTGGATCCTGGAAAGCTATTCAGGTGACAGAAGAGGGACCTACAGAAGGTAACTTTAACACAAGTTCAGTCTACTACCTAGGTATGCCTCATTTGGTAATTTATTACTCCTTTTCTGAAGTGATCCTGAATTAGAGCTAAAGTTAATGAAAGTGGTTTACATAAGAATGTTTTAAATACTGTGCAAGGCCCCATGTTTGCTTAAAGTTTCAAAATCCTTCATCAGTTCACTTGTTCCAGATTTCTATTGCTGCTTTTTTCTTTTTTTTTTTTTTAGGTGCCTGGAATTACATCTGTTTGGATGTTTAAACAGCAATCTGCTGGCTGTTGTGGTTACAGAGCTAATTTATCTCTGTCCATCTGTTGTCCTTTCAATGACAGGCAGCACTTTGATTTCTTTCTAGGTAGAATTTCTTGAATTTTTCTTCTATGAGAGGTCCTTTATGCACCCTGTAAAAGAACTCTTATTCAAGCATGCTGACTTGATTTGGCACCTGTTTATCTGTCTGGAACTGCGGTCATCCTTCTCAAACAAAATCTTATGAAATCTCAACAATAAGAACAAAATGTAAAATGTTTTTAAGACAGCAAATGTCAGATTTCTTGTGCCAACTCCATGCAAAGAAACATTTTAGGAGATTCAAGCGTCAAGCAAACTGTTGAACAAGTGTGTACACTGACCAACCGTGTGTGTTCTTGAACTTTTCACGCACATGCTGGTCAGTGCACTGTGGATTTATCACATTCACTGCACAAGTCTGTGTACCACTTCTATACATGTGCTGTTTGTCTGAGGAGACTGGCAGTAAGGCATTGCAGTTCCAATGGTCAGAACAATAAAGCTACAGTTCCAACTTCTGACATCTATAAATCCCAGCAAAACTTGGACAGAAAAAAAAATAGTTCACATTGCTTCCTATACAGTGAGGTATTGAAAGCAAGTAGTAAAAAATACTGGGAAAAAGAACCAATACAATATTAAAAAAAAAGGCATATGTAAGAGACCAAGTCCTATGGTGCAAAGTAATGCAAACAATTGCAAATAAAAAGACAGCATCCCAAAGAGCTTAAGGTTAAATGTAAGCTATCAATAAATAACTGTGTTCTCTCCTTGCTCTCTCTTGTCTGTTCAGATACAATATCACATAATGGCTCAACTTCATTCATGTAGGAACAGCTGAGGTCTTTAGTTGCATTTGCAACTAATACTTATAAGGGCAAAACTGGTGTTTAGTGAGACCAAGGGCAGCTCCCTTAATGAATGCAGTAGTCTTTAAAAACATTGATAGTTCACGGCAATGTCTTTATGAAATTGCATTCAATGTAGACTAGTCCATAGCTAGAAACTGACATCATGATGAGTGTTTTCTTGTTAGTGACTTTATAACTAAGGAGCGAGCTGGTAGCGCATCTGTGATCCCTGCTTCATAATACCTAGATATAACTTAGCAAAACTCTCAAATACACCACAGAAGCCAAGACAGAGGAATTATTCATTGTTTAGCCCATTGCAATGTGGAGTGAAACTTAGCACCACAACTCTGCTATATAGTAAAGTTACAGTTGTGGCCTACAGCGAAAGATTTACTGAGATGTATTCGAGAGCTTTTCTCTTTTAAAACAGAGTTCCTTTGAGAAAATTGCTCTTGCCTAACCTGATTTGTAATAGAGTTATTGATATGTGGAGTTGCATTGCAAATATCTTCACCAGACATTTCTCCAATAGCCAGGTCACCTTGGTTGCAGAAAGTTTCAGTGGCCCCTTGAGGCCCATTTTATTAGTTATGAGACATTAATCATGGAAATGCACAGGCAGCAGCAGCCAAATCCCAGCCTATACCATTGAATTTAGTGAGAAATACCACAGTCTTTAAATGTCAAGAATAATTTCAAAGTGATCCTTAACATTATTGGTCTCTTTAAAAGTCACTGCTTCCCTTTTTTTCCCCCTTATGAAAATAAACCCCTACGTTTTAAAATGGTGTTTGATCACTCTCCATACCTACTCACTCCAGAAGGAATGACTGGCAGTGTGGTCTGTGAAATGAGTAGTCCTATCATAGCAGGCATCAATCAGAACGTGTGGAGTAAGCACATATGGTGACCTGATCTTCCAGCCTAGAGTTCTTTGCAAAATCAGAATGTGCAGTGGACTCGTGGAGATATTCCCCCCTACCTCTGCAGCTTTATGATTGCTTTGTTATGGTGGGAAAGCTGCATCAGAAATATGAAGCGGTGTGAGTGGAAGAAGAACTCAGCAAAAAAAAAAAAAATGCCCTTGCTTTCTGTTCAGAAGCTGTATCTCTGGATTATGTTCTTTCCAGTGCATGCTAGATCCTACCTAAAGGTGTATTCACATCTTTATTGGAGTTTCCCAAGAAATATTTCAGCAGGAAATGACTCTCCTAATCTTTTTTTTGGGATGAAAAACATTAATCTCTGACCATGGCTGCCTCTTCTGGAATTTTAGCCCTACTTGTACTGAAATCCTTTTTCTTCCATGATGCCGTGATGCTGGGATCTGCCAGTCAGCATCATTGTGGACAGAAAAAAAGTTCTGAACTGAAGGAACTGCTCAAATGGCAATGTTCTATTTGCTCAGTACTTACAAGATGAGGCTTGAAGTTTTAATACCAAACTGTATATTTGTTTTTTTTCAGGAAAGACTGCTTCAAAGTAGCAGCTTAAGTTATCTTAAGGACTGTGAGGTCAGTGATATGGCTGTGGGAGTATGGGTGTATGAAAGTCAGTGAAATTCAGCAAGAGCATTAGCTCTCTGTCCTTAAGCTCTCTTTCTCTTGTTAGGAACTTGGAGTACAATATAGCTATGTAAAGCTCTGTTTGGGAGCCTGAATAGCTAGTAAAAGGAAAATATGTGAGAATGTGTATTTTTTTCTGCACAGTTGTGCCTTATAATATTTAGAGACTTTACTTTTAGCTTCTTATTTTTTAAGACAGTATGTATATGCAACCTCCACAAGGAAACAAATCATAAATATCTTCTGTGAAAAGAATAAGTGGTTTGTTTCTTAACAAACAGATTAGTATTTTATAAATTTATGACTGCTGGTGACTGCAGAACATGTTAATAAGGCACATTGGGCACTATAATTTCATAGAATGTACCTCAATGAGTCTTTCAACAGGTGCAGGTAGGAAGAGCAGACCAAAGCCAGACTAGAATTATTTACTTTACTTTGCTGACTGTTTGGACTGGATTGCAGCCACCAAGCCATACGTCATCATCTTCTCCCTCTTAGTGACCTCATTGTAAAAATTAGGCTTTTTAGCTGCTGGATCTAAATTCATTATTACATAATTTTAGCCGAGACTTATAAAGGGACTTTATGAAAGTGGTGTTTGCTAGGCTAGAATAAGGTTTCCAAAAGTAGGTGAATTCATCCGGAAAGATTTTTGAATAAGGACTCTATTCACGGAAAAAAAGTGTCAGTTGTCATGATTGGCTTGGATGAATTGTACAGTTTGTGTGTAGTGTGGGGGAGGGATTCTGCAGTACGTGCTATTTAAAAAAAGCTCTGTGTGCTGTTGAGCAGTGGAGGCACACTCTGAAGAATTGCTTTGCCACTGGCATCCATTCCCATGCTGATTCTCTCCTCTTTATACTCTTGACTTACTGTCTTCTCGATTGCCCTTCTGTGGAGACTGAAAAGCCCCAGCTCAGTGCTTTTCCATGTTTTATGACAGCTTCCTCTCTCTTCTATGTTCCAGTCTGCAATAAAGCAATTCAAAACACTGTCTTCAATAAATGTAGCAGACAGGTTTGGTCAGAAGATTCAGTGAAAATATCCAAAGAGATTTCATTTTCACCTGAGAATTTTTAAGCTATTATTGCTGGACTGATTGTATTTCAGCCCTTAGTAAATTATAGGATTTGCAAACAAAATGCGTTAGTATTGTTGGAACTCTCAAAGGAAGGTAAACAGGGTCAATGCTGAATTGTTCATACGTGGTGCAAAGATAAGCGACAAGCATGATGGATGCGAGTACCAGACCCACCAAAAATGTTAGTATCAGTCCAAAACCTGTATTTGTCCCCCAAAAACTGGCCAACAATGTCGCAATGATTTAAGATCAGGCTTATTTGTAAAAATAGTTGATTACATTATTCTAGAACTGACTAAATTTTTTGAGGACTACGTTGTGTCTAAGTTGTGTGGTTGTAAGAAGTGAATTTTCAAATGGCTGTCTGCCTTTTGTGCCTCTGGCCTCTGGGTTCATATGTCCCCACAACAGGAACAAAACCAAACATATTGTAAGGCTCATCATGTAAATTTACATGAAGATTTTGGATTCTCTGGAGCCCCCAACATAAGGAAAGGCATGGACCTATTAGAGAGGGTCCAGAGGAGGGCCACAAAGATGATTAAGGGGTTGGAGCTCCTCTCCTATGAGGACAGGCTGAGAGAGTTGGGGTTGTTCAGCCTGCAGAACAGAAGGTTCTGGGAAGACACTATTGTGGCTTTCCGGTACCTAAAGGGAACCTACTAGAGAGGTGGGCAAGGACTTCTTACAAGGGCATGTAGTGATAGGATGAGACAGAATGGCTTCAAACTGAAAGAGGGTAAATTTAGATTGGATAGTAGGAAGAAATTTTTCACTCTGAGGGTGGTAAGGCACTGGAACGGGTTGCAGAGAAGTTGTGGAAGCTCCATCCCTGGAGGTGTTTAAGACCAGGCTGGATGGGGCTTTGAGCAACCTGGTCTAGTGGGAGGTGTCCCTGCCTATGGTAGGGGGATTGGAACTCGATGATCTTCAAGATCACTTCCAACCTAAACCATTCTGTGATTCTATGATTCTATAATAATATTGCCGTGTGAATATAATGAATTAAAATCTAAATGTAAATAACAGTTTTTTCTTTCTAGAGTAAACATTTAAGCATGGAATAAGTAGTAATGAAACAAACAAAAAAATCAACTATATTTACTTGGTTTTCTGTGCCTTTAGGATGCTCTTCGTTCAGATTTTTATTATTTAATTTACAAACAGCAGGTTAACAGACACTCTTAGAAAATGGTAGAAAATTCTGAGGTTTCCAGAAGCCTTCAAATATTCTTCTGCGTCTCCCTTTTAGACCATATTCTCTGAGATTTCTGAGACTTTTACAAGGGCTATAATAAAGTGCAGTACTGAAGGCAGTCAGATAAAGTGAATAGAAAGGTGAAGAGTGTGTGACATAAGGTTTTGAGCATCCTCATAGCAAAAAACTATCCGAATCTCAGAATTCAAAGTTGGGTCTAATTTTGACAATATTGTGGGCAGAATGGACCAAGGCACTGTTCCCACCAAGGACTGTAAAGTCTGAGTCCTGTTGTTTAATTATCTCATATTGATGCCTCAATACAATCTGCCTAAAACTGGATAAAGCTATATGTACTATTCTTAGCAGAAAAAAATCTTGAAAGCTATGGCAAAGGTAGAAGAATCTGGAGATGTACCTTCAAAGATGGATTAGGCAGCAGTTTCCCTTCTGGTCTGGTTATGATATCCCCAGCAAAGGTTCTTGAAGCAGCTAGTACCAGATCCTGCTACATAGAAAGATGGAAGCAGACCACTTGTATAGCTGGCACATCACTCTAGCTTGCTACAGCAAGTAGTATTTTCTTGTACCAGATTTTAAGAATGGGGGTGTGTAAATAGGTTAACTTCAAAGGAAGCAACACACACAAGCTGCCATGCTTCTAGGCTCCTCTGGATCTTCAGCTAGGTAATAGTTCTCCCTTAGGCTGCTGCATCAAAACATAATATCCTTAGAAGGACAATCCAGTCCCAGGGAAAGGATGTTGCTGTGGCCTGCTAGTGATAGCACTTGCATTATGCAGGTTAAGACAGCTTGGTGATGGACTTAACTGGATGTGCTTGGCTTTTTCTCTGTTGGCATAATGTCTGTGAGCAGACAAAAAAAATCATCTAGCTTGATTTGGTATTCACCATTATTATTTCAAAGACTTGAGGGCCTCCAACTTTTCTGCTCACCTTCAGCTGTCAGGTAAGTTTCTATGAGATCACTGTGAGATGGGTCTTTCTTCATTCTCAGACTACCAAACTTATAACAATGACAAGTACGTATAAAACTTTGTGGAACCTGAAAACCACAAATCTAAACTTCTTTTCATGGGTAGCCAATTATAACATTTCACTTCCATATTAAAGTCTTTTTTTTTTTTGCTGTTGTTTTTGGCCACGTTTTAGCTATTATGCTAGCTGATAGATAGCTGTGAAAGTCTCGGGTTCTGGAATTGCTGATTTTCCTGTTAAACTACTTATTTGAGCATTTCTCTAAAAATTTAATTTAAGAGATAAAAATGGTTTTAGATTGTGTATTTCACAAGAACACATCAGAGGGTAGTCTTTTTCCTGTATTCCATGTAAAAACATACTTTTTGCTTTGCCAGTTTAACAGTGCTAGTAGCAGGTGTAACTTGGGGAACAATATAATTCTTTGGAATTATATTTGGAATTCTTTGGAATCCTATATATTTTAAAGTCAGTAGATAGGCACCAAACCATCATATAATTAGATTAAAATCGCAGCCTTCTGGAAAGAATATTAACTATCACTACCTCTGTATGATGAATGCGTGGGACAGTTTGTTTTTTAGGCCATCCTTTCCTAAAGTAGTTTCGTGGCTTAGTGTCTTACTTTTCACCTTTCTAAAAATGATTATGTTGCTGCTTATAAAGTAAAGAAGATGATGGTATTGTGGGGAAAAAGAAGAATGTTGCTTTTTTTATTGAAGGTACGTGTAATAATTCACGTACAGGTATGCTGTAACTGTAAAGCTGAAATATGTTTTCCATCTTTTCTCCCACCCATTCATGTTCCCTCTAATGCAGAATGTGAAAAAACAAATCTTTTAAAATCAAGCATTTGTTGAAATATATAGTGCAAGGTTACATGCAGATTTATCACGGAAAATGACAAGCTGGAAGAAGGTTGAGGTGATCTCTGCGAGTAAATTGGTCAGGAAAAGGCGATACATATTTATAGCAAGAAAAAACAATGATAAAACCACAATAATGATATTGAAAAAAGTTATTTTTGCTGAAGTTTTTTGGACATTTGCCCATAAGTAAGTTATGGAGGTCATTAAGTAAAATAAGTGTACTGGCATAGTATAAGTAAAATAACAAACTGCATACTTAACTGATTTTTGTAAAGCTGGTTATTCAAATAAATTAAAATAATGCATTTAACTTAATTAATTATGCTTTATTTTTAAATTAATGTGCTTTGTCTTCAAAAAACTCATGTCCATTGACAAACCAAGTTTCTGCTATTAAAAAGAGAGAGCTAGTTTCCTTATTAGTAATAATTTTTCCCCCTCTAAACCATAAGAGTAAGTTTAAGCCAATATATAAAAAGCTAAACATATAGCCTAAAAAAAATGGTGTTTCAGGCATTCCTTACACATTGTGCCTTTTTGGAAGTACTTGCTGCCAGCATATAATCATGACTCATGTAACTGGAGGCAACAGGCAGCTTTACCTTTGTCACTTTTTAAGAAAAGATGACAGGGCTTCTTAAAAATGGAGTCATAGGGTTTTTTTTTCCAGGACTGAAGTGGAAAAGGCAACATATTTAGAAAGTTCTTCCATGTGTTGGAGAGACTTAAACTCAGGATAAAGTTCACACTGTTAAATTTTAGGTTGGACTGTATGCTAACTTCAGCATGGATCACAATCTAACTTCTGCCTTCAGTCAGTGCAGAGCACAGTTCATTTTATTCTAAGAAAAGTGTTTTAGATTCTATGAATTTTTCATTTAGCTCCAGTGATTACCCTAGCTTGGTGCAAATCTATAATTTTCCTTAAAGGAGCTAAGAGCTTCTTAAGGCAATCTGAGTTCACAGACTTTGATTAAATGACGTTTTACTCCTGGTACATACTTTGGTAATTGCTAATAAGCAGAGCTCCAACTTAAACTTAACTACAAAAGTTTTTAATAGTAAACAAGTTAGCTAATAGGTATTTACTATTCCTACTATTTAGTTAATAGCTAATAAGGACTGAGTGACAGCATTTCATGGGAGAGAGATGTTGCCTGTCTGTATTTCAGCACAACTTTGTGTCATAATGACTTGCTTAAACTTCTGTTAGGTTACGTGATTAAAGGCTTACCTCCAGCCAGACAGAGGAGCCCAGCATGCTACTGGCAGGTGAGGTGACCCAGCAGCCTCAAGAGGGACCTGAGCCCCTACCCCAGTAAAGTGTCAGCCCCACTGCCCAGGGGTGGCACTAGAGTCACCCCATCACCTCTCAGTCTGAGAGGTGTGCTACCTACTGCAGTACAGGACTTACTATGGGATGCAGGGAACAGCATTTTGGGATTATGGAAAACTTAGGGGATGCTTAGGGGAGAACCATAGGCAGGAAATGGAAGAATCAAGGTGGTTTGGGGAGGAACAAGTGTGGAAAAATAGAGGAATAAGAGCCTAAGTGCTGGTTACGTGTAAAGAGATTGCTGGTCAGTATGTGTGTCTGGCCATGCCCTGTGCCTGATCAGCTCAGTCTGTCCTATCTTCTCATTAAGCTCCGTTTTTTAATATTTTTCTAGGTAAGGGAAAATATTCTCATTTCTTTGTGTGGAGGTGCAAGTGCCACTGGATTTGGACCGTGAATCAGAAGGGGCCTGTGTGCATGGGGTGCCAGCAACTGGGGAGGTGGTATCCTGTGCATAGTGGGTGGTTATTGATACTATATCAGTTTGCTATCACTTGCACGAGCCAAGCCAGACTCGACAGTGAGTAGGGCAAATGGCTTGGGAAGCCAGGTAGACCACAGAGGTTTGTGAATTGGCTACTGGAGGAACCAAGGGGTCCAAGCCAGCTACTGGAGACACTGTAGGGTCTGGGGGTTGGCTGGGAAACCCATTTGCATGTGTGTTTCATTATGCACAAGGCAATTGCAAAGTGGGGGATCTGTGAGCCACAGACTGGGTGTCTGAGGCCAGTTACTGCAGGGATCCTCAGCATGTGTGTGCATTTTGTGTGCAAGGAGGGCTCTGTACCAGCAGTGGAAATGGGACTGCAGCCTTGGGGGTGTCACGTGCCCAAATGCCAGCAGCTGGGGGCACCAAGGATTCAGGGGCAGCCACTGGCTAGACTGAGAGTCTCAGGTCAGGTACTGGAGGAATTCATACTGTGTATCTATCCATACAGGCATTTTCCACTAATGGGCCTTCAACCCGATCCTGACCAGCCAGCGAGGGGAACAGGATAAGGCTGTTGGTGCTGGTTTTATTTGTTTGAGCACTGACCGTGTCCGTATGTGTTGATCTTTTGGCTGGCTGTGTATATACATACATATGTATCATACAAGTGTCCTCGGCAGGGTGTGCCTACTCAAAACCTCACACCTGGTCAGACCTGGGGGCACAGAACTGCAGCAACCTCGCCTGTATCAGACTACCTAATTCAACAACCCCTAGCGCCTTCTACCCCCCAGCAGATGGCAGAGCACAGATACTTATACACCTAGTATAATAGCAGACAGAGTTATTTGGATCTCAGAAGCCTACAGGTCTAACTTTAGGTGGCAGCAATCAGATAAACTCTTGAAATACCCGTGATCCAGCCCCTTTTATTTATCTATATAGCTAGCATATTTTTTTATTCCACTCACTCCTTTTTTTCCCCTTTCCTCTGCTAACTCTTCAGCTTGCTTATTCCATTAACAGTGAACACAAAAATACAACAAATGATAAGCAAGATAATTAACATAATAGTTGATATACATGCTTTAAAAGGAAAATATTTTCAAGCTAGAACTACAGAATTCACACCAGAAATTAAAAAAAAACCCAAAAACAAAAACAAAACCAAAACCCCAAACAACCAGAAACCAACAAACCAATACAAAACTCTTGAAAGGAGTTGTTTTTCTTTGGAGTGGCTTTGTTCCAGACATTAGGGTAATAAGCAGCTTTGGGTCCTCAGGCAAGGCCTCATCTCCTCTTCCCACAACTCTATGTTGTAATATTGTACAGTTCAGCATATGATGGGTCTGGCTGCAGAAGACAAGCGTATAAAGGAAGGTTTTTCCTTTGCTTTAAAAACAATCTACAATATCACTTGCTTAGGAAATATGCACTTATTCTATACCTATTTGGAAAATTGCAGGTAGTGATGCTTTTCCATCAGACAGACCCATTCATATGAGCAATGAATTTAATCATAACACTGAAAAAACTGATTTAAGCATGGAAATAGAAAGCAGTAGTCTTCTACTTAAAAGAAAGACAGGCTAGGATTTGCATAGTTCATAACAAAACAAGATATTGTTGAAAGAATCTTTCTCACTTCCTAGAAAGTGGGGTTGGATATGTCTTTTTAAGTCAAATGAGAATGTTTTATTGAAAAGATATGATTTGCATGTTTTAATACAGATGAGTCTGGTTTTGTTTTTTTCCATAAAATCGCTCTGTGTTAGAATATGTAATATGAACAACTAAATTGTGGGGAAAATCAACAATGTTCATACAAGTCAGTATCCTGGATAGGTAAACTGTCTTTAGTAAGCAGCATATATGCAGACACAGAGACTTGTGGAACAGGAATACTTGTAAATCATACAAAAATAAGTGTAATCACATGAAGAAGGCATAAGGGTAAACTGGCTGAAAATGCTAAGCAGAAGGTTTTCCTGGCATCAGGGAACCCCTCCTGGTGATAAGATACTGGTTCTAGGTTCTGCACTACCATGCATCCACATATCAGACCTGGTGGAAAAGGAATAAAATAGTGAAGCGAAAACTATTCTAATGAATAGATGTTGCTTTGTCATTTTTTTTTCCTCCCCTTGCTCATAGCAAAAGCTCATGTGCAAGATAGTATGGTCATCATCACCCCCAACAGTAATCATCTACTAGAAGGTTCTCAAAGTACACTATGACTTCTTGGTCATAGCCATCTTCATTTAGTATTTAATCTTTTATTTAGTCTTTTATTTAGTATTTATTTTTGACATGAATGAGTCTGTGAAACCAGTAAATTTGAATGAACTAATTATACTGTCCTCCTCAGACATTTCTGCCTACTGATACTATCAAAGCTATATACCCATCTCAAAGGATAGTCCAATGATTACTAAGGCAGCTATTCAGCTATTGCATCCTTTAGGATTCTCATCCGACATTTAGTTCCTGTGTGCCAGGAGCAGATCACCTTAAGAGAAACTATGCTTGGGAATTCATATGTTCTATGTAGGCTTTCTTTACCTATTGCAGGTCAACTTTTTAAACTCTGGAGTTTAATCTAGTGCTTATACAAAAAGGTCTAGAAATAAAATGGTTTCCTTGTATATCACTAGCAATCTCAGATTAGACTGAAATGAAAAGTCATACAAGCATTCGAAGTTGTTTGCTGTAATACCTTTATCTGCATTTAATGATTTCATGATCATTATCCTGAGTCCAGGATTGGAATATCACACAGTTTTCACTATAAATATATTGGCTCGTTGCCATTTATTTCCCAGTGTTTCGGCCCCTGCCAGTGAAGTTCCAGTGTCGTCATTGACCACAAGTGTATGTTTAATACTGATAGCTTTATGCATCTGTAGGGAGGAAACTGTCATTTTGTATTGTCAACATTATGTTTTTCTAATTGGGTTGACTATGTACAGTGTTCACTGGACCTAAATATATTTTTGCTGAGCAACAAAAGTGCCAAAGATTTTCCTTCCTCTCAAGTTTTGAGATAAGCGAGCAAAATTATTAAAGGAAGCCCTTAATGTCTATGGGGACGTAATGAAATAATTCAGTGTTAAGAAGCTCTTAATTAAGAACATTTTTAAAAGAAATATTAAAATGGAAATAATAATCACGTTGTAATCAACTAGGAAAGAAACTGGAAACCATTGTAGCGTTAGGGAAGATGTAGAAGGCTTGAGGCAGCGAAGAACCTTCAGGGGCTCACCTTAAGTTGTCTGCTTACTAAAATACAGTTAATAATTGTCAGCAATCCTGGCATGGAAAATAAGTGTCAGGAAGCAATGAGCGAGGGGGTGCCCCACAAGGGGGTGAGACAGGCCATGCCCACCCCCGTGGATGTAAGCGGGTGTCAGAGCTAGGGCCTGCAGCATCCATGGCATGGCAAGGTGATGGGGGAGCCGGAACTGGGGCTGAGATGTGGGTCTGAGGGGTCCACCAAGAGATGGGGATGAAGATTGCCACCTCATGGCACAGATTCAATGTCCATCCAGAGAATACATGGGTGTCCCAGTCTAAGCTTATAAATGGGACCCCTGGGGTGGGGTGGGTGCCCCAAGTGGGGCTGGCCAGGGCCATTAAGGTTGCACACGGAGTGTGGAACATCGAATGGATTTTTAACTGCTAGAAGGATCCCTTCTAGAGCGTATTTTGACGGCAGTGGGATAACACTTACTATTGCACACTTGCTATACCTGTTCAATGAACAAATGCCTAGATGCCTTTACTGCTTCAGGCCTTTTACTTTTTATGTGCATTTAATCATCTGACTGGGCACAAAATTTCCGATGGGAGTTGCTGAAAGCATCTGAATTTGGTTCTGTGGAAAACTGAGCTGTTGTACGTGTAGGACAGTGCGCCGATAAATTTCTAAGTAAGCTACAGACAACACAGTGCAGGTCAGTCTAGGAAAGGCAAAATCTGGATAGAGGAAGTAGGCATGTTCTGTACCCTCTTACTCCTGCTCGGTCTGTTCTTTCCCTTCAGAAAGAATATAGTCCTCACGCCAAAACCCACAATAGAGTAAGTCCATTACATAGCCCTGAATGGAGTTTGCTTTGAAGAAAGAAAAGAAACTTCAGCAGCCTATGCAGCTAAAATGTATTCTCTAGCACATGTGGAGTGAGGTCTTCCTCTTTGTTTCCCCAAACATGCACCCGAGTCAGTGAGCCTGAAAGCAAAGCAAGAGAACAATATCAGATTTAGTGCTTGAAGTACTAAAAGAGATGGTCCATGATCATGAAAATTTTTTTGGCAATATGTCACTTACTATTCTTCTTCTCCTATTCCTCTACTCTGCTCTGGTGAGACTCCACCTGCAGTACTGAGTCCAGCTCTGCAGCCCCCAACACAGGAAAGACATGGGCCTGTTGGAGCAGGTCCAGAGGAGAGCAACAAAGATGATCAGAGGGCTGGAGCACCTCTCCTATGAGGAAAGGCTGAGAGAATTGGGGTCATTGAGCCTGGAGAAGAGAAGGCTCCAGGGAGACCTTATAGCAGCCTTCCAGTACCTAAAGGGGTCCTACAGGAGAGCTGGGGAAGGACTTTTCACTAGGGCATGTGGTGATAGGATGAGGGGGAATGGCTTTAAACTGGAAGAAGGCAGATTTAGATTAGATATTGGGAAGAAATTTTTCACTTTAAGGGTGGTAAATCACTGGAACAGGTTGCACAGAGAAGTTGTGGAAGCTCCATCCCTGGAGGTGTTTAAGGCCAGGCTGGATGGGGCTTTGAGCAACCTGGTCTAGTGGGAGGTGTCCCTGCCTATGGTGGGAGGGTTGGAACTAGATTATCTTCAAGAATTCTATGATCCTACGATTAATTTCACAGAAACATAGAGAAAAGAAGGAAGACTTTTAAGGTCTTTGAGTCCAACAGTAAATGTAAGACTCCCAAGTCTACCACTAAACCACGTCCCTAAGTGTCACATCTACGTGTTTTGTAATACCTCCAGGGATGGTGATTAAACCACTTCTCTGGGCATCCTGTTCCAGTGCCTGATAACACTTTCTGTGAAGAAATTTTTCCTAATATCCGATCTAAAATCAATCAATTTAAATTAATCCCTATTTTCCTAATCATCATTTTGAAATAGTGTTTCAAACACGACACTGAATCAGAATACTATATAAAAACAAGCTTTGCAAATACTTTCACGAGAGTCCTTCAGACACTATATGGCTTTACCAAGGGTGATCTTCTAATACTGAATCTTTTTTTTTTCTGTTATAACAACCAGAAATGTATTAATGATGAAGTTCTCCTGCTGAAAACCTTGAATGCTGTGGTATCCTAGATCCTGCCCTTGTTCCTTTGTCCATAGTGGAGCTTGTGAAGTGCAGTAGAAAATAGTATTGAGAGGAATCTGTTATCGCAATAAAGCCTGGCTTCAGTTGTCTCCAATTTTTCTGGTGCAGGCAAGTTTCTGTCAGGGTAATGAAGGGTTCTGATATGGAAACATGCAAAGGCAGAGAATAATCTTACTCCAAGAACATAAAGATAGAGCAGAGTTATGAGAACAATGAATTAGATGCTTCACCAGATCAGAAAAGTCTGATGCAACTGTGTTAAAGCAAAGCCAGGAAACCCACAACTGTGTTGCTGATTAATAATAAACTATTCCTGTTCTCAGAGCACTCTGGCTGAAGGCAGGTATCAAAATATAAATAACTCATACATTGTATGAAACCTACCTGGTTTTTATACCGTATGTTCTGGCTCTACCCAAGGGATGCTGTTCAGTGTGCACTTTTTAAGTGTGGAGGTGCACGGGCATTGCACTCAAGACAGAGAGGAACCCCTTCCTTCACTTTCTTCTCTTCTTCTCCTCCATCCCTCCAACATTTTTTAAACTTTGAAAGCAGTGAAGTCGAGGAGGGGGGGACACCCTCTGATTTCCCTATAATGGTACCAAAAACACTGATGTTTGTCTGTGCGCTTTTCTGGAGGAGAAAAGAAAGTTTGGGAAAGTCATGTCTTTGCAATATAGAGGTTGTCTCACTGTGAGAAGCGGCTCTAAATCTGGGAATCTAAAGCATGCCTGGCTCATTAGTTGTGTTGCTGATCAACATTTTTTGTTGCTAATGATAAACAATCAGTCTGGCTCAGGCTGCATGCTCTTAAAAAATACAGTTCTTCATCTGTCTCCTCCCAGCCAAATGTAACAAACAGCTAATAATCATCAACAGTATAAAACAAGTATCAGACTTATAGCCAGTGAGCAAGGCTGGAGTGCTATTTATGAAGTGCTCTGTAGATCTCAACATATAGTTTAGCTCTGTTTAATCTGTTGCTTTTAGCTGTGGCATGTCCTGGGACTTTGCTGTTACAGCCTGATGTAATCATTACCTCTACGAGGATTTCTTGAACAAACATTTCAACAGTGTAATTCTCTGCCTGCTGGGATCTGCAGATATCACTTAGCTGTTGTAGGTGTTCATTTGTGTCTGGCTACCACCTGCCTCTGCTGTTAGTGACAGCCATTTCCCATCAAAAATGAACACATCCCTGTTTTCACAAAATGTTATTGATTTCTGGAACTTCATATTCTGAATATATTGTTTCACTTTCTTTGTCTATACACACCAGCAGGTCTCTAGCTACCCTGATATTAATTTCCAATGCAGTCTTTAAAAAGTCAGTGGTGACAGGCAAGCTGTGTTTCACCAGTGATGTTCTATTTTTTAATGTAACTAAATAG
Source organism: Pluvialis apricaria (assembly GCA_017639485.1). Taxonomy (NCBI): domain Eukaryota; kingdom Metazoa; phylum Chordata; class Aves; order Charadriiformes; family Charadriidae; genus Pluvialis; species Pluvialis apricaria. Next base: position 51,148,162 of record CM030044.1, on the reverse strand, counting down.
GCATCAGGTCCTGACTGCATCATTTTGACAGGACATATTTTATTATTGTCGCCCTTTTTTACTTTAAGACATTTTGCATGGGAATAATGGGAAGCAGTATTTCACCTGTATTTTGTTGAAATGTCAGTGTCTCAGGTATTTTCATAACAGATGCTTCATCTGAAAATTAAACACTTGATATGCATAATCTCCTCTGTACTTGCATTTTAGTAAGACTGTCTCAGGGAAGTTAACAGATAATTAATTTTTTTCTGCCAGCAAGAACTTCTGCCTTTTCCAAGGGTTATTTTTTTACAGTGCTGGCAATGTCATCTATTGTGCTTGCCTTGGCTTATTTTTGGCCATGTACATTTCTCAGTGTCTCTATTCATTTGAAGTTAGAAAAAAAAAAATACTTATTTTATTTATTTTTTTTTCAGATCCCATATGATTTTCATGCACACTAAAAAAGATTTTTTTCATGTCAAGCTGAGGAATTGCCATTCTTGTATCTTTAAACAAAATCTGATCTTGATTGAGAGCCCCTTCTCTTAACTGACAGTAGGGTGTAGGCATATGCTGTTTGTCACATATGCAGTCCCAGTTGCTTTTAAAAAGGCTCATCTTTAGCAGTGTCTCTGGTATCCCTTGAGGATGCCCAGGCTTTTTGCTTATGTGCTTGTCTGCTTGTCTTCTATGAAAATTCAGGATCTTGCTTTGCTCTGAATATTTGATGGTTTATCAAATGCAATAAAAAATTGTTTTAATTCAAGTATTAATTGAGTTTGTAATTCTGATGTTTGTAACCACTTTAGTCTTGGGTATGGCAATGTTGATTTGGTTTTGCTTAGCAATGAAAATAAATGTTCGTTTTAGCTAATTCTGGCTTCTTGTTTGAAAAAGAAAAAAGCAAGCAAGCAAACAAAACTTTCCATTTCTGTAGCTACAGGCCAACTCCCTCCAATTTCCTTTATTCAAGAGTACAGTTGCCAGGATCTCACTAGTGCCATAATGTACAAGAGTCCAATTTTGACTATTTTTAAGATAATTATGCCAATACTTTCCTTGCATGTATATCACGTTTCATACTCTGATGTCTTAACACCCTGGGAGCCTTTTTTATTGAAATCTTCAACTTCATTTAACATTTTATTTAGAACGAAGTCTTATGTCCACTGGATATCCCTCTTTCTCTCTCCCCCTTCTCTCCTTGAAGAAAGCGGTCAGGGAGAGCATCTGTCACTCACCTGGTGGCCAGTCCAGCCCAAACCAAGACAGATTTATTGGTGCCCAACGTGGAGCTTGAATGGGGCTTGACCCAAGCTGTGATAGATTGCCTGAATAGTTTGAATTCCAGCTTGCTCAGAGATTAGAACAGACAGCTCACATCATCTCATTCTTAAGTGAAATGTGAAGCATCTGGAGGAAAAGAAGGTTATCAGAAGTAGTCAACATGGATTCACCAAGGGGAGGTCATGTCTGACTCATCTGATAGCCGCCTATGACGGCGTGACTGGATGGGTGGATGAGGGGAGGGCAGTGGATGTTGTCTACCTTGACTTCAGCAAGGCTTTTGACACTGTCTCCCACATCACCCTCACAGGCAAGCTTAGGAAGTATGGGTTAGATGAATGGACAGTGGGGTGGATTGAACAGTGGCTGACAGATAGAGCTCAGAGGGTTGTGGTTAGTGGTGCAGAGTCCAGTTGGAGGCCAGTAACAAGTGGTGTCCCTCAGGGGTCAGTACTGGGTCCAGTCTTGTTCAATATATTCATCAATGACGTGGATGAAGGGATAGAGTGTACCATCAGCAAGTTTGCTGATGACACAAAACTGGGAGGGGTGACTGACACGCTGGAAGGCTGTGCTGCCATACAGCGTGACCTGGACAGGCTGGAGAGTTGGGCAGAAAAAAACCTGATGAGGTTCAATAAAGGCAAGTGTAGGGTACTGCATTTGGGGAGAAATAACCCCATGCATCAGTAAAGGTTGGGGGCTGACCTGGAGAGCAGCGGTGTGGAAAGGGACCTGGGAGTCCTGGTGGACAACAGGATGACCATGAGCCAGCAATGTGCCCTGGTGGCCAAGAAGGCCAATGGCATCCTGGGGTGTGTCAAGAAGAGTGTGGCCAGCAGCTCGAGGGAGGTCATCCTCCCCCTCTACTCTGCCTTGGTGAGGCCACATCTGGAGTACTGTGTCCAGTTCTGGGCTCCGCGGTTCAAGAAGGACAGGGAACTGCTGGAGAAAGTCCAGCAAAGAGCTACAAAGATGATTAGGGGACTGGAGCATCTTTCTTATGAGGAAAGGCTCAGGGACTTGGGTCTTTTTAGTCTAGAGAAAAGAAGACTGAGGGGGGATCTTATCAATACTTATAAGTACTTAAGGGGAGGGTGCCAGGTAGATGAGAATAGCCTTTTTTCAGTTGTGCCCAGTGATAGGACTAGAGGTAACGGGCACAAACTTGAGCACACGAAGTTCCATCTTAACATGAGGAGGAACTTCTTTCCTTTGAGGGTGGTGGAGCACTGGCACAGGCTGCCCAGGGAGGTTGTGGAGTCTCCCACACTGGAGACATTCAAAACCCGCCTGGGCGCAGTCCTGTGCAACGTGCTGTAGGTGTCCCTGCTGTGGCAGGGGGGTTGGACTTAGATGATCTCCAGAAGTCCCTTCCAACCCTGACAATACTGTGATACTGTGATACTGTTATATCATGCCTTTAAAGAGCTTTGTTTGAAGTTAACTGATGCAACCCTGCTTAACCTGCCAAATGCATTGCATGGTTTATTTGCTCTTTGTGTTTGTATACGATGGTTTAAATGTGCTATTCTAGTGTGGTCTGCAATTCAGATGTATAGTATGATTACTTGGTTAACAGTTCTACCTGCATATCTCAGGCATCATGTGATGGATTCTGTTACAAATTACACTTTTGGTTTCAGTTGGGGAAGGTTTACCTTGCCCTTTAATGTTTATACCAAAGTGACACCATCAGAGCTAGGAGATGGAGACCTTTCAGGCTGTTTAGATAAGGATTGTTACTTTCTTAAGATCATGATTTTGTTGTCGGTTTTCCCGCATGTGTTGCAGGGGTGGTTTCTTATGAAACATTGGTGCAGTAGTAGCTATAGGGTAACATATGCTGCTGCCTCTCAAACCCAGAAGCCACTGCTCAGCCCGTATCGATAGCAGCCTCTCCCCTGCCTGCACCGGCACCAGCCACACTCTCAAACCTCTGGTGGTGGAGGCCACGCTCCCGCCCGCACCGGCAAAGGTTACTCCACAGACCGCGGTAAAAGCCAGGCCGCTGCCTGTACTGGCAGGAGCCATGCCGCCACTGCCCGTACCAGCACCAGCTGCCCCCACACACTGTAGTGGCACAAGCCCCTCCCTAGCCCATCCTGGCAAAGGTTACTCCAGTCTTGGCATCAAGTACCACCACGACTCCAGCTGCTCTGACAAGGAGTACCGTTGCTGCTCAAACTCCATCAGAACCAGTACAAGTTGCTCCCGTGACTAGGAAGCAGAAAAGGAGGTCAGCTCGTTCCCATGCCCCTTACTCCAAGGGCCAGCTCAAGCCGGATGGCTTGGGACAGCGTTCTGATGGAGCTCCAGGAGAAGATCCTTCTAAAGCAGACAAAAGAAAGAGTCCTTCTAAAGCAGATAAAGGAAAGGGTCCTTTTAAAGCAGATCGAGGAGAAGGTCCTTCTTGGTCAGCTTCAACACAGATGTAGAGATAGTCGTTAAATCCTTCTCTATGAGGGATTTGCAAAATATGAGGAAGAACTCTAGTTGTCATGAAGGTGAAACACTTAACTCCTAGTTGCTCTGATGCTGGGACAATGGGGCTGATACCATAGACTTTTTGAAAAAGTTTATCGACTTTCAGACTAACTGGCATTCAGGCAAAATATCCTAGAGAAATACATAGCACTTGCAATAACTATTTTGGAAAAAAGTGTAGTGAGAGAGAGTGATAGTAAGAAAGTGTTTTATATGCAACAGTAACTATATATTTTATAATCTTGTTAATGGCTTATTAGTAAAATATGTAAGGCATCAAGGTTTGTATGGGATGTATAGTTTGTTAAACAAGAAAGGTAAGGTCTATCAATTTTTATTAGGTAAAGAAAATAGAAACTTGTTTTCTTCTTGAATGACTCTAGCAATAGCTAGACATCAAAATTCTTCAGTGGTGTTAAGACAGAAAGTTTCGTCTTGATCCAAACTTTTATGAAATTTGGTTATGTTCTGGTTTCAGAATAAAATTTGGCCTGCAGCAACTTCAATCGCAAAGCTGTGAGTGCAGGCAGAAGAAGACAATCTAGGTACTTCCTGCGTGCATCTAGATTTCTGAGTGGGACCTATGCTGGGTAGTAGATTTTACATACATCATTAGCAGCTACACCAAAGATACATGAAAGGTAGATGTTTCCTCACTAGGTGGGAATACAACATACAGTATATAAACTTCTCTGATTTTTAGCCTCCCTGAATCAGTCTAGGGTGGCAAACCATTTTCCTTCTTCTATGGATTTTTGATAAACTGGTGTCCACACACAATACTTCATGTAGCCACTGTAGAGGCCAGTGCTGCACTTGAGAATTATATTAGAAAAGAAACTCCACAGAAAACCCTTTGAATTGGAAGCTTGCAACGCATTCAAGTTGAAGAGAGAAGAGAATGTCTGAGTGACTTTAAACCAACAGGAATTTAAATAATCACTTGTGATTTCAAAGAACGCAGAAGAACAAAACTTGTCAAAAGACATGCTGATTTGAAAAGTACTATCTTATTTAAACATTAGCATATGTACAAAATCACTATGTAATACTAAAGAAAATAAGCAGATTTTTATTTAAAGAATACCTTTAGATCAAGGTTAACAGCTAAAATGAACTCCATAAATTTTGTCTTGCAGATAAAATCACTCTTTCATTCTTAAGTGGTTTTAGTACAGCTAAAACTCACAGTGTGACTGTGAATCTCCTGACAAGCCAGTCTCAGTGTGTTGCCTGCTTTCCCTTCCTTATGTATTTTCCTGACAAAAAGTGACATTTCATTTATCTGGAAATTTACAAACATATCTTTAGGCCAAAGTTTTGCTGGAGATTACAAAGGGAATGTTTAGTGTTTCAGCTTCTAGTGGTTCTGGTAATCTGTAAGTCTTTACCAGAATTCACATTTAAAGATTTATAGAGGAATTTTTAAAACTACTAAACCTATTTGGTCTGCGCTTTCATAATCAGTTGGACTGATTGAAATTACGTGAGTCCAATGCCAAAGCTCTGCTATTTTGAGAATCCCATGGTACAGAAAAAGCAGTGGGATTTTATCTGATAACGTAAGGCAGGACTGGAATTATTATATAGGCAATAACAAAAAGAAAGGTAAGGACACATCTGACTAGCATCTACAGAAAGGGACAAGGGAGTTAAATCTTGACAATATCAGGAAACCTTTCAAGATGTCTTACATTAAAATAGGGGTCTCTACAACTATAATCTACTTACTTATGTCACACAGGAATCTTAATCAGTATTAACAAAATTTTAAACCCAGAAATTATGAGCATTTAAGCCTATGGTACAATGACATATCATAATCACAGAATCACAGAATCGTCAGGGTTGGAAGGGACCTCTGGAGATCGTCTAGTACAAACCCCCTGCCACAGCAGCGACACCTACAGCAGGTTGCACAGGACGGCATCCAGGCAGGTTTTGAATGTCTCCAGAGCTGAAGACTCCACAACCTCTCTGGGCAGCCTGTTCCAGTGCTCTACCACCCTCAAAGGAAAGAAGTTCCTCCTCATGTTAAGATGGAACTTCGTGTGCTCCAGTTTGTGCCCGTTACCTCTTGTCCTATCACTGGGCACCACTGAAAAAAGACTGTTCTCATCTACCTGGCACCCTCCCCTTAAGTATTTATAAGTATTGATAAGATCCCCCCTCAGTCTTCTTTTTTCTAGACTAAAAAGACCCAAGTCCCTGAGCCTTTCCTCATAAGAAAGATGTTCCAATCCCCTGATCATCTTTGTAGCCCTTTGCTGGACTTTCTCCAGCAGTTCCCTGTCCTTCTTGAACCGGGGAACCCAGAACTGGACACAGTACTCTAGTTCTGGGCTCCCCCATCAATCAATACTGATCATATGATCATTGGGTACCTTATTTTTGTGTAATTTCTTTCTGAAGACACAATTTTAGGACAACAGCTGACTGGGAAATGTTGTACTCTAAAACAGTGTTACATAATTGCAAGAAACCCTGATGCTCCACTAGAGGAAAAAGAAAAGAAAAAAAAAAAGCACCCTAAAGTAAACACATATTATCAAATTAAGCAAAAGGGTTAAGGTAAAAAAAATGAAGTTGATCTGTACTAGTTATAGTATGCATGCTACTTTTCATTATACATAGTAGTCATAACAGGAAAGTAGTACCTAGAAATAAAGTTTTAAGACAAATGAGGTGGGATTTATTTCAACAACTGATGCTGTAAAAGTAGTTAATATTTGAGCAATTTTGTTTCAAAATCTATTTTATAGCTACTTATCTATCTATTTATATATTACAGACATTTACAAATTTCTTCAGCTGTGCTTGTTCAGATGATATAGGACTCTCTGGTCAAGGAAGGAATTCTTCTGGGAAGGTGTCAAGGAAAGACATAGGTGCAGATAACACGCAATTATATGCATCCTTGGATAACTGGCTTCCTTTATGCACAACAGCAAAAGTAAAGGCTTTTGATCTGTAGCACTGATAGCAGAGTGCTGCTTCAGTGTTTTCTACACCACACTTTAGGTATGGCTTCATTCACTTTAAATTCTTGAAATGCACTTTACATAATTATACTTACTTGGCCTTTCCTCACGGGCAGTGACAAGGGAGAGGGTTTGGGTTAGGCTCGCACTGGTGATCAAATTTCTATTTGGGAAAAAATAAAAAATTTAGTTTTAATCTGACATTCTTTTCTGTGGAGAAGGAAATAGTGTAGAAATTCTAGAAATCGGGTGTTAGATTATCAGTTTAACAAATAAATCAGCAATGTTTCTCTAACCACCAATTTATTTTTAAGCCATATTCTTTATTACCTATTGGTGTTGCCAACAGAGTATGAGGACCAACAATAAATGGATCAACTTTTGGTGTGGACAATGAGTAATAACGATAATTTTGTGGATCCTTGTACTTGCCTATTTGCTAAGTGCTTGGTATAGTGCCATGTCCTATATGCAAAACATTAAAAGGTTCACTTTTAGATTTACTCAGTTGCTGGAATGTTTTTAAGTTTCTTTTAGATAAGAAAGCTCATGCAATGGACTAGTTAGTATATCATTCTGTAATAAGTAATTTAGCAAAAGAATTTTGCTTCAGCTAAAATGGATGTGTATTCTCTACGGCTTCAGCTAAGATGGGTGTGTGCTTGCTATACCGTTAATAGATATGTGCTTGCTATGGCTTTAGCTAAGATAGGTATATGCTTGCTATGCATTTTGGGAAAGGGATAGTGTTAGGTTGGATATCAGAAGAAAGCAACAGTTGAAAGTATCGGATCGCTGTAAGACAAAGGGTGGTGTAGTTAGCCAAGATAACCACAGAAGTGTAAAGAATAAAGGAGCCACCAGAAGGACATGGTGATAAAGGCTTCAACAACCACCAAGAAGCACAGCGCCTGCGCTGCTAGAGGGGAGGGAGCATGTTTGGGGGTGGGTTGCATTCCAAGAACTCATTGATTATGTAATTGGGGGTGGGTTGTGTTCCGAAAACTCATTGATTATGCAAATTATTTTCGAAGAAGAAACATGAATAGGCATAAGGAATATGAAATAAAAACGCACGTTTGTAAGAGGGAAACTGAGCCACGGGAGGACAAATCCCCTGTGTATCTCCCAGCGCTGTAATAAATATCCTTTGCTCCACTGAATTTGCCCCTGACTAAAATTCGATACAATGAGTGTGTTTCTCACAGTAGTTAGAAATTCGCATTGGAGGTGTCAACAGAAATCTTCTCCAGTTTTAACTATGAATTCACACTTACAAGACCTTCTGTTATTCTATATGATTTGAAAGGCACTTACATTCCATTATTTTGAAAGTTTGGTGATATATGTTCATTTTACTCTTAAACTTGTAATTTAGCTCCAATCTGCATTGCGTGACCCTTCCTGCTTGCCCCTCGCCAACAAACTTGAGAAGTGCTGTGATCCTGTCAGTTTATTCTGCTACTATGAGTTGAAAATAAAAGCTTGTACAGTCAAAGCCTTGGCAGCTCCAATGATTTTGCCTTTTCAGAACGTATTTTATTCTCCTTTTCATGCATTGACACAGACATGCCTTTCAGATGTTCTTCAACTACAGCTGTGTGCACTTGTATTGATAAACGTATCAAATAAACTCAAGCAAAATTGACTATCAAAGGGAAAAAGATCAGTAAAATGACATTTTCCTAGGGAAAACAAAAAATGAAAGAAAAAGAAGAGAAAAGTATTTTTTAAAATAGGCCAAATCAATGCAAATATTTTCTCAAGTAGACAATAGCACTCGGTAGGGAAGGCAGTCATGATTATTACTTGCAGTTATTGAATAGCTTTCATCTATCAGATATTTATAATTCATGCAGGATATGTGGGAACTAAGTATGTTTGAATGCCCATTTATTATTTATTATATAATATATTACAACTGACTGTCTCATAGAGTACTTGTATTCTGTCATTCTGCAAATGGGTCATCCCAAATGCCTGCCATAGTTTACTTGGGGTGATCACCCAGGCCACCCTGCTTATGCTTGTTTTTTCACTGCACATAGTTTCTCTACCTTCATTTATGCAACCTCACTGCTTTTTGCAGCTGTAGGAGGATGCTGCTGTACAGCACACCTCAGTCTGAGGACTATCACTGGGAACATGTTTGACATCCCTAAAATGAGAATGCCTTCTTTTTGCTGAGTATCTGACACTGTTTATATGCTGCAGATGTCTCTTGTCCTATGGCCAGAGCACTAGGGAAAAAAACAGTTGCAAGAAACAGAGCAGCCTCTGCAGATATACAGGGAGCAGAACAAAGACATCATCTGGCTAAATACTTTGTTAAAGCTTTCTGCCTGGATAGTGTTTTTTCCAGACCAGCCAAGAAGAACAATAGGCTGTGAGGGGTGAGGAGAAGAGGAGGTGGAGATTAGCCTCTTAATTCACCTGAATGTGGCAGTGGTCAAAAGAGATGGATCTAAAGGGTAGTTGGATGGCTCACAGTGTCCCTTGTCAGCTTGTTTGAACACAGATCTGTGGCTGGAAGGAGGAATCTTCTGTGATGACTTCTAAGGACCGAACTCCTGAGTATAGGGCACTTCACTGGTTATTTTTTAACGAGTATCTCTTTGTAGCTGGTAATTAAAATAGGTCATAGGATAGATTAAGATAGGATAGGAGGCAAGCTACAGCAGAAGTAGCTAAAGCTGCATGATAAAGTTGTGACAGATGTGCAATTCTTTCACTGGCTTTGACAACTTGCTATGTGGTCAAATTTAGTCCCCAGCAATTTTCTCACCCTCCAGATTTAGACCAGGTGATTGTGGTGATGTTGCATTGAGCTGATGCACTTAGTAGTTGGTGGAAGTTAACTACACCAAGCTATGCCCCTTGACCTGCTCTTGTTAAGGCAACTTGAGGTAGTTAGTGTTTGCCAGTAGGGAATTCTGCTGATATGACAAACTGAATACTGCTGTGACAAAACAGCTGGGGAGGAGACTGGAACCAAGCAGTTGCTGGTGCACAGCATTTACCTGAAAGGGATACTTTGTGACATCACTGTCAGCTAGGCAGTTTGATGGTGGTAGATCATGTGTTGGGGCTGTTGCCAGGGAGACTGATGGCTTTATTCGGAGGCTGGTGATGTCCAGAGTCAAAAGGAAGGCAGTGAGAGGGTGAGTTATGGATGTCATTGCACAGATGTGGACCTGAGATTGTATTAATGGGATGCAAGTTGCCCTAAGCTAGATGTACTCACTGTTTGGTAGGGTGAAAGGGATGGATGTACAGCCCTGAACATTTCCTTCACAATGTAGCAAGTGCTGTGTCAGACAGTGCTAATGAAAGAGACCACACTTCCCTCAGGGAATTGATATATTTTCTTCGTCTTGTCTATTTCTCTCCCAGGCCACAGCAAAAACATTATTTTGATCTGAGGAAGCATATATCATAGCATGCTGGGGTGTCTTTCTGCCAGATTTCCCTGTGTTAACACTGTAATGATCTATATCTGTAATACCAGACTTTCTGAAGACCTCTGTTGCCTTTGGTGAGTTGAGGAAGAAAGGGGTTGTTTCTCAAGCTCTTTAGCAAAATATGATTGCTTGTATTACTCTGGAATAATTCTTTCTAGTAAACGCTTGAACAAGGAAAAAGAGGAGAAATTAATGTGTTTCAGGAATGAGAAGGTAAATAGGATTCTCTTATGAACTGGCTGCACTCTTTTCTCATTGTGCATCTTCAAGCAGAAAATTAAGAGGCTTGTAAGAGCATTCACTATCCTTGCATTAATTCTGTTATTAAAATAATTGAACTTCTGGTAATGGTTTTCTTATAATTTGTGACTTTGTGGAAAGCCAGAGAGAAATGTTTTGTCTAAAATTACAATTAAAGAAAGGATCCTCACAGTTTATTACCTCTGAATTGTGATACTCTGTCCCTTACACCCTCCACTTCATTTTTGTAAAGTGTTTTCAAGAAGTTATTCAGTTACATTCCTGTCTTACTGGAGTTCTAATGGGATAAATTCAGTTACAGAGTAGACCTGTTCTAGTTGTGACTGCTACTTTAAAAAACATGTAACTTTTTTTTTGCAAAACTCATTATAGCTGTAGGCATGTAGTACATTAAAAAGATGGTCAAGATACACCTGTATTCCAGATCGTAAACGTCCCTCAAGCTTTGCACTAATTTTGAGATGAACTCTCTCTCTCCATGGAAGATCAATTTAGGGATCATCCCCAGTCCATGGCTGCTCTAGAAAATGTTGCTGAAATTGATCTAGAAAGGCTTTTTGTTCTTCACCTTATTCCATTTTCCCAATGTTGACCATGGCGTGCTGTCTTTGTTACTAGATTTCGTAGTGGAATCACTTGCAAAACTGGTGCTCTAATTCCTCAGGCTATGGGCAGGAGTTGGGACTTTTAAGGGTGTGTTTTTAGATCCTTCTCCTTAGATAACTCTAACAAAGAACTTCTGTTCAAATACCTGATTTGCAGATATTGGCATCTGGTCAAATATATCATGGGACCTAATAGAGAATAGATCCCTACACAGGAAAGAGTCCAGCACCCTGGAAGGACTTTATATGGAAGCATGGCCCCTCTGCTAGATAGATAGGAGTAAGCTCACATCTACTCAAAAGGGAAACTTCTTGCTGTAGAAAACTCCAAAATTCTGATCTTAAAAACTGTGTCTGAAGGCATATCAGGACAACCATGCAAGATCTGATCTGTAACACACACTGGCTTTCTAGTCAGTTGCTTCAGTTCTCACATCTGCTGAGCAGGGTCATCCAAGGCAAGGAAAAGTGGATGGAAAACAGTAGAATTCTTATTACCAGTGGGCAAGAGGCCTGCTGTAATGCTCAAATAATGAGAAACAAGTTAACAATGCACCAGCTTCTTCAATTGCCCTTAGTTATCATTAGCCCACAGTGCCATTAACAAAAGTCAGCAGAAAGTCAGCTTCCACTACTGATGGGAAGCTGAAGGAAAATAAGCTAATGCCAAAACCAGCCCCTTGGAAAATAAAAAAAAAAAAGAAGAAGTCCTAGAAGCACTAACAAAGATCTTCAATAAATAAAACTAAAAGTAATACTAACTATATCTTTGAGTAAAGGACTGAGCTTTCCATTGACTTTAATGATGTTTCATTGTGTCTGTATTTATTTCTTAGCAAAGAAGGAAGAAGTTCATGTTAAACTCCAGAGGAATAAAATTGCTAAAACTTAATTCTGTCACTGAAACTTTGCAGTAGATCTCTTACTATTCCAGGTTATTGCAGAGTTTTGAGACTTGATCATCAGTCCTCACTTACAAGGCTACTGCTTATTAAAAGCAAGCATTGCATGTCAAATTCTTTAGAACACAGAATTCAAGATTAATTGTGATGTCCTTTGGTCCTGAACTTAAGAGATAAACTTTCAGACAAAAGTACATGCACATTTTTTGCTACGGAGACCACCATTTTCATGTTTCTGTTGTTCAGTCGGATAACTAATACCCTGGTGTAAGCACCAGAGCTCCACGGAGGTAAGCAGCATCCAGGCTGCTGGTCCATTTCCCATCAATATACTCTGCAAACTCTTTCAAGCCACTTCCTTCTATGCATGCTACTTATTGTACCATGGTATTCTTGTAGCAGTAGCATCTACAGCCTTGGTACAAGTACCAAGTACTTGCGGCACTGAGTGTCCCCCAACCCAGTCTTTTCCTTGACCCTGGCAAGGACAACCATTCCTAACTCATGTTTAACAGTTGGAGCCAGTTTCTTAGTTGCTTGCGTCTTTGCAGCACTCGGTCTCTGGAAAGAAATAAAATAACATCTGAAAATGGCTGTGCATCAACTAAAGGTGCATACAGAATTGGCATAGCTTATCTAAGGCCATGGTTTACATTTGTGCAGACGGAGGTGAGGGCTATGCACCATAGCTCTTTCTCTCCATGGCAGTAAACCCAGAAATCAGTCTAATCTTCTGTGATAAGGAAAGAATAGCTATGGCCTGAAAGCATTAACTTCAGTGCACTTTTCTGTTATGCCCCTTCTATGCTACAATAGAATGCATCTCAACACAGCAGAGCATCTGAGCTACAGGCAGTAAGTGCTAAATGTTCCTGTTTTACCCTCTATGCGATTTTTCAAAGGCCACTGACATTCTTAAAACCCTCATCAAGATGTTATTAAACTGTTAAATCTTACTGTGTGCCAGCAGGCCCCAGTCTAAGTGCTAATGCCATTCCACAGCTAATGAGCTGCTAAGAGCTGTGTCTGATGTTTGAAATCCCAGTGGTGCTGCAGCCCAGAGTTTAGAGCCTGATCTTGATGTGGTCCAAACAAAAATGATACATCTCCAAAAGGTAAGGGCCTTAGTTCCCATCGTGTTCACTTGATCAAAATCTTAATTCTTCAAGTATATTCAAAGATCCGTGTGTACTATAGACCTAGTACACATTGAAAAGAATGCAAAAAATTAGTCATGAAGTTTATTTTATGATGATGATTAGTTAAAGTTACGTGTTAGTACAGTTAGGGAGATGGCTGATTTGTGGAATATATGCCCTGAGTTAGGTCACTTTCCCAAACTCTTGTATTTTAAAGACAAGACAGGACTTTCCAGCTTTTTACTTAACTGATATAACTGAAAAAGGAAGGAGCAGCTGTGATCTGGCATATACTTAGTTAAATCAATTACAAATTCTCCAATTCAACAATTCCAGTTTTTCTACAATGTACATCACTAAAACTTAGCAAAATACGGGGTCATGTATAGTGGTACATTAATTAACACAGTGTTTAAAATGAATTCTAATGATTGTGAGTGGAAAGACCAAAAGAATATGTTTTAATCTTTGCTTTTAAAAAGAATAAGATGAATTAACACTATGACACATAGAAGGTGGTCAGTGGTGATATAGTCATACGTTACAGAAAATTGTAGTAGCATAAAAATCACCACAGGTGAAAAATGAACCTGCAATTGACTTCTTATGAGAAGGCCATAGTACGTTTGAAGTCAACAAATGACTCCCCTCCTGTTCCTGCCTGGTGCCTTGTTGAGGTGGGGGATGGGGGTGGATGGTGGGGTGTGTGTGGTGGGGTGTGTGTGGAGGGGTGTAGGTTTTAAGAGGTTTCTTTATCTAAGAGGTAACTTAGAAAAATAATGAAGACGTATTCCACCCCCACCCCCATAAACTGAACTTCTCTGAGATATATATGCTGCGAAATTATCCAACTGCTTGCTATTTTCATGACTGTGGAGTGTCCCAAATAGGTGGTATAGTTGGTGGAAGCAACCACTACCGGAAAGGCTGCCTGGTAAGTAAAGATCACAGATAAGTTGCTTGCCAATCTGGTTATTTAAAAACTGGTTCGGGATGCCTGTCCAGGGTCAACACTGTTTGGTACTGAGATGAGTTCAGCGTCTCAGCCGTGGATGTATTACATCTGGCAAAAAGTGCCCAGAGCTGCTCAGGGTGAACCCCACACAGCATGTGGCTATTGCAGTTATTCACCAAGAAGTGCTGGGGACTTGAGAAGAGCTGAAATCCCACTCCCCTAAAATCTGAATGTATTACATCAGCATATATCCCTCTTTCTAAGGTGCATCTGCGCTCTTTCTTTAGTACAGACAGAGACAGTATAAGTCAGTGTAATGTCTTTGTATTTCCTAGGTTCAAAAGGAGTTTTCAACCACCTGCTGTACAAGATTGCCTGTCCTTGTGAGTGTTTTAAAGTAAAATAGTAGCTCTATTCTGGAGAGAAGATTTCTGTGGCAGTTCAGCCACAGTGTGGTCTGTGTTTCGACTTTCACTGTAACCAGGGAGGTGCCTGAGATCTGTTTTTCTGTGGAGGGCAACCTGAGGTCCTCAGACCCTCAGGCATCTCAAGTCTTACCTAACATGTAACAAACTCAGCTCAAAGCAGAGCCAATGCCTTCTCCTGACTGCCTCAACCTTTATAATACTAGAACTATGCCAGTGTTTCTTCTTGAAAAGCAAATAAAGGCTAGGTGGACTGTATCTGAGCTGGTCAAACCATCTTGTGAAGTTGGGAAGATTACTGGGATCCTTGCCAGTCTGAGAGTACTTGAACAGACAGCTCTTATTTCCTAGCAATATGTCTTAATCCCCCAGGACCACTGGGAAATACAAAAGCAGAAAGTGTAAATGGAGTTGGGGAGAAAGTAAGCAAGAGAAAATTTGGTTCTGCTGTCAATGACAATAAATCTTCCTTGGGGAGAAAGGTGTGTCAGGGATTCCTAAATTATCTTTCTTCCAGAGTGATTGAATGTAACAGGAGTTTTATTAGGAGCAGAGACCAAAATTTGGGTCTCTCTGTGCTCACAGGCAGTGGGCTAGGATGCTTGTGGCAGTTCTTTTTGGGGGAATATGAATTTTGCGTTCCTTTTACACTCCTTTAGCACAGTGTCTCAAGCTTACAACAGGATGAAAGGTAGTTCTGGCATGGCATGCCCAATGATTGAAGCATGTCCTGTGAAGTTAGAGGGCTGAGTTCAAACTACATTCCAAACCCCCCAGACTGTATGTATCCCATATCCTATGGAAGTACTATAAATACTGTACCGTCATGCAAAAAGCTGGTGATTGTTGCATCCTTCCTGCCTCTATTAAATATGCTGGGTGCTTTTTTTCTGTGCAGGATCAGGGCTTAGTACAGACTTCTCTTCAAAATGTTTGTAAGTCCCCATTATTCTTCTTCAAAATAAAAATTAAAGTCGTTAGTCAGTTAATAGAATTTCTAATGTCTTTTTTTTCTCCCTGGATGACTGAATTAATATCCCACATCCTCAATACCTCCATTGCATAATGATGTTTCACATGCACAGAGGCAAAACTATTCAGTATACAAACATTCTGATGATGAGCGCTCCAGCTGCACACAACTCTATAGATACAAGAGCAAGTTTGCTTGCTTCTCTACCTTTTGTAGCAGCATATGAAAACTGAAGTATTTCATGCCCTGTCTCCCTCCCTCCCACTCAGAATTTTCCTGTACATGTTTGATCCTACTGTATTTCTTGGGTACCATACATGAAATTTATGTTAACTCTGATTTGCTTCCTGGGTATTTCTGTATGCATGTTTTTTAGCAAGTGAAAATTGCCTCACTGTTTCTCAAAGTCAGCTAGAATTGTGGGAACCACAAAGTATGACAGACATAGCCCCCTTCATTTAAGAGGAATATTAATGTGTAGATATATCAAAGACAAAGTCAGGTTAAAGCAATGCAACAATTTCAAAAGAGAAGTTATTGTTTTTATCAAATCTGCAATTTCATCAGCCATTAGTCTTTTCTGTCTCAAGAGGATTATCCCTTTGCTTCATGGCAATGTGTAACAAAACAAATTTGAAATTTTAAATGTATTATGTTTTATATTTATCAGGAACTAAAGTTAACTTGCAGAAATCATCAGAAAATCTCTCTGAAGCTGAGTTTTTCCTCCCACAGCAGCATGGGCATTCATCTTAAAAATTTTGTCCTGTCTTGCAAACACAGCATTATTGTTCCCATTCTACTCTTTCAGACAATATTGCTATAAAGCAGAATAAGGTAATTCAATACATTACTGGAAAGCATTTTTCCATGTACACTAAATCAACAAAGATTGCTCAGCAGTTAAAAGAAAATACAAGAAAGTACATTGGTCTACCATATGTCTGGAGAAAACCTAAGCTGATTCAGTGCAGTTATTACTCTTGTTTAGGGAGTGCTGATGCTGGGCTTCACACTGTTGAAAAAGTTGAATACGTGAACACTGGATCAAAGATCTTGTAATTTTGCAAATCACAGCAGAATTAGACTTCTTAATGACAGGGCTTTATAAGGCGAAACAGGATATTTGAGAAATTTTGCAGATAACTTTTCTTGTGCAAGCCAAGGGATGGTCTTTGCCCCTCAAAAAACAAAGGCACAAATCTTCATTGCTCTTCTGAGTTCATTTTTATACAGATGACTGCATGCCCTTTGATATCACTGTACCCAGCTGGGGAAGATTTGGGGTTAATTAGCAACGAGAGGTCACTGGAGTCCTGGTTCACTAATGTACTAATTTCTGTGGGTTAATAAAAAGGAAACTGCTTTTCTTGGTCTCCTCACAACCATTTGGTGTGCATCCTTCTCTGAGAGGGAGGTTCACAGGAAGTTGTGTTCCCAGTGCAAGCGATGTAGTAAGTGACTCACAGCTTTCAGTGTAACTTATGTACATTCTGAAAACCAGAGTATAATGTAGGCTACAGGAGTTAGAAGTGAAACGTCCATTATTTCACTCGTGTCCCAATTGCCACTGCAAATTAAAATGCGTGTTTAACTTCTGTGCTTCAATCAAATTCTTAAATCAGTCACTTTACAGATTTTCTTGGAATTGTGTTTTACAGCCAAGCTGCGCAATGCAGAAAATATTGCCTGATATTCCACCAAAGTCATTCTTTCTTTAAGCTGTTCTTCTGGTTCCTGGTAATACCAGGAATAGGAAGCCCAAATGATAGTAATCTGAGAGTTTACTTCTTTTAATAGTTTGGGACATAGAATGATCAACTGTACCTGCAAGGGTTTTACAGTTAAGTGCTATTTAGAGTCACAGATTTTTTTCAATCTAGAAATTATCATTAGACCTTACAATCTTAACTTCTTTCCTAGCCTATTAAATCTTATTAGCAAGCTTCGTAGTAAGACATATCTCAAAAAAAAACATCTGAGTTAAAACCACCACAATGAGAATTCATTGCTCCCTTTGGCAGCCAAAGAGAGTGATTTGACTTTCGTTGATATCACTTGAGATGCCAATGACAATGAGAGAGAGAAAGATATCAAAGAGGGTAGGGAAGATTTAAAATAGCTTCGTAATCTACTTTGTAACTTACTGTGATCAAGTGAAAGTTATCAATATACCATTTTACAGGTGAAAATTGTCTCATATAGAAGCCACTTAGGGAAGGGCAGGAACAAATACCAGTGTGCTGGCTATGACTGCAGCACACCTGCTCCATGGCTGAGGCAGTGTACTGTATCTTCTCAGTTGCCAAGCTACAACTGGGGATGGTTATTAGTATAAAAATTGAATTATGCCCAGCGTTTTCAAATGCTGTGTAAAAATTCTGCTCTATTGCTTGCAAGGAGAAAAGGGGGAGGGAGGAGGTTTGCTCAGGGCTTTTCAGCCGTGTAGCATTTCTGTGGAATATTGAGCCTGTGCTAGTTCTGCAAAGGAACTACAAATTTCCGTATTTTCCATGTGAACCTCTGATTAATTCAGGTGAATATCAGTACCAGCTGTCATAATACCATTTGCAAACATCCGTAAAACCAGTGAAGGTGTCTTTCTGTATCAGAATTACAAGCCAAATTTGTACCTGTTTATACAAGGAATTATAAACGGTAAGAGTTTGACGTGGGATTTTGTGAAGTGTCATTTCAAATAATCTCGTCTGTTCCAGAAAAAAAGTTACTAAATTCAGTCAAAATTAAACTCGAAGCCAAGCATGTGTTTGCTTCACTCTATTTTTGACTCATGCAATCAGGCTTTTTAAATAACCAGATAACACTGGTCAGCAAAGATGACATTAGTTAGAAAGATATCAACAACACTTACTAAAGTAAAAATCATTGCAAGGTCAAAACAGCTCTTCAGGTTTCAATTAGTACCTGTCATTTAGATGGTTAGATACTTCTGGGCTTGAAACCATTACAGATGATCAATAAATTCCAACAAGTGGTCAGTAAAACTGCAGGCTGATGTTTCACTATAGTCTGGAAGCCATACAAACACTAGTGCAGACACCTTGTGAAATTACTTTTCTGCAAAAATGAAGTGATGACCAAAAATACCTCACAGGTTGACCAAGAAATATTTTGTGTATTTTCTTTTTTCATTCATGACTAAATAATTGAAAATCTGATAGATTCCTACTTGCAAATAATTTTATTATCATGACAATGATAAGTACGTACAATGATGAGTATTGTACAATGTACATCATTCTCAGGGAATATTTCATAAATGTATTAGTAGTTGCAACTCTGCTAATCTGCAGGAAAAAATAATGAAAAAAAAACCAACTTTGTTTAGGACTGCACTTTTTTGCAACAGTCACACAATCCAGCGAAGCCTCCCAAAGGTCATCCAGAAGAGCATATATCACAAAGGAAGAGAACGGTTTTTTACAACACTTTAAATAGAGACAGTTACTGTTTCAGCTGAGCTACAAATACAATTCCCTGCAGTAATTTAGCATAAATTTCTTTAGAGATCCTCATATACGCTTCTAGGTCAATTTGTTTTTAAGCGCCAATTGAAGAGAAATGTTTTGGGGAGACTAACACATGGGCATATTTAAGGAGGCAATGCATCTATTTATCTCTTCAGAGATTATGTTAAAATCAGTATGTTCGGATCAATAGAAGAAAATGGAAAAAATCCAAAGCATCCTGCCAAGTGTGGAAAGCCATGATTTACTCCCTGAGGACTGAAAGTTACAAATCCAGTGGTCTCTGTTATAATGAACTGGCCCTTGACCACTGAGGTGATGGCAATCATAATTTGTAAATCTCAAAGCATGGGCATTAGAGTTTGTAGGCTCCCCTTAGCCCTCCAAGGTGGATTTCACTTCCAAAAGCTGAAAGCAATCCTTTGCTGCTGGGAACGTTACCAGCGGTAGGTTTGGAATTGAAACCACAGTGGCCAGGAAGTGTCTTAAAAAGAAAAAGAAAATGTTTTCTGTGTGGATCAATGTAGCTATGTTTTTTAACTTTGTCTGGGAGGGAAAGTGTGCATGTACACATTTTCTGAAAGGTGATTTCAAGGAGAAGGGATGAGGTGGGATCACAGTGAACTGAAAAGGAGCAAAGGAGTGGTGGCACCTGCTTGCCCTCAGCTTGGCAGCCTGAACTCCCACTGGGAGGGCAGTGGGTGCTTCATTCAGGGCCTGACTTCCAGTTCAGTAACTCCAGCTTACGGAGAAGAGGTATCTCTGCCTGTGTAGAAATAAACAAAGCCATTTGTCCGTCCATCTCACAAATTAACTGTCCCTTTTATATCTTATAATTTCTTCCCTTACAGGTTGCTAGCTAGCAGCTAAAGTTATTTTCTTTTAAAACTTGTGTCACATCTTTTTGTCATTTCATTTGAGGCAAAGAAAGGTGAATCAATTACCAGACAACTTTCACAAAGAATAATATCTGTTCTGAGCCAACAGAAATGCAAAAGAGAACACACACCTCACAGCCCCAGCTCATAAAACAGTGAAAAGTTTAACCAGCTGCTAATCTCCTTTTAGCAGGCAAACAACCAGCTTTTGCATGGTCCTTACATCAGTCCAAGCAGAGATACCTTCACTCAGGGGACATGTCCGTTCTCAGACTCAGTTTGAGTCATCCATCTCTCCTTCCATCTGGGCGGCTGTTACTAACTCAAATAGACAGTTTCAGTGCTTACTCTCAAGTTTGCAGAAACAAATTGAATATGAGAGGTGAGGAAAAGCTGGATATTATTATTGTTTTCACAATAAAAATGGTACTAAAGATCTCTTAGGGATCTAATACCTGAAGGCATACTTTTTATTTGGCTCTGTCCCAAAAGCCATATGGAAAAACACTGAAGTAATTGTCCTTGAATGTGTCTTTGGTGTCTTTCAGAGGTCCCGTGGATGTGTTTGGACATTTTGGTCAAATCACTTGCTTTGTTTGTGCCTCATTTGTTGGATTTGTGAAATGGAAATAACTGCACTCACATTTTTGGGTTTTTTTGAAGCACTGTTTAGTTAACAGAATTCAGAGCCAAGTATTACTCTTCTTTGTTAATATTAATATATGGTACCGGTTGTACCATTCTCACAAAACAAACCACCTAAAGATTTCCACTTTCTTTTCTCCCTCCTTCCTCACTGTACAAGCGCAAGTGCACTGGCTATTACTGCAACCACATTGAAAAACACTAATATTTTTGTGAAAACTCTGCAAATTAATTCAAATAGCTTGGATGAAAGTTTTATCACCTGTTACTCTAGTGCCATTATTAAATGCCACTAGTGTCAGTGCTATACTTGAAGGCATGATGCAATGCAGAAAACCTATTTCATCAGTGTGCCATCCTAACCCTACTATATGTATGTTTTGGCAGTCTTGTCTCTAAGAGATCAGACTTTCACTGCCTCCCACAGAAAATGGAAGCATTAACTTCTTGTGCAGCTATGTAAATCACTTGTACTTACTTTTCTTGTGATTAAAAATATTATTTGATCTTCTGAGAAATAACATGAATAATGATGATAAAGACATGACAAAAAGGATGAAAATATGGTTTGGTAGAAGAAAGACATTGAAATTGTTGCAGAAGCTATCATTATTTCTTTACTGCAAGGCAGTGCTCAACAACATTCCCACTAAAAAGAATTTAAAGAAAGCTAGGCTTCAGCTACACTCTTGTGCATGATAGAAAAAGCTGTCATTGCTCGGCTATTTTGCCTTTCAAATACTATGCATTTGAGAGAAATATGCTAGATATTTTTTATAACAAAGGAATGGCAGGAAGAGAAAATTCTACCACAGCAACCAACTATCTAATAAAAGATAAGCAAAGCACACCAATTAAGTTAAGAACATGAGATAAAAATAGAGCAGAAATTAAGTCCTTCAGACTGACACTTCCATTTAGCATATTCTTCCAGATTCCATGACCTAGCTTTGCTTTATGTACAGTTAGTAAATAACTCACGCAGCTTGATATGGTGTTGATTTCTTTTAACTTTTTTATCTCTTTAAAAATGCTAACTTTTTCAATGTGCTGCAATAACAAATAGTACTTTCTTTAGGTTACTGAGATGGACTTTCCAGTAGGAGATAAGTATTTAGTATTTTCTTCTTTAAAAACCTGATATATTACTCATCATTCCGTGCCTTCTGTCAGAATTATTTTTACTGTAGCTTACCTAAAAAT
Organism: Pluvialis apricaria; assembly: GCA_017639485.1. Taxonomy (NCBI): domain Eukaryota; kingdom Metazoa; phylum Chordata; class Aves; order Charadriiformes; family Charadriidae; genus Pluvialis; species Pluvialis apricaria. The sequence continues at coordinate 51,126,487 of CM030044.1, read as the reverse complement.
TATCTGAAACTAATAATATAGATAAGATTTTTTTGCTACCTCCTCTTTGTGGTCTTCAGCTTGGTTTATTAGTTGTCAAAACGGTTGTAATTGTGAAGTTAGATAGGGAAGAGGAGATATAAACTCAGGGGACAGAACATCTTCCTTTGATACGTGTAAATCAAAAATCCAAAGATGGTAGTTTCATTATATGAATCTATTTTGTCCTTATGAATGTACATATGTGCATGGAGAGACTCCATGGATTTCGTCTGGAATGTGAAAACTCTGAGCACTATCAGGTTTTGGGGTTTTTTTTAATTTAATATTATTAGAAATGAAACTTATGGTTGTTTTTTTTTTTCCCCAAAATGACTGATATCAAACCAGCAGGTAAACATACAATTACATATTTGTATGTTTGTGTCCCATTGATTCCTTCTGTCTGTCATGCATTTCATATATGCTCATTGGCTCAAAACTGTGTCACTTATTTTGATTTTATTAGTGGGTGTGGCTGAATAACAAAGTCCCCATTTGAAAAAAAATGTGCTTCGGCTGATTGGAAGGCACAGCAGGATTTTAGGAGTCCTGGGATAGATTCTCAGCTGGCAACAGCACCTGTGAAAGCTGGTTTACACTGGCTGAGTTGCTTCCTGCCTGCTTTTTATGTGCAGCTGGAATTGTGTTGGCAGGCCACATAAGCATGACTCTTTGAACTACTTTATCTAGGAAGCTGCCTGAGTGTGAGAAGGAGTATGGCAGTGGTGGTTCATGCTGCATAGAAGTCAGCCAAGATGCGATTACTAGAGATTAGGACCGGCTTCCAAAATATAGCATATAAACTGCATGGCTTTCATTGAAAAAACGCTACTCTCATGTTAAACAAGGAAAGGTGAAAGAAGGATTGTTTTGTAGAGGGTTAGTCAATTAGTATGGCAAGCTTGTGCTACAGGATGCAGCTGACGTATGACCTATGCTAAGCATTTGTGGTCTGCCTTTTTCAGTGTGACCTTCGATGGGAAGAAAAAATAATGAACTGTGCTCGGACTGTTCTAACAGCATTGAAAAGATCCCTTTGCTATTCAGTGGAGTACATAAGGCATAGACTCCTCCTGTGTTTTTAGCCGAGTTTGTGGTAAATAATAAATACTGATTTGATCCAATCCATGTATTGTATGGCTGTAGATACAAACAGAGAGATTGTGTTGGCATGTGATTTGTTTTGTGTCAAATGCACGTGTATTTTTAAAGTCAATTGACCTGGAAAACATGGTAGAGCTGAAAAGAGATTCATCTTTCCCTAATGAGTAAATGTGATTTTCTACCTTTGGAAGGGTTAAATGACACAAATGTTAGGTCAGAGGAAAACAGCTATATGACAGTTCAGTCAGTGTCTCTATTCTCTGAGCTTCAACATACTTGAAATTCTGGAAGTGGGGATTGTTGTTGTTTGTTGGGTTTTTTCCCTTTTTGTTCCCTTGACCTCCATTTGATTGACATGTTTTTTTTCCTTCAGGAGTTCAAACCCAAGGAGAAGAGAATGTATGAATCAGCAGACTTTTGCTATAAGGGAAAGTATGCTTGAAGTTGTTTCCAGAGTAGAAAATTTATTCAAACAGCCCTAGTGACATACATACAGAAAAAAAAAATCACTATGGAAGCTAAAAGGGGGACACAGGAGATGGGTCTCAATGTTTAAACAGAACACTTAGGGCACTCGAGTTCATGGTGGACTCACCCCATAATTCATAAAATTCCTCTTTTATTTTCCTTCAGAAATGCACCTTTTGCTATGCTGGCTTACAGAGAAATTTGGTTTTTGTTTGTTGTTTTTTGTGCGTGCCCCTCTTCAGCAAGCTCAGCTTAAGGAAGGCTTTTGTGCCTCCTACCAGTGCTTGTCTTCAGAGTGAAGGACAAAGACAGGCTCTGGGAGTGGTGTGTCCTCTGAGTTCTGCTTCCTGAGGAATTGCGCAGGGCTGATCAGACCACCAGAAAGACCCTACACCTCTTAATTTCTAGGTCCACGACTGAGTAGAATGGACACAGCATCAATTCAAGAGGAATACATAGCCCATTGTGCTGAAGTAAATTACTGCTTTTTCACTGTGGCAAGCAGAAAAATCACAACTGCTGAAGGGCTGCAGGGCCTTCATGATGAGGAGAGAATAAACATAACTCTGAGTTTGAGAATATATATTAAATATGTAACTAGTCAGATATAAAGAAATATACATAAACCCAAAAGAAACATTAAAGTTTAATTATACCGTGACAGCAAGTGAAAGGAGTAACCATTAGGGTCCTACTTCATGAAGAGCGTCACAGGGCAGGGGTCCCAGCAGCATAGCAGTGCAGGGTAGGACAGATTTAGATAAAATATTTAGATAAAATACGTATCAAAGTTAACCCCTGAAAAATTTGCCCACAATCCACAGTCGCATTCGTTGATTCAAAAATCTATTTTTGGTCAGCTTTGCTCCAGGTAGCAAAGTATCGGGTTATTCAGACAACTGTTTATTACTCATTCATGGGGACATACAGTAGTAGGGTCTTTCTGACCTTTTCCAGAGAATTCTGAATCTCTTCAGTGTGCTGACCTCACACTGAGCATCAGCTGTTACATTGAGATTTTTTTCAATAATATCTATATGTCACTGGTTATTGGGCACCAAAGATAGTACTAATACTACTGTGGATATAGTTTTATTTACAGCTTCTGTACGAGATCAATATTCACATGGAATATTTAGCTGAGAACATTGTGTTTTCAGCTTCTTTTTTTCTTCTGGCAGAAGAAAATTCCCATAAGCTGATGGAGCTTTTTGCTTTGATCCACAGCGAAGTTTTTGCTGAAGTCAAAAACAAACTGTTCAGTAATTTACCAAATGCTAAAAACAAAACTTGTGGCTTTTGATCGAGTAGTTTTTGATTTATTTAAAACCATTAGCTTAATATCGGTATTACAAAGACACAGAAAACCAGAAAGTTAATACAGCTTTATATTATTAATTAAAGCCTCAAAATACCAAAAGGCACAATGGAAAATGAATAATTGGCCGTGATGCCCTGAGATAGCTATTTCAGCTTTTTCATTGCAAAAGTTTAAGGGACGTTTAAACTGGCGAGACACAAATTATCTTCAGATAATCTATCACAGAGACCATCTGACTCCATCAAAAAAAGATCACGAAGAATTATGTATGTTACTCCTTGGAAGCAGAATGTTCTAGGAAATTGGCATTTTTGTTCAATGTTTCATCACTTACATATAATGCTTTTCTGGAGGAAGATAACAGCTGTTGTGTCGATATAATGAATTCCATAGTAGAGAGATCTTCAAAGGTCAGGGAAAGCTGTATGCTAACCCATCCTCTTCCTTCCTGCCCGTCTATACACAAGCAAGGCCAACGAACTTGACAGAAAACAGATCCAGTGAAACAATCAATCAAAAATGAAAAAGAGCTAGAGCCAAGGGAAACCAACTCATTTAAACAAGAAAAATGGCTCATTATATGACTTACATAATACTTCAATGAAAATTGAAAATAAGAAATGTCAGGTAGGATAAAAACTTGAAATTTGTCCACAAGAAGTGTGTTCTTCAAAGATAAACCTCATAAAATCATAGAAGGAAAAACTCAGAGAGCAACTGTATTGAAATGGTATTGGCTTTTGATGCTGGAATAACATGAGCTTTTGAGAGAAATATATGCTTTCTCAAGGGGTATAGAGGCCCTGCGTAACATTGAATACACTTGCTACTAGCTTTGATAGCATGACAGACTTAGTGAATGAAATCTTATATACCAGATTCTTCATTAAGTGTAAACTTGCACTTAAATCTAGAGGTCTCTCAAAAGCTTTCAGCTAGTAACTATGTTTCACGGTAGTCTGGGTAGTCTCAGTTTCCACCTAAAATCAAGTATGCCCAATACTTGTGTAAGGCATATGGCATTTGACTTATTACTTAGTGAGGGTTGATAGAATTAAAAATGCTGAGAAGCACTCAAGGCTTTTTGCAATTTTTATTTCTATGGTAACATACAAGGGGGAAAAAACAGTGCATCTTTGCAAATTTTGTTAAATATATTCTGATCAATAAGACCACTGAAAGTAATGTCTGTAGTAACAGAAAAGTGCTTGGGCAAGGCCAGTATTTAGGATTTACAAAAAGGAATGATCTGGCACAAACATTTGCAGTATTTTAGGCATATATTTCCTGACATGAAGACAGAGCAATGTGATTTTTTTTTTAAGCTGGACTAATTGAAATTAAAGGCATGTTGATACAATTAAATGTAAAGCTACAGAGGTAATAAAAATGAATTCAGAATAGGAAAGGGGAACTCACAAAATGAAAGATTCCTTTGCAATGTTATTGCTAAAAAAGCCAACGTAGTCCTTAGCTACAGGAGATGGAAGTAGCAGAAAGATTTTTACTTCTCTATATGACATTAAGATGTCAAGCTTGGAGTTCTGTGTAGACTTTTAATGACCTTGTTTTCTAAAAACTTATACTGAAAAACTAGAAGTAATGCAGAAGGGCTATAAAAATGAGTCAAGGAATGAAGAAAAAGCTTCATACAGATTTAAAGAGCTTGAACTGTCCAGCTTCTCAAAAAATTGATAAATCAGTTATTTGGTTACAATGTAGAAGCTCTTTCACACAACTGTCCTCTCCAAGTATGCTATTTAGCTACAATAAAACAACAACAATAATAATAAGTAGTAGCAGCAGCAGTGGTAGTAGTAGTAGGATCATAGAATTGTCTAGATTGGAAGGGACCTGGAGAGGGTCCAGCAAAGGGCTACTAAGATGATTAGGGGACTGGAACATCTTTCTTATGAGGAAAGTCTTAGGCACTTGGGTCTTTTCAGTCTAGAGAAAAGAAGACTGAGGGGGGATCTTATCAATACTTATAAATACTTAAGGGGAGGGTGCCAGGTAGATGGGAACAGTCTTTTTTCAGTGGTGCCCAGTGATAGGACAAGAGGTAACGGGTACAAACTTGAGCATAGGAAATTACATCTAAACATTGAGGAGGAACTTCTTTCCTTTGAGGGTGGCAGAGCACTGGCACAGGCTGCCCAGAAAGCTTGTGGAGTCTCCAGCTCTGGAGACATTCAAAACCTGCATGGACGCTGTCCCGTGCAACCTGCTGTAGGTGTCCCTGCTGTGGCAGGGGGTTTGTACTAGATGATCTCCAGACGTCCTTTCCAACCCCTATCATTCTGTGATTCTGTGGCCTTTAAGATTGTTGAGTCCAACCATCAACCTAACGCTGCAAAAAACACCACTCAACCATGTTCCTAAGCACCTCGTCTACCCATCTTTTAAATACCTCCAGGGATGGTGACTTCACCACTTCCCTGGGCCGCCTGTTGCAATGCTTAACAACCCTTTTTGTAAATAAATTTTTCCTAATATCCAGTCTAAACCTCCCCTGGCATAACTTGAGGCCATTTCCCTTTGGCCTATCACTTGTTACCTGGGAGAAGAGACCAATCCCCACCTCACTACAACCTCCTTTCAGGTAGTTGTAGAAATCGATAAGGTCTCCCCTCAGCCTCCTTTTCTCCACGCTAAGCAACCACATTTCCCTCAGCTGCTCCTCATAAGTCTTGTGCTCTAGACCCCTGTCCAGCTTCATCGCCCTTCTCTGGACACACTTCAGCACCTCTGTGTCTTTCTTGTACTGAGCAGCCCAAAAATGAACACGTTATTCAAGGTGCAGCCTCACCAGTGACGAGTACAGGGGGATGACCACTTCGCTAGTCCTGTTCACCACACTATTCCTGATACAGGCCAGCAGGCTATTGGCCTTCTTGGCCACCTGGCTCATATTCAGCTGACTGCCTACCAACACCTCCAGGTCCTTTTCTGCTGGGCAGCTTTCCAGCCACTCTTCCCCAATTCTGTAGTGCTGCCTGGGGTTGTTGTGACCCAAGTGCAGGACCTGGCACTTGGACTTGTTAAACTACTACTACGACTACTACTACTACTACTACTACTACTACTACTACTACTACTACTACCACCACCACCACCACCACCACCACCACTACTAGTAGTAGTAGTAGTAGTAGTAGTAGTGGTAGTGGTAGTAGTAGTAGTATCTCTAGCAACTGTGTCTAAGCCCTGCAGACGGGCAAAATCAGGGGCCACCTGAAGTCCTGGTCTCCTGACTGTGCAGACCCTTCCTGCCACTGAAAGGATCCTTTCTGTGTAGGGGAAAGCTCTCACTGACATGTGGCCATGATGGGGCCAGGGTGTGTTTAGCCAGGAGCAGGAAGATATTCTCAGGTAGTACAGTGACTGAAAGCAGGACCAATTCAAAACAGATAGTGACTAAAAATGTATTTTAATGAGACGGACGTATCTCCAAGCACAGTACTGACTTCAGATGATCAGGACTGAGCACTGTTCAGTACATGCTCAGCCGAGCCCAAGCAGATGGGTTCAGTATCATGTGGACCATCCCTGTGCCTGCTTGAATTTGAACTGAGCAATCCGCTTACATATGTATTCTGGATAATCTGATGGTTTCTGTTGGACTTAAACACTACAAATTTATGCACAGATGTTGGCAAAAATGTATTTAGGAAGCAAATGAATTGCAAAATATAAGTGGGAAACTCACCTGATCAACAGTGTGTTAGTGGTACAAGCAGATAAAATGGGAATTAAGCCTAATTTCCTAGGGCTAAAATGTATGTATGTGAGAAAATGACCTTTCTTACAAAGACAGCACACTTTATATGCGTGCAAAGTGAGGATCATTTCTAATTTTCACACTTAGTGTTGTCACAATTTGGTTTATGGCATACTAACAATACCCTTTAATACTTGCAGTAGCCAGCTGTATTTAGATCGTATACTGTGGACGAATTTGTAATCTGGTGGCAATAGACGGCCATAACTGTTTATAAACATGTTTTCAGACCATTTTTCATACAGTCTTACACTTCAATCATGATGTTAGACATGAATGATTGGGTTACATCTAGACAAAGTGATGTGTTTTGCTTCTGTCTAAGCCCAGGTGCCCTGTAGCAACAGCATAGTTGACAAGGGCTATGTGAAAATCATCAGTGAAATACAAGTTATTGATCTAGCGTAGGCTAAGAATAAGACTGCCATACATAACCTTGGTTTCCCACCTATCTAGGGCCTGGAAAGGGAGTGGCAGAAAAATCTAATATCTGGCAAGTGTAGGTAAGTAAGTTAATCATTAGGAGAAATGTTCAGTGTTAGAAGGAGCACACAGATTTTAATGAATCAGGACTGCAGAGAGAGGGAATGGGAACCAGGGCTGTTACAAAGCTTTTGGTGTAGTCTGGTGTTTCCCTCTTCCAAAACAAGCTGTGGAGAGTGCCACCAATAAACACATACTGTTCTGGATTGCTTTAATTTTGTATCTTAAAACAGTTTTTTAACCCTAAGACAGTATAGAATCTATATATGGCTTTAACCCATAGAAGTAGAGTTATTTTGAACATGAAATGAAACCATATTAGTTCTATTGTTCAGAAGTATTTTGACAGTAGCAAAAAGGTGTATCCTTGCAACTATGCTCTGAGGCTGATTTGAACAGTCTTGTGACTAACCTGTTTGGAGACAACCAAACAGAAAAAAGCCCTCTAGTAAGAGCAGTGATAATCCAAGAAACAGCTACAGAACAGCCTTTTTTTTTTATAATTCATGAGCTATAGATAGGATATAGATATAGATAGATATATAGATGTAGATATAGATATGCATTTTCTTATGAAGCTCTGCTAGCACATGGCAAGTGAGCCTTATAATTCCAATGCACATATAATTTTATTCTTAAATTATTTCAAATTAAGTTTTCCATGTTCCCCCCCTCTAGTTCTGTGAACCACAGTGCCAAAAATTCAAAAGACCGAGTATAGCTCAGAAATTGATGCATGTCTTCTCCTGCTGCCATATGTTTTACTGCAGCACTTAAGCAAATATCTTTCTTGAAGCAAAAGAAAACAACTCATCTTGAAAGACTTGTAGCCTAAGCACACAGATTCAGGAAAGACATGCTAATTTCCACACATTTACACCTATCTCTGGACTGACACAAACTGCTGAACTTATGAAATCTTGCCATCCCTGGCTTGCAGTTTATCTACACTTTGTCTGTGGGTTGAGTCTTAGGTCACACTAGTTTATATATGCACATTTTTCATTTGTTCATTTTTACTATTCAAACAGGCAGAGGGCAGAGCATTACTATTTTTCTGTCTGGTGTACAAATGTATGACCAGAGGTACCTTCTCCTAGCAGAGAGCTAGAAAATGTATTACTCTTTGCTCTTTGTTCCTTCCCAGCAGATGCTGTTTCTCTATATTTAGAAATCATTTGAAAGAAGAGAGAAATACACACAGAGAAGCAATTGTCACATCAGTTTCCCTAGCAATAGGGTCCTAGAACAGGAGCAGCAAAAGCAGTCTCTGTGTGAAATGCCACTACCCTATCTCAGAGCTGAACCAACTGACCATATTTCATATTTGAAAGGTCCGGGAGAACAGGGGAGGTGCCTGAGGACTGGAGGAAAACCAATGTCACTCCAGTCTTTAAAAAGGGCAAGAAGGAAGACCCAGGAAACTACAGGCCAGTCAGCCTCACCTCCGTCCCTGGAAAGATGATGGAACAGCTCATTCTGGCCATCATCTCCAAGCATCTGGAGGAAAAGAAGGTTATCAGAAGTAGTCAACATGGATTCACCAAGGGGAAGTCATGTCTGACTAATCTGATAGCCTTCTACGACAGCGTGACTGGATGGGTGGACGAGGGGAGGGCAGTGGATGTTGTCTACCTTGACTTCAATAGGCTTTCGACACTGTCTCCCACATCATCCTCACAGGCAAGCTTAGGAAGCGTGGGTTAGATGAATGGACAGTGGGGTGGGTTGAACAGTGGCTGACAGATAGAGCTCAGAGGGTTGTGGTTAGTGGTGCAGAGTCCAGTTGGAGGCCAGTAACAAGTGGTGTCCCTCAGGGGTCAGTACTGGGTCCAGTCTTGTTCAATATATTCATCAATGACCTGGATGAAGTGATGGAGTGTACCATCAGCAAGTTTGCTGATGATACAAAACTGGGAGGGGTGGCTGACATGCCAGAAGGCTGTGCCGGCATAGACACAGCCAGTGTCCAGTGACCTGGACAGGCTGGAGAGTTGGGCAGAGAAAAACCTGATGAAATTCAACAAGGGCAAGTGTAGGGTACTGCATCTGGGGAGGAATAACCCCATGCATCAGTACAGGTTGGGGGCTGACCTCCTGGAGAGCAGCGGTATGGAAAGGTACCTGGGAGTCCTGGTGGACAACAGGATGACCATGAGCCAGCAATGTGCCCTGGCGGCCAAGAAGGCCAATGGCATCCTGGGCTGCATCAAGAAGAGTGTGGCCAGCAGCTCGAGGGAGGTCATCCTCCCCCTCTACTCTGCCCTGGTGAGGCCGCATCTGGAGTACTGTGTCCAGTTCTGGGCTCCCCAGTTCAAGAAGGACAGGGAACAGCTGGAGAAAGTCCAGCAAAGGGCTACCAAGATTATCAGGGGATTGGGACATCTTTCTTATGAGGAAAGGCTCAGGGACTTGGGGCTTTTTAGTCTAGAAAAAAGAAGACTGAGGGGGGATCTTATCAATACTTATAAATACTTAAGGGGAGGGTGCCAGGTAGATGAGAATAGTCTTTTTTCAGTGGTGCCCAGTGATAGAACAAGAGGTAACGGGCACAAACTTGAGCATAGGAAGTTCTGTCTTAACATGAAGAGGAACTTCTTTCCTTTGAAGGTGGCAGAGCACTGGAACAGGCTGCCCAGTGGGGAGTCTCCCACACTGGAGACATTCAAAACCCGCCTGGATGCAGTCCTGTGCAACGTGCTGTAGGTGTCCCTGCTGTGGCAGGGGGGTTGGACTTAGATGATCTCCAGAAGTCCCTTCCAACCCTGACCATTCTGTGATTCTGTGATTCTGTGTCCGGTTGGTTTCTGACAACTTATTCAGAAACATTTGTCAACTTACTTTACAGCCATTACAGAACACCAACATTTAACCTTTCTTGTCTCCAGCTAAGTCTCAGAGCTCTGCATTTTGTTCTATTTTCTGTCATCTTTGACCTATAAATTGGTTTTGTCACAGCTTCATAAAAAGTAGAGAAAGCAGTTGTTTCTGGAAGATCAAGCATCAGGCTACAACTGTGAAGGCACATCTTTGCTTTGACGAAACTAGTGTAAAGCAACAGTGTATTGTACAAATTGGCATAGAAAGGGCTCTTTACAAATACCTACATATGCAACAGAATTAGGCAAAGAACTTCTACGTCCTCTCCCAAACAGGCATTCCTGTTCATTTCTTCCAACTATACAGAAATATAACAGGAGAAAGTCCCAACAGCTAATGCTAGCTGCAGAGATGGCTGGATGCTTGAGAAACAACATGCCTGGTCTGTGGTTGTTAGGCACCTCTCCAAATTTCTACAGGTTTTGAATGCCAAAATGTCTGCATAGGAGCAAATTCCACTACAAAAAAAACCTGAAAAGATCAACCATGTCACAGAATGAGTCAAAAATTAGCATGCCCTTCAGAACTACTTCTCCAAAGTGCTTCTCAGGAAATGGATAAAGTCCCATGCCACTGAGGGGAGGAAGAATAGTACATCCCTTCAGAAAAGAAAAAAGTAAACACCATCAATAATGTCCAGTATGTTCATATTGCTCAGATAGTGGTAATGTTCTACTAGAGGAAATTTGCATAATTTGCCTAGGAGGCTTTTTCCCCCTTTTTCTTTTTCTTTTTTTTCTTTTTCATTTTTCCTTTCCCTTTCTTTCTGTTTTGCTTTATGTTCCTTTCACTTTTATTTTTGCAAACAATTCTACCAAACAGAATCTAATGAAATTTGAAGGAATATATTTTCTGATTTATTTGAGTTATTTACCTCTCACTGCTTTCATTTCAGTAGCACTGTTTTGGCTGGTCTCACCGTGCCATGCCAAGGTAAGTTCAGTATGAGATTCCTGCTCCAGAAAGCATCTTCTCTCGGGGAAAAGAAACTATCCTGATATAAGAAATTCAGAAGGAGAGAAACTTAAGCACTGTCAGCAGAAGGCAGAAATGACACTGCCAAAATCCATGTATTGGATGACTGTTGAGCAAGACACTACATAATCAGTTAAGCAAAAGGAATGAAAGAAATGTACAAGAAAAATAAGTTATTTGATTCTGTTACATTTAGGATATGTCAGAACAGGAATCCTGTCTTAATAGCAAATATTTTTTCCTGTAGAAGATTTACAGATGAAAACAACGAACACCAGCAGAGGCTTGAAGCAGGTAAATGGCAGTAGAAATTTATGACAGTGGAATCATTTAACAAGAATTATGGTTGGTATATTTTTATTTCATTTCTGCCATTAACACTTCAAAAGGAAGACTCTAGAAAAAATGGACTGCAGGACAGATTAAAAAGACTTCTGTATTGTGCCTTGCCTCCCCTTTCTACTGTAAGAACTGGGACACCACAAAGACCTGTCATCATTATATTTTAATTTCTCCAATGTAATTAAAATCCATTTTAAACAAATTTGCAGATGCAGAATCTTCACCTGTACTTGACAGAGACATTTCTCTCTCCCCAGGATTCAATATTGTATAAATCCTTCTGCAAAAATAACACATTTATAGCTCCCAATTGTATTTGAAAGATGATTGCAGATTCCAATAATTTGATCTAGTTAGGAATTTCCTGGAAACAAGCAACATACCATAAACTTCTGAGAATTTTCTTCAAGGATTATATCACCTTTTGCTTATGAAAAAATCATATGAAATAGTTGTGATCTGTAAAATAATAAATATACTACTGTGCTATACATTACTGCCCTCATAATTTGGAAAAGTAGGTTTGGGGTTCTTTACTTAAACATTTCCATCATGGCTGACATACTTCAGATACAAAAATACCGTGCACATGATTTATTTTCCTATGTACAGCTTGTGGAAGAAATGTTTTACTCAAAAGTTTGTGAAAAACCACTGGAAATATTTATCTGTTATATGCCTTCATTTGATAGAAGTTCAGTCCTTCTGGTAACTAAAATTGATAAAGGATATCAGCTCAAAGAGAAAACCTCTTTTCTGACACTGTCTAGTGTGACTTTTTTTATATATAAATTTGTATTCAAATCAGATTACAATTTTAATGATATGATAACCAAGATTGTATTAGAGAATTTTTTGCATGCATCAGATATCCCCCACAACTGTTCTAACCAAAGCTACCTTTCTGCATAAGTTTTTTAGTAATAGGTTTACATAGCTGCTAAAGCATGAGCACAATGACAGACAAATATACCATCATGGTGGGAGTCTGTTACAGACGACCTAAAAACAATGAGGAGGCAGAGAAAATTTTATAAGCAGCTGGGAGAAGTCTCACCATCACTAGTCTTTGTCCTCATGGAGGACTTCAACCTACCAGATGTCTACTGGGAATACAATACATCTGAGAGGGAACAGTCTAGGAGGTTCCTGGAGTGTGTTGAGGATAACTTCCTGACACAGCTGGCGAGGGAGCCAACTAGGCAAGGTGCCTTGCTGGACCTGTTGCTTGTAAACAGAGAAGGACTTGTGGGCGATATGACCGATTGAGACTGTCTTGGGCATAGCAATCATGAAATGATAGATCTTTCGATTCTTGGAGAAGCAAGGAGGGGGGTCAGCAGAACTGACACCTTGGACATCCGGAGGGCAGACTTCAGTCTTTTCAGAAGCCTGGTTGACAGTCTCTTGGGAGGCAGTCCTGAAGGGCAAAGGAGTTCAGGAAGGCTGGATGTTCTTCAAGAACAAAGTCTTAAAGGCACAGAAGCAGGCTGTCCCCATGTGCCAAAAAAAGGGCCATCGGGAAAAAAGGCCAACTTGGTTCAACAGAGAGCTATGGTTGCAATTCAGGGAAAAAAGAAGAATTTATGGCCTTTGGAAGAAAGGGCAGGCCACTCATGAGGAGTGCCTCAGTCTTTACTAGTATGACCAGGAGGACCTGACTACTCAGCCCCCTGAGCTAGTAGATAGGGGAGGGGAGCAGAATGAAGCTCCCAAAATCCAAGGGGAAATGGTGAAGTATCTGCTACAGTACTTAAACATACACAAGTCTATGGGGCCAGATGGGATCCACCCAGGGGTACTGAGGGAGCCGGTGGAAATGCTCATCAAGACACTTTCCATCATTTATCAGCAGTTGTGGCTAACCAGGAAGGTCACAGTTGACTGGAGATTAGCAAATGTGATGCCCATCCACAACAATGGCCAGAAGGAGGATCAAGAGAACTACAGGCCTGTCAGTCTGACTTCGGTGCTGGGGAAGGTTATGGAACAGATCAACTTGAGTGCCATTGTGCGGCACAATATTTGTCTCAACTGACCAGATCAGCAGAAAGACAATGTTCCTGTCATTTTCAAGGTAGAAATTAGATGTATTTGTTCTCTTACATTGATACTTTCTCCAAATAGAAGTATTTGTTCGACAACCTTTACATTTCAGGGCATATCCCAATAGCATTAGTGTTGTATGTTTCACAGTCTGGAAAAAATTATTAGAATACCCGTATCTGCCATGCATTTCTATGCTGGATTTGCATAAAATCTTTCACCTGGATTTATAATAAAATGCTTGTAGTATTTATTCATTGTCTGTCACTCATCACTAAGTTTTAGCAGTAAGTGCTTTAACTTACTATTTGTCTTCTGGCTCTGGTTCTTTTTGTTTAGAAACTTCTGAGAACATCTGTCACCTCTGATTTTCATGATTTTCATGATTTCAAGTCTTTAGGTTTCAAACAAACATGATTATATAGTCACCAAAGTTAAAGATGCAGCAAGGATAAATTTGCTAAGAAAGTTCCCAAAGACCTTACTGAGGGTAATATCAATGAAGGCTGTCAGTCTCTTAAAGCTTGCACTAAAGACCCATGAGGTCCTGGACCAACACTGGCTGAAGTCAGAAAAACATATCACTATAGATTTTCTTCATAGAACAACACAGAATTTATTTCTAGGCTTTAAAAACCTTGGTTGATGTTCCTTATAGTTGACAACATCAAGAAGACTGTGTAAGGAGCATATCCAGAGCCTGAAGGGCAGCAAGGAACAAAGAGAGAGGCAAAAAAAGATTTATTCTAGTTTGTGAACCTTTATTTTGCAAGAGGAGTAATTTGGGGGGCTGAATGAAAGGTGGAACTGAATTTCTCTTCCTCTCTTTTACAACTCTTACCCTTATCCATCTTCATTCTATCTCCAAAATATTGTTTATATCACATTTGAATTCTTGGCATGGAACAAAAAACCCCAACAGTACTTGAGAAGACAAAAAGTTCATAGAAGGGATTCCACTTCTGAGAAATCTCTTGGCTTTCTAGAGGAACATCTCTGTCCAAGACAGGGAATGGTGTCAATAGACACCCTTTTTCACCTGCCTTAGGTCCCGTATGGAGACTACTGGCTCTAATTTTTTCAGCCTTTTGTAATCTGCAAGGAAAGGATTTATCCTAATAATAAATCACAGTGGCACAGCCAAATAATAACTTGGTTATCATTGTCTAACTCTAAAAAAAAATTTTGGAAGAAGAATATCTAGGGAAGAGGTAAGAGTTTTGTATGAGTAGCCTGACTTGCAAGAAAAGTGTTTAAGACACACAACACTATCTGGACAAAAATATTAACCAATTCCAGAAAGCATAACCACTCCATATCTACTTATAGGAGTCTGCCCTATCCATATCAATACCATGGAGCGTTTTATTAAAAGTACAGCATTAAATGTGAATGCTTACACAAACCTGAATACCTATAACGCTGAACCATAGCAAAGACCATAGGGGCTCCCATTCTAATCAGGACTATTCACTCTGTTTTCTTTGCATTTTGTTTCAACTAACCATAGAGATAACATTTAACCAAGGTAAAGTTTTATAGCAAAGTTTAAAGTTTAAAACAATGTTTTATAAAGAAAAGAAGAAGAGATAATACCTGCACAGTAAACAGTTGCATTGTACTAGTGAAGTTAAAAACTGTGCTTGATTTCCACTCTTATTGTAAGATGCTCTTAGTCCCAAAAAAGAAACAACAGGCAAAGCGGACCTCTAGTTCTGTAGCTTCACTGCTCTGTGGTCTGGCTCAGATTGTCTCAAAGTAATTGTTGAAGTAAAATGATAATTCATCCCATCATGTACTGGTTTGCTTTTAAATTGTTCTGGTGTAAGCAACCCCAAGGAGCCTCTCAGTTAAACAGAGTGGTCTGGAAAGATGTAGCCCAGCTCTTTCCATTCTGCCATTGGTTCAAAGCATCCCTCTTGCATGCCGAGGGATACTGAGGGCAGGCTTATCACAACCGTATTTTTATTCAACCCTACAGCTTGCATTCAAAGACAAAAAGAGTCTCTATGACTGCTGAAAACACCTACATATTTGGTACATATATTCACCAGCTTGCCTGCTGGCATTCCAGAGGTATTTGGGAGACTAACTGTCAGGAATCAACAGAGGCCTTTATGGGGTCTTAACCTTTCACATGTCAGAAGACAACCAGAATAAGCTAGCCCGAATGATTAACTATCTTTATCCTTGTACTGAAAGACAATCATGCGAGTTGAGCAGTCCCCAAAGTGGACTATCCTAATTATTCATTAACTGTAGAGTGAACTCAAAGAATCTCAAAATGGTTGAGGTTGGAAGGGGCCTCTGGAGATCTGCGTCCAAATCCTGGCCAAGCAGGGACATTCAGAGCAGGCTGCTTAGGATCATGTCCAGTCGGCTTTTGAATATCTCGAAGGATGCAGACATCACCACCTCTCTGGGCAACCTGTGCCAGTCCTTAGTCACCCTCGCAGTAAAAAAAGTGTTTCCCAATGGTCGTATGGAATCTGCTGTGTTTCAGTTTGTGCCCGTTTCCTCTGGTCGTGTTACTGGGCACTACTGGAAAGAGCCTGGCTGCATCTTCTTTGCACTCTCCCTTCAGGGATTGATGTATACTGATAAGATTCTCCCCCCTGCTCCCCCAAAGATTTCCCTTCTCCAGGCTAAACAGTCCCAGGTATGTGAAATAATCTTAGAAAATATTGCTCTCTGAGTTTAGAGCAAAAGATTGCATTGACATCTCTCTCAGTCAAGTCAAGAATAACCAGCCTCCAGCCTATGATCTACACCCATAAAAACTAACATGGCCTGTGGCTTACTTATGGGTCCTCTTGTCCCAGAGGCCTTTTGGCATATACTTTGTGTTTAGCCAGGAGCAATGAAGGTTTACATTACATACTTGCCTATATGACTTGAAAGGCACTTGCAGAAACACATAAAATGAAAAAGGCATCCATATAAGTAAGATGTTTATGTATGGGCATTGACCAAATAACAGTTACATGACAAAGAGGAATTACAACTCTCAGGTAACAGATATTAGATCCATACCATTATAAAAGCTGATTCCTATTGGACTATTTGATTAATCTGTATTGCTGCAGTAAATAACCAGCAAGGTATTGTCTAGTAGCCCCTTTAGCTATATGTCAGCGTGAAAAATGTCTTTTAAGAGAAAGGTAAGAGTAACGTACCTAAATGCAGCTAGGTGGTCTGAGAAAAGAGAAAAGAGCAAGTATATATGTTCTTAGGGAGCTGCAGGGATTGTACAGAATTGATTCTTAAACCCCAAGGAAAGAAATATTGACATGGATTCAGAATGATAAATGATGTAAAATACTGAAATAAGACTTGATGGATTCATAGCTCCTGTCAGTGCACAGCCTCAAAGCAATCAAACTGAGTTAAGACAAAAATATCCCACATATTAACTGGCTTTTGATTTAGGGGAGAATAGGGGAGAGAAACCACAACTGATCAGAGATTTGAAATGAGCCATTTGTTACAGCAATCAGCCAAACTGGGCTATTTTTCTTTGCACTTGAAGCAGAATGGAGTCATATTACTAAAAAGCTGTTTCAGCACTTCTAGCTTTATCAGAATCCTAGAAACACAAGAAATAAAGGGAGTGGTTGTTATACTAATAAAACTAGTGGAGTCATTTCACTAAAGGAGGCTTAAAAAAATAAAAACCAATATTGGTACCAGAAAGAACCTAATTTACCACTGCAAGGACAAATTACGTCCTGTGCAAAAAAGAAAAAAAAAGCAGCTGAAAGAATGTACAGCTATGTCCATCTTTACCTATGTTTAACTTGCACATGCCCAAATGTTTAGGCCCATATACATCTCTTGCAGCCAACAGTCCATTCAGGTTAATGAATACTTGTATTAGTTCTCTGATCACAACTGGAAATTTTGATTGGACGAAAATCTTCACTGTATTGCGTTTCTGAGAAGAGGGATCACCCACATCTGCAGACATACTCATTCATGCATGCATGCAAGACTGAAGCCAAAGTCATCTAGGACAAGTTTTTCATGTCAGTTTACAAAACATGATGACAATTTTTTGTGAACAAATTCCGGTATTGGGAAAACCTGGAATGGTACAAAGGACAATATAAAGGAAAGCGCTGTGCCTCAGAGGCAAGGATTTTTCTTTTATATGCTCTGCACTACACTATTAGAAAGCAGGAAAAAATGGCAAGCTGTACAACAAGCACCATTACTCAAGGCCAAGTGACCTTCTCAGAGGCAGATCCTCCCAATGACTTCATATGGGCCGTTTCAGTCTTGTTAACTGAAGTCATTTCACACCAGTTGTCGTAGTAACTTTGTTACAAACTGCATTTTCCCATAGCAAGCCTTTTATCAACAAAATACAGCACCTTTTTTTTTCTTTCTGGTTAGTGCAAAGTGCAATGAAGAATAACCTGGCTAACGATAAAATAGCTTTACTACCAGCCACAGACAATTTCAAATACCTTCAGCTATGCTCTGATGATATTTAAAACCCTCTTGTAATGGATGCCTGTGACTTTATTAGAAATACAACTTTCAAATGTTTAAATCAAAGCAATTAAAAACTTCATTCCACCAATGATAATTTTTGGTTGTTTTTTGTTTGGGTTTTTTTTTTTTTTTTTTTGATGCACAGAGATTATACAGATTGGAGGTGGGAAAAGAATCAAAAGGAAAATGCCCCTCAGTTATTAATGCCCTGTATTCACAGTCTTGCAATTCTTATTTAAATATGTTATTATATGTTTTGAATGCAACTTCCTACAAAAAAATATGAGTATCTGTTTTTACATAGTATTGGCAGTGGGTTATTTGTCCTCAGAATAAGCTTCCCTTTATTGCATTTGATGCTGTTAGCCATAAAGGCTGTCCAACAGCTTCTTGAATACATTATCCACAGTTTAATAAATAGTGGATGCTTGTTTTCATAGCAAAAATAAACTACTGCAGTAATGGCAGGAGATGAAATGGTGGTATGAGCTTGTGTACAAACTCCTTTGTAACCTTAGAGATGATTAACTCAGGATAGGGAAAGGTATAGCATAAAAACGGGTGTAAAACAGGAAAGAAAACAGTCTTCCTTCCTTAGAAAAAAGATAGCACATAAAAATATTCGGCATGGAAGATTGTTTTATGAAGTTGAATGAAGGGGAAATTAACAATTATTTTTTCTCATTCATACATTTAAATCACTGTTTTTCGTATCTCTACCCACCCTATAAATTTGGTTGAAGAGCAGAATCAGGGAAATATAGACTGTCTTACCAGTGAGCCTATAGAAAGCAAGAATATCACATTACTCATTGATAAAAAAAGCAGATTACAGATTTTGGAAACATCAGCAATTTTTTTTTTTTAAGCTTAATAGTAACAGGGAAAATTTAGTACAGGACATAGTTTGATGTTACAGAAGCAGTAATAAACTCATTGTTGGAGTCTGAAGTCCATTCTTGTCCCATGAGATTAAGTTCAAAGGAACAGGAACAGAAGTACTGCAGCTATTGGGAGAATCAGCTACTTGGGGCAGGAGAGGGAGTGTAAGGCCGGGAAGTGTGACAAAAATAGTAAAAACTTGGCCTAGCTCTCCTTCACTAGTACCTTCTATGCACGGAAGGAAATCACTGTAAAACTTCCTTGTGAAAAATAATTTAGGGAAGAGAGGTGGGGGAGTTAGCCTCTGTGTCAAAAATGGGATTGATTGCATGGACCTGTCTTTGAAGAACAGCAATGTGCAGGTCAAGAGCTTATGGGTGAAAATTAGAGACCAAGTCAACAAAGGAAACCTTATGGCTGGTGTCTACTACAGGTCACTTGATGAAGAAGAGGAGGTTGATGAAGAGTTCCTTCTTCAACTGCAGGAAGCATCACACTCACAGGCCCTGAGACCAATAGAGGGCTTCAGCCACCTGGACATCTGCTGGAAAAGTGGCACAGTGAACTGCAAACAGTCCAGGAAACTACTGGAGTGCATTGAGGACAACTTTCTAGTACAGACGATGGAAAAAATAACCAGAGGAGAGGCATTGCAGAACCTGTTGCTCGCTAATACGGAAGAATGTATATGAGAAGTCAACTTTGGAGGTAGTCTGGGCTTCAGTGATCATGCCCTGGTAAAATTCTTAATCTTGAGGGTTACAGGATGGGTAAAAAGTACAGTCAGGACCCTAAACCTCAGAAAGACAAACTTTCAGCTCTTTAGGGTGCTAGTGCATGGGATACCTTGGGAAACTGAACTCAGAGCCAAAGAAGTGAATAAGAGCTGTGGCGCATTTAAAGACCTTTTTTTTAGGGTGCAAAACCTCTCAATCCCAATGTGTAAAAAGTAGGGCTGGGGAGGCACGAGGCGAGCTTGGCTAAATCAAGAGCTCTTAACCAAATTGAAACACAAACCAAAACGTCTGGGCAGTGGAGGGAGGCATATACATCCTGGGGAGATTATAGGATTTACAGGATTATAGGCAAGTTTAGGAAGTGTGAGTTGGATGAATGGACAGTGGGGTGGATTGAACAGTGGCTGAACGATAGAGCTCAGAGGGTTGTGGTTAGTGGTGCAGAGTCCAGTTGGAGGCCAGTAACAAGTGATGTTCCTCAGGGGTCAGTACTGGGTCCAGTCCTGTTCAATATATTCATCAATGACCTGGTGAAGGGATAGAGTATTCCATCAGCAAGTTTGCTGGTGATACAAAACTGGGAGGGGTGGCTGACATGCCAGAAGGCTGTGCCGCCATACAGCGTGACCTGGACAGGCTGGAGAGTTGGGCAGAAAAAAAACTGATGGAATTCAACAAGGGCAAGTGTAGGGTACTGCATCTGGGGAGGAATAACCCCATGCATCAGTACAGGTTGGGGGCTGACCTCCTGGAGAGCAGCTGTGTGGAAAGGGACCTGGGAGTTGCGGTGGATAACAGGATGACCATGAGCCAGCAATGTGCCCTGGTGGCCAAGAAGGCCAATGGCATCCTGGGCTGCATCAAGACGAGTGTGGCCAGCAGGTTGAGGGAGGTCATCCTCGCCTTCTACTCTGCCCTGGTGAGGCCGCATCTGGAGTATTGTGTCCAGTTCTGGGCTCCCTAGTTCAAGAAGGACAGGGAACTGCTGGAGAAGGTCCAGCAAAAAGCTACAAAGATGATAAGGGGATTGGAACATCTTTCTTATGAGGAAAGGTTCAGGGACTTGGATCTTTTTACTCTAGAAAAAAGAAGACTGATAAGATTATCAATACTCATTTTAGGGGAGGGTGCCAGGGGGATGGGAACAGTCTTTTTTCAGTGGTGCCCAGTGATGGGACTAGAGGTAACGGGCACAAACTTGAGCATAGGAAATTCCATCTTAACATGAGGAGGAACTTCTTTACTCTGAGGGTGGCAGAGCACTGGAACAGGCTGCCCAGAGAGGTTGTGGAGTCTCCCACACTGGAGACATTCAAAACCCGCCTGGACGCCGTCCTGTGCAACGTGCTGTAGGTGTCCCTGCTGTGGCAGGGGGGTTGTACTAGATGATCTCCAGAGGTCCTTTCCAACCCCTATCATTCTGTGATTCTGTGATTCTGTTACTATGGCCTGAGGTACACGGAGGAGATCAGGAAGCCAGGCCACAGCTGGAGCTGAACTTGGCTAGGGGCATGAGAAATAACAAGAAGGGTTTCTTCGTGTACATAGGACAACAAAGGAAGATGAAAGAAACTGTACACCCCTCACCCCCCAGTGAGGAAAACAGGAGTCCTGGCTACAACTGACATGGAGAAGGCTGAGGTACTCACAACTTCTTTGTCTTGGTCTTCCCTGGCAAGGGCTATAGCTATACTACCCAGTTCACAGAATCCAAAGGCAGGGACTGTGAGAATGAGGAACTGTAGGAGAAGATCAGATTTGAGACCACCTGAAGAACTTGAAGATGTACAAGTCCATGGGACCTGATGAGATGCATCAAGGGTTATAACTCACCTGGCAGATGAGGTTGCTAAGCCAGTATCCATCATATTTGAAAATTTCTGGCAGACTGCTGAAGTTCCCACTGACTGGAAAACAGGAAACATAACCCTCATTTTTTAAAAGGGAAAAAAGGAAGATCTGGGGAACTACACGCTGGTCAGTCTCATCTCTGTTCTCAGCAAGATCATGGAGCCCATCCTTCTGCAAAAGATGCTAAGGCACGTGGAAAATAAGGAGGTGATTGGTGACAGTCAACATGGCTTCATTGAGGGAAAATCATGCCTAATACGTTTGGTGGCCTTCTATGATGGCTTTGCAGCATTGGTTGATAAAGGAAGAGCGACTGACATCATCTACCTAGACCTGTGCAAAGCATTTGTCCCACACGACTTCCTTGTCTCTAAATTGGAGAGAGATGAATTTGACAGGTGGACCACTCAGTGGATAAAGAATTGGATAGATGGCTGCACTCAAAGGTGTGACCACCAGCTTGATGTCCAGGTGGAGAACAGTGATGAGTGACATTGCTCAGGGGCCTGTATTGGGACCAATATTATTTATCTTTGTCAGCAACATGGACAGTGGGATTGAGTGCACCCTCAGCAAGTTTGTGGATGACACCAACCTGAGTGGTGTGGTTGATACCCTAAGAGGGAAGGGATGCCATCCAGAGGGACCTGGACAAGCTAGAGAGGTGGCCCCATGTGAACTTCATAAAGTTCAAGAAGGCAAAGTGCAAGGTCCTGCATGTGGGTCACAGCAATCACAAACATGGATACAGGCTGGGTGATGAGTGGATTGAGAGAGGCTCTGCGGAGAAGGACTTAGGGGGTATTGTTGGATGAAAAACTGAATATGACCCCTGCAACGTGCACTAGCAACCCAGAAAGCCAACCACATCCTGGGCTGCATCAAAAGAAGCATGGCCAGAAGGTCAAGGGAGGTGATTCTGCCCCTCCTACTCTCATGAGACCCCACCTGGAGTATTCTGTTCAACTCTGGGGTCTCCATGATAAAAAGGACATGGGCCTGTTGTGGTGAGTCAGGGGGAGACCATGAAGATGATCAGAGGTCTGGAGCACCTCTCCTATGAAGACAGGCTGAGAGAGCTGGGGTTGTTCAGCCAAGGGAAGACAAGACTCCAGGGAGACCTATAGCAGCTTTCCAATACCTAAAGGGTACCTACAGGAAAGATGGAGAGGGACTATTTATCAGGGAATGTAACGATAGGATGAAGGGTAATGGTTTTAAACTGGAAAAGGGTAGATTTAGATTAGATATTAGGAAGAAATTCTTTACTGTGGGGGTGGTAAGACACTGGAACAGGTTGCTCAGAGAAGTTCTGGATGCCCATCCCTGGAAGTGTTCAAGGCCAGGTTTGATGGGGCTTTGAGCAACCTGGTCTAGTGGGAGGTGTCTCTACCCATTGCAGAGGTGCTGGAATTCAATGATCTTTAAAGACCTTTCTGACTCAAACCATCCTACGAGTCTAACTTCCTGTCAAAGCCAGAAGCAGGTACACAGCACAGGTTCTACTTCCAAAACCAAGCCATCCCTCTAAATCAGCAAGAAGACAAAGCTGCTTTCAAGTTCTTTCTGTTTCCCAGAAAGGAGAAAACCCTTATATTAAGCTACAATAACAAGTATTAAGACCCAACATGAATGGATTTCTAGGAATTGCTAGGAACCTGACACCCACACTATGTGCTGGAGAGGTAATTTCCAAAGAGTAGCTGTTGTTGGGTCCCACAGCTTACAGATCTAACTGCCACAGACCTGCTGAAGGTCCACATCTGCAAAGCAGCTAGCCTTGCGGTTGCTTTTTATCCACTATTTTTCTGTGCAAGCAGACTTTGAGGATTCAGGAAGAGCTCTAACAGAGATACCACCACCCACTCTAGCACATCAGTAATATGCCACCACATTTATTAAACCCAGGAAAGAGAAGGAGAAATTTTATATAGTCTAATTTCCCCAGGATGTTTGTGTTTCTTTTTAGTGAATTAAGTAGCAAAATTGGTAAACTCATACTTTTTTTGAATAATCATGTAGACACGCTAATACCCAAGCAAAACCAGACACATGTCAAAGAGATGTTTGGGTCTGAATCATCGCTGGCTTTCACTGTTGGCTTTTATGTGGAATGCAGTGGTATTAGAAATAATGTAATGGAATTAATTGTTATCACTCAGCACAGCTGTAGATTCAGGGACCTACTCCTAATAGCCTTCAGCTCTTCTAGATTTCACAAAATTCACTGCATCTGTCAGGTTGCCAAAAATATGGCTGATCAGGAGATGAGTTCACAAGTTTAGCAGGATATTTAAAAGCATAAATCAATCTCAATTTGTTTTAAAATGAGATGTTCTCTTTATTCTCTACTGACGTCTCATAATCCTGGAAGAAGAGAAGGGTGGTAGAAAGAATTCTAATTTTTCTGAGGTCAACTTTCTTTTAATGTTACTGTCATGTTTCCCTTCTCTAGGGTTTTCCACACCGCTTGACATGCTTATGTAATTCTTCTAGGTCAAATTCACGTTTTGATTAGCTGCAGTAAATTCTTAGAGTGAATCCTTGTCCCATTAAAAATTAATTGCAAAACTTTTATTGACTGCTGTGGGTTTAGGTTTTCATCTGAAGTGCCTTTACTTACGTTTGTGGAGGCACTTCAGATTTCAACTGAGGTTGCTGGAAACAGCTTAGCAGTTGCAGAAATGAACAGGTGTCTATGGTCACATCCAATGGGTATATGCAAGTGTTGTTCCGTAATACCAGTTTACTGTTTATTTGAATTTCATTAAATGTTATCTTATAAAAACCAAGCTGCAAAAATAAAGAAAATAATTTTACTAAATTTCAAAAGAGCCATTTACACAATTAACAATTAACATGCACTTGTCTGTGCATTTCTTATGTACCAGATGGTTATAATTTTCACTATTTAAATAAAATATTTATCAAATCAGGCCTCTTGAAAAATGCTGGCACTGACCTAAAATACATGCTAGCTAGACTTAAAATATATTTTAAAAACTTTTAAGCACTGCTTCTGCTCCAAACAAGCTGAATTCCCCGAGGAGAGACCGAAATGATACAAGACGATCTACTGAGTGTAATACTTGTACTAGCTGCAAGCTAGATCAAATTAAGCTAAATAAAATTACCTGTAAATTTAGTACCTTGACATTCACTTTTAGTTTTCCCTGCAACTTCCACATCATATTTGTTAAGCTTATATAAATCAACAAATAAATAACACACTGGCATTCTTGGGAAAAAAAAACCAAAAACACAAACCAAAACAAAACCAAAAATACCACCCCAAAAAAATCAACCAGCACTGCCTAAAAATACTTCTACTGTGTTCTTTCTGGTACACTCATCATTACCAGCAACAATCAACATGTGTCTTCTATCGCCAAGCCACAAAGTGCCAACTTTTTTCCCAGCTTTAATTTCATCCATATGGAATCCACATCTTACACACCATACTAAACTTATCAGTGTATGAGATCAAACTACTTCAGCACAGTAGCAGGAAAGTTCCTGAGAAAAAACAGAAACAGCAAAAGAGAAGCATGGTTTTGGCCTTTACTGAAGGTGAAGATCAAGTTGTTAAACATTTTTGCAAAACCTGATTAAAAGAGCTTTTGCATAAATAACAGAACAGAGTGTGTGCAAAGAAACCCCATTGCAGTACAGGAAAACACAGCACATTCTGAAGGAGAATTTTAACGTCCATGCAGGGTCCAGTAAGAACAAAGAAGTAAGAACAAACATTTTTGTATGCTTCTTAATTTTGGCACCAAATCCTGCCAACAAACAAATGAGTAAAATTTATTTCTATACACAGTCCTGAATCTAACCCGTATACGTTTTTCCCCCTCAAAAATATTGTGGTTTGTTATCTATTCATGTTTTATTCTAGACAATAGATAAAGTAATTTCAGTGAAGACAGCAGAACACATTTTTTTCTAGTTATCAAGTACTGGGGTCCTTAACTAAACTCTTCTGAAATAGATTTAGATATTCTTAAAGTGATATTTCTCCCCTGCCCATTGTCCTTTTTGCTACACTACGGCTAAAACTGGTACATCCCTCCCTGATGCAAAAATACCTGTTAATTTCTAAAGTACCCAGCCTCATACAAGATCGACAACAACTCACAACATAATGGGAGTCATAGCATGTGTAGTTCCCAGACAATCACACCCAAGAAGGCTCCTAATTGTGGCCTGAGTTTTGCAGTCTCAAACACATGACACCCAGCATCCAGGTCCTTCAGGACAGGATCAGAAGCAAAAAGTCATGCCGTCAGGAGTATGTCAATTCCAGTAAGAGATGCCAGTGATAATCACGTTCAGAAAGAACAAGGCAGGGGAAATCTATGGTGCATTACTCCTACTTCTGTTTCAAACCAGATCCCTTAAAGCTAACCTCCCTGGTCACAGGCGAGAAGAGAGGTCAGTCTAAGAGGTCTGTTCCTGTTGCCTAGCCATTAAAACTGAGGATGTAGGAAAGAGCTGGCCGCAGAGGTCAATAAAAAGAAATGTAACTTGGAGTTAAAGAATATCCTTCAAATAATCAAATACTTAGTAGAAGGTGCACATACAGAAAGGAAAAAAGTTATACAGATAAACAACTACCTGTCTGACATTTATCAAGAACAGCTTTCAAAATTAGCCACCACTTTCAAAATCATATTCAACTACCAACAAATGCTGAACACCAAAATCAATAAATCCAGAAATACCCGATCATACCTGTATTAAATGCACCATTTTAAAAACTAGTATAACAGCAGAAACACAAAAGCCACATCTCTTTATCTACCACATCACAAACTTCCACCACATCCTACATATAAACTTGTCACAAACCTCTTTTCTTTCTGCATAAGAATGAGTAGCATCTCCTTGGCAAAATAACAATGTTACATATACATAAAATGCATATTAAGAACATTCAGTTATCTACCATCATTATGACAAAATGCTTATGTATTATGCTTTCTAAGTGTTTCAATTTACTAAAATGCAGTATTCTTTACTTTGACTGTCTCACAAAGGACCTGAAAACCATTCTTCTCCTGTTCATATTTCCTGCAAGCCCTGCCTGAGCTACCATTCACAATCAGAAGAGGAGCACAGAGTTAACAACAAAAATCTGCAGTGTTAGTTCTGATATAGCACTGCTCTGAGCAGGGGAAAAAAAATCCCATTAACCTTAGAATCATTGAATGGTTTAGGTTGGAAAGGACCTTGAAGATCATTGAGTTCCAACCCCCCTGCCATAGGCAGGGACACCTCCACAAGAACAGGTTACTCAAAGCCCCATCCAGCCTGGCCTTGAACACCTCCGGGGACGGGGCATCCACAATTTTCTGGACAACCTGTTCCAGTGTCTCACCACCCTCAGAATAAAGAATTTCTTCCTAATATCTAATCTAAATCTACCCTCTGTCAGTTTAAAACCATTACCCCTCACCCTATCTCTACACTCACTGACAAAGAGTCTCTCTCCACTTTTTCTTGTATTCTGCCTTTAAGTGCTGAAAGACTTCTATAGTCAGGAAACTTGCTGCGGATGCACTCAATCCCACTGTCCATGTCACCAACAAAGATGTTAAATATTACCAGTCCCAGTACCAACCCCTGAAGAATGTCACTTGTCACTGGTCTCCACCTGGACATCAAGCTGTTGACCACAACACTTTGAGTGTGGCCATCCATCCAATTCCTTATCCACTGAGTGGTCCACCCGTCAAATTCATCTCTCTCCAATTTGGAGACAAGGATATCGTGCAGAACAGTGTCAAATGCTTTGCACGAACTCAGGTAACTGATGTCAATCACTCTTCCTTTATCCACCAACACTGTAAAGCTGTCATAGAAGGGCACCAAATGTGTTAGACATGATTTTCCCTTAATGAAGCCATGTTTGGCTGTCACCAATCACCTCCTTATTTTCCACGTGCCTTAGCATATTTTCCAGAAGGATGTGCTCCATGATCTTGCTGAGAACAGAGGTGAGACTGACCAGCATGTGGTTCCCTGGATCTTCCTTTTTTCCCTTTTAAAAAATGGGGGTTATGTTTCCTGTTTTCCAGTCAGTGGGAACTTCACCAGACTGCAATGACTTCTCAGATATGATGGATAATGGCTTAATAACTTCATCTGCCAGTTCCCTCAGGACCCACAGATGTATCTCATCAGGTCCCATGGACTTGTACATCTTCAAGTTGTTCAGGTGGTCTCAAATCTGATCTTCTCTTACGGTGGGCGCTTCCTCATTCTCACAGTCCCTGCCTTTGCCTTCTGTGACTTGGGCGTTATGACTAGAGCCCTTGCCAGGGAAGACCGAGGCAAAAAAGTTGTTGAGGACCTCATTCTTGTCCATGTCCCATGTGACCAGGTCTCCTGTTTCTTTCTGGAGAGCGCCCACATTTTTCCTAGTCTTCCTTTTATCACTAATATAGCTATAGAAGCTTTTCTCATTGTCCTTGGTGTCCCTGGCCAGATTTAACTCTATCAGGTCTTTAGCTTTCCTAACCTGATCGCTGGCTGCTTGGACAATTTCTCTGTATTCCTCCCAGGCTACCTGCCCTTGCTTCTATGCTCTGTAGGCTTCCTTTTTCTTTTTGAGATTGTCCAGGAGCTCGTTGTCCATCTATGCAGACATCCTGGTGTTTTTGCCTGGCTTCCTCTTCATTGGAATGCATCGTTTCTGAGCTTGGAGGAGGTGGTACTTGAATATTAGACAGCTTTCTTGGGCCCTTCTTCCTTTCAGGGCTTTTCCCATGGTACCCTGCCAAGCAGATCACTGAAGATGCCAGTCTGCACTCCTGAAGTACAGGGTAACAAGCTTATTGTGCACCCTCCTCGCTGCCCTAAGGATCTCATACTCCACCATTTCATGGTTGCTACAGTCAAGGCTGCTCTTGAGCTTGATGTTCCCCACCACCCACTCCGTGTTGGTGAGAAGAAAGGTCCAGCATACCATGTCTCCTTGTTGGTTCCTCTACCACCAGAAAAGGAAGTTATCATCAATGCATTCCAGGAACCTCCTTGGTTGCTTATGCCATGCTGTGTTGTCCCTCCAACAGATATTGGGGTGGCTGAAGGCCCCCATGAGGATAAGGGTTTGTGAACTGAGGCTGCTCCTATCTGTCTATAGAGGGTGTCATCCACTTGGTCTTCCTGGTTGGGTGGCCTGTAGCAGACCCCTACTGTAATGTCACCTGTTCCTGCCCTCCCTTTAATCCTGACAAATAAGCTCTCAGTCAGCTCCTCCTCCATCCTCAGGCAGAGATCCATGCACTCCAGCTGGTCTTTGACATAGAGGACAACACCCCCTCCTTGTTTCCCCTGCCTGTCCTTCCTGAAGAGCCTGTATCTGTCCATTCCAACTCTGCAGTCACAGGAGCTATCCCACCATGTCTCTGTGATGCCAATAAGATCATAGCCCTGCAGGCATGAATGCCCCTCTAACTCCTCTTGTTTGTTGCCCATGTTGCATGCATAGAGGCATTTAGGTTGGGCCCCCAATTGACCTAGCTCCCTGGCTGGAGTGGCTAGTTTTCCTTTATGCTGCACCCCAGGTGCTCTCCTGCTGACCTGGGATCCTTCTGTAGGTGCTGGTCATCTATTACTGGTATTGGCATCATATTGGTAGGAGTGGGATGGATTGCAGTGCCTCTCCCCCGGCAACTCCAGTTCAAAGCCCTCTTCACAAGCTTGGCAAACCGCTGACAAAAGATGTTCTTCCCCTTTCCTGACATGTGGACCCCATCTGGCCCCAGCAGACCAGGTTTCTCAAAGTGAGTCCCATGATCTAAGAAGCCAAAGGCTGTGGCACCAGTCCTGTAGCCAGCTATTGATTTACCAGATTTGCCTGACACTATCTACCCCCTTCCCTTTGACCAGCTTTTGACCCTTGGACCCTTTGACCCTCCTTTGACCAGGAGGATTGACACAAAAAAAATGCCTGAGCTCCACAGTCCCTGACCGCTGCTTCTGGGGCTCTATAATCTTTCTTGGTAGTCTTCAGGCTGCTCCCAGCTGCATCACTGGTGCCCATGTGAAACAGCAGCAACAGATAATAGTCTGACGACTGCACGAGGCTTGGTAGTCTCTTGGTGACATCCCTGATATGAGCCCCAGGTAAGCAGCACACCTCCTAGAGAACGCATCAGGCTGGCAAATGGGTGTCTCCATACCTCTCAGAAGAGAGTCACTGACTACTATAACCTGTCACCTTTTCTTAGTTGTGCTAGTTGTTAAATGTGGAGCAGATCAGGTAGTCTTACTCAGCTCCAGCACCTCTCCTGGTGCTATGGGTCTTTCATCCTTGCTCTGCAGAGCAGTGAAGGTGTTCTGCAAGGGCACCTCAGTTTTTTGTGGAAGTCTCTTCCTCCTGCTTCCATTAACTGGCCTCCCTTCCTTCTGTGCATGCCAGTGTGGGAGTTCTTGACTGTTTGGCTGTGGGTCTACTGCAGGCTGCGCTTGGAACCAGCTGTCTGTCTCCTTCTCAGCCTCCCTGATGCTACCACCTCCTCACTGCCTTCTGCAGCTCAGCCGCCTGCTGCAGGAGTTCCTCCACCAAGGCACACCTTTTGCAAGCAGTTGTGCCACCTTTCACTGCCTCAGGAGAAAGGTCCAGACACCTCCTGCAGTCTGAAGTCTGCAGCCTCTCCCTTTAGCAGCTCCATCTGGGTGGAGACATCGGCCACCGCTGGGGTGGATGATGCAGAGCCTGCACCTGAGCTGCAGCCTTTGCTCTCAGGCGAGGGCCCACCATTCTGCTTTTAGGGCCCTTGACCTGCGCAGATGGCCACAGGGCAGTGCCCAGTGCACGACCAGTGGCATGCTCATCCTTCGAAGAAGTGCCCTTCCCACATGCCCCTCTGCACGTACTGATGCACCATGCCACGCCCTGCCTGACATGCCACACCTTATTTGCCTGTCCTGGTCACCCACGCTCCCCAGGGTGCTTTCTTTATAGGCGGAGGGTGGTCGCCATTGCTGTGGTAACGCCCAGGCCTCATCACCACCTGCCGCCAGAGCTGCTGGCATGTCCTGCCCGCAGGATGCCTCCTGCGTGCCAAGATCTGCCGCTGCACTGCAGGTCGAGCCCGCTGCCCTCGGCAACTCATCAATCGTCCATGTTTGGAAAAAGAAAGGAAATTTTGCTGTGACAAATTTTCTTGTTGGTTGCTATAGTAATGCTCAGCAAAAATACCGCATCAGAAATCTGCTCGGGAGTCTGGGAGACATTCTCTACTTTGTCTTAATTGCTTCTTTGGTGATGCTTCTTGCATTTTACTTTGATTTGGTGTCAGTTTTATGGCAAAACAGCCCTAACAACTGAGTGCAATTACAAGCCCTAAAATTATCCTGCACAACAGCTCAGGGCATCCAGTCTGCATAAGGGAGAAGAGAGCATTTCAGGGAACAGTTTTCTGCGAGCTTCATGTGATTACCATTTTTTACCTTTGCTGCTGCTTTGGCCCACATACCCCTGTTTCCTCTCTCATGCCAGCCCGATGGGGTTCATGAGGCTTGGTGGCAAAGCCAATCAAATACTTCTCTTTTCCTCCTCCCCTAAGAGCTGGTTTCTGCCAGTTCAGGTCACTGATCCAGCTTGCTGTGAAGCCACAGCAATGTTAACCATGGCACAAGGGAAAGAGTCGGATCCTATAGAAGCACTAGGAAATAGAGACAAAGGGAGAAAACCCTTTGCTGGCAGCAGATACTTGCATCTTCTAAAGTCACGTAACTACAGCTTTTGGACACTCCTCTGGATCCCAGACTTGAAGTTCTGTATCCCAGAACATGGAAGTTTATTCCATGTATGCACAATGGCTGTAACACAATTCAGGATCCTACATGTAATGTGTAATGAAATCAGTTCTTAATAATTCTGTATGCACACATACATCCTGAAGGATAGTGTCTCAGAGATCAAAAAAGCTTATGGGTTGAAACTATAAATATAATTACAGCACAGTCATTGCCAGCCTCCTCTAAGCATTAAACATGGAACTGAAGAAAGTAGAAAGTAGGTGTAAGATTAGAATGCCCTGAGACACTAACACCTATTCTCTGTGTTCTTGCATTAGTTATTATTAACGACGCTACCTGAGATGCCTGCTGTTTCCATTGCAGGTATTCACAGGCCATGGGAGAGTTGTGTAATGAACTGCCCAACCGATAAAAGAGCAAGTCAGTTATCACAATTTCTGTATTAAGAGGAGCTCGCTTAGAAAATAGCTTTTTATTTGAACATCAAATTAGGAAGAATGCTTAAAAAATTTGTATAAATCAGAAGATAAGTGTAATGACACAGAAGGATTAAACATAGTGATGTATAAATCAACTAAGCCTTTATATGTTGTATATGGGAACTAGAACAGGGTTCTAAAAATGGCATTTCACAAACTGGAGATAGTCTTACAATCTTTGGTCCTCTTCATACAAGCAGAAAAAAATATCTAGCGAACCCACTATGAATGTTTGTAAATCTACTTGCAGATCCTTAAGATATGCAGTAGGAGTTCTGCTGTAGCATCTGCATACTGACTGAAGAGTTTAAAAGTTTTACAGCTATGCTGCCAGCAGTGTAGGAGGCGCAGCCTGGCAGCCGCTAAGCTCTAGCAAAGCCACTAGAAGAGAAGGAGGAAAAAGGGGAATTGTGCTCCCTTTCTACATGTTTTTTTAATTACTACTTATAGCACCTTATTTCCTGGGATTTGTCTACCTCTCTCAGTAAAGAACAAATTCTCATCTTTTGCATAGTTCTGGGTATACTGATTTTCATCTACCTGCCACTGGTTTGAAAGCAAAAACTAAAAAAAAAAAAAAATCAAAAAACAACAACAAACAACACCCCCCCCCCCCAAAAAAAAAAAAAAAAAAAAAAGCAAAGCTAACACTTTCAGGGTTTTGACTGCTTGAATACTTATTTGACAACTTGAGAAGTGGGAGCTGAGTACTGGCACGGCTGAAAAATCCTGTTGTCCAACGTTAAATGTGGGCGGCAGCACAGACTCAGAAAAGCTTCAAAAAAATGACTGTGATGATAACCTGGGAATGAAGTTGCTTTAAATAGGTTAGTCTGAGTTTAAGCCATTCTATTTATATCACATATATATGCAAGGTATCTCTAAAGAAACATCTGGATGGGGCAGGAGGTGCCAAGGTCAGGTTTAAGTCTGTAACAGCTTAAACAGAAGAGGAACTGGGATGTGAGCAGGGTTTTCTGACTTGAGTTTAACATGCCATGTGAGTAAGTCCTCAGCAAGGTTATTCTTCATTTGAATAAAGCCAGGAAAACTTCTGGTGTTTCTGACACACAGAAAAATAGAAAAAAAACAAACCAAAACAATTCTGCAGAATGTAATTTGTCAAAACTAAATACAATATTTAAAATTTTCACACAAAAGAAGTTTCTATGCAGTGCCTGGACCTGCCAAATTTTGAGGAAAAAATGCTGATGTCTGTTCATGGGTCATATTGCATAGACACATCTGTATGAGACGTACTGTGGGACAAGAACCTCCCAAAGCTCCTCTGCAAATAAGCATAAATGCAAAGCGTTTGTCTACCACTTCTGCCACAATACTACCCTTGGTCACTCCTATTGCAGCTCTGATATCCCTTGATCCTTCATTTTGCATCTCTTTCATGTAAGTCCTATCTATTCCAGAAGTGTTCCAGTCTCCTGGTAAGCTTGTAACCTGGACACAGACATATATGCTAGAAAGTCTGCAAGCATAATTATTTAAGTGCATCTGAAAATATTACTTGAAAACTGCATTTAATCTCTTTTTCCAGTCAGACATTGGGGAAAAAAAAAAAAAAAACAAACTCCTAAAGACTTCTTCATTGTAAGAGTATCTTTTGGTCTCCTCCCATGGAACATGTTCATGCAATTGCTTTCGCTTTCAGAAATATTCTGACAAAATGATAAATATTTTTAGAAAATGAGTATCCAGTCATTAGCATTTGGACTAAAAATCTGATTCAAAGAGTTCCTGTCCTGCACAAACAGCTGCATGGGTCTTGAAGTATTTTCTGAAATTAGTAAGTGATTTTTTCTAACAACTAATACAAGTGAGAAAGCCTGTTCTTTTGGCATTTGTTTTGTAAAGATATAGTAACATTTTCCATGTAAATTTTTCTTGATGGGTCCTTTTCTTTTCTGTCCTCAGCAACAACTATATTATTTGCAACTGTGCTAGGTATACCAGTGGAACTTACTATTTACTTCTGCTCTTGAAATAAAACAGAGAGGGAAATTACTTTTCTGAACACCTCAGATACTCTATGGAACTAGTACAGAACTGCCTGCCATCACAACATTTTGAGAAAGAAATTGCCACCTTGACCATTTCAACCACCTGTCTTTCACTGGCAAGCTACAACCATCCTACACAATTTCTTACATACGGAACTAATATTAAGAAAGTACTCACTACAGTATTTGGCATCTTTAAATGAGCTGGAAATGCAGAAACGTGATAGCATTACTTCACCAGGTAATTTTCATAAACCTTGAGCAGATGTCTGAATCACTGGTAGTTCCACTAAGCCCTCATCCCATCATTATTTTCTGCAGCGCTATATTTCTGCACTGCGGTCAGGATGGAGATCTCTCACAGGACTGGAAAACATTTCACTGCACACTATGTGTGATATCCTGAACTTAACTTCTCTAATAGCTTAAGTTTTGCCTCCAGAAACTGTTTCTTTTATTTTCCAAATCAAATAGCTCTTCCCCAGCACTCCTTTGGTGACTACCCTCTAAACCTCAAGAAAGCAGCCACCTTTGCCTGATGTACAATTTGCAATTTCCACTGGAATCACAAGTATGTGCCTGACAAGTTAGTCATCCACCACTCTGGATCTCTGTCCCTACCAGGTGCAATCCTTGCATTTGGAGAGGTGATTATGGCACAAGAAACCAAATGTGCATCACCTTGTGAGAAGGAAACCCCATCTATAGACACATTTCTCTGTTCAAGAGCTTACCAATTATAGGTCATTTACCAGTATACTCTTTTAAAACTCATTACAGACAGAAAAGTTTCCTGAGACCTACTCACTTTAGTCATAACAGAATTTATTGCGTAAATCTGTATCAACATCTGGCATAAGTATGGCTACCCTCTTAAAAACACTGCTTTACAACAGCAAGAAAATTTATAATTAGTGCAAAGACTCCTTATAATAATTGCAGTGTGGATGTTTCAATAAAGTAGGTTCTGTCTTGCACATGAAGGTTAAAACTTGCAAAGAACGTGTTTTCTCTTTTGTCATGCTGACATGACTGATGACAAAGCCAATTCAAATTCTTCTGACTGCTTCTGAAAGTTTAATTTGTCTACACCACAATTTTGTGGTATTTACAGGCAGACAGCAAATATTAATATTTTATGTTTTGTTCCTTTATTGGGATTTTTTTTCAAAATATGGGCTTGAAATTGCATACTCAAAGACGTGCATAAAGCTGTACATGTAACCAAATGGTTACATGAAAAGGAAATGCAAGTCAGCTAAGAGGGCATGCAAAAATACTAATTCTCAATCCAACCTGCCACTTCATGTCCAGTTTTCTTAACTTCTGTTGCCATTATCACTCTTTAATTATTCACGTGCACAGTACTTGAGCCAGGATACTGTGGTGCCAACTGTTGTACATTTACATCTGTGCATACTTGTGCACATATACATGCACACAAGCATGTACAGCTCTTCCATCCCTAGAAAGCCTACAGCCTAGGTGATTGCATGCATAGTCATTTAATTATTCTCTTCATCCAGTTGAGTAATCACACTCAATTTCAAAGACCAGATGTAAAATCTCAGGGCTTAATCAGAAAAACAGTAGATTTGACAGGGAATCAGTCTGGACGTCACAAGAAGACCCCCTGGACCTTTACTGCTGGAACAGACATGTAGCTACCCACGCAGGAAATACAGGATCAGCCAAGAATACTCATCTGCCTTCATAGCTGAACCACTTCTTACTTCCAGGGTCATTAAATGTCAGTGTAGTAATGAAACAGATCACTATATTGACCCCATTGCACCCCTCACTCCACCTTATACAGTCATCTGCCTAGATACCCCTTAACAGTAGGTACATCCTTGTCTAATCACCCTGTAGCACAACCAGCAGTAATCATTGCTTGGTTTTCTGGCTAGAAGTCTGCTAATTTTAAGGGCAGTGTATCATGGAAAGCAGAAGCTTGTTCCAGCTACTCAGTGGAAAAGTCCGAACCTTTTGACTCGGATGAATTTTCCCAGCCTGAAGGAATTCAGCCCATTAATGGCTTCTCCCGTTTCTGACTCAGTTTCCACATAAGCCTTTCCTGCTCTTCTCCATTGGGGCCGGAGTCTGGCTTCAGGAGAGTGAAAATAGCAATCATCAGTAACTGCTAGTCCTTGGGGATCATCTCTGCCTCTGAGTCACCCTCCCTGCCCACAGCCTGTTGTCACGGAAATCATGATGCTGCTGTACTATAGGAATTGTCTCACTGCTAAACTATAGTTTGAATCTGCAAATTCGTCATCCCTGAGCAATGCTGTTCACTCTGACCTCTATGTCCTGGGCATTCAAACTCCAAGTATCATGACCCTGGAGTCATTCCTACTTTTTACTTGGTTCTTCTGCCATACCAAAGAGGTTATATCTAAAACAGAATGGATAATATTTTAACCATGTCTGGAACAGAAGCTCTGTGAACACTGGCTGAAGTTATGAGTCACAAGGCATACTGATAATGAGCAACAAATATGTATGTATTATTAAAAGGAAAGTCTGGTGAATCTCAATCATGCGTTTGGAAATCACAGCTTATTTTCATTCATTTTTTTCTCCTAAATAACCTCATGGAATGCATAGTAAATCTAGTACATTAAAAAAAATATAAACTTCCAAATTTTAAAAGAAGTGATTCTTACTAATCCATTCTAAAGTACCTGTAACTTCTAAATTTTTGATCCAAGCAATGATAAGCCAAGTCCAAAACAGTCATTGAAAGGTCTCATGTGAAAATAAAAGCAAGATCTGCTAAAGTTTAAGAGGAGTGTTGATTTCCACAAACAATTTACAAATTGGCAAATTACAGTCCTCTGTCATGACCACATGTTCTACCCAACAACAGTGGTCTGAGCCTGCAGCAGAAGGCACATCAGTGGTGGCACTGCTTGACCTGGCCTGGGCATACAGACAACTCAGAGGGCCGCAAAATTTCCACTATGCTCACTGTCCTTGATTTTCTCTTTCTTGCTCCTCTGGTGTCTTTAACATAATTACACCATCTGGTTTTCCGTAAAACTGGGGGTAGTATTTGCTAAATTGTAGGTGGCAATATTCACTTCTCAGGAATTTTACCTTCCATAGTATTATTTGCACCCCCTAGAGCATCAGCTTTTACAGACTGTTTAGGCTATGCTTAGGCTTGAAATTCAAGCCAGGTAGTTACTGAGTTTCAGGTGTGGAGTTAACAATGTTAAAATACAGATTAATATTTTGGTGACAAGTTCTAAAAGAGGATTAAGAACATTTCAAGAGATCAGCAAATATCAAAATACTCTTATCCCAGTAAATGGTCAGTTTTATGAGATTAGTTGTTCTTGGAAATTTTTGCCATTTCAGGAAAGCAACAATTGCTTTTATTCATACTGACATCAGAAAACGAGATGGGGGCATGACAAAAAAAGTCATCAGTAATGCAAAAAAATCATAGCCACATATGCAGTGACCACATCAGAATCCAAAGATGCTTGTCACCAAAGGTATAATTTCAGTTTGCCATTTGTAACATATCTCCTTCTTCTATTTAGCTGAAATATTTTTGGTAAAATGCAACACTAGTCTCTAAATTAAATAATTTCATTCACAATTCTTCCAATGGCTAACATAGTTTAATAAAGATTAGCCATCTCTCTCAAAGCTCAGTAAAAGTACTGACAGTTTAACTTTAATGTTTCCATTACTTAGCTAAAGAAAAAAGAAGAAAGTCTCAAAAAGAGAGTAATGACTGTGCCATCTAGAATAAAGGACTTGACTTTACTACAGGAAAGTGATAATTAAGATAATTAAGAATCTCTTTAAACTTCAAATTTAAAAAAAAACCTGAAAAATTAAAGTCAGAACTCCAATTTAAAGCAAGCAAACATGCAAACAAAACAAAACAAAACCCAAAGAACTAAAACTCAGCAATTATATGTTATCTAGCAGGACTTTTCTCTCAGACAACGTGGAGGAGGAAGTGTTATGAGCCTTCAAAACTCAGGGATTATCACACACCATTTGGTTTTACAAGGAGGCACCACACATAAATCTTGTCAACTCTGATTTCTTTGGTCATTTGCAGCAGTGATCCGCTTGTCGCATATCGACACCCTAATGACATTTTGACCCATCTATAAATTAATTGAAAAAAACTCCAGCAAATAATTTCTGTCTGAGACTCCATGACTTCTCATTTGACAAATACTGCCATTCTCATCACTAGTGTTACTTGCTAAATGTATATACTCTGTCAAACAAATTCAGGTTGTTTATTTTTATGATGATCAATTTTAAAGTAAAAGTTGTTGAGTTGTTGAGCAGGCTGAGAAAGAGAGTTAATGTTTACACATTGATACGAAGAACAAGGTAAAATGAAAAAATGGAAATGACATGTTTGGTGAAGACTAGAAATGAGTCTTAAAAAGGGCTTCCATCATCTACATGGATCAGACCTAACCTTTCTGAAAATGTTGCCAAAGTATCAAGATGCTTAATTCATATGCTTGAATGCTGCTTTACATCAGTTTATATTTGTACTGAGCTCTAAAGGAGGGAAAATGTCAAGTTATCTGAAAAATAATAGTTGGAGAAACTACATAGGGTCAGCATTGTTTGGGAAAGTTTAAAGCAGCTGAGCAAAGACAGCTTTTGACTAATTAATTCCTTCCCAGTTCTTTGAAGGACAGGGTTGCCTGTAAGTCACCATCTGTTTTAAAAATGTCAACAAATAACTTACTATATGGTGTGGGATATCAGTGCCATATTACTTTAGATGTATATTGAATGAGTCACACAGACCATGTTGCCATGTTGTGAAAATATCCATTATATCTTCCTACAATTAAAATTATTACATTTATCTAACAGAGTAACTCATTATTCACTGGGAAGTGTTTCTGGTGGACAATAATAAATGTATGAATTTAGCTAGATTATTTTAAATAATGTAAACATCACTGAAGGAACTATTCAAAACTTAAGGGTTAAAACATAGAGCCTGTATTTCCCATAAGACAAGCATTTGGTAAAGGTAATGGTTTGCATTGTATTTCAGATTCTATTAGAAAAGTATTTAAAGAGACATGTTTCTGAAGTAATGGTTGTTATAGTTGTTAAAAAAATGCTTCAGTTGCAAATCTAGAAGACATTTGGCTTATGAGAAGTCATTAACTCATAATCCATCCTGAAAAGGCGGGGGCGGGAAGATGGGAGGGGTGGAGCGAAGGAAGGAGACGGGAAGCAGAAGTGAACTGCAGCTAGAGGCAGAGTAACAAAACAAACTTTTCTAAACATCTTATGAGTTAAAAGTTATACAAAATTTTTCCTTAATTAGCCATGATGCCACCAGCGTCTGTAAGTAACTCAAGATAAACAATAGAATTAATCAGTTTTCCAGATGAGAGACTGCTCTGTTATTTGTGAAGCAGTACATTTTAGAGTATGTAGCAACTGAAACTCTGCAGCAGATGTAGAAATCCTAGGGGATGATCATAGAAAAGGAAGAGAAAGAACTGAGAGGGATCTGGAGAATATCAATAGAGGAGGGGAAAGCAAGGAAAGACTGTGCTGTCAATTCTGTTAGCAGAATTAGCAGGACAACACTCCCAGTGGTAAAAACCAAAGGAAACCCAACTAGAAAACAGACAGAGAAGGGAGATCTGAAGGGAAGAGTGCAGAAAGGAGGACCTCAGTTCTGGCAAAAAGGCCTCATTAGTGACCTTAATGAGAACTGCTACAGCTGAATGGGAAAAGCAGAAATCAGGCCAAGATAGCTCAGCAGAAAGGTCAGATAAGAGCCATCGTGTTTAAAACGACTAATGTATTCAGATAGTTGTAGGTTAACCATGAAGATTCAGTGAACAGAGGCAGCAGGGTGCAGTTCTACTTGGCAAGCCAGATGAGTTAGCGTTTTACGTCTTACTCATGAAATGTCATTTCCTTGTGTTAAGGCAATACTCTTCTTCAGAAACTAATCTAGGCAATATTCTTCTTTGGAAGCTAAGCTGAAAAATTTACTGAATGACCCCTCTCTTCCAGTTTTGGTTTTAATTTTACTTCACAGATCTAACACCTGACATACGTGGTCTATCTTTTTTTTCTGAAAACTTACCAGAATTGCTCCCTTGTTTACTAAAATTTCAACATAATTCATATTGATCAGAAAAAGCATTCAGACTGGCACTTCTTGTGCTCCTATCTTCAACATTAGAACTGGACTCTATACACACACACACACACAGAGTGGAGGAGCTCATTACAGTCTTAGGATTTCCAGCCTTCAATAGAGCCTAAACAAAATGCTGAGCAAACAGCATACTATGGGTAGCATCATGCTTTGTGCTGTCAATGTGGAGTATTGTAGTAGTAGTGACTTCATATACATGTGGGTCAGAGACCAATGGTCATTTTTTAAAAATCATGTGAAGGACATCCAAACCAAACTTGAATCACAGGCAAAGTTATAACTTTCTTATAGGAAAAATATTTACATTTTATAGGCTTAGCTGAGGTCACAATATATCTATTAAATGACCACAAAATACCTTTCAGAAACTTCCATCACTGACCCAGGAACCATTACTAATCATTACTCACTTGTGAATTAAATGAAATGAACACTAACACATTTCATCAAAGTAAGCCACCTCTCAAACGTGTGTCGAACTGCTCGGTTTCTCTGATTGAACCTGAGCACAGTCAGTCTCCAACACAGTGAGACTGCATTGAAATACTTCAGGACATCAACTGAAATCCCAACATCTTATGTTTTCACACAGCAAAAAATATAATTTACAGGAACCAGAGTGAAGTTCAAAAGGGTTGTAACACCTCATAATTACAGAAATTTCAATTTTACTTAGAGAGTATCTGAAAAAGGTAATAGAAAAGAAGACTGTTAGACTATTATACCCATTTTATTACTGATATGGAACTTTTCCGTGTAACAATTTTTAGAAACTTATTGAGGATATCAGTGTACAGAAAAGCAAACCAGATGGAGTTTTCATCACTCCTGTTGAAATATTTTTCTCTGGCTTTTTCTTGCTGCTCAGATTGATTTTTTCCTTGGTTACACACATTTTAGTTATACTTTCCTGTTCTTGATATTTTCACAAATAATTGTAGGCTTTCTTTGCCTCCCCATATTGCTTCTTTGCTGACTTATATCCAGAACTTACCTTTTACCCAAAATCAAACTCTTACATACTATTTCATATTTGCTTTTATGGGTGGGGATAGGCAAAAAAGAGCAAGAAATGGTCAAGGGAGAAGATGGTCTGAACTCATTTGGAGTGCCCTAAGCTCTGTGCCTCCCTAATGCTTTAGAAAAACACGTGGCATGTCAAGGGAAACCTTGTCTCCAGAGCAGTTAGATGGCTGTATCAAAGGAATGGAAACAGCATATCAGAAATTTACCACATGTCCAAGTAGATGTGTGCTCTTTGCTTACTTATTTCCTGCAATTGTAGCAAGTCTTTTGTGCAGCATTAGCAATGTAACCACCATAATTCTATGTACGTGAGCACACTGTGGGATTTCCTCTATCAATGTAAATAGGGGTCTTCTTTGCACTTGGGCTGAGTTGTACAGTGACTGCCTTGAAGACACCACATTCAACTTTGGAGTGTAGTGTGATCAGCAGGAAGCCAGCGGTAACGGAATGTACATCTTTTCTATACCCAGAATTACCACACTTGGGGATGTAAACAGGAATATTCCCATCTGTTGTTGTTTAAG
The DNA here is from genome assembly GCA_017639485.1 of Pluvialis apricaria. Lineage (NCBI taxonomy): Eukaryota > Metazoa > Chordata > Aves > Charadriiformes > Charadriidae > Pluvialis > Pluvialis apricaria. The sequence continues at coordinate 51,085,088 of CM030044.1, read as the reverse complement.
GGTTGGGTAATCCTACTCTTTTTATGGGTTTAGTTCTTTTTGCAGGTGGAAGAACAAGTATCAAAACCTCAAATTATTTTTTAAAACAGCATTCTCATTTCTGAGCCAGTACAATGAATTTTTACAGCTATAAATCCTGATGCAAAGCATCTGTCCATCATGTATGGATTTGGATGAAGAAAATGGAGAAGTACTTAAAACTAAGGCATCAAATAAGTACAACAACTGAAAACAGTTTAGATCAGCCCTTCACTGTAACTTTGTGATCTGCTGCGTTTCCTACTGCTCCTGTTTCTAATACTACGGACAGAATCAGTTCACCCTGTGGACATCACCGCTAGCGTATCCCTGGTGAGAGTGGCAGAACTGCCATGATACACTCTGGACCTTCTCAGTCTTAAGCCAAAATGAACAGATGCAGGATTTATTGCTTGTGTCAGCTACTGCAGGTAAAATGAAAATTTGTTTGAGATTCTTTCATTTGGATTTCTTTCCACACCAGCAAAAACAGGCTTCTGCAACAGCAGCATATTTCCATGCCTCTGGTAATATAACAATGTTACAAGGCAGGATTAGAGAGAGTTGTTAAATGTTAAGTGGTAACAGAAGAAGACAATTTTAATTATTTTTTTTCTACTCCATTAAGCTCCCTTTTCTGCATAGATAATGTCCATCAAAAGCCTTAATATATTGTCAGACTGGATACTACATGAAGCACTCAGAGCTCAAATTGGCTTCTTCACTCTTCCCTGTTCCCTTCACATCCATTATTTTGTTGTGAGGTAAGGACACTTCATTTGTCCATCCACTCCATAGGACTTTCTAATGCTAGTGAGATCCAATACTGCAAGATTAAAATTTGTGCTATAGAACTGCTTGAAGGAAAGTTCCAACCTTTTTCTTTGTAGCAAAGACAGTTTATAACAGTAAGGATATGTTCATAACACACCCCTATAATGACAAATTAAGAACACATAGAACACATACAATTTACCCCCCCCCCCCCAAAAAAAAAAGGTATTCCTTAAACTTTAATTTTTCTTTGAATATATTTTCATTCTACTCTTAGAGCTCATAGAGCTCAGTGGAACATCTTGCACTGCAGAACCCTGTCAATGTGAGGGCACAGAGACCCATGATTGCTGTTATCAGAAACACGTGTTGCTCCGAGTAGAGTTGCTCAGAGCTGCTTCTGCATCCCATTTGCCCTGGGCTCACCAGCAGCCCAGCTGGCCTGTGGCACCATCCCAACCAGCCCACACTCTGCTTTGCCAGGCATCCCTGCAGCAGCGTCGCAGGGGTCAGGGCGCCCAGGGGCTGCCACCTCCCATTTTGATCCCTGGCACTGCCTCAGCCCAAGGGATCACCAGTTGCAGGCAGCCTCCTCCTTGCCTAGTGTTGCCAAGGCAAGGGAAAGTTGCAGATATGGAACAAGGATTCTGAAATGTCTACAGTTTGGAATCACTGGGACTCACATTCACATCAAAACAATCAAAGCGCCCAGCTCTCACATGTTGCTGTCCCTCACTCTCTTGCACACATGCTCACCAGCAAAAGGAGGAGACAAACTGTCTCCACAAAAAGGAGACTTTTCTCATATCAGTAAATGATGTTTCAAACACACAGGTGGAAAATCAGAACAACCTGCAAAAAAATGAAAAAATCACCAAAACTGTATGTTTTGGCACATGCACATCTCCTATTTCTGTTATGAATATACTGCAGTCAGGCCAGCATGCATCCTCAACCTTTGTGCCACAGAGACCTATTCCACAAACCATAGACTAGCTGGTGCCCCTTGCAGCTCACTCCCCGACACTAAACCCGTAACTCGTACTGAAGGAAAGTAGATCTCACAGAGCGCTCAACTTGTCCTTGCTTCAGCAAAAGATTTGCTGCAAGCCCAGGGATATAAACTGTGCAATGAATCAGAGCTCACTTTATTTAGACAACCAATTAAAACTTTTCTGTTATAACATGTTTTTCATGTTCATGGTCTTGGACTGTTTTCCAAATATGAATGTACAATACAACTGGCATCAGAGATACTGAGGGAACAGTAATGCTGTTTAAAGACTTGATTTAGTTCCAAGCCAAAGCAAAGCCCCCAGAATTTCATTTTCTGAAGAAAGGAGCACAGTTCCTGTTCTAAGGCACGTTACCATAAACCGCATAAACCACACAAACCTCATAAAACCTCTGGTTCATTGTCTAACCTGAATGCTTCAAGTTTCAAACTCACCAGTTTATTAAATAAAAAACAACCTACTAAAAAAAAAAAAAGGATGAAACTTTTCAACAAGCTCCCTTAAGCAAGGCATAACGAATGAACACAGTTCTTTCCCACTGATCCCAGCTAGAGTTTTACCACCTGTTTCACCCCAACCAGAACAAGTAAATGATTTCTTCAGGAGCAGTGGGACCAAGAAGCAGACCAGCAATACAATATCCTTAATTCCCAGTCCCCTTCCCAACAGCCAGACTTCAGCTATTTCTGACTGATATGTGTGCACAAAGCAGAAAAAATCTGATCTATTTGGCTGTTAATGATACCAACAGAGAGAATACAAAAGAAGGAATTTTAAACAGTTAAGCTTAATTTACCCAGACAGTGGTTTCTTTACTGTGCCTGCAGTATTGTTTCTCTTAGTTATGTTTTGCCTTGTGTGAAACAGTAGTTTTCCTCAAGTTTTTTTCTCCCTTTTAAAAATGGTCACACGCAGTGAGCCTGACAGATACTGCCAGCAGGAACAGTCCCAACAGGACTGTTGCTTTTCTATTTTGTTTTTAAACCTATAGAAAATGTTTTAAGGAGCTAACGAAAGCCAAAACACACGAGCACTTCTCACATAAAGGTTCCTATTGCGCCATTCATTCATCCCTTTGTGCTAGTATTGTAATTTATAATCCTAACTATTACATGTGCAGCTACATACAGTAGAAAGGAGAAAAAGGAAGATGTTTAACTCAGTTCAAAAGGACCTGAAAGTTATTTTACCACTGGGGGATTATGTGTACATCATTTCTTAAGCTCTGAGGTACTATTTTTCAAAGGGGGAGGGGGAGGGAGAGGAGTGAAAGAGAAGTCAGTGAAAGCTAACACTGCATTTTATTTAACTTCCTAGTTCTACGTATCATTTTGTGGCACATATTTTATTGTGTTAATGTTTGCAAGCTCCATTTCATCATTTGAACACCAGCACATCCAAAAAGTAGAGAAAAGCTTGTAGAAATTTAAAGAAATGAATCAACACTTTGAGGATTCATTAGGCACCAAATATATGATAGGAGGCCACATTACAAATCACTGTAATAAATGTCATTCTCTACTGAATGTGTTGTAGCAGCTATGATCTACTGGGGACTGTGCGTCACTTGTTACCACAGTGCATGAGCTTTCTTTTAATAGTATATTTAGTACAACAAGTAGGAAGCAGGTGAGGTAGTAGAGCTTCAAAACTGCTCCTAGTTGGGCCCGTTCACAGACATGGCTGCAAAACCCAGTCTGGCAATAAGCTTCTTAGACACTTTGGAAGCTTTCTTTTCCAGTTGGTGTAAAAAGGCCAAATCCTAAAGCATGTAGTTTGCACTCAAAAACACTAATATAGTGAGGCAAGTGAGTCTGCTTATATAATAGGTCTCTGCATCATCCCACTGCATGACACTTCTGTCTTTCCAGCTAGATAAGCATTTCCTCCTTCTTTTTTTTTTTTTTTTCAGTTTTCCTGGAAGATATAACATCCCTTTCTCACATATACACACAGACACCTTGGCATATAGCATTGTGTTTAGCTTGCCTCAGTTAGATGACAGTACTTTGCAACGTTGGTACTGACTAGGGAAAAAGAAACAAAATGGTAGATCAGCCCACCACAATGTAGTTTCACTCTGTGTGATGTCTGGGTGGGAATCCAAACTCATTTTTGCACTGTGAATACTTCCCAGAAAAAAATCAAGTAATATGGGAACCATGGGAAGACTGCGAATATAATCTTAAATGTACGGAGCAAAACCCATGGAAACAGCCGATATCATATGTTATGAATTACAGTTACTTCTGCCTGGATTGATTCTCAAGCACCCAGTACACGGACTATATGCTGGAAAAAAATAAACCTTTATGTTTTCCTTATATTTTTCCAGCCCATTGGTCAATCTAAACAGAAATTTTCATAGTATTAAGAGCCAGATTCAACTCAGATATGCTACATGCGTCTGAGTATAATAACTCCTCACTGAGCATCTAGAAAAGTCCCAGGTAAGATTCTTCTTCTGAAAAAGTGAATTTGGCTGACTCAGGCAGCTCCAATTTCACAATGCTGTGATAGTTTCTGCCTTTCTACAGCCAGATACTCACTAAGGAGGAAACAGAGTTTGGGGGATACTTGAAGAACCGTCTTTATCTGGAATTTCACACAGTTCAGGTTGAATATTGTAGTTCTAATTCAGCTGTCATAATCAATACAACAGACCCTCTTAGTACTGCCTCTTGTGCTGGGACTGATGAAAGGAAAATGGGCTTTTCGTCTTTCCCACAGTAGATGAAGGATACAAGATGGTAAATAGTGATGTGAGTCTTGCACCAGTACATGCATTCATCCCATCAACAGTTTTGGTTCCTAATGAATAGGAACCTGAAGTGGATTTAGGGAATGTTTCTGGGAAATGTGTGCAACAAAGATCATAGCATCACAGAATCATAGAATGGTTCAGGTTGGAAAGGACCTTGAAGTTTATCGAGTTCCCACCCCCCTGCCATAGGCAGGGACACCTCCCACTAGACCAGGTTGCCCAAGGCCACGTCCAGCCTGGCCTTGAACACCTCCAGGGACAGGGCTTCAACAACCTCTCTGGGCAACCTGTGCCAGTGCCTTACCACCCTTAAAGTGAAAAACTTCTTCCTAATGTTTAATCTAAACCTGCCCTCTTCCAGCTTAAAGCCGTTCCCCCTCGTCCTATCACTACATGCCCTAGTAAAAAGTCCTTCCCCAGCTCTCCTATAGGCCCCCTTTAGGGGCTGGAAGGCCGCAATAAGATGTCCCCAGAGCCTTCTCTTCTCCAGGCTGAACAGACCCAACTCTCTCAGCCTCTCCTCATCGGAGAGGTGCTCCAGCCCTCTGATCATCCTCGTGGCTCTCCTCTGGACACGCTCCAGCAGGTCCATGTCCTTCTTATGTTGGGGACTCCACAGCTGGATGCAGTACTCCACGTGGGGTCTCACGAGAGCGGACTAGAGGGGCAGAATCACCTCCCTTGACCTGCTGGCCACACTTCTTTTGATGCAGCCCAGGGTACAGTTGGCCTTCTGGGCTGCAATCACACATTGCTGGCTCATGTTGAGTTTCTCATTGATCAGCACACCCAGGTCTTTCTCCACAGGGCTGCTCTCCAGCCATTCCCTGCCCAGACTGTATTTGTGCTTGGGATTGCCCCGACCCAGATGTAGGACCTTGCATTTGGCCTTGTTGAACTGCATGAGGTTGGCTTGGGCCTACCTCTCCAGCCTGTCCAGGTCCCTCTGGATGGCATCCCTCCCCTCCAGCGTGTCTGCCTCGCCAAACAGCTTGGTGTCACCAGCAAACTTGCTGAGGGTGCACTCTACCTCACTGTCCATGTCGCTGACAAAGATGTTGAATAGTACAGGTCCCAGTACCGACCCCTGAGGAACGCCACTCGTCACTGCTCTCCACTTGGACGTCGAGCCGTTGACCGCAACTCTTTGAGGGTGACAGTCCAGCCAGTTCATTATCCACCGAGTGGTCCATTTATCGAATCCATGTCTCTTCAATTTAGAGACCAGGATATCGTGTGGTACAGTGTGGGACAAGATACAACCTTCTTTCTTTCCAGTGCCATCCCACTCCCCGTGGAGTTCCCGTCTGCATTTGCAGACGTGTGGAGAGTTTTCACAGAGATCTTCCCAGGGTAAGAGGATCATAAACTGCAGTGTGCAAGTTTTACCAGTGTTAACATGAAACCTGGTTATAAAGTTTCAGGTTAACTTCAGGTTCAAGACAGCTTTACTGCAGTGAAAAACAAAGAAAGTCATGCCCTTTAAATTCTATTTTCACAAAACAATACACTGTGTATAGAGGAAAGCTTCTTGGAGAGAAGAAAATAAACATATACCTATGGATATTCTCATTACTTAGTGTAGTATTAGAAGATCAGGTATCACCACAACAAATAGTTGGTAAGTATGCATGTACATCAGAGTCAATCAAGTCAATGCACAGCACAGTACCAGGTATTCAATACTGTGCCTTTTAGCCCAACATAAAACATTGAAAGAGATTTATATCACAACCTCTCTCAGTTCAGCTTAGAAAGTACTTCTTAGACAAGACCTCTGGAAGAAGGAAAATACACGTATTAGTCAGTCTTTTCCTGCCTGCACATTCCCTCTCTCCCAGCAGTTACAGGGCACTGTGGTGCAGGGACAAGGGAGAAGATAATTTGTGGTGATGCAATTCTGCGGTCTTCCTGGCAGCTACTGTATAAATTACAGTATATATTACAATCACTCTTAGTGCTAGTCTAGCAAAAGACAGTGGTCAAACTGGCCCGAGATAGCCTACATCAGGACTTGCATGAGGATGAAGAATAAATGTTCCTACATACCATTTCTTTTTTTTAGCTACTTCTAATATTAATATACTCCATATATTAATTAATATACTCTGTATGTTGCAAAGCAGTAAATTTGAGGCTCTCAGTCAAAATCTTGTGGTATTAACCTATGCAAGTACTTTCCTGTAGTGTTCATTTAAAAGAGAGAACATTGATGGACAGAGTCTTGTTACAGACTGTTTCCTGCTGGAAGACAAAGGGCAGGCGAAAGATGCTGTATAAGTAGAAAACAAAAAGTGTCAGGAAAAACAGCAGTGATTCTAAATCCTTCAAGGACTTTCCCAGAACTACTGATTGTCAAAACCAAGGCTTCTCTTTCAGAAGCATTCATAGAGCTAGAAAAATGCGTCTGTCCAACTTGTGAACCCACCCAGCCTGCACAAACATCCCCAGACAGCCTCACCATTAGAGCAGTCTCACGGAGCATACACTTGAGCTCCCACATAAATGATAATTTGAACACAGTGAAACATTTCTGCTGGGAAACTATTTGTTTGTGGAGGAAACACCACAAGGTTTCCTTGCTTCAGTGTATTCAGCTACTGCCAGGTGTCTCCCACTGGGCTAGAATGGCTCACCCAGACAGATAAAAAGTTAACGGGCTTTTTCAGTTTGATCTCAGGCCACCTGCTTACAAACAAGTGCTGATACAGCTACCTACCCACTATGGTCTAACTTTCCTTTCTGCAGATAAACTAAGACTGTGAATGCCTTTCGTGATGGTCAGGGGAAAAAAATAAATAGAACCCCAAAGAAAATCAACACAGGAACCCTCAAAAAAATGAGAACAAGTTTGCCAACAATTATCAGCTAAGATTTTTTTGTAGCCATCAGTCTTGGTCAGATTTGAATTAGACAAAGAACTCTAAAATAGTGTCATTAATCCTCAGATTATATTCACCATCCCAAAGCACATTTAAAACACAAATCAGACTCCTGACTGAGGGAAATTTCACTTTTCTGAAATCAGCAAATAGATGTCAGACATTTCAGCTATAACTAATTTAGATTTTATTTGGTGAAATCTGGAGCTAAAATACTTCTTGTTAATACCTGTAAGGTTCTTTTATCACATACACATTGTTTTGAGAAATGTATTTCTTAGTAGCAAAATACGTCAACTCAGGAGATGTTAATAATCATGTGCATTGGAAAGAAGAGCAGTTGAACTGACTGCCAATACTGCTAATTATGTATTTTGGGAACTTAATGGTATTATTTTACTTTTTATAGTTTAAAGGTCATACCAATTAAAATCTAATAAGCAACTAAAGTTGGATATATTTCAATCCATTGAGGATCTTCACATCAGTACATTTCTATCGGTTCTAAAATCTTCCAAATTGCCCTACTACCTATAAATCAATTTGCAATAGGAAGCAGTAAATAGGTAGCTAAATTCAATTAAATAATTGGTGTCTACCACATGCAAAAATACAGTGATTTATGCATAATATTTTGTATTTTCTTCCCTCTATCCCAGAATAGCCTGTGAGTTGTTCTCCTGAGATATGTAAATTATTGTTTCTATCTGGTTTATTGCCATAAGGGACTGCTTGAGAATTTAGTTTATTAAAGTAGGTACGAATAAAAAATACAGTCGTTTACTGGAAACCCTCTGTATTTCAGCAAAACTGTGAGTCTGTAGCTAACTCCTCTTTCAGCCACACGTGCACAGACATGGTGCAAACACTGGAAAAACTGCATGTGGTTAGAGACACTCCTTTAATCTCTTTCTATAGTGATAAACTCTACTGGGGAAAAAAACGTGGTTTATTGGCAAATATTGCCAGCCTTTCAAGAAATTTGTTTGAAACACTGAACACAAAATCCCCCTGATTTCAGGTCAGATAACAGGTTATGGAAATACTATCTCAGTGGTTCCTCAGATGCTGGATTTCCTACTTCAGCAAAGATCTAGTGCTTTCCACACTGACTTGGTCAACAACAGCCTACGTGTGCCCACATCCTCAGGTTGATCCAATTTAGTTGAGGGTATTTTAAAGGAAAATCCTAGGAACCAGGAGGAAGCTGTAACAACCCATGCTCCCAACTAGAAACTCTATCTCGGGAAGTTCTGCATGCTGTTGCTCACCTCAACATCATACATCTGGGCGGTAGTACCCAAGACCAGGGTCTTTTCTGCAAGTGTCCTAGCTAGTATAAACAGTTTTCCAATTGCACCATCCCTTTCTCACTTAATTAGGCAATTTTAAATCCTGCTGGTTAGCCAGAATGTCTTAAAAGCTAATACATGAAAACGGAGTTTGGCAATCAGAAACACTATTTTTTAAGAGTTTTCTTTTCAATACGGTTGGCTTCTTTCTTGCTGAGGTCCACAGGAAAAGATTAAAACCGATTTTGGACATATTTGTACCAAGAATGTTGGCAATACTAATTTAACTTTTAAGAAGTATAGAATGTTCAAATTTCAAGTATTTAATTACCAATTGGTAATTGGTTGGCAAATACAAATGGTGTTGGTAAATACAAATGATACTGCTAAATACAAATATCAGAAAGAGAATGAACTCTGTGTAGCTCACCAACGATTCTGATTTTGTTGGGTTTTTTTATTGCTGCTTTAATATTGATAATTTTGGCAAATAATCAAACTTGTTTTTCCTGTTCCAGCCGTGGTGTGAGCTGGAACAGTACTAAAGACCTTATGACACTGAGAAGCGAGGTATAGCTGAGAACTGGAAGTTTGCTACCTATATGAGAGATTTAACCTCGACAACTGCTGATGAGAGACAGTATTTGTCTGCTAAGGGAGGTTCAGTACTAGACAAAAGGATGTAAAAGACAAGTAAAGCTGCTCCAGTCTGCAAAGCAAGTTTGCCATATCAAGATGGGGGCAAAATGCTTATAGTTCTATTGTTTATCTGAGCTAGCTCTGAGATGAGAAAAGCTGATGTGTCCTGTTAAGAGTATGTATTTATATAATACTACAGAGTTGTACGTTACCATTCTTTTTCATATATCCTGTACTGTCTTAGATATTATCTGAAATGCAGATGGTGTAAAAATAGCCAGGAAAACAAATCATCATCCCAGCTGGGTTTATGCAAAAGGTGCACCATCTTTTAAGGCTATTCAATCTGCTGCAAAAGGGCAGTTGAATTCTTCTACCCTTGCTGAAATGTTTTTTTTTGGAAGAAAGTGAGCCATTTATGTGAAAATTTAGATAGTGTAGGAAGCTAAAGCAGCTTGGGCTTTTCTCAGCCTCTACATTTGCATATGAGCATGCCTTTTCTGTCTGTTTATAGCTGCATCTATAATCTGGCAGGTAAATGCTGCAATCTTTAGGCTCTGGTTACTTGACCTGGGAGGTGTGGACACAACTCCTTCCTTGCCCACACATCAAGTTTTTTTTCAGAAAGAATCAAAGCACACAAGGCAGCATATGTCATAGACACAGGAAAAGGAAAATGAGAGTAGATTTTCACAAAAGGAAAGCTGAGTTCAGCCTAATCTAACTGGACTTGTTTTAGCAGGAGCTAGGGCCACACGAGATGCAGTGGTCCTTTCCAACTTAAACTATCCTGTGGTTCTGTGGCTAGTAGGCTGAGGAGTCAAGTATTGTTAGGAAAGAGGACTGAAAATAAACAGACTAACAAGGAGTGTTTTGCTCATGTGAACAAGAGTAGAGAGAAAAGGTACTTGAGTAAATCTATATACGCGTTGATTCTGACCTAAAACCTCTACTCCATTCCAAAAGTGGTACTACAAAGATTTGTGTGGCACCAAGCTGTGATAATATCTTCTGCACAGTTGTAATATTCCTCTCCGTCTTATGATGTGGCTGTGTGGAGTTGCTCTGATACTGTGCCATATTAGGGTGGTATCAATATTTTTCTTTTTTTTTTCTTTTCCTAAGTTGGAGGTCTGTGGTTTTCTGGAGAGGAAAACATACTGTCCAGAATGGTAAGGGTTGGACGGGACCTTTGGAGATCATCTAATCCAACCTCTCTACAGCCCTCTGGCTGGACTCTCCCCAGTGGTCCCCTGTCTTTCTTGAATCGGGGAGCTCAGAACTGAACACAGTACTCCAGATGTGGCTTCACCGGGGTAGAGTAGAGGGGGAATAACCTCCCTTGACCTGCTGGCCACGCTCTTTTTAACACATGCCAGGATACCATTGGCCTTCCTTGCCACAAGGGCACATTGCTGGCTCATGGTCAACTTGTATTCCACCAGGACTTCCAGGTCCCTCAGCGCAGAACTGCTTTCCAGCAGGTCAACCCCTAATGTGTACTGGTGCATGGGGTTATTCCTCCTCAGGTACAGAACCTTACCCTTGCCCTTGTTGAACTTCATTAGGTTCCTCTCTGCCCAACTCTGTAACCTGTCCAGGTCTTGCTGAATGGTGGCACAGCCTTCTGGTGCGTAAACCACTCCTCCCAGTTTTGTGTCAGCAGCAAACTTGCTGAGGGTACCCTTTGTTCCCTCATCCAGGTCACTGATGAATATGTTGAACAAGCCTGGACCCAGTTCCCCCTGGGGAACACCACAGGTTATAGGCCTCAAACTAGACTCTGTGCCACTGATCACAATCCTCTGAGCTTTGCCATTCAGCCAGTTCTCAATCCACCTCACTGTCCACTCATCTAACCCACACTTCCTAAGATTACCTATGAGGATGTTATGGGAGATAGTGTCAAAAGCCTTGCTGAAGTTGAGGTAGACAATATCCACTGCTCTCCCCTCATCTACCCAGCCAGTCATGTCATCATAGAAGGCTATCAGATTGCTCAAGCATGATTTCTCCTTGGTGAACCCATGTTGACCACTCCCAATAACCTTCTCTTCCTTTACATGCTTAGAGATAACATCCAGGATGAGCTGTTCCATCACCTTTCCAGGGATGGAGGTGAGGCTGACTGGCCCGTAGTTTTCCAGGTCCTTCTTCTTGCCCTTTTTGAAGACTGGTGTGACATTAGCTTTTCTCCAGTCCTTAGGCACCTCTTCATTTGAAGATGATGGAGAGTGGCTTCACAATAACATCTGTCAGCTCCCTCAGCACTTGTGGGTGCATCACATTAGGGCCCATGGATGGGCCCTGTGGATGTCAAGTTTGCTTAAATGATCTCTAACCCAATCCTCCTTGACCAAAGGAAACTCTTCCTTTCTCCAGGCTCTCCTCTTACCTCCAGGATCTGTGAGTCCTGAGGGCTGGCCCTAGCAGTAAAGACTGAAGCAAAGAAGGTAACTATCCTGTCAAAATGTCTTGCAGGATGAAACACTTGGGAGAGTCAAGCTGGTACAGCCAGAATTCTACTGAGCCAGAGTCAAAATACAGCTCTACAAAGTTTCAAATAACGCTTTTTAAAATTTCAATGCATCTTAATTTGCTACTTAAGTACATTCAATAGCAAAGGTATTGCAAAGCACACATTAACCCTGCAGACTTTTTAATAAGCTTCTAAGCATATCAGAAAACACATGGGAGACACAGCAGTGTTGCTGTTTATAAAAATAAAAAAAAAAGAAAATGAAAAAACAGAGACTAAACTACATAACTTCTTTTTTTTTTAATGCTTTGTGGCTAGAAAGACTAGGAATGGATACAACTTTTTTTTTTTTTTTTTTTTTTTTTCCAAAATAAGGTGTGTTTCAAAAAGCATGCTCATAGAAATATAGCATTGGAGTATATTGTTACTGTTTTAAGAGCAGAACTCTGAAACAGATGAACTTTGTGGTCCAACTGCTCCTCCAGAAGGCTTTTCTAGACCCCCACTCCTCCAATGGCTGAAAACCTCAGTTCAGCACAGAAGAAAGGAAATCCTTCCAAAATGTTTTCACAAGCAGTTGCTGCACTGTAGAATAACCCTTCACCCGGGAACTCTCCTGGGATGTGATGTATTTGTGTTCAAACTCACAGCTACATTGTCTAGAGCAGGGATATGGACTCATATCTCTGGCTCAGTCATTTGAGCATGAGAAAGTCAGACAATATATCTCTGGTCCAATTTTACACAAAATGGAGAAGAAAAAAGAAAAGCGAAAGGGAGGGGTCAGCAACGTGGAGTATTCAGGATCCTGCTCAAAACAAATGGTGCAGGAATTCAACCCGAGTCTGTGTTATCCTGGTCACATGAATCCTTCTCAGCCCAGACATCAGCAGTCAAGGTCTTGCAGCCAACTTCACCTTAGATGGAAGGGAAAAAGGCAGCACTTTTGGCCTTGAATAAGGTATATCAACTTTTTTGTCTCTTTTTCTCCAGCTGTAAAATGATATCAGTATTCCCTTCTGGCTTCTGATGCCTGCAGTGAGAATTAAGTTCACCTGTTTCAGCATATAGAGCTACCCAGGGTAACCAAGCTGGCCTTCAGTCTTTATATAGCAGCAAGGTTGAACACAGCCATAACAGAAGAGGATAAGCTGCATTTATGTTACAGACAGGAAGGGGAGAAGATGGAGGGAACAGAAAAGCATTTTGTGCATCTCACCATGATCCCTTGCTGGAAGAAGCTTCTGCTGATACCCATCATATGTGGAGATTTTTTTTCTCTGATTGGTGCTGCCTGCTATGGAGGATCAGTCTGGAGAACTGGCAAGTCTTCTTTCCCTCTTGCCAAAAGGACCCTCTTCCACTCAGTACTGGCCACTGTAGTCACTTTTCTGCCTTTCTGACTTTCTGCTGGTGTGAATGATATAAACAACTGATCACTGGTATATGCTGTATTAAACACAGCACAAGGAGATGCATGTTTTAAACAACTCTATGTTCTTACAAAATATCTAAGAAACATGTAGAGCCATTTATCATAGCCGATTGCCTTAGTCACATTTAAATTACTGTTTTGCCTGATTATTCTTTGAAGTTTGTCCTCTGTGTTGGACCTGTGATAACTTTTAAAAGGAAAAAAAGACAGAAACCCTTTTTGTACAAAGTACCAGTAGCAAGAGCACCTCTGGGACTTCCCAGAAACCCTGCAGAAGGATCTTTCAGATAATCAGGTGACAGTTAACAAGTTTCTTGTGCAAACCATCAGGGCTTTCTACCTCTCCATCCCCCTTGTACAAGGCAGATACAGTGATCTTGCTGGAAAGTAGGCTTATTTAATATTTCATAGAACAAATAACACCTTTTTGAGAGAATGTTGACTCAGAAGATAAGGGAATTAACTCTATTCTCACTTTATACCTGTCTTTTTATTTTCTTCCCCACAGTAATAGTGCTATCAGTTGCACCTTTTCACCGTACCTCCTTTTCCCCTTCACACTGCCTCTTTAGTGATGAATATTTCATGATTTTTTTCTGGGGGTGAGGGAAATGGGTTTCAAAAGCAGATAGCAAACTAAGGTGCAGAAGGTTTATGGTATCAACTCCATTTCACATAGGATGTGACTAATGATAGTTCTTTTTTTTTAATGGTTTGCATGTGTTGTCTTTCTCAACATTTGCTGCACATTTTTTTTTCTAATGTCACCACTACCCCCACATATACATATATATATACATACATACATATATCTCACTTTTCAAGGAAGAGATTGTTTTCTTTGCTTGTTTGAATCATGTCCAATGTATTTGTGTTTTACCATAGTCTGTGGGGCAAAAATGGTGGCAGGAAACAGACTACTTTGGATCTCCAGTAGTACTGCAAACCCTCCACCACCATTCTCTTGCACATCACTGTTTCTGATTACAAATGTACAGGTCACATTTCACATAAGAGCAGGATTTTTCTATTTCTTCTGAAGAGAACTTTAAAGAGAAATTCCTCTTCCTAAACAATGTCTTTCCAGAGGGGCATTGCACCCAAATATTGATACATCACAAAATGATCAGATTGCTGGAACAAGTAACATGATGCCTCCTAGGCTTCATGGGAGACTCTCCATTACTTACAACACTTTACACAACACTGCAATGCCACCACACAGAAGCTGTATCCAGTATCCTGCAAGGCAGGCTTTCCTCAGCACAGAGATGTTGATTTAACTTCCCCAAGTCGAATGTTCATTTGCTTGTCTGTCCACCTAAGAAGGATCAATACTGCATTTTTCCAGGCTGACCCAGTTATGGAATCACAAAACCTAAGCTGATCCCCTGACTTCAAGACTGTGAAAGAACTGAGAGTCACTCAACTTCTGCTTCAGTATCTTCCACACCTGAATGAACAACTAGGTTTATGTAATCAACTGCAGCTAGGAATAGCAGTGCACTCAAATATTCCCGCTTCCTCGACTGAATCAACTGTTTTGTTGCCAAAACAGCAGAGTTTAAAGGTTTGCAAAGGAACAGTTTGAAAAAAAGAGATTAGTAGAAATACTTTTATTGTACTATTTATCTTGCCATGTGGTGTACTGGGCATTCACAATTAACCTGCAATTAGTAGTGAAAGTACACCCATGAATGTTGTCACCATGCTGCTGCAGCAAGAATGGTGCATCATAACTTTTCTGCATTGAAGTCTGCATCCTGAATCTTGAGGCAGATGTGCTTTGTTATTCTGCAAACCTTGACAACAGTGACGGATGTAAATTCTGGAGTCTGTAAAAAAAGTCTATTGACAAACAGCATCCAAAGAACTTTTCTGATATTGCCTAAAGGATGTATGAACCATTAGATAGGCTTTTGCTTCAGGTCAGCACATTTTAAAACACCGTGAGAGACAGATCACTGTCTTAGTGGGCACATAGAATGTTATGCTTACTGGCTTCTCCTTCAACTATTTGATCTTTCTTAAACCACTGGTTTGATATTTTATGTATTTTTTACATAACAAGTCCTATCGCAGGTGAAGAAATATTTTTCAAGACCTGCAAAATAAAAATTCATGGCTAGAGTAGAAACTGCATGATAAATGCCAACACAACTGCCAGAAAACTCCAGCTTCCATTGAAACCCATTTTCCCTATTTCTCCTTAGTAAGTTTCAAACATTTCATAAGTGAGTTGGTCATTTGTCTTTTAATGACCCTCTTTACTACATGACAGCATAGAAAAGTTATCAAGTAGGTTAAACCAAAGGTTCTTAAAAGTAATACTCCATGCTCTAAAAGTTGGTATGTGCATTTTTCAAGACACCTGAGACTTCCAACTACATTTCGTTGCCAAGCATTGTAGAAAAACAAGAACTGATTATATTCTGATATGCAAAAACCTCACGTTTTCTCTGCACATACGATGACCATTAAAACTTGAACTTCAACCTGACGGAAATTAATATTTAACTCCATGGGTTTTGTTACAAATTCTTTTTTTCAGCTAGAGACTCCACTGCAGTTTAAAAATGCCATAAAGCAAGCCAGCTGGACAATAAGCAGTGTAAAATAGGTTACTTTAACTGAAGTGAGAGCTGAGAGGAAAAAAAGAAACAGAAAAAGAAGACTTTCAAAAGTTCTGTAACTATTTCCTTGTCCAGTTACAATAAACTTAAAAGTGTCACTAGGCACAGGTGAAAAAGGCGGTGAAATAGCTTTGCGATGTGCCTAATTCCACTAATGTGCCCCAGGATCCAGTGAGCACTCAGCCCTAATGAGCCAAAGCATTTGTACCCATACCGAGTGTGGCACAATCATTACCCCACTGAGACATGACTCTGGTCCACAACACAGCTGGGCTTCTTATGAAGAGGATTTGTTAGGTTCTCTGACAGATATGCGAATTCAATTTCCCCAGCAGGACATTCTGAGTGAAACCTGAAGCTCTGTCACTTGCAACAAATTTTTTTATTGTTTATGGCTGATGCCAACACAAATCTCATTTACATGCATTTGGGTAAATCTACCACCTTTGCTTTTTGACAAGCTGCTCCTAAGCAAAAAGTGTAACGTAGAGGAAACAAGTGGGTTAGATTAGTTCAGCCCCCTGCAAAACTCTCTTACACATTAAGAGTTTTAAAGCTTGAAAGCTTTTTAAATGTCACAGATTGTCTCTCAGCCTACCCTAACCATCAAAAACTTAGGAAAAACATTTTAGATAAAATGACTGCTAGCAGCTGAAAACCTGAAGCCCACTTTCCTCCCCCCAACAAATTATTATGAAGTAACTAACTAAAAACAAGTTTCAGATTTCTTCTGTGTAAAAGAGTTTGCCCTTTATCCAAGTTCAGAGCTACCTGAGAGCAATACATTGCAATTCAAAACACTGTCATTGTGTTAACAGTTCCTGAAAACCCTGAAAACCAAACTTGGTTGTTTGTTTTATCAATAGAAAACAGTCCTACAGCTCTCCACTTTGCAACTGGGGACGCCACTGAAGAACTTTGTATTCTTTAAGTATTCTCCACTATCCCACTCTTCATGCATCTGTAAAATTCACGTACTAAGTGTGTGAAAGAGAATATATGAAACAGTAATTCCCATTTAGTACTATTTTATGTGCACATCTCCAGGTTGCAACCCCAGGAGCTGAGCAGTGAGCTGTCAGCCAAAGCTAGAAAAGTTCAGATAAATACAGGGTAAAGATCAGAAGTCTCACATCCCTGCCATGCCATCCTTGTTTTACAACAGTGTGATTGAAGGTGTTATGTATAGTTCATGTTATTCCTTCAAAAACATTTCTGTCACTGGGGACACTTTCAGTGCCTGTAGAGCTATAAAAGCAGGCAGACACCCACACTTTGCCTCCACACTTTCTTAAGCAGACTAAGACACCACATGATAGGAGAGATGTACCAGAGTAGGTTCCATGGAAAAGAGAGAGATGCTAACCTAGAAAGGATTAAATCACCTTCTAATTTTACTATCAGGTGCAGTACAGACAGTTCTCACTCAGTTGGACACTCTTCCTTTTTCCTGGAATGTTAAAAATTTGAAGAAATCCGAGTTAAAAATGTTCAGAAATGCTTTTCTTTTTAAAACATTAAATAAAATAATCATTATCAGAGTGTTGACACTGAGGTGCTACATGCCAGCTAGGACATTCTGCATGTCCCTGATAACCAGGGATAGCAATCAGGAGAGAGAGTGGTGTCTGCCTCATCTCTGCCATCAGCTTCTTGCAGGCTGGTTCCTGCAAGTTACACTTGCCCCCTGTGGGCAAATAAATAGTCCAAAAGCTTAATAATTCACATTTCATTCAGATACATGTCTCTGTTGCAATAAAATTAGCTATCAGAATACGCTGAAGCAAACACATCAGGAAAATAGGTGTTTGCTGAAGAAAATAATTTCTTTTCTATAGTAACTCCATCTGAAACATATAGGAACAGCAAAAGCACTAAAAGAGAGTTGAAAATGCATTTCAACTGGAAAATAAACCTGTTTGTAAAATAACACTTACTGGCAGACCAGCAGAAGCAAGTAGCAGCTTTTATGCGTGTGCAGAACAACAGATTTCAAATGTATGATATAAGTGCCCACAATGTAGCTTAAAGATTTTCAAGTGTGGCTGCTACCTTATTATCCACTATGGCACCTTATTAAGCATCAGCAAGGTTTGCACAAGTCCAGTATCCACTGTTGCAGGTGGTGGTTGTGTATGTCTTGAGAAGGTGGATTTACAAATTTAGGTCCTATAAAGACAGCCAAAGAAGCAGTAAATTAGCTATGACAGAAACAACTCTATTCTTACTATTTTGCTAATATCAACAGAATCAATGTCCTATTACCTCACCGAATCAAAGTATTCAACAGGCTGCTCTGTGAACTGCTGAACCACAAAAGCCAGCAAGGTCTCAAGCATCTGCATCCCCACTCAGCAGTGATAAACTGGACTAGGTGGAAGGATAAACCTCGTCACAAATATAATGTAACACTGGTACTAATTGAGAGGGCACATAAATTTTGAGGTTTATGACTAGGTACTATAAATAAGGTAAGATTTAATATAAAAAGAGTGATCTATTATATTTTAAAATGTGTATTCTAATAAAACACAATATAATTTAGGGAAGCTAAGAGTTTCTAAGTAACAAATACTAAAATTCAGAAGTCTGAGTTACAAGACATAAAATTTAGAAGTTGCGTGTTGAAGTGTTGTAGTAGTAGATTAAATGATAATACCGTGACCAGATAAACCATAGGTTAACTCTGATACAGAAATAGAACAGCTGTAGCAGGTTATGTGGGTGTCCCACATTTTGTTTCAACTTCACCTTTGTCCTTTCAGAAGAGGTTGGTAATTTAAATTAGTCTAAACCATTAACTACACAGTACTAGATCTAGCCACAAAAGGGGAAGAAGAAACAAACTTATATCTGTTTAGAAAGTAAAAAACAGATTAAAAGCTAGATACCCAGTCCCTGCTACTTGCTCCTTCAAAGACAAAACGAGCAGGTAAATAAACTAGTCAGGTATCAGTACCCAAAGTACAGATAACCCAGGCTGAAGAATGAGACGAATAGCCTTACACCTAAGACCTGTGTCTAAATCTCAGATGAGTCTGAATGCTAAGTGAAGGACTCTGGAGAAAGAGTTTGTTCTCCATACATCAATATATTCAAAAATATTTTCAAAACATCAATATGTCCATTTCAAATTAGCATAACTTGGCAAAGATGTTTCGGCTCTTGAAAAATTGCATCCATTACTGCTAGTGACTCAAGTGTCCTAGAAATATAGACCTTATTCTGCTAGTAAAATACTAGCACACTGGTGACTCAGGTAAATATTTAAATGTCTCTGCAGAGCATGCTTCTGTCAGTACTCCCCCAGTTAGATTTCCATATGGGTGCTGGGTACTGCACATGGTTTGGGTATTCAACTGTGTGAACATCTTTGTCAACACAGGAACAGAAATAGGAAGGACTGGAGGTAGCACTTCTGTAGGCAGAAAAAGTGCTGCAGGGAATCACTTTTGGCATCCTGTCTTTACTCTCAAATTCAAGTTGTGGCCTAGTAAAATTTGTTGTTGGAGAGTCTTCATACTGAAGAGTCTTCTTCAACCGTAATAAATTGCCTAGAGAAAGACCTGGGCCTTCATAATTGTTTACTGCACAAAACCTCTGCAGTGACAGGTAATTTTTTGACTTCCAGGTCCAGGCAGATACATTTCAAATATATGGGGAAGAATGTAAAAAAAGAAAAATTACTTATGCTAAAATACCCTTGAAGAAAAAGGTAAGCCTGTGAATGTATTCCTCCAGAAGACGATTTTCTCTGTAAAAATTCTTTTAGGGATACATTACGAGGTATGCCAAGACCTGTTATAGAATACCACAGTCTAGAGATCTCAGATCTACTGCACAGATCAGGTCTGTTTGTCATTTAAAAAGATTAAGTGTTAAGAAACCATAAAATTGCTTCAGTGGATAAACAGTTCAAGAGCTGCGGTTATTGCTCCATCAACTGCTTTCCAATTGATCCAGTGTTCATGTGCTAAGCAGTGTTCTCTCAAGGCCACTACCTTCTGTCTCAGTTTGGTGAACACAGAAGCTTTTCTTTTATTGGCAGCTTGGTCCTGCTTCATCATAGCAATATACCAGATTGCTCTCGGTGGGAATTTGGATGTTTTTTTCCACTTTAATGTTCTGATTATGCTGTAAGAAAGTTTTGCCTCTAATTGCAGCTATATGGCAAGCAACAAATCTGCGTGGCAGGTGACAAATCCACATTTCTCAGGGTATGCAAAAAAAACCCACCCTCAAAACAAAAATTGACCATTGTGAGTAAAAACAAAGCTCATTGTTAAACTTGTATCATCATTTCCAAGACTCCCTGCACAAAAGTGAAAAATAGCTGTTTGTGCCTATTTAGAGACACTCACATCCGTCTAAATGTAGAAACAGAAGCAATCAGCTAAGATATAGATAAAACTAGAAATAAATAACTATCTTATAATATTTAGGTAAAGGATGTTGCAAAGCTAAAGGAAGAGAAATGCTCATGCAAAAGTAAGTTCTTGCAGAAGAGCTGTGCACAAGAATTCACAGAAAGTGTTCTGCAGCTTCAGAGGTTTAAATTGTGTAATTTATCTCCCATTCATAAGCAATATAATGTACTTATAATTCATAAGTAATATAATGTATATATTAAGGCCACCAAAGACCTGCTAATACCAAAACTTGCAAGCTGAGTTATTAGTGTGCTAATTTCAATGACCTCCTTCCGCATGTGACCTCTGTGACACAAAGAAAAAAGTTAATGTTTAAAGGCTGGGTAGATAATTTGACAGGAATAACAGGATATAAAGAAACAACATCTTTTTGTCAGAATGGCATTTACTGAGCAGGAGGTTAGAGAACAGTAATTAATTGCTTAATTGTTTTGAAAGGACACACTAGAACGTATGACCTTTCATTGACAGTTTGCTGCCATGGTACATTAATTATAGCTGAATTTCAATGGGTCTCCTGTGGGAACACATGACATTCGCATTAACACCAGACAAGTTTACTGTGGTCATAACTTTTATAACAAATGCCTAATGCTGAATTAAAGTATGATTTGGCTCTTGGTCTGATACATCCAGAAATCTCAATAGTATTTTTCTCTGCTAAGTATTTCTTGCATTTAAAAATTACTATTTCTCACAGTTCAAGGAGCTGGCAGCACGTAATTAAAGAAGCATACTGAAAAGGACAAATTGGAGAACTTAGGTAGACTGGAAGAGTCTTCTTTTAGCTGTCGGTTATTTTTCTTTTAAAAGTTTTCATGACAGTAGACACCAGCTTCTGCAAAGATCAGTGCTTTAGTCCAGAAAAGTCAAGGAACAAGTCTAGGACTCTTGGATAAAAAAGATCCTGATGAAGATCACACTGCACTAATTCAGCCTGAAGGCAATGGTGTTGAGGAGTAAAACATGACAACAGGAGGTGCAAAAAGATTATGTGATGCAGAAGGTGTGTCCACTCATGCAGTCAACTCATCTGGCTTTTGCTGGTTTTATCCTCCAAACTTTACCCTGTTTTTCTGCTCTAAATCAGCCGTATCAGACTCATCAAACTGTCAGAATGACGAGGCTGCTCTATCAGTAAGCTGGGAAAATAAGGCATCTACACACAACCCAGAGCTTCCTTTAGGAAAGCTTTTTCAAAAAGAAGAAAATAAGTCTGGGAAAACTTTGTCATGAACATAGGGGTATTTCGATTGCTTGTTGGTTTTTAAGCTTGTGAGGGGTTCTGAGACTATCACACAATTATCCAGGGTCCTGTCCTGCTTATTCCCACACGTGCTCTGCAAACACAAGGCCTGATATTTTCTTCCCAATGTAGCAATAACGACAATCTCTCGCTCTAAAGAAAGCCCATCTGGGTGGAATAAGATGAGATTTTGGGGTATACCAGTAAAGCACGGAGGACCCAGGTCTCTTCCCTCAATGCGGTATCAATGCCTTGGTCTGGCTGCTCCCAAACGTCACTCACAATGGGGCAGGCAGCCTCCACAAGAGCTAGGACCAGCAGATAATGCAGCCCCAAGTCAGCACCTTCCTTCACGGCATTCAGTCAGGGGCTTGATTCACAAGCAGATGTTCAGCAGGATAACTTTGGACAGGCTGCTCTAGAGTGTTAGCTAAATCCCTTTCTCTACACCTCTTAAGAAACAAAAAGCCATAGTAACCAGGGCATTTTCTGAACTCCTGAACCAGTTGCACACTTTGAGTTTATATCTCCTGTGCCTTACAAATGTCTTCAGACGACACATGTTCCACCTGTACCTTTTATCCTGAAAATGTCTTGGATGCTTTCATTACAGCACAGCATTTTTTTTTTCAGTTACCAGCACCCTACTGCAAAGTCTTGTCAAAGTGGACATCTTCGCAGAAATAAGACCCTCCCCACTGAAACACTGGCAGGGATGGTAGTATCTGTTTTGAAAACCTCCTTTTGAAGCATACTCAGTATTTTTGCTTGGTAAATACTTGCTTTTCTTCTCCAAGGCAAAGCAAGTAATTAATGACATTTTCTTTTAAGCTTCATTCAGAAGCCAGGGTGAGCAGCCCATCTAAACAGTCTTCAGGTATTAATGAATTACATGTCCTGACATACTAACAAACAAACGTTCAGGCCGAGATTCCTCCCTACCATAACCTGAAGGAGAATTGTGGAGCGTTATACAGCATCTGTGTGAGCAGTTAAGCCCTTGCCGAGGTTTCTTTGTACTGCAGAGCAGCTGCGGCCCAAGAGGACATTGCAGAGCTGGCCAGGACACAGTAACGAGACCCCACAGTAACAAGGCTGTGCTGTTCATGTTTTGGCAGTTAGCCCACGTGCTTAAAGACAGCTGACTTCTCTCTCTTCTGCAAAATATTCACAAATTCATTTTTTCTGTAAGCAGAAAACCAATTCTTAAATTACAGTTTAAGGGTCTAATTTAGAAATGATAAAACCTGATTTCTGTTCCAACTGGGAACTGACCAACATTTTCCTAAATCTGCTACTTGTATGCAAATACCTCACAAGTATAAGAGCAGATTACAGTATCACAGTATCACAGTATCGTCAAGGTTGGAAGGGACCTCTGGAGATCGTCTAGGTCCAACCCCTCTGTCACAGCAGGGACACCTACAGCAGTTGCACAGGATGGCATCCAGGCAGGTTTAGAATGTCTCCAGTGTGGGAGACTCCACAACCTCTCTGGGTAGCCTGTGCCAGTGCTCTGCCACCCTCAGAGTAAAGAAGTTCGTCCTCATGTTAAGATGGAACTTCCTGTGCTCAAGTTTATGCCCGTTACCTCTTGTCCTATCACTGGGCACCAATGAAAAAAGACTGTTCCCATCTACCTGGCACCCTCCCCTTAAGTATTTATAAGTATTGATAAGATCCCCCCTCAGTCTTCTTTTTTCTAGACTAAAAAGACCCAAGTCCCTGAGCCTTTCCTCATAAGGAAGATGTTCCAATCCCCTGATCATCTTTGTAACCCTTTGCTGGACTTTCTCCAGCAGTTCCCTGTCCTTCTTGAACCGCGGAGCCCAGAACTGGACACGGTACTCCAGATGCGGCCTCACCAGGGAGGTTAATTCTAACTCTTACCAGAATGAAGGAAACTGGCCCTGATTCGTTCCTATTCCCCGACATGTTCTCATTTTCTTCTGCACAAAGGCTTACCCAAAAAGAAAAAAGGCATTTTTCAGTTGATATGTCAGTTTAACATCAGGGACCTGTTGTCGGGTTTTGGGCTGGACCAGCCACTGAGATGCACGACAGATGCTCTCCCCCACCTCTCGCTCCAACAAGAGAAGGGAGAAAGAGAAAGCGACTTATGAGTTTAGAAGAAAACTAAACTAATGAAAATATCAATAAAACAATAAAAAGAAAATAATAAAATACATATATAAATATATATAAAACTGTATCAATGGAATGACAATTGCATTACTGGCAGGCACTGGGAAAGTCCCAGGCTGGACTCAGCAATGGATGGCAACTGGATCCCGGGTCTGGATTCAGGAATGCACAGATCAGGATCAAAGGCAGATGAACAGAGAGAGTCCTCCTCAGACTCCAGCCATTGAAGAAAGAGAGACGACCCTTTTGATCCCTCAAATTTTAAACTGAGCATAAGGCAGATGGGATGGAATACCCTGTTGGTCAGTTTTGGGTCACCTTTCCTGTGTGCTTCTCCCCACAGGTGGGACCCCTCTACACTTTTCCACTTCTGACCCTCCTCAATGGGGCAAATAACAGTTAGCTGACTTTGGTTGTTATAGCAATGAGTATGAGCAAAAGCCTCTCTGCATACCATTCCTTGGCATAAATTGCAACTAGTTAGGTTTTATCATTCTGACAAGAAACAGTGTCTCTACAATATACTGTTAATTTTAGAGAGTTTCAAAGAGTTCAGTTAGTTAGAAGAGGCTTAGCTGCAAAGTAAAATTACTGAACAGAAAAATGGTTCTGTTTTACCTCAAGCCAGGACACCTGTCTTCCTTGTATTTCCAGAGAAGTGAAATTTAACTCCATAGATTTTTCCTCAAATTCCTTCTGTTACTGAGAGATGTCTACCAGTCATTGACATCCCAATAGACTGGAGCTGTTGTTAGCACCAACATCAACTCTTTCCTGGGTGTAATCAATATAATTCATAAATGTTATACAGTTGGTGTCAAACCTATAGTCCACGAGGGTCCAAAGATTCAAAAGTTAACCAGAAAGTCTGTTACACAAGTACTTTCTTATCACTTCAGTTCAGCCTCAAGCAATCCCTAATTACTTCTGCCATCGCTTCCCACTCATTGGTATTCCCATGTTCTTTGGCTGCTACTTCTCTCAGTTTCCTTAATGGTTTCTTCAGAGCAGCTGCTGCAAACCCAAGCAGAGTTGCCTGCGTTGCCATAAGAAACCCTTCCTATTGCTAGTGCAAAAACTCAGGGAACTATGTAAATTTATTATTTCCATTTCTGTATTATGAATGTAGCATAATTGTAACCTTTAGTGCCAATTAGAGTGTCTTTTGGTAGAAGAAAATTTTTTAGTGGATCATCAAAAATACTGACTTAAGGTCCATTTCAGCTTCCTAAATATAGGAGTCCAGCTTCTTTTGAGATGGCCCCAACATATCCAAAGAATATCTCATCAGTCCTTAAAAGACATTGATATTGATATATATGTAAAATATATATATAGATATATATAATATATAATATCAATCAATATATTGATATATATATAAAAGGCATTCTTATCCCTACAATATTAAATCGGGAAAATCCCAGTAGAGGAACAGAAAAGGTGAGAGAGCAGAATCTGGCTAGTCAGAGTCTTGTTAAACCGGGAGAGCAAGCTGGCCCCTAAAAGAGACACAGATGCATCAGAACAACATAGCTCGAGGAGTTGTGGTGCAGAACTTCTCTCTTCCAAGTCCAGTCAGTGTTTTGGCAATATGAATAATGAGGATTTTGAGCAGCAGTTATCCCCTGGCATGTGCTAATCTGCCTAGATCAATGATTTATTAGAGTTACCTACAAGTAACATATGTACATTTTGTCAATTTCCTTTTAGCTTTATATGCCATATGTTCCCCAAATAATTAAATCATTACAATTGAACTAAGGCATCTATGCATAGCTTCGAAGAGAGACAGAGAGGCTGAAAAAGCTTAGAAGATCTCAGCGCTGGCTTTGAGGATGGTTAGGCCATGAAATCCTTCTCTCAGAGAGCACGAATTGTGAGATTTGACCTTTGTGTGTGCTTTAGGAGATCCATTACTGGAGGTACTGACTGAATTTAAGCTAAAGATTAGGTTGGGTTACAAAGCTAGTGGATTCTGAGGAAACTGCCAGACAAGATAATGGCTGCCAGAGACACCAATTTATTTGTTACCATGGCTGCACAATGGCCCTTCAGCTCTTCCTAGCTGCCTGTCCTACCTATATGGTGCTCTCACTTTGCCCTAATGGCCCTGCTCCCAGCGTACATCAGGCCTTAGCATGAGCTGGAATAGCCAAAATCTAAGCAGGAGTTGGGTGAACAGTCACATGTGTCTAACATGGGATTGTTGTTTATTTATTGCTCAATTTCAGACAAAATATGCTTCTTATCAGTCAGCACACCAGTGTATTTTACATACCTAGTGCATAGCGCCGAAATATCTTGTAGTAGCTTTATCCTAGCAGCACCACCGTATATACCAACATAGCATGGTCATTATGGAGTACAGAAGCATTGTAATTTCCCAAACTGACTTTCTGCCAGATACCTGTAGTAAAGTTAGTGCATTGTTACTGACTGATTGCTTGTTTAATCTTTCCATTTCAAATGCTTACCTGGTGACACCCATTTGCTACCTCACCTTTAAACCACCTCACAAGTCTCATGTTAGTCCCCTTCTGTATGTCCACCAACAACCACTTCTTCACACATTATGGGTGCTGTGCAGTAGATTTCATCTTAAGACTGACACACTTCTGCCATGCCTAGGAGACATCTAGACAAACTTGAAGTATTTCTGGACACGATATGATTAGTCTGAGCCTTGGTCTCTGCAATCAAACAATTCTTTCTAGTCATGCCACAAGAAAAATCTTCCTGCTGTTCAAAATGACAATTTTGTTCTAATGCTTTAGTCATTTTATTATTATATGCAGTCGCAGCTTGCTTGTCATGATATACGGCAGAGAGTGCTATTGAGAATTCCCATTTCAATCAGCATCAAGGTCTAAATTTCCTACTAAAGCAGCTCAGAGTGAATTTTTAATGTGTGCCAGTAAGTAACGAAGTTGCAGCCCTGCCAGCCTGCTCAAATTGCCAACACATGAAGAGAATATCCTACTGATTCAGGTTCTGCAAAAGATACTTCCAAGTCTTTGCTTTCTTTCTCCCTAAATGAACCCAGTAAATCCCCAGATATAAGAGCTATTGGAGCAAGACAAAACCAAGAAGAATCTCCTAAATATATTGTCTATCAAGCTTGAGTTTTGCATCACTTCTGCTGCAGAGCTATGCTATGTGTCCTTAAAAGGACGAAACAGACACAAAAATTTGGCTTTTGCCCAGCACCCAGAGAAAGTCCAGTCTCAGGCAGTCCTAACATTTCACATAGTCCTGGCACTAGTGAACTAGGAATCTAAATCTTAAAGCACTTTTTTTATTAACTGGATGTGCAAGGGAGAGAGCCAAATTCAGCTTTTAAGGCTGGCTACACAGCAGCGTTCAATTTGTTATCATAGGCAAGAAGTCTGAACCAAACCACAGACACTCTGTGCAGAGTGAGCTGAGGTTTGCATCCAGCCCAAGAGCCAAATGCGCCAGAGGCTAATGGTGAGAGGAAAAGTGAGACTGACTTTGCTTCAAAACCTTTACTTTATTGAAAAACCCTGAAGTCACAGATTGGGCTCAGTAATTAATACACAGTTTGCCTGACTGCTATCTCTACAGTGAAGCACTCTCTGCACTCACTGCAGGAGGGGGGAGTCCTTTCCCAGGACAGGAGTCATGCAAGGCTGCCTGTGAGTCACTGGACATAAAAGTGCTTTAAGGGAGAGAAAAAGAGGAGAAATGGTCTGGTTTGAATTCTGAATCCTCTCTCAGTACTAGCAGATGACTGGCAGGCCTGTTGGCAAAGTGAATTTTGAGGACTGTTCAGCTCTTAGAGGCTGGCCAGGCCTTAAGATGCTGTCAGATGGTCTATGCTGACCTGTGAGCAAGTACAGAGCAATTTCTAAGCAACTTCATGAGAACTGAGGTTTTTTTCAATTTCCCCTAAAATGTCAGGAAAAAAAACAGTATCTTTCTTTGTACTTGGTTTTGAAACTTGGAGTTTCTGACTCCAGCAATAAAAACTTTTGTTATAAAAATCTAATCTCTACAGAAACTTTTAAATAATCCATCAGACTCTCCAAACCTTTTATCTCTCCTCTCTGCCAGTCAGCATGGAAACGTGGTTCATCAAAGCTACTGGGAAGACTTCACAGCTTGCTTCCACACTATTTAAAAACAACAATAGTTCTACAATTTCAGGAGTGGATTCCTAGCATTTCATACTTAAATACAGCAGTACCCTGCCAAGAGAAGAGTTGTTAGCCATTCCTTTTTGTCAAAGCTACTGCCCGTTATAAGTTACTGAAAGCAGCCTTGCAAGGTTGCTAAACCATAACTGCTTGGACTCAAATTTCTCAGGCTGTTTTGAAGAAATACTGCATTGTCCAAAAGGACCTTAAGAGATCTCGCTCCTATGCATGAGAGAGTCAGAAAATTTGGCCAGAGGCAAACACATAGCAAAGGAAGCCTTAAACACTGGTTTTGGGGGAACTAGTTCAGTCAAAAAATAACAAGAAAATGTAGCAATTAGCTGGTTGTACAATAGAAAGGGGTGAAATCTCTTTAATGTATGGAAGTGTAGTTACACAAAAAATAGGCCTTTTGCAGGCAATTTAGTTTCACTCAGATAGCAGCATCAGCCACAAAAATCTTGAGGAAGTGTAATACTGAAGATGAAAATGCAGCTATATACATCTGCACTTCAGAAACCACTAATGATGCTTATAAAAAGGGCAAAACAGTGTTGTGTGTGTGTGCCAATCTCTTTTTAAAATGAAAAAAAAAAAAAAATTGAAAAATCTTATGCAGGGAGCTTTAAAAAATGAGTTTGCCCAAGTTCATCACATAACCAGGTAATATCACTGTATGTTACAACCTGACACCTAATCTTGCAGAATCCTGTTTACTCGGGGCCTGGGACTAATAAATTCTCACTGCCTCTGTGTGTGCATGCCTTGTTAATCATCCTCTCCACAGGCAGAGGAAAGCTATCCTTTTCTGGATAAATCCAGCAAATCCCCTGATGGATGCTTTTTACCACTATTTTAACAGAGTCTCTTTAATGTGACAGATGCAACTTGAAGCTTCTTTCATGTTGGCATTTTAGTTTTCCCTTCCACCATCTAATAGGGTCTGATGAAATAAGCTGAGAAGCACAAACTGAATCTTTGAACCTACAGTGATGAACTGTTTCAAAGCTCTCTCAAAGCACACACCTGGGGTGCAAGATTAAGATCTTCTTTTGTAGTTCATTCCTACTTCCATACATCAATTCATGCCAATCATGCGGTGTGTACATGCAGTATAACTTGCTGAGTCCTGTCAAAGCAGATATCAATATCATAAAGAGTCTCCTAAAGGCAATGATACAGTATTGCCCAAAGAATAGTATGAAAAATCCATGTAGCACATTGCAGGAATTAAATCAGCAAATGATCAAGCATTATAAATGCATATTGTTGTCTTCTTAGTTTATACCGAGGGGGAAAAAAGCTTCATTCATTTGCACAAATATTTGGAAGAATTCTCAAACCAAGCCTCTTCATTGACAAAGTACAGATGCAGCAGGCCCAATCCTACATGTAGTCAAGCATGAACAGTCCAACTCTAAAAATAGACCTGCATAAATCATTCCTACCACTTTACAAATTTTATTCCTGTCCTGGAAATTGATGCAAAAGTCCAAATAGTTTTCTTTCACTCAGAAGGAAAGAAGGATGAATTTTCATTGTCCCCATGCAAAACAAAACTGTCTGTGAACCACCAGCTTGTATCAAAATAGTTGGCTAACTTTGACAAAGAGGCTGTTGGAGGATTCAATAGGAAATGACATTTCAGATTGCAATTTTTTAAAAGAAGACCTAAAGCCTTCAACATACCAGTCTTTGCTGTATTCCTATATGACTAGAAAAAACACTGGCCATAGTTTGTGAACATTAAAAATGTTTTCTAAATGTAATAATAAAGTAAACATTGTTCTTCTGAGCAGGTGAAAAAGACAAAACCTAAAAATAAGTCTTTCTGGGAAGACTGAGAATTTTGTAGGCCCTCAAGAACACATCCAAGACAAGTTTCAAAATAAGGATAGCTGATTCCCAGAATCATGGAAATGTTAGTGGTCACAAACGTGGAGATGAACAAGAAGAACTAGTTTTAGTGCAATAACCCAGGCATTCTGTAACTATGTATCCCTGTAATATAATATTGCTGTTGCTCGCTACAGGCCATGAGCCTTGTACTTAGTTTGCAGGTCCTCAGGACTGAGGGTTGTCAGTCTTCCTCTGTCTGAACTTTTCTTGACCTGCCCGCAGATTTAGTGGTGACAGCAATTTTGCCGGTTTATTGTACTTTGTTCATATAGTACAATCATAGCATTATTGTAGCAGTAGTAGTAGCAGTAAGTAGCAGTAACAAGCCCTTATTTTCTATACAGTGAGATATTTACGGCTCTAACATAGCGATGTAGTGTATAGAAATAGACACCTGGTACAACAGGAGAGGGCTTCAGAAACGTAGACACAGGATGTGGTGCAGAGGCATGGAGTGAGAAGAGGTAGGGCAGAGACTTGGCACTGAAACCCCATATGTATAAGAAACTTAGCAACAGTCAGTCAAAGAAATACCTGGAGCCAGACAAAATGACATTTAGGGGTAATAAACAGAACAAAGAATTTTGTAATGGGCACCATAAAAGGGTAAATTCAGTCATAACATGGAATTGCAGACCAATAAAGAAAGAGCAAAGGTGAAAAAGCATGTCAGCAAGCAAAGAAAAATAATCCCAGGTGAAACCTAGAGAAAAAAAAGAAAAAAAAAAGCACATAAACATCATATTCCTCCAAGTGAAGGACCCCAGATACTGGTGACTCACCACAGTATCCCACCACCAGGATGAAATTACCATCCTTAGACCCAGGAGGAACAAAGGAAGGATGTGTGTAACACCAGGAAAAGGGGTGCAACATGAAGAATTTAAGCTTAATTTCTCACCCATCCCACCCCCTCCCCGACAACAATTAGATCTGGGTTAACAATGATTAGACTCTTAATTACATTAACAATAAATTCTTGGCTTTATATAAGCTGTACTACCTCTCTGCCCATACACAAGATTTTTAAGCACAACAATTGCAAGTCAAGTTTTTTGTTCATTCAGGCATGTCATAAGCTTATGCAATAGCAAACTCAGGCAAAGGCGGTGACTGACTCTATTTTTATATAGAGAGACACACAATGCTGAATGCCTCCTGCCAGAGATAAACCTCTGAAGGCTGTAATAATAAAGTGTGCAGCAATGAGATACTGGAAGGAAAAAACAGACCTGGAAAATCAAAACATACAGTTGTGCAGGACAGCAAAGCAGCATGACCCCCTTGCTTACTTTTGCCTTTGACGATATCAGACATCCTGGATTTTAGGCATCCAGCAGCATCAGTCTTCACTTGTCCTTCCTGTCTCTCTGGGACTAGAGAAAGTCTCCAAGGCTCTTCCCCGGCTCTCCCTTCTCACACAGAAGCCCTCCCTGCACACCTTCCATCTAAACCTCCCCTTCTCACAGCAGCGACAGAGCTGTGTACGCATCATTGACAATAGCTTTGTGTATCTGACTTTGCTCTTCAGGACATAGTTTTCTGATCTAAAAAGCTACATTTAGGCAACAAAATTCTATTTATGTATTTCCTTCATTCCATTTTCATAGTAATATAACTTGTAAATCTGAAATACAGAGATTAACTTTGGAAAAAATAAGTTGCCATAAAAACATTTTTCCCAGACAAATTCATTCAAATGTAGGGAAGAACTGGGGAGAACGAAGAACAACCCACAGATAACTCCTTTAATTCCTAACCAAAACAACCTATTCCAGGATTATCCTGTCTGCACAGTCCCAAATTTAGTAGCAGTTAATCCACTGCAGTTGAGTCGCATCAGCTTCCATTTCTACTTTTGCTTACAACCTTTTTTTTAATAACACTTTTATTTGGTAGCCCAAACAGCACCACAGTCTAATTTGGCCTGTTCTTTGGATTTTCCTATCACATGTATCCTATATTTGCTATAGCACACTATCATTAATTAAAGCCTCTGTGGGAAACAGCTTCTAAGATGCATCCTGTACAAACCATTTCACCTTTGTTTGAATTGAACAATGATAACACCTAGAGTGGATATGCCCTGAAAATATGCCCTGCTGATAACTTAATGGATTTATCAAGTAATCATTGTGGACCATACAGAGTCTACATAATAGATATGGAAATGAGTAGAGGAAAAGAAGCAGAAGCTGTGTATTTTATATGTTCCATTTAAATTGTTAGATAAGTGATATTTAAATAGAAGCAGTTTTATTGTACAAAGTCATCAGCAGCTTGCTGTAGCTTTGGAAGCCTAGCAGATTCACACAAAATGCACTGCTGCAACAAATGATGGCAGGCATGTTCTCTCCAGTTCCAGAGCTGTTAAAGTCACACCACCTTCATCACCATATCATACTGTCTAACACCTTTCCTTTTCTCTTTGCTAGGTCAGTTGGAGTGCATAAGCTGCCTACTCTCTAGAGCAATTATCCCTTTAATGATATAATCAGGCCAAGAACTTGCTAATTATGTCTTTTTATTGTGGTCTTCCTCCATTTTGAAATTTATTTTTTCTCTCTCCTATATCCCCTTCCTTGTTTTCCTGAATATGGGATTCCCAAAACACCAGGCAAGAACCAGAAACCATAGAGGACAGAGCAAAGAAAATGAATAAGTTTGGAAAAAACTGTGGAATACAGTAGCGAGTACATTAAAATACTCATTGCATACAATGAAGACCACACCAAGAACATTAACTGAGAAGGAATGTTCAGTGTTTCCTGCTCTATAGGTCCACACACATCTCCAAAGCCTGGGGGGCCTTAACGGTTTCTTCTCTCTCCTCTTCACAAATTCTAAGCCTGAACACAGGCAATGAAACAATTTCCAGGAGCCTGTTGTAATCCATCACCCCACTGCTTCTTCTTTTTCATTTGTATACAGATAAAAGAGCTGCCAGAGGCCAAAAGATTCCTGCCTAGAGGGACTCTTGTCCAATATCTGCACAAGCTGGAAGTGTCATTCACCAACAAGATTGCTCTCCTGGGTTTCAGTGTATTTAGAGTACAGATATCACACAACATATTTGTTTAGCACAGAAGGTCAGTGCCACGCAGGCATGCACCAGACATGCACTTATGTTGCTTGCTGCTGCTATTTAAATATTTTGACTTGCCAAAATGTTGAGATGCTATTAAAATGTGCATGAAGCCCAAAATTACCTATATATATGTATATTAATCAGTATACTGAAGCAGTGTACTGAATGCATATTATCTGTGTTTGCTGTGTTTTCAGGATTTACTATCAAAATCTTTGATCAAAGTCTGAGCCATATATTCAGGCTAAAGAATTCAAATGAACATTGTAGACATGTCGTCTTTTATGAAGTCGCCAAACCATAGCAAGTCCACCACCCTCATTGCCAGGCTGTTTAAATGTTTGATTAGAGATTTGCTTCTTATTTTAATATTGAAATTGTCAAATTTCAGCTTCTAGCCACTGAATCTCATTATGTATTTGTCTTATAAGTTCCCTAATGTCTCTTTTCTGCCTTAGTATGTCACTTCTCAGCTTCCTCTGATAATATGAATTAACTGAGCTTCTCAGGCCTGTGTTCTGACCTCAGCATTATTTTTGTAGCCTCCTTTAATGCTCTTTAGCACTGCTAGTGTGCTTCATGCACTTCTTGGAATTACAGGAATCATTTAGTGGGGACTTTAAAATCCAGCAACATGATGTCACCACACCCTTTTCCAGCCAAGGACTTAGATTTCTTAGATCTATAGTAGTTCACTGAAAGCTTATATTGTAATTCTGCTCTTTGGTCGTCATAACCTTGGTTTGCATCCCTGCTCTCCAGAGTAATTCTTCGCTCTCCAGAGTAATTCTTCCCTCTCAGATGTATGTCAAGGACAGATGGTGGAAGGAGGGAGGTGAATATCCTCAAGTACAATGAAGACATTCTGGTGCTGATTCTCCAGCTTTTCAGCACTTGGGAGTCCCAGTCTTTGCAAGTAACAGAAAAATTCTGGAGGCAGGAAAACTTTCCCTTGGTTGAAGAGGAACAAGTTAGAGAACAATTAAGTAAACTTGGATACCCACAAGTCCATGGGGCCTGATGGGATGCACCCGTGAGTGCTGAGGGATCTAGCAGAAGTCATTGCTGGGCCGCTCTCCATCATCTTTAAAAGGTCCTGGAGAACAGGGGAGGTGCCTGAGGACTGGAGGAAAGTCAGTGTCACTCCAGCCTTCAAGAAGGGCAAAAAGGATGACCCGGGAAACTACAGGCCAGTCAGCCTCACCTCCATCCCTGGAAAGATGATGGAACAGCTTGTTCTGGGCGTCATCTCCAAGCATCTGGAGGAAAAGAAGGTTATCAGAAGTAGTCAACATGGATTCACCAAAGGGAAGTCATGTCTGACTAATCTGATAGCCTTCTATGATGGCGTGACTGGATGGGTGGATGAGGGGAGGGCAGTGGATGTTGTCTACCTTGACTTCAGCAAGGCTTTCGACACTGTCTCCCACATCATCCTCACAGACAAGCTTAGGAAGTGTGGGTTGGATGAATGGACAGTGGGGTGGAATGAACTGTGGCTGACAGATAGAGCTCAGAGGGTTGTGTTTAGTGGTGCAGGGTCCAGTTGGAGACCAGTAACAAGTGGTGTCCCTCAGGGGTCAGTACTGGGTCCAGTCCTGTTCAATATATTCATCAATGACCTGGATGAAGGGATGGAGTGTTCCATCAGCAAGTTTGCTGATGATACAAAACTGGGAGCGGTGGCTGACACGCTGGAAGGCTGTGCTGCCATACAGCGTGACCTGGACAGGCTGGAGAGTTGGGCAGAAAAAAACCTGATGAAATTCAACAAAGGCAAGTGTAGGGTACTGCTTCTGGGGAGGAATAACCCCATGCATCAGTACAGGTTGGGGGCTGACCTCCTGGAGAGCAGCGGTAAGGAAAGGGACCTGGGAGTCCTGGTGGACAACAGGATGACCATGAGACAGCAATGTGCCCTGGTGGCCAAGAAGGCCAATGGCATCCTGGGCTGCATCAAGAAGAGTGTGGCCAGCAGGTCGAGGGAGGTCATCCTCCCCCTCTACTCTGCCCTGGTGAGGCTGCATCTGGAGTACTGTGTCCAGTTCGGGGCTCCCCGGTTCAAGAAGGACAGGGAACTGCTGGATAGGGTCCAGCAAAGGGCTACAAAGATGATAAGGGGATTGGAACATCTTCCTTATGAGGAAAGGCTCAGGGACTTGGGTCTTTTTAGTCTAGAAAAAAGAAGACTGAGTGGGGATCTTATCAATACTTACATATACTTAAGGGGAGGGTGCCAGGTAGATGAGAATAGTCTTTTTTCAGTGGTGCCCAGTGATAGGACAAGAGGTAACGGGCACAAACTTGAGCATAGGAAGTTCCGTCTTATCATGAAGAGGAACTTCTTTCCTTTGAGGGTGGCAGAGCACTGGAACAGGCTGCCCAGAGAGGTTGTGGAGTCTCCCACTCTGGAGACATTCAAAACCCGCCTGGATGCCATCCTGTGCAACCTGCTGTAGGTGTCCCTGCTGTGACAGGGGGGTTGGAAGCTCTTCTTGAAGAGCTCAAAGTTAGCCCTCCTGATGTCTAAGGTTTCAACCCTACTTGTCATTTTGTGCATACTGCACTTAATCCTGAACTCTATCTTCTCATGATCACTGCAGCCAAGCCTGCCCCAACCTTAACATCCTCTACCAGTCCCTCTTTTTTTGTCAGTACTAGAATGAACAGTGCCTTCGTATAGGTGTGGTCCCATCACACCTCTTTATTACAGACTGTTTTCTGGAGTCTGGAGAGTTCAACGTGTCTGAAAATTTGCTAGCCAAACAGAATTTTAGATGCATGCATTAAATCCCATGGCATTTCTTGCAGAAGCTTCCAACTTGCCACACTCCGAACATAGAAATGGTACAGATAGATACTGCTGTGATCAGTTGAACTGGAACAGATACTGGTAAAGGATACATATATTTAGGTAACAATAAAATGAACAAACAAGCAAACAAAAGAAACAAGATCCCAGCACAAAGTAATATAGGAAGTTTGCACCACAAGAAGTGTATTTGAATCTTGATCTAATCATTGTCATGCCCAATGGAAGCAGATTAATTTAACTGTATGAAACTGCAAAGTCTAGAGGTAAATGCTGGTCCAAAAGGATAGAGAATAGTTACAGCCACACACAAATTTGACTAGTACTGTTGTAACTCATCCTACTAAAGCAAACACCCAGTTGATATTGTGAGTGACAAAGTTAAAAAAAAAAATCACTAGTATTTTTTGTAATTTAGCAGTGGTAGATGCAGTCTTATTTCAGTAGGCAATTCACTGTGTTGCAATCCTTTTACAGAAAGCTATTAGACTGGAAGTACTATGGAATAGACATTTAACTGCTAATTTCCAGACCCGTGGAACATTTTAAGGCACTAGTTAATATGTCTAGTGAAAAATGAGTTGGAGGTATTTTAATCCCTCCTTACTTATAGCAAGAGTATGTCAGCAAAACAGTGCATTTGAAGCAGGGTCTTTGCAACATCAATCCATGAACCCAGACTCTGCCACTGTCTCTTTAGGCACTGCTACCCAAAACCCTGCAATATCCTGTCCATACCACACCTCAGGCTGTCATTGCCACCCCTCTCCCACAACACACAGGAATTACTGGGTTCTGTGCTTTCATGTTGCTCAGTGAAGAGGAAAATCAAATTGTAACTGCTCAGCAGTCAAAATCTGTGATGGAGGAATGATCTGGCATGCAGCGCAAGAAGGGGTTAAAGTAGCTGGAAGCAGGGATGCCAGGGACAGATCAAGTCCTCCCAGTTCAGTGAAGTTTCCCTGGGTGATGAGATAAGAAACACCTCCACACTGTCTTGTAGCCATCCAGGAATGGGAGCGCTCAGGGGCCCAAGATCAGGGGTTGCCGCTGGGCAGCAGAGCTGGGCTGGGGTATGGACCCAGGGCCAGGCTGAGATGCCCCATGCAGCTGCTCTTCGGATGGGGGCTCATGCAAGTGGATGTAAGGCATCATCTCTCAAAGCATCTTTGCATACTCAAAGTAGAACTGTGTATTGTCATAGGACTCTGCCTAATGCATTGTTCATTCAACTTTTCTTTTCTATTTAAGCACAAATACATCTCTAATTCACCTCAAGGAGAACCATAAAAATTTCTTAACACTCGGAAATTGGGAACTGGAGGATTAGAAAAGCTAAATAGATTTTTGTTCCTGTTAACAACATAAAAACTTATGCCTAATTTAATTCTAGATCTCTCTCTTCCCTTCCTAGTCCCCGTCCCTGGCAAAAATGAAATTTCTTTCACTAAACTTAACCTGCCTTTTGTGATATTTTGTAGTATTTACTCCCAACATCATGTATTTTTAGGCAAGTATGAGACATCTCTTGAAGAAAAATCTAAGGAAATCTCAGCCTTTTGATGAACCTCTGCGATTCTTTGTAGCATGTTTGTCAGCACCTCTTAAACCATCAGCATCTGTCTCCTTTGAAGACGTATTTCCTGATGGCGGAATATTTCTAGCCCTGGCCACTCTGTGGCATTAGACTTAATTATCTCCTTTAAGGACTGCTCCTCAGCAGTCATACACCACATTTCCTCTGCAAAGCTGGCAGCTAAAGATGTGCTTTCTCATATAAGATCTAATCCTGAGTTTAGGTGAACTGCACATTTTCCAAACGCTCAGTTCCTGTGTCCCCCTCTACCGAGCCTCCTACAGTTTGTATTCAAATTTCAAGTTTTCTTTTGCAACTTATTGGGGGTTTGGTTTTAGCAATTCTACTTGCCACTGAACATAAGCAGTTTCTGAACAACTTTATGTGACGTTTAAACTGGTGGCCTCCAGTCTCAGCCACACCACAGTGAAAGGATGGCAGCAATCCTTTTCTGAGAAATGCATTTCTCCTCAGCTAAGTTCGGCCCTTACTGAAGTCCTAAGCAAAGTGTACCTAGCTGGTAAAACTACTCAAAGGGAGTAATAAGTCTAAGTAAGCAGGACTGCATCAATGAATGTGTCTCACAGCTGACAGATTTCACATTACCATAAGAAAGAAGCTAGCTCCATACATTTCAGTCAGCAAGAATTTATAGAGGTCTTTGCCTTCTGTTCATGAAGATCTGTGATGACTGAGTTTCACTCAAGGTGTGTTGAAATTCTACACAAAGCTACAAAACACTGTTGATTTTTCCACTAGCTAAGCAAAAATATCCTTTTCTCCTGCTAGAGTTTTAACTCTCATTACAAATTTGACTGATTTACACCAGCCCTGTTACGCTTTGAAAAGGCTTCTTGCACTTTATCAGCAGGTGGTGTTTTCAGATACTGCTTCAACAAAGACAGTCATCACTAAATGGAGGAGCACACTACATTTTGTGTTCATAAATGGTAATAACAGACAGCAATAAAATTGCAAACAAAACTTTCTTTGCCATCCATTTGAGCAATTAAAGCCTAGCAAAATCCAAGTGAAAAGAGAAGAGGAGAAGAGGAGGCTGAGGGGAGACCTTATCACCCTCTACAACTACCTGAAAGGAGGTTGTAGAGAGGTGGGGGCTGACCTCTTCTCCCTGGTGACAAGTGATAGGACAAGAGGAAATGGGTTTAAGTTATGCCAGGGGAGGTTTAGACTGGATATTAGGAAACACTTTTTCACTGAAAGGGTT
Organism: Pluvialis apricaria; assembly: GCA_017639485.1. NCBI lineage: Eukaryota > Metazoa > Chordata > Aves > Charadriiformes > Charadriidae > Pluvialis > Pluvialis apricaria. The sequence goes on along the minus strand of CM030044.1, from coordinate 51,046,572 downwards.
ATTAAATATAGGAATAGGCTGTCAAGGGAGGTGGTGGATTCACCATCTCTGGAGGTGTTTAAAAAAAGGGTAAATGTGGTACTTAGGGACATGGTTTAGAAGTGGGGTTTGTCAGGGTAGGTTAATGGTTGGACTTGATGATCTTAAAGGTCCCTTCCAACCTCAGCGATTCTATGATTCTATGATTCTATGAAAAGTTGTTCTTCCAAGCAACAAGACATAGTTTAAAGGAAGCTGGGGGAAAATCCTTTGGCTACACACTTTCAAAAGCCAACTTCCAAAACAAGATCTGAATAAAACATTAGATATATATTATTTAAAACGCTAAAATCCTAGAAACAGAAAGTTGTTCTGGAACACAGCAGTTCAAAAATACAATGAATCATGACAGTGAGCTGACTTGGTGGTAAACACACACACACAATCTACACAAATCAAACAGCACCAATTTCTGTAAAATCCATCTACCAGCTAAATATACCTTATAAAGAGTGAAATGTATACGGTCCATGAAAGTCACAGCCATCTTAAATCAAGCTCACTCACCTTCATTTCACTCCTTAGTGCTTAGACTTACGTGGGAGGAATCGTGATTTTTGAAGGACATCGTTATTATCCTTGTGCAAAGAAATGGGAAAAGCTTTTAAAAAATTGTTTTAAAAAAATCCTGAACATGGTCTCTCCATTAGGCTTGATTACACAACTTAAGTTATGGGAAGGTCTACATAAAAAGCATTGATACTGTTGTCTTGTAGTTAGAATTTTAGCCATTTTCATTAACAATAGAGTTAGCTTTACAGCTGTTAGCATTAAAGTTAGTTAGGCCTGTTAACTATTGGCATTAGCTGAACTTCTGATATAGGATCTTGTGTACGACTGTTTTGTTATGTACTTGGCCAGATGGTTGGCCTTGGGAATGTTTCGTCACAAGTGTCTGCGCTAATTAACAGAGGAACTTTCTGAGACGTTCTCATGGATAACGAGGATTCTATCCTTGGGTTGTATGAGAAAGAACACCTAGTCAAGGAAAGTAAGTGTTGTCTTCCTTTGAAGTAAAACATCCTGGAGCAGATGAGCATAGGAATCTTGAGGGTGCCACTAATCTACTATGTTTTGAAAGGCCTAGCCAACTTGGCAGAAAAGTGAAAATTCTGGGTGTCCTAAACTGAACTACCTTCATTATAATACTGAAAATCACACCCATAGGCCAAGACGACCCTTGCCCATGTGAAGACCCTTCCCTTGCGCAGGCGCAGTAACTGAGGAGGATGACATAAACAATATTATGATCATACGTAGGTTACTAACCAATCCTTGTAACTGGGAGTGTGCTACCTTGTAACTTCTGTGTGTAAATATGACAAGAAAGCTGGCATGAGGTGTGCACTATTTGTGAAAATATTCCACTGTCTCCTCTATATAGTCTCTGTGTTTTGGGAGAATTGGGACTTGGACCTCTTTTGCAGGTAACAAAACAAAAGAGAACTTTGATCTCATATCAGCAGCTCCAGCAGGCAGTCTAATCCAGACGGTACAAATACAAATTAAATACTAGACAGCATAAAGTGAGCATAGCACAAAACTTACAGGGGGAGGGGGGGGATCAGTCCGTTCTATGGACAATGGAACTAATGTTATTCAGAAGTCACTACAAAGAATGAAGAGTTTAAAATAGTGGGCCATTAAAGCAGTCTGTGATTACCTGAAACGGCTACATGCTATTTAGTTTATCATTGCTAAGTGTTAATGGTGGAGAATAAAATAGATTGGTATGCACCAGCCCGTGTCTTACTTTTATTATTATGCTCCGGGGTACTGTTGTATGAGGAAAAGTAACATGGTGGTTTGGTCCATTCAGGAGACAGAGGTTCAAGTGAATACCAACACCGTAAAATACCAATAACAATACCAATACTATAAAATACCTATAACAATACCCATACCATACAATGTAATACATTCAATGCAACACAATGCAATACATACAAGAAAATAAATACCATACAAAACACGATACCATACAAAACACAATGGAAAACAATACAATACCTGCAATACCATACAATACATGTTAATACTATACAATGTATGCAATACCGTACAGCACAACACTGTACAACGTATGCAATACCATGCCATACAACACAATTCAATACATGCAATACCATGCCATACAACACCGTACAATCCAATACAATAAATATATCATATTGTACAATGCATACTGTGCAATACAGAATTCAATAAAATAAATAACATGCAATACCATACATACGATACAATTCACAATACATACAATATCATAAAATACCATGCCATGCAATACATACAATGCAGTAAATATCATACCATCCAATACACTGCAAAATACAATACAGGCAGTATAATAAAACATACAATACAATAACAAAATTCCACACAGTACATACCATACCATACAATAGAACACAAAATGCAATACGCACTCTTCAATAAATACCAAACCATACCATAGAATACATTACATTAAAGACAACACATAAAATAAAATGCAATACATAAAATGCAATACATAAAATGCAGTACAAAACACAGTATAAAATACAATAGAAAACATACAATACACACCATATCATACCATACAATATGAAATACAATACAGACAATACAATACCATACACACAAGACCACGCACAAAATACGAGACACTGCACACACTAAATACAATTCACACAATACAAAACACTGTACAATACAGAATTCAATTCAATACAAATTACAGTACATACAATGCATTACATACAATCCAATGAATAAAATACCATACCCTACAATACATACCATACAATACAAAATACAACACAATACATATCATACCACACAATATATAATACATACTTTACAATAAATACCATAGCATGCCATACAAAACATGCAATATGATACAATACAAAATATAATACAAAACACAAGACACACAACATAATACATACAACACAATAAATACCATACCATACAACACAACACCCACAACACATGCATTATAAAGCAATAGAAAATAGGCCTGCAAAACATACCATAGAAAATCTAACACATACAATACATCACACACAGTATGTTAAATACCATACTATATTCTACACACAATACATACAATACAAAAGACAATGCAATACAAAATACAACACATTACGTACAACACATATAAAACAATAAATACCATACCATCCAATATCTACAATGCATACCATACCGTACAATATCAAATACCATACAATGCATACAATGCATGCCATAAGGTACAATATAAAATGCCATACCATGCAAACAGTGCATACCATACTGTACATACAATATGTACAATACAATACAGAATGCAATAAATACAACACAATACAAACAATACAATACATACCACACCATACATACCAAACACCAATACACTAGACAATACAAAAACCAATGCACAGTACAAAACAATACAACACAATACAATAAATACCATACCATACCATAAACCACAAAAGATACAATACAAAATACCATACAAAATATCATGCCTAGTACCATACCAAATACAAAACGCCATACTAAATACAAAATACTGTATCAAATACAAAATACCATACCATACATTACAAACCATAGAATACAAAATGTATTACAACACAAAATACATTACAATACAAATACATGGAATCATTTAGGTTGAAAAAGACCCTTAAGATCATCAAGTACAACCATACACCAAACACTGACAAGTCTAACACTAAACCATGTCCCTAAACGCCACATCTACACATCTTTTAAGCACCTCCAGGGATGGTGACTTAACCACTTCCCTGGGCAGCCTGTTCCCATTCTGTGGAGAAATTTTTCCTAATATCCATTCTAAACCTCCCCTGGCACAACTTGAGGCCATTTCCTCTTGTCTTATCACTTGTTACTTGGGAGAAGAGACTGACACCCACCTCACTACAGCCTCCTTTCAGGCAGTTGTCGAGAGCAATATAGTCCCTCCTGAGCCTCCTTTTCTCCAGATTAAGGAACTGCCATTACCTCAGCCACTCCTTATAAGACTTGTTCTCTAGACCCCTCTCCAGCATCGTTGCTCTTCTTTGGACATGCTCCAGAACCTCTGTGTCTTTCTTGCAGTGAGCGGCGCAAAACTGAACACGTTATTTGAGGTGCAGCCTCATCAGTGCCGAGAACAAGGGGACAATCACTTCCCTAGACCTGCTGACCACACTATTCCTGATCCAGGCCAGGATGCTATTGGCCTTCTTGGTCACCTGGGCACACTGCTGGCTCATATTCAGCCGGCTGTCGACCAACATCCCCAGGTCCTTTTCTGCTGGGCACCTTTCCAGCCACTCTTCCCCAATTCTGTATTGCTGCCTGGGGTTGTTGTGACCCAAGTGCAGGACCTGGCACTTGGCCTTATTGAACCGCATACAATTGAATCTCATACAATACAATACAAACAATAAGACAGTACAATACATATAGTACGATAGCATACCATACAATACATACAATGCAATACAAAATACAGTACAAAATAGAACAATACAAAACACAATACGTACATGATACATACCATACTATACGATACACACAATATAAAACAATAAAATACCCACAATACCCACAATACCCCAACATACCATACATACATACCATACAATACAACACAACACAGACCATACAATCCTATAACAAAACACACCATTCCATATATACCGTACCATGCATGCCAAACAATACCATGTGTGCCAAACAATACCATATCATACCCTAATACCATACCACCAATACCATACCCCCAATATCATACTATACATATCATACAATACAAAATACACCATAACATACAAAATTAAACACCTTACATACCATACTATACATACAATAAATGCAATGCAAAATGTAACATAACACTAAATGTAACATAACACTAAATGTAACATAACACATACAACACCAGAACCCTTACCATACCAGAACCCATACCATAACATATACCATACCCAATCCCATACCATACCCGATGCCATACCATGCACACAATACAAAATATAATACAATACCTACAATACAAACCATACCATACCTACAATACAAAATACAATACAAAATACAATACCATATAAAATAAAGTACAAAACCATACCATACAAAATACAATACTATACAATACATACCATACAATGCAATATATACCATACCACGCTAACTTATACAATACAAAATGCCATACATGCCATACAAAATACAGTATCATACAATAAAATGCCATACCATACTATAAATATAACACACAATACAAAATACAGTACACAATGCACAACATACCAATCAATACTCACCATACCAAGCAATACAGTACAATACACTACATTCTCCTAGTTGCCTATAGAATACCTCATCAGTCCTAACATCCTGGCTGGACAATCAGTAGTAGACCTCCCACTACTACATCTGTTTTGTTTCCCATCCCCCTAATCCTCCCCCAGTGGCTCTCAGCCACAGCATCCCTAACTGTAAGGACTTTACAGTCAAACATCTCCTTTATATATGGTGCTAGGCCACCTCACCTGCCCTGCCTGTCCCTCCTGAACAGCCTGTAGCCATCCATGCCAGCACTCCAGTTGTGGGACTCATGCCACCAAGTCTCGCCAGTGATACCAGTGATACTGTAACTCTGGGAACTGACCAGGGCTTCCAGTTCATCCTGTTTTTTTTCTGATACTGCCTGCCTTGGTGCACAAGCATTTCAGATGTGCTCCTGAGTCCTCCATGCTCCCAGGAGCAGGATAAATGTTCCCACCAGCATTGCCACTCTCAGGCGATGCCATGCCAACCCTCGTCTCACCTTCAGCTTTCCTGTGGGTATCCCCTTCCCCCATCAATTCTAGCTTAAAGCCCTCTTGATCAGTCCAACCAACCTACATTCAAAGATAACCACCAGACCCATCAGGACCCAGCATACCATGTCCCTCGAAGGCTCTTCCATGGTTTAAAACCCCAAAATTTTGGCAGAGGCACCAGTCCAGGAGCCACATGTTGGTGTCTTGGGCTTGCCTATTTCTTCTAAAGCCTCTCCCCTTGGAGAGGAGAGGATTGAGGTAAACGCTACCTGTGCTCCTGAACTTTTTAGTCTTCTTCCCAGGGCTCTGAAATCTCTTTGGACTGACCTTGGACCCCTTGTGGTGACCTCATTAATACTCGTGTGAAAGAGGTGGGTAATCATCTGAAGGCTGTACTAAGCTCCTCAGTCATCTGCTGACATCCCTGCTTCGAGCCCCAGGGAAGCAGCAAACTGCCCTGAAAAGCAGCTCTGGTCTGCATATGGGTGCCTCCTTTCCGCTTCCACTGGAGTCACTGATGACCATAACTTGCCATTGTTTCTTCTTGGCACTGGTCTTAATGAAGCTCTTTAGGCATGGGATTGGTCGATCTGACCTTGGCAAGGGTGCTTGCATAGGTTCCTCCCCTTATATCTCATTATACACTTTATCTACCATACCCAGGGCCTCCTCCTGATTCTGTAAAGGTATCTGAGAGGGTGAGGAGGGGTCGTCCCTACAGCTTTGTGTAGTAACATGCTGCTACCCTTCCCTATTCCTCCTTTGTGCCTTCCTCTTGGAACAAAAACTGATCCTGGACCTGCCACGCTGGTAGAGGCCATGCTGAGCTGGCTTGCACGTACCAGAGACTGCACAGCACAGCTCCATTGCTCCACCTCCCTCTTGGACGCTCCTCAGTCCGCCCACCTCCTCCCACAGCCTGGCCACCAGGCAGAGCCCTTCGTCCACCTGGGCACACCCCACACAGGCTCGTTTGCTGCCACCCTCCACCCGCGGGAAGAGCCCTGCACAAACTCCGCAGTCTGACTGCTGGGCCAGCCGCCATCGGCTGGGACAGGTGTTCTGGCAGTGTGGCTGCAGGGGCCCTGCTGGGTGCCAGCAGCTCCAGGGCACCGGGAAAGCAGCTTTTTCCTGCTGCCACCACCGCGTCCATTAGCATCAACCGTGTCCATAGTTTTGGCCTGCTTCAAGCTCAGGGCTCGGGGCCTGCCCCCTGTTTTGCCCTCATCTCTTCAGCCTGGGGGGAGGCCTTGCACGTCCAGCACTGCTGCTGGCAGGCCTTGTCCTGCCTCTGGTGCCCGTTCCAAAGTGTTGAGCCTGCTTTCTGTTGCCTCTGTAAAAAAAAAACCAGCAATCATAAGCCTGAGATACCTGGTAACACTTAGAGAGCCCCTGATGCTTTATTCCTGTACCCGGCTTCTTAATTTACCAGTGCTGTGCTATGACACTATGGGAACGATGCCTGGCAAAATGGGATTCACACTCTAGAACACGCAGTTCTATTCAATTAGATAGTAACCAGCAAGTTTGGATTAGAGTTGAGGCAAATTAAAGCTTTGTTTCTTAAACATAAAAAGGACTTGTGCTTCAGGTTCAAGGACCATGCTAAACAGGTGCAGACCACCCTTTTCTCTTTATCCTCCTCCATTTCAGACTCACTCTCTCTATTCTTCCTGTACTACAGGAAGTCTTTTATTAGATGTTACTCTTCAATAACACAGGCTGACTAGCGAGAGGGGACAGAAGAAAAGCTTATATAGTTTAGGGGCTCATGTGTTTTCTTGAAGGAAAGCAGACACTGATTTCTTCACCAAAGAATATAAACACATTTTCCAGTTAAAAACCTGTGTAGCCAGATGAAAAAAAGTCCCACAGAAGCAATCCTAAGGTCAGGAATCAGGCTTCTGCCATTTTCAGAGAAGGGGTCTGACCATAAGATTACAGTCAACTCCTCCTATTTTCACATCCTCTTTCAATGCAAATTTGAACTTGCAGCCCAAGTTGGGCATAATGCTCCTATTTCTTGTGCGAGTGTTCCAGGCATTATAGTGCCATGGGAAAGGAGTGTAAGCAGCACCATCTTTGACAGATTTTAAAGAGCAGCAACTTCTTTATAAAAGCAGAAAGAAAAAAAGAATAAAAAAGAAAGAACAGAAAGCAGACCTATCCCCATGACTGACTTTTCTGGAACTTTCTGAGGACACGAAAGGCATAGGTTACTAGGCACCGTGAAGAACGCTTACCTTTCACCCTTTTAATCTGCTTACATGTGCAGTTTTTGCCCTCCAAACAACAAAAAGTGTCCTTAGGGGAGACAAAAAGAACTTTGAAAGTGAAGTCCTCCCATCTAGATTTGTTGCCAGGTGGGTTTCAGCTGTATGCAGGCTCAACGTAGCAAATGAGGTTCTCCAGTGACTTTAATCAACACAAATGGTAAGAAAAGTTGGCTTCTACCAGCTCATTAACTAAGAGAATACTTAATATGTCATTCAGGTTCTGAGGCAGTCACTAGAATTTTCATGCATTTTTGACGCAAGCGGTTCAATTACAATCCTTTAGCACAGTCTTGTACCAGACCAATTGAACTGTAAGGGAGGTCACCACTGACTGTAAGCTGGCCAGCTTTATTCCAATTTACAAGAAAGGTGTGAGGGAAGACCCAGGAAACTACAGACCTGGTAGTCTAACCTCTAACCTGGAAAATGGTGGAAAAGATCCTACTGGGTGCTACTGAAAGGCATTTCAAGGCCAATGCAATCATCAGGCACAGTCAACACAATACAATGCATACCGTACCATACAATACATGCCATACAATACAACACATGCAATGAAATACAAAATACAATACCATATAAAATATAATGCAGTATGTAAAATACAACACAATACAATGCAATATATACAATAAAAACAATAAAAAATGCCCTACAAGTGCAATACAATAAATAGCATACAATACAAACCGTACAATGTGATACATACAATACAATACATATAATAAAATAAAAAATACAATACAATAAATACCATACCATACCATACCATACCATACCATACCATACCATACCGTACCATACCATACAATATACAGTAAAATACTATGCAAATTTTGTGGGATGTATTTGATATACTTAAATTAAAAATTGTATATAAACATTGAGAACCTATTGCATTTATTTCCATGGGATTTGTGTTATACAGGCCTGAAAACCAGTACGTTAATAGTCTGTATAACAATCAGAAAATATCAAAGCATAGTACTGTATTATATAAAATAACTGAAAAGATGATAAAATGCAATGAGGGCTATTGTAGCAGAACAGTGTTCCTTTCTCTGGGCCTCGTTCCCTTTAAGGATTTAGAAACACTAGATGTGGTTTAGAGGACAACAAAAGTGAAATAATAAACTCTTAGGGGGTGATACATGACTTAAAATCACACAATAAAATACAAGTCAACACTATACATATCAACAGCCAATACGTGTGCACAAAGTATTTAGTTCCCATTCTCAAAAAAAGTCTTGGTAACACAAGTTTTTTTAAAAGCCTGGTTGTTTAAAATGAGAACAAACAAATGTAAAAAATATTTATGTAAGCCAAACTATGCTGAACAAGAGGCAGTAACAGTTTGACAACATACGTGGCCTATAAATGTTGTGTGGGGCTGGAAGGAATTATTTGTATTTTCTCATTTTCTGTAAGAATAATGAGATTACTTTAAAAAAGAATTTTTTTAGTTTCTTTCATTGAATAACATTTGTAGCAGTGAAAAAAAACATTAATTTCAGAAAGGAAAACAATGCTGATTTGCTGGTATAGAAAGGCTGTAGAATGGAATCATTCCGGTTGGCTGGGACCTTCAATGATTATCTAGTCCAACAGCCTGATCGCTCCATGGCTCACCAACAGTTAAAGCGTCTTATGAAGGACATTGTCCAAATGAGTCTTTTTAAGGCACTGACAGGCATGGAGTGTTGACCACCTCTCTAGGGATCCTGTTCCAGCGTCTGACCACCTTCTTGCTAAAGAAAGGTTTCCTAATATCTAGTCTGAACCTCACAGCTTTGAACTATTCCCATTAGTTCTGTCACTGGATCCCAGGGAGAAGAGATCAGCACCTCCCTCTCCTCTTCCCCTTCTCAGGAAGCTGTAGAGAGCCATAAGGTCGCCCCTCAGCCTTCTCTCCAAACTAGGCAAGACCCGTGTCCTCAGCCACTTGGCATCCATCTGCCAAGCAGCTGCTAAAAACAGGTCCTTTCTAAGCAGAGTGCCAAGGCTGGATCTGGAAGAGTGGGAAGAAAGCCTGTGCTCGAAGGCAGCAGCATGGTCACCTTTCCCTGGCTGCTTTCCAGCCGGGCACCCCACCGCGCGTGCTGGTGCCTGGCATTGTCCCTCCCCAGGTGCAGGACTTTACTCTTCCCCTGTTGAACTTCTTGGGGCTACTGCCTTGGCAGGGTAGGACCCTGGGCTGATGCAGGGAGCAGCACCAAGTCGTGACTCCACACAAGAGGAGGGATTTGGGCACTGCTGTAGTGAGGCTGCATCGGGCAGTGCAGGCTGGTAGGAGAGCAGAGTCTCAGGACATGGGGGCAGGGGGTGCAATGAGGAGGAGAAGAGGCCATAGGTGATGAGCGGTGGGTTACGGGCTGGCCCTGGAGAGCCCCCGGCTGGAAGCACCTGCCCTGGGACCAGCTGCAGAGATGCAGACCTGGAGCTGGGCAGCACTTGCTGTCTGAGGGAACAACGAAACAGTAGCTGGCACGTGTAGAAGGACCCCTCAATGTTAACATCCCACCCTTCCCAGCAAAATGCAAAAAAGAGTGAGAATAGCAATGCCGCCTGCACTGTTAGTAATACTGAGACTTTTTCTGTAGTTTTCATTTATTTATTTATTTGGACAATTGGATCTGGGGGGCTGGCAGCCCTTGAAGGCTGGTGCATGCCCCAGCTGGATGGCCCAGTCCTGGTTTGGCCATCCCCCCAGGCACCTTCCAGGGCCACTGACGTGGTGCTGGCCTCTTCTTGGCTGGAGAGTCCTTGGAGCTTCTGGTCCTCCTCTTTGTGGGTCGATGTGGCCCCTGAGAGAAACCTTTGCTGCCCCAGCTGGAAGTGGAGGGCCCAGGCACAGCCTCCCCTGGTTCCTCCTGGGGCTTTTCTTACTCCATGGGGATGGCAGCAGGAGCAGAGGGGTGGCTACCGTGGCCCCCACCAAAGGCAGATGAGGTGCTGGGAGGTTGTCTGTGTTGGATCTTGCAGGGCTGCTGGATGGGGCTGGGCCACAAGTGGGAGATCCTTCTTGGGAGGCAGCAGGACAAGGGACACCCACGGGGCTGCCCTCTTGCCCTCCAACAGCACGGGCATCCTGCTGTCCCAGCAGCTGACAGGCCTCTCTCTTATGCTGTTGCACAGCGACATGAGCACACTGTTGCATGAATGTTTCCATGCGATTTGCCACCAGCATCTGGCCTAGCTCCTCTGTTTCTATCCCATCATTGGTCAGGGTGGATGTGATCATGTCCTCCACCATGGCTGCCTCCAACACCCTGTTGCCAAACAACTCCTCCAGCTCCTGATGGACCCAGGACTGCAGGGTCTGTAAGAGTGTTGGGTGGTTTTGGAAGGAGTTCATCCAGGTTGGGAGCTGGAGGCCGCCCACAGGACACCTGGACACTCCTTCTGCAGCCTGATGTTGGGGTGCTCCAGGGTGATGGATATTGTGGGCGGCTGGGTGTCTGGGAGCTCCTCCTGCCTGGCGGATGATGACTGATGGTGTCATGGGTGGTGTGATGACATGCTCCATGTAGTCATTGTCTGCTCGCACCAAGTGCAAGATGGAAATGATCCTCCTCTTGCAGAGCACTCGGGCTTGCTCTTAGCCCACCGCAGGATGCACGGGTAACAGAAGCGGTGGAGGCAGGGCATCACAAAGCTGACCTCCTCCAAGCTGCCCAGGCAGATGGGACAGCAGTCCTCCAGCTCTGCGGCCATGTTCTCCATGTTCTGCGATGGGCTGGGGGCAGCAGGAGATGTCGAGCAGCTCCCTATCACTGGTGCTGGAGCAGCCGGTGTCGCACTAGAAAAGGAAGAGAGGCCATGGTCATTGTCTGTCCCAAGGAGGGGTGGAAGAAATACCCAGGTCCCTCAAGAAGGAAACCCTCCCAGCTCCCCAAGGTGAGGTTTCCCCTCCCAGCTCACCTCTGCTGCTGTGAGCGCTCCTCCTGGGTGCCCCGGCTGCCTGAACCTGGCACGGCCGGGGAAAATCTTCTGATGGCTCTGGGGTCGGGCACGGAGAGCTGCAACCAGCAACTCCCCGAACACACCACCAGCACCAAAGGCCTCTGTCACCACTCCAACCTTGCAAACTGCTCAGCTGGAGTGCTGGCACCAGCCAGCTGGGTAAGACTTACCCCCAGATATAAGCAGCGAGGGATGTCAGGTCAGATACCATGCCTACCATACCCTATGATAACTACCATACAATTGTATACTATACGCACAATACCGTACCGTACATACCATACAAGACAAAATATGTCATACCATACAAAACACTATACATACCATATCATATACATACAATAAATGCAATGCAAAATGCAACACAACACTAAATGTAATGCAACACATACAACACAATACCGTACCGTACCCAATGCCATACCAAACACACAATATGAAATATCATACAATGCCATGCATACCATACGTACAAACCATATGCACATACCACAGAAACCATACCACACATACAATATGTACAATAGAAACCATACCATACAAACCATACCATACAAACAATACAAACTATTCCATACGTACAGTACATACCATAAAAAACATACTAAACCACACAATACATAAAATATATTAAAAAATACAAACCGAGACAAAATGCAACACAATACAAAACTAACAGTATAATACAGCACAGAATCACAGAGTCACAGAATGGTCAGGGTTGGAAGGGACCTCTGGAGATCATCTAAGTCCAACCCCCCTGCCACCGCAGGGACACCTACAGCAGTTGCACAGGATGGCGTCCACGCAGGTTTAGAATGTCTCCAGTGTGGGAGACTCCACAACCTCTCTGGGCAGCCCGTGCCAGTGCTCTGCCACCCTCAAAGGAAAGAAGTTCCTCCTCATGTTAAGATGGAACTTCCTGTGTTCAAGTTTGTGCCCAATACCTCTTGATACAATACAATAAAAACCGTAGCATATAAACAATAAAAAATACTATACAAAATACAATACATACAATGCAATACGAACACTACAGTACAAAAATACAATACAAAATACAATACATACAATACAGCCTATAACCCTCTATCCCAGAACTGTAGTGTACGATACTACAGTATAAACCAAACCAATTAAAGTACAATACAAGCCATACAATATAAGCCATACAATACATAAAACACAACTCAAAATACAATACAATTCAAAATACAATACAAAATACAGTACAAAATACAGTACAATAGAAAAATCCATTACATTACAAAATACATTACAATACAAAATTAATTAGAAGACATACAGTACAACAAATAACATACCATAGAATACATACAATACAAAAAATGCAAAACATAAAAGAAAATAGATAAACTACAATATATAAAATACAATACAAAAGAAAATACATACAATGCGATAAAAAATGCCACACAAAATAAAGTACAGAAAATGCAATACAAAATACAACCCAATACATACAATACAAAATACAGTACCAAATATAATACAAAGTATACAACACATATAATACTATAAATACCATACAATAAAAAACATAAAATACAATACAAAACATATTAAATAATACAAAACAAATTACAGTACAAAACACACTACTGTATGATACAATACATACAATACAATACTACACATATAATACGACAAATACAACCTGATACAACACGTACAACACGTACAATGCAGTACAATACCTACAACACAACACAACACAAAACACAATAGAAAATACATTTCAAAATACATTATATATGTTAAACTACATACAATACAATACATACAATACCATACCATACAATACCTACACTACCGTACCAATACATACAATACCATACCATACAATACCTACACTACCATACCATACCCTATATACATTGCAATAAAAAATACAAGCAATACAATACGTACAATACATACAATACCATACCATACATACAATGCGCAATACAATACAAAATAAACTCAGTAAGCATTATTAGTAAGTATTACTAAAATTAAAAAAGTATAATAGCAAAATATTCAGTTCCATGATTGGTGTTGGCTAGATGAATGCAAGCTCACCATCTATTCTGTGCTCACATAGGAAGAAATGTCTCCTTGCATCTAGTAAAAATAGGTTTGTAAATCATTCTAGTGGTGTTGATCACAGTGAGATTTTGACAGTTTCCTCCTAAGATTACAAACAAGCTAACATGGGCACTGAAGTTATAAGAGGAAGCAAATTGCAAAGCCTCTTGCTGGGTTACTTTCCACATTTTCCAGTGGTACAACTCAGTAAAAGATCCTCTAATTCCTATTTTGGACATAAATTGCCAGCACACAGAAGGAAACTCCCTTCCTTCTTTTTTACTGCTTCTGATCACAGTTTTGCTGCCAGCCAGCAGGTAGGGACAGGGATGTGAACAGATCAGAAATAAGATCCGAGCCATGAGGACTGAGGAAAGTGGATCACTTTCAGGTAAGTTTCTTGTAACGAGTCGTCTCTTAAACTGAGTCCTGTTTCAAAACGAAGGCAAACTAGGAGTATTTTGTTGACTGTATAATTTAACGTTCAAGCAAAGAGAGCTTTTCACTTGGCATTTCAAGGTAACACCAGTTTTTTTACTCCCCACCAAACAGCTGGCCAGCACTTTTGATGGACATCAAAAGCAAAGTGCGACACTCATTCCTGCAACTTACTCAGGAAGTATAAGGAGACCAAGGATGTGTGGCCTCAGGAAGGTGCTCCAACACTGTTGGTGCTTATTACCCGGCCTGTTCTAGTCTTCCATTGTTTGCTTAGTTAAGCAGTCTTACCAGAAAGTTTTTGCATAAATGAATAATGGGCCCATCTGCAGACTGATTCCTAGAATATAATCACAGCATGGGTTGACATTAAATGCATCAAAACAAACATCTGAATCATCACCCAGTTGAATGCTGCAAAGGAAGATCAGAAGTCAGTTGTTTCCTTTTATCCATCCTTTGGCAGAACTAGCAATGAACTGAGTTTTGCTTTAATACCAGCCATCTGTGTCACATACACTCTAACCTGATTAAATGTAATTGCCTTGGGTCCTGATTTGATTATTTCATCTCCAGAGTTAGTTATGTGACTGAAGTAAATTTCATATTTTATTCTGTTAAAATTAATAAAAGATGTACAACTACATAAAAGTTTTAATATTTTACAAATTAAAAAAGTTCATTTTGATAAGCCATAAAACTTTAATATCTTTAAATACTCCAGTATTTATTATTGTTTTATTCCACTGAATGGCAGGATTTAATGTGTCACTAGTTATTTTCATTTCCTTCTATAAAGCAAAATACTCCAAATGATTTAAAATACTAAGAATGATTTTATCTTGAGTCCTTTTATTACAGAAGTCTTTTACTCATCTTTTGCGAGACGGCCCCTTCTGCAAAACAAAACAGAACCCCACAGACCTCATCACTCTGGAGCGGTCAGTACAATGACCAATTCTGGCACTGGAGATGATAACTTATCTCACATTCTCTGCAAACATCGTTAGTATTTATAGGCCTCAGCAGTACAAGAAATACGGTGTCTATTCAATGCTTTTGAGAGTTGTGTCACACACTGGTAAATCTCTGAGTAGAAGGGTATGCATAAGAACATCAGAAGCTGCAGTGTGTGAAAATTCAGTCCTCTAGCTTTAGGTCGCATGGCATCTCTAATAAGACCCAAAAGCAGGTTTGGGGAAGAGCATTAGCTATGTTTCTACAGCATGTCCCACTGACAAATTTAAAACTTGGTCCACTGGCAGAGCTTGCCATTACTACAACGACCAATAAATTTACTTGGTCAAACCAGAACACAATTGCTGCCAGCTAACACCTAAGCATAATCTCCCCCATATATGTGAGCAGATCCCAGCTGATTCTGTACCTGCTATTGACAATACAAATTCAAGAACTTTAATGGTAACATAAATGGGTGCCTTTGAACAACCAGATAATCGTATTTTAAGTTTAATTTCATTATATCTTTTTCTTAGCTAGGACTAGGAGTTTGTGGCCAGACAGCAAAGCATGAGAACATGCAAGGGCTGCCCCAGGAGGGATTCAGCCCCTTTGTCTATAGCACCAAGGGCTATTCCTGAGCATTGTGTGTGGCTAAAAGAGGAACAGCAACAAGTGCAGTGTAATTGCTCCCAGTGCATAGAATTTGCCTAACCAGTTGACGCTTGTCAAATTTCTCAGCCTCTCTCACGCTTCTGTACCAAGCAGCAAAGAGTCAAGCACCAATTTTTCTGGTTTATATGTCAGTTTACATGCTTAACTCACCAAAGAAGACTTTACAACAGCTGCCAACCAGCCATAAACAACAGCAAGTCTGGGCCTGTTTCTCCACTATACTGAAAGCAGTAGAGGTGCAACACCAAAATAAAACAGCTCTTGGAATAAATGAATGAAGGGAAAACCTGGCACACCAATTCTTAGCACGAATATGAAGGTCCTTTGGCTCACCCATTCCTCTCTGCCCTCATGAAAGAAACAACAACAGTAAAGAGCTGCTACAGCACCATTGTACAATGATGATGTGGCATCTAACCAGAGGGCCTTACAGGACTCTGTTTTTGAGTCCTGTTAAAGAGGCCATGAGACAAGTTTGGATTCCCTCATTGTTTTGTGCCAGCCATCTGTATAGACCCAGAGGAGACACTTCCACCCTTCTTTCTTGTGCCCAGCTGCCTGCATAACACGTAGCCCCACACAGACTACATACTGTTTCCACATCCAATTATAGTCCCATATTGGTGTCAATGACATTTCAGTTTTTAATAGAAAACTCAGCTCAGGCGAAGCCTTCTATCTCAGTGCTTATCATTAGATTGGGATGACTGAAGAAAAACATTACATTGTATTAAAAGAGAGCTATTGTGAGCAAAACACTGATTAGAACAACAACAGCTCATTAATATGATCCAAGGTAATAGCGTACATCTGCGACAAGGGGCAACTTCCCCTTCCTGCAACTCTGAGAGAAAAGAATTAGCTGACAAATTTCTGTGCTGGGTCCTGCAGTAGGAAATGCCAACATACCACATAAGGGTATAGGGATAACAGACTTCATGAACTCACCAGACTAAAGCAGATGTAAGATGTCTACTCTGCCCGGCCTTTGTTGTGAGGATCCTGCTAATGTCTGAACCACCAAAGTTCTGTTGGAGAGGGGATGAAGTGTGAGATCTGTTCCCTACCTGTTGTACAACTGAATCATAAAAGGACACCCTGCCTGCCTCTGGGGACAGAAAGGGTGTAATGCAGGAAGAAGAAGGCTGATAGATTCTTAACTGCTCCTCATTGCAAGCAAAATGCATCTCTCATATTATGGAAGAAATTGGCAAGAGATCCAGGATAGGCCTAAGGAGATGCCTACTGCACTTCCATAGGGAGGGTCCGAAAGTCCCGTTATCCAGAGGAAGAAGCTCTTAATAAGGCCCATGTACTTGGATGATGTTCCAGAGAGAAAGCTCAAAAATATTTACTTTAGTTCCAAGTCTTTGGACACATTCAAGGAAGACAATAGCATAAGCTATTAGCCAAAATGAAGACACAATCCGAGAGAAAAGAGCTGCAGAAATGTGACAGCCACATAAATGACTTATAGAAGGGTAGGAAGGATGAATGGGCTACAAGATAACTGAGAGAATGCAGCACTAAGGAAATTTCACCCACAAGACCTGTCTTTCTCTTAATTTCAGCAAAGAACAACAAAAAAATCAGTAATGAAGTGCTGTATATTTAAGATGGTAAGAATCCTTTAACAATACCAAAGACCCCTGTGCTTTCACAGGCTGACTTGAAGCCTCAGGAAGCCTACAGCAGCAGGCGGTAATGCAGTGCCAAAACTTCTCCCAGCTGAGCTCCCACAGGATCCTGGTGCTCAGCTGAGAGCTAGGGTGTGCTTTTTCCATACACGAGTGGTGATCCCCCCAACAAGTATGGGCAAGGGAGAAGGGACAAGATGAAGTGAGTGCAGGATGAAAAGGAACGACAACCATGCATCCATGTCAGTTGAGGCATTGGAGCGCAGCTTGTCAGTGCTGAGAGTGGGAGCATACGGCCCTGGAACTGCAGGGTTTGAGCTGTTGCCTCTGCCAGCAGCTCCAGCAGCTCCATCCCCCTTCATCCCTGCAAGACAAGTTTACCTTGGGAGCCAAACTACACCCCATCCTCTGTCAGGTTCCTTCTCATAAACAGAGGGTCCATAACAGTGCTCAGAGTTGTTCACACCAAGGTGTAACAACTGTGCATCAAAAAGGGACGCAAAGACACCCATGAGAGGGCATGTTTTTCCACCCGACCATGTTGCTCCTCTCAAAGGCTCTCTTGGCTTGCCATCCAAGGCTCTGCTTTATTACCATGGACTGGGTCCAGGCCACAGCACAAATTCCAGCCCACTCCCAGTGGGAAGGGATGGCGGAAGGCCGGAGAGCTTTCTCAGCCACTTATTCTTATTTCTTTCTAAATATAGGGACCCATTTCCCTGGGGAAATAAAAGACAAACAAAAACAACAAACAAAGCACAGGAAACAAGAACAAGTTTTTCCTTGATTTGCCACACAGCTGGTATTTTCATGTGCTCCTACTCATGTGTGCTTTGGAAGGCAACTACTAAGCAGAGAAAGGGAAACCCAAGGCAAGGGCTGGATCAGACCTGACAGCTTAAGCTTTTACAGGTTAGCAGACGTTTCTATAAAAGGTTTAGCATGTTCATCTCTATTATCAGAGGAAGTCCGTCACAGGAGGATTCACATCATACTTATAACAAAGCCTAGCTTCTGCTTTCCATTTGCTCTGAACAGCACGGATCACCCTCAAGACAGTGTTATTATTGCATTCAACTATTACTAGGGAGTCAAATCCTGAAGTTTTAACTCAGGACCATATTATCTCTCAGATTTGCTTTAAGGCATCCAGCTGTGCTGATAGCTTAGAGAAGCCAACCTTCTGCATTAGAGAATATTTCTGTTTCTGTGCACAGCCCCTGGGCCAACTAACAGCATCATAGGTAGACCCAGGTGACATTTTTTCAGCACAGAGAGAAAGGACCCATACTCCATATTCCCACAGGGATATGAGCATCCACAGCCAATGGTGAATTTTTTTCACTTGCATCTTTGGCTGGAGAGAGAGTTGAGGAGGAAGTATTTTGCAAATTTCACGTCAGGAAGAGATAATCAAGACAGGAATTTCTTAAGAAAGTCTCATCAGCCTCCAAGAAATGGCTTTTTGCTATCTGCAGGGTACTGTATCCTGAAGTTCTTGGGGCAGGTAGCTGGAACAGGTTGCTGTGCTGACTTAGCATTTGCACAGGGGGGGAAAAACAAAGAAAAGGAAGTAAAGCAATGTTAAACTCTGCCTCCAAGTATCTCTGAACAGGACGTGGTGTGAGGCAAAACTAATTAACAACCCACCGAATGGAACAATAGCGTCACCGAAAGTACACTCTGGAGAAGACACCAGCATTTCGTGTGGTGTCCAAATGATGTGTGCAACAGCAGCGTCTGGAAACCAAGTGTTTGAAACCAGTTGATAGTGAAAAACTAGGCAGCCTCAGAGGAGGGCTAACTGTCAATGTAATGAGAAGGAAAAAAAAAAGGGAAAGAAAAACAAATTGTAAAATTTTCTTCAAATGGGGAGGACAGAAAAAAGGTAAAAGCTCAGAAGGACTTGTGCTGAATACTCCAGGGTTGAAGGAGTAGGCTAGAGTTGTAAGTGCTCACTGGGTCCCTTGTGTAAGCCCAGTTTGGACTGGGAGGAGAAAGAACTGTGAAGAACTCTGAAGATGACAGAGAGTCCTAAAAGGGAACTAGTCTTCGACAAAGTAAAAAGATTTGCTGAACAATAGAAATTACCTACTCCAGACAGAAGACATAATTTCCTGAATTGCTGGCTTAAAGAATAAAACTGGCTCCTTTTCTCTGAAGACTGGGCCACAACTTCATTTAACTGTACCTTGAAGCGTTTCTCACAGAAGCCAGTTGGAAGTGGTTGTGCTGAGCTGAGGACCAGTGCTCAGAAGCTTGAGCTCAGACAAAGGATGAAGCAAACTTGTGTCAAAGTCCTAGGCTCTGAGCTGTTTCTGACCAGGACACGGTTTTAGGCAAAACATATTAAAAGCATTCTGAGCAGAGGACGAGCATGCATTAGGACTGTATCGTTGAAAGAAATCATGTAAGGAATAGCCCCTTTCTTTCTTGAAACGTCCAAAGATTCATACAACAAAACTCTAAACTGACTTTGCCACTGAGGCTGGCATCTCTCAAACTGTGCCCTGAAATACACAGTGGGAGGACTTATAATGCTATGCTGTTGTAATTTAGGATTCTTTTTTAATAATGTCCATTAAAACAAAACAAAACAAAACCTTCAGGCAGAAGAGAATATGGAGCTCAGTGTTAGAGCTTAGGAAAAATATAGACATATCAAGTGGGGCTACACATGCTCTGGTAAACAGCATGGGCCAAGGAAATACCAAGCATTTGGAAAGCAATACAACTGTAACGGATTACAGCACTTTGTAAGAGTATGCAACACCACCACATGGACAAAGACAATGGCAACAGCACTCACCATGAGGTCAGAGGAACTTTTCTAGGATCCTGCAAGCAAATAAAGATTAATGCATTTCCACTTGACTGCAAGCAAATGCACAGACGTAGTGCCAGAAATACTGATATTAGTACTAAAGAGTAGCTACAGAAATAACAGTTACATTCAGTGAAAGCCAGAGCCAACCATCAAGAAATTAAGTATATGCGTTTAAAAAAATTACAACCAGGTGAAATACAATCTGTTCTAGCACTCTCTGGATACACACTGGTAGTTAATAAGCTGTTGATATGCTTTTCAAACTGTGAATGATATTATTGTTCATTACTGTTATTAGTTTGCTGGGAAAGGAGTAGGCAGGGAGCTCCCCTTTTCAAAAGGTGCCACACGAACCAGGTGTCACCAGCCTCGGTGATGAACATGAGGCAAGGCTGTGTTACACAAAGCTGTGCAGCTGAAACACGTATGCTGACTGAAAATCTTTCTGGATTCAGGTGATTACAGCTCACCTCAGCCACAGCCTGAAGAGCCTTAGAGCAACGAAAGCCTACAAGAATCCTCTCTCTAGAAAACAAGGGGGATTTTCCCAGATAAGAAAGGAAAGAGAGGGTATATTCATAGGGATGGACCCAGATTCCCCAGGAGATCTGGACTGTCTCCGCAGACCCCCGCAGTTCTCACGAAAGCATCTATGTTGCAGCTCTGGTCGTCTGCACAAACAGCAGAGGTTACATCTAGCTCAGTAAACTCAGGGCACAGCTCAGATGTGCTGTAAAGATACTCCTTCATTTAGGAACTAGGAACAGGAGTATGACAAAGCAAGTCCTCTTTTA
Organism: Pluvialis apricaria; assembly: GCA_017639485.1. Lineage (NCBI taxonomy): Eukaryota > Metazoa > Chordata > Aves > Charadriiformes > Charadriidae > Pluvialis > Pluvialis apricaria. Next base: position 51,025,059 of record CM030044.1, on the reverse strand, counting down.
CCCAGCAGAGAGGGCTTGCAGACAAGACAGATTTATACCCTTGGTGACATACGTCCAAGGGAATCACGGCATAAAACCGAAAATCTGGTAGACCATCTTACTTTAAGCATTAATAATTCAAAAAGGTCCACTGCTTTAAAAAAAAAACATCATTAAGAAAGCCATCAATGAGATAAAACTATCCAGCTGGTGCTGTCCCCTGTTTGAAAAAGTTCCTAATAATTAGGCAGGAATAACATTTTTTTTTTCCCCTTAATGAGCTGCTGATTTTCTAAAGGCACTTTATACATGAGTGTATCATGGCTTTTCCTGGCTTTGTTGTTCTTGAACAACCATTTTAAGTCACAGAGGAATAGTCAATCCCCCTTTTCCCCTCCTCCCCGTAATAGCAAGTTTCCATTTTCCCCTTATAAATACTTTTTAAAGTAGCAGCCGCAAGAAAAACAAGAGCTAGAGCCTTTTAAACTTTAATTTCCAGCTAATACAGTATTCTATTGAGTGATTCTGTGCTGTGGTTTTGAATGCCTTTGGCATAGCAGAGATTAATTACTGGACAGTGACTCACAGGGACACTTGGCTGCAGTGTGTTGGATTTTATAATGGGAAGGGAGATGAAGACACAACGTGAACTGTTTTGCTTTTTGCAGCATGCAGTAACCCTTACTCTGCGACGTTTCATCCATGGGTGTTGTCTTTAAATGGGAGGACTACACCTTATGCTGAATGCAGTGATGCAGTCACAGCTGATTGTCAAAGCTTTGTGGGACAAGCCTAAAAATGAATTATTTACTCTAAAATAAGTTATGCAGGGAAGACCAGTTTTATACCTGAAGAGCTAATGTCCCTCTGCGTCCACAGACATGCACGCACACAGACACACAGAAAAAGTTTACTCCTTCAGCTCATACAGAGAGCACTCTGGGAGGTGCTTGACTCTAGCGAAAGCAGAGGGATGCTCGTACACACCACGGATACAGATGCCCCGCACTCTTGGTCTCAGTGCTGGCCAGTCGTGTGCACTGGTGAGACAAGGGCCCTCTTTGCTTCCTGTCCTTCTAGTTCTCATTATGACTGTTTGCACAGGCACAAGGCTGTGTACACAGGTGTATTTAGCCCTTGCACTAGGACAAGTTTTCATTCTCCATTTTTGCCTGCATTTCTTGCAGGCCTCCAACAGTGCCAAGTGGGTGGAAAACACCACAGTTCAGGTAGTACCCTACACCTGCCTTGCACCAAAGTAAAATACTATGTGGCAGTTCAGCTAAGTCTAGCAAAAGCACAGAAGAACACTGCCACATGCTCTCTCCCTCCAAGGGCCCCTCTTATTTGCTAGGGGAAAAGAGAAGTTTATTCCTTAGTTGTCATATGTTTAAGGTTCCTATATCTAGTAAACTGAAGCAGCCCACAAGAGATTTTTCATTTTCTACTCAATCTATCTAAAAAAATTAAAAAACACCACTGCAACACCAGCTTTTTTCCAGAGAATGAATGAACTATAGAAATTTTCAGAAACCAGAGCAGGTAAGCAGCGTTTGGTCTTTAATTCACTCAGGCAATTTGATGAAGGAAGGGCCTGTCTTCCACTCCACCAATATCTACTTACTGTGTACATTTGTGTATATCTGGATTATTCAGTTTTATAAGTTTCTTTTCATTGGTCTGAAGGGCAATTTTTCTTTCTGCATATAACATTCACCAGCAGAGCTGTTATAACGAAGATTATAGGTTAAAATCTGTGGCCTGTGCAATAATGCAAATCATTTACAATTCACTTACACACAAAGATTCCCAACAGAGCAGTTCCCTGTGAGAGGCAAATATCTGAACAACGCCAGAGCCCTACAGTACTGTCTGCTTCCCTCCTGTTATAAGGGACAACTTGAGAAACAAGGAACAGGGACTCATGATTCCCCACTAACACAGGACCCTTTGAGGACCATTTGTTATTTACCTTAAGGAGCACTGAGGCTGAGAATGGGGGAGCCAGGCTCACTTGCTCTCTGATACAATTAGTCAAGAATTTTCCAATACAACTGAGGTTTGGAAGGCTTTTTGAAACCAAAAATTGAATTTGACATTTTTTATTACTTAATAGTGCCTAGCAGAAGAGTTAACACAGTAGATATCCAGCCACATCAATCCATATGTGCCTGTCCATATCACTTATTTTTGCTACGATACGCTGTTCCTGCAAAGCTGCTGTACTTGGAAGGAGGGTTTTAATACTACTTGTCAGCCCATGCATCCCCTTGCAGACACAGGGTGGCAAGTGGGTCCTGGTAGGCAAATCAAGCAGCAGGCTGCATGAACAAGGTCAAAGGCTACACTTCATATAAAGTAAGAACTTGATGCAAAATGCCCTCTTACCTTTAGTATCAAGCCAAGATCAAGCCTAAAGTGACCTTCAGTTTTGGCACAAAGTAGAAAGCTGACAAATAGTCCTACAATTTAAAGCACTTTCGTCCCTGTGCCAATGCCCCTGATTCGGAGCAGATGACACAGCCACAAGTCACATGGGCTGATGATTGCCAAAAAAATGGAAGGACAATAGATATTCCTACCTGAATCGTCTCAGGGAAATGGCAGTGCCTAAAGTGCCAGACCTTCCCAAGGAAGGGTGCAATCATGTATCACTGAATGCACTACATGACTGTGCCTTCACAACTGCAAGCTGGGGAGAAAACATGGAGAAATTCATTAAGCCCTTGCAAGACAATGGCTGGGTGAACATCTCTTGTAGAGCCATAAACTCAAGTGTTTTGCCTTGCAACTGCAACATGCCTGGTGGATGAACTGCACAGGCAAAGAGGTCATCATCTTCAGCTCCCAGCACCTCTGCTGACCTGCTCTGCCAGTTATAGCAAAAGACATAAGGCATTCCTGACACAAAAGCCCTCAGAACCAGTGAGTTTTTGCTCATTTCGAAGGCTTACACCCGTGGGAGATCTTAAGGTCTACTTTGAATATTTAACTGGGTCTAGAACACATATCTTCAATGAATAAATGTGGGTTTGAGATCTATTATTACTTAATACAAAATTACAGACATGTCTCTCCTTTTGGTCTACTCTGCCAAAAAATCTGGCTACTGGGAAAACACCACCACCACCAAACATACCACCCAGTGCCCAGCAGCTTAGAAAAATGACCAATTCAAATATTTTAAGAGACTGTGTCCAGAACACATACAGTACTGCAGAAGGCACCAGTGCAGTACAGTGCTTGTGAAGAAATACTTAAAACCATTTTCATGTGAAAAAGAGACTCATAGTAAAACTTATGGTTGGGAAGTTAGTCCCACTTTGCATACAGCATAATTGATAGAATATTATGAGATGTATCCACACAGAGGCCTGAGTCCAAAATTTCGCAAACTTTCAACTATACAGGGTGGATCCTATTTTATTATTTCCTTACACTTTACTACAGTTTCTTCAACAAAAACCACTCTGAAGAGTCTGATTTCTGAACAAACCCTAGTATTTTCTATACCACACCCAGTCAGTGCTCTAGGGTCCCGATGTTCTCTAATGCGCCCATCTGTGATCACCTGTTTTATCTGAACTTATATAAAGCCTCAAACAACAGCAAGTACATCGGATAAGCATTTGGCACTAACTGAGCATGTGATGAACTTCAAATCACCTAGAAGCTTGACACGATGTTCTTATTCTTAAAATGTCAATGTTGGTGCTACTGTGCACTGTTTTCTTTTAATGGTACATATAAGACCCAACTCTTCCTTTTAGGATCTTTATGCTGAAAACTTATTTTGCTGCAGCCCCAGAGACATTTTGACAAATTAGGTAAAATGAAATATGAGTTATATTACTTTGTCACAAATCCAGCCATCTGAGATGACTAGGGCCAAATCTACGCTCCAGCAAGGCAAGCAGCTTACCCTAGAGGAGCAAATTACTGAGGGGCACCAAATGGACCCACCACCTACTTTGCTGCGGAAGAGTGGAGGACAATGGCTAGTGCTGGGACGGGAGGATGTTTCCATCTCCTGAGAACAGCAGACTCATTTTGTAGAGCTGTTCCTCTGTCCATCCCAGCACATTTGTGGTGGGTGGCTGCAGAGGTGCACTCCGGCCCTTGGTGGGTTCCCAGATCCCTCTGCACCCCAAAGGAGCCTTGAGCTAGCTCAGAGCAGAACACACTGCCCAGCTGCGCTGTCTGGGACATAGACACTTCTACTAGAAAATATGTACTATTTTTAAAAAGCACATAATTTGCTTCATAGTAACAATTTCTCAGTGCTAGCCAATGCTATCACAGATTGAAGTGAAAAAGAGATCAAAAGTTGTTAGACTCATCATACTGCCCTAAGCAAAACAAAGTGTCTCCTACTGCTAGCTGCCCAGAGCCTAGGGCTGAATGGGGATGGCAGGTTTGTTTATTTTCAGAGTTCTTGGCACACTGTGTGTGTGATCCTGTTCTCATTGATTTCAGTGGGCAATTTTCCATTAAATTTATTGGGTGCAAGACAGAGTCACTGAAGAGGAAACTGCTTGAGATATGCAATGCTGGTTTAGCAAAGTAGTAAATAACTCCTGTGGTGTGAGGGAGTTACTGTTGCTTTTAAGTATATTTGGCTGTTGTTTGGATTTCTCACAGGCACGTGCTTTTTTTGATATGCACTTCTTTTATCTCAGATAATTTTGCTGAAAAAAAAAAAGAAATTTCAATAGTCAAATGAGAGACTTTGAAAAAAACATTTCATTCCAAAACTGATATTTCTGCAGGTTTCTAACAGCGCATTTCTGATTACTGAAGTAGGAAATGACAAATGACTAGCCATGCCTGTGTTGGATATACATTTGCCTTTAACTTTGCAAAGAAAATTTTCAGTGACAGCAGTGAAGTAGGAATCTCTTGCATGCAGCCCAGAGTAAGTAATGTACTACACTGAGAAGGGGCTGACTTGCCTACTCAGGTAAGGTAATGTGACTCATGTAGGAGTGCTATTATTTTTCCATACCAACACTTGCTAAATGGATCTTGCAGTTATAAAAACAGATTTCCCCAAGAAGGGATTGTAAATATTAACTGCACCAAATCATAAATGCTTGTAATGTCAGCTTTAAGCACAAGCAAAGCTGACTTGGATAGCCAAATATCCTCCAAGTAAAAGACAGCTCAGATCTCACTCCTTCTCTTGTGCCTGCTCAGTGTAGCATTTTCCTTTTGCCTCCTTGGAAAGGCTGGGGAAAAAAGGGGCGCTGCCTGTGTGGCCTCTCTATCCCAAAGACAGAAAACACGTGGGAGAGAGGAGACGGACTGCCCAATCTGGCAGACATGGCTTCAAGGAGATTTGGGGTTTGTTGACACCTGAAACTTCAGCTGGTGTAACTGATGGAGACTGACACTCTCAGCAGGTTCACAAATGGATCAGGCATGGCCCTGTACAACAAGGTGCCACAAGAAACAAGACACGGATGTAACCTTTTCACATCCCTCATTCAACAGTGGATACCAGGGAAATACAAAGTGAATGAAGCATGGAAAGAGGTGAGGCTCCCACATTTCAAGGAGCCACAGACGGTGCCCTGTCTCAGCCTGAGCTAATCCCTCAGTACTTCCTTGTAGGGTAACACAGTGAAATATACAAATAACAGCACCTGTGAGGGTGGCAGTGGTGCCACCTTGAGTGGGGGCAATAACTGTACATTAGAGACATACACTCTGCTCCCACCCCAGAAACACACTGCCTCATCCCTCGGCTCTCAGGCTGGCCCCTTGCCGAAGGTGATCAGGTAGGTATCCCATGAAGGTGTCTTCACAGGTGCAGGGACAGGGCAGACAAAAACTGATGTGCAAATTTCCTTTTCCTGTGAAGAAGCCAGGACTTTTGTCTTCAGTGCTATTTCTTTAGCAAGTCTTTTCAGCAGCAGACATGCCCAGACATAATGAAAGAGGTTCACCACATCCACCTCCGTCTGCTTGTGTCAGCACTTTACGTGTAGCAAAAGGAGACGTGGGAAGGGCATTCTGCAGCTGCAAAACCAAATTTGTTGCATAAAAGGAGAAGGTTAGTGACAGAAACAGCAAAATCCATTTTGCCTAGTCTGCTGGCAGACCTCAAACTGACTCTGGGCACTGAGAAATGTCCAGCAGTGGGACTCTTGTCCCATAAAGTTTTGGGAGGATTGTTCAAGAAGCTGTCAGGGGACTTTCAGAGACATTATAGGATTTTTCATCCCTTTTGACTTTCTTACAAAACACATTGAGAATACTTACAGCCTTCACCTGAGGTGCCATAGATGTATTACCATGGACATCTAAACCACGTAACTGTTAGTGGTCTGAGGAAGTTTACACAGCAACAGTTCAGCTGTCGCTATCAAAGCCCAGATCCAATTTCCTGACACTCGACAAACACTGATTCGGAGTCCTGGTCAGCACAGTTGCTGGCTAATTAATTATATTGGTTTTCATCTAATGCTTTATGGGATGACTTCAACCAGAACTAGGTTCTATAAAAGCTGTTAAGATCTGCCTAAGAGTTTCTTTCTCTATGGTGAACAGTCGGTACTCATACACTGGTTATTGATGCAAAAGTGACAAGAGAAACAGTGTTAGAGAAGGTACAAATATAAGAACTGGATCCACCTCCAAACACATCTGAGTTTGGTGACATTGGGACCCATAAATTTGACTCATTGACTCACAGTGATAATGGCCACATTCTAATCTTTCTGCCTTGTCACACTTGGTGATCAGTCACACTCAAGGCTTCAACCAAATCAATCGTTTTTAATTCAATTAATTCTACTGAAAGATGCAAGAAAAAGATACTTAGCTTTCTTCCTCTGATGTGCCCGGGCACCTGAGTAGAACAGGACAGGGATGTTATCTGACAAATTAAAATAAAATTAAAATTCTAAAGTGATTTCTCTGGTTTCACAGCCACAACATTTCTCCAGTAAATACGATAGTACATTACACAGATAAGGAAGGTTCCTGACATTTCCAAGGCTATACATTTCATCTGGATCCTAGAGAAACCAAACTGCACAAAATATTCGTGCAATCAGACCAGAATCAGATTTAATTGCACAGGAAGTTCCATCTACCTGTGTCTTTGCTTCCAGGCCTATACACAGAGACTTGAGGCATGTCACAGAAGTCTCCTATGCCTTGTCATTGACAACTTCCAATGAAAGGTGCTTTTTTAAAAGGCAAGAATAAGATTTGATTTTGACAAGATACCAGGAAGTCCAATGAGAGCCTCTGTGTCTGTGGATTGTCCCTTTTTCTTTCATTGTTTCTATATTTTTGCCCTTTTAGACTGGATTATTTTATTGTCTTTTATTATTATTACCTGTCTAAGTGTCCTGCATTCCCCAAAACTACAAGCTGTAAATTAGGAGTTTTATCTCTGTAGGGTATTTCTGAATAAACAAAGGTATGCAAAGAAATAGAGATGACAGAGAGAGCTTCTCTTTGTGCTCTTAGATTAATGGAAATCTAGATAAGACTCCTTAGAGCAAAAAAAAAATATCAAAGTTTTAGTCAGTGGATGAGCTCTTTTAGAAAGATACATTATCTTCCCATGTGATATTTATGACTATATCTGTATGTCTTAGCAAAAGAAATCTTACATTGCAATGGTGCTTAGAAGTGCTAGACCATGCGCTATGCACCACACAGCATAAAACAAAAAGATACTGTCTGTCCTGGAACGTTTCTACTGCCTCCTAGTATTTCCTTTCTCTCTCTACAAACACTATTTGTAAGTATTTCCTGTTTCCCCCCATACTTACAGTTTTATTAGCTGTTGCCTTAGTCTCTCCAAAAACCTATGGTCCTGTAAATTGCCCTGGCAATCACCTTCCATAATACAGTACCATGATTTCTGAACGTTCATCTTAGTCTTCTCAGTTTTGAAGGAAAGAGCAACTGTCTTTTAGCAACTCAACAAGCTCGACTGAAAAGCAAGTGATTTCATCTTCATCTCCCTTTCGTTAAATTCTCTAGAAAAGTTGTTATTAACTGCAACAAGGCCAGCATCATCAGTACTACTGCAGTCACTACTTCACATCATACTTTCCTTTCCAAGTAAACACCCAGCAAGCTTCAATTTTCATCTATCAATTTCAACTTAATTTGTTTGCACTACTTCTCCTAATGTTTTGTCACTCAATGAATAACAAACAGTTGGAACAGCTGTAAAATATACTTAAGTATGTCAGGATTTGTTTGATCATTATCTAACAGATATGTCCTGCTCCAGGGGAAAAAAAAAAAAGTAAATATAAATATATTAGGTATACTTATAAAAATTATGTAAATTCGACAATATAATGGTAACGGCGATGGCGAATTGTTGTCATGTTTGTCATGTTAAACAACTTCTTATGCTACTAAATTTTTACCTCGCATGCATAAATGACATTTGTGTAGTCAACAATTTAAATTAAAATGAACCTTTTTTAAACCTGTAGATGGTATAGGGTTAACTTTCTTTTTGATGATGAGGACATCCCAACACAGACCACAGGTGAGCTGTGTGAAACATTTCTGCCTAGCAATATGTTTCTTTCCCCGTAATTTAAGAATATTTTTATCTCCTGAAAAAGACTGCCTGTCCTAAAGAAAAGATTCTCCACGTTTCCACACAGCAGCAACAGTATGTGAAGCAGCAATTTGAGCTCCTTATTTTACCAGTGTGCTTCACCCATTGGCTGCCAGGTCCCTCCAGGACCTAGAAAAGTGAGTCAGATTTTGTAATACATATTCCTCTGCAAAGTCTGCCAAAAATGAGACCTGTTAACTTGTGGTAATTTTATCTTGCATTCTGTACTGTAAACTGCTGTCTGCCAGTGAATTGATTGAGATTGTCAAAAGATTTTGTATGGGCCACCATATGAATCAGATAGAAACTGTGGTCACTGATGAGTTGAAAATAATTAAAATAGGTAAGTGGGTTATTAAAGATTCCTGTGATCATCCAATCCCAAAACAAGCGGCCAGCTGGCCAACAAGAAATGTTTTAGCTAAGGATTTTAAAAAACAGGTCTCAGCCAGATCTTCACTGGCTCAATTTCACTTAGTACTTTGCAGAAGATATGGATCTAAATTAATTCAGGTATTGAGATTGAACTAAACTAACCTAAACCTTATAAAACTAAACTAACAAACCTTATTAACACATGTACAAAAATACACTGCAGTACCTATAAAATACCAAGTCATTATTTCATAGTAGTTCACAGAGTATCAGAGAAGTTCTCTCAGTAACACATGTCATTTCTGGCATAAAACCTACCAGAGTCTAGGCCAGGAGCACTTCTGCAACTATCTTAACATGACAGAAATCTATGGGTTACTCTACAAGTAAAATAGTGTAAAAATGCAGTAGCCTTATCCTTTACTTCAAGCATTTTCAGGTAAACAAAAGGATCACAGAAAAGTCTAGTATCCTTTAGTTATATGATAGCAATTGTACTGCGCATCAAGCACCGGATACTCATGTAGAGTGAAGCTGAAAGATGTATTGCTGTATTTTATAAAGTGTGTCTCTTTCTATCCTTCCTGGACAGTACATTCAGATCTTTAATAAAGCAATGTGGATGGAAGAAGCACATGCCTGCTTCTAAAATGTCAAATTGAGCTTCCTGTTTGGGCTTTCTGTTACTTTTCTGGAGAATCCTTTCATCCGTAGTGAAGCTGTGTGTATATTGCTGCACTGTGTCAAGAGAAAATTACTGAGACCAAAAAAGTTCCTATTAATGAACAATGAAAGACAAATACAACAGCTTCAGTTATTTCATTAAAAAGAATAATTTTACTTTCTCTTGCCTGCAGGCAGAGAGATGTGAAGTGGTAATCCCTGGAGTACCTTAAACCTGCATATCTGACATTGAAAAAGATCTTCAAGGATTATATCACAAAACAAAGAAGAACATAACGTTACAGATAATGACCCACATATCCATATTGCAATACATAGGGCAATCCAGCCCTAAGACATCTGGGACTTTCTGACTTTCCAGTTCAGAAAAGAAAATATTGCGATGTTATTTATTTTTTATCATACTTTTCATTTTTGCTTTCTGTATCCATAGATACCTTCCTCCCCTCTTCAGTTCTCCCTCATCAAACCCAAAGCTGGAAATAAAAGTATAACAAAATTGCTGCCAGTGACAAAAGACACATACCAAAGACAAGAAAGGGGGCCCATAATCTATGAGGAAGGTGAGAGCACAGCAGCAGGTGCAAACAATGTATGTTGGAGGGAAGTCTTGACAAAGGGATGGGAAAGTACCGGCATGCTGACCTGCTCCAGACACGAGAGAAGAGCTTGCTTTTCCTCTGAATGTCACTTATGTCCATCACACTTAGATGTCTGTCTCGTAATTGTCCTGCCAAATTTTAATTCTTCCAAAAGCTGTGATTATGGAGATATTGTCAGACATGTGGGTACTACAGACTAGACATAAACCCTGGTATAAGGCTGAGGGCTGTGTTTTGGACAAGACAGCTAAAATAAAAGGACTCTTTTACTGGGAAGGATGTGGTTTTTTCTACAAAAAATATATATACATTCTTTTCCCAGTTTTGCTTGTGCCTCCTCTTTTAGAGCACTCTTTATCCAAAAAACAGCCAATTGCTATAAATTGGTATGGCCCTGCGGGCTATGCTCATTCCAGCAGACGGAGTTCTGGCATTTGAAGAAAACTGCAGTTTGGATGAATGATTCACTGGGATTGTAGATGGTATACTGACAATGAGGGTTAATAAATGGCAAAGGAGTTTACTAGGAATCGAGTGCTATATCCATGAAAGTTATCAAATAATCTCATCTAGGACAAGGGGTAATGGCTTTAAACTGAAAGAGGGTAGGCTTAGATTAGATATAAGGAAGAAATTCTTCACTGTGAGGGTGGTAAGACACTGGAACAGGTTGACCAGAGAAGTTGTAGATGCCGCATCCCTGGAGGTGTTCAAGGCCAGGTTGGACGGGGCTTTGAGCAACTTGGTCTAGTGGAAGGTGTCCCTGTCCAAGGCAAGCAGGATTGGAGCTAGGTGATCTTTAAAGTCCCTTCCAACACAAACCATTCTATGATTCTATGATCTACCTGTAATGTACATTGGGTCACATGTAACTAAACCCTGGACTAAGTCAGCAAGAGTTTGTTGTGTTAAAGGTCAAGCATGTTTCTGCCCTACTGAAATTAAAATGGCATTATTATTAATGCGAAGGGACATAGTGTTAGATGGTTGGCACAAAAAAGGTAAGAAAGCCTCTGAAGTCACTAATGAAAACTGTGTAAGCTCTACTGGAAAAGTGTCTTATCAAATTAGACCACTGACTGTGTTGCAATATAATTAGGACATATTTATCAAGGAAATGATTAACCAAGCCAAAATCTAATCCTGGACAGAACAAGGGATAGAGTTTGGAGCATTCTTCAGGAACTGATGACCCCTGCTATTCACTGTAAGGCCAATTTTGTTAATCTTGTTCTAATTTGGAAAATTTCACAATGTGAATAGTCCTACATCTAAGATTTGACTTTGCTAAAATAAATGGACTAGTTATTAAACGAAACCTAAAATGTCAAAAATTCCCTTTTCTTGTTATTCTGAACTAGAAATCCAAAGCTTTAATGTTCAAAGTGATTTGAAGTAACATACTCAAAAGCAAATAAAAGTCATAATCGAAAGCAAATAAAAGGCTCCATCTCTATGGAGATAAGAACTCTCTTGACAAAACAACCGTTCTTCATAATTCATTGATAGCATTTTGTATACTGAGGAAATATATAAAATATTTGTAGGTCCTTTAAAAATATTTCGGTGATGCTATCATTAGCTCTGGCAATGAATCTGCCTTTCAGAAGCACAGATTAATTTGCAGTGTTCCTAGCTCTGTCTCAAAGTTCATACAGCTCACGCCAAAGTGCATTCATATCAGGTCATTACTGCTCCTCACCTTCAGTTTGACTATTGAGCTGTGGGAAAAGAAAAGAAAATATTGAACTCTCATAACATCAGGGATACAAAATCAAGGCACAATACTTTACTCCAGGAGCCCTAGTCACAACTGTGCAGACATATTGAAAGTAATGGATGTCACTTTGGAGAATGCTTCATCTCCCCACATTCCTCTGCACATTACATAAAGTGAATTACTCCAGAGCAAGCCCATTCATATCGACACAAAGAAACACAATCCAGTGCTAACATACCTCTAAACAAGTAACCCCTCCTGGAATGCTTCCAAACTTGTCAGCTGAGTCTTGACTGTAGAAGCTACCAAGGATACAACAAGCTTCTGGATATAATCAATGCAAGTGATAAGGGAGGATAACGGGCAATACAAAGTTAATAATACTTCTTATCTTTTTGCCTAGATACCAAATTGCAGACAGACTCTTCATAAGATTACTTAGATAGAACAATATTTGCTGAGATCTGAAACAAATAATCATGTAGGTCAGCTTGGAGGCAGCAGCAAAGCCATTTTAATTTGTACCAAGACAGAAAATAAACAAAGCACACCAGACCAAGTGACAGCAAGACACACAAAAAACAGAGGCAGATGGGATGAATGAAACAAAATGGAACAAGGAAAGAAATGGGCTTAAACAACAGCAGCAACAGAATTAGTGCATTTTAACTTCACTGTGACAATCTGATCATAGACCAAGGACAACCACGCTTACACTCTGAACAGCCCAAAACAGCTATGACTATATACTGATCAGGTTATTTTTCCCATCCCTGGCAAAACTTAATATCAGTTCAGCTATATATTTGCCATGTGACTGGTTGTGGAAATGCCATAAACAGTTGTGAACTGCACACTAACAGGAGACAATAAATCCAAAGAACATTACTGCTATTACTGGAGGGTTGATTTTGAGCTCTAAGTTTAGATGGTTTGCAAGGTCTGGCTTGATTAACCAATTGTCAAGGCATATTGCGGTATCATAATTCTGCCATCCATGAATCAAAGGCCCTATGTTCTTAACTGAAAACTCACTAAAATCAATAAGAAAAAAAAACAAAAACAAAAAAGAGAGAGACTGAAAAAAATTTTAGTGAATTCAAACCAGCTTTGAATTACTGCTTGATTTTATTCCTTTGAGTTTGGTCTGTAACATCTGGGCACACATTTCGCAGGGACAAAGCCAAAGGGAACACAGTCTGAAGGACCTTAAAGCCCAGCCTGTGCCTCGGGACCAGGCACAAGAATGGCAGGACATCACCAGCCCCCCTCAGCACCCAGCCACAGGTGGGAGCAGGCACCTGGCTCTTTACCATGTCATGTCTCCTTGGTTTTCTTACAAAGCTGAACTGAAAGGAGGTGCTAAGAATTACTAAGGAAGAACACCTCCTGTCCAAGCAGGCCCCAAAGGACCAAAGGCAGATTTGAAAGAAGAACCAATTGCCACTGTACTCACATTTTTGGAATATTTCAATTCCACTTATCTCCAGCCTCACTGGTGTAGTGCAGTCACTGTGCTGTTTATGATGCTTCGCATTGTTAATCTTGGATAGAACAGCTACAGCTTTGTATTGAAATAATGGGGAAATCTAACCCTTAAACCCAGTCCTCTTTCTCCTTTGTTCCTCTGACGCAGGTGAGCTTATTTTGCACATGCATCTAATGTTTAAGTTAAAGATACACCTAATAAGCAAATGCCCATAAGCAGAAAGTAGTGTTTAACCCTTAAAAGGACACCAGGAAGGATAAACTAGGCTGGGCAAAGTCAAACCAATGCATATAAATTATAGATAAAACTGTAGGGAATTACAAGGAAGTTTACTCCTGCAAGGTTTTGGTGATAGCGGAAACCACAGGTCTCACAGTGGACTCAGAAAATGTGTTAATTTCTTGTTTCTAATTTATATAACCCCCTCCTGCCCCCAAGAAACCTGGAGATAACTTGGCTTAGAAGCACTGATAATGCACTTAGAGTCCTTAACCGCCAAAACCTCCGCACTTAACATGCAGGGTCGTCTCAGCTGAAACATCTCTCCATTACAGCATGGACAGAGAAAAAAAAAATACATTTGCAAACTTAACATAAAGCATGTGAATTACTGAACTTTTTCAGTTTTCTGTCAATTAAAAACTTGAGGAAAATATAGCAAGTTAAATAAAGTACTTTATACATTTCAAAATTTAAGTTTGTTTCATCTTTCATCTGGAAAGATATTAAATGCGTTTTTTTTAAGTGCAGTCAAGGAATTTCTTTAGAAAAACTCCATTGTTTTGATTTAAAGACTTAATCTTTTACTTAAAAGTTTGGCAAAACCAATTCAGTAAAACCAGATGAATTCTTGGAATCTTTCAGTATTGTCACATCCATCTTTTGTCAGCATAAGCGCAGCTGAGACACTTGCTTCAATTATATATACAATACCACAATGCATACATTCACCTTCTTGCTTTCACCCACATGCCTACCTGCACAGCTGCTGAAGTCCCCAACCAGTAAATGTATGGTAAAAAAACTTTATCGACAGACAAGCCTTTTAAAGAAAAATTCTAGTACATTATTACTGCCACCACACCTCCCTCAAATTTGGAGACAAGACTGTGATACTGAGAAGTGTGTACGTGCCCTGTAGTGGTTATGTAACTCAACTAGGAAAATAGTTGTTTGTGGGATGTGTTAGTACACCCATTTCTTTGTTGAGCACAGCTAACAAAGTGCTTCTTAAGAAGTGCTTCAGGGTGTTGTTGAAATCTCCAGCAGCAAAGCCAGCAATTGTGTTTCAGGCGACTTCTCTCGTGGAAGATATTTTACTTATCACTCTTGGCATAATTGCAAAATGGAAATATTTAATGAACCATAGCAGATATTATCAACTTATGGCAGTGGCATCTACTTTAGGATATGACTGTTCAGTTGGAAGAAAGAGGATGAATTGGTTTGCTGCAGCATAAACTCTGCTAGAAAAAGTTAGCTGTCACACAAGAAACAATATCAGTGTAGCCACAGCAGTATCTTCACCTGCTCAAGAGAAAATAAAACCACCAAAACAGACTGGACCAATTGACAGGGTTAGATAATGGGCAGGAAACGGCTTTTGGAGAAAGTTATGCGTTTCATTTTTGTGTGAATGAGGTGAAGGAGAGGGTGTCTGAACTTAAAAAAAAAAAAACTCCTCCGCAATTATTATATTTCTTTTGAGTTATATCTGATAGTTAGTTATAGATGGTAAGTCCTCTAGAAATAATACAAAGACCTGTGCATAAACTTAGGAAATAGCTTTACTATCTGAAGTCTTTCTTCAACATGTGTGTAATCTCCATTTCAAATTTCAATATACTCCTTTTTTTTCCAGCAGTATTTCCACCATCCAGCAGTGATGGTCTGAAAATATGAACAAGATATGGCTCACAGAAAGAAGTAGTTCCACCCTCTTTGTACATAGAATTATGAGGGTTTTTTTAAGATTTTTCTTTTTCATTTACTTTGCATCCAAACTTCAAGGTGCATGGCAGAACTTCTGCCAAAGCAAAGTGAATTCAAGAAATAAATGTTTGAATTTAGCAAATTGTTCTCTTTGACAACATGAAAGTTGTGGAGAAAACTAAATTATGATTACATTTGAATGCATATAAATTATGTTGATTAAATTCAAGAATAAGAATTGACAATTAGAAGATATAAATCCAAAGTTTAACCTCAAATACAAAATAACAGCCTACACTATAATCTGTGCACTGTATACAACAATATAGCAATAATGGTTTTGAAGTCTGCAATCAAATAGCCTTATTTATGTAGAAACATGTAAGCAAAATGAAGCATCATTTAACTACAGAGTGTTCAGGTCTGTAGAGCACTGCATTACATCAAAGAATAATAATTTAAAAAAAATCAGTTTGGAGATGCAGAGGTTCAACAGCAACATCAAATTGTACAGCCCTCCAGACAAAGTATATTTTTTAAAGACTGCTGAACCAGTGAAGAACTAAAATGACTTTTAGCACTCTGTCTGAAATTCCAGCTTGTGCAATTTATTTTGAGACATAAAAATAAAATAAAAAATAATGCTTTTTAAGGTGCTGAATATAGAAGGCTTATTCCAGATAGAATATCAGAAGGAACAGAGTAATAGGTTACATAAGCCTTTGAGACGTAAGGTAAGAACAAAAAAACATTCATCCTGGCAGTTTGCTATTGACTTTCAGTAAATTGATTTTATACACTTTGACTGGGAAGCAAATGGGTCCACACACAGATTTACACCAAAGTAGTTGTATTTGTCATAATTTAGTTTTTCTCATTTCAGCCTCGTTTTGGTGCTCAGACCATCTTTAGCTTCAGGCAGTAAATTAAGCTAAAATGAAACCAAGTGGCAGCTATTAAAATCAATTGAGTGTATCTCTACACAAACGTGGTGGGTATTGTACTGTAGTTAAAGATTATCCAGCTAATGAAATCAGATTAAGTGTGTGCATCCTACACTGACTTCTCCCTTGCTCTTTTGCTTTGGTTTTAGTGATGGTGCATACCAGCTCCTGCTTGGTTTGGATATTTGTCTAAAATTATGAAAACTGATTTCCACAAGGAAAAAAAAGTACATTTCTGTAATTCTGCTGGCCTGAAGACAGGGTAGATTTTCCTAGGAATTAAATTCAGGGAGAAAGATCTGCCTTTTCCCATATTCTGGATGGTGGTGCATAGACCACACAGACTCTAGGAGCAGTAGCAGCACCTTCAAGCGAGCCCTTCCAGCTGCTGGACTTCTAATTTGACAAAGAAGCAGTTGTCCATTATGTCTTTAAGTCTACTGGATTGAAACTATAAGTATAGAGAGACTCAATTATGGTATTTGATGGTGAAGCAGGAAACGCACAGAAGCCTCACTCACTGCTTCTCTTTCCTGCACCACGTTAACTCTGGGCAGCAAAGACACCCCATCAGAATTTTGGCGAAGCAATGGGCAGCTGACTGAAGTTGGCCAGGGCTGAGGCCTAATTCAGGAAATCCATAGGCTCATGAGTCTAGAGTCAGGTCACCCCAATACTCTCCTTTGGGCTGTGTGTGGTGAATTAAGAAAACACTTCATCCTGGTGCCTGCCTTGGAGCAAGGATCCCCAGGGCTTCTACATGGCACTGATCTGCCCCAGGATCACTCCAAGAAGGACACAATGAGAGCACAGTGGCAGATCCAGCTCGTAGGAACAAGTGCTTAAAAAAAACGCTTTTAAATAAAATCTTCAGTAGCTGTTTCCTTATGAAATACTTGTTTAATTTAAAGGAAAAGCTTTGGAAGATAGTCATAGAAGGGTGGAAAAACTGGGAAAATCTGAGTAGAATAAGAGGGAGGTCTTTAGAAATACAATGGTGCTTGCCAGAGGGCCAAACCCAGGGAGGTGTTAAGCGCAGTACTTCCTACCAACTTCAACAATTTATTCAGGAATGTAAAGGTTATATTAGGATTTGGATTGGAAAAAATAATTTAAATCCTTATTAAATACTGCTGGCATTTGATATCTCCTTTCCATCCATATTTCATTTCTGTAGGATTCTGAATAGTAAAAGGAAAAGTCTGCCATATATCATAACAAAGA
This sequence comes from Pluvialis apricaria, assembly GCA_017639485.1. Classification (NCBI taxonomy): domain Eukaryota; kingdom Metazoa; phylum Chordata; class Aves; order Charadriiformes; family Charadriidae; genus Pluvialis; species Pluvialis apricaria. The sequence goes on along the minus strand of CM030044.1, from coordinate 51,007,508 downwards.
AGTAAAAGAAACGAGGGCGTGCTAACTGAACACTGCATGTTTAACGCATCTCTTTTTCCAATATTGTATATCATTTCAAGGTACACAACATAAGCCAACGAATAATAAAAACAAATTATAATAGACTGTTGGGTAGCCGAGGGACCAGAACATAAAATAACTGGAGCAGCAAGGTAGGGTATGAAATTCCAAAACACATTTACCATCCCTGTTGAGTGCGTAGACATAAAATGTGCTTGTGATGTTTAACATTGTTATTACCAGAGAGGGTTCAAACATTTGAATGTTCCCTTCTTGTTCTTCTACAATAAAAGAATAAAGCTCTGGGAAAAATAAAAAGGTAAAGAAAAGCCTACTTTTCCATCTGTACTTGGGATTTTTCTTCCCCTTTTAATCATTCACTTCACCTTTGCAGAAATTAACTTGGTCCTTGCACAACAGGAAGTACTCAAAGTCAGCACAAATCACTGCCGGTGAAGGCCTGATCTTCCCTTTACCTTCACTGGTATCATGTGTCCCGTTCAGCAAAGTACTAAGCCACATGCCCTGTGAGTACCTCTGTTTTAGCATAATGGCATACTTCGGGATACGACATCTGAGTTAGTGTATTACTTAAACACAGCCTATGAGGGTTTGTCCAAACAAACTCCAAGAGCCATTTTAAAAACCAATATTCATTCCAACCAACGAAAATTAGGTGCAACTTCCATATTAGTGGACCTCTTAAGTCAGGAATAAACAAAAGGCAGCGGAGACACTCCATTCAGCTGTTTCAATGACTGCTGGAAGGAAAAATTGTTTGGATATTTTACAATGAAAGATTGGATACAAAATATGATTTTGTCAGTGCCTCTTTGGGCAAAATAGCGAATGAAGCAGATCTCACTCCTTGCTAGATGTGCAGTAAAATGAATGTACCACCATATCTCTCACAATACAGCATTTTAAGGAACTCATTTATCAGTGTTTTGGAGAAATGTTTTAAAGTTCATTCTGTTCAGAATTCTGCTTACCCATCGTATTTTTTGTATACTGTTCTTTTCATGTTTACTGAGACACATTTTAATGAAAAAAAAGCAAGTGCTATTAACAGCTCATCAGCTCCTCGGGACTATGTCAATAACCTGTGGAAGAAAAGAATGTCAAGAAGAAGAGGCATAAGAGTCATGAGAAGAAACCTTTTCCAAATCATTATTTCTGTTTCTTCACTCAAGCCTGTTGTGCCATCCCAACTCTGCTTCTTCCCCAGCTCCTCTTACCTACTTTTTGTTCAACAGCAACTCTTATGCACATGATAAAATTACTTTCTACCTAGTACAACCTCTCTTTTTTCTGTTTTGTTTTGTTCTTTTTTTTTTTTTGTATTTGTAATCTCAGTTCTTTGCCTTTCTCCCTTCATTGAAACAAAGAAAGGAAGGATGTGAGACAGAAACAGAAACATACACTTATATTCAGCTAAAGAAGCTTCTCAGAAAATTGAAGCCAGAGATACTGACGGTGCCTTACTTAGTTTCAATGGTAAAAATTTCAAAATCACAAACTGAGCTCCAGAATGAAGGGGTAAGGAGGTACAAAAAGGTCAGTATTAACTATTTTTGGTGCTATTTACAGACATGTGGAAATGTTTTAAAAATGGGGCTTTGCCAGAGAGTGCAGTATAATTGGAAAAGTGAGATTGTGCCAAAAAACAATGAAGCCTCTGCTGAACATGAGGCAATGTATTTTGGGAGAGAATTCTTTAAGAAAAAAAATAGGAACACCAAGAACTTTGATTCCTCTCATGCCCTGGTTTCCTCCTGTCGCACCCTGAACATTCTCCACTTTAGTAGAGTGAACAGTAAATACATAAATACAAACAAATATATAAATAAAAAACATAAGTTCAGGACAACTGAAGTAGCCTGTGATTTGGGGTAAAACTCAGCAAAAGCTTTGAATTACGAAAGAAAAAGGATCTGGAACCCTTCCAGTATTTGACCCACATGAAAAAAAAATTCATTCACATGTATGTGACATTCATTTCAGAAGGAAGCACAAAGATTCTGGCAAAGCCAAGGAGTTGTGCTACCTTGCAGGATGCTCTGCTAGATGACATGGTCTACAGGGCACCAGGGCAGCACCAGTAACCTTGTTGTGTGACTCAAAATACACACATGAACACCACATACATATCAGTGAAGTGCCTAGGTATACCCATCATGTAGCTCCATATGTAAGTGTCCCCTGTATGAAGGAAGATCTTGTACAAAAAGCTGGCAGTGGGTTTTACGGAACTCTCAGAGTCAGTGGAGTGCTTTTTAACTCATACAAGCTCCTTGAAAAACCCACAAAATGCCTGTTTCTGTTTTTACACCTGGTCACTATTGCCCTCGCAAGAGGAGATGCACAGCTGCTGGCGTCGTTGAACACTCCTCCACAGAGATAGCAGGACTGATAGCAAATACCCCGACGTGTTAATGGTGTATTGTTCAGTAGCACCTGGAGCAGTAACACCATCTGGTTAAATAAAAGAGCTGTATTAAAATGTGGTCTTGGAAAGCCTCCCCACATGGAGATAAATACTGAGACCAAGGCTCTCAGAGAGAAAAATGTCAAGTTAGGATATGAAAGGAAAGTAGGCGGAAAGAAAAGAAGCTAGAAAGAAGATGTAGCCATAACCCCCAATATTTTCTGTTGTAAAATTCGAAATCAGAATGAATTTTACTCATTTAAACTTGATAGAAATAAAACATCCCCAGGATATTATTTTGGATGAGGTATCCATACTGGGGAACATCAGTTGCTATTTTATCCTGTCAAGCATGGAAGGTGACAACTTCTTAATTGTCTCCATGGAAAAGATTGAAGTCAAAAAGCAGAGAAGGCATCTTGCACAAAAGGAACAAAACAGCTGGGGAAAAAATCCGGAGGAACAATATTTGCTTTGTGCAAATAATTTTTGACCTCACCAAAAAAGATAAAAAGTGTAGGAAAAAAGTACAGCAAAGCCACAGAATTAATTCCCAACACTGTTTTTGAATACTTAGTTATGTTTTCAAAGGTTCTTTACCATACTGATACATGCTGGACACAGTGATGGATCATTACAGAGGTAAGGAGTAAGTGCTGTCTTGTGGCTATAGAGGTGACTTGAGCCTCTTTTCTCTCTGGCTCTGCTAGTGACTTCTCATGTGATACTGGGTATATAAGTCCTTTAACCTCTCAGTAATTCATGTTCTTTATCAATGAACTGAAAAGATGTTTTTGGTGAAAATTACAAAAGCTCAGTATTGCTATTATCAACTTTCAGCTTTAGCAGCTTCGCAAGCCACAGATGCTGGACAATAAGATCAAAGTATAACTCAGATAGCAAAACCTCAATATGCTGTGCAAGAGGCTTAGATATTTGTCAGAAGGGCTTTAATGCTAAGACACTGACAGAGATGCACAGCACACACCCTTGGTACAACCAAATGCTGCTTCAGGCATTTTCCAAGTCAGGATAAAATTAATTACTATATTTTTAAATCAAAACAATATGCAATGCTGAGCTTTACCTTACTCTCTTAAGCCACACAAAGGCATATTTTCTATTAATTGAGACTTTTGAGGTATTAGCCATAGATTAATACTTAAAATTAATTAGTCTCATTTTCACAACTAATTCAAACATGAAATATTCTTAGATCCTTAGCTAACAGTTGCAGCAGCACTAATGGCAGATATTTACTATTTTTTAAATGAAACAAATGATCTGCTGGCCATGAAACTAATGGCCTTGTGTTCCTAACTCCAGCAAAATACTCAATGAGAGAAGGCAAAGAAAACCTAAGGGGTTTGGATAAGGCTTTGCTTCCCTAGGAAACAATTGGGCCCACTCTAAATACAATCAGATGTGTGCTAGCTACAGCTGCAATAGAGCAAAGAACAAAAGGATTGCAGTCAATGTCAATTAAACCAAAAGTCAATCGATTAAAGGCTGAACAACTGATTAGAAAAACAGTGCAGCAGACTTGAAAGAAAAGGTTCCCCCCTCTACCAGTGTAATCCTCAGCTCCTGGAAGTCCACCTGCATACAGATTGCCTACTGATTATAATTGGATCTTTTCATGTATAGGGATAAATGAACGTTACAGTCAGCTTTGCTTTGTGTGGCTGTAAGACTACTTCACTGAAGTATCCTGAACTTTGCTTTTATATGTAGCTTAGAATAAAGCAAAGGTGGAAAAATGAGCTGGAAGGGAAAAAGGTAAATGGAAAGGTCTGGAAACATCAGAAGGCTGATCTTGCTCCCCGTGCAGCCTTTGAAAAGCTTCTCCTTGTCCCTCTTTAAAATTGGATCAAGCCCAAGGACTGACTGAGCGTAAAAGCACTTTCTTATTTAAGGTGTTTTCACAGTAGATGACATCTGCTTCATCATCCAAACCACATCTCAACCATGGCTGGGACCTCTGTTTTCCAGTGCCTGAAGATGTCCACCACATCAGAGGTTGAATAACTTCATGTTTTCTCCCTATGATGGCAAGGCATGTAGTCAGCTGTCACGTTTCCTACACGAGCAAAGGAAGCACTTCACCCAAGTCTTGCCTGTTGCCAACCCAGAAAATTCAGGGTGTCCTCTGGTAGAGACTAAATCTGCCCTGATAAAATGGGAAGGCACTCAAGAGAATTATTTTCATCTAGGATAATGCAGATCCTGGAACAATCATGCCTTACTAACACATTGCGGATATTGATTAAAACTATCTTCTTCTGTTATTAATGTAGGTGATAGTCCCTAAATACATCCTTAAATTTGAAGGTTAGCAGGCCCTGGGCACATGTTTACTGCTAAAGTGCTTGCTAATGCACTTTACTATGAGTCCCTGAATAGCAACTAACTTATCTCAGCCTGAGATTTCCCTGTGCTCATCATTCCTACAGTTCCTTTGAGCAGATTCTTCACAGTTTCGAAACAGCAGCCCCATGACACCAGAGAGGCTGAAAATAATGGCTATGCAGCCCCAAGCAGTGTGGAAACACCTCCCGTGCCACCTCAGTCCCTCAACTGTGCAAAAAGGATTTCCAGGCCTAAGATATGCAGAAGGTGTGACACAGCACAAATATTACAACTACTAACATCATAAACAATCTAAGCAAGGTGGTATGCAACAGAATAGATAGAGAACCACAAGCAATAATTCCACTGTCCTTCTTTTCTAATGCAGCATTACTACATCTTTTCCCTGTGTATTTTCACTGATTCACACTATAACATCATTTTTTTGTGCCTTATCACAATGCAGTGGCAATTTTGTCTATGCTAAGCATATATACGTTATTTTCTGTAAAGAAAATAATGGATGATACAGTTTTTTTCTTTAAAAAGATCTGACTAGTGTATTAACCGAACAGTTTGAAAACCTACAGATATTCCCATCTTTTCTGTGAAAACTCATGACATGACTAGTTAAACATTCGGACTTCTAGCTTAGCACTGCAGAACTTAGAGCAGTGTTTAAATAACAATTCTGAGAAAGCAACATGCTTGTAAGCAAAAATAGCTGTGATACTATTTCTATTAATTTATACTTCAATATAGGACAAGAAGCAATAGGCACAAACTGGAACACAAAAAACTCTGTCTGAACATGAGGAAAAACTTTTTTGGGTGTTACAGAGCACTGGAACAGACTGCCCAGAGAGGTTGTGGAGCCTCTGCCTTAGGGAGGAATGAATTGAGACTTTGATTCATGAGATCCCTAACTGGTATTTGGCATAAATTCCAGTGGACTCTGCATCATGTCCTGCACTTCTACTGCTGCAGAGCAAGGTGCTGACTGACGACAAGATCAGGAACAGCATGGACAGAGTCATGGGTCATCTCCAAACATCTGGAGGAAAAGAAGGTTATCGGAAGTAGTCAACATTGATTCACCAAAGGGAAGTCATGTCTGACTAATCTGATAGCCTTCTATGATGGCGTGACTGGATGGTTGGATGAAGGGAGGGCAGTGGATGTTGTCTACCTTGACTTCAGCAAGGCTTTCAAGGCTGTCTCCCACATCATCCTCACTGACAAACTTAGGAAGTATGGGTTAGATGAATGAACAGTGGGGTGGATTGAACAGTGGCTGACAGATAGAGCTCAGAGGGTTGTGGTTAGTGGTGCAGAGTCCAGTTGGAGACCAGTAACAAGTGGTGTCCCTCAGGGGTCAGTACTGGGTCCAGTCTTGTTCAATATATTCATCAATGACCTGGATGAAGGGATAGAGTGTACCATCAGCAAGTTTGCTGATGACACAAAACTGGGAGGGGTGACTGACACGCTAGAAGGCTGTGCTGCCATACAGCGTGACCTGGACAGGCTGGAGAGTTGGGCAGAAAAAAACCTGATGAGGTTCAACAAAGGCAAGTGTAGGGTACTGCATCTGGGGAGGAATAACCCCATGCATCAGCACAGGTTGGGGGCTGACCTCCTGGAGAGCAGCTCTGTGGAAAGGGACCTGGGAGTCCTGGTGGACAACAGGATGACCATGAGCCAGCAATGTGCCCTGGTGGCCAAGAAGGCCAATGGCATCCTGGGGTGTATCAAGAAGAGTGTGGCCAGCAGGTCGAGGGAGGTCATCCTCCCCCTCTACTCTGCCCTGGTGAGGCCACATCTGGAGTACTGTGTCCAGTTCTGGGCTCCCCGGTTCAAGGACAGGGAACTGCTGGAGAAAGTCCAGCAAAGGGCTACAAAGATGATAAGGGGATTGGAACATCTTCCTTATGAGGAAAGGTTCAGGGACTTGGGTCTTTTTAGTCTAGAAAAAAGAAGACTGAGGGGGGATCTTATCAATACTTATAAGTACTTAAGGGGAGGGTGCCAGGTAGATGAGAATAGCCTTTTTTCAGTGGTGCCCAGTGATAGGACTAGAGGTAACGGGCACAAACTGGAGCACAGGAAGTTCCATCTTAACATGAGGAGGAACTTCTTTACTCTGAGAGTGGTGGAGCACTGGAACAGGCTGCCCAAGGAGGTTGTGGAGTCTCCCACACTGGAGACGTTCAAAACCCGCCTGGACGCTGTCCTGTGCAATGTGCTGTAGGTGTCCCTGCTGTGGCAGGGGGGTTGGACTTAGATGATCTCCGGAGGTCCCTTCCAACCCTGACGATACTGTGATACTGTGATACTGTGTAATGTGTATCATACAGATCCTATGAGGTTCCTGCTCTTGAAACAAATACTGAGGAGATTAAGAACACCCATCTTCTCATCTCAGTTTGTTTTAATCCTGCTGGAGTTAATGTTTCAGTTCTACAGTTTACTATGCCTATCATTTCAAACTGCTCATGAAAACATCTTCATGGATTTCCTGAGCACAGTGAACTGTCCAAAGGAGTGCCTCCTGCTGTCTCCCAGCCACTTCCCACCACACACGCTGCTGCAAAGACACGTCACAGTCTTACTGTGGCCAAGAAATGGGCATGTAAAACTACTGCAGTCAAATAGGAGGAAAACTCCCTTGATAACAGCATGGTGCCATGGAGCACTTACGCTGCATCTCTCGACAGCAAAGCACTCGGCAGAACACAGGTACGCACAGCTTGCCCTCAGCAGCACTAGGACCAAGGTGTTTTTCAGTTTTTAAACAGCTGACCGAAGTGAGGCGCCATTTGAGGATGTCATTTTGAGACTTGCCTGCATAAGAGAAAATATACTGTTTCTGCATTACTGCTTTTCCAAAACGGGACCCCTGTCCTGAACTTTTGGCAGGTATTTCCTAGAGTTCAGTCCTAGATGACTTACTCAGAGATATACAGTAAAGTAGCAGAGAGCACTGCAGGTGTCTTAACCCCTAGGTTAGGCCTATTCCTCAACATCATTGTCCTCAGAACCAATGGATGTGCAGAAAAACACGTCTAAGGGAAACTCAATTTTTTACTTATGTGAAAAATTTGTCATTTCAAACATTAATAAAACTTATTCTCACTTTATTCTTAGATCTGCAACAGTCTGCCAATAAATATTTATTATGTTACTATTCTGCTATACGACAACTCTGCTGGAACACGTCTCATTTGAGGACTGCCGTACATCGCTCTGAGGCAAGAACTGTTATACAGAGGCCTTTCAAGGCTTCTTCTAAAAAGAATTTAAAACCAGTTCTGCTACTGAAATTTCACATGAATTAGGAGCCAAAAATTAAACTCTGTAAACAAATAAATTATTCCAAGAGAGAGGAGAGATCAAAATTACCATGGTTTTTATCTACTGCCTTACATATGCACAGCAACCTACAGGGACCCATTTTGTGAGACATGCACTTACTTACTTTCTATCTCTCATCTCATTTTCTTCTGATGTGAATTTTTTCTCTGCCTGGGGATTGTGCAGAACTGTGCAAAAGGCTCTGTAGCATCTGCTGAAGCACTTTATAATTACATTTCCTTGTGCTGAAATTTTGAGACTGATTCTTTAGGTTTGGACCAAAAGCTGGAGGTCAGCTCTTGCCATCTTTAATTATTTCCTTTCATGAAAGATAAAGAAAGACACATCCCTCAGATTTTATCATTACTGACAAATCATTCCCCAGCCCTTTCTTTGTTCTTATTATTTTACCCATTCTTAAATGAGCCTGAATCATTTGTGCTAGCAGGCAAGCACAAACACACACATATGCACAACTCACAACTAAGACAACTCTCTGAATCTTAGTTTCAGATATTTTAAGCTATGCTTCACAGACTTTGCTTTTAATATTTAATTTGCCTGGAAATCATTAATGTAATAAACCAAGACATTTTACTAGTTAAAGTCCTAAATGTTTTAAATTTCTGCTGTAAAAAAGTCTAGACAAAAGTCCTGGATGATAAATCGGGTAGAAAAAAGCCTCTCGTTTATTTTAAATTGACACTGTACATGTGTTTTGTGCTTCATCTAGCACTATTTTCTGCTTACCATGAAATATCCCCAAAAAGTACACATTTCGAATTATTTAGCTATGATCATAGAATCCATCTTAAGTCACCAGGAAGTGCTCATCTTGGCAATATTCTTACACAGGACATCCATTAGAGACCCTTATTGAACTGGACTGTCATTTAACAGCAGTGGTAATTCTGCCTGGGGAAATGGTTGGATGGCCCAGCCATGCTGAAATTTCAGAACTCACCTTTGTAGCAACAAGCACCTGCCTGGGGGCTGCTGTGGGTTGGGATGTCCCAGGGAGGGCTTACAAGGGCTGAATACAGCAGGGGAAGAATAGCAGGAGATGGAAAAGGCACAGACCAAACACGTGGAATGGGAGGATTTGGGAATGCCACAACACGTATGAGCGCTAACAGAAAACTAGAGGTATGGAGACAGACGTATGGAAGCAGGCAGGATGCTACACACAAGTGCTCTTATATATGGTCAAAGTGAAAAGACAGTGTCTGTTTACACATCTTTTGTGCAATCAAATAGTAATTGGGATGGCTTTCTGCTCAGGATTCCAGTCCTTGCTACTATTTGTATATTTGGTACAAATTTGCGCGTTCTATAGTTATATATTTAAACTACATTTCTGTTTTCAAACACTATACCGGAGGGTGAAAACAGGTTTGGTAGTGTCCAAACTACTGAAAGGCCAGAGGTCAAGCAAGAGAGTCTTATTTTAAAACAGCCATATGCAAATGCAGGCCATTTTCAGGTGATTTGATGAGATTAAGAACAGATTAAGCTTCGCAGTCAACTGCAGCTGCATCTGGTACCACAGAAGAACTCCTTAAGGCTCAGATGTGCCCTCAAAGGTTACCATCACCAAGATGCTTATGACCTTACAAAGCAGAACCAGAGGCTACAGGCAGAGGTGATTCAGTGAGAGAAAAATGGGTTTTGTCAGGGCTAACCGGTCCAAGGAGCAGCAAATACACTATGTAAGCATGCCCTTTTTTACTCCCCACCAGGTAAAACCCCTTTTGTGTGCAAACTGCTAACATTCAAAAAGATGGAAAGACAAAAGACATGGCAAAGGACGTTGGTGGGCAGTTTAAGTTAAATTCTCCAGAGGCAAATTGCAAAGTTGTCTGCCTGACATTCCTGAAGTGCTTGTTCACAGCCACTGCTGCACTTGCTTTTTAGGTTGTTGAAATGCATTCTAGGGAGAGAGAAATTGTCTGAGTTGCCCAAAAGCTCAACTTTATGAACCCAGTGTGACCGTTCAGGCTTTGTGGGAAATTACTGACTGTTCTTCATAGTGGTACTGCTGCCATCATTAGTGATGCCAAGGGCAGGTATCACAGTGGATGGATTTCATGGGGGCAGCTGAGTCATTCACACACGCAAGAGCAAGTGAAGAAATGCACCAGTATATGTGGTACACATAAGAACAGTTATTTTTCAGTGATCTTTCAAAACAATCCGGTTGTTTTGACAGTGAAAATCTCAGAGGTGTTTTTCCTCCGTTTTTGAATGGAAGCAGTCATTTGAAAAGTTCATTGCAGCCTGATGAGTTCCTCTTTCATTCATTAAACACTTCCTTGAACACTTTTCTTTTCACAGCCAACTTGCCAGGTGTCATTAAGCTTTTTTTAAAATATCATTTAAGAGTAACCAAGATTAAAAGTATTTTGTATTCTGAAAAAGTGCAGGCAAATAAAAGGTAGAAACAGTGTTGGACCTTCTACTGATATTATGCAATTATGAAGTTAAATTAATCACTGAAGATTTGGCAAAGCAACCCAAATCAAGGTTAACAGGAAATGCAAAGCTCAGTTTAACTGTCAGCCCTTCATGTCTGACTGATGTGTTGTTAATCCTACATAGTAACTATTTAATAGGCTTTCTAATGATTGGGGCTTTCCCTGGAATTTTAAAATACTGTTTAAATATCTTTTAAAAAAATGTTTTCCTTTGCAAAGAGAAGACAGATGTTTTTCAATTTCCTCAGTCTGATGCAAGCAGAAGTGTCGTAGACTTATTGCACTGAACTTACTTGCACCTTTCTTTTTGCCTGAATAGCACCAAAGAGTTCATCAAGAAATAACATGGAGTAACATGGGCAGGGAGAATTACAGCTTGACTAATAGGTAATAGGCTGAGAACTTGATAGGGCTTTTGCAGAATCCATTCAGTATCTTTGCAAAAAAAACCCAGATATAAAGCTTTGGAGGGGACTACTTTCCTCATTATCTTTTATTTTCAACACTTTCTGTTATTCAGAAAGACTACCTGAACAAGAAGTAAATAAAAATTTGAGTGAGGACATCAAAAATTTTATCTTAAAATGTGGTTAATGTTAATGTAGTATCTTGTATTACGTAATCTTTTATAAAAGAGTGCTTTAGGAAAATAAAAGCATAATTTGCTCATTAAAAAAAGACAGGTAAACATTGAATATTCTCTTTGCTAAATATGACTAACATAAAGCTTAGACTTTTCTTATGCAAAAGTCATTTGGAAAACAGAGCTGCAAAAATCTCCCTTACCTTCAAAACTGAATTTACAGTCACCTTTAAAAGTACCAAGGGTTAACAACCATATGGCTTGTTTTGCATCTTCTGCTGCATTTTGTCTTTGCACCATTACTTATTTTATCTCCACAGTGAACATTTCCATTTATTTTAGTACTGATTTCCAAAAATGTGGCTGGTTCACACCAGTGACCCTGGTTTAGCCTTCTTTTTTCTTGCCCCAGCCATTGCAAATCTTTCTAAGTAGCAGATTTCACCTTCTGATGCTACAGCATTTGCCCAGACCTGAGGGACACTTCTGTTCACTGCTTTATTCATAAGGGATGCTGGCTTGTGCACAGAGAGGGAGGTAATGCCTCAAAACTTGGCACTTAGTCACACTGGTGCCCATGCTGTAATCTTCAGACTGATTGAGGTTACTAATATGATCTACAGACACAATAAATAACAGTCTGAGTACACAGCCACATGGTGTCCTGCTATTAACCTTTTGCAAAGACAAAATGGACCTTTTACTCCCAAAACATTTGCAAACTCTTAATTACTTTTGTACCTATTTGTAAAACTTTTCTTTACTCTTCTGAAGAGCTCTGAAAAGATTTTGAGACTTTAAACAAGTTTTTGAAGGATGTATCATCATTGCACAGGGGTCATACGCTTTGTAAAGTGACACCACTTCTCCTCACATGTCTGAAGTGTAAAATGAAACTAACAGAATGCTTTATTTATGTACTTGGTGATTTAAGGTGAGGTCTAATGATGTAACAAACAACTGAATAAATGTTTTATAATTGCTAAGCTATAAAGGAAACCATAACAATTAAATTATATGGGACATTAAGCAATGATTCATTTAATGCTGTCTGCACAGGATCTGCTGAAAGATCCTAAATCCTTCTGAGACTTCTGAGTGGGTACTGGTGGGTCCTTCCCTTTTAAACTTCACCCCGTGTTGATCATTGCCTGTCGTCCTCAGCTTCTCTTCTTTGTCCCATAACATAATGTCACCAACTCCTTGTCCTTTTCACTTGGTTGTGAGGCTTGTAGTTTCTTTCTGGCAGTGTCATCCTTGACAAAACTGCTTGGCTTCTTGTTAGAAATACCAGAAGGGGAGCAGACTCGGCACTGACTGGAGTTCTTTGAGTTGCACAGTGTAACATGGAATGGAAATACTAGTACAGATGAAAAAAAGTAAAGCTTATTAGATGTCCAGAAAAGCCAGCTTGTTACAAGGTCTTTGACATGGACTAATATTCCTAGAGGCAATCTCAAATTGCTTCCAGTACAGAAGCAGTCTCTGCCACTCTTGGGTGGGACAATGTTTCTGCCTCAAGGAGTTGGCAATACAAGGCCTGAGCCTCTCTCTGTAGCTGTGGATATGGTGCCTGAGCTCCTGGCAAGCTTCTGTAGAGCTCCTACAAGAAGATCCTTTCATCCATAGAGTACAGCTGAAGTTAATGTTGGTATTTGATGTACTCTCTGTCCGCTCCACTGTAATGTCAGGCAAGAATCAGATGGATCAGAAGCTGAGAAATGAGGTTAAGTCAAGGAGAATTTAAGAGATGAAAGAGTAAGATAGTAACAGGATCTGCTCTTCAAAATAATTCAACTTATTTTCTTTTCATTACATAATTTTCTTTGGGGTTTTCTGCCTTGCTTATGTATTCAGGATAAGTAGGCTTTTAAAGAAGGAAAAAGAGTTCACATTAAAACAAACTTATTTCAAGGTGTGGTACATAGTACTGTTATCCCATTTTTTATTGCTATCATCTGTCCAAAAGACTTTCAAATGATTGTTTTAAATAACTTTATATTAACTGGTAATAAATAAATAAATAAATAAAGAAGCTCAGTGGAAGTAGAGGAGTCCTGTGAAACAGAACAATTCTACCTGCATTTCCACTAGGCATTTTAGTAACTAACCGAACAATCTAACTCTTCAGGGAGGTAGCTTCCCTTAATACCCCATAGAAAGTAAATGAGTGTTTATAGTATCAGACCAATGTCAGAACATTTGCTTTATTTATTCCTGTTTCCATTAAGAAAGCCTTGTTATACAAGAAAACAAAAACTCACTTTAAGGAAAAAGTAACTCACCAGAGTTAGTCATATATCACTAAAGCATTGATAACAATGGTACTGAAATAGCGTGTGTTTTAAAAGCATGAAAGAGGGAGGTACTTCATTTATTATAATTGTATGGGAAACAAAATATAAAAGGTATTAATTGGCAGGCACACAAATAGCAAAACAAAGCAACATAAATCTAGTGTTAGAGCCAAGAAAAAGCTGGTAGAGTACGATGAAAAGAAAAACTTCAAAAAAACTTCCAAGCAAGTTATTTGACTGTTTTAGGTTTATGACCTTAAAGGAGACACATAGAGTGAGTCTGCTAGTTCACAGGAATCAACACTCAACTATCACTTCTTGTGTATCCCTCCAGGAATTCTTTTTCTTTGTAATTTAGCAGATAGACCCTTTTTAACTAAAATGTTTGAAGCCCAGTCCCCATTGTTTCTACTGAATTCTTTTCTACTTACAACCCAGAGAGCACTGTAAGCAGGACTACCACTATTAGCAGATTACATCTTTGATGTGGACTTGAAAAGGCCTGTACTGCTGTTTAGAAGTCAGTAGAGTCTACGCTGATGGCTCTATATTCAGCCTGCCTTATGATGGCAAAGTATAGACAGAAAGATACTTGGTAAGAATAAAAGCATCTAGAGAATCCAGGAAAACACTTTGCTAAAAATCCATCCCCACTTCAGGTTAAAGGCAGGAGCCATTCTTGCTTTTCAACATATTCATGGTCCTGTGGCATCAAAGGACAGAAATCAATGATTTCCTACACAACACCTATTTCCCAATTTATATATTTAAAGGTGGGTTTATTTTCTGATTGTAAAGAAAGTGGAGTGGTTGAAAGCATTGTATAAATTATATAACTATCTGGCATGTTTTACTGCTGGTAGCCAAACTAAAGCATATGTATCTGTATCACTGCAGAATTCAAAGGACGTAGAGATCTAGGGAAATCTAAATTCCTCTGCAGAGCAGAGAGATATCTGTTGACTTTTGAAGTCCTTGGTCTGCAAGATAAATGTTAAATTAAATTCAACCTTTTTGTATCTTCCAATTTACCTTCAGCCATATGTTTTTCTTCTTGTATAAGATAAGAGTGCACTTTCATCACCCATAGTTGGGTTATTCATTTTAATGAAATAAAAAGTTTTCATTCTATTTTATTCATTTTCTTCTAGAATACTGTCTTGATATGACCCTCACTTTACTCTTTTCTCTAAATTAGAATAGAATTCATTCACTACTACTGTTGCGACAGCTACGCAATGAATACTTACTAGAAAAATCACGCATAGGAGAAGTATATCAAGAGACCTCAGACTCACTCATCCTAGAAATTTCTCTTTGGAATCCAAATTCAAAAGTGTCAAACTCCAACAGTGAAAGAAAGTATAATTATTACATTCTGAGGTATCTCAAATTAGGTTTTCTTTAATGAATATTCATAGTTATAATGAATGTGGGGGAAAAAATAGTTATTCTCAAACTATAACATGTGCACATATAAACTGGGGATATTAAACAGACAGTTGTACAAGGAGAAGAAATAATAATGAATGTTAGTTCTGTGTAAAAGCATCGCTCAAAAAGTGAAGTCTACGTAGAAGTATCACTCTCTGCACCTAAAAGCAGATGTGCAACTATGGAGGGACAGCTGACCTCAGGAAAGTTGTCTTTGTGGGTTTTGAGTTTCATATTTTTGCCAGATTTCAAGTCTTACCAGCCAGTCATTTTAGGAAAGTGACAAATACTGATTGTCAATATAATCAGTTGTCTAGCCTTTTGTTTCATGAGCTGATCAACCTCTTCTCTTGGTCTGCCCATATCCTCCCTCCTAAAGATAAAATAAAACACCATATCCATAGTTCCCAAGAGAGACCCAGGCCTTGTATTGCCAAATCCTTGAGGCAGAAACATTGTCCCAATTTGTTCTGACCCAAGAGTGGCAGAGTTTGCTTGTATTGGAAGCATCTGGTTTTTTTCCTGAATGTTCTCTGCTGCTGCTTGCTCTTAAACTGCACCACCTATCTGGCCACAAGGAGAAATTGCTATTGCTCCACAGGGATTGGATTCCCGACCCAACAACCAGAGTGGGGAAGTGTTTCGGGGCCTTAGAGGATGGGATGAGGAGAGATTCTGGCTGTCCCTGTGACTAACCTGTACCACTGCCTCACAAGGACTGAGGACGGATGTAGGCAGGAATTTCCAGTTACAAAAGTGGCATCGAAGAAGAGACATGGACATGTGGATATTTCACATGTTGCCAAAGATTTCCAGGATCCCCTTTGGTTTGGGGAAAGTGATGCTGAGCTTTATGTTAGGAAAGAAATCTATACAGGCAGGTACAATCTGCCCTACATTCACTCTGCCCTTCTTCCAAGCTGCCATGAGTAAAGGCTGTGCACACCTGGAATCCAATGACATATGTACGTGTCCACCCACCTGTCTAACTCACCATCTCTCAGTACCTAAAAATCCTCTTAGGTCTTTTGCTCCACCATGTTACACCAATATAAACCCTTCATCACCAAGCAGATATTTAAGCATCCATCAAAACCAGTCCAAATCATTGACCAAGCATTGACCCTGCACAAAAGCAAACTTACCACCTGTGAATGTGGAATGGGCAATTAGCTGAACTTCTCATTAGACCTACTAGAAAACCAAAACCTGTTCTTGCTACAATGGGTCCCTCACTGTGCTTAAACCTACATTCAACGTGATGAAGAGCATTAAATTTTGCATTTACCAGTGGAGATATTTTTCCACCAGTAAAGAGTTTCACACCTTTTGTGGACTCAACTGTTAGTGAAATGCAGAGAAAGGCTAAGGACTGTGTCCCACAAGCCATTATGCAACAATGAAACCCACTTTCAATGAAGTCATGTGGAAAATGCTGTTCTAAATTAATTTACAGGAGAACGTAATTATTTTGGCACATCCAAGCATGTGTCACAATGTGCAGAACTTCCTTACAGCCATGCTGTTTCAGCATAACCAGGCCTTTCCTCCATCCTGTGTACTTGTTTCAACTGATAGTCTGTTTAACAGTGTACTGTGTCTGGTTGGGTTAGAGTTAATTCTCTTCACGGTAGTCCGTATAGTGTTCTGCTTTAGATTTGCAACCAAAACAGTGTTGATAACACCGTAATATTTCGGCTATTACCAGACAGTGCTTGCACAGCATCAAGGCCTTCTCTGTTTCTTGCTCTTCTCCCACTGTGAGTTGGACAGGAGTGGAAAAAATCCTGTGAGGAGAAACAGCCAGGACGGCTGGCCCAAATTGCCCAAAGAGGTATTCCGTATCATGTAATGTCATGCTCAGCAACGAAGCTGGGGGTCACTTTTCCAGTGACCCTGTTGCAGTGAGCAGCTGTTGCTCAGAGGCTCACTGGACATCAGTCTGCTGTGATTGCCTTTGCATCCCATTGGGTCTTTTTTTTCCTTTTTGCCCTTCACTTACTAAACTGTCTTTATCTTTACCTATGAGTTCTCTCATTTTTGCCTTTCTGATTCTGTCTCTTGTCCCACTGCCGGAGAGTGAGCAAGCAACTGGATGGGGGTCAGCTGCCAGTCAGGATTAACCCACCACACAGAGGTTTTTCAGACTGTTCTGACACCTAGAGTCAGAAGGCTATCTCCATTAATATTACTATTTCCTCCTTTTTAGCATTGGGAGGTAGCACTACCAATATGCCTCTTTTTATGACTACCTTTCCAATTTGCATATCGCATACTTATAATTTCCTTCTTCTGGACGACTGGCTATGACTAAGCGTAAGCTGCCAAATATCCCAGCATGTATCCCCTGTCCCTCAGCTCACATGCCTCTGTTCTCAAACCAGAGTTTTACAGCACTGTATATGAACTTTCAGGCTGTTAATACAGAATTGTTAAAAATACTGCACCCTTTTAATTCATTCTGCTATTTTATATTTATTCAAAGTATTTTGAACCAACGTACTCTGTGCCAATAAGGATCATATTTTTTCTCAAAGCCGGCATAAAATTGGCATAAAGGTAGCATAAATGTTTATTGTGTCCTCTGGCTAATCTAATTAAAGTATAAATACATTACAGTCACATTCTAGACAAAATTGGTAATGCTTAGTGATATGGTTCTTCCACAAACATGGTTCTTAGCATTAGGGGCACTATTTACCCTTCATCGCTTTTACATCCAGTCTGTGATCTCCCAAATCAGACCACTCATAGCAATCTGTAACCAATTCCCTTTTCCCACTTACATCAGTTCATCTTTCCTTGATGCTGCAGAAAACTGAATGTAGAAGCAATGTGACACTTGTTTATATAGCTCATAGACATGGAAGAGTAGCTATGGCGTGGAGTCTCCGGGGTTGCTACTCACATGTAAAGATACGGGTAATAAGCAATCACACTTTGCCTTAGAACAAAGCTTCCAAGTTCCTTTAATTCAGTAGAGGCAATCTAAAACTCTTCTCAGTTTTAAAGTCTAAACCAGACATTATTTGCCTATAGACAGCTGATGTTCTCACCACTTAAATTCTGAAACTAAGAACAGACCAGACTCTGCTGAAGGTTGTATTTCAACTGTATGCTATTAATATCAAACCATTTCCCATATGCTGAAGGCTCTTCTCATCTGTAAACTGACAGCTGACTTGAAATACTCGTGTTGTCTGGTTCACCCTTTGCCTGCCCCGTGCTCTGTAAGGTTTTCCCATAGTTTCTTCATATCTTCCAAGCACAGATCCATCCCTCATCGTAAATCAGTCCCTCTGGGCTAAGAACAGAGTTAAAGGATGACATTTTAAGATTACTCAGTCAGTTCACATGGAAAACCTCAAATGTTTTTGTAATGTTTTAACACAAACTAAGCCTTTGAAAAAAGGCCCTGTGTTTCACCACATTTCTGTATGACTGCATCAGGCTTTTAGTTGCTCAGAGAAGTCTGGGCCACATTAGGACAAATCAAGTTCTTAAACAGCCATAATCTCACCAGCAAAAGTTATTTATAACTTGTTTGTCAGGTCTTCTCTTATGACAGTCATTACATCTTTTTCTCCTACATGTTACTATTTCCCTTAATTTTTTTTTCTCTTTTTTCTATTCTTTTTTCTCTTAAATATTATTTACGTTAAAGCACAACTTAAAAATTCTACTACACCCTTCCTGCTACTCAGTAATCTAACTTTAAGATTTGAGAAATTTTTAAATTCCTGTATGTGTCATAATTACTGGTGGAGAACACAGCCAGAAACACAGAAGAGATTAGTTATATCTTGAGTTATAGTGGCTGCAGCTCCAGGTTATCTAAAAAAATGAAATATGTGTTCATTTCATAAAAACATCAGGTCAGCTTTCATTTCAAAAGTCTCTAAAAATCCTGCTGGGATCTTTTCATGGCAGTGAGGAAACACTCTCTCTCTATATATATAATATCAACTTGAAAAAAATGAACAGAAGCAAAAGTATTACACAGGCAACTGAAGTTTCTCTAAAGCTGAACTTGGCAGTGGTGCCCTGAAATTGCAGAAGGCCCGCACTCCATTAATTCCGTTGTGAAGAGTCCCAAATAGTCACCTTCAGGGATGTAAAGATCTGTTGCCTCTTAAAAGGTTGCCAAAATTTTTAAGATCAGAAAAGTTCTACTCTGCTATTGCCTTCTTTTCCCAGATAAGTAGCAATGTTAGAAGACTTATACTTCTGATCCCAGGGAGCAGGGAAGTGTGTGAGGACAGAGGCATTCATACAACACTTTTATATTTACCATAGGTGATGGAAAGATGCTCAAGTAAGTAATGACAACACATCTGTAAGTGTGTGCATGGCTGAGTTGCAGAGAAGGAGAATTCTGAGTTTATTAGTTGCCAGGAAAAGCAATCTGCTTCCATGTATATGTTTCTCTTTCTTTACATTTTAGAATGAAGAATACATATTTTGTCTCATAGGCAGCCACTAAAAAAGGAGAAAAAAACCCAAACATAATCATCTCTCAGGCTAACACAAGAATCCTATTTGCCGTGGCCATTAGAGCTACTTCATAGAGTTATATTTAAATCATTTCTCAGGCTTTGCCACCTGGGGCTTATATTCTGCTTGCTGAGTTGCTTTCTGTGCTGTGTGGAGTGTCCTGACAGCAAGATGAATGAATGTAAGCCCTACTGCATTTGGAAATCGGCTCATGCTGCAGAATATGCTTTCAACTCTGTGGAACAGTTTTCTCAACAGCTGGTCAGAGGACTGACTACTGAGCAGGTCTTCCTGTGCTCAGGCTGGTGCTGCTTTTTAAGTATGAAACAACAAATCTAATGCACCCTCAGGGGAAAGAAGCCTTCTGGGTTTTATTAGGAAAAGCACCACCAGCAGGTCAAGGGCGTGATCCTTCCCTTCTACTCAGCACTGGTGAGGCCACATCTGGAGTGCTGTGTCCAGTTCTGGGGCCCCCAGCACAAAAGGGAGATAGATACACTGAAGCAAGTTCGGCGCAAAGCCACTCAGACAGTTACAGGACCAGAGCATCTCTTGTGTGATGGTAGGCTGAGACAGCTGGGGCTGGGCCTGGAGAAGAGGAGGCACTGGGGGAGCTTATTAAGGTGCATAAATGCTTGATGGGAGGGAGAGAATGAAGATGAGGGCAACAGGCTCTTCACAGTATTGCCCACTGAGAAAACAAGAGGCAATGGGCACAAACTGAAGAAAAGAAATTCAATCTGAACACAAGAAAACACTTTTTTACTGTGAGGGATACTGAGCAGTGGCACAGGTCGCCCAGAGAGGTTGTGGAGTCTCCATCCTTGCAGAGATTCAAAAGCCAACTGGACACAGTCCTGGTCAACCTACCGTAGCTGACCATGCGTTAAGCAAGAAGATTGGACTACAGGATCCCAAGAGGTCCCATCCAACTTCAATGATTCTGTGAAATCCTCAAGTACGCACCCATGGTCTTGCTTCAGTGTCACGTCTGTATAGTAAGGAATTGTCTGCTGCAGTGTTCCCATTTACAGGGCTGAAAGGGCTGCAGGCTTCTTGAGCAGTTTCCAGACCCCTAATGAAGGTGAACTAAGTGGGGACAGTTGCAAGATCCTCCCCTCCCTCTGCACCATGGAAAGGGCTGCCAATCCAGCTGAGGTTCACTTACTGCTGATTGCTGGGAATAGGATGAGCAGGGCTCTAAGAGCCTTTGCCACCAGCACAAGTGACACTGGTAGGAGGGTTGCTGAAAGAGGCGCAGCATTTTCCTGGGGCAATCTGAGAGGAGTACCAAATGAATCCAGGTTTTGTACTTAAAAGCTGGAATCTGGTTCCAAACTGTTACTGCATCTTCAATATTCAGGATTATGGTATGCAAAGAAACCCTGTGTATTACGACATACATAATATTAAAATGCCTAAAAATTATTCAAAACTAAATGCTTTTTTCTCAAAAACGACAGTCTTTAACATTTTAGCAGATTAAATATTCACTGCAGGAAGAAAATTTTCAAGTATCCCTTATTCTGTCTTTTTTAAAATGGAATTTATCCTGAGCCACTTCAGATGGGTAGTTAACAGAGGAGCATATGACTCTGAGCATTTATACTGCTGGTGATTATCTGACATATCCAAAAGCAAAAACCACTATTCAAGTACAAACAAGAGATGTCTACAATTTTGGACAGGTTTTTTATCTAGAAACCAACATATACAGGAAATTTATTTATTTATTTACAATTTAAAAAAATTGTAATCTAGTACATAGTATATTCTTTAAACATCTTAATTCATATAAAAGATGAGCATACTATAGCCAAGTGAGTAGTAAGTGAGAACATTTCTGTTACTTAACTGTTTTTCAGCAGTAAATATCGAAGTGAGGTGCAGCAGAGGAATGCAACACATGACACTGTTCAGGTACAATTTGCGCCACCTAGGACAGCTTTAAACTCCTAAAACGGCAAATCCTGCAACCTCATTGATGTCTATGTAGTTAAGCAAGCATAATTTTGCCTGCATTTCTTTGCAATCTAGCACAGGACCACCAGGTATTCCAGTAACTTGTCCCTAGAATCATTATTGAGGCCTCTTACTGACACCTCAGTATGGAAATTTGGATGAGTGATCTGTCAGGACAGCTTCCAAGCTCACCTCCTCCCCTCCCCATCTCCTCCTACTTGCACCAGCTTTGTTCAGAGCTTTCTACAACTTCACTGTATCTGTAAGTGCAGGAGCTAAGGCAGCCTTTGTGTTGATTATGGGTTGCTCAGTTATTGAGGTGATTTACATTTTGTCCATTAGGGAATTCACCCACAATTCAGTTCAGGACTGGGCAGACAGAATAAGAATCATTGCCTTAAAAAAAAGTGTGCATTTTCTCTTCAAGCAGGTATCTTGCAGAGCGGGTATCAGGATGTGTATCAGTTAGATATTGTATTATCAGGCTGGCAAGAAATTCTACCAAGAAAGAGTTGTAAAAATTAAAACCTGACAAACTTCCTTGCTAGAAACTGCAAGGTGTCTCCCATGTACTTTACACTCTGAAGAAGATCACTTCTTCCACTGTATTCACCACACTGTACTTCTTTTTGTTTCTCCATGCTGCAAAGCCAGGACCATAAATGCAATGTTTCTGTGGAAAAAAAATGCTAGCCTAGACCCTGCCACTTGCCCTGCAGAAACTCACGACCCCTTCAAGGAGAACAAAGAGGCTTCACCTTAGGTCTGCCATCCCATGCAGGCTCTAAGCGCCTTGCATAAGCAAAGCAGTCAAGTTACCATTGCAATTCACATGTGCAAGACCCCAAAACAGCCCAGGGTGCAGAAGGACACCGAGCTTCAAGAGCAGTAGTGCAACATGATCAGCACACCATGACTCTGCAGGCTTGTTTATTATTCCCCTCACTTGGCAGGACAGTCGTGTTGCTGAGTGAAATGCCACACTGGCGATGTTGCCTTCCAGCTCACAACCAGGTATGCAATATTGTCCTTGTGAGTTACCCAGGGCTCTCCACAGCAAGAGCAGCAGCGCCTTTGGAGCACTTCCCTGCTCCCCACTGTCTCTCCCACACACACTGCCATGGTGGCCAGGCTACTTCTGAGGATGTCACCTGTCTGATGGTGCAAAAGCCATGCAGCCCCTTCCACTCCCTCTCCTAAGCCCCTCCTGGGCACAGTGGGCGTGTGGATGGGGAAGGAGTGCAGAGGGACTCCCCATTTCTCTTTCAACTGAACAATGTGTCTCAACAATTTGGATTACTTGAGTTTGTGTCCTCAGGCTGGTCTAAAAAATAAAGTAAGATAACACAGAAGCCAAACAAAATCCTCAATCTTTTCACAGAGAGTTATTGTAAAAGTGCATTAAATTTCCTTGATCTTAATTTTCCTTTTTAGAGAAAAAGACTAAAAAAAGACTGATTACAGTGGGAGACCTGTAAAGGGAACGTTTAATAGTCTGTATAGCTCTGTCAGCCCAGCGATGAAATGAGTCATAAAAGTGTCAGAAGGTGGCACCTACTGCTTTTTCACTGCTCTGACAGAAGGGGAAGATTATCATCATCTGCCTGATACTCTAAGGGGAGGGATCCTAGAGCATCAGAGGCCATCACTACTGGTGATGACAGTGACAGAGGTCACTGGCCTTTGGCCAATGGCTTCAAAGACAGCTGAAATAAAACACACACATTTTAGGTAGATAAATAGTAAGTAATCTTCTTAATTAAACACAGCAAGAAAACTAGGACATTGTTTAAACTAGTGTTTATCCCTGAAATAAGTGCTTCATCGGTTATTACAGTAATGCCAGGATTTTTTAAATGGAATGGGGAATTGCTGTACTAGGTGACTGAGGAATATGGCTGTGATATGTATTTCATCAACCTGTACACAACAATGTCTGGCACAGAAATTGTGCTTTTCTATACTTAGTTTTAGTTTGCATTGTTTACTCATCAAAAACACAATGAAATTTAAAAAAATCTCACTAGAAAGCATGGCATTTCTATTTCTTCTACAGGAAATAAACTTTATTAGACAAACAGCAGTGGCTTTTAAAAGAAAAAAGTACAGCCATAAGGCTTATAGACACTGCAGTTTGAAGTCATGTATTCAAAAGACCACAGCTGCCAGCACAGGAAAGTGTCCTCCAAACCTTGGGTAAGAGCAGAATTGTAGGAATAAAACTCTGGAAGGAGGACATTTAACTTACTGAACATAACTACAGGATTTATGGGTATGCTGGCACATGTAAGTAAAGCTGCCTGTGGGAAACAGGTGCAGCCAGGGTTTACAAAATCCCAAAATTTTCCAGGGAAGGATATGAACTGGGGGAAGTCCCACCATTATCTCCAGTGAAACTCCAGATTTGACACCTGGGACTGCAGCTCCACTTTTCTAGTATCAGCTGCTTCCAACAGAGAGTGCAGGCCAGTAGCTAAAGACTGAGATTAGAGCTCTGCGTGCACCTCTGTCATTGACCTGTTCTCTATCATTAAGCAAGTCATTTGACATCACCATGCTATTTAGTCTGTAACACCATTGGCACTGTAGTTGTGACAATGTGTTTTTATTTTGTCCTGCCAGACAGGATGTGATCTCAGCTGAGAACTCCCGACACTACAGTAAAATAAATGACTTAATAATTCAGAACAGAAATATAAATCAACCTCACCATTCTTTTCCCAGAAAATCAAATAAAGGATGCCTTATATCACCCTGAGCCACAACATAATCTAAAAAAACCACACAGTCAATTGGACAATTTCCCAACTCCAGCACTTCTGAGGGATTACCTAACAGCAAGACCTCTCTCCAACCAGTAACCAAAAGAAAATAACACTGAATTTTAGTCTTCCTAGCTATTCCTATCTTCATATTACTGAGAGATCTTAGAAACAGATCTTTCCCTCTCTTGCCTTCCACCAGCTAAACTCACCTAGCATAAACTACACATTTTATTTATTGACTATACTTTAAATATGCTGGGGAAAAAAAAAAAAAAAAAAGGAAAAAAACCCAGCCAAACTGCTAGGTATTTACATTTCAAAAGTGTAGGCTGAGAAATAATGCAGATTTTTCTTCAGGCTGGCAGTCTTTCACAAGTGGGATCCCCCAGGGATCGATACTGGGCCCCATGCTGTTCCACATCTTCATGAATGACATGGCTGGTGTGATTAAAAGCAACCTCACCAAATTTGCTGATGACAATAAACTTGGTAGTGAGGTGGATGCATCAGAAGGGAGATTCATCTTACAGAGAGACCTGGACAGGCTGGAAGAGTGGGCTAGCAAGAACAGTATGAAGTTTAACAAAGACACGTGCAAAGTCCTGCATGTGGGTCAGGAGAACCAAAGACCACAGTACAGACTAGGATCTGTGCGGCTGGGGACGCACAGCAGCCAGCCCCCAGGCCCCTGGGGATCCTGGTGGACAAAAAGGTGACCATGAGTCAGCAGAGCACTGCTGCAGCAATGAAAGCAAATCAGATCCTGGGCTGCATCTACAGAAGCATTACTGGCAGAGATGGAGACATTATCATCCCAATCTGCTCAGTGCTTGTCAGGCTGCACCTGGAGTATTGTGTCCAGTTCTTGTCCCTACAATTCAAGAAAGATGTGAACAGACTGGAGGGTGTCCAAAGGAGGGCCACAAAGATGAACAAAGGGGTGGAGAACTGCCCTATGAGAAAAGACAAAAAGAGTTAGGTTTTTTCTCCCTGGAGACGAGGAAGCTCAGGGCGTGCCTCATCACAGTTTTGCAGCACTTAAAGGACATCTACAAAAAGCACAGATATTCTCTCTTCACAAGGAGCCACATGGAGAAGACAAGGGGCAACAGGTGCAACTTGTACCAAGAGACATGTCATCTCAACATAAGAAAGAATTTTTTTGCAGTGAGAACAAGTATTCACTCCAGTGAACCACCTCCCCAGGGATGTGGTGGGGTCCACATCACTGGAGGTTTTCACGATGCAATTGGACAGGGTGCTGTGTAATCTCCTCTAGGCTCCCTTTCCCATGAGAGGTTGGATCAGGTGATCTTTTGATGTTCATTCCAGTCTGGACTATTCCATGGTTCCATAAAAGGAATAAGGATCATAACTAAATTTGAATTCAATTCATTTTTGTGAATGAGCCCAAGGATGCAATGTGGTACTTGAGATAAGTTCCAAGGTTTTAGATTACACCATATAGTCTTAGTTGAGGTGATGAAATAACAGATACTGCTCATAACTGAACTAACTATACAGGTCTGAAATTTTATAAAAATCGGGTTAGAAAAAACATTAATGCAAATAAATAGAGTGGTGCATAGCATGACTAAAAAAGTAAGAAAATTAATTATGTTTCGATTAAATTTATGGAAAAGTAACCCAACCACAGAATCTTGACATTTGGGAGTAGGCACCAGAAACTTATGATCTCAAAGTGAAAAGCTGTGGCTAAAACATTATTTGGGGCAGTAAATACATAAGCCTCATGTAACAAACAGGGGGAAAGAGAAACAGTGACCACTCAGATTCTCTGCTCCATACTGCATCTCTAAGATGACATAAAATTCTGTGTCATTGCTCTAGTCTGCCTTAGGTCATCATTATTCTCCCAGCAGGCATGGTATACTTCTCCTTCAGTGTTAAACACAGAGAGATTTAGCACTGCCCAGTCAGTTTCGAACATTGATGTCAAACAATTTTAAAAGCCACTGTCAATCTAGCGCCAGAAATATCTCAAGAAAAATTGTATGATGGGCCTTTGGGAGCCTTTCTGGCCACACAGAAGGAAGCATGAAGTGACTTATAGAGAACGGGTATTAGCAGAAGCAAAAGTTGAAATGGATACAAGAAAAAGCAAGGTACATCTCAAGAAATCAGAAAGTCCAGATCCTAAATATGGCTTTTAGCCACCTACATTCATCTTTTACATTTTACTGACATAATCAAAATGGAAGCTCAGTTTCTAGCTGAAAACTTCAAATTTATGGTTTCTGCAAAATTACAACAAATCTGTATTTATTCCACTTTGAGAAATAAATTACCTTTATGTATCAAAAAATACATTTGACCCTACTGTCTAACCAGGTGTATGCCATTCTTTCTTAAGCATGTTGATGGCATCATCGTTTACATATAAATGGATTAAAAGGCATTGGAGATGAGCACTGAATTACCAAGGGAATGAGATTCCTACATCGTCTTTTTCTTCTCTGTCATCTATGATGCTTCAGATACTTTAAAATGCTTCAACAAAAAAATCCTATTTGTTCAATAGGTAAGTTTTCGTGGATAATGTAAGACACAAAGAAGCACATCTTCAATCCATGTTGTTGATGGTAGGAAAAGGAACACAGATACAGCTCCTGGAGATAATATCTTGCTAAACAGAAAATGCAGTTACAAATGAAATGTGCTCAGAAAGAAATCTTCAAACATTTTATACATAATAGAAAAACATTGTCTTGAAAAATAATGCCATGAAGATTAGGGAGGCACCAGTCAGGCATATTATAATAACAGAAATTGAAAACCAGCTATCATACAGATCATGCACAAACAGCTGAATAAAGGATATTGTTATTTTAGGAGGCAGCTGTTAGGGAAAAATGGAGACGGTAGGAAGCAGGTAATAACAACAAGATGCTAAAAAAAGAAACAGTCTAATGTCAAAGTGATAGTCACATACAGCTGCATTTTAAAAGGTGATTTCATAGAAAATGAGAACACTAATAAAAAGCATGAGGAAGGAAAATTATGTGAGATTATGTATAAAAAGTAAAGAAAAGCAGTAATTCAGATAGGAAAGAAGAGACCTAAAATTACATCTTCTCTGCTCTCTGTTATTAAGCACACAAAGATAGAATTGTACACCACTGTGGTCTGTATGATGGAGACCAGTATGAAAACTATGTTGAGGTGATTTTAGGATCAGTCACTTCAGAGACAGTCTCAAGAATGTTTCTCAGGAACTAAAAATAACCTGGTAAATGTCTTCTGTCCACTATTTTATATCTGTGCTATTTCCAATTAATATATAAATGTATTTAATAAAATGTGAAGACCTGATGAGAATAAAGACCATATCCAAACAGTAAAAGGTAAGAATAACAGCCCAATGCAGCAGCTGAGCATCACTACAGAGGGCAGACATAGCCTCTGGGCTGAAAACTTTGGATGAGAGGGGTCAAGGGAGCAGCCTTTACTTCACAGACTGACTGAAAGCAGCCTCTCTTTGTTAGACTCCTTTTTCCATTTCATTTCAATAGATTGTGTTTGCTGAACTCATTCCTTTTGGTCACAATATATTATGTTAGTCTTCGAAAAGCAATTGAAATGTGTTCAAGATAAAATAATCAATATTAAGTCAGTAATAGGAAAGCACTGGCATATGCTTCTGACTTACTATTTTTTAAATAACAATTGAACCCTCATATCTATCAATCTGCAAGCTGCAGATGCAGATGCAGCAAAATATTCACAACCTTCAACCACTCTGCGCAACCTTTCTTACTTACAATGCCTTGTTTTCAGATCATTAAGGAGGTGCAGGCACAATGTGGGACATACAGATGTATGAAATGCAAATTGCAGCAGCAACAAGCTTAGCAAAAGCTCCAGCAGCTCCTGTTGGCTCAGGGGGATAACTAACAGCTACTGACAACAAAGCTTTTTCTTGGCATTTCATCTGTGGTAATACAAAAAAGCTGAGATAGCAAATCTAATCGTAGGTTGGAATTTGGTCAAGACGCTTCAAGGTACAGACAGAAAACACAAGCACAGGACTTAGACTGGTGTTTTCATACCAGACTGAGTATAGTTGCACCCACCTTCAGGTGATATTCTCATCACACTTGGTGCTGCAGTGAAGTGCTCTGATTAGTTCCCTGCCATTGCTCAAACCCACCTAAACTATGCCACTGATTTATTTTTTAGCCTTGTGACAGCAAAAATCCAGGGTAAAGGGAAAGAAGGTATGACAATTTCAATCAAAATGTCCTGAATTATCTTCTGGTCATTTTCAAATGCATGAAAAATAACTCAGACTACTGCAGGGGAGGCTCAGAATCTTATTGCTGTGGGAGAGTCTCTATGGTACATAAGGTGGGACTCTGAGAGGCAGAGGTTCAAGTTTCTGAATTGTTTGATGAGTTCCCAAAGTATATGCCTTTTTTCACTGAAATTGAATGAAGGAAATTCAAGTAAGCAAAGGTAAGTATTCATAACTACAGAAAAAATAAGCAAAGAAAACAGTACTGAAAAGATGCTTTTGACAGGTGTAGGAAGCAGAGAAGGTGGTACTGCACCATGGGTAGCAACTGCTGCTTCAGGAATATGGGAAGCTCTGTGTTGGAAAATCAAGTTCAGAAAGCCACAGGCTTTCATGCGAGTACCTTGGAAGCATACCTTTGCGTAGGAAATCTGGCAAGAAACTGCAGAGAAAGGTGGACTTACTGAGAACTTAAGCAAGTAAGGCAGGGTAGGTGCAAGAGTTTCTTTGTGCCTCACAAATTTAGCAGTTCAGGACAGGTTGTTCCTAGGGTTAATGATGGCAGAACCAAACTTCGTGTGTGAGATACTCCACCCAGAACCAGCTAGTTTTCAGTCTTCCCCTGTTACAGAAAACCAGCTTTAAGAATAAAGAAGTATAAAGAATTTGGGGTTGAAGCATTAGAACTTCAAACTGGTATCTCACCAATTAGGATGACAATGGTTTGTGAAACTCAGTGTTTGTTCAGACTAGGTCATTCAAATCAGTCCCAGGTGTACCCAGGTGCCTTCACAGTCCACCATGGCTGGTGTTTTTGCTCAGTGAAAAAAAAAAAATATCTGGATTTGTCTCAACTGGAGTTTACTTATTTTTAGTGTTGATTTGTCCAGTTTCTATTTTCCAAGGAAATTTAAAAAAAATATTTCTGCCCACATCTACTTGTCATTGCAAGGATGGGTCAGAGGCCTGAAAACAGCTGTGTGCAGTGGGAATTCCTGGTAGGAGGAACAGAGTCACTCAAAATGTTGACAAATGTAAAGGTCGCTTTGAGGTGCTTTGTGTGCACACCAGGATCCTGTTTCAAAACCCAGAACTATTGAAACACAGCTCCAAGAGTGAATCTGATGATGTATAAGAGTATGGAGTAAGAGAGGCAACTGCTTAAACCAGAGAAACCCATACTTACTCCACCAACAGGTCTGTCAGTCCCTTATAACCACCATTAAAAGAAACAAGGTGAAGGTGGAAGTAGTTTCGTGGGGGCAAGAGAAGGCAGGACGCAGAAGGTTCTGCAGCCTGAACCCTTCTGAATGCACCTGGCTGCCAGGCTTTTGTGCATTGTGACCAGAATTCCAAACTTCTCTATAGTATGTGTGTGGTTCAACCCCATAAAGCCAGCTCATACAGTCAGCATTTGTGGGAGGTGTCACACTGCCCAAGTACACTGCTATGTAGCTGACATTCATACAGCAGTAAATCTCTCCAGGACTTTGGGATGGAGAGATTTACATTGTCTATGGCCTGTCGTCTTTCTGTATTTAGACAAAAGAAATGCAAACCCACAGGCTCAGTCTCCAGGAAGGAGCTGGGAATGTTTTTGCCCAAACTGAGTAGCACTTCAGTTTGGCAAAGCAGGATTTTTGGTGAGTCATAGTGACGAGAGTTGTCACTGAAAAAGCAATATGAAAGACATGTTAACAAAAAGCAAACAGCATCAAATGAAGTTTTCCATGGTGACTAGCCTAGTCACAGAACGTTGACAATACCTGTAATATTTTAAGGTAAAATACAACCGAACAACAGAATACGTTTTCACATTTCAGTCAACCACCAAGTCACAAGCAGGCATAGAAGTGCAACCATAAGCACACAGAACATATAGAGAGCTTTGATCAGTTCACTAGCAACACTGGACCACTTCTGTAGCATCAAAAACCTCCTTTCTTCTGAAGCTTGAGTAGGTCTCCTCCAAATACCATTTCTGACAGAACCAATGAGCAGAAGGCAAAAGCAAGAAATGAGCATACATGAGTAAGCCATTGTTTAAAGAATTTCCTAATATTGCCGTTCTAAAATAAGGTGAACCAAAAAATTACTGCCACAACCATCATATGTCAGAGTATTAGCAACTCAGCAGTGTTACCTCCCAGTAACATGTAGTTACTACTTATTACTCTGGTGGTCTTATGTGAAAAATCTCATAGTTTGGCAGACTGTTTTGGAGTCCATTTTCTACTATTGTTCTAACCCTACAGCTTTGATTTTTGTTTTAATTTGCAAACTTTATTGTGGACCTTTTTCAGTCCCTTGTACTGCAGATTTGCTTCTGCTGATTTGTGCTTTAGAGAGAACTGATGAAATCAGACCTACAGCTGAACATAAGGAAAATTAGTGTTCAGTTTTCCTAATCCTTTTCTTCAAGCTTTTCTTTCATACTTCTAAAGCTTACCCTTTTTATTTGATTCTCTGTGTTTGCACCCAATATTTTGGGTTGCGAATAATCTTTCTTCTTACACATTTTTGGCCTTTCCTACTGGTAGATCTGAATAAGGAATCATGATTTAATTTTTAAGACAGTGGTCCAAAATAAAAACCCTAGCTTATAATGTTATTGGCCTGCTCTTCTGATTTGCTTACAAGCTGCTTAGTGCTTTATGCTCTGCATTTAATATTCGCTCTGTGATGCCAAATCTATGCTGTATTGTGCACACACAGTGCTCTAGAGTAAGCAGTCAGGGCAACAGGATTATGATTGTGTGTAATCACACTGCCAAGGCAAATTGCAAGGCAATCGCAAGTATTGCACTCTAAGCCTTGACCTGTCATCACTACAGTTCTTGTCGCTGTTTTCCTTTTCCCCTTCATTGGTAAGCCTGTTGGTACTACAATTTGAGACTTGCATGGCTCCCCAAGGCCTTTCATCCATACCCTACCCTCAAGGACTCTAAAGACATGAACTAACTAAGTGGAAACAAAACCAGAGCCATCATCAAACCAAAAGATAGAAGGTAAAAAGTCTAATCCTGACTCTACCTTTGATTTTCTCTGGACTCTACTGCAAGCCCTCACATTTGTTTCTGTTCCCCAGTCTATAAAGCTTTAGAAGATGGCTAAAAGTGCTATTGGAGTTGAGGGAATTAACATTTTTAAAATTAATTTCTCCCTTTGTTCCTTTTCACAAATTATTTGTAATCAGAGCATAAATTTAATCATTATTCAGAATGATTCACAAGTTCCTTCAGTGACTAGTTCTTAACCAAATGATAAATCTCAAATACTGAAATAATAATATTGGAATCAAATATGCCATCTGAAGCGTTTTCCAGGTTAGTTAACTCTGTAAATCAATTAATTAAGGAAAAAAAAAAAAGTATCAAGTTTTATAGAATTTGTCAGTGGAGCGCAAGATCAGAATGCTGAATTTTCAGTGGCAGTACTAAGTGGTTAGTATTTTGTTACAATTCACTGCAGATGTGGCCCTGCTCTGCCAGGCAGCTTCTACCCTCTCCCAAGGTGTAAGCTCTTTTTTTGTGAAATTTCCAGTTGGAGATTATAATTCCATGACACTTGATCTTGTAACAAAACAGCCAAAAGTGAAAACTACACAGATTTCAGGCAGGATGTTTAAGTAAAAAATATACTCAGTAACTAACAAACAGATTTATTCAGATTAGCAATTGAAAATTATTCCCCTAGCTATTAATGAATCGTCGAGTTCAGATGCTGCAGTCCTAACTCTTGCTCCAGACCAAGGAGACACCACTCCACCAGGCATTAGCAACCTGATGAGTCTTTGAAATCATGCTGCTGTCTAAGATGATGCTAAGATGGGATCTCCACAAGACTGATGGAGGACAAAATTAGAATTCACAATGACCTTGGTAGACTGAAAACATGGTCTAGAAAAAAAAGAAAAAGAGGATGCAATTCAGTTAGATGGGTGTGCAGCTCTGTACTTTGGGGGGAATAACAAGTTTCACAAACAGGAAATACCAGATGGCAAAGGACTGGCAAGGTGAAAGCTCTTCAAAAAAGATCATGGGGACTAGAACAATTTACAAATCACAGATGAATAAGCAGTGGCATGCTATTAGAAAAAAAGTCAAATGTTAGACAAGCACATAAATAGCAAAAATACTATCAGACACAGGAATTTTTCCATTCTACTCAGAGCTAATAAAACTGGAGTTAAGTAGTGTCCAGTTTTAGGCACAACACTTCAAAAAATCCTGTGTATCAAATTGGAGACAGTCCAGAGTAGAGAAACAGCAATGATGAGGCATCTGCAAAACATGAGCTATGAAGAAAGACTGAAATAATTGGGTTTGTTTAGTCTAAAGATGAAAAGACTACATAAGCCAGGGGTGCAGAGGGGTGGAGAGGGAAATGGCTTGGGGGAAAATGATGACAGTCTTTAAATATGTAAAAGGCTGCTTCAAATGGGAAAGAAAGAAATAATATACACTGTTTTCTATGGTGGCTACAACAAAAAAACAGGCTTGCGGTGCAATAAGAGACAGTGAACTTCGACTTCATGAAAAAACTTTCTGCTGCTGAAGACAGGGAAGTACTGTGATAGATATCAAAAGTACATAGGATTTCTAAGTAAAAAACTAAAGCTTTTTAAAAACAAATTAGACAAATACCTGCCTGTAGTAGATGAAAATTTCTAGTCCTTTACAGCCTTCTCTTCTGTCATTATGATCTTCTGTGCTACACAGCTAATCTCCCATGGCCCCGCAAATTGCCTTGACTACAGTTCTGTGCCTGTATTCGATTTCACTTATTTGCAAGTATTTAGCTACTTATTAAGCCCTTAGGTCAATTACATTAAGAATTTTAATATAAGAATGTAATAAAAGAAATATATTTCTGAAGAAAACAAGAATATGAGCTAATTAAGCAAATGTTTAAGAGATCTACATTTATTCCCTTTGCCCATATGGTTATTAAAAATTGCATGCTATGTTACCACTCTGTAATGAGATTTGTAATCATTTACATTTCTCATCGTCCTTTGATATGTGAACTTATAAAGCATATCCTCTTACCTTGAGATACCAGCCTCCTCAAAAGTTCATGCCTCAGTAACTCTTTCAACACAATTTAAATCCCAATACACTCCCCCCCCCCCCCCCCCCCCAAAAAAATCACCTTTGTATGGAAAAACAAATTTTTAATACTTTTAATGCATTACTTCTTCCTGAGACAGATTATTATTTACTCCTGTATCAAGATAATTTGCAGCAGTGTCCTTCATATCCACTGTCATGTCATGGCAAAGTTCAAGGAATAGAGAAGGCATTACTGATTTGCAAAATTTTCATGACAGTGAGCCAGAAAACAGAAACCTTTTATCTGTTCTTTAACAGAGACATGCTGGACGGATAATAATGAAAAGAAATCTCAATCATCCAATAAATAATTTATAGCATACCAGCTAAGTTACCTTGACAAGAACTGAGATCAGAGCTCTATTCCTAATTCTGCTAACAACCCAACCACCCTGGTTAATATACTTCACAACACTGTTTCTCTTCTTGTAGCTCATTTATGCAGATTATACAAATCCTTTGGAACACTTTTTCTACATGTATGTATAATGACAGTTTAGTTGAGCTTTGATTTCAGCCAGGTGTATTGACAATAAATTAGTTATTGAGGTGTATAGAGATTTATGTGAAACTATATAGGCAGTGACCTCCAGTGGATTTCAAAAATGAACAGCTCTTACTAGCCCTTAAATTAAAAACAGGAAAATGCCTACATTGCTAATCTTCATGACACGCAGAAACAAAGAGGTATTCATTACTGTTAGCAAGAGCCTACAGGGCTATAACTTCTGGATTAAATATTGATTATCCTTTATACAGACAAACACAGTTATTACTGCTTTTCAGAAGGTGGTCATGGATCAATACCTATTTTTCAGATATTTGTTATGATAATCTATGCTTACTGTCATAGTCATCGAGGAACAGGTATAGATCAGCCATAACTGAATCCACTTTCTAATAACAGTCAGTATATGTGATGTATTTTATTTATAATTAGCTACTTTTGGAAAATTTTAAAAAAAAAAGAAAGAAAAAAAGAAGAAAAAAATTGAGAAAAAAAGAAAAATAAAAGAGCCTAACTGACAGCTACTTTTGGTTGTGATCCATCCCTGGTTAGGGAGGAACAATGCAAATAGTCATTGGGAAAGATAGAACAGCTTCTTATGTTCTGATAGACTCTGAGTAAACCTCCCACTGAAACTGGGAGCTTGCACAAACTCATGTAAGACAGAGAATACCCTGTTAAAGCTTAAACCCTGGTGCCACTGGCAATCACATGGAATTGTCTGAACAAAAAAGTAGCCTGTAACACAGAAAAACATGCAATTGTTTATGACCTTATTTTTGTCTGCACACTTGTGTTTTCTTAACTCTGACGTGGATCACAATCCAGTCACTCTGTAGTTTCTGTGGCTAAGAAATCGAACGGATTAGAGTACCCACTGCATAATTTCCTTTTGGGGATTCCCACTTTAATCTGGCCTGTCAGCTTCAAGGCATAAAGAAGCATATTTGCTGTTCTTTGAATAATGATTTTGACTCTTGTAAGTAGAGTAATTAGCAATTAGATCATCATTCTCCAGCTGCAGCCTCAGGGCAGATATTGCATTTTGGCCATGCCTAAGCTCTGACTCAGGAAGACTGTACCAACTCAAAGGGTTTGGAATTGACATAGACAATATTCTGTCTAGAGGTTGGAGCGGGTCCAAAGGAGGGCCACAAAGGTGATCAGAGGGCTGGAGCACCTCTTCTATGAGGAGAGGCTGAGAGAGTTGGGGTCGTTCAGTCTGGGGAAGAGAAGGCTCTGGGGAGATCTTATTGCGGCCTTTCAGTATCTAAAGGGGGCCTACAGGAGAGCTGGGGAAGGACTTTTTACAAGGGCATGTAGTGATACGTCAAGAGGGAATGGCTTCAAACTGGAAGAGGGTAGGTTTAGATTAAATATTAGGAATAAATTTTTCACTCTGAGGGTGGTGAGGCACTGGAACAGGTTGCCCAGAGAAGTTGTTGAGGCCCCATCCCTGGAGGTGCTCAAGGCCAGGCTGGATGGGACTTTGAGCAACCTGGTCTAGTGGGAGGTGCCCCTGCCCATGGCAGGGTGGTTGGAGTTAGATGATCTTTAAGGTCCCTTCCAACCTAAACCATTGTATGATTCTATGATTAATATGAAGAAAGAAAATTATACTAAAAATAGAAAAAAGATCACAATGGTATATTCTTTGTCCATGGGGAAAAAAAAAGTTTAATGTCTTTTTGCAAAGTTATTTATTTTCAGTGCTCATTTTTGTCATCTTTACATCCAGGCTGAGCGATAAATTACATATAGATCCCTGGAGCTGGCCAATGACGCTGAAAAATCCGTAAGTGCTTTTCTGGATCTGCAAGGCTGGAGGAAGTAAAGGTTCCCTTCTGAATAGACCTTATTCAATTCATAGCACATTTTTCATTCTAACTGGTGTAAAAACAAACAAACTATAGGTGGTTTGTGAATAATCCCTCATACCTCATTTCTTGAATTCCTTCATGTACCTTTTTTTTCTATTTCTGTGGCTAGATCACAGCTTCTGTGAATGCATGTAAGGACATGGGGCTAGCCTCACCCACTCCAGGCAGCTTCAATTTTTTAGAGTTATTATTAATATACCTAATACAACCAGGTGTCATTTGTTAACAGGTCAGAAGTTTTCCAGCTGAATAAATACTCCTTATAGGTATTAGATCCTAAAGACACCAGTCCCTCTCCCTTCTTATTGTGCGTTTTGATAATATAATAGGTCTTTTGACCATTTGGAAGTTACATGGATTTTGTTGTATCCTTAAGGCATAGAAAAATGATTGGCATTTTCTGTCTGGGTAACAACATTAATTGTCACGTTTATTATAGCTAATATGTTTGTTATTCTATTTCTTGCCATTAGCATTGCTTCTAATGGTACTGTTATTTGGTTGTAATTGTCAGAGAAATAGTCCAAAAAGTGCATGTGAAGGAAGGAAAACAGGGAACAGAATTTTGCTCTGGACTGTACACAATTGAGTCAGAAATTCACATAATCACAGAATTACAGAATGGTCAGGGTTGGAAGTGACCTCTGGAGATCATCTAGTACAACCCCCCTGCCACAGCAGGGACACCTACAGCAGGCTGCACAGGACGGCGTCCAGGCGGGTTTTGAATGTCTCCAGTGTGAGACACTCCACAACATCTCTGGGCAGCCTGTGCCAGTGTTCTTTTGTTCTAGTATTTGTACAACTAGCACTTTGTTCTACTATTTGTACAACAGAATCTCCTCACAGCATTCCTCTGCAAAACACTTACCCTGAATTTTCATAATGCATGACCTCTATTATGTGCCACTCTGACAGCATGGAAGGGGAAAAGAGGTTTCACTGCTCACTAAACAGGTGAGGAAATGTTCACAACTTCCTGAGAAAAACACTAAGTGACCTTTCTGTTTGAAAGCACACTGCTGTGCTGTGTACCTACAACTCTGAAAACACAGTCACAGAATGGATACGATTAAACAAAATACAGAGAGGGAAGCAAGAGCTAGCTGGAGATATTGAGAACCTTCTACTGGGTGATGGAGACATCCACAGTCTGAGATATCCCAGCCTTCAGCAGCCAAAGACTGCACAAGAGGCCACCATGGAGAAATGTTATGTGTTGCACAGTGCACACTTCAGATTTCATCTCAATCCTGCTGCATAACTGCCAGTGTTTTGAGATCTGTAATGTGGGCTTAATGGGTATACTCAGTCTAAAGGAGGAACCATGCTTGTGAATAGAGGGGTTTAAGCTAGCAGATCAACAGTTTTACAGTTTGTAGGCTATTTCCATTACCTGTGTGTATGCTGAAGCTCTGTCTAACAACAAACAGTTCAGGTCCCCTGTAAGATGGTAAGAATCTTCTTTTTTTTTTTTTCCAAAATTTTCTTTTGCTCCAGAAAAGCATGCTGTATAACTGTATAAGATACTCAGAAGACAAACTTAAAATATTCATAAATGTTAAGAAATTATATGTTGTTGCTTAATACCACTTTTATCAAAGAGGCACTTATCCCACGTTAAAAATGAACATCAAAAGGTACTTGGCAGAAGTAAATATACCGTGATACCTTTGATTTTAAACTGTGAGCCAATGACTGAATACTAAGTAGCAGCTTTCTCTGTGTCATTAAGTTGTCCATTTAGAATACATTTTGCTCTCTCAACAAGGAGACAACCCTAATATTAAAACTCACTAATGAATTACGCTTCGGTTGTAACTTTTCTCAGCAGCTGCATCCACATCACAGAGGTACCTGGCTGCACATTCCTTTTGACCATTTCAACTAACAATCCTCATCTCACTGTTAAATTGTTCATGGAGCTCCCTCTTCATTTCTATCTTTGGCCTTGCTTTACAACAAAATGAAATCTGAATTTTCTGTTCTAATTGCAGGAAATTTTATACTTTTCTTGCAAGCAGCAAGATTTCTGCATTACAACTAGCAGAAAGCACAGATCAGATGAGAAGACATACTGGAAAGTCTCAAGAGTCCTCAACATTGTGTTTTCATTAGCTTCACTAGACAATCTGAGCCACAACAGAGATATTTTAAGGGATACAAAAAGAGGAAGCAGGCCTCAGATGTATCATTGGATTGTATCTTGGCTGGTATTCAGACCCACGTTTAAGGTCTAATCAACATCAGGATTTGGGTTCGGCTTCAGCAGAATCAAAATTTTACAAAGGTACTTTGGAGTTTTGCAGTTAAACTTCTGGTTTAGCACTGCAAATGTCTCAGCTCTGTCCTGCCCCGCTCAGCTCAATTCCTGTGTGAGCTCCAGCAAGCCCCTGAGCTGCCCCCCACACTGGTACACTGCCCAGTCTAAGCCACACTCTGCTTTGTTTGTTCAGTGCAAATTCCTTAAATGCAGGATTCCTACTATGTGTTTTCTATCACAAGGGGGTTCTGACACTGGCTGGAGCCTCATAAACCCAGAAAATGCACACTCTCCTGAACAGCGAAAGCTTACAGGAAAAGCTTACAGAAAGCTATCCCTGAAAGATATTAGCTTAGTGTCATAACTGGAAAAACAGGGCTCTCCAAGCTTAGGCAGAAGTAGAAATAAAGTGTACAAATGACTACACAAACAGAGATTTGACTCTTTATTCAACTAAAATTTTGAAGGAGACTTAACTTTGAAATTCCCAGTTTAGAATATTTATATTCTAAAATGAAAACTTTCAGCACTATTCTTAGCTAAGACAAGGAACAGCATTTCTGTCTTACATACATCACTTGAACTGTCTGTTACTAATGTGAAAAGAAAAAGGAAAAATGAAAAAAAAATTAATAACTTAAAGGTTATCAATTTATAGTGTTGTGTAAGCCTGAGAAGAGGAAAGGCTGTATCTTAATTGACTCTGTTTTCAAAAAGTGGCCATATGAAAGTGATTATAGCAACACAGCAGACCATATCCTGATTAAAGAATCCTTCTCTGCTGGTAGTCTGTGTCAGAGATTTACAAGAGCAACAATTTTGTCTACAGCTGATGAAGCCGTATTAGCTGGCTACGCAGAACGAAAATAGTAATTCAAGGAGGTAATATTTCTAAATTCTTCAGATTGGAACTAACCAAAATTATAAAGTAAGAGGAGGAAGCTGGTAGTAAAAGCAACACCTTGCAGCTAGCATGAAGTCAGACTTTGTCACTTGACTAAGTAGGTCAATAAAAACTTTCTGATACACCCAAAAGAAAAAAATACTTCCTGAAATTTGGAGGCATAACAAAGGAGAGAATAATTACAATGCAGCAGGAAAGAAATCCTCAACATTTGCACCCAAAAGAACATTTTCAAAATATTTATCATCTGTAAGTTTCTTCATTAGAATACTGCTATCTCCACTATACAACTGTAAGAACAATCTAAGAGGTTAAAAAACTCACCCAAGGTTAAGAAGACGCAGAAGTAGACCTAATGGCATCTCATTCTATATCAGCTCACCTATACATTGGATCCTATATGACCTTAGCTGCAAAACTGCCTGAGACCATTGACCTAGAAAACACTTTCAAGTTCTTGAGGAACGTTTCAGAAGAAGCCTTGCTCTGCCCTTAACTATCTTGAGAATGCCACAGCAAGAACCTTAAGCACTATAATTTGGTGCCAAGAAGAAGTTAGACTTGTGACAATAATGACAAAAATTTAGATGTTTCATGTACAGCTTAGCTGAAAAAAATAGCTCAAGTACACGATTGTTACATTACCTCATTGGTTTTGCCCAGCTTTACACTCAGGGCTGTTCATTCTTTAACCTTTCCCTGCCAGCTAGCCTGGTGAAGCACAGAGCACAGCTGACATGGAGAATGAACACCTCTATGGTGCATTTGTGGGGATGTTACTGGGATATCACTGCTAAAAAGTTGAATAAAGTACCTCACAGGAAAAAAAATAATCCTAGTTTTCAACATTGCACAAGCACGCAGCACTGAATGAGTAATTTCTAAGAAATCAAACTCAGAATTTCTGGAATCCTGAATAGCAGTTCAACAGAAGGTCTCACACCATCAAGCATCTTTCACCAGTGGCCTCAGCCCTGACTAAAACCTTTGGACAGTACCAAACCTTAAGTGAAAAGGGGTACATTCCTCAGTACATTCTGCAGGGACATGGATTATACATAGGAAACTTTGTAAAAAGACAGCATATGAAAAGTCTAACGAGAGCTGGAATTAGTTGAAATCTGTGGCATACTGATCTTTTGGGGCAACAAGGGATCCTGATAAGGGCAAGGGTTCCTGATATCAAGGATCTGTATGCTGATAACTGAATAAAATGAAGACTGGAGTAGTTTAACTGTAAACATCAGAAAAATCCCGAGTGCTAGAAAAATCCCAAGATCAGGTTCTTTGGGGAGTTGCTGTTTAAAAGTCTCTTGGGCTGATGTTCAACTGACTTTTCTTTACGGCCCAAAGGGCCTGACAAATTCCTGATGAATATGTGAAAAGCCACCCAAGCAATGAAATAGCCAACACAGCCTCTGTGGACTGTGACCATAACTGCTATTGCACAGTTTCATGGTGACAATAAATCGCTGCATCACTGTAGTCACTGGTTAACTAAACAGATACTAAACACAGGTACTAAGCCTAAGTACACAGATACCAAACCTAATTTGCAGCCACATTTCAAATCTCAACCTGAGAGTTACATTCATGGGTAGTTTGTGGTCACCACATAAAGCAAGATCTTTAGCTTACAAAACGTAAAGAATTGGATATTTTGCTTTGATTTAATAATGACATACGCTGTCAATCTGAATATAGAAATTTCTGGACATATTTGTCAAATCTCTGACAGCTAAAGTGACATGCTCAGGCCTTTTTCACATATCTTTTTTGCTTGGTTCCTACAAGACCGCTCTCCCTTACACAATAAAATACCTGTATCCTGTATTTATGTTTAATTCACTTATTCAGAAATGTAAATGTAATTCCAAATGGTGAAGAGCAGAAGACAATGGAGAATTGCAAGTCTAATTTTTAAACTCTATTAAATTAATCAGTTTATTGACCTGTATAACTAACAAACACCCAAATACTAATTTGCTTGTGTAAGCAAACAAATTTAAAAGGCAACACAATAAAAATGAGGAGAAATAAAAACTTATGACTACATACTAAACACCTTCCACCCAAACAAAAACAGGAAATGTAAATTACCTTACAGTGCCTCCCACAGTTTGGCTGGACCTATTATTTAATTAGTTAGTTTATGTTTAAGCAATACTTACACTTACAAACTGATCTTTCAGTATATCTGAAAGTATTAAGAATGCAATTTCCCACAACCACACAAAGTTGAAACAGGATTTTTAGCAGGAAAATATCAAAATGCATTAGAAAGTCAATGACTTACCAAATAAGCTCACACAGTCCCTTCTCTACCTGCTTTACACACACTGATTGATTTTGATCAGTTTTGCTGTTCCTTATTTCTCTTTTGCACACAGAGACTATACTAAGATATAATCCAGCCTTTCCCATCCCAAAACTTTCAGAGAGGCAAAATTTAGAGAGGCAAGAGAGGAAAAACAAAATGCTTTAGACTTGTCAAGATCACATTATGACTCTTTCAAAATGCTCTTTTTTTTCAATTATTGAGAATAGTATGAAAAGAAAAAAATTACAAAGCTACCCCCAGGTCAATTTGCTGATCTGTGATATAACTAATCCTTGGTTCTCTTTATGTCATTTAGTCATAGAAATTAATATTTATTATCTGCCTATAGGCAGATCTGACCTCCAGGTCATTTTTTACTCAGATAAGACAAAGGCTTTATTTGAAATAAAACATTTTCACCACTTGCTTCTCATAAAAGAGTAGGGGGAAGAAAAAGATTAATTATAAAAGTGAAGGAGCGCTGAATCTGGGTGCACTGGCATGCAGGAGGTGCTTGACCCCGACTGTGCTCCAGGCAGCACAAGTGGGAGCCATTATCCCTTTGGCTCTCCAGAAAACCTGCGCATGGTAAAGCCCATGTCACATCCTCCATGCATGTTTTAAAAGTCCAATTGAGAACTTTGGGACTTGAAGGGAAAGGAGCTGCATATGGGGTAGGGGCTTAGGGAGATTAGTTTTCTTTACTTTACTAGGCATATTTTCAATGTTTTACAGCCTCTCCTGGGAAGTCAGACTGAGAAACACCAAACTGTAGAATGATTATATTTCATTTTATACTGAGTTGTACACTGTTCACAAATAATGAAGCTTTCAGAGGCATCTTCAAGAAGAGCCAGGACTCAAAAGCGTCTGCTCTGACCTCCTAGATTCCCCCCAGAGATCAGAGCCAAGAGCATCTGTGAAGACTTCGGCAATCACAGAGGAATACCTCTGAAAGGACAATCCTTGCAAAATTACATGTGCTTTCTCAGAAACGTTACATAGTCTCAGCTTCGCTGGTTTGAGAAACAGCTCACATACTCACAAGAGTACACAGAAATGTTAGGTATACAAAGCACCTGGCCAGGTTCTTCTGTGAATGGGGCTGGAGTGAAGGAGAAAAAGAGAATAATTGAATTGCTTGTCTGTTAAGAGGAAAGGAATGGCTACAAGGAGAAGAACAGGCTGGATAGGAATAGATTTATGTTTTCAAGAGAGAAACAAAAGCATAACAAGCCTTCTGGCCTCTGAGCTTCTGCTTATTTCCCGGGGTACAGGGATTTCAAAGAAAGGAACACAAACAAAATGAAGAGCCTACAGGATGGAGAACAAGTAAGAAAGAAAAGGTATTAAATTTGTTCACAATTCTCCAAAACTACCATTTCATTTTAAATCAAATCCTTTTGAAATGCAAAAGGAGAAATCAGGAACAAAAAGGCATTTAAGTTGAATTAAGCTGACAAAGCAGCGTGAGATCCATAAAAAAAAGTTGCAAGGGTGCGAAAACACTGCAGCAAGAGTCTGGCAAACTGCCATGTTGAAAGGGAACTGGACTTTGTCTCCTGACCCCAAATACATGAGCTATCACAACCCTGCCTGTCATCTGGCGAGGTCAAGAGCCTTTGTCTTCAGTCATTACTTTTCTACCACTTCTACCACTCTTGGCTTCTAACAGGAGTTACTGCAATTGGTACAGTACTTACCCAGGCACAAATGACAACCACAGAAATGTTTTCATCTTGATAGGCTCATCCATGCGGATGGGAACCTGATGTACTGGCAGTAAAGCTGTGTATAAAAGCTAACATTTAATGAAGTTTTCTGAGCTACATATGTACTATTAATACTTTACATTCCTCTATGAAAATGCAAACAAGAAATTAAAAAAAATGGTCTCTGTTCAAGAAGGAACAAAAAGCTCGTAATGCTGGTAGGGAATAAGCTGCCATAAGATATAACAAAAAGATTTTCTAAGCCTAAGTGTTCCAGCTGATTGCAAGAGTCTTGCGTTAAAGAGCTTTACATGGCAATACAGTGCTAAACCAGATAGCTTATTATTACTATTGCAAATAAGCTAATCAGCTGCTAGACAGCAGCAGATAGCTCACAGAACTGAATATCAATGGCGTTTTAAAGTTAAAAAATCATTTATGTTCTAGAGGATCCCAAAACACTTTACTAACTTTGGGATCATTTTATTCATTACAGGAGTCTAAGCACCACTAAGGAAACTAAATATACTCTTCACAATAAGCAATGAAGACAGAAACATAAGCAATTTCTCTCTGTGTTCTGTAAATACTGGCGTGGTTATTTCTGAATAGCTTTAGTTGCACTGCTGTAAATATAGTAAACTCCTCCTGATCATGAAATACATAATGAGAAAAAAACACTTAATTAGTATATCTCCCTCAGAAATTATTTACCTAATGAGAGGCAATTGCAGTGAATGCTGCTTAATTGGAACAGAATTAGCATATATTCTATGCCATGGTACATACTCAGTCATTACCAAGGATTTCTGTAGTGGTTAACCAGGTGTTAAAATAGCTGCAATATTTTAACTTTCCATCAACTGATGCACAAGTTGCCAAAAACGACACAGTTAAAGCGAACAGAATGTGATTTCTGTTCTTGCATTTCTATTCAAGTATAGTATTTTATGTCAGCTGTCTCCCTAATTCTAAAATCAGAGACTTAAAAACTGAATGCTAGGAAGTATTTGTAATTTATTCCATTTGGGCAAACACTATAAACTCCTACAGGCAATTACAGCACTTACTCACGCAGC
Organism: Pluvialis apricaria; assembly: GCA_017639485.1. Lineage (NCBI taxonomy): Eukaryota > Metazoa > Chordata > Aves > Charadriiformes > Charadriidae > Pluvialis > Pluvialis apricaria. Next base: position 50,963,312 of record CM030044.1, on the reverse strand, counting down.
CATAGAAACTGCACATGCAAATGGAACATGGGTCCCAAGTCTTCACAGATGATTATTCTCAAAATCTCTTATAACCATAAAAGCCACTAAATCAGGACTCCAGGATATCTAATTAGATGTCCCAATTACCAAGATACAAATGTACCCCAAATCAGCTGTAAGTCTGTGGGGGGAAGAAAAAAAGATTGCAGGCATGTTGCCTTGTCCTGTCTTTGCCTGAAGCTGCCCTGTGAAGAGATGACTGCTACCACTGTTCATTTGCAGACTGTGACATGTGACAAGCTGATGAGGCCACCAGTTCACCCTGCAAGGCAGCAGAGGCAAACCAGGCAACCACACTTCTGAAGCAACAGGGCGCCCACTGACAGCCGGAGGTGAGATATTTTTTGGTGAGCTAGTAGTATTTTAGGCTACAGCCTACCTCCAAAATGCATTTTTAATACACAGTTCTGAGCTTAATACACAGAATCTTACCTGTTTCCACTCATGCTATGTTTTTACCAGTGTTTTTACCACTTCTAAGAAAACTGCACTGCAGGAACTGCCAAGATGAATGTGAACTGGCAGTGTGCCCAGGTGACCAAGAAGGCCAATGGCATCCTGGCCTGTATCAGGAATAGTGTGGTGAGCAGGACTAGGGAAGTAATCACCCCTCTGTACTTGGCACTGGTGAGACCCCACTTCGAGTACTGTGTTCAGTTTTGGCCCCTCACTACAAGAAGGACATTGAGGTGTTGGAGCGTGTCCAGAGAAGGGCAGCAAAGCTGGTGAGGGTTCTGGAGGGCAAGTCTTATGAGGAACGACTGAGGGAACTGGGGTTCTTTAGCCTGGAGAAGAGGAGGCTGAGCGGAGACCTTATCACTCTCTACAACTACCTGAAAGGAGGTTGTAGAGAGGTGGGGGCTGACCTCTTCTCCCTGCTGAGAAGTGACAGAATGAGAAGAAATGGGTTCAAGTTATGCCAGGCGAGGTTTAGATTGGATATTAGGAAAAAATTTTTCACTGAAAGGGTTATCAAATATTGGAATAGGCTGCCCAGGGAGGTGGTGGATTCGCCAACCCTGAAGGTATTTTAAAAAAGGGTAGACATGGTACTTGGGGACGTGGTTTAGAAGTGGTGTTGTCAGGTCAGGTTAATGGTTGGACTTGATGATCTTAAAGGTCCCTTCCAACCTCAACAATTCTATGATTCTACGATTCTATGAACTCACCGGCTCCCTCTTCCACACCACACAGTGAGCCCAAGCCATTTTCCCAGAGGCTAGATGGAGCTGCCAGAACTCAAACGATCCTTATCTAGCACTGGGGTCTGTATGGCTGTGTCTACACAGTGCATGCACTGCACTCTCAGTAGTCATTTGGTCCTTTCAAGGCCGAATCCTTATTCACATGGTCATGGCACTGGAGCTCCCTAGGTGTGCTATCGCAACAGTGTCCCAACCAGGCTGTGATGAGAACTGTTAAGGTCCACGTAGATGACAATGTCCCTTCAGATCATGTCCTTGGGCAGTGTGGACAAACAGACAACCTGGAAAATCCTGGGCAAATGCAATCCAACTTTCCCAAGCTACATTCTTTAACAGCATCCAGGGCACCAGATGGCATGTTGCCCCACAGATCCCATGCAGAGCTGTTTCACAACTGGAGCAGGCAGTGCATCTGTGACCACACAGAAACACATTTCAGAGCCACCCCTGCTGTCCCAGTGTCACAAAATACTTCTTTCAGTATTCAAAAGTAAGGATAATAGGTCCCACAGGGTGTCACGGTCTTACCTTCTTTGTGCCTTGGACCACGCTATCCACTTGATGGCCAAATGCATAAAGTTCATATATATGACACAGTCTCCTTTCAGTCTCACCTGATGTCCACCTATCTTCATCATGCGAAGTCCATTACCCAGTACTGACTTGGCAGACAAGCAGCCACTCACATGTGAGATGGCTTCTCAGAGCTAGGGGCGGGCTTGCACATTATCTTCTGGATGAAAGCAGGCAGAGAGGGAGAAAGTGAGGTGCAGGCTTGGCACTGCCCTTGCATGGAGAATCTCTTCTCTATCCATTTCACAATCACCACCGTATGCTAGGAACAGGGCGAGCTGAATCCTTGCCTAATCCAATTTGCTGCTGAAGCAGGAGTCACCCATCCTTGTCCAGGGACATCTCCAAAGTGCTCACATAGCAGTCAAGAGAGATTGCTACAACAAGTATGGCTATAGGAAGGAGCCAAACACTCCCTTTATACTGAGAATAATTTGAATAATGTTCTCTCCTGGATCAGGATGTGCTGAGTGCACATGGTGATGGCTCCTTGTATTCTGCACAGGCCTATGTCTGAGGAAAGACTACGCCAGGCCTATATAGAAACATTTCAAAAGCCAGATCCCACAGGACTTCAGCTCTGTGAAAATGAAAGCTGAGGACAGACTCATGATGTTAAAAGCACTGCTGTGCCCATTGTGTCACCCAGGAAAATCAGCTTCCAGGATAGATGGCCCTCAGACTATTGCTTTGAGGCCGAACTGTGGATTACATACTAAAACAAGAGACAGTCTTTTCTGCCTGTTGTGACTTCTACATGATAGCAGGACTCTCAGGTATCCTCTTCTTTGCTCACAAAGTCTGAGGACTAGAAAGCCAGGGCAAGACTACCCCTCTCAAGCCTCAATTATTGCCCATTGAGGAATGCCGATACATTGTGAGTATTTATTCTAACTTGAGAAAAGGGAAATTTTAGCCATAGGCTAGCCTTTCTGTCATCCACCTCTCCACTTATATGTTTATGATTAGCTTCATAGATGTGGATGCTCTTCCATTTGTCCATAGGAGTTAAAAAGTATACCTGCTGCCTCACTAGAGTTGTGCAATATTAGGAGATCTTTGATCTCTGCGGTTATAGACTGGTATGTGTGTGTGTGTATGTGCTCACTTATATGTATATGCAATAATTTGAGATCTGTGCTTTTGTTCATGTGTACGTGTACTGATTTGGGATACTTTATAGTAAGTTAGTGTGAACCCTGCCATCTCTGAATCTGTAATTAAGTCGCTGCTTAGTTATTTTGTTAAATTACCCTGTAAACCTTTAAATCAGTTATTGATCAAGTGCTGCTAAGATTCAACCTCTTGACTTATCTCAAATTATTAATAAATTTTGAACTGATGCTTAATCACAACTGTGTCAAATACTTCCATCTGCGACAACACTGCAAATAGGAAAAACATATTTTATTTTATCAGGAGTGATCAACATGGATTAGCCAAAGAGAAATCATGCTTGACAAATCTGATAGCCTTCTATGATGGCATGACTGGCTGGGTAGATGAGGGGAGAGCAGTGGATATTGTCTACCTCAACTTCAGCAAGGCTTTTGACAGTATCTCCCATAACATCCTCATAGGTAAGCTTAGGAAGTGTGGGTTAGATGAGTGGACAGTGAGGTGGATTGAGAACTGACTGAATGGCAAAGCTCGGAAGATTGTGATCAGTGATGCAGAGTCTAGTTTGAGGCCTATAACTTGTGGTGTTCCCCAGGGGGAACTGGGTCCAGGCTTGTTCAACATATTCATCGGTGACCTGGATGAAGTTTGCTGCTGACACAAAACTGGGAGGAGTGACTGACGCACCAGAAGGCTGTGCCACCATTAAGCAAGATCTGGACAGGTTATAGAGTTGGGCAGAGAGGAACTTAGTGAAGTTCAAAGGCAAGTGTAGGGTTCTGCACCTGGGGAGGAATAAACCCATGCACCGGTACACATTAGGGGTTGACCTGCTGGAAAGCAACTCTGCACAGAGGGACCTGGAAGTCCTGGTGGACAACAAGTTGACCATGAGGCAGCAATGTGCCCTTGTTGCAAGGAAGGCCAATGGTATCCTGGCGTGCATTAAAAAGAGTGTGGCCAGCAGGTCAAGGGAGGTTATCCCCCCTCTACTCCGCCCTGGTGAAGCCACATCTGGAGTATTGTGTCCAGTTCTGGGCTTCCGAGTTCAAGAAAGACAAGGAACTGCTGGAGAGAGCCCAGGGAACTGGAGCACCTCTCTTACGAGGAAAGGCTGAGAAACCTGGGTCTGTTTAGCCTAGAGAAGAGAAAACTGAAAGGGGGTTTCAACAATGCTTATAAATATCTAAAGGGCAGGTGTCAAGAGCATGGGGCCAGACTGTTTTCAGTGGTGCCCAGCAACAGGAGAAGGGGCAATAGGCACAAACTGGAACACAAGAAATTCCATCTGAACATGAGGAAAAACTTCTTTACTTTAAGGGTGACAGAGCACTGGCACAGGCTGCCTAGAGAGGTTGTGGAGTCTCCTTCTCTGGAGATATTAAAATCCACCTAGGTGCATTCCTGTCCAATGTGCTCTAGGTGAAGGTGCTTTGGCAGGGGGTTTGGACTAGATGATCTCTAGAGGTCCCTTCCAACCCCTCCATTATGTGATTCTGTGATTCTGTGATTTTTGTCCAGTAAACTAGCAGATTTTTTTTTCCTGGCGCAGGTAAGGTGTGCATCATTTTTACATGTGTTTTACCTCTTGGCAAGCTGGGAGAGCAATTTGAATTGCCACACCACCAACCCCCAAAAGGCTTTATCCTTACACTTCCAGTGCAGTGACTTAGGCCATCTTCCCAGGAGCTGATGGGTTCACCTGACCCCCACTCAAACACTTGTTCCATGAGGGAGGCAGGGTAGACTCCCAGATGTCCTCATTCTTTTGCTACAAAGTGCTGGTAGATTTGTGGCATAAGTCAGTCTGCCCCACACAGATGGGCCAAAAGCAGACAATTTGGGGCAGAACAAGTATTCAACATGCTTTGCTGAGGCCCCGTGGATAGATATTTTCTATTTATTTGTTACTGTGCAGGGTGCCATAGGGTGTGTCTGGAGTCACCTTCAGGGTATGGATATAAACAAGGTGGTTTTCTGCTGAGCTGGTCCTTTGGGAGCAACCTAACAGACCAGCATGAATGTATATGTTAATGCGGCAAATTGCAAAACTTTCAACATCGCTTAAGCGTTGCAGCCCGTTAACGACCCCAACACCCAACAGACCTTATAGTTCCTTTATTTTCATGTAATTTGAATTACTTGTGTTTAAGTAGATGGCTTTTACTAGTAGCTGATAATATTGAACAGATGAGAAACATTATGTAAAAGCCCATCAAAGCCCAGAAAGGGGATAATAAAGAGGTTAGTAAACATGTACTAGAAGAACATTTGCCTTTGTTCTCTGTCTCTTGTGCAGTTTATATTACCCAGAGTAGTCATACAAAGTATGAATAGCTTTTGCTTTTTTATATTGGGATGTTTGTATCTCTGGGGTTCGCCTGCCTGACCCTGCCTTCCCCTCTCCAGCGACATCCTCCATGGAAATTACTTTGAGGATCCTTTCTAATCTGACTACCCCATGCAAAGGATATCAGAAATCTAAGGCTGGGAAGAATTTCAGAAGCGTTTATGTGTCTGGATTGGCAGCTTTCCAAGAGTGCTTGGGAGCACACTTGCTGGAGGAGAAAAGAAAAAGCAATATGAGGAGAAAGAAAGCAAGTGTATTATACAGCCCTCATACTCTTACCCTACAGTGCTGTCTGCAGTGCATCTGATTGCTTATCAGCAGCCAGTTTGCAAAGCAAGGAAAGTGCACATTAAGGAAATCTTGCCCAAATAACAACTTAGATCCGATTCAAGTTTCAACTTTCACAGGCAAGGAAACTGACAGATAATGGTATTACAAAGTAAAAGGCACACACAGTCCTTTGCAATTTGGAGACACTTGCAATCCACAGAAAAAAATACATTAATTACAAATCTCCTAATGTCATTGGCTTTGGTAAGACCTTAGCGGTATATCTGCAGTAATACATTTCTACTGATGATTTTGCTGAAGAGAAAGTAAAATTATCTATTTGAAGCAGGCAGAAACATGGGAGGACTTTCTGTCAGGTGCAGGAGTTGTTCTATTCCTGGGCTTCACAGCGCAAGTACAATCCTGAGCACAACACTGAGCTTCTTTGTCCTGAACTTTTCCATTCTGCATGCAGGAATACTGATGCTTATATATGTCTTACATAATTGCTGTAGTCTTCTTAGCATTTGAGATACGCCATTGAATCTCCTGATGGGAGGTGAGGTGCTAGTACAAAAATATTAGAAACGCTTACTCACTGCATATCAGAAAACATTGATGTGACACATTGTAGTATTCTAGCAGTCCCTTTAAAATTGTTCTATCATGAACTCAGGAAGATTCTGGGTTTTGGGACTAGTTCATGAGGTTTAATCCTTCAAATCTATCATTTGGTTTTGGGTTTCTAATAAACTTGAAAATATATAGAATTTTGCCTCATTTGAGTCTAAGACCTCGGCTGGGAAATCCGGTGTGAATCTGATGTGTTCTGGAGTACTTCAGTGTTTAAGGCACCACAAAGGCAGAGTGAAACAAGACTGCAACATATTATGATCTTACTGCAATAGCATGAGAGACAGGCAGAAATAAAAAAGCAGGGTTTCTGCACTTTTATGATATCAGATTACTGATTTCTTGTGAATAACTAGAACAGCTCTACCTAGAAGCCTCCAAATCCAAAATAATTGGATAAGTCATGCCTGCATCAAACCGTAAAGCGAAGCATAGATGACAGTGACTGAAAACCACATTGACTCCAGAAGCCAATACAGGATAGCTTCTGTAGCATAGTTTTTTCCTCAAGCTGCAAGACCCATTAGCTTGGGCACGGTGCCATGCTAACGCAGCTGAATAGGAACAAGGTTTAACATCCAAGACATTATACGCTTTCAGGAACAAGGCATTACATTCAGTCAGCGCTGTGCTGCACTTTGTGATCTTTATGTGCACTTGAGATCTTTATACCTTTATACACAACAAAGGAGTTTGCTGCTGCAGAAAAAAAAGCAAGCAGTTTTTATTATGAAATTTTGTGCTAGGACCAATGGAGCAGTGTCTTGCAAAGGTGAAAATGTATGTTACCCCAGAGAAAAGATGTCCTCATTTTCTAACTCCATCCAAAAATGTCTTCTTTTGTGGATTCAGTAAAAAGACTCTATTGAAAGGAAAGACAAAGAAATCATGGTGGGAGACAAGACACGTTTAAAATTTAAAGTGAGCAGGAGGGGCAGTTAGCTACCTGCTGATCCACACTTGGAAAGTCTTCATCTGAGATCAAAGATAAAAGCCAGTACTCAGCCAGGCTTCTTTTACAAGCAGCACTGCTTATTCTAAAAAAGCAGCATGCTTATTCTAAAAAAAAAAAAAAAACACCAGCAACAAGGGGCCCAGCTCCCAAATAGAAATGGAAGCAGTATCAAGCAGAGGGAGTTCTAATAAGAGTCCAGGAATTTAGGAGCTTTGTTTAGAGATGCTTTAGCAAATGGATGCTTTCTCAGGAGGTGTAAGAAGGAAGATTCTCTTGTGGCTTCTGTAGTGCATCTCTGGTAAATAGGACACCCATGTAGGCATAACTTCTTCTGTACAGCTCTACAGCTTGCTGTCTTTACAGTCTTGGGTGCAGTTTAGCCCAAGAAGAATAAATTACCATGTAGCATACATAGCATACATATATATGTGCGTATATAGGTAGGTACGTATGTGCATACATATTTATAGACTTACATATGTATGTACAAATATATATTTAATGACTTAATACATTAATGCAGTCCTGGACATAGAAAACTTCAGATGTCCTGTAGGCATGCATGTGGGCTGTAACGCCTCATAGGAACATAGTGTTATTTGATGGGTAGAATTTTAAAATTTCAAGAATGTGGATCTGTATACAAAAAATATATGCAAGTTTAAAAAAATATTCCGGTGTCCTCTCTTTTTTTCGTTATAAATGTGATTTGGAGGTAAAATCCTTGCATAGACAACAGAAACAGATTATCATACATGTGTGAGTCTCCTCATATTCTAGATTCAGCTTTTCAAAGCTCTGAGAAACTTCACACATTTGTTATTTTTTTTTTAAATCAAATGTGAAAGAAATATTTCCCATTTCCTCTATAACAGCGGAAAATTTCAAAACCACCTATCACTTATAGGTGCCAAGAAGATGCATGATATAGTCCTGAAGAAGCAATGGACCTTCAATATGCAAAAATGTTGATTTCCATTACGACATTGCTCTGCAGAGCCAGAACTGCAAATTTTGAAAAGACAGTTTTGTTCTGCCAGATATCAGAAACACAATATGGAACAACTCACAGGCTTTTTAAAGGACATTCTTCAGAGTACCCTCTTCTTCAAAGTACCTCTGTAGGAGACAAAGTATGTGATTTTAGAGTCACAAAAATGAAAAACGCTCCCACTATAACTTCACATTAGTGTAGGACTGCCATAAGGAATCCACTGGTTCTCCTGCAGGATACGCAATGTATATAGGAACCAGATAGAGCCAGTCTCTAGATATCCAGAACCAGTCTCTAGATATCAGTGGTTGTCCAGAAAGCCATAATACAGTTTGTTTCAGTATTCATTCATAGGACACACCCTAGAGCTGAAAGACAGGAATTTGAAACAGATTTGGGTTTGAATCTAACCTTTTGCAGAACTGAGGCTGATCTCTGGCCAGAACAGAGAGTGGGTGTTTTCAGTATCCACTTCCATTGTTTCAGTGGTAAATCCTCAGCTCGCTGTCAAGAGGCAAGACTGGGTGATTTCAAGTACAAAGAATGTCAACTGTTCAGTGCCTCAGCCAGTCAACATGACTGCTACATATGCTTACAAACAACATGGACTAAGATACCATAGGAAATTTTAATGTGAATTATTTATTTCTATGCATCTGTATATCTTATAGGAGCCTAAATGAAACAACACTACTTGTAACATTACGTTACTGGGGGTCCTGGTGGACACCAAGTTGAACACAGGCCAGCACTGTGCCCTTGTGGCCAAGAAAGCTACTGGTATCCTGGGCTGCAGAAGGAGGACTGTTGCTAGCATGTTGAGGGAGGTGATCCTTCCCCTCTCTTCAGCACTGGTGAGGCCACACTTGGAGTACCATGCCCAGTTCTGGGCTCTTCAGTACAAGACAGAGATGGAGCTATGGGAAAGAGTCCAGCAAATGGTCACTAAGATGATGAAGGGACTGGAGCATCTGTCCTGTGTGTAAAGGCTGAGAGAGCTGGGACTGTTCAGAATGGAGAACAGAAGGCTTGGAGGGGAGTTTCACCATATTGTACACACACCTGAAGGGAGTGTGTTAAAAAGATAGAGCCAGACTCTCTCCAATAGTGCCAAGTGACAGGGCCAGATGAATGGGCACAAACTGAAACATAGGATTTTCGTCCTGAACATCAGAAAACACTTTCTTACTGTAAGGGTGACTCAGCATGGGAACAGGTTGCCCAGAGTGGTAGTAGAATCTTCATCCTTGGAGATCTTCAAAAGCTATCTGGGCATGGTCTTGGGCACCATGCTCTAGGTCTCCCTGCTGGAGCAGGGGGGTTGGACATGATAATCTCCAAACGTCCCTTCCAACAGCAACAACACTGTGATTCTGTGATTATGTACTTTGTTCTGGCAAAACAGCAAAAGTAATTAACCACATGAAAAGTTTCAATTACGGAAAAAAGTCAGAGGTAAATTTTAGGATTATTAAAAATAGCATCAGTTACCAGTGTTATCCAGTACATTGACTGGAAGAGGTGTACAATTGCTATAAAATTTTACCAGAAACGGCAATAAAAATTGGTAAGAAGACCATTAAATGACTTTCAGGTTCTATTTCTCATATTACCTAAGAGAGAAAAGTAATATTAATACATGGCACAAAGCTGAGTAGAAAAGACTGCTTCCTCTCCACTATCTATCATGCTATATGTTCTGTATCATCCTTCTGAGCTGTATTCGCAGACCTTAGATAGATATGGTCATGCATTGTCTATCAAAAGCACTTAGAACCCAAAACAAAACCAGACTTCTAAAAAAAAAAAAAGAAAGATACAGGAGCTGTACTTCTTCATGCAGTAGCTGCGTGCTACTGAACTGTAGTACCCTTAACAGGATGACTACCTTGATACAGTTTTTAGTGGCTAAGGAAACACCTTCAGGACAAATGATTTCAAGTAATGGAATTAATAAGAATCTCAGCACATACAGAAGCCAAATATCCATGAATCTGTACTTGCTTATTGCAATACTTATATGAATGATCTGTGTCAACAATATCAAGACAATGTCTTTATCTACCAGCCTACAAGAGGCAGAAATTTAACCAAAATCTAAGAGAGATGAAGGAAACAGGAACTTGTTATTTCCTTTCTAATAATTCAGTATTCTCAAATATCTTTCCTGCCTGCCTGTATGTACTGTACCACCTTAAACAAAGAAAATGATAAATGAACAAAATCAACCTCTGCCTTTTTGATCTGTCCCTTAGGACAGGAACACAGGCTGCTTTGGACAATAGGGTCATAATTCAATTGGAGTCTTCAAACACTTTCTGTAATTCAAATACAAGTAAAATTATGATCCCAAGAGGCTAAAGTACAGCTCTGGGTAGATAAGTCTGGATACGTCCACAATAGCTTCTGTTGGAATATTACAAGATGCCTAAATTATAGCTGGGCCAGTAAGAATCTGTGAAAGAAAAACAGGAAGATGTAAAGATAAAGTATGAGAAAGGGGAAAACAAGAATACGGAAATAAAACTCAAGTGATTAAAAAAAATAAAAAAACCCACAAAAACCAGATTGTAAAGTAACGATCTCCCATTGCTAAGGAAACAGAGAATTAGGGCCACTCTCACTGTACATTATCTCATGCCTAATTTTACGCCTGAAAGGAGGTTGATACTGGAAAGAAAATCAGGCTCTGTGAAACAAACAGTTCAATCAGGTCTCCTGCATTCTCTGCTCACATTTGGTCAGGTAGATGCAGGACTGCAGCCCATAATCTTAACTTACATCAGATAACCAAAAATATCCTGCCTGACTTTCATAGTCATTCTTACACAGTGCATGGCATCTGTTCAGTATTAATAACCAAAGTAACGAACTGCCTTCCACCAAGGCAGCACTGAAGCCCAAAAAGTTCACTGGCTGACTCCACCACAACTAAGGATACAACCTGGCATAAACCAGGCCAATCAAATATAAAGCTATGTCTACTTTCTACCTATGTTACATAAGTTTTCAGAGGCACTGAAGTCCTCATCTTGACTTGTAGGAAAGAGGAAACCCAACAAAGCCGCAAAATTTTGTGCATGCCTGTAAGTTTGACATGGCACAAACAGATGTAACCATATTTGGTAGCAAACAGGAGTGAAATCCAGAGGCTGAGAGCTCTGTAAGTGCATTCCCACATAGTCCGAACAGTCTGTAGCCACTGCAAGTGCTACAGGCTAGAGATGCTACAGCCTAGAAAGACCGGTATCTGCTAAGGGCTGAAAGGGACAGGCTCTTTGATGCATTTCAAAACCAACAGTGTATAATTGGACAATTTTTAAAGTTTTACACTGTGACCACAGGTCCAGGTCTGTTCCATGCTCTGTGGTGACAGCCACCAGCACACATTCTAGAGAGAAAAGGAGTCCTAAAGGCAGCCATGATGCCCCAAGACAGGAAAATTAAGGTAATTTCATAGGAAAAACTCTCTTAGGAACATTCTTAGCAGAGACAAGTCACTAATGCAGGGAAGAATAAAGTGAAGATTCATAAATCTGTGAAAATTTATTTACTTCTTTATCTTCATATTGTCTGTCATAGTACATGCGGTATGGACAAGTCATGATCAAAACTGCAAAAATACCACACATAAACACTGTGGAAACTCAGTACCAATACCAGTACTCAGTACTCAGGATACAGGGGTTCATCCCTTAACACCACAACGCTTTCAGCTGAGAAATACTTAAAGTCCAAATCCTCAAAAACACTTGCATGCCAAACAGCCACTGCAATCAGCAGGATGCTGATGCAGGAAATAATTGCCCATGTCCTGCAGAATATGTGATTCTAGCTAGTGCCAGGTAGCACTTGTTTTCCAGAAAGGTTTTAATGACTAGGTCATCTCTCAGTTAAAAGATTTCAGACATGAGCATTTCACAATTTTTAGCAGCAGGGATACGGTTTTATACATAATATAAAGAGGCATTTACAGAGTGGAAGGGAAGGATAGCTCTGCTATTAAGTAGCCCCATGTTTCTGGGAGTAAATTAAATGGCTAAATTTGCTGCAGAAACTTAAGAGACATAGCATTTACTATTCCTTAGCAGCCATGATAAAATTTTGGTGACAGATTTTCATTGTGTCCATCCACCCACAGTGGTCTGGTTTTATCATTTCAAAGTCTCAGTCTTCTACCATCCACACAGGTGATCCCATTAATCTCAATGGGATGAGAACCCACATCAGACTATGTAGAGATGGAAACCTCTAAAACACAGGTTTTAGAGGTACAGGGTACTGGACAGGGACTGGACAGAAAACCACGCTGAATTCTTGAATGAACCAAGTGTGCTGAGCTCTAAACCAACAAACTGCAACTTCAGGCAGGAAGCAGCCCCTTTCAGCCTGTGCCTGTGTTACTATAGCAGCAGACTCCACTTTGCAGTATATGACTATTCTGCAAAGAACTCATTTATTTTGTCAGCTTCTCACAGTGCTTTCAGAAGCAATGAACTGGCAGCTTTCTGGTGTACAACTGCTGTGCTCTGTGCTGGCTTCCATTTCATTCATTTTTTCACATGTACAATACTAAAATGTATTGGGTTCTATACGTTAGTTAATAGTCCCATATTTTTATCAGATTTTATCTATAAACTATGAGCCTTCCCCCTTCCCTGAAGGATTCACGTCCTTAGCTTGTATTTCTGAGTGCATGCCACTGAAATTTCTTACCACTGATTTGAGCACGGTGGAATGTCAGTATTTGGGTCGTTCCTTTGCCAATGCAGAGTTCTTGTAGTCTCGGGGGGGTCAACTCTGTGCCAGATTTCTTACCTGTGATGAAAATGTTTATTTGCTCCGGAGGAACAGACAACACAGAAGTCATATGAAAGGGATGCTGCTGGGAACGATGTCACTCAAAACTGTGGTCCTATAAAATACTTTTTCCTAATATGTAAATCTCCTAAGCATACTTCCAAGATTTTTTTCCCGCTGTTTTTCTAAATACCTTTTATCCACTTACAAACAACAGCAACACAAAAACAAATTTTCTGCAGCAGAGATAAACCCAGTAATGTTGCATTTCACTCATAGTGGAGGACTTAAAAAAAACCCAAACTCTGGTACTGAAAACAATGTATTTACCAGACTCCTCTTACTCTCCACATCAAAAGGTGGCAGGCATCTTTTTTTCCAGTGTAGACATTACCCTTTGTGATGCCAGGAAGGACAGTCACATTCCCTGACATCTCCACCAAATCGCATGAGGGACGATGTCACCAACACACTAGCACTCCTGATTATGTGCTGGGTGCACACCCACATGCAGCCATGCTAACCACATTGTCATTAGCTGTGGAGACGCAACACACTTGTCCCTGTTTCATGGTGAGGTACACAGATAGCCCTCATATCATGGCCAGCCAAGTACCCCACACAGAATTTTCCTCTGGCTGGTCTCAAAGTGGCTGAGCTGTTTTACTACCTTGTGGCTACTTGGGAGACTGCAGGTTGTGAGGAGACCAGTGGGATAGTGAAGAGCAAGAAAACTTACCCCTTGTAGAGGAGGACCAGGCTAGGGAACATTTCGACAACCTGGACATACACAGATCCATGGGACCTGATAGGATGCTCCAACAGGTGATGAGGGAACTGGCCAATGCCATTGTTAGATTCTCTCAATCATCTTTGAAAGATCATGGCAATTAGGGGGGCAAAGGGTGTTCCTAAGGACTGAAAGAAAGCTAATGTTACTCCTATCTACAAGAAGAGGAAGGAGGAGGATCTGGGCAACACCATGCTGATCAGCCTCACCTTTACTTCTGGGAAGGTGATGGACAAAACAATCCAAACATATAAAGGACAAGAAGTTATTTGCAGTAGTCAGCACAGATTTATGAAGGGGTAATCGTTCCTGAACAATCTGGTAGCCTTCTATGATGAGATGAGTGGCCTGGTGCATGACAGGAGAGCAGGAGAAGGTTTTAATCTTAACTTTAGCAGGGCTTTTCACGCTGTCTCCCATCACACCCTCCTAGACAAACTGAAGTACTGACTAGATAAGTTGAAAATGAGGTGGAGTGAAACCTGGCAGAACTGCCAGGATCAAAGGGCTGCAATCAGGGTCACAAAGTCCAGCTGTGACAGTCATCAGTAGTGTACCCCAGGCATTGATACTGGGACCAACACAGTTTAAACTTACCATTAATGCTGGGACTGATTGCCCTCTCAGCAAGTTTGACGGTGATACAAATCTGGGAGGAATAGTTAATATACCAGACGTGTGCTGCCATTCAGAGGGACTTTAAAAGCTGGAGAAATGGGCAAACAGAAACCTCATGAAGTTCAGCAAAGGGAAATTCAAAGTCCTGCCCTCCAACTGGAATAACCGCAGGCACCAGCATATGCTGGGGGCTGACCAGCTGGAAAGCAGCCCTGCAGAGAAGGATCTCGGCATCCTAGTGAATAAGTTGAACATAAGTCAGCAATGCACCCTTATGGGTAAAGTAATTACACAAAGAAATTATAGCTGCTCCAACCAAATCGGCCTCAACGAATACACAGCTGAAGCAAATGTGCGGAGCATGGGGAACAAACCGGAGGAACTAGAGATGTTTACACGCCTCCAAGGCTACGATCCCATTGGCATTGTAGAAACTTGGTGGGATGACTCCTATGGCTGGAGCATCGGCATGGAAGGGTACAGGCTCTTCAGGAGTGACAGGCAAGGGAAATGAGGAGGCGGTGTTGCCTTATATGTTGATGAGCAGCTGGAATGCATGGAGCTCAACCTAGGGGTGGATAAAGAGCCAACTGAAAGCCTATGGGTCAGGATTAAAGGGAAATCGGGAGCAGGGGACATTACAGTGGGGGTATGCTACAGGCCACCCGATCAAGAAAACCAAGTGGACAAAGCCCTCTATAGACAGATAGGGGCAGCATCATGTTCACAGACCTTGGTTCTCATGGGTGACTTCAGCCACCCTGACATCAGTTGGAAGGGTAACACAGCCAGGCACAGGCAATCCAGGAGGTTCCTGGATTGCATGGAGGACAACCTCCTTCTCCAAGTGGTTGAGGAGCCAACGAGGAGAGGAGCCATGCTGGACCCTGTTCTTACCAACAAGGAAGGGCTGGTTGACAGGGTCAAACTCAAGGGTAGCCTGGGATGTAGTGACCATGAAATGGTCGAGTTCGAAATCCTCAAGGCAGCGAGGAAGGTGCGCAGCAAGCTGACGACCCTGGACTTCAGGAGAGCCTACTTTGGCCTCTTGAAGAATCTGCTTGGTATGGTGCCGTGGGATGAAGCACTGGAGGGAAGAGGGGTCCAAGAAAGTTGGTTAATATTCAAGGATCACGTCCTCCAAGCTCAGGAGCGATGCATCCCAACAAAGAAGGCAGGCAGAAAAGCCAGGAGGACTGCATGGATGAACAAGGAGCTCCTGGACATGATCAAAAGTAAAAAGGAGGCCTACGGGGAGTGGAAACAGGGGCGGGTAGCCTGGGAGGAATACAGAGGAATCGTTCGAGCAGCCAGAGAGCAGGTTAGACAAGCTAAAGCCCAGATAGAACTGAATCTGACCAGGGACATTAAGACAAACAAAAAATCCTTCTTTAAGTATGTCAGCGAGAAAAGAAAGACTACGGAAAATGTGGGCCCTCTCCGGAAAGAAACGCAAGAACTGGTTACCTGGGATAGGGACAGAGCTGAGGTACTCAATGACATTTTTGCCTCCGTCTTCATGGACAAGGACAGCAGCTGCAGTGCCCAAGATGCAGAATGCAAAGGCAAGGATTGGGAAAATGGAGCACCGCCCACTGTAGACAAAGATCAAGTGTGAGACCACCTGAGGAACATGAAGGTGCACAAGTCCATGGGACCTGATGAGATACATCCGCGGGTCCTGAGGGAACTGGCAGATCAAGTTGCTAAGCCACTAGCCATCACATTTGAGAAGTCGTGGCGGTCTGGCGAGGTTCCTGCCGACTGGAAAAGGGGAAACATAACACCTATTTTCAAAACAGGAAATAAGGAAGACCCGGGGAGCTACAGGCCAGTCAGTCTCACCTCTGTGCCTGGCAAGATGATGGAGCAGATCCTTCTGGAAACTCTGCTGAGGCACATAGAAAACAAGGAGGTGATTGGCGAGAGACAACATGGCTTCACCAAGGGCACGTCATGCCTGACAAATTTGGTGGCCTTTTACGAAGGGGTTACAGTGGCGGTGGACAAGGGAAGATCTACTGATGTCATCTACCTGGACTTCTGCAAAGCGTTTGACACTGTCCCACACGATATCCCACTGTCCATGTCACTGACAAAGATGTTGAACAGTACAGGTCCCAGTACCAACCCCTGAGGAATGCCACCCATCACTGCTTTCCACCTGAACATCGAGCCATTGACCGCAACTCTTTGCGTGTAACCATCCAGCCAGTTCCTTAACCACTGAGTGGTCCATCTGTCAAATCCATACCTCTCCAATTTAGAGACCAGGATATCGTGTGGGACAGTGTCAAATGCTTTGCACAAGTCCAAGTAGATGTCATCAGTTGCTCTTCCCTTGTCCACCGCCACTGTAACCCCTTCGTAAAAGGCCACCAAATTTGTCAGGCATGACGTGCCCTTGGTGAAGCCAGGTTGGTTGCTACCAATCACCTCCTTATTTTCTATCAGCATTAGCAGAGTTTCCAGGAGGATCTGCTCCATCATCTTGCCAGGCACAGAGGTGAGACTGACTGGCCTGTAGCTCCCCGGGTCTTCCTTATTTCCTGTTTTGAAAATAGGTGTTATGTTTCCCCTTTTCCAGTCGGCAGGAACCTCGCCAGACCGCCACGACTTCTCAAATGTGATGGCTAGTGGCTTAGCAACTTGATCTGCCAGTTCCCTCAGGACCCGCGGATGTATCTCATCAGGTCCCATGGACTTGTGCACCTTCATGTTCCTCAGGTGGTCTCACACTTGATCTTTGTCTACAGTGGGCGGTGCTCCATTTTCCCAATCCTTGTCTTTGCCTTCTGCATCATGGGTACTGTGGCTGCTGTCCTTGTCCATGAAGACGGAGGCAAAAATGTCATTGAGTACCTCAGCTCTGTCTCTGTTCCAGGTAACCAGTTCTTGCGTTTCCTTCTGGAGAGGGCCCACATCTTCCCTAGTCTTTCTTTTCTCGCTGACATACTTACAGAAGGATTTTTTGTTTGTTTTAATGTCCCTGGCCAGTTTTAATTCAATCTGATCTTTAGCTTGCCTAACCTGATCCTTGGCTGCTTGAACAATTTGTATTCCTCCCAGGCTACCCGCCCCTGTTTCCACTCCCCGTAGGCCTCCTTTTTACTTTTGATCATGTCCAGGAGCTCCTTGTTCATCCATGCAGTCCTCCTGGCTTTTCTGCCTGCCTTCTTTGTTGGGATGCATCGTTCCTGAGCTTGGAGGACGTGATCCTTGAATATTAACCAACTTTCTTGGACCCTTCTTCCCTCCAGCACTTCATCCCATGGCACCATACCAATCAGATTCTTCTTTTACTTATTAATAATATGATTCTACTTGAGATTTTCCCATTAGTTTTACGTGTAATTCAGCACAGGGCTAAAAAATATCAAAGGACTAAACTGAAAAGATTATTTGGCACAGACTGGTGCACAGCACAGCATAAAGGGGATGCACTTCTCTATCTCTGAATTGTTCTAAAAGCACAAAAGGATAGCTCTGGGTCCTCCAGCTGAAATGAAATACTAAAAAGCTCAGAAAACCATTTTGTGTCGATGGTAGGTAAGATGCAGAGATGTTTCTAATGTCAAGCAGACTTCAGGAATAAAAGACAGTTCACACATATATGAAACGGGCAAAAAGACCTCCAAGGAAGCATATTTTTTGAGCAGGCAACAGCCAGATCTTACTTTATTTTTTCTCTATTTTTCTGTTTCTGAATAAGAGCATATTTTTGAGTGACCTTTCATGAATTATAAATGATACTCATTTCAAGTTATTCTGTAGGTACAACTTTCTTAAGTGCCATCATAGTTTAAGGGGTTCTTCACTGGCTTAACTTTACAGACAGAAGCAATCCTATTTTACTTGTGCATAAAATTACTCAATATGAGAACATTCACAGGGTAGTGACTAAGTTGGTAGGAGGCTTCTTATAGCAAACTTAACTTTGATATCTCTCTGCAGTTCTAATGTATTTTCATAGAATCATAGAATGGTTTAGGTTGGAAGGGACCTTGAAGATCATCGAGTTCCATTTTGTTACAGAACAAACTATTACATTTAGAAATGGTACTTAAAGTATTTTTCTGGAACCGTCTACATTTTGTAAAACAAAAATGAAGCATGGTTTCGTAGCTGACTTTAACTATCTGAAACATCAGCACTCAAACTGGTTTGGGAAACAGCAAAGGATGAAACCTTTCTGTTGTTAAGATGAACTTGAAAATGCATACATACACATTATTATTTACTGGAGAAAGCTTATTGAGAGAGCAGATACAAGAAATATATTTTGGATAAACAAGGTATTCAAGATACAACCAGCATCCCAGTACAGCACAGCTATAAAAGAGATCTTTACAGAAACTCAGCTGAAGTACCAAAAGCAATATCCACCTCTATAGTACCTCTAACACACTTCGGTATCCCATCATGAAGTCGTAATTCCTTTTTGGTATGAATTGCAATCTCTACTTAATACACCAAAAGAATGTTCTGAGAAACCTACCTCCCACACCTGACATTTGAGCTACAGGTCAAACGCAAACCTCTTCCCACTTCTTTTGTTGGTACATAAGCAAAGAATGATTTAACTTTCTCTCACATCCATGCTTTCCTAAGTCTATCTCACACCAGCCATTATATTGCACATAAAATCTTATACCATGTCCATAATACACCAAATAATAAACAGAATTCAGAATATCTGTTCATGCAATAACTGAGCCATACCAGGGACTTATACCTACCTACCTCCTCATAAGTGTCTAGGAGCTTCCTTAGACTTAGAGATAACAACTGCAGATAGCAAAGTGCTATCACAGTTTTTATCTGCAGTCCTGAAGGACTCTGTTACCCTAGATATTCACTTTGTAGATCAGATGGACACATACACGACTCTTATCTACACCAGTGGTGGAGGAGGGCATGGTTAGTTGTTTTTCTGTTCTGTTTTATTCCTTTGGATGCTGCTGCTAGTTGACTTGGATTACAGTGATTTCCATGCAGGTCCCAAACATGGAGAATTATCCAGGTTATTTGACCAGATTAGCCCTGTTTGAGAATTCTGAAAACATTCCCATTCATAATTTTTCATCTTTTGTCATGTAAATGCTCAGATTAAGAATATTTTTATTTACAAATCATAACATTATTTTTCTTTCTTCCTTTACCAAAACAAATTGTATCTATATTTTCATCTATCACTTACCTAAGATGTAATCTGGAAGGAATACTGAAGTTTTGCAAGATATATTAACTAAAAATTAGTGCATTTAAGGTATGACATGTCCTGCCAAAAAGGCAAGAAAATGTAAAAACAGACTAGGTATGCTCTACACCAAATTATTATGTTGCCATTTCCTGTAGTATACACAACATCACTATCAGATGCAAGGAAATATAAATTGGAACAGAGATTGCCTCTGGCCTAAGAGCTCTCAAGGGTTTACGTAACCCCTTAAATCACAATGACTGAAAGCATTAGAGGCTTAGGTCCATGCGTTTTGCTGTTTCAATACTTCTACAATATCCTGTTCATTAAATGAAGGGCACTTCACAAAGAGTAAGCACTAAGTACTGGAGCATGCTGGTTAAAGCTTCTGTGATCTTTTCAAATGGTATTCTCAGTACTTCTCCTGGTCCCAACATAATTTCCTTCTTCCTGTAACAGTATGGGGATATTTTAGCTGGAAAATGTTGCTGTAATAGAGTTGTCTTTCCACTGGAGAGCAGAATTTGAGCTAGAAAGTCTTTGTTTCATGTTTTGCAGTAAAATACCTATTCAGCAAGCAGATGAGGTGCTCTTAATTTCTTTCACATCACTTCAAAAGGATGTTAGGACCTAAAGCAATCACGCTGCAAGCGTGTAATCAGTGCCTTAGCATCTTAAAGTAGGTAAAAATCACTGGAAGAAGCCAAGGGCAAGATATGACAAGCATCCCTAGAAAATGTGTATGTCTGCATCCCCTATTCCCAAAGGCACTGATAGCACATGCTGTTAAGAGCAAGAACAGAAAACAAGATAGCAGTGCTCTCTATCCATTTAGATATCCAACTGGGAAATTTGTGCAGGGTGAGGGTTCATGTGAACAAGCTGAATGTGAAGGACATGATGTGAGAGTGCTGGATACATGTTTGGTGGGCGAGCCAGGTCAACGGCAGCAGCTGGCATCCCTACATGCCAGCATCACCCCATTCTTGAGGCTGCTGACACACTCCAGCAGTGGCAGAACAGCTCACACCTCAGCCTCTGAGCTATGCAGTCCAGTGTTCAGCATACTCACAGCGACTGCGATCAAAGCCAGCATCCTATAACAAACTGTACAGCACTTCCAGAGCTGACTCGTGTGTCATTCATCTGTCTTGCTTCTGGAGGTGGTGAGAGGACGATAGGGAGATCTAGTGCCCATAGCTAATCAACTCCTGGCTGCATGCCTTTATGCAAGTGCAACCAAAGGAGTTTATTCAAAACTTTACCAAGGCCTCAAATTGGTTTGACTCCAGATAGTGCGAAGAGCCATACATACATACAAATGACACATCCAAATAAAGACATTAGAGCATCATCAGCGTGTACATATGGACGCGCTAAAAGAGTTCTGAAACACAACACATACATGTGGGATGTACTTTAGAAGGTGGAATCTCTCACTAAGCTCTCTGTAAAAAGGTTACAAGGTCTTGTGAAACAGGACACTTTGTATAAACAATGCATGCCTTGCTAATGAATATACCCTTTGAAGAAGAACAAAAGTCAGATAAAAGGGGAACATCCCACCACAAGAGGTGCCGAAAACCAGCTGAGAACCAGACAACTGCTAAAAGAAGCATAAAGTCAACAAATATCTGCAGTAACTTGGGGAAAGGTAAAGGCAGCAGGGAGAGATCACGACAAACGACTCAGAGACTGAACAGACCTACCCCCTACGCTGTACTGGAGCATGCAGACATCAATTAAAGGACATTGTCGTTTTAAATGAAAGCAAGAGACTGTACTAACCAATAGAAATTGTTAAGATAAGGTACTAACCAAGAATTGGAACTAAAGGTGTGTATTTCTCTGTTTTGAACCATATAAATATCTCTAGGAGTTTGTAGACTGGTGTGCTAGTTTTGCAGATTACCACCTAGCACCTATCTCTATGCAGAAATTATATAAAGAAATACCTCTGCTCTATGTGTATATCGGCATCTTGCATACTGAGTAAAGGATCCTGCTGTGGGACAACATGTGCACAAAGCTGCTTCCAGCACATTATTTGGGAAATGTCAGAGGACACCAGCCAGCTGGCTGATAGTTAGACCAGAAAATACACTAAGTAATACCATATAGCCAGAAAACACTGCAGTTAGAATAGAACCGATTATATTTTAAAATGCTGAAAATTAGCAGGACTTGAGATGGGATGAAATGCATACATAAGGGCAAAATGGAAAAAAGACTAAACCTAAAATGACAGCCATGGGCTTTTTGTTCTCCTTTATGCACTTAAATATAGTACATCAATTATAGTTATACTCACTTTGGGGTTGAAGTAATATAATGTGCCTTAATGCAACTGTGAGCCTCAAACCTTTACATCATCATGTTTAATTCTTCAAGAACTGAATACTGATTTTCTCACTGGGGGAAGTGATTTTGAAGGTAATTTGGATTTCCTAGTTTGACCACACACATGCAGCATGCAATGGTGTGAGTTAGAAACCCTTGACAGCTTTTCATTGCCAGAATGGCCCTGGTGATGTCTACTGTTGTTTTCTATCAAATGTTAGTTTTTCAATCTGATTTAGAGAGATATGAGGAACTGTTCACAGCCTCATATGAACACAGCAATTGTGTCTTTTCCTAACACCCTAATACACCCAATCTATGAATGACAAAGAACATTGCAGGCTACCATTCTTGGCTGGAGCGGAGGATGTTTTTGAGACTGAGTCCTTGCTCATTATACACCAACTGAATCCACCTTCTGTTAGCTAGATTACTGAACACTGCCCCTTAGCTTTTATGATACTTCAACATATGCTCAAAACAAGGAATTTATGTGCACACACCAAAATCTGCTTTGATGCAGTTCTCTGCCAACTCTGCCTACATACAGGCTGCTGCTGCTGCACAGCCATAGCATTTGGAGCTTCTGGTGTAACATACCATCCAGCTAACATCCCTGCATTGTTATTTTATTATGCAGAACACCATCAATGCTATGTTCACTTTCAAAACTCCTACATAGGTGACGACACTGGAATCACACAAAAAAAAAGATATCTTAGCCATTACTAAGTGCAGGCACACTTCAGAAATTTGTAAAAGAGAATGACAAAATTTTGAAAGAGCCTGGATCTGTATTTGCTAAGTTGCAGCAGAGCTGCAAAATACCCTAAGGCACAGGCAAATAAAACTATTACAGACTGCTTCAATGCACCTCTGTAAGAACTAACTACCTCTTTGCCTTCTTCAGCCAGCTAGATTTTTCTCTTATCCAGCCCATTTAGCCAACATATGCTGCACTTAACCTCATTCTCTGTCTCCTACCTGCACAGCTAAATTCAAAAGGCTTGGTTATACCTACTGCAGCTGTCTCTACATTCATGAGGAGGATCCAGGTGGATGAGCTCATAGTCTCGCTCTCTCGGAAGCAAGAGCTGCCTTTCACATCCTCCTCACTGTCACCAGAAGCAGGAAGACCAGTTGCTGAGCTCTCAGCTGGCCATTTGTCCCAGATACTTATTTTGAGACAGCTTTTGGTTTTGTTTGGTCTTCATTCTTGGTTTGTCCAGATTCACTTTTACATTCCTGAGAAGTCTGTAATCAGCTCAGCAAGGTCAAAGCGGGATGGAAGAGAGAGGAGAACAAACATGTAGCTGCAGCCCATCAAGCGAGCAAGGGCAGATTGGGTGCCCTGAGTGCTGCTTTTGGAGGAGAGAAGTGAAAAAGAAGGCAGTGGTCTTTCCACCCTTCCTCTGCCATTCAATGCCTTTGCATTTTTTCCAAGCAGCTGCTCTTTTGTTCAGGTATTGATGCTATGCACATTCAGCAAGTAAGTTTCCAGCACAGAAAACTGAGTAAGTGCAAAGTTATTCATGTGAGCAATGCCTACAGTCCCAGCAGATTCAGTGAACGTATTCAGGCATTTAAGATATTAATGTGATTATTTGTCAGATGAAACCTAAACTGAGATTGGTTTGAAATTTGATGCAGCAGAGTCTCAGCATGTATCTCAGATGTAGAGAAAAACTAAACCAGCAGGAGTCAGTTAAAAAGTGCCAACACCTTCACATTCTCAAACAAGTATCCTTTAAATGCATCTTTGCCCACAACATATAGGGTTAAAAAGTATATAGATTCACAATATCTTTGCAAAGCCTTAAAAGATTTTTCCTCTTTACCCAACAAAACTTACTTCTTATAACAGCAGTTTGTATTGTTAGTGCAATGTAGTCCCATAGCAGAAAGAATACCTTGTCAAGGCTAACATGCGCACGATCAACTTATTCATAAACCTGAAAGGAACATTCTTGATCAAGATTCAGACCAGCACAAGGCTACTCTGGCTGCACAGATAATTACAGGCTGTGCAAAATTTGCACATGGTACCTGTCAGATGAATTACACCAGCAGGAATGCACATGGGCAGACATTTCTGTTAGGGCTTTCATTACTTGAGCATTCTTTCTACACAGTAAGTTCTTACTGTAATACTTCTGGCATAACAGAGGAAAAGCTGCTACCTTTTATCCTATTAAATTCTTCTCCAAACTGCTATTATCATTACATTATTATTTTATGCTCCTTTAAGGTGTTTTTCAATTCCAAAACACTTTAAAAGATTAACAAAAACTCTGCCCAAAGTGAAATCACATATCCCCAAAACATTTCTGGGAAAACACAGAAATGAATACCAAAAGTTGGCAAAAATCGAGAAGGAAGAGTACAATTCTCCAAACAAGTAAGAACAAATAACTTACTGTTTTGCAACTGTGTGGAGATTAATACAAGTTTTGCAAAAAATAAGGGGATGTTCTGGCCACACAAAAGTCTGTGAACTCCACTGGGGTCAAAAATTTACCCAGCAGTGGTGGACTGGCTGTTTTCTTCATTGGATGAGACCAATGGCATCACCCTATCTTGCAGCACTGGTCAAGCATTGATCCAAACTCATTGTCTTCATCTCCTTTTGCAGCACTAAGCTATGCAAGTTTGCAAGGTCTGACATGCATCTATTTTAATACCTCAGCACCACTTAGGTTACTCGATCTGAGTTGATTTCATTATTATCCGGAAATACTTCACAGTCTCTCAACAGCAAGTTTCTCCTGCCTTCTCCAAGAGCCATCTGGAGTGTTATTTGTAAATTACATGCCTTTTCATGTGGCAGCACATAAAGGAATAAACAAGTGTTCATTCTTTGCCCTATTTCGTTTCAATTGTTTGAATTGCACTTAGTCTTGTGATAAATAATAATGCCAGAACAGTCTAACTACCTAACAATAGTCTGTGAATACGGTAAGCAATTAATCATTCTAATTGTGTTTATGAAACTTTTCGTAGGTACATCAGAGATTCTGCTCTTCTGGGATAGAAGGCAAACTTTCCATTATGGTATCTGAGTCTTTAAGTCCTTATTTGTTTAGAGGTTCTGTAAAATTGTATTTTGTAACTTTTTATATTTTTCAATACAGATCATACAGATTGCAGCTGCAGTTTACTGATACTGACTGTTGCGTTCAAGTGGAACGACTGAAATCTGGGTGTTCTCTGTAGCTCCAGTATTAGAGATCTAGGAAGAAAAAAAAAAGTGTAACTGTGATTTTAAAACCTACCTAACACCAGGTATTGGACTGATATCCCCCTTCTGGTTAACAGGGAAGCATGCTGGAGTCCCATTCATCAAAACCCAGAAACTCTGGGCAGCAAGGAAGTTTTATTTTAGCAACGGTAGTGGAAAGAAGAAATTTTAGCTTCATAAAGATGCTGCAGAAATATGACCCCATTTCATTTTCACAGCATTTCAAAAGCAAGAGCTCTCTTCTGAAAGTTTAGCTCCATGCTGATGAATCTTCTTGAATGCTGGTGTTGCTTCACCTGCCATTCAAAAAAGCCAGCATCCTTCTTGCAACAGTACTCTCACAATTGCCATGCACGTTTTCCCTCCCTCTGCTGTTCGGGACCTCTGCTAAAGCAGCCGTTGACTTTCTGTGCCCTCTCTCAGAGGGCAAGGTTCTTTCTCCATCCTTTGCAGCCTTTCCTTCCTGTAGTTGCCTGCAACTTTTTTGATACTGACTTGAAAATTGGATACTCTCTGGACTTCCTAAAGTCCCCTTTAGCAAAAAAACCTATGAGTTATGCTGAGCTTACAGGAAGCAGATGTTGATTTGCAGCTATTTTCAGCAGTAAACTACATTTCCTTGTATTCTTTCAGGGTCCTGCATTGAAGAGACATCTCTGAGATATCTCTGCTTTCTAAGTCAGTCAAAACCAACACATGCTGGCCTCATCAACTACTTCGCTGCAAAACCATAAAGGCAATTTGTTCTCACTTACCTATCATCATGATCACAGCTCACTGCTGGATCATTACCAGCATAAGTTCAAGAAGCATCAGTTCGAAAGTGCCAGTAGCAGCTCTATCGCCTGTCAAGTGGCCACCAATAGAGCCTCAGAGATTTTTTTCATTATGAACCTTGCAAAGCCCCAGCATTTTACAGTCATTTTGAAGAAAGGCATTTCCAGGAGGTCACTGAACTTCCAGTCACAAAGGGAATATTACTGCCTTGAAAAACACACTGTTACCATCTGCATGCAGAACTTCCTCTCCTTCTTGATCCAATGCTATTTCAGACACTCAAATGCCTATTTACTCTCAGCTGCATTTCCCTAGTTCGCACTGCTAATGTCCTTTAGAAGTGCTTTGGAAGCATGTGAAGATAATCCATACGAAAGCAATCTTAGTAGAAAATTTAAAGGAAAAGAAAAGGAGTCTGGATGGGAGACAGTGAGGAAGTTGTTATGCTGTAAGTTCATCTCCAGCTCAGGAGGCTCCCTAACTTCAAAGTCATACATCTCACCTGAAAGATAGGGAGAGGGATATTTATAACCGCCTTCCAGCTCCTGTAAAGTGCATGCTCACAGGTATTGGGAGTGGGCTTTTGTCCTGTTTGGTACAGAGGTTGATTCAGCCTCTACCTGATGTAACCCTGCTTACAGGAATGGGTATCAGATTCTGCTTCCCATCTCTGGGACAGATGTGGTCAGTAAGCAGGGATGCTTTGCAAGGGAATGCAGGGTAGGGTGTGAAAGAGGAGAACGGAAACAGATAGTTCCTAACTTAGTTTGGTAAGATAGCAGGCATTGTAAGAGCGTGAGGAGGCTGTTGGGAATATTGGGTTGGGACTTTGGTATGAGTAAACTGTGACAGTAAAGTTTGTTGCCTGACTGACAGATATTTTGTTTGTTCTCAAGTCACAGAATCTCAACTTTTGCAATATACAGAATCAATGTAGCTTTGATTTTCCCTATGATTACATATTGAATTTCAACTGCATTTTGCATGAAAGTTCTATGGTGAATGAGTAGTTACAAAGGAAGCATATAGATGGAAGAAAACGATTTTGATAAGCCAGTCAACTGAGTGCCTCAAGAGTCAAGTTATAGAAAATGTGAGATTTCAGACAATGCTGCAAAACCTCTTGTTTGTTTTTTTTAATTTCAAGATTACATGAAAGTATGATTCTATTTGCCATTTCATTCAATTTCTACACAGTTTGCTGAGAAAAGATAAAGAAAACAAATACAGTGGCTTGGTACATCATTGCCGTATAAACACACAAGGCACATAATCTTTCCCATTTTAGCATTACCCTACTGAAAACACAGTTATTTAAAAAATAAGTCACTCTGGATGTTTTGGTCAGCTTTTTTAAGAGGAAATTATGCAAACTGAAAAAATAGAAAAGACAATAACATTCCTGTGAGGTTTTCAAATGACAGAATTAGAGCAATTGTAACATTCAAGCTGGATGTAACAGTTTGTTCTGATCAGGAATTCCCATACAAATGGGGACTCTTACAATGTCTCTCACCGCAAGAAGTCTATTCTTGGGCATACAGCTGAAGAATAGGTTGATGAGGCTTCTTTATTTGATAATAAAATGTCAAAACACTTGAAAATATTGTCCGTTAAAAACAAACGGAAAATATTAGTGTAAGGACAAAGACAGGTTTCCTTTTTCTAACCAATATAAATAGGTGGAAATATTGCTACAAATAAAAATATTCTTTTCCTTGAGAATGCATGAGTTGAATAAGATGACACATTTGTGTTCTTATTTTGCAAAATTTTGTGGTAATGCATAATATATTATAAACAAGAAACAGGATGAACTTAACCTTCTAAGAAGGTAAAATGGCAAAATCTTACCCATGCATTTATAGATGGATCTTTGTGTTTGCAGTGGAAAACCCAGTGGTTAAAATTTAGCCCTTATATTTTCTGAGTCACCACAGTAATCATCAGTAAGTGCTAAATTCCAAAAACATAGAATCATAGAATGGTTAGAGTTGGACAGGACCTTAAAGATCATGCAGTTCAAACACTCCTGCCATGCCAGGGACACTTCCCACTAGACCAGGTTGCTCAAAGCCCCATCCAGCCTGGCCTTGAACACCTCCAGGGATGGAGCTTCCACAACTTCTCTGGGCAACCTGTTCCAGTGCCTCACCACCATCACCATAAAGAATTTCTTCTTAATATTTAATCTAAATGTACCCTCTTTCAGTTTAAAACCATTCCCCCTTGTCCTATCATTACACTGTCTGATAAGGAGTCCCTCTCCACCTTTCCTGTAGGCCCCATTTAAGTACTGGGAGGCCGCTATAAGGTCTCCCTGGAGGTTTCTCTTCTCCAGGCTGAAAAACCCCAACTATCTCATCCTGTCTTCATAGGAGAGGTACTCCAGTCCTTTGATCATCTTTGTGGCCCTCATCTGGACCCGCTCTAACAGGTCTATGTCTTTCTTATATTGAGGGCCTAAAGCTGGACACAGCAATATTCCATTCTCTTATGAGAGTGGAGTAGAGGGGCAGAATCACCTCCCGTGATCTGCTGGCCAAGCTTCTTTTGATGCAGCCCAGGATGCGTTTGGCATTCTGGACTGCAAGTGTGCATTGCCAGCTCATGTTAAGCTTCTCATCAGCCAACACCCCCAAGTCCTTCTCCTCAGGGCTGCTCTCAATTTATTCTCTGCCCAGCCTGTATTTGTGCATGGGATTGCCATGACCGACATGCAGTACTTTGCACTTGGCCATCTCGAACTTGATGAGGTTTGCACAGGCCCACTTCTCAAGCCTGTCAAAGTCTCTCTGGATGGCATCCCTTCCCTCCAGCATGTCTACTGCACCACACAGCTTGGTGTCATCGGCAAACTTGCTGAAGGTACACTCAGTCCCATTGTGCATGTTGCCACCAAAGATGTTAAATAGTACCAGTCCCAGTATGGACCACTGAGGAACACCAGTCATCACTGCTCGCCACTTGGACATTGAGCTGTTGACTGCAACTCTTTGAGTGTGGCCATCCAACCAATTCCTTACCGACCAAGTGGTCCATCCATCAAATCCATGTCTCTCCAATTTAGAGATAAAGATCTCTTGTGGGACAATGTCAAATGCCTTGCACAAGTCCAGGTAGATGATGTCAGTTGCACTTCCCTTATCCACCAATGCTGTAACACCGTTCAATATTACCAATTGGACTGTGAAGGTGAGACGTACCATATAGTGTGTCTATTGTCACAGTATGATAAAGAAACCACTGTGATTCATAATTATCTTTATATTACAAATAGTGAGTAATCATAAAAATATATTCTCCACAGCAATACGAGGCTTTCTGAGGGGAAAGAATAGACTTGTCTCCTTCTGCTCCATTCAGAGATGACTATTCTTCTGAATAATTTTAATTTTTAATTTTATGATTGTTTTGTGGAACAATTGTGCTTGTCAAAATTATGCTTTATGGCTGATAGTTTTGTACAGCTTAAAGGGCTGATTTTACAGTGTTCAAGAACCTTGCTTTTTTAATGTTCCTGGTAATACTAAGGCATAGTAGTTTTTGGCAGCAATAAGCACTTCTACAGTACGACAGAGGCCACAGGGCTCTCTACTTTGCAGTACCTTTCCCACGATACTCCATTATGTGCTAGAAAAAACTGCCATTTTATTGACTGGCAATACACAGAGAAGAATGTCAGCTTTTAAAGCATGTATGGCTCAGTGGACTATACCTTTACTTAAAATAAAACAAAACCAGAAACAATTTTCAATATCAAAAACATTAGCTTTTTAATAAGCCCATTGCCAAATCAGTTCAAATCATTATTTACCAATGATTTTTGCATCATGGGTAGTAGATTCCTCATTATCAGTGGTTCATACTATGTTCTGACAGCATATGATGTGGCGTCTCTTGCTATTTGAAAAAACACATTCCAGTTTGATTCCTATGGGGCATGATACAAGATCAGATGAGTTTGGGATTTTCAGAGTACAGCAATTTCTGTTTTTCATCCCCGTGGGAAGTAGACTTATTGATGCCAAGACTCCAAGGATTGTAGACTTTTTCCAGAAATCATCTTTCACATTCTTGAACTGCAGCCATTCACACACTTTTGCCCTTGTGTTTCTTAATGCATTTATTCTTAAATGCATTAATTAAAAAGCCAATTTAAAAATAGGCTTTTTAACTAATCTCCTGTAAACAAATGAGTACTCAGCTCTGTTCAGAAACAAATTACCTGTACATCTATTTTCCTACTAACCAAATACTAGATAAGTTAATTTAATTTTCACATGTTATTATAGGTCTTCTGCCAAGAGAAGCTGTGAAGCTTCTCCTTATATCTCACCAAATATAACTCTAATTTTGATTTGGAATGTAGGGTTTTAAACAACCAGTAATGGCCAATGGCCCATGTTTAATGGGCTTTATTGTCAAGGATACAGAAAAAGAGGCAAGTAAGAGTAACTGCCATAAACTCCGATCTCTTCAGAGACATTTTAGTTTAGGGATCTTCAGAATTTTTTTTGTTTTGGATAAAAATATTTTAAGATAAGTCAGTCCTCCTCTGTAGACCACTAAGTGTTGGCCAAACATTTATTACTAATCTATAAACAGTTGGCTGATCACATGATTCTAGCTGTTTTCCTTGTTAATAGATGTAAACCCCAAAACAAATGGGTAGAGGCACATGACTTAAGCATGCCAAGAATATACTAAGTGGTAGTCTAACATTGTTATCTCTGAAATTGTCACAGTTGTACAGGACTGTTGTGGGACTGCAAAAAAAGAGATGATGATGCATAAAATAATATGATCCACAGAGTTATCAAAGTTTTCTTAGAAGTACCTTGTAGTCCATATGAAGAAATAATTAAAATCATACAAATACGAGCCAAAGTGCCATATTTCTTTCTTCCCAGTTGTTTCATAGTTACTCTATGAACACAACTCGTCTTAAGCGCATTCCAGTATAAAGTGGAAAGAGGCTAAATTTACAAAGAAGATATTCCAACTTTAATTATAGACCAATGAACCTAGATGTTGTATGGTAAATTAATTCACAACTGTGTGAATTCTGTCTCGCATAAAGACTTTGTGACAAATACAATAAATCATATTTAATAGCTGCTGGGTGGAATTTCATTTTGGGCTTGATACCTGTTCAGACTGTGACATAAAAAAATGCAAATTTGCTCTACAGCTACTTCTTCTACAATGACATATCTATATCAAAAGTAGCTGTGGTTTGATATTTGCTTGCATGATCTATCACAGAATCACAGAATGGTAGGGGTTGGAAGGGACCTTTGGAGATCACCTAGTCTAACCCACCCTGTCAGAGCAGGTTCACCTAGAGCACAGAAGACAGGAATGCATCCAGGTGGGTTTTGAATATCTCCAGAGAAGGAGACTCCACAGCCTCTCTGGACAGTCTGTTCCAGTACTCTAGCACCCTCAAAGTAAAGAAGTTCCTTCTCAGGTTTAGATGGAATTTCCTGTGTTCCAGTGCTATCCACCCAATTAGCCTACTAGATCTTGTTCTAGAAAATGGTATCTTAACAAAACCAGCGTGCGTGCATTTGTTTTTCCAACATATATAGAAAAACCTTCATAATCATGAACAAGAGAAAGTCATATTTCATAACGAAGATGATGTTAGAAATCTATATTTCATGGGTTTAATTTACATCTATGAAATATTACTTGTTTAGTGGAAAGGAAAATTTAGGGTATTTCAAATAACAAAATAACAACGTAGCACTCATTTTAAGATATATTTTAAATGCCTTAAGTTATCATTACACTTTGTATCTCTTGGCATGCTTTCATCTGACCTAGAAACAAGCACCTAAAGGTGAAGCCCAGGTCTGCTTCTCTTGTGGCAGACCTTAAAAAAATTACTAAAATTAATAATTAGATATAGCCAAGGATTAAATACTCCTTGAAGTATCTGTATTGTCTGTAGTGTCACTGCCCAGTATTGCATTTCCAGTGATATCAGCATTAAAGTAGCATTAAAATATTAGCCTAAAGACAGTCAAAGTTTGCCAGACATCTGTAGATAACTCCAGTAAACTTCAACGAGATTTGTTTCCTATCTGCCAAGGTAACACAGCAATAAAAAAACCCTAACATTAAAGCAAAAGTGCATCATTAGTTACCAGACAAATCTTAGTTTACAGTAACTATTACAATTTTCCTCTTTACTACAAAATTAGCTGAAAAACTTTTATGAGCACAAGCACCATATCACTGATAAAAACTCCGAGAGTCCTAGTAGTTTGTCATTCACATTGGTTTTCTCTGTTATTGAGCCCATTCACAGCTCCTGTTTTTATCACATTAGATCCTACATATTCAGGGCTGGCAAAGCAGGCCAATCCATAGACTTGTCTGTTCAAGGACACATTGAGTTATAGTACTTAAGGACAAACCAGAAATTTCTCTACAACTGATCTGACATAGTGAGCTAAAGAAACCTGCTAGGAAACCCCTGAGTTCTCTCTCTCACCCTTTTGAGATAGTTGCCCAGTCTCTTCATTGTTTGTCTCCTTCCCCTTTTCTCAGTACAGGCACACCACAGTTCTCTATGCATTTGAGAGAACAGGTTTACGTGCGCATATTGGTATGGAGAAATTATTTCATGTCATAATCACAGTGGTAAAAGACACCCGAAAATCTGAGACGGGATTTTTTTTCCTGGATGATTTTTGTAGTCATGCTGGTATGGCTTCTCCTCTTCCTGAAGAAGCCAATCATCTTTTTCCTGGCACACTCATTTCCCACCTATCTGTTCCTCCAGCTCTGCGAATGGTGTCCTTCACTTATTTATACAAAGGCAGATTTACCACTTACTGTCTCTCAAACCCTCAACTCTTACTCCCCTGCAGTGTCATGGGTTCTTCCAACTCCTAAAGCCTGAATAGCAGAGTTAGAAAGCCCTAGTGAAACCATAGTGCAGATTACCAGCCC
Source organism: Pluvialis apricaria (assembly GCA_017639485.1). Taxonomy (NCBI): domain Eukaryota; kingdom Metazoa; phylum Chordata; class Aves; order Charadriiformes; family Charadriidae; genus Pluvialis; species Pluvialis apricaria. The sequence continues at coordinate 50,930,439 of CM030044.1, read as the reverse complement.
GGGAGATGTGGTGATGGAAAGCCCGGGGGACAGGAAACAAAAACCTTCTCTGGACAGCATTTTGCCCCACAGAAACCTGAATCTCATGATAAACAGAGAGAAGTGCCTCAGCCTCCTTGCTTCCAACATCCAGCCCATGGTTTCTTTCTGGGGACTCCTAGCCACACTACCAGGCCTCGTAAATTCAGACATCAAGAAACCCAAGTTATAGGAGGGCACAGATTTGCAAGTCTACACATCATCTCGTCCAGTAAAAGGAATGGGGGATGCTATTAAGTACAAAGACAATAAATGCTGTTTCAGTTGGTATTCACAGGGTGACATTTCTGACTAAGAGAGGAGACTGCTTAAGCCTGTGAAAGTTGATTAGGATGTTTTCCTCTCTGTCCCAACCACACTACTCACCAATCAGCCCCTAAAACAACACAGTTTATAGCCTACTGTTCAAAAGCAAGCAAAAATCTGTGAAGTATACCCTGAAACAATCATAATGCTGTACACACTGCAGCAGTTTAGAAGCTTATTGACAGTGTCACATACATCCATACAGCAAGGGCAGAGCAAAGTCTGGAGGACACAAGCATTTGCCTCTTGTAAACCTGAGATCCAATCACGGATCAATGATGTGCTTACTGCCTTTGGCAGATGACACCAAGTTGGGCAGGAGTGTTGATCTGCTTGAGGGTAGGACGGTTCTACAGGCTGGATCAATGGGCCAAGGCCAATGGTATGAGATTCAACAAGGCCAAGTGCTAGGTCCTGCGCCTGGGTCACAACAACCCCATGCAACACTACAGGCTTGGAGAAGAGTGGCTGGAAAGCTGCCTAGCAGAAAAGGACCTGGGGGTATTGGTAGACAGATGGCTGAGCCAGCAGTGTGCCCAGGTGGCCAAGAAGGCCAACAGCATTCTGGTCTGTATCAGGAATAGTGCAGGGAGCAGGACTAGGGAAGAGATTGTCCACTTGTACTTGGCACTGGTGAGGCTGCACCTTTAATACTGTGTTCAGTTTTGAGCCCTTCACTGCAAGAAAGATATAGAGGTGCTGGACCATGTCACGAGAAGGGCAATGAGGCTGGTGAGGGGTCTGGCAAACAAGCCTAATGAGGAATGGCTGAGAGAACTGGGATTGTTTAGCCTGGAGAAAAGGAGGCTGAGGGGAGACCTTATCACTCTCTACAGCTACCTGAAAGGAGATTGCAGCAAGTTGGGGGTCAGTCTCTTCTCCCATGTAATAAGCCAAGAAGAAATGGCCTCAAGTTGTGCCAGGGGAGCTTTTGATTAGATGTTAGGAGAAATTTCTTCACCAAAAGGGTTGTCAAGCACTGAGACAGGCTGCCAGGGAATTCGTTGAGTCACCATTCCTGAGGTATTTAAAAGACATGTAGATGTGGTACTTAGGGACATGGTGTAGTGGTGGACTATGCAGTGTTAGGTTAACAGTTGGACTCCATGATCTTTTCTAACCTAAATGATTCTATTCTATAATTCTGCATGCTCTCCTACTACTTGTTTCAGTCCTCACCTTGAGTAGCTAGATTTCCATTACTCCACTCAGCAACAGAAGTTCAAATGACTTTCCCAGTACATCAGTTCCCTGTAACTTGCTGGCTGTCCCCCAACACAAGTGATTGTCTTCTGAGAAGTTCAGACTGTCATTGTTTCAGTGCAGCAAGCTCTACTGCCTCTAGCCACTGGCTGTTCCAAATCCTGCTTGGAACACCCCATCAAGTAGCATTTTCACTGCACACAAGTATTGCCCCCCTTACTGCCCACTGTCTTATCATCCATCCAGTACTTCAAGAAGACTGGTGACTGTGCAAGAGTTCACACTGCCCTCAGCAAAACTCTCAGCAATCAACCCTTTGCAAATGGTCCCTAAAACAATCCTATAGACTGGAAATCTACTTGTAAGACACTGGCATTGCCATCAAAAGTCCCTCTCGCTACTTCATATGTATGCCAATGAATGATGTATTGCTTTCTGAGTGCTTCTCTCACATCCCAGAGAGAAGTACTTCCCCATCTGCATATGATCAGTCTCATTTTCCTGCTCATACGTACCGCTTTTTCTACTTTGAAACCACTGTCTACCATCAGTTATAACACTCACTTCTGGAAATCAAATGATTTTCAGATACACTGCAGGTAACATGTCCAGCATACATGCAAAATGTAATCTCCTGGTCCCCTTTAGGAGATATTATTATGAAATACAGTGAAATACCAGATGAAGGCAGCACTCAGCTAAAGCTACAGGATCACTTACTAGAGTATGTGCTGTCTGTCCTGATCACTACCCAACTACAACTGTAGTAACATTTGCAATAAGACTGTGATGAGGCAGTGTCCAATGCTTAAGGAGCGGTAAGGGAGAAAAGACTTTCTTCCTGGAGTCCATCTGGTTTATAGATGCCTAAAAAGGTTGAAAATGCACAAGCAGGAAAGAGGCAATCCTCTTCTCACAGTAATGGAAGGCAGAGAACGTGTTGTAGTCTTTTTGATACAATGAAGCACTGCCTGTGATCCCCACACAAATCACTTCTGATTTGGAGCTTTTCCTGCTGCAACATCTTACCATTTTCAAGTCTCATATATCTGATGGTGCCTAGAAAATAATGCAATCCCTTAATAAACAAGAATCTAAGCAGGTCTCTAATGTATTAATAACTTGAGAAGACAGGTGGGTTTTGACCAAAACTCTACATGAGAACACCCACAGGATCTCCAGAAGTTCTGATGCAGATCATGTAAGTTGCTGAGCCCTACATAAGCATAAGAAATTGCAAGTATAAATAAAATCAGTAGAAAAGTTGGTGATGTAACACAGGATGCATGCAAACTTCTGTCTGTTACTAAGAAAAAGAACTACTATTTTTAATATTTGCACCTCAACGACTGAGATTCATGTAATGATCCACAGGGACCTCTCAACTTGCAGCCTCATCCTGGGCTTCATAGACAGTAGCAGGTAACTCACTGCCACTCGAAAGAGAAAAGAACAAATACAAAAGAGCAGTTTTAAATAATTCCATGTTTTGTTTAATGTTATTTTTAAAGACATTTTGTTTTATTATCTCAGTTGTTATCCACCATCAACAACTGGGGTTTGATTGAATCCATCACTTCTGAACAAACAAAATTCAGGTTCTCCCACGTCAACATAAAAACACTCTACTATTGAGGTTATCACAAAGGGACTTAGCTCACTAACATCAAAGTCAATGAAAGTTTTGCCATCAAAGCTGTTGGATGCATATATAATTATATGCTAGTAATACTGCATTCACCGTTACCTAAGGGATTCTTTCAGCAGGGAGAATTTCCTGCTTTGCAAATTGTAAGCCTTAAAATTCAGTGTATGTGGACCAGAGGAGAGACAGTGTTTAGAGACTAAATGCAACTGGAAAATATATTAGAAGATATTTCATCTTTGGCTATGAAAAAAAACATTATCAATGACATCAAAGAAAGCCTAAATAAGTGTCTTCCTTCATATGGCATTATGTCTACAGAGTGGTGTCAAAATGTAGAGCCTTCCAACACAGCATTTTTTTACCTACATTTCCCACATACTTTTGTGGCACACCTACATACCTTGGAAAAGACAACTGGTCTATTTTATAGAGATCTCTCAGTACACTTGAAAGAGTACTGTTCTCTGCTATTTTGCAATGGGTCTTGTACCCAGATGTCTGTAGTCGATCCCAGAGACAGTCATTGGTGACGGATGATGCGGAGAAGGCAGAGTTGCTGAATGTCTTCTTTGCTTCAGTCTTCTCTGCTCGGGCCAGCTCTCGGGAGTCCCAGACTTTGCAAGTAACAGAGAAAGTCTGCAGGAAGCAAAACTTTCCCTTGGTTGAAGAGGAACAAGTTAGAGAACAATTAAGTAAACTGGATACACACAAGTCCATGGGCCCTGATGGGATGCACCCGCGAGTGCTGAGGGATCTAGCAGAAGTCATTGCTGGGCCCACTCTCCATCATATTTGAAAGGTCCTGGAGAACAGGGCAGGAACCTGAGGACTGGAGGAAAGCCAATGTCACTCCAGTCTTCAAGAAGGGCAAAAAGGATGACCCGGGAAACTACAGGCCAGTCAGCCTCACCTTCATCCCTGGAAAGATGATGGAACATCTTCTCCAAGCATCCTCTCCAAGCATCCTCTCCAAGCATCCTCTCCAAGCATCTGGAGGACAAGAAGGTTATCAGAAGTAGTCAACATGGATTCACCAAGGGGAAGTCATGTCTGACTAATCTGATAGCCTTCTATGATGGTGTGACTGGATGGGTGGACGAGGGGAGGGCAGTGGATGTTGTCTACCTTGACTTCAGCAAGGCTTTCAAGGCTGTCTCCCACATCATCCTCACAGGCAAGCTTAGGAAGTGTGGGTTGGATGAATGGACAGTGGGGTGGATTGAACTGTGGCTGACAGATAGAGCTCAGAAGGTTGTGGTTAGTGGTGCAGAGTCCAGTTGGAGGCCAGTAACAAGTGGTGTCCCTCAGGGGTCAGTACTGGGTCCAGTCCTATTCAATATATTCATCAATGACCTGGATGAAGGGATAGAGTGTACCATCAGCAAGTTTGCTGATGATACAAAACTGGGAGGGGTGGCTGACACGCACGCTGGAAGGCTGTGCTGCCATACAGCGTGACCTGGACAGGCTGGAGAGTTGGACAGAAAAAAAACTGATGAAGTTCAACAAGGGCAAGTGTAGGGTACTGCATCTGTGGAGGAATAACCCCATGCATCAGTACAGGTTGGGGGCTGACCTCCTGGAGAGCAGCTGTGTGGAAAGGGACCTGGGAGTCCTGGTGGACAACAGGATGACCATGAGCCAGCAACATGCCCTGGTGGCCAAGAAGGCCAATGGCATCCTGGGGTGTATCAAGAAGAGTGTGGCCAGCAGGTCAAGGGAGGTCATCCTCCCCTTCTACTCTGCCCTGGTGAGGCCGCATCTGGAGTACTGTGTCCAGTTCTGGGCTCCCCAGAAGGGGACAAGAAGGACAGGGAACTGCTGGAGAGAGTCCAGCAAAGGGCTACAAAGATGATTAGGGGATTGGGACATCTTTCTTATGAGGAAAGGCTCAGGGACTTGGGTCTTTTTAGTCTAGAAAAAAGAAGACTGAGGGGGGATCTTATCAATACTTATAAATACTTAAGGGGAGGGTGCCAGGTAGATGGGAAGAGTCTTTTTTCAGTTGTGCCCAGTGATGGGACTAGAGGTAACAGGCATAAACTTGAGCACAGGAAGTTCCATCTTAACATGAGGAGGAACTTCTTTCCTTTGAGGGTGGCAGAGCACTGGCACAGGCTGCCCAGAGAGGCTGTGGAGTCTCCCACACTGGAGACATTCAAAACCCGCCTGGACGCTGTCCTGTGCAACGTGTTGTAGGTGTCCCTGCTGTAGCAGGGGGGTTGGACTTAGATGATCTCCAGAGGTCCCTTCCAACCCTGACGATACTGTGATACTGTGTGATATGCATCTAAGGCACAAGCATGCTGGCAGCTTACTCCTTCCATGAGACCAAACAAAACAGAATTATTTTTCTGGTAGAGAGAAAGCCATCTTTTGAAGACCAGATTGCATGGCATTTCCTAAAGCTCTTTAAAGGACTTCTAATCTACAGGAAGATGTAATCAACCCAACAGTAAAGCAGATTCCATAGTTCATGGGTCTCTCGTACTTTGTATCTAGCTCCTGCAGCAGCTGTGACTATTTTCTCCAGTAGAAGCACCTTTTCTTGGAAGACAAGGAGAGGGGAAGGGCAGCCTTCCTTGGACTAGACAAACATGGACCTGTTAAGCACAGTAAAGATTTAGCTAATTACAGAGTTTTAAAGTATACAGCTGCTTGTTTACTATTAGAATATCTTTTAAGACCATTAAAAAGCAAGTCTCTTTGTAGCGGGCCAACACCTTCTTTGCAGTTGCAAAAAGTAAGAAACACATAAAACAGAGAAAAAGAAACTGATCCATAACCATCTAAAAATATATCTTTTTCTGTCTGTAAAATTGCTTTTGAGATGTTTAGATCCCTGCTTGAAAACAAAAAAAAGGTCTTTGAATCCCCAAACACTATTCATTTTGGAATGTGAATGCTGGAAAGTATCAGCTGAAACCCATGTTGTATAAGAACATTAACTCTAGGCATTAGAAATGTTAATGCACATGGGAACTTCCAGCAACCTTTGCACACGATTTAGCACTTCCAGGTGCACAGCTCTTCTCTTGGCCCTTTTTTTACAGTTTCCTCTTCCATTAAAATAAGAATTTCTACATCACTTTGAATGTACACGGGGATTCATAAAACACAGGAGAACACAGGCTCCACTCCAAAGACCTAACATCTAACAAAACAAAATTGAGCACAGGATTATAGCACCTATTTCCATTATTACAAGGGTTGGATCCTACTAAATAAATGCATTCACACAGACTAAAAAAAAATGAAATTAGAAAAAGCAGCTTATTTTACAGTTTTTTTGTGTTTCCACACCACCCACACAACAACAGAAAAAATCCCCAGTACACAGAGCTGACCTAAAGCCAATCTCAGTTGCAAACACACAACTGGACTGCCATCCCTGCAGGAAGGAAGCACAATTTATCAGCTTGTGTGCACAACATCCTTTTTTCCTGTGATAACAGTTTCTAGACATAAGGATTTGCAGCAAGAAGGTCCTGGTCCACTGGCAATTTTTGGCTTCTGCAGCAGTAGTTTGCAGCACTGGAATGTGTTAAAACCTGCAGTGGCTGCATGTAAACGGGCCTAGCTTCTGCTTAAAGATGATGTCTTACAGTGACCCCAGGATTTTGTGCCTCTGAGGCACATTTTACATTTTGTAACCAGTTATAGTTATCTTTCAGCTGCAGATCGCGACTTTACAAATTCACAGTTGGAAGTTCTAAAAGCAAATGAGTCAATGGAAAAACTGTGACTCATCGCAAGCAGTGAAATGAATGGACAAGGCACATAAAGGCCAAACTCAAGAGAACAACTTCTGGGTATATATTAGATACTAATGGTAATTTCCCCAGGGACAAGAAGACCTGGGAATTTTACAAAATCATTCAATTGTGTATTTAACCTCTTTCATTTAGGGGAGGAAAAGCTAATCTCAAACAAATGTAATAGGCTTCAGGACCTTTTCTAAAGCTGCTTCAAAAGTTTGACTACTGCATTTGAATGCTTGCAAAGTCTAACTTAATTGTTGCTTCAATCTTTTGCAATTCTTGAATGCAAAAGTCTATGTGATCAGAAGGGGTGCCATGCTAATTTATAGCCTTTTATTTGTTTCCTAACCTCTCCCAAAGTCAATATACAAAGATACAAGTTTATTGCCTCCCTCCTCCAGGGAGGAGGAAAAAGGCAAGAGTGTTTGAAAAGGACTAATATTTGTAGTGTATGCTTACTGAGATTTATCATTCACATTCTGGTAGTATCAAAAAGTACCAATCAGAACCAGAGGCACTTTTGCTAGATCTTTAGGCTCAAACTACAGGGGCAGCAGTATAGAGATGTCTACCTCAAATTAACTAGATCAGTAGCACTGGTATTTACAAAGCTCATACTCAGCTGCTTTCTCACCTCCTGTTTAACTGAATCACCCATCTAGAGTTTTTACCTTGCTTCACTTCTGACATCTGCAATACACACGTTTTCAATTGCTTGTGATTTCCTTCACTGCCCTGGGTAAGCCATGGTTACACAACATTCTCTCCATTCTTCCTGAAGTAAAAGAGACCATCCAGCTTCTCACAGACACATGGATTTACAGTCATGAATCCCAAACAGAAGACACTACCCCTCTCTAGTCTATCCTGCTCTATTTCTTTCTGAGCAGGATTAGAGTGTCATTGCTCTCCTGGCACTTCCTCCCAACAGATTTAAGCAGCAGATTGAATCAATACATTGATTTCCATAAAGCTCATTTTTTAGGCTATGAACTCTCACTATATATGACATAAAAGAAATGCAAAAGAGACTGGGTAGCAGCCATCTATGAGCTGGATATGGATATATTTATGCCTAAATTCCACTTGCAAATCTAGCCTATATATTTGAATTGAGACATTTTGGCCTACAGAATTTAATGTCTATACAGAGATATTGTAGATCTTCATAATTACACTTATATGAAGCAAGGCATTTTTCTCCCCACCCCTCTTTTCCTCCTATTTTCTAACTGATCTTTTTTTTTCTGAATTTATATTATCTTTCCCTCTGTATTGAAGATATCAGTTTGTTGTTTAGTAGTATTTAGAAAAAATAAAATAGAGGATTACTTCTCTAATTTCTAGTTGAGAACACCACGAAAAACATTATGTCAATGTATAATTTCATCATGAGTCCATATTATGACTACTGCGTACAGTTCAGACAAAAGGGAACATTTGAACAACAACTTAAAAACAAGTCAACAATGATGAACAAATGCAGACTTGCTTCTGTGCAAGAAGAAAGTAAAAAGCTCGTGGGGATAAGCAGAGGCCAGTAAAATCATGAGTTACCATCAAAAAAAAAAGGTAAATATTCCCTATTCCACATAATACAGAACCCTAAAGGCATCAAATTAAACTACAGTGTCAGGTTTTAAAAGGGATTTTTTTGTTTATTAGAGGTATTTTACCACCTACCTACTTACACAACCTACTTACAGTAAACTGAGGAATGCAGTGCTGCAAAATATTGTGGATAACAAAGGAGTATTAAAATCCATGAGGAAATTGGACAAATCCATTGGTAAAAAAAAAATAAAAATGTTTAAACAGAGTCAAAGCGCCCCAAACCATACTACTTCTAGACCAGAAAGTCTTTCAGCCTCAGACTGCTAGAAAAGCATTTTGAGGAAGTACCATCACACTCTTCCCTGCCTTTCTTAACTTTTTCATAAGCACTAGCCATTTTCAGGAACACAGTATGCAGCTGAACAACAGCCTATTCCAATACACAAAACTATAAACGCACTTTGAAAAATTTAAAGTTTTACAGTCTTCTTGGCTGAAAAAATGGCACTAGAAAAGAAAAAATTCAAGGAGGACTGAAGAAAGATGACCTTACACACTGGGTTATTAGATTCATTCAGGATACCTAGACAGATTGTTTAGAAAAGGTTAATTAATGCATTTTCCAAAAAAGCTGGGCAAGATTTTTGCATAGAAGACACTCTGAATTGCTGAAATATTCAAAGAAAATATTTGCAGCCGTGAGCAGCAGCAAACTGTCAATGAGATAACAAATTGTCTACTCGAAAATAAAAAAAGGCATATGCAGTCTGGTTCATATTTAAGTCAGAGGCTTCAGAGCATTGAGGTCAATTTGGTCTTATTCACATCTTTTGATAAGAATAACGAGTTGTGTACATATACAAATCTGTACTTGTGAAGCATCCTTTCAGAAAAACAGGAACAACACACAGAGATCAGAACAGTTATTTTTTTCTGGCACTGTTCTTTTCCATTTAATGCCTGCTAGATTCCCTAGAGGATTAGATTCAGTCCTCTGCAAGACTGTATTAATTGCTTTTCTCTGAGTATCTGGAATTCGCACTTATTTGTTGCAACACCTGCAGAAGTTAAGTCTTATTAGCTAGCTAAGGGCATAGATCTACTGAGTGTCATAGCATTACGCAGCAGCTTAAATAGGTTTGTAAGTGCCATCATGCCAATTAACATCAGAATGTGGTAATGATAGGGTTGTAATAAACTTGTACTTGTTTTACTACCCAAAATTTCTGGATAAGGAGCCTAAGACCAGGGCAAAAGACTCAAACTTTATTTCTTACTCGAAGTGCACTCTGATGTGACTTGCTGGCTGCAGACCAGTTAGTATGTAAGCCAGCACATCGGCAGTGTGGATGAGGAGGGCAAACTGACCTAAACTGCAAGCCAGCATCACCATACAGACAAGTCCAGAGAAACAAAGCCCAGATTATTTACACCCCGTAAAATTAACACCCTTTGCCTCTGCCCACAAAAAGTCCTGCCTCTTCCATTTAGTCAGAGAGAAGAGGTAACACGCTTCTTATTCTCCCTCATTTTGCATTTCTGTCAACACAGAGTCGTCAGTAATTGCATGATTCATTAGTGAGCCAGAACTACCTCAACAGAAAGCAGGCGGATCCACTGCAGTTCTCTCCCTGCCCAATTTCCTCTGTAGGAGAGGGAAACCTCTAATATATTTTCTGTCTCCTATTGATCTGGCCCCAAAAGAAGCTGCAGAGAACTGGCCTGAATTTATACCTTCCAAGATAAATTATAATTAATATTATGCAGTACTAGGGACACCTTGCAGAGCTGTGTAAATTAGTGTGACTTTTACAGCCTTATTTTTTTATAGCTGGATGTCAAGAATAGTAACAACATAGTACAGAAATAGAAAAATTATAATGAAAATTTGCAGGTGAACTTTTGTCCGTAAATGCAGCTATAGTGCATATAAAAGTACTATTAGCATCATTGCAGGTGTATTGCTCCACCTACATGTAACACAAACAGTGTTTTTCCTTCACTTTACAAATGCATATAAGATGTGTTCATTATCAGTCCTGAAAACAAAGTCCTAAAAAAGATATTTCTCTTTGATCCTTTATTAACATATTTGAAAGCCAACTTGAGGATGTCACTTCAAGGGGGCAGACATTAGTTCTCAATCAGAAATCAGAGAATCACTCACTCTCTTCAACATTTGCTTTCTTAACCTTGTCCATGCAAAAACACTTCTCTGAAGTTCAAATTCTTCCACAGGTGTGGAGACATCAGTGCAGATCAGATTATCTCTGTGCTCTGTCCCATGAAATAAGGATGTCCAGAAGCCAGAAAGAAGAATTATGGCTTCCTTACACATATCCAGCAACTCTTACTTTCAGTGAGGAACTACAGCAAGCACAAGTATGTCTCCAGCATTATGCTCTTACATTATCTCTAACAAACATTTTAACTTCATTTCCCTCCTTCCCAGCCCCTAAAAATTTTGGTTTCTTCCTTTGGTCACTTCCCTCTGTGGTTGACCGATATGGACAACTATGAAAGACACCCTGATCATTTCAAACAGCTGAGGGCACAAGAGCTAATTCTAAAGTTGCTCTATGTGTCAAATGAAAATTAGAATTATTCTTTTATGTAATACACTTTAAAAAAGGTTTGTCTTCATTCAGAGATTAGCCCCAATGAGCTATAAAAACATTAAGAATCAAGCTTGACTTCACACCTTTCTTTCCTACTGAACTTTAACTTTATCACTACAGCTGGCAGCTGAGACACTTTTTGCTTTTTTGTGGTTTGACCCCATCATAATCAGGCAAACTAGTGATCTAGAACAAATTCTGACAGGCAAGACATAACCTCAAGATGTACCTTGATGTATATTACATTATTGCTCCCTCAGGGAAAGAAGGAAAAAAGGCTAAGCGGCATGTTCTTACATACTGCCAAAATGCTAGAAAAAAACATTCACAAGGACAGAGCTAACCACAGAAATCTGCCTAGCATTAGCACTATAGATACACTCAGAAGTTTCTAGAGATATTCCTTGGAAAATAAAATTATCTTTTTCTTTTTTAAGCATAAGGGTTTCTGAGGTAAAACCACTCTGACATTTAAAACTTCAATACAGTAAGGCATGTGTTTCATTTTAAGTGCAGGTCACCTAAAGGTTACCCTCAACTTAGGAAGTACACACTTAGTTGGATCAGTACCTGCACACCCATGCCAGAAGGCACAGCCAGCTGAAAGCCCACTGCAGTCGTCCTCAACAGAAAGCAGAGTTCACCAGTTTTTCCAGATCTCAGAAAGAAAAAGATCAGTTAAAGAAATTTTGTCTTAAATTACAGAAGTAAGAGCAGATGGGGCTTGAGAAAAATCAACGTTAGATAACCAAAGCTACTTAACCGAAATAGTGAATTAAGTAAGCTAGACAATTACCCAGATGCACTCCCTATGACTGGTCTTGCATAAAAATATTTCGCAAGCGATTAAGGCTTCAATCTAACCTGAACACCAGCACTACTTTACCAGTAGTTATCTAGTCAGATAGTGACTGAATTTCCAGGAAATAATCAGGTATTAATTACAGCAACTTGTACAGACTGACAGATACCATCACCCTCTTGTGCTGGACACTGTACAAATGATAGAATCATAGAATCGCTACGGCTGGAAAAGACCTTTAAGATCGTCAAATCCAACCGTTATCTAACTCTACCAAGCCCACCTCTAAACCATGTCCCTGAGCACCGTATCTAGATGGCTTTTAAATACATCCAGGGATGGCAACTCAACCACTTCCCTGGGCAGCCTGTTCCAGCCTTTGATAACCCTTTCACTGTAGAAGTTTTTCCTAATGTCTAACCTAAACCTCCCCTCGGGTAACTTGATGCCATTTCCTCTTGTCCTATCAGTTGTACTTATGAGAAGAGACCAATGGCCACCTCTCTACAACCTCCTTTCAGGTAGTTGTAGGGAGCAATAAGAAGCCTCCGTTTCTTCAGACTAAACAACCCCAAGTCCCTCAGCCGCTCCTCATAAGACTTATTCTCAAGACCCTTCACCAGCCCTTCTCTGGACCTTCTCTAGCACCTCAATCTCCTTCTTATACTGCAGCACCGAAAATTGAACACAGTACTCAAGGTGTGGCCTCACCAGTGCCGAGTTCAGTGGGACAATCACTTCCCTAGTCCCACTGGCTACACTATTCCTGATACAAGCCAGGATGCTGTTGGCTTTCTTAGCCACCTGGACACATTGATGGCTCATGTTCAGCTGGCTGTCAGTCAACACCCCCAGGTTCTTTTCTGCCAGGCAGCTTTCCAGCCACTCCTCCCCAAGTCTGTAGCATTGCATGGGGTTGTTGCGGACCAAGTGCAGGCCTCGGCACTTGGCCTTGTTGAAGCTCACACTATTAGTCTCAGCCCATCAATCCAGCCTATCCAGGTCCCTCTGAAGAGCCCTCCTACCCTCAAGCAGACCAACACTCCCACCTAACTTGGTGTCATCTGCAAACTTACTGAGGGTGCTCTCAATCTCCTCATCGAGATCATTAATAAAGACATTAAACAGGAGTGGCCCCAACACCAAGCATTGTGGAACACCACTTGTGACTGGCCGCCAACTGGATTTAATACCATTCACTGCCACGCTCTGGGCCCGGCCATCCAGCCAGTGTTTGATCCAGCAGAGCGTACGCCTGCCCAGGCCTTTGGTAGCCAGTTTTATCATGAGAATGCTGTGGGGAAGAGTATCGAAGGCTTTACTGGAGTCTAGGTAAATAACATCCACAGCCTTTCCCTTTTCCACCAAGCGGGTCACCTGGTTATAGAAGGAGATCAGGTTTGTTAAGCAGGACCTGACCTTCATGAACCCTTGTTAACTGGGCCTGATCATCTGGTTGTCCTGTAAATAGTATGTAATGGCACTCAAGATGATCTGCTCCATAATCTTCCCCAGCCAGGAGGTCAGACTGACAGGTCTGTAGTTCACCAGATCCTCCTTCCGGCCCTTCTTGTAGATGGGTGTGACATCTGCTAATCTCCAGTCCATTGGGACCTCCCCAGTTAGCCAGGACTGCTCACAAATTATGAAGAGTGGTCTGGTGGGTACATCCACTAACTCCTTCAGCACTCATGGGTATAACCCATCTGGCTCCATAGACTTGTGTATGTCTAGGTGGTGCAGCAGGTCACTAACCATCTCATCTCGTATTATGGAGGTCTCATTCTGTTCCCCATCCCTGTCTTCCAGCTCAAGGGGTTGGGTACCCAGCAAACAACTAGTCCTGCTATTAAAGACTGAGGCAAAGAAGGCATTAAGTACCTCAGTCTTTTCCTCATCTGTAGTCATTGTGTTTCCCCCTGCATCCAATAAAGGAGGAAGATTCTCCCTAGTCCTCCTTTTGTTGTTAATGTATTTATAGAAGCATTTTTTATTGTCTTTTACAGCAATAGTCAGACTGAGTTCTAGTTGGGTTTTGGCCCTTCTAATTTTCTCCCTGCATAGCCTCACTGCATCCTTGTGGTCCTCCTGAGTGGCCTGCTCCCTTTTCCAAAGGCCATAAGCTCTCTTTTTGTTCCTGAGTTCCAGCCAAAGCTCTCCGTTCAGCCAGGCCAGTCTTCTACCCCGACGGCCCGTCTTTTGGGACATGGGGATGGCCTGTTCCTGAGCCTTTAAGACTTCCTTCTTGAGGAGTGCTCAAACTTCCTGGACTCCCTGGCCCCATAGGACGGCCTCCCAAGGGACTCTGCCAATCAGTCTCCTGAACAGGCCAAAGTCTGACCTACAAAAGTCCAAGGTGTCAGTTCTACTAACCCCCCTCCTTATTTCACCAAGAATCAAAAACTATCATTTCATGATTGCTATGCCCAAGATGGCCTCTAACCATTACACTTCCTACAAGTCTTTCTCAGTTAACAAGCAGCAGGTCCAGGAGGGCACCCTCTCTAACTAGCTCCTTCACCAGCTGTGTCAAGAAGTTATCTTCCACACACTCCAAGAACCTCCAGGACATATATATATATATATATATATATATATACGTGTATATATATATATATGCATATATATATATATATGTATGTATATATATATATGCATATACCTATACCTACCACTCCTTTTGCAGAAAGCCAAACTTACCATGTTGCTTACTGTGTTGCAACACCACGTCGGAGTAAGCATGAACACCACTCCTTGCATGAATTCCTCACATTTGACTGATGTTTCTCAAAAATAAATTGCACCCCTACATTTGACTGGAGGATCACAGAGCAGATGTAGGTTTATTGAATACATGTGGAAGAGTAACACAAAAAGTGATTCCTAAAGTGATTGTGTTCTGAGTGAGTATTCATTTCTGCATGTGTGAAAAAGCTACCGGATATAAAGATGTACCTTAAAATCTGATTGAGTAGAAGCAGGTTGATGTTAAGAAGAATCATCCCTCAACAAAATTATCCAACATCCCTTACTTTCTTCTGCATAATTCTCTTGCTTGAAAGACTCTCATTTAAATTTTGTGTTACTTAATTGGATATCATGCAACTTTTCATGAAACACCAAATTTTCCTGAATTGGAAAAAAGTGGAATAGTTTACAAAAAAAAATAAAATTTTTTAAAAAAATTCTAAACATACATTTAGAATTCATTTTATGCACAAGTACAGGAGACACATTCAAATCTTAGTAAGTTATTCTATTATTTATGCCCATTTTAGGGTGTTCCACATTAAGAGAATTTCAAATTATTTAAAATAAGTATCACCGTATGTTGGATCACTACACGGTGTCAAAACAACAGCAGTGGCCAAAAAAAATTACTTTTGGATTTGGTCTCCTAACAGAAAGCAAAAAGACTGTCTTCACCGAAGTAAAATAGCGGTATGAAAAAAATAATGAAGTCAAACTCATATTTATTATAAGAACAATGCACTGAGAGGAAGATCTGACAGTTCTGATAGGTGACTCATGATAACATTTAGCCCCTCAATGAGATGCTTATATAACCCAATGAAATTCTACCCATCTTAACCCCTTGTTCCCATTTTACAGATACTCAGTTTAAAGGCACAAACTAATTATAGAACTCAGCTTAAGGTTATCACTTGTCTGGATAGGATGCAAAATTTTCCTTGGAGGAAAGCTAGGATGTGAGCTGAAATTACCCTCTGTCAGTTGATGCTGTCTCTATTTCTGGTGCTTAGATAATGATACTTAGCCTTACAAAGGGACAATAGTTCGGAGTTAACAAAACAATAGTTGGGGCATCAAACATATTTTGCACAATAAACACAATTCTTTCTTAAATCACAAGCCAGATGGACTGCTTCAATGGCTTAACCAACAGAAGGAAACAATACCAAAAAATATTTGGAGAAGTCTAATATATATTGTTTGCATCACTGGATCACAAAACCAAGGCAGTTCATTACTGGGGGTTCAGTACAAACAGACAGCATGGTCCATAGAGCTCTTATGCTAAGAACTATTCAAGGCTCCCAGCACACCCCAGTCAAATACCATGTTAGAGGATGAGACCAGCTTTTAACAGTGAATTTCAGTTGCAGGATGGTAGGTGTATAGCTGAAATACTGGTAAACAAATGTTAGTCTCATTCCCATAACACTGAAGCTTGTCTAATTATTTTGTTTATTTCCACCTTGACAATTGTGCTGTGTGTGAGCAATCAGGAACCAGCTGTGCTTCCTCTGTATTAATTAATTTTCAGGAAATACTACGAACAACTTTTCATATCAGAACATAGAGCAAACCTTAGCGTCAATGTTTTATTCATCACCCTTGCCTAGCGCTTTCACTTGTGTGTGTAGGAAAGCACCAGTCATGGTCTATCATACAGATTATAAGAAAGAATATTTCCCTAAATTCTGAAATTCCTTCACTTCTGCCAGCGTAAGAAGGGGATAGATTCTTCCCCAGATTAGAAAACGCAGTTGCCATTAGTCTTACTGGGAGAATCTCAGTCACAGTCTCTTTCCTCACTACCACTGGGCTTCATTTACAGAAACTTACTGTCAGAAAGTTGGTGTCAAAACAAATGGCGATAACACAAGCAGATACAGGGTGGCCTTAGAAAGTGAGCAAGATGCAGTGCAGCTCCTCTATTAGGCATGATGCAGAATGAGCTGCCCAAAAGCAACAAATACCCTGGGAAAGGATGTTAAAATGACTTGAGAGCATTTTGCAACCTTCTGATTCTCTGCAATTCTCCAGGGACTAACAAGGACTTGTTGTAAATTAGATAGTCCTTGTTCTCAAAATCACAGCAGCACCCCCAAGCTGCTCTAACTGCAGGCTGTCAGATCAGAGCAGAGCCTACTTTTGATATACCTTCCCAACTCCCAACCCCACTTCTGGCTCACCCCAAATATTGCTAGATGGGGTCCCCCCATAAACTGCCTTACAAGGACATTTGACAGTCTGATACAGGCTCCTTCATGCTGCCCTGAGCCTTCTGATCAGCACACTGAAGTCCAGAGGAATTTACTGTTTCTTTCCGTACTTTTTAAGAAACTACATCCCTGAATAGATGGCCAAAAATAATTCATCTGTATCAGGCAGACTGGCAAACTTTATCACTGACACTACATCACCAGTGGTGGCAGATAGGTCAGGAACAGAAGCATTCATTAACTCTTCACTCTAACGATCTGGTATATTGGGAAGCAGTGTAGGGAAGCCTACGCTAATATACTTCTTCACATATAGCTAACCAAAACCTTTCAGTAGGCTCAGCATTCTGATCAGCATCTTTGAAATACCCCAAACTCATTCCAATTACATAAACAGAAATTAGCAGTGAGGCACCTAGTATTACATCCGGCGCGTAGCTTTCATAATAATACCTGACACATTGGTGGATATGGATAGATCAACGTTCATATTAAAAGCAGCATAAAAATAAACAGAAAATATTCCATAGCTTTCATGTGTGTGTAAGAGTGCTATTTACAACAGCTATCTCCTGTTTTCTGGAAAAAGCAGCAATATCTGTACTATGTGAAAAGGTTTTAACCTTGCTAACAGCCTTTTTATTGCAAGTGCTCTAACTTCCACTTAGAAGCAAGACAGAGCTCTTATTAAGGTAATTGTCTGTCTCTTTTCTAATCTCAAGTAGTGCTCTGCTCATTTCCCTGCCAGCATCTGGTGTTAATATGGTGCTGGTTATTTTCATTTATTAGCTGGGTTCTGAATATCTTACAAAGAATTCTTGTAAGCTCAAATCGCTTCTTACCTATAAATGCACATTTTTTACACTCCTACAAACGTAGCCTCATGAAAGCTGGGAACAGGATGCAAAGGAGGAATGAATCCTGTTTTCCCACAGAGGTACTCTGCTGTATCTGAATACAAAAGCTACAAATCAGCTAATAGCTTAGTATAAAATTACCTCAAGTGAGGATAAGAAAAAGTATTTTATATTTTAAAAGACAAACAGAATGCAAAGACTATCCAAAGTCTGCCTAGTGAAAAACTGATTCCTGAACTTCTCAG
The DNA here is from genome assembly GCA_017639485.1 of Pluvialis apricaria. Lineage (NCBI taxonomy): Eukaryota > Metazoa > Chordata > Aves > Charadriiformes > Charadriidae > Pluvialis > Pluvialis apricaria. The sequence goes on along the minus strand of CM030044.1, from coordinate 50,912,436 downwards.
TGAGTGATAAGAGCTCACCAAAAATACCTGCCCTATAAAATAATTTTAGTCAGGTGGGCTACTCCAAAACCCATTTCCTGTAAGGCTTGGTACAGTCGAAGCTCCTGTTTGATTCAGAGCATACCCAGAAGAACAGCAAGTGGTGGCAATAGTCTGGCTCAGGTCCACATTACTGGGCAAAGAAAAGGGAGTCGTTAAGTATTTAGATCTTTAAGTATTTAGATACGAAAACTTGAACGCACTGTAGCACAGACGAAGCTAGTGCTTTTCAAAAACGAGACAGAAATGATCAACAATGTGGAAACTCACACATTCTGGAAAGATGTGAAACAGAGTTGTGGCTTTCTGACTGAATTTTTCATGGGAGAGAAGCCAGAAGTTTGAGCAATCCTTTTTCAAGTCAGCATACAGAGGTAATGCCTCTCACGACTCTCCTCTTTCTTGGATTGCCAGGCATCTCAAGGCTGCATTGTATTTCCCTAGGGGTCTACTGTCTTCGTAATGTATTTAGAGGTTCTAGGTAAACGAAAAGTTACCGTTCCCAAATTCATTTTCCGCTTTCCATCTCTCATCCGTATCTCTTCTCTGTGAAAACTTAAAAATAAACTTAGCTACAGCTGAACACTAATTTTCCCTACTATAGTGGTCAAAAGTGTCAAAACTAGACCAGTGGGTTTTTTTGTTCTGCAGCTTGCATTTAATCAATCTGAAGTAGAATTCTAAAGAAGAAAATACAACCATTTTATATTTGCAGTTCATTAAATAGCTTATTACAGAACATGTTCTTCAGCCGCAGTCAAAGACAGTACCAAAAATACATTCACTTCCTGCTAGTCCTATTACAAAGCTGAGAAAACCTCAGAGTTTACACTGTTCCATCTAAGGCAATCACAGCCCAGATGTACTGAGCAAAATCTTGGGAATATGACTGTGCTAACATTTTTGCTAATTCTGACTCATGTTCTATTCAGTCATGTTTGCATTTCACATATATTAATTCAAGGATTAAACGCTGCTCCTGTAAACGCTCATAGAAGGCAGATCTTTGGTGTATGGATGAGATAAAATCAAGCAAGCATCTAACTTAACCTGTGAAAAAAATGCACTTATCTACTGAAGCCCAGTCACCAGCTTGCATGTTCCAACCAGAAGAAGCAAGCACAATACCATGCTTCTTTCGATGCAGACCACAATATGATTAACTTTCTGGGCTGCAAGCGTGCATTGCTGGCTCATGTTGAGCTTCTCATCAACCAACACCCGCAAGTCCTTCTCCTCAGGGCTGCTCTCAACCCATTCTCTGCCCAGTCTGTATTTGTGCTTGGGATTGCTGTGACCCACATGCAGGATCTTGCACCCGGTGTTCTTGAACTTTATGAGATTGGCATGGGCCCACCTCTCAAGCCTGTCCAGGTTTCTCTGGATGGCATCCCTTCCTTCCAGTGTGTCAACCGTGCCACACAGCTTGGTGATGTTGGCAAACTTGCTGAGGGTGCACTCAATCCCACTGTCCATGTCTCTGACAAAGATGTTAAACAGTGCTGGTCCCAATACTGAGGAATGCCACTTGTCACTGGAAATGTAATGAAAGTCCTAGAAATGTAATGAAACACTGCAATAATCCAGTATTTGAATGAGACAGGACCAGCAGGATTCCTATAGGAAAGTGCTACATAACCACTTATCTTTCATGTGCCTGCAGTGACAATTTATTAGATGTGAAGATAAGTTTTTACACATTCCACCTCCAAAACATGAAACTAAGTATAATTTTGGTAGCACTTGCATTGATAATTTTTGGAAAGGACACTCCAGAAAACTTCAAGTTCATATGTACACCAGTTTATGCAACAAATTCTCAAGGACAATCAATGCATGATGCACAAAGCCACCAGCAAGATTTTTTTTCTGAACTATCACATAGCAGGTCTTAAGATTCTATCAAGCTAATTAAAAGTTGAAACTCTGAAAAAGGTTATCTATCCATATCAACCACGCTGAACTTGATGCATGCTGTTCTGCAAACAAGAAATTTTGTGCATCAGAGAAGAAGCCATTAAAACGTCGAATCACTTAAATTCCTACTGCTTTTGATGTTACCATTCACATTTTGTTAGTAAAAAGCCAGGACACTCAAGGTCCTTGTTGAAACGCCAGAGGCTGAATTTAACAATAGTCTTATGCTGCCCTCAAGTGGACTGGCCTAGGAAGTACGTTTGGAAGAATTTGCTCAGACGTTTTACCTGCCGTTTTGAGAGATGAGTCCTTCATTGAAAAGACAGCATGCTGATTTGTCACAAAGCGACAAGGACATTTCACTGTGGATACTTGGGCGTGGCATTTTTCATTTTACCAGCTTACCAAAGTACACATTATTTCAATTATAGAACACACACTAGAATTAAGATGTCCTTCATTGGGTACCAATACGTTTTTCACTACCACAAGAATTTTATATTTTAATATGCCCTGGTGTGGCCAGACAGGAGATAAGGAATTTTTACAAGTGCTCAGGGAAGGCTGAATGTGATTCCCACTGAAACCAGTGTAGGTTTCAAAGGCAAAAATTTGCTAAGAACATTTGAAAAATACTTCAATAAAATATACATTAATTTACTTAACATCTGGACTGAAAGTCAGGTTCAGTAAGCCATACTTATTTAATCTCCTATCTCTCAGTCTCAATTTCCCATCACCCCATTATCTGTCTTGAAATTCAGCTTCTTCCTTCTCGTTACACTACATAATTACTAGATTTGTGGCTGTCCGAATCTTTCTTATTCTATCTTGTTCAGTCATACATAGTTCCATTTACTATGTATTTACTTTTTATAATGTAGTCTTTTTTTTACCTCCTTTTGTAACAACATTACCTTTGAAACACATCAGATGCAGTTTATTTCATCAGTTTTAGCAGCTCAAGATAAACAACTAATAAAATATTTCCTTGTGAAAGACTGATTAAAAGTTATCTTGTTTTCAAATCTATCCCAATGCTTTTCAAAATGGGAATTGCAAGAAAGTTTACACTGATCATGAGTTAGAAAAATCTAGCACTAACCAGCAATAACTTAACTTTTTTAGTGGCGAAAAAAAGGAAGAACTTTAATGGCTGGCCACAAGTGTCTTGATTAGCCAGGGAACTGCCATAGGTCAGTTCCTTCAGGGCAGTGAAGAAAGTCTCAAACTCCTGCACCCACCAAATACTGTAATCTTTCAATTCCTTACTCCAGGTTAACTATGTGGCCTCCTTAATTAGAAGTTCAAAAGACAGAAAAATCCAGGTGACAGAGGAAATAATTTTTCCTGTTTGATTACATCACAATACCAACTAACCAAATTAACTTTGTAAATTTTTGCAGCACGATTTACAATGTTGGCAAGTATATTTACATCATGTGTACACCTTTGTTTTCACTTTTTCCTAAACATAAGCAAAACAGGAGCTAGCTTTTCTAAATACTCTAGATACAAGAAGACACGAGAGGACTAAGATTCAACCTGAACTTTGGGGGTTGGAGTTTCAGGCTCCAGTACTAATAGAACAGCTTTTTGTTCAGCTGTAACCGCTTCCATTAATATAACATCAAATTAATCTGCTTTGTATCTTTTAATGGTCAAATTAAGTATATGTGCTGACACTTCATCATGCATATTTTATAGTTTATTATAGAAGTATAATCTACCCTTTTAACCACATGTAGCCATTCATTCATCATTTTCCAATAAAAAAATGTACCATTTTTATAAGTCATAATATTGAAATCGATGCAGCTATTTAAAACAACAGAGGCTGAAAAAACCTCAAGAATGCCAGGCAGAACATCTTAAAACTCAAACATGTAAATCTGACCAAAAGCTTTTCTTTCAAGATCTTCTCTTGTCAGCCAGAAATTTTTGACCTCACTTGGCAGCAGAAATGTTGAGGTTCTTTTCGATGCAGGCAATCCGGCAGGCAGAACAGAACTGGCCTCTTGCTGTCCAAACAGCAGTCATCTGGGATTGCTGTGCAGCAGTCAAAAGACCAGACACTACTGTATAAAGGCAAACAAGAACTCTTATACATTACATCGTGCTTTACTTTTTAAGCCAAGTAACACATGTTCATTTTACGCATACATTTTAAACCAAGCAAGCATCTGAGATGTGTGCACACAACTCTCAAAATATTTTACAAAATGAAAACTTTAGGTGGACTGCAAGTTGCACCATTTTAGGTTTGGGTTTTGTTTTGTCAGTCACCAGCACTAACTATCTGAGCCTATCAACATTATCAGTGTCAGAGTAGTTTCACATATCAAGGCCTATTAGCTGAGAAAATGAGACAGCTCACTTCCAGGTAACAAGGTTGAAAATGGCACCATTGTCTGAGTTCACACAGGGATTAACAATAACTGACTGACATCCCAACACAGTTGCAGTCCATCAGGGGATGGAAAGGGGCAGGGGACATTATCCACACTTCTCTTACCATTTAAGTCCTGTAAAGCAAGACAAAATCATGCATTTTTCAAGACAGAAAATTCAGTCTGTTCATAACAGCTCTGATTCTCTTTTGTTGCATCTCTTTTCCTTTGGTGTTCAAAAGATGTGTTCCACATTCTGATTAATAGTGTCCAGCCACTGATTTCTAATTAGCTGTGGCTAACAATGGGCAGCTTAATATGGCTCTGGCTCTCAAAACAAAAGGAGTAAGTTATGTCATATATTCTTTGCAAACATATGAAGTCTTGTAAATGCAAATTTATATTTCAAAATTACAGGATATCAGACACAACTCACGCCTCTCTCACATGCTTTTTATTTCGGTTCTGCAATTTTGGCTTTTTGCTTTTTTGCCTTATGGCTTTCTTGTTGTTTCCATCATATTAGTTTGAATCTTCTTTGAATACATTTATGCTGCTGTTAATAGAACCACAGAACAACATTGGAAGGAACCTTTGGAGACTGTCTAGTCCACTCCCCTGCTCAGAGAAGAGCCAACTTTGAAGTCAGACACACATTGCCCAAGGCCTTCTCTAGTCAAGCTTTGAACATCTCCAAAGATGAAGATGCTACAGCCCCTCTGAACAACCTGCTCCAGCATTTGACTTTCCTCACTGTGAAGAATTTTTTCCTAATACCTATTCAGAATTTCTCCTGCTGCAACATCAGCCCATTGCTTCTCACCCTTTCCCTCTGCACCTCCAGGAGACTGTTTTCTCTATGAAGGCCTATTAGCTGAAAACAGAAACTAGAAAGCCCTCTCCAAGTCATCCCTTCTTCAAGACAAAACAGTGCAGTTTCTCAGACTCCCTTTGTATACCACGGGCTCCAGCCTCCATCTCTGTGGCCCACCACTAGACTCTCACCAGTATAGCCTACATCTTTCTTATACTGATGAGCCCAAAACTGCATGTCAAACTCCAGATGCCATCTCACAAGTGCTGAATTGAGGGGATGTCATGTCCCACTCATGGGGGGGGGGGGGGGGGGGGAGTGACTCAGATTCGCAAATCCCCAGCAGTGTGGACTAAGGTGAGACAACTCTCAACATCCATACAAAAACATTTATTAGATTCCCACAGTGATTAATATATGTCTTAACTAGGTCCATGACAATTGGTTAGGGAAAAGCCAACAAATTACGGCAAACTGTAAAACAAAGTATGGCAAGTGGTAAAGCACACCTTGCGTTACTTCGCAGCAGATATACAACAAATTATACCATGAATTACGGCGAGTGGTAAGGTATGCCTTGCATTACATACTTAACTTTAAAAGAAAAAGAGAAAAGCAAGAGAAACAGAGGGATAGATGAAAAGAGAGAGAGAGAGAAAGAGATCATTGGTCCTGGTTCCAGCGTTGGTCCAGCCAACCGGGGTCTCTGGTTCGTAGAAGCACTCCTCTGTGGATCTCCACAGAAAAAAGTCTCTCTAGGGGCACTTATTTTCCCCTTTTATGTTGCCGGTATCAGTATGATGTGCCCCGCTGTTACAGTGCTCAGGTTTTTCTCCCACCTTGGTGACGTGTACCATGATTTGGGTGGAGAGACAAGTCCTGTAGTCATGTATGTTTAGCATGATCTTGATAATCTTCATCAGCATATGCAGGGATGTGAACTTTAATATGCATTTTGTGGACAATGAGGCAAAGGCCATTCATCGGACACGATGGCCCCAAAAACAGAGAAACTAATAAGCTTCACAAGTTGAGCAGAAAGCCCTGTCTTCCCTAGACTTCTCCCCCCCACACACACATCCTGTGCTGTCCAGATGAGTTTTCTCTCCTGGCTCACACACGAGATAAGGAGGTGTTAGCCTTATCAGCTCTTTGAGCACAAGGCCTACATTGTCCAGACTCCACATTATCCAACCCTTGACTAGAGCCGTCTCTCACGGTCCTTGCGAGTCTTTGAGACATTCCTCAGTGAGGCTCAGAGGGCCTCCCCCATCTCTCACAATTTGTTTCAGGGAATTTACAAGTTGCCCCTTACAGGGGATTAATGAATTCCCTCAATTAAGCTGCTGCTAATGCTGCCTGGGGTGGGCTTGGCCTTCATTGCTACAAGGTCATGCTGCTGATTTTTGTTCAACTTGTTGTCCACCAAAATTCCCAGATCCTGTTTTGCAAGGCAGCTTTCTAGCCAGTCAATCCCCAGTGTACCTGTTGCACGAGGCTTGTCCTACCTGCTGCATGACGCTGGTCACTTCCAAGTGCAGAACTCTGCACCTGACTCTGTTGAACTTCAAAAGGTCCCCATCAGTTCACTTCTCCAACCTGTTGAAGTGCCTCTGAATATCAGCTCTAACCTCCAGTTTATCAGCCATTCCCCTCTCCAATTTGGTGTCATCTGTGAACTTCTTACGGGTGTAATCTGTCCCGTTTTCTACGTGACTGACGAAGACATTAAATAAATGTTAGCATCCCTTATATAAACCTCTGAGGAATGCCATGCCTAACCAGCCACTATCTGAACTCCTACTCTTTAAGCCCACTGGTCCAAGCAGTTTTCCACTCACCTGCTAATCTGCCAATCCAGTGCATGTTTCTTCACTTCAGATACAAAGGGGCTGTATTAAAAGTTTTGGGTTCCCCACACCCACGCATGTAATCACATCATTGTATAAGGCCATCGGGTTGGTCAGGCACAACTTGCCCAGCTAAATGTGTGCTTCCTCTTGACAATCACCTTCTCCTGATGTGCCTGGAAATGGTTTCCAGGAAGACTGGCTCCATGGTCTTCCTGGGGACTTCAACTGGGCTGCCTGGCTTGAAATTCCTGAAATCCACCTTATCTTTCTTCAGGATAGCTGTGATGCTTGCCTTCTTCCAGTCATAACATACTTCATCATGCCTTGTTGAGTATCACAGGGACAGGTTTTGCAACGACATTGACTAGTTCCCTCAGCAGTATTGGATATATCCCGCTCAGTTCCATGAACTTCTGTGTATATCTAGATTGCTTAAGAAGTTTCTAACTCAATCTTCCTTTACCATGGCCCAAACTTGGTCTCTAGGCACACCTAGACCTGACAGCAGACCTTGCAAGTAAAAAAAGAGTAAAAAAATGCCATTGAGTAACTCAGTCTTTTCTACTTCGTCACTAGGCCAACCACTCCATTCTTCAGCAGGTCTACATGTTCTTTTGTCCACCCTTGCTGCTCAGGCAGCTGTAACAGCCCTTCTTGTTGCCCTTGTCATCCACCACAAATCTCATTTCCAGCTGAGCCTGACTCTTCTACTCCATTTGAGCAATGTTTATTTCTTTTATGTAGCCCATCCTCACTTCCACCTATGTCACAAGTGCCTTCCACACTTGAATTCAGTCAGAGCTCCCCTTTCAGCCATGTGGACCTCCTGCCACATCTCCTCAGACTGCAAACTTCAAAACATGCAGTTCCTGTGCCTGAAGGAGGCTATTCTTGACAATCAAAAAGCTGTCTTGGGCCTCTTTACTCTTCGCAGCTTGCCTACCTACAAGCTAACTCAAGAAGCTGAAGTCTATTCTTCTGAAGACAAAGGTCATTGTTCTACTACACACTTTTGCTTTTCCCACAGTAATATATGGGATAAACGCAGGAAATCACTTTCATAACATACTGATAAAGAAGTGTTACTCCTAATCATAAATACATTCCAAACCAAAACCTCCTACAAAGGTAAATGTACCCACGTAAAGTTTCATAAACATAATTTTTTATTCCTCTGCAATAGATAGCATATTCATCTAATACGCACGGGGGTTTCTGTAACTACGTGGCCTCGCACTCAACTTTGAAGATAATGATCCTAAAGATGACACAGATATGTAGCTCACCTGTGTCCAAAAAACCCAGACAGAAAAAGATCCTTGCCCTGCAAATGCTTAAATGTGCGAGAAACACCTTTGTTTTACCTAGTTATCTCCAGAAAGCTCCATGTTTATCCACATTTTTTCAAAGAGAGTGAGTGTGGTAAGCCTGCTTACAGCATACCTCACACACACGCATACACAGACAGACACCACACCCCCTACACACACACTCCCTCCAACAAACAAGATCAGGACACTTATAAAACACAGTCAGAGGGTTTTTTTTCTTCTTATTTTAACTAAGAAAAGCTGTCTGAAGGAAAATTCTAATTATTATAAAATGTCTACCCTTGCATCCTGTATTTTGCATTTAAAGTAGTCAGCATATCATATGCTATATGCCGTCAGTATTGGACAGAGGACTTGAGTTTAAAGTATAGGAGTATAATTCTACCCTCTTCTTGTTCCCAGCTTCCTCTGCAAAATAGTCATATCAGTCTGACTCTCATGCTGGGGTTCAACGTATCTTCTGGGACTAGGACGACAGTGTTTTCCACAATTCTCTAAGCTTCAGTGGATATAAATAAGCGTCCTAACCACTGGACTGCAGTCATGATGCATCTTGTTTGGCCATGAAGCTAAAATTCCATTCTGAAATAACAGAGGAAGACCCTAAGCTAGCTTATGACTTAATGGTAACTGGAGTCTCCAGGGAGACCGCAACGCAATCCAGAGAGATGCCTCAGAGCAAAAAGTAAACTGCACCATGCCTCCCACTTGCTTCACGTCTTTTGATTCAAAACTCGAATGTTTCTATGTCAGAGCTGGAAAAGCAAATGCATGTTGTTTCCTCTACTGTGAATAAAACCAGAAGCAATTTTGTGGACACTGCTGAGCTGTTAAATGATAAAAAAGCCACAATATTAAGAATCAAATGAGGTTTTTCTAACTACAAAAAAAGGTGGCGACAAGCTGATTCATTCCATCAAGCATAAAACCAAGTGTTCTCACTTTATGCAATTTATGCAATTTATGGGGTAAAGTTTTTGGACTAAAAATTTTATCAAGTTAAATCCTTTTGCAGAAATTATAGTAAAGAAAAAAGAATGAACACTATCAATAAGAAGTAGTGTCATTTGCAATCTAACCGTTGAATGCATTCCAGTCAAAAGACTACAGAAAGGAAGACCTATGTAAGTACTGTGATGTCAGGTTTGTCACCACGGCTTATTGCAATCTCCCCTCTGTGCAAGAGTGCAGAAATGTTACAGACACATGGATGAGCTCTGATGCAAATCAAGGCACTGAGGCTCCCTTAGCCTGCACTGGCTTATTTGACATAGACAGACCCCTAGCATGGAGCTGAATCAGAGAGGAGTAACCACTCTCTGGAGCTACACAACTTCACCTCCAGATTTCTACACCTGTGCACTGAGCAAAGGGCCCAAAGAGAACAGCACTGGGAATACAAAAGTTCCCAGTGCCACGTAAGAAAGCAGAAGGGGCCTTTCACGAGAATATCCCCCTTCCTGCCCTAACACAACATAAACCATCACGGACTTTCACTGCAGCATCACCCCATTCAATCACCATATTTGGTTTACTGTTTCTTTTTTTCCCTCACCTCTCCCTTTCCTTTGCCACAGACATTTCCTTCCTGAAATGAAGCTTCTGGAACTGTTACTGCATGCGCACCACACACACCGTAGTCTAGATCTAATTATAACAATAAAGCAGGGGCATAGGGATAAATAGCATTATCTCAAGTCTGCATGGGTGAATGACCTTGTAAGAGACCAACCACTCCTTCAGTAAGCACCAGCTGCCGTGGTTTCAAACACTCATCATACATCCATGCTTATGTAAAATAGCATTTAGAGATTGGCTACCCCTGGAGAAAAAACAAGTACCTGCAGCACAGATGTATATTTTACAAACGAATTGACAGAACTGTTTCTGTTTTGCAAGAAGATACAACTCCAAGGCCCCCAAGTGCTTGAAACAAAATACAAGCCACAAGCAAGGCAGACCACTCTTCCTCTTCCCCACTATGAGATAGTAGGATGGGGCTTTTCCACATCTAGTTTTTGTCTTTCAACCAACATGCACTATCAATACAATGTTTTACAAGTTCCTAGAGAACTTGCTATCTTCTTCACAGTAACAGAATTTTTACATTGACAAAATTTGATGGAAGCACAGCTACAACAAAATAAAAATATCTGATTGTTTCAGAGTATATTCTCAGCTGTGACTTTTCCCTGCTACTGAAATATTCAGTTATAAAAGACTCATTGCTACTTGACTTTCAGCCAAACCAACAGTACAAATCCTTTGTGACAAATAGGTCAGGAACTACAGCTCCAGCCTCATTTGTTGTCCCTTTACTCCTCACACCCTCAGGGCATTGTCCCCTGTAAGTCTCTGTTTTGACTAAGTTTAGCAAGACCAAGTTAACGAAGCTCATGTCTACTCAGTAACATCTTTATAGTTGTTGCTGGGTTTCCAACACACAGAACATCCAACAGATTAATACTCAGTGGTTTTACCCGTTGCATGCAGGATTGCCAGTTCTTTTTCACTTTTACCATGAGTTGAGACAATGTAGTCTCTTTCTTCTGGAATCTCTAGATGCTTTTTCTCTCAAGATCGTTCTGCTTCTCAGAAAAAAAAGTATTTGTTTTCTTGAAGCTTCCCCCTTGAAGGGGCTGGATCCCCAGATATTCTCCAAGTTTCCTGTCTCCAAAGAGTCATGTTCCTACCCAGGTCACTAAAGCAGTGATCTCTCCTTAGACCACCACCCCCTTTCAACTTCCACACAGAAGACTCTGCATTTTAGGCTTAGATGCGAGTTTTTTTCCATCTGGCAGCCCTGTAACTAGCTGAAGTATTGGGTATATTACAGCCAAATAAAGCCCACGTCTCCTTTTCATCTCCTTCATGACTGGTATAGGGCATGTACCTGCTGCCCAACCCTGGCAGACAGTTCTGCCTAACAGTATTAACCGAGGGTATGATTTTTCCTCAGTTTCTTCAAGCTCAGCTATGAATTGGCTAAAGTACACTATTACAGCTTGTCAAAAGAACAGAAATTAATAACTGAAAATAACAATAAAACAAGATTCTGCCAAGTTTATTACAGACATTCCCTGTCTGTTAAAAACTAAAGGAAATTGTTGTCATGCCTCTTTTTCCCCCCAGTAACTGGAGAAGAAAGAGACAGAATGAAAAGAGAACTCTTTATTTAAATCCATAGCAAATACACCCATAATCAGACAAAACATGAATACAGTGCTCTTGAGAGAAACTCAACCTAGTCCACAGAAATAAGTTCCAACACACAAGAAAATAACAAAAAAAAAAGGAGAAAATAAGGCAACTCCAGCTTCAGTCAGGATGGCTTGTCCAAATCTCCAAGACTTAGTGTCAGGAAGTTACTGTACTTTCACGAACTGCACGGGTACATGTGGTCAGCTTGGCTCAACAGGACTGGACAGCTCAAATACCTAAAAGAATGCAAAATTTCATACCTAGGCAGTGTTAGTACAAACTCAGTAACTGACATTTTAAAAACTGACATAAATGTCACACATGGTTCAGCTCTCTCAGACACTGATCAGAGGGTTACTTGGGCCTCTGCGTAATTTTAGTCCCAGAAGTCCCAGAACTAGAACAGTCTAAGTACAGTTACTGGCTTCAAAGAAGAAGGAACTCACTTGTAGCTCCACAGCAACCTCGGGCTAGCATGGACCCTTCAACGTTTTCCATGCCTCCTTCAAACACATCCCTGTCATTTATCAACCTTTTTGCCTCATTTAATTCTTAAGGAACATGCAGCAAATACAAACAAAACCTAAACACACAGGAGGTTTGAACATAGCTATGGTCTTGTTACTGTAACCAGTACTTCAAGCTGGAAAAAAACCAATAAACTTAACATTTCACTCTCTTGAATGCTCAAGTATTCTGTGTTGGTCTGTAAGTTGGAGACACATCCTTTAAAGTGGTCAGTTTACTTTCTGCATTTTTCAACTGTCCTGAGGACAATGAAATATTTTCTGACCAAGCTCACCCTCTGTGTGTGAGCCCCTCATAAAACCTGAGTCCTTCTCCTTCTCAGTCCACAATCTTCTGAGTTTCATACTGTACTTTCTGTGCAGGCTTTGCCTCTTTTTCATGTCTCTATCACCATCCCTATGGATGCTACCTTTACTAGAAATAATACATTAGTGAGAAGTACACAACAGAAAAAGTCAATCTGTAAAGCTAATGTGAGAATCTAACACCCCTACTACATACATTTCAGCATTTTGGTTTGTGTTCTTTTGTCAAGTTCTAGTATGGACCCACAACCAAATGCCTGTTTGTGGCTGGAGTATATTTGGTCTGTCTTGGAATGCGTCTTCCAGTTCATCCAAGAAGAATCCAATCCACACAGCCCAAGATTGCTCCAAAAGCACAAACTAAAACACAGCCAAATTCACTTTGAAAGAACAGTTGCAATTCAAAGTAAAATACTGAAGTATACATACCTCTTGACTACTGGTTTTTAAATCCACAAAAAATGGAATAAATAAATATGTGATCCATAAGCTTTCTCTACCAGTAATTTTCCATGCCAAGCTCTTTTTCAGTGGATTAGTGCTTAATATCCATTTGTTGTCACTGGTTTGAAGCAATATAAGTGGTACTATCCACAAGATGAGACATAAATTCCACCAGAGACCACTAAAACTTAGAGTAACAATCCAGCCTTTCTGAATTTCTAAGACATACCTAGCTTCTTCAAAATTCCCCCTATTGCTTCCCAACACACTCCTTACTCCATCCCTGCCTCTGAAAAGCAGGAACACCTTCCAGATACCTCAGGGAGATATCTCAGGGAGACTACAGAAACAAACAGATGTTGCCTAGCTCTATCATACAGTTAAGTGGACACAAACACAACAGCAATTCAATTTCAGACAATACACCAGCTTCTATGTACTTCAGGTAAATCATTTCCACCTTCTGCCCATGAAAATTAAATAAAGGTGAAGTCCTTGGGTTGCTGACAGGCTTTTGCCATCTAACTACATTTGATTACTTGAAGAAATAGAAGAGACGGAGACATCTTACACTGGGTGTCTCAGATCCATCAGTAATGTAAAGTTGAAGGGCTGTGCAGGATAACCCTGCTTTCCCATGTCCATCTCCCTGGGTTTTTTAATATCTAAAATGAAGTTTGCTGTCTCCCTGTGATGCAGTTAACATATTTCACTTTGTAACTCGCCTTAGAAATTACAGGACAGAGCAGCTGTACCAGAGATGATTATCTAGCCACAGAAGTAACAGACTGCAACTCAAGCAGAAGGAAATTGATGGCAGGGAGGCTGAAGTCTACCTCTTAGCAAGAAAATGACATGTGCTTTTAAGAGCTAGAAGAGGGCAACCAATACCCAGTTCTCCCATTTCCTGAAGGCTCAGTGATCTCTTCACAGCCACAAATTAGGGAAAAGAAAGTTTTCCTTCAGTTGTATTTTTCCCACATTGGGTTCACCATTGTCTGACAGGTCTCTTAAGCTCAGTACTACTCTTCTCACCATCAATCTTTGGTTTTCAAGGTACTGCAGAACACACTCATCTTAAACTCAAGCACAACTGAACTGGTTAGCAAGCTCACCTCATGGCCACCCTTGCAACAATTCCATGGTTCTGCCCTCACTTGGAAGTCCTTACTTTCCTGAAGCATGTACCTCTGCAAGTCAGATTCCAAGTAAAGCAACAAAAGCTTGACAGGGTTACTTTCATACAGGGTCCAGCCATGATGCAATTAACTTGAGCAGTCATGCTTTAATTCACAAATGCCAATGTTGCTATAAAGCACACACATAGGAGAAAAGAATTAGAAAACCAAAATTAGTACACACATGGCATGCCCTTTCCCACATTTGGGTGCCAATGGTTAATCTCCATATTCTTAAGTGCCTTTCATGAACTTGTTCTGATAGCAAGTTTCTCAGCCATAAATCGTTACTGTAGCCCCACTGTATCTGCTAGTGATACCTCATTCTTGCAATATGCATTCATCTGTCTGCTCAGGGAGGCTGTACCTCTGGGGGTTGGGTGGTTTTCTTCTTCACTTCTGTGCAGGACATCCAGGAGAACAGCTGTCAGGGTACCACTACAGGACCACTTTTTTAATCCCAACTCAACTATACACCAGCTGCCTTTAGAAGTGCTTCCTGATCTTCTAGTTGATGTCATGTCTTAGGGTAAAAACTCTGAAGGTTCAGAACCTTCAGAAGTACTTACAGAATACTTTCAGGTTGGATGAATTTAAATGCCTTTACCAAACTTAAAAGTTTTTATCTGAATAGAAATCGCAACTCACAGCCTTTACCTGTCCACCTTCTACGCTCCCACATTTCTTTCTCTAACACCTTTGGTGTTCAAATTATACTCTGGAGAAGTGGTGCACACAAATACTCCAATTTTTCTTAAGGCATCTACCTAAAGGCTTCCAAGTATCTTCCATCATAAAAACTGGCTAGCTGGGACTTCTCAATTTTAACAGAAAGAACAGTTACTTTATATTTACACTGGCAGCCAGATCTGTAATCCAAACTTCAGGAAAACCCATTGTCTTGGACATTCTGTGACAGTGCTGCATGAACAACTGCAGCAACACAGAGAAACTACTATTCACTGAAGGACAAAGTTTGCCCGATAAAATCAGGAATCTAAAGCATATACATACTACATCATGCTGTCTATGTGCCAAGACGAAATGCCTTGAACATCTTACAAGGCCCCACAGAAAGAGTTCAGTATTTTCATTTCAAGTCCTCAGTTCCATCAAAATCACAACATAGAAGTAAACTATCAGTGTGATGTATAACTACTCCAGCTGCCGTTAAGACTATTGCTTTACCCCTTGTCATCAGAAAGATGGGGCCTTATAAAGCAGCCACTAACAGACGGCTCCAACAGAAGCCCCACTCAGGAAGGAAACAGGAGACCTGGTCACCTGGGACATGGAGAAGGCTGAGATACTCAACAATTTTTTTGCCTCAGTCTTCACTGGGAAGGGCTCTAGTCACACCGCCCAAGTTACAGAAAGCAAAGGCAGGGACTGGAAGAATAAGGTAGCGCCCACTGCAGAAGATCAGGTTCAAGACCAGCTGAGGAATCTGGAGGTGCACAAGCCTACGGGACCTGATGAGATTCATCCACAGATCCTAAGGGAACTGGCGGATAAAGTTGCCAGGTCACTATACATCATATTTGAGTAGTCATGGCAGTTTGGTCAAGTTCCCACCGACTGGAGAAGGGGAAACATAACCCCCATTTTCAAAAGGGGTAAAGAAGACCCAGGGCACTACAGGCCGGTCAGTCTCAGCTTTGTGCCCAGCAAGATCATGGAGCAGATCCTCCTGGAATCTCTGCTAAGTCACATGGAAAATAAGGAGGTGGTAGTTGGCAGTGAACATGGCTTCACTAAGGGCAAATCATGCCTGACAAATTTGGTGGTGTTATACGATAGCATTAGAGTGTTGGTGGGTAAGGGGAAAGCAACAGATGTCATCTACCTGGACTTGTGCAAAGCCTTTGACACTGTTCCGCATGACATCCTTGTCTCTAAATTGGAGGGACATTGATTTGACCAATGGACCACTCGGTGGTTAAGGAACTGGCTGGACGGTCACACACAAAGAGTTGTGGTCAATGGCTCCATGTGTAACTGGCAAGCATTGACAAGCGGTGTTCCTCAGGGACTGGTACTGGGACAGGTACTATTTAACATCTTTGTTGGCAACATGGACAGTGGAATTGAGTGCACCCTCAGCAGGTTTGCCAACCCCACCAAGCTGTGTGAAGCGGTTGACACACTGGAGGGAAGGGATGCCATCCAGAGGCTCCTGGACAGGCTTGAGAGGTGGGCCTGTGCAAACCTCACGAAGTTCAAGAAGGCCAAGTGCGAGATGCTGCACATGGGTCATGGCAATCCCATGCACAAATACAGGCTGGGTGAAGAATGATTGAGAGCAGCCCTGAGGAGGACTTGAGGGTGTTGGTTGATGAGAAGCTCAACATGAGCTGGCAATGCACGCTTGCAGCTCAGAAAGCCAACCGCATCCTGGGCTGTATCAAAAGAAGCGTGGCCAGCAGGTCAAGGGAGGTGATTCTGCCCCTCTACTCTGTTCTCGTGAGACCCCACCTGGAGTACTGTGCCCAGCTATGGGGCCACCAACATAAGAAGGACACGGACCTGTTGGAGCAGGTCTAGATGAGGGCCACAAAGATGATCAGAGATCTGGAGCACCACTACATGAAGACAGGCTGAGAGTTGGGGTTGTATAGCCTGGAGAAGGGAAGACTCTGGGGAGACCTTATAACAGATTTCCGGTATCTGAATGGTGCCTCGAAGAAAGCTGGAGAGTGACTTTTTACAAGGGCATGTAGTGACAGGACGAGGGGGAATGGCTTCAAGAGGGCAGATTTAGAACAGATATGAAGAAATTTTTCACTGAGGGTGGTCAGGCACTACAACAGGTTGCCCGGGGAAGCTGTGGATGCGCCATCCCTGGAAGTGTTCAAGGCCAGGCTGGATGGGGCTTTGAGCAACCTGGTCTAGTGGATTGTGTCCCTGGCCATGGCAGGGGGGTTGGAACTAGATGATATTTAAGGTCCCTTCCAACCTAAACCATTCCATGATTTTATGAACACATTGCACTGTACTGACAGCCCTTGCACGGCATGTTTGGAATTTCACATAGAATGCTTTTTTGAAAACGTTTAGCAGCAGCCTACACTGGTGTTACGAACACTTGCACACCACATTCAAAAACCTTAGAAGTTTTCTTCCCAAAAGACATGAAATACTGCTAAACAGTTGCACCTTCAAGTTTCAAATGACTTGGCAAATCACTATCTATAGAAGGTTGTTAACGGCAGGCTGAGATACTCTACACACTTAAAACTCTGGAGAACACCATTTTAACTTGCAGAACTGTTTCCATCAGTAAAGCACACCAGACAGAGATGATTCCCACATAGCTAAATCTTTATTGTGCGAATGTTGTTCAGAGCATTTATTACCCTTTGTAGAGACACACTCAAAAAAACACCAACATTACAGTGGCTAGATTGATAGGGAACACATTAAATCTATTTGGTGGTAATTTGTATGCATGCAGTTAACTCTTGTGGTGCAAATATCTTAGCCAGGAGGCCAGCCCAACTGACGACCACCCAGAACATGGAGATGTACGTGATAGACAGACTGCCCACCCTCAGGCCCTTCATTCACAACCATCCGGAATCCATTGGTGAGGCCCAGGTTAGCAGCACACTTCTTGCCAACAATCATTAAATGCCCAAGAAGCTGGAGGAGAAAAAAGAAAGAAAAAAAAAAAACCAAACAGAAAACACACAAAAAGGGGAAAGGGCAGGAAGGGAAGGAATGAGAACAGAGAACCATTCAGGTAAGCTAGTAAGCTAATTCTTATAAATTCAGCCACTGCTCTTCAAATTTTTGTCTGCCTGCAACTGACACTTTCCAAGAAAAGCCATAAAGACTGACTATGTGTAATATGGGCAGGGGGAAAACCTACAGGGTTTTTTTTCAAGCTAGACAGTAACAGACTACGAAAGTGTCACAGAAGCTAAATTCATGTCATGGTTAAAGACCCTGTTACTTCTTCAGGCAACATATATAATTCTTGTGAAAAAGAAACTTTATCTTATCATGTAAAGTCTTAGAAAATCTTTGAACTTGACCTTTATAGTTACAAATGAAATATTCAGCACCTCTCAGCTAACTTCAACCTGCCAAAAACCCCAAGCCCATGTTAGAGTAAGTACTACTGTCTGTAAACCATGAAAACAGGTATCAAGATTGTACTCCACAATAACAATGCATTTTGCACTACAAACACATTTTGCTTTATATCACTACTTCTGCTGGACAACCTTAACTCCATTCCCATTCTAAGCTACAGGAAAAGGATTATAGTATCAGAAAACTACTTTGTCACTTTAAAATGTCAAGAGGAAAAGGGGAGGTGCCTAGCAAATTATGAATTAGAGGCACAGTTTGGTGTACAGAAAGCTTCTAGAGTACTTACAGATTCATCAGAATCTTCTGCTTCAGATAACCTGACAATTGGCTTCTTAGGAATCACTAGGAAATGTGTTGGAGCTTGGGGTGAAATATCATGAAACGCAAGGCACTGGAGGAAGAGCAAAGAGTTAAAACATAATTTGCTTCAAAGAAAGGCAACAGTTTAAGTAAATTAATACACCCCACTAAATACATACTTATTATCAGATATATATCAGATTACCAGATACCCCAAACATAAGCAGAGACGTTGATTTTTCTTGAGTGACATACTATTCAAAGTCTTCTTAATTTCTAAACATAAAACACCTACTTACCAAGACATGCGGGTATGAAAAAAATAATCAGTGTTCTGTGTTAAGCATCATTTAAAAGCTACAGTCTTCTCAGCAAGCTAATATGCAAATAGGGTCATGATTTATTATTCCTACATATGCCTAACAACTAATAGAGCTGATGGCATGCATGCCTATAAAAAGTACACTTATGCTTATTTTGCTTTTTTATTAAAACCCTGTTTAATAAAACAAATGGCAAATAGTTGCTAATCATCTTCCAGTTATGTCTGAATATTGGCTTTGTCAAAGATAGCAAGGCAATTTCAAAGCACCTGAAATTATGTGATTGAGGCCATACTACATTTCTGTTCTCAACAGCACCAACTATTTCAGAAAAATATTATTTCAAAATAATGTACTAAGGCTGGCTCTCCTTCAGACATTCTCAAACTGAGGGAAAGGCATCACTTTTGAAATATGACCATCCGTAGTAAGCAGCTGACTCCCAAATAATTTTATGGAAGTATCAAATATACTATCAATTACAAACTGCATGCAGCACCTAACTACATCAAATAAATCTCAAGGTAGGAACTTCCAACAGGTAAGAGAAATAGAAGAGAAAGCAAAGAAAGAGACAAGGAAGCTATGCCTCTATGTGCAAATGGCCAGAACCAGGACTTGCTACTGCAACCACCACAATCCGCAGATGCCCACACTGAGCATGCGCTCTGCCATTGCTAACCAAAGGGCACCTCTGACTTACCCATCACATTTAACGGCAAAACATCGTGTAGTTACTAGTTGAGTTATGCCATAGAGTGCACACTTATAAACACATACATTAGATTCCTCAAAATACCTATTTCCTAGATGCTTTCAGTTATTTGTGAATAAATAAAATGAATTTTCTATGCAACGATACTGCTCTTTAATTCTACTGAGAGGAACTGTGCCTTTGCCAACAGTAAAGGTGGTAAAAAGCCCAAACTTTACTTACATTAACAATGCCTTATCTTGTCTAACTCCAATCTGTCCCATTTTAAGCTATCTTTAAGAAGATAATGCCCAGTTTTAAATCTCTGATGAACTGCCTGTTTCACCCAAACAGAGAAGGGTGGTAAGCAAAGAACGGATGAATAAAACTAATTTGCACCTAATTCAATAAATCTTGCTTTGAGCTGATCATTTTGCAAGCAGTTTTTCTATTCTATGTGATCCACATAGAGACAGAATGCAAATGGCCAAACCAAGTCAAAGAATTTAATGAGCAGAAGACCGGTAGCAAATAATTTTCTAAGAGACAGAGAGCAGAAATAGTATCAAACAAACCACAATCACAGAAAGTC
Source organism: Pluvialis apricaria (assembly GCA_017639485.1). NCBI lineage: Eukaryota > Metazoa > Chordata > Aves > Charadriiformes > Charadriidae > Pluvialis > Pluvialis apricaria. Next base: position 50,892,429 of record CM030044.1, on the reverse strand, counting down.
CGCAAGTGCATGGTAAACCAACCTTCATTTCAGCAAGTTTAGACACAATTGAAACAACAGTGATAAGGCCTAATTCCACAGAGACTTTGTACTTTTAATATTTCCTTTTCTCTGCATGTCAATTAATGATTAAAAGCCTTCCTTACATTTTTTTCCTTTCAATATTTCCAGGTGCTGCCAAAATGACCTTCACAGAGTCAACAAAATGAACTTGAGATCATCTGCTGTAGGGAACTAAACTCTCAAAGCAGTTCTACATTTCTGCATAGCTTAAGGTAAAAATCAACTGAGATACTGCAGGTGATTACTCTCCCAGAAAATATTCTGCACTAATGGCAGTCAGAGTAGGTTATATGCTCTCAAGTCCTCATCAAAGTCAATGGTCTGATCCTCAATGAAGCACAGTGCTCACGTTACACTGATGTGGCCAACACAGCTGAGAAAAAAACCTCATGCAGCTTTGACCCAAGGAAAGAAAGGATGCACACCCTCACATAAATACAGAGCAGTACCATAAGCATGCTCTTTGGAAAGCAGTGAAAAGCAAAGAAAGCTGTAATTCTCTATAATTCCTTACTTTAATAATCTCTGTCAGAGGTTCATAACCAAAACCTGGCAGACACAGCTGTATAACCTCCTTAACGCTACCGAAAGGCACATCAAGACCTCCATTTCTGACGTGCAAAAGCAGCTACTGACGGTGCACTGTTCAGATACACGCAGCCGGAATCCACAAGGAGACTTCCTGCGACTGGCTAACCTAAGGTTTCGCGACCACCCCCCTGCACCCGCCGTGAGAAGCCCCCGTCCCCTGGCAGCGAAGCGTGCACGGCCTGCACTGCCGTAAGGCTGCGACATGGCGCACGCCAGCGGCCGCCACCGGCTGCCCTAGGGTCCGAGGCCCTCCTCCACGCACAGGCCGGTGACACAGCGGGGCCGGGGCCGAGCTCCTGCAGCCCTGCACCCTCCCACGCACCCTCCCGGCCGAGCCGGGCCGCGCACGGAGGGACCCCGATGCTTTAGGGACGTTGCAGGAGGGCGCGGAGAGGCCCCGTCCCTGCCGCCCGCCCCGCCGCGCTCCCGGGCACCTCAGCGGCATCCCCCGATCCGGCCGGCTGCGAGAGGGGGGCGGCCGCGCACCGCCCGCACCTGCTCGTCCTCGTAGATGATATTGGCGGGGATCTCCTTGCGGATGATCTTCCCGAAGATGGTGTCGCCGCCGGGGCGGGCGGCCTGCGCCTTGCTAATCTCGTCAGCCATGGCGGCCGCCGCCACCGTCGCCCGTCTCCCCGCGCTTCCTCCGACCGCCACCGCCCCCACGGCGCTCATTGGCCCGACAGGTCACGGCCGACCGTGCCCACCTCGCGATTGGTAGCTTCGCCTGTCTTTTTCCCTTTTCCCCGCCCACTCGGCTGCCCCGCCCTCGCTGAGCCGGCGTGATGGGGCTCAGGGAGGCGCGGAGGGATCCGACTTGGGGGGGAAGGACGAGGGTACTGGCGGCTCCGCGGAGGAATAAACGCTGTGGCTAAAGTGAAGCGGCTGGGATAGTGCAGAAGCGGTGGGGCAGCAGGAGAGGTTGTTGCGTGCGGAGATGGTGTTTATTGCTGCATCAAATCTACCCCAAATATCAGTGTGACTTCTTGAGGCTGTGTCCTGCTGCCAAATGACTGCTTCTGGCAAGGCTGCTCTTGGCTTTTCCATAGAAGTTTGCAGGAGAAACACGCACTGATGTGAATCCTGTGTTGGAGGCCCTGCTGCCTCGGCGGCGGTTTCCGAAATGAAAGCTGCATGGCCCCTGGCATAGCATAAGGCGAACAGGCTGCACCAGTGCCTCGAGGGCTTTTGGGGCAGCAGGGGCCCATCGAGATAGGACTTGGGCTGAGGCAGGTAAGGGCCTCTCATAAACATCAGCACTGGCCCCAAAGCTTGGAGGGTAAAGTCATAAAATACAGTTTGAGGTGTCGGGCACTGCGAGCATCAGGATGGCTCTTGCAGGGAGGGAGTCACGGCAGTTTAATGTGCCAGCCCTTCTACACGTAAGCCACTTACTAATTGTAAAATGGACTGATCAATGTGAGCAGGCAATAATTCACTGACAGCAACACAGTACTACACAGCTACACATCCGGTCGTGCTTTTTTTTTATATATATATGACACCTACCTATAAAAAAGGTCAAAGTTCCGATTCTCCCAAAATACAGATACTATGTCTAGAGAGGAGACATTGCTTTATTCTGGCCAGGGTGCAAGGTGGAATATTTCCACAAATCATGCACACCGAACAGGACTCTCCGTGCAGTTTATGTACACATTTTACAATATCATTATCATATTAGTACCTCCTGTCGCTATTTGATTGGTTAGTAATTTACATATGATTGCACAATCAAGTTATAGTTACTACGCGTGCTCAGGGGAAAGGTCTTCACCTGGGCCAGGGTCGTCTTTGCCTGTGGGCATGACTTTTAGTATTAAAATGAAGGTAATTCATCTTAGGACACACAGATTTTTCACTTTTCTGCCAAGTTGGGTAAACTTCTCAAAACCTGTAGATTAGTAGCATTTTCAAGGTTCGTATGCTCGTATGGTCCAGGATGTTTCACTTCAAGAATGGTAACAATACTTGCTTTCCTTGATTAGTTCTTTCACTATGGATTCAAGGACAGAATCCTTATCATCTGTGAGAACATCGTAGAAGTTCCTGAGCTAATTATCCCCAACACTGGTAAAGAAACATCTCCAAAGCCAGGCATCTGGCCAAGTACACACCAAAATGCTTGTATGCATGACCCTGTATCAAAAGTTCAGCTAATGCCAATGGTTAACAAGCCTAACTAACTTTCATGCTAACAAAACTGCCTGAAATGTTAACTATAAGACAACAATACCAGTCACGAAATGGGAGACATGAAAAGGCAAAAAAAAAAAAAAAAAGAGTAACAACAAAGTTTGATTTCCTAAACTTCATGGTTAAAAGAGATTGAATCTGATTTCTCTGAAGCTTTGTCTAGGAAGATTTTAAAATAGATATTTACATATGTTTGCCTCGTGCAAAAATCTCGCAGGAAAGATAATTCGGAGGGAGGCAGGGAATAAATACCGCTAAGTGATTTAAACCTAAAATGGTTCCACATTTGATTACCTGAACTTGTTACAAAAAGAACAGAATTTGTCATACACGACTGGTAATAACTCTGAAATTACGTATCTTGAGATACCCTAAACAAAGATGTGACAACGCACAGCAAAAACTGGGATGGTATTCTGTTCCTCACTTGATGGTGCTATATTAAGGTATTTTGACATGTCTATGTCCTACAGATAGTATTGAAGTATGATGGCTAAAACCAGGCCGGAATTGGTGCTTCAGGGGCAAATTTCTTTGCTTTCTATCATTGTCTAACTGTGGTTATTAACTAAAAATATGAATAATTTTGTGCCCGTCAGGAATTAAATGTATTTTGTGAAAGAAGAGTTTATATTACTAGCTAGACAGCCTCAGGAAGAGTTTAACATACAAATACTTATTTAGGATCCATTTGTACATGTTAGTGTATTTAAGTAGTTTCATGGGCTGCCACGGAGATAGTCTGGAAAGCATATTTCATATTTCTAAGTTAAGACATGAAGAGACAATTTGAGAAGTTTCTCTGAAAATGCAAAAGCATTTTTGTTTGTATAGTTGACTTAAACATATATTTTTGTCTCACCATTTAAATGGCAATTTTTATATTATTTTGACTATAACAAGGCCTTTTCAAAGTATTTAATTCATTCACAGCTGCAATAATTATTCCTGCAAATAGATCTATGAATTAGGATCATTGCTGCTGCTAACGAATCAAGTATTTTTATGAGGTACATAGCCCAAAGTAAGTGCATTTAGGAAATCTGAAATACTAAAAATATTTAGTAACAGTTTAGTGTTCCCACACTTCAATTAGCTTTGAATGTAATTGCAATTAAACAATAAAATAGACTATATATTGGAGCTAGAGCTCTAGCGAAGCAGTAAAGCTGATTACATTTAAAATCCTATGCTGCCTCTAGCTAATGCTGGATGATGTGTTATTGAAGTATAAGCTTGGGTTTTTTTTTGTTTTCTAGAGAATGGCAATTGAGTTTTAAAGTACCAGGCACAGCCTTGGGATGGCCGGGCCGAGGCTGGGCTGGTCAATCACGCTGTGGGCAAGGCAAGACAGGGCTGTGGGGAGCTTGATATGAGCAGTCAAAAAGGTGACCTGGCTAGAAAGGGGAAATTACTGAACAGAAGAAAATGTTGAAAAAGACTGACACAGAAATTGCCTGCCAGCCTGGGAGCTGTGGGCTGGGAACCAGAAGCATCCTTGAAAAGTGCTGCTAGCCTCTTTTAAGTACAGCTGGGTGCCTAGGAACTGGAGACATCATGAGATACCACTGATCAGTGCAGAAATAAGGAACTGTAACAGCAACTTTTTGTCTGAAAATGTGAAAAATAGTTTGGGAAAGGGGAAAACACCCTGAGAAAGTAAGAATTGGCTGTTCTAACTGCAAGAGCAGCTAAACAGTCTGGCAAAATAAAAATTGATCTGTAAGAAGAGCAAACATCATGATCCATTGGCAGTTCCAGGTAGAAAACAGAAATCAACAGCACCCGTTGGCTGCTGACAGTGGTGGTGTCCTACACCCTTTTAGGTCTCTATGATATAAAAATTACTTCATTTTTTTTCCAAAATGGAGGCTCTCTCCCTGAAAACATCCTGTGCTGCACGTACTTCTCCCTTGCTCAACAGGCTGAATTATCTGCAGAAACTTTCTAGGAGATCGTGGACTCGCACAGGGGATGCCCGGCTGACTCCAGGCTCCGTGCTGCGGATCATCTTTGAAGTGAGAGTCTTACTTCATGGTGTCCCCCGGGACCACCGCTGGGGTCGGCCAGGTCTATCCTCCCACCTCCGGGATGGGTCGGTTCCCTCCCTGGGGTGGGCATGTCCTCCATGCGGGTATGGTTTGGCCCCTTCTGAAATCTAACTCACTTAGTACTGGTAGTATATATACATACAAGTAATCGGTCATAATGTATCCGCTGGTTTATTACTGGTAAGTTGCTTCACTAATGGTAAGTTCGTAGTAACCTGCAATAGTAAATGCCTACTTGGTTGTTGCTGTTACTGGTTGTTGCTCTAATGTTGATTGTTGCTATACAACGATTGCTGCTGTTACTGATTGCTGCTAGTAATTTGTAATAGCTTGAGACAGATATATATTTGCTGTATTAATCATAGGTACACCTGCTAGTGGCGATTTTTGTGGTAGAACCCCTGCTGGTGGTGATTACTCTGTGGTAATCTGTAATAAAGTAGAGAAATTTCAAGGGTGAAGCCTCCACGCCCTCGTGTGTTACAGAATCCTGCCAACCCAGGCTCACCACCCCCGCCCACCCGCCGGCTGGGCCGCCCTTTCGGCCGTAGAAGGGCTGAGGAGCGGCAGGAGGCCGGCAGCGCCCGGCGAGAGGCCGCAGGCGGCCCCGGGCTGGCGAGGGGTAAAAGGCTGCCCGGAACAAGGGCGGCGGGCAGCGCTGCTCAGCGCGGCACCTCCAGCGCCGCCCGCGAGGGCGCCGAACGTCTCCCAGCGTCACTTCCGCCTCCGCCACTTCCCCTCTCCCCCGGACCGGAAAAGGACGGCGGTCGCCATGGCGAGGCGCGGGCAGGTGAGGGTGGTGCGCATGTGCGGCCGGGAGGCGGCGGGGAGAGGGCGCTAAGGGCCGCCGCGCCGCCCCCCCCATCCCCCGCCGCCGGAGGAGGGTGCTTGGTCTCTCTCGGTGAGGTCCCGTCCTTGCCGCGTCTCCTGAGGCTGGAGGCGGGGACTGGGGCCTCCCCGGGACTCGGGGATCGCCTCGAGCCGGGGCCGGTGGGGAAGGGACGGGGAGGGCCCGCGCAAGGTCGGCCCCGTGTGAGGCGACCCTGCCCTTCCCCGTTTGGCCTACGCCCTGCGTGAGGTCGGGGGTCACCCGCGCTCCAGGCGTCGGGGGAAGGCTACTGCCGCCGGCGGGCCGCTGCTGCCGTGCCAGATCTGGGGCTTTCGTCCCTGGTGCGCTGCCTGGTGTCCGGCCTGCTTGGAGTCGGTGGTAGCGCATGCAGTGCCGAAGAAGCGTGCCGTGTTCCCCCTCAAATTTGCGACCTTAGGCGTTAAATAGTAACTAGATACACATTAAGGCACTTCAGGGAATTTTTCCTTGTATGTCGCTGTACGGTAGGAACTTTGATCCTAGTAGTTTCAAACATCTACAGCATCAACAGGCAGAGGCTTTCAGGGCAAGAAGGACACAAAACTAGGTAGTAGAAAGTAGGGGTTTGCATGCAGAGGCTGTTGTGGAAGAAGGAAACAGGTTGGGAGATGACAGGTAGAGGTTAAAATGTATCAAGAGAATGAACTGCAATGGGAAGATGAAGAAAAGCTAAGGCAAGAGTTGTTTAAACCTTTCATCTTTACATTATAGAGTTCTTTCTGGGGAGTTGAGCCTGTTTCAGAAGTGTTCTAAAGCCTAGTATTACGGGTTCTAACATACTGAGGTGTTAACGGGAGTTCTGTGTTTCATTGGGTGACTGTAGAGCTCAAACGAGTCTGTGCGTTACTATGTCTTGCTTCAAAGTTATCTAATATAACTACTCTGTGGTTGGTGTGGTGAAGAACTTTCTAGGAGAGTTTTGCAGAAGTAGGCAAATAGCAGAGGAAGATGCCTGAAAACTGTTGATCAGAGTTCAGAATAATCATGAAACACTTCTTCAGGTTTCACCATACATGTCTTTGGCTCAAAACCATTTGTAATATTATCTTTATTATTTGCAAAGATGGTGAAAACATTATAGGGTAGAAATGTTTCAGGATGTCCCATCCAAATAATTTATTCAAATCTCTTAAAATACCTCTGCAGAACAGGAAATTTATTTGCTGGCTTTTAATTCCATTGGTGTACTTTCCACAGATTCAGCCATCTAGGGAATGCTGCAATTAAAGGCAACATGGTTCTGTTTAGGTACTAATTATTAAGGACACAGAAGCTGAAAGTGAGTTAGCAGAGTCCACGTTCTCTTTTATATGTCTTTACTCGGATTGATTTAACAGGTTGTCAGGTCACGTACTAATTCTTGTAAAAGTGACAAGTTTTTTTTACATAAACATTTGTGAGACTGTTATGCAATTGGGAATGCGCTGGTTTGTCCTCTTTCCGGAAAGATCTGTAATGCAGTAGCATGTAATCAACAGGATGCTAAATCGTAAATTACAATAGAAATTATGATGTGGTCTAATCCAGGTGGTGAAGCAAGATTTTAATTTGTTCATATTTATAAGTTGTCCCTTAATAGCACTAAAGTTGTGGTAGTGTTATGTTAAAGAAGCAATACTGAACTGGAAAGTTGTCTCCTCTTACTGTTTTATGTCTTCTTCGTCTTCTTGAAACCTGTTTTCTTGTGTGTATACACTTCTGGCTGAATTATCTCAAGGTGTAGCCGAGTGACCAGCTGAGCGGAGGATGAGAATTTAGCTTGAAAATCTAAAAATGTGTTGACATCTGTTGGAAGTAATAGCTTTCAGAGAAGCTTGCTATTTCTCTCTTTGTCTTTGGCAGATTTAAAGCAGAGGCAGCGCTTTTCGAGCGCCCTGCCAGGATGTTTTTATTGGCCTCTTACTTCTAGGGGACAGTCTTGTTTGCATCTTCTGCTCACAGATACAGAGCATACTGATAAAGAAGATAGATAGTAATTTCTTAATTCGCGTTTCTTCTGTGTTCTAAGAAAATTTTGGAGTATTAATTGTGAGAAAACAATTTAAGATTTCATGAAATACCTGGAATTGTGCCTTCTAGGGATGCCAAAACACACCAGGAAGTACTAGAAATAACTTCAAAAGGTATCTCATTATGAAGGTAATTTTTTTTTGATGCTTCTCAGAGATTCTTGTCAATCTCCGACAAACAGTAGAAAAGTCTGATAAGGACTTCAGGATTTCTGTAGTTCATTACAGTCTGTATGAATAAACAGCCAAAATCATGTGATTGTGAGCTGTGATTCTCAGGGGTTTTGCCTAGGTATTATACAGAGACATGAAAAATAATTGTTGAATTAGAGAATACATGGTTTGAGATCCTTTTGAAATTCACTTTCTGACATTGGCTTGTGAGTGTAAGAATACTTTAGCTATTTATACTTCTTTTTTTCATTATCAGAGAATATCCAGTGATGTGCCCTGTGATAGCCCTTTGGGTGACTTGACTTTTAGAGTTATTCTGATTCTGTTGGATTTATTTGATATTGGCACAATAAATATGTTTGCATCAATGTGTTTTCAGGATTATATTCCTGTGATGCCAAATGATTTTTTAGGAGTGTAGTGCTAGTACTGTCTAGCATCTTAGATAAACTTTAAGTATATAGAACTGTTTCAGATTTTGATTTCCTCACACCTGCTTTGGCTGCAAGTTACTTGATCAAGAATTGAGGTAAAGTATCTTAGATACTGATTCCATATCAAATTTTCTACTAAATGGAAAGAACATGAAAGATCAACCAGAACACTCTTAATTGCAACATGTTGATTTTAACTAAGGGTCCTGCTAGCAAACAAGCTAATTTTATTGATGTTGTATTGACAGGTTTTGAAGCTTTTTAAGTTATTACACAGAACCCGGCAGGAAGTTTTTAAAAACGATACCAGAGCCCTTGAAGGTGAGATACTTTTTGTGTGTGATGGATGCTTACCTATCTTTCTCTGGAACTTTCTTCTCTGAATACACAGAAAGAGAATTCTTAACATAAGCTTCCTTTAAATTATTCCCTTCCACGTTTTATAAGGAATCATTGGAAAAACTGTGTGTCTATAACCAGACATCCTTTAATTTGAAACAAAAAACTGGTTGTTAGACTCTGAGCACTCAAGCCATATTTCATAAGAAAAACATCTCTTTTGGAACCTTGGTGATCTTCCTTGCTGCTTTTTTTATTTTAACTTCCTTTCTTCAGTCCAGCTAAAGCATGTTTAACTGTACTAAAAATGTGAGTTGACTCTCATTATGTACACTTGCTCCTCAGGAGATAAATGCTTTTAGTAAACCAACTGTTAGTAGTGGCTTCTGTATGTTAGTTATTTTTAAAGCTCAGAATGCTAGATAGGCAATCATATTTTATTCCTATACCTGTCAACTTAAAACATGACATCACCTGAATTCCATGGAAATCTTGTATCGAAATACTGTAGGCAGAGTGCACCAGGAAGGTGCCGTAAAGGAGTTAGAATTCTGAGCTTTGAGGCAGTGACAAAGACAACATATATTTTTTTGTTCACACTTTAGTTTTTTTGTTTTCTTTATTTAGCTGCAAGACAAAAGATAAATGAAGAATTCAAAAATAACCAAGATGAGACATCTGAAGAGAAGATAAATGAGGTACTTACTGTTTTAATTGTTTTTTTCCACTTTGCATAAGAATACTTATAAACGAGCTTTTACTTAGAGGGTCTCTAAACCAATGTAAGTACTTATTGAGACATTGTGAGAGCCAGGTGAGTTTGAAAGGCTTTTGCATGGATCTTTGTTTATAAATGTATTGATACCTCCACTGGTATTAACAGTATGTTAAAGAATTTTGCACATACAAAAATATGTAACGAGAAAGTGTCTTCTGGTAGTTCAGTATGCTTATTTTGAAGTTTATAATAAAATTATGGAAAAAATGTTTTATGTTGACATTTTCAGGTAGATATTTTTTATACTTTGCTTGTAATTATCTATCTAAACTGTGGTGACTTAACTTTACCTGGTCTTAGTTGTATAGACAAGCATGGAAAGATACAGAGAAATAGGACAATCTGCTCAGTTACTGGCAGTTAGAGTAGAACATTCTGTTAACTCACTTTGTTACCTTTGCTCAGTTGTTATCTTAACACTTTTTGACTCAGTAGTCATTTTTTGTAAAATTTATGAGGCCTGAAATGAAACTTCTGTATTTTAGATATTTTTATTTCTTAATTTCCATACAGAATGAATAATTTAGTCCTTGTCACTCAGCCTTTTAACAGGCTGTATTTACATTGTCATTGGGCATTAGTTGGAAAAAACTGTCCTTTGCAGAAGTAAATCTAAACCTTTGCATCATACCAGCCACTGGACAGTAATGTAAATAGTTCTGAGCATTTAGTTAGGACTTTCTAGCATTTCTGCCTCTTGTCAAGCCCCTATAGTAACACCTCTGTGTTTGTGTTCCCTGTGGCTGACCTGTTGATTTGGTTGTTCTTTTTGGTATAGATGTACAGGAACAATATTTGTTGTAATTTTTAAGTCTGTATTTTTTAGAAAAGGCAACCTACAAAATACACACATGTAACTTTTTAATATGGGTTAATTAAATGTGTCAGTGGAATAAATTCTAAACTTTCATCACAACTACAGAATCCTAGAACATCATAGAAGCTGTCATATTTATTATATATACATATATATATTGAATAGACTCAGATGTGGAGCAGCTGAATCAAATGATATACAGGGCTTGTGAGAATTTGGGCACTTGCTTGCATAAACATGGGGGTGTTAGCATTCTGCTTTGGACAGCAGCTGAAAAAATGAATATCGGCCAACCAAATGTGCATTACTTTGCAAGAATAGAAAGCTGCAATGTCTTCTAATATGAGATCAAACACTTTGTTGTGGAGTGACTGAAGGAGGTGGGAGTAACTATCTGCATTATTAGAATGTGGCATGTGGCAGCTGAATCTACTGCAACATTTTAGTTCAGACCAGGAGTGCACTTCTGAAGTTACCCTGTTTATCTCCACTTGCTGTGATTTGACTTGTTTTGTGAAACATTCTTGGAGCAAATGGCAGAATTCCTTTAAGATGAATCCGAAGTGGAAGGCGTGCTTCAGGAGCATGCAGCCTAGCTGCTAATGGGCGTTCAGCAGGGGGAACTGGAGGATACTTAGTCCAAACCGTTAAAGAGGAAAGGGGAGCAGAGAAATTCAGTGTAGATCCACTTCTGTTGGTACGCACTCCTTCCTAGTGTAAGCATGTATCCCGAAGTGTCTCACTTGTGCAATTCCATTTATTTCTGGCACAGGTATCTTGCAAACAAGTATTAAGCTTCCCTCAATCACTCAACAAAAGTGCTTCTGCTTATCCTTTTAATGAGGGAAGGAATTCTAGGCTTTTTGCCAAATATTAATGCCTCTGCTAATCTTCAGGCAGTGCCTTGTTCCTGTACTGCTTTTCTGTGAAACCTCAGTATCCTTAATTTTTGTCATATTTTGCCCTTATTTTTGTCTCCTTATTTCAGGAACAGGAATGTTAAAAGAACCAGATTGCCGTTTCACTAGGGGTAGTCAAATGTTATTGAGTCATTCACCAATGTCTTTGATCATTGGAAGTAGTTCCTTGTTTCAGTAGTTGCATTCCACTGTATTCATTTGCAGTTTTAATTGGATATATAGATTTTATACTGCTGTATGTTAGCCGTTATGCTATGTTAGAAACTGAGCAGAAGTTTCCTTCCTTTCGTACTGTATGTTCAAGGTATCAACCTGTAATTTACTCCAGAATCCCCAAAATAAAAGCTATGTATAGATAGTGCATAATTAACTGAATAATAGAACCTACTGACTTTATTATTTGAATAGCTCTCTAGTATGGAAAATACTTCAGGAATAATTGCATATAGTTCAACTTACTCTGTTATGTTGTTTGTTTTCTTTTTTCCTTTTACTAGCTTCTGAAAATAGCATCAGATATTGAAGTGATTCTTAGGACTTCTGTTATTCAGGCAGTTCACACCGATTCGGACAGAATATGTGAGTAACGCTGCATGCTAAGAAGATGTTTAAAAATGTTGTAGTTAAGTAAATAAATATAAAACTTGAAAAGTAAGTAAAGGGATAAAGAGGACAAAAGTGTCTGTCTGTCATTTCTCTGCCCAAACCCTTGATTTAAGCCTACTGCCACTACCTAGGACAGGTGGAGGTTTGAAAGGTACAAAGTTTCTACAAAAATATTTTGAAATGTGGAGGCTGGTAGAAAAGAGACAGTGATTGCATTTAATGCCCTTATTGAAAGAAAGAGGTTATAACTTGGTACCTTAATTATTAGGAGTGACAGCAATTAGGTAACAAGTCAGCATGCATGTGCTGGCTAGTCAGTCAATGTATGTCTAAATGTAGTAGCCACAGTAACTGTAGGTGCTTGCTCTACCAAATAGGTAGAAGCTGCCTGAGGAGAATTAGCAGATGCAATAATGCTGTTGTGGTTTGGGGCGGACTGGCCACTGAAATGAATGACAGATGCTCTCTGACCTCTCTCCCTTCATCTCCCATCAGGGAGAGGAGGAAGAGAGAGAAAGAGACTTATGAGTTTAGAAGAAACTGAACTGCTTTAATGAAATATATACAAAACCATATCAAGCTCCCAGGATGACTACAACTTCACTGGCAGGCACTGGAAAAGTCCCAGGTTGGACTCAGTGACAGATGGGAACTGGATTCTAGACCTGGATTCAGGAATGCACGTGTTGGATCAAAGCCAAATGAACAGAGAGAGTCCTCCTCAGACACCAGCCATTGAAGAAAAGAGGGCTGACCCTGTGATCCCTCGGATTTATACTGAGCATGAGGCAGATGGGATGGAACACCCTGTGGGTCAGTTTTGGGTCACCTGTCCTGTCCGCTCCTCCCCACAGGTGTGACCCCTCTACGCTTTTCTACTTCTGACCCTCCAGTGGGGCACATAACAAAGTTAGCTGACCTTGGTTGTTACAGCACTAAGTATAAGCAAGAGCCTCTCTGCGTACCATTCCTTGGCATAAACATAGGTCTTAGTCACTGGAGGGAGCGAACAGTGTCTGGACAATACGCTGTTAATTTCAGAGAGTTCAGTTGGTTAGAAAGGCTTAGCTGCAAAGTAAAATTACTGAACAGAAAATTGGTTCTGTTTTACCTCAAAGAAGGACAAGTATGCTGTCCATAGAATAACTTTTTCTTGGAGGATTGAGTGTTCTTTTTTAAAACCTTATTCTGACAATTTAAGTTTCAGATTATGCCTTGGAAGATTTGTGACACAATGATGGCCTTGATGCAAAGCCTACAAATTCTGAAATTTTGGTTCCTGGTTTAGAAGTTCTTTCATCTTACAGTCAAACACAAGAGAAGTAGGTTCAGCATACAACTGTGTGATAGAGAATAGGAGAAATCTTCAGCTGTGTACATTGTTTCCTTTCACTTCTGCTTGGTGTCTGTAAAGCTTTGTAACTATTTTTAGTTTTAGATTTGGTAAAGCAAACTTTAGAACAGCCATTATGATCAAGGCCAAAGATTTGTCTAGACCAGTGTCAAGTCTTCCACAGCGATCCTAGGCAGATGACAGTAGAAGAGTAGGAATAGACCAAGTGAACTTTCACATCTTCCAGTTGTTTACACCTGGCAGCACTTCCTGAGCCAGGGATGGTTTCTGTTTTAGGTATCCTCCATGAGTTTCTCTCATATGAACTTGTTCTTGTCAACATGTGCATATTTCTTGCATCCAAGAACCTTTGACAAAGAATTTACTGTGTTTTTTATGAGGAATCACTTGCTGAACTTTCGAATCTGGTCCTACTCTTCAATTACTATCCATTTTCACCAGGCTGTTCATGAGTTTTTAAGCCCCTTTTTGCCCCCTTTTTGTGCCCCCCCCCCCCGCCCTCCCAGAACAACTCCTCTGTGAAACAACAGATGAATGCCTGTGATTGTTCTGTTGCTGTTCTCTGCACCCTGTTCAATTCTACTACATCTCCCAAGATGATTAAGAGCTCTCTATCAGAGCTGAGCACAGTCATCAAGCTATGGGCAAACCAGGCATTTATACACACAACGATGGCACAATGTTTTCTCTTTCATTCTCAATTGGTTTCTTAGTCATTCCTAATTCTAAATTTCATTTAGAAATGAAATGATGCTGCTGTGCATACATATATTTATTTATTTTAAAAGAATTATCTTGTATTCATTAAAATCATCTGAGTGGTTGTCAGTTTTGAACCTACCACTTTCTTTGTGAAATTAGTGGTTTTTTGACCTGTATGCATTGCATGTGTCTCTATGTAATTTTGTCTGTCATTTTACTGTCTTGAGCTTGTCCTGTAATTCTTCACAGTAAGCCATTTTATTAAACAACTTATTCAGGATGGTATCATTAAAAACCATTCTTTTCCAGGTTACTTACAGGTATGTTGAACAGAACAAATGTCAGCAAAAATATCTATAGAACCCTACTTTTGACATCCCTCCATTGGGAGACCTGTTCATTTATTGTTCATTTCCTATAGTTTAACCAGTGACTTATCCATGCAAGACCTTCTGTCATAATAAGGCAGGTGCTTTCTTAAAAGTGTTAGCTGAGGGACTTTTGGGAATCCAAGCATGTTGTGGCAGCACCCCAAGAGCTGTTCAGAGAACTCCAGCAGGGACTGTAAGGCAGAACTTCCGTTGCAAAAGCCACGTGAATTTGTGTTCAAATACCAATTTGTATTCTAATACTGTGTGAGTGTGCAGGGATGGTGTTAGGACAGCCAGAGCCCACCTGGGGTTGATCTTGGCAAGGAACATGAAGGACAGCAAGCTGATACAGGTACATCAACAGCAGAAGGAAGAGGAGGGAAAATGTGGGCCCAAAGCTGAATAGGACAGAGAACCTGGTAACAAAGGAAACTGAAGAGACTGAGGTGCTTGATACCTTCTTCACCTCAGTCTTTACTGCTAAGGTTTGCCTCTAGGAATCGCGGGCCTCAGACCATTGGGAATATGTGAAGCAGGGATGAATTACTTTGGGTGGAGGAGGAAAAGGCTGGGGAACATTTGAACAGATGGGGCATACACAAATCCATGGGCCCTGATGCGATGCACCCATGAGCAGTAAGGGAGCTGGTTGGTGTCATGGCGAGGCCACTCTCGATCATCTTTGAACGGTCATGGTGGTTAGGGGAGTTGCCTGAGAACTGGAAGATAACAAATGTCACTCCTATTTTCAAGAAGGACAAGAGAGAGGATCTGGGAAACTGGTCAGCCTCACCTTGGTCTCTGGGAAGGTGGTTGAGCCAATCCTGGAGGCTGTTTCCAAATGTTCTAAGAACAAAATACGGACTGGGAGCAGTCAGCAAGGATTTATGAAGGGGAGATCTCCTTTGACCGATCTGATACTCTTTTACAATGAAATGACTTGACTTAGCAGGCAAGGGGAGAGTAGTGGTGATAGTCTGTTTTCAGTATCACAGTATCGTCAGGGTTGGAAGGGACCTCTGGAGATCATCTAAGTCCAACCCCACTGCCACAGCAGGGGCACCTACAGCACATTGCACAGGACGGTGTCCAGGCGGGTTTTGAATGTCTCCAGTGTGGGAGAGTCCACAACCTCTCTGGGCAGCCTGTGCCAGTGCTCTGCCACCCTCAGAGTAAAGAAGTTCCTCCCCATGTTGAGATGGAACTTCCTGTGCTCCAGTTTGTGCCCGTTACCTCTTGTCCTATCACTGGGCACCACTGAAAAAAGACTGTTCCCATGTTTTGACTGTAGCAGAACTTTGATGTCTTCTCGTTTAAAATCTCCGTAAGCAAAACATGGTAGAATTGCCACCACCTAATTCTACAGACTTCTTAGAGAAATGGTGGCCATGAACTTTGTGTGGAAGAGGGAGGCCTTCCAGAGTCTAGTACTGGCTAGGAAGACTTTGTCCTTCAGTAAAAAATCTGGAGTGCCTTTGCACACAGGGTGCATTTGACCTGCTTATGAATGCAAAGGGTGTCATTATGCAGTCTCTTGCCCATTCTTTTTTTTTTTTTTCTGTGTTTGTTTTGGATAGGTCTGAGGTTTGCTTCTTACTCTGTAATTAATCTTACTGCAGTAAGAACAAAACAGTAATCTTGAAACAGCCATCACAGTTTGAGAGCTGTCTGGTTTGTGTGTGTTTGGAATATATATTGAAGTGAGAAATAGTTAGTCTTGATAATGTATTGAATCACCAAGTAAAAGATCAGGAATGCTTAGAAAAAAATCCAGACCATCATGATATATGTTCACAGAATAAAAATGACCAGTATAAAAAAGTGTATAGAATGGATAGATATTCTTACTTGTCCTGGTATAACTGAAATGTAAAGAGCATTCAGTGAAGTTGGAATTTACATTCAAAGCTAACACCAAAAGAACGCATTTTTATTTTACACAATAAATTATTATTAAAGGTCATGGCAATGAAAAATCTTTGTGGCCAGGAGCAACGTATTACGCAAAATACAAAAAAGCAGACCAAACTTGATGCTTAGCTTGATACTGTAGTGAGAGAGTAAAAGCAAATCTCCTTACAGAAGGAATATATACCTTTATACTATGGTAAATTGATCAGTAACAGCACTTTATTCCTAAATGGCATTCTTTGAGCAGGCTTCTAGTGTGTTTGCATCTTTCCTAAGAATTCAGCTTTGGTTAGTCATTCTGGTATAGCTCTTATTATATTGTTAATGTCACTGGTAGCACAGAGTATGCCATTAGAAAATTTCTGAATCAAGAAACTCAGAAATTTTAGGGAGATAATTGTCACCACATTTGGATAGTAGTTTATGCTGAATAGCATGATCAGTGCATTAGGTGAAATTGTACCTATAAATGGGTGTGGTTTCCACTGCCACTCCATTTTGTTGCTTATCTCGCGCTACTGTTTCCATCCTTTCTTGTTTGTAAACAAAAGTTGTCTGAGATTAGAAAGAGGAGAAGTGTTGGAAGTGGGACTTCAGCTTCCAGTTGTGTCTACACCTAGGTGTTGTCATGGTTTAACTACAGCCAGCAGCTAAGCCCCACACAGCCGCTTGCTTGCTCCCCCTGCAGTGGGATGGGGGAGAGAATTGGAAGGATAAAAGTAAGGAAACTTGTGGATTGAGATAAAAACAGCTTAATAGATAAAGAAAAAGCTATGCAGGCAAGCAGAGCAAAACAAGGAATTTATTTACCGCTTCCCATCGGCAGGCAGGTGTTTAGACCCATCTCCAGGAAAGCAGGGCTCTACTACGCATAACAGTTACTTGGGAAGACAAACTCCATCGCTGCAAATGTCTCCCCTTCCTCCTCCTTCTCCCAGCTTTTATTGCTGAGCGTGATGTCAAGTGGTATGGAATAGCCCTTTGGTCAGTTGGGGTCAGCTGTCCCAGCTGTGTCCCCTCCAAACGTCTTGTGCGTGTATATGATGAAAATACCAAGTGGGTATTTTCACTTTCCTTTTCTTTCTGGCACCTAGGAGCCAGTTTCTGGCACAAAGTTGGTTTTAGGAAATGCCTGCATTGGTATATGAGTCCGTTTAGGTAGCGCATTGAACAGGTATTCAATTCCAGTACAGCTTTGAGTAAGGAATTTTTAGCAGAACAAAAATCAATGTTTTTGATCCTTAATCTTCACGCTCAGTGGTAACTTTTGTAGTGCCAATAGAATTACAGTTAGCTGTGTCGTTGCTTTTATGGTATTGTCTTGTAGTAATTGAGAGGCTTCGGTCAGATTTATTAAAAAACACATGCACGATTGAAGTGATCGGTTGCTATGTTGTATGAAAGAGCAGGGAGAAAAAAAAGCAGGTAAAATGTTTCAGAAACCTACTGCTGCAGCTGGTTTCCTTAAGTGAGTTACTATCACAATTTTTGACTCTTAACATCTTGTATTATAGCTGACAATATACAATGTAGCTACACCTGGTGTTTTTCTTTTCTCTTATATTGTTTTTTTTGCAGTCCTGCATCTCTAACTATTTAATAACTGAAAACAAAAAGCCAAAGACTTGTCTTAGATGGTGAGAACAAATATTGGTAAGGGGAAAATTTTCCCTAATCAAATAAAATTACTCTGTGCTGTCGTAGAAGCAGTGCACAGGACAACGTTATTCTTTAAAAAGAAAGAATTTGAGATGCAGTGGTGTATAGCCACGTTGGGATTCACTGATAAATCTTTAAAAAAAAAAAAGAGAAAAAAGAAATTAGGCAAATTAGGCAGAGGTTTTCTTACTAAAAAAGACAATTTCAATTAGGAGCTTGTTAGTCATATTAGACAACTTTTCTGAATATTTTTTTAATGTTTCAGTCTGAGTTACATTAGTAGTATAGAAATGTCTCCGTTCTATTCATTTCACTTTTAATTTCAGATTAAGCTGATACAAGCAATGCTTACATTTTAGTAATATACCATGTGCAGTATATTCTGATGATTTTGATTTGGTGTGTTGGTAGTGTATGTTTAAAACTCAGCTTTGAAAAGGATGGTTAAAAATACTTCTTTCAATCTTTATTTGTTTGGACTTCTGTTTTTCAATACTTTATGTCCAATTCTATTTTTCTTTGGTGTTTCTGTTTCATCTACCTATTCCAGGTATGTAGATCAACATGTTTTGTCTTAAATTTAATCACAAGTATTTTATCTAAGAGAAATGCAATTGAAATTTTACTTAAAGCCTGTAGAAACTTATGAAATGCATCAGTACACAGGTGCAAAAGGAACATACCTTCAAGGAAATCAGTTTTTTTTCTTATAAGATAAGGGATATCAGTGCAGTTTGGACAGAATTTTACTTATTAGACACACATACACAGTTATACTGTTTTACTGTACCTTTTGCAGTGGTCTGACCTAGTCAAAGTACAGCTTTATGATTTCAGGTGTTTGTGCTTTAGTTTTTGCTGGTGGACCAAATCTGACATGACACAGCTCATTCCCTTCATGAAGAACGGACGAGCTGATTTCTGAAGAGCTAGATGGCAAGAACTTAGAGTCAGGAAGAGGTTAAAATGGTGTAAAAACTTTAGAATTGTAAATAGTATTTTCCATAAGATTATATTCTTAGAGGTTTGGTGGTTTTTTTTTTTTTTTTCTATTACAGTGCTCATACCCAGGAAAGATCTGCTACAAGACAACACTCCTTACTTTGATAAACCAACAAAAAAGCATGAATCCTGAGGAATACATGCCCTTGTCCCCAGAAGGTTAATATCCCATAATGAGATCTCTGAAAACCAATAGTGGATATTTGTTTTAAAGCTAAATTTTAAAAACAGTTAAATATTGTTACCAGGAAAACAGACACTCAAAACAAGTCTCCAATTTTATTGTGTGCTGTGATACCATCGTGCAGTTCTTTTGTCGAAGATACTAATACTTTGATGGAAACTTAAGACGCACAGTTCTCTTAAAAATACTCTGCTGAATTGTGTTACTTCAGCCAGGAATGTTTTTAATTATGACAGTTCTTCAGGCAGAGATTGTTTCCTAGCAATCCAGAATTTTTCAAAACTAATTACAACTTAAATGCAGTTCTTAATCCTGGTAATATTTGTAAGTTTATTGTCAATCATATGCTGCTTTGAAGTAATGAAAAACCATGTTGTGGCACTTAGCATTAAATTTATGCTTTGCACCAGTAATGTGATTCCTGAGGTTGTCATTAATTGTACCTTAACATACTGTGATGTTTGAAAGAGTTCTCAAGGTTTATCTGAATAAATTATTCAGGTTTTACAGATGGGACAGTGTGTGTAGTGTTTTTCTTCTCCCCCACACCTTTGAACAAGCAGGAATGGCAGGGTTTGAGTTCTTAGATGACAGTGGAGCAAGAGAACCCAGCCGCGACCTAACCTAAGGATGTTGGTTTAGATCATATGGTTTATGAATTTAAGGTTTGCATTTTATCTTGTGCTTATGGAGTGACTTACTGAGGCACTTTCCAAAGAAAAGAGGCTTGTTGCTTAGTCGCAAGTGATCTGACTTGTCTAGAGTGAATTTATGGTGGGTTTATTTACTAAGCCCTTATCACTTCCATTTTTTTAAAGGAGACTTATTTGCTTCTTGAGGAATTCATCACAATGATCTGTTTGCTTCCGTTTTAATTGGAACCAGTTACAATTGCAGTGATATATAGAATCTTCTCTGTGTGAAATCGGTAACAGCCACCATACTAGGATCTAAATACCTCACTGCGGGAGTGAGGTAGCCCAGTAATACCTCTTAGTTCTATTTCAGGAGCCAGTGATTCTTTTTATTTTTAATATGCCTCCAAGATGTCGATATTGCATATCCATGTAGGTTCTGACACGGCTTCACTGACTGAGTAAAAAGAAAAACTAGTGCCTGCATCCAGTCTGTTTTCCTCACGCAGCATGTCAGTGCAGTAAGTACTCCTTTCTGTAAAACTATTGCCTCTGGCTGCCATGGGCAGGGCAGCCAGCAGCGAATACGTTGTCAGTAACCCTCTTTCAGTTGCATGGATACTCCCTGTGTTGTAGCTAGAAGGCAGCAGGCAAATTATGGGAGATAGAATGAAATGAGTGCAGTTCTTGCTATTTGTTGTGGTCTAGTGGCTCCACTACAAAACAAATGTCTCAATCTGTAGGGGATGTGCTGTTCTAGGTCTCTTGTCTTGTTTACTTCCCTAGGGACAAGGCATATTCTATGTCTGGTTTCCCATCCGTCTGCAGCCTGCTTATGTTGACATTTTTCCCCCTAAGAAGCATAAGAGAGGGGTATTCAAGGGAGAGAAAATAGAAGGTAGTTGCAGCTGTAAAGAGAAAACAAAACAGAGTGTTACTTCAAGCAAAGTGCCATAATTTCTAAGCACAAATAATTAAACAGGCGTCTGGCAAGAATGGTAAGTTATACAACCATTAAGGTATACATCCCAGGGCACGCTGTAATATGGGGGAATTAATCTCTTGTAGACTCATTGCTTTAGGCTATGGAAACAGTGAATTAGTGATTTTATCCTCCAGATCGATTTCCTAGAACTGAGGGCTGGTAGGTCTTCACTCTTTTGGTAGTGATGTAAAATAGTATTGCCTGTTACCATGCAAAAGTACTAAAAGGCTTAGTGATGTCAACAGTAGATGGCGGTCTTTTGTATGATGTTTGAGGAAATCGCAAGTGGATAAACTATTTTCATGTGACTTGTTTCAGTATCATTCTGCTGTCATGTGCTCTAGGTTTGTATTTTTAACAAGAATTAACACATTAATAGATAGTTTGTAAATGTCAACTTACAGGATCAGACTTCAGATTTGACAGGCATTTGTGTGCTTCATCTAAACTACATCTTGAATACTTGCAAGAAAAATACAGAATGAGTCATTTGAGTAATATACACAACTGCTGAAAATAAAGGACATGGTAAAAAAAAAAAAAAAAGTTGGTAGAATTTAATGGTCTTCAGAACAATTCTCCTTACACTCATGTGCAGTATATATACGATCTGTGCATTAACTTTACATGTTCCTGCTGTCCTTGTGCATTCCTGGGCAGCAAAGACAACCTGAACTTCGCAGCGCTGAGATGACGAAAATCAAGTTGATAGACAAAAGACTACTAATGTGAGGGACTAACAGGCCTATTTGTTGTTCTTGTTTTGATGTGATCTTAAATAGGAATCCAGGGGGTATGCGGACCAGGATAAACAGGAATCTAAATAAGGATTTGGGCCTAAAACTGTCTGAGTTGGTCACTGTCTGGGCCCAGCAGGTGTTTGCTTTCTGCAAATTTAACTTTCCAGCCTTGAAAGACTCTCACAAACCTGCTTAATGAACAGCTGGTAATTAAAGGGTTCTCTGTGCTAGTCGGTGGTAGTAGCTGTTCCTCCCCTTATTCCATGCTTACCTGTTCGTCCATGTTCCAGTACCCAGTCATCTCCTCAGTGTCCGTTTCCATTTTCATTTCACTCCAGGTGTGAATCTGTTCGTGATACTGCTGACTTTGTGCTCGTATATATGTATCTTTATTTTCCTTAATTAGTATCAGTAAAAAATAATGTTAAAAAGACAGGAAGTATTGTTGCATTCTTTCTGCACCGTTTGAAATGTTAGCTGAAACTGTTTAAAACATTACAGGGGCTTTCACTTAATGATTTGGGAGGGGAAGAGGTTGATTCTTTACAACAGAAACTGTAATTCAATAGGTTCACAATAACATGATTCAATCACTTTAACCTGTTTCAGGTTTACCGGAACTGCAGAATTTTAGAGCAGATGTATGTGCCTTTCTTCCAGAGTATGCATCATCAGTCTTAAAAGATAAGCCTGAAAGGTAATAGTTCTATAAACTGTAGTTTAACTATGTCTTATTTGAAAAAAAAAGTGTAGAAATCTTTTGCAGGCAGGAAATTCTGTTGAAGAGGGCTCACTGCTTTCAGATCTGCGACAGCTCAGCTGCTGCAGCCAGGGGGTCAGTACAGTCTAACCAGCGGGCGTTGCTCTCCAGAGGTACCTTTGTGACCTGTACAGATAGGCTAGCAGTGCTGCTTAGCAGGACCTGGTATTTTAAATGTGGATTTCAGGTCTACTTGAGGTAGTCACATGCTTACACAGGTTTTTTTTGCAGAACAGATGTCACCTCCGCAATTACACTTAAGAAAATTCTAAGCACTTCAGCTTTTAACATCATCTACCAGAGATGTGTCTGTCTGTTAGAGCCTTCTGCCCTGGTGTGCTCTTTCATAGAGTGTTGACTTTATGTACACTGTAGTTTTAATGAAAGCATTAAATACAGCCAAAGAATATTTCTAATTTAAATATTAAGTTTTGTTTTTGTTATAACCACCTTTCCCTCTCATTTATTTAACAGTTTCAAAATATGAGGTTTCTTCAGGGTTTTTTTTCTGCAAGCAGTAGCTTGGAATAGGGATCAAGCATGGCATTAGTACCTTTGCTATAGCCTGATGTTCATAAAACACATTTGATTGATAGATTTAATCTATGAATTGACTTTGTGTGCACGGGTAGGATTTGTGTTGAAGTCTTTATGCTCTTCAGGGCCAAATTAATCCCCTTCTCTGTTCCTGTGCACTTTGATAAAGGAAGCATTTAGTTGCTATTTTTATAGGGAGTGCTGTTGTACACCACAAAGTGACTCCACAAAGACTTGATCTGGAAGTAGCATTAAAAGTTTAAGTGGGAAAGCGGCATGTACCTTCCCCAAGGTGCCCCAAGTTCTCGGGCAGTTTTTCAGGTAATGTGGGATCAACAAAGCTGTGGCAACTTCAGTGACTAAATCTAGCATTGGCATTTATTCTTTTTCTTAGAGGTCATGCCAGCTGGAGGATCTGAACCTGTCTGAATGCTGCATAGCATCATCAGTCCCATCTGTATCATACTGGGCCTGTAAATAAAGTAATTTAACTTCAAGTACTGGCAGTTCTTTACACTTCCTTTACAAAAGGGAAAAAATATTGACAATTGAAAACTAAAAATAAAGGCTGAGCCACTTACAGGAAGAGCTGAGTCCTAGTACTTCCCTGCCTTAGATAACTCTTTCCAAAGTACTTGAAATAATTTAATCCTAAACTCTGGAGTTCAGTGGGCTGTCAAATCTTTGATCTTTAGCTTTATGGGAAATTAATTTCTTAACACAAAGCAAAAATTTCAATGTGAATTCAGTATTAAGGCTGGTATTTTACAGCTACAATGGTTTGATATTTTGATAACTCTAGTAGAAATCCAGCCATGTTTGAGGGTAAAGTGTATATTGCTTGTATGGGCTAAATCTGTGGTCTAGATATCCAGATCTCTAATTCTGTTGAAAGACTTCACTAGTGAAGCTTTTATGATAGCTTTATTCAGTTTTTTAAGACTTTAGTTTTCTTGTGACATTTTTTCTCTGTCAGCAGGAATAAATCTGAAGAGAGGAAGAGAGAGGAAGGGCACATCTTTATACTTTGATAAATAGCAATAAGTTTAAATAATTTGCTCTTTTTATAAGCAAATATTTCCGTTCAGTTAGCACTTCAATAATCTGGTTTGCATCAGATGGAGGAGTAAAAGCATCTACTCTTCACATTATGCTTTCCTTTTTCTCAGAGCATGTGGTTCAGCTGTCCATCTCATCTACCCGAAAGGCTATGGCTTGATTCCAGGATTAGTCAGGATTAAATACACAGCCAGTGAAACTGCTGTAGAAGTAGTAGAAGCTGGTAGGGTGGATGGCGTTCTCTCATTAGGCCACAAAAATGGGAAGAGTTCTACTGCTTCACCTGCTGCTGCAGTACTAGCAGCCGTGTTCTGCGAGGTCAGTGGCTGTGTGTGAAGGTTGATTCAGCTGGCCCCGAACTGCCTTTTCAACCTGAAAGACATCTCCGTAGCTGAGCATGATAATTTTGTCATTCTGCTCTCTGGGCAGTAGGCCTGTGGTAGTGAAAACAAGTAAGTGGTGACCTGTACAATAGTCTGCACTTCTCCCAGTCAGTTTGTAAAGGAAAAAATTAAAATATCATTGCAATGCTTCCTTTTGTTTCTAAGTGTGTATTTAAGATAAAAATCTTTAGTCTGTTTGTGTCCACCTGCAGATGAGCCAGCACTGATGTTTCTGTGTAGATCTTTATCAGCCCATTCATACATTTTCTGTTTGGGAGGCCTGCTATGGCTGCTATCCTCTGGTTTAGATTTCCTCCTGACACTTGCAGAGGTACAGTTTTAAGTCAGTTTCTTAGAGGATTTTTGGATACTCAGCTCAAACTCTGCCCATGAAAAACAAGAAGGAACAAACCTGCACTTTTCACAGCTGTGTCTACCTGTGTCACAACACAGAGTATGGCTTTCAGGCTGTAACTCCTTCAGACGTGATTTAAAGGCTACATATATAGTAAACTTTCTGTAGCAGTTTGGCCGACATGTTAATACTGGATCAGCAGGGAAGAGATCTCCTATATAACAACACAGTACTGAAAAAGGGAGTACTGAGAAGGAATTCTTACCTAGCTGGAAATAGTCCCTGAAGAAATTCCTTCCCTTTAATGTTAAGAACATGCCAGATTTTTTTTGGTCACTAGTATTTAATTATGCATGTGGTTTCCTCAGTAAATTTCCTCTGAACACGCTTTGTGGAAGTACAAGCAGACAAATGGTCTCGGTGGACCCTGCAGTGTTGTCCAATAGTAGCTGAGGTGAGGCCGGATCCTGTCAAACCAATAAATGAAATGCGAAATGAATGATCATACGAATGAGGATGACAGCATTAAAATTCATAGAAGGAAGAGCAAATGGAATAAAGGAATATTAAAGACAACTTTGCACTAGTGAAAAAAAAAGTCAGTGTACTAAATGGTTCTTGAAACCATTTTCCACTATAAGTAAATGTCAAGATTTTCATTGTTTAATTACAGTCTGCAGTGCAGACTGGAGGTGAAAGGAAGACTGATTATATGTAGACTGAAGAGGAACAGAGGTTTAAATAGAGAAAAAATAAAGGCAAATAATTTATTTAATTTGCACTTGATTATGCTTCATTGCAATCATAATTAGGACTGCAGCTTGTGCAGAAAGTAAATTCTTTGAACAGAAAGATTTAGGGTCCATTATCTGTTTTGCAGTCATTTTTCTGTATAATTTTGCATAAGTTTTTGCTTTATTTCAGTTGCTTTCAGTAGTACTTAAATAAGTACTCAGCTGCAATGACTTGCAAAGACTTCCATCTGCATTTTTATTCCTTTGGAGAATGAAGGGAGAGAATTTCCCCTGCAAGGGAACCCTTAAATGTTATAATGAGGAGGATCATGTAAGAACTTCAAATGTACCCATATTACTTTCTGGTAACATTGTAGATACGCGCGCATTAGGTAGTAAGCTCACAGCTTCTTGCAGTTGCATCAAAATATGGAATTACACAGGTTATAAGCATGTTAGGTATGAGAAAATGAAAAATGGCAACTTTATGTCAGACTAACAATACAAATACTTTTTAAAAAAGAAAAGAAAAAAGGACTCTAGAAATTGTGAGGTTCATATTGCAATACCTCTAATGTGTGTTTAGAGAAGAAGCCATTGAGAAAGGCCTCAGTCAGTCAGAACTGTGGCAGTTATGCTCCTCAGTACTGCTTTGCTTTAGGTACTGTGTGAAAGACAAAATTCAGGGGATTTATGACTCCAAGGACGAAAGACCTGGGACAGAGTTGTAAAGGGGGCATCGCCTGCTTTTGTCAGGTGGGAAATGTACGCTATGATGCACCAGTTACATCAAATGACGAATCACATTTCACAGCATGCTGTTTGATGTCCCATTCCCCTACAACAGATTTGTAGTTTGAAATTCTGCTTTAAGATGCATGTTGGGATTTCTTTCACTATTTTTTAAACCACATTTCAATGAAGGTTTGAAACTACAAACACTTAAAATGGAGAAAAAGCATGCAAATGGTGGCACGTGCATTCCATTATCATTTCAGGGGAGAAGACCACAAATGCACAAGAGAAAAGGGATGCAAAAAAAAAAACCCACAAAACCAGGGAACAAAGTACACAACATTGTTTCTGTGATCAAAACATCCAGGAAAGCTTGCTGCAGATTTCATCACCTTGATCTTGTACAGTTCCATTTATTTAAAATATAATTTTCTAGCAGATGAAATAGTTACCTAAGTAATTTATTTGAATATACAGTAACTCAAACCACAGAAGTTCAGTTAGGTGATCTCTCAGGGATTTCTCCTAAGTGCCATTTCCTCTACTCCAGGTCAAAGAAAGAAAATAAATAGGGACAGCTGAAGTTGTAAAGAAACAAAAAAGCACAAAAGCATCTGAACTGAACTGCTTGTAGCCTCTGGCATGGTTTTGAAACTAAAATCCCATTGAATCCTAGAAAAACAACCTCTGTGGAAGTAATGGGACTCTGTAAATTTCATCAAGAAGAAAAGAAGTATTAAGAATTTTGTTATCTTATGAATTATTTAGAGGAATGTTTTGTATTTGCAAATCAATAACGGTTACTGAACAGAGGTGCAAAAAGCTACTATAATGTTTATTAAAACAGATCAAGAATGTTTTATATCCATTCCAGTGTGAAGTTAGGAATAAACTAAGATTAGCTAAACATTAATTTCCAAGGAAGTATCCATATACATAAGGAAATGAAGAGGAATGAGCTGTACTTCTGGCTGGTGTAAAATAGCATACTTTTGCAATATAACTATGCTTCAAATGTATGCCCTCAGAAGGTAAGGTAAGGCTGGGATGGTTTGACATCGTGTAACTGAGGCTAAGAGGAACTGGGGAGAATATGGGCTGAATGTCAAGAAAAGCCTAAAGCGCAGCTCTCACTGGTGCCAATTAGACTCTGCTCAGTATCTTCTTTTAGTGAAGTATTGCCTCCTGGAAAGTGGGCACCTTTTTTGTTAGGATGTTTGAAGTCTCACCTACCACAATACTAAAGCATATGCAGTGGACACATTAGAATGAGTAGGAATGAGGACACTCAGCGGGCTGCTGGGAAAATAATGACTTGCACCAGCTATATTATATATATGTTAAAGTAATTTAGAAGCAATGTGCTCAAACACACTGAAGGCAGCAGCAGCTGAAAGGGAATGAGATTCTTACGCCTCCACCATTTCTTACCAGAAAATTAGGAGACAAGGAGAGAGACAGTGCAAAAAAAGATGTGCTGCACTTGGTTCGGTGGGAGTATACCCCTCTGTAATACCCCTCTGTAGCTCATGGTCTGTACAGCAGGAATTCTTCCTACTAGGTGACTTAAGATGAAAATTGCATGAGCCGGTAGTCTTTTTTTGTCTTAATAGTTTATGTATGAACATTGCACATTTGACTTCTCCTACCCGTGCCCTTCAGGAACTCTGTGCAGAACCAATTTCACAGATGTTGTCAAGTACTAACTGTTAACACTGTATTAGCATGGGTTATTTAATTCTTACCCAGCAGATGGATTCTGAATATTCTACCCCTTAAAGAAATCAGCTAGAGATCATTTGCAGGGACTCTGCTGATATTTCCACCAAGTTATATGTGAGGAAACTCAATCCCACTTGAATCATTCGAAACACTCCACATGTTGCGAGTTCTTTTAACAGCTGTTTTGAGTGGGTTTTGTGTAAGTCTGAAGTTCTGGTTCTGCTTACCTATGTACTGTTGGCCCGCAGCAAACTCTGACTTGGGTACAATAATCACAGCAGTCTTAGCCTACACACAGAAAAACGCCTTTTTTCTCTATCTTTTCTTTCTATTGGTCACCATCTGTCTTGGTCTTCTTTGCTCAAGACTTTTGTCATTCTCTTGCTGTCTGGGAACCAAAATGCTCCTTTTTCATCAGTATATGGGGACTGATGCTAACCATGTGCCAAATATCTCAGGTGAGTTTTTTTGAGAGGTTGATGTTTTTTTCTGCCCCTGCTGAGCTGTGAGAAGAGTTAACAGCAGCCTGCTCTGTGCCAGATAGCTGTATATGCAACATGTAAATCATTGTGGATATCCTGAGTCCATTAAAACCAGAAAGGCTAGTGCTTCTTGTTGCCTTATCTTCAGCCATCAGTCTCACAACAAGGAAGTACAAAGGCGCTGTATGGAACTACAGCTTTAAAACCCAGGTGTGCGTAGCCTTCACCCACACCATTACTGCTGCAGCAATGGCAGTGGACTTTCAGTAAGGAGTGTCTTACCTCCCTAAAGCATGACTTTATATGAAAATTCCAGCTAAGGCACAGAATTTGATCAGGTCAGTATTTGATCAAATACACCTTTCTGCTTATATGAACAGCCCAATTAAATGCAGTGCTTAAATGCTTGCAGAACTGGCAGCATGTTTTGTAATGACAGTTTGCCAAGGAAATAAGGAACTTGGGAGTAAATCTTTCCTGTGTTGTGCGCAGAAGCAATCTCATTGAATTCACCTTGGTGCGTACAGCAGGCAGGATGTGGCATAATCTTCAAAGTGTGCCAAGCTCTTCTTTGCACAGGGTGCCTCTGGGTAAGTAGTAGCCTAAAAGCAATACAGAAATCAACAGAAAGGATGTATAACCACTCATTTAATTTCTCGAGCCATTTTAAATTTTTACCCTGGAGAATACCTTTATAGATCTTCACCATGGTGATTGATTTCTTTTCATAGAAAGTAGCTTTGTGGCTGATATCTTGTGTGTTCTATCTCTACTGACAACGTGGCTGTTATCTAAGAAGTGTATCTAGGGCAGTTAAATATATATATATTTATATGTATCTGTAGAACGGTGACAGTCCAAAAAGATATGCTCACAGAATCAGCTGTAGAGAGCACCAGCAAAGCTTTCATCAGTCCTTCTACCATAATCTGCACATGCAGATGGAGCATCTGCAGATGGTATGGAGCAACAAAATTGTCAAAGAAACTCAACAAGGTTTACTGACTGGTTGCACAGCTGTGCAGCTGTGAACAGGCTGCTTCAAAAAGCCAAGTTCCACACTGCGTCAAATGTTTTAACTTCCTTGGTTTGTAATGCTCATCTTTGTGCCTTCACATATGGGACATTAATGCTTTAACAGGTGTGACCTGACTTAAGGAATAATTTCATAGAATCATAGAATCGTTAGAGTTGGAAGGGACCTTAAGGATCATCTAGCTCCAACCCCATTGCCGTGGGCAGGGACACCTCCCACTAGACCAGGTTGCTCAAAGCCCAATCCAGCCTGGCCTTGAACACTTCCAGGATGGGGCATCCACAGCTTCCCTGGGCAACCTGTGCCAGTGCCTCACCACCCTCACAGTGAAAAATTTCTTCATAATATCTAATCTAAATCTCCCCTCTTTCAGTTTAAAACCTACAAAGTTTAAATCTAAATCTACCTATCTTTTCAGTTTAAAACCAAAGGGTTTAAAACCCTTGTCCTATCACCACACTCCCTGATAAAGAGTCCCTCCCCATCTTCCCTGTAGACCCGCTACAGGTACTGGAAAGCCACTATAAGGTCTCCCCGGAGCCTTCTCTTCTCCAGGCAGAACACCCCCAACTCTCTCAGCCTGTTGTCATAGGAGAGGTGCTCCATCCCTTGGATCATCTTTGTGGCCCTCCTCTGGACCTGCTCCAACAGGTCCATGTCCTTGTTACGTTGCCAGCCCCAGAGCTGGGGACAGTACTCCAGGTGGGGTCTCACGAGAGCGGAGTAGAGGGGCAGAATCACCTCCCTCGACCTGCTGGCCACGCTTCTTTTGATGCAGCCCAGGATGCGATTGGCTTTCTGGGCTGCAAGCACACATTGCCGGCTCATGTTGAGCCTTTCATCAACCAACATGCCCAAGTCCTTCTCCTCAGGGCTGCTCTCAATCTATTTGCCACCCAGCCTGTATTTGTGCTTGAGATTGCCATGACCCTCATGCAGGACCTTGTACTTGGCGTTGTTGAACTTCATGAGGTTGTCACAGGCCTGCCTCTCAAGCCCACCCAGGTCCCTCTGGATGGCATCCGTTTCCTCCAGCATGTCAACCGTGCCATACAGCTTGGTGTCGTCGGCAAACCTGCTGAGGGTGCACTCAATCCCACTGTCCATGTTGCCAGCAAAATTGTCAAACAGCGCCAGTCCCAGTACTGCCCCCTGAGGAATGCCACTTGTTGCTGGTCACCACTTGGACACTGAGCCATTGACTTCAACTCTTTGAGTGCAGCCATTGGAACAATGTGTTTTGATTTTTTGAACAGTACATTTGACATAGTAAAGTATTCTAGTTTTCCATCCATCTGTGTACCTAAACATCGTCAGATAACGTTAGATGAACAGAAACATATCAGACACAAACACCAACACAGAGGTGTCTTATGGCTTTGGTCTATGCTCTGGGCTAGTTTGTTGTATGTAATAACGTATCCTTGCAGGAAAGACAGGAAAACTAGAGATGTGAATGGAGAATTGATCCTTGGCATTCTAACTAAAAACCTGATTCCGTATTTTAGAATTGCTTTCTCAGAGCTCCACATGGCAGACAGTATTCTGGCCAATTTCCAGCAGATCTTAAGGAGCCCGATCTCCTGTCCAATGGATGAAACCGGGTGAGGATAGGTCCTGCAAGCGGGGCAGTCCCTGGGACACTGCTCAGAGAAGTGCATGGCATGGGAGTGGGGAGGACTAGTTGTGCCCTTGCTCAGCCCACAGCTGCTATTATTGGCATTTAGGAGTGCGTTTGCAGGAATTGGCAGTGCTGCACTTTCCAGTGTCCTAACCTCCTTGCACAGTCATCCTCAGCCCACACACGAGTCACAGTTTCAGTATGCCAAATATTTGTGCTGCCTTGATAGCCTCTCCCATAATCTAACAGGCAGGACTGGATCCTCCCAACATCATTGAGCACCTTGGTCATTAGAGCATGGTAGAGGCAAGGGGGCTGCAGGCTGGTCCCTAGCCGTTGGACAGGGTTGGTTAGCAATGACCAGCCCTCTGCATGTCAGTTCTCAGTGTCTGAGCACGTGCAGAGGGAGAGAAGTACTAGGGAAGTCATGGGAGATGGCAGGGGGTTTGTGGCGACAGACATCGGCCCAAGATGAAGAGCTGGGTAAAGCAAAATTGCAGAGGATTTCTGAAAAGACCAAAATGCTTCTCAAGAGCTCCCTCCAGACCCCTGAAAATCCACAGTGGTTTTGTAATTCCCTTCAGTGGCAGAAGAGCTTTCTGCTTGGATTTTCTTTGTCAGTTAAGCCAGGTGAGTGCAGCAACCTGGGGATCAGTTAGGAAAAGAGGACTATGTGATGATACTGACCACAGAAACTCTTCGTTTTTTCTTTTCTCCTTTAGCCAAGGAAATTGGTGTGATGCAACAGCCTCTGGGTCCATGCAGTCCCCTCTCATTGCACAATCTATCAGCAGGTACTGCCCATAGCTGGACTCTTTGCAAGCCACATGCAACTCAGGAATCCTAGATTTGCCCCTGCTGTTGCATTAGGTATTGGCTAGTATTTGTTTTAAATTACAAATGCTGTATAATTATGCAGATTATTATGTTTGTATTTTGAAGCCAGCGTACAGGCTGAGGACTAGGTGCAGTCATTTCCCTGAAGATTTCTTCATTATTCACAGAACCACAGAATGGTCAGGGTTGGAAAGGACCTCTGGATTCCTTCCTGATAGGGACAGTACTCCAGGCTAGAAACTATTTTACAGAAGGGGACATGGCTCTTTTTTTTTAATTTTCAGGATTTTTGTGCTGGAGGCAAACTGCCAAAAAGGTTGACTGTATTATACTTTGAATGTCAGTACCAATAAATTAAAGCAAAAGAAAATGTGTGTCTGTTAGTCTTAATGCATGTCACAGTTGCAAAACTAGATAAATTGGGTACTTCAAAGGATGATTTTTATCCTAGTCTCAGTTTGGTAGGCCAGGTGCTGAAGGCAGAGCTATAGTTACTAAGTGGACAAAGTAACAAGAAATTGTGTGTAAGGTCTCAAAAATGTTGAATTTCATTACTCAGTGATATTTGACTGCTTCTTCATTGTCTCCAGATGGATTAATTTAGTGGTTCAGACCAAACTTTGCAAAGCCAAAAGCTGCTGTGTAAATTAATAATTATTAAAATTATTTACCATTTTTAACAGTAGTTAATGCCAGCAAATGCCAGGGGATTAGGCCTTAAAATGCAAAGAAGAGATTATAAATTAGTTTAAAGTATAACGCAACAAAGGGTGAAGTGGAGCTGGGTGCAACAAAAACTTGACCTACCTGCTCCGTCTAACACCAGAAGGTTTTATTTTAGGACATATTTGTATATTTTAACAGAGACACATAAACTGACATTGAGGTATGAAATAGAAACAGGAACTAAGGAGAGATTTTCGTGAAGAAAAAACCCAGAGACAGTCAGAAAGAGACTGAGGGCAGCTGCAGAAGAGAAAACCATGACGTGAGCATAGCAGCCCAGCAGCATGAAGGGTGAGATGCAGCAGAGGCTGAATTCCTGGAGAGGAGCTGGCTTGCACTTGACTGGGAGGTCAGAACACCACCCTTGAGCTAAATGTAACAAAAAGTCGACAAGGTCAGGTTTATAGCCAAGGAGAACAGTTTTAAGATCTGCTTTGTAGATTAAATGGCAGTGGGAAGCCAAAGGGAAAAAAGTTTCAGTGATCGTGTTAGTGGATTGTGGGAATTTACACTCACAGTTTCATTACCAGAACAGCAGGAAGAGAGCAGGTCTTAAAATCTTTTATAGAAAAAATATTTTGTAGAAAAACAATTTGTTATTTCTTCGTATTCTCCTTATGGCAATGGGTAAGTGTTTAGGATAAAATCTCTCTGGCCATGCTAGTGTAGAAATACTGGTTGTGACATAGAACTGTTTTGAATATAAAACAGGAAATTAATCTCTGATTGAGATCTGTTTCTTATCACTTTTGTCCTACTTTGAAGTTCTTATATCCAAAGTATTTTCCCTGCAAGCACAAAATTGTTTTCACAGTAATAACTCCCCTCCCTTCCTCCCTTCTTGAAATTAGTTTGGTTCTTTTGCATATACTGTCAAGAAAATGTCTGGAGCTGTGGCGGGAGTGAGGTGTCCAGGGGTCTGGAGGGTCCCTCTGTGTGGCAGCATGAGAGCACCAGGGAGTGAAATGAAACCTGCCCGCACTGCCTGGTCCAGAATGAGGGAGACATCAGATGCCACTGAGCTGCCAGATGTCTGGCCAAGTGGGGAGATGAATGTTGCTGTGTATCCACAGCACATGAATGGCCCATGCATTAGTGGCAGCTAAGGGTAAAACGTAGACTCTATCAGCAGAAAGGGCTAGAGCAGGTTACAGTTCCCAAAGGCAGAGGAAGCAGAATTGCTAGCCAGAGAGCCACAGTCAGGTTGTGCTGTCTGGGTGACTCCACAGTTACATGCATTTCAGAGCAACTCTATGTCTCTCTTGTCTTCTGCATTTAGCTGCAGGAACGGGACCACTATAAAACCTAGGAGTGATGGGAGTGTATTTGCATCCACACCACACAAGCAGCGGGGTGATGAACGTGCACTTAATACAGTGGCTGTTCAGAATAACAAGAGATTGCTCTGTTAATTGCCAGAGTACCCTGCACAATGTCAGGACAAAGGCGTGGTGTAGGAGTAGGTCTGTGGAAGAAGTGAATGTGAGTGAGCAGCAGCTGTGCACATAACCACAACACACAAGAGGACACTTCTTAAACTGGAACAGAACATGAGTAACCAAACAAACGGAACAGCACCTGCTCACAGCTGGCCACAAGCAAATCTGTGAAAGTGAACTAGGAGAAAGAAAATGGTTATGGTGGCATTACAGAGTTTCCTTAGGAGGAGGTATCTCCTCCTTATTATAGGAATCAAGAGCTTGGCCCTCAGAGGGACAGGGGACCTATTTAAACCCCCTGTTTTTCAATATGCATTCCAGGACCTGCTTGTGCACCTGGATGGTCTGCTGTGCACAGGTGATGTGGAGATGTATCGGCAGAGGCAGTTCTTATCTCTCATCTTTAAATTAATTTGCCCATAAAGAGGAGGCTGCATGAAATGATGTGGTTTTTTCCACTGTTTTGGTGAGAAGAAAACACCTGACTTTGCCTCTTTACGCGGCCTTCCCCTGACACATCAGCAGACTTAAGACCCGGATGAAAGGTTTGGAGGAAAGGCAAAGGCCTGGGACTTGGGGTAATGTTGTGGAGGTCAAGTCCTTTTTCAGTGTGTATCTGAGATGGATGTAACAATACTGGTGGGGGAGAAATGCCCTGCTCGTGCTTCTCATTAGGCTTCAGTGCTTGAGGCCACGTCCCTGTTATTTTTGTCCATTTTTGTACAAAGAATTGTGCCTTGTCTTATTCCTCTTGTAATGCCCAGTTTTAGTACCCTTCTCCCTTACATGAGGAGACTGGTTACCTATGTATGTGATTTGCATGTGTGTATATGTACTCACAAATACATCTTATCCATAAAAAGCCTTGACAACAGCCGTATTGTCATCTTGTCATATATTAGGCTTGATAAGGTTACTTTCAAGGGCTTTTTACAGTGAAGCAGTAGCATTTTTAGGGCTTTATATCTGGAATAGCAAATCTAGGAGCTGAAGAATACATCTGTGGGGACCCAATACTGTTCTAATTTTTCTGCTCATCACAGAAGGAATTTTTGTTAGAAATCACTCATTAAACTTGATTCAGTGAGATATGGTGCATTATTACAATTCTCTGGTGAATTACATACATCCCCACAGTGCTACAAAATAAATATTTCACATGGAAAATACTTTCTGAGCAATAATCATTTGGCAGACCTGCATTACAATAGCAATGATTATAAGAAAAATTTGATGATGCAAGTTTATAAATCACTTTAATAGTTGTTGGATGTGCTGCTTGATGTTGTATGTTTCTACGACATAGACATAAAGAAAAAACACAGCATGTTTGCATTTAGTTTGTCCTAGAAGAAGCTCTGAAAGTTATGGTTATGTTGTTAATAAAATGCATAGATTACGGTACATGCTCTGTGTGTGCTTGTTTATTCATATAAAGGTAATTCTTGAGTGTGTTGAGCCATCAAGTGAGACTTAGAGGAGCTGATCACAAAATAATAGCTCGTGAAGCTCTTTCCCCCTGTACTCGGCACTGGGGAGACCTCACCTTGAGTACTGTGTTCAGTTTTGGGCCCCTCACTACAAGAAGGACATTGAGGTGTTGGAGCGTGTCCAGAGAAGGGCAACGAAGCTGGTAAGGGGTCTGGAGGACAAATCTTATGAGGAACGACTGAGGGAACTGGGGTTGTTTAGCCTGGAGAAGAAGAGGCTCTCTACAACTACCTGAAAGGAGGTTGTAGAGAGGTGGGGGCTGACCTCTTCTCCCTAGTGACAAGTGATAGAACGAAAGGAAAGGGGTTCAAGTTACGCCAGGCGAGGTTTAGATTGCATATTAGGAAATTTTTTTTCACTGAAAGGGTTATCAAACATTGGAATAGGCTGCCCAGGGAGGTGGTGGTCTCACCGTCCCTGGAGGTGTTTAAAAGAAGGGTAGATGTGGTACTTGGGGACATGGTTTAGAAGTGGTTTTGTCAGGTTAGGTGAATGGTTGGACTTGATGGTCTTAAAGGTTCCCTCCAACCTCAACAATTCTATGATTCTATGACACTGTGTAGCTGTGCTTGTGAGTGTGGAGAACAACTCAGGGTCTGAACTGTGTCTCCATGGGCTTCTTGCTCCACAATACAAGCTAGCCCCTAACTCAGCTGTGTAGGGCTAGTGCCCTTGGTGGGGCATAAGGACAGATTGAAAGGCTTCCTGTTGCTATATGCAGATTTCTCATGTAAGAGTAATGTTTGTGCTCGAAGCTGGCTTAATCAGATACTGACACTATCAGGCTATGTTTGACAAAAATACATTTTGACAAACATAATGCTAATGGAAGTTATACAAGGGAACACTGAAGACATAAGATCAGGTGGCTCTGGCAGAGCAAAGCATGTGTTCAAGACACTTCTTCAGCATAATATCATTGTTGGGTTAAGCTCCTCCGAGACAGAGTTGCTACTGAAAAGGGTGATTATGCCTTGCTCCCAGGTACATGTTCTTGCTGCCTCTTTTGTGTCAAAACTAGGGATTGCTTGGCAAGTCAGATCAGCTTGTTGATGTGGTTGAAAACTGTGCCTTCAAGAAAGACATATTGGCCTTCAGTAAGATCAAACAGCTGACATGTCTCACAGCTGAGGGATCGCTACAACCAGTGCAAATGCATGGCAAGCTTGAGCAGCTGGATGGCACAGGAGGAGGAGGACTGCTTCTTTTAACAGCAACATGGCCTAAGATCCACTCAGGGTGACACTGAAGCCATACCCTCACTTAGGATCTCCCCTTGGTTCAGCTCAGTGCTGATCTTGTCTCTCAGGGGCATAACAGAGCTCCTGGCAAAAACAGGTCCTGACCTGTCTCAGGAGGAGTCTCTCTTTTAGGACGCAAAAGTCTTAAGAAGTCACAGGTACAATTTATGCCTCTGCATTCCCTAAGTGAATTGGATGTCACTCTTACTAATTGAGTCCTTGTTTTTCCTTTCACCTACAGCTGGGGCCATTTGCAGGCCGGCTTCAAGTCCTCTGAAGGTACTAGTACTCTTTACGGAAATTTGTGCTAAACTGGTACAGCTACAGAGTTAAATCCTCACTTTTGAGGAAAAATAAATAGGGGAAAATAAACGAACACTAGATCTACTCCCTCCCAGCAGCCTTTACAGCCATTTAAAATTATCTAAGCACCTACTTTTGTGGGGCTGGTGTCTTGCTTTCTGACTTCTGCCTGCCTGGTCCCAGAGAGTTACTATGGACAACTATCACGTAAAGATTTCTTTGCTTACCCTGTGGTGAAGAGAGCAGCATCAGACAAAAATAACTCTGTCTCTGCCTTGGTTTCTCTTTGTTCACTATAGCTGAGCTTGTAGAAAACATTAAGGTTTATATTATTAGCTGAAACACCTTGGGAAAGAAAGGATTTCATGGCCTTCTAAAAGCTGTACTCAGAATAGTTGTCAGAAGTAAACTGATTCATAATCAATATTGCCAGAAAGGGATGCTTGACGCAAAGGAAGTATGTGGGCAGAGGAGTGAAATATGCCCATTAAAGGAAGTAATAGCAG
This sequence comes from Pluvialis apricaria, assembly GCA_017639485.1. Taxonomy (NCBI): domain Eukaryota; kingdom Metazoa; phylum Chordata; class Aves; order Charadriiformes; family Charadriidae; genus Pluvialis; species Pluvialis apricaria. The sequence goes on along the minus strand of CM030044.1, from coordinate 50,855,073 downwards.
CCTCCATATACAGAAGCGGGTGGTAATAAATGCCAATAAAATAAAATTTATATAGATGATGAAAATGAAATACATGATTCTGGTGACTGATACGTGATTCTTTTTCTTTTCCTTATTACCTCCCTTCCCTGCCATAAGGTACCTAACACAAGACCTAGATTGTATGGTGGAAATGTTCCAGCTGTTGTCACTTGAGAAAAGACTAGAGGCATCTCCACAGAAGGACAAAGCCATGGCACTGCTGAATGTTGTATCCCCTATATTTTTCATGTCTAATTTAGCAGTGGAATTGAGTTTGTACCGTCAGCTTTCTCTTCAGCACTTGAGATGAGATATGTGCTAAGGAGTGGGGCTTACAAAGGCCGTCATTAGGAAGTTCTCACTATGGAACTATGTAAGTGACAAACGGGAAAAAACAAGTACCAAGGATAGTCTGTTCCTTTCAGGTAGGTAGCTTTCTGTCTTGCACTGGACCTCTAAGGAAATATCTGCCTTTCCTGACCCCTTTTCATAAAACAGTCCTGATGTAAATAAACATTGTTTTTTTTATTTTAAAAAATTGGTGAAATTTAAAAGTATCCTTTGTTCAGCCAGCTGTTACCCCCTAGTGTTATAGCACAATGGTATAATACAGCACATAAACAACTGAAACCCATCCTCTGCTAGTGTCAGGAAGAGTGGCAGGGCTTTAGCAGAAGCATGGGAACTGAAACATCAGTTGGATGGCTCTTGGGAGAGAGGTTGGGGAGGGAAAGGTCAAGGAAGGAAAAGAGGAGTGCGTCAAGGAAGCCAGGGGGACAGGGGAGATTGGCAGAGAGGCAAGTATCTCTTCTCAGCATCAGTCTCCACTTTTAATCCTAAACTTTCCCCAACCCTCCATATGTTTCTCAACTCCAGAAAATCTTCAAATCAAGAGTCAAATTGCATATGTCCTAAAAATTGTGTTCATTTTCAAGATGCACCAAAAATGAGCCTAAGAGAATTTTAATAGATTAAATCCCTGGCAGAAAAAAAAAATAACATTGCTTATATTTTTACTTTGTGGTTTTAAACTGTTCTCTGCCAGGTTCGTATATGACATCTGCTGACAAAATTATCTTTTGAATGACCCCCAGATCTATAAACCTACAAAGCAAGTTCTGCAATAAAGTGACTGTAGGCCTCCACTAGTATAAACATGCAAAGCAGTCATGGCCAGCCAGCTGCATAGTCCCCAAGGTCAGACCAGAGCTGTGTCCGTCCCTCACACTGTGCCGAGTTCATCGAGGCCTGGGCAGTAACACCTGGCTCTTGTGCGATATTCTGTCCTCACGAATTGCAAACGTACTTCGAAAAATGTTAGTCAGTGATCTTGGAAAGTATTGACATTCTTATTTTACAGGTGGAGAAATAGATGCAGAGAGATTAAGTGGTTTATCAAAAGTCTTAAAGGAAGTAGGTGGCAGAGCTGAGAGTGTAGTTCAAGAAGACTAAGTCTCGTGACCTTGATCTAAGTGACACTTTCTTTGGAGGGCATCTCATTATTCACATGTGATTTTTTGTATCATGGAAATACTTAATTCCAATTATGGTAAAAAACTATAAGAAATGGTCAATTATGAGAATAAGGCCAAAATCATTAATAAAATAGAGGATGATGTTTACTGCTGAGAGGAGTATAATGTTGATTAAGTTGGGAGCATGAACACTATTAGTTCTGACTTCTGCAAACAGACTTTGTTAAAATGGCAGTTGGCACAAGGGATCCTCTGCTGCATTTCCAGATATGGGCTTAGTTTCCCCAGGGCTGTCTTGCATGCATTCGTGTTTTAAACCATATAAACTATGACTTCCTGAAAATAAAAATAGCTTAGTTAAACTTAGACTTTCAATAAACTACGTCAGATTACATGAGGCAGGAAAAGTATTTCTTTGCATAATAAAAGATTCTGGCTAGTAACAAGACATTTTGAGACTTTAAAACATATGTAACATCCTGAGCTTCCTCTCGTTTAACTCAGTTTAACTCGAAGTGGAATGAATGCTACTTCTCTCCACACTTAACTTTCCTCTCACACTGAAGCTTTTAACAACAATAAAACCCTAAAGCCTACATTTGAATTCTTCTATCAGACAGAGAAGTGAAACAACGTAGAGCTTTTTGCCCAAGGTAGGCATCTATTCTCTTATTAAAGTTCCTCTAAAACTGTTAAGCTTAATCTAGCTTCCACTGAAGTCAGTGGGAATTTTTAAATTGATTTCACTGGGAACAGAAGTAGGCCTCTAGGATATGTCCTGGCATATTTTTTTTTTTTGGTCAGATTATGTCTTCGTAAATACCTCTGCATTCTTGAGGAAGTGGCATGGGAGATAGGTAAAGAGTTTCACTTCCCAGGAAATCTCTTATTTTTTTCCAAATCTAGAATGGGTTGGGGAAAAAACCTGGAAGACCACACCAGATATGTCTTATGACTCAAATGAGTTAGTACTTTTTTTTGTTTAAACCCCCATTGATATATGACTACGTATGAGACCCAGTTTTCCACTGCAAATATCTCACAGATAAAGCATCTTGCAATACCAATCTGTAAACTTTTGCTAGAGGCTACCAAAACTTTTGTCAAAAATTTCCAAGCAAGCCTGAGTGGTGGGAATCTGCTGGTGCAACATTATGGGGAAAGCTCTAACAGCTACGTGGAACAGGTTTGAGCAGCACTGGTTGCCAGCAGCATGTATTCACTGTTGTTCACACTTGTTCTCAACATTACTGAAGTTGCCCTGACACTGGCAAAGTGTAGGTTAAAAAATATCTTTAAGCAAAAGCTGAGTGCTTGAGTGGATTTAAATTGTTTTTAAATGTGATCCCACGTTGCATGGGTATATTGTGCTAGCTATTTTCCAGCAAGATTTTGCTTTAAGCCCAGCTCTGGCTATCAGCGCTTGGAGTGCCTGAGGGACAAGGCCTCAAAATAGAACTACTATATATAACCAGATGGTGACAAAACTGTAAAGATTTGGGGGAGTCGTGAAGCAGAAGTTGTTCCCAGTTCTCCACATGCCAAAGCAAGTCCCTTGCTTTTGGTGTCCTACAGACCCTCTTCTGCCCGATAAAGTGACCGAAATAAAGCCCATAACAACAGCCTGTGTGATACACTGGTGTTACTCCCTGTTTCTAATTCCCCGCTCCCTGGATAGGGCAATGCAGTGTGTTAACAACCAGGACATCTCAGCTGGTTCTGGTTTTATCACGCAGGTAGGCTGCGTATGGTCTCAGTGAAACAAGTGGTGGTTAACCTGCTTCCAAATGTGTATTTGGACCAACAGGGCTAAAAATACAGAAACCAGAAGGGAAGCAATCACGTGGTGGACACAAAGCACCAAAGTACATACTGACTTCTCAAAATTACACATCCTTATATCCTCCAGGGCACAGTCCTATTTAGGTATCATTGCCATGTACAGCTCGGCTGTGGGTTGTTTGAGGAAAAGACCCTTTACAATTTCAGTGAGGTATTCAGCATAGAAATCCTTGGAATGTTTTCCTAAATACATAAACGGGTGGGACATTTTATATAGTAGTTCTCTGCTGCTATCCTCCACATTTTCACTACAACTTTTTTATTATTATTATTATTTATGCACACTGTAATCAGTCTCTTTGTCAGGGATTTTCAAAGTGGAAAACAATTTGACAACATTTTGCTTGGACTATTTTGGGGATGTTAGAAAAGCAACAGTTATATTATTTAGCAAGGGGTAGCCGGTCAAACTCCTGAAGCTGGTCTGGTAGCATACTTGCTTTGCTTATGAATAGCACCTACACTAGAGTGCTTTGTTTACAGAATGAACTGTACTGGAATGAATAGCTGAAATCTACCCAGCTACAATAAAAGTCCTATTGCTTTTTAATAAAAAATGTTGCTGAAGTTGCTGTAAATTTCAATGGGAGTTCAATATCTGGAGCACCTCCAAGATCTGGCTCCCAATTTGGAACCTGGATTACATTTAGTATCCATTTAAAGCCTAGATTGTTTTTAAGTTTGTCCACCCTGTTTTATCATGCAGTGCCTGCTTTTTCTTTGCAATTACTCAGAATCCACCAAACTCTACTAAAAGTGCAGGACATGGGCATGCCAATTAGCAGCAGCTGAATGCTTCTATTTACAGGGGAAAATCAGGTGTGCATTCCTGCAATTTTTCACAGAAACTTACTTGTATGAATTAGTGTGGTTGCTTTATTACTTTCACCTCAAATATTTTCTTAAGACAGTTCTATAACATGATGGAGGTAAGACTCGGGTACAAGTGGTGAATTCTGAACGGTCCAAGATTTCTGAAGAATTGCAAGGGAAGGGTGTTGCTGCAGTGACCTCCTGCAGTGCTGCTGTGGCTGTCCCACAAAAAAAGGAGATTCCAGGAATATGTGAAATATAACACAGAGCAATAAACCTTAGTTCAAACTGCTTTCAGTGACATTCAAAGTGTTGGTTATCATACCAAAGGTCTTGTCTCACTGGACGGAGGCCTGACACAAATGTCATTGCAGTGGGAAGGAAGCTGTGGCTATCTCACCCTCATTACACCTACTGCACTGCCAGGTGGTGCACTGCCTACTGCTGGCTGCCAGGTAAAACCATGAAGGCACGGTAGCAAGCTTCTTCCACTGAGGGCTCATACCTCTGAAACCCACTTCTTCTGACAAGCCATACTTGATAATCTTTTAGTTTGCAACTTACCAGTTAATTCATACAGGTGAACTATTTATTTTTTTTGCAGCATGACTTCCAAGGCATTAAATTCCCTTATTGTAGAAATACATGTGTATTTACTTTTAGCAGGATCATATTTAATTCAGGTTAGATGTCCCGATGTTTTGATATGTTAGACAGCAATGTTGCTACAGAGAGCTCAACAGTTCCATCTGAGGAAAACTCATGTTTTGCATGGTTTTGTGAGGAAAGAAAATAGATTAAGATTAAATATAGACTAGTAAAGGGAAAGAAAATGGTTGATTAAATGCTGCTTTCTCAATTTCGTGCCATAGGGGAGAAAAGGCAGTCACTCAAGACAGAGAGGAAATAGAGTTTCAGAGAATATTTGGATTTACAGTGTGATTAGCTGGCAGAACTTATTGTCATATTGCTAAAGACATAAGGCTGGAAAAAAACGTATTCTGGCTGCCTATGGCAGCTATGATTTTCATCACGTCAATTGGGTAATTGGATAGTCCCATTTTCAAAGGCAGTTCTCCCAAATGTATAAGTGTGAAAATCTGAGATTTCTCTAAAGCTGTTTTCCTGTTACTCTGTTTGCTCTATTTTTCAGTTTTATGCTAGATTTTAACTTTTTTGTGTGTCTGTGTAAGTTTTTTCTTATGTTAGTTCAAGTTGTGCATGCTGTGTATATCTCTGTGTTTGTCATAAAAAGGTAAAGTCCCAGCTTTATAAGTCCCTACAAGTTTCACTAAAAGAGGTAGCACAAGAGATAAGAGAAACCCTGCCCAGGACATGGAAAACTACAGAATGTTATTTCCCTTTATTAGACTGTGGAGAAATCACACAGTAGAGACTTTGTGAATGTCTCCACTGCAAGAAAAACTTTGGTCATTTGACTTTCTATGAGATACCAGGGAATCAGTCACAGCACAGAAACCCTAAGAAACTAGAATTTATGGGTTCCAGCATTCATGGAACTTTATACTGTTCTCTTACTGTTACTGCATCCTACTCATATTTCAACCTATACGCTTACTTTTGTCCTTTTCTTTTGTAGTTTTGGCACAGATAAAGATTTCACTTTCCTTTGCAAATCTGAGACTAGCATTCAGAATGGATGTTATCATCCATTTATACTTCAGGAAAACATTCTCCTACTGAATACTGTGGGCAACATCCACGTGACTTGTACCCCATTGTCAACGTTATTTGCTACATCAGGGGGCTTGTTCAATTCAGGAATAAAAAAGCAGGTGTTCGGGCCCAGCCCTGTGCGGACAACCATGCTCTGTTGTGGCAACCTCTCTGTCTGGTAGTGCAGCTGGATGTACAAACCTGCACCTTCCCCAGGAATGAATCAGTGAGGCTGATGGCGTGGTGATAAAAAAACCCCGTGTAACCTCACACACACATTTTCTGTGGTGTGGATAGAATTTGAGTTTAATTTTTGAGGCAACTTCACATATATCCTGCCACTGGCTTGACCTGAGATTTTTCTGAAATTCTCCCAACTCTGTTAGCAGTTATTGGGATTCCTGCTCTAGGAAAAGCTCGGCACGTTTTTCCTAGCATATCATCTAGTTCTGTTGCAAGACCCACCTCTTTTGACTGGTAATACGGACATGAAATAAACACCAGTACTTAATGATAATACTGTCTGAAATCCCAGTTGCAAGTTCAAAGAGCATATGCCTCAGGGTATACAGTCACTGTTCAGATGCTGAGGGCCGTTGGTTTATTCTCATGAATATGAATGTCCTCTTCAAAACAAATGTCGCCAATCTTTGGTGGCCTAGGACTGAAAGGAATTCCAAGTTAATCTAGCAGGTTGGCAAGAGATCAAAAATACCAACAACATATGAGTTGATGCAACTTACAGCCAGTTACATAAACAAGGAAGGCATCATAATGGAGTGGCTGACAGCACAGCCAAATACTGCTGCAAGCAGGCTTTTAGTACTACCTATCCATCAGCTGAGTAAGATTCTGTTCACTTGCTTGCAGTTAAATAATGGAATTAAACTAGCTACAATAAACACTGTATAATGTAGGGTAAAAAAAAAAAAAAAGGATAAGAGACACTGAAATTTATAAGGTGGAACTGAATATGAAAGCTCCTGGTATAAAGAAAAAAGACACAGACACACAAAGCGCTGTGTTAGGAAGCTGAGCATACAAGGAAAAAACTGGTCTTACTGCAGACAGTGGCATGTCTTCCACTAAGTCATTCAAGTTCTAAGGTCGGCATCAGATTGGGGTACTTCCCTGTGTTTAGGAACCAAGAGAATGTTTCATGGAGAGGCCAGAATTCACCTTAGAAGCCCCAAATACCCCTGACACTGAATACAACTGAATTTTTCTAAAGTCAGAAATAGAATTATTCTGAAAGTATTAGGAATGCTGTTTTCCTTCTGATGCTCCTTTTCTTTTTTTTGGGGGGGGGGGCGGGCAGGGAGAAAAATGTCTTTGAACATCTTGAAGTAAGAAAAAGCAATGGGGATGTATATTGTTACTGGATGAAGAGTTGACATCTTGTCACCATTTCTCAGTTAAATTGAGCTGATTCTACTGCAGGAACAGGCAGGTTAATAGCAGTGAGAATGTGAGTCCACCTGGTTTGCAGTTCAGAACAGGGCTGGTATGGTCACATTCAAAAAATGGTGAGTATAAATCTTTAATGGAAGTGGCAATTTAAAAATCAAAAAGAGAAAGAAGAAGAAAATTAAACAACAAAAATGAGGGAGCAATGTCAGCTTTCAAAGTGCTGGCTGGATGCTAACAAGGATGATTGTAAATCGTTCAGAGATGTAATAAGTCACTCACCCAGAGCTCCTGTTGATTTCAGAGGACTTTTTCCTAGATGAATAAAAGCTTCCTAGGAAAACACTTGAACCTAGCCAGCAGCACTAATGAGATGAGTCTGTAAAACTCTCCATGACATTAGCAAGGCACCTAGGAATATTAACAGCAATGGTGAGAAAAATCAGACATCACAGAGGATTCTTCACCAAGGGCAAGTCATGCCTGACAAATTTGGTGGCCTTCTACGAAGGGGTTACAGCAGCGGTGGACAAGGGAAGATCTACTGATGTCATCTACTTGGACTTGTGCAAAGCGTTTGACACTGTCCCACACGATATCCTGGTCTCTAAATTGAAGAGACATGGATTCGATAAGTGGACCACTCGGTGGATAAAGAACTGGCTGGACGGTCGCACTCAAAGGGTTGCGGTCAACGGCTCGGTGTCCAAGTGGAGAGCAGTGACGAGTGGCGTTCCTCAGCAGTCGGTACTGGGACCTGTACTGTTCAACATCTTTGTCAGCGACATGGACAGTGGGGTAGAGTGCACCCTCAGCAAGTTTGCTGATGATACCAAGCTGTTTGGCGAGGCAGACATGCTGGAGGGGAAGGATGCCACCCAGAGGGACCTGGACAGGCTGGAGAGGTGGGCCCAAGCCAACCTCGTGCAGTTCAACAAGGCCAAGTGCAAGGTCCCACATCTGGGTCGGGATAATCCCAAGCACAAATACAGGCTCAGCGGGGAATGGCTGGAGAGCAGCCCTGTGGAGAAGGACCTGGGGGTGCTGATTGACGAGAAGCTTAACACGAGCTGGCAATGCACGATCGCAGCCCAGAAGGCCAACCGTATCCTGGGCTGCATCAGAAGAAGTGTGGCCAGCAGGTCAAGGGAGGTGATTCTGCCCCTCTACTCCGCTCTCGTGAGACCCCACCTGGAGTACTGCATCCAGCTCTGGAGTCCCCAACATAAGAAGGACATGGACCTGCTGGAGCGCGTCCAGAGGAGAGCCACGAGGATGATCTGAGGGCTGGAGCACCTCTCCTATGAGGAGAGGCTGAGACAGTTGGGGTCATTCAGCCTGGAGAAGAGAAGGCTCCGGGGAGATCTTATTGTGGCCTTCCAGCACCTAAAGGGGGCCTACAGGAGAGCTGGGGAAGGACTTTTTACTAGGGCATGTAGTGATAGGACGAGGGGGAACGGCTTTAAGCTGGAAGAGGGCAGGTTTAGATTAAACATTAGGAAGAAGTTTTTCACTTTAAGGGTGGTGAGGCACTGGAACAGGTTGCCCAGAGAGGTTGTTGAATCCCCGTCCCTGGAGGTGTTCAAGGCCAGGCTGGAGGTGGCCTTGGGCAACCTGGTCTAGTGGGAGGTGTCCCTGCCTGTGGCAGGGGGGTTGGAACTCGGTGATCTTCAAGGTCCCTTCCAACCTAAACCATTCTATGATTCTATGATTTCAGGGGGTTTCCTCCCATTCCTGGACCATTCTACCCAGTTTCATAGTAGCATGTTGCAAAGCCTGCTTTTTGCAGGGCCTAATGGAATGCCCCTGATCTCTGGTAATACCAATAAAACTATATTTTCATAAACAGGAAAGGAAAGTTAATCACTAGAGGTTCTGAAATAATAATGAATTTTAAAAGTGTAGAATTATTTATTATTTGTACCACAATAGCAAGTAGGGAAGCCAAACAGATTGGGAGTTGCTTAATACCAGGCGATGTGCAAAGATAACACAAACATAACAGAAATATGCAATCTAAACAGACCAGACAGCCAGAGTGAGAGAGAGCAAACAGAGATGCCTGTTAAATAATTACTACTTTTCAAAGCAGCGTACATGCACAGAAGGAAAACTAAGGGAAATTACAGAAAACATATTACAAACCTAATTACCTGGTTCTTGCAAGCGTAAAAAACCAGTATTGTTTGTGTATTGAAAAACAGTTGTGTTTTTCTGCCAGAAAAAAGGACAATGAATGAAGGTTTCATACAGAGATTTCATTGCAGGCTCATCATGAAGCAACTGTATCACTGCTATTTAGCAAAGTTCCTTTCTGATAGAAACAGTACTATTATCTGAGAAAATCCCTTTGGGTTTTCACTTGGTGAGCTGCTTTTGTTCAAGGATCTCCTTTATATTGTAGAGAAAAGCTCTGCCAAGTTCAGATCTTTATATATTGAGTGAGAAGTGACTGAGTCAAGAGGACACATTCTTTTCCATTCTCCCCACGCTTTCTTGGTGAGTGGTAAATCTGCCTCATGCTACTTGGTGAAAGAGCACCTCAGTTTGTGTTTCAGGCCTTTGGATCTAAATCAGAAAAAGACATATGCTACCTATAAAGCCGTAAGGGAGCAGTCATAGTGCATCAGCTTCCACATGGAGCATGTGGAGGGGCTTGTATCCAAAATGCATGCAGATTCAGAGAGTTTGCTGGGACTTGCAGATGAAAATCCTGCCTCTTCTATAGAAAGCAAGTTTTTCCCTTACCCAGACTCATTCACAGAGAAGAACCACTTAGAGAAAACACTGGAAGGTGAATATCCCCAGTGGCTTCCTCTTTTAGCTGAGGGTAAGACAAGTAAAAAGCTTGCATTTCTTCTCCACCCCCACTCATTTTGCTGAGGTCCTCTTAAAGCTGGTGGTTATGACTGGACTCACCTTCAGCATTGGCCATGAGCAGACTCTTGCAACCGGCTGAACGAGCAGAGTGCAACGCATTGCCTCTTGTTAGCTGAGCCTCATTAATGGACCGTAGTCCTGTTTCCTTGCCTGTGGCAAGCGTAAAAGAAAACACATTTGCCTAAGCTGCCTTCATGACGGTACACTGTTGCCACAGGTAAGGAATGCAGGTATGGTCAGCTAACAAAGCTCAGTGAATAGCTACCTTAATCACTTGTAATTGCTTGTCCACACCTTCACTGATGTGTACATGGCTACATTAGAAATAGAGGAATCCCGTGGTGTGAGTGTTATACCCACACACTGCTATTTAGCCACAGCTAACATGTTCACTTTATTGTTAATTTAAAAAAGGGAACAACACATTGTTAAGTTTGGAATTATAAAATAATTTTTCCCTTTTAAAAAGCAGTCTTTTTTTTGATAGACACCATCAAAGCCAGCAATGATGGATTTCTATTTGTTGTGTTTGGTATGCTAGCTAGCAAGCACTCTGGCCCACAAGGTGGGAGGAATGTCATTTATCATTAAAGGTTCATATAAATATTGAGTTATTTCTGCCTGACCATTTTTTTCAGGCTTTGGCATGAGGCCCTGAGGACAGCAGAAGAGGGAAAAGTTTTTGGAAGACAAAGTTCTTGCCTAACTTTGGATATGGAAGAAGTAATTAGTAAAAGTAGTCAGTAATATGGGCAAGACTGCCTCTGGGGAAAAAAATCAGGTCAGTATTTAGTCAGAAGGACACAAGAGAGATACTTGGAAAGTGGTAAACACAGCATGACTGCGCTTTTGAGGAGCTAACCGTAATAAAGCAGAGTACAAACTGTTGGTCAGACCACATTTGTCCAACCCAATTCAATCAACTGAAAGCTTAGTTGAGTTTATTTGCAGGCATCTCTGGCTCTATACACAGCTTGTTCTCACACACAACATGCTTAGTACTTTGTTAGTAGCTGTGGCAGCTGAATACGTACCATTGCTGCTAGCAGCAGCCTGGCACATGACTGTCTTCTGAAGAGTATTTGGTACATGCTTTCACAATGTAGATGAATCTCCTGACTCTGCTTCTAGACCTGGTTTGGAGAGGTCAGCTTCTTACAGGCTTATGCTACTGGGCTACACAATGTGCCTTTGGGCGCTCTGGTGTTTGTTGAGACACATGGCAGGGGCGATGCCTGAAGCTCTGAAGATGTACCAGAACCCTCTGACACTGTGGAAGGTGGATGCATGCACTTGACACATCTTTGTTCCTTGAGAGGAACTGCTGTGAGGAACAGTTCAAACTGTGTGCTACCACAGGGTCTGATGAAAATGCCATAACTCTTTAGAATACAGTGGTACTCCTAAAGTGGACAGTCCTTCATGGGAATCGTTAATGAGTTAGCAGCTTTGGCCTAAGATTCCTGCGATGTTCTTGTGTTTCACCTGCTCCTGCATGAAATTTGGCCAGTAAAAGGCAGAAGTTGTTACATCTTACATCACATGTCTTAAATGCACAATACTGAAGCGAAATGTTGCATGGTGTTCCCCTTCTTGGTTTGTACACTTACCAAAACAGGACAATGTTTCTGCAGAAGTTTTCTGTGTAAATATACCTACTTGCAACGTTTCCATTTAAGTACAGGGTTTTTTGCATAAGCTCAACAGAATTTCTCTTAGAGTGTCTTCTTCAATATTGCTTTGCTCCTTCTCCCAAGGACTTTTCAGGAGTGGAGTCCTGAGAAACAGGTTGAGAAAGAAAATGAACTTGTGGTTAGACTGACTGGATCTGCACCCAAACTCTGGATTAAGTTTCTGGTTTTACCACATACTATACGTATGACCTGAGGCAAGCTATACTGCCTCTTTATGCAGCAATTTCTCGTCTTGAAAGTGGGGATAATAATACTTTCTTCTACATCACAGGATTCTTGTGAAGTAAAGTCTCATAACAGTAATGAGAAGCTTAAGCAGACTGGAAGCAACCGTCGCAGCTGTTCTTTCCAGGCATCAGATAAGGGTGTTCATCATCTAAACACGCGCAGCTGAACCACCACTGGCAGGGGCTGGTTTTCAGCGCCCGTGTCTGTGCAAGGGGGGTTCAGTGGCTGGGCATGCCTGATGCAGGCACCCCTCACACTGTGTCCTTCTGGAGGCAAGTTAGACACAACCATGTCTGGTACCTCAGTGGGCACAAATAAAGACCTCTTAGAAAAATGTCCAAAATCTTAAAAAAAAAAAGGGTCTGGAAGAATAATAAAAGCCAACCATGTTGTCAGTTGAGGCAGGTCTTATTAACCACCAGAAATCTATATTGTTAGCAAGTGTAAATGTCAGGGATTCATACAGACAGAGATCAAAAGTTTTTGAATGATTTTTTTATATGCTTGATGTCCTTTTCAGACTGTTCCATAACAGTTTGCAGACTTAGGCATAGACCAGGAAACTTCCCACTCTACAATTGGTCTGTCCAGTCTCTTTCCCTGCGATACCGTCCAAATTCAGCTTGCTGGTAACGTGTTAGCACTGCCACATTTTGCGTTTTAACCCATGGTGCTGATCCACAGATGCTGTGCAAAAACAGGACAAGTAGCGCACAGATGAGGTGCAGGAGGATGGCAGCCTGTCTGTACGTGGGGAGCTGCAGCTTGACAGCACCAAGGTGTCACTAGGTAGAGCTGCCAGCCATACTTTGCCACCCAGCAAGCAACGCCTGATCTTGCGCGTCCACCATGTTTCATATTTCAGTCAAGCTTGCCACTTTTAGCTTCCACCCACCCCCTTTTTTTTCTTTTGAAAAGACAATATACGGTCCAGTGGAATGGAGAAAGCTCTCTTCAAGAGTCGCAGTGGCGCCAATACATATTTTGAGTCAGTAAATCCGTTACGGGCGTGGAGCACCCGTGAGGAGCCTTCACCTCTCTGCCAGGTCAGGTTCATACTGCTGTCACGGACTGAGGTGACTGCTGGGGGGGGGGTGGGGGGGGTGTGTGTGCAGAATAGGGAAGTGTACCAACGCGCAGAGGGTTTGCTGCTGCCAACAGCCGGGGTCAGAAGCCAGAGCCCCTGCTCTTTTCTTGGAGGCCTGACCCCAACCACACCAGCTTCCATGACCCGCTTTCCACACCTCCTCAAGGCCTCTGCAACGCAGCACAAAATTTTGGACAGCCGGCTAACGAACCATCGGCCCTTTGCGCTACCTGCCCCGGGGCGTGCTATCTCCCCACGGAGCGAAGGCGGGAAGAACATCTGAGGAGGCGAGGGGCGCTCTGCAGGCTTCGGTGCTCTGGGCTGGCAGAGCCGCACGGCGGGGACGGCTCTCCCGGGCCCGATGTCCATGCAGGCCCGTGGCGGCTGCACGGCGCGGGCGGTGGGCGCGGGGCCGGTAGGGGGCGCTGCGGCGCCTGACGGCGGTGTGAAAGCGCGGCGGCGGCGGCGGCGGCGGAGCGGGCGGTGCATCCACAGGGCTGACGGGCAGCGGCAGCCGCCCTCGCCGCCGCCCGGCCTCCTTTGTCCCCTCCCCTCCCTGGCGCGCCCAGCCCAAGCCGGCAGCGCGGAGCGGAGCGGGCCGGCCGGCTTGGGGATTCCCTCCCGGCGCCGCCGAGGTCGCCATCTTCACACAGCACCACCCCCTCGTCCCTCCCCACCTCGCCTCGGACCCTGCCGGCCGGGCTCCCGGCAGCGCGGGAGGGGGGGCCTGGGCCGCGCCCGCCCGCTGCTTGTGACCGCCGGGCGGTAGCGGCCTCCTCCGCGGATCTCGTCTGCGTCCTCCTCCACCCCCGGCGCGGCGCGGCGGGGAGGGGGCGCGGCGCGCCCGGCAGCGGGGCACGGAGGTACCGGGGCGCGACGTGCAGACAAAGGAGCGGGCGCCGCCGTGGGCAGCGGTGAGTGGCGGGGGCAGGGGTGCGGGTGTCCCCGCTCTGGCGGCCCCTCTTCCCCGGCGCGCCCGCGGGGCAGGTACCTGCCGGCGGGCCGGGCTGCGCCGCGGCCGCTCCCTGCCCCGGGAGGGGCGCAGGGGCTCGGGCTGCTGCTGCCGGCGGCGGCGGGAAGGGGAGGGCGCGGGCTGCCCCTCCGCCGCCGCCTGAGGCCGCCGGTGTTTCCAGCACCGGCAGCCCCGCGGGCCGGGCAGTGGCGAGCGAGGCCGAGCGAGGTCCCCGGGGGCGGCGGGGGCCTGGCGGAGCGTTGTGGGGGGGGGCGGGAGCGGGCAGCAGGGCTGGCCGGTGCCGCGGGCGCGGCGGGTGATGCTCAGCGCGAATCACGCCTGACAGTCGGACGGAAAGGAGCACGGAACGGATTTTGTGGTGGGCGATTAAAAAAAAAAAAAAAAAAAAAAAAAAAGATGAATAGGGGATATTGTATTATGTTTTGTTTTCCCGTCTCCTCCTTGGCACAGCGTGCGGCGGGGAGGGCAGGTGCTGCTGTGGGCAGGTGGGTGGGCGGCGGGGCCCGGGCCGGGCTGTGACGGACGCAGGGCGTGCCGGGGGTGCCGCGGCCACCCGTGTCCCTGACCGCCGCGGGGAGCCCCGCGCAGCGGCGTGAGGGGCAGAAGGCCGCTCGGGGAGGGGACGGGGATGGGGACGGGGACGGGGACTGGGGGGTGAGGCGCGGGGGTATAGCAGCTGTGACTTTGTTGTGCATCCGGAGAGGTAAAGTCGTTCTTTAACGCGGTTATTTGAAATGTGGCGCTTGTCTTCTGGGCTAAGCGTTTGGCTTTCAGGCAGTTATTCTGCCTCTCTAACCTTGTGCTCTTAACCGAAATTCTAAATCTTACTTTTATAGGCCAGGAGAACATAAGGTCCTGTGACTTTTAACTCTGAAGTTGGATATGCATTAAACTGTAAGTCTGCTGATTTTGTTTTTGAACTTGGATGGATGAATGGAGTAATTATTTCACATTTGTGAGACAAAAACTTAAGAAGTAATTTAACCGTAAGCAGGCTTTTCCCATGCGCACTGCAAATATATCCCTCCTGGACTGTGACAGCTGGTTAAAAACCAGAAAAGTAAAGAAAAATCTGTAAAGCCTGGGGGGAAGGATTGCCTTAAGGTCTCTTCTTAGGTATTTTTTTGATGATGGGTCTTATTTAATCTTCAAGGTCTGACAGTCACCTTTTAAGCTTAAATCAACCTATAGGAAACACCTGTCAAGTGTAACAATACTACTATGTTTCCTTGTATTTAACTGTAGTAATTGAGATTAGATAGTGCTTTTTCCTCACTCATAAGGAATGTATAGTCAATTAATTTTCTTAGGTAATCTGATTAATAAGAGCTCAGTGAAGGTACAGATACATTTCTGAAAGTTGTTTTTTATGTTGTTGAAATATAGATGCAATTTCAGAAGATGTAATAAAATACTAAATTTCTATTGTAATAATGTTTTTGAAGGGTGAAAGAGACTATTGTAGATGAAATTGTAGAAAGCTATCAAGCAAATGATTGCAACCACTGATGAACTAAGTAGCAGCTCAAATAAGCAATGACATAATTCACTGTATACATTTTAGTGTGTACATAAACTTGATTGTGGGTCAATAGTTGCATCACTGCTTTCTTAAATTTAATTTCTCCTGTTAGCTTGGGTGAGAAACTACAGCCTGGATATAGCTGTCTGAATATCTAAAATTATTTTGCTAATAAGTAATACTTTCTAATGCTTTTTGCTTTGAGGAAAGGCTGGTATCCTTTCTACAGCACACAATCAGTTCAATTCTATGTTCAAGAAACTTCCTGGTGAAGTATCTGCATATCTAGACCAAAAGTTGTATAGATCAGAAATTACAGTGTACGGTCTGTAAAACATTATAATGCATTTGTACACCAGCGGAATGAAGAACTTTCAAACTGTTGTTAGGTGTAGCTTGTCCAGGAATGTTACAGCTGTGTCATACGTTATATTTGGTTTAAAGGCTGCTTAGCTGAAAAATAATTGACAATTTACTTATGCTGTTACATAACCAGACAAAATAAATTGATTTGAAGCTTGTTAGTAATTCTGACCTTATAAGGGTGTCAAAAGTTCTGTGGTGGCTTGCAGTGTGGTGGTCTGTGGGAAGCCTTGTTGACATGGTGACTTGTCAGAGGTAGGGCAGAGATAGAAATGTTTTGAACATCCCATCATAGTTTCTGCTGCCCAAAAAAGAAGTTGAGTTGATTTAGAAACAGGAAGGGGAGAAGAGAAATTGAGTGTGTGTTCCAAGTGGTTTTCTACATATTTTACTATGACTTTTTTTACCTAGATATCAGAGCTTTCATTGCAGGGATAAAACATTAACCTTAGAGTAGTGTTGAGAAATCAGATCATGTCCTATGGAGGCATTACAGTAAACAAGAAGTGTTAAAGGTTTCATTTCATATTTTTCCCTAGCAAGAAGCGTCATTGACACTCTGTTACATTTCTAGAAGGAGGAATAGTTTGTGTTGGTGAAATAGCATTAATCAGCCGTTGCTGTTATAATTCACTGTCCACTGGGGAGGCGTCTGTGTAACACCTGGTAACTCGAGTAGACCTTTTAGAGCAAACTTGCACGCCCTTTAGGTATTTGTGCCTGACCTTTTGACCCTCGAAGGTGGGGTGTGAAAAGGTTTCTATTTTTGTCTCTTCAGTTAGGATTTCTTGCTAGAATTACAGTACACTGTTAGAAAAATATTTTTTCTTAACAATATTGACATATGACTTACAAGGAAAACATATTTCATTCTGTGGTATATAACGGAGGTGGCAGTATCTTGGTGCTCAAGAATTTTTTTCAGACTGTTAAGAATAGTGTTAAGATTTGTTTTGCTTAATGTGATTTATAGACCAACCTTTAGGCATGAAGTATAATGCAGAATTAAATTACTCAATAATTTAAAAAAAAAAAGTTAAAGTACTTTCTGGAAGTACCTCTCTTGCAAGTCTTTTTTTGTTTTGTTTTGTTTCATTTTTGGTGAACTTAGCATGTTGTGGAGTGGGAAATTATATGTAAGCTTAGCATGCCGTATTGCTAAAGAAAAAGTCGTGCCAGTCTGTTTTGCAAACTCCATCACGATTCATGTTAGCTCTACGTGCAGAAACCCACTGGGTTCTGGTCAGTGTCACTGAGTACTTGTATTAAAATATGACCGAGTTTCACTTACTTTTTAGTCAATACTTTGAATATTCAAAGTAGCTTTCAGCAACTTAGTTGCAGCTCTTGATTACATTTGACAACCTGAGTCCAGGAACTGAATAGCAATTTATCATAAAATTCATTACTGCTACACACGTTTTTACTAGCTATGGTTCTAGCTAATATTAAAGACTGTTGCATTACATAAACATGCGTCTGAATGACACAGTTATCTTTGGTTACCACCTTACCTCTGGGTATCTCTTTCTTGCTGTACACCCCTCGGTGTGCTCAGATAGAGAAAATGGGTAAAGACTAGTGTGGCCTTTTAAAGAGCCTTGTTGTACCTTGCTGTGTTGTATTCATTAAATGTGTCTGCTAGTAACCACCATACCTGTTTACTATTAGTCTTCTTGCGTCTCCTAATCTTGATACTGACCTTTAAAGTAAATAACTGAGTTTTAAAAGAACTGAGGGTGTTGTGAAACTGTTAAGTCACTGTTTTGATGCCTTAAAAGTCAGAGAAATGCTTTCTTATATATGCTGAAGGATTGTAGGGAATTGGCTGTGCTTTGCTCCACAAACATAGCTCGTACATGTATGCGTGTCTTCTAATGCAATTTTACCAATTTGTAAAGTATACTTAGAAGGGTTAATGTGAAGGAGGTTTTGGGGTTTTTTTGGTATTATAGCTGTCTTGCTGTGTTACTGTTTTGTTAAAAGTACTGAAGCTAAGTGTACATGATGATGACTGCACAACTAAATGATTATTTTTTTTCAAGAACAAATTTTTGAACAGACTAGATGGAGATGCATTAGAAAAGCAGGGACATGGTGTTCCTTCCTGTAGCCAAGCCTAGGAGGAAAATAAATGGGGGAGGGGGAGGAGGAATGTTGCTCTGAAGGATGCATATCCTGAGATGTGTGTGTTAGATTCTTTTTCATTTAAAAAACATCAGTAAATCTGAAGAGAGGCTTTTGAGTATTCACAGTTGCTTAAAGGTTTCAGGATATTTTGATGAAGCATATCTGTCTTGTGTGATTAGTGTCTCTTGCTTTATTGCATGACTAGTGAGGATGTCAAGTAATAATGACAAATTCGAGGAACAAGCAACCCAAAATAAATAAAAGTAGGTAAGGGAGCAATCAAACATCTACACTGAACATGTTGAAGCGGGGGGCTTCACAGAAAGAGCAGATTGAAGAGGAAGTTTAGCAATGAGAAAGCTGGCTGTTATTAACAAAGAGAATGTAGGAAAATTAGGGTGGTGAGTGTCCTACAAGAGTGTCTGTTCTCAGTGCCTGTTACACAGCTGGGTAACTCTGCCTGAGGACCGCTTTGGTTTCTTTCTAGTTCAATGTTTTGTGTGCGGTTAGAAGTGGACGTGCGAGATGAAACTACTAGTCCAAAGGTAATTATTGTCCAAAGAAGAACAGAAGTTTCCCTTGACTGCTCCTCCTCAACTCCAAGAGGAAGAGGAGCTCTCTCGCCTGTAATGGAGGCACAGTTAAGGGAGTGCAAGCCTACTTCAGAGCAGTCTTCCACCTTCTTTGTGACATTAACGTTAAGGGTTTAGGAGGGAGGCATAAGAAGAAATACATAAGGTGTCAATATGATCATCAACAGGTTCTGTATTAACTTGCTTCTCTGATTTAGTTAGCTTTCTGTCTAATCAGATTGGTAATATTTGTCATGAGATGTCAGAGGGAAAACTGATACCTTCTCTCTGCATGTGCAGTAGTGCATCAGTGATGCATAGGAGAAAGTAAGCCGCTGACAGTAGTGCTGCCTGACAAGCTAGGAACCGCTGCTCAGCTTGCTTCAAAGTTATGGTTAAGGTATGTTCAACAAAAAATTGAAATGTATCTCTGTGGGCTGTTCAATGGATGACTTGCTTATTTGGTGGTTGTGGAATGTACGGATCATGGAATAGGCCAATATCTAGTAATGTCAAAGGTCTATCAGGTTGCAGTTACCTAAGTACTTGACCTGATACCGTGGTTGTTAGAAAACTGTCAGCTCAGTCCTTCACTGAACAGAGTTTGAATCCACTCCCCACCCTACATAAATTATAGCAGAAGTGTCATGGTCCATGTTGAGGTTTGTTTGCGCTGTATAAAATGCCTCTACATTGGAGAAGGGTTGCTGGAGGAGAAATTGCAATTTGTCTTTAGCCTATAAAGGAGAAAATTTAATCTGAACAATAAGGGACTTCTAATGCTGGGAGAAGATTACACGTGGTGATGTCTACTCTGATCCAATAATTTTTCACAGCAAACAGTTACAGTACTCACAGTTGAACTTTAGGCAAGCAGGGGTAAAATATTGTAAGTATCTCTAACCATTTACGCTAAACCAGAGTGCTATTTGTTTCATCAGTGTATAAATCACAGTACAGGAGCAAAACAATGCATGAATCAAATAACTGATTACAGACTGCATTGTTGTTTGCTGGGTATTTTGGTGTCTTGTGCTTTTTTCACAAATTGCTGTGCAACTCAACATGTTTTTTTCTGACTGTACATGCCTTCAACTTTTCTGAACTGTGTGTAATAACTGATAATGTTTTCTTCCGAAAACTTCCTTTCCACAGAACAGAAAATGTGTTGTCATCAAAGCCTTCCCAGTCAAAATCCCTGTTCTCCTCATAGAAAAATTAAGTGTGTCTGTCTTTTGAATGAAGTTGGTGATTTTTCTCTTAAACTTAGTGCCTTCTCTGTCATAAGCTACAGGCTTATCTTTGTGTGGGCTTGATATACTTTTCCATCACTTCCTTTTTGGAAGGGGATCTTTTGTCGTTTTCTTGTACTCACCCACTGAATTTGGAGACCGACTGTTTAAATCCTGTGTGAAAATAGGAGTTTCATAAGTTGCAGTTGGCTTCTTTGTCAAAACAGTCATACTAGTAAGTATTGAAATACTACATGCAGAAAGCTCTTTGTTACATTTGTTGGTTGCTTTTATCTTACAGCTCATGTTCAATAATGCTTGTGCTGACCGATAACATATCTTTTAATTGGCTCCATGTGATGCAGCTCTTCTCATCTAACACCAGTTGTTAAAGGAATTCCACCTACTCCTTTAAAACTGCCTGAGAACAATTTTCATTTGAGCTCAACTACCTATTTCCCTTCGTAACACTTCAAGTGAATGGTATCTTGCCCTGATTTTCTGTACTGAGGTCCTTTTCTAATAAGTTGAGTTTTATAAAGTTTGTTCTGCCTTGAGATAACAAAAAGAAACTAAAATTTATGTAAGAAGGTAGTTTAAAGTTAAGAGTAGTCCTGTTCACCTGAACCGTATGAACAGATTTTGAGATCTGATGGAAACTGTTTTCTCCAGCCAAAAGTATGTGTAAGTATTTCACAGAATTACGGAGTGGTAGGAGTTGGAAGAGACCTTTGGAGATTATCTAGTCCAACCTCACTGCCAAAGCAGGTTCACCTAGAGCAGGTCAGACAGGAATACATCCAGGTGGGTTTTGAATATCTCCAGAGAAGGAGACTCTACAACCTTTCTGGGCAGCCTGTGCCAGTGCTTTGTCACCCTCAAAGTAAAGAAGTTTTTCCTCATATTGAGATGGAATTTCCTGTGTTCCAGTTTGTGCCCATTGTTGCTTGTCCTGTTGCTGGGCACCACAGTCTGGCCCCATCCTCTTGACACCCGCCCTCTAGATATTTATAGGCATTGATGAGATTCCCTCTCAATCTTCTCTTCTCCGGGCTAAACAGACCCAGGTCTCTCGGCCTTTCTTCATAAGAGAGGTGCTCCATTCCCTTGATCATCTTTGTAGCCCTCTGGCTGGACTCTCTCCAGTAGTTCCATGTCTTTCTTGACCTGGGAAGCCCAAAAGTGGACACAGTACTCTAGATGTGGCCTCACCAGGGCAGAGTAGAGGGGGAGGGTGACCTCCCTCGACCTGCTGGCCATGCTTTATTTAATGCTCCCCAGGATACCGTTGGCCTTCCTCGCCACAAGGGCACATTGCTGGCTCATGGTCATCCTGTTGTCCACCAGGACTCCCAGGTCCCGCTGTGCAGAGCTGCTTTCCAGCAGATCAACCCCTAACCTGTACCAGTGCATGGGGTTATTCCTCCCCAGATGCAGTATCCTACATTTGCCCTTGTTGAACTTCTTTAGGTTCCCCTCTGCCCAACTCTATAGCATGTCCAGATTTCGCTGTGTGGCGGCACAGCCTTCTGGTGTGTCAGCCACTCCTCTCAGTTTTGTGTCGTCAGCAAACTTGCTGATTGTACGCTCTGTCCCCTCATCCAGGTCAGTGATGAATATGTTGAACAAGACTGGACCCAGTACTGACCCCTGGGGAACACTGGTAGTTAAGAGGCCTCCGACTAGACTCTGCACCACTGATCACAACCCTCTGCGCTCTGCCATTCAGTCAGTTCTGAATCTACCTCACCATTTACTCATCTAACCCACACTTCCTAAGCTTACCTATGAGGGTGTAATGGGAGACAGTGTCAAAAGTCTTGCTGAAGTTGAGGTAGACAATACCCACTGCTCTCCCCTCATCTACTCAGCCAGTCATGTCATCATAGAAGGCTATCAGAGTGCTCAAGCATGATTTCTCCTTGGTGAATCTATGTTGACCACTCCTGATAACCTTCTCTTCCTCTACATGCTTAGAGATGACATCCAGGATGAGCTGTTCCATCACCTTTCCAGGGATGGAGCTGAGGCTGACTGGGGTTTACCAGGTCCTCCTTTTTGCCCTTTTTGAAGACTGGTGTGACATTAGCTTTCCTCCAGTCCTCAGGCACCTCTCCTGTTTTCCATGACCTTTCAAAGATGATGGAGGGCGGCTTCGCAGTAACATCTGCCAGCTCCGTTAGCACTCATGGGTGCATCCCATCAGGGCCTATGGATTTGTGGGTGTCAAGTTTGCCTAAATGATCTCTAACCCGATCCTCCTCCATCAAGGGAGAGTCTTCCTTTCTCCAGGCGCTCCCTCTCTTACCTCCAGGATCTGGGATTGCTGAGGGCTGGCCTTAGCAGTAAAGACTGAAGCAAAGAAGGCATTCAGTAACTCCACCTTTTCTGCATCTGCTGTTGCCAGGGCATCTACCTCATTCAGTAGCAAGCCCACATTTTCCCTAGTCTTCCTTTTACTACTGATGTGCTCGAAGTTGTCCTTCCTATTGTCCTTGACATCCCTTGCCAAGTTTCATTCCAAGTGGGCCTTAGCCTCTCTTGTTTCATCCCTGCATACCCCGACAATGTTCCTGTATTTCCTCCAAAGTGGCCAGTCCCTTTTTCCACATTCTGTAAATGTTGTTCTTCCATTTCAGTTTTTCCAGAAGCTCCTTGCTCATCCATGCAGGTTTCCTGCCTCCTTTGCCTGATTTCTTACTCCTAGGGATGCACTGATCTTGAGCTTGGAGGAAGTGGTGCTTGAATATTAACCAGCTCTCTTGGAGCCCCCTTCCTTCTACAGCCTTAGCTTATGGGATTTCTCCAAGTAGGTCTTTGAAGAGGCAGGAGGTCTTTCAGAAGCGGGAGTTTACATGTTTTTTATTTGGTGGTGACATATCCAAGAAGTCCATCTACAGTGCGCTTAAAGAAAGGTTCAGAAATACCTGTTTTAAGTAACCTCTAATTTTTAAGGGGAGGGAGCAGGGAGTGGTCTTCAAATAATTGCTTTAGTTTTGGTGTTTCTTGCACTCCTTGCTCATCAGACTTTTTTTTATTGTCCTTAAGCGTGTGGGGGTAATAATTTGTGGTGCTAACGGAAGACTAAGTGAGTAGCTCTGGTGCATTCCTTTATTTAATTTCTTTTTCTTTTGTGTTCCTCTACCAAAAATTCATCTTACACAAATGTTTAGGTGATCTGCTCACAGTGGGAGCACGTCACTGGTACAGCCGGGGTTTGCTGCGTACTCAAGTCTTTTTATTTCAGTGTTGAAATAGTGACTTATTCTGCAAGATAAATCTAGGTTTGTCCAGCTCTGTTTGACACAATTGTAACTTTTCTGCTGACTGTCTTGTAATGGGTAATGCCTTGTGATGCTTTTGAAAAATGTTAGTTGGACTTAAGGCTATACTGAGGTGAATTTGAAGGGGCAGTATGTCAGTACAGCCACTGCATTGTGAAATGTGACTCTAATGCATTGACCATCTGCCGGGGTCCACCATTGCCAAGCTTCCTGTGAGGGCTCTAAAGAAGAGCCTGTAAATCTCTGCGTGGCGCCTCTTCTTCACCCATGCATGATCGTTAAGTGGTACTTCCACTTACCGCAGGCCTTTCCTGGGAAGTCAGTAGGAGTGGTTAGGGACGCCTGTCAGTTTTAAGTGTTTCAAGTTAAAGCCTGGCTATGAAGTTAGTGGTGAACCTTTCATTGAGATCCTAAATCCATTAAAATTGTGTCTGTGTCAGCTGCATCTCTGCAAGAATGCATTTGCAAGGGTAATATTCATCATTACCTGCAGCAGACAGTCAAGGTGAAGTTGTCTCTTGTATTTGTTCATTAGCATCATAATTGTGTTAGTTGTATCCGAAGGTGCTTACAAACTAAAGTTTGAGGCATTATCACTGTATATACAGGACAACATAGACACCAGAGGTTGTGGTGGATTTGTTTTGTTTTACCTATTGTTTGGCTGGGGCACGAAGAACCAAGAATTGTCACCTTTGCTCTCTGTCCTGTGGCCTCTATGTCGTCAGGATTTACATGTATTCACAGTAAGATGAT
Organism: Pluvialis apricaria; assembly: GCA_017639485.1. Taxonomy (NCBI): domain Eukaryota; kingdom Metazoa; phylum Chordata; class Aves; order Charadriiformes; family Charadriidae; genus Pluvialis; species Pluvialis apricaria. Next base: position 50,831,117 of record CM030044.1, on the reverse strand, counting down.
GCTTATTTCTTAAGATGATTTTTAAATTTTTTTTTATTTCTGTTGAAAATTATAGTAAGTAAAAGGAAACTGCACCAAGAGTGATCCCACTTGTGGGAAACTCAAAACAAGCATAGATCTGTTGTAGTTCAAACAAGTGTGCATTTTAAATAAAATAAGAATTCCTTTAAAGAAAATACGTTGTTCTGAAAGTGACACTTCCACAGATAATTACTCAAATGTTGACAGAGATAATAGGTGATTCTGGGTTATGCTTTTTATACTGAATGTATGCTATTTCTTTTCTCAAATCCTTAAACTTGGTTCCCTTTCTTTCAGGGACAGAAAGCATAAAGTGAAAGCTTTGTTGCTTTGTTTCTACTCATTGAGGTAATACAATATTTTTGCCAGTGTTCTATAGACACAGCTTTATCAAACTATATGTGGCTTATTGCCTCTTTCAATGTAACTTAATTTGTGTTTGCATCTATTCAAAGATGCTGAGGGCATTTCAAATACTGTACTGTTCCAAAATCCCAGGCAGCAAATTTTTCCAATCACCATGGTAATGTGTGTGTGTGTGGGGGAGGAAGGCTAAAGTCAGAATCTGTTAGTAATGCATATGCTCAGTGCCACTAGCACTGCTTGTTCTTTGATATAGATATGTTTTTTGCTTAACTAAAAAAATCAGACTGTAAGTATTAGCTGCATCATATTACTTTTACCTGTTTTTAATCAGGTGGTTTTTTGGTGATTCTCAAACTAATTCACTGCATTATTCAGATATGTGGGTAATCGCCGAGTCTCCTTTCTGTTTAGGAAGTGGCATGTAAGAATCTTGTAGTCTAGCAAAGAAACTTCAAAACTTCTTCGTTGCCTTTCTAAGAACTTATGGATATGCTTAAAGTCAGTGTTTTACAACTGGAGCTGCATACCAAGGACTCTTACTACTGATAGCTCATGTCCTGGTTATTTCTGCCAAGTCACTGTGAATGTTTAAGGGTCTTGGTTTTGGGTAAGCCTGTCTGGATGCTTTTGTACATGCAGTTGTTGCCTTAGTCACAGAATTAGTTCTGAAGTGTAGTCAATGCTGGCTTAAACTAAAAAAAACAAAACGAACAAAAAATATTTTAAGAGGAACTGTGTTCTGTCCTGGAGTGCTGAAACTGGTTCTTAATAATTACCCTTATTCAGTCAGTGCTGATGACAGATAAACTTATCAATTAATAGGAATTTGCAGGAATGCTGGCTACTGCTTTGTGTGGGGGACAGAAGTGAAACCTTGGCTCTTTACTACTGTAGTCTAAACTGGAAAAAAAAAGGGAGACTTGGATAAAGGATGACTTATTTTCAATACTATATTGATTGTTTCAAATGTTAATGAGTTGCAGTAACTTAATGGTTTAACACCACCAGCCCGCTGGTATTGAGAATTACAGAGGCCTTGATACTGGCTCAAAACGCAGACCAAGTTATTAAGACTTTTGTGTTAGATGTCCTGAGAGAATGGGCTGCTGCACTCTTTCATTGCACAGATAAACCCTATAGCAAAACCAAGAGGGATGTGGAGTTGAAATGCTCTCTCTGCATCAGCGTTCAGATGAGTCAGGGGAGGCTCATGAGAGCTGCCTGTGCCGTCGGTAGAGCAGAGTAATTAGCCTGGTGTGGCAGAACACTCGGAGTGTACTGAACTTACCCAGTCAGCTGTACGTCTGAGCCATCCATTTACATCACTTAGTGTATTTTGTTTTTACAATGCTATTCACTTGTTATATGCAGTCTGTCATAGCAATAATACTTATTAGTATGGTATTTTTTCTTCAAAATGCCAGGCCTTCTTTTGAGAGGGTAAGTGTGGGAAGTGATGACTCTGAAAGTCTTTGCCTTAGGAAAACAAGTTGCAGTTTTTCAAGGCTGTTTTTGCAAAGGCTGAACTCCACTGTGTAGGCGGTGGAGCTGTTTGTATAGCTAGTAACTTGCTACGTCCTTTCTTTGCTTGTTGAAGAGGATGTTTAATTTCCACTAACAGGATATCTCTCTTTTTCTTTAAAAGACAAAGCTTTAGGATTGATAGGACTTCAAACAATGATCTATTGTAGTTCTGAGTGGGTTTTTTTTGTTCTGTTGATTACCTCAACCTGTATCTAGTTCTGTTATGTACAGGATTAGTAGTAGCGCACATGTTGGTTGTCACCTGTGTGATTTAAATCACACAGCTAAGGGATTATTCATACCAGATTAAAGCAAAAATTTAAGTAAATTACATCCTTTATCTGATGAATCAGTTAAGTTATTCATGTCAGGATCTCAAAGTCTTATGTTGGCAGGTATGAAAACACAGTACCTGCTTCTGAAAAGCGTACTATTAAATGCACCTTCGTCCCACCAAAACCCCTGACAGTATTAGCCTCTTTCAGCCATTTCCTTATGAAAAAGGAAAGCTTTTACATGCAGCGAAAGAGATCATTGTTAGATTTAGGTTGTATGGTAGTAAAATAATCTGAGAAAGAAGTATTAGCGTACAGATACTTTTCCTTCTCTTTATGAAAGGCTTAGCCTCTCAAACATTGTAACACATACTGAATTTCTCTGTACTAAAAATCCAGTGTGTCTAATTGGAATTAAATGCAAGATCTCGCACCTTACATAGCTGAATTTCTGCACTCGCAGCATCTGACCCAGGTGTCTTTCAGCCTTATCCTTAGTGTGTTCATACAGTGTTGTCCATTCATCATCCAAGTAGAAACATCTGTGTCACTGAGCCAAAGAATTTCATTAGAACAGAGAAGAAATAGGAAAGCTTGATGCCTGCACAGATAAATGTGACCTGGAGGTCAGCCCTTCCATGTGTCTGACTCCTAGTAGTTTCCAAGATGATTATTTGCTTTATTTCTGGGGGAGATTTCTGGAGGCCAAGGGAGGTAAATGTAAACATTATAAAATATTGAAATGTCTTAATGTTGCTGTCTTCTAAGGATCTCTCAAACAATGTTTGAGGTGGGGAAAAGGTATTCAGAGATAAGTTCAAGTGGTCTACAATCCCAAGTCCTCTTCTAGCTTACGTTAATGAAAAGAGGTATCTTCCTCTTTCAGATGTATTTAAGTTTAAACTCTCTTTACATTGTCCTCTAAAGGACTTTTAATTTTGAGACATATCCCTGATAGGAATGGGAGAAACTAAAATGAGCCATCATGATTCTTTGTGTGTCAACTTACATTTAATGTTACATACCTTATGGCTCTCTTGCTTCCAAACATGCACAGCTCTGAATTCATTGACATTTATTAACTCCATTCTCATTCGTTAGGGCTCTATTAAATGAATTGGTGTACCAGTTATAAGCTTCTTAATGAAATGATAAAATATGCTCTATTGGCTATCTGTAATTTTCTGCCATTGACTGGAATGGAAGGATGATTGTAAATCTGTGCATATATACCACGTATCTCTATAGAGATATGAAAAGTACTTAGCAGATGCAAAACTATCCTTGGTATTTTTTCCATTTCTGTTTTTAATAGCTTGCAAAAGAATGGAAAAAGATGTTCTAATGAAGATAATGAAACCCAATATAAAGTTTAGATGATCATTTTCTTATGGATAAACTGATGCAACTGCCAAAGTTCAATGTCTGGATTTTTTTTATTTTTCAGTGAAGAGGAATGAATGTTTGCAGGCTCCTCAGCTCTTCATTTGCTGTAAACTCATGGCCTCTTTAGCTTAGAAAATACTTTTCCTTAAAACACAAATGCACTTTTAAAGCTTACACTTTACATATACAGTGTCTTCAAGTCTTTAGCAAATTTCAACCTGCTCTGTGTAATTAGAAAGCAACTTAAAAAATGTTATGGGAGCTGCGCTAATGGTTTTCTCTCTGAATTTGATACATTTAGTAATAACAGCATTAATTTTCTCAAGGCTGTTGATGCTTATGACACTTTTGTAGCTGCCCCATCAACATAGACTTTGGCATTTAGGTTCTCTAAAAGAATATGTATGTCTTCAGTAGAAGCACTATACTAATAGATACGTTTCACCTTTCTAAGGTAATCCATATGTCATTTACCATATTGATTTGTACTTTTCCATCTTTGTTTTCACACACAGGTTTTATACTGAACTTCTCAAAAAGGCTAATAAGACTTAAGCTGTGATGAACTAAGTAAAATAAGAAATCATCTGAGCAGATAATGTCAGGATAATGATGAAATTGCCTGCCAGTGTTGCAACATCAGTGATTTCTTATAACTGGTTAAATTAGTAATTTAATTATTATTTAGAAATATAGGAATTATACTGAATTGTTAGCTCTGAAAACAAGGCTTTAGACAAGCATAAAGCTTCAAATTCTCATGCAAATTCTAACACTTAAACAATTGCTATTTATAACTGAAATTCTTAATGAATGAGTGGTGTGGGCAAGTCTGCAATAAGCTGTCCAGCCTTTACAGAAAATGTTTACAGCTTGATTAGCACTGTGCCTTGGCAGTACCTGCAAACAACTGTTCTTTCCACTCTGCTGGCTGGTACTCTATGCCAGCTCATTTAGTAGCCTTTCAAGTCAGAAGCCTACTGTTTATAGAAATGGTTTTGTGAATTAAATTGTCCATTAGGATGTGGGTTTAGTCTACAGGCTTCATTCATCTGGGACTCCAAATAGCTGTGACACGATGACTTATAACTGCTGGTCCAGATCTCATTTGTGACTGACTTTCTAAAATGTCATTGTATAAGGATGGCTTTCCTTGCTGTGTCCTCCCGCTCTTGCAGCATGGCCCTAGAGTTCTAATGCAACAGTTTAGGACAGTGTAATTAATTCATTTTCTACTTAGTCTATTTTTCTTTAAGGAGAGGATTGGTGGAAGACATTTGGCTTAGAAGTTGCAAATACAGATATTCTTATATCTACTGTTACCTCATTTGTATAAATATTCTTACATATTGAAGTAGTGTATACGAAATTGCAGTATCTACATGTTTTAGGATATCATGTATGCTATTAAAGTGTACTCCTTGCTAATATCTCATAATGCAAAATTGTCTGTTTTCTCTCAGTAAAATTTACTACTACTAATCTTTCTCCACTTTGATTTCAGTTGCATTACATTTGAGTGAGGAGGTCCATGTTTAACTACAGTTAAATTAGGTAGTTCTATTTATAGACTCTGTGGACAACATCTGATCTATAACTAGAAGATAGCCAACTTTCAGTGACAATTCAGTTACATTTTCAGAGTAGATGTCAGTTTTGTATGTGTGCATTGCTGGCTTTCAGGATTTTATTTGCTTTTTTATTGAACTTGTTCGTCAACCAGTGCAGTGTCATGTGTTATAAGCTGGTCGCTCACCTGTTTTGTCTAAGGAACATCTTATTTTGATATGTATATTTTACCAGGGGAAAGAAAAATCATCAGAACTCTATGTACAGGTATTGTGAATATAGTTTATGTGGAGCCTAAGCGTTATGATATTGAAGTGTTTTCCCTGTGTGTCTCTGCTGCTATGTTGATAGCCTCCAGCTTTGCTCTGACTAGATGGTCCCATCTTTGGGACCTGTAGTTCTCTAGCCCTTCATCCAGTGACTCTACACCTTTTGTATAGTCTTTCAAGCTTATTGCTCCATCAATTAAAATTTACTTCATTACTCTATTATTCTGAGGTAACTAGAGATAAACAATAAAAAGCTGTTGTCTGACTGCTTAGCCAAAGGAAGGAGTCAAATCTTATTCTTTCCACAGAGTCTCCTTGTGTTACTGTCAGGGATATGCAATCATCAAATGTTATTTTCACGAAGGCAGTTTCAGCTAATCCCTAATACTGATCCCCTTAGTAATCCACTGTTGTGACGTCTTCCCGGTTTGACCACCCAGATTTCTATCCTAACAAAAAAGGTGATCAAAGCTTTGTGTCTCTGACATGTAATGCTGTCCAGACAAGTTTCCCCCTTCCCTCTTTTCCTCCCCAGCATTCTTCTCTTGAATTACCGTCTTTCCTCATTTATAGTCTATTTTACCTGCTCTTAGCTGTCTCAGCTTTTTGTTTCTAGTTCATAAATTTTCTGACTATCTTTTCTGAAAACTACAGGGGTAAAGATTAAAAAAACCCTTAATTTTACTTTTTAAATCTGGCTTATGTCAGTCTGAGAAAACACAGAAGACTTGGTTCCTTTGTTTGTGAGCAAGGAAGGACTGAAATATGACAAAACAAGCCTCCCAGTGAAAGTTGGCAAGCAAATGTCTTGCCATGTAGTGTGAAAGTTAAAACACCAGGGAGCTCAAGTGTAGAAGAGTTGTTTGGTTTTTTTTAAGTAAAATCTACAAAACATTGCCCTACCTAACATAGGAGATGCATAAAATTTAATTTACTACTAATTTTACCTTATTGTACATGAACGTTTGAAGTGTGAACTGGATTGTTTGGGGTTTTCAGCTTTCTTCATAGCTTCTGTCTATTTTAAAGCCCATTTCTGACATAGGAATGCTGTCATGACAGTTTGTAATTACAGGTTGATTCTGAATACAGGGTTTTTCTGGTTTGTTGGGGTATTTTTTGAATACAGGTTAAGCACTGGTAAATAATCCATTGCTACTTCAACAGCAGATTCTAGAGCAGTGATTCTTCTTGTCGCTCAGAGCCAACTCTTATGAATGTGTTTCCTTTCTGTTATTGCCTGCAGTAGTTGTAATCCATCCTTCCTTTTACTGAGAACTGCTGAACTTGGTAGCCGATGTCATGGGCAATAATTCAATAACAAACTTGTTTGTTAAACCTCACACATGTCATGAGACTTAATTGCCAAGTTATAAATTTTCATTGGGCACTTTGTACAAAACAGTTATTTCCTGAACTACCTGGTATTGCTGGTGATCTGAAGGCTGATCAGTAAGAAGAATTATCTAACTAATCTTGCATACAAAAAATGTTGGAATATGTATCTGATTTAGGGTTTTTCCACCCGACCTGCTAATATTAAAGTTTGACCCTAGCAAAGGGAGCAGCCAAAACTAAGTAGTTGCTGCTTTTGAACCCATGCTTCTTATTTACATCCTTTAACTATGTCATATGTATATAAACACACATAAATTTTACACACAAAATATACACACATATTTTAAAGTCTGTAAACATACTAGGATAAGACTAAAGAGCACCTGAGAGTGCACGAGTCAGTGAAGGCTTCTTCCAACACTGCAGTGAAATAGGTAGCCTCTAATCCTTGAATTCGTTCACAAATGGCAGTAGCTCAGCCATTCTGATATCTGTGGTGCTCTGGAAAGGAGAAGAGTTGGAGCTGTTTTCTTTTCTTTCTGCTAACATGAAGTTACATTGCTCTTTGTTCTAAATAATTTGCTTTAGGAGCTGTATTAGATAGTTACTTATGCCATTTTTCCCTCCTTTCTTGCTCTCTAGAATTGAGGATCTCTTCAGTGTATAACTTGCTGTTTAAAGAAAGGACTAGGGTAACAGAAGTTATGAAATTCAGGTAGGCAATACTGTCAGTTCACTTTTCACTTTCAATGTTGAGGTAGACATAGATGAGAGATCTATGAGTATTCATTGTGGTACCAAAAGCATCAAAGCATGATAGGGATTTTAACCTGAAGTATATTGGATCTGGTTTCATGGCTCTTCGCATGAATTCTAAGCAGCAAGTCAAGTGCCTCCCTGGCAATGAGCCCCTGATAAGAAGTCCAGCAGAATTATGATATGCAAATGTCCTTTGTGCTCATAATAAAACCAGGTTGATTACTATTCATATCTAAGTCAACTAATTTTTATAGGATATCCAGGTACTTTGTGACCCTCGGTTAACTTAACAGATTATTTTTCACAGCATTAAATTGTCTTGTTGCCCCAACATACTCTGGTATTCGTGGTATGTGCAGCCATATATGCTTTATCTAGCTTTCCTTTCCTGATTTTACCATAGTACATTCTCAATGGATTTGCTCATTACTTTGTCAATTTCTCATTCCTATTCCTTTGTTCAAAGTCAGGGTTCTAAATAAATCTCCCAATACCTAATTCTTCAATAAGATGACAAAACTCCTTTGGTGTTCCTTGTGTGGTGCCTTTCATGGCTTTAATAATTTAACTTGCAATTTAATATCATATGCTACTGCTTATCCTGATTTGCTCAGCTTTGAAGGACCCATCCAGCTTGTTGACTCTACTACTTTCTAATATCCATCAAGTACACGTGCCTTGGTGTAGTGTTAAACAGTGTAGGTGAATGGCTGGTGTTTTTAATCGGCTGAATTTGCCTCCAGCAAAATTCTGGGATAGATCAATTCCTATTTGACTTTAGTAAGTTATATGATTGCAGAGCATTTATGTAGGGTTAATTTCTGTGGATTACATGAGTACTGCGGAACAGTTAAACCCTAAAACTACTGCTAGTTTCTCATGAGGTCAGTTCTGTACATCAACTTTCATTTTAGAAGCTTGTAAATTCTACTCTAATGTTTTCCTTTAGTGCCTCATAGTTTACTACAAATTTTGGGTTGTACTAAAAAATCCAAATGAACTGTGGAGAAGGACTCTGTTAAGTAACTACTTTAGGAAATGCGCATAAAAATCTCTTCCACGTGCTGCTTCCTCAGAGGTGTAACTTGCGGAACACATTGCATAATTCTCCACATTGATAGCAAAGCCTGCAAAACACCATTTCATTTCTGAGGTACTATGTAATAAATCTCTTTCTATTCTACCTTATTCTTTGTGCTTCCAAGCACTATTCATGAAGTTTGTAACTCAAGTAGCAGTCAAACTTGAAGCTTTACCCTAAAAATACTGAAAGTAGGCTGAATTTCATTTAAATATTGGTAAATGTCTAACATTACATTTTCTATTTCCTTCTTTCTCTCTCCCTTCCCCCATGTTCCTTTGACAACTCTGAAGTGTTTTCAGTACAGTTGACGATACCAGACATGTTTCAGCTCATCCCTCATGTTCCTTCCTTTCTATGAACACACCTGTTTTTTTCAGCTCTGATTTCACTATTGCTTGTAAAATCTTTCTACTAGAGAGCCTGGGGAAGGAAGAGTCTGCACATGAATTTACCCTGGAGAAGTATGTGACAAGGAGGTGGTTTTATGACTAGCATGTGAAACTGGAAGTCTAAGTGCTATCCTAAACTGGGAGCAGGAGCTGCAGCCTCCCATGCTGGCCCTGCGGTTCCTTGTCTGGCCAGCTTCTTGCTGTTATGCCTCAGGAGCATCCCCAGACATTTATATACCTAACCTGCGAAAAAAACATTTAATTACAGAATGAGAATGGGGTGTGACGATGTGGAATATCTGTCCTCGACTCTTTCAGGAGTGGGGAGAGAGAAGAAGGAAATTGTAGCCCAATCAGGTAATCTTAAAATTAATAAAAAAACTACGAACCCATAAAACCCTACAACCAAAAAATCCCCCACCCCATGGAGGAGCGAGAAGAAGGGGCAGGCAGTTGGGTACCAGATGTAGGGGTGATAAGAGCAGATGGTGATGTCTGTTTGAAGAGGAAGACTGAGAGGAAAAGAGGAGGAATATTTACTACCAAAGGAGAAAAAAGGCTCTGCTGCAAGCAGCAGGAGGAGAGCATGACCATGGATGAGAGCTGATACAGGAAGAACAAGTGGAGGAAAGACAGAACTTTTCATGGAGCGCTGGCGTCAGTCAGCGGTGACCCCGTCTGGAGCAGGGGGAGGCAGGGAGCAAAGAGAACTCCACAGTGCAAAAATGTGCACATTTCATTCTTGTGCCTGAAACAAGTGTAGTGCAATGGGTGTTCCCAACCTGTTGGCTGCCCTTTCTGTACATGCTCCATGGGTGTCTGCAGGAAGCTTCAATCACAGGTCAGGAAGTACAGCCTTCCTGACTTGCCTTGCTGGCAGCTATGAAATTGGTGAGTGTAAAATCTCCATAAACTTCTTACAGTATGCCCTATTCCAGCCTAAAAAAACCATGCTTGAAGTCCTAATATTTTTCTTCATTTATCCTAAGTGTTTTGAGGTGCAAACTGTCAGTTTGAACCTCAAAACACTTAGGATAAATGAAGAAAAATATTAGGACTTCAAATGTGTTGGTTTTAGTCTGGAATAGGACATACTGTAAGACAGTGATCCAGGAAGGTGCACCAGGGCTGTCCCCTGCTGCCTCTTTACCTAGAACCTTGCAACTTTTCCCTCCCCATCCCCCCTGTGTGGCTGGACTTGCATCTTCATTCACATAGCCAATGTTTCTTGTTGCATGACTTTCACCACGTGGTGGGTGGATGTACTTCCAGTCACGTGAAGGAGAAGGCATTAAGGCTTGTGGCTCTTCATCATAGCTAGTATATTCCTCATCTGGTCTCATGATACTCTGAAACATATACTTTCCAGCTGCTTAGAGCAAACTCAGAACAATCTGAAAAGAAGATAAAAATGTGTTTTCCCTAACTCTTCAATTCTAGTATTGCTACTTATCACTTAATTCATTAAAGGTTTGGAATACTGGGGTGGAGCAGAAGGTGGGGGGAAAAAAAAAAATTTCTCCCTTCTGGAGCTAGTGTCAAAGTGGTAGTGAATTTTATATAAATGCTTTTGCAGCAGTAAATGACTTGAGTTTGTCAAGTAAACCCTTACTCCATTCACATCTATTGCTAAAAGCTTCTGCAATACTGCAGTACATTCTTGCAGCCAGAAATCCTAGCCTAAAACATTAGCCAGCTATTAATGTGTTGTGTTTGTGTCTGGATGCCACCACAGAAAATCCTGCATATCTTCAAAATCTGAAATATGTCCTTTCTATTACCTTGCTTCTGTAGTGTGTGGCTTTCAAATTTGGTTCATGGGCTGTCTCTTCTGAGTAAGGTTTTCATGAACTTCAGTTTCCTGTGTAAGGAAGTGTTTAGACTTCATACACCACACTTTCTTAAATTCTGCATGACTCTAATATTCAATTTAAGTGATTCATGAAGTTGGAACAATGACAAAAAGAGATGTGTTAGTTCACTTATTTAGTTGAAATTTGTATGTGCTGTTCACTTTAAGGGCAAAAGAAAAAAATTTCTGTAAGATGTTGGATTTTAACATTTTGTTTAATGAAGGGCTTTTGTTTTTCAGTTTAGCCTAACTTCTGGCTGCAATTCCTGAGTTCTGATCATTGTGTTAATCCTGTAGAATAACTCTGAAGTAAGACAGGTGCAAAACTGCTCTTCTGTTATACCATTTCAGATGCCCATTTGCACAAACACATTTCATTACTGCTGCCTCTTGCACCAACGGTGTTTGTATCTCACTGTCCTCCACTTCCTTCATTGTTAAACTTGAGTAAAAGCACTGGGCTGAAGGTGGATTTTGTGCCTGATTCTGCTTCTTACATAGGTCTTCAAAAATGGGTTTGTTTTCTTCCCTGAAACATTTTATTTGCATTTTGAAGTAGACCACAGCTGATCCAATTGAACCATATTAACGCAGAAGTCCACAGTGCAGCTTTTGCTGTCACTTTTCACAGTAAAGTGGAACATGAGGAGCAAAGTTGCTGAAGCTTTGTGCCAATGGAAACCATAAAACAGAAGAAAGCTAGGAATCAAAGACTGTCAGTAAGAAAATTGCTGTCGTGGAAGCCAACTTTCATTATACCTGTTTGTATGAAGAGAATAGGAAACAAAAAGTAGGATGGGAAAGTGTGTTGGGAATACTGGTTGGTATCTCAGTTGGACTCTTAAACTGGTTTGTCCTCCTTTGTGGGTAAGCCATCCTGCAGTGTAATGGGGAAGGAAAGCATGAGGCCCACAAAGAAATGAAGCATACCTGCATGATGTTCAGTTACTGTAGTTTGAAATACTGAATATGTACCCTGAGAGATCTCTTATTTTTGAGGTTTTATATTTAGACTTCTAACTAGCTATATAATGTACTTTATAATGATATTTAAAGTATCTTTTAACAGATTGGGAAGTTCTGTTTTATAAGATTTTTTTTTTTCTAGAAGTACAGTCATATGCTGTAATCTTTTCCTTAAGTTGGCTAAGCTTATGTACAGTATGAAATATGGCATCCTGAAAAACCTGTACATGCTTCCTTCCCTCTCACACACACTGTGGTCTGAAGTCATATCTTTGTTTTTATATGTGATTTTAAGCAGGAAAAAATCTGCAATTTTGTAGTTAAGGCACAAAGCCTATGAAGCCTAAGAGCGTAATTCTGCCTTTTACCATCATGAATAATCACGTCTCCACAGAAAATGCCCTAAGCCCATGTGGTGCGTAATGCGCAGGACAAAGTGCTGTCTGCAGTGAGAATGCCAAGTCCTGGGACTAAGACTTGCACACTGGCGTCCTGTTTCCTGGGAGAGCCAGGCTGAGTGTTAATAGTTCTTGTCACAAATTGTTTAGTGCTTATTACCTGTCTTATATACATCAGATTTGTAGTTTGCCATGCCTATCCATTCAGAAAAGTTACCAGACCATGTGTATGCATTATATAGTCAAATTAGATCGCTACAGGTGTCAAATAATTAAGGAACTGTATTCTCCAGCATGAAATTACTTCAGATACTTAGGTAGCTCAGAGGCAGAGAAGAGCTCATATGAAATCTAAGAATCAGATTTTTACAGCAGGCTAGATGCAAAAGTGAACACTAGTGGAGGAGATCTGTTTCCTTTACCATATCTACTAAATCTTGTTCTTGAGTTCCAGGTGGAACTTCTAACCATGGCAGTTGTCCATTATCTTCAAAAGAAGGAAAAGGACAATATTGTCTCCTCTATTAATGATGTAGTATCAAGAAGGAGAGAGGAAGTAATAAACAGACTTTTGCTAATGGCCCAATTTAACTTTCAGGTTCATCTTTGCCACAGAAAATACACTTCCACTCTGATGTCTTCTTTTTGGACCAACAGTTGTTATACCACACTGAAAGACATAGAATGGATTATATTTCTAGCTTTGTTTTTTAACATTATAAGGTACTCCTTTAATAAGAAAACCTCTTTATGTCCCTTGAAGGAGGCATGTGCTCCAGTAAGCACTTATTTAGGACTTTGGCACCTAGATCCAAAATATTGTCTTGCAAATCTTACTAACATTCAGCTTTGTACATGCAGATTTCACAGGCGCCTTGCCTCCTTTCTGTAGTTTCACAGACACCTAGTCAGTAGTTTACTCATGTCCACAATTGTTGCAGTTTGGTTGAGCTATTTGGATGCTCCCCTGCGTCCAGGAGAGACTGATCTAGTTTCTTGGAATATGCTTCCTTCAAATCATATTAGGCTTCTTACAGGACACCATTCTGCGATGTCATTTTCTTTTTAAAGTGAGCAAAGTAATTTCTTGCTGTTCCTACTTCCTTAAGCATGAGCCAGTAGCTACAGCATTTTTCAAGAATCTGATTTCCTCTTTTGACTGAGGCAATTCAGAAGAAGCACATCTTGTCTTTCTCAGTATTGAAATGTATATCAATCTTTAATCCTTCTAGTCTTTCTTGATTCCCAGTTATTAATCCTACCAGGAATGTTATCGGTTACTGAGTAAACTGGAGAGGAAGAGTAAGCAGGCCAATATTTCCATTATGCCTATTGCATAATAGATCTGTGCCTCTCTCTGGCTGGATTATGCATGACCAACCATTCTTTTGAGGATGGTTTGTTAGACTTCATTCCAAATATGTGTCAACAGTTATTCTGTCAGTCAACCTGGGTCAGCCAGCCTTAAGTATGAATTACATTTGGAGCCTGAGCTGCTTTTGCACATCCTGAGCACATTGACTCACTGGTGAAGGAGTTTGAAGAACTGAAAGAGTTCCCTCAAGCTGTAGCTTCCTTAAATCCCTTTGACCAGTAGAAGAGGAGTGCTGCTTTTGAATTGACTCAGGCAGGAAAATAGTGGTAGAGGAGTTGCAGTGGTTTCACTGGGGTTTTTGTTTGCTTTTCAATGAATATTGAGTGAATTAAAAAATGAGGATGGTAATGCCAGCCTAGCCCCCTTTTTAAGAGTAGTCTTTTCAACTTAGTACTAGTATTGTTGGGGAAGATGCTTTTACTGTGGTGAGGTGGAAATGTGAAGTACCATCTTTTAAAGAGGAATGCATGGGTGATAGTTATTTGCTATACACATATATGAAAAGATGTTAATGCCCTTATGCAGAAGAGGGATTGGAGGCATGGAGGAGCATTGTAATTATTATTGGGGGGTGGGGGTGCCAAAGGAATTGTTTGATGTGTAAAACAGCAAGCCAAATGTGTAGTTGAGTAGCACCCGCTTCTCAAAAATATGGTGGGCTTTGAGTGGAAACTGCTGGGTACTTGGCACTTCTGAAAATCTAACTACCTAACTTTCCAATTCTGTTTCGAGATGCCTTTAACATAAGGCTCCTAACTTGAGATGCCACAAGAGACTGGGGTCCTGTTGTATTGAATGTTTTCTGCTTTTTAATGGACTGTGACTTAACAAGTAAATGAAAAGCCACACTGTGACATGAATCTCTGTAGTCCCAGCTGATTTTAAAGTGCAGATCCCCAGACTAGCTTGTACACAGATGTTATGACTTGATTTATCTGTTGTAGGGAAAAATTTATGGAAGATCGCTGAAATTTCTTATTGTTAACAGAGTTGCCATAGAAGAAAAACATGATTTACTGTCAAAATTTCATTATTTACCTTCAGATAAGCCAGTCTAGAAAAATATTTTGTCCTTGCTGTGGCAGGGGGGTTGGACTTAGATGATCTCCAGAGGTCCCTTCCAACCCTGACGATACTGTGAAATGCTCTCATAAATACAATGGTTCCTTTGTTTCTGTACTATCTTTCTTTCTTCTCTCCATCTACCTCCTCAATATCTCCTGCACTATCTTTGCCTCTGGATATTTAGATATATTTCAGCAAAGCTTCTTAATGCAGTGGTTTATCTGTTGTGGTATCATTACAAGTGCTTTTACTTCCCCTTTTTCCCAATTTTTATTTGTTTAAAAACAAACAAATCTCCCACCCAGTTCTTTTATATTGTATGTAAACTTCAGACCTGTTTGAGTATGGTTTCTTTTGCTCTGCCCTGCCTTGCTTTTCCTCCCCCTCTCTCCTTCCCCCAATAGAACACCGTAACCTTCCCTGTTACCTTTCTGTCTCTTCCTTTCAGCTCCTTGTGTCTCAAAATAGCCATAGTGGTTGTTACCACCATGGTGATGCTGTTAGATGGACCCAGAATTTGAAGGCTGCTGGATAATGTTACATTATGAAGTCCTTTGTGGGGTGGCACAGGAGAAAACTGCAACTATTTCTGTTTTAAAAGCCTTGGGAAAAGTTGCTAGCTCTACAAAATCTGACTGTAGTGCCATTTAAGGACAAGGGGCTTGGTATGCATTACCAATGTAGTAGTGGAGGCTTTTGGATGCTCTTTGTTAACCTAATATATTGCATTGCTGGGGCTAGTAACCCCTTCTAAATAGGCATCAAATTCCCAGATGTAAAGCTTTGTTGCAGAAAAGGATGGCTTTGCTATGTGTCCCAAAACAAACTGTAACAAAAGCATGTGCTTGTTCCAGTCTTTAGAGACTGATACACTTTCATTTCCATATATGTTTAACAAAGTCACGTAGCATTTATTTACCGGAAGCTTCTACAGTAGAGTAGCACTGCAGCTTTTGCTAATTTGTTAGTTCAAGCTGAACTCAAGTGTGGAAGTGGTTTTTTGTTTGTTTCACTGCTTTTTTTCAGATAGCTGAGAATCCTTTAGAAGGAAGATACAGTCACACATAACCAGAAAGAACAGCTTGTTTTGCAGACACCGATTATATTTTGAGGACATGTTCAGTGACACAGTTATTAATAACAAGCAGTTATGAAAAGAAGAAACACCCGTCACTTCACAAATTAAGAGCAGTAACTTCTCAGAAAAGCTTCTGAAAGACCTTTCTCTATTTCATTCTCCTGCTATTAGTATTTGTGCATTTTAGAAAGTATTTCATTTTTGAGATAATGCATTTTCAATATTACAGTAAATAGGATATTCATCAAGAAGTATTTTAGACTATTGTTTTCAGAACTTCTGCAAAAATCCCAAACACTTTGTCTCTTTCCCCATCAAAGTACCAGTACAGAATTAATGAGTGAAAGTTGATGACCAATAAGCACTATTACTACTGGTGTTACTAGCGCTGTCTAAATTTTGCAACTGTGTGGGATATCAGTATATTTTAAATCCAGTGAAATCAGCATTTGTTTTGAAGTCTCAGTCTCAAGTTGAGGGTGATAGCTTTGTGCACATCTCACTAAAGCAATTGGAATGCTTGAGATACACTTTTATATATAGATAGCTAAGATACACACATTTCAAATGTTCAAAAATGGAGGTACTAGTGACATAAAAAGTAGATTCACTCTCTTTCACTCTCTTTCGACAAGTACCAGCATTATTCAGTACATTGCATGTTCAAGAACTGCAGTTATTTCAGCACCACTGTGTGTTATTCTACCGCTCCTCTGACTCTTAACCCTCTTTTCTTCTTCTAGCTACTTCTGGCTTGTTTGCTGCCTAATGTAAAATACATGTGTTGTTTTATTGTGTTTTTTTTTTTTTCTTGGGCTCTAGTAAATGTATATCTTTAACACGGAAACTGAAGTTCTTCCTACCAATTGTTCTACCATCCCAGTTACAGAGCTATATGACAGGAGATGGAGAGAGAGAGGGGGATAAGATCAGGCTAGGAAAAAGACCACAGGGAATCAAGTATTAAAATACATAGTATTGCAAGTTAGCATGCTCCATGTACTTTTTTTTTTGATCTTGTTGTACTCCTACTTTAAATATTTGAGATATTTACAGGGAAGAAAGCCCGCAATTGTAGGTTAAGGTATCATAAATTCTGGATTACAAGAAAAAATAACTTTCTGTTGCACTACAAGTATTTGAATCATGGTCGTCGCATAATACCAGTTGCATTCTTCAGGACCTCTTTATTTAAACTCCTGACTGTTCCTCCTGCCCCAGGTTATTAAGTGCTTTACATAGAACTGAGACAGTTAACTGTAAATGTGTTGCTTTTTTCAAAATGTGAACTTCAAGATGTTCCCATGCAGAAATTAGGCTTGTTCATCTCTGCCTTGCTTTGTGCCCATTCAGAAATAATCCCATGGGGCTCAAAGACCTCAGCAGAAGTACCAAGAGGAAACACACTAGGGAAGATCTAACCTGTTTTTCACAGGGTTACCAGGAAATAGACTAGACTGTCTGCGTATGTCCTGTGTCAACACAGAGTTAACATATCATACTTCTGTTTATGGTCCTTCCAGTGTTAGATCACAGGTATCAGATCATGGGACAGGTAGCAGCCTTTTAGTTTCAGACTGTATCTGGAAGTTGTTGTATGGGAACTCTTTGGTGGTGTGGTAAGTGCGTAACCTCGCCAGGAGGCTCTGGTAATCTCATGGGCAGCAAATGCTGCAATTCCTATGGTCTTGTATGGAGACTTGGTTAACTCGGAGCCGGCACAAATCCCAAAAGTTTCCTCCGCTGTTGCTAAAGAGACAGACCTTCAGGCAGAGGGTTGCTGATCTGATAACATTAAGTGAAAAACTAGTCTGACCTTTAGTTAAGGCCTAGAAAACCTCTGATTTCCTTTCCACCTCTTGCTGTATAATAGTCTGACACCCTATGTGAGAATGCTTTTGCACCCTGTGTACTCACTGCATATGCTTAATGTAGAACTAATGATCGCTTTGGGTTGCTTTCCATGAAATGAATCTTTTAGTTTCCATTGTAAACTACTTATTTGCACATAGCCTCAAAAAACATGTTTTATGAATTTTTATGTATTGATACTCAGAGTTCTCATGGAGAGTTAATTTCTTTCTCTTCCCTATTCATTTTCTGCTATTCAACGATGATTATTTTTTTTTCCCTGAGGAAGAGGTAGTCCAAAGTACAAACCGATTACTTCTGCCTGTTTTCTTTCTTCTGACACTAGAAATACTAAATATCTTCTTTATAGGAAATTGCTGACAATACACTGGCATTTACAGGCAAGATGGTACCAAAACAAGTCCAACAGGCAATTAGTTTTTAATTATTTTGTATTAGTTTTAAAAAAACGTACTGATTTATTTTGCTAAATTTTCTGAATGGAAACACTGCCCATATCCCTCTCCTCTTCACACGTGGCACAACCACATAAACGTGTTCATAGAATGAATTCAGCTGGTAATGCCAATAAGGATTTAAAATAAGCCCTTGAAGGTTGTTCAGTGTAAATGTACAGTGCTTTGTACCACAGCATGGTGTGCAGATTTGGTTGTTGTGTCCTTTTATGTTTTGTCTTCAATCTGTATGTCCCAGAGAAGGCCAGGACTTTTAAACACAACTTTTTCTGGAAGATTAGAGATATTAGGAGACTGTTCTTACTGGTTTGGTTTTATTAAAAAAAAAAAAACAACCAAAAAACAAACAACCAAAACAAAAAACCCAAAACCAAAACCCACAAACAAATCTCACCTCACTAGTTCTTAAGTCAAATTGCAGTGTAAACTTCCCATCAAATCATGAATAAAGATGACTGGATCACAAATGAGCAGCTTCTGAAGACCATCCCTGGAGGGGAGCAACCAGTAGTGGTGGCAGGCAGCTTCTGCTGCCCTTCCTATGTGAATGGTCACAACAGAGCAGAGCGGTGAGGGATGCCTGCCCACTTTCTGGTGGGGGGAGAAGGGGGAATGCTCTATTCTGGCGGTGCTGTGCCTGCTTGGTGGAGTATATAATGAAATCCTTTGTGGACCCCTCCAAGGACATGCGCTTTTACAGGAATGGGCAGCTGCAACCCTGGCAACAAGGGCCTGGAGAAAAGAATGCGGGCAGCTTCCCAAAGGAGGATGGCCACATTTGAAGATGAGCAAATTAAACCGGTAGCATAGTATTTAGAAGAATCCATGTGCCCGTTGTTATTCTTAGGGATTTTTTTCCTTTACTGTAAGTTCGTTCTCCTAACAACTAGTAAAAATGCCTGACTTTTTTTTTGTGTGTGTGTGATATTTAGAGTCTTAACTTCATAGTGTATTTCCTGGAGAATTCACAGTGCTATTTGATATGGCTAGCTATTCATTGTTACCAGTTAAAAAGCATGAAGGAACTCAGTTCAATCTGATTTTTGTAATATAGATGCACAAAATCCTTAAAGAAGCAGTGGTTTGAGAAACTAATTTATTGTAAAAAATAGATATGTATATATATTCATGGAATTATTTGAAATATTTTCATTGGTGCTTCTAAAGTGGTTATGCTTATTGTGACAGATGTTTTCTAGGGAAATTCATGTTAAATATTTCATTTGTAAGATGCGGCACTCCAATCTATTTGCATGGGAAGTCCTGTGAATGAATTGGCATAACGCTGCTGATGTGAATACAATAGGCTTCATTAATTACCCAGCTGTGGATAGTGATTCACCAGCCACGGTTCTGGCTGCATGTCTGGGAGAGAGAGGGGGCATTTGTTTGAGGGAGAGACTGAATAATGAATACCTTAAACCAAATGATCTGTGGCTGAGTGGCAGACAAAGAGGGCTTTGGGTAAGTGACTGATTATCCTGCGTGAAAGGATTGCAGCCATATCTGGCCTTCATGTTGAACCTCACACGTGAGCCATGGCCCCCCTTTTTGGGGACAAAAAGGGGAAATAAAATCCACTCAGGAGGAAAGTGCACCTTGCCAGTGAAGGCGCATCAAGCTCATCTAATTACTGTAATGAAGAATCATGAAGTGACAAGTTTGATTATTTTAGTTCTGTTTTCCAGTATTTTGACAAATGCCGAGCAATGTTTTGGCAAGATAGGTACAGATCTTGTTTTGTTTTGTTTTCTCTTCCACTTTCTTACCTCCGATGTGCAGCCTCTAATATCTCTGCTACAAGCTGATTGTAAGTCAGAGCCCAGAGCAAACAGAGCAGCAGATGTGACGATTCCTGGATGTTCTCCGATCAGGCCAACATGCTGATGTGGGGCAACCTCAAGTCAGGAGCATGTTCCCTTCTGCTGACTCTGCACAGGCAATAATGTCCTCGCAGGAGCTGAGTAGAAAGTTAGAATATAAACTAAAACTGTCCAAGCAAGATTTACTGGGGATTGGTTGTAGATGGGATGAGTAACTCATTTCTTGGCTTTCCTTGTTTTCTTTTGCCTCTTCCCTCGCTTGTTGTGTATTCATCCTGAGCAATGAAAGAGGGCAAAGGTGAAAGCTAGGAAGAATATGTTCCCTCACTAGGTGTATTTGTTGACTTGCTGTAAAGTGCAAAGCAAAAGGTCTGGCACCTGTAAAATATTCAGAGGCGTCTTGAGTCTCAAATTATAGAATTCTCTGTATTTTTGTGAGGGGTAGAAAAAGTGAGGGAAATATTTTGGGCTGGGATAGGATCTGAGGCTGTACTTCAATGTTAGATTTAACAACTCCATCTTGCACTCTTTGCAGAAGTTGCTAGTGAAAGCAAAGTTACAAATTTAAAGACCTTGACAGCGCCTTTAACAGCCTTTTCCTTTATTTGAAAAAGAGTACCCATAATGGAAAAACATGTTAAAGAGCAACTGTAACTTTTATCTAAATGCATACTTCTTATACCTTAACATTAACTTTCAAGTAGAAATTGTTATCCCAGGCAAAGGAATTGGTGTGTGGGTTTGGATTAGGGTTTTTTTTGTTTTGTTTTCTGTTTGTTTCCAAATATACACAGGATATCTTTGTCATCAGATTCAAGGAAGATGTCCTTCCCCCCCCCCCCCCCCCCGCCCTCCCCCCCGAAAAGAAAAGTATGTGGCATTGGAGGAGAGAGGATCGCATTCAGAAGAGGGAAACTTTGTGTGGTAAACTGAATTGTCACCCTACAACTGTTTGACAATTTAATCAAAGTAGTTGCTGCTTGCTTTTCATTTGATTTGATTTACTTCAATCAGTTCTACATGCAGATTTGATTGTACCCTCCAGCAAAACCATAGTGACTCATTTCCAGACCTTTCACTGGAAAGAATTATACAAATGAAATACTATGATGTTATTAAATAATTTAAAACAAACAAACAAAAAAAACAAACAAAAAACCCACCAAACAAAACTGAACAGAACTAAGAAAAATGTGAAGGAAGAAAAGACCTTTGTTTCTTTTTCCCTTGAACAGAGAGGATTCTACTGAATTTTACAGCTTAAATTTTCAGTGATATTGGAGTTTGCCAGCAGTTCTGTTGTGTGCTTTTCCTCAAAGTTTGTAAAGGTCAGTATGAAGATATTTACCAATTGTATATACTTCAAACCTTTACAATCTCTCCTTCAAAAGTGGCTGCAAAACTTAGGAGTTCAAGGTAACTGGGGAAAGGGGCAAAAGTCTCCATAGGACTAAAGAAAATAGGGCAGATTTTTTTATTTTGAGAGAAGATGCACATTTACCTCTTTTGTTAAAGGCAGTGTGCTAGGTTGGGCCATTTTTTCCTTTCCAAAACTTGTCTGTTTAATTCCTCTTTCTTGGTCGTTTGCCACAGCAGTTCTTGAGAGAAAATGAAGCTGTTGGGCTGCTTTTAGTCCTTTGCATCTCCAAATTGCTGTGATGCCAGCGTACGACAAAGTTCCACTGTGTTTAAATCACAGGCATAGTCTCATTTAAAGAGGAGCATATACCAATCTCCGTAGGCTTTCCTAACCCTGGCAGTACCTGGAAAAGTAGTGGATTTGTATGTTAGGAAATTTTAATGGTCTTTAATGTTTCTCCATAACAACACTTGGAGCCAGGATGATCCTTCTGAATAGCTAATATATATTTACCTTGTGCTCTAGGGAACTAAGTATTTGCCAAGAGAAGTAACTCTGATTAACTAAGTTTACCTGTCAAAAGAGTAGAATAAGGCAACAGACGGTGGAGAACAGAGTGGGTGGTGTTGGCAAAGCATTTTTCTTTCAAGTTTAAAATTGGAAGCATCTGATGTTAAATCCATCATGAGGTAAGCCTTGTAATTCACTTCACTGTCTGTGGTTTGTTCTGCAGTCTTCATCAGCAGAGTTTGCAAAAGATGTCTTGGAGGAACCTGACAGTCCTTCCTGATATGAAGAGCTGCAATGGTTGTTGTTGCCATTTTCCTTATGGCTTTATCATGTGTGTTACAAAAAGACTGCTTATTGACTGTCTGGAAAACTTCCGTAGTTGATCTTGAGTAAAGGAACTTGTACTTCCCTGTTTCAAGTGGGCAAATGTTTTTGATTGATGTGAGAAACACTTGAGTCTTCATGGTTATATTTATAGAGATTCTTACTCTGTGCAGCAGCATCATTCTTTTCATAGCAAGGAAACACAAGTAGTATACTCAACTTGAAAGCTCCAGAATAACAAGTATATCAGCAGAAGTACTGTATGTCTAGTGATTGTTTTGGCATGAGAAATATCATGGTGAAAACACTGTTTATTTTTCAGGCTTCCGTTAGGAGTTTTGCTTAGGTCAGAAGGTTGGAAAGAAGAGGGCAGTGTTTTGTGTGTGTTTTGTTTCCCTTCCTTACCTATTTGCAAGCGGTTAACTAACTAAAATAATGTAAGAGAGATTGCTTGGACACAGTATGCCTCTGATCCATACCACAATTGTTGATACTGTTTTCAAATGTGTTTTCTTGTAAATAATTTCATTTCTTCCTTTTCCCTTTCCACCCTCCCAAACAGATTCTCTACAGCTAGGTCTTTGTACTTGAAAGCATTCATTCAGTGTGAATAAGCAAATACTGTCAGGTAACATGACAGTGGAATTGAAGTGCTCACAGTGGGAAAGAGAATGTAATTTCATTGCTGTGTGGCCTTCCAGTGGTAAGATTTTATTTCACATTGCTAGCATCTGCTGTAAGTAGAAACTATTTTGTTTAAATATTTTTTAAAATTTTAAATTTTTAAAATGCAATATTTAGTGACTCTTTTAGCCTCACCATATGTGTGCATGGAGAAGTATAGATACTCTTGAGGAAGGGATGAGAAAGTAGATAGGGGCAATGTCTGAAGACCGTGCCAGGCTAGCGTGGAGACCAGGACAACACAGGGCAGGAGCAGAAAGCATAGCCTCCTCTTTCAACAAAACTTCTGGGAATATAAGTGTAAGAGGACCCTATAGCAAGAAGCACGTAGTTCAGATCACTTTGAAGGGCTGTTTTTTTGGCTTTGCTGTATGGAAGAGGTGGACTCAGCAAAAAAGGGTTGCTTGGCTTGTTCTTTCTAATTTTTTTTTTCCTAACTTTTGGCTCCTAGGGTTCGACATGCTTGCTTTGTAGTGCAGTACTGTGGGGAGAACAGAGGCAGCACAAAGAGGAAAAACACTAGTGGCTGAGTATCTGGCAGCTTGACACACCTTGAGGATGCTTGCTTTGTTTGAAATACTGGCAGAAAGGTGAAAAGGTTCACAAAACTCTAGCTAATATCAGTTTCAGCCTTAATAGCAGGCTAATAGTACAAGTATGTTGAGGGAAGGGTTAAGGAGGAAGATGTTTACAAGTTTGGGGTTCACTTTTCCTAAATTCCTGCTTCCTCCATCACTCCAGTGTCTTTATTCCTTTAAGATTTGAGCTGTATCAGGTACATCATCCTACAGAAGGTAGATACATAGACAAGACTGACAGAATATTTTCTTAAATTAAAAAAAAAAACACAAATAGAATACATGCATGGCAAAAATGTCAAGGTAGATTATGAAATAAGGAGAATTTCTACAAAGCCTTGATTAATTTATTTAAAACAAAACCAATATATTGTATGCCTTTACTTGGAATATCATACATAATGAAAATAATAGTAAAAGGCGAGTGATGTGTGATCTTCCCCAACGTGCAAACTTTCCACATGCTTACTTGTACTGCTTCCTCTATCTTCCCCTTTGAAAAGTGAAGAGGTTGAGAAAATGTTGTTTGAGAAAGGAAGAAAAAAAATTAAGGGGGAGGGAGATAAAGTTTTTGTATAACTCTGAATTATACAGAAATGAAGGGGCATACTTTTAACACTGAGCTTGCTTAATCATCAAAATAACTTTCTAAGGGTACTAATAGATTTCCCATAATTTGTTTTTTTCAAGTGACATTTGAATGCCTATTTTAAAACAAGATCACAAATCAGACTAGAGGTGCAAAATCTTAGTTTTCATTCAATTATGACATTAATGTCTCTTTATGTAGAATATTGTATAACAATGTTGTAGAGGCCTCTTCAGATGGGAAGAACCACAAGTCCATTTATCACCATTTCTGTTTGTATCTTGAAATTCTAAAGCAGGCCATTTTCAGTTTAGCTGGCATTTGTCTACACAACAAACTTTCAAACATCAAGGTTTTTACCCCCTTAGTTTACCCTGAAAGAAGACTGAAAATTTGGCTAAATACAAAGCAGTAGAATCACATTAATGGCCACAAATCAGCCAATGACATAACTATATATTTGTTTGTTGTTTTGACTGATGGAAAACAAGAATCTAATTTCAACTTAATAGTGCTTGGCAAAGAACAATCATGGAAAGAATGATCACGCAAAGAAATGCAGGTTTTTTACATGGTAATGTACTAGAAAACACATGTATCAGTAAAGAGGATGGTGTTATTTCTCCAGGTAACTTCTGTAGGTCAGCATTAGTAAGTCAGCTTTCCTTACAAACCGTTTTTCGTTTCTTTAGCTTATTTTTCTTGTATAGCTTGTGTCATTGGAAGGCTTTTTTGCCTCTTATTTGTAGTCTCAAGCCTTAAGTATAAAGTCTGTATCTTGACAAAAAGATCAGGCATTTTAGAATCCTGTTGTGTCATACGAAAAGCCATTCAAAATAAAATACAACATTCCAGTGATTTATGCAAACCTGTATATTAATAAACATTTAGAAGTGCGGTGCTATCTGGCACATTTACAGTCCTGTGTTGTTGCCTAACGGTAGCAAAGAAGGCAAATCTTCTCTTTCATATTTTTGGGATTGTCTTTGCTTGGCATGTACCAAGCAAGTAAACATTGGTAACAACTGCATACGTGATATATTGATACATCTTACCTAAAGAAAGGACTTGCTGTACCCGTTAAGGATTTTTAAGAAATTTGTACAATGATGTTTTGTGAAAGAGTTTCTGAGTATACTGCAAACCTTTTATAAATACAGAAGTTGAGATTGACATAGGGGAAATTAAACTACTAAAAGTACATACAACTTGATAGGTATCATACTCAAACTCCCCATGTGGATGCTATAATTTTGCATGTCTAGTAGAGAAAGTAGTATCTGTGGATACTGCAGCCACTGCAATATAATATCTTAAATAAAGTAGCTTATTACACCTAAAGAAGGATTAAAAAGTCTTTTTCTTTAAAGTGATAATGTTAGTTGAGAACTAACACGTTGTATTAATGCCAGACCTGCAAAAGACCACTTGTTATGTTTGTTCGGAGCAGCAAAATTGAATAACTGAAAAGATTCCCTTTAAAAAGAATGTGTGATTTCTGTCATGAAATGGTCTGAATATGTAACTTTATGGTTATATTGGTAGAATGCCATGAAAGCTGATATCAAGACAGATGTACAGAGGTTTTTTAAAATTCATCACAGATTAAAGTTATCAGCAGTGTATATTCAGTGTTTTTTTTCAAGGCGGACCATTCATGGCAACCTCAGAGTTCTGTGAGCAGAGTTCAGAAAAAGTTCTGCTGAAAAACACATTTGTTGCTTTATATGAAAAGATACCGTATTTTTATCTTGTTCTTTCCAATGCCTGCTTATAAAAATGTAAAAGATAAACATACAGAATTCTAAAAACTAATAAACATTTGGTGGGCAGTTTTGCTGGTTGCCCTCTGTCTTTAGCATCACAGAGTAGTTTCAATGCACTAGCTCTGTGAGAAGACATATATTGAAATCCATAAATTGGTGGAAATGCACGGGCTTAGAACTAAGTTGAGTAAGAATGCCCTTGGCTATCTTGAATTATAAAATAATATTGTTATTATGCCTCAGTTTCCCGCGCATGTAAAGTGGAAGAGGTCAGGAGACTTCCTCAAAGTCAGAATGCTCATGGAAAATCCTATGCCTGCCATGAGCCCCCTCAGTGTGTCTTTTTTTTTTAACAATTAAACTAATTCCTGTTAAATAGTTAACAATATGATTCATGATAATGGATTCTACTCAAAGATCTTTATATCTATGCATATTTTTTTACAGTAATTACCAGCCTGTGCTATGAAAATCCTGTCATAAAATTGATTTCACAAATTTTATCAATGAAGTCACCGTGGCCCAAGATGAAGAGTTATCCCTGTCCTAGGATGCTGGAGTATATTAAATTCAGGGAAAAAGCTGTAGTTCTTTTATGTGCTTGATACTGGTTCTCAAAGTTTTTGGCAAGTCTTTAAACGGGTACTGAATAATTTTTTTTTTGGTAATGCAGTTTTTTAATGTACATTAAAGACCTTTGGATTTCTTTCGCACAAAATCATTAAGAAATACAGAATGGAAAAGAGCTTCTCATTCATCTGTTAATTTCTTTGCCGAGATGTGACTGTTCATGTGTGGGGTTTTCTTTTGTTTTTTTTTTAACTAATGCTCTGTATAGTTTAGTAGTAAATGACTCATGTGCTAGAACTTCCACCACTTGCCTACTAAGACTGTTCTACAACTTAACAAAAAAAAACCAACCAGGAAGTGTTTTTTTGATAATTGCCTTCCGTTTTTGCCCCTGTAGCTTCTACCATTAAACTGTATACTCATTTAACCTAGTTTAAATTGATTAAATCTGTGTTAGAGTAGGAAGGGGGCGTGGAGGCTGGGTGTCAGAGTACAGAAGTGCTGATTTGCAAACAGAATCTTTCTGTGAAGTGGAAACAAAAGCGTCATACAAATGTGGCTGTGTGTTCTGAGCTTCTCTTGAGGTAATATGTACTAGTTATTGACAAATATGTCAGTGTTTTATAATTGCACTGTACCCATAAATGCATTTCATGCATGAAGTTCCTAGAATAAGAAGGTGAAAAAACACATCCCTTAAGTCCAGATGTTTTCTGTTGCTGTTACAGTAACCTGGAAATAGTTATTTGAGTTTTGACATGATGCATTTTGATTCCTTCATGCAAGACAGCAATACACTGCATTGTAGGCTGTATCTTAAAAACAAAGCTATAGCTAGCTTTTGATGCCCAGCTATCAACAGCGCACAAATCAATCCCCTTTTCCACACAGATGCCCATGCAGGGGGTGAGATACAGAGCGTGTGAGAGGCAGGAGAGGGGCATTCGGCAGAGGGCCATGCTCTGAGGTTAGGTAACTGTGCGTCATGTCTATATGCGGAAGTTGCAGTAGCTAGTCCAGACTTACTTTCTGTAGTTTGCTCAAAAATCCTGTCTGGCATGGGTATGACTACTCTGCTTGTGTAAGTCAGCTTCCTCACATACAGCTGCTCTCAGCACCTCCTGAAGGTGCCTACGTGGGAAGTGGAGTAATTGCAACACAATGATTATGCATGAAATCACATCTCGAACAACTGAGCACTGAATTCTTCCTTCTGTAGACATAATGTATGTGACAAATGGCAAATTTAATTTCATATCCAGCATGTTCTTGGTTGCTTCTTTTTTCTTTCCAGAACAGGTTTTCTAATTTCTTTAAGAAGGTAGTTTTATCTGTGAATTATATTAAGAACAGAGACTTTCAAAGGCAGAAGTCATAGTGTAGGAACATAGCTGTAACTGAACGCTAATAGGAAGTAGGCAGTAAATGCTGTCTGGCTTTGAGCTAAAGAATGAAATACCCTCATTTGGGGGTGGGAAGGACTGTGGTGTGGTTGTTTTGGAGATTGGGGGGGGAGGGGGGGGGGGCAAGGGGCAGATTTTTTGGGAAGGTCTTGTGCTGTTGTGGTCGGTACTTGCTAATCTGGAATAGAGCTCTGTGGTTGGTCATGGGAACCAAGCCTGATAAGAGCTGGACAGCATGTTAACTTTTGTTTAATGAAATCAGAGCTTAGTTAAGACTCCAGATAGCACAAGCACTGTTGTTGGCAGTGCATTCACAACATCTGTTTCTGAACACCTGGTAGCGTGGTAGAAAGTACTGTTTCTCAAGCTGCATTAAATTGAAAAGCAGATAGCTTTGCGGCAAGTTGAGTTATAGTGTACAAAACCCATTTTCTATCAACAAAAAGGTTAACAATTAAACCAGTGACTGTGAAGGTAAATTGAGCAAAAAAAGTCATGCTATTTAAATCTTCCTTATTGCCCTGGGTAGAAACACAGATCTACAACTGTGTGTGCTCTTTGCTTTAGACTGGCTTATTTTTCATTCTGTAGTGTTCTCACACGTAAAGCAAAACCATTTGCAATGTAGCAGAGGTAGCATTGAAAGCTGCAGCATTGAGGTTTTTGAGAGGAAATGTTAGTGGCAGTGAGTACCTTCTCTTTCCAATCTGCTGGTTGGATTGATTGGAGTCTGAAATTTGGTTTCCTTTCATATGATTCTTAATGTCTTTTGGTGTACTTCCCCCCCGCCCCCCCCACGCTTGTGCTTTTAGGAGGAGAAAATACTGTTATGATTAGTTTTCAGCTAGATTGTATTGAATAGCTGGCATGACTCTGCTTCACAAATGTCATGTAGTAGTTCTGCCTCTAGTGAATGTAATTTTTATTGTGTGACATGAGTTTAGTCTAGACTGTATTGGGAAAACAATAGGAAGGGTGTTTCTAGTGCAAAATATGCTTAAGAGCAAATAAATAGCAGTGTTTATAAGGAAGAGAGTTAACAGCAGATACATGAGTATGTCAAAGCCAGCTGGCTGAGGCACTTTTGCAGTTCAAATAAATGAGTGAACGTGGTGCAGGTGAATCAGGTTTTCTCAGTGGGGACAAAAGGAAAACCATAGTAATCTAAGTATACAGACGTTATGTCCCCCAGCTTTTAAAAAAGTTACCAGCTATCTGCACTGTAGGCTACTTGCAGATGCACATAACCTCAGTGAGACCATACCTGGGGCTGAGAAGCTGAGTGTGGGTCCCTGACCCAGAGCTTGATCCCTGGGGAAGGCTGGTCTGCCTGCAGCAAGCTGGATGCCTGGTGGCAGCTCTCACCTGTCCTTCTGCACCCTCGGCCAAGAAGCTGCTGCAGATCTTGCCAGTTTACAGACTCATCTGGTTGTCCTCCGCTGCTGTCACATAGCCCAACTCTTAAACAAACCAAATGCTTTTATTTCCCAGAAAACTTTCAAACTAATGGTGAAATAGACACAACTGAGAAGGTGGGTATCTTAAGGGTGGGAAAGAGACCACCCGCTGAATCCAGATGTATCCTGAAAAGTTTGGCTGTGTCCTGAGAAACAAACCACAAGTGGCCAGGTGTACTGTCTCAGTCCTGTCTTGCATATTAGTGTAATACATAGAAAATATTTCCTTTGCATCACAAAAACCAGAAAGGTCTTTAGTTTGAGAAGTGTTTGTATTTATCACAGTTCATTCCATTAGAGTGTTTTTTGATGTTTTTAGAAATTTTTTTTCTTTAAAATTCAAAACTCAGAATTTACAAGAGCAGTTGTTTATGTTGTGAAGCATTTTTAAGCACATTCTGTTAGTAGACTCTTGGATAAGATCAGATAGTCTGAGACATAAGATAATCTCTGCAATTTATTTATGAAAGTTATTTAAATGTTTGGCAGACTGAATTTACATCAGAAAATCATATCCTATCTGTGATGCCTGGTTATTAGGAGGATGTATGGAAATAAAACTTCTAACTACGTGCTATACAGATATATTTTCTGTCTATTGTATGAGACTACAATTTTGAATAGCTGTAGTTTATACAGCTAGAAGTTCATTGTGGAGTTCAAATATTAATGTCATCCTGTGGTTATTTGGTGTCAGAGTACACTTTTCACATTGCTTACTTACTTCCTTATTGCGAGGCACTGACTAAGAATTGAGAAATATAAAGTTTCTTTTATATTTAGTAGACAAGCATTGCAAGTTCCTTGTGGCTTTGTCAGCAGCTTTCAGTTTGGGGAGCTGAAATGAACCTGTTGAGCATTTGCAGGTATGAACAACATACTTTAAAACCTATTGGAAAAATAACTCTTAGTCTTTACACACCTTTATTCTAGGTTTTTCCACTCACTGGATACCTATCAATATAGGTAAGCCATATCCCACTGTATTCATAGGCTTTTCATGGGGAAGCCAAACCGTGTGAGATTTACAGTGGTTTTACGTTGGCAGTAAAACTCCAGGTGACTTAACCACCACTGAGATATGAACTGCAGGGCATTTTCCAAACAGGCATTTTTAGCAGTAATGGCCTTGAACTTATTGCGGTTACACAGGGAACACAATTCAGTGTTTCTTGGCAAGATAAGCAGGTCATTTCTGAGGAGATAATTTTGCTTCCTGTGCGTTAAGATTTCAGAACAGCAGTAACTGTTCTGCTGAGAATACATACTTTGTTAAAATGTTTCTGGAACATCTTGAAACTCGCTTTTTTGTACAACTCTTTGTTTCTTAACTAGGTCAATAATTCTGGTATCTCTATTGAAATTGCATTTCAGTGTTGGAGATTTGTCTTGTGCACCATGTAATTTTATTTTAAGCTGACTATATATGTATGTTTGGCTATTTGTCTATGTATGTTACGGCATAATGTGTTTTCATTTTAAAATTGCACATCTCTCCACCTGATTTCTTAAACGTCATTAACTTACAATTAAACTTTATTTGGTAAAGTTGTTCATGTTGTCTAGTGTATAAAAAGGCCAGTTGCAGGTGAATTATTAAGGGAAGTCATCATTACAGGGTTGACTAGAAGATTTTTATCAATGATTAAATCATGATCAAATGATAATTAATCAATGATTGAATGAAAAGGAAATGGTAATCAGTTAAGCAGTAACTAAGTAATTAAGCAGTGATTTAAGCAAATTTTCAAGAAAGGTAAGAAGACCCTGGTGATTACAGGCCTGCCAGTCTCATTTCAGTGGTGGTAAAACCAGGGAGAAGGTATGTCTGGGAGTTATTGAAAAAGACTCGAGAGACAATGCAGTCATTGGTCATAGCCAGCATGGGTTCACAAAGGAAACGTCCTGCTTAATTTCCTGTTATGACAAGGTCACCCATCTAGTTGATGAAGGGAAGCCAGTAGATGTGGGAGTTTGGATTTTGGCAAACCTTTTGATACGGTCTCTCACAGTATCCCTCTGGACAAAATGTCCAGCACACAGCTAGACAAGTCCATAATACATTGGGTGAGCAACTGGCTGATGGGTCAGGCTCAAAGGGTTATAGTGAATGGGGTTACATCAGGCTGGCAGCCTGTCACTAGTGGGGCTCCCCAGGGCTTGATTTTAGGGCCAGTGCTTTTTCATGTTTTTATAAATGATCTGGACCCAGGAGTCCAATGTACATTGAGTAAGTTGCCAGTGATACTAAATTAGGAGGATCTGTGGACTCCCTCAAGGGTAGAGAGGCCTTACAGAGAGATCTGGATAGACTAGAGGCCTCGGCAGTCACCAACCACACGAAATTGGACAAGAGCATGTGCCAGATTCTGCACCTGGAATGTGGTAATCTTGCTTATACGTACAAATTGGGGGACAGGAGGCTATAGAGCAGCCCCATGGAAAGACAGCTGGGGATTTGGGTTGATCACAAGTTGAATACAAGTCAACAGCGTGCCCTGGCAGCCAAAAGGGCCAGCTGTGTCCTGGGGTGCATCAAGCACAGCATCACTAGCCGGTTGAGGCAGGTGATTGTCCTACTCTACACTGCACTGCTGCAGCCCCACCTTGAGTTCTGTGTGCAGTTTTGGGTGCCTCAACACGAGAAGGACATCAGACTATTAGAGCATGTCCAGAGGAGAGCGACCAAGATGGTGAAAGGCCTCGAGGGCAAGATTTTTGAGGAGTGTCTGAGGTCACTTGGTGTGTTCAGCTTGGAGAAGAGAAGGCGGAGAGGTGACCTCATCGCAGCTGACAGCTTCTTCAAGGGGTACAGTGGAGGGGGAGGTGCTGATCTCCCCTCGCTGGTGACCAGCAATAGGACACAAGGAAATGGAATGAAGCTGTATCAGGGGAAGTTCAGATTGGATGTTAGGAAAAGGTTCTTCACTGAGAGGGGTGGTCAGTCACTGAAACAGGCTCCCTGGGAAAGTGGTCATGGCACCAAGCCTGTCACAGTTCAAGGAGCGTCTGGACAATGCTCTTAGTCATGTGGTTTAGTTTTAGGTAGTCCTGTGAGGAGCAGGGAGTTGGGCTCAATGATCCTTATGCATCCCTTTCAACTCAAGATATTCTATGATTCTATGGTACTTCTATGCCTAATGCAAAGTATTGTTTACCTCATTATAGATATCAGATGCTTGGTAAGGGGTCTCTCAGCCTTGAGACATGTCCCTGCTTAAGAGGGAGATCACTGCTGTGCAGCCAGCTGTGGTACAAGAGTTCAGTGGGCTTGGTGGGGCTGCAGCTATTCATAGCATAAAGTGATTGACTTGTAGTCAAACCCTGCTTTGGTGTTCGTGCACGTGTGCAGCTGTAGCAGTTCTAGTTTTGTCTAGTGCCAGCTCAGGCTGGCACTGTTTAGCTCCTGATAAGACGTGGCCTAGATTCCTTAGTCCCTGTGAAGATAGGGCCTAGTACAGTTCTCACAGTTTGCACAAGTGGGGCTGGCTCCAGTCAGACCTCCTTGTCTGTGATGCCTGAACCAAAGCACTGTTCACTCTGAATGAGTGTATCTGTCACAGACTTTCCAAACAACAAACTTGATCTGCGCTTCCAACCAAAACACTAATAAGCAAATATCTATCACAAAATGAAAATCAGTGAGGATTTTCAAGATTTTGTTTGGAATTATATTTTATATGCTTTTGCCTTTTATTGTGGAAATAAACATTTTATCAGTGTTTTCCAAGAGACATACAAATGGTCAAGTATTTCTTCCAAAGAGTAAATACTGAAACTGAACTGAATATTAAGGATCATTTGCAGTGACTCTCAACTTGGGGGAGGGAGAAGGAAAGAGCGATAATTCCTCTTAATTAATGTGCAGTATCTGAATCAAGCTGCAGGCTGAAGGTGTGGTCCCAAAATAGGATACTGAATTATAGGAGTTCCTCGATGAAACAACCTTATATAGATGCTGGTGTGAACTAGGTCTATGTGTGCATGTGTAATGGCTTAGTGTGAACAACTGTAGAGATAAAAAGTATCTTCTGAAGTGTCTTTCTCCATTTTTCTTGACTTCCTAAATCTCCTTCTGTCTTGAAAAATGAATATTCCTTTCAGGAAAAAGAAACCAAGCAGGTGCTGTTGACCTGCAAAATGTCATTTTATACTGACTGCAACTCTAGTGTATGAAATTTTTCTTTACCAGCTGACCCCAGAAACTTTTTTGATTTTGTAGCTGTTCTCTTTACTACAGACGAGGTGTCTGAGGTTTATAGAATTAAAAGCTTGTTAGCTTTCTGGTTATTTTCATACTTGCTGTATATAGCATGATAGCTTTAGTCACAGGAATGAAATACTTTGTGATTGTTGCAGTTACTGAATTATAGGTTGTGTGTGTGGCTTCATATGGACATGTGCATGCACACGCAGTCATGGTATTTGGTAGGCTTCTTTGGTGTGGAAGTGGATAAGAGGGATTATCTGTGCTGTAGAAGACCAGGATCTCTCTGCGTACTTTTTACTTAGTAGTTGTATTTCAATTAATTGTTTTCTTTGCGGCTGTTTAAGGATTATAGAATTAGGACACTCTTCTGCATTATGACGTATTTAAATTATGGCACATGAACCCAACTCTCTGTTGCTACTGTTACGTTTAGATTTTCCTTTCCCTTATGTGACTTAAGTCTGGAGGCAGAGAAGGAGAACCATCTCTTGCTGTATGCTGCTGGATAAAGATGGAAGCTGACCCCCCTGTCTGGGTGTGACTTCGTGGTGGGTGTTGCATAGCAGCGTGCTAGCAGATCTCTGGCTATGGATGGGAGAAGAAGAAAATGCCAGGCAATTTAGCTGATTCTCCACCCCACCCCCCCCACCCCCACCCCCCATGCTCTGGTCTGAAAGCATACATAGCTATAGTAAGCATGTTTACATGTACACATATTTCTGACTAAAGCATTCTTTTTGAGACTTGCTGTGTCAACCTACTGGTGCAGCTCCCTGTGTTTATCTTTAAAGTGAAATCTTAACAGGCCCAGTTAGCACTTGCCACCTGTCACTGGTTCTAAAACTTCTGTGCATCCTGGCTCTGCCATACGCCCCAGTAACGTACTGCTTTTCCTGCCTAACTTGGGTGGTATTGCTTGTATTTCTGCACCATTTTCTGGATGAAGATGGACTTCCTGTGAAATTAACCAAATATTGTAATACACTACTTTGAAGTGTCTAGTTAGGGAAAACTGCAGACCAGTCATAGCCTAATTTAGACTTGCATACGTGTGGTTGTTGTGTGAGTGCTGTTTAAATGAACAGTCACTGAAGGTGGTAGAAGTTGAAACCAGCAATGTAATCTCTATTGAGCTGCAGAGTCGTCATGCAGGAGAATTAATGGGAGCCCTGAAAGTACAGTAGACTGCACAGTACAGTATACGGTACTGCTACCTGGGAGCTGGTACACCTGAGAAGATGGGCTGCATGAACTAATAGGTCTCTGCCTATAATTTCTATGAGTACATACTCCAAATGTCCTAAATTCCACTTCTGTTCTAGACTGATCCAAGTATCTTTGAAAATGTGATTTGTCTTAATTTTTAAGTTTAAGCAATCTCCCATGCACATACATGCAGATGTTACATTCTTGGACAAACAGAGCTCAAGTCATCTAAAGCAGCTAATAATACAGAAATTATAAAAGGGCTACAGAACAAATATAAAGAAATGGTAGGACATTAAATGCTAGCAGATGAAAAATGTGCTGTTCTGTCACACTTTGAACAGAAAGCTATTGCTGTTTTGTTGCTTGCAAGCTACGGAACTGAAAGTTAAAGCAGAACTGTGGTGCTTGATCTGATGCACTCTTCCTGTGCAAAACATCTCATTGCCACGTGCCAAGGAAAGCTTTTGAACAGAGGTGATTCATTTGCCTTTTCAAACAGGCAAATGTGCACCCTAGCTAGTGTTACTGGGTGACTGAGTAAATGTGATGATGCTTTGCTTACTGTAATTGGTCTCATAATTGTTTTGTACTTGAGTGGGAGGTGAGGAAGTGAAAGCAATAATCCACTGAAGTGCATTAAAATTACTTTAGATACAATGGCAGACTTCTGTTGCAAGGCTGTCTATCTTACAATAGTAACTTAAAATCTGCAATAGCGATGTGCCATGTTGATTTTTTTTTTTTTTTTTGACACTAAACACTGTACTGGTGAGTGTTTCCCTCTGTGAACTCTTGGCAGTTTTAATGGCCTTTTCTCCCCTAGTTCCCACTTATTCCTTTCATCTATCCTAAACCTGCCTTGGAAGTTGCTTTGGTGTGTTAGTTTTCTGTGGAAAAAGGAATATTATAAATGCTGTGAATAATACTTTTTACCTATTGTCATACTAAAAAACAGGTAGGATTTCCTTGAATATCTTGTATGGTCTGTCACGTGTCATGGGTGTGTTTTTCCCCATAGACTATTCCATTCCTTTTAATGCTATGCTGTTGTTAGAATGATGTGCGCGCTGGACACTGATGTTGAGCATTTCCCATCATTACTTTAGAAGTAATAACAGGGGGCTCTTCAGGGAGGTTTTGGTTTTTGTTGTTTGTTTGTTTTTTCTTTCCATTGTTTATGGGAAAGGTACCCTGTACAGAGCCTGCTACAGACCACTAGTTTGGCTTGTTTATTTTTTCCCTCTGACTGGTATTACCTGTTAGAATTAACAAGGAGGCCAGCTGAGAAAAGTTCTTTCGTGTTACCTTCAATAGGGCTTGCCACTTAAGACAATGTCATTGACCAATTAGAACTTTGGCTAACAGGATGTGAATGAGCAGGCAAAATGAAATCGCATTTCCTAAACCATAGGATTGGATTCTTAAAGGCTTCTTTCTTGGTCTTAACTGACCATTTTTGTAGGTAGGGCAAAATATATTATGCCTAGTCAATGTCTTAGGTAGGACAAAACATATTTATTTTGTCTTTTGTTTGTCTTCCTGTTACTTAGTAAATAAATTTGGACCATTATTTTTCTGTTTGTCTTTCTATATTTTAATAGTGCATTTTCATAGTGCAGAACTACTAGATGCGCTGTGCTGTGGTTTTAAGAGCAGTAGGTTCCAGTCTGCATGTATGTGTGGGAAATAGTATGGCCTATGTATCAGGTGTTTCAGAAGGCTGCATGGAACCCATGTATATTGAAAGCAATTATTAATTGAAGGCACAGGAAGCTTTGAAATGTCAGTGTTGAGGGAAAGGTTACATGCACTGCTCAGTCACTGTCACAGTATTGTCTGTTAAACTTGGTTTTGTGCTGAAAAAATCTATGCTTTTATGTTTCAAAGTGGACACAGGGAATTTTAATGGGACCAGCGTAGTAATGTCTGTTTCATTTGTTGGTTTTGTGCACAAAGTAATAAGGACTTTTCAAGGGCTGGGCCACTTAGCTGAAATAATTAAATTTGACAGAATGGCTAGAGAGTAAAACTCAGGCAATTGCAGATGGGGAGGGGGGTGTAAAAAAAAAAAAAAAGGGCAGGACACTTGTCAAGGTAAAACAAATGTTTGACCTTCACACTATCAAAATGTTTAAAGGCTCTCTACTTTAAGCTCCCAGCTGGTGCTTGCAAACACCACGATTACTGTCACACTGTGTGAGCCCTTGTTTCCTTGACTGAATGCTTTCCTGCCTTCACCTGCTTTACAGCTCCCTCTCATGCTGTCAGTGACCTGGTATGAAAAGCCTAGTATTTCTCCTTATGGACTTGCTGTGGTTCGCTTCCTGTACCTTTTGCTGCCTTCCCATGTGTTATCTCAGTCGGGTACACTTGTTGCGGGGAAAATTGTGGTGGCTTCTTACAAACTGATAACACAAACAAAAACTGGAGGTGTTTTGGTTCCAGTGAAACATGAGATTGTTCCTAAAGCTAGTCTCCGTTCTATTAACAATGAGAATTAAAAAAAACAACCATCTTTCTCCTTTAAGTCAGAAGAGTGCCTTCATCCTATTCTACCATTTTCATTATTCTTTGAAACTTTTAACTCAGAAGCAAGGCATTCTCATAATATGTAATTGTTCGTGGCTGTTAATTTGTGTTGAGCTTGATTTGAAGTACAATCTATTCCTATGTTGCTTAAGGAAATACACTAATGAAAACGGTATCAGTATAAATAGAGGCAAAACAACTCACCTGACTCCAAATGACCAATAATCCCAAAATAAAACTCTATAGTAAAATCTTAGAAATAGCTTTAGTCGTAATGTTCAAAATTGGATCATAAAGACATGAATAAAATATCTTTTATGAGTCAGGACCTATGCATTCAGGGTTTGAAAATGCACAGGAAAGTCTAACTCAAACTTTGAAGAAGATTCTTCAATGTCTTGAAATGAAACCCTAAAGCACTTGGGGGAGAGGGGAGCAGAATAGATATGGGAAAGTTATGAGGAAGTGAAAAAGATGTTTCAGCCTATGTTGATGGTGAATGTTGTCCTTCGTCTGGCAAGAGTTACTTGTAGCTCAGGTTTCTCAGGATCTGAAAGAGCAAAGGATAATTGGTGCATTAAAAGCAGTGCCAAAGTCCCCAGAAGTGCCTGCTCTGCTAGGAGGGAAGGGAGGAAGACTGCTTCTGCAAGTGCACTGCCCTGGTGAGATAAAACTTCTGATACAAAATTCATGCATGAAGGCAACTTCCCCTATAGGCAGTTTTTGTTTAAAACCTCTATTGTTTCTTGTACAGATTGTTTTATTTCAAAAAATGGCAAGGGAGTAAAAACTTCTCACTTCCTTTGAGAGCTGGAGGGCATCCTCCAATTGCTACAGCTATAAGTGTATGGAAGTGTGTACCAGCTCAACCTCTCTGTTGGTTTGGACGCACCTTAATCCCCTCCCCCCCTCATTTCTTGCTGCTCCTTGACTGTATCTGCTAAGCAGCAAGAGGAAATAGTATCACTACAATAGAGATTTAAAGTGAAAAATATGAATCTATGAAAGAAGTCTTAAAAATACACTCTGAAATGATAATTTTCTACTTACAGCTTGCAGGATTGAAACAAATTATAGCTGTTCAGAGCCTTTAAGGCAAAAAAAGAAGTGTCTTTTATGGAATGATACTTCCCTATAAAGAATAATTGTAAATGTCTTTCTTATAAACTACTTGAGACTAAAAAACTACTAGTAGTCCTGGTCATGACTTTGTGCACACATGTGCATGTCATGGTACATCATGTCATGTCATACTATGACACGGCACACTTAGTAATGACTTTGTGCATGTTTCACTTTTTTTCTTTTTGCACCCCCTCCCCCCTTCTCCTTAAATACTAGTCTGAGCGTGGAGCAAATCTAGTTAAATTCAGATGTTAACACCTGCACTCATTTTCTTTCTCTTCCTGTGGTTTTATTTGCATCATGTAATTGTCAGAGCGTTGTTACCGCACTTCCTGTTTGAAGCCGTAGTGGACTGTGTGCAGGCAAAGGATGCAGAGGGTTCACCCTTAAAAGGAACTCTATAGATATTTTTTTAAAAACAGCAGGCTGTTCTTAAGCTATATAATTAATAAGTA
This sequence comes from Pluvialis apricaria, assembly GCA_017639485.1. Taxonomy (NCBI): domain Eukaryota; kingdom Metazoa; phylum Chordata; class Aves; order Charadriiformes; family Charadriidae; genus Pluvialis; species Pluvialis apricaria. The sequence continues at coordinate 50,792,484 of CM030044.1, read as the reverse complement.
GCTTTATTCTAACTGACCGTCCACAGCATGCAGCATATTCCTCTTTGGATCAGCTAAGGTAAATGCTCTGTAGCCTGCTTTTTGCCAGTAAATGTGAAGAGCTTGGATGGGATATTTGTTTCTTTTTTTTCCCTCCTTCCTTTCCTGCTATTTATTTCCTGCAGAAAAGTTAGTACTGCTTTAATAAGAAAAAATGCTGATACTGTAAGAGAATGTGCTTGTGCTCCACCCCCACTATCCATTAATGCACTGTTTGCACTTACTGCCTTTATGACTGGTATTTAAAAATAAGCAGTAGTTTTGCATTTTGCATTAGATCAGCTACTCTGGAATAAACTTTGGAGTAATGAAAATTACCTTACTGGTTTTCACTTAAAATTTTAAACAACGTATCCTTTTTAATATCTTCATTTCTTCGTACTAATTAAAGTCGTACATAAGCTAGAAGACAAAGTTCTTCAGCATGATAGTCCTGTATGTTCTTGGAATGTGACTCATACAGTCTAAAATAAGTTGCATTCAGAGTTCAAAAGTTTCAATGGGAAAAAGCAAATAGGTGTTGTACCATTATCACACTGATTGACAGAACAGACAGAGTAAGTGCCGTGTCTTTTTGACATGAGCTGTATGATGTTCTGCCACCCTGAGCATCATAAAGAGTGTAAACTGCAAAAACAAAGAGTGACAGAGCTGTTGTCTTGAACTGTGTTCTTCAGCCTCTGTTGTCCTTGTCATCTGGCAAGTCTACACAGAAAAATGCAGCAACACTTGCGAACAGCGCCACATTAAAAGCTTGATCCTATGACAAAGAGACGTAGCTGTGAAGTATTGCAGATGTTTTGGGATCTCATTAATTGCAGCTAGGTTTGGGGTGCAGTCCAGGCTTTGCAGGAATGCTTTCTCACAAGATTGCTAATGGGCTGATACTACTTAATTACCTGACTGGTAGCTGTAGGTCAGTATGGTGTTTTTTTCTTTCTTTCTTTCTAATCAATAATTTGGAAAAGAACAGCAGAATTTCCCTGTTTCAACTTGATCTTTAAGTAACCAGCAGTGTAATAGAAGTCCTAGTGTGTTGCTGTTGACATCACCTTTTTGTCTTCGGTTTAATTGCTTTTTCTTTCCATTTTGGTGCAGCAGCATACCTGATCATCTTTTATATTAACTTGCCACCGTAAAAATAATTTGTTCAGCAGAGTGGGGGTGTATAAAATTCCAGTGCTTTAACAAATGCTGCCAAGCTTTTGTTTGCCTTTTAAGAAGTGCAGTTACTGTCAGTTTTCTGCAAGCTTACAGATACATCCTCCCACCACCATTTTTTTTTTTTAATGAGAAGACAACAGATCGAAAAACTGCTTGGTACTGATGGCAGAACCATGAAATTAAAGGCAAATGTGGCACTGTACAGTCTATAGAAGTTAAAATACATTTATAAGAATGAATGTGTTATCAGAGACTATTATTGACGATCTCTAGCGTGGCTTTGTCATTCAGCAGCTTTTGATTCGGGGGAGGGGGGTCAGTTTCAAAGAGAACTCTGTCCTGGAGGGCACAAGTCCTGTGTGCTGAGAGTGGCTGGGTGGAGAAAGTCTTCTGCACCCTTGGGTGTTCTGTAACCAGGAAGAGCCTTCCTGGCTCACAGGAGCGTGCAGAAGCCCTTCGGGTTTGTTCCCAGGGCTTCAGCTCAACACAGGCGCTTAATGCTGCAGTAAGCTGGAGGAGCATGCCAGCTATGAGTGAGCAAAGGAGGAGACTGATCGACAGAGGAATTTCCCTGCCTTTTCCATGTACAACGTGTAACAGCAGGATGGAAGTTAACCCTCTGTGAGAACAAGAATTTGATATGTTAAATCTGGACTTTGGCAAAAAAATGTTGTCAGGAAGCAATAATATGAGTGTCAGAATTTCAAGACCTGCAAATCAGAGTATTGGGTCACTGACGCAGCAAGAGAAGCCCACTGCAATGTATCGAGTTTGGAAAATAATTTTGTAGCATGCAAATTCTGAGACTGCAGTGAACAGTATTTTCTTAACAAGCTTTTCTACGTTAGTCCAGCTCTTGCTATTTAAAGTTGACCAAACTTTCAGTAAACAGAAGAATTCAGAAAAAGATGTGACATTACCTAGTTATGAAGTGAGAAGTTCCTAAGAGACTTTTAAAGTTATTTTTGTTCTTGGATTTCTTACTGTTGGTTGATAATACCCATGTTTTATCGCAGCTTCTTGACACACACATGGGATTTAGATGAACACTTTTGAGGTGGAAAAAAATGTTCTTTTAAGTAGTGAAAATATGTTATATTAGCACTATACTAAGACATTTTTTGAAGTATCTGACAAAAGAAAGGTCATGTAGAAGGATTTTTTGTTTTTTCTTGTTTAGGTTTTTTCTTATCCTCAAGGTGTTCTGTTTAATAAAATTGGTTTGCTCTATATGGTATTAGTGAAAGGAAAAGCTAGCAAATAATTTTTTCCCGACTTCCTATTCTGATCTTTAGGCAAGAAATGCCACAAACAGGCATATAAACTTAATTTAAACACAACCAGTAGCTTTTTCAAAGCTAGCAGAGACAAGTACTTTTGCTGGGGTTTTGCTATTTAAATGGTGTTACTGCAGCATGCATTTATTTCTTGAAGAGCCGCGGTCAGTCCCTTAAGAGGTAAGAAGTGGGAAAGCTTCCCAGAGGCTTTGGACTTAGTATGGGAAAGGTGCTACTGTATTTCTGTATGTGCGCATTGTAGCCAAAAGTCCTGGAAAGTACCTGGCTAGTACAGTAAGTACTATCCCTGCACAGTATGGTAAGTTTGCATGTATGTAGTAAATGAGGGGGATCTCATTGCTTATGTGCTTGGCATGTAGAGAACTGATCAAAGCAGTAGCTACATGGGACTGCTCTGCCTCAGAATGTGTGTGTATGTACATATATATATGTAGTTTATGTATCTCCAAACTGCTTCATACTTACTTTGAGAAATAGCATACAAATAACGATGCACAGTTATGCACACATTTCTATGAATGAAGATGCAGCCGTATATAGAATTATTAATGAATATGCATGTAAAAACTTCTGAATACTCATTATATCACTTTCTCTGCAAGTAACATTTATGATAGATGGCAAGATAAATAACCAGCTTGAAATCTCACAGGAATTTTTATTGCACTCATAGTGAAAGAAAACAGGTTGGAGATTAACTAATAAACATTATTTTAGCAAAGGAATGGTTGGAATCTGTAGCCTCAGTTGTTCCACATGAGGAATTTCAGAGGTTTAAGGAAGCAGTTTCAAACTCTACAAGTAAAGTCCAATTTTGAAGCCAATTGTACATGAAGCAGGAGGGTAAAAGGAGTGGAAGGAAAATGTCTTAAGTTGACCAAGCCCAGCCATTTTGCAAATTTTCCATATACAGAAATTTATTTATTTGTTTCCTCAACGTTTAGAAAAGCAAACCTTTGCTTCAAAGCTGTGCGACAGGATTGGGGTTTAATACTCCTTAAACCTCATGCTGTAATGGACTGGGAACGTTTCTGTTGAGAAATATGAAGTGTCAATAGGCACAATTCCCTAAGAAGTTTAAAGCGCTGTATGGGCAATTGTTACTTTCTAAAATGACATTTGAAAGTTAGAAACAGACCAAACAGAGATGGCTGCCAAAAGATTGGACACTAGTTCTTGATATCACTGCATCTAACCAAAGCTGGAATGCAAGTTTCATATGGATTTCTGGTATATTGACCATATACCGTATGATATATGGTATTCTGGACATTTTTGGCAGTCACTGTAGAAATAAGCATGTGACTTGTTTGCTAGTGTCTCTTCAGTCCGTGGCTCAAGATATTATCAGGAAATCACTGGTGTGGGTGGCTGTCTGGGAGCATGAGATTCTGTATATTCTTTCTTTTTGATGTAATGTACTTCTGTTTTCAGGTTCGCGTAACGCTAGGGACCAAAGAAGCATATGTAACATTTCTGTGGTGCTGGGCCCAACCTTCTGAAAGAAGACTCTAAAATAACTTTTTGCCTTCAAGTTGTTTGTCCTGGGACTGACTTGTCTTTGGAGAAGAGCTCAACAGAGAAAAGATTTTTCACATTGGAACCATTAAAAATAAAACTATTTAAAGAACTTGCTACCTGGAGACAAATTTACGGAGGTTGAGTCCTGCTTTTCATCTGTGTTCCCACTTCAGACTGTAAACAATGAGTGAGTTTTGGTTGTGTTTCAACTGCTGTATTGCAGAACAGCCTCAGCCTGTAAGTATGAATATTGGCACTGCTTTGTTTTCGTATGATTGACTACATCGTTCACATTTTCTGATTTTCTTATGGCTTTTTAAATCAGTGCTGTTTGGCCAAGCTCAATGAGAATTAACTAACATCCTGTCTTAGTGGGGACAAAAAAATGTCTGTTCTAGGCTGTTGTCAAACAGGTATTTTCCTATCCTTAAGATCAAATCTATCTGAAGTCTTTGGAAAGAGCCTTTATTTGTTTGAATTGAAGAGGAGGGGAAAGGAAGGGAAGGGCAAGGATGACCTAAACTATTACTCTGAAATAAGTCATTTTTGAGTGGAGATCTGTGAATGTCCCAACTTCTGTATTGCTTAAGCCTGCCTTCAGGTGTGACTGGATGATGATGAAGGAAGGAAATGATTCTGTTAAAATGTCCAGAGTGAAATCCAGTCCTCCTCCACCTTAATTTAATTAATGGTTTTGTTAATTTTTAGATTAAACCTTAGGAGAGTGAAGGGATGCACTCATACCATAAATACTTTTTTTTAAAAATGGAAGTTGGAATGGCTGTTGTGTGAAACACAACACTGTTGTGTAAAAGAACATTTCAAAGCATATGTAAGGCAGACAAAGTACAGAAATATTTTTGGGTTTCATATGCTCATATACATATAAAGTACCTTTAGAGTGTGTTCCTGAGTCCAGTGCTGTTGGGAGAAAGTCCGCCTGCAAGAAGGTGGAATTAACCAGGAATACGGTTAGCACTGTGAGAAAAATCATTGTATAATGTGGCATCCAGATCAAGCTAAATGAATGTATAGAAAGGTCATCTTGCAAATACATGGAAAAGAGCCCTGTTACTACTAAAGGATATGCTGAAATTACAGTGACCAAAAGAATCCCAGAGTGAATAGTACAAACACGCATTAATATATGTTCGGATGATAATACTTGGCTTTAGGGAAGCCAAAAGATTAAAAAAGCAATCTAATGTTAGGGGTTGTCATTGCACAAAGCCTGAATACCAGACTAATCCTTGGATGGCAACACAAATATTAAAGTGTGACCATTAACATTTCTAATAAATGAATACAATTTATCTCACTCTTAGTCAAGTAGAGTTGTTGGAGGTGAACTTTGAGGTACTAACATGGGAAGCTGCTCTCCAGTGGCTTGAACACCATGCAGTCCTTTAAAATGCTGCCAGTATCCATATATAGCCGAAGTTATTTGTCTAGTTTTTGAAACATATATTTCAATTAAAATAAGGTACGAGTCTTAAAAACCTTTGAGATAGAATATGGCATATTTTGTTTGTTTACAAGAATCCTGAGGCTCAGTCCTTATAAAATCTTGGCTCAAGCTTTATGATACAGTTATTGCCCAAGAAATGCATGGTATGTTAATACAGCATGTAGTGATCTGCGGGTCATGATTCATGGAGAGGGTGGAGATTGTACTTCAAAAGTGGAGAAAAGGGAAACAACCCATTTATGTATGTTTCTGCTGATCTGGTGGTGTGCATTTACTTAGAAAATTAAAACCATTCTTATGTTTAAGATAGAAATAGCACATTGCTGAGCATTGACCTAGTTCCTGAAATCTGCCTTTCAAACGTTGTAGGAGCCTTGCTCATTATGAAGTGCCAAAATTCTTCAGGACACATCTCAGAGTTGTGGGCCCTTTTTGGCATGCTTGACAATAGGCGCTTAGTTGCCTTTCCCCTGCAGTTACTCAGCTCATTTTGCTGTGTTGTGTTGTACAGCAGTTGTCCTGCCATACACAGTTACAGTAAGTGGAGAATTTAATCAGATATATATACATCTGAGTAAGTGCAGGAATGTTTTTTTTTTTTCCTCTCTGACATGTAGCAAAGCATGTACTGTCAGTGTGAGCAAACTGATAGAACAGACAAGTGGTAAGGAAGCATTTTTTCCCTGTCTCTGCAGGTGTTGTGTGATTGCATGTTTGGGACACTTACATGCTGAAAAACATGCTAGTTTTTAGCCCCAAAACACTGGTACTTATTGTGCTGTTGTATCAAAAGACAAGTGAAACACTAATTTGCGTAAAACCTAATTGTCTGTCCCCTACTGTCCATTCAGTCTGTCAGTCTAGTCCAGTTTCTCAGGAGAAATGCCTCGTCTGCCCAGTTTCATCTTTCATGGGCCTTCTTTCATTTTACCTCCTGCATCTCAACTCCTTCATGGCCTGACTATCAGTGTCCCAGCCACCACTTTCATGTTCAGCAACACTACAACCACCAGCCTCTCAGAACAGACCTTGAAAGCAGGAAGTTACTTAATTTGCTACTTGTTCTGGTCAATGCTTAAAATGTTGCTTTTGTTTTTAAATTTGAAATCTCTGAAACATTATTATTTTTTTCTCATTACCTTTGTCAGGTGCTGATATCTGGGACACCTTTAATGTCATGGATAGTGACATAAATTTTAAGCCTCTTCACTGGAGAAAAAAAACCATGGAACTTACAGTAGTTGCATGTTTCTGTGATATTTATAGCTTCCATTGAGCTAAGGAGTTTTCCTCCCCTCTTGAAATCCAGGATGTAGGAACTATCTCTCTTGCTTTCTTCTGGCAAAATTCTAGCATATTATACTAGGAATCTTCAGTATGGCATGTCTGTTCTTTGCAGCTATAGTGCACTTAAAATGAAAAACGCACACATGCACTGAGTCCTTTCAGTCAATTGTATAGAAGACTATTACTCGCACTGTACACAAAAGCATTTTCTAGGTTGTTGCCAATACTCTGTATGCCTTCCAGCCTTGCATACTGGTGCTTTCCAGTGCATTTTCATGGGTTTGCACGGTATCTTTCTAGACAGGATTTGCAAACTTTACGGCACTAAGGACACATTACTTACCTAATTTCACTGCCATTACTTCCCTAATAGCATACCCCAGAGCAGAACAGTAACAATGTTGCAGTTATATATTAGGGCACTTTAGGTGGTTTCTTAATTAAAAGACAGTATTCAAATATTACAGTCATCTTTTATTGAAATGTGTCACAGCACAGCTTTTTGTATTTTGTCTGTGCTAAATGGATGCACTGTGTTGCTGTGAAATAAAACATAGGTTTCTTGGAAAGCAGTGTTCTACTCTCTCTCCTAATGTTACTTTGGTTGCTAAATATCTCACTTGGTGTTTCCAAGACTGCAGTACTCATAATATCATGGAAGAGGCATGTTTGAACATGGGTTTCTATGCTTCTCTGAAATGGAGTGATAAATGAAGAAATTAAGTATGCAAAGAAACAAAACTAAATATTGATACAGTTGAAGGAAACATGTTCCTGAATGGTGGCTTAGGTCTTGATTCTTAATAACCTGAGGTCTTTACCACAGTAGAATGCAAACAAAAGCCAAGGGAACATGTTCTCATATCAAGTCCTAGTTTTCTCGTGTCATATGTGGATTGATAATATATTTTACCACAATGAAGACTTCAGTCAACTAGTTACCTTCATACCTATTTTCACAATACTGAGGAGGTGATATTAATTTCTTAATAACTATGTTCAGGTTTTCTTGGTTGTTTGAATAGCTTGAACTCAATCCCTTGTGATCTGATCCAAACCTTTTTTCATTTTGAGAAGAGTAGCACTTTCTGTGATGGCACCAGGTTTCTTATATCTCCCACTGATACCCTTTGCGGGTTCTGTAATCTGATCTTGCACTTCCCGGTGACAAGATAAGCCTTCCCATGCTTCTGATGTGCTGTCATCCCATCCACTGCTACGTTTCAGTAAACTCTGCCAAATCCCCACGATCAGATGCACTGCTTGGTAACAGAAATTTAGAGAGCCTTCTATCTTGCAGGTATTCCAAGAACATGCCCGTGTGTTTTTTTTTCTTAGGCTGAGCTCATCGCCTACACCAGGAATCTGTTATTTTCCTCTACTTCTTTTTTTTATGTTCTATCCATTTTTAACTTGCAAAGCTAATTTTTGGTCTAAGAAGCCTTTGGTCATGATCTGGTGCACTCCTACCTGGTTTGGGCCACCACCCAGTACAGCTGAGCTCTTCAGTTTCTTTGACCTTGCAGTAAAATTATAAAAGAATAAACTGTGCTCTCCTCCTTCTTGCTCCAAGCTTCCTTCTCTAGTTAATTAGTTTCTGTTTTGTTGCTTCTCTCTTGTTTAGATGATTTCCATTTTGTATTTTGTCAAAGGGCTATTATGGTTTTGCTGCATGCTATGCCATAAATGTTTAAAGTGGTTTAGAAAATGAAGTTACCTTCCTGTCTTTTTTGATACATGAAAGACAACTGGCAGATCTGTATTTAGAGTGGGGAGGGCTATCCTAAAATACAGGCGGAAAAAACCCTGCACATACTGTTGTATTTATCAACTGAACTGAATACTATGGAAGATATAAATGATCTTGACTCTGGTTACTTAAGGAAATTAACCACTGATGGATATTGTGAGCTCTAGCTTTTTTTCTAGAGAAGGAGTCATACATATAGCTAAGGATACATCTAACACACACACACACATGAAGCATTCACATAAATCACCCTCAGTAGGCATGCAGAGTAAATCAGGTGTTTGCTACTGAAGAAGTACTGGGTGAGGCTCCCCCCTTCACTACTACAGTGCTGTGCAAACGCAGCTTTTAGCTCAAAATGACTAAAACCCAGGCTCTCTTATTCATTAAATTTGATCAGCCTGTCACATTCAGGAAGACTGTGAAAGACTCAAGTGTGAAAGGTGAGAGCCCTCAGATTTCAGAATTGTCATACTGAGTTGCATATTGAGCTGCCAGTTTGGATGTTTCAAATTCCTTCTGCTTCCTATTAAGTGCTGCTGTAGAAGTAGCCTGAGGGAACACCATATCAAAGGGGGCAGAGTTAAATAAGCAGCAAAATGCTTGGCTTTTATCTCTCAAACCTGATCTGTTTCTGCTGCTTTCAGCCCGATAGAGCTGCTTTAGATTTTTTTTTACCTTTAAATTAGCCCCCCCATCTTAAAATATCTGTTGTGATGTTCAAGTATTAATATGTTTAAAAAGAAAGGAAAAAAGGCATTGCACAAAAAAAAATTTGTTTATGTACTTGACTGAAAATTATCTGAATATTTTTGCGATTATTATGTCTGTGAAATTTTTAGGAGCTCTTAGTTAGCTCTATTGGTGCTATTTATTTAATATAATAATAGTTGATGGGATGCAAGATAGCTCTTTGGGAGGTGGAAACAAGAATTATGCCAGCTTTCTGTTGATGAGAATGTGTCTTGTCATTATCAACATATCTGAAGAAGGACGTAATACGCTTTTGATACCTACAGGCTCTACAGGGCTCAGGCTTTCTGCTTAAATGTGGGGAGGCAGTAGATTGTACTCTTTGTTGATCTGAACACCAGTGTTAGAGCCCTTGAATCACTTGTTTCTTTTAAATCTCCAAAATTCTCAGTGAGAACACATCTTCAAGAGCAAACCCCAGTATGAGTCACTGACAAAAGGAGCTGCCAAAAGAAATAGTTGATACTGTCTAGCAAAAGTTGATCGTTTTGCAGCCACCCTTGGAGATTGTGTAGAAGCATTTCTGAAATTAACAAATCCAATGCAATTTTTGTAAATTTTTTTAATCAAAATTGAAGCTGCAAAGCCCCGATATTTTTGGTGTGCCTTAATTTTAATGCTTGGCAGTTGAGCTATTTTTCCCGTGTTCTGCTTTTCATGTTGGAGCAGGGAACTTGAGCAAGCATGTAGGTTTAGGGGCATTTCTACTTGCCAACAGCTAGAGGCAGGGGTAGCTTGGACATAGTCTGAGAGATGCACTTTCACTGACACTGTATGGAAGTATGCTTTGTGTTACTGAATAGAGAAGTCAAGTCGTTGCCCTGAAGCGAAGTGTTCAGTCTTTCACCTTTAACTGGTTTTGATATGAAAGGGACTATTGAGAGTAGAAGCTTTCTCTACTGCTGTCCTACTGTATTTTTATTGTAACTTTTCTGTAATGGATCTGAGATGTTCTGTTGGATATAATTCTTAAGACCACTATGCAACTCACAAAATACGCATTTTTAAATGGCTATTTTAAAGATCTCTGCCTGCACTTATATTTTTAATTCCCAACATTAACATTTCACAATAATGAACATTTTCGTTTTTTAGACTGTTCCTCAAACCTTTGGTTCTGCAGTTCCTGTCATGACTTTTACGTGCGAGACATACATGATATCAAAGTTCCTGTTGAATTATATTGTAGCTATTCTTTATGTATTCTCAGAGATCCTGAGATTATAAGGTACCTGTTAAGCTATAGACTTTAATACGTAATCGCTTGCAATGATTTTCTCACTTTCATCTTCAGAGTGCCTTAGCTAATCACTCTAAAATGCTGACTTCTGTAATTCTGGGTTAATATCCTGCCACAGAGTGAGGAGAATAGAGGAGTGGAGCTTGGGCAGAAAAACTGAAACTCTGAACTGCACTCTGATGCAGACTCAGGGAAGTAATGTGTTTCTGAACCCCTCTGTTTTATTTTTGTTTTTCAAATTATTTTAGGGGCTGTTTTAGCTACTTGGGTGTACCCTCAAGGGAGCTGTCATTTACTGTATCTGAGGAAAGATACCATCTCTCTTTCTGTTTTCTCCCTCAAATAAATTTGTGATACTGAGTAATTTGTTGGCATGTCATGCTGTGAGAGTGACCTGACATCAAAAGGGAGAAGCTTGCATGGAATTTTTTTGAATAGTTTTAAGCTACATTATCACTCTTCTTGCAATTGTAAATTCAATTCATTCCATCTCAGAAAATAGTGTGGGTTTATAATATGTATTCTTCAGCAGACACAGGGTCTTCATCATTGTTTTTCTTGCTTGTGGTATGACTGTTTTTCAGTGTGAATGTAACTACTCTTTGCATTCTGCTGATGGTTTATCATAAAGGACTACCTAGTACATAGTTTGTGTGTTTTGGTACTGAGATTCTCTCAAACCAGAATATTTTAATTTTGCGTTACCTTTGGTAGGTCTACATTACAGTTGTGGTGTTTCTAACGTGCACAAGATGGTTTCAAGTTGGTATGTGGCTGCCTTATCTACAGAGATTGAGAAATAAATGGGGACCAAATCGTGATTTGTCTTCTAAGTTTGCCCAGACCATCACTACTTTGCTGGCATAGCATGGTGCTTCAGGCTCCACTGCTCTAGCATGGTGGTATTGGCCAGCTGGAGGTCTCCACCTCTGCCACAGAGGTGCAGTGCTCGCCTCATCACAGTGCACAGTGGGAAATACTGTTGCTTATCACAGTCTGTCTTCCCTCTGTTTTACGTCCATCTCTCTGGGGTGATGTGGTGCAGCACAGACCTTTGTAGTTTCACTTTGTTAAAAGAAATTGTGACCCTTTAAATTCTTCTACTTCAAAACCAAAAACATTTCTGATGGGCAGTGACTGTGGTGACAGCTCAGCATGGGCAAACGCTCTGGAAATTTGTGGCACACTCTTATTCTGGCCTCAGACTGCTTTAAGCATGGGTTAATGTCTTGCCTCAGTTGAAACCCCCAATTTATGCTGCTGATTTTGAGTTCAGTTTTCTTGCAGCTCAGGCCTGACACATTTGAGCGGTCAGCATTGCTATCCTTGTTTTACAGCTGGAAGATGTCAGGCAGGTTGCTTGGGGAGTTGCAAGGTAGTCCATCGGTGACTTCACAGCCTCTGACCTTAAATGAGGAAAGAACAGAAAATTGTTTGGGGCATATAGGATGATGTGGTGGGTAGAGAAAAGTGAATCGGATTCGAATGAAATGGAGGAAAAGACTTCACCAGGATTGGTGAATAGATGTTCATTGGGGGTTATGCCAGAGTAACAGAATTTTAGAGGTGATGTCACATCAGGGTTTTAAAAAAGACAGTTGTATAAACTGTAGTTACTAATCTTTACCTCATTATGTATATTTGCATAAAACTTGCCTTTTTGGGTGCTTTATCAGTTTTGAGAACTGAAAAACTGATGCTATCAGTAATTAAATTATCTAAAGAAAGCACACTTGGCTATGTTCAACTGGGAACTAAAGCTGTGTGTCAAGGGAGTGTATTATTTATAAAAGGAAATTACTCTTATCACTCATCAAGTTCCGCTAAACTTAGGGGGCTTCCAAGCCAGATCCACTTCAGGTAGATTTCTTGAAAGACTTGAGTAAAATTAATATAGGACAACATGTTGTTTAACTCTGTTTGGAACAAATACTACTTTAAATACAGCTTGCTGTACTCCAGTTACTTAAACATTTAATTCCTAGGCTGCAGGATGATGGTTAAATAGTAGATTACTGTTAAAATGGGGCAATAAATCCTGCTAGGCACATATTCCAAACAAATCTGCTAGGATATGCAAACACACACACATACATGTATGTAACATGTATGTAACTTATTAGATTGCTTGTGTTTGTGGTAGCAGCTTGGCATTGCTGAATTTGTAAAAAGAAGAAATGCAAGCACAAGCATAGGCATGCTGATCTACAGAATCGCAGGCAAAAGAGCCTACAGGGCCTCTTACTCTCCATGGGAAAGTATCAAATGTGTATTTTCATTTTTTAACATCAGAATTAAGTTTTGACAATGAAATGCCTCTTCAGTTTGTAAGGCACAGAAAGGAAGATTTAAGGGAGGAAAGAAAATAACTGCAATGTGTGTAGTTTAGAGAATGAAGAAACAGGACTTATATGTGAGAGAGAAGAACTGAGGCTACTTAATTAATTATTGCTTTTAAAAACTATTTTAAAACCTATCCAAGACTTCAAGCCTATTATGCTATGTGGATATTGTCTTTTCTGTAAACTAACCGTGAAGACAGTGCAAATCTGTAAAACCACTGTGCAACCACTGGTAGGCTGCTATCAGTGGGAAGAATGAGGGAGAAGAGGCAATTAAAGTGGCAGTGGTGAAAGCAGTGTGGATTAAACTGACTGCTGGAAGACTATAAAGGATCTAATCAGAGACTCTTTGTATGGCCCTACTCCTAACAAAATAAAACATATGCACATATCTTAGGCCAGTGAGATTCAGATGCTCTTTTTAATTCAGGAATAAAATGCCAACATTTCCATTACAAAAGGAGAGTAATGTTCCTACACAGAAGATAATCAAAAGGAAATTTACACATTTTAATACATACACACTGAGATTAAAATCTGGCAAGAAACTAACATGTGAAGACGTATGTGTGTTAGTGGATTTAGTGGTTAAAGAACTGAAGGTTGTGGGGTTTTCTGCAGGCTGCAACACTTAGTGTTTTTCTACATAGCAAAAGCATACAAACTGTAGTTCCTGGTTTCTCTTATTTGTGAAGTATGTTTTTGACAGTGGGTTGTATTTTGGTGTTTGGGAGTTGCACTGGGGTGGGTTTTTTGTGTGTGTAGGGAATAATCTGCCAAATTACAGCAAAAAAAACCAGCCAGCATATTTTTCTGAGTACCTGTCTGGGATTCTGCTAACTGTGCTGAGATCCTCTGAGGAAAGGCACCACCAAATAATAAAAATACAAAACTCTTGGATGTTTAACAGTAGGTTTTTGTGGGGCATGTGTATAGGCATCATGATTTTTTTTTTTTAAGGCCGCACAGTTTAAAAGTTAAGGCAAAACTTATTCTAGCTAGATTTTAAAAGAGATTATGTTAATTATAGTTAATTATAATTAGATATATATCTTTTTTTAGACTTAACTGCTTACTTGATCACAGAATTACAGAATCTCCTAGACTGGAAAAGACCTGTAAGATCATGTAGTCCAATCATTAACCTAGCACTGGCAAGCCCACCGCTAAACCATGTCCCTAAGCACTATATCTACATGACCCCTAAATACCTCCAGGGATGGGGACTCCACCACTGCCCTGGGTGACGTGTTCCAATGCCCGATGACCCTTTCAGTAAAGATATTCTTCCTAATAGCCAATCTAAACTTCCCTTGGCACAATTTGAAGCCATTTCCTCTTGTTGTATCACCTGTTACTTGACAGAACAGGTCAGCTCCCACCTCTCTGCAACCTCCTTTCGGATCGTTGTAGAGAGCGGTAAGGTCTCCCCTGAGCCTCCTTTTCTCCAGGCTAAACAACCCCAGTCCCCTCAGCTGCTCCTCATAAGACACGTGCTCCAGACCCCTCACCAGTTTCCTTGCCCTTCTTTGCACACGCTCCAGCACCTCAGTGTCCTTCTGGTGGTGAGGGGCCCAAAACTGAACACAGTACGCAAGATGCGGCCTCACCAGTGCTGAGTACAGGGGTAAAATCACCTCCCTGGTCCTACTGGCTACACTATTCCTGATACAGGCCAGGATGCCGTTGGCCGCCTTGGCCATTGAATTTATGTTCATTGTAAAGAGCTTTTCTATATCTAAAGAGATTTTAATACAAGAGGAGTTTCTGAAGTGCGCAATACTTGCATGAAATAACTGCTTTGTAACATCTGCCATAATATTTAACAAATGTGAGCTCATCTTGATCATCCTTTGAATACAGTAAAATTAGTTGCCTTGCATGCTGCTGGTAGCTTGCTTTATGTCACCAAAATGACATTCTGCAATATCTTTGTCTCTTGCTTGCTGTCTCTGAACTTGACACCAGTGTAAATACTAATTTCTGTTTAGTCAGAGTGAACAGAAGTGTTTACATCAATCTGAACTATCTCTACTTTGTGTAATAGGAAAATTGATCAGGTACTCTACAGTACCTTACGTTACGTAATAACTTACGTAATTTAGTGTTCCAAAATTAGTCAGGTTGCATTACTACCGAGTGAAAAGGAAAGAAAAACTATAAAAGGAATGATAAGATTTTGTTTCGTTCTGATGTCCTTGTATTTTTTAATCTAAAAAGACAGACAAAACTTTCCCCTTGAAGCATGCTCTGAAATACAATTTGAAAACCTGTTTTACCGTAAGCATGAGTTTACCATGACTTTTATTTGCCGAGCAATAAAATGTGCATCAAGTGATCAACTCTTACAAGGAAGCACTTTTGAAAATAAGTAAAACTTCCAGTTACCAGGTCTACAAACTCATTCTGGGTTCAGAGAATCAAGCTGAAGCTTTTTCCCACACTGGTACAGTAAGTTTTCTGAAAGTAATCCCTTTGCTTCAGCTCACTGGAATTCAGTAAATAATTGTTCATGGCAAGAAGGAACACAATTCAACTTAGGCTCTTGGCAATGTTGGCTCTGCAGGCATTGCAGGGGTGAATATCACTGAAAAGTCATTTTTTATGACCAAACATAGCAGACACTTATGTTTGCAATGCATAAGACAAGAAATGCTGCAGGATGCTCTGACTGTGGTATGGTCCATACTGCTACTGTTCCCTAGATAAACAGCTACACCTAACTGTTAGGTTGTGTTTTATGCAAGTTTACTTGGTTTAGTTTCTTAAACAAAAATGAACTGTAACTGTACAATTCCAGAACACAGAAGAGTGATCTGAAAATGAGGCCTGCAGAGAAACAATTAGGAAGGGCAAAAAGTTTGGGGTTTCTCAGGTTTTTTTCCTTAGTGATCCAGAAGAGGGAATGTGTCTTAATGATGCATGCCTCTTTCTGCTGTTTGACTTTTTTTAGCTTTGCAGCTGGAAAACAAAACCCCTTTGTGCTGCTCTTAGTGGAGAAATGTTTGCCCTTGAATTTTAAAGAATATTAGATTCATAAAGTGTTTGTGCATTTTCAGTATACTATATTAAAATTAACACTTTAAAGCTTAAGAAATTAAATTTAAAATTGTCTAGAATTGTCTTACAGAGAGAATGAGGGTCATGTCTGAAGCTGTAATGTTTGGCTTTGCATAAAAGCATAAACCAAGAATACGTTGCTTTTATGAAGACAAGCTTTTTAAGCCTCTGAAGAGCTATCGCAATTCCCTTTTTTCAGGAGGGACTTTAATACAGCTGCTACAGATGATTTAGGACAAAGAAAGGTGAGGGAATAGCCAAGAAGCTTAAAGTGGCAGGATTTCTTAATGCTGCTCTGTTGTCTTCTAGATATGCAGCCTTTGGGATCCTTTATCGAGGTAACTTGTAAATCAGTTGTTCTTTCCAGTATGAAAAACCGGCAGTGTTTGGGTAAAATTCCTGCCTGGGTGGCTGTCAAATGACAAAGTTGATCGATACCTTTAGGGGGCCAGGACAGAGGTTAAAGTTACTATAACAGAGAAGAGCAAGGAGCAGAGGCAGGAGGGCTCCTGAGAAGTGACTATGTGGTGGACTGTAAATGCCGGTCACCTGAAACAATGACATTTCTCTGGCTGTCTGTGCCTGCACATGTGTTCATTCCAACAGGCTGTGAAGAAAGGGACGTGGAGCAAACACCAGAGGGACAGCAGGACCACCACAGCCTTCTGATTTTTTCAAAAATATTTCTAATGCGCTATTTCCAGACATCTGAAGTGAAAGGTTAGAGAAGCTCTGAGAAGCTCTCTGCAGGGTAACTATAAAGTAACAACTGGTGCTTTACTAATTCCATGGTAGACAAATCAGATTCTGCCTATTAAAAGTGAGACCTTTCATGTTGATGGCATCTCTTCTTGTCCTAA
Source organism: Pluvialis apricaria (assembly GCA_017639485.1). Taxonomy (NCBI): domain Eukaryota; kingdom Metazoa; phylum Chordata; class Aves; order Charadriiformes; family Charadriidae; genus Pluvialis; species Pluvialis apricaria. Next base: position 50,775,702 of record CM030044.1, on the reverse strand, counting down.
ATTATTTTGATGTAGTATGCAGATTTCTGTAGTGTAAAACTTTGAAGTTATTCAGAAGCACCTCAGTGGCAATGTCTGTTCAGCACAGCAGTTGTAGGCAGCTACTCTAATGCGTGTGTCCATGGATCTTCACAGAACTTAAGGGAAACTCAGTGAAATGGCAAAGCAACGTTGAGGCATAGAACCCCGCAGGAAATCTGGGAAGAAAATTAACTTCTTGCAAATCCTGTGCCTTGATCATGGAAGCATGTTTCTGGGTGGTGTACCCTGATGACACTGTGGCATAGGGAACTCTTAAAGTAATCTGACACAATCGGAATTTGGCAGTTGTCATGCCGGTGAGCCTGCTGTCCAAAATCAACTTGTTTTATTTGCATAGCTGCCAGAGTCCATTGGACACCTGTATGTTGGTAAAGGGTGCCTGACACTCAGACTATGAAACATAGAGTAGTGGTGGTAGTGTTTTATCTTAATTGTTGGTTTTTTTCTTTAATTTAGGAACAGTAGAGATTTTCCTGCCAACAATTACTATTCAATTCTGTGTTCATAACTAGTGGTTGGGAAGATGGAGTTGTGTACCTGTCCTTTTAGGTATCATATGGTTCCATTAGCTAAAGAATAAAAGGAAAAATGTTTACTATAAATAATCTACACTTACTGTTGTGCACCCAGGTTAGAAATTCCCAGCCTGCAGCTGTTTAGAAAACCTTGTTTTGTTCTGTATGTTTATTCCTTTTTCTCCTCTTCATTCTGACTATTTTTGTAACTGCCAGTGACTGTAGATCTGTAGCCAGCAGCTGATGTTGGCTGTATATTTTTGATAGAAGCTGACTACACTTGTGGAAATGGGAAGCAGTTGCCCTGAAGTTGCCAATAATGCAGGAACCTGGGGGAGCATGAGACCTCCATGATGCTCAGTGTTGCAATGCTTAAGCTTTCTGTTTTGCGGGCTGTTAAATAACCATGCTTTCCTATTCATCCTATGTTAAGAAGCTCCTAAATATGGGCTTGTTCTGGCAAGACCATTAGATCTGACATGCTAAGAAAGCCACTATATTTCCTGGATTTCTGCAGTGGATCCAACTTCAGAATTGCCAGAATGAAGCAATGGTGTCAAAAAGTATGCAAGTAGGAGACACAATAATAGGAATTTTGCTCTCACAGTAATAAATCTATCAGAGATAACTTAGTGCAGGTGACCTGCGAGACAAGGAGGGATAGGCTTGCCACAGAAATGGATTAGCAAGTAAAAAGATTTTTCTGGACATTATGAGGAGCCAACACTGCCTCTAAAAATGATTGTGTGGATGGGTTGTTGATCCTACTTACGAGTCTGGCGGTAAACTCTGAATAATGAATGTACCTGAAACTTTGTCCTCAACAAAATTTGTGTGTCATCTTAATGCAGCTGGTAGAAGAGTAACGTGCTATTGCTACTGCTCCTGAATACTTCTTTTCAGCAAGCCCATATTTAGAAGAGTAGAATTTGATAAATAAATGAGGAATATGGGGCATTTTCTGACTTGATGAAATTTGAATAGTTAATGATTGTTTACACTCAAGAGCTGTGGAATTGTGGCATGCCTCAGCTAGACTATGCAAAAGTGCCTATACATGCTTGGAACTCATACTTTTCTTTTGATAGGAGGTTGGACAAGGCAGCCAGGATTCCTTTGTTTTGCCAGGGAAAGCAGAACACTCCTTGAAAGGTCTTCCTTTTTATGTTTCTTGTTGAACTGAAATAGGTAGAAATACAGTGCTTGACTAGAAGTTTTCCCTCACAATGGCCTTTCTTCTACATTGTCTGTCTTTTGAACCTGCGGATTTGCAATGGCACACCATGCTGCTTTTCCTTTGCCCCCACGTTTCTGTTGGGACTTGTTAATTAGCTCCTGAACAACTTCCCTTCCATCTTTTGGCTATTTGCCACACTTTGGGCACAGGCTTTTGTGTTGCTGCTCCGTATCAGATACTATTCTGAATATGTCAAAAGCTGAGCAAAAAGCTATTTTAAGTCTGAGCACAGCTGTTGATTTGAGAATTGAAGAGCTGCTGACAGAGTACTCTTCCAAAGATGCTTCTAGCCATGCTATGTGTGGGCTTGGCATCTCAGCACCCATAAGATAACTGGGCCATCCCAACTGGGGTTGTTCAGTTGTCTCGGGTGCTTTTTGTATTGTCTTTATTTTGTGTATAGTGCTATCGTTTCCATGTCCGCTAGTTGGATCACCTTTCAAATGCGTGACTACCTTTCATAGTATGAGAATATGGGAGGCTGTTCCTTCTTCCCTTGTAAAGGTTGTAACTACTTTTTGCTTTGATGCTTCAAAAGCAAGCAAAGACAGACTATGTTTTGGGATGTACTTGTTCCAGTAACTTCCCTAAAATGAACTGGATGAACATATTTCCAATGCTGACAGTCAGATTTGGGAGCTTTGCAGAAGTCCTCAAAGGAGCAAGAAGCGGGATGGCCACTGAATCAAATTCATGATTGCATATTTATGAATGCTTCTCCTCACTGCAAAACAGGGTACCCAAGGCCGTGTGATAGTGTTCATATGCTGATGAGCTAACTGGTCAGGATGTCTGTGGAGCAGCAAGAAGAAACCAGAGATAATGAAGAGGTCACACAGGTGACAAATAACTTAGCAAGGAAATGCCAATGGGAAGACTGCCAGAAAGGTCAGCAGTAAGGAGTGTGTCTCATGGACCTGACACACACAAAACTGTAAGGGGATTACTTCCCTTAAAAAAAGATTTTTACAGAAAAAAAAATAATCTTCATTTGGAGCAAGTTCATTTTGATAAAACTTAACTAAGAAGTAAGTAGTACCGTACACCACTAGAAAACCAGGTGAATATTTAGGTATTTAATTGCATACGAATATAAACAAACAAGAAGCTGCTGCTATTTGGGCAAACTAATGCCAGGCTTCTAAGATGACATTCACAGAGGTATTTAAAAGCTGAATTCACTGTGTCTGTGTTTGTGTACTCTTTAGGATATCATTATTAAATACTTTGGCTTTGTTTTTGCCCATAGTGCAAAGTACTAGAGCTTCCACCCATGCATCCTACTGCTAAAAAATATCAGTTCTGTAACTCCTGAAGATTCTTCTTCTGCCAGTAAGGGAATTACTGCATCGCGTGCAGAGGTTTTCTGAAAATACCACATATGCCCTGATTTATTGTCATAGTTGAAGGTGAATCACAATGTGCAGTACCAAACTGCTGCTTGCGAGCACATATGACAATGCATTTACAGCTGTTATCTTCACAGCGGTAGATATTTTAACTAGCTGGTCCAGAGAAAGCATTAAACTTAAGTGATTGGTTTTATATGGTGAGGGTGACTGAGGGTCTTGCATGTGGCAGTGGCTATTACCTGTTTGGAGGTAATATTTCAGTTTATTTTTTGTTCTTGTACTTTTCTGTAATGGAGTTTGGTATGTGTGTATCATTCTGATTTAGAAGATTATACAGACTGTACATAGGAGTACAGAAGGCTGATATGTAATGTATCTTATGCAATATATATGCTTCCATAAAGATGGAAATGTGTATAGATGCCTGCATATGCAGGACTTAACAAACCTATTTATATTAGCCAGCTAGCTCTAGGAAGTCTTACTACAGGATTTGTGAGCATGAAATATAATTTCTTAACAAAAGAATTTCAATACACAGTCTGCTTAATGACAACTGAAGCTTTTGTTTGTGCTGTAGATGGGGGAGGGTGACATTCATTTGGCTGAGCAGGAGGGGCTACATGGTGTAATCCTGACACACGTCCTCTAGTGAACTACAGCTCTCATCGTGCCAGATGACCTTTTACAACAAGAACACAGGAAATACTTGAAAGGTCAGCAAGTGAAAGGAAAGAGAATTTCACAGGGTGCAGTTTGCGGTGTGTTGTTATCAGGATTTTGGGATTTTCTTCTTTAAGCAGCTATTTAGAAATTTCTATAGTTTGTATTGTGGTGTATCTTTCCATAATGTGTTTAATTTGTACCTTTTAACATTATGACTTTGACTGGTGAGAATATACTGCATCGGTATTACAGCAAGGTCAATTCCAGCCTGCTCTATGTTTTTCCTCTTCATCACCAGCTGAAGTTAGACACTTTGAAAATAATCTAGGTGATGAGATCTCTGGATGCCATCTAGTGCAATGCACTTACTCAAAGCAGAACCAACTAGAACTGGCTTTTGCATGGCCGTGTCCAGTTGTGTTCTGGGGATCTCCAAGGATGGGCATTCAGATTCATTGAGTTCTTGGTCCAATGCTTGACCACTTACATAATGAATTTTTTAAAGTTATTATTATTTAATCGATACTTTCTATGCTGTGAATTCAAAAAATTGTCACAGCTCTGGATTCACTCCAAAAGGTGCAGTGGTAAACTTTGTTTCTAGCTGTGCAGGCTGGTAATAAACACTTGTTCCAAGCAACAGCTAACCTGTTGGAAGTTACACAGCTTGGCCAACTGTAAGAGAAGAGTATATGTTAAATGCTAAGTTCTAAGTTCTGATGTTTGCTGAGATACCACAAGCCAGTATCACAGACTTGTTCCTTTCGTCACGCCCTGCAGTGTCTTTATCATTGATGAATTACCTGTTACTCTGCAATCACACAGTCTGTCTAAAGACGTTAAAGAAGTAGAAAAACAGTATTATTATCTTAGATGACTATTTCATTTTTTTAAATTACGTTAAAGAGGCATTAATCATCAAAAGTAATGAAAATAAACTTCCTGGGAAGAGAAGTTAGTTTGTGGAATAACATGACAGCCAAGTTACAAGTTGTAAACATCATCTTAAAATTGTGCTAATGTGTATTTTGAAAAGGGCATTACTTGCTGGCTGTACCAAGAAATGGATTCTGATTTACTATGTGACTTAAAGTTGGTTTAAGCATCTGGAGTGGAACAAGTTCCCTTCAGTGTGTGAGCTAAACACATTTCTTACAAGACCTATTGTCTTTCAGAGTCATTTGACCTCATCTGGCAAATTTTCCTGTTTTTTTAGAAAACATAGGCTACAATTGCCAGTTTTGTCATGTGATGGCTAACACCATCGTAATATAATGGAATATTGTGTAAACACATCAAAAAGCATACATGTCAAAAGCTTCAAGAAGGTTCTGAATTTGCTAAAAGCAAAGGAGCTGTTTGAGATAGCAATATGCAATCCAGTTTGAGTATTTACAAAATAGATTAATTTGATGTGAAGTTGTACTTAAAATCAGGCTGTAAGATTTGATAAGTCAGCTTCTCTACCATTTTAGATTCTTTTATTTTCCCTTTACTTTTGTCATCTTCTAAATAAAAATGGAACTGCTACTTCCTCTCCTTGGGAGTTTAGAAAGTGATTGGATTTGCTCATTCTTTTTTGCCACTTGAGTTAGTCAGTAAATGCCAAGTGATTTTGCCTGAAGCCTAAATCCTGTGTACATTTGACAGTCAATTTATTGGCTGCTAATTATAACAGCTTACATTATTTAAAAACCACTTTTCAATCCTTAGCGTCAATTTCCTAACTATCCTTTAGCTAGAGAAGTCAGGTAGCATCCTGGATTTTTTGAAAACTTGATGAAAGCTGAGTGTGCTGGAGGCCTGATACTTACCTCTGTTGCTTAAGAGCTGACATGAAAACTGTGCAGGTTTCCTCCAGCTTCTGTTCTGATGAAGCTGTAGTTTGTAAGATCCATAAGCAATCGAGATTCTGAGCAATCTGCTAGAAACTGCCTATCTAAGGGACTGTGCTAGCAATGGTAGCAGCTTTGGTGTTTCGCACCTGATGAAGATCACACTGCTGATCAGAATATCATTACATTGGGCTTAGATACCACATGTTACTGCTTTAGAATAAATCTGTCACTGAAATATGGTGGTTTAGAGGGAGTGGGTAGCAGTTTAATTTATCTTGCATAGTATCTTAGTTGTGTTTCTTTTGTATGGTAGACCTCTTGACATATGGCATTTGAAACGTAAAGGTCTAGTTCTTCATGCTTGCTTCTTCAGAGAGTATGTGCTTTCCTGCAGTTCAGTAAAGTCTGTGTCTCTTTATGGTTCAAAAATTAATTGTTGAAACTTTAAATGCATGGTAGTGTCTGACTGGAATTTTAACGTTACTGTGGATGGTATTTCTTTAATTTCATCAACTTTCATATAGTACTTGCAGATTGTATAGATGTTGGAATTGGCAGTGTAAGCTCATGGGTTTAAAAAGCTGGAAAAAAAAAAAGAGGGTACCGCAATATTCAGAGAAATGTTTAGGAGGTGTGCAGCCTTTTGTTCTTCAAAAATATCATACTGGCTATATGATGATTGTATAAATCCAGGCATTGGTTTCACAGTACTAGTTTGCTACATAATGATCCAATTGCTAGAAGTGGAAGTGTATTAGCATTCCAGCTTTATATGTGTACGTGGGTTTTGTTGTTTTTAACATGACTCTCTATGTTCCTAATTAGGGAGGAAAGTGTGGAGAAATGCACCTTAAACACACAATGCACAACAACAAATACAAGGGACACCCTTGCCTCTGCAGCCCCTTCATGCATGGTTTGATGAAAGACACTCTCTAAGACCTTTTTAGGTAATTTTGGTGGGTCAATATTGGGAACCCAGACATGTCGCTCAGACCACAGCTTGCCTAGAGACGCAGCCAGCCATCCTGTGCACATCAGACTATTTTGGGAGCAGAACAGCATGTATGTGGGAGGACAGAAAGCCACATCTACGGGCTGATCTGCTACTTCCTATTCTGAGCAAGTACCTAGCTCTTCCTATGTGTTAGTGTGTGGAGGATCAGCTGGGTGGCACAGCATAGGGACTCCTTTGCTGCTGGTGCTCTTTTCAGAGCAGAGATAAGAAGTAGGAGAGATCAAATGAGGAAAATAAAATGAAGGGTGTTTTCTGTCTTCCAGTTTCTCCTGTAACCATCCAAATCTCCATCTTGAAATGGCTGACTATCTTGTCTTTGATTAAATCCTTTCCTTAGATTTCTATCTTAGTTTTATCTTCGGCCTGCACTACTTTTGAAGTTTCAGCGGAGTTCTTGAATACAAAGATAGCAAACAGCTCTATTTCAACAGAGTTGTATCATTGAAAAGTTTAATAGATCACTTTGTCCTCAGGAAAAAGTTATGAAACACCTATCTTGATTGGTGGGGAAGATCCCAGAGAGTAAATTAGCAGATTTAAAGAACTTGCTTTTTGCATTGAGTTAGCCTGAAATTAACACCAGAATGAGTGATAACAAGCTCTCCAAAAAAGGGTTGCTGTTTGAGGGTTATTTGTGACAGAAGGTCAAACACAGTATCTGTGAGCCTCTGTGTAAATCTGATAGTTCCTATTAAAAAAAAAAAAGGGCAAATCACCTACTTTCTGTCTTGATGGTGCCTCCATACAGTGTTGGATGTATGAGCAGACTAGCTCCTAGTCATGAAAACAAATGCACTAGCCAGGTACAGAGGAGAACCAGGCACACGTTCCTTGTTTGCATTTGTCTTATCTACCATAAGAACAGCAGTTGTGGTGGCTCTACTGGGATTTATTTTATTTTAGGAGAGTTTGGGATTTGGATTGTTTTAGTATGGAAAGATGTTTTAACTCTAGATCTCTTAGTGCAGCAAAGGATTAGATGATGCAGTTAAAATTTACTATACTTCATTATGTTCAAATTACCATGCTGTTACTTTAAAGTTTGCAAAGAGCTATCATAGAGAGGGAATTGCTTCTTACTGTATTTGAGGCCATTTTAATCACTGAGATAGCAGTGACTGAGCAGTCCAAAAAACTGACCCTCGTGTTGTGGAGACAAGTTTAAAAGCAGGGTAACTTTCTAGTGTTTATGAATTCATAGTCATCTTTCTGCTTTGAAAAGTGCAAAATTTTTGGAGGTAATAAATGTAAGTGGTCATTCTCTGACTACAAAAACTCATTCTGCAAAGCAGAACTTTTTATAGCATCCAGATGGATCATTCACTTGCTGTTCACCAGGAAGAGTTTCCTAGTAGGGAGTTAGCAAGTAAATTTATTAAGTCTTGACCTAAGCTTCAGAGAGGAATTAAATGTTCTTTAGTTATCTTCTTGTTAAGAGAGCTAAGAGTGTTTTATGACAGTAATCGTTTAAGAAAATGAAAAAACTATTTTTTGTCCTAGCTAAGTTACTGAGTCTGCAAGCCAGCAGTAAGCATTGCTGACTTGATGAAGGCAGTCCCGGCAGGTGAATGGGGCCCACTGAAGCCTCAAATGCTGCTGCCATAGCCCACTCTAATGTGGAATATTAGGAGTACTTTGATTTAGTCAATCTGCACTCCTTTTAAAGAATTAATTTTTTTAAAAAAATAGTGTGAAATCAGAGAAGAGACGGATACAAGACTGGAAAAAAGAGTCTCGGGAAGTTGATTCTTTTACTCTCCATCAGATGAGGTGTTTTGGTTTTCCTTGGTTATGTATCAGGGCTGTTTTGAAGTTAAAATACAAAAGATGTTTCTCATCATTTTGTTCAGAAAGGGAGAATATAAACCACAGGGATTATGCCTCAGTAAATGTCAGTTCTTGGATTTTCTGTGTGTGAGTCTTTGTGGCAAGCTTACAAATTTTATATTGAAATAACAGAGAGGCCAAAATAACATCATGAAAAATAATAGAGTTTTGTGGAATAAGGAGAAATGATGACAAATTTGAACTAAAATTCCTCTTTCATTCTATCTGTGGAAGACAAAGAACTGCATAAAAAAAAAGGAAGGTGCATCACTTCCCATTTTATATATGGGTCATTTCATATTGATTTGGTTCTGTTTGGAAACGTGTTGCACAATATTAGGCTAGATACATCAGATCAGCATGCTATTTCTTTTCCAATTTAGTTTACTGTGTGCTACACTTTGGAACAGATAAATATGCAGTGACAGAAAAATGCCTTGAAATGCAATATATGATATATTAATACATATGGTTATATAATACATAAACATATGTGTAATATATTTTTACTATATAAAATAAGACAACACTTTATATATGGAAGTGTGGTCATGAAAAATGACACTTGTTTTGGTAAATGTTACAAAGTTAGCAGTAGGAAAGTGTCATCCTTGCCTTGGGGTAGCTTAATGATACTAATAAGTAATAATAAAATGTTTTTCTCAATAGAAAAGCAACTGTATCTGTGTTAGTTTTAGCGAAAAATGATCAAAACAGATTTACTACTTGTGATTCAAATACCAAAATTTAATGTGAGATGCAATGTTCCAGTCTGCCCCTGCCACTAATTTGTTGCTGGTGTAGGTGTGCTCAACTTGTTCCCTTTATGAGGGCAGCGGGCATTCTGTTGCCTGGTTTGTTACAGCCTACTTGACTGAGATCCGAAGATACAAAAAGCCAGAACCACATACTGCTGGGGAAAGAGTATTGCTGTGTGAGAAAGCGATGAAAGTTTTTCTGGTGTATAAAGTGAAGATGAATAAAATGGTAGGTGATAGGAGAAAAGTGCCTTATGTGGGAATTTTAATAAAGAAGCATTGTTTTCAGAAACTACATGTTTGCAATACGGCGATAACTTATCATCCCCTCTGAATTTCTTTAGTTTCCATCGTGTATCACTTCAAGCACGTTCCTTATCTGCACCCGCAATGCCACTTCCATTTGAGGGCTGATGGGCTGAGATGCAGCCTTCTGCAGGTCAAATCCATGCAGGCTTTTGTGTTGCAGAGTCCTTTGAAGTGTTGTGTCGCTTATATTTCACTCAGACTTGGATATGGGATATGTATCTAGCAGCTATCTCAAAAAATCTGGTGTAGATTTAGCAGAACGCGCTTTTCTACCAGCCAAACAGAAGAGATTTGTTTGCTTTTGATCCCCAGCATGTGTAGGTTTGTACTTGACTGTGGGATACCTTTCTGTGATAGTCTTTTTGACTTCACTTGCATCTTCTACTTTTAGCAGCTTCCAGAAAAATAATTATCAGCCTGCTAGGATCTAAGTGACATCACTCAAATATTTTCTGACATATTTGAGACCTTGATGTTACTCTGCATGTCTTGTCTTTTTCTTTTTTTTGAGAGAGAGCCTGTCATGAAGTACAGAACGGGATGCATAACTGAGCAAAGGAGAAAAATTTCCAAAACTTTTCTTTTTTATATGTATGTATATAGGCAGAGAACTTGTCCAATTCAGAACTGTTGTCATCACTTTGAAGTGGCTTGAGCTAGAGAAGCACAGCCTAGCCTCTGGACAAAATTTGGAGATAGTGAAAAAAGATCATTTCTTCCCTGCAAGCCAAAAATAGAAGGGAATAAAAAGGAAATTTTACATGCCTCTGAACCCATCAGTGGGTGGCAATTATTTGTTTAAAGAAACAAATTACAGTTTTGAATTTCATGCAATAAGTAGTTTTTTGGACTATGAAAATGGTGTTTCAGTAAAATGCTTGTGGCTTTGCTGCAGGGCAGGTTGAATACATGGTATAATTTTCAAGAAACTTGCAGAGTTAAAATAATTTCTGTGTGATGCAACTGTTGGTGGCTTTCTTAATTTTTGTACTTCGAAAGAGATGCTACTCTGTGTGGGTGCAAAGTATCACTCACAGATTAAAAATAGAGAGAACAGTTCTTCATTACTGGTAACCAGTGTGATCCAGTTTCATTATATCTAGTATGTTCAAAGCAAAGTTTCTGAGATGGGTCCTCAGACTGCTTCCATTCCTCTCAAACATTTAACACGACCTGCATCTTTTCTACTTCTTTTTAAAGATTATTTATCCTTTTCATGGTGTAAAGATTAACTGGTGTGTACTTTGCAATCCATATTCTGCAGATTTTTGTCAAGGGAACAAACTGAGTAAACCCATTAAGTGATAATATTTCATATTCCACTTCCAGGATCCCTTTACAGGTCTTTTTCCTCTCATCTGACCTCTGTTGTGCTCCTTGCCACCCCATCCTCCCTTAGTAAAGGGGAAGTGCCTTGGTACAAGGCAAGGGGGAAAACAAAAGTCACATACTACAACTCAGATTTTATGCGTTTTTTGCTCATTGATACCAAACCTTTCATGAACTTGATCCAAACTAACAAGAAAGATATAGTATGTTATAAAGTGGAGTTTGAGGCATGGGTGAGGGTTAGCAGGGATTTGTTTTCACTGAGCTCTGTTGGGTCAGGCACATGACTTGCACTAGGAACAAGAATGGGAAGACACAAGTGATACACAGAGAGAAATGAGCATAATTGTACAAGTCATTTCTTCTTAAGTAAGACATGAATGTGCTGCTTCTCATCTTCTTTCAAATTAAATATACTAAATGTGTGTTAATTCTTATTGTTTATAGAACAATGGTATTGCATGTATTCTTATGGGTACAGTGCCTCAGAAAATACTACTTCACAATAAAATCCTGGTAAAGCTCATGTTTATGGTATGCTCTGTAATAGCTTTGTAACTTTTCCAGGCACGCTCCCCTACTCCTGTCTCCTGTGTTATATTCCTTCAAAAAAGGTGGCTTTTTACAGCACTCCGTATGTCCCTTTGGTCATGCTAACTGGTCAGTTTAGTTTTGGCTGAGGCTGCGTCTGCCAAAATGGCACATCCTCGTAGGAGCAACTATGTAGTAGAGCAGAACAGTTAGTGTTGGGGAACCTTGATGTGCATTAGATGTCTTTTGTGGTCAGCTTTGGGCTGGCTCACCTGGTCCATTGGCCTCCGTGTCTGTTACTAATGGGAGTGCATCAGCTAATCTTCCAGTTCAGCTTTACCCAAAAGAAGTCTAATTTGTACATTCCAAGATTACTCTGAAATTAAAATTGAAGCATGGTAAATGAGAACTGGCAAAGATGCTTCAAAAGCACGCTCATGATCCGAGCTAAAACACTAACATAAATGCAAACCGTGCTCCTGCAGCAAAAAAACCCCAATGTTTGATTTACTCTGAGTGAACTACTTTGTGGTCTTAATATAGCAGAGCATTTAAATACTGTTCCATTGCTTCAAGATCACATCAATGGTCACATGCTAGGGTGTAACTAGCTGATGGCCTCTGATAAGAAACTCGCTTAATATGAGAAGCAGGGTTTGATGGTGATTCAGTTTAACTAGTGGTTACTGGTTGACTAACTGATGATTGGTGGAGAATCATTTACAGCCGTTCACGAGATCCTGCACTCTAATACTGTTACTGGCATGCCAGGGATCTTAGCAACAAGTAAAGGAGGAAAATAGGTTGAGTTGCCCAACAAAAGAGTTTGGTTATTTGCAAAACAAATTAAAAATTCCAAAAGCTTTGAGATTGTCTACATTTTCTCTGCATCAAAGCCCTGCATTTCAGAACTGCACTAAAAGCAAGAAATCATGGATGTATTGTTTAGACATATAAATGAATCTGACTCTGGCTGTTACGTTTTTTAAAAGGGGGAGAGGGGCAACTGCTGCAGACCTGAACAATTCAGTGTTTTAATTGGAGTGGTGTGTTTCATACAGCTCTCTATAGCTTCTTTCTGTGTTGTAGTCACAGCATATTACAGTACTATATTATGTAAATACAGCAATGTGCATTTAAAATAATCATTGCACCTGGTGGAGATGCTTCTTCTTCTGAACATGTCAGAGGAGCAGTTCTTATCCAGTGGATGCATAAACCCAGTGTTAGTCACCAGTTTTATGTTAGTCCAAACCAAGTTAGTCACATATGCTTTACTAGCTGATATCATGCATAACTTCAGAAATCATTTGCTGTGTGTATAAGCGAGCTTGACTTCCAGATTGAAATGTTAATGCATTGGTGGGACATGGTAATAGATTCTATTGTGGCTATTTATGGCTCTGTGAACTGTACTAATGTTTTCTGTCATTGAGACATCTCGGTTAATTTCTATAAACATTTTGTTTGTGAAAGCCCTCAAACTGCATGAAGATATTTCTATACCTATGATTATTTTATTTGGTTGATTTTGTCAAATTGGTTGGGAGAACTCACTAATGGCTGTGGCACAGATTGGGTCATTTTGTTTAGTTATTTCTATGGGATGTGTTTTATGTGTTTCTTCTCGCCCCAGCTATTAACACAATACAGTAAGGTACTGAAACGTACTAAAATCTGGTTTTAGTAATATGGGAAAGGTGCAGGAAAGTACTAAATATGTTTTTTACTTGCTGGCTAAACCCCATGATGTATTCCCGTAGTTGTGGGCTCTGATTCATAAAGATTTAATCTGTAACTGTGTTTCAGTAGCAGCTAGCCCACTCATGAGACATGTACCTTCGTGCTTCAAGTCTGGGTGGTCTTACGATCTCACTGCAGATTAGAAATGAAGATCTCTTTAAAAATGAGACTAAGTGGACTCTAAGATGATGGGAAGCTTTTAATTGAGCTCAAGTAGTTTCTTAGCTATTACAGTGTATCATTTTTGTGACACACCTTAAATTGAGATATACTGTGCTTTGTGGCTATTGGGGTTTTTTGGGTTTGTTTTTTTTTTTTTTTTTCAAATACGGGGTATGGGCATACGTTGACTGCATACTGCATGGTTTGCTCTGTGTAAGCTCCCTGGCTCTGGCCTAAGGAATGAGGGATAGGGTTTTATTCCTTTAGATGCAAGGCTTAGCTGGAGGCAGGCATCCGAAGCAGATTCAATTAGAGGAAGTTTTTACTGCCTCCAATTTTTCATTTGCATGTTGTTACATTAATAAAAAAAATGAAGCTGTGAGTCTGAGAAAGGAGAGGCAGAGGTTAAGGAATTCTTGCCTTCTGTCTCACAGCATAGGAATAGGAGTCCCTAATTTGGCATCCTGCCTTACTGTCACACTGCACCCCTTCAGCGCTCACTCTATAACCATGCAGATTGGAAGTTATCTTAGTATAAGGGGCTCAGTAAAGATATGTCTGTGGCTAACCCTGATCAAACTCAAGGCATTGTTCTGAACATGACTATGAAGTATATTATAAATAGTGACACAAGTTCCCATGGCATGCAAATCAGAAATTCTGTAAGTGGTTTCATAGACTATACTAATACTCTCTGATCCTTAGTTCTTGTTTTGAATGACTAAACCTCAAATTTGATCTGTCACATCATGATTTAAATACAAATATAGGCAGAAGTTACTGTTTGAAATGTTGCAAATATCGCTTTATAAACCGTGGAATGTAGTAAGGTTATTTCCAAATGTTTTGTTGGCCTAAATTTTAGGAGTGGTACTAGTGCTGGTCTAATGATCTGCTATAGATCCTCCAAGTAAGAACAAAGGACAGTATTACCAATGTTGTGGTTAACCTGGGTATTTGCACTCTGTTTTTTGACTCTGAAAATACCTTACAGTGTATGAAGTATCTTACGGACAATTAACTTTTACATTTATGACACAAATTCTTTTTGCCTTTTCAATGACTCTCAGATCATTTCTTTACCTTCCTTTCAGAAAAGACGACGGCGGATTGACCGAAGCATGATTGGGGAGCCGACAAACTTTGTTCACACAGCTCATGTAGGATCAGGAGACCTATTCAGCGGAATGAATTCGGTAAGCATGAGCGAATGAAGAACATTTCATCTTAGAATACAGGAGCACTGTGTATGTATATTGTTGCTGAAGCCGTGAGTCTTCAGAATCTCTATAAAATTGAAGAATTTTAATTCCAAGTCCTAAACAACTGCATTCAAGATTATGGAATATCATTTTTAAAATTCCTATATTTATTGACAATACATAGTAGATGCTGTATAAATTGTGCAGGCTATGTGTAGAATACTTGTAAAAAATTTGTTCTGATGGCTATGTGAACTAAAATAGAGATATATTTGAAAATATGCTAGACTATTTTAGAGAAAACTTTTTAAAGTACCTTAGAATTGACTAGACTTCTTACCTTAAATGCTTTAAGCTATTTTAAATATAGTTCATGTAAAACTCTAACTTACCTTGGTTTATGGTGCACACAAATATTTATGGGTGTCCTTGTTGAGGTTTTTCTATGCTCTGTAGCCCTATTTGCAGTGTGAATTGTTTCCAGAGCAAGCAATGATGTCACAGGCAAGGCTTTGTGGCTTCCTGTAGATGACAGGAACAATTTTTATCTCTCTGAAACTGAAAAAGAGAGGCTAAGATAGATACTGAAAATCAGCTTATAAGGATAAATTTCTTTTGTACAGCTTTGTATTTATGTGAAATATCAATCTGTTTTTAGTGTCTATAATATGCAGTGTAGAAAGGGGTTTTATGTAGATAATGATGAAAAATACTTCTTGACCACAATAATCCTCTTTAAAGAAAAAAAATGTTTTGAGATGAAAATGATGAAAAATACTTCTTGACAAAGGAGAAGAAAGAGTTGTGTCAGGGGTATCAGAATAGACAGCTAAGCTGTAAAGGAAACAGGCAGTTTTAACGTAGGGAAGTGAGGTGACTTGTAGTTTCAACTAGTTTAAAGCTTATGGAGATCAGACAAAAACCTCTTGTAACTCAGTACTTATTGGGGAAGTGTAAAGCTAGAAAATCTGACATGACAAACAATATACTGCATTTTCCCAGAAACAACATAATGGATTGGAAGTGATCTGTACTAAAACATCGGTAAGCAAGTTAAATGGACAAACACAGCTTCAACTTGATAAAATTAAGTTAAAGCTAATTACTTACTTAATGCAGTATATTACATTAATACAAATTGAGATAATAAAGTGAGCAGTTTTCTTTTTTTTTTAAAGCATGGATTTTTGCTTTGTTGTTCCTCCTGTGAGAACCTTCCTCATTCTCACAGCTGAGCCTCATGTGGGGCTTGCAGTGATTGCCTGAAGCTTTGCTCTTTCACCTCAGACTTTCCCCCTGCTTGCCCTCACCTTTGCCTTGCATAATATCCAGTTTGTCTCCAGATAGTAGGTAATCATTATTTTCTCTTTACATAGACTTTTTCATTTGGAATTCTCATAACTGGCTATCTCTTTCTCTCACTTTTCTTCATTTGGATAATGTTCTGCATCAGTGAACAGAGTGATTTTTCTGAATCCAGATAGAAAGGATCTGTATGCAAAAAATAACCCCTTTTCCCTCTCTCTCTTCAGAAGCACAGACCTCTACTTTTTCACACTGCTTATTTTCCTGCCTCTTCTGTGTTGACTTCCTGTGGTGATACTGCAGCCAGTCTCCTTGTTCATTCTTTGCAGTGTAAATTCCAAGATTATGGTGTTAACCTTCACATGCTTTTCTGCTGCTTAATTTCCTTTATAGTACAGACATTATACTCCTTCGTGAACCTCCTTGTGCCTTCTCTCTTCTGAATACCTTAGGAGGGTCTCCTGCAATTTCATTAGCTTTTCCTATATAAATTTGGTTCTTCATCCACTATCTGCTCTGTACTTTTTTCGTCAGCATTGTCCTTTATTACATATCCTTATGATTCTCAGTACAGATTCTGACTACTGAAATATTTTGCTTTTTTTATTCGCCTTGTTTGTAGAGCACGCTGCTCCTTTGTCAAAGGTACACTTAAACCTCTGTGCATGGTTTGTTTGTCATTCCCATCACTTTCTTTCTTATTTTACCTTCATCTGTGAGATGAAGTGAGAAAATCTCTCACTTTCTTCTTCTCCTTCATATTCCTCAGTTTCATCTTTGATTTCATGTATTCCATCCTTTTCTTAGTTTTCTGGTGTTTTCTTTCTCAAGGACCATCTGTGCTATTTCCTAATTCTAAAAAGGAGGAGAAGAAAATGAAAGAAGGAAATTAATGAGATAGATAATCAGCACCACAGATTATATGATCTTTAATTTGTGCAATCCTCTTCCCCTTCCAAAATCTTACCCTATCTAAATCAGACATGAGAGAAGAACCTTGCTGTTATGTATCATCAAAGGAAGGCAATGGCATCTTTGGAAAAGGAAAAAAAATAATTGCATTTCATGGTGCTTGTTCTTGTAACTCAGACTGCCTCAAAAGGACAGTGCTTCAGAAAGAATACCACCTTATAAGCCTACAATTCTCAGACTTGCTTTTTGCTCAGTGTTTTTAACATCATATGCCTCCTATATCACAGTATTGTCAGGGTTGGAAGGGACCTCTGGAGATCATCTAAGTCCAACCCCCCTGCCACAGCAGGGACACCTACAGCACATTGCACAGGACGGCGTCCAGGCGGGTTTTGAATGTCTCCAGTGTGGGAGACTCCACAGCCTCTCTGGGCAGCCTGTGCCAGTGCTCTGCCACCCTCAAAGGAAAGAAGTTCCTCCTCATGTTAAGATGGAACTTCCTGTGCTCCAGTTTGTGCCCATTACCTCTTGTCCTATCACTGGGCACAACTGAAAAAATGCTATTCTCATCTACCTGGCACCCTCCCCTTAAGTATTTAAGTATTGATAAGATCCCCCCTCAGTCTTCTTTTTTCTAGACTAAAAAGCTCCAAGTCCCTGAGCCTTTCCTCATAAGAAAGATGCTCCGGTCCCCTAATCATCTTTGTAGCTCTTTGCTGGACCCTCTCCAGCAGTTCCCTGTCCTTCTTGAACCGGGGAGCCCAGAACTGGACACAGTACTCCAGATGCGGCCTCACCAGGGCAGAGTAGAAGGGGAGGATGACCTCCCTCGACCTGCTGGCCACACTCCTCTTGGTACACCCCAGGATGCCATTGGCCTTCTTGGCCACCAGGGCACATTGCTGGCTCATGGGCATCCTGTTGTCCACCAGGACTCCCAGGTCCCTTTCCACACAGCTGCTCTCCAGGAGGTCAGCCCCCAACCTGTACTGATGCATGGGGTTATTCCTCCCCAGATGCAGTACCCTACACTTGCCTTTACTGAACTTCATCAGGTTTTTCTCTGCCCAATTCTCCAGCCTGTCCAGGTCACGCTGTATGGCAGCACAGCCTTCCAGCGTGTCAGCCACCCCTCCCAGTTTTGTGTCATCAGCAAACTTGCTGATGGTACACTCCATCCCTTCATCCAGGTCATTGATGAATATATTGAACAGGACTGGACCCAGTACTTACCCCTGAGGGACCCCACTAGTTACTGGTCTCCAACTGGACTCTGCACCACTAACCACAACCCTCTGAGCTCTATCTGTCAACCACTGTTCAATCCACCCCACTGTCCATTCATCCAACCCATACTTCCTAAGCTTGTCTGTGAGGATGATGTGGGAGACAGTGTCGAAAGCCTCGCTGAAGTCAAGGCAGACAACATCCACTGCCCTCCCCTCATCCACCCATCCAGTCACACCATCATAGAAGGCTATCAGATTAGTCAGACATGACTTCCCCTTGGTGAATCCATGTTGACTACTTCTGATAACCTTCTTGTCCTCCAGATGCTTGGAGATGATGCCCAGAACAAGCTGTTCCATCATCTTTCCAGGGATGGAGATGAGGCTGACTGGCCTGTAGTTTCCCGGGTCATCCTTTTTGCCCTTTTTGAAGACTGCAGTGACACTGGCTTTCCTCCAGTCCTCAGGCACCTCCCCTGTTCTCCAGGACCTTTCAAAGATGATGGAGAGTGGCCCAGCAATGACTCCTGCTAGCTCCCTCAGCACTCGTGGGTGCATCCCATCAGGCCCCATGGACTTGTGGGTATCCAGTTTACTTAATTTTTCTCTAACTTGTTCCTCTTCAACCAAGGGAAAGTTTTGCTTCCTGCAGACTTTCTCTGTTACTTGCAAAGTCTGGGACTCCTGAGAGCTGGCCCGAGCAGTGAAGACGGAAGCAAAGAAGGCATTCAGCAACTCTGCCTTCTCTGCATCATCCGTCACCACAGCACTCATCTCGTTCAAGAGCAGGCCCACATTTTCCCTGGTTTTCCTTTTGTCTCCTATGTTTTCATATACAAAATAGCCACTGAACTGTTAATGCAGTAAAGTTTAATTTTCTGCACTCTCTTTTCTTTAGGTGTAACAGCCTCTGCATTTTAGACCAATACTTCCTTACCCACTATCTATATGTGTGACTCAAGTACTAGAGAAACTATTCTAACCTTCAGAAGAAGTACCCATAAAACTTTACACTTTAGCCCTGCAATTTGTGTTGATTTGCTGTTCTCCAAAATTTTAAAGCCATATAGGCAAGTTGTCAGGCTGGAAGGTGACATGGCCTGGAGGTGTTTCTCTAGTGCTTTTTCCGTAGAGGCAGGGTTCTTTCAGATTAATGCCATCCTCAAGGCATTCTTGTGAATACATTTACATGTAGATTAATTATTTTCGGGGGGGGGGGGGGGGGGGGAATATTAAATTCAAACTCCTTTTGTTCCAATGAGCAATAGAAGATACTTGGTGAAGAAGATGACCAGCTTGGTGAAATGTGAATGTTCTGAAACACCATCCCACGGATGTGGTAGCACTTGTCCACACTTACTGAGTTTGTAGTCTGTGAATCACTAGATAGTATTGGCTCTGAACGCTTTTCCATGAAGGAAATGTGAATATAACATCACTTTCCTGCACCTGTATCACTTATTTGAGCAAAGCACCAAGGTAGAAAATGGTTTTACGTTGTGCTGCTTAAATAAAAATCAGATCTTTTGCACTGCAATATACCATACTGTTGAAGACAAAGATCCTAAAACAGTCTCTATTCACATTGGTTTGAAAAACAGTGTGTAAGAAAGAGTTGTGCTGATTCATTTTATGTGTGTGCATGTGTTTTGCTTTGCTGTGGAAAAGAATATACTTAATTGGTCTTTGTAGACATCAAAAATATCATTCAAGCAACTTGGAAATATTACTCCAGTGCTGTTCTAATACAGCTTTCTAGTGATGTTTTGAGGTTTCTGTGAATGAGCATATGTGTAGTGATTGCAAGTAGTGCCCTGCAGGCATAAGCTTTGCTGCAAGCTCAATTTCAGAAGCCATAGCCTTGAATGAGTATATTGTTTTGTGCTCATTGTGTACTTGTTATGCATGCTCTGGGGTGCAGAGAGAAAAAGGCCAAACCTTTAAGGTTGGAGTTGTCTTCCTGCAGGCACTTGGAGATGATTATTTTGACTCATGCAACACAAACAGGAAAGAAGTATGGATTCCCTTGCTTTTTGTTGATAAAGGCAATGAAAGCCATAGAGGGAGGTGTGTGTTGGTGGGGTTTCTTTATGTATTTATTTGTATCAGGCTAAAAATACCTTCAATAAGTTATTTCCAGGGAAGTAGATTGAGTATGGTTTAAACAATGAATGCCGTGCCATTTAAAGGAATAATAGGAATTAAGGAAAGCAGTGTATGGTGTTATGTAAATAGATAAATAAAAAACCTTCCACAAACCAAAAGCTCCTTCTTGGGTTAGACAGTCATTTTTTAATTATCTGAAGTTAGCAATACGGTGCAGATACTATCCAGATATTTTGTAAGTTGTCTATTATATGTTTAGCATAATTGTGTCAGCTTCTCTGGTTTATAATACTTGGCAAAGAACATTTTCCATATAGCAAGATAAATTATAGCTTCTCAGACAGAGTGGAGTTGGATACCAGTAAGAGATTTGATTAATTTTTTTTGAGTAAACAAGCGGGTCAGTGAAAGCCTGAATCAGCCAGTTTTCTTTGGGAAAGAGAAAAAACTTCTGCCTCAGCACCAGTTCTTCCATCTCTCCTGCTGAGCTGCCTGCAGAAGTGAAAATTCTAGCAAGCCTACACTGCGCATGTCCTCGTGGAAAAGTAATGTAGCTTTAATGGTAAAGGAGCACTTGAAAACCAAACAAGAAATAAAATTGGAAGCAAGAAGATGCCATAGCTGACTAACTGCCTTTCTTGCTTTCTCTGCCTCCCTTTCCCATCTGTCTCCAGGTGAGCTCCATTCAGAACCAAATGCAGTCCAAGGGAGGCTATGGAGGTGGCATGTCTGCAAATGTTCAGATGCAGCTTGTAGATACAAAGGCAGGATAACCTTGGGGAAACCTATCCAGTAAGTATTGCACTCTGCCTTTTAGGCACAGTTAGAATAGAATCATACTACTTCGTAATTAGCTCCCTATAAATAGCTCTGTCTTTATGATGCGCAATTTAAAAATGCATTTCGAAGTAAAAAATTCAATATAATGTAAGCATGTTGGTTTTGTACACAATGAACAAGAGATTGTCCTGCCTGCATCAGTCTGTCCGTAAGCCTGTTTTATACCTAAGATGATATTGTAGGCAAATCTTCACAATGGAAGTTAGTTGTATAACAAATTTCAGAAGAATTCTGTGATATGATTAGGGTACCATTTTTTGCAACAGTTCCACCCATTTACGCATGATAGGTATGGTGTTAAATTAATGAATAGCAATGTTACAGAAGGAAAATGGTCACTCGGAATGTTCAAAACACAGTTTAATGTGTGTTTTCTGTGTTCCAGGTTTATGTGAGTTCCAGTATCTTCTTTCCTGTGTCCCCTCTTTTGCCTTGGTGACTGCTTTCTGTGCTCATGATGAGAGAAGTGATGGCTCATTGTTCACCCTTTGTGACTACTCCAGTGAAAAGTTACTGTTCTGCTCTGATGATGCCATTTATCAGATTGGTCCAACCGTGCCTTTCAGTGGCATGCACACATTGGCCTCTACCGGTATCATGGACATAGAGTTGTTTAGGGTTTTTAGCTTTTTGTTTGTTTTAAGGCAAATTAAAGCACCAACTATAGCTTCCCTAATCCCTCACAAATACAATGCGCAACATTGTTGCTTTTTAGTCTTTAAATCTTTTCTCCACTCAAGTAATTTAGAAATGAGTGAGTTTCCATTAATGTCTTCAATCATCTATTGTTCATACCCATTTTTGAAAGGTCTGGGACCTGCAAGCACAAATGATTATTTTATTCAAAATCAGCAGAGTAGATGACCGCATGCTTTGTGAGGTTGCTTTGTATGGTGGCCTGCTTGGTGCTAGAAGAAAAAAAAAATGCTTCCTGCAGACTGGTGAAAATTTTTGCTGTGGCACCAAGTCATGCCTGTTTCTGAAAAAGGACTTGTAACTTAGCTGCTTCAGAGTTATGTCTTTATTTTAGTTTTTATCCAACTGGTCTTGAAATAATAGAGAGTGCTTGGGTTCATGAGGCATTTGTTGTAAATGTTCAGTATATTTATTTTGAAAGAGCTGACCTTGAGACTGTAAACCAGTGTAGTACCGTATCTAAGTGTTGTGGAAGCGCTTTAGTCTATTTAAAAAGAAAAGCATCATGTTTGGCTGCTGCTCTTTCTTTCTATAATTTTTCTTAATTTTGGGCTGTATGGTCATTTCCAGTAGCAGCATGTCAGACTGCCTGCAATATTAGCTGAAAAGTTGAGTAGACCTCTCTAAGTAGTTGGCAGTTTCTGTGTACTAAATATTTAGGGGCCATGGAAGTTGCTAAGAGCAACACACTAATCTGGCAGAACAGATGCCAATGAAAACAACATACAGGGTGACTTTTTACTAAGTCAGTAAAATGCCTTTTGCTCAGGTTCCAAAGCATGTTTCTTTCACATGTTGTGAAATTGTATTTTAATATTGCACTGTTTTCAGATTATCTCTGTAAATGGTCCCTTTCTTCCTCCTTGATGGTGGTTTGAGAGAAGTCAATGATTAGAGTCCTGGTTGAGTTAAATTTTTATGTGGAAAAAACAAAACAAAACACAAAAAAAACCAACAAAAAACCAAACATCCAAACAAATAAGGCATAACTGAGCCTAGTCAGATCCATTTTTATATGTAAACACACATGTTCATAACTATAGATTGCTGTCATAAATTATTCTTTATGCTTTTTCCATCCTTCCCCTGATTTTACATTGCAACAGCTGTCAGGTTGATTTAAACATATGTGAACCTACCTACTCTTCTCTCGCAGTTCACAAACACCACACAAAATACAGGGCCATGGAGGTAGTTTGCCTTCCCTAAGTTGTATTTCAGTGGTAGGTGTCAATTATCTGGTCAAATAGTTCGAATTAGGTTGGATAGTCTTCACTGATAAAGGTACTGATTCATGATGACAGAAGATCAAGTTCAACTGGGCGCATAAAAACATGGCAGTGCAGTGATTTTTTTTTTTCTTTTAGGGGTCAGTATTTCCAATGCCACTTTATCAATGAGATACTATGATTACAAAATTATTTGAACTTTTTCATTGGTAATAGCGGCTTAAATTTGCTTGCCAAACCTATCTTGCACTTGTCAAAATCTTTTCAGCTCAATAGCCAGGAAAAAAAATTGACATATTTTTATAACAGACATACTTTTTTTGTACATTGTGTTCATTCTTGAATAAAGTCAGTTCAGTGTTGGCTTGTAGATATTAAAAGGAAAGTATTGACTTTGATTCAATAAATGTTTTCTTTCAGTTGGTGGCCTACCCTTTTTCTTTTTCATAAGTTACGTTTGCATTAGAAAAACACTTGCAGCCTATGGACAAATTTATGGTGAAAATTCTCTGAAGAGTAACGTATTAATTACAATAAGTAATTTGCAGGCTTGAGTTCTTTTCACACCACTTGACCCTTTTGTTGCCAGATGGATTAAACTGTAATTTTATTGGCACTTCTGTTGCATTGACTCAGTGTGTATACTAGGGACTTCTGCAAGTATCTTCAAGGGAAGACTTCCTAAAAAATACATTGGAAGCCTTCATATACAGGATTTCTTCCCTTTTGACTGCAACTGGTATGCGTGTTACTTTCTTGATTGTGATGCAGATTACTGTGGTAATCAGTAGAAGACTTAATTGTACAGCTAATCATCGTAGTATGCACATCTGCATTAAATGTACCTGCAAGGCACAATATTGTCTACACTCTATTTGGATGAATTTTTATATTTGACGCTTTTGGAGTTAATTCCTTAAGCACTAATTTACTAGTTTAAACTTCATGCTAAATTGTTTTAAAGACTGATAATTAATTCTTTAGCTCATGGGAAATTCTTGAAATTGCCAGTTGAGGAAAGAAGATAGTTCTAAAGGGAAAGAAAGATCAAGATAAAGCCGTGAGATACCAGGCAACTAGAGGATTCTTAATTGTTGAGGTTATAGAAGCTTAGTACTGTCTACAAAGGTGTGTCTTGAAGAGCATATGTTTGCACTGTATTCATGGCATGAAGCAAAGTGGTCATACATTGCACCTCATCACTTAATAGTATTAAATCAGCTATAAATTTTTTCTAAATGTGCACTACTCAATAAATAAATTGCCAAATATTTAACTGTATTTAGCGTCCCAAATTATAATGATGTAGTCCTGATTGTAGATCCATATACAGTGACTGTGACATTAAAGCTTATTGAAAATTACATCCTGGCTCTGCCAATAATTAGTAGAAGGACTTAAAAGGCGTACCAGTAAAACTAATTGGGACTGGTCCCATCTACTTACTGTCACAGTCCATGCTAGCACTGACACTGATTTGGCTGCTCAGATGACTGTATTGGGTACTGATCTATAGTAAAAGATACTTTTTTTTGGTCAAATTGGTTAGTTTTAACCTGGAGCAGTTTCTGAATGCTTATCCAGAGTAAGCATGGGAGTGAGTGGCATGGGATCAGAAATTATCTGTTATGGGGAACATGGATAGCTTAGCCTGGCTGTGGAAAAGCATCGAGCTTTCTGAATTTAAAAAAAAAAAAAAAAACAAACCACACAAACAAACAAACAAAAAACACAAAGAAAAGCCTGGTGACAAAGCTTAGCTGCAGCTAGGGCTGTGAATACATCTACTGAAAAGCTACTTCCACTTCTTGGGAGCTCTATTTCTATGTATTGGGATCATCAGCTTTGTCCAGGTTATTCTGTTTGGTTTGGGGGTGCAGACCATGTTGAACACAGTGCCAAATGGTAAACTACGTCATCACCAAGAGTCAGGCAACCTCAGGCAATATCATAGAATGGTTAGAGTTGGAAGGGACCTTAAAAATCATGTAGTTCCAACCCACCTGCTGTGGGCAGGGACACCTTCCACTAGACCTGGTTGCTCAAAGCCCCATCCAGCCTGGCTTTCAACACCTCTAGGGATGGAGTATTCACATCGTCTCCAGGCAAGCTGTTCCAGTGTCTCACCACGCTCACCATAAAGAATTTCTTCCTAATACCTAACCTAAATCTAGACCCTTTCAGTTTAAAACCATTACCCCTCGTCTTATTGCTACACTCACTGATGTCCTTCCCTATCTTTCCTGTAGGCCCACTTTATGTACTGGAAGGCTGCTCTAAGGTCTCCCTGGAGCCTTCTCTTCTCCAGGCTGAACAACCCCAATTCTCTCAGCCTGTCTTCATAGGACAGGTGCTCCAGCCCTCTGATTGTATTCATGGCCCTCCTCTGGATTCACTCCAACAGGTCCGTGTCCTCATTTTGGGGGCTCCAGATCTGGATGCAGTACTCCAGCTGTGGTCTCGTGAGAGTGGAGCAGAGGGGCAGAATCACCTCCCTTGACCTGCTGGCCACACTTCTTTTGATGCAGCCCAGAATGCGATTGGCTTTCTGGGCTGCAAGCGCACATTGTTGGCTCATGTTGAGCTTCTCATCCACCAGTCCTTCATCCACCCAAGTCCTCCTCCTCAGGGTTGGTCTCAATCCATTCTCTGCCCAGCTTGTATTTGTGCTTGGGATTGCCATGACCCACATGCAGGACCTTGCACTTGGCCTTGTTGAACTTCATAAGGTTGGTACGGGCCTGCCTCTCAAGCCTGTCCAGGTCCCTCTGGGTGGCATCCGTTTCCTCCAGCATGTCAACAGTGCCATACAGCTTGGTGTCGTCGGCAAACTAGTTGAGGGTACATTCAATCCCACCGTCCATGTTGCTGATAAAGATGTTAAATAGTGCCAGTCCCAGTACCAGCCCTTGAAGAATGCCACTTGTAACTGGTCTCTGTGTGGATATTGAACTGTTGACTGCAACTCTGAGTGCAGCAATCCAGCCAATACCTTATCTGCTGAGTGGCCCATGCATCAAATCCATGTCTCTCCAATTTAGAGACAAGGATGTCATGTGGGACAGCATCAAATGTTTTGCACAAATCCAAGTAGATGATGTCAGTTGCTCTTCCCTTATCCACCAACACTGTAACACTGTCATAGAAGGCCACCAAATTTGTTTGGCCTGGATTGCCCTTAGTGAATCCGTGTTGGCTGTCACTGACAACCTCCTTATTTTCCATCCGCATAGTTTCCAGGAGGATCTGCTCCATGATCTTGCCAAGCACAGACGTCAGACTGACCAGTCTATAGTTTTCTGGGTCTTCCCTTTTTCCCTTTTTATAAATGGGGGTTGTTTCCCTTTTTCTAGTCAGTGGGAACTTTACTGAGCTGCCACAACTTCTCAAGTATGATGGGTAATGGCTTAGCAACTTCATCTGCCTATTCCCTCAGGATCCATGGATGAATCTCATCAGGTCCCATGGACTTCTGCACCTTCGGGTTCCTTAGATGGTCTCAAACCTGATGTTCTTCTACAGTGGGCGGTTCCTCACTCTCCCAGTCCTTGATTTTGCCTTCTGTGACTTGGGTGGTGTGGGTAGATCATTAATTTCTGCCATCAGTGCTAATTCCATCTATCACTACGCAAGAGATGACTTTCTGCCTTCACACAAGCTGATAGAAATGAGTTCAGACTTCAAGCAGGCTTCCTATTAAGCCCAGAAAACACAGAGTGCTGGTGGAATTGGCAATAATTTGCTGAATACTGAGCTTGCTTACTTAAATATGACACTCTTGGTTTGCCATGACACATGCACAGAGCAGGGCTGGAGATCTCATAGATAACATTGAAATTACCTTACTCTGATTTTCCAACAGCTCAAGAAGGTGTTGGTCCAACAGTGACTTTGAGGGTAGAAGATGTTTCAGCATGAAACAGCAAGCCACCCACTATGGGTACATGTCATTTTTCCACAAAATGCTGAGCAGGTACAAAGCTTCATATATTGATGTCAGCACTGGCACAGGTTGCCCAGAGAGGTTGTTGAAGCCCCGTCCCTGGAGGTGTTCAAGGCCAGGCTGGAGGTGGCCTTGGGCAACCTGGTCTAGTGGGAGGTGTCCCTGCCTGTGGCAGGGGGGTTGGAACTCGGTGATCTTCAAGGTCCCTTCCAACCTAAACCATTCTATGATTTTATGATTGTATGATTCAGAGAGTGTCTTCTACCAATGCTCTGCATGTCAGAGTGATGGGCTCTTGTTTCTCAGGAATGCATTTTGTTTCACCCATGCTATGCCTTCAGTGCCATGAAGGGGCTGTTGGCTTTTGGTTTGTTTTTTAAATCTTTCACTATTACATCAGCCGTTTTAGGTTATAATTGATTTGAAATATCTGCTAGGCAATATAAACATATTTTGCATGTGTGAATCTCCTGGTGGGAAACTCAGATAAATGACTCCTGTTGATACAGCAACGGTGTGAGGAGCCTTCATGCACCACGTAGGAGCTGGGATTTATCTTTTACACCTGCTGTCGCTCACCATGATCCCTCACTAAATGTGTGAGGTAGGCTGTTATGCAAGGCTAGTTCTTAAAACTTTGCCTCTAGGAGGAAAATGAGTATTACTTGGAATTTATTTTGACGTCCTCAGATTTCGTAAAATCATAGAATCATAGAATGGTTTAGGTTGGAAGGGACCTTGAAGATCATCGAGTTCCAACCCCCCTGCCACAGGCAGGGACACCTCCCACTAGACCAGGTTGCCCAAGGCCACCTCCAGCCTGGCCTTGAACACCTCCAGGGATGGGGCTTCAACAACCTCTCTGGGCAACCTGTGCCAGTGCCTCACCACCCTTAAAGTGAAAAACTTCTTCCTAATGTTTAATCTAAACCTGCCCTCTTCCAGCTTAAAGCCGTTCCCCCTCGTCCTATCACTACATGCCCTAGTAAAAAGTCCTTCCCCAGCTCTCCTGTAGGCCCCCTTTAGGTACTGGAAGGCCGCAATAAGATCTCCCCGGAGCCTTCTCTTCTCCAGGCTGAACAGCCCCAACTCTCTCAGCCTCTCCTCATAGGAGAGGTGCTCCAGCCCTCAGATCATCCTCGTGGCTCTCCTCTGGACACGCTCCAGCAGGTCCATGTCCTTCTTATGTTGGGGACTCCAGAGCTGGATGCAGTACTCCAGGTGGGGTCTCACGAGAGCGGAGTAGAGGGGCAGAATCACCTCCCTTGACCTGCTGGCCACATATCTTTTGATGCAGCCCAGGGTACGGTTGGCCTTCTGGGCTGCGATCGCACACTGCTTGCTCATGTCGAGCTTCTCATCAATCATCACCCCCAGGTCCTTCTCCACAGGACTGCTCTCCAGCCATTCTCTGCCGAGCCTGAAACATTTCTCTTTAGGAAATCATCTTTACAGTAGCAATAAAACATGCAAAGAATCATAATCCTTGGAGAAGATAACATTTTCTGGGTGGTTAATGGTAATGTACATTTTGGCATTCCCCAACTTTTTCCACTTGTCACAAATTCACCTGCTGGAGCAGTAACAATAAACTTGTGTGTATGGTGTATGCATTAACCAGCAGAGATAATGCATGGATGCGGGGCCAATGCGCAGCATTTCAATTCACATTCATAAAAGAGAAAAACATTTCAGAAGGTGGAAATCAACAATCACATTTCAGCGAGCAACACTCTGGCTTTGGAAGGATGGGGAACTGTGGGGAGGGCAGATATTAGCAGTGGGTGAGTGAAAAGAACGGAGGGTAAGTGGGGGAGGAGGGTGAACTTCAGTAGGTGTCCAAGCACTGTACCCAGCCAATTCCCATGGTGCTCTTTTCACGAAGGAGCTATTGGCAACAGTCACAAAACCAGAGCCCAGTGCAGCAAGGCTTGTTCATTTTTCACTGTTTTAGGTAGTAGGTTCCAAGACAATCACTTTTTCTGTAAGTTGCAGCAGGCATTTGGCTTCCAGCTGGCATAAGCAGGATCCGTTATAAGAGGCAGAGTAGGAGCAGCCCAGGGGAACACGGCTGCATGGTGAACAGAGATGGGAAATGAGACTCTTTTTGACAATTTTCAAAGTGCGTATTAAATGCAAACTGTTTTTCTTAATGTGAACATACATGGGTGAGGGATGCCCATGCAGCTCCATATTTCTTAAAAAAAACATTCAGAAGTCTGTTCCCAAACCCATTTGCTGAAGTTAGACTCTTATTGCTGCTACAGGTCCAAGTCCCAGTACTTCTTTTGATTGAGTAGAACCACCCACTTAAATCTGTTTACATCTATCCACAGTTGCACAGATGCTATTTTCCTCAGAGACTGCCAAAATGCACCCAGCCCAGTCCTTCGATGGGAAATAAATTGCCATGCCATGCTTTGGGTAAGAGCTTCCTCACTCATTCTCTGAATCACAACCAGAGCACTGGAAATACATGACAGAAGGAAACACTGTGGCTCATGCAACAGCTTTGTAAAACCTAGAACTGCAAAGTTACAACACGATGACTGCTTACTAAA
The DNA here is from genome assembly GCA_017639485.1 of Pluvialis apricaria. Lineage (NCBI taxonomy): Eukaryota > Metazoa > Chordata > Aves > Charadriiformes > Charadriidae > Pluvialis > Pluvialis apricaria. The sequence continues at coordinate 50,746,352 of CM030044.1, read as the reverse complement.
ACAATTTTGAATAGGATTTCAGCCTCTTAAAGCACACTTGCATACACAAACATTTAAAGCAAAATTAGATTGTTCTGACCTACATAGATGCAGTGGCCCATACTGTTCACAACGTACATGCTATAACAAGAAATAATGATTTCTTCTGTAAGAATGCGTTCCTAATGGTTTCTGGGGCATGAGGCACTTCTCAGCTGCTGTGCGAGAGACGTCCACCTGCCTCCTGCACAGCAGCGCTTCAGATACACATCTGGCAGCAAACACGGAGGCCAGAGCAGCGCTGATAGGACAGACGTTTTGCCCCAAGCCAAAGCGCCATTTGGCACGAGGGACTTGCAGCAATTTTTGTCAGCGCTCGCAGGCCTTGCAGCCACTGGCAGGTAAAGGCTGCCGCCCATGCAGCGCCCCCAGCTCAGCTTCTGCGTGGGCCGACGGGGTCTGCCACTGTGAGACTCGCTCGAACACAAGCAACCGCAGCAGCTGCCCGGCTCCGGGGGCAGCGGAGACAGCCGCGGCCTCACCCTGAACTAGGCAAGCCCTTTGCGTCACACTCCTGGGCAGCGCTGCTACCTTCCTAAGCTCAAATTCACATAGGATCGCACCTGAGTTAAGAAAAACCCTTCTTGAATCAGATTTTCTAAGGGCATTCAGCTACCTCTGCACAAAGAAAAGTCAGGTCCTCCTCCTCCCTGCCCCATTTAGCGGGGTTATGCCAGCCCAGTCAGCTAATGGAAGGGCGACTGGAGCTGGTTATTATCAATACAATAATCGGTGCTGCCACTGCTTGGAAAACTGTGATCAAATATGTGCAGCTGCTCATTTGGATAGCTTTCCTCAGTGGGAAAGCTATTCACACCCATAAACAAAAATCCTCCACGGGATTGACGTGCCTTCTAAATTTAAGCTTCTCTGTAAGTAAGAAATTTCCACAGTCCTGTCCAACAAAACATGCCATAGGGCCCATAACCACCCACACCCCCTCCCAATATTAGAAATCTTCATGTTCACATTACAAGATGTTTACAAAGTTGCAATAAATATTTGGATAATTGGAAAGTGGGCACTGGCCTCCCTGGATGGGTGATTGCTTTAGATAGCTCATTGTCCCAAGGTAAAGCCAGTTTCAGAGCACACTAGATTTCCCAACCGAAAACCCTACAGTCCGTTCCTCTGACCAAAAATAAACCTGCTAATGAGAATGGCGTTTTCTAATCAGTCCAAGAGGATCCAGAATCAGAGGGCTGCAAAGAGTTGAAAGGATTTTACAAAACTAAGAATGCACTTGCATGGTTCAGGATTTCATTGCCTTGCTTTTTCCTCTGCACAGTCTTTTGCCCAGATTTCTGGTACACCATCATCTGCATTTTTATTTCTTTACTGTGTACGACTTAATGTTTTGGCTTTCTGATAACTATTTCTGAAGACTTTACGTGCTACTGATGTTGCTTGTTTCCCACCTGACATCAGTCTTAATCCTCCCATCACAAACTGCATCATAGCCACATTTACATGGATAATCAGGAATATGCAGCAGGAGCTAATGAATTTAAGTGATGCTTGAAATAACAAACATAGGAAAATTGCCCCTAAACATCTCCTAGAATACTCTTGAAGTAGCGTAGCATTAGCAGTGTTTTGACATTTGGTCAGGGGCTAACATCCTCTAAAGGATAACAGCAATGCTACATTTTGCTTTTGTAGCATTGCATCAAACGACTGGCATCCCAGGCCTCATCCTCACTTCAGTCAGTAGCACTTATTGAAAGGTCACTTCAGAGCTTTCTAGTGAGGTGCACAAGCACACGGGGTATAATAGACACTATGAAAAAGAAAAACTAATTTTTTATTAATAATTATATAAAGCAGGTCATAATTTTTTTCATAAGCTAATTGCCATGTCCCCTGGCTATGTTCTGTGCCCAGAAAGATAAGACTGCTTCAGAAGCAGCAGGGTAACAAGAGAGTTCTCTACTGCTTCAAGCAATTACCGTAAGGTAAGAAAAAATAGATCTTGTGAGAAAAGTAAAAAGGGTCATAGCACTCTTGTCAAAAAGTCTCATTTGTTTTAATGAAAAAATTTATTTTAACGAGGACTGCAGGAACTAAGACAGGATAGGAGAACTTGTCTCATCAGAGGTCACTGCAACTTACTTTTACTTTGCTAATTTATGTCAGTAAGAGCACTTAGGGTTGCCTGGGTGAACAGAGAGAGAACCTTTCACTTCTAAAACAGCTTCAGATACAGCTTTTAGTCATTTCTATCACAAATGTTCATTTGATGGGATGTAGGAACAAGATCTGTCCTCTGCCAAGATGCCGCAGAGGGACAATCCTGTTACGAACATCTTGGCATGATGGAAGAAACACCAAACCACAACAGGAAAGACTACGGAACTTGCAGAGATGGACAGGATAATTCTTTTTCCTCTCGTTCCTACAAGCACTACCTCCAAGGAAAGCGGGGAGGAGGGCGGAAGGGGAGCTGCCACAGTCATGTCTGCTATAACTGAGATCTGTCAGAGAGGTTGTTTATGACACTGAGACGCCTCCTTAGCCCCAATGACACAACATTTTCACTCTGATGTAATACCCTCTTGAGCCCTTATCTCTGAGAACAGAGGTGTCAAAAACATACCATCTATTTTCCTTACAGACAGGGTGGTTAATGGAGGAATGCTATTGTGAACAGAGCACCATATCGTCATTAGAGCTAATGTTTCAGGTCTTGCCATTTTGCTCCTGTGGTTAAATGCAAAGTCAATATTTATTTTGATTGTTTGTGGTTCTTTAATCAGCAAGTGGGTTTGATGTTTGCATTCATGGGTTATGGGAAGCAACAGAAAAATCCCAGCCTGCCTAGAGGTGAAAGTGCACAAAAAGGTGTGTGCTGCAGGATCAGTGGTTCTCTTAAAAGCCAGACCCGCAGTGTGGCTGCCCAGCTGCTTGAAGGCTGGGCACAGGGCTCTGTATCAAAGCCTACAAATACAAGCAGGCTTTGGCAGAAGTTCTTGGGAGTGAGAAAGGGAAAATTCAGCAGCTTCTGCACTTCCAGGCTCCACTAGCTTTCTTTGGTCAGGTAAACCTGCCTAGTTAGAGGACAACAGGAAAAGACCACGGCTGGTCCCTGAAAGAAGGAACACCTTTGGGGCAGACACGCAGTCCTTATGGGCTAACAAAAACATGGCAGTGTGCAAAGCCTCAGCTGGCAGATGACTGTCAGCACCAGGGCTCAAGGAAGATGGTAGGCTAAGAGATGTGAGCCTGTTGTAGCTCGTGAAAAACTGGTAACTGGCTTTGAACTCTGCAGCAGTCTCCTTCAGAGGGGGCAAAGGGCTGGGTTTTGGAGCAGGAGTGACTAAGCTGAATGACACAGCGATGCCTGCTGATGAACTGAAAGATTTAGTCCATTGCAGGTGCCTTTGTGGAACTCAGATTTCCCCATCAACCTGCCTCTCATCTTGCCATGTAGCCTGAGGATTCATTGTGCTGGAAACCAAGTTTCTAGTCCTGTTCCATTCCTGCTGCACTTGACCCTTGTGCCAGTTTGCCAGTTATAGTGGGTTAACCTTGGCTGGTTTCCAGGTGCCCACCAAGCTGCCTTATCATTGCCCTCCCAACAGGATGGGGAGAAAACACTAAGAAAAGCTCATGGGATAAAATATGGACAGGGAGCTCACTCAGCAATTCCTGTCACGGGCAAAACAGACTTGACTTGGGGAAATTAAGTTAATTTATTGCCAATTAAACAGAGTAGGATAATAAGAAATAAGAACAAATGTAAAAATTCCTTCCCCCTACCCGTCCCTTCTTCCCAGGCTCAGCTTCACTCCCAATTTCTTTACCTCCTCCCCTCAAGCACTGCAGGGGGACAGGGAATGGGGGTTGTGGTCAACTCATCACACGTTGTCTCTGCCACTCCTTCCTAGTTGTTCTCTTCCACTGCTCCAACATGGGGTCCCACCCATGGGATACAGTCCTCCACAAACTTCTCCAACGTGGGTCCTTCCCATGGGATGCAGTTCTTCATGAACTGCTCCAGTGTGGGTCCTTTCCACAGGGTGCAGTCCTTCAGGAACGGACTGCTCCAGCGCAGGTGCCCCAAGGGGTCACAAGTCCTGCCAGGAGCCTGCTTCTGCATGAGCTCTCCACAGGGTCACAGACTCCTTCAGGGCATGTCCACCTGCTTGGGCATGGGGTCCTCCAGAGGCTGCAGTATGGATAGCTGCTCTACCGTGTACCTCCATGGGCTGCAGGGGGACAATTTACATTGCCATGGTCTTCACCACGGGCTGCAGGGGAATCTCTGCTCTGGCATCTGGAGCACCTTCTCCCCCTCCTTCCTCGCTGACCTTGGTGTCTGCAGAGTTGTTTCTCTCACATATTCTCAATTCTGCTGTTGCACAGTGGGCTTTTTTTAGCCTTTCTTAAATATGTTATCACAGAGGTACTACCACTGTTGCTGATGGACTCAGCTTTGGCCAGCACTGGGTCCATCTCAGACTGAGCTGGAGCTGGCTCTGTCTGACATGGGGGCAGCTTCTGGCCTGTTCTCACAGAAGCCAGCCCTGCAGTCCTCCTGCTATCAAAACCTTGCCACGTAAATCCAGTAGACCAGTACATCCCTGGTATTAATTTCTCCCTTATGCCTGAGAGCTTTTATGAGAAATGTAGTGGGCAGACATTATCCTCTTTCACACAAGGTGGACTGGGGAGTGCTAAGCCTTGTTTTCTTCATAACACTGCACAGAACATGTGCTGTAAGATATCTGCTACCACCATTCATACTGGCTGACAGCTGACCTCCCTCTGACGTTATACTGGTGACTTCACCTAGCAAAGCAGCGTACAAAGGTTTGGAGGTCTCCCAGCATACTGCAAGTGGTGATATGAGTTGCTGTGTAAGTCTCTGTGGTGTGCTGCTGCCCTTGGTCCTCTACATGTCTTTCTGGGTGAAGGCGACACAAAGTAGTGAGAAGCACACCAACGGGTTTTATAGCTTTCTCATTCCAAGTAAAAGAAAAATAGAAACATGTGAATCTAAACAAAAATGATAAAACTCTGTATGCTTTCCCCCCACCTTGACTGCTTTCTTGCCATTGCAGAATACTCTGCAGCTTCAGTGAGGGTTATCTCAGATTTCAAGCTTAGGGCAGCCCCATGTCTCACTGGGCACTTGGCTGTCAGGCTTTAAAAGGCCTAAAGTTCTGAAAAATCATGTATGGGAAGAAAAGAACACAGTGTAAAATTGCTTATCTGCTAGATTCTGAACACTTGTTAAACTTCTCTCTGCTACAAATCAGCTTAAAATGCTTGGCTTGGTTGAGCTGGGTGAACCTGGGACTCTCCCTCTGCTCCCATCTGCACTGTGAGTCCCTCTTCCTCTGAGTTGTGCCTTTCAGCAGAGCAGTCAGATTTTAGCAACCCACTATGACTAGCTCTGTGATGATGCTCTTAGAGCCCTCAGCTCACAGGAGAGGCAAAAAAAGCAGCAGAAAGCAACGTCCCCTCTAAAGGTTAAAACAGTTGCTGTTTCACACAGTGCCATATGTGCCATATTACTGTCTACTGTACTCTTTTGCTTCAGCTGAAACTGAAAATCCTGACTGGCAGTGCCCATGGTTTTCTGCTGGCAACCCCCACCTCCTGCTGCACCATGTCACCTCACTTCTAGCTGTGAGCCTTGCTCCTGGGCATTTTAGCACCAGTTCCATCCAGAGCTCATGACCTACCCATTTCTCACGAGACCCACTAGGAAGAAGCATTTTACTGCCATAAGTTAATTACCACCTCAGAAACACAAAAGGTCTTCTGCACGTCCCTTAAGACTGTCCCAAATCTCTGAAAACCAAACCAAAGGAGCAACTAGAGAGTCTGCTTTTTTCCTCCCTCCCCTAGAGCAACACAATAACAGGTTCTAACAAATACATTGCCAAGAAAAAAGCTACATGTTTTCTGCTGCGTTTTGCACTCAGAAGTAAGCGCTAGTTAGCACAAAAGTATGGGCGAGGGAGAAGAAAATGCATAACGCAGACTATGATGCTATCCTCTTTCATCAACAAGTCTGGCTAAATTCTGGATGTCCTTCTCTTGCCTTCTCTTAGGCCTGGCATGCAGCTGACCTGGCAAGCACCGTTGAAAACCATTATTGGTTTTGGACATCTTCCATCTCTGTTACTTCCCTATAAATAAATCCGAAGAGCTGTTATATGTAGCTACCTTTATTCTGGCTAGGTGGAAGAAAAGGCACTTCTGAATTAGACAGGAAATATATTGGTTTTTAAATACACTGTTCAAGGAGAGTGTACACAGGACAGAACGGTATATGTTTAAGCATGCCTGGTTCTCAGGTCATGCTCCAGCCTGGTATTGGTTTTCAAAACATTCATTGGCTCCAAGCTGCTTGTGAGAGACCTTACATGAAATGATATTAACTAGTCAGAAAACATGACTAGCTTCCACCCTTAACTCAGGTTTTCCTGCGGTGCTTTGTTCTTATATACCTCGCCAAGTTTCTTGCCCCAAAGCTGATCCTAGCAGCGTAGGACACGCAGTACCTGAATGGCATGAACAGTCCAAAGCTTGAGGAGCGGCCACCACATGGAGCACATGACATCCATCATAGCCCCAACGGCCTCACACTGCTCCAACACTGCCATTTCCCTTGGGAAGGCTCCAGTCCCTCTCCGCTTGGGGATGGCAGAGCCAACGAGCCTTTCCCACTCTAGGCCCCTGCACTTGCTTTGCCTTGCAGTGCTCCTCCATGAGGACAAGCTGGTTTCCTAGAAATGTGTAATAGTTCCATGCCAACACTGGGAAAAGAAACTTCCCCACCCCACAGCCCTGGCAATGTTCACTTTGCACAATAGCAAAGCTCACATGCATGCTTCTCCAAATTGTCGCTTAGGATGAGAAACCAGTTCTGTGGACACATCAATTATTTTGAGAGCAGATGTGAAAGCTCCCTGCCCAATTTACACAGCAATCACTGTTGTGATTCTCGGTGAAGCCATTTACATTTAGGAAACTCTGGTCAGCTACAAAAGGAATAGCTGCCCTGTACTTTCTGCAGCTCTGCTGCCTTGGCCATTTCCTGCACACTGAAAATGGTGGCAGTGCCACCGCTGGGTAGACACTGCCATCAGTCTACGCACTACCCAATTTTCCACTCCCTGTTAAACACGTGTCTGCAGACCTGAGACTGTTAGAAGGTACCAGGCACATTTGTCACACAGATGAGGCCTCTGCTCCCTGCAGTACAGGGAAAATAAAGATAGTGCACTGCAAAATAAGATGCAGAGCAATGCACACTGCAGATACAAGGCATCAAAAATGTCACACATGCAGTTAATCTACCAATGAAAATTGTTTTCTTGTGCCAGTCTGTAGCAAGGCAAACTTCAGGGTATCTGTGCAGCAATGGTTTCTCCCCCAACCTCCTACTTACTCCCACACCCCTCCTACACTGGTAAAACCAGTCCAATCTTCCTCTCAAGCTGCATTACACAAAATGTGACTGAAGAGGCTTGATTGAAGGCACCAGAACAGGAGTATTTTTAAAGCTCTGCTGAGGTCTAAGCGGCAGCTCCAAGCTTGGGTCAGCAGCATCAGAAGGAGCCTCTCTCCCAATTTCCCCTCCTTCCCCTTCAAGTCCCTGTGTGATGCTGCTGCCTGTATGTCTGACCCTGTGACCAAAGCTCTCTCTACGCTGCTACTGCTACCGCCCTACCCTCTTTATGCCTTGTCTTCCTCCTCTAATATTCCTCTTACTTTTTTTTCTCCATGTTCTGCTCACAATGATTTTCCTTTCCCTCTGGCACTATTTTAGCCTTGTGTTGTTGCAGCACCCTATGATGTGTGACCCTCTTTGCTGTTCCTCTGTGCATGACTACAAAAGGGTAGTGCAAAGCACATACTCTATTTTCTCAACCTTTGACACAGCAAAAAGAAAACAAAAAAGTGGGGGGAAGAAAAATGGATGAGCGTATGGACAACACATCTGGAACTACAATTACCAGTGAGCTGCCCCATAAGTGTGATTACCCCTATATACACAGATTCACACCATAGCTACCAGCAGCTATATTCTCTAGGGTTCGATAATTAGATTCGCTAGAAGAGATGTCCCATAATGCAGGTTTTTCACGATAGCAATGAAGTACTCCACGACAGAGCACAGAGACTGACAAGACAATAGCATTGTAGATACCACTTTTGCACTTGAACATTAATCATTTGTGCAGAATACAGTGTTTTCCTCAAACACTGCAGATCTCTTCCGCAGGCAGCAGTGATGGGAATGTGCCTGTTGCAAAACAAACTGCTAAGTAGACAGACAATTCTTTTCCCTTATTTTCTTTCTGTGGTTTTGATTTTTAAGGTAAGAGTTTTACTAGGGATGAAGAAAGAGCACTTACTAGCATATCTCATAAGAACAAACAAATGAAGCACCGAGCTCACGGGGCAGCTGTGAACTTGGCTGTGAGGTTGAGGGTTGTGTGGAGCCTGGTGACAGCTGAGAGAAAATAGGGACTGAATGCGGTCTGCAGCAACTAACACCAAAAACTTCCAACGTTCACAATACAAACATGTTTATGTGAACTAAGACAAAAAGTAATAACCAAGGGTAATATTTTAACATTTCTTTGTTCCTCTTGCCATCAGGGATAGTTAGGCTTCTCAAATTCCTTTTCTGTAGTTCATATGTAGATGAACTGTTAATATACAAATAGTTTTGCCAATATGAGCCAGAACTGAGCAGTTTGGTGAAAAGTGTGCACTTGTGGGCCAGCAGCTGACGAGACACTTCAGGTACCGCGCGCCTGTATTTGGTATTCCTCCATTTGAGCTTTTTGTCTTTCATGAGATATTCATCCACTGTATCAGACTAAAATGAATCTGCCTATATACAATATGCATATGCAAGCAAACCATTACTATCAGCAGGAACTCAGTTGTTGCAGTTTTGGACAATGTGCTGGAGCACCTATTAATTTCGTTTCCATGACTCACAGCAGTAAATGCAGTAAGAAACAGATCCACATACACTCTGAAGTAGTTAGCTATCAGTGCTACCGTATACCAGTGCATCCTAATTATAGATGCTTCTGAAGGTATTGCACACCTTTTGTGATGGTTTTGGACAGACTGGCAAGAATATGCTGACAGAAAAGTCTTTAATAGTGTCAAAAGAGGAGCCAGAGGGTCAGAAAAATAAGTGCCTCCCAAGAATGAAAGAAGTGTAGGTTTGGTTTGCTTTTTCCTTTCCTTGGTTGTTCTTTTTTACTTACAATTTCAATACCTGTGCTAACAAATATCTATAAAGTTTATTATCAGTCTTGTCAAATTAAGAAAATCACTGCCATGTGCAAGCATGAACACTATAATATTGGCACTAAAGTGAGAGCAGATTGAGAAGAGACAATTATTTTGAAGTGAAACTTGGAGGCTGTTTCTTGTTGACAGTTTTGGGGACTGCGGAGGAAGAAAGGAAGGGCAAAGACTGAGAGAGGAACAGAGGTTGTATCTGGCCAGCTGACCAAAACTCCAGGATGGGTCGGGTGATTCTAACCTTTTCCACTCTTCCTTTCCATTTTAAAGCAACCCCACAATAAAAGAGCTCAGTGTCCCAAGCTAATAATGGGGTTGGTACACTTCAGAAGGCTCTGCTCCTGTATAAATCTTCCTTAACTGCTCAAGCCAACTAAATTTTCAAACACTGCAGGAAGAGTAGGCTGTAATCCTGACTTACAAGCATGCATAGTGCATGAATTCCCCAAGGACAGATGATGCATAGGATAGAGAAGTGTACTAACAGCAATCTTCAGACTACATCTGTAATGTCATGCTTGTTAAATAATTAGTAAGCTTAAAAACTACTCTCAAGGGAGAACGAGGGCTTTAGGACGTCTCCAAAATCTTTCATGTAGTGCCCCGAACTATTTTTTTTCTTACAATCATGCCTAGAGATGCCAGCTGAGACTGAGGACCCCACTCACTCAACAGGCTTTGCATAGTCAGAGCAGTCACTGTAAGCTTCCCAGGGAAATCTGAACCAACAAAACAAGAGATAAAATGTTACTGTCAGGTGTCAGACCAAAACTACAAAACCCTCCTTTTTCGCCCCCGAAAAAAACTTGAGTGCCTCCAGGTTGTGGCAGAATCTCCTGTGAAGGAGGCAACAGGCCAAACTGAGAAGTATTTCTGCAGAAATAGTTTGCGATTTCCTTTCATCAGTCCTTAAAACATGTCACATTTGCAGACTTTATCCTCCCTTTCTATTCTATCACAGACTACAGCTGGTGCCCACACTGAACAAGAACTGCTGAATAAATAAGATTTACATCACCATAAGTTTTTCTCCAGGTGAGAGGTGTGCCAGTCCAAGCTTTAAATTGGCATTAATTGAGTTCTCTTTTTTTCCAACAAACTCACAGTAATGAAATAAATACAAGCCAGAGGACTTAGTACATTGTGGGTGGCATCTGATATAATTAAAAAGCTAGTTTAAAGGAAAACCACAATGGTTGCTCTGTCATTCCTCCTATAAATAGCTATTGGGGAAGTTTTCCAATGAAAAAAAATATTTTTTAGAAGAAAACTACTGAAAATGTAGGAATTGGATGAGAGAATCTCCATTCCAAGGCGCTTTCTCATATTAAAATAGCCTGCCTTCTTCTAAAATGTATCATCTGCTCATAGTTGGTAGACCTGGAGTACAAAAGATGCTTCGTGCATTCATTCCACACATAATTTCCTTATGTTTTCTTCCCTTATACTGCTACACAATGGTGTTAGGAAATGTTCATAGCAAACAAACCAAATCTACTTTATCTTCCTCTTCCCTGTCCCCTTACTACATCAAGAAGTTCCAGTGCATCACTTTCCTCTTGGTCAGAGGCACCGAAAGTAATTCTGTCTTTCCGACAACCCTTTGCTAAAAGAAAAAGTGATTCTTGCCTATCTCAGATAGGGCCATCCATGTAGAAATGGTACCACTAATGATTTTCTGCTGTAAGAAGACTAGATGAGAGTAATTGTGGCATTACTGTGGCATGTAGTGATAGGACAAAGAGGAATGGCTTTAAGCTGGAAGAGGGCAGGTTTAGATTAAACATTAGGAAGAAGTTTTTCACTTTAAGGGTAGTAAGGCACTGGAACAGGTTGCCCAGAGAGGTTGTTGAAGCCCCATCCCTGGAGGTGTTCAAGGCCAGGCTGGACGTGGCCTTGGGCAACCTGGTCTGGTGGGAGGTGTCCCTGCCTATGGCAGGGGGGTTGGAACTCAATGATCTTCAAGGTCCCTTCCAACCTAAACCATTCTATGATTCTATGATTCTATGATTTCATGAGTCAAGTCCTAAGGCTGAAGAAAGGCTTGACAAAGTCATATGTAGATTTTACTCAAATAATGGATAATATGTAGAGAAAGGCAGAAAAACATTAACTTAATAAAGGGTTTATTTATTTTGTACCTTAAGTCAGCTGTCCTGTTGACTGGCAAGTTTGTCACTGGCTGGAGCAAGCCTGTCTAATTCTGAACCTCTCAGTCAGCAAAACAACGCTACTGCAAATAATAGATTTAATTACTCCCATGTAGGGAAAGAGATAGTTTCCCTGCATGTAAAAAATGCTTGATGAAAGTACAAGGAGTAGGTTGCTGAAACACAAGCTTCTCCTTATGTTGAAATATACACCTGACTATACACAAATGCACGAGCAAATACACACATTTCAACTTTGTCAGGGGAATTTTTCCCAACTAGTCGGGGAGAGAAGATCATGACGGCCACCACAGGTTATTCCAAAACATTGTATTAGGTCATTCACAAAGTGTTGAATATTCAATATGCCAGTTTTCTTTCAAATCTCTAAAGAGAAAAAAAAAAGCTTAACACCCCCCCCGCCTTTTCTCTAATTTTATTCGCTATAACTCATAAACTATTGAAAAATTTCCATTTTACCAACATCAAGAAAGCTGTAAGTCTTGAGATCCAATAGGTTACTAGATTTGCTGCATTATTGGCAAGAAACGACCTTGTGGCATTTGGTGAAGACAGAATTCCTGAGGAATCAGCTGTCTGGATGTCTGGTTCCCATGTGGCAACAAAATAATAAAAAGGATATGGGCCAGAAAACCCAAGCAATAATGGAGTTACTCATCTTGATGGATGAAGATATCAACATCCTGGGTTAAAATCATGCACAACAGGTGTAGGAACAATGATGTTTTCCCCCCATAATGTCTTTTATTGTGAATTCCCAGCAGCACTTTTAAAAATTGACCATATATTTTCAGCATAAAACATAAAAATGAGAATATGAAATATGTTTTATGCCAACAGCAATGCACTCTGGTCATCCAGCATATACTGTCTTCCAAAAACTTAGAGATGATTTTTGGCAGTAAATTTTTTGAGTAGCCCTGCACAGAGGTTTCTGAGAGTGAAGGCAGCAGATCCTTTTTTTCTGGTACGCTGAAATTATCAGAGAAAATTTCATTCAACAGAATGGAATCTGTTTTCCCTTTTGCTAACTAAATGTGACACAACATCTAAGAATTAGCAGAAACTGCTGATTTAAAGAGATATTAAGGATGGTACGGGAAACAGGTTTACTCCAAAACAGCTGAAAGCTACAGAGCAAGCTCAGCAGGTAGCAAGAATTACACCTTCTTCCATGTTCAGTTATTGAAAAATAAGGTATGTCACAGCATGGAACATGCACTGGAAACATTTTCCCACGTGGTTACTGCTCTGAAGCACAGAAGTGCCACAGAGAGAAAATTGGGGAAGGCTTTAAAGCAAGTGTAAATGCAGATTTAAAAAGCATCTGACTTAAAGTATCTGTTTGTCTTTGCAGGCACGACGGGAGGTTTTCCCTTCTTTGCACTTCTTGATTAAAGATTTTGGCCTAGCATGAGGCAGGAAGCTTGGTAGCAAAGAGGAGAATTTTGCGTCTCAACGTGAACGTCCCCAAACAATTTATGGTATCTGCCTCATGGTGTTAAAGACAACCAAAGTTAATAACTCCTACAGAATAAGTTAGATAAATCTAAAGAAAAAGGCTTAAAGTATAAAGTTTTGAAAAAGAACATCCTGGAAGCTTGTAACAACAATTGAAATATCTTTCTTTAATGGAAGAGAGACAACAATCTGGAAACATTACTGTGTTCTGTAGAATAGCACGAGCTCAAAATGTGGACTGGGAATTAGTCATACGCTGTCCTTTTTTTGCCTAAAACTACCACCAAGGAACCGCCTGGACCACCATTACATACGCCTTTCAAGGAGTATACAGATTTCAACCATTTTACTAAAGACTGAACCACCAGCAGCACCAGAGGAAGGCACTTGCCAAGGAACAGCTGGAGAAGATGTGCCAGAAACAACAAATTACGTGCTGCGACAGCTATGGGAGAAGCAAATTGCCATGCAGAAGGAACCTGTTGGTTTGAATGGGATAACAGTAATAGCAGCAGGAAGAAAACAACAGAATGAGTTATCTGCCCAAGCAAATCCCTTTCTTTTCTCTCTTTTGATATAGATCACTCTCTTCATGGCTTCTGAGCATCTCTGTAACTCAAATTCCCTGTCCTAAATCACTCTGAGGAAGCAAACCTACCAGAACTGCAGTTTGCTGGCTCCAGGCAAAAGAGTGATAAAAGCTACAAAAAGTATTGTTATGCTGTTTAGAATTATACAATCGCAAGCCCCAGGCATCTTTGCTTTAGAAGTTTCCTGTTGGCAGTAAGTCTCAAAATAACAGTAACAGTGCTGTGCTGACACAGGAATTGAAAGAATTTGGGGACGCTTCTTTGAGCCCTTTGACTTACTGACTTCAACATATTTCTGTCTTACAAATGCAAACCTGTGAGACATCACTCTAATTTTCCTGGATGGTCAAACCAGTCACAAATTTCCAATTAACCTGCTGACCCAGCACTTGCAGATAGGATTGAATTTGTGGTCAGATAAAGGTTTTGCCCCAGACAGCAAAGAGTTATCTTGTAGAACCACACATAAGTGCTAGTGCCAACACTGCACTCATTCCTTGTACAGATAAATCAAAGCTCTGGGCAGCACTGTGAGTTAGGAAGGCTTGTTATCTAGCTTCTGTATCTTGAGGTGCACATTCTGGATAACTTTTGTGGTACTGCCACACAGCAAGACAGCTTGTTTTCTGCCAACAAATGTGGACTAAGCGGTATTCTACCCAAAAGATTCAGACACCAACAACAGGAACTGACACTATACTGACTTAGCCTGGCAACAGTTTTCTTGGCAGGTGTAAAATCCTCCTCGTCCCCTGACTCACCTGTAGCCCATTTTTGGATAATTTAATAGTTAGATCTTCCCAGGTGATGCAGAAATAGGATATTTTCTCATGAGTAGTTCCATAGAACTTGCCGTCTTCATCACCTATACAGTGTGGAGCAGCATTTTAAAAGGGCAATATGTGTACTCCACATATATGCAAAGGAGTTGTTTGTGTTTATCCTCAGTCACATATGAGCACAATGTAGTACGCCCTGCTATGGAGGCCAGATAACAGGTCCCAGGAAAAAGGCATCTCTATGTAAGGGCACCTCATCATTTACATGACAGACAAACTTTACAGGTACACAGGTTATAGGAATCTGGGTTGGCAGAGGACTCTGTGACAAAGTTTTGCTGTATTAACCAGGGCTTAAAGTCTCAGGAGCAAAGTCAAATTGGTTAAGAAGATTAAAAGTCACCCCCGCATTACAGGATAGAAATTCAGACACTTTTAAAAATTGAGTTGCTTATTTTTCATATGAATCATACAGTGGTCTTGTCTCATTTATATTTGTAGCTCAGTGCAAATTTTTGTACTGATGACAGGCACTTTAACATAGAAATCCTAAAGGTGGTGCTCAACAGCACCCGGCTTCTGAGTTCAATATGAATGGAAGCAGTTTAATGCCTAAGAATGCACTTGTGAATGGGGCTAGGAAGATTAACAGGGTATTCTGCAGAACAGCTGACTAGAGACACCAATTGCTATGGACTGCTGAGTTAGTTCATCCTCGAGACAAATGATGGAGTTCACATGCTGACTAGACAGACATCATTCAACTGTACTTGCAGGAAGCTCAGCTGCAGTCGCAGAAGCAGCTCCTGTCCCCCACGATCAACACCGTCCCCTGCCCTGCTGCTGCCTGTGGAGATACCCACATTTCCTGACAAAACCGATGCAAGCAGTTCCTGCCTCGCTGTCATCTGGCCTCTTCCCCCTGCCACGTTCTCCCCCAGTTTTGGTACTTGTGAAGTTTGTGAGACTGCTTCTACAGCCACAAATTAACCAAATCAAGGAACGGACTCAAGTTAAAAATAACTATGAAATAAGCAAATAAAAAGCAGCAGCTTTGCTCTGGGGTCAGATATCCATGGATCTGGTGCCAGGCTGAAGCGCATATGGTTCCCTCCCTGGAGCAATACAGCCAAATTTTGGGATGTTTTACGAGCAGATAGGTCAAACAGGTGCTATGCTTGGGTAGACAAAAGGAAGTTTTGAGACACAGTAGCCTTGAATAGAGTAGACAAGAAGTATATGCTAGAATGAGCTAGTTTTGTGTAATTAAGTGTTGTCTAATTAGGCCAAAGGGCAAAATGAACATGCGTGAAGACCGAGTTCAATCAGCGGACACGGTGAGGAAGACTATTGACGACCACCAGAGAGCCCTGGAAGACCACCAATAGACATAAATGCGCATGTGTCAATGACATTTGCATATATTAATGAGTTATGGAAATAGTATGGATATGTTAATCATTTCTTGGAAATCTAATGAATATGTATATTTTGATTGCATATAATCTTTGTAGTTGAGCAAGTAGGTACACACACTAGGTGGAGCGATCCCCTGTGCACCCAGCGCTGCAATAAAGAATGCCTGCTTTCTAAAACTCCAAACTGAGACTTAGAGTTACCTTTTTGCCAACTTATGGTAGCAGATCCACAGCTTCTATAGTGAGGGTGGCAAATTCTTCACAGCCCTACTATTGCTATCAGCCTGATGTGTATAAATTGCTGATGACCTTAGCTTGTATTATGAACTGAGGAGAATAAGGAGTAGATACATGTTCTTGTTGCCTGCTCCTGCACTACTGGGGACAATAGCCTCTGGTGAAAGCTGGAGGGAGGAAGAGAAATCAACCACTGGAGCTGAAGTTCCTTGTGATGGTGAGTCAGCGCTCTTGGCCTTTAAGTAGAAGTATGCATCTGGTTCAATTTCTCACATATTTATTTTTCCTTTTCAGAAACAGCCATATTACAATGAAATCTCAAATTCTGGAGCACAATTCTGTGGCAAGGGCTTGTGCAGAAAGCCAAGGAGGCTTAGTCAGTAAATTGGGTGGGAGTCTGTAGTTGTTTGCTTCTGCAAATATTTTACTTCCTATCACTTTAGAATAATTCTGGCTTGGTACTGGGTACATTTTACTGGACCTTTTCATCCCTTTAAAACATGAGAGCAAATTAATCTTAAGCCACTCAGTAGTAGTGATTTCTGTTTCAGTTCCTATACATTCAATAATAATAATTAAGTAACTATTCTTCCTCACTGTCATGACTAATCAGGAATCTCTGGTTTTCACATTATTAGTTTTACATTACAAACTTCTGTCATTTAAAACATTGCTCAGGCATCTAAAGTTCCTGTCACTGGCCAACATAGGTAGCTCAGCAGAATCCCCTTATGAAGGTGCCGTTACTCTGGTTTCTTGTTCCTGCAGATGAGCAATGAAAAAAAAAAAGCTTTTACATTACCATTACCATGTATAGTTTTGTCAGTATAGCTATGTCTATGCTTTCATCATTTTCCTGGCACTGTTCCACTTGTTACTGTAAAGGACAGAACTTTCTGTTAAGCACCAAAAGAGCTTTCATTAAGTAGCATATATCCCTTTCAGTAAAGCCTGGTGCTTTTAATATATTAAAGCATACCTTCTTTAGTTTTTTGTGAATATCCGTTAACTACTTTTGGCACAAATATAATAGCTAAAGAAGACAAAAAAAAAAAAAGCCAAATAAATTATCTTGTTCGTATCCAGAACTTAAAAGGTTGAATAACTTACAAAAACTAACTTATTTTTTATAGAAAAACAAGCGACACCACTAATGTATTTAGTGCCCCAGATCTTATTCTTGCAAGTACAGCTTAAAACCAAACATCTCTTAATGCACACTAAGCAATAACATCAGTTAATCACTGTCTGCAGTCATATAATGAAAAAGAAAGGCCTTCACTAATTTTGGTATATTTATGACAACAAGCTGGTTTTACTTCTGCAAAACTAAATCTGCTTTGACAATGTCTCCAGATTTCCTTCTGCTAGGATAATGGCACCATTGCTTCCCAGAAATAAACCACTGTGGTCTGTTTGCAATAGTTTTGTAGAGAATGCTTCTTATTATAAATGTAGGAAGACAGTACAACTTCCTTTATGCACGTGCAGAGAAATGCAAATAGTCAGATTGATCAGATATTACAATCTTGTCTCTGACGACAGCTTAGATGGCATTGGTCACTTTAGTCTTCCAGGATGTACCTGGCTATTTAGGCTTGAGAGCTGATGTAGCAGAGGAGGTGCTGAGTTACATCTCAATGCTGCTATCTCTTTGGGAATTTTAGCTTTATATTTTCATACAGGTGTAGCATTAGCTGCTGCCTAGCACAATACGAAACCTTTGCTGTCATGACCACAGTACTCAGTCTTCCCTATTTCCTGATCTCCCATGGGTAAGCACTTGCTCTGAAGGCCCCTTATTCATTCGTGTTCATGCCAGCAGAACTGGCATCAGCAGCTCTGGCTTTCATTCCCGTTAAAGCAATTCACCACTAGTATGAGAAGGTAACATTACACATGAAAAGACTGACTGATCTGAAAAAAAAATTAACAGGCTAGGTCCTGTTCTGCTCACTGGAGCTAAAGAGAGCAGGGTAAAAAGGCATAGTGTTCATCTTTGTGATACGCATTTGCTTGGTCTGTTGGAGAACAGGGTAGCTAGTGAATTCAACCCAGTGAGTTTTCCAAACTTTTTTGGCTCAACATGATCATAGAGGGTCACATGTTAGAGGATATGTCTGTGTGGGGGAAGGAGTAGCTAGCAGATTTTATTAAGGCCTGTTTGACAGCTCCCAGTGAGAAAAACTGTAAAAACTCTTTGTGACTCCTCTCATGCCATGAGAGACCCAAATAGCTATGTTCTGGACACAAGCTGGGAAGCTGCTATGTTAAATATTAAGTTAGGTGCTCTACATATGTTTTTCATGTTAGATAATATTTTTCTTCCCCTTCATTTGCAGTTTTTTTCAGATACTCATTTTTCCCCCTAGTCTTGCATTTTCTATAGAAAAAATGCAGATCACTGACATTACTCTTATTGCAAAGAGGTCAGCATTTTTGACTTGACCCTGCACTCCCACCAGTGGGAAGGTTCCTCTACAGCTCTAGATCCCAGTGCACACTGTGGTCCTGCTCTGCTGAATGCAGACTGCATTTGGCACTGCTTGGAGATTATTTCAATATTCATGCATATGGATACTATTAAGTTTGTACAACTAGATACCAATTTGGTTCAGGTGCTATCATATTACATAACATTTCTTTAGTTACTTACTGCTATAATGTTTGTATGCTCTGGCAGTTACTCCCAGGCAAATAACAGAGCTCGCTTAGTTACAGTGTGGTATGTTTGACTCCAGGATATGGAGCTCCCATATGACCTCCTCTACCCCTCCTTTAAAGGTGTACGAATTTTATAGGGTTAGATTAATTTTTGGATTGTCTAGGAAACTGTTTCAACTGCCTGGGAGAATTCATCTTTCACAAAACTATGAGGCTGAAAACTACAACAAAACTAGTTCAAACAAAACTCCCACCACTGACTCACTACTGTATCATGCACAGCTGTTGTATTGGGTCTGGCAGGGATGCAGTTAATAGTGCTGTGCTTTGTATTTGTAGCTAGAAATGTGTTGATAACACACCAAAGTTTTGGTTTCAGTGCTCATACAGCATCAAGGTTGTCCTCCAACACCCCGCCCCCCTCCAAAGGCCAGTAAGCTGGGGTGGGCAAGAGCTGAGGAGGGGACATAGCCAGGACAGCTGACCCAAACTGACCAAAGGGGTATTCCATACCATATAGTGTCCACTCAGCAATAAAAGCAAAGAAAAAGGGGTGGGGTAGTTGTTATTAAGGTGTTTGTCATCTGGAGCAACTGCTCCGCAATCTGAGGCCCTACTTCCCCAGGCATCACCAGCTGATGGGAAGTAGAGAATAAATATTTTGTTTTCCTCTGCTTCCACATGCAGCCTTTGTTTTTGCTTTATTAAACTGCCTTTATCTTGACCCATGAGGTTGTCTTATTTTCTCCCCCACTGTCCTGCTAAGGAGGAGGAATGCTAGAGCAGCCCGGTGGGCACCTGGTGGCCAGCCAAGATCAACCCACCACAGCTAGTCAAAAGCAAATTTATTCCTAGTGTTGAGGTCACATCAACTTTCACAGCTTATCTGATCTTTCACCATTCTGCTCAAAACATTTGGGAGGTAAAGCCACCTAATTGTGGGTTTTACAGCTTACACATCTTGTTCAGGAGAACTGTTTGATTAACCTATTCAATGCGCATTGGTTACAGGGTGATACCCAATGTCAACACCCACCCATCTAGGCTCAGTTCATAGCAGTTGCTGATAAAGGAGCCAGACACACCCACAAAATCCTCAGAATTAGCACTACATAGTTTGCTCTGGGTATAACCTGGTCATCTTATCTACGGCTGCTCCTTAAATTGAAATATTGTTGCTAAATATTTACCAGTACATTCACTTGTCCCCATCTTACAGGTGGATTTTACAATCCATTGTCAAAAATCGCAGTATACACAATGGCAGCGTGAAAAGAGCTAGCATGGTAATCTTACTGTTAAAGGAACTGACTAAGGAAAGCAGAGAATCAAACGCATGACCAAATGCTATGGCATGTACTCAGAGATGATTTGTTCTCATTCCGCAATTACAGGCTGAAGAACATTCACATGTCTTTGGCTGGATTTTCTGCGGCAACATTTAACTAATATTAACATTAACATTAACTAACATGAACATTTAATTAAGCTTCTAAGTGACACCATGCATAAAACTCCAGATGGATTTTTTTCTACACCGCACGTACCCTTAAAGTCTAAATTCTGTAATTCTTAAGATCTTTGATGTAAAACAATCACGTCCCAGAATGTTTCCACTAGCAGACTGTAATCCACAGAGCTGCTTCCTGCCCGGGAACGCTGTGGCACACCATTGGCAGTAAGGCCGAAGCGTGGCAATCTATAAGAATGTGTTTTGCACTTGTACCCCAGTGCCTGCTCTCATGTACATCAGAAAACCAGGTCGCATTTGGGCTCCTATTTAAACTTACTGAATAGGCCATTATTTTATTGTTGCCTCATGCTCTAGAAAGCACTCTGCTGCTTGTAAAGGAGAAAATCATTCTTCCTACATGTGGGTCTATAAGGCAGAATAAACCTGAGTACATCTGAGATGCTTAATTGAGTTTTGTCTCAGCCACAATCACATTGTATGCACTGATGCTGAAAGTAAAAATCATCAAGTTTAGAGGACAAAATTTGGGAAACTATTTCAAATAATATAATTCTATGATACTGATTTCATGCTATTAAATGTCTTACTATAAACATTTTAGCCATCCAGGGATGAGAAACAACAACATGACTTATTAGGTAACTGAAGAGCAGTCAACAATGTTACACCTATGACATTCATATAAACCATTTGTAGTGATGTAAAGAGTACCCACTGTCATGGAAGAAACAAGCAGACACTACCCACCTTTCTTTTCTCAGCATATCTACAGCCACGTTAGATGAATTATAACAGAACTCCATAACCTTTAAGCAGTATGTGGCACTTATCCCCAAAGTAACACTGCCTACCATCCCCAAAGTAATACTACCTACCAAGCACCTCTTTTGTAGGGAGCTACAATTTTGCCCTGCAAAGCTCCAGATTCTATATCCTCAAAAAATTCACAGCACCTTAATTGTCATTAAAATCAAGTCTAAACAGTTAGGCATCATCTTTCCTTATAGACCACCTCCGGCTGGCACAAGGAATACTGAATTGAATGGTTGAGTGCTGGGAGGAATGGAGAAAAGGGTTACAAGGGTTACTACTCTGGTTTTGATTCCACAAGGATCCCTGCACTCTGTTTGCATTTAAGGGCAAAGGCATGGGGACTTGATATATATTTTTTTAGATTTAATCCAATAGTAATAGTAATAGCAGTAGTAATAATAATAATAACAAAACAACAGCAGCAGCAGCATATAAATAGGTAAGTTGTTTATACAATTGGAAATATATAAGACAACTTTCTGAAAAAAATACCAAGCCAAGGAATCTGGGAAACCAATGTCACTCTATACTTTTCAATATTATTTTTAAAAAGTTGTTTTCTGTTCAGTATTTATCCACCTGAAACTATTTCAGAGTATTTTTAATGAAACTAATATAGAAAAGGCAAAGCTGAAGATACTATACAGGAAGAAATGTTATAGACCAGGCTTTATGTATTAGAATCCCAGTTTAGCATGACACTTAGTAACAATCCCTTTTTACTGCTTTGGGCAGATATCTTGATTTAGCGTAACATCACATGGTGCGTGTTTTAGACCTCTGAAGCTAGATTTTTTAAATTCGTAAGGCAAGCAGTAGTCCCACTCTATTCTCGCCTCAAACAGTGGAAAGGAAGTTTTGCTTTACATTTGGAGAGATGTTTAGCCTAATCTAAGGATTTCATCTAAGGATGAAAAATTAGATTAATTTTAAATTGGCTGCATGCTAACTTTCTAACCAAACCAAGCTACCAAAACCGTGCCAGTTCTTTGGCTTGTAAAATACAGTTAAGTATACAGACTCAAGTCTTCAATTTGTAAGAACAAGCAGGCATAAGGCCAGTAATTGAGCACTAAAATTGAGACTTACAAGATACCGAAAAATGCCTGAGTTTGTGGGGGGTGTGTGGGCGGGGAAATCAACACAAATTTTTGCTAATTTTCTCATCTCTTAGAAATTATGCTGGAGTTAAATGCATTACTAATATTCTAATAATGGCAGTTTATGTAACAAAAATAATCTAGAAAAGAATGTTTCTCTGTGTAAATATTGAGTTTCTTAAGCTGAACTAATTGAACAGGATGCTAGGGAGAGGTGCATTTCAGGGTTAAAATAATCTTTGAATTTAAAAAGTTCTACTAAGTTATGCAGAGAATTACTGCATTATTTTTTTTCTTTAGAAAGTAAGCTATATTGAAACTACTACTGATTTGGATTGAAAAATTTACATGCTGGACACTACCAATGACAGAGTGACAGAGTTCCCCATGCAGAGCTTAGAAAAGACTCAGCTGAGAAAGAAAGTCTGAGCTCTGTTAAGAAATGCAAGCCAACTTCCATTACTGAGCCCACTGGTAAACAGCCAACTACTAGCTGCAATGAAAGTTCACTAGCAATAAATTAAGACTCAAAAAGTACAATTGGCTGAGGCTCAAAATCTGAGCCAGCTAAAGCTTTTAAAGTTTAGGCGTTTTCAGTAGTAATTTGAAAAAAAACCCACACTTTACAACTCGGATATAAATTCATGGATACTGTTGATTTTCAGCTCCCTCATGCTTATCTAAACCCCATGGCAAATAAGGCTTTTTTCCTATAAGGGTTTCCAACTGACACTATAATTTGGGGTTTTCAACTCCATTGGTTAAAAAAATATTACACTGACTTTTATTAAACTTGGCAGCCAGTGTGAACTCCCTAACCTAACACAAACCATGTGCTTAGAGAAAGTAGCTCCTAAATAGAAATTATTATTTTTTTTAAAGTTAGTTATAGGCTGGCATATTAGTAGAATAGAGCTACCTCTAAAAGTTTGACTAGTTGACTTTTTCCATTTGGCTGACAACTGCCACTTTTTCTAAAGGCCATGAACGTTATAAGTCATGTTGATGCATGTTCATATTACTAAAAATGAAAAATATAAATTCAAGTGCATTTGATATGTGATTGTTAAATGGTTTCAGATATCTGGATACAAATAGAAATGGCTGTGCAAGTGATACAGTCAATTGATGATACAGTCAACTCCTACCCATATGCAGTTGAGCAGAGGGAGCCTACTGGGAAAGAAGTTAACCCTCTCATGGGATGTCTGGCTAGGTGAGTTATCTGAACCAAAGAGACAGCTACATTTCTTTAGGTGCCATAAAGGCTTGGTCAAATCTTCAGGAAACATCACAGCTTCATTGTGCTGCTTATACTCACATTCTGCCTCATTCAGGACCTCTGTTGCCAGAGATTAGACAGAAAGGATAAGACAGGGCTCTGTTGAAAGCCAACAGACTGGGGAAAATGTAACCAGTAGCAGCGAATGATCTTGATCAAACAAATCTATTTTCTACAACATTAACTATTCATGATAGAAGTTAAGAAAAAAAAAATGCAAATAAACAAACAAAAAAAACCCTTCAAATTGGAACTTCATGCCCATTATGTATTTTGGAGTTGCTTTGCATATGTACAGTCAACTGCCAGTTTCCATCCTGGCAGTCTATTGTTACTGCTTCAGGCCAGGTGCTGGTGGCTTTTACAGCAGTTCCATTAAGAAGTAACAAATACATAGAAGCAGTGTACCACACAGCAAGAATTCAGGCAGCAACAGATAATAGTAATTGGCAGTAAAACTGTCATTGTGAATAAGCAAATACAACAAGATCAGTTAACTGCTGGAAAATTGAGGATGCTGCATGTTGCTAGAGGGTAAGATGCACCTGGTAAAAGAAAGCTGGTATGACCATTTAGTGTGGGAAAGACTTGAAAACAAATTCAACCACATCTCTCTCACACACAACAACAACAAAAAAAAAGATACTTTAATCAAAAACTTCAGAATGAGAAGGGGAAGCAGAAACAGCTTAACTAACCCTCTCCTGCCTTCTGGGCTTCAAAGACCAGTATCAGTAACGCAGAGCAAGGTCCAAGCAAACTTCACATCTATTGCAGTCAGTAAAAGTAGAAGTTAACATTCTAGTAAAAGCTTATTTGTCCAAAAGGAGCAGCAAAACACTCCAAGCAGCTAATCTCTCACAGCTTCTTACACTTCTCCTGCGGTTCAAGTTTTCAGACTTATGCCTCTTGTTTCAGAAATTAATTTCTTAAAATAACTACCATGAAGTACACTTGCCTTTTTTATTGCTTAGCTAATGACTGAGACAAAACCTAGCTCTAGAACTAGGGCTATCAAGATGATCAGGGGATTGGAACATCTTCCTTATGAGGAAAGGCTCAGGGACTTGGGTCTTTTTAGTCTAGAAAAAAGAAGACCCAGGGGGGATCTTATCAATACTTATAAATACTTAAGGGGAGGGTGCCAGGTAGATGGGAACAGTCTTTTTTCAGTGGTGCCCAGTGACAGGACAAGAGGTAACGGGCACAAACTTGAGCATAGGAAGTTCCATCTTAACATGAGGAGGAACTTCTTTACTCTGAGGGTGGCAGAGCACTGGAACAGGCTGCCCAGAGAGCTTGTGGAGTCTCCAACTCTGGAGACATTCAAAACCTGCCTGGACGCCGTCCTGTGCAACCTGCTGTAGGTGACCCTGCTGTGGCAGGGGGGTTGGACTAGGTGATCTCCAGAGGTCCCTTCCAACCCTGACCATTCTGTGATTCTGTGAACTGGCTTTCCAGATTTCCAACAGTCATGTCAGACAACAACACATCTCCAAACAACTGCAATTTAAGAATTGAGAAATCTTCTGAGAAGGCAAGTGTACATTAAAAAACTGCTTTGCTTTTTTAATGACAAGTGTTTACTTTCCTTTATGACAGAATTCATTTAGCATGGTCCATAGCTTACTGTGTAACACAGCTCAGAGCCAAAGTAAACAGAGATATATTATTCTCGAGACCAAATCAACAAGACAAGAAAAGCACATATGAGATTTTTCATTACGAGGAAACCAAAAGCTATGTTGTGGTGGTTTAGGCCAAATCAGCCACTGGGGACGCAGAAGACCCCAGATGGGACCGACAGATGCTCTCCTCTACCCCTCTTCAAAGAGAGAGGTAGAGGAGGAAAAAGAGACTTACGAGTTTAGAAGGATCTAAACTACTTTAATGAAATATTAATAATAAAATAAAAAGAAATAATGAGAAATATACAAAACCATATCAAGCTCGCAGGATGACAATCACGACACCAGCTGGCACTGGGGCAGTCCCAGGCTGGACTTAATGACGGACGGGAACTGGATTCCGGCTCTGAATTCAGGATCGGGTCCAAAGGCAGACGAACAGACAGAGTCCTCCTCAGACGTCGGCCATTGAAGGAAGAAGGGAAAAAGAAGGGCAAAAAGAAGGGCTGACCCTTTGCTCCGTCAGCTTTTATACTGAGCATGAGGCAGATGGGATGGAATACGCTGTTGGTCAGTTTTGGGTCACCTGTCCTGTCCGCTCCTCCCCGCAGGTGGGACCCCGTTATGCTTTTCCACTTCCAACCCTCCAACGTGGCAAATAACACAGTTGGTTGGCCTTGGGTGTTAGAACAATAAGTATAAGCAAGAGCCTCCCTGCATACCGTGTCTGGACATCAGCTATAAACATTGGTCTTATCACTCTGAGAGAGTGAACATTGTCTGCACAATATGCTGGTAATTTCAGTAGTTAGAAAAGACCCAGCTAAGAAGCGAAGTTACTGAACAAAATTGGTCCTGTTTTACCTCGAACCAGGACATATGTGTTTTTTCTGTCATGATGCTAGTGGCTAGAGCAATTCCCTATATCCATTCCCCTGTGGCAGCCCCAAAGGAGACTAAACCATACTGCTCTGCATCTGCCCAGGACTTAGGCTGGTCACATGCTGCTTTTCTTGCCTCAAGGAGTCTATATGGGAACAGCAACGTTATAGTATGTGAAGGATGTATGCCCCTAAAAGATTCTTCTCCTTTACCATCTCCTCGTCCCCCAAAACAGTTAAATTCATCAGCCTTTTGAGTTTCAGAAGCAGTTAAAAAGAAGGTAACTTTGTGTTCCTTTGAGTTAGGTATGCAACTCCAGCACTGTTCAGATATTTTGCAATGGGTTTTGGCGTTTAAAAATATTCAACACCTATTTCAAAATTAAATCCCATTCAGTCATCAGTACCCCTACTAATCCCCAAGTTGGATTAACACCCTACTCTGGAATAGAGGAGAGTTGTCAAAGAGTAGGAGGTTTAACCATACCATAGCTGCAGCTGATGCTTGAGCAGACTAATTGAGGATGTGTACATTTGCTTGAGTTAAATAAATATGTACTTCATTTAAATAGGAGTGGATGAACCACAAGAAAATGTATTTGTACATGCTGGAAGTCTATTTTCTTGGGTGGTATGGTCTCTCCTAGCAAGCATTCTCAAATTTAAACCAAGTTGTTCAGGAATATTTTCAAGTCAGCAGCAGTATTCTCACCGCTACAGGCAGGATACTATGGGTCTTTTGCATCTCTTTTCCAGTGGTTCTCCCCTATTCTTTATTACATCTTTTGGGACAGAGAGTTCAGAGACCGCTTGCTTGGTCTGATTTCTACCAATTTGCCTGTTATAGCAGCCACTTGAACACAGTATTCATATATCAGACTCAAGAGCCCAGCCTTTTGACGGCTGGGGATTTCTTTCCTGATTCACAATTCTGCACTCAGACAGTCTGAAAAATATATTCCCTGTTTCTCAAAAACTCACTCTCTGCAGACAAAAGCTTACTATAGTTCAACAGAATTTCTTTCAAATCGTGTTGAAGTGTTTGTTGAAAGTAACCTATATTCCAGCAGTAGGCAATTAATTTCTGGTTGTAAGGCCTAAGCTCTTTCAAGGGGAATCCGAAGCTCTGTGCTCCATCACACTAAGTGGATGTGCTTTGCCAAGAATGGAAATGTTCTACATTTTTGTCATTGTACACCATATACAGCGTGAGAAACAAAATCCCTGGTCTAATTCCCACCCATATTGCTTAAATGTCAGTACACTAGGTGCATGGTTTTCTATCTAGGGAAAACCTATTTTTTCTCCTTTCAAAATGAACATACAAAGCAACCACCTCTACTGTTTCATTATTCAAGTGAGACTGCCTAATTTCTAAACTATTGCTTAGGAGAGTTTGTGGTAACAAATCACTCATTGTAAAGAATGTTTTTCTCCTGATCACACTGAGGAAGGTGCAAAGAGATTTTTTTCCCCATACAATGCTGACTGTAGCAGAACACCACCCTGTGTGATACTCAGAACCACATCTAAAATAAGAACATTAGGCCAGGACTATAAAAATTCATCATTATGTTTTAATATTTTCTTTTCTGATTCATTATCTGAAAAATAGATGGCAGTCCAATTGCTGGCATCAGACAGGAACTTTATCATATTTGTTAAAAAGTGAGACATGTCAATGTAAATCACCAGATCATACTTGCCAGTAAAAGTGCTTTACACACAGAACAGTGTGTAAACACAGATGCTAACCCATCAGGATTGCCTGGTATTTGATGGAAAATGAATTTCTTGAAAGAGAAGTGAGGAGGGCTGGGGTTCCAGTTTTGTGGGGTTTTTTTGGTGTGTGCATCTGAAATTTACAATTTTCCTGCTTTTAGAGCATGCACCAAGTTCAGCATAAGGTTGGTACTCCCTATCACATGCAGCAGCATGTAGAAAATCAGCAGTGCTGCACAGCTGCACAGACACTCTTTGAGGCTTTTAGGCTGATAATTCTTAAGAGCAATACAATAAAGTTGTTTTCTGACCAGCAATGAGAATGGCATGAGGCACAGGCAGAGGAGACCCACGTTCCAGCCAGGGATTCTCTTGCCACAAACAGATTCAGGAAATGGGCGTTTCTTACCTACTAGTTTCACTATTTAGTAACTTTAAAGTGGTTTTAGTTTAAGGATTTCCTATTTACTCTTTCCCTCTTCTATTCCTTAAGCTTCCTTCTGTGCTAAGCTTAGTGTGAAACCACTTAAGAAATCACCTTCTTTTTGAATCCGAAGTATTAAAGTGGTTTCCAAACTGGGCAATACCAGTTTGCAGAGGCTTAGCGTAAAGTAAAGGAAAAGTGAATGAGACAAGTACAGGATTGCATAAAAATACATAGCTGGTATTAAGAAGTACCTGAAGGTAAGGAAAGGAATGCACAGTTGTACCTCAACAGGTGCTATTCCCTTAGTTTTCATTGAGAAAGGATTTTAACAGACCCTATTCCTGGACTATGTTACTTGTATGTAGAAATACTGCGTGCTATGAATAAGGAAGCAGGATATGAAAGCAGGAATTAAAATTGCCCCTTTTCACCGTGTTCTGTGTTACAGAGCTAGAGAGGACAGTAGCAATGGCCTGGAAGCCAAGAGACACTTGTAGAAAAAGTAAAGTGAGGTAATAAGAAACTCTAAATCTAAGTAAAATCAGCCCACTTAAACCTGGTGCAAAATAGTGAAGACAGAAGTGCTGAGGGCAAAATGCTGCAGGACTGCAAAGCTCACATGTGACATAGTGCTCTTTGAGGAGAATGGCACGGTGATCGGGATTGCCTTGGTGCTCCAAGTACAGCAAATTTAGCGTTAAATGCCGCTTCAAGACAAAACCGCCCTAATCCTGGGAGAGTTGTGAGTCAGTTTTACCCTTCAGGACACCTGGGATTTAACATCAATAGGAAGCAGAACATCTCAGTAGTAACTCTTGAAAAATACGTAAACACGTGTGGGTGTACCTATCTTAAAAATCTAACAATGAAACTAGTAAAATTTCCATCTCACTGGCACATATACAAAACAAAATAAACTCTCAACTTCCCTAAAGTAACAGGAGACTTATATCTGAGCTACAGCTTCTGTCTCTACAGAACACTGAGCATACAAAGTATTCCCTTCACCAATTATTGCTTAAGAGTGGTGTTTTCTTTTGGTAGAAAGCTAAGTACATAATCATAGCAAAGATTAGGAATCACAAAAGTTGGAAGGCTTTCCTAATTCCAGGATTTTTTTTCAATGTTTGCTTTCAAAAGTCTCTCTGGTAATCCTTGTAATTTTAAGTTAAAAAAGCCAATCAGCCTACATAAAACTTTTGAAATTTGACCACTGTCAACTGCAATGTATATACTTAAGGAAAAATATTTAATATGCAAAAAATAATATGCTACTAAAGAGTTTGTATGTTTTCCCCTCAGCTAGCACTAGTCAGCTGAAGAAAGGATTTTGCTTTGCCCTATAAACCTTACCTCTAGACAGGTTGAGGTCAGAAGCAACTATTTCTTGGGAGATTTTATGCCATAAGGTGGCATTAGATTCATTTCACCAGGCATTGATTTAGCAAGGTATTGACAGATGCAGAAATTGATTTAAGCTTAGAATTAGCTGTGCAGTTAAGTATTTTGGTGCCCTAAATTACAGGGGGCCGGGGGAAAGTTCGTAGCTGAACAGTGAGTTCATATCCCATCGAAAAGATCTCATAATTTACAAGTAGGTTAAAGACTATTTTTCATTCAAGTTACTTGATAAACACAGCATCTTTACCCCGGACCAATAGAATTATAGAGTATCTTGAGCTGAAAGGGACCCATAAGGATCATCGAGCCCAACTCCCTGCTCCTCACAGGACTACCTAAAACTAAACCATATGACTACGAGCGTCGTCCCGACGGTCCTTGAACTGTGACAGGCTTGGTGCCATGACCACTTTCCCGGGGAGCCTGTTCCAGTGACTGACCATCCTCTCGGTGCAGAACCTTTTCCTAATGTTCAATCTGAACTTCTAAGAGTTGCATTGCAGAGATGGAATCTAATATTGGTTGGAGATGAGCAAGTCTAGTAGAACTCAGTTTAGATAAGCATCTAAATAGCTAAACAGTTACGACAACTATAGAGCCAACTAGGGAAAGTGCCCTACTGGATCTGTTGTTTGTCAACAGGGAAGGTCTTGTGGGGGATGTGATGGTCGGAGGCCGTCTTGGCAACAGTGACTACGAAATGATAGAGTTCTCAGTTCTGGGAGAAGCAAGGAAGGGGGTCAGCAGAACTGCCACCTTGGACTTCCGGAGGGCGGACTTTGGGCTCTTCAGGAGCCTGGTTGAAAAAGTCCCCTGGGAGGCAGTCCTCCAGGGCAAAGGAGCCCAGGAAGCCTGGATGTTTTTCAAGAAGGAAGTCCTAAAGGCGCAGGAGCAGGCTGTCCCCATGTGCCGGAAGACAAGCCGTCGGGGAAAAAGACCGGCCTGGCTAAGCAGGGAGCTAGTGTTGCAGCTTAGGGAAAAAAAGAGGACATATGGCCTTTGGAAAGAAGGGCAGGCCGCTCAGGAGGACTACAAAGAGGTAGTGAAGCTATGTAGGGAAAAAATTAGGAAGGCCAAAGCCCAGCTAGAACTAAACCTGGCTTCTGTTGTCAAGGACAACAAAAAAAGTTTCTATAAATATATTGGCAATAAAAAGAGGACTAAGGATAATCTCTGTCCTCTAGTAGACCAGGCTGGTAACGTATTGACTAAGGACGAGGATAAGGCTGAGGTACTTAATGCCGTCTTTGCCTCAGTCTTCAGCAGTAGGACCAGTTGTTCCTTGAGTTCCCTAACCCCTGAGCTAGAATACAGGGATGGGGAGCAGAATGAAGCCCCTGTAATCCAAAGGGAAATGGTGAGGGACCTGCTTCAGCACCTGGAGGTGCACAAATCTATGGGGCCGGATGGGATCCATCCAAGGGTACTGAAGGAGCTGGCGGAAGTGCTCACCAGGCCACTCTGCATCATTTATGAACAGTCCTGGATAACCGGGGAGGTCCCAGCTGACTGGAGGTTGGCAAATGTGACACCCATCCATAAGAAGGGCCGGAAGGAGGATCCGGGGAACTACAGGCCAGTCAGTCTGACATCGGTGCCTGGGAAGGTCATGGAACAGATCATCCTCAGTGCCATCACACGGCACATGCAGGAGAACAAGGTGATCAGGCCCAGTCAGCATGGGTTTGTGAAAGGCAGGTCATGCCTGTCAAACCTGATCTCCTTCTATGATGAGGTGACCCGCTTAGTGGATGAAGGAAAAGCTGTGGATGTTGTCTACCTGGACTTTTGCAAGGCTTTTGACACCGTTTCCCATAGCATTCTACTGGAGAAACTGGCTGCTCGTGGCCTGGACAGGTGTACCCTTCGCTGGGTAAAAAAACTGGTTGGATGGCCATACCCAGAGAGTGGTGATAAATGGAGTTAAATCCAGTTGGTGTCCAGTGACAAGTGGTGTCCTCCAGGGATCGGTGCTGGGACCGGTTCTCTTTAATATCTTTATTAATGATCTGGATGAGGGGATTGAGTGCACCCTCAGTAAGTTCGCAGACGACACTAAACTGGGGGGGCGTGTTGATCTGCTTGAGGGTAGATTGGCTCTGCAGAGAGATCTGGACAGGCTGGACAGATGGGCTGAGGCCAATGGTATGAGGTTCAACAAGGCCAAGTGTCGGGTCCTGCACTTGGGTCACAACAACCCCATGCAGTGCTACAGACTGGGGGCGGAGTGGCTCGAAAGCTGCCTGGCAGAGAAGGATCTGGGGGTGTTGGTGGACAGCCGGCTGAGTATGAGCCAGCAGTGTGCCCAGGCAGCCAAGAAGGCCAACACCATCCTGGCCTGCATCAGGAATAGTGTAGTGAGCCGGAGTAGGGAAGTAATCATCCCCCTGTACTCGGCACTGGTGAGGCCTCACCTCGAGTACTGTGTTCAGTTTTGGGCCCCTCACTACAAGAAGGACATTGAGGTGCTGGAGCGTGTCCAGAGAAGGGCTACCAGGCTGGTGAGGGGTCTGGAGGACAAGCCTTATGAGGAACAACTGAGGGAGCTGGGGTTGTTTAGCCTGGGGAGGAGGAGGCTGAGGGGTGACCTTATCACCCTCTACAACTACCTGAAGGGAGGTTTTAGAGAGATGGGGGCTGACCTCCCACGTGGCAAGTGATAGGACAAGAGGAAACGGGTTCAAGTTATGTCAGGGCAGGTTTAGATTGGATATTAGGAAGCATTTTTTCACTCAAAGGGTTATTAAACATTGGAATGGGCTGCCCAGAGAGGTGGTGGATTCACCATCCCTGGAGGTGTTTAAGAAAAGGGTAGATGAGGTGCTTAGGGACATGGTTTAGAAGTGGGTGTTTTTAAATCAGGGTAGGTTAATGGTTGGACTTGATGATCTTAATGGTCCCTTCCAACCTCACTTATTCTATGATTCTATGATTCTATGACAAGTTGCTGTTAGATCTTATCTTTATAATTTCTGCCTATACTAGGACTTTCTGGGACACTAATTTTGGGGTTTTTTTTCATTTTTTCTCTTCCTACCTTAATATTAATTGTTATTTTTACTATTTGCATTGAAAGACATTTAGGTTTATTTATTTTTTTGTTTAGCATTAATTAATTATTTACTTGAGGAAAAAAAATCTTTCTAGAAACAGTAAGTAGGCATCACATATGATTCTAAGTCAGGGGCAGTAAATTGTACATGAAGAAAAGTTTACTTCTAGTCAGGTTCAAGATTGCAACTTTTAAGACTGCACATATTTCTGTATGACAGTGCTAAAATTCTTTTAAACAGAGCTTTTAATTGGTATACCTATATAATAAAGGAATTAATTCCGTTCTCATAGTTCAAGCATACACAAAGCTTCTCAGTTAATTAAAAGCTTTGTGTAAGACAAACTGTAGACTAATTCCAGTCACATCTTTTGTAGAGTCACCCTGAGAAGGCTAATGAAGGGCATTGGGAATCCATGTAGCCTGTTGGGTAAGATTATTTAAATTAACTAGTGATTTTAGAGATTACTTGAGATGATTTTCAGGAAATGGAATGAGTTTCTGAAATAACCATTTCAAAATTTCAGGTAGGACAACCCTAAATGATACTCCTCTACTGTGAAAGTAGTGACCCAGTATGAAAATGTTACATTCTATATAAAGTAGATAGCTTATTACGATTTTACTGGGGGCGGGGTGGGGGGGGAACCCTTAAAATATGTTTGGAAGACAGACTCTCCCCTTTCACTGTTCAAACGATTAACATAGAGGAGAAAATATTGCACATGAATCTTGCAAAATGGCTGGAGCACTTTCACACCGTACTATAGAGATAGGTTCAAAGACTTGATATTCTACAATGTTTATGTATTATTTCCTGCATATTTTAATTCTGTCCTGAAATGTATACTTAAAAACGTCAAGAACTATAAATACAAGGGAGTAAAAGCATAAAAGACACACATTCTTTATTGGTGTTAAAGACTGAATATAAGACATCACTACAGAAATTGTTTTCTTAAGCTATTTCTTAGCATATCATTAAAGAGGAAAACAAAAGCCTTTTACATAATTGGACTACATCTTCTGCCAAGTTCACCAGTGGAGTCTAGTATCTAGGATTTTGGCGAGCCACAGGACACACATGGTTCTTACAAACTAGAAATAGTTTTGAATCAAAGTTCTACAGATTTTATTTTAAAATTTGGAGCTGTTGGATAACTGTCAGCTGTACTTTCTATATTCTTATGTGAAAATTGGACACAAGAAATCAAAGAGCAATGTGAAAACAGAATGTTGTTTTAAGTGCTATTTCATGGTGACAGTTGAAAAAGTAACAAAGCATTAAATTCTTAAAATCCTGTGAATGTTAAGATTTTAAAAAGAAGCAAACCAATCTGAAAGATTCATTATAAATACAACAATTCCACGTATAACAGAAGGGTGGGGAAAAAAACACCGAAACCTAGGATAATGTCCTTCAACTTCCAGTAGCGGTTTTTAATGGCTATGTAGTATTGCAAAGAAATTATAGTGGGGGAGTGAGGGGAGTGTTTGTTTCGTGCAGGAGGTTTTTTTGTTTGTTTTGTGGTTTTTTTCTTGTTTTTCTTGTTTTGTTTTACAAAACACCTGTATAATTGCAGTTTGTACCTCAATACTGGAGTCCCATTGAAAACACAGTATTTGCCATTTGTATGCAAAGTTATACTGTGACCCTACATATATATTTAATCCATGCACAGAATGTACATGAAAACTAAAGTTGAGCACCTGCAGTTTCTTATACCATGTTGCAGCAATAGCTTCAGTTCTATGTAAATTAATTCTATGGCCCTGACCTGGAGGAGAAGCATTTTTAGAGCACTGACTGCATAAATTATGCAACTAACATGCTGACAGATCAGTACTTTTAGTGAAAAGTTCTCCCTTGCCCTTAAACAGAGAATTAGCTAACTTTGTAATGATGACTGATTCAGACTCAGAAAAGACCTTTGTATATATGTAATCTGACAGACAGCCTGCATTAACACAAGCCATAAAACTTTCATGTATCAGATCATGCACTGAATTTACTAGATAGTTTAACATACTATTTTTTTTAAGGAAAACACATTGTTACAACTTCTTTAGACAGCCATGTGTTGGGATTTTTTTTCATAGGAAAAGGAAGCACTACATAAACTTAACAATAAAGCATTTTCATCTGACCCAGTGAAGTCCTTAAGTAAAGCCTCTTTTTAGACAAAAGTTGTTAATATACTCTGTGATGAATTCTGTCTTTCTCCTGCATCAGTCAGCATCACTGAGGTGCTACAACTGAGGCAAAATGGGTCCTGCCACTTATCTCCTTTATATATTTGTACCAGACGTCTAAGGGAACTATTCTGATCAGACAAGAATTCTCTCATATTTTGTTTCCACTTCCCACAAATACTACAGTAAAAGAAGCAGTAAGCAGGCCAGATTCCAATCTATTAAAACATGGTTTATCTGGAATGGTTCCACTGTGGCTGATAGAAACCTTGTTGGTTCAGATTTGTCACCAAGATCAGCAGCTGGCTGTTGGCCTCAGAGTTTTTGAGAGGTTGAAGCCTGAAGTCACCGGAGTCAGGTTTGCATACTGGCAACTAAAATACCTAGTGTTTTGCTTAACAGAAACATCTTCGGAGACTGAGAAAACCAACCAAACGAAAAAACAGGGAGAAACCTGGGGAAGATGAATAGTTGCATCATCTTTCCTCCTGACTCCCACTGTAATTTCTGGGCAATCTGTGTCACTTTCTATAGCTAAGTTACAATTTAGGGAATTATTTCACTATTAAAAATGCTGAGTCATCTTTGCTGACACATGGCTACAGCATAATAGTGACACAATCTGAGAACAACTTGATGTAACATTTAACCCAGCATTTCATGTGGTTTGGCTAGAATAAATAAGGGATAGATAGACAGCCTTGTTCTTTGCAGTATTTTAGGCTGTGGATTCTGCGTTAAACAGTACTTACAATACTATGCGTTGCCTGGTGGGAAAGGACATGTGTGGTTTAGTTCATAACCCTGACTTCATCCTGTGCAGCAAAAGAGCTTGACTCATCAGTACAAGCTGAACACATGATGTTCAAGAGTGAGATTGTTATGTTTGTTTTAATAGTTACTGCCCCTGCAGACCTACTAGGAATGATGAGTTTCTCACAGATTTCTAACAAAATTCACAGTATTCTGATGGAGTATTTTGTCAGCTCTGTGTAGCAATTGCTTGTGAAAACTGAGATAGATAACAGGCTTACTGACAGTTTTTAATCACAATCTCAGAGGGACGAAGACTAATTAAATGCTGCTGCAAGAAGACAAGATTCAATTTCAGCCAAGTATCCTTTCAAAACCAGCACAGGATGGAAGGCTGCCAGACAAAACACATGCATTTGGCACCCAAGAAAGGAGGAGGTCCTCCAGGTTAACAATGCAGTAGGACCATACTTTTGATAGTTTCTCAAAGAAATAGGCTAGAGGACGCAAGGATGATCCTATTGTTTTTTATGTAATAACTGACAAGCTACTAAAAAGCAGAATGACAACCAAAATTCTAAGCAGTTCTTAGATTCTCTGATACACATCAAGGCTCTAGCATGTCTTCAAGCTCACTCTGTCCTTCATAGACCATTTTACCACTAAAACGTGATTTTAGACCAGACATTTCTGTAAACAAAAGAGAAAAAAAAACCAACAACAAACCAAACCCAGAGCCTAGATACAGCAACCATAATCCAGGCCTTCTCACAAACAATATTAGACAACAGTCATGATCCTTCTTGTGCTTTCTTTTGGCATAAAACCATTTTTTCCCTTTGCTTAGTGGCAGCATCAGACAAGGTGGAAGAGGAATGCTCTGCATTCAGCTTGTCCTCATTATTTTGATCTTCCAGGAACTACAGAGATGGATCTGGTCCTGAATCTCTTACTTCTTCATGACAGCTTTCACCAACAACCCATTCTAGTAGGGGCAAGCAGCACCAGCAACCCATAGCAGCTTTACTGCTTTTGAGTCGGCAGAATCCTCCTCCCCACTGATGACTACAGGGTACATCTTGGTTTGGTGTACGCTTCAGGGTGTGTTGCTGTGCTGAGCTTTGTGCATTTGCTGTCTGTGCTTAGCACAGGAGGTAAATAAGACTAGGAAGGGGTTTATTTGACAGTTTTAAAGTTTGGGTGTGGGTGGACCTCACTATCACCAAGGTAGAAGCCAACCCTGCTTTCAGCTGGGCTGACCCTGCAGTTTGCCATAAATCCCCAATGCTAAATAATGCTAAATAGTCTCAGGCAGGTATACCACACCATGATTCCCATTTCACTTCAACACACCACTGGGACTGGTGTGTTTCTTGAATGCATGTTCTAGTTTTAAAGGGATTAATTGTGAAAGCATCAAAGTGAGGTCACAGCATTCAGACGGACGTGGCTCTGGATTTTAGTGATAATTATGTTTAAGTCTTATTTAAAATGCCATAAAGGGCTAAAGCACATAGCCATGGATTCTCCAAAAAACTAAAACTTTTCAGATCTCTGGTTCAAGTGAGCTCAATGCTAAAATCCTTTTTCCCAGCTTTGTGTAAACGAATCATGATCATGAATCATTAACACTGCACGAGTGTAAACCATTTCATTAATAAAGGCCTTTTTTTTTAACCTTTATTTAGGCGCTTAAGCACAATTTTATAGTGACTTTTCCAGAACTATTTATGTAGTGACTTGCCTTTCCTCCAAGTTCTCTCTGGAACAAGTGACCTAGGCAAGACAATGCAGAATGAGCCCTGCAACATGTGGAGGTAATAGAAGTGTCTAGAAGAAGAAGAAGAAAAAAAAATAATCTTTCAACTTCTAAAGTCACAAGTGGACCCCAGTAGGCAGAAGGCTTTTTGTTTTGTGCAATCACTCTTTTACTACACTTTAAAAAATCTAATGCATTTCTTCAAAAGCACCATTACACAACATTAAATACTGAAAATCATGTGTGTTTAACAAGTGATTAAAAGAACAGAGGGATTATATAGACAAATTAAACTGGAATTGTTTGAAAGGAAGTTCACAGTGCTTTTTAACTATCTTACTGGTTTAACAATAACTCTCCCATTAGAATCAAAGGAAAAAGACCATGACATCTGAGAAGTTCATTAGCTCTACACCAAAGTACCAAATAACTTCAATACTATGCAATTGTTTAAGTCTAAGGTACATAACAAAGCAACAGCATAGATTCTATTTTCAGCAAAAAATGTATATCACGTTAAGCTCACATAAATAAGTAAATGGTGAATGAAAGTGTGCAAGGAACATGACTGCTGGTAATGGCAGGTAACACTACTTATTTAAGTTTATTTGAAGTTGTCCTGGGATGGAAATATTTTAGAAATATTGCCTAGAAAGCCTGCTGTTAATCTTTGAAAAACACTCTAAAATATGTCAGATAAAATACGTCAGATAAACAAAACTACAATTTTCTTTTTGTATGCTAAGGCTACTAAGAACGATTGCAGGAAGTATATAATCTGTGGGGATTTCTCTTCTCACACAATACAGGAGGCTTATTTCTGTGTACTTAAACATCTACGAGGTAAAGAGAGAATAACAATCTTTCCTCTGCTAGCCCTTGTGTGCAGATATTTAAATTGTGTGGTCGATGTCAAATATCTTTGCTGCTTCTTTAGCACATGAGTTCCTCAAAGTCATATGATGTATCTCCCCAGAGAAGTAAAATTATCTGCACTTCTCTGAGAGGGAAATGAGATTGAGACACTTACAAGTATGCAGCTGTGTTGAGAATCTAACTTCAGCCTCCTGAGTTCCAGGCTAATGCACTAACTACTGCACAGCAATTAAAAGCAGTATCACATACACGACAGACCTTCTATCTAACATCAACATCAGGTTAAAAAAAAAAGTCATCAGTACTGTAATGAAGTATTGCACTATATCAATATGCATACCAATATTCACTGTGCTTGAGGACTGAAGGCATTCAGAGAAGGGCCAGCGAAGAAGGCTAAGACCCTTACTGAAGTTTCTACTGCAGTCCTCCCTGGTTTAAGAAATAAACACAGATGACAACCTTCAACCAACCCAAGGAATCTGCATAAATCATATCAACTAAAGTTTATCTATTCTGATTAAATCTGAACATCTCCAACACATTTTCCCTAATTAAGATATTCCAACAGGTTATACATTAATATACTGCATTGCCAGCGTATCTTTGCAGTTTGGCATTTTAACAGTAGAAATACCTGAAGATGTCTTGGTTTGATTATCTTAATATTAGCTACCATTTGAAGACACTTTTGAAGACCACTACTCCATGTAGAAACCCAGGGTTATAATTTTTAATTGCTGTTATTGGGAGGCTCATAACGTACTGTTTCACATTGCGTAACCATACGTCCTAAGACAGAAGCACAAAATCAATGCTATGACATATTCCTAGAAATTTCTTGCACATAGCAAAAACAGGGATATTAAAAAGAATCAGAAATCCTTCGAGACTGTTCTCAGCTGGAACTAGGTCACTGGATAATAGCTCTTGACTGACATTCGAAAGTGTAAAATAGCTCCCACTATTTTTTCCCTGAATCTCAAAGATCATACTGGAATAGCAGCAGTTGATGCTACAGGAAGAAATCACACTTTCCTGCAATGAGCAGAAGCTTCTGACTACTTCCAGATCTATTTTTCAAAAATCTGTGGGTGTCTGAGCTCTGCATTTCCATACCAAGCTCATCTCAGGACAAAAACTGCACCAAGGAGGACAGACAGAAGTGGCAAATGGAGTAGAAGGAAGAACAGCAAGAACTCCAGCTTGCTTCAAAACTCACTGCATATGCTGGTTCACTTCCCATGAACTACCGCATCTCAGTACTTAGTGTCACTCTGCATAACAACCTACCTTTGTCTAGGTATCTAAATAGTCAATTATCTAGGCTGACATTGCTATATCGAACAGTAGAAGATGTATTCTGACTTCTAGCAACCTTAACAAAATTGCTGTATTATGTCACCAGAAGTAAATCATAAGGCTTAGTTTATTAGCTTCTGCAAACTAGCACACATTGGAAAACTCAGCTGGATAGTGTAAGACAGGAGAAAGTTGTGTTTTGCTTACTTTTTCCTGTTGTAATATGAGAAATCAGAGTTTCTCACAGTGTTGATGGCTATAAATAGAATTGCAACTATAAAGCCTCTAATCAGGTCCCTCTTGGTCCCACTTTCTTGCGATTAACATTAAAGTGGGGAAGAAATGGTGGTTGCACATATTGTAACTATAGTTAAGCCCAGTAATATGCTGACTACTCAGCACCATAGTTCTGATTTTATTGGTGCACAAACAAACGTCAGTTTGTTAAAGGACCACTTTGACTTACACCAAACACCCTTTCTACCGTCATAAGTATTTTAGGGCAACAGTTGGTTTGTGATGAGATGGCTTAGTTTAGACCCAGCCTGATCAGCTTTGGCACAAGGCTAATGCAAACTAAGTAAGGGCTGTATGCATGGCAAGTAACCAAAGTGATAATACTTAAACCATACCATCTACATCTACATCCAGTCAAGAGTCCTAATATGGTTAAGGTAGACATAATGGGCACAAATTTTGCTGAAGCTTGTCTCCTTCCTTAATGTTTATAATGAAGGAATAAGAGCAGCTACCACCTGAGCTGCCCCATGGATTCTGCCTGCAGCTGTTGAAGACCCCCATTCTCCCCTCAGTGGATCCTAGCTGACATCAGCAAGGATTACTGTTGTGACAGGCCAGTGCTGGTTATAGAATAATCAAATCCCAGTCACAGGTGGAGAAATCACTAGTGACATCAGCTAGTCTATTTAAACCTCCAAGGCGTTTTAGAAAGGACAGCTAGGGAAACAAACCACATGGAATGACAAAGTGGACACACTGTTTGATGGTTTAGGAAGAAAGAAAATGAGACATTATCTCATTGCACCTCATATGACAAGACTGAGCCATATCTGATGATTCTTTCTTGCCTCCCTTCTGAACTACTAAAGAGAACTGGATCTCACCAGTCTGCTCTGTTACTCATGGTAACGTTTAAGCTGCTTAAAATGCTATTAGGATATCATGTATACCATGATATTTAAACAGCATTAATATAATTGCTATTTATTGTACAGCAGCCAACTACCTGTATCTTCCTGGGCAGTACAGAGATACACCTTTTGTTTCCAGTCATCTTGTTCTCCAGCAGCAAGCATATATCCCAAAGGCAAGAACAGTGAGAGTATGGATGCGGTACAGCACCGTATTGGAATATCTGAGTTACATAAGATTTTATGGTTGAAGTTTTCCAAGGAACCGCATTTGAATTCTCTTCCCTTGTCTTGTTTTATACATCCCAATTTAATTTGGTTTCCCATGGTACCTTCAGCCAAAACAGAGAACAAGCATACAGGTGAGAATGTACAAGAATATGTTCATCCATTTTTTGAGCTTAACAAGATTAAGTGAAATGAATGTTTCTCCCAGTCCCCTCACAGATGGGATCTGTCACATAACTCACAGATAACTAAAATTTAACGTGAAATTTTTGTGGCTCTTACCATTCAACCCACACCTCACAAACAGCTATACAACAGAAATATGGGCCTGACCCTCTTTGTACTTCTTAAAATCTATAAGGTTATACTAACTGAGATTCTCTGTCTGTGATACAGATCTTTTATCAAATCTTCAGAGCTATAATACTGCCTTTTATCAGAAGTATGTGTGTTTGTGTTGACAGAACACAATGAAGAAACTTGAATAGAAGAAAACTTTGCTGTTAAAGTTCTTCAAGCATCCTGCAGCGCATGATCGCAGGGTATTACAAGTTGTGCTCCTAACCCAGTTAACAAACTGCATGTGAAGAATATGTATGTATAGAACAATGACAGGGATACATCACTGTTGGCCCATGAAACTTGGTTGTTACATTGACCATGTTAGTTTGTGACCTTGTTCAGTAGCGCTTTTTCCCCCGTGCTGTGTTAGTGAAACAAGAAAAAGACTTTGAAGTTTCTAATGCCAATTTTGATATGTATTAACTGTCCTCAATTAAGGGATGCAATAGGTGTAAGGATATTTGCCCCACAGTAAAATCTGGTTTTACACCTATTTTATCAAAGAATTAGCACAACTACTGATTTTAACAGACTCAGGATTATACCCCAAATACTACAGTTTTGTAGTGTATTTGGACAACAAACAGTGTTTCTGAGCTTCCTTTTTTCTGGCTTTGCAAATTCTTTGCTCCTTTCAGATAGTCAGAAAGCTTGAAAACATGCTATGAGAACGCCCCCCTACTCCCCCCCCATACACACTTTGTAATACCTCAATAGCCAAGAGATGTTTCCAGGTTGCTTCTAAATATGGCTTAATCGAATGCCCAGGCAAAGGAAGCTTGATTTAAGGGAGTGAAACCTTTAAGAAATAGATATAAACTAATTTGAGCTGCTCAGTTGTCATCAGTTCATACAACATTTACCAGGGTAGTATACTTAAAATAGCACGAATGAATGTTCTGTTCTTTCCTGAATTTCAGGTTAACATGAAGACAATTGCAGAGTTCCACTGAAGTCCTCAAACACACATAACTTTTAACCATTCAAGTTTCTGAAATAAGTAATTTGTAATAATCAGGGAAGAGTCTAAAGTTCGTTTGAGAAGACGACAGTCATACATGCATATTACCAGGTGATTGTATTTGAAAGTTCTGTTTACAGGATGCTATTCCCAGCCCTTTGACATCTCTGGTGAGGATACACTGCATTTTGTAGTGCAAATCTGCTCTCTAGTGGCAAAAAATTACCACACCGATTTTACAGAAAAATCCTTAGTTAAGCCTGATGTAATGATGTCGATTCATTGTTGTTTTGCAAGAGTGGGTAATAAGGAAAAAAATAATCACAGAATCACAGAATGGTCAGGGTTGGAAGGGACCTCTGGACATCATCTAGTCCAACCCCCCTGCCACAGCAGGGACACCTACAGCACGTTGCACAGGACGGCGTCCAGGCGGGTTTTGAATGTCTCCAGTGTGGGAGACTCCACAACCTCTCTGGGCAGCCTGTGCCAGTGCTCTGCCACCCTCAGAGTAAAGAAGTTCCTCCTCATGTTAAGATGGAACTTCCTGTGCTCCAGTTTGTGCCCATTACCTCTTGTCCTATCACTGGGCACCACTGAAAAAAAGACTATTCTCATCTACTTCGCACCCTCTCCTTAAGTATTTACTAAGTATTAATAAGATCCCCCCTCAGTCTTCTTATTTCTAGACTAAAAAGCCCCAAGTCCCTGAGCCTTTCCTCATAAGAAAGATGTTCCAATCCCCTGATCATCTTTGTAGCCCTTTGCTGGACTGTCTCCAGCAGTTCCCTGTCCTTCTTGTACCAGGGAGCCCAGAACTGGACACAGTGCTCCAGATGCGGCCTCACCAGGGCAGAGTAGAGGGGGAGGATGACCTCCCTCGACCTGCTGGCCACACTCTTCTTGATACACCCCAGGATGCCATTGGCCTTCTTGGCCACCAGGGCACATTGCTGGCTCATGGGCATCCTGTTGTCCACCAGGACTCCCAGGTCCCTTTCCACACCGCTGCTCTCCAGGAGGTCAGCCCCCAACCTGTACTGATGCATGGGGTTATTCCTCCCCAGATGCAGTACCCTACACTTGCCTCTGTTGAACTTCATCAGGTTTTTCTCTGCCCAATTCTCCAGCCTGTCCAGGTCACGCTGTACAGCGGCACAGCCTTCCGGCATGTCAGCCACCCCTCCCAGTTTTGTATCATCAGCAAACTTGCTGATGGTACACTCTATCCCTTCATCCAGGTCATTGATGAATATATTGAACAGGACTGGATTAATGAAATTAGTTAATGAAATAAAAATTTGAGTGAGTGAAACTAAGAGTATGGAAATCTGTTTAGATCTCATAATTCTAGTTCATTTTTTTCGCAGTACTGGATCAATTTTTTGTAATATAGACTAAAAATATATTTGAGGTAGGCTGGGTAATCATAAGAAGAAATTTAACAAAAAAGAGCTAATTTACTGCTGGTTTGAACTGTGTAGGGCTTTATCAAGTTCAAATCAGCAAGCTCAAAATCTTGTAAGACTGGAATGTCAACTCTCAATGCACACGCATGTTATTACTCATCAGTAACATTTCTTTCACTTTAAGCTAGGGAATAACCATAGAAAGAGGCAATAGCAATGTAATTAGATCATTTTAATAATTTCCCAGTTACATCTTTCCTTGCATAAGTTTTCAAGAGAGACTTCAAGAAAGACTGGGATGAAATATTGCACAATTGAATTTACAGAGTCTACTCATTATGCTTTGGAGACTTGTAAACCTAATTATTAACTTCTGAAATCATGATTGTGCTTAGATTAAGCTGAGTAGCACAACCCTTTCTAGCTTTTCAGCTACTTAATTCTTCATTTTAGTAATTCACACAAAAATAGGTGCTCACTTATGGATGCTGGTAGATTAAACTACAGTAGAATAGCTAAATTTGCCATGACTTCCATATGTCAGTACTACATACCTACATCAGCTGAGGAATGAACTGCCAGTTTCTAGTCCAGGAAGTAAAGGCTATCCAAAACTGGCCATTTTAATATACAGAAGGTCAGCAGCAGCTAGGTATGCATTTTCAACTGAGGGCACAGAGAGGAGGGAGACTACCAGTTCTGCTATAGCCTCCAACATACCTGATACTTGAGAGCATATTGGCAGGATAAAATTGAGTTTTATGAGGACTTGAGAGGATTTAAGTGACTTTAGATATATTTGGAGTTCTCCTTATACCAATGCATTTGTATGATATTTATATTTCTCAGGTAAAAGAAAGATTAAGAAGAGTGGGAAAAGAATGGATTAACACACAAAATGAGGTAGCACTTCATGACAAACAGAGCCTTCATAGAGTACACGGACTTTCCTAACCGCCAGCCCTCAAACCTGGGAAGATAAGGCAGAACAACACCTTTTGGAAACTCTCATTTTAGGCACTGCAATGAAAGGTTGAAGTCCCAGCTCAGTTGGGACTACCAGTTGAAGTCCTGACTCTGGATTTTCACGACAGAAACTCATTCAGATGTGCAAATGCACACAGCTGCATAACCTATATATAGCTCATCCTTTAGCACTTTCTTCCTCTTTTGTTTTTGCCCTGTAGTAGCGCACAATAGTTCCTCGTTGTGCATTGGCTCTTCTTATACTGTAACTAGGCAACAGCCCTATCTAAAAACCAGCAAATCCTTGCCCCAAACAGCTAGCAGTCTAAGAGACCAATGTGACAACAGCTGTGACAACAACAGAGTGTAGGAGACAGGCTGGTCTGCATTAGAGAAGCCATCACA
Organism: Pluvialis apricaria; assembly: GCA_017639485.1. Taxonomy (NCBI): domain Eukaryota; kingdom Metazoa; phylum Chordata; class Aves; order Charadriiformes; family Charadriidae; genus Pluvialis; species Pluvialis apricaria. The sequence continues at coordinate 50,701,580 of CM030044.1, read as the reverse complement.
GTGCAGCAGCCTAACTAGCAAAAATGCTCTGTGCTGGCATGCTGCAGATGATTATCTGCTGGGAGATTTAGAGGGGGCAACAAGGTGGTTTTGTGTATGTATGAAGCTCCTTGCTCCATGCATTTTGCAGTATTGCAGATTCCTGTTATGCCCAGGTTGCTGTACAAAGTCAATCAGAGTTCTGTGCGAAGTAGACACATGTATTTTTTTTTGTGTACAGAAAAAAAGTAGTAATGGGAAACTAGTGCCTGGGGAAGCAAGCTGTTCAATTCTGTAAGAACAGAACACCTTGTTGTTTTATCCCAGACATACCTTAGATGGTCACTCTACAAGCTTCTGTTGATATTTCTACCCACAGTGTTATTCTACAGCATGAAAAAGAAATAACTGAAGTACTAAATTCAAACCTAGCTTGGCTCAAAGATTATGCTACAATATCAAGGGATACCAATTCAACTTAATTCAACTTAAATCCAGAAATGTGCACATCAGGACTGATGTTAAATTCAAAGACACAAGTTTTTAAGAAAAACTGAAGATTGTTTCCTATGGAGTTAGTACTACAAAAAAAAGAGTTCAGATAACTTACCTGAATTTTACAGTTGGACTACCCAGGACAGTTAAGGTGGTAAGGAAACAGATGCACCTGCTGTTCCCTGCCTGATCTGTGTACACACACATACATGGTAAGTATACCAGGAAATCTCATATTCTGCCCTCATAAGGTGATGACCTAGCTCAATTCCAAATTACACATCACTTTTTTTTTAAGCAAGGATTGCCACTTCTACTCATGCCCTCTGATAATGGGATATTACTGCTTTACATTGTTCCTTTTGCACGATGTTTAAAAGCACTTGCATAAAAGATTTGTATTAACCATAACAGACTGTCACTAACTAAACCATTCCAAAGTTAACACATTTTTAAGTCAGAGATCATAGAATGGTTTAGGTTGGAAGGGACCTTAAAGATCATCTAGTTCCAACCCCATCTACCATGGGCAGGGACACTTTCCACTAGACCAGGTTGCTCAAAGCCCCATCCACCCTGGTCTTAAACACCTCCAGGGATGGGGCCTCAACAACTTCCCTGGGCAATTTGTTCCAGTGCCTCACCACCCTCATAGTGAAAAATTTCTTCCTAATATTTAATCTAAACCTACCCTCTTCCAGTTTGAAGACATTACCCCTTGTCTTATCACTACATGCCCTAGTAAAAAGTCCCTCTCCAGCTTTCTTGGAGGTCCCGTTCAGGTGCTGGAAGGCTGCTACAAGGTCTTCCTGGAGCTTTCTCTAGTCCAGGCTGAACAATGTCAACTCTTTCAGCCTGTGTACATAAGAGAGGTGCTCCTGCCCTCTGATCTTTGTGGCCCTCCTCTGGACCCACTCCAACAGGTCCATGTCCTCCTTGTGCTGAGGACTCCAGAGCTGGACACAGTACTCCAGGTGGGGTCTCACAAGAGTGGAGTAGAGGGGGAGAATCACTTCCCTTAACCTGCTGGCCATGCTTCTTTTGATGCAGCCCAGGATACAGTTGGCATTCTAGGCTGCAAGTGCACATCGCCGGCTCATGTTGAGCTTCTCATCAACCAACATCCCCAAGTCCTTCTCCTCAGGGCTGCTCTCAACCCATTCTCCAGCCAGCCTGTGTTTGTGCTTGGGATTGCCCTTACCCATGCACAGGACCTTGCACTTAGCCTTCTTGAACTTCATGAGGTTGACACAGGCCCACCTCTCAAGCCTGTCCAGGCCCCTCTGGATGGCACCCCTTCCCTCCAGCGTGTCTACAGCTTGGTATTGTTGGCAAACTTGCTGAGGGTGCACTCAATCCCAAATGATGTTCAACAGCACCCATCCCAGTACTGCCCCCCAAGGAATGCCACTCATCACTGGTTTCCACATTGCCATCGAGCTGTTGACTGCCTCTTCGAGTGCGGCCATCCAGCCAGTTCTTAATCCACCGAGTAGTCACTGCTTCACAGCTGTAGTTTCCAATAATTACGAGATTAGTACTGATACAACCTGATGCTTTTAGGAAGCATTGTGTCAGACATACTTGCACCACTTCTGAAAGACTTGAGAAAATACAGGCAAAGCAGCGTTGCCCACAGCATGACTAACTGTAGAAACTGCTCAAAACATACATGGCTAATGTTTTGCAGAAGGTCAAAGAGAAAAGTAATTAGTGTGCTGAAAGGTGTATATATATATGCATACTAAGCTTTTATCTGGGGAGCAAGCTGTCATAAGACATTTGTATTAAACCTGGGAGGGTGAGGGGTGATCATCAAAAAGCAGAAACACTGAATACTGGAGAAGGGAGGGAAGGCCTTGTGGTTAAGATAACATGCCTCACAGCAGGACAGTCAGGAATGAATTACTAGCCACAGGAAGAATGTAGGGCAGTATGTCAGATACAGGAATGATATTTTTCCAGTGAAATGGTGTCAGCATTTAATCCTTTCTGGCTTGATCTTCCTCCCTCAATTAGTTCTTTTTAATTTTTAAACTATTATCAAAAAATTGCTCTTGACAGTCTAGTATAATTGGCAGTTTGATGAAGGATAAATGATGATGGTTTTGGGGCATCCTTTGCTTTAGGACATTCATGCTTACTGACTTGTAAGAATATATAAAATGTGTTTCATAAGAATGGAAAACTGTCTTGACCACCTAACCCCCAAAACTGGGCCTGAAATTAGGTAACAGCTTGGCTTTCATTTTGTTCCCCACTCATTACCAAAACTGCAATTTGGCAACTGCAATTTTTTCGCCCCACTTTTCCTTACCCAAATCAAACTTTTACTAATTCCTTGACTAGAACGTGGATCAATAGAGTTCAAAGGAAAAATATCCCAAATCTCCTGCTCCTGAAAAAAGCCCCCAACAAACCACCCCTACCCCCCAAATAAACAACAGCAATGAAAACCAAGAAAAACCTTTAGTTTATATTAAATTTAAACGTATTAAACAGCCAATAAGTGTTTGTGGGCCATCTACTGTGACTTGAATAACAAAAACCAGGTAATGAATGATTACTCTTCACATGCTAAGCTCCCCCTTCAACAGTCTACTTCCCCACAACCCCAGCATAAAAGCTTTCTACAACATCAATACATCTATTTCAGCACCTTGCAACACCCCTCAGAAATCACCTGAAGATGACCACCTTTCTATTGCTTGTGTGTTCTCACTCAGCACCAATCCCCACAGTGTCTGAGCTCCTGCTAGAGCTTAAAACAGCGTGGCTAACATCTGCTGTATGTTGTTTGTACTCTCATCCTTCCCCCAGGGAGGAAACGTGCCATAAAGAGTTCTGTTTTCATGAGGATTTGCTTTTGTTGTTGAGGTTTTTTGTAGCACATGTGGAAAATCAACTTATCAGAGCTTTGGCCCAAATGAAGGAAAATTCATTCAGACTCAACCTGACAAACATCGCCGAGTCAGCAATGTTCCCTTTGTGGGTGGCAGAGCACACCTCAAGAGCCTCCAGACCTCAACTGCAGTATTACCTTGTGGGTGGGAGATGGTCTTATCCCCACCCATAGGAGTGTCAGAGAACAAACCCCAATACCCTGAGTTTCATGTGGAAATCCAGAGACACACAATTACCTCAGTATTATAGATACTTGGTGTAAGGCACCAAGCAGTGACATGTTCAATTTCTGAGCGGTATTAAGGTTAAGATCTATGTATATTGTTTATGGTAGCCTAATTTCGTGGTGTATGCAACTTCTTTCTGTCATTAATTACTCATCTTACTTACACAGGAAATACACTTAATCACTGCTGACATCTAACAAGATCAACGTTTAGCAAAGAGGGGGTGTATGTTGTCCTGAACCTTCTTCTATACTGTTTTATGTTTTGTGGGTTTGGGGTTTTTTTCAAAAAAAAAAAGCAGACCCAGCCCATATAGTTCAGAGCACTGGTATCATTTTCACATTTTTTCTCATCCCCATGATTATTTTGTTTAGCTTTCTTTGAAATTGCTTTAGTTAGCTAAGCTTAAACAGTTCCTGACTGTCATGATATTCTCATTGGTAAAGCACATGAAATGCTGTTACAATTGTCATAGTGAACGCAATGATGATGTGTTACACTGGGAAGTCAAAAGATATTTGAAAAATCCCTATGGCAGATGTGAGCAACACAATTCCTCCTAACATCTTAGTTTTGTCTTTACAGTAACTTGTTTGTCTCTTGACTTTATGGTTAAATGCCCTTATTGATAGGAATACTCTTACTGATAGGAAATGCATTTTCTTAGCCACCCTAAAGAGTAAACATCATAAAAAAAGAGAAATGCATGTCTGAAAGAAGTTTCAGCAGCTGTCTAATGATAGACACCATGGTACAGATTTTCCAAATGGAAAACTAATATAATCGTGTCATCTGAAAGTTATATAACTACAAATAGACAAAGCACCAGGAATAAATAATATATTGTTTTTCCAGTGAAATATCAGTGTGCCCCAATCTAAAATCCCTCTGACAATTGGTCTGACAATGCCCTTTCCATGCTGGATAGATTTAAGAAAAGTTTGTCAGCATTAATGTTGCCTTTTACCCCTTGATATATTTGCTAGGGACTGCCTCAAGACTGCTAACCAAACCTAGGCAAGTCATGTATACTTTAAAAATAATTTAGTTGCCAGGGGACCACCTCCAGGTCAGACCCAAACTGATAACCTCCTGGTCCTAGTCTTCACTTGCAGCGCACAACTGTTCCACGCAGGCCTTCTAGGGTTAGGCTAGCACCTTGCTTGGCTGAATGAAAGGTCTTTCAGGATTTTTAGGGACTGCAACATAAAACGTAGAACACAGAGCACAGAACATAGAACAAAGACCATAACCATCACTTCAAACAGTTGCTGAAGCATGTTGGTGAGCAAGCTCATACAGCTGTGAGATGAGTGAATCAAGAAATTAGGCCTGGTTTTCCAGCTACCTCATCTTGCCTTCTTGCTACCTTTTCCTAACACACACCCCAAAACAAGCACACGCACACACAAATCTTCAGATCTTTCCTGGAGTCTGGCATAAATGCGTAAGGTTAGCATAATGACCTCTGTTATTTTTACCTTCCTACAACACTATCGCATGAAGTTGGAGAGGTGGGCCCAAGCCAGCCTCATGCAGTTCAACAAGGCCAAGTGCAAGGTCCTACATCTGGGTCGGGGCAATCCCAAGCACAAATACAGGCTCGGCGGGGAATGGCTGGAGAGCAGCCCTGTGGAGAAGGACCTGGGGGTGATGATTGATGAGAAGCTCGACATGAGCCAGCAATGTGCGATCGCAGCCCAGAAGGCCAACCGTATCCTGGGCTGTATCAAAAGAAGTGTGGCCAGCAGGTCAAGGGAGGTGATTCTGCCCCTCTACTCCGCTCTCGTGAGACCCCACCTGGAGTACTGCATCCAGCTCTGGAGTCCCCAACATAAGAAGGACATGGACCTGCTGGAGCGCGTCCAGAGGAGAGCCACGAGGATGATCAGAGGTCTGGAGCACCTCTCCTATGAGGAGAGGCTGAGAGAGTTGGGGCTGTTCAGCCTGGAGAAGAGAAGGCTCCGGGGAGACCTTATTGCGGCCTTCCAGTACCTAAAGGGGGCCTACAGGAGAGCTGGGGAAGGACTTTTTACTAGGGCATGTAGTGATAGGACGAGGGGGAATGGCTTTAAGCTGGAAGAGGGCAGGTTTAGATTAAACATTAGGAAGAAGTTTTTCACTTTGAGGGTGGTGAGGCACTGGCACAGGTTGCCCAGAGAGGTTGTTGAAGCCCCGTCCCTGGAGGTGTTCAAGGCCAGGCTGGACGTGGCCTTGGGCAACCTGGTCTAGTGGGAGGTGTCCCTGCCTGTGGCAGGGGGGTTGGAACTCGATGATCTTCAAGGTCTCTTCCAACCAAAACCATTCTATGATTCTATGAGTCTATGAACTCTAGCATCAGGTGGCTTCGGTGCATTGCCTCTCACTGCCAGCAGATGTCCCCTTGTGCCCATTACTTGGCATTTGTAAAAAAGGAAAGCAGTTGCAAAATTACATTAACAATTTTCATGTGCTGAAAAGCATAATTTTTTGACTTCACTTGTTTCCACAAATGTCTCGGAATATGCAAAAATACGTTGCTTCTATGTTTTCATAAATGTAAGACTGAAGGATCAAGAGAAAATACCAAAATTCCCTGAATCTCAATTCAATTTCTACTTTATGCTTTCAAACAAAGAAAATTAGGATGATTTTTCGTTAACTTTGCCGATTTACCACAAAAATCATGAGTCAATCCATGAAAGACACTCCACGGGGATTTCTTGGCTGGGATTTAAATACTTTTCCTTTCTAACACAGAACTTGTTTTTTGTAATTGGGCCCTTAAATATCCATTCTTAGATCCTGGTTTGGGCAGGTTAGAAATGTAAATCAGAAAGCAAGTAAAATAATTGTAAAATTTTGGATTTGATGTCTTGTACTTGACCCTGCATTTCTGAGGGTAGCAGAATTCATTTCTGAGTGTGCACTACTTTAAGCAAGCTTAAGTTCACAGCTTTGGATACTGGAACGCTACAGCTCTTCTGAGTTAGAGGGAGTGGGAGTAATCCTCTTGAGTGAGTTGTAGCAGACAGCCACTGCTAGCTGTCAGAGCTCCTTCAGTGGAGTTATAGAAATTTACACCACTCGCCAAGAATTACTTTGGTGGTGGGGTCTCAGGATCTAGCCAATAATGATGTTCTTTCAAACCCTGCAATGTACTTTTGCAGTCTTAGGGACACCAATCTGATACAGAAGTTTTGCACAAGTTTCTCTGTGAAGCAATACAAGTGTGGTTAAGGGGGAAAAAAGGCCTTGTTTCTGTAGCTAGCCACACATGTCCAATTTTGGTTAAAACATTTAACAGAAAAATCACTTGGAAAATGTTTGCAAATGGTTTTTACACATTTGTTTCTCCATATGGAATAAAGAAATGCGTCTGGGAATGCTGGTACCACAACTCTAAATTCTTATTGTCTCGCTCACTTCCTGATGAGATCCATACACAAAAAGCCTTGAAATATGAATTGACTGTAAAAACTCCTGTTGCACAAGGCACTCGTTTCACGATAAGACTATTGGGCAACTTAACAATGTATGATTCTCGTTTCACCAGCTGTTTGGAGCAGAAGGAAACACAGGTAATGTTACACAATCCCAAAACTGAACACAAACCCAAGGAACTACTGAAGGAAAAATGCCACAGAATCTACCTAATAGTTTCCTTTTCTTTCTACATACAGACATGATCCAAAGAATCAGACCAAGACTTTTTACTTTCTAGGTACGGAAGGAATTAAGATTTGCTTAGAAGTACCTCTAAATGTTCTCAATGGCTTTCTCTTTTTGACAAAAGGTAAATGTATTATGATTGATGTAATGGTTTGGGTCAGATTGGCCACTCGAGTGGAAAGACAGATGCTCTCTCCTGCCTCTCTTCGGAGGTCCTCAAACCAGGACAGTTGAAAAACACAGCAAACCTACCAGGGTAGAAAGTGATTGGATTACTTTGCTTCCTGGTTTTGATTGCAACCATCAGAGCTGATAGAGTTGATGAGCTTCTTTGCACAAAAATTTAGCAAAAAGTATCTTTTCCAAGAATGAAGCATTTATCAGAATTTTCTCCAGATTCTTTCCCCTCCCCCAAAGAATCACGTATTTGCATTTGCATATATCAGTGGTCTCTGTTATTGATACTAGCAGGAGGAAGTAAGCTCTCACCTCACATGCTGTATTTGATAACTGACCAGATAGTGAACATGTTTTTCCTTTCCTGTCTCCTGGAAAAATAAATCAGAATCTTTGGAGAGTTGTTCCATTTCATTACTATGTTTAAGCAAAGAACAACTGATTTTCAGCCGCTTTATCATCTTACATGTTAATGAAGACTAGTGTCATCTTTCTAAATAATTAGTAAGAGTATAACCCAGGAGTACAGACATAAAAGTCACGAAGAAGAAATAGCAACTGAAAACTGACTTGCTTGCTTTCCAAACCAAAAAGGCACAAGCTAGGCAACCTCCAATCCACTGAGTTTCGCAGAAGACTGTTCTAAGACATTGGCTGTTCTATTTTTAATATGAATTCTAAAGTGAAACAATGGAATAAATGGGAATTTATATTTAAAATATGCTACCATTATAGTTGCAAAATTGCAGCTATTTCCTTCAAGAGAAGGGAAAAACCTACTAGGATAATCAGGAATAATTAGGAGAATATTCAGACAGAGCACAAGCTAAGTTGTGCCAGTTTTTTCACTTGAAACTGCGCACTAGCTTCAGCAGCTGACGTAAACAATTGCGTGCAGCAGACTTGTCGACTTGTCTTCCAGTGCAAACATCTTACAGGAGCGAAGCTACAAAAACATTGTGTTTCATGATGCTGAAGAGTGCACTGGGAAATTCTGAAAAACTTCAAAAACCAAGTTACTATCTTCTTTGATTCCAGCAGACCTTCACTTAGATTTTCAGAGGTGTCAGAAAGATCAGAATCTGTCTTATAAAGCCACCAACATTCACCCATTAACAAGAACTGTGGTGTTGTCTCAATTGTCTGTTCAACCCTACTCTTCAGGTCCCTCCGAAAGATACATTTCAACAATTACTTTGTGTGGGAAAAGTGTGCGGAGGGGTTCTTAGTTACTTTATTTCCTGGCATTATCATTTTACCCAGTTCATTTTATCTTCTAGATGTCAACTGCTTACAATTACTTAGTTTTGTGAAACATCTGGGGTGACTATGGGTGCTTAATAAGGGAGAACACAGTTTGTATTCTACTAATTGGCTATGAAACAGCAGTGGAATAAGGAGCTATGTTTTTACTCAGGCCATACTCAGGTAAAATCATATGGTTTAAAAGCCAGATAAGAATTTCACAGCTTGAAAGAGCATTGCTCTATCAATTCAAAAATGTTTTCAGCCACATCTGTTCTGAATTCGTAGCAGTTATGTTGCAACTCTCCGGGTAGCAAACATACGCAAGGTGCTGCCTGTCAGACTTGACTAGCTCTGCCAACACATGCACACACATTTTACCTATAACCACAAAGAATTTCAGCTTGTGTTCTGGTATGCGTTACATGGATCTGTAAACAATACACTGCCTTCCTGTGCTTCAGTAGATTGGCAAGAATGATGAGTTGGCAAAGGACTACTTTGTGCTTTTCTGGCTGAAATTTAGTTGCTTCTTTTACATGCAATTTTACAAATATATCTTCAAGGGAGCAAAATCCATGGTGAAAACCATGCATTAAAATGCTGAGGTTGCCATAAATTTTCAAACTTCTCTCTACTCTGATAATGCCATCTGAAGTCTCTTGTTTCTGAACTCAAGTATACTAGTAAGAGTTTTCAATTACACGCTACAGGCTGCACTGTTACCATTAAAACGCCAAACTGCCTAAACAGTGGTTCAGCTGAACCAAAGAAAAAACAACCAAACAGAAAAAGCCCCACCAATAGCTGTAGAAGGTGTCACAGACTCAATGAATGCGTCAGTAATCAATGCTTGCTACAGTCAGCACAATGGAGTTACCAAGAGCGCTGCAGATTCTGCAGATATTATTGAAGAAACTTTTTTAAGGAGAAAAACAGGGATTATGTTCTCACAGACATCTCAATCTACTCTCAAAGCTCCTGGAAATGGTTTGTGAAGATTTACAGCTTGCTTAAAACTTGAAATAAGCATTCAGCCTGAGGGTGTTAAGACAGCACGGCATACTAAAATGCTTTAATGCCCCATGGCTGTAAGAAGCTACCAGAAATTGAGCCATGTGCACCACAATGAAGGTATGACCAAGGGATGCTTTTGCTTTCACCAAAATCTGCAACTATTTGCTGTCAATTCCTTACTTCCTAAGGCCAACAAAAATAGGAACTGCACAGAGCACAACTTCATCCAGTTTTGATCTGACTTCTGCAATATTGCAGGACTGAAAAAGTTCAGTAGTTCTTTTCTACTTTTCATCAGAAAGATTTGTTGGCAATTAACCGTGGAAGAATGAGAAGGATAAATCTGTTAATCTTTAAATATGATCTGCTACCTGAATGGATTTACCATGCATTCAAATTTAAGACTAGGAACTGGGTTTGTGGTACTTGATCTGAAGCCAATCCATTAAGGCTGGTGCTGGAAGATAGATATCTACTGCATTTCTTTGTATTAAAAAGACAAAATCACCATTTTAATCTTAAAAATGCATCTTTAAATCCAGCACACACTGTTCCCATAAGCGTTACTGCATCTGGACCACACTCTAAACCTGAAATTTTGGGGAACACTTACAGTTCAGTGCAGGAAACAGCTTATCTCTGATATGGACACAGTCTTTCATGGGTTCTGTGTCAGATGTCTTTCGAAACTGAAGTAGGAGGTAGCCACCTAGCTAGAACATCGTGACTGTGTAATTGCCTGTTCATCTACCTATTCTTTGCAGGCAAATGAAATCTACAGTACATACTGCTCCATTTTCAAAAAATGGACTGAATTATCTTACTTCAAAGGATTCCAATATCTGACTAGAACAATCAAATTCTCACCTTCATCTAGGTCTCAAAGCATACTGGTACCCTCACAACTTTAAATGGCACAGCTTCATGCTCATTTAGTTTCTTTAATGGGTCCTTTTTTGAGGCATCTAGTTGCAACTATGTGAAGTGAAGAGTGCATACGTCACACTTTCATGCTTCTCAGTACTGCAATGTCTAAAGCTCCGTGCATCAGAACAACCTGCAAATGGTGGTTCCAATGTTTGTTGTAGAAGCATGCATCAGAGACCCCATTTTTATATAAGACAGCCAGTGGATAACAGTACTATTGAAGTAGAGGGGTCTGTACAAACCCGTGTGAACTTTATGTGACCACACAGAGGTTAAAGGGCTATTCGGGCTGCATTAGGAGACAGTCTTTTACCTAATTAGAGCATCAGAAGATTAAGTCATCCTTTAAAATTGCTATAACAAAATAGTAAGTATGGAAAACACCGCTGACAAGAAAGCTTCTTAGACATTTTGTTTTAGTCTGGAGTCCAAATCTTCAGATAAATTAGATGAATTGACTCAGGGTTAATATCCCTTTGCTTCTTTTCTAGTTTCATTCTCAGAAGAGGAGGCCTACATGGCGCTAGATAAAGGAAGTGTGGAATGTGAACCTTCAGGGCCAAACCTCATGAGCTTCTGTTTGCCGCTTTACCAATGGCTACAACTTATCCCAATCATGTTTTTCTTGCTCATCTTGCAAGTCACAAGCTCCACCTTGCATATGGTGCATGTTATATGTGTTACCTAAAAATCATGTCAGATTAGCCCATCAGACCACTTTTTAAAAATAGCATATAAAAGTTACTTTTCAGCCTAGAAAAAGTCAGTCTGATGCTGGCACGTACCTTTATGACATATCAGTCTCCACACATATTTGAATCCAGTCAGTTTGGACAATTTGAATGTGAAGAGCTGACAGTACTTCACAATATACTGCATTATTTATTTTGACTGAATTACTCCCTTCCTGAAGTGATCTCGACTTCATTGTGGTCAACCTGCTTCAACTCCACCAGAATGACTTTGGGTACAAGTCTGCCCAAAGTGTCTGCCATGTTTCTAATCCAAATATGCTGTAGGAAACAGCAATTAGTCAAATCAGTGTGAGCAAAAAGTGGGACAAGAAGAAGTGAAGAACAAAAATTCCAAGTTGTTCCATGTAATACAGTGCTTGTGTTTCTAAAATAAATGAGATTTAAACAGACCCAATTTGGATTAAACAGTGTGCTGTTTGGAGTAAGGTTTCTGAAGTAAAAGGTGGACATCAGTTCAGCTGCAGGGGAAGAGAAACAGGTGAGCCACCCATTTATTTCCAGGATGGGCAACCACCACAGCAGAAAGTTCTAGGCTGCAAAATCCCCAATCTGAATACGTCTGAAGTCTTGAATCAGAGTTGTGTGGGATTTAACCACACAGGATACCAAATCTAGCTCAGCAATAGAAATACTGCAACACCACAAATGGGTAACTGGCTCTCTGCAAGGCAAACATTCCCATTTAAACAGTGCCTGTTCTGTTAGTGGTCCCAGCAGCCTGGCTGAGCACCTCCTACAAGTTTGTAATACAAGCTTTCTTTAGTCATCACAGAACTGGGCTTATCTGTTGTCAATTCCATTTTAAGACTCATAGTTCTGCCATGTATTGCAAACTTACGTGCTTAGCCCAGTGCTGCCAAGTGCACCGGGAAACAGGCACTGAAAAGAAGCATAAGCAAGAGACAGACTGCTGTGCCTACATCCATCTCTGTGATGTTAGCTTTTTGTTCCAAAGGTCTGTCTTTGGCTGAATATTCTTTAAAAACAGGACTCTGGCCACTCTTACACAGTTACAATAGTCATTAACTCCAAACAGTTGAGGTCAAATTTGGTCCCCATTGTATGCCAGAAAAACATCACAGCATTTCCACTTTATGCCACTTTGTCACTACCGTTGTTCAGGGTGCCATGGTACACTTTGGGATAGCTAGAATGCACCAGCGCTCTGGCCAGTAGGTACCCTTACTTCTGCACAAAGCTTGTGTCAAAGGTTGCGAACTCCAGATGTTTCCCAGGCAGATCTAAGAGACGTTTCTGCTGGTGAAGTTAATCCAGAGCTAATTCACTATATAACTAGGACTAAGCACATTTCCAAGATGCAGTGCTGCATGGCTTCAGATAACACTAAATTTATGCTGTGTTCCTCTTGCCTTGTGAACAATTACTCCTCCGCATATCAGGTAAGTTACAGAACTTGATATTCAAGTTCTTCTTGGCACTTGCACAGTACTCTTGCAACATCCTTCTGCTTCACACTAGGAGCTGGAACACCATTTTTAGGCTTAACACTAAGCTTCCAACTGACTTTGGACGTTTTCGGTGCTTGCTGCCAGCATCATCTTGGTTGAGTTATTTTGACTATTTTTTGAGGGTAGCCACTGAGCCAACAAGTTACAGCTAGGTGCACTAAAAACACAGTAATATAAGCTAAGCTTTCACCACCTAAAATGTGTTAGAATGGTTGCAAAGACTCCCTTATGTCCCTAATCTCCTCGGCCATCATCCCCCTTCTTGTGTGAGGTTGGAGGAGGCAGGGGGGAAGCGAATGACTCTCAGGACCTCTTCCCATCAGCTCCCACATTTCTCTTCCTACCATCCCCTCCATGTGCACATCTCCGAGGCAGCAATACAAGTCGGGTGGCAGCAACCACCACCATCCCCTCACAGTTATGCATGACTTCCTACTGCCATCCTCCCCCCCCCCAGTTAATAAAGTATCAGGTCGAAAGGAGTTGGGGCTGAGACCCAAGTGTGCAGAAGGAGGGTGGACATCATTGCCTCAATTCCATCTCCAGCTCCTACTGTCTGTCTCATAGTTGACATAGTAAGAATGAAGAAGCCAGAAGAAGAGCTAATAGAGCAAAGAGCACTGAAGATGACTGGCACTGGCCACCTCTGTGATATTTAGGAAAAATAAAATTCCTGGTAGTCATAGCAAGTCCCATTTTTCTGCTTCTGGAGTGACCAGAGAACAACTCCAGATAACTGGCATGCCAGTGCTGACCCAGATGAATTGAGCTGGGAATTCAAAGCAGGGTGTGGGAAACGAGTGGGTTGGAGGAAGGTCCAGAATCAGAGTAGTTTAGGAATACTGTGCAACTGGAGGATATGGGGGGAAGACAAAATTTGACACTTCCAAAGCATGAATTTCCATAGGGCACTATCTCAGTAGCTTTTGTCAGGACTTTAAGTTCAGAGATAGACTTAAGATGTTTTTCCTCTCCCTTTTCTTCCTAGCCATAAACGGCCACTGCAAAGGACTTCTCCCTTCACCTCCCCCTCTTTTTTGCTGTCAGAAGTATAGCAGCCTTAAACAATTAGCAGCAGCTGCCTTGTGTTGGAACAATGAAACTGCTGAACAATAGGGATAGGCTCATTATTATGAGAGACCCAGCCCTATGATAATACAGACCAGGAACTCCAAATTCACTGCCAGAAGAATTATTGGTTAGTACATTATTAGCTTCTCTCCATTTCAAGCTGGAAACAATTCATCCACTGTTTCACTCAATTTCTTACCCTCCCAATCATACACATATATGTCAAACACTGAAAGTCAGAATCTGATGTTGAAAGCAGGGGTGTAACTTAATCTGCAGCCCACCAAGACAACTAATGTGCCCCACTCTTCTGGGGGCAATTTGGGACTGGGATGCATACCAGACACATTATTTGAGGTTGGTAGTAGCAGCCATCTCCCAAGAGCCCAAGACTCCTCTCCAGCACGATGCAACAGAAGTACTTAACAGCGAACAGAAAAATCTTCATGCAGCTAAAAAACAAAAGGGGCATTTATTGTCTGTCTTGGCTTTTCAGATAGCCTTAAACCACATTTTTTCTCTTTACTGTGTAAAGCCTGGAATTTGACAAGTGTATCATTAAGTTCAGAAACTCGGGGAAAAGATTAACTATTATGCATTTCAGTCAGCATGAAAGTGAAGTTCAGTGATTTCAACCTTCTGCTACTGTAAAACTATAACTCACTGCTTGCTTGTAGTCAGCCACTGCACCCAAGGTTTTCGCTATCATCTGTTTAATCAGCTGCTGCCCCAGGTTTCTCTTCTCTAACGAGGGTGAATACTAATTTTTTTACAGGGAAGGCAGCAAGGAGGGTGGAAGGTGTCACTGCTTTCCATAGCACTGGAAGCTGCTTGAATTCTCACAAGCATGAACTAAATTTCCAAATCTCAACCGTGTCCTGTGTGCACTGACAGCTGGGTCACCAGCAAAGAACTGCTGAGCCCTGTAAAGCAGGGTGAAAAGCACTGGGCATCTGCATTGGGTTGACATTAATGTGTACTCTAAAAATAAAGGAAAACATGAATTGCACCTTGGAGCTGGCCAAGGGTCACTCAGCCCTGTCTCCAGTCCTGCCCATTAGCAATACTGATTGTTTCGGGGGAATGGGGGGAAAACCCTCAGGAGAGAGCCGCCCTGGTCTCTTGAGTAAGGCTAACTTAAAACCTGGAAGTAATGTATGGGCTACAGAAGTAACTGCAGTTGCTAGAAGAACAGCATTGTATGCTTTATGCTAACCTTTCTCCAGCAAGACATCAGTGCCACACAAATGCTACCGGGCAGGATCTAACAGGGACTGAAATATATTCTGAGGTGTAAGATTTACTGAAACCTGTAAAGCAGCAGCTGCAAGAACCTCACTAACTGGCTTCTCACCAAGGCTCTTTTATTTCTCAAAAATATCCTTGTTATAGGAAATTTGAAAAAGATGTACAATATGCAAATGTCCATGAAAGACATCAATACTGCTGCTAAGGGACATCTCCTTTTAAAAAATGCACTATAAGATTTTATACTTTACTGAGTTTTTCTTTGAGGCATAGGTAATATTTATTGGAAGCTGGTCCTGAGCTCAATCACTGACTTTTAGTTCCTTTATCTTTAAACCTGGCCATGGAGAGTTATTAGTACTTGCTGACTGGGCAATGGTTTTGGTAGGAAGAGTAGTGGAAAGTACACATCAAATGGGTACCAATTTTCCAAACAGTTTTCTTTGTTCATTTTTTATGGGCTCCAGTTTAGAATAACAGAAATAATTTCATTTGGAGCAAGTCAAATATTTTGAGATGCCACTTTATTTTTCCCCCTGAAAAAGATAACACGTGCAATGGAAAAAATCAGGTACTGTGCTTATTGCAAGGAAATCTGTTTATGCATGATATGAAATCAGAGCAGAGTTTCACTTCATTCTGTCTTGCGTTGTTGTGTTTCATATTTCATGCTTTGGTTAACACTTATTTGGTCTATTCCTAGAGACTGTGACAGGTGGTCTCAAAAGTTTTTAGACTTGCTGCGCATACACTCTCCACAGAGCACGTCAAAATGAAAGGAACAAAGAATCCATTCATTTTTATGCAAATAAAATAGAATTTTCAATTAATATAAAATTAATATTTTAAAGATGCAACCTTTCCTTCTGACATTGTAACATGAAACACGCAAGTCATCAACACATATGTTACCAACAGCTGTAAAGAAAACAAAACAATTGCATCAGGGGGTGCAGTTCCATGTTGCTCTCCAGGACTGTCAGAAGACCTCCATAGCTTTTTAGCTTCAGTGAAGCAGCTCCCAAACATCTCCTTAAGCAGCAATGTGCTTTGTTCCCCTTCCATCAAGTGCTACCTCAGTTCCTAAGCAAACTTCTTTACAGCTCCCCCTCCTCTCCACTGCCTTTTTTAGGCAGTCAGTCGCTGAAGTCCTGTGCGCAGGGACTTAGTCGCCTCCCCACACTCAGGTGCATCTGTGCAAGGTGCTCACTGTTATTCTTCATGAAGTTTATTTCTCCCCAACAATATTCAGCTTTTATGGTTGCTCCCTTTGGCAAGACTCTTAAAGCTGTAACTTCTCCTCCCATTGGGGTTGTTGACCCTGGAGAAGAGAAGACTGGGAGACTTTATAGCAGCTTTCCAGTATCTGAAGGGTGGCCTACAAGAAGGCTGGAGAGTGACTTCTTGCAAGGGCATGTAGTGACAGGATGAGGGGTAATGTCTTCAAACTGGAAGGGAGGAGATTTAGAATAGATATTAGGAAAACTTTTTTCACTCTGAGGGTGGTGAGGCACTGGAACAGTTGCCCAGGGAAGTTATGGATGCCCCATCCCTGGAGGTGTTCAAGGCCAGGCTGGATGGGGCTTTGAGCAACCTGGTCTGGTGGGAGGTGTCCCTGCCTATGGCAGCGGGGTTGGAACTCGATGGTCTTTAAGGTCCCTTCCATCCTACACCGTTCTATGATTCTATGGTTCTGTTTGAATTTACTAATTATTTCCACCGTACTCTGGCTTTGCTTTTGCCGTTCAGTTGTTTAGCCACGTATCCGAACACTGTTTCTTACTGCACCGCAGTCACCAGTTACAGGTACAGAGGCAGCAAGTGTAACGCGTGTTGATGAGGTGCCAAAGCAGAGGCTCTGCTCCTCGGCCGGTTCCGGCCTGTGATGGCATGGCGCTGAAGAAGGCTATGGGTGTGGGGAAAGCCACACCAAGACCACGGCAGCACATTCAGCCAACAGGACTGGGTTTGAAATGGGGTGAGGGAGCACGCACCAATGCATCCAAGTTTATCTTCTTATGCAAGTTCAATTTACAGCTAATTTCATCTATTTAACACTGACAAGTGCATCTTCCGAGTCCCGCCTGGGCGCCTGATCAGGGCCACCAGAGACAACAGCAGTTTGTGACACCGCCGTTACCCCACGCCAGGAGCACGGGAAGGGCCACACGCCCCTGACAGAAAAGGCGTTTCTTTATAAACCACCGTGACAGAGGTTAAGAAACGCGGCCATAAGCCCGCGCCTCCCCCCGCGCCCTCCCTGGCGGTGCCCGACCGCCCCCCAGCACCCCCAGCTGCCGCTCGGGCCGCGGCGCTGCGCGGCCCGGCCCGCCTCGGCCCGCCCCGACCCTGAGCGGGCCTCGAACCGCCTGCCCTGCCTCCGCCGCGCCGCAAGGGGCGCTCTCTCGCGGCCGTGGGCCTGCTCCTCCGCCCCCGACGCCGGCGTACGGCGGCGGCGACGCCTGGGCGGGCGGCAGAGGAGGAAGCGGCAGGCGCGGCGATGGCGGCGGGAGTCGGGCAGCAGTGGGTGTTGGTGGAGATGGTGCAGGCCTTCTACGAGGTGCGGGCTGGGGCGCGGGCCTGGGGTGCCGGCCGGCCGGCGGCGCGGGGCGGCTGGCGGCAGCCGCCGGGAGTGGGGCCGGGGCCGGGGCCGGGGCCGGGGCCGGGGCCGGGGCCGGGGCCGGGGCCGGGTGGGCGGGCGGGCGGTGCATGTGCCGAAGGAAACCCGCCGCGGAGCCGCGTCAAGGCGGACGGGGGCCCCGGGCGCCCCGTGGGTGGCGGGCGTGAGGGAGCCCTTGTCCCTGGGCCGCTGGTTTGGGGCGCAGGGAGCGGGAAGGGAGGGCCGGGTCTGCCCGGCGGTGGGGCCGGCGGGGTGGCGGCTGGCAGGGCGGCGCGGTGTCCGGGCTGGGGACCAGTGCCGCGCGTGTGAGAGTGTACTCGCGAAATTGTGAGTGCGCACTGTGTTTGTATGTTGAAAAACGTAACTGCGTCCATCTGTTTTTTTTTTTCCTCTGTTTAAGTTTGTAAAGCTACATTTAAGGTGTATTAAACCTTAATAAGACTCACAGTGTTCTTTGAGTGTAAGGTCAGGTTTTGTGACTTACAACTGTTATTTACAGAGGAAGAAACAGCTTTTAAATGTTTATGCTTGAGTTGTCTCCTGGAGAGGATCAGCCTGGCACGTTTGTATCCAGGCTTTGTTTCATGGTATTAAAAAGGATGTCCTGATGATAGGCGGTGTTCTTGTATCAACAATCTGTTTCCCTCCCTTCCTTTGGCAAAGTTTGGTAACTTTTTAAGGATTTTTACTAGGGTTTGCAGTACAAATATAGAAGTGCTTAGCTACTGAAGCTGGTGGCACGGTCTAGCACACTGAATTCAGGGTAATTGTAGGCACTGAAAAGCACGAGGAAGTGGTTTGTGTAGACCTCTACTGTTACTGTACTATGTGTTCATTAGATGTCGTGTTGTATGTATGTATTCTTAATATGTTTGAACTGAAAAGTACTCTGCAAATGTGTTATTTGCAGTTTGATATGCCACAGGACTCTATGCTGGTTTTAAAAACTTGTGTTCAGTTTCCTTTAGTTTCTGGATATGTGGTGCATTCCACTTCCTTTGTTGGCAGGTCAGATCCCACCAGAAGACTGATGTGTGGGAGCTCTTCCACTGAGTTGAAGAGGGAGTGCGCTAGTGTGTGTGCACTTTGAGTCTTTTAAAAATTGTAGACATCCATGATGTAGACAGGAGCCTTTCTGAAATGGAATAACGAAAGCCATCTTTAAAACCAAGTGTCAAATGCTCATGCCATTACTCCACATCTACTTTAAATTACCTGTGCTGCCAGAGGAAACTGACTTTCCTCCCTCCAAGCACCCAAAAAGGCCAACTTTAACTTGGATCAACTCTCTGTTCTGGTTTCCTGTATATCAGAGTATCACAGTATCGTCAGGGTTGGAAGGGACCTCTGGAGATCATCTAGTCCAACCCCCCTGCCACCGCAGGGACACCTACAGCAGGCTGCACAGGACGGCGTCCAGGCAGGTTTTGAATGTCTCCAGAGTGGGAGACTCCACAACCTCTCTGGGCAGCCTGTGCCAGTGCTCTGCCACCCTCAAAGTAAAGAAGTTCCTCCTCATGTTAAGATGGAACTTCCTGTGCTGAAGTTTGTGCCCATTACCTCTTGTCCTATCACTGGGCACAACTGAAAAAAGACTCTCCTCATCTACCTGGCACCCTCCCCTTAAGTATTTATAAGTATTGATAAGATCCCCCCTGGGTCTTCTTTTTTCTAAACTAAAAAGACCCAAGTCCCTGAGCCTTTCCTCATAAGAAAGATGCTCCAGTCCCCTAATCATCTTTGTAGCCCTTTGCTGGACTGTCTCCAGCAGTTCCCTGTCCTTCTTGAACCGGGGAGCCCAGAACTGGACACAGTACTCCAGATGCGGCCTCACCAGGGCAGAGTAGAAGGGGAGGATGACCTCCCTCGACCTGCTGGCCACACTCTTCTTGATGCACCCCAGGATGCCATTGGCCTTCTTGGCCACCAGGGCACACTGCTGGCTCATGGTCATCCTGTTGTCCACTAGGACTCCCAGGTCCCTTTCCACAGAGCTGCTCTCCAGGAGGTCAGCCCCCAACCTGTACTGATGCGTGGGGTTATTGCTCCCCAGATGCAGTACCCTACACTTGCCCTTGTTGAACCTCATCAGGTTTTTCTCTGCCCAACTCTCCAGCCTGTCCAGGTCACGCTGTATGGCAGCACAGCCTTCCAGCGTGTCAGCCACCCCTCCCAGTTTTGTGTCATCAGCAAACTTGCTGATGGTACACTCTATCCCTTCATCCAGGTCATTGATGAATATATTGAACAGGACTGGACCCAGTACTGACCCCTGGGGGACACCACTTGTTACTGGCCTCCAACTGGACTCTGCACCACTAACCACAACCCTCTGAGCTCTATCTGTCAGCCACTGTTCAATCCACCCCACTGTCCATTCATCTAACCCATACTTCCTAAGCTTGCCTGTATATTCCTAAATATTGTGCCCACACAAGAGATTGAAAGACACAGGTGCAAAACTGCTTCTGGTGACTGTGTTGGGTTATACCTGCTCAAAGTGCCTGTGAAACTAACAAAAACGGGCTACGAGGACAGGATTAGGTTTCTTTGTGAATAATAGGAGCTGTCGCTGCTGGTGGACTACAACAATGTAGGGTTGAAGTGAGTGTGTATAGATGACATGGACCTTCAAGCTCAGGATATTTCTGCTTGTTGTGAAAGCTTTCTGTCTTCACAGGTGCTGGTGCAACCCGTATGGCTTATCTGCCATTACTTTCAAAATTCAATTTATGTTCATGTGTGGAACTGAAACTGCTTATCAGTTTATAGTGTGTCTTGTTTATTAACAACATAATAAATCCATTCAAACTGAAGTTAACAGCTATAAGTAGTAGTTGCAAAGCAATCCACTTTTATATAATTTTAATTTCTACTGATTTAGAAATACATATCAGCTGATGATCAACTTTGGATTTTTTTGTGAGTGTACTGGTAGAGGCAAAACTGTTGCATAGTGTCACACTGATTCAAAGAGAATTCTGTGTAGACTTATTTTTGTGCTTTTATTTTCAGGCTCCTGCTTACCATCTCATTTTGGAAGGAATTCTAATTCTATGGATAATCAGACTTCTTTTCTCCAAGACATACAAGCTTCAAGAGCGATCTGATCTAACACCTAAGGTATGGTGGAAAAATATTTTTCTTTAGAGAAATGGTTTATAGCTATTGATACATTTCGTTGTTGAACCACTGCTGCATCACAAATTGTGCTGATTTTTCTTAGGATTTCAAAGGGTAAGCTTACTTTGTACTACAAGACTGCTTATCGCTTAAATGCTTCAGTGCGTGCTTTTCAAGTAGCACCGTGTTTGAGAGTCCAGGAAATGTAAAAGAACTGGTGTGACTGCTAAGCTTTGAAAAGCTGGCTTTAGCTCTACTCAATGGATGGCTTTGTTTTAAAAATGGAAGCTACACTAAAAAACCCCACCAAACAAAATGAACTATAAGAGTGTAGAGAATAGGAAGATGATTGGTCTGTACATGTAGTATCTGTGAGTAATAACTGAGAGTTTACAGCGTTAAGTGGGTTCCAGAAAACTTTGTAGTTCAGCAGCACTTTTCTTCCTTTTCTTTCTTTTTCCTTTTGTGAAGACTGAAATTTCTCCCTGACTTCTGGCTGGAGACTATCAGGAATGAGTAGAGTTTGTTTTGGAGATGTCCCTGGACTAGTTTGTCTGAGACATGGTCAGTAATTGGGCTTGCTGTGTCAAGTCAGAGGATGCTGTTGGATATATTCAAAGGATGATTGCATGCACTCTCTGAACGTGAAGGTAGTGAGATGAACAAGGACGCAATCATTTTTCTCAGTCAAAGATGAACTATAGCGATGTATTGCAATGTGGCAACCAGCTTGTGTATGCGAGGGGTTGATCTGAATGGTCCGAAGTCCCATATAACAAACAAGCTTCGTTTGCTAGAGCTTCAGAGGAATGATATCCTTTATGAACGGGATAAAACGCTGGAATTTCTTCATGGTACTGAGGAAGGTTTGTGAAAGAGATTTATGGGTATTTTAACCTTGTCATTCCCATCTAGATCATGTGCTTGCATGCTTTTTGGCCTTATCCTTGCTGAGGATACTGTTAAGCATGTGGGCCTAATGTAGTACATCAGTGAACAGGATGCAGGGGCTACAGGCACAAGGCTGTAAACGTGAGCAAACCTGCAGGCAGTGTCTCTTTTGGGGAGTACTTACTATACTAGCTTAGAGTATTCTAGGGAGCAGTTTAGCATGCATTTATTGGACCAGGAATCAAGAAAGGCCAGTTCAGTTTTGTGCTTGGAAGGATTTGAACTGATCCCAGGATTCTTGAAGTTTGCAGCCTTTGATAAGAATACAGAGGAGGACTGAACACAAAGGGAAGTCTGGTGGGGTGAAGTGCTGAATGTTCAGAACATCTAGGAAGACATGCTGCAGCTGTAAAGTAGCCTCTGATTGTCAATTCAGAAACTATGATAGTTCGTTTAGTAGAGTTTTCCTGCAACAGATGGTTTTGATCTCTGGTATTTTGGAGGATAACTTTTTTTCTTTTGCAAGATTCTTTCTCCGCAGTAGATGGCAGGAAAAGGCTCTTTGCTGCTCTTGCATAGTTAGTGACCTGAAAAAACTAAACACAGGTACTTCTATATGCATCTTGAATGTTATCATCCAGTTGCAGATCATCTCCTTCATTCACTGACAAACCATTTTGCAGAAGCTGAGGTGTTCAGGACAGTGCTCAGACAAATCTGGAACGGTGGTATACAGGGAAGAAAATTGTTCTGTATCTTCTTAACTGGGGGCAGTGAGCAATTGGGACATTGCACTTGTAGCTGGTCTGCTGCAGCTCAGTGGAAGCACAGGTTTAGAAGGGGGTCAAAAGAGGGAAATTTGGAAATGGCTCATGCTTAATAACAAGCCTACTTTTGCAGGATGACGATCATGAAGTTCAGTGGCAGGACAGCAGTAGCAGGCTTTCTGAAGAATAGAAGCATGCAAATAATTGCTGTGATACTTCTGATGAGATTTATACAAACTTTAGTGAACTTGAGGTGTGGAAAGGAATGTGAATACTAGCAAAAATCCGTAGTGATCAAGAATTGCATTGCATAGATACTGCATACATTGATTCACAGTTGCAAGGCACAGAAGAAAAAAATTGGCAGAGTGCTAAGAGCTATATTACAGCAAAGGGTTTGACTTGAGATGTTAGACATCAACGCCTCTAGCTTTTTGTTACCTGTATCTTGATGACAAAAAGAATAGTATGAAGGAATGCTCTTTGGCCTGATGGTATGTTCAGGTTGGCTGATGATGAAGGTGATTTAAGTTAGCCTAGTTGGCTTTACCATTAACCTCTGAAGGGAATGTCTTGTCTACAGATTATTTACTGTAAGTAAGCATAAATACAACAGTGAAGTTTCTACGGTTGGAGGTCTTAAGCAGGCTGATACATCAGAGGTGTGGAGTGATTCCATCTCTTTTTCTACAGTGTAGGTAATTGCTGTGAAAAGAGCTCGTTTATTGTGTATTCGTGGTGTAGGGAAATAGCAGTGGGGAAAAAAACCCCGCTCCTTAATCTTCACTAGAAGTCCACAGATGGTTGACACTGGTCTGTGTTGTGGGTTAACCCTAGTAGGCGGCTAAGCACCACACAGCTGCTTGCTTACTTTCTCCCACACCCCTAGCAGGACAGGGGAAGAGGAAAGGAAGATTAAAAGCAAGG
This sequence comes from Pluvialis apricaria, assembly GCA_017639485.1. Classification (NCBI taxonomy): domain Eukaryota; kingdom Metazoa; phylum Chordata; class Aves; order Charadriiformes; family Charadriidae; genus Pluvialis; species Pluvialis apricaria. The sequence goes on along the minus strand of CM030044.1, from coordinate 50,678,087 downwards.
AAACTTGTGAGTGAAGATAAAATTGTTTAAAAAGCAAAGGAGAAGTGGAAGAAGAGAGAAACAAGATAAGTGATGCAAAGGCACTCGCTCACCACCTCCCATGGGTGGACCAATACCTAGCCAGTGCTTGAGCAAAAGATGGCTAATTTCCCTAAACCCCCTCTTTTCCCTTTTATTGCTGAGCATGACATTGTATGGTATGGAATATCTGTTTGGTTAGTTCGGGTTGTCTGCCCATTTGTGTCCGCTCCCAACCTCTTGTGCACCCTCCAAACTGTTTACTGTAGGGGCAGAGTAAGAAACAGAAGGCTTTGACACTGCAAACACTATTCAGCAAGAGCTACAACATTAGTGTGTTAACAGCATTGTTTTGGTCACAGATCTAAAACACAGCCATATACGAGCTGCTATGAAGAAAATGAGCACCATCCCAGCTAGACCCATTACAGTCTGTTTCATACAATATGTGTGCGTTTTGCCCTGCGTGTAGTAACATGCCAGCTGTTCAGCAAGGAGACTGCTGATTTGCCTTCTGATTTGTTCCAGTTTGATTCATGCTGTGGTGTCCAGTCTTTACCACACCAGGAAGAAATACCAGGGTGCTTAGGTACAGGCATTGGAGGTAGGACAGCTCAGGTAGTGGAGCTCAGGCTACCTTTATGTCAGCCGCTCATGTAGTGATACTTGGAGTTTCTGTGTGAACTATCATTGGGCATGCTGCCAGAGCAGAGCTGGCTCCACATAATAAATATTGCTGAAGAATACCGCTATTGCACAGCCGTCTTAATGTGATCTGTCAGGACCAGTCTGTCCTGGGGAACCGGAGGGAGATGATAGATTGTGCAACCTAGTGTGCTTAGGAGTTGCACTTCTAAAACAGTGAAGAAATCCACCCCGAAGGTGGCTTCTGGGTTTAGTCAAATGTGTAGCAAGAGTACTACGAAATCCAGTGCAGGAATCAGCTTTCAACTGACTGACTGTCATCCTTTAATAACAGTGTTCATAGTTATTCCTATTGGTTCTATTCCAAAATAATGAAATCTCCCAAATCATTAACTAAAACGGTGGAGTACTTCTCTGTGACTGTACGTTCCTGATAGTTGGGGATTTTCGAAAGTACAAATAAGTCTGTGGCCAGACAGAGTGCTAGACATACAGATTCTTGTGGGCTTTTCACCCAAAATAAAATCTACAGAAAAGCAGCAAAATGCCATTGAGGACTGGAGCGGGCTGTGGAAGATTTTATGGCATCATTTGGCTACAAGCTCACTCTCCAGCCAACAACCATTTGTGTGAAAGGAAGATGCCCTACAGATGTATGTCTTTTTCACTCTGCAGTAAATGATCCTGAGCTTTTCTTTCAAAATCTCTGAAGTCCTGCTAGGAGCCACGTCTTAACCATTTGTGGATGGGAGGAATAGTTGTGTTCTTTGGTTTTAGAATTTTCACTGCGGTAGTAGCATGGGAACAGTTTTATTAGAATAAGTCAGGAGCCTTGAAAGTTCCTGTCAGAGACAAATGTTCAATGCATGGCTGAGAAATACTGTAGGCCACAAGAGCTCTCGTGCAGGAGCAGCATTCAGGGATTAGTCAGATGTCTTCTACAGGGAAGAACAGATGTAGTCTGTTCTTGTAAAGGTTTTCAGTCAGTTTGAGCCAAGACTCCCTATGTAGGTAAAGATTCTCATTTCTAACTAGCATGCCCATTGTTTGTGCCAATTTATGCCATGCTAATATATGATTCTGTAAATACCATGAAATTAAAGACCTGTTGTTTGAGGACCAGCACATAAAAAAATATTATTAACCTTTGGATATTGACACAGGTGCATGTATGACACCATTTCAAAACACAAGTGCTGGCTAAGAACTGTCTTCAGGAACATAATTGCTACCTTTTCTTAAAACCAGGGTCAACAGGGCAACTTACTTAAATAATTTGGGTTGGATATGTTTACAGGCAAGTATTTCTCTTACCCAAGGTATCTGGTGTTTAAAAAGTAAAAACCACAACCAACAAAATACAACCACCCAAACCCATTTTATTTATTTTGATAAATATATTTAAAATGTTTAGATACGCACAAATATATAAATAAGTGTATATTATAATTTACAAAATATGCTTAAACATTTTGTATATTATATTTTTGTGTGTATTCTATATTAGTCCTAAAAATAAAAATATATATTTTATATCGATATTTATACTTTATTTAACATTTATGTTTATATAAATTAAAAAGAATTGTAAAAGGAAAAGAGGAAGAACTGAGAGATGAGTTCGCTTATGTTACAGCCCTTACAGAGTGGAAATTGAAAGTATCGGGTTCATTCTTTTCGTCAAGTGGGTATTTTCAGTACAGTGAACTGAGGAGGAATAAGTGAATCAGCTACATACTAAGAATGTTACATTGTGAATTAAAATCTGGTTTCTCTATGTGTTTGAAAATTAACATTGTTATTCTTGATATTGCTCTGAAATTTGGTGCCTGTTTAGGAGGTAGAAGATAAAAGTGCTCTTCTGAATGAGGGGTCATTGTACGAAAGCCTCCTTCTGCTCCGTCTTTTTGGTCAGAGGGAGATGGTCATGTTTACCCTGAAAAGTTATCAGGGCAGGCCAGTGTGCTGAGGTATTTGGTAAATGGAGAGAGGAAGGGGTATGGGCTGTCCCATCTGCAGTGTGGATGGCCTTTTTAGATTTAGATTGGTATTCATTTTAATTGCCAATATCTCCAATCACCCACCATAATAAAGGAACCTCTATCACACAAGTTTTTGGTAAACTACTGCCTGTGCTAAGGATATGTGGAAACAGAAGACATAAGATGGGAAGATGCAGTGGTTTGTCGTTTATGTTTTTATGTGCATCAAAAAGCAAAACGCCATGCAATGGATGAGGAGAATGAATGTGAGCCAGAATTAGTGAAATGGTGGTGTTTGAAATGTGGATTAGTCTTCTCATGTATATTTTATTTTGTGTTAAGAAGAAAATCAGGATATTGCCACATCTCATCTGTGGCTTGTTAGTTTGTGTGCTGCAAACATTTTAAAGGGAAGAATGGAAACATCTTACAACTTAGTATAAATGAGGGAGAGAAGTACTAAGTAGGAATTGCTTATTATCTTTATGTTCACAAATCTCAACTGCAATTATACTATGCTAATTTATTGCCGTTACAGTGCCCTTATATAAATACTATTTTTCTTTCTGCTAGACGCCACAGCAAAATGATTTTAATTGAATTTGTCTATCAGTTGCTATGCTACTTGGTGATATTTTGTACCTATAGATAAAAAAATTAGACTTATATGAAAAAGCTAAGTACATGCCTGCACAGCTTTAATTCTTCACTCTTTGAAGAAAAGGCAAGTTACGTTGCCTGCTCTACCTTTGGACTATGTTGTATAAAAGCTATTCAAATGTTCCTTGTATTCAGGTCCTAAACAGAAGAAACACCATGCTTCCTATGTCCCTCCCCTTTAGGCATTTGATGTTATCTAATGCTTTTCTTATTTATCCTTCCATAACTAATAGGCTGCACCACTTCTCACCTGATTTATTCTGCTTCCTAATTAAAACAAAAACCAAAACCAACCAAAACAAAAAAAACACCCGATCCTGTGCTCTGAAATCAACACAAAACTGTTGCTGCAAGGTACCCCATACATCGGGGATTTGGGGCCTTCTGATACCAACTGTTGTAGGAGCAAACTGAAGGCTGCATGAGCATACATCCGGCTTTCTGATTTTCAGAAGTCTTTTTGAACTCTTGTGAAAACGTGTGAGATACTACTGGGCAACTGTAATTCAGGGTATGGTTTACTAGTAGCATCAGCCAATCTAGGTTGGGACTACTTTGTTGTGGGATCTAGTTTGGCTATGTATGCATCCTGCTTTTGCTGAGTTAGTTTTCATCTGTATCATTTTTGTGAACAAGGTTATTGCCTGGTTTTGTAACTGCCTGTGCCAACACAAGGAACAGGAATGTATTTGTAGCTGGGAGAGGACTGTAGGGTAGCAGCTGCTGGCTTGCAGTGCTGTGGATCGGCACATAGAGTGTTAAGTTACATGTTTGTGTTTGTTTTTTTTTTTTTTTATCGAATAGCAATACTGTATAGAAACACATACTAGTATCTGTTCTGAGTCAAGGATGGAATTGCCACTCTGTCTTAGATCAGTGGAGTGTAGCGTACAGGGTTGTGGTCGTGGTGCCACTCTGTGATTAACCAGAATTTGGGTACTACTTCTCCACCATTTTGGTACTGTGTTGCATGTTAATCTCTATAGGGTTTATCATCTGGTAATCTTCTCCCATAGGGTTTTTGAGGTATTTGCTGAGTCATGTCAAACATGAGGTTTGATAATAGGATGCAGTAATGAATAGTACTCAATAGTATTTACACACAGCTTAATTTATTATTGTTCTGTTCTCTGGTGCTTAGTTATCTGTTCGGATTTTTTTAATTAAAGCATTAAAATCTGCTATTTGGCATGTGATGAATGGCACTAGTACAGGCTAAATCAATAAAATCCTTTACTTTAATCTTTCCTTAATATGTGGAACAGCATTTTAACACATACACAACTGTGTGGAAGGCTCCACCTGGGGTCTGTCCTATGGTGGCTTAAGAAACTAAGCACTTTTTTTAACATAAGCGTAGACACTTCAAAATACTGAATATATTCAATTCTATTGCACATATTAATGACATTTTATTTCGTTTAAAATATATGCCTCATGGGTTAAATTTCAGTAAGAGATCTTACCATGAGAAGGTTAAATAAAAAGGTATTTAAAGTACATCTGCAAAATATTAGAAACACGAGTGACTATGCTCACATAAAAAGGATCTTTTCTGAAATAGAGGGCTATTGAAATTTCCATTTGTGTTTTGAAATAGACCTTTGTGGAGCTCCTGGGATGTTAATTAATACTCTGGAAATACCTAGAAATGAATTTATCCATTAGCTTAGTAAAATGAAAGTGATGAAAATGCAGGAGACTAGTTATATTGTTGCATGTAGTTCCCTTATGTTTTTTTTTCATATCTTAATTTAGTTTTGGACTTTGAAGGCTTTGAAAAGTGTATTTGGAAAAAATAAAAATGGAAAAAGATACTGCTGTGGCGTTTTCAAAAATTGAATGCAGAATTTATATTTTGGTATCGAAACAAGTAGCCTAAAATATTCTACTGCTTTTTGAAATGTTAGAGAAATGTAAACCAATTGTACTCATACCATTCAAAGTTAGTGTGTTAACAAATACGTTGTCAGGTGTGTCTTGCTGTACTAGTAAATAATCCTTTGGGAAAGTTCTGCTTTCATGGTATGAAGTATGATTTTGGTGACTTGCCTGAGTGGTTTCTCATTTATGTGGAACTCCCCTAACTTGCTGGTAATGCTGGTCTACTCTACTGCACGTCCTTTGGAAAATCACTGAACTGAGGTTTTCCAAATAGCTTAAAACACTTTGAAAATGAATGTGCATTCAGTATTCCTCCACTGTTAGGTGGGGGATACATGCTTTAGTAGTTGTTACCTTCTCTTGAGCATTTGGCAGTTTTTCTCCATTGTGTTCTGCTTATGTACGTGTTACTTTGCTAAATATTTTTATGCTACAGTTGTTTAAACAGTGCTGTTGAAGACTTGAGAATGTAAAGTGAGGCAATTTATATTCAGTTATTATGTAATTTGTATTCAACTACATAAACTGTAGAAGAAGATTTTCATATTTAATTGATTGAATGAAACAGTATTGATAAAAATTTGGCAGGGACACTGAATTAGGATCTCTTCTCTTGATTATCCTATCATGAGATCTTTAATTCACAGGCACAACTGGTCTATCTTTCTTTACATCTTCTTCCCTTTGAAGAATTCAGAGCCCCTCAGTTGACCATACTGAGATAGTATCAATTCTAAGTGTCTCAGAAAGGTGACCCATATTAGCATACATAATTTCTCATACAGCTATGACCAACTGTTCATTAGCACATAATGTCTTTTCTAATGGAGGTCCTTTTTGAGCCGTATTTCTTCTCTCTTGTTCAGGAAAAAGAAGAGTTGATTGAAGAATGGCAGCCAGAGCCTCTTGTACCTCCTGTACCAAAAGATCACCCAGCTCTCAACTACAACATTGTTTCAGGGTAAATGTAACCAAAATACATTCTGTTTTTTATTTCATTTCAGATACTTGAAGTACATATTTTTAAGCATATTTCTTACTAAGCATTTCCATATCCTTAGAACTTTTCATAAATGAATTGTGTTTTTAGATAGCGGGACTTAATTTACCACTGAAGAGACGGTCTTGGTTTTGCAATGCTGTCAAGACTATCTTACTAAGAAAACCTTTCTTACTTTAAATGTTGTAATTTTTTTTTTTTTTTTTAAATATTGGGGTAGGGGAAGGGACACTTTATCTTTGCTTTCATTGTGTGTTTGTATTGTTTGGTAGTAATTTGTTTCATTTTTCCTGAATATGTAGACTTAGACCTCCAAAAGTGGTTACAACCTTCAGTGCAGGGGTTGGGGGGAAACTGTCATCACAAATCACTTCAGAAGAAACTGATTTTGTGGCTAGCCACTTGGCACTTCGTGAAAATTTTTTCGTCTTTGGACAACCAGAGGTGGAGACGCTTGATGGCAGAGTTGTTTTCTGAGGAGATTATGGCTCAGCATTACTTTCTTGTATGTTACGAGGCTTTTAAAATGTGTGCTGTCTTAGGCAAGAGTCACAGTACTTCAGAAATTGCTTTGAAGTTTCTTTCACAAACTTCAGGTTTGTTTATGTCAGTAACTTTTACAATATAAGCATTCTTAATACCCTTCTAGTGACACTAATAATTTAAAGTAATTTAGTGACAGAGAACAATTATTTGCAGTCATAGGGAGCTCCATTTTGATGGTTCTACCACCACAGGAAAATCTGCCTTAGGAAAGGGATGCCTATTTTAATCAACTATTATGTGAATAATCCTTACCTTATTGTTCAGAATTTTGAAACAAGCAGTACTGTGGAGTTAAACAAAGTGTTGAATGTTTAAAAAAACCCTGTACAAATACATCGTTTAGATTGATTCAGAAAATGTTTAAATTATTTAGAACTTACCAGTGCTTACAGCTAGAGAATGTATTGTCACAGAATGTTAACATTGTGGCTGTTAAACTTGAGAGTGGTGTCGTGGTTTAGGCCAAATCGGCCACTGGGGACATAGGGGACCCCAGATAGGACTGACAGATGCTCCCCTCTACCCCTCTTCAAAGAGACAGGCAGAGGAGGGAAAAAGAGACTTACAAGTTTAGAAGGAACTAAACTACTTTAATGAAATACTAATAATAAAATAAAAGGAAATAATGAGAAATATACAAAACCTTATCAAGCTCCCAGGATGACAGTTATGACACCGACTGGCACTGGGGCAGTCCCAGGCTGGACTCGGTGACGGACGGGAACTGGATTACGGATCTGGATTCAGGATAGGGACCAAAGGCAGACGAACAGAGTCCTCCTCAGGTCCTGGCCATTGAAGAAAAGAGAGGGCTGACCCTTTGATCCCTCAGCTTTTATACTGAGCATGAGGCAGATGGGATGGAATACCCTGTTGGTCAGTTTTGGGTCACCTGTCCTGTCCACTCCTCCCCGCAGGTGGGACCCCCCAACGGGGCAAGTAACAAAGTTGGTTGGCCTTGGCTGTTACAGCAATAAGTATAAGCAAGAGCCTCTCTGCATACCGTGCCTGGACATCAGCTATAAACATTGGTCTTATCACTCTGAGAGAGCGAACATTGTCTGCACAATGTGCTGTTAATTTCAGTAGTTAGAAGAGGCCCAGCTAAGAAGCAAAGTTACTGAAAAAAATTGGTCCTGTTTTACCTCAAACCAGGACAGAGTGCCTATGGGGAAAACTTGGCATTTGTCCTCTAAGATTTAAACTGCCAACTAACCTACCTTCCTGTAAGTTGCTCAACAGCTATTAGATTGTAACTTTGGCTATACACTTACCACATGTTTCAGAATTAATACAGAAATTAAAGTGTCTGCATCCTAATTGCAGCTCAAGAACATTTCTATTCCCTTTCTAATTAGTATTTTAGGGAAACCCTGTTGATGCTACCAAGGTAGTCTTCTTTCAATAATTTTCATGTACTGATGTCTGCTGTGAATGATGATTTACATAAATCTTAATTATCTTAGTATGTAGTGGTTTAGTATTGCATATTTGCAGTAATGTGTGGATAGGGTTTATATAGGCTCATAATGACTTAGGAAGTATTAAATATTTTGGTAAAAATTTTGACCCACTGCGTGTGTGGAAGGCAGATTTCTTTCTCCCTTAATATGCAAGGCAGTTTTTGCCTTATGTTAGTATGCTTTGTTCTGCTGAAGACTTGCATAATCCCAGTAATGTTGCCAAATCATAAGCAAAGCCAATAATGCAGAGACTTGTCCAAACAAAAAAAAATGACCAATCTTGAATCAGTAGTGAAGAAGTTACCCATGATGGCTTGGTCACAGTCCAGAAATTAGTTATTTCTTGTGGTAGCCTTTCTGTGCACTGATCTATGCAAGATAGCTTAATAGTACATGATCTCATTCAGAAAATGTAAACCTATTTCCTAAAACAGTAAGTCTGCAAAATTTTCATGCTAATTCTTGTTTCGCTTTAAAATAAAAAAGGCACTAATAATCTGGTGTTTATCATCTGTGACTGATTTTTCAATACATGCAACACTTACCTCTTAAGTGAGATGTCCAAGTACAGATGGAGTGCTTTCAGTCCTTAAAACACAGAATTTCTGAAGGATTTGCTTGCAAGTTCTTTGAATATAGCTTGAAATTATATTTTTATTTATGGTTTCAGCTGGATCACTCAGTATCTCATAACTGTTGTCCATAACCATGATAGCTAATGAACTGTGTTATACTGCAGGAAGGGAAATATATGAAAATATAAAGAAATTAAGTTTTTCACTGCTTTCCTTTTGCAAAGACTTGTTGGTTTTGATGTTACAAGGAAGGTTTTATTATAGTGTTAGCATCCATGTTTTGGATGTAATTGTTCACTGGAATAAGCTTGTCCATGAGTGTTACCTGCCTAACTGTGAGTGTTCCTTTGGAAGGCTGGGTAAAATTCTGATAGCAAAGTGCGGCCATGTTTTCAGGAGGGCTGCAGCTTTGTTACGGGCAGGTTGTTGGTGAAAATTAGTGTATTTTCTAGGTTTGAGAGGTGGACCTGTGGGTGAAAACTGTTGTAAAATTACCAGGTTTAGTAATACACCGGGAATATACTGAACCAAGTGTTAGTGCCAAAATGCATAGGTATAGGTCTGCTCTTTTGAATATCTGCGAACACAAGTGGTTGTTTCACCTAATAGGGCTTCAACATTTGGTACAGATTGTTGATGAGCAAGACAGAGGAACAGATCCAGGTATATTTTTAGTGGCAGTCAGTTTGCTGCACATTTGTATTATAGTACTGCTGTGCAGAAGATGCAGTGCAGTAATGCAGGACTGCTCCTTTCTGGGGTCAGGTTCAGCTTGTGTCACTTTAATGTCATGGAATGACAACGATGAAGATGCGTGGCACATGCACTGTGTTAGTAGAAAGCTTTCCAGAGCTGTTTTTGTAAGCCTTGCAATTGCTTGGTTGAAGCAACGTGTGCTTAATTTTTAAAGTGAAGAGATACAAAATGAAATAATGGAGTTTTTATAAGTGAAGTTCAGACAATTCAGTGTTTTTCTTAACTTGTAGTGAATAGCTTGGATTTAAAGTTTATTTGCTTTGCACACCAAATGCGTGCATTGAAATACTGTCAGCAACCAGATTTTGAGCAGCTGTGCACAAGCATTTGACATTTGAGCAGCCCTGTTTAATTTTGATTGTGAAAATTGCTCAGTTCTCATCTCCAAATGGGAAAAGCTTACTGAAACTACTGTGTTTGAAGAACAGTATAGGATCTCAACTGTAATATTTGACAAAGCATACAGAAATAGGCAGACATAAAGTTTTGTGATTGGCTTAGCTTTGAGACTTCTCAATGCTCTGAGTGATTAATTGAAACTTTTGATTTTGTAGTATTGAAGTGTATCATTGCCAGAACAGGATTGCTTTTAGACTGCAGCAAGCAAAAGTGATGCTTGCATTTAAAGGGGTAATAGCTATTTTTATCTTCAATTTTTTAATCTGTTTATCTAAATCATATTTTTTTAGGGCAGAAAATTTGTCTGCCCTTTGCTTCGTATATATTATGCTCTTGTTCATTTGTTAATATTGGGTGTTTTCACACTTTCTGTGTTTCCTGATTACCTGAGTTATTTAAACAGTTACACATTAAACAGAATTGGAAACTTGAGATGACGGATAATACAATACTTTTGTCTGCTTACAGCTAGTACCTATATTTCAGGAGCCATATTCAGTACAAGATAGGTATTGTGGGTTTGCTTTATGACAAAAACATCGGGTTTAAATTTATTTTTATTGTGGAAGTAAGTAGTAGCAATTAAATTTTCTTTTTATTTGTAGGATTCCGTCTTTCAAATAGATCTTACTTTGCTTTTAAAGGAGAAGTTTTATATAAGTCTTCAGGACTCATCTGTGTATGAATTCAGTTTTCAACAAGAATCATTAAACTAAATATCTCAGGAGGGTGTTTACAGTTTCTTTATTAAACTACAGGAATACAGTTTTTGCTGGGTATGGTAGTATGTTTGACTTGACACTGAACTTAAATATTGGTTGGCAGCTGCAAAGAAGTGGAAGGAGGGGACTCTTGAAAAAGCTGTGTGCCTTTTACTGTTGAAAAAGGAAACTCCTGTACTGTTTGACTGTTTGTGAAAACGGCAACTGTTCATTCATAATAATAGGTCTGTAATCTCTCTTTTTTTTCCAGCCCTCCCACCCATATAATCACTGTTAATGGCAAGGAATGTATAAACTTTGCATCTTTTAACTTTCTTGGGCTTTTGGATAATGAAAAGGTTAAGGTGAGTTCTTCCAGTTACTGTGTGATTATTCCTCTTTTGCTTTGTATGTTTTCTTGAAGTTAAGAATTACTTCAGAAAGCACAAACTTTGTCAAGGAAGTATACTTCTAAAACAGCAAGAAAGATTATGAACCTTGTAATATTGTGCTATTTGTTTGTCTTTTTACTAAAGTTTAATCTGGTGTACTTACTGCGTACTAGCTGATTATCAAGTTAGATTAGTATCTAATGTCCTTAATCATTAGGATACAATGAATGATGCTTAAACACTTGTCTACAATAGTTTTTATGTGAAATTAAGTCATTGAATTCAGTACATTATTATACTTTCTGTAAAGCAGGTCATTTTATGTGATGCAAGAACTGGCCTGTATATATTGGTATAAAATTGTCAATGTGAAGTGTATAGAAGAGTTAGAGATCTAGTGTAGGAATAAATATTTCATGTAATTCTTTTCTGTTAAAGAGTGCGGCCCAGGCATCTCTGAAGAAATACGGTGTTGGTACGTGTGGACCTAGAGGATTCTATGGTACTTTTGGTAAGTAACTTTCTTTGACCTGTGTTTAAAAGTGTTCAGACTGGTTTGGTAAATCAGCCAAAATGTTCCTATATATAAGCAGCAAATTATTTCTATTGCTGTGAAGAGCATACCCTCTAACACACTTTTTACTGTAATTGTTAAGGATTGTTAGACTTTATTGTTCATAGCTTTGTTTCTTATTCATTTTATGTATTTTCTTACTCTTCTTAGTGCTAGTGTTGGAGAAGAGTTGTGAAGTTAAATATAATCTGTTTTAGTTCTGGTCACCATAGTATAACGAGAAAATAAACATATTAGAATTTAATCATGCATGGTGAATTTAAGTGTAAATTAGTAATAAGTTTCTAAGTAGACCACAAGAGGGCAGTCTGATTTCTGTGATAAAGATCATAAGTTAAGTTTACCTAATGCTGTAGTCAAAATGAAGTTTTCCTTTACCTAATGCTGTAGTCAGAATGAAGTTTTCCTTTACCTATAGTTTTAATGTTGTAATTATGAGATTTTATTATGCAAGTGGGTGTTTTTTCGTTCTTTTTAAGACGTAATAAGTTGTTAAATATCAGCCTTTGGAAGTAGTTCTTGGAAACCAAAGAGTAATACATGAATAGCTGCACAGTTGCAGGCTAAAACCATCAACTCATCTTGTGAGTTTTCCAGTCTCTTCCCAGAGGTGATGGAATTCACAGCGCGTTTGTGCTCAAATGATTTCACAGAGTTAGCTTCCTATAGCCTTGACTTGAATTCAAGACTAACTCGAACTATTCTTAGTTAATCAAGCTAGTCCTTTAAGTCATCAACCAGGTGCTGCACCTATTTTGATTTGTTAGAAGTCTATATATCAGAACAAAGTTAAGTCTTTGATAACAATGTTAAAGATTATTCATTAGTCTAGAACCATAATTTGTTTCTAAAGAAGGTGATGGTAGCCCATTGATTAGTTGGGAGCTTTTAGAAAGCTAGATTCCCTCACTAATCATAGGTCAGCAGTGATCTGTTTGAATTCATATAAGCTTCTTTCTTTTTGAAGAACATTGAAAAGCTCAAAGAAACGTGTGGACTAAGGCCTCCTGCCTTTTGAGTCCAGGCTGATTTTAAGTTTTGTGAAATCTTTCACTTTGCCTCTTTCTAGTAATTATTTGAAACAGACTGGTTAAAAGTTTATTTTCTCTAGTAAGTGAGAGATTCTTTGGGTTGTTCCCTTTCCTCTTTGGAGGTCTAATCCTAAGATACAAACTGTATAGCTTTTGCATTTAGTTCGGTTGGTGTTCATTTGCTTCTGAATTTTTTGATAAATGTTCCATTTCACAAAACATGGGATATAATCTGTGGTATTGGTGCATGACATCACTGGGGAAGAAATGATATTATACGCACCTATTTGATACATCATCTTTTACAGATAAAGTAATGGAGAATTGCTTTAAAATTTGAGACAAACATCTGTTCTTGTTGGATCCCAAACTGTCTTCCCATCTTCCCTTGACATTTGAGTACCTGCAGGGATGGTGATTCAACCACTACCCTTTGGCAGCCTGTTCCAATGCTTGATAACCCCTTCCGTGAAGAAATTTTTCCTAATATCCATCCTAAACATCCCCTGGCCTAACTTGAGGCCATTTTCTCTTGTCCTGTAGCTGGTTGCTTGGGAGAAAAGATCGACCCCCACTTCTCTACAGCCTCTTTTCAGGTAGTTGTAGAGAGCGATAAGGTCTCCCCTGAGCCTTCTTTTCTCCAGCCTAAACAACCCCAGTTCCCTCAGCTGCTCCTCATAAGACTTGTTCTCCAGACCCCTCACCAGCTTTGTTGCCCTTCTCTGGACATGCTCCAGAATCTCGATGTCTTTCTTGTAGTGAGGGGCCCAAAACTGAACACGATACTCGAGCTGCAGCCTCACCAGTCCTGACTACAGTGGGATGATTGCGTCCCTATTCCTCCTGCTCACCACACTATTACTGATACAGGCTGGAATGCTGTTGGCCGCCTTGGACACCTGGGCACGCTGCTGGCTCATATTCAGCCACTTGGCCTTGTTGGCCACTATTGGCCTCGGCCCATCAATGCAGCCTCTCCAGATCCATCTGTAGAGCCTTCCTACCCTCAAGCAGGTTGATGCTCCTGCCTAAATGATGTGGTATTTAGTCTCAGGTCTTCTGCTTTTGACTTACATGTGAGCTCATGATAGGCAGGAAACTGGCTTTTCATAGGAATTGCTGACAAATAATAGTGTTATTAAGGTTTTACAATTATGTAGAAAGCTGTTTCAATCGTGTCTGCCTCTAGGTAGTGTTTGCAGCTTTCACTTAAGCTAGGCTTATCCAAATGGTATAACCAGACTAAAGCAAATCATTGCAGTAAAGAATAGGAGAGTCAGGTAGTATTCTGTTTTTATCACAGTGGAATGGTAGTGAAGCCATAATTAGTAGTCTTGAGCTTTTCAACCTCGCAATTGTACGAAGTATTAATTCTCTTATGTGATGATGTATCAAATTTGTGTATGCTGTATGTCACTCTGAACTTAAATGTTCTTGCCCTTGGCAAAATTTACTGGGCTTGTAAATTTTTTTTCCTTAACCCAAATCTGATTGTATTTATTAGCTCATTATTGCTAATAGTATATCTTTCGCCCACTGTTTTTACCTAGCCCTTGCTCAGTGTAGTGGTTGATAGTGGTGGCTGAAGCTCAGTGAGAGGCATGCAAATTTTCATTTTTAACTGTGATGGTCTCTTCATCTTTTCCAGTTTTCTAGTTAAAGGATGTAGGTGGTCTTTTACACTCAAACAAAACATTTTTCCTCATTAGGTATCAATAGCTGGGCGCTCAAAGTAGTAGTAGTAATTCAGTCCTTATTTCATTTAATTTGTTATTCTCTACTGGCAGGGCATCAAGAAGGAATGTTTTTGGCTAATGTTGTTTATATTGCATGTTTTAAGTGCCGTTTGGCCAGCCTTTTTTTTTTTGCTGCTTGCTGCCAGAAAAAGTTCTTTCTTGGGCTTTTTGTTCAACAATTAAATCAAAGTTCATCCATCCTGTTTTGAAGTCTGACTGGAGATTGTTTCATTGTCCTGAAGTCCATGTAACAATAAAGAAAAAGATACAAAGATACTTAAAAAGGACTACTTAAAATCTCTATCAGTAACTAGATTATGTAACTCTAATCAGTATCCTTCCTTCCAAAAACTTTGGAGAAAAAAGGCTATTCTAGATTTCTCCAAATGTTTGGTATATCTAATACAGCTGGATCAAAGTGATAGCTAGCAAAAGAAAACTTTCAAATTATAAGTCATTAAATTTTTTGTTTCAATTTAAAACCAGTGGAAAACCAAATAAAAGGATTTGTTTTCGTTCCATTTTTTGATGGAATGGTAAACATTAGGAAAGGATTATTGAAGATTTATAGCTTGCAGTCTATGGATAAAATTGCTCTGGACTGTGATGGGGAGGCTGTTGTTTGAAGATACACCTGCTTTTCTTGTATAAATATATGAGTTGGGTGGATGTGCTCTTTTGGAGAAAGGTAATGCTAGATATTTCTTTAGTATGGTGAAGTTAAGGTTTTTACAAGTTGCTTCTTCCTACACCCTTGCTGTTGGTACCTGGCTAGAAATAACAACATTGACATAACCATGCTTTATAGGCTATTGAAGAGTCTGGATTTTTAACTGATGTTGCCTCATTTGATTTTAGTTTCAATGAACTTTCAGTAATTGCAAAATGGTAACATTTGGCCAATGGTGATCTTTCAAGTCACGCACTAAGGACCTCTGTTTGCACTTTAATCTTGTTTATTTCCAGTTGATAAAAGGCATAATTCTCTGACTTAACATTTGCTAGCAGAAGCAGGTAGGGGCAAGAGAGTTGCACGATTAAAATAACAGTGTGTCTGATACAGGTTATTTTGCTTAGGCAGAATACTTAATGCTGTGGTCACCTTTCTGCAGCAATCCACTCATCGTGAGGTATCATCCTTCTTAATCTTTTGATTTAGTGGTGGCTTGTTTCTAACATGGGTCACTTTGACAAATTGGTTTGGGAAATGCTTGTGTGTGTAATTGTGTCAATTTATCTTAAGGTGAGTAATGTCTGGCGTGGAGGTGGTGACCTTTTCATTTGGCTGAAGTGTGTTCAGGGGACGGTATGTGATTGGAGCCTAACGAGTAGTTTTCTGTTATAATGATAACTGTGCTATATGCAGTGGAAGCATCAGCTTGGAAGAATTGACAATCTGCCAACAGGACCTCGTTAATTGCTATAAATTACATAGCTATTTGTTGTCTGACTTAGTAACTGTGCTCCCTAGTCACAGTCCAGGAACACTGCATCATTTGTGGTCTAATCACAAGTAGATTTTAATTATCATTGCATAAGAACATGAGAGAACCACATTACCACATAAGTATTTTCATATCATTAATGTTGGGTTACTTGTCAGTTTAAGTAAGGAACACCGTTCATGCAAATAAACTTTGTTTGCTTCAATTAGAAGATTGCTAAAAGCAATGAGTCTTTCTGATATGAAAACAAACTATCTAAGATTTTTTCAATTTTTCTCTTAAATAGATGTGCACTTAGAATTAGAAGAGCGACTAGCGAAATTCATGAGGACAGAGGAAGCTATTATATACTCATATGGATTTGCAACAATTGCCAGTGCTATTCCTGCATATTCGAAAAGAGGGGACATTGTGTTTGTGTAAGTGTTGTTTTCTGTTTGGGAAATTCCAGATTGAAGAGTTTTCCTTTAAGTTTTTCTTTTTCATTGTTGTTAACCGTATTAAGTTAACCATTTAGAAAATAATGCGGGTTTTGATCAAGGTGGTTTTGTTGTACGAAGGTCAACTATCTTTTCTTTGCCAAATACTCCAAATCAAATCAGGTACTGTTTTTTATCGTGGAAGAGCAGACTTCGGCACTCAGCTGAAAAAAACCCAACCAAACTTGTGCGTGCAAGAACTAGCAGAAGTTTAATACCTACTTTCCTTCTTAAGAAACTGTACAGTCATTTCTCCTGTTTACTGCTGGCTTTTCACCTTTCTTGCGGGACAGTTGTTCCCCTCATGCATATTTGCAACAGATTTGTTGGATGAATATTGTTACATATTAAAGTAACACAAGAACAGCTATGCAGTGTCAAACGAAGGGTTCTGTAAACCCGGTATCTGGTCCCTGAGAGTAGCTGGTTATCATTTGTCTAGGGAAGAGTAAAAAACCAGGAGAAACAATGTAAGAATACTCAAAACTTTCTAGGCCAAAGAAGACAGTTTGAATTTAGTAGTAGTTGATGGATATTTCGTAAGCCTTCCTATTCTTTTAGTACCTTGTAAATCTTTAATATCCACAATGCTTCTATGACATGTAATTTCACAGTTTAGTTTGAACATTTTATGAAAAAATATGAAGAAATACCTGTTTTGAATGTAAGACCTTCTAATTTCAATTGATGCATTTGATTTTCAGTCAGTGAACTGATGCATCTTCTCCATGGGGGATGTGAGCGAGTGGCTCTATGGGGCTTAGCTGCCTGCTCGGGTTAAGCCACACTTATACTTTTGTATTTATCTGCCAAAATCTTTCTTCAGTGCTCTCTTTTCCAAGTGTAAGGCTTGCAGCCTATGTGTCGTCTTTTGCAGAAGTTCTTTCACAACTTTAATCGCATTTTTCAGTCATCTTTGAATATTTTCTGGATCAGCTTTTTTTGAGATGGACACTATTCAGGATGCCAGTGTATCCTGGATTCAGCTATCTTGTAGTGTTTCAGCTTCTCACTGAAAAAAGATCTCACCGTATTTAAAAGCAACTTGGTTGAAATTACTGCAATTAGCATGTGCAGAAGGTTTGATTTAGTTGCCACTTTTAAAAGATTGCTTGACTTAAGCAGCTGTGAAATTGCATACCCCATCATGTTCAGAGATTTGCTTTTCCAATGCTTAAAAATAGTGGATAGTTCTTTGAACACTGAGATAGTAATTCCCAAAGGATATTCTAAAAGCAGGTTTTGAATACTTGGAGGACCACTGTAATTGTTACAGGCACATCTTTGCGCCTTTTTCCTAAGACCCAGAGCAAATGGAGTGAGAGGTTTCTGGGATGATTACCATGGTATTGTATCCAGTCCATGGAATGCTGTGCTCAAATAAACTGCTGTCAAATACAAACAAAAGGACTGGTGTACACTTCAAGAAAAAAACCTGTTAGATTGCTTTTAGTGGCTATAGTGCATAGGAAAGCTGTGAAGCTTTGGAAATGAGTTTTCAAAACGCAAATAAAATATATGCTGCTTTAATAAAACTGGTTTTAACTACACCTAAGCACAGATATCTGCTCAAAGGCAGGACGGTCCTAACAGCCAGCTTTCTTTGCACTCGGTTTAACAATTACTCAAACTTATACGGGCTTGCTGTATTTACAGAGATGAAGCTGCCTGCTTTGCTATTCAGAAGGGATTACAAGCATCTCGTAGTAACATCAAGTTATTTAAGCATAATGATATGGCTGACCTTGAACGACTATTGAAAGAACAAGAGACTGAAGATCAAAAGGTACGATTCCTTTGAAGAAATATTTGTACTCTTTTGTGCCACCTCCTCCACTTTTTTTACTGGGTTGTTTAGTTGAATGGATGCAATGCTTATAGGCAGTTATTTGGTTTTGGTAAATCTCTATTGAGTAGTTAATGTTGCTTATGTAATTAAGAGTGATTTTTTTTAAAAAAAGTAATATTTGTTTATTTGCATTTGTCTGCGTAACCACTGGAAGCAAGTTCACAGGCATTGGTAGTGGGGCAATATCTTTATGGGCAGATGACTGAAGCATAAGATTATTTTATTTTTTTAAAATACTATTACAGAGCTTTTTTTTGGTCTTTTAGAAATCTGTATAACTGCATTTACCTAATAAATCCTGCAAGTTAATTATCAGTTTGAATGCCACACCATAAAATCAACACAAAAGCAGCTAGTCCTAACCCTTTAATTTATAGAATCAGCATGATTGTGGGTTTTTTTTTTCCTTTAGCCTCTTCCCCTATCTTGCACTCAACTCTTAAGGTGTTCTTTCTCTTGAAAAATTTGGGTCAATTTGATGGCTTGCGTCTCATTCTGACAGTAATACAAAAAGGAGCTACTAAAATCAGGATCAGCAAGTACAGATAACTTGGTTAAATGAATTTTAAAAGAGTTAGCTGGAAAGCTAACACCATTATGTGCCTTGTTCACAGAATGCTGGAAAGTTACAGACAATTAGAAGAAAGCTGATCTTGTATTAACACTTAGAAAAAGTAAAGTAGATGAACTGCATAATTATAAGCCAATCAGCCTAACATCAGTCTAAATCAGTAATGGATTTGATTAATAGCAAATTTATAGACAATGTACTAGTTAACATATCTTAATGGAAAATACATTTTGTCAGATAATCTTCCATGAGTTTTTAGATGTGGTTGACAGACTAGTGGTACAATTTGTGTAACACATTTGTTTTGTTAGAGCAGAGTGCTTTGATTTAGCTACATGGTTAAAGTTTCTTAATGTAATTAGCTGAATGCAAACATAAAGTTGGTGGCCAAGAGCTTAATACAGACCATATGCGTATAAATAAGACATACTGACTAGGAAGAGGTAGATCTTACCAGTCTAGATTTGGTCCAACTTGTGGAGTAGACTGTGCCTGGTTTTGATGCCTAGCACTCAGAAGAGTCAATTAGACGTTCTCTGAGTCTTTTCACAAGACTGAAAAAGGTAAAAAGCATGACAATACCCTTGATCAGAAGATACTAATAAGGTTTAAAGTAAATACCAGGTGAATGGTATTTTAAAACAACAAAACTCAAATCATACCATTGAATTTTAAACAGAAACCAGTGCAGGATATTCTTATGGCCTATATTGTCCAGACATCAGAGAGATTGTAATTTGAATGTTCCAAATTCTTTTGGATTGTGTTTTATGAAGACACTATTTGTGAAAGGTTTGTGCTGCGTTGAGAATGCTGGTGCACAAACCACTTGTTGAAAAGCCTTCTAAATGCTCAGACTAATGATGAATATAGTAGAGACCAGGATCTGTAGTGTTTGTTCTGTAGATGCATTGCTTGCATTTTATTTATAAAGTTCAGATAGATTTGTTAAGATTTGTTGCAAAAAAAAAGGCATCTTAAATCTTGTGTAAGCATTAAAAGCTTTAAAATAATTACAAAATAAAGAAAACAGTCCAATAAGGCATTTCAACTTTTGTTACAAATCATAAATACTAAGTTTAAACTAAACTAAAAGCTTACTTGAAAAAGAGGCATTTTCTTCCTTCCCTTCCCATTACTATCTTTCCGTATAAAAAAAAATCTTCAGAACTTCACTTTTTGGTAACAATTGATATGAACTGAAAACATATCTTTCTCTGAAGAATCCTCGCAAGGCCCGTGTAACTCGAAGGTTTATTGTAGTGGAAGGATTGTATATGAACACCGGAGACGTTTGTCCTCTTCCAGAATTGGTAAGTGTTTTCAGTTTGCCTTTTAAACTCTGTGTATGAAAATGTGGCCAATGAAAAGCTCTGCACACAGGTTTTTTGTTTACCTTCTTGCTTTCTCAAATGTTCATGAAATGGTGATCCCAAATCTTGTATTGTTTTGAAACTTCTGATCAGGATTAGGATTCTGAAGCTATATGTAATGAGACTTGCAAATGAATATCTGGTTATGGTCTCAGTTTTTAACCTGTAAAATATACTGTATTTTCAGATATGCTGTATAATACTAAATAGTTAAACTAAGGTATATCTAAAAAAATAAATAATGACGTTTCAAAGAAATCCTACACAGCTGTCACAAACAGTGACTTCAAGGAAAACATTTGTTGTTCAGCATAGATTGGCTTCATGTGCAGACAGTATTCTAGTAGATAATGGAAGAAATGCTGTGAAAAAAGTATCTTGAAGGTACTTGATAGCCTATTTTAAAAAAAACCATTTTTTTTGTACGTGGACATTTATGAAATTTACTGTAGTCTTATGTTGTGGAAGAACTTTGAAGGCTTTTAAAATGTCTTAATGACAGAACACAACTCTAGAGCTGACATTTTAGCAGTATTCAGTACACTGTCTTTACCTTACCTCCCCCACCCATTTTTTTTCCAAATTCTGATGGGCTTGACTTGTATTTTATTTCATTTGCTCTGGTTTAGATAAAACTGAAGTATAAATACAAAGTTAGAATATTTTTGGAGGAGAGTCTTTCCTTTGGAGTCCTTGGAGAACATGGAAGAGGAATTACTGAACACTTTGGAATAAATGTAAGTGCCTTTTTGTGAGTGTTACTGTGAACAAGAGACTTGCACAGAAGCAAATTGCACAGTTGTTTTCTCATATCTGTGTCATTGACAATGTTTAGTACTGTATGGTAGAAATTTAAACATATTATTCTTTATCAGACTTAAAGCATTCAGGTCTTGGCACTTTTCTTTCACATGTGTACTTGAAATAATTTTACTTATCTTTAGTGCGTAAGATAACAAAAGAATTTTTACAATGCATAATTTTATTCTTTTTTTGGACACTCAGTGAGATGATGATTGCAGTATTTTCCAGCCACATATACTTAAAAGTGTCACTGCTTACACAGAATTATTTGGGGGCTAGGGGTAAATCAGAAAAATCTCTGTGTATAGCCAGCTTACTTTGTTCTGTTGCCTTTTACTCCAGTGGAGAAATGTAGGATAAAGCTTTTGATAGTCCTTTCAGTGATGTTGTCTTACTACTTTACCAGCAGATTAACCCAAACTATTTTTCCAAGAGTCTACCTTTTGTGGTGTTTATTCAGCTGAGAAGTACTTTGGAAACCAAAACAGTGTCCTTGCAGTTGTTTGCTGCCATGGCACCTGAGCTAGGGAAGGAAGAAGTGCTCTTTTGGTTGCCAGTGTCTTAGTGTGGGGCATCTCTCACTACATTCTGGTGGTGTCTTGAGTTCAGCTTGGAAGTGAAATATCAAATTCTGAGAATTCATTCTGTCTTCTCCTATCTCCTATTGTTTTCTCTTTAGCTGTCTTAATAGCAAATGTGGAAAGGAGAAAATGAATGTTAAACAGCTTTAGAAAAGGAAACAAACAGTGCTACTGTGATGCTTGCCAAGTACCATCTGATTAATTTGCTTCTATGATAAATTCACTTAAAAACATAATCTTTCAGTTTTGTCTGCTCAGAATGGGAATGTGTAGCAGTAGTGGTCGGTGTGCGTTACAGAGCCTGCCGAAATATATGTTTGCAACTAATAAGTGAAATGAGAGTTGTGTCTCTAAGGTTCAAACTCTGATTTAACTAGGCTTATGCTCAATTTTAATCACATTCTAACTCCTGGTGACTGCAGTGGGACTACTTACATTCTTAAAGGACACTGTCAGACTGAGTGCTTTGCGGAATTGTTACCAATATCTATATAATTTGTTTTTTCTGTTTGTTCTTCACATTGCAATGCCTAGAAAAGAGTGATCATCTGTAAAGTACCTACAGATCCATAAATGTCAATTTCTGAAGTCCTTTTGTATTGCTTAAAATTGCTATTTCAATTGTAGCTTCATTTTATTATGTGTGAGTTTGCTGGATTTTATCTAGTATTCATGATAATATGAAACAAGATACATCTTTAATAGATTTATTTTATAAATAGTTGTGATGTAATCAAAAGCATCTCTTAATAACTTGTTAATTTAACTGGCAGATTGATGATATAGATCTTATTAGTGCAAACATGGAAAATTCCCTGGCTTCTATTGGAGGATTTTGCTGTGGAAGATCTTTTATTATTGACCATCAGGTAAGCCAGGTCTCATTTTTTTTTTATGGTGTGGCAGAATGAGTTACTTAGAAATTAAGAGTTAGCTACTAATATGAATTTGCAAGGAGTGTTATGATATAAATTATTATGTAACATTTGATTCCATGCAGAAACTGTCTGGTTCTATGAAATATTGTAGATGAATTGGAGACCTACTTTTAAATCATTCCATGAACCTGTAAGTGTGGAGTAGAGGTTGTTTAAATGTATGTGAATTAACTTTTATAACATTACTTATGCTGCTACAAACAAAAAAGTGATTTATTTTTTTTTCGCCCCTCTTTTTTTTTTTTTCCTCTCCCCCGCAGCGATTATCTGGTCAAGGCTACTGCTTTTCTGCATCCCTACCTCCTTTGTTAGCTGCTGCTGCTATTGAGGCTCTGAATATTATGGAAGATAATCCAGGTACTTAATTCCGGAAAATCTTATTCTTCAGTCTTTCTTCACCCAAAACTAATAACTCATACTATTCCTTACATTGATTCCTTACCCTTTTACTCTTGTAAGTCCTTTCTCTTTTTCAGCTAATTAATTTTACGTGCATGAATTTTTCTTCATATAGTTTCCCATCCTGCTTTTCTTCTTCTTCAATGTTTCCTCCCCTTTCCTCCTTCCAGCTGAAAATGGGTGAGTTAGTTGAGGCTAAGAGGGACAGAGATGGTTATCACAAAGCAAATAAATTATTATTCTGCTTTATAGACTAGTGATATGCTGCTTCCTTGAAAACAAATTCCTTCAAGACAAATGGAGGAAGGGACGGTTAGAGGGAGACAAATCAGAATATATTTCCTCAGGACTGAACAGACCTATCCTTTCCACTTGCACTACATAATTTTGGTTTTTCTTCTCCCAAGTAAGCATCCAGGCAAGAATCTTGGGAGTGATCATGGTGCAAACACATACAATTTTGGCAGGACCACGTACAGGACATTCAGCTAAAGTTGGCAGGCAGGAGTTTCTGCTCTAGGAGTCAGACAGTTGCCCTTGCTGCTAGAACCTAAGAAAGACTTTTTTTTGCAGGGGATGAAGAGGGTGAAAGGCATAGGAGAAGGACAAAATTGGCCAAATCGGTGTGTGGGGTTTTTTTTTGCCTTCACTAGCAGCAACAGATTGGAGGACATCTGCAGAGTTGCAATATGTAATTTGTCACACATTAAATAAAAACTACTGGGTACCTCATGTCTGGTCATCAGAAGTTAAACAAGAGCAAGAAAAAATTAAGAGTAAGTTATGGGACTGTTAGCTGTAGTGAAGGGCTTTTACCAAGGACGAGAACCAAGGCTTGCAGGTCCAGGAATCAAAGTTTCCTGTTTAAGAATCAGCAGCAGTGAGTTGGTGAAAGAATCAAGGAGCAGTCTGCATGGCTGTAGATATTTTATAGATATAAATAAGTTTGACCTGCCATTTCAATCCTATTACCAAGTGTTTGTGTCATCCTTTCCATATGATCATGAACCACTGCAGCTGGAGTAATGAGATAAAGGGAAGTAATGCATTTTTCAGATCTTAAAAGCCTGTCATTTCCTGGCAGAAATGGGAATCGGGAACATTATGAAGAGTACTGAAGAGACTTAGTACTTCAATAGATATGTATAGCTTAGTTTTCCTTCCAAATGCTTTTTTTTGAAATCTTAGACTTATAGAAATGGAAAGTGGAAACAGGATATCCAAGCCTTTTCCTTTTTCTTTTTCTTTTTTGTCTTTTTTTTTATGTGTGTGTGTGTAGACATTTTTCAGACTCTCCGGGCTAAATGCGAACGAATTCATAAAGCTCTACAGGGGTAAGTGTGTTTTTTGGGGTTTTTTTTTTGGCTGTTGTTCATTTGATCATACCTTTATAATGCCAACTTTAAAGACCTCTCCTTGCCTAAGTCTGTTTCTGGTTTTACAGGTGCTTAGACTGGGATATGTACACTAAAATATGCATGCATTAAAGGAAGAAAGACATCCTTTTCCAGCTGTCTCTGTTATGCTACTAGAAAGAGCCCAAGTTTTTAAAATCCCTTTACAGGTATTGAAATGAGATTATATCTCAATGCTAGTGAGGATGTTAGCAAGCCCTTACACATTTAAGTCTTTAGGAGAGTGTGATAGCTTTCAAGGGTACAAAGTGTTAATAAGCATTTTGAGAACAATGTCCAAGTAAAAGAGTTTGGGGTGTAGCTTAGCAATTGCTCTTTCAGACAGCTCAATGCACCTTGCAATCACCTTTAATACAATACTGTTCTTACATAGAAGACTTGAATGTTAAGTAGCAGTAGAAGATGTCCATCATTAATTATTCTGGAGGCACATAGAAAATTGCTGGAATTTATCTGAAAAATACAGATTCTGTTCAAAATTTCCTAACGCTATCCTTTTTTAAAAGATGACCATACTGCCTAATTGCATTTTTTCCTGACAGGTTTTGATACTAAAAAATACAGAAATTGCTGTGACTATTCAACCACTATTTAATGTACAGAAAAGATATGCTGGCTGGTGCTTTACAATTCATTTTCTTCAACAGTGTTCTGTTACATATTACAGAAATTAATAACATTTGAACACACACAAAATCTATAATGCACAATTGGTTATACTGGCTGATTTTTTGTAGTATTAGTCACGTAGTTATTCAGTGTGAGTTGGTTGTTATTTCAAATAATCAGTTTCCTGCTTAGCTCATGTTTTATGTTAGAACTTTAGCTACATTCAGCTTCTTTGGAATAATCCTACCATCAAATAATCCTTGTCTCCTTTGGCTGTATTCTGTTTCAACACAGGTTTAAAATGCATAGGCTTTCAGGTGAAAGATACTCACATGCTTCTATGACTGAAATTAAAATTTTAGAGTAACCTGAATGCTGTTAGTGTCTCTTCTTTGCTAGTAATAGAATGTTATGATTGAGCAAAAATGAGAGTAATTGTAATATTCTTCACTACCTGTCATTATTAGGTGATAATTATAAATATATTTAAAATACAGGGGGGAAAAAAAGTAAGCAAAAATTGTGAACTTGTTAATATTCACTGCAAAACAGAAACGAGTAAGTCATGTCTGGTACTTTTCTATCCTTTGACTGATTCTACTTTTTCACTTAAATTCAGGGATCAGTATAGTCACAAATCAACAAGTAGGCAAAATGCCTGAGTGTCTGTAATGGGACTTCTGTATTTTTGCCCTGTGGAAAACAGTGTGGTAATATAGAGGTCCAAAAAAATTGCAAAGGAAATAGTTCTTCTATGTCATACTGGGAAAGAACTTGAAAGATTTAACACCACCAGGGAATTAGGCAGCCCTGTAGCAGGAAAACTACCCTAACAATTGCATAAAACGTTATCAGAGAGAAAATTTGAACCAATATTTCCAGGGTTCAGTGTGTTTTTCTTTTTTTTAATTAATAACCACACTAGAAAAAACATGTGGTGGTTTGAAGAGGTGGCAAAGTTTTCAGAAGACTCTCTCTCTTTTTTTAATGCTGTGATGTTAAATGCACTGATCTTCCCTGCCTGACTTTGGCTGCTGCTTGACTCCAGTTCTTTATGGTGCTCTCACTATGGTAGAGTGGAACTAACTGTTGGTTTAAAAGAGAGCGTAAAATGGTGGTAGAACTGTACACAAGGAAAGTGGGAAAGAATACACAGCTTTTCTCCTTTCTCACAATAGAAAAAATAAAGTGAAAAAAAAAAGGAAATCTTTCTTTAGCCAAAGTGTAACTAACACATGAAATTTAAGACTTGATATGTAAGGACCAGTGCATGATTAGTGTTCCAAAAATGTTGGTCTTAATATAGAATCATAGAATGGTCTAGGTTGGAAGGGACCTTTAAGATCACCTAGTCCAGCCGTCAACCTAATGCTGCCAACACAACTACTAAACTGCATCTAAGCACCACGTCTACCTGTCTTTTAAATACCT
The DNA here is from genome assembly GCA_017639485.1 of Pluvialis apricaria. Taxonomy (NCBI): domain Eukaryota; kingdom Metazoa; phylum Chordata; class Aves; order Charadriiformes; family Charadriidae; genus Pluvialis; species Pluvialis apricaria. Next base: position 50,651,831 of record CM030044.1, on the reverse strand, counting down.
CCGGGGATGGTGATTCCTTCAATTCCCTGGGCAGCCTCTTCCAATGCTTGACAATGCTTTCTGTGAAGAAATTTTTCCTAATATTCAATCTAAACCTCCCCTGGCATAACGTGAGGCCACTTCTTGTTCTGTCGCTTGTTGCTTGGGAGAAAAGACCTACCCCCAGCTGTCTACAACTTTCTTTCAGGTAGTGGTAGAAAGTGATAAGGTCTCCCCTGAGCCTCCTTTTCTCCAGGCTAAACAACCCCAGTTCCCCCAGCTGCTCCTCATAAGACTTGTTCTCCAGACCCCTCACCAGCTTCATTGCCCTTCCCTAGACCAACTCCAGAATCTCAATGTCTTTCTTGTAGTGAGGGACCCAAAACTGAATATTATATTCAAGGAGCGGCTTCACCAGTGCTGACTACGGTGGGACGATCACTTTCTTATTCCTGCTCACCACACTATTATTGATACAGGCCAGAATGCTGTTGGCCACCTTGGCCACCTGGGTACACTGCTGGCTCGTATTCAGCCAGCTGTCTACCAATACCCGCAGATCCTTTTCTGCCAGACAGCTTTTCAGCCACTCTTCCCCAAGTCTGTAGGTTCATGTGGGGTTGTGGTGACCCAACTGCAGGACCTGGCGCTTGGCCTTGCTGAATCTTATACCCTTGGCCTCAGCCTATAAATCCAGCCTGTCCCCTGTAGCACCTTCCTGCCCTCAAGGAGGTCAACACTGCCACCTATCTTGGTGTCATCTGCAAACTTACTGAGGGTGCAGTCAATCCCCTTGTCTAGATCATTGATAAGGATATTAAAGAGAACTGCCACCAGTACCAAGCCCTGGGGAACACCACTTGTGACCAGCCACCAACTGGATTTAACTCCACCACCGCTCTTTGGACCTGGCCCTCCAGCCAATTCTTTACCGAGCGAAGAGTACACCCATCCAAGCTATGAGCAGCCAGTTTCTCCAGCAGAATGCTGTGGGAAACAGTGTCAAAGGCTTTACTAAAGTCTGGGTAAACAACATCCACAGACTTTCCCTCATCCACTAAGCAGGTCACTTTGTCATAGAAGGAGATGAGGTTAGTCAAGCAGGACCTGCCTTTCCTGAACCCATGCTGGCTGGCCCTGATGACCCAGTTGTCCTGCATGTGCCGCGTAATGGCATCCAGGATGATCTGCTCCATAACCTGTAGCCTATGGTGGGGGAAGAAACCGTAGTGTTGTAAGCTAGAGGAATGACTGGTGTTTATTCCTGTTCTGGGTACAAGCCAAGTGCCAGTTAGGGGAAGAAATGGAAGAATTCTTCTGAATCCTGCATAGAACTACTTTCTTGTTGTCTATGGCAGTTTATAAAGCATACAAAAATACAGTAAGAGATGGGATGACTAACAAAAATCAGGATATTGTTAATTTTCTTAACAATCTTCGATTAAGTAGATTTCTGTCGTATTTAAAAATGTATAGTGTCTTAGTAAGTAGAAATGAAAAACCTCTGTTGCAGGGAAACAGGATGGACAAGACAGAATTTTCTGTGTTTTTTTTTTAAAAAAAGCATGACAGTAGTAGGCAGTATCCCTTAAATAGTTTGTTACTTATTGCTTATCCTACCCCTGGCTGAGAATTTTTCAATAAAGCAAGTTTTCACTGGGGAAAGGCAGACTTATTTTTAGATGTTTTCCCTTCCAGAGAAACGTGACATTTTTTCAATGAGATCTCATTCTAGTTTTCTGTTAGCAAAACTGACAGAAATGTTTATGGAGTTCAGGGCAGCCCAGCTACACAGTTCCCTATCCCCAAGAGCATGGTCCTGCCACTCAGTTCTGGCCCAGCTTTGTATGTTGGGTGCAAACAGCTATGAGGAGAGAGCTCCCCGAGGCTACATCTGTACTGGTATGTTAACATCAGGAAGCATCCCTGGGCACTGGATCTTGATTGTCTACTCTGTCAAATTGTTGGGGTGATCTGTGGCATGGTTTTGGCTGAGGCCAAGCAGTGCTCTTTGAAAGGACTCCTGGATACAGTTCGAGAGTTGGTGTGAGGCAGGACCTCTTCCCAGTAGTCGGTTTGGATGTGGCCACCCTGACATGGAGACTCAGATTTTAAAGGTGACTCATTCCGTACCCATTCACCACAGGGCTAGGAAACAGTCCAAGGCATATTTAATTTACTAATATACAACTAGCCTTAAAAGGAGTGTTGGAGTTCAGGAGGCTAGTTTTGTTCCTTCATTACTTCAAAATCAGATCTTTCAGACCTCTCCTTTTTTTGTGTGGAAGTTGTACATTTTTGTTTAAAAATGAAACTTTCCCAGCATTTCTTAAGAAAGCAAATTCTGATTTCAGGAAAGTTACAATGTGCAGGCATTGGATTCTCAAATACTTGTTGGATCTTGATTTGGCAGAGGCTCAGAAAAAACATAGTTAATACTTTACATTAAAGTTAAAGTATTGCCTTCAGAAGGCCTCATGTTAAATGCTTGGGTTTCTTCAAATAATTGGGTAACATGAATTGTGTAGTTCAGTTTACTATGGCTATGACTGACAGAAAAAGTTTTAAGATTAAAATTGTTTGAAACTTATAAGCAGCCTCTATGAGCAAGCGTATAGCAAATACAAAACGTGTTGTTCAGGCAAAGACTTAGTTTGAATGGAAGTGATACAAAGCTTGCTTCCTGCTTATCTTTTCTCATTTACTCTTTGGAGGGGGGACAGTTCGTGATTATCTATTTCAATTAAAGAATTATGTCTATTTTATAAGTAGAAGCTACTATTGCATCTCTCTAAACAAAACCTAATTGTTTTAGTAGCTTGTCTTAAACTCTGTGCTCTAGCAAATAGATTTAAATTACAGTGAAACTTTGACTTCTACTCACATCTCCCTACTTGTAAACTCCACTTCAGAGAAGTCAGGTCACTCCTAGGGAACATAAGTAAGAACAGATATGTTATGCAGCTATACTGTGTATTGTTTTTCTGCCTTGTAGCTGAACCTTGGACTGCTTTTCTTTGTCCTTTATGTTACCAAATGTTGTAGCCCTGATCCATAGGTATGTTTGCAGTAGTGAAACAAATGCAGTGTGTGTGCTTGTGTATTAACGAACTTGCCTGTGTTTGGTTAGATTGAAAGTGTAGGTGAATGACACCAGAATGTTTGCAGCGTTGTGGCTGAAGAATATCAGTTTGATTTGTCTTTCTGGAATGGACAGTGAATTGAAATAGCATTGTAGAAATAATGCAAGATGCTTTCCATGCTAGAGTATAATTTTATTTTATCAAGTTTGTAATTGATTCAGTATGTTTGTAGGCTTCGTTCTCTCTCCTATAGGCTCCAGTTCTGGTGTTTATGGATTCAACGTCTCTCTGCTCTGACTGGGTCTTGAACTTTTTGTAAAAATATACAACTTATTTGAAAACAAGGGTATAAACTTACAATGGTTCTCATGGGGGACTTCAACCACCCTGGTATTTGCTGGAAAGGCAACACAGCCAGGCACGCACAGTCCAGGAGGTTTCTGCAGAGCATTCATGATAACTTTTTGACACAGGTGGTGGAGGAACCAACGATGAGAGGTGTGCCGCTGGACCTTGTGCTGACAAACAAAGAAGGACTAGTTGGGGCTGTGAAGGCTGGGAGTAGCCTTGGCTGCAGTGACCATGAGACAGTGGAGTTCAGGATCCTGCATGGAAGAAGCAGGGCAAAAAGTAGAATTACAATCCTGGACTTCAGGAGAGCTAACTTTGGCCTCTTCAAAGACCTACTTGGAGAAATGCCATAAGCTAAGGCTGTAGAAGGAAGGGGGCTCCAAGAGAGCTGGTTAATATTCAAGCACCACTTCCTCTAAGCTCAAGATCAGTGCATCCCTAGGAGTAAGAAATCAGGCAAAGGAGGCAGGAAACCTGCATGGATGAGCAAGGAGCTTCTGGAAAAACTGAAATGGAAGAACAACATTTACAGAATGTGGAAAAAGGGACTGGCCACTTTGGAGGAATACAGGAACATTGTCGGGGTATGCAGGGATGAAACAAGAGAGGCTAAGGCCCACTTGGAACGAAACTTCGCAAGGGATGTCAAGGACAATAGGAAGGACAACTTCGAGCACATCAGTAGTAAAAGGAAGACTAGGGAAAATGTGGGCTTGCTACTGAATGAGGTAGATGCCCTGGTGACGGAGGATGCAGAGAAGGTGGAGTTACTGAATGCTTTCTTTGCTTCAGCCTTCACTGCTAGGGCCAGCCCTCGGGAATCCCAGACCTGGGACATAAGAGGGAGAGCCTGGAGAAAGGAAGACTCTCCCTTGATGGAGGAGGATCGGGTTAGAGATCATTTAGGCAAACTTGACACCCACAAACCCATGGACCCTGATGGGATGCACCCATGAGTGCTGACAGATGCGGAGCTGGCAGATGTTATTGCAAAGCCAATCTCCATTATCTTTGAAAGGTCATGGAGAAGAGAAGAGGTGCCTGAGGACTGGAGGAAAGCTAATGTCATGCCAATCTTCAAAAAAGGCGAGAAGGAAGACCGAGGAAACTACAGGCCAGTCAGCCTCAGCTCCATCCCTGGAAAGGTGATGGAACAGCTCATCCTGGATGTCATCTCTAAGCATGTAGAGGAAGAGAAGGTTATCACCAAGACCTGAACAGGCTAGAGAATTGGGCAGAGAGGAACCTAATGAAGTTCAACAAGGGCAAGGGTAGGGTTCTGCACCTGGGGAGGAACAACCCTATGCACCAGTACAGGTGAGGGGTTGACCTGCTGGAAAGCAGCTCTGCACAGAGGGACCTGGGAGTCCTGGTGGACAAGTTGAACATGAGCCAGCAATGTGCCCTGGTGGCCAAGAAGGCCAATGGCATCCTGGGGTGCATTAAAGAGAGCATGGCCAGCAGGTCGAGGGAGGTCATCCTCCCCCTCTACTCTGCCTTGATGAAGCCACATCTGGAGTACTGTGTCCAGTTCTGGGCTCCTCAGGTGAAGAAGGACACGGAACTACTGGAGAGAGTCCAGCAAAGGGCTACAAAGATGATCAAGGGAACGGAGCACCTCTTGTATGAAGAAAGGCTGAGAAACCTGGGTCTGTTTAGCCTCGAGAAGAGAAGACTGAGAGGGGATCTCATCAATGCCTATAAATATCTAAAGGGTGGGTGTCAAGAGGATGGGGCCAGACTCTTTTCAGTGGTGCCCAGCGACAGGACAGGAGGCAACAAGCACAAACTGGAATACAGGAAATTCTATCTGAACATGAGGAAAAACTTCTTTACTTTGAGGGTACACTGGAACAGGCTGCCCAGAGAGATTGTGGAGTCTCCTTCCCTCTGGGCACGTTCAAAACCCACCTGGATAAGTTTCTGTCCAGCCTGCTCTAGGTGAACCTGGTTTGGCAGGGGGTTGGGCTAGTTGATTTCCGAAGGTGCCTTCGAACCATTCTGTGATTCTGTAATGTGTGTGAAGCAAGCTCATCAAAGTCAGGAAATCAAATTTACAGCTAATGGTAGACATGCGTTTGTGGGACCTGTTCATTTTGGAGACCAGAGGTCTTGCTTGGTTATTGGATACAGTTTTTGGAGGGAAGTGACTGAGTTCCGAATATGATGATATGATGTGTCAGGACAGTGACAATCAAATGTCAATCATTCAATCGAATTCTAGGAACCTGATTAACAACTGTCTCTGTGTACAGATGTGGGAGCAATTCTAGTAATATAATTAGTTTTAGAGGAGTGTCTGACTAAGTGGCAGTTGATATTGTAAAGATTTTGTACAGGAAATAATTCAGAATCGGAAGTCTTGCCAAAAAAATAACCTTGTTTCTTCTTATCATGTAAGTAGATAAAAAGATTTATTATTATTTATTTTCTTAATATAGAGTCCAAAGACTTGACCCGGCTAGCTGTGTTTTTATCAGCAACATACATGCCTAACACTAACATTTCTCCTACATCTTCGTAAGGATCCTGTCAAAATTTCTGAATTGTTATCCTTTTTGCAAAAGAAGGAGTCACTATTGCTACACAAACTTGCTGAAACTACATTTAGTAAACTCCTTCCTAAGATGATGTTAATTTCATAAGTTTTGTTACCTTTACCTACTGCAAGTTGAAATGCGCCTATGTTTTGTCAGTATTAGTAAAATGAAATATCCCTCTCTTCTCACTTGCCACCTAGAAAGGGGAAACACTCTCTAGTACTTTAACATGTGTGTTCAAGTAGGATGTGCATTAAAGGCGTTTTATTTGTTTTAGGATTTCTGGCTTAAAAGTGGTGGGAGAATCTTTTTCTCCAGCATTGCACCTACAGTTGGAAGAGAGCTGTGGATCTCGAGAAAATGATGTGACATTACTCAAGAGAGTTGTGGATTATGTAAGTGTGCCCATAGCAATTAAAATATATCATTGCTTTTGGATGTGAATAATGGATGAAGTGCATGCGAATAGAGAGGCTTGTTGGGTAGTTTGTTGGAATGTGTTGCAGGAATGCTGCAAGAAGCTGAGTTTCTTTGCTGACTGTAGGGATATATTAAAGACCATCTTCTAACCATTTCTTGCTGCACATGTAGCACTGGATAAAAATATATATTAGGCCTTTTACTTCAGAAAATAATTATTTCCTGTTATGTACTTTAAAACTCAAGTTAAATTTTCATATAAAACTGTAGCTTAGAAAACTTTATGATGTTCATAAGAATAAAGGCTATTGTTTGAACAGAGTTCTGGTAGTGTGTTTTAACCATTTGAGGTCGAGCTTTCTGTAATTTTGCTTGTTTGAGTCCATGAACTTGCTTTTTTGTGCGAATAATCTCACCTTTTGTATGTAGTATTTTTTCCATCTTCAGTACACGTTGGTTCTCTTTCTCCCACATGAAGGAGGTGAAAGTTGATGAGGAAGTTTTATATTTCAGGTGGCAGGTAAACAAAACTGCACAACAAAAAGAAACTCTGAATTTGATTTCCTTGAAAATATGCTTAAATATGATTTAATAGCCTGCTTAATACAGCATTTTTGTCTGATTACTTGGAGATGAACGCTAAAGAAGCTACACCCTAACCTGTTTTATGTGTTTATGCTGTATTAAAATTAGAGATGGTTTTGCATAGCCTTCAAAACCTCCATTTGGGAAAGAACTTAGAGTTATCCTGACACCAAACTTAAAAGTTAGTTATATGTATTTGGTGTTAAACAGGATATGCTACCAGAAGTTCCCAGATTAACAACTGCTGTATTTTTTTTATTTGTAGTGCATGAATAGTGGTATTGCATTAACTCAGGCCCGCTATCTGGAGAAAGAAGAAAAGTGTCTTCCTCCACCCAGGTTAGTAGAAAGTCAATATGTTATTTCATTTTATTGGATAATATGAATATCTGTCTCTTTTCATACAATGATGGGGTTTTGTTCAGTAGACTGGATTGAATTGGTCCTGTAAAAAATGGGAAAGGCTCCATTTTGAGGTGTATTTTCAGTGACTGTTACAGGATGCTAGTACCCTGAAATAACTGTACCAAAACTACCTGAATCTCGGTGGTCGGCATGTGGCCTGTTACCGGCACATTTCCATGACCTGCACATCTGCAGGTGAAGAAGGTAACAATCAAATGTCTGTGCTGTGTATGGGGGGAAAAACAGTAGTCTGGCCATTTCTGTTTAGTCATATGTCTTGTTACTGTTTGAATTTTAATTCATAATTATTTCCCTAGAGATAGTGATCTTAATGTGTTAAAATTAGGACAAGAAAAGTCTGTAAGCTGAAGGCAAGGAGTAAAGTTTACTGTGTATGTTCTGGTTTTCTTTTTCTAGTATTCGAGTAGTGATAACAGTGGAACAAACAGAACAAGAACTGGACAAAGCTGCATCACTTCTTAAGGAAGCTGCACAGTCTGTATTGAATTAGACTGCTGTTTTGGATTATTCTTTCCCCAAATTATCAGGATAGGTGTTTAACACTGTATAGTGACTTCACTTCAGATTTTCAGGTTCTTCCACTGATGGCATTTAAACCTGACTGAATAACAAGATTGTTCCAGAACGGCACAGATGCGGTGAGGGGAAGAATGCTGAATTTTGGAACTGGTGAATGACACAGTGTACTTGCAATTCAAACTCTACCATTTACTACTATTCCTTAAAGTAGGATATCACTGTTGCATACAGGACTCTTTCATAAATTGCATCTTAAAAAGTTTTACATTTATTTCTTCAAACCCTTAAACGTTTTCAAAAATGTATAGAAACATTCAGTTTTCCCCCAAAACACCTAAAATGTATCACTTTCTCTGCATATTCTCAGGAGTTAGGAAATATTTCAAGAAAATACTCCACGCTTCGCCCAAATGAAGATAGGCTGTTCATAATACTGCCAAAAGGGAGAAAATAACACATTAAGAGATAATTTTGTGCTATATTACGTAATTTATTCTTGAATTATAGGAGGAACTTCAATTATTTTTTGTTTATATCTTTCTCTAACCATTTTTGGAAGCCAGTATTTAAGAATGCCTGGCCAGAGAATTCCATCATCTAAATGGTAAATTCATATTAAGTATTATTTGCTTCCTGCATTTCTTATGTAATTATGTGCATGTTTGATTATTATGGGTGAGGGTTTTCATATTATTAACTTTAAAACATCTAGGCTGAAACCTCTGAATTGTGAAACTGGTGTAATTATATTATAGTATGTTCAGTCGGGGAGCTTTGCACCAGTCTTGAAGAGGAGTCATGAGCAAAATGAAGAATGACCCAAGGTTTTGAAACAGCAGCAAAATACTAGCTTAGTCAAACTACTTTGAAGCACTAAAATGGTGTGTGCTAAGTTTTATCTCTAAACAGCTAAACCTTAGAGGGGAAGACTCACAGATAGCTAATAAGAGTGTAGATGGTACAAATACTACTGAAATACAACTCAGTACATGCACATAAACCCTCCACGTAATCGGCTGGTAATATTTGGATGTTATGCTGTCAGGATTTTCAGTAAGTACAGATGGACGTTACACAGGTGGACACACTACACCAATCATAGGAAACTGCTAAGGAGGGATGACAGTAAGCTGTACCTTTCTATAAAATAAGAACTGTAGCTATGTATTTCAGGATTTTGCTTTAAGAATCCCCATTTAAAAATTTTGTATTCTGACTGATCTGTATTCTGGGTTATTTTGTACTTATGTGCCTTTTTGGTTGCTGCTACAAAGACTATAGAACTATTTTTGAGAAACATCATTGTTTAAATAAAAAGTTAATCATGTTTGATTCAGATTTTTATTTTTATTTATCATATAATTAGATTTTGTAGCATGATCAGCCATATTTTGTTGAATATTCTGCATCAGATGAGCATAGTCTATGTTGCCTCCTTCAGTTCATAGTGACTGTCTCTGCGCTGGCTTTCAAAACTTCTCACCTGTGTACATTTCAGATAAACCACCCAGACTTGTGTTGGGGCACATTTGTGATTGTTGCTTGATTATTTGAAATAGTCAAATCATCATCTGCGCAATGTAGAGAAACCTTCATCCCAATGTGAAAGGGTATTCCTATTTCACCGACATTTATGTTTTTCTCTGTTAACTGTGAGTAAAAGCCTGTGAGAAGCCAACAATTTAAAAGAGCAATAATGTGGGGAAGGAAGCCAATCTCCATTTTACAGACTGGAACACAAGTGCAGAATAATCAACCTTCTCAAGACCCTCAGAGATTGCAAGAAATGGAAATTAAAACTTACCACTATACTTTGAGCTTGTGAGCCATTTTTGGTTTGATAATTGAAGTCTGACTGTTAAAGTAAACTCAAGCCTTTGATTTATAAGCTGGGAACGAATGAGGTACTTGGATTCCAGTGCAGCATAATAAATGATTTTGGAGTTCAAGGTAAATCTGTGAAGTTAAGCAAATCATCAATTAGCATTGAAATACTAGGTTGCAGAATCTATATTCACTTTTTGCATTTTGTTTTAGGTTGTCTGCAAATGGGAAGAATTTTTTTGTTGCACTTTTGAGAACTAGCAACAATCTTTAGATACATGGGTTTATTTTGTTGGTTTTAGTTTTGTTTTTTGCTTTAAAATGAAATGATAACACCTAAACTGGCAGGAAACAGAGTGGAATTTCTGGCAATTTCGAAGCTGTGACTAAGTGGTTCTAATGAAACAAAAGTTCAGGTATGTTGCTGAGAGATACTATCATCTGATTCATTTGGCAAACACATACCCAGTGTTAAAACATTGGTAAAACTGCCTTTGTCCATTCTCGTTGTTTATAAGTGTATTGAAAAGCATTTAGATCACAGTAAAGTGAACGCCTTAAGGTTGATAGCAGTTGAAATACTGTTATAATGTGTGTTTTACTGACAGGTTATATACATGGTCTCTGTGAGGAATTAAGACAGTTATGAGATGTAGCTGGTGGAGAGATATATCCCTGGTCAGTTTAAGCATGTCTGGCCCTTGTTATTTTGGCTTTTTTGATAAATCTCTGACATGGCAAGCAGATGAAGGGAAGGATGGCTCTGGGAAAAAAAAGTTGGTTGGGGTTAGGGAGACAGCAGGTGATTCTAGTTAAACTTTTGACATCAAAAAAAATCAGAAGCCTGCTAAGGTGCCTAAGTTCTCAGTGCTCTAGGCTGATAAATACAGAAACAAGCCTGTTTTAGTTGCTTTGTGGCTATGTTTAGATGAAGCAGGGCTTCTTCATCCATTTCTTCAGATGTGGGAGCTAGGCTGGTGTCTTAGTAAATAAATGGAAAGCTATTCAGCAGGATACTGTGAGGTGAATCAAACACGTAAGGGCCTTATCCCGAACTTCAAAGTTTCTATTGAGAAGAAATATCTGGATTCTTAATTTTAATTCAACCAATTTATGTATTTTGCCTTGCCAAGTAGTTGGAACAGTGTTTCCGCTAAGTGGAAGCATGAGGATAATAAATAGTGATAAAAAATAATTTTATTTCTTTTTTACTGATGATTAGTATCTGGTAGTTGAGAAGGAATGCATTTTAACTGTAATAAGGTGGACATTTATTGAAATTGCCTGGATGAAAGCAATTGTTTGCAATATGTGGGGACTGGGATGGACTGGAAAGAATTTATACTTTGAAGGTATTTTGGCTTGAAGAAGCATGTCTGCATGATATATATATTCTTTTTTTGAACAAAGAGATCTATTTTCCTTGAATATTTAAAAATAATAGATTGTTATTTGTGTAGGTTCATTGTTTTTATAAGAAAACCTACAGATGCCTTTTCTGGTTATTATAGTAGTCATTTTTTGATAGGAAGTGAAATGCATAAGGAGAGTATTAAGAAAGAAAGAGAGGTATGGTGAATAACTGATTTTTTTAAATTTTTTTTTTCCACTTTTGAAATACGATCCCAGTCACTGCACAGAATGGTGTACTGTCTCCTTTTTGTCACCCCATCTGGACTTTATTATTTTAAACAGGGTGGTGGAGTGTTGGCATTCACTGGTCTATGAAGTTGCTACTGCAAAAGTGTCTTGCATCTTAAGATGACTTGAGAAATGTACATGAGCTGTAAATGCTGCTTAAACAGAGGTAATATTTACAACTAACACAAAGCATTTGTACATTAAACTGTTTCAGTGTCCTAATAAAAAGAAGTTTCTGGATAACATTTCTTGTTGTGTTCTTATCTTCTTTGGTATTTTTCATGCTAACAAGATAATGGACCTACTCTGCCTTGCTGTTGATGGATTTTTCAGATTTTAGTTTCCTGTACAGTGTGTGTGAGGAAAATATGCATAATAAAAGTCACATAAACTAATAAATCAGCTGCACTGCAGATTGCTGGAAGTATCTATCAGGGAAGGACAGTTTTCTACATGACCAATTTTTAATACCTAGCTAACAGATACTTATGGAAAACTGCTGTTGGAAACTAGACACAGGGCCAGATATAGTTTTGCTGTGACTCAGTATAGAATTTCTGATGTATCAACAAACTCTTGAGTACAGATGAAATATGCCTCATCTTTGAAAGACCTTTACAGAAGAAAATACTGCAGTTTTGTCTGCCATATTACATGGATAAGATTACTGAGCTGCATTTTCTAACAGGGAATCCAGTGTTGGCAAAAAACAATAAATATTGGAGTCAGAGGAGGAACTTTGGTAGAATCGGAAATTTATAATCCACTGCTTATTTGATGCATGCCAAAAATAAGAGCTTTTGGGGGCATTACTAACAGAGAGAGACATGATTATCGCACTGTACTCAGTATTTGTCAGACTGCAGTTGGAGCACTGTGTCCAGTTCCAGTCCCTGCAGTTCAAGAAAGTCAAGGACAGACTGGAGAGGGTCTGAAGGAGGGCCACGAAGATGACCAAAGGGCTGGAGAACCTGCCCTGAGAGGAAAGATTGAAGGATTCGGGTCTCTTCTCCCTGGAGAAGGGAAGGGTCAGGCGGGACCTCATTGCAGTTTTCCAGTACTTAAAGGGCATCTGCAAAGAGTGAAGAGGCTCTCTCTTCATAAGGAGCCACATGGAGAAGAGAAGGGGCAATAGATACAGGTTGTACTGGGAAAGGTTTCATCTTGACATAAATATTTTACAGTGAGAAGAACAGTCAGTCACTGGAAGACAACCTTCCAAGGGGTGTGGAGGAGTCCCCATCATAGAAGGTTTTCAAGACATGACTGAACAGGGTGCTGGGTAATCTCATCTAGGCTTACTTTCTCATGAAAGGTTGGACCAGACGATCTTTTGAGGTCCCTTCTAACCTGGGCTGTTCTATGATTCTGTAGTTCTATGATTATAACTCAAGCAGGAAGTGGCAATAATTTTTGACACTTGCACTATTCAAAATTGGGTTTCTTTTGGAGCAAGCCATTTTTTAATAACCAAACAATGTCACAGTAGATGTTGGGGGGAATGCAAGAGAAAGAATTTAAACGCAGTGCATTACAATAAGTACATGTTAGACTGATGTTAAAGAGAGAGGGTAAAAAAGGTGACAACACCAGCACTTCATGATAATCTGAGAGGTGGTTTTGACTTCCTATGGTAATTTTTCAGTGGTTTGGACTTTTTCTGTTCTTTCACTTAACGAGATAATGAAATAGCTGTTCTGTACAGTTAATGGCTGAAAAATCAAATATTAATTTTTGTTTTAACTTTGTCCAGGATAATATTTTTTTTCATAAGCTAGCTTCAGTTGTGCTTATCATGATTGTGCGTAAAGTTTTGCCTTGCTGTCAGTGGTGAATGTGAACTTCAGTTACAGAATCTAAACAGACTGTGATACCCTTACCTTAGTATGCAGTCTTGAGGTTTAGAATCTGGGAGTATTTAAGTAGCCTTTAAAGTAGTTGATATTATGGAATACTCGATGGTAACAAAATTCTTATTTGTGACTGTTCAGATAGAATATTTTATTGATGAAAGACTATAGATCTAATATTGATCCATCCTTAGATTTCCATGGTCAAGCTACACACAAAAACTGCTAGCAAACAGTAATCAGCATTTGTAATAATAAATTTCCTGACTTTTCCATGGATAAGTGAACTATATGAAAGAAGTTAATCTGCATACGATCATGCCTATGGCTTATTTTACTGAAATGTGCTGATGTTCAAACTTTGTTAATAAGCAAATTTTAAATACTTTAATTGCTGATACTTAAATTGCTATGTTGACAATAAGCATTTTAAAATGTTTAAGGATTTTAAAAGATCAGAACTTTTACATAAGTTGCTCTGTTGTTTCTTGAAGCTTTTGCTATTTCCTGCACCTTTGTTTTCCAGTCATCTTCCTGCTTTTTTTTTTCTTTCATTTTCCAGGGTAGCCACCAAAAATAAATGCACTGTTAGTTGCTTAAAAATTACTTAACCCATGAAAAGTGTTTGGTATGCAGTAGACCTTGTTCTAGTGATGATGTCCACATTTCCTAAATGCAGAGGCATGTTGCTGTTGTCTGACTGGTGGGAGGCAAGGGATGTGCAGCAAGTTGCATTAAATTGGGGGTTAAATATAATGGTACAAATGAACTGGGTTTATTAGGTGATGATTCCCGTGAAAATGTAATGACTCAGTTTCAGTCTACTTCCAGTGCTCATCTGTTCTTTGGTGCATAGTACTGGTGAATGCTGTGCAATTTACGATACACACATATTTGAGTGTGCTGGTTTTGGCTGGGATAGAGTTAATTTTCTTCATAGTAGCTAGTGTGGGGCTATGTTTTGGATTTGTGCTGGAAGCAGCTTCCATAATACAGGGACGTTTTAGTTACTGCTGAGCAGTGCTTACACAGAGTCAAGACCTTTTCTTTTACTCACACCACCCTGCCAGTTAGTAGGCTGGGGATGCATAAAAAGTTGGGAGAGGACAAAGCTGGGACAGCTGAGCCCAACTGACCAAAGGGATATCCCATACCATATGATGTCATGCTTAGTATATAAAGCTGGGGTAAGAAGAAGGAAGAGGGAACATTTGGAGTTAACGGTGTTTGTCTTCCCAAGTAACCATTATGCATGATGGAGCCCTGCTTTCCTGGAGATGGCTGAACACCTGCCTGCCGATGGGAAGTGGTGAATGAATTCCTTGTTTTGCTTTGCTTGTGTGCATGGCTTTTGCTTTTCCTATTAAACTGTCTTTATCTCAACCCACAAGTTTTCTCATGTTTATTCTTCCAGTTCTCTCCCCCATCGTGCCGTGGTGGGAGTGAGTGAGCAGCAATGTGGGGCTTAGTTGCCAGCTGGGGTTAAACCACAACACTGAGGTTTGAAGCTTAGTCTGAAATCTGTAGAAACGCATAATGACTTGTGTCAATGATCACCTCTAAGTACAGAAGGCTAGTTTTGCCATTTTAGTAACTTTATACTATTTGAAACCATAGAATTAAGTGTGAGTAAGGTATCACAGCTGCAATATCAGACACAATGGAGTTAAAAGGTCAAAAATGGGAACATCTTTTGAATGCTATGAGGTGAAGACAGCAAGATAGTGATGCTTTTTACAAAGGTGGAATTCGGTAGTATTTGAGGGGCCCTCAGTTTGAACAATGAAACATAAAGTGCTTATTAAAAGTCATAAGATATAAGAATGCAAAGTGCGACAGTGGAGCTGCAATGCAGAACATGGACAGCAGTATCCTAGCTATCATTAGTAATGAGATTAGGTTACAGAAGTTAATTGTCACCAGAATTGTTGCTCACCCATTGTTGGTCCACCCAAGTCTAGGGAGTAACCATGCACGTTGGAGAATGGTGAACTTGGTTCCGAGTACTGGAAGTTGTTGCATGTCAGAAACTGTTTGTGTTTGCATGAAAAAAATAGTGATAGTGACTGGACTTACAGCAAAATTAGATGTAACTGTGAAATCATATGAAACTAGCGAATGAGGTTGAAAATACCCTTTGCAACCTGGGGAAGAGTTCAGTGTGTGGTAACAAAGGGAATTCATTATGTATCCACACATCTTTCTATAAATACATTTGCTGTGCTGCGCTAAGGAAAGAGTTGAAAATGGCTAGGCAAAAAAAAAATCTTAACAGTTTTGAGCAGAACTAAGAGATGGTATCAAATGGCAAGGTTTGAACAACTTTTGGCTACTTCAACCCTTAAAATTAAAAAGAAGTAGAAGTTCAGCATATGCATACTGCTTTGGCCACAGAGATTCTTTGTGCAGCCAGCAGAGCAGAAGAAAGATGTAGTAAGCTAATTCATGGGTGAATGCATTCTTGTCATAGATGGAAAAATGGCAGCAACATTTGCCTTTGGGGTACTTTTCTGTGAAACTGTCGATGCGCAGCATGAAACTTGCACAATGCCCAATCTGTTCAGCATTTGAGTGTCTTATTTGGTGACTGAAGGGACTGACATGGCCCTTGACTTCCAGAAAACAGGATTAGCCTCAGAAGACTCTTAGGCTGCTAGTATACACCTTTGTGTGGTTGTTTATCATCCCTTAAGGTAGTAATGATGGATTTGAGGAGACATGGAGGCAGAGCATCTCGCTGTGGAAGCAGACTCTGTTCTGATTGCTGTGCCTCTCTTCAGTAGAATGTAGCCTAAAAGGCCACTGATGAATCCTGCTATCTTACTCTTCACACACATCACAGTATTGTTTTTGCCAGGCATTAATGGCAAAGAGAGAAGTTTGAAACATCTGTGTTACAGATGACACTGGAACAGCAACTTCTAGACCACTGGATAACTTTAAGTGCTGACGTGTTTATGCAAAGGACCTAGAGGTGAAAGGAGCTTAATTTTCAGGTTTTCTTGGAAGATCCAGGTGTGTGTCCTGTCTTCTCATTATGACTTTTCCTGTGAAATTATCCACTGCCTTGACATTATTAAATAATTCCTGAACTTCATGCAAGAGCAAGCTAGGTTTCTCACATAGCATAGGAGCATCATGCTGTGTTTCACAACAGTCTCAAGATGTATGACCTCCTTATTACTTGCAGTTCTCTGCCTATTTATTTTTTTAAAGTGTTTTCAGTATGGATTTTTTCCAAGAACTATGTGGAACTGTGGGATGTTCCTGAGCAATAATCAAGGAACATAATATAACCATGAAGACAGGCTATGTGAATTCACATAGAAGTACTTAAATTAACAAACTTGTTTTCTTGGCTGCTGAATAATTATGTTGACGATATTTCCCACTTAGAGGCACTCAAAAGTCTAGGCAATATCCTCGGCAGCTAGTATAAATATTTTGGTGTGCCCAGCTAAAATGACTCATTTTCATAAATCCTGTATCTACTTGAAATGTCTCAACTATTCAGAGATGACTGGAATGGAAATATGTTACTACATTGATGTGGTGTTTTGTTATCCTTCCCATATTACAGGTGATTAGGAACAGTGCTCTGCAGCAGACAATGTTTCCTTTGTTAAAGGAAAATATTTCACTGCTTCTGGTAAGTAAAAATAAATAGAAATATATATTTTTTGTATATGAGAGAGAAAATATGCATTTTTTTCTTCACTTGTATCTCAAGTTTTTCTTATACCAGTAAACACATATAATACAAATGATCCCCTATGCAAAAACATGTTTAGTATTGAAGAAAGTGCAGTTAAAACTTCACCTGCCATTAAGAAGCAACTGCTTTCTGAAGACATGCATATTTTGTTTAGGGATCTGCAGAAAGAAGCACATAATCTTGCATGTTATCAACAGCTGAAACTTATTTTGAAGCTCGGCCTCAGTATGTATGTTTGCCAGAGGAATCTTCAGCAATTGATTGCAGAGATCTGTCAGTTCAGTCATATAGGAAAGAGAAAGTTTTAAAGCTAGTAATGAGATCACATGTTGTTGTCTTTGTATTTATGTTCACTTAAAATTACAGAGTTTGTGTTTTAAATTTTGAAAATAAACCAGTCTATTTGACATTAGCTTTTAATTTGTGTTAAAGCTTATTTTAAAGTACTAATAAATACCAAGTTTTTCATTAGCATGGGAGATGCTTAAATCACAATATAAGGGAGCGTTTTGACATTTTTGAAAGAGAGTTTGGCTTTACTGTTCTTTTATGTATGAGTCCATGAAATGCAATAAATGGAAAGCATTTGACTCATACCTGTGTCATTATCTTTAAAATTCAGATCCTGGGCTGCTGTTTCTGTCTGGCATAGGAGTGCTGCTATCCAGAGTTTGCGAAGACTAATGGGATGCTTTGTGGCAGAAGGCAGAAACTATGGTAATTTGCATGGGTTTTTTTATTAGACAGAAACATTTCACTTGTTTCCAGTGTTAGCCAGGTAAACGCCCTGGCATCAGTGCTATAGGGAGCACTTAAATCATGAGGCATCCCAGGCAAGTTTGGTGCACCACATAATGATAATACTAAGAGTATGTAGAATCCCTGCCTCATGGAAGTGAGAGTATTGCTTTCCACCGAAGTCACTGTTTCACTAGCTTTGCGCATTTGTTACTGCTAATACTCGCGCCATAACGGAAGTAAACTGGTGACTTTGTTGTGTGCATAAGTTACTGTTTTTGGTCCATCTGTACACCCTTTTAGCCAGGTGAACCATACATAACCCTAATACTGTAGGATTAGAGCATTTTTGTTGATATGCTGATCCTAATACAGAAACTGTAGCGAAGACCAATTATGTTGAGTATTAATGTTGCTTTTTACCATCAAAATACTAATGTGTCTATTTCTGATTAGGAGATGTGAGCCATCTTGGCCAACTGACCAATGCTGAATCTCTAAAAGTCTACCCAGCATACTTGTTTCCCTTTCCTTGGGTTTTGGACTGTTGCAATTATTTATCAGTCTGAGTTAGAATAGCTTTTCACTCAAGTAAGCAAAACTAGGCTTACTTTTATGAGATTCATCAAAAGCTACTGAGAATCTTGAAGGATATGAGCAAATTGGTGTTGAATATTTTGTTGAATCCTGTTGGTATTAACTGCTGCATTGGTTAGCTTGAGAACTGTAATATGGGAGGCAACTGTAGTATAACAGCTAGATCAAGAAAGCAATCCTTTTACCCTGAGGCAGGTGGTTGTGTTTTTGACCCAATATAGCTTCTTTAATCATTTAGCTACACAGCAGATCTGAGAAGGCTCCAGATGGAGGCTGAACCTACGACCCCCTGACATAAAAACATCTATGATACCAATTACACCATCTGTTGGTCATAAAACCACATTCTCTATCTTTTCTTGGCTCTTGTGTTATACAAAAGCTGAAGGGTGATATTTGGAGCTGTTCTAGTTTATCCATGCAATTTAATGCAGAACACATTTTCACAGAGAGGGAGAACAAAGCACAATAGCACTAAAGTTCAATTTACATTCTCAGTCAGTGAAAACAAAAATGAAAATAAAAGACAGTTGTCTGAGTCATTATTTATACCCAAACTATGACTTCAATTGTAGTTTTTTCCCAGTGCTTGCGATATAAAAAAACCTAAAGAACAACTCCTACCACCACCACCCCAGCTTCTGAGGACCCTGAATTGAAAGATCTGTAACGGTAAAAATGAAATTAGGCAGCATTGAGGTATACACAGATCACATTAGTAGACAATGTGTGCCTAATACTAACTTTTGTACTTAATTAAGGATTTGTGTTTGGTGGTAGTGTTTGGGAATGTACAGTACCTATCTGACCGTGGAGTATTGTTAAGCTGGAGATTCAACCCGTCTGTTGCACTGTCAGAATCCCTCTCAATATGGGTCTTACCTGTCTGAACTCCCTGCTCACGCTCATCAAACTTGCTATTCTGAAATACTTAATAGACTTCAAAATTGGATCTCAATTTTTGTGCTCCTGTGGGTACAGTAGTTATCCCTAGGTCATTGCTGTGGTCAGCAGAAATGACAATGGAATACTGAGGGCTGGGATATAAGGGATGATGTACTGAAACATGAGACATCGTGTATCAGGGATAAAACTGATGGTATAGGCTCATCAAAGCAAGGAAATGGGTGAAAGTGTTTTACTGGCGCAGAATGAATAACTGAGATGAGGTAAGGTTTGCATCTCTCAGGAATATTCTGTTCATATAATAAAAAGTTTCATGGTAGTGTTTGACTAGATTGTAGTTCTAGATAGTAATGACTGTTTATAGAGGCTATATCACTAAATTCAGTGAGTGCTTTTGCACCTATTGTCTTATGGCAAGAACAGTTTGGACACCTTTCTTACCGTATGGTGGTGTGTTGCTCAGTAGTCAAAAAAGACTAGAAAACTGCTGCCACAAATATGTGTGACCTATGCGTTCTGGTACTGCGCCTGATAGTTGGTTCTGTGCTTCATGATCAATTAAGCCCCTACAACATTGCTTTTTAAGAAACCCTGTGCTCTAATACTGCCATTTATCTGTCTAACACAAAAATAAATGCCTGCTATATTATGTAAGTAGTCTAGATATACAGTAGGTAGGGGAAATATTTCTTAAGAGAGAGTGCAAAATTCCCACACCTTGCTGGTCCTTTTGTGCTTTGGAAGCTGGCTTCCTAAGATGAGAATGAAGCACTGAATAAAGCACAGTTGAGTTTACTGTTAATGCATTGTTGTTTTCTTCTTGTTGCTCCATCATTACTTTTTAATAAGCTATCTTTTTCTTTCTTAAAAATAATAAATAATCCATAGAAATGACAGGGAAAGAGATGAAAACTGAAACTGAAAAGTTTCTGTAGAATCTTTGTCATTGGTTAAACTGAGGAAAATATTTGAGTTTACTATTTGGATGTATTCCTTTTGTGTACATCCCCACAGGGTTATACCACAGACTTGGCAAGTACAAGTGGCTATGCTGAAGCCAAAAAGAAGAAGAAATAAGTAAGTGCATGCCAATCAGTAGGATAGATAAAGTGACAAAAGCACAATTCAGATACATTTTTCTTCTGCCACCAGAACAATTGAGCATACTGTCACCAGAGCCTTTATCCTTGGTTAATACTAACATGTCCCTTAAAAAAAGTGATTTTCATGATTTGTGATAGAATCTATACTCTGAGAAATAATACTGACTATAACTTATAACAGCAAAAAATTATGTCTGTATTTTCGAAGTTCTCAGTCCAGTCTCAACTTTGTTGTGTTCATCCTCATAAACAAATTTGGGTACTTCAGTGTTTGTTCATGTCAGTGAGAAACACTTGTCTGTCATGGTAGAATTTAAGATTTCATTGTGGTCACAGGGGATTTTTGAATAATTTATGTATTAACAATAATACCCATCTTGCTGGTTTTTAAAAAACACATCTTGGAAAGGATCTCAAGAGGCCCTGTAATCTGTTCTGAAGCAGAATCAAGTATGTATCAATAGTTGGTGGTAGAGTCTAGTCTTGCTGATGCTAGAAAACTTCCACTGAACACATTAATAACAGACTAACCATACTGGATCAAGGTCTGTCTGCCCAGGAACTTGTATCAGATTGCTGTCTATAGCAAACTAGAAAACACCTGTAAAAAAGACAGCTTTACATCATTAAGAGTATCCTTTCTATTTAAGGTCTTGATGATCTTAAACGTGCAAAAGGACTCAACACCAGACAACTCTAATACTCAAATCCTGTAGTGCCAGTCTCATTTCCTTTACTTAATGTCACTATAAATAATGCAAAATACATTTTACTATCTGAAATATGCTTTTTGTAGTTCTTTCCATGTTTGGAAACATTGTGTGTTGTATATTAAGGTGTGCTCTTATGCTTCCACGTTTTAGCTCTCAAGATGTTAGAAGTAATGCAAGTAATGCCTGGCAGAGATGATTTCACTGCTTGAACAGAGAAGGAAGGATTTTTTCATGTAGGTGAAGGCCAGTCTTCTGAAGCATAGACTGAAAGTCAAAGTGGTATGAGTTTTCATATCCTGATCCAAGATGCAGGCTTTATTTCTTCTACAGTCACAATTTCCATAAAATTTTGGTCAATCTGCCTATGGTTTTAGTTTCTTCACCTCTAAAAAGTTAACACAGCTTCTTTAACTTTGGGTTGCATATATTCATATTTCTGTATGACTTTGAAGACTTCTGAACCAGTAAGTTTTGTAGTGCAAAGTATTTATTATGAGACAAATGTCTATTTTCAAGTCTTGTGTCTTCCACCACTGTTCTGTGTAATTTACAGTAAAACTTTAGATCTTTCAGAAACAAGTGTTTCACCTGAACTCCTTCATAGCTTCTGACAGACCTGTCTAAATACCAACTTAAAGCAACATTGATAGTAAAACTTCAAATAAGTTTAAATGTGGCAGGTTGTGAAGGTTATGGTTATCAGTGTATGTGTTTTGGACAGAAAAGTCCCCCCCTAAAGTTTAACAAGACCAAATAAAGGTAGATGGAATAAAACTGGTAGAATTACGTTGTATATATGTTAATGTAAATATAGTCTTCACATAGTGGAAAATAGTGAAAGATGACCTGATAAACAGATATGTGTTGGAAATTATTTTGCTAATTGGCTGTGTGTTTTTCTCTTAAGTTCAGTGTCATCAGATTGCACCAAGTATTCCTATGTATGGTAGTCCTAATGTTAACTATAATGTTTAATCCCTTTGTTGGAAGGTATACATGTTTTTGTTTATATAGAAGTTAGTTATATTACTTTGGTTAGGCATGTCTGATTAAAATTTGCCAAGGAGGTTGTAGAATAGTTCCCATGTGGATACTAAGTTTCTTTTTATAACATTTCAGATTTTATTGTTTCCATAAGTTTTCAACTTCATTCAATCCTTTGTTTCAAGTCTTCCCAACAAATTTTAGTTATGATTCTTCAAATCTTCTTTGTAATATATTGCATTAGATTTTAAAGCAAATGCTGACAGCAGCAGTATTATACCCTGCATACGGAGCGGATACCACATGGTTTGAATAACAGGCACTCCTGCTGAGTATGGATCAAATCAAAATCCTCGCATAGTCATGTAAAATGCACTGATAGAAATCTGCCTTTAAATCTCCTTTTTGATTTAAAAATGGATTCTTTCGAGTTTATCCTGCCACTGATGCATGTATGTGATTCCCACTAATGCTAATGAAAGTTGAAAAAGCTATGGCTTCAAGTAGTCCTAGAAGTCACCTCGACCTTATATACCACTACATAAACAAAATGAACCGCATGAAGTTTGTTGTAGGTAATGGGAAGACTAGCTTTAAGGTCTTAAACATCACAGTCTTTCGGTGTTATTCTCAATGCTAAAGAGAAAATTTTTTTATTAGTCTTTGGCCTGGAATTCTTAGCAACAGTTGCTTCTTCTCTGCTATTTAAAATGTTGATGGTGTAAACTAAAAACAAACAGCAAAAGTTAAATTTCCATAGGTAGCATTAGCATTAATTTAGTCATGTTGTATACAAGGCACTTATTTGTGTTTTGGCTAAATTTTTGTTGGAATTTTATTGCCTGAGAATACAATAACAGATAATGTTATGAAATTGCAAATGTGAACAGAAACTGAAGGTAGAATGAATACATGCAGAACTCTGTTTTAAGTTATCTTCTCCTTATTGCACTGTTAATTCTGCCTTCTTCATTTTACATTAATGGCATTGTTTCCAAAGAATTTAAACAAAAAGGAAAAACAATTGTGGGTTTGAGATACTGGTGGTTGGTTGCATTAGAACTTGTAAAGTTCTTTATTTCAATAATATACACACATCAATATAAAACCATGTCTGTGGTACATCATTAATAAAATATGCATATGCCCAGTATACAATCTCCATGTTCTAGGAACTTAAGCTCTTGTTCACCAAGAAACTTCTTCAATGAGGTTAGCATCCATGGAAAGCTATAGGCTTCACATCGAGCCCCACTGGCAACCCAGGTGTATTTACTTAGTTGTACTTATTTCTAGTGCCGTATGTGGCTCAGAAGCAGTCTGGTCTGGTCTGTTCAGGTTCATTTCAGCGTGAGCAGCCCTGT
Source organism: Pluvialis apricaria (assembly GCA_017639485.1). Classification (NCBI taxonomy): domain Eukaryota; kingdom Metazoa; phylum Chordata; class Aves; order Charadriiformes; family Charadriidae; genus Pluvialis; species Pluvialis apricaria. The sequence goes on along the minus strand of CM030044.1, from coordinate 50,628,493 downwards.
ACACTATGCAGCAAAAGTCTGCTGATTCCTTTCCTACCCTTTCAAAAGTACAGTTATCTATGCTGTCTTTTCCCCCTTCCTGTTGAATTAAAAGCTATGCACGTGTAGAAATGTGAAGTTTAAATAGACCACCTTCATATGTTTTATGTTACAGACTAAACTATAGCTTTTCTGCCAAATCAGTCTATGCCTTCATGTCTGACTTAACTGCTAATAAATATTGAGTACTTCAGAACCAACCACACAGAGAAATAATATTATCTTCTATTGTCTTTGCTTTCCCTATTATCCACAACTTACAGGCAAGAGAAAAAGTGCTGTTCAGACTTTCCTCATTTATCCTTGACATTCTCAGAGGGCTTCAGTTCAGAGTTGGAAATGAGCTGTCCCATTTCTCCACTTCTATTTTTCAAAGCTGGGTTGATTCCCATGCTTCTCGGTAGCTGCTGGGAACCTGACGGAGGACAGTTGTGCTCAGGGTCTGAGTTTCTCTAGGGCCAGCATTGCGTAACATTAGCTGTTGCACAAGGCAGCAACTGGCGCATGCTGGGGCCTTTTAGATGAACTCTTCTCCACAAAAATGACACTGCTCTCTCACAGATATCATCAAGTCTGTGCAATAGCTCAGAGCATCTGAGTCTAATTTAACTGTGCTGTTTAATTTAATTACAGATTTGTTATAAAAAGTTGGCGGCTGCTGCTGCTATGGTTGGTTGGGAAAGAAAGATATCAAGAAGTTTTTCATTTAAGAGGCTTTCACGTAAGGCAGGTAGACACTTGTGTAGTGCAGCAGCTGATGTTATACAAGTGAGATAAACCTCCATCAAAACCTGTGGCTCAGCAATTTCTGAACAGCACAGAAACCAAAGTAAGTTTTCTCTCCTGTTTGATCTTGGTCAAATTACAGCTATTAGGGGACAACAGTAGTGACTGATCTGATAATCCATCCTTGCCTGTTTGCTCAAAGTGGGGAATGCTGACTGATGCCAGACGAGGGGAACTGATGCCTGTAAGCAGAGCCTCAGATTAGGCAGAAACGCAAGTGCATAAATGGGACTCAAACCAGGAAGTATACTCTCACGATTCCTGAAGTGAAACAGGACATGGTGCCACCAAAGTAGCTGACCAGGTACAAAAACTTTGATTGCCTAATAAAAGGTGAAACAACTTACTTGCCTTTAGTTCCTTTTCTTCTCGCTGTGTTGTGTATGGAGATAAGACCTTTTCATTCAGGAGAGTTATCTAATCTGCCCCTAGGTTGAGGCAATTCCCTATCTCCCTTGGCAGATCAGATGGAGCTTGCAATTTAAACCTAAGACAAAACATGAATCATTTTTCTAATTATTGCTAGTCTCCAATCTTGTTGTGTCTCTTGTGAATGAAGAACATAGAATGTAAAAGGGATGATAATAAGATCTTGAAGGGGAAAAGTATATTTAGATAAGGTTTTTCTACTTGTAGAATTTAAAGAGCATAACTGCACAGAAGAGATGGGATAATTAGATATTTTTAAATCCACTTGAATAAAAACAAAGGAGTTCTAGAAAAGGGACAAAAGGGACAGGCTCCTTTTTGTAGTTGTGTAGCAAATAATTGTTCAAATTGTTCCAATTCCAGTAAAGGGAATGAGAAGAGATAGAAAGCATCTTTAAGTGAACAGAAGTATCTCACTTTTCTGTTTTTTTGTAAAGTATGTATTTATGGGACTGCTGCACAGACAAAGAGAAGGTGAAACAAAGAAGGAAAAAATACTGTATAACAGGTAGTAGCACTGCAAGATCAAAACCATTTGATAGCTGATTCAGACACAGTGCAACTTTGTATATAACAAAAAAAGTCTATTTTAAAATAATCTTACTTCTTAGCACTATACTGCTTTTAATAGAAGAGAAACTCAACAATCCATGTGGGACCTGGGGACCCAGTAGTTGTTTTCTTTCCAGCTGATTGGCTTTGCGAGTCTCTCTAGGGAGAAAATGTTTTATGCAGTCTTTAAAATGTTTCAGAAGTAGAATCCAATGTAATCACCTCTTCTTTAGTGTACTTGTGTGTGGAGTCTCTCTTATCTATACTGTTGGCTAGTTTTGTGTGTGTGTGTTAAGCAGTTTTATTCCTGTTTGTACATCTATTCGAGTCCATGTCACTCTCTCAGGTTCCCATTCTTTAAGCTCAATGGTCTGTGAATGCTATATACATTATTAGCTTATGGTATCCTGAATATTTTCATATTCATCAATGCGCTGCATTTTCTTTTCATAAGTCTTAAAATTCAGACTGTGTGTGAGAGAAGGGAAAAATGTGGGAGACTGTCTTCCTCACTGTTGTAGACCAAAGGGAAAACACTGGGGAAGGTATACTCAGAGCCAGGAGCGCTCATCAGCTCCACGCCACAGAACACAGCACCACCAAATGGATTTCAGTTGTATGGATGTTCCCATTACTATTTGTGTGTTGTCCTTGAAGTTCTTCCAATGGTTGCTCTTGCTCCCTTACATGTGTATGCCACATGCACCCCGGATTTTTGGGGGAGAAGAGGGAAGGAGAGGAATTTCATTTTACTACATGGCTAGTGTAATCCTAGTGCAGGATTGCAATGCTTTTAACCTCTGCTAACTCTGCTAGACTGAGTTTGTTGTCCATTTGGGGGCTGCTTTGTGACTGCAAAGGCAGAGGAGTTGCAGGAAACTTCATGTCTGTGGCAAATATAAGGCATCCTTTGATGCACTTCTGACAAGCTTGTAATGAGATGTCTCCCATCTGGAGTACTCTTAAGCGCTCCTGGGAACACAGCATACAACTTCAGATTCCTGTTTGTCACTCTGAACCCCTGTGTGCCAATGTTGGAGACTGCCTGTTGTCTAGCTAAGGCTAGCTTTAAACAACAAAACAATAATAACAACAACAAAAAAAAAACCACCACCAAAACCCCAGTCCAAACCAAAACAAAAAAAAACCAAACCACACCAAACCAAACCAAAAAAATCCTCAGCTTTTCTTTTCTGTCTCCCAGCTTCCTCCACAATTATCCTTTAGAAACTGACACGCACATGAAGACTCTTAAAAGAGCATTCTCTGTAGTCAATACCCCTCGGGTGCTGACTTTTTTAAACTCTTGGTTCAGTTCAGTGTTTGTCTGACACCTTCATGTCCGAATGATGACCTTTCAAAATAAAACAATATATAGTTTTGTGGTGACTTATGAAGATCTGATGCATTTTAAATTTGAACTGTATTTTTTTATCCTGTATAGTGTACCATCCTCTGATGTGTAAATCCACTGATGATGTTGCATCTGCCGTAGGGAGAGAATGTTGGGTTTTTTTGCTGTTGCCTTGTAAACTGCAGTATTTAATGTAGTATCCTAGTACTGAGAGCTTGGGTGATAGATTGATAGTCCTGTATGAACTCAGCAAGTAACTTTGGGTGTTAAGGGCACATAGACACCCTTTTTTTAATTTGAAATCCATCAAATGTCTGAATGTTGGTGGTCCAGCTTGACAGCTAGAACTTGTTTTGGAGTTTACATAAGTTAAATACTTATAATTGTAATTGTTCATATGTTATTTAAAAAACTGTAGCATTCTAGTGCCATGGCGATGGCTGACATAAACAACTAAAATAAGTATTTCAGTACAACTAACAACAAATGATCACGAAAATTATATGAAAAAAGAATGTCAGTTTTATTTTTTGGAGTATGAGAGACTAAATGCCAAGATCACTCTTTAGTGTAATCATAACAATTTCAATGATTAGTTGAGCTTTAAATGAAATTAATTCAGACAGTCATGTTCTTGTTTAATTTGTATAATGGAAACCTAAATCCCATTCTCTGTTCAGATTCTGATCTTCCGTAAGTCATGCAGCTTTCTCCCCCTTTCAGTTTTTATGACTGATAGGATTGAGAAGGCATCGGTTAGAAGACATTGCATGTTGTTCAGACCTTCAGGTGAGTATGATTTTACAAGTTAGGGGAATCAGATCTATTTTTCTGAGTCTTGTCTGCATCCTAATTTAAGAAATAAATGAAAAGCTATGTTTATCGTTTCCTGTGGTTCTAGGCATGAGAAATACCCTTGGTGATCTTTAGAAAAGAGTGTTGATGATGTGAATGCATGTCAGATTAGTTTATTCTGTGGTGGGCTGGCTTCTGTGACAATACTGCTTGATACGCTTGTATGTGCAGAGCTGGAAATAAAAGCAAGAAGGGAGGCGACTCCTGAGTCCGTTTAGAAATGTGCTTTACCCTCTGGAGGTAAAATATTTCCCTCAAAATATTTATTGTTGCTATTTTAATACGCATATATGTATCTCAATATCATGTATATTTAAGACAAAATAAATAATGGTCTAAAAGTGTGGATTAAAGCCTGATACTATTTTGCTTCCAGTGGAGGAAAAGTTCTTCTGATGGGTGTTTTTGACTTGTTTTTTATTTTGATAGTTACAAGTTTCATAAAAAAAAAAAAAAAAAACAACACCAAAAAAACAAATAAAACCCCCCAGAAACGTGCAGGTAGACTGTGAACATGCTGTTCTTTGAGTAGCTGCTCCAAAACTATTTTTGGTTTTATTCAGTGACTTGCTAACTGTAACATTTATCCAGATAAATGTGACCAGTCTCATAGACTTCCTACGCCTTGCTCAGTGCCCAAGACACACAGCTGGGTTTCCCCTTGTGCCTTCTCACTCCTCACATTTGTTTACATACAAAGACACAACTTGAGTAAGAAGGGTAAAGTGTGCCCCGTTCTTCTGCATAGTATCTTGTGTCCAAGTCACTTCCTGAGGGCCTAGATGTTGAGAAAGGTCAAGAGCCCAGCTCTTCATGTGTTAGGCTGGTATTTGCTGGACCAGTGCATAACACTGTGTACCATCACCACAGTTTCCTTCCAAGCTGTGCTTTTCAGAAGACAGCAACTAAAAGTGTTTGGATGGTCACAATCAGGCACAGGTTGTCAAGAGCCTCAAGCATTGTGCCAGGGAAGTTTCTGGACCTCAGCGGAACTGGGCATTCGGTTGCTATGGCTGGGGCACTTCTGGCGATGTATGAATGTCTGGGTGTGCGAGGAATGTTTACACCAAACAGGACACAGCTAATAAGACATTCAAAATTAAAAATATACATTTTGGGGGTTACAAATGTGGACTTGGGTGTCTGAACCCGTGTGAATCCTATTTTAGATGCCTAAATCCTCTTTTCAGTTTTGGCCCATAGCAGAATTCTGTGGGATGCATTTTACCATTGTAGAAGAAATACCAAGAGTTGATTCTGCAAACGTGAAGCATGTAGGTAATGTTTGCAATAATGGTTTCTGCAATGCTTTTGTCATAGGAATAGAAAGATCAGGTGTGGAATGAATTTTTTTAATAAATATATTGCACCAATTAAACCTTATCTGAGCTTGTAGAATGATTATAGGAACACCAAGACCTTGAAGTTTAAGCCACATTTGATCTTACATTTTCTTTAAAGTTACTTTTGTTATATTTATTGTGAAAGCAGACACACATAGCAAAGGGAATCCATCCAAATTCTGTCAGGGATTTCCAAGCAAGTTCAGGCTGAATTCCAGCTTTGCCCATTGCTCTCAGCTACTCATATCAGGCTTGTTACCATATGGTCATGCAAACAAATACACGCACAGCTTTTTCTTTGTCAAATAGTGACAAAACAGTTTGGGACCATATGCTGCAGAACACAAGTGAGCACTCTAATGGCTTACACAAGTAGGGTGAACCAACTCAGCAGAAATGTGCAGTTTTCCATGCTTCTTTGCCTGCTGTACATATTTTTCTTCAATACAGAACAAGAATTTGTACTGTGGTTTCTTCGCTGTAGTGACTTCACCTCAGTCCTACCAAGTGATTGTCCCTGCAAATGTGAAATATGAAATGACACTTTTTGTGGTCACTGACAAAATAATTTGTGGCTATGAAGAAGACTTAAATTCTCAATACCTAACTTGGTCTAGTCATTTAGCCTTCATAGCATAACCAGTTCCCCCTGCTAAATCAGAAAAATAATTCACAACTGAAGTTTCTGTCAAATGCTAATTTATTCCCAAATGCAAAAGTGATTTAGATCCATATCCTCATTATTTTGTGACATTTTTTTTGAGAGCATCAGAGAAGAAAATCAAAATATCATTTCTTGGGAGGATTATGCAAAATGTACACTACTTTATGCAAGCAGGTTTACCCCCTATTATGTTTGGAAGGTAAGAAGCTCAGCTGAACAATCCTAAGCTCCCGAGGAACATAGACTCAGAGCTTGTAAGGTTTTAGGCAGGCAACTGCTACAGGTTTTAACCAATTACATTTTGTTGTGTAAGTCACAACATTGTCTCTGCTTTAGTTTCTTGGGCACACTTCTTGGTACTGAGTTCATCTGTTGCCCTGCATTAGAAAACGAATCCCAACACCTGATAAGAAGTGTGCTTATCATCACAACCAAACAGCCGATGTTGCCAGAATTGTGGAATAAAATAAAAATGGGGGAAAGGAGAAGGAATAAATTCAACTGCAAGCCTAGTTATATTTTGTTTTTCTTTCCTTTCCCTACCCTTCCCATGTAATCGACTGAAGGAGGTGCAGCATTGTGTAACTGGGAAGTAACAAACACACCGGCTACGTATAGTCAGTGGCAATTAACAGCTTTATTTTGGAGAGGAACAGAAGAGTATATAGCCTTTTTGTTATCCGCAGCTCATGTGTTTCATATGCTTCCTGTATCAAGTTATGTGGCTATGTGATCTTGCCCATTTCCCCAGAGATCAAGGCTTCGTCTGGCTCTGTAGATGATATTTATGAAGAGTGAGGAAAAAGTCATCCAGGTAGCTACAGATTTATTAGTTTGGGCTTGGGAATTTACAAAGCTCTGGAACAAAGTTTGGAAGAAAGCATAACATCATGGAAGTTAATAGAATAAAACTTGTTTACTAAAGAGATATCACACTGGGTGACCTTAATAGCTTCCTTTCAGTGATTTCCAAAATAAAGGACATGCTACATCTCATTTGTCTGGACTTGAGTTGAATATTTGATATACCTCCATATGGGAAATTATGGGTTAAGATGGACCTTATGGAGATTCCTTGATAGACTGTAAAGTGGATTATGAGCTGGCAGAAGAGAGGAAAATGAGAAATTTTGAATTGCAAACTGGAGGTGGAGGGATGCTCTTCACTACTGATGTCTGATATTTAATATCAATTTAATGTATTCACAAAAGCCTTAGGACACATTATCAATCTGCAGCCAAATTTTTTTGCTGATGCAGAGCCAAGAGGTATTCTTAATAAAAGATGGAACAGAATATCTGACAGAATTAAGTGGTCTTGATGACTTGAGATACAAAAAAAGGAGGGGGGACAGGATTTATGAGGCCAGATGGAAAATTTTGATGCAGTTCTCTGCTGTTAGGTATACACTGGAAATCATAAAGAAAGAGAGGATGTAGATTTTCTAACACATCAGAATATTTGTAACTGAAAAGGTGCTGTCATCATCAGGATGCAGTGCTCTGGTAGGGAAAGCGTCTCCAATGCTATGCCGAGCTTGAGCCACCTATCTTCAGAAAGATTAAATCAGACTGCCTAAAATACAGGGGGATGGAGGTGTAGGTAGAGTGGCAGGAAAAAGGATTAGGGTGATCAGGGAATACAGAACCGATCATTTCAGAGGACATTTTAAAATTTAGGCTTTTTTAGTGGAAGAAAATAAAGGTTGAGGTGTGATTCTGGTCATTTTATACCATAGAGGGGGGAAGTGGGAAGCTATTTATGTGAAAGGATAATAGTGGTACAAGAGATAAGGAGCATAAACTGGTCATGAATACATATAGGCTGGAAATTAGGAGTAGGTTTCTAACCATCAAAGAGGCAAGGTCTGGACCAGCCTTTAATCTAAGGAGTGGAGTTTATAAAAAAAAAAATCCTCACTACTTTCACATTAAGTTTCATATGTTTATGAAAGGGATTATAAAATGTGTTGCTTTGATGGCAAGGGACTGAATTCAGTCGAACCTACATTCCTGCCAAAAAGGGATCAGGACCTCCCTTTGTCATCCTTAGGTGCCAGAAGAATTTTCAAGATGGAACTGGAGACTTGAGAGGAAAGGAACGGGGTGCAAAAGTGGGAAGAAAGAATACGTTGTAGAGTTTTCCTTTGTGTGCAATAAGAAGTAAATTTAATGGCAAAGTAATTTCACTGAAATAATTTGGAATTTAGAGTTTGATTTAGGGAAGAACTTAAAAGGATTTGTATGTATTCAGCACTACTCAGCATCAAAACTTTAGAAGCCTAAAACAATAGGAAAGTTGTATTTATAGGGAAGACATCTGATTAAATTTGCTGTTAAATTATAACTTTAAAAATATGGCAAATATTCAGTTGTTATTGTGTTCTTGGAGTTTATGTGACGTAGTTAACACATGCCTGCTCACAGTTCTGCGTTATCTTATAGCACTGATTTCTTTGAACTGCAAAAAATATGAACTGAAAAGGATTTTGAAAAACGTACTTAAATCGCGCTCGGAATGCCCTTAGTTCTTGGTACTAAAAGACTTCGAAATGTTTTGAAACTTTACTGGGAGCAGAATAATTTTCTGCCTGTTAAAGGCAGAAAGTAAAATTTACTTTTGACAAGCTAACGAGGAAACCGGTAGAGCGTGCAGAGGAAGGTCCCAGTCGTGGTGGCCCTCGCCTCTCGAGTACGTGCTGCGGGGCTGACGCCCCTGGACGTTTTGGGGGCAGGAGTAACTGTTTTCAGTCACTTAATGCCGCGTCGGTGCAAAAAGGCGTGAATCGTGCAGCGAGGAGGAAGGAGGCAAAGGAGTTAAGCAGTAGGGTTTTTGGCCGATGTGCCGCCCGCGCGCTTGTTTTTGTTTTATTGGGGATTTTTCTGAGGAAGCTTGAAGGCTCCCGATGCTTCTGGGGGCAGGACTCGCCCTTCAGAGGGGGGCCCAAGCCCCGCTGGCTCCTGGGGGTCGCCAGGCCCCCCTGCCCCTGTGCGGAGGGAAAGGCGGGTGCGGGCTCCCCTGCGCCGAGGCCGGAGGCGGGGGGCTGCCCCCGGCAGAGGGTGCCGGAGCGCAGGGACTGTCCTTGTCCTGTTCCCCGCTCCGCGCCTCTCCCTCCCCTCCCCTGTGTCGGGTTTGCCCCGGGTGACGTTGGGATGCTGGGGAAGGAGGAGGAGGAGGAGGAGGGGAAAGAAGCGCAGCTTCCTCCGCCCCCAGTCGGGTCCAGTCCGTTAGCGGGAGCGCAGGGCCGGGGCGGCGGTGCGGAGGAGAAGTTTTGCGGCAGCCCCGAGCCCCCGCGGAAGCGGCGGCAGCAGCAGCAGCCCGCTCCGCCCGCAGGCGCTGCTCGCCCGCGGGCTCTCCGCCGCGGCGGCCGGCCGGGCACCATGCTCCCCGCGGCGGCGGCGGGGCGGCGGGGGGCGGCGGGCCGCCTGCTGGCCCTGCTGGCGGCCGCCTCGCTCCTCCGCCTCCGGGCGGCAGGTAAGAGCGGGGCCCCGGCCGGAGGGGGGGGGGGATGCTGCGGCTCTCGGGGAAGGGGTGCGCGGGCAGCGGGGAGGCAAGGGGCGCCCCACGTGTCTCTGGGAGAGTTGCGCGTATTCATGTGGGATCGGCGGAGCCGCCAGCATCCCCAGTTGGTGGTAGATGTTCGTTATTTTTTTTCTTTTTTTTTTTTTTCTTCCCTCCTTTTTCTTTCTTTTTTTTTTTTTTTTTTTTTCTTGGCAAAATGGAAACTTGATGTTGCGCTTTTTTTTACGAAGGGGCGGGGGTCGGCCGGAGACGAGGGCAGCCGTGACTGGGCTGAGGAGGGCTCGCTCTCTAAAACTTCTTCCCCGAGCGCATCCCGGCTCCCCCGCCCCGCTGGGACGGCGATCGCTTCGCGCCTCTTCTCGGCCGGTTCAGCGCACCCCCTGGGTGGGTGGTGGCGACTCGGGGGGGGAGGGGGAAAGAAGGAGAAAACAAAGGAAAAGTTCGGGGTTTTGTTGTTGCCGAGGGTGGATAGCAATGAGTGGAGCCTCCTCCTTCACTCCGCCCGCCCTCCAGCCCTCCCCCCTCGGAGTGGTTATAATAATGTGTTATTATTTGGGTCGTTGAGTGTTGCCAGAATCTCAGCGGGAACCAGGAGGAAGGGAGGGGGGGATTAAAGCTGAGTGGGCGAGGGGGCAGCCGCCGCGCTTGCAGCTGATGGAGGGGCTCGGCGGTGTCTCTTTCTGTGTGTTTCTGAGCTTTAGAGGGTCCCATTTCCTCTGTGTACCTGGCCGACCCTCGGGGACTGAGGGGGCCAGCCTTTGGACTCAGGAAACACTACGACTCGGTTCACCGAGCCCCGCGATTGTTTTTAGGGCTGAATAAACTGCCCGTATTAACATCTGACCTTGCGCCGTGGCAGCGGCAGTGCGGCTGCTGAACAGTTGCCAGTTTGTCCGGCATCTCCGAGGCGAGCGCCGTGATTTATAGGGACCTTAGGGAATATGTGGGGTTGGAGAGCCGCGATGGTGTAAGAGTTGCAGTTCCTGTAAAAGAAGCCGCATAAACTTTTTTTTTTTTACTTTTTTTTTTCCCTCCCTTTTTATTTTTTTTTTTTTCCCCGCTTTTCCTCTCTCCACGCACGCCTAAGATGTGTGGTGCTTCCAGAGCAGGAAAGGGGAGGTTTAACGTTTTCGTTTTCCCTGGGATGTGAAACGCACCGGGGAGGTAGGAGCTGCCGGATTCAGCTCTTTGATCTTTCGTGAAACCATTCTCTGGAAAATTGCCCTCTCCCGCTCTGCAGCAGATAAACCTTGCTCGCGAACTCCTTCCCCCGGGGACGGAGGGAGGGGATGACAGGCCGGCACCATTTCCATGCCAGGTTTGTAACCTTTCCCGAGCTGTCCCCGCCGGGCAGCGCTGGGGCTCGGAGGGTCAGCAGCGCCTTCCCCCCCCCCCCCGCGCTTTTCCTGGCTTTAACTTAATTGCACCGAACTGCAGGAGGAGACCGATGATGTCTTTAAAGAAAAACAGTGATGCTGCAGATTAGAGGGGACTTGTTAATCAATTGCACGTTTGAAAGGGCTTTTCTTCCCTTTGTTGCTTTCCCTAATCCATTTACCTCTCCCCGGGAGGTGACAGATGCCTATATTTCCTGTTATTCAGCTCCGGGGTCCTGGGTCTTGCCATTTGTTGCATTACCACGAAGGGAGAGGGTCAGCAGAAAGCTAGAGGTCTGGGGGTTTTTCCGGGGGGAGAGCGGGAGGCGAGCGTGTTACAGCCCGCGGATTTGGGGTCAGTTCCCGTAGCGTTTATTTTTCCTAGTGCCTTTATTGCTCCCTTTGAAGGGGGGGGCAGCTAACAAATTGCGCGGCCGGCCCCGCCGCCCTGCCCCTGCTGCGGGGTCCCAGGCTCCGTGGATGTCCCGGCCGGCCGGGCCGGGCGGGGGGAGGCTGGGGGGGGCGGGGGGGGGGGGGGCTGTGGTCGAAGGCAGCGCCTCTTCTCGGGGCCGCGGGGAGGACGGCCGTTGTCGTCTGCAGGATGCAAAAGGAGATGCCTGCCTTTCTGTACCCGTCCCCACTTTCTCCCCCGAGCAGCTGAACCTGTGGGGTTTTTCGACGCAGCGGCAGGGGGGCGTGCGGGGTGCCCGGGGAGCTTCTTCCCGTCCTACCCTTGCAGCCCCTTCCCCTCGCTGCCCTCCTGCAGCCCGTGTACAGCGACGCTTGTGCATCTGCCACTGCCAGCCTTGTCCTGCCCCCCCTGAGCAGCCCCCCACCCCGCGGCTTCCCGGGAGGGCTGCGGGCTCCGGGCACCGCCCGGCCAAGCGCGGAGCTGCCCGCGGAGGGAGCGCGCCGGCAGAGGGGCACAACGGGGCGAAAAAGCGATCGGGCGGCTCGGGTTACTGAGCGCGGCAAGGCATCTCCGTCGTCTTTTGTGGGCAATGGTACTGCTCGTTCTGCCTGCTTATGTCATCAGGAGACATTTCAAATTTGGTGAGAGCGTTTCAGCCTTCTTGGAGGCGGTATAAAACCATAAACTACCATTAAAAGCGGATTCCGGGGTCTATTTTATTTTATTTTATTTTATTTTATTTTATTTTATTTTATTTTATTTTATTTTATTTTATTTTATTTTATTTTATTTTATTTTATTTTATTTTATTTTTAAATGCTTCCCCGTAAAAGGGCTTGTGATAATCATCTCACCCACCTGTGGAAAATGTGGATTCGCTATATTTCAATAGGCATGAAGTTTTAGACTCCATTTTCTTTACTGAATGTGCAGCATAATCACAGCAATAAATACTTGTGTACTTCTATTGTTAAGTGGTATTCTTCTGTTTAATTACATTTCCTTAATGGTAAATGCAGTCTTTGGTGATTACTTTTCATTTAAACGTTTATTTTTGAAAATGTTATTCCAGCCTTTTCAGTGCTCACTTTACAGTATGACCAAGTGAGAGGCAATAGAAACTAGGATGGTCGTTTGTTGAAACTTGTGATGCACAACGTACTCAGCTTATAGACTTTTGCCCCCTTGCCATTAAATAGGAAAGGACGTTTAAATCAATGTGAAGTTAATACTCACGTGACTTGCGAAGTATGCAGAACGTTGTGTTTAAAACAAAGAAAAAAATTCTATCAACAGAATGTCCGGTATGGAAACCAAATGGTAACTCTGGGCTGTGATTTTGCAAGCCGTGAAGTTTGTAAACTTCTGCCTAATTTTAAAAAGAAAACCCCCTAATTTCTTGGAGTACGATGCTAGTGGAGAAATGAATATAAGTACGCATTACTTCTGAATGCCTTTAAATGCCTAACTACAAAAAGTTGTAAAATGCTTGAATCTTTTAAAGTTGTATGAGATTTAGCTGTAGCTCCCTCCTGACTTTAATCAATGAGATTCAGTGCTGGAAATTGTACCTAGGTCACGTGGTAAAAGTCCTTACAGCTTTGAATATGAGATGTCTTCACGTCACTTTTAGTACATGACATTGACTGCATTAACTATTTTTAGGTCAAACCTTAATCAAACCTTTTCTAGAGTTAATTAAATCGTTAAGTAGTTTAGTGGTGAAGTTTATCCCCGGGTCAAGGGTTGCCACCAAATGTTTTTTTCCCCTTGGCTGTCTTGATTATGTTAGGCATTTGTAGCGGCATTGCAGTTTTGTCCTTAATCTCTCTTCTGCTGTAAACATCACAGAAACGTAAGATGCAGGAAGAAAAAGACCAGTTGGCAGACGAGGCAAATTAATCCTGTTTAGTGAGCTTCCAGTTGTTTGCAGGAAAGCTGATCTTTTTTCTAAACTCACTGCAGTTTGTGTAAGGTGTGGGTAGCTTTCAGAACTGTCATTGGCATGGAAATATATTTGACCACTAATTAGAAAACTGACAGTCTTGGCCCACTAGCCAATGAGAATGAAATGTAAAAGGGAAAGGTAGTAATAAATATTCAGTTTTGTTTGATAGCTACAAGAATTTTCTATATAGATGACTTGTAGAATCCTCTTCATGGCTTATCTTCAGAGTCTTAAATTCACATTTTATATTCAGTAAAATGTCAGCTAGAAGCAGTCAGCATTTGAAGTTTTTAATCGTACTTTTGATTGAGAGAATTTATGTTAAAGAGCTTCTTTGTATTATTTTGAACATTGCAGGCAAAGAAAAAATTATTCAGCAAACTTCCTTTGGTTTTTGTACATAAATCTTTCTATAGATGTTCTGTGTTGCATTGTGCGGTTACTCAGAGGGAAGAAATGCTACTTACAGTATTCCATCTAATTTATAGCATCTGTCACTATGCTTTCTGTGCAAAGGATGGCTTGCGATTTAAGTTTGTTTATTCATTGTGAGGCTGTTGCTTTGTAAAGGAAGTTGTCATTAGGCTCAGCATGTCTGGAAAGTATGCAAGTCCTCAAGTCTTCTAATCCACTGACTACAAAGTAGTTAAAGCTTCAAAGAAAAGGAACGACAGGATTTTGCTGCACTGAAAGAAGATGCATTGTTTGTTAATCCTGCTTTTAATTATTACTCATACTGCAGACTGCTGCAGCATTGCTAGTAAGCATTCGGGACAAACAACAATTTAACTTAAATGATTGTCATTCCTCTTGATTTTGTCTAAACGTGTAAGTAGTTTGAAGTGAAATGTCCCTTACCAGCTTTTTGCATTTACTTTTTCCAAGCCTTTGCCATGGACCAATATGCATTTGCAAACATCCTGCTAGTTTTTCTGATGGTTTCCACAGACTTGGCTCACAACCAACCTTTTTCTCGTTACATCTGTTTGTCCTCCTCAGCTAGTTTGGGAAAGGATGTCCACTTTTTTTTTCCAAGTGATGCCTCTTATGATCTTTTTTGAAACTAAAAATGGCTGTATGTGACTTTTCTGGTGGCAGTAAAAGATGCTTTTCAAAAAGTCAGGGTGATCCCTTAGCTATAGAGTATGACTTTGTCTTTTAACTGGCAGTGGACAAAAGCTTTCATTTAAGAACACAAACAAATCTGTGTTGTAATTTCAGAAACAAATCTGTGTTGTAATTTCAGTGAAAACAAATCACAATAGAAATGCGTTTCACTAGTGATACACTGTTATTGTGATGGAAGTAAGTAGATGTATTCCACCTAACTTGGGCTTAGCTAGCTCACAGGGGGATGGCACTGCTCTTAAGCAGTTTGCAAAGAAAGTCTGTTGAAGCAGCAGTGTGGGTATCCTATAGCCGGGTCCATGCTTCTGAGCTGGTTTAAAATTAGCGTGTGTGTATCTGCGTGAGCTGTTGTGCACATATACTGTATCGATAGTGTGCACAGCTTCATGAAGCAAAGAGGTTATACTGCTGTCCACTGATTGAATTAGTCTTCATCTATATCGATGCTTTCTGGTTTTTGCTATATAAAGTGTCTCAATGCATGCCTGTCTGTGATGGTGAAGAAGTGTGGTATGCAATAGCTGATGGTAGAGGAAGGATATCACGATATTACTGACTCAGTAGAAGATATCTGGAGAACGAGCGTGGTCTTATGTACCTTATGCCCTCTGAGCCGACTGGCATCCCCTAAAGGTTTTGTGGTTGTGAGGGTGCCGATTCACGGGCACCTGAAGCTCTTTGTTTATTTAGTTACATCAGCAAGCTGACTCTGCTGGAAAGTAATCATGGGGGAAAAAAGGATTCTGCAGAAGTGAAAAACTGTGTGGGCGGAGGTGAACAGAGAATTAGCACGATGGAAAGAAATAAGACCTTTTCTTCTTCTGCTGTGTTGATTTTGCTGGAGCAACAGGAAGATGTTTTGTGAGGGTACTGCTTGCAGGAACAGCAGAGTAAAATCAAAGGGGAACGGTTCCAGACCCCACTTTGGCCGCTGTCTAGTTTTAAAGTGTGAGTAGTCTAATCAGGAAATTAGATTGGGTCCCCATAGGTATTTTGTCACTGAGTTCTCCATTGGTTTCACATGGGAGACATACATCTAAGTACCTTTTAGATTTGATACTTCCACTTCAGGTGATGTGAACTTGTGAAGAGAAACAACAAACAAATTAGATTTCTATCTTCTAATTGCTCTGTTTGGACGCTTCCTTTTATATGAGCGCACAAACATTTAATTCTGTAACTCCAGGTTATTGACCCTTGTCCTCATCAACACTGCTCTAGGCTGTCCATTTAACAGTTCATCTGGTAAGTATTATTTCAAGATGAAGTGGCTTCTTTAAATGATTTTCCTTGCTTTTGGTAGTTTAATGCCTTAGGATTATTTTTTCCGTGGTATGGTGTATGTAAGTAGAGTGACTTGACTGGTTGTAAAAAGAGAGGATAAACTCTGTTAGAGTTCTCCTAAAATTGTGAAGTCTTACTTTTCAAAACAACATACACAACTGTCTAGCTGAATCATAAATCAAGCTATCAAAGGACTAATTCCTTATCAAAGTAATAATGCAGTCACATATTCAATTATAGAGTAGGTAGAGGACAGATAACATATAGTAAAAGGCAGAATTTTATCCCTGTTACTTTAGGGGAAAAAAAGGTATAAAAACTGTAGTTGTAAATAATAAACTTGATTTCTACAAGTCAGAAACACTCTTTTCTTCTGTATCATATGAACTGTAAACAAAAATAAGTTCATCGTATGTAAGTCTAAAAGTCAAATCACAGAACTCTACCCAATGCAAACTAATGAGACTGGCAGGCTCCTGCACAAGTGAAGGAGCTTTCTTTCCTCCCTGTCTACAACAGAATAGATCGATCTCATACCTCTAACTTAGTTGTAAAGGAGACACAAAAGATTTTTTTGAAGAACAAAATTCAGGTGCAGAGATAACCTGCTCCTAAGTGTTTTTTGTACTGGTTAACTTAGCACAGCTCAAGCATTTGACCTGTGTTTCACGGCAAGATCTTAAAATTACTCCTTATGTACATTTCTGTTTGTAAGACATTAATCTTTCACTTCTAAGGCCCTTAAGTTGCATCTGTTGTACTTTATTTCTTACACGTGGCCAGGCATCATCCATATCTAGAAGTACTGTTAAAAGAAGTTACCTCCTTCCCCTCCCCAGCTCTTCTTCCTGTGGGATGTTACCACATTTCAACTTTCCTGTCAGAGCAGTGGGTGGACATTCAGCAACCTGTTTCAGGCAACATCAGCCAAGTCTTGCAGTTCACTTGGTCTAAACTAACCCATTTGATTGAGTTCGATGGATCAGTTTGATGGTCTCTCACACGACCAGCTCTGCCAATAGGCTAAGAGGAGACTGTAGCTTCTGCAGCACTGTTACCAAGCTGTGATTTGGCAGGGAGGTCACCTATTTCACTAGCTCACTTAGAGCTAGTAGCCTTTGGCCAGAGAATTTTGCTGAGCAGGTGGGAGGAGGATGGGAATGGTAGCAGTAGTAGCGTCTCCCAACAGCAGAATTAATTAATCTCCATTTCACTCACAGTGTCGATCTCTGTCACATGCTTTCCTAGTTTCTTCCTTCATGCTTCATAGGCACTTCCCATAAATACCTGCAAAACTAATTGTTATCCCTTCTTGGTGTGATGTCTCTAGCAACCCCTCATTTAAAGGTTAGGTTAACTGTGTGCTATCATGCTGGTCCCTATTGTCTGTTTCTGTTTATACTCTGTCTTAAATTTGTCTCATGTTGCAAGCTGTTTAATACGGTTTAATACATCATTGACTAACCCTGGTCAATGCCTGGATTTCCAATAAAGTGCAGGTATGTAAAGAAATAATAATAATAATCTGTTAATGGTACAGTAAGTCCACGTGAGAGCACTGTGATAAAACTGGCAGTCTGTGGGATCACCAGCGCTGCCACAAGGGGCTGCACACTGAGGGACAGGAGGTCTGAGTCACAGCAGTGCCACCTTAGATCAGATGAAGGTGATGTGGGACTTCATGGGTTTATTCTTTTGGATGTAGAACAAACAAAAGTCTGGTACTAGAAGAGTAAGACATCTCTGAAAGGAAAAAGCCAAGATGGACAGTTCTAGAAACATTCATCAGATTCGTCTGGATTTGCATGAAAAATTACTCTTATGAGTGTATCAAAAGTTTTGCTTTTGATCAGAAAAGATCAGAAGATGAGAAAAAGGGGGGAGGGGGGGAAGAAAAGAATGGTATTACTTGGCAGCCCAGGACTATAACAACTGAGTTACTTTAAAATAGTTTCTGTGAATGTCTTGTGTGAACCAATAATAAACAAAACTGCTTGAAACTTGTGGCCCTGACAATGTATACATTTTCTGCATACTTGATAATAGTAAAGTTTTAACAGGAAGTTCTACAACATAGAGAGAATGCCAAGATTTCGTAGTGTTTAAAATGAGAGAGTGTGTATTCTGGGAGATAAGTTAACAAATGGTTTTACTATGGTTGTTTCTGGTTTAGAAAAGTGACATGGTGGAGCTGTGTTATAGAAAAAAACCAACAATACTAGAGCTAATAATGTGGCAGCAATGTTTCTGTATATAGTAAACTTTTATCTCTTCTTAAAAAACCAAAAGCATAAAAAGGCAAATTAAGGCCATGCCAAAGGATTTTAGATAGATAACGCAAATATTATATCATTTACTCTTTTATTTCAGGCAGTAACACTTCTGTTCTCATTATAAACGTGTGTTGGTTTTCACATTTTGCCGATGCATTAAAGAAGCATTTTTCCTTATAAAAACTTGCCTTGCCTTAAGGTGTAAACTTGCCTGAGGTGTAATTGTCCAGTAATGCAAAACTACCCAAACTGTGTATCAGATAGCTGACTGGACAAAAACTGACCCTGCAAAATCCAACCCAGTGCTGGCTAGGCTGCCTGAACTGGCTTACCTCCTGTCCCCAGGAGCACCAATGCTGGCGCGGGGAAGAGGCCAAATTGCGTGGGTGGGGGGCTGGGAGAGGGACCACATGGGCGGTAGTGGGCGAGGGGAGGGGGAGCTACTCCTAGCACAGAGTAGCTTAAATTGCCGTGGGACTATACTCTCAGAGATATAAAATGTGATATGCAGAAATATTCACATGATTGTGTGGGGTAGAAATTTTAGAGGCACTTTCACAATATTGTTATGACTGATGGCTGTCTAAGATTTGGATTCTGCAGAGCTGAGCTGAACCTGTGCAGTTTAAATAAGAAAAATCTCACCTGCCTCGAAAGTCTGGTCTGCAAACAAGTGTTTAATTAGTTGTCAGGTAGTTATTCTAACCACAAATACTCTTTGTCATTTCTCTTTGTGTTTGAGCAGTGGAATCTCCAGCAGTTGTTTCTTAAGCTGAATTTTAGGATTCTAGTGAGTTTTGTGTTGCATTGTCCTAGGTAAGAATGGATGATCTTTTGAAATTAAATATTTAATAAAACAAGGGAGATTTTTTTAGTACAATAAACAATGAAATGGACAAAAGCAGAGTTTTGCAAAGGTTCTAAAGATCTGTCAAAGCTTTCAGTGTACTATTTGAATATTCAAGTAGTTGAAGTTGAGAATAACTTGAAGTTGAGAATAACAAGGATTTTGTAACATCTATCCATAATTACTCCTTTACATCCTACAACTTTCTGTTGAGAAATACAAATCATGCTTTTTGAGAACAGACATGAAAGTTTTTTTCATAAATTTGAAAAGAAAATAGGGGAGGAGCCTGTAACAGAGAAACCAGAGAACTATGTTCATATAAGAAATTTCTATACTGGGGAATGGGAAATTAAAATAATTTGTGGTACCCTAGGAACTCTAGCTGAAGGGTGAGCTTAAAAATTAAAAGTTATTTTAAAAATTGTAGTTATAGTGGTGGTTACTGATGATTCCTTTCATGATAGACCAGAATCGCTTACAAAGGGGAAAGTGGTATTATGTAGATAAAATTACAAGCTTGAACAGGATCTGAACCAAACCTACATGAGGAAAATATATCTGCTGTTGTTTTAATTTTAAAAATGACTATGCTTCCTCGCTCTGCCTGGAAGCAATTTAATGCAACAAATTGATATTTTTTTTTTTTTTAAGTATTTCCAGCCAGACCAGAAGCAGTAGTTAATAAATATCTTGAGAGGGTGAGTCTGTTCTTTATGCTTGGTTTTGCAAACTCAGTGAATTTGGATATTCATATCTGAAATTGTAGATAGTAATTCAACCTGTTTTTCTGAAGTTGATCTCACATTTATCTTGTTCTCTCTGCGTCAACATAGAAAAAGTATTCAGAAATCCGTTCCCTGACAAAGGTAACAAAGAATCTGTTACCAAGCTCCTGATACTGTGGGTTTAAAAGCAACAAGAAAACCCCACCCATATTTCTTTCAAATTTTATGTCTTAAGAGCTTTTGGATAATGCTGTACTTGAGAAAAATCTACACGTTTTTGTCAAAGTGTTATTTAAGAACATATCAAGTGCAGAGAATGCTTTGAAGGGGATCATGTCAGTCAAAGTGAAGAGCATGTACAGTTAGGAAAGGAAGATTTCAGAAATTATCCTGGTTTGTAATCCAAAGGCCAAATTTAAAGCTAGGAGCAATTTTGATTCTGGAACTTGGGGAGGATGTGTTTACACAGGAAAGGACTCAAAAAGCAGAGGTGTTGATTTACAGCACATTTTCAAAATTACAAAAAGTGGAAAATGTTACCTCACATTTACTGAACACTTACTGTGCCCGCAGAGGTAGTTTTAGAAAGTACTAGTTCAGTGTGAAACCACAGAGTAAACTAGATGTAGTAACTTCTTCCTGCAGACAAGTCTTTAGTGATCAGTGAAATACTTGAAATGTCTTCTTTGTTTGTGCTGGCCATTGGCACGTGATTTATCGTTTCTAGAAATAAACAGAGAAAATTCAAACCTCAGTACTGTGGTGTTAGGTTCTGTAGAAATTCTTCAAGTGCCTTTACGTCTATTATATTCTTTAGGAAGCTCAAGATCTTCTGTAACCACAGTATGATTGGGGGAAAAAGGACCAGAAAGGACCTTGAGAAGTCAGATTATCTGTTCTTCAAGGCAGAATCACCTGTAGCTGGCATAAACTATTCTCAAGAGGTGACGGGAACACAGGCTTAGTGCTTACTTGCACCCAGTTGTACTTTAAGTGAATTACTTCCTCTTACAGTTTATTCCTCTACCCCTTGTATTTGTACTTTTTTTTTTCTTTGTGAGTTCTGAAACAGTTCCTCAAACTTTGAAACAAACCGTTTCCAAAAATTATCTTGTTTCTTCGTAGACATCTCTCCTTGGACACCCCCTTCTCCCTCCTGTTTTTCTCAGCCTTTGCTCTTACATCATGTTTTCTGAATCTCATGGTCGTGCTCATTCCTCCCCACTGGACTTGCTCCAAAACATCTTTCTTGAAGTGCGCTAACCAAAACTGGCGTATTCCAGCTCAGGCTGCACCAGCACTGGCTAGAGGAAGAGGATTATTTCCTATATTTACCAGATGACGTTGTTTTTATTTCCCAGAGTGATGTCTGACTGTTTTGTGGCAGGGTGGCATTGCTTAAGGACTGATCTGCTCCAGATCTTAAATGTGGAATTGTTGCCAAGTCCCTGTTTGGTACCAGTGCAATGGTTTAAGAAAAAAACCTTCTGCCTGCCTTTGCTCAGTTGTGCGTCTTTGTTCCTGCCTGTTCCATACCATTTTTTGCTGACGTTTTGTTTCATTTGCCAAGACCATAATACTGGCAACACCTAACAGCTTGGTGTTGCCTGTGGAGTTCAGTAAGGCCATAGCACTGAAACATGTGAACTCCATCGTATCGATTAACTTCTGAGAGTTAACTCTCATTATCGATTTCCAATGAGTTGGCATTCATCTGTGTATAATGTTTTCATATTTCATCTATTAGAATGTCATGTGGGACAGTTCCCCCCAAACGAATTATCACATTTCCTGCTGGCATCCCAGCTTCATACTATCATTCAATACAGGATCAGAGCTGTCATATTACAGTCAGTCCTTGGGAGCTAAACTTCCCTCAGCAGAAACTCTTGTGACATGTTTAAGTCTCTGCTTCTGTGGTTTCTTCTTAAATAACTTGCCTTTCTGTAACTTAACTTTCTGTAACTCTGGTAAAGTATGTCGTTGCACTGTACCAGAGAGTGAGATTCATCAATTTGAAAGGCAAAGTTCAGACCTGATTATTTTCAAAGATTCAGTTTGTTTGGGGTTTTTTTCCTGAGTTCAAAGAAAGTTCATAGAAAACTTTTTGCAAATGATGGTTTCTCTATCTCTCTTAATATCATGTCTATGTCAATTTAATGGATTAAAATTGTACTTTTAGTGTCATACTGGTTAATGTTTTCCTGCATCTTTTGCTCTTTAAAATCCCATATTGTGTGAGTAGTTGCATTTTGCAGAACCAAGGCAATTCACGAAAACTACTGTACATTTGGGACCACATGATATAATTTCAATTTTAAGCATTAATATTTATCTGAAATAAGTTATGGGCTTAGAATGATAGAAATAACAGAAGAATAAATACATGCACTTGTCATTGTTTCTACAGGGTTGTCCTCAGTTCCTGTAACTCCCACCATCCCATCCTCTTCCTTCAATTTACTTTTCTGTTCCTATGATACTATTTTTTTCCCCTACAGCGTATTTCATTCTCACACTTGTTTTTTTTTTGTTTGTTTGTTGTTTTGTTTTCTTTCTGACTAATTCTTTGCCCATTACCTTGCACTTTAGATCTTAGGAATTCACAAATATGCTGTGGTTGCCTACCAGTGGCAGGAAGTACTTCAAAGCAATCTACAGTGCCTGTTTCTAGCTGTCTGGAAAAAAATGCCTGAACAGTGGGAAGGAAAAATACCCCCAAACAGATGTTTTTCTGTGACTAACTGAGCCATTAGCAGCATGTTCCTTCTTAACTGATGTTGCCTGAGAAACTGCTGATATCAGCATCCGTACTTTTTTTGCATGGGTTGGAAAAGTAAAGCCAGGAAAGGGTGAGATGGGTAGCACAGCTCGGATGAGGTAGGAGTAGGCTGGGCTGGATGGGCTCTTCTGAGCAGAGGAGCTGGACTGTGATCCAGTTTATGAGGAAAGTAAGTGTCTGTGGGGTGTGGAAATGGGGTTAGAGTTGTGAGAATGTGTGGCAGCAAGTATAGGGCAGGATAATGTGCTCATGAGCGCAGACTGGCAGAGAATTAGAAACTTCTGCTGCTGCCCTGCCAACATGCTTTGCTTGGGAAAGTCCTGTCTTGTACTGTGGCTACTTCTTACTTCTTCAGGACATGCAATGTAAGCAACAGCAATGTCATTCACCATGGGTTGTATAGCAAGTTTTACTTAAGGAAAAGAAGGGAAGTGAAGTTGTGTCTGCTGTGATAATTGGATATTTCAAATACCTTGCCCAAATTTGAAACAGTCAAAGTGGATAGAGACATGAAGGAAGTCATTGCCAATTTTACCATCTACAGGACCTGTCACTTTGAGAGCCATATTAGTGTAGAATCTTCAGGTCAAACCTATAGTTATGAAATACTAAAAATTATGACCTCTTTTATCTTTGTGTGTGTCTAATGTATGCAACCCCTTTGTGGGGTTTATTTTTTTTATTTTTTTCTCTCTGCTGTTTTTCCTAGTGGGTTTGGGTTTGGTTTTTTACTTTTTTTCCCCTTTTTTTTTTTCCTTCTTTGAACTGATGAAACCACTCTCTTTGGTAATCCAGAGTCAGTTAGGTCAGTCAGGTCAGTCCTGGGCTTTTCTGTGCAGAGACTGCCAGGTTTTTCTAAAATATGTCATGGTTTAGGGATTTGGATGAATGTCCAAAAGGGACCAAGACTTGAGACTCCCAAATGCCTTTATTTTAAAACCATAATTTGGAAAGGATCCTTCCTGCGTTCCAAGAGAAAAAAGCCAATACTTTCATTTATACTATTAGTCATCATTCTCTCAACCATCAGGGTTCCCCTCCCTTCTGAAAAGGCTGTAGTTTATTTTGCTGCTTTAACAAAAATGAGTTTAGTTGATTTAATGTTCTGTTTTGTGATGAAGTGTCTTACCTAGCTCATAGTTTAGCTGTTAACAAGATATTTATGACGTGGCAAGAATTCTCTGCTCTGTCATGAATTTAGTCTTTAGACTGGGGCAAAATGCTATTTAACTATCAAATAAAGTAGTTCAGCTTCAAATTATATGTCATTAAATGCAACAATTTTAATCTTTTAGTAACCACCTAAATAAGTAGAGTATCTGGAACTGCTCAAAACTTATGTAATTTGATCTCCACTATAGGAAAAGCATTTCAGATAGCTTAATATTGCAAGTAGCTATACAAGGGAGGAAAATTTTTAATTTAGAAACCAAGTTAAATTCATACTTTTATTCTACATGCAAACTGTAAAATATAGCTGAAGACTAAGAACCTATTCCTGAGCTCATTTTTTTCACTACTCAAGACTCATCTGACTGACTTACCGAGTACTGTGCTAAATCCTTGCATTTGAAGCTGTCATTTGTGATATTCACTTGGGAGTGTGTTGTTTGTCATAGAACAACAGTGTTATCAGCAGACATTTCCCTCATTTTTGCATAGTTTTTACTGGTGTTTAACAATACAATGATTTCATTCATAGTAAAGACCCAAGCAATAGAAGCCTTCATGTTCTAGGTGTTCCCCAGACATGAAAGGCAAATACAGTTATTTTTAAAAGAATTCTGTATGAATCACTGCTTCACCATCAAAAGTTTTGAAAACAGGATTTTTTGGGGTTTCAGTTGCATCTGTGAACCAGTAGTCATTTGTCTCTGTGTCTCTCACATGTACTAAAAAATTGTATGTGAGACTTTTCTCTCCCCAGTTGTGTATCAGCAGACTTTATCAGGCACGATTTGTAATTTATTGAATTTTGTGATAAATAATATACTAGCACTTACATGACAAGTAAGTAATTAGTGAACTATGTCACTAATTCATTGGCCATGTTTAATTAGCTCTAAAGTGCCAGCTCATCTTTGCAGAAATAATTTTGACTGGATTCTCAGAGGCTTCATTTTACTTGAATTTCAGTTACCTGAACATCCATTTCTGTGGAGTCCCTATCTCTGTTTTGGTCTAGGCAGACAGAGCTTTGTGTAGTGTAGAACAGTTGCTTTCGTCTCCGTTCTTATTGTGTATTTTCACTCATATGATTATAGCTCTGACTGAAAAGAAATCACAGAATCATAGAATGGTTTAGGTTGGAAGGGACCTTGAAGATCATCGAGTTCCAGCCCCCCTGCCATAGGCAGGGACACCTCCCACTAGACCAGGTTGCCCAAGGCCACATCCAGCCTGGCCTTAAACACCTGCAGGGATGGGGCCTCAACATTCTTCAGGAAGTTTTCCTGACTCTAATGTGTGTTTTTGCATTAAGATGGTTTCTAGTTCACCATACGGTTTTGTTGATCTGGCAAACAATATGAGTGAAACCTATACCATCTAAGGCCAAGCTTGCCTGTGTCTCCACGAGACTGGACAGTGAAGGAAGTACGTGAACCATGAGTTGTTCAGAACTAAGACCCTACGAAACTATTTTTGTGAAAATCTATAGGCTGTTTTGCCATTTCCCCCTAAGCAACCATCTGCTGAGGTGAACTTTACAAGACCTGATTTCGTAAACATATTTTTGCATTTTATTTTGCTCATAAACCAGTTATCTTATATGGTTAACACTCTCCTAAGTATATCTCTCATAGTTAGTGCCACAAATAAAACAGTTTTGCCAGTGGCTCGCGAAGTTCATGCACACATACAGATTGTATGACAAATTAGAGTCCTCTGTCTGTGTAGGAGTCTAGCAATTAATAAAGCAATGCTGTGTAAAACTGGATTAGGTGGGGACAGACATTCATCTGTCTCTCAGGTAATGGCATTCTCGATTGCATGAGTACCAGTGCTGTTCTGGAGGCAATCTCTACCTGTTGTATAAGACAGCCAGTGAACATTTATGAATTAATTTAGCCTTTATACCTCTTTGATGAAGGTAATAATGAGTTCTCAACTTTGTAAGAAACCAGATTCTTTCAGTAAACATACAATAATTTTTTTTACCTGAATAGATGATGTATGTAAGAAAAAAAAAAAAGAGACCTACATGATTTATATAACTTTATAAAATCGGAACGGAAAGACATTTCACTTGCCAGATACAAATTTCTGTGTTACTTCTGCAACCACTAGTGTTCAACATCTAAAAGAGCAGGGAGTTGCAATTCACTGACACAGTTGTAGGTGTCAGTGATACTTGATTTGTGGAGTCAGCAACACCTCCTAAAACTCCTGTTGCAAAGTGAAAGAACTTTATAAATGCTAATTAATTTTCAAATTGCACAAGAAAGTGAGATGGTCTTGTTTATCGTATAAATGAGGAGACTGAGACAGAAGGAAGGTATGTGAAGTGTGCTGAGAGCAGAGAGGTTTTTGTGTGAGCAAGCGTTTCTGTATAGTGTGTCCATGAACATGTGGCACCAGGCATGATTGTGCACATACATAATACGATGCTTAAGGGAGAACTTCGTGACATTCTAAGAAGAAAAAATAACAGATCAAAATGCTAAAATAAAAACCCTACACCAGAAATTCCGATTGTTGAATTGGATTCACGTATAAGTCAAGCAACTAGCTTGCTTACATTTTTATCCAGGGAAATACGAAATTTAAGCTCTTCTTACTGCATTTCAATATCTTGGCATATATGTACCGTACTGTATTTAAGTAGCTTTGGTCCACTGCTGTGATTCATCCCTAATGATTACCAGTTAAAAAAGGGGGAGAGACAACACAGCATAAATGGCAAAAAAATTACAGCATTTGTAGAGCAGTGTCATGAACAAGTTAATACCAACCAGAATTATAAAGAGACATACTAATGTCTGTTTGCAGGTTAAAACAGAAAGCATAGGAGAAAAATACTCATGTCATTACTGGAAGGAAGCTTAACAATTGTCCTAAAATGACTGAGTCTAAGATCTTCTCTTGTTAAAATGGATTTATTAGAAATGGGAAAATGTGCATGGACAGTTGGAGAATAATTGAATCATGGAACCATTGTAACTTAAAGTTGTAGTATATGTTTGGAGAAAATGAGTATTTTTCAAATTGCTATATGTAGTGATTAGAAAGTTCCTGAGGTAGTTGCTTGAAATAATTTGGGGAATAGGGAAAAAAAAAGCAAATTTGGCAAGGCATATTTTTTTCTGTCCTCATAAAGATGAAGTTAAACTACTCAACCTACTTGATTCCCATTGATCGTTATTTCCGTACACCATCATTTACTCAGTAAATAGCAAGCTTTGAAACTCCTTCTGTGGAGGACAGACTTTCAAGCTTGGGCAGAAGTTGAAATTTTTATAGGCATAGGAGCAGGGATTTGGTCTGAAAGAGGAGACCAAGTGGTGGAAAGCTTTGTTGGGACCAGAAAGCTAAAATGTCATCCAGATACTCATTCTGCTGCTGTCCAAAGGAAGCAGCACCTGCACCAGGAGTTTAGAGAAGTAGCTATCATAGATGTGTAGGGTGGCTGTGAAGATATTGGCTTGCCTTGAAGAAAGAGCTTGCTCACAATAAGTGCGTGTAATTTTTTTTTTTTAATTTACAGGAGGAAGTGCATACCAAGAAACACGCACATCTTTAGAGGAAGTGGCAGGACAGTTACTTTTCTCCAAGTGGGATTTTGCATACTGTTGACTACAGAAGGAGCGCCATACACTACTAGGGCATCTTGTCTGCAGTTCTTTTTTTCCTCTCGTCCTTTATTCTGTTAATGTGATTGCAGAATGTAGAGGCTGATGCTGGCTACAGGGTAATACTACAAAAAGTGTAATGCCTGTCTTCAGCTGTTGTTAAGTTGGCCTGGTTCTATACCAGTCAATGAAGTCACACTGAGGATGTTAATAAACATTCAAACAGAGATTAAATTTAGGATCTCTTAGACTTGACAGATGATGTTTCTAGTTCCTGAAGATGTTTTAGATTAGAAAGTCTGTTTTCAAGCCAACTGGCCTCCCCTTGAAGGAATATAGATGTTGTAAATACCAACATTCCTCTGGCCACAGATCAAGAGATAGGAACTGATTTAGTCTTGGACATTTGTATGTCTTTGCAATTGCTTATTATTGGATTTCAAAATACCTGGTTTTTGTCTTTCTATTAACTTTTAGCTAAGAAATGTCTGAATGCTATTGTTTGGATTACTTGATTACAGTTTATAACCATTCATTATTTGCTTTGGTTTTTTTCCTAAGTGTAAATCAGAAAGGTGGGGTATTTTAGATTGCTAACAGGATAAAGGTTCTTTTTGACACTAAAGGCAGATTGGTTAAAATGAAGGATAATTTAAAAATTTGTCTTTGTGCCTCTAATTTGTGCCATTCAGGTAGATATGCTAATAAATGTGTAGTTTTTCACATGCTTAGAATGATATGCAGGCTGCTCTGAATTTTGATAGCTTTCACTTGCCTAAATAGTTATTTTTCTAGCTTAGTTTAGTAGTGTATTGTCCTATACCTCTTGTTCTCAGGTTCACTCATCAGTATAAGACTTGTGGAGACAGAATTTAAAACTAGATCTTGGTTTTGCTTTTTATCTTACTGCAGCAAGTATCACAGGAAATTTGTGTCTTGAGTCTGCTTTAATTTACAGCGGTTTGCTTATGTTCAGGTTCCTCTCTCTGTTTTTACTGAGGGAAGTCCTTCTGAGAGCGCTGGAGCACTCAAATGCAGAGCCTGGCTGATGGTCATGTGTGGGGTGGTTCTTGATGGGCTGGATTTACAGTGGTGGTCAACCTGAAAAGGTAGATGTTTGGTTGCAAGATGAACTGATAACCAAATCTAATAGTGAAAGGAATGACAAAAAGTTAAAACAATAGACCATTAGTTAGGCTAAACACTGAACAGACAAATGAAGTGGAAGTGTGCGCAATCTGGGATAATTAGGGCTGGGATGGACCTCAGTTCCTCATGGGGTCCATGCCCTGCTCAGAGCAAGGCTGACAATATTAAATGTTAAATCTTCATTTGAGTTTTATTTCAGAGATATCCTTTCATAGACAGCCTTTCTTATCAAGTAGCCGTCCACAGTTATTATTCACAGCAGAAATAACTTCTGATTACTGTAGGCTTAAAGAAAGTGTGAATTCTAAGACAGTCTCTTAAACTTGCCTTTTCCCACAGTTTCTTGGATTGTTAGAAGAAAATAACTGAAATACTGAAAATAAGCATTGTTTCTCATCTGTCTTTTGGTTTTAGGGCCCTGGGATATTACAGCTTTCCTCAGCCTTGGAGATCTTCCCCTATGACTACTCTGCATCTCTTTCAGCAGTTCTGCTTTACAGTATCTTTAATATTTCCTTTTTTCTGACCTTTCAAGAATCATAATTTTGAATTCAAAAAAATATGAGCCAAACATCTGCCTGTAATGCTTGGTTTCATGTGGACTGACTTGACAGCCTGAGGTTGCCATCAACACTTTAATTTCTCTCTATGCATAATAGGAACGATACTCTGAGTCAGTGGGGAGTTGAGCATCTTCATTGTTTAAGGCTTTGAAGATAAGATTATATAGCTGCAATTACTTATTATATCTGACCTAAGCCCTTTCCCTTTAACAGGCAATGTATCCTTTTGTGATTTCTTTTATTTGCATTGTATACTTTGACTACATTTCAGAAAGAGTTGTTAAAGTGTTGTCTAGCCTCAAGTACTCTCGTTCTGTTTAAACCACTCTTCTTCCTAATTGCCCTAGACCTGCAGGATCTGAGCTGCCATTATATTTGCCTAATATAACTTAGGTGAGTGTCTAGGCCATCTGTTTCTCTGAAAGGCTGACAAATTTGATAATGGTTTCAGGTGGATTACTCTAGAACTCAACCTTTCATAAGAGGTTTTTTTTCTCCCCTTTTTCTGTTATCACAGGACAGTGTTTAAAGTCATACAGATCGGAGTGTAAGAACAAAAGGGAAAAACTAGTTTTTTGCATTCCAGTCAATATAAGATGCTGTAATACCCGTTGCATTTTGCAAATTTAGGAAACATTTACGCCTGTATGCTGTACCATTTGGCTAGAATTTTCTAACTTGGATGTTTAAAATGGCTCGTTACATTTAAGTGACTCCATTTTCATGGATACAGGGTATCTGCAGCTTTTGTTGCAAAATGCATATGCCTTTGAAAATTTTAAGTATTCTTTACAACTTTTTGTCTCATCGTGACACATCATGTACAAGAAGAATATTTTTGGTAGAGGAGTCTACTCTGCATAGAAGTCAGCATTCATACTCTCACATCAGAAAGGTGGCTCAGTTCCAATATACTGTTGTAACTGTGGCAAGCATATAAATTAAACACTAAATTTTTATTTTTTTTTTTTGTAATGGTATGTTTACAGTGTTACTCTTTTGATATTGATTTTGCAGCTACTTTTAGGCCCAGGATTTTAGTCCTGAATATTCAGACTCACTTGGAAACCTGTCTTGCTGATTCTTGGCCAGTTAAGAGTTCCAAGTGGATGCAATTTAATAACCCTTATGCTGTTTTGATTTTCCTCCCACAGCATCTGGCCTCCATCTCTCTCCTGCTCTTTTTTTTTCTTTCTTAAAGGATAGTATTTTTTCAATAATTTAGACTTTCAAGCATGTCATCTGAAAATGTAGCTTGCTCTGAAATTTCCCTGTGCAACGTGTCTTTTGAGAAAGAAGGCTTTCTGTATACAGAAGAAAAAGAACATGAACAGGAACCTGTGGACAGGCTGGAATGGCAGGAATGCAGCGCACAGTAAAGATGTCTGTTCCTTCACACTGAAGTATTATTTAAGCACATTTCAAAAGTAAAATTATTTCATGGCTCTGAGGTCTACTGGATGGCTCTCTGTGTTTCTCTGCTGGCCTCCACAACACATTCAATTATTGAAGATGTTTTAGAAATCCAAATTTGCTCAGCCTTTGCTGAGCAAGAAGTTAAGTGCGTGATGAAGCTTGTGGTCTATTAACTGGCCTTATTTAAACTTGATTTAGTGATGATAACCTAGAGTGATGCTGCTTGAGTTTAGCTCTCTTTGTCATGATGTTTGGAAAATACTGGGTGAAAAGTTTGTTCGTGTTGTGCGAAGGCACAAATTCTTGACAATGTCATTTTAAATTTTGGAGGATTGCTGCCTGCATAACCTGAATACTTGTCCTTTTGTCTTTCTGTGTGTTTATCAGCAACCTGGTCTAGTGGGAGGTGTCCCTGCCCATGTCAGGGGGGATGGAACTAGATGATCTTTAAGGTCCCTTCCAACCTAAACTATTCTATGATTCTGTGAATAACTTTGCTTTAGCTGGTGTTCAGGTTATTTCTTATTTGTGCCTGAATTTTGCTGGA
The DNA here is from genome assembly GCA_017639485.1 of Pluvialis apricaria. Classification (NCBI taxonomy): domain Eukaryota; kingdom Metazoa; phylum Chordata; class Aves; order Charadriiformes; family Charadriidae; genus Pluvialis; species Pluvialis apricaria. The sequence continues at coordinate 50,597,705 of CM030044.1, read as the reverse complement.
CTGATGTCGGTGTTATGTACACTGGAAAGGTTGAAGAGGTAGGTTGTGAGATGATTTTGTTCTGTCCCATGCTGTGGGTGTTGCCCAGGAGTAGCTGCTGGGGAAGCAGCAGGTGAATTGCACTTACCATGGTAGTAGGTGGCCCTGCACCAACACCAGCAAGCTGCCATGCGAAAAAGAGAGCTGAAGGTGTCCATCTCTGTTTTGGCTGTGTTTGGCTTGCTGTCCTCAGAGCAATTCCTCAACACCTTCAGAGCAAATTGTACGATTCCTCAAAAAGGTGATGGTGGTGTCTGGCTCCCATGTGGTGTGTGCAGACCCACAGCTGACCACGCCTGCTTGGTCTGTGCCTGTATGGGCAGCTGATTCCCCTGGTAGGGGAAGCAAGCTGTGGTGGGTCCAGGTGGCCTGTGAGGCACTGTCTTCTGCTTCCTCAAGGATTTTGCCAACCTGTTGGCCTGGTTGTCCTAGCAGATGCCTTCTGGGAACCCCCTTAGATCATCTTCAGGTCCATGTTTCAGTACTGTGACACAAACTCTTATTTTGGACTTGCAAGCCTTGCTCCTCTCCTCTTGGAGGAGGAGCTGGGTGTTTTGCAGTAACATGGCCCCCAGCCCCTCCTTGGATATGCTGATATACATGAGCTAAACTCTCAAGCATGGCTTAATATTTTCTGCCCTGATAACAAGTCTTGGTGTTGTATGTGTTTCAGATTTAGATAGGAAGACGTTTTTTTTTTGCACCAGTGCTGTCCCTGTGATGGCGGCTAGGTGACCTTAAAGCAGAAAGTCAACGTATACGTGCAGTCTCTGTTTTGCCTAGCAGAATTGGTCACTCTGGTGACGTTTTGATGTAGTACTGTCTACTTTCCCCCCTCCCCCTTCTCCGTCAGCCTGGTTTCCCTCGTCAAACGCCAACTTTCAAGTTTGCCAGACTAGTGCTCCCATCTCCTCAATCAGCTTGTACAAGATAAAGGCTTGGCTTCCAGTTCTGCTTCAGTGGAGCTAGTTTATCCCAAAACACAGACCTATAGATTCCAAAAACTACACCTGAGCATGTGCCATTTCTGTAAATTACACTGGGACTTAGTACAAGTTAGTTTGCTATTTGAATAAGTATTTTATTTTACTTTGTGTATAATTCATGAATTTTTGGCATGTTAGTAATATTAAAAAGAATTAACCATGCATGCTCTCACATAGATCTACCCTGTAATTTTCCAAATTCTGTTTTATGTACAGTCTCTAGTACCTACCATGCTTTTCTCCAAAAGCAAAAAAAACCCCTACATAGCATTTTAAAAATTTCATTAGCTATTTGTACTACAGATTATTTCCTACCATTTTCTGCTGGACCAAGGGTGATAATTTCAGTTTGGTTGGGAAAAAGTTCCTAGTAAATCTTTCAGAAAAGAGATTTTCAAGTTGATTTATCCTGATAGATTTCAACAAGTTCTTTAAGAATAGGAGTGGGTATTTTGTTTTTGTTTTGTTTTCTTCCATTTTGAAAAGTTAGTTAGGATCTTTCTCTTTTCTCTCTTTTTTTTTTCTTCTGGTGATTTTTGTACTTCTGCTTTTCAGAACAATGGTGTGATTGATTTTTATTCCATATGAGACCTTTGTAGAGAATCTAAGAAATTATTTTCCCTTAGTTATATTAGTGTTTTGTTTCCCTCAAGTGTCTAGTAAATGCTTAACTTGAAGTATACTGGCACAGTGTGCCTCTGTAGAATGTCGTTCGAGGAGAATCTCTGTTCCAAAGGGCCTTATAACCTCACCTTAAGTTAAATTTGACATCCCAGTTTCCATAAGTAAAAATGGAATGTATCTAGTTAAGGTTATATGAATTCTCAGCAGTATAAATTACTTTGATGCCTTTTTCTTTTTTACATTGATGTCTTTGATGATGACCTGTTGTACATTGCAGACAGATGCATTTCAGGACGTGCCTGCTCATTCTGGTCTCCCGATGTGCGTCCCAGGGTGTTTTGATTCCATGTCAGGGTGAGACTGTGTATGCACTGGCCCTACATACTTTGGTTCCTTTTGGAAAGATACTTGGGCTTCTGGGCTGGGAAGAAATGAAGATGTACGCTGTTCTGTGCTCTGGCGACTCAGGGAGCTCACAAGGTGTTCTGCAGATCATTCATTCCTCAAGTTGCAGAAGAGTGATCACATCTCCCTTCAGTGAATCAGCTTCTTAGAGGGGCTGGGGCATGTACATTGCCATTGGGAGCCACATAAACATTTTAGAATCTGGCTAAAATAAAAGCCTGGTTAAAATAAAGGCATATAGGATGTCCATGTTTGACTGTGGCACTATGTTTATCACAGTATGTGTAGATGGAGCTCTTGTAGCAGTGGGCCATCTTCAAGGTTGGGAAGGAAAGGGGAGTAAGTGAGCAAAGGAATTCTTGACGTTGTAACCTGACTTAGAAACAGCTGTTTTTCTTGTTCCATGAAAGTCTATTAGAAAAAGCTTTATTGACCATTTATTAATGCTCCATCTTCCACCACCTTCCCCCTTCCCAATTATTATGAAGGAATCAACATGTAAAAGATATTTAGCAACAGAGTTACTGTGAGGTTTTTATCACTTCAGTAATCAGCTTGCTGCACTCCTAATGAACTCCCAGTTGCAATTTATAATTTCAGTGAAGTACATTACATAGCAATAGATCAAGTTACCTATCACCTTAAAATGGAACGTTTTGAAGGGAAGACTAATTTAGTGAATTCTGAAGAAATTAGTTTGCAGGGGAATGTAGTACTCTACAGAAAATAAAATTATGCCCCTGTCATTTTTCTGTGGTGAAGCACTGATTCTCTCAGGCCCTCCTGTTAGTAGTGCAGGAGATGGAGGACTGCCCTTCTCTCTTGTTTGACAGGCCATCATTTGAGGCTGGGAGTTTTGCCAACTAGTCACCTAGTGTATCCAGTTTCTAATTTGGGAGAAATGTTACTGAGAAGGTGGTGGCCTGACAACTCTGGCATTTCCTGGGGTTCTCAGATTACTGTGACACCATCTGATTGGTTTTTCAGGCTAAGTTTTACTTGGATTGACTAGTTGCATTGCTTGCTCTGGTGAGAGATCACCTGTGATCTGGAGACTCTGGTTTTTTTTGGTAATTGTTACTGATCTGGTATTAGTTTTGTTTTTAAAGTTTTGGGAACATGAGAGTGTTTAGGTGTAGATGTGACAGCTCAATGTCTTACCTTCTAAAGAAAGTCTCAGAGGAAAACATTTAGCAATGCTTGCCTTCTGGGAGCTCAGCTACCAGAAGTTTATCAGACTTTTCTTTTACTGTTTCAATGAATATTATTTTCGTTTGAGTAATACCTATACTGAGCTAGACGCTTTTGAATCATGAGATCCCTCCATCATCTCTTGGTTAGTATGTTGTTGATGAGGCAGCTCATGTGCTGTTACGGTCAGGAGGGAATGAAATGGATTAGTGTTTCTCTAAGATTAGGTCTAAATGAAGACTGTTTTTTTTCCTGAGGATCACTTGGAAATGGAAGAAGAGAATGTAGGTGGCCATTTGTCAAGTAAACTTAATGCATAGATGTGTCATGGGACTGCTCTGGGATCTTCTGAAGGTCTACATAAATGTTTATATGATGAGCATCACTTTGCTTTCAAAATCTTAACACTTGAACCTGAGCAACTTATAGGTTGCACCTGCAGTTGTGTACTGAGATGCAGTTGTGTACTGAATTACTCACTGCGGTGTCCAAGTATCTGACCATTGTGTCTGGGCCCAACTAGGAGGGAAATCTCTTGCCCAAAGGGTGTGTGTGTCCACAGCCACATGAAGATTACCTGTGTTACTAGGTAACACTAAAGTCAGTGATAACACAAGGCCCACAGGAGCTGTTTGAACGGCATATGCAGCCTTCACCATTCTGCAATAGAAGTATAAATGGACTTAGAGTCAAAGCATAGAAATGTTGACATGTTTGTTGTGGCAAATGTGTGTATTTGTGTGATGGACTACTGGCAGTTTATGAGCTTGCTAGCTATTTCCATTTTCAAACACAAGCCAATACATTCTGCTGACATTTTAATGATAAATTTGACACTTTGTATTTCAGGTTTTTTTTTTTAAACGCCTTGTCTCCACAGTGTTACTTGGCAGTGTTTGAAAATAATGCTGCAATATGAATGTATTTTCCCTCTTCAGAGGAAAGGAAGTCTTGAACTGTCCAAAATCTTTGTGGCAGTCATGGCACCATTCCATCTAGAATAACTAGCATTGTCATGAATTTATCAGGTGCATACTCACTTAAGCACAGTATGAGCTTATTCCAGTCTTCTTTTTGTTTAAGTTGTGGTGGCTACAAAACAAGGAAAAACCTTGTTGTCAAATTATGGAAGCAAAGTTTCATCTTCAAGAGAGATGTTTGGAGTCACGATGATTCACACTGACTACCAGAGGAGAGACTGTCCTCCTGGGGTTTAAATATGTTACAGGGAAGGCCTGCTTAGGTGCAAAACCTGCTTACTGCATTACTGACCGTAGTACAAAAGGTGTTTAACAGAACAGTAAAACTTTTTTTCTACTTAATGCAGCTAACTTTTCTGTGATAACTTTTCCATGATAACAATCTACTACATTGTAAACTCAAGTTTCTTTTGTATTTTATATTTTGATGCATTAAAGGTTTTCTTGTTCTGCTTTGAGAGTGATTTAATCAGAATTTTCAGTGAGTTTCATGTAGTTCAGAGCAAATACAATGGAGCTTTTATTCTTGCTTTTATTGACATTTTCTTTCATATAGACCCTGTAGCAAAAGTTAACATCAACTGGCACAAGAAAATTATACATCTAAGTCCTTTGGCTGGTCCTCCTGATTAAGGTCAAACATCAGGCTTGGCATTTTGATAATTCATCTGAACAAGAGCCATAAGGTTTATCTTTAACCTGAGTGAAAAAAATCTTATCTCTGACAACAAAGCAAACAGAGTATTAAAGATTTTCCTAAACAAAAGAATTGAAGTGTGCCTTGATCTGTTTATATAATTGAATGAAAAACAAATTAATCCCTTTTTTCTTAGGTTCCTAAGTATTTACAGTTGTTTAACAATAGTGATGATAAGATTGTTTTCATTGACTTCTCATGGCAAAAAGCACTTACCATTCTTTCCATTTTCTTAACGAGAACCCATAACGTGTTAGGTACTGGTGGAAAGGCTGTGATCAAGAGAGATTTCCATTAGCCAGCAGAGTTGGCTTGACAAATGTCGAAGTAACTTTATGTTGGAAATGTTTCAAGTAATGATGCCCTTGTAAAGCATGGCGAGCCCTGTCTTCTATTCTTGTGCAAATCTGATTTGGTTAAAAAAACGGGCCTGAGGTAATGAATGTGTCCTAGTCTGACCAGGCTGTGTGACGTGCTGACTCAACATTGCTTTGTTTTTTCTGCTAGCTACTGTGTCTAATGTGCAAATGAAGTACCAGCTTTACAAGATGTGTATGGCTGCCAGCCTGTCTCGAGGAGAATGAAGTCCTACGGAAAGTATACAGGCAGCTTAAAAATAGGAGTTCGTCATCTCAGTCCCTGTTGCCTGGAGGGGGTTTCTGCCTCACCTGTCAACAGCTTGTGGTGTCAGTTTTACCTGTCTGCTTATTGCATTATTAATAAAATGTGCATGCTCGTTCCTGCGGCTAATGCGCATTATCTTTTGCTGCAGTAACCACATACAGCCTTAAGCAACTTAGCCACATGCTTTAAGGACTTGACACTGGAGCCTTGGAAAAAGGATGATGTTTTCTCTTGTGATTAACATAATTTTGTTGGAAAAACACAACTCAAAATACAGTTGTATAAGAGGCATCTAATTTATTGATTTCTACAAATCCTTAAGGGAATTCTTAAATTTCTTCCCCCAGGTCTGCATCACAGGAGGAAAGTGTTGTGTAAGTGTTAGCATGAGTAGACTCTTTGATGCCACTCTTTTTGTAAACACAAAAAAACCTACTTCATGAGCAGTGCTTCCCAGGTGGATTAAGACCTTATGAATATTTCAAATATATATGTATATAAATGTATATAAATATACATATAAAATTATTGTAATGCAGAAATAGAATTATGGATGCATTGTTTGTAAAAATCAGAACTCCTGTGTAAATTTGGTGCCCAGTATAACCACAAAGACATTCTGGTCGAGAGAAAGAATGGATTAATAGAATGTTTTGTATTCACGTCTGGGAGTGTCCATTGCATTTTACAATGGTCTGTAAAACTCTTCAGTGCCAAGCAACCCTGCAACCTGTTCTTTTCTTCTTCAGCTGCCAGCATGTGACCTGCTCAAAATATGGGTTGTTTATGTGCTCCAAACCAGAGTGCTTTTGTGAAATAATGCCCAGGATCACATCATATTCTGTTCCTATACAAGTTCATAAAGAAGTCATAGGCTTGATTCCTTTGTGGTTAGTGTCTTTTTTGGTTTTGTTTTGGTGGGATTTTTTTGTTCTGTTGTTTTTTTTAAATTTGCTTTGTTTGTTGTTGTTTTTGTTTGTTTGGTTTTTGGTTTTGTTTTCATTTGCTGCTTCTCCTACCACCAAGGCAGTTGTCTCAGGCTGTTCTGACTATGATCAGACACTTTCAAAACCTCTTCCTTCAAGTCTTCCTCTGATTCTTCCAACTACCGGATGTATGTTCACTAACATGACTGTGTCTAAACTGACTATGAAATGGCACAATATGATAAAATTAAAACTAGTGGATGCTGTCTCTCCTGCAATGGAACGGCTTTCCAGAAGGAGAGGAGGAGATGTCTGAAGGAGACATTTCTGTTACTTACGAGAACTGTGTATACAAAACAGATGTATAGTCAATATTCTCCTCGAGAAAAGAGAGCTGTAACATGAAGTTACAGTTTCATCTTTAGGGTTACAGCATGGTGATGAAAAACAGAGCCCCAAAATTGCATGTAATTTAATATGTTGGTAAGGCACTTCACTAAAGTAAGAGGCAGAGTGACTTTTTTTAATGGATTTTGGATCAAGCCCACCGGCATAGAAAAGCTATATATAGTTTTAAGTATTCCTATTCTCTGAAATGAGAATTTTTTAATTTTTTTTTTTTTTTTTTTGTGGCAGAAGGCTTGCTCTCTGAAAAGACGTGCTTCTTATTATTAGCATTATTAGAAAAATATATGTGTATCTTTTGCTTTGCCAGTGATGTGATACTGGAAAACTATTTCTCTGTTCTCTACCACTACATCGGTGGTGTTGGGCTGAGTTCCCAAATGGTGATAGCTGTAGCAATAGCAATATTTAGACTTGATGTTTAACCTATTTATTTTGTAAAGATTTTGTACTAAATACCACATAAGCATTGATGAACCTGAAGAATCATTGATTCTGGAACATGCTCTCAAGTTTAGGTCTTTTAAAAAACAATGAATATTTCAATAAGAGGCTGTGGCAATTGATTAGGGAGACTAAAGCTTACTTTTGCAGCTGGTTTGGCCAAAATTCAGATTAAATGAGAGCAGTATTTGTGAACTAAACCAGAATTCTGCTTGTGCATCAATTATTCAACCTCTAATTTAAGCCTTAGAGAAGCCTGGAGTCTTGCTTTGTAGCAGAAGGTATGTTTTGAAATGAAGTATGTTACCCAAAGGAAAAGAGAGGTTATGGAGAGAAATGATGTGTAGTAGAGCACGACTGTGTTTGCTGGGGCTGGGCCAAGTAAAAAGTAGATGCATGTCAGGACTGATTAAAGAATTCCATATTGTAAGAGTAGAGTATTTTAGGATGATAATGGAAGGATGGGAAAATTGTGAAAAGTATGCAGGTTTGGACAGAGCATTGTTTTGTTTTAATCAATTGTAAGTCTAAAGAAAAATAGAATTGCAGAGGGATTAAAGTAACATTTTTGTTTAAAAAAAAAAAAAAAGGATATGCTTTCAAGCTAGTATAATTTAAACTCAAACTATCTCAAAATAATATGCTGTAATATTTCTTTGTGTCTTACATGAAAATAACATGTTAATGGGGATGATGTTGATGGGTGGGGGAAACCTGGGGACCATATGAAAGTAAGTGTTAAATTTTTTGTAATTATATGTCCTCAGTAATAATCACAGACTTTAATATTTCTGTATGTAAAATGAAAGCAGCTGTCAGAAGTAAATTTCTCTTTAAAATGAGTCATGAGTAGCATTATTCAAAACACACGTTTCCTAGAAAAATTAGGAGAACTAGCACTGACCTGTGATTACAGTAAAGCTGCTAGCTCTGATTTGACATCTGCATTCAATTCCTTAACCATCCTGGAGATTTTTTTCCAGAAAATTTGTCCTCCGTTTAAAATTTGTTCCTTAACTACAGATAATGCTAACTTAAAAAAAACCAACAAAACAAACAAAAACCTGAAAAGGCCATGTTTGGTGTCATTCATTCAGAAGGGTTGCAACTAAGTCCAGAATCACATCTTTTTAGTGTCTACAGGTCTTTTTTTGCCAAATAGGGAAGCATAGTTAAAAGTCCTAGGAATGTTATTCTTGTGTATTTCTGAGTAAATAAGAATACTATGGAAAACAAGAAAACAAACAAACAAGATCAGTACCTCTTAAATGCATTTTAAATGTTATCTTGGTGACTAAGCCAATATACTCAGTTCTGTCAAGTTTGGTGCTCGCAGAAGTTAGTGATGTGTTCATGTCAGTCCATGTAATTTTTCCTTCTATTTTTTAAGACTCTGCTCTGTGTCTGTGCTTCCATAGCAAAACAGTTTCTTGCATTCGCTCATTTACTGCATACTAGTTTTTCCTTCCAGAGGTTGCTCAGTGAATCCAAGATCCAAATGCAACTTTCTGCTCACAATCACTTGGAAAACAGTTTTCCAAATACAACCCATTTATGGTGCTTCTCCCTGCAAGTTTGGAGGTTTCAGAAGGAAATTATATTGGTAAAGCAAGGGATAAGAGAGGATTTTACTTTCCTAGCTGTATAAATGCATATGTTTATTCATTTTATGAGGGAGGGAGTCTCTGGCATGTTGCAGGACCACAGTGCCAGTCATTTTGAGCTCTGCACCTATGTCCATGTTGAGAGAAGATGCTGTCAGTTTCAGAAGCTGTTGCTGACAGCTTTGCTCCAGGCACAGTTACTGCTCACTGATGCCGCGTGGCCAAAATCTTTTGTCCTTTTTCATGTATAGCAATTACAGCATTTCCAAGAATGGCATCTGCTGTTTGAGGAGAACTGCTAACACATTGTCCCAGCAAATACCTTGTAGGCTCCTTAGATGTGCTTTTCAGATTATTTGTCAAGCAATGCCACTGAAATAGTTTTTAGTTGTTCTCTGAGCCGCTTATTTAACAGACCAAACAAACAAGGCAGACTGACACACTGCAGTGTTGTTTCTACAGTTGACCGCAGGAAGTGAGTTACAGGGCCAGCCAAAAAGTACAGCTTGTGAAGTTGATGGATGGTGGACCTGGAGGAGGCCAGCTTGGGGCTCTGCTCCTGCTCAGGTCAATGGCGGAGCTCCCCATTGGCTCCACTGAGGACTGGGTCAGGTCCCTCTTTGCAGCAAGCAGTATTTAAAGGAGTTTTCTTCAAAACCTGTTTTACTCCATATATTAGAGGGACCAAAGTGCTGGGAAGACAAACGATTCCTGGAGTGGTTGTGCTTTATTTCAATAACAACCTTTTATGTAAAATTAAAAGCAAGTCTGCAGGGGCTGCAACACTGTTAGCATTATTTCCTAGACCCACTGGAACATCATAGTCCATATTTGTTCAATAATCAATTTCACATCTCATTTTTAAATTACCATGTCTACTCTTGTGATTTTGGAAGCCTTCAATGAACTTTCCATCATAGGCTTACATCCTGCATTCTGCTTTGAAATGTTCTTTTGGCAGGATTTTAAATACAACAGGAAATGGAGTTAGAAGGTACATTCCTGGAAAACTCTATTACAGTTCACAGGCTATTTCAGAAAGTTAACTGGGCCTGGGAAAATGGATGTATAAACCTCCTGCAGTTTGCATGCAATTACCAGTATCAACTGAAAAGTGAACAGCTCAGTATTCTTGGGACATGGAAGCTGAAGTCTGAACTGGAGACTTGATAGCATACAAGTGTTTGTAATGTTGTGGCTCTGCACAGAATGCAGTCTGAGGTGGAGGTAAAAATGTACTTATGATCTTTCATGAGTACAATATTTTTAAAAGATGTTGAAAGCATTTCATTAAACTGAGATCCTATGAACTCATAAAAATCATGATACAGTAAGGTCTTTTCTAAAATAAAACTACCCATCTGATTTTGAACATGTTTTAAGAAAACAGTGTGTGGGGTTTTTTTCATATCGCTTTTGTGTGCACAATAATTTTATTTTCAGTGGTGTGAGACTAGTTAGATGTATTGGTTTTAAGTTCTTGACAAAAATTTTTTATTTTCATGAAGTTCTAACTTTTTTTTGAAAGTAGAAATTCTGTTACTGTAACAGCTTCAATAAAATTTTATACAGAGAGAGGGTTTGCAGTTTTGGAATATCTTTATTTTCCTTAATTTTGCAGATTCTAGTTTTCAAAATATCAAACTGCTCTTTTTGAACCATGTGTACCTACCGCATTCTTCCATGTACATATGGAAGATCATAAGTGCATTTTAACCTCCACAGTGTTCATGTTTAGGAAGACAGGCCAACATGATACAAATATAGTGCAGTATATAAAAAAAATACTTCTAATCATATTGAGCAGACTATAAAAAATTGATTGGAAGATTAGAAAAAGATTTTAAAAGGTTACAAGACCAAAACCATCACTTGGTAAAGAGAGTTATTACAATACTGTCAAGGAAAAGAAAATACACAGACAAGTAGAGGGAAAAAAAAGCCATCACATGGGTATGGCAAAAAAATACAATGCCATTCAAAAAAAAAAAAAAGTTAAACTCACTTAGTGACATATCTACACACAGAGAAACTCAAAATGTTAGTAAAGGTTCTAGCCCTAGCCTTAACTCTGAATATACATATACTCATACTGACTGCCTAAGTCCCTCTGACAGCCAAAGTTGGGAAGCCAAGCAGAAGCAGCACAGAAGAAATTAACAGAAGTCTGTTGTAGAAATGGGTCAGTTGAAAGAACAATGAGGCCCTTGTGATTCTGTCGCTTTTAAATAACACCTTGAACATATGTTTAAAAGAATGGTTTATATTGAACCTTTCTTTTCTCGTCAGATTTTATTTTGTTCACCTGAAGTACATTCTGTTTAAGCCTGCTGAATTTATGGTACATGTGGTGTGCTTTCATAACAGAAGATGAAACTGGAGTATATTAATGTGTGAAGATGTGTATGTGATGTTTTTCTTTTATTAAAGAATTAATAAATTTACCCCCCAATATGAATGAATGACTTTTCGAAAATAACACTAGATCAGATTAGTTGGCTTCCAGTTCTTACAATGGCGTGTCTATTCCTTTCACTCCCTACCTCTGCACCTTCCACCCTCTCCCTTCTTTTTTATATGAACATTTCTTTCTGAACGTCTGCGGACTATGAACTATAAATACCAAAACTTGTTTACCTGATCTGATGGCCATAGAGTTGATCATTCCTGCATCTAGTGAGAATCATGTAACATTTTTTTTCGTGTGTGACGTGTGGTCTGTGGGTGTTGGCTTTTTTTTTTTTTTGGTGGGTTGGTTTTTGAGTTGCTCCCCCCTCTACCCCCATGCCCTCAAGAGCAGCTCAGTCTTGAAGTGCTAAGGGCCCTGAAGAGCTGGAACATTCAGCATATGCGTCAAACCCATTTTCTTTGTATGGGGTTCGAAAGTTGAATTGCAGTTGTGAAAAGCTGAATGGATTGAGTTTGATCAAGAATTACTTTTATGTGTCTGAAGGGATAGAAAACATTTTTGAAGGCTGGTTGTGAGGGATCATGCCTTCCTCTTTCTCTCTCCCATCAGCCTCGTTACTTTCTAATCCATGAGCATGGGTGCTTCTGTTGGATGTTGGTTTCCTAGCAAAATTGTAGATACTACTTCTGGCTGCTCATTTTTGGGGAGAAATTGTGTATCCAGGAAAATTTTATGGCTCCCCACATGTAGCTGGCACATATAGGATGTTGAGATCACACAGAAAAAAACTTACTACTCCCAGTCTGTATCTTTTGGGTGTTTCTCCTTAGATAATAACTTGAGCTCCTAATTTCATGTGAAATTGACTTGATTCATGGTAGTTTTACTGCCTGTGGGGTTGCAGGAAGCAGTTGTAAACTTACTCAGAGTCCTAATACTGTATTATCCCAGTTGTGAATCTGGGGGGAAAACACTGCGTTTGTTTTTTTGGAATATTATCTTTGCAACCATAAGGGTGTCATTTTGCAAGCAGAAGATGGAGGGAGAAGGAACAGGCAATGCACTTTAAAATGAAGGCATATAACTTCAAGGAAAAAAGCCCCACCACCCTACCACATTTTCCAGGCTTGGATGGGATATTGGTAAGTCTTCATTTTTTGATTGATGTAAATAATTTCCAGGACAGAAAATATATGTGATTCACTGTTTTAAGAAAGTGGGGCCTGTTTTTCTTTTTTGGTTGCTTTCTTGAATGATGGGTTTATGTTTTCCATTATTGCACTAGAAGTGACTTTTTTGGTCCAACCACAGATTTCTGACTGTGTTCCTCAATGCCAACAGTCAAGGCTTCTTTCTTCTGCCAAATGGATTGCTAAGGCAGTAAAAAAATAAAAAAGAAAAAAATAAGAAAAGAAAAAAGAAAGCATTGCTTGCTTCTAATCCAACAATTTCTCAACAAACAAGGGTAGTACCAGATTTAAACGTTATTGTAATCTTTATTATTTCTTCCCCAATTAAGCAAAGAATTGAAAAGGCGGCAGACAGGAATTTATATTAAGAAATAACTAAACAGTCTGTTAATATTGAACTGTTCTTAGCTGATCTTTCAGAAATTGTTACAGTAATATGTATGAAGTATGTTGGGATAATTAAAAACATTAGGGATGTCCAAGAGCATTTCCTTCCTGACTATTCTTGAGAATGAATCCTCAGCAACTATTGCTTCAGACTTGCCAGTTTTAGCCATTGCTCCTTTTTGCTTTAAATCTAGTATTTTTTCTGTCTATTGTCAACAATAATTTTTATGCACCTCGGTCTGGTGTAGTGATGTTTCAGATACCTGATAAACCTCATTGCTGATAAGTCTCAGAAAGTGGATGAATAAACTTGACTGTTACGCCACTGGCTTAGCTGCCTATTTGGTGTCTTGCCTTTAAGCAAAATTGAAAGGTAAGGTAAGGTGGTGAAGAAGTGAAGATTGTGGTCAATCTCACTTTGCAGTTCTTGTTCTTTCTGCAGTATTTCTGCTAAATGTTTTTTACAGCATTTGCATAAAAGGCATAATCATATCATGTAGATGCAATCCATACTGCTAATACTATTTTAGCCTAGTGAGTTATCAAAGATTGTTTGCTGGCATCTCCTGACTTCTAACTTTGCACTTTTAGACTGTGCAATACCACTTTTATGTAAATAGCTGACATAGTCGTCTTTAGTTTTTTTGTTTCTTACTGACAGACTCTGCAATTAAAGAGAGATTAAAGAAAAGGAGTTATCTCTAAAAGTTGATGCTTTGTATTTTGTACTAAGCATGTCCTGAATACAGTGTGTTCTATCACATAACAAAGAAAAAGACCCAAGGAATCCTGCTCAGCAGTAAAAGTTATTATGTTACCTTCATCCTGTTATTTGGAAAATCAGGTGTGGGACAACTGCTAATATTTATTTTGTCTATCAGATTTTACTTAATTCGCTACACTTGCAATCCAGGAATGCAAATTAACTGAATGGAGGTGTAAAAAACTGTTTTGTTTCCAACTGTGATGTCTATTCCTGCACCTCTCTCATCTTGAAAAATACTAATTGGTGAAGCATTGTCAAACAAAGTCACCTTAAAAAGATAAACCAACATTTAGTGTTCCCCCTTTGCTCAGTTTGGGCTTCTAAAAACAGCTGTGGCTATATATAAATGGATAAAATACTTTGAGATGCATTGATCTGAAAGGATTTTTATAAATTTAATAGTACTTACAAATTTTTGTAAATTAGAAATGAAATTTGCAAGAAATGCGCTTGCTTAGAATTTTATATTCTCATTACGCAGTGTAATTTCTGGGACTAAAGACGTGTGTCAGCTAACAGTGTATAAGGTTGTAAAAAGATTTTTGGTAGTAAAGTCACAATGTTTTTTTTCATTCCTAACATTACAAGTTCTGGAAAATTATATTTCCATTAAGATGATGTCAGAATAGTCCTGCTTCTGCATCAAGTTTCCTCAAAATATTTAGGATTTTTATTTTCAAATGTGCCCCGTGCAACTTTAGCAAGTTTTTCATGGGCTTTTGTGGTGGTTGTCACAGCAGAGTTGTTGTTAGCCCATGTTTCCAGGTGGCCGTTACAATTTTCCCCTGCCTCATCTTGGGTTACCTATGGATGTAAAATAAATTGCAGGTGAGAAGTACTAAAGGATGGCTTGTATACTGGATTTGGCATAGTCCAGGCAAAGTGGTCACTGGGGGACAAGAAATAATCTCTGTAATGTAATTTTAAGAGGCATCTCTGGTCCTCTTACATTAGAAGGCAAAATGAAAATCAATTTGTCAGAGGTAATTTATAGTCCGAGCTCTTTTAAAAAGCAATTACTCCAAAGTCAGTGTGGCTAAAGAGCAGGGCAGCACTGATGATGTGCTGACGATGCTTTTTGACATGGCTTGAGGCAGCTGTGCGCCAGTGCATAAATTGCAGTTCCATCAACTATTCCACTTTTACTCTTGTCGAGAAGGAATACTTTTACTTGGTTAGGAAAAATGCCTGTGTATGTCAATGGAAACCTTGTAGATGCCATTCAGAACGCAGAGAGCATTTCTTCAATAAACTCTTTACAGACTTAGTACCTTACTACCTTAGCAAATTTTAATTACCTCGGGATTAGTAAGGCACCTAAATGCACTTCTGTAACAGAGACGTTCTTTAATAGAGTTCTTTTACAAAGAGAGCTCTTTTAACACGTTGGGGGAGGGACAATGTAAACTGTCATTTACCTCTGGATGTATTTGAAGCGGCTGTCATATTTTATTTTATTCAAGGAAAGAAAAATAGACAGTGATCTATACTTTAAATTGTTCAGATACAGTTTGCATTAACTAAAACTTCCCTAGTGTCTCAAATAATCCAGTAGTTAGATGCAGGAGCACATTAATATGAACAGAGAGATGTTGGGACTGCATGGCAGCATAGGAATGTATATTTGTTTATATATAAAGCTTTCCGTATAAATGAAGAATGTTGGTACTTTAAAATGTCTGCTTTCCTGATAAGGAAGCATTGCTGGCTCCACTCTTGATTCTGGACAGCATCACACACCCTTGAAAGTCCAGCATTTGGAGTTGAATTACTGAAAAGCTGGTATGGCATATCATGAATGCTTGTTCTGGAAAAAACACTGGTGTGCACGCGTAAGTTTGTATGTGATTTTTAAAAGGATAGATTTATATTTAAAATATTAAACCCATAAGTTTTAAAGTTATTAAATGCCTAATGGGGGAAAACTAATTACAAGTGTGATGTATGTAAACCTAAATTGTCATTGTAAAAATCATACTGAAAATGCATACTATGAGAATAACTGTGAAGGAAATTTGACCACGTTGTGTGAATATCCTAGTTTCCAACTCAATATGGTACTTCTTTTGCTAAGTTTTGTTCATAAATTTAAAAAAGAAGCAACTAGCTTAAATACGGTAAGTGTCTGCTGGTATTTTCAAAAATACCATTGAACGTAATGCAAGTGAGTCCTCAACATGTTTGGTGGCCACAGATCTGGCTGTTGCTTGGATAAATATTTTCCCCAGGTGCACAAAATACTATGCAGACCAACACCAGTTTTCATTTAAAGTCTACTCTGTAACTATAGCCAGAGGCAGTTCCACGCTGCCTGAAATAATGCACTCCAGACTGGCCAAAAGAAACCCCAAACCCAAGGGATTTGTCTTCCTTTTGACATCTGTAGTCTGAACATTCAACATTTTATTCAGCTTTAAGAAATGTCTTTAACTTAAACAACCAAAGAAATGTCTTTAACCAATTAACCAAATCTACCTTTTCCATATAGTGACATCGTAGTCTTAAAAACTATTATCTTGGTGCTAGTTATGCAAAGAAGGTATTAACTACAAACCAGACATGACTGGAGAGACTGCATGAGAAAGCTCAGTGTGATGACTGATGGACCTTGTCATTGGTAGTGGCAGCTACTTCTACTTATGGGAGGAATGCAGTACTTGTGTACTTGGCAGGATCTGCATGCTGTCCTTGTTGCATAGACCTACACAATCCATCTGTTTTGCCCACCAAGGTCTTTGTGTGGGACCCTCCCATTCCTCCATATTTAGGGGACTCCCTGTGACACCCCTATGCTGTCTTTTATTGTACATTTTTGTCCCTGTTGTCTTTTCACAAAGTCTATCATCTTTTTACTCCAGCAGCTTGGGCTACATCCTTCCCTTAAGCAAAACAGGGTCTAGGTTGAAGCTTGGATGCTAGCCTGCAGTTGGCTGTGGTTTATTGAGGAGCATGTTTTCTGCCATAATTTTAGCCTGTAAGTCTAACTCCAGCAGTGCAGGAGCATAATGTGGGGGGGACCACGTGGCAAGGTGTGTTCCCAGGGTTAGCTTTGATATGGCCAGCCTCTTTGGGGGTGAGAGGAGAGATTGCAGGTACATGGGCATGACCCATGCTGTTTCACTTGTCCTCAGGGCCAACAAACTGCCTCTGGCCTTTTCTGTTCAGTAAGATTCAATACCTGTTTGGTTAGCATACATTCTTCATGTCCTGTCCGTGTTTCCAGTGACTCCCAAATTTCAGCCCTTAAATTTCTTTTCCTTGCTGTCTCACCACTATGTTTGACATTACCTCATGCCTGCATCCCAAAGATATCTTAACACTAGTCTGTCATATTGTGATCTCCCCATGTCTTTCTCATAACTCCTGGGCACCTGTCCCTACTTCTAGGCTGCCTCGCATGCAGATCTGTTGGTGCATCCTCTCACTTTGCTCCACTGAGACCCTCTTCTCCCACCATTTCCAGTTTTCTAAGAGGTGAGTCATTTGGGATATTGGCATATTCAGCTCCTTGAGAAGATGGGTGGAGGCAGTGTCCTGCTTGAACGTCCTTCCTTGGAGTGGGTTAAAATACAGGCAGCCTCTTCACAGCTTAAAAACTAACTGATGGTTCTGTGTGAATAGTGTCTAGTTCTGCTGCAGTTTAGTTGGTCAAGGTAAGTTTTGGTTCCAACAACTAAACTGAGTTAAAACTGCAATTCGCTGTGCCAGTTCTTGGACTTGGCAATGACTGAGAATACTGATTGTACTCTGACGATGCTGATCCTAGGCTTCATATATGTCTTGCCTGTATTACATGTGTCAGATAACCCAACTATGAAGGTGGTATCTTTCCCTCCCGGAATCAGTCCAACCTCTTAATTTTTTCCCAGCTTATTTGGCAAATTGAGGTGCCAGTCTCCAGCATTTCTGAAATAAATAGCATATTACAAAGAAGATGTTTTTCTCTGGGAGCAGCTGTGCATATGGCTATGCTATTGGAGTAAAAGTCAAGATTGTTTTATGACTGAATAGTTACATTCTAGGCAAAACATGTTAATCAAGATAAACATGATTGTGGATTTGTTTAAGTTTTCTGGTGATAGTAGTGCAAATCTGAGGAATGAACAATTTTTCACTTGTCAGTGTTTTAGTGGTATATCATTTAGAGTTGCAATTAAAAGGTCACATGTCTAGCTTTTTGCCTCCAAAGTTAACCCCTTTATTTTCTTACATTTGCTTGAACAGGATTTATGCCTGATTAAGTTACTGTCTTTTATCATAATTAAAGAAAAATGTTCTGGAGGAAGAAGTAAAAACTCTGTTCAATGGAAAACAGATTGTTGTGCCTGTAATGAAACAAAAAGGACCCTGTCACACACAGTGCCTTTTTTCCCCCTGTCAGAATAATCAGCAGTCAGAAAGATTTATCTGCTGTGAGAATGATTCAACTGTCCAGAGCTAAGGGTGTGGGGGGGAAGGCCACATATTTGAGCATTTCAGAAAGGAAGCAACATGCTTCAGAGTTTGCCTGAGATCACAGGAATGGCAGCTCTAGCAACAGTGCTTATAACCTGTATTTGTAAACTATCTCGCCTGTTTGCAGTTCATGCCAAAAATGGATTAGTAGATTTTAACAACATCTCTCTTCAGTACTGTAAGTGAATTACTGTATACAGTGTGCCCTTGATTTATAAAGGGTTTCTTCTTATGGTGCCTTAGAGTCTCATTTTAAATAGCATAGCATGCTTGCAATTTTTTTTTTTTTTTTAATGTATACTTCTGGCAGAGAAAACTCCACTGTTGCTGTCAGCTGTCGCCTGTTTGAAGTTACTTTCAGACAGTAACACACTGGATAGAAATTTATAAGAGAACATTAAAAAGTGAAAAGAACATGTAAGCCAATCACTGTTGGATTATTCAGTCTTTCTGGCAAAATAGTATATTCACTTTTAATCTGACAAACTACAAGAGAACTTTTGTGGTTGATCGTAATTTGTTATGGTAATTTAAAAAAAGTCATGTGTCTTGCTGTTCTTTAAAGTTTGAAATAAGATTCTAGTTCTACCCAAGAAAAGTTATTTCCAAGTATCAAATCAGGGAAGGTCTGAATAAATTGCAGATTCTAAAGTCTTTTTGTATGCAGCTTTGGATACATTCTTTGTACTGGATGGAAATATAAATACAAATAAATACATCTGATATACATTTTCTCTCTTTATATATGTATTTACACCCAGTGTTAGAGACAGAAGCATTCTGGCCCAGGCCATAGATGGTTGTCAGTCCATATCAGGACTTTATCAGCTCCTAATGCTGTGATGAAAATTGCACAATGTTTCTCAGCATAATATATGAGGTAATTTCGCATCAGAAATTACAGACTGAGTCTAAGAACATATTGTAAACATTACCTTAAAATTACTTTAAGAAATAATAAGCTATGTTTCTACTCATGAATGTGCCAGTGTGGATTGTGATGCGGGCTTTCATTTTTAAGTGTTTGAAGTACAAGTAGTACAAGTCCAATTGTAAGAGCCACTGATGATATTTTTCTCTTGGTTGTTCTCCTTTGTACTCTGTCATAGGTGTTTGGCATTTTCTCAATATTTCTGAAGCTGTATCTTCCGCTTCAGAGGAAAGGCTTTTGAGGCGTGTGGTCTTTTCTTCATGTAACAACAATTATTATATCTTCATGTAACAAATTATTACTTTTTTAAATTCAGATTGTTCCTGAGAAGTTATATGGCTGAGTCTTTTTTGGAGGTAGGATGGACTGATCTGGTTGTACATGCAAGGATTTAACTGCTGGTTGCTCAGCTGCCATCTCATCTCCTGGAAATCTAACATTAATCAGAGATGCTTGAGGGAGAGACAGCCATCTCTTCTGACCGTGGAAGGGGACAGTCTCGTCTTCTTGTCTTTCATGTGATAGGAAAGCTCTTTAACTGTGTTCCCACTTAGGCAGAGAACCCTCTGTTTAGCCATCTGGTTAGCTAGGTAGCTAGAGAAAAAAAAAAGGTGCCATATTGATCAATGTTAGCAACCTGGTTTTAGAATGGGAAAAATCTGCTGGCTAGTAATTAAAAAAAGTGAAGTATTTTATTTGGTATTTCTTCTTGTTCTCACTGATATAGAATGTTATCAGGGCAGGAAAATGGCAATTAGAAAACAGCATTATTTTTTTTTTCAGTTGGCCCAGTTTATTTGGTATTTGTGCTGATTGCCAAGCAGATGTTGCACATCAGTTTCCAAGCCATCAACCTGGCATAATATAAAACACAGAAATTTCACAGGTCAAGACCTATTTTTTTTAAATTGTATGTGGCAGCAATGGAGATGGACATTTTCTTTATTAAGCACAGTGTTTACTATATATTTCACATTAAGAAAGAATCTATGTATCTGCATGAGATACCGTGTCTGCACCGTATACTATATCTGCAGCCACCTACTGCCAGGAAAATTCCAGAACTGAACATGTCAACGTTGCTTACCTGTTTTGTCTGAAGTCAGCCAGTTTAGCATATATTGCTAGTGAAATCAGTTTGAGCAAACCTGTCTGGCTTTGCACAGTGTCCTACAAGCAATCTGTAATCACGGTGGTGGCTTCAGTTGAGCTATGAAATAGAGGCTTAACACCGGTGAGCTTCAGTGAACAGCTGGATGGAGATGGCAATGTTTCAGCTAAAGCTAGAAGACATCTACCACACTAGACCATACACAATTATAGTGATAACATGCTAAACTTGTAATTCTGTCATCCATCTCAGCTGATTTTATCTTACTTCCCTATGGTTCTTCTTTCATCTTGTTTAATGACACGGCAGCAATGCAATTTCTACTATGCTGATGGAGATGATAGATTTCTCTAAAGTGTCACATATGGCAGAATTTTGCTCTTCTTTATTCTTGATTTTTATACAAGGGGGAAGTATCTCAGCTAGATGATCAGGTTCCAGGTCAAATTTGCAGAGATGGAACGTAAACTGAGCACATTGCTTCAGAAATCATGGCAGCAATAACCGCAATAACCGGCAATGCATTGATAGCTCTTAGGAAGCTGCTCAGAGTGGAACCTTAATTAGTGTAAAAATGGGAAGACTTAAGCAAACCTATTCTTAAGTTCCAACTTTTTTTTTTTTTTTAAAGTTGGTCCATTGATTTGTTGTTGCTCTTGTTAACTTACTTGTTCAAAATTTACAGACCAAAAGTGTCATTAGATTTTTGTGAGAGTTCTATCATTAAAGAATACTTTCTTTTCTTTGTTTGTTGTTTTTTTTCCTCTGAGCATATGCACAATTGTAGTATACATACTCAAGTATCATTAATGGAGAGTGAGAGGTGATAAGTCAAAGTTAGTTCCCTATTTGACTGAAAGATTCCATTATATAAACAACTCTCTTTTAAAGCTTGTATGTTCTGCATTGAGCAGAGAGTTTATACACTATTGTGCGATTTTAGCTTGCGAGTTGCAATAGCAATATGTGCACTTTCCTTCTTACGAATTAATTGAAAAGCAGGTTTCCATCAACATTAAAGGAAGTCTTGCCCATAGAGGGCTACTCTGGTCATATTGGAATACAACTGGTAGTAGTTCTTCACCTGCTGGTGATCTTTATCTTTATATGTTTGAATTAAGGGTTCGGGGTTTCTTTTTGAATGTGTTTTCTTAGTCACTGTCATGATCAGATACAATAAAATAAATCAATTTGGGGAGAAAAAAAACCTCTTTTGGCTTATCTTTGGATCATCTATTTGTGTAAACACAGAAATATCTTTAAAAAAAAAAAAAGAAAAAAGAAAAATAAAGGTGCTTGGCTCTGGTCTGGAGTACGTAGGAAAGATAACTGGCTTCTTTCCCCTACAGTTCAGGATTATTTGACATGGAAATGAGGACGAAATTAGTAACTGGAAATACCATTTGGACTTTTCATAATACGCATGAAGAAACTTGCTATCCTATTAAACCTTTTTCCTAGAGGTGAATGAGTTTCTGGAAGGAAGTGGATAGGAAAATAAGTCTTACTCCCTCTTTTCCTACTCCCGTCTTCCTTGTTCACTGTCTCCCATTCCCAAGTAGACTAATTCGCTTGTGAATGAAGGGTTAAGAGTTGTCTTCTTCCCCCTGATGTTCTGCTAGGGGCTTTGGGATGTGCTTTCTCTCTGTGGGATTCCACAGTTCAGCATGAACCCACGTTTCAGCTTTTCATTGCCAGGAGTGGAAAATCTGTCTGATGTCTTCTTCACTTCTCTGGCTCTTCGCTGCAGAGAGGACGATCACTTCTGGTGAGACACAGGTGGCTTCAGCCCCTACTCATCTTGGAGGGGCTACAGAATACAAGGCAAGACAAGCCTGAGTGGCAGAGGTGAGGCACAATTTCATCACTGATGACAGTGTGCCACAGCACTGCTACCTAACAACAGAGGTAACGTGACTGTACTCTGTTTTAGGATTAGATAGAGTTTGGCTGAAGAATGTGGAGTTTTAAGGTTGGATTGCTTATTTATGTTCTTATAGTGGTATCACTCTTTTATAGCGTAACTACTGTAGTGGGAATGCTTAGTCACCTTTTTTGTCTTCACAACGTAAGAAGACGAGAACGCTAAAAATGTATGAGTAGTAAAAGTAGAGACAACTTTAAAAAAACAACTTCTTCTGCTTTTTTGCAACACATAGCTGGTCTGCAGAGTTAATTTCTTTATTAAGAAGGGGATTACGCAGGCACATTGTCTAGCAGGGACTCTGTAGTTTGGAACTGGAACCACATGACATGACCAGCTGTAAGCAGGAAAAATTATCAGATAAGAAATGGATTCATCTTGGAGGAGGGAAAAAGAGTGTATCATCATTTCAGGGTTACCCACACCACAGAAAGTAATTATTCTAATGTTTATTAAGTGCGCATGGCAGTAACATATTTACCCACTTTAACAGATTAGGTGGGGAGAAAATTTGGGCTACAAGCCAGTAACTTGAAACAAAGCAAAACATAATGATTATTTCCATGTAACACCACCCCCGTGAATAGTATAATTTTCCTACTGAACTTTTCCTTCATGATAAATGAAATTGTCCAGTGACATTACATTTACTGGGGCTGAAGGGTCGGCAGCTCATCATATGAGAATAATAAAAAGGTTTTTTCGGGGAGAAAGCTTCCTGTGCTCAGATACATGCAAGATTTGTGTTTCAGTCTGTTCCTTAGAAATAGATATGCTTCCATGAAGTGTTTTCAGATTGAGATCCATGTCCGCTTTAGAAATCTCCATTGTTTCCAAAGAAAACTATTGGAAAACATTACAAAAGGTGTGTCAGCAACCAAGAGAAATAAATTGGGTAAAAAATAGTGAATGGTAGGGGTCAGGTCATGTCCTCCCAGTTCTGCTGCCCACCTTCCAGACAATTGTGGAATATGCTATCGTATAGCTGGATCACCCAACGATCAATTAGGTGTGCAGAAAGCATGCTGTGGGAGCACAAAGAGTGTATAGATTTCTTTATGTTTGGATCACTTAGAAGAACCTTCCTAAGGTTAAGTAGCAGCATAGCAAAATTTTACGGGGGGTCACTGAAATGAATTGATTTACCTTCTGGGGCTTTTAAATTTTTTTTTTGGCAATTGGTGATGTATTTTGTTGTTAGTATGGAAAATAAAGAAGTATTAAAATAGATTATGGAGGAATCTGATCTACAAAACAGACAGTTTTGATAGAAAAGTACTGGTGAAAGAGCACTTCTGTTAAGATGGTGGGACAATTGAAACAGACTTGGGTCTAACTTTTTTTTTGAGGATAATGACTGTAACAGAATTTTTGCTATAGTCAAAATTAATTTATTCAAGTTATTTAACCTTTTTTGGGGGAGGGAACAAAAACACCAATGTGACTGTAATTAATATAAATGCAGGTTAAATGTCTTTAAATGTTAGCATTTGGCTATTTAATTATATAATTAATGTTGCAAATTTATAATCACTTATATAGAAGATAAACATGCTTCTTATAGTTCTGTTTTACTACTATTGGTTGCATTAGCTTGGTCAATCATTTGTATTTGTTAGTGGAAAAATTCTTCTGCAAAATATTAACAACACTAATATTCCACCTCTACTTTTTCTGACAGGAAGAGACTTAGCGGTGTTTTCACTTTTCTCCAGTGTATGCAAGCCTGCAGTCTAAGACTGAATGCTTTTTCTGAAAGTTGGCTCATGTGATCCAACCTTTTTTTCACTATATTCACCCATCTTTAAAAGATTTCTAGCTTCACCTCTTTTCCAGTGGAAAGATGAACGGAAAAAACTAAGTTCAGGAATTAACACACCCACTTGTCTCCTCTCCCTTCTCCCAGATTAAAGCAGCCTCTGGACTGTGATCAGAATTTACTTTCATCTCCTGCCAGTATGACTTCAGGCCTAATCTAGGCTCAGTGGGTGCCTAGAGCTGACAATTGCATATTAGTTTTGCTCTTTTAGGTAGGGAGAGGGAGTGGAAGAGACAACAGAGTATTGCTTATTGGAAAAGACACCTCTTGACAGCACCTCTTTAACAGCTATTACAGCCAAATTCAAGCGTGTTAAATCAGGAAGGGCTTTAGAAGAACATTATTGACTTCAAACATGAAAAGGATGAATTCCAGGTTCTTCTTATTTGTTCTGTTGTTTTAAAGTTCTTCATGTCTGCTTAGGCTGCACAAAGAAGCTTTTACTCATTGCTCTGCTTGTGTCCTTTGAATGAAAGCTTAAACTGTGTGTGTGCTTTCCTCCATGACCTGGGGAATGGTACCTCAGACCTGCCAGTACCACGGGTCCTTCAAATTAGCCATAGCTTACCGCTACTCTGTTATCTTCATTTTGCCTTTTCCTTTGCCCATGAGATGGCTGCTTTGTGTCCAACAAGTTTTACCTATGTCTTTTGTCCTTCTTCTCCCACCAGTTTCAGGACAAATTTTGGTAGCTATTTCATTTCTATCAAGCTTGTAGCTAGGAAGAGGGAGTTGGTATAATAATTATCTAAGAATTTTCTAGGAAGGAACTTTTAAAATAGTAGGGGCTTAAACATCTTACTTTAAAATGAAAAAACCCTGTCAGTTCCTTGCAGATATTTCAGTCGTAGGATAAAAATTAAAATTAAGTAATTAAAGGTCTAGGGAAAAATTTAAGTTTAAAACAGACATGAAGTGATGCTGTTCTAGCTCATGCTCTAAAGCAGGCTATGTGTACTTCAAACCATCCCTGACAGATGTTCGTCCTGCTCTTTAAATCTCCAGTGAATATATTGTGTGTTTCTTTGCTTACCTATTATCAAAATAAGATAGGCTCTCCTGGGTTCTAATCCAAATCTTCTGGGCTGAAAATTAAGCTGATTTCCTCTTCTTCTTCACATAGTAGAAATTAAAGCAGATGCTCTCTGTCTTCTTTATAGCAACCTTTTATGCATTGGACAAATCCTTACCTTTGTCTTTTTATGCTTAAACCTGCTTGTGCAATTTTTCTTTGACTCATGTTTCCTGTTGCTTTTGGAGCTGTCTGTTGATTGCAGTTTTTTCAGTGGTGCCCAAAGTTGGACAAGGAACTTGGCACTTAATCAGCAGAATAATTATTTCCAGTCCTCATCAACATCTAGCGGAGCAAAATAATCCTCTCTGATATCTCAGTATGATAGCTCCAGTAAGATTTCCTTGGGTTTTAAGTCTTAAGCATCCACAGTCTACATCTTTATAGTCTGTAGCAGCAGCAGCAGTTTTTCTGCAGTATTGCATCCTGAGTAGTTTTTCCTCATTTTGTACTGCTATGGTTTTTAAATGTTACTAAATTTTGCATATGTCAGATACTTTTAAAGTTCATCTTTTTTGATGTTAGACACTTCCTCGTGTTTGTGAGTGTCACTTTGGACTCTGAGCTGCTTTCTCAGGATGCCTATACCTCCTGCATGGGAGTTATGTCTGATACTAATACTCAAGTCTACCATTCAGATTACTAACTAAAATATTTTATAGAATAAAATCCAAGACAGTAGATCTGTGGAATCCTACGGAGCTTCTCTTCTGGTTTGACAGTGGAGAATTACTCTGCAGCCAGACAGTTTTTCAGTTAGTTGAGAGTCCATCTAACTGATCCTTTTGCCTATGTTCCAGCTCCCTATTTTGAAGACAAGGTCAGAAGCTGTAGCTAGTCAAGATATACTGCATGACTGCCATTCAGACATGCCTTCCCAATTCTCACAGTTGCATAACCCTGCAGACACACAGCTGCTGGTCATCTAAACTTGCATGCACACACATGGTCCTGCCTTGAGATGACATATCCATCGTGTGAGGCGGGAACTTGGGGAGAATGCCTACATCTGATGGGCCCTTGAGAAAGAGTCTGGTGAAATGAATTTGGTGGGACAGAGGATGACAGACTAGACCCTGATGATGACCTGAATAATAACTCCAATTTATATAGCATTTGCTTGTTCTACCTCTATTCAAGCTTATGATCATATTCCTTTGTTAAAAACATGAGTAACAATCAGTTTTTAAAAACAAGTTTGAGAAAACAACTTCTGCCTCTTTCTTCTTTTGTTTATTTTCTTTCCCAGTTGAGTAAGGACCTTACTTTTGGTATTTTCTTTAAACATACAGTTGATAGAGAATGTGTTTTTACTGTCTTTTGTATCCATGCTGACTGTAACTCATTGCGTGCTTTGGCCTTTCTGATTTTACCCCTATGTGTTTCTGGAATTCCTCTACACTATGACTAATAATTCATCACAGGTCCTTATTTCTAGATTGTTTTAAAAATAGCTTTTGTATTTTCTGATTATAAAGAGGCCCTTACACAGCTGCATTGGTCCCTTCCTGTGCTTTTTGTTTCTTCTGTGTTGGTACAAATTCTCTCTTCACTTCTTTTTACTCAATATTTTAATCCCCAGGCACTCTGCTTACCAATATCCTTAGCATGTTATTGTATCCCTTTCTGAATACAACATTGCTTATTGTATCAGGGTTTTTAATTTTTTTAAAATTTTTTTAATTTGTCATTCTTCTTTCTTTTTTTTTTTCCCCAAAGAACTTGTCATTTTGTGACCAGTAATTTGGCTTCTGTTTCTTGACTCATCTCTCCTTTAATAAAGTATAAATCAACCTTATCTAAGAAATCTTCTCAAAAATCTTGTTGGACTGTGTGTATGTTCCTGTTTTTCTTTTCTCCTCTTTGCCTGTGGATTTCTCGATGAAGTCCCCATTGCTATCAACTCTTATTCTGGATGCCTCTACTAGTTACTTAAGGGAAAAACACCACATGTTTCTCCCTCTGATCAAGTGCAGGTCTGCAACAAGACATGATTGTCGTCACTCTTTTCAAATTTTTTATTTGCTCAGAGGTACTTAAAAGTCTTCTTCTCAACTCTTCCTGAACTTCACAGCAAGTGTATGCATTCTTGATTTACAATGTAAGACCTCCTCTCTTTTTTACCCTGGTCTATTTCGTCAGTAAGTTCTTTGCACCCTTCCACACCAATTTCAGCCCTGCGATTTATGCTCAGTCTTTGTGATGTGGATTCATTGGTCATTTTGATTGATTCTAAAGACTTGAAAGTTCTTCCTGTTTATTCTCCTGGCTTCTGACATTTCTGCATAGACATCTCAGATGTTTGGCACATTGCCCTGTTATTCTCCCTGTTGTCTCTCCTACGACCCTCAGAAATTTTTTTGACTGAAAAACCTAGTTATTTTCGAGACTCAACTAGGGGCGCTTCAAAGGAACCCAGTTTCATGAAGTTGCTGAGTTCTCCCTGTGAAAACTCAGGCCTCCTTAGGATGTGTCCCATTGATTATTCAAAAGTGAGGTGTGCAACATCATTAGTTTTGAAATTACCAGAAATATAGAGTGAAGTCCAGTCAATTTTTTTTTAACGTTAACTTAGTTTCCTGCAAAACAATTATGGTTTAAGAATCCAATGGCATAGTTCAGAGTAAGTCAGAATGGATGGAGGAAAAAGCTAGAGCTTTAATTGTAATTTATTTTGGTGATTATTGGCTTTTGAATATCTGCTGTGGTTCAGATTGAATGATTCGTATTCTCTGACAAGTTTTCAATAACCATATTGTGATTAACAACTTTCTGGTGTATGTTTTTAAATGTTTCCATCAAACACATATGGTGACTTGCCAACCAAGGAAAATCAGTGAAGCCAGAGCAGCGTAGGTAGAACTCCAGTGGGTGTCTTAGCTTGTCTTCTGGCAAAAGATAGAAAGTTTCTAGGGGATAAACAGTAATTTGCCTACTGTTTTCTGCTGACTTAAAGTCCTTTTGTGGCTTTTTTGCTACACAACATTGAAAAGCAAAATTGATTTTTTAAATTTTTTTTTTTACCGCTTTTTTTCTCTCCCCTGATGTACTCTTTGGAGGGATGTTGTTTGGCAGTGAAAGCTAAAGGTCCAGTATGCATGCAAGCAGGGATGGGTGGAAGAATGGAAGCCAACAGGGGAAGTGGTAGAAATCCAAAAGTCTAACTACACAAAAATAATACTTCTGCCAAAGGACAGTTTTATCCTTTCTGCTCGTAACAGCAGACTTTGAGTCTTACTCATGGGGACGGGTCTGTGTGGAACCTGGAAGAGATTACTTAGATGGGAACATAAAAGGACTGTATTTGTGCTTTTTTTAAAGAGAAAGAAATGGAAACTTTGCAATATTTATAGCAGCACATGCCAAGTGGGCTTGTCATCAGCCTAAGCTTTTTTTTTTCAACCAGAAAAGGTTTTTGAAAATAGGGACTTAAGGATAAATCTCTATATGGAATAGCTATTTAAGCACGGTCATCTCTGTTGCCTGTATATTCCTGTATGATAAATACAAGTTTTAAGATTTTTCCTCTTGATTTTTGGATTGTGGCAGTTATTTTTCAACATGTTACTTATTTACACCTTACCTCATTTTCCATATGAGTGATTCTGTCTTCATGTCAGGTTGCATAGGAATACATCTTCACAGTTACCAAGGGAACTCAGGATGTCTGACTTGATTTTAAAACCTGTGAGGTTTATCGAAATTCCCTGTTTCTTCTAAACTTCTGTAAGGATCACGCATACGTGTATTTCTATGCTCAGAAATACCTTTTAAAATATGACTATAGGTGCCTTGTCTCAAACACTATCCTGTGCTGTTTTGGGACAAATCCTGGGATGCAAGAGTCCAGAATGCTGGACAAGTGCTTCTGGCAGGCCTTGTACAGCAATTGGTGCTACATTATTTTTCTTTTCTGTTCTTTACATCTCTGGTGAAAAATGGCCCCATTTCTCTTCCTTGATCTCCACGCTGGATCATTTTACTTCTTTTTAGGGCAGTTTTATGAGCAGTTTAGGGGATTTTACAAAGAGGAAATTAATGCAGAGTAATATAAACAATGTAACGAGAAAAATAAAAATGTGAATGTGAAGCTATATTAAATACACATAGCTGCAATGTGAAGTGTGTGGGGTGGATTGAGGCCTCAGTTTACAGAAAAGGTTCTTGGCTTTTGCAGCGCAGTCTGGAAAGCTTGCTGTAAATATGCTTTGCTTGTGGTTCCTTGTTCAACCAGTGGCGCCAGGAATCAGTCCAAAGGAGGGGGGAGTTTTGTTTCTTTTTTTGTTCCCTAAAAATTACTTGATATTTTATTACATTAAAGTTTTAAGTGCTGTTGTTCCATATTTGAATCATTATGGGCTTTGAGGTATGCCTTGCTCTTGAGAAGTATGGATATCATCAGGATACTGTACAGTGTGTGTTTTCTGTATCTGTATTTTAATGTATTTTTTGACTCTTTGCCCAGGATTTGGTTATTAGGTTCTCCTCTCTGCTGAAACAGAAGTTAATCTAGTTTTCAGTTCAGAGCACACAAAGACACCTCACGTTCTCTCTAGTTTTAGTGAAGTGCTGTTGTAGAGCATGTAGCAAAAGCGGCATGTTCTTGTTCTTTTATCCACCTGTTTTGTTTGAGAACATGATATTTGTGCCTATTTCATTTGCAAAAACAACTTACAGGTATAGTTTCTGTAGTTACAGTATCAAAATGGCATTGACCATATATCCACTTTGTTAATTTTCATTTTTCTTCCTGAAAGATATTCTTCATGTCCACATTTCTCTTTTTAAGGAAACATGAAGTAGTATAGTTTGTTCCTGGCTTGGCATATCTAAGAGGCATCAAATAAAGCTGTTAGGAACCAACTCCTACCAAGCAGGAGATGAGTCTTCATACATCTGGTAATAGAGGTGTGGAACCAGTTGCTAAAGTATGTTGGGGATGTTGGTTGCCAAAATGTAGTTTCAGGGAGAGCTTTGGTCAAGGTCATGGAAAAGAAATCTATAGAGGGTTACTGAGCACACATCCACCTCAGGAACTTCCTGAGCCTGAAAACAGTTTGAAGCCAAAAGACTACTAAGGGGAGGTGTCATATATGAATCTGGTTTTGGCTATTCTTAGAGACAGAGCGCTGGGCTAAACAGTCCTTTGATCTGGTGCAATGCGGCCAGTTGTATGTTTTCATGTCTTTGTTATCAATTATCTCCCAAAGATGTTAAGTGGAAAAAGTTGTACATCTTGTTACAGGTCTGCACATTAAGGGGTCATTAGAGTTTCCAGAAGCTATTAAATACCAAGAAACCACATTTAGCTCAGGAAGACTTGCAGCTGCAGGCAGCTAAAAGGTGTGAGAATATACTGGAGACACAATTTTAAACTCCCCTTTATTTTTTAATACTCTTTTCAAGATAACTGCTGTAGACCACTATGGGAGATCGGGTACTCGAGAAGGTGGATCACTGGTTTGACACAGCCAGGCCTTTTCTACTAGAGTGTATCTGAGCAGTGCCTCAGTGGTGATAATTGCATGGGTTTAAGGTGGGTTCAGCAATAGGTCCTAGTTATAGTCCTCAGCACAAGAATTTGTAGGTTTCCTTTGTGATTGAAAAGCACCTAACACATTTTAGATTCTTCCACAACAAAGACAGAGTTTGTCAGGACCTGCATGGCGTGTACCGGAGTGATAAGAAAAAAAATTATTCTTCTCAACAATGTCTGGATGTCAAATTTGATGGAATAAGCACTTTCAGAAAGAGAACAGTTTATGTCATTGTTCTAAAATTTATGTCTTACATGTCTAACTTGACCCTCGATTTCACTTTCTGGTGAAAAAAATTCTGTGGGTATGCATTTACAACCTGCCTTCCATGTGAAAGAAGCTGCAGTGTTATCTAGTGATATTCTTTTTGTAGTGGTAAATCTGTTACACTTCACTGTAAATAACTCATCTGTTACCACTGATCATAACTATTCATTCATGGCTGCAGGAGGAGATTTCTGGCCAGAAGAAAGAGTGGTTCTTTGTATTCCTGTTGAAGTTACCACTTCTTTCCCCATGAACTTAGGGACCCATCCACAATGCTTGTCTAGGGAAACACATTTCTGAAAGGGAGAAGTGATGCTTGTCTGCCCTTTCCTTCTTTATTGTTGATTAAGAAGGTCTTGAATGTTCTTATCTTCTTACCCATGTGCCTTTTTTATCACCAAAATTGCATTATGGTTATTTCATTGCTTTGTTTCCTTGTTCATCATAAAAAAAAAAATACTTATGAATGTTACAAAAGTAATCTTGAGTAAGCATTTGCTCAAGGTCAGGATGTCAGATCCATGATCCTCAACATAAGGCAAAATATAGTATGTGAGCAGTATTTACTTGGCAATACTTGCCACTGCTCAGTAGTGAGAAAATCAGCAACACGGGAAGAGAAGACTGGCTAGTCAGTATCTCTTGGGTCTAGATGGGACGCGTATAAAGAGGGTCCCATTCCTGTGTCTTTATTTGAGAGCTGTTGGACCTTGTATAGTCTGGAGGTTTCACAGCATCATACTTCTGGCAGAGTAGGTCTTTTTGCACCTGGAGCTCCTTGAGGTATTGCTATGAAGTAACCCTCATTGAAGTGGTTACAGGTGCTCTGTGGTAAACATCCTGTCCTTGTACTTATTACTTAACAGGAACTGCCTGACAGCTGGAACATTTAGGGGATAAAGCAAGATAGGGTAAATTTTCTGCCTTGTCACTCGGGTCAATAATTCCTTATGCTATTTAGTTAAGATGTGTGTATGTTTTGATAGCTCCCAAAGCAATGCAAGTAGAACTAGTTGCTGAAAGTTACAGCATAGTTCCTGTGCCCACCTCTCGTACCAAGCCGAGGGTCCTATAGCTGCGTTTTTAGAAATGCATCTTCAGTTTCAGATTCTCTGATTTTCTTCCCCTTGAAAAATACTGGCACTGGGAGCAGTGCTGCCTTCAATGTTGTCTTTCTGTCTCTTCTTCTTGCGTACATAGATAACCTCTTTTGCTAGAAGTCGTGCTTCCATACTTTTATTTCCCTTCTGTACTGAAGTACTGTAGCTTCTTCCTGAACAGAGAAGGCTTTGAATGGGTAATTTTTTCAAATATGATGTGTTTAAAGCCTAGAAATGAGGTTGAATTGTAACATCAGGTGAATTCAAATCCAGTTATTTCTTTTACTGTATATTAAAGGGAATATTTATGAAAACTTTGACTTAGTTTAATGTATTTTATGGTAAGGTCTCAGTTACTTGATAGATGGCAGTCTAATAAATCAAACTAGAAGGCACAACGTAATAGTTTCTCAGAAGACAGTTCTCCCTTGAACCTGGTAACGTATTATAAAATGCAGAGTTATACAATGATATTGGTGCTGGAAAATGAAAAAAGGGAAGATTCCCTTTCTGGATAAATCCAAGGCTAATGTAAGACACTAAACTAGAAACACTAGGGCTACGAAGTCTCTCAAAGAAATTGGCTGCTCATAGTTTCCTTGTGAAATTAAATAAATCCATGTCAATGCATTATCTGTAAATACTCAGTATGTATACTCATAATTCTTCAGATTGTGGTAAACGTCGCAGAAATCACAGCAAGCTCTAAATTAGCTTTAAGTATAAGTCAGTATTAAGTTCTGTCAAAAGTGCTTATTTGAAAATGGACTTCTGTATTGAAAATCTATATTC
Organism: Pluvialis apricaria; assembly: GCA_017639485.1. NCBI lineage: Eukaryota > Metazoa > Chordata > Aves > Charadriiformes > Charadriidae > Pluvialis > Pluvialis apricaria. Next base: position 50,565,019 of record CM030044.1, on the reverse strand, counting down.
CATTAAATACATATGCATGGATAATATTGTGCGTGCGCGCGCACACACACACACACATACACACCCCTGCACTCTTACCTACAGACACCTGTCAGCACAAATAAAACCCTGCACAAACGCTTCTATACTTTCCCACCTGCACACACGTCTTTACACCTCCCTGTGACACCCCACACCTATACACACACACACACACACACACACATATTTCCTGTGTACTGCATTACACACACCTAGTCAGCCACAGGAAAAGACCCTCTGCACACACCCCACCTATACACTCCACACACATGCACGTACGCCCATGCACACGTGCACAAGTGTACACAAACCCTATCACACACTCATACAAACTGAAAGAGGGTAGATTTAGATGAGATATTAGGAATACATTTTTCACTCTGAGGGTGGTGAGGCACTGGAACAGTTTCCCAGGGAAGTTGTGGATGCCCCAACCCTGGAAGTGTTCAAGGCCAGGCTGGATGGGGCTTTGAGTAACCTGGTCTAGGTTGGAACTAGATAATCTTTAAGGTCCGTTCCAACCCAAACCATTCTATGAAACCCACATATACTTTACACATATGCATCTAGACACACATGCACCTATACATCCCTCCACACACACATGCACCTGCATGTAGAGTTACAGACATGTACACCCCGATACCCATGTGCCCCTCTACCCACACATACTTGCACACACATATCTGCAAATACCCACTCGTCTATACCCCTATGCACATACCCTCCTACACACAAACACACCCTGCATGCACACTTACATCCATTCAGAAACACACACACCCCAAACCACATGTGCGCACTCCACCATATGTTCATGTGCATATGCACATGCACACACACACACACAAATCTACCAGCTCTGTAAGTTAGGCCTGAATTTAGGTTGAGGCATAAAGTTTACATTTCACGTGCTATTGAGAATGGTGTATTATGCTGCAGCTACGTCTGTATAACTCCACTGCCTTTAAAGTTTAATCCAGCTTTTACTTATTACTAGGTAGTCAATAAATATTTGGTAGGCATTGGGGAACAAAATCCATCTTCTGGCTTGGCTTTCAGGGGTAGCTTGAGCTCAGAACAAGAGTTTTTATGTTCTTCACCAGTGTGAGGGAACAAAGCTGTGATTACATGCCTGCAAAGCACAACCTCATGTGGTGCCATACAGAAACACCCTGGGCAGCCCTGACGGCTGTGGGCAGTGGAAGTCTTCCAGCTGCTTCCCCCCACCCCCAGCAAGAGTGATACTGTGCTGGCTTCGGTGATTTTTATACTGGTCACTGTGCTGTGTTGTTTCATAGGCATGTCTTTGATCACCCTAAGAACTAAACCATTGAATTAAAATGTCCCCTCTGCTGTGGGGAATATCACAAGCACTTTTCTGTTAAGGTTTAGAATAGAGCCATGCTTAAATCCTTGCTGATGACAGACAGTAATCAAGGGTATTCATCACCACATAGAAAGGTTCAGACAGCAGTTTTACAACTTACATTGGAAAAAAAAAGAACAGAGTACAGTGCAATTAGCTATGTCAGCCAAGGGATTCCACTGTAAAATGTTAACAGTTGTAATTAAATAACAATTTTTCTTTTGCTACAGAAAAAATGTATTTTACCTTTTCAAAAGAGTGTAAATTAAAAGTTAAATATTTATATCTTGAATGCAAGTCCAAAAATGCTTCCTGCTCCTTCAAGGTGCAAATGAAGAGTGGAGAGCAGTGAACCTTACCTTTTCTTGCCTTTATTGCAAGCTAAGCAGAAGAATACATCCCCATATCCTGAAGATCCTGAATGTCGTTGCTTCATTTCCCCCAGTTCTGTGCAGTGCAGTAATCTATTTTAGATGAGAAAGAGGTATTAGAATGTTTCGTCAGTTCTTTGTGGTGATTTACAGATGATAATTGCCTCTCAAAGGAAAGAAGCCCATAGCTCACTGTAGGCTGTGCCTCAAGTGTGGTCTATTACTGTGGCAGGAGTGCCACAATACCTGGTGAGTCTCCTATTCACACTGTACAGCTCTGCACCATTGCTGAACATGTGCGAAACCTGGGAGTCAGATTGATGACAAGAAGACCACAGAAAGGAGCTAACAGCTTCCATCTTCGTTTTAGGTATTGTGTTTGCCTACTTATTTAGTGAGAAGAGGTAGAATGAAGAGGCGCTTTAAAAGTATTCAAGGTGTACTCATGTAATGAGCATCCACAGGAGGAGGAGGAAGGGGATTTTCTATTAAGAATTCTACATTTTTCTTCCATCAAAAAGCTGTTTTTAAAAAATAGATTTAATTCAAAAGGCAACCCCTCTCAAATACTTTCTGCTCTGTTATGGGTGGCTTGAACACTTTTGCCAGAGACACTATTAATTCTTTCTGGATTGCTTGTGTTTTTAATATTCATGGGTACAGATGAAAGTTATCAATATACAGTTAAATTTAGCAGCTATTGTTATGGTATGCACAAATGACCATTTTATGTGCGTTCTTTCTCTTTTGCTGTTGTTTTTTTCTTACTACTGGGTTCTGAACACCTTTATGATATAAGGATGTAAACATGAATGTAACTAACAGTACAAAAATTATTGGAAGAATTTAGGTCCCAATCCTGCAAACAATTGTTTTTATTAGCTTTACATTGTGATATTGCAGGATAAAGGCCACATTATGGAGGATGTACCGGAAGTTATAATAAGCTATTTAAAGTAAGTAAAGTTTTAAAAATTATTCTCACCTTCAGTTCCTGTCATGTCACCACAATAAAAAGTCTTATGAACATGTTTGGTTTTTGTCTGGAACTGTAATGTGACTGAAACTTCTATCTGAGTCTCATGCTTTTCTTTCAAAAAATAATTTTCCTAGTCCCAGATTATGATGGTTTTGATGTTTTTGGAAAGAAAAAAAGAAAAAAAGAAGTGAGATTAGGAAAGAGTAGTTGTATTCTTTTTCCACTCTGGTTTGTTTGAAGCTAAGAATATAGATTCACAGGGACTTCTTGCTAAAGTTTTGGGTTTGTTTTTTGGAGACTTGATTATATATGGAACAGGGAGGTATGCTGCCTTCCAGGAGCTAAGGTTCAAGGTATTGCTGAGAGAGTGCCACAACTTGTCAGGAGTACAGACTACTACCCACTGTTGCTCTTTCGTGTGGGCATTAATGACACTGCAAACCAGAACCTGGGCAGAATCAAGGAAGACTACAAAGCTCTGTGGGTGCAAGTGAAAAAAATTGGTGCCCAAGTTATGTTTTTTTTCCATTTTACCAGTTAGAGGAAAGGGAGCAGCCAGAAATGGATGGATAATGTATGTGAACTCCTGGCTATGCGATTGGTGCCCTCATGAGTGTTTTGGCTTTTATGACAATGGGACATTCTTTGATGAATATGGCCTGTTAGAGAGGGATGGGATCCACCAGTCCACAAGAGGCAAGGGAATCTTTTGCAGAAGGCTGCCAATTTGGTGAGGCGGGTCTTAAACTGACGGACTTGGGGGTGGGGTCCAACGGGGCAACGTTCAAGCCATCTTGAGTGTCTCAGAGCTGTGACAAATATTCCTTAGCTGACTCCCAAGATGAGATCCAGAAGGCCACCCACCTCAAGGGTGTGTATGGCGGTGGTGGATCCTCTTGCTCCCCTCCAGAGAAACCTACATGCTCGATTACCTCTCTGAAATGCCTGTACCCCAATGCACACCGCATGGGGAATAAACAGGAAGAACTAGAGATCTGTGTGCGGTTGCAGGGCCATAATCTCATTGCGATTACAGTGACATGATGGGAGAGCTCGCATGACTGGAATGCTGTCACGGGTGGTTACGTATCTTTTAGGAAAGACAGGCCAGTGAGGTGAGGTGGTGGAGTTGTTTTCTACATGAAAGAGCAACTGGAATGTGTTGAGCTCTGCCTAGAGGTGGATGAAGAACGTGTTGAGAGCTTACGGGTAAGAAGTAAGGGCAGGCTAATATGGGAGACACTGTTGTGGGTGTTTACTACAGACCACCGGATCAGGAGGATAAAGTCAATGAGGCCTTCTACAGACAGCTGGAGATAGCCTCATGATCACAGGCCCTCATTCTCATGGGGGACTTCAACCACCCTTGTATTTGTTGGAAAGGCAACATAGCCAGGCACGCACAGTTCAGGAGGTTTCTTCAGAGCGTTGATGATAACTTTTTGACACAGGTAGTGGAGGAACCAATGACGAGAGGTGTGCCGCTGGACCTTGTGCTGACAAACAAAGAAGGACTAGTTGGGGCTGTGAGGGCTGGGAGTAGCCTTGGCTGCAGTGACCATGAGATGGTGGAGTTCAGGATCCTGCATGGAAGAAGCAGGGCAAAAAGTAGAATTACAATCCTGGACTTCAGGAGAGCTAACTTTGGCCTCTTCAAAGACCTACTTGGAGAAATGCCATAAGCTAAGGCTGTAGAAGGAAGGGGGCTCCAAGAGAGCTGGTTAATATTCAAGGACCACTTCCTCCAAGCTCAAGATCAGTGCATCCCTAGGAGTAAGAAATCAGGCAAGGAGGCAGGAAGCCTGCGTGGATGAGCAAGGAGCTTCTGGAAAAACTGAAATGGAAGAACAACATTTACAGAATGTGGAAAAAGGGACTGGCCACTTTGGGGGAATACAGGAACGTTGTCAGGGTATGCAGGGATGAAACAAGAGAGGCTAAGGCCCACTTGGAACGAAACTTGGCAAGGGATGTCAAGGACAATAGAAAGGGCTTCTTTGAGTACATCAGTAAAAGAAGACTAGGGAAAATGTGGGCTTGCTACTGAATGAGGTAGATGCCCTGGTGATGGAGGATGCAGAGAAGGTGGAGTTACTTCTTTGCTTCAGCCTTCACTGCTAAGGCCAGCCCTCAGCAATCCCAGACCCTGGAGGTAAGAGAGGGAGTGCCTGGAGAAAGGAAGACTCTACCTTGATCGATGAGGACAGGGTTAGAGATCATTTAGGCAAACTTGACACCCACAAATCCATGGACTCTGGTGGGATGCACCCACGAGTGCTGAGGGAGCTGGGTAGATGTTATTGCAAAGCGACTCTCCATCATCTTTGAAAGGTCATGGAGAACAGGAGAGGTGCTTGAGGACTGGAGGAAAGCCAGTGTCACTCCAGTCTTCAAAAAGGGCAGGAGGGAGGACCTGGGAAACTACAGGCCAGTCAGCCTCAGCTCCATCCCTGGAAAGGTGATGGAACAGCTCATCCTGGATGTTATCTCTAAGCATGTAGAGGAAGAGAAGGTTATCGGGAGTGGTCAAAATGGATTCACCAAGGGGAAATCATGCTTGAGCAATCTGATAGCCGTCTATGATGGCATGACTGGCTGAGTGGATGAGGGGAGAGCAGTGGACGTTGCCTACCTCAACTCCAGCAAGGCTTTTGATGATGTCTCCCATAACATCCTCATAGGTAAGCTTAGGAAGTGTAGGTTAGATTAGTGGACAGTGATGGGGATTGAGAACTGGCTGAATGGCAGAGCTCAGAGGATTGTAATCAGTGGCTCAGAGTCCAGTTGGAGGCCTGTAACTAGCAGTGTTCCCCAGGGGTCAGTACTGGGTCTGGTCTTGTTCAAAATATTCATCAACGACCTGGATGAGGGGACAGAGCGTACACTCAGCAGATTCCTGATGACACAAAACTGGGCAGATTGGCTGACACACTAGAAAGGTGTGCCACCATACTGTGAAACCTGAAGAGGCTAGAGAGTTGAGCGGAGAAGAACCAAATGAAGTTCAACACCAGCAAGTGTAGGGTACTGCATCTGGGGAGGAATAACCCCATGCACTGGTACAGGTTAGGGGTTGATCTGCTAGAAAGCAGCTCTGCACAGAGGGACCTGGGAGTCCTGGTGGACAACAGGATGACCATGAGACAGCAATGTGCCCTTGTCACCCAGAAGGCCAGTGGCATCCTGGGGTGCATTAAAAAGAGCATGGCCAGCAGGTCGAGGGAGGTCATCCTCCCCCTGTACTGTGTCCAGTTCTGGGCCCCCCCAGTCAAGAAAGACAGGGAACTACTGGAGGGAGTCCAGCCAGAGGGCTACAAAGATGATCAAGGGAACGGAGCACATCTCATATGAGGAAAGGCCGAGAGACCTGGGTCTGTTTAGCCTGGAGAAGAGAAGACTGAGAGGCGTTCTCGTCAATGCTTATAAATATCTAAAGGGTGGGTGTCAAGAGGATGGGGGCCAGACTCTTTTCAGTGGTGCCCAGCGACAGGACAGGAGGCAGCAGGCACAAACTGGAACACAGGAAATTCCATTTGAATATGAAGAAAAACTACTTTGAGGATGATAGAGCACTGGAACAGGATGCCCAGAGAGGTTGTGGAGTCTCCTTCTCTGGAGATATTCAAAACCCACCTGGATGCGTTACTGTCACCCTGCTGTAGGTGAACCTGCTTTGGCAGGGGTGTTGGACTACATCTCCAAAGGTCCCTTCCAACTCCTCCATTCTGTGATTCTGTGTGTCTGTGATATGTCTCCCGGACCAGGAAATACAGGACAACAGACATTGTGGGAAAGCTAAATAATTCAAATAAAAAAAAATATTTCTGTCTTACATTCTTCCTGTGAGATCGTGTATCTTGAAATATTTAAAATGCTGTTTAAAGACACATAAATTCACTGTTGTTCAAATGATTTAACATTGTTATGAACTAGCCTTGCACTGGTTCTCATTTTAAATTTGTGCAATGATATCCCATACAAACATCAGTCCCATGGAGAGTTTTATGTTTCCTTTTCTAGGCGTCAGTATGCAAAGAGTTAGCATTGCCACAAAACTCTGCAGAAAAAATTCAGCTACTGTAGTACAAACAGTACTCTTGTGTAAGAAGATAAACTGCAGAGGGCTTGGTGGGATGGGAATCCTTGTCTTTTTTTGTCCTGCACTCTTTTACATGAAGAAGTTGCTCATCTGTTATGTTACCCAGAATTTAAGAAATCTGGTTCTGGAAGAAAAGCAAAGGTCATCTTTTCTTTCAGTGCTGCTTTATGGTGTGTGTTCAGAAGCTTCGTTTGTGATTCTGTCTGCTATGAACTTGTCTTGGAGTCTATGACTGGAGAGGTTATTGGTGAGGATCTGTATCCTAAAGAGATCCTCAGGTTGTATGAGTTTGACATTAAGCCTTGCTGAAGTCAATAGGCATGTGTCAATGTACACTAACTGGAAAATGTGGAATGCATCTCTGTATCTTATGCTTCCCAAATAAGTTCACTGATACAAGTGCACTTCACCCTATAAAAGAGCCAACTGACACTGTCAATGTATTATATGCCCAAAATGTGCCCAGCGTATTTGTATATAACTGTAGTCCCACAGAGGAAGTTACTGTGAATCATGTCAAATGGTGTGTATGGTCCTTCCTTCATATTTCTTCACTGTCTCCTTCCTCCTTACTGTTTTCACTTGATTTTTCTTGTTTATGGTAAGATGCCATTATAAGTGAAGGTTTTATCAAAGAGATGGCTCTTGTATTTAAATCTGAATATGATATAACTGCGTGATGTCCTGTGACATAGAGTTTTAGAAGTAGTATTTAATATTTGATAAATGGGCTTATGATTTTATTTTGCATTAAACTCTCACTCAGCTTTTGAGAGCAGTGTAAGTCAGAACTTTAAATTCATCCTGAAATAATAAGCAGCAAATGAAGCTTAAGGAACTCTGGTCTTTCATGTTCATAACCATCTTTGCTGGTTCGTGAATGTGGCGTATGAGTTTTGGATCCCTGGTGGAACTGGCATTTATCCTCAGATATGTAGAATTAAACAACCCATTTTAGAAATGAAAAATACATTGATTTTACAGGCAGTTTCTTAATTTCAGAACAAAGGATATTTTTTATTTTCTAGCAGAAAAGGAATACCCTTAGTGAAGTCTCTGTGTGTTGTACACCAAAATTTAACGAGGTTAGTCATAGAATCATTTAGGTTTGAAAAGACCTTTCAGATCACTGAGCCCAACCATTAACCTAACACTACCTAGACCCCCACTAAACCATGTCCCTAAGTACCACATCGACACATCTTTTAAATACCTCCAGGGATGGTGAGTCAACCACTTCTCCGGGCAGCCTGTTCCAATGCTTGATAACCCTTTCTGAGAAGACATTTTTCCTAATATCCAATCTAAACCTTCCCGGCGCAATTTGAGGCCATTTCCTCTTGTTCTATTACCTGAAGAGACCAACCCCCACCTCGCTACAGCCTCCTTTCAAGTATTTGCAGAGAGCTAAGGTTTCCCCTCAGTATCCTTTTCTCCAGACTAAACAACCCCAGCTCCCTCAGCCAGTCCTCCTAAGACTTCTTCTCTAGACCCCTCACCAGCTTTGTTGCTCTTCTTTGGACACGTTCCAACACGTCTCAACTGCACAAGCTATACCTCAGCAAATTTATTGGATGTTTTCTTCTTCCAAGCAGGTTTTTTTTTCTGCTTTCCTTCCAGGGCTTTGAGTATCTGCTCTTAGGCTAATGTTTATGCCCTCTGTGATGTAGACTTTTTGTTACTAGCATATACTGTGTTGGTGGCTGAAATATAGAACCCAGCATCATCAGCATATTGCTCATACCAGACACAAATTCTTACATTGGGAATATTTCTGTACACACCAATTGGAGAAATAATAATCTGCTTTCATAGAATGATACCCCTGAAGAAACTGAGCGTCCTTCAACTGGGAGGAATATGTGAATGTGGTGACTCCCATGTGCTATGTAGTCATTAATACAGTATATATATGCTGTTACAGGATTTCGTTTTCTTACAGAAATTATTGTGCCGTCCACTTTTGATAAGTCCTTTAGGTGTACAGGCAGCAAAATACTTATATGGTTGCTAGCTGCAGAAATGAGGTCTGTATAGATGGGCATGCGGTGCTTAACTGCAACATCCAGCAGGCTCTGACAATGTATCAGTAAGATGTTGAGATTAAAAATGTAGGATGTCTATAGCCACAGGTTTTTATACTGACTCTGACTTTACTGAAATTGCCTGTGACTCAACTGTGAGTAGATCTGGAGCGATAATGTCTAGTTTTTCAACAACTAACCTAGTCATATTAATGTCAATAGCTTTTTAAAAAAAGTAAACTAAAAATCCTCATGTCTCCCAGGGCTCTGTTTAAACACTCTCGAAACTTTCACTTATTTTTCTGGTTAAGATACGTACCTGTTTGCTAAATATTTCTATTTACTAGTATTGTTAGTACGGTCATCAGATCAGATAGCTTCTGTTTCCAGAATAGAGTTTCTGACATCTCTTATGGCTAACCTGCTGCCCTTTCCAACTGTCTAAAATATGCTTCATTTTTCCTTCTTAAATCCTTGTGATTTCTCTTCACAGCCCTCTTTCTTTTCACTCTTCTCTTTCCCCTTCTCTTCCCCCTCTCTTCATTTTTGGCTTTAAATGTTTTCTGGTCCTCCTCTGCATCACATTCCAGAGATATTGCTACATTCTCTCTTTGTAAGATGTTGAATTTTAAGATTATATAGTTTCCACCTTTTCCTGAGTCTATTAAGTGGATTTTTGAAATAATTGGATTTAATATTCTGTTTACCTTAAAAGCCCTTCATACACCAGAGGTATTATTTCTTCTGCCTTTATCGTCATGTCTCTAAAATATCAGTATTGTATTACTACTCTGCTGTTTTGCTTTCTGCCTGCAAATACACTTTTTGCTATATTTTTGTCCCTATGCTTGAGAGAGTCTCATTTCATTTTGTGCAGTTATTCTGTATGCGAAGGCCTCTAGAAAAACACAGCTGATGTATTAATTCCTCTGACAGTTGTGCTTCCTTTAGGTCTCTACGTCTTCCTTTCTCTGAAGATATTTGTGTAGTCTGTCTATTGTCTGGTACTAAATCCTGAGCTCCTTAGGTTAAGACTATAATATTTCTTCATTCTACAAGTAGTCTTTTTACCCAAAATTAACTTTTCCTTGTTCTTCATTTGCAATAAAAAGCTTTATGTTGCAAACAATTAAAAAATTATAGTAAGAACTGAGACAAGACACTGGCAGAAGTCCAAGAAGAGCGTGATTTAAAAGAAGTCCTTGTCCTAAGCCTATATGAGGGTAGCTTCCCAGGGGTAGTCTGCATTACCAAGTTGAGTAATGCAGAAGGACTTGGAAGTAAACTGTTTAAGCAAAATGAAGGCCTCCAAGCATCAATTTAAGAAGGCTGGTGTTTGTTTGAATTGTTAGACATTCATCTCCCAAATGTCTGTTACATTCTTTGTGTTAATACTTCAAGAGACTAGGTCTTTTTCTGGTGCTATGTCATTGTAAACACAGTTGTTATAAACCAGGTCAATTCTATAACTTGATACAGATTTGGCATAATGGTATTCTGGTCCTTTTTGATTTAGTACAACTCCGGACTACTTCTAATAGTTTTCTCGGTTCTGGATGAATTGTTAATGAGGCATGGTTTCGCATGTCTCTCTGCAGCTGTATTAAATTGGAGGAAGTGTTTTTTTCCAGGGATAGACTTGCATATCTGCTTCATCTGTGAGTAGTCAAAAATGTGATCTGAAGAACTGTGGGGATGGAAAACTCACTCTTTTCTGCTTTCCCCACTGAAGCTATTGGAAACTGTTGAAAGGTCTGTAATTATGCTTGGTATTTTTGCTCAGGCTGTGAAGATAAACCTTGCTACCATGGAATTATTTTAACAACTGAGCCTCATATATAAAAGACTCAGTGATAAAATTGTTTTTCTGATAGCCTAGTAATAGTACATTTCAGTTTAGATGTTCACATCTTAGAATCATAGAATTACAGAATGGTTAGAGTTGGAAGGGACCTTAAAGATCATCTAGTTCCAAACCCCCTGCCATGGGCAAGGACACCTTCCACTAGACCAGGTTGCTCAAAGCTCCATCCAGCCTGGTCTTGAACACTTCCAGGGATAGGGCCTCCACAACTTCCCTGAGCCTTACCACCCTCAGAGTGAAAAATTTATTGCTAACATCTAATCTAAATCTCCCCTCTTCCAGTTTAAAACCATTCCCCCTCATCCTATCACTACATGCCCTTGTAAACAGTCCCTCTCCAGCTTTCTTGTGGGCCCCGTTCAGGTACTGGAAAGCTGCTATAAGGTCTCCCTGGAGCCTTCTCTTCTCCAGGCTGAACAGTGTCAACTCTTTCAGCCTGTGTTCATAGGAGAGGTGCTCCAGCCCTCTGATCATCTTGCTTTTCTTTGTAGAAGTTCATTGAAGCTGTTTCCCCCCTCCTCTGCCCTTCCTGCTTGGACACATCCATCTAAATTTTCCATAGCTGCGTTGTTGATGCCTATTTCTTTCATCCATCACTGTTCTTGCACCTGTTCTGGCATTTGCTCCTGAAACGATTCTGCTTCAGAAGGTCTCTGATGAAAGTATGTCCAGACTGTCACGATGTTAACTCCTGTAACCTAGTGTTAAAGATGTGCTTTGCAGGTATGGGGGTAGTAAGTTGAACACACTTATGTTATAGGCTGTAATTAGGCAGGGGGCAGCAGGGGTGCAGGACGACTCCTGGGAGACCCATGGGTGGACCACACTGGAGCAGGACACCCCCAAAAGACCCAGCCCATGAGCAAGCCAGGCTAGACCCCTGAGGACTGCAGCCCACAGGTGGCTCGTACTGGGGCAGGGGCACCAAGGAACAGAAAGAAGGGTAGAAATGATCATGTGAAGCTGTAACAAACTATTAAGCGTATGGCAGCAGAAATCCTAAGCACAGGGTAGCAGACAAAATCTGCTGTTGTGTGCACCCCTCCAACCTCCTCTATTGCCTGCCGCCTTGCCAGAGCCATATAAGTGGATTGAGTTTAATCTTTGGTGAAAATTAGGTAAATGGAGACAGAGAAGGAAGAAGGAAGAGTCTATTTCTTCAAGTAAGTGTTTGCTTAATAGTTCATATCCCTTTTCTCAATGCTCAAATCAGTGATCAGAGGTTTGTGTTGCATGGCAACTGAAGTAAAATTCCCCAACTCCATACAGTTTTGCCTGCAACAGGATTTTGTTCTGAAAAAAAAAATAAATTTTTTTTTTCTTCCAAGTGAAGAAGTCAATGTTTGGGTAGAAAATAAGTGGAGTGTGACTGTGCAGCACAATTCACATTCTAGGCTATTTGATGGTTACAGAAATTTTCAGGCGGTGAAGTGTAACTCTATCTTTAACACTCTGACCTATACCAGATTTTCTTCATAATTCCTCAAGCCTGGGAATTTCCCATGAATTCGCATTTAGAGTATGTAGCTTAATGTTGAGGCACTTTGCTTTTGGGTGCAGGGTAAGGGGATAGTTTAATTTTAGTTTCCACTCTCTGTGTTAGATGTATAGGGCAGCATGTTCCACTACAAGTCTCCCTGGAGAGAGCGTTGCATGGTGTCCTGCAGCAGTACCTCTTACATAGCTTGAATGTCTTTTTCTTTTGGTAGGAACCAATTTCCTTCTCTTCATTAAAAGTTAGTGCTGTGGTATCTTCAAGACATTTACCAGTTACAGCACTGGTTTTGCATTGCATTGATCAGGAAGGATCTTCTGCAGTAAGGTACAAAGGTATTTCTTAGAAGAAATCTCTGAGGATACAGTGACTTTAACAGGGGAGTATGTGATATTGTTAACATTCTATAGGAAGTTGAATAAATCATACCTGCTTGTGGTTTCAGTATTGTAGACCTGATTTTGATTTGAATAGAGATGTAGTGAATAAGTATAAGAGAAAGAAATACAGAAGCTTAGTAAACTATGTAATATGTTATAGTACGTTCCTTGTTTGTCTGCTTATCCTCACAAACCAGTATGATATGTATGGTAAAATCTAGGACCAAATCTTAATCCTAGCACCATTATCTGAGGCCTAACTTAGCCTTTGAATCCTCCTTTTTTAGCCCAACCATAAACAGAGAATTTGTTGCCAGCAGACATAAGGCAGAGCAACATTCTTGGGTTGAACTGGAAAAGCAATCATTTCCTGGCAGAGAACGCACTTGGTCAAGTTATAAAGTGGTTTCACTTGAACAGAGCCCATGCTATCAACTTTTATTAGGTTACTGTTTATCTTGGACCTTGTGGAAGTAAAGAGAAATGGAAATTTTAGGTAAACCCTTGTGCTGCATCTAAATGTTCATGCCTTTATGAAGTATGGGACTGGGGAGAAATGTTTTATTTAATTTTGAAATCACTTTCTTTTCAATTCAGAAATTGCCTCTTGTCAAAACAATATGTTAAAAAAGTAGAAAAAAAGAAGATTAATTCAATTTCAGAAGCCCACTGCTGCTTTGGTAGATGTGTTTAAGAATTACGTGATGCGTGTATCTGAAAGGTAGAAAAAAAAGGGCCATACACAGCTTTTATTACAACACTAAAAGCTATGATCTATGTGCTCTACAGCAGTGGATTTATGTTGCTGTGGCCTAGCTGAGAAAAAAAAAAGTGGTGTTTCAGATTCACAGAGTCTACCTCTTCATCTTTAGCCTCTTCACCTCCATGCCCAAAAGTCATCACACCCAGCCAAGGATCTTCATCTTCAAGTGTGTCTTCACTGCAGCTAGATCTGCACCAGGGGTGCTGGGGTCAGCTAATAAACTCAGCTGGGCTAAGCTGTGACTTTTCAGAGCAGTGTCTGGATGTCTCAAGATAACACTCCCCAGAGCTCCAGTGCTATAAGCACCCAGCAGAGCCACCCAAGCTGGTCTTGCACTGAATTAGCCCACATTCAGCACATGTTTAGATTTGAAGTTGCAGTTAAGCTGATGTAGCAAAGCTGCTGCTAAAAGGGGCAATCACATTCCCCTCTGTCCACAGCTGTTTTCCTCTGTTTTTGGACCAACATTTTTTCCAGAGTCTTGTGAAATTTAGTCAAACCAGAACCCTGTGCCTGGGGTGACATGCCTGTCACCTTCTCGGTCAGGCAAGACCCATCTGGGGTGTATCCTGCTTGGGTCAGTCCACATCTGCAGGATGAAGTGTGAAGCACATTGCTGGCTTCTTATTTCCTCCTCATTCTGGTGTTAATCACTGTGGCTCTTGGTGGTCATATTCTGTACTGTCTCAGGGACTCCTTTTTCACAGCCAATAAGTTGTAACGGGGATCAGCTGGAAGGGAAAGAGTGGAAGTCCAAATTCTTTATGAGCTGTTGAACCCAAGGGAAAAAAACAGGTTTCCTAGGACTATAAGGAACCTTCTGCATCACTGAGTAGTTTTCTGCTGTTGAAGGCACAGTGCCATATAGACCCTTTCTTAAACTTATCAAAGTCTGTATGAAAAACAGCTAATGTTTTCTTGCCTCTGCTACTCCCATTGGAACGGCTGTTCCAAGACTTGATTGCTTTAACATGTAGGAATCTTCTTTTGAGCGTAAGTTTATCCACTGCTCATTTATATCTATTTATTTTTGTGCAAGCAGATATTTTTCATCTTGGGCTTACCTTCCTTGAACTTTCCATGGAGAGCAGACATGAATTCTCTTTGATTTCATTTTGCTGTAGGAAACAAGCAAACCTTGTTTCCACATATTCTGTAAGTACTGTCTCTCAATTCCTTCCTCTGCATGTATTCTATTTTCGGTTTCATTCTTTAATGTATATGATATTAATTCAAGGTTCTATATAAGATATTGTCCTGGTTTCAGGTAAAACAGGACCGTTTTGTTCAGTAACTTTGCTTCTTAGCTGGGCCTCTTCTAACTACTGAAATTAACAGCATATTGTGCAGACAATGTTCACTCTCTCAGAGTGATAAGACCTATGTTTATAGCCAATGTCCAGACATGGTATGCAGAGAGCCTCCTGCTTATACTTATTGCTGTAACACCCAAGGCCAACCAACTTTGTTACTTGCCCCATTGGAGGGTCGGAAGTGGAAAAGTGCAGTGGGGTCCCACCTGCGGGGAGGAGCGGACAGGACAGGTGACCCAAAACTGACCAACGGGGTATTCCATCCTATCTGCCTCATGCTATAAAAGCTGGGGGATCAAACAGCTCACTCTCTTCCTTCAATGGCCAACGTCTGAGGAGGACTCTGTCTGTTCATCTGGCTTTGGTCGCAATCCTGAATCCTGATCCACAATCCAGTTCCCGTCCGTCACTGAATCCAGCCTGGGACTGCCCCAGTGCCAGCTGGTGTCGTGATTGTCATCCTGGGAGCTTGATATGGTTTTGTATATATCTCATTATTTCATTTTATTTTTATTATTAATATTTCATTAAAGTAGTTTAGTTCCTTCTAAACTTGTAAGTCTCTTTTTCCCTCCTCTGCCTGTCTCTTTGAAGAGGGGTAGAGGGGAGCATCTGTCAGTCCTATCTGGGGTCCCCTATGTCCCCAGTGGTCGATTTGGCCTAAACCACGACAGATATACAACAGTGATAGTTCTGCAGTGTTGCAATGTCTCACCTGATATGTTTAAGGAGTTTATTTTCCTGTTTCACATCTGTGTTGTACTAGTGCATTCAGACCCATCTTCACCTCAATTAGCTGATGAGCTCCCAGTATACTGTGGAATTTTATGTTAGTCCCTAACTCCATGATCTCATGATTTTGATAGTAATTCATTCAATTTTTCTGATCCAGATCTCAAGGTCATTCTTCGTAGGCATTGTACGGTGCCATCGCTTGCATTGTGATAAGTGATTTCAGCATCAAACTTCTGGTATTTGTTCCAGCATTATCAGTAAAAATATTAAGCAATATGGTCCAAACACCAGTCTGTGTGGGACCTCCCTAATGATGTCATGCCAGTCTTAAACTCATTTTGTCAGTACTTATTACGATCTCATTTTCAGCTTGCTTTTGTAGTATCTCATCATTCATCTGACACTATGTATAAGTTTCCATATATCAAATGATTTACTTAAGCTAAATGAGAAGACATTGTCTGTAAAATCAGTGCTGTTATTAGAGGAGGTTATCAGGTAAAACTGATAGAATTATTATATATCCTATGTTATAATTTGTTTTGTTTGCAACTTATTGCATAATAATTATTCTTTCCTTAAAAATCTGTTCTGAAGCCTTGCCCATTAATGAAGTCCTGGCATGGAAATGCCTGGACCACGTTTTGGTTGCTTCTGATTGTTTACACTCTAAATCCTAGCTGCATAAGGCACAGTCCTATCAGTTACTTCTTTTGCATACCTGACTGCTTTTCTCATTCATATCAGGACTTTACCCTTGCTTCCCATGCTCTGCTTACTGATTATTATTTACCTATTTCTGTACTCTCATCGGCCTGATTTACCTTCTTTTGTGTATTAGGGATAGAAATTACAGACATATCTCAACCTTTTCCCCATTGCTCAGTGTAAGACCCTTCTTGTCAGTCGTGCCAGCCTTATTCAGAGAAGCCTGTTCCCCAGATTATCAAGTGGAGCTGAGCCTCTCGTTCTGCTTATCTTTACATTGCACCTAGCTTTTTATGGCTGGCTTCCTGTAAACATAAAGTAAATCCAAATCATAGAAGAAATGCAACTTCCCGTCCTATACTATCCAAGTCTATATAGCAAGGATAATTGCAAGGCCTCTCTGTCATTACTCCCATTCAGAAAAGAAAGGGGAGCAGTAACAATTGCCAAAATAGATTTGACCATAGAAAGGGTTTTGTTGCTCTGTGGAACTGCCTTTGTTTTGTCTTTTGAGATAGTGCTTCGATGACTTGGTCTGCTATTTCTTGAATTGCTGTTTTTCTTTCCCTCTGTCTTTTAGAGAAAGGAAGGTGCCTGGAGTGTAGGTAACCCTGCCAAAACTGCAAAGTGAATTTTCACTTACTGTGTTAAGGCAAATATTATCCTAGAGGAGGCAGAAGTGTGATGCATAGTTAAGGAGCCACATACAATGAGATCTTTAAGGTTTTCTTAAGAGCATTGTCAAAACATGGAAGAAGGATCACAAAATAAAGTGGTGAAGCTACCTCTGCAGGACCAGCAATGAAGTCTTTGGACACTTTTTTATCTAAAATTGTCAGTAGTATGATATACTACATCTTTACTGGATGGTTCATCTGTGCAGCGTTAGTTTCATAGTGTTTGCCTTCCATCTAATACAGAAAAAGTTTTGCAACAAGCACAGGCATATTTTTATGACATAGTCTACTTTGTACTGAATAATCACAAAGCTGTTTCCATAATATTCTTTTATCTTTGGGTGGGTGAGGATATATTTCATGCCTTTATTACCTGGAGGGTAAGCTATTGCTATGTGCTGTGCTTGGATCAAAACTGAAGATTGTTTCAGTTGGTGCAAAATGTAATTCTTTAGTTCATGGACTTTTCATCAATCCTTCATATGTATTTCATCAAGTCAATTGTGTGTTTTTTCTACAGGCTGCCAGTTCATGTAGTGTTGTCATTTATCTTTGAACATTTATTGTTATCTCTGCTTTGGATATCACTGGATTGGATGTCTGACCAAAGCAAGGCTTTTTATCCCACTTCAAGACTTAAAATCAGTATTTGTTCAAATTTACTTTTAATTGCCTAACTTGGAATTGCTTGAAATTCTTTTCCTGAGTAGTATATAATTTCAAAGATCCTGTTAAGGAAGTTAGGTCTTCTCATGTGAGTATGTGATAAAGTTCCCTGAATTACAGTGCAAGTTTGGTACTGTTCTCATCTGCAGAAAGTGAAATGAGGTGTTATAGCAATGGAATTAATATAAATACTTAGGTAGCAAAAGTTAAAATCCGTTACTGCCTTTTAAGGAGCTGAAGTGGAGAGAGGAAATTATCACTAGGTGAAAGAATGCTCACCAATAAAACTCTGTTACCAATAAAATTGCTAACTTGCATATTATGGAGTAAAAAATATTCAGCTTTCTACGTAAAGATGGTACTTAATATTTTGGTTCTGTTTTCTGGGGAGAAGAAGTGTGAAGGACAGTCTGTGTTCAATTACCGTGTGAATTAGGATGGTTAAGTAACCTCTCAGCATTGACTTTCGTTTTGAAGGCTGTGGAGAAAGAGCCAAAGACAGTGTGATAGAGTTCACATTAGGGCACTGCAGCCAAGAGTCCATGAGAATCCGGAATTATATATTGCAAAGAGTGATAGCAAAGCAGAAAGAGGTCAAAAAAAGGTGACATAAAGGGAGAATACAGTGGCTAGAGAGTGTGAAAGGGAAGAGAGAGGTCCATCACAATGAACAAGAGGCTGGGGCAGGCGGCGTGAATGGGGTGGGTGCCTTCCCATTGGAGGAGGGCGTGAGGTAGAGAGAGTAATAGCAACTGGTTGCAACCCAAAGGAGAACATACATAAGTGACATTTTCTTCTGACAGTAAATTTGCATTTTGTGTTTCTTCAGGTTACATTTTTAACCTTACAGTGATGAGAGAAAAGACCTGTAGGTTCTCAGGCCTTTCTCAGCCCAGGTTCCATTTTATTAACAAAAAGTTATAGTGTGATTTATTATAGTTTTGGTGTTTTGTCACAGGAAAAGATAATCTCTGACAGAGGTTGACTGCATCCAACATGTTCCATAGACACCTCAATCCCAATTAATATTAATATATACCTATTTTAATGAAGCCATGCGAAATCTTTTTTTTTCTCTGAAGGTTTTTTTTTATTTTGAAGATTATAGTTATTAAAAGATGAGATTTTAAATTAAGAACCTCTTTTCTAAAGGCTAGGATGTTTCTTAGCCGTTTTATCAGTGATTGTGGTTGCATGAGCACAGCTGAAGTGATAGAAAAATGTTCTGTGGAAAGGAAGGGTAGAAATCCTTCCACTAACTTCCTCGGTGGTGAAAATACACTGCCTTGTTCTACTTTTAAAAATATACAGTGCTTTATTTGGAATATGGAATAAAAATAGACCCTGTCACCTGATTTTGCCTGTATCTTGCACCAATGAGTGTTTCTTTGCACTTCATCACAGTGCAGGGCTCTCTGGGCAGGCGATGAGGTGCAGTTCCAGGCACTCTCTGGCAAGATGTTCTTCATGGAAAAAACATATAGTTTCATGGCCATATCCTTTTCTGGCAGTGCTATTCTGCACTGCAGCCATTGCTTTCTGCTGCTTATTCCAATCTCCAGAGAAACCATCAATCAACTGGTACAAGGTGTGCACCTGTGTAGTGAACTGGATTGGAAAACTGATTTGCGTTAAAAACCTTTTCTTTTTCTGTGTTGCTGGGCTATTTTTAGCCTGGTTAGTTGCTTGATCCAAATCACAGAATGGCTAGATAAACAGATACACTGCTACCATAGACATACTGAGAAGAAGGGATCAGGACAGGGGAGGTAAAGACATGGCTTCAGAAGGAAAGGTCTCTGAATGTACTTGAGAAGGGCTGGGCTGGCAAACTGACTGCATAGAAATAGTTTTGTGTAAAACACTCTTTTCTGTGAGGTGGGAAAATATTTGGCTAAGTTGTTGTGGACATGAATTTGCCATTAATAGAGAGATATTAAAGAAATGAAATGAAAGAAGCTTGGAGAAAAGCAACAAAAATAATGAAACCCTGTGTATATGTGTACAAATACATGAAGAGGATTGGCTAGATGTGAGCATTTTGAGGAAGTGATGATGGCATAGGAAGGGGCAAGCACAGAAATACTTACATGGTGTAAACATCACTGATAGTAGGGGTATGGTAAAATAATGAAGAACAACAGTAAACTTAAGCAAGCTTTATTTATTTATTTTTTTTTAATTGTCAATGTGATGCATTGTACCACCAGAAGGTTTCTGTCACTGCCACGAATAGTTTCTCAAGGGAGGTTCCATTTCTTGGAAATCATAAAACTGAGCTGGATAAACACTAGAAAACACACTGCATGCAATAATTCTCCGTTGGCAGAGAGATGAATGACTGATCTGTTACATATTTACATCTCTTAGCAACTGTGAATCGTAGGTGGCAAATGGTGTTGAAGACCACAACTGAATTTCTGATGGGAAATTCAAAATAAATGCAGAGTATGCTGTGCAATCATATTATTGGCCATGCCTACTACTTTTTATCTGCTTGCTTGTTCCTTCATATTGCAAGCATTCCTTCACTACGTTCGACTGTGAATGAGATACTGTGCTGGATTCCAGTGAGGCTTGAGGCTTGTAAACTCTGGAAAGCAACTGACATTGGAGGTCAGTGTGTTACAACAATG
Organism: Pluvialis apricaria; assembly: GCA_017639485.1. NCBI lineage: Eukaryota > Metazoa > Chordata > Aves > Charadriiformes > Charadriidae > Pluvialis > Pluvialis apricaria. The sequence continues at coordinate 50,544,919 of CM030044.1, read as the reverse complement.
TTAAGCTACACTATCTGCTTATAAAGGGAACCTCCTTCTGTAAACAGAGATGCTGGTGATTGGAAAAATTTGAGACAGGAATTTTCAACTAGTTTCCTGGACAATGGTCAAATGCTATGTAGCCTTTCTCTTGTTCATAATAGAGTGGACACAGGAAAGTATAATCCTGTACTGAACCAGCAATACAGATTTTCACCCCTCTGTAGAGTACAGATACTTGTCAGCCTTAGTACTCTAGGGCTGTAAATGACTGATAGACTTTAACTGATCTTTTCAAGCAGTGTGCATGAGGATCTTGTTTTTGTTCTCTTTTGTTTTCCTTCATTATGCAATCAAAGCATTTATTTTGTTTTTCATTTGCAACAGCAAAAAGTTGAAAAGTACAATTTCATTTAAAGTCCTTATGTTTCTGTTCAGGTCTGTTCCTCTCGTGTATTTAGGCGTACAAATATTGGAGATGAACTTGAAGGGCAAATCTGAATGAAATTTCACCTATAATTTGGGCTCCTGCCCAAGACCTGGTTCTGATTGTGCCTGGGTTTAATTATGCTGAATTCCTGGAAGTTGCTATCAGACCGTTTCATTCCCAAATGGTAAAAGTATCATGAAATCAAATTACCTTGTAAGGTTACGTCGGTACTTGACTCAGTACTGGAAAAATTAGATTGCATTTGGGTTTTGGATCAAACCCTTATTTCCTTCCAGGCACTGAAGAGGGCTAGATGTTAGGCTTGCTTTTTAACCCATCTGTATCAAATATATAATATGGAGATATGGTTTGAATGTAATTGGTTATGGTTTATGTGTAGCTATGAAATTTGAGAATCATCTAATAATTTTCCCTTTAAGCAGACTTTTTAAAGTACCAACATGGTATGCTGCCTTCCTTGAAGACTGCATAATTTTAGATTCCTCACTTTCATCCAACCTTTTTCTCATCCTTCTTGTGTGTTAGCATTTTCTTAATTTAAAGCCTAATTCATAGCATGAGTTGCATTTAGTCACGTGAATAATCCTACTGATTGTAACTCAATGTGAAAGCCCTTTGCAGAGTCAACTCTTTTGACTGTATTCTCTCCTGATCCTCGTCTTTAAAATGCATATATATCACAGTGCTGTACAAGAACAATCTGTTTTGTCCTCTTTATGATTCCATGTTGCTGGTCTAGCTTGTATGTAGAAGGATGAAAGGTGAAATGTGTGAAACTTGAAAATTGTCCTGACTTTGATAGCTCCACAAGCACAGCTTTTCATAGTCTGATATATTTTAAATTTTCTCCAATTTCCATAACAAATGAAAATGGCAGGTTTTATTGTGTATTTAAATTGTTTTTGTAACACAAAAAATCACGAGTTAACAGCTCCTGCTATTGACTGTGCATCTGATGCATAGTTTTGACTCAGTTGCCTTTCTCTGTAATGCGGTGAACAGGCAGACTGTAACAATAGGATGACTTGGACAAGAAACAGTGTCTTACATTAGCAGTAGAAGTGAGGTTTATTCTTGTTCTTTTCAGATGCTCTTGGCCATCACAGGACAGTACTATGAGGATACCAGAGTCACTTGGTCGGATTAGATTGCAGAACTCACATTTTGTTCTACAGCTTCAATGCTTTAAGTTCATGAGCCACATAAACCATAAAAGATGGTTTGGTTAGTAAATTAGTAATCCCATAAGACTTTTCTCTTAGACTCTAGCACTTTACTCTGCACTTTGTTTATTTTCACCTTTTGTATCCAAGGATTTTAAAGTAAGCACTACAATTTTAATTTCACTGAGCAATAGAGACAGCCAACTGAAAAGCAAGCATTGTTTACAGTTACTTAATCATGTTATATTTCTTTATTCGGTGCTAGTCCTGAATCCAGCGTATTCCCTAGTGTAGTAGCAGTATATTATGAATAGTCCTTAATACTGTATCTGGTTAAGGATATTTCCTATATACTATTATTCCACTAGTGTTCATAAAACCATCTACTTGTAATTATGATTTATAGGCAGTTAGGTTGATACTAAAGTTGCCATCTGATGTAAAAGAACAAACAGAAATGTGGTATTTTGATGTATGTGTGGTATGTCACGCCACGTGTTCCTGTAGGCTGTGATGATTTACTACAATAACACGTAGGTTGCACCTCTATCATGCACAAACGAATGTATTTCTTGAGATGCAATTGATAGAGCGTTAACTGGGCAAGTGCTTACAGGTCTTGGAGGGGAATACTTAACAAACTTAATTTCTTAATCAAACAATTAGCGTAATGAAATTTCAGATAGCAAGGGTCAAATCCTTTCCCGTATTCATTGCACTCTAAACACTACAGCAGCTAAAACCAGCTTTCAGAAATCTGTGCTTTATCAAGGCTTCTGTTGCTTGTCATAGGTTGCTAAAAGTTACACAATTGCATTGTGTGGCCCTCTAGATCTAAAGTACATCCAATTTTTGCAAAGGCTGGCTGATAAACTCTTCCATTTAAGATATTTTTTTGATATATATGTACTAGAGCCTACTGTTTGGCTGTGTTGTTATTAAACACGCTAAGATTGAGTCTCAGTCGTGCAGAGGGAAAAAAAGCGCACCAACCCACGTCTGGAAAACAGCCTCCAATAACCTTTGCTGCCAGAATAGTTAGCCCACTAACTAATTGCAAACACATGGGAATATTTATAAAGAGCAGGGCATGGGCTCAGAAAGTGACTAATCTCCTGCTCTGGTTCAGCATATATGAATGACAGCCCTTAGTAGCCCTGTTGCCTGTCAAAGCAGGTCTGCTTCATCAAACTGTGACAAAGTACATGCTCTGCAGGCAGTGAGCGCCCCAAAATATTTCAATGAAAATAGCTTATGTGAAGGGGAACAGACTTTGAAAAAGCAGTTACCTTACAAAGTATTAAAAAGTACAGTTTACTTTTCGTTTCTGTCATCTATCAGTGCACTGTCTGTGTTTGAAAACTGGAGAAGAATTTGAAAAAGTTCTGTATTTCTGTTATCTGTCCAGTGTTACTTGGTGCTTAGCAAGAGTAAGTAATGGTTGTAATACAAATGTTGGCCCCTGCACAGCAGGGCCCTGACATCATAGCCTTAAAGCATTGAACACGCAGTTCATTTTCTCTTCCCTGGTGAACCATTCTCCTCCAGAAGGGTCATGTTTAGTATAAACAGAACATGGAAAGAAGAAGAATAATGAAAAAAGACTGTCAAATTTCTAGTTATTTTCATGTAAATAATAGTTTATTCACTATGCAAGGACTTTTTTTTTTTTTTTTACTGTAAAGGGGCAAGTAAAATAAAGATATACAATTATGATTCTTTTGCAACATCACTGTTGAAAGTGAATGCAACTTCCATTTTTAGTGATGTTCAATACGTTCTGAGGACTATTTTCACTATTTTTTTAAAAAATATCACAGATTATTACCAATGAGGGTTTTTTTAACCAAGTGCCCAGAACTTGGGATGCTGTCATAAGCAGCACTCCAGCTTCATAAAGTCTTTTGGTGTCCACAGAACTACATATGAAATCTCTGGAGGACTGGAGATTTTGAAACAACTCTTAATGGTATTTGGCATTTGTTCAGCTACCTCTGTCATCACCAGAAAGTACAAAGTTACTTTCACATGCTTAACAGCAAGAAGCGTTTTGAGAGAGAGATTCAAGCTGTTGTTCTAGTGAGGGGCATTTTATTGTATCCCTGCTGAAAAATCTGGACTATTTGGGCTATTACTGAATTTCCTTAAAGTTAAAAGGCAAGTAGTATGCCTCCTGTTTTGCTGAAGATGTAAGTGTATGCTTTCAGTCAGAAGTATGAGTGGTCTATGAATCAGCTTGTGTTTTCATTCTTCCTTCTCTTGCTGTTACTTTTCATCCTGCGTGTGATGCACATGATGCAGCAGAAGCCACGTTTCCTGCAGGTCTGATGTACTGAAAGAAAAATGGCATGCAACAGCTTGAAAATAAGAGAACACAACTGTCTCTGTAGCTCTTACAATAGTTCCCAGAAGTTCTGGTTGCATACTGCCAGCTTTCCTAAGAGCTGGACATTAAAGGCTCCCTGTTGTGTGTATGGGTCGAGTTTTGTCATGACTTCAGGCTTGGTACTTCTGCTATAGTCGAATTGTCTGTTTGCAGAGTATGCACTGAATTACTGCTTATGTTTCAAAAGCTCTGGGAAGTACATCTTTTTAATGCATATAAATACCTGACATTGAGAACTTAATTTATTCACTAGATGCCTAATCTGTGTATTGTGCTTATCTTTCTTGTAGTGTTTGAAGTAGCGCTATAGTATTGGGAACTCTAGTGTCCAATATATTGCCAAGTCAGTAGAGGTTGTTTTAATTGATTTTATTATTGTTGTTGTTAATTATAATATTATTTATTATTATAATTATTTACTGTTTATTACCAGGAAGTTCCTCACTGACTTCAATGCCTTTGTTTCTGATAAAAGTTTGCATTAAAAGAATGCTGGAAGTTGTTGTAGCATAGCAGACCTTCAGAGCTTTTATTGGTGTGTTGGACTACATAGCATTCGAAAAGACACGATTTACTCTCAGTTCACTGAGAATCTGATAAATTTTCTTCCTTATTATTTTGACTTTAGCTATTGGGTATACAGTGACTAAATGAATCATGCATACAGCAGAGAAAGAGAAGTAAGTTATCTTTACTATTTGAGCTTGTAAAGAGACAAAATACTGCATTTGTTGGAACAGAAGCTTGGGACACAACTGAATTTCTCAACACACAGCAAACTGGTTACAGCAGATGAAAGCATAATTTCTAGGCAAATGAATAAGAGAAAATAATCAACAAAAATTTTCATTCCATTCATGTTTTGGAATTGAAGTGAATGAAAAAAAAAACTGTCTGTAAAAATTAGGAATTGTATTACACATTGCAAAAGAGAAATTCGCATTTGTCCTCCAGGATGGATACCTTTCCTATGTTAGAACTGCAAAGTGATGTGCCTTTTTCCTCCTCTTCGCGTAAGTGGCATCTACATTGGGAATCCTCACCTACATGAGAATCCTCACCAATACTGAATCTAACGCTACTTTAATTTTGGTTGTTTTGAACATCTGTAAGGTTGTCTTTTTCTTCAGAGTATTTAAGTGATTTAGCTGTTTTTTTCCACATTGCAGTCCAGTTGACTACTATTGATGGTTTACTAAAGGTCGTTTCTACAGTGAACACTGTCAACACACATATAAACATGGGGCCCTACCCTGCAAGAATTTTTTATCACATTATCCATAATTTATCAGTATTCATCTGTTGTTCTCTTTTCCCACCTGCCTTCCTTTATGCCTGTTAAAACTGGCTAATATTTTTCAAGATTGTTTTTCTTAAATGTAAGAGACATGAAGTTGGAGATGAAAAAGCAGGGCAGGAAAAGTGCTATCGATGTGTCATGTACATATGCAGAATATAGAAAAATAAGAAATAGATTAGTCTGGACCTTTAGAAACAACGACAGCTTTCACAATTTTTGTGAAATTAATTTTTATTTTTCCTTCTAACTGTTGTAGTTCATAAAGTTCAGCAGATGTATAACTATTGCAAGAGATGAGAAATCTATTGGGAAGTAACAACACTGATTTTTTAACATTTTTAACATATTTGTTTTTTAAAAAACATTTTTAACATTTAAAAAAAAAATATTTTAACACATTCTGATTTTAAAAAATATTTTATAGCTCTTCAGGAGTGAAAATAATATTTTATTTGCAAGTTGATGTTTCTGAATCATTTATGCTTCCATTCAGGACTTCACATAAAGGAAGAGTAAGGTATATCAAGCACCTGCATAGTCAGAAAACTGGAAAGTTCTTTGGAAACATGATCGACTTTAAGTTATTCATTAAGAAAAACATTCTCAGATGCAGTTTTAGAAAGTATTTTATAAAATTTGATAATATTATTCTATACTGCTAAGCAGTATTTGAATTTCAGGGTCAGCAGCTGTATTATCATTACTTGATATTATCTTTGGCAAATTAAAAAAAAACGAACAACCAACACCAACATCCCCCTCAAAAAAAAAAAAAAAAAAAAAAACAAACCCAAACCAACCCAGAATAAAGAATACAGAAACTCCATTCCAAAAGTATTGAGTGCTTGTTTTCCTGATTATACAGTAAAATGAATTTATTTAGATCTGAAAGTGTAAGATCTGTAACACTAACTTACTGTTGTCACACACATCTGAGCAGTTAAGAAGAATTCATTATAAAGGGAGAAATTCATACACATTTTTGTTGACATTCTTGGAAAAAAGTCAGACTTCAAGTATGACTGGGAAAATTATAATTTTTTTAAAAAAAGGTTTTCAAAGACTGGATTCATTTAGTTTGGCAAAAGCTACAAAATGAATATGTATTTAAAAAAGCAAAGACTTAAGTGATCACAGCTTTTGGCTCTTAGGGAGAAGGAAATGCCTTTAAAAATTCCATATTGCACCAAAGTTCATTCTCTGCCTCCCCCCTCTTTCTAGCCCCTATTTAATTTTTGTGTGAAACATCTGTTTAAGAAAAGTAAGGCTAGAAACAAATTTGTTAACCCTTCAGCTGATAGATGTCCAGGTTTATTGTGAGATGGTTGTTTTCTTGGGGAACTACTGTGTTTTGGGTACCTTTTACTACTTTTACATTTTTCTGCCTTTCTCTCACCACCTTGATTTATTTTTAATTTTTATTTAATATGGAAAACAAGAGAAATGAGAAAAGAAAAGCATGCATTGCACAGTTTTTCGCTGCTTGAGGAAAAACAGAACAGACCATGAAGCTGGTTAGAAATAGATGCATTAGATAGCTATCCTCTCCCTTGCTGTCTTCATTTGTGTGTAAAGGTCTAAAAGAACTATCATCTTCTGGACTTCTGTAAGGTCTTTGAGATAGTCCCCCACAACATCATTCTCTCTAAATTGGAGAAATATGGATTTGGTGGATGGGCTGTTTGATGGATGAGAAAATGGTTGAATGGTCTCATGCAGAGGGTAGTGATCAACGGCTCAATGTCCAAATGGAGATCAGTGACAAGGGGTGTCCCTCAGGGATCCATACTTGGACCAGTACTGTTTAGTATCTTCACCAATGACATAGACAGTGGGATCAAGTGCACCCTCAGCAAGTTTGCAGACAACACCAAGCTGAGTGGTGTGGTTAACATGCCTGAGGGACAGGATGCCACCCAGAGGGACCTGGACAGGCTCAGGAAGTGGGCCTGTGAAAAATGCTTCCTGAAATTCAACAAGGCCAAGTGCAAGGTCCTGCATGTGTGTTGAGGCAACCCCTGGTACCAATACAGGCTGGGGAATGAAAGTGTTGAGAGTAACTCTGCTGAGAAGGACTTGGGGTTACTGGTGGATGAGAAGCTCATCATGAGCTGACAGATTGCCAACCGTATCCTGAGCTGCATCAAAAGAAGCATGGCCAGCAGGTCGAGGGAAGTGATTCTCCCCCTCTACTCCACTCTGGTGAGATCCCACCTGGAGTACTGTATCCAGCTCTGAAGCCCTCAGCACAGGAAAGTCAGGGACCTGTTGGAGCGGGTCCAGAGGAAGATCACAAAAATGATCAGAGTGCTGGAGCACCTCTCGTATGAGGACAGCCTGAGAGAGTTGAGGTTGTTCAGCTTGGAAAAAAGAAGATTCTGGGGGGACCTTATAACAGCCTTGCACTACTTAAAGGTGGCCTACAGGAAAGATGGGGACAAACGTTTTAGCAGAGCCTGTTGTGATAGGACAAGGGGTAATGGCTTTAAAATAAAAGAGGGTAGATTCAGACTAGGTATAAGGAAGAAATGTTTTACAATGAGGGTGCTGAAGCACTGGAACAAGTTGCTCAGTGAGGTGGCAGATTCCCCACCCCTGGTGCATTCAAGGTCAGGATGGATGGGGGGTTGAGCAACCTGATCTAGTTGAAGATGTTCCTGCTTATTGCAGGGGGTGTTGGACTAGATGACTGTTAAAGGTCCCTTCCAACCAAAACTATTCTATGATTCTATTCTATGATTCTAACTTTTTTATATCTCCAAGTGCAAAGAGGTGCCTCATGCATGCATTACAAACATGTTCTGGATTTCAGTAATTGCATAAGGGCAGAGACAGTTGACAGGGGACTGAAAAAATGAGACCGCAACTTTGTATACAGGTGTATTTTAAGAGCAGAGCATATCCAGTGGATAAGCATGGGGGATCCCTGTAACCTACCAAATGGGGATTCACAAATAAGAGGGGTGATCTTCTGTATCTGCAGTCTCTACCTCAGTCCTAAGTCTAGCATCTTCCCATCCCTTGCACAAGTATTTCCAGTTACATGATGGTCTTTAACCACAGCTCTTTGTCCAAGAGGTGGTTCTGGTATCTCTTATTTCTGATGCCTGGGACCTGGACTCTTATCAAATATCCTCCATCTGAATGCAGGGGAACAGTAGGTGTCTCTGGAGTGCCTGGGTCACCAGCAGAGCTAAAAACTCCTCTTTCCTAGAAAGCTTTTCTTAAAGCATAAATAATGAACTCTCTTTATTCACTTGACTCAGCTAAAGTCCTCACTTACACACTGTGTAGTGCCCTAGGTTTTGTTTGTTTCAGGTAATTCTACTAACGGGGTCATGGAACGGAACCGAAAGTTCTCAATATGAAGATACATGATTTCCAATTTTTTTTTTTAATTCAAGGTCCCTTTTCCACCCACGTCCATAACTATTGTTGATGGGCACTGCGAAATTAATTAAATTACTCTTTCTGAAACATAATTAATGAGGTAAGGAGAAAGAGCTGGATTAAGGGCATGACAAGTCTGTCTTTCCTCATGCAACTCTAGGGACCTGCCATTGGCTTCTGAAGAACGTTTCTAATGTATGTTTGAGAGGGGTTCTCTGGAAATGTTTGCTTAAGAGCATGAGAGTTAGCTGATTTATTTGCTTTCAGCTCACGGAGGTGATGTAGCGCAAGATTCATGTTTTGATAGGTCTTTAGAAAACAGATGAGCAAAAATGTGCTGAAGATTCTTATTAAAAATACAGGAAAAACAGAATAATCATTTAATAATGATCTTGTTTAGTTATATTGATACTTTTTAGAATATATTTATCTATTAAACTATGAGATCTTTTCGAAAGATCTCTAATAAATCTTCTAAAATTGTTGAATATCAGTAAAAACACATTTTAACCACCAAGAAAGAGTCTTTGTTGACAGAGTTTTCCTGAGGTGATAAGGGTTAAAGGTTACAAAGGTTGTAACTACCAGATATCTATACTAAAGAGAGAAGGTTCAATAATTTGAACAAAACTGTGTTCAAATTGTAAAAACATAAATCCAAAGTATAAATGAGAGAGAACAGTGGCACTGCTGACTATAAAACCTCTAAGAAACTTGATCTTGTGTCAGTTTCAGCTGATAAATCCATATTACACAGCATCATTAGATCTTCCAGCCCTCATCTATGAATGCAGGGGCAGTGTGTGAGTTCTTAACCTGGGCTATCTAACCAACTTATTTGTCTCCAGTGGATCTCAGACAGAGGCAGTATAAAATTTGTATTTGTTTTAGAAAATTATTTCACAGAAGGTTTATTCCATGTAGCACTATGAACTTAAATTGTATCCTTATTAAATAGTCTTTTGTAAGAGTTTGACTGAACTAATTCGCTAAAGTTTTTGCTTTGCTTTTATAATTGTTGTATTGCACACACACACAGAGATAATTTTACAACTAGAAATAAAGTCCTTATGGTAAGATTCCCATATACCCAATGTTCAGTGGCTGTGAAAAGAATGTTCTGTGTTTAGGGGTGCTGACTTCTTTTGAAAATCCAACCTCTAGCTTTTGCAGTATTTACCAATGGTTGTTTTCATTTTCTGTCTCTTAAGATTGTTCTTTTTTATATGGAGAAAGAGAAGATATTGCTGCTTAACCAGATACTCTGAAATACATATTAAATGTGTTGAATTGAGAATATTTAAAATCAGTTCTAGTGAGGTCTTCTGGATTGCTATTGCCTGTTCTGCTTCAGTGGCAGAAGATGGATAGTGTGTGTTGCACTTAAGTTGCTGAATCCTGTATTTGCTATTTTGTTACTCACTGATATCTTTGCCATTCCTTTTCTTCCCCAGAACTGTCCCTGTTTGGTCAATGTGATTATAATTATATTGTTGCTACTGCATAATTACAATGCTGCAGGGTTTATGTGCTTAGTACTTACATGCTTGGGAATACATTGAAAATTGAAGTGTGATGGTTCACTGACTGTTAGATGAGCACTGTCCACAACTGTCAATTTAAGCCATGTGTCGTGATGACTGTGCAAGAAAATAACACATTTTAAAAAAAAGATATGCTTAAACACATTAATTGGTAGAATGTCACAGATGTTTTTACTTCAGCTCAAGATTGACCTGATTTGTTTTATCTGGGGACAGTGGAAGAATGCTTGTTGCCTCAAATGCAGGCCATGTAACCACCATAAGCTGGCTTTAGCTGCTGTATATGAGCTATATATAAACTAGATTTTAAGGGGAAAGGGGATGAAACCAGGCCCTGTAGAGGTAAGCCTGGGGGTGCTGTGCCAATGTCTGTGGGATGGTATGCTAGTGAGGTCCCTTGGTCTGCTGACTCAGTGAAGGTAGGGGATGGAGATCCATGCAGCAGCAGAGATGTGAGGGACATTGATGTGTTAGAGACTATGGCCACACCTGGGAATGGTCAGGTAGGAATCAGGGCTTCTCCCAGCAAAAAGAGGGTGGGACCAATAGCCCATCAAGCTTCTACACTAACGCATGCAGCATGGGCAATGAACAAGGGAGTTGGAAGCCATTGTGCAGCAGGAAAACCATGACATAGTCGCCATCACAGAAACACGGTGGGATGACTCGCATGACTGGAGTGCTGCAATGGATGGCTATAAACTCTTCAGAAGAGATAGGCAAGGAAAGAGAGGGAGTGGGGTGGCCCTGTGTGTTAGGGAGTGTTGTGAATATCTAGAACTTAATGATGGTGACAATAGGGTCGAGTGTTTATGGGTAAGCAGTAGGGAGAGGGTCAACAAGGCAGATATCGTGGTGGGAGTCTCTTATAAACTGCCCGAGCAGTTGGGTCTTTTTAGTCTAGAGAAAAGAAGACTGAGGGAGATTCTTATCAATACTTATAAATACTTAAAGGGAGGGTGCCAGGTAGATGGAACAGTCTTTTTTCAGTGGTGCCCAGTGATAGAACAAGAGGTAACGGGCACAAACTTGAACATGGGAAGGTCCATCTAAACATGAAGAGGAACTTCTTTACTCTGAGGGTGGCAGAGCACTGAAATGGGCTGCCCAGAGAGGTTGTGGAGTCTCCCACACTGGAGATATTCAGAACCTGCCTGGACGCCGTCCTGTGCAACCTGCTGTAGGTGTCCCTGCTGTGGCAGGGGAGTTGGACTAGGTGATCTCCAGAGGTCACTTCCAACCCTGACCATTCTGTGATTCTGTGATTCTGTTTCCCGCAACATTCTCTTGGAGAAACTGGTTTCTCATGGCTTGGATGTATGTACTATTTGCTGGGTAAAGAACTGGCTGTAGGGCTGGGCCCAAAGAGTAGTGGTGAATGGAGTTAAATCCAGCTGGTGGCTGGTCACAAGTGATGTTCTCCAGGGTTCCATATTGGGGCCGGTTGTGTTTTATATCTTTATCAACGATCTGGACGAGGGGATCGAGTGCACCCTCAGTAAGCTTGCAGATGACACCAAGTTGGGTGGGAGTGTTGGTCTGCTTGAGCACAGGAAGGCTCTACAGAGGGATCTGGACAGGCTGGATCAATGGGCCAAGACCAATAGTATGACATTCAACAAGGCCAAGTGCTGGGTCCTGCACTTGGATCACAACAACGCCATGCAGTGCTACAGGCTTGGGAAGAGTGGTTGGAAAGCTGCTCAGCAGAAAAGGACCTGGGGGTATTGGTGGGCAGCCAGCTGAATATGAGCTAGCAGTGTGCCCAGGTGGCCAAGAAGGCCAACAGCATTCTGGCTTGTATCGGGAATAGTGTGGTGAGCAGAACTAGGGAAGTGATTGTCTGCTTGTACACTGGTGAGGCCCCACCTTGAATACTGTGTTCAGTTTTGGGCCCCTCACTACAAGAAAGACATTGAGATTCTGGAACACGTCCAGAGAAGGGCGATGAGGCTGGTGAGGGGTCCAGAGAACCAGTCCTATGAGGATCAGCTGAGGGAACTGGGATTGTTTAGTCTGGAGAAAAGGAGGCTGAGGGGAGACATTATCGCTCTGTACAACTACTTGAAAGGAGGTTGTTGTGAGGTGGGAGTTGGTCTCTTCTTTCAGGTAACAAGTGATAGAACAAGAGGAAGTGGCGTCAAGTTGCACCAAGGGAGGTTTAGACTGGATACTAGGAAAAATTTCTTCTCAGAAAGGGTTATCAAGCATTGGAACAGGCTGCCCAGGGAAGTGTTTGAATCACCATCCCTGGAGGTATTTAAAAGATGGGTAGAGGTGGTGCTTAGGGACGTGGTTTAGTGGTGGTTTTGGCAATGTTAGGTTGATGGTCGGACTCGATAATCTTAAAGGTCCCTTCCAACCTAGACAATTCTGTGATGCTGTATAGGTTCTGGGATCAAGCCAATATTACTTCTGGTTTGTGTTTAACAAATATTTAGCTGTATTTCTGAACTACGTGTGTAGGGCTTATTTCATTTGTACCTAGCTGGAGGTGACTTTGCTCTTCCCATCTGCTTTCCGATGTTGCAGGATCCATGTTCCCAGGTACTTCTGCTCCTTGTCTCCTTTCTGTGGTCTAACCAAAACCCATTTCTATTGTTCTCTGTTGGACACTGGAGAAAAAGACTCTCTCTGGGTACCAGGAAAGAAAACTTCTGTTGTTTCTTCAGTTGCACATGCCATTACTCCAACTAGCTGTAGCCATGTTCATTCATATGATTTTAGGTCAGATGTCATTTCACCTAGCACTAACTCCTCAGAGCTGTTACCATTGAGGTGGTCCCAGGAAAGACTGGACAAGCTACTCCTTCAGCAAGCTGACTAGGTGTCCAACTCACTCTAACACATTCCTGCCAACCTCTGAAACCCCATGGTGCGAGTAGCCACCTTACATGGTACTGAAGGTGAATAGGAGAGTGAGGCTCTTCCATTGTCTAAAGTTCTTGCTGTATGAACTCTTGAAAGCCAGAGTTTTCTGACTTAGATGTTCCATTTGCTCAGCCTTGAGCCTGTGGAAGGCCAATGCATAGACCATTGGGTCCCTGTAGGGGAAGATGAAGGTAAAGATTGTTCTGAATGGAAAGCAAGCTCAGACGGAGCAGGTGAGCAGCCAGAGTCCACAGAGAGCATTGCTCAGGTCTTCTGTTCCTTCGTCTTATGCCCCAAGTGAAAGCCCTACCACTGACCCATCTCCTGCTACAGTGGAGGTTAATGCCTGATATCAGGTAGTGTCTGCAAGCTGGGAGCAGTCAGAGGTACTTTGAGTGTGTGCTTGGGCCTCATGGTGGTGCTGGGAGGAAATGGCTTGGAAAGCTGAAACACTGCTCAAAAGAATGAATTTTTACTGCTGTCATACTGCATTCATCTTCAATATAGTCTCCTATGTCCTCAGTTTCATCTTTTGCTGATCCTGTGAGCAAACATCTGGAGGACAGGGGTGACTGCCCACTGACAATCAGGATGTTTATGGGGCCACTTGTACCTGAGAAGGTCATGGATACAAACATCTTTGTAACAGTGCGGTTTTATCTGTTTTGTAGCATTTTTACTGCCTAAACTGGTATCAGAGCTCAGGCAACTTAAAAGTTGTATCAGCGCAGCTAAACAGGATGAGCCACATACCTTTCAGGTAACTTATTCTGGTTTGTGAGCAAATCAAGTTTCATAAGAAACTTGTTTGCTTTTCTCTGATAACTATAGGAATTTTTAAAACTTATGCATATATTATGGTTATAAGCAATTATATATGACATATATCTATATGTATGGCTCAACAATATATCTGTATCATACATCTGCAATAAAAAACTTAGTCTTCATTCTTCTGCACTACCAGATAGCTGTCTGAATGAATTTTCTTCATTTGAATAGTAATAAACTATATAATATCACATACTATTTGCAGTACTAAGATCAAGAATGTGAGGAAAACCTTTTGTTAAATGCATGCGGATAAAAAGTACAACAGAAAAATACGGTCAAATTTAATGCCAAGCAATATTAGGAAGGAAATCAATCTTGGCGAAGGAAAGCGTGATTAAATTGGCAAAGTAATGGGAAAACAAATAGTACCTTAGTACTGTGGCTTTGCTCCAGAAGGCCTAAGTTGTATCACAACCTGCCATTTCCATTCTTAAACAATTTATATTTTACTTAAGTGGTGGAACTGCCTGGTTAAAATACAGACCTTCAGACTGGGATCAGGGATGCAACAAATTGACTGGGGCAGTGGTACAAATTTTTAGGCAATTACAAAGCAGGTTAAGCTAGTTATGCTTCTGTTGGTAAATGCAACTGTAGCAGCTTGCTAGGTGTTCAAATGGAAGGAAAAAAAAAGAAAAAGATAATATTATTTTATTCTTCATTTTGCATGAAATTGTCCTCAACTTGTTTATTAACGTTGTTCAATATCAAACTGTTTGAATCCGAGTGCCAACTGTACTAGGCACCTAGCCCATACTAGGGATTTGAAGCAGTCTGACTTCATCTGTGCAATTTGACTATTGCAGAAAACACTTCCCTGTAGCCCCTTTAAACTCCCTGCTCATTCCTCTCTGACAGAAAACTGAAGATAAATTTGTAACATCAAATGACTTAATTGAAAGCAACTTGAAGTCTTTTCACTGTACGGTCTCAGTAACGATGGAGGTGTTGTTATATATCAAAGTGGTTATTATGCTCCTACCCGAGACTTTAAAGCAATGGCATTCTCTGGCCTCAGGTGGGGTAGGCTAGTCCCTCTCTTGTCCTTTTTACTGATGTATTTTTATTTTGGGGGACTTCCTTCTATCCTCCCCGGCAGAGACCATGCCTTGCTGTTTAAAAGGCGATGGGAAGATACTGCTTCTATGCCATGAGAAAGGGAGAAAATTCGCCTTAAACCAGAAATTAGCTCTTTTTAATTTTTTTTAAAGTTCAAATAATGAGGAAGGGTGGTGTCAACCAGCAAATCCCATTGTCAACTCCATACCTCCATATTTTTAGAACTCAGATGTTCAGCACTTTGATTTTATCAAAAGAAGAAAATGAAATTTTGTGCTCTGTCTCAACAGAAGTAATCTCAGCTCTGCATCAGGACTTTTCCCTGCTGCTGTGAAAGAAGCTTGAAATACATTTAGGAGAGGGGCTGAGTTGTTTCCAAGACTGTAACTGATCTCCCTTTTCCTCCGTGTTCTAGGCAAAGAAGAGCAGGGTAGAAAAATTAAAAGTAACTTAAGTGCCTCTGACTATAATTTAAATTGTAAAATAGGAAAACTGTTGCTTTCAATCCTTTTTTGTTTGTTTTGTTTGTTTGTTAGGGAAAGGTTGGTTGTCTGTAATAATTAAAACAGTTTAAAGGTTTATAATTATGTTACCAGTATCCCTTTTTTTCTAACAAGCAGTGGACTTTATCAGTAGTGTGAGTTAATATACATTTATTATGTTTTCTTATTTTCACAAAATTTAAACAATGTTAGCGTAAGCATTTATTACCCGTGGTTGTGCATAAAACAAGGTTTGAAAAAAAATAGTAGAATAAAATCTGTTTAACGTGCATATGGAAGAGAAAATAACTTTCTAAAAATATGTTTTTAATTTGAAACATATTGACTTAGTAAATACAATTTTATCTATAGTAGTGAATTGAATGGATTGTTTCTCGTTACCATAGCCTTCAAGATTTTAAAACTGGATCTCAGCCTCTCACCTCATTTTTATTCATGGATTGTAAGAGGAAAACAAGGTTTCCTGGCTTTTAAAATCCCAGTTGGTTTTTCAGCTTTGAATGAAGTAGTTGAAATTTGGAATGAAGCAAATATTCACTATGCACCTGCGGAATAGTCTGTTTCTGTCAAAAGCTGGTTTAACATTTCAGCTTATTCTAGCTCCAGTTGCTTTGTGTTTGGCTTTTGCTTCTTCAGAGATTTGATTTTTCTTAAACACTTTAAATATTACTGAATATTTTTAAGGCTTAAATGAATTGTGTTTCATAGAATCATAGAATGGTTTAGGTTGGAAGGGACCTTAAAGGTCATCTAGTTCCAACCCCACTGACGTGGGCAGGGGCACCTTCCACTAGACCAGGTTGCTCAAAGCCCCATCCAGCCTGGCCTTGAACACTTCCAGGGATGGGGCATAAACAACTTCTCTGGGCACCCTGTTCCAGTGCCTCACCACCCTCGTGGTGAAAAATTCCTTCCTGATGTCTATTCTAAATCTCCCCTCTTCCAATTTGAAGCCATTACTCCTCATCCCATCACTACACGCACTTGTAAACAGTCCTTCTCCAGCTTTCTCTTCGGCCCCCTCCAGACACTGGAAGGTGGCTATAAGGTCTCCCCAGAGCCTTCTCTTCTCCAGGCTGAACAACGCCAACTCTCCAGCCTGTGTTCATAGGAGAGGTGCTCCAGCCCTCTGATCATCTTCATGACCCTTCATTTCCTAGATTACTACTTTGCACAGGATATAATAATTTCATATTTAAATATAAATAGGGCATTTGAAAAGGAAAATATCTTTAAATACAGTAAGATCCGAAAGTCAGCTATTTTAAAAATTCTTTCATTTGTTTTCACCCTGCCTAAATCCTGATGGACATCTGAGAAGCTAGCTGTCTGAAGAAAGGAAATTTGATAGGAAGGGTTGATATGTTTTCCCACTTCACTAAACTTAATTTTGCTTATCACTGCAAAAGCAGACAGAGAGGGGATGACTTAATTTCATTCTGTTAATCTGCCATTTATACAAGTTAGTTGTTTTGTCCAAGAGTTAGAATAAGTGTTTTAGTTGAAATTATTCTGTGAGTGATTTCTGCTATGGAAAACTTTCACTTTAAAGCACAGAGTGGTACATAAACCACATTTTTGCCCCACAAGCTTGTTGAAACAGACATGTCTCATCGAGGCGTATGTGATCTCGGCCTTGTACACAAATAAAAAAGTTTTGCCATATAGCACAGGTGGTAATGTTTCCCTGCCAAACATATAGGGAGCTTACCATTGCAAGGCAGGTCTTGTTCCAAATACCACGCAGAACTCTACCTCTTACAGGTGACAGACCGACTTTAATGTTAGGCATCTTTACAGTCTGTTGGAGAGGGATGACAGGCTTCATTTTCTTTTTTCCAGCTTCATGTAATCCTTCTTCCTTCCTTCACAGTATATTTTTGAAAGTATTTTTCTCCCTTGATCTGAAGCACAGAAAACTCTTTCAAGATCTACATTGCTAGGTAGGATTTTTGTATGTTTATGACTTCTATCACATAATTTTTCTTTTAAACTGTGTGCTTATGTAGAGGCAAGCTGGAAAATTGAGTGTTTCTAGAAGGCTGTCTGACAATCAAAGTAATGTCATATTTTCCAGCAAGAATACCAGATCTATGTCGTCTGTGATTTAACCAGCAGTTCCTGCATGAAGAACAGTGTTCACTTTGTTTATTGGAGGATTACTGAAAATCCTATAATTCATCACTAGTCTGTCAGAAGCAAGTTTTGGCTGATTTAGTGCCTCATTCGGAATTGAAATGTACATATTTTACCCTAAATGTTGAGTGTTCTATTTCAAGTCCTACATTCTAGCTTTGTGTAGAATACAAATAGCCTTAGTATATATTTTTGTAAAATGACAAACCATACTAATGAAAGAAGATGCTTTGAGGCATGTTGCTCTGAGGTTAAAATGTACTGCTTACTTATTATAAAGCTGTTTTTCAAAAGAAAATAACTGTTTGGATGTATGATTATTATAATGAATGATGAGGATCTGTAGTACTTTTTCACACATAAACTAGCATGTGTAGCATTAGAGATCTGGACTGGTTGATTTAAGAAGAATAAATGCCTGTATTTAATATCCTGTTTCTTATGTCAGACACAACTCTTGCATCTACTTGATACCTCAGCATGTTAAGTGGTAACTATAGGCAGATAAGAATAAAAGACATTTAAAACTTCTGCTTCCTTAAAATCCTTTTGGCTCTCTGCTGGCACTTTGGTCACGTGGTATAAGCAAGACGATAAACAATCATGGCTAATTGTATGGCTGTTTTATCCAAAGTTATGTTTTCATTTTCCATAACAGCAGAAGCTCCATTATTCTGATTGTGGAACAACTTGGTTGCGTAGGTCTTATGAACTTGTGGATTACAGCTAAAACCCTGCTTGAAGCTGAGGCAGGTAGCTCAGATACAAAAACATTTTGACTAGAGCGTAATTTGTTGTATGTGCAGACTATGTTTCCCTGTGACAAAGGATAAGAGATCATATATAAACTATGCACACTTTTTCCCTTCCATGTTTTTGTGTCTGTTGCTGTTGGTCTGCTCTCAGAAACAGCGAATGGGGAAGCTTTGGGTTGGTTTATATTTCCTCACATGTGCTACCAGGAGGTTGAATGACTTTATAGAACTAGATAGCAAGCTGTTTTTTCAAAACCAGTAGTTAATGAAATGACTCAGTCTGGCACTTTACAGCACTTCACAGCTGCAAGAAATGAGCTGCAGCTAATAGCTTTTCCCAGATATTAATTAAGAAATTGAAAAGCTTGAGGAAGAGGATTAGCCATCCAACATTTAATTATTCTTGTAGTTAAAAATATTTTACCCAAACATCTCTCATTCTTGCCTGCAAATTAAGATATTAGTGTATTCTTCTGAAAATAAACTCAATGCTAGTGCTCAGGCAGACCCAATCTTTTCGGCCTAGGATTAAAACCAAAGCAATGTACCACTTCAGATTATGAATATCCTCGAGCAAAGTAGTTGCACACTTGATGTTGTATATCTTATCCATCAAGGGCTTTCTAATTGGGACCACCAAATGATATTTCAAATGCCATGGATTATTTTCCACTTTAACTCTTTTTTTTGTAGATCTTCTAAAGACCTTTCCAAGCCATGGTTTACTTTTAACCTTCTCTGATCTGTGAGAGTGGGCTTACAGTAGTTGAGGCTATGCAGGCCAAAACTGAATGCTTAGGTGATAGGTTTAAAGAATGTTACGGTTATACTAGACAAGTGGGTAGGTGTTCTGCTGAGAACTTCATTTACCATCTGGCTTCCTGTTTTTCCCCACTGGGACCTCTTTTACCTCTACACATACACCACTGCATCTAAGCTTTTCTCCTAGAGTCCTGCAGTTCCTCCATATCCAAGCTCCCCATTCCCGTCTGAAGACTACTCCAGACTTCCCCAGGTCCCCAGCCTCCCCTTTGCCTTCCTGCCTTTCTTTTTATTTATGTCTATATGGATGTTCTCCCCTTTCTTGTTTGGGTTGCCACAGTGAAGTTGCAGCACATTCTGCTTGGCAAGGGGGGTGGCTGATCAGCCATATGTGGACCTTACAGCTGGCAAATATGCCCTTTCCTCACTCACCAGCCAATCTCCACTCTCTATTCAGGAGACTTGCATGTTTTGAGAGCCTTGGGCTAAACACCGCAGCCTGCCTCTCGATTGTGGTAAGGCAGAGGTTTTGTGGCTCACGTGTGTTGTAGGTCTAAGATGTGTCTGTTTACTTAACAAAGCAACAGTGAATGATAGGAGTAAACAAGCTGCCTTTAAATACTGTGTATAATTTCTGGTATGGTTGGCTCCTTGGTTTTACTGTCTTTGCTGGTATTAGACGTTATGGCAGGGAAGCGGGGGTTACACATGTTTCTGCCATCCCATCAAATTCAAAATCCAAACTGCTCTGGAATAAACACTGTGCTCTGTGAACCAGCACCATTGTTCAGAGGCAGCAAATTGGAAATCAGTATCTCCGCTCTCGTGAGACCCCACCTGGAGTACTGCATCCAGCTCTGGAGTCCCCAACATAAGAAGGACATGGACCTGCTGGAGCGCGTCCAGAGGAGAGCCACGAGGATGATCAGAGGGCTGGAGCACCTCTCCTATGAGGAGAGGCTGAAAGAGTTGGGGCTGTTCAGCCTGGAGAAGAGAAGGCTCCGGGGAGATCTTATTGCGGCCTTCCAGTACCTAAAGGGGGCCTACAGGAGAGCTGGGGAAGGACTTTTTACTAGGGCATGTAGTGATAGGACGAGGGGGAACGGCTTTAAGCTGGAAGAGGGCAGGTTTAGATTAAACATTAGGAAGAAGTTTTTCACTTTAAGGGTGGTGAGGCACTGGAACAGGTTGCCCAGAGAGGTTGTTGAAGCCCCATCCCTGGAGGTGTTCAAGGCCAGGCTGGACGTGGCCTTGGGCAACCTGGTCTAGTGAGAGGTATCCCTGCCTGTGGCAGGGGGGTTGGAACTCGATGATCTTCAAGGTCCCTTCCAACCTAAACCATTCTATGATTCTATGATTCTATGATTTTGCAGTGACCAGGGCTGTTGATGGGCTCAGTCTTTGGATCAAAAATGCCACACAGTGCTACCCAGAGCTGGGGAATACAGGAGTCACCAGCGACTCCCAGGGCAAAACTTCACAGTTGTGTTTTATTCCTCTCCTTTCTGGCCCAAAGATCAGTCACACCACAGTTACCATCATTGTCTTGGTGTAGTTATGCAAGACTTTCTCTAACTCCCCCCACCACTTCTCCACACCTACTTTCCTTTGCTTCCGCAGACGCAGATGTATTGTCCCAGGGGTGGCTTCTGTGTAAGTGTTAGTTAAGAGTCCAGGTCTGATGTCTTGGCTCATTAAAGGAAATGGAAATGCCATCTCAACGAGGTCATAAACACTCACCTTTGTGCTGGGTACATGGCCACTACCAGTCTTTTAGCATGAAACCCTTAACTTCTTTCTTAAGTAGCTTTTAAGGTCTGAAATGTGGGATCTGGAATGCTGTTTTATTAACATTTTGAACTAGTTTTCAGAAAATTACTTGAATTTCTACATTACTGAATATCTCCCAAGAGGTACATGCTTAAAAGATACTGGAGGAATGGGTCTGGAGAAGGAAAAAATCCAAATTAATATTTACTGTGTGCATATTTGTACACATACAGCGTGCTCCTACCTATTTTAACACTCTCTTTGTGGTATAATACGGACTATCTGTCATTCATACACACTCCAGGTTTCCAATTGCCTGCAAATAATGATCAATTCTGTTGATGCAGTCAATTTTGAAAGGAAACATGCATTCAAAATGGTGGAGATAAGAGATGCAAGAGTTCCTGCTACTTCTGTGCACATTGTGAATCTCCAAGATCAAAAGGCTTTCTATTTGAAAAGGTTCACCCATTTCTGTTTTTGAAGGTCTGCAGAGCGCCAGTCTCGGTTTTAAGTTCAGTTAGGAGATTGTTTAGTATCTAGGTAATAACTTTTCCATAACACATGTCTCCAGAGCTGTTGTTTACACATGCACAAAGTTACACATTTTTAAAAATGAAAGGAGACTTGAAAATGTAGCAATGTCTGTTTATAGATTTAACAATGTTAAATCCTAACAGTCAAGCAACATGACTAGTAGATGTGAGAATTAACTTAATCTGCATTGTTTGCTTGCAAAAACTGTTGCAAAAGATTTTAGGGAAAAATATTTTAGTCTTATGAACCTACAAATTTAAGTCAAATTACTTTGGTTGATGAATCTTGATTTTCTTCAGATACATATAATGCACAGTCCATCTCTGCACAAATGCACAATTCCTAAAACAACCCAGTTACTGTTTAAACAGCTAGTATAAATAATGAACCACTCCATTACCAAGAATATAAATAAATGTAGACAAGTAAGGGTTCTCTAGAGCTGAAAGTTTAGGTTATGCAAAAACTTCGACAGCTGTAATTTGT
Source organism: Pluvialis apricaria (assembly GCA_017639485.1). NCBI lineage: Eukaryota > Metazoa > Chordata > Aves > Charadriiformes > Charadriidae > Pluvialis > Pluvialis apricaria. The sequence goes on along the minus strand of CM030044.1, from coordinate 50,522,993 downwards.
AGGTCCTTGTAGACTGAGGGGTGTGAGTGATGTAAACTCTGGAAAGCCGACATATAATGTATGTCTATTTTGTCACTTTGCCAAAAGGCAGGACTTCGCTGTTATGCTTCTTTTGCTGTGTACAAATTTTGAATAGGGCAACATCTGGCAGAAAAAAATCCACAAAATGCATTAAGCTTTGCAGTGGTGTAAACAGAGCGCAGTGCTCTACTGCATGATGAGTGATGAGTCAACATTTTAGAGAAATCTGGTCATAAACATCTTTTCCCTGGATAAAACTAAGAAAGAAGAAGAATAGGAGTGCAAAAGATATTAATTGAAATTTATTTCTTCACATGTTAAGATTTAAAGTTAATTCAGTACTAAAAGCTAGTTAAGTCAGAAGTGTGCTTCTAATTAGATTATAATCTAAAAAGTTTGTTCTTTCTTATGCTTAGCTAGTTGAAGAGATTTAAGATCTTCAGATTAGAGCCTTTAAGTCCCCATATCTAAGGCTGTAAATGGAAGCAGCTCTGTTCTCCCCTCTAAAGTTAACCACACACCTGTAACTTCAGTGAACCACAGTGGAAAACGGCTTAACCAACACCTCAGAAATTCAGTCAGTTTTGGTAAGAACATAACTTTGTAAGATCTAACTCGAAGCCAGCAAATTTAAATATTTTCTCTAGGGTCTGTGCAAGTCCTTTGGCTTAAATTGGTAAAGTAAAACATGAGGAAAGTTAAGAGCTTTCCTTTGGGTGGGGGAGAAGGGGAGAAGGAGAGAGTGGGAGGGAGGAGAAGATGGAAAGATGGATGGAAAGAGAGAGGGGGCAGACTGACCATGAGCACACCAAGGTGAAATGTATCCTTGGTCCAGGGAATTTTTTAAATAAACAGAGAATGGTTCATATTTTTTGGCTCTTGTCCAGAATATTTACAAGAACACTGTAGTCTATACTGTCAGTTAGTCTGAGAATATGACTACACAAGCAATCATAAACTACCCAGGTGCTGTGCTATGTTACTGAGTGAAGGTACAGAATTAAAGCAGGGTGCTCTTCTTAGCTGCCTGTTTTGAAACACTCACAGAATCTCTGTTAGTTCACAGGGTGTGTTTTTTTCTCCATAAAACGTGCTATTTTTTTTTTAACTACCTACTTTGATTGGACTGCTGAACCTTTATTTATTGCAATACAACAGTGACATGTCTCACAAAAAGCAACTCTGCTGTTTCTGAATAGACTGTCCACCCATGTTTGTTGGGGTAACGATTGCCACCTAAGCATTCACCCTTCTAGGAAAAGAACGTCTAGGTGGGGAAATGCAAGTGGGAAGAAAACAGTAAGTTTGTTAATGGCCCTATTAATTTTAGTGGTATAAGAGATTATGAAAGTGCTTCTGAATGGTAAGTAGCAACTTCAGAGGTCCTTTGTATAAGCAGCAGTCAATGTGGTGGTGATACCAGCTCTGATTCTTCATTTCCAACAGCAGCAATCCTTACGGTACATACAGAAGAGGCAAAAGTTGCTGATACAGTTTGTGAAGACTGTGGTTTTTTGCATTGTACACTGTGGCTCATACACTCCCCCACCTTACTCAAAAATGTTACCTGATGTGTGTGTTTGTATGGCACCTTCTAAGGAGCTGATCTGGGAAATTATTTTCACTAACAGAATTTCTTAATTATTTCTGTGCATAATAAAAATAACTAGTGACCTCAACCATAGCTAGGCATTCACAGGTAGGTTCACAGGTAGGAGGTAAAGCATTTTTGTCTGTTTCTCTGGACTGAAATGAAGCCTTAAAGGTGAAAGAATGGCAGAGACAAGAATTACTACACCACGTTTCCTGACAAGCTGCAGCTTGAAGTAAATGCATGGACTCTGATTAATGCCCCTATATTCCCCATGAAGAAGAGAAAAAAACATTTACTAACAAAAACCTTAACATTTTCTTAGGTGTAGCAGCTGCTTTCTGCTAATACAATAATAATAATAAAAAAAATTTTCAAATGCTTTGGATTTGTAAACATTTATGCCTTAATCCCTTCTGGTCTACAGAATTTGAGAGACAATACAAATACAAGTGTTTTTCTTAAATTGTCTTATTTTTGAAAACTTTAAAATCTGAAATAAACTGTTTTTTCCTAATACATCTTTTTCTAGGTGGGTGTAGATTTTTTAAACTACTTTGAATTTCAAAGGGCTTCTCACTGTTACAACTAACACAACACTTTATTCTCCCATCCTAAAGACATGCTTCTTTAGCCCCATTATACAGGGTATGGTAAAGAATTAACACATGAATTTTTGACACAAGCTTATTTGTTTCTATCCTTGACTGCTGTAATCATCTTCAAATCAGTTATGCATAATTTTTACTCTTGAAAAGATTTCCCACAACTAAAATATCAGAAACTCTCAGGAAATTGGAGAGTCCAATACTAAGAAAAAGGTTGAGGTAATGCAGAATTGAGTAATTCCATTCCTGTTGGTACTGAATTATAATTTAGTCTCAAGATGTCCTCCAAGCAAGTCTAGATTTTGATCAGCCTTTTTTATATTCTAGTTGACTGAAGTGGATTGAGTAGTAGTTACAGCCTTTGCTCCAGCTGTTGTTTGCCAACCTGTGCTTAGTCTTCCTGAGCTCTTTCTCTAGCAAACCTTAGCTAGAAAGTCTGTGGAGGAAAATGTCAACGTAGTATAAAGGCTTCATGTTACTTTATTATTCTGTCTTAAGCATGACTGCACCTAAGCAGCTTCTTTTGAATGCTTAGTCACTGGAATGTGGGAAAACTACAGAAATTCAGTCATACTTGTATCCTGTAGTAAATGATTTTGCTCAATATACCTCATTAGGCACACTTTTGTGGTGAACTGATATAATTGGATCTTACACTAACCTAGCTGAAATAATAGTCATAGTTGATATGCTAGCACTTTGAGGTTGGTGTTGAGTGTTAGATTCTTTATTTGAAAAGCAAAGTGCATATGAAAGTGTTTGGTTATTGACTTGCTTGTTGTCATTGAACTGTACCTCTATTAATAGCATTGTTACAAATTTCTTTTAAAAAATAAATTAAAAGTATAGCAATCAGAATGCAATAAATCTGAATGTGACATATAGCCTTTTGTAGTAGCTAAAGCAGCAAGGGGCTGTTGCTCAAGTCAAATTTTACCATAAATTGTAAGTCCACTAAGAATTACTGTTTTATGACTCAAGCCAATAAGGTCACTTCAAATCTGCTTAAAAGCCTTGTTACAGTAACGTAATACAGTATATATGTTGTCTCTTTTGTTTACAAAGTAGTTTCACAAAGTCCTGCCAAACCAAGTGGCTGAAAGTTTGTGGTAGCCTTTGTCTCATGGAAAGTGATCTGTAGAAGAGTGGATTATCGTAAGTGAATTCAGTCCTTCTGTGACTGCTAAAAGTTGAGTTGCTATGCTGTGGCAAGGATATGTGTTCCTTAAAGCTGACTTTTGTGGTCTATGAATCTCCTTCTTCGTCATTATAATTTAGTTTTACTTTTGCCATTTCGTAGAACTTTTTCCTGGAAAGAGATTTATGCCAATTAAGGACTTAATCTGTTATTGTTCTTTTCTCAGACTCCTATTAGCAGTTGTAAGCATGCAAAAATTACAGTGCCAGATAGTCAATTCTGATTTATCTTCCAATTTCTGCATGAGCTGTGAAATTTACGTTCTTTTACAGTTCTTGGAGAGAGGGATTGGATTTTTTGTAGACTTATTTTTGTGCAGAAGAGGAGAAAAATGGGAGGGAGAAATATGTATATGTAGTGCAGCCTGTTTTCTTTCCTCTATATGCACAATAAAGTTTTTTTGTGTCCATTTATTATATTTAGAATGACATGTCATGTTTGCATGTTCAAGTTTACCACTGCTTCTCTCCTTTACGAAGACTGGTATATGTTGTGCTATTGGGGCAAGTATAAGGAGAACACGGAGTTCATTTACCTTGTGTTACAGTATCACAGTATCACAGTATCGTCAGGGTTGGAAGGGACCTCTGGAGATCATCTAAGTCCAACCCCCCTGCCACAGCAGGGACACCTACAGCACATTGCACAGGACGGCATCCAGGCGGGTTTTGAACGTCTCCAGTGTGGGAGACTCCACAACCTCTCTGGGCAGCCTGTGCCAGTGCTCTGGTACGCTCAGAGTAAAGAAGTTCCTCCTCATGTTAAGATGGAACTTCCTGTGCTCCAGTTTGTGCCCGTTACCTCTAGTCCTATCACTGGGCACAACTGAAAAAAGGCTACTGTCATCTACCTGGCACCCTCCCCTTAAGTACTTATAAGTATTGATAAGATCCCCCCTGCGTCTTCTTTTTTCTAGACTAAAAAGCCCCAAGTCCCTGAGCCTTTCTTCATAAGAAAGATGCTCCAGTCCCCTAATCATCTTTGTAGCTCTTTGCTGGACCCTCTCCAGCAGTTCCCTGTCCTTCTTGAACCGGGGAGCCCAGAACTGGACACAATACTCCAGATGCGGCCTCACCAGGGCAGAGTAGAGGGGGAGGATGACCTCCCTCGACCTGCTGGCCACACTCTTCTTGATACACCCCAGGATGCCATTGGCCTTCTTGGCCACCAGGGCACATTGCTGGCTCATGGTCATCCTGTTGTCCACCAGGACTCCCAGGTCCCTTTCCACAGAGCTGCTCTCCAGGAGGTCAGCCCCCAACCTGTACTGATGCATGGGGTTATTGCTCCCCACATGCAATACCCTACACTTGCCTTTATTGAACCTCATCAGGTTTTTTTCTGCCCAACTCTCCAGCCTGTCCAGGTCACGCTGTATGGCAGCACAGCCTTCCAGCGTGTCAGCCACCCCTCCCAGTTTTGTGTCATCAGCAAACTTGCTGATGGTACACTCTATGCCTTCATCCAGGTCATTGATGAATATATTGAACAGGACTGGACCCAGTACTGACCCCTGAGGGACCCCACTAGTTACTGGCCTCCAACTGGACTCTGCACCACTAACCACAACCCTCTGAGCTCTATCTGTCAACCACTGTTCAATCCACCCCACTGTCCATTCATCTAACCCATGCTTCCTAAGCTTGCCTGTGAGGATGATGTGGGAGACAGTGTCGAAAGCCTTGCTGAAGTCAAGGTAGACGACATCCACTGCCCTCCCTTCATCCACCCATCCAGTCACGCCATTATAGATGGCTATCAGATTAGTCAGACATGACTTCCCTTTGGTGAATCCATGTTGACTACTTCTGATAACCTTCTTTTCCTCCAGATGTTTGGAGATGACCCCCAGAATGAGCTGTTCCATCATCTTTCCAGGGATGGAGGTGAGGCTGACCGGCCTGTAGTTTCCTGGGTCATCCTTTTTGCCCTTTTTAAAGACTGGAGTGACGTTGGCTTTCCTCCAGTCCTCAGGCACCTCCCCTGTTCTCCAGGACCTTTCAAATATGATGGAGAGTGGCCCAGCAATGACTTCTGCTAGCTCCCTCAACACTCGCGGATGCATCCCATCAGGCCCCATGGACTTGTGGGTGTCCAGTTTACTTAATTGTTCTTTAACTTGTTCCTCTTCAACCAAGGGAAAGTTTTCCTTTCTCCAGACTTTCTCTGTTACTTGCAAAGTCTGGGACTCCTGAGAGCTGGCCCGAGCAGTGAAGACAGAAGCAAAGAAGGCATTCAGCAACTCTGCCTTCTCTGCATCATCCGTCACCACAGCACCCGTCTTGTTCAAGAGCGGGCCCACATTTTCCCTGGTTTTCCTTTTGTCTCCTATATACTTAAAGAAACCCTTCCTATTGGTCTTGACATCCCTTGCCAGGTTCAATTCCAAAGCTGCCTTGGCTTTTCTCATTTCTTCCCTGCATACCCTGACAGCATTCTTGTACTCATCCCAAGTCGTCAGCCCCCTTTTCCACATCCTGTAAACTCCCTTCTTCCACCTGAGTTTTTTCTGAAGATCCCTGCTCAGCCATGCAGGTCTCCTTCCCTTGCCTGATTTCTTGCTCTTTGGGATGCACCTATCCTGAGCTTGGAGGAGCTGGTGCTTGAATATCAGCCAGCTCTCTTGAGCCCCTTTACCCTCTAGAGCCCTCTCCCATTTGATTTCTCCCATCAATTTCTTGAAGAGATCAAAGTTAGCCCTCCTGAAGTCTAAGGTTTCAACCCTACTTGTCATTTTGTGCATACTGCACTTAATGCTGAACTCTATCTTCTCATGATCACTACAGCCAAGTCTGCCCCCAACCTTAACATCCTCCACCAGTCCCTCTTTGTTTGTCAGTACTAGACTGACTAGTGTTACAACTAAGATTTCTTGCATTAGCAGTTTGACTGGCTTTTAGTTTTATTGGATATAGTTATGTTTACAAATACACAGAGAATTTTCTTTTTCGAGGAATAAAATAATTTACTGTACATTTTTTTCCCAGTAGGAGAAAATGCAAATAATATATAATTTCATTTAATAAATGAACAAAATGAAAATAAATATTCTGAGAATATTTTTCAGGTATGTCTTTCATTATCCTAGGAGGTATCTTAATAGGCTTTTATAATGATATTTTTCTTCTGAAAAGTCATACTAGCAAAAATGATGTCTCTGCCATATTGTAGAGATACTCGTGGACGGACAAGTAACTGAGCAGAGCATTTAATAATCTATTATCTGTACAGTGCTTACTTTATCAAATGAGTGAGGTTAGGTATTTCAGATTAATATATACAAGACAGAATACAGAGACAGAGCAGAGAAAAACAAACTAGCCAAGAATGACAAGGTCGAGGGCAATATATCAGTCAGTTGGCTTTCTGGGTCATAGTAGTTTTAAATATTTGAGAAGCCATTCCAAGAGTAAAACAGAGTTCTTTGTTTTGTTTTAGATCTTTGACCAGATCTTATCTACATTCATAGAGCTGGACTGTAAATCACCATGTCTCTTTCATGTTGGCTGCTTTGTAGAAAACCTAAGAGGCAGTAAATGGTAGACGTAGTGGAAGATCCAGAGAAGCTTTTTCCCAGTGTGTTCTTAATTTCATGACTAGTGATTAAAAGTGCAGTGCACTTCAGTCTTGTCAAAGATGCATTTCTTCAGTGCCACAGCAGACGGCTAATGGTTAGGTGTGGTTAGCATCTCACTTGGTGCCTTGAACATAATTACCAAAGTATTTTCCCAAAGAATGGGAACATGCATATGTACCAGGAAAAATAACCTCCCATACCTTTAGTAACATAGTAACTGCTACCTAATGCAGGTGCTCTGCCAAGATTTAAAACTTTGGCTGTAGCTGAATTTTGTTATAGGAAGATCTAGATTCTCACATACCCCCTAAGAGTGAGGAGGAAACAGCTGGATGCTGACATAAAAAATTGTAAATAACAAACATTTTAAAAAGTTAAAAATGCTGCGAAATTATTGTCTGATAGTACTAGAGAAGAAAAAGCTCTGTTTTCATGAAACTGGTGGCAGATGTAAGAAGTTTTCCTGGTCTTCCGTATCATGTTATATCACCTCTGACAACTTCAATGATGGCATCTCTGTGACTGCTAGCAAAGATAGCTTGCGGTTGCTAGTTTTTATGGTAGTCTTTTGTCATGTAGATGTTACTTACTATAAAGGAGGCTGAGCCCCCCAGGCAACCATTGGATAACCATTTCTGTTATGTGGAGCTTTGTCAAGTTGAACTCAAGCAACTGGGCTTATTTCATAACAGGAAATCTAAGCTTTTGATGGGAAACATATTAATGTTGACCAGTGGCAGCAAAATGGTCAAACGAGTGAGAAGAAATGCACTCTGCTTTGAAGCCATCTTGCCAACTGTCTTGTACTGTAGTGAATTTCCCTCTTCCACCCAGTTTGACTGGGCATACCACTGTCACTCCTAGAGCTTGACTTCTTTCGATCTTGACTGGGCCCCTGATTTGTGCATGCTGACCTCAAAATGCCATTTTCTCCATTTCTGGCAGTTCCCTCTCTGAATCGGCTGCTGTGCCAAATACCGCAGATCACAGCATGCGCATTACCTCAGGTAACCATCTGACGGGCTCTGTACAAGCCAGATCTAGGAAATTCATATAGTGCAGGGAAAGAGGTTTGACTGCATTTGCAAGCAAGGATGGAAAGATTTGATTCTAATTCTATTTTAATACCAGAGGAAACCCAGTTAGTATTTTAGAATATACCCAGTATTGAGAAGAAAGAAGAGTATTTGCAGTTAAAAAGTTGCCTGTTAGGATCAGCAGTTTTCTATCTTTCCATTGCACAGTAAATGCCAACTATGCGTATGTTGCTTCCATGTACATCACACAACATGGAACACTTCCATTGAAGCCTCATTATCAACAAAAGTCTTAGATCCCTACAAGTATCTAAGATCATGCCATTTCTTAATGTTATTCTATGCCATAATGGCTGCTTTGATTGGTGTATATACAGATCTATTCTGGTTCTAGCATCCTCTCCTGCTTATTAGTGTTATCAGTCTTTCTATACTTCAGAGCTAATGCAGTTTTAAAGCTGTCCATAACTAACATGAAGGAAGGCAACTGCTTATACTCTTGAAACAATTTATTTGGCAATTGCTCACACTTGTTACAAAAAGTTCGTATGTGAGGACATTTAGATTGGCACGGTTGGCTTTTGCTTGCAAAACTTTATGGTAATGTATAACACAAGTAAGTAATACCTGTGCAAATATTTGCTTAAGGATAATGAAAACCACAGCTGTCCACTTTGATTAAGTAAACAGTGGTTGCAAGGGAATGTATCAAATAGAAAAGTAACATTTGGATCTGAGCAGAATACCTGCTATGTATATTTTGAAATGTTGAAACGTAATAAAATGCATGAAAACAGAATACAAGTATGTTCCAATTTTAATTCTCACTATGAAGACCATTCTTCTTCCTTAAAACACAGCCTTTTTTCAGTACCACAGCTGAGGGCTCCGAAGTGTTAGGAATGAAGACCAGCATGTTTGGCAGTTGCTTGCAGTAGCTGTCGGCTTTTGTGCACTTCACTCTTTGGGGTGGAACCAACCAATTTTCCAGCAGTAAATGCTGCTGGTTCCACACAGCTTGTTCCACTCCCATCTATGATTATGACTGCAATAGTTTACTCACAGATGTGAGCTTTTTGTTGCATTTTTTAAAAATTAGAGGCTGTCACTTCAAGTGAGTGCTTTTCTGAAAACACATCTATGAAATCTCAGCTGTGGTTGTATGTGACTTTCAGTCAAGGTTTGTTCAATATATAAGTAAAAATTTGAGGTCGTGGCTCAGTGCCACGAGTTAACCTTGCAATCTAAAATTAGGTTGTGTGTGTTGTTTCTTGCCTATATGGCATGAAAACAGGTGTTTTACAGTCGCAGTTTTTTATGATGTAAAAACAAAACTGACCCATGTGATGAACAAAAAACTACGTCAGTCCTGCCATCACAGTAACAAAAAGGTGGGAAAGTTTGTAGTTTGCAAAATAGGAGTTTACACATGCAAGATTCAGAGCTCTTTGATGAGAAGTTGCAACTTTAAAGGTGCACTTTACCCAAGTATTGCTTTCAGGACTCAAAATGGCAGTGTGGCAGCCCTGAATCTTGTTGCCGAAACAAAATTGTAATAAAACAGTTAAGGCTGATCTTGTGATTAGCATCAGCTACAATCATTAAACTGGATAATGAGGAATGATAGTGGGAGCTCAGGAAATCCCTGCCTGGCTTGGGGAAATATGAAGCAGTTGGGTGGAAACTGCCAAGGGCTTTGAGGCCGCCTGCTAGTGAGTGCATGCCCAGCTGTGCTCTGCACCGCTGGGTTAGGGAAGCTGCTCGTTGCTTTGCGTGCAGGTGTGTATGGCAGAAGGGGTCTACTATGCAGCACTATGTCATCTGGAAGTGGCCATGTTGGCTAGCATCAGTGGGACTGTGATCAGGCTTTCATTTACTTCTCTCACTGTCCACCCACTGAAAACTACATGTATCCACATCTGGAAGCACTCTGCTCACTCTGTTTTCCACCTCTGGGCTCTACTCTTTTTTTTATTACTGTTTTTGAGAAGAGTATAAGCAAATAATATCCTATCTCTTTTAATGCAGAAAAGTGTTGCTTGGCTCTGTTAATTAAAGACAAATAGCAAACAGCAACTGTATCAAAGTCCACTTATGCAACTGTGCTATTTTTTTTCCTTGTAGCAGTGAAAGTAGTTTAAACAATAGGAGAAAAGGAAATGGGAGTTTCTTTCAGAGCAGACAACCATTATGACTTCACTGTATGCATTCAGTTGTAATCCAAGAAGTCAAACAGATTCTGCAGTCAGAAAAAAGAGATTTTTCCTATCTAGACTGGGCAAGCAGCTCATTAGCAGAAATATTGTGTGGTTTAGATAGTTAGTCTTAAATAAATAAATATAAATATTATTTAAACTTTATTATAGATGTTATTTAGATAAATAATTACATATAAATAACTGCGAAGATGTGGAAAAACCTACTAAAACAAATCAATAACTTATCTTTAAAACTTTCAGTTAGAATAACTGGTTTGAATTTTTCTGTGGCTAAAATATAGATCAGGTGTTAGTTTCCTTTACATCTTTTCTTATCTTTGTCCTCCATTTTTTACACACACGGGCAAATATGCATGTACGCACGCACACACACACACACACATGCTCACAGAATGATGTTTAGCCACCAGCAATATTTGATCTGGTCACAAGTGTTGGGAGTGCTTGCTTTTGACTTGCCTGGACGTACCACCTGCACGCTGACTTGCTCCCTCCACATTTGCTCCACGGCCATCAGTAGAAGATGAACCAGTAGTGGGGGGAATGAATTGCTCTTTTTTGTGTATATAGACAATAACTAATTACTCATTATAAAGAGGGCTTTCAGTAGACAATTAAGAATTTTAAGCACTTGATCTAGAAACCAAGATACTTTGCATTAAAAAGAAATTTGCCCTCTGTAAGAATTGAATCTGGTGTATTTAACTTTATGCCAACTGGTCATGAGCAAAACCTATAGAAATAAACAGTTTTGACTAATGAGTAGCTGCTTCTCTTTGAACACAGTATTTGGGGTTATATATTAGCAATATAACTTTGTAAAATCATATTTTAATATGACTTAGTGGACACAAATCCAAAGTGAGCAGGTAGACCTCCAGATAGCCAGAAGCGTACTTTTCTGTCTGTTTGAGTCTTTTGAAAAATTGTGATGCTTGGTGATAGGAAAGAACATAAGCATCTATTTAATGATTTTGTTTAAGGATGAATGTTGCCGTATCATTTGCTCGTTTGGAGCCCTCATTTCTTAGAATATTGATAACCCAGGCCTCCTGCCTGGGTGCCCAGGTTTCTCAAATTAGTGTTTAGTATCAGGCACTGGGGTTTGAGAATTAATTATTCATTGGTCTCCACTGTATCCTTTCTGTCAGGAAGATGGTTATAATACTTACCTATAAGTACTTTTATAATTCAAAAAATGCTCTGATTAATATGAACGTGTTGTTTACTCTCACTAATTTCTGGAGAGCAAAGTGGCTGGCTGTAACCGCCGTACATTCCAAGACTGGTGCTGCAATTTCTGCTTTTGAAATACAATTAGAGAGTGAAAACTGAACAAACTGTCAGAAGATTTCTTTAAACTTACGGTAGTTCCACTGCCTGTAGTTGCTAACCCAGTCAATAATCATCAGGATAGGTAGTAGCAGCTTCCACTGTATTCTGTATTCACATGTATACTCGGTTGTGATCTCTACGGTTTTTATATTACCACCTAGACTGAGGGAGATTAATGTCGGTTTTTGTCTCAAATATAGGAAAGCATTTAAGAGTGTGCTTTGAAATAAGTCCATTTTCAAGTGCCTGTCTGACTAGGAGTGTTTTTCTGAGTCAGAGTCTTAAAGACTTCAGCCCTAGGCTGCAAACAGGACTGGCATTTTTGGATTCTAAATTATTTTTCAGAAAAAAAAGAGGACTGTGAAAATCGTTGTTTATCCCAGTTGATGGAGTGTTATACTCATAAATCATTATTATTTTCAACTTTTTGGTTAAGACTATTTTGTTTTCACAGCCAGAAGCAGTAAAATAATCAATCATGTAATAATGCCATGGATAATTATCATGTTGCTTGGTGTTCTGTGAGCTACTGCAGGTGTGTTCAGAGCCTCTATTGGTTGTGTTTAAACTGTGATTTTACAGCCAAGGTGGTGAAGAGCTTTGGAATGTACCTGCAATTGGTTCATTTTTTTTTTCTTTTTATTTTAGCATAATGTATTGCTGACAAAGACTGTTTGTTATGAAATCCAGAATGACTCGTGTTTTTTCCATGGTCCAAAGCTTTTTTATGCTTCTCAGTGTATTGACTTGGACTGCTCAATATATAGTTGTACAGGAAAGCTATGTTTGTGATAGCTAGTAGACTTACTTCCATTGTTGCTAAATTAGAAATGACACTGAAATGCATTTGTGGTTTAAAAAGCCTCAAATATTTTATGCTGTAAATGCCGTGGAGTTCATTCTTACTTATTAAACATTCAGAACAGTTTTATTGGCATAATTACATCTTTATTTGTTTCCAAGTAGTGCTTTATTTTTTGCCTTCCTTTACGAGGAGCAAAGCTAGCGCTCTGCAGTGACTGTAAGGTTTCTCTGCTGCAGTGTGCAGGAATCAGTTTTAAGTCTGGAATTCCGTGATCTGTTGAAAGTGGCATAAATCACCACAGTCATCAAAAAACTCCCTCCCGCCTTTTCTCTGCCCCAGCTTCTTGCTTCCATACTGCTCCCTTCCTTGTGCTGACTCAAACACTCATGCAGCTGCACTGGGAACCACATCAGGGAGCTAACCTTTCCCCTTCTCAGCCCCTGGGCAACTGAGGTACAAAAGATTAAGGGATATTTACTGCAGACATGAGATTTGGGTGCCCACATGCTTTTGAAAGTCCTGGTAGACATCTGTCTGCATCTTTTGGCATCAAATGCTTTTAGCAATCTGGCCTGAGGTGACTTGGCTAGGACTTTGCAGGAAGTCCTAAGAGTTGAAAATAGGATTGGCTATTCCTTTGTGCAGGCTGGGTTCCTGTTTAATGATCTCCACTCTGTGTTGTGAAATAAGAGGAGCTGGACTTCACTGTAGCTTTATAAAAAGAGTGTTTTGGCTGTGAATTAATAGTCTCATTTGTAATCCAAAGCTTATAATTTTCAGAAGCTGGTTGTGCACTAAAAATGGTGACTTAAAATGAGTATCTTCTTTTCCATGGGTTCTGTTTGATTTACTGTAATGTTGCAACAACTGTTAATGAAGGTTCCTTTGTGAATGAAGTCTGAATAAATTTTTATCTTTGGTTTGTTTCACTAACATTTCTGAACTCCCATTTTAAGTGGTAAACATGAGTTTCAGGAGAAAGAATATAAGTTATTTGACAGCTAAGCTCAATGAAGAGGGCTGTATAATGAAAGGGTAAAGATTGACAGTGCAATTGAAAATGCAGCTGTGTGGTTAATGTAAAATATGCAATAACAGTATAAGGCATTAAAATAAATCAATATATTCATTGAAGTCTGTGTTTGAATCCCTAGTAATAATATTTTAAATGACTTATCTGATTTTGTTCTTTTCACACTAACTTCAAAGTACTTGGTGTGCCTGGCTGATGACTATAGAAGATAAAATGCATATTCAGTATTTTTTCTGTTTTGGAGGTTTATTGCATCTCTAAGTAGAAATCAAGAATCATTCCTTCTCTGTTTTTTTTTTTGTGCTGATGGCCAGCTGACTTGCTTTACTGTGTTTTAGAGTGGTTTGATGGTAGATTAATAAGGATTGTTTAATTAAATAAGGAAGTTCCTGTAGGAACCTTGTGAAATTTGTAAAGCAGCTTTTTCATCGAGCACTTGACTACTAGGTTTCCAAAACAGGCAACTAGCCTATCTTGGATCAGTCTGTGAACAGAAACTTTCACAGTAACAGAGATTAATGCAATATGCAGATCCCCTCTTTATGTATTTAACTGACAAAAGGATGTCAAAGTATAGGATTTTGAATCTCTGTTAAGATGCATTTGAGAGATGAGGTCTCACTGTGCATAATGAAGGTGGTTTAATGTGTGTGTTTGTTTGGAGTTTTATTTTAAATCAATGATAAATTTTCTCTCCAAAACAAATGATGAAACCCTTTTCATTGCTACAGATCATAAACTTCAGATCTGCCTTTGTCCCCTTGTGTAGTTCCCACATTTTGCAACAGAATGCATTTCCTGATACTTCCTGAAATGAAACCATTTCAATATAGCTATTAGTTAAATAGAAAAAAAAAAAGTGAAGAGGGGAAAATTCAGACTAATGGAACAAGAGATTTTCTTCAATAAGGATTACTTATGAATCGTGGGAATTAATTCTGTATAATTCAACCCTGGCTCTTGTAAAAGGTTTCTTGTCTGTTTTCTATCAGCTTTCTGAAGGTTCTGTGACTTGCAGGCTGGTGTTGGTTTTACTTTAAATATACTTATTTAATGTTATTTTGATGTTATAACAGAGCAGGCTTAGAAAAGCTTACTCTCTTTCTAATGGTCTCATAGTGAGAACTTTTTATTACTATGAATTTAACTGAAAGTAATTTTAAAGAATTTTGGGATGGCTAAAGAATAAATTTAAATTAACTAGTTAACATACTGTCCTGTGAATAGTACGCTTTGCGAGCTGACAGCAAGATAAGTGTGTGTTTTTCAGACTTCACAGTCGTCTGAGTAGAGCAACTGCAACAAAAAGTGCAGGTTATTTCCCCCACCTTCAGCTATTTTCATGTGAAGCTGCAGCGGTTAACCAGCGTGTGCTGTTGAGGTTCTAATCTGCCATCACTATGAAAAGGGTGCACTGATTTTATGCTACAAACTGCATCTTTTGTAGACTATTCACCACCCTTTACAGGTCTGCCAAGCCCACTCTGCAATTGGTTGCCAGGGGCTGCAGATGTTGGAAAAGAGAAATTTCAATGAAAGGCCCTGATTCAGCAACCCAAGCAGCCTGCCTCCCCCAGCCAAAGTAATCAGATTGGCAGCTGAATCAAAGGGTACAGTGGGCCCTTTGTTTGGGATTGCTAGAGGTTAGTAATTGACAGAAGGTCAACAAAGTTTTATGAAGAAAAGAACAGAATATTAGAGGGTATTATTAGGCTGAAGAGAGGGGGTTTGGGAGTTTTATGTTATTGGAAGAAAGTTAGAACCTGAGTCAAAGGTTACAGCCACAGGAAGCAAAGGTTGCATATTGCTGTTTAAATCTGAAAATAGTTTCAGCTCCAGAAACAGGGTTATTGATGAGTGGAAGGAATGGCTGAACAAAAATCTGCAGTTTCCCTAATTGTAGCTATATGCAATTGTTAGTGTTGAAGGATTTATTTCTAAGCTTTGGGATTTTACATACAATGGTAGAAGGATGGTTGTTCATAGAATCAAGAGACTGGAAAAGATCTTAAGAGGTCCTGTTTCACCCCAGGGAAAAGAGGCATTAGCTGTATCTGTACAGTATCATATGCAATAGACCCTTGCCTAATCTGCCACCCTGGAAAATTTCATTCACTGAGACCTGAGTGTTTGAAGAATACTAACTCTCAGTCCATGCCTAATCTTCAGAGGCATAGTTGTCATCCATTTTTTCTTTTCGTTGGTCTTGTTTTGTAGACAATCCTCATGGCACTAGTTGTAGTATTTCAGTTTTACCCACATCCATCCTGAAATGGAATACAAAAAACTGGAGAGAGCACTCCAGGGCATTACTACTATTGAGTAGACTAGAAAGATTACTGTTGTTTATGTGTCCCAGTATGATGTTTACCTTGTTTGCAATAGCTTGAGATTGTTGACTTATATTCAGTTCTAATCCATGTAAGCCATTTCAGTGTTGGCTTCTTTGTTGGTTATTACTCATCTCGCTGCTTTATTTAAATGCTTAAAAATAACCTCTTTGTTCCATTATTTTTCCAGGAATTGAAGTTAAACTGATGGGTCTATAATTGTCTGGCACTCCTTTTTCCCCTTTTTAATAAATAATAGGAACTATTTGTGCAATTTCTTATCTTTTAAGATCTCATCTGTGCTCTGCAAGAGCTGAAAGATAGTTATTAACATTGCATGGCATTGCATCAGCCAGCCCCTAACTGCTCTAAATTAATCAGGCCCAGTCTGGCTGAAAATACCTGACTTCGTTATTCTCTTCCTGTGTGAGGCCGAGGCCTTGGTTTGTCCCTGGTATCAATTATGATAACTGCCTCCTTGTGCCTGGCTTTTTGATGAAGATTAATGTATTGTTTTGATGTCTGCTTATGGCCATAAGCATTTTGAAATCTGTTTATTGCAATTACCTTTTAAGTAATGAATGATCTGCGAACTCATAAGTGTTTCAGAGGGAAAAATTCAGCTCTTTTATGATGAATGGTGTATGCCCTGTGAGCTGGCATTGTGATCAGTTGGGCAATTTAGTATTCGAATGTGTGAAAGGGCATTCCTTTCCCAATGACATAGGATGTTTGCTTGTGTATTTTGTTGGTCATTGGTGCCTAAAACAGAGCAGTGGGGCTACCTGCACTGGACCTTGACAGTAAACAACTCTTCCTCATATTTTCAGGAGAAGGGAATTGACAACAAAAGCAATAATTCTTTATATTCAGTTTGGAAAAAGATTTTCTATACTGCTTGTTTTCTTGCAGTTTGCTATAGTAAGTCAAAGGAACAGAATGTATTTTGTACATGAGAAATACTGAACATGGACTTTAAATGTGGTTTCTGTTTTGCAGTTGGTATTTTCCTTAAATTGAAATAGCTTCCTTTATTGCCCTGAAAAGTTAAGAAATCCTTTTTTTTTTTTTTTGTGGGTGAGCAGTTTAAAAGTGGTACTATTTACAACATCTGCATTTTACTTGACTGTGGTCCCTCAAAAGAGGGTATTCCTGGGGATCTGACATGTGGCACATCTGGCACATACATTGTCCCATACTGGCAACTGGGATGCAATGGAGCAGATGAGAGACCTAGGCAACCCTGTATCTTGGCTCTGATGGGAGCAAAAAGGAGATGCTGAAGTAAAGGGTAAGAAGAGGTCTGGAGTACATAGTACTACTTTATGCTGAGTATTGACCTAGCCTCCAACCATTCTGAGCTCAGGAACTTCCTTGCTTGCATAGGATTTCTATGTATTGGTTAGGTATGAATGGATTTTTCTCCATAAACTTGCCCGATCTCACATGTAGCCCACATGAACTCTGCCCACAGCCTAATGACATCTTGTTTGAAAAAACTTTACCTTGTTTTAGCTTTGTTTTGAAATTGCTTTCTACTGTTTTCCCTTCATACTGCCATTTCTTTTACTGAGAGATTCATCCATCCTCTCTAAGACTCCCGTGATTCCATAGACCTTTACTGGCATTAACCTCAGCCATCTCCTTCCCAGAGCAAGAAATCCTAGCAGCTGTACAAAGCCTGGTTGATAACTTTAATTATCCCCACTGCTCTTCCCTGAAACTCGTCCAACTCTTCTGTACCCTGTTTGAGATAAGAGGACCTCAACAGCATGCAATGTTCAATGTATGAGAACAGCCCATAGATTTACACAGCAGCATAATGATGCTTTCATTTTTACTCTTTATTTCTTTCCTAGAAATACCCAATACTGACTGGATTTGCTTGTCTTACTGCTTCTGAGAACTGATTGTTCCATCAATTTTGATGGAACTAACTATTCTGAGGCCAAGATCTCAGTCCTCAGTAGTCACAATCAGTTCTGAACAAATCTTGTATTAAGAATAAGCTTTCCCCATGCGCACCTCTTTCCATTTGTCTCCATTATTCTCAGTCAGGTCTCTGTTTACTCTCATTCCCTGTCTCCTTTGCTTTCTGTAGTAGCCTTGAATAAGAGAGTTTGATAGCTTGTGCCCCCTTTAGCCATTTCTTTTTTGTCTTCTCCATTCCACAAACATCTGGGCCACCCAAAACCCTCCACCAGGAACTCTTTCAGGCTTGGACTGTACAAGTCTGTGCAGCTGTTTTCTGTACATAGCTGCACAGTTGTCCAGCCTGCTATGGGGTTTCTTCAGACACCAATGTGGGATATTCATTGAGACACTTTCCAGACACCATGGTGATTGATTTCTCTTCATCTAGCTACATATTTATGTAGTAGCGTGCTAGTTAGCATACTTTATGCCAGTGTGAGTTGATAATATCATATGTAAGGTTCAAATATTGAGCGTTTCTCTTCTTATCAGTTTTTAAAAACAACTGTTTCGTAGGGTGCTGTTGTTCTGCCAGTTTTGTGTTTTGCAGGTCTACCTTTTTTCTTAGCATTTTATGAAAAAAGGTGTGACTAATATCTTTGTTGCATCTAAAATCAGTTTAATGAGCAATTATATCTTTTTTGGTGGTTTAAGTTTTGGTACAGAAACTTTAGGGTTAAAACTTGGAATTCATAATAAATGTGGTAGAAGTGGAATGTTGCAGATTATAGAAAAGGTACACGTTTCTTCATAAAAGCAAGTTTAAGTGAGAGATCTATTTTATAATTTACAAAGTACAAACAGGATTTTCAATTTTAACTTTGCTTAGTTATGGAGACTTTCCTGGTAGGTGGTGTCTATGGTTTGTAATTGTTCTCTGGTAAAGCACATCTGGAGATTAATGTTTTTTTCCAGACATAAACATGTTAAGAATGAGTGAATCACACAAAACTATTATTGAAACATTTTCAAATCAGCAAATACTTTTGTTTCTTTCTGTCTTTGTTTTGAAAAGCTTTTAAAAATTAAGAGATATGGGTCTGGGAAGGAGGGAAGATAAAGGAAGACATTTCTTTGCTCATTTATCTGAGCTTCCAATGTTTTTTCCTGTTGTGAATCCTACTAAATGACTGAAGAAACGGAAGCAACTATTTTAAAGTTGAATATGTGGTATTAAACTAAAAGTGTCACTCAGATCTTGGGCAGTTTGGATTCTGGAGGTCTGAGTGCTAAGCAACCAAGTGTCCCTAAGAATGGGCTTCTACAAATAACATTTCGTCCTGTGAATACTGCTGGATTATGATCACCAGAACACGCCAGGTGCAGGTGCTTGTATCTAAAAGAACAGTTACTTTTCCTACTTTTCCTTTTACTCTAGTGTCTCATTTTGGATTTATCTGTCTTCCTTGTGGCCAGTAAATGTTGTTTTCCCATTCTAAACTCCTTGTGCGGCACAGAGGGCAAACAGAAGCAAGGGAATAGAGTTGAAATTGCCTTGCTGCCCCGTGGTAAAAATGAGATGTTGTGTATCTCTGCTGAAATTTGACAGAAATATCCCTATCACGTATTCATCAGTTCACACTGAATCAAACAAATTAACAAAACTTCTGTACAGTAAAAAGTAGGCACTGAGTCTGCAGTGGGGCAGGACTGACAAACACTGGGGCAGGACTTGCAATGGCAATTTAAGGTGCCACCGCCTTGGCCACCCATTTCTGTTTCTCCCTCCAGTCTGCAGATTAAGAGTATCTGTCATTTCCATTGGCCAGTGCTGGCCATGGCAGAAGATGGTGTCTGCCCAAGTCTTAGCTGTTCCAATTTGAGAATGTCTCACCAGGGGTACAGCATTGTCTTCACCATCACTCTGATTGGGTTGTCTGGGAATGATCACACAATTCATGTGGAATCAGTAGTACTACCAGGCTAGGAACCTCAAGCCGTGGGAGATGAAGGGAGAGATGAAGTAGTGACAAGGTGGCAGTACTGTGACAAAATAAGTGCTTTCACACCAGCCTGAGGTAGAGGATGTCTCTGATTTCTGTGTTTCACCTGGTAAACTGAAAGGCAAATTAGCTAAATCTTCTGTTCTCAAATAATGGGTAAAAGCATAAAGGAAAATGAAGAGTAATTACAGTCTCAATTCTTTTCTTCTTTCATAATGTGGTGGAAGATAGGGATGGGGTTGCTTGTGTTTTATCACTATTACTTGCACTCAGAGTGTTGTTGTAGGTTTTAGTCTGAAGGAAAGGGAATGGGGGCAAAAGGAAGAGGGAGGGCCTTTTCCCCAGTTTCATTTTACCCAAAACATTACCATGTACACCCCTAACAAATCTACAAGAAAAAACAGATCTTTCACTTTGGATCCTGATGACCTTAGATTACCATGGTCTCTTGGTGATATGCCAAGGTGATAAGGAATTTGGATACTGAATGTAAATTAGGAAATACAAAAATATAGGGGATGTCATTTGAGAAGTTGTTTTAGTAAAATCACTCCTACAGCTTTATCTGATGTATAAGTTCAGATCTGTCCCTCACAGCATCGTATTTTCTAAAGGAAGAGCAGACAGATGAACTCCCATTTTATAATGGTCAGGGTTTTGTAAGACTTGCAAAAGCAAAGGAACATCTAAGTATTGTCTGCTGTTTGCAGCAACTGCTGGCTAAACATAGTTTCTAGCTTGTTCTGATATACGTTAGACACAAACAAGGAGGGCACATAGAAAGATGTCCATCCATTTCATTATCCTTTGGAATACTTGGCTAATGGTTATTACATTTTCATTTCTGGGAGATACCTTTTAGGGAGGCAGCTGAGAATAGGATAAGAAAGTCAGCAGAGATGATGAGTTTGACCTCCAGAAATAGAATCTGAATTATTGTAATATAACTTCAAAAGCAGATTTATGCCATTTTGGAACTGAGATTGTTAGTAAAGTTCAGGTACTGCTTATTTTGCTGGTCCAGCACTGCTTTCAGGAAATGTTTGCGCTCTTTCTAAAACTGTGAATTTTATTCTGGTAAGACCTGGAAAGGGGCTTTTAATGCTACTTATATTTACCAAACACAAGGTAAGTCCACAAGGTAAATTATTGTAAAGTTTTCTAATCTACGATGGATAAATGCTGACCTTGTTAGTTGATGTTTCCTATGTGCTACTCTGGAACTAGGATCTGGACTGAATGAATTTGCTGAATTCACTGTAGTAATGCTGTTAAGAGAAAGGTTAACTCAGAACCTCAATTCAACAAAATCTTTTTTATTTTTTTCCTAGGTGAAATGGAAATTCCGGATTCAAATGACCCCTTAGGTCATGCAGATGGACTTGAGAGACCAATTCCAACCCCTAAAGGTAAAATTAATTATAGTTACTTTTTCTTCCCCCTGCCCAAATATAAGCATACTTTAGAAAGCACCAGCAAAATCCTGTTATTATATGTTCATTTGATTTACCTGCGAATACAAATCTGTAAGAAAGGCAACCTTGTGTGACTTAATACTTCTGATTCTAAGCAGGGATAGCAAGGTTACAGGAGTCTATAAAATTAATTTTTAAGCATGTTCAATCCCCCCACACTGAGGGGTTAGATATTTGACCCAAACACACAGTTACCTTCCTAGCATATTTTCTCTCATGTTGGTGCCATAACAATGATTTAATTTTGTACAGAGCCACACTTGGCATCTATAGGTAAATCTTAAGTATTGTTATCTCTAAATATTTTTGGTTTGGGATAATTAAATCTAGCCCATGGCAACACAAGAATACTTAGTTTTTAAGTAGCTCTGAGCATTAGTGGTTTTTTTCTTTAAAACATACTGTAATGGCAGAATTTGTAGTAACTCATTAGTATAAATTTTTATGATACTTTATCACTTAAACTATAGATCCAAATGCTATTCTTGGATCTGAAAATGCACATATTCATTGCAAATTGTGATTCCAATTACAATTTGGTACAACTTCCTAAAGCAGGACATTTCTGGTATTCTACCTGAAGAAACATGTTTTCTCACTTGTAGTACAGATTTTTTTCTTTGAATGCACTGCTGTGGTAAAGTCAACCCTTATGCTTAGAAAATAAGTCAGATAATCTTGTTATAATGAAGATCTCAGCCTGCTTTCTACCTTATCATTAGCATTATCAGCCAGATGAGCACATGTTGAAGCCTATGAAGCTCTGAGGTGCTGCTCAGATGTTCTTCTTGCAGCTTCTCTTTCAGAGGAGCATAAATTTTGAGGGTAACTTGGAATATATTCTCCATTCTCATAGATATCCAATGTCATGTAATCCTTACTATGCTTCACCTGAACGCTAGTTAGATTTCGTACCTTGACTATGCTTATTAGAAGCTTCTTTCCAGAATCTTCCATTAATTTCTATCCTTAATTGGATAAAAAAATATGTGTTTACATTTGCATATCTCTAACCACGTTCCTACCGATCACCAGTGTGGGACCATGTCACTCCCATTTGGGAGCAAGACTTGGTGTACTCCTCTTCTAAACCCTTTTCCACTTCCTGAAGCTCCCAAATTAGGGAGCGTTAAACTTTCTTCTCCATTATAGAAGTAAATTTCAGTAACAGTCATTCCTGTCACTGTATACTACAGTTTTATCCACTCCACACTCATGTACCCATTACTTTTGATGGTAAAAAGTCCATGTTTAATCTTTAACTGCATCTGACAAACTTGTTTACTTGGCAAGTTGGTCGCACTTTTCTTATGTCTGAGCTTTTAAGGGTACAGACAAAAGAAAATGTTTTTTCATATGACATTACTTGGTTAAATTCTTGCTGAGAAAGGAGTTGCATTTATTTCCTCTTTTTTTGCAGGGCCATAGGCAATACCTGTCTAAGGAAGTAATTAATCACATCTCAAACATTTCCACATCTTAAGGATTTTTTATTTCCTTCAGAAAAAAAAGAGACCCCTGTTCTTACACAACTCATTGGTATAGGATCAGTTGTTAGTTTCCAACATGCCTGGTCTGGAAATGGCCTCATTTTGCTCCCCTTTTTTTGTGTGGCTACAGAATTCTTCAAATAAGCAAAAATCCCTTAGTTGAAGATTTTTGTTTCTTTGGTTGGAATGTTAACCCATCTGTTTCTGTATCATAGTGAGGTAGAAATTTTTGTTTCAAAAAATCATTGGACAGTTCTACTTCAGAGTTTGTGCATACCATTGAGACCATTAGAAAGAGTTCTTCAACTTTTTCCATCTCATTGACCTTTTTTCCTTCCTTGAGAAATGTTTAGTATATATTTGTTTATGACCTTTATTTTTTTCTGATGGTAGAAGAGACCCAAAACAGGTATGAAAATAATACTAAATAGGATTTAATAATGCTCAAAGTTAAAGCCACTTCTGAAAGTACGAAGTGTATAGATCAACATTTCCTTTAAATCCTTCAGAAGTCCTGAAAAGTAGTTCTGTGTCCAAAGAAGTAACCAGGTTAAGCAAGGTATATGCATTTAAAAGTGCACTTAATAATGTGCACTTTTAAAAAGTTGCAAGTCTCTTCCTACAAGTGAAGCTAGCCTTCTGAGAGTTGATGGAATAGGACTGTGTCTTGGCTAGGGCTTTGAGGAGAACTTACCTTCCCCTGTTTCCTTTAAGTGAGCACCTGAACCAGCAGAAGAACACTACCTCTGAGCAATGTTTCCCTGAAAACCGGAGCAGAACAGTGAGCGTTTGCTTTAGAAGAACTTAGGTCTGCTTTGGAATAAAAATAAAAGGATTTGAACACAAATCTCATCCCACTCCAGTGAGTCTCTGCAAAGATAATCCTTTCCTCAGTCTCGATTTCAATGGAGCATCTCTTGGTGGCTTTCTGTTTTGCATCAAACACGCTAAGAAACACTCCTTGGTTCCTAAAAAGTCTCTTTCCCCTGCTCAAGAGGCAGAACCATGCTCCTTTCTGGAAACACCCAGGCATGGTGCCTGCTGGGTCTTTCATTGCTCTCTGCCCACCTTCCTCCCAGTTTTTCCTGCCGGTGATGCTGGGCAAGGAGCAAAGTTCCCTCTCTCACTGCAGCAGAGGATTGGACAGGACAGGGAGCTTTCCTTTCTGAAGCCCAGAGGAGAAAAAGAACGTATCTGTTAATCACAAATAAACGCAGGGGTTGTGGCACAAGCGGAAACCGAGTTTTTCTTTGCTGATGAGCACTGTTGGTGCATCATCACAGAGCACGTCAGTGCTCACAATCTCATACTCTTAAAACAAGCCTGGGGAAGGTGTTAAAGGGTAAAATATCAAGTCTTCATGCACAGATGAGCTGCCGGTAAACTTTTACATCATAAATAATGTCTGGTGGTGGGAATGTTAGAGCAATACTCTTTAACTATTAAAGAAATGCGTGAGTAAGGGCAACCTGCAATAGCTGAGACATTGAGTGAGTTGGGTTGCTCCAGGAGACATGATGCCTCAAGCCTCTGACCTTAACTGTCGTTTCTGCACAAGGCTGTCTGGGAACTCATTCTGGTTCAAGAGGCACCTATATGATTGAGTTGACATAAGGTAACCTGTCAGGAGTCATTCATGTGTGTTCTAAAAGTGGTGGCTTTTTATGTCTGTGACTGGTGACTCAAAGAACAGTCCACATCCTAACTGCGCTGTTGTGCCCCAAAAAGATCTGCTCCTAAATGGGCAGTAGCGTAGGACAGGTGGTACCTGCCTCTTCGCAATCTCATCTGGGAGTTCAGAAAACAAGAAAACGAAACCATTCCACCTGGCAGAACTGGATTCCTGGGCTATGTAAGATCTTCAGTCCTTCAAGTATGAGAAAATACTGCTCAAAAAGAGGTTTGCTTCTGCTAATAAGAGAGCTTAAGACCACTGATTTGGGGGGGTGGGGGGTGGAGCGCAATGTGCACATTGTGGTGGTATTTCAATGCTAATTCAGCTTCATTCCTGAGTTGGCTCTAATTTGTTCCAAAGTACATTTGAAGTGCATGTGATCCAAATCACTTCATTTTACATGCTGCATTTTTGTACATTGAGATCACAAATAGGATGGAATAGTGTGGCAGATGGGGTGCAAATAATGGGATCAAATTAAGCTCTAAAGGTATTAATTCATCTAGAAACATTATGTGGCAGTATATAACGCTGTAGTTTTCTTAACTGCTCATGTGTATTTTGGGAAAGCTGCCAACATCCCTTCCTTTTCCTAAACTGGGTCCAATATGTTGTAGTTCGCTCATCTTCATATTGTGGTTAAATAAAGCAGAGGGGTGAAGAATTGCAAAGACTCCTTGGTATTTAGTTAAATGGTCTGTGCAAGAAATCATGAGTCTTAGACTTCTCTTTCCCCTCCTTATTCGGATGTTTTTTCTCAGTATAGTTCCAGTCTTGATTTACTTGTGGAAAAAGTTACTTTACTGGATGCCCACCACCTGCTAAGGTGTGATGGTGTGATCCACGTCCCCTAAACTCCTGTACTTACAGCAGTGTTGCTATAAACACCTCTAGAAAGAAATACTTTGAATTTCACTAACTTTCATGTTTGTTTTCTCTTGCGATAGTGTTCAGTTCTTTTATAAGCTCAGAACACTCTGCAACTCTTTGATATTCTTTATAGATTACCTGTCAATTCTGTGAACACTTTATACTTATTACTATATTCATAACACCGTAAATTAGGGAACAGTGTTGTCTTCCTCAAGTCATGGCTTGTTAATAATCAGTCATTCCATAAGCTGAAGTGTGCTTCCTAGGTGAAAGATTATGTCTTATTATAGGAAATTATGAATTTGCTTCTAATGGTAGTATCATTAGATTAATTACTCAAAATGTTTTCCCAAAAAATCTTTGTATTGAATATAAGATTATATTAGTCTTAAAATGCCATTGCAGACGGTTGTCATTTGAAAGAGTTGTGGTGAGAGAGACCATGGTCTTCTATTTATATCTAACAAAATGAATAAAGAGTTATTTGAAGACAAATATGAAAAAGGAGTGGGAAGGGAGAAAAAAAGAAAAAGCAAGGGGCTGCGGGAAAAAAAATCCCACATTCTTTTTTAAACAAATCATAATATACATATTTTTAGTGGTTTTGAACATTGGAAAGTTTTATGCCATGAATCTGAAAATGCTCTAAATTGTATGCAGTTATGCAGACAAAGAGTATTTGGGGTTTTTTTTTAAACAGCTGATTTTAAATTTTGAATATCTGAGGCCAACACTGCTGTAAGTTGTGATGTGTTCTGTAATACCAAACAGATGGGTTTATGGGCTTTTTTGACTGTTGGATCTAGTTATTTAAATGCATAGATATGTCTTACTGAGAAATAGGTATTAAAAAAATTGATAAAACCTGTATGTAATTATTACTACTTGTTCTGAAGAGATTGTTGCATCTTCAGGTGTCTAGCAATTTATGACTCATATTTTCCTTTCTTCTTCTTTGAATTGGATCTCTTTTTCCTTCTTTTTCTTCTGAATTGGACATTCAGTGTTTGTTTCCGTTGTGCAATGCAGAAAGAAAAGGAAATCAACTGTTCCACAAAAATGGATTAATATCTCATTATCTCATAACCTCATTATCTCAGGAACACAGAAAGATGGGAAACTTAGTATAGTATTACACATAGTCCATGTGGGAATTTGGGAAGTCACTTAACTCCCCTTGCTTTAGTTTCTACGTTTGGAAAATAAGGTTGATGATATATTCCTATCTCATGCGACTTCAATATTCATAAAGGATTTAGAAGTTCTGAGATAAAAAAAGTTGCAAATTTTTAATAATTGCTATTCATGGAGGCCATCACAGAGCTGGTTTGAAAATTATGAATGCGTAATTATTTTTAAAATCTTATAGGGAAAGAGGAACAACAGCAACAAAAAAAGAATAGAAACCAAAACTCGAATTGAAAAGAGCTAAGCCATAATTAACTTGATCTAAAGTAACTAAAGAGGTTTGAAATATTTTTTTTAGAATTAACTTCAAAATCACAGCTAAGATCTTAAAATAACAGAAGCAGAGCAATCATTTTGTATTGTGCTTATGCCAAGCATAACACGTATGGTTTGAGCCAATAACTTGGACATCTAAGTGCCAGAATAATATAAATAAAGCTAAGAAAAATAATATGCATGTGAGGTCTCAGTGACAGTTGCACCCTTTATGTTTTTAGCTTAGTATATATTCTTGTCCATATCTTGACAATGATTTGACACGTGGGAAAATTTTATTTTTATATTTTTGCCAAAACACGCAAAATAGACCTGTCATCTTAATTTTGATTTGCTGTGGGATTCTGTTTGATATATTTATATCGATTTTATTCCATTTAAAAATATGAAGTACTGGCAACATAACAAAGGCATCTCAAAATATGAAAGAGTTTTGCCAGAATTCATGTCAGTCATTCCCCTAAGCTACTTTATTCATAGGGTACATAGGCTATGATAGTATAACATAATATATAGATTAAGTTGCATTATCCTCTCATAGTTTCTTGACAGAGCAGTTTTGACTCTGTTCAAGCAAAATAAATATTAGTATTGGTTGTACACTATGTTACAAACCATAATAAAAGAGAAATTTAATTTAGAGCATCTTTGCCTACAGCAAAGGCAGAGATATCCACCAGATAGCTTTTCCCTTTGAAGTACTTTAAACCAAGCCAAAGACCACTGAAGGCAAAGGAAGTATTTTCCTTCATTTCAGTGACCCTTGGAACCAAGCCAGAGTACAGAAAATAATATATAACAGTAGTATTTGTGTAACGCATAAAAATTTCTGGCCATTATATTGAGATTTTTAAAAAATTCTGTTTGATACCAATATCCAAAATGAAATATAATTGTTTATAGTATGACAAGTACAAGTTTAATAATGCTGTTTATACATAGCAAGCACAAAATATTTTATAGAGAGTATTTATTTGTTGCTTCAAATGGATGTCGGTATTAAAACAGATAAATCTGTTCAAGTTTTAAAAAATTCTAGTTTACTGATGTAGAACACAAAATATAGGACAAAAGTTAAATACAAGTTCTAGTGCCTTCACATTGCACTTTCCTCCATACCTGTCCAAACAAATATTTATTAAGAGAGAAAGAGAACTACATTGGAAAAAATTTGCTTTGCACATAGTTGAGGTCCCACTTTATCCTGGGAAACAGTTTTTCTTTCCCCCAAACCATTGCATCAAACTGGCATCCACACACTGTTTGTGGTGTGGCATACATCACAAAAAGTAACTGCTGATTTTCGCCACAGAAATTAAATAAGGAAAACATTCTTAAGAACATGGTTGGTTAGATTTTCCACTTTGTTTGAAAGATTTGCAATTATGAGTTATCTAAAGTGGACACCAAATAACAGAGCAGCACAACAAATGGCTGCTCACCCTGTCATACACTTACTTCAGATTCAGTAAGTATATAAACACCAGATTTCAGCATCATTTCCCAAAGAGGAAATGAAACTAGCAAACAGAGAGTATGCAGGGTACAAACAGAGACAGTAGATAGGCAGTGGGTTGCCCTACTGCTCCTAAGCTTCTCTGCAGAATTTTGAAGAAAACACAAAGGCTTCAAAGTTCAGTAGGTTAAAATATTTATTACTTGATTTGTAATAACAGGGTAGTAGAAAACACTGCAGAAAATGCCTTAAAATTGGCAGGAGAAATAATGAACTAAAGCCAAATTCTGACCTGTGGGAAATTGATTCAGTTACACTGACTTCAGGGAAAGTGTATCTAATCAGACTGGGACAGAATTAATCCATAAATGTTTGGCATTGCTTTTGGTGGTAATAGTTTTGTTCTAGTTATTAATAGAAACTGATTCATAAATTCATACAAAATATTTTGGTTTGCTTAAAAGCTATGGACCAAATTATCTCCTACAGTAACTCTGGTTTAATTGGTAATACAGAAAGCTCTAACATGCATTTAATCTTGAGTTAATAACATTTGTTGGTCCTAGTAAGTAAATTTAGTATCTGTTTTAATCCAAATTTATTTGAATGTAATATCCATGACTAACCCAAAGTGAAGACTCAACCTGGCTCATTTTAAATCAGGAAAAGTGAAATAGTGGTAAGTGTTTGAGCAAGCTATAAGCTGACCAGTGGCACAAAAGCTGACCAATGGCACAAGAACACCACACTCCCTCCCTGGCTGTCAACTTATAGCTCATGAATTGGCCCCACCTTTACAGAAAGCATCTTCTCTGCCTCTTTCACTTCTTAGGAATTAGGAGCATCTCTGAGCCAGATGATTGTACCTCTGTGCTGGAAGTGGCCCAACTTCTTGAAAAAGACCTTAAACCATCTCCTTTGCCTCCCTTGTGTGAGCACATTCAGGCCACCCCCGCAACTGCTGAATCATAGGCCATAGAACCACAGAGCAGCCCAGGTTGGGAGAGACGTGAGAAGATCATCTGGTCCAACCTTTTTTGGGAAAGGGAGCCTAGACGAGGTCATCTAGCACCCTGTCCAATCACATCCTGAAAACCTCCAGTGACAGGGACTCCAACATGTCTCTGGGGAGGTCGTTTTCCAGTGAATGATTGTTCTCACTGCAAAAAATGTCTTCTATTGAGATGAAACCCTTCCTGATGCAACTTGCACCCATTGCGCCTTGTCTTCTCCATGTCTCCATGTGGCTCCTTGTGAAAAGAGTCTCCATGCTCTTTGTAGATGCCTTTGGAGTACTGGAAAACTGTGACAAGCTCCCCCCTGAGCCTTCTCCAGAGACAAGAGACCCAACTCCTTCAAGTCTTTCTTCATAGAGCAGGTTCTCCAGCCTTTTGGTCATCTTTGTGGCTCTCCTTTGGACACCCTCCAGTTTTTCTGTGTCATTTTTAAATTTTAGCTAAGCGTAAAATAGCCATGGAAATTCCTTTTCTAACTTGTGGTAGGATTCATCATGCTTTCTTTTTAGCTGCTAGAAATGCTTATATATGTAAAATGTTGGCTTCAGTAATGGTTTTAATCAATTGCTTTTATTCCACATATCAACAAGGTAATTTGCTGTTTTTCTATTCCCTGCCAGAATGTCATCCTAGTAATTCTAATTCTGCAGCTCTGAAATGTAACTGGAAACCACAACAACTGATACTGTTGTAGCATATTGTTGCAGAAAGCATTAATGTACTTTTTATCCCTTTTTATCAGGCATTTGAAAAGAGAGATTTTTTGTGTTCTGTCAAAATGTTTTAAAGTCTATGAAAGACTTTTAGCCTAATAATAGGAAAAACTAATGTAAAATTACATACAGAATAACTTATATTTTATAAGGAAAAAAGGTGACAAAATAATTTTCTTGCAATGTCATGTGAAGATCATATGTATTTGGGTTTACTTAATTTTCTATGTAGTGACATACTAAATTCACACTTGCCTACATTGTATTTTCATATTACTCATTGAAGCAGGATTTCTTTTGAAAGGCCAGTGGTAGAGAACAATGTAATACCTGGGAAAACCCAGTTTTCCAGCAAAATCTGGCATTGCAAATTCATTGTATTCTGATGTTTCTACTGCTTGCTCCCCTCTCCAGTGCTATACCTAGCCATTACAGAGGAACTGGTTTTCATGGTTGTGTCAAACATTAATCAAAACAGAGCATCAATTTTCTTAAGGTATTTCAGCAATTAGAGTGTGAAAGTTGACCGTTGCATTACTGGTGTTAGATTCCTGCACAGTAATACGCTATTTCCTAATTAAAAAACTGCAAAATGATTTAACTGATAGGAAATGCCACATGTGGACATCCATCAAAGTTATTTGATATTTGGATCCAGCTGACATAAAATGTAATGCAATATGAAATATTCCTGATGCTCTATGTCTAGATGGTATAAATTCATCAAAACAAACATGTGAGCATGACAGCTAGATACTTTTCTTACTTGTTTTGACAATCACATTATTATTTCAGTAGAATTACATGCTTTCAAGCTGTCAACGTCGGTTGCAGGACCCCTAACACCAAATTAGACTTGAAAATAATAACCTACAGAAGTTTTGATTGTCAAGCTTTTACAGTGTTCTTCCATCAATTATTTCTTTTTTTATCTCTTGAGATCACCAATACAGCATATGTGCTTCTTGACAAGACTTTGCTTTCAACAAACCATAAATTAGTGCTTTTATTTTCCATTTATAAAATTAATCCCATGAAACCTGATTACTCAATATCTATACAGACCTTTCTTTGTCCAATTTAGCACTATTTTGGGACTTGATGTAAAAAATGGCAGCCTATCATCAATTTAAAAGTGCCTAGGTTACTTCTGTAATTGACACATCCTTTCTTTAAATTGAATGTGACGCTTATCATCTTTAAAACTAAATTGTAAGATAAACCTATCCAAATCAGGCTCATCTTAAGATTTTCTTGTCACAGGAGTATTATCTAAAAGTAACTTTTCCAGTTTTAGTTATTTTTAAGACAAATATATGACCATGCAAGAAAATTAAGTGGTAAAATTATAATGATACTGTAATACGGTTGCAACTGGGATTACTTTTATGGAATAAGAGCGTATTTTTCTGTTACAGCACTAACAGTTTCCCAAGAGACATAGAAACTAACTAGAAAAATTCATTATTGCTTCAGAATAGGTGTCCAGAAAGGGAGTTAGGATTGTAATTGTATTAAGTCATGCTTGACCTTCTAATCTACATACTTACCTGCACACAAAACATGAAGTCAATCATGAAAGACAAATTAGAGTGGGATGCTACGGTGTCCCTAGGACAGTGAATTGCATTTTTTTTGGAGCATATGCTTGAAAGAAAACTGAAACCGTTTCCAAGATCCTCTTTTAAAAATGTGCCTTTGGCAGTCTTTTATCGCAACCCAAGTGAACTTTGATCTTTTCTGACCTTTTACCCTCTTAGGTTATTTCCTGACCTTTTTAGAACCGGTAAACAATATCACTGTAGTCCAGGGGCAAACAGCAATCCTTCACTGCAAGGTAGCAGGAAATCCATCTCCGAATGTCAGATGGCTAAAAAATGATGCTCCAGTGGTTCAGGAGCCAAGACGGATCATCATCAGAAAAACAGATTATGGTTCACGTCTGAGAATCCAGGATCTTGATACTACAGACACAGGATACTACCAGTGCGTGGCTTCGAATGGGATGAAGACGATAACTGCAACAGGAGTGTTGTTTGTAAGGCTTGGTGAGTTCCTGGCTTTTATAATTAGTCAGACTGCTTTATAGACTAGGTATTAGTTTTCTCAATAGCATAATGAGAAATGAATTTGATGTTTTAAGAAGAATTCTCAACACAAAATAAAATAAGTAAAGCCATTGCCTGGAGCCTCTTCCCCAGTACAGAACTTCTTGGTTGAACTTGATACTCATTTACAGGTAATAAAAGAAAGTAAATATAGATGGAAAGTTCTGTAAATACATAGTGAAGAAAAAATTTTAAAGAAGCGCCAGTACAAAAAGGTAATATTTCATTGCCTGGCGTTTTCACTCTACTGCTGAATTCATTTTGTAAAATAAAATGTAGAGAAAAATGAGAAGCAGTTTTCTACATGATGTTCATAGTGCTGGGCCTACCCTTGTGAAATATCATATCTTTACTTCTATGCAAAGCCTGGCCTCAAATTCTGGCCTGTGACAGCTGAAGGTACAGCACACCTTTTGAAGAAGTACTTATATTGCGCTTTGGAGACTTAATCATCCAGCCTGGAATGCAAGCTTTTATTTAGTTTGCTTCTGAAGCAATGGGGAAAAAAGTTCTAGAGATATTTTCCTAAAATTTCTTTGAATTTTGTAATGAAAGTAGCTAACTCCTCAGTTTAGTTTGTAGTGATTCATTAAGTGCTGGGTAGTGAACCTTGTTCCCACTGTGCCAAAGGTTAAGAGCATGCCCTTGTCATACCATAAACTCTGATAGGAAGGCTCAGGTGGGGCTTATTAAGAGGTAAGTGATGTGTCAAGATAACACATTGTCCTTTTAACAGCCTGTGTTTTTATGGCAGGAGATATTTTCTAACAAAAATTAAGTCCACTCAAGTTGCTGCCTGAGCAGACAGAAAATTCATATGATTTTTATTTGTGGCTTTGAAAATAGCAATGTATAATTATGTGCAGGAACACAGAGGGGTTTGTTTGAATCTTGAGACAAATGTTCCTTAAAGAGACAGTTTCCTTTAGATTAATATTGACTTTTTAATGCTGTCGTCCTTGAGCCAAACTTGCCAGCAATGTTTGTTTGTTTTATGTTTACAGGTCCAACAAACAGCCCAAATCACAATCTTCAGTAAGTACTTTTTTGCAAAATTACTTAATGCACTTTGACCAAATTTGTTCTGTAAGAATTTAGTTCATAAACTCAGTAAACACTGCCTGCAGCCACAGTTTGCTTGCTAAAATTTGATCGAAAACTCACAGAATAGATGAAGCTTTTTCAGACAGGGATAGCATTGTGTTACAGTGGGTTTTGGTTTAATCAAATTTTCTTGAGCAACTTCTGCTTGCTTACTTCATATTTTGGACAAGCAAAATACCACAAAGTCATGATGTTTGAACAGTAATTGTTTACAGGGACAGTACAGGCTGGAAGTGTGGTTAAAAATGAATGGGTGAAATGCTTAGGTTGCTGCGGTTGTAAACTTACTCATGTTATATTATTATAACTTGAAAAGTCAGATAAAATAAGACCAGAATCCTGTCTTTGTGTAGTTAGGTAAAACCTCTGTTTGTTAGTGTGATTTTGACATTTGGTGGTGATTTGGTGATTTTTGCTAGTTGCCTGGGCTCACTTGCTGATCCAGTCAGAAGGATGAAAATAGATCAGTTCTGTTGCATCAACGTTGCTTTATGTGTTAGTTTTACTTTAAATACTGTGTCTTGTATAATTTCTTGAAATAGATTCTGCAGTTGATCAATTAATGGAGGGAGGAATGCAGTCTGAGGCCTTTTTATGTGTTAATGGCATCAAATTGGTGATGGACTAATCAAAAATAAGAGTAAAAGCAAATTTATAAAGACATGTGGATGCTTTTCAGAAGTACATTATTGATAAGTGTTTGTGATTTCTGAATTCCCAACAGCTTGTGTGGAAACACTTCAAATAACTGCAGTGGGCTGACCACTAATCCATCCATCTTGCACGAACCTCACTCAGTCATCTTACATAAATAAAAATAATACCACATGGTACACATTCTTGTATTTTATATGCACAGAAAGTGTAAATTAATTTAAAGGATTTCAACATTATAGGGATTTAACAAGTTTTCATATTTTTCTTAAAATTGATTGCTAACTATTGAAGATTTAAAACAGCTGTTCATGACAGAGTACAAAAAAATGTAATTATTTTTGTAACCACTGACATCCTACTTCAGATCTTACAGCACTTTAGAAAACTGTTATGCACCTGTTCTACAAAGGAAAAATAGTGAGATGTCAGGAAGCTGTCTGATCTTTTATGAGATCAGAAGGCAGCGACTGGTACGAGAGACAGCAAACTGAAATATGCATAGTGAAGCACTGAAATGAAGTTCAAAGAACAGTTCTCAAATGCAACTGAAGAGCAGCAAGCTTTCAGCACAACGTGAAAAGCTGGGAACCAAGTTTTACATTGATTCACTTTTTGTTATTGAGCAAATGATTAATCTTGTATCTTTTGGTTTCCCTAATATTTCCCAAACCCTTCTTCTCTACTGAGCATTAACTTATTAATATTTTATAAATATAAATATAAATAGAAAAAATTCCAACGGATAAAGTAGAAGAAAATGACTATGTGAGATGTATTTCTTAATTACATGCCCTCCCTGAAGTGGAAGTGAATTAAGGTTCCCGAGCCATCTTTCATTCTGGTTTTGCCTAGTTTTTGAATGCTTGACTATTCAGCTGTTGCTGGTGTTATGGTATGAAGAACCCGCAACAATTTATTGTCGTTTAGACAATTCTATCACTTCATGACCCCTTCTCACCCAGGAAGGGGAATCGGGGAAAACGAGCAAACCTGAAGGCTGAAATAAAAAGAGATTTAATAGAATAGGACTAAATATTTAACATCAATAATACTAAAGAACCAATACTGATCGCAATATCAATATAAAATATACAAGGATTATACTCAGCCAATTATATCAGTAGGAAGCTGTGCATTCCCAGCAGTGGACAGCAACTGTCAGACACTGTGAGCGCTACAGCTTTGGGAGGAAGGGAAGGCCTCAGGGGTCTGGCACCTGGGCAAGGAGTTCTCAGGATCGCAGCTATCACAGAGGAGAGAGAACTTCTCGGCAAACTTTGTAATTTATACTGAATGTAATGTTCACAGTATGAAATAATCCTGCTGGTCAGCTTGGGTCAAATGCCCGGGTCTCGCTCCTCCTCATCCCCACACTTGACTAGCTCGAACACACTGAGACCTTGAAACCCACATACCATAGCTGGCTATAAAGTAAATATTTTCACAAATTCAGACACTACAGTCTTCTAAAAATGCAGTTTTCCCAAGCATTAGAAGAGACCTTACTGAAAAGTAAAATTACTGAAAGAAATTAAACCTGTGTCACTCAAACCACCACAGCTGGTTTTGAACTCTGAGTTAAAATAAAGAACAAAAAGAAATAAGCAAACAAAGAAAAGAAGAAAATTCTGTTATTTGGATTATGACACCTCTAAATCGGTCTTGTACCAACGTTATCAGTGGTGGACCTGGAAGCAGTAGTGTGCCATCATTGTTTTGGACCTGCCATTAATAAGTGAAGTGAAAAGTACGCTGCTGGTAGGTTATTTTTTTTAATATCCACTAGATTGAAGAGAAAGCTGAAACCTGAGAAGTCCAGCTCAGGTCAAAGGTCTAGTGACAAGTCATGAGTGACTTATCATAAAGGGTCCAGGAGCTTTCAAGGTTTACAGATCTTTGCCCCATTGCATGCTTGCTTCTGTTTCAGGGGTTTTTTTTGTCTTTCCTACTTAAACAGGTTTTGCCCACATTTCCAAAGTTCCTATCCTTCCTTTTGATACTCTCTTTCTTTTTTTTTTTGCTTATTCATCACAATTGTTCCCATGTTCCTCTGCTCCATGCCTCATACCTAGTCCTTCAAATAAGTCCTTTTCAGAAACTGATTATGATTCTTTTTACTGAATATTTTGTATAAGATTGTGCAGGTCAATTTTTAAGCCAGAAAAGAGAAAAGGGGAAAAAGGCAAAAGAAATACCTAACAGCTTGGAAGGAGCCTTCATGGAACAAAGGGCTCTTTCTGTTTGCTGGCTGCACAGCAGAGTCTTGTGTTGAGCCACCTGAGAGCTGTTTCTCTGGCATTAACGCTTCCAAAAAGACATGCTTCAGTGGAAGCACTGAAAACTAAAACCATTGTAACTTGGTTTAAAACTATACCTAATGAATTATTAAGTGATAAAAAATATTACCTATGTAGATACCATCTAGCAAGGCATTTTTATGCAGTCCATGTGTTCTGCTGTGGATTTCTAGAAACCATCTACAATTAAAGATTACCAAAGATCAAAAGTGCATTATGCAGTCAGACTTGCCAGGGCAAAAAAGGGCCCTGACCTTCAGGTACTGAAATTGAGACATTTCCATAAAAATCTAAAAGTAAAATTTTTCAATGAAATACACAGTCTTAAACTGGTGTGGATTTTTTTGAGAGGGTGGAGAGGTCTTTATTTTCTGTGAAGACCCATATCTGTAAAAATTTCTAGCCATTTTTCTATAGAAATGGAAAAATACAGTCTATCCAAATTACTTTATTTATCAAAAGCATTAAAATAATTGAAAGTGTTAATAGCTAGTGCAAATTAATTTACAAAGGAAATAAAATCAAAGCAGCCAGAAAACTACTCTCTGACCAGCCTTTGGTGTCCAAAGGACTGTGCTACTAGAGGACTGTTCTACTAGAGGACAAACCAGCAGGTTGAATCCTTTCTCTCACTGCATAGTGCTATTACCTTTTGTATCATTAACATTATTAGCTTTTGCCCTTCTAAAGAGAAATATCCTGTCTGTCCAGAAAGATACAAGTGTGTGGAAATAAAATAAATGGGTAGGAAATACTACAGAATGTTTTTTTAGCATGATTTAAAATTAAGCAGCGGATGTTAATCTCTTGGAGTCTAGGAGTAGGAGGGCAGAAACAGTTGCCTTTCTTTCTAGAGGTGTTGTTCTTATAAAATAATGTCATTCTAAAAGACTATGTGTTCTCTAGTCTAATGTATTTTTCTCATGAATTGCATGGTTAGATTGAATTTTATCTATTGGGCAAATTCCCATTTTGAAGCTGTTCAGATTTCTCATTAAGGGTGTGATTGTAGTATTGCCACCTTGAAGGGAACTTGCAATGGAAGGTATCTGACAGTTAGTTGGCTCTAAGGGCTTCTGGAAAATCTGATGAGGCTTTAGCAGAAGTGAGGAAGGAACAACAGAGTACAGGCTGAAAGAGGCAGCTATAAACTCAGGCCCTGCCAAAGGTAGGTGAACAGAACTGGCTCTGTTGCCAGTGCTGCACTTCTTCCCACGTGACATTTCTGCAGGGTCTGCGCAGGATGCCAGGAGGTGAACCTCTCCTTCAAGAGCTCTGTGCAGGGGAACCGGGCTTTCTAAGAAACTTTGAGAAGTTTTATAGAACTCTGAGTAAGATCAGTTCTGCATTTGCTGTCACTGATGCCTGTATGCTGGACCTTTAGAAGGAGAAATAGGTAGGATGAAACACTGTCACCAAGTAGAAATTTTCATTACTTTGGGGAGGAATTTTTGAGGTATTAATCATTCAGAATAAATTTACATGGTCTCATGCCTTATTTTCTTCTGGTAGTTTGGGATAACAGTAAAAATTATGAGATTCAATCCAGTGAAGAAAAGTGACAAAACAATTGTAGTTGAGAAAAAAAACCACTTTCAAACAATGGAAAACAGAATGTCTTTAAAAACGAGTAACACATCTGAGTTTAAACTCTGGTGAGGAGCTTCTAGGGGGGAGGCAATTTATTCTCTATGGGTGCGCATATCCCATGGCTTTTATTACATAGCCAAAGCACATCTCTTGTGTGACCGCAAAGGGGACTTTCTGCATGATGTGACATGATGGCACTTATAAAGCTTTATGATGGGGCAAGTATGTTTCCATCATGTGACAAATCTCCATGTAATTATAAGGTGAAAAAGGGAATATGCGGCCTTGGGAAAGAGGATGGAAAGCAGTGGGTCATCAGAGCACTTCACCCTGAGACCACCTCCCTGCCCATGGCTGGGTCTTCCAGGCAAAAGAGAGTAGCTCTGGGGGCAAATAGTTTTGTAAACTGGCTCTGTCTGGCAAACCAGAGGTACCCAAGATAATGTTAAAAAGGAAGAATACTTACCGTCATACAGCTGCATCACTGGTATCTTTCTCCTTTCTGCAGTGGCGAGGCAAATACTCTTTAGTCTCAGTGCAGAGCAGCCACTGATAACAACATTTTTAATCTTGTAAATTATACAAGATTATCT
This sequence comes from Pluvialis apricaria, assembly GCA_017639485.1. Lineage (NCBI taxonomy): Eukaryota > Metazoa > Chordata > Aves > Charadriiformes > Charadriidae > Pluvialis > Pluvialis apricaria. The sequence continues at coordinate 50,484,811 of CM030044.1, read as the reverse complement.
TAAAATGCACATAAACAGATGTTTTTATAACCAATACAAGGTTGTCTTAACTTAGAAGTTGCAGTGTTTATTCAGGCCCACGAGGACCAGGTGTTCAATGATGGGACTCCTCCAGAACAACATGCATGTCTTTTGTTCCATCAAAATACACACTTGGCTGACATGACCATATTTGAAGTATATATATATTTCTAAGATATTTGTGGTAACATGTTGAAGTTACAGAATAAGTGCACACTTTGTGTTTTGGTTTCCTGTTTTAATCAAGGAAGAAGAAGGATTTTGTGATTAAAACACTGGACTGTAATTTTAGAGGTCTGGATTCAATTTCTGGCGGTGCTTCTGTCTCCGTGCATGATTGCAGCAAGTTGTTTAACCTTTATCTCTCCGTGTTTTGTACATCAAATAGAGATGGTCAATCTTAGGAATTTTTTTGCCTTCCTCTATTATGGGATCAGATCGCTTTGAAATGTTTAGGGTACATTCTTTCCCCATAAAGCATGGAATGTTATTCCTATTTTATGAATAAGGAACTGAGGCACAGATTATCTCGTGCTGGTCTACATTAAACAGCACGTGTTTGCCTTGGCAGATTTTCTGGCTCCCTGACAGTCCAGTTTGGGGGATCTGGCTGAAACATGCTGCAATTCCCTCCTAGCCCCTGTGTCTCAGTTTCCTTTTTTCTTTCAAGGTTGGTAGGGAGGCTGTATTTCAGCCTGGTGTGGGGTTGGGTCTCCTTTCAGGGAATTTTGATCCGCAATCTCAGGTCTGCTTCTGGTTCTGTTGGTTTAAATGTCCTTTGAGAGTCGCTCAGGTCGAGACAGGAAATTTGTAGAGGAAGGAGGGAACTGAAACCAAGGCTGCACTAAACCATTTTACATACTTTTTTATCTATTTTGGACTGTAATTTTTCAGTACAGTGATTGTTTTTACTCTGGCTATGTAGGATACAGCCTAGGAGGGCTCATAAGTATACTGTGTCACAAATAATATATAACTAAAAAATATACTCTGGTCTGTCCAGAGCTGTAGAGTACACTCAGAAGAAGCTGACCCTCTATCTTGTAATGGAAACTGCAAAATTTTTATCCTAATCTCACTTGTTTGTTTCAAAAAATACAGTTTTTCTCATGAAAAACAGAGAATATTTGTAAGTCAAGGCAGGGTTAAAGAGCAGTGGAAGCACTGGTTTGGGTTGCGTTGCACCACACCAGATCCCAGCTTCTTTCCACACTGTTAGTTCTTCAGCTTTAATCTTCCACTTAAATCTTTTCTAATCACTAGTTAATAAATGATGAACCACCTAATGCATTTTGTATTATTTAGTGATAGAAGTAGAAATTCAATATGTGCTTACAAAATTGACTAATTTTAAAACCAGATGTGTATTTAAACTAATATGCATAGCATCTTGGAGTAGACACAAGTGTCTGTATTCCTGCAACTTCTTCCCTGGGGAAACTATTGCAAGTGGTAGTTTTTTCCTTTCCTTCAAAGGAAAGGCAGAATAAAGTAAAGAAGCTGACAGGGAATAGAGAAAAAAGGATAATAGTTTGTTTCAATCTGTTATGCTTACTAATCTATATTGTTCAGGAACCCCCCACAACAAAAGGGAAGCCAAGCATATGCAAAGGTGATTAAAAATAGACCTCCAGGAAAGCTTTACCTTGTTTGTGCTACTGTATAAATGAAATGCCCCTGAGAGTTATGGTGTAATGCAGCTACTTTGCACTGTTTTGCTGAGAAAGCCTGGTTACAAAGACAAGAAAGCAGTCCTATGGGACTTGTCTGCTATTGGGCAAGGTTTCCAAATACCTTAGGAAGAAGAAGTGATTGGTTACACTTCTGTCTACTCTTACAGTTAAGCTAACTTAGGGTTAACTGTGAGGAAGTGCCTTCCCACTTGTGATTAGCAGTACCGACAAGATACTTTCAAATGGGTTGGATCAAGCAGCGCAATGAATGTAATGCTTACAACATGCAGCACAGCAAAGCACACAAACACTTTCTTTCCTAAGAGTTCTCCTTTCCAAAACATAAAAAAGTAGCCTATAGGTGGATATTAAAGGAAGTTGTTGATTTCTGGAGGAGAGAATTTACCCACATCCTGTGTGCTGCGAGAGCCTGCTTTCTACTCTGCAAAGCAGTGATTAGGTTTTTGATAGCCAGCAGGCTGTCATAGCTGGCAAGGTGTAAGGTGCAACTCTGAGATGTGCGATACACAGTGAAGAGCCAAATGCAGCTCTGACTTTGTAAATATGTGGTCCCAACATGCTCTCTTCCAGCAAATTCCAGATCAGCAGCAGATGCATAGGTTTGGGCAGCTCAGTGAAACAATTTGCACTAAACTACCAAAGAAGTTGCGAGCGAAATAAGATATTTGTTAATCTGTATAAGGATATATGTAAATTGATATTCAAAGTGGTAATGGCTCCCGGACTTTTGGCAAGTAGCTACTGCAGCTGTTGGACATCCCTGATATAACCAGCAATCTTTAGTTTGTTTTTATTTTACTTCCTCCCTCTTTCCCTCCCCTTCTCTCCTTCGTTCAGTAGCTTAAATAGCTTTCAAAGTATTTATTGTATGTCCTACAAAAGGACAGTTATATGTCCCTGAGACTTCCTGTCAGCATTTGATGCCACATTGAGTTTAATTAGAGTTCCTTAGGCTGCTGAATAGCCTCTAAGTGCATACAAGGAAAGGGTGAATGTTGTAGTTAGGCACAAAGATAAAAGAACACTATTCTAATGAAAAGCAGGTAATTTAACAAAATGAGATAAAGTTGTAACACCACACCATAAATCATCCTTTCAAGTTTTATGACTTTATGGTTAATTTTTCCCTACTTTTGTATTATTTTTTTCTCTGTTTCAGTTTGAAAGAGCCAAACAAACTATAGATGCAACTAACTTAGTGTAGTTAAGAAAAGATGAAACAGATGGTACAGACTGATAAAATTTGAACATTTCCATTCAAAAATAAATAACATTAACAGTGATAGAAGACATTGCTTTAAAAAAAGGAGAAACAAAATGTACTTAGGAAATCTGCTCCGTTAAATTGGTACTTCTCTGTTAAGTGTAAAATCTGAAGTATTTGAGGTAACAGTGATGTAAGAAGAAAGTTGCAAGAAGCAGATCTCATCAGCAGTCTCTCTTACGCTTCTCTAAAGGGTCAATCATAAGTGTCACATTTCTCATTTTTTTCAATCTGATAGTAGCACAGAAGAGGCAAAGGATTACTTTAGGTGGGACATAAACCATATTTCAGATATCACAGAAGCTTTGCTTTTATATATGTGTTCACACACATACACATATACACACATACATATACACACACCCCTGTTTTTCTACAGGTTCCATTTGTGGACCAGAAAGCACGTTTACCCCTGCCTTACCATGCTTTCCTTCAAGCTGGAAAATCATTCTCTTTATTTTGGTGGGACACTCTCAGCAGGCTGACCTGCATATAGAATTCCTGATACTTTTGTCTGAATCAATTTTGCAAAATTACCTGGAAAAAATGCAATTTTTTCACCTACCTAATGCCAATAAAGTAGTTCCAGATTGCAAAACAATGAGTAGAGAGGTAAAGGAATAGAACAGAATGGCACAGAACACGGAACAGAGTAGACTAGACTAGACTAGACTAGACTAGACTAGACTAGACTAGACTAGAATAGTTCCTGTTGGCAGGGACCTACAGTGATCACCTAGTCCAACTGCCTGACCACTTCAGGGCTGATCAATAGTTAAAGCCTGTTGCGAAGGGCATTGTCCAAATGCCTCTTTTTAAGGCCCTGGCAGGCTTTGGGCATTGACCACCTTTCTGGGAAGCCTGTTCCAGTCTTTGACCACTCTCTTGGTAAATAATTGCTTCCTAATATCCAGCCTAAACCTCCCCTGATGCAGTTTTGAACTATTCCCATTAGTTCTGTCACTGGATCCCAGGGAGAAGAGATCAGCACCTCTCTCTCCTCTTCCCCTCCTCAGGAAGCTGTAGAGAGCAATGAGGTCACCTCTCAGCCTTCTTCTCTCCAAATTAGACAAATCCAGTGTCCTCGGCTGATTAGCATCCATCTGCTGAGCATCTGCCAAAGATGGGTCCTTTCATAGAATAGAATCATAGAGTCATAGAATCGTCTAGGTTGGAAGGGACCTTTGAGATCATCAAGTCAAACCCTCAACCTAATACTGCCAAAAACACCTCTAAACCATGTTCTTGAGCACCACGTCTACCCGTCTTTTAAATACCTCCAGGGATGGTGATTCAACCACTTCTCCGGGCAGCCTGTTCCAATGCTTGATAACCCTTTCTGAGAAGAAATTTTTCCTAATATCCAATCTGAACCTCTCCTGGTGCAACTTGAGACCATTTCCTCATTTTCTATTGCTTGTTACTTGGGAGAAAAGACTGATCCCCACCTCTCTACAACCTCCTTTCAGGTAGATGTAGAGAGTGATAAGGTCTCCCTCAGCCTCCTTTTCTCCAGACTAAACAACCCCAGTTCCCTCAACCGTTCTATATAAGACTTGTTTTCCTGACCCCTCACCAGCCTTGTTGCCCTTCTCTGGACACGATCCAGCACATCAATGTCTTTCTTGCAGTGAGGTGCCCAAAACTGAACACAGTGTTTGAGATGGGGCCTTACCAGTGCCGAGTAAAAGCAGACAATCACTTCCCTAGTTCTGCTCACCACACTGTTCCTGATACAGGCCAGAATGCTGTTGGCCTTCTTGGCCACCTGGGCACACTGCTAGCTCACATTCAGCCGGCTGCCTACCAGTACCCCCAGGTCCTTTTCTGCCTGGCAGCTTTCCAACCACTCTTCCCAAGCCTGTAACACTGCATGGTGTTGTTGTGACCCAAGTGCAGGACCCAGGACTTCGCCTTGAACAACCTCATGCCATATGGCCCATTGATCCAGCCTGTCCAGATCCCTCTGTAGAGCCTTCCTGCACTCACGCAGATCAACATTCCCACCCAACTTGGTGTCATCTGCAAACTTACTGAGGATGCACTCAATCCTCTTGTCCAGACCATTGATAAAGATATTAAGCAGAACTGGCCCCAATATGGAGCCTTGGGGAACACCACTGGTGACCAGCCACCAGCTGGATGTAACTCCATTCATCACCACTCTTTGGGCCCGGACATCCAGCCAGTTCTTTACCCAGTGAAGCATACTCCCATCCGAGCCATGAGAAACCAATTTCTCCAGTACAATGTTGTTGGAAAGCAGAGGAGAAGAAATGCCAGCATAAGGCTAGATCTGAAAGAGCAGGAAGAAAGCCTGTGCTCGAGGGCAGCAGCATGGTCACCTTTCCCTGGCTGCTTTCCAGCCGGGCACCCCACAGCATGTGCTGGTGCCTGGCGTTGTCCCTCCCCAGCTGCAGGACTTTGCTTTCCCCCTTGTTGAACTTCTTGGGGCTCCTGCCTTGGCAGGGTACGACCCTGGGCTGATGCAGGGAGCAGCACCAAGTCGTGACTCCAAACAGAAGGAGGGATTTGGGCACCACTGTAGCGAGGCTGCACCGGGCAGCGCAGGTTGGTGGGAGAGCAGAGCCCTAGGACATGGGGCAGAGGGTGCAGTGAGGAGGAGGAGAGGCCATAGGTGATGAGCGATGGGTTACGGGCTGGCCCTGGAGAGCCCCTGGCTGGAAGCACCTGCCCTGGGACCAGCTGCAGAGATGCAGACCTGGAGCTGGGCAGCACTCGCTGTCTGGGGGAACAACGAAACAGTAGCTGGCACGTGTAGAAGGACCCCTCAGTGTTAACATCCCACCCCTCCCAGCAAAATGCAAAAAAGGGTGAGGATAGCAACGCCACCTGCACTGTTAGTAATACTGAGGCTTTTTCTGTAGTTTTCATTAATTTATTTTGACAATTGGATTTGGGGGGCAGGGAGCCCTTGAAGGCTGGTGCGTGCCCCAGCTGATGGCCCAGTCCTGGTCTGGCCATCCTCCGAGGCACCCTCCGCAGTCACTGGTCTGGTGCTGGCCTCTTCTTGGCTGGAGAGTCCTCGGAGCTGCTAGTTGTCCTCTTTGGGGGTCGCCGTGGGCGCCGAGAGGAATGTTCTCTGCCCTGGCTGGAAGTGGAGGGCCCAGGCACAGCCTCCCCTGGCTCCTCCTGGGGCTCTTCTTGCTCCACGGGGATGGCAGCAGGAGCAGAGGGGGCGCTGCCAGGACCCCCACCAGCGGCAGCAGATGAGGTGCCCGGGAGCTCATCTATGTTGGATCTTGCAGGGCTGCCAGAGGGGGCTGGGCCACGGGTGGGAGACCCTCCTTGGGAGGCAGTGGGACTGGAGACATCCACAGGGCTGCCCTCCCGCCCCCCAACAGCACGGGTGTCCTGCTGTCCCAGCAGCTGGCGGGCCTCTCTGTTGCGCTGTTGCACAGCAGCACGGGCACGCTGTTGCACGAATGTTGCTGTGCGGTTTTGGAGGGACACCCCCAGCATCCGGCCTGGCACCTCTGCATCCATCCTGTTGTTGGTCAGTGTGGACGTGAAGGTGTCCTCCATCGTGCCTGCCTCCAACACGCTGTTGCCAAGCAACTCCTCCAGCTCCTGATGGACCCAGGACTGCAGGATCTGGAGGAGGTTTCGGAAGTTCAGCCAGGTTGGGAGCTGGGGGCCATCCACACGATGCCTGGGCAGCCCTGCTGCAGCCCGCCGTTGGGGTGCTCCACGGTGACGGCGGTTGCGGGCAGCTGAGCGTCGGGGAGCTCCTCGTGCCTGGCGGACGCTGACTGATGGTCTCACGGATGGCGTGATGACATGCTCCATATAGTTATCGTCCGCTTGCACCGAGTGCAAGATGGAGACGATGCTCCCCTTGCAGAGGGGGCACTCAGGCTTTCTTTCAGCCCACCGCAGGATGCACGGGTAACAGAAGCGGTGGAGGCATGGCATGACAAAGCTGGGCTCCTCCCAGCTGCCCAGGCAGATAGGACAGCAGTCCTCCAGCTCTGTGGCCATGCTCTCCGTGTTCTGCGATGGGCTGGGGGCAGCTGGGGATATCGAGTAGCTCGCTCTCACTGGTGCTGCAGCAGCCGGTGTCGCAGAAAAGAAAGAGGTGTTACAGTCATTGTCTGGCTCAGGAAGGGTTGAAGAAATGCCCAGGTCCCTCAAGAAGGAAACCCTCCCAGCTCCCCAGGGTGAGGTTTCCCCTCCCAGCTCACCTCTGCTGCTGCGAGCGCTCCTCCTGGGTGCCCCGGCTGCCTGAACCTGGCACGGCCGGGGAAAATCTTCTGATGGCTCTGGGGTCGGGCACGGAGAGCTGCAACCAGCAACTCCCCGAACACACCACCAGCACCAAAGGCCTCTGTCACCACTCCAACCTTGCGAACTGCTCAGCTGGAGTGCTGGCACCAGCCGGCTGGGTGAGACTTGCGCCCGAATATAAGCAGCGAGGGATGCCAGGTCACAATCCATCGCTAAGTGACATCACAGTCTGTTGCTTGGAGAAGTCCCAGTCCATCCCTCACTGACAACAGAACCGATCGCTGGGGGAGTTGATCACATCAGAACCTATTGCTCAGGGATGACATCACAACGGGCCATCCTCACCCAGCCCCGGCAGCGCTGTGGCGCCAGCGCACATATCTGGGGCTACCACAATGCCACATCCCCCCATCTTTTGTCTTGTGCTTGGCATCAGTGTTTCACGCCAGTCACTGAGGCCTCAGTTGTGTCTTCCCAGGGCCCCATCAGATCGCTGTGGCCATGGCAGATGTCTCCAGGCACATGTGGCAAGAAGGTTGATGAGTCAACACCTTGTGCCTCCCTGGGAGGACAAAGTCCTGCAGGCTCTCCCCACACCCCAGTGCTGCTGGGCAGCCCTCTGGGCTCCCCTGCTTCCTCCCACAGGGGGTCAAAGGCAGCACCTGGCTCACTCTTGCAGGTTTTCTCCTTTCTTTCTCCCCTAGCCAGAAGGCACAAGGGTGGTCCCCTCTGCTGAGCACCCACCAGGCCTCACCTGGGGACTATGTCCTCTTTGGGATCCCGGAGAGAGGCTGACAAACCAGAGGGGCTCAGGGGAGGCAAGGAGAGTCTCTGGGGCTGGTTCAAGCCTGGCATAGAGAGCGTGTTGGGGCACCTCACAGCACACCCTGGTGCCTATGGGGAAGGCATCAAGGGGATGGGGACAGGCTTTTCCCAGCACTGCCTGGTGGGAGGGTGAGAGACAGTGGCATCTCCTGAAAGTAGAGAGGTTCATGCTGGAGATAAGGAAGAAAAAACAAAATCCCTGTGAGGATCATGAAGCACTGGAACAGGGTGCCCAGAGCGGTTGTGGGATCCCTGAGCCTGGAGGTCTTCAAGATGTGAATGGCCACAACCCAGAGCACAGTTGTCACAAGTCCGTGAAGGGGTGCTCATTGAGGTCCTTCAAGAGAAAGCACTGCCAGTGGGAAATACAGCAAAGGTTTCCAAAGGTGCAACAGCTTCCAGAAAGTTTTGACTTTCTGGTTTTGTTTGGTTCAGCAGCTTTCACAAATATTTGTTTAGGATAGGATGGGACAGGACAGAACAAGACAGAACAGAACAGAACAGAACAGAACAGAATAGTTCTAGTTGGAAGGGACCTACAACGATCATCCAGTCCAACTTCCTGATCACTCCACAGCTGACCAAAAGTTAGAGCCTGTTATGAAGGGCATTATCCAAATGACTCTCTAAGGCACTGACAGGCATGGGGCATCAACAGCCTCTCTTGGGAGTGTGTTCCAGTGTTTGACCACCCTCTTGGTAAAGAAATGGTTCCTGATATCTAGTATGAACCTCCCCTGATGCGGCTTTGAACCATTTCCATGCATTAAGTTGCTGGATCCCAGAGGAAAGAGATCAGCGCCTCCCTCTCCTGTTCCCCTCCTCAGGAAGCTGTAGAGAGCAACAAGGTCACCCCTCAGCCTTCTTCTCTCCAAACTAAGCAAGCTCAAATTCCTCATCCACTCATGCATATGGCATGCCTTCCAGCCCTTCCACCAGCTTTGTTGCCCTTCTGTGGATGCATTCAAGTACCGTAACATAATTTTTAAATTGTGGGGCCCAGAGCTGCACACAGTATGCAAGGTGAGGCTGCACCAAGGCTAAATACAGCACGGTGATCACCTCTTTTGACCACCTGGTTATACTGTGTTTGATGCACCCCAGGATGCAGTTTCCCCTCTTGGCTGCCAGGGCACACTGCTGATGCATACTGAACTTAGTGTCAACCAGCACTCCCAGATCACTTTCTGCAGGGCTGCTCTCCTGCCACTCATCTTCCAATTTATACTTGTGCCTGGCGCTCCTCTGCCCCAGGTGCAGAAGCCGTCATTTGATCTTGTTAAATTTCATGCCATTGATGATTGCCCAATGCTCCGATCTATTTAGATCCCTCTGCAAGGCCTTTTGTCCCTCAAGTCAACAGCACCTCCCAGTTTCATATCAGCAGCAAACTTACCAACTGCATTTGACTTCTGCCTCCAGATCTTTGATAAAAATTTTGAACAGAATTGGCCCTGGAATTGAACCCTGAGGAACAGTGCTGGTGACTGACCACCAGCCAGCTGTAGCCCCATTCACTACAACCCCTTGAAGCCTGCTGTTCAGCCAGTTCTTCACTCAGTGCACCACATATACCTCCCCAGGAACCACGTGCAATGTAATCTCAATCCCCAAAATAGAAAAAGTCTGTCTTTCCTCCAAAGTGAGAAGAGTCTTTCTCAGCAGCAAGCAGTATAAGCAAATATTGTTTCACATAGGAAGAAATCGTCTGTTCTTTCAACAGGAGGAGTGCGGACTGTGCACTTTCTTCTGTAATAGATTACAATTTATTACATAAAATCGTAGAATCATTTAGGTAGGAAAAGACCCTTAAGATCATCGAGTCCAACTGTAAAATGTTACATAAAAACATATTCTTAACTGTAAAATCTTCTAAATGATGCAGGAATCTGAAACTTTGAACAAACTCATGCTTGTGAGTGCACTCTGTTAACAAAGCTAAAACTGCAGCTGCTTTTTGACTCTCAGCTGCTGCGGTGATATTCCTCATTTCTTGTTGGTAGCTGCAATGTAGCATGTTCATACTGTGTTTGGTAGCTAATGTGGGAAGGACAACCTCAGTGGGCAATGAAGTTTAGCTGCATATTTTTTATTTCAGCATTAAATGGAGGAGAAGGGAGAAAAGCAAAAATGTATTACGGAATTGATAGTTCCAAGACTCAGGCACTCCAGCAAGAATGTGCAATGGGTGATCACTGTATTTTTAAATTCTCTGTCATTCAAACTGACAGATTTATCAGTATATACAGGATCATAGTTTTCAAGCATTAGGAACTAAATGCTGAAGTGCTAAACTTGGAGAATCATTTGATTTCCTAATTGAGTTTTCTACATGTTTTGATTCATGAAGAGTTTATTAATGTTAAACCCAATTAGATTAATTTACAAAGCTCTGATGCTGGTAAAATTGCTACTCACAGCCTCTCAAGCTAATAATGTTTGCATAGCATCATGTGTGTGGCATCTGAAAATAAATTATAACTGTGACTTTGGAATGTGAGCCATTTTTATTTGCCTGGGATACAGTGCAGTATCCACTATTATATTGGGGGAAGATTTAAATGAAAAAAGTGACATTCAGCCATTAATTGGTTATACGTTAAAAAAAAAGAGGAAGAGTTGAGTCTTTGGAAATGAGGTCTGATAAACATTCAGTAAGGGTTTTAAGTGTAAACGAAGAAAAGTAAGGGGAAATTATTATTTGGGATTACACAAGGGCTTGATGGATACCCAGGTGTCCCAGCAGTTTTGGGTGGTTCAGGGTGCTGTGCCCCAAGTCCTAACAAAGGGTAGCTGCAGAGCCAAAGGTTGTTAATTTCTACCCTCTTCCAGTGGCAGAAGTTGAGCATCTGTTTATTTTTAATTCTTGAGAACTCCAGAGGCTTTGATTGAAACTGGCAAAGAGTTTCCTGTGCAGAAAAAGCTAATTTTCCTAATTTGGAAAAAGTGAACAATCCTATTATGTGGAATTATGATGATATACCAGAATTATTTCATGAGTTCTGGATTCCTCAGCCATACCACCCAGACCTCAGTCACTGGAGCCAGCTGACAAACAGACAGCGCTAATAATAGACTGCTGTCTTCAGTACACACAAGCTCAGAAGAGGAGACACATACTCATCTATTGGGAGAAAGACATGGCAAGACACAAAAAGAAAAAAATAGATTTTGCTCCAGATTTTGGTGGACCTGGTGGTAGCCCCTGTATGTATCCCTGACCTGTCTCTTCCTTCCACTTCCATAGCCCCTGTCGTCCTGGGCCCTCAGCAAACCCCTCATACCATTGCCTCAATTAACCTTAGGTGCTAGCCCTGACAAGGATGCCAAGCAGTTTTATTTTGTCACACACGTCTGCAAAGCTTGCTGTAGATGGGGTATTTGGAGAATGTATCAGCTACGTTCTTGTAGGCTGGGCTGAGCACATGAAGATGGAAATGACGTAAAGGCTTGACAAATGTGGGTAGTGTTTCATGGGAACAGCAAAAACTATGTTCCAGCAAGTCTCAGGTGTCTGCTCAATAGCAAGAGAACACAATAGCATCACAACCAAATGGCTGCTCCTTTTCTTGGTAGTGGATTTGTTTTGGGTTCTAATTTTTTTTTTTTCTAAAGAGAAAAACGGTAATTTTCTCTGGCCTCATTTTTTGAAACACCTGAACCATTTATTTTGAAGTACAAAAAAAAAGTAGCTTTGAACTGTGGAAAATTTCAGCTCAAATAAGTTCTACAAAGTTAAGAGCAGTAATGAAAACAGCTTCTAACATTGGGAAGTATTCACAAACTGTAATTTTGTGCAACATTGCCTAGAATAAATAGTTCATATTGTATCCATAAAAAGTAACAGAAAAGCTAACAAGTATTCCATATTGTTGCTTAGATGTTTTTAAAGAAGTAATTTAGTTGATGCTGGGGTTTTCTGATAAATGGAATATGCTAATTTTTCCTTAAGACTGGAAAAATTACTGTGAAACTAACACTTCAGTATTAGATGGTTTTAAATAGTTGATGTTTCTGTAGTTTTAATGAAAATGTTCTGTGAAAGACTTTGAATATGAACACTTGCGTGTATGTATAATTATGTAACCAATTTATAGCTGATGCTATGATAATTTCTGGCTGTTTTACAAAGCTCTCTGCTATCAGATTTATAATCTCTGTGTTAGCTGAAATAGAAAAGCCACCTTTGATATGTCAAAAAAAAAAAGAAAGAAAAAAAAATTATACTAGTACAATTATTTTCATTTGTTCAGATACTTTCATAAGTGATCACATTTTTAATGTCATCATCAGTTAAAACACTTTTAATTCTCAAACAATTTTTAATTAATAATGGGTTTTAACCATTTTTTTACAAAAATGTCTTAACTGTTTAGCATCTACTAAAAAGCTAGGAAGCATCTTGCAGAAAACTTGTATTTCCTGTCATTCAAGAAAAAACCCAGAATGGAAAGCTCTACATGCTTCCATGGGATTTTGGTTTTTGTTTTAAATTATTCCTTTGCTTTTCTTCAAAGCCCCCTTCTCTTTGGATTTATATAACTGGCTCTTTTTGACCATGCTTTCTTAGTCTTCTTTTCTTTCAAGACTTTCTACCTCCTACCTGTCTTCCTGACATACGTATAATATTCCATCAATGGATTTCAATGAACTGAACAATAATAATAATTTGTAATCCAAAGGGAAATGGTGAGGGACCTGCTTCAGCACCTGGAGGTGCACAAATCTATGGGGCCAGATGGGATCCACCCAAGGGTACTGAAGGAGCTGGCGGAAGTGCTTACCAGGCCACTTTGCATAATTTATGAGCAGTACTGCTAACCGAGGAGGTCCCAGCTGACTGGAGGTTGGCAAATGTGACACCCATCCACAAGAAGGGCTGGAAGGAGGATCCGGGGAACTACAGGCCAGTCAGTCTGACCTCGGTGCCGGGGAAGGTGATGGAACAGATCATCCTCAGTGCCATTACACGGCACATGCAGGAGAACAAGGTGATCAGGCCCAGTCAGCATGGGTTTGTGAAAGGCAGGTCATGCCTGACAAATCTGATCTCCTTCTATGATAAGGTGACCCGCTTAGTGGATGAGGGAAAAGCTGTGGATGTTATCTACCTGGATTTTTGCAAAGCTTTTGACACCATCTCCCACAGTATTCTCCTGGAGAAACTGACTGCTCATGGCCTAGACAGGTGGACTCTTCGCTGGGTGAAAAACTGGCTGGATGGCTCTGCCCAGAGGGTGGTGGTAAATGCAGTTAAATCCAGCTGGTGTCCGGTCACAAGCGGTGTCCCCCAGGGCTCGGTGTTGGGGCCGGTTCTCTTTAATATCTTTATCAATGATCTGGATGAGGGGATCGAATGCACCCTCAGTAAGTTCGCAGATGACACTAAACTAGGCAGGCGTGTTGATCTGCTTGAGGGTAGGCTGGCCCTGCAGAGGGATCTGGACAGACTGGGCTGATGGGCTGAGGCCAATGGTATGAGGTTCAACAAGGCCAAGTGCCGGCTCCTGCACTTGGGTCACAACAACCCCATGCAGTGCTACAGACTTGGGGCGGTGTGGCTCAAAAGCTGCCAGGCAGAAAAGGACCTGGGGGTGTTGGTGGACAGCCGGCTGAGTATGAGCCAGCAGTGTGCCCAGGTGGCCAAGAAGGCCAACAGCATCCTGGCCTGTGTCAGGAACAGTTTGGTGAGCCGGACTAGGGAAGTGATCATCCCCCTGTACTTGGCACTGGTGAGGCCCCACCTCGAGTACTGTGTTCAGTTTTGGCCCCTCACTACAAGAAGGACATTGATGTGCTGGATCGTGTCCAGAGAAGGGCTACAAAGCTGGTGAGGGGTCTGGAGGACAAATCTTACGAGGAACGACTGAGGGAACTGGGGTTGTTTAGCCTGGAGAAGAGGAGGCTGAGGGGAGACCTTATCACCCTCTACAACTACCTGAAAGGAGGTTGTAGAGAGGTGGGGGCTGACCTCTTCTCCCGGGTGACAAGTGAAAGGACAAGAGGAAATGGGTTTAAGTTATGTCAGGGGAGGTTTAGACTTGATATTAAGAAACATTTTTTCACTGAAAGGGTTATCAAACATTGGAATAGGCTGCCCAGGGAGATGGTGGATTCACCATCTCTGGAGGTGTTTAAAAAAGGGTAGATATGGTACTTAGGGACATGGTTTAGAAGTGGGTTTCGTCAGGGTAGGTTAATGGTTGGACTTGATGATCTTAAAGGTCCCTTCCAACCTCAGTGATTCTATGATTCTATGATTCTATATAAAATCTGTATTTGTGCATAAAATCTGCCTGTGTAGGTGAATCACAATGCATGAATATCTTCCTGAAAACTTTAAGGATTTTTTTTTTTTTTAGAATTTATTATATCATGCTTATTCCTGGTGACTCTTATGGAGTTGAGTGACGGTTGTGCTAGGTAAGGTCAGAGTAGCCTGGTGGGAGGTGGACTGCCCTTCTCTCACCCACTCTCAGGCGTGAGAAGGGGCTCCTATCCCCGGAACAGCCTCCTTGGTGAGCCCCGATATCCCTCCCTCCCTCCCTCCCTCCTGTGGCATTACAGCCATCAGAGCTGCCCTTGGTCCTTATTTCTCCCCCCACGGCTTTCCCATGCCCCCGGGCAGCCGCATGGCCTCTTAGCTCTGTCCTCTCAGTCACATCCCTCCTTCAGCAGAGCACAGCAGCCCAGGTGGAGCCTTCCGCTGACTCCAAGGCACTGGCAGCCTCATTCATGAAGCCCTGCCCGGGATGTCCCCTACCAGTTTTATTGCTACCTGGATATGGCAGCAACCATAATCACATTTTCAGCTGGTGAACTCTTCCAAGACCTTTTTGGAGCTGACCTGTGTGTACTTACTCAGGGTGGCATGGCAGTAGGAGGAAGGATAAAAGCGAAGAAGAATTTTGCTGTCCTCTGGCAGTGGGGGGAATAGGGAACTGCTTGTTAGAGGCTTTTCAGCGGGCTCGTTGGCCCTGCTGTTTTTGCTTGGGGATGTCAGAGGGAGACAATTTATTAGACACTCATAACACACTGAGAGGGATAACTTTCCTTAAAAAAAAGGGTGGGGAGGGATACTCATAATGATTTTTTTGGTCAGCGAGAAGCTCGAATGTTACATGACCGGGTGTGTGTTCCCATATGTTGATATTAGTTTTCTGAAGGTTTTTTTCGCAGTTCTTCCATAACCCTGGTTGTAACAGAGACGTTTCTGTTAAAAGTATCTGACACTCAGAAAAACAGACCTGCAGCCTTCCTTGGATTGCCAGCTGACTTACCTGATTTCAAGGTTTCATCCCAACATTCTGACACTTATGAAAGCAGAGGGAGAATTTACAAAAAAGTCATTTGAGTAAACTGAGAGAGAGAGGTTGTAGGTAGAAGTAATACCAGATCATCTGTTTGAAGTTACATGCGGTAATCAGAGGATTATGGCTGGTTATACCTCCAGGGACAATCCTCTGTTCCTTGCAGAAATTCAGGATGTGTCCGTGTTTAGCTTTGCTTCTTTGACTGTTTTACCCAGGTTACTGTAGTAAGAGCCATCCTGCCACCCCTGTCTGTACTTCTGTATGTGATTACTGTACTTGGGAACAGCAACAGCTTTTGGTACACTGAAACCTTTTCCAAATATGTAAAGCAATAACAAATATGTGAATGCCTGTCATACCATGAAACCACAGCAGCATGTAGTGTTATCTAATGCGCATCCTGCCACAGTTCTGTAAGTTTGGTTCTTTCCTCCATCTTTGCTGATGAGGGTTGTGTATTTCTCTTGTTGTAGGAGTGGTGGGGGATGATTCTGTGAAAGAAAGGAGGGCTATACCATTTTCTGTTGATTTCATCCATTTAAATAATTGAATGTGGAATCTTTTAGCAAGGACACAGCTCAGCTAGGAGAGCTGACACCCACGTAAGGCAATGCTTAGTGGGAAGAAGTGGTTTATGATTCAATTATATGCTTAAACCCTATTGATGTCATTCCTCTGTTTTGTGTTTAAATGCTTTTTAAATACCTTGCATTAAAAGCATCCTCCTTTCATGGTAACATCAGAATATACGTTTAAAACATTTGGACTATGTTTTAAAGACAGACTTTGGAGCCTGAGTTTTGTGTTAAAATACTGATTTTATAATCCGTTGTAGAAATAATTGGAACAGGCTAAAAATAAGGTTGTTGTTTACAAGTTGCGGTTTGACAAACAACTTACTTTTCTCTAGTTTTTCACAAACACTAAGTCCATTTGCAGCTGTGTTTTTACTAGCAACATTTCAATGAATTGCTTTATCTATTACCTGGCTTAAAATGGTATCTCAAATCCTATGATTAACAAATTTGTCGTGTAGTAGAATCAGTAGAATAAAGGTCAACTGTTACTTTTTGCATTGAATCTTGAGTTTCAGTTCACAGTATACTTTTTAAGAACTAGCAGATAAACATTCAAATCAAATGAAGCACAGTTGCTCTGTTCAGTGAAAGTGACTACAAGTACATTTTGATAGGGATTCCCTTATTAGGTACTTTTCAGATAAAAAGCATAAAAATAAATGCTATTTGTTAATATTTATCTCAATTGTAAGCTAGACATAAGGGAATCTTGCTTTTCGGGTCTGTTGTTACACTCAGTGAGCATCTGGTAGCAAAATTAATGGGCCATATCCCTGATGAGTGTAAATTGTCATAGGTCCATTGACTTCAACTGAGCTATGACTATTCATACAAATTCTCCTGCCTGTTAGTTTTTGACTTCTTAACACTAGACTCTCCTTCTTTTCTGATACTATTTATTACATTGCTTTAGTGTATAGGAAAAATTTTTACATCCATCTTCTGTTTTATTGAAGTCTCTCTTTGAGGTGTTAACTACTTCAATGGGTAATTTCTGATATCCCAGGAGCGCTGATCTTTAGACGTGGGTGAAGACATGCAAACAAATGATTTTATGTGCCAGAAAGGTGCATTATTTGCAGATAAACCTTTGGTCAGAGAGTGAAACTGTTTGTTTAGAGCATGGAAACAGATAGGGCAGGAAGTCTGCACCCTTCTCCCGTGATTTGGGCACAGGGTGCCTCCATCCAGGCAGTTCCATTGATGCAGCAGTGAAGTGTCCCTGCCATCCTTTTTCTTCTTGGCTTCTGCAGGCAGGACACAGATGTGCACGTATGAGGTTTTTGGTTTTCTTTGTAGTTTGTGGGTTGGGTTTTATCTGAGGTTTTCCTGTACGCCTGGGTTTTGGAAACTTCACTAAAATCTCCAACTTATTTGTGCATGTTACTGAATGCCCTGTATGGGCAGAAGTTATGGCAATGTCGGGAGCACTTGGCATTAGCCCAACCCTTCTCAATGGCTGAATAGTAATAGTTCAGGCAATACTGGTTTTGAAAAATACTGTTATTTTCCTCTATCAAACATTAATAACCCGATCCTGTTGCCTTGAATGTCAGTAGTAAAACTTCCATTGATCTCCTGGGCACAATATGAGAAGGAGCAATTTTATAGTCTATTGTAACTATTACTTTAGAAGACAACACTCTTTACAAATTTTAATTAATGCTGAAACAAGAAACTGAGTGTTTTATTTTATATTTTCCCTGAAAGGTAAATAAACAAACCTGACAGGAAAGTACCATGTATTTTTCTATAGTAACATTAATACAAATTCATTACATTTTTGACAGGAGGTAGATTTTATAGATGTGATACAGCATATGACAAGGGTAGTATGTTTGTCTTCTCTCAGATATTTTCTGTGGGAGAGAATGAATATTTGGAGACATGAACTCATTTTAGCCATCGAAAAGTGATCCCCTTGTGAGTTGAGTTCACCCTCTGGCACTATGATATGATAGACGTCAAGAGTATGGGTAACAAATTACAAGGGCTGTAGTGCCAGATTATAAGAGTTCCTAATTTTCAGATGCAGTATAAACAAACCATAAATATATACATATATTAAAACAGAAATCCCTGATTTTCTGCTGCAGCCCTTTATAATGCCCTTCCCATAAATCAGAGTGATTTGCTTCTCTTTGATTAAACATAAACCCTTTATTCCTTTAGTTCTTTGTATTGCAGGTCATTTAACTTGTGTGCTTTATGTTTATGAAGTAGCCACACACCAGGCTGAGTAAACTCATAATCTGAAATATGATGCCTGTCCTTTTCTCCCTGATCTTACTGTCAATTACAGTCATCTGCTTTACACAGCTTCTGCCATCAGTTTTCAAGCTGTAGCTATCAAAAACTCTGAGACTTTCCCACAAGATGAATGACCGTATACCAAATGTTGCATTTGTCTGACCATAGCAAATAGGATGTTATAAATCATTTGTCCTTTCCATCGTCTGTCACTAACTGTTTTTCTGTGCTTTTTTCCTTGCTTTGCCACTCTACTTGTAACAGAATGTGAGGAGAAGTACTAGTACCCTCTCTTAGTATTTAACAGTTTTTAATTAAAAGCCGTTTAATCCATGGGCAATTATGAAAGAGTATCAAAACTTCAAGTTTGTTTCTTGTTGTGGAAATTTATAAAATTTATAGGAAATTTTAACTGCTCTTAATCTGCGTATGGGAAACTGCTGTAACACAATTTCTACCATCTTTTTAAAAACTAACCTCTGGAATATCCTGTTATATTCTATGAATTGGCTTAGAATTGTTTATTTTGGTAAAGAGTAAACTGAGGATGTATCCCTCCAAATAGCTTCTAAATTTATTATTTGAATGTATTAAAATAAAGTGTTCTCAAATTATAATTTTAAATAACATTTTTGTTCATTTTATTACAAGGGTAGGTTGGTAGGTTATTATGAAATTAGTTGGGTTTTTTTACGTATTCAATCAAAAAAGTTTTTCTGAGTTTTCTGGAGGATTTCTGAGTTTCTTTTTATGGCTGACGCACAGTGTTGCATCTCTTCTATTTTCAGGAAAATAGATTTAACGTAAGTTAAAAAATTTCTATTTTCTTTGTAGATTAAGCTTGTGGGATGTAATCAGAAAAAAAGATATCTTACTAGCAAATACATATCTAGTACCACTCAACTATGCTTTCAGAATTCCCTTCATGAACCCTTGCTAAAGATTGTTATGCCTTCATGCGTTTTCTCTGTTTTCAGGGAAACCACTAGATCTGCACTCACTGTGTTTTCAGGGGCACCAAATACATACTGAAAGCTCTCATCAGACTTATGTACTTCACAAGGTGATGTTAGTACTGAACAGAGTTTCCATGGTTGCCTTTTATTTACTGGAACTTTTTTGTTTCCTATGCCCTCTGGACTGTTCAGCTGTGACAGTTGTATACAATAGATTGTGTTACATGGCTATCATATAGTGTATTGTGCCCAAATGTATTCTTTCAGCATTTCAGATTTTCCGTTAAGAAAAGCCTCTTTGTTTCCTAGGTATTTTCTTTTGTAGGCTTTTGTTCAGTGCTCTTTCTGTGTCACATGTGAAATTAAAGTAATGCTTAATGCGAGGGCGGGGGTGGCGATGTTCAGTATGTTTTTGCAGCACATGCAGTACACCTAGAAATCTCTCCATATGCTTCTAGAGGAGATATCTACCTTATGGAAGTCTTGCATGACCTCCATCTAGAGATATTCCTATTCATGCATGCTGGGTTTTATTGGTATTCAGAGGCACCTGATTCTTCCAGTGCTTCCTTTATTAGGCACCCAGATGTACATGGAAGTTATGGTTTCTGTCAGTGGGAGGAGATTCATCTGGCACTGTACCACTGAACCTGCATCTTTCTTCTACATTGCTTGTTTGGTTAATTATCCATTTCATAGAGACTTCTGCCCACAAACCTGCAGGCAGACTGTGTTTAATCAGGTGGTGCAGTGCGATAAGGAACTTGTAAATGTCTTATCACTGCTTGGTTCTTCAGGATGTTTCCAGACCTCGTAAGTGTGGTCAATCTTAGAAACAGCCCATGTTGAATACAAAAGAAGTGTCAGTGTTTTGGTTTTATTTGTGCGTGCCCAAAATAAAAGGTTCTCCTGCTTTAGCTTTATATTAGAAAGGCTAGTTCCTAACTTTATTATTCTGGCAGAAGATCACCTTATGGGCCTGGAAAACTTAATGGCGTTTATCCTAAAAAAATGGAAGTTGTGGTTTTAGGAGTAGAGGGTCTGTTTAGTCAGATTCTTTATGATTTTACTTTTAAACCCAAACTCTGGTCAAATATGTCACAAGTAGTTGGGAGGAGAGTTCTGTCAGTAGGAGAATATACATTATGTGCACTGCAATTGGGTGCTGAGAAAATTCATGTTCCAGGGCACTGCCCTCAAGCAAAGGTGAAAACAGAAGGTCAACACATAGAATATTCCCAACTCTGTTTTGTAAAAAAAAAGGTTACGTAAAAATGGAAGAAAATGACTAGTGAGAAAAGGTAATGCCATCTTGAAACATTCAGAAAGAAACAATAAAGAAGAAAGGTAGAAAAGTACCAATGCCAATTAGCTTGTAAGATTTCTGCAAGCAGAACAAATTGAACTCTTCTGGATTATTCTTGTGGAGCTAGACTTCTGCTTTTGCCAGGGTTCTTGATCATAGCAGACTTTACAGCTCAAGCAGGAAGAAATGAAGAGTCAGTATTTCTGCCTATTTTCAGCAGCTTTTAACTCTTGCTCTGATCAGCAACTGAATTGTTGGCATATGGTTTGAAGCATGAATCAAAGCCCCACGTGGTTCCAAAGACTCCTGTTTGAACTGAGCATGACGCCGCTCCTGTGCTGTTTTACCAGATTTCCCCCAGCTTGCTTTTTGCTGCGGATGTTTTATCATGTGCTGAGTGTAGATGCAAGCCACGGGAAGCAGTAATCTGTAAGGAGACTAAATGCTGCTACTTCTGCAGCTTTGTTGAAATCAACTATTTTCCTGAGAAGTCTAATGTAATTTTGTCCCCTTGATCACTAGTACTAGTCAAACTGTATTCACTGATTTGCCTGACCTGACAAAGATGCATGTAGAATAACAGCCCAGCTTCTGTCATAGTATCTGACATCAGGTTACTGTTTAATTTTGCTTGCATCCATGGTAATGGTCGTATCCAGTTTAGTTTAATCAGCAGTTGACTATAACATGGGGAGGGAAGCATAAGTGTGTATATATAGTCTAAACTGTATTTAGAAGCTCTTGACATAAATAAATAAACTGAGATAAGTAAGAGATCACACTGCTTTTGTCACCAAACCCATGCTGTTTGGAGTGCTACTTTTTACAGAGGGGTTGGGGTTTTTTTTGTGCTGGCAAAGTAGCCCTGCACTGACAGTTGAAGTGTGAGGTACAGTTTCGGTTTAGATACATTGCAGACTTTGTTCTGCAGGGTAGTGGTATGAATTTACTTTTGAGAAGGAGGTCAAATAGGGGTTTCATATTCATTCAGCTCCTTATGGGAATTGCTAACTTCCTAGTGAGGTGGTCAAGGATCATAAAACAGGCACAGACAAAAAGCTTTGATATTCTTTGTCCCTTCAGGCATGATGCAATTGTTGCAAAATTAAAGGTTTTGTTATGAGAGTTAAAGAGTTTCACTGCAGAAATTAATTGATCTTGAAAGACTCCTCCTTTACCTCATCCACTATAATCAAAAACTTATATATCTTTGTGGAAGCAGAACGTGTTTCAGAGTTTGTAGACAAAATGTTGCTTTATGAATATTTAACAATCATACTGTGATGGGAAATAAGGGCCAGATCTGGACAACAACTGCATGAGACACTTCATATCACCATGGTTTCTCTAGCAGCTGTGTGATGGATCAGATCCTGTTAAGTCATTGTCTGTCTGGGAGGAAAGGGAGAGATGCTGCTTGAGTAGTGGTCAATGGTTCCGGCTTGTGGTTACAGTGTATGGACAGTCCTGTCCAACCTTCCACTGCCAGACTTTATACTATAAAAAACAGTGGTAACATTTCCCTGAAGAAATGACAGAGACACGCAGCAGAGAAAAAATGAAAAGAGGTTCCTAAGACAGAATAAGATATCGGAAATAATGGGCTGCCCTTGGCACTGTGTAGGTGTTGGGTGATGTGCTCCTCATGGCTAGCTGTTGTCAGGCAGCAGGTTTTCATGCTGATTTGGCCCAGCTGAAGTTATGTGGTTTTATGCATGTTCACCAACAGTTTTGTCCTGCTCACGTGGCATGCAAAGGAAGGGTGAAGCTAAGAGAGGTGGAAACATGGGTGACCAAAACAGGTATTGATATCCAAAAATAATAAAGTACAAAGTGCAGAAGAGTATTGAAATAATAGTTCAAAAACCACTGGTATGGGAGAGGTACCTCAGACTTTTGAACTGACTGTTTAATTACAAAAGCTAATTAAGCTTTTGGGTGTCCTAGGCTTACTCTAGAGTAATGGTTTTCTAGATGTTTTATGCCTGTTTTGGTCCATCATACAGTGAATGACATGATGTGAATGCATCAGGCTAGTGAATCCTAGCACAGAGGCTGTACCGTGCTAGAGGAAACACACGGCACACCAGATACTAACTCCGAGAGCGCTCTCATTCTGAAGCCCCGATTCAGTGCTCAGACAGTCACGATCTACAGATCATCTCTGTATTATATACTGGGGCTTCAGGGATGATGTGTTGAATCACTGAGCCTTTAGGCTGGTGCTTTTATGCCAAAATATTTGTGTTGATGTAAGGGAGTAAAATTTGGTCCCAAACCTCACTGAATTGAAAAAAGTATTCAAATACATGTTGGAAGAGGAATTTGGCATTGACTCTGACTAGAGAGACAAAGGAAAGAGGTTAAAACCTTGGTTAGATTTTATTCTATTTACCTAATTCAGAGTTCAAAATTATACCATGTTTTAATTAAATCTTGTCAAGGTCTCCTCTGCTGTTCACTACAGGAAATGAAGAAAGGGAGAGAGAGGTGGGAGAAGAGAACCAATTGTTTGCCTAATTGTGTTGGGTGCAGCTAGATGCCAAAAATGCATGGGGACATGTAACAAGATCTATGTTGCTGTCTCAGTCTAACAGGTTTTTAATAGATTCATCTGTCAAATCCCATTGCTATTAGCATATGATTTTAAAATTCATCTTGGGTTTTGGTTTACTTCTTTCTCTAATGAGCTATTTACAGGGTGCCTCATTTATACTTCTAAGGTAGCGTAGAGAAAATTAGAGAAGAAAGCTGCACCTGGGGAATGGAACAATTTCAGATCTACAGTCATTTGGGGTTTTCTCCTTTTGTAAGAATATATTTTGTAAAAAATCATTGAGGACAGCTAGACTTCTGCATATAAAATCTTAACCTGTCTTTTGCAGAGAAGATTACCATGAAGACGGGTTCTGTCAGCCATACAGGGGAATTGCATGTGCACGAATCATTGGAAACAGGACCATTTATGTGGACTCCCTCCAGATGCAAGGGGAAATTGAAAACCGAATTACTGGTAAGCTTATACATCTCTGTAGCTGGGCAAAAAGCATTCATGAAAGTATCCAATTCAGGTATAAATAATGCTATCATCTTTTTCAGTTTTATTGGTCAATGACTAAGACATCCTTATATTAAGGTTTAGAGGAGGTGAGCTGGTTTCCCACTTGTGCAGTTAGCAAAATTTGGAGCAAGGAAGGTGAATATCTGCTGCCATGTGTAGCAGCTTTTTCCATGCCCTTAGTAAAATGTCAGAATGCTGACTTTTTAATGGCTTGTAGTTTATATACATTTATATATATACACATTCATATATATAAAAATGGAGCTTTTTGCATGATGAATTCAAATAGAGGATTTAAAAAAAAATCAGTTTGTGATGTAATAAAAAATTACTCGTTTTTGATCTTCTTGAAAAATGTATGTTGGCTTTTCCATTGGGTTTTCTCCCCTATTGCATAATCCCGGCAGAGTTTGGATTTCGCATTGGAAAAAAATATAATATAAACCAAGAGTCAATCTTCCTGTGCTCTGCCCCTGCTGATGCTGTACATCAACACAGGTTTTCTTCACTGGACCTCTGTTAGCTGACATTGGCAGCTGTGACTCTGATGTACACCAGGAGAGCAAGAAAACGAATCCATGAAATAAACTGTTTATCATAATATATGACCAATTAACTCAGTCCAGCAGGAGTGTATTTGTGTCTGGCCAGATATGGCTAACTAACTGAATCTGCAATTTTAATATAACTAGCTGCCAAAAAAAGTTTGACTTCACTTGTCAGCTCCTTAAAGGTGCATTGTCAAGCCAGAAATCCAGATCAGGTTTTTTTGTGTTCTTGAGATGGTGTTCAAATTCTGGGACTGGTAAAACCCAGGTGCTGACCTTTCCTTGTGCTGTTACGACTCATTCCCCTACCTCCTTTCTCTTGTACTCTGTTGTAATTCCAGTCTCTTTTACCATTATGTCATTAATTAATACATACTATTGATACCATTTTTTTCTAGAACATAATCTCTATCCTGTTTGAATGTTCTTCAGTAATATGGAAATGCTCAGCTATCTCAAATGATTAAATTTGTAACTCCATAAATCAGGTTCATAATGTCCTTTTCAAAAATAAAACAACCAAAAACCTGTGATATATTCCAGAAAATGTTTATTGATAAATTACACTTGTTTCTTGAATATACAACATGGACATTCATGGCCTGGCTGCTGGATCCCTAATACCACTGATTATCAGTTAAATTTTTGAGGTTGGGGCTGTTACTCTCTGTCCTGGAGTTGAAGAGAATTTCTGATGGAACTCTTTCAGGAAAATTCAGTGAACCACCAAGTAGAGCTGCCCAGTGCCTAGCTAGGCGGTAATGATAATCTGTTAATAATATGGCATTTTCAAATGATATACATCTGAAGGACATACCAAATGCCTTACGCAAAATAACTTTGAAGATTTCACAGCATGCTTGGTTCTTACGAGTCTTCTTATATGTAAAATAAGTACTGCAAGACTGGGTGTTCTCTGTCCGAATGACAGGGTATTTTTGAAATTGCGGTAACAAATTAGATAAAAAAAAAAAAATCTGCTATGTAACTGCTGCTGAGATTTTGCTTATACTTCATAAGCGGTTTTTGGTGGAAGGTCCCAGGTTCCCAGAGCCGTGGGGTGTTCAGGGGAGGCTGTGTGTGGGAAATGGTGACACCTACTGCTCGACACCGAGATCATTTAACAACGTTACAGGCAACATCTATGGGGAATTTTCACTCTGGATTTTCATTTCCCTGCCGTGCTGATGAAATTCGTTTTGTCTCTACGGCCCCTGGTGCTGTTTGGTACTGGCCACGTGGTTAGGTGAGAATTGCAGCCTTCTATTTAAAAAAAAAAAAAAGGACATTTCTGGAGAAAAACTTGAGACATGACTTGAAAGACTGGTCAGTGCACAGACCTGAGCCCTGACCTCTGCATATGTGTAGCTAGCAATGTCTTTGTTGTGCTGTTTAATATCTGTTTAATAACTAAAAAAAAGTAAACCCCTTAGACGCTACCACACAGTCCTTACGGCTTTTGCACCTCTCATCAAAATAAGGACATGATTGTGAATTGTGCACTTTTCACTCATGCTGATCTAGATTCTGTAATGTCTTAACAAAAATTAGAGCAATGTTTCAAATAGCCAACAGTGACTGCTTCATGCCTCCAGGTTTATTTTTTCACCGTTAGTCTTCTGGACAAGCACATGTCACAGCTGTCATTTGAGGCCTGATATCATGTTTGCGTTCAGTGTTCCCTACATGACTGATAAACAGTTATATTCCTGTGTTAATATTCCTGTGTTAAAATAAGCAAAGGTGTAAACAGTACAAAAGGCTGGAGTTGGGGCTGCTTGCTGCATGTGTCGTGTTTAGGAAGATACAGGAGACTCTCTGATAGCAGGTGGCTGCAGGAAGTAGATGGTTGAAAGGAGAGCGCTGGACAAGAGGGAAAGAACAGGTTTATAGATTGTAAATAGACTGCTGAATGACTTGAACTGCTCATTTCCTCTCTTTTAACAGTGTCTGTTGGTGGAACGTGTCGTCTAGTAAGCCTCATTCACAAATGATGCTTTCCAGCATGGGAATGAACATTTTTACGTTTAGAAGTTGGTTCATCCCCAGATACATGCTGCACTGTATATTTGTCTTTTCTTTGCAATGTGCAAGAAAACTCTCAGCTAAATGTTAGTGTGTAGAAGCTGAGAGCTGAAGGGAAGGATTATGTTCCTAATCCATTATGACTTTCATCTTAATGTTTTAAGTATGTTGAGATTGATTGCAGTTATTTTTCCAAAAACTGCTGCCTGTTAGGATTCTTATGTCTATTAATAGCAATATCTCCGCAAACACCAATGGTACACTTCTTTTGCTTGCCAAGACTTGAAAAACACTTGCCTTGTTTATTGATCAAAGTGTCTACAGGAGGAAGAACTTAGGTGATCCTCCTTCAGATTTTACCTAATTAGGAACTTTGGAAATACATGTCAGCATCCTGGCAGGTGTATCTTGTCTTTGCTCTTTATCCTTTCAAGTTAAAACTAGACAAGTGCCAACAGCTTGCTCAATGTTAGTCACTTGGGTAACTTCCTAAGAACTGAGGTTGTACAAGCTCTGTGCAGACGTCCGAGGGACACTGGGATGCTGGGTTTGCTTTCTGCATTTGTCAGTTCTCCTTCACAGCAGAAATGACTTCATTTCCCTGCTGCTCAGTAGGCTTTCAGGAAAAGATGAAAGTTATAAAAGGCAAATGACATGAAAATTATGTTGTTTCTCACACTTTTTGTGAGTTAATACTTAAGCAATACTTTTGTTCCTTTCCAGCTGCATTTACCATGATTGGCACTTCCACGCATTTGTCCGATCAATGCTCACAGTTCGCTATACCATCTTTCTGCCACTTTGTGTTTCCCCTGTGTGACGAGCGCTCTCGGACCCCTAAGCCACGGGAGCTGTGCCGTGATGAATGTGAAGTTCTGGAGAACGATCTCTGTAGGCAGGAGTACAACATCGCCAGGTCAAACCCCCTCATCTTGATGCAGCTACAGTTGCCTAAGTGTGAGGATCTCCCACGACCTGACACCTTGGAAGCTGCCAACTGCATAAGGATCGGGATCCCTGTGGAGAGACTCAGCCGATGTAAGTCTGGGTGTTTCGTGACTGGGAAAAAGTAGTGTTTGTTGCTTCCTCAGGTTGGGTCTGAGAGACAATATTTTATCAGTCATTCTTTTTTGTAAAGAAAGTACTACTATAATGGATGCTACTACTTTTTAGCATGTTAATACTGTTACTATGTTAATACTGACCATAATCTTGCACTGTTGCAAGGTACAGTTAGGATGGCAAGGAAGTTTAAAGGATGCTGCTTAGTACTGAAAAGGTTATATCAACCACTGTGGGCTATAAAACTGTACACACAACTGATTTGACTCAGATTTGCAAGGTGCAACAATGTGTTGCAGGCTTCCCTTCCCTCATGCCTGCCCCCACCTCTGGCTCAGTCCTTGCCTTTCTGGATGAGTCACCCCATACAGCTGTTTGTGAGTTCTGTTTACCTATCAATAAACCTCAAACAGGCTGTGGAAGCTTTACTGGAAAAATCTGTTAAGAAATTAAACATTTAATGTTTATTCTTTCTATATGGAACTCCACTCCTGTAAATCGAGCATGGAATGTAATTGTCTTTCTTCACCCATACAGGATGGGTGAAAACACTGATCTTGCTTCTGTGAATTTATATTTTCATCCAGGAGTAGAAGGGCTGTTCTGTTGTCAGTAATTATGTGCTGACAATTTTTCTGCCTGCTGTTTCCTAGCAATTAATCACCACCCCCTACAATGAATATTACAAGAAAGCTCCAAGAGACTAAAGATGTTTAAATTTTAAAGTGTGAGAAGATTATTCTGAATATCCATTGTCTGAACCCACAGTTAGGGTTCATGGCACAATGGTGAGCATGGAAGACTAGCTGTGTGCTGGTGAGGCAATAATCTAGTGTAGCTGAGAAGGAGAAATAACTGAGAAAATTATGACAGAAACAAATCAGCCAGGGAAGAGGTATCAAGAACAAAGGAATGAGAATAAAACCAACAAAAAGTCTGGCAAAAGTCATCCGTGTTCCTCAGAGCCAGTGATGCTCACTCTGGTGGAACAGCTGTGGCTTGAGTACCTGGGGGTTTGGAGGAAGGGGGAGAGAGCAAGATTCCTGAGAACCGGGGCAGGGAATTCAGGAAAATGGAGAAGGTAATGTTGCAAACATACAGAAAAATGTATGATTCGGTTCAGGTCATACATATGGGAGACAAGCACTCAAAATTATGAAGAAAGGACAGCAGCAGAACAGAGAAAGAATAGTTTACCATATATGAAAGTGATGTATCTAAAGAGAAGAAAAGCCTGAATCCCTTCTTTCTAAAGAAGAAAAGAAGAGAAAATTGGCATGAGGCATTAGAAAATGCAGCACTAATTTCTCTAGGAAGTGAGCAGTGTGAGTAAGACAGGAAGATTATGAGAAATAAAAGTTTACACTGTTGGCATCTGAAGACATTTGCTGAAATGAAACTAATATCTCTAATTTAGTTTAACTTATCTTGTCCTATATCTAAAGGTCCATACTTGCTCCTTAGTACCATCTTGCATTCAGAGTTACCAAATATTGATAACAGCTGAGAAACTCCAGGGCAGAATCCAGAAATAACTGGGTGTAAGAGTACAGATACTCGCAGAACTGATATTTCAAAACCCACAGCTTTCATTTAAATCCTGAGGTACCTAAATTTAAGCACTTTTTGCATACATGGTTTATGCATTTCGACCCTTTTGGTCTTATTTGCCCTCGATTGTTTTGTTATTTGCAACATTTTGTCAAACCCTATGTTGCAGATCATCAGTGCTACAACGGTTCTGGAGCAGACTACAGAGGGATGGTCAGCGTTACCAAGTCTGGCCACACTTGCCAACTCTGGGATTCCCAGAGTCCCCACAGCCACGATCTGACCAGCACACAGTTCCCAGAACTAGGTGGAGGGCATGCATATTGCCGAAATCCTGGAGGTCAGATGGATGGGCCCTGGTGTTTTACAAAGAATAAAAACGTACGCATGGAACTGTGTGACATACCTTCTTGTAGTATGTATTCTCTTTCTTTTTTCCCCTACTACTGTCCTGATTCTTGTGCAATTTTGAATGTTCCCTATTTTTACAAGTACAATTCACTTAAGAGAGTTATGCTTTCAAATGGTTCACTTGCTGTAATGTAGCACCCTTGTTTTGTGTTGTAGACATTTAGTATTTTCTGGAGATCAGAGCTTGTGACTGAGATATTGTGAGACTTCTTTATTACAGATTGGATGCTTAAGCTGAGATAATAATTAACGATACTGCTGCAGTTTGTGTTCTAACTTGTCAAATGCCAGACTTGACATACTTATCACCTGTATGTGTTTGGTTTGCTCACACTACTCAATGGTATATTGGTTTTGCTCTTTATGGTGCCTTGCAGGCAGCAAGGATTTTCAGATCCTGTAGAGGGAGATAGAGCACCGTGCTTGATTGGAAGAAAACCATGTGAAGTGCAGAAGCAGAGATGTCATTAAAAAAAAGATCTTATCGGAAAAGTCCTACACTATCTGCTAGTGGCTCAGTACTGCACAACTGATAGCAAAAATCCGAAGCACAGCTCTCACAGCTTAATGCTGTCCCACTCACTTCCCTGTGTTGGTACAGCCTTCACTCTAGAGCTGTTACAGTGATAACAGTCTTTGGGCACGACAAAGCAACTTAATACTGTGCTTCATTAGGAAGAAATGCATGCTTCTTGCAGCAACAGATGTGTCATAGAAGTCATAAAAGTGGTTTTGTTATAGATTGCCTGGATATTTAACAGCGCTCAAAACTGATATGAAATTTCTTAGTTACTTCACTTTTTTACAGTAATGTGATTTGACATTTATAATAAATTTCTACGTTGCATGTAACAAGGTGTAAAGATAACACTGGGATGTGGTTGTGGTGAAAGCAGTAGCCACAAATAGCAAAACCACGGACTGCAGAAAACTTCCCGGCCAGTTCCAATGAACATTTTGGACATCACTATGCTTTCCTAGAGTCTCTAAGTATCAAGAAAACAGCATTTTTGGAAGGTTCCAGAGCAGTCTTACTGAGTGTATTGATGGTTTTTTCATGTCTGTCTCACTGTAACGTAAAAGCACTAAGCACAGAACAAATAACATCTCTGCCAGTGAGAAATGAGATTTACTTTATTATGGGCAGAAGTAGTACCAGTGGAGGTAAAAAGAGGGCAAAATGCTGATGAAATGGCTGAAGTTGGGCGAGAAGGCCAGACTACAATGCTATGCTGCAGTTTATCACATTGAGTTCACTGGTATGTACAGTGTGATGAAGACTACTCGCTTGTTTTTTATCCCATTAAGAAGATAATGCAATGATACTCAGATCTATGTCCTGCAGTTCCTACAACCTGAAGCCTCAAAAATAAAGCGAAATAAACCGCATACTGTTACAGTCAACACATTAAACTTGGGGCACCTAGTTTATCTTCATACTGCCAGTTGCTATGTTCATTCAAGCCACTTTGAAATATTTAATGGAAGACTATGAAGAAGGAGGAGGCAGTAATGTGACTTCTGTTTTCAAGTTATAGGAGTTTACTTTTTGTTTAAAATATAGTATTAATAATCATACCAGTTTGGTTTTTGTTTTTACTTTGCTGTCGAATGCATTAAAAATACTTATTGTAAACAATGAACATTTCTGTGCCTGACAGGTCCTCGTGACAACAGTAAAATGGGAATCCTCTACATCCTGGTTCCCAGCATAGCCATCCCTCTGGTTATCGCCTGCCTTTTCTTCCTGGTCTGTATGTGCAGAAACAAGCAGAAAGCGTCTGCTGCTACACCACAGCGCCGCCAGCTGATGGCATCTCCTAGCCAGGACATGGAAATGCCACTCATAAATCAACATAAACAGGTATTTTTTCCAGAGTTTGCTTAGGCCACGTATGTCCAAAGTGTCATGATTTTCAGCATCTCAGGTTGTTGGTGTTCGAATTGAGCCGTGTTGTAAGGGACCTAATTTTCATACTATGCTGGCCATTTACGTAAGTGAACACCGGGTCTTGCAACCCCTAGCTGTATCTAGAAATCCTGGCCACAGGCAACAGCTTCCAGGACAAAGTATTTTATGACATTTGCCTTTACCTGTCAGTCCTCATTCTACCTGTGGTCTCGGTGACTGGAAATGTTATTTCTGATCCAGTCTTCAGCCTGCAGCTCATTTTCTCTCCTTGTAATGACATGGCTGGTTTGCATGTTTAAAGCAGGATGCACGGTGGGGTTTCTTGTCTAATCTGTCGGCTCAGTCCTCTGGTATTCTGAACCACCACCGAGCAAGGAACTGAGCTGAGGTGCAACACGTTTCTAAGACTGTGTATCACAAGGGACGATGAAATGAAAATGGCTTTGAACTTCTGTCTACAGATCTTAGCTCCTGCATGTGATTTTCTGGGTCAACTAACTGATCTCCGCATTAAAATCCTGTTCAGACCTAATGTTGAATTTTTAATCAGAGCATTTACAAGATGCAAGGTCTAAAAAGCAATGCTCAGTTTGGAACAATTGGCAACATCTGTTCAGGAAACTGTAGAATATTTCCAGGATACTACCAATTGTAAAAATTCACATTGATTTTGTGTGATAAGGGGGAGGTTTAGTGGCTGAGTCTGGGCTGTGTTGGTGTAAAGGAATAGGGGATATTAATGGTTCCATTTAAATAAAATTAATCACTTAGAGTTAAATCATTCAGTGCTACATTGCATTGGCATACTACTTACATAGCACTCACTCAGCATAAATAGCTAAAGTTGCTGAAACCTTAGGCAGCAATCCATGAGCTTTGCCTAGATAAGTTGAACTTGTTTTGAACTTCTACTTAGTTACATAAACGAAGGCCCTGAGACTGGTACAAATCAGGAGATAAGGAAGCTACTACCCTCCGTGGAGGATGCAACTTGCCAAGACAAGATAAGATAGTTGCCCCCTTGGAGACAAAGAAAGAATCCAGCAAGGAGTAAGAAGACCCCAGACCACAAATTACCATTGAACCAGGGGGCACACGTGAAGAACGCATGAGGGGCGGGTGCATAGATTGTAAAGGTGTAATTGCCCAGGAATTTCTTGGTTCTGGGTCCCTTTCCAGAGGGACCCAGCCTGGGCTTTCCTTGCTGCTGTACCACTCAAATAAATTATTGTTTTTTCTTTGGATTATTGCCTGAGACTCTGCTAACAGGAAACCTAGGGTGAAGAAACTTCTTTAACAGCTGCAAACTGTCTGGTCCAGTCCATAGTCTGTTGGCCACTAAAATTGGAGCTTGTTCCCAAATCACCTGTTAAACCCTCTTTCCAGCTTGCTGTGCTCCCTCCTGCTGCGGTGCCCTGTGTATGAAGCTGTGCCAGCTGCATCTGGCTCTGTTGGGGACTCCTCTGGCCCGTGCTGGTCAGGACAGACCCATTAAATCACTGTCACAAACTCCCTTTCTTTGCCCACCAGCTACAGGAGGGAAGCTCTGGGGATTTCTCACTCTTGGCTTTGCCACCTTTTCCTTCATGTGCCAGAGAGAAATTCCTTCTTCCTTCTGCTCCTCTTTCACCCTCCTCTTCACCAGACCTAGCATGAGGTTTCTCAGCAGGGGCCGTTCCTGTAGTGCAATGGAGGAGAAAGGGCATATCTGCTACTGCAGAACTGAAAGAGAGAGGTTTTGTTCCTCCTTCTGCTGGAAGGGATATTTCAGTTCACCCCGAGGCTGCCACCTCCGCAGCCAGTGCCCACAGCTTTTCTGACAGATCTCCAGTAGGTACCCCTGGGCAGATCTGTAGGGCAAGTGCACCTGTAGTTTATAGATGTCACCATTTGCCAGAATTACTCTGAACCAATTATTCATTTAGCTTGCAGGAAATATGGTTGTTCCTTTGTAAAAATAATTATACTCATCGTCTTGCAGCATAATTTAATTTACACTTCTGATAATAGTATAATTTGTTTCAAGTTTAACTGTAAAATCAATATACTGATGTGAATATACAAAAACTGAAAAGTAATTTTGGCCCAATTTATCTTCCATTTGGAGCATCTAACCACTGGGAGCTTTTCTTTAATAAGAGATTCTGTTGTTTAGAAAACATTGTGATTTTTTACTGACTTGCTTTCTTTACTTAATTTCAGGCTAAACTTAAAGAAATTAATCTGTCCACTGTGCGGTTTATGGAGGAACTAGGAGAGGAGAGATTTGGAAAAGTCTACAAGGGGCATCTTTTTGGTACAGCACCAGGTGAACAGACACAAGCTGTTGCTATTAAGACACTTAAAGACAAAGCAGAGCTGGCTCTTCGGGAAGAATTCAAACATGAGGCAATGATGAGATCACGATTACAGCACCCAAACATTGTTTGTTTGCTGGGAATAGTGACGAAGGAACAACCCATAAGCATGATTTTTAGTTATTGTTCCCACAGTGACCTCCATGAGTTCTTGGTAATGAGATCTCCCCATTCAGATGTTGGCAGCACTGATGATGACAAGACAGTAAAATCCACCCTGGAACCAGCAGACTTCTTCCACATCGTGACTCAGATAGCTGCGGGAATGGAATATCTTTCAAGCCACCATGTTGTCCACAAGGACTTGGCCACTAGAAATATACTGGTGTTTGATAAACTGAATGTGAAAATATCTGATTTAGGCCTTTTCAGAGAAGTTTACGCTGCTGATTACTACAAACTGATGGGAAATTCCCTTCTTCCTATCCGGTGGATGTCCCCTGAGGCTATTATGTATGGCAAGTTTTCTATTGATTCGGATATATGGTCATACGGAGTTGTGTTGTGGGAAGTTTTCAGCTATGGCCTGCAGCCTTACTGTGGTTATTCTAACCAGGATGTCATTGAGATGATCAGGAACCGACAGGTTTTGCCATGTCCTGACGACTGCCCCACGTGGATATACACTTTGATGTTGGAGTGTTGGAATGAATTTCCCAACAGAAGACCAAGATTTAAAGATATACACAACAGACTAAGAACATGGGGAAACCTTTCTAATTACAACAGCTCAGCGCAAACCTCTGGGGCAAGCAACACCACGCAAACAAGCTCTCTCAGCACAAGCCCTGTTAGCAACGTCAGCAATGCTAGGTACATTGGACCAAAGCAGAAAACTCCAGCCTTCCCTCAACCGCAGTTCATACCAATGAAAGGGCAGATGAGACCAATGGTCCCACCTCCTCAGCTCTACATTCCAGTCAATGGTTACCAGCCAATGCCTGCCTATGGCGCTTACTTGCCAAATTTTTACCCTGTCCAAATTCCAATGCAAATGGCTCCTCAGCAAATCCCCCCCCAGATCATTCCCAAACCAGGCTCCCACCACAGTGGGAGTGGATCCACCAGCACAGGCTATGTAACAACAGCGCCTTCCAACACGTCAGTGGCCGACAGGGCTGCTCTGCTTTCAGAGGGCACAGATGACACGCACAATGGAACAGAAGATATTGCCCAGAATCCCGTCCAGGAGGAAGAGGAAGAGGAGGGCTCTGTGCCTGAAACAGAATTGCTGGGTGATAATGACACACTTCAGATGGACGAAGCAGAAATTCAATCAGAAGCCTAAGGAATTTGGCCTCATTACTAAGAATTTCACATCACTTCCATGCATGGAGACTGTAGATCCTTAGGCTTAATAGCAGTGATTTTGATCTAAATAAAAGAAGCAAAGCTGAAAAACCTACAGCCACATAAAGTGCAGCAGTTATGATATACCAGGTTTATTGATCATTGCCACCATCAGATTTTGCAAATATGATGGTATAGAATTGCTGGGTTTAATCTTTTTTACTGTCCAACAGTTCTTGAGGGAAGCTGCTTTTCAGTTATGTACTGTTGCTGTGCAACATATTGCAGAGTAGCATTGCACATCATGTATATCATGATATGTGAGTGTAATGTTAGTGAATTATGCTTAAACCAATAACACAAAAAGGAATCCAACTATGGTTGCAGAATTGCATAAAGAAGTGCCCTGGATGTGATGGACAGCTTAGTTTATAGTATTTATCTCTTTGATACAATGGACACAAGATTGTTGTTTGCTTTTTGAGTCTGAAAAAATAACAAGTTGAGAATACTGATGCGTGTTTCTATTACGCTAACCAGAAAAGTAGGGAAAATGAAGATAAAATTGGCTGTGCTGAGTCAGACCATGGGTCTGTACAGCCCAGCAGCATGTCTCGAAAGGCCATCGATAATGTCTGCCCAGGGAAGACCACAAGGGCAATTTCCCTTGTAGAATTTCCCCAGGGTATTTCCCCAGCCTCTAGCAATTTGTGGCTTAGGGACTTCCCAAGCCAGAAGCGGATTTTTTTTTGTTTAATAGCCCTTGATGGAATTTTCTACCATGAATTTATCCAAATGATTTTGAACCCACACAAACTTATAGCATCCACAACATCCTGTGGAATAACATGAGAGGAGAGAGGATGGCTTGCTTTCATCATTCCCAATGAATGACTGTGACAGAATCTTCCAGATGAGATCGTCTGACTGCATTTGTGGATGAAAGTATTCCTTCTCTGCTGTGTATTTTCAGCAGCAAGCAGCCTTAATACACTGTTAACCAAAAATGGGGATATTGTAGGGGATATTGTAGGTGTGCACTAACTTAACAATCCAACTTTAATTGCATATTGGTTATCAAGTATAGAAAAGGGCTCCACGTGTATGTTCCTACATTGTAAAGGTTTTGGTGTTTGTGTGGGGTTATAGACTTACTTGATTTACCACAATTACTGCTGGATTGCGTGTGAAACCATGTTTTTTCCTGCCTTTTTAGTGAAAATGAACCTTTGAACTTTAGAAGACCAAAATAAGCAATACTGTACAAAGTGCTGGTTTTGTGCTTCTATTTGCAGGATGAATCATGTACAGACCTTTAAATGTAATTTATGTTTTACTACATTTTATATACTTTTTTCATTGAAATATTTGGATTTTTGAATGAATGACTTTATAACTTAACCATTTACAATATTCACACGTGGTGCAGTTTGATTGTATTGCTGTTTCATTTTGTTAAACATGCAGACAGGTCCGTACATTTCATGACCCTTTCTGTAATACAAGCAATACGCAATCTCATTGTAGCATTGTAGCCAACACACACTATAGCTATAAGTTGTACATCCAACATGGAGTATTCAATAAAGTGATACAAAAAGTATGATTAAGTATGTTATCTTTATAGTTCCTGCAGCCGCTGTTATGTTATGGTACTTTGTGGAAATTGAAATGGCCACAGTTCCTTATGTCACAGGTTTCATACCTAAACTACAACTTTTTATTTTATTACATTGGGATTCACTTGTAAGTTGTGTATCATTGTGATCTACACCCTGTGTTCATGGTATGACAGCATTACTTGTTTCCAGCATTTCACCTGGATTTGGAAATGCACTGGTAGGGATAAAACATGAAAGCTTTATTACTTGTGTTAATATAATGCAGCTTTGGGTGCTATTACTAAATAAAGGACAAATAAATAAAAAAAATGTCAAGTTTATTTACTCTAAGTTCTTTGTTTCTTCTAGGTTTCATGTTCTCGTATTAATGAATTTCATTAATCAACTACATTGGCTTCCTTTGCTAAGTTACTGCCTGAAAAATGGAGAGTAAGTGGTCCAGTTACACCACAGATGTGTCAGCGAGAGAAGAGATAAAATACACGAATGAGTGGCAGTCAATGGAAGCTTCAGTACAACACTGTCTGAAGTTCAGCCCATTTCTAACAGTCAAAGGGCATTACAACTTCAAGTGCTTTGGGTGCAGTTTGGGAAACTCCTAATTTCCTTCTTCAAGCCTCATAAATTCAAGCCAATAAATTGCTATAGTCAGAAAAATCGGACAGACTCCTATACTGACTTTCCCATCCCCACTAAGATGTGGATGTGCTCTCAAAGTGATGGCAGGGGAGTGATACACAATTCTCTAGGCCAGGCTTGGTGACACACACAGTACTGCAAGGGGGTTTTCTCCCCTCTGTTGATATGGACACACTTCCCTGAGCGGCAATGGTCAGGGCCATGACGACATGCAAACACCTCGTCTGTGGCTCAGGTGAGCACCTCTGCGCAAGGGGTTACCACTACCAACACATTAGTGGCTACTGTAAGTCATATGGATTGGCAGTAACTTCTTGTTCTGCAACTCCCCAGGCTACTCCCTCCTGTGATGTCTGCTGCAAAGCCCCAGCCAGAGTCAGGATCTGCCTTTCCTCAAGATCTGGAAGCAAGACCAAGGAAATGCAGGGAAAGAATTTGGTGGTAAGTGGATGGGACAAGGTGGTAAGGTGGGAATAAGGGAGAGAAGGGTTGGGGCTGGGGCCGGGGCCCAGCAAAGCCAGCACAAGGCTGCTCACTAAGGGATGGAAAGTTACTTCTTCCTGCCAGGGCTAGCAAAGCTGGAGTTTATGCTGGTGGCAGAACAACTTTTCTACACAACAGATACAGGTCTGGATGACCAGGAAAGAGCAAGGTGTTTTTGAGAAAAGTGTGGGATGTTTCAAAAGTTTTCTCTTGCCTCTTGCTAGTTCCCTACTCTGCTTCAGCTAATATGATCTGCCTAGGAAGACAGGGACTGACCTTGGAAAAAGTGGTTAAAGCACTGGTAGCGTCCTCAGCAGCCCACTGATGAGGCAGGAGGCTGTGGCTGACAGACTGCCTCTTCCCCATCTCCAGTGGTATATGACACTGGACTAGGTGCATGCCCTACCCTCACCCATCCCAACTGGTTTAGCTGTCCTCGCTCAAGCCCAGCTCTCTGATATGGTGCGGGTCTTTGATCTTGGCTCAGTCTGCTGTGAAGAAAGAACTGTTGGAGAAAGAGGTGGAAGAAGCCCTGGTGGCATCAGGCCCATCTCTTATGTGCAGCCTGCTGAGCACAAAAATGTTCCTGGGATTCACCTCCGGGCAGGGCAAACTACTCCTGTGCTGAACGGGTCCCTGGCAGGGCTGGAGATTAGCCCAGCATCAGCAAGTCTGAAGGTCTGCACTACATATTCATGAGTCCTGGTGAGGAAGAGACGAGGAGGGAGAAGCTGAAAGTTGAGGCAGGAGGGCTTTGGATGTAGCACAGTCACAGAATCACAGAATCACAGAATGGTCAGTGTTGGAAGGGACCTCTGGAGATCATCTAGTCCAACCCCCCCGCCAGAGCAGGGTCACCTACAGCACGTTGCACAGGACGATGTCCAGGCGGGTTTTGAATGTCTCCAGTGTGGGAGACTCCACAACCTCTCTGGGCAGCCTGTGCCAGTGCTCTGCCACCCTCAAAGGAAAGAAGTTCCTCCTCACGTTTAGATGGAACTTCCTATGCTCAAGTTTGTGCCTGTTACCTCTTGTTCTATCACTGGGCACCACTGAAAAAAGACTCTTCCAATCCACCTGGTTCCCTACCTTTAAGTATTTATAGGTATTGGTAAGAATCCCCCTCAGTCTTCTTTTTTCTAGACTAAAAAGACCCAAGTCCCTCAGCCTTTCCTGATAAGAAAGGTGCTCCAGTCCCCTAATTATCTTTGTAGCCCTTTGCTGGACCCTCTCCAGCAGTTCCCTGTCCTTCTTGTCACAAGTGCAAAGGCAAAGTCTTGACCCATGACAGGACTTTCTTAGGTTCATGTGTCCCATAGCATAAACAACAAAATGTCTATAGGATCCAACAGTGCCTTGGGTCAACCGGGCATGCGCCAGTGCCTGAAAACAAGTGTGGGTCCCTA
This sequence comes from Pluvialis apricaria, assembly GCA_017639485.1. Classification (NCBI taxonomy): domain Eukaryota; kingdom Metazoa; phylum Chordata; class Aves; order Charadriiformes; family Charadriidae; genus Pluvialis; species Pluvialis apricaria. The sequence continues at coordinate 50,445,989 of CM030044.1, read as the reverse complement.
TTTGCAAAAGCACATAGCGGTAGATTGGGAATAGATTTTCAATCACAGGGCAGGGAGGATCAGGGACGATGCATAGTCTGAGCAGGGAAGCTAAGTGACTGTAGATATGCACACCTCCTCCACTGTGCGAGTGCACCCTGGCAAGAGCACTAATCTGAATCCCATTCTGATATTGTCTGAGATCTGGGTTATTTCAGGGTGTTTTCATCAGTTTTACCCATCAGGACTACAGGGAAGACAAAATTATAAACAGCAAAGTATAAAAATTGTGTAAGAACAAAGGATTCACCCACAGTGCAAACTGATAAGTACAAATAGTCCTTATTATCCTGGTCTCTAAATTGAAGAGACATGGATTCGATAAATGGACCACTCGGTGGATAAAGAACTGGCTGGATGGTCGCACTCAAAGGGTTGCGGTCAACGGCTCGGTGTCCAAGTGGAAAGCAGTGACGAGTGGCGTTCCTCAGGGGTCGGTACTGGGACCCGTACTGTTCAACATCTTTGTTAGCGACATGGACAGTGGGGTAGAGTGCACCCTCAGCAAGTTTGCTGATGATACCAAGCTGTTTGGCGAGGCAGACACGCTGGAGGGGAGGGATGCCATCCAGAGGGACCTGGACAGGCTGGAGAGGTGGGCCCAAGCCAACCTCATGCAGTTCAACAAGGCCAAGTGCAAGGTCCTACATCTGGGTCGGGGCAATCCCAAGCACAAATACAGGCTCGGCGGGGAATGGCTGGAGAGCAGCCCTGTGGAGAAGGACCTGGGGGTGATGATTGATGAGAAGCTCGACATGAGCAAGCAGTGTGCGATCGCAGCCCAGAAGGCCAACCGTATCCTGGGCTGCATCAAAAGAAGTGTGGCCAGCAGGTCAAGGGAGGTGATTCTGCCCCTCTACTCTGCTCTCGTGAGACCCCACCTGGAGTACTGCATCCAGCTGTGGAGTCCCCAACATAAGAAGGACATGGACCTGCTGGAGCGCGTCCAGAGGAGAGCCACGAGGATGATCAGAGGGCTGGAGCACCTCTCCTATGAGGAGAGGCTGAGAGAGTTGGGGCTGTTCAGCCTGGAGAAGAGAAGGCTCCGGGGAGATCTTATTGCGGCCTTCCAGTACCTAAAGGGGGCCTACAGGAGAGCTGGGGAAGGACTTTTTACTAGGGCATGTAGTGATAGGACAAGGGGGAACGGCTTTAAGCTGGAACAGGGCAGGTTTAGATTAAACATTAGGAAGAAGTTTTTCACTTTAAGGGTGGTGAGGCACTGGAACAGGTTGCCCAGAGAGGTTGTTGAAGCCCCATCTCTGGAGGTGTTCAAGGCCAGGCTGGACGTGGCCTTGGGCAACCTGGTCTAGTGAGAGGTATCCCTGCCTGTGGCAGGGGGGTTGGAACTCGATGATCTTCAAGGTCCCTTCCAACCTAAACCATTCTATGATTCTATGATTCTATGATTATTACGAGCTTTGATAGGCAGCTTCATTCCTTCACCTTCATCTGTCACTACTCTCAGTTTCGTCTAATGATTCCACTAAAATCTGATCCAGAAGGATGTGCTCCTTGTGGAGGTATGAATCCTTTGCCTTCTGTATCTGCCATAGCTACAAACATCATAGTAAGTCAAAGGGAAATTACTTCACAGTAACAGTGCCTCAAACTTTTAGTAGAGATATGAATTAGAATCTGTTTCTCACTTATTATCTAAGGAGTTCATTAGATGTTACTTGCTTCCATGTTCAGAGAAATCATCTCGCTTCAGCCACGTGGGAATGAAGGGAAGAGGTCTGATGATTTCTGGGAGAAAGCTCAGGGACAGTTGTTGCGTTGGAGCACTCTCAAAAGATGTCAGATGTAAGGATGAAACACCCAGCTACAAGCACAGTTGTATCTTCAAATAAAGCCACGTTTTACTGTTTTTAAGTCATAGTTTGACCCTGTGTAGACAGTAACTGTCTGTTTCTAGACAGGCAAACTCCACCACAAACTGTTCTCAAAAACAGCATTTCAGTTACCCAAAATATGAAGAAAAAAATCCACTAGAAAAGCCATCCTCTTTTTGAGGAAAGGCACTAAATTCATGTTGTAAGGAACAATGTGTATTACTGTTCTATAAATAAATCTACGAAATGTTAGTGGAATGGCAGGAATCAAGTTTTCAGGATTTTCTCAGACATTGGAAAAGGGTATTAGAAAATTAGAAAAGTAGTAGTATACAGCATGATCAATGACATGGCTCAGTGAATGAGGTTTAGTTCTGTCTTATGAGAAAACTGAATTTTGTTCTCATTTTTTCAAAAGTGACCTCATGTAATCTTACAGTTTTGCCAAGCTTGCAGATATGACAAGTTGTTGGCTTCTTCAATCAGCTGTATGAGGTCTGCGCAACCTAGGGACCATCAAGCAATACTAAATGTACTCAGTTGGCAAGATAAACTAAGTCCATGATATCCTGGTCAGGCAGATCTTTCTCTAGACCAAAATGTACTGTGACAAAATGTAGGAGAGTTGGTTTGGCAGGTTTTCCTTTCCAGAAAAGTGCTGTAAAAACATTTTGCACCTAATATTCCTGTCTGTCCCTATGTTTGATGTTGAAGAGTTGTAGTGTCTGGACTCTACAGACACTGCTCCTCCTTGATAGATATGTGGTGGAGACTCCTAATACTGGGTTTCCACTGCAGAAGGCTGAGCCCCCTGGCTTGCTTTGTGCCTTCAAGTAGAAGGCAACCCCTGCATGTGCATATGTGTACGCATACCTGGTTTGGGAAGAAAAAATATTCTGGAGTATAAGGCAATAGCTCTGTTCAGGGTCAAATGAAATGTGTGTGTGCACTCACATACACATGTATGTACACACATACACATGTACGTACACACACATGCGTACAGACACAAATATGCAAGGGGCAATGCATATTCAGGTAATTGCAGTTCACTGGGGAGTGTTTTTCCCTTTGCCCTCTCTGCAATGTGCAGATGCTCCAAGGCTGTGTGAGGTCTTTTGCAGCTCTGAATCCAAACCCAGTTCCTCCTAGTGCTAAGTGAAGTCCTTCGCTGGCCCTGCTTCCTTCCACTCTGTCACAGTACTCGGGGCTGTGCCAGGAGAAGATTCACGGGGTGACCCTGGCACAAGGTATCCCCTAGCAGCACCCATGGGGTGCTGCCCCCATGTAGGACTTGCAGAGGGATTTGTTACTGTCACAGTTATGCTCCCACTCTCCCTCTAACACCCGCGCTGAGGGTGCTCTCCCTGACCTAGGCCCCATCCAGTTGCTTTAAATGAAAAAACATGGCTCTAAATCTTAGCTGAATACTGCAAGATTGCACAAGCAGGGGGAAGTAATATAACTGAGGTTATGGCAGGAGCTGGAAATAGTATGGGGTTCACAGGGCTGTAAATCTCCAGGAGAGTCGGAATTTAAAATAATACGATACTGAGGGAACACAGACTCCGATGTAGCTACTTCTCATTTCTATTGATCTGAAAGAGGAACTTTACTTTATCTCAATTACAGTGTACCTGATGGTTTAACTGTCCTTTTTAAGACCTGCATCTAAAACTGGAAATAACTCATCTGTTCAGTAGGTTCTCTTGTTAACTGTAAAAGTGGTGGAATTAGGGGGAAAACGTTAGATTAAAATTACCACATTCATTTAATTGAATGTTTGTTTCCACACACCAAGTAATAAATAATCATCATGGAGATTTATAGAAAGTGCTTTTGTTGCCAGATATTTTGTATTTGTAACTAAAGAAGATATTTTTTGTAGGAGCCACCCTCCACATAGACTCTTTGAAAACTTCTTTTCTAACTGCTAAAGTAGTCACTGGAGACAGATCATAGAATGGTTTAGGTTGGAAGGGACCTTGAAGATCATTGAGTTCCAAACCCCCCTGCCATAGGCAGGGACACTTCCCACTTGACCAGGTTGTGCAAAGCCCCGTCCAGCTTGGACTTAAACACCTCCAGGGATGGAGTTTCCAGTGCCTCACCACCCTGAGAGTCAAAAATTTCTTCCTAATATCTTATCTAAATCTACTCTTTTCCAGTTTAAAGCCATTCCCCCTCAACCTATCACTACATGCCCTTGTAAAAAGGGCGTGTTGGTAGCTGTTGGAGATGTTGGGAGCTGTTGTAATTTTTATTTATAACAATCAGTTTTAACGGTCTTATGAAGACCTTATGAAGACTAATTCTTAGTCTGCTTTAGAGATAACTATTTGATACACACCACCATTAACAAATTAAAGACATTCCTTTCAGAACCACAAAAGACATTGTAATTAACAGACGAGATGGTGGGTAGGAAAACAGGCGGCAAACTAAAGAAGTAATTGACCACATAGGGACTGTCTCTAAGTCATTTAAAAACAGAAACATTTCAGGTGCACAGCATTAATTTAATTTAGATGTAATATGATTTCATCTGAGGCTGATTACTCCCAAATGTAGTCTGAGGTTTTACAGCTATGGCATAGATCTTTGTCTTGCTCTGTTGTTAATCCTATGAATACATTTTTTCATAACTTGATGTGGTTTACCATTTAATTACTTTCATATCAGATTTAAATTAAATATATATCTGAGATGTAACCTGAAATGTTGGGAGAAATATCTTGTAAAAGAGCTAATAGCCATGTGCTTTTCATACCAAGGTGGGGATGTTGTGTTCCATTTTTTCCCACTGTCATGTTTCCACACCAAACGCTTGTGTCCTCAGTTTATCTTTCTGTTCCCAGCTCAGTCAGGTGATCATTTTGGTACAAATTACTGAGGAATCATTTCAAATTATACACTGTGAACACTGAGAGAACGGGGAGTAAAGAATTTGTTTCTTCATGAAGCTAAGGTATTTCATGCTGTCTTTGCTTCCTCTGTTCCTTGTTGCTTTAATACATTCCTCACCTGTGCCTTCTGTTAGGTATTTCTCAGAGGACATCCACAGCATTCACTAATGCATTTCCTCTACTTGAAATACTGTTCTCTAAGGGCAGACTAAAAGACGCAGTTTATATATTTATAAACAGACATGTTTATGAACGAGCTCAGTCTTAACATGTTGAAAAGCATGCAGTGGTAAAAGTTTCAGGATTTTGTTGTTTACTAACTTGCAAACTCAAACATTCCCAAATGAAAGAGTGTATGGAAGCAAGGTCTTTGGCTTTCAGTGCAAGTTCGCTTCTGACTTTGCTGTGGCCTGCATTTTTGCATCCTATAAAACATAAGTACTGGCTTTTCATCAACATTTTACAATGCCTTTGCTTATAATTAGTGAATACTTTTGTAATTTCTTTACCCATTCTTTTATCAAGGTATCTGATGTGAGCAGTTCAACTTTTAACAGTCCTCTGCTGTTGGTGTCTGTTAAGGCTGCTTTTGTGGAAAGAGCAACCCTGCAATAAAAGGAGGGAATCCACCCAAACCAATCCAGAATTCAGTTCCAAAACAGGGGGGTTGTCTAAGCTCAGGCCTTCTCCTAGCTCTGGGACACCCAGCAAAAGCCACAGCAGGGAACGGTGAGAGTCCTCCTTACCCACCTCGACCTCAAGCCAGTTATTTTGGCTAACTCCACACTGGAGATGCTAACCCACTGACTTAGTGCTGGAGGAGGTCAGAGGATTGGTATTCCTTATTGGGCAGGAGCCTCACGCTGAAAGCTGGTGCTGAAATGCTGAAGGTGGTAGTCTTCTAAACTTTCCAAAGTAGACTCAAAACTAAGGGCCTAGCTTGGCTGAGTATTTGTCCTAACTGTGTTTGTCTGAGAAATAGAGTTAATTCTGGACTGAGTGCCCACCTCTGCCAGTGGCGCCACTGTGGGACCCCATGTAAGTCATTTAGGTTTCTGTTGTTTGGGCTGTAAACAACAAACTTGCTGGTGCTTCATACAGGTACTGTGTGAGGAAACTCATGAGGAGCAAGGGAATTCATACTGCAGACAAGCTTAGCGGTCTGATGATGGATTATGCTTCAGCTAGATACGGCATGAAGTCATTGTGAAAAGGCATCTTCTGCTCCCCAGAAGATTATTGCATCAGCTGGCTGCAGGGTTCTTGGGCTTGGTGCAGGCTATCTAACTATAGACATACTGTGTGCAGATGAAACACTTCTGTGGGGGACATTGGTCTGAAATGAGTAGGTGCATCTTATAATGACAAATGGTCTTGAGGCCTGAATCAAAGCCCATTGAAGTCATTGGGAAAAACTCTTCAGCTTCAAAGGGTTTTGGATTAAGGCCATAAGAAACGTTCATCTTGTTCTTTTAGGTAAACACTCCCCAACTTGTAATCATGGTGTTATTAAAGCACGGTTTGAAAATCTTTTTTTTTCTTTAATAGCTTCTCTAACACAGAGCGAACATTGTATTCTTTTCTGAATAACTTAAAAAGCCTGTGATTTTTTCTTTTTTTTAATGTGGCAGTGTGACATTATAACACCTTAAATTGTTCTGTGCATACCAAAAAGTATTCATGGTACATACTGTAATTTCTTGTAATCATTTTGTTCGCTAGCCTATGCCCTTGGGAAAAATATTTGCCAAAATAACATGCATGAAAACCTCTTTTTTTTTCTTTGTGGCTTTGCTTGGAAATCAGCGTACATATTTGCAATAATCTGTTTTTAATAAGTGGGAGTTAATATACCTACTTTGTTCATGCATTTTTAAGTGTGCTAACATATGAGGGGGCTTGAGGGGGAGGGGGATGGAGAGTTGGGATCTTGCCGCTTTGGAAGGGGTCCACCGCTAGCCCAAGATGCAGATCTGACAGAGTGTGCCTCAACAAGGGAGTGAGTGGGATCAGAGCAAGGTTTTGCTCTGCCCTATGGCAGCATTTATTGAAAACAGCCAACATCACAGTGGGAGTCTGGGGGCCAGGGAGCTTGGGGGCAAGGCTGGGGCCACATCCCAGCTGAGTACCCCCTTGGCCAGCCTCATGCCTTCCCTGCTGGCCCCTGGCTCTGGCGTCTTTATTCCCTTCTTCCAAGAAGCTGATGATACCTGGGGTCTGTCCCAGGGCACTGAGCACATCAAGGCCACTGCAGCAACTCCGTGGGGCCCTAGGGAAGGTGGTAGTGGATGCTAACCGCTGCCCAGGGCCACAATAAGATGTCGTGGGGAGTGGGGGGTACAGCCCCCATCTTGAAGTCTGGTGAGATTTCACCTGGCCCTCTCGAGAAAAGGCAAGTTAATGAAAGCAGGCTTTCAGGCAGGGTTGTTAGTGCTTCCTCTCTCCAGGACGGAAGTGCAGCCCCACGGGCCTCCTCCCGCTCCTCCAGCACTTCTGCTTCTGTCTGGCCCCTGAAAACAGGGAGATGCGCCACAGTGAGGGGAGAAGAAGCTCTTTGGGGTCCCAGGAGGCATTCTGTGCAAATTCAGTTCAGGTTTTAGATTAATTGATTTTTTTTATAAAAATAATTGATTTTTTAATAAAAATCAATTTACATGTTCTTTATGTGGGTTTAATACACCAGGTTTATTATACTAGTCCTTAATGTAGCAGTTTGGTAATAATATAACTTCCACATTTATCTAGTTACTTTGCTTTCACTTACATTTTTTCCAGATGCTGTTATCCGTATGTGTTCTTATGTACATAGTTTCACCTAATATTTCTCCCTGAGTGATTTTTCTGAGAATACTGCATTACAAGTCAAGATTTTATATTTCTACTAAATATTGCAATGTCATGTCAAAATAATTAAGGTGTGTTATTTTCCTAAGAAAGTCCTTATTTTGCATTGTTCTGAGGAAATGATAGACCTGACTCTTCAAGAGTTCACGGAAATTCCACTAAAGCCAGAATAATTTTAAACTTGACCTTGAAGTGAATTGCACATACTTTAACTTCTTATTTGTTTAGATTCCTGCTGTACACACATGTATGTGCATACCTTTGTACTCTCACAGAGGCTGAGCGGACTATTGAATTAATACATACTTGCAAAACTTGCCAATACTTCCCAATGTTTTAAAAGCTGTATTAAACAAACTGAACCTCCTTCTCACATACCACAGTCAAATACAATGCTGTTTTGACAAAGGGTGCACTTTAAGCACTTTTTTAAAGGGGTTTTCGAAATAATGCTTTTAAAATTTTTTTTTAAAAATAAAGCAATGTCCCAGGAAAAGTTTCAAGGAAAAGAGAGTGAGCAGTAAGTCCCACTGTTCACGGATGGAATTGAGTGAGTTGCTGGGAAAGAATTTCTTGTATTTTGGGAAGCAGGGTGACATTTCACATGGCATTATAAATTTTCATAAATGAAGGAAATTGTAAATTATGAACTTGGTGTTTTGCTTTTATATATCATAACCTCTCTTTCCAGTGTAGTTTTCTGCACTGATGTTGATTAGAAAGTACAAATTCACACAGCCCATTTCAGAACCAACCTCAAGAATATTTTTCTTTTTTATTACATTGTTTTTCTTATGCCATGGTCCAGTCCCCTCAAGGACATACCAGCCCCATTTGAAAGAGCAAGTGAGATGCAGCAGTGAACCAAGCCAATAAGCTTTGCCATACCTTTGCTGATTTTGCTGAAGTCAGGGAGAGATGCCATATCACCAGTTCTTTGGAGTAAATCTTGACTGTCACAAGGTTTGGCATTTATGGTCAATCTAGATATTATTTGAAAATCTTCTTTTTGAAGGCTGACTTTCCTTTAGAATAGAAAGTAGAAGACAGAAACTAGGCTGATTCACTTTATTGCAATTCAAGTTCTGGCTGGTGGTGAAAATAAAATAAAAAAGTCAGTGTAAAACTGGTTTGCTCTTGGTCTCTGACCTGGTTCTCTTCTTTGTCTTGACTTTCAGTTATCATAGTAAAAAAAAACAAAAACAAAAGCAACCCACAAACAAGTGGATTTGAGCAGCAGTACTTCAAAACACATCCTTTCTAAGGGTTCACAATTGTTAAGACATCTTACATTTCAGGCCTACAGATGTCCAGGTTGTATAAAAGTCTTGTTAGGTAACAGAAGTGAGATTTTCATTTTATGTTAAACAGGAAAGAAGTTGGCATATCAGAAATAAAATAACTCTAAAAGATGTGATAGAAGACTCTTTCAAGAGAGTGGGGGTTTATATTTAATGAGTTAACCTTACTGCGCCACCAAACCTGTGTGTCAGTCTCAGTGTACAAGAAAAAGGATATGGAAGAAGAAGATTCCTCTTTATGTTTGACATTTACTCTTTGCTGTTCTTTTCTGTATAAGCCCAGATCTGGTAAGTGTTGTAAGTGTATGTTTAACATAAGGCACAAAAATAACTCTTCGGGCTATTCAGACTAATGCTGAACATAGACCTCAAAAGGAGAGCTGTAATGAAAGAGTACAATGTTCTAAGAATCGTGTTTAAAAAAATCCTTTTCCCCATTACCTTGGCGTATTACTGAATATGTATTACTGAATATCGCTGCAAGTGCAGAAACTATGTCTCATTAAAGGAAATGGCTGTACTCTCTTGACTTCCCTGCTTATCATTCCATAGGTGGCAGCATGGACCGTTGGTCACATAAGCAGGCTGGGGAAAACAGGTGTGCAGTTAGAGACAGCAACAGCCTCTTTAACCTTTTATTTTTCTGCTGGAATCACTAGAGGATGTGGACAAGATGTATTTCAGCAATAAGTGTACCTTTGACCTGTGATTCCTAGGTGGAGATGGTAGGTATTTTGCCTATAAAATGAAGTAGGTGTGTGGGTGTCTTTAGATAATTACTTCTGAAACATGGAGATGCAGCTAAGGGAACAAGGGAAAAGTTTCACTGAAACTATTTGCCATGGAAATACAGAGATATTTTGGATATTGTTACATGTCTGCAATAGGTAGTTTTTTGCAAGTGTACTTGTAATGGGACAGCATTGAGTAATCACGGAATCACAGAATTTTCAGAGTTGGAAGGGGCCTCTAGAGATCATCTAGTCCAACTCCCCTGCTAAAGCAGGATTGCTTAGAGCACATTACTCAGGACTGCATCCAGGCGGGTCTTGAAAGTCTCCAGGGAAGGGGACTCCACAACCTCCCTGGGCAGCCTGTTCCAGTGCTCTGTCACCCTAACCGTAAAGAAGTTTTTTCTTGTGTTTGAATGGAACTTCCTATGTTCCAACTTAGGCCCTTTGCCCTTCATCTTGTCACTGGGAACCACTGAAAAGGGTCTGGCTCCATCCTTCTTCAGCCCACCCTTTAGATACTTATAAGCAATAATAAGGCCTCCCCTCAGTCTTCTCTTCTCCAGGCTAAAGAGTCCCATCTCTCTCAGCCTTTCCTCGTAAGGGAGATGCTCCAATCCCTCAATCGTCTTTGTTGCCCTATGCTGGACTCTCTCCAGCGTCTCTCCTGAACTGGGGACCCCAATACTGGACACAGTATTCCAGTTGTGGCCTCACCAGTGCAGAGTAGAGGGGGAGAATGACCACCCTCGACCTACTGGCCACACTCTTCCCTATGCAGCCCAGGATTCCATTGGCCTTTTTGGCGACAATGGCACATTGCTGGGTCATGGATAATTTACTATCTACCAGGACCCCCAGATCCTTCTCCTCAGAACTACTTCCCAGCAGGTCCACCCCTAACCTATATTGGAGCCTAGCATTCTTCCTCCCCAGGTGCAGGACCCTACACTTGCTCTTGTTGAACCTCATTAGGTTCTTCTCTGCCCATCTCTCCAGTCTGTCCAGGTCACGCTAGATGGCAGCGCGGCCCTCTGGAGCGTCAGCCACCCCTCCCAGTTTGGTATCATCAGCGAACTTGCTGAGGATACACTCTGCCCCCTCATCCAGGTCATTGATGAATATATTGAACAAGATTGGACCTGGTATTGACCCCTGGGGGGCACCACTGGTTACAGGCCTCCAACTTGACACTGCTCCATTAATCACAACCCTCTGAGTTCTGTCACACAGCGAGCTTTCATTCCACCTTGCTGTCTCCTCATCTAGCCCACACTTCCTCAGCTTCCTAATAAGGATGTTATAGGAGACAGTGTCAAAAGCCTTGCTGAAGTCAAGGTAGATGACATCTACGGCTCTCCCCTCATCCAGCCAACCAGTTATAACATCATAGAAGGCTATCAGATTGGTCAAGCATGATTTACCCTTGGTAAATCCATGTTGACCACTTCCAATAACTGTAACTTCTGGTAACTATAGAAACAATGAAAATGTGATTATAGAAATCATAAATCACAGAAAGACTTCTATGAAATGCACGAGCTTTTTTCGCAAGTGTGACATGGGATAGGAGAGATACATAATGAGATGTTTCATTGTTGTACTTTTGAAATTCACTTTGCCTGTGTGCTTTCATGTCATTGAGAACTTACAAATTTGTGCTGTACTGTGTTCAACAACAGGATAAAGCCACTAATAAAATTGTGTATCATCATGCTTTGATTTACCAGTAGGCCCTCAATAAACTTTCTAGTAGGCCAAAGTTTGTGCATTTTTCTCAGAAACGTGAGTCTATTACTAGTAATCCTGAAACTAGACACTGTTGTTAAAAAGAATAAAAATAAATACTTGTATGTTGTCAATTAATTTCACAACCTTAAAAAAAGGCGACTCGAAACCTCTAGAGTTTAATAAAATTAAGGACACTGCATGAGGCAGATGCTTTTTGGAATATCCCAGAGAGTTGTGATAGTAAGACAGATTTGCCCATATGCTTCATTTCACACTTTCTCAAAGGTTTTTATTGATTTGGCTAAAGTGTTGTATGAGCATAGCATTGCCAATAGCAGAGTATTAAGATGTGTTACCCGTGATGGCACTGTAGCTATGAGTTTATTTGGAATCCTTTGTTATACAACACAACGTCTTGTGTTGACAACCTTATGGAAAACTAGGTAATTGAGTCGGTCATTTACTGCCTAGTTCATCTACTGTAAAATGAAGCTCTGTACTTGGGTAATACATTTATTTGAGCAGTAATTTTGATTTACCAAGACACCAGTCTTCCAAGCTTCCACCTTTGCACCTTGTATCTCATGCTAGTGACAGTGCTCCTGTTATTGCAGATGACTTTGGTATATATTCACCTTTATTCCTACTCGCATAAATTTCATTTGCAACTATGGGCGTATTTTGTAATTCACATATAATCCATTATGTTTGATGTTTCTTCTGACGTTTTTCTTCTATCTCCAGTACATTTACTTATAAGGCGTTGTTTTTACCATTTACTTCTGTTAAAGCAAAGATTTTGTGTTTCGGCATCTTGATGATACATTTTTTTTCTTTAGTGACAAAGGGCCATTCTGTTAAGCAGTTTTGGTACAGATGGCAAGTATAGCTAGAAGAAAATGAAAACATAATCTGAAGGAATATCCAGAGAAAACAATAGCTATGTGCCTATACAGCTTCTGTCTGTAGTTTTTATTATTTATTGTAGTGCACTTGCAGCATTGTCAGATTCACTTGTACATCTTGGTTTAGATCTGCCTTGTTGCTGAAATACTGTGGAATAAGTGGAATATGCTGCTCCTTCTTATATATTCACATCCATTTTAGTTTTAGAAAAGGTCACTCATAAGTCCATGTTACTGAACTACATTTACATCAGTGTGTTATGCTCCATTTTTCCAACAAAATAATTAAATACCACATAATGACCTTAGCAACACTTAATTGTTGCACAGAAATGTTCCCCTTCAGGATTATAATGGACAGAAACAGTAAAGGTGTGGCACTTGCCAACCTCCAGAGATTCAGGCTTTAATAAGTACCTATGTTTATATACTATACCAAATCAATCTTCCAAATAAATAGATATTGACTTGTTACTGTTTACTGCAAATGTAAGTATTTTTCACGCCTACATTCACAAAGCTTTTATTTTTCCCATTTTCCATGACTGGGTCTTGCATTTCAATGAGATAATTCTCTAGGGAAGGACAAATGTAGGAACTTAACAAACTTTCTTTTCTTTTAGGCTCCATTAAGTCAGCATTTTCCTTCCCTCCTCCCTCTCTCCTTTGAAAAAGCAAGTAAATATTTATTTTGGAGCAAAATAAAGGCAGTCCCTCTACCACACATTTTTTTCCTTTTTTTTTTTTTTTTTTTTTTACTGGTGAGTAGGGTCAAGGGCAGCTATGTTACCTTTTTGGGGTTTTGGTCCGGGGTCGTAAAATACTCATTTTGTGGACCTTTGCCTTGTCAAGTAAGCATAAGCCAGCTAAGAAAAACAAACCATTTAATACTGTGCTGTTTGGACTCTACATTAGTATTTTGTGCTCTCAGTTGTTGACCATGAAATGTCTGCTCATGTGTAGCAAAATAAGTGCACAGAAGAATAAACTCCCCTCTTCCCCAAACCTTTTTTACAATGAGGATACATTAGTGAGTCAATTCCAACCAAGAAAGCTCATTGGTTTTGTTATAGCAAGTCTTTGTCAATAATTCTAAGACTTCCCCGAAATGTCAAAAACCAGCTGGAGGAAAATTTTAAGCTCTTTGCTAAAACCTTATAGAAATCTGAAAATTAGCTTGCATATTAAGTTTAAATCTAGTTAGTATAGCCCTAAGTAATTTTTATTTTGCATTCTCTTTTCTGTTTGTTCAGTAGATGTGCAGAAAGTAGCATTCCCTTCCACATGGCTAACCTTAGCAAACCTTTGTATTAATAAAACACTGAAGATCCATGTAAAACATGCTCTAATACTATATTTTCAATTGCAACTTTAAAACAGCATATTGTGTATCTGTTTCTGTATGATAATTCTGAAGAGGTAAACAATGTCTAAAATTTAAGTTGTGTTGGTTTCCAACATTTCACTGTAGCATTTCATGCTCAGCACTTGTTTGTGGTTTTGACAAATTTTTGAAAAATTTTGACAAGCTTAACCTTTCAGACTTGTATTTTCCATTCTTATTCTGCGTTGTAAAAAAGTAGCAGGTGCTAGAAAAAATGGATGAGTAGAGCAGAGACAAGTTACTAAACTAATTGTAACAGTGGTCTCCATAGTTTAATGTAGACCACTGTGGTAAATACATAGTACCTCTAACTGGCTGAACTTTTAACATAAAGACTAACACAGGAAGCCTACTACTAGAGTTCAAACTCTCTGTACTTTGTTTTCAAAAAATTAAAGACTTTATTTGAACACCAGTCTTAGTAGTCACGTTTTCTTAATTTGTAGTTTTCTGTTTCAGTAGAACTATTTTGCATGGCTGCCTCAGCTGAATAGATTGGATATTCAACCCGTTGCCTTTGGTTACTGTCATTGCACTACAGACTTGCAAATATCCATATATTTATAGAAAAATGGCAGCTTCCATATTTGTTCTGAGCTAGCTTGGTTTTTTTTTCCCTTTTTATTCCAAAGGATTGGATTGTACCAGGAGACCAAACTGTGGTTACAAAATGCAGCTTCCAATACGTGCTTCGTATTTTGTCTGACAGTGTCTCTTTCAGTTTAGTACCTTTTTTTCCCAAGAAATTTTCATTTTGAAGTAAGTTTAATGTTGATGTTTTGTGCGTTTGGTGTTGTTCTTTTTAATATGAAGATGTCATGGTTTTGTGTAGAAAGTGTAATGCAAAGTTTATTTGTTTTCCTTCGTGCATTACTGGCTTTTCTTGTTCTTAAATGTAATTAGTGAATGTTCATCTGTGGTGTAAGACTGCTCGGATTTGTAAGCCTCTTTTGAATTTTTGAATAACATGAAGCTGAAACGAATGCATAACTGTAAAATTTCACAGGGTTTACAAATTGCTAAGCTCTTACCAAGTATAAGCTTGGGTTTTATGTAACTCCAGCACAGGAGTTCCACACAAACAATTTCAATACGTACCTAGTGTTTTCTCGTTTTAATTAATTCTGAAATGCATTTTCTGTTTAAATGAAACATTGAGAATCCTGCTTTGATGCATTAATTTCTTCCAGTACATCCTTTCGAGTGTCATGTAAAGATGATGATTTATAATGAAGTTCATTTAATGTGATTCATTTCTTAGTAGTCTCAGAGCACTTTATAGTTGGAGAATTATACTTCAAATTAATTTAAAAATTAAACAGTAAAGTAGTGACAATCATCTATTCATGAAGTGTAAAAAGCTCTCATCTAAGAAATCATTTATAACTGTCTGAGAAAGAATCACCAAAACACTGTAAATACGCATTACTGTCCTGCCATTGCATAGACTTACATTAACAAGAATCTTTGACATTGAAGCTGACACCGGTTCCACTGCAACGGATAAGGGCATTGTGGCCAGTCATATCCATGGGGGCATAGGTGATCATACCTTCTGCTTTATGCACACAACTTAGATACGAAGGACTGAAGTGAGTTGTGGTTCCTTGTAGGACTAGAGAAAATAAAGTCACCCCCATGCCCTCTCTGAGATGAGAGATGACACTTTGCACACCACTGCTGCTTTATGTACAACGAGATTAAATAGGAGAAACAAATCATGTCAAGAAGCAGTGCAGGAATGTATTGAAAAGAAAATACCTCACAGCAAGTAAGAGGGTAGAGAAAAAAAGTTAAGCATTAGCTATGCTGTGAAATGTGAATATGGAAAACTGGCAGGTTTTCCAATATCAAAATTAAGTTTGTACTACCTTCCACTCCTGCTAACCTTGCAGAGCCAACACAGCTGGGAGGGCACGACCCAGCTATCTTTCCTTCCTTCCTTATCAACAAGACAGTTTGGCAATTTCCGTTTACGTCTGCATGTGTCTTCCCTCTGACAGCATCAGAGTTACACAGCTATTACTAATGACATAACCTGAAAACTGTGGGTCTATTTACATGTTATTAACCATCTAATTTGTCCTGCAGGATTGTTATTACTGCTGATTACGTACATCAGTTCCTTGAATATGGCTCCATTAACATAGTTACGAAATTGTCCTATGACTCGGCCTGACCTCAGAAATCTTTATTGACTTCTCTATGTCAAGGTTACTTAGATTTAATTTTTAATGGGTTGCAGGAGCTACAAGATTACCAGATCTAACACATAATACCTGGCAGAATTCTGAAACCCCACACCTAGAGGCAGGAAATTGTATTGGTACTTTATCCTTCAAAGACAACCTGGAAAATAAGATTCAACAGGACTTTGAAGTCTCAAAACCAAGATAAAAGTTCCTTTGACTCAACTATAGTTGTTCAAATCTTGTGATTTTCAGTGGTTACTGTTTTTGCATGTTTAAGGCTAGCAACACAAGAAACTCCAGATGTTCAGTTGTCTTACCCAATCTATAAGCTGTCCAAGTTCACACGGTTGAGACAATGGATCTGGGGTCTGGAAGTGATACTCAAGTGGAACAGGTGTCATAGAGATCCTCAGCATGTACAGATCTGGGGACTAGGTCTGAGGCAAGGTAGGAAAATTACTTGAGGAGATGGCAGGGGTAAAATTTTGACATCAGTTTATACTGTTGCAATTTAATACCGAATGGACAATTTTGACCAGAAAACAATGCTGTTTGCAGCAGATACAGTAACCACAAAAAACAAATGGGAAAGTGCACCTACATGAATTCTTGTTATAAAAGAATGTACATTACAAATTCTGAAAGGAAGGGACCATAATCATTTGTACTTTGTCAGCACTTTAATTTTATAGTCTCATTAATTTGTATGTGACTGAAATGTGACTTCAATTCTGCTTCTGTTAAAAAAATGTCAACAATAACCACCTGCAACAGGTCCAATTTTAGCAATGATGTGAAAGATGGTACTGGAGCAAAAATCTTTCCATAGGCTTATGTTATGAAGAACAATGTATAAGCTGTCCCCCACATAACAATCAAAATATTTGTGTCAGAGTAAAACTGGCTCATGGCAGTTCTCGCATCGGCGTGACATAGACTAGACCTGCACAGAGAGATCATAATTCAACACCTTTCTATTTGCAACCTTGCTATTGAGGTTACAAGGCCGCTAGAAACCAGGGCACCCAGCAAAGGTGGTGAGAACAGCCAGCCACAAACTTAGGCCTGTATACGGTCTCCTACTGTATGGCATACCTGAGACCAGGGTAATACAGGGGCTCGGGCTGCACTGTGTTTCTTGTCTGAATCCACTCACAGCAGTGGATTAAGAAAAGTGGCCAAGAAGGACCAGCAAGGACTCTATGCCACTGATTCAGGGCTCAGAGCTGTAGCAAAGAGCTGTGTGGAGCTATAGTTTTTCCACAAAGAGTAGGTGCTTCTGTGTTTCTTTGTATTGTGATTGACCCACATGTAATGAGATCTTGACACAGCCAAAAGAATAACTACTCTCCTCCACAAGCACTGACGTCGCTGTGACAGGTTCAGCATGCTTTATAGCACAAAGGTATTGCAGCAACGACGAAGCAGGAGGGGCATTTAATAGGTCAGAGGAATTTAAATAGTAGAATTTGAAGGTCAGTGCAGCAATATGTTAGCACAGTAGCTTGCTGTGTCAAGTGGCTTTTATTTATATAATTGCTCAATTTGTTGGTCTTGACATTGTCCATGGAGGATTCTTGACCAATTGAAATATATCATGTGGCAGCATAAGAGAGCAACATCTGCTCTAGAAAGAAGCAGAAATACAGCAAAAGGGCAGGTTACTCCTGAGGTGAGCAATGGGGAGAAGAGAGCAGGATAGAGCAGTCCCTGAAATGTTTGCTGGATGTGTGTTGCACCCAGGCAATTCTAATTCATTTTACAATGAATAAATGGTGCTGAGCTTTGCTGTCATCTTGTTTGGCAGTATTCATATGCTGAAGCATTATCAAAGGATAACCATAAATAAAAGGAAATAATTCAAACCCTCACACATGTAATTTCAAAGTGGAATGTAGAGATTAACTTTATTGACTCACATTAATGCTGAAAGTGCTGCATGGTTAAATCCTCAAGCATTGCTGTTATTCCACCACACTCTCGCTGGGGTTTCTTAGAGCTTATCGTCATGTTCTTCTGTGAATGTGGTTTAGCAAGTGTCTATAGATTAAAGATATGGGATTTAGATAAGTGTTTAGGTTTCCTACAGATGGAATGTCATATGGCTGGAGGGGTGAGGATAGAAAGAAAATTTGGCTTGTGTTTCAAATTCTGATGGACCACAAGTGGACTTATAATACAAAGATGACCTAAACCCCTTGCAAAATAGTACTGTATAGTCGTCTTCTACGGTCTGTGGGAGGCAAGACAGTCCTGTTTCTGTGGCAAAAGCTGTTTTCAGACTTTTTTGTGCTTGCCCATTTTCCAATTATATTTAATTGACATTATATTGGATAATGAAAAAATTTAAATCTGATCTTTCATCATTTTGTTAATGTGTTCTTTTTTTAATTATTGTCATTGGTTTGGGATTTTAATTTGCATTTTAATAAGTTTAATTAAGCAATCAGTGACTATTTATTGTTAGAACAATTAGTTTGCAATTTTCAAAAAACTACTGAAAAAAAGTCAATTGCAACCAGCAGTCCAGTTGAGAATAAATACTTCTGTTGTGCAATGAATTTTATAAGAAGCATATTATCTTTCTCTGTAAATCTGGACATAAAGGATGATCTAAAAATACTTTGTAGCAAGGAAAACAAATCAGAGCTTTGTGATGGAGCATGAACAAGACATACAGAAAGATAAGTCACTGAGTTTAGGTGGACTGATCAAAAATATTTGCCTATAAGTTGTTAACAAACCAGGTCACTACTTCATAGGCAACAGATTTTTTGTGTAGAAAGCAAAGCTGACTTGCATCATGTTCTTGACATTTCTGCTTATACAGAAACGTGTGAAATAGTTTGAGATTGTCTTGCAATTAATAATTTTTCCACGAGATGGCACAAGAAATCAATCATTCTCTTCCCGTAACAGCAGTCTGTCTTTATGTGTTTTGATTCTGACAGACAGGTATGCCCTAATAGCCTGCTAAGCAATTACAATATAATGTTCCCAGCTGAGAGTTTCGAATTTGTTATTGTACATTAATAACTGAGAGTTAAGCATGTGGCAAGGGGGGAACTTCTTAGCTGTTGACTAGGGGACAGAGAGTAATATTACTGTAGCTGAATTATTTTTAACTAATATACATAAATATTCATGGAACTCATATGAATTAAAGTACAAAGGCATCTGTTACCATGAGGGACTCAGTGCTACAATGGGCACGTAATGCTCAATTGGAAAACAATGCCTAAAAAATCCCACTCAACCCAATCTCTCTTCATGTGGCTAAGATACTAAAATTTGTAATAAATCCCTGGTGGAGTCCCCAGAAATACTAAGCATAACGAGCTTATTAAAAAAAAAAAAAAAAGGAAAAAGAAAGGTGGTAGCAGTTTCAAGTTCCATTAAAAGATACCTTCATAATTTGATACCATGAAATGTCACAGTCTATCCTGTCAATCAGGAATTTTTTGAAGTGATAAAGAATACGATAAAAGTACAGTTTACAACAAGTAAACATGTAAGCATGGCCTAAAGGGCATCCATAAGAAATAACAGTGGGTATTGATCAATCTTTCTCAGATCTTTCTGAAGTGAAGTGTCCAGTCCGAGGCTTGTCTTTAGAGATGTATCATCACTGGGCTACTTGCAGCCACGAGTACCTGGCACATTGGTATCCACCTTTGCATTTCCCAGACTATGAAAGGACTTTCTTCTTTTACAGAAAACACTAAAACTTGAATATTTTTATTGCAACTGTTCTTCCTATTTAAAATGGTCACACTGGCAATGGAGGAAATCAACCTCCTTTTTGCCTCATTTATGCCCAGGTGAGATCCAGTTGCGAGTTATTTCCTTCTTTCCCATTCCTGCTGGTATTGCTGGTCTGATTGCAGAGCCTGAACATGACACAAGACCTTAAGATGCTGTTCAGTCTGTGATTTTGAGTTCTTGTGTTTTATGGTGGTTTGCTTAGTTCCACTCCAGAACAACTGCAGCAAGGCGGGGAAATGGCACAACAGGGGTTTTTACCAGCTTGCTTTGCAGTGCTAAGTGTAGTGCAAGCACGAGAATGTAGGTGGGGTGGGAGGAATAAGATTTTTTGTTTTTCCAGAAGCCAGATATTCCAGCTTTAAAAGTGTTTTGCATGCTAAGCCATCTAAATGTCCTTGAAATCATTGATACTACTGGTAGAGATTCTTATAGAAGTAAGTCAGCTCATAGCAAAAGTGTGTTGGTCTCTCTAGGAGTTAGTTTTGTTATGCTTTATGTTTGACCACTATGATGTCATATTGTGAGGTGGATGTCATATTGTAAGGTGGATGATTATGGTATAAAGGCTTAGAGTCCTGAAGTGCCATAATTCATTTATTGTCCTTTTTTTTTTTGACATGAGAAAATTTAGGTTATATGCAACAGTTTCAGTGAGATGTTTTACCACATGCATTATTACAACTATGTTCAATTTAAGTAAATTGCCTGTCTAAAGAGGATTACTGAGAAAGTAAATGCTGGACATGCCTGAACCAAAGCAAATGCAGTGAAGTGTTTCAGTTTATTGAAAACTCTAGATCTTTTGGATTCCTGAATTACAGTACATTAATTACAGAGTCATTAGAGAAGTTTTACTTTATTACAAAACCTGAAATTCTTTGAATTCTTTAAGTCCTTTTGTTATGATAAATATACAATAAAGTAAATTTCAGCCCTGGACAAAAAGCCAAGGCAAAATCTTCTTGACACAAGGATGGGACTCAGTGCTTCATTCTGACTTAAATGATAGTTGAGGTGAACTTCATTCTCAATGCAGTTTTAGAATATTGTAGTATGTTGGACTTGGGTGCCTTGCCCTGCCTCCTAGGATCTCAAAGAACTTCACAAATAATCCTTGGGATCCGGAAATGAAGAGACAGTGGTCACAATAAACGGAGATGGATTAATTTGTCTTGTTATAAATGAAAATAACCCCCTTTGTGTGCTTTCTCACAATATTTATTGTCTCCTCTTGTGAAGGTGATGACTTGAAAAAAACAAATTTTTTTAGCCATACTCTACAGAGGCATAGTTAAACCACTTTATCATAGAGTAAGCTGTCTTTCTCTATATTTCAGTGTTGCGAAGGCTTCCATTTCTAAACCCAATTTATAACCTTTTTTGTCGGATTTTTGTATCCCATTTAATAGATAAAATTTATTACAGACTACAGCAACTGATGCAGTTTTCTAGCACTTCAGAGCTTCTAGATATCCAGATAATATAGTCTTAGTGAACCATAGTTCTCCTCAGAATATACCAACTGTTTAAAATATGGATTACCTAAGTGAGTGGTTGAGTACAACTCAGTCCGACCCCAAATCTCATTCTTTCACCAAATTGTGCTTTGCTATGCTGCCTCAGTTAATTTAGAGTTTCCTGCCTCTTACCATCTCTCCTCTTTGGTAAGCAGGGTATGTTGCTGCCCCTCAGACCCTCCCTGCTACATTTGTTGCACCCAGAGCTGCTTTCCTCCAGCCACTGGCTTCTTGCTCTTCTCATTTGAAGACCTGGGGGTTGTTTGTTTTTCCCCTCTTTGTTTACTTTAATAGGTAGTCACTGTGGTGGCTGAGCTTTGGTGCATTCATGCTGAACTCTAGCTATAATTGGTTGACAAGATGGTGTGGTTAAGATGAGAGATGTGAGATACTTTAATGGGGAAGACTTGCCCAGGTTTATGGAAGGATTTTACCACATTCAGAATACTTTTCTTCACCAGAACCTGACCAAATTTTGTCCAAATCCTTCCTTCCCCATAGATTTCGCCTTTTTTGACAATAATGAGGTACAAAACCTGACACTGTCTTTGTTTGTTGTGAACTGATGGGGGGGGGGGAGTATTATTTTTTCTGTCATTAAAGAAAAAAGAAGCAATAGAGAGGAATGAATTTCGGGGAAATGATGTGAAGTGAAAGCAGCAGGTTTTGCATAGTTAGGGTAGGAGCTGTGACTCTCAGCAAAAAGCAAGAAAGGGGAACTCAGAGCGAGACTGCGCAAGCCTGCTGGAGTTGCGAGTTACACTTTCTGAGAATAACAATATCCTCAAATAAACTAGTTCAGTTTCCAGTGGCAGGGTTTTTTTGTGTGTGTGTCTGTGTGTGTGTAAGCCTACATTGATTTCTTCTCCCCTATATTCTGAATGTGTAATCAAATACACCTTCTCAGTGTATTTCAGAGATAAGGAGGTTCTCTGGAAGCCACTTTCAGGGGCACAATAAAGAACAAGGGTACTTCAGAAGTCTCCAAATATTTGAAGACTTTAACCAAGCTTGAACCAGACTGTCTGGAATATGTCCATCACCAGTTAAAGCTGTAATGAAAGAGATTTGAAAAGATACGGCTGCTTTCTTTGGTGTTTTCAAATGAAAATACTCCCCGTCTTTCCTTTGTGCAGGAGTGTTTGGCCAGAATCCTTAGGGGAAAACTGAGCAGCCAAACCACATGCTAGTTTACTGAGACACTACTAGGTGAATGAATAAATAATGGGTAGATAAATAATTGAGTCTCCGAATTTTTTTTGATGTTGTAAACAAAGATTGAAAGTAGTCATTGGGGAAATCTTATTCGTCTTATCTAGTACTCAGGATTCATTCTATTAGAAGTATTTTCTTCCGAACTGACTATATGAATAAGCACATACTAGCTGTATCCATTCCATCTGTATTACACAGCTGTAGATTGTTCAAGCTGGGTGTTGTTTTGGCTGGGTACAGCCTGGGCTAAATGGGCTAAATGGGCTAAATGTGGTTCTGGACATTAACCTGTCATCCAGAGTCTCTATCTGCCCTTCTTAAGTGTTTATAAAAAGTAAACAAGACCTTAACATTCTACTGTGTTCCAATACGGATTAATATGAAATCAGTTGGATGTGTTATATTCCAAAGTCTGAGAGCAGACCTGGGAGAGAGGAAGCACTGGGTGGTAGTGCTTGCACTGATGAGAATGTCCTTGGCAGGATGGAGGGAAGCAAAGGTTTGCCCTCCACAGGACTTTCCCCTCTGCATCACAACAAAACTGAATTCCCCTGTGCTCTTTCACTTTCTGATATAAAGGACAGCAATACTGAGACCTGCTCTACCCGGGATCAAGTTCCTCCTCTGCCTGTTGTGACCCAGAGATTGACATCCATCTCCTGCAGCCCAGTGGGGAGCTCTAACCTAAAGCCTATTCTGAACTGATTTTTTCTCCATCTGCTCCAGGAAATGGACCAATCAATAGTTAAATATTCATGGACTCTTTGTGTTAAATCACATTTAAGATCTGTTAGGCAAGTCACCTAACACTTCTCTTTTAGTTTTATCAGCTGGTAAAATGAAGATTAGATCTTTGGGAACAGCTCCGGTTTGAGTGTTGGCCCATCCTATGAGAAGGGAACCTGAATTGTGGTGGTGGCAAGTTGTGGGCTGACCTGATTTCTGCCTAGATGACTCTCTAACGCCCTCTGTCTTTAATCTCTGTGGCACATCACAAGACAGAGGTAAACCCGTAACCCCAGGCATTGTGTGGGAAGAGGTTTTACAGCCACATCAGCCCATAATCTCTGGCACCCATGCCACATCCTTGGCAATGAACACTGCTTGCACTGTAGCTCTTCTGCTGCTCCTGGAGCCCTGTGGAGTCATGCAATGCCAGGAGAGGAGGGGACAAAAAATAATGCCTCTAACTTCCAGGTCCCACCTCTTGTATTTACACATGGTCTTCCCTTGGTGAGACATTGTGCACTTCCATTTTCAGTCTGCCGTTCCCCTTTACAGGAAAAGGTCCAAGGGGAGAGTGTTTGAAGGTTGGGAAAGAAACGTGTATCTAGGGTCTGTGTAAACAGTAGACATTGCCATAATTCACTAGACCCTTTAATTAATGACAGGTCTTTTAATGATGGCAAGAGGAAACAAACTCTTGAGTTTCATAGTCTGCAAAAGACTGCAACTTCTGTTTCTTAAATGACAATGTGGAAGTAAGAGCGAAAATGAAAATTTTCAGAGCAGTAGACCATAAACTACACTCAGTAGGAAGTGGATGTATATGGGCACTAATATACTGAACACACATATGTGTGTGTGTTGACACGTGTCTGCCTGTTTATATATGTATGTACTTCTATAGTGTGTGTTTCAGGCAGATAATTGCACACCTAGAAACATTGGTGTTTTTAGACAAAACATGTCGAAGCAGGACATTTCTCTCTTTAGCCAGAAAGAAAATAAAATTCCACTTCGGAACAGATTGGACTTATTTTTGCTGTTCCCTTATCTTCCTGTCTTTTCTGTGTAGTATTTGCTATTCCTATTTCTATCAAGTACCCCTCATCACTTCAGAAAGCAATTTGGAACAACTTGGATGAAAGCCACCAAATAGAAATACACTTTAAGGAAAAAAGAACATTAAAAGTATCGTAGGTAGTTTCATCCTCTTAGAACAAAGTGCTTATAACAAGGTGTTTGAAAAACCTATTGGGCTTAAGGTACTTACTTTCAGGAAAGAAAGACAATGTCTTTTGTGTAACTTACATTTATCTGCCAAGACTCTTTTATGAGAGATCACAGGAGACCTTTCTTTCAAGGCTGTAGATTATACAAACAGACTATTTTGTATAATCTTAGAGGTGAACTAAATGGGAGCTCAAACTGCTGAGTGTCTCTGAAAATCAGGCCATTTTTGCTTAGGTACTTCACTTGCATTTTCTCACACAATCAAAACTTTGGCTTGAATCTTGTAAGCACTGCTACAAATCCAAATCTGTCTCAGAATTTTTTTTTCTGGAGTTTTTTCAGCTGCATATCTTGGGATATTTAGCCTTTATTTTAGTATTTAATGGGAACTCAAGCAGTAACAGCAAATAATGTGTGGATTGTAGGACGCTGCTGGTTTTACATCTGTCTTCTAAGCGAGTCAGACTGTGCACACAATGGATATAATGAGACGAGGTGAGTTTCAGCAACTGCAGAAAGCATTCCTTTCTACTTGTACTCTCCTCCCTTAGTATGCAGGTCATGTACAATGCATGGTGCAGAGTCATTGATGTAATTGCCAAGTTTCCAGCATCATGTTATGATTCATCTATAAAGAGTCAGTTATCGGAAAACCTACTAAATAACAGCCCTATTTTAGAAGAGTCTAAGACACATCGTTTTGTTGCACCTACAGAACAACAAATCTGCATGGTCCTGGCTTCTCTGAAAATTAGTATCTTCCTTTGCAGAAAGAAAAGGATCATCTCACAAGGCTTTAAGGTAGTCCAAGGCATTTTTTTTATCATGTAGATTGATTTGCATTAACACGCAAGCAAACTCCATGTAAATTATTTTTTTTGTAATAGTAATTTTAGTTTCTTAATGAACATTAGATTGTTTTTGTTAGCTGAGAACCAAAACATTTGGATTAGCAAATTAATGAATTTAGCATTGAGATTTATATGTAAGTCTAACAAAAAACCTATAATATACCTATGCGTGTTTATTTAAGCAGTTTGTATCTTATTATGTTAAAAATGGTCAATGGTGCAATTCTAACTTATTCAGTGATTATTCTTTTCTTTGCAATTGATGTCAACTTGCTTTTGAATAGAGCTGGAATTCAATTAAAATTAACACAAATGACATTTTTAAAGTATTTCTATTAGCCAGTAGCCTTATCATAAGCGTGTTGGATATGTAACCCATCTTCTGAAGTTAAAATATGTTTTAAATACTAAATGAGTGTATCCAGTCAAGCAAGAAAACATTATCTATGGAAATGGAATTGAAAGGTTTATTTCTAATCACCAAGTCTTTCTACTCCTGGTAGATCTCAGGTTCTTCAGTCTAGTTCCATTGGAACAGAAGTTCTAGGTTTTGGTATAGCTTTTTTTCAATATCTCATTCAGGCTGTCAGTAGGTTTGTGCATTGGACTGAATTAGTTGAATAACTGAAGAAAGTGTTTTCTCTGTATTGGCTGAAGAGTTTTTCACCATCCCAGTCTGATTACAGGAGCTGCCTGATTCTACAATTTAATCTTTAAAACTTTGGCAGCATTGTGTTGTTTCTTTCTTGAAAAGGGGAATTTAGTGAGCTTAAAGGCTTTGTGTTTTAATTTGCAGTTCTCTGTGTGGTGTCCTCACAATTCTGATATTGTCTTGATACTGTTTTGATTTCATAATATATAAAAGCTGCCTTTCTGAATGTAGAGATAAAACAAATTAATTGTGTTTGATCTGGTGTAGACTTGAGAGTAATTTGTCTTAGGTCAAGTTTAAAATTATTTCATATGATCTGAATTTCATGCATGTTTGAATCACCAAAATTAGAGAGCCTTGAGGAAATCATGAAGTTACATACATTTTTCAACAAATGTAAGCGCCTTCTCTAGGTGTACTTATCATGTAGACCAAATTTTAGGTAAATCAGTTAAACCTAGATAAGATTTAGACTTTTAAGCAAGTATACAAGTATACAAGATTTTTCATGTAAGTGTGGCCTTAGAAGTTTATCTTGGTAATATTCAGGTTTTAATAAAGTAAGTTCTATGTAATTTTATGCAAATGTCACATTTTGACTTCACCTACAAGCAGAACTCTGCAGATAAAGAATGTGTCAATTTTGTGTCTGGACAATAAAATAAAATCATTCCTTACTCAACTGAAATTTTCTCTTGACAACAAATTTCATTTGAAACTAAATAAATTGAAATTATAAAAGCTTTGTTTCAAGATAAAACACTGAAATACTGCATTCACTTTAAAATTTGCAAAATCTGTTGTATTTGCTATTTCTCACGCTTAAGGTCATTTGCACAAACATCATCAATCTGAAATGGCATTTTTCAGTGCAGTTCATCTGAAAAAAATGTTCCCTGGTGCATACTGTGAAGTGCATTGTATTATTTGCCTGAACATAATCTACTCTGTGCAAACAAACTACGGGCATAGGATGTTCTTCATATTTATAAATGCTCTCTTAACTAACATGCTTCAAAACAAGGACAAAGTAAGTGTATTTAATTTGGGAAAGTGTCTCATATTAGGTACCTAGGAGTAGAATGGGATAGGCAACAAGATATAAACAGGAGGCCTCTCTTTCAGAGCAAATAGGAGGTTGGCCTTTTGCATTTCCCCTTCACCAAGAAAACATATAACCTACTTGGCATCCATTCCCAATGATTAATTTATAAAGCATTAGTATTAAAGGCCTGTGTGAAGTTGTATTTAAGGAATGAAATATGTTTTGATGAGAAAAACTTTTGGTGCCTTCTGAGCACTGTGTTTTTGGCAATTATAAAACTGCTAATTTTTAAAAGGAAATATATTTAACACCTTATGAGGCAAGACTTCTGAAGAACAACAGAAATTATACAAAAATGATTAGTATGAAAAGAAATAGCAAGATAAAATATTCCTGTCTTATAAAACAGCTAATTAAAAGTGATGTTGAAATACACGGTGGTTTGTCCTCAGGATTTTATGTACCAGGTCCCAGTATGGCAGGAAGACTGGTGCCTCTCTTTCATAGACTCGGTACTCAGCTTGAAAGAACATTTAAGAATTGTTTTGAACCTAAAAGTCCCTTTTCCCCTAATTCTGCTTGCTTGCTAAAATTTGACATTTGGACAACAGCAATGGTCTGAATGTTTTCCATGCTGTAATAACGAGTAACTGTCTGGGCACAATCTCCTGGTCCTCGACCGTAGGGCATGAGAGCAGAGAGGGGACTTTGCTGCTGAGTGTAGGGGTTCGGGATACTTCACAGGTATATGACACTTGCTTAAAAAAAATCCTGCTTCTTCACAAACCAAAGAAACATATGAAATAGCGGCCACCAGCAGATGCCTAAGATAAAAAGAGATACTTTTCCAGAATAATCCTTTGGCTTCCAGTGATTTGTGGTTTGCAGATAACTGGTATGTCCCTTTGTCAGTTTGTCTGATAGTATTTCAACCTCCTGTGGCAAGAAATTCAACCACTGAACTCGTACGTGTTGTATGAAGTTTGCTTTGAAATTGCCACCTACTAGCTGCATATGAAGTTCACCAGTTTTTGAACAAGTAATAACTATTCAATACATCTCCACTGCTTGTGATCATATAAAAATTATGATATGGCCTGTCTGATCTGTTATGTGCCTTATCATAGGCAGGCAGTATAGTTATTCCTACCTGGACAAATATAAGACCCTCAAGTTTAGAATCTGTGTAGCAAGAAAAAACAATACAGGTGTGTTACAAATTTGCCATTCAAATGTTTTTGTGTAAGGTAAGGAGACCAAGACCATATCTGCCTTTTGAAATTTCCAGCAGAATGCTTGGGTATGTGACAAATATCCTCTAGCATATTGGTTCAACATCTAAATGTAGAAATATCGCTGGCTTAGGCATTCAGATTTGAAAACTGGGTCTCCATGAATCATTTATTTTAATGACTCTTAATTGCCTGAGATTTAATTCTTTTTTAAATGACCAAAAAAGGGCGTTATCCACTTTAAATTCCAAAGGTTATCTGTATTCAGTGAGTTAATGCTAATGGAAAAGTATATTATGTGGTATGACTGTAATTATTACATCTAAGGACTCAGGAATCTGGTTTTAGCATGGTTTCCTGAGGAAATTATGATTATGCAATCTCTACTTGTCTGTCTGTCTTCCTTTTTGCTTGACAACTTTGAATCTGTTGGCCAATTTTTACCAACTTTGGAGAAGTAGAAGTCTCAAAGATGTTTTCTTATAATGTCTGTTGAAATCAGTGTCTGAACATGAGAGAGGGAGGGTAGGAAGAGCGAGAGACTTGAGTCATTGTAAGAAGTTAGTTTTCTCTGCAAAGATACAGTGTGTTTGGCAGAAGTGATTCAGTCCATCAACGTGCATGTGTAGACTGGCTGGTACCATAAGCGTACCCTTAGCTCCAGATGAGCAGTTATGATATGCCTTGTCTCTGGCCTGTTAAAAGAACCTCAGAAAAGTAGTATGGAAGAAGAGTCTGTAACAGGCACAAAGTTTAGCTGGTCATGGCAAGCTGGACTTTATTCCTTCTATTGTTTAAAGAGCTTAAAGGCCAAATGGCCTTGCCTGATCATCAAAAGATCATGATGAGGCATGGAGAGAAGAAGAAATGAGGATAAACTTTAAAAAAAAAAAAGAAAAAAAACCCACAACAAAAAAACAACAAAGCAAAAAATATTCTGAGTCTACTAGGTGGTATTTCAAATGATCTCCTAAAATGATTAACATGTGTTCCTTTAATATACGGGTATTCATAGCAGATTAATTTCTGCATAGATGGGAAGATATTTTCTTTCTAAATGGACCTTTTCCAATCTGTAGAATGGCTTGGAATAGGTAATTTCTACTTTATATACTTATTTTTAAGGTTTTGGGAGCATTTTTCCATACCTGTATATCTGTCTGCAAAGGAACTAGAAGCTCCGGGTCACAGGCTGGCCATCCACATGTTCTAGTAAATCTTGGTCTATTCAGAATTGACTTTGAGAGACCAGATTTAGGTATATGATGCAAGTCTTTTCTGTACTGCAAATATTTTAAATATCCAGGATTTGAAAGTATGCCACATTTGGAAAAGTCTGTTTCCAACCTGTTCAGGAATGGGATCCTATGGCTAAGGGAACAAGGAAAGATATAAAGGTAGCTAGACGGTGATAATCCCCTGCTAAAGGCATCAACAGAGCAGGCTTAAAGCAGAGCAGGCAATCCTACCCTACTACACACAAGAAAGCTCATCATACAAATCTGCAACTAACATTAACAGCATATCTACCTTCCTGCATTGGCGGAAGAGCCAAGGCTCAAAAGACGTATGTAGGAAAGCCTGTAGGAGAGTTCTGGCAGAGCATCTCAACAGAATCATTTGCTTTAGGGAAGATAACGAGTCTGGTTTGGATTCCATCTGCTCTATGTGCCCATGCGACAGACTTCATAAGTAGTTTTAAAAAATCAAAGGTGTGAGTTCTGTAAACATCAACCACATTACATAGAGTTCAGTTGCTTGACAAAGTAAGTTCACAAAATTGATGTTCAAAAATACACTAAATGTATATGAAATCTCTAATATGTACTTTGCAGAGTAATAGCCCTAAAAACATCTTTTGCTAGGTACATCATCCAGAGCATGAGTACAAGCAAAAACAACTCCTTTCCTTGGAGAGTGGACTGATGCTACGTGAAAGGTAGGCAGGATCTAACCCAGAGTATGGGTACAGATCATGATGACCATTCACTTGGTGATTCTTCAAGCATAAAGATGACCAGGTGATATATTTACACGACAGCATTAGGCCTTAGTTTTCACCATAAAATAAGCTGGAAATACTCAACTTTCCCTTCCTTAAAAAACCCAGATGACAAGGAAATGTGTTGAAATGGTCACTGGCTCAAGTGTTGAGAGATATGCATACATGTACAAGGGAATGTGATGAGCCAGTAACATGACAGGCACTTCCTTGATCTTCTGACTGGTGGTGTCAGGTATGTGCCTTGGAGGAGACATGGTGCAGTTGCACTGAAAGATGGGGCTATTTCTCATCACACCATAAAAACTATTTTCCTTTAGTGACCATGCTCTGGAGATGGCTGATTCTGTGTGTTTTTGTATATTCTCTTGGGTGTACATCCACTCTTTCAATCTGTGAGAACATTCAGCCTTGGTCTCCTTTTGAGGGAGGACTTTTGGGGCCAAGCTGAAGCCCATACCAGGACTGTGCAGCCTGGTGGTGCTACAAGTGGCAGAAGGCTGTCCACTGCTGGGAAAAGAGACACCAAGCCTGGTGCCACCTTAGGCATGGCCCCTGCTGCTGTGGCCAGGTCACATCCTGCACCAGGGCACTGTCGCTCCCTGTGACAACAAGCTCAGTGCTTTGCAGATGTACCCTTAAAGTCATTAAGGAAGACATAGTGGAGTTGGACAGCAAAGGCTCTCAGGATCACAATTCAGACACCTAATTTCTTGCATTGTAGTCCATCTCTTACTGGAGATGGCCTATAACCCCCATAAGGTATTTTGGTGCCTCTTTAAATACAGTGAGGACAAAGATGATCATATTTTTCTGCCTCCTATGTTTTCCCTCCCTTTTAGATTTTCTTAAGAGCCTCCTGAAAAGCTTTTCAAGGGCAAGTGAAAGTAGACTAAAATTGTACTTTGAATAGAATGGCATCAATCACACACAACTTTTCAGATGAAATTTTAGTTGTATAAGCAATTTTTTCCAGTCATGTCATCTTTAACTCAGGAGCCAAATGAGAAAATATTTGTGCATCCTGTGTTCTTGATACATAAAGCAATGTCACTGCTGCTGTAAAATGGGATTAAAATACAGTTTCAATTTATTTTATATGGTCTGCTTTCTTTACAATGTGTTTAACTTTCCCAGATATTACTGTGTGCTCTACGGAAAGTGCAGGCAAAAATCTACGATATATCTCTTTACAGAAATAATCACTCTACAAAGCCTATCCCCTTCAGAAAATGTATCAGCAACCCATGTGCAGTAAGTGCTTCAGAAGCACAGCCATGTACAATTGATAGCAGCTGAAAATAGTTCCACATATCCTTTTACTATTCTAGAGTTAATGTGTCAATTATGTGTTATAGATTTGAATTTCAAGGAGGCGATTATTATTTCATGATAAAAACATATCTGGACAGGATTATGGAACATAAAATTCAGCTCAGGATTGCCTTGATATATGGTGTGTATAAAAAAGTAAAGCCAATCAGGTTGATAATTTCTTTTCAACACAAATTGTTTAGAAAAAGGAAGAAATGTTTTGCTAGGCAAGGCAAAACAGGCTGCATTTTAAAAGAGATTTTTCTAGCTTTCATACTTCAACATGGAATGCTGAAAAAATAAAATGTGATTTCATAAAGGAAAAGTTAATATGTGTTATATTCACTGCTTTTGGAAATGCTCAGATAGTTCAGAATATTTGTAACCATCAATGAAATCCATGCCTGTGCATCCCAGCTGTACCTCAGTACATCCAGCTGCATTTTATAGTGTGAATTAGATTTGAGTCTGTCTCATTTTCATCCATGCGCTAAATTGTAGTCTGCAGACTGAAACTAATCCACAAACATTTATTTTGAAAATGAAATTCACACACCAAAACCTAAAGGGTGAAAACCTACACCACGAAATATTAAAACACCTAGGATGCATGTGCTTAGTCAAAGCATCTCTGACAAGAGGCTGGTTTCTAGTAATGTGCCTAGATAGATACAGGGACTTTAGTATATGCAACCCACACTGCACTTTAATATGTATGATCTGCTTTGCCACATCTTAGTTATACTTGAATTTTTAAAAATGTGTTCAGACTTTAGAGCGCATATGAAATATGAATGCTAGCAGGAACACAAAACCTTTACTTATTCACATTTCCTTTGAAGAACAGCAAGATCGCTGAGGTAGACTTTAGTATAAAGGAAGCATTAATTAACATTGGACTATGAAAGGCTGTTTGTCTGTGGAGGTTTGCTGATTGAGATACTTACCGGATTTCTAGTAAGCGCTGGATGCTAAGGATCTGTAAAAATTCTTTTTCTTATTTAGCACCTTCATTGCCTGGTGTCCCTCTAACACGACGTTGTTCTGCTCTCCTGGTGCCTGTGTGTCAAAGAGGTGGCATAGGGATAGGTTGCACTTCCAATTACTAACAAAAGTCATGGGTTTTTGTTTTACATTAAAACAGTTTTATGCTTCTACCATGTAACTCCTTGAACAAAATTTTTGGTTATGTGACATTTTATAAACATAGACTGTATGTCATGTCTTTGCTCATCCAGTCACTGTGGAAGAACTATGCAAATACCATGCTTAGAGCACTTTGTACAGCATGTAGTACACCAACAGTGATTTTCCTAAGTTCTCCCTCATGGACCTGTAATGTCATCACGTTTAAAAAACGGCTTTATTTGATGCTAAAAAGTTAATAAGACCAAAGGAAATAAAAAGTTGGGATTTTTAAAAAGTCAGATCTGAACTCTGCAGATTGTTGCTACTTCTTCTCTGTGTTCTTTGTTAGTACAGTAACACCAACATCATGGGCCCCAAGGGGCTGGGGAAATCCACCAGCCAAAAGTCACTGCACAAATGCAACACAGGGGTCATTTTGCAGGCTATTGCAATGTCAAACACTGTCTTTCTTGAAAGTTAGCAGTCTCTGGAGAAGAAAGTACTGATGAGACAATACTGACAAGTGTGGCAGGGACAGAACCACCCTGAATATTTCACCAAGCATCCTCACAGAGGAGGTGGCTGCTGCCTCTTCCCCGGGCACTCTTTCCATGTCTCAGACCAGTGCCTGGGAAAGCTGGATGGTGCTGTCTGGAAAAGCAATGGCTGGTGAAGCTAGCTTCATGGAGGCAGGAGTCAGCCCCAGGAACAGATGGAGATAGGTTGGACCATGGGTGACCCAGAAAGGCAAGAACAGCTGAGGCTGATGTGTGGGACGAAGGAAAGCTGCAGCAAATGCGAAGAGTGGTCAGTGAGAAAAATGGGTAGGTCAGAAGAAAAGGCTGTGAATTAATGTGGAAGGTGTGTTGTAGCATTTGTCAAGGGCCAAGAGAATGATCTCTCAGTGGCTGACCTGTAAAAAAGGAGTCTGGACATAATATTTATGAGCGTGGATGAGCAGGAGAAAAATGTTTCTACATAATAATACTAGCATGTA
This sequence comes from Pluvialis apricaria, assembly GCA_017639485.1. NCBI lineage: Eukaryota > Metazoa > Chordata > Aves > Charadriiformes > Charadriidae > Pluvialis > Pluvialis apricaria. Next base: position 50,412,447 of record CM030044.1, on the reverse strand, counting down.
GAGAAAACCTGAAGCCAAACTATAGATCTAATTAATTGGAACCAAACTTCTTGGAGGTCAGCTAGCTTTGTAATACAAATTTTAGATTGTCTTCACATGAAGCTGGCTGAATTTGAGTGTGTTTCTGCACTGAAATGAAATGGAACAACGATTAGGAAAATGAAAGGTGTGTGTAGAAGTTGTATTGCTGCTGACAAAGCTGTGTGGTGGAAAAGCTCATGAAGCTCTTAAAGATTTTGTTTGTTAACAGTTAGTTTTAACGTGCACTTCAGCATGTTATTTGCCACTCATATCCTGTATGACAGCCTCATATTTTTTAAAAAATGAGAAATTAGTTCTAACCACTGATCTTTTGTAGGATGGGATGTGCTTCTCTTAATTGTCTGACCATTACTCCATTTAGGAAGTATTTAACACCTGTACAGAGGCAACAAGTTTGGGAATATTTTTATTTTTGGTTTTCTCTTTTGGAGCACAAGAAGAATAATTTCTACTGGGACCTCTGTGGAACTGACAACAGGGAATAGTGTGATTATTTGTTATAGCCAGTATCCTAGCATACAGCAGTAATTCTATTATTTCTTTGTCACTTAGCAGCCTTTGTTTGGATTTGAATCCCAGTGAATTTTTAAAAGGTAAAAATATGTTATGGAGCTTTAATATTGACTTGTGCTGTGTAGTTCTAATTAAGTATTCCCAGAAATGCACTAAAATGGCATTGTGTTTATTGTGTTCCTGGGTTTGGTTGTTATTTTTTTAAGGGGGAAAAAAGCCTGGCTGTTATTTCCCACTTATCTAAAAGCTCTTTTGTGATTATAATTTATATTTTTCAGGCTCATACTGACCACACAGTAAATAATGTTCAATTGCCTTTGATTACAAAGAACAAAAAAATATCTCTGGCAATTATGTATTTTATTAGCACTGCTGTAAAATACAAGAAGAGCACTTGCTAATTCCCTAATGCCTTGGGATCCTTCAAAAGTCTAAGAGTCTTCACTATGTTTATCAGATTTAAATATTGCGGTGTTGGACAGGGGGGAGGAATGGCTTACTGAGAAAATGAATGTTTCAGGCAGGAACAACTGTATTTATTTTTTCTGTAATGGGGAATAAAGAATGTGAATCAGCCTAATGCATCAATTTTTAAGGGGTAGAGAAAGAATAATGACTGTAGTTTGGAATCCCAAGTCTGGAGTAATGTGGGAAGCTAGAAAAAAAACCTTTGAAAGCTTGAAAAATTATTTTCATTGTGCAGATACTATCATCTCTAAATAAATTGCAAGATCCCCAGGGACCTCTGTTCAAGTATCGAGAAGAGGGGTTTCTGAACTTTCCTATGAATATCCAAGGCAGTTTGTAGCTTCAGTGACATTTTAAACTAGACAGGCCATAGAAAGTTCTGTAGGAAAAATCCAGCACTTTTTATCCAGCCCTTTTCTTTTGGAGACAAACCCCCAAAAGACTTAATGGTGTCCTCTCTTCCTAACCACTGTTACAGCCTTTCTGTAGGTGAGGTTCAGTATACAGGTATGGAGAATATCAGTCTGTCCATTTTTCTTTCATGCTGTGCCATTTTCATTTGGGTCTCATCATGGTGGGGAAATGGTGACCAAAGTTTGATGGAGAGTTTGGCTTTCGTAAGCACAGAGTACAAATCTTCTGAAAAGGGAAGTATTTTTCCTGGTTTATCTGTTCTCCAACAAGCATCTGTACCATAAACTAGAGTGTTCACAGGGCAGCTAAACAGGCAGCTCAATATCTAATGTAGAGAAAAGGGCAATGTTTGTATGTTCTTTGTGTTTTCAATTTCCGTCCATAAGCCTTTCCAAATTAAGAGAAAACATCTGTGAATGAACCTCAGAATTTATGAGGCAAAGAACAAAACCTCAACCCAGGACTTTATCTAGAATAATTATATGTATCTGAGGAAAAAGTAATCCTTTAAAAAAAAGTCAGCAATGGGTATAACAAAGAAAAACAAATCAGTTGGCAGTAAAGAGAGACTTTATAGGCCAATAAAGTTAAGTTTACTCTTTTGATGTTGTTATCCATTTAAACAATTTCTCTTAATGTCAATTATTAAGAAAGGGAGGTCTGAAGTGCTTAATACTTTCAGATTCCCATAAAATAGAAAAGGATGGTCATATTATTGCTTATATTTTCATTCTTCTAGTCAAACAGAGGAAGGTATGCTTATTTATGCTAGTTGATCATTTGAGCCTTAGCTGAAATAGTCCTGCTCCCATTTTGAGGTCCTGAAAGGATCATGTACACCCAAAGCAGCAGTAAAGCTAATTTGAGTTATAGCTGGAAAGGGGCTTATACAGGATTCCTCTCAGTGGCGCAGATCAGATGTAAATTATGACAAATTCCTCTTGCAAGAAGCTGCAGTCTTGATTTTCTCATCAGTAAAACAGGGTCATGACAAAAGTACTGTTCCCCAGTACCTAGGAGTATATTTTAAAGATTATTTGTTTGCAGTGGCTGGAAATATTAATCACCTTATTTTTATTAAGATTACTTGACTAAATACATCATTTTCTTCTAATATACTGTAAGACTGGATTTATGAGTACCTAGTAGTCTGTGAATTCACATCCTCTCTAACAAATATTCATGTTTGATTTTAACTGCAATGCTTAGAATTTTGTGTTTGTGTGTATGAAAAACAAACAAATCTAATGCAGTTGCCAGAGACTTGCTTATTTCAAAACATAAAACCTGAGCATTTCACCTAGATCAGCAGCAGGGTCTCTAACAGCCTGTGCAGGAAGTCATAATTCTGCGAGCAGAAAATTAAACTGCCGCCGTACTTGCCTGGCCAAGTACTTGCGGACGCTCCAGGAGTAGGTTGAACATGCAGAGGCAGGGCTTCTTGCTCCCATTAAGCATTTCAAACATCTGTCCCCAGTGTTGAAAGCTCTGTGCTGGCATCTGTTGAATAGCAGATCATTTGCAGAGTTGTACGTCATGGGTTTAGCTCATCCCAGTTTTGATAATCTCTTTATTCCCTGTATGCCTGCCGTGATTTTAGATCTGCTGACACGGGATTTCTGTGGTTCATAACTTCCATCTCAAGACACAGAATGTGGCTTTAGGGCTTGTATTGCTGTATGCTTTCCTGTTTTGAAGTTCATTCCCATTTGATGAGGTTAAAGCTTGACAGTTGTTTTGATATTCAAGCACTTCTTTCTGGCAAAGGTTGATTGTCACTGCTTACTCTATGGTGAATGGAAACCAGTTTCCAAATCGCATCGTGGGACTCAAACCCAGGAATGCCTAACCCTTAATCCCAGGTACCACAAATGCTATCCGTGTCTTGGGCATGGAAGGTCATGTCATTATATAAATTCCACACCCTCTGTTTCCTTCTTAGCAAAATGGGCATTGCATCTCACAGGCATTTCAATGAACCGATTTGCCATTTTGTGTATAAAATATTTTGTTCATCTACTGGGCAATAAATGCCTCTTTTATGTTAAGATAGCACCAGATGTCTAAGGGAGTACCTGAGCTCCAAATTCACACACTTGTTACATGTTTTGATTGTTCTCCTTGGATGGGGTGCCCTGAGATGCATGAGGACATGGGTTTTAATAAATATTATTATCTTTACAACCCTGTTTAAAGTCTTTGTACGTTCTTATCTGGTTTCGTAATCTTTACTGCATTCTTAAGCAGCCCTTTTGTCAGGAGATTGGTAACCCTGAGCAAAAAGCTCTCATATAAACAGAAATTCTCTTAATTGTCCCCTGGACCAGCTTGCAGCCTTTTCACGTGGCTTAGCTGGGTGATTCGAAAGTCTGACCCATTAAGGGAGGGCATCTTCTGACCCAATATATAAACTCTTGTTGGCAGATGAGGCTTTGTAGTATACATTCCTGGATAACAAAAAGTGTCACTGGGAGGCTGGGGTCAGAACACATTTCCTTATACTCAGGTTACAGAGGCACTGATTGTGGTTATCTTACAGGGTGCTTCCCAAGCCAGCACGCAGGGGACACAAATCCATGACTGTGACTCCCAGTCACCAGGATAATGTAAAAAGTAATGGGAATTAAGATTGTGGAAGAGATATGCCTATTATCTACAGACTGAACGCTGCAAATTCAAGAAATTCAGACTTATTCTTTAGATGTCCCGAAGCAACGTCCTAGGGTTGCGATCTGTCTGAAAAACTGGTGCACTACTATGTGCTTAAAGACTCGCTGTTGCAAAGCCTACAAAGACGTTCACATTTGCTATTTACCCTATAACTGCTCTAAAAAAAAGCTAAGTTAAGAGAATATAATATAGTTTCTCTGACAGAATCCAAATGTAGGTTTTTTGGATTGTGAACAGCACATGGAAAGAGAATAAAATCTACCTACCTACTAGATTAGATCCAAAAGTGTCTTTCACTTGATATTGTCCAGCCGATAGCTGATTATGATGTTTCACACCTGCATGACTTAGTCTGTGGTTCTGGGGTGAGTCCTCATCTATCTATTTTCCATTTACAGATGGCAGAAGGGATTTGGGAGATCATTCTTTTTTGGTAATGATCCAAATGTATGCTATGTGGCCATAACAATGCCCTAGCCCTTAATCAGGTAAAAGTTTCAGACTTCGAAACTATTCCAGGAAAATGTTAATGACTTTCCTCATGGATAGGTGTGGTTATCACCTGCCCAGACAGTAAACAGAGTCAGCTAACAACTACTCTGGTGTTGGGCTAATGGTTAACATATTGCAAGGCAGAAAACCTTTTCTCTGGGTGTGGCTGCGTTTAAATGCCAGAGTAAAGCCTTTTATATATTGCATGAGTTTGCCACTTCCTAAATTTGCTTTATACCATCAAATGATCTCATTAACTGAGTGTGATTAATATAACATATCGCATGCTCTCATACAGTAGTAACCAGTGAGGAGTTTAGGAGTGAACCAAATTTTTCCCACCTACTTCCATCCTTTTTTGAAGGATACAATGACAATACTTAACTTGGCTTAGAGTCTGCCGTTCCGGGCTATAACAAACTGATTTTTCCAAATGCACAGTTGTTCTGTTTATGTTTTTGCCATGCTAAGAATGCTGTCTTCTCTATCTATCACAACAAGCAGAAGTATGGGAGAGATGAGCGAAATTCAACAAATGTGAAAAAGATCAGACAGGGGGTGGCACTAAGCATAAGTACAGGGGAATTAAAAAGAATTTGAAAGCTGGACCTCAGTATAAGCAAGCCATTTGAAGGAAGAGAGAGCAGAATTATCATGAAAGGTAAAAAAAATAGAACAGATATATTTTTGAACAGCTGCGTAAGAAAGGGGCATGTAGTGACAGGACGAGGGGGAATGGCTTTAAACTGGAAGAGGGCAGGTTTAGATTAAACATTAGGAAGAAGTTTTTCACTTTAAGGGTGGTAAGGCACTGGCACAGGTTGCCCAGAGAGGTTGTTGAAGCCCCATCCCTGGAGGTGTTCAAGGCCAGGCTGGAGGTGGCCTTGGGCAACCTGGTCTAGTGGGAGGTGTCCCTGCCTATGGCAGGGGGGTTGGAACTCGATGATCTTCAAGGTCCTTTCCAACCTAAACCATTCTATGATTCTATGAAAGAGGCTTGAACAAGGAGTATGAGAATGTGGAATAAGGTTGGAGAAGAAAACAATCCAGTAGGTAAAGATGAGAATAAATCAAGGAGGTAGAAGGAGATGAGCGTAATGACATGAAAAGAAGATGAGAAGAATAGCAGCATCAAGTTTAGATGATTCTAATTCATTTATGCAGAATGGTGAGTGTTTTAAAAGTTCCTGGCAGTATGGTCAAAGGAGGAACTGAGAGAGTTTTGTTTGAACATGTGAAAACTCACATAGGCTCCCAGCAAGCTTGGGATTTCCATCTGCTGTTGCATTTAAGGGTCTCCCTTCAGAACACAAAGTGGAGATCCCGAAGATAAGTACAGCAAGTCCTAAGTAACTCAAATAACAGCACAAATGAAGGTCTTCCCTGAGAGGTTTTTAACAACCCCATACTCTGCTCCCTATCACCAAGACAGGAATTGTCATGTCATTTCCTTTCTGCTCTCCTGCTAGATCTTACAGATGTGCCATCTCTCCAGCACGAAGAACTGCAGAAGGGAGGCTAAGTGAGGGACCTTGCCACCCCACATTTTTCCAGAAGGAGACCCAGGGAGATGGTAGCATGGAGGGAAGCCTCTCATGCTGAGGGATGAGGTGATGGAGCTGGAGGGGTGGAAGAAATCAGTTTGTTCTCCCAACTCGTGGGAGTCCTGAGCTAGCTTTTTCTTACAGCAACCGCAGAGATACCCTTCATCCTCCCAGCTCCCGGGTCTTTGGTATCTCATCCACCACTCAGAGGGCTACCACCTGGGAGCTGGCTTTTGCTCTTAGCATTGGCCTTCTCTAGCCACCACAACATGCAACTAAAGCAACCAGATCTGAATGAATCCAGTGTTTACGACCTTTCTCACTCCACATGACTCACTAGGCTGTGGAAATCTTATGCGGGAGCTGGCCTTTTCTGTTCAGCAAATATTGACTTTTTTTTCACCTATTGTTTCTTCCTGCGCCCACACCAGCAGAGCCCAGGTTTTCACAGACCCCTGGAGGCTGGCTCATGGAAGAAATCAAGGATGCTGCAGAAATGAGCCTTGTGGCAGTATTGCGACAGTGGGCAGTGATGTTTTCCCATTTTGCAGATAAGAAAACAATGCATAGGCCTGCCCACAGCAAGGAAATACAGGATATATAAGAAACACAGCAAGGAAAGAGGCTGGAATAGGATCCTGGGTGCAGCCAAGGCAGTTTTCCCCTCCATTTGTGGACTAGTTGGGACAAAGGCATTGCAGGGCTGCTGCGGTACATGTATGTGCACACGTGTCTGGGGGACCTGCAGAGTAGAGGTTTGACTGGGAACCTTGAAGGCCTTGCTAATGGATTAGATTCTGCTAAAGATAAATCATATTCTGGGTTTAAATACCCTGCTAAAGTAATTCAAGTAAGCAAACATTTTCTAAAGCCAAAGTTAACTTGAATCTGCCTTGTAATTGTCTGATGGCTGAGAAGTGTCAAATCATCCTACATCTGAGACTAACATATAACAACCAGCCTCTATTTTTACTGATCATTCAATACCACAAACTATTTAGCAAAAAAAGGTGAAAACGACATTGGAAACTGAGATCCAAAGTTGGAAATTTTGTGGTTTAGGAGAAGAAACAGCAGGGGTGATTTTATATAAGCTGGCTTCCCCTCCCCAACATAGCTTCATCAAAATGCTTTACTATATTATCGCTTGTGCTATTGTACTGTTTTCTAATATTGTACTGACTTGTCTGAATCACTTTGAAAACGAAGACTGCCTCCTTCTGAGACAAATCCAGGCTTCATTAAAATTCATAAACAGTCAGCCAGAAGCTTTGAGCGCTTTTCCATTGACACTGAGAAATGGAAGTGTCCTTATTTATCCTGATAACGTAATATTTCAAAGGGTGTCCACATCCATAGGCAACTGGGTTTTGATTGATAACATTTAGGACTCACTATGAAAGAAACTGCTTTTCATTAAGGAGTTCTGTGACACAAGCTAGTCAATGGTATCTCAAATCAGCACCATTTCGGTGTTTAATTGCATTCTTTTGGTATGAAAAATCTTCATGTTAGCATTAATTGCAAATCTATGCTGACGCATAGCAGCAGTCTGATCTCAGGTAGCACACGTGTATACTTGGGACTCTGTTGTGTGTTGTCAATGCTGACTGCATGAATTTTCCCTCATTTTGGGGGAGTAGTAGGGGAAGGAGGGAGATAATTACTTGTCTCTGATACTGAGTCCAGATGAGATCGTGTTACACTACTTAATACCAGTTGTAAAGTATATTTGGTCACTGCATTGTTTTTATTTGTCATTCTGCCAAATACGCACTGGGAACAACGATATTTCTCTAAAATCATTCTCAAATTCAATTAGAAAAATAAAAATTCATATTCTTTAATCAAAGATGACAATTGAAAAATTTTGACACAATATAATCTCAGAAATATAAGAATGCAAATATATTAATTGGCACCCACATCAATGATAATCAATCAGTAGGCCTTTGCAGGGCTTCAATATGGAAAGCATTTAAAACCAGTAGACAAAATCAACTGGGGTAATATGTTTGCTTAGAAGTCTGTGTAAAGGTCTCAGGGATATACTCATCATTAAAAAAGTTGCAGAATCAGACTCCATTGGGAAAAGGTAGCATTGCATGCACACTATATGAAACATTAGTAATTGATCAGTTGGCCTTCATTTTATGTGTCTTTGTAAGTATCACACAAATGTGACATATAATATAGATATCAATATAACCTTCTAATTAAGAACTGACATCTATCTGTAGCTTACGGTTGTTCCAGACGTAGTGTCTTAGAACTAAGATCATTCTTGGTTTTGAACTGAATTTGTTTACCCAGAGAGTTTGGGTTGTACATCCACGCAAGCTAGCACAGATTCTGGCGAGAACTGGCATACTTGTACTTATCTACAGCAGTGGAATATCTTTCTAGACAGATCTTTTTTAAAATATAGCAAATATTGTAAGATCAGCTGTTTTCCTGAGATGGCCATACTTTCAGGTAATATGATTTACATGATAAAAATGTAATTATATATATTTACATTTAGTTTCAGCAGCATAAATCCAAAAACACAAGTCTAAATACTACCTCTACACTAGTTCTTCAGATCTCCGGGATCTGCCCTGGCCTTCTATGCTATGTAGTGCATAAGCAAAATGTTTCTTGGACATCCTCCCTTCTATGAAATCTAAGAGGTAACAAGCCAAAGTGTTAAACTTGTAAGCATAGCAGTTAAAACCACTACCACTGATGTTCATAGAAACTGTGCTGTTTGTTACCACTCAGAAAGTGCAGAGTATAAACGGGGAATATTAGATTTGTTATTAAAAAACTATACATGGGATTGATACCTTTTTTGAATCTTTTTAAAGCAAGGCTCAAAGCAATCTCATTAGAGCATGAATTCCCCATCTGATTTGATGGTGGCTTGTTTTTTTAAAAAGCTTAGCAAACATATGCTACTGATGACTTTTAATAAATGTGTCTTCAAAAGCAAGTACATGACAAGAGCACTTTGTATTTGAAATCTGTATGCCTTCTAGATTTGATGTATGAACTCAAACCAACCCAACAGAATTTTTGTAACCTCGTGTTTGGCAAATCAACATAAAGATGGTGACAGTCTTTAGTAAATGGGCTTCCAGCCAGTTTGTCAAAGAGGAATGTTTGTACTCAGTTATCATAGCTGGTAGCCAAATTTGCTGTGGTTCTCAGTCACAAAGTTGTGATTTTCCAAGGAAGTCGTGCTACAGGCTATGCATCATCAGAAATACTAATGGGATTTTGATTTTCAATATTGTTAAATCTGTAAAAATTCTTAGCGTTTTATCTGAAGTTGTCTAGTCCATTCACTGAAATGCTGAAATGGATTCAGGAGGCAAAATAGAGGCACTCAGTTTAGAAGTTCTGGACCTGACCCAGACCCATTACTCTTAAAAATACATAGCCTGCTAAGGAATGCCCTTTGCAATATTTTTCTCTCTGACTGCATCCAAAAGGCTCGGAGATCTTTTGCTTTGATATCTGGGATGAATAATATCCAGCTTTGGATCAACCAAGTTGCTCTTTTTCCATGTAATACAGCCTTGTAAACACAAGTTATTTTAAGTCAATTGTGTATTAGCTCTGTGAAGTCAGTGAATACTTGATGAAATGCTTTTTCCTTACTGAAATATTCATGAAGCTAATTTTCAACAATCAACAAAATCGAGTCATGTTTTTGAAAAAGAAAACAACATCTTTCCATATCTGCATGTTGAATACAAATCAAAAAACCCTAAAATAGAAATGATCAGATTCACTTTTTCTATTTGCTGCTGATTTGATGAGAATTTGGAGTCCCAATCAGAAAGCAAGTGAATAGCTCCTTTATTATTACTTTGATTTCAGTTATCAGCATCCTCTTTTGGGAATGCGTATATAGTACCGAATCTGATACTGAATCTGGAACACGACCCTGACCATAGTGGGCACTTACTTTTCTATGAGGGATTTAATTTAATCTCATTCACCGATATCTTAAAATATTATTAATGTTTCCTATTGCATGCACACACAAAAAAAGCTTAACTAGTTTCCAACAAAGTGCTCTGACTAATATTTTCATGATGTCTAGGGGGAAACCTGAACAAGTATGTACCAGTATCAAGTCCACTGAAGTCCATCAAATCACTGCAATTTGGCCTAATCACTATTTTTGGGGTGGTGTTTTTAGCTGCATGCTGTATCAAATTCAGGCTGAGGAGAAGTTTAATTTGTAAAGGATTCTTTCTGTATGTCGTTTTTGGCTTTGAACTCAGGAACATATTTTGAACTTTCCTAACCATGAGATCCAAAAAAAGACCACAAATACCTTGAGGATAGCTCCTGTAGCACCTCTCATTTTAGCTGAGCAACGTAAAAGTTGACACAACCTCAGTTCTAATGGAAAAGGATACACAACTGCAATTGCATGGCACGGTTTGGAAAAACGCGCAGTGACAGCCAGGCAAATGGGTGGAGAGGGAAGAGACATGGGATGATGACCTCAATATCCACCTGGCAGTGGAGCTTGGCTGGTCTGAGAGAAACAACCCAGGGCCTTACATAATGCACTTAAGCTCTCCACATGGTGTGTGCTGAGAAGCAGGGATTTGGAAGAGCCACAGGGAGAAAATCACAGCCTCACTGCTGACCAAGTTGCTTGCTAGAACTATCAGGAAGGTTCGCAAAAAGCAAGATGCTGGAAATCCTGCACATGCAGGGGGCCAAGGCATGCTATTCAAGTGCCTAGTTCTGCTGTTCACCTCAGATTTGCAGTTTGGGGCTGTCCCCAGAGTCAAGAGACAAATGATTGTTTAGAAAGGACTCAAAATTCGGCTGGAGGAGGAGGAAGATGGTAGCTGGGCTTGCCTTAAGCGAAATCGCTGAGTGGTTGGAGTGTTTGCCAGGGAAACAGGAGAGAGGAGTTACTTGCCCTCCTCAGCCTGAGGCTGTCAAAAACCTTATCTCCTATCTCTCTCCTAGGAAAGTGCTGTCAGCACCAGACTAGCTGTGAAGCTGGCTGGAGGCAATCCCCACCCTTCCTGTGTAAGCTTTTCCCCTGCAAAACAAGAAATACAAGAAGCATTAGGAACAAGAGAAATACTGTAAGAAGATACTGTAATGTGACTTGTTGCCAAAGATTAGGTGAGCTCAAAGACTACCCACTGTAATGTGCATCTCCCAGAGGGCTCTGGCAGAAACACAGCTTGTTCTTGAACCCTTGTTACGTTGTTGAGCAGCTAAGTTTGGCACGAAAAAGATGGGCGGTTCTGGCCATCCACAGGGTTGCTGCTGTAGGTACCTGGGAATATGGGAATCAGATGTTGGGCAGCTCCAGGCTTCGCTGACACCTGAGCTTGGGAGGTTCAGAGCTGAAGCCTAAACCCAAACAGCAGTGTTTTGGGTGTTCTGCTAAATTCTGAGGCAGTTCTCCAGCAGATCTAGCTGCAACTCTTCTTAAAAATTGGGTGATTACAAATTCATTCAAGTAAACATATTTTTTAAATAAAGGGCACTTCACTCCCCTTAGATTTAAGCCATTTTTATTTGTAGAAAAAGTTAAATTAGACTATGAAACACCTCAGAAATAAGAATAAAATGTGCCCACCATACAAAGAGCCCTCACTAAAAAAAAAGAAAAAAGAAAAGGTCAGCTGTGGAATGGTCAGGTTAAGACAAGGGTAATACTAGTTTGTCCCTCTTCAGACTTACAGTTCACACATGATAGATCTGAACAGGCGAGGGGGAGGAGGGGCTACTTGTTAACTTCACTGCTGGCTTAAATAGCTGACCTCTTTCTCACTTGGCAGGATTTCTAGGTATAACTTCTTTATGTAGATAAACTGTTCTTTTGGCTAGCTTGGCTCTTCTTTAACAACTGAAATATTTTGGAACAGATAGAGCACAGCATAAACCTGAGCATGCCATAAATATAAACGTAATTTAGAAAAACCACTCCTGGTCAGACTGAGTCAGCTGCATTTTAGTTTGTTGACTGTGTTAGTTCTAGTGGAAACAAACAGAAAACACTGGCACATTAACAGAGAGTGATGAGAAGAAATAATCTGGGACTTTCAGAGGCAGTAAAAGTGCAATAAGGCAAAAGGCTTTCAAGACATTCCTACAAGGCAACCGTCTTTCTTCCACTGAGAAGACTGTGGGCTCTGGGGTATCCTTTGTCCACTATGGATACACAACTGTTCTATAATTCTTTAATTGTATTTTACTGAGCTCACGCCTGCAGTGCAAGATATAATGTGTATTCTCACAGCCAAACAAACCTGGTTTTGTTCAATAACAGAGCAGTGAATCACTTTTCCCATTCCTTCTTTTGAATATATTTTGGTTTTCGTTTGATCCTGTGTTTTGTTGGCATACTTTTATGATACTGTTATTACAAATGAGTACAAATGTCCTTATTTACAGAACTAACGCAGGTAGCATTGTCAGTCTCTGGATACCAAAGTCTTGTCCACATGTAGAATCATAGAATCATAGAATCATAGAATGGTTTAGGTTGGAAGGGACCTTGAAGATCATCGAGTTCCAACCCCCCTGCCACAGGCAGGGACACCTCCCACTAGACCAGGTTGCCCAAGGCCACCTCCAGCCTGGCCTTGAACACCTCCAGGGATGGGGCTTCAACAACCTCTCTGGGCAACCTGTTCCAGTGCCTCACCACCCTTAAAGTGAAAAACTTCTTCCTAATGTTTAATCTAAACCTGCCCTCTTCCAGCTTAAAGCCGTTCCCCCTCGTCCTATCACTACATGCCCTAGTAAAAAGTCCTTCCCCAGCTCTCCTGTAGGCCCCCTTTAGGTACTGGAAGGCCGCAATAAGATCTCCCCGGAGCCTTCTCTTCTCCAGGCTGAACAGCCCCAACTGTCTCAGCCTCTCCTCATAGGAGAGGTGCTCCAGCCCTCGGATCATCCTCGTGGCTCTCCTCTGGACGCGCTCCAGCAGGTCCATGTCCTTCTTATGTTGGGGACTCCACAGCTGGATGCAGGGACTCCACAGCTGGATGCAGCAGAAACTAAGAAATACATTAGTGTGATGACATACTGCCTTATAAATATTCCATGTATCTCTATATAGACATACTTATTCTCCATTAAAAGCAGATTTTTTATTCAGTATCATCTGGAAGCAGGTTAAGCTAAAAAGTAAAAATACATGATTTCTATTTACATTGAAAGTTAACTAAGATTCAAGTAAAATGTAAATTTAAAATACAATACATTCTAAGCATTTATGCAAGAGAAGAATGTCTCATTCAAGTTTAATTTAATTGCCTTTTAAAGTGGATTTAAAAAAATGTCTTCTTTCATTAGTAAGTGTTCCACATTAAGTTAGTCAAGAATAAATCTGGAGTATTTATTCCCAAAGTAAAAATATTTGCATAACTTCAGACATGACAATATCTTGGTGTAGAATAAAATACTCTGTTTTATATATTTTAATCTGGACGACTTCCCACCTAAAAAAGATTTGATGATTTGGCCCAATCTTGCCCCATTTGTCTATAAAAATAGCGTCAGGAAGCCAGATAACTGGTGTAATCCTGATAGATGACGTCAACTGTTAGTCAACTAGTTTCTGCAAGCAATGCCTAATCCTGTTCTTGTCATCCTCATTTTGGCAAGATCTCCTGGTATAATCCAGGGTAACTTTCCCTGCGTGAGATGTTAGGATTAGGGTCTGTGAGTAACCACATCTCTGAGCTGCCTGCCTGAGTCCAGTTTGTATTCTCTTGGTGGCTTGATGCTGCAGTATACAGGTTGCTATAATGCACGAGATTTCACCCTTTGGTGGATTGCTCTCTGAACCTTTGTTAAAAATCAGCCATTTATATCCTGATTTAGAGACAAGTCCATATTCTGCATATCTTCTGCATAACTCATGCAGAGGATGTACTGTAGCATTGCAAAGAATGACTAATTCTTTCTCTATTATGATGACTCAATATTTGTTGTTCTAAGAAACAGGCTTCTCAAATCATGGCTCTCCCTTAAGGTGGGTTTTTTTCCCTTCTTCTTTTCACTTTTTTCCCCTTTTCGTATTTACTATTTATCAGTCTAGGCAGATGAGAGACTTTTAAATTTTTCATATAAAGTTTCCTCCAGTATCTTTCCTTAAGTATTGTCTGTAGAATTTTTACCTCCTACATGAAAATTTAAGAAAGAATCATTCAAGTATCTAACACGATGAATAATTTAGCATTTGAAAGACATATTCTCTCAATGCTACAATTAAAGCACAGTTGCTCCTTACAATTATATGTAAAGAAATTTTCTATCTAATCCTGTTGATTAATCATGTCTTCCTTTTTTCCACTGAATTGCTGTCTAAATTTACATGTCTTTTGTAATTACCTTAAGCATAGACCTCCAAACTTCTGCTGTTATATCTGTCTATAGTTAATTAATTTTAGAAGCAAACAACTAGGTGTTGGGTCTTTGGTAAAATTTAGGTAATTTATTTCCACATTTAATAATTCCTTTGGACTAATTCATGGCGAAGGCATGCAGCTGAGATGTTTCAATTTGCAGATTTTGTTTCTTTTCAAAATCCTGCAGTTTTTCCACCATTTTACAGTACACACAGAAGTTTACTGTTCATTAAGCCAATGTAATAAAATTATTGTATCTTTTGGCAATGTCAGCTACTTTGAACAATAGAATTCTTTTGAAAACACCAGCCAGCAGTACATTCTTGTGGCACACGCTTCAGTTTTGTGAAATGATTTTTTTTGTTTGCTTTGTGGTGATTGTAAGCACATTTTTAAAATTGCCTTGTCATGACTTATTTTCTTTAAATCATTATATTCTTAATGTTTCTATGCCTTGTGATGCCTAAATTGGCTGCATCATTAACTCTTGGTGAAAAGAACTACAGATTTAAGACGTACTTCTATCTTTCTGTTAGATGGATGTTGGCATGCACTTAACTTTGAAAATCTGCCCCCTTGGTAGCTATGACAACTAGTGATAGATTCTGGGGTATTACAAACAAATATGAAAGGTGGTGAATACCACAAAGGCCACAAAGAATTTCTTTTCAAGGGTAGTTACTGTCTGTTTCCCCACTGAATTTCTTTACAGCCTTGATAGTGAAGGCATGCTACAAGCACCTCAAATTTAGGTCCAAGCTTGTTCACATCGCAGATGCTGTGTCTTTATGTGCAAGGGCTGTAAAGAAACAAAAGAAGTTGAAAAAAAAAATAAACATCCTGTGAAATGAAGTTTTTGTTTAGGGTTCCTGATTGTTTTTCTGGATAACTCTCTGTCTTTTCCGTGTGAGGGTTTCTTTTTGGTAAAGAATCTAAATGCAGACTCTGGGCATCTCCTTCCTGCTTAGCTGCCATTTAAGTTCAAGAACTGGGGATGGGAGGGGACAGTCTTTGCAGGGTGCCATGGCTGTCAGAATCCTTCATGTGCTGGAAAGGGGAGGAAAGCTGTGTTGACCTCCAGCACGTAAGCCAAGATCCTTTCTGGCACTTACGATCATGGAGAGAAACTACAGAGCTCAAATCACCTGCTGGAAACCTCTCTCCATGATTCAGATCTTCCTTGTGGTGTTTCTGGCCTGGAAAAAAAGAGTTCCTGCTGCCTGTGCCTGTTATCAAGACTGATTTCAGCTGCTTGAGTAGAGAAAACAAGAACCTTGGAGAACAGATCTGCTTGGCCTTCAGACCCCTCAAGGGCAAACAGCTTGATTTTTGCTATTTAGAGACTTATTTGTCAGGCAGTGCTTTTAGAGACAGGAGAAAAAACTTACCCTTGGAATAGTAAAACATTGTTTCTCACATGTTTCTGGAGGGAGAGGGAGAGAAGACAAGACTGGCTTCTTCGAATAATTTGCTAATCTGTAGGCAGTATTTATCAGCTGAAGAAAAACAACTTTGTGTGCTAGCTTTCTTGATAAGACAAGACCACTATCAAGTGTGCCTCCATTTGTTGGAGCTTCTTAGACAAACTGATAGCAAGCCAGAGAAAATAAAATGGGCCAAATAGCCTCTGTCTGCGGAGTCAGCCAGAACCCAAAGGAGTCATCCTAACTGTTGGGAATCACCTGATGAAACCAAACCTGAAATCCCAAAAGCCCACAGGTGTGTGCAGTGGACTGGGGCTAGGGCTCAGGGAGGTGCAAGGTAGCACTGAGCAGCACAGGACAGAGTATTTATCATTACAAGCTGAGCAGTGTTAGTATGGAAAAGGAAAATTTTAAGAGAGGGTTGAATTAGGATAATAAGGGTGCTTAGTGAATAATTCCAGGACCTCATCTTGTGCTCCAAGGGCTATAGTGACAATGAATTACAGAGCTTGTTTAAAAATTTAAAGAGTGCGGTTTATATTGCGGTCTGTAAAGTTTATGACTGGCTGTGAGCATTTCTGGCATACAGGCAGCAAACCCGCATGGCTGAAGCATTTGTTGCCTTTATGCAGCCATATCTGTTATGCTTCCATCCTTCCAACCCACTCTTCCTAATGGAGCCTACAAACAAGAAAAAAACACACACACAAAAAATAATCTTGTACATCACTCTCAAGTGTGATCTGTGCAAAAGGAGGCTTGTGAATCCTGGCTTGATCAAAAGTGAAATTAAAATCTCGATCTGTGAATCACAGGGACACTTACTAGCAATTTACTCCATTTCTGAACTTCCCTTGATAACATACTAGGCCGTATGGATGACAGAATGACTTTGTCCGGAAAGTTCTTTCTGATCTGCTCCTGCTTTTCATGTTGTCTTCTACCACATTTTAAAATACTTTTTGAGCTGAAGAGGGTGAAAACATTGAATAAGACCAGGGTTATGAGCACTTAGAAATATTTCAGTGGAGAAAGTACAAGCTGTAGAGATGCCTGAAATTAACATTACGCCTGATGAATGTGCTGGAATTCTTTGAGTGCACGCTAAATTAGCACGCAGAAGTAAAAAAATACAAATAATCTTATTTGGAAGACAAAGCTCTTTATCATATATTTAAAAACAGTAACTGTCTTACAAGACCAATAGATTTTTTAAATGGATGTCAGGTCAATATTTGACCTCTTTTTTATTTTTCCGGCATCTTTCTTATATCTTCCACTTTCTTTAATAAAATCATAAGACAGAAGCAAAAGAAAATATTACTGCTTGTACCATTAAAAAAAAAATGGTTGTTTTGTAACACGTATAAAATACTTGGGGATCCTTGTTTGCGTGGTTGGTATCTTCTTGGCAGCCCATATTCAATCGGTTTAGGATACTTCAACGGACTGCTGATTTGCTATCTTTGCTCTACTCTTTTTGAGCCAGCTCAATCTGTGTCTTAATACTTGCTTAGAGGTTTGGGTGGTGTGGATGTCATGATGGTATTCCATGTGTTTATGTGCACTGCTCTTTCAGTGGCAGGATAAATCGCTTCTGGGTGTACTGCACGTATTTCTTCTGTTAATGCAAACTAATCCCATATGCCAACAACAAAACCCCACTTGCTACTGTCTCATCAAAATATTGGCAGAAGTCTGTATGGCTCTAATCTTTTTTCTTCTATAGCAGAAAGCTTTGAAATTGCCATCTATGTATCCAGGTTTTAAACATGCATGATAACTGACCAGAATTAATAAAATTAGGCTTATTACTCACATTTTCGTGCTAAAGACATTTCTTTTTATGGCATATACTCATGAGTCTTGTTATAGGACTAATGCTGGAAGTGATAATTTCACCTTTTACCTGATATTACATCATTTTAAACATCCAATTAATGCCCATATGTTCTGGTTGGGTCTACCATATCTGCATGACGTTATCTTTCAGCCCACGCTCTCTCCAGTAGCCAGTAGCCAGTGATACATCTCTGTAAATTATCTTGAAAGAAGAAATTGTTGTGGTACTTCTGAATTAATAATTTTTAATGAGCTTCTTTTACGGCTAGGAAAAAATCTTGAAGAGAAAACCACCCTCCTTCAATTTAAGGGACCAAAACACAATGGGAATTTCCTTATCAGAAGCTTTTCCCTTACTTATATAATTAACTTCTGTATCAGGCTTATTAAGTTCACTGCTGTGGTTTGAAGTTATGCCCTTGGACCTTCCATAGAATTAATTATCACCTCTTTGCCTCTGCATGTGCTCTGCAAATTCTACCCTTTCTCAGAGGTTTGAAATAACAACCTTTACAAATTAAATTTATATAAATTCTTTTCTAATATCTCAAAGTCCAATGACTTTTCTTCCTTCAATTAATTCTCTTGTGCTTTGGAGGCCTGCTTTTTCCTATTTAGAGGGTAAGGAAAGGCTTAGTATCATTTGGGAATTGGGAGTTGTTGAAGGGGTTGTTGGACCCTGTGGTTAAACTAAAAAGCTAGAGTTGAGATTACAGTCCTTCTGTGTTTGTCTCATATATCTTGATCCCCCCAAAATTTTTTTTTTAAAGAAAAACACCAAAAGAACCCCAAACCACAACCAAAAAAACCCAAGGTAAATATTTTACTCTAAGGCTTTTCTTGTTTTTGATAAAAATTCCTGGATATCCTCATTATATTGGCGCTGATACTTTTCTTTAGGAAAGGACTGAACTGTAGCTAGTATGACGTTTGTGTTTTAACATTAATTCTTGTTGAAAATTAAATGCTGAAAGAATAACTGTAAAGTTCTTAAACTTTGAAGGGAATTTCAACTGAAGGGTTTGAAATGCAATGTAATTTTAAATGAAGCTAAGAAAACAAATTAATTTCCATACCTGTAAAAATAGCCAGAATTTTTAGAGCTTATTGGAGTTAGGTAGAAAAGTTCATGGGCTCTGAACACTTAACTCCATCAGACTTCTCTGAAAATGCCAGTTAATACTGTTTGTTGTACATGAAATATTTTAGGACTTTCTGTACCTGAATAGCAGAGGTGCACTATCTGTATCTGGCCTGGTAGGAGTTCAGAAGAACTGAATAATATTGTGTTGTGTAATCTTAGCCATAAATTTTATCACTCCTGTCACCTGCAGACATGTGTCTGAGGTAAGCAGAAGTTGGTACCTCAGCATTGTTGCTCACATGGCTCCCTCTGACAGATTCTGGGTTCATCTTGAAAGTCCCACAGGTGTATTCTCTTGCTTGATAAAGCAAAGTAATCAAAGAGTCCTTGGTATCTTAGCAAATGTTTGGCACATTTTTTCACCAATTCTGCACTTCTAAAAATTATATGTCTCTTAAAAATATTTGGAAATATGAGCAGACAAAAGATATGGTCATGGAAATAGTATTGGCTGCATACAACCAAGATGTACTTGCCAGATAGTTGGTAAGTTAGTCACCAATGCGGTTTAGTATCTTGGATAACATCAATCTAAAACAATTTGGAGCAGTTTAGCCATGTCAGGTGTCAGGGTTATGGACATACTCATGTCCCTTACTA
Organism: Pluvialis apricaria; assembly: GCA_017639485.1. Lineage (NCBI taxonomy): Eukaryota > Metazoa > Chordata > Aves > Charadriiformes > Charadriidae > Pluvialis > Pluvialis apricaria. The sequence continues at coordinate 50,392,907 of CM030044.1, read as the reverse complement.
GTACTCTAAAAAATGCAGCCTCCTTATTCTTCAGTCAGTGTTAACATTTCTGTCAGTGATGGGTAGATATTTGTCAGTAGATTTTGCAAAACTTTAATTTAACCTACCTGTTATGCCTGTATTCGTGCAGTTAGCCATTCCTCTGCTTAGCTAATTATTGCTGTTTCCTCATTTATCACTCTCTGAATCTGCTATACTTGTCCTTTCCTACTAGGTTGAAAAGCAGAGGTGGAAGGGAGAGGTCACTGTTGCCTACATGTTCCTTCAAAGTCTACAAATTCTTCTGTCATGCAAAATGCTTGGCCTGATCTCACTGCTCTAGCTGTTCAGATCTGCTCCTCCTCCATTATCTGTCATGCTTACAATAATTATCCCCATTGACTGTAACAAAAACTTTTATGGCATTTAATGATGTCACTTTCATTCCTTTACTGACTCAGTCCACTAGCTGCCAGATGTTACCCACCTGCCAGTACTGAAACCAACCTGATCTCTGCTAATCGAGAGCTTTATGCAATTTTCCAATCTGTTTGCCAAATTATTTGAAGGTGGTTTTGATATTGAAACGTCACGGCAAATGGCAACAGACTTACTGGTTTGTCTTCATTAAAGGTGACAATATTTCCATCAGATTCATTCAGTTTTAACTGCCCTTGACTTAAAAACATCATTAAAGATTCTAAACAGCTTAGGAGAAGATATTACTTCCAAAAGCTTAAAAATCTCAGTTGGGAATCCATCTGTGCCCGTAGCTTTTTTTCCTGTTGACAAATACTTAATTACCTGGCTAATTTCCTGATGCAGAATTTCTGTCTCCTGTCTAAGATGCTACATCGAACTTGGGAGGGATTTTCCCTATCAAGAGTGATGTAGAGAGGTATTTCTCTCTGTGGAAAAAATATAACCTTTGTGCAATGTGTAAGTTTAATCTAATAGCCTCAATATTAGCGGACTTGATTCTTGTGCTGTATTTTTGTTGTTGTTGTATTTTAGAATTCTTAACTACAATTGTTTCTTCCTAAACTGTCAAGTCTGCTTTATTATTTTTCCAGAGCAATCTCTCTTTGTGAATTGGATGAGAGACTTACTTTCATTATTTTTTTGATGTTGCTGAACAGTTTTGATTTTGGTTTTGTTTAAGATTTATCAGTCACTAATCAAATAGTTGAAAAGCCATTTTTAATGACATCTGGTGGTGACAGAATACTTGACGCATGTTGTTGCTTGGTGTCTACAAATAACAGTATGGAGTTTATTCTGAAGTGGACAGGAACCTAGCATGAATAAACTGAGATGGAGTCGTACTTACTTCTATAGGTCTGTAGTTTAGAACCTGTGTGTAAGTCAAAATTATCAGGAATAAGTTAAAATTATTTTTTGGACAAGTAAGCACAAGTTATGGTGTCTGAAGCATAGGGGTCTATCATCATTTTAGGCAATGTGTCTTCACAGACAGCATTCCACTGTCCTGGGCTGCAAAATCAGGGCAAATTACTTGTGACCATGGTGTCTCATCTTCTTCATGAGGAAAGGAAGCATCAGAAAAAGTAAGAGTCTCAAAGGAGTGTTGTGGGTCTTGGCTATTTCATTAGTGCTTTACAAAGCAGTTTGAAATCTTTGACTAGAAGGTGGCACTAGAATGAAAACTATTCATGTTGAGTTTTAGTTTGAGTGTTTGTACAGCCTGTTCTGAGAGAACAGTTGTATTGACTCCTAATGATTCTATCAAAACCAAACCCAAAAATGAATGCTTTAATTTTGAAACAGATGCGCCAAAGGCAACATCAGAAATGGGCAACATTAGAAATCAATGGTCCAAATGCAGCCTTCCAGGGTTTTTATAGATTGCACAAAACCTTTGTGGATTTTGATTGTGCAAACCATGATCTAGGAAGGCTGGCTCTGACCTGATCGTTGCTGCTACAGCCTCTGCCAAGAGGACAGAAACTAGTGAACAGCTTCAAGTATTAATCATGCCTTTCTTCTTTTCTCCCATATCTAGGAACTGTTCTGTACTATGAGGGTTAGATGAAGAAATGAAAGGCACTGACTCAGAGCTGACGGTAGCCTGCACACCAGGGGATATGGCAGTCTTACATTCTCATTTTGTGCCCAAAGAAACTGCGGATGCAATTAAGATATTAAATTCAAGGAAACTGTATGCTATAGCTGGGGCAGTTCAGTAAATAGCTCACAGATCAGCTAATCCTTCTTTTATTGCTGACTTCAATTAGCTCTTTACATACAGGTATAATGTGCTTTTTCTTTCAAACAAACACCAATGTTTTCTATAGTGGATTGAAGTGGCTTTGAGCAGTACCTGGCAACAATACTCTTGCCTTTTCTGATAGTTCCAGTGTTGCTTTCCAGGCTTGTGGCTTGGCTACAGCATTGAGAAAGAGCCCCACAGCAGGAAGGCTGCAGAGTCCAGTCACACAAGAAGGAGAACGGAGGTCACTGGGCAACCCTCGCCTGCTGGGAGAGTGTGTGCTCATTGCAACACCAAACCTGCATCTTTCCTTCTCTCGACCTGCACAGATGAGGAGCAGTCCTTGGGTGCTGCACCTGGGATGCTGCAGTTGGAGCCACATGTCTGTAAAACACAGTGTGTACATGTGTGCGTGCAGGTGCACACAGATTATATGGAAATTACGTCCTTTCCTCATCCTCATATTTTACTTACATTCCACTCAAGGAGAGGCTGCCACTGCTTTCCAAAAATTTATAAACCAAATAAAACCAAATTCGGGCTCCCTCTTTGACTTTGGTTCAAAACTGTCCATTGGAAAACTTTTGTCCAGAGGTGTGTGTGAACCTCTGGCTTTTTAAGTTGATCTGAGCATACTGCTGCTGCCCTTGCTTTTCACAAAATGCCATTAATTGTTTAAAGAAGAAAAAGAGGGACATTTCCCAAGAAAAGTATAAACATTCAGAGTGCTGCTCAGCAGAAATATGCTGTGGCCTCTTTCCACGGGGAAGGCAGAGGAAATTGGGATTTCACCCCTCTGACCTCTTTCAGGAAAAAAATGTGCCCAACCCATATAACTACATTTTGGTGTCAGCCTTCAACAGAGTTCCAAAAAAAGAGAGATGAAGGCTCCCTTCCCCTTCCTCCTGAGCACAAGTTTCAATTCAGAACAGGAAAAAAAATGGTATTATCATGTCATCATTGTACAAGAGAGAACTATTTTTAATTTTTTGCACTTCCTTCTTGGAGGCGTGTAAATACAACAGCCTCTTTAAAAAGCCCAGCAGGGAATTTTCTGAATCCATGTGCCACAGTCAGTTCACAGGAAAATACGCATTTCTCTTAATGAAGCCATAGCCATATCCTAAAATCTAGATGCTAAGCAGACACATGCATTCAAACAGGCATCTTTTCCATGCTGCTTGCTCTTAAGGTGCAAACAGTACAAGCTGCAACTCAGTGAGATTCCAGTCCCAGATGAGCAACTAGGTTCTGCCAAAATAGAAATATGCTCTTAATTTTCCTCTGTGACAGCACTGCCACACCGTCATCGCCACTTGACATCTGATCATATCTGGGCAGACATAATGCTTTAAAGTACTAAACATCAATGAAAACAAAGACAGGGGTGGCAGTGGGGATGTTTGACAGCAGGATGGCAACACTCCAAGCTCTTGAGGCCAGTCCCTAGCAAACAGTGGGTGATTTTGCTATAAGAACAGCGAGCAGAACAGCCTTGAGGCATGCATTTGTCCCAAGGAGGAGCATTGCAACAAGCCGGGAGTGCGTCTGCTTGGGTCGGGAGGAGATGTTGCCCTAATGCGAGAGGAAGACCCTGAATTCCCAGCGTCACTGAGCAGCCAGGCAGCGTAGGAACCAGTGCTGGTGGGGCAAGGGGCAGGGTAGAGAAATGAGAAGGGGAGGAGGACATGTTCAATGTGATACAGGTACTGCTGTGACTTGGAGTTGTCCCCAAGGTGGTTGGGGGCAAGAGATGGCCATGCCAGAGTTAGCATGGTATGGAAGCAGTTTTGATTTCTGAAGAGTCCAGAGCACTGGGACCACCTTCAAGGGGTTGCACTAATGATATCTATCTGCTGGCGTATACACCAAGGTCTATGCCCAGCCTTTTCCTGAAGGTGTTCTACGTTGTTTGAGAGCAGAGCCGGTTTTACACTGGAGTTGCCAGCAAACTGTTTACTGGTGTAAATGAGGTCAAATTTGGAAAGATCAATCATTCTATTGTGGCTGAATTGTCCTTTCTGTGTTTATGCAACCACGGGTGCTTTAAAAGTACATGATAATTACAGGTATATGTTCTGGAGTCTGCTGTCCATTAGTAAAGATGTCATTTGCGTCCCGACTTGCCCTTAAACTTATGAATCGCCTACAAAGGTTGTGGAAAAGCCACGAAACTCAGGATTTTTGCTCAAAATAGAATCCTTATGTCTTTTCCCAGTAAGGATGTTGTAAATAAAAGCCGGCGGCAAAGCTTACAACTGGATGTCTGTGTCACAAGTGCAACAGTACTGCAAACCACAAATAATAATCCTAAAGAATAAGGGAATCTATGCATTTCTTTCTGCTTTCCCTTTGTAGGCTGATGTCACCATTATGAATTGTCAGTTCCTGGGATCACAGCTAATGCTCTGGTGGTTTTGTTAGAAAGACAATTCATGTAGTGGCAGAAGCTAATTGTTCTTTGGATTTGTCCTTCACTGTAGAATTTTATGGATAAGTTTGTAAGTGAACTTGAACCTTATCTGAGCCACTTGTGTTCGTCCCCTGGTGCCACTAGCTTTATTCCCAGGCTAAACCATCCATCTACTAAAAGTCCGTGCTTCCAGAATTAGCTAAGGGACACTAAGAAAAGCATTTGACACTGTAAAATGGAGAAGTAAAAGTACAGTAGTGGCAGCCTTGGGTTTCAGAAATGCTTTCATTGTATTATTGTCAGCTTTTCCAAAAGCCGCAGTAGCCTCTGGTGACCTGTCTGCAAACACTTCCATTACAAAGAATAATAGGTGAGGCCATCCTTTGTCAGTTGTCTTTCAACATGTGCTTAGGAAAATAGCAGAATGTCTCATCAGACAAAAGAAAAGCAAGGAGAAGTATAAAGGAATGTTACCAATAGGCAATAGTGTAATTGTTGGATGGGGATGATACTGTTTATAATTCTGATTTTCCTGCAGTTGTCTTCAATCCCAGCAGCCTCATTTTCAGCAGGATCTGAACCTAGCACTATTCAAGTTTTCCCTTTAGTATACGAGGTAATTTACCATTTCAGTTGGCCTTGCAGTGACTGAAATATTTAGGGGATTTGTGTAGTGACAGAAATAGATAAGATGTTTGAGGCAAACGGTTTAGCTCTGTTTAGGAAAATCTCCATGGGATTTAAGAGGATGCACTGATGTAATACAATTGGTGGTTTTATTAAAATTCTTTCTGAATAACATCTATGGTAAAAGTATAGCTTATTCCCATTACAAAGTCCTCCCCATCTCCTAACCCCCCACATAATATTTTTCCTGAATGAGTTAGAAACCTGTCTAGAGATGTAAATAATACAGCAACAATGAATACAGATATATTTTGGAAATCTATTTATTGTCGTTATATACTTGTTTATAGCTGTGAAAATCACCACCAACAAGATCCTCCAGTGTAAGCTAAAGCTTCAAGCAGTTTCATGCCATTGTTTAAAAAGAAATAAATGTCAGAAGTAGCAGATTATCTGCTTCTTTATATACTATTTCTATCTTGGTTAATCACAGTACGTGAATGGAAGTAAGAATACTGGTGATCTATGTAGTACCGTGTCCCAGCACATCTATGTCTATGTGCATATGTAAATATGAACATGTCTGCATTCATTGATACAGAACTAGATTGCACGCACACACTGGTTAAACAGATTATTATTAAGGATGCACTCTAAAGCACTCAAAAAGCTAAGAAATACAAAAAAATTAACGTTGCTGGGGCAACCTTAATTTGGTTTCCTGGTGTGTCTTTGTTGCAACTAAAGCTGTTTAGGAATTTTTCTATACAATGTTTTTGTCACAAAATGCCAATCTATCAAAATCAAGACACTCATGTACACATTCCAGTTTTGACAAAACTTTTTTCAAGCCCAGACTGGAATCCTTATGATGAGATATTCAAATTAGGGCTGGTTCAGACCAGTTTTGTAAACCCGGCTTGTTGCAGGAGGGACCCCTAATTAGGCAACTTCCAGGTGACTTCCCAGGCCTGGTCACTATTTTATTTCCCATATTTCCTGGTTTTCTGACTGGAGGCTGTAGGACCACGTTGCAGAAATGCTGAATGCTCACATCTGCAGCTGTAGTTAGTGGAAGCTGAGCTTTGAAAATACAATACTAAATAATCATAAGAAACAGGTTGCAGGCATTTGAAATTGCTTACCAACTTTGAATATCTCTGCCTCCCTTCTTAATCTGTGAAATGACTCATTAACAGTTGTGTATCACTCCAGCACTATTATGGTAAGCACCACAGAAAAACCCTTGAGGAAATTCTATATTCTTTTTTTTCAGAGCAGGCTTGAATGGTGTTCGATGAATAACGCATTAGGCAACAGTGTATTGAACAAGGAAAGAATAAAATATTAAACACCTACAGGGCACTGTCCTTCCTGAGCAATTGAATGAGGCAGAGGTCTTGTGAGAAGAAACCTCTATGTGACTGTGTCGTCATACATGATGACAATGCATATATACGACAGAGGTTGAACTGAGGTTACACAAGGAGCCTTAATGCTGGGATTTCCTAAGCCCGGAATGCTTAACTTTGTCGTCTTTTAGAAGAACAGTATTAAGGTGGGCTTTCTGTGGGTAGTACATGTATAACCTACAGAGGAAATATATACCAAATGTTTGACAGGAAGATTTTATTGGGATGCATTTGGTTGACTTTGTTATTTCTAAATAGTCAGTAACTGGAATTACACTTAATTAATATGTGTATTGAAGTTAAGTGCATTGATCTGTGCAGGAGTTGGAGAAGCAATAATTTTGCCATTAATTTGTTTTCAAGGCCTCCAATCAAACCTGAGATAGGAACTTTCTGTAAACAAGCATAGCTCATACTTACCTCCAAAGCATCTCTATTACCCTCTTGCTGGAAATTTGCACCAGCTGTCGTCTCCTTTGAACCAACAGAACTGCAGTGGAATTCAGGGTGGAGGCAGGGAGAGAGAGATGAGGGTAGTTCAGGGAGTGAAGGTGTCTTTCAAATCCAGGTGTCAGTGGGTCAGTCTCTAAACTTTGCCACCTATCTGAGAACATCACATCACTAATGAGCATACATGCAGCACCGCTGCTTCTGGATCTGCTACCCAATTTCTTGATGTCTTGTGCAAGTGAGCATTCTCTCTTTTTTTTCTGATTAAAAAATAAAAGTTCCCCTTCCCATCAGCAATGAGGAACAATAAACAAAGTTCTAAATGTAACTCTTCAGTGCACTGATTGGACAGGGGCCAAAAGGCAAAAATACAGAAATTCTCCTATTCTGAATAGTAAGATCCACTCCAGCACTGCAACAAAAATCTTTCCTTTTTCCAGAGCATACAGCCAGTTTCCTTTGAACATCTAACAGAGATCCTCGGCAGCCCATACGGCTAAATCTTCTACACTATGCCCAGGACCCTTCATCCAGAGGATGAAAAACCTGAATGACGGGGGTTTTCTCAAAGAACACAGCTTTATGCCAGCCAACCCCAGAATACTATTGCTTCTTCTCCTTATTTAGAAGACTATCTGCCAGAAGATAGGGAATCAGGGTTTAGCTATTTCGGGGGAATGAAAACAGGAGAGAGAGACAAATAGTGTTACAAGCAGCGTTACCTCTAGTACCGCAGGGAAAGCTCTCCTGTGCAAACGGATATTTATACAAAACTGCTATTACACGCTATGAAATGCCCCTGTCACCTCAAAGTAAATACGTTTAAGAATGAATTGTCTTTATTCAGCAGAGATCCATAACAGGAGGTGAGCAGGCATTTCTTTGCCTTCTATGAAGGCGTAGGTTATACATTACCCTCTCTGGAATGTCCATGAGAAAGTTACTTATTACTCTGAGCAATACTTACAGGGAAAGGGAAGGCAACTGTTATCACTTGGGCTCCCCTTGGGGGATGCTGTGATGATAACTTTCCTGTTTAAATTTGGGAAATACATAGCGCACAAATGAATGAACTTCATTGTCTTTGAAGTTTCCTATGTGAGTCATGGTGAAGATTCTCCATAATTACATTAAAATTACAGGGACAGGAATCAGCATGCAAACAGGCCATGGGCAAACATATAGTTACGTGATTCTATCAGCTACACAAATGAAAATTAGCTCCCTTTCCATACTACTTGACTTGCTCTCTGTAAGTGTTACATAAGTTGGTGATAATATCTAAATATGTTTTCAGAACTTAGAAAAATCTTGCCAGGAGAATAAATCAGTGTAAAAGCTTTACAGGAAATTTGCTGAAAGCCAGTATTAGTAATTCATTTAACATCAAACCTGCCAAGCGTGCCTATTTTGGAGGCCCAAATACAGAAGCTTAAGCCAAGTACTCTAGCAAGAGCACTTCTCCTTCACTGTTCAGACAACTTGCGTTGGCTCACAACCTTGTTTTCATATTTCCAGCTTAGCGTGGAGGCACATTAAACAGACAGTGGTGGGAGAGCTGGCAGAGTGTCTTGGAAGTCAAGAGGTATTTAGGAAAGGCTTGCTAAAGGAACAGAGTTTGTCTGATGCACACCAGCGCTATGAGGAACCTGAGCAAACTCAGATTGCACTACATACTTTCACTCCTGGCTAACCTGACTGTTAGATGACTATTAAATCTTATTGGTGGGAAACAAGAGATTCCTTCTGATCGACTGAAGTTTGAAGTGGAAAGCAAAATTTCTTGTAACTGTCAGAATGTTTCTGAAGCCTGTTGCTCCCTGTCACCCTGTGCATTTCCCCCCAAGGAGGGCAAGGAGGAGGGGGCAGGGGGAAGGAAGTCTTGCAGAACAACCTGAGAACAAGTTTCAACACTGACCACTGCCTGCTAGTCCTTTTATTTATCACTGTTCTCTTTTCTTTGTTATGAAAGGAAGTCCAAGTCTTTCCCCGTGGTAAAGTACATTGTGTTTTGCGATGGGCAACTGGATCATATACTAAATGGACAGTTTTCCAAAATCAGTTTCTGGTGTTCTGCTGCTTCTCTCCAAGTGCAAGCAGAATGGCAAATACCAAAGGATGAAGTACGTGTGTGGTCTTGTTTTATCTTATAGATGATTATCAATAAATAATACATGAATTTCTATTTAATTTCTTAATAATGTCAGCACACCAGACAGATTTCCAAAGTGCAATCAGGTTGCTTTTCTAAAATGACTTCTAACTTTGCTGACCTTAATTTGGGGTTGCCTCTGCTGCAGAAACAGCATGACAAGAATCTGTAAGTTGGAGCTAGAGCCAGTGTCCCCAAGCCCATATTTAGGCATCCAAAGAAATGGTCTGATTTCCAAAACTGCTGAGCAGCCAGCAGCCCTAATTGGAGTCCATGGGAACTGTTGGATGTTCAGCACATTTGAAAAATCAGGTCACTTATGTAAGCAACTAATTGTTGCTGTAAGAGCCCAACTTCGGCACCTAGTTTTGCAAGGGCTTGATGTCACTTTGCCCAGAAACCTTTCAAAGCCAGGCATCTGGCTTGTGCTCACTGCTGACCGAAACGGAGGCCCTGACTGCTGTTTGCATCCTGGCAAACTCCCTCCAGCACACTGGGATTCACCCCGTCTACTTTTTTAAGACTTCTCAGGGAGGCACCCGAGCTGGGCCTATGGGTGGGCAGCTGCTCGCTGTGATTCAGAGGCAGTGGTCCCACCAGGCTGTGGCGACTGCCCTAAGAGCTGCCCGCCCATGGGCCACCTCTCTGGACCCCATCAGCTGCCTCTGAGTAGCATGGGACCACCCAATGGACGCCACTGTGGAGCCCCCTAGGTCCTCTGACATGAGAGAGGGATGCTTCAAAGTGTTTGCCCCATTTAAACAATATTCCTGGAAACTGAGGTGTATTGGCTTTATTCTGTTCCCTTTGGAAAAGAAGAAAAAACAAAGAAACACCTTTGGAAAAATCCTGCGGAAAGACACCCCTCTCTTGGCTCAAAGACCTTTGTGTCAGCAGGGATCAGCCTCCAGCCCTGCGTGGTGTGCCACTTGCTGAAGGGTGTGAAGCAAGTATGGGACAAACAGTGCCATGAACTATTTTGGTGCTAAAATGAACTTTGTGTAGTAAACATGGGGAGGCTTAAGTTCATTTAGTACCTAAGAGGGTAAGTTTGCAGAAGTTCTTGTAAATCCCTATTGCACAACAAGCTCAGCACGACTGTCGTCCTGAAGTAATAGATATTCCTCAACGTTGTGAAACATAAATAGGTGTCTTAGTCTGACTTTCCACATCAGCAAGGATCAGTGCAGAGTGTTTTCCTCTTTGTTCTTATGTTTAAAATAGTACACAACAAATGTAAGCAAGTTTCTTAACTCCTGGGTAGGGTCTGGTTTCCTAACTCCTGGTGCCGGGCCAAGCTCTAATCTTGGGCACACAGCATGCATAATCATGTATCTCCGCAGACATTTCCAGGTACACGGTGCTGCTTACAATTTACCCAAGATTACAATCTGACCTGCGAAGAACGTTCTGGACGTGTAGGATACAGGACAAACAAGTCGTGCGAAGGAGCAGAAGCGGCAGCAGCATTCCTCGGGCTGCAAGCCCCGAGTGCTGCTCGCAATAACAGGCCCCGAGTAGGGATCAGCAATTTTCAGAAATAGTGCCTTTATGAAGATGTGCTAGTATTATGAAATACTCGCATCCCTTTCATTACAGCATCCCCACAACCTTCAGAAAGTAGGGCAGGTTGACAGGCAGCATTCAAAGAAAAGCCGCACTGGGTGTAACGTCAACACCGTCAATTTAAATTACAAAATTAGCTGTCTTTGTTTAACTTAATTTAGCAGGGGCTGGGAATAGGTGCTTGATTGTCAGCCCCACAGATGCAAGTCAGCTCTTTGGCTTTAGATGAGGTTCAGGGTGACTGCAGCTGTCCCACGGCTTCTCAGCGTGCCCTGCCACCGCCTTTCAGCCCGGCTTGGCACTGTCATCCCTCAGCATCTAGCTGATGGGTGAGCCTAGGTGCCACTGCTTCTGAGAAGGTGAAAGTTACATTTCATACTCACAGCACTTAGTAGTATTTCTGTTGCTCCACGTGTCTTCAATGCATTTTGTAAGGAGCCAGCTGAGACGTGCGGCTGCCTGGAGTGCAGCAGGATTGCAAGGCACTTCATCTGTTGGGTCCCTGAGGTGGAGCCAGAGATGGCTGCAGTTCTGGCACATACACAGATGTAAGAAGTATAGCAGATCTTTCTGCCAAAGGGTGCATTGGATCATTTCACTGAACCAACGCAGGGGCTAATCCACCATCTGTCTGAGCCGCTCACTGGCCAGCCCTGCAAGTCCTGAGAGCAAGAGGGGATATGGGCAGGAGCAAGTGAACAAATGGGGGAGGGAGGACAAAGAGCAGGAGTTCCTTTGAACAAATCTCCCAGATGCATTCAGCTGGCTGTGGTGTGAAACTGCACATCGAGCAAAGCAAGTGTGCATGTGGACCTAAATATCCTCCTTGTTTCTCCTGCACCAACCCCTTCCCGATGGTGAGGCAGACTCTTTTCCATAGGTGGGAAGCACTGCACCTTTCTAATTCAGCTCCCATGTTTTGATTAGAATATTATTTCTAATACTATTAGAATATTAGTTCTATTATTAGGCACTCAAGGAGGCATTGTATTTGCAGTACTCTATTGTAAATCAGTAGACTAATATGTCAGCATAGAAAAGAAGGGAGGCAAAAAATTACGTAGGATTTGTACAGTCAGCCCTACAGGCTGAATCACATTTGTTGATGTTTTGATAGAAAATACCTTGCAGTTGACAAGCTGCTGTTAAAGTACAAGTTGGTTCCTGTGGCTTATGGGTAGCTGACTGTGTGAAACTATCCTCCTTTTATGTCTTAAAATATTTCAGATGTAGGAGGTAAAATTTGGTATTTCATCACTGCTCACCTTTTCCTTACCCATCCCAAAACACAGCCTCCCCCAGCTGATTTTATTGACTGTTTTACAGTGTTGCAGTATGTTCTTTTCCGGAGAGCTGTGGATGGATTTTGTTCACAGGAATGAAGAGAGAAATGTGTGTTTGTACTTTCTGCTAAATACAGACGTAAGCCTACTCCCCCTTCCTTTTCTTCCCCATGGCATGTACTGTCATTGGGAGATGACGCAGAAGTGCATCACCACAGAATATCATGACTTGTCAGGACAGGCACCGCCTCTAGCTTTGTTTTAATGGCTGGCCTATGACTGAAATGAAACTTAAAAGCTGCCATACTGATAGCAGCTAGTAAATATTACTGGCAGTCAAAGTTACAGATAGAAAGCTGGCAAGAAAAATCACTCACCTACTCAATATCAAAGAGTTGTGTCTGTGCCAACAGCAGTGAGACAGTGCCAGAGAAAATGTGTTGCAGTAACATTACACATTGCCTTTCTGTGCAAAAATACTGGACCAAATTCAGCCTTGCATGTAAGCAAAGGCAGTTCCGTGAGCGCTTCTGGTGCTGTACCTACCTGTTTACACTCATGTGGCCCACAACTATATGTTTAAATTACATTAAGTGATTAAGAGGAATTTGCTTAAACTGATGCAAACAAAGGAAATACAGTCCTAGGGCCAATGGCATAACCTCAGCTCACATTGCTGGGGCTTGGGTGTTTAGGGAAAAAAACCTGCCAGTCTGAACTCAGAAAGAGAGAGAAAGGGCAGAGCAACACGCACAGGAACAGGGTCCTTTTCCAGCCAAGTACTCCCTCGAGTGCCAGGTTACGGGCGAAGTTCCTGGTTCCTTTCAGCTGATGTTTACTTTCCCAACAGGACCCAGAAGGGAGTTCATATGCAACTTCTCAAAGCGTGTGCCCCCCTCATCCCCCTCCTCCCCAAGCAGCTGCTCTCACCCTTTCTGCATGCAGCCTGATGGGCTACAGGCTCTTCCCTTGTAGCTGTATGTGGCTTCATGACACCAAGACCGGATTTTGCCCTCAGTGCTGTTTATTTCTATCCTTATTTTGTAGTATAGCTCTTTTCCCTTAAAATGTGGTTTTCTCGAACCAGATAAAAGCATTATCATGGAAAATAATGTGGCAAGCCAGCGGGGCTGCAAACTGGTTAAACCTGAATGTAAACTGTTCTGTAACGAATATTGCGGGTATGTGGGCAATAACCCTGAATAATTTCATTAATTAGTTATATGCCAGTTACTGTTTTTAAAAGGCACACTATTTACACTGTAGGCAGTTGAACATGTAATTACATGCTAAGGATGTGTGTTATTTGCTTGTCATGAACCCTGTGAATGCAAGACAAAATATACATTATAAAAGCAAGTGATCTGATTTTTATCATAGCTAAGACTAAACTTTTTTGGAGCCTCTTAGCATTAAGACACATGGGTTTTGTTCAAAACTGCTTGTATGCCCTACATAACAACCATTTCACTGTATTTTCCTCTCTATTTTAGAAGAAAGTCATACTACATACACTGCTAAACAAAACTACATGCATTTACTGTTCACATATAAATTCACTATAAAGAGAACATACGAGGAAGAAAGAATTACTTTAAACCGGTAGAAATATTTCATGCTGCTGCAGCTGTTGGTGTTATAAGGATGACTTGCCTATTTACTGTAGGCTGTCACTACTCTTCACAGTTGAGGTGGTTTCGATGACCTCACGGTGAAGTTCTATCAGTATAGACTGAACTTTGAATCTTAAGGGTTTCAAATATTTGGTTTGGGGATAATTGCAATATTCTTGTAATGTTTATTTCATCTACATTTTTAATCTATGCTCTCTGTCTTAACTCTATTGTTAATATAATCTTGGCCTGGGAATACTATACAGTAGGTATAATGAAGTAACCGTTTGACAGCTTTGCGTTAAGATTATGTATTGCAATTTGATGCCTGCACTGACAGAGCTAATGGCAGTGCTGTAGCTGGAATTGCTAATACCATGCTGAGCACACCTTGGGCATGTATTTGCACAGCGAGTGCCAAAATGTGTTGATATTAGCCTTTCGAATGAATGAAGAGCCAGAAGAAGGGACACAGTCAAAATTAACACAGCTAAGGAAAAAGAATTAAATGAGAAGGAAGGACACTGCCTGAGACCTAGGTTTTGTGGCATACTTCTAGAGAGCTCCAAAGGGAGAAACCGAGGCAGCAGACTGTCTCAGCACCAGCTGAAGAAAATCTCTGCTGCATTCATGTTATTTTAGTTTGTTATTCCACAGAATGTGTTCTATGACATTCAGTTCACACTGGCTGTAACCATTTGTATTGGGATGTTATCACTACCCTGGTATCCTTCCGGAAAAGCTTCCTATCTAGGTCAGATTGTAATGCCCTTACTCACTGAGGAGTATATCCAAGCCCGGCCCCTCATCAAATCTGCTAGAGATTGTAGGCCCTATATGGCCTTCACATTTTAGTAGTATGTCTTAGCTCTTCTGCAAGCGGTACTTAGCCACTCACTTTTGCTGACAGAGGGCTCTTCCCATCCTTTCTGTAACCTACGGAGAAGATGTAATGAGACATAAGCCGGGAAAGCTTTTAAAGACAACCTCTTGTGTTCCCGGGCACTTCATGATCTTGCTAATCAATGGATCCTGCTCCAAATCAGGAAACAAGCAACTGTTCATCTATTTTACAGTCAGATCACAGAGAGAGTTAGAAAATTATTTCTCAAGCATTGTAAGCTTCATTCTCCTCTACTTTGCCATGCTGCCTCTCAGAGTAAGGAGCCAAGCTTGTGGTGCAGGATAGGTCTTTATCCTTAAGCTGGTTAGACAATGCATAGCAGTTTATGTCTCCATTTTAATGTGCATGATCTTTTATCTCAAGTGATAAGATCTATGGATTGAAAAGAATTCTCCTGAATTTAGTTTCCTGCAGTCAGCCCAAACCCAAAAGCATCTCTGACCACTAAATTGTAATGTACTCCAGAAGCAAGGAAAGAACCCAGGAAATCCTGAAACCCAACATTTGCACTCCCAAAGGGTGTTGCGCTCGAAGGGCTGCTCTCCCGCAGATAACAGCATGACTTTCTCCACCACTTCATCTGCTGGCAGAATACAGGAGGACTGTGCAACACCTTCCTCGGTGGTCATTCCAAAACCAAGTCAAAGAAAAAATTGTGTAAATGTCAGCATCCTGACATATACTTCTGTGATGTAAATATTGCGTTAGAGACATGAATTTGCACATGCAGTCTTCTGCTGTTGATATCTAGGTTGATGAGAGCTGACTTTTTAGGAACAGGGTGGGGCAGAGCAACTGAAATAATATGTGCCTGCGTAGTGGTGGCTCTCAAATCTCAGCCATCACTTCCACAGAGGAACCTTCCCAAGAACACCTGATATCTCTCTTGTGAATGTTACTAGTACTCTGTTAGAAGACAAAATGCCTGGGAGCATTGTTGATTATAATCTTTGGCTGTAGTTTACCAGCATAAATCTCACCAGGATCTGTAGAGTTAAACCTGCTCAAATGTAATTGATGTTTTGTGCCTGTTATAAGGCACGGGATTTTGGGGCTGGGGACAGGGAGCAGGATGGAAGAGGCAAGGACTCTCAGTTGCAGACTGAAGACACAAATCCCTTGCCATCATTTTTGTTTACTAGAAGACACAGTATAGGTCTGTTGCTCACAGGGAAGGGACTACAAAAATGTGAGCGGCTATGAAAACCTCCACTTGTGACTGCTCAGTAGTTAAGCTGAGGGTTTTGTTCAGCAGGGCTGCCTTCCGCCCCCATGGCAGTAGTGCAGGTTTTCAAAAAGGAAGTTGGTTATATGCAAATTAAATGCAAATACCTGATAAGCTTGTTAAATAATTGGCATAGAATATCACACATGGTGCAGCATCAAACTTGGCAGCTGTGATCATCCCTACCGTACTGCTAGTACTTCACTGGTGCTAAACTGGTCTATATCAGCTGAGGATCTGGTCCACGTAGCATATGGAATTTCCTGGATAAGATACTACTCCCTGTCATACTTAATCACTGATAAATACAGGCCAGATTTATATCGTATGTAGTTGCTGAATTTATTGGATGATCTTTCTCATCCTGCCACCAGTTCGAGCAGTCCATTAAAACAGTAGTTGCGAATGCAGTGTGCTGGAGTCAGAGCTGATCACATGCTGGCATTTAGTTTTCTTGATAAAGAATAGAGGAAATAACGTAAACAAGTATGCTTGATTACTTTCCCACCCCCGTTCATCCATTTCTGAATCATGTTGGATTAACAACACATTTGAGACAAAGATACTGAATTTTATTAGCATTGCTTGCTCACTGGTGCCATTATTAAATGCTACATTATTAGCTACTCGGGTATAGCATACATTCTTCCTGTACCATTCCTCAGAAAATAAGCAAAAGCCAAATTGTTTTGTGGCATACTGAAACCAGTGCTGACTTTATGCAGCAGATGTTCATCTAGCCACGCATGTAGATGATTTCATAGATGGGGCGAGTGTGCTCACCAATCACACACATTGCTTTTTTTCCTCCAGCACTGAATCATCATCTCTCCTTAACTGTATTTTTTTAAAATAGAGAAAGTAGAGCACTGTGCAAACAGTCGTGACCTTTCCTGTCTTTAACCAACATTTTTTTAATGCCCCAATTCCAGGCTGACCTCCTTTTTCAGAGCTATCTTTGGAACTCAAATAATACTATGAAAATACATTTGTCAGCTTCACGATTAGTGCTTTAATGGTGATTTTCTTTCACTGCTTATTTTCCCCCTGCTGTTCGTATTATGGCAATTTCATTTTTATGAACACAGAAAATGGTAAAGGAAAATCCAATTTATTTCTTTAAATTTACCTCTATTTTGAAGACATTTCTGAAGGCTGCATTTCATACGTGCCTTTAAAACTAGAGAACTTGCAAGACTACTTGAAGCTTTTGTTTGGTCTAAGGAGGAGAGTAGGAGTTACTTGCTTTGCTGTCACTATGTTAAACAGCTTGAACAGCTCTGCACATCTAATCTAGCTGCAGTACTAATACTAATAACACACGGTTCACAGGAAATCATTATCAGCAGTATGGCTGTGTTTAAGAAACACAGACATCTAGAAATATTAAGCAGCTCGTGGTGTGAAGGTTGAAATTACCAAGATGCATCTTGTGGGGATGGGAGAACACGCTGTGTCTGATAAGCTGCGATATTGTGCTATCACGAAACCAAACTTTCTACAATCATTTTTTAAATTTCAGGCCTCACCTCTGTCATCTCGTGGTGCTTTCCCCCACTACAGCTGTCACAGTGGTGTATAAAAATGGCAGTTTATTGTGGCAGGGGGTTCCTGAATCATGCATGCCGTTACATCAGTGTCCTCCCACTGAAACTGGCTCTAGAATATTGCTCACTGGAATGGTCATTAGATTTGCAGAAAATACACTCAACTTAAGCAGGCTGTGTACATTCAAGCTCCTCTGTATCAATATCAACTACTTTGCAAGCTTGCTGCAGGCCAAATGGTGAATAGAATCAGTGGAGTTTGTATCTATATGAAAGTATATACATGGTATAAACAGGGTTTGTTTTGGGCAGGGTGTGTTGCCTGTGCAGCCAGATGTAGAGATCTCTTTCCACCATCCCAGCTGTTTCTTGACTCCACCTTCTTCCCTCTTTTTCTCTTTATCATGTTACTGCTCTTCAGTTTTTCACCTATCTAGTTAACCTCTTTATTTACATTTCTGTCAAATCCAGAACTATTGCAATGTAAAATAAATCTTATAATGTAAAACCAGTATAATGATCCTTTTTCTTCAAATATTTAGCTGAGGGTCAGAAAGAAAGTTGACCAGACGAGTGAAGAAGCTTAGCAAGCTGATGCAGCAGCAAAACAGAGACCATGGCATCCCTTCAGGCTTCAGTGGCTCCAGCCCAGTGGTGTGGACCATGTGCTGGCTTTTCCTAGCTGAGCATTTCCTTGCAGTGCTTCCTTGATGTGCCTTATTTAAAAACAAAGCTGTGCTGAGGCTGCTGCCTGGCGGCATCCCATCTCGCCGGGCACGTCCCCGACGCAGTGTGGCACTGGGCAGGAACTCACCAGATGCCAGCCCTGCACACAACTCAGGCTCTGTACACAACTCAGGCTTTAGAAAATAAAAATCTTCTGGCTAGCTCTCCTTACACATGCCAAAACAGCATGGACATCCTCATAAAATTGTGCCTGGGACAACAGTGAGTTTTGTCTGCACAGTAGCGCTCTGATACCTGCTCCCCAGTAGCAGGAAGATGCTTTGAAAGTGAATCCTGTATGATTTTAGGAAACGTATGCCAGTCCTTGACAAAGATGAACTTGTTTCTTGGAGACTTTCTGCCCAGTAATGTCCAATCATGTATAGCACATGTTACTGCAGCTTCAGCAACAAACACAGATGGCTGGTAATGCCCAGATTTGTTTGAGCGTTTTGTAAAAGGAAATAGAATCTGCTGGCAGCCGTGTATGGGTGATGATCAGATACTTCAATAGACCCCAGAAATGGAAATACACACCTGATATTACTCTAGAGAGCAAACAAAATTTTTAAATTCAGAAGCTTAAACCCATGTTATTCAGAGCTATGCATGTATTGTACAAATGGACAGGACGTAGAGATATGTCAGGCAAAGAAGCTGTCAGGGAACCAGTGCTGCTGGCCTCAGGTGCTATGGAGGTTTTTCTAGCTGTTAGTTGGAGGCTAATCTGCTTCACTCCTGAAGTCAAGGAGTAACTTGCAGCTTCCAGCCATTGCAAAGTTTGCTGTGAACCTGCTAAGAAGCTGGATGCTAGTGACTTCCTCCAGTCTGGAGTAACATATTGATATTTATATGATAACTGGACAAGTTTGATGTCTCTGACAGTCCCTTTCCCCGAAAACCCTGCTGGTGAGCCACAACAATAACCATAGATGGATCACCTTCAGACACGTCAAAAAGTTGAGCGGGCGTTAAATTTGTGGTGAGGGATATCAGAAACAGAAAGACGGAAACTTGCTGCTTAAGAAGAAAGTACGAATGCCAAATTGGCTCAGCTCCAAAGTTCAGCCTGCAGTGAATTAGAACACCAACAACTTAACCAGCAGCAAGGTAACAGTAGTCAAGAACTAGTTTACGGCTGCCTAACCCACAGAGCATCTGCTCTAATGAGGCCATAATAAAAGCCTTGGTGCTTGGTACTTCGCAATGGGAAACTGGAGCTCACTCTGCTCGGGTGTGAAACACTGGCTCAGCCCACAGCCAGCGCTGAATACACAACATTTTCAGCTGGGTGGGGCCTGGCCCTATGTGCAGAGTGTGGCCGTTTCAAACAGTAACGTAGAGCACTGCAGCTCACACCTAGTGTAGTTCTGAGGAGTAGAAAACACACTGTGCTGATGCGGTGTTCACCACATAAATCACCACTAGCAAAGCATGAAAACTGTCAGTATTATACAGACATGATGGTCACAGGTAGCCACACAGAGGGCAGCTAAAACCCCATCGGATCTACATGAAGTTAGCTTTCATGGGGTTTATTGGACCACGACCTACAGAGAGGCATGCAAATCTCAAAAAGCTTATTTTTGCTCTGTAGCCATGAGGTGTCCTTGACATATGCTGTGATACAGAGGAGCCTGATCTCATTTCTTCCACTGAGGAGGTGTGGTCATTGCTCTGTAGAGGCCCGGAATTACATAAAAACTACTGACAAGTGTGAGAGCTATTCTGCCACATTCAAGAGCGTGGTTGTGCTCGCAAGACCAGCAGAGCATTTTCCTGGATAACAGGTGCTGGGTCAGTCACTGGGGTACTGGGGCATACCCTTGTCAAAAGATTTGCACCTGCTATAATAAAGAAGTTTTCTCTAATGCATACTCCTGAGCCATCAAATTCAGCAAATAGGAATATAAGGTCTTCTTTCTTTCTTGCTGCTGCACCCTGTATAGCATAAAGCTTATAAAAAAGACTCCATATGAACAGTCAGTTAAATATTGGCTTGGTTGGTAGAGTCAGTCGGGACCCCAGTGTTGATATTGATGGTTTGTTTAATTTGTTGCAGAAAATTCCTGTGTGACAAACATTTGTTTTTTATTGATTAAAATAGATTTATTTTTATTTGTTACAAATAGAGAAAGAAGGAAGAAGATAGAACAGAATGGGAGGAAAAAACTCTTTTATGTTGCCGTTAATCTGTAAGTTGATACAGAAAAACATAACAAATAATATTTCTACATCCAGTGATACGGTTTATTACTAGGGCTTTTTTTTTTTCAGAATGCCTATGGCTAATTCTTTTCAAATTACAGAAGGATACGGGCAAGATTTATGATTGGAAAAAAACTGAGTGAATTTGAGTCATGAAGCACAGCTGTGAAAAGTGAACATGAAAAGAATATCCCAGTTCCATACTGAGAAAATTTAACTGAAAACTAGATTATTGTGTTCCACCATCTGAGGTCAAGTTGTACAGTAAACACTCCCAGTGCTTGCTTGCCCATGGGTTGGCAGCATATGGTTCTCCTATACCATGTCTTTGATATTTTTACTCCAGGCCCTTTCTGCACTCCAAAGACTAGACTGGTTCCCACGGTCAAGTTCTCTGTCTTCTGTAACTTGCCCAAAGTAGTGACATTAGTCAGTGTCATTCAGTCCAGCCTTGTTAATCTGTACATCCAGTCTCCTTCTGGCATCTTTGCTGACCTCCATAACCTCTGTTTACTCACTCTCCTCCTATGCCTGTTTCCTTGTTTTACTACCATCAATTTGCTACTTCCTCTACCTTTTATTTTTTTTTAAAATACTGCCTCTTGACCATGTCATCTGTATGTAGGAGTTCCTGCCTCCTTTTCCCATTAGATTCTTTTGCTGATGTGAGCCAACAACATACCGACTGCAACAGTCCAGAGTGTGATCTTTTACTTCAAAGGGTTTATGTTTCTGTTTGAGTCACAATCTGCAGATCTACATCATGCATTTACTAGAGACACTAGTCTTTATACTCTTTGTAGTTCCTCATCTCCCTACTCACCTTACTGACGCTACCTCTAGTCAAT
Source organism: Pluvialis apricaria (assembly GCA_017639485.1). Lineage (NCBI taxonomy): Eukaryota > Metazoa > Chordata > Aves > Charadriiformes > Charadriidae > Pluvialis > Pluvialis apricaria. Next base: position 50,371,724 of record CM030044.1, on the reverse strand, counting down.
AAAAATTAGTTGGTACTTCTCTATTAATGCTAAATGGAAAACATAACATGGTCTTTAGCCCTTTCCTAAACTAAGCTTGTTTTATTTTAATTATCAGGATAAACTACTCTCTTGATTTTAACATCCAAGGTGTGTCTCAAGATGATTCCACACAGCTCCATTTCTTCCCTCTTAAACTTCCAGTTACCGCTATTTCCCTTCTTACGTACTAGGGCCAAGCTTTATATTGCCATAAAATGTTTTTTCCATCGACTTGTGAAAAAGCAAATATGCCTGAAGAAACTCATTACATATTTCAAAAGTGTACAAGCAGATGTGTGATTTTTGAGAGAAAGGATTTCAGAGGGTATTATGTACCAACATGCAGAAAATGAAATAAAAAGGGTGAAGAGCTAGCAGCACTTGCACATTTTATGGTGAGTTAGGATTCTAATCTCTTCCTGCAGAAAGCAACAAAAACTAGAGACAACCAGAGTAAAATTAGCCCTACATCAAAAATCAGTCTTTGATGAAGTTGAAGCCTAATCCACAAATTAAACAACTGCTTAAATTGGCATTAAAAGCTGAGTGGAAACCGTAGAAAGAACTTGAACGCTAGATAAATTTGATTATGCTGGCCTGAGTCAGACAGAGGGCAGGCAGCCATGATAAGTGTTAGAGCCCAAACACTATCTTCCATATTACAGTCATCCATCCTAGAAATGACCACAGTATGAATCTCCTGATGGACAGATTCCTCATGAGGAGAGAGGGATGATTTTTTTTAGCACACTGAACTTGGGAGGGGGCATTTGTGGTCCTTGCATGGTATGCAAATGCCAGGGTCCCTCACTATTTTGATTAAGAGACTGTGTCTTTCAGATGAACCTTTTCAGAGTAACCCTCCTGCCTGATCTCAGCTCATGCCAGCTGGTCTTTATAAAAATCCTGATTTCCTGTAAGCAGGTTAATGATCTTCATGTCGTCATGTTTAAATTAGTCAAAGACCTATAGGTGGGCACTAAGTCTGTGATATTCACATGGAATTGTAAGATGGTATGGATCTCCATGGAACTTCAAAATGAAGGGTGATTCAAAAGAGAAAAGTTATACTTGCTGCTCTCCCAGTCTTGTTGGACAGAAAGCATTGGATCAATTCTGGTGTAGGGCTATCTGCTTCCACTGTGTCTCATAGTAGTATAAAAATCAGTCCGTGCATTGATACAGTTGTGCACATCTGGACAATACTGCTCTCAAAGTCCAAGATAAGCACTTCAGAACTAGGAAAAAAAACATCCTCTGTTAAGTTACCTCAGTAGAGAAGATGAGAAAGCCTTGAGACTGACAGTCTTTAGGAACAAGAGCAACTCTATATTGAGAGAGGCTTTCAGTCACAAATGTCTCCTTTCGGATATATCTTTTCATTGCCAACTCTAGCTTCCTCAGTTCCCAACAAAAGAGATATCTCATGTGAAAAAGAAAAGCCTGAAAATATTTGGTCCCATAGTCCATTAGGCGTTTTGTGATTGCCACTGATGTTAGGTGAGGCACTCAGATACTATTGATAAGTAGCCATATCAGTAACTAGTTAGTCATAGATGACTGCAAGTGTGGGAAATATTATTATCATCCAGTGGAAGATTTCTGTTCCTTCTCATTTCCAACCCCCAGCAGAAAGACAATGTAATAGTGATGTCTTTTTAGTTCATTTTTCCAATTATGGCTAATACAATCAGTGAAACAAAATCCGAAGTGGCAAGACTGGAAGGCAAAGGAGAGAGAAATGTGTAAACTTATTTAGCTAGGAGCTGAATCCTTTTACATGAGATGGTCCAAACCCCAAACCTCAAATCTGAACTTCCTCAGGCCTTGTAAAAACAAGAATCTGTATGTGAACTTTGTGGCTTGGCCCCTCTCTTAGACCAGCCTATCTCCTGAGTCACAGATGCAAGAAAGTGCAGGAGAATCATTACATGCCCTACAATATCCTAAAAGAAAATAAATGAATCAGTTAAACCAAAAAGAAAAACAAGTGTGACAGGCTTATTCTCTTCTGGGTTTCCTGTGTGTCAAATCCTGCTGAGAATAAGGTTGGTCTGTCAGAGCAAGCAGAACCTTGTTGTTATTTTCAAAAAGACAAGGATGAAAACATATAACATTGGCTTTTAAACTGTATACCAGACACATTGTCGGGGGGGAACTGGGTGGTGGTGTGAGGGGTGTTATGAGAAGCAAGAGCGGAGAAAGCAGAGAATGATAGAAGTTTCTTTTCTTTAACCTGCATGTTTTCCATCACCTTATTTTCCTAATTCAGCAGTTCTAGTGCCTGTAATCCATAATACTGAATTGTAAACTGAGAGTAGTTTTGTGTGAGATGAACTAACTTGAGCAATGCAACTCATTCTTATGAATATTTGTGCGGTACTTTAATGCATGGGAAGGGCTTCTTCTCTCCGTCTGCCTGCAAAGTATTCCTCTAATGTCAAACGGCCCAGGCCTGCAGTCTCTGCCCATGTCGCACCCTGCCCTTATTTGTGATGGGCACGGTGGAGCTTAGCATTCCTGCAAGGTAGCACTCAGTCTCTTGTCAGCATGACCATTTTGAGTGAGAAGCACTGAAGAATCATTGCGATAGGATGTGCTGTAAACATGCAGCTTATCGTCAGCAAACATGGTCAGAAAAGTTCCAGGGGAACATGATACCCACCATGAAACGCTGATTAAACAAAATCAGAACATTCTGTGGGAATGTGTCTGTTTTAACAAATCTTCTGACAAAACACAGGCACATCTCCAAACTTGCCTGCCAGGCAGGTTTCAGTCAAAAGCCTGCCCAGTTGCATGCCAGCTTGCCAACCCAGCTCCTTAGCAGTCTGCCCAGCAGTGTGCTGGGGAGACAAAACGCCAGGCCTTCAGACTTCCCAGTGCAAGGGCAGCCTGTTGAACAAAGTGCCTCAGCGCTGGGGGACCCTGGGCTTGCAGGCTATCCATCACAAGGCTAGACTGGCTATAAGCCTTAAAGGCTGCCTGCCCTGAGAAGGGCAAGAAAGGTGTTTATGTGGGACTTCTGTAACAGAGGCGGTAAAAAAGGGGTGAGGAGGAGTAAGGCTGCAAGAAGGACAGCAAAATATGCATTTTCTTTTCCCCTGGTTAGTCCTGCAACCGACCCTATTTTGGGGGAGTTCCAGGTCTGGATCCAATACCCATTGGGGAGGGGAGCACTCAATTGGCTTGATTACTTGAAGACTCTTACAAGTCAAAGAGTCTGTGCATGCAAAGAAGTGTTTCAACCTTTTCTTCTGCTAGGCTCAGTTAAAATTCTATCTGTGCTGGGGAGGACAGAGCAGCAGAGCCCCTTTTTTGTCATACGGTGGGGTTGTACTAAGCCCAGTTTACTGATGTGTACTACACAGTGGCTGCATTGCATGTGGATAGTAGACCAAGTTCTTCTCAGCAGCAGAGGACTCACCGTGCGCCTGCTATGCTGCACAGGTCTGTGATTGCTGTAAGAAATGTCCCAAGTGTTAATGGCAATTCAAACAACCCGTCCCTACCAGTCGTTTTTGGTTTTTGGGTTTTTTTTCTCAATAACAACTCAGGATCATAAAAGGGAATAGGACATATATTGGATGAGGTATTCTGGAAGTGGTAGTCTATCTTTATTTGCAACTTTGGGGCCTCTTACTGTCTCCTTCATCCTTTAAAAGAAGTGCTCTTGTCATGTAGTGGAAGAGAACACGAAGGAGATCCACAAAGGCTGGTGGGTAGTAGTGGGCTTCTATTAGCTCCCAAATGCCTGCTGCCTGCTTGATTCCAAATTTTCCGCAGGAAACCAATCCACAAATTCTGCGAGCAGGTCATCTGTGGCCAGGGGAAGGAATGAGGGCTGAGAACCTGTGGCTGAGAAAACCATCTTGCTTAAACACTTCTTTAACCTTTCTTTTTAGCAGTTTTGTTGTTGGGTTTGGGGTTTTTTTTCCATTCTGTGAGGGAACAGATTTTATTATAAGAATAATATCTGAGGAACAATAAACAAAAATGGCAAACTGGGGATTTGGATGAAAAGTGTTCTTGACTGTTCTACTGCATTTCTGTTACCGGCCACTGGAACTAACACCAGTTCATCTCCATGAGAACTGTTGACAGAAAACTAAACCAGATTTTTGTTAGAGAACAATATGTCAGTCTGGAAGGGATTGTCCGTGCTTATTCTTTTGAGACTTGACGACATTCATTTATGGCTAATTAGCCCAAGCAGAGTTTATCTAAGGTACCCTAGCCAGGACTACAGCTGCATCAACTACCACTTAGCTGACTTCTGTATCAAAACTGCCTTCCTAAGCTAACATAGCTCAAGACGGTGTGTGTTGGGCCTTCAAGACATATAGTCGTATTGAAAGGGAAAAGGCTTATGTTTGAGAAGACTATTTGTACCAAGGAAACAGCATTTTTCTTCTCACACATGTTTTGAGGCAAACACAAGTAAAATCAAATTAAAAACACAGCCTTAGAACTTACAGGGACTATAGAGACAAATTCTAGGCTTATTTTCACCACTTGCATGGAAAGTATTTGGGATTTGGCCTAGAGAAAGAAACAATCGCTTACTCTTTCCATGTCTACTCAGTGTCAAATACCCTCAGGAAGTCTTGCTTCATTGATCCCTTATTTTCCTTAGATTTTTTTTTTTCTAGGGACAGTTGAGAGAATATTTAGTTTCTGGATCTTTTTGTACTCCTCATCACCAGCAGTGGAAGCCTGGTCCCCTTGACCTAGTTCTGGACCATGGTTCTTTCACCCCTCAGTAAGGAATTCACGGCTAGCATTTCATACCTCAACCACATGCAGCTACATCAGGTTTTGCCCCTGGGCAAACACCAACTCTCCCCAGCTCTGTCCTTCTCCCTGTCTGGTGCCTCCTTCTACATTTGAATGTGAGGAAAAGCACCTCAGAAGCTAACTTACCAAATCTTGAGATAATTTTCCTGTAGGATGTGTCATCACTAGCAGACATAAGGGACAGCTTCCACCATGTTCCAAAGGGAGGTTGAGTGGCTTGCCAAGGGTGTTTGCCATATGCAGGCAATAATAATGGGACAGGAGGGAAAAAAACTCCATCCCTTTAGTTTATTGCCCCATTTCTTCTTGGCCTGCCACAGCTCAGCTTTTGGAGTTAATTCAAATAATTTCTCTAGTTGCTCTAACATAAAAATATTTCACTGGAGTACTGGATGTCTAGCAATACTAGGTAAAGCTAGTTTACCGCTAACACTGCAGGCTTCTTAAGCCATTACTTGTCTTACTGCCTTACTTCAAACCTTTGCCCTGTGTTTCAGACAGCTCAATGTAAAAGGAGGTTTACAGTCAAGCTTAAAGTTTTTCTGTGTTGCTACGACTCGTGTTAGCAGCAGCTCTGAAGTCATAAATGAATTTTTCTGCAGAAAAGATACTTGTAACTCTTTAAGTGTTGCAACTACAGAGGTATATGGAATATTAAATGAGGATTTCCTTTTCTATAGTTCCAGTTTAATTTCACAATAGGTTTTATCCATGTCTATCTCTTCTAACTTAAGAGATTTGTACTGAATATTGTTGAGGGATTGGTGTTTATGCATGAAGAACAAGAGTATGGTAGTCGAAACAGATTAACACACTGGACTTCCATCTCTTATCTAAAGGAAAAGCACAGGCATTACCAGATAAGATACCTCTGAAATAGCTTTGTTTACAGACTGCTAAGCCTTACTGGCTTTGTTGGACTACATATTCTCCAACCCCACTCTCTTACTACATTCAGATCATTTTTGCATTTGCCATCTGTTTCTTGCACGCAACACAATGAAGAAAACTATATATGTATTATTGTGTAAGTCTCCATCATACTTATTTTTAGAGAACTATTTTTGAGCTAGCTTATAAGTAGGTTTTTGCATGTGGTGCTTTATGAGGCAAACAGGGTGGTTCAGGACAGAATGAATACAACATGTTTGCACAAATCCATGATGAGTATCTATTTATCCCAGGTAACACAGGATGTTCTTCAGGGTTGGGCTCAGCTCGCTCCATGCATAAACTGTCCTTGAGGTAAGTAGTGAAACACAGATACCGTTCTCACATGTCCTGATAGCTATGCTATAAATGGCAAGCTCACTTTTGCTCTTTGAGTCTGCTCTGGTGACTTTTTAACTCTTTTTCTGCATATTAGAACACTTTCTACACAGCCTCCTGGATGCCAATTTTAGAACTCTGCAGTCCAAGAGTTAGGAAGCCACCAGTGCAACAGGTTGGCAGAGATTGTCTATCAGACAAAGCCCTGCTCTGGACTTGAGTAGAAGAGTTCCCAGATTCCCACATCTCTAGGTCCCAGCTGGACTCATCTGCAAGAAGGGCACCTCAGGGCTGCATGCACAGAAGGAAAAACTTCAGTCATCTGAGCATGTTAAGGGTGAAAAGGAATGATGATGATGTTATTTATAGTTCTCCAAGGTTACCAAGTAGCTGAGCAGAGAATTTCATGAGCAGAAGTTTGAATTAAGCCATCTGACAGACTGTAAAAGATTAAGTCCATGCAACAACGGCTGTTGAACAACCAGGAGCATGTTTTCCAGTGATTCCTGCTAAGGGTGTTTTCCAGACTCTCTGCAGTCCTTGAGAGAGAGGGTCTAACACTAAGAATTATACTCCATTCTCTCACAAGGCTATAATTAGCCTGCCCAGTGCTTGCACAGCTTTAACGTACAATAACCATAAAACAGTAGCACAGACATCCCCTGCACAGAACAAAGGCTTCTTCTTGTCTTTCCACTAATCATTGCTGTTTGACAAACTTTTTATAGCTCTTGATGTCTTTAAGTTTACTACTTAATTTTCACTTCAATAGAACACATTTCCAACTATTTTGCAAAGCATAGTGGCTTCAACAAATGACTCACTGATAATTACTGTCATAGGAGAGCCAACTGCTCAGTATTTTAATACGTATTTTACTATTCTTAGTTGTTATGGTGGCTGTAAAAATCCATCATGCAATGGTTGCTCTCAGCATCATTCCTCAAAGCGCAATGACGCAGAAAAATGTCTGTCCTCAGTGTCTGTCTGCCTTCAGTGGTCAAGCATACTAGACTTCCAAACATTTTGCTGAAAATCTAGTGAAAATCAAGTTTCTTATAGATTTAGTGCTGTCACTTAAGTAAGGATTACTCACAAATGTAAATCATCAAAGTCAGTGGGATGACTAATGTGAACAAAGATTAAATGGCAAGACCAAGTCTCAAATGTATATAAGAAATGACTGCAAAAAACCATCCCACTGGTTTCTTTACACATCTCTCACCTTGGAGTATGACAAATGAAGCAGAAAAGTAGATGACTGGAAAAGTAGTGGTGAATAGTGTTAGGTCATACCTAAAAATCTCTGCCTAAGAGTTTTGACTTTCCCTTGTCTTGGCTCTGCTGGAGGTCAGGCAGTGAAGTTTTTGACTTGTATCATCATTTTTGAGTAATCTCATTTAGATGACTAAATGTATCAGGTTGGTGTTAACTCCGTAATTTGGGTAACTTTTATGCAAGACAATTTAATTTTGTTTTGGAGGTAAGATAGCTCATATCCAAGTGGACAGAAAACTGTCTTAAAAGGAAAACGGGAAAATGGGGGGGGGTGTCATCTGTTTGCTTGTGTGGGTTTGTTTTTTTTTTCTTCTGGCCAGAAAGCTTCATTTTCTGGGGCTTTAGACTAGAACCTGTCAGCAACTGCTTCAGTTGCTGTAGACCAGCAGAGCCTCTGGACATGAGGGACTTTCAGGTCCTCTCTAGTAGAAATGGTCTTCTTCTCACAGAATCATCACTTCACATCAGAAATTCTGCAAATAATTGGCCTGTCTCATTTAATTGGAATGATTCAAATGTCAGCAGAGAAGCAGCTCTGAGTAACTTCACATTTCAAACTCCCCTGGTCCTTGGCAACCTCTGAGCAAGGTGCCATGAAGCTGGAACTTAGCGTGCTGCCTGGTGAGCTCGTTTCACCACAGGCTGAAACCAGCTGTTCCCGGTGGCGTTACAGCATCACTTGTCTCCCTCCTGTGCTGTTGGCCGTGCGAAGTTGCTGATCTCCCTACCTGTGTGTTGTCTCCCCCTTCCCTTCACATGTATGTGGGTGCCTTGCCTTCTCAGTCGCTGCAGGGTGCCTGCTGCTTTCCTTCTCTGGTACTTTTATGTGGTGTGCTCCACATTTCCTACTCATCATGTCTGCTGCTCAGTCATATGTAGAGGGAAGCTAGGACTCACTCCTTTTTTTTTTTTCAGGGATATTCATAGCATTTCCCACTTTCTATACACATACTATACACTTCGTAAAATGGCACATTTTCACATTCTTGAGGGCTTTCCAGTGATTTTTTTCAGTCTAATCTTGAAAATGAATGGTGATACATGTTTCTACTTTCCACGGTATTGGCAGCACTACCTCAGAGTTTCAGTAATGGCCGTGTTATATGCATCAGGGGTGTATGTGTTCATTAATTAAAAGAACCTGTTTAAAAATACTTCTCTTTGTGTTTAAAATATTCAGGTGAAATCAGATACTTCGTTCAGGCCTGAAGATATTGCTGTTCTCTAGATTGTTTCTGAATCTAAGTAGGGTAACTTGCTAGTGGCTCTGCAGGTAGAATTGCTGTCTGTGTCCTAAGAAACAGGATAATTTTGTTTGCTTTTAGACTCATCTAAAATATTTGAACACCATAACCTTCTTTCTTTTGTGTTTTACATTGTAGCTCTGCTTGAGATTATGAAAGCCATTCATAGTCATCGTTTGCTTTTGCACTTTCGTGTCACCTGAAGGTTATGAATGACCCATCAATCTCAAGTTGGCTGTCGCAGTGCAAAAGTATCATGTAAATTTTCTTTATTTAGTCCGTGCACTTATTGTGCAATTTTTGGTGTTTCTTCACATTTAACAGCTCCAGTAAACATTGCCTCACTTATGTCTGCCTAAGTTACAATGTGAACGTCTATTTCTCTTGGGTTTGCTTTCAGCAAGAGTACATTACAGCACAAATATTTTTCCAGTACAGTTTCCACAAATGTTCCCAGACGCATGGAAATATTTTGATTAATACTTTGAACTGTAGTCAAATGACTCGCCTTTTTCTTTAATGTATTTTATTTCTGGCTTTGATCTTTCTAAAATCACAATATCATCTATTTTATGGAACTTTCACTACTACTCATCTTGAGCAGGAAGCCCTGGAGGACTTGGTTAGTATTAAACATTTTTGAGCACTGATCACATTAAATATATAAAAAGATTGGTGAATATAGTTTTCTGTGATTGCATTGCTACTTAGTAAACCTCCTACAGATACAGATTGTAATGCAAGGAAACCAAGGATGTTAGCAGAAGTCGACATATCTTCGTTTAATTCCACTTTGTGTGTGTGTGTACACACACATATATATAAATCATTAAAATATGTTTAATAGATCATAATCTTAAAAAGTATTTTATTCTTATTTTCCTCCAAATTATATGTTATTTCAATTATTATGTTGTACTGTAGGTGGACTATAATAAAGGTGAGGAATTAAAGCCTTTCCTCTTTGGAAGCACTGGGACTTTTACTGTTGACTTCTGGATTTCAGGCTGTGTCGTACTCAAAGCTTGTATTACAGAAAGCCTAAGAGGCATGGACACAAGTGAATGCAAAGGAGTCAGTCAATGTTACAGATGACAGATGTTACTTTCTGTTATATTTTTGTTAATTACTTCTCAAATGACCCTTTTCTAGACCCTCCATGTAGTACTATGACTCAGTATAGGCTCAGCAATACTTACTAAGCCAAAATCAGAGGTAGCGTTAAGAGGGTTCAAGTCATGTAGTAATAAATACCGATGAATCTAAAGGAGTTGAAGTTAATAATGTGCCGTCCAAAAGCAGGTATAAATCCTACCATGCCAGAGTCAGCTGAGAATTTAGCTAAAGATCTTCATGACCTACTTCATCCTGCAACTAGGAAAATCAGCAGAAGTGGATAATCATAGAAAGATTCTCTTTTTAGAGTTTTCCCAAAAGCCTTAGGCTCCCTTTGTGCAGAACGCTAGCTATGGCTTTCATCCGTGCTATTTTTTTTTCTGTACCTCAGGAGAGGCGGAAAAATGATGAATATGATCCTTCAGCCACATCAGCATTCAGGCCTCTATCTCACCTTATCCTTGGATTTGCCAAGCACTCGTGGTAAGGTTTGGAGAGCATGAACAAATTTTGCTGTAGGAGGTTTTGACTCTCCTGACCTCCACAGAGTAGATGTAACATGAAATATAGAAATTATCTTTCTTACGAATCTGGGAGAGAGATCAGGTCTGATTTTATGGCTGATTATAATTATTGACAAACATATAATAAGCAAATAGGTGACCAAACTCCACCTGAAATATTATTTCCAGGACTGTCCACCTACATAGGAAGGATATTATTACCTTGGAGAGATTTCTTTCTCTATTTCAAGAATCTAAGTTATGAAGGCAGATTTGAGTTACTGCATTTATTTTTTCTAGATATGAGATTTAAAGTTGTTAAAAGTGTATGCCCAGAGCATATACAATCCTGGGCATATATTTTCCATGGTGAAAGTGGCATGTACTTTTTCCATTTAAAAAATTGCCTGAAGTTTGGGGATTTACTTTAGTTTTTGACAGTCCTGGGGACTCTCAGTGCATTGTATTAGTACAGTATGCATAGTATGGGACATAGTGTGTGCTGCACAAGTTTCCTCACATAGATTCTCCAGTGTGCTTAAGACCTTAAGTAGACCACCAACATGAGCAAGCAGGTCTTCAAGCTCATTGCTAGAGCTCCCGCCTGGTATCTCCAGTAGCATACTGACTGCCTTTGTATATATATGCATCCACGGGCAAGCAGAAGCACGGCAAAAATATTGACCGGGCAGCCCCCAGATTGAGGCAGTGGTCGATCTCTTGGACGCAGGCTGCTTTTGAGGCCCCTTTCATGGTGGGCCCCGTAGTCTGTTACCAGTAACAAGGCTCCATATCCTAGATTTTAGAAACAGGAAGAGGGGAAAATGGATGTGAGTAATGGTTATCAAACTGGCATAATAAATGATCTGGGGAAATATATATACAATTGAATTCGAGGCACTTAGATTTACTGTGGAGGGATGGTATGGGTAAGTGTGATAAAAGATTGAGCGCTGAGATGAACCAGAAAGTATTCTGTGGACTCTGCTGGTGTCTGAATTTGCTTTCTGTTAGGTTTGCTTTGCTCCAGAGGGCTATCTCTGTTGACATATAAATATGGGATGACAGAGTAACGTAACAGGGCTATGTTAGTGAGGACTACTATTTTGGTAAGAGTGTTTAACAGAACAGAATCAGGAATCATTTATGTTCTGGAACTAGGATTTAATAAAGAAAATTTTCTGTTGTCTCCATAAATTTTACTTGTGAAGGAAGAGAGGGAGTGACAAACCTTCTGCGAGGGAAAAAAAAAAAAAATAAAAAAATGAGGAGGATAAATATCACGCAGTTAATCAAACGCGTGTACATTCAAACACATTCTGAGAGAATTGGATTTCTTGCTGGCCGTGTGTCATTTTCTCAAACGGAGGTTAAACACGGGTCAAGCCAGCACCAGGCTCTGTTACTGGATCTCCGCTGCCGGTAACGCTCCGCGGCGAGCAGCAGGGCTCGCAGGTGCGGCAGAGGCGGGGGGCTGCAGGCAGGCACCCCCGGTGGGGGGGGGGTGGCCCCGAGAGGGCGAGGGGCAGGGCGGCCCAGCGTACCCAAAACGCGTCCCCGCTTTTGAGCGGCGTTTCAGCGCCGCCGCCTCAGGGGTGAGGGCAAGAGGCGAAGCCGGCGGAAGAAACACTGTGGAAATCCGTCAGCCTCGTCGGGCAGCGAAGGCAGGCAGCGGCCGGGCCGCCCCAGGCCAGCCCTGCGGCCCCGCCGTACGGAGCGCCGAGCGCCCTACCGGCTGGGAGCACGCCCAGCGCCGAGCCCGGCCGCCGCCAGCGGGCTCCTTCCCCGCTTTGACGTTTCTCCTCCCTTTTATGATTATGGTGATTATTATTATTATTATTATTATTACTGTTTTCCGCGCGTTAGCGCCGGAGCGCGATCCACCGGCGGATTACCCGTGCGCGTGGCTCGGCGGCAGGTACGCGCCTGCGGCGCACGGCTCCCGGCTCTCGTGCAATCGCTCTGAGGCGACAACGCTCCTGCCGGGGCTGCGGGTTCGGTTTGTACACATACAGATACAACCCGATGACGCCACGCACCCCGGCGGCGGTGAGGCTGCGAGAGCCCCCCCCCCCCCCCGCCCCGGGCAGCGCCAGCCCCCGCGCAGCCCCCGCTGCCGCCGCGGGGGAGGGGGCGCGGGCCGCCGCGCTGCGCCCCTGCGGAGCCTGCGCGGGGCGAGCGCCCCCCCGCGCGCTGCTGCGGGGCGCCGCCGCCGTTACGTAAGTGACGACGCCCCCCCCGCGCCGCTCGCCCCCCCCCCCCCCCCCCCCCCCCCCGCGCCGCCCCCCGCCCCGCCGGCGGTTATGCAATCGCCAGCACACAGACCTACTGTACCACACGCCGCCCCGCGCCCCGCCCCGCCCCGCCCCCGGCCGCTGCCATTGGCCACCCTCCGGCAGCGCCCGGCGCCGATTGGGGCGGTGTCGACGCCCGTCACGGCGCGGCGCGGCTGGCATGCGGGCTATGAGCCCCGCGCCGCGCAGCCCTGACCTACTAACACACATCCCTCCGCGCCGCCGCCGCCGCACGCCTCCCGCCCGGCCGCTCCGCTGCTGCCTGCACAGCACAGCGCGGCACCGCACCGCACCGCATCACACCACCGCTCGCCTCGCCTCGCCTCGCCTCGCCTCACCCGCGGCCCGGCGCGGGGCGGGGGATGCTCGGCGCCCCGCGGTGCGCTGCAGGTAGGAAAGCGCGGGTACGCGGGTATAAAGTTCGCGTGTCCTCCCGGGCTGCGTCGCCCGCCGCGCCGCTCCTCCTCGGCTGGGGGCGGCTGTTGCGTAAGGCGAGCCCAGCCGGCTCCGGCTGCCGGCGGGCGGGGAGGGGTCCGCCGGGCCGGCCGGCTCTGCGCGCTGCCGGGCGGGCGGCTCGGCGGCGGGGGTGGCGGCGCGGAAGGCAGCCCGGAAGATGATGCCTGCCGAAGGGTTTCTCTCGCGGGGGGGGTGGGGGTTGCTCGTTCCCGGCGCGCCGCCCGAATCCCCCCCCCACCTCGCTTCTCCCCACGGCGAGCCCGGGGCAGCGCCGCCGGAGCCGCTCGCCCGCGTTGCATAATGTGCCGGCGGGGAGCGGGCTGCCGCGGCGGCCGCCGTGCGGGGCGGAGGGCTGTTGTGTCCCGAGCGCCAAACCGCGCCTCGACCCCCCCCAGGCCACCGGGAGCTGCTTGCCGTCGCGCTGCCGGAGCCTGCCGGCGAGACCTCCCCCCAACCCCCCCCTTCTTCGGGCTGCGATGGGGGATGTGCCCGCGGGCAAGCGGGATTAATGGCAGCGGCCCGGCCCCCGGCCCCGCGCCGTGCGGGGCTGCGCTTGCCCCAGCCCTTTCCGTCACTTTTTGTCGCTGTTTTTCAGGCGCTGCGGGACCGATCGCATAATAGTTCCTGGAAATGTTGCATTATGTAACCACAGAATTTGCTGGCAGCCGGGCTGGGAAGAGGGAGCTAATTATGCGATTTTATAATCTCGCTACAAAGAAACTAGGACAATCTCGCCCTGAAAAAAAGCCCAAAAAACCCCGTAACTGTGACAGATTTTGTTAAAGTGCGTTTAAAAGGGGAAGTAGACAACTGGGTAAGTGGGGAGGCAAGGCGCGCTCGCCGGCTGCGTGTCGGGTGCCTTAAAACGAGATTTGTGTCGGTCTATATTTAGCCCCATCGCATTTTAGCAATTGTGGCTTCATGTGCTATTTCTGGTCTTTTCTCCAGAGCTGTGCGTGTAGACGTTCGAGGCCATTTGCTCGGATTTTTAACTCCACGCCTTCAGAGACGTTTCGATAAGGCTGTATTTTTAGGAAGGCATTTTGCCCAGACGCTGAGCCATCTCTCCGGTACGGGCTTTCACTTGCCGTTTCTTTAGAGGGGGATAAAAAAAAAAAAAAAGATTAAAAAAAAAAAAAAAGAGGAACGCTTAATTTAAGGGAGGAAGGTGTTTAGGAGATGTCAGCCGCGCCGAAGGAGCCGAGGTAGAGGCATCCCGCCCGTGCCCTGACGGCCGCGGCGGGCGGGGGGCCAGGTGCCGCCGGCCCCCGGGGCGGGCAGCGGCACCGGGCCCCCGGGGCAGCCGCCAGCACCGCAAGTAGGTCAGTGTGACAGCCCCGGCGGGGAGCGGGGCCGGTAACGCGGAGCCCGATCCCGCGCCCACCTTCCCCCCGCGGCTCGCGGGGGTCGCCGTCTCCCCCGCGGCCGTTGGGAGCCGTTGGTGGCCGTTGGGGCGCGGCGGCCGCGCGGCGGCGGGCGAGCGAGGGCTGGGGGCGCTGGCGCTCCCCCTCAGCCCTTTGTTCTGGGCTGGGGCGGCGGCGGGCGGTTTGTGAGGCGGCGGGGGGGGGGGGGGGGGGGAGCGGCGGGCTGATATCGCGGCGGGGCCATGCTGGGGCGGGGGGGGGGGGGGGGGGGGGAGCGGGCCGGGCGCCATGCGCCGCCGGTCACGTAGGGGCCCGCCGGGCCGGGCAGCCTTTGTGGCGGCCGCGCACTGCGGAGCGTCCCTAACCCCCCGCCCGGCTCCCCACACCCCCCCGCCCCTTGTCCCACCGTCGCCTGCAGGCAGGGAGCGCCAGACAAAGGGGCGCAGGTAGGCATGAGATAGCCTAGCACACCCCCACTCTCGCCACCCGAGTATTTTCGGCTTTTTCCTTACGTAACGAACAACAACAGCAGCAACAACAACAACAACAGAAAAAAAAAAAAAATGGCCATTGCCCAATTCTGTTATTTTGCCAAGTCACTTCGGCGTTGCAGTGGCAAAAGCCGCGGCTGGACGTCCTGTTCTCTGGGGTCAGCTTGTGCTCTGTCCTTGACGGGAGCATAGCTTGAAACTTGCTGGTGATAACTTGGCTTTCAAGATGAGGTGATTTTTGTGTGTGACTAAAACAGTCCTCGGAATAGGCGAAACCTACATCACTGTGCTTGTGACCAAAACCTCCAGAGTCCAAATTGAGTACCACAACCACTGTCTTACCTGCCATGGGTAGTAGCAGTGAAGTATTTTAAAAATGTGATTTTCTTGATAACACGCATGAACTTTTCTGCTACTTGATTCTTGGGGTCAAGTACAGATCTGATCGTGAAGCTGTCTTGGAGTTACTGTTGTGTTAACAACCACCCTTTTTTTTTTTTTCCCCCCCTTGTCCTTGTAACTTGGATGATTGCACTCAGTTTCATTGTGTTCACTCTTGTGTATGTAACCTACTTTGAGTCATCTTTGCCCTCCTCAGTAATTAATTCAGTCTAGAGCCTCGTTTAAAATATTGCTATGTGCATCACTTTTACAGTTCTCATTCAATCAAAATGTTGACTTTGATGGGAAACTTGAATGAATAAAGATTCAGGTTTTGGCCCAAAGACTTGATTTAAACCAACAAGTTCAAGGATTACCGAATAAAGATCCTTAATATCATTGGCACTAACAGTTATTGTTATAAAAGTTCTCATGTTACAGATGTCTTTGACTGTTGAAGTGCTAACACTCTTTAGAATGATCTGCTTTCCATTTTTATTTACTTTATATTTTTAACTCGTCGTATTCCCCAAAGGACTCTTAACTAGCTTTTAAAATATCCAGCTTCCTGGATTTGACTTCAAAGCCTCAAGTTCTGCTGTGGGCCTTGATTTTGGGGTTTTTTTTGGTTGTGGTTTTTTTTTTTTTTTTTTTAAAAGGAACTGATCTGAAAGGTGTCAAAAAGCTTAGAGTCCTCCCATGAGCAATACGAACTCACGTGACCTCCTCACAGCTTATCTCATCCTAAGAAGGAGCAGTATATGCTATGCTTTGGCTGAAATTTGTAGAACATACAGACATTCTTTCCTTTGCAATAAAGTCTATTTAGACTCTGTGAAAGATATCGGTACCATGCTGCTTTTTTCAATCCTTTATCTCAAAATAAAACTCATAAATAAAATAAACCTTTAGCTCATTTTAAATTGACTTATTTTAACAAATAGTTATGCAAACTATCCTTATGCAATAGTTTTTTCCAGACAGCAATCTCGCTGCTGTTATAACATCACTATGATGCAATAATATGAACAATAAAAGCCTCTGTTTGAGTCTTATTACACACTGTTAAGCAATGTATCTGACTCATCAGCTTAATTGACTCTTCTAGGTGACCTTGCCATGATCATTACAGCCAGTTATGAGATATAAATGTGCTTAGGATATGTAATAGAAAAAAAATGCAAATAGATGGCCAATTCCTGCAGCCCGTTCTAAAAGAAAATGACAGTTGATTTCCGTGTTACAGTATTTTACAGTGTTTGAAAATAATAACAAAAAAGTGGGGTTTTTTTTGTTTTTTTTTTTTTAAACAAGATATATGTAATTGTCTAATACTGATGTTGAGCATGGCTGTCAAAAATAAGATTGTGTAAGCATGGGCATACTTGGACTTGACTCAAAATGTGATAGAAGCAACGTTCTTAAAAACTTGTATTAAAAGGTAGATCTGAAATGAATTATTAAGACCTCCTTAGACACTCTGTTTTTTCCTAATTTACATGTTGAATTGATCCATGTCCAAATTAGCATACTACAAGACTGAATCTGGTGACAGATATTACACAAATCTATCTCCTATCAGAAGGAATGCCTTATTTAAGATAGGAGGTTTTTTTCCCCTTTCTTGAGTTGCTCCATCTCAGCTTAATTTTCAGTCTGTCCTGAAGTATTTGAATAAATAACCAGTTTTTGCCACAGAGGTGGCTGCACAGCGGTATAGGTACCAGTGCTGCAAGACCTCCTCTTACAAGTGGAATGCAACACAATAAAGAAAATGGTGCTTATCATGGGCAGTGGTCTTTCTGCCTGGACCATCTCGCTGAATTGGAGCTCTAAAGATTGCTATTTCTCTGTTGCATTTGCAGTGAGTGGGAGATACCAAGGTTTTACTGGCAGTGTTTGTTTTACGTATTTGTACTTCAGTTGTTATATAACAAGATGCATGTTTAGAGCATCAGCTGGGATTAATTGACATAATTCTGCTGTCTTTAAATAGCGCTATATAAATTTAGGTCAGCTGAAGGTCTGGTCCATGCTTGGCATATTAAGAACACAGTTCAATAATAGAAAACCATTTGTTGTCGGAATAACTAACATTTGATTTTGGGTTTGTTTTTTTTTTTTTAATGGCTCTTAACTAGGGGAAAGCTGAGAGCGTTTTTCCAGAACATTGTTACTTTTCAGTTATAGCTTTTTGCAATCCAGTTTTTCCTGCTGTCAAGTAGCTATTGAAATGAGAAGCATACTGTCATAGTAGTGTAACTGTTGTTTCTATTGGGGTTTTATTAAAAATACTGGAAAGTGATGTGATGTTTAAAATGGCATGATTTATATACATATACTATATATATTACATATATATGTACTTAAATATTTATGCAAGTTATATACACATTTCCTTTGCTTCTCCATTTTAAAGTTTCTCCTGGCACTTTGAGTAATGTTAGAGTTTGTTCCCCTCTCACCTTCCCCCCCACTTCTTAAATCAGAGCAGTAAACAGCTTGTTTTGGAAAAATCGAACAGAACTGATAGAATCGTACTCTCTTCCTAAGGAAATGGAAAAAAAATATAGGTCAGATTTGCACCTATTAACCTTGACTGACCTTTTTGAGCAACAGCTACCTTTAACATATGTTTCGTGCTCTCCAAATAATAACTATTTGCATAATTTGTGTAATTTACCTTTGGGAAGCAGGCTGTACTTTAATGAGTTAATTTGTAGTTATTAAGATAAACAGTAACTTAAGTAATTTTCCTAACAATGAAAACCTTTTATAAAAATTACATATGACATCAACTTTCTGGGTACAGCTTGGAGGTGGGTAATATGAAAGTGCAATAGTCTTTCAAGTTCCATGATGATCTTATTAATTTTGTTTATATTTGATTGAAAAGTGTCGTAATAAATGATTTTTGATGTTTCCAATGGACTATATTGTATAGACACGTCCCATTTTTTTGTTTCAATAAGATGATCAACATTTTAGCAAAAATGGGTCATCTTGTACAAAGCTATCATCATCAGTGTTCCACTGACCTAATTACACGTTGATCCTGAAACCGTAAGCACTTAAGATACCCATGAAGTTGTAAGAAAAGGGAACTGCCTACAGGAGCAATAGTTCTGTATTGCTCCATGCTGTTGTAATGGAGTCATGGTCTCTCTGAGGGCAACTATAATAATGGCAGTAATGGGTGGTAACATTTGTAGTGTAAATGCTTTTCCCCTTTGTGACTGTGGATAACCTGTCCATCATAGCATAAAATTCAGTCATCTAGTTTTTTCCAGAAAGTTTGAACTTCATTTGCTCTACATTGCCTAGACCCTCTCGCCTGCAAATCTATCCTAGTGATAATATCACTCTTCCAGTGGAGCCAGCATTAAAGCTTTTCTTCAACAGGAACATAATTTTACTAATGGTGCTAGATAAATGCAAAAAATGTATGTTGAAGGATTTCAGTGGAGTTTGGAATGGGGCCACATGCTCTGTTGGAGAGGATTTCTGAATTATGATAAGACCCAAGAGGTGCAGAATTTCATGGCATAATTTTTGTCTGTGAAGAGCAGTAGGGGTAAAGTCGCTCCAAGGTTTTTCAGCAGTATTAAGGCAGGCTTTGGATTCACTACCTAAGCTTAAAATCAGCCTCCTTTCCTGCATGTGCAGGATGATATCCTGATATGAGGATGATATTTTTTCTGTGCCTCATAAAAGTCTCAAGACAGATAGCAAGTATTTTTAAAACACCTTAAAGATAAAGTACAAAAGTACTTCACTTTCTCAAAGTTTGGAATGCAAACTGGTCGTTTTGGTCTCTATAAGCAGGCTCTACACCAGCTCTTCTGGTATGTAGAAAGATTTTTCAAAATAGATAACCTGTGACAGAATGGTAGCAGTAATACAATTGATGATACCTATGCAAAACATGGACAACAACAGCTAAAAATATGCACAGACACATATCAATTCGAGCTTGTATTGTTTTTCTGTGGTTTGCTATATAGTGGCGAGGTTGATAGAGGCATGTTTGGCTTTTTCTTTAGATAAGTTGTACTTAGCTGTTATTTTATTTCACTTTTGAAGGACTGAGAGAAAGTTTTGGAACCCATAGTGATACAAAAGCAAATTGTGTTTGAGCATCCAACTGCTAGAAATTTGACTTAATTTAGTTTCATAGAACCACTATCAAAATCTTAGAGCAATAGAATTAAACAATTAGTTATCTCATTCTAGGATATGTTTGAAAAATTATGCATGGAGATAGCATGAATTATTTTGCTAAATACAAATAATACACAGTTACTCTGTGGGGAAACATATGTACATGGGGAGGCCCACGTGCCTTCTCTACAGCAGAAATGACTTACGTAATTAAATTACACAGAAGAGAGAGAGGAAAGATTGTGGCCCTGTCCTTCAACCTTTTGAAACATTTGAATTATTACAGTATGAATACACAAATCCCCAGGATCAGATCCTTAATGTACTATTTTCATGCAATCAAATTACTTAAGTATTTTTTGAAGTCCATGGATAAATTAACTTTTCATGATTTCTGCATACATAATTTCTTGCTTCAATAGCATGAGTTCTGTACAACAGTCTCATTAATACTTGGATCTAGGATTGTATCCTGTTTCTATTGAAGGCAATGGTAAAATTGCTGTGGGAGCAAGACTGGGTCTGTAATTAAGTTAATAGGGTCGAGTGTTATTACATTGTTGAATTGGCACTCAATGCCATTAACATCAACCAACCAAAAAAAAATCTTTAACAGTGACTAATGTAAGGCAGTATTACATGTTGGTTTTATAACACTTTATGAGGGAGTGATAAAGCAATTGAAAAATTAATCATAAGGGAAAACATTGGAATTTGAAATATAGTCAGAGGAATCATTACAGTTCATTAATTTATGTGTAAATACTGATGTTTTCCAGTGGAATTATAAAATACAAGTGGAGTGAAATGGCTGGTTTCATTGAAGGCATTTTGCCATTATCATCAGATGGAATTTAATTTGTTTACAGACTCAGTATTGGGCTGATCCACATGGAGAAGTATTAACAAACAAGGGACTCCTGTTTGTAAAGCAGCAATCACAGTTACCATGATAAAAGTGCTCAAGGAAGATGTGGAAAGAGCTAAAGATTGATTGTTGTTTTGTTAGTTCACTAGAGTAATAGCGTTAGAACTAACTACATAAATAGCAAACCAGTAAGACTATGTCAGTGGGTTACACGTCTGTCGTGACAGCTTACTGATGGACTCTGGTAGAGAGCAAAGTTGAATACTGCATGCAAAAACATGGGTCATTTTGATACATACTTCAAATTTGCTGTGGACTTGCATGCTACTTACGTTCTGTCTATTTGTGCCATCAATGCGTACACCAGGGAAACTGGCCAAAACAGAAGTTATCAGTGCTACAGAGAGCAGATTGTATGCTGGAATGGCACAAACTGCAGAAGTCCCGTGGAACAAGGGACATGAACTCCACAGGTTGTTGGGTTGTTAAGCGCAGCTCAGTGCTGGCGTTGGGCTGCAGGAGATTGTTTGGACACGCGGTTGAGTTTTCACTGATGCATGGACGGTCATACTGAGGAACTATGCCATTAGCCTACATTCATTTAGGAAAAAAAACCCTAAACCAACAATTTTTTGCTAATCATTGTTATTATTTTCATTATTAGTACTTTTGCTAGATTGCAGTGTTGGAAAAACACCAAAGTGGGATCACTTTGAGCTGGAGGCTCTACAGATAGGCACAAAGACATAGTTCTTATCCTGAAACAGTCTTGTTCCAGACTAAACATACTGCTTCTATATTGTGTGGAAATGGAAGATTGGAATACAAGAGGGAAAAAATGTTGTTTTAAATATGTGTAGGTATAGTTTCATTCTTCCAAAATATGCACAAATCCTATGTTTATAAGTACTTCCTTGCTGTTGCTACTGTTTCAAGTAAGTGTAGATGTTCCAGGGTATATAGCAGATAAATATATAGAAAATAATGATGTATGCATACTAGTATCCCTTTTCCAAGAGAATAAATATTCTTATTTGGGTTTTAGTGTAGCTCTCTAGTACTGTTAAATTCACTAAGACCTCTATTGGTAGGGCCCTGAAATTTCACAAAAGTTGTTTTGAAGCCTTTTGACTTCAGGGAGAGTTGGGCGAGGTGCATCCTGAGACAAGTGGTGATTCAGTACATGCTACACTGCTTCCTGCTGTGTGCCATGGAAGGTGTATGCATTTCCTCAGAAACACAGTTGTTTTTAATGACACAAGTGAATACAGTGATTGTAGTATAACAAGACAATTGTGGATCAATAGCTGTGCGTTCCCGATGCTGCAGGATCACAAAATAAAACTCCAGTATTATTCTTCTTTTAATGTAAAGTCATGTTACAGACACTGAATGTTCTACAAATGCCACAAAAATTCAAGTGGCCTTGTCTTGTCTCTTTTATTTTTAAATTTTGTGTGTTCAACAATGATTTTTTAAGAAGTATTGGGTTGCATGAGATTTTAAATGGTATGCATATTAATTAAACTGTTGGTTACATACAGCTTCTTCAGCCAATCAAATTGTACTGAATGTTTGGACAAACTGACGTTGCTTAGTTGTGGGGCTTATTTTTGTTTTTAAACCTGATCCAGCTCCTATTTAACTTGACAGAAAACTACCTTTGACTACAGTTTGAATTTTGGATCAGGATCTAACTATGTAATT
This sequence comes from Pluvialis apricaria, assembly GCA_017639485.1. Lineage (NCBI taxonomy): Eukaryota > Metazoa > Chordata > Aves > Charadriiformes > Charadriidae > Pluvialis > Pluvialis apricaria. Next base: position 50,349,774 of record CM030044.1, on the reverse strand, counting down.
GCTTGTATATTAGAGATACGTTTTTCCTTTACAAACGTGGCAATTTGTAGTGCTGCTTTTGCATTAAAATGTTAGATTCTGTCTTTGGTGTGGCTGGCTTCTAACTATTTTCCATTAAAGCTGTATTATCGAAGACAAATAGTTACACGTCAGTAATTAACCATGGATTTTAGGAATTTCTACTTAGCTACATTCTATTAAATGTGTTAATTTTTTATGACAGAAGAGTTGGCATGGTTTGATGGAACAGAACCCAGCTTGAAACCTGAGTCTTTATGACCCTGCTTAATTGTTATTACATCACTCGCTCCTCTTTGCCTTCTGGAAAAGACAAGAGAAACTGGCAGAATACAATTCATTAATTCTTTTATAACTTTCCCAACTGATAATGTTAAAATTAGTTTCATTAGTCATTGTAAAAACGTTCCGAATAAATAGTGACATTAATTTGAAGTGGCTGATTTTTTTGTTTGTTTGTTTTACAGGCAAGAATCATTGCTGACTCGATAGTCAGTTTTATAAAAGCACTTGGCATACTACATTTATTTTACCAGGAACATGACTGACTGTGGAAAATGAGATATTGAGATGCTGTATCTCAGATCAAGACTAAATGATCTTATGAGAATAAAGTATTTTTTGCATTAATAGGGACTGAATAAAACCAAGTCAATTTAAATGCTAAGTTCAATTTTAATGATTAAAATGTCTGAAGCTAAAGGTTAAGCTAGTTTTCCTTTGCTAATGGTAAGACTTTTAGTTCTAAACTTCCACTTTAATGCAAACACTGTTTTCTAAAGGTGCACATGCCTCAATGGTATTAAACTTTACTTTGATGTAATAAGACTATTTTTCAAATGCAAATTATTAATTAAATGTTATTGTTCTGATGTATTTTTCAATACTGATTTTAAAGGTTTTTTTTGTAAGAGACAAGAAAAAAAATTACATAATACATTTTTTTCTTCTCAATATTTTTTTAATAGGTATTTGGCCAAATTATGTGTGTGCTTTTACTAGTTTGAATTGATATGATTGATCAAAAAGGTATTTTAAAATTCCAAGTGTGTGCGTATAAGCATTTGTATATAGATATATATATCTGTATATATTTTTTCTGTAGGGTACAAAACCAATAATTAAATCTTTAATAGCTTTAATGGATAGTGGTGTTATTTCAGACAATAGAAAGCACTTCAGCTTCTCTAAATCAGGTTATGTTATTTTAAATCCATGAAGGACCCAAATATGTAGCATTTCTTTGTCACACACCACAGCAGTTTTCAGAAGAGATGCTTTAATGTGGAAGAACAAGATACTTTCCAGTGCTGCTCATCAGCATGCCTGGTGTCCTGTAGTGTTAAGTGTTGGAGGTTTAGGTTGGCCAGTGATATAATGGAAAGTTCTGTGACAACATTACCGTAGGATCAAAACTCAAAATACTTTTTTTTTATTGATTTTTCCTTGGATCATATTGTATTTGTTTTGGAAGCAAATCTGCTACCTAGGTGTCAGAAAGCTTAGAATATCAGTTGTTTCAGTGTTGAGCTGTCTTCATATTATAGCAGGTTTAATGAACCAAATTCTAGTCTAAGCTTTTTATCAAAAGCTACTTCTGCATGTCCTGAACCAGCAATTCCTAAATAGTAATCAAATTCTGTATTTATTCCAGGTTTTTAAGAAGATTCCCATTGCTTCTGCCAAGAAAATTGGTTCTAGGCACTTCTGTCTGAGAACATGAAAGAAAAGGAAGAATGTGCGTGGATTTAAAATTACTGTATTTGTCAAGTTGTTGTGGAGTGAGAAGTACGGGGGAAATAGTTTGCTCTGTTGCTCGTTGTAGATCTACTACAAATTGTTTCTGATGCAGCTGAGAAAAATGCAGACCCTTAAAAAGGAACACGGACCTGTTGACACAAGTGGCAACGTGGACAAAATCATGGTACTTAAGTCTACTTTATCAGAAGTGTCTGAAGAATTATCTACAAATGAAGATATACTACTTACTGAAGCAAGTAGTGGAAAAAGCAAATCTTCAGCTTGCCGGAGAAAGCGAGAATTCATTCCAGATGAAAAGAAAGATGCTATGTATTGGGAGAAAAGGCGGAAAAATAATGAAGCTGCCAAAAGATCTCGTGAAAAGCGACGACTGAACGACCTTGTCTTAGAAAACAAACTAATTGCACTGGGAGAGGAGAATGCCACTTTGAAGGCGGAGCTGCTTTCGTTGAAGTTAAAGTTTGGTTTAATTAGTTCTGCAGCCTATGCTCAAGAGATACAGAAACTCAGTAGCTCAACAACTGTGTATTTCCAAGACTATCAGAGTTCCAAATCAAATATTAACTCATTTGTAGATGAACATGAACCATCTATAGTTGGTAGCAGTTGTATTTCTGTCATTAAACATTCTCCTCAAAGCTCAATATCCGATGTGTCTGAAATATCATCCGTAGAGCATACTCAACCAAGTCGTATACAAAGCAACTGCAGAAGTCCTGAAAATAAGTTCCAGATTATAAAACAGGAGCCCATGGAATTAGAGAGAGAGCCAAGAGATGACAGGGGTTCATATAAAGCATCCATATATCCAAACTACATGGGAGCTACCTTTAACATGTACTCACATTCTCCTCCTCTCTTGCAAGTTAATAGGTCATCCAGTAATTCCCCCAGAACGTCAGAAACTGATGATGGTGTAGTTGGAAAGTCATCTGATGGAGAAGATGAACAGCAGGTTCCTAAGGGTCCAATCCATTCCCCAGTTGAACATAAAAATGTTCATGCAACAGTTAAAGTCCCAGAAGTGAATTCTTCAGCTTTGCCTCACAAGCTTCGAATCAAAGCCAAAGCCATGCAAGTTAAAGTGGAAGCAATGGATAATGACTATGATGCAACACAGAAATTGTCATCACCCATTGACATGTCCTCAAAAAGACATTTTGAGCTTGAAAAACACGGTGCACAAAACTTGGTGCATTCTTCTCACACTCCTTTCTCGGTTCAAGTGACTAATATCCAAGACTGGTCACTTAAACCGGAACTCTGGCATCAGAAGGAACTCAATGTAAAAATTCAGAGTGGTTGCAAAACTGGAGTTGTTGAAATAAAAGACAATATCTACAATGTCTCTGAGTCAGAGAACCTGTATCTGAAGCAGGGCATAGCAAACTTATCTGCAGAGGTTGCTTCACTTAAAAGACTTATAACTACACAACAAATCTCTGCATCAGACTCTGGTTAAGTTACTACTGAATAAAGGCTTATTGTTTGAAAGGATGTCATTTGCAGTAGATCAATATGTTTTGTATTATGCTGAATTTTCACTGGACTTGTGATGTCATTTCACTGTAATGTTCACATAATGTCTGATTGGTGTCTTTTTGTGCACAAATTATGATGAAGACTAGGTTGTGTTATGATCACTATGCCTTGTGTATAGTCAAGTAGCCTGTACAAAGGCTGTATATAGTGAAATTTATTTTCTTTTTTTTCTTCTACTATAAAGCGTGCAAGTTACCAGTTACAATAAAATATTGGTGACAAACATAGAACCATCTACTCCAGTTCAGTTGCTTTTATGAACTTGTAAATAAGTTGTTAATTAAAAACTGGCTTTTTCTTACACTGTGCTCAACTTCACTTATGTGTTTGGTTTTTACAGCCTAACAACCAAATTACAATTTGCAACATGTGTAATCCTTCTGGCCACCTTTTTCCTTAACACGTTTTTTTAGAAAAGAATAGAAATAAAGTGAATATTTATAAATGAAACAGTACCAATTTATAGCCTTAGCCTTCTTTAACTTATTTATTAGTAGAAGTTAGCCAAAACCCATGCAAATTCTAACCCTGTAGTTCTAATATCAACAACCTTTTTTCTCCTGCTATCTCAAATGAGACCGTAATGAGTTTCCTGAATGGTTTATTGTGATGAACCATTTTTTCAATGTTATAACTTGGTGTTTTAGGTTAAATTAGTTAAGTTGGATTTGCGCATCTGCAAAGTTTTCAGAGCCTTGCAGTGACAGAATTGGACACGACCGTTTTTGTCAAAGGGGTGGCTTGTGTGTGCAAGGGGTGCAAGAAGTATGCACCAGGGCTGCACAGAAGAGTCTGTCCCTCTTGCATGCCATGGTTCTTTCCACAATGGACCGTGGGCCACCTGTAGGTGAAGGATAAGGCTACTGGATCTGTAAACTCTGAGCTCAGCTAGGCAAATATCTATGTACGGGGCAGGCAGTAGTAGTAGCAGAGTTAGAGATCATCTGCTATGTTAGTTCGCAGTGTAGGACATAATGGAACTGTACGTACGAAGCAAGTCTTACCACCAATTTGGCCTTGGTTTCAACGGCTTAGTTAAGTGAACTGGAACACCCTGCCTCACTACAGGGCATTTTGGAAGAACTTCTTAAACGTAAAATAGAGACTATGTGAAGAACTGCACAACCTGGATACTACTAGCCCCTCACAATTTCTGCAGATGATAAGTTCTTCACTTGATGACTGGACAGGGCTGAGGTGCTCTTTGTCTTTGAGAAGAGCCATTGAACCATAGAGACTAGAATTGCATCACAAATCCTTGGTTTGGCTTACCAAAGTCTTTCATTTTAAAATTAAAAATAATTTATAAATAGGACATAGACTTGGCAGAGGTTCTTTTCATGATACTTCCCCCTTATTTTAACGTACTAATAGATCAGACTAACAAATAAGCTTTTTCTGAAAAGGCTTTTTATTAATTGCCATACTGTATAATGAGTGGAACCTTTCCATAGACATAAAATACTAATTAAGAAAACAACATGTAGGTATTGTTTTTTTAAATTCATACTTGACTTGAGTGAGAGGAAGTTTGTCAATTTTTTGGGGATATGAAGAGGAGTCTGAGTCACTCCTGACAGCTCTGAAGCTTGGTCCAGCAGTCAAGGCAATGGCAAAACTCCCTGATGTCAGCAAGGCCAGGATTTGATTCTGTACCTTTTCAGGAGCTGATGATTCACAGTCATGTTCTGGGAGGACCTTGGCACAGAAATCACTGGTACTTTCTGAGCTTTTTTGAGCCTTCTAACTGCTGTGCTGTATTTGTGGCATTCAGAGTTAATAAACTGTTATTCTTTTTTCATGCCTTAATAATACAATAGACCCCATAGTTGGGTTCTGTATGTATTTGGTAGTTACTATAGATGACATTTCAATGTTACTGAAAATAAGCTCAGGATTATTGCATGAAATGTAAAAATTTGCATTGAATGATGGGGATATGAGACATGAGGCAGTGATTGCTACTGTCTCTTTGCTTGCTAGGTATCTTCTGTAAGCAACAATAAAATTCTTTAAGTATTTTGCATATTATTTATCACATGTAATGTGTTCAAGGAGAGGACTTAAAACTCTCAGTGTTGCCATCTGTGTAAGCCTAGATCTATTGGGTTTTTTTCCATTTCTTGTTACAGTTGTTTGTCATAATGGAAGAATGTTGTCCTCTTTCTAGCTCATTATATATTTTGTGTATCTGTTTTGTGCAATTAATACTTAACAGTAATGATGTAGTTAATTTGTTGAAGGATGTCATTGCAAGAAAGTTATAGCATGGAGCTTAGGAGCACAATCAGATGTTATTTATACTTCCTTTATACCTTAGTGTTATGCTTCATTTGAAGAAAGAAATAAATAATTTGTCTTTTGTTCAAAACCAGCTCTAATTACAACATGATTTTCTATTACGTCCATCATCCTCGTCCAACACAGAAATGTTAGCTGCAGTTGATGACAAATCCTCCTGTGCTGAAGTTACTATTTCTGCAGCTAATATTTGGAGTATCTTCCACAGACTTTGTAAAGTTACAAAATGCAGGAGTGTGGGTGGTACGTACAAAGCCCTGTTTCTGGCCACAGTTGCAAACTGGCCGGACAAAACCCTCAACGGCTCAGCTGCAGTAAAGGTGGTGTAGATGACCTCCTCACACAGAGACCCTCACCCTCTTCACCTGCTTTCCTTCAGCACATGGTTCTGGGAAGGATGGAGAGTCACACTGGCTGGGAGGAGGGGGAGGATGCAGTGGGACTCTGCTCCCCTGCTCCAGCTTTCAGCTGGCACATCGCTGCATATGTGTATGATTGGAGGAGCTGGCAATGGGATAGCTGTGCCCATCCAGCCTGCCGCCCCTGTGCTCTAGAAAACAACCAGCCTTCGTGAAAAGAATATCTTTGTCTGGTCGACTAGTCTGTCCACTGGAAATCAGAAGGTTGATTTGAGCACAAAGAGGATGTAAACTGGTGTCACAACCTCTAAGTTATAAAAACTCTTGTAAGCTCAGTGATTAACTGACAACATAAAACACGCTGAAAGCGGAATCTTTCTCACATGAAGGAACGTGGATGACTAGAAAGTAACTGAAAAATGACTGTAGAGTGTACCTTCAAATGAGAATGTTAAGGAAGATCACATACAACTGGGAACTCCAGGGACTTATCAGTGTAATTTGTCATTTCTCATGGGATCACAGGAGTCACCATGCTAGATTAGAGTGGCTAGCCCTGAACCTTGTCTGTGATAATCGTTAGCATGAAGGGCTCCATGGAAAGTTTTAAGAAAAGTCCATGGCAAATAACTGTTGATTAGCAAGGTAAGTTTTTTCCTAGTGACATCAACTGGCGGCTAATCAACACTGTGAAGTGTGAGTATCAGGTCCTCTGTTAAATCTGCCTCACTTAATTATGTATAAACACAGTAATATATCCTCGTGTTCTATCAACGCCTATATTTTGTTAGGTAGAAAGACTGAATGTGGATATACCCATATATATACCGAGCCCATACATTATGATTTTCTGAATCCCCTCAACTCCATGCCTTCAGTAATACTTACATATGGCATGGGAAATATTAAATTTTATTCATATTCTGTACAGCCAAATATCCCCTTGTTCATGAACAGGAGACAGGTAACTGGCAATTCCTGGTTAATCTTTTTTATGATTTTGGATGTTTTCATTACAGACCTCATGTCCATGTGAGCAGTTTTTGAGACTAAAAAAACCATTCCTTTTCTGTAGAACTTAACAGAAATGCAAAATTGCACCATGAACACATTTCTGAGATTTTATTGAAATACCAATTCTTAAAATCTTTTCCACTTGCTAGTACATAAATATGCTGTTGAAAATAGGCAGTGTACAATGAATTTAGCAGAAAACACAGAGAATCCAATTAATATGGCCTTTATTAACACCATATTGTTTCAAAAATACTTTTACGGTTTATTGCACAATACAAGCTCGGTAACTACAAGAATACAACAAAACAATTTTTGGTATTTATTGCATAAGAATAAGTAGCACATATTGTTCCACTGCCGTGCCAAATTAAAAGTTAAAAATACTAGGCCAAATCCTAAGGCTTATCCTAAATCTAACTCAGTGTTAGATTCTACTTCCCTTAATGAAGCAGACTTTCTAGGTGTGTAATAAGGGACTTAAGATGAGTAACATTAACAAGACATAATCTTTACACTTTACTCATGGCACGGACTCCTACTGATTTTCCTATCTCTAAGGTTAACTCGACCCTTGTGACACAACAGCGATATATGAGTAATTTTATTCGTATCACTGGAGTTATAGGGAACTTACATACAAAAGAGAAGGCAGCCAGATATTCAACTATTATTTATTCAATAACAGCTCTAAAAGGACTCAGTGAATTATGAGCAAAAGCTCAGAGTAGAGGCATAGTGTTTATTTGTGTGAAAAGCATCAGAAGACATTTGGTTTAAAGACTCCAAAAAATAGCAGGGATGCATCTATGCTTTTTATGGTTCGACCTGCTGTTACCTGTGTGCCAACCCCAATGGCTGTGACCAGAGTTAGGGTAATTCCTCCTCCTTAAACAGTTTGGATCTCCACAGGATGACAGACAGAAGTGTTCAGGACGACCAAATGCAGGGCCTGCAACTCTGACATGATTTTATGTAGGTTTTAATCTCCTGCACACAAGCATCCTTCCTGCTTGTACTGCATCTGAGAGAGGTCTGATCTGAGAAAGCCTGCATCTGTCCAAAGTTTCTGGGGAAGATAAACGGCCATCTAATATTACCGACATTCAGATAACATGGCCAATTTTTCACCATCTCTTCTTCCCCCCTACAAATGGATGCACAACTTGAAATGTCAGGCAGTTGTTGCACTTTTCCATGCTGTTCAGATTTTTGGATGTGCAAACGCCTGAATGGGCATCTAAGTTAGTAAATTACATATGTAAAAAGATCAGTCTGCCCTGCTACCTGTATGTGTCACAGTTGGCATCCATTATGTCTATGTTTCTGAGGCATGATACTAAACATGTTTCTTTCTAACAACTTGGACCTCTAAAAATTCTCTTAAATTCTTTATATAAATATATTGATGACATATTGCATTGATTTCCATGGGATTTGTGTTATGCAGCCCCGAGAGCTAGGATATTAATGGTCTGTATAACAATCAGAAAATACCAAAGCATAATACTGTGTCATATAAAATAGCTGAAAAAATGATAAAATGCAATGAGAGCCAGTGTAGCAGAACACAGTGTTCCTTTCTCTGGACCTTGTTCCATTTAAGGACTTACAAATACTAGAGGGAGTTTAGAGGAGAACAAAAGTAAAATGATAAACTCTTAGGGGCTGATCCATGACTTAAAAGTACACATTAAACTGTAAGTCCACACTATACACATCAATAGCCAATATATGTACACAAAGTATTTAGTTTCCATTCTCAAAAAAAGTCTTGACAACACATTTTTTTCAAAAGTCTGGTAGTTAAAAATGTTAATGAACAAATGCCAAAATTATTTATGTAAGCAAAATTATATTGGACAAGAGACAATAACAGTTAGACAACATACCTTGCTGTAGCGAGGCTGCACCGGGCAGTGCAGGCTGGCAGGAGAGGAGAGCCCTGGGATGCGGGGACAGGGGGTGCGGTGAGGAGGAGAAGAGGCCATAGGTGATGAGCGATGGGTTACGGGCTGGCCCTGGAGAGCCCCCGGCTGGAAACACCTGCCCTGGGACCAGCTGCAGAGATGCAGACCTGGAGCTGGGCAGCACTCGCTGTCTGGGGGAACAACGAAACAGTAGCTGGCACGTGTAGAAGGACCCCTCAGTGTTAACATCCCACCCCTCCCAGCAAAAAAGCAAAAAAGGGTGAGGATAGCAACGCCACCTGCACTGTTAGTAATACTGAGGCTTTTTCTGTAGTTTTCATTAATTTATTTTGACAATTGGATTTGGGGGGCAGGGAGCCCTTGAAGGCTGGTGCGTGCCCCAGCTGATGGTTCGGTCCTGGTCTGGCCATGCCCCGAGGCACCCTCCGCAGTCACTGGTCTGGTGCTGGCTTCTTTGTGGCTGGAGAGTCCTCGGAGCTGCTAGCCCTCCTCTTTGGGGGTCGCCGTGGGCCCCAAGAGGAATGTTCTCTGCCCTGGCTGGAAGTGGAGGGCCCAGGCACAGCCTCCCCTGGCTCCTCCTGGGGCTCTTCTTGCTCCACGGGGATGGCAGCAGGAGCAGAGGGGGCGCTGCCAGGACCCCCACCAGCGGCAGCAGATGAGGTGCCCGGGAGCTCATCTATGTTGGATCTTGCAGGGCTGCCAGAGGGGGCTGGGCCACGGGTGGGAGACCCTCCTTGGGAGGCAGTGGGACTGGAGACATCCACAGGGCTGCCCTCCCGCCCCCCCAACAGCACGGGTGTCCTGCTGTCCCAGCAGCTGGCGGGCCTCTCTGTTGCGCTGTTGCACAGCAGCACGGGCACGCTGTTGCACGAATGTTGCTGTGCGGTTTTGGAGGGACACCCCCAGCATCCGGCCTGGCACCTCTGCATCCATCCTGTTGTTGGTCAGTGTGGACGTGAAGGTGTCCTCCATCGTGCCTGCCTCCAACACGCTGTTGCCAAGCAACTCCTCCAGCTCCTGATGGACCCAGGACTGCAGGATCTGGAGGAGGTTTCGGAAGTTCAGCCAGGTTGGGAGCTGGGGGCCACCCACACGATGCCTGGGCAGCCCTGCTGCTGCCCGCCGTTGGGGTGCTCCACGGTGACGGCGGTTGCGGGCAGCTGAGCGTCGGGGAGCTCCTCGTGCCTGGCGGACGCTGACTGATGGTCTCACGGATGGCGTGATGACATGCTCCATATAGTTGTCGTCCGCTTGCACCGAGTGCAAGATGGAGACGATGCTCCCCTTGCAGAGGGGGCACTCAGGCTTTCTTTCAGCCCACCGCAGGATGCACGGGTAACAGAAGCGGTGGAGGCAGGGCATCACAAAGCTGGGCTCCTCCCAGCTGCCCAGGCAGATAGGACAGCAGTCCTCCAGCTCTGTGGCCATGCTCTCCATGTTCTGCGATGGGCTGGGGGCAGCTGGGGATATCGAGTAGCTCGCTCTCACTGGTGCTGCAGCAGCCGGTGTCGCAGAAAAGAAAGAGGTGTTACAGTCATTGTCTGGCTCAGGAAGGGTTGAAGAAATGCCCAGGTCCCTCAAGAAGGAAACCCTCCCAGCTCCCCAGGGTGAGGTTTCCCCTCCCAGCTCACCTCTGCTGCTGCGAGCGCTCCTCCTGGGTGCCCCGGCTGCCTGAACCTGGCACGGCCGGGGAAAATCTTCTGATGGCTCTGGGGTCGGGCACGGAGAGCTGCAACCAGCAACTCCCCGAACACACCACCAGCACCAAAGGCCTCTGTCACCACTCCAACCTTGCGAACTGCTCAGCTGGAGTGCTGGCACCAGCCGGCTGGGTGAGACTTGCGCCCAAATATAAGCAGCGAGGGATGCCAGGTCACAATCCATCGCTAAGTGACATCACAGTCTGTTGCTTGGAGAAGTCCCAGTCCATCCCTCACTGACAACAGAACCGATCGCTGGGGGAGTTGATCACATCAGAACCTATTGCTCAGGGATGACATCACAACGGGCCATCCTCACCCAGCCCCGGCAGCGCTGTGGCGCCAGCGCACATATCTGGGGCTACCACAATGCCACATCCCCCCATCTTTTGTCTTGTGCTTGGCATCAGTGTTTCACGCCAGTCACTGAGGCCTCAGTTGTGTCTTCCCAGGGCCCCATCAGATCGCTCTGGCCATGGCAGATGTCTCCAGGCACATGTGGCAAGAAGGTTGATGAGTCAACACCTTGTGCCTCCCTGGGAGGCTGCAGGACTTTGTCCTGCAGTCTCTCCCCACACCCCAGCACTGCTGGGCAGCCCTCTGGGCTCCCCTGCTTCCTCCCACAGGGGGTCAAAGGCAGCACCTGGCTCACTCTTGCAGGTTTTCTCCTTTCTTTCTCCCCTAGCCAGAAGGCACAAGGGTGGTCCCCTCTGCTGAGCACCCACCAGGCCTCATCTGGGCACTATCACAGAATCACAGAATGGTCAGCGTTGGAAGGGACCTCTGGAGATCATCTAGTCCAACCCCCCTGCCACACCTACAGCACGTTGCACAGGACGGCGTCCAGGTGGGTTTTGAATGTCTCCAGTGTGGGAGACTCCACAACCTCTCTGGGCAGCCTGTGCCAGTGCTCCGCCACCCTCAGAGTAAAGAAGTTCCTCCTCATGTTAAGATGGAACTTTCTATGTTCAAGTTTGTGCCTGTTACCTCTTGTCCTATCACTGGGCACAACTGAAAAAAGACTCTTCTCATCTACCTGGCACCCTCCCCTTAAGTATTTATAAGTATTGATAAGATCCCCCCTCAGTCTTCTTTTTTCTAGACTAAAAAGCCCCAAGTCCCTGAGCCTTTCCTCACGAGAAAGATGCTCCAATCCCCTAATCATCTTTGTAGCCCTTTGCTGGACCCTCTCCAGCAGTTCCCTGTCCTTCTTGAACCGGGGAGCCCAGAACTGGACACAGTACTCCAGATGCGGCCTCACCAGGGCAGAGTAGAGCGGGAGGATGACCTCCCTCGACCTGCTGGCCACACTCTTCTTGATACACCCCAGGATGCCATTGGCCTTCTTGGCCACCAGGGCACATTGCTGGCTCATGGTCATCCTGTTGTCCACCAGGACTCCCAGGTCCCTTTCCACAGAGCTGCTCTCCAGGAGGTCAGCCCCCAACCTGTACTGATGCATGGGGTTATTCCTCCTCAGATGCAGTACCCTACACTTGCCTCTGTTGAATTTCATCAGGTTTTTCTCTGCTCAATTCTCCAGCCTGTCCAGGTCACTATGTTCTTCTTTGGGATCCCGGAGAGAGGCTGACAAACCAGAGGGGCTTGGGGGAGGCAAGGAGGGTCTGTGGGGCTGGGGCTGGTTCAAGCCTGGCATAGAGAGTGTGTTGGGGCACCTCACAGCACACCCTGGTGCCTATGGACAGGCTTTTCCCAGCACTGCCTGGTGGGAGGGTGAGAGACAGTGGCATCTCCTGAAAGTAGAGAGGTTCATGCTGGAGATAAGGAAGAAAAAACAAAATCCCTGTGAGGATCATGAAGCACTGGAGTAGGCTGCCCAGAGCGGTTGTGGGATCCCTGAACCTGGAGGTCTTCAAGATGTGAGTGGGCATAACCCAGAGCACAACTGTCACAAGTCCGTGAAGGGGTGCTTGCTGAAGTCCTGCAAGAGAAAGCACTCCCAGTGGGAAATATAGTAAAGGTTTCCAAAGGTGCATCAGCTTCCAGAAGGTTTTAACCTTCTGGTTTCATTTGGTTCAGCAGCTTTTACAAACATTCATAGAATCACAGAATCATAAAACGGTTAAAGTTGGAAGAGACCTTAAAGATCATCTAGTTCCACCCCCCCCTGCCATGGGCAGGGACACCTTTCAGTAGACCAGGTTGCTCAAAGCCCCATCCAACCCAGCCTTGAAGACCTCCAGGGATGGGGCATCCACAACTTTTCTGGGCAACCCGTGCCAGTGTCTCACCACCCTCAGAGTATTTCTTCCTAATATCTCATCTAAATCTACCCTCTTCCAGTTTAGAACCGTTACCCCTCATCTTATCACTACACTCCCTGACAAAGTGGCCCTCCCCATCTTTCCTGTAGGTCCCCTTTAGGTACTGGAAGGCCACTATAAGGTCTCCCTGGAGCCTTCTCTTCTCCAGGCTGAACAACCCCAAATCTCTCAGCCTGTCCTCACAGGAGAGTTGCTCGAGCCCTCTGATCATCTTTGTGGCCCTCCTCTAGACGCGCTCCAGCCGGTCTGTGTGCATCTTATGTTGGGGGCCCCAGAGCTGGATGCAGTACTCCAGGTGGGGTCTCACCAGAGCAGAGTAGAGGGGCAGAATCATCTCCCTTGACCTGCTGGCCACACTTCTTTTGATGCAGCCCAGGATATGGTTGGCTTTCTGGGCTGCAAGCATGCATTGCCGGGTCACGCTGAGCTTCTCATCAACCAACAGCCCCAGGTCCTTCTCCTCAGGGCTGCTCTCAGTCCATTTTCTGCCCAGCCTGTATTTGTGCTTGGGATTGCCCTGGCCCATGTGCAGGACCTTGCACTTGGCGTTGCTGAACTACCTGAACACCCTTGTTGAACTAGTTGAACATCCATAACTCATTCAGTACTCTGGAATGAATCCCACCAGGTCCCATGGACTTATGAACATTTAGATGATACAGCTGGCTCCTTGCAATTTCCGTGTCCACAAATTGAAAGCCACTGCTCCTGCAGTCATTGTCCTCCATCTCAGAGGACCGGGCAGCTCAAGATCTATCATCAGTATTAAAGACTGAGGCAAAAACCGCATTGAACACCTCTGCTTTTCCTGCACCACTATTTGCCACTGTCTTCAAGAACTATGAGTCCTTGGACATCCTCTTGCTATTAACGTACTTTTAAAATCCTTTCTTCTTGTCTGGTACAACAATAACCAGTTTCAACTCTAGTTGAGCTTTGGCCTTTTGTGTCTTTTCCCTGCATATGTGAATGACAGCTCTGTAATCTTCCCATGAAGCCTGACCTTGCTTCTAGGGACCATCCAATCTCTTTTTCCGCCTGAGTTCCAAGAAGTTCTCCCTGTTGAGCCAAGCTGGTCTTCCGCCCCTCTTTCTTGACTTGCAACACAATGGGATTGCCTGCTCCTGTGCTTTTAAATGGTGGTTCTTCAAAACTGACCAGCACTTATGGACACCTAAGCCCTCAAAAGCAGATTCCCAGGGGACACTGTGAAGTAGCTCTCCAAGTAGCTTAAAGTGTGCTCTCTTGAAATTCAGGGTAGCAGCTCTGGTCAACTTTTTTCTCATTACACTGAGAATTTTAAACTCAGCCATTTCATGATCACTGCAGCCAAGACAGCCACCTACCATCACATCTCCCATGAGTCCTTCTCTCTTCACAAATGACAAGTCTAGAAGGCGACCTTTCTGACTTGGGTCACTGAGTACTTGTGACTAGAAATTCTCTTCAACCAGCTCCAGGAATTTGCCAGGCTTGCTTGTCGCTGCAGTATGGTATTCCCAGTTGATGTCCGGGAAGTTGAAATCTCCCATCAGGACTAGGTCTATCAATCCAGAGATTTCCCCTAATTGTCTATAGAAAAACTCATCAGTGGCAGTGTTAACAGATAAGGTAGGGAGGTACAGTCTTTTGGTTTACACATTAATCTACATCAATTTCTAGACCAATAACAAATTTCACTGTAAATCCTAGCAACACAGTGAGAGATATAGGGAAATTAAAAAGAATGCCTTGTATCTGAGAGTCCACAATGTGACTTGCTATGTCTATACTGGGTCCCTGGTATGTGCTTTATGTAGCTAGTCTCTTCATGTATAGAAAAAATTGAAGTGTGGCCTGTAGATGACATGCACATGGGACAATAACTCATTTGCAGTCTGAATTCTTTATAAACCACTCTGTCTTGTCAGAAGTCTCTCATCTTCTTAACAAGTGCAGGATTTGGGTTGAGCAGGAAACTGACTTCTCTACCTTAAAAAAATGCTAAAAAGTGTTCACATTAATGTATTGTCATCATGTTTGATGTGATAAACAGTTAAGTAGCATGTCAGATTGTAAAAAAAGTCAGCTGGCTCTCAGAAGATTACTTTATAAGTAGGATGTGATATAATGAATTTGAGTAATAATAAAAGCCTGAGAGACTGCTGGAGCCATTTTACCACTATCTGCTACAATCTGTCCATGTGACACTTGCTAATCTGATGCTTTCACTCACTAACTTGCTTTCATGCGAGTCTGCAGTGTTCATTGATGTTTATTTTTCTTCTGATAATCCTGCTCACATAAAGCTCATGTGATAATGCTCCTTAAGGAAGATACTCTTTCTGTTCATGTGTGGCCTTAAGATTACAGAGAGACTCCAGTCTCCATGCCAGAGTCTCCTCTCTCCACACCATGTCTTTATAATGTGGCTGGAAGCAGATTGTTTTCCTAAAAGAGCGTTGGAGTTTATCAGGGTAACAATGGCCTAAAATACACTGCCGCTGCTCTAAAGTGATTACTGCATGTCCCCCAATCATGGACTAAGATGTTTTTTCCCTCCTGTATATTCCCATGGGCAGATTTCAGAAAGCTCCCTCAGTACCAGTAGCAAACTAGCTGAAGCTGTTTCATTTTCCCATCCACTGCAGTTAGTTCAGATTCCAGATGCTCAAATTTTCCATAAGTTGCTGAAGATATCTCCTAAAATAAGGAAATCACAGGGTCATTAGTTCAGTCCCATGAGCAACCATTGACTAAAATCTCAAATTAGCCAAGGCTAGTTGTCTTGATTTCAGCATCCTTGCTTAGTTTAAAATATTACTTTCTTCAATTACCTGGATCTTTATTGCATTTATCTGTATCTCCTCAAAAAGCATTTATGGGTATCTAAGCATAAATGAGTAATCTAATTAAACTTAAAAAATTAAAATATTTAGTGCTGAGCCTAAACATGACCTCCTTTTTTTACTCCTGCCCTCCGGACTATATTTCTCAGTACCAATTTGAATATTATGGTGTGTTCTTGTATACACAGAATGCTTTCCATCGAAGTTTTTTCCTGACTCCTGTGTAGTGAGATAATCTCAATTCTACTACCCTACTGTGACTTTAATTCAGCATAAATTTTCCGACAACACTGTATTTACTCAGTATTTACATCAGATGAAGGAAACGGGATTCAGCCTTCAAGATGGATTTCATTTTGTTATGGTAGAATCTTTTTGTGCAATGTAATAGGGGCACTTGTAATGGGCAGAATGTAAAAAGGCAAAGCAACAACATCGTATTCTTCATCATGCAACTGTGGTTTCATACCTTGGACATATTTGTTATTTATTATACAAGTATTTCTTTACAGAACACGTAAAACCATCTCTGAAAATGCCTGGCTCCAAAAACTGTAGTTAATTATGTTGTAATTACTTCATAGGAAAAAAACCTTTTGTTGCCACTTGAAGCCTTTAGAACAGGAAGCAAAATATGCTCCTTAGAGAGGTACTCCTTAGAGAGGTACTCAAGGCCTGGGACACAAGACAATTTTTTTTTTTTGAAGACTGCACACACACACTTTTTTTACTCACTTTCTTTCCACATATCCCTGATTCTGCTGAAGCTACAATCCTAAAATATCCACAGGGCAGTTGCCTGCATATGGCAAATGGTGGTTTTCCTGAACTGCAGCAGATTCTCTCATTTCAATTTCAATCAGGACCATTCATGGTTATTAAAGCACTTAGGTAAAGGAAAAAAGAAATAAAACTACAGATGCCAATAATTTTTATTTAAATTCAAGGATGACTAAAAGTCCAAGGGCAGTCTGCAACTCAGTAAAAAGATAACTAAATCCGAGATACAAAAAGAGGGACAGATTACTGGAATATGAAGTGTTTTTCTTGGAAATGATATATTGTATGTGTTTGCCTATCTGTCTATTTATAACATGAAACATGACCCAAGCACATTTTTCCTGTGCAACATGTTAAGTGTTGAATGGGGTTTAAATACATATGTAATGGTGAAATACACTCAAAAGCTGAACTGACCCAGTTTTCTCTCAAAACTTGTCGGTTTTGAATAATAATGATAATTATATAATGATAATAATAATGATAATTAATAAATGGGTTTGTATAACTGGTTTTGAATCTGAGTTGAAAAGAATATGTTTTGCATATGGTGCTGAGTAATTTTTGTAACACTGAAAGTGCATTTCTGTAGCACTCCAAGCTACTTTTTCACAGTTTGATGCAGAAGACAGTGTCTGTTCAAAACTTCTGCTAAATTTATGCCTTAGTACATTTCTGAAGCGTTCACTAGAGAAATGGGAGCTCTTCTGTTCTTGTCTGTGACCATTTTACCACTCAAAGGTTATGGGAAAGAACATTAAAATGGAGTAAAGAGCAACAGAATATGCAATGAAATAAAAAGAATTTCTCTCAGTGTAGCTGATTAAGTACAGCATCAGGCAGAAAGTTAAGTAAACATACAGTCATAGAAAAAAAATCCGACACTGGGGGAAAGACTTCTTTGATTCTTCTTATAAGAGGAATTGCTAGATGGCAAGGCTAATTCTCACAAGAACTTTGTTGCAAACTTTGTACTCAACATTTTGAGCTTATCCTGTCAAGCAGAAAGTACAACCACATGCAGCATGAGAGCAACATTTCAGTTTGTATGACAAATGTCACTTGAAAATGGGCTTTGCTTTTAATTTAGAACATTGTAAACACATCAGGAGAAACTAGTTTTGATCATTTGCCAAATATTGCACAAGTATTTAGACTAATAAATAGCCTTCTGTAACAGGAAGTGTACTGTATATTTTATGTGTTCCCACAATTTTTAAGAGAAAGTTTCATCCCTTCTGTTTCACAGATGTTTCTAGAGAAAAAGAAAACTAGATAAAATAGCATGTATTATCAAAAAAAAGCATTTCAATCATCAGCTAAAGATTTAGGGAACATTAAGAGTACATTATAAATACGAGTACATTTTAATTAGAGGGTTTTGCTCACTGATTAGTCTTTCAGACCCCAGGTTAAAGTCATGCCTTACTGAATAAAATATGATGTATAGTTAAGAAAATAATCATAGGGTCTATCATCTCATTATTTTCATTGTGTAAATTACAAAGTAAGGCATATTCCAGCTGTTAGGAAAACTAACTGGTCTAGTTTCCTACGCCATTATTAAAGCATGTGGATCAGACATGCAAATGTAAAATGTACCAAATATTCTGTCTCATGCTGCTGTTACCAAGGCTATGACATGCACTGAGATCTAAGGGTTTTGTTTGGTAAACTTTGTGCTGGACTCTCTCTTTTGTATCCAAAATGTCGCAGGAAGGAAGCAAGCCCAAACAACCTCTACGCCTTTCAGGCGCAGCAGAAGTTCTCTTACTCATGTTCCCTTACCGTCTGGCTTGAAGGGCTGATAGCATGGAATAAGCAAAAATAGTTTCAAACATGGGAAGAATATTTCTACTTCTAACCCTCCAAATAAACTGCTTGGGGAGTGGAGGTCCATGTTAGATCAAGGGATGCATCATTATCTTTATGTGGGTTTTCACAGGAGAAAGATGTTCTGTGGTTAACAGAAGTAACTTCAACTAAGTTCTGCAGAAATTTGGTGTGACTTTGGGGAAGGTACAGAACAGCATGCAGACTGCTCAGCAAGTTCTTGGAATGAGTTAGTAATAATGTTTTGATGCAGACAGTGAAGCACGCAAATAGTGAAAGAGTCTTTAAAGTTGGACTCTAACCAATGAGTTTAAGAACAATGAGAGTGCAAAGTAAAGTGGATCAGAGAGACCATGACATGAGACCTGATCACTTTTTAAAAGAGATGGAGCAATGTAAAGTGAGACCAGCAGACTGAAAAAATGCAGAATTCGGGAAGACAAAAAAGTAGAAGGTTTAGGAGAACTGGCAAAGAAGGAAAAGACAAAGTCAAAGAAAGGACACAAACTAGGAAGGGAGCAATTTGCTTAATGACGGGTTTCACTGGAACCAAGCATAAGCAAAACATCCAGAAAGGGGGAAACTAGGTTCAGTTATGTAAGCACATACGAAGGTCTGAGGTAGAAAACAGGCTAGATAATCAACAGGAACAAGAAGCATATATGCACATCAGCACTGTAAGACTGAGAAGGGAATTGCTGCTCTGCTACACGACAGAAAGGAGGAAATAATGATAGATAATGCAGACAACATTTAAAGGTTCAATATTTTTTGAATTAGCATTCTCTAACAAAGTTAATAACAAGCATGTGGCCAAGACAATACCTGTACAGGACAGAATAAGAACACTTCAGTGAGCTGGATGCTTTCAAACTGGCAGAGAACAAAGAATTTCAGCTTCAGATTTTTCAAATCCAAAGTAAGGATTTGTGAGATTCTTGCTTAAACAATCATCTGAAGCTATCTTAGATATTGCAGTAGCTGTTCTTGAGAAACGGGGTGGTGCTCTGGGAAAAAAAAGAAATATATTGCTTCTTTCAAAAATGAGACGCAAACTGAAAAATTATGGATCAATCTGATTCCATGGAAAATTCTGAAATAAGCAAACTACTTGTAAACACTTGAAAGTTAGTGAGGAAACAGGTGAGAAGAAAAAGGAGTTCATCATGAACACACTAAGCTATCTTTCCCTACCACAGAGGAACGGGCGGTGGGGCAGGGAAGAATGAATAGATGATGTATCTCTTGACTACTGTAAGGGTCTTCTGTCTCACATGACAGACACACAGTAGGCTACAGAAGTGTGATCAAGATGAAGTTGCTAAAATGGGGACACAAAAGCAGTAGTATGACAGTACCTTGTGGTGAGTTGACAGTTTTTCATCACTAAACAAAAGCTATACCAAGTGGGATTCTGCAGTAGCTTGTGTCCGTTTCATCTGTTAAATATTTTCATTAAAACTATGAAACTGCAATAATGACATTATTAAATTTGCAGGCAATTTGGAGCTGAAAGAGATTGTCTGTAAAGTGGAAGACAGGTTTAAGATTCAAAATTATGTCGGCAAAATTGGAGAAAGGATATGGAAGTGAATGGATGATATTCAACAGTAAAGACAAGATACTATAATCAGACAAGAATGTTCAGTCGGACAACTGTACGATGAGCAGCAATATCATAGACTATCTCAAGTTGGAAGGGACCCTTAAGGATCATTGGGTCCCAGTGCCTGCTCCTTGCAGGACTATCTAAAAATAAATCATATGACTAAAATCTATATGGTGGAGATGCTGCAGGAGTCACCGGTACATAGAATAAGGAATTATACTCCTAGTCCTTACTAAGAGGGGGCAAGATGTTTGCATTATTTCCAGTTTGGCTTTCATTAGATGTCAGTGTTTTACCCTTCTCCCCATCCCCATTTCATCAAATCTTTTGTTTATTACAGCTTATCACTATTGTTACAAATATGTAACATGCAAAATGTAAAAATGCATACATAGCCATTATGATTTACTCTGGATCTGACTTCAGCCACTATTGAAAACTTACTGTTCCCTAATAACACGTGAAAATGTCAGGTAGTGGTTTAGCTATCTCTGCTCCCTGAGTGCTTTTAGAATTATGGTTCTATTTAAGAAATATGTGTCTCTTATTATCACACTTTTGGAAGGGATTATTTCACTTATAAATTATTTTCATTATCTTTTACAGTTGCTGTCACATCTTGACCTGTATCCAATTCCTACCTAATTAAACACTTTATCACCTCATCAATTCCTTTTTGAAATGTCAAATTATTACTACGATTACTTTATTGCATAGCAATAAGAATTACATTGGTAAGAAGACCCAATTCTCTCTGGAAAAAGCTTTAGTTCATTGGATCAAAAATTGCATACAGATCTAACTAGGAATTCATTTAGTTCAAAAATGCAGATAAACAGCAAACTGTGATATTTCGCATTTATAATGTGAAAAAGCTGCACAGTCCAACAAAGATGTTTTTGAAACTCATTAGCTAGGCTGTAGTAGTAAAAAATGTATGAATTACTTTTGGAAAATGTAATTCTTATGAAAAGGAATTTGTAATTCCTTTGACTAGATTTTTTTTTTTCTGAGACTTTTGCTTACTTTGATTTCAGACAATGAATCACAGATGCTGCAGCTGGAAAAATCCAGTTAAGTCACATCTACCATCAATGCAAAAGAACATATTCCTCACTACTTTTCCTGGCTAATCTAAAAATTATCAACTCACTGGATTTTCAGTTCATACTGTAGTAATTCCCTTACTTATTCTCATTATATAAATATTTTTTTCCTGATCTACTTTAAATACAAGAAGGACATTGAGGTGTTGGAGCGTGTCCAGAGAAGGGCTACAAAGCTGGTAAGGGGTCTGGAGGACAAGTCTTACGAGGAACGACTGAGGGAACTGGGGTTGTTCAGCCTGGAGAAGAGGAGGCTGAGGGGTGACCTTATCACCCTCTACAACTACCTGAAAGGAGGTTGTAGAGAGGTGGGGGCTGACCTCTTCTCCCGGGTGACAAGTGAAAGGACAAGAGGAAATGGGTTTAAGTTATGTCAGGGGAGGTTTAGACTGGATATTAGGAAGCATTTTTTCACTGAAACGGTTATTAAACATTGGAATAGGCTGCCCAGGGAGGTGGTGGATTCACTGTCTCTGGAGGTGTTTAAAAAAAGGGTAGATGTGGTACTTAGGGACATGGTTTAGAAATGGGTTTTGTCAGGGTAGGTTAATGGTTGGACTTGATGATCTTAAAGGTCCCTTCCAACCTCAGCGATTCTATGATTCTACAAGTTTTGTCTTTATAACTGCACCATGTACCACCATAAACATAGATCTGCCTAGATTCAGTATCTTTACTTTCCTTGCTACTTTTACATCTGTCACCCCTTTTGTTACCTTACCTTTTAAGAAGCATGGCTTTCTTAGAGTGAGGAACTGAATTTTTCTAAAAATAAGACCTTTCTGTGTAGTCAGATTAAAGCAGCTAAAATCCATACTCACTTTCAAATGCAGGGGATTGGAATGCCATGGTGTCTTTCTAGTGACAAGGTTTACAAGAAAATGCATCTAATTCAGCAGAAAGGCAGAGGAGGCAGAAGAAATACTCAGATTTTGGATTAAAGTGATACACAAAAAACTAAAGAAACATTTTTTTTCAGGATAAAGTAAAGTGAAATCCTGGCCCCAATGCAGTAAAAAGGAATATAGCCATTGATTTCAGTGGTACCAGAATTTTACCGTGTTTATCTTGAAACATATACAACACTTCTATAGTTAACCTCATCTGAAGACACAGTGAAGGTCTTCTACTACTTTGTCATAGAGCTGAATGAATAAAAATATTATCTTGTATGAATTGTCCAACAATAATCTAATTTCAGCTGTCTGCTTTGGTTTCAAACCCAAAATTAATAATTTTACAGAGTTCTGTAGTAAAAATTTCCAATGTACGTAAAACCTGAATATATATTTTCTGTTTAGTCAGTTAAAAGTTTGCTCTTTTTTTGGCCAAAATTGTTTTGTTGTTTGTCTGCCAAGTCTCATAAAAAGAGTTACTTTCTTTGGAAATCTTTGGAAACTCCTAAGTGTATAAAATAAAATAATTCAGTAGCATTACAGCATAACAAAAAATACACCCAGCAATACTAAGGCATAACTGGGGAATTGAATCTGTGCATGCTAGGAAACCATTTAAGGGAAAAAAGCATTAGCAAATACATGTCATTTTGCTTGTGTAATTTGTCATTAAGAAGAGAAAAATAAATATGTAGGTCAGAGGTGAAAGTTTAATTTCACAAAAAGTCCTTTCCTGTATTTTCAGCACTTATTAGAAGGGAAAATTGCAGGTCTTACAATCTCTTTTGGAATTTTTCTGTGAGAGGATGAAAAAGCATCCACTCCTTTGTCATAACAGTCTTTCAGGGGTATTGGAATTGCTGAGATCAGATGGCATTTACTTCCTTCCATTTGACCTCATGGAAACCCTGTTACCTATGATTCCTGTACACAAGCTTTTCTTAGAGAAGCAGGCAAAGGGAGACAATAAGGTCACCTACAAATTCCCTGAGAAATTTTACAAGTCATTTATGACTGATAAGCCCAGCATTGCAAAGAATTAATTGATCTTGCACCTTATTGCTTGAAAACTTTTATGAGGTGGGTTTGGACAACACAAATCAAGAGTATGAGTAGAGTTTCCTAATTCTCTTCCCTTCATCCTTGATATCTCTCATACGGACAGCTATGCCACCTCACAGCAAAAGATTTTTTCACGTTTATCTTTAAGCTTTTGCAAACTTTCCATGTAAGAACATGACCTGAACTGATGCTAACAGGTCATACAACATAATTCATATTATTTTTTATAATCTTGAACTGCTAGATGAACAACTTGTTACTTTAAAGCAGTTCATTGCTCCACTGAGGGGAAAAAAAGCAGCAACATATAAAGACAGTACTTTGTTTTGGTTGTTATACTCACTATATAAAAAATGTAGCTTTAAAAGTGGTTTCAAAAAGTAGAAAAAAAATTAACAGATATTTGCATGAATTTAACTTCTGCTATGAAATTGCTTTGATATTGCCATATGGCACCGCTTTTATCAAGGACATACCTGTCTTTTAATTTCCAAACTGTAGGCTCTTCAAGATGAAAATACTGCAACTTAGCCAGTTTGCATGACTTTTGACAGAAAGGTGAAAAGTTAGGAAAGACCACATCCTTGGCATTCCAGTGATGTCACTGACAAAGCGCAGTTCTCTGTAACAAGACGTGAGATGACACATAAAGCTAGCTCGCATATCTTTCAAGACAATTAATTTCTTTCAAGACCAATCTTAGAAATGACTGAGCCATCCTGGTTTAAACTTAGCCAAAGCCTGAGGCAGGCATTCAGCATGGCAAATCTTGGTCTGAATGGCTACATTTATTGCAACTGTGAAGTGTTTTATGATGTGGGCAGGTGGACAAATGTAGGTGGCATCTGACTGTAACATGGAATAGTTTTCTGCTTTTGCCCCTCACATATGGAAAAAAAACAGTGGGTCTGGATGAATAGCTCTGTGCCAAAGCCAGCCTCCAAGTAGTTAAATGTCTCTAATCTATTCTGCATCCCACACACAAGTGTGTGTGGGAATGCTTGTAAATTTAATGAAGTGCTGACTGGAAGAAGTTTATGCCTCGCTTCCAATTAGATACTAATAAGCTAACCTTAGGTAGCATAAACTCTTTCTTATTATGAAGATACATTAGCTATAAGCAACCATAGAGCGCCCAACTTTGTAACATTGCCAAGGCTTTTTTCTTTTTCTTTTTCTTTTTCTTTTTCTTTTTCTTTTTCTTTTTCTTTTTCTTTTTCTTTTTCTTTTTCTTTTTCTTTTTCTTTTTCTTTTTCTTTTTCTTTTTCTTTTTCTTTTTCTTTTTCTTTTTCTTTTTCTTTTTCTTTTCCTTTTTCTTCCTTTTCCTTTTCCTTTTCCTTTTCCTTTTCCTTTTCCTTTTCCTTTTCCTTTTCCTTTTCCTTTTCCTTTTCCTTTTCCTTTTCCTTTTCCTTTTCCTTTTCCTTTTCCTTTTCCTTTTCCTTTTCCTTTTCCTTTTTCTCTTTTTCTTTTTCTTCTTTTTCTCCTTTTTCTTTTTTTCTTTCTTTTTCTTTTTCATCAGCATATTCATCAGTTTTCTCAGGCATAAAAAGTGAACTACTAAATTCTTAAAAAAGTGAGCTAGATATCATGATACATAGCACTTCAACATCCAACTTCTAGGACACCCAGTTTCTCTGCTGGGTTCTGTAGGCTTTTGGAACCTACATGCCCATGAGAAAAGGTGGACACTTAAGAGTGGGATATAAGCTGCAAACAACCTAAGCTAGCCAATAGGGAAATACTGAGGAAAACAATGTATTTTTAAAACTTTATCCTATTCAAAAGGCTCCTCAGTCCTCTAATTATGAAATAAATTGCTTTGCTGCTTACTGGGATTTTTACACATATATTTGGAAGGATGCAGCGTCTCTTTACATCTTCTTTTTCCAAACATTGCTCTGTCTTCAAATTATTACCATTAATAGCCAGTTACAGTCTATACTGGGAATGGACAAATAGCTCACTTGGTGCCATTGAGAATCTTGTAAGTGCATTTTTTCTCCAAGACATACTGCATCTGACAAGTCTGACATAGCGCATAGTACAGCCAGTAAGAAATTTTCAGCCAGCCCATGAAATTGAAGTCTTACAAAAATGACTAAAAAAATGCAAAATCAGATCTCGGAGAAATGTCACTTTGTGAACATGCCAAAATTAATTTGAATAAATCTTTAAATGGTACCTCAATTAATTTTTCCAGCAATGAATAAACAGTATATGTACCATCTCTTTATTAAAACTTATCTATCTTCCTATTCTTTTCATTAAGAAAACCCACCTATCTTCACTTCTTGTTCACTGTTCACTGGCCATTTTGTGTACTTCTGCTTTGGTATATGTGATAGGTCAAGGTGTAAAAGTTTAGAAAGCTTTTATGACACACTTGTATAATTTTTTTACATACAACTCTAAAAACATGACTCTAGCTGAAAGAGAAAATTTTAAAGGATTTTCCTCCAACAGACTGAAATAATAAATCGCCTTACTCTTTGTATACCCCTCTGTACTTTTTCCTTTTAGCTTGTTACCTAAGCTTTGCTATTTGAACAATGGTTTTCTTCTTCTCTAGCCCCATTTTCTTTTTATATTTGATCCTGTCATGAAGCTCTAACTGAATTTGTGACATCAGTCATTTCCATGGCAACAGACTGACGCTTTAAACATAGGATTATGATGAATTCAACAGAGGATCGAGTAAAAGGAAAACAAGAGTATGAGCAAGCAAGATTTTATTAGAGCACAAGAGTGTTCTGTTAAAAGGGTGGAGAAAGGAATATAAATGCTAAATACACTTCCACTTTTTAACATTACAGTTCTGCGTGATGGTCCATACATTGTGGTTATTTATTTCAGATGTTCGCAACATTTGATGTAGTATCTGTGGCACTCAAACATTGCCAAAAGTTTTAGACATATTCATTAGTCTTGTTCTTACGTATCTAATCTAAGACACAGTGGCTTTTCATGACTACTTGCAGTTGTAAATAAGCTAAGTAGAGGTAGAAAGCTCTGAAAAATCATGCTTAAAACATTTCAGGTTGAACTCTGAAAAATTGCAACACAGGCAACTGCTGAGAAATATGGCTGTACGTTAATTTGTCTTAGTAAGTTTATGTTAACAAATACCATAAATTTAACATATTAAGAGTCATAAAAACACTCTTCAAAAAATATTTTTAGTCCAGCATAATCTAATTCATGTAATGAAAAAAATATCCTGTTTTCTGTAAATGACATTCCCTTTAGCGGAATTCTGTTATTAAGAAGTGTCTTGAGTATAATGCAGACATACACATGGATGTGGATTTCTGTTATATCAAATTCCTACTCCACATTTTCCAGGCTAAAGAGCTACTGGCTGCATTAAAAGTTTTACTAAAAATCTCATTCTGGGGTCAAAGCAGACGCTGGTAAACAGTGACATCTCCTCAGAGGTTCCATGTTATTCCCACCTCATCCTATACCGCATAGCTCAACTGAAGCTATACTGACAAGGCTCATATAGTCACTGAGAAACCAGATGCTGTGGCTGATACAAAACTGGGTTTTCAGGCAGGTGCCAAAATAGGTAAATTGCAGACAGAATGGAAATAACGTAAAAAGAGATAACTGCAAAGAACTCAGACAGCATGGACTGTAACTCAAGGCCAGAGCAGGAGGCTAGTACAGGTCGGTCTAGGAGGTTAAGCGCACAATTAGGAGACTGATATGAAAGGAATCTGCAGTATGGAGCACAAAGCTCGCCCAAAGAATAACAAGGCGGCTCCTTCAAGAAAGAGAAAAGAAACCACCAAGGACTCTCAGGACCACTGCTAAGGACGAAAGTACACGTGCGGCTGGGAAGGGCTAAGGAAATAATTTTCATATGTATAAATTGTCATGAATATGTAAAACCTACATTGTAATAAATAGGGTCTAGCTAGAAGCTGTGGTATGCACGCTGGGCGGAGTGATCCCCCGGGCATCCAGAGCTGCAAGAAAGAGAATGCCTGCTTCTTAATACTACATTGGCGTTAAGGAGTTTATTCCCGATTTCGGTGACAGTTTTTTGGCACCCCAGATGGGACACTGCTTCTGAATCTCGATGGATCCATGGGATTGCAGGACCTCCAGCCAGCACCATGGTATTCTTGGGGAGAACCTCCGATCCCTGGACCAAAGAGCTCCGAGCAAGGCCCCTGGGAAGGTAAAGGCATTCTTTTCTTAAAGGGTACTTGCTCTTAACAACACGGCGGGACAGGCCTGCACCAAGAGCAAGGATAAGGGCTGCCTGCCCATAAGGCGTGGCAAAAGCCTCGCAGGGTTGGGCTATTAAAGGTACCTAAGGGAAGGATTTGGTCTCACCGGACAAAAGTCCATGAAAAACCCAGGTAAAAGCTTTCAGGTAAAAGGGTAGTGGTTACCCTGGGTAGTTGCTCTCAACACCAGGTGGGAGAGGCACGCATTAAGAGCAAAAGTAAAACAGTAGTGGGTTGCAAGTCCCACAAATAATGGTATAAAATGTTGGAATTCTTAGCATCTTGTTATTTAGCGTTAAAGTCATTGTCTTGTGTAATCAGTGTTAAGCTATTATTTTCCTTGTGTTTTGTGTTGATGGTTTGTACTTGTACTATCTCATGATGAGTAACAAGCCCTTGGCAGAAGCAGGGATCTTAAAGAAATCCCCTCTCCAGTGCATTTAGAAGTATTAGAAACAGATAGGGGGTGATCCTCTTATGAGAAAACAGCTGGTTGAATATTGTAATAATTGGTGGCCGTTGTATACTTTGGAAGATCAGGAGAAATGGCTGAGGAATGGGACTTTGAAATATATCACCATTCTACAGCTCATGTTATTTTGTAGAAGTGAAAACAAATGGAATGAAGTGCCGTATGTAGATTTGTTTTTGACCCTGAGAAACCACCCGGAGTGGCAGGATTGCAGGCACACCCCGCAGGACCCTATGGTCTTAGCTTTCGAGAAGCAAAGGGGCAGGAAAATTTTAAGGAGGTGTTGTTCGGCACGTAGTATCAGGAAAAGGTGTCTTAAATATGAAAAAGAAGAGGATGATTTGGAATTGATGATAGCTCCAAACCACAGAGGCAGGGGAGGAAACCCGAATGAGGGAGACCGAGTGACCAGCGGGGGAGAGGCGAGGGGAAGGCGACGTAGCTGGGATGGTGGAACTCAGTTGGAAGGGGCAGAGGAATTTAGCCCGATTGCGGGTAGAACTAGGGGAAGACAGAAGAGGGAGAGCACTATTCAAGCCCCATTGAGGCAAGAAGTTGGAAATAACAGTCCAGTAACGGTGAAAGTGCCGTTCTCAATAACGGATTTATGTGCTTGGAAGGAAACCACAGGGATTTACAGGAAGGATCCAGAGAAAGTGGCAAAGGTATTTGAAACTATTATTAGAACCCAGGATCCTGACTGGAACTATTTGTAAGTAATTTTGGAGATGTTGTTGGATAGTACAGAAACGCGTATAGTATTGGATGTAGCTCAAAAGCGGGTAGAGGGAGCACACGCTAACAGAGACTTGCAGGGAATGATAGAGCAGAATTTTCCCACTACAGACGCAGGGTGGGATCCTAATCAGCCAGGACCCCGGGGACTTTTAACCAGATATCAGACGTGGCTGTTGTTTGCAGTGAGGCATGCCATGCCAAAAGCGATTCATTGGTCAAAGTTGTATGAGGTCAAACAAGAACTTAATGAATCACCATCGTCATTTTTGGAACAACTGAAGAACACTGCTAGGAAATACACAAACTTAGACCCAGAAAGGCCAGAGGAGGCAGTGCAATTGGCCTCCATTTTTCTGGGACAGTCAGCTTCGGATATAAGGAAGAAATTGCAGAAGCTGGAAGGGGCAGCTTCGAAAAATATGGGTAAAATGCTAGAAGTAGCTTGGACAGTGTTTAATAATCGAGAAAAGGAGAAAGAAATTAGACAGATCAGGTGAGAAAACCAGAGAGAAGGAAGATTGATTGCAGCCCTGTCTGTGGGACAGAGGGGAGGGAGAAGTGGGAGAGGGTATTTTGGGGGAGGACGTGGAGCGGTAGGGAGACTCCCGCCATTCACACGGTCCCTTCTCACTGAAGACCAGCATGCAATTTGCAGAGAGAGAGGCGATTGGAAAAGAGAATGCCCCCAGGCAGGAAACTTGGACCTGTCCCTTCAAGCAGTGAAGCTCATGACCTTAGTTGAATCCTGAAGGGGACCGGGGGAATCATCCACAGCTGAACCCCTGGTTACACTGCGTCTGGGGAACAAAGAGGTAGAATTTCTAGTAGATACCGGTGCTGCTCATTCAGTACTTAATACTTGTAAGGAAAAATTCAGTCATGAAACTGTAAGTGTTGTTGGTGCGACATGGAAACAAGAAAACAGGCCCTTCCTGCAGCCCTTAAAATTTAAGTTAGGAAAAGAGTGGATAGCCCATCAATTTCTGTATATGCCTGAATGCCCGGTACCCGTGACGGGAAGGGACTTGTTAAGTAAATTAGATGCACAAATAACTTTTAAAGACAGGGAGGTGCAGTTGAAAATACCTGAGTCAAAAGCAATGGAAGTGAGAATTTTTATGTTACAGAATATGCAGAGACTGAAGGAGGAGATTGCTGCAGAAGTGGAATATGCAGGTATTCCACTAGCTTGGGCCAGCGGAGTTCCGGGTCGATCCAAATTGGCAGAACCAGTAAGAGTTGTTTTGAAGCCCAGGACAAAGCTGGTAAGCATCCTATTAAACTGGAAGCAAGGAGGAGATTAGAGGAACTGATCACCAAGTTTTTAAATGATAGACTATTAGTAGAATGCGAATCAGAATACAATACTCCAATATTACCTGTAAAGAAACATAATGGCAAAGAGTATAGATTGGTTCAGGATTTATGAGCTATAAATCAGATTGTCCAAGATCTTCATCCGGTGGCAGCTAATCCTTACACTTTGCTAACAGCCTTAAAAGAGCAACATAAATGGTTTACGGTGCTCGACCTCAAGGATGCCTTTTTCTGCATCCCTTTAGATAAAAGCAGCCAAGCAGTATTTGCCTTTGAATGGGAGAGCCCCACCACCAGATGGAAAACACAACTCACTTGGGACTGTGTTGCCTCAAGGGTTTAAAAAGAGCCCTACAGTATTTGGTAATCAGCTGGCAAAGGAATTGGAACTGTGGAGGAGAGAAAACCCAGAAAGGGTAATATTACAACATGTGGATGACATCTTGTCGGCCTCAGAAACTCAGGAGGAATGCCTACAGAAGACCATAAGCCTTTTGTATTTCCTGGGACAAGGGGGATATCGTGTGTCTAAGAACAAAGCACAAATAGGAAAAGACACTGTGAGTTATCTGGGTTTTGAGATTTTACAGGGGCAACGAAGATTGGGAACTGACAGAAAGGAGGCTACCTGCCAGATCCCAGAACCATGAACTGTCTGGGAATTAAGGGCATTTCTGGGAATGACTGGATGGTGCAGGTTGTGGATAATAAATTATAGACTGTTGGTGAAACCTCTTTACGAAGCTATAAAAGAATCAAAGGAAACCCATTTATTATGGACCCCTGAATGACAGACCACCTTTAGGTATCTGAAGAAAGCCTTGATGTCAACCCCTGCACGTAGGACTACCTGATCTGTCTAAACCTTTTGAACTGTTTGTCCATAAATGTCAGCACCTGGCTTTGGGTGTACTGACTCAAAAGCTGGGACCATGGAGGAGGGCCGTGGGGTACTTTTCTAAGCAGCTGGATAATGTGAATAAGGGATGGCCAGGGTGCTTGTGAGCAGTAGCAGCCACTGTCCTTCTGATTCAGGAAGCCAGAAAACTAACCATGGGACAGAAAGTTACTGTGTATGTTCCACACATGGTGATTTCTGTCCTGGAACAAAACGGTGGGCATTAGTTATCCCCGAATCGCATGTTGAAATATCAGGTAGTTTTGTTAGAACAAAATGACGTAGAACTAAGAACTACTACTGCAACAAATCCGGCCATGTTTTTAAGTTCAGATACAGGGGATTCCAAGTCATTACATCATGATTGTTTACAGACGATTGAACAGGTCTATTCTAGCAGACAGGACCTCAAGGATGAACCACTGATGGATCCCAAGTTGGAGCTGTTCACGGATGGTAGCAGCTTTGTCAGAAATGGAAAACAACTGGCTGGATATGCAGTTGTCACGACCACGCAGGTAATAAAGGCTGGAACATTATCTCTTAATATATCAGCCCAAAAGGCAGAGTTGGTGGCATTACAACCAGCTCTGAACATAGCAGAAGGAAAGAAGGTACATATACGGACTGATTTAAAGTATGTGTTTGGGGTGGTTCGTGTACATGCGGCTATTTGGAAAGAAAGAGGACTGTTGTCAGCCCAAGGTTCACCTATCAAATACAATGAAGAGATCCTCCAACTTCTACAGGACATACAAAAACCTAAAGAGGTGACAATAATGCCCTGTAAAGCACATCAATTTGGACAGACTGCAGCGAATGTGGGGAACTGACTGGCTGACAAAACTGCTAAAGAGGCAGCTGAAAAAGGCATCCTTGCATTACTACCTGAAAAACAAGGGAGGTTACCAGACCTGAGACCTAATTATCGCAAAGTGGATCAACAGCTAGCATCACTTTTAAAGGCAACAGCAAACGAGAAGGGATGGTTAATAACTCCTGTAGGACAGGTCATAGTCCCACCCCAGGTAATGAATAAAATAGTAGAAGAAAAACATAGAGAGACACATTGGGGAATTGAGGCTATGGTGAATAGTCTATGAAGTGGAATTGTAAGTGTAGGAATGACTGGGATAGTAAAGTCAGTGACAACAAAATGCCCCATTTGTTTGAAAAACAATCCCTTGAATAGAAAACGACCAGCCCCAGGAGTTACCATGCAAGGAAACTCCCCAGGGGACTACTGGCAGATTGATTTTGCTGAGTTACCAAGACAGAATAGTTATAGGTACTTATTGGTATTGACAGACACCTTTTCAGGATGGCCCAAAGCCTTTCCCTGCTGCATCAGCAAGGCCAGAGAGGTGACTAAACTATTGCTCAAAGAAATTATACCAAGATTTGGGGTGCCAAAAGGAATGGCATTGGATAGGGGTCCACACTTTGTGGCAGATGCGATGCATCAGCTAAGTGAAATCCTAGGTATCAGGTGGGATTACCATACGATGTGGAGGCCCCAGTCAAGTGGACAGGTAGGAAGGATGAATCAGACACTAAAATGGCAAATCAGTAAAATATGTCAAGAAACACCTTTGAAGTGGCCGCAAGCCCTTCCATTAGCCCTCTTGAGGGTCAGAATACAACCGACATTGAAGAATAAGATCAGTCCCTATGAAATACTGTTTGGGAAACCATATCAGATCCCTATTATTCCGGGGGAGGTGTATGTTAGAGGGGTAATGGATTTAAACCTGTATTTAATTTCTTTAGGGAAGGTTCTTACAGCTCTGCGGCGACATGTTTTCTTAACAGGAGCCCTTGCCCTGGACACCCCAGTTCATCCATACCAACCAGGAGACTGGGTGTATGTAAAAACCTGGAATCCTGAGCCGCTGCAGAAAACATGGAAAGGGCCATACCAGGTCTTGCTAAACACCTTTACTGCTGTAAAGACTGCAGATAAAGAACCGTGGGTCCACTACACTCGACTGAAGGCTGCTCCTGGACCCTCCTGGGAAGCTATTCCAGTCGGACCTTTGAAAATTAAGGTCACAAGACAAAAGGACTTGGGCCCATGTTTACTTTCGCTGTTTGAACTGAATTAGTGTGATAAGGATGCATTTGATCCATTGTAAATACGCTGCAGTTGTTTTATGCTTTTTTAACAGTATTGTAGTGACTAATATTGATTCTGAATCTTTTTAGCTAATGATGTCGGTGAAATTTCATTCTGTCAGCAAGGTGAAAACTATCCAGAAACAAACCAAGGGAGACAAGTTGGAATTCATGGTTGAGGCCAATGAGGTAAGGTGGCTGTCAGGAGACGATATGGAGATTTGTTGCTGGGTGAGGAGAAGGCCTATTTGGATGATCCCCACCTCTCATCTATCAGAAGGGTTCGATTTATCTGTAAGGACACAGGATTCGAAAGGATTCATTTGTAGAGCACAGCACATATCAACTTTGAGCTGTTGCTTGAACTTAAGCTGGAAGGAACGAGACAGATATTTAGGGTCTCAAATCCAATGCATTAAATCCCTTAGTAAGGAAACAGTGACAAGGCAGGAACACTATAACACTCGAACACTTCACAGGGCTAAGCGGGGTGTAAATTCAGAGGGTGGGAAGGATGAAAACTTGGTTTTGCAATTGATAAAAGATTTCAGGAGGATGCGGAATATGAGTAGTGCAACCGCCTGTCTCCCAGTACCCCATTCAGCAGGACAACCTATCCCTTGGGGAATAATTCCTGTAAACTTATCCCTGCTTAGAGAGTGGGAAAACATCAATAATTCAGTCAGAAGAGCAAACATTTCCCA
Source organism: Pluvialis apricaria (assembly GCA_017639485.1). Taxonomy (NCBI): domain Eukaryota; kingdom Metazoa; phylum Chordata; class Aves; order Charadriiformes; family Charadriidae; genus Pluvialis; species Pluvialis apricaria. Next base: position 50,316,267 of record CM030044.1, on the reverse strand, counting down.
TGTTTTGGACAAGAAGGGTGAGTGCCAGACCAAGGGGAAGCATGGTGCTTGCTGACCCGATTAAAGGAGAAAACAGGATGGTCGGTATATTCTCTCCGGATGGGAAGTGTCTTGGAGGACGCAAGGTAGACCTAGGGTACATTTCACACGGGACAGGGGAAAGCTTCTATACACTATGCGTTTTTAATGACACACGCAATAAAGATACTACCCAGGAATGCACAATCCTTAGGAAAGGACCTAAAACTTGGACTAGACCCATGGAGGGACACTGGATATACATGGGGCATACTGGGTGATGTATAGAGTGGGGAATACGCCCCATTCACAATATCAGCAGAACTGACTGGAGGTGTCCAGAAAAGTTAAATACCAGTAATACTGCAGTTCTTAATGCTACAATAGCTCTGATGAGCCAGTGCAAATCTAGTATTTCTGAAACACGCAAAACAGAAATTCCTTCCCCAGGATACTCTGTCTGGGTCACTTCAGATGGATTCCGGGCTACACAACTCCGCCCAAGTCCAGATACTCAGCAGATCGCATTAGGACTTCTAACATTATGTCCCACGCGGAGGCAAAAACCAATAAAAACTGGTCTTTGGGGAAAGGTAAGAAGGGAAGCTGAAGAGGAAGATAGATGGGCCGGACCCTCAGAGGCTGTAGAATTTAGTTGGGGACTTCAAAGCTTTCTGTTACCAGGATTGATGGCTCTGGAAAATCAAATTTTGTCAGAAAATTTGACATGGCAAGTAGAAGCACTGTCCAAAGCCCCAGAGAAAGGATTTCAGTTAATCAACAGACAGGTACAAGCAAACACCAAAACGACCCTGCAAAATAGACTGGCCCTAGATTTACTCTTGATAAAAGAACAAGGAGTTTTTAAAAATTAGATAAGAAACATTGCTGTATACATACACCCAATGTAACGGGATTTGCAAGAGCAGTTAGAGAAAATGAGAGCAATAGCAAAGGATAGTTGTGCTATTCGAGGCACAGCTGAACAAAATTGGTTAAACAAGATTCTCAAGGCATTGGAGGATGGTCTTTAAAAGGATGGTTAGCCTTGTTATGTGAAGGGATTATTCTCTTCATAACTTTAGTAATACTAATTGCAATCAGTCTTGGATGTATTAAAAGGGCAATCGAGAGAAGTATTTGGAAGTGAGACTCCTGAAGTACATTTCAGAAGACTCAAAGCAGGGAATTGATACAAAACTGGGTTTTCAGGCAGGTGCCAAAATGGGTAAATTGCAGACAGAATGGAAATAACGTAAAAAGAGATAACTGCAAAGAACTCAGACAGCATGGACTGTAACTCAAGGCCAGAGCAGGAGGCTAGTACAGGTCGGTCTAGGAGGTTAAGCGCACAATTAGGAGACTGATATGAAAGGAATCTGCAGTATGGAGCACAAAGCTCGCCCAAAGAATAACAAGGCGGCTCCTTCAAGAAAGAGAAAAGAAACCACCAAGGACTCTCAGGACCACTGCTAAGGACGAAAGTACACGCGCGGCTGGGAGGGGCTAAGGAAATAATTTTCATATGTATACATTGTCATGAATATGTAAAGCCTACATTGTAATAAATAGGGTCTAGCTAGAAGCTGTGGTATGCACGCTGGGTGGAGTGATCCCTCGGGCATCCAGAGCTGCAAGAAAGAGAATGCCTGCTTCTTAATACTACATTGGCGTTAAGGAGTTTATTCCCGATTTTGGTGACATGGTGGTATCAAAACTACAAAGAAAACTACAAAAGCTTTATCCTACAGTTAAAGGAGCTATGTTCCTGCGTAGCGGCTACTGGAAGGACTGTCAATTTTGGGCCTGCTCTATGCAAGAAGCATGAATCCAAAGAATCATGGCATGCCCCCTTTAAGCAGAGGGTACAGGATGTGGGGGGGAAAGATGCCAAGTACACTTCATAATTCTGTTGCAAGAAATCTCAATCTTGAGGTCATAATTAGAGTCTAATTAATACATGGATTAAGAAGAACACCAAGAACCGTCCCAATATACCTAATTGTATTAAATATTTATTCCAGTGTTCAGAGAGCACTAGTTTTTCTGAGGGAACTGTGGGAACTTCTTTCAGTAAGCAGTTTTAAAATACAGTTTCAGAACATGGAAACATCCCATTCTTGTTCATATTTTTACTTCTTCCACCCACTGTTAGACTGCATATGCCACACGAAAATCTCATGTTTAAAAGACTTCAATGAAGAAGGAAACCATATTCTTAACTTTTTTCAGCTATACTGTTGAAACTGTACAAATGCTACAAAATTTCTGAAAGTTATGGGCCACTTCTGAAGCAGAAGATTGTGGGCAATATTAGCCTAACATTTTGGCTTAGTCTTGGAAACCTGGTGTAGGTTTTTTTAAGTCTTCCACGTTACTGAGGTGCATAGACACGTAAACCTTTTTTTTTTGCCAGCTGCTGGCAGGGCTGGGAAGACACAGTATATTGTGTTCTACTTAGCAGATAAAATATACTTCACAGGGCATAAGGCAACTGGAATATAGTTTCACCTTCCAGATATAAAGTGACATACACAAAAAGATACTATCTAGAAAGAAAATGTTAACTATGACTCTGAAGACAGCTTAATTTTTGTAGATAATTTTTCTTTAATTAATGCTTAATTTTCACAAATTGCAAAACCTGTTTCCTAGATGAGATCCTAATTTTTAGGTTCTACATATCTTTAAAGAATGTTAATAAGAAATATGTAAATTGCTGTATTGGAAAACAGCTATTTGCTGGTATTGGTGAATAACTGTAGTCAGTCTGTGCCTAGACACATAAAATACTAGCCAGTTAGTATATATTTTTCTTTTATTTTCACATACCAATTGCTAGATTCATTGTTCTTGATCTTAAGGACCTCACTTTCTTACACAGATAAATGACATACACTGTGGTGTTTAAGTAGAAAAAAGGTTATGATGAAATCATTTTGACAAAACATAGAGTCCTTAGCTTAGGTAGATCCCAATTCATCTATTTTTGTATCCATGTGAGATATACAGACTATGAATATTTAACCTTTTGCTCTGCCCAGGAAATTTGGGTCATAAGGTCATTCAGATTCCTTAACATTAGAAGAGTTTTTACATATGACAGAATAAGCTTTCCCCGAAAATGCTTATTCAGCTTATCAGACTGTCTTAATTGCATCAGTATGTAGACAGTAAAGAATTCAGGAAAATACAGTTAAGGTTAGAATGTAAAAGATAACCAAGCCTAAGGAAACCGAATAGAAGATCAAAAAAGCCCCCAGTGTTTTCCCCATATGGTGTGAAAATTAATGAGACATTTCTTAGAAAGAATGAAATGTATTCAGTAGATCTCTGCACTACATACTGTTAATCATAAAAGACTAAAAAGGAAAAGCAACGAACATAAATATGTTTTACATCACAACAGCTTAAAATTTATCTTTGGAGTGATTTGTGCATAATGCGTCATGTTTTTCAAGCAGTAACTATGCAACTGATTTCTTCAAAAATGCTGCAGCTTTTAGCCAAAAGGCAAACAATATCTTAAACTTCACATATTATCTACAGCATACCCACTGTAAGCTCAGTTATTGTATTTAGACATAAACCACCTCAAAAAAGAAAAAAAAATATTGGCTGAACACAAGGTAAATGTAATTATGCCATTCAAAAATGTAATATACATCTTAACTCCTGGCTTGCTCATGAAGAGTAATAAAGAATCACATCTGATAAAAACAGTCTATGAAGTGCTGTTGATTTTTCTGTAACATTTTCTAACTTGAGCATAAAAGCCCAGGTTTCTCTTAGCTCCTAGTAGGCACCTGGATTTCATGACAAATGTGTTGCCTTTAAACAGTGCAGAGTTTTTTGGTAAATTATTTCCACTAGAAATCACATTGTATCAGGACAGAAGCATTAAAATATTTTTCATTTCCTGACTGTAATGATGACAGTAATTTTAAATTTGTTTCATTGAGAGTTCTACTGAAATGTTCTTTATTAATTTAATTAAAAAAACTTTTAAACAAAATGTTATTGAGATGAATTGCCCCTTTATTTCATGAAATGCTTGTTTGAATGGAAAGCCCAGTCTCTGCATTTAGATATTGTTTTTATTAAGTTAGTAATTCTTCCAAAACACTTCCTTCTCTGGGCTAATACCAGTTCTATTTCGTTCTTCTAGATAGCATAGATTTGACTGCATTGTTTTACAGCCTCCTTAGCAGCAGCCCAGACAGATTTTTACAACACATAAAGGCACTCTGATAAAATTGGGAAATCCATTTTCTACTATAATTTCGTATCAACTGTCTTAAACCAAATGCCACTACCTCAATAGTGTTCTACCTGGTTTCTGCGTTTCTTGTGCAGCTTTCACTGACCCTCTTATACTATGCAAGAGCTTGCCTTCTCAATTGCCAAAGCAAAGATCTTCTAAGATACAGTTAATAATGTTGGCTCTAGAGCTCTTCAAAAGGATACAAAGATGGAAGGGGAGTATTGCTTCATACAAAGGCTTGTCTAGAAGCCTGACCATGAAGAAAATAAATTATTTTGACAATATTTACAAACAGCTGAACAGGGTATAGTCACTGTAAGAAAAGTATACAATGAGTTGCAGTTTGCCTGAATGCATAGTTATTTCATGAGTAGGTGAATATCTGCTCTGCTGAGCTACTTTAAAAACACAAGAAAGCTTTTTAAAAGCTTTGGCAAAAGGAGACATATCAGCATTCAAAGACTTGCAGCTGTAATTAGGCACAAATATCTCAATTTTTAGGATTCTCCATTGTTGGCCAATTCTCTATTTCCACTATCTTTGCTTACATCTAGCCTCATAGAAATAAACATCTTTTTTTCATGCCCTTTTGGGATAAACTGTGTGCTCTGCCCCAAAAGAAAACATTCTATATATTTTCCTTACTAAATATCTGCCCAATTCTTGCTGTAAGTACCTAAGGCACTCCTTGGGCTCTGATCTTCCAATATTACATGGTTGTAGCTCTGTGGCAACTACTGCCAATTTACCCTTGCAAGATGCCTTCCTCAGCATGTTTATGTTCCTGTAATTGTTTCAGCATTCTGCCTTGTTTGTGATCTGCAGAGAAGGGGCAGACAATTTGGTTGTTTCTACATTCCATATTTGGGAAGTAGGATTTTAAAAAGTCCCTTGTGTAACTGGCTCACGTATGCCAGGTGCTTGTCCACTAAATCAAACCAATGCAGTTGTCTCCATTTTCAACGTACAAGAGTGTAAGCAAAAATAAATGGGGTTGATGTGAATGCAAACACAAATTCTGTCCTGTGCTTCGACGCACGAGTGACACATAGGTATATTTTTCAACATTATGTGTTTGAACCAGGTAACAAGTGCCACGTAAGCAAACTTGTAAGCATACCCAAGTAGACTGAGTTTAGTAAGAATAATTTTTGAAGAGAAAAAGTAAGCTGTAAAAACATCATATATCTTAGCATTATAATCTCAAAGCTGCACTGAGCAGAAAGAAAATAGACAATCTAAGGAAACAGCTGCCTGCAAAACATATTGAATAGGCATGATGCCAGAAACGGAACATGCTGTGTCTGCTACATGCTTATTAATAATACATAACAAGGGACTTTTCTTCTGCAGTATCAATGTTAAAAGAAGATCAAAAAGGCTTTAAAAAAAGTTAAAAATCAAGATTGGAAACACAAGTGTGCTAACTGGATAACACAATAATCGGTAAAGTTCTGCCATTAATAAAAAGCAAATATGTGAAAATTAGAAGAGACAAAAGCTCCTGGTGGATGGTGTGAAATTGAAACAACCTTCATAAATCTTTATAGGTAGCTAATAGATCTGACTCTCAAATATCAACAGCCTCTTTACAGAGACAATTAATTTCCAATTTGCAAGAAAGACAAGTGGTTTAGGTTAAAAAGCCAAAATCGGGTGCTCAATTTTTCCCCTAAAACATGATCCCTTTTCACTTCAGTTATACACTGCCACTGATGCATTCATCCAGGGAAAATGAAACTATTCATTACACCTCATCTACATGCACAATGTAAGAAAATCAAAGCAAATTAGAACTAGGTGAGATTCCTCCTTGTCCTTATTCCCTCTTCATTGTACATACTGTCTGCACCTTTTCATTGTTACCTTGTAAAGTCACATATTAGTATAAATACATATGCAATTATTTTTGTTTCATTTCAAGTGTCTATTAGTATTTTTGATAATACTAGATGCCTAACTGAACATCCACAAGTACTTTCACACTCCTTAATTTTAGGTAGCTAATTTAGATCTTAAGTTTAGAGGCCACACTCCTCCATTATACTTAATAAAGAGTGAGATTGTTGCTCCAGAAATCATGGCAGGCGCCCTGCACTGAAGCACGTTGAATAATGTTCTAAAGAAACTTCTCTCCACTAACGATGCAGGCAGTCTCCCAATTTCTGCACCTACACACTGTGCTGCCTAAGTTGCAACAGTATTGCACCAAAAACACCGAAAAAGAAAACAGACACACCCCACAAGTCCCAAATCACCCTCCCTTCAGAGTACATTTTCAAACAAAAGCTGTGAGCAAAGCTAAAAAAGGGGCTGCTCATTTCACTTTTCAGTCTCAGTCCTGTACACCGTGAGAACCTACCACCCGATGTGAATGGGCATTCCAGGGTAATTCCAAATGTAAAACTGATTAGGGTGAACGACCTTCAAGTTTTTTCCCTTGGATTAGATTATGATTGAGTGACCATATTAAAAGTAACAGCTGAGTGCTGAGAATTGCAGAGCTATTCTCCATCTACACTGGTTCTATTTTCATTCACGTTAACATTGCTTCTCTGGGCATAAGGGAGGCTGAGTCAAGATTTATACAGTTGTGCTAAATCAATTTATTTTACCCATCGCCAAGTACCAATATTTGGATTTCTGTCTGCAGCAGCAATCAAGTTACCAAGCAATGTCATATGTTATTAAGCAGTTACTTAACAGTTTTGTTCCAGTTGCTCCACTTTCTTTTCTTATTAGGATATATGTTTAAATAATAATCTGCATGTCAATATATTTTCCCTATGTAACTAAATGTGCTTTCCATGTACTACTTTGACTTTAAAGCTGTGTTGTTAGAACTAAACCACAGTGAAAAAAAAAGGGAGCAAGGTAATATGGAAAACTTTGCTTTCATCCAACAGTCCTGATTCATGCTTGAATGTCAGTGCAATGGGAGGAATTGAATATACAGTGTTAGAAAATGCACTGTAGTATTAAATTACCAAAATAAAACCCACTTATATGAGTATTATGCAGTTTTAAGCATTAATACAGAGAGACACGGTTCAAAGAATGGAATGACCTACTATAGCAGGCATCGTTATGCCTCTTGTTGCCAAAAATTTAAAATTTCATTTGTAAAAATCCTTTTACTCTGCAGAGCGCAAAAAAATCTTCAAGACCTTTAACTCTGTCATGTTATAATGATAGCTATATTACCACTCTTCACAACCATTCTGCTTTCAAAAAACACTGAAGAGGTCATCTGAAAGAAAACTTTTTATCTAGGTGTAAACATGCCTTAGCAATATAGATGTGGGAAACTGCAGAAAAAAAGTGAATAGAAATTAAATTTTGGTTTTACTTCTTATGCTAAGAAAGTAAAATCAAACAGTGATGGTGTAAAAGAAAATTGTACTTCTAAAATTCTTTCAGCTTTAACCATGATTGTGGGTGTTTGTACAACAGATATGAGGGGATTGAGCTGGATTCCATATGCTGACCTCTGCTCAGGAAGGTGTTCGCTGGTCCTTGGGTCTGGGAACCATGGCAAATGACAGCTGTACAGGGACAACACATCTGTCCTCAGTTTCAAGGAAACATTATGGTACTGTAGTGAATCTAGTTTTGCTTTTAGTATCTTCTTACCTTATCCTGTGTCTTTTAGAATAGTGCTATCTCTCTGTTTCTATTGACATAATTTGTTACGTTCTTTCAAAATTCTTTCTCATAAAACTAAAATGTTCTTCGACGGTCAGCAAAATTTCCAGGAGAGGCATTCTTTATTCCTTTCTGCTGCAAAAGTCTTTAGCATACCGTGGGCACTACTGGAACAGGCTGTTAATCACAAGCTATAGTCCTGTTTAAATAGTAAAACACAATAAATGAAAGGCGATAGTCTGCCTGTTCCCCCCCCCCCCCCCCCCCCCATTTGCCCTTCATGGTGCTCTACAAGAACAAATAGGACATTATTTTTAGACGTTCATTTCTCCAGAAGGAAGGCAGTGGAGGAGCTGCTGAGCAACCGCATGAAGGAGAGGAATGCAGTTGCTAGTTTTCCCAAACGACAACCAAAATGGCTCCATCTCAGCCTCTGCTTGAAGCTGTGCAGCTTTCTCCCTCTGATTAGGTAACATTGACTTTTGAAAAAAAACAGGGGGTAGCTCAAAGGCATATTTTCAATTCTCAAGGCCTAATTCTTCGAAGTAAACAAACTTGAAGACAAATTTTGCAGCTTTAGGAGCCTCATTACGGTCCTGGGTTAGTTGCAGCTATAGCAACCTCTCCCAAGCCCTGTGTTAAGGCGTCAAGCCAACTTCATTTGTATCGAATATATAAACACACTCTGCCCCCACCAAATGTTACAGTATTGACGCATGGACCAGTGACATTCTGCTGCCGTTCCGAATCAGGTCACAGCGGCCTTGCAACTCGTGAATTTGCTACCAAAGCCAGCAACCACCTCCCACCGCCGCCCTCACCGCCTACAGCCCTATCCTTTGGACCGGCTTCTCGCCGGCGGCCGGCGGGCAAGCAGACACCGCGGCGGCGCTGCCCGGCCCGGCTTAACCCGTCTCCGAGTGCCAACCCGTGCGGATGCGACCCCGGCCCGGCCAGGCCCTCCCCCCGCCCCCGCCGCCCGCCCCAACGCCCCCCGGCCGCCCCTCGGGCGCGCGAGCGGCGCGCGGGGTCCTCGCGCCTCGGTGGCGGCGGGGACCGGGGGGGGGTGACAGGGAGGGGGGGGGGGGGGGAGGGGGGGGAGGGAGGCCGGCGGCGCCCCGTGCGTGCCGCAGCCGGTCACGTGGGCGGCGGGAGCGGGGCCGGCGGTCGCGAGCGGCTGAGGCGGCGCTGGCGGCGCAGGCAGCAGCATGGCGGCGGCGCTGGGCGGGCTGGGCCTCCTGCAAGGCCGAGTCAGGCTGGCAGCCGCAGCCGCCGCCGCGACCTCCTCCCTCGGCCGGCCCGGCCGCCGGGCGCCGGTGCGGGGAGGCGCCGCCACCGCTGCCGCTCTCCCCCTCGGCCGGGAGGAGCTACGGTTCCGAGGCGAAGGAAGAGGAGGAGCTGCGGGTCCGGTACCTGGATGACGAGCACAAAGGTAACGAGGGGAAGGCGGCAGCGGGCGGCCCTCCCCTCCCCTGCTGCCCCGGCCCCGGCAGCACCCGGGCCGCTGGGCCGGGGTGACCCCTGCGGGCCGCCGCGGCCCTGTGGGGCGGCCGGCAGGGCTGGGCAGGGAGGGGGAGGTCCCGGGGGCGAGGGGCGGGAAGAGAGCGGCGGCTCCTCCTCCTCGGCGCCTCGGCCGCGGCCGGTGGCTTCGGCGCGGGGTGCTGGAGCTGCCGGCATGGCGGTTGCAGAACTGGGCCAGCTGGGTCTCTCTTGGCTTTTCTTTTTCAGGGTGCTACACTGCATGTACCGTATGTGCGAGATACATCTTTCTGAGTTGGCATCTGTGGGCTACTTTAGTGGGAGAAAATGAAGTTTAGCCGCAAACTGCTACAGGCGTGCTGCTTCCCACAGCTCTTATGTGCTTGTGTGCAGGAGCAGACAAGGTCGCAGAAGTTGTATCCACATTTGCTGTTATGGAAGGCGTCACTTCAGCTCACACGCTCAACTCATGCTGAACTCATGCTGCTTTCCTAAGGACCATCTCGCACTCCTCCTTGCTTTTGGTGCTGTCAACTCCTGCTGACCTTGTTCTGCTTAACTATACTGAAAGTCTTGTTTTAACCCACCTGGTTAAGAAATCTGTGCTCCAGAGTGATCTGAGTCGGTACATCACAACATGGACATAGAAACAAATACTGTTAATAAAGGAAAAGAACAAGGCTCTAGAAGTAAGCCAGAAGGAGACATAAGCTTCATATGCCTCCTTCAGCAACACAAAGAGCAGACCATGTTTCTGTGAAAGAAGCATGTCTCTGCTTCCTTCCCATGCTGCTACTGCACACCCTTCTCGCCTTGTTTATCAAGTTCATCTATCTTTATCTGTTTACAGCATGTAGTACCCCTGCTGCATTAGGACACTAACTCCATATAAGCCTGTGTGGTCTTTCTTGCTCTTCTCTAACCTACAATTCCTTTTTCTACCAGTTCATGTTCGAGACCTTCGCAAATGGGGCCCCAGTGCTGTTGCCTCGTCATATTCTTCCATTACATACCTCTTGACTACACACAGGAGTAGAAGCTGTCCTTCTAACTGCCTTTTACAGCACACATATGCTCATTCATGCTGTGGTTATGCTCTTGTCCATGCCTAGTCTTCTTGTACTGCTTGGAGAAGAATGTATTGTCCAGGGGTTTTTACAGCTGAGGATGCTGTGGAGGCAGGATAACCGACAGTAACTGCCTCATGTAGAGGCACATACCTTATAGCTCTAGATAAATCTTCTGCCTGCAGGAAAAGTAGCAAACTGTCCTGCTTCATAACATTTTCACGTGATTTGTGTGCCACAGTTTTTGGGAAGTTGTTAAACATAAACTGAAATAAGACTGTATTTGGAAGGGCTAGTTACTGACATTTTAATTCAAGACTTTCCAGCTTCCAAATTTGATCTGAACTAAAATACAAAAGATGTGAGATTTGAGAAGAGTGTGATTGTAAAATGCCTGTGTGTTCTGAAAAACATGTTGCAACTTACGAAGCTTTTAATAGGTGAATGTCAGGGCACTAGTATTTTTTTAATTAAATATATATCTCTTACTTTATTTGAGATTCTGTTTGATTGTCACTGAAAAGGGCTGAAATATATTACAGCTATTGACATTTCAGAACTTTTAGCCAAGTTGCACTACTGATCCCATTACAATAATGAACTTAGGGCTTTTGCTCTTTCAGTTACAGATGGAATTAGGAGAAATGTCTCTGTAGTCTTGACTCAAGTGTTTCAGCATCACTTGCTGGAATGTGATATAAATATTTGTAAAATTTAGATTTTACATTAGAATGACTCTTTGTGCTTGTATTTTGCAGCTGGTTTTAGTTCAGCTAGAGTATGCAAGGCACCTTTTTGTCCTCATCAAATTTTAACATACATAGAATGGGCAGAACAGATATGGTCTCAGTTGAAGTTGTTTGTTCAGAGGTTGGAAACTGATAGCTAGCTGATAAATCGGAAGAGCTTTCCCTTCTTTTGCTCTCTTTAAATAAAGCAGGCCTGAGCAGATGAGATCTACTAATTTAAGAAGTGCAGGAAAGATTTTTAAGTGGTGTTGAGAGATAAAAAAAATGCAGATATGGGATTTTGAAAAGTGTTTTAGTGTTTTTTAAAAATACTGCTGAGTACACATCCGTATGATTTTTCACTTAAATACTTCTTGATAAGGCAGTCAATGGAAACCACCAGAATTATGCATGATACACTCACCATAGATTCTTGTTTTGCTTAAGAAACTATTCCACAATAATAAACATCGAAGTCAACTTGTCTGCCTTGGTTTATCTGAGTAGTTAAATGAGACAAGCCTAAAATAAATTAGCTGTCTTTGATCCTCCATTTTTCAGTGAATAATTCAGATTTTTTTTTTTAATTAAGAAAAAGTACATTTGGATAGACCGTTTGTGTGAGTGTGTATACTTAATACAAATAAATGTATTTCCGTAAGTACTTTTTGTACAGATGTAGTGAATCTTTCTAACTCAGGCAAAATTACTAATATGAGTGTAAAGACAGGATTTATTTGTAAGTAACCGTTTAAATGTGTTTCTGCCAAACATTGAGAATAAATATTTTTTGAAAACTAAAAAGTACAAGATAAAACAGATAAAATAAGATTTCCTGTGTGCTGATGTAAGCTGTAGTTAAGCCATGATCTAATCACTTCACTTAAATTGGTCCACCCTGTTTTGTACAGTACAGAAAGAAATACGATTTTCTGAGTTGTTTTAAATGATGATAGCGTCATATATATTTGCTGTCACTCTTAAAATAAAAGAACTTTTCAGTATGAACTACTTATATGAAAATCCCAAATTTAGTGTGCACTATGAAATGAGGATATTTCTAGGAATTTACAGGTATTTTGAAGCTATCCTTCATATATCTATGTATCTATCTTACTAGTTTTCTCTTAAAGAATTATATCACAGGCAGCTTTCTCTTTTGAGAAAGGTAAGTTATAAGCAGAGAACATTTTGTATGTTTGCATATGCTTTTCCTCTGATGGTTGGCTAGGCAAGTAGTACACAGGGATATGACTGCTTATATTAGACAGCATTGGGGGTCATCCTAGTCCCTTGGAGACCCTAGCTAATAGATAAAAGTTAGTTTTTAATATATGGATGTAATTTTTAATAGATGCACATTATTTGCTGAAGAGTGTTGTAAAATAATGTGGAGATGACTCCCAGGAAAAACTATAAAATTAGTACTGAGTTCAGCATTATGTGAATTCTTATTCCTTCTTAGTGTATCTGACACTTCTTTGACACCATACAGATACTGGAATTTTGCTATTGTTATTTCTACTGATACTTGCTGATGAATGTCATGATGAATTTTTATTTTTATTCTTTTACAAATAGATTTTTCAAACAATTTTTTAAAAAATATTTTGGAAAGCACACCTATATGTAGGTTCTTTAGGAAGAATGAACCATGATTAAATGCTTCAGATGAAGATGTAACAGGTATTTAAAAATACATAAAAATAATCAGGTTTTCTGTATGACAAACAATATTTGTCAGAAGGGTTACCTGTACGGCAGTATTATCTGAACATTTTCTTTTTTTTTTTTCCCCGTTTTCTTTTCTTTATAATTGGGTTGGTGCTCTGCAGAGTTATATGGAGCCTCATTATTCCTTTTTGTCCCGATTAGGGAAATTTATCCCACCTAAAATTATGTGACTAGGGGTTTAAATCTTGTTGAATGTGTAAATCTGGGAAGGTTTGCCTTAAACAGTTTTTGCTAGGAGATCCTTCGGGTGGGCTAGGGAAGGGAGCAGGATTAAATTCTCATATGGAAATCAGGAAGTCTGTTTTCAATTTCTGTTTTGTGACTTTGAGCAGGTACTTAGTCTGTCTGTAGTTTAGTCACTGATTAATACGTTGGGAAAACTTCCCAAATCTTACTGCAGTATTAAAAAACCTAATAATTTGTTTTAAGGATGCCCAGGTACTATAGTAATGGTATATTAGAACAAAACTGACTGAAATGAGAATTCAAGGAATGTCTTTTTGTGTACATCGCTTCAATATATAGTTTTCTCTTGTAAACCTTTTATGCTTTTCCTGTTGCAGTTCTTGCTTCATCTTTTTTCCTATTTAAGAAATAGAACAGCTGTGTGGGTGTCATCTGTATTTACCTCTAATTTTTCTGGAGAGGGAAGCAGAAGTGGTAGATTTGTGACTTTATATGACATTGCTAAGAAGAATCAACTTGTATGATTTGTTGTCAAGGATCATCTCTTTGTAGGAGAAAAATACTAAATGCGCTTTAATGTTAATTGGAACTTCCTTCTGAATACACTAATATTGACGGTGGAGCAACAATCTTTGGGCTTTGATGGGGAGAAGAAAAATACAAGTGTAATTAAAAAGCATCATTGCTGTTGAAAAGAACATGCTTCTGAAAAGGACTTTATTTCCTAACTGAAGAACAGATTGGGATGATAGCATCTCTAGTTTATTCAAACATTGGATTTGCAGTGTTCCTTAGAGTAAAATCAAAGCCAGGTCAAGTGTCTTTTTCTGGCTTTAACTGTGGTTCTGCTTTTCCCTAATCCACTTACGTTTAATATATACAGTATTTGAATTTGGAGTAATTCTCCTGAAGAATAAGTTGTGACAGTAGAAGAAAAGTGCTACAGTTAGAAGCACTACTTGAATGTTGTCCCATTTGCTTTACGAAACATAAACAGATTCCTGTGTAAGTGCTGAATAAGGGAGAACCCTTGCAGTAGGTCCTAGATTGAATACCTCCAACCATGGGAATGAACAGGTGGGAATTTAGGCTTACAGAACATGGGAGTGAAGGTCATTTGGGTTAGCCAGGCTTCTCTCCCCGTTTAGGAGGTATCTGTACATAGTAAGTGATTGTACCCTGGAAGCAAGCAAGAGGCACGTGTGCTCAATTACCTGGATTTAACCCTTTTTGTTTGAATCTTTAGAGCGGTAACTGGCGAATGGAGGACTTTGTTTTCAAATTGGTAGCTGCAGAAGGAGCAGGAGCTCTCTCTAATCTTGTCTTGTGTGCGTGCATGTGCACATACGTGCAGGAGGAGGAAGAGAAAGGGGAGTGGGCTCAAGCACTGGTATGTCAGTCCTTTGAGGGACAGGTTGCACTGAAACAAAAGAAATAGCATGTGCTGACATGGCAAGACAGGCACCCTGTGGAGGATACGAGACCCAGATTGTGTATAGATTATATGTGCAAAGCTGAGTGGTGAAGTAGTAAATACCTGGGCTAATACTGAGTGTCTGGAATATTTTTTTTCATCTTGTAGATTGATGACAATACTGTGGGCATTTTTGTTTGAGATGGAGAGCTCGCTTTTGGTCTTTCATTCCTGGTCCCTGTCCTAGTCCTCTGTCTTTCTCCCCTTGCCTCTCCATTCTCCAAGTTAAAAAAAAAGTCCTGATTGATAAGACCTTACCAGGACTGGATGGTGATAGGACTGCGTGCTGGTGTTTGGAATTCAGGGAACTGTAGTGTGTTCAGGAAGTAATTGTCTAAAAGATTGCTATACGCTTGGTAAACTTAGACATTACAAAGATAAACTTTTCAGAATTTTCCGGTTTGATAATCATGCCTGTTAAATGAGGGGGGTGAAATAAGGACAAACAAATGGTGTTTCTGCTGCAACCTTCAAACCAGTGCACGTGTAATCAGTCAGTGAGACAACTGATCTCTAACTGGACTAAGGGAGCTGTGAATGTCTGATTGGAGCTGTGTACCAAGCACTGAGAGCAGTTTTTGTGTCTTGCAGGAGAATTTTTATATTATGTTTTTATTTTTAAACAAAAGTTCAGGTTTCCTGTTGATAGCATTCTTTCTGTGTTTGTGACTTCCTCTTACCTGTATCAGGGTTGCTAGTCTTAGCTGTGGTAGCACTTCTTGCTTTAAGAAGTCTTTGAAGGCAGTCTGTCTAAATATGGAAACATATGCTTTACAATTAAGTATCTTTCCTGATTGCATGTCAGCACTTCACACACAAACATGAAATTAGTGCATGCAATTGTGTAATTACACATTCAGGACTATTTCCATGTGAAGGTGTTAGGACCATATTTTCGTTCTTAAAATAAATGTCATTTTTGTTGAACATTGAAATGTTTAACATTGGAAAATGTAAGTCGATTTATTTTCTTTCAAAAACTTGGTAGTTAAGTGATTACATTAGCATTTTTTTTGCAGTCCTCAATGATACTTTTTTCTATAATTTCAAAATAATAATTTACATAGATGATATATATTTTGGTACATTGTAACAATGATACAATTTTTCTTCCCCTCCAGGGATTGTGGTGCTTGGATTAAACAGATCTCATGCCAAGAATGCACTTAACAAAAATCTTATAAAAATGGTAAGTAGAAAGAACAGTTTTCAGTATAAAGGTGAAGTACTGGAATTAAGTACTTTAAAAAGTGTTTCGTTATTCCCCTTCCTCCATTTCTTCGTAGATGTCAAAAGCTGTGGATGCTTTGAAATCTGATAAGAAAGTACGAACTGTTATATTCCGGAGTGAAGTCCCAGGGATATTCTGTGCTGGTATGCAAACTTAATTTTCCTGAGAAACTGGAAATCTGTATTTCATATTGCATAAAAAACGCCCAGATTCCAAGGAAACATGTCATTTGTATATATTCATCTCAGAAGCAAACAAAACATTTTTATATGATTTTCCTCAATTGCTAACATGAACTGAATATTGGTTTTATTCTTTCTGTGTCATAAAGTGTTTCAAAATATGTAATGGAGTTTTTTTTCATAGTGGTGGAAAATTATTTAATTGAGCTCCTATGAAGTCTTGCATGTACTTCAGAATAAGGACCAAATAATGCTATAGGGCATATAAAGTGGCTGTGTAGAAAGCCGTATCAAAACCATATTTTAAACACATTAAAATTAACTTTTAATTAAAGAAACATACTTGAACTTAAAATTCATTATGAACGTGACTCTTACTGCAGACTGAATGTATTCTCAAATTAAGAAAACAAAACAAAAAGCACACACCTCAACCCACATACTGAGCAGTACATGTGTCCTGCCAAAGTGATCAGGAAAACAAAAGGTCTCAACTACCAAACACTGGGGAACAGAATTTGTTGACATATCAAAATCAATTGAAGCAACTGTGTTTTTTGTGGATATCAAGTGAATAGTGTCCTTATTTTCAGATGTCCCATTGAGTTCTTACTTTGTTCAAGTTTAATTTAAATTCTGTTTGAAACTGAAAACAGAAGTAAGTCAGTTTCTTCTTTCTAATATACAAATAGAAAAGCCAGGAAAGAGGAGGAGATCAGTTCTAAAATCTTTCTTTTCTGATCATTTATGCAGTCATTAAGCTTGCTAGCCGCACATAGCGTAATTAATTCAGTTTTAAATGCAAAACAGTTTTCTCAATTTTTACATACGTAGCATACATAAGTACTTTTAGTTGATTTTAAAATTCTATTTTGTTGCCTTTAATAAGTCTGTTTTCATCGAGGTGCAGTTTGTCACTTGTAAGACTTGTGAAAAGAATTGTCTTGAAAAAAGAGAGTAATCAATTCAGCATTTAGTAATACATATAAATAGCTTAAGTATGCACGTATTAATCAGCTTATTTAATTTAAAGGTTGTATCTTGTTTTAAAACAGTATGTTTTAAAGCTCAGTTAATATTAATCTTCAGGAAAAAATAGCTTAAAAGCTGTGTTTTTTAAGCTGATGAAGAATGCAGCATCAGAGCAGCACATGCAAATGGGGTTTCAAGTTAGGTGTTATGTAGTTCATATAAAAAGGTGGGCAATAGTTGAGATTTGTTATCACCTGGTTGTTGGTTTGGTTTTTTTTTAAACTAATTTTTTTATTTAGCATTCATGAATTTTATGGTAGTGTT
Organism: Pluvialis apricaria; assembly: GCA_017639485.1. Taxonomy (NCBI): domain Eukaryota; kingdom Metazoa; phylum Chordata; class Aves; order Charadriiformes; family Charadriidae; genus Pluvialis; species Pluvialis apricaria. Next base: position 50,298,963 of record CM030044.1, on the reverse strand, counting down.
ATATGGGAAATATGAGAGCAGAAATACTGATTTTGAGAGAGAGGATCTGAGGCATACTATTAATATTGTATTTATGAGCTCCAAGTACTTCTCCAGTATTCTTTGTTGGCTGACTTTGCAGAGCTGTTTTGGTATTAAGATTTAATGTAGGCATTTTTGCCTGTTTTTCTGGCTAAAAAAAAAGGCAACTTAGAGTATGTATACACAGCTGACTGTAGACAAGATGCAAGAATGTTTATGTGTGGACATTAGGGAGGCAAATTAGGCCTGAAAAGAGGAGTGTGAAAGAGTAGGGCTGGATAGCTATTTCCGGATCTTAAAGCAGGGAGAAGAGATAGCGTGTAGGCCAGATGTCTGTCATTTTTTTAAAAAAGTGACGGGTAAAAGGAGGGTCCTAATAAAGGACTGAAACCAAAGCTGAACCAGTGAAATAAAGGATGTTCCAACAGCGGTAACTGAAATTCAAGGTGAAGCAGAAGACTTGAAGCAGAGTTTGTCAGTGAAAATAGGCAGAAAGAGCACAGTGGATGGATGGGTTGCTTCCATAGATGACTTTAAGGGTGTCTGTAAAGAGAATGAAAGTAGAGAAAGCAGAGTGGGACATGGAGAAAACAGGTAACGGCTTAGAGAAGCAGGGTGAAGGGAGAAACATATTGGATGTAACATGGCGTTTTCTGGAGAGGGCTTACTCAGGAAATGCAATAGAACAGAAGAAAGTGTTTTCAAACTTAAATGTTAAAGGACAATGTGTTGTTTCAAGAACATTTAGTTTCCTTAAAAAAATGCAAGGATCATCTTGTGAAATGTTGTCACATTTTCTTATGCATTATAGTGCAATTCAATTAGGCTAAACTTTGAATGTTTGTTTTATTTTTTGTATTTCCTCAATTATGTTTTCTTGCATGTGTGGGAATGTATGTTTTTAAAAATACATTTTTTATGATGAATTTTTGGACCACCATCTGATGTTTTACAGACCACAGATTGAGAAACTTTGTCCTAGAATGTAATTCCCTTTTGTGCGTGGAATGAAATCCAAGATCCTTAAATCTTGCCATTCCTCAGCTATCAACAAAAATCTGTGAAAGCCACAAGCCAAGTGTCTTGTTTCCTTCTAAGGGCTAGTCCACAAAACATGACATCCAACTGTTTTTCACAAAATGACAGTGTGGATGATTAAAACATTTAAACTCTGTTAATGACTGATGTGGATTTGAGTCTGATTCCAAATTACGGAATTTTCACATGGTGAAATGGGGGGTGGGGGTGGGGAAGAAATTGTATAAAAGAATGTAGATATATGCCAGCAACCTTATCTTTTCATTTCTGCATAAAAATTTGCTTTGAATCTTTTACTGCTGTTTTCTTTGTATCTTCTTTCTTATGGTCTATACATCCATGGGTGCAGAAGGTTCCTCATTAATGCTCTAGCGCTGATCAAAAGGGACGCCTAGAAGTCAAAGTTACGAGCTTGGCTGGGGTTAAGGATGCATTATGTCAAGAGGCCTTCTTGTGCTTCCATCAGAAGTGCTCTGGCTCTTAGTCACTTCTTGGCCCCTCTCGTTCTCTGTCTAAAACAGAATAAATAACATTTTGGCCTTTCTGGAGCTAACATGTATGACCAGTCCTGGCCTATGTAAGCCTACGCTGTGTGCCTGCCCAGTTCTGCAGCCAAGGCAGGTGAGTCTGTGCAGGAGTCTTTATTTCCTGGCAGTGTTGTATCCTCAAGGAAGGCGCAGTCTGTGCATGGGATAAGGTGAGCGTCCCGTGGGTAAAAAGTCTGTGATCGAGTAGTTGAGAGCTATGCTGTGTTCACACAAGGGGCTGAGTTACATTTATGTAGGCAGTTTGAATAGCTTAATTTTTCGTTACAAATGTAATTTTAGCATATGCATATTAGTGATACTGCGCAGGTAGTTTTGTGAGCAGATTTTTAGGATTTTTCATCTTGAAAAAAATTCTGGAAGTGTATGTGTGTGCATAGTACTATTGGGAGATACAGTACTGTGGGGAAAGGAGGAAGGACTGTCTGCAAATCGTTGTAGAACCTTATTTTGGAGTGTCAGTGTATTCTGGAGACAATCTCACAGCTTCTTCTGATACTAACTACGTAAGGCCTGAAAGAAGGTACAAATAAAGTACACTCCCCAAGAGCTACTTTTTTGGTTTTCAGGTAGTGTTCAATAATGTTTGTGGTTCAAAGAGTTGAACAGTTTCCTAGGACTTTGAATAAAAGGCGAAATAGTATTTATAGAACTTTTAGTTATTATAGAATTTTGCATTTGAAAATGTTTTGGCAAACTGAAGCTTGGTGCATGATTCCAAGTCTTCTTTCCTTCCCTTCCCCCTTTTCCCCCCCTTCCCCCCCCCCCTCCCCTTTTGTCTGTGTGTTTGGTGATGTGAAATGGGGATGATGTTCTATTTTGCAATTGCAAACCATGGATATTTCAGATCAGGTAATGCTTTTTTCTTTTAAAACAGTTTTATTTATTGATGATTACAGTAGTAAAAGAAACAGACTCCGTTTGTATTCTTTTCTTTCCCCTGTTCCACCTGCTCTTCCTGTACTATTGTTTCCCTTAGGACTGTCGTTGTTCCTCCAGCCCTCTTTTCATGTGCTGTCAAGAAGGCACTTGTATGTGTGTTAAAATAAATTACTCCTTATGTGTTTGTCTCAGGCAGTAACTTATTGGCCCATAGTGTATTGGTTCAGTTTACAACTTATACTAATAAATAAAACCCCATGCTACTGTTTTACAGTTCAGAGTAGTTTCTGTTTTATTTTCTTTCCTCTGGTGCCTGCTCAATCAGGACAGTTGCTTAACTGACTGTCCCAGTCCAATCAGAGATTGCTTCTTTCCTGAAAGTCCACATTTGAGTTGTCATCAGCTTCCCTGCATCCATCCACCCTCTGTTGATACACAGAAAAATTCTGCCATCTCATATGGGAGGAGAATGAAATTCTGTGATTCTGTAGAGGAGCAGATCACTTCTGGATTTCTTTTTGCATGGAAGAGTTAGAAGGAGAGCTTTCAGAGGCAAGAACCTCTAACTTCTTGAGATATTTTTGGTGACTGTGTTTAGAGTATTAATTGTTAAGAACAGGCTTTTCAGTATTGGTTCTCCAAAGTGAACTGCACTAATTGAAATAGACGTTGTGAGATTGCTGAGTTATTTGCTTTGTATATACATGCACACAAAGAAGGAGAGCTTTGGGGCAATTTTTAGTTGGCAGATTCGAAAAAGTGTTGTTCTTTGGAGGCGTTATTTCAGAAATCCTTGAGACATACTGGAATATGGATAGTTAACTTATTTTTTGTTGTAACCGGCTTTCAAGACAATTTGAAAAATTTGGGTACTGGAGCTTTTCAAACCGCTTTGACCTAAAAGTCACTGCAGCATGGCCAATAAAGACCCCTCTTGGAAAAGCAGAAGTAATCTTTCTGCCAGCAAAAATTCATCGTTTGGGTCTGTGGTGTATGCAAAGCCAGCACAAATGCTTTTCCTGTTGGCATAACTTGTCTACATCAGAATTTTGTTTCCAGCACAGCTGAATTGGCTGTATGGTGTATGGTTCCCGGCTGCCATTTCCAGCTGGTGTAGTTTTACTGGCAGAAGTTTATGAAGTACACAACCTGGTAGAGCAGAGATCCTTGAAGACTTCTTCGTTTATGGGGTTTTGATGTGGAGGAGGAGTTCCATAGTAGCTCTCAAATACTTGATCTACTCTTATTTTTGTAGAACTAGCAAGAGTAGTAGGGAAGTATTACTGCGGGTGTGGTGTCCTTTTTCTCTCCAGTCTCTGTTAAGCAAGCAAGGAAAGAGGGTGTATTTTCCCAGAGCATATTTTGGTCCTCCGAATTCCAGCTCCTGCACAGAAACTGAGAAAAGACTTCATGTATTAATCCACTGTTCACTTCTGAGTGAACACATTCAGATCACACATGAAAATATTTTAGTGTCTTCTGAATGTTTTTATTGCTGTACATACATTTCATTCCCCAAAATAAATGCCTTCAAGGGTTGACTGTAGCTAGGTTCTTTCCCCTTTTTTCATTACAGACTTTCCCCAAGGTTCAGATGCAAACGAATGCTAACTGCTTGTAGACTACTAGGCTCAGTGACAGTTGCGTTTCCCCTAGAGCAACATGAGTTAATGTGAAATCTGGCAGGTTGGTCAGCAGTGTGACAGCTATGTCTTGTGAGTGTGCGCATAGTAGTCTGTTGTGTTTGGAGTGTACAGCTTGCACTTGTCTGACATCAGTTAATTTATGTCTTAATTTTGTTTCTGGTGTTGTTTTTCAGAAAGAACTAATAGCTGTCCTGATTTTCTAGAGCACACGTTGAACAACCAAGCCAATAAAGAGTACAGTTAGGATTGTGGTTTGATCCCCTAGTCTATACAGAAAAAAATCCCAATAAGAAAAACTGGTTTAAATGCCTTTCTTTTGGAAGTACCTCAGTCAGATAGCTGCAAATACTCCTCTACCTTCTACCCTGAGAAAACATACTGAATTTCAGAAGAAATGGGTATGACTTTGGATTTTTGAGAGCTAGGAAAGCTCATCTTAAGCAAAAGTGTGTTCTTGGTCTTAAGTACAGCAGAGCTGTTGTGTTTCTAATTGATCACTTACACGATTGTATTATTGGAATGGAGTTCAGATGAGTTCAGCATGTAATTTGATGCGTGTTATTCTGCCCATGTTTACCTTAACCTTGTAGCTAATTGTAGAACAAGGTACTGGGAAATTAGCAAATAAAAATTGGCTGTAGTTAATGCAGCACATGGTGGCACAATAAATACCTGCATGCTTAGTCTGTGCTGCAAAAATAGATAAATAGAGATAAATAGATAAACACACCTTTTAGCTGCAGAAAAAATACAACTGGGAGGTTTCCAGGAAGTTTTTCAAGAAGAATGTGAGAAATATAACCACGTTCATTTTCTTTATCTCCAAAAGAGTGATCCATTCCTGTTGAGAAAGCAGGCACAAGGAATAGGGTAGGAAGTTGGGTGGGACTGTCAACAACAGTGCAGTCTTTAAGTCAGCTCCAACCAGCTATGAAACTTTCAGCTAAGGGTCACTTGTCTGCCTTCTCATTGGTGATTGCAATGCCTGACTTGATAAGATTATAGGAAATTTTGGGGTTTTTTTCACATATTCAGCTTTCTTAAAGTTATTCTGTAGTTGGGAATAGAGTTTTTAAAGCAGTGGATTGGGTTTGCATGGCAAGGTTTTGGTAGCAGGGGGGTAGCCTCTGTGAGAAGAGACAAGGAGCTGTCTCTGTATTGGACACAGCGGAGCTCCAGTGAACTCCAAAACAGACCCATGGCTGCCCAAAGCTGAGCCTGTCAGTGGTGCTAGTGGCACCTCTGTGATAACGTTTAAGAAATGGTGAAAAAAGTGCAGCAGCTGTGAGAGAGAGGAGTGAGGAAAAATGTGAGAGAAACAGCTCTGCAGACACCAAAGTCAGTAAGAAGGAAGGGGAGGAGGTGCTCCAAGTGCCAGAGCAGAGATTCCCTTGCAGCCCATGGAGAAGACCGTGGCGAAGAGGTTGTCCCTTGCAGGTCATGGACAAACGCTCTGGAGCAGATATCCACACTGCAGCCAGTGGAGAACCCCGTGCTGGGGCAGGTGGACATGACCTGAAGGAAGCTGCAGCCCATGAAGAGCCCTCTCAGGAGCAGGTTCCTGGCAAGGGCTGTGGACTGTAGAGAGTAGCCTATGCAGGAGCAGATTTTCTTTCAGGTGCGGCCTATGGGGGACCTACACTGGGGCAGTGTGTTTCTGAAGGACTGTACCCTGTGGAAAGGACCCGTGCTGAAAGCCGTTCTTGAGGAACGGTGGCCCATGGGAAGGACTTACGTTAGAGCAGTTCATGAAGGAAGGACTGTACCCTGTGGGAGGGATGCTATGCTGGAGCAGGGGAAAAGTGTGAGGAGGAAGGAGTGGCAGAGACAATGTGTTACGGTCTTACTGCAACCCCCGCTGCCTATGCCCCCAGCGCTGCTCGGCAGCAGGGAAAGAAGTAGAAGATTTAGTCGTGAAGTTGAGCCAGCAAAGAAGGGAGGGTGGGGTAAGATTTTTTTTAGTTTTGTTTTTGTTTCTCACTATCCGACTCTATTTTTAATTGGCAATAAATTAAATCTATCTTTCCTAAGTTGAGTCTCTTTTGCCAATGATGGTAACTAGTAAGTGGTCTATCTCCTTGTCCTTATCTTGACCTACAACCTTTTCATTGTATTTTGTCCCCCATCTTACTGAGGGAGGGGAAGAGAGAGAGGGGCTTGGTGAGCACCTCACAGCCAGTCAAAGTTAACCCACCACATCCAATTAGTATGAATTTTCCAAAATAAGACTGAGGCAAGACTTTTCTTTTTGAGGAGCTATGAAGTAGAGGATGGATTGGTCATATAAAGTCACAGAGGAACTTGTGTAAAAAATGGGCTAAATAAAAGTAGTGGGGAAGCTTTCTGTCTGGTTGAGTGAGTAGTGACCGGTACTGTGTAATTAGTACTGTACAGAAGCTAAAGCGGATTACCTTCAACAAAAGAGGTTAAATCTGTAGCTGCTTCCATCCCTTACTTGAGATGCAAGATTCTTTTCATCAGGCTTGTGCAGGACATCAGTTTAGATGTCTCTCTTCCTGCATTGTGTGCTCTAAACACTTGTCTATGAAATGTTGTGTGTCCCTCTCTGCTAGTTTTTAAGTTATCTAATGACAACTTTAGTTTAGTACTCCTTTAGTGCCAGGAGAAATTTAGTAAAAACGTTACATTTCTGTCTGAGAGAGACTCTATTCTTCCACAGACTGAAGGCTATTTGAATTGAAAGTACTTTCAACCACAGTGTACTTCTTTCCTGTATTGAAGTTTTTCATAGGCTGTAGTGGAAGCAGAGAGAACTTTATTCATAGCTAATATTGCCACAGCATAAAACTTAAAAAAAAAACTTGATAATTGGTTGTATTCAGCTGGGATGCTAGTTGTGGATATTTCCATGCAATTTTTCTTCCTTTTTTGGTCTTGAATGAGCTGTAGACTATAGCTTATTGTGATTTGTGAGCACAAAGCTGGTGAATAACAAATTTAAGATCAGGCCATTAGTGAAAGATAAATTACGAAAGTCAGCTAGAGAACCATCTTTTTAGCAGTATATTTCCTTGATTGATGTAATTTTGAGATTTGCCTTTTAAAGCTGGTTTAACAGAACATCTAACCATTCCTTCTGTTGTGTGGCTTGTGACATCTGATTCAAAAATGGAAATGTAAAAGGTTAATTTATCCCAATAGTATAAGCATTCTTCTTTCTCCTTCCCCATTAGAATTGAAGCCACCTTGGACTTCAGATCCATGCTATTACTTAAGATTTAGCTAAAAAAATATCTGCCTGAACTGGTCCTCTAGTTACGTGGTGATTCAGCAGAATCAACATTTTTTGGACAGTGACTTAATAGGAATGATCAAACTAGTGTTTTATTAGTGTAAGACTTACCTAAGTCTGGACTCTAATGCAATCACATGGAACTACAAACCAACACCTACTTCAGTTATTTGAAGTATGGATTTATTTTATGTGATGGATATCTGTCTTTAGAATTAACTTTAAGCAACAGGGGGCTATACTATACTTGGTGTCATTCAGCTGGCTTATGTGTGCTGGAAAGTATAAAAGCAGAATTAAAGTGTGTCTCTGGCTATTGGAGAACATAATGAGGTTGTGGTGAGTTTTAATTGCTAATAAAAAACAATCTGACTGTGTTTAAATAGTTTAATGCATTGTCTTAGGCTTTTAAACATTAGAACAAATGCACACAAGGAATGTGATAATTTCTGGAAATAATTTTTTCAGTGAAAACTACCTAAAAATATGAAAAATATTAAATTCTAGGTAAAACATCTATTTCAGAGCGCGTGGAATTTGGTTACTTCTTCAGTTTAACCAGAGGAGAGTAATAGGAAACAGAAATTACTTTCTCAAAGCCCTTAAAAATGATCGTAAAAGCATGGAGAAAATTGATGCCTAAAATTATTAAACTGAAATATTAGGTACAAAATAATTTGTTGTTATGTTCTGGAGAAGTAGTGACAGAGCATAAATATAGTGGTGAAAAGAGAAATTTATTTGTTTGGATTCTGTGCATGGCAGTCAGAGTTGTTCTCCAGAGTATCCTCTTTTTTGAGTAGCTGTACAGCAAACCTAGGGAGACAAACGTCTGAGGGATACATTTTGATGTTTTGCATTCCTTTCCTACATCTAGTTTGTACTAAGTTGAGTGAAAATTTTGGAAGTGCAGCTTTCTTTTTTTTTAATGGAAAATAGAGGGTTTGAACCTAACTTTAGAGCTAAGACTTTTATAACCAAATGACTGAATGTCATTTCATTAATAAGAATAAATATAAACATATAGCTTGTGAAATAAACAAATTAAATAAGGTCTTGAACAGTTGGAGAACTGCAGTTTTGTGGGATGTTTGAAAGTGACAAAATGCTCAAGAACTTTTGGGTGGTTACAGAAATGATACAGAAGTCTCCTGAGCAGAAATTTGTAGTGACTTGGTGTGCAAACTTGACACAAGCAGGGGCTGTGGAAAAGCATCTTCAAGTGTGTCCCAGAATTTAAATGGAAGTGGCATCTTGTCAAGATGGTTATGAAACAGTGAAAGGCACCTCACTTGAGTACATGGAATAGTGAAATGTGCGTGCAGACCTTACTTAAAGTGCTATAATGAATTTTCAAATCGTGAAATCTTTTCTGGAGTGGATTTTACCAGAATAGACTAAATTAAAATGGAAAAAGATACCAGATGGATGCAGAACATTTCATATTGGGAAAACTGTGTTCTGCAGTGGGTGTCCTTAGGTAGTCGGACAGTTTGTTTTCCCAGTTCCTCTTATAAAGACAGTCTACTTTCTGGATATAAAATATACCCAAATTTTTATTTCAGTATTTAGGGAATAATCAGAAATAGTTTTGTTCTGTATTTGTCATCTTTTTAAAATACAGGTCTCTAAGGTTAGATCCACCGATGTCTTTGGTGATGTAAGTGGCTTATTGGAGTGTATATGAATTGGAAGTGTATCTTCAGTAGCTATATTATATATCTACTGCAACTGCAATGCATTTAATTTTGGTTTTTAAAATGTGTTCTATAGTATTTCTATCAGGTTTATACAAATCCACTTTTTCTGGGTTACCTGTGTAGATGACTTCCTGCATTTCATATGTATGTTTCAGTTGGGTTTGGCTTTTGAAATACAGTCCTTGTGGCACTGCGTAGGACTGCGTGGGAGTTGTGCTGAACTTTGTGTACAGCTACTCGCTTAAATCCATCACACCTTTTTTCTTTTCTTTGCCTATCCTGTATTATTGAAAGTTGTAATTAGATGACTACCGGTGTGCATGACACCATGTAAACAGTTTTTGTAATTACCTATATGTGTAACATAGAGATGCACAGATGCACTTGACTATAGTAAAAAAGACTTAACTGGAAACTTGCATAACCATTTCCAGACAAGTTCTGGTGTCTCTGTGTGTCTGTCAAAGTCTGAGGACTGCAAGATTCAGTGCTGCTGAAGTCTTTGATTTGGTAGGGTGGACTACTGGAGAGGATGCTGTGTCTGAACAGTCTTTGTTTCCGTGGAAGTGAGTAAAGTCTTCTTGGTATGCTTGAGATTCTCCTGTTCAGGAAAATCCTTAATATGGGGTAATTTGTCACCTTTAAGCAAGATATAGGCTGTGTAGTTTCCTGCAGGTATATTAGAGCTAGATAACTTGATTTAAAATCTAAGGCTACAGGAATAACTATGCAGTCTTCACTGGTATTTTTAGGCTCTTTGACGTCACAGGGCAGTTCAGGTGGGTCCTCTGATATCCTTGTATGGATCAGCTTTCTGTAGCTCTCTGTAGGTGTTTTGAAGTATTTGGATTGCTTCACCTGTGGTTGACCTATGTGCTAACATAGTGGACTAGTGGTATTATCCTAAAAACTTGTACTGGGCATGGGTGGGATCGAGCTAATTTTCTTCATAGCAGTGCTTATGGCGCTGTGTTTTAGGTTGGTGACCAAAACAGTGTTGGTAAGACAGCAGTGTTTTAGCTGTCACTCACAGTGCTTGCACAGCATCAAGGCCCCTCTGCTTCTCACTGTGCCAGTGAGTCGGCTGAGGGTGGGCAAGAGGCTGGGAAGGGACACAGCTGGCACAGCTGACTTGAATTAAGCAAAGGAATATTCCATAACATAGAAGTCGTGCTCAGCAGGAAAACTGGGGAGTTATTTTTCCAAAGTAGACATTGCTTGGGACTGGCAAGGCATTGGTCTGCTGGTGGTGGATGATTGCTTTTTGCATCATTTGTTTTCTTCTTTTTTTTTTTCTTTTTCCCTGTACCTATTAAACTGGCTTTATCTCAACCCACAAGGTAGATTTTTGTTTCCCACTCCCCCACCTTGCTTTTGGCGTTCCTTTTCTCTTCTCCATCCTGCTGGTGGGGAGAGAGCAAGCAACTCGGGGGGTACCCTCCAGCCAGAGTCAAACCCCGTGCAAAACTATAGTTTTGTACAACAACAGCAATGAACTCTTGAGTCACTAGCCTTGGTAGCTCCAAAAATGTCCCGCATGGTAATGAATGCCAACATTACTATAATGTTACCCTACTCCTTTTAACTTTGCTAGAGGGATGCTTGAAGTCACTTTAAGCTTGTTCCAACAGGTGTTGGAGCCCTCGAGGGTTATTCTTTTTTCTCATTCTATTTTCAGAGTGCAGTGGTGAATAACTAAGAACTCAGTATTTAGGGAGGTGCTCTTTAGCTATTTTTAATCCAAAAGTATCTTTAGCGCTATTCAGGTAGAAACATAGGTTTTGGAAGAAGATTCTTTCTGTACTTCTAGCCCTTCATGGTTGGCAGTTTGCACAAAATTTGAGAGATGCCTTATGGGGATTGTTATTCTCACTGCTTCTACCTGTGGACAGATGCAGTTTTTCACTGGAGTCTGGAATTGCAGCGCCTTAGCGTGTTAGGTATTAGATTACCAGCTGGAGATATATTCCTAAATTACAAAATGTTATTTGGCTGTCTGTCTTTATAGGCCTGCATCAGTAATGTGCTTTTGCTTTAAGTCTTTCATTTCAAATCTTGGGATGGAGAAAAAGTTCTCTCTGTATGTAAGAGTGAATACATTGAATTTATTTTTTCAGTTCTCTTGAAAGCTGGGTTAGTATCCTAACCTGATTAAGACAATTCAAGAACTTCATCTGGCTTTCCAAGCTGCTTGTACATCTCCGTAATAAATACATTTTAGATACCCAAGCCAGCTTTGCATATTTTGAAATGGAATTTTATTTATTGCACAGAAAACACAGTGGACTTTATTAGACATAATTCTGTCTTTTAGTAGTATCAACTTGTTCATGGTTTGATGATGATAATGGGTCGGTAGGGGTGTTGGGCAGTTTGGTTGACTCCCAACATGATACCAGACCCATTTTAACATGATTAAGACAGAGGGTGGCTATTTTAGTTCATATAATTCTCACTCTTTTCCTTGTCTTCAAATCCTGGTTAAAAGAAAGCAGTCAAATCTTTATTATGTGTGAATTCCGTGTCTGTCATAGACTGTCCTACATCTTCCCAAAAGCTGCAAGCTTAGTTTCAGATGTTGACTAGAGCTTTTGCTACAGTTTCAGGGTATGCATATGGATCAGTTTTTTATCAGAAGTTACACTCACTTGTCTGTGCTGCATATAAAATGGTTAAAAACTGTGCGGTTTTAAAGTGGCTAAGAGCAGGTGAAGATCACTTTAACAGAAAGGTACAGGTTATGCCTGTTAATACTAAATTGATAAGGATAGCTTTTTGGCTAGGCCTCTGCTACCCAGGACACCACTGGTAAATGCGTTTGTTCTTAGAGGAGGAACTTCATTCTTTTTAACTTCTATTATGTACCTCTGAACATTTGACTTTCCAGTGCAGTGTCTAAGGTCCAGATCTCTTCCATAAGTTTTAGGTCAAATTGAGTAGTCACCTCCATTTGAAATACTCATGTCACATCTGTGGGTATTTGACACCTAGATTTGTGAAGAAAGGCTACTGGTTTTCTTCACAGTTTTCTGAGGTAGCTTGTCACACTGCACTATGAGCTAACTAAGCCTTTACCCTGGTACATTAAGTGCCTATGGCACCTGGTTTCTTTACTGGTGAGGGAACTGAGCCTGCTTTGCCATTTATATCCTTAGCTGAGAAAACCTGCTGGCAAAAATAATCTGATCTCATGTGCTTGGTGGTAATGTGTGCTGGAAATAGAATACATGTGCGCAACACATGGCAAAAATAGTTATTGCATGGTAAAGAATTATTTTCCACTTGCTCTTGAAAAGAATAAAATGATCACGTAGCAGAGGTATTTAGACACATCTGAGTCTATGGCATTTTCATCTCAAGATAGTTTACAACAGTTAGTTTCATATCTGCTTGCTTATATAATTGGAGTAGAGTAACACACAATCCAACTATGTATATGTGTGCTAATTGCCACAAATATGAAGAAAAACTGCAAATAATTAAAAATTTTTACTTTCTATTCTCATCTTTGCTTGCTGCTTACCCCTTCTTTTAAGGACATTTTTGTTGTAGGTTTGCTGCAGTAAAAGATACTTTTTGCAGCATCTGGATTGAATGTGCAGCTCTTGAAAGCTAGAGGAGAACAAAATAACTGAATCCACATATATGTAGCATAGAGTTGCTTATATATTCACAGTTTTAATATGTTCATGCAGTGACAAAGGAAAAGGTGGAGACCTGGACATAATGAAAATGGTATGAATCTTGTATGTAGTTTAGGGTTTTCTATATGCAGTGAGTGGACATTTGTTTTGTACCTTTTGAAATGGTTTCCTTTGTAAAAGTAATATAGGTAATATGAAAATTAATAAATTCTGTAATTTCTCTTTAGATCATTTTGTCCATGTAAAATGTTTACTTTTTTCCTGTTTAAATACTGATCGCATGTGTGTATTTTAATAAATAGAAATATATGTGTGCTTCTGTTTATGCAGATCAGGCAACTCTTTTATTGTCTTCCAGCAAAAGAAATTTAAAAGATAAGGAAGAGAAGTGCTGTGACTCTTAGTCATATCCTGCCTGTTTTAGACAAGATACAGTCCCCAAAAAGCTATTTAATGATAAAAAGGTGTAAATATGTAGTTGCCTACAATGTCCCTCAGTTTTTCCAACTTAATGTCAGTAGTTTATGTTAATAGTGAAGCAGCATGGTTTTGTAAGATATAAGAAATTTAGGTCTAAAATCATCTCCTGTTCATATTTTAACATTTCGTTGTGGACTTCCTGTCACCAGCTGGAACTTACTGACTACATGTGGATGGACACGGTTTTTAAGTGATTGAGCTCTGGGCTCAAATACCACCAATCTGTATAATTTTTAAGCCCCTCCAGATGGCAGGTAATATTCCAGTGTTGGATCTCCTTCCCTTTACTTTCTTTCTCTGAAGTAATTTGCTGACAAGTCTATTGGGTAGTCTTTTAAAAATAGAAGAGATCAAGTATCTCTGAAGTATTTTAAAATAACAAGTCCTTAGAAAGTAAAATTGAGTTTGCAACATTGGTGCTGAAAATACATTCAATGGATGAGAAATTCTGCTATTTGCAAGCATTTTTGTTTATTTTTCTGAGTCAGTTTGAAGCCTTTGGGAACACTGGGAATAAGGGGGATACTGCTTGTGAGCTACTTAACTTTGTGCTTATGAGAAATAGAATTGCAGCTGCTGTTTTCCTGTCTGACTTTTGTGTGAACAAAGCATAATTAAGAGATGTTCCTGCTCATGGCTCAAATGCTTACTAGTCTTTACTTTCACACATTACTGTATGGAATGGCAAGACTTTGACCTTGAGTGCTGGCCCAGTATTAATAAGAGCCAGAGATGTTTGTGCAGGAATGTCAGCCATTTTAATGCATTATTTTTTTTTGGAGTTCAAGATTTAAGCTTTCTGAATAGACTTAAAATGGCCAAAGCTGGGCTCCGTATCTTTAACCTTGAAGGCCTTTCTTCTCCTATTTGAGTTTTCCCGCAAAAGTCCTTGTTCTTCTCACCTGCTGCAGCTTGAAAAGGTTCCCGGTCAAACTCAGTAGTCACCTCATCTAATCTGTCTAAGGCCATTACTTCAAATCTTTCCTTAGGTTTGTTTGTGGTCTGCTGTGTGCAAAGAATTACCATCTTGTAATTGGGAGGCAACGAGTCATGATTATTGTTACAGGTATTCTTTACAAGGTGTTTTTATTTTCATATCCTACGTGTATTATTTACCTGCTTTTTTCAGTGTTCCACTGGAAGTATCACTTGCTGCATAGCAGCAGAATCCAGTGTCATTGAACCTGGACCTGCTGCAAATTTCCAGCTAATATACCAATATGACTAGTACTGATCATTGGGGGGGTGGGGGGAAGCAGATAAAGAGATACTGGGTGATGCCTTTCAAATCAAGGGATGGAATGGAAGAAAATGAAAAAGAAGAAAAAGGCTTTCACCCATGTATTCATTTACATTCAGATAATGTAACAGTTCAAATTGTGGTTTTTCTCAGGAAAAACTCCTCCCTTCTTTAGTAGGATTTATGCCTGAATACTGACTTCAGGACTTCTCTAGAAGAGATTCTGACTTTCTCTTTTTTTACCACATAACGCACTTCCTCCTTGTCTATTTACAGCTCATAAAACTGTGTGTACTGTTAACTATTTTTGTAATTATTACTAATCAAAATAGATAAACCCAGCAGTATCAATTCCTTTTAACATTAAAAAAACGTGTGCAGTGGTCAGATATATGGTATATGCAAAAGATTTGAGTCAGTCATCCGTAATAGTGCAATGAAAGATGTCTATTTTTTTCTGATTACTTAATTTACTAGAAATCAAAGTGGAACAAACAGCAGGTTGCTCAAAATTTCAGGTGTGTTCACATTTCTTTGAGTTGAAAGGCTTAGTACTATTTACTAAGAATGTTCAGTCTGAGTATCACTATTCATTTTAAGGTTAAAGAAGGATGATGAAGAATCTCGCCCCTAGCAAGTTTTAGGAATGCCTGCTTATCAATCAGGAGATAGAAAACTGTGTGTCACTTGTCATTACAGAGATTAGATGTTAGCAAACTCACTGCAAAGCTAGTGCAATTGATACAAATTAGATGTAGTGCTATATTAATGCTATTTTTTTCAGTAGCAGTGGTGTTAAAGTATCGATAGATTCTTACACTATTGAGTAAATTACTTTTAATTCTTTGTTTAAAACCCAGGAACTCTGGTGCTGATCTCTTTGGAGGATTTTCTTATGGAAGGTGTAGAATAAATAGGAATCACAATTAATGATTCCACCATTAGTTTGCAGCTAAATAGTACGGTAAAAAATGTGGCTTTTATGGTTGTCTAATTTGAACTATGTTATGCTGTATAAGAATTCAGTTACATTTCATTACCAGAAAGTAAGTGCACATCTTATAGGCATGATGTAGAAGTTCTCTTAGTGAAGGTTGAATTTGAAAATGAAAAGTGGTTTGAGGAAGTTGCGTATTCATACTATCAGAATGAGTAGATTGAAGAAGTACTTCTGTAAGGCTTATTGTGGAAATAACATAGAAATACAAGTGATGTAGGACGTAGCTTTACTCTTTTTTTAATAAAAAATGTTCTGTATTGAAAAATAATTGCAACGTACATTGCTTTTTATTAAATGCTGATATTTATCGTTACTGTGGTGTGAGGTGTAAACTCGTAGTCTTTCTGTGTTTAAGTAGCTGGGCTGTTGTATGAAGATTGAATTTGGTTTAATTTGATTGATTGAATTTGAAGATTGGGACAAACAGGTTTGTCGTGATTTGATCGCTCTAGAGGTCTATATTTGTGGTTCCTAGCCACTTACTAGGTGACCTTCACTGCTGCCACCACTGTCTCCTCCTCCTGGATGATCTTCACTGATTGTGGATCTATCTGAGAATCAAGGATGATGCAGCCTCCGTGCCTGTCTTCTGCTAGTCCTGATTTGTTAGCCTGACAGACGTCAGTAGAAGTGAGGCATAGCATAGAATAAAATTTAATATTGTCTTAACTTACTGTTTGGAAACAGGTAACTGTCCTGTTCTTGTACCTTTCCACCAGTGCTGGTCTCTTCCATGTGCCATGGAGGAAACTGCAGGAAGCCCTGTTGTGATAGTTGCACAATATCCGTAAGTGGATACTAGGGAGTGACTGAGGCAGTTGTTGGATGATGGAAGTGTCACAAAGAAAACTGGTTGGTGTTTGGGAAAAAAATGGCTTTGTTTTTAAGAGGTGAGATTAGGATCCTTATAATGATTCTTTTTTTTCGCCTTCTGCAAGTGAAGATGAGTCCAGGAAAGGCAGGTGAGGTATAACTTGTGGCAGAGACAGTTAACAGGAGGAATATTGTTGGGTGCTTCTAAATTTAGAGCTGGACAGAAAGGTTGGAAAAAGAGCCAGCTGACTTTAATCCATATCTGGTTTGAATTTGCATAGGCATTGAAAAGGGATTGTAGAACTTCTGTATATAAAGTATAAAGTTAGGGTCATTTATAGTCAGGATTCCTGGATTTGAGGAGGGAACCTATCTGAATTAGCACCTTGGCCATTAAGAAAGGCTTAGGATTCAAAAGCTTAAAAAAAAAAAAAAAAAAGAAAAGTTAAAAACCCCCAAAAGTTGTACTTTCTGAAATACCCCATTTATGGGAACAGATTTATCAGCTAGTGCTTTCAATATGCTGATCTGGGTCTAAATTGTAGCAAGATACGAGATAACGTATAGCAGTGGAGCTACAAGACTGCCATCTTACCAGAGGGAATGCTCAGGAGTGGCATCCTGCCAAAGGCTCAAACACGCAGGAATTACAGGCATTTTGTTTGTTCTTCACAGTGTGATGATTCTCAGGAACTTTTCTGTGACACAGAGGGGATATATGCAAAAAGGGCAGCCATCCAAGTCGTGCTAATAAATTATGACAGCACATCCTATATGGAAGAATATCAATATCAGTGTTAGACTTAAAAATCATATATCCATGTTTAGAGAACTTCAGGAGTATAAAGTCCTGCATAAAAAAATAACTAAATTTATTCATTTAAATTACTTCCTTCTTTAGGAAAAATACATAGAATTCTTCACACGGAACTGGTTTTCCCTTGACTAAAATGACTGCAGCCAGCATCCTTCTCATGTTGTTTTGAAATTTAGCATACACCTTGCTTTTTATTGAAGTTACATATAAATGCATTTCTCTTTGTATTCAGTTCAGGTGGTGCATGCAAAAATTTGTTTCTTTACCAGTGTGCAACAGGATTCATGGTTGCTGTCAATAAAGCAGATGATTACTAGAGAAAGTAGGTGGTTACTCTTAAGTTATGAAAGGTGAATTATGAAGTCTGCTGCTTTAAAAACCTTGTGATAACCATATGTCGTGAACTAGTTTCTTAGATGAAATGTTATTTAACAGGCAATTATGAAAAATGTATCATAACCTCCTTAATATGTTTGTGTAACAGTACCAAAGACTGAGAGACAACCCAATTAGATAGGCGTAGGGCCAAGGTCTGTGTTTTTAGCTACTGACTGCTTGTTTACAGCTCTTTGGGGCTTCAGAGCCCGCTTTTAAGTATATTAATTCACTCCTAAGGCTGGGTCCCAAGGTAATGTATTGGATTTACTTTTTTGGTTCCTTATACATAACGTACTAAAATTTCTTCCTAATAATCATAAGCATATTTACCCTTACTTATATTCATTTCAATTCATTATGGATCTTTATAGTGTGCTGACTTTCTAAGAATTTTGTGCACCTGAAAAATTGAGTTCTGAATACTCACATTTAATTTTTTGAGTTCTCCATTCCCTTTAATATGAGAAGATTTTTGGCACTTGTTCATTATTTTGTGATATGTTACTGACTTCTTTACCATTGTGGTTTTTGTTTCCTGCCTAATTTGTTTAAATCGCTGAAGTGCATTGTTTTTGTTTTTTGTTTTTTTTAAATCCCAGTATGAAATGCACTAAAATGTAGAGATCCAAGGGATACTTCCCACATAAAAGGGGTGACAATGTCTGTTAAATTTCAAATTAAAGAATAAATATCAAGGAAAAATTTAAATATGAGAAAGTATGAGAGTTTGGATAAAACTGTGTGGAGACTGAGACTAAATGTCATGGTATTCCTTCCTCTGTGAGAAGTTTTGAGGTACTCTACGGCATACACAAAGTTAATGTGAATCTTGGATTTTTATCTATCTTTAAGCAATAAGAAAAGAAAAAAGGTTGTGCAAATCCATGTTTTGCCAACAACACTTGTTTTCTTAGAGATTAATTTTTGAGGTAACGATCTTTTAATTTAAATTTTACCTGTTACGTATGTGTTTGATTTAAGGTTTAGAATATGAAATCTCGGCGAATGGAAAAGGCAGACAGTAAGTTGGGCTGCTTTGTGAGTAAGATCTTTCTTTTCAGTAATACTCATAAAAGCAGCTGATCCTCAGAAGCAAATTGCTAGCAGTTCTCTGTTTAGTAGGTATTTCAGTAATTTTTTTTTCCCTTTCTCTTTATGCTTAACTTTCGGATCTCTCATACCTCACAACTAAAAACTATGATTCTTGATGAAATGATGTTTCATTTCTTAATGTTCTGAATTATAAGTATTGATAGAGTCAATTTGAATATAAAATCTTTAAAATATTTAGGAATACAGTGGAGCATATTCGGTACCTTATAAGTTTATTTTGTGTGTTCTGTAGCTTTTAAACATTTAGATTTGAATATTCCTTTTCATTCTTAATAAAATAAAAAAAACACTTTCTTCGTGTCTTTTAATATCTCAAATATTCATTATATATTTTTGAAAGTGTTATTTATTCACTTTACTCTTGGAAAATGGGACAGACTCCCAAAGAGTAATGCAGAAATATTGCTCAGGTATGCAGAGATATGGTTAGGATGAAGAAGCTCAGCTGGAGCTTGAACTAGCAAAAGGTGTCAAGAATAGCAAGAAAAACTCCTGTTGGTATGTTAGTACCAAGCAGAAGTTCAAGGAAAATGTAGATCCATTGCTTCGTGGGACTGGCAGCTTAGTTATGAAAGACACCAAAAAGGAAGAAGTACTTCATTTTCTCTTTGCCTTGGTCTGCATGGGAAAGGTCAGCTCCCAAGTCTTCAGTGCCAAGAAGTGACAGCGAAGTAAACAGTAAGCCACTGGCACTAGAGGAGGACTGAGTTAAGGTCTGTCTGTACCAGCCAGACACAAACACATGAACAGGCTCTGATGGGATGCATTTGAGTTGGTGCACTGCAGAGCCACCGTCTATCACATTTGAAAGGTCATTGAAGACCTAAGCGACTGGAAAAGGGCAAATATTGTATTCATCTGCAAAAAGGAAGATTTGAGAAGCTACAGACCAGTCAAGTCTCACTTCAGCCTCTGGGGAAGTTATGGAACAAGTGTTTGTGGAAGTTGTTTCCAGGAACATGAAAGACAAGCGGCTGGGAAAACCCAACTCAGATTTACCAAGGGTAAATTGTGCTTGACCAACCTGGTTTGCCCTCTGTGATAAAACCACTTGCTCAGTGGATGAGAGAACAGTTATAGATGCTATCTATGTTGACATTAACAGGGCATGTTCTCCCCTACCATCCCTGTAGACAAGCTGGTAAGATACAGTCTGGACATACAGACTGTGAAAAGTGGCTCACCTACCAAGATGAAAGGATGATGTAATGTTAATGGCTTAAAGTCAAACTGTCAGCTGGTCACAAGTGGAGTTCCTTGAGGGTCGATGCTGGGTCTGGTAGTACTGTTCAGTATCTTTGTAAATGTTCTAATGGTAGGCTTGAGCCCTCACTGAGTTTGCAGATGACTTACAAGTGGAAGGGGAGGTAGGTATGAGGAAAGAAGTAGTCACCATTCAGAAAGACCTTGACAGTCTGGAAAATTGGGCCAACAATTACGTGAATTACTTGAGGTTTAACAAAGATACATATGAAGTCCTGCACCTGGAATGGAATAATCTTAAATGGCAGAACAGGCTGGGGACTGACTGGCTGGGATATAGCTCTGCTGCAAAGGACCCAGGAGTTCTGGGGGACAGCAAGCTTAACATGAGCTAGCAGTGTACTGTGGCAGTAAAGAAGGCAACCAGTGTCTTGGACTGCATCAGTAAGAGAACCACCAGTGGATCAAGGCATGAGCTTATTCTACTCAGCACTTAGTAGGCCAGCAGATGGTGGTCAGTGTTGGACATTCCTGAGGGGGGATAATTGATAATTGATCTTTCTGTGCCTAGTAGATGCAGAGAACAGTACTCTCTTTGCAAGAATGTATACAGTGACAGAAGAAGAGGCAGTGGATACAAGTTGCTTTAGGAGAGTTCCATCCAGATAAAATAAATACTTATTGTGAGAAGATTATTTAAGAATTAAACATAGGAATGGTTTTCCCAGAGAAGTGGTGGAATCTCCCTTACCTTCAATACTGAAGACTTGAAAGGACCTAATCTAGGGCTGTGCATGTGACAGAAGATTGGACCAGGTGATCTCCAGAGATTTCTTCCAGTCTAGACTTTTCTGTTATTCTACCAAATAGGTGATAATCTTTTTTGTTAGTTTGTTAAAGATGGTCCAGAAAATTAATATTCATGAAGCATTCTTTATGCTCTTAATTGATCAGACTGGACTCATTTTTATTCAAGAGTACAACCAGTAGTAGCTCTAATAGGTAGAGGTTGATGATCCGAGTATTGGAAGAATTGGACAGAATATGCAAAAGAGTATCTTCTGATACTCTGGGATGTCACTTCCTTATTGAAATTTTGGTGTGCTGACAGAATTGGTCAATTTATGTTTAGTAAGATCAAAGGGCAAGCTCAAAATAACATTGCTACAGTAAGAATTTAATAGTTTATTCTACCTCAAATGCCTGTGCATGTGTCACTTCCTTTCCTCTTCTCAGAGAAAAGGCACTTTGGGCACCTTTCATCACTTGGTACGGTAACATCACTGTTAATTTTGGTGTGCCAGATTTCTAAAAGATATATTTTAATAAAAAGTATTTATTGAATAAAGTTTAAATTTTAAGCATGCTGTATGAACCATTAAATTTTATGCCTTTTTAGTTCACAGCTTTTGTGGTGTGTTTTGGAAGTATGTGTTGAAGCATGGTATAGAACAGTACTGTACAGGAAAATTTCTAGGCATTTATGGTATTTGGAAGGTGAGGCTTATACAAAGATGTTGGAAGAGATTTTTCAAATGCACCACTTAGGTTTTCAACAGTATATACATTCTGCTTAGAAAGTGAGTGAAAATACCCAAATAAAGCACGAGGCATGGGATCAGAGTAATCACTGTAAAACTTAATTTCGTTTGGTATGTTGTCTAAGTTAAATAGCTGTCCTTGTCATATAGAAGTGTAGGTGGAAAAATTCTGGTGAATAACAGCAATATGCCTATCTTGCTGGACTGCCGTTGGCTTTCTCAAATAAACATTTTCTCTGGCATCATTGTGAAATGCGAGTCAGGCACGTGCTGCAAAATTCTCTAGACTGACAGTGTACAACAATTGAGTAGTCAAATGTTTAAAAACATGCAAAGAGATGTAATCGATTACATCAGGGTTTTTATACTTATGGGAAATAAGGTAAAAAATGACTGACCTTTCTATGTTTTTCCAGTATTGGAGGGGGGAGATGAGAAAGTGATGGATCAAAATCAAACAGAGATTTTCTTTTGGATTGACAAACCTCAGTAGAAGTGTAGGTAGTCTTTAAAATAGCATGCATCTTCCTCTCATTGGTTTCGGGGATTGATCTGCGAATACCAGTTTATGTTCTTGCTGTTCAGCAGACCTCCAAAAGTCTGCTGTTTGTACTGGTGTTTTGCAAACAGGACTGTTCATTGGAAGTCTGCAGGGAAGTTCTCTCCTGCCTGTTTACTTTGTAAATTTGGAAGTGATGCTTCTGTGAATTAATTTGTTTCAAGATGAGTTTCTTCACAAGTGGAGAGTACCTGTGTTAATCCTAGTGTAGCTGTAGGAGGAAGTGGCTGATTGCACTGTCGATGTGGTCTTTCGCTGTTACACTTCATGAGGAGTGGCTGAGGGAACTGGGGTTGTTTAGCCTGGAGAAGGGGAGGCTGAAGGGACACCTTATCACTCTGTACAACTACCTGAAAGGAGGTTGTAGAGAGGTGGGGGTTGACCCCTTCTCATTAGTAACAAGCAATAGGACAAGAGGAAATGGCCTCACGTTACACCAGGGTAGGTTTAGACTGGATATTAGGAAAAATTTCTTCACCGAAAGGTTTGTCAAGCATTGGAATAGGCTGCCTAAGGAAGTGGTGGAGTTGCCGTCCCTGGAGGTATTAAAAGATGTGGTGCTGGGGGACATGGTTTAGTGGTGGTTTTGGCAGTGTTAGGTTGATCGTTGGACTTGATGATCTTAAAGGTCCCTTCCAACCTAGACGATTCTATGATTCTATGATTCTGTTTTGTCCTGTACTAACAGCTAGTAATCTGAAAATGGCACTGCATAGTCTTTAAAAGGGAGTTTGTAAAGTGCTGGGAGCAGAGGGGTGAGAATTGGGGAGCATCATCCCTAGGGTCACAGAGTTAGTTTTGACTAGCTTTTGCTACATTTCTGAGCGGATGAGAATCAATTAGTGAGGCAAAGCATCAAGACGCCAGAAAGCGTAATACGGAGAAAACAATGATTCATGCTTTAGTACAAACCGGATGGATGTGGGGACATAATTACAGTGTACAAGCAAATCTGCAATGGTTAGTTTGCCTCAGCTCACTGGTAGCTCGAGTTCCCCCTTTCTTACATCTTTGGGTAGAAGGGCTTAGCGAGCCCTGTGTTCAGTGTGGTGTGGAGTCACGGACCATCAGTACAGCCCCCGGCGTCTGTTGGGAGTGGATGTGGGGAAGCAGATAGGCTAAACATGTCCACAGATTTCATCTGCGGCTTATGGGAAAGTTGCAGAGGTTAGTTCTGTGAGAGTTTCTGTGGTTTGAAAAGCTTAGCTACTTTGTTGCTCTCAGCAGTTGAGCAAATACTATTTTCAGATACTTTAAAGTAGTAAACTTGGGGTGAGAGAAGGGATCTTTGATTTCAGTAGCTGAGAGAGAAGTCTCTGGTTGAACCTGTGCTCTCCTTCATGGCTGTCTTCAGAAACTTAACCTTTCCTACTTCTGACTTGAGAACAGATTTCGAAGAAACGTGTGAATAGGTGTCTGCTATATGGGTCAAGGAATTCTTCAAGTATTCTTTGATCAGTGGTTGAATCTTATAACAGGAACAAAAGTATTAAGTGGGTGGCAGATCCATCTCCTGTGAACCAGACGATGCCAAGGCATGTGTTCTGTTGGAGAGCAGTGAATGGTTTCTGCCTAAAAGTCTTCTTTCTGAAAAAGTTTCAGTTACTATTATTATGCTTTGGAGGGCAAAAATAGGAAAGGGCTAGCTAAAGAACTTTTCCCCTTTCCTTGGCAGTTACGAGGCAGAAATATTTAAAAAAGGAAATGTAAGATTACAGAAGTTCGTTAAGGCACTAAAATCAGCTATTGTACTAGAATTTTTTTCACAGTACTCAAAATCATTAGTTTTAAATCAGCAGCTACCTTTCACTTCATTCTTACAAAAGTTTTTGTTGAAAATTTAATAGATTTCTGTAAATATCTTCAGGGAAATGTATGTGCTAAATGAAGGAAGAAGTCTGCAGTTTGTGTATTTTTTGTTTTAGAAGGTTCGGGTTTTTTGGGTTGAGTCCATTTTTTAATGAATCTGAATAAATCAAAACCTAAAAATTGCCTTAGTCTTATCTTGACAGTAGATTTTCTTAACAGTAATACTGGAAGTATTTTTTAGGTTTAGTGCCTCTCTTTTGAAGTTATCTTTGCATGCTTTTCAAGAGTATGCCCAGTGAGCAGGATTTCAGTGTGTGGAAGTTTTGAGTCAGATTGCACAGCCATGCACTTTTCTTGTTCATAAAGCACACAGTTTCTTGTTGTTCTTATATAGGCAATGATTTGGACAAAGTTGTAGCAGCTAGGCCTAGGAATTAACTAATATCAGACAAGTGGTATTTTTTCATTTGTATACTTGCTGATA
The DNA here is from genome assembly GCA_017639485.1 of Pluvialis apricaria. NCBI lineage: Eukaryota > Metazoa > Chordata > Aves > Charadriiformes > Charadriidae > Pluvialis > Pluvialis apricaria. The sequence goes on along the minus strand of CM030044.1, from coordinate 50,274,797 downwards.
GAACTTTTAATGCAGGTTTTGTCATCAAGTTTTATAAAGCTCCTTTTAGCTACAGAACCTTATACACAAATGCTTTTGTGAAAGTTGCTTGCAGTTTTATTTTGTTTGCTTTTCAGGTTCCTGGCAAGACTTCTTTATGCATTGATTGTGAATTACAAAGGCAGCAATGGCAATTTTGCTGCAGTGCAGACTTGACTACAGTAATACCTGTTTTATACTGCCTGCTCAACTGGCCTGTCATACTGTCTGCAGTTGGGCTATGTCCTAGAAGGTTGTTTGGTATCGTTTGGCAAGGTGTCTGGTAGTGTAAATTAAACTTGACATTATTTAGCAGGAAACATGCAAATGCAGTCAGGACTGGTGCTTCATAGTTTTTATATTGACATGCATAGAAGGAGAACAAAAGTCTTAATGAAATGAGAAGCTTTGCTGTGATGGAAATAGAAGGGGCGATGTAGAGTTGCTTTATTGGGTGTGTTACCTTAAAACAACAGCTGGATATCACAGTATCACAGTATCGTCAGGGTTGGAAGGGACCTCTGGAGATTATCTAAGTCCAATGCCCCTGCCACAGCACGGACACCTACAGCAGGCTGCACAGGACGGCATCCAGGCGGGTTTTGAATGTCTCCAGTGTGGGAGACTCCACAACCTCTCTGGGCAGCCTGTCCCAGTGCTCTGCCACCCTCAAAGGAAAGAAGTTCCTCCTCATGTTAAGATGGAACTTCGTGTGCTCCAGTTTGTGCCCATTACCTCTTGTCCTATCACTGGGCACCACTGAAAAAAGGCTATTCTCATCTACCTGGCACCCCCCCCTTAAGTACTTATAAGTATTGATAAGATCCCCCCTGAGTCTTCTTTTTTCTAGACTAAAAAGCCCCAAGTCCCTGAGCCTTTCCTCGTAAGAAAGATGCTCCAGTCCCCTAATCATCTTTGTAGCTCTTTGCTGGACCCTCTCCAGCAGTTCTCTGTCCTTCTTGAACCGGGGCGCCCAGAACTGGACACAGTACTCCAGATGCGGCCTCACCAGGGCAGAGTAGAAGGGGAGGATGACCTCCCTCGACCTGCTGGCCACACTCTTCTTGATACACCCCAGGATGCCATTGGCCTTCTTGGCCACCAGGGCACATTGCTGGCTCATGGGCATCCTGTTGTCCACCAGGACTCCCAGGTCCCTTTCCACAGAGCTGCTCTCCAGGAGGTCAGCCCCCAACCTGTACTGATGCATGGGGTTATTCCTCCCCAGATGCAGTACCCTACACTTGCCTTTATTGAACCTCATCAGGTTTTTTCTGCCCAACTCTCCAGCCTGTCCAGGTCACGCTGTATGGCAGCACAGCCTTCCAGCGTGTCAGCCACCCCTCCCAGTTTTGTGTCATCAGCAAACTTGCTGATGGTACACTCTATCCCTTCATCCAGGTCATTGATGAATATATTGAACAGGACTGGACCCAGTACTGACCCCTGAGGGACACCACTTGTTACTGGCCTCCAACTGGACTCTGCACCACTAACCACAACCCTCTGAGCTCTGTCTGTCAGCCACTGTTCAATGCACCCCACTGTCCATTCATCTAACCCATACTTCCTAAGCTTGTCTGTGAGGATGATGTGGGAGACAGTGTCGAAAGCCTTGCTGAAGTCAAGGCAGACAACATCCACTGCCCTCCCCTCATCCACCCATCCAGTCACGCCATCATAGGAAGCTATCAGATTAGTCAGACATGACTTCCCTTTGGTGAATCCATGTTGACTACTTCCGATAACCTTCTTGTCCTCCAGATGCTTGGAGATGACGCCCAGAACAAGCTGTTCCATCATCTTTCCAGGGATGGAGGTGAGGCTGACTGGCCTGTAGTTTCCCGGGTCATCCTTTTTGCCCTTTTTAAAGACTGGAGTGACATTGGCTTTCCTCCAGTCCTCAGGCACCTCCCCTGTTCTCCAGGACCTTTCAAAGATGATGGAGAGTGGCCTTAGCAATGACTCCTGCTAGCTCCCTCAGCACTCGCGGGTGCATCCCATCAGGCCCCATGGACTTGGGGGTGTCCAGTTTACTTAATTTTTCTCTAACTTGTTCCTCTTCAACCAAGGGAAAGTTTTCCTTCCCCCAGACTTTCTCTGTTACTTGCGAAGTCTGGGACTCCCGAGAGCTGGCCCGAGCAGCTGATATCTGATATCTATCAGAAAATGTCAGATTGCAATACTGATTTTCACAGAGCTGGGCTAGAGTTGTGAATTTCAACTAATGTTGTCAACAAAAGTATATCTAAAACTATGTTTGATGAAGAGGTTCAAAAGGGTCTGGCATAAGTTAAGCCCAGAAAGGTATGACTGCTTAATTTAAAATTCAGAGTTACAGTTTTAACTTAATCTGAGTCCAGTGCATGTTCCTGAATGCATAGTATTTTGATTCTCAGGGCAGAGAAACATGAAACTGTTTTTTTGCATTGGTTATATGCCTTGTTTAGCCTTTTCAGACATATGTGAAGAGATTAACTTAACAGGTTCATTTTTACCAAATGGAAAAAGTGCACACTAAGTTGCGGTGGGAATGTTGCTCTTCCTTGGACAATAAATATGTATATGAAGATTTTGTCTTTTTCATGTATTCTTCCTCTATAAGAAAGATGGAATTCCTGTCTTACTCTGTATTTAGCTATTATTATTATTACTATTACTGTCTCTTTTTCTTTACACGTTCGTGAAAGAAAATGTCGGGTTTGCATATCAGTGAATTTTTTAAAGCACATTTTTGTAACCATCTCTAGTTACAGTGTGCTTTTTAAACAGAATTATTTTCATATATTCGTGAAGAAATAGATTAAAAATGTCAAGTTTTAGCATTTTTGGAAGAACAAAAAATATGGTATGTAACTTATTAAAAAATACGTATCAGTAAAGTGAGTTGAAAAATGGTACTAAGTCTACTGTAGAATTTTTTATTGTGATAAATATAGTCTGTTAAATTAAAAACATGCACCCTAGGTATTTTATGATCTACCAATAAAAGAATAACTAGAGCACAATATGAAAAACACGTACTTATCAGACTTTGTGACACAGTTGGAAAAATAAAAGTAAATATCAGATGAAGTATTAGCATAAATGCTATCATTCATAAACTATTTTAATATGAGAAGAAGAAATGTCACTGGGAAGAATATACTTAGTGAAAATCTGGCGGTACGTAATTTGATTTTTTTGTTGTTGTTACTTTGGCTTTTTTCCTTGAAAAACAGTCCATGTTTTCCTTGAAATCTGTGGAAAATGAATGTGACCAATTTGAACTGTCCTTCTCTCAAAGTAGACAATTTTTTTTTGAATACAGGAATATTTTACTTTTGAAAATGTATTTACACTAATATATACAGCTTGTTAACATGTATGTGAAATGTCACTTACAGGTGCTGACCTTAAAGAAAGAGCAAAAATGCACTCAAGTGAAGTTAGTTCATTTGTCTCAAAAGCAAGAGCAACTATTAATGAAATGGGTATGTAACCTCTCCCTTGAACAACGTTATTTTAACTGTAACCTGAGAACGGTTAGATTAGAGGAATACTATAAATGTGCATGGTTAATTCTTGAAAGGTAGTAGGATAGCCACAACTATTTATACTCGTATATACTGTATGAATCGCGGTGCATTACTTCTTTTAAAATGTTCCTAATCAAGTTGGACTTATTTTTAGAATACTAGAAAAAGCTAAATCCTAACTGAAGTAGAGGTGATTTGCCCTGCTGTTTTCATAAAAAATAGTCTGTTCTGTGACATCCAAGTACTTTAGAATTTAATTTTTACTATTGCATTCTTGTGGTTGATATGATTAAGACAGTCTTTAATACATTTTAGAAACATGTTAAACATCAGCTCTTGATAGAAAGTTAGCTACTAAGGCCTTCTAAAATTTTGTTTAATATGCAGTTGTTCTGGTGTAGTAAAACCTGTTAATAGTTCGGGATTTTAATTGTCTTATACCATTTTTTAAGGATGGTAATTTCTCTCTAAATTTTACATTCTGTAATCACCATCACATCATTATGTTTCCATATCTCTGGTGATCAATTTTAATAATTTTTTTTTTAAACAGGACATTGCCAATATGTATTGTCAAAAAGAGAAGTCAAGTGTACCAAGTTTAAAGCAATTAATTTTATACATTTGATTATATATGCAATGTATTTTGTCACTTGAAATCTTGGCACAAAACTCTGAGGAATAAGTTGTTTCTCAGAGGAAGTTTTTAGATGCATTTCTTTAATAACATTGGGTCAGGTCTTGGTTTGGCAGAATGTTATGAAAGGAAACCATTGAAAGCCAGGCTGGCTGGGACTTTGAGCAACCTTATCTAGTGGAAGGTGTCCCTCCCCAGGGCAGCGAGGGTTGGAACTAGATGATCTTTAAAGGTCCGTTCCAACTCTAACCGTTCTATGATTCTATGAAACCAGTATAATATTGCAGGTAAACGATAGTCTGCTGAAGAATGAGTCTTTGATTAGGTACTTCATGGAGATACTTGTGTCCTTGAGTTAATGTCTTGTCTTTGAAGTGAGGCAGGTCGTCAAGGCTCTTTAAATAGATAAAATCAGTACAATATCTAGAAGTGAGTAGATCATTAATTTTCTGCAGCTGATACTGTATTTCATGCTGGTGTTTTTCCTTTTATGGGAACACCATGCAAGAGGCAACAAGTTGTTCCATTTAGTTTGTAAGATTTTTGGGAGGCTTCCTTAGCTCTAAGTAATAGTTTTTCAGCCTTTCTTGAACTGAAGTTACTGCAAATGCTTTCTGAGCTGCTGCTAACATTTAAATAGGGGCAACTGGTTTTAAGATTTTCCTATGATTAGGAAATAGGTTTTTTTTAATTTGATTTTTAAAAATTTTTTAAGTGAGAAAATGCCTAAAATCTAAAGAAGTATTTGGATTTGGCATTCTGCAGTGAATGACTGGAAAATACACACAGTGATTTGATGCTTTGTTTTGTTTAGAGTTGAAAAGACCTTGACAGATATTTGATTGTCTTCAACGTCATTAAGGTTCCTGTGAGAGGGTTTAACTACTGAATATGTAAGCAAATTTTCAGTGTTATCTGAAAGATTTACAGCGGATCATTTTGCTAACAGTGAATTACTTGAAATTGTGGAAACGAGTATGAGTGCTTTCATTCATTGATCTCTAGTCTGTTTCTCAAGAAAGAAGCATGAAATTGTGAGTAAGTGGAATTAATATTTTAGAATCTGGGTCACTGAAGTACCTAGATAGGAAGGTTTGCGAGGGGATGTAGGAACAGCAATTGACATGCAGATTGGAAAAGAGAAAGAATTTGAATATAGCCATTGCCTGATATTGTAACAAAACTTTTGCTTAGGTTGGCTGAGTGTCTCTCTCTTTCTTCCCCTTCTCCCTCACTCCTTCCCTTGCTCCTTACTCCCTCCGTCCCTCCATTTTGCCATTTCTGCTTTAAAACACTAAACAAAACAGTCGCTAGAAGGTTCTTTAATGGGTACATGATACTCGACCACCTTCCAATTCGTTTTTTAAAAGGTGTTTTTACAGAATTAGAGAAGAATATTGAGATATCACTTCTAATGTTATTGGTCAGTTTTCATATCATGTATGTTTGGACATGCATACTATGTAAGTAGCTTTTGTTTTTCAGTCACATGATGCAGTGCCACTATATACATATTTGAGGCATTGTTGTTTTTGAACACATTATGCCAACAGTAGATGTATTTACAGGATGGATCTACTATTTTTTTGAAGGGTCTTGGCAGAGCAATTTAAAATGTGGTTCCCTACATCAGGAACTGGTAGGGAATATAAAAAACTGGATTTTATAAATGAGGTTAGGTTAGATTGGTGCACAAGGCATCACGTTGCATGATGCCGTTATGAATAGAAGTGAACACTAATTTTATAGCAAGTCAGAGGTTCTCAGTTCTTCTTTTTTTTTCTTCTGAAGAAGTGATCTGGCATTACAGAGCATAATTTTTGTAGAACTAGTGGGACATTGTATTTGCATTTGATTACTGCGATGAATCTGTATATTGAAAATAATATTTTTCCTGCCTAGCAACAACCAGAATGTTGTGAGATGGTTAAAGAGGGGAAACAATTTTCAAATTATTATTTGTCACTGCAGAAATCTGTATAGCCAGGGAACAATATTTCCAATCTCCCACTTTGTTCTTTTTCTATCCAAGTCTAATGCTGTAATCTCATTTAAAATGTGTTCTACTTTTCGCTTTTCACAAATAGGTCATGTTTTGATAATTGCGTTTGTGTTCAGATGTGTGACCTAGTAAGGAGATGTTTCTTTTTAACAATATTTTCAGAAAGAAGACCATTAAGTTGTCTTTGTAGACAAAATACACAAAAGGTTAATTACATCTTGAACAACTGGATAAACTTAGCTTTTTAGAATTGACATGCTTTGGCTTTCTTTAGTTCCTGTCAATATCATTAAATTTAAAATCCTTACACTGGTGGTTTTGTAAAAGCTGTAGTGTCATTTTGGAATACAGCTACAGAACAGAATTTTCTAGACATTAAAAGCATACTGCACTTGTTTTTATGGAATTAATTTATAACTTGCTAAATTTGGGTGAAGTATTAAGAGTGCAGTAAATATCACTTGGTATAAAAATAAGGACTTAAAAAAAGAGCCAAAAAAATTGTACTGAACCATTAGTTGCAGTTCTTAGACCTTTAAGTTGAGGGGGCGAAAAATCAAAACAGCCTCTATTTTTAACAGTGGCTGCTTTTGCTAAAATTATACCAGAATTGGTTTTTTGGTTGTTTTTTTTTTTTTTTTCTGGTTTGTTTTATTTTAGTAGTAGGAATTATAAGACCGCTTGTCCATTACTATATTCTGCCTTGAGGCTCTTTGTGACTGATGTAAGGCTGGCTTTAAAAAAAAAGCTAGGAGAGAAAAGCATTGATAGATCTCTTGCAACCATGCACAACAAAACAGGCCTGACTAAATGAAAACAAATGTTGCTGACTCCCAGAAACCTTGTCTTTTGATGCTTTGGGGGAAAAAAGTGCCATCATTGTGGGTCAGATCTTCAGCATACATTTTATGGTATGACTCCCATTAAGTCTGTTCTTAACACTGGCAGTGGGGTGTGGGCTGTGATGTTACCATTGGACGTATGTTATCTGTTGAGATTCCAGTTGCAAAACACACTGAGGCTACACAGGGAGCTGAATGCAATAGCCACCCTCCTTCAGAAAAAACACCTTGTTTAACAGAAAGAAAAAATGAAGGTGCAGAAAGAATTTGAACTCGGCAAATACTTGTAATTACTCAGAGTGACATTTCGTGCCAACCTTTAGTAAGTGAGAAACATCACTTTCAAAAAGCTCTTCCAAAGAACTTAGCTGTAAGTACCTAAATCCCACAAACGGGGGAAAAAAATTGGAGGCTGACTTTCTTGGTTACTGTCTAAAATAAAAGTTAAAGTGTGATCAGGCCTGATTTTTGTGTCACACTTGGAAGCAAAACACCTTACTTGTGGCCCGATGGATGCTAGATCTGAACTAAGCTAAGGAAGAAATTTTTAATAAAATCTTAATTTACTTGTTTTCTGTTAGACATCTTTCATTCTGACAAATCTTACAGTGCTCTGTTTAAGATGTCTGATTAGTTTTGATGCATAAGGTGTGATATAACTTTAGTAAGTAGTGGTATTTAGTAACTTTGTTTAGACATAATTTTCACAGGCGTGATTAGTTTTGACATAGTCCAATTTAAATGAGATCATCCTGAATGAAAGCACCTTGTGGTCAGTTACTTGCATTTCTATTTTTATTGTTTGCTTTTTATTTTATTCAAAGCAGATACAAGTCTATATTTACAGATAATTTTTTTTTCCTCCTTAGCAATTTTTCTGTCATTCTGGCTTCTCTCAGTCATCACCAAACTTTTAATTTACCTAAAAAAGTGCTCTTGTTCATCCTTCAGGAGAACAGTCTCTTCTTCAGAAAGTTCCTTTTTTGACTGCTGAAGATCATGCATCCTTGGAAATTCTTAGGTTGTGCCACATTGTATGCTACAGTTTGTTTTTGGATCCAAGCTCTCAAAACTTGATCTCAGAGGTCCCAAGAGCAGGATCGGGGTTATACAAGTTTCACTTGATTTCCAGTCTGCTAACTGCTACCCCACCTTCCCATTGTAGTGTCTCAGAAATAGGCAAGAATGATCACTGAAGAGGTCAGTGCAGTGCCTTGTTTTACTATTTGAGTTTCTGGGCCTTCTGTGGAGTTTTGTTTAACGTTAAAAATCCTGGTTTAGTAATGAACACTCCAGACTTGATTACTACTCCGAGAGGTGACTGCTTATTTAACATTGACCAAATCCACTTGTGTTTGCTGGAGATAAATCTGGGCAGCAAAGATGGAGTGGTCTAATTTGGAAATCCAGTGAGAGGAACTGTGGGTTTCTGTCTTAGGGAAGAGCAGATACAGGCTATAACTTGAAAAAGCATTCACTGGGAAGCTGAATGAAATATAACAGGTAGCTATCAAATTTGAAAAAGGACAAATTTACAGCTAGCAGTGCCATGCTTAGCAGCCATCCTTAGGCATCATGGTCTCCCTTCATTGCTGACACTGTGAAAGGGAGATTTTGGCACAGTATTTCTGTTGCTGTGTTATGCTGTTGCCTATTCAGATAAGTGTAGAGCATACCTAATACAGTCCAAGACTGCTAGCATTCCGAAAGCGTTGCTGAGCTCTTGGTTGTTTTCCAGTAGTAGATTTACTGCTTCTCTTAACATTGAATTAATTTAAGATACCCTTTGACTAAGTAGTGTCTGTTTCCTAAATAGACAGTACTGTCCTTGCAGAGCTGAAATTATGGGCTTTGTCAAATTGCGTTGGATTGTTTTTAATTAAAAAACACAATGCTAATCTCTGTACCATTATAGAGGCAATGAATGCAACATTAAACTTCTCTACCAAGATGTTTATTAGCTATTTATATGACAGCATTGCTTCCACAATTGCTAATATGCTTTTTTCCCCCCATAATAATAACTTTCTAAAAACTGTTACAAAAAAAGATGCAGAAACAGAGGACCTGAATATTAGGACAAGCTGATTGTCCTTCCTTATAGATCTGAATATTAGGGAAGGAGGTGGCTTGGCATTGCTCATTCATTGCTTTGATCCCTGGCGCTGCTGTACAGCCTTGACAAAAATTAACACATCCTCAGCTGTAGTTTAGTTTTCCTTCTGGTAGTAATTCCAAATGCTGTTCTATGAGGAAGAGACTGTGCTCTGGACATGGCTCTTTAGTTCTCCTCCCACAAAAAGCAACTGTACCAAAAGAAGGATGCTACTTGCTCAAATGGTTTATTGAGATCAACATAGCCAGTTTGCACATTGACTGTTAAAACAGGCCTCCAGTATGGCTTGCTGTCCAAGGCTTCTGTTCCCTCTCTGGGGAGCCATATTCTGTATGTTTGATGCATTGGGAAACTCTACCCTTTCCTCGCCCTGTTCAGGTTTGGAATTGCATGTTTCAATCCCTGAATGAGAAGGAATAGTTTGTTAGCTCTTTTGCTTTGCCTGTCTCAGTCTCTGGCTCTGTTCCTAGAACCAATTGGTATTCAAAGGGCAACGACTCCTGGCATGGTACCGAAAGTTTTATGCTGCTCTTCTATTGAAGAAATCCTAAGCTCATTGACTGGGCCCAGCCTTAGGCTTTGACTTCAGAATAGCATGTTCAAGTCCTGTGTTGAACACGGCTTTTGCCTAGGTATGTGCTGCTTTGATGACATTACCAAGCTAGTTTATAAAAAAAAATAAATTATGCTTACTGTGAAACATTAGGGAGTGTTTCCTCTGCAGTGTTCAGTGAATGAGTTGACTGAAACTATTACTTAATACATTAACCTGATTTAGAAGTAAAGATATTTTAGTACTGGACTGGGGAATGTAGGTATATGAAATACTGCTGGAAATAGATACAGGAGAAAAATTCTAGAAATATTCAACTAAAATGGTCACAGTCTGTGGGAGTTTCTTTGTACTGTGTCAAACAAGAATGTTGCTGGTACTAGAGTATGTATTATCTTCATACTGTAAATCAAACAAGTAGGCAATAAAAAAATGAAAAATTTGTCCCATTGGATTCTCTTAACTGTTAGACATTACAGTTGTGCTGTGTTTGAATCTTAGTTTGTGTGTGTTTTAAGAAAGATAAAAAAACTTACATAGAAGTAGAATGTAAAAATGTAACTGAGATAACTTATGTTTAGCATTGTCCTTTTGTAAATTCAGTGCTTGAATATGTGCTACACTATTTGTGTGAGTAGTAAGTTCTTAAATGTACTTAGTAAGGATAATAAATATAAGAAATAATTTTCATTTTTCTTATATCCAAAGCTTTTCTTTATTTGTACAAAAAGTAGTTTCTGTCGTCTAGGGTTTACTTCATTATCGTTTTACTGAGGGCAGAATAAAACTACAAGAAGAAACATTAGTAAATATGAAGAAACTGAGGAATCTGTTTACCAAACTGAAGTGTATCACTGAAGATGAATGAAATATCCATACTATCTGATATAGTACAAAAAGAGAATCACGGGAGAGTTGGCTACAGAAGACTGCAGCTAAAGAGTTTGATTAAAACACCTCTTTCATTCCCATTAGTTTGCCAGCTTTTGCTCCGATTATCAAGAATATAAACCACACTGTCCCTATTACCTGTCAATAACAAAGTACCAAATAGAAAATTTTAAATTAAGAACAAAATAGTCCTATATAAAGTATTTTTTTGTCAAATCAAAAATATTTTTTCTAGGTCATTTATAAGAGTGAGGAAACTGGAAAATTAATGGAAATGAGGGAGATGCCTTAAGAAAACCGTTTAGCTATTGTCATAATAAAGGGAATTTAAACTTTACTAATATCTTTTGCTTAATAATCAACTGTGAGCAGTGTGCAGTAACCATTTTCATGAAAAAGCAAAATTTCTTTACAACCACTAAAAAATATTTTTTTCTTACGGAGCTCTTTCTTGCTACTGTTTGCCTGCCTGAACTTTGAAGGTATTAAAGCAAAGATAATAATGTTCAAATAAATCTATCAGCATTAGCAGTCTATTAAGCTTCTTATCCAAAGCACAGGAATTAGAGGGTAGCTAAAAGCCTTTCACAATTGTAACTAGCAAATACATGGAAAAGAATTGTGTGTATCCAAATACACATGTAGACCTTTCAGACTTAAAAGTGTGGTCATGTTTTTGCAAATGGAGAAATTATTAAAACATATGTAAATATATAAGTTGCTTTGAGGAACCACTTTTTCATTCTTTTTGCAATTATGACAGGTAAAGCTTTGTAGCATTTAATTACTTGCCTGTACAAAAATGGTTTGACCAATCTTCTTTGCCTTCAAATTCATATAGGAAGATTTGACAGTCTCTCTTAGCCACTTTTGTATGTTGCAACATATATTGGTTGGTTTTCATAGTCTCATAGAATGGATGAAAGTGCTTGTTGAAGTATTTGGTTTGTTAGCTTTTTTCCCCATAGAAAGGCCCTTTTTTATGGTGGTGCTTGCAATTGAAAATGCAAGCAAGCTGTTCTAATCACTGACTTGATAACAGATTTTATGAGGCAAGGTAAATGGCTGCAACACAACTGACATTGCTCTCTTAAGTGCAAAGCTTGTATTCCATCTTAATGTTATTATTGTTCTTCAGGAAAAGATCCCAAAAAATGAAATCAAGATGTGGTATTGTGTTAACATTATTTTTCTTGATTCCCTATGACATAAATTAACTTATGTGAAAATGTAATTTTGTAATTAAAATATTCCTAATATAAAGAATATTTCAGTTATCATAATTGCCTGGGAACTGCCTCTACTTGCCTTTCAAGGTGCATAGTTTATGCCCTTTTTTTTTTTTTGAAGGGAAAAATCAAAATTTTACACTCAAGAGCAGCATCACCAAGAGAGATCTGGGTAGCGAACAGGTGGAACAGGAAGTCTATTCTGAGTTACAAGATACGAATATTTAGGTATAAACTTTGTTATTTTAAAACACAATTAAAAATCAATTCCCAATTATTATAGCAGGCTAGCATGTAGTTTTAAACAATCGCTAATGTTGATTCTAAATTCCTATTTACATCTGTGGCCTTTTGAAAACTGTTTCCTAACTTGTAACTGGAAAACTTGCAGATTTGGGGTTGGTAAAGAAACTGTGTAAAGTAACAGATCTCAAACATTTATTTCGACATTGGTGGTGTAGGAATCAGCCCATAGACCTACAGTATTATGTGGTTTTAAGCTACTGTTAGTTGAAATGTTCACTGAAGATAAACAGAATGTAAATAAATACATTGTTATGTGACTTCTGTTTCTTCTTTCTTGCTTTCCTAATGGCTGACCCATCAATTAGGGAACCTGCAAATATGTGTTTAGTTGTGTTTAGACATTTTTGGGGCATGTGACCATTCTTTTTATTAATTTGAAGGCTCCATTATTGTTACTACTTTTAAATAAATGGACTGAGAAACAGAGAGGGAGCTTTCTTATCTGTAAATTAAAATTTGTCCTTCGGAAGGTGCTGGAACAACTAATCCTGGAAACTACTTCTGGGCACATGCAGGACAAGAAAGTCATCAGGTGTAGTCAGCATAGGGTCACAAAACGGAAATCATGCTTGACCAGTCTTATAACCTGTGATGAAATGACTTCTTTGGTAGATGAGGGAAGAGCAGTGGATATTGTCTACCTTGACTTAAGTAAGGCTTTTGACACTGTCTCATATAAGATTCTCATAGAGTAACTGATGAGTATGGACTGGATGAGCAAAAGCGTGCAGTGGATTGAAAATTGGCTGAACAGGCGAGTTCAGAGGCTGGTCGTCAATCGCATGAAGTCTACTTGGAGGACACTAGTCAGCAGTGTGTACCCCACGGGCCAATGCTGGGTTCAGTCCTGTTCAACATCGTTAATGCTCTGGATGATGGGACAGAGTGTGCTGTAAACAAATTTGCTGATGATATAAAAACGGAAGGAGTGGCTGATCCACCAGAGGGTTGTGCTGTCATTCAGAGGGACCTCAGCAAGCTGGAGAAATAGGCTGACAGGAATCTCATTAATTTTAGCAAAGGAAAGTTGCACCTGGGTAGAAGCGATCCCATGTACCGGTACATGCTGGGGGCTAACGATCTGGAAAGTGGCTTTGCAGAAAGAGCCCTTTGGGTCATGGTGGAGACCAAGTTGAACATGAGACAGCACTGTGCCCTTGTGGCAAAGAAGGCTGATGTTATCCTGGACTGCATTAGGAGGAGTGTTGTCAGTAGGTAGAGGGAGGTGATCCTTCCCCTCTCCTCAGCACTGGTGAGGCCACTGCTGGAGTACTCTGCCCAGTTTTGGGCTCCCCAGTATGAGAAAGACGGACCTACTGGAGAGTCCAGCAAATGGCCATGAAGATGATGAATGGACTGGAGCATCTGTGCTATGAGGAAAGGCTGTGCAAGCTAGGACTGTTCAGCCTGGAGAAGAGAAAGCTCAGGATCTCATCAGTGGTATTGTCAATATATATATAAGTACTTAAAGGGGAGGTTGTTAAGAAGATGAAGCTAGGTTCTTTCCAGTGGTGTCCAGTTACAGGATGAGAGGCAACAGGCACAAACTGGAACATGGGAGGTTCCTCCTGAACATCAGGAAACATTTATTTACTGTGAGGGTGACTGAGCACTGGCACAGGTTGCCCAAGGAGGTTGTGGAGTCTCCCTCCTTGGGGATCTTCAGAAGCCATCTGGACATGAGCTTGAGCTGCTTGCTCCAGGTGACACTGCTTGAGGAGGGAGGATCATTGGACAAGGTGACCTCCAGAAGTCTCTTCCAACCTCAAAAGGTTTCTCACATGCTGCAGTCATATGTAGGCAGATATTTGCCACGCTCTCTTAATCTGCTTGAGTTAGATAATGAATTGTGGAACGTTTTATATATCCCTGAATTTATAGCACACTTTCCTCCAATAATCCATGTAATACTCATAGTATGCAGGATATTTTTAGACAATTCATCCTCCATGCTTTACTTTTTTATGAAATCCATTATTCAAAAGGAAAAATGAGCTGCTAGAAATGCCTCCTGAAGTTGCTTGTCATAGTAAGCTTTGTGCTAATCAACATTATTTGTAAAATAATCAGAAATGTACATGTGGAATAAATAGCTTGGACAATCTATTTCTCCATTTTGTGGGAACTCAGTTGTGCTGTCATGTAAATTTCAGTCCTCTTGCTACTTCTATCTTAGTGGGAGACTCAGAGGTTTTGAGGAGAGTAGAGCACTCTCACTACTTTCTTTTCAGTCAGTACTGGGAAACAAGAATTCTTTTAGAACATTGGCTGGCTGTTGATAATTAAAGACAAGTCAGGTTTATGAATCTGGTTCAGTAGGTGCTAGAGGTAGTGACCAGGTTTTGATTTACATATGAATAACTGTTATTTCTGAAGACTGATTGCCAGAGGTCAGTGAAGTAACAAAAGAGATGAATGATAAGGACTTTTTTCAACAATGTGCAGGTGTAGGAGGACAGCAGACGAATAGCAATGGGAGTTAAAATGCCTGTCTTTCATTTTAGTGTTTCATATCAAATACTTTTTAAAGTGGGGCTTCATTTAAATGTTCCGAAGTACCAAATACAGACTTTTGGGGTTAGTTGAATTGAAAATACTTGTCCTAATCTGTAAAAGAGTACTTCAGAAACAGAAGTTAATTGTATCTAAGGGACCATATATAATTTGTGCATTGTTAGGGATTGAATGGGCTTCCATGGATTTCTCTGATTTGTGGAAATCATGAACTGCAGCTGTTGCTGCATTACCAGTGCAGACCTTTTACTCTGAGAGAAGCTGAATTCTAAGTCTGATAGATTTCCGGTTCTTTAATTATGGCTCCTGTGTTCTAGTTTTAGGAAGGAATACTACAGGTGTTCTTCAAGTTGATCGTCTGAAACTGCTGTCATATGGTTCTCATAGATAGCTCATTGGCATGTGAACAGCCAAGATCTCAAAATTTTGTGCCTAGTTTGAGAATATTTCTTCTTTTTATACAAGTATGTGGTACAGTTGCTAACAGAAAATAGTACAGGTATAAGTTGGCTTAGAAGCAAGAAAGCCACTTGTGGGAGGTCAGTCTCTTTGGATTTCATACAATCTAAATCAGTAAGTCTTTTTTTCAGTGTGTCAGGTATTTTAAATTAATTAATCTGGACAAGTTGGTGTAGGTTGACCACACACACAAATCACAAAGTCTGGAATTCTGGATAACCATTTTATAATTCCTCTGCCCATTTCAGGAACTCTCAGTAAGGGACTAATAAAAGTAATAGGTCTTCCTTTGAGCCCATAGACACTGTCAAAAGGATGTGTTTATTGCCTGTTATGTAAAATCTACTGTATGTAATGTTTCATAAAGGCAAAACTACTTTCATGTCTAAATTGTTACTGTTTTGTTTTTACTGTATTTATTTATTCATTCTTCATACTTCATAGAATCATAGACTGGTTTGTGTTGGAAGGGACCTTAAAGATCATCTAGTTCCACCCCCCTTGCCATGGGCAGGGACACCTTCCAGTAGACCAGCTTACTTAAAGCCCTGTCCAACCTGGTCTTGAACATCTCCAGGGATGGGGCATCTACAGCTTCCCTGGGCAACCTGTTCCAGTGCCTCACCACCCTCAGAGTAAAGAATTTCTTCCTAGCACATCTAATCTAAATCTACCCTCTTTCAGTTTAAAACCTTCATCCTACTACTACACTCCCTGATAAAGAGTCCCTCCCCATCTTTCCTGTAGGCCCCCTTTAGGTACTGGAAGGCCGCTATAAGGTCTCCCTGGAGCCTTCTCTTCTCCAGGCTGAACAACCCCAAATCTCTCAGCCTGTCTTTGAAGGAGAGGTGCTCCAGCCCTCTGATCATCTTTGTGGCCCTCCTCTGGACCTGCTCCAACAGGTCCATGTCCTTCTTATGTTGGGGGCCCCAGAGCTGGACGCAGTACTCCAGGTGGGGTCTCACGAGAGCAGAGTAGAGGGGCAGAATCACCTCCCTTGACCTGCTGGCCACGCTTCTTCTTATGCAGCCCAGGATATGGTTGGCTTTCTGGGCTGGAAGGGCGCACGTTGCTGGCTCACGTTCAGCTTCTCATCAACCAACACCCCCAGGTCCTTCTCCTCAGGGCTGCTCTCAGTCCGTTCTCTGCACAGCCTGTATTCGTGCTTGGGATTGCCCTGGCTCACATGCAGGACCTTGCACTTGGCATTGTTGAACTTCATGAGGTTTGCATGGGCCTGCCTCTAAAGCCTGTCGAGGTCCATCTGGATGGTATCCCTTGCCTCCAGCACGTCGACTGAACCACACAGTACTGTGAATACTGACAAGTTGTGTAAATAGTGCTCCAGACACTGTTTGCTAGTCTCTGAGAAATGGAATATGCATGCAGGCAGTAACTGCTGGCAACTACAGTTAATAATGACCATGCCTTCAAGTTCAGGGAAAGTATTTTTCATTTACCTATGGCAAAGGCAGATTCCTTTAAGAGAAATACTAGCTGTATCAGCCTGGAACTTGGGTTGCAAGACTGGCAAATTGGTTATGGTGACAGAGTTATGAGTTTCGGTGAGCAACCTGGCCCTGCTGGAAATGGGAGTTCGCTCCTCTTCTTGCCATCACATATAACTAGGAAAAAGTAAATCACGAAAAGCAGATTTTACTCCTCTTCCTCTGTCTCCTATGCCTTCTGTGATAGGTGGCAAATATAATGGATACCTTAGGCTCTTTTAAGTGACTGCGAGTGCTTGATGTTGCAGACAGTAATCAGTAGTCTCTTTTGACATTGGGATTGATTCAGATAATCACTTTTAATCATGATCTATACCGGCAACCAAGGGACTTCGATTTAAAGCATCTGTTGTAATCTTGAAAAACATTGGTAAATTTTTGTTCTTTTCTTAAAGACAATTGGATTTTCCTTAGTTGTTAATCGTAAAAGGATGTCGATTTGTGGCTAAAAATAGCCTTCCATTTAATTTGATATGTTGTTTTGTTCCCCAGTGTGAGACTACCTGTTTGTGTACAGATTTATTCGTGCTGCTATACATTAGTGTTTAAGTGATTTTTTTAAAAAAATTAAGATACCTGAAGTGCATCTGTCAGAAAGGAAAAAAGTAAGCTAGGTAGTACAACTTCTAAATTTAGAACTGACTAGTTCACTAAAGAAAAGAAGTATTATTTGTAATTAATACATTAAATTAATCATTTTTAGTCACATTACCCTTTGAGATTTTAAAAAGAGAACATTCTCTCACACCTCATTTTCATTTATATTTTCGTAGCATATTTTTTTCTTTTTCAATTTCCAACTTAAGACTGAACGAACTGGTCATTTAGGTTAAGTAGCTGAAACAAAACAAAGAAAATACCTTTTTAACATCTGCAAAAAAAACTATTGCTGTCAAGAGCTGGTTTAACATTTCAACAAGCTGTATGCCCAAGTGTTCACCTAATTAATTGCTTTTGTCTATCTTTGAAACTTTAGTAGAAAAAATGTACTGCTCAAATATTTTTTTAGTATAGTTTAAAATTGTTGGTAGCTTGTGGTGAATGTAATGTGAGATATAATTAAAGCTGTAATATACAAGTTTATTTCTTAAGTGAAAAATACATTTTTTGTCACACTTCTTCGAGTTTGTGGTGAAGAGGGAAGAGAACTTAAGCTTGTTGGGAGTGAGGAGTAGTACTTTAAGCTGAATGTGTAATTGACTTCCCTGTGTCAGAACACTGATGATAAATTAAATACAAAGCATGCCATGGTCACGGAGGCCTCTGGAGCCCTGCTACCGGTTTTATGTACTGGCAGCATGTGCATCTGTTTATCAGACTGAAAACTTTCCCACATTCCATGAAGCTGTTAGCTGCTGCTTTACAGGAGAAAAGGGGCAATATTGGTGGCCACACCACGTCTCAGAATATTAAGACATAGCAAGCTTCCAGCTATGCTAGCATCATATGATAAGACATCTGTATTTCAACTGGGACTGTTTGTGTATGTGCGTTTTTTAAGTATTCCTGGTTTATTGTTTGCCAAGCTCTGCTGTGTATGTTTTTGGAGTTTACTATTCAGATTTTGGTCAAAAGTGAGCAGAAGCTAGAGAAAAAGGCTTGCAAACCTATTCAGCCACAGAGTGATTAGAGGGAGGGTCAGTTTTTTTGCCAAAGTGTTGCTGAGCAGTTGATTTTTAGACCCACTTTGTTTTATGAAACTTTTTTCCCATAGCATGTACTTTGAACAAAATGCAATGCAATGGTGTTTCAGAGATATTCTGTATGAGGCTGGTGTTAATTGGTACTTTCTTTTTCAGCTAATCTGCCTGTACCTACTATTGCTGCAATAGATGGAACTGCATTAGGTGGTGGCCTAGAACTTGCGTTAGCCTGTGATATAAGAGTGGCAGGTAGGTCTGAATTCTGTTTATAGAACATAGGATTACTAGTGTTGCAGATGGCTTGACTAATCCTTGTTTTGGCAACAATCTTATAAAACTTATTTTATGCTTGATGTTGTTTATAACCAATTATTTTAAAGCGTTTTAGTAGAAACCTGTCTAAGTACTTGCTAATGTTTAATTTCAAACAACTTACCACTGATAACTGTTTGTTTTTGTTACATGTCTTATTTTATTCTTATGACCTTCATTTTATCCATATTGCCAGAAGGCTTAGGTAGTTGTTTTAATATGTTATTTAGCAATTAAAGTATTCTCCTCTTCTGTATTTGAAGTGTTCTAGATGGAGATTTGATTTTATCTAAACAGGTTGCAGGGAGAAAGCAAAAGTTGTTAGTGAGAGTACTATTACACAAGCAATTAAGCTGTTATAAAATAAAAGTGACAACAGCACTTGAAAAGATGAGCCTTGACCTATCCAGCTGTCAGCACTGTAAAGCCATTTGTTGGAAAGTAAATGGAAACTTGGTCCTGAACAGTTGCCAGTAACTTAAGGTATATAAAGCTGTTTGACCCTTAGAGAATTCATAATAGTCAGATACAGAATTCTACCCCATTTTAAGATGTTAAATGGCAACAGTCATCTTCTTTTAGTATTTTAAATTTTGTGAGTAAGTGCTACTCACTGTAATTGCTTACTTGCTATGTCAAAGTTAATAAGGTACAGAACTTCCCTTGATGGGAGTAGTTGAATCTTTTACTAAAGGCAGATCAGTTGAATTTATGTAAAGATTTCCATAAACAAATGTTTTTTAAGTGATTGTTCTTTATGAAGGAAATTTAATAAATTAACAGTCTTGTAGGTCATTATTACATATTTTGCAAAGTTTTTTTCCTATAGGTGATAGTAAGAACTCATTTACATTCTGTGTTTTAGCCTCTTCTGCTAAAATGGGCCTAGTTGAAACAAAGTTGGCAATCATTCCAGGTGCAGGTATGAATGTTTTGCTTTTGTTACCATAGATAACTAAATAACACATGCTCTTGATATTTTATTTTGATTTGTTGTTTATGAATTTCTGCCTACTTTTATATTTCTATTAAGGATCATGGCATGTTTTAAAACTTATGGCTCATATTACTTACCAAAAATTAATTAAAAAGTGTGTTTCTCCCTTTCAGGGAGTGGCATTGTACATTATGTTTTTAATCAAAGCCTTCATTAACTAAGTCAGTATTGAGTGATTCTGTAAATGACATTTGATGTCTTGATCTGAAAGCTGAATAATTTTGCTGAGAATCAGACTAGGAAAAAAATAGATTTAGCTATCAGTGTGCAAAAATGGTAATTTAAATAACGATACACTTTTACATAACTTCTGGTACTTTAGGATTCAAATTCTGTTTTCACGCTACTTGTAAATTGGTTGTAAAGAGTTTAAAAACTGAAAGTATAGCTGTGAAAAGATCTTTTGTCTTACCAATATTTTTTGAGAGTTTTGGGATCATAAACCTCTTTTCTATTTGGAAGGCCAGTTGACTTATTTTCCTGGGTTCAGGGTGAATGAAAGTTATATAATGAATAACGTTCGAGGAGGTCTTTATGTTGTGAAACCTTTTGGATTTATTTTATGGATAAATCATTGTCACTTGAATTAGTATATCTGCCTTTCTGGGGAAAGGGCAATAACTTGAAAACAAGTGCATCCCTGTGACCCTCACCTAGCTTTGGCCTTCATTTCTGGAAGTTCTGGGGAACTTCATATCTTTTCTCTGCCCCTGTTCTTTCTAATGAACTTAATTTGAAAGCACTGTATCCAGTTTTAATGGATACCATTGCAGCTCATGTAGAGAGGACAGTAAAAACTACTGTAATGGGAGCACTGGTATGAACTTTGTGTAAGAAACTATCCCATCCTATCACTGATCTACACAATTGTTGTACAATTTCAAATGCTCTATTATTTTGGTTACTGTTGAGTTGTGATTTAAGCCAATACTTTCTACCTGTCTTTTTTTCTCTGTTGTCAGAGCTACATTTTTACATAAGGAAAACTGAGTTATGATGACTGGTCTCTTTTTAGTAGTGGATAAAGATAATAGTGTCATTTTAAGGATATATTTCCTTCTGGTGGTGGTGTTATGAAATAATGTGCCTTGACAATAACTCCTAGTGAAGAAAAAGACAGAAAATTATGTTTATGTTTGTTAGCAATTTTTCCCCTTTGTCTTCCAATTCCACCCTCTCCTAAGGAATTCTGCAGGATAGTTTCGGAGACATACTGTCCAGTTCAAGGAATTCAGGTCAAGTTCTCCATATATTCTCAGTGTTCAACTTACTTACGTTGCCTGATGTTTCCTTGTCTTCAGTTAATTATAGACATTTCAAACTTCTAGTGCTTTCACCTTGAAATGTTATGTGACTGACTCATTATGAGTTTCATTCAGAATGCTTTATTGCTATTCAAAGACTTGGGTTTGAAAAATCTATTTTTTTTTTCCTCATGCTAAAATAATGATTTGGGCATATGTCTTCAGCTCCTTGAAAGTGTGACAGATTTCACCATGTTACAATGCCTTTTAAACTTGAAGCGTTTTGGGGTATGTTCAATGATGAATTTTTTCCCTATTCCTATCAGCCTTTTTGAGGACTAGTTTTGCTGAGTGCATTCAAGCTTATCACATCTTTTGCCTGATGAGCGTGTACTTGCACCAGTCCTGTTGCGCAATGGCAATGTTTCAGCCCTTTTTGGCTCCTGTCATCCAAATAGTAACTGGTCATGCTTTTTGCCATCAGAAAGTGAAAAATGAGTGAAGGAATTTTGAATATGTTGTTTAGGTAGAGAAGCCAACTTGAACCATAGGCTTCATGGGTTAATGGAATATATTCTTACAGTGTTTGCTTCAAGCTGTTAAGAGACCAAGCAGGACTGGGCAGTGGAGCTGAAAACAACTGTAGCCATTGAGAGGCCTCAGTAGGTTTCTGCTGCCATCTAGTATATCTGAAACATGCTGACAAAATGTGTTGCTTCTTTGAAGCAGGTCCCTACAGCATGTCAAGCTATTACGGCTTTTATTCTGCTCCATCAGCTGCCACGAGTATGTAATGGATGTAAAGATCCTAACTTGGGTGATAATTAATGTAGGTGTTTAAGGCTGTATGAAAAACTTCTTTATTTTCTGTTTGCTTCTTTTAAAATCCCAGGAAGTTACACTCAAAAAGCTATGTTAGAAGAATGTTACCAGAATTTAATAGCATTAAAGTATAGATTCAGGGCAGATCAGCTATGACGTTTTGGACCTTGTTGTATGTTATGTTTTATTCCATCCTATTTAGAAATGGGGTCATCAAAAGACCCAGTCAGCTGCTGTCTAGTGACCAAACAGTTTTAACATCCATTTCCCAGGTGTGAGAAATTTTGCTTTTGAATATGCACAGAACTACTGCAACCTTCTATAGGCTAAGGTTGAGCAGCAGTTAGTTGAATCCCAGTTAATATCTCAAAATTAATTGTTTCTTCTACATCTGATGAGGGTCTCAACCAAGTAGGCATTTGTAGAGCATGCCTTGTCTGTGGCAGCAGCTTGAGTCTCCTCAGAAAATTCACCCATGGCAGACAGCAGAACAAGACCAAGTGGGGTGACAGCAGTGCCTCCTTTTATACATCAGCTTTGTGCACAGACCAGCTGCTCAGGTTGAGAGGGAGAAGGATTGATTTTTCTGCCTTTGGAAATGTAAAGTCCAGTTCTTTCTGCTATGAAAAAAAGCCTTAGCTGCCAGACTGCGAGCTAGGGAAGGCAGAAAGTCTTTCCATTTTCCTTCTTCAGTACATCCCACTGTCTAGTAAGCAAGTCAAGATTCAGAGAACTAGAGGAAGAGTGTAACAGCAAGAAGATAACTTGGTAATTCTGTACTGGGGAAGTTACCTGAGAATGAATATTGATGTTTTTCGTTTTCTAAAGAAAGTCTGCCAATCACTATTCATTGCACAAGTGGTCTTATGCCACCACAACAGGCATACATACCAGCCTGTCTATTTGTCTGTTCATCCCCTCTCTTCCTGACTTTGCTTCCCTATGAAGTTGGGGTCTGTTGGCCAGTTGTGGCCTAATTTGACACCAGGTCTTTGGCTGCGAAAAAAGATGGTCCCTTGAATTTTATTACAAGTAGGTGGCCAGACGAAGGGAAAATTTTATTGTCCTCAGAAAAAAAGTTTCAGCACAAACTAACCTATTCTTCGGCATGAAAGAATGGGCACAGGAGGGAGGCATTGTGGATGTCCTAGCCGTGGAAAATGTTTCAGTTAGAATACTCCTCTCGCTGGACAGCAATGAGTTTGTATGAGACAGGATTTCATGGGAAACCAGACTTCATTAGTGCTGCGGTTTAAGGACATGCTTGGTATCAGCCAGAGTCTTTCTCAAAGCTGTTCATTGCTGAAACGAGCTCATTTTTTGCATCTCTTAGTCAAAAAAATGTTTAAACAACTTATTTTATGTGTAACACTGTAGTCTGTACAGAACTCAGCATAATGTAGGAAGAGTCTTTTTTACACAAAAATAATTTTCCTTCCCTTTGTTGTTGTTTACCAGACTGAAGTGAAAAGAAAGCAAACCTCTTTCATTAATGGAATGTAGTTTCTGGTGTCTTTCAACTTGCAAAGGAAGTGTTTCACAGTGACAAGTTTCTCCTTAGCTGAAAATTGTGCTTTGGAGTGTTTGTATCTGAAGTCCTTTGTTTTTCTGCTTTGTAATGTTTTAAAGCTATCTCCATTCATCGTTTATTTCTGTTGTTTATCTCTAGACTTTCACAATGGATGTCATACTGGGGCTGTAATTGATAGATGATGCCTTGCTGGCAGATCTGCTTTTATTTGTTAGTGTCTTACTTGTATACCACTCAGTAACAGATCTGTTATGAGAAGATAAAATGCTTCTAAACAACATATATAAACTTTCTTACTCTGTTACTAGAATGAGAGATAATTGGTTGGACAAGGGAAAATATTCTGTGACAATAACAAGTAGGAAAGTTAGGTGTGTATATAAAAAATAATTTGGGTTTTCTTTATGCAGTTTTTTTCCATGAAAGTTTAATGTGTAAAGCTGAGGTATTGGTATACATTAACAATCATGATTCCCTAAAAAAGACAAAATAAAATAATGGAACTTCCTTGAAATTAATACACTTGTGTCAGCGGGTAATTTAACCTGGCTAGATTTAAACTGTAGCTACTGGCCTACGTACTTAGAGCTGTCACTCCTTTTTTTTTTGTTTTGTGTATGAACACATTTTAATTAGCAAGGCTTCATTCAACTTATTGAAACAAATTTTGCCTTTGTTCTTCCCTGCTCCTCCCAAAACCCCACTACTTCATTACAGAGCTTCCACTGTTTAAAGGTAAAGTAAAAACCCAGCACGTAATCCCTGGGATCATGCTTTCCTTGACAGCATTCAATTTAAAAGCATATTTTACCAGGAAGTCTATAAAAACAAAAACGAAGAATGGAATAAAAGTCATCTCGCTTGACTCTTTTAAAAAGTCTTTGTAAATAAGCTATCTTCTTTCTGCCTCTTAAAGTTACTTTAAATCCTTTTTTCCAAAGGTGAAACTTAATTTTTCTTACATAGCATGGACTATGGACTACATGGACTGTTTTTTGTCTTTAAAATATACAGCAAGGGAGAGATTTAATGGCAGCATTTCTATGTTCTCCTCTTTCCACTTTGCTAACAGCATTGTTTTGACTGGTTTTCTAAACTTTAAAATGTGCTTGGGAAAGTTATAGTACTTGTAGATTATAAGATTCTAAAAGGTGACAGAGGAACACACTGGAAAATCAGTTTTCTTTGCATAGGAAGAAAACGAGTGTACGAATCAAAACTGGATTTAGGTAATCATTGTGTTATTTTCCGTATCTCTTAAAGTATTCATCGTTCGCTTTTAAAAACAACATGAATGTCTCTGTTACAGGATTTATTTTAAAGGTGAAAAAAATACTCTATTTTGGATGAGAGAGATGTCAGGGGAGTTTCCAGATGTGAAAAACTCATACAGAACGTGATCTTGCTAACAGCAGTAGTTGTACAATTCAGCCAAGTGTAAAGGTTAAATAAAATGTCAAAGATTTCATGTTGAAATCTCACACACCTTACAATACATTGTTGGTATATTCTTTAGGTTTCTATACTTTAGTTTCAACAGTAATAGGAATAATTGCATTTGACAAATACTGAAAAAAATGAAGCATCACCATTTGTGGTAGTGTCTGAGGTAGGACTTCTGCGCATTTAGTGGAATTTTTCTGCATGTAGGTGCTACTTCATAATACAGCATTACAGAGGTATTTAGAAAGAAAAATCTGCTTATTTTGTGTAACTTTATACATCTTGAGTAATCCTATACCTCTCCATCCCATCTTTATTCCTGCGCTTACTACCATACTCTTGTCTTCTCCTTTTCTTTTTCCATAAAGTGTCCCTAGTTCTTAGATGTACAGTTTTTTTCTTGTGTCATAAGGACACCAACTGAGTCCTCATACCTTTTTAAAGTTCAACTCTTAGTCCTGTGACAACTGCTGAATGATTGGGAAAAAAGCCCAAAGTGAAACAGTTAGCTTTGGGTTTGATTCTCTTTTTCAATTAGTCAATAAACTCGTGAGTTCTGTTACTTCTGTTCCCTTATCCCAGTCTTGTGTCAGATTTTTAATATTGTAGTTCCAAAGTTCCCAAATTAAATAGTGATAGAAGACAGTTTTAAATAAGCTCCTGAATCAACATCTTCAGCGTTTCAATATTATTCTTAGAAATTTATTTACTGTGAAACAACCAAGAAGATGCAATATCTTCTTCTTCTTCCCTTACAATTAAGAAAAATCTTTTTTTTTTTTAACTGAGGTCGAACATAAGCATTTACAATCCTGTTATGACTTGATATAGTAAAACTCCTAAATTAGTTACTTTAAGAACATTTTACTTTTTCTTCAATTATCTGAAGTCTAGATAGCTTTATTTGCATTTTAATATTTTGTAATGTTTATTTTATACATCATGTTAAATAAATGGCCAGAAGTAAAAAATTGCTAATAGTGTAGAAAACAGATGTTTGAACATCCACTCTTTTCTCAAAGTAATTAAACTCAATATATAGAATGTTACTAGAGGGAGGTAAATTAGTTCTGCTTCTGTAAGTTAGGGAGAATTATGTTTTCCTCTTCTTAAATAAAAATAAGCTGATTTTCATCAAATGACTCATTTTCTCCCTAGCTTTATGATCAGTTGTAATGGTGATGATGTTGAGGCAAAACTTCAAAATGTCATGCAATACTAGCACTGCAAAAGCTCCACACATAAAACTAATGTTTTACAAATTTTATTTACAGTCTTTCTGTATAAACAGAATACTTACAAGTAGCAGCAATGTAGAGTGGAATAGAAGATGATAGGAGAACTCCATGTCATCAACTATCCCCTGTATCTACATGAAGCGTATGGTACTTACCTTTGCAGGGTGATCCACAGAACAATCTGTGCTTTTCCCTTTGCATGGCAGCCGTAGAACGCTTTCCAAAACCACGTGAAAAACACAACTAGTACTTCCTACAGAAAAAGGAGGTATCCGAGGCTATCATCAGTGTCCCAAGTGACTGCGATTGTGTAGAAAGTTATTTGAAATGTCAAGTTCAGTGTAAGAAATTGACCACTTCTGACATTCTAGTTCTGCTAGCAGAGATTACAGAGCATTTCCTTGTAACCTAAATTTGGGGATATCTTGTTTACAGATCAGAATTAACAATCAGACGTTTGAGAAATTTCAGTATCGTAAGGAGCAGCACTGCATCCCCAGCATACTGTGTCTAGTCGACGTTAGTCCTGTGATGCTGTGCAGGAAGAAGGAAATAAAACAAGGATGAAAGAAAGCCCCAGAAGCCCAGGTGAACATTAGAGGAAGTGTAACGGGAGAGAAAGGGAATTTTCTTGGTCTTGGAAAGCAAAGCACAGAAGGTCTGAGATTAGTATAATACACCTATGGAGGAATCAAACCTTAGCAAGAAACAATGATTGAATGTTCTTTACACCTTTGGCATGTCTTGGGGGTATAAAAACATTGTTCTTTATATCAGGATTGAATTTTTGAGTACTGTTTTTATTAAAATTCAGTCTTACAACCTGAGCAATGTTATCAGTTGTTTTCCTCATTCTCATAGGTACGTAAAGTACAATTGCTTTCATCGGTTTGAAAATTGTTTTGTGAGATTGATGGATTACTCATTTTTGAATGACAGCCAGAAAAATGAAAAAAATGTAACAAACAGTTTGATTTCTTCCATTCTTCTTAAATCATGTAGATTTAAGCCCGTTCAGGTACTGTTTCAGTGAGTGTGGTTGTACTGTTACATTGGTATCTTTTCAAGAACATTTCTGTGCCATTCGTAACTACGAAGTGAAGCTTTGAAAAGAAAGGAAACCCAAACTTTGCTTTTGCAATTATATTTTCTCGCCTTATATAGAATAGTATGACACTGAATAGAAACTACAGTTTAAGCAGACTGTAACAATATTAATGGAATTCACAGTAGGTTTCAGAGCATAGGTGCAAAGTAGGATATGTTCACTTGGGGTACTCAAGTGAAAAGGACGTGGAGAGAATAAAGTAAATGGAGACAGGAATGATCTAAAATGCTGCTAGGTAAAGAACCTTTATTTTTCCAAAGCCAGTTAAAATTTTAAGTTGTCTTTATACACACTTGCAACTATCCGGGTACGTGAGTTTTGTATTCACTTATAAGAATCCATCAGAGCTCATGAATGCCTTTGATGAAATTATTTTCCCCTTGCTCAAAGTTTGGAATTAATTTTGAAAGTTGTGCAAAGCCTAATGTACTTTGTACAAGGCAACCCTTTTTTACTTTGTGAAAGACCATCCTTTTCATCCCCAAACATGTCCTGAAACTAGCACCTGATGTCTGTCTGAATTTCAGTCTATCATGATGAAAACTTTTAATTGCACACTTTCGTGTAAAGTTCTTATATTATTTTCTTTCAACTTCTCATTTTTAAGCTTATGCAAAAACAAAAGAAAAACTAAGCAATAATAACTGATGTTTCTGGGGAAAGGTGGGGTGTGAGGAAAATAAAGATTTGCTAGATACAGAAAATACAGTTGCGTAAAATTTTCTTTTGAAAATTGGCTTACTGGCTGTTTTTGGAAATGAAAAAAATTGCATTTTGGAAATCAGTATTAGACAAATTAAACTCAGTATCTACTGACTTATCTTACCTCTTCTGGTGGACTAGGAGCTAAAACAAAAGTCCTGAACTTCAAAGTTCTAGGTTCAGCTTCTTCCATAGTCAGCATCTTTGAACTTCAAGGTTCTCTGCCTTCTTATCTAATTACCTTTTCATGTTCTTCTATTGAGGAGACTGACTGCTACTTCAGTTCATTGCCAAATATTAAATATTGTCTCAATAGTGTCCTTTCTTCCTGTAGCTTCACTTACGCTCTACTTGGCAAACTAATACAGCTTTTTCTCTACTCTTCCTATCTCTGTGGTAACAGAAGCGGTACGGGGAAAGAACTCCTTAGGGAGTGTTGGGAAAGGCAGAGAAAATAAGCAGGTGAAAGTAAGAGTCTAGTACAGAAAACTATTAAAGTATCAGTGATAAATGAAGATGACAATGCATGAGCCAGTCAGTCTGGGTTGGGAATTTATTTTCTAATTTCTTGAGGTGTTGAGGGAAAAATCAAATTTTATCTTTTAGTGGCAGAATAAAGCAGAAATGTGTCATTACCAACTATCAGTATGTGTGTATGAAAAACATACCAGGACAGTGGAAGATGACAAAATAAAAGGAGTGAAGAAGATTATTTATACCATATAAGCAATTTTGGAAGTCTTAATTGCTGTGCATCACTCCCGTCTCTCTGCATTAACAGCCCAGGAGAAATAAACTCCTTATTTTAGTTTTTGGTTTGTCCCTAAATAAGATGAGTAAAAAGGATGATGAAAATACTCCTTGTAGTGTTAAGGAGCTTGTTAATCTGCATAGTGGTGGACAAAATTTAATATAAGATGATGAAGATGAGACATTGGATGCTAATGTATGTAGCTGATCTTACTATGTATCACTTGGTAGTTTTCAGTAGTTCTTTAGAAGTGATGACCAAGTTGCAGAAGCTGAGATAAAAAGTATGTGTAGAAGAGCTACATGATTCTCACAAGTGAGTAAAGCAACATTCATACACAGGAGTCAAACAGCTCATAAGCTGCTCTTTAAGTGGTTTTAAGTGACTCAGCTTCTGTGGCATAGCCCCCTCCTCCTCACCCCCGCCCTTTAGTTTTTTAAGTCTGCAGTTTGGCAGAACCTAGTTATGATACTGCCACAGTCTGTATGTGTATTTGGGATGGAGTCTGCAAGAAACCTTAGATATCTACAAAAGCATTGCACAAAGAAGCAGAGACAGAAGGTGCAAGAGAGAAACACATGCTGGTCAGGAGGTTACTGACAGAGAAACAAGACAAGTTGGAGGTACAAACCTGAGGACTTAAGAAGTTTTTAATAAATGAGGAGAAAGAAATAAGGTGCTATAACTTCCCTATTGAATCTCTTAAAGAAATGGTTTATTAAGAGGAAAATAGTCGGTATACTGACTGATACATACTGATACATATCCATGTATCTAGTTTTTTGTTCTGTTTGGGGTTTTTTGACGGATACTCCCACAGCATTTTTGAAATTTAAGTGATGGTTATGTCCTTCCAAAACTTAGTTGCAAGTCTTTATGTCATTATTTGGCCAAAATTTCCATTGACATCAGTGTTTGCTACAGTAAAGACTACAAAAACTGTGATCATCCTTTAGGATTTGTTTCAGCAGTAATGAATCCAGAGGGAATCTGGAGGAAAAAAGAATACCTCAAATTTTGAGGAGGTTAAATGAGCAGTAGGTTTCTGTCTTTTAAATTCTAGACCTTTTGTGTAAGTCATTGCACAAGTGACCCTTACTGTGCATAGCACACAGAGAAGAGTTGCAGTTTAGTCATTGGCATGTGTTAGTAAGGACTCGTGTAAGCAGTGAATGCTGAGCGAAATTAATGCATTGCATTACTTATGTCATGTTCAAGTCTGGCTTATAAAAGAATGTTGTAAGATTTTTAGCTGTGCAAGAATAGTTTTCTTACAGTATTTCAGTTTACCTCTTGCACTTCTCTCGGTTAGTGAATGGAAAGCAATTTACAGCAAGCAACAGGCTTTGGAAAGATGAAAAGAAGATGAAATGTCTTCTACTGTGTATTGTTATTATGATTCTCCTCTTCAGTATGTTTCGATCTCAATATAGATGTGACTGGGGGCGAAGGATTGGGAGTGGGGCTCTGGAGTACCAGCTGGAGCGTATAAACAGGGGCTAGTATAGACGCAACAATATTTGGTAAGTTCCTAAAAATTATGTCGACAGCTGTTGAGCTCATCCATACTCAGTGTGTTTTTTGAAGAGAAGCCAAGGAATTTTTAATCAAAGAAGATTACTGAGCAGATTACTATGTGCTGAATATTTAAAAATAGACTTACTATTATTAGTAAAAACTCTTTGTTTAAGCCTGAAGTGTTACATTTTTCACTGAAAATGCAAAAGCTGTTTTGATTTAAAACAGTAGTAAATTATTATGAATGAAATGGAAAGAGATAATGAGATGGAAAGAAGATAATATTCGTTCTGTTTAATCGGAATGTTCTATAGGAATTTCAGTGTGAGTAATGTAAGTGCATTTTAACTTTAAACTTTAATGGATCTCAGACTGTGGCATTTTTGGGGGAGAGAGGATTTTCAGTGACCTGTTAGATTGGAAAATGTCTGATTTAAAGAAAATACAGAATGTTTTTGCGTGAAGTTATTTTGGTAATCTGCTCTCATAGGACCAATTGCTAGTCTTTTCCCACCCTAACGAAACTAGGTCACTAGTTTTTGGCATTCATCCAAGTTGTGAGATTTATTTGGTGTTCAGGCACACTGTCTAGAAATAGTGATGCAATGTCAGCAAGGCCACTTTTCATTTCATGAACATAATTTCCAGTGCCCTGGAATTAATTTATTCACTGACCTGTTAATAACTGCAATCTGTCACTGGCTTACAGAGGCAGAGGAAGTGTCTGGAAATAGTCATGGTCACCCTACCAGGTGATTAGTTACAGGATTTCTGTTCAATGTAACATTTTTTGGTTTTGATCATGTCATAACAGTCATCTGACTGTTAATGAAACCAAACCAGCAACTTAATCAAAAGGAAAATACTTGTAATTAGTAAATATTGGAAAGAGATAACTGATTTGAAGTGGTTGTTTTACACCACATTACACTGTAATGCATCTGAGAAAGATTCTGGTTACCTTTGAAAAAGTATAGGAATTTAGCATGTATAGAAGATATATAATTGTTTGAAAAAGCACATTGTGGTATTACTGTGTTATACTTGTTAAACAAAAGGAAAACTAGTAAGTCGAGTTTAGTGGTGTTCCAGGTTTATTCTCACCACCCCCACACTCACCCCCAGTGTTTTTGTTAAGATCAGGATTGTCTTGCCACAGGCACAGCAGGCAGTCGCTTAGGGCAGTAGATTGCTCTGGATAGCAAAATAACTGTTAGCGCTTTTCTACTTTGCATGTGCCAGAGCCCTGGCGAGTCAAGCTTGCTGCTGCCACTGAGGGAGAAGGGATCAAGGGTCAGAGAACAGTTCTTTTTGCACAGTGTCACAGCTGGCTGTTCCTAGCAATGGTGCTGCTGTTTTCGGTGTTTCTGTTTCTGCTGTAGAGAAGCAGCAAACTAGCTCTAACCTGTTCTGCATCCTAGCTCTAAGTGCCTTTTACCTTTCTTGAGATCTGAATGTTTCTTCTTTCCCTTATTTACCATTCTCCGTGCTACAAGATGCACAGCATCCTGGCCCTTAACCCACTGTCTAGAAAAATTAAGTTTTGCCCATAGCAGTAAGATGGCTCTGAGTAAAGTATCAGGCAGCATCACTGCATGTAGTAAACCCTACTCTTGGGTTTGTATGGGAAGATGCTTTTCTACTTGCATAAAACTGATCTTTGGGCACAAATTAAAGCTTAATAATGAGAAAGGGTTTTTTTCGGTTTTGTTGTTTTGGGTTGTTTGGGCTCTATTATAGTTCAGGAGTTAGGATACTTCATGTGATACTAGAGATACTAAAATTTCTGGTGGAACTTTCAGCAGATCTCAGTGCTGATCTACTATTGCTATCATTGCAATCATGGACAGAACTGCAACTTTTTTTGGTCTCAGGTGATCAGTAGTGTTTTTCTTGAAGCTGTAATTTCAGAAGACAACTTGTGGTCTGGACTTCCATGGCTTAGAAATGGTAGTTGAAAACATGTCCCTTCTTCAGAATGGTTTGGAAAGTCAGTTTTAATGAATGGCTACATTTATTTCGAATCTGATTTTTTGGGAGTTTTGCTTAAATGTTTTCCAGTATTTGAAAAACACTAGAAATCTTTTTAGTGGTAGCTTGGAGTGAATATTTTTGAAAATTCCAGCTTTATACAGTGTATCTGAACTCTTTAGAGGGGCCAAACACTACTTGGGGGTGAAGTTGTGATGTCCATAGAAGTATCACCCTACACCTCTTTAGTGCTAGAAGAGAATTTATGAAATTCAATTCTAAGGCTGGTTGGTTTTTTGGTTTAAAATATAATAGGAAAATGCATTTTTTGGATTAAAAAAAAGACAGGATAGAAAATAGCAGCTTTCTCATTGACTCTTGCAAAAACCAGTATTTTGTAATGGAAACTTGTATTAAGGACAGTAGCTACTGCATACTCCCCTGTTTAGTGATATTTATCTTATCAGACTGCTAGCTATATGATTTCCCTGTATGGAACAAGAAAAGGTCTGGCTGCTTTGTATATTATCCAGTCTTTCCGCGTACGGCATGCTAGCAGAATTTGATGACTTGGCCCATTACATCTTTTGATGTCTCCTTTGTTTTCAAATTCTTTCAAGTGACACAGTAATTACTGTTAAGCTGTTCTCTGTTCACTACATCTGCTGACTGTCCCCCAAAGTCTTTCTAATAAAAAAAGAGAATAAAAACAAAGTGAATTCCTGGTGAGTCATTTTCTAATATGTGATAAAACAGAAAACCAAAACGGGGGATGAACAATGTGGAACAACATTAGGATCTACTAAATTACATAGAAGTAGAACATGTGTACTTCTTTTTTCATGCTAGGCAAACCAAATCAAAATGATTTCGATATGTGTTTCACTGTTTCAGACACACAACTGTTTTTTCTTTAAAACAAAGCTATTGAAGTCTTTTTAGTTGTATTCATTTCTAAATTACCTATAAGGAAATCCCATGAATATTTTATAGTGCTCTTATGC
Organism: Pluvialis apricaria; assembly: GCA_017639485.1. Taxonomy (NCBI): domain Eukaryota; kingdom Metazoa; phylum Chordata; class Aves; order Charadriiformes; family Charadriidae; genus Pluvialis; species Pluvialis apricaria. Next base: position 50,241,920 of record CM030044.1, on the reverse strand, counting down.
TATTCTATTATTAGTATATAGTGTGATCATGATTCGGATAGTTTTTTTGGTTTGGTTTTTTTTGGGCCCATTCTTATGTTTCAGCATGAAATAAAGAAATGTCTTAATGTTTGGTGGCTTTCTAAACTCATAGTTGTTTTGGGACATTGAAAATGACATGTTTGAAAAATCCCTGAACCTGAATCCCTAGTTCACCTATATTGTAGAAAGTGTAAAATAGAGCACTTCATTAACCTAAACATTCATGTCATAGAATCAGAGGCTGGTTTGTGTTGCAAGGGACCTTAAAGATCCACCCCCCCTGCCGTGGGCAGGGACACCTTCTAGTAGACCAGGTTGCTCAAAGCCCCATCCAACCTGGTCTTGAACATCTCCAGGGATGGGGCATCTACAGCTTCCCTGGGCAACCTGTTCCAGTGTCTCACCACCCTCAGAGTAAAGAATTTCTTCCTCATATCTAATCTAAATCTACCTTGTTCCAGTTTAAAACCATTATCCCTCATCCTATCACTATACTCCCTGATAAAAAAGAGTCCCTCCCCATCTTTCCTGTAGGCCCCCTTAAGGTACTGGAAGGCTGCTATCAGGTCTCCCCGGAGCCTTCTCTTCTCCAGGCTGAACAACCCCAAATCTCTCAGCCTGTCCTCACAGGAGAGTTGCTCGAGCCCTCTGATCATCTTTGTGGCCCTCCTCTGGGCTTGCTCAAACAGGACCACGTCCTTCTTATGTTGGGGCCCCAGAGCTGGACGCAGTACTACAGGTGAGGCCTCAGGAGTATGGAGTAGAGGGGGAGAATCACCTCCCTTGACCTGCTGACCACGCTTCTTCTTATGCAGCCCAGGATATGGTTGGCTTTCTCGGCTGGAAGGGCGCACATTGCTGGCTCATGTTGAGCTTCTCATCAACCAACACCCCCAGGTCTTTCTCCTCAGGGCTGCTCTCAGTCCGTTCTCTGCACAGCCTGTATTTGTGCTTGGGATTGCCCTGGCTCACATGCAGGACCTTGCACTTGGCCTTGTTGAATTTCATGAAGTTTATATGGGCCTGCCTCTAAAGCCTGTTGAGGTCCGTCTGGTTGGTATCCCTTGCCTCCAGCATGTTGACTGTACCAGAGAGCTTGGTGTCGTAAGCAAACTTGCAGAGGGTTGCTCCTCTGTCACTTGGAGAAGGAAGTTATCATCAATGCGTTCCAGATACTTCCTGTTTTGCTTATGCCCTGCTGTGTTGTTCTTCCAAGAGATACCTGGGTGTTTGAAGTCCCCCGTGAGGACCAGGGCTTGTGAACTGAGTCTGCTCCTATCTGTCTATAGAGGGCCTCATCCACTCGGTCTTTCTGGTCAGGTGGCTTCTAGCAGACCCCCACTGTAATGTCAACTGCCCCTGTCCTCCCTTTGATCCTGACCTGTAAGCTCTTGGTAGGCTCCTCATCTGTCCCCAGGCAGAGCTCCGTGCACTCCAGCTGGTCATGGACATAGAGGGCGACACCCGCTCCTTGTCTCACCTGCCTGTCCTTCCTAAAAGGCCTGTAATGTGAATGTTGTTTTTGAAACTTTCAGTATTCCAGAGGTTACTGGTTTTTGTCATTACTGTGGCAGTTTTTTTCATTTTTCTGAGCTTAACATCTGCTTTATTGACTGTTTCAAATGAATTCCTATGACAGTTTTGCAGAAGATTTGCACTTAACAAGAACATAAGCTAAGTGCAGATTTCCTCTTCTGTCATTAAGGCACTTTTTCCCCCTGTTTTTACTGGGGACAGTTCTTTGGAAAAATACCTCTCCTGTCTCTCTGTTTTCTTGTAGGGTGACAGCAGGTGATACTTCTCCTGGTAGAGCTGGAATAAAAGTAGGTCTTGTAGAAAGTAGGTGAATGATAACCAATTAAAAATCTTGAAAATGTTCATAGCTTTTAATTTTTTATATGCTGAATTTTCACTGTACACTGTAGAAATTTATTTTTAAAAGTCTCACCTCTAAAATCATCAAGCTATTCTCAGGTACTTTAATCTCAAATACAGCTAAAATTTGTGTGAATCCACATGTCTGCTAAATGGAAGGAAAAATTAAAACTGTCAAGTCGCTTCTTCTAGCATGTATGAATGCATGAGTTGCGAGGTGGTTATTAGCTGAGTCAGACCAAAAATTTTCGTGGTAAATTCATGTTACAGTACAGACTTCCCCACCATTTGTCTTGTAGTAGAAGCCTGCGTAGCAATAAATGTGGGAAAATTGTTGTCCTCTTTGGAAAGATCAGTGAAGGGTAGCTGCTTTAATTAGAAAGATGATATTTTCTGTGCATTTTCTACTGCCCTCTTTCTGAAAGAGTCTTACAGTGCTACCACACCTGGATTCAAACAAAATTAAGGCAAGCTTAAATTCCAGCTTCTTTGTGTTTACCCTGTGAACTGGTAGGACAATTCTAAATTCAGACATCCAGGCACTAGGTATATATCTGAGTCGTCAAAACAGAGGCACACAGTAGCGCAAGGACACAGGTGTTTCTGAGTTGTCATGTCTTGAAGCCAGAGCCAACCTTTCTCTTCAGACAGTTCCTACAAGACTGTTCTTGGAGGCAGAAGACAGCATGTGGGATTCTGTTCCCGAAACATGGTGTCCTCTGCCCTGAAGTGCATGGCCTGGGCTCTGGTTACTTCTGTGTTCTCGCTGTCAGTGCAGGAGTTGTAGATACACTGTGATGTCCCGAATGCTTTTTGATACTTAGGTGTAGTAAGTTGAATCCCATGAATAATGTCAGTGTTACGAGGCTTCAAGGACAGAAAGTTTTAAGGGCAATTTTTGTGGTAAAGTACAGAATGTAAGAGCATAGTACAAGTAGCTGTTTTTACATTCTTTCAGATGCATCTGTCTGCTTTTTTGTTTGGTTGGGTTTTTTGTTTTGAACCAGAACTTTTTTATTTTTTACTTAGAAGGGACAGGCAATTTACAACTGTATGAATGTAGTTTGTGCCGGTAACAAACTCATGCAGATATAACAGCTGTGAACAAATATAGCAAATGATTATGTACCCCTTTGTGTAAGCAATACCAAAACTTCACAGACAGTCCTAACAATATGAAACGCTGTAATGAAATGTGTGGAGGTACAACATAGCTTTGTACATAGCCATCATAAATATGGAAAAGAAAATCTGAGAGAAAAAAGCGTGCCTCAGAAATAAAATTCGGTAAGGGTAAAAGTTGTATGGGCTTAGCCAGTAGTTTCCATTGAATTTTGATACAGAAAAGCTCACATAAAAGATTAGAGCAACTCTTTTATAAGTCGTAAGTCATCAGAATAAATGTTCACATTTTTATTCTTATTTTTTTTAGTGTAAACTTTACTTTCCATTTCAGTCTTAATTTTACACAAAATTGAAAAAAAAAGTCAAAAGAAAAAAGTTGATATAGAATTGACTGCTGTCAGTATGGAAGAGATGTGGTAGTTTGAAGACCAAATGCTCTTTGCTATAATAATTCAGCCTGAAAAGTAGCTGGTAACTATTGATCTTTATTGAAATTCCTGAAGTTTGACACTAGATTCATGTACTAATTGCCATGAGATTGACAATGAGCAAGGCAATATATAGCTTGTGCATTAAATTTCTTTCAACTGAGGAGATTAATGGACAGTTTTAACCCAGATATATTGGTCTGTCAGTTCCTATGGGACTGGAGCCATAGTAATGAAAGATTTCTCACTGCTTCTCCAAGATTTACTATTAGAGGCAGAAGTAGAGTGACTGAATTTTAATATTTCAGTTGTTCATAAAGATGTTATGCCTAGCCGGCTTTATAACTACTACAAGTGATCAAATGTCTTCATGCTGAACACTTAGAAGTGCCAGCTACCTTTCTAGATATCATCTGTTCAACAGAATAGGAGGTTACCCAGAGCATAGTGCTGTGACCGTAAAAAACTTTACTTTCTTCAACCTTGAAGTGAGAAATAGAGAGGAAGAAAGTAACACTGGGAGTACAAAAATAATACTACATGCAGCGTAGGAAGCAACTCTTGTTCTTGCTAATTGTTCGTATGGAAAAGAATAAGTCCCTGTGAATTAAGAAGCACTTACCGTAGACTTGGAAGTGTCAAAGGTCCAAATAGTGGAAATGGCTGATACGTTGTCTGTTCTGAGCTCATCACACTTTTCCATTTCAAAATGAGTTAAAACCCAAGTAAATTCTTTCCACATTCTGTAAAAGATGTGTCTTAAATTAGATTATGGAGTGTAACATACTGTAACTACAGATTTTCTGATTCTCTGGAATTCCCTGTAATATATATGCAATGTCTCTAGGCAAGACAGTTTTCTTTTGTTCCTAGTGAGATGGCTCAGCTCTTTACTTTGGCCTTTAATGTAAGTTTATCTTTACAATACCTTTCTTATTAGAAACCTGAATTTAGTTTGGTATGCTTCGATGTCTTCAAAGACAACATTTTATATGCTTTTCTACTCCTAGAGAAGAGATGATTATCGATAATGGAACCAATGATAGTCACAAAAATCATCTATTGTTTCCTTTTAAAAAACCCATCCCAACACCCCCCTCTCGCTCTGCAAAACAACCCCCAGAATACCTTCCCCAGGAAAAATCTATTTGTTTAAAAACAAGAAGAAAGAAAAATTAGTGAAAGCTATGTTTTGCAGTTGAAGAGACATTTCTCTTTCTGATGGGCAGAATAAAGTAGTTCTTACACTTTTATTTGTTCCAGGTGTGTTAGGTGACATACATTTTAGGAGGTTTGTGTAGATGTTCTTTCGCTCATCCTGTCGTCGAGGAGCCAGGTACTGCATAAGAAAAATAAATCCTTGATCTGGACATGGTCCTGGACAACCTTTCCTAAGTGATCCCTCTTGAGCAGCATTGTTGGACAAGATGATCTCCAGAGGTCCCTTCCAAGTTCAATCATTTAGTGATTCTGTGGTTTTGGCAGTTGGATGAAGTATCAAAAGACAGTGAAAGTCATGTTCTCTCTTTTTTTTTTTTACTTCTCAGAATCGGGGTAAAGCGAGCTTACATGTTGTAAGCACAAGTATTAGCACACACGAAAAAACATGTTAAATGTATATGTGAATCTAAATCTGGTTTGGTTTTTTTTTTCCTTCCGCCCTGCCCCCCTGCATGGAAAAAGGAAGTAGTAGTTTCAAAGCAGACCAACAAAATGACAGCTGGTGAAGTATGATGGGTCACTGGAAAAATCGTTGACTTTCCTGAAAACACTGTTTGTAGAACAAAATATTATTGTGGTTTCATGCTATTTTTCTAATTTGTTATCTTTTTCATTCTCTTATTTCCTGATGTTATAGGACTTCAGATTATCACCTCTGACAAAACTTCTACTTCACAAGTTTCGTTACATGTATGAGTCGTAGTTTAGTCTTTCAAAGAAAGGTGGTTCAGTCCTTTAAACAAGAATGTTTTATAATTTCTACCTTCTTTCTTCTTACTTTATGTGGTGTGGATAGTAAACTCACTTTCATATTCTTTTATTGATGGTAGTAGGCTTGGTTCAGAACTTTAGTTGTACTCCTGCTTAACCAAAGCCTAAAGTACGTAAGATAATTGTGCAGTTACTGGGTTGGTGCCAAAGGGAATTTGCTTTAGGCTGTCACATCAGGAAGCCAACTTGACTAACAGAAAGGAAAGTAGTGTTATTCTTACAAATAGTGTAGAATAATAGTGAAATTATAGTACTGCCATTGTTAAGGTTGAGATGAATTTGTCCGTTCAGTTGCAGGTTTTTTCCATGCTCTAAAACCAAAATGTGTTCTGACATTATCTTGAAAGTGGCTGTTTCGTATTGAAAATGGGATTATTATAAACAGTCATATTTAGGGAGCAAGGGATTCACAAGGTACAGTGATTATTGGCCCAGAGGGTGGCAGGACAGACAAAATAAAAGGAATGGGGAGACGCCCTGATAGCATATCCAGTTCTGATCTGGGGCTGTGTGAGAATGTACATATAAGGATCAATTTGTTCCATTAGTGAATTTCAAAGTGTATCACCAAACTTTAGAGAGACTTCGGTAATGCTAAGAAGCATTCTGAGATTGGTGGCGTATTTCTAGAGTCATAGCTTTTGTATGTGGCTGAGGAAGTGTTTATCTGAGCTGAGCTCTAGCATGTCTGACATCAGTGACTCAGTTGCATTGGGGTGTTTGTTCCAGGTTTTGCTGGGTTATGTTGGGTTGTTTATTCTAGGCTTTTTCCTAAATAAGACCATACATGGCATAGGTATCTTGCTTTCAGCAGTCTTATGCATATGGCTAGTGTCTGTACAGATGCAAAGAATATATGGGATGAACTTGACTTTAAAGTTATCTTTTGAAAATAATATGGCAATAATTACTTTGTTTGGAGATTCAGGAAAAATATTGGAGGCTTTTTCAGTTGTATTTGTTTATTATTGTAGAGGGTATAGTTTACCTGTTGCAGTTTTCATCATTCTTTGAAGCAGCCATTGACAGAGTTCTACATTGTCTGAACCATTATAACTGAAGTCTATCCAGAATGCCTAAGTAAACAGATATGAAAAAAGCCTAACACAAGTGTCAAATTTTCTGTGCTTAAAGGAATTGTGTTCTCTTATTTATATGCACATAGTGTAATTCTGTTAGGGACAGTGTTACTGTTAGGGATTTACATAAACACATCAATAGGCACTTAGCTTAAGGGAAGTGCATTTGTGAAATCATAGATCCATCATTTCTTTGTTTGGTTATGTGGGTTTTTCTCACAGAGAGAAATGAATGCTTATTATTATAATGAACATTTCTAGTATTCCTATGGCATCTTTATCAGATTACAGGTTTCTGAAAGGGTAAATGTAGATAATATTTTACAGGGAATCTTTAGTGCACAGCTCAATAGATTGGAAAATTTTACACTAATGATAACGAGGGAAGCCAAAGGACAATGCACCAAGGATAGAGAAATGGGGTGCCACTGAGGGCCTGCAGCCGTTTGCTCCGAGATGGGCTGGCTACACTGCAGCACACTTAAAGTCTTATGTAGACAGGCCAGGAGCCCCTGGGCTAACAGGAGCCAGTGGGGAGGCACCATTAATACACTCCAAAGGAATGCTGCCTGGAGAGCAGTGCAAAGGAATTGCAACTGCTCCAGCCCAGTCAGCCTAACGAGGATATGCTGAAATGCCTCTATGCAAATGCACATAGCATGGGGAACAAACAGGAGGAGCTAGAGACATGTGCACGCCTCCAAGGCTATGATCTCATTGGCATCACAGAAACATGGTGGGATGACTCCTATGACTGGAGTGTTGTCATGGAAGGTTACAGGCTCTTCAGGAAAGATAGTCAGGGGAAATGAGGAGACGGTGTTGCCGTATATGTCAACAACCAGCTGGAGTGCATGGAGCTCGGCCTAGGGATGGATAAAGAGCCGATTGAGAGCTTATGGGTGAGCATTAAAGGGAAATCAGGAGCCGGCGACATTATGGTGGGGGTCTGCTGCAGACCACCTGACCATGAAGACCGAGCGGATGAGGCCCTCTATAGACAGACAGGGGTGGCATCGTGTTCGCAGGCCCTGGTCTTCATGGACAACTTCAACCACCGCGACATCTGTTGGAAGGGTAACACAGCCAGGCGTAGGCAATCCAGGAGGCTCTTGGATTGTATTGGCGACAACTTCCTTCTCCAAGTGGTAGAGAAGCCAACAAGGAGAGGAGCCATGCTGGACCTTGTCCTTACTAACAAGGAGGGGCTTGTAGGCAGTGTCAAGCTCAAGGGTAGCCAGGGCTACAGTAACCATGAAATGGTGGAGTTTGAGATCCTCGAGGCAGCAAGGAGGGTGCGCAGCAAACTGACCAGCCTGGATTTTAGGAGAGCTGACTTTGGCCTCTTGAAGAATCTGCTTGGTATGGTGCCATGGGATGAAGCGCTGGAGGGAAGAAAGGCCCAAGAAAGGTGGTTAATATTCAAGGATCACGTCCTCCAAGCTCAGGAGCAATGCATCCCTACAAAGAAGAAGACAGTCAGAAAAGCCAGGAGGCCTGCATGGATGAACAAGGAGCTCCTGGACATGCTCAAAAGTAAAAAGGAGGTCTATAGGGGGTGGAAACAGGGGCGGGTAGCCTGGGAGGAATACAGAGAAATTATGTGAGCAGCCAGGGATCACGTTAGGCAAGCTAAAGCCCAGATTGAATTAAATCTGGCCAGGGACATTAAGACAAACAAAAAATCCTTCTGTAAGTATGTCAGCAAGAAAAGAAAGATTAGGGAAGACGTGTGCCCTCACTGGAAGGAAACAGAAGAACTGGTCACCCAGGATAGAGACAAAGCTGAGGTACTCAACAATGTTTTTGCCTCAATCTTCATGGGCAAAGACTGCAACCACACTACTCATAATGCAGAAGGCAAAGGCGAGGACTGGAAAAACGAAGAACAGCCCACTGTAGGTGAAGATCAAGTACAAGGCCATCTAAGGAACCTGAATGTGCGCAAGTCCATGGGACGTGATGAGATACATCCGCAAGTCCTGAGGGAACTAGCAGACAAAGTTGCTAAGCCACTATCGATCATATTTGAGATGTCATGGCAGTCTGGTGAGGTTCGTGCCGACTGGAAATGGGGAAACATAACCCCTATCTTCAAAAAGGGAAACAAGGAAGACCCGGGGAACTCCAGGCCAGTCATTCTCACCTCTATGCCCAGCAAGATCATAGAGCAGGTCCTTCTGGAAACTCTGCTAAGGCACATGGAAAATAAGGAGGAGATCAGAGACAGCCAACATGGCTTCACCAAGGGAAAGTCATGCCTGACAAATTTGGTGGCCTTCTACGGGGGGGTTGCAGTGGTAGTGGACAAGGGATGAGCAACTGATGTCGTCTGCCTGGACTCATGCAAAGTGTTTGACACTGTCCCACATGATATCCTGGTCTCTAAATTGGAGAGACATGGATTCAACAGATGGATCACTCAGTGGATGAAGAACTGGCTGGATGGTCACACGCAAAGAGTTACAGTCAATGGCTCAATGTCCAAGTGGAAACCAGTGAAGCATGGCATTCCTCCAAGGTTGGTACTGGGATCGATACTGTTTAAACCCTTGTCGGCGACATGGACAGTGGGATTGAGTGCACCCTCAGCAAGTTTGCTGACGACACCAAGCTCTCTGGTGTGGTCAACGTACTGGAGTACATAAATATGAATTATTTATGAATTATGAACGTACATAAATATGAATTATTCCAAATAATTAGAATGGAATTTCACACAACTAAGGACTCTGCAATTTACCTGGAACTGAGATTTTAATGAACTGGGTAACATAGGTTAAATTTGTGGAAGCTGATACCATGTTGTTGTGAATATTTTCATGAATCCAACCAAATTTAGACTGAGATAATTCAGTAAAGCAAATACATAATGTTATCGTGAATCTAAATAATTTGAATGGTTTGATACTTATCTATACTGTAACTTCAGCTGTTCCCTGCTTAGGGTCGTGCCCTAAGATGCATGGCTCTTTCTATAGCCTGTTGCTTACTGCACTTGCTCTTTTGAATTCCTTTGAGTAGAGAAGATGAAGAGTAGTTCAGTGAATACATAGTGAAAGCCTAGGAGAGAGAATTACTTGAACTGCATAAGGGTGTTCTGTGCAGAAAAGAAAATGCACTATATTGTGGTTTGGTTGGAGATAGTATTCACTTTGTAGGATAGATAACTGGAGTATGTTGCAAAACCTTAGGTATTTTTCTTTGATAAGTAAAAGTTTAAATTTATAATGCCTCTGGATAAAATGACGTCTTGCTACTCCTGTGGACTTGGTATTCTGCAACAGCTCATCTAATATTCTAAATGTGAAAAAAAGGATGGGGTTGAAGGGATTGGTGCTATACCCAAAACAATTTAATTGTAAATGTAGGAATTAACACTTTAATATAACTTTTATTTTCAGCTTGTGCAGAGTGTTGTATACATGTGCATGCATGTACTCATGTTTTTAGGTGAATGGTAACTCATTAGGTGCTGTAATAGCAATTTTGGTTTTCTGTTTTATTTTTTAAGTTGTCTTTTTCTGGATGAATTTCACGTAATTCCAACTTGATTTTTTTTTATTTTAGAAACAGTTTGTGAAACTGTGTTTTGAAAAATCTAAAAGATCTAAAATTCTTATTAAGTGTTTTGGAAAACAGTAAATTACATGAAGTATCTGGTTGCTAAGGGAGAAAGTGGAATTCAGTGAACAAAGACCTGTAGCCACCAGAATAAGCTTCTATTTGCCAGGGAAGGAGATTTAATAGTGATTTTTTTCAATTCTTGACAATTAAACATTCTAAAAGATCAGCAAAGTGTCTATGTTTTGACTAGTGCTGAGTGATATTTGTATTCTTTCAAATGTTTACCTGTTAAGATTTCAAAACAGAAATGGATGCAAAACTGTTATTGATGTTTGTTAAACATCCTTTTTTATCTTTTTTCCTTTTCTTTTTTTTTTAGAAACTACCAATTATAGTAAAAGTATTTGCTCTCAGTCCGTGCAGGTATTTCCCACTGGAGTGACATACAGATTGTTAGTTTTCATTTGAGCTGTAATAAATGTTCTTGCTGCTCATCACTGCTCTGAGCTGGTGATGTTGCTATTTCACACTAACTTCAGGACTGAGAAGTTTTATTCAGTGTTTGAGGATATGAGGGGAAACAGTTGACTGGTCTCAACAGATAGCACCACAGTTAGCTCACAACAGTTGTCACATTGGAAAGATAAAATAGGAATTCTTGAAGAGCATCAGTGAAGAAGCTCAAAGGGATTTGTAGTCATCTCAGCAACAACAGAATGTGTTTTCTCACATTCCAGAAGATCTATCAGGTGAAACTTTGTTTATTAAAATGGAGGAGCTGAAAAATTACTGTAAACGTTCTGAAAAATGAAACGTTATGGTCATGGTCATCAGTGGAACACAGCCAATGTGATTGTGTAACCCAAATAGCTCTTACTTCAAGCCCTGTTTCTTTTTATCTTCACATTCAAAAAAACGCAAAGTCTATTAGTGACTGTGGTAGAATGAGAAGTGAAAACACAGACGGTAGTTGGTAAGAGAAACTTCTCATATGATAGTGAGATGGTCTTCAGCATTGTGTGTGCTAAAGCAGTATGAAGATGTGATTAACTACCATGCTGGGACATCCTTCCAGGTACATTTAATTTTACATATATAGGGTTATTAACCCAGAAGTACAGAGCTGTAGAAAAGATCAGAAAGAAGGCCACCGTGGGCGTGGATTGTGTGGGGTTGTTTGCAATTTTCAAGGATTAACTGTTATTGTAATATAAATGATTAAGAATTTGTATAAATCAGAGAGAAGATATATGGGAGGAATGCAGAGAAATTGTCCAAGCAGCCAGGGATAAGGTTAGGAAAGCCAAAGCCCAGCTAGAGTTAAAACTGGCCAAGGATGTCAAGGGCAACAAGAAAAGCTTCAAGAGGTACATCAGTGACAAAAGGAAAACTAGGGAAGATGTGGGTCCTCTCTGTAAGGAAACAGGAGAACTGGTCACCTGGGACATAGACAAGGCTGAGATAGTCAATGGCTTTTTTGGCTCGGTCTTCACCAGCAAGGACTATAACCGCAATGCCCGTGTTGCAGAAGGCAAGGCAGGGACTGCAAGAAGGAGGAACTGCCCACTGTAGGAGAAGATCGGGTTCAAGACCATCTGATGAGATACATTTGCAGGTCCTGAGGGAACTGTCTGATGTAGTTGCCAAGCCACTATACATCATATTTGAGAAGTCATGGCAGTCTGGTAAAGTTCCTGCTGGCTGGAAAAGGGGAAACATAAGCCCCATTTTTAAAAAGGGAAAAAAGGAAGACCCAGGGAACTACAGGCCAGTCAGTCTCACCTCTGTGCCCAGCAAGATCATGGAGCAGAGCCTTCTGGAAACTCTGCTAAGGCACATGGAAAATAAGGAGGCGATCATGACAGCCAACATACTACATTAAAGGCAAATCATGTCTGACAAATTTGGTGGCCTTCTAAAACAGTGTTACAGTGTTGGTGGGTAAGGGGAGAGAAACTGACATCATCTACCTGCACTTGTGCAAAGCATTTGATACTGTCCCACATGACATCCTTGTCTCTAAATTAGAGAGACATGGATCTGATGGATAGACCACTTGGTGGATAAGGAACTGGCTGGACAGTCATAAACAAAGAGTTACAGTCAATGGCTCGATGTCCAAGTGGAAACCAGTAAAACGGGGCATTCCTCCAGGGTTGGTACTGGGACAGATGCTGTTTAAACCCTTGTTGGTGACATGGACAGTGGGATTGAGTGCACCCTCAGCAAGTTTGCTGACGACACCAAGCTCTCTGGTGTGGTCAACGTACTGGAGGCAAGGGATACCATCCAGAGGGACCTGGACAGGATTTAGAGGTGGGCCCATGCAAACCTCTTGAAGTTCAACAAGGCCAAGTGCAAGGTCCTGCACGTGAGCCAGGGCAATCCCAAGCACAAATACAAGCTGGGCAGCAGATGGATTGAGAGCAGCCCTGAGGAGAAGGACCTGGGGGTGTTGGTTGATGAGAAGCTGAACGTGAGCCAGCAACGCGCACAGTTCCAGCCCAGAAAGCCAACCGTATCCTGGACTGCATTGAAAGAAGCGTGGCCAGCAGGTCAAGGGAGATGATTCTGCCCCTCTACTCTGCTCTGGTGAGACCCCACCTGGATTACTGCATCCAGCTCTGGGGCCCCCAACATAAGAAGGACGCGGACCTGTTGGAGCGTGTCCAGGGGAAGGCCACGAAGATGATCAGAGGGCTCGAGCAACTCTCCTGTGAGGACAGGCTGAGATTTGGGGTTGTTCAGCCTGGAGAAGAGAAGGCTCCGGGGAGACCTTATAGCGGCCTTCCAGTACCTAAAGGGGGCCTACAAGAAAGATAGGGAGGAACTTTTTGCAAGGGCATGAAGTGATAGGATGAGGGATAATGGTTTTAAAGTGGAAGACGGTAGATTTAGATTATCCATTTAGATATTAGGAAGAAATTTTTCACTTTGAGGGTGGTGAGGCACTGGAACAGGCTGCCCAGAGAGGTTGTTGAGGCCCCGTCCCTGGAGGTGTTCAAGGCCAGGCTGGACGTGGCTTTGAGCAACCTGGTCTAGTGGGAGGTGTCCCTGCCTATGGCAGGGGGTTGGAACTCGATGACCTTCAAGCTCCTTTCCAACCTCAACCATTCTATGATTCTATGATTCTGTGACTCTTTATCAGGGAGTATAGTGATAGGATGAGGGATAATGCTTTTAAACTGGAAGACGGTATATTTAGATTAGATACGAGGAAGAAATTTTTCACTTTAAGGGTGGTAAGGCACTGGCACAGGTTGCCCAGAGAAGCTGTGGAAGCTCCATTGCTGGAGGTGTTTAAGGCCAGACTGGATGGGGTTTTGAGCAACCTGGTCTAGTCGGAGGTGTCACTGCCCATGGCAGGGGTGTTGGACCTGGATGATCTTTAAAGTCCCTTCAAACTCTAAGGATTGTATGATTCTATGTTTCTATGATACATATATCAAAATATTTTAAATATTGCAATTAATTTTACATTCACTTATACGCAACATTACTCAACTGTAGCATGAGTTTTGTGTGTAGAAAAGGTCAGACTACATTATCAGAAGCCAAGTGCACCCAAATGTGAAGAGATGAAAGTGAAAGCAACCTTTCTTCAAGTTTTGTTTCTCCATGCAGGATGCAGCCATTTCTGTAGTCTTCCATGCACTCTGTGGCTCACACAAAGTAATGAGCAATTTTTTGGTTGTAATGGGATGACATCTTTATTTTGAACATCTGACACTTCTTAGGATGACTAGAAGCTTTTTGTGAAAGCTGGAGTAGGGTAGAAATAGCCAAACTGGTTTTGTTTTGCACCATGAAATGTAGAATTTAAGCAGAAATACAGAAGCAAATGCACTGTGGCTAGAAAACAGCTCAATTAATAAATAAAGTGTGAAATGAGAACGTATCATACCAATATAATTTATCATAATAGCACATCTTTTAAGAAACTACTTTAGCACTTAGGTGTACAAATAAGTTAGTCAATTCAGGACTTCTGTTTAGATTTCTGCTAAATACCTTTTGTGTTAGAGCACTTCTTCTTTGACCCTTACAAGCCTCAGTATGTCAAGCCTTCTGGTCAGTTAAGGATTTGTATCATACTATAATCCTTCTTTTATGGAGGAGTTAATGTGGAATAGTTTCTCAGATGTTTAGAAAATGTCTATTACATGAATCACGTTGTCTCAGTGGAAAAAAAAGCTGGTTGAACTATGGTCCACATCAGCCTCTTGTTTTATAGTCATATGAATCAGTGTTTGGGTATTATATGATTTATACCATGAAGGTAGTGCAGTAGAATTAGTCTGTTATGTTACATATTGGAAAAAAATTACGTATTTGTACCTGGACAATTGGTCTGCAATGATCTAATGGAAGGCAGTCTGTTAATTTGCCATTTACTTCAAAGTTCATTAACTCACTCCAATTTTGAATGATTTTCAATTAGAAAAAAACACCCCAAAACCAAATTATTTGTATGTCCCACTTTACCTCTGTGATATCTAAAGAAGTGTTTTAAAGGATATTTCCAATGGGCTTTACATTTTTAAAAAAGACAGGCTTTCTTCTGATAGCTGCAAAGCTAACACACTAAGAATAGAACTAAGTAATTGAGAGGATTTGCTAGAATCTGTAATAACAAAAAGGTCCTTTTAAAAATATTTGGTATCATTCATTTGTACTGTTGTAGCACATAAATACTCTGGTTACAGACAAGAAGCCTGTTGTTTAAGGCAAGGTGCAAATACAAGCAAAATGATTATCCCTAATGGAAAATACTTACAATGTAAGTATAAATGTAGAAAAGCTCAATATATGGTTTAAAATATAGGGAGACCATGAGACCACATTATTTGGTGTGATAGGTAATGGTTTTATTATATTTGTGATGTAGTCTCTTCAGTTTTCGTTAGGTGTCAGAGTAAAGGAAAATTCAAGGCCGGATTTGAAGAGGATAGTGAGGGGTATCAGGGAAGAAGGCAAAAGGTGCTTAATTCACAAGATGAGAAGTGAATGTTGGAGGCTGGCACTGCTGCTTTAGTTCAAAGACCAGATTCGGTCTTTCAGTACTGAATGAGACTTTGTGGATAGGATGAAACAAAAACTTAAAAGCATTACAATAGTATTTTTATGCAATAGAAACAGACTGGAGTTAAAAAAGATGCAAGATCAGAAACACAGAGTAGACACTGTCTTTGACATTCTTACACTGTGATCAACAAAGGTGTGAAGGCTAATCGTATACACCATAATCTAAACCAGTTGTATCTTTCAGCAGAACTAACAAAAGCTGCCACTGGCATTGCCAACATATTCTAGGTGGAGAAAAAATAACATTTTTTCAATACTGTTACCCATTGCTTCTGATCTTGAAGAATAATTGATTGATGCTGCAAATGAAGCTGAGTGGGGATACACTATGGAAATAAACAAGGTTTTGAACTGGCAAAGGAACTGTAGGAGGCTCGCAGAGGAAGTAAGAGTATACTTGATTGAGTAAATGCAGCTTGAATTATTGATCTCTTATGTATAGTTTCCACTGGTTGAGATGACTATACAGACCATTTCATGGCTTCCTTTTTTTCTCTTAAGCCACAGATGGAGATGTTATTAGAACTCTTTTGTTCCTGACACTGTATTGGGTTTACAATTTTATAGGCTGGTGGTGCTTTCTCTGTATTGAAACAAGAAGAAAATTTTACACCAAACAAAATAAAAAATGCATTGTTACTAAATCTGAAATAGGCTAAACTTCTGTGAGTGTTTTAATTATTTCATCTCCCAATGTTCACACAGTCTAAAAATCTTCAACAGTTGATTAGAATTGGTTGAAGTCTATAAGCTCAAATTTAAACTTTCAGGTACAAGGGTGAATAGAGGCTATAGTTTTCCACATACACATGTAGTGATAGCACAGGGGGTAATAGCTTTAAGTTGAAAGAGGGTAGATTTAGATTAGATATAAGGAAGAAATTTTTCACTTTGAGGGTGGTGAGGCGCTGGAACTGGATGCCCCATCCCTGGAAGTGTTCAAGGCCAGGCTGGATGGGGCTTTGAGCAACCTGGTCTAGTGGGAGGTGCCCCTGCCTATGACAGGTGGGTTGGAACTAGGTGATCTTTAAGGTCCCTTCCAACCCGAACCATTCTATGATTCTGTGATTCTCCAGCTTACAGGTGTGGCTTATTTGAGCAAGTGAGGCTTTAGAACAAAAGAGCTTGTATTGCCTACCCAGAAGCTCTGTCTAGCCACGTGTCTTGTCTCCCACAGGGCAAATATATATAAATGATACCTCACCTTATGCCATTCCTAGTCTCTGTTTTGTTTTTTTTTTTTGTTAGGGTTTATCTGAGCTGGATCTAGTTTATATATTTTTGGTAACTCTGAATGGTTTTTCCTTCCATTAATTTGTCTTATCTTCCCTCCCCTTAAGTCCCTGCTTTGTTACAAGCTTTGTTCAGTATTTGTACCACTGAGCTGATTTTGGACAGAGGCATCTGTAGATTCTAATGTAATAGTGACCTGATAGTTAAGTGATGTTCATGTGATTGAAGTACCATTTTTAAAAAATGACCATTACATCATTACCAATGTCCGCAACTGTGGATTTTCTGAGCAGTAAGGGAAATGGAAATGTTGACAAAACTCATGTATTTTCTTAATTTTCTGCTCCCGCAGTCCTTGCTCCTTACATCGCTCACACTAGCTAATTTGAGTCTTTGTGTTACCTGACAAAGAACAGTTGCTTTGTTGAATGCAAGTTCTGTTCACCTAGCCACGATGCATGTTTTCCTGGTGTGGCTGGTTAAACAATTTAAATAGTTACTTGGAAGGGTGTCAGCATATTACAAGCAGCTGTGCTGAGAGAAGAGACTACTGCTTATTATCCTACCCTCAGCTGCCTGCCTTGCCCTCCTGCCAGAAGTCATCACTCGATAGATCTGCTTGCAGAACAGCTTGTGCAAACTCTGCATTATTTTAGTCAAAATAAAAGGGCTAGCAGAGGCCTACAGGTCCCCTGTTGAAGTTAGATCAGGTTGCTCAAAGCCTTGTCCTGCCAAGTTTTGTATGTCTTCAAGTTTAGTTATGCCTCAGTCTCTCTGACCAGCCTGTTCTGTGGTTTGACCACCCTCCTTGTGAAGATTGTTTCGTTCTTTTTTATTAGAATTTCCTGTGCTGCAATGTGTGGCTTTTGCTTCTGAGTCTTTTGCTGTGAATCTCTGAGATGAGTTGGTCTCTGTCTTTTATATAACTACCCTTTAACTAGTTGAAGATAACAACAAGGCACTGTGGTAGACTGTCAAAAACTAAATTTGTCTAAATCTGTGGTACAGTCTTTGCTCTCCGCTCATCTATTGAGTCACTGTCTCACCATCAGGTTGGTCAGGCACTGCCTCTCATGTGAATGCAAATGACTTCCAGGAAGATTTGCACTATAGTCTTCCCATAGACTTAGGTTAGGCTGGGTGGCTTGTAGTTCCCTGGATCCTCTTTCTTGAGGACAAGGACATTTGTCTTTTTCTAGTCTTCACATCAGGTACTTTACTTGATTGCTGTGACCTTCCGAAGAAGAGACTTGTATCCCAGTGACATTAGCCTGCTTCCTTAGCACCCTCGGATGCATCCCATCTTGTCCCTTGAGACTTGCCGATGTCCGGTTTGCTCAGTTGGTCCCTGCCCACAGTCATCCTCTACTGTGGGCAGTACTTCAGTCCTGCAGACACTACCATGAGACTCAGGGACCCTGGTGTGCCTGAGAGCGGACCTTGACAATGAAGAACAAGGCAAAGAAGGCATTGAATATTGCAACCTTTCTATGTCCTTTGTCATACCTTTTCCATGTGATTTGTTGCTTAGTCTCATGCCTTATTCACCAGGGACCCACACGCTTACCTTGGTTGATTTTTGGTGCTAACATACTTACAGAAGCTCTTCTTGTTCCCCTCCAACTCTAGCTCTACTTCTATTTGTGCTTATGTGGGTGATGTTTTGGTATTCCTCTTTAGTAGCCTGTCCCCACTACCACCTTACATACACTTTCTAACATTCTCATTTTTTTCTCATTTTCCTGTGAGATGTTGTATTTATTGCTTTCATATTTGCAGAGGGAATTTATCGTGAGGCTTTCTGCATGCCCAGTTTTTTTCCTTGATGACTGCTGCCAGAACTTCGTCTGCTTTCAGTTGGAGAAATACGTGGCTTGAAGCAAAAAGTTCAATAACCTGAAGTCTCTGCTCATGAGTAATTGAATATGTTCCATAATTGCAGCTCCCGCTATCTCAAGTGGGAATGTGGTATCAGAAATAGTTTTACCTGTTATGTTGTAAAATACTAACGCGCAGTCCAAAACCTTATAATAATTAACAATTTAGATGGAAGAGTGTACAGTAAAATGAGATTAACCTTTTTCTGATTTTGGAGTGATCATTTCTGTTTAGTCAGTTCATAAAATGCACACAGGCAATTGTTAAGGCTCATTGTTCAAACAGTATGAGTGGCATTCAAGTGTTTCAAGTGTGTATTTAAGCAGTTTTCCTTCTCTTTTCTTCTTTTTTTTTGGATTTGAGACATTCCATTAAAAATAGGCAGCTCTGAATACCTGGTTTGTAGCTAACTTTTTTTTAAAAAGCAGTCAATCATTCAGTGACGAGTAAATTTATTTTTAACAGCAATTTAGAGCATTATAAAGATTGCAATTAATATCCTTGTTATAGTGGCTTTATTAGCAAATGTATATTTAATTTTGTTTCATTGAAAGAAACTTACAAAATGTTGCACTGTTCATGAAGTGTTATTTTATGTCAATAAAATGCAAAAAGCTTAATTACAGCAGTCTATAGATGTAGTGGATATGTGTTTAACACAGTTCAGGCCTCACTAACCAGTTTAATGGGCTGATCAAAATTCTCTCATAATGTTATTGTGTTGGCAGCACTTATCATGTACAGTAATTCTGTATTTTTCATTTTGTATGGTGTTTGAAAAGGCTTTTTTTTTGCCAGTGTCTTAAATTAGGCAACTCTAGTGGTTTTTAAATGAGGAGTTTAACTGCATCCAAAGCCATTTAATCATACCCTTCCTAAAAAGAACTCTTTTCCTAATACTGTCTTATGAGATGATGACTTGCCTGAAAACACAAATTGCTCTCTTGGTGTAAAGCAGTTTAGAAGGCACAGATATTAGCTTTCAAACAATTTTATTTAATAGTTTACGGACACGTAGAATGTCCAGTGACAGTTTCAGGCTTTATGTGATGAAGTAAAATGAGTTTTAAACTCTGATGACTTCATGCTGAACAAAGTGAAATTTTAGCTTTGATCTTCAGGGATGGAACTTAAGACGTGTATGGTGACTCAGTTGTGGTTCAGAGTATGATGGTTTTAGTAACTTGTTAGATGGTGCTACATGTTGAAAAGTCTGTAGGAAGAAGTGAAACAACTTTTGTGTTGTAGCTGCAGTTCAGGTAATTCATGTTTTAATTACTGTTCTTACCCTTATAATCAGCCCAAATTGACAAATAGTATATTTTTTATTAAAAGCAACTGCATTATTTTTTGAGGCTTTTAAAATAGACATTGTTTCTGTAATCTAGTTAAAGCATATGTGTATTAGGGAAAATTCTTAACTCCCTTCCCAATGATCTTTACGTGGTAAAGGAGCAAAATATAGTGACGGTGTGATTATTACAGCAAATTACATTTGACATGTAGCAAGAAAAAAAGAAAAACATCAGTATGCTGTTGTCATTCTGCAGCTTGGTTGAACCTAAAATGTAATTATTTGTATGCCAGTCAAAATTTCTTTTACTAGATTTTTTTTTTGAAGTACTGCAACAATCTCTTTTGGGGCAAGTTAACTTTAGAGATGAAATAACGAAGAGACTGGTGGCCAAAATTTTGCTGCTCAGTTACCCTATCAGTGACTTCTGAATTATAGGTAAACGAATGAGAAAATACTGACATCTGCCTCTCTGAAATTCCAGTTGGTGTTTCAACATTTGCAGTCCTGATACTTTTGAAAACGTATCCATTTTTAATTTTTTGCTCTGTGAGTTATAAGAATAATTTAGAAGTCACATTCAGAGGTAAAAAATACACTGCAGCGATGGTTGTAATGACCATGAGAAAAATCTTTGACAGGTAGAGGATGCAAATAATGTACAGCTATCTAAAACATCCTCTCAGTTGTTGATTTTCTGTAGAAACTACTTTTATATATGTAGTAGATGAGTATGTGCAGTATGTCTATTATAAACCTTAGAGTTTTATGCAGTATCTCTGATGAAATTGATACTGTTGGTATTTAAAAGAAGTCATGGCAGTTGTCTTATATAGTATAAATTATTGCAAGTTCTTAAATGAGTTTGACATATTTTAATTAAAATTACCTAATTCAATATACTGTGAGATAGCATTATCAAAAGTAGAAAATGCTATATAACCAGCTGGTAGGAAAACTGATTTCTTAAGTAGCACAAGTCAAAAGAGTATTTCTTCAGTGAAAGAATTTCTGAGTTTGTGGGGAGAGTCCTGATGTTTCAGAACTAAAATTAGGATTTCAGAAGTTATCTATTGGAATGGAAAAACTGCAGCAAGTTTATTGGAGAATTGAAAACTGGTGCTGGATCAGATGCATCAAGCTTTTAGACTTTTCAGCACAACTCTGAGTTCTGGATCCTCAGGGCTCCTGACCTGCCCATCGGACCAAACAGGCTCTCAGTTGTGCGGCCTGAGCATCCTGGCCTGTGCTGTGCCTCAAAGGCACTCCCTGCTGTGCAACCAGCACTGAGCTCTGAGATGAGCAGTGACATACAGGGTTGCTGTGAGTAAAACTAAGGAGTTCCTGAGCAGAATTGGATTGAAATGTAGCATACTGTCAAAGATGCTGGCCCAGAGATGGAGGGGTTTCTTTCTTTTTTTCGTTTTTTTCTTCTTCGTCTTCTTTTTTTTCCCTCTCTGGTGAAAGCTAATGCCCACCGTTATTTGTTTAGGTGTCCTAGGTGCTTGACTAATACTTTTCCTTGTAAAGTCTACATGCTTCTTAAATTCATAGTAGAACCTGTAAGATTTCTTATCTCTGCAGCAGGGAGTTTGGTTGAGTTTGACACCTCAGCTGTGACAAGCCTAAAAATTGTATGCCAAGGCTTTGCAGAGGAATGGATTTAAGAGGCCTTAAAGTCCTTAGTTCAGCCCTGTCATCAATATATATGACCTGGTAGGAGACTAGGAAGGCTCCAGGGTGCTCACTGAATTGTCATGGGGGGCTTTTCTGTCACTTGGGTGCACAAAACTATACTTAGAAGATGCAAGATAAACTTCATATCCAAAATGAAGAGAGAATTGCAAAAAATGTTCCAGAGACTCTGTGTTTCAAAACGCATATATTTCAAAACAGAGGAATTTTCAAAATGTTCTCTAATGAGGTGTCAACAGAAGCTAAAAGTTTGAAGAGAAGGTGTTTGGCATGCAGGGGGCTATTGGAGCGTTTAGAAGCATGCAGATGGGTGACATTTTATCATCAAACTGTGTTACTGCAGATTGTACTGAGTAGGAAAACGCACTTTGTGTAACTTATTCTGGAAGATATTTAGTAACTCCTGTTAACATGTATCACTGTGCCCAAAGTTATCTTGAGCTTGCCCTTTTAAGTTTCCGTTTCCATTCACTTTAATAATAATATAACTGGAAAGCCCCAAGTGCTGACAAATTCTATGACACATACAGAATTTAGGCATGAAAGGTCATCATAACCAGTAGATACATGTTTTTAACGTAAATATATGGCAAGACTGTACTAGTGGCTTGATATATTTAAGCATGACGTTAGCGTATGTTATTTTTGTCTTGAATCAGAGCGCAAAGTTTTGGAGCATATCGTTACATCTCAACTTCAGAAATGAAAGTGAAACGCTTAGATGGACACAAATGTTAAAGTGTGAACCTTTCTATGCTAAGGTTTTTGAGGAAACTCTCTAAGGGACTGCTCTGCTCAGAAGAAGGGATTGTCTATTACAGTCAGGATTTGCTGACATATTTTCAGTTTTCCAGTTGGAATTTACTTATTTTCCATTTGAGGACTTTTATGTTATTTGTGATCTATAAAGTTCACGTTTTGAAGCAGGTTGTCGGTATTCTTTGAATAACACCCATGGTGCTGTGTCAAGGACAGGACAGGACGAAAAGTTGGTCTTTATTGTTGTAATGTAAAGCTTCAATTCAGCAAGCTGCTAAGGCAAGTAATTGTTCTGAATATAAGGTACCAACTGATTTCCTTGAGATGCAGATCCATACATCTCTTAACATCTCATGTCATACACTGATGTTCTTTGCAGATTTAAGGGATAATAGCCCTTAATAAGTACAAATATGATGTTATATTTCTCTGTGTAATGTTCTCTAATTTGCTTTAATCATAAGCCATTGTTTCTTTATGAATAACAACAAAAATGATGATTTCCTTTTGGCACATAGAACTTCAGAAAGCCAGAAAGAGCTCTGTACAAACCTAATCATTAATGGTATGTTAAGGTTACTTAAATATGTGTATGTGCATAATGTGTGTGTATATTATATATTTGTTGCAGCTGTGGTTTTCTAAGTTTGGAAGTACAACCTCATACAGTTAGAAAACACAGTAGATTTTCTACTGTGCTGGTGTTTCAAAATACATTTTGAAAAGTACGCTGCAAGTGAAATAATCTTCTGTTTCACTTTTAATAAATTAAAGAAATAGTTATTTTTCACTCTGTTTTAACTTTCTGTACCTGAAAGTATTAAAATGATACAATGAAATAACTGTGTTTGAGTTGAGATGTTTCACAGAATAGGCCATGACACTGGTTCTGGTTGCAGCGCTGTGCATGATGAAGAGAGAATGGAGTGGTTTAGTTTCTTCTCTATGAAAAAGAAGGCAGATTATTGCATGAAGCAATACTGTGGGTAACAGTATAATAGAGGACCGCTACATAAGGAAGGAAAAAACAAAGAGCGGTTTGAGTGGGCTTTGCCTTTCTCTGGATGCTTTAAGATATTCAGAGGAGGACATGAGATTCCTTGGAAAGATTTGCACTT
This sequence comes from Pluvialis apricaria, assembly GCA_017639485.1. Taxonomy (NCBI): domain Eukaryota; kingdom Metazoa; phylum Chordata; class Aves; order Charadriiformes; family Charadriidae; genus Pluvialis; species Pluvialis apricaria. The sequence continues at coordinate 50,218,771 of CM030044.1, read as the reverse complement.
GCTTGCTTTCAACTACAAACTAATGTCATTCAGAGCCGTCCGTGCCGCCTTCTGTCCTCCAGAATATTCCCATCCTGCAATTTCTTTTCCTAAAGGAGAAGAGGACTTGATTATTTTTTCCCCAAAAAATTTTAAAAGTGATAAAGCATGTTATGGACTGATGACTTGTCACGTTTCATTTTTGAGAAATACGCTTGGCTATCTTTTGTTCCAATGTATACTGAGAAAATTATCATAGAATCATAGAACAATTCAAGTTGGAAGGGACCTTAAAGATCATCTAGGTCCAACTACCCTGCCATGAGCAGGAACACCTCCCACTAGACCAGGTTGCTCAAAGCCCCATCCAGCCTGGCCTTGAACATCTCCAGGGATGGGGCATCTGCAGCTTCTCTGGGCAACCTGTTCCAGTGTCTCACCACCCTCACAGTAAAGAATTTCTTCCTCATATCTAATCTAAATCTACCCTCTTTCAGTTTAAAACCATTACCCCTCGTCCCATCACTATACTCCCTGATAAAAGAGTCCCTCCCCAGCTCTCCTGTAGGCCCCCTTTAGGTACTGGAAGGCTGCTATAAGGTCTCCCCGGAGCCTTCTCTTCTCCAGGCTGAACAACCCCAAATCTCAGCCTGTCCTCAAAGGAGAGTTGCTCGAGCCCTCTGATCATCTTCGTGGCCCTCCTCTGGACCCTCTCCATTAGCTATATTAATAAAAAAATCTGCAGTAGATTTAGAAATTGGTTTTAAGATTTCACATCAAAATGTAAAAGTATAAGTAGTAGTAGGACGAGTAAATAGTATAAGTAGTGGTAGTAGTAGTATAAGTAAATATTTACTGCTTGTTTCCTATACTCTTGAAAGCACCAGTTTGTAATGGAAATGATGACAAAATTTCTTCCAGATAACGAGGCTGATAACGTCACTGTAGAGGCTTTTAATCAGTGTTAGCCCATATACTGGGAATCAATGCCATTCTTTAAGTATGTAATATAGCTTCTATTATGAACTAAGCATTTGTAGGTTAGGGTTTCTGCCTAAGCACTTTTTTTTTTTTTTTAAACTAAAAATAAATATGAAATAATCTTATTATAAATCTGTGGTCAATACAAATAAAACTTAGTAGTTTCATTAAAAAGTTCCAGAAGAAAGCAGCAATCTGATAGATAGAGTGTTTTAAGAGTTTGGGTAGTAAGTAAAAAAAAAGTCTTCAGGCAGGACTTGTTTAAAATTATATCCTGCCACAGCACAGCATGCAACAAATAAAGAGGCTAAAAAAAAAACACAGAAAAAAAAAAATTAAAAAAAGCAATAACCAACAAACCAGAATAAAATGCTGAGGAGAATCGCTAAGTTTCATCAGAGCACTCTGAGTTAATAAGCTCTCGGTTCATTTCATCTAGATGTCATTGCTGTGGTTTCATAGAAATAAAGTGTCTTTTTTGCTATCTGTCTTGAGATGCAAGATAGAAGAAATGAGGGCATTGTTTTACTGGTTATTGTTTTAAAAAGTAATGTGATTACTATCTATTTAGGAATAAAAACATTTGGGAGCTATTCTGAGTTAGAAGGAAAACTGTATGATCATATTTCACACACCATTTAATGTAAACATATTTCTTTTGTGCAGTTTGGGGTTTATGTTCTAATATTTCAAATAGGTTTTAGTTAAGTAAAAATAAACTCCAGCAGAAAATGTGTTTTTCAAGGTAAACTTGCACTGCAGTTCATACAGTGCCATAGTCAATGATGTAAGTGTAAAAATCTTCACTTTTAAATATCATCTTGATTTTGTTTATGTCAGATTTCTTTTGTGTTGTGTTTTGTGTCTCTGTGGCCTTACAGGTTATCACGTGTAAGCTGATTTGAGGAAAAAAAATACAGTCCAGGTGAGACACTGAGCTGTTCAGAATACCTCTTTGACTAGCAGGTGTAGTGAAATTCAGGTGGAATGAACTTCACTTTAGCACAAACTATGGTGTGAGTGTTTTGGCATTGCTTGAAGGTCTGGATTGGCTTTCATTGTAGTACAGATAGGGTTAACAGGTATTTTCTGTAGATAATGTTGTGTATTGCAGGATGTAGAACCTGACCTTACACAAAAGTGTATGGAACATGGCTTTTCCTGTGTTTTTCTGGCATCTGAATAGTTTTCAGAGGCCTGATAATGCAGGTTGTTTAACTTCTAGAAAAGTGGCTATTGAGTACATGTGGCTAAATTGTACATGAATATTCAGTCCAGCACCAGCTGCGCTGGATTCATTCGGCATGACCAAACTAACTCTACTGTGAAAGTGCACTGATTCTGAGGCACTGGCTTTGCTGCACATACGCAAAACCGTACATGTATGATTCATCTGACCAGGATTGTCATAGCTTTCAGCATTTAGAATCTACCAGGGTTATATGTATCTGGGGCTTCATTTAATATGGTGCTTAAAAATGGCTCAAGGGCTTAAGTGCAGTTTAATGGGAGAAGAATCCCTGCAGCAGGCCCTCTGCAGTGAGGCAGATTTCGTGTTGCCCACTGAACTGCTAGGTGACTGCTTTTTATTCTTAACAAAAGATGTGCTCTTAGATCTTTGTTTCTTCCCCTTCTGTTCATCTTAAAGTTATACCTCTGTGCCATGTTTATAACATTGACTGAATAGTATAAAAGAAAAAACTGTACTGAATTAGTCATCTTGTCTTCAGTCATTTTAACACTTCATCGTGGTTTAACCCCAGCCAGCAGCTAGGACCATGCAACTGCTTGCTCACTTCTCCCCCTCCCCAGTGGGATGGGGAGAAGAACTGGAAAAATAAGAAAAACTCGTGGGTTGAGAGAAAGACAGTTTAATAAGTAAAGCAAAAGCCACGCACGCAAGCAAAGCAAAACAAGGAATTCACTGCTTCCCATTGGCAGGCAGAAGTTCAGCCATCTCCAGGAAAGCAGGGCTCTGTCACACGTAACAGTTACTTGGGAAGACAAAACACCATAACTTGGAATGTCCCCCTCTTCCTTGTTCTTCACCCAGCTTTACATACTGAGCATGATGTCATATTGTATAGAATATTCCTTCGGTCAGTTGGGGTCAGCTGTTCCAGCTGTGTCTCCTCCCAGCTTTTTGTGCACTCCCAGCCTACTCGCTGGAGAGGTGGTGTGAGGAGCAGAAAAGGCCTTGACTGCTTAGCAGCAACTAAAAACACCAGTGTGCTATCAACACTAGTCTCATCCCAAATCCAAAACACAGCACTATACCAGCTGCCAGCAAGAAAGTCAACTCTATCTCAGCCGAAACCATGACACACTTTTAAACACATAAAGTGGTGTTCCTGAGTAGCGTATGTTGTGCAGGCTGTTATATGTTCAGGCCTGGAAAGATGTGAATAACATTATGGGAAAACTTGTGATGATGAATATTTCGATTAAGTAAACACAGAGATCCAGTGCTGTGAGTGTCTGTACATACTTATACATTTCTATACATACATATATACATGTATATATATATTACTGTCTCCATTCGGTGCATAGTGCCAGTACCTGCTTGCTTCTCAGAGGCTTCCCAAGAAGATGCACCTTGCATAAGAATTCCTTTGTCAAGTGTGTTGGGATGGGTTTATACAACTGACAAGTTCCAGTCATTTGGGCTGAAATTTTTAATGCTAAGTGACTTTGTCAGGATAATTTTAGTCAGAATTTAAATGGAAATGTAGGCTATTTTAAAAAAATCAACCCACCAACTTTTTGGTCTGGGAGTGTTGCAGGACTTTACAGAGGAGCTTATGTTTAAGGAGATACATTTTGGTATCCAAAATTTGGCTGAGCATTACCCTTGAAATCATAGAACCACAGAATAGTTTGTGTTGGAAGGGCCCTTTAAAGGTCATCTAGTCTAACTCCCCTGCAGTGAGCAGGGACATCTTCAACTAGATCACGTTGCTCAGAGCCCCGTCCAGCCTGACCTTGAACACTTGAAATGATGGGGTATTGACAACTGCTCTGGGCAAAATTTCTTCGTTAAATCTAGTCTGAATCTACTCTCTTTTAGTTTAAAACCATTACCCCTTGTCCTGTCACAACAGGCCCTGCTAAAATGTTTCTCCCCATCTTTCATATGAGCCCCCTTTAAGTATTTGAAATGCCACAATAAGGTCTTCCCAGGGTCTTCTCTTCTTCAGGCTCCCTCAATACAACCCCAACTCCCTCAGCCTTTCCTCACAGGAGATGTGTACCATCCTTCTAATAATTTTTGTGGCCCTGCTCTGGACCTGCTCCAACAGGTCCGTGTGTTTCCTGTGCTGAGGGCTCCAGAGCTGGACGCAGTACTCCAGGTGGGGTCTCACCAGAGCAGAGTAGAGGGGCAGAATTGCCTCGCTCAACCTGCTGGCCACGCTTCTTTTAATGCAGCCTAAGATATGGTTGGTTTTCTGGGCTGTGAACACCCATTGCTGGCTGATGTCCAGCTTTTCATCCACCAGTACCCCCAATTCCTTCTCTGCAGGACTGCTCTCAATCCCTTCACACCCCAGCCTGTGTGGATACCAGGGGTTGCCCAGACCCAGATGCAGGACCCTGCACTTGGCCTTGTTGAAACTCAGGACGTTCATACAGGCCCACCTCTTGAGCCTGTCTAGGTCCCTCTGTATGGCATCCAGTCTCTCAGGTGTGTCAACCACACCACTCAGCTTGGTGCTGCCTGCAAATTTGCTGAGGGTGCACTTGATCCCACTGTCTATGCCATTGATGAAGATACGAGACAATACTGATTCCAGTTCAGACCCCTGAGGGACACCCCTTGTCACCGATCTCCATCCAGCCATTCAGCCGTTGACCACTGGGTACAACCATCCAACCAATTCCTCATCCACTGAACCATCCATCCATCAAATCCATGTATCTCCAATTGAGAACGAAGGATGTTGTGGGGACCATATCTAAGGCCTTACAGAAGACCAGATAGATGACATCCGTAGCTCTTCCCTTGTCACTGGTGTAGTCACTCCATCATAGAAGGCCACTAGCTTGGTCAAGCAAGACTTACCCTTGGTGAAGCCATGCTAGCTGGCTCGAATCACCTTCCTGTCCTCCACGTGCCTTAGCGTAGCTTCTAGGAGGATCTGTTCCATGATCTTCCCAGGCACAGAAGTGAGGCTGACAGGTCGGTAGTTCCCATGGTCCTACTTTTTAGTCTTTCTAAAATGGGTGCAATGTTTCCCTTTTTCCTGGGGACTTCACCTGACTGCTATGACTTTTCAAATATCGTGGAGAGTGGCTTGGCAACTACATTAGCCAATTCCTTCGGGCCACTGAGATGCATCTCATCAGGTCCCATAGACTTCTATGTGTTCAGGTTCCTCAGGTGGTCATGAATCTGATCTTCTCTTACAGTGGGAGGGACTTTGCTACCCCAGTCCCCATCTTGCAGTCCGTCCACTTGAGGGGTGTGGGGAGAGAGGTTGCCAGTGAAGACTGACACAAAAAAGTTGTTGAGTCTTTGGCATGCTGTTTGTAGATTTTTCTGGAGCTTCCTAATAACATTCATTTGTTTCCGTTCAGGCTTGAGCAGTATTTTCCTTGTATTGAAGGGCTGAAGTCAGGGTCCAGGGCAGAAATCCTAGGCCTTTTCTTGTGCTCTCAGTGACCCTGCTGCAGTGCCCACCACATCACAGCGTAAGGCCAGCTGCGGAGCACCCCAGCACCTTATGGAGGTTCGTGGCTGATAGGGGGTGTGAGGAAGGAAGACATAGCTCAGGACTCAGTTAGCAGGAAACTGGACTTTCTTATTTCAATATAAATCAGTCTAATATTTCAGAATGTTCCCGTATGGTCATCCTGCAAGTCACATTACTCTTCTGTCATCAGCAGTCCCAACTGCAGCATGGACTGTGCTCTACATGGTATTCGATGTTATTGTGGGAAAATTTTACTGCTGTCCTTTAGCAGCAAGAAATCCAGGACCTTGCAGCTGAAGGTTTTATACCTTATATGGTTCCTCAAAAAGTATACCTTATATGGTTTTGTATATGGATCCTCAAAAAGAAGGAGCAGGAGCAACACCTAGGAGACTATACAGACATACATAAAATGTGTTTTGGAACAGCATGGTTGAAAAGTGAAGCACTCAAAAATTAACTACTATTATACGCAATCTTGCACAAAGCTGCACAGTATAGCTTGCAAAGTTTTAAGCCAGCTCTTTATGCATTATTCTGTATATTCTTTCATTCCGTGGGCACGTCTATTGGTGCTGTTCATAATGAGATTTTTTTAAAGACTGAAACTTGCCCAAATATGTTGTGTGGATTGCAAATGGCATGTTCTGCAGACGTTGCTACCAATGTCAAGCCAAATTTTACTCTGTATTCCAAAGCAGAGATGTTAGAGGGGCTCAAAATAAGGCCTTTTTTTTTTTTTTATATGAGCAAACCACATTTTTGCACGAGTTTAATTCTTGGGTACAGCTGAAGTGTTTCAGCCAAGTTAAAAAAACACCATATGAACAGCCTAGGAAAATGAACTGCTTCCTGGGCAATCCTTATAAAGGGAAGAGCAGTTAAAAAACTTGAGTGATTACAGTCATTTAAAAATAATGCTCTATACTGGGAAATTTTATGTGATATTAATAAAGGTGATACTACCAGCACTGCCTGTAAATAGAAATGTAAATGCATTACGTTACTAAACTTTTTTAAATTAAAGATAAATTTTAAATTGGATTTTAACTTTTTTAGCATTTTTTAGCATTTTAGCAAATTTTTAGCATTTGATTTCGGAAAAAACAGACCTGTGATAATCTGCTTGCCTTACTATATCGTACAAAGGAAACTAATATGGATGTGAAACGAAAAATGATTACGCAGTAGTGTAAAGTACAAGATCGTTAGATGATGCAATAGAAAATGAAAAATATAACAACGTAATTTAGAGAATTCATGAAATATTTGGTCTTGAATCCCTAATTTACGTTAAAAAGATTACTTTGCACTTGAAGTAGCTAAATGATGAACAGCCCATTTTACTGTCTTGACCAGAGGAATGTGAATGGTCAGGATAACCTGATATTGATGTGAGGCAGTGCGAAAACGAGGAAGACTCTTAAGTATAATCCCAACAATAATAGTAGGTACTATGGTAATGTGAATAATATACTATCATTTCCTGAAATTGAGGAGATGGGTGAAATACAGTCAGAACTCCCTTTGGTATTCACTTCACACAGAAGCTTAGAAATATTTTATTAAATATTAATAACAACATAAAAGACCTTTGGTCTTATTTTCATTTTAATTAGGCAGGATATATATGCCATTCACTTTGAAGCCAAATGCTACTCCTTTGTATTAACCTGCAGGGGGTACTAGAAAATTGAACCAAGTAGCATTTAGCTATTTCTCCTCCTGCCATGAGATAATTAACATCTACTCTTTTTGCAGACTCTCTTACTGTTACCTGATCCCCATATAGAGGTTTCATATTGACTGCTAGAGTTTGAGCAGTATGGTGTGAAATGCTGCCTCAGCCCATTTCTTATAAATCGCCAGAACTCAGGAAAGTTATTAACCTTCAACTTAAACTGCTGAACCTACCAGGCAAGCTTAATCTCATAATGAAATCAGAATGGAGAGACAAAATGGACTATAATTTCAGGACAGAACCCATTTTGTTTTGTGGTGAAAGATAAAGGCAACTGAAAAACCTAACAACTTAATGGTAGCTGGTATGGCTAGAAAGAATGGGAAGTTTTTTGACACATAAAGCTGAGGCAGGAATTGGTAAGAAGCAAATGAAGAAAAATTAAAAGAAATTAATTGTATGAAGTCTGTGGGTTTCTAGACTCCTAGCCAGCTGTTTACACAACCTGCCTACCTCTTATGTAGGTTTCCCACTCCACATCTGAAGCCTAAGAATCATCTTAAATGGGGCCTTAGAGCTTCTGATCTAGCAGCCAGGGATCCTGGGGCCTCTGTTGGGAGAACCTTGAAGAGCTGCCAGGCTCCTTGGCCAGCTTTTTCCTCTGGCTAATGACCTCGGGCATCCACTTTGACCAGAGGTTCTTAAATCTTAGACCTAACATATTTCGCTTGGTCAGCCTACCACAAAGCTATAAGCTTGCCAGTCCTGCTGTCTGTAGGACTGGACACTCCTCATGGCTAAGCTTTCTCAGACTGAAGTCTGGTGGACTTAAATGCATGTTAACTGACAGGAAACAGAGCTGCTTTCAGAGGAAACCCACCTGTGTTCCACTCAGTGAAAACAACTATGTTTATACTGAATACTTTACTTACTGATGAATGCAGGTTTTCCAGTGATTATCAGAAAAACTGTAACAAGTTTGACTGTCACTGTAATGCCCCATGACTGAAATCGTTGTCTCCTCTGTACATAGGCATTATGAAACATGATAAATTACATCATCACATTTTTCATGGATACCCTCCTCCATAGAATAGGTGGTTCTTTCATTAGCTAGTACTCAACATTTTATTTATTTTGTTTCCCCATTGTATAAAATGAACATCATTCCCTATTTCTGGTACATTTTTCAGCCTCGTTCTGGGGACATGATTATGCATTTTTCCATATAAAAACACATGTAGTTGATAATACGTCATCTTACAGAAGTGTTACAGAAATAAATTTCAGTAGTGTTCAGAGACACCAATGCTGTGGTGATGTTAAAATGTTTGTTTTTTCCAAAATTCCTGTGAAGTGAAGGAGTATAAATAGCTTTGTTTTCTCAACAAGGTAAAAATCCAGGAAACAACAGCTTTCTTCGTCTCCTGATTGTCCTTCATTTTTAGAGAAAATGTTAAGTGGTTAACAAAAATATTAGTCTCTGTCTTTCCCTTTCTTCCTTTTTTAAACAAAATCACATTAGTCTGGTTGCTCAGATACACTGAGTTACTTTTCCTGCGTAGTTTGTATATTGTAACAGGTGTAATCAGGTTTGTAAATTTAGAAACTTCCACATCTGCTGTAACATAACATCTAAGGTTCCACCCTTCTCCTATTAGAAAAGCCGATTTAGCCTGTTACATAGTCGTTACCAGACTTGGACTAGTAATGACCACAGAAGTTGCAAAACAGTTTCTGATGTATCTCACTTCCCTTGTTCTCAGATATGCATGTAATGTGTTAGAGCTAAATGAAAATATGAAGCTTACTCTGTACTGCTAGAGCAGTTGGTTTGAATTTGAAAATGTTAATGTTCAGTCTAGAGAAATCCTTGTCTTTGCACGCAGGAAGCTGTCAGAGTATTAGCTGTTACTAAGGGGGAGGAAACAGTAGAAGGAATGCTTTTGTTAGTGCATACAAGTTTTTGCCTTTTTTGTGTCAATAAATAAATTAAAACAGCAACACCCACCCCTCCCCAACTACTCCATTCTGAATATTACAAGCGGACACTTTCTCTGTTTAAGAAATATTATTGCTCAAGAGTTTTGAGGCATAGAAGATCAAAAATACTAGACCTAGCTTTTGTTTCTACTAAATAATTAAATTTAATTACTCAAGGGTTTTGAGGTGCAGAACATCAAAAATATTAGTCTTTTGTTTCTACTAAAAAGAATAAGCAAACCCAACTGATTATGCCAAAAAAGATAATCAAACGTATTTCTTCCAGCAGTTCAGTAGCTGAATTTAGCATACTCAAGTAAAATACAGTTATGGATCATTTATACTATAATGTATAAAAGGCAAACTATTGTGGGGTTACCAACATGGCATTATAGAACACTGATGGGCTTCTTGGAAAACACAACTAACCCAACTCCTGAGCTCTCCATAAGGACAGTGTAAAGGATGAATGAAACATCTGACACTTCTCTGAAATTGAAGCACCGCTTTCTAACTTACCGTGGCCCCGTTTTCAGCTGCCACAGAGTTGAGAACTGTGAAGTAAGTAGGATCTGTGTATCAGGCCAAGGTGATAGAAAAACTGAAATCCATTCTACTTATGGTCAACATTAAATTTGAAACAAATGAAAAATACATCCTTCATACGGGTGTGAAACTCAGTTTTTAATTGAATAGTTTATCTATTTTGAGATCCAGCATTACTGAATAATAGTGGAGAGTCTGATTATTTCCATGTATTATTTCCATGACTGTATTATGTAAGAAACTAAAATAGCTTCCAAACTCATAATGAATTCACTGTATGTCTGGTATTTTTCTTCAATTTCCAGAAAATTCAACAAATGAAACAGCAATTGTGTAGTCTGCCTTAAAAGAACAGCTGCACAAGTTAGTTCACCACAAAGCAAGTTGAACACAATGGTGTATGAAGTACTGTTTCTTAATTATTTCACAGAACCTATCTGGCTCTGGAGACTTACTTGAGCCAACAATTACAGATCTCTGAATTTCAGAAATAATAGATTCCTGTCCTTCCTTCTTTACCTCCATTTTTCATCATGTATTTTCAGTTTCTGACCAAGAATGACTTTTTTCCCTCTGATTCTAAGACACAAATGAAAACAATCTTATAGGAAAAATTGCCCCCAAAGCTATTAATCCTTTGTAGGTTTAGAGTGACAACTCTATATTAATGACCTTTATATTTCAATATGAATTTGAGGTCTGAGAAACCAGTGTTAATCAGACGACTGACTTAATCTGAGTTTTTTCTTCAGAGCTAATGCTTACTGTAGAAATCTTGTGAAATTGTAAAGAAAATAGTGCAATGTACTTGGCATGGACGTGTCAAGTGTTTTAAGCAAAAAAATACAGACTTCAGTCTCCCAGAGGCCTACCCTGATGCATGTTTTTAACATTATTTTGCACCAGGAAATAGAAATGACTACGCTGAAAATTATCCAAACTAAAAGAGGATGAAGGAAGTTAGTTTTAATTTTTCAACATGCTAATATCGTAGATACCTGCCAGAAGGAATGGCTATTTGTTAGATCATTATGAATGGAGTGAAATTCTCCTTTTAGCTTGGGACTATGATGTCCTCATAATAAGCTTCTTGGATTTCTTGATTACTTAGAATGATAAACTTTTATTGGCCTGACAGAATTTGGATGGTCCTAAGAATTTTTTCTATGTGTTTCCAGAAAAGAACCAAGCTAAAGGAAGCCCTCGTTTGCCCCTTTTCTAGGAAATGTAGTGATGATCTTGCCACAAATAGAAAAAAATTCAGGAGCTTTGCACAGGGTCACTGGAAACTCTTCCGGTTACAGACATCTGTTCCAGCTTCCTGCAACTGCGGGTTTACTTCCTACACTCATTTTCCCAGTGTTTTTTCCTTAAGAGAGTTCTTTCTCCCCATACCCTGTCTTCCTTTATATGTACCTTAAGCATCAGTTATATGTAATTTAGACTTGCAGAAAATGTTTCTTTATTCTTTGGGGTGGAAGTAGTTGTCTTTTTCCCATCCAGCATGTTTGCACGAAACCATCATTGCTCTCATATTTAGGGAGCCAGCATGATCTAAACCAGAATATTCTGGGGAATCATGACCGTGTTTAGTCTAATAAGCAGGGGGAGGTTGTCTGTGGGATTTGAACCTACCAGTTTGAACTCACAGGTGTGCACCCAGCCCTCTGTCCCGTTATGAACCAGTAAGGAGAGGATGTACATATTACTGGGCTGTGGGATTATCAGTGCAAAACAATTAAAATAGCTGTTGTTCAAGGATACTCCACACGTACAGTGCAGTAGCATATAAGATCACCATCACATTAATGGTCTCATTTTTATTGATTGTATTCTATTTTTATCAGTTCAAACAACCAGAGGTTTCTTTGCCACAAATTCTCACTGTTATGAAATAGTACATGGCGTGAGTACAAGCAGCAGACTGGAGAAGAAGGATAAATGTCCTTTAATAAGACATGTTTAGGTGTAGGTAGGACTATTAAAAAAATTGAAGGTTTGGTTCAGTTCAGTGGCTGAGCTAAATTATTAATAAAAATCAAGTGGTAGAACCAAAATGGTTTGTTTCAGATTAAATACAGTATTTTGTTTCACCAGAAATTATGTTTTAGGCTCTTAAAAAACCCCAAGGATGCAAGAACAAGCAACCAGATGAGAGAGACTGAGACAGCAATGTAGACCGTCTCAAATCATGTTTAGGTTTTATGGCATAAAAAGCGTGAGGGCCATGCTAACGCATTGCAAGCTTATCCCGCTTTTGGTATTCCGTTGGATATCTGCACAGAACATCTACAGCTTGCTGTGTGGCCTTAAATTATACGTGCATGGTAAGATACAGCCCTATTTGTTTAGGGTTAACAACAAAGGTGTGATAAAGGCTTTCAATTTCTGAGCTGTTTCAGTGACCCACTTGCAAGAAGAATAAATGTTACAACTGAAGCTTGATGGGGAAGAGGGCTGCTAGTTCTTAGGGTGAAACACATCTCAGGCTTAAAATGAGAAAGAAATGGGAATTCTGTTAAAAAACACCAATTTTTCTGAGAAAGAAAGAGAAAAGAGACTGAGACCAAGAAGGTGATGTGGGTTTATGCTTGCTCATGAAATTCCTCGCCTTGCAGGCAAATGGAGTCTACAAGGGGTTTCATTCAGCATGTCTGCTCTTTTTCTAAAGATTCCATGATTCTCTTCGGATTTCAAGGGTAAAGTGTCTTTTATTAAAGAAATTCTTTTTTTAGTTTCTTACTCATGCGCCATTTATTCTCTGAAAGACTTAATGCAGAAATAGACCTTTTGAAGTCTCCAGGCTCCAGTAAAATGTTGCTAAACTGCTGTGGATTTGGGAGAGCTCTGGCACCGACTCTTATCAAGGAGGTGGATTGCTGCCGGGGAAGGGTCAATGGATGTGCATGTAGGAGTGCCTTGAGAGATCCAGAACTGGGAGCAGCAACCAGGCTATAGCCACACCTGGAAGCACAAGCGTTCGGCAGCTAGGTCTGCTCACATCAGAGTGGTCCTGCCTGAAGAGCAGGATGAGGCCAGTTAGTGAGAAGTGTGCGGTGCTCCATCTTGTTGATCCTGAGCGTTTGTTAAAAACTATTCTTAATTACTGATGTTAATTAGAAGATACTTACACCTTTTTTTTAATAAGTGCAGTGTTTCTGGCTACTGTCTTAGCTCTTGCTGCTGATATAGATTAATTTCTTCACTACCTCCTTCCTGCACGTATAGCCCCAAATGTCACTCTTCCTGGAATGTCGATGTAGGTTGTAAGAAAAATAAAATTAATATCTAATTTCTTTGATCCTTAAAACTATAAAGGTCCTTGTAAGCCAACTCATCGATGTGTGATTAGGTGACAGAAGAATCTTATTAGCACTAGCTTCTCCATCTATAGAGAATGACTTGCCATTGCATACAACCATTTTGCATTGCATGCTATAAACAGTGAGAGGAATATAAACAGTCTTTTCTTAATGTAATTCCTTTCCTTAGTTGTAACAGTCTGACAGCTGCAGCCTGGGAATAATCACTTATTTAATCTCTGTCTTTGTTGATTTCCTGTCAGTTATTGGCTTTTGGGTTTTTTTGAGGAACTACAAATTGACTAGAAGGTGATGGAAGAGCGATAGTCTTCTGTTAAGGAAAAACACAGTTTGCACTTACAGGGGAAGGTCCACTGTTGCATGGGAACTTCCCTAGTAGAAGATCTATCCGATATATATTTAAAGTTGTTACATATCTTTACACGAAATTATATGCATATTAAAGTGAAAATTTTTAATGAATTTGGGCTGTAATGTTTTAAAAACTCTGATTCTCAAAATGTTAAAAATGTGAATTAAACGAAATAGTATTTATCAGTGAGGGAAGAAGAGTCGTTTTAAATGTACCATCTGTTTTCTGGCCTTTTAAAAGTAGTGTAACTAAAAACAACGTGCTAGTCCTACCTACCCTCTCTCAGTTGATCCTGAACAGCACTATATGGAACAAAGGGTCAGTTGAAAGTAGTCAGGAGATGTGATTTCCCAACAAGGACATGAATAAATAAGCAATTTGGATCTTCTTCCAGTTGCTTTTGTTTATGTTGAATTTGTAACCTTTAAGTCTGAATACCCATTCTTTTGTATAGTCTGGAGGGTATCTGCTGCTCTCTGTTCAGCTGAGTAGGGATTGAATCGTATTTGTGTAATGAATAAAGAAGTTTTCTGTAGAACCTGTAAAGGATGATCCTGGCTTTGGAAAAGTAGCTTCTCTCCCAGGCCATGACAGAGGCTTCTAACCTGGTATGCTCAGGTCACTCAAACTGCAGTTTCTTAGGTGTCAGCTCACTGATTTTAGGATTTTGATAGCCAGTCTGGAGGTATTGAGCATGAAAACCTGAAGCTGAAATCACTAGGGCTGCTTGTGTCTCTGCTACCTGGATTTAAGCTAGTTAAAACATGTACAACTTTTCAGGATCAAGGCCTAATAATCTGGGAAATAATCTGTTGGAATCTTGGTGTTAAATATTGTCTTGGTAGAGTGTTTAGGCTTTTGGAGTGTTTAATATTTTGAAAATTGCCTAACTTAGCAATGGATGGCACATTCTTTAAAAAAGGAAAATATATTTGTTACACAGACTTTTGGATATGACTTACATGACTGAAAAGTATTATATGTATCCATGTGATCAAAATTAACACATCGAGAATTTCCTATAACATAGACTGAATGTGTATTTATATTTATACTTGTGATTAATTCATTTTAATTGTTAATTTCTAATACAAGCCTATTCTTCAGATAGGTAATATGCTTACAAGAAATAGCAAAGAATATAACATTCAGCATACAAATTAACACGCACAAATAAAAATAACATTTCAATTATTCATGTGACTTACAGAATTTTTATTAGCAGCAGTGATTATTTCTTCACGTGTCAACTATTGCTGTAAAATAACAAATAGAAGGATCAGGCTGGGAAGTAAAAAGAACAGAATGCCATTCTGGCACTCCAAGATAGTGCTAGAAATTTAACAGATCAAGCTGAAAATGTTAGGAGTATTTCTGAGTATCAGACTTGGTATCTCAAAATTGATTTCCAGTTTACTGAAGAGTTTGCTTTTTGCATAGCAGATTGTTAGATTAATGCCAGCTTTGAACAATTTGGCCAGTTTTTGGTAGAGTCTGTCTTTTGAAAGCACAGTAAAATGTTACAGACATTATGTTATAGCTTGGTACTAGGCAAGGTGCAGCGTAGCTGGAGTGTATGGCTGCCTCATCTGGGAGGACATTCTACTCAAGATGGAAGATATACTTCATATGTATGAGTTCATTTTAAATATATTTATCAGTAGAGAGAGCACTCTGCCTTCTTGGGATTTTACAGCTGAACCCGGCAGGGTTGTGTCCTACAATCTCATTGGCCTTGCTGTTTTCCCTGGGCTCCCGTTCTGTTAGCCACGGATTCTGATTTCTTTATTGCTGCTGAAGTCAGAGAATTTCCAGGATTAGTAATTTCAGAGGTAAATTCTTAAAAGCCCATTACTTTCAAACAGTTGAAAGCAAATTAATTTGATAGTAGTCGGGGTGGGAGAAAGAATAGGGTTAGGAATAGGGATTGGTTTGGGGGGGTTTGCAGAGTGATGAATTTCTTTGCTGTGTGGAAGAATAAAATGGTAGATTTCCATAAGGAGAACACTGAAGTGAGGAAAACATTCAAGTCACTTGCTCATAAGCAGTGAATATTCAGATTTAATAGTCTGGTTTTTGCTTTGCTTCTTGTTCAGTTCTGTCCATTAAAAACTAAAGTAATTGTCCCAGTTTGGGACTGTGATCTCATCGTTAAAGGAGACGCTGCTAAACAATAAATATCCCTCAACACTCATTCAAAATGTAAATAAAAGTAGAATACTACTGTGGTAATTAATTTTTCTGTATTTCACTTGCCCTATGTAATGATGATAGTTTTTGACATGTCTGTTTTTGTCCTGATTTTCACGAGTCTAATGTTAGCTGTCATAGTCAATCCAAAACTATAAAAATGTGGACTATAAAATTATTTATTTAAAATACAAGTTAAATAAAATTTTTTAGCTAATATTACTCATAAAGCCTACATGATTTGTAAAGTAGGATCATATAGAGTGGCACTGGTCTAAGTCGCCTACCTGTTGTTACAGCCGAGTAATGACTTCATAAATGTGTGGGTGTAGTTTTGAGACTGGAAAGTGCCTTCTCCTTGGGCCATTAATTTCTATCTGCAGCAAGATGAGTTATGTTTTGAGTTGACTTTCTGTCATTGCATTCCCAAATGACAGTAAGACCAAGTTACTATCTGGAGTCACATGGCCTTACTGAATACCTGTGTGTGCTCAAGCTTGTTGCATTTGTTTACATTTAAGTAAAAATTAGTAAGTAGATTACCAGCCTTAGGCATTTCTCGTTTCTTCCTCAAATAATTTCAGTTTTTAAAAAAATAAGACAGGTTGTCAGTGTGTGCATTGCTAGTACCATGAGTCCTGGGAGTCCATGGGTGGCAATGCAGATCTGTGCTTGTCAAGCAGTGTTTAGTCTGACAGTGGAGTCTGTGCAGTGGGTTGTACCACGCTTGTGAGTGAAATATGGAGTGAGCTCTTTACACCAAATGCAGAATCCCCTTTGAAGTGGAGTCCATTTTATAACAATCAGGTTCCAGATGCATTTTTTGGTTCCATTCATTTCACATATTCTGGGAAACCATCTCCTACCTTTCTCAGTCTACAAGTGGATTACTCATTTTGAAAATAAATCAGTTTTTCTAAATTACCTGACAATTTCATCTTTCTGTACAAAAGCTGTGATTATTTAACTGCTAGTGAATTCTGAAAGTGTATTTACACTATCTCTCATGTATCGTAAGCATTTGTACATCTTCAAGCCAAGTACTACATTCTTCTGATTCAAGCTGCCACCTTCAAACCACCCACACATGGCAGTTTGGTATATTCTAGGCGTTTTTCAGATAGGTTTTTAAATAAACCATAAAATGGATTGTGAAAATTAAGCACTAATTTGCAAATAAGGTTGGTAGTTTTGGAGCTGGGGTTTGCCACTGCCAGGCTGGCATAGGTCAGCCTGCCTCTTCAACCTTGGGTAGGGTTGTATCTGATGTTCTTACAGGGCTTTCTTCAGTTTCACTGGCAAGCCAGACTTCCACGAGCCCATTTGGCAGCCTGCGACAAAATCTCACTCAAACAACTTCTGTGTCATCACAGACCCCGGGGCAACCTCTGAGTCAGCCTCAGGCCACTGTCTCAGGCTTTGCTCAGGTCTCCACTCTTCTTCCAAACAACGACTTATATGGCCAGACATGAAAGCAGCCTCGCCTACCGCCTGCTCTTCGTCAGCCCAGTGCTCCTTGAAGAGATAATGTTTTCTTTCTTTCCTTCTCCATCCCATTTTCACACCGTCACTTGCATCTTTGTTGATGTCTTTTCCGGTCTAAGCTGTTTCTGGTTGTTAGTTGGTTATCCAGCTTGTGCCAGTGAAGGGGTCTTCATGTTTTCATCTGTGACAGGATTTGGGATGTTTGAACCCATAAATATTTATACCTGGGTTTAAGTTAGCTAAAAATTGTACAACATTTCAGGATCCAGGCCTAATCTGGGAAATAATCTGTTGGAAATTTGGTGTTAAATATTGTCTTGTAGAGTGTTTAGGCTTTTGGAGTGTTTAATATTTTGAGAATTGCTTAACTTAGCAATGGATGGCACATTCTCTAAAAGTGGAAAATGTGTTTGTTACACAGACTTTTAAAATATGACTTACGTGACTGAAAAGTATCATATTAAAATAATAATTTTATCCATGTTAGCTTATTTATGGGCTCATACTGTTAAGGATTTGGCGTTATGAACAACAGGTTTCTGCGTTCCATATTTCTATGAGTGTCAACAGAAAGGAGAAAAATCTACTCCTTACCGCTTTCTGCAAAAGAATCACAAGGGTACATTTGAGCCATTTCTTAACTGACTTGAATAATTAGAAAGTTTGTGGCTGACAGGCTTTGGTTTCACCATTGATTATTAATAAAACATCAGAAATGCTCAGTAGTCTTAAAAAGAGAAATCTAGAAACCTGTCAGTTAAATCAATCTAACATGAATCAAACAAAGCTTGTGATAGAAAGGATAGAATAGAAAGACTCATTTTTACTTGACTTAATAAACAGGATTATTACTGAATTAAAGTTTGGATTTTTTGTCAGAACAGGATTTTTTCCAATATGTTTTGACAGAGCCTTGAGCTGTGAGAAACTACTGACTGTAGATATTCTCTGCCAGAATGATGAATCTATTTCCAGTAAGCTAGTTGCTTCATCTTGTTAGATATACTCTTGGGAATTTATCACGTAATTCCCTTAATCCAAACCAGTTGTGTACATATTTTGTAATTGATGAATTACTGACAGTAAATAAATATTCATACAAAATCAACTATTTGTTAAAGAAAAAAAATACTTTTTAACAGTTTTCGTACCAGAACTTAACAGTCTTGTATTTACTGTGTCTTTGCACATGAACTAGAGTGCCATCTAAAACTGCTGTTTACAATTATTACATTGAGTATGTACCATCTCAGATAAGAACGCATTTACATTGCAACTGTATGTCAAATACTTTTATCAACACAGTGAGTAATACCAGATCACTAGTCCTTGAAATAACATGTCATTAAATTTGTGAAGATGAAACAACTATTCTACCATCAAATTCTGCTCTACATTTAGATGAAATCCCTTGCCTAAGTAATGTCTTTGAAGACTGGGTGTTACTTCCTTTAGCTCTGATTGTAGTTGGCAGGCATTATATGTTCTTTGTGTATTACCAAAACAGAACATCTATCTGCAGGATACTCTCTGTCTTTTCTTCATAAATGGATGTAACTTTGGTGTGTTGGACGTATTTTGGTGTGGGTTTTGCATTTGATTAATTGGGTCTTACTGCTTTTGTGTGTACATATATTTTATTCTTACTACTGAATATATATGATGGATGCACTGAACTGTTGGCTTCTGTTCTGTGAATATTAATCAAAGAATATGCTCCTCTGCTTAATGGCTTTGCGGTGTAGGAGGCAGCCAAACAACATAGACTATAGTCTGCTTTTTTTGCTCTTTAATCATTATTGTGTAAGACACTGGCAAGAACACTTTTTTCATCTATAAACACTATTTCATGCTTAAACATATCCATTGTTTGGTCAAAGTTATGAAATATTGTTGCTCAATTAAATTTTGTTTTCAACATTTCCTGGTAAAAGCAGTAATAGAAGAGATAAAACAGTAAAGGAAGGGGAGATAATTAAATAGAAAAAAATAGTAGGCATAGCAAGCAAGGAAGAAGCAGAAGATGAGGAGTCAGTAAATTCAGCCTTATATGGTTTCAGGTCTTATGATTTGGACAAATAGTTTTCTTTACTCAAAAGCCAAACCTGATGCTTTTCTAGATTTCATTACTGTGGTGAAAGGGATACTTTATGACTAAACTATTCTTAAAGAGAATCTGGGTAGACATTTGCTGTGTTCTGATGTACACTTAAAATGTGTGTAAGGATGAACGTTGATTAGGGTGTGACAGGTTCTTTGGGTGAGAAATTAAGAGACACGTTCAGTATTGAAAGAAAAAAAAAACAGTAAATGTTTGTTTGTGGTGATAGTGGTACAGCTCAGTATCAGAAGCAGTAAGCTTCTTGAAAACACAGCTCACGTGCTTATGGCACGTAGTTCTGATATAAAGGTTGATAGCTGCAGCTTGAGTCATTCTCTGTGAATCTCACCAGCGACACAGCCGAGGCTAATAGGAAGACTTCAGCTTCAGGGTTTATAGGATTTTACAAGGGGTTTTGTTTTAGTCTCCCCTCCCCACTGGACCCTTTCATAAAAATGTCTGGGAGTAGGGCCTTTCTTGAAATTATGCTGTTAACAAAATTTTCCCTGTAGCGCTATCACTGGCTTAGCTGTACAACTAGTAGTATTAGCAGAATTTATTGAACAGTAGTTCCTCCTGCAGTTGTCTGTTGCCCTTGACCATTAAGGACAGTCTTGCTGAAATTGTCTCAGAGTGGTAGGACCACAGAGAATATCACATTATTTGAATTCACTAATGTTCTTGTTCTACAAATTTTATGTTAACTGTTATGAGTGTAAGCATTTTTTTAATTCCTCCTGTTTCAGCCCAGAAAATATATCTCAGTTTTCGATATAGATCGTGATTTTTTAATATTCTAGAAAGGCATAAGGCAGGAATCTCCCAAACCATCTGCATTTTTGTATGATGTAATTTGTTCAAAGCCAGGTCTGGGTTTATGGAGAGGAATATGGTAGTACTGAAGCTTGTGATTCATAAAAAACAATAGTTGAAAGCTGAATCATTAAATCACAAAAGCTTTGTGTTTGTTTCCGGTCAGTTTATTTGTCTCAGAGATGTATTTAAAGTATTTTCAGGAAACATCAGTAAGAGAACTGAATGGCTTCAATAAAATACTGGCTCAGTCCACCGTAGTGGAAATTAATGTATTTCATAGTAGTTGAACACATATTTATCCAGTGTTGTACCACCTCCTATAAATATTCCTCCTGCATAAATACATATATTTATATCTTAATATATTAGCATGCTCTTGCAGAAATAGCTATTTGGAAAGAAATTTTTACTTACAGACTGTCTATATAAATTGAATATTTGTTTCAGATCCATGTCAAAATAGTAGAGCTTTTATATTTTCAAAATCCTTTCTCCTGGGTAAAGGCCATTTTCACTGTTTTATACAAACATCTGCTTCTGTGATTTGAGTCTACTTCTTCAGTTTTGATAATGATTATTCCCACATTCTTGTTGTTTGTCAGTTCTGGAGAGTTAATTGTTAGTCCAACTAAGCAATCTTCATGTCTGGTTAATGTGGTTACTGCTTATCGACCTTCTGAAAATGCTGATCTGCTAAAGAAGTTTTTAATGTATTGAGAAAAGCTAACTAAAGTTAGGTGTCTTTCTCTGCTGATCCACACCTGTCACTGTCCTCCCCTAGTTTTTGTAATCAAGGTTTAAGATTTCAACATTAATATGGAAGTAAGAAGAGACAAAACCATGGCTTTTTAAAGGCTTTGTCTAGTGGTTTTAGTTTAGTTTATATATCAATTTTTATTGTCCCTAACATAAGCAAATTTCAGCAGGGACTACAGTATTGTTAGAGTATATAGTCTTTTTGAGTATAGTTCTTCAAAAGTGTTCATTTTGTGGATATTAGTATCATAGATTGTTAAAAAGAAGAAGAGGTTTTGGGTGTGGTGATTACTGGCAAGTAGTTTTTCTTCAGCTTTCAGCTTTTGGCTGATATGAATAAGGTAACTTGTCTGTAATCAAACAAAATCTCTATTAATATTATCTCTTCTCAGTTACATGTCTTTCTAAGAAACAGAGCAATTTAGTTCATTTTAGATGTAGTTTCAAAACTGAAGAAGGGATTTAGGAATGCCTTTGTATGATAGTTTAATTTCTATATGTTCATATAATTGTTTATGGAATTAAAAACAAAAATAATTTGGACTGAACCAGGCATCTACATTTGTGGTACAAATGGATGGGAAACTAATAATTGCATTTTGTCTTTTTCTAAACTTTAGGGGGCACGCAGAGATTACCTCGCACAATTGGAGTGTCTTTGGCAAAAGAACTAATCTTCTCTGCACGTATTGTAGATGGTGAGGAAGCAAAATCAATAGGATTGATTAGCCATGTGGTACAACAGAATGAAGCAGGGGATGCTGCATACAGAAGAGCATTAGCTCTGGCAAGAGAATTTTTACCTCAGGTAAAAAAAATTATTTTGACTCTAGCTTTTAGTTTTTACCAAACATTAAAACTAAAAAAGAACCGGCTGTATTAAGAAAAACTGTCATGAATTTATGTATTAAAAAGCCATTCTAGTTATGTGGAGAGCAATCAGAAGTTTCCTCGCTCGTGTATTGAGTGGTGTTATTTGGTAATTTATAGTGAAGCAAAAAAACTGTCAATCCTTGTATCGTCATGATGTGGTCTGTGTTTGTATTGTGTATTTTAGCTTTTGAGCTTTAAACAAAAAAATAGTGTAAGGGATTTTTTTTTAGTGAAGCAATTATCTCAATAGGTTATTCTGTTGCTATTGAATGTTTCAGAAGAGAGGCAAACAAGTCCATATGAAAGTGGATGTATCTCAGTGTAACTCTTATTTTGAAAACATAAAGTTAAATGTAATTTCAGTATTAAAGCAAAACCCACTTACTAGTGAAAAGTTTGCTTTCTACCCTTTGTGTATAAGTTTGATAAAGGAATCATGCTCTTATTATCATTCATTCGAAGTGACATCCTATCTCTTGTATTTATTTCATAAAAGAATTGAAATGGGATTTGCTGAATTCGTGTGCTTTAGAACTTGAAAATTTTAGTAAGAAGTTTGAGTATGACCCTCACAGGATTGTTTGTGTTATCTGACTGCTACCTGTTCCCCTGTTGACATAGACTGCAAGCTGTTTGTTCAGAGTGGGAATGTGAGTTTGGAGCTTTTAATAAACCTGCTTTTCAAGTGAAGGGTCCCAGGTAGCAAATACATAGGAGGCAGAAGAAGAAAATAATTAGTAAACAACTTTTTATTGGATCACAAGTGTAACAGCTAAAATTTGTCATTGAAAATGCAAAATGTTATGGCTTAAATATGTCATTTAACATTGGTTGGTTGTGTGTTGAACACCTTGATAGGAAGACAAACATGGAAAATACAGTAAAAATTTTAACATACAGTGATTCAAAAAGGTTGATTTATAGTTACAACCTCGAATTGGAACCCGCTCAAAAGCATTTGGCTTTTCCCAGATCAGCAGGCCACTTCTCTAAAGCAATGTCTGAACTGATGCTGATGCATAGGCACAGGATTGAGACGATTCCCAAAGATGTCTCACTGTTCTGCAGCACATTAGAGGAGGAGGGTGGAAATCCCTCTACTGGCTGGGGACCTCAGTCTCTCGCGGAAGAGTGTCATCACTTGACCAGTGCAGGCTTTGCAGTATTGTATTTTAGGTTTGAGGCTGCATCAGTTCATTTTATTTCATTATCACATCTTTTCAGTGTCTCCATTGTGTGATAATAGGGACATAAGATTGACCTTGTGAAGGCCTATAATGATGTCTCTTAAGGTGGCTGTTCTGAGCCTTGTTTTGAAAGGAATTGAGGAAGATAGATTGACAAAAGTGGACATGCTCAGCACCTTTGAAGTGTAAGCCAAACACAATGCTTTGATTAGGTTCTTTTGAAAACAGTATACTTTCACTTTTTCTCAATATTCAAAACTATCAGTTTGGAAGCAAATGTTTACTATAGTGATATAATTTAGGATATTTGATCTGTTTGCTATAAATTTAATAAAAGTCCAAAGTCTAGAAGGTCCCAATATAAGAACATTGATGTGCAGACTCTTCACTGCATAATCTTTGAGATTTTTGATACCTAAATAAGCTTTTTTTTTTCATTTTAGGGACCAGTAGCAATGAGAGTTGCAAAACTGGCCATCAATCAGGGTATGGAGGTAAGGATCTGTACTTTCCATAAAATTAAGCAAAAGTCAGGCTGGTCACAGGTCTACTGTGGTAATTTTTTTTTCTAGAACTGTTTTTACTTTCTCAGTGTATAATCTTTTGAAGTCTATTTGGTCAAAACTTTTTAAAAGGTGAAATGCGATTTTTTTCTCTCTTAGAGTCCTGAGACTAGGGTTGACGTAACGAGGCTAAGTAACCTCATGTCTGCCCAGGAGCAATGCACTCTGCTAATTATTAATACTAGAAAGTAAACATAAGCTACTATGAACAGGTTGTATTTCAAATGCTGGGCAGAAAAAAACCTCGAAGTCATATTCTGTCAAGTCTGTCAATGCTGTCAGTATTTAGTAACTAACAAAGTTAAAGGCTAAAATGCATGTTATTTATTTTTAATAGTTTAATAGAGGTTAGTGTTCAAATTATATCTGGAGTCTGATTTCATATTTGATTCTGGTTGCCACTCCTTCTTGAACACTATTGACCTAGCTCTAAAGCTCGTTAAAATCCAGCCCTGAACACCTCTGAACATGTGTTTTACTTTAGGCTTGTGAATCATCTTGCTGAGCTCAGCAGGACTATTCATATTTAAAGTTAAGCACATGCATAAGCTCTGCACCTTATTGCTCAACCTGGGACAAGGGAGAGAGGATCATACCTCATGCAACGTCTGAATCCAAGTAGACAAATTTAAGAACGGTCCTTTTTTTCTTAAAGTCTCAAAAGCAACCAGTGATACAGTTGAGTTCAACAGAACGTACCACCAGTAAGCTGTGGCCTGAGAACCAAACTCATATGCTGTTGTGTAAACAGTATGTTGGTTAGGTTTCCACAGCAAGTAATGATGGAATTCAAGAGTTATTTCGGTGGTACCCAAAGTTCAAAATGCTACAAGCTAAATTGTCTAGGCACCAGGTATGGTGGACTGAAAGGTCAAAATCATTATGTTTATGGAATTAGGGACAGTAGGGTTAGAAGGACTCTTAATGATCATCTAGTTCAATCTTGAGGCCCCAAGACAAGATCTGCTGTATCAAAACCAATCAAGCCAAATGTTCATTTAAGCTGTTATTACAAACTTTCTATGGCAGAGATTTCATGGCTTTCTTTGGTAATCTATCCTGTAGCTTAACTGCCCTTGACAAATTTCTTGTGGTACATAGCCAGAGGCCTTTCAGTGGGCATGCAGAGAGCTGGTAAGTTCTGCAGCAACTGATGCTTAAGACAGGTGGAGAAATAGTGAGGGGAAAATTCAGCCTTTTCAGCTGTTCAGACCAGCTCATAAAGAAAAAAATGTTATTAAAACTAGCTGATCATGCAGGATGGCCATTGGCCTCTTTTTTATTATTATTTTAAATCCCTTTAAATTTGAATGTATGTTTATTTTGTGGCATGGCATCATATTCTTATATGACATTTTGAAGATAACTTGTTTCAGAACAATTTTTAAATAACCATGCAGTACATTAAATCTTTTCCCCTATAGTAAATGAAATTATTACAAGTGTGCAAGTAGCTAATGGTTTTTAGTCCAGATGATTTTTAGTGAAGAACATACATTGTTTTGACAGTGTATTATGTACTAATTGTATCGCTAAGTAAGGAAACTGTTACAGAAATACTAACCACTATCACCACATGGCAGTGTAGCATTTCTGTGTTAAGGTGTAGAAGAACTTTGCAGAAGTGTTTTAGTGCGTAGCATATAGAAACACAGTATTTAAGTTAGCTGTCAGGAAGTAATATATAAGGAAAACACAAAAATATGCTTATAAAAAACATTGTATTCTTTTCCTCAGGTCGACTTAGTAACAGGTTTAGCAATTGAAGAAGCTTGTTACGCTCAGGTATGTAACTATGATTACACGAAAAACCCCAGAAAACAGGCTTTGTTGGTGCTTGTTATGAAACATGCAGAAATTCAACTGGAAATTGCTCTATGATTTCTTCTACAAATATTTTGGCATTGTATTTAGACCTTCCTTCTACTTACTCTGTTTTTGTAAGGAGTTTAAGGAAGGAGGTGTAGTTTAGCACAAAAGCATCTCCCTGCCAAGACTGTGAAGGTGAAGGTAGTGAATATACCTAGCCAGTCATACACTGCCATGCATTTCGTCAAAGAATTGCCTTGCTTTTGTTTTGCTTTGGTTTAACATGAGATAACGTGAAAAGCACTTCACTAACATGTGCCCCTAATGGCATATGTGCTAACCAACAGAAAACTGAGACAAACCTCTTTGCCAGAGAAACATGGGAATGATATACTTGAGTTTGTATGCTCTTGGACTTTGAGACAAGTTTTTGATCATGGAAATAGAAGCATCAGCATTAGATGCTTATTTAAAACATCTGGTGATCTGATTAATAACCTACACTCCCCCCCACCCCCCACCCCCCCAAAAAAAAAAAAAAATCCACCAAAAACTCAAAACCAAAGCCCAAAGAGTTTCTCACAGTCATCTGTTTGGAGAAAAGATACTCTTTCTTCTCCCAAATTGTTTCTCAGCCTTATATAGTTTCTTTGAAGTGTCTGGTACTTTCCTGTATCTGACTAGACATTTTAGTTTTCATTTTCCTGTTGTACTATATGTTGCAATTTGGATGCATTGAAGAACTACATTTTGCATGAAAATATTTTTCTTGGTATTGTTTTTGGTGTCAATAATGAATTGTTACTCTGCTCATTGCAGACTATTCCAACAAAAGATAGAATTGAAGGTCTTCTTGCATTTAAGGAGAAAAGACCTCCTCGCTACAAGGGAGAATAAAAGAAGCTGATGCCTTTAAAATACAGGGGGATAAAAATACTGCTCTGAGGACCATTAAGGTGCACTTTGCTTCAGCACCTGGAATATCACAACCACCAAAGTAAAAGCAAATCATACTGATGTTACAACATTTTGAATGTGTCCTTACTTGTACTGGGCCCAGATAGAAATGTGTGACAACTCATGCTCATAACAGTTTCTGAAGGTTGATCTGTGTATTGGCAAGGTCACAGGTTCATGCAGCACATTTTTAAAATTTCACATGTATGAAACATACCATTCCACAATTCAAAACGCTCTGTAAATTCTTTATATAGACAAAACCTATATGTGATGTTAAGTATAAATCTGCTGTATCGTTTTATCAAAACAAATGCGACTACTGAACACCAAAAATAAGAAATTGTACCAAATATGCATTAAGATGATTCTGTATATCAGTAAAAATTATATTTGAGTATTCTACCTGAATATGTACATTATTAATAAAGCTAAGGAAAATGAAAAGGATTATTGTTTGGAAAATGTTAAGCTTTATTTATCTGACTTACACTATTCTAAGTAAAGTGAAATTAACTTTAGCGTACAATGGCATCTTTTTAATGAAGTCATTGCCATTATATTCATTTAATTGTATTAAATGAAGACATTTTCGAGGCCAGCCTTTAATTATGCATTCTTGTATGTTAAACCTGGCTTTGCCTTGCATTCTTCCAACATAGCATCTGATCAGCACTGTCTGCTGTGAAGCAACTTAATTTCACTTGCCCCAGTTATTTTAAATTTTTGATGATTGTATTAAAGATTGCTGTGCAGGGATGTGATTAATGCACTATTAAAGAAACTAGAATTATCTTAATCTCCAGAATATTCCTTTCCTAATAATGTATATTTATGTACAACAGGGATGATATTGAAATGTTCTTTATTCTGTGGCAGCCTCAGGGTTCTTTTCGTACACTGAAAGAGAAATCCAGTAGGTTACGAGGTGAGAAAGCTGTTGTGATTCATACTGTGTATTTGCTGTGGACATGGCATATAGAGCAAATGCCTGGAAATAACCTCTTAGAAAGTATTTTTGTTAACTTGACTGGAAAATAAACATGACTTAGCAGTCAGAGGCTGTCTTTTTATAAGAAAACAAATTTTTCATGTTTGGTTTCCATTGGCTCATGTAAGTTGTGCATGCTCTGCTGTTTCTGCAGCATTAACTATGGTCACTGTCCTATCTATGATGATAAACCAGCTGATCAACATGAAATGGCAAGCACTCATTTAAATTCATATTTAGACATACCATTACATGTAAATTGATTATAACTAGTAGAGCACACACTTTGGTGACTGGTAAACTTGCTGAGTCAATCATTTCATGCACGATAATTTGCAAATAAAGTACCAGTGCTTGTTTTGATAGTCATATAAAGCCTAGAGGGTCATTTTCTTGTGTTTTTGAAATGCTAACATATCATTTTCATTTTTACTGAGTAGGAAATAATTATGTTAATGGGAGAAAAAAATATTAAGTCTATGCTGATGGGTTTCTGTTTCATAGCTTTGATACACAGTCTGGTTATTGAGCTGTCTCTATTTTCCTAACAAGCGCTGGTTAAGAATCATAGAATCGTCTAGATTGGAAGAGACCTTTAAGACCATCGAGTCCAATCATCAACCTAACACTGCCAAAACCACCACTAAACCATGTCCCTAAGCACCACGTCTACCCCTCTTTTAGATACCTCCAGGGATGGCAACTCCACCACTTCCCTGGGCAGCCTTAAGTAGCTTCTGTGAGTATCTATTTAAAAAAAATGTAATAACTCTAAATACTGTGGGATAAGACTGTGTAGATTCATGCCTTTAATTGGTAGTTTTGATCTCAGAAAACAACTTTGCTGTCACAGTGGTCTCTCCATTCCTTTTCTCAGGAGAAGATACTGTCATACTGTAGCAATTTGAGTCCTTCTTTGAAGTCAACAATTTGACTGTTATTACAAAGTGAGTACCAGTAGGGCAATTTTTAAAGGTACTTTCTAGTGATGTTGAAATAGTTCTGAAAGAACAATATTTTAGCGAAAGATATGTTCATCTCTTACTGTCTTACTAAGTGATGTGTTATGATGGCTGCAGTGCTCATGATTAATAGCAATATCAGAATTCTGCTTCCACAAGAATGTGATTTGTAACCAAAATGTTCTTATAAAGGCTGACTTTTCCTTACGAAAGTTATGATCTGGCAAATCCTCCTTCAAGTGCTTAGGTTCAGCTCTTTCACTTCCTGGTAAAGCCATGCTTTTCTCCACAATATGTCATGGGTGAGTGAGCCCTGGTCCCCACTGGTTTCCTGAAAGGTTATCTTATAGTTCCTAGGCATAAGCAGCTTTTTCTCCTGCTCCTGCTGAGCTCAAGTGGATAGTGATTTCTTCTGCACAAAATTGGATATTGAAAAGGTATAATACAGGTAGGTCAGCTACCTTCAGCTGATAACCTCTCAACAGTGTAAGTGCAAGTTCAACTTAATAAATTGCCTAGAAATTCTCACATTCATTCAGAAATTAATGTGTGACTTTATACAACACATATAATTTTAGCCTGTAATCTATGAAAGCATTTGTGTTTTCTCTTCATTATTATTGAAGTAACTCACATTCTTACTAGTTTTTACTAAATTTCTGGATAAAGTTTTCAGAATTGTCTGAATGGCTTAAGTCAGTTCAGTGCTTTTGAGTATCTCACCTGCTATGAAGAAATACGGTGTTTTATTTATTCTAAGGTTGTGTAATGATATAGTTAAGAGCACTTGGAGGATGTTGTTGTATGGAACATTTCTATGAGATTTGCAGAGCCATTTGTGCCAAATTGTTGTTGAAATTCTGTCAGTCTACGTGCAATTACTCATAGTCCTACACCAAGGTTCCTATCAGTGTTTTTCTAGAACTGCTTTTAACCAGCTGCATTCAGAATAGTAAACATCAGGGTGTATCATTTGCAGCTGTTTCATATTTTCCTCAGTCATTGCTCTTTGATGCATTTAACCATAATCAGATTTGTTGAACAGAACGAAAAATAACAGGTCTCTCTAGCACAGGAAGGCAGAATATTGTGCTACTTGGAATCTGGTTTTGGGAGACTTAGGGAGTAAAGTAAAGGGTTTGGTACTAGTGTCACTTCACATACCAAAGCCAACTTATAGATGCAAAGTGAAAAGAGTAATAGAAACATATTAATTTATCATCAACTTAGTTTTTGTTTCATTGCTTCTCCCTGCAAGCAAATCCCTGAAAAGGTGTCTGCTGAGATTAGAGAGAGGATTTATTTAAAACTAAAAAAATATAATTGAAAACCATTGGTATTGTGGGTGATGCATATTGAACAAGATGTGCTGCCATGTCTCATTTGTGGGATTTTGGCCTTGTTCTTGCACCTAATGACACTACTGAAAAGCCATAGGGCTTCATTGTCTAGTAAGGCTGATACTGTCAGTGTACTCAAGGTGTCATGGTGATCATGATGTTGTAGTTATTTTAAGATGTTCTCCTGCACACTTTTAGAAAGACAACTATCTCCAAAAATGAGAAAAAGGAGAATAATTGCAAACAGATAAACAAAAGGGACAGATGTGTTCAGCTAAAGGTAATGAAATTCCTTTTGTGTATTTTGAGGGATTACAGAGGCTAGTTTTTCTGTTTGTGCCTTTTTTGTCTGTTGGCTTTTGTTTTCTCTGAGTCTGGAGGTCAGACACCAGAGTGCAGGGAACACTTTTTAGAATTTGTAAGGGTTGTTTCCATTTTAAGAACATTGATATTTTGTAGGCAAAGTTAGGAAAATTTAAAAAATCTTCCTGAAAGGTTTTTGAAAGGTGTAATCAGAAATCATAGAATCATAGAATCATAGAATGGTTTAGGTCAGAAGGGACCTTGAAGATCATCGAGTTCCAACCCCCCTGCCACAGGCAGGGATACCTCTCACTAGACCAGGTTGCCCAAGGCCACCTCCAGCCTGGCCTTGAACACCTCCAGGGACGGGGCTTCAACAACCTCTCTGGGCAACCTGTTCCAGTGCCTCACCACCCTTAAAGTGAAAAACTTCTTCCTAATGTTTAATCTAAACCTGCCCTCTTCCAGCTTAAAGCCGTTCCCCCTCGTCCTATCACTACATGCCCTAGTAAAAAGTCCTTCCCCAGCTCTTCTGTAGGCCCCCTTTAGGTACTGGAAGGCCGCAATAAGATCTCCCCGAAGCCTTCTCTTCTCCAGGCTGAACAGCCCCAACTCTTTCAGCCTCTCCTCATAGGAGAGGTGCTCCAGCCCTCAGATCATCCTCATGGCTCTCCTCTGGACACGCTCCAGCAGGTCCATGTCCTTCTTATGTTGGGGACTCCACAGCTGGATGCAGTACTCCAGGTGGGGTCTCACGAGAGCGGAGTAGAGGGGCAGAATCACCTCCCTTGACCTGCTGGCCACACTTCTTTTGATGCAGCCCAGGATACAGTTGGCCTTCTGGGCTGCGATCGCACATTGCTGGCTCATGTCGAGCTTCTCATCAGTCATCACCCCCAGGTCCTTCTCCACAGGGCTGCTCTCCAGCCATTCCCCGCCGAGCCTGTATTTGTGCTTGGGATTGCCCCGACCCAGATGTAGGACCATGCACTTGGCATGAGGTTGGCTTGGGCCCATCTCTCCAGCCTGTCCAGGTCCCTCTGGGTGGCATCCCTCCCCTCCAGCGTGTCTGCCTCGCCAAACAGCTTGGTATCATCAGCAAACTTGCTGAGGGTGCACTCTACCCCACTGTCCATGTCGCTGACAAAGATGTTGAACAGTACGGGTCCCAGTAGAAATGATCATGTTATCACCAAAGATTGGGTAGCACACCTTTTTTATTATAGATTTAAATCATGTTCATTTTCAACCTTGGAACAGAGTTGAATAGACGTTTCCTTAGTTATGCAGAATGTACTGTGTTTATGCAGTTTATTCATTATGCATTATAACGTATATATGTGTGTATACAGATATGTCATATGCATGCATATGTACGTGTATGTGTGTATGCATATGTGTACATATAAATAAAATTCTTCAGACTGTCAGGCGAGACCAAACCCCCTCAGGATGTTACAGTACTACTCTACTCCAGGAAGTTTTTTAATTTGTTTGTGCAAGAGCACTACCAGCAAAAACCTTGAACCCCACACAGCATGTACCGTGACTGCTATAAGTGGCCACACTCGAAGTTCTGTAACAGAATTTCTGCCACAGAAGCAGTAAAGTAGCAAGGGGACGCTTGTATGTTACTGTATATGTGGTCGTGCACATCTGGCAGTTTAAGGCTAGAATAAACGTAGCAGAAGTCAAAGTGAGTTCTAAATTTCAACAAAGGTGTGGCATCCAGATAGCACATTCCTCCCCGTCCTATAGTATCATTTAGTTCTGCAGTTTGGACATGCCTACAGTAATCATGAGCAGCTCATTAATCAACAACAGTCGTCGATTATAAGATCAGTCTCCACCCCCCTTAAATAAGTCTAGACTTAGATTTCATCTTCAAATTTTATCTAGTAGATAATTCTTCCAAGGACACTCATTCACATGGGAAGAAATATGAAGTATGTTAAAAGAATTTATTACAGAGGGTGTGAATGTTCTGTGTCAAAGCTAAGTCCTATTGCAATACTTGAGTTCAAAACAGTACATTAACCCTCTAAGGCATAGTCTGTACGTGTATGTTTATAAACTCTTCAAAGTTCTGGCTAGTGACTACTACTCTTTGATTATAATTTCTGAAGCGTATGCTAATAAAGCTTTTGTAACATTAAAGAGATGAGAATATGTTGCAGTTTTCTTCTTGCATAATATAACTACTTTTAGAAGAACATGAAAGGTTTGTTATTTTTTTAAGGAATGTACATCAAATTGTTGCTTCTTTATTCTAGCAACTGCTAATTGATTTAACATTTTCCCTTAACCATAAGGGACTTTGTGATATCATCTTTGGCTGAATTCTTTCTAGCATGTTAAAAAATCTGATGCCAGTTGTACAAATTCTTAAAAAATGTGTCTCTTTCATGCAACTTAGAAAGATGAAGTTTAAAATTTTAATTGTAGTGATAGTGTTGTGAAGCTTGTGTTTTCATTGCATATAAGTGTTAATAATATGTATGTATGCTTGTGTGGAAAGAGTTTGACTCTGCGTCTTTTGTGTAATAAGTCTGTACTGCTGGGACTGTTGTCTTCAAAGCTGGTCTGTATCTGAACTGGTTTTGTAAATATATATATGTGTCCCCAGCTAGTGGTCACTCAGGGTTCAGGCTGTGGTTCACATTGTCCTGTCGTTGTCATCTTTTGGCCAGCCTCCTTGTCCAAGTAGTGGTGAGAGGAGGAGAGCGCCAGGGAGCATGCTTCTAAGAAGCAGTGGGTCTAAGAAAGATGGATAGGAGAGATGGTTTATAGGGTGTGTTCAGGCTGCCTGTTTAAGTCACAGTCCACTTCAGCACAGTCATTTCTAATATCCTCATGAGCAGCTCCACAAAGTGGATTTTTCTATATTGGTTGGTTGCAGCACCTGGGTTCTGTACCATAATGACTAGGAGAGATCATAACATTCAAACATGATTCCTAGACTATCCATATAACATAATAAAGGAGGTAGGGGCCACAAAAATAGCATAAAGAGAAGGGTTCTGCCGAAGTTACCAGTTTGTAAATGAACACATGGATGTGGGTTTTTTTCCACTTTGTGGGGAACAAAATTCCTTTCTTCATTTTGGATTCTTACCCTTTTTTCCAAATCTTAGCTGATATCATTCCTTTTTTTGAAAAAGCAAAGAGGATATGCTGCAGCCCCTCGATCTGTCTAACTGCTCAATAGCTGCAGGAATCATGAAACACCAGAATAACTCAGTTTCTGTTCTCTGTTTTCACTTAATTGACCTGAACCGAACCCTCCTACAGGAGTGACCTGGTCACTGGATGCTCTCAGTCGCTCCTGATGAAACTTTTCTACTTTAACTACTTATTCTATAAGTTAATTTATTGAGATGTAGAGATAATGACCACTGGCCTATCAGTTTAGAGAGGGAAGGCCTGTCTTACAGTCCCTCATGTAGCAAGTATCACACTGGGTTTTTTAATAGATGCTATAGCAAGGATGAGAATCCTGCTTACTTTTCTCTTGTCCCCAGCATTTCGTTTGTACGGTGTGGAGTCCTGTCTGCTACGTGTGAAGGTACCTCCTGAGTCAGACTCCTTAGGTGTGGAAGGTTTAATTTATAAATCCTGAAAGGCCTTAGATAGAGCACTGTCTAATTACCACTGCCTAATATCATCAGGACTGTGACTTCCTGAAGAAAAATCTCAGCAGGAATTTTGAGAATCTAAATTTTGGACTTGGGCACCTCAGTCCCTGCATAGATGTAGTCTGAGTCGTGTGCGTATGTGATTGTGCTTCTAGGCTACTTTACTCTTTAGGATTATTAGTTAAGCTTGAAAATACTTCCTTCAAGTAAGCAAGGGATATCAGAAATCACTTTAGCCACTGGTGACATATCACAGATCCCATGATGGAGCTGAGTTGCTGTTAACAGGTGGTGATAGTTATGGAGCCTGGCTACCCCTTCCTGTACCAGCTTCCCAAAGTAGTCAGGCTGTCATCAGTGAGGTGGAAGGAAACCCTAGCAAGTCAGGGAGGAGGTGGTGTAGGAGCAGCAGTGGCATAGCTACGCTACCAGGATGGTTGGCTGTGCTAAAGCAGTTGTACAAAGCTGGTTATTCCAGCTCTGCAGCCTGATTCTGCCAACAGAGAAGCACAAAGTAGCTGTGTACAGGACAAACGTTTGATCATGCCGTGTGTGTGTGCGTATGCATAATATATAAAATGTATGTCTATATGTCCACTCTGCTTCCAGCACATAGTTTTAAGGTTGTTCATGTAAGCTTTTAAAGCATTGTTTCCATTGTTAAAATAGCTCATTAAAACCACATCTCCACAGGTATGTATGTTTAGAGTTACAAAAACATTTTGTCCTATACATGTTTTTATATTTCATGTAGTTACAGCATATTTATCTGAAGTATTTCGCAAGTATACTTTTGTGTAATACTGGTAGGACATTAAGTAATAGCTGGTTACTAGCACTATTGCACAAGAACATCAAATGTTATTGTGATATTCTGAGATTTGGGGTACCAAGCATGCTTTTGGCTGCTTTGTTCCTGTGACCTTTATGCTCTTCTGGATAATACAGCAGTCCTGTAACGATGCACATGTTTTCCTTTACACAAATGCCAGTAACCACTTGAGCAGGGCACTTGATTCCAGTTTTGATAGGCGGTGCCTATAATGGACAACGGTAGTGTATCCAAGCCAAGTTGGCCATCTTTGTGCTTTACATTGCCAAAAACTTCAAAGCTTCTTCCTTTTAGAACTCTAAAGCAATACAAGTTTGTGTTTCTTCATATCATCAAACTTAATTATTGGCAATAAGCAACTGCTGGCAGGAGCAGCGCATCACATGGCTCCATTTCTGCTTTAGAAAAGGTCAGCATATGGCATAAACACTTTGCTGTATTATGCAGCCTTGTACTCTGATCACATAACACATGCTTCAGAAAGCATTATGCAATGTTATACTCACTGATTAATGACTGCTTGCACAAGAAGTTTTTCATTACCCTGAATGCTAGCATCCTGGGAATGATTAACTTTGTGACATAACTCTCATCACATAAATATGGAAGATTCAAATATAGCCTCAAAATAACGTGTTTCAGAAATAACTGAACACTTTCCTGCTTAGTACTGTGTACAGTACATGATTAACAACTGCTTTAAACCTTCAGAGTTGAATAGAAAAGCCTATTTGTGAGAACTGAAAACAAGATTTATTTTTAGGGTTTAAAGTTTTACCCAAGATGAATTTTTGCACACAGCAGCATCTCATTCGCAATGTTTTTCCTCTGCTTGTGTAAGTTTGAATTTCCTGAGAAAAATCTGTGCCAACTATTTTCAGTGTTCAGCCAGTGAGTTAAACAGAACAAGTCAAATCTAGCCCTTATTTAGACCAGCAACTGCATGTGTGTAAAATGACTCAGTTCAGTGTGTTCAGTATTATAGTGCATGCAGTTGAGTGCTTAAATCAGCATGGTTATAGCAGAGTAAATTCCCAATAATTGCCAATTATTCTGCAGGCAGAGTAGGAAGGCAAAATGTGGTCCCGAATGAAGTGGCTTACAAACTTACGGTCTGAACATTGCTACACATTCACATTTAACATTTTTGTATTCTATTGGTTCATCATTCGATGTTCAAATTTTGCAGATTCTTATGTTAAAAAGCATGATGGCAGTGCATCACTGATGTTATCATCTTAAGGATGTACAAAAGAGGAAAAGGCTATAAAAAGAAATGTTCCTCACCATATTCCTCCACATATGAAGATTCATCCTTGGTTTTGAAGTAATGTCAATTCCTACCAGTTATCTATGTTTCAACAGCTTTGTTAAGGAGAAGGTTGTTCTGCCTGTTTGGAAATTCAAGATCAGTTTTCACAAGGAAATAACTATATTAAAGTTCCGCTTACTAATTTGCCTTTAAATGTCAGACTAAAAAAAATTACATCTGCTTTTTATGATTCTCTCTCCTGTAAGTAATCCTGCTCATGAACAGTCACATTAAATAAAGCTACTTGAAGTCCTTATAATAGGGAGGGGTGGTTTAGGATGTCACTATGTTAATGCACGTGTGCCATTTCTTCAGAAATAGTCTTCACTGAGAACAGCTAGAGAAGGTAAACATTGACCTTCAGTATGTTCTCTTTAATTTTTGCCTTTTCCTGCATTCCAACTCCTACAAGCAGTAGGAAAGGCTAAAGGAAACAGCCTCTGACTAAGCATTAGCTACCAGCGTGCCCTCATTATAGCTGAGGGCTCTTATTCTCACTTAGCCTACGTGCAGAGCCAGCTAGTCTTTCAGCTGTGATGACGAAATGCCATGCATTTCTTCCTGGAATAGTACGCAGATAAGAGGCCACTTGTTATGCTGAGGTTTCAGATGAACTCCGCTAAGGGTTTCAAAACACTCTGTCACAATTATATCAGGTTTCTTTAGCAACCAATTCATTTCAGACACTTTTAAGATAAAAAGGGAAGAGATGTTAGTTTATTTTCCCTTGTGGTTTCGCTGTTTAAGCTTTTACAGGATATGACTGGATAGTTTATACATGGCCTGAATTTATTAATTTTAAATAAAACGAGCAGATCAAAATGGATCTGTTGCTCTCTTGGAATTCAGATTATATGTACTCCCCTATGTGTACCTATAACTTGAGAAAAGAAACAAAAATCTCATATCTGTGATACGCTGCTAGAAAGATCCTGCTGTGCCAACACAGTTGCTGAGTGCTTTGAACTCATTCTGGGTCCAGCAAAAGCTGAGAGTTTTCAGAACCTTGCAGCACAAAAGGTTCATCCTTTGTCCTGGGGTTGAGTTCAGGTGCTAGGACATGTGTGCGTAGTACAAGCCCAGCTGACCTAGGTATTGCTTAGCAGCGGTGGGAGGACCTGTTTGTGAGATCATTTTGCAGTTTTGAGGCCTGTTTAGGTGATTCTGTGCATTAACAAAAGCAGTTTTAGTGGGATCAAACAAATCACAAAAGCATCCGGACTGTGAAAGAAAGAGGAATCTATGAAGTGTTTATTTCAAACCAAGCGATATCCTTAGTAACTGCAATAACCGTATGTTATTGCAAAGAAAGGAATATATTGCCTGGAATAACTGGTGGATCACGTGCAGGTTACATAGCTCTCTCACCCTTAGACACTACACATCTAGAATCTGCGATACACCCCATTTCTGTTCATTCATTAAGGATGACATTAAGTCAGTTCCAACTTGCCTTTCCATTGGATCTGAATGCCACTTTAGATGGATGTGGTCGGTAGGATGGAGAGTCTTACAATGACAAATCTGAGTAAATTGCAGCCTAGATAAGTATTTAATATGAAGAAGGAAAACCAAACCAACCCAAAATGGCATCTCTCCTTGATCACTTCCCCTGCAGTTCTCTACATTTACTGGTATCTCATTAACTGGGAACTAAAATCTAACTTCAATTTCCTTTTAAGACAACAATTTATTTTTTCCATTTACATAATGGAATTTGGATCAGGTCTGAAGTCTGTAACCTTATTCCTTTAATGCCTTCCAAATAAATGTGTAATTCCCAGTGAGATCACTAGGAATCTTGGCTATTCATAGTCTGTTATGTCTTTTTTTTCTGCAACTCTTCTTCAGTGAAGAGGGTCCCCTTTGAAAAGGTCCAGAGAACACCAGAGTTGTCAAACCCACCACTTCCCTTAATTTTATTTTTTTTTTTTTCCTTTCTTGGGCTAGTTATTGAGTACTGAC
This sequence comes from Pluvialis apricaria, assembly GCA_017639485.1. Classification (NCBI taxonomy): domain Eukaryota; kingdom Metazoa; phylum Chordata; class Aves; order Charadriiformes; family Charadriidae; genus Pluvialis; species Pluvialis apricaria. Next base: position 50,181,155 of record CM030044.1, on the reverse strand, counting down.
TTAAAAAAAAAAAAAAAAAAACTAAGAGAAAAATCCCTCATGAATAAATTATTTAATGGTATTTTACTAGAGGTAGATGATTCTTGCACATTGCTATGAAGTCCTGTCCTTGCCAGAGCAGCATAGACTAACAAGCCCATGTTTTCTCATTATTTTTCTGCTCTCTTTTTGTCAAAATATGAAAGTCAGCCTGAGTACTGTTGCTGCAGTGGTCACTAGCAGGTCTTTTAAATGTTAGGCAATTAATTTTCATAAAAATTCTGATCCACCAAGTATGAATATGAATTATGGGCATCTCCCTTGTTAAATACTACTATTTCCAAAGATTCTTTGTTTTGTAAAATTGATTGTTTATAAGTCTTATGTGTTACTTGAAGCATCTTGCTGTGGTTTATCTTATTTTCTATCTTTAGAAGGTTTGATCTTAATGTCTTGAAAAGACTTTTTTTCATGCCACCTCACAGTGCCTTTCTTGAAAATTTTGCTAAAGATAACTGCTGTTCTGTGGTTCAAAACCTTGAAATGTTTTAAACTGAAATTACTACAATTCAAAATTCATCATCTTTACTGCAATCACAAAATGAGCTAACACAGTCCCACCAGTGCTCTTACTAGTGAAACCCCCCTCTGGCCTTTGCCACTTTCTGCCCATCCTTCCTTGCAATCCCTGCTCCTGCCGCCCACGCATCCCCTGCTGAGGAGAGGGGGTGTGTGCCATCTAACCACAGATATGTGCTGTGTGTGGCTGGAGCCCTCGAAGAGAAAGTGTGCTGACCAAGTTACGCAACTTTTTCTCTAGGAGGAAGGTGGGAAGGGGTCATGAGCTTGAGCCTGTGTCTTCCGTCAAGCCACTTAGAGAAAACTAATGGATCATCTTCCTCTACCTCTTTCAAGCACAATTTACATTGTGTAAGGGTTCGAAAGATACAAGGTTGAGGATTGACCAATAGTAATAGTATCACTGTGTTTCCTAAGGCTATTGATGCATGGGTAGAACGTAGGGGGTATCTGCGGGGCCAACCGGGTTTTGTCTTGTTGTGCAGTTCTAGCTGTCAGAGGCGTAAACTCCACTGAGGATTGAGAAACTGTGGTGACAGGCTTCAGCCAGCAAGCAAGTGTCCAGGTCCTGGGCCATCTTGAACTGACATAGTGATTCATTGTTATCAGTATCCAAACTAGCTGGACGCAAACCAGCTCAGATTTCTTCACATGCATTTGCAAATCCTAATTGCAGAATAGCTGTAATGGGCATTTAAAAAGAAATAAATCATTCCCTACAAATCAGAATTCTTTCCCACCTTAACTAAATCCAAGTTAAAGCAAGAAAGGAGGAGAGTCTGCAATATGCTCTAATGTCAGCAGCTTTAGGCTATTCTAAGTCATAAAAGCAATAGCAATAGCACTTGCCAGTCAGTCATTCTCAACTGAAATGTAAACAGTTTACGCTGGTGAATTAATAACTGTTAAATAGGTATATTAAACACTTACAGGGGTCTTATGACCCTGCAGTATTGTTTTATGAAATAAACAGTGCTTACAAGAAATACATAATTGTGATTTTCAGTGTCGCCGTAGAGAATGTAAGAGTTGGGGGTGGGCTTTTTACGCCTATTATCTATTCTTCAGAGAATTATTTCATTGCTAGAAGCAGATGGTGATTTTTAAGCCCACTGCTATTTTGGTGTACTTAAAAAAAAAAAAAAAGTCCTAAAAATAGACCCAAGTTACCATATCCAGCAAAAATATGTTGTCAGCTCTTTACTCTGCTGGGCTGAAAACAAATCTGTCAGCAATTTCTTTGGGTTAAAGTATCTGAACACTGGGGGCGGGGGGAGGTGTTGGGTGTTTTGGTTTTTTTTAAAGAAAGCATTTTAAGTGGTTTTGTAACAGAGTCCATTTAAAGCTTTAAGTATCAACAAATTACCATCTGTTGTTATAAAGACACTTTATCAAATTGATGAGACCTGCACTCCGGTTAACGTTGTGGATGAACTGCATGAATTAGACTTTAAAGTCTGAATGAGTCTGAAATCAACATCTTCAGCTCTGCTGGAACAGATATTAAAACGCAGCCCATTTTCTGTAATTATGAAAATGAAAATGAGAGTGAGAGTTATTCATGCAGAAAAAAAAACATTGATAATGCATCTTAGTCAAATAGGGTTCTTATGTTTGCTTTAAAATAATTTCTTGTATTAAAAGTGTGGTTTGACAGAATTACTGAATGAGAAAGGAAAAAGTCTTTCAGATTCCCTGTGCACCTACAGGTGATTGACATAACAACAGACTGACAGACAGTATTTTCAGTGTTAGATCGTTCTGGCATAACTGTTGGCATAAGGAGTAAATGTAAGAATTCAGGTAAAAGAAGGTGGTATTTGTTATCTCTATAGCATGTGGACATATCCTAGAATAATGGATGCAGAAGACTGAACCAAAACCAGACATCTAAGGTAGGGATTTCATTTTAATGATCTCAGTGCAAAACATTTTTTCTGTCAGCATTTGTGTATCTGAGGTACAGCTCCCTAGGGTCAAATCCTGTGAAGTATTAAGAATCCGCATTGTTCGTTGGAGATTGGCAAGATCAATAATTCCCCGAATCAAGACTTTATTTTACTAATTAAGTGGAGTGAATACTTACTTCCTAGCTGGAGGTGCCCAGAGAGATTTAAGTGTGCTAGATCATGCCTGCTGGCAGCATCAACCCCTTTCTATTGACTCTAGAGGTAACTTGGGCTCTGCAGTTTGGTCTTTCAGTTCACACGTAAGTTACACATTTTCAGCAAGCAGCATGGCACTTCTTATCCGAGAGTTCAGCATATGCTTCAGAGCAGACCTTCCTTCGAACCCCCTGAACGTCACTTGCAATGCTTAGTTTGAAAAACTGTCTCTCTATAAATACGTTTTCAGTAATGTTGGCAGCTGTTGCACTCCAAGGTAGAATCAGTTGGGCTTGGAACCAAATTGACTGAAGTATGCCTGGAGAAAGCTGGAGAGCATGCAAGCTGTCATGTAAGGGAGAGGTGGTAGGGGAAACTCGGATACATCTTCTGTTGTAGTGTACTCAAGAGTACACTTACCTCCTGTGCGCCAAAGACCCTGAACTCTGTCCCTAGACCTGCAGCTTTAGCTGTCAGATCCGCCTCATAATGACCAGCATGAAGTGTACATGTATGTATATCATACAAGTATGATATCCTTTCAACCAGGGCCTGATGTTGCTTGCTACAAGGACAGGTAGATTTTATGCACGTGATATGGGTAAAGTATGCCAGGGTCATGAAAGTGCTGTAGATTACAGACCATTTCAAGGAATGGTCATTTCTGGTACGGTATACGTATAGATTCTTTGCTGTCTGTTGGTCATTCTGTGTTTCAAATGTATAACTGTGCCAACCACATCTGTGTGTTTGTTCATGCAGTGGAACCACACTGTGGCCTGTCCCGGGTCTGGCCCTGTACAGCACCCCAGAACTGGGTGAGACAGGCTGTGAGTTGGAGCAAAAAAAGGAAAGCACATGGAAACAGTCTAATTTCTGAAGTTTCTAGGGTAGTGAACTAATAGAATTTTGTTTCAAGAACACCCTTCCTCTCCTATAACTTTTAGCCTTGCATAGGCTCGACTTTTTTTGTCCACAATTCCTATTATCCCAATATTATCTTCCTGGTAACCTTCTTGTCATCTTCCTTATCACCCAAACATTGATCTTTCTGTTGTCTTTTCCCTGCAGTAACAGATTACTTCCTTTCTCACACCAACTTTTTGGTGAGTATTAAAAGCCTACCTTTCCTACACAGTTTTGCTGTCCCACAATCCTGAGATGAAAGAATCTGTGGGATGACGGAAAGTGTGAAAAAATGCCTGCTCCTGCCAGGACAGGCATGTGATTTACTGTGATGCTTATGCTGAGGCAGCCAGCAGTCTGATATTTAACTCCACTGATGGTTAACTTCTCTAGGCACAACCACATGGTCCATGGTGATTTTGAGATAAACTTTTGGTTATGCAAAGTGAGCCACTGCTTTGTTGGAATTAAAGAAAGAGGAAGATGAACTGAGAAACTGTTTTTCATGTGAATGTTAGGTCATTCACATCACCTTAACCCAATGATGACCGTTAAGGAGAAGAAGGAAAAAAGTCACTAAACAAATTCTTATGTTCTTGGCAGTAGGATTTGCTTTGCAAACACAAACATTTGGCAAATTTCTACATTTTCCTCATCAAAACTATATTGAAAGCTGAGGAAAAGAATCAAAATCAAAGTTGATACTACTGAGTTGCACTGACCCAAACACTCACTAGCTGAAGTCAACCGGGTATATATGTCTTAGCAGAAGAGAAGGCAGGAGATCGGATCTACCTCCCTAAAAAGGGGTACAAATTTTCTTTTTTAAGGTTTACAAAGGGATCTTCATTTGAAGAGAACAGGAAACGAGCAGAATTTAAACTACACAGACCTTATTGTACCTAGTATTTTTTGGTAAAAGGACGTAGGGAGATGATAGGTGTGTCATTTTGTTTGTGTATTTATGCGCATGTGTATATACATGCATGGGGATATGTAAGCGCTTTTCAACAGCTCCGAGTCTCCAGCATGTGTCAGTATCTCCAGGTGCATGTAAGCCATCTGAACCCTACAGCCTTAATTGCATACACAGCCATATTACAAAATATTACCACACCAAGATCGTTTACATTATTTCATAACAAAAAGAAATACTATTACAGAACATTTTTACCCTTAAGGGAAAATTACTAATTATTTAAAACATTGTCTGTGTGTGTGTTTGTATATGGCGTACAGGGGTATATAAGCCTCATTATGGAAAAATGTAGGGGTGGATTAAAGCTGTGGGATACAGCCCCAAGGTCAGAGGAGTTTCAACAGACAAAAATGTCAGCAGCTAAGCAGAAAATACTAGCACGGTTGATTATAATGAGCTTATTGGGGTGATGTGGACCACTTAACTTGAGGGGAAAGTGGCTCTTTTGAAGTGGAAGCAGCTGTGTGAAAGCCTGTCATAGGCCTGGTCAGAGAACAGGTCACATCCAGAAGATGGCTTTGGTAGACAGCAGATATTTGGATCTCCTAGTGGAATACAGACACTGGCGTTAAACTTCTGCGTTCTCCAGACAGCAAGTGGATTGGTGGCTTCTGAGACAAATTAATTCCGTTATCTGTCTTCTCTGTTCAAATCCACATGTGTTTCTTGCTACGAGACACTAGTACAATTGCTGGGCTACTGCCTACACCCTTCTGCGTTAGAGATTTTTTTCTGTGTGTGAAGTTTTGAGTTGGTTTGGTTTTCATGACTGGTAAGAGAAAGACCTACGTTCTTGTTCCTGCTCATACGATTGCTTCCGTACGTCATCTGGTGACCAGAATGGAGGTCTCCCCTCCCTCAGGTGGGTGCCCCAGTTTCCTGCCTGTGGAAGCTCACTCTTTTCTACGTGCATTCATGCAGGCCCCACGTCCACATCAGTAATTTGCTGGTCAGTAGCACAATTCAAGCAGTTTTGAAGATTCACCCCTCTAGGCTGAGGTACCCAGGATGCTTTCCTGTGAAATTAAGAGTTACATCTCTTCAGTAAAAGAGGTGGTGACTTCTGATTGTCACACATCCAGGGTAAAACCCATATCAGCTCCAGCTATGTTGAAAAAGAAAGTGGTGGGTATTGCTTTTTATATCATCTTGATCTAATGAGTGGAGTAGATGTACACTGACATACATGTGTTAGACTTAGCCCCTTCGAGGGTAGATAGGAGAAACACCTGGTTTCTGTGTTTTAAGACTGGGGCCTGGGCCCGAGAAAGGTGTCTAACCAGCTAGACCAAGAAAGCTTTATGTTAATCTGGAGTGCAACATTCAACACAATTCTGTAAGGGTTCAGATGCCTTCATGGACCAACAAGGGCTGAGTGGTTTTTTGTTCTGAGGATTGTAATGTGAGTGCATAGTTCTTTGAGAGTCAGAATTTTCTTGAGTTTAGGATTTGCAAATACTGGGTTTGATACATTCTTACACCTAGTTCTTTTATAGAATAAGGCTTATTTCTCAGTATCCTAATGCGTGATGAAATATGAGATACAAAAGTCTGTCTGTAAAGTGCATGGAACTCTGCTAGAAGACAACGATGATGTCTGATGTAACAGTGGTAGATGTAGCATATTGTGGCAATGGGCCCCCATGACTTTTAAGTTAAAACATGCATCTGGTGTGAAATAGAATTTTTTGAGGTGCATTTTAGGGCTTTTTATTAATCTCTGCAGAATTCTAGATTAATACAGTGAAACTAAAAAAAACCAAAAAAATCCCAGCAAGCAGTACCTGGGACCACAGCACCTTCTCTCCCTCTCGTGGAGCTCCACCAGGAGGTGGTGTTCTCAGAGGGCAAAGCAGGCTTTGGGCAACGGACATGAGGAAACTGTCCACAATCTCTTTCTCGTGGTTCCACTGTCCTAAATTGTCGCCTGCTGAGCTGGAATGGGGGTGTTAGCTTGGTGGAGTGGAAACTTCGGTTTTAGTCGGAGGAATTCCCCTCAAGGGACAGGAAATCCCTTCTTTGGCAGGTGTAATAAGGAGGCTTGGGAGCAAACATGTGCTTTGGTGCCATCTTTCTCCTCCAGCTGAACTATGTTTGTTGAGGAAGGGGTCTTTATGGTACGTAGAATGGCGTAGAACTTACCAACTGTCACTAGCAATCAGAATACACAAAATCCTTCTGAGCTTGCTGTTGTGTTGTGTATGCAAAGAAGGCTAATACTTCAGCCCAGAGGGATGACAGGACTTAATTCCTGTATGTCATCTTGAGGGTTTCTAATCCAAAGAAAAGCAGTAAATACTGCTTTTGCAGGGCAGTGCTGGGAAATAGTCTGTGCTTGTGCTCATTCATAGAATCATAGAATCATAGAATCATAGAATGGTTTAGGTTGGAAGGGACCTTGAAGATCATCGAGTTCCAACCCCCCTGCCACAGGCAGGGACACCTCTCACTAGACCAGGCTGCCCAAGGCCACGTCCAGCCTGGCCTTGAACACCTCCAGGGACGGGGCTTCAACAACCTCTCTGGGCAACCTGTTCCAGTGCCTCACCACCCTTAAAGTGAAAAACTTCTTCCTAATGTTTAATCTAAACCTGCCCTCTTCCAGCTTAAAGCCGTTCCCCCTCGTCCTATCACTACATGCCCTAGTAAAAAGTCCTTCCCCAGCTCTCCTGTAGGCCCCCTTTAGGTACTGGAAGGCCGCAATAAGATCTCCCCGAAGCCTTCTCTCCTCCAGGCTGAACAACCCCAACTCTCTCAGCCTCTCCTCATAGGAGAGGTGCTCCAGCCCTCGGATCATCCTCGTGGCTGTCCTGTGGACGCGCTCCAGTAGGTCCATGTCCTTCTTATGTTGGGGACTCCAGAGCTGGATGCAGTACTCCAGGTGGGGTCTCACGAGAGCGGAGTAGAGGGGCAGAATCACCTCCCTTGACCTGCTGGCCACACTTCTTTTGATGCAGCCCAGGATACGGTTGGCCTTCTGGGCTGCGATCGCACACTGCTTGCTCATGTCGAGCTTCTCATCAATCATCACCCCCAGGTCCTTCTCCACAGGGCTGCTCTCCAGCCATTCTCCGCCGAGCCTGTATTTGTGCTTGGGATTGCCCCGACCCAGATGTAGGACCTTGCATTTGGCCTTGTAGAACTGCATGAGGTTGGCTTGGGCCCACCTCTCCAGCCTGTCCAGGTCCCTCTGGATGGCATCCCTCCCCTCCAGCGTGTCTGCCTCACCAAACAGCTTGGTATCATCAGCAAACTTGCTGAGGGTGCACTCTACCCCACTGTCCATGTCGCTAACAAAGACGTTGAACAGTACGGGTCCCAGTACCAACCCCTGAGGAACGCCACTCGTCACTGCTCTCCACTTGGACACCGAGCCGTTGACCGCAACCCTTTGAGTGCGACCATCCAGCCAGTTCTTTATCCACCGAGTGGTCCATTTATCGAATCCATGTCTCTTCAATTTAGAGACCAGGATATCGTGTGGGACAGTGTCAAACGCTTTGCACAAGTCCAGGTAGATGACATCAGCAGATCTCCCCTTGTCCACTGCCACTGTAACCCCTTCATAGAAGGCCACCAAATTTGTCAGGCATGACTTTCCCTTGGTGAAGCCATGTTGGTTCTCACCAATCACCTCCTTGTTTTCTGTGTGGCTCAGCAGAGTTTCCACGAGTATCTGCTCCATGATCTTGCCAGGCACAGAGGTGAGACTGACTGGCCTGTAGTTCCCCGGGTCTTCCTTTTTTCCCTTTTTGAAAATAGGGGTTATGTTTCCCCTTTTCCAGTCAGCAGGAACCTCGCCAGACTGCCACGACTTCTCAAATATGATGGCTAGTGGCTTCGCGACTTGATCTGCCAGTTCCCTCAGGACCCGCGGATGTATCTCATCAGGTCCCATGGACTTGTGCACCTTCAGGTTCCTCAGGTGGTCTCTCACTTTATCTTCATCTACAGTGGGCGGTGCTCCGTTTTCCTAATCCTCTCCTTTGCAATCTGCGTCTTGGGCAGTGCGGCTGCTGTCCTTGTCTGTGAAGACTGAGGCAAAAAAGTCATTGAGTACCTCAGCTCTGTCGCTGTCCTGGGTGACCAGTTCTTGCGTTTCCTTCCGGAGAGGGCCTACATTTTCCCTAGTCTTTCTTTTCTCGCTGATATACCTATAGAAGGATTTTTTGTTTGTCTTAATGTCCCTGGCCAGATTTAGTTCTAGCTGGGCTTTAGCTTGTCTAACCCGCTCTCTGGCTGCTCGAACGATTCCTCTGTAATCCTCCCAGGCTACCCGCCCCTGTCTCCACTCCCTGTAGGCCTCCTTTTTTCTTTTGGTCACTTCCAGGAGCTCCTTGTTCATCCACGCAGGCCTCCTGGCTTTTCTGCCTGCCTTCCTCTTTGTAGGAATGCATTGCTGCTGTGCTTGGAGGAGGTGGTCCTTGAATATTAACCAACTTTCTTGGACCCCTCTTCCTTCCAGCGCTTCATCCCACGGCACCATACCAAGCAGATTCTTCAAGAGGCCAAAGTCGGCTCTCCTGAAGTCCAGGGTCATCAGCCTGCTGCGCACCTTCTTCGTTGCCTTGAGGATTTCAAACTCGACCATTTCATGGTCACTACAGCCCAGGCTACCCTTGAGTTTGACCCTGTCAACCAGCCCTTCCTTGTTGGTAAGAACAAGGTCCAGCATGGCTCCTCTCCTCGTCGGCTCCTCAACCACTTGGAGAAGGAAGTTGTCCTCAATGCAATCCAGGAACCTCCTGGATTGCCTGTGCCTGGCTGTGTTATCCTTCCAACTGATGTCAGGGTGGTTGAAGTCACCCATGAGAACCAAGGTCTGTGAGCGTGATGCCGCCCCTATCTGTCTATAGAGGGCTTCATCCACTTGGTCTTCCTGGTCGGGTGGCCTGTAGCATACCCCCACTGTAACGTCCCCTGCTCCCGATTTCCCTGTAATCTTGACCCATAGGCTCTCAGTTGGCTCGGTATCCTCCCCCAGGTTGAGCTCCATACATTCCAGCTGCTCATCAACATATAGGGCAACACCGCCTCCTCGTTTCCCTTGCCTGTCTCTCCTGAAGAGCCTGTACTCTTTCATGCCGATACTCCAGTCATAGGAGTCGTCCCACCAAGTTTCTACGATGCCAATGAGATCGTAGCCTTGGAGGCGTGTACACGTCTCTAATTCCTCCTGCTTGTTCCCCATGCTCCGAGCATTTGTGAAGAGGCACTTCAGCCGTGTCTTCGTTGCGGCCGATTTGGTTGGAGCAGCTGTAATTCCTTTGTCCTGTACTAACAGTGCCTCCCGATTGACTCCCGTTGGTCCAGGAGCTCCTAGCTCATCTACGTGAAGGTTTGGGCATACTGCAGCGTAGCTGGCACATCTTGGAGCTAATGGCTGCAGGCCCTCACCAGCACGCTGTTCCCCTTTCCTTGATGTAACATCCCTTGGCTGTTCATGGGCAAACCTATTCACCTGTTCCCACATAATACAGGCTTCTTGTGAAATACATTAGAAGAGATGCTGTTATAGAAGTGCACAACTGAAATTTCTCCGTGATTTTGACAGACTTAAATTGTGTGGCAGCTAACACCATCCAAATATTCCCATGTCTCTGATCCATCTCCTGCAACCGTTGCTAGCTTGTGAATCCCCATGCTCCCTTCTTCTTCCTGCAGTCCCGTCCAGGCACCTCCATATCTCAGCTACCTGTAAGACAATATATGACTGACTGCTCAGAATACAGGTGCTTCCAGCTGTTTCACGATTCAGGGCATATTTTCATCATATGGCAGTGGTGGATCAAAATGGTAACTTGGTATATCATGCCTGACCTGTTTGTTTTCCAGGCCTGGTGTACAACGTCTTTCTTTCTTTCTTCTCTTCCACAAAACACAAGCATACCTCTGCAGGTAGGAAAGAGGCCAGAGCCCCAAGGTTGGTCAGTTTACCCATAGCTACTAATAAAGAAGTTTTTATGAAGAACTTGCTTGCAATTGCAGCTGACAATTAGCTGGACTGAATTTCTGAGTGACTGAAGGGAGTTAGAGATGCAGCATCCGAGAGAGGTCTTGCTTTTCAAGCAAATATGATGTGCCAGCACATCATCCCTTCATTACCATTTCTCTGAGTAGGCTTCTCTTACACTATTCTTTGAACTGACTTGTAGGGCTGCACTTCTCAATTATTTCAATAGTCAAATAGATGACACCTTCTGCTACCAACTATTTATATTATCAGAGTTTTCATCCTTGAAAATGAGAATAAAGATGTGTACATACTAAAAATTGTCATGCAATTGCATATACCAGCTCTCTGCAGGGCAACGCACATGTGCCTATGTCTATTTAATAAGTATTTAATAAGTGTTTAAAGTAGACTGTTGCCATGCTCTGGTTCTCCAAGTCATTTTATATTGGAATTGTAATGAACTCACAGCTAAAGCTGAATCCAAAGATTATGAAATGGGTCAAATTGTGTATGTGCCAGTATGTAGCTGTATGCTACTAGATTGCTATTACTGGTTTAGGCTAGTGCAGCAAAAAGTAGGCCCATCTGTGTGCATGTTGTATGCTAAAATTAACAAATGCTCATTCTTGGGAGTCCAAGCAAAGCAAGCACTGTTTCATGGAAAAGGTTTATTAAACTACAGACTGGTTCTCTGTTGCCGTCAGTGCTCCAGTCAGTACACAACCTCTCCCCACCAGAAGCAACTCCAGGTGGCATAGCATTGCTTGAGCTGTTAGCCATACTCTGAAAGAGTATCCTGTGCAGGGTGCTTGGGCCTCGTTTATACATCTTCCCTGTTGGATAACGGGTCTCTTTAAACAGTAAATATTGTGTGGGACACAATGATGTTTGGTACTTTTAGCAGATATTCGTGGCTTTAATGTCTGGAATGGCATAATTTACTTTAAAAATGCAGTATACCTTAAATTTAGCACTAATATTTTTGAAGTAAATTTAGAAGAACTGGCACAAGTACTCTTCAGGTGAGCAATAACTGTGAAGGAATGATGTGTAATTCTGTGAAATATACATGAACGTACTACATATATTTATGCATCTTTAATATGTCTTTGTTAAATATAGACTCTAATATATTCATTAATATGTAATTAATATAGTCACATATATACCAGTATGCTCATCATACCATCATACATGAAGCATATTTTGAACAATCTTTATAGAAAGAAAACAGCCTCTGTGTCTGGCTTTTCAGCTGTCTCCTCAGGATCAAGAAGTGAATTTGAACATCACGTGTGGCTTGTCTAGTGTAGTCACTGAGCCGGCCATCTTCCATTAATGCCAAGGCGGCCAGCACAGCAGTTGTTCCTGCTCTCCTGAGTAGCTCTGCCAGCGTGGCACAGCTCTGCCTCTGGGGCTGAAAGAATGGTTTAATTCCCATCATTATCCTCTTGGGCTTGTCTGCTGGAGAAGGGCGCCCAGCAGTGATGCTTTTTGGTCAGAAACTGATTTACCTAATCTGGCTGGATTAGAGCAGCAGCATGTTTCATATGGTTGGAACACATGTTCTTGGTCAGAAACCTTGTGTGTGTGAGTAACAAGTTGCAGCTATCCAGCTTCACTCAGTCAGACTGGCATTTCGCAGAGCTAGGGTATCTGTCTTCTGACTTTGGCCAACCAGTGGACATTTAACACTTGTTACTACCATGTTAGTTTATAAATTACAGCTTCAGCAAAACCCCAGGGCGTAATCTGGCAACTGGACTGTAGTTTTCAGAGAAAACATGCTTTTGTCCACTGTGAATAAGTAACACAAAATTTCAGAGTCATTCTCCATTTCCTTTTTCAGTCATCGCTGCTTCATTGGACTCGTGTAGTTTCGCAATGAATAAAGCAATACTCTTGTTCTTTATCTCCCTGCTCGGAAGGAAGGAGCATCACGAAGTTGTGGAGAATCAGTGAAGAACACAGAGTAAAAAACCCTACCTTCACCTTAAATCAGTGGCGTAACTAATCTGGCTTGAGTTCATAGATTCTTGCCTGTCCCTTAAAATAGAATCTGGGTGTAGTGGTGGCACTTTCTGAAAGTAGAGTCTGTACTTCCTAAAAATAAAGTTAATTTATCAGTGTAAGCACTACGGAGTAGCAGCACGTAATCTCCATCTTCAGTGCAATTCAGAGCTCCTTGTCGTTGGTCAGGATGAGGCCATGAAACCCAAGTAGATATTTTTGGCAGCTTTCAGTAAAATGAATTCTTATAAAACTGAATTTTCCCCTGTCTGACAGGTCATTTTGTCTTTGTCCTCTGTCATGTCATGTGAAGGACAGAATGCAGGAAATAAACTGGTTCATTTGTTTGGGGTTCTATTGAATGACAAAAATCAAATGGAAATACAAGTATACTGAAATAGTATTAATTGTATGTGCACAATATGCTGGCTTGTATTAGTCACTCAAAACGATTGCTCCTCTGAAAAGGGTGACAAGAAAAAGTTTGCGTTATGTGAAGACTTATACATCATTGGACTTTATGTGACTTGACTAACTGGAAATAAAGTTAACTACTTGGTTAAAAAGTAACTTGGTTACTTTTACATAAAACTTGGTAAGACTGGGACTTTCTTCTGCAGAATAAAAAAGTGACTTCGGGTCTTGATGTTAATTTATATGACGTCAAACGGGACAGAGTTGATAGAGTTAAGATTCAAGGATAGGTCTTATATTTGTTACACATGGTTTCTTTCAGCTTCTCCTGTGTCTTTCTCAACCATAGTATTATTCATACCACTATCACTGAATTTATCTGTGTTTATGCACTTAAATTTCATTAATGCACAGATATTTTTTTGTTTGTTCTAGCTGACAAGGTTGTATTGTTTCTGGACCTGGTCTATGCGGCACAATGCAGCACAAAAGACCCACAAAAAGCTCTGTGTTGTGGTGCTAGATGTTTCTGGTACCTACAGCAACTTGCTTCTAAAGCATGTTAAAGCAGTCAGCAGTACAAACTGTCCTTCACTGGGTTTCCCAGAGTGGAACATTTTGCAGTGTTTTTGTTGAAATTTCTGTTTCATCAGTGTTTCACCAATAGATCTTTAGCAAAGACATTATCTCGGTGTTGCTGCTGTCTAGGTGGAGTACTTTCCCCCAGATCAACCCCGTCTCCTGCACAGACCTGCAGTGTCCTGAAGTGGAAGGGAGAGCCATGCGGCAGCTGACTGTGTGTGATACGTGGAGGTCTTTTCTGAAACCAAACCTAGTTTTCAGTTTTGAAGGACTTTTTGCTCTGATACCAGAAGCATCTTCGGAAAAGTGGAGACTGTTGTTTGGAGTCCATGATGCTCTTCTTAGCACCATTAGTGTTAAATGGGATTATCTTGAAGGCGGTGGGACTGCTGATTCTGCCTTGGGCTGTCTGCCAGAGCAGAACTGGTTCCTGAATGCTGTCCGTCTTTGTGTCTGAGGCAGGACTGCAGGCAGATAGTTGGGTTACCTGTGGGCTCTAAACCTGTACTTCAAAGCTGATGTACTGGCAACTGTTTAAAACTGAAATCTGGTTATTCATGAGGTCTCTGAAAATGAGTGCCACTTTGATTGCTCTTGTGACAGAGAGCGAGAATTTTTTTTATCATCTGTAGCACCCGCTCTGTAGCTCAAAAATCAATATTTTATTGAAATAGAAAATGTTAATTTACCACAACACAGAAAATTCTATTTTTCTAAAAATATCTTACAGAACCATTGAGCTGTGGCTTGTGGCCTTAAGGTCTAGGCTTTTATTTCCTCTAAATATATTCTATTCTGTTTTCTGTGAGTCTGTCATGTTGAATAAGTAACAGGCAGCAGGCACAAGACCAGGACTCATGTCCCATGTATCATGTAAAACAAAACAGGCAGCTCTTTGAATTGTGAGGCTAGAATGCTATCAGGGGCTTCTTCTGCAGTCACAAAGCTGGAATGAAGGTGCCAGAATCCCGAGATAGAGTTGCAGCCTCTAACTCAAACTATGCTCAGGGTTTTCTTTTTACATATAGTATGTACTATTCTAATGCCTCCTTGGTGTTGCCTGTAAAACAGCCTCACCTTTCAAATTTCTTGTTGCTCTGCCTCAGGTTCGTTCTGGGCCATCCCCTAGCCTCCCTCCTCTGTTCCCCTCTTTGCTGTCCTTTACCAGTGTATCTTTCTCTGCAATTCTGCTCCACCCCATCATGGCCAGGGTGCTCCTGGCTGCCCTGGCGCTACCGCTCTGCTTAGCATCAGAGACATAAGCATGGGCAGTGATACACTCAGGTCTCCCACCTTCGTTCTTGCTGAGTAGTGCTTCAGCCTGTGAGCAGTTCCCTAGACTTGATATTCAGGCTCTCGTCTCGTGGGATCCAATTCCTAATCAATCTCATGCCGCTGGTGTGCTATGCGTCTGTGTGCTGTGAATGAGAGAGAGAAAAAGATCCTGTGAGAGTAGGTTAGCTGACTCATACGATTCTTTCCCTGATATTATCTCATCAGCAGTAGATTTGAATAATTCACCGAAGTAACACTACTACTGCAATTAAAAGAAGGATTATTTGGAAACGGTCTCTTAAATTATTGTGGATCACACTTCTGAGACTACATTAGAAGGTTCATTTCATATTACACCTTCCTTAATTCAGGGCTTAATTTATCCAAATTTTGTGGCCTATCTCTTCAAAGACATGGTTTGGCAGCTCTCAAGATTGGTGTGCCAAACCGGTGATGTCTTTTCCAAATCCAAAGTCGAACAGATATTGCTGATGGGCTGATCGGTGATGCCTTGCACCTGGGACAGATAATGGTTCTTGACCTCCCAAACGGTGACATATTGAGTTCCCTGTCTGCTCATGTCCCACCTCTAGCATGTGTGCTCTCAGCTGCTGGCTCTGGCAGATAAGAAAATACCCTTGCCCTTTAGCAAGACAGATGGATTTTGTGCATGTCTAAAGAAATCAACTTCTGTGATGTCACCTGCCAACAATTAATATGTCATGAATGTAGCCATTTAGAGGAAATTCCACAAGATTTTTAAAAAATATTAAATCCTTTTCAGGTTGCATTATTGTAGTTACCTAGCTATTGAATTGAAGAAGTACAGTTGATTATTTTCTTTCTAGCCTACCCTTACTAAGTACCCAGAGGGTAGTATTTCAGTAAGGATTAACTAAATTCCCTTCAAAACAGAGCTGTTGATCTCTTTGTTTTCAGGGTTATTTTGTCTGAAGTGAATTCCACTTCCCTGATGTTTTCTGTTTTGCTTCTTAAATACTGTGATAAATGTTAGGGTCTATTAAGTTTCAACTTTCTATTTTTATCTGTTGGTAAACACTACACCAGATGTGGGCGTGAAGGACCCTGAGAAGCTGAGGGAGTTCTGCTTTTATTCAACAATTTTAACTTTCATAACTGAGAATTTCAGCTCATTTTTTAGGGTTGTGTATGTGCTGTTTTGGTTTTTTTTAAGAGCTGAGAAAAACAGGCTTACGCAACTTAGTTTGCATAAGTGCAGTGAGTCATTCACATTTCTTTTTTGCGTGTGTCTCTGTGTGTGTGTTGTATCACTTTATATAACCTTTCTTTGAAAAAGTACTACTGTGAATGCTAAGAATATATTTTCCCTGTAAAACAAAAAAGAAATATGCCTATTAGGCAGATAGCTGCTTCTTGGTGATGTCACCTCACAGATGCTGTTCTCCAGAAAGGCATTTTGGTTATTCTTCTTAAGGCTCTGGTTCTTCAGTGGCAAAGTTTATGCTGATATATGAAGGTGTAAAGGGAAGGCCACGTAGCTCTATCCTTTCCCCTTCGTGGGCAGAGCTGTGGTTAACTCCACGTGATAATGTTGATTATATATACATATGTATTTATATAGGGGTTTCAAATGTGTGTAGTCCTTTTGGCATACTCTGGCTTCTGCTCTATCACATTGCTTCCTACCATTTAGAGAAAAGTGGATCTTTTAGAGTGGAGTACCTCTGTGAATTGTTGAAGAAATTTGGGGCTAAAATCCTTCACATAGCTATCAGACACAGGTGGCAAGCATACTCCATCAGGCACACTTACAAAGAAGTCCTCTGGAAGGTCTCATCTTTTTTGACACTACTTCATAACTGTGTGATCAAATGTACCATGAACATGTAGCTGCTTGGAGTTTATTGTTTTGAGTGCCATTACAGGTATTAAGTGTCAGTACAGTTTAAGTGCTAGAAGTACTGTTTTGTTTTATGTTTATATATTTCAGATGTGTTTTCCTTGACATCTGATGGATGGTGCTACAAAACTGTGGTAGGGAACTCACCGTTGGTTTTCCCAGAAGGGGGGAGTGTGGCTCATGGTGCAGAGATGTGCGCACAGGTCATCCTCTTGCCCCGGTGGCTGTTCTGAGGCTTGCCACTTCATTTCTCTCCAGGTCTCTGCTGTATCATCAAGTTTTCTGATCTGATGTACGTCATCTCTGGCCATGCTACAAATCTCTCCTGGCATGGAAAGTTCCCCACAACAGTTTCATACCAATTATTTCTGTGCACACTCAGAAATCCCTCCACTCTGCTCTACAGCCCTGTGTTTTACCAAATCAGATTCAGGGCCTCTTCCTTTCTACAACCCAATTTTTATTGCCATTAAAGTACATCACAGTTTTCATTTGATTTCAGTGTCATCCTATGTTTTATGCAAGTAGCATTGTCCATCCTGTTCCTTGTTCATTCTTGTGGCAACATTTTGATGGCTGCTGTAATCACTAAAATAGAGATATTGTATTTTCCGTCCGATGCAGAGCAGATATTTGCAGTTGCAAGATAAGGCACTGTTCATCTACTGCCTAATTAGCCGATTAGCAGTATCTGGGGTCTGCAGAAGTGCCATGAAACATTCAGGTACTGTTTTTAATTGTCGATGGTAGTGTACTCAAATAGACATTAGACATGAGAATAAGACTTTAACTCATCATTAATAAATTGGATGCACAAAAGGAATTGTAGTAACGGTCTAGCTTCAAAAGTATGAGCAATTTTCTTGATGTACTTGCATGTGAAAAATGAGACATACACTTAGATTCCTTGCTGGATTGATGTTCAGAAGAGCAGCTTTACTGCTTGAGCTCTAAATGCAATTAACATAGCCAGAGACAAAAATACTGAGTAGGAGTCACATAGATATAACTGTTTCCTCCAGCAACTGTTGACAGTCAGGCACCTCCTTCATTCATCACATAATAATCAGCATGACATCTGGAGATAAGAAAGATCCCTGAACAGAGATACTCTGAACACAGTTCCACAAGGAACTCTGTACAAATAAGAAAAATTTCCTACTCACACACACAAAAACTACAATTGAGCGTAACTTCATATTTAATCCACTTAAAGGGGTGTTTTCCCTTTGCACACAGTTGCGGACAATATGTGCATGCACGTAGTAGTTACTATCACCACTGTTTGATTATGTCAAATGGCCCCTTGTATGAGTGGGCAAGTAACACAGTTGCCTACACCTTTGTGTTAATCATGACCTCAAATGTGGGATGTGAGAAATGGGAACCTCTTAACAATAAAATCACACAGCAAATTTTTTAACATTCATTCTTGTGCTTCAAATACAATGACTTAAATTTGCTGATCCTTGAGATAGCCCTTGAAGCCCTCTGTTTCTAATCAGTCCTCCGTCCCTAATGGGCGTTACCCTTGTGACCATTTTTATGTCCATGCTGCAGAAGTCTGTTACATATATTGTCCACAGAAGGCAATAATGCAAGTCAGCCACCTCAATGTACCACGTACTGTAAGTGTTTCAGGAGTTTAAAAAGTCTCACTAGAAGGTGAATGTTCACTTGCATAGAAGGATTGCCCTGTAATGGTACACTTGTGTGCACTCCAGACACAGAGAAAAGAGTCTAGAGAAATGGGGTGGACTGAGCACATCAGAGATCGTATGGTTTATTCAGGGAAATATACCCCTGTTCTTAAAAGTCGTTGAATCTTGAGTAGAAATGAAAGTTTCTCTTTCTGCTACTGCCATTTTGCAGATTTTTTCACATAATTTAGTCCAGGATCAAAGATTTTATTACTTACTTACAGAAAGAAAGAAGTAATTAACAGGCAGGGCATTAAGGAAAGAACAAAAGCTTCGCAAAGCTCAAATTAATCTTTCTCTGGTTTATTGTTGCATCCTCATCTGACTGCTTGAGCATCACTCACTAGAGCTAAATTTTTAGCAATTGGGTTTTAGAGATTTCACAGGAGTCCAGCACAAAGCAAGTTAACTTTCTATAACCATAATAAAATAGGAATAATTACACTTTAAGTGACCCTTATGAGATGTTTCCAGCTGCCTGTAGTCGAAATCTGGGTCACTAGTCTACTGAGCAATAATGTAAGACATCAGGACGCTGCTGCATTCCAGATAAAGTAAATGGCCCTCTTCGTACTGAAGTCAAAGGAGTGATCCTGCTCATGGCCACAAGTTTGTTCTGAGCTTCTCTGAACTCTGTCAGTGATAAGTTTTCTATGCATAAACTAGGAGGCTTGTTAAGCTTTACATTTTAATGTATTCTTTACCTACTGACTTGCCTCTGCCTCCTGTTCATTTTAATGGAATTTTCTAAAGGTTGCCTTCTATACGGCAAGAAAACTGACTCAATCTATTTTGGATATCAGTAAGCTGAAATTTATACAAAACACAGAATATCCTGCATCTTAACCAAGCAGCCTCAGCAAGTCCCTGCTACAATTACTAAAAGCATATATGGCCAAAAAGTTAGCTAAGTAGCAGAATAGATAGCATGGGTATCAGTTAATTTGTAAAATTTACTTATAAGGCTTCTTCTGAAAAATTCCAGAGTGCCATGGAGGATTTCCTTCCTATCAGAAGGAATCAAGGAGAAGAGCACTGTTTTACCCCAGGCTTATTCTTTGGGTGGATTTTTGGCACTATTTTAGCCCAGGATGTAGAAGCCACCCCATGCCAAGCTCCTGCAAGGGTATCAGATTACATTAACAACCAAGTATTCAACATTACCAGCCTTGGTCTGGGTCACAGGAACAGGCTTGAAATAATGTGTATGAAAAATCCTTTTTAGAGGTACATGGGAGGGGAAAAATAAGCTTCAGCAACCTATTATTGGAGACTTGTTCTTGAACCATTTTTTATTTGTGAGCCAAATACTGCAGCAATTAAGCTGCAAAATTAAGGGAATGTGCTTTGCTTTTAGTGGAAATTAACATTGGTTTTCTCCAGGCATTCAATCACTTAACTCAGTTGTCTTTTTATATTATTCAAATGTGATACACATTAGTCAAACATAAGTGGTTGAAGAATCATGTTGCAGAATGCCTCTTGAGAGAGAAGTATGTTATAAACATTTCTACTAATGGAATATTTATGTTAATGTAAATTAACTCCATAAGGGTGGCAAATCCTTTGAAAGGTGAACGTGAAGTTCCTGCTGCACAGTGGATGCTTTTATTATTTTGTTACTTGTACAGCACAAAGAGTGGTGTACAGATTTCTCCTGTAGCCAACTAGGAGTTTGCAAATGCAGTTTGGTGACCCTCAAGAATCAAGACCTGTCACAAACTGAGAATATAATGCAGATTTGTGTGATGCTGAAGACAGGAAAGACATTTTGCAGAAATAATTGTAAGAACTCTGATCTGAGAAAAAATGTAAAATGAACTGAATCTGTAGAAGAGTAGAACAAAACAAAGAGCTATAGCTAGCCAAGAATATTATGGATAGGGACCTAAAAATGGCATGAAAGACTACAGCTATTGTCATCTCTATTTTCTGTAATCCAAGCTCTGGGCATTTGCTTAGAGGCAGGAGATCTGACCAGTGCCGGAGTGATGCAGCGGACTGGTAGCAGACCTTGCCTGGAATGCATTTTCATAGTTATAGCTGAATTCAAGATCCAAGTGGTTTCCAGAGAGTGGTCTAATGCAGGCGTCCCCACTGGAAGCAACTGCTTTGTAATCCCCTGCAGATAACCTGTCCGCAAACTCTGAAATTTTGTATATGCATTCATATATATACATATATGTGCATATGTATCTCTCGTACCCACCTCAATCCTGCCATGAGGAAGAAGTTGGTCACAACAGGTTCAGGGATGGCAATGTGGAAGAGACGGTTACGCCATCCTTTGGAAGACAGTGCAGCAGCCAACAAAGCCATGCCTGTCGTGACAATCTCCAGCTCTCTCGCTATGGTCTTGTTTGTAAGGGGAAACAGAGGCCCTGGAGGTTATGGAAGGGCAAAGCCCAGTGCAGTTGGGCCCAGGGGATTTACCCACCTGTCTCTTTTGAAGTCCCCTACCAAATGTAAGAACAGCCTGCTGAAAAGCCTTGGTATCTTCGGGGGCTGTGTTTGCTTGTTTGTTTTTGCAGCATGTAAATTTGTTATCAAAATGATTTATATTGCACAAAGCTCTCTTTCAACTGTGTTTTATTAATTCAGGAACAGCAATGATAAGATCTAGTTCTTTCCAAAGAATTTGGTATGCCACATCTCCCAAATGGGATCAGATTACAAAGACAGTTCAGCTCCCAGTTAGGCTCTTCAGTGAAGTGGTTAGATTTTTGACAGCACTCAGCATCCAGTGGGTCTGGTGTTCATTTTCAGGAATGGGAGCTGGTGAGCACTTGTGAAAATGTAACCTTTTGTACTTAAATATTTGTGTGTCTTCTCCCAACCCCATTTTCCATGAAGTTATGTGATATTTTTTCGTTGTTATTTTCAGAGTTTGTTTCCTTGCTTAATAAAAAAAACTAAATAGTTCTGCAAGGGTTCCACTCCATTTCTGTGCAATGGGGTTTTCATTTTTTTGTGATTATTTTTTCATATTTTTGTGATTTTCATGATATTTAAAACCCAAGTGTTCATAAATATGTGCACAAATGAAACCGCAAATACCATGATGAGTTATACAGTAGTGATAACTCCAAGTACAAATACTAAATTTAAAATGTAAGTTGTTATTTGTATAGCCAATTAACATGAATGGCTGATGAATCACAGTAAATCCACAAACACATGCTGAACTGGGATTTTTGCACGTGTAAATCCATTTGCCTTAAAGCCTTGTTCCTTGGATAGATATGACAGTTTTATGAGGCTTATATCTTTCCAAGAACTACAGATTACTTTCTTCCAGTGGAAATCAGTATGATGGCCTTAACCACCTTAAATATTCCTCTCTTCCAGATTATTTTTTAATTATTATTTTATCTCCTGAAAGATCCTTCCATTTTCAGGTGTTGTGGAAGTTGTTAGGTTCCAATCTCTGATGGATACCTGTGAATACTTAAAAAAATATACATCATATAGCTGGACCGGTATGCTGATGATGCCAGATGAGTCCAATACACCTCTAAATCATTGTCACCAGTGTCATGTGCAAACTTTTTTCCTTTCTAGGAACACCTTACTTACTAAATTGTCTCTGTCTCTGTTATTGCCTTTCCCTGTCTTCACCCTGAAAGCTCTGCTTCCAGTCTTCATGGTGCACACCATGCCTTTGGCATTGACCCTGTGCATCTCTCCCACCTTCTCCCTACATGTTGACGTCATTTGTGAACTCCTCATTCCAGTGCTTTCCAAAGACCTGCTTTCTCTACTGGGCCAAAAAGGCACTCATCTCTGCATTAAATGTCCTCAGCAAGAAAAGCCAGCTTCAGTCATGATTTCTTTTGTTCCATTCTCCTTCCTCTCATCAGCTCTCTGACTTTTATCACATTACCTTTGTCCTCCCTCTGTTTGTCAAGTCAACTTCTGTAGTTCAGATGTGTTCCTGGACAAGCAGCAACTCTTTTGCTTGCCACCATAGTATGTCTGTCATGTACTGAAGTGTTAGTTCAGTGTATTAAGAAGTTTATTTTAATATAGGTAGTGATTAATAGTCACAACTGTTCATGAACTGTTACCAGTCTATGTCAAATGTCATAGTGGCCTCTATTTCATTCTTACGAATCACTACCTAAGCAAGAAGCATGGCTAATCTGCAAGTCAAAGTGAAGGCAAGCAACGAGCTGTAACTTCTGCTCTTCACTAAATTCTCTTCAAGTGTTATCTTCCTATGCCACCCGCACACCTTCATCTTTTCACATACTTATTGCCTTCTTGGTCTGACTCTGAGATCAGTGAGTCGGGGACTCTTTATGCTGGTGCTTATTGCTACACCACTTAGCACAGTGGTCCATATCTTGCCTCCTCCCAGAGTTCCTGAATGCGTTGTTAATGCTTTGCTATTTAGGAGATAATAACAGCAAAGGTGGTGTGAGCTGGAGAGACATGGAGGCATTATGCTGACCTTCCCCAGAAGTGGTCTCTGCTGCAATGGATGGAAAGGGGTGGGTGGGATCTGGGTGGGATGTGAGTCTTCAGTTCCCCCCACCTCAGCTGAGCTCTGCCTGTTTTGCGGCCGTTGGAAGGGCCCCTTTCACAAACACTCAGATCAGTTTCAGCACATGAAAAAAGAGAAGGTCTGGTTGCATGGAGCTGGGGGAGAGGCAGCATTGCATAGCTTCAGCAGAAAGCTAACCTTTCCTTCCACTGTTCTGCTCTTCCCCCTCCTCCCACTGAGTCCTGGAGAGAGAGATTAGCGATCAAACTGTAAATCCCCCAAGTACAGAAAGTAGTAAACCTCCCAACCCCCCCCAAGAGGACATGTACGCTGACAACAGCCTCATTCAATCTGACACCTGTTTCACTTTAAAACAGGCCCCTATAAATAGACTGAATGTAACCCTAGGTGGCATTGCAAAATATTATGGAAAATGCGGCTTACAACCCTGTGAAGAAGGGGGAGTAGAGAGAGTGGGGGTGGGCAAAAAGGCACTATCTACCATAAAAACCTGGCAGCTTCATGCAAGGGCTGTTGCTTTTAATTTAAATGCTCATTTCTTATTCTATTTTCAGATCCTCTCTGGGATTTTAGGAATGTTGAGACGTGCTGGTTATAAAGCCCTAAGTACAAAATGGTCACGGATGGCTGGAATGAGGCATGTTCTAATGGAAACAAATCACTTGTCAGTAAGCAGCCTTCAAACTTTTGAACAAAAGCTCAAAAGGGTCAGGGAAAAGACATGTTTGTTGACTTAAAATGGCTGGATGCAGGTCGTCAGAAAGGCATAGGCTTCAATATTGTTGAGGTAACTCTTCAGTTCTATGTAAAATTGGGGTTTTAAATGAGGTTAAGTACTTTGATGGCAACCACAAATGGAATGAGCAACTTACATTAAACAGAAAGCTTACACATGTATAAACTGAAGACTGCATGCTACCAAAATGTAAAGCACATACACCACTGTGAAACAGCCGCAGAATGGAGCTCAGCTGTGGGAACTACATTTAGGTATACATACATGAACACTTGTAAGGAAGACTATGCTATATCTACTGAAATTTAGAAGGGTGACCAGTAACGTAAAAGTAGGTGTCTGTGATTAATTGGTATTTTAGTTAGTTAAAATAGTGTAGCTTAGCTTTATAGTGATTTGAGGATAAATCCAAATCCTGAGTCTGTTTTAACTCTAAAAAAATTCTGCAGTGCTATTGTTAAAATTTTTTATTTGGTTGCAAGACCCATAATGAGGTTCACGACCCCCGGACCAAGTATAATAAAGGATCAGCCCTTCTTTTTCCCCGTGTAGTATTTTGTGTTGCTGTGTAAAATGAATAAGATTGCTCTATAATAAATTGTATAAGGTGGATGAATTATAATCTTTGCAGAACATCATGTTGAATCTCCTAATTCTACTGTGGCTTGGTTTCATAAGAAAATTAGGCTTATGCAATCTTTCTTTGTCATCAATCTGTCTGTCTGCTAGTCTCCCTCACGAGCAGCATCTGAGCTTGTTCAGTCTTCAGCTGGATTTGAAGAGGGATTACAGATAATTACGTTTTGACTAGATTTGTGAAAACTGCTTTCTGTCTAGAGGAAGAGAGGCAGAAGTAGAGCCTCTGTGGAGGGGAAGGCAGGGAAAGCATAGGTGTCAGCTGGGCGGTCAGCATGGGGGTCCTTAGCACACCACACACTGATGCAAAACATGCATGCACCAGGGACACAGCAGGGACTGAGGAGACAGGTTTGGGCAGAGGTGACTGGGGGAAGAAAGCTGATGGGACAAAGACTTGACCTCTGTAAGTAACCACATTTCTCTTCAGTGTTCACAGAATAATTTCTTTTTTCATATGGAGAACAGCAGCGGAAGAAAAGGGAATGACTCTCTGTGGTAAAATGATATGTGTGAGCTTCAAAGCACAGGGCAGGCTTTTGGTGTTTCTGAGGTTTACTGTGCTAAATAAACATTATTCTGCTTTCAAAGGGAAGAAACTGAGACACTTTCTTCATGGAGATTTGACTTGCTTAAAGGCAATGAATGACTCAGCAGCCACCAGGTACAGCATACAGACATGTTAGGTAGCTTAGAATCATTGAATGATTTAGGTTGGAAAAGACTTTTAAGATCATCGAGTACAACCGTAAGCCTAACACTGCCAAGTCCACCACTAAACCATTTCCCTAAGCACCAGTCTACTCATCTTCTAAATACCTCCAGGGATGGTGACTCTACCACTTCCCTGGGCAGCCTGTTCCAGTGCTTCACAACCCTTTCTGAGAAGAAATTTTCCCTAATATCCAATCTGAACCCCCCCTGGCACAGCTTGAGGCTGTTTCCTCTGGGAAAAGAGACCATCCCCCAGCTGACTATAATGTCCTTTCAGGTAGTTGTACAAAGTTATAAGGTCTCCCTCAGCTTCCTTTTCTCCAGACTAAACAACCCCAGTTCCCTCAGCCGCTCCTCATAAGACTTGTCCTCCAGACCCCTCACCAGCTTCATTGCCCTTCTCTGGACACGCTCCAGCACCTCAATGTCTTTCTTGCAGAGAGGGGCCCAATACTGAACACAGTATTCAAGGTGTGGCCTCACCAGTGCCAAGTACAGGGGGACAATCACTTCTGTAGTCCTGCTGGCCAAGTATGACCAGCTGATTACACAGCTTCTTTCTGTGTAAACCTTCACCCACCACATGTCCTAGCCACCCCAAATATTCTGCTTCCTCAAGGCCCTGCAGCTCGCCAGTGCTCTCCACTCCTGCCTTTTGGGTTGTTTTTTGGGTCCTTTAAGCCTGCATCTGTTAGTACTAGAAGAGGAGAGCATTGCCTGTTCAAGCCCAGCAATTTCTTGACATCCACAAAGGTTGTTATATGTGTTGCCATGACAAGGAAAACAGCTTCCAAATGCCACTGGTTGTTTTGCTTTTCTGCCAGAAATGAGGGGATGTTTCTGAAGGAGGATTATGAAGCAGCAAAGTAGCCTGCAGAGTGCTCCAGGCAGTGTGGGCAAAAGTGCTCCTGGTACCTGAGTTACCTTGTTTGAAGTTAACTTGGGTTTGTCTGTAGTATCCTGCCCTGCTTACATGCCTTGGATTTGGCAGCTGATAGTCATTGCTGTCTCATACCGCTCTTCTTTCCTGACCTAGCCGTCACCTGAAGGACGCTTGGAAACTATGGGGAGGAGTAATCCTGTGAGGCACTCCATGGCTTCTCTTCAGATGCTACGCTACCTGGGAGGAAGTTTATTGGCAGTTTGGTCTTCTCAGCATTGGTGTGGATGGATTTACAAACACCCTGTATTTGCATTAGGAATGGCATTGCCCTTACGGTGCAGAGCACTGCTTCAGTCACGCTGCACCAACTGAAGTGCTCTATTGAGGCCAGATGCTCCATCGTAGACTAATCTGGGTGCTGGGGTAGCGGAGGGGGGAGGCAAGGAGTAAGACTTGTTGCCAGTACCATGGTTAGTTTGTATATAGGAGTGCAGCAGCACTGGAAAAGTGCTAAAGGTAAGGGGGGCAGAGGGGGCCAGAGTACTACTGCAAATTGCTGCTGCATCTTCCAGTATGGCAAGCTGATTTCTCTTTGTCCAAATGAGCATCAGACAGGGAAAAACGCTTTTAGAAAACTTAAGCCTTGATAGTACATTATTTCTGGGGCAAAATTATGCCTGCTGCTCATGTGACTTGAATGTAATGTGCTTGCGCATGCACACACAGAGTTTTTGATTTTTATCACACAGCTGCCAAAAATAACTTTGAAACATATAAGTTAAGCATGCCATTATAACACAATGGCACTTCATTACTGTTCAGGGCAGCTCAGGTTTCCTTCTGAGCATATCACCAGCAGGCAATAACAGAGGAGTACAGAGAGCAAGTAAAAGGAACAGTGCAACCTTATGGCGTCTTGTCCTAAATGTCAGGCACGGTCAGTGTACCCTGGTGGGTTCCCAAGTGTATGGATTTAGCATCTTCAGTAGTTGTCTCTCACAGTGTTGAATTTAACATAAATATGGTAATATCAAATCATCTGCTTCTGGAGTTTTTTCCAAATTACAACAGTTGGTCTTATGAATAATTTCTCTCTAATCAGATGTCTCTCTTTCCTCTGTAACTTCTTCTAATCTTATTTTCATAACTTGCTATTTCTCTGACTTTCAGTTAACACTTCATCTACGTTCTTTACTTAGACACAGTAGGTGTAGCCTTTTGAAAATCTTCTGTAATGTGATTTTAGTGCTCTCACTTCAGTCAGGGGCATGGTAATGACTAACCTCTGCTCCCATAGCTCTGTTGCTGTGTTGCATAATGACTTTTCAGAAGTTCTGGATTAATGCAGGTCAGTTGATAATTTGGGCCCACATGGCAATATGATGCCTGGAAAAAATCCATTTGTAATCTGAAAGATCTTCTGGGAGTGTTGCGTAACTTGAGAAACGTAATAGTTCATTAGCTAGAAGTCTGTAGAGTGAGAATGGGTAAACAAAGCCTGACTAGTATCACTTAAATAAAAAAATAAAAAAAAGCTTTATTTCTTAGGTACTCTTCTCACAATACAACATTGTAGTAGCTCCATGTAATGGTAGATGTTGCAAACAAACACTTCTGCTCTGGAGTCCTGTTTCTGGAGTCCTGTCACTTACCAACACTCATCCTACGTGTTGGCACAGCACACCTTCTGCTCCGAGTTTCCTTGCTAAATGTGCCAGGTGTGGTGCTGCCATAGAAAATCTTGCCATGCTGTTTGCTCCATTCTGGCCTGTTCTAGCCTGTATGCCATCCAGCGGGTGTCAACAGGCAAACAAAATAAGCAGAAAGAGTATATCCCATGGTTTTCTTAGCAAGTCGCTTTTTAGGAATTTGATGGAGGAAAACAGAGCAGCTAATATCTATAAATTGTGAGTGCTCTTTCTGTCTAGAATGTAAGTTTTTTCCACCCTGATGACAAGATTATTTTTTTTTTCTTTAGCTCATTATATAATGAGAATTCAAGATGAGATCATGATAGCAAGACCACAGCAGTTATCAGGGAGTGTCCTGGAGCACTGAGTAGCTGGCATGGTAGAGAGGATTGTTATGAAATTGTTTTTAAAAATAATTCTGGAATCTTGCCCCTCTTTCTGCTTATTTTAAGGTTCATATGCAATGTGTTGAATGTCTATGTCCTGAATTATGCTGCTAGAGGATCCTCCCAGCTGGTCCATCCAGTAACTGTTGACTAGTACGATCATGTTTCCGTGTTAAAACTTTAAAAATAATTTAATGATAGCTATGTTTAGTGACTTCATTTTAGCACCCATATGACTTAACTCTCCCTTGCACTTTGCCGGAGACTGTACAACAGCTGCGTTGTACCCATATATGTCCCATCACTTCAGGCACAGTCAAATTTTTAGAAGGAGGGAATTATACTGTTACAGATCACTGCATCTTCCTCAGCTGTATAGGCTCTAGTTTCACCACAGAGATACTTGAGCTTTCTTTAGTCTTCATAAATCTTTGAAAGAAAAAGTTAATAGTTTCCTAAAGAAAAGGCTGTAGTGATTCTTTTTAATAACATTATTCCTTTCAGGGTGAAAAACAAGAATTTGCAGACAGAGGATTTCTTCTTAATATGGTGTATTGCCTTTATTATCACTTAAGTGATGCAGGGCAATATTAATATGTTTAATCTATTAATGAAGAATAGTGTTATTGAAATAGTAGTTGAAAGATATTGATCTTCCCCTTAGAAATCTTTTGCACAGAGAACCTCTATTGTTTAGGGACAATTATTTCTGGAAAACCTTCTATCACCTGTCTTCCCTACCTAGTGGCTCTGCTATTTTCATGCAGCTGTGATTGGGTATCAGTTTGCATGTTAGCAATTCTGTTTATAGTAAGATAAAATGCACCATAGTTACTGGCCAAAGTTTTCTTTTAG
Source organism: Pluvialis apricaria (assembly GCA_017639485.1). NCBI lineage: Eukaryota > Metazoa > Chordata > Aves > Charadriiformes > Charadriidae > Pluvialis > Pluvialis apricaria. The sequence continues at coordinate 50,152,380 of CM030044.1, read as the reverse complement.
CTACATTGCTGACAATTTAGGGTAAGTTGGCTAGTATCCTTGACAGATGCAGAGCTGTGAACAGAACTTGTTTGCCTTTTTCTATCGGTCAGTGATTTCTTTTTGTTCATTTAAGAATATATTCTTTTAATTTCCACATGTAGTGGAGTAGTGTTTCTTATGGCCAACATCAGAATATTCTTCCATCAAGTAAGAAAAGCTCTTGCTGCAGATAATTGTGTAATCTCCTGATGTGGGTGGAAGGGCAATCTGTAAAAAATGAATATTGAGTGTGCTGTCTCATATGTGTCTCTAACTGGCATGTAATAAAAAGCCCCCCTACTATGCTTTATGTTTGTATTTAACAGAACAGCTAGTTTAGAGGATTCTGTCAAAAGTTTTACCATGGGAGAGAGAGGAGAACTACTTTTCCCAACTGCAGCTCCAGTTCAGGTATAAAGCTGTCATAGTTTAGCCTTCAAGTCTGTGTAGCAAAGATGTCTGAGCAAAGTCCACCCAGGGCTGCCTATGGATTAGCCGTTCCTGGTGTCTTTCCTTTTGAAGTCCAGGTTGCAGACTGATCCTGTAGGTAAACCTGGCTGTGCTCTCAGTTTCACCCTGGAGAGGGTGATTTTTAAAATCTGATTTACATGACAAGCGTACTTCAAAACCTGTCCTGAGGTCTCTGGTGGCGGGTGACAAAGCTGAGGTATTAACAAAGAGAAGGGGTGATAACACAATCTGTGTAATCAATCATCTGATCCTCAGAGCTATGGTTTGTGTCCTCCAAGGGAAGCTGCTAGGAAGGGTGTGTGGTCTGCCACAGCTGGCGGCTGGCTACTGTTCCCATCTGGTTATAAAATTCATTCTGGTTAATCATAAATTCAGTTAAAAACTAGCTAAATAAAACAGCCTGACATGGCTTGTCAGACACAGTATTGTCTTGGGAAGCCAAAAGATGCTTTTTCTCCCAATTTTCTCAGTCTTGTTTTGTAACAGTAGGCAAATTGCCCCCGCTTCCACTCAAAACAAATCCATTGTCAGTCCTGCTTGTTAGACAGACAAATTGCTTTGGGAAGAGACTGTGTTTCAGGATGTGCTTTTATGGTGTCCAGGCAGGCCTCAGACAAGACAGAAACCTGTGACACCGTATAAGCATCTATGCTAGATGCCACTGTTACAGCACAAAATGGACCAGTGTGTCCTTGGGTGACGAGTTCCCTGCTCTCTCTCTAACCTGCAGTAGATTTGGGAGGCAGCTCAGTAAAACCAGTTTTCACAGAAGAAATAAGATGTCCAGGGAAGAGAGAGTGAAATGAGAGGGAAAAGAAAACTGATGCTGTTGCCTGAGTAAGAGGTTTGGGGTGTAGAACAGAGCCTGCTTTGACAGCAAAGGCACAACAGTTGCAGCTGATGTAACAGGAGGTGGCAAATCAGCAAAGTGGCTCAAGTAAGGGTCCAAATTTTTCACCTGTCCTCCATAGCCATAGCAGGTCAAAGCACAGCTATCCAGGCTGAGCTTGCAGGGCTGAGGGATCATGGTGCACAGGGCCTTTGTGCTCTGACCAGGCTGTGACCAACCATGAATGCAGAACTGATTTCCCCTCCTGCTGGAATTGAACACTCCCTGCCTTGGTCTGAAGCCCCATGGGAGAAAATTGGAAAGCGGATAATGAATCAGTTTCTCCTCCTCTTTACTCAGTTGTAACTGTGAAGTAATTCATCTGAAACAGGAGCTGGAAGATTGCAAAGCTGGTGTTAGTGAGAAGAAAATGAGGCCAATATGTTTTTCAATCTAAGCAAGAAGAAAAGCTGGGCAACTTCATGAGGGCATTTGCTCAATCTCTTGTAAAAATTTAAAGAAGAGTCAAGAGAAGGGCGCAGGAAATATTTTAGTAATATTAACACCTTATTTTATTTCCTAGCTACCTTGTTCTGTTTTTGGCCCTCCCTAAAAATAAAACATTGGGAACTGGCAGAGTCCAGAAAGCAGAAATGAAAATCATGGTGTACTGTCATTTGCTTTACTAGGAAAGTGCTTGTGGCTAACTGATAGAAAGTGCTGTGGAAGGGCCAGTTAGCATTATGAATGGAAGTGAAATAGAACTTAAAAAGATTAAGATTATTTAATTGCCATACAATACAAAAGATAAGATATGTCATATAACAGAAAGTAGAGTACAGAGGTGAAGATTTAGTTGCATTTATTAATCTTTTCTCTAATACAAACACTTAAGTACATACCATGAAATTCAAAGGCAATGTTTCCAAAATGGGGGGAAAAAAATACTTCTAATGCACTGCATAATGATGATACAGGGCATCACAGTTAGCATAAAGCACTTAAAAGAAAAAGATTAGACATGTGTCCAAACAAACTGAAGTAGGCGCTTGAGTTCCATAAAGCAAAGGGGCACTGCAGGCATTTACCTGCATTTGTGAATTCTGGCCCTCTGAGGGCTGATGCTAAATGGGTGATTTCATGCAACAAGAAAAATCAGGTGCTTAAGTTATTTCACTTACTCACCTGATTTGCCTGTGCAACTGTAGCTACCTTGCCAGCTGGCTGAGCTGCAATTCTAGGTAGGGAACACTCAGAGCAGTAACCCTTCAAAACATGGCAGCGCGTGTAAAAATGAGTAAATGAAGGGCCAGAGCTTCCGTGGATACACTAACCAAGCAAGCATTGTTTCATAGCTTTAGCTGATCACCTACTGACTTCCTCCATCATACTTGAAGACAGGTCACTTCATGAAATAGGATACTAGGGATTGTGCATGTATCCAAAAGCAACATGAATCTATTGCAGATTGGTTTTGCTGTTTCAGAAAGCATGGTCACATACACAGTCTTGAAAGAAGGTGGGACTGAAGCCAACGTAGAATTAACCACACTGAATAACTTGCACATTTTCAATGAAGTCTTTCATGTATTCTCTGCTTTTCAAAAGTGAACGAGGGCCAAAACCAGCCACATCACTTGGACTTGCTATAATGAACTCCTGCTTCTCTGCAGTCTGAATCTAAGCCACTATCCTACACATACCACATCATAGGAAACCACTAACCCTAACCATGAGACCAGCACATTCATGTCTCTACAATATGTTTGTTACACTCACATTAATAAATGAATATAATGTTACAATGGCTGTGCCATTAAACAACACCTGTTCAATACAATGGAAACAAGGCACTCCATGATTAAATGTATTATCTTCTTGACAAAGAACTGCACAACTGTTTGGCTAGAGCTGTGAAGCAAATGGTGTATTTACATATGAAAAGGAATTTGTATACATTTGATGAATGACAGAATAATTGCTATATATGGCAAGGAAAAGGGATGTAAAATATTTTGTATACTCATTACTGCTATTGCAAATAAGTGGGAAAGGCCTTGATATAGCTGTGAATGTAACTTTCTTGACCAGTGCAGCTAGGCAAAGCATATACAGGCTGCTGGCAGCATTACAAGAGTAAGTTTTAATATTAGAAATCTTATCTGGAAAAGGTCTGGTATGGTATGATGTGTTCAAATCATCCCCTGGGAGTACATGCAAAATGGATGTTTTGTCCACTTGAGTTTCAAGGGTCTCAATTGTGGGTCTTCCATCATTGCACTTGGATGTCTGTCCAGATTTTAATAACTTCCTGACAGTGATAATTTTTTCCTTTTTATTCAGTGAACATTTTTCTTTTTTCTTGGTTTCATTCACATTAGTCTCACTGTACCTTTCTAAACCACTCACCCAAACCTCTGTGGAAGCAGTGGGGGAAAAGTTAAATGGGGTGGAGCACACCAAGGCGGGCTCTATACCTTCAGCAACAAGTTGCAGGATAAAAAAGAAGATGGGATCAGAGGCTTATTGACAAGATACTAGGTAAAGGCAAGGGAAAGTGATAATTTTCTACTTCAGTCACCTCTGCTACACACACATGCATGCACATACACAAACCGGAAAGGAGAGACTTTTCATTGCAATTTTCCCCTGAAGTTGCTGCCCTCAGCAGTTATCTGGAGCTGAAAACTAGACCCAAAAGTAGAGATGCTGTCCTTCCCACAATCCACATCTTACTGCCCTGGTAGGAGGAGGAAGATGGCAGCTTTGGTGTGATGCAGTCACTGAAAGGGTGAGAAATAGCAGGTGAAAAGAAGGATCCTGGATGGGTGGGGAAGCACAGTAGTTCTTGATTTAGGAATATCCATGTTTAGAGGTGTTGATCTGATTTGCAGAAATGCTAAACCCTCACAGAAGAAACCGATGGCAGTGAGAACCGTATTCAACAAATATAGAGTGCTATCAAGTACTGAGAATTGTAGTTGGCATCTCAAGGCCCCCCAAATTAGCTTACAGTGTGGACAAATTTGACTTTATTCTCACTGAAACACAACTTCTTGCGCATCTAAAAATGGTAATAATGACATCTTACTTTTAGTAAACGTATTCAGATTTATTTAAAGAAAAAAAAACCAAACAAAAAACAATGTGAACCTATTACGATGTAAAAGACAGATAAAAGCCCAAGAAAAAGAAAATTCTCTTTTGCTTGTAGGCTTTGAAAGGCATGCAGCAAATGACACCTGAGATCCCATGCTGAATGAGTAAGATAAACCTAAGTATCGAGTAACTGCCCATTCATTGGAATAAGGCAAGGTTCCAGTAGAAGAATGTCTGACCACATTTTATATTGTGTACCAGCCTGTGAGTATAAAATGTGTAACTGAACACAGCCACAAGAGCTGAGCTTGGGGAGTAGGGGTGGGGGTACTCAATTAAGAGGCAGTGATAAACCTTAATCCTGCTGCTTAATTTGCTCATGTTCAAGGGCTTGATTTTGTGACTTTTATTCTTTTCACAGTTTTCTTCCCCAGTGCAGTTCATGGGTATGGAAAACAATGACAGTGTTTTCTGAAAGACAGCTGGCATGGCTGATTCCTCAGAGCACATGACCACAAACCAAACCTCGTACTGTCAGCCTACATTAATCTGCACTACGGCTTGCTTAGATTAGTGACCCATCAAAACGTGGCAGTGTATAATGACCCTTTCTTCTATAAACACTATTCCCCTCTTGTAGCTGATTTTTATGTCTGGACAGTGTACTGCACACTGCATAAGTAACAAGCTCCTCTCGGTTCATAAGCATACCCACAAAACAGTGATTGCCTGGTGAAGATTTTTAGGCTAGCAAGCAGCAATCTCTGTAATGAGATCTTGCACAACATTTGTTCACTCTTAGAAGATCAGAACATTCCTTGCCAAACCCTCAACCTTTAAGTGGAAATAGGACACATTGCCCTTCCAAGAAGACATGGATAAGCTGGTACAACTCTTCTGACATAGACAAGGAGGCCTAAAAGAAGCAGGTCCTCTCAATCTAAGAAGACGAGTAACCACAATTTTCCTCTTCTTACCAACTCTTGTCAGTAGTCTTGTGTTTTTGTGTTTTGGAACATAATGCATAGCAACCATGTGTGGGCAAGCAAGATGATATATGACTACTAGTGCTTTCGTACCTGGTGAATAGGACTAGAGCTCATAGAAATGTTATTTGATCTGTTTGCAATTGTTCCTCACTTTATTTATTAACACCATACGATTTATCAAAATAACAATGATAACTATCATATTTGCAAACACAGAATTTTATCAAAACTAGAAACTGTAGATGTGCCAAACAAATGTCCAAAATATGGGGAGGGAAGGGAAAAGATTATTTCCCTTCCCCCTTCTAATCACTAACTGGATTAAAAGATGAAATAACTGCATTGAATTCTTTTTCTTTATATGACTTTTTTTCAGTGTTTCATTTTTTTCCCCAATTAAATTTTCAGGGATATTGACATTTGATAAAACTGGTAGCAGCACTGAAGAGAAGGGCAGATATTCTTTATATTATCCCCAAATTTTGATCATCACACAATTTATTGTGTCAATTGACTGTAAGGAAAAAGAGGGGAAAAGAAATTTCTGAAACTAAGTTTTGCAAAGAAAAAGCAGAAAAAAAAGTAATTCTTCAAATTGTCAAATGATAAATTGACCAACTGGATTTTTCAGAAGTGCCTCAGATCAGTTCTTGAACAATCAAGGTTTAGTTTATGGTCATGGATTAAGGAATTTGGCATTGTGTTGAGATTAGTATCAGACTTGGTATAATATGTATATTAAACTCCCACTCTCATTTGTGAGTGTTCGTCACTGTCAAGAATAAGCATAGCTGTAAAGAAGGAAATATTCAGTAATAGGTTTCACTTTAAATCAGAGCCAGTGCCAGAAAAAGTGACTGGGGTAATACAATTTCTCCTGCAGATTTTATTCGTCTTTTCTGTTCTGAGTTAAATGAACTTTGTGGACCTAGTGAAAATATGTGGCCTTACTCCACTGAAAAGGGTTCAGCTATTTTGTTTAACAATAGAGGGCGTTGTGTTTATTTCCTTAGATCAATGAAGAGATGATACGTCACAAAGTAAGCAAACTCTTGTTATGTTCTGGCGTCTTTGGCTGGTTTTGCCTTGAGCACACAGTTATTAGTAGATGATGAAGTAACTCTGTTAGTAAACAAATTAACAGAAAGGATGTTAATGCTAAGATGAGCCAAGGAGGGCAGCTAGAGGGCAGAAAAGGTACTTTTCTCCCACTTCTTGTTAGGCCAGTCAAAACTGAAATCACTGGATTTACATGGTGTAAAATCATCTATGCTCAATGCATAGGAAAAAAGCGTGGTCATAGCACAGTAAGACAGCAGATGTTATGACAGACAGCCTTCAGCTAAGGTTGTCAGAAATTTATGTGGCATCAAAGCATCTCCATCTCGCCAGATGTCCTAGTCCATGAGCCAGATAGGGTCCCTGGCTGGCTTTTTCTCTGAGGCCCTGAGCAAAAGAGAAAGCTGATTAGCTTGAGATCCAAGCAAACTGCAGTACTAAGCACCACTGATAAATCAAACTCATTTACATTCTGCTCATAAAGATTCTTCCTTGAAAAGAAAAAGTTTCAGATGTGTTGTCTACTCCAGACGTATTATATACTCTCCCCCTGCCCTGCTCCAGCTTAGGTTTTTAATTGAAAAAGAGGTACATAGCTGGGAAAAGCTAGATCTAGACTTTGAACTACAGTGCATAATGCGTTTTTTTTAAGTAATAAAGACTGGGCACAGAAAATTTTGAACGGAAATGCACGGGGGGTTTCCACCCCTCACAAAACTTACCCAGCAACAGCCCACTTGCTAGGCTGGCACAAGGGAGCACAGAGCATGACTGCTATACAGCAGCATACACATGGCCGTCATTTGTAGAAAGTTAAGTTATATGCCTTCTGTGACATTGTCATGTACTATATTTTTCAGTCTTTCTCCCCCATCATTTTCTGACTTGAAAAGTCAGAAAACTGTTGACTTCATCTTTTCCACTGGCCAAATGTTCTTTCTTTTACCCTCCCGTGTTTCTCACAATTATTTAAATTAGATTTTAGTGATTTTAACAGACATGAGAGATGTCATATTGAAAACCCTGACAGCAAAGTCCTGCCTTAGTTTCATTTATGCAGGTGACACACCGGTTTTGAACACAGGCTGCAGCCAGCAGACCTTGGTCATACTCTGAACAGGTCAAGGGCAGGTTCTATGCATATGAAGCTAATTTGGTTGGCTTTTTTTTTATTTCCTTTCAAGCTCTTTTCTAAAGCTGCTAATGACGGCACCATTTGTTTTACTCTGATACCACAAGCATGTCTTGGTAGGGCATATATTGTACTCTGTCTGGTGATCATAATGCCAGTCATTAATGACCTAAGATACCCTAGTGCTATGTGCTCATTAGATTAATTAGATAATTTCCCAAAAAGTAGCCACAAATAAAATCATAAATGCATAAAAATTTCTATAGCCCCACATGTACCTATGCACAGATATGTACTTTTGTATTCATACAGTTCCCAGTGATGTGGTGATGCTTCCAGTGGGCACAGTAGTGGAATAATTGCAAAGAGATTCATTTTCAGTTCCAGTAAGTGACAGTCTATCTCTCTAAGTGCAGTAAGTAAACAGCTTTGCATGATTTTTATCCATGTTTTTTAAGAATAATCTCTTAGGTTTTACAACTTAGGAATTAAAAATCTTGACTGTGTTAATGTTATTTTTAAAAGGGCTAGGAAAGCTGCAAATAGTGTGCACAGTAAATCTGTGCCATGGCAGAAACAATCAGAAGAGTAAAGAGTAATGATTAAACATTTAATCAGAAGCATTATACTTTGTTGTGTTCTCATTGTAGCTGCAGGAAAAGATGCTGTAACAGATCTTTAAATAGAAAACCTGAGGCTAAATTCTACTTCATCCATCAAAAGCAGCTGCTAGGAGATGACCTAATTTTAGTGGCTTATCAATTCCTTAGTGCTTGTTGGTTGATGTAACTTTGATCCTCTGATGCTAGATGACTTTTGTGCTGAATATAGCTAGAATTTAATGTGAATCTTTTGGATGGCTGCCCAGCCAAGCTGCATAATCCAAACAAAGAGAGCGAGCAGTACATGATTCAAGCTACTCACGTGTACAATAATACAAATATATGTATCCTGATTCCTTTGGGCAATCAGCTCCATGTCACCAAGCACATATTTCAAATACAATGTCCTTGTCGAGTTTTTTGGTGTTTTTTTTTTTTTTTTCCAAACAATGATTTGCTTTTCATTGGAAAAACAACACAAGATGCAGTGAGACTCAGCTGCTGCCAAGAAATAATGATAGAGTCAATAATTGCAGGACGTTTTTAATGAATGTTTTCCAAGCAAATCATTGCCATTTCAAAGGGCTGTTATTTCTATTTATGTACAGATTAGCCTACACGTTATCAAGGAGAGGGAATGGTTCTATATTTTTTTGTCAATAGTTTTTGTAGCATTTTTAAGTGACTTTTTTTTTATTCTAGAAAATGTCTTTGTCTCTCTTTCTATCTTACACTTTATCTGGACTGTAACTTGTTTTCCTTTTCCTTTCTCTCTTTCTCTTTTTGGCTCTTCGCTAAAACCATCTGTGACACACATGCAAGTTGCTGGGTGTGTGAGCAATGCTTCACACATATTTACTTGCCCTACTTGGCATTATTTGCTAGTCATTAAAGATTATGCAGGAGTTTTTCATGTCCCTTTTTTTTTATTCTCTTAGCAAACTAAGGTAGGAATAAGAGAGTGGTTCGGCTGTTGTATAGCTGCTCTCCCCCCCCCCCCCCCACAACCCCCGCTTTTTTTCCCCCTTTTTTAAAATTTTTTTTTCTGGGAGAAGCTGTGTCTAGAGTTTAGACTGGGGAGGATTTAGACTGGGAGGATTAGACTGGAAGGATTTCTGGGTTTTCTTCCTGGCACTGACAATCATGCATTGTGTGAGCTTGGGCCAGTCACTTAGGGCCTGTTTTTCACACTCCAGTTGAAATAAATGGGAACTGTGTGTGCTCAGCACCTCTGCAAACCAGGTCATTTATCTCTCCTCCTTTCATTTATGCACTGATAAATATAACAATCTTCACCTTTGCATATGCAAACTGGGTAGAAGGATACAAATATGGGCAAACATGCAAATCCCTCATTTTGATGCACAACCATCCATTTCATACAACCAGGGATTTCTACATTTGTAAGCCTTGCATTCTTTTTGGAAAATGGGCCATAAATAACAAAATCTATACAGACTTGTCAGGGATGCACACCTGAAATCAATGTGTATGTGTAGCTTCTTTTCTGTAGTTTCATTTCTGTTAAAAATACTATTAGCTGTAATAATAATTTTAGCCTGCTTTATTACTGGATTAAACCATGTTGTTAACGTGCAGACGCCTTGGGCTTTACATGCTAATTGGAGGTTATTGCAAGACCCAGCGTTAACTGTTTGACACACTTTTTGATTCTTAGGTGGTCTTAATTATCCTTTCATGGTACCTGTATTTCTTCAGTGACAGCAAGGGTGTCACCTGCAACTCAAGGTTGACTCAGTGAAATGCCTATACTGGGGCAGTATAGGCATTTCACTATGCTTTATCAACATATAGAAAGGGCCAGATCTGGCATGAAAAACAGGAGAAGGAAAACAGTGCAATAAGCAGTCAGATTGGCATGCATTTTCATGCTACCTAGACAGAACCTACCTCAGCTCAAAAAAAACCCCCAGTAATAAAAATAAATTTATTCAGCGGAAATGAGGGTGCTCAATTAAATGCTATTGTTCTTGATATAAAAATGTCAGTGCTTGTGGCTCCTGGCTCCTGTGTCCTGCTTGTGTAGGAACTTGCTGGAAGTCAGAAGCACCAAGAGTCTTTCTTGCAGTCACAAGATACTGTTCACCAGCTTCATTGCTGTCTTGCTGCTTTAAAATTATCAAATATTGGTGAAGACCCCAGTTACAAAAAATAATTTCAGTAGCTTTGTTTTGGAAAAATTTAAATGCTTATGTTTTGCCCAAAGTCTCACAAAAAGACCAGAGCATTAACAAGGACATCCTACCTGGGGCTTCAAATCTGGATCCTGCTTGCTCCTGTCTACGGCCCCTCCTTTGCCACTTTCCCTAGGACTCCACTATGTCCCCTTTCTTATGGGACAGACAAGCCCATCACACAACTGAAATGCAGAGGGATCTCCATACATTCTAGATGAAGCCTTTATTCCCAAGACCTTGAGCTTTCACATGTCTCCAGCGCATGCATCTGCCATTGGCTGGGGAAATGCTTGCCCTCTCCTTGCATGAGGTGTGCCCCTTTAGTGATGGTGTGGGAGTATTCACAACATGTGTACACCCCTTGGCTGCGTTTTAGGCTGCAGCAATTGCCCCAGCCAGACGATCAGCCACTCTTGCGGCAGAACAAAGAGATGAACCCACAGCTCTTGTGCTGTTGCCCTGGCCTTCCCGGCATGTCAGTCTGCTTCCCAAACTGAACCTGATAATTACAGTGTTTTGTGTAACCATGAGCTTACCAGGAGTCTTCAGTGAAACCGGACCAGTTTAAACATTTATGATCCAATTTTGTTCCCACTGGACTGGACAGATTGTTATCTTCAATGGAAATAATCTTAGATGCTCTATAAGTGTCAGAGAACAAACAAACAGCTGCTGCCTCTAGAAAGGAGCAGTGTATTTTGAGAATGGGGCTGGTAGCCAGGCATTCCAGACTCCTCATGCTGGCCCTGGCCAGGTCCTGTATTCTTGCTGCCTTGTAGTCCCCGTGCAGCACAGACAGAATTGTTTTGCCTTCCTTTGTTTTGGGTGTGTGTGTGAAGATTAAATAAATCACCTGAATTTTACAGGCATTAAAGTTATTATTATTTCACACAATCATTGGGAGCCACTTGCTTCTAGTCAGTCCCCTGGCTTCTGATATCTTAGTTAAAAATTCATACTGGTGGGATGGTTTTTGCTGCATTTATGGCTCTGTGCTTCGTTGAGGGTTTTGCGATCCTTGTTACCAATGAAGAAAGCTCCTGCCTTACGTGATATTCTAAAGATTAATTTCATACTTCATGGTAGTGAGTCAATATTGCAAAATGCCAGGCTTCACTACTGTCAAGATTGCATTAAGTAGTTAGGGCTAATAGGAGGGAAAGTGCCCTGCTTGCAGGGTGAGCTGCTAAGCAGCATCACCAACTGGCCCAGTTGCCTGGTTTACAGAGGAAGCCAGCTGAGGCAAGGACAGGCTGGGAACCCAGATGCATCTCATTGACCTGGATGTGACGGCTGTACTCTTCTACCTGTACTTAGCCCACATTCTGGATATCTCTGGATGTGGGTTAACCTAGTTGCCGAATATCCCTGTGTGTTTTTCAACCCACTTGTTATGTTTGTGAATGAGGCTACAGTGCTGTGTGATATTACCTGCGTTGAAAACAGGCTTTTAAATCCAGAAAGAAGAGCAGATGTGATCAAACATGTGCAATGACCCTGAAATGTTTTTTGGAGGCCTACTTGTTCTTCCAGCATCCTTGAACTTTTACTTTCCAGCAGTGTGAAAACCAGTTTAGACATGGATTACTTGTTATACAGACATTAGCACTGAATGTTGCTAAATGATCACAAATGAGCAGTTAGCAATTTGAAAGCACTCAAATTCTGAAATATTTATTTAATAGAACCAATATCCTACCTAATGTTTGCTACAGGTCAAGTGAAAAAATGTGGTTACAAAAAACATAAATAATAAAATACAAACTAAATGCTACCCTGCTTTCTGATTTTTATGCTTATTTGCATTTTATACATGAAGTGCCATGTATAAAAGCTCATCTTCATAAACACTTATGCTTTGCACCAAATTACTTGCCACTGTAGTTACTCTGTGTTGATAGTGCTAAAACTGAAAACGGAGTTTTCCCTGTCCAAAATACTACTGTTTGTTCCTGCAGTCAGACTTTCGTGCGTGGAAGAACAGCATAAAATACCAGTTTTGCCTTTAAATGAGTGAACAGAGACTTCTGGGCATTTTTGGGCACTTTCTGAGGAAAAGATCTCGTGTATGAGTGATTTAAGCACCAAACATTGATCACAAGCACGCAGTCCCTTGGCTAGTAGTCCATAAAGATTCACCTGTCTGACTAGACTTTTGGAAAATACTTTGAGTAAAAAAATGTGTTCACTAGTCATGAAAGAGACTCCAAAGAATACCTTATCTTGACATGCGTCAGCATGTAAGACCCATGGCACTGGAAATACAGTGTCAGTGGTGATCTTACTTCATGGAAACTTTAGAAGCAAACTAGCTCATGGATTTTGCTGTAAATAGTGTAACCGCCATCACCAGCACTGTTTTTGGGAAAAAGCATGGAAGCCCATGGTCCTTCCTGGGGCAGCAAGGTAAAATCAATGAGGGGCAACTGTTCCCAGCAAGTGCCAATAGCGTTTTGGAGGCACCTGAGCAAGGCTGAGAGGCCTCTGGGCAGCCACTTCAAAGTTTTGCATCAGTACATTATCGGAAATAGCTCTGTAGGACTTGTCCATGATCACACATGATAACCGTGGGTGAACAGGGAATGAACCCAGGTCTTCCGCATGCTTGGCAAGGACCTCAAGTAATGAACCATCTTTCTTATCTTTTTTCTGATGTTTTAACTCACAGAAGAAACTGGCACTGAAGAAACAGTGTCTGCTAGCCAGTTTGACTCACACAACTATGAATTTCTTTGCTGGTTTGGTGATTTGTTGTGTAAAAAAATAATAAAAATTAGCAGTGCTGCGATTATGAGGGTTGTAACAGAGTTAGCTACCAGGCCTAGGTTTTCAAAAGCAATTTCCTTAGCTTATATTATGTTTTTATTTTCCTACATCTTGAAAAAAATTCAGGAAATAAGACTTGTGTTATTTAAGAATGCCCAGTGTCTGTTTTGGAAGAAAGACCCAGGCTGTGCTACATTGCCATTAATGGAAATGAGAGTTAAGAGCCTAATCCTTTTGCAGCAGGGGAGATTAGAGCATATTGTGAATATGATTTCAGTATATATACTAAGTTCCCCAAGGGTATCTCATCAACAGCAACTTCAAAAGTTACTTTTATGCCACTTCCACTCAGCTGACAAGAACACTTGACATTTTGAGAAGGTTTAGAATAGAAAACATTAGCAGTTCGTGTTGATCATGTAACTCATTGGCAAAAACACTACTGTTTAAATATCATGTTCAGTCATCGCTGGATTGCAATCTAATGAGCGTAAAAGATGAGTACTTCTCAAAAGTGACTTGTTTTGTAACTTTTACGGTTACAAACTTGCAAAATGAAAAACATGGACATTTACTTCCCCCCCAAATATAATTTTCAAGGACAGCGTCCTTTCATGCCTTGGAAAGACACTACAAACAGCTGTAAATAAATAGTCATGATTCTTTACTTTCTGCTTGGAGACATCTCAATAGGAAATTTTCATTGTTATGAACAGGATGAGTAATCTTGCTAATGTCATAGTTATCAAGTATGTTCTAGCTTGTCTTTGAACACCTCCAGCTTTATGGACGTATTCAGCCATTATCAAGGAGCAGCATTCCAGGTAACCCTCAAGTAAAAGGAAATGTAATGTCCTCTTTCCTCCAACTGACATTATCACTGCTTGACTTTTCCTCTAATTGAACCGACCAGTTTTTAGAATTCACTTTGGCATGGACCAAGGAGTGGGATTGCTGATGTCTTTAACTCGCTTGTTTATTTAACTTCCCAGTACATCATCAGTTGAATAAAAATGACCTTCCCCTAAATATATCTGAGTGGCTATACTATATTATACTAATGACTGCGACGTTCAGAAAGCCAAAACAAGCATTTTGCCAGTATCAACAGAAATGATGAAAACACAGTTTGCAGCAATGTACAAATTATTGCTGCCAGCTTGCAGTTCCCAAGTTAACTCTTGATGAAGTTATAAATTGTGACAATGAATACTGTTTCTGTCTTGAGTCACACTGTGGGCCAATCTCTGCTGTCATAAATTGAGACTAAAACCATTACAATTAGATAGTTCTATTTCTGTCTAACTAAAATCAGAATTTTCCTTCCAAAAACCAAGTAATGATGGTGTGAGATGGAAAAAGGCACACATGGTGATTTCTGTTGCACAGTTTCAATCAGTTCAGGTGCAGAGGTGGACGGTAACTCAGTGGCTCAGTCTGAGAGCTAACTTACACCAAGATGTGCCGTTCAGGACTTTGTTTGCAAAAAACAACAAAGTAAAAGAAATCTAATTTCAAGCTCCATTGGAAATTGAGGGGAAGCAAACAATATCTGAGAGATAGAAAGCAAGGAAGGGATAGGATAAAAATTCATGGGAGATATAAGGGGTGGGGAGAGGAATGGAATTGTTTATTTGAATCCTCCCTAAATATCTTCAGAGACTTCGTTCCAGACCATCCTAGTTTTAGCCTTTTAAAAACAAATCCTCCCTCTTATTTTAAGTAGGGGTATGCTAGAATTAGAAACACTTATCCAAGCCACCCAAGCTTTAACTTTCAGGGTTCAGAAAAAATGGGACCTGGAACTGCAACGGCTTTGATTTGGCTTTTGCAGAACCCAAGCCACCTTCCCCCCTGCCCCACATAGCTAGGCTAAAGCCTCAATCAAAGAACTAGCAGTGAATGTGTAAAACCAGCACACACTAGAAAGAACAACTGCAATTCAGCTGCCTTGCGCTATGCAGTGCTGATTTACAGGATACTGGAAAGATAGTACGAATGTTTCCACCCAGGAGCAGCTATGGAAGGAAGCAGGATCGCTTTGAGAGTACGGAGCTGTATTGATGTAACAGCGAGGCTGCCTCCACAGACTTCCACTGACGTTACATCCCAAATCTATCTGTGCTAAATAGCTTGCATCTTGGCTGAGAATAGCTGAAAGTCTGAAACCTTTTCAAGTATAGCATGCGTACCCTGTTTCACTTCATTGCTTTGCTTCATTACTGTGGTAATCTCCTTCACTGCGAGTGTTTATAGAAAGCTTGTTCTCCAGGTTAGAAAACAAGAATTGCTTTCATTGTTGGGCTTCTTCCAAGCTCCATCATTAATTATAAACATACTTTCTTCAAATCTTTTTTCACAACCTTTTGTTTGGAAACTTCACTATTTAAAGACCTGGGTAACATCACAGTTTGCCAAAGGCCATATTGTCCAAGGGGAAGAATATCCAGGATGAAATGCTTATCTTCTTTTTCCCCTTGTGCAATAATGCCTCATTACTGTTGTTATTTGCAAAAGGGAGGATTTTTCTGTTATCAGCATATCTCCTGTACTGCACTTTCAACATTTAATAGCCGTTAAAAGAAATAAATTTTAAACATGTTTGCTTCAGATGAGTTTGGATTAAGTCCCCCTCAGCCTCTAAAATCTTGGGGATTCTTAACAGTAATTTGCCAGGACTTTTTTAAAAGTTTCTGGAGTAGAGCAAGCTTAGTAATTCTAAACATAATGTAAGCATTTTCAAATGAGAATATTCCGTCTGAAAATATGTCCACTAACAAACAAATTATGTGGAAAAATTTAAAAATATCTCAGAAAAATTCCAGGCAATCTTACTGCATTTGTCATGAGATAAATCTCCACTTTATGAGCGTTCCACTGATCCTTTCCAGTTCTTTTCTGTAATGTTTTGTTAGAGAATAGTCGCAAACTGTTTTCTTTTCCAGGTAGAATATGGAAGGGTTGTTGCATGTATCCCTGGAGTGTCTTGGTCAGAGTTTTTACTGCAGAGAATAGAAGTCACATGTACTTCAAATACTTTCCTGCACAGGGTCAGCTGGATGCTCTGGGACATGTTTTGAAATAAAAGCGTAGCATAAAATTGTAAAACCTAACAATGACTTTCTCACCATGGAAAACTTTTATACAGAACGATGATGTGTACAGAACAGTGATTCAATATTAGTGTAATTTCCTGTAAAAGAGAGCCAAATTTTAGGACACTGAATAGAAGACAAACATCTTCTGCTGACTCACCCTCATCTTGCTCCACCTTCATATATTATGGTATCTCTGGTCAGTATCAGCCTTGGGTTGATACTGCTGCTGACACATCTGTCCTGTTTTAATTCCCTTCCATGAAAGGGGCTTAGGCCCAACTTAAGTGTGATGTGAAAACAGGTGGAATTCCCACCTGCTGTTTTACCCTCTTTTTCCTATGCAGGAAATACTGGGGTTTGGTTTGGGTTTTGGGTTTTTTTTTTGTTATACTTTGAGTTAACATCACAGATAGACTCATGGGTGGGTATATATCCAATACATATATTGCTCTAAGAACAGGTGGGAATAGCTGTAGAGAGTCATCAGTTTTATAGCCCCACTGCTGTTGCCAGAAAATTACATGCTGCTTTTCCCCAGCCCATTTTGAACTGGAAAAGCTGCCAGAAGCTTACCCACCATTTTCCCGTAAGCAGTATATGATCCGAGAGGTGGGAGTTTTGGGGCAGTACATCCATCCACTGGCATCTTTGAGGGAGAACTAGAGCCATTTGATTTAATCTGGAGAGGGAGGCTGCTCAAACTCACTGGGGAAGGTGTTACTGCTGTCAGTAACAAACCTGAGTCCTGTTCTTTGCGGATAGAGCTACACATATTTGCTGGAGCCTGATGGATGGGTCTGTTCATTCTTTGGTGGTGGAAGCAAGGACAATGCATGAACTAATGTGTCGATACTGGGAAAATGCTCTACAACATTATATAGTGGCAATGGTGGTAGGAGTCAGACAGTAAGTGAAGGATTACCTGATGGCTTAGCTTCTTGATAAACCAGAATCATCCACTAGAACTGGAAAACAGTTACTCCAATCTACTGTGACAGACAGAATTGGCATAGAGAAGAACTGTGAGATTTTTGGTAATCCATGCAAAGGCAAAGGAAGGGACCTCAGACATCTCGCTCTTTCTGCCTATCCTTTTCTTCTGCTGTAATTGTAGGAGCACGCTGTCCTTCTGGCTGACAATGAAAATGCCTCTCAAGTGAAGCATCTAAATCTACAGTGGTCTCAGGGGATGGAATATCTTGTGGGAGCTCAGTGTCACCCTAAGAGAAAAGAGTGGAGGTGTTGGCGTTGGGGACAGGTGTTTGGTGCTTCTACTGTTGCTGATGGGCTTTGGAGACTGGAAAACCTTCAGGCCTGGCCATTCCCAGGGAGTGGAGCAGATCAGCCTGCTGGGGTGGCATGCGCCATCCTCTACTGACCCCTGTTGCCTGTGGAGAGGTTGGGAATATGGTCTTAGCACAACAGACCTTGTCTGTTCCTAGAAAGGTGGACATCTCATCCAGGAAGGATAGAACAGTTTTTGGAAGCCCCCCCCCATAGTATTTTGGGGGCTGAGACTATGCATACCAGAGGGAGGAGGGGAGGAGAGAGGAAATGCAAGATGCTGTTGAGTGTTGGCTTGAGGGTGGAAGAGTATGTAGAAACGTTAATTGTAGTTTGTCTCCATATGTAATGTTCTTTGTGATGCTTGATAATTTAAAGAATTACTAAGTGCACTTACAAATAAATAAATTGGTGTTAAAGAAATAAGCTTTTAAGTGATTCAAGTAACTTAGGCCTTGTTACATTTCTTACATATTTCGAGAATAATCATAGAATGGTTGAAGAATAGATGTAATTGTATAAGGCTGATTAATAGAATGCAGGTGCTTAAAGACAATACTCTGAGAATTATGTAAGCGCTGCCCATTTGTCCCTCGTATAGTCCTGACTATGGCTGGCCTCAACCCCAGTCAAGCTGAATCAACAGAATAGCAATTGTGGAACATAACAATAGGTAGGAAATGAGTGATTAACCCACAGTAAGCAGTTTATAAAGCTTAGACATCTAGAAGAGACATAGAGTAAGCATAAGTTAATGGAACATCTTGAGGTTTTCTAAGAAGTCTATAGGTGGACTTTGATGGATACTGTTTGAAGAAGATAAGAGGCTGTGGTGACCAGAATCTGCACCATTGACCTACAACTTCAGAAGAGGAACTGGAATGGAACGATAAGAGTCAGCTGAAAATTAATGAACTTCTGGAATTACTGAAGAGTGAAGAACTGGGGGACTTTAAAGAAAACACTGAGGGCTTACCAGACAGAAATATCAATTATGTAATGTTGTGTAGAATCATATATATAGAAGATGTATTTTGTTAGCCACTTGCCACTCACTGAGGTGATGGCCCAACTCTGAGTTGTTAATAAAGCAAACCTAGAGGTACCCACAGTCTGGTGAAATTCTTTAAAAATTGGAGCATTGTTGTGGGCATGCGGAGAGCCCAGTGTACACGTGTGGTGTTATGTAGTAAACAGTACAATGCTGTCTTCATGATATCGGGGCCACATGCCTTGGAGAACTTAAACATTTACTAGCAGTAAAATCCATTAAGAAAGGCAATTGTTTCCTCATACTGGCTTCCTCCAAAGCCAGCACATTGAAAATAGGCTGTTTCCTTCTCCAGTCATTGCTTTTTGAGATGACAGAAACTCCCCCGACTGCAGCCTTAGCACAGGAACATGTTGACTTAATGCTTTCTTTTCACTAATGATTTTGTATTTGGGACTTTGTTGATGTGTTTCTGCTGCTATCTTAATGCAGATCCCAATTTGATCTTGAATTTAAGGAATAGAAAATCCTGATAAACATCCGGACTGTCGTGAATACAAAGGACAAAGCCTTTGTAGTAAAATGTCTCTGACATACGCCCATGAGAAGTGTTTGATGTGTTGTAAAAGGCATCTGTCTTAAAAAAAAAAATGTTTTTCCTCTTTGGCTTTGTTGAGCAGACTGTGGAAGTAAATGACACAAAGTAACCCTTCTTTTCCTCTCCTACTGCCCTCTTTTTTGTTTGATCTTGCAGTGATGTGATAATGGTGAGTCTGTAACTTGAAAGTAATTTCTGTAATGACTTAGAGCATGAACAGAGGGGTTTTTATTTTCTGCTGCTAAAGGGAGATCAAAGTATGATCCAGAGATTAGACCTGTTTTGAGAGAGAGAACTGAGCAGCCTATTTCTACCTCTGTCACTGAATTGCTGTGTCAAACTGGGCAAGTCACTTAACATCTCTGTGCCTTGGGCCTTTGCTGTGTACTATAGCATTCAGCTCTTGTGCTACTAGCAAATGTTTTGCATGGCTTAATCATAAATGACGGCCTGCACGCTAATTAGCCTCAGCTAGTGCAAAGTTTATTATCCTTGTTTTCAACCTTTACACCAATTCAGGGGACATGATGACTGGTTTTGATTTAGGTTTGGTCACAGCTTGCAGGAGGGGGAAGGAAGAAAGTGCTGAGGTCTGCAGAGAAGATGCAGCCAATGGCACAGACTGTAGGCTGATGGAAATTTCTGGGCTCAGGGCTGTACTGTACGAAGGACGCAGGCATCAGAGAAGCATTATTACAGCGTTTCATCTTGGCCTGGATTAGTTCAAACAACCAGCTGAACTACTAGCAGCAATATACACAGTGCAGGCCAACCTTCCAAATAAGTCCTGTGTCTCACATTGGCTGCACCTAACTTTTGGTGACCAGGTTTTTACTGTGCTGCTGCTCAAACTAGTTCAAATAACACTAGCTGGAGTATGCTGGCCACCTCTCACAGCACTAGTTTGAGGTAGTGCATGCTCGTGAGCTCAAACTGGCAAATGTAAAAGTCAGGTCTGTCAGTCTGCCAGCGTGCTGCATCTGCACGAATGCACAATCCGCTGAAAAGCAATCGACTGGCCAATCACTCCAAATACCAGGGCAAAGTTGTGCCAACAGTTGTCTCCCTGACAACCGTGTGAGCACTCTTATATGTGGAAGAAATCGGTCACAATCAATCTAGAAGGCAAAAACTTGTGGAAATCTCTCTGCTCTAGACAAGGCTGCAGTTTTGCCATCTGTAAAGAGAGAAAGATGGCAGGAGTGTCCCATCCTGTGGCAAAACTGGAAATTTAATCCGTAAGGACATTGAAAGGCAACATGATTAAATCAGAAGTACTGGAGCAATACAATGCTGTGTGTGAAAGTAGGCTCACATCAGTTCTGCATTTTGTACACAGGCAGCCTAAAAGAAGAGACTCGGTGCTGCAAAATGTCTGCAGTCTGCATCCCCAGGGAATCAGTAGGAGTTGAAGAAAACTTCCAAATGTTGCTCGCATCCGTAAGGGAAACAAGGAAGCTGTCTTCTCTCAAGTTATCAACAGGGAAACTCTGGAATAAAGAGATTAACAGGCCCTGTGTGTGGTGCAACGTGTTGTTTTTTCGTTTTGATGCACCTGAGAAAGAAGCAAATCCCCCAAATTTGCCAGTGTGACCCAGAGGGCAAAGCAAACCCCATGAATCCCTGCAGCAGTTGCAACAGTGTCTTCTTGCCCTCTGCCCTTTGTCCTAAGGGGAAATGTTGGGTGGCATACAACATTTAAAAAGTTAATGATAGGCTAGCTGCTGAAAGCTAACACTCGTGGCTTTGGGTTCCAGGAGCAGAGGAACAGGAGGGCAGCCTGCTCATACCAAATGTCTGAGAGTACCTTACTCACGGGAAGCGCTGGCAGACTATAAAGTGCTCTGTTAATTATTGTTGACATTGCATAGAGAGCTTCATGCTGTTCTTTCTCTGCCTGCTTCAACTTAATTTGTTTGAGAAAGTACTTTTTCTGTGCTGCAGATTGCGTAAATTCATACTGCACTGACAGATGTGTCTTTGTTTTAGAAGAAGCCATTATTTTTTTCAGTGCTGAATGTGAATGGAGCATTTCACATTGGTGGCTTCCAAAAATATTTATAAAGCGAAGTTGAGCAGCTCAAAATATTTTGCCCTCCTACACTGACATTCACAAGCCTTTATAACACAACGTTATCAAAAGCATTTGCAGTGGAACTTGCATGAGTTGGCCACAAAGGCTGCGTTAGTCAACAAATGACTGAAGGCACACATTTTAGTCAGCTCTACCCCACACAATGTGTAGCAGAACCCAGTTAACATAACTGTAGCTGACAGGGCAATTATTCTATACTGTGGGTCAAAGACTATCTTATAATGATCCTTACCTCTCATAACTCCTGCTTATCTGAGGAAATGGGGTGAAGAAGTAGAAAGGGACTAAAATTTCCCTTTCTCCCTCTTCCTGCTGGTAAGATATGGTTTGACTCTTCAGTGATACCCACAGGCAGTGCTTGCTCTGAGGCATGCCATGACTCTGGTCATGGCACGTGAGTGGTGGCATTGCTTGCCTTCAACGTTTCAGCACTGACGATTACCTAATTGTCCTTCAGCTCACTCCCCCATTCATTGATTCTTCCTGAACACACTGCTAAGAAATGAAGCTCACTGCATCCACTTGCACAGAGAGAAATGTTCCCTATGAACACATAAATGCATCAAGCTTACTCTTAGGTTTCATTATGAATTAAAATGACCTCTCTGCCAATTGATTGTAATGATTTCCATAATCTTCACCACCACATTGAAACCAGGGCTTCCTACGTATTTCTTCCTACAAGGAGTCATCCAAGTGAACTACATCTGCAATCAGTGCCCTCCAGCTGCAAGGCTCACTGACCTCATTACTATAGTGACGATAATTGACACTCAGTGATTTGAATGATAAAACCATATGTATTCCATGTCCATTCTGATCTTTGTGCATTTCCATCTTTAAAGTCTTAAAATATTGTATAATGAGTCCAAGGAAAACTACTGGTAAACCTGCTAAATAATGTGTATCTCTATTGGCTTTGGTCAGCCCATCCCTGCCACAAGGAATCGAGGACAGTGAGGCTAAGCACTATGCTGAAACAGTCTGATCGTCCTCAGTGGACAAATGGTTAGAAAAGACATTTTAAACAGCAGGAAGTCTCCCTTGTTTAGTAGTATAGCAAGGAGCTCAACAGGAGGAAGAGGCAGGGGCTGTCCCTCTACACTATCCTGCCTTCCTATATATGAGTTTGTGGTGATGGAAAAGAGGTGGGCAGCTTTATTCAACAATGAACAAGAACTTCACCTAATCCCTCTTCTTCATTATTTAGGAGATAAAATATCACGCTGATATACCCAATGACTGCACCCTGGGTAGGATGCCATTTCCCTTTAATAGGTGTAGAAGTTTCTTTCCTCATAATCCTTGCATTGTTTGGACACAATCATCTTCCATACACTTGCTTTTTCCCATTGCTAGATGATTTATTTTTTTTTAATTGCTGGTGAGTGTATGACCCTTTTGTCATCCATATGCAGTGTTAATTCTGTGGTGTTTAAGCATGTGAAAATGAAAAGTGCCTCAGCTGATGATCATTTTCAGTGGAGATCAGTGATTAATTTCCTTTTTTTTTGTAAAAAGTCACTAATTTTGGTTTTGTGCATTTTGGAAGTTTGTGGATTGAAGTTCCTTCTAAAGCTTTGAAACAGGAAAGAATAGCATGCTTTCAAGCATGTGTTACAATGTTTTTGCTACCCTCTTGCTTATAGCTTGCAGCAGGTGAAAAGGCAGTAGTGGGTGACCCAGAATGCAATTAAAGAAAGAAATGTGGAGAAAAGAAACAGCAGACACATGCGGCCTTTTGTACCCTATGAAGTATTAATACTCTTTAATGAATTTGCAACTTAATTAAAAAAATCAGACAAACTCAATTTTCCCATTTGGTGAGCACAAAGTAAGAGAATACCAAGCATTTTGATAAAAATATTGTAAAAATATGAAGAACCTGCTCCTCTAGTATTTTGTGGACTGGGCTTAAACAGAAATGAGATATGGAGTTTGCCTCTAATGTAACCATGCCAAGGGAAGCAGGAATTGATATGACACATCATCTCAGACTATCTGAAGAATTGGGTTAAAGGATGAGGGGTGACAGGGATGTTCTTCTGGCACGAGGTAGCCTTCCAGATGAAGGATGACGTGTATCTGTGCAGAACGCATATTCTTGATGGCCAAGCCACGACTGTGAAGTAGGCTTCCTTTCCTCTGGGAGCTTATCTCAGATTTCACCAGCTCCTACTGCAAGTGAAGAGCACCTTTCTTTGACCTTGACATTTCTGGCATAAATGTTTAGGGGCGTGTAAAATCCCAAACCAAATGCCCCTGTCCTTGGGGAAAGGGTAAGTGAACAAACACGTGACAGATGATAGTGATGTTACTTAATGAATGAATGATTTGCACGTTTTTTCTGCTCTCACTGAAGTTGTAAGTGGCCACAGAAGAAAAACAGGGCATGTTATGATACCAGTGTGCCTGGTGCATCAGTAAGTGGCTACACAGCTATATGTCTAGACATAAGCACAATGTTTGAAGATGCTTGATTTCCAAAGGAAGCCTTGAACTTGCCTGCAAAAGTCTTGCTAGAGTTTTTGAACTTTGTAAAAATGCAGTTTCAAAATTCACCTCCTGCCCCAAAAGTACAAATGAGGTTTTGCAACCAGCTCATGAGATGCTCATCTTCCCATTGCAACATGGTATCTCTTTCTTAAGAAAGCTTTTTTTTTTGAAAACATCTGTGAGGTACCTGGTCTTGCATGCTTATGCTTGGTAGGTGTTCTACGCAGTACTCCTTAGGCGAACCACCTTCTATTGAGAACAGCATTGCCACTGTCCCTTACCAGATGGGGACAAGAGACACTGAGCAGCAACCAAAGGTCGGTAATGCATGCTGAGATGTCCAAGTGCACGGAGAGATAGGAGAAACAAGAACTGGCCAAACTGGTTATAGAGGCCCAGTCAGGGGCTCTCTGATGCTGGGTCTTGTTCAGGCAGGCTATGAAACCTGCTGCGGCAAGGTGGCTTTGTTTGGAAAGAGACTTGCCCTTTCGCTTTTTTCATCCTCTCCCACTCCCATTTTTGTCCTAATTCCTTCTCCCCTTTTTATAGCGTTTTGATTGAAAGAATACACTGGCAATGCTGAGTGCTGCATTGGAGGGAGGCCTCAGTGAAACTGGTTCCAGATGTGCTGGAACTGGCCTGGCTGTATGCACTGGAGAGGAAAGTGTGCCTCTCCGGTCGGGAGAAGGCACCCATGTGCCAGGCGATGCACGTGGCTGGCTGCCACAGTTACTAACCTAGTATTAACTGCATTAATTGTGGACATAAACAGTATTTAGTGCCAAGCATGTCACAAGCTGATTATAAAAGCCGTGGTGTGGGCAGAGTTTCAAATTATGCTTCACTTTTAATTTTAAGCGCCTTTCCCTTCTCCCCCCCCCCCCCCCCCCCCCCCCCCGAAATTCCTTGAATGTGTCTGTGTATTTACGAAAATACAAATGTGTATCGAGCGGGAGAGAGCTACCAGGTTGTAAATACTACGAGAGTACCCGCTAATGGCTGGGAGCAAACTGTCAGCAGGCACCTCCAGTCGGGGCCGGACCGCCAGCAGCCTCCGGCGACAGAGCCCCCCCCCCCCCCCTTCCCCGCCGCCCCCATCCCCCCGGTCCCGGTCCCCCCCGCGGGGCGCCGCTGACCTACTTTTCCTGCATTTCTCCCCACACTGCCCGGAGCCCTCCCTCGCTCCGGGGCTCAAAGGCTTTTAACCCTTGGGAGAGCAGCAGCAGCCGCAGCAGCCGCAGCAGCAGCAGCCTGCGCCGGGGCCCCGGGGTGGGCGCCCGCCCGGGCGGGGGGAGGCGCCGGGGGCGGGCGGCGGGCGGCGGGCGCGGAGCGGGGCGGGCGGCGGGCGCGGAGCGGGGCGCTGGCGTGTGGGGCCGGGGCGAGGAGCAGCCCGTCCCCGCAGCACCATCTAACGGAGAGCTGGCGGGCCAGCACCGGCTGGCTGGCTCCAAACCACGCTTTCTCCTCGCTTGGTCATTGCCCGAAGCTTCCCCGGGATCGGTGTCCGGCCCGGCCGTTATCTCCCGGTGATTAATCTTTAACAAAGCAAATGATATCCGTAATAAAATGTGACGTAACTGAAAATTCCCTGTATGCACAGATACGGTGCTGATGGCATCTCTGTACAACGTAGCCCCCCACCTCCCTGCAAGGCGACAGGTCATCAAAGCGATTTGGGAAGGCTCTGCCCTTCGTGACTCACGCTGCGGCGCTTTGTCTGGGCAAGGCTGTGCGATTATCGTGACAAACCGCGTCCGGCACAGCGTATCCTGAATACTGGCTTGGTGTGAAGAGCGCATGTAGGTGCCTTGTAGCAGACCGCGTGCTTAGCATGGTGAAATAGCGCTCAGTATGAGTTTCAGCTGGTTAATTGTAACTCACTTTCGGATCGCACTTTGCCTTCCTGTGTTTCTGCTAAAACAGTCGAGTCTTTCCTGCTCTTTTTAGAAGAATGTTAGAGGAAAAGCACTTTAGTTGCATGAAAGTTTGGAAAAGGAGAAGGTAATACACTCTCATTTTTAAATATAAAACTCTTCCTAAACAGACTAGAAGTAAAATGTTCTGAAATGAAAAATCTGTCCAGGGCTCAGACTTTCTAGAGTACAATAATCGTTTCTTGGTTTGAAAAGTCCATACTGGGTTTTAATAAAGATTATTGGATTATTGGAAAACTGTGCAGAACTTGTCAGCAAAGCATTTTCTCAAGTATATAAAAACACCACTGAGATTGCAGACAAAGTGCATGCAAGCATATGCAGATAAGGAAACGGGCACTTTGTCCAAAGAAGTTAAAGCTTCCCTGGTGCAGCTGGCAAAACTTGGAACAAAAGCAAAACTGCTGGGAAAGGAGTTTCCTGGCAGCACGAATTTCGTAGGTTCAGGGCCAATGTGTGTCCATGGGGTCATTAAGCTCTGTGGGCACTGTGACCCCGGAGCAATGGCTGTGTTTCACTCTTTTTGCTGTTGAGTTGTTGAAGGATGGTGGGGATAGGCCCTGTTTCTGTTTTAGAGGAAGGCAAGTGCTTCTATGTTTTGAGACGACGGACTGTCTTGTATGCTTGGCTGTGCTCCATTGCTCTGAGACATTTCTCACTGAGGACATCTTAGCTGCTAGTGGCTGCTAAGGGCTACTGACCTGTTTGTAACCTGTGTTTCGCAGAAGTATTATTTTGAGTGCAGTAAGTGGAGAGCTGCAGGGACATCTGGGCTTGATCTTCCCCCTCCTGCAAAGGAGGCACCTTCAGTCAAGCTTTGGGCTATCTAACGGTGTTGGATTATCATTTGCTAATGTAATAGTGTCCTGCTGTTAAGGGTAGTAAACAAATCCCCTACTGACTGTCAGATCTTTCAGCAGCTTTGATAGGAACAACTGCCAGGTGTCAGTGACAAGGCCATGGTCGTTGGCAGAACTTTAGGGTACTGTCCATGAGATACTGGAGTAATTCCTGGAAAAGAAGGATTTTATAGTGGGGTTACAGGAATTTTTTCATCCGAATAGGTTAGGGTGCTTCTGTTTCCCATGTGTTTTTCTCAAAACACTGTATGAATATCGGGTTGCAGATGGCAGTCACCAAGAGAAATAGACTAGGACTGGGTACAGTCCTAGTCCACAATAGATTGGGTACAGCCAAGTGCAACTCCCTACCGCCTTTGCAGTCGTCTTTTTCTCAGTAGCTATCTTGGTTACCAGATGGTTCAGTCAGGGTTTATTTCTTTTTTTTTCTTCACTTTCAAACAGTTGTATGCAAGTTGCAGTGCACAATTATGTGCAGGGACAAAGAATTTGCACATTACGCAGGGAGAAAATTTTAGGTACCCATCCAAGCAGAAAAGTGAAGGTTTTGCAGAGTAATTGGTAGGCAAAAAAATCTCAGCTCTGATTTAGTGATCAGTTTACTATCATAAACTGATCTTCAGTTTTCTTTTACACAAAACAAATTATTTTTGACTTCATTAATGATTAAGTCAAAACTGAGTAGTGACTGCAGGAGTTGGTCTTTGTGACAGAGTTCACAGGATTATCTTATTAAGGGAAATTTTTCACATGTTGAGGTTAACCCATAGAATCTGTGGTATGGGAAGTAAAAATGATGTTGAATGAGTGCCACCAAGTGTCCTCCTGCTGTATATGAAAGCTGAGGTCTTAAGTGGGAGAAACACATTGAACCACAAAGTTTTGTTACTTCAAAAGGGACATCACAGAGACAGCAAATTCTGTTAGAGTGAGAGGAGTTATAATTAATACCCCATTGAAGTGCAACAGTGATATCTGGAGATCTGTTAAAGGTGAAATGTCTGTGGTAGGGGCATAAATATGGACATAACCCTGGTTGTCCATACAGTTTGACTATGTGTTCCATTTGGTGTTTCCTCTGAGTGACTGGTGCTGCTCAGCATTGACACTGCACTAGCTGTGGCTGTGCTGAGTGATGGTATGATACACCTGATATTCCTTTAGCAGGGCTGATATGTGTCACAGGACTTCCTAACAGGTGACATAAGTTACAGATTTGGCAATTAACTTCTTCATTTTGGCCCTGCTTCTGCCATGATTGATCTCAATGCCAACCTTATCAATAGATGCAGTGGGGGCAAGGCCGAGACTGAGTGTTTATGAACAGCAGAGTTTCAACGAAGAAAACAAGCTAAGCATTGCCCAATGTCCCCCAGGACGGTTTCATCCCAGCTTTTCTGTATATTAAAAGATTCTGATGGATCTTCAGATTTTCAGTTCATACAAGTGTGATTAAAGGAGGATTTATGTTAGCATATCTTTAGTCTTACAACGTGCTGAAATTCAGATGATTCAAGCAATGGACGTCCAACTGTTCCAACTCCAGTCTTGTTTCTCCATGCTGTAAGCTGGGGCAAAAGAGAGATGCCAAAAAGCCATCTTGTGTTCTGTGCAATAATAACTGCCCCTTGTCATGCTGGAGTTCATTGCCTGAATTTCTACACTGCAGCCAGAGACCATGTCTAAATCAGCTACACGAAGAGTATGAAGGAGATTTTTCCTCTGACGGGTGGCAAACCAGTTATGTCTCCTCAGCAATGTGAAGTGCCTTTTGTACTGGTGAAATAGCAGAAAGGGGGTAGACTAGGACAAGAGCCTAGCCAAAGAGACTGTTTATTGCAGGGTTCTGGGAATGTACTTATTTGGAGATGACAGAAATATTTTGGGTCCCAAAATGTGCTGAAGCATGCATGCAGAATTTTAACATTTTTTACTGGCACATATTTATATGTAGATAAACTGATCAGTGCCGTGGTACATCACCCATTAAACTCGGAGGAGTGCCTGGGAGCAAAAGGGGGCACCGTACATTGTGGGGACTCTGGGCAATGAGTGGGCAGCAGACTCTCTCTGTTTAATTAGCAGTCCATTTTATGTGTGAGAGCCTTTCCACAGGAATTAATGGGTGAACAGACTTCTGCCGGCACAGATTTTCCATTGCAGCGCTCTCTGTTCTGCTCTGTTCTACTATTTTGCTATAAATTAACTTGAAAAAGTTAGGTTTACCACTGTCTGAGCATGCTGTGAAAAAACTCACTTTTGAAAAAGTGTGTAACTCTTCTTTGCATGATGAAGGGTGGAACTGGAAAGTACAGAAACAGGAATCAGTGTAGTGGCCTTGAGCTATTTGGAAGAGCTTTCACTTTTTGTGTGGGTGATGTATAGTTTGTGGGACCTTACGGTGTCCAAAGGGGGCGACACTCAAATCATTTGGTCTCACAACATGTAAAATACATGCTATTGATCTGGTATTTACCAGTATGCAGGGCCTTCTACGCACCGCTGTGAGGAGTGGTAGATATCTAGGCTGCCCTCTGTATGTGGGTAGGTAAGGCCAGATGCTAGAAGTGTATAAGCAAGGTGAGAAATAGCTTTATAGACACAGATAAATGTCTAAGCTTTGGTTTAGACAAAATTAACCTTCTACACAGAACAATAAGGAAGTAGCTGTTCTTTTCCTTCTGTGTCCTTGCCAAGCATAATAGATACAATTATCAGTATTCTTGCCAGTAATTCACGTATTATCTCATTTTAAAAGTATTGCATTGTTTCAAGGACAGTTTTTAATATACTGGAGAATATTCCTATCAGGCCGTGGTATCTGGGCATGATCTCACCATTCATATAAGAGGAAAAATAATAGCTTCTTCTCTGAAATGGCCAACCTTACTGCAGCTTTAGAAACACTCTTTGGGGAGCTGAATAGAAGGAAATGGCAAACTGCACAGGGTTGCTAAGAAACAATTTCAGACACTTCCATATTTTATGAAAAAAAGGACACACCCACAAAACCGGACTAATCATTTCCAAAAGGAAACGATCAAATAGCTATTCTTCTATTAGATAACAATACTAGTTTACTAAATAAGGAAATAATGAGGAAATAAGAGCTCTGGCACCCACTATAATTAATAAACATTAATGGGGAGGCTCTCCCAAGAAAAAGCTTTGCACAGGGCCTGAACTTCCAGGAAAGCTTCCACTTTAATAGCTTCGGTGGAGAATCGCTTAAGCAAGTTGCACAGTTGATTGGGTATGTTGCATCGGTGAGCATCAGGTGGAAAACCCACAGTAATGATCTACTTTGATGCAAGGAGAGTTCGTGCTGTCATGACAACTGATGTGTGGTATGTGCAGACATGCCCTGCAAGGCAGTCCCACACTCCCAATCAGTTATCCGTAGCAAAAATGTTCCCAGCTTCCACTTTTCAGCTGTTAAATAGGTATAGGAGAACAACCTCACAGCTGCAGCTTGTCCCAGATACGTTCTTCCTTAATGCACCCAGCTTCGGGGGTTTGGTTTTGTGTGTTACCTACCAGCATTTCTTCATGTTTCTACACAGCTTAGCTGGCTGTTGAGGTTTGGTTTTACTGATGGTTTGGTTTTCCTTTGTTTCTTAGACTTTTAACGATGTGGGTTTTCTCATTCAATGTATGAAGGACTATTTTAATATATCTTAATATCTGGCTACAAAATGTCAGACATGATACAAACTGGTTCATTCATATCTAGTGCCCAAGTAAGTTGGTTTTGGTTTGTTTTTTTTTTTTTAATATGAAGTCTGGCACTCATCACAACTTGCTACAAGAAACGTAACCTGTGAACAGGTAAATGAACCAAAATGCAGATCACTGGGCACAATTTAGCAGAGTAGAAAGCTGTGGAATACCTCTCAGAATGAAATGGCTAGTATGTTTTTGGTCCTGGAACAAGCTATGGTTACTTTAGTTTTTATTTAATTAAGTAACACAGGAATATATCGATATCGTGACTCTATTTTCCTATGTTCTTCTTAACATATTTATACCTTTATACATCTTTGTCTTTGTAAAATCTTTTGTGTTTTTATCTCTTTTTACAAAACGAAGTGTTTTTTTTTTTATTACACAGAATTACATTAGAATATAAAAGTATTTTTAAATAATTATGTGACACAGAGTTTCCCTGCTACAACAATTAAAAAATTTCCATTTGTAACTAATAGCCACAATAAAAAAATATGTACAATGTTTATTTGGTTGAGGACAGCTTTGCTAACACCATGCTAACTGATGCTTAATCCAACTTCTTTTGAAGCATTTCAGTTAAAGGCATTTGGAATAGACTCTGAAATACTAGTTCACGTGTAGAAAGACAGTTATTTTGACTTCTTTTTATTCTAAGGTTGATTGGACCTCCCTTTGACTGTAGGGTGAAAAAAGTTGGCATTCTTCAAGGAGCAGTTTCCTTTTATTAAAATCTTCTGCAGTCAGAGAAACACAGCTTTCATTGTGCTTTATGCTATCTGAGTCATGTGCTCAATGGATGATTGATCAACACTTAGTCAAGCCTGGACATGGTAAACTACAAAAGCAACATGATGAATGGAAGCGAAAATGTGTTTCAAAACATAGTTCCTTCTTTATGATCAAAATGAAGGAAAGTATTCCACTGGGATCTCAAATCCAGGATAAAACTACCAAGTTAATAGTGACAAAGTTTAATTTAAGGTTATATTCTGACTGCCATGTAGACATCAAAAAGAAAAGTCAAACAGAAACAAGAGGTTGCCAAGTGGACAATGTTACACTCAACTAGCAGCTCAGCCTTTTGGATCTCAATGTTACTCAAGCATCTTGGAAAATTAAAAGACAAGTGACAGTATCTGACCACACTCCTACACTAAACTGACTCTCCTCCTACCATCTACCTCAGTCCAGATCTTTGAGGAGAGCATCCAGAAGGAAGAAGCAAGTCCTGTCTCCTTGAATGTCAAGTCCTTGACTGCTGTGATTTCCTCCTGTCTTCGGTGTTCTTCTACTTCAATTATCTTTTCCTTTAATTTTTGAGAAACAGCATCTGGAGATATGACCATATTCTTCTTCCTTTAGATGTTGTTTGGTTGGTTCTTTTTCCAGCTATTAACTTAATATCTCATACTCCTTCACAAGGTGAGTACCTGCATTTATGTGTAGAAATGGGAAGAATTTATAGTGACTACACTTGTATAATTCATTATCTTTCCTCTCCTCAGTCCCACGTGTGTCCTTGTAGTTTTGGACTACAGGCTCTCTGGGATAATTCCTTTCCCAGAAAGTTAGGCAACATGATCTTGACTATGTTGTTAAACGTAATGACACAATAAATAATGAATAGCTTTTTTTTTCCTACCAGTAAGTAGCTGCCTGATAACAATACCTTGTGATCAATGTCCCTAGGCGATCGC
This sequence comes from Pluvialis apricaria, assembly GCA_017639485.1. Lineage (NCBI taxonomy): Eukaryota > Metazoa > Chordata > Aves > Charadriiformes > Charadriidae > Pluvialis > Pluvialis apricaria. The sequence goes on along the minus strand of CM030044.1, from coordinate 50,120,432 downwards.
AGTTTCAAACGTACCCAAGGCAGAAATCCAATGGTTTCATTAAAATATTTCTTCTGGTTGATGAATGCTAGTGGCCTAGCACTGAGACATGTGCTTCTTACCATCCATCACGTACAACTTGGATGTGCTCGTTGTTAGGTTATGTGATTAATTATGTGATTATGTGTGGCTCGTCAGCCTGACAGAGGAGCCCAGCATGCTGCTGGAAGGGTGGGGACCCCCAACAACAACCCTGTGAGAGACCCGAGCCCTTGCCCCATCTCCCCTTCCCACTACCAGACCATCATTCTGACCAACAGAACACAGCTGTTGATAGTGTTTGTATGAGGGCTGAGGGTGCCTGTATATGTGGTTGGCCATGTGGGCATATACCAATGCTCAGCCTCATTACTAGTTGGACCAGGGAACACAGAGTCGTGGCAGCCCGATCTCTATTAGGCCACCACTTTGTCAGCCCCTAACTTTAGTTAATCCTTCACACATCATTAGGTTGCTGTTGACAGGGAAAGTGACACAATATGGCAATTCCAAGGTATTTCAGATGTTTTCAAATAGCATATCTGAAAGCTTAAAAAGCAAATAATGTCTTTGTATAGGTTGGATTCAAAATTATATTTTAGTTTGCATGCATACAGTTACTGGAAGTATACTGTTGTATCTCGATTAACTTTTCAAATCAGTGTGGTTTTAAATGAATGGCAATTGTTTCACTCGACATGTGCTCACAGGAGACTTGTCAGAGTTTGTGTAGGCTAACTTACCTTTCCTGTATCCCAGGAAGATATATTTTCATGTAAGAAAATCCTTTGGTAGAGTTGAGGCACATTATTTTGCTCGGTGGATACTGTTGCCCCCTGGAGGCCATTTCTCAGTTATCACAATATTACATTGGAACTTAAATTAAAACTTAGAAATGTTTGCTATTATAAACAAAATATTCCCTTTGGCAATTAAAAATATTGTGATTTTAATTAAAAGGGTTTATGAGCTTATCAGAGAACTGATTTCTTACTATGCTAATTATTTTTCTACATTTGCTGTTTAGATTTGCAAATTACTAGACAGTAAAATTTAATTGCTTTTTAAGGGAGATGAATATTTAATTTGAATACAGTACTTGGGAAAAATAAGGATTTTGTGAATGTGTGCGTTTTAAGCAGTATAGATAATCAAACTAGGGATTGCGAGTGTTTCCATGTGCACTGTAGACACATTTCTGCGCAGTGCTGCAATTGCTCACGTAAGTGCAAGAAAAAGGGCAGTGCAAGGCTGTGAGTAGTAGAGGCAGCCCTGGACTGCATTTGTACGTTGTAGCTGCTGTATTGCCCCTGGTTAGAAACAGTGCCAAACTCAAAGGCAGCTCACAAAGCTAGGAGTTCTGCTTGGCCATTGATAACGAGGGTTAAGCTGATGGCCAAGCAGGCAAACCTCGCAGCCAGCTCCTTCTCCACTGAACGGCCTCCTGGTGAGGGAGCCCTGCTGGACTCTGTGCAGGGGGCACACAGTGAGGGTCACACCCCCAGGGTCTTTCACAGGCATCCTGAAGTGGAAGCTAGATATCTGCATTTGTGTAAAAAAAGTGCCCTCTTTTCCCTTAATTTCTGGGTCTACTGGAGACTTTGAGCTCATTACAACAGTTTGGTGGGTGACTGCAACTGACGTTCAGCCTAGATAGCAATGACTGTTAGTCCTTGGCCATTGGAGTCAAATTTGAACTACTGAGCCAATTGCATTGGTAATAATTAATTGGGCTCCCCATGCAGAAAGATATTTCTCTATGTGAATAAGTCTGTTTCTAAATATTTAGTTCTTACAGGTGTTGCTAACTAGTGGTATAAATTCAGTATTAATTTATACATGTCTAATTGTTTAGCTTTTGCAATTAGTCCCTTGTCTACACTTGTAATTAGTCTGTTTTTTTCTTCATAAATTCTGTACCTCCTGGCCTTGTTTCTCTGCTGGTGCTCTGAGTTCTGCTGCCTCCCTACCCCTGTGGGGTACTGGAGTTAGCTCTCGCTATTCTTTGCGGAGCTTCCTGCCCCAGCGAGTGCCAGAGTTTCAGGAGATAGCCATGCCAGCAAAGAAGCAACCCCGTACTAGGTCAGGGAGGAGCCAGGCTGTCTGTGAAGGAAATAGGACAGGGGCAATGTTGGTACTACTTCTCATGAATATTGCCTAACCCCAGTGAGACCGATGTTACTGGTGGTTAGCGAGCCATGCACCGTGACAGATGCCCAGTTCTAGACCTGTTTTCTGTATTTGGCTGCTGCTTCTCATCCTCACATCGACCACGTGCTGCAGGAAGGCCATCAGCTTTCTGGACAGGCATACAGAGATCATTCGTTTCTCTTTGCAAACTCCTTTTTGTCTGGAGGCTGTAAGCAGCCCTCCTTCTCCAGCTCCTCATTTTCTTCCTCTCCTCACCGTGGGTTCCGTACTCCCTCTCTGAGTGCAATTCAAGTTATGCTTTTTAACCTTTACGCAAAATGTAATCCAGTCTGTTGTGTTGAGCTTCATTAGTTCTTCAGGTAAGCTGAATGACCGTCTTAAAACTGCTGAAAAGCATAGGAAGGGTGCCTGGTAAGGACAGCAACAACTGGGCTTGCACCAGTTATTTTCTGTCAGTAATATCAGTACCACATGCAGCATGTTCAAGTATTACAATATAGCAGGGTAATAGCAGTTCAAATTATTGTTGCTTTTTCTAAGCTCGGTTGTGAATAAAGATCTCATACAAGCTGAGATGCCAGGAATTTGTAGTTGAAGCTCTCTCGATGTGCTACCCAACAAATTAAAAGGATTAAATTTTCCTCCAGTGAAAATATTCAGTCCGTGACATAGCTCAACAGTGTTAATATACCAAAAAATATTTAAATTTTGAGGACAAGCTGATGGTTTGAGTCTCATCATATGAGATTATGTACATATACCTCCACCATGTTCTTACATACCTCCTGCATGCATTAATGATAAAGTTTAAAGAGTTACATGTAAACCAGCAGGAATAGTCTATTACTAACTTTAGAAATAAAGACATACACAAACAGAAAAGCATTGAGAATGCCCATAGCAGCAAATGGAAAGTTCCTACTCTCCTGCCTCTCTGCAGGTTCCCTCTGTTTCTTCCTGGCAGTTCCTGTCCGGCTTCTCCATACCTAATCCTCCAGCCGGGCTCCTCCTTATGTTACTTTCAGTAGACTTTTTTTTCTTTCCTTGTTCTACTCTCTGCAGCTCCGAGTGACCATACTTGTCGTGTCAATGAGGTTACACCCCAGCTGCCTGCTGCAGTCCCACTGCAGAGGTGCTAGCACAGCCTGGGCAAATGGGGTCCCAGGTGGGCCCCCAGCCCACAGGCTCTGAGCAGCCGCTTTCCAGGCAGAGGCATGGAAGGAGACCAGTGGAGCAGGAGGACGTAGCAGGGGAGGAAGGTGGGCGCTGCAGAGATTTGCAGCCTGTAAACAAGCCAGCTTAGAGGCAGGTGGGATGTGCAGCTCATCCTTTAGGGAATGTCTGGCACAGCCCTACCAAAATTGTCAGAGCAGGTCGAGTTGGTGGACTTTAGATCGGGGTGAAAAGGGGCTTTCGGGGCAGGGGAAGTTTCACCAGGTTGAAAATGGGTGAAATATCCATCTGTTGTCCTTTTGGAAAAGAAAAAAAAAATATTGTGCATTATTTGCTGGCAGGAGGCTTAAAATTGTGGGGGGAAAATCAATATTTTTGCTTTCAAAATATCATTTTTTCCCTTGGTATGCTTGAGACTTTGGTCATGACAACACTTGAGAAATAAAGCCTGCCTATGAAACGAGACCTCCTGTGAAAGGAAAGGGGCTCAGGCTTAGCACCAAAGCTGGAGGAGGGTGACTAAGGTCAAGATGGATCAACAGCACTGTCTGCAAGATGAACCTGGTCAGCTCACTCTTCAGTGAACGCAACCGGAGAACATTTACCACAATGTTTAACACACAGAGAGTGTTTTCCCATGAAAGTCTTTGAGCAAATTGAACAGCCGTTACGGGGAGACTGAGGCACAGAGGAAAAATGAGGTGTCTCCCCACAAGGCAAAGGCGATTTCAGAGATAAATAATCCAGGTGTGCTATATATTACTTCTGTTGCTTAAAGAAGGGGGGAAAAAAGGTAGATCTTAAAGATCTTTGGAGAGGAGAGGAAGTTAAAATATCCACTTCTGTTTGAAGTGTACCTCTTTTTCCTGTTAAAACCTCCAGTTTTAGGAATGGGGCTTTAATGGTGACCACCGGGGAGGTTTAGGCTAACCATGGTAGCACTGACAGCTAATCCCACCTTCTGTTTCTGCTCTGACCACAACATGCAAACCCTAACAGGCCCAAAGGCAATGATGAGGTGAGGGCTTGAGGGCTGCTCTGTGTGCGTGCTGGGTGGTATTTGCAGTTACAGGAATATGAATAAAGCGTGCTCCAGAAAGGCGTTAATTGCCGTCAGTTACAAATACCACGGCAGGAAGGAGAACTAAAACCAGCACGCAGTTTCTCGTGTTGGTGATGGAGGGCAAGTATAGCCACAAACGGAAGATTTGAGAGAGAAAAAAGTATTTGTAAATAACAGTGAGGAGGAATTCTAAATTGGAGCAACTGCAGGCTGACCACAGCGTGGCCCCAGGGCCATCCGCACTGCTGCCGTCGGGGCCGGAGCTTGGCTTTGTCTGCCATGGTGAACGGGTGGAGGGATGGAGGATGTCACTGCTGCCTGTATGTGCGTGGAGCAGCTGGCCAAGGCGCTGCAAAAATTGGCAGGATTTCCACCACTTTTCTCCAAAGGAAAAGAGAAGGGGAAAAAATTAAAATCAAAAGGACTGGCTGACACGTGCATTGCAATGCAGCAATACCCCAATCCTTAAAACCTCTGAGGATCACTAGCTCAGTTCAGGAGTATTGCTCCTGCTGGGCCTGACTTCCTCAGCCCAGTAACCCACAAGCCTCTGCACAGCTGTTCTGGTGTAAGTCAGTGTGACTGACTTGGGGAGAAAAATACACAAGACCTTTGGAAGGTCCCTTCCCATAAATTAGTTGCAATGAATTATTTACAGTTTACATTAGCAGCCGCACCCTACATAATATCATTAAACTTTATGAGAGTTTGGATGAACAGCTGCATCTTACACAATATTTTTTCATCTTTACATGTAAGACACTGTTTCTTTCCAGGCTGTTCATTAGGCAAGTAACATTATTTTTTCATTCAACCACAGGGCAAAATGCCATTACTTGCTTGAAAAATTGTACATCTGTTTATAGTGAAGTATTAACAGTATTTCTTAAAAGCTGGCTTACTTTTGGCCTTACAGGTAAGGTGTGTGTGGGGAAACTTGCTCTCACAATAATTTAGAAAATTAGTTTATTTCAGAGTTATGGTTACAGCTATGGCACTAATGACTCATGGCATAGAAATCTTTTGGGTGATACCTGTGATGAATAAAGCTGCCTAACTGCCTTCATTCTCATGTTAACATGGGGACTTTTGCAACTGTTTTAGATCAAAGGCTGCAGGAGCTGCCCCTGCTTAGGGGTTGGAGATGCTTTAAGCTTGGGCAAGTTGAGTCTAGTGGGGATATGTTGTTGAGGCCAGGTTTTGCTTACATGCAAGCTGAAACAACCCAAGCAGAGGTGGTACCTGGGGTCTGATAAGATTTTCCCCTTTCCGTATAGGGCCGAAGGTAGACAAGGTCTTCTGCAAGGGTCTTGGAAGGAGTTCTATACCCCACAGCCACAGCTGGCTGAATGCAGAGACCAGTGAGGACAAAAGTAACATCAGATTTTCCTGTAAGGCAAAGTGTGAGAATGTTAACCTGAATCCATATGCCTGGGCACTGCTGACTGGATTAAGTTGGCATGGTAGATATACCTGGAGCAGCTGTTTAGCAGCCATGTTTGAGCATCTGACAGCCTTTTAACCTCTCCCATCTTTCAAACCCAAAGACAGAGCCTAGCAGTTCCTTCACATCTCAAAAGAGCTTCACAGCAGCCTGTGCTCCTCATTCTGGGCCCCTCTTTCTCCTTGAAGAGACTTGAAGCAAGGATTTCCAAACCAGAGACTTCATCAAAAAAAGATGTTGATTCACTTGGGAGTGAGCCTGATGGACAGGGAGAGACGGTGGCACAAGCCACCTGCATCCAGCGCTAGGGCATTGTTAGAGGGCTTTTCCTAAACTGTCTTGCACATCTGTCGTTTGTTTCTGATTTATAGAAAGAAGCAGCATCCAAGTGTGTTTTGTAAATTGACAAATGACAAGAAATTAGATGGTTGCTGTTCTGGCTTCTCTTCCATATAAGCAAGGCCTCCCTTTCCCTGCTGCTCCAGGGAACAATATTCCCTGATCCAAAATTTAGCTTTCCTCTAGCTCTTCATAACATTTAGCTCACGGCAGTTAATGCCATTAGTGAGAGATCTCCAATTTAAGTGTCATAAAATACTAATTATAATAAGGTGCTTGATGTCTCTCCCTGGGTGTACCAGCTCAGGATGCTGCTGAAGTCCTATTGGGCAGGAGTTACTGGGACTGAACGAGAAGGGTGGTTTGTCATGCTATGGAGGACGTTAATTAGAAAACTTCTCACATTATTGGTGAACCTAATTAATTTCATTACTTTAGAAGAGACTCCTGATTACATCTGCAAAATAGCTGATAACCCAAATAGCAAATTACAGGTAATTTGATACAAGACCACTCAAGTTTATGGTTACATGGCAACAGCACATTTTGCTGACTTTTGAGCAAGACTAATGACTAAGACCTGGGCAGAAAGAGCAGCACAGAATATCCACAGGGCAGAAAGTCCCTTCTTCTGGTTTCCTGGGAGGAAACCTGATGGTTTCAGGGAGTAAAAGAGGTTGTTGCTGTGGAAGGAGACTTACTAGTTGTTCCTCATTTCCACTAAGCGAATTATGTCTGGAGATGACCTTCCCAAGGATACTACTTGTCAAAGCTTACTTGTTGCCCTGTGTTTAAACTCTACTGCACAGTATTAATGGGCTGTATTCTTTATTCTCTCTATGGATTTATAAATAAATAGTTCTTGTCAGAGACATTATGCACACAGAATTGCATGAACTCAAAGTTAACGTGGCTTTCAGCCACCTCACTACACCTGCCCTTTGTGAGGATGTATTTCAAAAGCCATTTTCCCAATAGCTGCTGAGCTGGTGATAGATGGGATTTCATTACTAAGGCAGATAGATACAAGCTGACATCCTTGTTGAATCGGTTACTGGAGCTGGGGGTACAGAAAATCCTTAGGGGTGCGTGTACAGGCATGTAAAACCACCAAGGTAAAGAGCAATATAAAGAAAACCTTTAAGTTTGTTATTGCTCTGAGCCGTGATAGCTGTCCCAAAGGTTAGGCTGGCTTTGGAACTACTGGTTGAAAGTAGCAGAAAAGCCCTCTTGAGCTAAATGCACGCCTTTTATTTTGTTGTATCTCCTTCCCTATAACACATTTATTAAGCTTTGCATGTTAACGTAATAAATACACTATTACATCTGGCTTGCTACAGCCTGTTGCTAAGAGTTACTGGGAGGCTGGCAGAGCTTCCCAGGGATTCACCAATGCTGGGAAGTCCCATTGAGACTTTCGGGGCGTTGCTCCCCTCAGCTGCCAAGCCTGGTCTGGGTTGCGGTGGCACAGGATGGGGGAGCAGAGCCTCCTGGGCACGCGCTGCCCCACACTGCTGGGGCACACAGCAGGGCAGTGGGCAGAAGGCCTGCAACTCCCCGTGTAACTGTGAGGTTGTATATGAGCTTCTAGCTGCCTCAAATAGTCACACAGGGGCCCTGTAATGAAAGGATCAAAAATGAAGATGAGATCTTGCCGACACTGGGGAGGGTTTGCTGGTACAGATTTCCAAGGGACCTCTGTTAAAACAAAAGGGATTTTTTTTTTATGTAATATAGTTCCTTTTGGCTGTGTTGGCGATTGCAACTTTTTTGCCAAATGGATCTGGCATCTAGATCTTTTGCCATTGTAAGTGTGTCAGGCAGGGAATGAAAAAGAAATCATAGCTGCGCTGACAGTACCTTTCAACAGTGATGAGGAATGCCTATGATCACACACAGAGTCGGGAGATGAGTAAGAGACTCGAGGCCACGTTCTGCTCCAGCTATGCAGAGATGCCGAAGAACAATAAAGTAGAGCAGTTTGCTTAGGAAAGTCTCTCAGGGCTGCTGGATGTTGGATACGTGCCCCTATTCTTTTGGAAAGTAAAAGCATTAAGTCATGAAGAAGAGAAAGGAAGACACATACTCTTCTGAAAAATGGCCTGTTATATCTATGTTTTTTCCCTTTTTAGTCCAGAGAAAATATTGTGCAACGCAGGTGATGGAACTGTTGCATTTACAAAATGAAAAGATGAAAAGTCAGTTCTTGCACAAGTCAGACTTAAGATGGGTTGATAAGAGAACAAACCTGGCACTGCACATGATCTGACCATGAATGGAAAGTTGTACTTCTGCTTCTATAGATCAGGAGTTTGTAGCAGATTGTGTCCTGCCCCATCAAACTGTCACGCCATTAGTAATGTTAGGTGATGTGAGACAATTTCTGTGAGGAGGCTTTGGCGAGCAGAGTGCCCAGCTGCCTCAGGCCTTGCAGCATTAGCCTGAATGTTTGTGACAGGCAGTTGATCTGCAAAATTTGGAGCATTCAGGTTTGAGCACAGATTATGTCTACTTGGAGTTTCCCCTGCCCTTTCTCACCAAAATCTGAAAATTCTGATGCTGAAATTCTGCTCATTATTGCCTTGCTGACAGTAGTATTTTTGTTTGCGCTCTCACTACAGATACTTGAAGAAAAAGCTATTTGTCTTTTCAGAAGAGGCTTAAAACAGTTTACTCGTCTTGTTTTCATTCAAACCATTGTAATAAATTTAAGTCTGGGTATGTTTTTTTTTCTTCCCCATACCTAGACCAGCTTGCAGTCTTGTCTTTATGCCATAGTTTAAATCTTGTGAGTACAATCTCAATTAAAGACAAATGCCAAACCTTTTTATAAGCATTGTTACTGTTTGTTGGATATGTAATGTAAGTATTAAAGTCTGAAAAGGTTCTGCCCACTATGCTATCAAACCCACTTCTGTGGCGAAACTTATGGCACACTGAATATTTACTTGTAATAATTGTCCCACAAAAATTGCAGTAATGCCATCTTAAATACATTCTTTTCAATGCAGAGCTAGTACAACTATAAAGCATATTTTTTTCACTAAATTTCTAAAAATGTGGCTGATCTGTACCTACTAGCAGGTACTGAAGTGTTTATAATCATGCTGAGCTGAAAGCCTGCTTTCACAACCATAATATGTTCAGGAACACGTCAAAAAGGAGATGAGAACAGTCCACATATGGAGGGCTGACTTTCCCTTTAATGTGTAGCCAGTGGAGAGTGTTTCTGTAAACACAGAAGAAAACCAAGCATGTAGATGTTTGGGGACAAGGTTCTTAATTTACGGAAATCACTGCTACCCAGCAGAAGTCAGTGAAGCTATGACAGCTCATTCCCTGCAGCGGATCTGCCCTTTGGCTTCTGCAAATGTGTGTTTGTGTGGGTAATGTGGGACAAGCTGAATGTGGGTATCCACACTGACTAATGTCCTTCCATGGGAACATGACACCACTCTCAAAAACTACTTTTGCAAACTGTGTGCTGCGTAGGAACTGATTTCTTTCTGGCAATGCAATGCAATGCAATGCAATGATGATGCAGCCTGCACTCAGAAAGACTCTATTTTTTACCAATTATTAAAAGCTCTCAAATTACATCAGTGGTAAAACTCCTATTGCCTGAGAGGAACTATCTGGCCAAACCAGAATACATCTAAAAACTTCAGCATATATTCTTCCATGTAAGAATATCAAATCTGCTCCTACCTTTCTGCATGTCAGGACTGAAGGCCCCAGCAGGTCTCCAGGTGTTGCTGATTCAGACCTCTAACAGGTACTCTATTAAAAAGTTTCAGGAAAGATTTCAGAATTCCTGTTCGTCTCCATGTCTTTGCAGGCATTTACTGTTACTGGTGGTTTTTCTGCAGCAGATTATTTTGCCAGCAGTGTGCACGTGGAAATGAATTTGGCCCTAAAAAAAGAAAAAGACAAGGAAAAGAATCCATAGTTGTAAGCCAGAACAAAGGACAATGAACTTGTAAAGAAAAACGATTTGCCATCCCTTTTTCAAAACACAGTGCAATTTTTCTAAATTGATTCCTACTCATTTTCTTGTCCCTGGTGCATATGACATGAAGAAACAGACTCAAAATAAGGGAAGAAAGACTTAGGCAAGGCATTAAAAGCAGAGATAGTGAAGCACTGGGACAGATTGCCTGGAGAGACTGTGGAATCCCCATTACTAGTGTTTGATGTTTGTCTTATCTTGTCTAAGATAAGAGAAGCATTTGTAGGGAATGACAGAGATAGTGATTTTGCCCTAAGAAAAAGAATGAATGGCCTCTTGAAGTGTCTTCCAGATTCCTGCCATCCTCCCCTCTCCTTTGCCTGTGATTTATGTTTCCTTGAGGTTTCTGCCTGCCCTCTCCTATTTTCTTAACTGCGTATTACAGAGGACTTGCATATAATTGTTGGGTATTTGAGTGTAATAAGATGTTTTTCATTTTCTTTGATTTTCCAACTACATTTTGATTGTTACATATCTGAAATAGAGTATGACCTTGTAAACCACACTTCAGTAAACTATAGTTTGGAACAAAGAATGCAGTTTTGGATCTAGAGTTCAGCAAAGAACAAACCAATCTCATGCTACTGTCCTGCCAAAGAACGATGTGGTACACTTGAGGTGAAGGTCCTCAGAGGCCACTCAGAGGCCAGTGAGCCATCTCCTCAGCCACAAAGTGTACAGGTTGGATCATAGGGAGGGTATTAACCCCACCCCATCTGGGTGGTCTTCATCTCTCAGCCTGGCTGATTTGCAGACTATGCAAATCCTCACTCGGCAGATAAGCAAGGAAAAAGACAGAAGAGTGCTTCTTTCCGTGGTAGGTAAACCACACATTTCAATCTGCCCTTCAATGATGTTGCTTCAAGCCAAGCTTCTGTTGAGTCATGAAACCAAAGAGACCGCTGTGTTCCCCTGTAATGTTAAAAAGCTAAGGCCCATTCTCCAAAAAAATTGTTTTGCATGGAGACATTAGGATGCCTTTTCCTGAAGAATCTCAAAATCTCCAGAGTAGAATTTGAGGGTTATTCTCTCTTTAATGCATATAGGCATACATATATGGGAATATGCCCATGGGTAAGTAAGCCTACAGGCCAGGGCTGGGTGCTGTGGCTTTTATGCAGGTAGTCCTCTGACTTTGTTTTGAGTATGTGCCACAGATAAAGCAAGAAGGCCTCAGGAGGACTTATAAATCCTGACCCCAGGCTACCTTCCCATAGCCTCAAACAGCGTTACTTCTGAATACAAAACATCTTTGTGCTTTATCTCACTCCAGGCACAAGTGACAAGTGTCTTTGCTGCAAGCAGAAGAGCGATTAGAACGATTAGAACGTGACAAGGTCTTTCTTCTCTTAGCAAAGGTTCAGTGGGTCACTTTAAAAAACCTTCCACTACATGACTGCCCACCCTTTGTGCCTGGAGCACCCATTGATGCTGATGGATAAGATAGCAGGTGGCCCTAAGGATTGGATTTCATATCACAAAATTGACTTTAAGAATCAGCTATGGAAATAATACAAGGGTTAAAGTGAAGGAAAACAAAAAAAAAAACCCAACAAAAAAAGAGACTTTGGAGCCATAAAGGTCTATATTTATATCCCGTTGCCATGAAGGAACCAGTGCCTGAAATTAGCGGTTGAACGGTTGTATTCGCAGAGAGTGAGCATGAATGTGTGTGTGTGGTGGGTGTTTTTCTGCTAATACAGACCAGGACTCCCCTATAATTAGAGGTGGCAGGTGGTGAGGTCCTGCCACAACCATGCATTCACTCTGGCTCCTCACTCAAAAATAGGATTTGGGGAAGCGGGGAGGCGTGCAGAGGGATGTCTCAGGTTCTTGGTTTTTGCACAAAGCGTACCCAACATGGTAATGCCGAGCATGATTGATATCAGTTTGAAGCAAGCTGGGTTTTATTTTTTTTTTCTGCCCTTAACCAGACCTGAAAAGCAGTCCCAGGCTGTGGCTTCAGCAACCGGCAGCGTGAGGCCAGCTGAGTTGTGTAGACTCCCACAAAGGGTGTCTTGCTTCCGGCAGATGTCCCAGATATCAAGCCATTCGATACCACCACAAAAATAGTTGCGTAAAATATTGTGCATTGGCTCTGGCCTGACAGTGATGGGACTGTTCCGCTTCGCTGGGCGGGTGGAAACATCCCGCCAGGGCTGTGGCTTGTGTCCAGCAAGCCTTCTCCCTCCATGGGGCAGCGAGGTGCCTCTGTGCAAGATCGAGAAAGGGAAGAAATATGGGGGAGTTTTCCCTTCCCTTTTACAGTTGAGCTTTTAAAAATGGACATGCGTTTTCCTAATTGACTGCTGTTACCTAGCTTTGCTGCCAGGAGGGATGGGAAAGGGAACGCAGCAGGGCTTAAGGCTTCTGACATATTTCGGGAGTGTTGCTCTGTTGTCAGGAAAATAAGGACCAACAGCCAAACCCTCAGCTGGTGACAACTGGCGGTGCTGGGAAGCTGATTTACACCTGCTGGGGTTCTGGCCCCAGAGAAGAAGCGTGAAGGAAGCAAAGTGTTTCGCATTGCACAACATGAGATGGTGAGGAGCCCACACACTCAGGAGCATCATTATTGTTGACACTGCTGTTGGTCTTCTTAACATCGCTTTCTCTTTTCAATGTCACGCACTTCCCACCCGTGGCCCTTCCCAGCCTTGCTGAGAGCAGAGCTGTGCCATTGCAGAATTTGAAGCTGGTAACCACTCTTGACCACTGCATACATATATTTTTCAGAAAATTGTACCATAAAAATCATGCCACAAATTATCCAAATTCCACAATAGTCCCACATGGATGGCTCAGTGATATTATTCAAGAATTCTGCTTTTGAAAACAAAATGTTCTTAGGCAGAGGAGGCCGCCTGTTTTGTTCAGTGGGTTTCAGACCTGGCTGAAAACTGGCTCTGCCCGCCTTGTCCTTCCTCCTGGTTTTATGGGATGTGTACTGCCAATCTGAGCTGTGAAATTGGGCCAGGAACCGCGCCCAGAGAAGCAATAACCTGGTACCATCATCAGTGAAGGGATGGCAGTGCAGCCCAGTGGCCTCAGTACTTCTGGACAGCTGCATGGGACAAAGCCTGCGCTGCCTGACCTCCAGGCAGAGTGAACTAAGTTAATCCCCCTTGGGAAGTCCAAGCGTGTTGTAGCCACACATGCTGCCCTGAGTTTCTGCCTCCATCAGCTTGCACTGCGCGAGTACTGCGGAGCGTGCAAAACAGGTGCCAGCTCTTCTGACGCAGGCTGGAAAATGTCGCTGCAGCTTAAGTCAAATGTTAAGTTATGTTACAAGCTGTAAAACAGTGGAAAATGAATACTCGCACTCTCCTGATTTTCATGAGCTGTCCTGTCTCAGTTTCTGGTGTCCACGACTCTGGTAATCCTCTTCAGTGTAGTTGTTAAATGTGAGTTGCTCTGGCTCCCCTCTGCAGCCGCACGTGGCTTTTACAACCTTCCCAGCCTAAAAGAAGCAGTGGTGCACTGGCAGTTTGTTTGTTTGTTTGTTTACTTTTTTTAGAAGAATCTCCAACCACAGCAGATTTTTCAGTTTTGTAGGGGAAGTACTGTAGTCCAGAAGTGGAAGAATGAAAACAGGAATAAAAGATAATAGGTTAATGTCTCCCTAGATCTGAAAAGCAAGAAAACTAAATTGACTGTCAGTAGAGAATAACCATACAGGATCAGAAGAAAAGTCCATCCACTCACATGTCCTGTCTCTGGCATGTGCTTAGGGCAGAATGCGTACATGCTCCTAGAACATCCTCTGTTATAAAATTTCCTGGCTACCACTCAGACTCAGAGACTTCCCATGCTGGACACTGTTGCCACTCTATCTTCAGTGGCCCCTTTAAGGATCCTGACATTCCGTGGCTTTCCCTAATTACTTTTAGTGCCTCTTTGTACTTCTGTCACACAAAGCATTTCAGGGCAGTGAGTTTCACCATTGCACACTACGAGGACAGCGTGAAGGTTTGTCATTTCTCAACCTGCTGCAAGAGCACAGAAGCATGGAAAGCAACCCCACTGGACTGTGTCAGCATCCAGCACTGTTGTGAAAATCACAGGTGCCAGGTGTATATGTCTGTGCCATAGAGCAGCATCTAGCACTAAATAAATGTTCTTGCTAGTCTTCTTCCAGGTCAGAGGGGTACAGAGGGCCGGTGCCAGGTCCTGGTCTAGCTAGGTAAGTCCCTGACTGCTAGGATATTAGTCCTGTAGATCAGTTTTATTGCAACAATACATAAAGGTCCTAACTTGGACCTGATCTGCATTTTCAAGATGCTGTAAACATGCAGCAAAAGGAGAGCTCAGCTCCCAAGAGCTGGCCACTGAAATATTTAGTAAGTAAGAGCAGGCAGATTCAAGTGGGTGTACAAGGCTGTAGATAGCCACTACCTTTCTTTTGCCATTCCTAGATTTGCTGGATGCCTGAGTTGGCGCTAGACAGTGCAAGTGTTGGCAATGCCTGTCAGACCATGACCAGAAAAATGAGAAGGCCCGGTAGGTTTCTTGGCTCCTTATGATGCTCTTTAAGGATAACCCTCTGCCCCGGGGACGAAGCGCAGGGCTGCATTCAACACATCTGCCAAATTCATCTCTGTTCTTGATATGCCTGGGAGGTGTTAGTTAAGTCAAAGCTGAAACTCTTTTCTTCTCAACACTGACCACTCAGAAAGGCAACAGAAGTGCATATCTGCATGTTAGCCCACACAGAGCTTCCCCATGGAGGTGTTTAAAGGGGAGGGTGCCCAGTTCCCAGCCTTTGCCTTCACAAAGATGTTTGAAGGCTGAACCATTGCCTGACAGTGAAGAAAGGACAGCCTCTTCCTCTGCAAGCTGCAGTGTGTTTTGGAGTAAGTTGTTAATTTCCTTAGTAGTGACAAAAACATAACCCCTATTTTATATTTTTCATTGATAGATCAGAATAGGAACAGGCCTGTAGCTTTAAAAGTGTGGTGTCCTAGATCATCCTTACATCTGCTCTTGGATTTTACAACCTGCTGTTAACACAACAACTTTATTTACTAAACAGGATGCAGAAAAGCTAAGCAATCAAGCAGGAAGCTCTTAAACATAATGTAAATCCTCTTGTGTTGTTTAAGTCTGGTTACGCTCAGTGCTTTTAGCTGAGGTATGTTGTATATGGCAGGGGGGGTGGAACTCGATGATCTTCAAGGTCCCTTCCAACCTAAACCATTCTATGATAAGCGATTTCTTTGCTTTTATGAAAGGCAAGGGAGAAGAGAACATAAAAATATAGTGCAAGGACAATGTAATACTAAGATTGCAGTTTGTGAAAGTGGCCATCATATTGCTTAGTATCTCAGCAAATAAGGTCAAGTGTGTGATTTTAAATATCAGTTAAGCCATGGCCTTTACAGACTGATATTGGAGAATATTGCTGTTTGATAAAATAAGGCGCAAAAATAATGCTGGTAATTAGTTATTAATATTTTTTTCTTCTTTTGCTTGAAACTCACTTTTAAAAGCTTGAAATAGCATTCTCTGGTTGAAACAAGCCCATGCAGCTGGTCGGAAAAGGACAGAAGACTTGAACTATCATAGGAAAATGATGGGCAAACATCAGCTATGGTATAAATGAGAATACCTCAGGAAGCTCATTGAATTTATTCATAAAGTTGCTAAGTGATAAGTGATGAGGAAATCTTCTTGTCCTATTTGTACTTGATGTATGCCTGCACCTGAGTTTTCTGTTGGTCTGAATGATAGCACACACTGATGTCTTGCAAATACCCTTCTATAAGGATCAAAACAATTTAGGAGCTTAAGTTACGATAGATATGTAGAGGTGTATTTCTCACAAGCATCTAAAATGTGATCGGACATATTTTTTTTAAAAAAAGCATACGATACACCTGCTTTTTGTATGCAAGTATATTAGCCCTGCAAAAAGCTTTAGCTTAATATTTCTTGTACCTCCTCCCCTACAGAATGTTTTGCTATGTTGTAGAATAAAATAAGCAGCAACAACCATGTTTGTACAGTAGTACACACAAAGGATACCTTTTCAGATATATTTATAGATCAGAGTTGAATAACTGCCAAGAGACTTCTGCAGGCAGAAGGATGTTGTTGGAACAGTGTGCAAATGGCTCAACTTGTTGAAACAAGCCAAAACAAGATCATTTATTTCTAGATAATTGCATCAAATCAAGTTTGAAGTAAATGTAATTTTGCCTGTGGAGGGTGATAATATGATGTAGCTAATATAGAATAGGAAAACAGACTTCGGGAGCAAAATTAGTTCATAATATAGCTTCTGTGGAATCAGTAGATGTTAAAATGGCAATAAATATGACTCATATTCTCATATAGAAATGATATCTATATGAACATAACCTTTTAGATATATATGAAAATTACATTTTAGTATGTTAGTAATAACTCTTAATAATGCAATTATGAAATGTCGTATTTCCTAATGAGTTAGCTAGAGTGTTGTAAAAGCATTTAGCTAAGATTTTTTTTTGTAAGTTGTGAGAGTGGTTCAGCAAAGTGGCACACCTGCTTAGTACTCCAACATTTTCATGCAATACCATGGGCCATAGTCTGGTCTCACTTATGCCAAGAAACCCCAAGGTAATGGGAAAGCAGGGCTTCTAGCCAAGGAGAACACATATTTGTCATGGATGAATTAATTTGAGACAGGATGGTTATTCTGCCAATATTACTGTAACAAATAATGGCTTCAAAATACAACTGTAGTGCCCCTAAAATTAACTTTTGTGCTCTGATCAGAACACATTGACTAGGCTTAGCATTTGATTTTCTTCTGTGGTGGATGTCTTTAAAAAGCCTTTTTTCTTTTTTTTTTTTTTTTGTGACTGAGGACATTCTTGAAATGAACTGTGACAATTGTGGGAAAAAAAATGTTTACAAATTTTAATGAAAATAAGCAAACATTGTGTAAAACTGCTCAATCTAAAGCAGCAAACTTCTTCACAGAGGTCAAGATTGTGAGGTGCATTTAGACCATCAGAAGATTTCACACTGATTTTACTGTCTAAAGAGAAAATTGAAGGAATGAGGCCTGTAAAGAAAAATATCAGGAGAGAGAGCTGTGTTGGAACCCTTGTGTGGGAATGGTGCTTGGGGAGAAAAACTTCTTCAGCTCTCCAGCCAAAATCAGTTCCAGCCAACACTGTCATCCAAAAGGTATCCAAGGAGTGAAGAAAGCTGTGGCTGAAACTTGCTAAGAGAACTGGCTCAACCTTCAGTTTATCTGATTATGTACCCTTTTCAGTCTGTGTCCTCCTGCACACAGCTTGAGGAGGACATTGAAGTTAAACTATAGGATAACATTTGTATAATATAAGGAACTATACAAAGCTCTGAAGGGCAGTGGTGACACAGGTTATATTTACGTTATGTCTGTACCAAGCACTGAACCTGATCTTGCTTAGTGCCTCCATGAGCTGTCAGACCTGCAGTATGACTATTAGGCAGGCTAGTAGCAGCACTGAGAGAAAATGAAAAATGTTTAAGTACTGAGAATTTGAAAGGAGGGTAGCAAAAACTGGTTATTGATTCATTTCTGCCTCAGCCTCCTCTAAACACATAAGATGGCAGAGTGTGTGTGGCATTTCTATTAAGGAGATAATAATAGATGTAAGATGTGAAAGAAATGCAGTCTGATGCTGCTTCATGCTTACTGTAATTACTCTTCCTCCCTGCATGGCTGCTCTGTGCAGCCCAGCTTTCTGTTTACCTCCTCCTCAGCCTTGCTGTGGCCAAAGTGGACACAGCAGCTGCAGAGCATCGCATCTGGGGCAGCCAAGCGAGTTGGGGGCCAGCAGCCACAGTGGCAACCTGCCATGGTTGCAGGTATTTTCCTGCATGGTTCCTGGGCACTGGTGCTGTGGGCATTGGTGCCTGTCCTCTGTCACCCATCCCACCTGGGGGATGCCTCAGCTCCTCCCGCATCGTTGCAGCCTGACATACAGAGAGCCTGGTCCAGACGAGACCAGGCACCTCCCATTGCACTGACCGCCAAACACCACCCACCCTAGACAAATTCCTGTGAGAGGTACTGTCCCATGGGTGTCCCCCTAAAGCACATGTTTTCTGGACAGGTGCAGATTCAGACTGACCACAGGTCAAAGAAATCATCAACTCTTCCTGTGCTTGGTCTTTGAAATGAGAGGCAGGTGATTTCCATAGATAGGAAGGGAATCTGTTTTTTTTTGTAATTATTACTAGAGGGATATTCTCAGTAAGGTCAGTGGTTCAGCACAGGGGTAAGGGTGCATAATTTCTTGATTTATTTCTGTGGGCTCACCGTGGGGTCTGCGGCTTGCCAGGGACTCCAGGACAATGCAGAAACATAGTTTTCCATGTGTTGGTTCTCAAGAAAAGGATGAGACATTTGAGTTCACATGGGCTAGGTTGAGGCATACAGAAGGTCACTTCAGTGCAGGATTATTAAACTTGTCCTAATTTACTCCTTTGAACAGCAGTTTGATCTACAAGTCCATAAAAGGTTTCTTGACTGAGTATGTGTGTGTGCAGGCCTGACATAAATAAAAGATGCACTGAAGAACTGAGGATATTGCAAAGAAATCCCTTAAAATATTTTTACACAGAACAGCTGCATATCTGGTCTCTCTAGCTTTATGTTAATTTCTGGCAAGTAGCTTCAAATTTCTCAGTGCAAGATTCTTCTTTCAGCTGTTCTGCAAAACTTTTCTTTTAAACCCAAGCACCAACACGTTGCTCTCTTTTCTCTCTTTTCCCCACACATCTGCATCAGACAGATTATATTTGTTCAGGAAGACAGCTAAAGTCAGTGCCTTTCAAAATTGTGCTACGTATTACATTCTCCTATTTGACTCTCATTTTAAATCAAACTTTGTTCTTCAACTACTTGGAGACCAGGAAAGGGACAATTTGGCTGCAAAAGGACATGCTCTGGGATCAAACAGGGGGCTTGTGGAATGGGTACAGCTCCACATCTGAGTTTCAATTCACCTTCATCCTCCATCGTTTGGGGTTTTCTGGGTCTAGCAGTAATCCAAGCAGCTCGTTTTGACAGATTTAGAGAGTTTCGTACAGTAATTGGAATCTCACTGCTTTAATGTCTTCATTCAAACAGTTTCTCTGATCATGGCACTGAAAGGGAAGTCTTATGCTATACATAGCTTTATGTGAAAAAAGGAGGTTTATGTGATTATGGTAATAGTTCATAAAATCTAGCAGACAAAGAATAATTTAGAATTCATTTATTCATAACAGCAGAAGTTAATATTCTTCTTGCCTACAAAAGAGTTTCAGACACGAATCTTTTCCCCCGGATTTCTGCTATTCTGCAGAGCTAGTTTGGACTGTTTCAGTATTACAGATGCCCTAACTTCTTTTTTTGTCCTTTTTAGTCTTTTCAAAATACTCTTTTTCCTTAAATAAATAATGCTGATTCCATGAAGACGGTATCAAATCTTTCTTCCAACTGTCCTGCAGATTTATTTAAGTATTTGAACTGAACACTGAATTCTGGTCTCTGTTTTGCAGCTAAGCATTTTACTGATAAAGAATAAATCACTTCCCTACAACTGCAGATTAAAGATTTAAGTAACTTAACATAGGCTTTCATAATTTGAGAATTTCTTGTTAATGGTGCTTTTGCTTCAGGAACAGGGGAATAGTGTGTGTGCATGTCTGTTTATATATGTTATTTATATTATTTCAGTAGAACACTGCTTTTTCCTTTTTTTTTTTCCCTGATGATCCTCTTCTATTTCTTCAGCATCTGTCTTATCTAAGATACTTCAAACCTCCCTAAATGTAATTTTAAACTGAGCTCATAAAAGGCTGGCAACAGCTTCAAATACTTAACTAGTTACTTGGGACCAAATTGTGTACTCCCTTGGCCTGACTTTGTCAAAAGCCTTGCAGTTGAAAGCAGAAAAAATTTGGCATGTAGCCATGAGAGAATTGAAGAGCAGAGACCATAGACACAGTGATTCAGATTAATCTCTGTATTAACTTCACTGAAGCAATACATCTGGAACATATTAAAACAATTTTGCTGTGTGATCTGTCAGTTATTTGCTATCATTCTAGAGAGTGGCTTTTTAAAGCCCTTTCCTTCAGGTTAAATGAATTTAGTGGTGGTGAACTGATGGATCACAGGACATGCTTTTCCTTAGAGGTGTCGGGTCGGGGGGGGAATATCTGCAGATTTTGGTGCTAGGCCTAATGCCTTTTCATGGTTTTGTTGGGGAGCTGAAAACACTGGAAAAATTACTGTTCATAAAATTTGTGGATGACAACAGGAACAGAGATTTGCTAGAGAAATACGAGTATAGAGAAGGCAGGAAATTTCGGAAGAACAGCAATCTGGCCATTTGCCTTTTTCTTATTAAGGTGTGTTGGCTGATAAGAATCTCTGACCATACATGCCTCTGTGTGTGTTTTTGTGTGTGTACAGGGATGGAAATAACATAGTTCTCTTTTTTGTTAAACGTTGGTGACCTGTGGTGAGCTTCTTGCACGCTTACTCTACCTGTGAGGTGCATAGCTGGAAAGGAGGCTTTGTCCTTTGAGTCAGACGGGGGTTGGATGGGACCACCCGTTCCTGCCATCCAGATCCACAGGTGTGTGCCCCACCTTCCCTGGCAATCTCTGCAGTTTTGGAAACTTGGCTGGTTTGAGCTGGTTTTGTCTATGGCCTTGTTCAGTTTATGGCGAAGGAGCATTGCCCTGAGAGCTTTAAGGGAAGTGACCTTTTGGTTTATTCATTGTCACATGCAAACTGTGAAGAGTGGAAACAAATAAGCTGTTGGCATCACAGAACTGATCTGAAGTGTTTTTGAGTTACAGGGCAAAAAAAAAAAAGTGAACTCCTGACCTTGAAATTGATGGGCATTTCGCTACTCACTCTAAGAGAGTATTGCCTTCTTTCTGGGTCCTTCAGCTTCACCTAATCGCCTGAAACTAGGAATATATTTTTGAATTTTAAAAAGTCATATGCTCTAACTAAATGGGGAAAAAATGTTCAGGTTCCAAAAATACACTCTGCCACAGAAAAGATACACCTTTCCAGAACATAAGAAAAGTCTTCACCAACAACATGCACAGCTGTCATCACTCTTGTGATGACAGCTATTGCCTCATTTCTTCCCTGCTTTCCTTGCACAGGCAGGGAGACTGGCATTCCTGCTGGGGCAGCCCCAAATCCGGATGCCTACAACAAGGAAAGAGGAAGCAATTCATTGGGGTGATCAGCACTTTTCTGAGAGGCAGAAAGAGCACTGCTACCAGCCGTTTGTCTGAGGTTTACATTGGCATCCTTAGTCTTTGTGTTGGCTCATCAGCAGCAAGTGGTACCGCAGAACGGGTGGGCTGCGTGGCTGTGCCAGGGCTGTGACACTGTTGTCACCTGTGTGGGGCAGGATGCCGGGCCATGTTCCCCAGCAGCAGCAGGAGTTGGCACCGGGCACTGCTTTGCCGTTTCACCCTTGCCTGGACACCACCACCTCCACAGAAGCCTCTCAAGGCTGACAGCTGTCCAGCACCCTTCGCACAAGACCTGCCAAGGGGCAAATGAGTTTCTCTGGGTGGCAGTGGAATTGGTGAAGAATTATGGTCAGCCCAACAGGAAGACCAAAGGACACGCAGAAGTGCTGGAGCATATGCTCACATGCTGGTGAGCATATAGGTTTCCATCCTGGAATGGGTAGAACTTGGCCAAGCTCGCCCTGCTGCTGTTGGCTTGCTGTGACCAACAGCAAGACTAAAAAGTACATGCCTATTAATTAGTAGTGAGAATAAAATATTTCTGAAATAAGGCATATTTATACATGGTTCCCCATTGCTAAGCACAGCTTAAGGAAAATAAATAAATCAACCAATGAAGGCACATTAATTTAATCTTATATGGACCACAAAGATGAAATACCTTTTTTAACAGTGCGCTATCACAGTGCCCCTACAAACACGGTACAACCATCGGGGTGCAAGCTGGGGCTTATTGCTGGCCTGAACATCCCAGACACAAATTCCAGCTGCTTTAAGTTTGTTATCTTATGAGTGGAAAACTGTGTGTCTCAAAGTTTTTTCACAGGTGGTGTGTAATGTCTCTCCCTCTTCCCACTCCACCCCGCCTTTTGGAGTTAATGATTTTCTGGTGACCCTCAAAGGTGTGCAGGCATATCTCCTAGTCAGGGCATAAACATGCTGGCAGCAGATCAGCTCCTCAAGGAAGGAGAAGCAAGGACTGGCTGCATTTACTGGTTATAGGAATAAATGTCCCTTCCATTTGGAGTACATGTCCCAGGGTGGATGACATTTCCAGTGTGTGATGCCTATGTTAACTCAAGAGTGTGAGGCATTTGGGTTTTTGTCCCACAGTGGGCTGATCGTACAATAACACCCACAGGGGTTTGGACCACCATGTCGCTGGAGGCACAGGGTTGTCCCCTCCTCTTGTCCTCTCCTCTCCACCTTGTGGTGGGCCTTCTGAGCTCTGTGACATGCATGGGTGCTAGGTGACAATCAGACAATGAGGCACGAGGAGTGGCTCTGAGTGCCCACTGCCTCCAGGACAGTAGGGAAAGTGCCATTACCATTGCTACTGCCATCAACATCACTGCTGGCTCACGCAGGTGAGCTGGGTCCACACCTCCCAGGGAGGGAGGGATAGGTCCTGGGAAGCTCCCAGCAAGGCCACCTGGAGCTCCCTGCTGCCCCCATCATGCCCACAGCACACAGCCTCCCTGGTACAAGCCTGCCTGATTTTTGCTTGTGCAGACCCACACAAGACTTATGTTAAATGGCAGCCTGCAAACAATCTTGAGACCCAGAGCCCCTGGGTGAAGCACAAGGCTGTAAGAGAGGCTGGGTGTTTAAAAAGTGTTCCAGAGTGTCTCACAAGTAGCAGGAATCAGCTGCTCGAGTCGTGGTGGACTGATTTACAATCCAAGCAACGGCTTTTATGTTCTCAGAGATCCCTGATACCTGCTTGCAGTGGTCTAAGTTGATCAGCAGCTGAAAACTTACTGGTGTTGGGAGGAGTACAACCTAATTCAGGAAGCAATTCAGGGGATGAAGTGTGATGGGAAAAGGTTGGGACAACTCCTTGATGACTACTTGCAAGAAGGTCTGTGAGATTTAGGCACTTACCTGGGACCTGGAAGACAAATCTGGATTCTATCATCAAATAACAGGGAAAGCATAAATAAGTTTACAAATGCAGGCACTTGTTATTGAGACAGTCTAACTGAAACTTGTGTTTCAAAAGGGTTCAAAAGCTTTGGATGCCTCATTCTTTCACATGCAGCAGTCATTAATTCACCCCAGAGTCCCATCTCCACCTTTCATTTGCCTTGCCTCAGATTTCAACCCGTCCCTGCCCTGATTCTGCCTGGATCCCAGGTGTTCTATTTCAATAGCTGTGTGGTCATATGGTTGTCCCGTGGTGGAGAGATACCTGTGGAAGGCGCCCCTTGCTCTGCTGGACACAAGGTGCGTGGGACATGAGTGTGCGTCCACTATCTGCAGATGGTCCTCAGCTCCTTCCCTGCCAACTTCTTTTCTCCACAGCAGCAAGAATGTCAGAGGTAGAAAAAGCTTTCCGTAAATTTGCCATATACGGTGACACATCTGCCAGTGGCAATGACATGACGGGAAAAAATTTCTCTAAGATGTGCAAAGAGTGTGGGGTGATGGATGGGAAATCTGTGACCAGCACTGACATTGACATCGTATTCAGCAAAGTCAAGTGAGTGTCTCAGGGAGACACGGTGGGCAGCTCAGCCGGGTGGGAGGAGGGAATGGCAAGAGGCCGGCAGGCTCTAGCGCAAGAGGCAGCCCTGGGGGTTTCCCATTCCACTGCCACCCAGCAGCAAGGTAACTCTCCTCTTGGCCTCCACTTGCCATAGGACCAAGGGTGCCCGCACCATCACCTTTGCTGAGTTCCAGCAGGCCATGAAGGAGCCCTGCAGCAAGCGCTTCAAGGGCACATCACCCGAGGAAGCAGTCCAGGCTGTGTATGGCCTCCTTGAGGGTAAGGAACCTGGCAGTGTGGGCGCCACGGTGAGTATGAGCTTCCTCACCTGCTGTGCACCTTGAGCTGCTACGGGACCATTTGTCCCTGCTGTAGGGACATGTGCTCTCCTCACACGTAGGAAAAGCATGTTTGTGAGCTGTTTCCTAACGCTGGCTGCCTCTTGCTGGCCTCCTTTCTCACAGAAAGCCACCAAGGCTGGTGGGGTCGAGAGGCTGACAGACACTAGCAAATACACTGGCAGCCACAAAGAGGGTTTCGATGAGAGTGGCAAAGGGAAGGGTCTTGCTGGCTGCCAGGATCTGACAGACAACAGTGGCTATGTTGGAGCCTACAAAGGAGCTGGCACATATGACCAAACACACTAGGACTGAAACTGCCTAAGGAAACAAGGACTTTTTCCCTATAACATGGGAGGAGAGGCAAATAAACATCTCATGCAGCCAGTCTTCTATGCCTGTGCACCCAAAATCTGACAGGATGGGCATGTATGGGGTGGGCACTGGATGACTTCAAAGAGTGGTGCAGGTTCTCCATCTGACCATGCTTTGATTACTGTGTGGTAGGGTTAAATCCAAGCCCAGCTTCACCTTCTGGAGGAAATTCTATGGGCCAGCTAGTCCGCTGCCATCACACTGCTTTGCATTTCCAATCAAGTGAACAGTAGATTAGTCTCTGAATAGTCACTCATTATTTTTATTCTCCCCTCCCAACACGCTGTACTTTTTGCTGTAATTTTTGGCTTGGGGAGCAGTGTGCACATGTTTTTGTATTTCTAGACTAGGTTATATTTGAGTTGATGGTTTCTGGTAGCAGAGAGCCCACCAGTGGTGCCTGATGGCACCTTGAAGAGCACTCATGCAAGATGTAGGATGCAACATGTACCACACTGTGGAGAGGGAAGGGGTACCAATAACACCAGTTCTTGCTTTTTGCTTTCCCCTTCCCCCAGGTTAAACCCTCTCACACATTCCTAGCACTTGGCATGGTCACTCATTACCATTTCCCCAGGTTTCAGGATGCTTGTTGCTGGGGAAATGTTTGTGAGCCTGAGGAAAGCAAATAAAGAGGTTTGGTGTGGGTGTTAAAGAATTTCACCAGACTGTGGGTACCTCTAGGTTTGCTTTATTAACAAGCTGGGCCATCACCTCAGTGAGTGGCAAGTAGCTAACAAAATACATCTTCTAGATATATGATTCTACACAGCATTACATAATTGATATTTCTGTCTGGCAAGCTCTCAATATTTTCTTTAAAGTCCCCCAGTTCTTCACTCTTCAGTAATTCCAGAAGTTCATTAATTTTCAGCTGACTCTTATCGTTCCATTCCAGTTCCTCTTCTGAAGTTGTAGGTCAATGGTGCAGATTCTGGTCACCACAGCCTCTTATCTTCTTCAAACAGTATCCATCAAAGTCCACCTATAGACTTAGAAAAACTCAAGATGTTCCATTAACTTATGCTTACTCTATGTCTCTTCTAGATGTCTAAGCTTTATAAACTGCTTACTGTGGGTTAATCACTCATTTCTTACCTATTATTATGTGATGTCCTACATTTGCTATTTTGTTGATTCAGCTTGACTGGGGTTGAGGCCAGCCATGGTCAGGACTATACGAGGGACAAATGGGCAGCGCTTACATAATTCTCAGAGTATTGTCTTTGAGCACCTGCATTCTATTAATCAACCTTATACAATTACATCTATTCTTCAACCATTCTATGATTATTCTCAAAATATATAAGAAATCTAACAAGGCCTAAGTTACTTGAATCACTTAAAAGCTTATGTCTTTAACAGTGGGGGATCTGGAAAGAGGGGAGGCCTGTGTTGAGCATAGCAGGCCCTCCATACTCAGGGGGACAGTTTGCAAGCTCTACCTGCACCCAACTCCTTTCCCAAACTCCTGTCTCTTTCCCCCTCTGCCTACTGCTGTTGTTGCTTATGAGATCTCTAGTGCTGACAAGACCTAAAATCACACGTGCACTTGTTCTTTCCCCCTGGCATTTTGGCAGGCTGGTAGGACTAGCATGTCCTTGTCCCTGCTGCTGGATCTGTGGCTGTGTGGCTGGTTTTGGGGTGTCCAGTGTGGGCACCCATTCAGAACACACTGCTGGGCAGCAGAGGGCTGTGGGGTGCTCCTTGGGTGTGTGACTGGCTCTCAGCCCTCCAGGGCTGCATTCCCTGCCGCACGCTTTCAGTCTTCTGGATTTAGCATAGCTGAGCTCTTAGGGATAACAGAAACAGCACCTCTGGGACAGTGTCCTCTGACAATATGGAGAATTACTTTACTTAGCTGTGCTATTCCAGTCCTACAAGCCATCATCATGGGCCATGACATTGGTGCTCAAGGTACAACACTTGCTCAGAGCACCTTGCTCTTTGCCCCATAGCACTCACGAACATCCTCCTTCCTGCCCTAACCCCAGACAGCATATCAGTTGGATGGATCTGGGAATGAACAAATCCCACTCACTCACTTGCTCTCTCCTATGCTGTCCTTACGTACTGATGACTTTTTACACTACTTTAAAAAAAAACCACCATTGTACCCCTAGGTAACTCCTGTGTGTAAAGTGGTTTGGTGACTCAGGGATATGTGGCAGAAAGTCCTACAGAAAAGTGAACGGGGGCATTAGGCATAATTGTCAGGGCCTTGGTAGCTGGGGACAGCAGGAGTAACCTGGGAGGAGGAGGTCACAGACCACCGCCCACAGCCTGAGCAGGTCTGAAGCACGGAGATGCCACCAGCAAGTGCTGGAGCCAAGAAAACCCCTGAGCAGGGGCAGGCACACCGAAGACACTGGAGGAGGTATGACTCTAGAGGGACTGCAGGTGGTGAAGGCCACAGCAGAGCAGTGCAGTGGGAAACAATGACCAGCAAAAGAAGAGTAACCACACCAGCTGACACCGATCTCCTGTGCTGTCAATGGCCTCATTGAAGGCACTGAGGGGATGGGAGACCAGAAAAGGGGCAGGAGAGGTGTCTGAGGGGAAGCTGATGTATTTCCCCTAAGTGTTTGTTTAAATGCTTATCTTTATTTCTCATTACCAGAATTGGCAATTCAAAGTTTAAGTTAGTTGTCAATAAAATAAACCGTGAAATTCAGACTCAAGACTGGTTCTTTGTCCAGGACATAGGAACAGGATATAGTAAAATGGAAAGAACAGCACTGGAACATATGTTAAAAAAAAATAGGCCTGATGCCTGCTTTTTAATTTTTTGTGTAACTCAGCTCTTTAAAGCACATACTCAAGGTGGTTGGCCTCAGCAATGCTGTCTTGGTACGTCATGTCCTGTACAGCAGTTTAAGCAAAGTACCTGTAAATTAAGAGATAACAGGATGTTGTACAAAAAAGAAAAGCTAATGTACTCAATAAACCAATGACAGAACATTCTCACATAGGTCTGTTTTTGGTTGCATAGCATTCCTTATTTAAATACTGTCAGCAGGTAATTGCAACAAATATTAATATTTCAGAATTATGATTGCTGTTCCTGCTGCTTTCTCTTATTAGGTGCTGAAGTGGCTCTACTCATCCTGTTGTTCTTGAGATGCTCCTGCAAAAACATGACCGAGAGGCTGCAGGACTATATGACAATGCCCCAGACCTGGACTCAGCTCTTTAACTATTTTCTGTGCTTTGGCATGTCAGTCATAGCCTCCTGGTCTTCCCAGGATGAAGGACTGATTGATTTCTTCCCCACAACATAGCACTATCTGGGAAGCATAGCTGGTGTGTGTTACAGTGTAATCAAAGATACGGGTTTGAGGTTCTCCTAGTATTTTCCACACCCCTTCACCCCAAATGCTTATTAATGTATGATGGGTAGTAATCAGCAGGGTCCTGCTGATTCTTGGTGGCCAAGCAGAAAGGCATACTGGCTTCATGGGCCCAGCAGCATACTACCACCAAATAATGCAGTTTTCAAGGAAAAGGTGTAGGTTCCAGCAGTCGCACAACTGTATCAGTGTCCAGGTTTGGTGTGGCATCTGAGGTCTCCATTCCTTCTAGCTGCACTTCAAACACCTTGAAACCTTTTCACTTTGGGGGAAAGGAACACTGCACTCAATAACCAAGCAAACCTTGAGCGCATTTATTTGTTCAGGCCTCAGCTTCCTTGTAATTAAGTGACTCAAGAAATTGGCCACATACAGTTCTGCAAACAAACACAGGAATGTGTTGTATTATTAGTTTCTTTCATATATATATATATATCTGGCATGGAAAAAGCTGTGGGAGCTTTGGAAACAAACTGAGAGCTTTGTACTTGTGCTTATGTAGTGTGAGTTCTGGTTTGCATTAACTCGGGTACAATGTCACACTGGAGGGTGAATTTCTGAGACATGATTCAATCTGTACTTCATCCTGTAATCTAACTTGTGTAGTACTCCAGCACCAACAATAATCACTACTTGTCCTGCCTCTTCCTTATAAGTAGAAACCACAAAAAGATGAGGAATGCCATGCTCACTCCCTACGGCAGCTACAGAGTGGACAGATAAAAAGGAAGCTACGGTTGACTGAAGAGTTTAAAAATAGTACCTGATCAGTGTGTGTCCCTGGGGAAGCAGTAATACCAGTGGATATAAGATTTTAAAATACCCAAAGACATGCACATATCAATGACAGAGTCAACAACATATTTGCAAAACAAAAAAAAAGTTTATGTTCTAGTGTGTTGGGAGCTTGCAGAAATTGAAGCGGCTCCCTAGTGCAAGGGGGGTGCGTGTGTGTGCGGTCCTTTTACACCACTGCCATCTGATAGTAAATATCTGTACCACTTTGTGTTTCCTCTCTTAAAGAGGCCATATTATCTAGAAATACAGCTGTGCTGGGAGAAAGAGGTTAAGAGCTTTCCTTGTGGCAGTGGCTGAAGCTTACTGTGCATCACATCTCTGCGCTGTCCTTTGACGGTCAGAGGGAACCTGAGGGCTTTGGGAGAGAGTTGGCTGCTGGCGCTCCTGTTGTAATTTAAGCACGTGTTTGCATAGTAGTCAGAAGACCGAGGCCTGTGGAAGCTGCTAGAAGAGAAATGTAGCTGCACTCATATAAACAGTCCGGTTCAGGGGATTTACTGGCAACTGAGGAAATCTTTCTGAAACAAAATGACATAGATAATTTAGGTGTTTACATCCAGCTATGTCTAGGATGTGTCATTACTGTGGAAAAATAGGGAAGCATTGGCTCCAAATTACACATCTATTGGGAAAAGAAACATCAAACCAAGCCAAACAGTCGATTTACAACTGCTCCAATGTAGAGTGGAAAAAATGCCCCCAAGTCCTGCTCTTTGGCAAGCTCAGTGAGCTTGTTTCTCTGGTGCATCTCTTGATGTATCCCTGCCCCCCACTGCCATTCACTTCCATGCAGCTTCCTTCCCATCTTCTAGAAATACGACTCAAGACCAACAACATGAGCATTTCTTTGCCAGCTTGTCATTGCTTCAGGGTGCTTCAGGAGGTGGGACCTGATACACCAGTCAGATAGATAGAAATAATTTGATAACATTCATGAAATCTGCACACAAATTAGAACAAGATCTGACATTACAGCTACCGTGTCTGTGAAGCAAGAACTGAGGCAGGAGGACACGGCGTTATTGAACACAGGTAGGAAAGAATGACAAGAAACTGCAAGCGCGTGTGTGCATGTATATGTGTAATGTTTTTAAAGCAAAGTCTTCAAACTGTGCAAGAGACAGCTATAAAAGGCCTCTGCTACATGTTCTGCCGCTCAGGCATGCAGTAACTGTCTTGGCACTCTTGCTGTTGCTGA
Source organism: Pluvialis apricaria (assembly GCA_017639485.1). NCBI lineage: Eukaryota > Metazoa > Chordata > Aves > Charadriiformes > Charadriidae > Pluvialis > Pluvialis apricaria. Next base: position 50,090,435 of record CM030044.1, on the reverse strand, counting down.
ACACGGTACAATTTTGCTTTAACAAAGCAGTAAGAAGAAAGAACGGACGTTGATGCCCATGCAGCCACCGGCTGGTGGCAATGCCGCAGGACAGAGAAGTGAGTATCCATGCAAAGTAACTCTTGCGCTGCAGCATGGGCTGATGGCTCACACTATTTTCTGTGGTATTGAACCCTTCTTTGCAAAGTGGTTTCTATTTGTCATTGTTGCTGTTGTTGTTGTTGCAGGTTGTATTTCTAACATGACAGAGGCACAGGGAACCCAGCACTCAGCTCACTGACCCGCAGTCGCATGGGGCATGCCAGGCGGGCAGCTGTAGCTGCACCCGCATGGCCGTGGGACTCCTCCATGGGCATTTTGTTACAGTTACGCAAGGCTTGGCCCTAACAGGATCTTACCCTGACAATTTAAGGCATTTGCGATGGTAGACAGATCTGGGGAGTTATGATCTATGTACATTTATACTGGAGTGGTCATCCAGGTGCTATTTACATTTGAAGCTATGAATTTCGATGGACAGCAGTGTAGTGCTTTCTCCAGCTGCCTCGTTTCCTCTGCTTCTCTGGTTATTGAGAAATATGTGCGTCTCCACTGCTTTAGGGAAGCAGTGGTTATACTCAGTGCAGAGTTAATTATATGCCAAGGAACCCAGTGGGTATTCATCTCAATTAACACACATATGGCAGGAAAATAAAAATACCCATTTGGAGATTGATGCACAGTACTAGCCTGGCTTCAGAGACCCCTGGGTAGCTGGAGGACTGTTGTTTTCAGTCATGGTTGGGCTACATCACTCTGACTGTTGCTTCACAGGAATCCATGGTGTAATACAAGCCTGAAGGAAAACGTGTATGCCACAGGCTTGTCTCTTTTTTCCAGCACTATTAATCAATGTCACGGGAGACAATTTCTTTCCCTACACACTTCGTCTTTCTAACAGTTGCTGCATGCTCCACCCTCAGTCGTCTCCTCCTTTTCCAGCTGCAAACCTTCACAGGTTACCTGGCTGCTGCAGTAAAGGCGTTTGTATCTCTGTCCCCAGCTGCCTGTAGTTACAGCAGAAGGCATTCAGCTATTCAGTCTTGCCTATCAGCCCTACAACCACTTCCCGCTACCACCGGACACACAAGTCACCCCGGCAGCGAGAGCCGGGGCCCAAATGTGTTTGTGCCACTGTCCCACATTGCACCATGGCGTGTAGCACTGGGACGCATTGCTGGGGAGTGGTGATACTAATTCTTGAAGTGGCTGTTTTCCATCTGAGTCTGGGATCGCTTTAAGTACGATATTGTTTTTCGTCACTGCTGTTTTTCTTCACTGTCAAGAATCAGATGGTGCAACTTTTTCTCTCCTTTTTTTTCCTTCTTTTTCTTTTTCTGCATGACTTACAGGCTTTCTGTCCTCACTAAACTTAGAGCTGGTAATTACAACTGCTGGCTTAATGTTCCCCTGTACCATTCAACCCAGACACCATCCTCACTCCCTTCTATGCACGTGTGGCACATACTCTGCATCTGCCTGCCTGCAATCCCCCACCGCCGGTATCGCTTAAAAGACAAGGGGGGCACAGAGCCTCAGACGTCTTCGTTAATCATCCACAGCTAGCCATTCACGATATAAATCATTCACGATTTGTCCTCACGCGGAACTTCGCCGCACAGCGAGCAGCACACGGACTAACGCGTTCCTCCGCACCGCACCGGCACAGCAGCGTCGGGGGCCGACGGGGGAGTGCCAGAACTGCACGGACAAGTGCATCAGTCCAACAGCGTTCAAGGATTGCCACCTCCTGGCAGGGCCAGGGCACACAGCCGCCCTGAGCCCACCACCCAGCCGCACAGGCCGCGCTCAGAGGCGCACTTTACCAAACTTCCAGTTCTGACTGTGACGATTTCAGGTGTGAAAGTTATGGGTATTTTTCATTCTCTGATTAAAAGTCCCCTTTTTGCACAGTGTTTGAAGCAGGTGGAGATTGCGCCAGGGTTTTTAAGACGTCCCGGTGGGTCTTTACAGGAAAAGGTGCACGTTCTCCTGTGCTCTGAAAAAACTCAATGATTTTGTAGATTTGAGCCCTAACCGAAGCTGTAATTACACTGTTTTCCTTCACTGAAAAACCTGTTTAACATGTTCTCACCTGCTCCTTCTTCCCTGAGTTACTCACACCAGCCTCCCTTCCTCCATGCTGCAGTTTGCTACCCCTTAACTCTACTGTAACGATTACTTGTGGGGCTACGCTGCCAAATGGGACTTCTGATATGAGTCAATCTAAAAATAAAGACAACAAAATGCAGACAGCCTAAAGACAAAAGCCCCTTCATATCAGGTCATGGTGCAGTCCCACATGTGGGAAGGTGGAACAATTAAGCCAGATTTGCTACACAGGAAAACAACCAGAGCAGTGCAGTTTAAGTGAGTCACTGACTGATGCCCCCAAAAGGTAAGTACATGCTTGAAGAGTTGTCTAGCTTTCGTCTTTTGTCATTTATTATTCAGATTCACATTCAGTCCCACCCAGCCCTTGCTTTCCCGAGGACTTGAGCCTGCAGTAAAAGCTAAATGAAAGACTAATACCTCTCTGCTGTTATTTCAGAACACCTAGAACAGTTGCCTGTACCTGAGGGAGGCGCCATGTGGTATAACGTGACTTAAATCCTGCACAGCTGATATCTGCAGTGCAGAAATCCTTGGACAGCTGATACACTGCGCTGACTCCTGACACCCCTAACTTTTAGATCCAGCACAATATTGTTGAAAAGCAGCATCTTGGAAATGCTTAGGTGTAATCATAGAATCATAGAATCATAGAATAAGTGAGGTTGGAAGGGACCATTAAGATCATCAAGTCCAACCGTTAACCTACCCTGATTTAAAAACACCCACTTCTAAACCATGTCCCTAAGCACCTCATCTACCCTTTTCTTAAACACCTCCAGGGATGGTGAATCCACCACCTCTCTGGGCAGCCCATTCCAATGTTTAATAACCCTTTGAGTGAAAAAATGCTTCCTAATATCCAATCTAAACCTGCCCTGACATAACTTGAACCCGTTTCCTCTTGTCCTATCACTTGCCACGTGGGAGAAGAGGTCAGCCCCCATCTCTCTAAAACCTCCCTTCAGGTAGTTGTAGAGGGTGATAAGGTCACCCCTCAGCCTCCTCTTCTCCAGGCTAAACAACCCCAGTTCCCTCATAAGGCTTGTCCTCCAGACCCCTCACCAGCCTGGTAGCCCTTCTCTGGACACGCTCCAGCACCTCAATGTCCCTCCTGTAGTGAGGGGCCCAAAACTGAACACAGTACTCGAGGTGAGGCCTCAGCAGTGCCGAGTACAGGGGGATGATTACTTCCCTACTCCGGCTCACTACACTATTCCTGATGCAGGCCAGGATGGTGTTGGCCCTCTTGGCTGCCTGGGCACACTGCTGGCTCATACTCAGCCGGCTGTCCACCAACACCCCCAGATCCTTCTCTGCCAGGCAGCTTTCGAGCCACTCCGCCCCCAGTCTGTAGCACTGCATGGGGTTGTTGTGACCCAAGTGCAGGACCCGACACTTGGCCTTGTTGAACCTCATACCATTGGCCTCAGCCCATCTGTCCAGCCTGTCCAGATCTCTCTGCAGAGCCAATCTACCCTCAAGCAGATCGACACGCCCCCCCCAGTTTAGTGTCGTCTGCGAACTTACTGAGGGTGCACTCAATCCCCTCATCCAGATCATTAATAAAGATATTAAAGAGAACCGGTCCCGGCACCGATCCCTGGGGGACACCACTTGTCACTGGACACCAACTGGATTTAACTCCATTTATCACCACTCTCTGGGTACGGCCATCCAACCAGTTTTTTACCCAGTGAAGGGTACACCTGTCCAGGCCACGAGCAGCCAGTTTCTCCAGTAGAATGCTATGGGAAACGGTGTCAAAAGCCTTGCAAAAGTCCAGGTAGACAACATCCACAGCTTTTCCTTCATCCACTAAGCGGGTCACCTCATCATAGAAGGAGATCAGGTTTGACAGGCATGACCTGCCCTTCACAAACCCATGCTGACTGGGCCTGATCACCTTGTTCTCCTGCATGTGCCGTGTGATGGCACTGAGGATGATCTGTTCCATGACCTTCCCCGGCACCGAGGTCAGACTGACTGGCCTGTAGTTCCCCGGATCCTCCTTCCGGCCCTTCTTATGGATGGGTGTCACATTTGCCAACCTCCAGTCAGCTGGCACCTCCCCGGTTATCCAGGACTGTTCATAAATGATGCAGAGTGGCCTGGTGAGCACTTCCGCCAGCTCCTTCAGTACCCTTGGATGGATCCCATCCGGCCCCATAATAATAATAACAACATGCATATTTTGGGACATTTTTCTGCTAGTCCTGAATAGCTCCAAAAGCAGTCCAGGCTTCAGTGGGCTTATCTGTTATGTCAGGTACCTTTCAGTGTCAATAGAGGAATCTCAATCTTCCACAACAATCACAGTAATTCAGTAAATACACACACTCTGCACAGCATCGGCATTTTTTAGAAAGCACGTAAATATTAAGGATTCTTGTTGAAACAACATATTCTGTAAAACAGCATCTTTAATTTCAATTTTAAAACCTAATCCATTTATTTCACAATACTTTATATTCTTATTGTAAACTTTTATTACATAATAGTGAAGTTAAAAATAATTGAGGAACACCAGAAAGTAACACTCACTCAGAACAGAAGGGATGAAATATTCCTCCAGTTTTGTTATATCAGATAACACTTTTTAAGAGAGAGAGAGGGACAGACAGATATATATATATATCTCAGGGAAACTGAGTACTGTCACCTACTGGCTAGTAGAGATTTGTGCAATTTGTTTATTACTAATATCCCCATGAATGTACTAATTGCACATGTAGAGCTAACAATTTCTCTGCAACGGGATTAAAGCAACAAAACACCTACATATAACTATGGCTAACTTCTACACAAGATATTCTTGTAGAAAAATGTTTCTTAAAAACAAAGCAAAAAATAAGTCATCTTCAATATTGGTCACATTTGAAACATGGTCTATTGCACTCAGTATCTTTCAGTAGCATGTGCTTTCTGAAGTGTCTTGCATTGGACACTCAAGATTAAACTACCAAAAATCACCAGGTATTTTTTGAAAAATAGACCATAAGCTTAGTAAAAAAAAAAAATACAGTAACTCCTACATTTGTTTATAGTAATCTCTTATGAAAATTATTTCACACTTTCTCACTGTAATTGCCCACACAGTTTCTTTGCTAGAGAAAAAATATCATTGCATCTCTAAGAATACCCTGTTCACACATAATTAAACATGTATGTTCTAACCAGCTGTATGCAATAAATATATCTAACTCTAAATCTTAGAAGAATGTAAAGAATAAGATCTCTACATCTAGTAGATGCAATGTATGTAGACTCCTGAGATATATGTAAATGCCAGTAAAGTAGCTGCTTGTGAAAATAAGTGATAGAAATTTAGATATCTATAATATTTAAACTGAGATTGGACAAATAAAGCACAAAGTTAAAAACAGAATCAGAAGCCGACTACATTATTTGTTATTCCCATTACTATACTTGCACATTAATGAGATGCACAGTGCGTTACAAAAGAATGATAAGAAATGCCTTCTCCTGAGATGCTCACAGGGATTAATAATAGGACAAATACCAATATTTAGGAGTGGACAAGAGTAAACTTGATTTCCATATGCCTGTTTTAAAATATTTGAGCTAGGGGTGAAATTTAGCTTTAGAGGCAATAAGATGTGGTGAATTCTCACAAATGCTCTTCAAGAAAGTTTTGAAAAAAAATAGAAATGATTGCTGCTCAAAACACAACACAAGGAGCTTTGGTACACCTGAAGAGATACATGGAAAACATATCTCTGGAGAAGGCTGAAACAGCACAGAGAAAGAAAGGTGCTGCTCCATCATTTTTCACTGTACAGCTGTCTTTTCAGGAATGCAGTGATAGAGTTTGTGTTAAAACACAGAATCATTGTCTTAGGTGCTGATACATTTTGTTCCAAGATGAGAGCAAGTCCCTGAGTTCCCACGTTTCACCAGGAAAAAAATAATTCCCTGAGGGACAGCTGGGCTTCCACATGAGATGAACGAGAGAAGTTGGTCACATTTAAAGGAGATGATGATGTTAGAAATTCACATCTCCCAGCTCCCCTCTGCCTAAATTACTACTGAGAAGAATATGATTTGGTTTTAAAGGGGCTTGGGGGTAAAATCAAACATGCTGCCAGTCAAAGCAACTGACACACTTTCACAGTGAATTTCCTTCACAGTGAGAAATATTTATGCTATTCTTCCTTGGGGAGGGGGAAGGCTGGAACAACTCTTAATGCATTTGAAGGCTAAGAATATTAATAACAAGAATCTAAATCCCAATCTGCATTCACATACAAGAGAGGAAGAGGGCTGAAAGACATTAAATAGATTTTACATGACCGCAAAATGTGATGCCAATAAAGCTGTAACTAAAATGAAATGGAATGTAGCAGAAGTACAAGCATCTTCTCTGACGTCCTTGCTGCTCGCTTTGGGGCGTCTCCACTTTCAACACTCTATTTTGGGGCTGGATATTGCACAGAAGGCAAGGAAAGGCAACCCGACAGACACAGGGCTTAGCTCTGAGCCTTGCAGGGTGAAAGCGGCGGTACAAAAATCAAAGTCTCTTGGTTTTGGAAACTGAACTGCTTCTCAGGGGGTGCTGGCTGGAGGCAGGGACGCTGCTGTTCTTCATGCCGTTAGTGGGAAATGTCGTAATAGTAGTTACGTAATCTTAGCTCCACCGCAACAAATCCTGGTCGGTCATCAACACTGTGGAAAGACAACAAGTATCACTGTGTAGGAAGGAGGGAGTTGTAAAGGTGCGTGGGCCTTGTAACGCTTGGGAGTTTACCGCAGTGGTAGCTCATTTAAAGCTGCTCACAATATTTTAAGGCTACCAAAATGATGCTAGAAATGAATACCAAGTGGCAAATGTTACTACAGAACACCCAGTCAGAGGATTTACTATCATGCCTGTTACTTTGTGGATGGTGAAGGTACTACAAGAAAGACATGGCAAATCAGCTTCTTTTGATTTTGTACTTCATTTACTTTGGTAATAATCTAGAGAAAAGAATATTTACAGTGCAATATCTGCCTTACAATGGGTACTACAGTCATACAGAGTCACTTAACACCACTGAGAGGAGCCTAGGCCACTATACACTATATGGCTGTACTGTCTTTCCTCTATATCTGCAACTCTGTTGATCTGGGCGAACACAATTAAGCTGACAACAAGCCCTTACAACGATACATTACATATTGAGATAATTGCACTGCCTGACTTGAGCCTTCTTTTTAAATTTTTTTTTGTATTCTTTCCAAGATTAAAGATATTTGAGTACAAACAAATAAAAAGCAGGATGCTTTATGATATAGTTATTAATCTTAAAAAAAAAAAAATCCCTTTTTCTCTAGAACTGTTATGGCATTCTTCGAGTCAAACCAAAAGGCAGAAGTTATTTTATGGTTCCACCTTCTTTCTAGAGTACTAGGTGTAATAAAGCTAACAAAGCAGCAAGGTACCTAAAAGTGAAGTACCACAGCTCTTTGAATGGAATTCAGAGACCTTTGTTGAACACACATATTCTCCAGATGGTCCATTGGAAGAATAAGTGACATTACAGTAGACTTTGGGTGCTTTACCTTCCTATAGCTAAAAGTAACTTCAACAAGACAGTTTAAAATTATAAATCATAAAACATTTTTAATAAATTTTTGCAATATACTAATTAAAAAGAATATCAGGTAGGCATTCTTTTTTTTTTCTTCTCTATAGTTCATAATTCTAACTTCTGATTTGTTATTGATCAGAAAAAATGTTTCTGACATATTAGGTATGATCTGAAATGAAGTTTTGCCTCTCACTAATAGGAAGTCAATCTGGGATTCAATCTGAGTATATTCAGAAATGAGAGAAGAGAAAAATAGGTCCAAACAATTAATTACTGAGGAATGGAATGAATAATTTGGCAATATGACTTCGAAATTTCAGTGAAGAAATGTCTTGGAAATGAAAATTAAACAAAATACAATCCAAAATTAAACAAATATATTTGCTTAATTTCAAACTTCCTTTTCAAAATACATCAGACTGACTGTTTTGTGGAATGACTTGTTTTTTATGATACCCTATTTTTTGTATATAACTGTTCTGGCAATATCAGCTGCGTACAACCTGCTTCTTGTAGTACACTCAATAATTTTCACTTTAAAGTGCAACTGAATCCATACTTTGGAGGTTGTTTGTAAGCTAAACACCAGCTGAAGTGATGTATTTTGAAACACCCTTTCACCCCCCCTTTCTGTCTATTAACTAAGTAGATGAAAATATTCTTATATTAAAAGACAGAGCATAACATCACACTCACTTGTATGTCCAACACAATTTCATTAGATCATAGACTTCTGTTGGACAGACTTCAGGTCGTTCCATTCGTTCTCCTCTTTCAATCATATGTGCAACTTCACCGCCTTTCATTCCCTGGAACACAGTGACCAGAACAGTCATCTGAGTTGCAAATGATTACAGCATACATGCTAGTATAAAACAAATAGAGGCCTGGAGCTGATTTTTGGGCTATCCTTTGACTCATTTGCTGCAACAGGTGGGGTGCTAATGGCTGCTTTGGCCTGTGATAACCCTTTTTAGGAAGGAAAAGGCACTGGTTCAAATTTGCTCTGAATTTTTACAGTAAAAAAATTGCCAGATAGAACTACTCACCTTATATGGTTTTTGCCCATAAGAGAAAGCTTCCCACATTAAAACCCCAAAGCTCCAGACATCACTTTTGCTAGAAAATTTGTAGAAATTCATGCATTCTGGAGCATACCACTTGACTGGCCACTTTCCGTGACTTTGTGCCTAAAATAAGTCATAACAGAAAAGAAAAAAAGCAGGCTAGAGACTGTGGCAAGTAGTAAACAACATCAGAATCCACGTAAACCAAGTTAACTTAGATCTGCACACATTTGTACTAAGTACCATAACATTTCTGACGCAGCTGGCATCACAGAGAATGGGTAGCAGCTTCTTCAAAAATGTTACAAAACTGCTCCTAATCTTCCACTTTCAAAATAATGCACTGAAATGAAATCTATGGTAAAGCAAAGCTCAGCTAAATGACCTGGAGTCATGTTTTTAGTGGCATTTAATTTAAAATTGCTCTTTAAATGTAAGACTTTTCATCTAGGCTCTCCACCCACGGGAAGAGATACGCATGCAGCTACACTGAGCTACATTATTGCTTGAAGTCGATGCTCCATTTCAAAGCACAGTGACCACCTTGTGGCAAACTGCAGTTTGACTAAGTTATGGCGTAACACTACGTTTACGACAATACAAGTGTCAAGCTATCCCAGCACAGTGCTAGATCTAGTGAAAGAACCCTACTGCATTTTGTGGAGTTGTACAGGGAATGGGCCTTTGATACCAATTCTCACACCTCCGACAAGCAGCTCCAGCTAGCCAGTGGCAGTGATTTAAGATGTTACTGTCTTTTCTGGCAGCAGTTACTATTCCCATAGGAAGGTCATCAGAAGGGAGTATATGCTTGCTCCTCCTCTGCAGCATTTCATGGTCTGGCTTATTAGTTTTAAACAGCTGATGAAAGGGAACAGGCAGAAGGAAGAAATAATTTGAACTGTAAGAGCAATATATCAGGAAAAAAAGCTGCAGACATGATTAAAGCCTTTGTCTCCCACGGATGTTTTTACGTTATTAAATGTGGCAGTTATTTCAGTCCCTTTAGCTGTACAGAGATCAAATGAATTTAAAACCAGGCTAAACAATTTCTGCTTAGATCAAATTATTATTTACCAATGATATTCTTTCAAAAAACTTCCCAAATTCAATTCTGTTAGTCAATAATACAGCATGCTAGATTAAATTTTCCTTGGACATGGTGAAAACTGTAAGTGCCCAAAAGTTCACACCTGCAACAAAGATATTTTCCCCCTTTTATATAAGAAGGTATCTCACTTCCACCATAAATTTCAACCTTCTAATGACAAGTTTATAAAACATAAATGAAAAAAGTAAGCAAATAGAAGATGGGACTAGCTTTTTCCACCATACACCTCTCTTGATGTTGATCACACATTTTGAAAATCAGTGACCTACTATCAGGCTATAAAATAATGGATGATACATATTATTTCTAATTTTTCTAATTATTCTAATTTCTGCACTTCAACTGAAAAATAACCTTATTAAGCTATGCTACTATACAGTTTTCCTGTCTTGTGCAAACCTTACCTTATAATAATTTTCATCAGCGCTAAGAGCTTTAGAAAGTCCAAAGTCACTAATTTTGGCATAATGTTGGGTGACTAATAGCACGTTCCTTGCAGCCAGATCCCTATGAACGAAGTTATTCTCCTCCAGGTATTTCATCCCCATGGAAACCTGATGTACCAGCTCAGTTATATTCTTCTCCGTGACATGTCTGAAAATCATAATTGAATTTTTAAGAGGTCAGAAGTTCATTTTCATGGCTTTTCATGGAGTTCAAATATAAATCTTTACTATGAACTTCCCCACATCATACTAGGAACCTAATCCACTTACGTTTAGTTAAGCTTTAATTAAAACAGGCAGCATAAGAATGTCCTGAGCGAGATGATGTGTGATCATATCAACAAATGAGCAATTGAAGGACATGTGAAAATTATTTCATTTATTCAAAACGCACTATTTTACCAGAAATATTTGACAGTTAGGAGACATGTACAAGGTAATCATGTCCCAGTGAAGAGTAACTATCGTCATTAATTATCACATCAACAACATGTTAGTTTAAAATTGCCCTTAAAAAAAAATCAAAACCAAAAAAAGGATCTTGTATCCACTTTGGCTAAATCCTATGAAATGGAATCGAAGCTTACATACCTATTTTTTTGCAAGAATTTGTTCAATGGCCCAAGTTCAGCCATTTCCATTACTAACATCCAGGCTTCAGCTTCACATATGCCTATCATTCGGACAATATATGGGTTATCCAATTGCTGCATTACATTTGCTTCTCTCAGTAACTCATCCTTTACGGCTGGATCATTACTCTCATTCTTAAGAATTTTTACAGCCACTGGCTTGGCACCCCTACAAAAAAGAATCCAATTCTGGGATTAGTTGCTGAAAAGTCTGCGCAAATGCACACAGTCTTCACCTGATGTTTCTGTGCTTCTGTGCACATAGTACAAACTGTGACAAAAGACAGAATTGACATTCAGAGGGGAAAAAACCTGACTGTAACAGGAACAGCTCTCTTTCAAATGCTCAGAAGACAGCTAAGCAAAAGAGAATGGAAAGAACCTGAGAAAATTATAAATAGTCATAAAAATGTCTTAACAAGCCTGAAAACAAATGTACTGGACAAAATTTTCTTGCTCATTCTGGTAAGAATACCATAAAGCTTTTCTGGCAAGAAAAGCTATAAAGGCCTTTCTAAGAACTGAGGTGTTTTGGGTATGAGACTAGAATAAGCAGCATTGCAAAGCCCCAAGGCAGTGCTCTGCAATCCTGAGAAACTAAGCCTACTCCTGCAACCTTCAGCTCATACAACTGAGTGAAAGAGTGACTGATGAGATCAACAGAGCTCAAGTGTGAAACGAGATTAACAAATACATAAGCTGGGACCAGAGCCCTTTAAATCCCCTCAGAGTGTACTGGAAAAAGAAAAATCCTTCCTGGCTCTGAAACCCTTGGTTAAAGAAATGCCTCCAGCTTCAAGTGGTGAAAGTGCATACATAATCAGCCCATGCACTTAAACAACATACTGATAACGTTTTACTATGAAAATGCGTGAACAATCAGGAGCTCCCACTTCTGCCAGTATAAACAGGGTCTGTTCCTACTGCAACTACATGGTAAGGAAGGTCACAACATGTTCTGTCTTCTTGAAAATCAACATTGCAGCTTCATGAAATAGATATTTATCATACTTATTTTAGGATAAAATCTCTTTGCTACAGGAAAGCTGTCCATGGCACTCTACACTATTTCTCAAAGACAGGTTGTGCATCTGGGAAATACTGAGTAGCATGACCGCCCATACAAACTATGGAGGAAGGCAGCAGACTTCGCACTCTACTATCCCTGACACAGAGAAAATAGTCATAAGGGGCACTTCCCCACTTTACAGACAAAAATAATGGCTGGGGGGTGACTATGCTGGAGGCAAAGAGGTGTCTGCAAACAGAGGAAAAGAAAACTGGCGTATAGAAAATGAGTGTATGTACAAAGAGAGAAACTAGTGAATATTAGCCCAAATTACTTAGGTAGAGTTTGTCACCCCAAACGACATGATAAGATTATTGCTGCTCTGAAAAAAAAAAGGCTAGAGCTTTTCCATATTAGACTCCATGACAATAGAAGGAAACACTTACTTTTTCATCTTATAGAACCCTTTCTTTACAGTACCGAAGTTGCCAGAACCAAGTTCTCCTTCCTCCAAGGTTAACAATTTTCTGTCAAGAGTGACATTTTTTGGTCTCATTTCATCTGGATCAGCATATGGACTTTCATAGACCTCGGTATCCATGGGTAAGGCCTCTCTCTGGTCACCTGCAGTTCAATGAAAAAATTACACATTATGTGAGACATTTTTGCTGCCACAGCTATTATATTCACCCTTTCTATGTTCAGGATCACCACTGTATTTGACTTACGAGGGCATAATAAAGAAACCACAGGCAGTCCAGCTACAGGCACTTTAGAATACCGCAAAAGCAAGTGACCTCCACCTGGTGACGTGCTCTAACTACTGAGCACCTGTGTAACAAGAAACCAGGAGGCTCCTTGACAGAAGGAGGGTTAAAGGCTGGCCCTTCTCCTTAGTACTCCCCATTAGTTACTTCAGGCAATTCTTCAACCCAGAATGCTGCCTTATATGTAGTTTATGCTTAGGCACCCATCTTTAATTTCATTTTACAGAAAGCCTAAGCACCAACTTGGCACTGTGGATGCAACAGGGCACATTTCTTTTTATGAAGTGCAAGGATGCATCTTTTTGAGTCAAGGAATTAATTACTTTTTACTTCAACGTGGAAAAAGGCATTTCTGCTAAATGACTTTTATTACAGATGGTGACATCTGGCAGTTTCAGCTACCAGGCTTGAGCTATGATAGTGGCTATACTGATACACAACACGGTTTGAAATATATGCAAGAAAAAAGAAATATGGGTTGAGGAGAGATCTTGGCATAAAGAAGGAAATTGTATTAATGACATAAATTACTCTGCCTACCTTTTTCTGCTCCTGTAAGACCTCTCTTCCTTTGCAGCACGTAAGGATTAAAAGGTACTTCATCAGGTGGGTGGCCAATAGTTGGCTGAAGCTGTAGCATACAAATGGAGTTTTTATGTTTAACAACGAATAGGTAAGTTAAAAGCTTATTTTTCCCCCGAGGAGTATAGCACAGTGATTGCAAGAGACACATAGGTGAGAATCAGAAAGTAAGAAAGGGATCCAACAAAGTTTATTTCATTCTGAAGGTTATTGCTTGAGTAAATACACAGGCCAAATGAAACATACATGGCTAAAGCATAAGAAGTTACTGCAAATATTTCAGAGCATTTGATCTGAGAGAATTAACTGGAACGGATCATGCACAAATCTTATTCTGCAGATACTAAATTTGCATGCTCTTTTCAAATCTGCTTTGTAACACAAGTAGTCATAAGGATTTCTGTTCAACCTATCCTCCCTCCCTCTCCAAGTTCTCTCTCTCCACATGTAGGACATAGAGAAATTCTTAGCATAAATGAAAACAAAAAATACTTCCCTTTTTCTCTTGAGGATGTTATAGGGTGACTCCACGTGGGAGAAACTGGGGTAAAAAGTAATTATTTTTATAGGCTTGTGTAATGTCATGGGCAAACATCACGGACCAGATACTAGGCCAGTCTGCCTGCTCTGAGGAGGGAGAAAATGACCTAATTCTTACTGTACTTGAACATCTGGTTCAAATACAATTCCTCTGCCTTTACTCTTTGTCAGTGGAATACTATGGAGCATACAAAACACCCCAGCAGAAACACGGTGTGTTCTGGAGCTCCTTGGCAGAAGGATGTGTCTGGCACAATAAAGCATAGATGAGAGAAATATATACTCTGCTCTCTTCTGTCTGAACTGTCAGGAACAGGGAATTACAGAACTGATTTCTGCAGTTTAGTCCCTTTTCTTTCTCAATGTAGAAATTTTACTCTACTCATGAGTGACCTCACCCTCCTAAGAGAGTGTTTTAGAACCAGAAATTCAGACATAAGTTTGCTCAGCTCGAATAGGAAACAAAGTACAATATACCTATTGTACTTGCAAAACACTGGATAGGTCTATTTCGCAAATATTTGAGTATATAGTTCTTCTTTTTAATAACTGAAGCTTTCAGTGGCATGTTTCTGCCTGAAACAGTTGTGGTTTTTGGTAAAGAGAAACAGAGCTTGAGAAAAGTCCAGGATTGAATTATTTGGTACAACAGAAGCTTTACCTCTTGGGAACTGCATTTTGTAGGGAAAATGCCTGACCCGGGTGGTACAGACCTTCACGTTGTAATGAAGTGATCTGCCCAGTTGGATGAAGCAGAAAAGGTTTCAATCCATAGATTTTACAGCAAACCCTGAGCAGGAGACCAACACTCGGCAAGACTCTGACACAGTGGGATAAGCATGGTTGTTGCATCAGGGATGGTAAGGGTAATGTTTCTGACTTGAATGGCTCAGTCTTGTGGAACAGTGTTGAAAGGATATTTGCTGTCAGGGCAAGCCACAAGAGCCCTGAGATGGTTCTGAGGTAGGTCAGGGACCAAACTGACCTGCCAATCTCAAGAACAAGGGGGCGAATGGTATAAAACAAGATGCTCAGCTCTAGTTTTGTTTTTCTAGCCTGCTACACCTTGTCAGATCTGCAAGCTAAGAACTGTATTTCCAAGACCTATATCACTCTATTTCACACTAGGCCATTCACTAACTCAAAAAACCCCACTAAGATTGGAACTCAATTCTAAACCTTTCAAGTGATGGGCTGGCAGTTTCACTGTGAACACTTGTGACAAGTCTTTCCCTGCATTATGTCAGGATGTATAGAGAAATGTCTATGTTAAGCAAAAGACATCACTCATCTTTTGCAAAGCAAAACCAAATCAGATGGAATTATATTTACTGAGACCACAGTGATTTTAGTTTGTACACTTCATATAGCTTGTATTGCTTCAGAACACATCAAGATTTCTTCAGGTTTTTAATTTTATTGCTAGTTACTCTGACCCATTCAGTATTACTACTAAGAATTTATTGTAGTTCCACTGGATGTATTCTTGCTTCCTACGTTAATTATATTTATACTTTAAAAGGGAGATCATTTTACATTCCAAAAGGTAGTTGGAATCAATTAACAGAGTGTATACAAAGCAATATGGACTGAAATTAATACCTGTTGCTAGACAGATAAAAGATAAAAGTACAAAGGAAGCAGGTGCGAATTGCCGCATTGTATGGATTTTATGGCAGCCTCTGGTTAACACTTCTTGGCAAAGGCGTCCAAAAGTAGAGTGGGGAAAAAAAGGATAAAAATATGGTGACTATCTAAGAAACGGACTGAGATGCTGAGTCTTCAGTGGCAGTTTCCAGAATACTGCAAGGAAAATTCTTAAATACTTAGGAAGGATAAAATCACAGTTTCAAAGGATATCTTTTCTATACTTTACCCTTAAAATAATCTTGCTCATAGAAATGCAAAGTGTTGAAAAAATGACATCTAGAAGAGACTGCACTGCCCTGGGACACTTCTGCTTTTTGAAAGCTTTGATAGGAATATCAATTGTCCTCTGTTCACTGTGGGGAGTACCTCAACTGTGCACCAAAAAGTGTGATGGGAATATCTGAACCCAAGCCTTGAAATGTCCCACAGCATATCACTTACTTAAAACACTGAAACCTTTTCTGTAGTCACAATTAGGTAAAGTTACATAGGTGTAGCTGTAGCTCCAAGCTAGCTAATGAAGCATGGCAGCTCTGTTTTCTTCCTTTCCATAATCAGATGCTGGATAGAGTTTGTGTAGTTGCTGTTACATAACAAGGAATATAAATTCAGCGCACCAAAAGGTACAACTTTGGCAGACCTTCCTAGTTTTCAGATAAATAAAAAGATTGTGTATCACTTCCTCATCGTAACCCAAGCTTACGAGAAATGGCATACAAGCACTTTGGAAAAAGCCGTTGAAAATGATAAGCTAAAGTTTTCAAATGAACTTGAACGTACTGTTAGAAGAAATTACGCTTTTTTGATGGCAGTATAGCCCTGCAGGCTGAATCATAATGATGGAAATTACCAATTCCACTGCAATGCCTTGTGTATGTCTGATAAGTAAGGTTCAGCTGATTGCTGTTGAACAACAGGGCAGAAACATTTAAGAAGTAGTCAGCCAGTACTGGATAAGCCACAAATTTTAAAAAACTTGGAGGGCATAAGGTCTCATGTGATTAGTATTAGTTGCAGACTAGACAAGTAGTTAAACATCGCTGATCCTAGGTCTCAGTGTCTGAACTGGCAGACTTTGGACTGGCCAAACAGAATTCACATACATCAAATTCATACATTTCAAGAATCCATTCACTAGTGCAGAAGGGCTGGTAAAAATATAGCTCTGGCCATGACATAGCTGACTCTTCAAATGGAACATATAGAGATGTTTCTGCTCTTTGGAATTCAGGAACAAAAGAATCAGAAAGGATTGGATGCTCTTGATCAGGAACTGCATTAAAAAAAATGAGTGCATCACTCCTGTGCTTGTGAATATAACTCTACGGCTGTGAATTGGAAATGACACAGTGACACCAAATCTAACAAAGCAGGTTCTTTTTCTCAGAGCGCTGCTCATGTTTAAGATGACTGATAATGTCTTACATATCATTAGTGTTAGCTTAGTTAACTCATATATATGTATGTGTGGAATGATATTCCCCACTGTTGCAGTTTGATTAAAAAGCTTAACAATGGCTTTTTCATTAATATTTCTGGTTGAACTTCAATTTGATGTTTCACAGGCACCTTTTCAGCTCGTATTAGTAACTTGGGAATATTGTGCAGCACTCAGAAAACCTCAAACAATTTTCTTTAGTTCTGCGAATTATGTATTCATGGCATGTAGCACCCTGCATGACTTTGAATAGGATTTTCTAGTAGAAAGGTTGGAAGTTTTCTCTTGAAGTCAAGTGAGGCTGACTAGAAATGGTGCACAAGGTATGTATCATTGCATGTACAGTGGTCTGGGTTAACAGGTAAATAAAATTTCCTTTTTATTTAACTTTTGTTTAAATCCAGCGTTCTTTCTGCCCTACGCTTTAAAACCAGCAAGTTTAATTCTGCAGATCATTTTCTGACAAAGGGAGCTCTGTCTTAATACAACCAAAGTACCGGGCAGGTACTTTGTATTCTTTTATTATATATTGTATTCTTACATGACACAGACAATGGGCAAAATGACCATGGATTTGCTCATCCAGTAAAAAGGAGAGTCCACTAGAGGAGCCTGTTAAAAATGGTACATACTATGTGACACCTTGTGGTACGTACACTTGTAAACTATGGGGCAGGCTGTCATTTTATGCTGTCATACTAAAAAGCTGTTGTAAGCTGTCCTGTTTTCACATCAACATATTTTTTCTCTTCTGATACGATTTAATTTCATTGGTTAAACTCCTCAGTTATCCATAGTTAAGCTAATCCAAATGTGCCATTCTTCCCGTTATTAGGGACTGGCTATACTAGTGCGGCACTTTTATCATCATGTAGCCACATCCGCAATGTGAGGAAAGCAGGAGGCAAAGAGTTTTCATTGATTCAAAGATGTCTTTCCAGTGAGAGGAATACCGCTTTATATGCATGGATAAGGCTTTAATAGGATAACCCCTAAGCAGGTTTGATAGCATCTAGTTGATGCAATGAGAACAGGACACACTTACCATTTGCTTTAAAATATGAATAAAATGTCTCTAACTACTCTAAGTCTGATTTTTATAGCAAAGATTATCATTTTATAGTAAAGAATATCTTTAGGAAGGCAATCAGTACAGCAAGTGCGATTTTTTTTTTGAGGTTAATAATTCTGGTTTGCAAAAACGCAAACATATATCTAAGACTATAAAGTCGTCTTATTTTGCTAAACGAAATAAATAAAGCAAAATACTGCATGACAAAGACCTTATTAGCCAAATCCTCAACGAGCTTTGGCTAAGACATCTTAGTCGCCACTAGGTGGCAGGAGTTCATTTAAATTGTCGTCTAAATTGCCAATTTTAAATTAGTGAGTAAAACAGCTTGAAAAATTCTGATCGCGTCTAAAATTATATCCAAATAACCAGTTTGTGAAATTTAAAAAAAAAAAAAACACACCATAATTTTCAGGACTGAACAGACATAACAGCATAAATTTTCTGTTTTACTGTCTGAAAGTTGTTGACATAAGAGAAGTAACTGTAATTAACCAGGTCTAAAGTAAACTCTGCATGTTGGGGTCAATGAATGGTAAATCTTGGAAATGTTCAGAGCAGGACTTTTATTTAGATTCTAAAATTTAGCAGTATGATGAGATTTGTGAGTTTGAGTATTCAGGGTTAACTACACATAAATGGTGATCAAATCAGATTTCTGAAATTCTTTTCTTAAATGATTGGTCTTTCTCAGCCAATATGCTTCAGTCTGTACTCTGTGTATGTTCCGCAGAAGGAAGGAAATAGGTATTTGACTGCAGAAAGCAACCAGAGAGAAGCATGGGTTTTACCAGGTGAACAAGCAGCAGAGTGACCAAAGCCACGTCTAGAGAATTCAGACCCCACTCTCACTTTTCTGAACAAAACGAAAATGCTTCTCATCTAATGTGTGATAGCATGGCAATTTTTTTCAGATGGCTTTAGAACATCTCTTGACACTGTGTATGCAGTTGTACAAGATGACAGCACATTAAGACGTGGGTCCTGTAACTGTATAGAGATGGCAACAGGTATTGGCACTTCAGTATAAAAGTGAACTGAAGTTATAAAAACTGAATAATTGTTATTTACCAGGATTATCAAATACAGTATTTGTCAGACATGTTTTTTCACTCTGAACAGCAGCGTACCTCTAAGGCTTTTTATGCCTGCTCATTTTTGTTGAAATGCAACTAGAAATAAATAAATAAACAAACAAACAAACAAAACAAAAAGAGAGACTCATGGGTGGAACAGGGACACACATGTTATTCTCAGCATGCAAACAAAGCTTATAACTACATGCATCACAACTACACCAATTACTGGACAGCATAATTTTCTGGCCATGCAGCAGCATTTTCATTAGTACAGGGCTGGGTTCTCCTTGACTCCCTGACATCCTATCGCCTTTCCCATTCTGCTTGGTCTTGGGACATCTTACACTTGCCTAAACGTAATTAATGTCACTGCATAACAAGATTTGTGCACACAGGTCCTGTCAGAATATATTTTGTGGTTGTTATTAACAAATTGTTCCCTAAACGTGCTCAGTAATAGCATTGTGTAAGCAAGCTAATTTTCTGATTAGGAATGATAGGTCAGAGTAGAAGTATAATTTTGTTCCACTATAAATGACTGGTTTTTGAAAAACATGTTCTCATTTACATTTTATTTGCACACACGTTGAGATGTGCACTAATACTTTGGGATATAAGAAATCACTTAAAAATAGTCTCTCAATTTAAAAACCTTCTTTAAAACCATTGCTTTAGTTATAAAATCAAGGCCATAATTATGCAGATGATTAGGAAAGAAGCAGAAAGCTTACAAAATCTTCACAATTTGATTGTTAGTAGCCAAGACACACATTTAGTAACAGCAAGCCAAAAGTGGAGGGGCACGGGAAAGAGTGAAATTAGTCAAGTGTAAGTCCTTTTAACTCAGTCAAAAACCTAAAAAGACTATATGAGGCACCTTTTTGCTGCCAGCCTTTGGAAAGGTGTACGATTTGAGTCTTGAGATAATTCCACCTCCTGCCCAACTCTAGAAACCACAATGTCAAAGAGGAACAGTAAATGTGTCAGAAAAATAGCTGAAGGTATTTTACAAAACAAACATAGTATACAAGAACAAAACACTCCCAACCTTTCTCTTGTGCATGCCTGAAATTATACATACGATACATCAAAAAAAGTGGTATAGGAAATTGTAGTACTAAATTTTCTTTCAACTATATTACTCTCAAACCATCTTGAATCTGTAGGTATCCCTTAAGGCAGTTTTTAAATTCAAGCACATTGCCCTTTCCCCAAATCTTTTACAGAGTATGTTTCTCCTGCCTTTGTTATTGAACGTTAGCCACCCCACAACATATTTAGCAATGTAAATCAGTTGATAACTTTAGTGTCTTGAGGTATGACTAATATATCAAGCAAGATTTGAAGAACACTTTGGTCTTACAACAAACCATGGTTATTGAAGCAAAAAGCACACAAACTGATATTAAATCCAAACAAAAATGAACAGGCTTTAGATTTTACATGTGCACTTATGTTCTGTATAAAGATACTTTTAAAAGAAGTGCAAGTATGTTTTACAATAAGATATTAATTTAATTATATGTTACTAATTAGCATTTCTAGGGATCACCGAGAGATCACACCTGCCCAATTAAAACTGCGATGCAGTACTTATTGACCAAGTGTTTAGGCTGATGCTGAGGATGAAATAATAATCTAAGCCACATTCTCAGCAACTTTAAACAGCCTTTGGACTGCCTTACAGTTAGAAGTTCTGAACTTTTAAAAAATAATCCACTTGGACTTGTTTTTTTCTGAAAAGACAGCTTTTCTAATTGACAGGGTTGGTATTTTTCCTAGCTTTCTTTTTTAAAAAAAGTTTGATTTCAAATAAAAAAGGTATCTTTCCTTTTAAAACACCAAGGATAGCCACACAGTCCCTATTCCTGATGGAAGAACAGAAGCTTTTTTGATGTTTGACAGTCTTCATAGCTGTGATACATAAAAATTTTGTTACTGCATGTTGAAAAGGCTTACTCCATCCACTATTCTCTTTTAACCTCACAAAATTCTCTTTCCATATTGGCAACAAATGAAGCCTTAAGCACTTCTTAGCTATAGTCTTGCAACAGATAAATTCTCTAGGAGGTTAAGTGATCTTTTGCACATGGTAAGCATGGTTCATTATCCTTTTCCAACAAGAGTATCCCAGCAGTGGACCAAGCAGCCACCTGTACTTCCTTGATGTTAATACTGCTTAACTCAAATGTTTGTATTAGCCATACAAAAGCATGCTAAGAGGAATACTTAATCAGGGACAGCAACAGTAGTAGTCTAAAGTTAGGCTGTACTCCTAAGGTTTAGTTCTATTATTACTATCTAATAAACTGGGGCTAAACGAATAAAACAATAAAAAAGGTTGAGAATTTGGGAAGTGGCCAGAAGCTAGCAGCTTCACAGTAATGTCAACAACTGATTTTAGGCTCATATCAAAAGGTCCTCTGCAGGTTTTAATACACATTGGGATGATGTGCAGGGAGAAAAAAGTAATTCACAAAGTCAAAGGGGATTAAAATCACCTTAAATCTAGTTATGGAGCCTCTGGTGAAAGGCAAGGAAAGTCCCAGTCCATACACATGCTGAGATAATTAAGAAGGAGTAAACCTCCATATTCTGCATGCAGAAATTATCTCCAATACAGACTTTCAGCAGAAAGTACTTCCTTTTGCAGAGGAAGCATATTAGTATCACTAAAAAGGAGATGTCCAGATTACTGAATCTGAATTCATTGTATTGCAGGCTCTGCATAGAAAAAAAGCTACATGAGCGGTCTTCCGTGAGTTACAGCTTTTGCACAAAGATATTAGTGTATGAGAACCTGGCAATATTAACTGAATTCTTTGAGCTCCATAAATAGTAATATTAATTTAAAATTTTCCACTTTCTATTTTTATGTTTACGCTATAGGAAAGTAACTTAGCTGGCTTGTTTTATAAAACTCCTAAAGAAAACACAAAATTCAGATTTCAGTTTTAAGAAGTTCAGAATGTCAAACATATTGTAGCTTTAAACAATATTTTAGGAGAATATTTGCAAAATATGCATTCAACACATCTCACTCATATCTTTGGTGCTTTTTCTTCTATTCATCATGACAAGTCTTAGTAACTACTACTGATCAATCCTGAAAACATTAATGGTTGTACGTAAAATCTGCAAGTGAAGAAGCGTATTTAAGTCAGCTACTTGCTAGACTAGTAAATGTTCGAGGGTGGAATTAATCTCACCTAACTATGGCTACATAAAAGCAAGGCACATAGTCTTGACTAATCACCTAGGACCCTTCTGAGTGGAAAGACATAGGCACATACTGGTGGAAAGCCATTCCACCATGTTTAGGCTGAAGTGACTTGTAGACGGGTATGTGTCTCTCTTTTGCTTCAAAAGTCCTCAGAAGTGAGCCTTTGTGATTTGCTGAATGACTGGCTCTTCACTTGACTTCATTAATGTCAGGCAAGACTAATCATACCCTGTTAGCACGACCGAGTCTTTCACCTGTAAAGCATCATGAGCAACTAGGGCAGTATTACTGCAATGCACTGATGAAAAGAGAAGAGATTGGCCCATCTACTTGCATTGCACAGTCCTAAACATCAGTCAGCTTAGTCAGATATGCCTTTTTTTTGTTACTACTTCTTTGATAAGTTAAACACCTAAAGTAAGATTTCTTGAATTTACTGTCATCTACACTTAAACTGCAAAATTTTTGATGGATAAAATAAAACCTATATATTATTCCCAGACTGAATGTGCTTGCTCCATCATTGTAACTGCGTGTATACCAGATAATATACATGTGGTCTCATGTGCTTGTACTTCATGGTCTTCCTTGTAAATGGCATAGGTCCAAACTTCAGGACAACATTTAAAAAAAATGGTACCGATTGTAGTTGTGTAATTTCCAATGATTTAAAAGGGCACCTGACTTTCAGGAAGTGGAGATATAAGAATGGTTGTTCACAGACCCGCAGGGACTCAATCGTACTAAAACAGATGTAATTGCCTATTTGAACAAAAATATTTTTTTCTATAATGTGGGACTGCATGAAGATAACGACCTAGATGCTTAGGCTCTCCAGGGAGTAGTGAAACAACTAAATTAACTCCCTATTTCAGATGAGATCAACTACAGCTGAATAAGATGGTGTTATGTATCACACCTCAGGTGGCTCCTCTAATGAATGGACACTAAGAACTCAGGCAAATATAATCACAGATGGGCTTGCTCACTCTTCATGGAGTTAATGCAAGAATTTCCCCTAATTTCACTGCTGAAGGAACCACACCCTTGTGCAAAATCTAGTGTTAACTGCACACACCATATACGAAACTAAATTGAATCTCCATTTCTCCTTCAGTCAGCAGATTCTTAAAATGGACAACAAAAACAAAGAAGATTCTTGTCTCCCAGTGTTGATACAGTCACTATGACTGGCACTGTGACACAGAACATGACCATCAATTAGGCATTTTGCATATGAAAAATACTGATTTTCACATACATTATAGGTATAAAGCAAGTTCAAAAAATTAAATGAGAAATAGCTCATGCAAAACACTGATAAAAGCAGTAACCATGTTAGAATATGTTGTTTATTCTTTTCAACTTACTGCTTGTATCCCTAGAAAAACAAATTCACTGCAAGTTTCAAGCATTAGGATTCCTAGAGCACCATGTGGCTGTAAGCCTTCTCAAATGAATGCTACTGCTATATCTCTACCTACTCTTACCTTAGAAGGTGTTCCAGGAAGAGGACGGGTGTTAAAAACAACATTATCTGTAAAAGAATAAAATGTAGAAGGACCCTGAATAAGGTGAGAAATGTACTGTAAGAACACAAAGTTCGACATAGGGGACCAACTCTCTAGTTTTTAAATCATATTGCAGTGTTTCTCCTGGCCCATCTTCTTCGCTTTTGTCTCTAATGTGCAGCAGACTCCAGTACTTGCTGCCACAGAGACAGAAGTATGTACAGTGCCTAAATGATTCAAAGGAGCAGAAAAAGTACAGGCATATCCTCTCACCATGGCACCAGCATCCCATTAGATTGACAGCAGGCAGCCTTAGAAAGAGCACACCACTTCTGGAATACCACGAGTTAGACAAGGATCAGGCAGAAGCACCTTTTTTCCCTTGGCAGTCAGGGCAAGAGGGAGGACAATGCCTCATTGGTATTTAAAATGACATTAAAGAAGAAACAGACCAAAGAGCACACACCTCAGGACACTCCCACTCCCTACACACCCCTGCCCTGCAGGGTTATCCTCAGGTTATCAAGAAAGCCCCTCTGACCCCCATTTTCAGCATCAGGTGTAGCCAATCTCTTGTTCTGCCCTGCTCTCCCCAACGTAGGAAGTAACTCCTCATCTACCAGCTACTCACCTGTTGGGTGCACCTCTCACTGCACCCAACCTGAATGTCTACAGCAGCGCTGCTCACGTGCTGGCCTCAGCTTAGAGTAACGCCCAACTTGTCAGTGTGTGTGGGCAAAGTAACACACACTGCCACTCTGAGCAGCAAAACATGTTTTTGATCTGACATTAATTTACAGCTAGCAATAACTGGAATTGGTAGCTTCACTAAAGCTGCCTTAAGCCTCCGTCCTATACGGTCTGGCAGATCTTAACTCATCCGAAAAAATGGAAATTTAACATTTAAATTTTTTTTTATACAACCTTAATTTACCATAATCTGCACCCACCTACATAGCAAGTGGAAAAAACACACACATCTTTATCATCATTAGCATAGCTATTTATAGACATCAAAATAATAAGAATAACTCACCATTTTCTGAGCCAAGTTGTGGACAGGGAATGGTAAGAACCCTTAATAATCCATCTGGTTTGTATGAATAATGCTCGACTAGCTACCAGAATGAGAGGGGGGGGAAAAAAAAGAGAGAAGGAGAGAAAAAGATATAAAAAGGTAAGGGAGGCACAATAAAATATACTGTCCTTTAAAATTGTATGCAAATGTACAAAAATTGGTATATATTACAGCAAATGAACTGGGCATACAGCAGATCTTTACTGTGCATGTTTTTACCTCATCTTTACTTCTTTCTAGCAAGGGTGCACGTTTCTGAAGTAACCTTGTGGATGAATCTGGAACCTGATCCAGGAACTGTATTTGTAAGACTCAGTACTCCATGCCTTGTTCTGCTACTAATTGTAACTCTGAACAAATCCCTTCTTTTTATACCTCTGAGTTTCAGCCTGCTTTATTTGGTTGGTTGTTTATTCAAGATGGACATAACAGTGCAGGAATTGTCCTAATACACAATGCTTTCTTTGGACCTCAAAGTCGCAACGGAATGTAAGCAATTAATAAATGTACAGCATCAATATTTGTGGCTATTCATGTTCCTGGATTGTCCTCTCTATGCCATTCCATTTTATTACAGGTTCCTTACTGCTGTTTTGGCTTTGGTGCATTTGGGTAGAAAGGAGGGGCTCTGTGAGTGAAAGGGTTGCAGACACATTAAAAAAACTTGTAAGACAGCATAGCTGTTCTTAAATTTCCAGTGACTGCAAGAAAGAAATATGCAGGATATTTACAGGAAAAGCTAAGAATTAATATATGCAAGTAAAAACTCATATTTTAGATTTGTGACTCATTTTACTTGTTTTAATAGAATTTTAAGCAAGAAGACATAAGAGATTTCTGCAGGATTTTCAATTCCCTTAGCATTTTCAATTTACACAGTCATTTCTCCAGTATTCAGTTTTATTATCAATTATGGAACAGTCAACTATGCATTCCTTAATTGCTTAATCTTTACTAGGGTTCAGACGTATTTTGGTGGTAACCCTCAGCAAACTATGCTTTTTCAGCCTTGAAGGTAGAGAATTTCAAAGCTAAAGAATGCAGTATGTGTACAGCATCCTAAACCAACCCCTTTGTGCTTCCTAGAATTCTGTTTATTGCCATCATAAAGGACATTAGCAAAAGACTATACCTAGCACAGCTGTTACTGAATATGGTGACTTGCAAATGCAGTCTTCCATTCTAGAGAACGTTTAACTAAATAAATAATAATTACAGCAATTTTAAACTCGTCTGAGCTGCAACATCACATGTAAAAATGATTAAACTCTCTACACTTACATAGCTTTCTACATTAACATATTTTCTTGATGTATAGAAACCACATAAAGTTGGAAACATATGACAAATAATCTGCCAAAACATACTGCTGTTCAGCTAAAGACTGTTGTCGCACAGCAAAGTAAACCAAGCTGCCTTAGTCAGTTATATGGAAACATGATGACAGATATCCAAGTGATTCAAATTTAACAGACCTGCCAGAGGGTGTCAAATCTTTTTCCTTCCGGTATGGAGAGCTTTCCTGTCTTATCTCTGTCAATACGGTAATGCAGTACTTTTCCATCATTCAGCAGACACAGGGCATAGGAACCATTGCTGTCCCTTTCTCGGATACTGTAGGAATAAAAGAGATTTTCAGTGTTACACTTTGCTAGGAATGAGCATCTGGGTTGAACTTCGCTTTTAAATCACCCTTTCCTTTAAGCTTTTCAATTAAAAACAAAGTCAAAACAAAAAAACAAATTAAAAGCAAAGTCAGCACTGCGACTTCTGAAGACATTTTGTTAAACCTTTCATTTATTTCTTATTCCTATTATCTTCTCAGGTAGAAGTCCCTAAAGTCCCCCCCTTTTTTTTCCCCCCTCAAAAGGCAACAGATGACAACAGAAAATCCACGATGTGGAGCTCTTTGCTAGGCAGCTGCAGAACACTATGCAGTACACAAAGTGCTCTCTGAGCAAGGAAGTGTTTGAAGGTTTGTGCACTGCAGACCTCCAAAGCCAATGGAAATCTGAGGCCAGCATCTAGCATATAAAAGCAGCTACACTTCAATCTCCTCTACAGCTGACCTAGAATTAAAAACAACAGATAAATGCCTTCATTAAAGCAAGATTTCTCTCTTATATCTTTCATTTTGAAATAAAGAGATGCCAGTAAGGGCAGAAGATAAAACACTAAAAGAATATAATGTGAAATAGAAATAAAGGGAAAATATTTGTGCACTGAAACAGCTTGTTGTTTGGCTGGGAATTTAAGGTAAATCATGCATTTCTGTAAAGACATTAATGCTTTGTTGCAAATTTCACATAAAATTCACATGAAATTTCACATGGTATTGGGTCTAAACTTCACCAGGGAGAGAACGTGGAATGTAATACAAAAACATTATGTAAAATTCACAGGTAGCCAGGATGATCTCCTTTTTCCAGGAGACCTGCAAGCAACATCTGAGATGTCTGTAAAGTGTTGCAGAGTGCTTTTACATGTACTCAAGGCTAGCTCACACTGAGACCAGCATCTTCTGGTGAATGGACCCAAAGTAGACAGGAATTTGCTACTAGCTCCATCATAGTTGGAGTAGCATTCCTGAGCTTAGAAAGTAGGCTTTTTCTTTTAATTTGAGTTGCCTGTGTTCACTTGCTGCTGACAGTGAGACAGCAATAGAACTAGATTAAAATTTTCTGGAATAATGGGTTTTTCCTACCGAAACCCCAGATTCAGCAGCACTGAAACATTTCTTGTTCCAGTCTGCACAGAAATCTACTCACTCTCCCTTGAATTTTCCAAAAGCACTTAAAAGAAATACAGCAGGATATGCTCACTAAGGTGTTGGGAAGCTTCACTGGTGCAACACTAGTGCTTGATATCACATCTCAGAAGACTGCAGAGGCAAGCATTAAATTCTGCTCCTCAGCTGACTCACACTAGGCCTGAACTAAAACTGTGTTTTCTCTGAAAGATTTTTCCAAGCAGAGTGATTCTTGTTGCCTAAGATGTGAACAGGACACTGGCTAAAGGAAAAGGGAAGTAGGGTCAGTTTTTTTCTGAAACCGAGGTAACTTGCCTAGTGTCTCTAAAGCAACTTGAACACATTGTGGTTTTTCATGACATGTAGGTATTTTCTCAGCATGCTGATTTCCTGTGCTGACTGACCAGTAGAAAGCAACAGGCTATGCTAAAATGAAGAATGACTTTTACTTTGTCTTCCTCTGACTCGCTCTTAGCAAACAAGGCTTGGAAAAATATTTTCAGAACAGAGGGCATTGTTTGTAAAACACAAATGAATGGCATTTTATTGCATTCACACTTCTGTTCAGAATACAGCACAAGTAAGATTATAAAAATGCAATGGACTGTTTGCTAGTAACAAATGTCCTTCGTCTTTCACATGAGGAGGTGGTGGCTCCAATACAATTAGCTCTTCTGAAACTGATTCTCATTTGCAAGAGTTGTCACCGTCACAAGAGGCACCGCCAACATTTCTTGAGAGCACACGCACCAATGAGAGAATAGAGTCCTGATTTCTAAGGACCATGGCACAGATCCAAAGAGCCCTATCAGTATCCAGTGCAGGATTTAGGCAGAGTTCAGGTTTATAAGGTTGTAGTTGCATTTCTGAGCTTTTCCTTCCCCCAACCCAACAGCTACGTAACTTTGAAGACATCTGCAGTTCACAGTCATGGCAATTTCTGTCAGACAGCTCTATCACTGCATACATAAAAAATCTCCATTCTAACACTTATGATTGACCAGGGCCCAGAGGGAGACTCATTCTCTTGGGGCTATGGTCCAGGTGTTTTTTGAAACTGTAGCCAGTCAACTCCAGCACAATTTGGATCCCTACAAAACACTGCAACAGGAAGTACTACTATCTTCCAAAACTTCTGAAAAGCAGAAGTATTGTGAGAATTGAAGCAACAGCCAAATGATGGCCTAAGTCTTAGTTTTGGCAACCAGATCCCTTACTGGTCCAAAAAGCGCTCTCACAAAACCTACCATCACAGTCCAAACTAAAAACTTTTACTGCCTCTGGTGAAAAGGATTGTCACAGGTCATGTTTCACAATTTCGTTTTGGTTTTGTAGACACTGATAATGGCTGTCTAGGTTAGGCTACGTCTCCAGAACTCCAGCTAGGTACACAGTATCCAGCACCTTACAGTTACCGTGAAAAATGGAATCAAAGAAAAAGGCTGCTCAAATTGAAAGGGTATAAATTGAAACCTCTTCAAACGCAAACCAAGGTTTTTACATATATTTGGTGATGCTGCCCGTACCACTCAGGGTCATCACATCAGATTTAGGGGCTCTCTTCACCTATGGAACTTTCGTTCTATGAAAAGTAACAATTTTCAGAATGTCGAGACAAAAATCCAAAATTCCAAATGCACTATCTGCTTTAATGTGCTCTGAAATTACACACAATATTTACTGTTCTTCAATAGAAACTGGTAACAAAAAAAATCTTTTTAAAAAACAGGATTTTTTTTAAAAAAGCCTTTTGGCAAAGAAGGAAGCTAGCAGTGAAATATCACCTGGTGTTCCATTTCATACCATTGCAGAGAATTACAGATCTACAGAAGAAAAACATAAAGATAATAAATACCAGTCAATAAAAAATATGGTCCTTTCATCCACTGAGATTAATCAGAAACACGAACAACTTTACTGAGAGCAAATTTGAATTCTTAGATATCTTAGAGAAGCACCAAGGTATCTAGATTTTCTATTACATACATTTTAAAAAAGCAATTTTAGAAGGAACAGAGAAGCTCAAATTGTTACGTGATGCAATGTAAAGAAGGTTTAGTTATTGATTTTAATTTTCCTGCAATCTGTGTTTGAGTATTTTTTATGGTTTTGTGAATGTAACCCAAATAGCAACCAATAACTATTTGGAGTGTCATTACAGACTGTGTAAATAGCTATCCATTCTCTCCTTTGGTAAAGTCTCTATTTTTGCCTGGAAGCAAAAAGAACAGTGTCCCATTTTTTTTCTGCTTCCAAGTGAAAACCCAAATGATCCCTTTCTTTCTAAAGGAAAAAAATCCCCGAGGGTAAAAAAAATAAATTGCTATTACAACATGCCTCATTGACTGTGTAGAAAAAAAGAAGTCACAGCATTCTACAGTGGAGAATAACGAAGGAAATAAACTAGCAAAATGTTAGCTTTAGGAATGGTGTGAAATTATTCTCACTCCTGAATCCAAGGGCATGTTAGAGTTTGTTCTTGGCCTTGCTTTGCCTTCTCAGTGATTACAGCTTCCTTGGTGCCAGAGATACTGACATCATTGCCCACTGCTGATCAAGCTCCAGCCATTCCCTGCTTGTCTGCCTTTATGACCATCTCGTAAAGCTATTAAAACCATGGCTATCCACTATCCCTTCAAATATCTGCAGCACACTACTGCACGTTCCAAATTTGAGGGCAATAAGGAATGAACTTGGTGCCATGTGTAAAAGGATCATACAAAGGAATAACTGCACCTGCAACAGGGGATCTTCTCAGTACAGCTCTCTCAGACAGGGACCGCATCGTTTCCTCACACCTCTGACCCACTCTGCTGCTGAAGCACACACCGCAGAGACAGCCTTGAGAAACCATAGCCCTGCTGCAGCAGTCTGCAAGTGGCACCTAACTATGTACCTAACTGAAGATCAGTAAACAGCTCTCCCAAAAAGCAGTGGGCATCATCCAGGCTGCTGTGCAGGGGAACACAACACCTCCAGAAACAGGGTTCATTGTCTGTATTTTATCATTTATCTCGGAAAATGGTTATGGTCATCTAAGCCTAGCAACTGTTTAGCATTTTAAAGAGGAACTTCATCATTAATTAATATCCCTGAAATAAGGTAATGTTTAGTAGGATTGTTTTCACCTTATCTGATGTCAACAATGACCAGTTCCATTTACGGATACAAACATAATACTGATAGATTTATTTAAAGAATACTCTACCAGGTCAGATAAATCACCTAGCTCAGTATGCACTCCAGTAGGTGTAAATTCCTAAAGGAAGACCATAAGATTAATCTAAATATAGACTGCTACATGTATCAGAAACACAAATTTTTGGTCAGACAAAAGACAAGAAAACTCTTATGGGCAACTGCATTTGAAAATTTTTATTTTGAAATGGTGTTGCTAGTGTTAACTATTGTGACATAGAAGAGACAGTTTAGTCTCTAGATGTCATGAGATGCCATGATGAGTAGTGCTGTGAGTCATTCTGAATCTAAGCTAGTTTTGCCCTCTTTAGTATATCTTGGTGCATATTGAAGACATTTTTATGATACTAAAATTATTTTTTACTTTCCTTTTACACAACGGTTCACATTTTCTGTGAACTACATATGGCTATGAACCCACATAAAAGGTTTATAGAGACTAAACTGCTAATTATGCAATGCCTTCACTCTCAATTTCCTTAATGTTGAATTTTGAAGTATAAGAGTATTTCTGAATATTGTTTATCTCCCTTCAGCTTCTGAATTTCTGGTTCTTAACACATATGCAAGTTCACATGTTTATATAACTGAAGTGGTCAATACTGATGACAAACCAAGATGTGAGAAGAGCTACCACACACTTACCACAGTTGCTTCTTATGTCAAACTGCAAAGAAAACTAATATTACTTATACTGCTGCTCTGTCACTGTTAGCAAATTTTTGATTTATTTTTCAGCTGGTCCACACATGCATGCACTCACATAGATAATATCAGCAATACTATTTTTCTATATTATTAACATGAATATTATTAAAATACTAATAATACTATTAATATTATTAATACTGTTATCTATGACCATCTACACAATATTGGTCATCATATTCTACAATTATGCCCCCTACCAGGCAAAGTCTAATGAAAAACCAGTAGTCTGGTAAGAACTATCATCCTAACACAGCATGTAAAGTAGTGTCAGTGAAGCTAATGGGCTTCAGACTTTATTTGCTTCATTTTCAGTTGCTCTTCAGGTCATTTTAGAGATATTATATTTTCCTTCTCTTCCACTGCTATAGTTTTTTCTCCAAATTTTGTGGCTGGAGTGGCAACGTTTCATGAATGTTCTTCCCTGAAGAGGTGGGCACTGCTTCCTATTTCACGTCATTTCATTACATTGTTTCTACAGTTGGCTTTGAAAACAAACTCTATAGCGCCCATATACATACTTATTTCACTGATGTTTCAGTTATGATAAAAACTTTTAAAAGCCCTTTGAAAATTCCTTAGTAAAACACCCACAGTTAGCTCAGAACTTTTCCAGCAGCTTGGATGAGTTGCAGTGTTAGATTTATGGTGCTATTTGTGACATTTTGAACTGCAATCAGGAAGCTTTTCAACTATTTACATCTTTATTATATTAAAAAAAAAAATCTAGATTTGATAATCTTGTAGTGCTGCTTTGCAGCACTAAAGAATCTAGGCATCAGATGTGTTCTAACAGAGACTGCTGTACTGGATTTTGTTTCAAGGTAGGTAGGCCAGACAGCCGATTTCTGGTGTAATGAAGTTTTAGAGACCCTGGTAAAAGAATATATAAAAATGTTCTAGCCTTCTAAATTTTTTTTTTTTTTTTTTTTTTCATAATAACCAAGATGATTTTTGTCATATACCAGCACCTGCTCGTGGACTTGCTGAATAACCTTGGAGTACCTCATCTCATTGAAGATCTAGCTTCCATCTATGTTCCCAGGCTTTAATTTCTACCTCAACAAGCGAACTTCTCTTAGACATTGAATGTTTCTATGCTTTACCTTTCCGTCAGCTACCAGGCTTAAGTGTCTTGACCGATGTGAGAAAAACAGCCCCCAAGCAGCTACACTCACAAGCAAAAATTCACAGTCCACAGATGTACAGAAGATTCTGATATGCACTGCTGCTGGGTAAGGAAAAAGTCTGTGATGCCTGTGCCTGAAATGTAAAACAATGCACCACTCTAGCACTCAACAATTTTGCTGCTACTGTTTCAGTTAGCTAACAAATATGAGTGGTTTATTTCTCAACACCAGCTGAGCAAGCCCATGTTAGGCAAACCACTGCAGAAAACCTCTCTGAATTAGACAGCTGTTTTGATATTTGCTATGAGCCTCTAGGTCTAACGACCTGAAAGCTACAAGAGCTCAACACATTATTTCTCTTGCTGCTCTGGCTGATGAATTATGAGGCAAATGAAGATCTCACCCTCTTTCTTCCCTGGGAGCATAACAGTAAATGGCAGCTAAGTGGTTACTGAGCTCTAAACCTGCCAGATAGGCAGTCCACACAAGAACAATTAATGCATCGGAAAAAACCCTACAGATGCAGAAGTAAACACTGTTGTCCTTAATAAGAGGGACGCAAGCTCAACATACTATCAGTTATATTTGCATACTATTTAAGCTCCAGTGGCACTTCTCATGATTTAATGAGAGCCTTGAAGTTAGCATTTCCCCCTCTATAGATTTATCTACCTGATGTGAAAGCAGCCACCTGAGTTCCAGCAGAGCTATATAACATAGGCACCACTGACATAACCAGTCCCACATTAGAAGGTCTGACTGCTCCCTCCACAGCTCATCGAGCATGTCACTGCAAACAGCACCAGAAATGCCTCCTAGGCAATCTGTAAAGGAAACAGGAAAATGCTGGGGATGTATTTCTATTTAAAGCTGTAGGAATGCTTACAGAAGATTAAAAAGAGACAAGGGTCTATAATAGAGACTGAAAATGTCAAGTCTGCTAAAAAATTATACTCCCTCACTCCAAAGCCCATCTCTGTTGTTGAGAAAGGTTAGCTAAAAGGGATTCATTTCTCTGAAGAAAAATTAGCTTCCTTTTTTCTTTCCCCAAAGAGAAGCACTTTGACCACACAGAAACCAATGTGTGCAAGAGGTAAACTGGAAAAGCTGCAAGCTTTAAAACACGATCAACACAATGATTCAGCTGATATAACATTGATTTGGTAAGATGTTAATACGGAAAGTAATAATATTTTAGAAAAAAAACAGGTCATTAAAAGAAAGGGTTGCTGCTTTGTTTGAGATTACATATCTACCTGCTCCTATGTCTAAAAAGTGGTAAAAGAAACTAGCAAAATCACAGGGCAATGAAAAGGAGATGTGGTATGGTAACGCTGTGCTTGTAATCTATGACAGTGACTGTGTTCATCAAACTGACGAAACTTTTCCTGTGGTATAGGAAGACGCATTCAGAAAAGATGAGTAAGTGACAAGGAGAATCTTTGGCTCCACAAACTTTTGTAACAAATTTTTGTTACAAATATAACAGCATTTGTGACAAATTTATAGCAATTTTGTATTACAAACAGCAACAAAAGCAACCTGGTAGATGGCCCTCTAGATGTGATCCCAAGACACAGGGAGTATGAGGCTGAAAACGTGAAGACACATGGCGACTTGGGTGAGAATGACTGTGAAACAGAAAAAAAATCAAGGACCGAGGGAAGGAGATTTCAAGAAATGAGATGTCAGTACACGTGAAGTGTTCATAGGTAAGAGCTGACAGGAATTAACTCTACTGAAAATAAAGATTTAGAGTTACTGGTTCCTGACCATGAAGAGTGAAACACGGCAACATATGAAAGCTGTATCTACACTAGCAATTAGTGTGGCACAACTACAGCAAATCAGTAAAATGTAAGAGCTGCTACTGAAGAAGCATATCCATCCTGAACTCACTTCTGAAGTTTTACTTTGGACTAACTTTAAAAAAGTCAAAGATAGTTGAGTGCTGAAGGAGACTACGTAGGTAGGTGATGAAATTTCTCTCAGGAATTACACAGCTCTAAGTGCTCCTTCCTTGGCTATGACCTTTAAGCTTCATTTTCTACCATTATATAAATACTTTCTGTTGGTGGGGGGAGACAACAAAAAATGGCTCAGTGAAAACATTGATTCTTTTTTTCAAATAGAGATTTTCCAAAAGAAAAACTCTTTTGTTAGAAGATTTTGACTGTCTCTAATCCTCAGGAGATGAGGGCTGTTAGTCACTATCCTAAATGACACATTTGCACTCAGAAAACAAAAGATCATGATGTCAAGTAAACACAGCACAACACAAAATGGCCTTACCAAGGTAAAAGCAATACCTTCTGTTTGCAAATCAAAGCTCTGCCACAGCCCCTGGGAAAACGGATAATTACGGATGCCAACAGTTGTTAACATGGGCAGTTCCTGTGCATTTTTCCTACTTTGGTAAGTCAGCTCGTTGGGTGCAGGTGGTCAGGCTTTGCCAGAGGGGCTGCAGGGGCTCTGTGAGGAGGCCAGGGGCTGCCCCAGGCCGGTCATGACTGATCCCAGCTGGCCCTAATGAACAACCCTGCAGAGCACCGCCAAGCCCCCTCCACCTCCGTGAAAGCATCCTTAAGAAAGGGCAGAAAAACACCTGGTAGGTGGCAGCGGAGAGAAAAAAACCCAAACCAAATGCAAACCAGAAACAGCAAACACCAAGGGCAGCAGGGTAGGTGGGCAGGAGGTGCTCCAGGCATTGGAGCAGAGTCCCCTGCAGCCAGCCCATGGGAGAGGCCATGGTGGAGCAGGTGTCCACACTGCAGACCTCCAAGCAGGTGGATAGTTCCTGAATGATATGTTCTGTGGAGAGCCCGTGTTGCAGCAGGGAACAGAGTGAAGAGGAAGAAGCGGCAGAGAGAAGCTGTCACGAGCCGGCTGCAGGCCCCAGCTCCTGTCCATCCTCCCCCGTGCTGCTTGGTGGGGAGAGGAGCTGGGTGTGAAGGAGCGAAGTTGAGCCTGTGAAAACTGTGGGTGTGTGAGGGGAAGGTGGTTTATTATCTTTTTACCTTTGTTTCTTACCACCCAACTCAATTTTAATTGACAATAAATTACTTTTCCCCAAGTGGAGTCTGTTTTGCCCACGAGAGTGGTACATGACCTCCCTGTGTTCATCTTGACCCACAAGCTTTTCCATCCTGTTTTCTCCTGCTGTTCTGTTGAGGACGTGGAGTATGACAGCGGCTTGGTGGGCCAAAGTTAACCTACCACAGTCACTTAGTACTGCTTATCAGTTATAAATCGAAGTTCAATGAATTTTTCTTGGTAGTTAGTTTCTCTGATGCTCCCTTTAGAATTAAAACTAGCACTTGATTAAAATACAATGACCCACGCTTTTGCTGTAGTTTCCCATCTTTAGTTAAGTGGAAACCTAATCTTGGAGACACTTGCTTAGTACAGGAATGATTATGTCATGTATATCATGTTGGATTGGACTCTCTCACAGTGAGTGAGCCACCTTTTAGGGCATATGCTCATTCGAGATTCATTCAAGGGAACTGTGTAGTAACACTGGTGGCAAACAGCAATACCACAGAAAAATCACTCACAGAAATTTTCCATTGTTTCTTGACCCAATGAGGATGCGGTGTTCTGACTCTTCCCGAGAGATCCTCCCGTGGAACCACGGCATCTTCTCGTGGGCTGTAGTGGCAATCAACTTCTCCAGCTGAGGCTTTTGACTAATGATAGCTTGTTCAAGAGCATGCCCCTACAGAGTGGTAAAAACACAGTGGGACAGTCAAACTGTCTTCTGCAATAAAAACATTGCAGGCAGACTCACAGTACTGAATAGCTTTTGGGACATCCAAAATCTGCACATATTTGTTGTATGTGAATAAAAGATCTGGTTGCTATAAAGATATTAAATCAGAAACTAACATACGGTAATCTAAACATCACAAAGCTGGGATTCCTCCTTTACCTCTGAGAAACAGAAAGAAAAATAATCAGCAATTTAAGCCCTTAATATATACCAGTATTTCAACTGAAAATTATGTCATATTTTTACAGTAACAGCTAAATACACTTATTGCCACTCTGAGATGTCATAACATACTTCCATATTACATATCCTATGGTAGTTTACTGAAATAAACTGAACACACTTTGCATTGTTGCAGCATGTCTATGTTGTAGACATCAATGCAAATTTCCCCAAAGCAGACAGGACAGTCCCAATTTTAGACTGAACTATGTTAATATTTTAGGTATAACCTAGACGCTTCTAAACCCATCTACAACCTACCACTTCTAAATCTGGCCCAGAATCTGAAGGCAAAAGCCCCTAGTTTCATCAGTTTTCAACATAGGTTCATCAACTTCCTTTTAGACTGGGCTCAGACTCATCAGAAAAAACTGTAAGCCTCAGCACTTGCAGTTAATATAGTACAAGTCTAAGGCTTTTTCCAGTTTGGGCATTGCTCCACATATTTTACAGAGGAGAACACAGAGGGTTACTTGTCAGTACCAAAAGAGATGAAAAACCTAGTGTAACTCTCTGAGTTGGTAATGGTAACTCATGGCATCCAAAGGTGAAGTAGTATTTCTGTTGCAGCCTCCTACACTAGTGTTTCCATGTTAAGATTGGCTGCTTCACAGTCACTCTAAGGTAAAAATCCAGCCTGTCTTCCTCAGAATGGAACGTTGCTGCCGGACACATGCAGTGTATAGGCAGGGCTCTGCTCTTAAGAAACCACAGAAGGCCAGCTAAGCGGGGAGGATGTAAAACAAGTTATGTAAAACAAGTTGTCATCATGTCACCATGCCTGCCTGCACATCAATCCATAAGAATTCAGAATCAAAAGCAATCAAACAAACCATTTCTGTATCTTGTTCGTTACACCTATTAATTTTTGTTGCATGTGGAAATCTACTGACAGAGGTTACTGCAGTGGTAGATAAGGCTATGCTAGCCCAAGATATCATAAAAGTCTTAAGTTTTGTAAAATTTCAGGAAAACTACGCTTACGGCCAAGTTACCATATGTATTGGGGGAAAGAAAACCCACTGTTCAAAACTTAAACAGTTGATTCCATTATGAAAAAAATACTACATAGCAACAGCAGCAACAGCTGGAAACAAACACTGCAATCTCTTTTTCTCCTAACTCAAAGACCACTTCATGGCAAAATCAGCCTGGATTTACCTGCAAATTCCAAGTTTGTTTGACATACTCTCTGATGAGGTTCTCTTTTAAATCTTCAAAGGGTCCTGTTTTGGGTTCAACACCCGGTGGTCGGTTGAAAGGTTTTCTGAGTAGACAGACAAGGCCATCCGCTTCCTCTGAGTGATAGCTAATGAGTTCAGCAGGACTGGCATGCGACTTGCCTCCTGCGATAGCATATGAGCCACTCAGCTCCCTCTCAATTGTATAATGATGAACCTTCCTTCCATGGGCCAAGGATAAGGCAAAGCCCCCCAGGTAATTCCGGCTTTGGCGAAGCAAGTATAGTCCATCACTCACTCCTCCTTGCATCAGATACTCCTCGGCTTCTTCACGTGTAATATTGCCAAAGAAGTATGGCAAATGGTTAGCAGGGTTCGCTGCAGTGGAAGCCATGTTTTTTTTCTTTTCCAAATAGCAAACTTAGTATTCTGTATCTGAAAAACAAAGACAGAGACATGAGTATCAGTTGAAAAAGAGAGGACAAACCAGTAACATGGCAGTTCACATGGTATGTCAGTAACACACTTTTTAAAAGATTCTGGGGTAAAGACTACATTTTTGTTTTTATCGCGTTAGAAGTTGAAATCGAAATAGAAAGTTTTCCGCTGTTATACACTAATATAAAAGTTTCCCATAACTGCACGTTTCCTTTAACTCTTTCCCTCTCTGCTCCTTTGCCTAGCCATATAGAGGTCCTGACATTTTTACTTGCCTGAATGTCTCTCTCCAGTCTTTTGTACTAGCCTGGAGGTGTTTCCCAATGAAAGGGAATAACTAGGTAAGAAAGATTCAGGGAGAACAGTTTTTCATTACAGTTTTGTGCCATTATAATTTTGCTTATAAAAGTAGCTTATGCCAGTATGTGGGCTGAGTATGGACAAAAGTCCCATATTAAAATAATTAACATTCCTCTCCACAGAGATTTAACAATGTTTCTTTAAAAGAAAAAAAAAGTGATAGTGTCTTTTTGAACAGTTTTAATTTCAAACGTCTTATATTGAAATAATACAAAGGTGTACTACCAACAACACAGAGGAGAATCAAGTTCAGCATCTCTGAAGAATAATAGTGAATATAACATAAATGGCTCCAATTCTTTTATTCTTAATTTAACAATAAAAATAATCTCATATATATTTAATTATTTTTATTGTTAAATTAAGAATAAAAGAATATATAAAAGAATCTCATATATATTTAATATATACCTTATATAGAAAATATTATATTATTGTTATATTATTTGATACATTTTTTTAAAAAATATGCATACGCTAGAGGAATACTGTTTCTTCTTGTGTCCTGTCTTTCCTGAGTTATGCTGGCCTCTAACCTACATTTTCAGCACAGAAATTTACTTTCATTAAACCCCATGGCAGATTTACACTGCCTGGACAGTTAAGTATTGTGCTGGAATTACTTTTGTCTCTTTCAAGTTACTGAAGAGGAGACGTCAAAACACAAAGGCTGAATTTGGTTTATTATCCATATTAGTAACAATTAAATGACTGTCTAATGGATACTGGGAAGAATACCCCAGCTACCTGCTGATAACATTTAAGTGGATACGAAGTGAGTATATTGACACCAACGAGACCTGTATTCCTGCAAAGGTATTTGCAAGCTCTTTTTTTGTCAGGTGCAGTCGTCCTTTACTTATGTAAAGGCAAGTTCACCAGTCGAGATATTAATTGTTTCCTGCAACATTATGGGATTTTCATATACTTTGTCCTCCAAATGCTTCCCCAATCCAATCACTGTTTAATCAGGACTGGCCATAGACTGTGACATCTACAGTTTATGGGGCAGAAGAAGGAAGGAACTCATTTAGGAACAGTTCAACATCTTCTTTCAGTCAAGAAAGAAAAGCAAAATCCAAACAAGTATTCTTGCTTGTGCATCTGTAGTATGACTTTATAATTTGAAAAATTACTTTCAGAGAACACACAAAATG
Organism: Pluvialis apricaria; assembly: GCA_017639485.1. Lineage (NCBI taxonomy): Eukaryota > Metazoa > Chordata > Aves > Charadriiformes > Charadriidae > Pluvialis > Pluvialis apricaria. The sequence continues at coordinate 50,050,570 of CM030044.1, read as the reverse complement.
CTGAATAAAGCTAGCAGTACATGCTTATGTTTGCATTATTTGCATGTGTTAGATTAAACTTTTCCTTAGGAAATACGTCACAACTTCATTGTCAAAATTTTTATTCCCTTGTCTTTTAAGTTCAGTTGTGACAACATGAAATATTCTCAAGCCTACAAAATCGGTGACAGTCTCTGTGATCTGTAGTCTATTATGCAGATTTTAGGCTAACTAGACCTAACTACAAGTATATCAAAGGAAAAACACTGTTGTTTCTTTGGATTTACAAGATTCCTACACATCCTGTATTCTTTTTTTCCAATGCATATATTCTCAGTAAAATGTAGATATACTGAATATGAAACCCAGGAACATTAACCTACAAAATACTGTTATTTGTATTTTATTCAGGTTACTGCAGCTCTCTTTTCCCACCTTCCACTACCTTGCTTAGAAGAGGAGAACAGGATCAGAAGTTCAGTTCCTGTTTCTATTGCTGTGCAGGATATAGCAGTAAAAATAATGTGCCCTTCACAGTTACCTGAAGGGCATGAGTTTAGGGAAGCCATGCAGTAGTCTGTGGAATCAGCATTAAATAATTCAGGATGTATGTGAATGGGGGTTAATAGACCTCTCAGCCTGCAGCTGGCCAAAGTGTGCAACTGAGTTACGTGAACATAGGTGGAGAGGACTTTATGGAAGACAGTGTAAGGAGGGAAAGTCCATAGTGCAAAGCGGTAACTGAGGAATGGGGGTCTTAACTTAGGGCCTTTTCGCACACGGTGCTTCAGCCTGACACCTTCTCTGGCAGCTCTGCAGCAGGCAGAGCTGTGGCGTGCCTACTGCTTAGTTCAGATATGGCCCATCAGCTTTCTCTTGTGGTTGGGTCAAGAAATGGTAGAGAAACGCCTGTGTTGCTCTGTGAATATGTGAAAAAGAGGGAGGGGAGGGGGGAGGAACACACAAGTCAAATGTTTCACACTAGAAATGTTCGCAAATAGAAAACTAGACAGGACACGGTCAGGACAAACCACATGTGCAGATCTTCTGGTCTCCTCCCACCTTCCCAAAGAAGGGAGACATCAAAGCTGCAGAGCTACTGCAGCCCTACAAAATAGAGCTGTGTGCAACATGTTATTTATTACTCTTGTGGTTTGCAACCAAAAGTTACTGGTTTAAGATCACATACTGTGTTCAATCTTTCTGGCATTTTTGTTGACAAAATTTCCCTTTACTTTCCCATTTAAATATCCCAGTTCTGAGAATTCATGTTCTTCACCCAAATGATCTACTAATATAGCTTTTGGTTATTAATTGCAAAAGAAAGCTGTAACTGAAGAGACAGAAGGTGGCAGTTCTCAGTATGTCACCACCAAACATTGATTCTGCATAAAATACTATGCAAAATGACAATTTCAACTGTACCAGATGAAGACAAAGCCAGCTTTCCTTAAACAGAATGCATTATTTCAAGTAACACAGTGCAGGGCCATGGGATTGTAATCAATAGTACAAGGTCCAGTCGGAGGACAGTTAATAGTGTTGTAACCCAGGGTCAGCACTGGGGCCAATACTGTTTAAGATATTCATTAAGGAGGTGGACAACGGGGAGAGTGCACACTTAGCAAATTCATAGATAATACAAAATAGGGAGCAGTGGCTGAAACACCATAGGGTTGTGATGCCATTGAAAGGCACCTGGAAAGGCTGAAGAATTGGGCTGAGAGGAATTTAATGAAGTTCAACAAAGGGAAGCATCCTGTCAAGTAGGCTTTCACTTTTGGGCTGTCTGCCTTTCTGGCTGGGTGGCCGCTGAGGGCAGACCCTGACATCCCTGTAATGTCGCTGTGAAATGGCTGCCACTGCCCCTGACCTCACTTCTTTTCAGCAGCCACAGCCTTTGAGTCCACACGTTTTGTCCAGAGCTCCTGTGGGCACACACACAAGGCGTGCAGGCTCCATCAGGACCTTTGGCTTGCTCTGCCAGCTTTGGCATGGGGGAGAGCAGCAGCTACGGGCACGGAGCAAAGGCAGCCCCTTCCAGCGCTCCTCTCTCCTCTGCCCAGCTGTGTGGTGCTGAGGGGCCTGTCCGTGCCTGTCCTGGGACAGCGGGCATGACGAGAGTGCCAGGGACATCAAGTCGGCAGCAGTGGAGACTTCCAGCAAGCTCCTCCATCTTTCCTTACTGCATTCTGCAGATACCTCGTGATAACCTGGTGGTGTCTGGGGTAGAGCGCAGGGAATTGGGGATCTTCGGTGTTAAAGGGCCCCCTGACAGCTCTCCCAAGCTCGCCCCAGACATCTCATGCATCCCAGCTTGAGCAGTGGCGAGGTATGGAGGAGATCGGGGTTTCCCCTCCTGCTCTCCACCCCTCCCTCCGTCCCTGCAGCCCACCTCCAAGAGGGCACAGACTCAGGGGCACAGCCCAGCCCAGCCCCACATCTCTCTGCCCGGCCCCAGGGCCGCAGCCGTTGCTTTCCAGCCTACAATGACAGCCCTCGGGAGTCCCTGGCCTCCCCTCTCCCACAGCCTTCCAGCTTCCTTGGCTTTTCCACTCCTAGCACCAGATAAGCTCCAGCACTTTGCATGTCTCTCTTGGCAGGACATGGTGTTGGGCACTGTGGAAGCCACTGGGGACAGCAGTTCTGCTGCGAGGGATGGCAGCACGAGCCAGCTGCCCCAGGCAGGGCTGGTGTCAGTCTCTTCCTAAGTGTGATAGGATGTGAAGAAATAGCCTCAAGTTGTGCCAGGGGAGGTTTAGACTGGATATCAGGATAAATTTCTTCACCAAAAGCACTGGAAGAGGCTGCCTAAGGAAATGGTTGAGTCATCATCCCTGGAGGTATTTAAAAGACACGTAGATGTGGCGTTTAGGGACACAGTTTCATGGTGGACTTGGTAGTGTTAGGTTTACAGTTGGACTCGATGATCTTAAGGGTCTTTTTCAATCTAAATGTTTCTATGATTCTATTAAGCTGGAAGTCATTAAAATATGGAGGCTCCAAATGCTCTAGTTCATGTTTTCTTCATTCTTGCTTACTTGTTTCTCTCAGACAGCCCCATATCATCATATCATTCTTTTTTACTCCGCTCTGCACCACAGATACTGCTGGTTAGGAGATGAATGTACATCATCCTACCTCTGGGAAAGTTGTCCTTGAAGGCAGGCTCCAAGTCTTCAGTCTCAGTTTCGGGAAAAGCAGAAGAAAACAGATTGGCTGCTAGGTTTTCAGCAAAAGCTTAAATCATGTTCCACCACAATTAATATGAAAGAACAATTGCTATTTCTATTCTATGTAAATCTTTGTGGTCCTCAATAGCAGGGGGAGCTGGGACACTCTTGCCAAATGTTAACCCTGAGGCTGCAGGAGGTTTCCATTGGCATATTGTTAGGGAGGTTAGCCTGGACACAGACACATTATGGATGCATGTATGGATTAACGATCTATGCTGGCTCTTCACCAGCACTGTACAGCTAGTTTGGAGAAAAGGCCAAAATAATCCCATACAATTCTCATGCCAAGAATGGACTGCAGTACCTGTTCAAAACACCTCAGTAATATTGTAGTGAGCAAAATTCAAACAGAAAAATGCCACCACGCTCTTTATCAGTGGGAATTTATTTTTATGGAACTATTTCATGGAAGTTCCTTTTCTCCACAACCTCAGTTTCAAACTTAAAAAAAAATGTTAGGACCTTCATGTCTAAAAAGGATAAAGAATTTTAGAATTAAATTAAGAGCTAATAAAAGTGGGGTTGGGGGTGGGGTGGGAGGGGAAACTCATATTCCTTGGCTACAAAAGATCCTGTCCCAATGGCTACTGAAATTAAAATTCACTTCGATGTGTTTCAGATCAGGCTACTCCTCAGTCTCAGATGAGTCTCAGTATTTACTGTACACTCTTCCGGATGAGTTGCCCAGACACAAGATCTCTTTGGTGGTCTTCTTTTCATGTAATCTGTAATGCCAAGTTTTTCCACTGCTGACAATTCAGCATGTTTACGAGTATTAAAATAAATGTTGAAAAACTCGTATATATTCATTAAGAAGTCACAGCACACACACAAACCAGAATTGATAGGTATGCACAGCAATAGGACAAACAGCCGCTGAGTAAAATCTCTACTCTTTCTAAAAGATGTTCCAAACCACTCTCCAAAGGGGGAGCATGTATAGGCATACCAAGTTAAATTGAACTACTCCTCTCACATACAGAAAGCAAGAGAAGGTGGTACATCAGGACATTCATTGACATTTAAATGTTGACCTGAAAATCTGACTAAATGCTCAAAAAACTAGACAGTGCTGAGCTTTGCGCTGCTGTTCTAGCAGTACTGTTGTTACCAAACGATTAGATTGGAAAATCGTTCAAGTATAACTACAAAAGGTGTCGCCACACCTTTGCAGTCACCTGTGCATAGATGGCAGTAAGGATGAAGCTGGAATCTGCCCAGTCAGAACTGAGATACAGTGCGTTCTCAGAGGCTCCTCACCTGCATGCTCATCATTCAGAATGTAAGAATGGAACTGGTCCTTGTTACCTCTTGCCAGAGCTTGAATTTTAGTGACCCTCACCTGTCTGGCCTGCTAACACATCATGGTGTTGGTCTGGACTCTCTTATGCACTGGCTGCAGTTCTACACAGAGTTCTTCAATTTCGCTTAAAGCCCATTATGATACATTTTATGCTAGAAGGAAGTAATCTGTTATCCTGAACAGTCAGGTTCAACTCTGCAAGTGAAAGGGTATTGGGTTTTGACAAATTCAGTCTTTATATGTTCCTTTCTAGCAGATGAGTTAGGGAAATTATATCTAGATTCAACAGTTAGCTTTGTTAATACAATTACATTTTGTGGATTTGAGTCAGAACTTCACGCTTAACTAAAACGGGGCACTCAGAAATGCCACCATTGTACACAGGTATAGCACTGCTGAAATAAAATACACAAATTTAACTGCTGCTAAAGATCTTTCTTTTAAGGGCTGTTTGCTTCTGTTTGAGCAGCCGAGTTTTATTTTATTGTTTTAAAGTTCTACTTAAACATGGCAAAGGAATAGAAATAATTTTTTTTTAAAAAAGAGTTAATTAAAATTCCCCAAAGATACTGTCTCTGTAGAAGGCATGGAGAAGAATTCTGTATAATTCTAAAGACACAGGTTGGGTTCTGTCCTCCTCTTCATACTCTTTGACATAAAAACAAACTCCTTCATCCTGAAAAAGTATCAGCCCTGTCGGCAAATACGCAAAGCACAGTGAGTGACTCAGCACCATGTCAACATAGGGGTAGAGACATTGGGCAAGTGGTTCAACCATTTTGCTGACCAGTTACACAGCTCCATTGGACCAATGTTTTGGAAGCAGACACTGTCTAGAAGCTTGCAAAAAAGCAAAAACTATTTTTTCTTTCAATCCTCTTTTCATCTCTAACTCCTACTAATGAACAGCAGGCAATGCTCTCCACGAAACAAGCAAACTGCTCCGTGAACAAGGCCTAGTTTCCTATGAATTCATACGCTGCAGCCTTCAAGCAATAAGCCAGGCTCCTCCTATTAGACTCTCACTTGCTCCATCTTCCAAAATTCTCACAAGCCCCAACTCAAGTACCTTCAGCTTCCTCCTCATCCATTAACTACGGGATAGCAGGGAAACACATGCTGCAGCTATGCATTTACTGTTTGCAGGCTTAGAAAAATGAGCCCATGTTGAGCTCATGTTTTCATGCAATGGAGGTACTGTGTTGGCTTGTTCTCCTCTGGGCACATTTATTTATGTCCATAAATGATTGATCAGACTATCCATGAGACCCTGTCCTCAGAGAAATTAGGCCAAAAGTAAAGCGCTATCAGGAAGAGCCTGACAGGATGGTGACTGCATGAGCCAGTTTCTTTAGAAAAACAGACAAAAATAGTTGAAACGTCATCTAGCAGTTCACAGCAAATTCAGAATTCTCTCAAGCACAAGAAATACCACAAAAGCCAAAGTAGACTCTGGCGCCCAGCAGGACAATGGCACAGATCAGCAGACAAAAACATTTTGAAGAGACGGTAGATATGGTGATGTCTTGAGTGGTACAAAGAAGGTGCCTGTGATAGGTCTGTATTTAGACATCTTAGATTCCTTATTGACACTATGGCCTCTCTTAGCAGCACTCACAGGCAATATACTCCACAAACTCCAGTTTGTCAACTGACTTCATTCCAGCATGGGTAACAACTTGGCTGCAGCAACCTGCACACCTGCAGGACCAAATTGCTTATGATATACCAGAATTGCCCAGAATATTTGTTCAAAAAGTCATCATTTTTTGGTAAATTTCAGTTACCACAAAACATTGAAATACATGTCCTCTTTAAGGTACTGGATGCTCTGAGCTAAGGGCATCATAAAGACTTCTTATAATTCAGAGATTAAGACTGTGGGCAATAATGCACTGTTGGCAATACAGACCCTTCTATAAGGAGATTAAAGTTTCCCTGACAGAAGCTTTGACCAACGCATTGAATAAAAGAGTAATAAAAAGGGATGTTCCAAGTGCCAGATTGGTTTCTTTGACTTTCCTTATCATAACTACAAAATGACCTCCCAAAAGACAGCAACAAACAAATATAAGTACAGTCACCCCTGCTCCTAGAAGCCCATCAAGGTGTTCTATGTGCTTCTCACCTGCGCCAAAATGTGAGAGAAAAAGTAACACTTTGTATGTGTAGTCATGCTACCTATGCCCCAACCTAGTTATTCACATCTCATCGTAATGAGAACAGTCTAAGTTCCATCTCTGGATTCCTCCCTTCACCTGGCTGCTTTAGGCATCTATCTGATGGTACATAAGAGGACAGAAACTCTCTCTTAGGCATGCTGCATGCCTATTTCCAAGACCTAGAGTACAGGCAAATGTTCTATTGTCTTAAAAATAACCAGTAAAAGGATTTTGGTTTATGATGATCTTGAGATACAGCCTTCACAACAAAAGTGCTCCGTTTCACTGGCATTTGTTGAAAACTCAATTGGAGTTTGAGTTCATACAGATCAGAAACACCATGAACATGAGCCGTCTCATACAGAGATGACTTAATCCTTCCACTACCTACAAAAATTAAACCAAAACCATACAGCCCCCCACAGTGTGCAAATATTTATGTATAAAACTAAACAGACACCAAATATAGATAAAATTTCAAGTTCTTTCCTATTACCACTTCTTATACAAAGGCAAGGCTACAGCCCATAAATGACCTCCTCAATGAAAACACATGTCAATATATGTCATATAAAAAATTACCATATGATACTCCTGTAAAATATCAATTAAAAGTTTGTAATTAAATTATGAAATATATCAAGGCAATATTTTGGGAGGAATAATAGAAAATTCCACTGCCAATGCTCAATATTGATCTATTCTAGCTGGGTAAGCACTGCATGGTTTCAGCTGCTGATCGTTCTCATTCTGATACTTCAACTCGAAGTTTTATCTGGAATGGGAAAAATTCAATAGTCTGAATTGGTGAAAATTTGCTTCTACAGAAATTTGCATTTCACAGATCAGTCAGAACAATTCTCACATATGATTTTATTTTCTCATAATCCTATGAGTTTTTAGTCAACATGTTGGCTAAAGATCAAGGAAAAAAATGTATTTGCTTCACTTTTTTTAAAGGATGTTACTACACTATCCCTAATGCCTTCCTGTGATGTGTACGTTTAAAAATGTTGTTCCTTTTCACAAGTTATAGTTCCTAAAACAGGCAGGAAAAAAAATCCACTGGTTGCAATTTAGATGAAACGGCACTGGCAGTGATGAGGGACTATCTCGTAATTCTTCAGAATGTAAAATGGAGAAGTTCAACACTTAAATAAATAAGAAGTCCTGCTACAAAAAGTTTATAAAATATTTAGTTGTTTTCTCAATTATCACTCAAAGCACAGCAGCAGGATCCTTATGATCTCTTAGATTTCACAAGTGATATATTTATAACTGTTTCAGACAACAAAGGCCTGATTTACTTTCGCAAAACAGGTTAATGTTGATGGATTTCAGGCAAGGTTTCTCCACTACGTCTAATATATGAAGAATATTCAGTGTGTAGCAATGTTAGGAAATGTTTGGACTGATGGACATGTCCCATGGACAAGCAAGGAGCCAAATACACACACAAAACATTAGATCATGGTTAAAAACTTCTTATTTATTTTGGAAGAATTTCTGAGTTTGAGATGGCTGTTCTTTTTGGTTGGACTGTCAAAATCTTGCCTTCCTTTTGGGAGTTTAACGCCGTTCTAGGATCAGTAGCAGAACAGAAGAAAATGTATTTGAACTCATACTTCTCTCCTCCTCTAAATTCCTCCAGAGGACAAACACTGCTAAGCTTGTGAAGTCAGCACAGTTACAAACGTGAGGCTGTAAGATGGAGATTAAGTCCCCAACGGGCTGCATGTAAGGCTTTACCCTTGACAGCGCTGAAGGAAGTGCAGCTGGTTACCTGAGATGCGCGTTTGAGCGTAACAGTAAAAGAGGGTCTAAAGTGCAATTATCCCCATAGCCATTAAATTTAACTTTTAAGGAAGCTACAAATGCAAGCAAATATCATGGTTATCTTACATGAAAAAAATATTATGCAAATACATAGGAAAATTAGGTGCTCACTTCCCCTCAGGTAGCTTCCTCATCAATGTTGCAGACAGTGTGTACTCCAGACAGTGCAAGAGTTTAGTAGCTCACACATTTCATGCATGCAGGGAAGTGGAACATTCTTACAAAACAGAGGAGCAAAACTCAGCAAAACTCTCCTGGAAAGCATTAGAAAGAATCTGTGCCGACCATACTGCTACCCTTAGCTTGCTTCTCCTTCACCTCTTATATTTAGACAACGATAAAGGTAGAATAATTGTTTCATTGAAAGGTTTGCATAGCAGTAAACATAGTGTTACTGACGTACTGATTTCCAGTCAAACTCAAAATCATAAATAGGAGTATGAATCTTTCTACAAAGACCAAGCAGAAATGTGTAAGGAGACTTAGGGACAACTGATTGGTTAGTTTACTTGCCAACCACTTAATGAGTAAAAATACTGAAGTGCGACAAAAGATCAAAAACCATGTCGTGGTGAAACACTGTTCCGAATAAGCTCTTTATTTGAGCAGTTATTTTCTCCCTTCCCGTGTTTTTCAAAGTTGTATTCTGTGAGCAATGCATGAAAGTAAAGAAGTAAAGTTTAGAGCAAGTATCTTTTGCACGCAAAAGACATAATAAAGGCTCGCTAGACAGTGCAGAATCATGAAAATATGCTGACTGTGTCAATTTGTTCTAGCACAGGCTGATATTTTAAGAACCCAACTTGTAACTTCAACAGTTCTCTGCTCATACACAGAAAAAAAAAAGAGAAAAACATGAATATGCATTTTTTTCTAAAATTCTTGTTTAAATAAGATTCTCAGAATCAAGACGTGTGCCTCTGTTAACAGTACTACAATTTTTCCTTCTAAGATTCTTTTCTACATTTCCACCTTATGGACCACACCCAAAAGCTGAAAGGAATTAAGCATGCATAGAATTAGAAATATACATTTGATGTATATTTCACGTAGTGTATTGAATATTTTGGTACTTTCAGGGTCTAGTATAATCTTAAGGTATACTCCAAACTGATGTAAATTCTGACATAATTACCATCAAGGTATTACAAATCCATCGTTATTGTCTCACATTTAAAGCAGATATTTACATTTTTATAGTATTTTAACAAATAAAATGGATTTAAACAATTGTTCTATTCTCATTTCTTCACCTTCAAAATCACTTTCCAGTCTGTCTCAGCAGCTGAATGGTGGTCTTAATTTGACTCATCAGATTACCTTTAAATGTCTTCTTTAGCTTCCTGCATAAACATGAACATTTAATTTCTATCCAGACCTTAGGAGTGGAATTTTTATGAGAAAATTATGCAGAAATAAAGGAAGAACACAATAAATGTTTAAAAGTAAGTCATTAGGGAAGGAAATGAAGCAGAATACCATTTTCTCAAGTCAAACTAGAGTTTGACTGGGACACTCGGGTGAACTTTCTGACCTACCGAAAAAAATCTGAAATCTTACATAATTCAGCTGCTAACACTGATAATTTTTACAACTTTTGTAGACAGCAACATCTCCAAACAATGTCCCATTCATCATACCAAAAGTGATGTGTGCAGTACTGTCTCAAAGGGAAAAATGACATAGATAGGATCACAAGACGTTTCTTCCAGTATCCTGATCTTCCTCAGGGAAGTGCCCTGGCTGTGTACTGATACAGTATCACAGTATCACAGTATCGTCAGGGTTGGAAGGGACCTCTGGACATCATCTAAGTCCAACCCCCCTGCCACAGCAGGGACACCTACAGCACATTGCACAGGACGGCATCCAGGCGGGTTTTGACCGTCTCCAGTGTGGGAGACTCCACAACCTCCTTGGGCAGCCTGTTCCAGTGCTCCACCACCCTCAGAGTAAAGAAGTTCCTCCTCATGTTAAGATGGAACTTCCTGTGCTCCAGTTTGTGCCCGTTACCTCTTGTCCTATCACTGGGCACAACTGAAAAAAGACTATTCTTATCTACCTGGCACCCTCCCCTTAAGTACTTATAAGTATTGATAAGATCCCCCCTCAGTCTTCTTATTTCTAGACTAAAAAGCCCCAAGTCCCTGAGCCTTTCTTCATAAGAAAGATGCTCCAGTCCCCTAATCATCTTTGTAGCTCTTTGCTGGACCCTCTCCAGCAGTTCCCTGTCCTTCTTGAACCGGGGAGCCCAGAACTGGACACAGTACTCCAGATGCGGCCTCACCAGGGCAGAGTAGAAGGGGAGGATGACCTCCCTTGACCTGCTGGCCACACTCTTCTTGATACACCCCAGAATGCCATTGGCCTTCTTGGCCACCAGGGCACATTGCTGGCTCATGGTCATCCTGTTGTCCACCAGGACTCCCAGGTCCCTTTCCACACAGCTGCTCTCCAGGAGGTCAGCCCCCAACCTGTACTGATGCACGGGGTTATTCCTCCCCAGATGCAGTACCCTACACTTGCCTTTATTGAACCTCATCAGGTTTTTCTCTGCCCAACTCTCCAGCCTGTCCAGGTCACGCTGTATGGCGGCACAGCCTTCCGACGTGTCAGCCACCCCTCCCAGTTTTGTGTCATCAGCAAACTTGCTGATGATACACCCTATCCCTTCATCCAGGTCATTGATGAATATATTGAACAGGACTGGACCCAGTACTGACCCCTGGGGAACACCACTTGTTACTGGCCTCCAACTGGACTCTGCACCACTAACCACAACCCTCTGAGCTCTATCTGTCAACCACTGTTCAATCCACCCCGTCCATTCATCTAACCCACACTTCCTAAGCTTGTCTGTGAGGATACCTAAGGCAGTATGTCTCAGCCTCCACCTACTGTGTCTCTAAGCAGCTTACAGCCTACAGCAACCTTTCCATCACCCATGCTTGGGCCTCCTTCTCCATGTGTTTTCTCCAACTTCTCCATGAGAAGTTTTTCTCATGCAATCAAATGCCCGTCTCTGATCTCTGCATCCTTTTACTAACGATCTAAGCATTATGCTGCACTGGTTTTTCCCCTGCACTTCAGACTCTAAAACATGCCTTCTTTCATCTCTAAAGGCTTTCCTGTTGTTCCACAAACACTCCTGGACCATGCTGACGGATACACAAAGTGTATCTGTTAGTTTTTAAGCAAATTTCACTTTTGCTATTTCTTCAACATTGGTCTCCCTCCTTAGCACTTTTATCAGACATACCTGTCTTGGGTGCCAGGTTCCATATTTTACTCTGTAACAGCTGAGTTTCAGAAGCATTTTCTTTCTTTCAGATATTTCTAATTTCTTACAATGCTTTTAGGATAACTACAGTGTTCCTGCTAGGATTTTTAAACACAGATACATTCCTTAACAGAACTGCAGCTTAATTAAAGTCTGCCTGGGAACAAGTAGGGATGTGGTAGCTTTGGGCCTAAAAGAGTTTTCTGCTGGGGAGTTCACAGCCTGGATCTAACAACACCATCAGTGACCTGTGGGATTGTCCAATTTGTGGCAGGTTTTGTGTGTTCTCCTGATTCTGAAAGTTAGTGGCTTTGCTAGCACCTTTCTCAGCTTAAAATAAAACAATGTTTGCCCTTGTTCCTGTAAATTCTCAGCATCTGGCCACATTAGAACATAACCTGCCTGCTGAACAAGTGGTATTGGTGTTTCACCTACTAGGTTGAGGGAAAACACCATTTATCTCCCCTCTTGTATCAAAGAGTTACTCATCCAAAGAACTGAAAAAAAATCACAAACACACCTAAAATTATTATTAGCTTCAAAAAATTGTGATTTTAGAAATATTTTTCTTTGCATTTGCTTTCCAGAGTCATTTTTATCTATACTGAAGATAGATGTTTTTATCTCCACTGAAACATGGCAGAAATGCCCTCATTTATTCAAAATTGCATCTGACATTCTGATATCATCAGACAACTCCAGGCACTCTAGCTATTGAAATATTTCCTGAGGAAATACTACTTGACTTGGCATCACTATTACTGACCTATTATAAAGCAAACAGATGCTTAGTAAAAGCACCACAGCGTTCATATGTTATTCAGGGGTTTCCTATATAGGCTTCTGTAATGAGGTCATGGAAGGTCATTGATCACTAAAAAAACATTCTTCACTGATACTAGGAATCTATTGTCTCTCTTCCACAACACCTTCCTTTTGGGACTCTCCTGTCTTTGGTAACCTTTTCACATGTTACAGTTTTCTTCTAAAAAGGTTTTTCTGCTTTGATCTTTTAAAAAGCTCAGAATACTAAAAAAAAAAAAAAAAGGCCAGGCATTTGTGGATTAAAATTATTCTTTCACTGGCAGTAGAAACCCTATGATTTTCACACAGATTTAAGAAAAACAGAAAAAAAACAACCCACAAGAAAAAAAAAAAAGCTTTTTCTCCCACCTCTTTAGAGAAAGAAAAAAAGACCCATCAACACAAAAAAATCAACACTTCCTTCCACATTCTCGCCATGCTCTACTAGTCATTCCCTTACCTCCTTTTCCAGGGAACTCTTGCACTGTCACAAATGCAACCATTGCCTCTGGCTAAAGATGTCTCTTGCCAAAGCAAGCATGTCTGCCTTAAAACAGATGGCATCGTTTGTACGGAAGCCTGCTCCCTTTTGGGCAAAGTACTTTACGGTGATCGGTACCTATTAAACCACCATACAAAAAGTGAAACCATTGGGGATGAGCTAACATCTGAAGGAAAGCATTCAAGACACTCCAGGCAGACCCTTCTCTAACCTCCCATTTTCGCGCTGTGACAAGGTGTGAAGAGACTTCTTTGGGCACAGATCTTCACCAACACCACCTGCGGGCTCTGTAGTGACTACAGAAGAGTACAGGGATAACTGTTTCTTCCCAATACTGACAAAAACAAGCCTGGTGCAGTTACAAAAGCACTTCTCAGGGAGCCCAACACTACATCTGAATACTTCGGGATCTACTGAGCTCAGTTACATAACATACAAAGTTCCTCTCTGTTTTTATTTCAAGTTTAGTGCCTTTCCAGAAGTACAGTAAAAAGCAAAACTCCTCTATGTACCACAGAGGCTACTATGGCTGCACAAAGCGAGCTGTGAAATGAACTTACAAAGTCACAGAAAACATGTGAAGAGCAAACCAAAAATATAATCAGCCTACTTGCAAGGAGAATCACTGTAAATAGATGGAACTGCCTACCCAATGGCCTGGATATTTTCAGGTTCAAAGATACAGTGACATTAAGTATCAGGTTCAAAGATACAGTGGCATTAAGTGTATCTGCATAGTCCGTTTCCAGGCGGAATATATTCTTATTTTTACAGAAGACTTTTTACAGAGATGGTTATAACAAAACTGTTATGGGCAAGATAGCACAGTAAAATCAAGATATATCAAACTATCACTAAACTTTCACAAAAAAATTACTCCAAAATCTATTTGTCAAGGTTCACCACTGTCAATTGTTTTTCACAACTCAGAAGTTGCCAGAAGAAGCAGATTGATCAGAATGCTGTACCAACAAAAATGCTGAACCAAAATGTTCCTCGTTTTCCAGGACGGCAAAACCTAGAATTTCCAAGGATGCACAAAAAGAAAGAACTGCAGCCCTGAGCACAGAGCTGGTGATGCTGTGGGTTTTTATTACCATGAGAACTGAGAAAGACTGGCTTCATTCAGAAGGATCAGGCCTTATGTGTGGATAGATGCACAATCCATAACTATGTTTTTCATTCCTTGTGTATTTTTAGCAAAATCTCTGGTAAACAAGACATCTTTCAGAACTAAAGCATCATGTCTTCTAGAAGGAAGTCACTACTATCAAACAGAAGATGGAAGAAAAATAATAGCTTCATCTTGAAAATGAAAAATATTACAGCAGTCTCGAAGTTTGAAAGCCGTAACAGGACTAAAATAAAATGCCACATGTTTCATTCAAAATTTGGGATAAACACCACTCTGGTTTTACCAGTGGGCAGACCCAAAAGATTTGTTTCCTTTTTGGTTCCAATAAGCATCTTCACGTAACTTTTTTTAACTAGTTGTTTAGTTGTCGCAGGCTGACACTTCCAAAGTTATTATGAGGGTATGAACTCCCCTTCTTCGTGCAGCTTTGTCTGTGCCTACTTAATTCCTGGTCTAGAGGCTACAAATCTAGATAACAATCTCAGTTTCTCAGCCATGAATATTAGCAATTGCATATTGTTAAGCGAACAAGAAACCAAGAGCATTTGGATCCCATTATACTTTATTAATTTCTCTCAAATGTATTGCTCTGCCTCTAGGATCACTAAAACCTGTTGCTGAATGGATGCCTCAATGGACCAGCCTCATTGTGAGTTGGAGTGGCAAAATTAGGTAGGTTCCTCTTTCAGACCAAGGTTATCTGTCATCTGAAACAGCCTGCAGTATCCTGCTTTATATAAAGTAATTATAACAGGAACAAAAATAACTAGCTTTTCATACTCCTAGAATAGGCAAGTTTCTACAAAACTGATCAAGACTTCTCAGTGCCACTTTCTAGACTCTATAAAAACAGTGTCATGTTACTTTATTCTTTAAAAAGCTCCTGGTAGGAGGATATAGCCAGGCTAATATTCTGCTATAGAGGCACTGTAACTGACAACGGCTCATCTCTTGCTGGCAATTACACTCAAAAAGAGTTCACAGCCATAGAGGTATGGAAGAAAGGACAAACATTTTTATTTTATTTTTTTGAAAGGAAGATGTGATACTAGCTCACATAGCCAGACTGCCAACATTAAGGATCAGTTTCTTAAAATCTATGTAATAGTTCTCTAATTAGGAGCCAGATAAAAGGAAGGCTTCTCTCCAAAAATAGCGTCCTCCAGCAATGGAGCCAGTTCTTCCTGCCTAACTTTTGTGAGGACACGTAACTCAGAAAGGCAGGCTGTATAGCAAAAAAGCTCCTCATACCAATTAGTGCACCAGTGAATCAGTGGTCCAGAAAAGTCTAAGTCTGCGTCCTCTCCCCGTACCACCCCATATCCTCAGAACAAGCAGCACAGTTAAAGCTTACTTCTCATTGTATACCGAGGGGATCAAACAGTCTCTTAGCAGGCAGGAATCCCTTTTAGCCAGCAAACGACCACTTGGATTAACTGTAACCTCACCTCTCATGTCAAACGTGAGAATGTTCCAGAAGTGCTATGCAGAGAGAGGCATGACCCTTCTCCTCCCCTCCCGTAGAGGAAGCCTCTTTGCAGCACCTGGACCAGTGAAATACTCTTGACAAGGCCCGTTTATCACTCTGGGCAGAGAGAGGATGCACCTGGCCTCAGTGTGTTATGGGCCAACAAGCAGTATTTCCCCAGCTCTTGCATGACAAACTGCCAGGCTGGAAAAAAACAGCTCGTAGTCAGGAGGCTTCTTTTCTCATGTCGTGCCATTCTCTGCACAGCATCAAGGGTTACGCTGCTAAATGGTGCAGGGGTAATGGTCTCTACAGAGAGTTGCTACACCAGGATACCAAAAAGCTGCCTCCATTTGAAGAAACTTGTCCCTTGGGAGTCAGATGCATCCGGATTTCACACTGGCAACATCACTCCCTCAACACACTACTGCTTCCAAGTGAATACAGCT
Organism: Pluvialis apricaria; assembly: GCA_017639485.1. Lineage (NCBI taxonomy): Eukaryota > Metazoa > Chordata > Aves > Charadriiformes > Charadriidae > Pluvialis > Pluvialis apricaria. Next base: position 50,034,416 of record CM030044.1, on the reverse strand, counting down.
CTGCATCCTTTGTAGAACGCAGGCTCCAGTGGGTTTGAGTTCACTCTTCCCTTAGTGGATTTTTTCCCGCGCTTTTGTGCGCAGCAGTACCTGTGGACTAGATCTCTGTTACATCCACTGGATGAGGGTTGTCACACAGTTGTTCAGCTCACCTGAGGCAGCATGAGATTTCTTACCAACTGCACATGATCACTGAGGACAGAGTGGTTACTCAAAGCCTCCCTCGATGCCCACTTCGATTCTGCTGCGTGCATGACCAGAACTGTTCAGAGCAGCACTCTTCCTCCTGATACTCATTTTAAATAAGTCATCATTCTCAGAAACTTGCAAGATGGTCCACTGATTCAAAAGATATCTAATCGCATGATCTGATCTACAAAAATAATCCTTACTTATGCATCCTGCTTGCTTTACTTTTGAGCAAAATACTGTGCAACTCATACGTATACTTTGAAATGCAGCAGTCAAATGTAACACTTCATGTCAAAGACGACAAAATTGCTGCTGCTTCCTTTACTTACATTACCTGCATTTCATATATTGGATATTTTCACCTTACCAAAATCTTAGTTTTAGGGTTTTTTTTTTTGCATTGAGTGAACTGCTTTTCTTTATTCAAGTTATGAAATTTGGGCTGAGCTTCCCAGAGTAGAAACTTATCCATAAACAAGTGCTTAGTACACTTACTAGCTTCCTTTTCTATGTTCTCTCCGAAACGACAAAAAGGATTTTTCAGTTAAAGCTTTCCTGTAACGTATTTTAAAACAGTTGGCGGGGCGGGTCGGGGGGGAGGACTGTCTTTATAGCAGGTTTCTAACCTCAGTTTTCCATTTTAGATTAAGAAATCAACGTTTCAGGCAATGCTACAAAAAATCAAGAAAATTAGTTTCTAAAAAACATTAAGACACTGTTTTAAACTGAGCTTAATTCCTCTGAAATTGGTAGAGCCAATTTTGAAATCAGCACTAGAATTTTTAAAAGCAGAACTACATACTCAGTGGTCAGCAGCAGCACACATTTTAACGTTTTCGCTTTAGCATCCCACAGATGCTCTCAGTTACACTGGCTTTACCTAAGAGACAGTACACTGGCTTCTACATGTTCTAGAGGCTGTGGTCTCAAAAGTTTTGTGGTTCTTTCCTTTTCTTTTCTCACTTACTTCATTATTTTACCCAAACAGGGGAAAAAAATAAGAGAAAGACTCTCCAAGAGGGTAGGGTTAGGCTGTGGCTGATGTATTTGATGATGACCCCTCGTCCTTTTACTCATTTTACTGCATCTGTTGCTTAAGATAAGGATTTTTAAGCATTTTTTTCTTTAAAAAAGGTTCCTTTTTTTTTTTTTTAGTTTTATGGTGTTAAAATATTTTGGCAATTATATGCCCATTTCCTTGGTACATATTCTACTCTAACACTTCCTGCCTGTGTTTTCTCTAGCTACCTCCAACTGCAATTGTGATTCCTGACAATTTCAACTCCATCCCCAGGCTAGGAGTTGCCTCACAGATTTATGTGACTGGATTTACATACTACAGTGCCACCAGCCCTACTTCTTTACAAAAGCTTTTAGCACCTCACATCTTACCTTTACTGAGCATCAGTAATGAAATATTCCTGCGTTGCTTCCTTGCATTTTGAAAAGAAAGAAAAGTTGTTAGACATAACATTATTAGCATAGAAAGCTGCCTGGCAGAGAAGGATCTGGGGGTGTTGGTGGACAGCCGGCTGAGTATGAGCCAGCAGTGTGCCCAGGCAGCCAAGAGGGCCAACACCATCCTGGCCTGCATCAGGAATAGTGTAGTGAGCCGGAGTAGGGAAGTAATCATCCCCCTGTACTCGGCACTGCTGAGGCCTCACCTCGAGTACTGTGTTCAGTTTTGGGCCCCTCACTACAAGAAGGACATTGAGGTGCTGGAGCGTGTCCAGAGAAGGGCTACCAGGCTGGTGAGGGGTCTGGAGGACAAGCCTTATGAGGAACGACTGAGGGAGCTGGGGTTGTTTAGCCTGGAGAAGAGGAGGCTGAGGGGTGACCTTATCACCCTCTACAACTACCTGAAGGGAGGTTTTAGAGAGATGGGGGCTGACCTCTTCTCCCACGTGGCAAGTGATAGGACAAGAGGAAACGGGTTCAAGTTATGTCAGGGCAGGTTTAGATTGGATATTAGGAAGCATTTTTTCACTCAAAGGGTTATTAAACATTGGAATGGGCTGCCCAGAGAGGTGGTGGATTCACCATCCCTGGAGGTGTTTAAGAAAAGGGTAGATGAGGTGCTTAGGGACATGGTTTAGAAGTGGGTGTTTTTAAATCAGGGTAGGTTAACGGTTGGACTTGATGATCTTAATGGTCCCTTCCAACCTCACTTATTCTATGATTCTATGATTCTATATTGTTGGACATATTGCCCATTCAGGACACCTGGCATCCCATATCTGCTCTGAAGAACACTGTCTGAAAGCAAGTTAGAACTAAACTGGAGAAATGACAGAGTAGTCCTAGCTGGTCAAACTAATACATTCCAACATCAGCTAGTTACAAACTGAGTGATAGTGAAACTGCACAAACCATCTGTATCATACTTCTGTACACTGGTTATTTAGGTTCTAATACTTGTTAATTTCTTATTATTTGCTCTGGTACCTATTACAAAGGGAAGGCTTGTGGTATTTTGCATATACTGAAGCCTGCTTAGAACATTAGGGTCCCTGCGAGTCTTAAAAATATTTTTCCCCTTTCTTTCCTTTTTACAACCACCACGTTTGAAGAAGTGGCCATCTAGTCATGGTATGCACAGGGACAGGAAGTTATGACCTAATTCTAACTTTGGAATGTAAAGACAAACTACAGCATTTTATTTTATGTCTTCGAGGCAGGTGATATTTTGTGTTAAATGGTATGAATACTTATCAATTATCCCTTCCTACAGCAAATCCTGGAATTGTTTCTTTCGATGCAGGCTCCTTCACACTGCTTGCACTTGCAATGCTGATGGCTCCCCATCACCCTGACAAGCAACGCAGAAGTCAGTGGCAAAAGGTTTTCTTCTGCTTAATTGTATGCCTCCACATTACCCTGTGTCATGAAATAAAAGGCCAGACAACACCAACTATGTAACCTTGCTGCTGAAACCTTAAATCAAAGGACGACAATGCAAATACTAATCCACAACTTTGTGAAAAGTTATTTTTACTATGCCCAAAATAAATATTAATAATTGTGTATTGTATTATCCTCTATTGCATACAAGAACAGGGAATGCAAAGCCCAGGGCTTCTTTTCCTCACAAGAGTGACCAAAGGGCTTAAACTGAACTGCAGGAATTAAGACTGTTTCTCTGTAAAAGCATTTCTAGAAATGGCAGCTGAGACATAAAGTGAGCTACCGTCACCTCCTCCCCCAAGATTTTTCTCCTTTTGTCTAATGCAAGCAAAACTACTGTTGAATTGGATTAAGAAACTGTTTCCCTGCAATAAAATGCTATTTTTTTTCCTAAATTAGAAATTAAGAAGCTGATCCTGCAAATCCTGGTGAGGTGAGAGGTTTTCATTCCTATGACTGAAGCTTACTACTCATGCACACAAACACCTGCAAGACTATCTTCAGCTTTCAAATAAGACACCTTGAGTGGTACAAGTACTCTCTCCCCAGTGGAGTAACTTAAGCATGTTTACCTTTAAGTAGAAAAGAAGTCATTTTAAATAGCTCATAGGAACGATCTTTCTGTAACTGTTACTCACATTTGAAGATGTGTTGTATTCCTTGTAATTATGACACAAAAACAGGCAAGTTCCCCTTTTCAGCTGTGTTATACTGGAACTAAACATATGCAACTGAAAGAAGATTCTGGCACAGCCTGTCCAATGTGCACACAACAGATCTTGAGGCACTAATCCAAAAGTCTATAAAGCTGGAAAAAGGATGACACTCACCAGTATCTCCAGTGGATTCAGATGCAAATACAATTTCTTACAGTCACGATAATCAAAACAGCAATGACAACTGACTCATTGCTTTCTGCTGAATACTGCATGCTGGAAAAGCATTAGGAAGGAAAAAATAAGTGTAATTTGCAAAAAATAATTATGATTGTGAGACAATGACCTCTGAATACAACATACGTTTCAGAAGTGACTTCTCCCACTTCTCCCCCAGGCAAAGCCTCTGGCATAACAGAACCAAAAGAAAGGATGGGAGACTAAGGAGATGCCCGTTCATCATTTTTTTTTTCGGTCATCAGTATCTTCAAAGGTGCTTAAGTCCATCTTGTAATTTTACCATCAATCTTCTAAACTGTTATTTTGTGCTCAACATAACCCACTAGCTGCTTCTAAAAATGTCAGTGTTCGTCTTCCTGCGACTTCAGATCAAATTCTGCCCACTATTAGAAAAACATCGTTTAAATGGGAGAGCTGCAGAGTCCACCTTTGCTTTGACAGAGTGTTAATATGTTTTAACAGAAGTAAACCAAAACCACTTCAATCACAGTTCTTTTGGGATTTTGCAGTTATTTCAAGAGAAAAACTGAAGCAATTATTTACTTTTATCTATTTCAGCCATTTTTGAGCATTCTAACTGATTCCAAACCCTTTAGTTCAAATTATTTTGTTTTCACCACACTATAATCTTTCTCCCCCACAGGATAACTGTCAGAATACAAAGAACACTCAAACTTCCTTATTTGTCTGTTTATCTCTCAATGCTCAACAGAGGGATGAAAAAAAAAAAAAAAAAAGAAGTCACAGTTCCTCTAAATGGACTGCCTCAATGTACTCTACACTGCGACAATTTATGGCCTCCAAGCCTGTAAAATACACAGCTTTGCATGCTGATACTAGCTCGGTACCGGATGGCTGTGCCCATGGATTAGGTTGCAGATTCAACCCAAGGGCTCAGGAGATCTAAGCTTCTGTGGATAAAAAGAGCATGAAAGAAGCCTAACAGAAAGGAACATTTTAAAAGAAATTATGAACAGTTAGTTCCCTTAAAAGCAATCGTTTTGTTTCAAAATGGAAGTATTTTACAGTGTATCATGTAATTTAGCCAGACTGGGACGCCACTTGCCACTCTTCTACTGCAGTCAGTGCCACTTAACAAAAGTATTGCTTATCTTTGTTTAAAGTAATATCACTTCAAACTAATCTAGCCAACTACAACACAAAGTTTATGCAGTACAGTGCTAAAGCAGAAAATTGAATAATGCTGGCAGATGAAGAGCAAGGGCTCTGGCACCAGACTTGTAGTATGCAACTACTTTCAGCACTTCTAGTAATACAGTACAATTGTTTTCCTGGAATCAAAATAGGTAAGTTGGATAAGAAAGAAACACATTTTTAAAGACATTTTGTCAAGCATGAAATCTTTGACGTATTACACACCGTTCAGACAGAAGCCCAACTTTTGTGTACGTTTTGCTTTGTTCAAAACCCATCACTACAATAACGTATCAAAATGCAGTGAAATACCTCTTCTTCTTTTTTTTTTTTTTTTTTTTTTTTTAATTTAAGTGCCTCAGACGCTGGGCTAGCGGTATTTATTTCCAGAAACACCGTAACACAGGCGAGGTTTCACCCTTGCTGTCAAGCCGGTGGGTTTTTATCCGGCCGCTCCCTCCCGGACAGCGGTGCCGCCGCTTCGCTGCCGCTGCCGCTGCCGCTGTCCGTCGCTCCGCTCGGCTGCCCAGCGCTCCCCAGCGCCGCTCTCCCCGCCGGTCCCCCCGCGACCCCCGGCACCCGCCCACCCCGCGGCAGCGGGCAGCAGGGCCGCCCGCCCCACCCGGCCCCGGCCCCGCTCCCGCCGCCGCCGCGGCCCCGATGCGGGCGGCCCCAGCGCCGCTGCTCACCGCTCCCCGCGGGTCCCTCGGCGCCGCGCCGCCGCCTCCTCCCGCCGCTGCCGCTGCCGTCGGGAGAGAGCCGGCGGGGAGGCAGCCCTGGGGCGGGCGGCTCCGCCGAGTCGAGCCGAGCCGAGCCGTGCCGTGCCGTGCCGCGTCGGGGTACGGCCGGGAGCGGGGCTGGACCCGCGCTGAGCGCCGCCGGTGCCTCCGCTTCCTCGTTTTCTCTCGCAGCCGCGGCCACTTCCTCAACGGGGTGTCGGCGCGCACTCCCTCCTCCTCGGCGGGCGCAGCCGCCGTGCCCCCGGCCCCTCTTTCGGGTGCCCGGCCCCGGCGGCGCGGCGCCACACGGCGGGGCGCGGAGCGCTGCAGCGAGGAGGTGTCCGTCTGCTTCGCAGCCCGCGCCATGGGGGCTGCTGGGGAGCCCGTGGTGTGGGTCCCCGGGGTGCCCCGCGTCATGTGGCCGTCCGTGGCACCCCGTGATGTGGGTCTCCCGGGTACCCTGTGGTTTGGGTCCCTGTGGCAGCCGCCTCGCCTTGCAGGCTTTGTAAGATGGACATGTCGCTGCTCAGCACCACTCTTGGGATGGAGGATCAAAGTGTATCAAATGTGGGCTTCTCCTAAGGAGAAAAGGATTATGCACGCTTTTAGTGAATGTTGAAGTTCTGTGTCTTTCGGTGCTCCTGTGTACTTTGGTGAGAAAACGGCTCTTGGAGGGTTTCCTTTTGGAGCAACACAAGGGCCTACCACAGCACAGTATCTCCCCTTCCTGTTACATTTCACTCCACACACACCCTCCAGCCCCCCCCCCCCCCCTCCCATATTTTAATCAAAAATACTTTTGTAGCAACTCCAGGTGTGGAGGAAACTCCAGTGTGCCTAGATGCTGAGTTGAAGGAAAGTCCCTCTTCAAGGCTTCCTCAGCACCCTGTGTGATGGGGAATTAATTCCTGCTGCACATGTCCCCACACAGCCGAAAGGTAGCAACTATTCTTTGCCGGAAACTGTCCAGAGAAGAACTGCTCCTGCTGTGGGTCATGCAGGGCTGATGAGTGGCACGAGGGGCCTTGGCTGGAGCCTGAGTGGTCAGGTCTCCTTCAGCTGTGACTGTGCTGCATGACACAGCATCATGTCCCGTGATGGGCAGTGCAAGTGGGAGGATAATGTCCACTTCCTTCTTCCCCATAATAAATCACTGCTAGCACTAATGTGGGATACAGGCGTTATTTTCAGTGGCAAAACACTGGCTCTCTTTCCTCATTGCAAAATGGACCATACACCCCTTATAGTCGATAGAGCCGCCAAAGTACAAAACTCTTTTATTTCACACTAGTTAACAAGGTCTCTGGTTTCAATCCATTTCAGTGAGACTTTTGGTAATTGCTGTAGTGGCGAAGCGTTTCTTATTGGCACTGCCTACATGTCAGAGAAAAGAGAACTTAGAAAACCCAATTCTTGGATGTGCTTTGATGGCACAGTTCTTTTCCTGTCTACATCCAAGTGTAAAGAGAGCATAATCTGCAGGAAATAGCTTTTGGAAAATCATTATTGGACTATGAACTGGTTTTTAAGGAGACATTTCATCCTAAATCGGTGAAAAATTCATCAATACTGCTTGACTTTAAATTATGCATGAGCAAGCGTGCTGGACCTGGCTGGGATGGAATTATCTTTCTTTCACAGCAGCCAATATGGTGCTGTGTCTTGGATTTTGGCTAAAACAATATCGACAACACACTGACAATTTGTCAGTTCCTGGACACTGCTTGCACAACACTGAGGCTTCCTCCATTTTCCACTCTGCCCCTGCCACCAGTGTGTAAGCTAGAGGTGGACAAGAAGCTGCGAAGGGACAGAGCCAGGACAGCTCCCCAGCTAGGGGGATATCCCATACCGTACTCGGCAATCAAAACTGGGGGTAGATGAAGAAGGGTGGAAGGGTGGGGCTGTCTTCCAAGGTGTCCACTGCTCAGAGACCTGCTGGGCGCCACTGTGCTTGTGAGGTGGTGAGTGACCACCTATGCATCACTTGGTTTGTAGGGTTTTTTTCCCTTCCTTTCACCTGTTAAAGACACCTATGTGTCTTTATCTTGACATGTGACTTTTCTTGCGTTTCATCTTCCTATTCTGTCCTCTGTCCTGCTGGGCAGGGGGAATTGAGCAATTGGCTGCGTGGGTGCTTGGCTGCTGGCCTGGGTCAGCCCGTAACAGCAGTAGAGGGGAAATCCAGTAAGGGAAGTAAATATTTTTTTATGACATGCACAGTTCCCTTTTTCTTTCATTTCATGAGAGATTTAATACAAGTAATTGTGTTATGGAGTTCTACTATGGTGATTTTTGGTAAAGGTCTCACAAAGTGGAATAAATATTTAATGTGTTACGTGAAATGTTACATGTTATCATATCTTAACATATGTGTTATCATTCTGAAGCTTTTCTGTGATGAGTGGCTGACTCTATAGGAGGCCAGTAATTGGTAAAGCAAAATAATTCCTCTTTTTGTCTGGGAAAATTTCATCGGAGTATATCTGGGGTTTCTGGAAAGATTCGGTAAATTTCTGGAATCTCCTGCCCAGTATGAATGCATACAGTAGAAACCAATAGTTTGTACATAGCCTCCCATTAGTTATGCTGTATAGTAACTATAATAATTAACTTTGTAATCCTCTGTACTTTTGGGGAGCATCTGAGGGAATTTCAATGCTTTCATTATTGCAATATGATTTGAACGACCTCTGCTTTCGGGAGGCCTAACACTTTGCTTAAGGCCAGGGTACATCTATTGTGGTGGGGGGCCTTACAACTACATGACCATGTGTCATGCCTATCAGTGCTAGTAGAAGAGGAGAGAGATGGCGCCTGCGTGAAACACCGTGTCTCTTTCTGGTAAAACTTCAACCCTGAAGTTGGACTTAACTTTTACTGTAGTCAAAGTCCGGATTTCTCCTGATATAAAAATCCTGAATAATTTCTCACATACATGACACTGTTACCAGCTTCTCTGGTGGTTCCACATGTGATCTGCCAGATTTTTCTGCATAGTGAAAGCAGTTTGGATGACCCCTTGAACTCACAGGACCTAACGCATAGAAACAGAGGAGTATTGTTGTTGGTGATGATGAAATTTACATCACTGGTTTATTTCAAATCTATTTTTCATCCTATCATGAATCATGATAGAGTTGATTAAATGATTTATAAGAATATTCCCAAACCAAATTTCTTTACTATACTCACTCTAGGACCAATATAATTTATAAAAAGTAATTATGTAACTGAGCCTCTTCAAACCAGAAATTTGGAGTTAGGAAGAATCTATTGTGTTGCCTTCCCACTATCTGTCTCTGTTGTTACAGGGAATAGATGGTTAACAGAAAATACAAGTAGGTACGTTGAAATAGACCTTACTTCAGCTAAGCTATCACACTGAAACATTATTATTTATTTCATTCTGCAGAGGGAATTTTTAGGTTGGTTTGTGGCTTACAGGTGCAGTGGAATTTGCAGACGTACTTTTGCAGACATAGTTTGCACTGGTGGAATTCAGCTCCAGCTCAAAGGGTGCTGCTGTGGCTTACTCTCAAGGTAATTACAGGCTGAAGCTGAGCATTTTTTAAAATGCTATCTCTGTTTCTGCAGTAGAGAATGCTGTAAGCTAAGCTTTGTGCTTTTTGTGCTTTGTTGTCTGATTGAATGTTAAATTATCTAAAATACATAGCAACAAAACACAGACCACCACAGATAGATAATCTCATTTGAGGTTCAAATTCGTGATACTTGACTATACCTACAGCTAAAAGTCAAGGGTCTCTATGAAAGAAGCAATTAGTGTCAGTAGGATGGACTCTACATCTATACAAAGACAAGAAGAATGCAGAAGTGACTCATTTTGCCTAAGGAATATAAAATTTGTGCACAGTTCATTGAATTCAGCCATGGTTTGAACAACACTACATGTTGTTTGGGAGTTATTTTTTATGTACTTCATTTTAATTCAACAGTGATTCAGTGTTAGCACAATAGGGGTAAACAACATTTAGAGAAAATCAAAAGCCTGAAAGCAGTGTTGTGACACAAAAGAAAATGTCCTGTATTGCAGTCAGAAAGAACTGAGCTGGATCAGAGGCTTCAAAAAGTAAGGACCGTAATCTCATATCCTTTGGCCTTTTTCTGTTATCCAAGGAGTAGCAAAGACTCCTATTTTACACAAGAACCAGGCCTGAAGATATTTCATACATTGTAAATATCAGCTATTTGTGTTTCCATAAGGATTACACTTAATTATATCTTAATTTAAGCGGAAAACAGTAGTGGAAATCTCTAGGGGAAACTGAATACAATTACACAGAGATAAGCTGGGGGAGATATGCAGCAAATTGATTGACCTGCCTACTTATTGTGAGAATCTATAAATTATGACTAATTTGGTTATGTACTAATTTACTGCTTTGACTAGAAATGTCAGTAGGCATATTCTTTGCTATATGAAGTTAAGAGTAATAATTAGAAAATTCAGGGCTATCAAGGTATTTTCTTTATCAGCTCACACTAAATGTAATGATATCTGCATTATTTAAAGTATATATATAACAATTTAAATACCACAATTTTGCATGCAGTAGCCACATTTCTCACTTTCCCCTTGCTTTTTTACCTTAAAACAAAAAATGGATCACACTCATTATGTATGTCTGTTATAAAACTGTGGATAGTTTTGCTCACTAGGGATTAAGAGTAGCCCCAGGAGGTACTCATTATACGTGAAGGATCATGATGTAAGGAGGTATGATATCTACATTTTTAAATTTTTGTGCGACAATGCAAACTAAGATTGTAGATTAGCTGAGAAAAGGTGTTTTCAGAACTTGTATGACTTTACAAAATATGTAGTTATGTTAAAGTGAAAATGTACGCTTGGGCCAGTCCAGCTTTTATGACTTCATATACCACATGCCCATGGCTAGTTCTAGCTTTTGTTTTTATAGCAATGATGTGTCTTTTTAAACCAGTATTAAAGAATGGTTCATTGTTTGAGAACAATGACTTAAAGAAGCGAAAGCATATACAATAGCAAGTTATGATATGACGAAAAGTAGGGCATTTTAAAAATTGGTCTTTAAAATAATTGCCTAATCATAGCACAGAAAATAACCAAGGAAGTGGGTAACAAGAAGCTGATAATCAGATTTTTATGTCTCGGGTAAAACCCTTAAGAAGAATTTATTAGCAAAAGAATGGGTATGCTCTGCTTTGGATGAGAACCAGCATAAAGGTAAAAAAAAAAAGAATATATAATCACTTAATCACATAGTCACATAATCACATAATTGCTTTTAACTGTCAGAGGATTGAGTAACCATGGGGGAACATTCTGCTTCAGCACCATTTCCAGAAGCATTTCGGTAGGTAAAAATGCTGTTTTTGTAACATTCTAAGAGCCATCTTGGGCTGTCTCAATCAGCAAACAAGAACAGTGTTGGAAGCCAGTATGTCAGAGCTGAGGATTGCATTGACATAAAGTCATACCATCTGTGGAAGACTTTTTTTCATCTGTGGTTGTGTACTGGCATGCTAGAGCATGGAGAGCACATTTTCTTGGTCCTGTTCCATTTGGGATTCCTCCTGGCTGGGGGGGATCAGTTAATGGATGGGGTAATCCACCTTTCCATCTCTTATATACAGTAATGATTAGTGCCTAGATAGGCATTCCTGTGTGGCCATCCTAGGAATATAAGAGCAGAGCACTACTGGATGGAAACGTACTGTTAAGAGGGAATGCATTGGGTTACACGTGGGGTTTTACTGGCTGTCATGCCTCCTGGTCATAGGCTTTGGTATTTAAGCACCTAAAATTTCTTTCTAAGACTGTTAAGTATTCATGTGGATAATAAAAGTATCCACATTTACGCTTAACCTAGGACATCAGTGAATAGAGACAAATGGACAAAATCTACAGATCCTTAAGAGTATGTAGAAATGGAAATAGAATAAAACATTCCCAGTGTAAGCCTACTAGTGGCACATAAAACTCATAGTTTTTTATTTTCAACTGAAACATCGTTGGACTTAGTATAACCTGTAAATAGTACAAAGTACTTAAATGGTATTATTTGTATGTTTATATACATACTTACAACTAGTGTGAAGCTAGTTCAGTATAAGCCAAGCTTATGGGACTTTTCTACAGTACTTTTCCCAAATTCCATGCTCCAGAAAGACTTTTATTAGTTGGGTGTCCTAAGTCATGTCTTTGTTAATAAGCCCTTCTCTAATCTCAAGAATTGAGGCGCAGACATGACAGAGAGAGAGAGAGAGACCAACTGCAAGAGTCAGCTTGGATCCAGCTGTAGTTTTCTTCTGTCTGTTAACATTTATCAACTGTTCCCTACAGAGCCAGTCGCTATCTTTACACTGTGGTCTAGGGCCTCGTATTTGCTTAGATGCAGTGCTGGCGCCGTCTACATCTGTGCATTTATGCTTAATCTATTAAACCCTCTAGAAACTGAATTGTCTGTCATCCATAGTGCTCAGAGCTAATAATCTTAAGTTACACCTACATTGCTTCCTGAGGAAGCAGGAAGAGTGTTCTCAACAGCAAGAAGTATTCCTTTTTGTGAGAATAGGTTGTGGACACGTGCAGTCTGTCTCTTCGTGAAGCCAGTTTATCATTGTCACAGACTCTGATTGATACACAAAAACCCGATGTACTATTTCTGGATTAGTGCTAGCCCTGGAAGAGGTATGATGCATTTCCACATCACTGTACCTGAACTAATGAGTCCTGTCAAAACTGAGCTGACCTTGCATCCCAGTCATAGATATTCTTCCAACTAAACAGCATTGGTGCCTCTAACTCAGGCTTCACTGCAAATGAATCAGGCTATAAAATATTATAAAATATTTCTTTATAATGCAAAATATTAACTATGTGTTCTCATAACCTACTTTCCTGCATTTACAGTCAGAATAAACACTTCCTTAATATTGGAGTCCTCACATATAATTTAGTTTTAGTTTGTTTGCTGTTGCAAGGTAGCTGGGGCCTTCATGCTGAAGCAATATACCTGAGATGTTGTAACCCAAGGAATATCTTAAAGCTGCACAAGTAGCACTTTTCAGTTTTACATCATATTTTGTTTTCTGAGACTTGATTTACCACTGTCTTAACTTTTCCACAGCCTTTCTCTGAATAAAAACTACACTAAAGTTTAAAAAAAAATTATCTGAATTGTTTCGAATACTTTGAACACCCCTGTCTTTTCCGCGGTACAATTGATTTGGGAATCCCTCACTCATTGAATTACAAGAATGTTAATGTGCCTTCTAGTCTATAGGAGGAGCAGAAGTATGGCTGTTCAAATAAATATGCCATTTATACTGGTACTCATTTCCTAATTTTGGACATACAATAGGATTTTACCAGAAAGAAACTGTCCTTCTAACAGCTACAAAAATGCATGTCATCAAGAAGACAGATTTTCTGCCAAAAAGCAGAAGGATTTCACAATCAGAGATTACTAGCCTGAAATTCTAGGTTGATTTTCTTTGTTTTCATTTAATCCACACTCTAAGAAAGAAACAATATAAACCCAGAATTTGGTAGCGTCTAATAACAGGTTTTCCTCTGTCTATGTATATGTTCACACACATGTGCGTATTTTAAATGTCTTTAAATCAATCTTTAGTGGTCTGTCTTGAACTGAATCAGTTTGAAATCAAACATGTCTTTAAAAACACACTTGCCTTTAGGATTATGCAAAGCCATGAAAAAGAATTAAATCAGCATCACAACAGGTGGTTTTTTTTCCTCAGTGACGCTACAGATAAGGTCCAGCTGGTCTGTGCAAGAATGGAAGCAGCACATGACCATATAAAACCTTTGGAGTTCTAGGGGACAACTCAGGAGCAACACCCACTTTAAACGAAAAATGAGGGTTCAGAAGGCAAAACAATTAAAAATGTTTAGAATGAATCATGAGTAAGGGACAGCTGAAAGATCTCTTTTATCTTCCCTTCAGAATGTGACACTGGGAAAAATTGTCTCAACCAAGTTTCTGCCAAAGGTGATGCAAGTGCACATATAAAAACACTTGTAACTTCTTGAGAACTGAAACTGCTGGGGATCTCATAGCTTTAAAACAGAAAGCAGAAGTTAGCTTGATTTTAATCTTATTTACATCGATTTTATACAACAATGACTTCTCTATGTCTAGTAGACATCTTCATTAATGCTGTCAAAATTATCCTTTATGCATATAGTACATGTTGTTTCTAGCCATGTTCATAGTGAAATAAAACTCTTAAGAAGCTGCAATGAGAAGCTGAATGAAGGGGCTTTATATGAAAAAGGAACATTTATCTAGATTATTTTTAAAATGTGGAAATGATGCTTGAGTGAAAAAGAAAAAGCCATAGTAGTGCTGGGGGGGGTCTTAGGCACTGTGCTGCAGGCAGCCCTCATTGAGGGTGGAAGTAGAAGCACTTAAGTATGTCCAGCAACCTTAACCACACATGAATAATGACCTTTCAGATGTGTCACGACCACAGCACTTCTAACAGCATGTGAGTGATAAAGAACTAAGGCATGCTACATGCTAATTATCAAAAGCTTGTTCTTTTGTTGTTAGTCCCTTTTTTTTTTTTTTAATTTCTAAATCTGTGATGCAACAGGCATAAAAAATTGAAATCTAAGAGTTTGAAATTTGGAGTTATTTAAAAGGATTAGGGTTCTTCAGCCTCTCCTGTGTAGTACGATGGAGTGTTTTTGACGGGGTATTGAGCAAAACCCACTTCTCTGTATATAGCATTTTTCAAGCACAAATCTTGAAGGAGCACGTGTGAATGCTGTAGTTATTAGGGGGGAAACCAAACTTTGAGACTGGAGACAGCTACGCAACAGAAAAAGTTTGAAGGCAGATGCATTCAAAAGACTTCTGATGGCTCCAGATACCCAAATAACATTCAGATCTGGGCTGGGGTGTTGGAATCTCACTGAAACACCAGGAGAAGGTGTCCCTAGTCCCTAGTCTGATTCATCTCTTGCAAGTCATACAGCAGTGTAGAGCCCAGGTTGACAAAGCAAAGTCTGTATCTGACCTCTAAATGATGTGGTTGCAAGGGTGGAGGACATGGGCCATGGAAAACAGAAATCATTGAATCCCACCAGGTTTTTACAAAAACACTATAAACAAATACCATTGCCCTTGATTGTATTCAATTATTCTTCCATCCTGCAGTTTTTCAAAGAAATTAAAGGCAGCTCCATATTTGTTTCTCTTTTTATCAGTCTCACCAGCCAGACAAGAAAAGGTTCATAAAGAGATGCTGATGCATGAAAGTGACCATGATTGGAATATTACAGGTTAGAGAAATATTTATGCTCTGTCAGCTGTCCTTGGACTCTATTTTAAAGTGGCAGTATTTTCATTGCGTTTAAGAGATGTACTGTATTCTTACTGGGCACTGTACTTTTATCCAGACTTCAATTCCAGGCCTTTCAAAATCCAGCTAGAAGAACATTCTGGTTACTTTTTCCCTCACTTTTTTGAAACATACCACTTTATCTTAATTAATTACTCTCCTCTCTACATGGGCTGCAGCAGTTACAGCCAAATGGCTATTGCTAGCCCAACTTAATTCATGCACCTTTTAAAGCTTGAAAAATGGATGAAAAGGAAACTGGAAGAGGTGCTCCTAGTTGGCCTGTGGAGATAAGGAGCCACACACATTGCTGGGACCACTACTTGGGTATTTCAGGAGGATACCAGGCAACTGATCAGGAGAGAAAATGGGAGATCAGGATTCGGGACATCCCAAAGATACCTCCATATTTCTTCATAAAACATGTTAAAAGCCACAGTGGACTTTTACGATGATTTTGATTGCATAGAGTCAGCATTTTTTATTATAGATTTTAGTCAACTTTGAGGGTAACCCTGTTTTAATATTTTTTAATACTCCAAGTGCCTTAGTTTATGACATGTATATAGTTGTAACTGTCTTCTAAGTTTCCATTAACTCATCTTGGCTAATTCATATTTAAACACTTCGAAATCTGCGACAAGCGTGGTTTTGAACAGACTAAGAGTTCATCTGTATGTGTATATATTACTATAAGGCAGTGGTAGAGTCCATGCCTCTAGGGGTAGCTGATTTACTTTTTATGACTTCTTACATCCACACACACACATGGGCATTTGGAGTTCCCAGCATTGTCTTCTTGCTTGTGCTCTCTCTCTTTAAGTATAGCCACAATATATATATTCTTCATTTGTGGTATCTGAATTACTGTAAAATGAAAAAATGGGCTCTCATCTTTTTCAGTAGGGTAAATGTCAGTGGAAGGACAGCATGGGGTTTTGAACAACTGTGCACTACATTAATACATGCTGCGTTACTACTTTTGAACTTCTGCCTCCTTAGTAGCACCATGTGCTGCATTAAACTAACTAAGAAAAATAATTTATTTTGTATTGAATACAATAAACTAAGAAAAATGTTATGACAGAGTATCAAATCTACTTTTTATTGTACCAAATCAATAAACATCTCATTCAGAAGTTATGCAAAACATCATAATGTGAGTGCACAAAATAAGCTTCTGATTTTTTTTTTCTGTTCATTATTATGATTTTTTTTAAAATATATAATACCATATAGATATATGAAATATCAGGGATTTATAAGGCAAGTCCCCAGCCTTGTGGGTGTAAAACCAAACATGACAAATAATAATTTTGAGTTGTGTGGATAGGAACAAGGTGAAAATAAAAACTAAAAAGGAAAAAGGCAAGAGACCTTACCTAAGGAAACAGTGTATAAGAAATTGTATCTGGTATGCATTGACATACATATAAAAATAATACAATAAAAGACCATTAAGGTCACAAAGTTAAATAATCAGAGTTAAGAAATGCTCAAATTTAAGGTTGTGTGCAGATTTTAAGTCATCCTTCTTGACTGCATCTCTCTTCTGAAATTGCATAGCCCATAAGCCATCTTTTCCAGGAAGCCTGACTCATGGCATAGACAGGGTAGACTTGTTCTGGCAATGAATCAGGTTGCGTGGAGATGAATTCTGCTGATGGGATTCCTGCGTTATTTTTAGCTGGACTGGACTTTATTTGATGAATGAGGGTTTGCCTGTGAAAGGAGTGCAGTACCTTATATACACGTAGATGTTTAAAGGACAGTAATTCTGTACTGAGCCTCCTCTGTGGATACTCTCCACTGCAGCTGAGAGGGCCTTTTTATGTGTTAGTTTCCCATACTTTCAGAGAGGAGGGCCCTTCCTCCCATCCCCCTGTCCTCCTGCCTCCCCAAACTGGGAAGGTGGCTGTGAGTTCCTGCACAGGGAGGCTGGGAGGACAGCTGATGCCCTGCCAGAGTGGATTATACCTTACTGCACTACATATTTTGATTGTAGATGGGCATTAAGAGAAAATGAAATATTGACAAGTCGCTTATTAAATAACTGCCAACCCCCTCATGAACTGAATGAAGCAGGGTTCTTGTTGAAAATTAGTTTGTGTTTATAGAATTAACGATTGTGTACTGTACAGCATACACACAGTGGAGTATATTATGGTTACACACGTGACTTCAGTCCGGACTTTTAAGGTTTGGGAGCTTAACTTTGCAACTGTTATACAGAACTTAGCTAGACAAAGATGAGAAAAGAAATATCTCACAAAATACCCCATGCCATGTATCAAATCCTTGTTTCACTGCACAGAGGTACTAGAATTCATCACTGAATGGCTTAAAATATTTTTAACATAGGCAAAAAACATCATTAGCATTTTGAGGGGAAAAGACAAGCTGTTTCTGATAAAGTTTAAATGTGAAATTATGAAAGATTGAATTTTACACAGACAATGGGCTGTGCAAAAAATTGCCCTTAAAGGTCATGGTCTGATGAAGTTATAACCAACTGGAATCAGGGCCTTTTGGAAAGATCATGAAACTCATCTCTATATAGTTCTATGACTCCATCTGCAGCACTTGCCTTTTATTTTCTAAGGCTAAAAATATTCAGAAATTATTTCAGGACTAGAAAGTGAGAAAGGGGAAAAACTAAGTAAGTTTTTCATATTATTTTCTTTTATGGAAATGTTCTTTCCTGTTTCAGAAATGTTCTTGAAAGCTCTCCTTGTCAGTATAAGCGTCGACAAGAAAACTTGTGAACCATGTGATCACCTGAACTGTTTCATCCCAGGAGCACAAGCTGAAGAAAGGCAATGTATACATCAGGTAAATATGAGTAGCATGAAATGGGTGGCTGATGACTGGTGGTTTGTACAGACCTCTTTGTCTACGTGAAAAAAATGAAATATCTGCATAATGAAAATCATTACCTCCACAAAGATATTTAACTGGTAGCCCAGTTGGTAGTCTTGGAGAAAACAGAGAATGATGGGCACTGGGATATACATACACTGGACACTAAAAGCAACTGAGTTGAGGTTTACCTGAGGCACAGTATTTGAATAGTGTTACCAAGCTGAAACTATGCCTGTTCTGTAAATCTGTTTAAAAACATCTTTCTCCTGGACTGCCAGTCCAGTACTAGTAATTACTGCCATGTCCATCCATACTTTCTCTCCTTTTGATTTACTTTCTTAATGGATGACAGTGCTAGATTAGCTAAGTTAGTTAGCTGTAGAATTCCAAAAATAATGGATTAATTAGACCTTGGGGTCTAAAATTACTTTTTGCATCCACACTTCAGTCACTCTGAGATGGCAGTATATAATATTTTGTTATGCAAATATTTGTTGATTTAGAAAAGGCAAACATCAATCAAGAAAAGCCAGCTGCTGTGATGAGGAGGACGCCTTGAATGTCATTCTGATTAATGGTTGGAGTCGATGATCTTAAAGGTCCCCTCTAACCTAGATGATTCTATGATTCGGTCATGTCACCATAAGTGTTACTCAGTTACAGTAAAAGGCAATAACAGCAAACTACCTTCTCACTGTGCCACACATTCCTTAACTAAGCTCTGGTGTGAGAAAAAGATTTCCTTGGAAATGCTGGTGAGGCAGAGCGCTGTATGACGCAAGAGTGCACTTCACTGCAGTAAGTCTGTCTGTTGCTGTTTTATCTTTTAAATGTGGCAGCCAAGATAAAAAAGTAGTTTGCACAAAAAAGAACATAAAAAGCCATAGGATGGTCCAAACTTCCCTAACAGCAGTGGAACAACTTCTACCGTCCTTGCCTTTTACACTCAAAGAGGTGTGGTTGAATATGTAGTTATACAGCACTGCAGGCTTTTACTCAAATGACAAAGTAGAACACGGAGTTCATGGTATTGCCATTTTTCTGCGAGGAGTATTTATCCTGTTATGCCTGAATACATAGTGTGCTTTGTAAAATTGTGGGTGAAATGAAACTGGGAGGCATTGCAAGTTGGAAAACAGTATTAGAATTCAAAATGGAAAACAAAGTGGAAAAACATTCAGGAAAATTAACCCAAAATTTAACAGGAACAAATGCAAGGAATTACATGTGGGAAGGAGTATCAATGGCACAAATGAGAGAGACGAGTCAGCTGGAGATAACAGCCCTTCTGAAAGTGATTGAGAGGTTACATTTTATAACAAGCTCAATGTGAAGTAAAAATACCATGATACTACAAATCACCTCAACCATTGTACTGGAATTTAGGAGGAGAACAGCCAGCAAGGCACGTGAAATGCTTCTGCTGCTCTAGGCAGCATCACTAAAGCTGTGGCTGGAGTGCTGTTTTCAGTTGTGGGTGCATGCATATCCAGAAACATGTAGGGAAACTGTCCAGAGCAGAAAGATTCAGAGATAGACCAGTCAAGTCTACAGAACTGGTGTGAGGTCCAGCAACCATACCCTGTGGGGCTGTTAACATCAAGAAGAGAAGACTGAAGAGAAGACATGATGGTGACCTTTATGTAACGAAAGGGCTATGGAAAAAAGGAAAGAAATAATCCCTTCTCTCTGTCTCTGAAAAGTAGCTGGGACAAGAAATAACATGCTTAAGCTGCAACCAAAGACATCCAGCACACAAATGAAGAAAATCATTCTAATAAGGACGGCAGCGAGTAACTGCAATAAGTAACGTGGGCAGGTTGTGTAATTACCATCACTGAAAATCTTCAGAAACAAGTCTCTGGCATGTAACTCACACAATCCTGTGTTGGAAAAGAAGCCTGACATTGAAGTCCTCTCACTGTTCTTTCCAGGTCTAGTTTTCTACAAGTCTGTACAAGGGAATGTATTAAATTTTACTTCTACGGTGAAATTGAGATCAATGGAGATCCATGCTAGTTTGCTTCATGTTGCCAGCGGGCAGCTTGCAGCACTGGGAATTCCTAGCACCAGCCACAGGCAAATGTTCACAATCCTTAGTTGTTTCCTGACTTCACATGAAGTAAGCTTTTGGCGTTCCTGGGTTCAGAAGTTCAAATCAAAATCTCGTTTCACTAAAAAGGTATAGCGTGGAAAATGCTCCCAATATGATATTTTGGTAACTGTTATTCAGGAAGTTATAAATTGCATAAAAGAAGGTGGAAAGATCTCTACCTCTGTGCACTGGTGACATGTAATTTTTGTAGATGTCTTCTGTTACCATTATATCTTCCAGCAATAGTTGTTCTGACATCCTTAGTTGAATCTCTGTAAAGAAAGAACATTTGAAAGATGAAGCTGTACCTGTACGGCTTCTCAACAGTTAAGCTATAGTCTGACAGTATTCATAGTATCACCTAATGCTTTCAGTTTGCCTTAGTTTATTCATTAGAATGTTTCATATAAAAAGAAATTAAAGGCCAAATCTGCAGGTAATGGACTTTGAAGGTTGATTTTTATTAAAAGGTACTATACTAGGATATTTTTAAAACTTTAGGGAAAAATGGGGGTGGGTGGGTGTTAAGAGCATAACTAATCAGTTCAAAGTAATCCTGGGAGAATTCACAGGTGAGTTCACTTAGAAGAATTTCAATGGTAACGTACTGTGTGGCTCTTTGGCCCTAGGACTCAGACCGCCTATCTTGGGTTTACCTTCCTCAGCAAGTTAGCACAACCTTTGCTGGTTGCTCTCACAACCAGAATTTTTGACTCCCTGATCACTGTGATATCACTGACATTTTTTTGCATTGGTTCCTTTCCAATTACTCAGTTTAGTAGTCCAAAGATAACAGCTTATGCATGGCTTGTTTGGCCAACATTGATTTAAATGTGAATTCTACAATATATATATATTCTATAATATGTTCAAGAGACTAAACGAACCAGCTTGCTTTAGAAAGGAACAACAGGATGACTTTGTTGCCTAACAACATTTACTTCTTGACCCTTCTGGAGGCACTAGTGATGCCTGATGTGACAAAAAGTAAAACACTTTTGACACCTGCCCATTGACAGTCATACCGAAAACACCCCCTCATTTCACACAAACCACCGATAAGTCAGTAGAAGATAACAATTTGATGCTGAATGAGGTTGAAGATTGCATGGTGATGCTCTGGTGACCCATTTGTTATGAATTCATGAGGCATTTAATTTCCCCGGATTTCACCCACACCTCACATATTTACATCATCTGTTATGTACAAGAGCAAATTCAATTTCCTGCAAAGTGCCTAAACTGAGATAATGCATGGCTCAATCTTTTGAAGTAAAATGCCTGATTGAAAAGGTGAATCTATAGGTACACAATTCTGGATGACAGAATGAGTGTGTCATGCTTGGAGGGAGCTTACTTGAGGAAAATAGTTTGTGGTAAGTTAGGATACAAATTTACACCCTACATTTCATACTCTACTTGAAGACTATGTTAATCCAGAACACACACAAAGGGTGAGAGTCATCCCATCTAATTTCAGTCATCTTTTATCATCTAATTGGTATATATATTTAGTATAGGTCAGTCATCTAGAATCCAACAAAGGAAAAAAAAAGCAGTGCTGAATGATAATTACATAGCAAGGTAAGTGTCTAATGCAGGTGAACAGCTCATCTTCTGTGTTTCTCACTCTTTAGACTGTGGAGACAGTTTAGGCAAGTTGTCTAATTTCTGAATCGCTGAAGGTATGTGGGTGGGATGCCACCTGAGAGCTGTGATTCTTTCTTCATTGCAACTGGCTTAATGAAAGCCTAACTGAAGGTTTACAAGTGGAGCCATCTCAGTTACAGGGTTAGCAATTTACACCCATAGGTCACACTTTTGGAAGAATACCGGGCTAGAGTTATTGGACATACACTTTAATATGTGGGTTTCTGTTTCATAGGTTTCTAGAATAATTTCCTGACTTAGATTTTTATATATAAATATTTAAGGAAAGAGACCAAAATAGAAGAACAAAATATGCAAACTATTTTCTTACTCTTGGAATAACATACCACAGAAAAATATTTGCCCTGATAAAACAAATTAGGTTCTACACAACTCAGAAATTATTTTTTAAAATAACCAGGAGATTTCTCCTTGATTGTTGTTAGAGAACGACTGTGATCAAGATGACAAGACTGTAGCTTATTTGAATTAATGAGCTCAATAGATGTTAGAATTTCTTTCAGTGAAGTGTGAGAACATTCACTAATAATTAAATAAATCTGCATGTTCTGTTGACTACATGCATTCATACAAATGACTACAGACATTTATGTATTTAGTTAAAGTTAAGGATTATCACACCATCAATTTATCTATAAAGTAGGCATACTGTATAATGTATTTTCCTTAATATTGGTGTAGTTGTGAAGATAAGCATGCAAATTCTTTTTTAAAAAAGAAACATATTAATCTCTTCAATGCCCAAACTAGTTTATATTGTCTAAAAACAAAAGACTAACTTCTGCTTTGGGCTATATTCTTTGCAATCCAAATGAAAGTCAATGAAATTATATGTAAAGTCAGATGGGTTTTACAGAGTTTGTTTTGACACTGCATCTGCTATCTTGATGTCTTAGCTGGAAGGTGTGTCAACAACAAATGTAGGTTCAGAAGATTTTGCAAGTATCAGCATGACAAGCCTCTATTCTGTCTTCTTTTTTTTAATATATTTTAACATGAATAGGAAGATCAGTCAAGAACACTGTCTTCCAAAATATTTGGAGAGAAAGATGTCAGTATATTTTAATGCCCTGTTAATTAGAACAAGCCATAATGAGTAAAAAACTCTTGTTAAACATCAGTAAGTGAACTACCACTGACCTCAATAGACAAAAAAGGTCTTCTTCTGAGGAGATGAGACTGGAGAGGAGAGAAGAGGAGAGGAGAGGTACATCAGTGGCAAGCAAATGTTGTGGATTTAGACCTAGTTTTAGTCAAAACATCTTTGCAGAGATGACTTAACTGAGTGTGCTGGTTTTGGATGGGATAGAGTTAATTTTCTTCTTAGTAGCTAGTATGGAGCTGTGTTTTGGTTTTGTGCTGGAAAGAGTGTTGATAATACAGGGATGTTTTAGTTATTGATGAGCAATGCTTAGACAGATTCGGGGCCTTTTCTGCTCCTTACAGGGACCTGCCAGTGAGTAGGCTGAGGATGGGCAAGAAGCTGGGAGGGGAGACAGCTGGGACAGCTGACCCCAGCTGACTAAAGGGGTATTCCATACCATATGAAAACATGCTCAGCAGTAAAGCTAGGGGGGAGGTTGGTGGCAACATGCTGCTCAGGGTCTGGCTTGGCAGCAGTTGCTTGGTGGTAAGCAATTGTTTTCATTTACATCACTTGCCTTTCTTGGCTTTTATTTCTCTCTCTCTGATATTTTACTTTTCATTACAGTTTATTATTATTATTTTCATTATTATTTTATTTTATTTCAATTTTTAACTGTTTTTATCTCAACCCATGAGTTTTCTCACTTTTACCCTTCCAATTCTCTTCCCCATCCTGCTGTGGGGGCAGTGAGTAAGCGACTGTGTGGTGCTTAGTTGCTGGCCGGGGTTAAACCACGACACTGAGTATTGCTGCTTCTGGTTTACAGGGGAAGATTCCTCTTCAGAGTATCATCATACACAGCATAATAACCAATATTCAATAATTTCAAATAATCAGCAGATTGCCAGGTAATCAGTAAGCTGTAAAGCAGCATCATAAAGTGCTCCTGTAAGATCTCGGTGAGTTCATAGCAAATACTTTCATATATTATCCATAAAGGAGAACTGGGTAACAAGTATCCTCTATTCTTGCTTCCTAAACATGACCTCAATTCCAGTTTCACCTCCTAATTTACAACACCTTTTATGATTCTCACTTCTGCAGGTTTATTTTTGTCCAGTTCATCCCTCTACTGTTACGTGCTACAGCTCCTACTGAGGTCATCGCTCTTATTTTGGGAATCACTACTTTTAATGCAATGTGTTAACTAGCATTCCACACTTTTTAGAAATTAATATAATATCCAAACTGGCACTTAGAAGGCAACTTTTACAGATACAAGACAATTGTTTTTTCTTAGAGCTTGTATTAGTCCACTGCTACGTGCACTTGATAAATTATTTATCTCCTCTGTGAGCATAAAGCATGCTCTGCTGTGTCCATTAGGACACAGCCTTTTATGTAACATCCCTTCAGGGAAGTATGGTGATGGCTGCTATTCTGAAAAAGACCTGAAGTGAGGACTAAAAATTCACCAATTCTAAGGGTTATTGCTTTTTTTCAGGTGGCTTGAAAGGTACTTCCACAATCAGATGTCTGTAACAGTTCCATACATACTATAGCATTTTACAATGTTAGCATCACTTAATGGGCTTCAAGGAGCCTCCATCGTTCATGTCTGTAGGAAAACACTTGCCTGAAGTACCTTTGTTTGGTTCCTTTGTATAATTGTCTTTGGGGGCAAGCATAAGGTAGTATTTAAGCAGGGGGCATCACACTGAGATTTCTGTGGAAAAACTTAGATGCAGGACTTGCAGCATTTTTACCAGTTACAGCATATTGGAATAACTTGTTATCAATATTGCTATAATGCACGACCACAGCAAATACAATCCATTTACTTAACCCATGTCTTACCTCTCTAGGCTGGTCAGATGGTAAAGTAATTTGCTATCAAAAGCTGTATTCATAGCTTCATAATGTAGGACATAGTATCTGGAAAAGCATTAAGTAATCCTTTTAAAATAAGCAACGCTTCCTAGCACATCATATTTCAATACTGAGCAAAGCTTAGCAGGGTAGGCCCTTAGTAAGTTTTAGCAAGAATAAGATGTCATATTGAATATCAATAGGGAAGTTCTCACTCACCTTAAAAGGCACAGGAGTCCATCGAAAGCCCTCCCTTCCTTTTCCTCCTCCATCTGTCTGCGCTTTTCTAAGCATTGTCACAGAGGCAGATTTTTCATCTGTGTCCTGTGTATCCATCTGATGTCATTTAAGTCATGTCAAATCCTGTGATTTTCAGGATGGTTACAGAATCCGTTACTACATTTGACATGTCATTACTTGTTAACTTGGCACTGCTACGTTAATGATTGGACTTGATGATCTTAAAGGTGTCTTCCAACCATAATGATTCTGTGATTCTACGATTCTATGATTCTACATCTTGCAGGAAAAGAATTTCCTCTGATGCTTCAGAGAAATTGTCAGAAGTCTTAGTATGGTGCTGTTTGTGTACATCTATGGTAGAATGAGTGTTAGATACCAGATTATTTGGTCTTTTTCCTCCATTCAGCCAGGCCAGATGCATGCACTGGGAGAGAGTTCACATGCCAGGTTCACAGGGCTATCGCAATCAATGCCATTAAGTGGTGTCAGAGCTCAGTTCCTCACTTAGCACTAGATAAATACAGTATTAAAGGACAGGCAAGTAGTTTGCAATCTTGCTGTAAGCAAGCCTCAAAGGGAAAACTGGCAGTGCTCCACACCTCACCCCCTCCAGATTTTTCCTGGTGCAGTAGGGCTCAACGGCATTTTTAAAAGTTTCTATTCCTTTCTCTTTTCTTCCCAATTATGAGTCTTCTGACATATTATTCTCACACCTCTTCCTTTTGGCTCTGCTGCTGACAACACACAGCATGGAAAGCTCAGCTTGACCTGGCTAAGTGTGTGTCTAAGGATTCCTTGACAGCTCTGTCTCCCACCCTCCCGAAATCCTGGTTCCTGGTGTACTGTGCAGCAAGATTAGCTTGGGTTCTGTGAGAAGTCCCAGTACACCAGTATTCTGTTGATAGCCAAAATCACGTTTGGTAAACCAAGCTGCCACGTAATCTGTAAAAATGTAATTGCCCACATTACCCTGCAGTTGATGTATCAGCACCATGATTTTGGACTCAGTTCTTGCTTTTTTTTTAAGTTCTCTTCTTCAGCTACATGTCTAACAATGCAAAGCCTTTCTCATCCATTTTTTTAGGTACATGATATGGGATATAGTCTGATCCGAGTGCTAACACACAGGAGAAAATGAGGGTTTCCAACAACCTGGACAGCAACCCCTGTAAGTACTGCACCACAGCGGAGAACTACAATTTCATGTTGAATACATCTGAAAATTAACATTTTTTTTCAGTTTTACAAACTGACACACTTTTTGCCCTGAAAAAATAAAGAAAAGGGCATTTATTTACACAATTGTTTACTCATTCTAGGTAGAAATTTTCGCTTCATGCTCTCTATGTATTGTATTATATAGTTTATGTTCTGCATCTAGCCTATAGTATAATTTTTGCAAGGTCTGCAGAGGAAGCTGTGCCTTATATTTTTCCTTGAGCACTTTGGAGTCATTCTCATTTTTTCCAGGCTTTTCTGTAGAATCTTTAGACTCTTGGTTTTGCATCTGTTTGTATTGACCTCATCAAAATTATTTAAGGTGTATTTGCATGTAGATGCTTATGTATGAGCACACAATCTACTTTTTAGTTACATTTCTCAATTTTCATTTGCCAGCTGGAACATATCTTTGGAGATTTTGGTTTGTTCACATCAGAAAAGAAATTCACACCCCATATCAAGAGGGATTTTTTTGAGAAAATGGTCTACCGACCAGAGACTGTCACAAAAGATGTTGTTGTGAACAAGTAGTCTAGAATGACAATAAACTTCCATGTATTTGGAGCAAAAATTGTAAGTCACATTTCTTCTGCCATAAATGGAGGGAAAATATAGTGCAGTGCTTGTTGAGTGCAAGTGTGTGGTATGTGTGTGTAGCAGGCACAGCATTATATCCTAAATTGGTTGCCCTGGTGTAAGGGTGATGGACACCATACGAAAACTAGAAGAAACTTCCTGCTTGTTATATTCCAAAGCTGGAGTTCAGGGGGATCTCCAGCTGAAAAATCATAAGGTAAAGTAGAAAGATGCATGAAAAGTAGATTCTGAGGCAAATTTATTATGACATTTTCTCTCTCATGGTTAGGTAGGTCAGGTAGACGGGCAAACACAGACCTTATGATTTTGTTTATGCATTCCTACATCACTTAAGGGGAAAAAAGCTTTGGCTAAGAATAAACTTGTGTCTTGTGATTGTTGTAGAAAAACATTCTATATTACCACTGCAGTGTTTTATGCTGGGTCCTTACCTTTGCATTGAATTTGTACTTTAAATGCAGTTGTATACACTATAACAGCTGCTGCAGTGAGTGGTTCTATTTTGAAAGCAGTAATCAAGATAGAGAGGAAAACACTAAGCCTCTTCAGCCTAGGAAACAGTCAAGCAGGGAAGATTTGATAGAAGAATATAAAAGAATAAGTTGCATAGAGTGACTGGGTAAGGGCATCAATTAAAACTGAGAGGACAAATTCAAAACAAAGGCATAGTTCTCCACACAGTGTCTAGTTAAGCTGTGGGAGGCCTTTCTACATGTTGCTGTAGAGTTCAAAGAGGTGGTGCTAGATTAAGAGGTAAATGGCCATGCTGATAAAAGAGAAATCCTCTGAAGGGTCTTCAATACAAGAATCTTCCTATTTGGAGATTTCTTGTACGAATCAGGAGGTCCGTCAGACCCAAGTAGTTGACAGCCAGGAAAAAATTCAGGAGGTTTGTCCTTTTCAGAAAGTCTTCCTTCATCATTTGCTTTTGGCCATTGGAAAGAGGATTTTGAGCTAGTTTCTGTGTGGTCTTGTATATTCTTGTTTTTAAAATATATAAACTGCCATCTAATATATTATTTTTAATAACAGAGGGAAGCCTTACAGTCCCTGAATAATTTTCTGCGAGGAGCAGAACTTGTGGATGAGTAAGAGAGCTTGTGAGTGAATATATACAGCCTGAGACTCTTGAAAAACAGAGCACAAATATTGTTTTTATATATGTACAAAAATTTTTTTCTTAAAGAAAGGGTTAGACGTAGACAATTTTACTTTGGATAAATCTGGCTAGCTCAGTTAAGCTGGTCTGGCACAGAGTAAGATGGGAACATGAAACTTTACGTGCAGATGCTGTCACTGTTGTCCTAATTGAAAACAGAATTACAAAGTTGAGGAGGCCTCTTCAAACACACTAAGGGATGGAAACAACGAATAAATGGTGTTAAGGAGTAACCTTGCTTTCTCAGACCCACATAAAACATTCTTAAAAGCTTAGATTAAAGGCTCTTTGCAGCTTGCTTTCCAAAGACTTTATTTGCAACAGTAGACACAAGTGCATATATGTTTCGAAAAAAACATTCATAAACCATCTGTCAGCAAATGAATTGCCTATGCAACATGCTTGCTGTGACAGCCAGTGTGGTGTAGCATCCTAACAAGAATTTACGTTTATAACTTTTCTTCATAAATTACATGTCCTCTCAAGCCTTGCAAGTGTTAGTGGTTTAATTTTAGGACTTTACCTTTTGATCATCCTGCTGATCACTATGATTTCCTTTAGCACCCTGGGATTTGTTAGGTACTTCCCAAAACAATAGCTGACAGCAAAAATCTTACAAAATATGTAGCATAGTGTAACAAAAGGGTAAAAAGACAATATGCATGAGGTATGAAAGAAGAACAATGTAAGAAAAAACTGTTATGGCACTCCCAGCAAAACATACCTGGAAGTTACTTAGAGGGAATGCTTTTGTTTCACTTTTTGTGGTGTTGGGATTTCTTACTGAAGGCCTATTTTATACTGCTGTTATTGTAGAAGTGGTTGCAAGGAATGAAGGAGACTTGGGCTTACCTCTGCAATGTTTCTTGCACACAGACTATCATGGAAAGGTAATAATGTTAACAGGAAAAGCTAATTAACTATGCATCAAGGAGAACATAAGAACAGGAAGAAAAATTAAGAAGAAAATATATCAGCCAAGAGTAAGACTCAAGCAAGACTCTGGGGGTCCCTCTCTGTGTTGCTTTTGTGTACAGTTCCTTTGCAGTGAGGACTCATGCAAGATAGTTAAATAATGAGGCGAGAAGGAAGCACACCGTGTAATGTTTTGAAACTGATGTTAACCTTTGATGTGGTGAAAAGGGGTTTGAAAACATAGTGATGACAAGTTTTTGTATGATAGAGTGTATTCACACACAGTGCGAAAACTTGAGTTCCTAATTCTTTATAGGTCATAAATTAAAAGGTATTTGTTTGTTTCTTCCTGGGATATTTTTGTTTCACTTTTGGCTTTTGAATGTGTTTTGGTTTTTTGTGAGTTTTGCTTACATTGCATGGTCCTCTAACAATGCACCATAGTGGATTTTAAGCTCAGGAATCTCAAACTGAGAATAGGGAAGGTGTCATGTGTAGCTTTAGGTAGCGGTGGTAGGGGTAGGTTGGGACTTTTTGTACACCAGTTATCAGTCTTCAGCTGAAATAAATATTTTTAGTATCTCATTTTCCTGAACCCCAAAGTCTCATGTGATGTCAGCAAGACACAAGAAAATGCTCATCTGTGTTATAATACAAAAACCAAAGATAAAATATAGAAGTTTTACATTAAGCGAGTCTATCAAGTAATGTCATTGTTTTACCAGCCACAGAGACGTTTTGTCCTGCCAATGTTTGCTGGAAACTTCTGATTTCTCTCTTGTTTATTGGCTTTTTCATTCACTGTAGTTTGATTGTGGAGCCTCTATATCGTATCTTCCCTTGATACTCATACAATTTTGTTAGAGTTTGGATGTTATAAAACAAAGAAATATTCATCTTTTTTTTGCTATGCTTTCAGTTTAAAATCGCTGTTTTCTTCTCTTATACTCTACCAACAGTGTCCAAGCTATGTTCACATCCTACCTGTAGTCTGTGGGGCTGTTGGAAGTAGTCTTCAGCTGGTCCACGGACTAGATTAAACTTCAAAAACTACATAGTAGCTTTTTTATGGCACAGTGGGATTGCAGTGCGGAAGAAATTTTGCACCTCAACATCAGTATGTAGCACTACGTGCTCGGAAATCACAGCATGTATAGTCATTAAATAATGCATTATAAAGAAGTAAAAGGTTATATTGGATTCTTACCTACACTGCACTGTGGGTTTGAATCTTCTTTGTTCTACTTTTCTCTGTACACAGGCTATTGTCTGTACTGCTGAGGAGATACTGTGTTACTAGTTGCCACCATTAAGCTAATTTTTAATCTATTTGACACCAATGTCAAACTCTCACTTCTCAAATAAGCCAAAATAGTTGCTTTCAAGCTGTGGAGGAAATGACTCATCAGAACTTTGATTATTACTGATTTGGGAAAAAAAAACATGGCCATGCAGGAACTGAAGATGATTCAAAATGAATGAATGAGGGATGTCTTTCAAATTTCTACATTATGGAATGATAGACAAATTATTAGTGTTTATCATTGATAGCAATTTAGAGACATTATTAAGCCATCAGCCTGAGACAATTATTGCATACAAATCTTATCTTGTCGAGGTCAATCTAAATGAACAAGCAAGATAGCAATGCCAAGCCTTGTGCAATTTCCTAATGGAGGAAATTCGTTTCTCTCTTGCTTAGCTGCATGATTATTTCAGGACCACAGAGTAGCTGCTGGCGGCTGGATATGTATCTCACTGATGCTCACAGCCTTAAAGATCCCCTTTGTTATTAGGTGGAGAAGCAAAGAAGCACAAAGTAGTCATCCTACAAAATCCTGATATAACATCATTCTTGACACTGCATCACTGTGCTGGAGTGTTCTTTTGTAGTTGTATAGCAATTTGCATGTTACAGCTGTCTGCCTGTCAGTGTGATTTCCTCTTCTGATCAGGTTTTAGGGTGGGGCTGTGATGCAAACTAGCTTTTATAGATTGGAAATTTCTCAGTTTCCTTGGGGGAAAGGAGGAACTAAGTTCCAGGGAGAGCCTATGTGCAGCAGCCGCCTCTGACGCCTCTGCTGCCCCAGGCCTTTGGCTGCCTGTCCTCCTCCTTGGCCAGCTCTGATATTGTGTGTCCTTACATCATGTTCCTGGAAAAGAGTTTTGTGAGAAAGAGCTGGGAGATGCCTTAGTAAAGCCTCCCTACCTTGGCTCAGGAGCTGCCATGGAGCTCAGACCCTTGCTAGGACTGCACCACAGCCGTGACTGTGACCATGCCCAGCCACCCACCCTCATGGTCCTGGCCCCCAGACCTGACATCTCGGCTTGGCCTCAGACCTGCCTCAACCCTGTCACTTCCCCAGCCATCATGGGCCTCTTGGCTGACCCTGATTACTGTCACTAGCCCTGCCCTGCTCTCCCAGTGGCCAGGGAGGCCACTGCCTGTCCTGCCCCTATCACCCCAGCTATGGGGCATCCCTGCCTGTGTGGAGCAGCTGGCCCTTGCTGCTCCCTGACACTACAGCCTCGATTTTCACAGAGAATTGCATGTGCAAAATAGTGCATGTGGAGTACTAACTTTATTAATAGAGTTATTTGAAACCTTACTGGATGCAACTGTCTGTCAGAAAAGGCATTCTTGTCAAAGGCCAGATCTGCTGCTAGGAACTTTCAATAAAGAAGAAAATATTAAAGGAAGAAACCAAACTCTCTGTTTCATTGGTGCCAATTTCCTTGACTTCTAGAAGGTATTATAGCAGAAACCCCTGAACAAAAATGACTGAAAGATGGCACCATTTTCACATTGCAATATCAGAATATTTCAGTGACTTCATTCTGAATTAAGAAAATAATTCTTACTTTTCCCTAGAATTGTTCCTATTTTGTTTTTTTCTTCCAGTTGAGAAAGGAGAAAATAAAAAAATAAAGAGAAGAAAATGTTTTGAAAAATGAAATACTGGAAATTCTAGAAAGCCAGAGAGATATCTGGTATAGAGGTATTCCAGAAACCATAACAGAGGCATGCCAGCATCAGTTTCCATGGGTATTTTGAGCCAGCAAAAGGAGTTGTTGGAATCTAAATCTCTAGCTTCAGCATTGGTAGCACTGAGTGCAAAAAATCATTTTCTTGTTCAATGCATATCATGTAAAAGGAATGCAATTTTAAAATAAGTTTTGTATTTTTATGTTTTCTATTTTCTTTAGAAATTGGAATTTTTGCCCAGTGCCAGATTCACTTTTTTTGAGAGAAAAATTCAGAGGTGAATCACTGACCTGGTGTAGCTGATAGCAAAAGCCAGTAAGTTTTATTGATTCAGTGTTGTGAGACGAGTCATGGTGGACATACACACCAAGCTCCTTTCTGCTTCTGTCTCTATCCCTAGAACTCTTACCAGGACAGAGTTTGCCTCATTATGAGAGCAAAGATGTACAATGCAGCTGTTTTCAGTGCCTTAGCATGAAAATGTGGGAAGAGAAAAAGAGAGATAAAAAATCCTGGAGGTATTTTGTCATCAGCGACCGTGAAAGACTGTCAAAGTATATTGGGATCAGCTGCTCCAATGTGAAGCAAGAAAGACAGCTGGTGAAGAATCAGTGCCCAGACTTGTCTACCAAAGGCTAACAAGATGGCTTAATCAAATGCTAAAGGTGGAGGATGCCAGAGCCCCAAACAGGATTTAGCTCATATGTTGTCACAAGGGAAAAGAAAAAGGGGGTGCCAATGACCAGCTTGAAGAACAGCTATTTGTTTAAACATGGAAAATACTGCTCACTAAACTTCAGCGGTAAGTCATGAAAATGGCTACATGAGTTCTCAAGAAACAAAGCCACCTTTGTGTTCTGGAACTCAATAACAAAACCACATGAACCAAGCACAGCATTAAACCTGTTCAGCTGTCTGTGATAGGGTCGGATAACAGTAATTTCCCCAGGCTCTGCCACAAATCCATGTCATCAAGAGTAGACTAAAGTAACCTGTGGTCAATCCCGTGCCTTTCCTCTAATGCATTTTAATTTTCATCGAGGAAATGCTGATAAATTCTATGAAATTTGTAGGCTTCAGAAGAAAGGTCTTCAGAAGAGACAACCTTGGTCCTACAAAAACATTAAGCAAGGTATAGCAGAGAGTAGGTCCCAAATTATTTTATGCATAACACAGAAACCAAGACACATACAGATACAGAAATATGTAAATAGAGAGTGGGGAATATTGAGGGGGCAAAAGATTTCTTCTGAAGAATGTGGCAGCGGAAGCAGCAGACACTCTTGGGTTTAGGGAAATGAGGGCTCGATATTACTTATACCATGACCTTGCTCAAGTGGTTTGTTGACAGCAGTAGCACTTCTGAGTATCACTTCTCTGCCTCCTAAATATGGCATTTGCTGGGAAGAAAATTTGGGACCTGCAATTATTATTTAATCTGTGTCTGGTAAGAGACTCCTATCAATACTTCCAGGATATCAGTGGAGACACTCTTTGCCATGGCCAAGGCATGTTATGATCAGGAAGATAACGGTGACTGATGCCTTAAGACTACCTGTCTTAATATGCAATGTTTCAGCACTGAATATAGTGCCCTGAGATGTCATCATAACCATTTTAAGGCAGAAACAAATGGAAGAGAAACAGGAACATTTTCACAAGGAGCAATGACATGGCCGCAAACCCAACGTCAGAGACACAAGGGTGTCTTTGTCAACAAGACACTTCCTGCACAAGACACTTATCCCTGGTGAAGCAAGTGATTCATTATCATTTCTGCTGGAAATCAGAAGCGGAAGTGAAAGTTCAGTTTTCTGTGATCTTTTTTTACTTCACAAAGAATATGTTGAGAATTAGTAACAGGCTTGCATTTGGAAATGGGCCGGAATTCACACCCTCAGGACTCATCACTCACTCGTCAGCTTCCCTTCCGTGAACAGACAAAGGTCTGGAGTCACTGGATGTAACCGTAATGGAGTTATTAAATAATAACTGCAACAGCAAGCAAAACACTCGTGATACACAGAAGTAAGTAAAGTTGGTTCTTTTCCCTTTGCGGGTTAAGAAACTGTCACTTCAGCTGTTTCCCTTTGCCTGGCTTTCCTCTTTAGTGCTAACTGAGAAACAGGTGAGCCAAGGATGGATTTGTTCCACCATATATTGATGACTCCTCTTTAATATTTTCCTTAGAACAAAAAGGCTGTTTTCTTTCTTTTACATCTGGAGTTATAGTTGACCTTTTTGCATAAAAGAAAAAACTGTTTTCAAAAATGTCACTGATTCATAAGTAGCACTTTGGCAACTTAATGTCTTGCTTAAAGAGAGCTCTTGCAGAAGTGATAATTTTTCATTTCTTGAGTTGGATTTTTTACTGTTTTTTTTGTTGTTTTGGGGTTTTTTGTTTGTTTAATTTGGGGAGAGAATGTCACTTTGCACATCTTACACCTGCTTAAGCTCTTTTACATAAAGATTTACAGATTCCACCACAAGTCAGTGTGAACTATGATTCATTACAAGATGATAAGACTTCAGAAATAGAAGGCAAATCAATCCATAAAAATAATTGCCTCATTTTATTTTGTCAGAGTTAATAATTTTCCATGCATGTATTCCTTTTCTTGTACAGTAAAATACCAGTAGGACCAATATGTCCAGCTTAATTATACTCAGCATGACAGAACTGAGTTGATATGGAGTGAGAAATGTATCCTAACCCTCATGCCACTTAAATGAACTGATGTTTATAATCTTTACATTGTAGAATCCAAAGCTTCCTTGATTCTTTTTATAACCATTTGTAATGCTTACTCTGAATCAGTCACACAACATGAATGGCTATAAACAGACGTGCAAAACAACTGACTCAGTCTGAAGCACGCCTGTTGTGCATGTTTGGTTATGTTTCCCCACTGAAACTGGATCTGTACTTTTTCTCTGGTCATCTGATTGAAACAGAATATTTCAAATACAGACTGCAACTGAAGGGGGGTAGGTACCCTTATGTGCTATATAGGAAACTGAGAATATGTTCAGTAACTGCAGTTGCAGGTGAGTAAAAGGCACAGTTTCTCAGACTTTTCACAGTTAATTGGAGAGAAATGAACTTTACGCTGGGGCTGATGCACTTTAAAGTACTTTAACTTTTGAGTTCAGAAACACGAGTATTTGCCTGCAGTAACCTCAGGTGTTAAGGAGAAAGCTGAAACACACAATTTGAGCTCCTGACTCCCATATGACTTTTCAAGACTGACTGAAGGAGAATAACCTTAGATGTTTTCTGCCAAGATATGTAAATATCACTGAAAGGCACAATAATATGTTTATGGACTTATTTGTTCGTATAGTTTAAATAGAGAGTGCCATATGTTGGGGAGTTTTGACACACAAGTACTAGCTGCGTCATATGAAAATATCCCATGCAAAGCAACTACTCGAATTTTTTGTCATCATCATCAGTATTAGTTCTGAAATCCCATTTGTCTCCAAAGGTTTCTGATGGTGTGAATTTCACCAAGTGTGCGGTCCTGCGCTTGGGTCATAACAACCCCATGCAGCGTTACAGACTTTGGGAGGAGTGGCTGGAAAGCTGCCTGGCAGAAAAGGGCTTGGGGGTATTGGTTGATGGCTGCCTCAATATGAGCCAGCAGTGTGCCCAGGTGGCCAAGAAGGCCAACAGCATCCTGGCTTCTATCAGGAATAGTGTGGCCAGCAGGACTAGGGAAGCAATTGTCCCCCTGTACTCGGCACTGGTGAAGCTGCACCTCAAGAACTGTGGTCAGTTTTGGGCTCCTCACTACAAGAAGGACATTGAGGTGCTGGAGCGTGTCCAAAGAAGGGCAACAAAGCTGGTGAAGGTTCTAGAGAACAAGTCTTATGAGAAGCAGCTGAGGGAACTGGGGTTGTTTAGCCTGGAGAAAAAGAAGGCTCAGGGGAGACCTTATCACTCTCTACAACTACCTGAAAGGAGGTTGTAGGGATGCGGGGTTCAGTCTCGTCTCGCACGTAAAAAGCAATAGGACAAGAGGAAATAGCCTCAAGTTATGCCAGGGCAGGTTTAGGATGGATATTAGGAAAAATTTCTTCACCGAGAGGGTTGTTAAACATTGGAACAGGCTGCCCAGGGAAGTGATTGAGTCACCATCCCTGGAGGTATTTAAAAGACGTGGTGCTTAAGGACATGGTTTAGTGGTGGTTTTGGCAGTGTTAGGTTAATGGTTGGACTTGATGATCTTAAAGGTCCCTTCCAACCTAGACAATTCTATGACTCTATGATGTTTAGTACTCACAGGTAGGTTTGGTATAAGAAGAGTATGGTGCTGGTCCCTGGTACCATCTAATCCCCAAAATAGTCAAATTTGTTTTCCTGTGTATCCTAAACAGCTCCAGTGTAGCTGGTGGGGGAAGGCGGGTTATTTTTTGTGTTTTGGTTGTATTTGCTGCGCAAATTTCCAGACCTTCAGTAAATGTTATCTTATGTGTGTTTCAGTTCCTAAAAGCGTTCACATGTGATCAGTTTTCAGAAGCATGTGGTTGGCAGCAGCCCACTGTTTTCAAATTCAATTACATCAGTCGTGTTGCTCTGCTTGAAGCAAAAAAAGCCTAACAGTGCATTTTCTTACCTTGCCACCATCCTTTCAGAGAACAAATATACTGGAAGATCTGTGCTAATTATATTTTCTGGATAAATTTTAAAAATTGCACGAGACATCCTTTCAAAATGTTAGATTTTTTACTGGTTGGTCTGTGGAAATTGAGTACATAAATGCACAGTACACAAAAAAGAGTTAGGACTGTGGTGTGGCTGGTAATCAGCACAGATTCAGTGATCATTGTAGTTGAGATTCTCAAAAAAATCAGGCAGCAGCGTGTGTTTAATGAATGAGCAAGACATCAGGCATTTGGACCACATCCTTTCATTTAAATATTCCTGCCCTGAATTTTGAAGTGGAGGTAGGGAACAAACAAAGTACCTATGAAGACAAAGAAGTGGGTTTTTTTTGGTACAGTATTCTGAGCATAATATTTCCTATTTACTACCTGAACATACTGTGGTACCATACATTAGAAACAGTGTATAATTATCTGACAGTTACATTAATTTCTGTTATAGGTATTGTTTCCTAAATGAAATCTCTAATTTTTCAAGCTTTACATTTTTGTGTATATTTATATAAAACACATTCATTTATGTGTTTATATATAAGTAAATACAGAGAAATGTATACACAGAGAGCAAGAAATATACGATTTTCAAATGCAGTCTAATTAAACCCACAAAATTGGATGGGTATGAGGAAATTATTGTTACTGGATTTGAGTTAACTGTCACAATACATGGATGCAAAAAATTAGTTTGTTCTGAAAAATAATGAAATTAGTGGAACATACAATACTATTCCCCTTGGTGACATGCTACAGACATCTAGAAATGCCGTAATTCAGACAACTGCAGAAGAAACTGTAGCTATAGAAAAGCAGATGCCCACTATTTTAGCCTGCATGCTTCCTTGCAGAATAACTAAACAGGGCATTTTTTATACTGTTTTTTGTGATTTTTTGATATCGTCTGTTAAAATTGTGGTCATCTCTGATTTTCTGCACTTCTCGTACAGTCTGTTGAGGCAGAATACCCTTTACCATAGCATCAGAGTCAAAGATGTTATTTTAACTTTCTTCCTGTTCTCTACAGGCTACAGACACAATAGTTCTTATTTACTATTTCTGTTCCATCTTCTGATTGATCTTTATTACACGTCCTCCCTTTTACTACATTAGTTTGATCTTTCTGGACCCTGAAACTCTACCATGTTTGAAGCAATTTAGCCTGTTCAGCAGCGTCCTTTCATTTTCTTATTATGCAGAAATCTGGTTGCGTTTAATAGGCTCCTGATTACAAATTTCTGTTCATATATGCTTAAAATCCTTACACATGGAGACAAAGTGGATGAAGAGTTTTCTTATAAAATAATAATTTTTATGACTAACGTAGAAATATTTTATGATTAAGCCCTATCCATCAAAACCAGTAATCAATGTGATGAATACAGAAAACTTGTTTGTCATATTCTATCAATGAAAAGAGCTCTGAAATGGTTGCAAGTATAACTTCCTCCACTCTAAGGCACTTCATTATGTGAAAAGACAATTTAAAGATACCTATAATGAAAATAGCACTCTAATAAATTACAGAACTGATTCATTTGCTTGGCTTTGCTTTGTCCTGGTTTGCAAGGCTAGAATTGTGACAGTAGGGCAAAAGGTGAAAGGATCACTGGGAGACTAAATGAGTTCAGCATTAGCTTAAATTAACTATTTTTCGGAGAGGCTGCAAGAGACAAAGCAAAAAAAAACCTCAACCCCCAAACTGAAACTACAGCATTAATGTAGGCAATACCCCTTAATGAGAAGAAATCAGTGAGAGGGCTGACAGTCTTTCCTGTTGTAAAAGATGCACGCAATTTCAGAAGCTGAGTTTTAGGGCAACTGTTTTGACTTTAGCAAGTAGTATGTGCCATAAATTATCTGTGCCCTTTTGTATCCCTAACTATTCTTTTCCCTGTTTCTGCTCTGCATTACTCAAGAAAATGCAGAACAGAGCACCAAACAGAGCATACTTTATTTTAAATTTCCAGTGCTTCTTAAAATGTAATTTAGTATTGACTGGAGCCTCATCTATTGGAATTCACACAGGCCATACTTAAAAAGACCAGAAAAAAAATAATGTGTTCTGGATAATTATTTTTAACACAAAGAGAGTATGTGCTGCACCAACAATGGATGTGTCACACTGTTTCTTAACCCATGACAGGCAAGTTTTCTGGGGGCTGACATAATGGCATAGATTTCACCAAGCACATACCAATCCTGAGTTCAAATGAATGAGAAATAAATCCAAATCATAAGCCCAGCAAAGAGATAAAAAAGTCTTTTTCATATACCTGGGTTTCATCGGATGGAAGCAGTTACCCTTGATACTAGACAAAATGGAAGATGGAAACTAGGTAATAACTAAATAAGGTCCCGTATAGTTTTATTGGCTTGAAAGAAGGTATGTGTGAAATAAGGTTCAAATGGATTATTGCAATGTGGAAATCTGCACTTAAATGCCAAGAAACTCTGAACCAGAGCAGACTGATAGTGATTTGTTGCACATGTTTTCACTGTCTGTTTTCACTTTCTTAGCTTTGTTTGTAATTAGTGAGAATGTTATTACTGCAGAGCGTTGCAGGATAAATTACAGAGCAATTAAAAGGCACAACAAAAGGAGAAAAAATTATCTACTGACAAAATCAAAACACATTAACATGGCACAAGTCCTGGTGACAGCATGGTGGCCTGGTGTCTAGAAATACCATCCCAGCGAAATGTTGAAGGAACTATTCCCTTAAGTGTTTTCTATATCTCATTTAACCTACCTCACAAATAAATTTTTTAAGCATCTCTTAGTTACTTTGATTAGTACATTTTTATTTTGTGATTTCTACTGGCTACTCAAATTCCTTTTCCCAAACTTTCACAAACCTTCACCAGCATATTGCTGTAGTACGTTATTAATATGACTTCGCACAGTACTGAAATTTCTACTAAACTAACAGACACTTTAAGGTCATCAAGAGGCAGTGGAGAAATGTTTATAATAATGACAACAGCTTGGTACACCGCTATATCACATAGCACAGTCCAAGGAGATATCAAAAATATGTAATTTTCAGCAATACATTTCTGTGCTTTTGTTATTCAAAGTAATTTTCTTCAGTGTGCTCCTGGTTAAACATTCATTTGTCTGATCTTTTTCTAAGACAGTTTCAGTGCTTTCATTTGTGTGTATATGTCTTTTCCAGCCATAATGATTCTATGATTCTATAAGGTGGAAATTTTAAAAAGAACTTGTTTTTTAAGCCACCAGAAGTTAAAGTTAGTCTTATTGATACTCAACGTTTGGTAAAAAGATAAATTGTAAATGATTGGGATTTGCCTCTTGCATTCTAATGAGTCTTTTGGATAATGGTATATATTTTTTAAAATCTATTTACGTAATATATCCTATAGAATAAATTCATTGCTGGAGTAAATCATTTTAACACCACTGGTTTCAACAGAACTGCAACTGAACTGCTCAGTACATTGCCTTTTTAATCCTTCCTTGGAGAATTAGAACCAAAGTGAATATCGTCCCACATATAATTTAGCAATTAAAAAAAAATAAAATTATTCTCCCCTAGGCTTATTCTGTTTCAGGGTGAGATATTTTCAAATAGTTTTTTTTTCACAGCTGCAGCACCAGGGGACACCCTAGGTTGCTATTATTGGCTAGTCAGGAGCTGAAGAACTGCAGAAAATGGAACAGATGGCAAAGTTCCACTCTTTGAACTCCTAAGAAGGTGTAATCTAAAATATGGCATAAACCCTCTGCAGCTTTCTTTGGGGAGTGCTAAGAGGGGGATCGTTTCTGGTGCCTGAAGCCTCTCTCAGTACAGCTTTCTGTACTGAATTTCCAGACAGGCTGATGAAATTCAAGAGAGCATCTGAAAAAAAAAAAAAAAGAAAGATGTTGGGAATCTCATTGAGAAGCTTTCTCTTTCTGATTTCCGAGACATATGCCTGGACACTATTTCTGAAAATTCCTTTAACAGAAAAGTTAAAGTAACTTGTGTTGTACCATGTTGTTCAGTGAAACCTGTCTAAAAAATTCAAGTAATCAGCAAAGTGAGGCACCCTTGACCATCATGTTGAAGGCAGCTCTCCTGGAGGGAACAGGGCTTCAGTCAGTTGCTGGGGTCAGCTTTTCCCTGTTGTGAAAAGTATGTCATTTTTACATAACTTCAAGGATCGTGCAGGCCATTCATAGCGTAACATTCGCATCCTGAAAGCAGACCAACAGGCTGTGAAGGAAAGCCTTCAATTTGCTGGGCTTATGCTACTCTTGTACTGAGGGTACAAGAGGTTTGGTGGATTTAATTGTAGAAGCTGTGTCTTAAATCCTTGTTTTCTGCTGTTCAAGACAGCTGTGAAGAGCTCAGGCGATTTGTGGTGTAACTTCTTTCCTTTGTAGTGGAATGATGGTCACTACAGACGTCATCAGAACATTGGATCATGTAAAGGCTTCATGGAAGTACTGATTGATGCAGGACTTTTGTGAACTGTACTTCAACCACACATGTCTTCTGCAGACTTATGCATGTTAATGAGGTCAAGTGAACGGTGTGGGATGCACAAACCTATCCAAAAGTGATCAGTGAAGGCAAGGGTAGGGAGCACAGGGTAGCCTGCCACTGGTAATGTGAGGTCACGACACGCACACACAGAATGCCTTGGTGAAAGATGCCAGCTGGCTAAAGACTGGAATGCAATGTGCAACTTGTTTTGATCAGTGTGAAGTCTTTGTTTGACTAATGTAACCTCTTATTTTGGTCACTATAAAATGGCAGATAAAAAAAATAATCTTTGTACTGGCCCAAGAGATGGGTATTTGTGCTGATGCTTTTTCAGTGTTTCTGCCTCATCAGAGTGGGGATGGAAGTCCTGTGCCTTGCTGACAAGAAATCAAATGTGCGCTCCTGAACTTGCTGTATGAAATAAGAGCAATGCCAGCACCTTCTGACTGTTGGCACTGTGACAAGGTCTCTAAGTCTGACACTACTGGGCTAATATTTATTGAAAAAAAATCCACTGGTGTAAGATTACTGAAATCATTAGGAAGGAAGAACTCTGACAATATCCACACGATCCTTTGTCAATACAGACTTTGTGAGGGACTTAGCTGTTGTACTTTGGGTTATTTTGTAGTGAGTGAAGATCAGAAGGTCATGCTGATGTTTTGCAAGGTAGTAATAGTACACCAAAAACCAAAAACAAAAAGAGCTAAGATACTGCATTTCATCAAATTTCCCAAGCCAAATAGGCATGTAAATGTAAAATTTTGGGTTAGTTGAAGTAACAAATTGCACACCTATATGGCCTACCATAATGAACTTCCTATTTCACACCTATATGGTGTACACAAATGAACGTCCAGCCTTGAACTGGACTTTGCATCTCAACCTGGGACCTGCTGGTAATGGGAAGTATCAGTCTCTGACCAGAGGAAATGCAATGGTTGTCACATTCATTGGCAATACTTGTAAAGTTCACTGAAATCAAGATCTTTTAAAGAAGCACGTGGATCTCAAGACAGAAGCCTCTCGCAGTGAAATACAAGCTATGCAAAGGATCAAACAGCTGCTCTCTTGCTTAGACATAGGTAAAGGATTTCAATGAAATCTTTCAAACTATTCCTCTCCCTCTTGCTTCCTCTGGTAGCTCTCTTCCCTAGGGAGACTCCTTCATGGTTAACTGGATATCCTGGTTTAAGGTAGAACAGAACCGATTTTCTTTTCAGCAATTTTACTTTTCAGTTAAGCCTCTTCTAACTGACCGCAATTAACGGCATATTTTTCAGATTACCAAGCCATCTCTAAGCAAATCTTTTCTGTGCATGATGTTTCCATCAAAAAATTTGATTCAATAAACTGTTTGCCTATTTCCAATTTGTATACATCAACATAATTCTTCCTGAGATTTTATTGAGAATGCATTTATAAAATGAAATGTGTAATACCCACACAGCAATGAATTAGAATGATCAAGTTTATCTGTGAAATGTCAGCAAATTTAGCAGGGAAAGAACATTTTCTAGATTTAGTGAGATTGTGTTACTCACAGAATGATGAAGTTAATGCAAGTGCATTCTCTTTGGCTATGCCAGCACAATTGATTTGGGCAGAATATACTTGCATTCATCCATGTTCCAGGACTGCAGCAGTGTTCAGAACGGAAAGGGCTCATTTATTTAGAACCTATACAGAAAGGTCCCAGTTCTCAGCTCTGTAAACTGGCACATCTTGAGGTCTCATTTCAACGAAGCTAGGCTTTCATCCACTGATTATTTAGCTTAAGGCTGCTTACTTCTTACAAAAAACTCTCCCCTAGAAAGGGCAACAGGAAGAGCAGCCTTCTTTGAGCTAGCCCTGGGTTATTTTATAAAACTGACAAGAGATCAGGCACACATGTTTTGCTATCCTACATAAGAATATTCTGTATAAAATTTCAGTTTATTCTTAGAAATCCCATTTCTTTGGTGACTGCTATTACTGAAAAAAAGAGCAGTCTACTAGTCAAGTTCTATCTTAACTGAAGTCTGCAAAGCCTCAGTGTAAAAACAATGAGAATCGGATCCCACATGAATTATTATTATGGCCATGTCATAACTGTCTAATACTTAGGTGGGCTTTTCAGAAAAGTTATGTTCTTAGGTACACCATTTATATACCTGAATGACTCCCTCAGCATAAATGCTGAGGGTTAGTGATTGCATTGCTGCGCAGTAAGAAAAGCTCTTTAAAGTCTTACCTCTGCCAATGCAAACCTTTAATCCTTTGGCCACCATACAGACTGTGGGGTCTTTGAACATGTCTATATGAAGTGTACATCTGTGCAGCACAGGATCCAGGTACTAGCCGAGGTCCCAGATGTACAATCATCATGTCACTCAAGCCATCACACTGCACTTGTCAGTAGAATCAATTACTTTGAGAGAACTGCTGACCAAAGATGGTTGTGCTGTTTTCGATTTTGGAGCTAGCTTACCTGGCACAGGCTCAAGATTCTCTGCACAGTCCACACTGTATTCTTTAGACATACTCTAAATGACCCAGAGCCTGTTAACAAAAGTCATACACCTTCTTCCATCCAATTCTACCACCTTTCCTCAAGAGAAATGTTCAGAGAACTCAAGTTTTGATGTAGCTGGTGCCTAGCTGGTTGTCTGCACAAAGAATCTCATGATCACAGTTACAGTCCAGGTGTTCTGAGGCTTGTTATGCTCCAAACAAGGCCATGTTGTTGCATAATAATGACCTATGGTACAGTAACTGTGGCAGAGGAAAGGGCAGAATTAACTTGTATAAATGGTATAATCTTTTTAAGTTTTTCTTCATTTTTTAAGTACTAATTTTCTTAAATAAACATGATTACGCTACTCTGAAAACGTTCTAGATTAGCATTCCTTATTTATCTTAGGGAAAGCAAATGCTATATATTCCTCTTATGTTGTGCAGCATAATAGCACACAGGCCACACAGTGGGTAATTTAAATGAACAGCAGGCCTTCAAATTACACTGAAAAGGCTGTTATATTTCAAGCAGGGAACATTTTTATTACAGTCACATTCCTGACATCCTAGAGGATGCATACAGTTCTTTTTTTCTTTCATCATCTCAGACCAACAGGCAACCAGCTGGGATAAGTGGGCATCTCTGAGATATCCATGAACAGTTTATGAATACAGGTACGGCACCTTTTTGATGCTGGAATATTTTGTACTGAGGGAAAATTGTATTTTGTACTTAGGAACTGTAGCATGAATTGCATGTGGGCAGCTTCATCATATACAATCAGTGATCCACAGTTGCATTCGGAGCAGATAGCTAC
The DNA here is from genome assembly GCA_017639485.1 of Pluvialis apricaria. NCBI lineage: Eukaryota > Metazoa > Chordata > Aves > Charadriiformes > Charadriidae > Pluvialis > Pluvialis apricaria. The sequence goes on along the minus strand of CM030044.1, from coordinate 49,989,998 downwards.
TAATGGCATTATCCATCCCAGTGAGCAGGGATTTGTGTACCAGGGCTTCCCAAAAGTATTAATGCAGCAGTGAAGGGAGGCAGCAGGTCAGTATTTTCAGCTTGTGTTTGACCTTTTGTCATGCTTTGGACCTTGATACAGCCTTGACTTCTTCCCTCTTGCTTTGGAACGAGCCTGGCCATTTTTTCCGTAGCTATCCTAGGACTCCAACTGATGGTAGTCCTACCTTGCATCTTTAATCTATGTTTGTTTTCTCACCTCATTAGCTTCCTCCTTCCTCACTGTCACTGCCTTGTTCAATTTCAAGACTACAGAAGCTGTAGTTCATTATAATGAACTGTAATTCCTTAGTGGTGCTCTTCCAACCATGGAAATTCCTTACCAAAGAGCTGCCACCCAAATAAAGTGAGCTAAAACAGTGGGAATTTTGCAGTGTTCAAATGACATTTTTGCAAGATCTCTCTCACCTAAAAAAGGAAAACAAACACCTCTGGGAATTAAAAAAATACATACATTTTAATGCTACTAAACACAAGAGAGTGTAGATGCCTAGGCATCAGAATGGGAACATAAACATATTTGTTAATCGTTCCATGTGACTCAGATTGCGTCTTTATTGCCCACTGATGTGCAGCATACAGATATTCAAGAGTCTTGTCAATAACCTGCTGTAAATCTAGAAGCCGTCTAGCCAAAGGGACTCACAATTCCACGCACGCAAATATGCCCTTGCCCATGAAGTCAGAGTAAAACTGCTTCTACCCGCTTGACTAGCAGTGGAGATGTATCATCAGAATCCATTGAAAATCAGTGAAATTGATGCCTGTGAATGATCCAAGAATTTTTAAATACCCTGATCCATGAGTGCACAGCCACATTCTTGTAGTGAACATAAGGAACTAGCAGGAGGGGCTAGTGACCAGAAAGCTCTGCTAAGACTCAGCAGAGTCTGTTCTTAGCCCTGTTAGTGGTAGACTAGATGACCTTGGATGAAACCCTTCACCCCTCCAGACCTGAGCTCTGCCCACTGAAGTACAGTGATAACTATCTGCCCTCAGATTATGATCTGACATGTGCTTGGGAAAGGTTTGATGCTGCTCTTATTATTCACATTTAAGGGTAGGTGAAGGACATGTAAATTCTGCCTATAATCTATTCAGGCATGAGCTGTATTCTAGAAACTGAAGGTCTGTGGGTTCAGTTACTTGCAATAAAGTTCAGAAGGGTAAATAACTTCTGTCTTCCTCCAAATGAATAGAATTTCTGCCAAGAAATTTTGCTTACCCAGAACTGTCCATTGGAATATTGTTCCTGGTACCTTGGCTAACATTGTTTCCAAAGTGTCTCTGAATTTTGTTATGTCCACTAAACAACCTTCACTTTGCATTCTCTAAGGCAATTAATAACTAATAAAGAAAAAGAAGCATGGAATTTATTTATTTGTTTGCCTGATCAAGCTATTTAATATGACAATTCAGACAAAAGAAATTAATTATATCTTGTTGGTTTTTTCCACTGTGGCAATTCCATGTTTAAGTGTGGCTAACAAGTTTCATTCCAGATCATGTATTTTTAAGGACGTACAGAGCCACTGGGAAGAGAGGCTGTCCTTGTAATGAGGACAAATATGTCTGACCTACTGGCTTCTGCAGTGAGTCCACAGCAACAGAATGAACACAAAGCAAGGACAATTGGTGAGAAGGATCAGGTGTCATTGATGCGATGACATTTTATATTGCTCTGTAGATAGCACTAAGTGTACAGATACCTTAAAATTAAGACATTTAATAGAGAAATATGTAGCAGGAACCATAGAGAGAATTGAAAAGTCACCAAAAAGTACAAGGTGGCTAGACATATTCCCATCGTTTACATGGAACCCCAATGAAAATATGGCAAAGGGGTGACAAGGGGGAATCCGACAGTAATATTATCAACAGGCTTTCTTATTCTCATTGCCTGAAAAGGAATGCAACCTTTTTGTCTGACTTTGGTTGGTCGACATAGGATATCTTAGAGGGGAGGAGGCAGATCCCCGTAACACGAGGTGGCACTAGGCTGCTGCCGTTGCTGGTACAAGCCTTCCTGATCAATGCCAGGAAGAGGATGTGTGGAAAGGATAGTCTGCTCAGCTTTCACTCTGACAAGCCGTGTCAGCTAAGCACAGAAGCAGAGGAGAACACAACCTGATTTCTCCGCAAGGTTGTCAGAGCTGCCATTCTAACCTGCATGTCCCGGTCACCCTGGGGAGATTTTAGCAGACTCAGCCAGCCTTGCTGGAATGCAGGGAAGCAACTGTAGCGTTCAGTGTTCCTCCTTTAACCTTGACAGGTAAAGATGAATTTAAGTGTTAATCTGGTAAAAATCAGCATTTCTCTCAGCTGAGAGCGAGAAACTTGTTAAATCCTCAGCTATTCTTGGCAAGGTGATGGAACATTGCTTGTTAAAACATTGCCAGAGACACATAAGATCACTGTAAGGACAGAAATGCTGACAAGAGAATTGAATCAACGGAGTAAAGGGCTGATGCAGTGGGACAGGGAAAGTGGAGCAGATCAGTTTATCACTGTATTACATGGCAATGAAAAACAAATAGACATGTTCTTAAACTTGCTTCACACCAGATGTCTTATTCAGGAAGTAGATTCTGATTGATACTGGTATTAAAAGGTCTGTACACTGTGTCAAATACTGCTGTATTATTTAACATTTCATGACAGGGTTAGGAGAGCAAACCAGTTGGTGGTCAGGTACTTAAAGACCATAGGGCTCAACTTAGCAGACACCATTGGCCAAAACCACAGCTCTACTCCCTGTTGTGAACATCCTCAAGAAAGAGGTGAATAACAACAGTGCACACCTCTGCATTCAACAGCAACGTGGAGAATAGTGGAAAGGATTCTTGCTACTCAAACTCTTTGCTTCAAATCTAGTTGGCAGAAGTGAGAAGTGATAATAGACTTAGCGCAGCATCAAGAGGAGAGCATGAAAAAGTCCTGCTGGTATTTTGTGTATACTTCTGAATCCAGAGAATTGCTAACAGTGTGCAAATTTTATGCACCTACAATATAGGGCTTCTAAGCTGAACACTATTCTTGTCCTTGGACATTTCTGCAGAGGCACAAGATTAAACCACTGACATTAGGAAGAGTTTCAAACCAGTAAAATTCATGTCTAATTTGCAACTTTCTGTTGTTTTCTGTATTGTTACCTTGATTCCACTCTTTATACGTGTTGCATTAAAAGGAATGTAGTTTCAATACTTGTCTGTCAGAGCCCCAGCAAAGGACTTTCACTGAGTCAGAGTCACAAAAATCAAAATTAGTTATTTTATTGAGAACAACAGAACAGATTCAAGATTGCCATTGATAAATTCACTGACTACAATAGTGTTACTAATTAAGGTTAATATTGCTAGCAATAATAATAATAATAATACAACAACCAGGGGGCAACATTTACCAGAGGGTAAAAGGTGCAGTGCTTATCCAGAAAGGCGTCCCTGCCTGGGGTGGAGGAAGAGAACGCAGCCTGTCGACGGGTCCATCAAGTATCGAGATTCTTCTCTCCCAATGTAGCAGTCATTTTCTCCTTCTTTCATCCCCAAAATTATAAGGTGAGGTACCCCCCCCCCCATTTGATGTGTAGTATGATTTGGGCGGAGAGACAAGTGCTGTAGTCAGATATGTTTAGCATAATGTCTATAATCTTCATTAGCATATTCAGGGGTGTCCAACTTTAATATGCATTGCACAGGTAATAAGGCAGAGGTCAGTCATCAGGCATGGTAGCCTTTCGAAGAAGCAAAGAACTACACAGTGTCTCTTATCTTGGCTTTGCTGATGAAAAGCAGGGCTGTCCCATCTACACAGGACTCCATCCTTATCTGCATCCTGTGCTAGCCAGGCGACTCTCCACTCCCCTGGGTTGCACAAGAGACAGCAAGGCCTGTCTTAATCATTCTTCAATTGCAACTCACATCCAATTATTGTTGCAATTGAGGGATTTGAGTACCAATAGGATCTGTGATGTCAAGACAACTTATGATGAAAGTTTCCATTTCAAATAGGCAACAATAAGGTCTGAAGAGAAAATTGGGAATTGGGAATGCATAAATAAAACTAATGTCATTTGCAAAGGGTGCAATAAACTGTCTATAACTGAAAAGGCAAGACCTTTCTTGAAATGCTTGATGTAATCCAAATGTTTGATACAGAATACTTATAGCCAATACTTCAACCAGTTAACCTTAAACACAGAAAGTAATAGCAAGTTTCAGACTCTGTTTTTTATCAACAGATGAGCAGTTCATGAATGGGGATGTTATGTGGCATTGAAGGTGCAAAAGTAATACGATGACTATATGGACTCATAGAATCATTTCTGTTGGAAAAGACCCTTAAGATCAAGTCCAACCATTAAACTAACACTACCAAAACCACCATTAGACCATGTCCCTCAGCACCACATCTACATGTCTTTTAATACCTCCAGGGATGGTGACTCAACCATTTCCCTTGACAGCCTGTACCAATGCTTAACAACCCTTTCGGTGAAGAAATTTTTCCTAATATCCATCCTGAACCTACCCTGCTGCAACTTGAGGCCATTTCCTCTTGTCCTATTGCTTGTTACTTGTGAGAAGAGACTTACCTTCTTTCAGGTAGTTGTAGAGAGTGATAAGGTCTCCCCTGAGCCTTCTTTTTCTCCAGGCTAAACAACCCCAGTTCCCTCAGCTGCTTCTCATAGGACTTGTTCTCTAGAACCTTCACCAGCTTTGTTGCCCTTCTCTGGACACACTCCAGCATCTCTATGTCTTTCTAGTAGTGAGGGGCCCAAAACTGACCACAGTATTTGAGGTGCAGCCTCACCGGTGCTGAGTACAGGGGGACAATTGCTTCCCTAGTCCTGCTGGCCACACTATTCCTGATAGAAGCCAAGTTGCTATTGGCCTTCTTGGCCACCTGGGCACACTGCTGGCTCATATTCAGCCGGCTGCTGATCAACTTCCCCAGGTCCTTTTCTGCCAGGCAGCTTTCCAGCCACTCTTCCCCAAGCCTGTAGCACTGCATGGGGTTGTTATGACCCAAGCACAGGATCCGGCACGTGACCTTGTTGAACCTCATACCATTGGCCTTGGCCCATCAATCCCACCTGTCCACATCTTCTGTATTTGTATCATTGATATGAATAATAACAGATGATATTTTTTTATATTTATGTATATGTGCTATGTACATTTACAGTGCTGCAAAACTAATGAAGTTAATGAATTAATGAAGTTAATAATTGTAAATAATGATATTTTCATATATAGTATGACAGTTTCTGTCTGGTAATGGTAAATGAAGGGAGTTTTGGGTGATACTGAGTAAAGCAGTTATAACTCTTTCACCAATCACTCGGTTTTTGTGAGCCCTGTAATGGTTTACACCTGAGAGCTGCTGTAAAGCCTGAATGATGGTGTCTTCCTTTTAAGGGGTACAAGATAAATGGGTGCATTAAAAAATGCAGGACTGCACAGTTATGACTTTTTTTCCTTTTTTTTTCAGTTGCCATGCAATTAGCATATTAATATTTGAATTTTTAAGGCATTATGCTCATATGAATGTAAGTTGTTTGACTACCTAAAATATCATTTGTCCTGCAAGCTGTAATTACATTTGTAACAGCTGGGCTGTCTTTGGTGATTCTTAGTTCCATGTAAATGTTGAAGAACAGAGCAATCCCAGTTCTGAAATTCTGCTTCATCTTTGTTTTCACTGGTGTCTAAATGCTTGGTGTAAAAACCATATATGAACAGTAATATATTGGCACCCATGAGTAGCAGAGATAAGATCAGTGAATGACTCTTCTGGTTAATATCATTCATGTACATTTATCAAGTTACAAGTTCCTTAACCTTCACCCTTCGCAGAGGTTTCCTTCAGTATGCCTGGATGACTATGGGTTAAACACAGTGCGGGCTTTAGTGTGAATATTGATCAGCAAATGTAAAGACTGTTCTTAATATACTAATTTATATCCATTATATTGTGTGATGGGTGCTTATAGAAATGAATGAAGACAGAAATACTCCGTTTTGCTATAAAGAGTTCTTAACAGTTTAGAAATTTCAGAGTCTTCATAATAATATTAAATATTGTTTATGGATTTGTAACACAGCATAATCACTTCTGTATTTACAGTTCTATGCAACTTATTGATGTTGAATCACTATTTTGTGTATGCATGTATTAGTGAGAAGTGTCTCTGGAGAAAAAGGAAACATGGCTGGTTAAATGTGGCCCATTTTTGCTCTTTGCAATGAAGAAATCTTGTTTTTGTGTTCTTCCTCAGTTATTATAAATATTATCAGTATATTTTTTGGAAATGATCATGTTAAATGCTGAACAGTGTTATACTCTCTTCCCATTTCATAGAAAATCAGGTTAAATGCAGTTATCTACAAATTTTCAGTGACAATAACACTCTCCCCTGTATACCGGGACAGATACTATACAATGGATTCAATAGCCTACCTCCTTCAATCACTTTTATGGTATCTGACATCCCCAAAGCTAGCGAGGATTAAGCTCTGTCTTGCTTTCCCTGTAAATCAACAGCAAACCCCTGCTTGCTCTCAAGTGTTCAGAAGCAAGCCCTGCGCTTAATGACCTGGACATAGACAATAAGGCAAAAATGTCTTCTTGAGCCATTCCCTTCACCAGGAACCGGGTAAAAACTTGGAAACTTTTGGTTCAGAGTAATACAAACAATAATGGAAATTTCAGGTCAAGAGTGTGTCTAAAGGCAACTGTGTTCATCATATTGCAGGTTTGAGTGAGAAAGCCTGGGCTGAAATCCACTGGAATTTAAGGGAAAAAAAAATCATACTCTACAGGATCTGACAATATTTTCTCCAAACTACTAATTCCATCTATAGTCTGTAAGAGTGACATGTCTTGCAATTTTGCTGGAGTAGCCGCTTTCTTTTACTGCAAGCTAAGAGTTAGGCAGGGGTTTATTACAACAATATTTTTTTATTATTTATTTTTAACTTTTGTGTGCAACACAATGCTACCTTGCAAGTGATGAACTAAAAGCCCACAGCTAGCAATACCAGTATTTCATCTATCTGCCCACAGGGCCTGAAAATATTACAGTGTAAGACACCCCTCCCCAGAAGAATTGCAGTTTGGGCTTTCTCTACAACATTTCACAGAACAACTCTGGCTGTCAGTTGTGGCTTTACTGTTAAAACATATTCTAACCCAAATTGAATCAAGAGGTAGTCTGGAGTTACTTCAACATAAATGAGAATGTTAATTACACCCGGGAAGAATCTGACCCCACCATTTCATGGCATTGGTGTGAACCACTAACTGCCTGATAACCTGCGTATGAGTTTTAATCACACTTGCTTTATACATAAGATGTAATTCTACCAGAGATAGTCACATGCTCCAGTGCATTGTAAATGGGCTAGGATACTCTTAACCAAATTGTAAAAGTACAGTAAATAATTTGATTGTTATATTTTCAAAATTATATGCAGTAGTGACTTGCTAATTATCTACTTTTTCTGAGTTTTTCAGGTTCAAAGCAGTGCGCAGGCACTAAAAAGACCATTAAAATTTTATACTTCATTTACAAAATGGTGGAAATTGCCTAAGATTCAAATGAGGTGCACAAATACAAAACACAGCCTTAGTGATAACCTACCCTTTAGCTACAGCCTTGTCATATTCATAGAATAGGAATCTAATTATTGCAAGTACAGGGCATTAACAGATCCACTCACTGCTGACTATCAGCTCTCCTGGAAAGACACTCTTAATAACAATTTTTTTGTTAAGATTAATTTCTTATTATTGGACAAGAAGTCCTGTAAATCTTTCTGAAACAAATAGTATGCTAACATCTTTTGTCATGTCCTACATAGTGCTGATGAAGACAACTCATTAGCTCATTTTTGAGCACAACTCAGAAATACAGTATGGGAAGATAACAAGGTATTAGTATAGATTTATGGTAACTATTAGCCATTTTTAAGGATAGTTGTAGGGAAGAGCTAGATTTCTTTAAGACATTTCATAGCTAAGGCAGTAGCTTTCCAAGTATGCAAGAGAAGAGGAATGTATTTTAGCCAGGGTGGGGTTTAGTAAAAGTGTTCCAGAGAAACAGAGGTTAACAGGAGGGAAACTATCCCAGAAAAGACAAAACTGAGCTTAGTCCTTGCTCTCTGCTGGCTGCCGTTTGTCAAGATTATGTTCTGCCTTGCAGAGAGAAAATCTTTACAAGTGAGTAATTGCTTTACATCTTAAACTTTTACAGGGAAACTGAAGACTTTCTCATTTTTCCATGCTGTACATGGGCCATGGACTGAATATTGACTCAGAAGCTGTACTTTCTGTGCAGAAGCGGGTTTGTGCTAAATGTGCATTCAAGCTTTAGGTAGTTCATATTTTGCTAACTAAGGAGGTGTCTTGGTCCTTAAATGCCCTCTCTAGCTAGGGATGTGGCACAGAACGGTACCAATCACAGAGCTTGCCTGGCTTTTGTTTGTGAGGGAAGCTTGTAATAGAAACATCCTCACAGAGCCTGGTGCCCTTGCCCTCTGCGCTCTCCCTTCCAGTCGGCAACACATGAGACATACTGGTACATATTTTGGAGTTGCACGGAGAAGGTCCTTGGTGCCCCCGGGAGAAGTGCAATGCTGCACTGTGAACAGACCCAGTCCGCTGTGCCCCACCTTAACACCAGCATTCAGAGCAATGCAACCTCCCTGCAGTTTAGGACAGGAAAATCTTTACCCTGCTGTGCTGCTGCTGGCCAGCTTAGGACTGACCTGGGTTTCGGTCTGTGGGATCCGCTGCTGGCACCATGCGTGAATGATCTGTATTTATGACGAGGTGAGGCACTCCTGGGATTTTGGAAGTCTGCCTTGTCTGGCCCACCCGAACAACCCTGCTGAAAGCAACAGCGTTACAAAACCATTGCTGAGGATAGGGACTGCCATGATAGTTTTCAGCAGAGATAGTAAGGGAAATCCCATACAAGTATCCTTTATGGTGTATTATAATGCAGTGATCCAGTACTGTGCTTCTGCCCAGGAAAATCTCATGGTGATTTCAATGGGAGAGAGCCCTGGTGAAGCTACAGAACTGGACCTTGTGTCTGTTGGTGCAGGTACATATCTGTGACCTGTAAACGAAAGATTTCAGTTCTTTGGACAGGTAAGGAAAGAATTGCAACAGGGTACACCGATACTTGAAATGGAAGTAAACTTAATTTTGGAAAGAATCAGTATTTTAAAAAGGTGCGTTTTTAAAAGTTTGAATATCCATCCTATTGGAATAAGGTTCAAGAACTAAAATCTCCCAGACTTGAAATGTAAACTGAATGAGTAAAAGTTGTGGCAAATCATAACTTTAAAGCTCATCAGATACTTCTATTATTTTTAAGGAAGATTGAAAGACATATTCGCAACAAGAACACACTCACTGAGGACTGAGGTCTGATTCCTTTGAAAATTACTGAGAAACCACATTGTAACTACAGAAGCTCTTTGTAGACTCCTTGAATAGGCGGGGCCGGATTCTGCACTCATGCTACCATGGGACAGAACCAGGAAAAAGCACAGGCTAAACCCCTATGTAATATTATAAACTATAAAGTTTAAGCTTTGCTGTGTAATATTATAAACTGTAAAGATTAAGCCTTGCTGTGCTGCAGTAATAATGATACCTTGACTTTTTGGTTTCAGGATACTAATTAACCAATTCTCCAAGCACACAGGATTAAGATATTGCTGAGAAGTGGTGACAAAACCAAAGGCAGGGCTTTGCTGCCAGGCTGTAGGAGCAAGTCTGCAGCTGGGAGAGGCACGTGGTTTGATCCACAGCTTGCTGCCCGGGAGCCAGTAGAAACAGGGGTCAGGATTAGTCTGTACCAGAACCCCCCACTAGTGCAAATTACTGCCTCAGGGCATATTGGCCAGGTCATCCTGTATCCTAATACACTTACGCCTCTGTTACGCTTCTGTGATACGCATGTAGAGAGAAAACTTTTCATTTCTAACAAGCAAAACAAAGCCACCCTTTACCAAGAGTGGCATTTAACAAATCACAGCAGCTGTTGGGAGCTAGCTGCTCGACCCATGCTTCTCTCAGCAGTCACAGCAAGCCTAAAAATTGAACACTTTACCATGCTGCTGTGCTGGGGTGCTGGGTGCCACCTGACCTCTGCAGGGATGAGCACAGAACCGTTTTATGTCACAACTCAACCCAGCTATGTCTTGCAAGCCTAGAGAAACTATGGTGCTACAAACCCCTGCTACTGGCTTATGAAGGTAGCATCTCCCCACACCCCCCCTGGGGATTCACAGACAGACCCTGTACTTAGGCTTCCTTTCTGCAGTGGGAGTCCTAATATCTCCAGTGGACCCCACTTCTACTCTAGAAAGAAAAGCCCTGAGTATTTCTAGGAGTTGCTTTAAAAACAAACAGCTGAAAGAGACACCAGATTTCTCACCAAAAAAAATCACCATTAAAGGAGGAAAAAACAATGTATTTTCTTGTTTCCCCATAAAACCCAAGAATGCTATTTTACACTGCTGTCAGGAAAAAAAAATCTTATCTGTTTCAGATGAATGAAATTTTGAGGGCTGTCTCAGACAAAAGCTGTTCTTATGGCATGCTTTACATGCTTGATATCTACTGTATTTTTGTGAATAAATATTAGGCCTAAGGGATAAATTTCTCAGCTAGTATAAATCAGAACAGCTCCATTGATTTGAATACGGCTAGGCTGGTTTATGCCCGCTGGGGATTAGCCTCACCAAAGGCTTTGTAAGCTTTTTAAAGTTAACAGAGCAGGCTTGTTCTGTGTTTAGGTGCTGAAAGAAAGGGAGAATTTTGAGCACAGGTTAATGTAAACTACAGCTTTAAATGATAAACTACAGAATATTTGGAGGGCTTAACGACTCATTGCAAAAATCTACTACATTTGTTGAGAAAGCCAGACAATTACAGCCTACATACATATACTTTTATATGTACATAAGTTCCACAGTTATTCAGTAGGTGGCAGTTAAAAGCCTAGATGAGCTTTGCAGTCGCCATTGAGGCAGTAGCACCAGCAGGGGCTGGAGTCAGTCCATCCATAAAAGCAGAAAGACAGAGGAGAGGCTGCAATCAAGCCAACAAAAGCATTAGCCACGGCCCGGGCAGCGGGGAGCGAGCGGGAGAGGAGCAGAGCCGCCGGAGCACCGAGCCTGCGAGCTGACGGCAGCCACCGCAGGGGAAGGCAGCGGGCGACGGAGCCGCAGCCCCCTCGATTAAGAGAGGGACTCCTTTCTGGTGGAGGAAAGCGAGGGCAGAGAGGGTGAACAGCTGGTGCGATGACAGGCAGAAATTGAAGAGCATTTGGGGCTTTCTCTTCCTACACAGGTGAGGATTTTTCCATTGTTTTTATACACCACCTCGTACAATGAGCGTTGCTCTGCACTGAGATTGGAGGTCTTTCTCCTTTGGCCAAAATGCACAGTCCTCACTCAGGCAAAATTTCCACCAAAGTCGATAGAGTTTTGCGTGAGTTATGACTGCAAGATTTGATCTAAGTGTATATCTTACGCAGAGAACGTGTCATGCTATACGCTGGGGCTGAAAAGGAAGCCAGAAGCTGGTCATATGCATACTGACCAGTTAAACAACATCATTTTTCTGTGTGCTGGGACACTAGTAATGGCTTCAGAACCTTTTTTTTAAAACTGTCTTTCATTAAAACTCGATGTGCTGAATTTTGCCCTAGTTTATACCACCGCCACTGCAGTGGTTTAAGGAGAGATTCAATTTTTGAAAATGAAAGCTACATTTTAACTTATATGATGGAAGAATACTAAAATGTTGAGTTTGAATAAAATAACACCAAGTGTTGCATCCTTTGAAACAAGCAAAACTTTACAGTGTTCCACTGACAGGCAGACAATATTTTATTTGTTCAGTAGATTGTGCCCCTCTCAATTAAATGAAAGAAAATAAATCACAAAAGGCCATTCTCAAGTGTCTGAGAGTGACTGAATTCAGATTTGGTAACACCTCCTCTTTTGCTATCTTCCCCGTGAAATGTGGGATGCTCTGTATGCTGCAGCACTCAGTCACAGCTGGGTGAGCCCAGACTGGAGCAAAAAGATTTGATGTATTTTATTTTAAAAGCATTTTCTGAATGTCTTATTTTCATGAGTACCTAGTCATACATGAATACATATACACCTGTGTCTAAATGCGTACATGCATAGGTATGTAACGTGTGCATTCCCATACCTTTCCATGAAAATGGAGCTGTTGCCACTGATTGCTGTTATATGCTTGCCAGGGTTTGCAGTTTACTGTATCTAGAATGTTTGCAGGTCTCACAATTTTTAATTCAGGGTCAGAGGACTATTTTGTCTTCCCCTGCTCCCCCACTTTTGCTTTTCTGACAGATGGACTTGTGTTCAGGAGCTGCTCCCTGGGGTCCAGCTGTGCTTACTAAATGCAGTAGTGCCCAGTTGTCTCAGAATGGCATCCATGCCGCCGTTCAGGAGCTATGAAATAGGGTGTCCCTCCAGGTTTCATGCTCGCTTTCACACTGCATACCACATTTCTGAGGCTCTTGCATGAAGAACTGTCCAAACATGGAACAGGTTCAAATACACAGTTGCAAACCAATGGCCCCATGGAACTGCGGGAATGATTGTGATGTACAGCTATTTATCTTTGTCCCTGGGAAGGGAGAAGAATGAATGGGTATAAATGGGCTGTGAACACACTTAGGCTGGAAGGTTTCACACCATTAGAGCAGCAAGGTTCTGAAATTACCTTCTTGTTGAAGTAATAGAAAGAAAAGGTTCTAAATGCTTTTCAGTTGAAACCTGATGGGAAGGATTGTGTGAAATGGTTGGCTGCAATGGCAAAGAATTGGATTTGATAATCCAGAAGTTCTCTTTCAGTACTAAATACCATTCTTACTTTTCACCGGAATTTACCTGCTTTGAAAAGTCTCTTTTCAAATGGGTCAAGGTCTTTGGAAACACAGTTTCCCACACATCTCACATCAGAGCCAAATGAAAGCATATTTCTCTTCGAGGTTGTGCTGCACTGTTGTTTACACGAGCAGACATGTAAGCCTTGATGGTCATCAGGCTGAATAATAACACCTTCTCATAGTACAGAACAGAGCTCTTTGGAAGATGATCAGGGTTCAGAGGCTCCTTCTGGCCAAGTGGTCAAGATTATATTACTCCGACACCAGCAGTTTCTTTAGTACGAACAAAAATCACGGATAATTTATAAACTGATAATGCTGTTCCTGAAATTGTTACTAGTGCTGGTTCTAGTTTCCTTTGAGGATCACCTGATAACTTTCTTTTGTGCTAATTGACACATCTGTGTATGTGGAGATCCCACCATCATGTGTGAAAAAGAAAAGACTACCACTTTCATTGTAACAGTGTGTGGTATTGCCTCAAACTTCCCTTATTTTTAAAACCTGCAATAAACAGTATTCTGGTTCAGAGATGCTCCTACAGAATGACAGCATTCAATTCCACATTCCCGTTTCCTCTGCTTTCTTTTTATAAACTGATCCCTCTCTTGCTTTTTTATGGTTTTGATTTACATACTACATTGGATTGCTTTCAATTCGCAGCATCCCTCAGTAACTGTTCTGTAGTATATGATAAGCTGCATTTGAATGTTCCAGCTCCTACACTGTACGTGAGTATCAGACTATTTGTACACTTAAACTGAAACAGTGTTTACTGTGGGAGATTCGGTTTGGTATGTAGGGCTAATTCTAAATGTTTGTTACTTTGCTGTTAATACTTTGTATTACTAGGCCTAATTAAGCAATTATCAGCATTAGATACAAGAAGAAAAATGGCAATGTTGTGAAACGTGAGTACATCATATTAGCAATATTTCTTTCCCTTTTAAATGAAAAATTTCCTTAACTGTACCAGGAAAAAAGATAATTGGAAAATATTTTGTTTGTTATTTTTTACTTTCCACCCAAACAAAGGTTTTTAACTATCAACGAATAGATACTTTCACTGCATTCTTATTGTTGCATTAAAATTAAAATGTGCATTAAATTGTTTTATCTTACTGCTGGGAGGGCAGTGGAAAAGACCCACTGAGTGACAATGCAACTGTATGTATGAATCTAAACAGAACATATTTTATTTTGCCTTTTTGAGAAAACAAATATTGATTTGTTTTCAACCATAAAATATTGATTACTGTATAATTCTTGAAATTAGTATCAAAGGAATACAAGAGCAAAATGTCAAAAAGCGTATGTCAAGTCTGTGACAAACTCACTTTTCCACTCACACCAAGGTTAGGAGCACCTCCTTTCAAGCAAAGAAATTTGAGTTGAAAGTTAGATTTCCGTATTTGAGATGAAAATTGGTCTCTGATTTCTCTGAATGTGCAGGGCTGCAGTACGCTGTGGCATCACAATGCAATCACCCTCACCCTGACTGCAGGTAATGGAATTGGTTTCAGTTGAGTCTGAATAAGTGTCAATGAAGTCACAACAGCCTTTTAGCATCCTCATTTAAAGTACGTATATAGTAAAGCAGCCATACGAAAAGAGCAAATCCATTCCTGGACTATAGATGTTTCTTTCCCAAAATGCCCAGTGGTTCTGACTTAAAATTAATGTGAAGTTAAGAAAAGGAGATTTACACGCTTTTATTTATTTTTATATTCTTCTCTGAAAATCTAGACTGACAGATTTTATCTGTTCTGGAAAAGTTAGTTATTTAAATAATCAAATATTAGCTACCACCAATAGACAAAATATTGCTGTGAACATAACTAAAAAAAAGTACAGTTTTCCCAATTTGTTCACTCAAACATTAAAATGCTATCATGTATTACTGAGAAAGTATTTTTTAATCTTTAGAATCTAGTTTTTATAATTTTGTCTACTGCTACAAGGAAAAGAAACATGAATTGAGAGTAAACTACTTTAAAGGCTAAACCTACCTTTCTTACTTTGGAATAGAAAGAACAGAAAGCTGGGACAGTGATGACAATTAGTATGAAATTGCATTTCTGTTTAAAAGTTTAAAAAAAAATTCAGAAAGGAAAGTATTCAGTTTTGTGAAAGTCCTGAGATGCAGATTTGCAAACTGATTCTTAAAGAAAATACACTTTAGAGTAAAAAGAAATATAAATAAAATTTCCCCTGCAAACCAGCTTATGATAAATTGCACATCACAGACAGCAAATAGCTTCTTGTGAACATTTAGAAACTCCTATCAGGAATGATACCATACCCTACAGTTATACTTTAATTGCTGGTTTTCAACCCTTTCTGATTTGCAGAAAATTTTCAGTGGAAGAACAGACTGCTTCTTACTAGTGCCTGGAAGCATATCGACAGTGGGATTGCATTACATAAGTACTTGTCAGAGATCCTTCTGGGTTCTGAAACCTGCTGCATTAACTTTTTCACAAGTTATTCCCCAACAAACCAGTTGCAAAATGTATTATATTGGCTGTTAGGGTTTTTGGAGGACTTACCATACACAGCTAGGACAGCAAGACAGATACTGATATTCTCACTTTAAGCCACGTTTTTTTGAACGGGGTGTTATTTGGGCTGTGAAAGAGTACCAGAAGTGCTCCACTGGTCAGGATAGCAATCAAGCTATCCTTTGCGGCCCAGCAAGGAAAAGTAATGATAGGGGTTATATTCATAAGAATAAGTCAGAAACCCTTAACCTTTAATAATTCTGTAGAAGACTTGCACAAATAGTCTCAAATTAATATTAAAGAATTGAGGACTACAGTGGAAAAGCAAGAGGGCCACTGGTCTTTGCAGAGTTTCTTCTACTGAATGGAAACCAGTCTTCCACAGACACACGGTTCTTCTGTGTAAATAAACAAATTAATATGGCTTGTTGCCTCTGCTGGGATTTTTATCATGAATCTCACAGTATATGGAATTTAAAATCCAAAGCCTCTAGAGCTAAATGATTATTTGGGAAATATTCATTCTTGGTTTTGGTGTTTTAAGTGTTTCATATGTTTCTAACTTTCTTCATTCACGAAAACTTAAAAGCCACATACACTTTTTTTTCCATGAGATGCAGAACAAAAAGTCACCTATTTTGGCTAGTGGATATCTGGAGAAGCAGAAGTTCACTACAGCATGTAAAGTCATAGCTAGCTGCCAAAAAGAGTATTCTGCTACTAAAAAAACAGAGGGGCTGAAAGATCAGACTGAAACTCTAATTCTGCATTTAAATGAGTGACATATTCCAGTTAATAACTCTACTGCTCTACCCAATGGTGTAATATCCTACATGTTGAAAGGTGAACATACCACATTTTAAGCAGATCTTTCCATCTTTACTCAGGTAAATTAAATCTACTGAAAACTGAGCAAAAACTACAGTATTTGGTCTGTTAATATGGGAAGAAAACTCCAAAAAAATCAGTCCCATAGGGAGTTGAATACAATGCTGTTATCTTGACATTTTTATTCCTACGTGTGAATTCACAAATACCAAACAACATATATGCGAAGGCTTCTGATTCATTTCTCACTGAGATTTGACCATAAGCACTTAAAAGATTAAGACACTGCTTTACCAAAATGCTTGAATAGATAAATAAATATGAGTATCTCCATTTAAGTCAATGAAATATTTAACATGCCTAGAGCAAAGCCTGAATATAAAGAGGAACCGAGTCATGAAATTTTCTTTCTTTAATTTTAAGATTAGCCAGTCCACTAAATAGGAAGTGACAACCAGTAGAACACCCGTCCACCCTGGTTAAACTTAGCATGTTATTGCTGTTTCTGCATGAAAGGGAGGTTTTTTCATGTGGTAAGTATGTTCAATGATGCTGAATCTTGTTTTATGGTAATGGCTCATTAACACATACCAGTAACTTAAGGGTTAGTTTTGAAAGCTCTTGGGCAAATAATTTAAGTGTACTCCTAATTCTAAAGCTTTTCATTGGATCAGGTCCAGCACCTTCTGCATTTTCTGCACATGAACCCTTAGCAGAGAAGGAAATCAACAGACCCTTCTGCATTGTCCATTCTTCTGTCACCAGTCCCGCTTTCTCCATCAGCAAGCAAAGCCACTTTAGTTAAACCAAGTTTTGGAAACCCATGCTACTTATTGCCCCTGTAGAAAACTCATCTAATTCTCTCCGCTATCTTTTTCCACTGCTTTCTTGGCTAGCAAATCTATTTCTGCCACAATCTCTGCTGGCTGTATCTTAGCCCAAGAGCCAGTAATGATTTTCTTACTGTGACAACTATGTGTTTGGGTTTTTGTTTTATCAACGGATCTGTTTGATATGATAATTTGTAGGGCTTCAAACAATTTTGAAAAGGCGTTGTTTTGGGAATGAGGTTTTTGACATCGGTGTGATGAAAATATGACCATTTGCTAAAGCAGAGCACAACATCTGTTACCACAGAACGGTATAGGGGCTGGATTCTACCTCCTTTACATATGGGTGTTCTTAGGACAATACTGTACTTCTGTAAATACAGAAAAAAACTGCAGCAAGTTATTCAGAAAGACTCTTGTCCTTTCTATTACTCTTTTATGTTAGGCCAGCAGTATGAAGGGAATCTGCAAAACCTCTCAGAGAACCTCTCTGAAAAAAATTTCTAAATTGATATCCTGGCTTAATATCTAGACTGCATCTGTAGTGTAGCATACACATTTGTAACATAGTGAAGAATCTGACCCAAAATGCAAGAAACACTTTAGTCAACATTGAAAAAATGAAGGAATTTTTATTTTTCTTCCCTCTTTCTTTTTTAGATATTTGAAAGCAAACACTAAGGTCACCTAGGCCAATCCTCCCCAAAGCACACACTTAGTTTGCTGTCATTCTGGTCTTGCAGGGCAGTTTTAGCTTTCTGCTCTGTGTCAGTCCCATCCAGTTGTGTGCAGACTGAGCTACTATTTTCATTTTAGTTAAAAATCTCTAAATGATGAATTTTCTATGCAAATTCAAACAATTCAAACATAGTAGAAGGTTTAGCTCTAAAATGGAAACTGTTTAAGTCGAAACAAATTGAATTTGGAGTTTGAATTTGTGCTTCCTATGAATATGCTGAATAAGAAGAATGTCTGATTTTGTCTCTTACTTTCAGAAGATCAACTAAATATTACAAGGACAATGTTTCAGAGGAAACAGCAGGTTTATGACATGCAACTTTATTTATTTTTTTGTATTTATAGAAGATGCCATTTTCTCTGTAACTCAGTGTGGTCTGCTTCCTTCTAGCTGATGATATAAAATATTAAGTCAGTGTTGCTCTTCTTTCAAACTATAGTTGAGAATAACTCTGTCATTTTCTACTGTGGCCTATTGCGCCATCCAGTTTTGTATTGACTCTGAAAATAAAACTGGAACTCCAAAAGCCTCTGTTCATTCAGATATTTTTTGGCCACACTTGGTAACTTCTACATGGATCTTAAAGTTAGATTATTAAGTTGCTTTCAGTTTCCAATAGTTGAATGCTGTTTGGCCAACATGACTTGTGATATTGAAAAATTCCCATGTGATTTCTAACTGCTGCATCTACACTGACCAGCCAAAAATCACTGATGCTCTTAATCCTTCCTCCACTGTAAACAGCCTTTATACCACAAGTGCTATATATGTGGACTTTAGAAACAATGTTCAATTAGGCCACAATTAAGCCCAGATTAAAAAAACAGATGAGAAAAATGTACACAATTTAAGCACTTTCTTAAGGGCTTTGCTGAACTGGGATCTACATGTGACGTGAATGGAGCCTGTCTTCCTTTACACAATAACAGTGTTTTACATGGCATTAACTCAGCTTTCTTTCAGTAAACCATTACTGAAAGTAATTAGTTGAACTTGGCCATTCAGTGCTGGAAGTCTTGAGGTGGATTTAATCTTCACTGATCATGCATTATTGCCATTGTTTTGAAACACCATTCTTCACCATCCTTCAGCGTTAATTGAAATCAGTGTTAACACTGGGCAAGATACAGTGACCAATTGCATAAATTTTGGTCTTGGAGGGACTCCTATCGTGAGCTTTTAAGCTAATGCAAAACCCAAGCTATTACTATGAAACAACAGCAAAACTGGTGCTGGAATCTGAGAAGTTTCTGGAAGCAACTCATCTAACTAGTTATTGGCATTTAATCATCAGCAGCATAGTCACTTTTCCTAAAGCAATGAGATGCTGTAGGCAAATAATTCTTTTTAGGAATAAAACAAGATACTTTGCTCAAACTGCAGTGGAGACAGTGAAAAAACCCAGAGAAATCTTAAGTCAAGTGGCTGAGTGATCTTTGACACTGCATAAATACCTTGAGCAAAATACAGTCAACTGCTATCTTCAAATCCCACTTCACACAATTATGTGAAAGACTTTTTTCATTTCAAAACTTCATGGGGTTTTTTGTAGGAAGAAGGAATGATCCAAAGTATCTGACACACTTCCCTGTATTTTTGGTTTGTAAAGGAATATAAAAAGTTATAACAATTATTAATAAATACTATTTAGCCTAATATTTGTTAGCCAACAATCTTCGGATAGTATCTGCTAACAAAAGTACAAGGAAGTCACTAATATATAGATAAACATTTTGAAAACAAGGTATGATGTTGCAATAAGTTATCAAACTGAAATTTTGATATGGCAAAGCAAATTCAGGATGCATTTGTAGTCTAAGCACATCAAATAATTTTAATTATCCTGATTAGTACTGTCAATCCATGCATAGCTACTCATGTTGATGTGACTTGGCCAGTCATCCTCCTATTCTGTGTAAACATGCAAAGCAAAAAGAGGAGGTATTTTGAATGGATACTTATCTCTGTCGGAGGCTTTGCCCAAATATCAGTGACACAGACATTAACGGTATGAAAATATTCTTCTCTGTTAACAAAGATGGCAAGAAAAATACTTGCATAAAAGCCAGAGCTGACATAAATCAGAAGTGCTACAGCATTTATGCAGTGAAGAAGTCATGATTTACTCTAGCTGATCATCAAGAAGCAGACTTTCATAGAACCATTTTTCAACATGAGAATAAAAAAGTGCTTTACACATGGACTAGAACTTCACATTGCAAAAAAAAAGCTGGTTTAACTGTTATCATTTTGTCTTCAAACATGTCCAAATTTCCACTAATTTGAAAAGACCAAAGCAAAGCAAGCAAAGAAAAAGAAATAAAAAGAATAAAATTGAGTCTGGCAGTAAAAGGCAAAGACACTGGAAGTAGGAAAATCCCTATTCTTTAAGTCCATGTTCATTGGTAAATACAGTGAAAATACTCTCCCAGAAATGCCTTTTTGTATACATAATGGACAACAAGTAAAAACTCCTTACAGAGCTCTCTTTCTCTCTTGTATGTAAGTAGTGTGCACCTTTTTTACCTTTGGTCTGGTGAAATGGCCATTAACCTTACAGCCATGCTGAAATCCATCTTATCTATAACTACCTTTGGTATTATTCTTCACCTCGCACCTTGTATCTTTGCATAGTGGTGTC
Organism: Pluvialis apricaria; assembly: GCA_017639485.1. NCBI lineage: Eukaryota > Metazoa > Chordata > Aves > Charadriiformes > Charadriidae > Pluvialis > Pluvialis apricaria. The sequence continues at coordinate 49,969,451 of CM030044.1, read as the reverse complement.
ATCACTGGATGGACTGCTAATTTAAATTGATGCAAGCTTTGGAACTAAATGCATTGCTTTTACTTTATTGGATTTTCACCATAACAATTACAATGTAAACAGAGACATCTCCTTAGACTTAAAAAAAAAAAAAAAAATAAGTGACTGACAGGAGATGATTTTACCTGAGGAAAAAGAGCTTTCAGGAAATTAATACACAGCATCTGACAATTGCTGTATCGCATATCAGACTGACATTTCAGTAGAACATTATAAAACCTCAAGAACTGGATCAGTTAAGACACAATCAAAGCCTCTGACTCCAGACAGCAAAGGTAGTAACAGGTTGTTTTGTAAAATGAATGCTACCCCAAAAGATACCAGCTAGCCAAAGAATTTCAATGAAATTTGCAACCTGTGACGTTTCATGGAAGTCTAACAATGCAAACATGATGATGAAAGTCTTTTGCAACAAAAACAAAACTGTGGAAAGACTGGAGAGTGCGTGATTTTTTCTACACCTACTTTCAAGCACAGACTGGAAGGGGTCACCAGCTGTGAGATTCTAATCTCACATTACTCTAAGGGGAAGCCTTCAAGTAAATAAATGTTCAGAAGTTATTTTGCAGCCTCCCTATACTTTTTGACCATTATTGCATATGTTATTCATGGCTTAAATGCAAACATAAGAGGCAAGTCATAAATACAATTGATAGAAAAGTTAGACCATAAAAACCAATTAAACATAGGAGATAACTATGGAGGTCCAGTGGCTAAATACAGGATCAGTGACATAGATTCAGTAAATGCTAACATACCCACATGTAATTAGACACCTAAAGAACGTTAAGAGTTTGAACTATGAAGTTCATAATCTTTAATGCGAAGTACCTTGTTTAAACATTTTTAAATGCATATTTTCGTTATCATTACATAACAAAATAACTGATTTTATATCAAAATGACTGAGTCATTAAACTGTATCCTTCGATCAGAAGAACTCTTCAGTTCTTTTATCTGGCATGTCAGAAACAGCTAGGGAAAGAATGCAGACCAGCGTAAAGTTGAATTTGAACTGGAGGCAGGCTTTTGTCCCAGTGAATAGCCTGTTGAGCTCACCCGCAGCAGCTGAGCTACAGCAACTCAAGCCTTGTGCTAGCAAACCATCTGCAGAAAGCAGAGCTAAGTCAGCAGAGGTACATGGAGGCTCACTAACTTGCTGAACTTGTCAGCCAAACAATTAAAAAATGAAGGTATGGTTGCATACTTATGAAAAGTGCTTTGCCTTTTTAAGAGAGGATAGCTTTGTTAAACCTGACACTTCAGAGGATGACAGTAAATTTTCACTGATGTAGTTTGTGAAAGTAGCAAAGGTAGCATAAGAGGCTTTATTACACAAACACTCCGGAATAAGTCAGTTCTAAAGTGTAAAAAGCAATTGCTATTTCCTATGTGCAGATTATGAAACAGACAGGTTATCAAAGGATGAATCAGAGAGGATATTGTACATCTGAAATGTCAGAATTCTTTCAAGTTAATTTTTTCATACCCGCATTGGCCAGAATATTGAAAGCCAATGTAGTATTTTATTTTGCCCTGTTATGTGTTTTAGTTAATGTATTTTAAGACAAAGAAAAATCAATACACTAGTGAGGGAGTTTGAAAAGCATTAACAAATGCACAATTGGGTGCAAGTGAACCACAGTCACACAGAATGATTTTCACTGCAGGAGAATCTCTGACCAGATCCACACAGAGAATACAACCACATGGTGAAAATTATTTAGGGAAGGCTTTCTCTGGTGTGATTAAAAAGCCTTGCATGAGGTTTTCATTTTCTTTGCTCCCAGCTCCTGAGCAGGACAAAAAGTAAAATAATCCGTACGGTTTATCTTGGTAAAACTGAGGCTCTTTAGGACTAACAGACCTGCATGTGGGACAGACTAAACAGCAACTAAGGTTGCTGCTCCTTTGCAGCTACCTGGGCTGGGGAGCAGCTCTGTGCAGAAGGCCCTGGGCATGGCCCGCAGTGGCCCTGGCTGCAACGAAGGCCCACCATGTCCTGGGCTGCATGAACAGAAGTGTGGCCAGTCAGTCCACAGAGGTGGTCATTGTCCTCTGCTCAGCACTCATGAGACATCTATGTAATTTCCCTGGTTTTGGCACCCCCGGTGGAGGAAACACATCAATAAAGTGGAGCAAGTTCCGATGAGGGCACTGAAGGCACCGAGGTGTCCGGTGCTGCAGCGCTGTCCTGCCCTGCAAGCTGAGGGACCAGTTTAGGAGGCACCAAACAGCAGCCCCCTAAAACCTACAGAAAAGCCACCATGAAGATGGAGTCAAACTCTTCACAGCAATGGACAGTGGGAGGAGGAGAGACAACAGGTGTGACTTGAAGCACAAGTAGTTCAGACTAGATGTAAGAGGGGAGAAAAATCCCGCTGAGGGTAATTTAGCAGTGGAGCAGGTTGGCCAGAGAGGCTGTGGGAAATGTTGGAGGCTTTCAGTCCCTGACAGGACAGAACAACTTTGTCTGGTCTCACGGCTGACGCAGCTCTGACCAGCAGGCTGGACCAGAGACCTCCTTAGGTCCCTTCCACCCTGATTTACCCTGTGATTCTATGGTAATTTCTAAAGGCAGTCTGCAAAATCTCCCTTAGCAATCAGTATGCTCTTCTAACCACTGTAAAGTTTTCCTGTTGTCTAATGTGGATCTCTTCTGCAGTATAAGCCCATTAATTCCGTTTTTTTTCCAATACAGGTATACACTGTCCCTCTTTGCAACAGCTTACTATGTATTTGAAGACTGTTACCATGCCATTTCATGTTCCCTTTGAAGCTTTTCAGGTGCATAATACTTCATGCCACTAAATGCCACATTTCAATTCGTCTAACTTCTGGGCAGCCATATGTACCAGTTTTCTTGGAATTTTCTGAGTATGCTTAAAGCATGAAGTTTAATACAGCAGAAATACACTCAGCTAACTTTTAAAATTTTATTTCTTTACTCCATATCTCACTGATTTTCATAGTAAATATGTTCACAGTGCATTTTTTCTCATTATCCCATAGTTCCTAGGCTATGTATTATCTGATTGTGAAAAGCTTAAGCTGCTTCTGAGGTGAAATAGACGTGTTTTTCTCTATTGTCTTTTTGCTCACAAAAATTATTAAACTATGATTCTTATAATAGCTCATTCTCTGCAGTCACCCACGACTCTAAGCTCTATGACTGTTCTGAATTTGCATGTTTGCAGCTTTTAGGTACAAGTTTATTCCCAGTGGAACAGCGTCCTGCCAGGTTTCTCTGTTCTTATTTCTTGCTAGTTACTTTGGGTCTGTTTGTTTTCTCAGCAGCATGAGCTACTCACCCATTTTCCTTGTTCCTCAGAGGGTTTTCTCTCTTATATAAGCACATACACCAGTGTTTCCTGAGACTACTCTTCCTTCCATTCCTTGAATTCTGCTGTCAAAGAGAAAAAATTTTGCTTCAGTGCCTCAGGATGAACACTCTTATTTATCAATCTTTTCTATATTTAAACAGGTCTCAGAGAATGACAGTCACTGCAGCGTAGGAGAGATGGAAGGGGTGAAGCTGCCTTCTGCCTGAAGCCAGGCTGGGTAGGCGAGCTGTGACAGCTCTCCACTTTGCCTCAGGATCAGCATCCCCAGTTGCACTGGTTATTCTGCCTACCGTGTGGCAGATGAGGAAGTACAACTCCTTCGTCCAACACATTATGTAAAGACAGATGTTTTCAGCTTGCTCAGACATTAGAAGTAGGACAGAATAGATTGCCCTGGACAAGAAGGATAGCAAAATCAGGGTATGCTTGAGCAGCAAAATGAAGACATTAGTGCAGCATGGGTAACCATAGCTTTAATCTAACTGGCACAGGCAGCAACAGCATCAAAGATGCAGAAGCACAGAATTCACTGGAGGCTGACAAGTGGGATAAGGTCATGGGGTCTCCACTCACATCCATACCTCTACACCATTACTGCTATTCTCCCCGTGCTAGATGGGTAAATGGTAACTTAAAATCCTGCCCCGCAACACAATCACTCCTTTTGCTGTAGTGAAAAAATAGCTTGAAGACTTTCCTCATTCAGTAAGAAATCCCTTTGGGTTGTTCTGAATTAGCTGCTACCCAGGCAACATTGCAACAGACAAATTCAATCACCTGGCACCGTTAGGGCACTTGGAAAAGGTTCCTTATTAAATCAGCTCATTTTTCTGAGGACAAATTTAGGTGTAGCAAATTTTGCAGTTTGTTCCACCTGTACTTTTTATGTATCTAGCTTTCGTCCAAAAAGTAAGAATATCCTTGACTGTCTTCAACCTTTAGGGTTCAATTTTTTAGTGTTTATTTGCTTAAATCTCATTAAATATAAAACTAGACATATATGCTGTGTATCTAATGAATTGCTACTGATGGGAGGACAAATTAATCTTCACATTTTTTCTATGAATTCTAAAAAAACTACAGCTTGCAACCCTGTGAAAGCTTTACCGTTTCTGTTATTTAATAATGATGACAGTATTTGTGGTCCTGGTACAGACAGGTTTTTTCAAGGGGAACTGACTGCAGGGATCACAGAGTTTTGTGACCTTTGACATATGCAATTGCCAACCTTGACAATATGATCCACTTAAAAATGTTGTGGAGATGCCCACACAACCTTTCTGATAAAAGTGGTATGTCTCCAGTCAAATATCATCTGCTGTGGAATAAAATTAGAATGAAAAGGCAGACTGAACATGAACAATCTGTTTACCAAAATGTACTCTTTGACATGAAATGCAAGTGGAAAAACACATTGAAGTGGGGCACATGGTCCCGAAGAGTTAGAAACGAAGCATACTTGGTGTTATTGCTGAATAAGCTACAAATACATCTTAGATGTCACTCAAGAGTGTTGTCCAGTTGTAGTGGAGATAAATTCTCTTAACTGCTGAAGAGATGGCATGTTTAGAGTAATTGACTGTCATACGTGTGTATACTAGTGTGTTTCAACAATGATTTGAGGACACTTGTTTTAGAGACAGAAGAGTAATTCAGTTCCTACAATTTGTTCAGGCTTTGGCCTTGCTGAAATACCTTTTCCCAGATTCAGGTTTTTATTTCTGGGCATATTAGTCCAGTAGGAAGAATACTTAAACTCACAACGTTAATTTCAAATAAGTCAGGAAGTGATGAGGATGGTCTTTGGTAATCATTCCAGGCTGGACTGCAGATCCTAGATACTACTGAAATAAATCAATCTGTAACCCACTGCAAGTCTTCTTAAATTACAACCACTAGTATGCCATCACTTACATCACATTCATTTCTGTTATTGGGAAAGACACCACAAAGTACACTTTCCACATGTACCTTTATTAATGTCTGTCTTCTTGTTTTTGCCATTTTCTTTCCTAGATTTTTCCCTCTAGCTGAGCAACAGACACACCGAGAAACATGCCTGAGCAAAGCAATGATTACAGGGTTGTTGTGTTTGGAGCTGGAGGAGTGGGCAAAAGTTCTTTGGTCTTGAGATTTGTGAAGGGCACTTTCAGAGAGAGCTACATCCCCACCATTGAAGACACCTATCGGCAGGTGATCAGCTGTGATAAGAGCATATGCACTTTGCAGATAACTGACACTACAGGGAGCCATCAGTTTCCAGCCATGCAACGTCTTTCTATTTCTAAAGGACATGCTTTCATTTTGGTTTACTCTATCACCAGCCGACAGTCCTTGGAGGAGCTCAAACCGATCTATGAACAAATATGTCAGATTAAAGGAGACGTAGAAAGTATTCCAATAATGCTGGTGGGAAACAAAAATGATGAGAACCAAAATCGAGAGGTGGACAGCAGTGAAGGAGAAGCCATGGCTAAGAAGTGGAAATGTGCCTTCATGGAGACCTCTGCCAAGCTGAACCACAATGTGAAAGAGTTATTCCAGGAATTGCTAAACCTAGAGAAACGCAGGACTGTGAGTTTACAAATAGATGGCAAAAAAAGCAAGCAGCAGAAAAGGAAAGAGAAGCTGAAAGGCAAATGTGTAGTGATGTGAAATTGCACTGTCAGGAGTGAATCATGCAGTCTCACCTGTCTGACAACACCCAAGTAAAACCTATAGACAGCAATCAACCATATCTATTTATTAATATCTGTTTTAAAAGAAATATTTGGAATTTGAAAAAATTAGTTACTGTGGTTACTATGAAAAAAGCCAACAATTAAAAAATCATCTACTCCAGCTATCAGAGAAAAAAAATCAGGAAGTAAAAGAAAGATGGGCCAAGATATCTAATTTTGTAATTTACAGAAGAAGAGAAATTTCATCCTTAGCATAAAGTGGAAGATTTGGGAAGACAACTTCATATTATTTACGTTTGCATATAACTGCAAGAGAAGGCATTGTATAATTTTAGAAGAAAAACAAAGAAATGGCCATGAAGGAACCTAGAACGTATCAATGCATGCTGGGTGGTGTTATCACACCTTTTAAGAATCCTGTGAACAAACAATTTTGTGCATCTTTCACTACTAACTGGTGGAGCAGCTTGCATAAGGTAGTCTTGGATCTGCCAAATAAACAAATTCTTTTACCCTAAAAGGAAGTGTGGGGATAGCACAGTTAAAAGGAACACATATTCTCTCTACCACCTCCCCCACCAAGCATGAGATTTCTTTCTAGTATGATGCAGTGTTTGAACTGAAGGATTTGGAAAAGCCAGATCCTGTAGGAGAGATGGAAATGATATCCTTTTCTGGACCCATCGCTTCAAGAATGACCTGTGCTTCTGGCCCCAATGTATTTCAGAAGAGATGTTTGCCTGTGGAGAATTTCAGATTGTATAAAAAAAATGTACATATACAAAGAGAAAGCTTCGCCAGGGAGGACTGGCTGGGGAGTTCCCTACAAAAGCCTCTATGGGAAAGGGTCATTTCAAATGCTGCTGATGGTTAAATGAACACAGGGTGTGATTAGTGAATGAACGAAAAGTCTATTGAACTGGTGGTACCCTTGGAGAGGGGTCGGTGTTGTATACAAAGTTTGTATTCAAATTACCAGATTAGCTGAGTGAAACTTCTTTACGTTACTATACTCCAATTAGAATGGTTTTGCATTCATGCATTACCAGACCTATCACCTTTATATTGTCCAAAGGGTTTTATATTTACCATTTAAACTCATGATTTGAACTGCTCTGACTATTTATAGAACCAAATCCTATATCTGGCGTTAGGGCCGACGAGAGTCTCCAGGAGAAGACTTGCTGGGATAAGTACTACAGGATTTGGCATATTAAGAGTTGCAATCAGTACTGAGTTACAATGCAATACAAAGTTCAAAATAGAAAAAAGCTGGTTTAAACCACTCTGCCAGGGGAAACTGCTCTTCTCAAAACCTTTGGAAGGGGAAAAAGTGCACAAAATGTGAGCTTTTCCGGATCTCTTCAAAGCTTTTTTAAAAACTAATATAAATGAGTCAAGTATGTATCCTACTGATAACAAAGACCATCTAAGATAAAAGAAGCACATATATTTTTTAAAGGAACACATCAAAATTGAATAAGCTACAATTTGCACTTTAGGAACTGCTTTGAAATAATAAAAACAAACCACCATATTTTTGGTGAATGGTTATGTCAAATCATACTACGGGAAAATGCAGTCAGGTATTAGTATTATTAGGATGCATGCTATTGCATTATAAATATTTTCTAGGAGCTGTTCAAATGAAGTATTGCATTAAAAATTGTTACCTTGTTGATCTCAGAGCTGTCGCTTGCTTCCCTTCCACCTTTCAAACAAAAGTGCAGACATTTCACAGGAAGAGTGATAGCATACTTTCCTTTGAGAAGAATAGCTACTAGCACTGTCTAGAAAGGAGCACAACTTTTGTCATTCACTCAGAAGAAATTCTGGTACCATTAAAATGAAGCGTAAAGCTCCTACTGATTTAAATGAGGACAGAATTTTGTGGGTTTACTTTATTGCATTAGAAGAGAAAATTGGAGAGAACAAGGAAAAAAGCTAAGGCTCTTCCTTAACAATAAACTCCTGGGTCTTACACGATGCCTTTTCTCCATAAATCCCAAAGCACTTTACAAAAAGGACAGCATCATTATCTTAACTTCCCAGGTGGTAAAACTGAGACATGAAGAGAGGAAGCAACTGCACATAGGTTACCCTGCAGGCTAGTGGCAGACCCAGGAAAAAAGGCAGATCTCCTCAGTCCCAGTCCAGTGCTCGCTCTGTGTTTGATCAAACTGCCTCTTCACATTCTTAATAGTTTCTAAAACACATAAAGAAACTTGTTATGGCTTATATGGCTAAGTGCATCTTTTTCTTGTCTGTCTGTCAATAGATCAAGCAGTATTTCCGGGTCAGGGATGCAAAACATTTAAAAGCACTATGTTTAGTAAGACTTTTATACATGTTTATACATCTACTTTGTTTGTAAGCAAATGGCTGACAATACTCATCTTCACAGCATTGGATTCCACTAACGAAACTGGAAAATCAAAAGAATGATCACACTTAAGGAGTAATGGGTTATATACAGAGGTCAGCAGTAAAGAGGTCTCCTGCTGACACTAACACGCCGGTGCCAAAGGTCATCATGCATGTCACATGCCTAAGCAGCCAGCATGGAATAATGAGAGACACTCAAAGAAAAAAGGCTGTGTAAAGACAAAGATCCTTTTAACATTATTACTTTAACTGGTGGAAATATTTACATAGTAACGAATCTTGCAGAAATAGAATACAGGGGATCTGAATTAGACTGAAAAGGCTATCACAGCAAGGATGTTACAGGCTGAAATTTGGCCCTGGACTTTTTTTGATTGTGCCTCATAGCAAGAAAAGAGTAATCGTATGGCAAAGGTGGAAATAAAATCAGTAACTGCCAGTTGTTAGGCTTGAGGACCATTTCCTTTAATTCCCAGTTGATTCCTCACCTGCTACGTAATAAGCCATGAATTATTTCATGGACTTGCATGTATCAAAGCAAGGCCAGTACAGAAGCAATATTACTCATGGACCACAGACTCAAAAGAGAACATATTTTATACCCTTTCATTGTCATCCTAGTTTATACTACTAGATTTTGCATATCTTACATACTTGTGAGCTAGTTTAAAACATTTGTTTTGCTATTACTTATACAATTTTTTTTTTAATACAGGGAAAAAACTGTAAGGTAAATAATGAAAATATACAGCTTTATTACATTTTGTGTTTTATTTGGGAATGTGATATGAGTATAATAAACTCTTTAAAATGTACAGAAAAAAATATGATATATTTAAAACATGTAAGATCTACAGTGAATTTTAGCACCCAGAAAACATGGTCTAGACAAAATGACTCTTTACCGCGCATGAATTTTATATGTATATATGAAATATTAAGATACATAGTTATAATGAAATGTGTTATTGCGATTTCATTAGCAAATATTTTATTCAAAAACTCTGGATATGAAGTCGTTTGTGCCTACAAGTTTCTATGTTTTCGGTGATGTTCTGAACATACAAAATAAAGTTTTAAATGGAAACACAAGTTTGGAAGAAGCCTCGTTGGTGCCTGCATTGTGTTTTTTTCATAACTGTATTAAGTATGTATTTTTAAAAGTTGTAAAGGTGATTCTCTAAATCAAAATAGATTCTTACATGTTAAGTGTCCTAAAGTCTTCAGCTATACAAATCGGCCTCCTGAAAAGTCCTGGGAGAACTGGAGCAGTATTATCTTATCTAACGTTCACCTTTCTTTTATGACACTGTGGCAAACACCTACACTTTCAAAGCAATCTACCCCCATAAAAGACAGATTATCAGCAGTTGGCTGTCAAAAAGCAAAATAGTTCTGGAAGCTAGTCTATATTTTATTACTTACTTGAAAAAAATGACAGATAAAACTTGATGCTTGTGCAAAATTGAAATTTACTATATGGATCTTGCTATTCCTCCTCATTTCTACCAAATTCCTGGTGTTTTTACAAAACTTTCTACTACTGCATATCATATTACCACCTGTGACAAAAAAAAAGTCAACTATAATACTTTATCACTTCTTGCAGTTCAGAAGATGTGGTAACACTTGCTCAGTTAAATAATAATTTCTGTATGTAAGCAATAGTTCGTACTCAACAGAAGGAGGGATCAACAAACAAACTTGAATACTCAGGCACATTGGCAGGCTTTTGAACCAGTGATGAAATTTTGAGTACTGAATGCAAATTTCATATCACTGCAACGTAGTTGGATGCGGCAGTCCACAAAGCTTTTTATTTTTAGTAAAAGACACCCCAGAACTCCTAATAATGCCTTTTATTCATTTTTTTCCTTCTAATACACCATCATTTACTATGCTTGGTGCTGATTCCGACACAGCCTATTGTGGAATACTGGATGTACTGAGTCAGTGTCCTGGGGTTTGCACAATATACTCAGTAATTGCTTTACAGACATTTGCCCTATCATAGAAACACCACAAGCATTACAAAATTTGCCTGCCTCTGAATTTTTTGTCATTGGTTACTTCTCCTGTTTCCCACTGGAAAATATTTTCTTTGTTAACATACCCTCATTCAAAGTTGTGAATACATGCTTATCACATTTAGTTCACTGGCATTTTAACTGGCATTTTAACTGGCATGTCCCACCCACCTTCTGTGTACATTTTCTAAATAATCCAGTTTATTTCATGTTGTCAATGGTGTCTAAAGTCCAACTCCACTAAAACTGCAAAGAGAGGGAGAGCAGAGCTTGAGCACCTTTGAAAGTATGTACCTGGATGCTCCTTGTGAAGCATTAGCTAGAGGAATATGGGGTTTAGTAAGTAAGTAAGCCTCTTCTGTTTCATATAGTTTACCTTGGTCAAGCGCTAATTTTTATAATGAGTCATAGTGGACTTACTGAAAATCATAATGGAACTGAAATGCAAAGGAGAATTTGTTGTTCAGTCAGATGTATTTATCCATCATTTAGATGCCAAGAAATGGCCCACAATGGATCCTACAAGTACATCTCTATCATGATGCTCTGAAAGCTGTGGATGGCAGTGCCTGTCACAGGGAAGTTGCCATTGTATTTGTATTCATTTCAGTAAAAAAAAGGCAGGAAATAAAGAAGCAGAAGTGGTGTTTTTCCATAAGGGGTGTATGGCAAATATTTTTTACCATATATAACAATAAAAGGATCATTTTTCATTAGCTTTCAGAGAGAGATGGGGAGAGCAATGAGGTGCCAATCATTCTGACATATTTGTGCTTTAAAGGAACTTTTGCTCAGTGGTGTTGTAAAGACCCTTTGCCTCAGCACTCCAGGTGGGGTCTCACCAGAGCAGAGTAGAGGGGCAGAATCACCTCCCTTGACCTGCTGGCCACACTTCTGATGCAGCCCAGGATATGGTTGGCCTTCTGGGCTGCAATTGTGCACTGCTGCCTCATGTCGAGTTTCTCATCAATCAGAACCCATGTTTGTCCATGGTTGCTCTCCTGTTTCTTTTCAAACTCAAGTCTGAAGTTAAGGTTAGCCTCATTCTGAAAGTTTGAGCAACACCTAATCATTTCACAGTCTTTCGCTTACCTAGCGGCCAAAGATAAATGTGATTTTACAAAAGCAACCAAGTATTCCCACTACAGTAGAGGACCATTTTAATTGATTAATTATTTACTAACAAATGCTTCAAAATAATTTGACAAATCCAGTAATCAGAGGGATACAGTAACTTTGTTAAATCATTCCCCTGCAAAAAAATAATTAAAAAAAAAATCCTGTCAGTTATGTAACAACACATAAAGTGTGCCCAGATTGCAGAACTGGAAAATACCATCAAAGCCAGATGGATGCAAACGCAAAATTTTATTACTGGGATGGGGGTACGGGGGATGGGCAGGGGCGGGGAAAGAAGCAGTAGTGCCTCTGTTTGGCTGCTTTCTCTGCCTCTTCTCTCCATGGGAAGAGCCGTCAGCCAGGCTGCCTTTGCTGCATCCAAAGCACTCCCTTGTCTGCTGGAAAAGGTTTATAGATCAGAGAAAAAAGCAAGAGCACTACTTGGCCAGGGACATTAATGTGCTTTCTCCCATCCTTTAGAAGCAGATGCTGCCTTGTCTGAGTAAGGGGGGAAGAGCAGACCCTGGGGCCAGCAGTGCCCCAAGACACGCAGTGGGGCTTAGGGTTCCCTCCTGTGCAGCAGATGGGAGTAGGGACACAGAGCATGGGCAATGATTTCTGTGCTGGTGGACACTGCCCAGGCTGTGATTATCATAGCAGCAATAGCAACACTGAAAGCCTCTGGTTAACATTTATGGTCCAGCTATAAATATGTGGAAATACAGTTTAGTAGGTACCTCAACAGGTGCAGAGGTAAATGCCTCACACGGAAGTAATGTAGCAGCTACTAAAAAGAATGAAAGCATGTCTGGCCAACAATTAAGAGGTAAAGAATATGTCTTTACTTAAATGAAATATTTCGTGAATACAAAAGGCACTTCTAGTATTCACTGATCAAATGAGTGGATCCACAGCTCCACAGTTTCTCCCACCAGTAAGTCTAGTCCAGACCAGGTCAAAGTCCTTAGAGCTGATGATATGGGATAGGTATATTTGGTATGTCAGTCCAGAGGTATAAATAAGTGAGATTCGTTTATTGAGGGCTAGTACAGTGATATGAGAAGATTAAAAAAGGATGTGACTTGAAAGTAATACACTTTAGCTTCATTGTACGGCCTCCATTGGCTGTGTTTTTAGCTACAGCTCTGCATCTCTGCATCTGCAGAAGTTACCATAGTCTAAAAATTGTTGGGTCATTTAGGTTACACACCACCACTTTAAACTTCTTATGGAAGTTAGATTATTTAATTAAAAAAATCAATGATGCATTGCAGTCAAGAAAGCAATAAGATGTGAGATAATATATTTTACATGCAAACTAGCAGTTATAACTATTCTGTTTATTGTGATTTCTTTAGCCTGTCAGTTGTGTTTCGTCAGAAACTTGAAATGCATGCTCTTCTATTGGGTCTTTTAATTTGAGTTGGTTTAGGAAAATAAACTTTCATATTAGGACTATTTTCAGCAAGAGATTTTTAAAGTGCATTCAGTGGTAATCAGAATTTGAAGTTCAACAGAAAAAATTACTAGTCATTTGTAGAGACAGTATTAGTCATCCATTTCCCACACAAATATGTTTTACAGTTTGAAATGTCACCAAAATGGGTATTTTAGAACACAAACCAGAAGTCTGAATAGGAACAGCTTGAGCTTCTTGTATTTTAAGTTTCAAATACATGGAAGTACGTGCAAGTTCAATTTTTTCTGAATGTCAGAGACCAAGCTCATTCTTGGTTTAGTTTGCAATAAATTTGTCCCTGTGTTTTCCAGCTTGTTTTCAAGAGCACTGTATTTGGTGTGGTAACAATGGACTTCGTGTGGTAACAAACAAAAGGGTTTTGGACTCTATGGTGTTATATTGTTGATTTTTTCAGTATGGAAAACTACCAAACCAAGAGAAAGATAAACCTGTAAGTAAGTTACAAAAGGGGACTTCTAGGAAATGTTTTCCTTTTTCTAACTCAAACTTTGTTTGTTCTTTAGCAAAATGACTAATGCCCATGTGTCCAAATTCCTTACGTACCAAACTAGAACAACTTTGTTCTTCATGAAGATGCAGAAAACTTAGGGAACATATGAACTGAAAAATTCATTTCTCCATGTTCTTTTAATGAATTTTTATAGAATAGCTGCCAATTTTTCAAAGCCTATCATCTCTTCCAAACTTGTAACACAGAGTGAAAATCTGTTCCCTCTGGACACATCAGGATTTACCCCCTTGGGTCTCATGCTCTCATTTCAAAATATTCCAGTGTCAAAATAAAATAATTATGTCCCTCCAACTTCATTTGCTAAGCCCCTCAGCTGTTGATAATAACTGCAGCTTCACCATAGTGATGATACCACCACAGCGAAACCCACAGGAGATGCAGGGAAAGTGTGGAAGGGCTGTACTCCTCGTCCTCTGAGTTTGCTTGAGAAGAAATCTGCAGTACGTCCTCAGTTCCTCTGAATTTGGTTTATTGTAGGTCACATATGTTGGATTCCAGTACAGACCCCTACACAAGCACAGGCAGTTAACTGGCAGCTCACACTGAGTGTGCCAGGCACTGCTACATGCACCAGAGCTGGCATGGAGCGCATTCCCACCCCAGGCAACAGATGCCTCTGGCCGCTGTCTTCACCCTAACATCCACCACACACTACTGCCCCACCGTTGTTTTGGAGGCTGTAGGCAACTTCTTTTTCACAGGTTTAAGGTAATGAGATTCATCACCTCCTGTACCAGTGTAGACCCTGACCTAGACGGTAGAAGGATTGTTTTGGGCTGTGGAAGTGAAGTTTTGTTTAGTCTGTAAGGTGTGACATAATTTATATATTCTTTGCAGGAGATTTTCTTTTTAAAACAAAAGATCTCAGGTGGTTGGTTTTATCTTTGAAATTTAAAGAGGAAATGCTCAAGAATGCTTTTCATTCATTTAAAGCCAGCTTTCCTGTGAAATAAATTTGGAGTTCCCATCTCAGTCTCGAAATAATTCGATACATAAACTAGTGACTTTTGCTTTCACTGACATGATTGTCTTTGCTTACTGGGGGCAAGACTAAATTGGCAAAAGGTTTTAATTGCATCATGTTGTAAGAAAGGAACCAAGCAATTGAAGAGTAAAAGTTACCTGCAGGGGATGATGGTTTGTCTATTGATCTTGCTTTTAATCCCCCATCTGTGGGAAAAGAGACAATATTCCCATTAACATCTTTGAAATAGATGTTCAATCCCTGAGAGAATTTAGGAGGAAAATAGAGTAAATTAAGTTCAGTAGGTTTTGGCTTAGATTTGCTCATTGACTGGACAAGTGCACTGAGTGACAGGCAGCTCACTTGATCTTTGATGAAGACTGGCTGTTTTGAAATATATAAATAAATAGATAGCATTCCACTTCTCCTATCTTATGACTCTGGCCAGGATTAGAAATAGAAATCCCCCAATTAGTGGGAACAGCTCCATTCGTCTCATTTTTGGAATGCTATATTTCCAACTAACAAAAGTAGAATTTCCGAGATCTACTGGGAAAGTTTTCAGTGGTTTTTGACACACCTAGAAAGCTTTCAAAGAGGAGCAATGAATGAAACTGAATGGGTGATCTTTCTGAGAAAAACAGTAACTGGTGACCTTCAATGAAAATTATATTCTGAACTTCTTCCATTTCTTTTCTTCATTTTGAATAGTTAGAGTATCAGATACAAGCAATTTCTGTTGGCATAATTAAGTGAGATATGCACAGCATAATACTTTTATATGACTTATTACATCAACAGACCAACAAGAAACTTTGTACTATTAGCACGCAGGGAAAATCTCACACAAAGACTTGGTTAGGGATTACAAACCAGTAAATGGTCAGATGTAATTCAGGTTTTCTGTCTCAGTCTAGGGCTTTCTGTCCAGTGGAGCGAGCAATGGCTTGAAGACCACATCAGTTTGTAATTACATCCTTGTTAGAAAAGCAAAGGTGTAGTGTAAATCTGGAGGGATTGCTGATAAGTATTATTTGTTCCCTGTCTACACAGATCAGATTTTTAAGGAACGTTCCTTTTTTTGAGACTAGGTCTCATAAATTGCTTTTTAAGTATTTGTTTTAAAGAACATCTGTTTGTATAAGAAAGAAGGTAATTTGGCAGGCTGAGTGGAAGGAAAATACTGCTCTTCATTCTTCCCAAAGTGCATGACCAAACAAAGAGAGTTTCTGAAACCCATTGATGTCTGCTCAGATTAGATGAATGCCAAAAGGAACATACCATTCACGGTTTCAGCGCCAAATGCTTGCAGTCATGCTCGTTCCTCTTAGGTTGAAAAGAGTAACTGCACACATATGGAATACGACCACGAGGCAGGCTTTTGCTTAAAGAGCATATCGAGTACTTTAAGAAATGCCAGCAAAAGAAAGGCAGAATGAACCATGTGATGAATGGATTTACGCAGACAGGAAAGACACCAATGTGCAGAAATTAACAACACAGGAATTCACAAATGTATCAGAGACAGACAGAGGAGATGCATCTGTTCTTGCTCAAATCAGTGGCACTATTCTGGGTTTGCACAAGTTAAACTAGAACAAAATCTGACCTAGGAAGTAACACTGGTGGAAATGTATTAAACATTAAGTGAAATTGTTCATATTTGATGGAATTTTGGGGAAAAGATTTAAATGTTTTTTGAATTTGTGAAATGTGAATTAAAGCAGATAGGTGTCTTCTGAATATGACATTTTAAAATGAACCTTCTGGAACTGAATGCTGACTGAGGAGACTGCGTTTGAAATGCAGGGAACTTTACCCATAATTCATACAGATTTGAATGCTGGAGGTACGTGATGTCTTCTGGTTAGTAGCTTATACGGACTGAGTCAAAGGTCCCAGCCTAGTACACACAGCAAACAGATGTCCACATTTCAAGAGCCGTGTTATTTTCATTGGCTTTGTGATTAGAATGAATTATTAAATCTTCAGCAATTACCTCAGTTTTTGAAAATCCTGAAAAATTACATTCCGCTTAAGAGTAAATACTGCCTGTACAAAAGCAGTGATTTTATGTATACTAATCTCTCTTTCTGATATTCATGTTCATTCATTTTCTTTTTAATAATAATTAAAAAAGCTATAATCAGGAAATTCTCTGGTGTTTGTGCAGATGGGACCCAAAAAAAAAGGTTCAATTAGAGGAAAAAAGTAGAACAAAATTAGACCTTATAATTTGTTAAACCTTTTCTCTTTGCAATGGATTATTTCATTTCAAAATCAAATAATACATCTAAGATTTATCACAATTATTTTGATATATGTTGACCAAGGGTACTCTTCCATATGTTAGAGTTTTGTAATTGGTATGTGCATTTTTTGTTTTGTTTTTAACCTAACTGGGTATTAATAATGTATAAATGCAAGAACATCTTTAAACAGATATTACATTAAAACAAGACTTCTTTTTAGTCACTTTTAAATATTTTAGACCTTTTCAGTTAAAGAATGTGGTGGGAGAGTAAGGAGAAAAGTGTTTTTAAAACTTAAAATACTATAATGGTTTGCCTACAGCAAATATGGGAGACTTTAGCAATCTAAAGGCTAGCTGAGAAAAATACAGCAAAATACTTCAGTCCAACTAGTCTTGGAAAGAATTGGTGGCAATTTGTTGGTGGCAATTTGTTACTGTCAATCCATAGGGAATAAATGATGGAGAGTTAGATAACAGAACACAGTATGGGTGAAAGTGATTGTGAATACTAAGAAGATAAGCAAAATAAAGGCAATGCATTTCTAGGAAAATGAAGAAGAATTAAAGATGACGTCATCCAACTAGTGTAACCTCAAGGTATTATCTCCAGCTTCAGGTCCAGATTAAGAAATGTGTCCAGATTAAGAAACATTTGAAGAGTTCCAAAGAACAATGGGAGTAACAGGACATCTAGCCTGATTTATGCTGAATAGATGAAAAAATGGTTTGGGCTAGTATAGAAGAACCATATGGCAAGAGCCATAATAGGCTTTAACTATGCTATTAAGTGAAGAAGAAGAGAATAAACTCTGTTGCACACCTGCTTCTGAAAATTTTTCAGCAGTTTGAGCAGGGAAACACCCAAAGGGAGTTTGAGTTCTCACACTGACTGAGGGATCTGTATCCTTTTACCCTCATCACAGGTGACTGGTGGGGGAAAACACCCACTGACCGGAGAGACATGCATACTTACGACTTTGCTGACATGGCCCCCAGACACATCCTGATATCCCTCACCAGCCTGATTTTCTGTTGCGTCTGTGATCTATCACAGTCACTAAGGATACATCATAGTTGCCCTGGCACAGATGCAGACTAATACTGTCCCTCTAATGCATTGCTTTACAACAGGCATACTGTTATACTAATAATACTATTGGTAGGAAAAATGGTGGTGGTGAAATGCATACGGTATTGTAATGCATGATATACAAAGTGGTTGCAATAGGACACAGTAGCAGCTGTATGAAGCATCAGAAGACACCACCAGGAGGATCATCTTTAAAAAAACGTGATGTGGTGACTGGAGACTATATTAACTCCAGGTGTTGTGGTCAGTGGTTATGCTTTAGAATATATTTCTGAGGATACGTGTGTTTTTAGTTAAAAGGTGTTACCTTTACATGTTATGTATGCTATTTTGATTCATTATGAAGAGAAGCGTCATTATAAATACTGAGTTTAAGATAGGCACTGGGTGTTTTAGCTTCTTTTATTCTTTCAAAAATGCTCACCTGAAATGCCAGGGGCATTCTCTCTCAGTAGAGTTTAGATATTGCTAAATACAAAATAGAGAAAGACGTAAAGGCAACCCTGAAACTGGTATTTTTAATGCTCTTTTTTATTTAAAACAGTTTGCATGTTGTTTAGTTTTAGCCCTTTTGTATTCCCCTCAACTAAAGAGAACATTTTTTCCTGGAACATCCTCGTAACAGGTCTTTTTTTTTATCTTCTTTTCACTCATTCCTATGCCTAAACATTCTGGGAAAAAATAATATAGACAAGGTTGCTATATTCAGGCATTATGGTTCCTATGTTACTATTGCTTTATATGTGGCAGAAAAACTCATCATCTACCATTTTTTCATGGGGTTTTGTGTTTTATCAAGTGAGATCAAGATTCTAAATATTATTTCTTTTACTTATCATGCTAAAAATATATGATCCAACAAGAAAAAGTGCAACCACTGTATAATCATTAATATAACTTATTCTCTCTTATCCTAACACTTTTTATCTAAAAGTTGCTGTAAAAACATATTCTAGAAAGTCAAAACATTAACATTTGGACATTATAATATTAGGGTTTATTTGTCATTTTCTGTGGGCTCTACTTTAAAATAAAATACCAGCCTCTTATAAACATTAAGATATACACTTGAAATCTCAGTTCATACTGATTTTTTCTGGCATTTGGACATAGTTACTGTGATGTAGGAGAAAAAGCCCCACCTGGCAACAGAGGTTGTCACATTAACAGCAGTGTGGGCAGGAAGAATTGCGTTTCACTGCATTTTTTATCTTTCAGTTCATCATCTGCACAGAGAGGAAGTGTGTCTGGCATAGGATTACTTTTCAGTATTTTTTTGTTATCTTTATATTTCCAGATATGAGGAAAAATAGGATGGCTTTAGTCATTTTATGAAACACAAATGTGTTTGCCAGCAAAATGATGGCAGATTTATTTTATGAGAAATCTGAAGCATGGTTGAATAAGAATCTTAGTACTTTATAAATCACTTTAATGCCATATGGACAATATGATTACTATAGCAAGCAATCTCAAAAAGAGATTATTCATGACAGATCCATTGAAAAAATACCGAACCCTGAAAAAGCAACAAAACAACCTATATAGAGAGTTGATCATCTGTCAAGATGATTGGTAACTGGGTGGCTTAGGTTTTTCTTCATGTATTTTTTTTTATAATTTTGTTCCTTACCATCTTTAAAGTGTTCTGGGAAGGGGAACTACATGATTACAGGGAAGATCACAATGGAGTGTGAGGACATTAATCTTTTGGGGGGTTTTTAAAATTCCGTTTTATTTCCGTTGACTGGAAAAATATGGATTTGATTTAACTGACTAGTTTTACACTGGTTCTTTTTTCTCTCTCCTTTAAAGAAAAACTCCTGGTGAACTTGAAAAGTACAAATTTTAAACGCAATGCAGTTGGTTCAGCAATATACATGTCTTCCATGTTTGAATTAGCATGTGTGTACAAACACATAATGTGATACTTCCAGATGTATATCACTCCACTGGAGACTATACTAAGCAATGCAGCATATAATGTTGTAGATTAAAGACTGTAAATTTGTGAAAAGTTTTGGGTTTTTTTTCTTCAGAGAGAGTGATAAAAGCTAGAGTACATAAATTCGTTATCCGTTCCCGTTAAAATCAGTTTTCTGTGGCCCATATGTAGTTACAATGGGCTATTAAATGTAATTATCTAGCATCTTTGAAAGTCAGTTTGCCATGAAAAAGTAGTGTGTCTATTAGAAGGACAATTTTATCTACAGAATTAAATGTACTGTCTAAGACCTTAGAAGAAAACAGGAGCTGTACCATCATCCCCTCAACATACATGAAGTACTGGCAACCTGTTATGTATTTTACGTAAGATATTTTTGGTACCTAAAGATGCAGAAGAATATTTATTTCAAAGTTTTGTTTCATTTCTGCATTATTTCTGTTTGGAAGAGTTACAGTTGTTTCTAACATCCACAGTGTTCTTCTGCCTATGTGAAGGACAGACGGTCAGATCATATTCTAAATTTGTATGTAACTATAAAGCTGAGAAGATTTACAGAAACCAGGGTCAGGAAGACAAATGTGCAGAACCTTCTCTGAAAGATCAAAGTTTCTTGCTTTTTTATTCACTGCTACTTGAGTGTCTAAGAAAAAGGAAATTGCTTTTTCCAAGTTTGGTAATATCTGACTTTGCTGAAATACCTACTGCTTGAGATGTCACTTTCAAGTATAAATCAAACCTATCATTTAATTCAGACTTTCTGGTCAATGATTCGGACTACAAAACAATATAACATCCAGATACGACTCTTCTGAAAGCAGTATTTTTTGAGTGTTTAGGGGAAAAATACCTGTAAAATATTTTAAAATGAACTGAGGAGTTGTTTCATAATTATTTTTCTGAAATTTGTTAATTGATAATCAACAATATTGACAATTTAGGTGGCGATTTTCTGCCTAGCTTAATACAGGTTTGAAATTCTGGCTCTGATGCAGCACAGTACGATTGCCAGAACTGCTATCAAGATAATATGCAAATAAAATCTTTCACAAAAGCAGAAAAGAAAAAAGAAACAAAAACAGACCCCATGGTATTTAACAAAATGAGACTTTTTTCACGGATTACTTAGGGACAAATTATAGACGGGGTTACTGTATCTGACTAGAAAAATTGTCTTCCTAAATTTGGATTCTCCTTTCTGCCCACCATGGCATGCAG
Source organism: Pluvialis apricaria (assembly GCA_017639485.1). NCBI lineage: Eukaryota > Metazoa > Chordata > Aves > Charadriiformes > Charadriidae > Pluvialis > Pluvialis apricaria. The sequence continues at coordinate 49,948,394 of CM030044.1, read as the reverse complement.
TTCACATGTCCCACCACATGGAAGCCTGTTATTTGCATACGGGGTGAACCACCCAAGTCAGCAATATACTCTTTTGGGATTATTCTCAGTGACAGAATATACACTGCTAACAACTGTCACTGCTCTTGGAAGAATGCTATGTTGAAATAATTTAAAATATTAGTTTTAACGCAGATTCACACACAAATCCTAGTTTTTGTCTTAGGAATACAACACATAGTAACACACCAACCCAACCTTGGTAAGAAGGGAGTATTTGTGTTGTTTAGTACCCTGCTTACACTGGTCAGTGATGTTACTTTATGTTAGTTAGGCTGTGGTACAAGAGGCTTTACGGAGACTTCAGCTGGGAAACCATCACACCACCTGAGCTGTGGATGGTGACCTCTTCAGGAAAGGAGGGGAGAAGAGAGGCAGCTGCACTAGAAATAAGACTTAAGCTATTCACAATATGTGAAAACTTTATACCTAGTTATTTTCTAAGAGTCCATTTACTTACAGATGAATAAATACATTTATAAAAACTTTGGCTGAAAAACACTACCACTTCAAGTTATGTCCGATTCAATTACATGCCATCAAATCAAGTGGAGAGCTAACAACATCTGACATATGCAGAAGGTAGTGGCCAGCGAAGTATAATGCTAAATGTCAGGAAAAAGATGCAATAATCTGAAATCTATTGTATCACATGGAATAGCAATATTAACACTCAAGGACATCCAGTTAGCTCTTCCAAAATCTTTGGGAAATAGGCTGTGTTAACATAACAGTTATCATGAACCGAAGTTTATTTTTATAGATTTATTTTTACCCAACTCTTTTTAATTGGTTGAGGTGATCTGAGAGAATAGAATTATTACTAATACCTTCCATTTAATTTGCATCCATATTTCCTATGTCCAACGTAAAATAGTGGTGTCTGCTGTTCTTGAAAGGCAGCAGCAGCCATTGCTGTGTGGCAGAGCAGGCAGCCAGTTAAATTATTTTCTTTGCCATAAACAACATAGTAAACCAGTTGAAGTTGACGGTGGAGATTACACAAAACATGATCTACGGTACAAAATCCATAACTTTCATTGTTGCCTTATTACATTACTAAGGACGCAATTCTTGCTCCTCAGTAAATGGACTTGCGCACTCAGTTTGTTAAGGATGTACAATTTTGTGATTAATTTCAGAAATAAATTCACACATCAAATTGTGTGGAGAAATCTCAGCACAAATATAAAAAGCAGATGTTGAACACAAATATTGGAAAGACTTGTTGCTGGTATCTGTGAGATCTTTTCACTAATGAGAGGGGACCTGATTAATACCTTTAGTTCTTACTGTGAATTTTCCTCAATTTTTTCATTTTATCTGAGCAGTTAGAAAACTGCTCACAGCACTTTTAAAGTATAACTGAAAAAGTTTAGTTTGTTTCCTCAAGATGGATTGTACTAGTTCAGTGCTTTTCTGCTAATATCTTGATGATGTTTTCCATTAACTGTAAACTGTAAAATCAAAAGCAAATTAACAATGTGAAGAAATGCAAAGGGAACATTTCTTTTAGACAGTATTTGCAAAATGTTCAGTTTACAATGAATAAATTTATATGTAATCAAGATAATTAGAATGAATAAGGATATACTAGAGATGAATTGCTGTAGTAAAATCAGACATATTTGTGTCTAAAAGTCTGAAAATGAGCTAAGTCATTAAAAGTTCACTTAGGTGTACAGTATTCCTGTTATGCTTAAAGGATCAGACTAAAAGTTGTCAATCCTTAAACAGGAGCAACAGTTCAGTAAAAGACAAGTTTTGTTTCCATTTTCACAATGATGCTAACCAGTTTATGTGGTCTTCTTAGCAGCATCATTGTAAATAAGACAGAAGAATCTAACAGCAAAATTAATTTCCATACCCAGTTAACCTGTTGGATAATCCAACATAGGTATAATCCCAGATTATTGATGATTTCAGGCTACAGAATTTTATTTATTTGATGAAAAAAGACAGAGAACAATTTTTTATTAATAATATTATTCTTTATGCACCAATAAACATGTTTAAAAGATGTTATGACATAAAAACTTAAAAGGTTTTAGCTTTACAATCTTTGCTTTTACCATTGCTTCAAGGCCAGCCTAGTAAGCTCCTCTTGCACTTGAAATGGGGGATTTACTGCCTTACTTAGAATCATAGAATCATAGAATGGTTTAGGTTGGAAGGGACCTTGAAGATCATCGAGTTCCAACCCCCCTGCCACAGGCAGGGACACCTCCCACTAAACCAGGTTGCCCAAGGCCACGTCCAGCCTGGCCTTGAACACCTCCAGGGATGGGGCTTCAACAACCTCTCTGGGCAACCTGTGCCAGTGCCTCACCACCCTTAAAGTGAAAAACTTCTTCCTAATGTTTAATCTAAACCTGCCCTCTTCCAGCTTAAAGCCATTCCCCCTCGTCCTATCACTACATGCCCTAGTAAAAAGTCCTTCCCCAGCTCTCCTGTAGGCCCCCTTTAGGTACTGGAAGGCCGCAATAAGATCTCCCCGGAGCCTTCTCTTCTCCAGGCTGAACAGCCCCAACTCTCTCAGCCTCTCCTCATAGGAGAGGTGCTCCATCCCTCAGATCATCCTCGTGGCTCTCCTCTGGATGCGCTCCAGCAGGTCCATGTCCTTATTCTACTTCATAGATTGCTTTTATAAAAATACTGTAAAACCCCCAGTGACAAATCACATGATAATCAGCTAAGTTTAAATTTTTGCTATATTTCAGAATAACTTATTTCTATATGCTTAATACAGACGGTGAGGTTTCATTTTTGAAATCAAATAAGTCAGCTATATCTTTAATAAAAATCACTTCTTTTTATATATTTCAGATTCATTTTATTATCTTAAAGGTCTTTGAGGTTAAAATATATCAGCATATGTGACAGCACAACTTGTTCATACAGTTGACTGTACAGGGACAGCCTTAGAACTACAGTAATGTAAGTAATGATTTTGACAGAGTTTGGAAGTATGTAATGAATATTGCCAGTAGACTTCTAGTGTTGAATCACCACAAGATGATAGGCTTTGTGCTACAGTTACCAGTTGAAGAAAAATCCAAGAAATCTAACAAGAAAAGAAAACATTTTAGAAACATAGTGCTTTTCAGATAAAAACTACTGCTTTATAGGGCAGTAGTTTGTGTGTGTGTGGAGTGTTTTTTTCACTTTTTTTTCACTTTCACTTTTTCCACCTTTATTTTTTCATGTAATATATCATTTTTATTATTAAATGTCTAAAACAGATATCAGAGAATTAATCTGTAGTGAAAAAAACAAGCTTTTGATTCAATTCTGAGAACAGAAAATAAAGACTCTAAAATAGAACACGGTGAGCTTGTAAAAAAATATTTTAGTAAGCATCTGTTAGCAAAAAGGCAAGTGCATATATAGCAAAGACATATACATCGCATGTTACTACAGTATCCCTCTCATATTTAGCACTTTTTACTGCTTGTGAACAAGGTAAAGAAATCCTATTACCTTTCCTTACAAATTGTCATGAAAGGCAGAGGACCAGATAACACAGAAAATCTGTAACAGGGGAAGGACTTTTATCAACTGAATGCAGCTACTGCACTAGCGCTCTGAATACTGGACTTCATTTTACCAGGCTATGGAAAAAGATAGAAGAATATTACAGCCATGCTCCAGCCCTGGGTGGACAATGGTACTACAAACATTTTATCTCGCCTAAAAATGTGACACCTAGAGGTAGACCGTTTTGGGCTGTGTTTCTGAGGTGCACCCACAAACTGAACTAGCCAGCACCCTCAGAGCACGTGAATGCCCTGCAAGCTGCCTGGGTCATGCACAACCTGCCGTTCTGTACCTGTTGACACTTGAGGAAAGGGAGAAGGCCAGAAAAATTAATCAGGGCTAAGAGAAAAGAGAAAGGAAACTGCAACTGCAATTCAAGGTACAATATACAGGAAAGTGAAGACTTCTATTTTTAGTACCTTTTTTTTTTTTTAATCCTGGAAGTTGCCATAGTTGTACGAGTGCACTCAGAAATGGCTATCCTCTACTCAGTGGAAGAGAAGGATGATACACTGGGCAGGTAATGGCTTCAACTCTATATGGAACCTGTCAAAGGATGCAATAACATCATTTATGGTCCTGCCTGCACATGAGAACCAGAACTTGGCTGGTAGGAGCAGCTGGTTGCAGTTGCAGTGCTGAGGTAAGCAGCAGCATGCAAGCACTAACAGCATGGGCTGTGAAAGTCAGTGAGATGGAGATGATGGATGGAGAGGCAGAAATGCTGATACTATCAAAATTTTGGTCCATCCGGGCAGCTACTGGTTGTACCACCAGGATTGTGGTTTGAGGGTGTTGTGGTGCAAAATCACAGAAAACATAGGCTGGAAGGTGCTTTTGGAGGTCGTTCAGTCCCACCTCCTGCTAAAAGCAAGGAAAAATTCAAGGGTATATCATGTTGCTCAAAAGCTTTTCCAGAAAAATTCTCCACATCTCTTAGGTTAGAAGTTCCCCAGCGACACCTGCCATAGTGGATAATTTTGATCTTTTTTCCAGTATATGACTGAAATACCCTTGCTGCAACTTGAGCCTCTACCTTTCATCCTGTTGTGTTCTGCTGCCTCTTGGCAAGTGTGACTTTACACCCTCCAATACAGTAGTTGAAGATAGTAAGATGACCATCCCATTAACTTTCTCTTCTTAAGACTGAACAAATCCAATTCTCTCAGCTCTTGTAGTAACTTCTGTGCTCCCATTCCCCAGCCATCTTGGTGGACATTTTACAGTTTGTCAATATCTTGTTTTTACTGGGACACCTGAAACTCAGCATAAGAGTCCAGTTGAGGGCTTATGAATACTGAACAGAGGAAAACAATCCTGCTTCCTACGCTTTGTCAATGCAGCCCAATGTGCAGTTTACCTTCATTACTTCAGGGACACATTGCTGAGCCATATTCAACTTTTTGTCCACTAAGACCCTCATAACTTTTTCTTCTAAGTCCCTCTCCAGCAGTCAGCCTGGAGTATTGAGTTCGTCCATCCCATGGGCATGACTCTGCATGTGTCTTTATTGATTTTAATGAGATTCCTGTCTGCCTGTTTCTTCAGGTTATTGAGGTCCCTTTGACCTCAGTTGGTCCATATGAGCAGCACTGCTCTCCAGTTTATCAGCTGCTCCCCACAGCTTAGTCTCATTTATGAACTTGCCAAGGAAGTACATCCCATCATATGAGATGTTAAAGATATTAAACAGTATTGGTTTCAGAATTAGCCCCTGAGGAACGCCACTAATAACTGGCCTTCCAATTGTTGGCACTATCCTTTGAGTGTGACAGTCTAGCCCGTTTTTAACCCACCTAGAAATCCACTCATCTAGTCTGTACCTCTCCAGCTTGGCTATGAGGATGTTATGAGAGACCATACTGAAAGCCTGGCTAAGGTGAAGGTAAAAAATATCTGTTGCTCTCCCCTCACTGATGGAGTCAGCTAATGCACCAGACAGGGCAGTAGGTTTGGTCAGGCACAGTCTGCCCTTCATAAATCCAAAATGGCTCTTTTGAGCCTTGTACTTTTTGAATACGGACACTTTCTGGATATAGAGTTTTTGCCTATATTTTTGGGGGGCACGCAGTGGAGCATACCTTTAAAATCCAGATGCCCTTATGTTTACTTCTAACATGCCAGCTAAGCTGTGTGCTTTGAGTGTGTCCCAATAGCTTGGTGCACCAAAAAGCCAGGAAGTATGGTGCTCTCAAAGGCATCTGCAGGACAGTGAAGGTTCACCCACTGGGCCAAGTAGGACCGCATTGCTTAATACACCCATGTATGTATGACAAAGGAGTACTTGTTTCAATTTAGTCAGAAACAGCACTCTTCCAAGGTACTTGGCTTGGCACATGCAAACTGGATTTAGGCTATAAATCATGGAAGTGGTTATATGGGTTTTGAATTTAAAATGTCTCCTTTCAATGCTGTAAAGAACTATACTGCCTTGCTCTTCATTAAAACATATCAATAATTATTCTTATATATGTACCTTGCACCATTCCAATTTCCACAAAGAAAGCATTATTTTTATTTGTCCATGTGGAGGTTTCATAAGGAGAGTGATTTCACATCCCGTAAGTGTTACTTTTTTTACCTCCTGACTGTTGGGTGGTTTATTTTCAGCACAGAATTCAGAGCAAGACACACCATGTAGATGCAAACAACATTTACAAAGCATATAAACCTTTTTAGACTTTCCTAAATTGCACTTGGAGCCTAGCCCGATGCCTGAAAATATAGAGATTTTTTTTTTTTCCAAGATTAGATTCAATGCACAGCTTTTTCTTTCTTTTTAAAAAATGCTGGTTATGGGTAAACATATGCTCTGAATGGGGTATGTTGCCCTAATGCTCTATAATTTTTAAGCCGGACTATCACTGCCCTCAGTTTAATTACAAAATTGTTTTCATGGGTTGACTTTGCCCAATTAGACTGTGCTGTTGGCATATACATTTCACATTTTGTTAGAATAATTGGGTTAGAATGTTTTGCGGGGTTAATGGAGCTCATTGTTAAACAGAGCATTATTTTCCCTATCTGCAGTCTGTAACAGCTCACTAGAAAACCAGAAATTGAATTTCATCTAGCAGTGGGATAACATCCATTAAAATAGTTGTCCTAGAGACAAATTTAGATGAATTGTGGGGTTTCTAGTTTGCAAGAGATTTATTTCAGTATTTTGCAATTTTGTTTAATCTAATTTGGCAGAAAATTCTCATTTTTTTGTGTTTTATGGAATCCAGTCTGGGGAAATAACCTAGTAATGAAGCTCTGTCCAAGGAACCCAAGTCTTCTGGCTCTGCACAAAGGATCTAGATCACTCAGGACTTCCAGATAGCCCGCTGTAGCCCCAGGAACCAAAATCCTGGAAGTGAGACAGAGCTTTGAGGATGCCAGGGAATTTCCCCTACAGTTCTTGGCTCCCAGGCACCGCCAAGAGTTCAGAGGCTCTCAGGGGTTTCAGCCGGCTTGGTCCATGGCTGGAAGCCCTTGCATGCAAAAGTGACATGGAGCCATCATAAAAAATATGGATAGGTTAATTTTCTGCTATTCAGTAACTGACACAATATATATCTGAGAAGTACCCTGGATTTACCCAATAATCGCTTTTTAATAAGTCCATCTAATGGCAGAAAATCCCTAAGTGGCTCACCCTGTAGCATCAAGTAAATCTAAGACTGTTGTCTTTTCATCCAGCTGATACTTCCAAATTTGTAGTTAATTTTATTCAATGCTGTTATTAGGCTAGAACTTTGCCACTGGTGTAGCTGGTTTGTACTTTTCACATTTTGAGACGGTTTCCCCAAAGACTATCTGTTTTTCCATTCACATCCCTGCTCACATCACCATCTGTGAGACCATTGCTACCTTGACTGATTTGTTATTAATGAATGAAACTGCTTCAAGGTTTTATCAAGGTCTGTGTATCAGAAGAACAAAATGTCACTTAATGAGATTGTGCATATGATATGTTTATGCTACTTGCAGCTTAACTGCAATGAAGTAGCATGAGAATAAAAAATCAGGAATATCTGTCAGTTTCCCAATTAATGTCTAGAAGAACAAAGCCTGTATCGTACTTTAAGTAAAGGCCTAGCACTTGTGGTTCCCTTCCCTTCCCCTTCCCCTTCCCCTTCCCCTTCCCCTTCCCCTTCCCCTTCCCCTTCCCCTTCCCCTTCCCCCTTCCCCTTCCCCTTCCCCTTCCCCTTCCCCTTCCTCTTCCCCTTCCTCTTCCCCTTCCTCTTTCCTTTTTTCTTTCCACTCCTCTCTTCTCCAGGTTCAGAGAGCTTGAAAGCATCTTCCAGGTTCTAGACTAAATATTATTTACCATATTTCTTACCTGTCTTGCCCGTCTTCTGTTTTGAATTCATCTTCCTAGAATATGGGTTGTCAGAACTGCATATCACACTGAAAGGACTCTCACCAGCATTTAATGCAACAGCTTTAGTTTCTTTTTATCTGACAAAACCCAATGATTTACACACACCAAGATATACATTTTCCTCCAACTGCCTCTCACAATCATCTGTTGACTGACAGTTACAGCCAGAATTTTTCTTACTTCAGCATTCCTGTGCAACGTGCTGTAGGCGACCCTGCTGTGGCAGGGGGATTGGACTACATGATCTCCAGAGGTCCCTTCCAACCCTGACCATTCTGTGATTCTGTGATTTTGTGATTTCTAACAGATGAGCTCTTACCTAACAGAATTATTTGTTATAAGTCTCTCAGAACTTGCACGTTGTGTAACTGAAGGCTAAAAGCCTAAAACAGATGTATCCAAATCTCATGTTTTTAGGCCAACAATAGAATGCAAAGGGAAACATGATCTTTTTAGCTAATTCTATGATTTAAGTCATGTCAACATCTCAGTACTGACTGACTACATATTCTTAATGCATGCATCAAATTTTAACTTATCTTAACTGCGTTTTGGAAATGATAGCCATCATAATATACTGACTCAAAAAAAAACCCACCCAGCCACCCAACTAAATTCTGGGACTCATACCCATACCCTCTAAACATACCCTCTACTGAACAGCTGAATCTAAATATTTAGGCTTTGTGTTAGGGCTCCTATCAACAGCCATGAAAATTAGATATCAGTGTTTGCATTGACATAGTGTTGTTTACATTTTCCAACAAGATTTTTACTGGACACAAGAGTCCAGCAAGACAGTACTGATTTTACGGAGGCAGCAATGTCAGGTGGAACATAGGAACCCAATGAACAAGATTATAAGCTTTGATATATGCACCGTGCATTTCCCAAATCAGTTGTCCAAGTCAGCCAACTCTAAAGTAGGAACAGGCTAAAAAAAGATAAATAAATGGATGTAGCCAAATACAATAATCTTCTGCCAAATTACTATTGAAGTCCTCTGACAATAAGAAAAGAAATACTATTTTTAAAGATTTCTTTTTTTTCATAAGACTGTGTACTGAAGTGCAGAGAGATATTTCCATTCCATGGGGAAAGCATTTAGTGTAATGAAGTGTGAGAGAAGCACTGTAAATCTCCATTTAAGTAAAGCAAAGAAAAAATGGATAGGTGAAAGTGAGATTGCAGGATATTAGAATGACATAATATTATATAATTTCTACATAAAGCTTCCCTTATTATTTTTCTAGTTTTTATAATTATTTGTTTTTATAGAAGTCAAAAGATTTCAGAAGGGAGGAAAAAACAAAGAGTTGAAAAGCACAGTATCAATTCCCCCTGGATTTTGACCTGCCCTTAGAATTAACAACAGCTTATCCAGAAGAAGCAGGAGGAGGACATAAGTTTGTTGCTATTAGTCTAATCCAGAGTTGGGGGGAAGAATCAGTCAAGCTTATGATCATACAAACCAAACAACCTGTTTATGGGTCTGACATCAACCTGAAGAAATATTTTGTGTGCCCCAAATCTTATAAGTTTTAAAACAATTCTGTCCCTCCAAAGGAAATAAAAGAGAGAACTTCTCAGGGCAAACATTTCCACTCATTTTCTTTAAGCAAACCTGTCTGTATAATACTTTTGTGGTATTAAATAATCCAATTTAAAATTGCAATGGGAGCATCAATTTGTAGCTGAAATGAACCCTGTTCAACACCAGGACGTTTATGAAAAATATGAGACAAGAAACAAAAAAATGTTCTGACTGTATCGTGGAAGGTATCCAAGTATTCTTACCCGGGTATATTTAAAGATCTCAAGCGAACTTAAGGCTTATGAACAGAAAGTTTGTAAACAGCAGAAAGAGACAGGACAATCACTTTGACACATGTTGTGTCTTAGACTTTCTCAATGTAGCACGGCCTCGGCTCCTGAGCACTTTCTTTTTTTAATATGACTGAGAACCTGCCCTGTTCTTTTCTGTCCATCATTGCTTATTCTGTCATGCCTTTCTGAAATGCCACGGAGAAATTCCTCCTGAGCAAGGAGCATAAAAGCTTTGCTCTGACAGCAGAGCTGCTGGGATAACCCTACAATGTGTCATTAGGAAGCTATCCACTTTAAATTTAAAAAAAGTAAATAGCTCCGGCTAAGCTTGTGTGGTAATGTAACATAGACTGCTTCACCATCTAGAGAAAACACTACCTTGACCTGCAAATAAACACCACTTTGTATGCTTGCTATGCTGACTTTGTTAGGAACACTGAACTTCTTGCTGCCATAAAAAGAAACAAGTCCTTAAAGTGATAAAGAATGAATAAATTACTGAGTGCAACAATAAACATATGCTACTAACAAAATAGTTCAATTATATTTAAACCTAGTGGGATCAAATACCCTACATTATTTTATCCCATGTGGAATTATTTAATTTCAGGTTTATTTTTGTTTGCTGTTAATTGCACACCTTTTTCCAAGCTAAATGTTGCCGTCAGGTTTGATAAGAATGAGAACACATTCATTTTGCATACATTAGAAAATGTATGGAACCCTCTGTCAGAGGGCTCCATATTAGCTGGAATGAGAAGCATCTTGTTCTTGTGCACCAGGCTACATTTCTTCATCAAAAAATGTTCACTGCATTATGGAGGGGGGAAATGGTTGGTGAAACTGAACATAGAATTTCCTTTCTTCCCTTTTTAGTAAGTGCTGCTTTATTCTTTGCATTCTTTATATGGTATTAAGGCTGTGAAACAGAGACGTTGTATGTAGTAGCTACTCTGCAAGGGAACAGCATTTCTACTGTTCTGCTTTACACTGGGTGCAATACTAAGGAATGACATTTTAAGCAGCCCAAGTGGTGAAACAGCTGCTATCTTTAACTTGAGTGGCTGGGAATCTTGCAACCATAGTGATACGAGATCACCAGCTAACAATTTATTTCTCCTTCAATAAAAAACAAAAGACCTCTTTTACTAATTCTTAGTCAGACTAAATAATTGCCTGAAGTGTCAATTTTGTTGTGTTCTGGATATCTACCAACACCAGTGCCAGCTTGAGAAGATCAGTCCTGTTTTTTCTGTTTCACTTCATTATCAATTCAGAATGAGGCTGCTGGTGCCTGTTTGCTAAAAGTGTCATCTAGATTTCAGAAGTTTTGTAAGGATACGTATTATTAAAAGGGAACACTGGGCTCAATGTTTTAGCATAATTTTCATTTGCAAAATGACATCTTTTTCTGCTCTATTCAATTACATCAGGTGACTGAGTGTTTTTGGCAGCTTAGCAACTATTTTGTAAAAAAAGTTTCGACCTAGTGAGCTTTTACAGAGAACCAAAGTAAGAAAACTCCGTAATCCCGAAGTTAATGCATACCACCGAAATTAAAGGTTTGTACAAAGCTCTTGCTCCTCAGGCTGGGGCAGTGCACAGTGTCCTTTTTCAAGGAGACTCCCACTCTCATTACAAGACTCTCCCAGATCTTGGGGCAATGCCCTGGCTGGTGACACCTGGAGCTTCCCATGGCACCGGCAGGAAAATTGTGGTTAGCCTCTGCTGCAAGATCTCCTCCTAAGCCCAGCTATTGACCTCTTCTGCCTCTATTTTCTCCCCACTCTTTCTCTAATCTTTCCCTTCCCCTTTTGTAGAGCAGCGGTTATAACTGGATGCCCCCTGGTCTGGGGCTGTAAGTTTAAAAAATGCCCCTGTTCTTCCTTGCAGTACGTAAGGCCCTCGTGCTCTGTACTTCAGAAAACAAGGGAAGGATACTTCTCAGAGTACTATTTATTAATTATATTGGAAAAAAGTATTCATACTCTTCCTCAGTTGCAAGAAAAAAGGAAAAAAAAGAAAAGGTAAAATATGAAAAGAAGAACGTGAAAGAGGAAATCTAGAAATATCAATAAATAGAAAGGATTTTTTGGAAATATTTTGGATAGATATTCACATAAAAACAATGTGTATAAAACCAAAGAAAATTACCTAAAATAAAACAAAAATTTAATACCTTCTTTCCTTATGCTTGCCCCTGATCTCAAACTCTGTGGTACCTTGTTTCAATGTCAATCGTTACAATTAATTATCCTTTAAGAACATAAGTGAATTCAGAATATGTCGCAAATCTGGACACTCTTCTATGAAAGAACTATTAAAAATTGCAAGCTAGGAGATGTGGGCTAGGAGATACAAGTTTAGGAAAACTCATTAAAAAGAAATAAAATATCTCCTGCTGAGCAGATGCAAAGCTTTAAGAGCAGAATTATGAAAAATAATCATTCAGTCTCATTAATTTCAGTCTTTTTTTTAATCTGTTTTAAAGGAGTTTCACAAGCTTATTCTAGTTGAAGCTTTCTAGCTCTTTTTCTTCCTTATACTGCAAGATTAAAATACTATATAAATCTTAATGATTATTTTTTTTGCTCTAGAAAGAACAGAGAGTGTAGGCATAGGGCATCTTCATAGAAATGTTAGCGTTGAGGTAAAGTGCTTGTGGTTCTTTCATGCAAGTTTTTATTTTAATTTGAGTAGCACTGATGCTTTATGACTATAAGAAAAATACTCTAGGTGTGATGGTTATAGCAGGAGTCAAAGCATACTGTTGACAATTTTGTCTAGTTTAAGGATAATGAGAACAAGCATAATTTTCTCATAAAATAGAATTTCTGGTGCTGTATTTTTGAGACAGACATGTTTGCAAACTGCTGGTAACAATTTATATAGGTACAAAACTACCTTAGGAAAGTAAAGAAGTACCATGATTAAAGTAACATTTACTTATGAGCTACCAGATCCAATTGATTCATAGCTGAGTACAGTTTAATTATATAGTATAGTGGTATAGCATTATAGTATTGAAATGTATACTTTATTTCAATTTCTTTATGGCTTTAATAAAATGAAATTAAAACTATTACCACCAGTCCTACAATATTTATTCTATTTGTGTTTGGAGTTGAGCTAAGTTGCAACTGTTTTGCATCAAAGAGGAAAAACGAATAGAAAAAAAATATTCTCTTGTAGCATATTTTCATTTCAAGAGTGAATCATTTGATAACAAATTGTTCTGAGACAATTAGTTTTGAATCACCACCCACTAGTACACTTCAGCATACCCCCTTCAACTCTGTTTGTCATTGTAGAGTAAGCTCAGAAATGGCATCTGCATTTATCAGAAGATTTTTATTTGTGAATATTAAATTGCATTTCTTAATTAAAGTGGTCTGAATTGGAAACCTTTAAAAGTTGAGATTCCCATCAACTCTGAGTATTCCTTGAAATATCTTGTTTATAAGTAGCACTTCAGAGTAATTCGTGGGGATTTTTTATTAGCTTACTTACTAATTAAATACCTCTGACTGAGATGGGTGAACCTCGGGGAAATACAAGCATTTCCATGAAATACAAACTTCAATTTTATCTGCAAATCCCATGCCCCTCACTTTCTAGATGTCTCCCTTCTGTCAAAGGAGTAAGTTTACGTCTGTCTGTTTAGTAAAGTGATTTTTCCATATAAGTGGGACTCCTGGCATAAAAAAGCATCTGCATCTGCTCAGGGCAGTATGTCATTCTGCAAGGAGCTGGCATGCCCATCCCTAAGGGGGTAGGGTGGCTGGATTTGGGTTGAACACCTCGGAGCATGTGGCAAGGCATCCTGAACCGGGCAAGAGGGCAAAAAATGCCTCCCTCGCACAAAGCACCTCTGTCAGGCCAGTCCAACAACTCTAAAGGGTCGTGAGCAGAGGGAGCATATCCAAACACTGGACTGTCACTGATTGTGTGGACTCATAGCCCAAAACCGCACATTGGATTGAGTTTGATTGCAACCTAAACATTATCTTCAGTTTGGCTTTCTGGGCCTATGGCTTCCGTATCTCACTTACAGGGAAATCTCAGAACTGCTGAGACTCTAGATTCCCCCCAGAATTTACAACTACTTAATTCATGCTTACCAGCCTGGGAACCACTTCATATGAAGCTCCCATATCTCAGCCTTTGCCTCAGTTCCTTCATCACTATAAGAACTCTTTTAGATTTGGTCATATGAGGTCCTCCAGGGATGTCATAGCCCCTCCTTTCTCCAAAATCTTCTGTTCTTCCAACAACTGCCTCTTAGAGACTCCAAGTTACCAAAATGCCTTCCCAGGTAAACTGCTGCCAGGACTTCTGGCAGAATCATCCTTCTCAGTTTGGTGACTTCCTTTAAACATATGTTCACAGAGTCCCTTTTGGAGAACATCCTCTGAGAGTGAACATGAGCGCAAGCACAGCATCCATGCTGTATGCCCACCTGCTGGGCACAGTGTCCACTTTCCTAATCTATACTGGAATTGACTGCGAAAGCTGAAAGCTAATTAAAATTTCTAAGTTGTAACATTATTCAGAAAGAGAGAGAAAAGAAAACATTGGCTCATTGAGAGTGTTCCCCTCAACAGTTAAGTAAGCTCTTTCGCATATAGGCAACGCCAATTTAAACCATTGCTTATTGGGCTAATTTCATAAAGGTATTTTCAAATGATAAATGGTTTGAGGGTAGGCATGAAAATGCCAGGCATCTTGAAGGCAAATCCTCTCCCTGTGAATAAATGAGCTTTTTGTCCAATGCACTAAATAAATCAGTTTGAAGATGCCGCAAGGTATTATAAAATCTTCTAGTTGTGCTTTGTTTTTTTCATTAAGGTATTTGGGTTGATGGGATCAAAGAAACATTTCCTTAGTTCTGCTTCAAAGAAACAGTGTAAAATGTAAAACATGAAATGTGAATAGTTTGTCTCTTCTTCCCCTGCAAATCCTTCTTCCTTATTTGCATGGGAAGCAGTGCTCTGAAAGGAGACTGTTCCTCAGGCTTTCATATTTAGTGATAGTGTGTATACCTTTGTCATCTAACACTTCTAACAAATCATAAACAGTTCATAAACATGAACAGTTAAGATCCAAAAATGTGATAACGTACAAACCAGAGCATAAAATCTCAAAAGGCCATGTTAGAGAATGCTGTCACATGAAGTCACATCTCAGCTACAAATACAAGCAGGATTAAGTTATTGAAATCACAGCAGCCGTACAGCAAAGTCATTATTGGAAGACTAGTTCTACTCCACTTTATTTACCAAATTTATGATTTTTTCTTCTAAGTGCAACACAGCTCTGGTTAAGAAAATATCTTATAAAAATCTGGTTGTGCAGACGGCTTTGGGAATACAAAAGAGACAGTATGGGCCTTTTGGTGTGTGAGAGATAGCAGAGATTTCTCTTTAGCACAAGAAAGAGGTCTAACTGTTTTTTCTTACACAAGTTTTACTTTGAAACAATATCACTGAAGACAGCTAGAGTTACATCTATGTAGTCATAATTTATATGATGGAGTGAAATCTCCGGACACAGATTTTAAAATGCAGAAAAGAGCTACAGATGAGGCATTAGTATTCTGTTAGAGAAGAAGAGAAAGGAAAGCAAAAAGAGAAGAGAAATGTTGAAAGATTATCACACTGTTACAAAGTATAGCTCTACAAATCTAGGTACAGATGTGTTAAAGAATAGGTGATCTTGGATAGAACAAATCCCCAACCCTATGACTCAGATTCAGAATTAATCACATCTGAGACCTGAAAAAATGTGATTAACTTTTATTCCATATCAATTTTCCTTTTTTAAGCATTTTCAAAAATGTAATGTGTTGTCATTTAAAATATATTGATGTGCGCAGAATTCAAAATGCTTCTAAAAGTTCGTGTGCTCTGCTGAGGTTTGTGACCACATAAACCTTTCCTATATTTTCATTATGAAGGACGTCATATTTCTGTAATGCCCAGTAGGCTTTTCTTTCCTAGTATTTCACGAAGTTGTGCTCCTTAAAAATGAAAGCCAGTTTTGTCATCGACTCTGATCTACTTGAGATCCAACCTTGTAGAAAGCTTCAACCATAAATCAATTTGTTCATTCTTATCTCCTAAATTACAGCAATCCTTTTTTGTTCTGTTTATCCTACATTTACTATACTGATGGTTATAAGACAACCACAGAATGTAAATCAAGATTTCTCTTTTGCTAAGATTTTTTGCTGACTTATTAAAACAGATAGTCACTGAAAGGATCAAACAATGCCAAATATCATAAGACAAACTACGTAACATGACAACAAAAGTTTCTAATAGATGGTGTACCTCACCACTTCTATTTGTGATACTGTCATTATATAGTCTCAGAAACAAGACCAGTCAGACCAACTGAACCAAAGCTCTTGCTAAATCCTCCCCCAGAATGGGCATCTTCCTCTCTCCACGCCTCAGATTTCACACTGGAAACAGAATGAGATCTCAAGGGATAATGGAGGGGTTTAGAAGATCACCTCTGATCCTACTGACTATTCTTATGTATCCATCGTTTCTCTTTCCACAGATCTGTCACATCTGCTATGACCTTAATTCTGCTACAGTCAGCTTAGGACACCAGCAACTCTAACTTGAGGATGACTATTGCCAGACAAAATAAGAAAGTGACCTTAAACCAGATGTTTTACTGAAAGTTTCTGTTTCATCGTTCTTGTTTGATTTCCCACCATCTCTGATTAAGCCTGCGGTGCCTCAGGATTAACTGATTAGTGAAATCCATGTATGAAGTCGTATCTATGGCTCTGACCTTTGTTTAAATTTTGCATTGTGTATAAAAAAAAACAAACACAGACAAAAATCACTCAAACTTTAAACAAACTAGGATGACAGAACGCTTTCCAAATGCCCTTTTCCATGCAAAAGATCATTATAAAGATTTCAGAGACATACGTGTACCTGTTTTCCTAAAAGAAATAAAAGAAAGGTTCAGAAAGCTTAGGGTAGATAGACAGAGACATGTGTCTCTTTAAAGGAAACATATGGAAAACAATATTTTTCTTTTTCATAAATATCTGTTTAATTTAGCCTGTGGTAAAACCAGTAAACAATTTAATTCTCAATATGTTATCTTTCAATGATGTTTGAATGCAGTCATATGCTTGATTCCCTGCTTTAGGAGTAAAGCTTAAGTCTAACTTGCAGAACCGTGTCACAGCAGGTGTGACCTACAGCAGCACACCAGCACTTCCACGCATCATCCACCTCTCTTATACTATATAACCACTGCATTCTTTGAGCCCAACATCTGACAGTGTTCACTAAGCTCATTTGTGCTACTCTTTCTAAACTCCTATCTGAAACATCGAAGCTATCTTTACTAGAAGTTACAGTGAGATTAGTAAATGAAATAACTTCCATTGAGGGGTTTTGTGTTTTTCATGTATGACTAATCATATACAAAAGTAATTTGGAAATATAGGAGTTTCCACTTTTCATTTGGAGATGGAATGCACACACTTCCCTTCGCTACATACTTTGTGTATTATACATTCTCAGGACAGGAATATTTAATTAAAATATGTACAGTACAGAGAAATCCTGCTCTCACGGACATAAGTTCTGCCAGTATTTTTAAGTCTGTACAGGCAAAAGTGCTTGCATAAAATTAAGGTAGCACATTAATTGCATTTGCACTCAGACTAATTGCAACTGTATATTCACAAACATCACATTTAAACCTCTGACAATCATTGCACTAAATGTGCTTACTTCTATGAGTGATAAATTAAGTAAAGATATGTAATACATAAATAAATTATTCAACATGAAATACTAGACAGACTTTGAGTTTAATGAAAATAACCCAAAGGATGTAAAATGACAACATAAACTGCTTGTTAAATTTTGCCTTTATTCCAAAATGACCTTCAGAATAGTATCTACTGAAGCATGGCTGTTAAGATATACAGAGCTAAAGGGAAATGAATAAACAACGTGTGCATTTCACACATTTCTAAGCAGCTGTCTGAGCCACTTTCTTCCACTTAATCTTTGCCTGTTTGCTGCTAGATGGTGTTCAGAGCCTCTTACAGGAAAATGAAAGAAAGGAAAAATGAAAGTGAAAAGATGTAGTATGTGGCATAGAAAATGAAGTAAGTGGAGAAGGAAATAGTAGTATATGTAACCAGGAGGGAAGAGCTGATCCAGTCCTTGAGAGAAGTCTGGCACACCATCAATAAGTAGAAGCAGTGCAACAAGGAATAGCTCAAGCCAAACACCTTTGGTGTTCTTCCTTTCTGATAACTGCTCAGCTTGCACACCTCAGGGTTGACAGCAGACAGAGTTTTAAGGAAAACACTGGGGACTTCTGTCAGATCATGGTCAGTGCTCTTCCTGTCCCTCTCTGAAGCAAAACTATGGCTGAAAGAATGGACAGCCATGCCCATGCTATCCTCACGTATTAAGGATACAACACAAAAAGGAAAGAAGGGGAGCATCACATGCTGCTAGTGACTGCAGTAGCTGCAGCTGAATGAGCTTTCCAGCAGGATGAAAGTTGAAGCAAATGGAGATAGCACATATATGAATTCTATAAATAACTGACTACTGATGAAGTGATTTGCTCTGACTGGCTCACTTGACAACAGAAGAATTCAGCAGAATTTAGTTGAATAATAAACCCACTCAAACTTCAGTCACTGAAGCTCAGATTGAGTTCCAATATTCTTCAGTCTACAGTCTCAGCTTTTCTATCACCCTTTGGAATCAATTTCCTTTCACAAGGGATACTGAAAGAAACCATGAACTCTATAGGAGAAAGCTTATGGAAAAAAGTATGAGGGGAAGGACTGATTCCAGCAGAAATGGAAAAAAAAAGATTTGTCTTAGCAATGTGAATGTTGCATGAAGTGTGAATGTTGCGTGAAGGAAGGAACTGACAAGTGGAGAAAGTTACATGCAGAATCTTAAGTTTAAAGTAAATTTCTCCAAATGAACATGCCCACATTTTTTTTTTTCATATTTGGAAGGACTTTTCAAACACAAGCTTAGGTTATGTCAAAACTCTGAAACTGAAAGTATAATGAGAATACTCTTTTTTTTTTCCTCATTCTTATTTAACATAGGTGCTTTGGGCAAACAGTAGCAGTGAAGACATGATGCACAGGACTCAGCATAAGCTAGCTAACCATACACATATCCAGGATCTGTTTCAGATTCTTAGCCATGGTGAAATCAGAGCTGTGAAGTCTTTCACCACTATGCTGCCCAACCTAGTTAAATTAAATCTAATATGTACACCTATCTGTTACAGGCGTAAATTCAGTAGCAGCAGAGACGTGCCCTTAACCATCAAATACATCCCCCCCCTTTTTTTTTTTTGACTAAGCAGGTAGTGAAATCCAATTATTTACTTTGAAATCATTTTTATATCAGATGTATCTATATGCACTTCACCAATCATTTAGGCATCCATGGGAAGCAGAAATTTGCATCTAGCCACTTATTAGCACGTAGCAAGGATGAAGCTGGATCTTTCTTTTGAAGGAGCCCTAAACATCTCCATCAACAACGAAGTGCAGTTGAAATCATTAAAGGTGCTATAAGAGTTCTATATTTTAAGAAATTATTTTTAATCAAATTCTAATATAATAAAAATAATAAAATTTAATTAAAATTTAGATACACTTAAAATTCAAGTGTAAAAAGTACTTTAGATCTTGAAGATACTAAATGCTGTATTTGTTTGGGTTTTTTTTTCTAAAGTGAGTAACTTTTGTAGAGGTGGTGTAAAGACCATGTTAAATTTAGTGAAAATATAAGTATGTGTCAGTCAGCAAGCACTTAATAAAAACTAATTAGCATAGGTGAAATATCTAGTAGTATTAAAGAGAAATTTTGATTCAACAGTAGTTGCAAGTTCACTATATATCCACGTGTAACCTATTTAAACAAGGTAGGTCCCTCAGAAATAGTTTGATGCTTCTCACATTCAGAACATACTCATCTAAAAAAAGACAGGATTAATTCTTGTATGGAATCTCTAATTTCCACCTTTACACTGAACAGAATATTTGAAAGTCAGACTTGCTCTGACATAGGACGATAGACCATAGTAACTCTATGTTTTGCATTTCAGCCATACCTCTGAATCTGTGTGGCATGCTGGTTCATACTGTGCAGGCTCAGCGTGTTCCTTTGTAGTCCTATTTTGGTTGCTGTCTGTGACAAGATTTGGCTGGAAACTTACTGGTTTCTTACAGGTCAAAGTCAGATACTGTGTGTAATTAATTTCAATTACTTCATGTTTGAAAGAGGTGGAAGGAAGAAAAGTGTTCTTTACCTAACACAGCTGAGGCAGAACATCTTAGAGACTGCCAGGATGCCGCTGGAAAAGGAAGATGGAAATGGCATTTAGCAAAGGATTGTAACTAAAGCAGGTGGCAGCTTCCATGTGAGAGGCTGGACAGATGTCACTGAATTTTTATAGTCATTTTTATTTGTACAGAAGAAGTAATCATAGAATCATAGAATCATAGAATGGTTTAGGTTGGAAGGGACCTTGAAGATCATCGAGTTCCAACCCCCCTGCCACAGGCAGGTATGCAGGAGGTAATGCCTCCCTGAGACTTCATAGGACTGGATGGTTAAGTCATAGGATTAGGCTGTTGTCCCTGGAGCTGTTATTTGGGGTGGACTATACAGCAACAACCCCAGAACCAACTTTTTGAGCAACGTTACTTTCTTTTGCTAGCATAAGCTGAAGTGCAGGCTTTCTAACCTGGTCCCTCAGAAACACATATAAACAGATTCATCCAGTAAAAAAGTGGAAACTCTTTAGTGGTGCTAAGTTTCTAACACAGAAGTTGAACCAATTAGCCACTGAGCTGAACATAGCTGTTTAGAAGCACCTTTGTTTTCTTCTAGTTGTGCCTGTTCCTGAGGACATCACTAAAATCTTGTACACTATGACACTGTAGGAAGAAACGTAAGCTTTTCTTTGTAATACATAGCCACTACCTTCTGAGAGGTAAATTCTCTCATTTGAAAGAGAAAGGCCTTTTTGACACCACTTGCAATATGTAATAGCCACCATTTTGTACAGAGCACCAACATCAGCTTCATATTCAAATCAACCCTTTTCTGTTTAAGCTCCCTCCATTGGCTGAATTCCCCCGAGTAAGCCTTAAACAATTGGATTCTGCAGGTATTATTCATTCTATTTGTCATTAAATTAGAAAGAGGAAGTAGAGATATATTTGTTGTGCTCCTTAGAAACGTAGGCAAGGGTATTATCTGTTGTGGAAAATAATGTCAAGCAAAATGTAAAGAAGCCATTAATAAAACAAGTTATAATATTAATCCAAGTGCAATCCAAAAGCAGCATCAGTTCAATTTTATGAAATTTTCAAGTCTGAGAACTCACATTTTCATGCAGTGCCCAGTAAAATGACTCTTGACACTACATCAATCTCGACAGTATTTGCATTAATAAATGACTAAATAAGGAGTATATTCCTTATTTCCTGCATATTTTATTATTATTATTAATTATTATTATTATTATTACTTTTTTAACTGAGACATTAGTAAGCAAGAAATGTGGTAACTGGGCTAGAGACTAGCGATTTGGCCAGGATCAGTCAGAAACTCAGACCTCTTTAGCCTCAGCCTAACTTTTAGACCACAAAGCCATCCCACCTCTAAAAATATCCAATACGCTGAGGTGTGTTACTTAAGTAACAGAAACCAGAGTGAAATTCATGTTTCGCTGAGAAAAAAAGATCCCAAACAAACAGATAGTTGTGTGACTTTTTTCTCATCTTGACAATCCGGCACAATCAGCTTGCCTTCACCTGGCAATATGCTGGTGTCTCAAAGTTTTTCTTTTTTCCTTTTGCCTCTTCCTTTAAAAGATGTGAGGCTGCAATACTAGAAAATATGATTATGTTTTTAAATTGATAAATTCTGAAAATCATGCTTAGGAAGAAAATAAGAAAGGATGTGCTTTATGTTTATTGTGCTTGTGTACTATAAATAGAAACATTTTTCTTTAAATATATAATATTTTGAAACCACATCTGTTAACATCCACTCTTACACCTTAAAGTTTTTGCAAGTAAGCACGACAAGGGCTTCATCAAAAAATAAACAAAACAAACCACTACACAATGTTATTTTACAAATAGTATACTTAAAGAAAAATCAATTTGCAGGAACGCGGCGCTAACATGGTTATGCTTGCAGAAGCACTAAACGGCATGTGCAATCTACTCATATCCACATATTCTGTATATTTTCTGCTGCTCTCAAGCACAACATACTTCTCATGCTTGGAAATCTCATGGGTCTTGCTACTCAGAATTTAACAAAAGCTATTCTCAGTCGCTTGAATACAAATGAAAGAAACATTAGATAAGATGCTTAAATAACAACTGGAGCAGAGGCTGGAAATTAGGTCTCCTCTCTTCCAAGTCAGTCTTTCATCACTAGGCAAGATAATTATGTTCACTCCTATTTTTGTTCTCTGACTACAGGCTATTTAGCAATTACGTGCAACACAGAAGGGGTACCAGCACAACAACTTCTAACTTGTTGATACAGATGCTTGTCCCTCGAGAGGAAGACAATGCGCAGGTCCCCTCAGGTTGAAGGGTGAGCTGGCCATAGGAATCCCCCACCCTAGGTGAGCCCTCTTGTTACTGAATTTTTGAAGACAAAAGGAACCAGGCATGGACATTATGTGGGAGGAATAAGTATTGTCACCTTGTCCTGTCATGTTCAGTGCAGTGCTTGGTTTATGTCTGCTCCTGTTGTCACAGAC
The DNA here is from genome assembly GCA_017639485.1 of Pluvialis apricaria. Classification (NCBI taxonomy): domain Eukaryota; kingdom Metazoa; phylum Chordata; class Aves; order Charadriiformes; family Charadriidae; genus Pluvialis; species Pluvialis apricaria. The sequence goes on along the minus strand of CM030044.1, from coordinate 49,925,800 downwards.
AAATACCTTTGGCTTTGGTTAGGTTAAAAAGCAAGGTAGCTACTTAGACATTCAGAATTGTCAAGATCGGGATTCTCTGGGCAGTCTTAGAAACACAACTTCACTGTAAATAACAGAGAGATACATTTTCATCCCCAAGGGCCTAAAATACTTGGGGGCTGAAGTCCTGTTTCTGACCATGCCCAGAATGGTACCACATGGGTTTCCACATTCCTTATTCTATAGTGACTTTAGTGCTACAGAGAATAGAGCAGTCATGGGAGACGCACCTAGGGAAGAGGATGGTGACACTACTAGGTTTTAAGACCTCCAGCTCTTATGGTCTTAATTCAAGATACTTGTATAATAAATGAATTCTCAAAAGAGCGATTCAGATTATCTGAGTTAGCTGCTTACAGCAAGACATTGTGAACATCCACTATAAAGTGAGTAGTAGGTGCGAATTAGGGGTCTAATTATTCATAAATTTGTAATCTTCAGCTGCTATTGAAATAAAATAAGGTGTCTAAATAGCTGTGTACTCCTTACCTTGACCTTTTCAAGAACTGCCCAAATAATGTGTAGGAAGAAAGGAGAAATAACTGCACTTCACTTCTGTTTAAAACCTTACTATCAAGTTGATGCTGCAGAAGGACCTAAAAAATTGAATTCTTGCTAAAACTGCTTCTCCTCAGTTGTTGTTACTAGAATAGAGTTATTTCTCACGTAGCCTTTCCTAGGATAGCTCATGGCTGAAATACAGAATAGATCTCTGTAGAAAATTGCAAGGCTGCTTTCATGGTATTTGAAGGAAAGTTGAAGCAGTTTGAACTCCAAAAGATAACTGAAGAACTTACTATTATGAGCAATGTACTGGCCTTCAACTGTAGAGTGAAAATCATCCATCAATACCAGTGATTTTTATGCCAAAGGAAGCTACTATCGTTTCTTCAGAAAACATTCCAGTTACAGTGGAATAGTGTATTGGATAATTTTTATCATCTTTACTAAAGTAAAATCAATGTTTTTAAAGGCTGTTAGGGAAAAAACCCCAACACCCAAAACTATCTTTTCATTTGTGACTGATGCAGAGTGGAAGTTTGTGCAATAAGGAAAATATATCCAATCCAAATCATGGCTACGTTGACATCTCTAGATCTTTTGCTCAGTTCCAGTTTAAAAAGGCAGATTGAAAGTTTCTATATAAATTATAATGATAATTTCCTGGTAAAGTCCATGCACAAGCTCAGTACAAGTAGAAAGCTATTATAGATATCTAGTAATTGAAGCCAAATTTTAAGACTCAGTCAACTAAGATGCAGTTTGTCATTTAAATTACTGACCTAATTTTGAAATGAGCAGTATGCATGCAATATCCATAATGTTTAATGTTTTTATAAATAAGCTTTCTGTAAAGAATGTTTACTGTTATTAAGCATGCTTAAATTCTTTCTCAAATGTATTCAGTACACTAGAGTAAGCATAAAACTATTATGGACAGACAAAAAACTCCATTTCAGAAAAATGACCAGCTCTGGAAACTGGCATCAGGCCAACACCAGGAGACCACTTGAGCCACCAAGGAGAAAAAACGGTGTCTATGTCCCCTCAGTTGTCAGCAGTTGCATGAAAGGCTGAAATCCAGCTGCCCCCTGCATCTTTTCTGATTCATCATGCATCATCCAGGCTGGTTTCAGCCTAATAAAACCCTGTTGAAAGATAATACCAATTTCTTTTTTTAAAAAAAAGACCATGGCCAGTAGGCCAGGACCATAAAGGTACAGCAATTTACAATTTTTTTCCCAGCTGTGCACAAATGCCTATCAGGGGCCAACACGTAAATCATACAGCCCTTGAGACTCTGACGACTTCATGTTAGAAGCTCTAATTTCCAAAACAAGCACCAATATACGTCCTGTGATTGCAGACACAACCATGCAAACTTTAAGTTCCAAGTGCTGCAATGAGGCTACCTAATTCTCAACATGGCTTATAAATAACTCTGCTTTTGAGAGAAATTTTCTGCCCATACACACCATTATCTTCAGTGCTGCAGACAGGGATATTGCACTACTAGAAAAATGATGTAGACTGGATTTCTCCCAGTCACAGACAAACACATGTACAAGAATGTGTAGATTACTGGATATTTAGGGTCCTTTCATTCTGCATGCTTATGCAGAGAGGAAAAAGGGAGTATCTGTTGCAACTCCTAAAGTCCTTGTAAGGTGGAGGATCCCTTTCTCTTTGTCCTGAGTAACAAGAGGATTGTAAAACCTTTCATCCCATTCTTGTTCTGAAAAATGCCTGCTCAGAAGCATAGATCCACAGAAAGTTAAATGAAAAGTCCAACTAAGAAGATCACTTCAGAAAATTATGTATACAGACTTCTACTCATGGCATGGGAACAACTTCAAGAATTGTTTCTCTCCAAGTAATGGTATTAAACAAAAAGGGAAAGTAAGGAAACGGCCAAAAACAATGAAGAGGACCACAGTATTTTTTCAACTGTTTTTTCAGAGAAACCTGCTCCTCGGAAAAAGAACTATCTATCCTATATTTTTGGTATAACAAAAGAGAATTGTTTTATAGATTACCTTTGCTGGACAGTTGCTTATCTGCAACTCAGCCTACTGGCTACCCAGCACTTTTTTGAGGGTTTCTACAAGTGTCCAGAATGGTATTGGCAACATCTGAAAAAATATAAAATCTATAACATGGTATACTCATTGACCTGCCCACGGTGAGGTGTGGCCAGCGTGGTGAGGGTGATATAGGCAGCTGAGACCCTTTGCGGTTCTGTGGGTACCAGTTTCCCAGAGACCCATTATTGCTCCAAATGAAATCTTGATAAAAAGGCTCTCTTAGACTTAATCTGAGTGGAATCAGGGCCTTGACCATTCCCCACTCCAATGCTGGGCTGACAATTGGCAGTATTTCTAGAAGATAACAAATCTGTGATGTAATAGCTGAAGTCTGAGGTAACAGGTTCATGAAAATGGAAGGAAAAAAAGGAAGTGTCACAGAGAATGTGATGTGAAGTACAATCATTAAATTGCATCCAGGAACATAAAAGGGAAAGAAGAGGAAAAGGAATCCCAGTTAGTCTGTATTTTCAGAAGAAATACACTTCTGCCGCCTTCAGCCTGTGGAAAGAATGCTGCATAAATATCATTATAAAACTATTGCATGTCACAACACCACATCTACTCAAGTGCTACCGGCTGCTGTTTTACAGCTTCTTGTTGTAAGTCTGTAGGAATAGACAGGCATTTTTTGACATTGTTTCACGGCAACAGAGTACTGGTAGCTGTACTGCTCTCAGGATAGAAAACCTATCCATGCATAGTTTACAGAAATGTACCTGCATGAAAATGGGAGCAAGATCTGATCTGCAGAGATGTGGCAAAACCAGTTTGTGGAAAGAAAATTCTCACCTCTGTGACTGCTCCCTCCCCTCCCCTCCCTGCATCCAAGAAGAAAGAAGTGTTTTCCAAGCGAGTCACAATGAATTTAGTTTAATCTATGCATCTAGTAAATAATCATAATGACCTTGTGCTCCACATGTGGGTGTTTTAAAGCAGTCAAATGACAGCACCAATAGCATTAATCCCTCTAGTAATTATAGTGATCAAAGAAACAGAAAAAAATTGCAGGTTTCAATGGGGGAAACTGATGGTTAATTTGTTTACTCCCTGGGATGTGTTGAGGGACTAATTAGCTAAATCATGGTGGTTTTTAAAGGTCTTTGTGTTTCCTAGAAAATAATTACTTGTTTCATTAAAAGAATAATGAGGCACTAGGTAGATGGATGTGTAACATTAGAAATGTATGGACGTGGTGATTGTAGGCTCTTTGTTTATTAATTTAGTTTTAAATTATGTGACTTCCTGCAGCTACATTCACATGATGATCATGAACATCAGAGTGTGGTGAAGTCTGCAGCACTGCTCACTTTCCACTTGCTGTCTCCTACTGCAACCTCTTCTGTATCCAAAGGGTGCCAGTACATCTGGAATTGCATTGGTTTCTGCTTACACTCTACTGCTGTTCTCTTCTCAAAGCTGTGCTCTCAGCTAATACCAGCATCCAGATCATGTGGCCCATTCCCACTGCTAATTCTTGAACCACACCCGGCAGTTGTTTTGGTGAATTTCTGAAGGCACAAGCCGAAAGCACACCAGTATCACTCCAACAATTAATAACTGAAAGCAAGATCGCTACCCAAGTTCAGCGTCAACAACTATGCTCAGAACAGGTCAATTTGCTGGTATCGATATAATTTAGGAGTTTAGGTGCATTGAATTTTTTCTGTTGTTCATACATATGGTTCTGTACCACCTATTAACTATCTGGCTACTGGCAGGTTTCACTGCTGGTTAATGTTGTTGTTGTTACCATTTTTATATTCTGCATTTAGTAATGATTAGTGTTTTAGAAAACAGGAAAACAAATTCCAGTGACATGCTGTTAAAGATTTAACATGTGGAGATTAATCTGCAACTGATGGACCTCTGCTTTCACAGAGGTGTGCTCAGTCCTTGTGAGGAGCATAAAAAAGCAGTAGAATAGCTGCAAAGAACACACATATGACATACATAGATAAAATATCAGCAAATTATTGTTATGGAATGGTAATAACTGTAAATGAAAAGTGGTGGATGAGGTGAATGGGGTGGAGAAAGCTAGCACCCAGCTAGCCAAAAGAATCAAAAGGCATAATAATTTTCATTACAGAGTGTGATTCAAACTCAGAACATAAAATACAGACATTAACACATCTCTCAAAAATTAAAGAAAACTTGTATGAATCTCTAAAGAAGGCACAAATAGACTGATGCCAGCAGTGAGAATAATTTTTGTCCTGCAGCTGTTGATTGCGTTTGGACTTGTTTCTTACTGAAAATGTTTTCTGACTAGGCAATTGTTATTCATCTTAGCTTCTTTTGTATCTGTGAAATGTTTGCTATGTATGCAAAAAAAAAAATGTGTGAAAAGGTTCCACAATCACATGAAGTATGGTGAAATTCATATCAAGGCCCACAGTGAAAATAATTGTTCCTGAATTTGGGCAGTAAGAAGGATGGCAAAGAACTCAGATGTCATTCTATTTCGCATTAAATACATAAAAGAGGAAAGGGAAAGGAAAATAGGAAAGAGTGAGGGAATCTGGGGCACAAGTTATCTTTACTTCTCTCCTTCCAGTTCCAGGCAGTAACATTGGAAGAAACAGATGCACTCAGCCTGTTAATACCTGGCTCTGTGGCTGGTGTCACTGCCACAATTCTGGGTTTATTTGAGAATGGGATGGCCTACACGGCACTGGGCTTGCTGGCGGCAGGTGTGGTTCACCTTTCTCAAAGGGGAAGAGCACCTTTGCTCATGAGGTAGTGGGGCTCATTGACCAAGCTTTCAAATAGACTTGATGGGGGAGGAGGTTATAGTCAGGCTCACCTGTGACAATCTAAGGGATGACACACCAAGGTTAGAGCGATGGGGTGCTAGTGAGGGCCCTCAGCCTGTTGCGTCAAGATGTGCTGGGTATACTGCAGCACACTTGAAGTCTTATGGAGACTAGCCAGGGGGTCCTGAGGCAATAGGAGCCAACTGGAAAACATGGGTAAAACACCCCAAAGGAATGCCACCTGGAGAGCAGCACAAAAGGATTACAGCCACTCCAGCCAGTAAGTCAGCTTCAACGGGGACCCAGCCTAAGTGCCTCTATGCAAATGCTCCTAGCATGGGGAACAAACAAAGGGAGTTAGAGACCTGCACTCGCCTCCAGGGCTATGATCTGCTATGATATGCTCTCACTGGCATCACAGAGACATGGTAGGATGGCTCCTGTGACTGCAGATTTGGAGTGGAAGGATACAGGCTCTTCAGGAAGGACAGGCAGGGGAGAGGAGGAGCAGGTGTTTCCCTCTATGTCAATGAGCAGCTGGAGTGCATGGAGCTCCACCTGGGGGATGGATGAAGAGCCAAGGGACAGCTTATAGGTCAGGATGAAAGGGAGGGCAGGGGCAGGTAACATTATAGTGGGTGTCTACTACAGGCCACCTGACTAGGATGATGGAGTGGGTAAGGCCTCCTATAAACAGGTAGGAGTGGCATCACATTCACAGGCCCTAGTCCTCATGGGAGGCTATAACCACTCTGATATCTGTTGGAGTGACAACACAGTGGGGCACAAGCAACCCAGGAGGTTCTTGGAATGTGTCGATGACAACTTCATTCTTCAAGTGGTAGAGAAGTCAATGAGGACAGGAGCTATGCTGGACCTTGTCCTTAACAACAAGGAAGGACTAGTGGGGAATGTCAAGTTCAAGGGCAGCCTTAGCTGCAGTGATCATGAAATGGTAGAGTTCAAGATCCTTAGAGCACTGAGGAGAGTGCGCAGCAAGCTCTCCACCCTGGACTTCAGGAGAGCAGACTTTGCCCTCTTGAGGGATCTGCTTGATAGGGTTCCATAGGATAAAACACTGGAGAGGAGAGGTGCCCAAGGAAGCTGGTTAGTATTCAAGGTTCACCTCAAGCTCAGGAGTGATGTATCCCAACAAAGAAGTCAGGCAAAAAAACGCATGAGGTCTGCATGGATTAACAAGGAGCTCTTGTAAACACTCAAAAGCAAAAAGGAGGCCTACGGAGGGTGGAAACAAGGACAGGTAGCCTGGGAGGAATACAGAGAAATTGTCCCTTTCTGAGCAGCCAGGGACTAGGTTAGGCAAGCTAAAGACCAGATGGAATTAAATCTGCCCAGGGACATCAAGGGCAACATGAAAAACTTCTCTAAGTATGTCAGTGACAAAATGAAGACTAGGGGAGGTGTGGGCCCTCTCTAGAAGGAAACAGGAGATCTGGTCACCTGGGATATGGAGAAGACTGAGGAACTCAGTGACTATTTTGCCTCATTATTCATCGGCAAGAGCTCTAACCACGCCTTCCAAGTCGCAGAAGGGAGGGACTGGGAGAATGAAGAACTGCCCGCTGTAGGTGAAGATCACGTATGAGACCTTCTAAGGAACCTGAAGATACACATGTCCATGGGACCTGATGAAATCCATCCACGGGTCCTGAGGGAACTGGTGTATGAAGTTGTTAAACTACTTTCCGTGATATTTGAAAAGTCATGGCAGTCTGGTGAAGTTGCCACTGACCGGAAAATGGGAAACATAACCCCCATTTTCAAAAAGGGGAAAATGGAAGACCCAGGGAACTACAGGCCAGTCAGTCTCACCTCTGTGCCTGGCAAGATCATGGAGCAGATCCTCCTGGATGCTCTGCTAAGGCACATGGAAAATAAGGAGGTTATCAGTGACAGTCAGCATGGCTTCATCAAAGGCAAATCATGCCTGACAAATTTGGTGACCTTCTATGACAGGGTTAGAGCGTTGGTGGATAAGGGGAGAGCAACAGATGTCATCTACCTGGACTTATGCAAAGCGTTTGACACTATCCCGCACGACATCCTGGTCTCTGAATTGGAGAGACATGGATTTGATGGATGGACCACGCGGTGGATAAGGAATTGGCCGAATGGTCACACTCAAAGAGTTGCAGTCAATGACTTGATATCCAAGTGGAAATCAGTGACAAGTGTTGTTCCTCGGGGGTTGGTTCTAGGACCGGTGCTGTTTAAGATCTTTGTTGGCGACATGAACAGTAGGATTGAGTGCACCCTCAGCAGGTTTGCCAAAGACACCAAGCTCTGTGGAATGGTTGACATGCTGGAGGGAAGGGATGCCATCCAGAGGGACCTTGACAGGCTTGAGAGGTGGGCCCATGCAAATCTCATGAAGTTCAACAAGGCCAAGTGCAAGGTCCTGCACCTGGGTTGTGGGAATCCCAAGAACAAATGCAGGCTGGGCAGAGAATGGCTTGAGAACAGCCGTGAGGACAAGGACATGGAGGTGTTGGTTGATGAGAAGCTCAACATGAGCCAGCGATGTGTGCCTGCAGCCAAGAAGGCCAACCCTATCCTGGGCTGCATCAAAAGACGCATGGCCAGCAGGTTGAGGGTGGTGATTCTGTTCCTCTACGCCGCTTTGGTGAGACCTCACCTGGAGTACTATGTCCAGCTCTGGGGTCCCCAACATAAGAAGGACATGGACCTGTTGGAGCGGGTCCAGAGGAGGGCCACGATCTTTGGGCTGGAGCAGCTCTCCTATGAAGACAGACTGAGAGATTTGGGGTGGTTCAGCCTGGAGAAGAGAAGGCTCTGGGGACACCTTATAGCAGCCTTCCAGTATCTGAAGGGGGCCTATAAGAAACATGGAGAGGGACTTTTTACAAGGGTATGTAGGGATAGGATGAGGTGTAATGGCTTTAAACTGGAAGAGGGTAGATTTAGATTAGATATTAGGAAGAAATTTTTCACTATGAGGTTGGTGAGGCACTGGAACAGGTTGCCCAGGGAAGTTGTGGAGGCCCCATCCCTGGAATTGTTCAAGACCAGGCTGGGTGGCGCTTTGAGCAATCTGGTCTAATGGAAGGTGTCCCTGTCCTTGGCAGGGGTTTGGAACTGGATGATCTTTAAGGTCCCTTCCAACCTAAACCTTTCTACAATTCCATGAGTCTATGAAAAGAAAGCAAAAGTCCTAATGTTTTTTTTTTTTTTCTTTTTTTACACAGATACTCAATACTGACTACAGGGAACCAGTGTAAAACGTAGTCTGCGTGGCTGAAAGGCCTCAATTCTTCAAGGTCAGCTCTGATAGGTAAGGGAACTGCTGTCTGATACTGTAAAAATATGTAAAAGTATGTGAAGAATGGTCAACTGGAAGATATAAACAACACAGGGAAAGTGAATGAATGTCACAAAAGAACCCAAAAGCTCCCAAGGGAAGCATTCAAGTCATGCATCTATCCATTTTATTGTACCTACTCATCTCCTCACTAAATAAATAGAAGTATGTGTGTGGTAGAAATGTCAAGGTACCCTGGGATAGTATGGGTGTTCTTGATTTTTTCAATAGATGTAACGTTCACTCTGGTAAGTACTTCTACATCAGCTATCATAGTATCCTTAAAACATTTCAGGCTATTCAGATCAGAATATACAATACAGTTTTTCACAGAATAGAAACTAGTTCATAGAGTTATTCACAGAATAAGGCATCTTCTAAGAAAAGCACCCACTAATTCAAAATTAGATACACCAAGATTAGATGTAGATTGGTATTAGAGCTACCAATCAGATTTATCACTGCTCAGTACTTCATCACTCAAAAGACAGCACCCTATTCCTTACATCTTTTTCTCTTTCATATTCCCTTTTTTCCTCTTCCCCCTGACCACCCGCAAGTGTGGACTATTTTTGAAGTACCTAGTCTCAGCTGTATGTGATTACATTGTGTATCATAAAATGTAGGTGTGTTCCCCTGAAAATCTGGTCTAGGACCCTTAAAAATTTGTGAGATACTATCTACAAAGAGTTCAGGTGTTTAGGTATTTCTTTGCCACCATGAACTTCGTTTACCCTGCAATTATGAGGTGTAACTCAAAATGCCAAAACATCAAGGAGTGTCTGTTAATTTCTTGCTGATGCTGTTTTATGTACAGAGAAAGAAAAGGTTTCTGACAGCTTTAGTGGACTATTCATTACATCAGGAAGCACACACTGCAATACAGAGACTAGAGCTGGGATTCCAATCTCCTTTCAGGAGAGAAGGCATAGAGAATAGAAATGTGCTCTGAACCAAATGAATGTTAAAAAAAAAGGAAAAGGGGTTGGGGAAGCTTAAGCGTGCCTTGGTCTATGTGAAGATTTCGTGTCTTTTATTAGGAGTTGGTCCTACAAAGTGGGTAATGCTGTCATTTCTTAATGAAATGCTCAGTTGATTTGGAATGTGTTTTAAAGTTACATAACTGCGAGAAATCCTGAAACAGGTGTCTGAATCAAATTTTTGAGAATTTGTACTTAGGGGTACCAGTGATGTTCTGTTTAGGATGCAGCGACTTCTAAGATGAAAAGGGCAGCGGTCTAATTTCATCGCACTGGATGGCAATGCAGGTGCACATTGGTACATTGTTGCTGGGTCATTTTGGAGGGCCTCTGCATATAGGTTTGCCCATGATGGTACAGGAGGACTTCAGGAGCAGTGGAGCATTGTGTGTGGCCCATGTCTTAGCCCAACAGGGATCTAGGACTCCCCTGGACCTGACCTATTTCTGATTGCCAATAATATAGCTCATATTGCAGATGTACAGCACCTGTGAACAAATTCATTTCATTTTCCTGTTTGCTTGTGAAAAAATGGGTTTAAATGATTTAAGTCAGTACCCAGGCAAGTATCCTTTCCCTTTCTAATAAATAGGACTGTTTACGCAGGTCAATTTGTAAAACCACACTACAGAACAGTATGTGGTGAAAAACGCCAGAGACGACATCAAAAATGTTTATGAGTGAAACTGTGAATATGTAACAAGCACCAAGTACTTATGGGGCATTGAAGTTTGTGTTTTACACCTATTCCAGACTACTGCTAGTTCTTGCCCTCGGTAAGACTTGTGTTCATTAAAGTATAAAAGCCACTGGTACTTAGCACTTCTATGGAGCCTGCTCATAATTTGCTAGCTCTGTAAGAGCCACCGTATGCTGTGCTCCAGGATCAGGCCTATCTGAATTGTACCTGCTAATTACGTTGCCTACTGGGAAAGCAGGAGGTACACAAAGCTGAGTTAGTAGATTTTATCCACTACAAACTCCTTACAGCAGGGTAGTATTGACTTCAGGGGGATATTTTTAGATAATCTACATCCTCACACCAACATGGTAAAAGGTTGCTGCAGTGGATACTGACTAAATCTGTTTCCAGAAATGAGCAGATGATACAATTTTTAGAAACACAGAGTAAATATTGTTTTCTAGTCCAACTAAGGTAAAGGTCTGGTTTCATTAGCTGGGAAAAAAAACAAGAAGAGATGCTGGGTTTTTTTCTACTGAAAAGCTAAGTGAGCTTTACAGCAGTTAGCTAGAAGCGAGAAGCTGGCTCCAAATGCACACTAGGAGTGCAGCATTGTACACACTGTAGCAGGATTGTCTGTATTCTACTGATCTTCTTCACATGCTCACATGTAGAGCAAGTAAGATGCTGCTGCAAAGAACTTACTCTAAAAATTTCCTCTCTAGCATGCATGCAAAACTATAGCAGCTGGACAGACATTCACAATCCCCCAGGGATGATTCATAGCCCCAGGCAATTGCCCTAATTTTGCAAGCTGAAATCTGGCAGCAGAGCAGGCTGCTGCTGCTAAAATAATTACTGGGGCTGAATAGAGAAGGTGCATTTTCAAGCCAAACCATTTGGACCTGTTAACATTTGAACAGAAAACCCAAACAGACATTTAACATTGATTTTAAAACTGTTTTGTAGTTCATTTAAAATGCATATGTTTGTTAAGTTATTTATGTGTTGCAGACAAGAACTGAATCCTTACAAACACTTGAGCCTTTTGTGATCAGAACGAAGGCTTTTTAGAAAACAATCAAAGGCCCTTTCTCCTAGGTGATTGATTTATGAAAGTGGCTTCATGTGCCCTGAACTTTAGTGGAGTAGAAAATTAACATTAGAGATTGCCTATGTAGTTTAAACTACCAGATTAGACCTTCAGCAAGTGCTAGGGAACCGATTAGAATTCACTTGTTGGTACGAGACGTCAAGGCTTTGTAAAAACACAATTTGTATCAATGTGAAATAATACTATGTTTGCCTATAATATATGAACCATACTGCATAACTGACAATTGTTGGAGGCAATGTGAAAGGTCTACTAAAATGACACTACTTTATAAACAATGGGTATGATACAAACATGGGTAGGTTTTTAGGTAGTGGGTCCAAAATTTTTTTTGCTATATTACACTCTACCTACATTCTTTGTATGATGTGGGAAAGGGGGTCTGCTCTTTGTTACATATGTTTATTAATTCATCTTTGGCCAACCATCATAGTTGTAGGAAAAAAACAGGAGGCGACTGTAGCAACACGGGAGCTGTGCAGCTCTCCTACATCACAAGTGACGTGCAGGGGAAGAAAAAGCTTGCTCTCTACTAGATGGGAGGGCTCTGCCTGTACCCGCTTGCTTATCCCACTGTGGAAGGGATAGCACTTCCCCTGGTTACACCTTCCCACACACCTTCTGGAGTCTGGTGTTAGAGGCTTTAAAGGCCTCATCATGCTATCCTGTTTTTCAGTTCCTCTCTCCAGTTTAAGTGATAGCCTATGCTTTTAGTCTAATCCACTGTTCACCACATGCTGACCACTACAGAATGGCAGCTACCTGAAAAAAATACACTAGGAAAATTCTTGTTACTGGTTTCTGCTTTCCTCACCCTTCTCCACTTAAAAATAAATATAATTGTGATATTAAATGTAGTGGAGTCTGCATGCAGTTAGTGCCAAGATGTTCTTGATTTTCATGGCTTACCTTGCAGGACATAAATAGTCCTTGTCGATTAGTCGTATCCTCCATTGAAGTTATAACATCATTGGCAGTAAACTCCATTCATCATTTTGACTTAACCCTGAGTTGCACTCTACCTCTTTCCGTGTCTAAAGCATACTTTATGTATGGGAGCTTACCTAAAAAGTCTGCTGATTTTCATTGCAATACCCAGAGACCTAAACTGTGATTTACGGCTTTCAAGGGCATGCAGCCCATGAAAACCACAGTCTAGCCTTTGCTCTGGACTTAGAGAGGAAAGATTTTTTTGCATTCTGTGTAAGTCCTTCCTTCAGCTGGAGCTCTGACTTTTGCAAAGGGATGTTTGGAGATAATGTCATAGAATCATAGAATCATTCTGTTGGAAGAGACCTTTAAGATCATGAAGTTAACCTAGCACTGCCAAGTTACCACTAAACCATGTCCCTCAGCACCACATCTTTTGATACCTCCAGGGATAGTGACTCAACCGCTTCCCTGGGCAGCCTTTGCTGTGCTTGATAACCCTTTCAATGAAGACATTTTTCCTAATAGCTGATCTAAACTTCCCTTGGTGCAACTTGAGGCCATTTCTTCTTGCTCTGTTGCCTGTTAGTTGGGAGAAGAGACTAAGCCCCACCTCCCCTTCTCTGCTATACAGTAAACAACATGACATAACTATCACCATGCAGTTACTTCAAATACCAAAAAGATATTTCCAGAGCTACCTTGTCTGGACACACCTGGTAAATAAGCTCAGTAGGACAACAATCTGGGATTTTTTTTTTCTTATATGGCTCAAAATTAAATCGGAGGTGAGGAAAAAAAGAGAGTGGTGGGCAACTCCAAACTACAGTTGAGCACTTAAATGAAGTTAAAGAACTAAAAACAAGTAAGAAAGGCTTATCTATGATTAGCATTTACCTATTTGGTACAAGAAGTCATAGGCCTGGAAAAAATAGCATAGAAGTTGTCAAGATTAATGTGCAAATACCTCAAATACGCTTTTCAGTGCTTTATATTGAGGGTTGCAATTATTCAAGAATGTAGTTGCCCACAGTAATTCCCCTATTGGCAATGAACTAAGCTCTGTGTTAAGTTTCAAATCTTGCTTAGATATCCTCTGAGATGAAGCATGCAGGTACCAGCCCTGTATGTATGTTAGGTTTATTTTCATTTTTTGACAAGGCATTAGCAAATATGTAACAGATCAGTTTCAAGTATGTGACTGTTTTTCATCACTAAAAATTTAAGCCCCAGTAGGGCTACTGCCTTTTTTTATTTCATAATCAGAAAGCAGAGTAAGAAATACAGCAGTACAGGGACTTTTTAGATAAACTTTAGATAATCTTACCCTGTTCTTCTAACTAATCTCCTGCAGAACATGGAAACTGAAAACAAAGCAATTACCAATATTCAGAGAGCTTCTTGCACAAGAGCCAAACAATCACTCATCTACATGCTTCTGGCGCTAGTTTCCCCACTATCTTTAGAATCAGAAAATCCAAGTGGAACATATCCAAAATTGAAACTATGTTCATCTCACCCAGAGATGGATCTGTCTCCACAACAGCAGCCTGCCTGATTGTTGCTGGGACTATTTGGTAAATCTTCCCCAGGAACTTAGAAAGAAGTCCCTTGTTTAGATAGCACTTTCATATATAGCTGAAAGTTGAATTAATTAAACTTCACTGAGGAAACAGTAAAAGAAGAAAAATAATAAATGTAGATTAATACTGAAAAAGAATGAAAGGAAAACAAATATAGATGCTCATCCTGCAGCTTCTTCATCCCTTCATTCTACTATTAGAAGGGATTAAGACCTGAAACGTCATCCCTTCATTCTACTATTAGAAGGGATTAAGACCTGAAAGTCAGGTAGCCATTTGCATGAAGTAATGCCATCTCATAAAAACTTACAGTAAATTAACAGGCTTGTTCTATTTCCACAGTTTACCTAGCAGGTAAGACAATTCCTTACAGAAAAATGCTGTGCATGTTTTTACTGGTGCAAAACAAGGTTCACCATCAAAAAAAGCGTGGCTATATATGCATACAGAACATCTGCAGCAAAGCCCTTAGTATCTTGGGAGTTTGGGGGAAGGGGAGGCATCTTCTGCTTGATCTGCACTGTCTGTAGCAAGGCAACAATGTGAACAAATGCTGTGGAGGTGTTCCGCATCCCTCACAACTCAACAAGGCAAGAGAATGTAAAATATATCCTCAAGAGTGGCATGTCCTGTGGCAGCTGTTCTTGTGTTCACAGGCTTGCGAGATCAAACATTTTTACTGTAGTAACTCATAACTTGTAGATTGACAAATAGACATCTATCCACAGTGAGATGTGAATTGAAAACGCATTAGAAAATAGAAGTTTTTTGATTCCAGCAGCTATCTGTCAAGCATGTGAAATGTTATTACAAATGTTTCATATTTGAAACAACAAAAAGGGATCTGGATTAATTTGCCCTTTTTCAAATAATATGGCGATTGTATTTTCCATTTAGCTACAGCTGGCAAAATATGTTAGAACTTACTACAACAGCCAAATGAGTTCTTTCCTGGACTTAAAAATTAGCCTAATTAATTTTGATCATGTTTTGAATCATCCAAAATGAACATTCCAAATAAAAACATACTTGCCTGTGAAAGTTCAGTGTTAGAAAATTAGAAATTACTGAGATGGCGAAGCTAAAGTCAGTGTTGCTAACAGAAATGGCAACAGTTTTCTAACAGGTTCAATGAGTTCCAAAATAATGAAATGGTATTTATAAATCTGTATAATTAATTAATTAGTAAGTTATCCAGTCTCAGTGTTAAAATGACCCATTCTATCAACCCTAACAGGCATAAGAGACAAAAATGTAAAGCCCAAATTTGACACCAGTGTAAAAGGAATGCTACCTCTGAAATGACTTCCAAACCTTCAGAGTTAACATTTATTCAGCTGACTTTGACTTAAATTTCAGTATTAAAACATGACAGCACCTTACAAACAGCAGAGAGCTTAAACTTGTACAATCCTACTTAAGTAAAGTAAAAGAAACTAAATGATCTGCCAAAGTCAGAAAGGAAGAAGGCAGATAGGTCAGCAGCAGCACTCTGTCATCCTAAATCACACCCTGGTATCTGCAATAAAAGGAAAGGAAACACCTTTCCTTATTTTATTAGATAGAAGCCTCTTTTTTCCTGGTACGTTATTTATGCTAGCAGTAACTTCCAGTGGCTGCAATATCAACTTCATTTGCAAAACCACGGACAGTATGAAAATATGATTTTATTTTATTCAAGTCCTCAAAGTCCAGTGTGAAGCTGAGTGATGGAATTCAGATCAATTTTGTTCCAGCTTTCTGCCCTGATGCCTGCAGTCTTCCAGTGAAAACACTCAAAGAGAGAAAAAAAAGAAAAAAATACTTGGTGAAATATTAATATTTCATATGAGAAAAAGAAATGAAAGATAATCATCTTACAAAGAGGTAGCACTCAGGGGTATGTTATAAAATAGTCTTTTTAAACATCAGCCATGAGATTTTGTTTACAACAGGCTTCCTCCCTAGTGCCTCACAATCTGTTTGAAATACTATACAAGCTGAAGTTCTTTTGATAAGTGGATAATTCATGGAATAGATTAAGGCTCTCCTAAGAGGACAAAAATTCCTTTAAATAACAAAGACATGTTTTTGTTAAAAATAGAATTTTTTTTTAAGGGGATCTCTCCAAGGGCTAGCCACAGCTTTTGAATATTTTTTCAGTAGTGTGATGGGGGAGAGCTGATAATGAACGAGTGTGAATACAGCCAATATATTTATGAATGCTTTAGAAAAGGCTATGGATATTTCCCATACTGGACTGCCCTTACCTAGTTTGCTCATGACCTGCAATTCCTGGCTATTCTTCCCTGGACAAAGGTTTATAACCAGGCAGAAGTAATCATTATTAGAGTAAATATGATGAAAGTAGAAAACACAGTAAACAGTTGCTGATGAATTTGTTATATAACTGCAGTTGCTTTCTTTTGAGTGAAAAAACTCCTCAACCAAGGAAATCCCTAACTTTTATGATTGAGAAGCCCTTTTGGAAGTGGTCTTAACCATGTCACAGCCTTCATTTAGACACCCTATTCTCCCATTTTGCATGTAGAAATTCACAGCGTGTAAACGAAAATTGGAAATAAAACATTAGCAGTGACACCACAACATACCCACTTCTTGCTCACTTGACCTAATTCCAAACACTGGAGAATTAGAAGGGATCAGCTACATTAGCAAGGCTGACTGTCATGGTACTGTAAGGCCCAGGAGGGTTCCCTTTCTTTTTCAGTCCTCTCTTGTAACTTGCTTGCACCCTGACAGACTTTGCAAAAGGTCTTACTCCTTTAGCACCTGCTGGTAACAAGACCAGAAGAAATCCAGGAGCACAGCTTGTCAAACAGAAGCAAAAGCAGTTGACACACACTCTGAATATTACAGGATCTACAGGCCATGAAAGAAAGAATAAAAGCTTCTCACATGAGTGGAAGGGCATGACTAAAGCAAGAGTAATAGGAAAAAACCAACCTGTGTGGGTATGTGTTCTGGTCTTTCACCATGAAGTCCTAAGAAACCATTTCTACAGAATTTCCTGGCTTCTCTTGTCCCAGGTCCCAGACTATTATTCTGATGTCTGGAAGATGAGCCCAGACTACCAGAATTTTGGAAGAGCCTTCATCTCAGTTATTACACCATAAATTTGAGCGTAAGTTTTAACTGCAGAAGTTAGTTTCTCAGTGCTCTTGGCCTGGAACTTAATCAATCCATCCTACATGTGTCCCTTTTTTCAAATCCTAAAGAAATGAGAATGTCCTGAAGGCGCAGGTGAAAGCTGAAGTTTTCAAAAGAAAAAGCATTGATTTTCTAATTCTTGCTTCTTGTGTTTTCCACAACAAACTCTATCGCCACATTCCTGCTGCCTTTGTTTGCAGATGAAATGGTGACTGCAGAGCAATGCTGAAAATTATAGCGAAGAACAACGTCAAACAAATCCTTTCGCAAAAATATGATAGAAATAATTCCTCCTCTAACTAAAAGTAATTATTCCAAGGGTTAGATTTTGCCACCATCATATTTGGTATTCTATGAACGGAATTAATAAATTCCCCCCTATAAATTAACCAAAACTGTGAAATGAATAAGAAATCACTTACTGTGAGGAAGTGAGGCAGCATCTAGTCCTATATTTGCCATGGTAATCTTGTGCTTTTGGATACATGTTAAACCACACAGCAACAGGAATGGGTTTTTTTGTTTGTTTCTGAAAAACTAACATCGTTAAATTGCAGCTAAGTTTTTTTCTCAAGCTATTGCATTTAGTGCTGTGCTTCTTTAAATGCTGATTTCAACAGACCAAACACATTTTACAGACGCGTAGGTTAAGGAAGCACTTATCTCTCATATGAGAACACCAGGCATCCTATTTGAACACACAGATTTCCACACGGAAAGAAATTGGAGCTCGGGAATCATCATTCGAAGTCTGAGATATCTTTTCAGCACGATTCACTGCTGTGAGGACAGAGGTAGCACCAGGGGCCACCATTCTCCCAGGAGTCACGGAAGAAACCTATTAATCTGAACAGAGCTAACGGGATGCTGTCCCTCCGCACGGCTCTGCAGCCTTCCCTTCCTTGGCTCAGGTGGGACATCTGCACAGCAGAAATCCATCCTGCCCTCTGCACCATTGTTTGCTGATGGGAATATCCACTACAAGTAATAAGGATGCCTTCAGAAAAAACAGTTTCTAGTAGTTCCTACAAGAGTCTGTCCACTCTACCTGGCCTCTCCTCACAGCTCGCTGCTGCTGGAGTATCTCCTGGGTGGCTTCTGTATAAAGTAATTTCTGTGGTACAAAACGCTCTGCAACTCTTCTTCACCAAGCACCTTCCTTTGCTTATCTACCACATTGATCTTTTAGCGCTTCACCAATCCCTTTCCCATGTTGGGGTTTGGTTTTGTGGAGGAGCTTTTCTTTGGTTGTGGTTTTTTTTTGGTTTTTTTTTTTGTGTTTTCTTGTTGAAAGTCCATTTGTAGATGTACAGCAGAGTTAACGAAAGTTAAAGCTAAAACCCACAAAAGGCGAAGATCCCCTACACCTCTGTCCTGCCAGCCAAACTGTATTCATCTGCTTTCCTCTGGAGGGAAAGAGTGTGGCAATAAAGAGAAAAGAGGTTCTGACTACAGAGGAAATAAAAAAACAGCAGAAGAAATCTGAAGGCTAGGAGCTACTGATGACAGATTCATCCTGAGACATGGGAAGCATCATGTGAACCATATTACTGGAGTGACAAGTGCCTCCACCCATAATAAAAATTATATTTTGCTGCTTAGCTAACATTATTTTGCTCAACATATCCTGTGTTTCAAACCAACAGGCAAAAAGATAAATATATTTACAGTTCAGCATGTTACTAACATTGTGGTTTCTGAAACAATCTCTCACTGTCTAAGAGCCCATGAGAAAGTTTACTACAGATATGCTTTGAAATTCTGAGTTTTATTATTTTAAAATACTGCTACTATATTCAAACAATTTTATCAGTGTTATTCAACTGATTATAGTTACACTGATTAGCTGCAAAGCTACTGAACTCTCAGACAGAAAATTCATATACAGGAACTAATTTTCCAGAAAAGAAAAATATTTGAACATGTGGCCAATCAGAAACATTGAATGCTAACCTAACCTCTCTGACTTCAGCGCAAGGACAATTAGGCCACAGTGAACACTTTGGACAACTCCCCCTGAAGTATACTGTATATATTTATGACACTAAACCCCAAAGCACTTAAACACAAAAGAAGTGCAAACACAGGGAAATCAATTTTCATGCACAGCTTCACACTGTGGTTTTTTATTATTGTGCAAATTCCTTCACACCCTTTGGCATGAAGGATGTAAATGTGCACTATTCATTACAAATTCCCCCATGAAATCACTGACCAGCCTATGTTTCTAATCTAAATGAAGACACCTCTGAGACAGTCCACTTTATTATGCCAGGATGAGGAGGAGACAGGCAGCAGGAGAGTGCTGTCATCAATACAAACACACAGCAAATAGACTTGTTCTTCCCTCCTCCTCTTGCTCATGTCCTCCCCTCTTCCTACGGTGGACAGGCCACGAGCTCCAAACCCAGACTCTTCTTCCTCATCACCAGGAAACAGCAGCTGCAGTTTACAGATTAGGTTATCAGGAACTTCTGTCACAGTGATGCTCCTGGACATGGGCTGCAGAAGGGTAAGTATGGATGCGGAGATGAATTGCTGCAAATTGTGGCCTTGCCTTGCAAGGGCTGCAGCAGAAGCACCTGAAGACACTATGGTATTGTATACACGGTTCCTGTGAATGAGTGATGGGTTTTCATTCCTTCAGAGACACACCTGAGGACAGGACAATTCTTGCATCCTTCTAGCTTTGCCACGTGCTCAAGCCACATGTACTCCATCTGGGGGCTAGGGGGGGGCCAGGAGTGGCCAGGTCTCTTTTACATAAGGCCCCCTAGATCCAGAATGGTTTCTGGTCTGAGTTGTCACCCCTTTCCAAGGCAGAATATGGGGAAAGGCAGGTAGTGTGGTAGCTCCTGGTCCAGCCCGTCTGTGAGGGGATGAAGGAGAGGAGAGAAGGTACAGCAAGGCAGTGCCGCAGCAACCAGCTGCCCATGCAAAAGCCAGAGCAGGGCTGCTGCAGCTGAGCAGGTGGTCTCCCCTCAATGGCAGCTTTGGAGTGAGAGGCCCCCACCTCTGGTGTGTTGCTTCACCACCAGACCAAGCAGCTTGGACCTCTCTGTACATGCTCAGCCTCCTGCAGCTGGGTTCCCAGCCTTGTCTGTAAGGAGCTAGCTTTGAAAGTAACTTGTAGGATACCAACACCTGATTTTTCCCCTTCTCTCTAAATATGCATTTTATACGTACAGATTTTAACCTGGGGAAATCTTCTGTGCCCTCTTACCAGGTGAGATGGAGCCAGCCAGGCTGGTGAGGCAGAGAGCAGACGAGCTCCTGGCAGACACTGCCTGGGATAGAGAACATTAGTACTGCAAACTGCTCCTCTTCATGTGCACCAGCCTGCCGAGCTGGGGGGGATGTGTTGGGACGCGTGTTTGGAGAGGGCAGGGGGGTAGGCTGCGAGGACTGCCCAGGAAGGACAGAGTGCAGCCATGGAGGGGAACCCAGGGCATTTGGGGGCCATGCAGTGCAGCCTGCCCGTAGTGCACAGGGTGCAGGCACTATGGGGAGGTGGCATTTGTCTTGTTGCCACCCCCTGGCAAGGTGGTCAGAGTCCAAAGCTGCCTGAAAGCCTCTGAGCAGCTGTGGCTGCCCAAGACAGGCATGAGCTGGTGCAAGCAAGGGAAAGACATGCAGGGCTGTTTGAAAAAGAGGGATCAGGTCTATATATCCTGTAGGTACCACTGAGAGCATCACATTTGCTGGGAGAGCATGAGTTTCTCTCTCAGCATAAAGCAACGTAATCATGTCTCTGCTCTGATTTCTGCCAAGATACTTGCATTCCTACAGATTCCTCCTGATATCTGGAAACAACCAGCACCATGATGCATGTCAGTGAGTACAAGGGTCATTACATTCTGCTTTCATCAAGCAGTAAAATACTCACAAAAGTTACATTCTGATTTACAAAAGTGAACTGGGTTATTTTTTAAGAGCCATACCAGAGACATTCTACATTAAAGCAACAATAGAAAACAGACACTACACTTACCTAAAAGAGCTTTCAAAATGACATGTGCTATTGGGCTTATGTATTATTGTTGCTATTCATAATTAATGGAAATGTAGCATTTTTCACTAATGGAAAACAACCACTGCAAAGAGCACTTTGATTGCATTATATTTATTACCCATCTTAGGAACTGAAAATGCACTTAACCTGTAATTAAGCTTACACAATAAAAGCTTTGTAAATATTGCAGTTGGAAAGTGTCCTCTCAACATCACATACTACCATTAGGCAAAAATATTTGCTCTAAGGAATGTCTCTTTGAAATTACAAACTTGTTTTTCTGAAGGAAAAAAAGAAGGAAAAGAAAAACCTTAAATGCAGCACTGTCTTGTTTCTCCACAGCCTTTGCACTTGGCAAACACTGCATGCTTAATCAACGCTGTGTGTGAGCAGTAATTAAAAAAAAACTAATCTGTGGTCGTCTGAAAATTCTCTCACTGTTGGGGATACGAGAAATAGAACCAAATAGGGCAAAAACAATCTGATGGGCAAAAAGTTTGCTAAAGACAAATCCAAACATTTTTGCTAGGGAGCTGCCCCACTACATGGTATTATAGAGCAAAGTGGGTAAGGGTGCTGTATGGAGGGTTCTCACTCTTGATTTTGTTCAATTTCTGTTCACCTTTGTTCCCCTTGGGTATAACATATTCACTTAATCCTGACTTTCAGGTTTTATGCAGAATAGATGGATGCTGGTATGTTATAGAAAGCAGAGAGGATGTGTGCAAACATCACGCTCTTCGCTTGCTGTGCCCTCTGAACAGGGTTGTGCCTGACCCCACAGGCACATAACTGCTGTCCTGGCAGTACCACTAGAACAGTCATATTCCACAAGAAGTGCTGTGTGTTCCTACCTTGCTACCTACCTAAAAAGGTGCTAAGAGTGTTTCTCATTTTGTGATATTTGGCAACACATTTTGACCTTAGAAAATCTTTATATTTCAGTTTCAAAAAGAGGAAAGAAGACCGAGTGACATAATAAACCATAAGTTACTGATAAGTTCTTTGCATCATTTCAAAAAAACCTTCTTAAACTCAAGAGCAGTACAATTTTTCTTTGGAGTAATGAATATCAAAGTTTT
The DNA here is from genome assembly GCA_017639485.1 of Pluvialis apricaria. Lineage (NCBI taxonomy): Eukaryota > Metazoa > Chordata > Aves > Charadriiformes > Charadriidae > Pluvialis > Pluvialis apricaria. The sequence continues at coordinate 49,903,544 of CM030044.1, read as the reverse complement.
AGGCTCAAATCTTTAATCGGTATACTCCAAACAATTTTCTAGTGATGATTAATCTTCCTGTTGTATGGCATTATTTATAATTATACATAAAAGCCTAAAGAAATAATCCTTTTGAAATTAATTTTTGCCCTTTTGTTTTTAGGATTTTGGCCTGACATCCCAGTGGACTGGTTTATTAAATAAGCCTCCAATTCATAAAAAACCTAAAACTAGAGTTCAAAGGAAAACACCACCAACTGGGATGTTTCTGGTGTGCTTTGGAGAATGCAGAGTACCGTGTGGATGAGCTGCACATGCTGCTTGATTATAGAAGCAATGTAGTTCTTAGAAAACTTGAGGGAGAGAGGAATTCTTCATGACAAAGCCATATCCTGATATTATGGAACAAGTAACATGGAAGGGTTGGATGTCCCCTGGAAGCAGGACTTTGATGACATTAACATTTCTCTTTAAATTACCCACTGTGAGAGCTGTCTCAGTGTTAATGATGGCTTTGGCAGTAGTCTAGGTAGATGCGCCTTTTAGCCTACCTAAATTTGCTCAAAGCAGAGTTAGCAGCTATTGTTGCAGATTACTGATTTTATGTTAGCATTTCTTACACTTTTTTCTGGTAGAGTTTCACCGCTGGACATCAGTGGTGGGAGGGTAAAAACAGCCATGTTGCTGTAGCTGCGAGCAAGATATTTTTTTACTTATTTGAGGCCTTTGAGAGTCTGGTAGTAAGATTGATTACAGGTTACAGACTGCAGATCTCTCACAGCCACCGATTAACACACTTTCTTTTGAAGCATGCACCGCTTTTTAAACGGAATAATTTGTGACTGAATCTACATTGACGGTTAAGGTTAGAATGGGTGAGATTAGAGGGTAGGATATCCCTTACTTCTTAGACACTGCATCTGATCATGCTCATAACAGTTGTTTCTTCCACTGCTACAACACAGTCTGTCTCTAGAAACTGCTCCTGGTACTGTGTGACTTGCAAGAGATGCAGAGTGCCACGACGAGGACAGACAGCTCAGGGAATATAAGGCAGGACAGAAGATGCTGCAGCAGGAATTTGGGCAAATTTGGCCTGAAATTTCTCAGTGTTTCCTGCCATAACACTACTTCCAGCTAAACTCTTTTCTTTTCCCCTTGAGTGCAACCTCACCTTTTAATACAGCACATATCATATAGCAGATTTAGTTGTTTATTAAAAAAGCAACAACAAACACCCCACATTAGTTCCATTTCAGGCAGCCCTGCTGGGTGTCAGAATGTCTCGTGCTCTCCAGCCTGTACATTTATTGAAAAATAATGGCAGGCAAATAGGGTGTCCCTCTTCTGACTTTCTTAGCAAAGCTCTGCCCATGTAGAAATGTTATGAAAATTAACATTTAAAGGTGATTTTACATTCAAGTTTTTTTTTTTAAAAATACTTTTAAAAAGTCAGCCTTGAAGTATCTCAACTAAATCCAAACTGGCTTCAGCTGATGTGCCTCAAACTCTTCCTTTCCCTAGTAATCTGGTTGCCAAATCCTGTTCTCATTGCTATTCTCCTTTTGCCTCAACAGGGAGATGTTCTCCACTGAGCAAAAATACAGAATAAACAGGTGATATTTTAATACAATTATTGCTAAGCATTAAACCAAAAATTTCTACTAGTCACTCTCTGCCATAGCTGTCAGAATTGACCGCAGAAGCCAGCATCTGTTTGTCTTCTGTCCTGCTGCTACACACATAATGTTAACAATCCTGCAGCATGACGAGGCAAAATTCAAACTCTTGAGAGATTAATCACAGATCATATCATGCTAACAGTCATTCTGGCTCCAGTTTAATCTAAGTATTTGTCTAATATTTTTATTTTAAAGTCCCCAGTGGATATGAGGGCTCCATCATGCTGTGCACAAGAGTAGGACCTGTTTAAAAGAGTTTCTATTTCTACAAGGAAGAGCACTGAAAAGTAGTAAAGGGCCACATAGATGGAGTGACCTGATCTAAAGCTTTACAGCATGTCAGAAAATTGATGTCAGCATGCAAATTTTTTTCACTCACCATTTTCAGACCAATCTGCACATGAGGCCATATCTCTGGATAGAATGATGTAGTCAACGTAGATAAAGTCCTCTGCAGGAAGAAAAAAAAAAAAAAAAGAAAAATGAGAATAATTTAGCCCACCTATATTATAAAAATGATAGAATTCCAACTGATCATTCTGCATATATCATATTCTGGGTTTTAATGTATTAATAATTATGGAAAAACAAAGGCCTGTTTCATCCATAAAACTGCAGGGAATTTAAAATTTGCATTTCACTCCATTTTTAAAAATTACCTGAATAATATTCGTTTAAAGAGCAGATTGCAAACGAGCATCATTAAACGTTTTCTGAGGGGAACAGAAACCTGGATGACATAACAAATGTAATTGCGCTTCAAACTAATTAACTGAGAATTTTAGTCAAAATTAATTAGCATCCTATTGGGCACATAATGTTAGATAAAGCATGGCTATAAAAACAGATTTTAATGGTAGTGAACAGAGAGGATTTTTAATGCACTGCACTGTCAATAGTGGTCTGTCCCCGAAGACAAGCGTTTTGCTAGGTTATCCTACATTCACAAAACTTGGAGTGTAATATGCTTTTTTTTTGGTCCTTTTTGCGACAACTAAAAGGAAAAAAAAATAGATAGGGATTGTTCGTACTTAGTTCTAATCTGTAGTTTAGTTATTGAGTTCTTTCAGTTCACATTTTATGCCAAGACTTCTTTTTGGCATGAGTACCCAGTTCACTGTGGAGGTCCAGTAAGCTAAGTTGCAGAGCAGGACAAGTCATATGATAACAGTAGGGAATGCAAAGACCTTCGATTTTGACTTGGTCTTCATGTATTCTCATCTCTTGACCTTTAGTGCCCTTCTCATTTCACTTGGTTACTTTACGACTCTGCCATAAAGATGAATCTCATAAAAGCCATCATTTGGGGCTATCAGCCTGCCATTCTAAACAGTGCGAAAGCAGTCCTTTGACGTGACTCCAAGGCTCATTTTGTGTGTATTATTCAGAAGAGTCAGAGACATGGTGTAAAAATGACACTGTGACAATTCCAGACTATTTCTCACATGGCAAGGATCCCACATGGGTAGGTGAATTGGTATTGGATTCCCTTTGACACCACAGCCACAGAAAGTTATAGTCACTCATCTAGTTGACCAAGGAAAGACAGTAGATGTGGGGGTTTTGAATTTTAGCGAAGCTTTTGATACTGTCTCTCACAGTATCCTTCTGGACAGTGTACAGCATACAGCTAGACAAGTCCATAGTACATAGGGGGAGCAATTGGCGGACAGGTCAGGCTCAAAGGGTTATAGTAAATGGGGTTACATCTGACTGGCAGCCAGTCACCAGTGGGGCTCCCCAGGGCTCAATTTTAGGACCAGCACTCTTCAAAGCTTTTTGTAAATGATCTGGATGCAGAAGTCAAATGTACATTAAGTTTGCCATCAATACTAAATTAGGAGGAGCTGTAGACTCCCTGGAGGATAGAGAGGCCTTACAGAGAGATCTGGGTAGACTAGAGACCTTGGCAGTCACCAACCACATGAAATTTAACAAGAGCAAGCGCTGGATTCTCCACCTGGGATGAGGCAATCCTGTTTACACATACAAATTGGGGGAAAAGAAGCTGGAGAGCAGTCCTGTGGAAAGAGAGCTGAGGGTTTGGGTTGATCACAAGTTGAATACAAGTCAACAGTGTGCCCTAGCAGCCAAAAGGGCCAACTGTGTCCTGGGGTGCATCAAGGACAGCATAGCTAGACGGTTGAGGCAGGTGATTGTCCCACTCTGCACTGCACTGGTGCAGCCCCACCTCAAGTTCTGGGTGCAGTTTTGGGTGCCTCAATACAAGAAGGACATCAGACTTTTAGAGTGTGTCCAGAGGAGGGCAACTAAGATGGTGAAAGGTCTCAAGGTGAGGAGCAGCTGAGGTCACTTGTTTTTTTCAGCCTGGAGAAGAGAATGCTGAGAGGTCACCTCATCGCGACCTACAGCTTCCTCAAGGGGGACAGTGGAAGCTAAGGTGATGATCTCTCTCTGGTGACCAGCAATAGGGCTCGAGGAAATGGAATGAAGCTGCATCAGGGGAAGATCTGATTGGATGTTAAGAAAAGGTTCTTCACTGAGAGGGGTGGTCAGTCACTGGAACAGGCTCCCCAGGAAAGTGGTCATGGCACCAAGCCTGTCACAGTTCAGTGTCTGGACAATGGTCTTAGTCATATAGTTTAGTTTTAGGCAGTCCTGTGAGGAGCAAGGAGTTGGACTTGATGATCCTTATGGGTTGGTTCCAACTTGAGATAGTCTATGATTCTATGATTCTAGTATTCTATATTTTGCCCATTGACTAAATGACAGACGTAAAATGACTGATGGGCCACAATGAAAGATATCATCTTCCTAGGACAGAGTATTGCCAATGAGGCTACAAACCCACATCCATTCCGGTCTGGGGTGGGGACTGATCACCTCTTACCTGCTTTGAATTTGTTCTCTGATTTTGTTGGAATCTCCAATCTTTCCACTGTAGAAATATTAATAAGTTGGAATGACTGTAAGTCACTATGAGGAAATTTCAAAATTACAAAGAAAGAAAATGGCGAGCCACAAACTAAACTGCTACTAATTCAGCTACGTTGCATTTTCTTTTCCCTCATTGTCCAGTTGATCATGCCTATGATTTCAGTCATCCCAAGTTCTTGGAAACAGAGTACTTTTTCTTAAACTTCTCTGCAGTTTTGGCCAATCCTATGGCACAATTCAAATAAACGGGGTGGGGCATCATTTGAACATAAGTTCATATATTTGCTGGTATGCTAACACATGCACATGATCTTTCAAAAACTTATAGGTAGACTGAATGTGCAGATTACTGTTGCTTTCATATTTTCATAATTTTTTAAAGAAAGCAATGAAAATTTAATTTGCTTGGACATGAAGAAATATCTAGAATAATATACAAAGAGAAGAAGTTGTGTTTATATCTGTAGCCTTGATGGTGGGCTGTAAGTTACAACCCATGATGTCCTCGATATATTACTTGCAAACATACATTCTTTGGATTAAATTCTGTTATATTCCTGAGTAGACATAGATATCCATATTGTAGTAACTCAGTGCAGCTGTAGGTGGTTTAAAACCTCCTACATCCCCACATGGGGAAGCCCTCATCTCCAGTGGGAATACCAGGGAAGACTTAGGGGAAAGAAAAGGCAAAGAATAGTGAAGTTCTGCAGGTTTGATTCCCAGTCCCAGTATCCATTAGCTATAGCCACCATTTGAATGATGGGATCCCTACCACAAATATTTCTTTTAAACAGATTAATTTGGAAGCTGTGAACTTCAAAAATCTGTCCTCAAAAACTCACAGGCAGAGCACGGGGTCATTTAAGCAGAGAATTTTCAACTGCTGTTGTAAAACAGTTTCTCTTGGTATCTAAGAAGTGTTTGACCTGGAAGTACAATGAATCACAAGCCATGGGTCTGTGCTGGGCATTGGGGGATGTTCAGCACGTATTTCTCCGCAATCAGGTACTGGAGTAACAATAATTAGCAGTGCAAAGGCAAATTCACAAGAGACTGAGGGAACAGGAAATAATTTCTTCTACAAAACTTTAGGCAGAATGTCTAGGTTGCATTGTGGGATTGGGTAGGGTGGATACCCTGTGGAAACAGGAGCCGTGCAGGGTAATTTCACAAAGCTATTGAAAAAGGGGTGCAGGGAGTCTTTTTATTGACAGCTTCAGCTCTCTCAACTGTAAATTCAAGAGTGCTTTTCACTAGCTCTGTCCCATTCAGCAGCTGGGATGATTAATGTAAAGCAGAACGGAGGTGGGCATCTCTGCCCGCTTCCCAGTTGCAGCAGTGGCCCAATACCTCCAACCATATGCCCACTCAGATGAAAACAGAGAGAGGGGATGTTCTCTCCCTAACACCACTGAACATGAATCCTTATTGTTTCAAAGGCCACAGTAAAAATCTCCCGTCTCACCAGCTCCTGGCTCTGTAACGGTGAATGCCTTTTGCAAACCTATAAGCAGGATGAGAAGAAGGCTGGTGCCCCCACAAGGGATTAATATGGTCATTACTAGAGGAATACATGTATTTTTTATATATGAAGCCAGTACAGCAACTTTTTCAGCAACATCCTTTTTTAGTTCATAATTCCAAGCTGGCTGAAAAACGTTTAAAATTTGATTTAAAAATCTAATTGCCCTCTTCAGTAGATGATATATTTCTGGCTCCCAATACACATCTAAATCACACATGCATATCTGTACATGCATACGTGAATACTGGCATATGCTACTTATGTCAGTCATAACAGAGGTTAGGCTAAATCCCTTAAGTACTGAGGCTAAAAGCCTATGTGTGCTGATTCCTGTGGTTCATTTTTATTCCACTTGGAGTATATACAATAAACTATATTTCCAGGGAGCTTATTTTATTTAAACTTTTGTTTTCTTAGGGAAGAAATGAGTAGTTCTAACAGCTGACTGAAATACCCTCAAAGTCAGTTCTTATTTCTAGCCATGTCATGTTTATTCACATTGACCTATGTGGTTCCCTCCAAGCAGTCAAAACAAAATTGCTATGAATAAGAGTAGCACAATCCAATCCTGAATAGTTTGATTGGTTTAATTTGATTTTTGAGATACTTTTTTGTTGTTATTTATGTCTGTCAAAATAGAATAAAGATATCCTTTATCATTATGGTCAATATATACATAACTATAGGTACTTAGCTTGTTCACAACCGTATTGCTACTTGTATTTTCAAAGCTGAGAAAGTGCACAAACTGTTATTTGAAATAATAACTATTTTCTGAGGAAAAGGAAACTCCAACTTATCATGTAATTCATTTTGTCCCTAGAAATCCTACAAGGTCTAAAAGTCTGAATAAGAGGAAAGTGGTGGCTGCTGTACTTACTTGCTGAACTTAATGTGTCAGAAATATGGACAAAATTTTATGTGGATGTCATTTACAGAAACAACAATGAATCATGCCAAAGAAGATTTCTGGTAAACTTCATCTTTGTAAAAATTTACAGTCAAAACATAGCATCGAATTAATGCTATTTTAGAGTTACAGAGAGAAACTGGAATTAAGAATCTGAAGTGAAAAACTTTACATCTCCGTAAGCAGCTTTACCTTAAACTCTAGAAAGTGTGTTACACCATTTGCGTCCATGAATGAAGATCTCTAGCTCTTTTAAAGGTTAAAGGTTTAATTCAGGTATTAAAACTCTGTACCTCCAGGAAAGTAAGGTTAACTGTGAAGGCTGGAGTCCTGGCACTTCAAATTATGTTGTCCATGTAAAAAAGTAATTAAGACAAGCGCTAAGCAGGAGTCATTTTTCATTATGTGAGACTTACAAGAGACTGACATTTTGGGAAAGAAACTGTCATTCCACCCTCACTTCCTTTATCTACCTTCTCCAATCCTACAGACAACCTAAACTACGATTTCTTACACCAGGATGATTTGTTTCAAGTTCTGTTGAATCTTCTGTTGTCTTCTAGACTTCTATAGTTATTGCTTATAGTACTGTTCTCCTTGTTTAGCTACAAGGAGAACCTAAAACCACAGAGTCTACTTCCAAAACATTGTTGTCCATTGAAATTGGTTTCCATACACTGATGGAAAGCAATGACTTATTACCAGCTTCCATCTCACTGACATGTAAATCTAGATGCATTGATGTCTCCACATAAAATATAAAATTAATCTAATGCATGGAGTAAGAAACGGGAAGGAAAGCTGCATTTCTATTCAGTTACACAGTTTCATGAAGCTTAGAAAAACTGATTGAATGTAATGTTGCAAAGACTATTTTACTCTCAGCGGAGGCAGTCTTGATTAGCTGAATTTAGTATAGCTCTATTCTCTGTTTTTGTATACCTGTTAGACAAAATTTTTGTTATCAACACTAGAAAATCAACTCTTCTGTAACTGGCTAAGTGCATTATCAGTTGTATGCTCTATGTGTACAATGAATACGCCTGCATGTATGACAGAGCAAACCTGAGCACCGTACGTCACTCTGTGCAGAGGTCGCTGCACAATCTTCAGTATTATTGTTAGAAAACCAGTTAATACCCAGTTCACAGCACTGGATGATGGTACCGTAAAGCAGAAAAACACCCCACCATAATCATTAGCACTTTGGGGAAAAAGCTGGGCAGTCAGTTTTAGGTTTTATATATTGTTATAATAATAATGTTAGGGTATTCTGTGGTGTGAAAAAGCAAGTTCAAACTTAATTATATAAGTTGTTCACCGGAGTAAGGTTTATAGAATCAGACCTTCCACATACATAGCATATATGATACAGATATTAATAGATAATAAAAAAGTGTATGGATGGTAATTAGTCTACAAAGGGAAAAGATACCTGTGTAATGATGGTCAAAGCTAGTTTAATAGGTAGTGAACCTTTCTGGATTTTGCCTTAAACTTGGCTCCTCGGGACTCTCCTTATTCACACCCTCACCTCAGCACCTTGTTTCTGATCTATTAACTTCTCCAGCTATGACTTAAAAATGATGCTGCCTTAGCCTGAAGTCTCACTTGCATAGAGATGAGCTGCAAAGATGGATGGCCATTCCTGATCCAAAGCCAAATGTAGCTACTGCTCTGCCTCAGTTTTACCCTTACCCTACCAACTCTTTTCAGTTCTGAGCACAGAAAGGCAGATAAATCTTCTGGCACTTCCAGCATGGCTGTGCCATGGATTCTTCAATGGATGTGCCAATGGAGCCTCCTTTCCACAGTGATAAGTGCATCCTTTACCAGGATAAACACAAGCACTTCTCATAGGCCTCCTTCCCTTAGTCTTAAACTTCGCAAATGTTTGCTGTCCATACCACAAACCTAAACCATAGCCCAATGATCCCCACAGATATAGCTCTAAACTTAGCCTGAACAGGAGTGTTTATATATGTACTTACCTATGCTTTATGAAAATGTTTTTAATTTTAACTTATAATCATGATTTGCAACTGGAAAATAGGTAAAATGTTTTTAGGGACAAGAAAGCTTTTCTCTTTCAATGCTTTTTTCTAAAAATCTCTTGCTAAATAAGCTATTAAAATACATTTGCTAGGATGAAAAAGTACCATTTAAAAGTGCAAACATAGCATTGCAATTAATATTAACAAGAACTTCTGCCAAACAGAAATGGATATTTTAAAGCTGATTCCACACAAAAGTTACAGTTAGCTCTAACTTCTCCTGTGAGATTGCTTCAAAATATTTGAGAGGATTGTGGTATAAAACCACAGAAATACTATAAGGAACACACACAAATGTAGAAGTGGTGATTGATATGTTAAAGAGATATTGTGGCATGGTATAAAAAGTTTTCAACAGTGCTATCTACACAGAAAGATTAGGCTTTTTAAGTTCATGTTGGAAAATTTAGATTGCACTTCATTATGTTGCGTAATGTATGATAACAGGATTCTGGTATTATCACCCCACTAATCCTGTCACCTTGGATTCTCATTTCTGGATTTATGATCTATTTATTGGAGCATAATCAAACCCATTTCTTTTGGGAAACCATCTTCATGCAGAAGGAATACGTCTCATTGTATTTGGGAGCATGAAATTTTATTACAGAAATGCTTATTGTATCTTCACACATTCTGTGTATTAGAATGCTCTGTTTTACTCTACAAAGATTAAACAAGACAAATTTGTCAGATCCTTTCAGTTTTCATAATACTTAAGCTCTTCCGTCCCTGGATTAATTTTAAGAATAGGACTTCACTTTGCCGTATCAATAGGCAATGGAGAAAAAAACACAGCAGATGGGCTCTTGCCAGGTGGCATTTTTGTCTCCATGGTCAATATTTCAAATGTGACAAACTGAGGGTGGGTACAGGTCACATGCGAGGACTCCACAGGCGGTCCTAGTTGCTTTTGTTAAGTTCTTCTCTTCAGACTGAAGAAGAGATGATGTTTGATGGGTACACACTTTACAGTATGCCAGGTGGAGGAATAATTCTGATTTTGCTGTTGCTGGACTGGGGAGATGGAAAAGCTATGTCTAGGAAACCCAAGGCTGCAAATTGCTTGCTGAGGAGTCTGTCTTCCCACTGCCTCCACAAGAAACCTAACTCACCTACATCTAAAGTTAATCATTGCTAACATCTTCCTTAAACACACTAGTAGACTCTAAGCTACATATTCAGAATTCTTCAAAACAGAAGCGATGGTTGGGGCAATGTTCTGTTTGAGATTGTTGCTATTTAAGTAGACTGTTTTATTTTATTTTATTTTACTAGACAACGTTTTTGCAACTAATACCAGTGGTAAATCCTACCGTGGGCCAGCCTACATGTCTTTTAAACTGTAGAGTTAATTTCTCTTCTATATTAGTCCTACACATGTTCAATAAATAAATGGTGTGAAAGTGTAAGATTGTATTTTGAAACTAGATGTAACTATTTGCATTTGAGGAGCTAAATTTCCTTAAGGTACAGGCCATTACAACTTCACAAGTGAAGAAATCCAGAAAGCAGTGTGAAATTTTGTGTGGCGGGATTCTATAATCAGTGGTGTATAAAAACAATCACTGAGATAGCTCCCCAAATTATACTTTACCACGCTTGCAAGCCAAAGTTTTCTCACTAACTGGATAAGGAAAAAGACAGTAGACTACAATGCATATGCATTATAAGATGATACCTCTTTGTAAAAATCCCAAGGCCCATGCAAATTCTGCTAATAGGAAGGACCCCTAATGTCACACTTTTTTATCCCAAATCATAAGTCTTGACTAAGTTCAACAGAGCTCAGAGAGAACCTTACACTCTTCTGGGCAAACTCTGTCCTGTTATAACACAGTCTCTCTAAAATTTTTGATAGATTGTAAAACTCTTCTACTAAGTGAGTTATCTTTTATTAAAGTCTGGGTTGTTTTCTGGAACTGCATGAATCCTTCTCCTTCAGCAACTCCTCCACTAGCATGGATGAATGCCCATGATTAGGTAGAATGTCTGGTTAAGAGCAAAATTGGTCTTAAGATCAATCCAGAACCTGAAAGTCATATTAAAAAAGGAAATTTCCATATGTGAGGTGCATTCTGACAACTCAAACATGTGAACCAGCTTTTTGCTTAAACAGGTTTACACGCCAGTAGCTCTTGACCTAAAGAAATATTTGTCATGGAAATGTTTCATTTACCTTACAACTCGATGACTTAGGCCTTGGGTAGTGGTGTTAAGTCAAAAAGTAACTTAATAAGATATTTGCATTTTTTGTTACAGTTTTCCAGTTTGGGGATGTATTATTTTGTTTTTAGAAACACAAAGATTTTTCTGATGTGGATTTTTAACAGAGAAACTATTTCTGAAAGCATCATTCCATGTATTTCTTTGGCATTGCAAAAAAAAGAAAAAAAATTGAAAACCCATTGTCAGACAGAAGCAGTGTCAGTTTATGCTATGGACCTGCTCTCTGATTCCTTGTTAGAATCAGAAAGTACTTCAGCATGTTTAAGGCCCTTCTTTTCTGTAAGTGCCTCACACATTAATTGCATTGTGGTCCACTCTAATTAAATTAGATTAACTTGGAACACCTGAATTTATTTCTGAGTATCAAAACAGGAACTTCAGAGATCATAGAATCATAGAATCATAGAATGGTTTAGGTTGGAAGGGACCTTGAAGATCATCGAGTTCCAACCCCCCTGCCACAGGCAGGGATACCTCTCACTAGACCAGGTTGCCCGAGGCCATGTCCAGCCTGGCCTTGAACACCTCCAGGGACGGGGCTTCAACAAGATACTGAGACAATGTTCAGATATTTGAATACTATTCTGATGCCTGGCTGGACGCCTGCATTGAAAGAAGCTATCACAAAAGAGAAGTCAGGTCATACTGCCACATACAGGCACCTGTTCTTGGAAATGGTTGAGGGAATGTATTTGAGAAAAAGATTCTCTGTTCTCTTGACACACGGTGTTTATACCAGTGTTACATAGTCCTAGAAATACAGAGCCTACAGTCCTACAAATAACATAGAGGTCTGCTTCTTTCACCCAGTTTTTTATACCACCCTCATCAATCTGGTAGCTGTGTGTCTGAGCAGTAAACGTGGTACTTCGGCTCAAAACAGAACATTCACAGTATTCCTCACTGAAAAATCAGACTTAACTCTTAATCTCAGTTTATCTTATAGAAATAAAAGCAGTGAATTCTATAAAGTACAATGAGAAATTATCCAAATCAGATTGTTAGTTTCAAACATTGAGGCAGTGTTTATTAAAAATTGTTTTTATGAATTCTTTGATCACAGCAATTAATAAAAGCAAAACTTGCACTAAGTGCCTCACTTTACATGTCAATGGTGTTCCAAGGTGACCTTAAAAGAAAACTACTGAAGCTATTTGAGGATTAAACACAGTGTAATTTGGCATTTTTAAAAGCAATCCTTGATACGATTATGTACATATCTTTGCTTTAAACTCACTCATTGCCTCGGTAAGAGTAAAATCAGTTGCCCTATTATAATCTCCAGGGTGTTAGAAAAAGGTACTGTGGACTGCCTGTAATAGTCTCTTAAGTACATAAAAAGAAAAATTCTTGCTCACCATTTTAATTCCACATGGGTATATGGATATATATATCTGCATGGATATGTTGTAGACGTTATATACTGGTTTCACACTTTTCAAAAAGCAAACTCAAAATGCAAGGTTGCTCATTCAGTTAAGTGCCTGTATTAAAAAAAAAAATATAAAAAAACTATTCCTCCAATTTTGCACATGTGTATTGAAAAGTTTTAATAAATGTGAACACACAAAATGGCTGAGACAAATGACTAAGCCAGGCTACCGCCACCAGACAAATAACTGAACCAGGGTTGTACAATATATGGCCATTCTTTACAGTCCTGATAGTACAGAACCTAACCTACATAACACCCAACCTAACCAGCCTATGAGCTGGCTTTATTGCTGCTTTTCAGGGTTGAGGCAGTGAAAATTTACCAGACTTAGCCATAAAACTAGATGGATTGTAAAGTTTGGGATTTTTTTCTGGTTACAGTTCCACCAAACTTGCATATGAAGACAATGATTTTAGTGGCGCTATCTATATAAGGACAGCCTGGAGAAGTGAAGTCTCCTGTGGACACTTGGTTGTTCAGCTCCTGTTTTCGTCTAAAGCGAGTTGCTTCTGCATGAACTTCATGGGCAAACAATTGAAAGTAACTACGTTACCACAGCTTAATGACATGCCACTGTCAACTGAGCCAAAATAGCTCACCATGTCTATGTCCCTGCCTATCTGCAAGTAAGAAATAAAGTGTGTTTGCTCACACTGTCATTTTCTTCATTAGCCTAATCCATCACCAGTGTCTGGCAGGATCATTTCACAGTCAGAGCCATAGCTTTTCTATAAGTGATAATCTGGGTTCAAAATCCCATAGAATGAATTATTGATTTAAAAAAAAAAAAAAGGGCCTGTATCCATTTAATTTCATACACTGGTTCCTAATACTTTTGTGTGGGTTATGGATATCTTGGGACAGTTATGTTTTTTCCCATTCTCACAGGTGCTAAAAAAATATGGCTGTGTATTCAACAACACCATCTGTTGAGGGAAGACACATTATGAGATGTAATGAATATATAAAAGACACTTAGAAAAGGAGAATACACTAATGTAAAAATTTGAAGAAGAGACTGTAAAAATAAATCGTATTTTATTTACAATGTGTGAAATGAATATATCAGTGCTGGAGAATGTATTCCTTAACAGTTTAAAGCAGTGGTTTTATTTTCAGTCATCCACTTCATTTCAAACCACCTAATAAGTTAGAATCAATAATAATAATAATAATAATAATAAGAAGAAGAAGAAGAAGAAGAAGAAGAAGAAGAAGTTGACATTCTTAAAGATTACATTTAAGAACCCAAGCAGCTTCAGGAATATAGCACAATATTGCACAGTTCTACCAACAGAATAGAAGCAATGTTTTTGTATAACAGGATAAAGATTTATAAGCCCCAGAACCTGTTTGTCTTTCTTTGTCCAAGTGTATTATTGGCTTAATGCAAGTTATTATCTGTCCCTGCAAATGTTTTGTAATGATAAGAGATCTGCAAGACATGGTAGTCTATCATGAAAATTCATAACTAATGATGGATATTGGAATTTGCAGTAATGTTTTTCAGATTTGAGTCAGTGACTCACTAGATCCTACTCAACCTCACAAAGTTATTATACTAGTCTTTCCTTGTTGTAATGAAAGAACACCTTCGGCAGGGATCAGTGCTATGCTATACAAAAAAGATTAAAAGACAGCACACGGTCCAAAGAGCTATTAATTTGGAAGTTTGCCTAGTGGAAAGCAACCCTCAAAAATGTTACACAGCTGTTGGGCAAGATGGAGAACCAGGGAAAAAGAAGATATAACAGTCTGCCACATGTAGAAGAGATGGTACATCTACTTTATAAAGATGAGATGCTAAAAACAGTGTTGTGGTCGTTTCACTCTTTTTTTTATTGTAGTACTAAATGATCCCGTGTATTCCCATGACTAAACTGTGTCTAGTGAATCCCTACTTAACAACCATAACAGAAATGCCAACTCAAGCATATCTTTTATCTTCCTGTTGCTTGGGAATTGTCAATCTGGGGGTACTTCGTGAGACTGTAAGGCTTCATGGCTTGAGGCATCAAAGAAGATAAGAATAAAAATGAATTACACTTTCATTCCAGCTGCCACAAAAAAAACCCCAGTGTATTTGCTCTGTTTTCTATGTCCAGTTTGAGTTAACAGCACTAGCAGAGAAATACTGTCTTTTTTTTTTTTTAGTCTCTCAACACCATCACAGTGAGTACAGCTGTCTGAAGACAAGGAGGCTTGGTGTCCACAGGAGACAAAAGGATGACTGCCCCTTGTGCAATTATACACTAGCTAATTTTGAGCAGCAGTGGTATGGGAGGCGGTATGACCCAGTCAGATATTTGCCCAAATGGACAGCCTGCTCCACAGTATGTGCGATCCCAGGTATGTGCTTGTTGGCATCTGAGCTAGCTGGCTTGAAGCTGTAGTCACACCTTTCACCACAGAGTATTCATCCTCAGCCAGATGTGGAGGTTTACTTGTTCAGTTGTGGTTTCTGTATGTTTGTAGCAGCAATCTACCCAAGATTTCATGAAAAGGCTTATCACCATGGAGAAGAAGAATAAATGCATAGTGCCACACACTTGACGAACTGCTGTGGAATTGTTCCTCAATTTGAGAAGGCTGATCTTAGCCAAATCAATCAAGCCACCAAGCAGGCAAAGGCTCAGCTGTGGAAGGAGCCAATTACGACGACTTGCTATTGCTCTCCAGATACTCTACTAACAGACTAAAGACCAGAAGAAATTCTGAATAAACTGGATATTTGCTTAAAAGGAGTTATCACAGTAGCTGATGCAAGAGCTCTACTCTCCACCCCCCCACCCCAATATAGTGGGCGCACAGTAAATGCAAATGAGAAATCATCCACACAGAGCAACTAACCAGTGAAGATAAATCAGTCAAATTTTCTGGAGAGATTAGTTCTCAGGTAGTAAAATGTTATTCAAAATTAGATTGAATCTAAAATTGAATTAGATCTCTCTTTTGCAAGCTGAGAATAATTGACATGCCCAACACAACAGCACTGTCACCTTTATTGGCACAGTATAGTCAATATCAACTGCACTAGAAAGATATTAAGGAGGTACTGTATATTTATTTAGAGTTCAGTTCAGCTACATACATCTGAACAGGTTCACTACGTTTAATTATTTTGCTGAATCAGTGTGATGAATTATTCTTTTAAAAAAATAATTATCTCCTTAAATTATTTTTCAGTGACGTAGGGCAATTAAAAAAATGAAAGTATTACACATAGATTGCTCATCTTCATATGACAATCCAGTAAAAAAAAAACAAACAAGTCACTAATGTGTCTTAGAAGCATCACTGTTATTTTCATACACATTTAAGCAAACCATTTTCAAAATGACAGTTTTAAAATTCAAATTGCTAATAAACCATGTTCTTTAATAATTCATAACTAGCATGTTTTTAACTTTCATTCTTGGTGGAAGCCAAATTAAAGGTATTTTAATTTCTAGTTTCAGGGCTTTTTTAATTAAAAGGTTATGGATAATTTCTATAGCATTTTTCATAGAATCATAGAATCATAGAATTGTCTAGGTTGGAAGTGACCTTTAAGATCATCAAGTCCAACCATCAACCTAACACTGCCAAAACCACCACTAGACCATGTCCCTAAGGACCACATATACCTGTCTTGGAAATTTCTCCAGCAATGGCAACTCCACCACTTCCCTGGGGAGATTGTTCCAATGCTTAACAACGCTTTCAGTGAAGAAATTTTTCCTAATATCCATCCTAAACTTACCCTGGCATAACTTGAAGCTGTTTCCTCTTGTCCTATCGCTTGTTACTAGCAAGAAGAGGTCGACCCCCACCTCCTTACAACCTCATTTCAGGTAGTTGTAGAGAGTGATAAGGTTTCCCCTGAGCTTTCTTTTTCTCCAGGATAAACAACCCCAGTTCCCGCAGCTGCTCCTCATAAGAGTTGTTCTCCAGACCCCTCACCAAGCTTCATTGTCCTTCTCTAGACAGGCTCCAGCACCTCTATGTCTTTCTTGTAGTGAGGGGCCCAAAACTGAACACAATACTTGAGGTGGGGCCTTACCGTTGCTGAGTACAGGGGAAGAATCACTTCCCTAGTCCTGCTGGCCACACTATTCCTGATACAGACCAGGATGCTGTTGGCTTTCTTGGCCACCTGGGTACATTGTGTGTTAAATTTAGCCGGCTGTCAACCAACACTGCCAGGTCCTTCTCCACCAGGCAGCCTTCCAGCCATTCCTCCCCAAGCCTATAGCGCTGCATGGGGTTGTTACGACTTAAGTGCAGGACCCGGCACTTGGCCTTGTTGAACTTCATACCATTGGCCTTGGCCCATCGATCCAACCTGTCCAGATCTGTGTGTAGAGCCTTCCTACCCTCAAGCAGATCAACACTCCTGCCTAACTTACGGTTGTCTGCAAACTTACTGAGGGTGCACTCGATCCCCTTGTCCAGGTCATTGATAAAGATACTAAAGAGAACCGGCCTCAGTACTGAGTCCTGGGGAACACCACTTGTGATCGGCCACCAACTGGATTTAGCTCCATTCACCACCACTCTTTGGGCCCGGCGCTCCAGTCAGATTTTTACCCAGCTAAGAGTACACCCATCCATGTCATGAGCAGCCAGTTTCTCCAGCAGAATGCTGTGGGAAACCGTGTCCAGGTAAACAACATCCACAGCTTTTCCCTCATCCACTAAACGGGTCACCTTGTCATAGAAGGAGATCAGGTTTGTCAAGCAGGACCTGTCTTTCATGAACCCATGCCGACTGGGCCTGGTCACCTGGTTGTCTTGCATGTGCCATGTAGTGACACTCAGGATGATCTGTTCAATAATCTTCCCAGGCACTGAGGTCAGACTGACAGGCTTGTAGTTCACTGAATTCTCCTTCCCGCCCTTCTTGTAGATGGGCGTCACATTTCTTAACCATAAAAATGCAAAGAAACCAGTAGAAACATAAACACAATCCCATGTTTAACATTTATTTGAAAGGCAAGTTTGCCAGAATACAAACCGGTACTAAAACTACTGCCTGATCATATGGCAGTAAAAAACCTTTTCGTCAAATGCTGTTCTGTATCTCTGCAAAGCATTCCTCAAGAAGACTAAAAAACATTTCTTTCTGATCTCCCCTATCTTCCATGCCATTCAATAATTTCAGTGCACAGAAAAAATCTAAAAAAAACCAAATTTCTCCTCTGCCACTCTACTGTACTGTTTACAACAGCTGTAATTGCACAAATTTTCTCCTTTACCTTTTACCAGATCAATGGACTGAAAGTAATTGCTTAGGAACTTGTGAGTAAACAACATAAACAACAGATAGCAACTCTTGCTGGAATAATAGATGCCAAACCAAAAGGAGGCCTTTGAGACATTGAAAGCTCACACTTACTGCTGCCTTTGGCTCCTAGAGCTGAACAATAGCAAGACTAGCTTCCACTCTATTTATATTTCAGTGAATCAAACCCTATTGGAAGCATGTCACACCTGGTACCTGTTTGGATTCCAAAAACCACAGCCATAAATGTTTCAAGGAGCCCCAGGACAATTTAGAGGAAGCTGGTGGTGCCAACGTGCCACAAACTGCTGCCAAACGGCAAGGCAGTGGGCACCCACCACGAAGCGACCACTGCCACCGTGCAGTGCTTAGGTGAGACCAATTCAGTGGACCCAGAATACAGCACAGTTGCTGCTCACAAGTGCGCATGAAAACAAGCACTCAGCAAACCACCCATGTACCATGCTGCAAAGCATAGCCTTTGCGCCGATATATTATCTCTTGTTTTCTCCTTTCTGGAAGCAATAAGAAAAATGTGAAAATGGGAACAGTAATATAGACCTACCTGTCATGCTTTAATTGTGCCTGGGAGCACGGGTTTGTGGTTGAGAGCATTGTGAGCTGTACAGCAGTGCCAGCATCAAAGGCTAATCCCAATTGCAAACACAATTCTCCAAATATGCTGACTGTAGTGGAGGCTCTGATAATTTACACTTTTCTGCCAAAACTTTCAAAGTCTAGGAAGCATATACATTGTATGACATAGAGTAGGACTGCATGTGATCCAGGGCATGAAGTGTTAAGCTCTTTTCTCCTTTCTTTCTGTCACAAAGTTCCTAATGCTAAGCTGCACTCCAAATGCTCCAGCACCCAGTTCCCGCAGAAAGTTGATTAGACCAACAGAGAGGACACTTCTTACTTTGGTCACAACCCAAAGATCACCAAATATGTGAGAAAATTTCCATCAGCTTTGAAGATTATTGGGTCATGCCCTTACACTGATTTTTAAAACATTATAGAATCATAGAATGGTTTAGGTTAGAAGGGACCTTAAAGATCATCTAGTTCCAATGCTGCTGCCGAGGGCAGGGAAAGACTATTGACTTGTGCTGGACAAAGTGGACACAAGAGGAAAAGCAAACATAAATTCTCTATATTCTGTCAAAACTGGAAGAAGAACTTCTGGGTGCACATCCAAAACACTAAAACACCAAAACACTTGGACAAAGGTAAAAGTGATTCTGTCTGTGAAATTCTGAGCTGAGATTAGGTTTTACAAGCCTTTATAGGAGGAAAGGAAAAAACAAGCAGTGATTTTCTGGTGTGTGGTTTGTTGTTTTTAATTCACTAATAAACTGAGAATTTTGTGGTTGTGTATTCTGATCAAACTCCGGAAGTTAAGAATCTGCACCTTTTTTATATTGTACTTGCTGTCTTTGAGAGGCTTATATCTAAATCCCAGAATGCACATAATGTCATATGGGCTAAAAAAAGGTAGGAGGTGCCTGCAGGGCTCAGAAAGTTTGCTAAAGCGCACTTTCCAAGATAATTGAGCTTATTCTGCTTGCAAAGCAGAATAGACACACATCCCTAGATGTGACTTATTAGAGCTGTAGGTGGTAGATTATTAACAAGTCCTCCTACTAATTCAGTGGGCAGCATGGCAAAATGTTAAAAAGAGACTGCAGCAGTTTTAGATTCAGCAGTTTAAAACAATATACTTTCCTCCTGTATTGCAAGTTACTCAGTGGCAGTTTCACTCAGTAATTGCCATTCCCCCCAGAAAGATGCTTGTATCCAATATCTCTTCTAAAGACTGCCACAGTTCTATCAGCTACTTGGTCATCCACCCAACCCTTCCTTTCCCAATATAATGCATATTTTAAATAAAAAATCATGCTATTCCGAAACAGTAGCACTATTTAGCATAGTCATCTGTCTGACTACTTTCCACTTTCCTAGGAATGAGCAGTACTCTAAGATTGCTTCTGCAAAACAGCAAATACAAAATATCAAAGAAAATACAAGGTTGCCCCCCCATCATGCCCCAAGTTGTAAAGAGTTATGGCTATTATAGAGGACTGAAATCCCAACCATATTAGTCTCTCTCTGGCCCACAAAGCCTTGGTATGCTTGTTTGCAAGGAAACAATAAAATTATCATTTAGAGCTAAACTTCAAATGCTTTCCAGAGCTTAGTCATCTGAATCAGGCTTGTACAAAGGCATCTCCATCCACTGCAGGATTAACAAAATGTGTGAAGGGTGTTGGGAGTGTATTTTTGAATTTGAAATTGTTCTTGGCTTCCATAGTTTGAGGGGATCCAAATCTACATTACCCCCTCTCTACAACACTGTGATTTCCAGGATTTGGGATAGTCAAAACCCACAGGGTTCCCCACCCCTTCTTGTTGAATCTGTGGCATAGCACAAGACAGAAGTTAAAATTCATGAATCAAAAAAAAAAAAAGAGGGTTGGTTTTTTTTTTTGCAGCACTCAGCTGGGAATGAAAAGTCCTGGGTTTTGACTTCTGCTTTCAGGTCTATGTATTACTTACAATAAATAAACAGCCAGACTATATTTAATTAATTATATGTGGGGAAAAAAAAACCCACCAATCTTTAATTGCTAACTTATCTCTTCCTCTAGTAATCACCCTTCTGAATGTAGATGAAAGTATTCATCAAAACAGAGCTGCAGACATGCTGGATCAGCCCAAAGGTTGATGGATCTGATTGCCAATATTCAAGCCCCAGCATCAGTCAAATGCAGATGCCCAGGGAAAAGTAAAAGAGCTGAGCCAGCAGACATGATGCTTCTCTGTGTACTCTCCCAGTCTTCAACTATTTATAGTGACAGGATATGTCACTGTATCACAGGATATGGTTTGTATGTCTTCATTAATCCTGAAAATAACTCCTAAAATTAACCCCAGTTACATTTAGGTACCTAAATTCTTCTGTGGCTCTGGTCCGAGGTACCCAGCTGGGTCCATCTATATTAACAGGTCAGTGCAGGAGAGGGGCTGTTGTTTTTGGTGTGAATTTTTCCTATGTCTCTACTTGGAGTCTTACGGGATGCCTTGGAGTGCTCCAGGGATGAGCCTCAAGAGGTTGCTCTGGGTAGAAGCAGTCTGGAGCTGTTCATCCAGGACACCAACAAGAACACACCACATGCAGTGTTGATTCACTTAGTGCTCTGCACATCCACAGCACACATCTAGGATTGAGAAATGGCATGAGCATCACTGCTGGCAAAGATGGCATGGATGTGTCCTTTCTTCTCTGCACTACTCTAAACAACAGTGACCTTCTAACAGAGTAATTACAGTAAGCTAGGAAAAAGAGGGAAAAATGCAATTAATTATGATAAGAGCTATAATTGCAGAAAAGCCTAAGCAAGTATAAAAAAGAAAGAATGTAATTAATCAGAAGATTAGTTTCAATTAAAGTTTAAATATTAGACTACTGAGAGAGAAAGTGTTCTGGGAAAGTCATTTTTAGAGATATGTAAAGACTAAATCATCTGCAGATTAAAACAATCCATGAATAAATTGAATTATCTTATTTTAGAAAAAGCTAAATGTATAAGAAAAAAAAATCCAGTCTCTAGATGGATCAGTAAATATTACAAGACTGTTCCCTTTACGGTCCGCGTTGGTTAAATACTGATCGCTGTAAACAAGTGCTCTAGTTAGTGAGGGTAGAAATAAGCATATGGTTGCAGGCTGAGTCATGAAAATGTGTGTCAGGAGGAACTTACTTTTCTTTCAGCTGAGCTGGGGTAACTCACTGAGCACCAATCCCAGCATAAATTAAACCAAGATATCTCAAACTGCCCTCAGGATATTAAAATATAATATTCATAAAACACCACATTAGCAGCATTTATCTTCTGATGTGCTTTCAAAAGAACCTGGTATAACTCAGTCCCCATTGTCCCTTCGCATTTGCAATAGGTTATGTTAATGGAATAAACGGAATTAACATTTCAATTCCCATACTAACATTTGTCCAGTAATTATCTAAAATATTCCAAAAACTTTTTTATTCCAGAGGCTTTTATTGTTTCAGTCTCCAGCACTAGTACCCCAGTCAGGATGAATACACTCTTTAAGAACAGTGCCTTCCCATCAGATACTGGATAAATGCTGCCCCTCAGCATTTCATATATTTAAGTCATAAGTAGTGACCTTTGTCAGGACAGTAGCCTGCACAACTTGTTCTCCAATATTTTTTACTTTCTCGATAGTTATTCTGAGGTTATAAGAACAATATGGCTTAACAAGCAACCTTTGTCAATTAAAGACACTAAAGAATCACCTTTTAAGGACCCATAATGACAGCCCCATTTACCTGCAGGCTATATTTCACAGAGTAAATCTCAGGGGGTAAGCTGCAGAGCACCAACCAGGCAATCAGAGAACTGCAAAATTGGTACATAAGTCAGTAAGTGAGAAAAGTAAGAATAGTTAATTTTACACTTTGGAAGACAGAAAAAGAAATATGCATATGTATTTACTTATGCATATACAAGCACCCTTCCATTTTGAAATGGATACATGAAAAATTCTCCAGGCCAATGCTCTAGCATGAGTTAGCTGTTCTGCGGGAAGTCTACAGAACGCAATACCTTTTGTTAACAAGCCTGTTAGAATAAAATGATTACAGAAGTAACATACAGTTAGTACCTGAGAATTTGTATGTAACGCTGCGAGCAAGTACTTTAAAAGGTATTTTAACTGAGTAATTAACAGCAAAAAACTGATTTCTCTTGGTTCTCTTCTATGTTAAGTTTTGTTTTTCTTAGGCTTGGATTGCAGCAAAGGCTTAGTTTCTGTAGTTTGGGAAAACAGTGCAGTGCCACTGTGCTGTATGTTGATGAACCTCTCGACATGGACCAGGAAGAGACATGGATCCTGGAAGCAAACCCAGCCTTGTCTGCAGAGTGCTGCAAACCATAGAGTAAATATCTTCAGGAGTTTCTTCTGTTGCTTCCTCAGCTCTCTCCTCCCCAGAGAGGAGGTTTCTACCTGCATGTCTCCTGAGATAAGTTAGTCAAAGGCATTTGTGGACTGTGGCCTTTTATGGATTAAGGAGGGGTGTAGGTACGAGGTATTACCCTGACCTCTCAGCAGCACCATGGATTGCATGTATGTATAGAAATGAAAGCTATTAAATGGGCCCAGCCAGCATCAATGGGTGCTGAAAATGTTAACTGTAAGACGGGTTCGTCCTACATGCACACCTAGGCAAGCCCATTTCTGGCAGGGTAAGAATATCCTATACCACATTAATAGTTATGTAGCAGTAAATCTACACAACCTGTATAGTTGGGCATAATAATTTGCTTTCATGCCTTTGTCTGACTGCCACAGCTCTCCCAGTACCTTAAAAGCAATACTTCTTGTGCAGGTACAGGCAGATGAGAATGCACAACACGTCGCTCAAATAGGGCAAGCAATGCTGCAGATGTCCTGGTAGAGAGTCTATGTGAATATAAAAATCTAGTTGTCCTTCTGCAAGTGACAGTGTCATTCCACCTACTCCAGCATGCATACTCCAGTCAACACTCATCCAATAAATGTAGTCTGGCCTATCAGCCAAATTCGCGACAGCGCACATTGACACATCTGGTCCGGGGATCTCTTCTTCACAGATTCACTTCCAGAATCAATGTTTCCAAGTTCAATCAGTCATATATCAGTGACAGGGATTCAATGAAGGTTGGTAAGGATTTCTATTTTCACACACCTTTTAGAAGGTTGGTTTAAAAAGACAGCATTAAAACATTAACATATTTTGAGATTTTAAAAGTGTGTGATGAAATTATATAAATCCAGTGACTTCCACAAATCCATCAGTCCAAAGTCTGAGTTTGCCAAACACTTTGCACTGGTGCTTTCAGTAACAATCTCTTTTTCCAGGCTAGCTGAAGCTGTCCAATGCAATTTCCACCTGTGACTCTGAGAAGAAATGTTCAAGGGCACTACTTTGAATACTATACTGAAATAACACCCACTTGTTTTGCACTTATTAATTGCTCCCTCTTTTACTTTTTCATGATGGCAATCCACAAAACTGTTACCTAAGTCTGTAGTCTAACCTACACCCAGTTGCCTTCAGCCATGAATCAAGCCTGTGGTTCTGGCTTGTTTCCTCCATGCTGATGCTAGGCATCCCAAACAAGCTGCCTGATTACTAAGCCACCATCTCTGATGATAAGAAATGTTCTAACATATGAGACAGTGATTCTATGTATTTACCTTTACTTTATGTACTTACTTCTCACTATAACCCTATTTTTTTGATCTCATTGCATTCATAAACCCATGTAGAGGATGCAATGGCTTTTTCAGCAATTCAACCAAGGCTTTCAGTTTGCAAGGTTCCCTTATCTTCTGAAACAGCCCGTGGTCATTTAGACTAGGCCTTATCTTGAAAATACATATCCAGTTACCTACAGAGAGATGATTGATCTCCCTTTTATGTCATTAATTTATCACTGTTCTCCTATAGCTGCTTTCCTGCACGTCATTATCACCAGAGAAATTTTAGCTCTGAATTTATTGTTCTGGTCCACGCTGTTCTTCAGGTCTACAGAAATAACTTAGGATGGGTCTGACCCCGTGCCACCACCCCTGCTGATAGTTGTGCTCCAGCTTAGTGGAGTGGGGGGAAGCAGCAAGCCCCGGAGACTTACCCGTGGATTGCTTGCTCCACACTAGGTTTTGTTGTTCTGTTGTCCTTTTCCAAGTCATTCAGCAGACATTCACAGAGGAATTTTGATTACTTTAATTATTTTTTTCTTTTCTAAGAAACTAAAAATGGCATCTACATGCAGTGCAACATGTTTGTCTTTCTAAGACATCAGACTGGCTAGGATAGAAAAACATCCAAATTCTGATTACCTTTACAAGGCATAAGGGTTTTGGATGAATGAAAGAGTCATAAGAACAAGACTCTTACAATCCAAAATACTTTACCTACAAACTGACGTGGACTGTAGAAAGACTTGCCTGTGAATATTTTCAAACTCGTAAATGGTCCTGTGGAGCTGCTAAATATTTTGCTGAAGAAAATCATCATGGAAGCACAAACCAGACTGAAAATGTACATGGGTTCTACGCACTGTACCCTTCTGCACAGAGAGGCACCTCTTCATATATGGCTTTAGCCAATCACAAAATTGAAGCCTGAAAACACATTTTTTTCCCAAAGAGAACCCATTCAAAAAGCCCTATAAATACATTTCAATATGGAGTTTAAAGACAATGAAGGTAGAAAGCAAAAAGTCTGAAACCCTATCTGGATCCCAATTTTGCACCAAATTCAGACAGGAAAACATTCCAACTTCAGAAAGTCAAAATCCAGTTTTGGCTATGAGACTATAATGCAGGCTGAGTGAAAATAAAACTTAGATACAGTCAATACTATGCAAGAGAAAGCATATAAGAAAGTGTCTGGTTTACAAGCCAAAACATTGCAAGATAAATCAGATTATTTTTTAAAAAAAAAAGTTGTGGTTCTTTAATTACAATATATCTGCTAATGGACCCTCTGAATCACCAGTTATCCCAAATTAAAATTTTATTTTCGTTACTACTATTTGTGATACCTCTCCTTGCTATTAATTTTGTGTTATAATAGTATTTCCATGAACAGGATAAGTATTATTTCAGTGCATGGGCTAAAGGCATTTACAATCCATTTTTCTTGCTCCGCGTTGAGGCTGGACCAAATCAAAAGCTAACTTAACACAGAGAAAACCTGGACTTGTTCCACAAATTGTCAGTGGAAATAAAGATTACAAACCATACAAATGAAGTAAAATTAATGCAAAGTTAATAATGGACTACAGTTAAGAGACATTTGTTACAGGAACTGAGTTGATGCAAAAGATAAAAGGCGAACACTAGGATAAATGTTTATTTGTAGCTGAATTACAGAATACTTTTATCCCTGGAGGTTAATAGTGTTTGAGATATTTACTGAAATGTAATCCCCACTATCACCAGATTAGCTTTGTGAAAACCCATCTGTATGTGTGGGTTTAAATATGAAAGTATACCTTTTCATTCATTCTTTGCTCATGTCAAAATATTCTTTTATATATACATAACTTCTGTTTCAGTGGAGCTTAAACTATTTCTTTTCACATACAAAGCAATACAGTGACATGTCATTTTCTTATCTGCTGTATTATTGTATTAATTTTCTCATAGACAGCACAAATATATATGTATATATATATATGGGGGGTGTTTTAAGTTGAAAATAAAAGCCAAGACGAAACAAGTCAAAAAAGTCTGCTTTCAGTTTGAAGAGTGTGGATTGTTTTTCCTTAAGCTTATTGTACAATTTCCTGCAGAAGTTTTAAATATGGGTGGAAACCAGCCACAGTGGAAGCATACATTTTGCAGCTACTTCTAAAATTAGTGCCCTGTTTTCACATATTACCACCATCCCACTCTCTCCTCAGACTGCATGAGCTGGAGGTGAACGTGCAGCAGTTTGGCAAGATTGGTGCTGTGGTTAGTCTCCTGGTGACTACAGAGGCATAAGCTGTTGCCTCTCCCAGACTTTGTCCCATTACTTGCCTAAGGTAGTCCCACCTAGCTGCATCTACTAGCTGCATCTACTCCTTAGCTTAACATAGTCACTGCTGTACAGCTTCCACCATTTTATTCCATAACATTTTTTGGTTCAAATCTTCAATATTCATGACATTGTCCATCTGGGACAATTATGCATTACCAAGCATCTTTCCTCCACCCATCCACAGATACCTTTTGTCTTTACCTTGAAGGGTTCTTCATGATTGACAGGCAACTGTACTTCTGCCCTTGTCTTCTAATTTACTCTCCTGGTCTTCCATTTACCCTTCTTTCCCCACTCCGCCCCCTTTGGAAGGCTTTCACATTATTCCAACCATAGCATAATTAAGCAAATGATATATGACTGTCTCACACGTCTTCCTTCATTGTTGATTCATCTTCCCAAGCCATTCCTCTCCACACTTCCATCTAATCTGCCTGTTGTATCCCATGTGATTAGACCAGCCCAATGTCCTTCTCTTCTACCTACTTTTGTCTTCCTGTAATTCAGTTCATCCCTGAAGCTTGCTTGCTTATCTGGCTCTCTCATTCTGAATATGGAAATGCCCCATTGTCTCCAAATTTAAAACAAGTTCAGTACAACCAAACAGAAATGACTGCCAAATAAAAATCCAGCTATGCCAGAACTATTTAATTGAAAATGTTCACTACTTCTGGAAATATTGAAATCCTTCTTTCCGCAGTGTCTCCAAACATATTTGAAAATATACTATTAAAAATAATTCTAGAATTAACATAAACCCAAAACAGCATGCATGAAAAATGTTTTCATTTGACAGCAGAATTGAAAGATCAGCACAAAATAAATAAAATCAATATAAACATAAAATCAGTGATGTTTACTTGTGTCAAATGACTCCTATTTCCAATGAAAAGAAATCATCACTGTAGGAGGACTCTCTCCTCAACACCTCTGACCCACGTAGCCAGCATCCCACTGCCTTTCCTTCACATAAAATGTTGTGAGCAGTTTGACGGTCTGGTAGTGTTTTCCTCATTCTCAAGGATATGGTCGTGAATTTCTCTGACAAACCGTCTAATAACCAAAAAGCATTTTACTAAAATAGACTGAAGCAGTATGCCTGTTACTAGTGAAATAATGTCTTTCGGAGAGACAGGTTATTCAGGTGTAATAACCCAACCTCTGTGGTGCAGGTGAGAGCACATTGTGTACTCTAGCACTAACTGCTCCCTGTACTGCAATTAGATTTAACACATTCTTATTCTGGGTTACTCTGCATGCATGTGTGTATTTACAAATTTTGTGTATATACTGTTAGAGAAAAATTATCCTTATTTATCCTTTATCCTAAAATTATCTGCTGCATCCAAGAGCCTGGCAGAGGCAAGATGCCTCTGCATCCCCGGGTCCAAACAGTGGCAAGGCTAGAGACGCATTCCCAGCAGACAGATGTGCACAGAGCACACATACACACCACATATGTACCTGTACACACACCCAGCCACATGGATCAGACAGGCACCCAGAGCACCCACGCAAGCACAGGCAGCACCAATAGCCTTATCCTGCTCTTCCCTAAACATCCCATAATAAATCTTATGCAATCCCAACATGCTCTTCCCCTGCATCCCACAATTTGTCCCCCTACCCTGGGCAACAGCCCACCCCTCACTCTGAAACGTGATCTGTGGAATGCTCCCAGTGACTGGTGGTGGTGGGTTTCATGCTGGGCAAAGGGGCTGAGGCTGTCCTGGGACAGCCCTGTGAGCGGCCCATAGAAGGCGTGGGTGTCTGCAATTTGGGTCCCCACCTGCTATTGTGGCTCAGTGCTTCTCTGGGCTTGTGCAGATGGGCTTGTAAAGGGCTGACGGCTTCTGTGATGGGCTTGGGAGTAGCCTAGAAGGGTATCGTTTCAGTACCCCCCCACCAACATTGTCTCTCTGTGCTCCCTGGTGGGTGTTCAGATGAGATTTATCACATAACCTAACATATATTTATAGAAATACACACACACACACACACATACAGACAGACACACACCCATATATATGTGACTACATTACTTGTTATACTTTTCATGCACTTTTGAGTCCACATGCTGCAAATTTTATAATGTCACGCAATACTCGTCACATTGTTCAGCCAGAGGTCGGTCCACCCTCCTTGCCCCAAAGGCTAAGAGAAAACACAGGTTTAATGAGGCAGCTCACAAAAGATCTGATCTCAGGCCAGCAGTGCCTCTTGGATGGATCTCCCAATTATTATCAAAGGACATGTCAAAATGGATCATTCTGTTCTCTGGTATCTTAGCACTTCCTTTTTCTGCTTGTGTATTTCTATACATCACAGAAACAGGTAGAGATCAAGAACCCTGGAAGGTTTAAAAAGGGACAGAGTATTTCCACTGCTAGAAAGACTATCCAGACTTAGGGCAAAAGTTTGAAACAAAAATAAACCACGTGATTCATAATGCATTATGTAAGGTAAAAAGATAAATTGGAGACATGAGGCTGAGTAAACAAGCAGATTCTCTCACATCTAAATACAGAATTTCGCACCTTCGCTCCTAGACCATCTAGCATTGGCATCTTTTGGGAGGAGAACACTGAACAGATGTGATGTTGCGTGGCTAGGGATGTGATAATGTGGTGAGGGAGCAGAAAAACACAACTTAATTGCTAAAATTTGGTAATGAGTTCATGGGTGAACCAAGTCAAGGAATTCTGTGCTTTAAAATGGGACTTAAAATAAGCATGGTGTTTTTAAAAACTGAAATCCAGAGCAAAGTGCTAGGTTTCATTTCATTTCATTTCGTTTCTTTTTTTTTTTTGTATCTCTGCCATTTGATTATATTCTTACAGAACTCTGAACACCTGACATACTATTGAGTTCTCCGTGTTTGCCAAAGGAAGTGTACCCATACTGACCCAGAAATGCTGACACAAGTCTGTATTGCCTCAGGCTGTGTAGCTTAGTGCTGTTTCTGTCCATGTCATTGCATGTTTCTGCCATTCGCATGCTTCAAGTTTTGCACCTTGCAGTGTAGTAAAGATGTGTTTTTGAGGCAGAGCTTTTTCTTGTCTCACACTGCCTATCAACTCATACGCTGCCCTACTATTCAGAAAATAACAAGTAACCTCCGAGTTTGTTTACAACCAGTAGTAGTCCTCTGTGGAATCCGGACAAAGGAGTTATCTTTAATTCTTCAAGAAAAGTATTTCAGAACAGAAGAAAATCACTTATGGTTAAACTGGAACTTGAAAAGCTTATGGAGAAATCTTTCCTGACATCTGTTTCATTAGAAGCTTAAGCAACTGTTCAAAACCACCCACATCTTTGTACAAAAGATTGTTTTTGCAGCAAGTTTTCTTATGAATTGTGATTAAAATTCTGCTCCATTCTCTATATCATACATTCAATTTTGTAGCATGCACCTACATACAGCATTTCGAGCCCGTGGAGGGGGTACAGTTGCCATAGCAACATTTTTGTATTCTGAAATGCTATCATACTACATTTTTTTTAATCTTAAGCTTTTGTAGACTATAAATGCCATCTTTCCTCATTCAAGCTGTCAGTTCATCTCTCAAGATTCGTTCGGGATTACTTTCATTTTGTGATGGAATCCCTTAGCATTAAATTATGGGCTGCTCTACTGCTATTATAACTCAAACAATAATTGCAAGTGTCAGGTGCTTGGAAGTTAGCTTCAGCTTCATTGTAAAGTCATTTGCCTTCAAATATTGGTATTTTCTGCTGATACTGATAAGGGTTCAGAAATGTTTCTCCTGATTCTGAAATAGACTTCCAAATAAACTTACACAGATCTCTGAACTTTCCTATCTCAGCACACCTATAAAGTATGAACAGTGGAGGGGTGTCTTAAGAGATTTTAAAGTATTTTAGGAGGTTGCTATTTTACTGTTTGCTTACTGATCTGCTTTACCAAAATAAGTCTATTGAGTTATTACGTTGAAACAATGAAATTGTTTTCAGCAGCTGTAATAAGCCTTGATTCTGTGTTAACTTACCTTTCTGAGCTTCCTCTGCAGCAGTGGTAGTGAAGTCTCCAGATAGTAACACAGGCTGCAGTAACGCTCACCATAAGCAAATCATCACTCAGAAGGCAGAAATGAAGAGCCAGAGGAATAGCTGGGTAGAAAAATATTAACAGAATGATTAAACAGTAGTGGGGATTAGGTCTGTGCTCTGCACAGGCTTTCTTTTGTGACTGTTCTGTCTGAGTTACAACAGCAGCACAAAATCTTGTGCTCCATGACCTTTTCTGCTGGAACTTCATGTTCTCCTGGCTCTGGCTTCTTCACCCATTAGAAACACAGCTGGCAATTACCAGAGGAAGAAGAATAGTGATCTTGGGCTCCGTATGTCTGTGTGTGGGGAAACGACGTACCGACTGGGACTGTAGGCATGGGATTATATTTCTGAGGTCACTGAATACAGAAGCCATGAGCTTGTGTTTTCTTCCAAACTTCTGCAGAATGACCTTATGATACCAGAGAGGCAGAGCTTGGATTGATGCCCCAGGATCAGACTGCCAGTCATGGGAATGACGGGAAGAGCTTAGGATATAACTGATCATCTAGCAGGAACAACATACAGGGAAGATACCTGGAAATCATGCACAAATCTACCTTCTACTCATGTAAGGTGATATAAGAAGTCATGCCCAGCTGCAGGTCCAGACAGTGGCACGCACAGTGTGTTCCAGCCAGCTTAAGGTTGGTTGTGAGCTCAAGCCTGCAAATCTTAAAGGTCATTGCATTATCATCCTGTGGGTGTGCACACTCAAATTGTTGTAATTGCATGGAAGTCACACATGTATCCAGTTCTGTCCCTAAGAAGCAAGGCATTTGTAAGTTTGGCTAGGAATTTTTTGGTTCATTTGTTTCTTGGTTTACAGTTAATCATTCCATTCAATAGTTCTTCCTTTATCCATCTAGTCCATTGAAGAACTCTTATCTAGAGCTCACAGTGAATTTGCACTTACATACCCAAAACCAGCAAAACAGATCACAGAGGCCACTGCTTGCCACACTGTTCCAGAACGAGGTTTCACTGGAAAAATCTCGTGGTTTTGCGTGGAGGCTAATCACTACTGCCTATGGACATCCTATGTTTCAAGTACTCCTGTAGTCTGCATTTTTGGGTTCTCTCCCAAGCCTGAATTTTACTTGGAGGGTTTATGGATATAATGAAAGGCACCACAGGGCTGCCTTCAGCCACTGTAGTATAATCACAGGCAGGTGACTAGGTTGCTCCCTACCCCCAGGCAGTGGTTCAGCTAATCTGTGTTCCATTTTGCACCAGACACTCTTTCTCAATCAACAGACGTACTTTCCTTGGCAAAAGGTTTCTACATATGAACAAGATGCCACGTTCCTTTGTCACAAAACTGAATTTACTCACAGCTCTCACAACAGCTTATTATCACAAACAGACCATATTGTATCTTTTTAGGTGATTGTCGTTATTTGTTTTCAAGGAATAACTGCAAGTAAACCTGTACTATTTCTTCTGTCTAGGTCCAACATTTCTTTTTTTTTTTTTTTACTACGGTACAGAACTTTTTGTTTGTTTGTTTGTTTGTTTGAACACTAAAAAGATAAAGGAGGAAGGTCTTACAGATGTTGTGGTTAAAATGACAGGAATAAAAATCAGTGGTCTTCTGAATCAGCTCAGTGCTAGACTTCAGTACACTTGAAGTCTTACAGAGATGAGCCAGGACTCCCGACATAAGAGGATCCAAGAGGGAAACACCAGAGAAATACCTCAAAGGAATTAAGGGATGTTCCTCTAAGAAGGTGACATGGCCCACAGCCCAGCTGAAGTGCCTCTACACCAATGCATGCAGCGTGGGCAACATACAATTGTTTGTTGGAAGAGTTGGAAGCCACTGTGCTGCTAGAAACTACAATCTAGTTGCCATTACTGAAATTTTGTGGGACAAATCCCATGACTGGAGTGTGGCTATCGATGGCTACAGGCTGTTCAGAAGGGACAAACAACAGGAAATGTTGCCCTTTACATCAGGAAGTGAATAGACTGCGAAGAACTTTGTCTGAAGGATAGCCATGAGCAGGTTGAAAGCCTATGGGTGAGAATTAGAGACCAAGGCAACAAAGGGAACCTTGTGGTTGGTGTCTATTACAGGCCATCCAATCAAGGGAAGCCTATTGACAAAGTCTTCTTACTCCAGCTACAGGAGGCATTGCAGTAGCAGGCTCTTGTCCTGCTGGGGGACCCAACATCTGCTGGAAAAGTAGCGTGGCGAGGTGCAGGAGACTCCTGGAGTGCATTGAGGATAACTTCTTAAGCCAGGTAATAGACAACCCTACCAGAGGGAATGCGATACTGGGCATGTCGGTCACCAACACAAGTGAACTAATCAGTCATGTCAAGATTGGAGGCAGCCTGGGCTGCAGTGATCATGTACTGATGGAGTTTGCAGTCCAGAGGGATATGGGTCAGACAAAGAGTAAAGTCAGGACCCTGAATTTTAGGAAAGCAAAACTCCAGCTCTTCAAGGAGTTAGTCACTAGACCCCCTGGGAAACTGCCCTCAGGGACAAGGGAGCAGAACAGAGCCAGCAGATCTTTAAGGATGCTTTTCACACAGTGCAAGAGCTCTCAATCCCCAGGTGTAAGAAATCAGGAAAGGAAGGCAAGGGACCAGCATGGCTGAGTCGAGACCAGCTGGTCAAACTAAAGGGCAAGAAGGAAATGCACGTGCAGTGGAAGCAAGGACAGGTATCCTGGGAAGAGATAGGGATGCTGCCTGGTTGTGTAGGGATGGGGTCAAGAAGGCCAAGGCACAGCTGGACCTGAATTTGGCAAGGGACGCAAAGAATAATAAGAAGGGCTTCTACAGGTCTGTCAGCCAGAAAAGGAAGGTCAAAGAAAGCATACCTCCCCTGATGAACAAGACTGGAAAACTGGTAACAACAGACAAGGAGAAAGCTGAGATACTCAACAACTTTTTTGCTTCAGTCTACACTGGCAAACTCTCTTCCCACACCTCTCAAGTGGATGGACCACAAAACAGGGACTGGGAGAGCAAAGTCTCTCCCACTGTAAGAGAATATCAGGTTCGTGACCACCTAAGGAACCTGAACACACAGAAGTGTATGGAACCTGACGAGATGCATCCAAGAGTCCTGAAGGAATTGGCTAATGTAGTTGCCAAGCCACTCTCCGTGATATTTGAAAAGTCATGGCAGTCAGGTGAAGTCCCTGATGACTGGAAAAAGGGAAACATTGCACCCATTTTTAAAAATGGTAGAAAGGAGCACTCTGCAAACTACCGACCTGTCAGCCTTACCTCTGTGCCTGGGAAGATCATGGAACAGATCCTTCTACAAGATATGTTAACACACATGGAGGACAGGGAAATGACTCAAAACAGCCATCACGGCTTCACCAAGGGCAAGTCCTGCTGAGCAACTTAATGGCCTTCTATGATGGAGTGACTACACCAGTGGACAAGGGAAGAGCTACAGATGTTGTCTAGCTGGACTTCTGTAAGGTCTTTGACATGGTGCCCCTCAACATCCTTCTCTTTACATTGGAGATACATGGATTTAATCGATGGACTATTTGGTGGATGAGGAATTTGTTGGATGGTCATATCCAGAGGGTAGTGGTCAACAGCTCAATGTCCAGATGGAGATTCGTGATGAGTGCTGTCCCTCAGGGGTCCGTGTTGGGACCAGTACTGTTTAGTATCTTCATCAATGACAAAGACAGTGGGATCAAGTGCACCCTCAGCAAGTTTGCAGATGACACCAAACTGAGCGGTGTGGTCAACATGCCTGAGGGACGGGACACTGTCCAGAGAGACCTGGACAAGCTCAAGAAGTGTGTCTGTGTGAATCTTACAAGGTTCAACAAAGCCAAATGCGGGGTCCTGCGTCTGTGTCAGAGCAATCCCCAGTATCAATACAGGCTGGGAGATGAAGGGATTTAGAGCAGCCCTGAGGACAAGGACTTGGGGGTGTTGGTGGATGAGAAGCTCAACATGAGCAGAAATGTGCACTTGCAGCCCAGAAGGCCAACTGTATCCTGGAGTGCATCAAAAGCAGCGTGGCCAGCAGGTCGAGGGAGGTGATTCTGTCCCTCTACTCCACGCTGGTGAGACCCTACCTGGAGTACTGTATCCAGCTCTGGAGTCCTCAGTACAAGAAAGACGTGAACCTGTTGGAGCGGGTCCAGAGGAGGGTCACAGAAATTATCAGAGAGATGAAACACCTTTCCTATGAAGATAAGCTGAAAGAGTTGGGGCTGTTCAGCCTGGAGAAGAGAAGGCTCCAGGGAGGCCTTATTGAGACCTTTCAGTGCTTAAAGGAGGCTTACAGGAAAGATGGGGACAAACTTTTTAGCAGGGCTTGTTGTGACAGGACAAGGGGTAATGTTTTTAAACTAAGAGAGGATGGTTTTAGACTAGAAATAAGGAAGAAATTTTTTACAATGAGGGTGGTGAAATACTGGAACAGGTTTCCCACAGAGGCAGTAGATGTCCCATCCCTGGAAACATTCAAGGTCATGCTGGAAGGAGCTCTGAGCAATAAGATCTAGTTGAAGATGTCCCTGCTCATTGCAGGGCATTCAGACTAGATGACCTTTAAAGGTCCCTTCCAACCCAAACTATTCCATGATTCTATGAATCTATACAGCTCAGTCAGTGCATACATAAAAGTACAGAGCTCCCACAAAGGCATTTGATTTTCACATGCTAGTGGCTTGCTGAAAGCTTAGCAGTTCTTCTGAACTGCTGTCCAACTGAGATCTTTAAATTTCTCTTCCACAGAACACATGCACTATTAATCTGGAGTATACTTGTCATATCCCTAGACTTTGTGCCATCTACCCAGATTTTTAAATACGGGTTCTTTCCATTGTTAATATGGCTCTGAAAGTCTAAGCCACAACACCTAAAATAACCAAAAAAGTATCCTATGTTCTTTAAAATTACATTTAGAATTACATGCAGATTTTATTCTTCAAAGATCATTAAGAAAAGTAGGCAATACCTGATAAATTACATATACAATATTAGGCAGTAGATTTTTAATAAATACTGGAGACAAAAATTTGTTTCTTTCTTTCTTCCTTCCTTAAATTCTGAGATATTCGCCAAGAAAAAAGCTTGATCCATCAGAATTTTTCATTTCCGAGGGCTGGCTCTTGGATGCGCCAACGTGCCAAAGGGCCAGCAGTGTTCAGAAACAGACATTCAAATTCCAGTCCCTCCATCAACAGAACCCCTTTCCCTAAATCTTTGGGAATATCCCTGCTTTTCAGTACTTTTTAAAAAACAGTTGAAGAAGCCATACATTTGGGGGCATAAAGGGGTTTGAAAAAACTGGAATGAAATCTTTACTGTCCTCAAAACACAATTTTCTCTTGAAAGTTGTTTCACTTGCCAAGATGAAAAGCAGTGAAAGTTATTTTGCTTATGCAGCCTTTTGATCATTTTCTACTTTTAAAACACTAATAGCATCTTATGTCAGTACTAATGCAAGTGGGAGGGCTTGCCAGAACAGGGTCATGCTGCTGTCTCATATATATATCAGCAGAAGTTAACTATGCCACCGGTATGGAAATTCAGAGCAGTGAGAAAAGTCTGAAAAAAATTACTATTATTTTACAAGGAATTTGATCTGGAAAAAAATCTCACAATTAGGACGTCTGTAAGTAGAAGTTTTGTGGACTGGGCTTGCTACCTATTTATGTGATGTCTTAATGCTTTTTTCATGGTCCTCTTGTGTTAGCCCCTGTTGACTTAAGAGAATCTTGACTTCAGCGACTCTCAAGTTGCTGAAGAGTGCGTTGGAATTTGTGGATACAAACCAATTCTAACCAACTTTGTGACTTTCACCCACACACAGACACAAACAACCAAAACCCTTCAGAATTGTGCATTTGTTTGGAATATTCTCTTATAAACTGTTATAACCATTTTCCTGACATCAAACAGAACAGAACCTGAAAGCATTTCTAATTGGAAGGAGAGAAAGAATTAAAGATATCTTTTGCTGTACACCTAAGAGACCACACAGATTTTTGCAAGCATCAGGTGAGATTTAACTGAGGAATTCTCATTTATTAGATGTATAGCAAAAACTTAGCATGTCACCTTTTTCTGAAAGCAAACTAACAGGAAATCTTTTCCACCTTATTTTGCTATCCATATGGAGAAATTGTAAAAATCTTAAGCAATGCAAAATTCTCTCCAGTAACATGTTATGGTCAATACAGTTCACTTTCAGCAAAACTAGTAAAATGCATGCATCTCTACATTTTGAAAGATACTAAATGGAAAACTGAATGATTTACAGTTATAAATGAATCTTTAACTCATTTTCTGGTTTTCATCATACAGAAGGACTATGAGAACATTTCTTGACTGTGGTGAAATATATAAACATGCATTTTCCTTTTTTTTTTTTTTTTTAAATAATCATGTAAGACAGGACTACTTATCTAAACTTATCTGACTTTCTAATGAATCCTGTTCAGAAATACAAATCAAAGGTAGTAAGAAGAATGTAGAAAATCTTCAAAATAGTCCACATCTGTCCAGGAATGTAGAAAATCTTCAAAATAGTCCACTCAAAATAAGTTCTTTTGAGTTTATTGATTTAGCTTAACACTTCCATACTTCCAAGAGAATGTGACATTAAATACAATACAACTGTGATTTACAGAGAAACAATGCAAGGATCTGTGTCTTTCAATAAAACGGGAAATTCAACAAGACAGTGAAAAATGGCACATCTTACTACTGATCAGAGAGAGAATTTGTGGTAAACTGAAAAATAATGCAAGTCTTCATTAGCAAAGGAAGGAAAAGTTATATTTTATACAATATTTACAATAGATTGAACAAAGAGATGTGCATATTGATGTTGCAGGATATAATTGTATATATGGTCTGCCAGGCAAACTCATTAGTAAAAAGTCCTTGGAATTATTTAAATAGGCAATGCAAAATCAGTGTAGAGGAGGAAAGAATAGGTGATTTGATTTTTTGATTTTGATTTATCATCATTTGATGATATGTATTTTTATTGTTGTTTATGTTTAATTACAAGGTTTAAACTTTTCTAATTTCTCATCTGTGCTTAGTTCATATTTTCAACTTTTCTGCTGACCATTAATGTCCAGAACTTAAATTTTTAAATGACAACTGATAGTCTGGCTATTGCAAAATAAAGCTTCCACTTTAAGAAGTCTTTCTCACTATGTTGTGAAAGACCTGTTAAGAAGATATGACTGGCAATCTAACAGTTATTTTCACTGTTGTGACTTGACAGTTTGAGTAGGTAGCAGACGTTGTATGCAGAAGAAGCTGCTGGAAACTTGCAGTAAAAGGAAAATTAAGTAGGGTTAAATAAATATTCTTTACAAGAAATCCCTGGATGTTCTCATCACTGGAGTCTTTAAAATTTTCAAACAAAAAAAATATTTTCCACACTAGTTCATAGATGCATATTGCATAAACCAACATGGAAGACATTCAGGAAACGTATTCAATAGCTTTATGACAGTAGAGAACAGACATTTATCTGGACATATCAATGGCCAGAATAGACATATCAGTGACCAGTAATTGTCATCTAGGCTATTCAAAATGCAAAAAGCTATAACTAGCAGCTGAAGGCAGAGCATAATTCACAACACTTCGCAAAGGAGAATCACTCTTCTATATGCAAGGCAAATGCGTTGAAAACTGACTGCTAGTTCATAATAATGTTGTACCCTGTTGTTTTAGTCCAGTCTTCATCTAAATAATAAAATTGCTTTCTAGGTTAACCTTAAATATATTTTCCATGTAGCTTGTTTATTTTTTCCGATATAATCTACCATCAGGAAAGGCTGCTGAATGATATATTTTTTTTATCTAGGAAGGTTTGAAATTTATCAGCTTGCAAGATGCCAATGTCTCAACAGCAGAAGGATGTTGTTGCATATCTATCCATATCCATGCAGACACCAATGTTTTTCTGCTTTTACCTGTATACAGTAGGTAACCTCTGTTACACGACTAAACAAGTTGCTATTATCCCAGGCTGACAGAAATCTTTCAAGGAGGGTTAGAATTTAGGGACGTGATCAGGATGACTACCAAATATGATGTAAAAGTCCTGGCAGAAAGACAGATTCTGAAATGTCTCTTTCTAAGTTCCTCCCTCCCTTGGGGTATCCAATAAGAATTAATATTTTTAATAACAATTTTGCATAATGCTTTTGCTCAATGCCTTTTTTTTTCCTACTGAAAGCACAATGCTGTTAGCCTTTTGTTACTTAATATATTTCTATTTTAAAAATATAGCTCATCTATATACATTTGTGTTGAGAGACAGTAGCTCTGTAACAGGGAACTGATTCCCCAAAAATCAATGGGTAGGATCATATTGGTGGGAGATTTCTGTAATCAAGAGCCGTATGCCTAGATATACAGCCCAAAATTTAGTTAATTGCTATTTTATACTGAGTAAATAATACAAAATTACCAAACATGTAAACAAGCAAACCCATATGCTACATTTGCAGAAGTTAAAAACAGCAATTTTACCAAGTCGGAAAAAAAATCTTCAAACCTTCCATCACAATCAATATGTATAAACTTGTTGGAAAATATTTTAGAGGATATTTTGTATAACTATTGGACAGCCAGTGAAAGCACAAATCTGTGCTTTTTTTAATATAAAGATTATTTCTTCACTTTTCAAGCTTTATTTTGTACTACTTTGTTTATACCAGATGTGGTGTTGCTCTGAACTTTGAAAAGATAAGCAAATATGAAAATATGCAAGGAGAGTGCTCCAGAAGGGGAATACAGAAAAACTGCTGGACACACAACAACAACAAAAAAAACCCACAACAAAACAACAAACAAACAAAACCCAAACAACAAAAAAACCCAAACAAACAGAGAGGGAGAGAAAAGAAAACTTGACCTGTTATAAAAACCAGACACTTAGAAATACACATGCTCTATGTCAGGACAATATAAAAAAGGAAGCCATAAGCTTGACATATATAGTACAGCCTAAGAACTGCACACTAAATTTTTTTTCCCCATATGGCATGTTTGAGGTCACCAGCTGAAATCCTAGTTGATAACTGAAGGCTTATTGCATAACAGGAACTGATTTGTTGATGAAAGCCAAGAAAAGATTAAGCAGAGATTTTCAGGGTCAACCCATTTCACATCTATTCCAATTTGTTGTAATTTCAAATGCTTTCTTTGCAGATCTACAGCAGATAGCTATGGCTAAGCCTTAAATATGGTAAGGGATTAGACAAGCCAGTATCCTGTTGCTGCTGCTGTATCTAGGTCTTTGCCTGAAGTACTCTCATACTTTCACTGAAATTGCAGGATCAAGAATTGAT
The DNA here is from genome assembly GCA_017639485.1 of Pluvialis apricaria. Taxonomy (NCBI): domain Eukaryota; kingdom Metazoa; phylum Chordata; class Aves; order Charadriiformes; family Charadriidae; genus Pluvialis; species Pluvialis apricaria. The sequence goes on along the minus strand of CM030044.1, from coordinate 49,863,573 downwards.
ATTTTTGTAGACAGTAGGTGAGTCTAATCAATTTAAAAGGAGATTTTTGTCAGTTAGAGCTAATCCATGAACATTCAACTTCCCAGCTAGCAATTTATTTGAAATGTTCTTTGCTCTAAGGGAAATTATCATCCTTTTATGGAAAATTTTGCAGTAGATTAAATATAAATATCTTCCTGATTCTGGTACTAAAATATATGAAGAAACATTTGAATAACTCAAAGGTAAAAATTCACATGTATGTAAACAAACTAGGGAACTGTAGCCATTGATGTAATCTTTGTGCAAAAGTGGTATCTGCTTTTGCATGTGAAGCTGGGTAAAAATGCCTCTTAGTGAGTCATACAGCCTAAAAACCCTTCCATTTCAAAGCAACTAAAAGTAACTCCAGGTTTTTCTGAATAGTTTCAGTGGTAGAAAAGCTACAGAAGGTCTCGGTAAATGTTGAAGCTATTTGTATCATCATTTTGGTTCTGGTGAACTAATTCACATAAAGAGGACGAAGCACTGGTGGTAAGAAAGCCTGAAATATATACATATAAAATACATATATAAAAAGGTACAAATATATATGAAATATACATTTTTCTATTTTATGTATGTATAAAAAACAGGTTTTCAGGGTTAGAGTTCTGACCATATAGGGATTGAAATATATGTATATATCGTATGTACACATGAATGAAGCATCACAAAATTGTTAAATATTATAAATGCCATATGCATCTATATTCAAAACTCTAACTTTGAAAACCTGCTATTTAGCCCTTAAAATATATTGTTTGGCTTATTATCCCCATTCTGCATTTACTTACAAGGCAGTAATAAAGTATCTGTTCTCCTGCATGCACTATACACTTCACAAGGTATGAGAAATCAGTAATTTAGATCCTACAAAGAGTGCGGATTCTGGCCTTTGCTATATCTGTCAGATGGTGCAGGGTTTTCTGTGGGAATTTGAACAACGTCTGAAGCTATTTACAACCATTCTTTTAGAAAGGAAAGAAAGCTAAACAATCCTGGGCTGGACTACGTCCAGACAAGCACCCGAAAGGCAAAAGGATCCAAAGCTCATTAGCTATGCCTTAGGATTTTGTCTCTTGAGATATGCTAGAGTCATACTGGGCTTTCTGGAAAGAATATCTGAAATTCTGACCCAAAAATGGGCACTCCATGCTGTGGTAACTCCACCTGGTCAACATGCTCGTCACAGCCTCCTCCCGAACATTAAATAAAGAGCTTTAATTAACCTAAATTTGCTTTACAAATACAAAACACTAAGGGATTGTCCAAGGGAATTTCAACTAATTCCTTACATTAATTTTAGTAGAGCAAGCACATATTGAAAAGGACTGGAATGGGCCATTATAATACTTCAGATTTATATACTGGCACTTACTGTAGAGGGAACAACACTCTTAGAAGGCAGTTCTAAGTTTCTGGTTTACTAATGTGTGTGCATACACAGAGTTAACCATATTTGAGGAAGCAAAATATACATGTATATATTGCATTGTATCTCCTTCATACTATTTGAACTACAGTCTTCAAAAGGTATGCTTTTAATTTCAGTTACAAAAGCAGTAAAAGTAGGCTATGTTCCTTTCATATCAGCTTCTGCAGGGAGATCATAAGACAGAAATAATGTGTTAGTGTGAGATTTTCTGCATTCATCTCCTGCCTCCAGTCCCTAAATGCACTGTACTCTTTATCAACCTCTCTGAAAATTATCCACACTTTAGGTAGCTCTGGTTACATTTCCAAATCACTAGGCAGAGATGAAAACCCTCATGTTATTGAACTTCCTTCTTTTGTGCAAAGAGCAGTAATACAATGAAAGTGTTGAAATGTATCACTCAGAAGAGCTATCAGCATATTTCTTTATTGAAAAGTGGAAGAGTTCATTAAAAGATATATTCTATTTTCCATCCACAGTCATTCATTTTGCTTTCAAGACTAATTATCTTCTTGGATAATTTTTAATCCTCCAAAATACTACATGCAGGAGAGCATCCCACCACCTATGTGAAGACATTAAAACTTTACAGCTTTAATACTGAATCAAATTCCCGTGGCCCATCTTTCATTTTATAGCATTCATTTGCTGTACAAGCATTTTTATATCACGGCTCTTTTGCACTGAGGGGTGGGCTGTGCACTACACAGTGAAAACAGTGGTAACATTTTTTGTCCTTGCTTTACAGTCATTGTAGATACAGAATTTAAGTTACATAATATCATATTTTCACACACATAAACTTCTAGACACAAGCAATGAAGTCACACTTGAATTCAAGAAAAATCTTGGAACACACTTATTGTGAAACATCTATTACCCCAAATCAGTTTTAAACAATTTTCTGTTCTACATGTTTGAAGTGTGTATTTTTAAATGTCTTTACTAGATTTTTGTCAACCAAACCCAAGAAATCTTGTCTTATTGCAAAGCAGAATAAAATCTTGACCCACTGCAGCCTAGGAGCAGAAGACAGCTGCAAAGGGAAATGATAGAGCTCTGGGCATCAAATTTGAAGACTCTTCAGGAACAAGAGCAGACAAAAAATAATCTTCTATGAAAGCTTTGAGTATCTATCTTCAAAATCAACTGGTATAAAACTACTAACACGTATATAATGAAAAAAAAAGTAACTAAATGGGAAGGCTGCAAGCTGTAGTCCAACCTGCTGTTTACACCACCGTTGTGTCTTAATATGACTTTTTAAAAATTCCTTTTTTGTCTCTATCTTTTTCTCACACTATGTATTTTACTGGACTGTTGGCTCTCGTTCCTATTTAGTTTGGGACCAGGAACTTTCTTACATTTATATGTCATCCAGGATATGAAACTATTCTTATGGAAAATACTCCAAATAGTGATGAGACAGAGCTACCAATGATACCATTCAGGAAGTGTTTTACACGGAACTTTTTCTGCAAAATTCTACATAGAACAGGATTAATCTTCTGGATTATGTGGTCATTGACTTCAAGGGAACTAAATCAATTTATACCATAAAAAAAAAAAAGTAATCTATGCCAAGTTGTTAAAGGAACCTTATCTAATTCTTTTCACATGCATTGCATTAGTGAGTCATTTGCTGACCTGATCACACATACTGTGTGCATGTGGGCATGTGTACATCTACATGTCCACCTCTGTAGAAATGTGGTCTCATCACCTCAAAGATTATTGTAAAGAATATAAAGAACATGTCATTTGAATCTGCTGCTAAGAAATTTGGATCCCAAAGTCAGGTGCAAGAACAGAGGCAGACCTGCAATTTCTGTAAGAACATCAGTTCTGCAATTCCTAATATTATACAGTGTCACGATATATACTTGATTGCATATGCATATAAATATGCACAGTCACTATAAAAATCAGCCAGATTTTCATTTTTAGTTTGGTTCTAAAATGACTGAGTATTTCTTGACTTTATATAAAAATTAGAAGTTTATATTGTTATTCATAGCAAAGCTACATAAGTAATATGTAATTTTCAACATTTTTCCCTATGAGGTACGCATACTTCGATATAAGAGGTCTTTTACTTCATTTTACCTTTTAGAAACTTTGAATTTACTGTTGTGAGAGAAGAAGGAGGCAACAACGAATCTTTTTTTCTCCAGTGTAGTTCACAGATAACAACTAACTTACTGTTATGCTGGCAATTTCTGTGTTGTGACCCATCACTGTTGTCATATTGCTGGTTTGTGTGAAGTGATGATCATCTGCAAGGTCACTGTAGCATATTACTGAACAGTAATATGGCCTGAGGCAAAACCCATTGATTGAGGCATTTTACACGGGCAAACACCTTTAGGAAATCTGATTTCTCCACATGGTATTAACCAACTTGGCCATTGTCATCCTCCAAGGGTTCATATATATTTTATATGTTTTATATACACACACCACCCACGCACGCATGCATGCTGCCAGCAAGGCAGAGCGAAACACACTGCTGAGAAGGATGATGCTCCTGTTAAACAAAAGTTTAACAATTTGTCTAGAGATCACAGATCTGGCTGAGACTTACCATTGCAGCACTGTTTCCAAAAGATAAAAAACCCATCACTGTATCTAGTACAGCTAGCTGTATCTAGCTGTACCTAGTACAGTTACCTGTTTTCTGTGTTTCTTTTGACATGAAGTAGAAAGACTTCGGGTAGGTAGAAAAGCATCATTAGTTCTCGTCTCTGATCAAACGACATTTGGAGATGAAGAAGAAAAAGGGAAAGTTGTACTAAAAAACCTTCAAAAGCTTTCTTCTGACAATTCACTTTATACCTAGCAATACAAGCATTTCCCAAATGTATAAGTTAATATACTGTTTAATAATAAGGAATCATAAAGAAAAACTGAAGACATACACATGTTCAATAAGTGAGATAAGATATGCACTGAACTGGAAGGATTTTTATAACAATGTAATGCATGCACACATGTGTGGACACACATCCACAGAGCTTTTCTGCTGCTGCTGCTTAGTACTTTTCAAGATATATTATTCAGCTTCCATAGGATGTATGTTAAATCAGTTCACATGAATTATGTCCACATTCTCAGATGTAATCAGCCTTTGAATCCTCCTAGAACTTGAGTTCTTTCAGCACTCCCTGGTCTTTCAATCAAAGGACACAGGTCTTACGAAACCTGATGACCTGTTTGCTTGAATTTCAAAATTAGAATAACAAATATGTTGCCTAGATAGGACATAGTAGGCAGTGTGCTGTTGATAATCTATAGGAAGGTGGAGAAATTAAAGAACTGTGCAAAGTATGTTTAGTAAACTCAATCCATTTGAGGAAATTGCAATTTGTTCATGGAAGTTTGGTAAGACAAAAAGAGAGTCTGACACAAACCATACACAGCCAAGAGTGTATTAAGCTCAAACTGATTTGATATAGAGGTTAGAGCTTGCCAATAAACATTGTGAATATTTTTGTAACTAACTCTGCTAATACTTTCTCAAACGGGAGGGTCAAATCTCTTCTGTAGATGCCACAGCATACCTGTACAAACTTTTACATTATTTGCCTAGGAGTTTCCTTAGAGAAACCAGGACACACATAGATAGCAAGAGAGGTATATTAGAGAGGGTATACAGTCTGCAGCTGCACATCAGCTACTCAGACTTAATAACAAAGACTCAAGAAAGACTTTTCAGCAAGAAAATTAAGGGGGTTTAGTGGCAAAATTGCAATGATAAGTTTATTAACACTATAATGATATCTTCTCAAGGAGATTTCTTACAAAACAGTTGACATTCTCCAATACTATCAGTAGATAAAACATATCAAAATGAAAAGAACAATAATATACGGTGTAGTTTACAAGAATGAGCAATAAATAGGCATTCTGAAGTGACATAATGAAACAAATCAAGAACCGCTGCAGGCTAAATTGGTACAGTTTTTGCATTTGTAAGAAATGCAATTGTCTTTTACTATGGCCAGTTCTAGCAGAGCTAACAAACCTCTTGACAACACTCATTTTTTAACTTCAAGTGAAAATAGAACTAGAGTATCTAATTACTCTTTCTGCACCCTTGGCATTGCTAGCAATGCCTTAGTTATTTAAATTTTGACAGATGCAAAGAGGAACTTCAGGGGACACCTCAGTTGACAGAGCACACACCACATGCACCCATTCCTTTTTGGTTAGCTTGTAACAGCAAATTTTATGTGCGGTGGTCAGCTGAAGCCTTCTCAACAAACACGCTGCAGGGTCTGCAGGTACTTAGAGAGAGGAATGTAAGTTCAGGTCCCTTACAACTGAGCTTATAGTCAACATTACAACAGAACCGTATGCTCCTGTTTGAGGTGGTCATTTGCTTTTGCCCTGACCAACTGGCTCCAGAAACAATTCTGGACTCTGTAGTGACACCCTCTCTGCAAGACTCATGGCTTTCTTTAAACACCAGTGGCTGAAAATTGGATTTTTTCCAATGTGTTTTGTGGAACAATGTACATCACAGACAGGCAGTGTACATATCCTGTCTGGTACAAGCTGGTGTGGAAGCAAACGTGGAGGACATGCACAGAGGCAGAAATGATAATCATCATAGAATCATCATAGAATGATTGAGGTTGGAAGAGACCTTAAAGATCATCTAGTCCCAATCCCCCTGACATGGGCAGGGACACCTTCCACTAGACCAGGTTGCTCAACGCCCCATCCAGCCTGGTCTTGAGAACTTCCAGGGATGGGGCATCCACAACTTCCCTGCACAATTTGTTCTAATGCCTCACTGCCCTCATAGTGAAAAATTGCTTCCTAATACCTGTTCTAAATCTACCCTCTTCTAGTTTGAAGCCATTACCCCTCTTCCTATCACTACATGCCCTTGTAAAAAGTCCCTCTCCAGCTTTCTTGTCAGCCCCCTTCAGATACTGGAAGGCCACTATAAGCTGTCCCTGGAGTCTTCTCTTCTCCAGGCTGAACAACCCCAACTCTCTCAGCCTGTCTTCATAGGAGAGGTGCTCCAGCCTTCCAATCAACTTTGTAGCCCTCCTCTGGACCTGCTCCAACAGGTCCGCGTCCTTCTTATGTTGATGGCTCCACAGCTGGATGCAAATGAAATATTTCTATTAAAGGTGAACAGATGGTGAATACTGAAGTGACTGAAGAAGTGAAAGCTGGAAAAATTACATGGATTTATGGCAACAGCCCTGCAAAGCATCATCTAAATGGTTCAGGAGATGCGTGGCCTTTCCACTGATATTAACTATGCTGACACATCAGACACTGACATGTCAGAGTAAAGGTGACAGACAGCTCTGATGACTCTTTACCTTTAAAACAAGTTCTCTTAATAAACAATACATAAAAGAAAATGAAGTCATTCTTAAAGCAAGTTAAACACATTTCTTATTTTAGAAACATCAGGCAGTTACGTAGGTAACAAGTACAATCTAACAAACACTGCTTCAGAAGCATGAAAGGTGTTAAATTATATGTAGCACTCATGTATTATGTCTGTTTAAGGGGAAGAAGAAAGCCCTTTACTAGATACTTAAACATTTCGGTGTTGTTTTTTCTTCCTACTGCTAACACAGCATAATACACTATGTGGTAACACAAAAAATACACATTATTCACAAGTGTTAGGTATAAATTAATAAATACAGAAATATTTTAAGTGCTAAGGGTGGGGTGAGAACACATGCGCACTAAGAGCTAACCTATTTATATCAGACCACAGCAGATACTGACAACGCGTTTTTTGCTGTGATACTTCTATAAAAAAAATGCCAGTCTGGTAAACTGGAAAAAAAAAAAACAGTACCACAAGGAAAAAGCCAGAACCAGCAGAGGTCTTCTCTGGAAGATTTCTTCAATCCAAGCAAAATTAATGGTCAAATTCAGGAGGAAATTAACTACAAATCTGTGGAAGTAAAGAGGTAAATATGCTTTCCCTTCATCTCAGACAATCATGCTTATCTACCTGTATAATATGGAGCAAGAAATATAAAAAAGCAACATTTCAAAAATATTTCAGATCTGTTGAGTAACTAACTCATTATCTGCACCATGTCTAGCAAAGATGGTGTTTCCCTTTAGTGCCTGTTCAGCATAGAGGGAATATGCTCCTTTTGGGCATGTGAAAATCTTATTCTGTTCTACATTCTTAGGCCTGTCTTTCTAAATATAAACTTGATTTATTGAGAGTAAAACTAGAAGCTACAAGGATTCTGCATTTTATTATATTCAGCAGCTCTGAAGAGGCTCAGATCATTATCTGTCCAATTGTTCTGAAGCCTCAGATATGCAAGAAGACCAAGTCTGAATGCAGACATCCTCAGCCTTGCTTGTTTGTTATTTCTGAATGACAGGCACACGTTAGTTCCCATCTCCTTCTTTCACAAGAAAACCTGATTAGGTGCTTAAAAATTTCTTATTCAAATGGAAATTTTGGTAACTCTGAAAAAAAATCAGCACTAAAACCTTTAACGAAGAACTATTTTCACAGTACGAAATGCTGGAAAATGGTCCCAAAGCAGCACTACCTTTCATGGTTACTTCATTGATTACTCAGTGGAATTAATCAAAATGAAAGGATTTTATACTGCACCTTTCTTACTAATAATATCAGGTTGCATTTCAGTATGCTGCCACCGCTACCATCAACCCAGTGACTATCTAAAGGTTTCCCTCATAACTTGCAGCTGAGCGAAAACAACCCCTAATTCAGTGGAAGTGTGCACAGTAAAAGTACGTTCGATTTTTTGGCCATATCTGCATCACTATTCCAGAAGCTACCCACTCCCAGGAGAATTGCAAGTTATGGAGTCAGCTCCTTTGCGAGCAATTTTAGGCAAGAAGAATTCATCATGCTTCCAGCAAACTCTCAATGCACAGCTAAATGAAGGGGTTTACCATGTCTTAAAAAATAGAAAACCTTTTGCTATCCTAACATTTTTTTTGCAAACTATTAATCTGTCCTCCTTTGTGACAGAAAAGTGACTTAAAAAAAAATTATAAGCAATTTCCTTAGATAAACAATGGTATAATCTCATGACTCCAAGGGCTAGCACTGTATGCTGTAAGAAGGTGGTACGCAAAGAGGTAGTCTTGTTTTGTAAACAGTTTTGGCAAATTCATTGTTGTAATACCATGATCAACCACAAGGTCTTCTCCTGATAAAGAATGCAGACCTGATACTGAGTATTCAAGAAAGGGTCACAAACATGAAAATATCTGTGTAAAATTGCGGAATACTGACAATCTCTGGCTTCAACTGGTGCTTCAAGTGTCATCACAGTGATGCACAAGCTACTGAATTATGCCATCTACTTTGCGGAATCTCTTCCTATATTAATGTTCCCAGTTGATATTATTTAATTTCATTTTCTAACTGTTCAGTAAAGGCTCGTCCAGTAAAACATATTATGCTTTAATTGCAAGAAAGCCATTATTTCCCTGGATTTACTTTGTTTTTACTTGATTTAGTAATCTTAATTAAGCATACAGTGGTCTAGTCCAGTGCTCTGTGCATGGCAAACCCTTCCAAAAGAATGTTATTCTGGACGTAAACAGCTAGAAGACTGAACTTGTGCTTCTGAGCATCCTCACAAAATGCTGTGTGGACTAAGTCATCACTGAAATACTAATGTTTGAAGACAAATATTGGTGGTTCAGTGTCCAAACAATTCTAAATCTCCCAGCAATAAAAAGGGTTCAAAATACCATATAACGTCTGTCACAGCTGAATATTGTTTCAAGCAACATGCATTTAAGAGACTTAAGTGTAAGACAAATCCACAAATAAGAAAACAATCAGAATCACACGCAGAGATGTATATAATAAGTGCCCGCTACAAAAGTCTAGGAAAGGAAACACTAATATTTTATAACCTGTAGACTCAGTGAAAAAGCTTACTGCATAACACTGAGTAAGGTTTTATTCTTATGTGACCAATCGCAGCTTCTCTTAGTTATACACTGCAGCTGGTGATTCCTTAACTTTAGTTAAGTACTGACTTAAACAAAGTAACAGCCACAGGACTATTCTCTTTAGCATGATGGAAGAGTTAATTTGTTTTAAATTTTTATTTATGCATCAGGTAAAAACTAACCAAAAGAAAATGAAAAAAGCTGCTCTTCAGAGATAGCACTGCTACCAGAGAAAGGCAATATCAGAAAGCTGATGCATCTTAACATTTCTATCAGTGCCTTGCTTGTCTCATAAGAGACTCAGGTGAGCCCACATTTGATGAAATGAAGATTTGTTCCCGTAATTAAAGCACTGGACTGGAAGAGCTGTCTCTACCATAGAATCAGTGTATAGCCTTAGGCAAGACTGTGCATTTCAGTCCCACTTGTAAAATTAAGATAGCATTTCTTTTCTCCAGCCTTTTTATCCAGCAATTGTTAATGCATATTTGTTTGTTGCTTAATACGTAAAGGGTGTTTTGAAAGTGCTATTACTCCCAAAGTTCACAAAGCTTCTCTGAAAGGCCCCAAACTCCATTCTCACAACAAAGGCAAAGGCAAGGTTTCCTTTTTTATGCAGTTATTAAAGTTAATTACAGTATTGCTAAAGAACCATTTCCACTGAACAGCAATTCTACCAGGAGGAAAAACACATCTCCTTGCTGATGTTGCCACCAGTTTAACTATTAAACCACAAGTGCCAGTTTTTGTCCTACAAGCCTACAGATAGATAGATGCACAGAGACCTTCCTCTGGGGCAAAGCACCGGGGTGCGATCTGGCAGACGTTGTCTGACTGGAGGGCAAACAGGACATACCCAAACCTTAAAACTTGGTCAAGTGCATTTCCATTTCAGTAAAGGTACATGCTGAACCGATCCAAATTGTTTCAACATTCTGAAATCTATTTCTCTGATATTTTCATTTCACAAAATAAAACATTTCAGCTTGCTGGTAAACTCTGGATGAAAAGGTCAGTATATTAAGGAGTTTCATGATCTGGAAATAACAGGTTTTGACATGTGCTAGTCTAGACAAAGCCTCAACTCTTTTCTTCCACCATGATGCATGTATTTCCATTCCGTTCCATTTCCCAGAACTGGAGGTAAACAAAAACACATTAGAACAATGCTTTCAGAGAGCAGGATGTTTTCAGTAGCACTGAACATCAAGCTTTTGTGCAGGTTGACTTTCCGAACATGCATTGTTTTTCTAGTACTTTGGGGTTTTTTTAAATCTTGTTGATCACAAAAAGATGTCTTCTCCCTTCCTCTTTTATCACAAATCAAACTTCCTCAGGGTCTGAGGACAGAGGTTCTCAGTTCTCTAATTACAGCTGAACTGAATACAGTTCAGAGGTTTCACAGTTTTTTAAGCACTATCATTTTGTTCTCATAATTGAGTAATATGTACATCCATGAAAAAATCATAATGGAAAAAAAATAGAATGGAACATTAAAATCTTTGTAAGATGCAATTCAGCTGAAATACAGCCAACGCTTGGGAAAATTATGCATCATTCTATGTTTATCCTTGCAGTGATATCTAACATTCGGTTTTCATTTAATCAGCTTCACTTCCCAGTCTTGTTACACAGATTATATACTTAATTCAATGAAAATCACTATGTGTTCTTGAATTAATTTATGAACCTTGACCCCAAAAATTTCTTTCTTGTTTTGGTCAGTCCATTAGGTTTCAGAATGTATTTTTGCATAATTTAACATGCAAAGATCATATTAGAAAAAAACACACTTTGTGACTCCTGCCTAACTATAAAAAGAATTCAATATCTGTAAGAAAGCATGAGGACATGATTCATTTTCTTTGTAATGGATAGGAGATTTCTTTTATATACCACCCAGTCTGCCAAATCTTTCATGAACTTAAACATGCACCTTTCTTGAGTAAAAAAGAAGCACCAAACTGACGCACATGCTTAATTATTGACTGTGGTGTTATATTTTTTGTATTCAAATTTTTTTTATTTCATTTAAAATAGGCTGAAAATATTAACTACAAAGGCAGAATTTCTACTCTACCTGGATTATAAGACTTAAAACAACACTAAATATTTAGTTTGTAAGCTTAACTGAACATAAGTAATTTCTTTTCCGAGCCAGTGTTCATTAGCAAGCAGAAAAGATTCATTATCAAATAATTTCCTTTAATATCAGTTGCCAAAATGCATTACAGAACTGATTTGCCTGTTTATATGTAGTAGAGATAAAGGGACGATATAGTTATTCATCTGCCATTTCTATTTTCAGTTTCACAATTTTGTCTGTTCAGAAGGATCCATAGCAGTTCAGACCAGAAGTCCACTGCTGCCAGCACAGTCTCCAGCACTGGGCAAGAGCAGATGGTAAACAACAGCAAGACAGCCAAATGCTGACACTGCCCCTGTATACACTCACATCTGCCAGTGATCTACAGCTTAGGGATGTTGCAAGCTATGTATAATGTCTTTGTGTTCAATAGCTCTGGACACATTATTCTTCTGTGTGTAGGAGACTGACTACATACGTGGATAATTTTGTGAACCTGGTACAGTCATGCACATCAATAGGCTGAAATGTCAGAGGACAGATCATGTCCCCAGGATAAGGCAGGTAAGGGAAAAAAAAGCATTCATACCTTTCAGGTTTGAATTTAAGTATCATTAACATTGTTTTGAAGAGACCAATGTCTTGAATATGATTACTGTAAGCAGGTGTAGGGGTATTCTAGAATTTAAGATCTCTTTTTAAAAAGCCGGTATGTACAGAACCTGTAAATTGACAAGATGCTCAACTTTTGGAAAATGGAAGTAACGATGAAGGCATCTACAATCAATATTTTTGCCAAATAGATCACATGTATAGTGGCTTACTACAGAAAATCTTATATGACTGCATGTGTGAAGAAGAAAATACAGTAAAAAAGAAAACTTTAAAGCCCAAAACAGCCCCTTCCTTAGGCTCCGCTAAAGAAATGCCTGTCATAGAAAGAGGGAAAAAACCTTAGAGCCAAGTGATGATGTTTCCATCTGATGCTGAACTGAAAAACAACAAGAATAAGGGTTGCTACTTCCATCTTGTAGAGCTGTCATTCATTTTTTGGACAATTGGAAATCCCCAGCAGTTTGTTTAAAACACAAACCTTGATCCTGTACTAAAACAAAGGCTGGCTATGAAACATTTTTTAAAATATCCATTGCAGATGATTTAGTTGCACATTTGTCTTTTTGTACTAATTTAGGTCATGACACAGTACTTTAAGAACTGCCTTAATCTGGGTTTTAGCTGTGAGCTCCTTCTACTTGTAAGTATAAGTATAGAGGTGGTAATTTACTCTGCTTCTGCAACTAGTATGCTCCTGTTTTGCATTTTCAATTACTGTGAGGCATAATCGTCAAGACTAGAAGCTATTACTAGGTTAAAAGCCAGCAAAGTAAGAATGAGGAAATGTCTGTAAACCCTGTGCCTTTATCCTGGAGAAGTTAAAGTGTTCTCTGCTTCCACCTGTTGGTAAAAAAGACCCAAGAACTCAGCCATGAAGCTACCCTGCCTGCATGCTCCTCTACAGAAGTGCTTAGGAAGTAAAAAATCTCCCGATTTGCCGTGACACCGTTGCTGAAGGTCTTTCACACCCTCAGTCCATTCCTGAGGAAAATTCCGCAAAGTGGAAGCATCACCCACAGCAAAAGGCTGGGTTAACCCTGGTAATGGCACCCATTTCCCAGTGGCAATAGCTGCTTTCGTTTGTGGACCCTTGTGATGTGAGTAAGTGCTGATTCAATCACAGGTATGAAGCTATGAGAAAAGTTGACCAGCACTGTGTACCTACATAAGGGTCTCTTCCACGTCAGGAGGGACAGACTTTGCCAAAATCCATATGATAGAGAAAACTAGCACAAGCCACAGTCGTCACTCACAGTGATGAGTCTCTTAAGTCCCTTTGATTTTCAAATTATTTCCCAAAACAGTGAAGATAACATTAAGATGCATTCTATTAATGTATTTTTAATAACAAATATTGCCTTTTATCCACTTATTCCTTACTCTGCCCTCTTGTACAACACGCCCATCCTCAAAATGCAGAATGCCCACGTTTACTACCCTCCTTAGACAGTCATTACACAAAAGTAACACACATTCAGTCTCCCAGAAGTTAGAGGGAATTTGGTTGTTCCAGGCCAGTTTGAGCACCACTTTGTAGTGTGCAACTGCCATGTCATCCCTGAGAGGATGTCAAAGGTTTCCTTTGCCTGTGTCCATCTTCCAGACCTCCTCTTTGCTGTCACAAATATTTTTGCTCTGCAGAGCATGTCTAGCTTTTGTGAGTATCATCATCCTCTACAAGACCAAATATGCTCAATTTTACTTCAGGGAGAAGTAAAGTCAGGAGGAGGTAGTGTAAAGCATGTTGCACTGTTGATCCAACGCACGTACTCTCTGTTAACAGTGAGTGTTTCAAGCCACTGCCCTGTAACAAAATATATTAAGATGTTCAAAACACAAGTGTGCATGGTGAATCAGCGTGCTCAGTTAAAGGCAAATAAACCTTTCAACTGTGACAGTTAAAATGGTAAGCAGTTACTAATTTCTGAGATTTAGCAGGGATATTAGCCACTCAGTTAAACTGGTAGTCCTTCTTAGCCTGCATTCCTTGTATGTTTTCAACAAATTATTGATAGTTGTTCAGTTACTTGCAACTGACAGTGGTGCTTTCAGTTACAACCCTCAGGCTTGCTGTTTTCCTGAGCAACTCTGTCTTTACCAATTGCCTCACTGAGTCTTACTTTTCTATTAAAAAATATTTAGGCTGCTCTTCTCTTTCAACCTATTCTCCATTTTCTTCTCACCTCTTCATATTTTTCCAGGTTATTAAAAATGCTCCTCCAGTATTTTGACCTTACATATTTCCCCTACCCATGTTTTCTTTCACTTCCTTTCAAGTGCTACTCATCTGTTCATCTTGAATTTTTTTTCCCTCTAAATATTTTCTTTTTCCTTTTTATCATTCAAACTTCTGTACAATAAAACATTGTTTAAAATTAAATACATCATGAAGTGCAAAGCTGATGTACCCCTATCAGTAGTTTTTAACCCTTACCAGGTTTTGACTCTTATGATAATAGTAAAAAGTTTTAGTCTTCCTCCCACCAAGTCAGAGACAAAATTAACAATCATATTTTCCACTAGACTCTTAAGTTACACAGTTCACATAAAAAATCCAAGCATTATTTTCTCCTCTTCCTCTGTAGTTCATTGGAAAATTAGTCCCCTAAAATTTCAGTATGCAGTTTCTAATGAGTTCCCATTCCATTATACAAGAATTATATAAATTGAAGGACTAGTAATAAATGTAGGAGAAATAAGAAACATGATCCCTATAGTAGGATACTATTCAGCACTCTGGGTAAGGGAGAGGACTATAACAACAACTTCATTTAGGCAAATACGAGGGTCAGTACCTTTGTGTAAATACTGTTTTTCTCCTTACTAAGAACACCTGCATACTTTGCCTTCACTACCTAGGACATGAACTATATTTTGGTGAACTATTCTTTGCTCTACTTTGGCCCTACTGCTAAGATTTGGTATATTTTCTAGCAGACATCTGACTTTTGCCATAAAATGGTTCAGCCATTTCTGAAAAGGTCAGGAAAGGATCATAATATGGTAAGAGCTCAGACTTAGCTTGAGCTGAGGTCGTGGCCAAAAGAAAAGTGTGTACAGCCTGCTATCACTCCTAAGCATGTTGAAATCCTACAAATTACTATATTTTTCTCTCACATGACATTTAATGATGCCTTGTTTTGTCAATCAAACCACAGCTGAAATGAAAAATCCTTTTAAACTGCTGCACAGCTATTGTGTATTGTTTTGCTAAGGCAATCTCTGCAACAAAAGCCTGTAACTCAACAATTTATTAGATTCTATGTTTATAAGGAAGCTCAGATCACCACAACTTGAAGGGTGTGCAATTAACCTTTGAGTAGAGTTTCTCCATAATTTGTGCAGTATGTAGCATTCCAGTAGCATTTAAGTAGCAGAGAGCTTGTGGACCTACAGTTCAGAGCTGAATTCCCCCTAAGCAAAATGGTTTTATAAAAGATTCCGTGAATACATGAAAGCTCATTTTGTAATGGGTACATTGGCTGGATGGCCAATAACTTCTATTTTTCAGAAGAACAGAGCCTACATAACAGGAACATGAAGGTTTTATTTCTAGCCAAGTTTCAGCATATGTAATTGAGCATTATACATGCTTTCCATGTCAGCTAGCAGCAGGAGTTTCCTTCCTTGCCAAAAATGGCTTTTCCTTAATGAAAGTTGCATGCTGTAGTGCAGAGAAAGCATGGAAACTAATCAAAGTAGGGTAGTTTGAAAGATGTCAGATAAAAAGACCTGGCAGCACTTTGAAAGAAAGGAAGCACTGTAAATAGATATTCAACTGTTCAACAGACAGTTCGAATAGGATGACTAAGAAAGGCAGCATAACTCCTCATTTTGCCAGCTAGACCCAACTGTATAATTGCTAATGTTGTTCACAATCTGCTTACCTAAGAAAGACAATAAAAGAGTTTCACGGATGAAACATTAACTGCCAAAAACATGCTGAAACCACCCATATGCTGCACTATTTATCAAGATATTTGAATAACTGTGCTAGCAACATAAAAATATAAATCACACGTCAGACTGTAGGCTTTTTTTCTTACTTCTTCTGGATAATTTTCAGAACCACTTTGAAAGACTGCGAGAACAATGCATTTGTTGTGTACATCTCAACATTTTAACCTGGCATATTTGTTAACAGTTAGCTGAAGAAATTTCATGTTGTGAATGGACAAAACTTCATACTTGACCCTTGAAAATCCACTGTCAGTGAGCAGGAAGCCACTTTCCCTATTATGATTTAAATCAAGCTGATAACAAAGATTTGCCAGTTAGTATGCTATTTAAATTGCAGCCAGGCCCAGAGGCAACAACTGTACTGAACATTGTACAAATTTGTATAAGAACATGATGTTTGTCCAAAGACTGAATTCAGTGGAAAAAATGTGGATTTCTGCCTGAGATCTCAGACTCTTTTTCTTTTCCCCCTGTTTTCTTATAAGAACTCACTCTATCAGATTAAAATATGCATACTTCATGACCTTCATCACTTAATCAAAAATTATTTTGTTTATCTTAGAGACGTGAATATCTAAGGCTATCTAAATAAATATATTTCAGGTGAAGTAGTAAAAGATTCTCACCCTGAGGCTTCACCACTTCAGACCTGTCCTTTATCCTCAGCCAAGACAGACCCAGTTTATTTAGGGAGGAATTATTTACCTGCCAGGTTGCATAGGAAGTAAAGCTTCAATAAAATCATACACACTGAAATTCAGACAAACTGTACTCTAAAGATAGTGTTTGTTTAGCCTGAATAACACAGCTTGTGTCAGATTTAGTCATTTGAGAACTGATGGTGCAAACACTGAGTAAGAAAAAAATTCTAGTTTTATTTATTTATTTTTTATTCATCTATATTCCTCATGGATCACTTTGAAGGTCTGAAAATACAATAACCAATGACAGTAATGCCCATTCATTCTAGAAAGGAAACGACCTCTGAGGAGCTTGAATTATGTTTTATATCCTTGGGGTTTAAGAACACTTATGCCACTCTTAGGGTGGCAGCTGGAAACAAAACAAGATTTGACAGGTAGGACGAATATTATAGTGTCTGCCTGACATTTAGTTTGATTGTGAAATGATTGTCAGAGAACTGAGGATCTGTAGCACAGCATTGCACATTGCTTTAGTGGAGAAGACTACAGGACATTAACAATATAAAAACATTGCAAAAATGTGCAGACTCCAATGGCTGCATGCTGGTTTCAAGAAGCATTGAACATGGCAGACACTGGATCAGTAAGACACACCTGAAGTCTAATGCAATAATGTGGTGTATTGCAATGCCCTCAAACAGTATCAGCTAAAAAGGAAACATCACGGTGACGATTTAAGTCGCTACATGGGTGAAAGGTTCTGTATAAGGAAGTGGTGGGAAAAGGGGAGAAACTGACATTTTTTAGTATCAGCAATCTGGCATCTGATCTGACTTAACAAAATAATAGTCAAACTGTTAACATGGAACTAATGGACCAGTTTAAAAGCAGTTGTCTTCCTAATTACAAAAATTAAGAGTCAGGAAGTTTGTTGGCTTATGAATTCATGTTCATTTCAGTTTGTATTTTACATTATTTGTCTTCAAAGCAAGAGATTTATATTAAACCACTACTAGCTTTGCATAACTACTGCCTGTAGTGTGTACAGCAATACTCACACATATTGTCATTAAAAGCGCAGAATTCATAAGCCAGAAAGGCACATGCTTCTGATTCAGAATTTTTTTCTCCATACAGCAGAGTTAGGAGGTTTTTGCTGTGGAATCTACTACCTGGTTCTGGCATCACACAGAGCTGGGATGGCAAAAGCTTTCTATCCTATTAGCAAAAATGAGCATTTCACTGATGATAATTTCATACTAAGGGACAGTTTTTCAGATACCCTTGTATGATGGAGACTCAAGTCAACCATCATTTCTTACATCTATCAAATGCCCAGAGTCTGTTCTTGTATATACTTTAATTCGACCATAAGGCAGTAAATGAGACCAGACATCACTCACATTTGCAGGAGAACACCATGTTATTAGTAAAATAAAAGAAACAAAATTGAGTCATTAGGCTCAGGAGTGATGGATGTTACCCTGCCAAAGCCTGTGCCAATCTCCTTGCCAATGCCAGATGGTTTCCTTAGGAGGCTGTTCAGTAATCTCAGAAATCTCATTGTCAGAAGTTTGATGTCAATCAGCCCAAATTTTACTTTGCATTTTCATCCCATTATTTCTATGTATAGTTTTATGCTTATGTACTATGTCAAAGTTTAAGAAAAAATCCCTTCTGAGCATCTAACTTCATGTATTACAAATTGTCTGGTTTAAATATTCAACCTAATTCTAAACATTTTGCATCACAAATTGCATCATTTAAACACGGGGCACATTTAAATCACACATTCAGTCAAGGACTTTAGCTATTTTGGGCTAAGAAATGTTAACCCATTCCTTCCAATAGCATTTAGAATCAGCAAGTCAGCCTGCAGACCCCTAAATGACCTCCAAAATCCCAGTGTTTCCATATTTAGGAAATGGACTGAGAATGAGATTGAGCACTGGTTTTACAGTGTAACAACTGCGTAAAATCATGCCTCTCACATTTACTTAATGGATTGGAAAGTCTAGTGCACTTTATCAAGACTGCTAATAAACCTTAGCTCTATATCAGGAAGCTAGAATATTTAACGGTGGCAGAATTTAAAACTAAGTCACAATTTTCTTTGATATAATTCTTTTTGACCCAAGAATTTCCAATGTGTGCATGAAAAATCTGTCATTTACCACACTAATTAGCAACATACATTTTTTTTCTGAGGGGTTCTTTGTTGTAAGAGTCTTCTGCATCTTCTTTATTTTTCCCAGACATCATACAGTCTTCTTATACTAAATGTTACAGTGAACATAGTAGCATGAACATAATTTATTGTATTTTCAGTAGTGTTCAACATGTAAAAACATTGCAAAGGAAGTGGTTTTCAAAGACATAACACAGAAATGCAAAATGAAGGACTGCTGAGTAGGGATCTAGTCTGTTAGATAGGAATAAGTTAGGAATCGTTATGGCTGCAACACATACAACTGAACTGTCCCACCAACTCCCTTCTCTATTAAAAAAATGGAACCAGAACTCATCTGTATGTCCAGAACTTGAAGAAGACTAGACAGAAACAGTTTAAATCTCAAACTAAGTCTTGTGTCTCGGGCATTTCTCCACTTCAGGTGCTCTGCCAAAGCACTGATTCATCCCATGAGTGTGAATATTACCTGAATCTCTCTCTTGGAGCTATTGCTGCTCCACTGTCAGCATGAAGCAGCCTTGTGTCAGGTAATGCTACCGTGGCCCACTGTGCATTTCCATACATGCTGGTTTTTAAGTACCCCATACTTTCACAAAGTCTGAAGGGAAAAAATAAAGTTTAAAATTAGCTTGGAAGCTCTGTTATCTGATAAGTTGTTTGACCAGGGTAAAGAAATTAACGCACTTGAGAAACAGCAATTCTCTTTTTCATTGTGGCAGGCAGGAAATCTAGAGAAGTAAAGCAGGTGGTGCCTTGAGATTTCCTTTGAGACAATAGAGGTGACATAAAAGCATGCACAGCAAATACTTTGAGTTCAAGAGACATCATTTCTATGTGTCATTTTCTGGTACACAATCATCTGTTCTGATTCCAAAAACATTTGTAAAAGATCAGATGGAGACCCACCGTTTCCTTGCATGCGTCCCACTGCACATTATCTGGACAAAATTTCCTGTATATCACACAAGAGCTCTTGTCAATTCAAAATACACATCTCTGTCTCTAGGTCCATAACACCTTCATTTATTAAAACCCATAGCCGGGAAAAGTTGATATTAATGAACATTTCAGATTAGTGGTACTTCTGTTGATTAACAGTTGCTTCTATTATGGCTCTCAATTAAACTTGGGTACAAATTCATTATGCTACTACTTGTACAGTCAGATACAAAACCATACCTGTGTTAGAAAAGGAGTAATCACTGTTCCTATAAACCACACTTGGCATCAGTGAGGGTGGTTGTGACTGCATATGTACATCACTTTATGTTGAAGTAAAGGTAGCATAAGACAAGTTGATTTGAACAATCCCCCAGAAGGCAGAAAGCTATCTGCTTTGTGAGAAAGAGCAATCCACTAACAAAATTATGGTTTTGCTTTACTGAGGAAAAAAGAGTTAAGAAGAAAGACACTCTGAAAGGACTGAATTTGCCATTTTTTTTTGGCATGGAACTGAAACATAAATCACCAGGAAAACTTTAACGAAGTTTTAGGATTCTTTCCTCATGTTTTAATACATAATTTTCTGGATGATAGCATAAAAAGCAGCTTTTATTGCACAAAGCAGTAAAGCTATGTCAGAGCTACAAAAATTTTCAAAACACTTGAACTGTTTAGGCAAGTTCTGTTGTTTGTGATTCAAACAGTTTTACAGCAGTAAAGTCACAGGATGCACTAGCCAAGAGGTTCCTGCAAGCTTCCTTCAGGTGAGAAAATGCTGGGTCTATTTCTTGTTTCCCAAGCAGTAGCTTCACTTTTCTGAATAATTCATGTTGTATAATTGTCTTCCAGGTTTCTGTCAGAAATACTAATCACCATGTTATTATAGTGCCAAAAGGGTAATTAAAAATTGGTTAGTGTAACAGTCAAATTTTCTCCAAAGCAATGGCAGAAGATCAAGTCAAGTTCTTGATTTCTTGTTCATGCATTTAAACTGTAGAAATATAAACCACAGATTGTCATGCATCTATAGCAAGTCTTTTAAATATCCTACATGGATCTTTGTTTGCAGTGGAACTGCTGTGCTTAGTCAGTTGGTTAAACAGGGTGTTGTTTTGCCATTGAAACCAAGGGAGGAGGTAGCATTTTATTCAAAAAGGCAATAACAGAGTCTATGCTGCCAGAGGCATGTGCAGCATATAAAATTTCTGCTGAGGCAATTACACAAGCCTTTCCAGGCTTATGGAAATACCGGTCAGCCATTTGATTAACTGTCAGATGCAGTAATCAGTTCCTTAACAGTTTATGAAGAGTAAACTAAATCACTAACAGCATTTGATGTTAATTTGGCAACTTTCCCTACTCCCTATCACTGGAGAACTGGAAAAATAAACCCAACAAACAGGACAGAGCAGCACTCAGGTGCAGCACAAGGACTTTTCATGTTATACATTTGCTTGTTCTAAGGGTGATTACCAAAAAGAACAAACATCAGATAAGATATGAATTCAGGAAGTTTATTTCAGCCAAAGCGTCCCATAATTGGGATCACAATAGCTATGGGAAAGAAATTGGAATATGCTTCAATATTTGCAATAATTTTTAAATAAATAACCTTTAAGTCTGTAATGATTAGTTCGTAGACCACAATGAGTGTTTGTAAAATTGCAACAAGATTTAATTTTGTAAAGCTAAACTGTAGGTAAAGTCCAATCTTAACAGGAAAAAAAAAGAAGAAACAAAATTAAATCAAGTATGCTTCTTTCTCTCAACCAGGAGTCAGTATAACAGAAGCTTATTTTATGGAGGCTATTAAATCACAAAAGCATACCATTTAAAAAAATGTGATTGATGTTGCCAAATTTCAAAACAGATAGAATGTCTTTCACTTGCTTGGCATTTAAGTAATACATTACATCATAATAGATCTGCTGTCAGAAAGCAGATTGATTTATATAGTGTTTTTCACAGGGGACAGGGTGGGAACATGGACATTTACTGCATGTTTGCTACAACATGCTTTAAAACATGTGATAGGTGCTTTCTTCTTGCACTACCCACTCCTACAGCAGTATTCTCTAAAAGGACACAATGTAGGAATAAAGTTTTTGCTTGTTTTAAGGTAGGTGCCAAAAGATACGATACCATTTTCTAACAAGAGTTCCACCTTTAATGTCAAGGTATAAAACAAGAGAAGTCAGGGCTCAGTTTAGTATTGAACACCTAAATCTTTCTGTGAAAGAATTCTCCAGAAATCTGTAGGACAAACCCCATAAATAGCACAGAATCTACTTGAAGTTTTATTTTTATCTATTTGCAGTTATAAAATGTAACAACATTCTGACAGAGATTCACAAATTCATATAGAATTGTATTTTATTCTATTAACTCAATTAATATTAATGTTGTTGCTCAGAATTCTAAAGTCAGGTACCTAGGATCACAACAGAAATACCTCAGAAATGTTATTTCAGTAGTATCTCTTCAATTTTGTATCCACTCTGACTGACTACAGTAATACTGAAATTTGTGAAACTTAAAAAAAACCCCAAACAAATAATAGATCAGACTAAAAATTTGTTTGGATTTGGGCTTACATATTATTTTAGGTATCTAAGACAAAAATAAAAATCTTGTAACAGAAAGCTCTGGCCAGCAAGAAAAGAAACACTAGTACTAGCTTAGAACTCTGAAATAAAATCTGACAGATGAAAGACAATTAGTTATGATCTATCGATGTGTTGCTGAGTACATTATTATAGCACACAGATATTTTTAAAATCTCTTCAATGACTTGTCCAAACAATATTCCTGGGAGACAGTGTCTTGCTAGGATGAGGAATACATGATTAAGAAAAACCATTACATTTCCATTTATTTTCAGAAGCGTGACTATAGACAGAGGCATTGCTGTCACCGGTAATTTTAGCATTCATTACTCAGCAGTAATTTGCCATGGCACTGTAGGAAGGCAATACCAATACCTCGTTTCCCCCACACTTTCTATATCCAGTTGTAAAGAAAATACCAGAACTGTCTCCTGTGTGAGCCAGTATTTTTTCTGTTATTTCCAGCCAGGTGACTAGCTTTACAGTCAGTAAGCAAAGTTCACACCACTTGTTTATACCAGTCCCACTGCTTTCCAAGTCATTGCTGCAGCCTGATGATACCCATTCTGAAAGAGCTCAGCAAAGAACTCACTGGCTAAAACAGAGAAACCATACTTTGAATGATAGAGGGGCACTGAATTTCCATTTTAAGGACTGAACTTGCTATTAGATATGAATTATTTCAATCTAATAGATGACATCATTTTTCATAGTTGAATACTGAGGAACAAAATTTCTTCACTGCTAACTCAAAGACACATGACGTGAATGAACAATTCACAAAAAGGATGGTATCACTTCACTTTTACTACAAAAAGAAGTACTCCCTTAGTGTTTGTCTTAACATTTCTCCTTTGGTTTCAGGCTAAGGCTTTTGTTCCTTGCTGTTCTTTTTATTTAAAGACTAGGATTTTTTCCCTACTACAATAGTGTTGTGTTATTAACTTACTGCTGTATGAACAACAGTTCCAGTCTACTTGTTCATAAACAATTGGGTTTACCGCTTGACAAATCAAACAATAGAATCATAAGAAACAAAACACTCCAGTAAATCCAGAGGTTTTGGTTGGACATGTGTACTTAAGTGCTTGGACTATTGTCAACCTTTTGCTTCATTGTAGTGGTAATGATATTGAAGCCAAGACAAACTAGGAAAGGTAAGGTTTGTGGATGTAGGCAGAAGTTATTTCTAAGCTGTGTACATTCGACAGCACATGCATGTATTTTTCAGAAAAACTGCTCTACCATTAAGCTGTTCTTCCTTTTACTTGCAAATCGTCTACACTGTATCTGCATTCTTGCTTGCACAAGCAATGATACCCTCTCCCTTATGGCTGGGATTCCCTCAACTTCCAGTTAGGAGAAGGTTGCAACGTCTAATATTCTCCCATCCTCCCCTTCTTTTTTTTTTTTTCCCCCCTAACTATGCACTGCACCACAGTTTTCTCCCCACCTCCCCCATGGTATTTTGTTGCCAGTTTTCTGCTGTTATTTTTCACACTTCTTTGTCAAACACATATTTTTGTGTAACACCCAAATCCTAAAAGAATATACTGTTGAGTAACTCAAGATTTTCCTTTCACAGAACAAACGTCAATACCATTAAAGTAGCAGGAGTTGTAAAGAATAAAAACCAGGAGGAAGATACAAGCAAGAAGAGGAACAGAAAGAAATAATTTGGCATGCTCGATGGTTAATGTTACCATCATCATCTCCTTCATTAAACTTTGTTAGGCAGGTCCAAAGAGATACAGTATAAAAATATACAAGTGGGGATACAAGCAGGCAGAAAACAAGCAAAACAAAAACCCATGGAACATGCCAGAAAGGGTGAATGATACGGGACAACTCAAATTTAAACAGCTATTCTTTATCCTTGTCAGTACTGCAACAGCTAGAAGCCTGACCCAAAAGTCTCAAACCCAGTCACATGCTGCATGCGAAATAGCTGAGCAGACTCCTCAGGCTTCTTCTGTAAGAAAAACTTTGTCATACATATTTTATGCCTTGAATAAAACCTACCATATTCTTCTTCCTTCAGCAACATGCCTGGAAGCAGACCAGTACATAAACACCTAAAGCCACAGAAAGAGGAGAGGAGAGGGGAGGAGGGGAGAGAGGAGAGGAGAGGAGAGGAGAGGAGAGGAGAGGAGAGGAGAGGAGAGGAGAGGAGAGGAGAGGAGAGGAGAGGAGAGGAGAGGAGAGGAGAGGAGAGGAGAGGAGAGGAGAGGAGAGGAGAGGAGAGGAGAGGAGAGGAGAGGAGAGGAGAGGAGAGGAGAGGAGAGGAGAGGAGAAATGAAGAAAGTACAATCACCCTTGGCAAATTAAAAAGTAACACGCAAGCATTTTGCTTCACTTGGGCACACTTCATACATTTCTAAAATAAGCTGGGACACGGAAGAAAATTCAGTTTGCATTTTGTTTTACCAACGATGGTGTTCTCATTAGAAAATTCAGGGCTGAAAAATGGGAGAGAAGAGCTGCCACTTAAAATTTGGGTGCCAATAAATACGTCTTTCAGTCAGTGTTTTAGCTCAAGTACAGAGAAAGAAGCTAAAATGCAAACTAGAAATTGTATAAACTGAGATACACTGCTTTGTATTGGTTTCATGCACATTTTGTATCGTAAGCAAAACAGATCTGGAAGTTGGAATTCTGAAGGTCCCTCAGGAACATACAGGTCATCGAACTAGTCTAGCATCAGCACACTCTGCCAAGAAAATAAAGAGCTTTCTGGGGTAATGACATTGTGAGTTTTGTGTTCACTATTTTGAGACATTTCAACCCTCTGTGAAGCAGTGGATAAGAACAGCAGACCTATTCAGTATTGACTATTGAAAAGCCATAGTGTACCCAATTGCAATACATGGAATCCAGAACACAAAGGCCTCTCTTGGATGAAAAAGAGATGACCTAGATAACTGAATCCTCACCAGGTGGGAACGACCAGCCACTGCAGGAGCCCAAACTGATCTTAGTGAAAGGAGCTTGGGTTGAAGTAAGTGCTAGAAATAGGTAAAACTTAAATTGGGGTCTTCATATAAAAAATGATTCTTGATAAAAGAGATGCCATAACCGTAAGTCTTATGCTGTTAACCAGCATAGTGTATATGAACGATCAAGGTATGTATTTGGAACTTTTGCTTCCCTGCCTCCCTTTGCTCCTCATATTACTAAATGAGTTGAGGGCAAGACCAGCTTCTGAGTAGGGAGAGAGTTAATTGGGAAGGAAAACAAAAGGGTGTTTATTGTAAGCCTTTTTTTTCTCAATTGCTTTGCACCTTTTGGCATAGTACCAACTCTTGTCGATGTGACAGTATTGCATGGACAGCTGTCCCATTCTTGTAACCCATATCACAATCAGATCAGCCCTTTCTCAAAACTGTTACTCAAAAGAAAGCTCCAATCTTGCTTTGCCAATAAGATACAATGATTTAATTACAGTGGCATATTTTATAATTGCCTATGGCTCATAAACCCTGAAAACCAGCCTTTAAAAAAGTTCTAGTCTCTCACTCCACTATTTTGACTTAGAAAAGTTACAAAGTTTCAGCTGCATTATTCGTTTCTCCTGTGTGTAATCAAGACCTGTTGGGTTTTGCCTAGAGAATAGAAAGTCTTCTGAATACTGAAGAGCACAAATCCTTCTTGCCTTCTACTCACTCCATAATTAGTGCAGGATGTTTGCCAAAGCAGATGAAAAGAAGCATGTGCATAAAGAGCCTCCAAGGTAAAGTCATCTATGGTGACCCAGCTGGTAAAAGATCTTTAGATAGAGACATGGCAGCTGTATATGAAAATACTCTTCTCCCTGATGCTAGCTTTAGTCACAGTTGGAGTAACAGGAAGGTACTGGTGGCATTTTAAAGAGCAGCATCACTATAAAAATCCAATATATACTGGAATCGGGTTCTAATTAGTGACATTCATCATGCAGCAGAAGACTGCATGTACTGGCATGGTTTCTGGTGTGCAACTAGGAAGGTTACTGAAGCCATTTCTTGCTGTAACTGCAGGTCTGCACTGCATTTGCATGGGGCTGATGGTACCTTTGTCTTGTGAAATTGCAGACAGTGTCCTTTGTCTGCAGTGAGTTAGTGTAATTTACTGAAGACTTCAAAACTCACTACACTGTGCTAGAAAGCACTGTATAAAGGGTTGGGTGGAAAGAACCAGAGCTCAAGAGAAATGGGCATACTGCTGAGGGAGCAAGCTCTTAGAACTGCTGAACTTCATTAAAGTATCACTGACTTAAGGGACCTGAGAGAGCTCTGCACATCACAGAGTCTGGCTTAGCTTTTCCTCAGTGTAAAAATTGCTACAGTTCCACAGCTTTCTCTTTCTTTCTGCAAAACACCTGAGATTTCAGTTAACCTTTTGCAGTCTGGTGCTCTGGCCTGGGTGTAGGGCTGCAGAAGTCTCAACACAGATTGTTGAGAGTAACTGAGAGAAGTTGGGTACTCCTCCACTTTGGTTTGGTTAAGTACACCGAGGGGATAAAGCCTTCCTTTTTTCTTTGTCCCACGTACCCTGATATTTGAGCCAATATAGACATCAGACAGTGAAAATATTAAAAGCAAACAGCATTCTAATCAGGCTGCAGTTTGTAACTTTTTGCATTTACACTGATAAAAAGAATGGATCTGGCATCTGTAGCGCATATAACATCTCCCTTTGATCAGTGGATCAAAACTTTTTCCTGGAACAGTTACATTAAACACATCAGGACAGGAAAACATCTGCCATCCCACAGTGACAACACATAATCAGCAGGAATGAGGAATGTTGGTCCCACTGCACTTACACAATCTGTAGTTTTCCTCTGAGAAGACAAAAATATCAAGGTGTCATTTGGGTTTCTGCATTGTGTTTGGAGTGTTGAAGAGATTTGAATTTTTTTCTTCTATTGCTCCTGTGTGTCCATGAACAGCAGTGTAATTCTCAGCCAATTTTACTTCAAGTTGTCACTGTGAGTGGATACTGGCAATCTGGTGCATCCAGGCTGATGTGAGAATCTAAATTAGGTATAAGTTGGGAGACTAAATTCAAAAGAAGCAAAGCTCTCCCTGGAATTGGTGCAGAGCATCTGAATTAGGATCCCATTAGGAGGTACTTTCTGGAAGAACATCCTTCTCTGCAGACAAGGGAATCAAACCTAATTCCCCCATGTGTATGGCTGCGACCCATTGCCAGCTTATTTTGCTGATCTTTCTTAAATAAAAGTTTTCTGTTGCTAAATACAAAAGAGCAAAAGAAAAGGAATAATCTCCCATGTGATATGTTTTTCTAAACTGATAGTTCTACTTTTGATTATTTTACTTCACTGTTAACCAGATCATATATTCTCTACAGTATTTTTGCAGGAGGAAAACTTCACCATCATGGAGGCCCAGTTTGATAATGCTGAAGTCATGGAAGTGAAATCTAAAAGGTACCTGGGTGAAAGGATCTGTGTTCCCAGGGTAGCACCACACCCATCCCAACAACAACAACAACCCCTCTCACCACCCTCCAAGTTGCAAACACTTATACAGAGACGGGGAAGAATATCTGCAGGCAGCCAGCTGGTCTGAAAGATACCACTGCCTTGAGTGGTAAATGCAAAGGGGTTTACTGAAGAAAAATACAACAAAAAAAACATTCAGTAAATCCTGACTGGATTATTATTCCACAGGGCTGAAAGGGGCTGAGGCCTATAAGGATCCTGATATGGTGGGAGCAGTGAAAAAGACATACGGCTTTGGTTTGGGTCTCTCTTTCTACCCTGTGAAATGATCCATCCCTGGCAATGGCACTGCAGGACACTTACGTACACAGCTTTGCGCAAGATCACTTCTGAGGAATTGAATTTGACCTCACCAGAACAATGTGAAAGCTCAAAAGCTCTGGTTCACTATGAGTGTGCTGACTCCATGTAAGACATCCTGCAATGAGAACCAAGAATGATTAGTAGGTAGCATCTAACTGCTGAATCTGTCTGCCCATATAGCTAGTTCCAGCAAAGCACACTTACTGCAGCAAATACCATTTTTTCTCTTCATGTTAAATACTACATTTTCCCTTTATTTCTCCAGAAGAAAAAGGGGTAGGGTAAAAAAAAAAAAAAAAAAAAAAAAAAAAGGAAGAAGAAACCAAGCAGACTGCCCCAGTAATTTGTAGATAAAAAACCAACTGCAATATGCTTGGGAAAAAAGAGTTCACAGTAAAGAAAGTCAGTCAAGCCTACATTGCAACAATATAGCTTCCATATTGAAGTTCACCAACTCTCCTGGAATGCCAAACTTTCAGGAACTGCAACTTCACTTATGAAAAGTGCCTCAATCATTGAACTGAATGTGCTTATTTTTTTCTAAAGACAGTCATGATTTATGGCACAGCGTCTCACTAGTATGAAATCCAAATGGTTGCATGCATCAAGGTATGCTAAATCACACAAGTCAGATTTTACCTTCTCTGAGAAAGATTCCAGCCCTTCTCAGTGGTCCAGATAAGATTAGTGCTATTGCAAACAGGGAAAAAAGCTAGCTCGCTTTTTCAGAGATTGTTGCCTTTGAACTTTTAGATAATGGAAGGAATAACTTAAAGCACAAAAAGTACTGCAATGCTAACCTAAAAATTACTACCAAGAATGAGTGGTGTTCCTTTGCTTTGTGGCCATCTCTATAAATAAATCACAATCTGACTGGATAAATTCCATCTCTAAGCCTCAGTTTGTTTATCTGTGGAATAGATATTGATACCCGTGTTGCTGAGAATAGTGAGGATAACAACAGGAATACCTAGGGAGTGAGGACCAGTCTCTTGGTTTTCAAGCTGGGATGGGAAAACAGATGTTATTTTTGAAATGCAGAGCACTGGTCTGTTGATAAAGGATGCTACTTCAGCTGGCAGAAGGAAACCCATCACAGCCTGTTCCAAGGAACAAGTACACAATTGTATCAGAGGGGGGTAACACTCAAGTCAACATCTTTTATATCCCCTCTTCTGCCCAGTCTCTCCAGATACCCCACGATTTTGAAGTACCCAGAGCTGTCCCAAAACACCTAATGAAAGAACAGCAGTGAGAAAGTAATTCCTGCAGTGCTACACTGGCTAGCTGTAACAAATATTGACATTTTAATAGCACCTTTTGCAGCGTACAAAAACATTATTATTGAATATTCTAACAGATGGATATTCAAGTGTATGAATTTAAATTCCTGCTACTGTTCCAATATTTCAAAGGAGACAATACATTTTTAGCAATGCCTTGTCATTGACGTTTAGCCAGAAGGAAAAATAAATATGCAGATACACACTAGCTAACTGGCAGTATCGGACCTCTTGGGAGCTGTCTGTTAAATTTGTATTCTGATCATAAAACGAGCTAAAAGAAACAAAGGGACAGGTCCATAGGATTGAGTTTTCAGTTTCAGATGAAGATTGTCCCTGGAGAACTGCAGTAGTGGGAACGAAAGGAAGCATGAATGTAAGCATAAAAGATACCGAAGAGAGAGATTTACATGCAGGAGCAAATTTAAAACAAAACAAATAGTTACTTTTCTTTTATTTATACTTTTTTTTATACTTTTTATTTTTTATGGTGTTAGTGCAGCAAGTTTATATGTCAAACCCAAGGACAGAAATGAAAGCATGAAAACATGTACAGAATAAACTGCTTGTTATTGTTACAGAGACTCCTCTTCTGGATTAAGCATCCGTGTTATAAATCTTGTTGTGACTTGAAATCTAAGTTGTTTTCTGATTGTTTAAAAACAGTCAGTCTCACACTTCTTCAACAGAATTCATGTACCTGCATGTGCATTCCTTTTAAACTTCTATTTATAGGGACATCAGCCATAAGAAATAGGCTCTGAGCACAAAGGCTTCTCTAGAAGAAGTGTTTTAATGAACATGGGACAAAGCGAAAATAAAATGAAGTTGCAGTGCAGTGCTCCCATTCTGTTCTTGGCCATGCCATTCAAAAAACCATACCTAATAAATAAACACCTTCAGAGTAAACTTGTCTACTGATTGTAAACAAGGTGATTTGTGCATAACAATTTATTTTGAGATCCTTCGTATTAATTTCTTCATAGGTGCCCCCAAATTGCTGACTGACTTAAATGGCTACAGGAAAACAAATGAGTAAAAAGTGTAAGACTCTCTGCTTTCTGTAAGATCAGATTAGAGAAGTTTTCATTTACTACGCACAAAACTATATAAACATCTGGAGTAAAGCACAAAGTTTGGAAATGACAGGCTTAAAGGTGGTATAGACAGTCCCTGCCTCATTGGTGATTGATACACAGTGGAGGATCTGGAGCATTAAGGAGAATTATAGAAAGGAACCATCCCATGGGGAAGGGAGGTGAACCCACCTTCAGAAACCAGCCTAGTGAATTTATTCATGTTTGTAAACCATTTAGATCTTCTAGGAGCAAGAACAGAAAGCACCGAAGGAAATGAAAAACTGTAGAAATGGTTGGAGAAAAATCAAGGTACATGGCAAGACAAGCAAAGAAAATAATAAGCAAAATCAAATACTGACTAGCTGGGGATACAAGCCCTAAAAAGGCAGGGGTCCTCTGGAAAATGAGCTTATGATTGAAGATATAGTGACAACATAATTATATATAGTAACAAATATTTGAGTTAATAATGAAGAACCTTGTTTCTAGCAACTCAGGTTTTTGAGCACAATTGTACAATATTAGGGGATACAGTAAGGAGAACTAAAAATGTTGTAGCCTTTGCTATAGAGGACCATGTGCTTTCAGGTCATCTGTTAAGGCAGTAGTTATGCTTCGTGCCACTTAAGATCACAGCTTCATCAAAATTTTTCAATCTTCAAGTATTCCTATTAGCATCTCTATAGCCACTCTGTCAATGATTCAGCAAGATAAAACTGCAAAGCAAATTCATAAGTATTTACGCATTTTCCTTTCTCTGATATTGCCTGTCATACTGTAAGTATAACTACTGTTTTCCTGCAATTTCAAGATGTCTGGAGTATGCTGAAGCTTTTTAAAAGATTTTAGGATGCTCATTAATAATCATTAACTCATTAATATTTAAGAGTGCAGGATTTATTTACGTTAGAAAGAGGAAGTCTTTCTCCCATGCTCCCAAGTTTTATTAGGGTTCCTCATCAATGACTAAGTCAAAAAAAAACCCATAGGAAAATATAAGGAATTTAAAAACAATTTTACAAATCATAGATTATCACCAGATAATCTAGAATAGGATAGGATAGGATAGGATAGGATAGGATAGGATAGGATAGGATAGGATAGGATAGGATAGGATAGGATAGGATAGGATAGGATAGAATAGTTCCCATTGGCAGGCAACTACAATGATCATCCAGTCTAACTTCCTGATCACTCCATGGCTGACATAAAAGTTAAAGCCCATTATGAAGGACATTGTCCAAATGAGTCTTTTTAAGGCACTGACAGCCTTGGGGCAGGGACCACCTTTCTAGGAAGCCTGTTCCAGTGTTTGGCCACCCTCTTGGTAAAGAAGTGGTTCCTAATCTTCAGTCTGAATCTCCCCAGATGCAGCTTTGAACCATTCTCGTGTGTTCTGTCACTGGATCCCAGGGAGAAGAAGAGATCAGCACCTCCCTCTCCTCTTCCCCTGCTCAGGAAGCTGTAGAGAGCAATGAGGTCACCCCTCAGCCTCCTCTCCAAACTAGACAAACCCAGTGTCCCCAGCCGCTTGGCATCCATCTGCTGAGCATCTGCTGAAGACAGGTCCTTTCCAAGCAGAGGAGAAGAAATGCCAGCGCCAAGGCTGGATCTGGAAGAGTGGGAAGAAAGCCTGTGCTCGAGGGCAGCAGCATGGTCACCTTTCCCTGGCTGCTTTCCAGCCGGGCACCCCACCGCGTGTGCTGGTGCCTGGTGTTGTCCCTCCCCAGCTGCAGGACTTTGCTCTCCCCCTTGTTGAATTTCTTGGGGCTCCTGCCTTGGCAGGGTAGGACCCTGGGCTGAAGCAGGGAGCAGCAGCAAGTCGTGACTCCACACAAGAGGAGGGATTTGGGCACTGCTGTGGTGAGGCTGCACCGAGCAGTGCAGGCTGGCAGAAGAGCAGAGCCCTGGGACGTGGGGGCAGAGGGTGCAGTGAGGAGGAGAAGAGGCCATAGGTGATGAACAATGGGTTACGGGCTGGCCCTGGAGAGCCCCCGGCTGGAAGCACCTGCCCTGGGACCAGCTGCAGAGATGCAGACCTGGAGCTGGGCAGCACTCGCTGTCTGGGGGAACAACGAAACAGTACCTGACATGTGTAGAAGGACCCCTCAGTGTTAACATCCCACCCCTCCCAGCAAAAAGGGTGAGGATAGCAACGCCACCTGCACTGTTAGTAATACTGAGGCTTTTTCTGTAGTTTTCATTAATTTATTTTGACAATTGGATTTGGGGGGCAGGGAGCCCTTGAAGGCTGGTGCATGCCCCAGCTGATGGTTCGGTCCTGGTCTGGCCATGCCCCGAGGCACCCTCCACAGTCACTGATCTGGTGCTGGCTTCTTTGTGGCTGGAGAGTCCTCGGAGCCGCTTGCCCTCCTCTTTGGGGGTCGCCGTGGGCGCCGAGAGGAATGTTCTCTGCCCTGGCTGGAAGTGGAGGGCCCAAGCACAGCCTCCCCTGGCTCCTCCTGGGGCTCTTCTTGCTCCACGGGGATGGCAGCAGGAGCAGAGGGGGGGCTGCCAGGACCCCCACCAGCGGCAGCAGATGAGGTGCCCGGGAGCTCGTCCATGCTGGGTCTCACAGGGCTGCTGGAGCGAGCTGGGCCAGGGGCAGGAGACCCTCCCTGGGAGGCAGCAGGGCCACGAGCACCGGCGGGGCTGCCCTCCTGCCCCCCAACAGCATGGGTGTCCTGCTGTCCCAGCAGCCGGTGGGCCTCCCTGCTGCACCGTTGCACAGCGACATGGATAAGTTGTTGCACAAATGTCGCTGTGTGGTTTTGGAGGGAGACCTCCAGCATCCAGACCAGCAGTTCTTCATCAATCCCGTGGCTGGTCAGGATGGTTGTGACGGTGTCCTCCACAACGGCTGCCTGCCTCCGGTTGCTCCCAAAGATCTGCTGCAGCTTCAGTTGGACCCAGGGCAGCAGGGTCTCGAGGAGGGTTGGGTGGTAGTGGAAAAGGATCACCCATTCCTCAGGCTGGAGGCCGCCCGCAGGATGCCTGAGCACCCCTGCTGCAGCCCGCTGTTGGGGTGCTCCAGGCTGATGGAGGTTGTGGGCGGCTGGGTGTCCAGGAACTCCTCCTGCCTGGCGGACGATGACTGGTGGTGTCATGGATGGTGTGATGACATGTTCCACATAGTCATCGTCCGCCCGCACCGAGTGCAAGATGGAGATGACCCTCCTCTTGCAGAGGGGGCACTCGGGCTTGCTTTCAGCCCACCGCAGGATGCATGGATAACAGAAGCGGTGGAGGCATGGCATGACAAAGCTGGGCTCCTCCCAGCTGCCCAGGCAGATAGGACAGCGGTCCTCCAGCTCTGTGGCCATACTCTCCATGTTCTGCGATGGGCTGTGGGGAGCTGGGGATGTCAGGCAGCTCCCTCCCACCAGTGCTGAAGCAGCCGGTGCTGCGCTAGAAAAGAAAGTGGTGTCACAGTCATTGTCTGGGCCAGGGAGGGGTGGAAGAAATGCCCAGGTCCCTCAAGAAGGAAACCCTCCCAGCTTGCCAGGGTGAGGTTTCCCCTCCCAGCTCACCTCTGCTGCTGCGAGCGCTCCTCCTGGGTGCCCCGGCTGCCTGAACCTGGCACGGCCGGGGAAAATCTTCTGGGATCTGGGGTTGGGCACGGAGAGCTGCAACCAGCAACTCCCCGAACACACCACCAGCACCAAAGGCCTCTGTCACCACTCCAACCTTGCAAACTGCTCAGCTGGAGTGCTGGCACCAGCCAGCTGGGTGAGACTTGCGCCCAGATATAAGCAGCGGGGGATGCCAGGTCACAATCCATCACTTGGGGACAACACAATCCATCGCTACGTGACATCACAGTCTGTCGCTTGGAGAAGTCCCAGTCCGTCCTTCGTTGACAACAGAACCAATCGCCGGGGGACGTCACAAGGGGCCATCCTTGCCCATGGTGCTCAACCCCAGCAGCACTGCAGCCCCAACACACACGTCTGGGGTTACCACAATGCCACTGCCCACTCCGTCCCTCTATCTTTTGTCTTGTGCTTGGCATTGGTGTTTCACGCCAGTCACTGAGGCCTCGTCCGTGTCTTCCCAGGGCCCCATCAGATCGCTCTGGCCATGGCAGATGTCTCCAGGCACATATGGAAGAGAGTTCACTCGATAACACCTGCAGCCTCCCTGGGAGGCTGCAGGACTTTGTCCTGCAGTCTCTCCCCTCACCCCAGCACTGCTGGGCAGCCCTCTGGGCTCCACTGCTTCCTCCCACAGGGGGTCAAAGGCAGCACCTGGCTCACTCTTGCAGGTTTTCTCCTTTCTTTCTCCCCTAGCCAGAAGGCACAAGGGTGGTCCCCTCTGCTGAGCACCCACCAGGCCTCACCTGGGGACTATGTCCTTTTTGGGATCCCAGAGAGAGGCTGACAAACCAGAGGGGCTTGGGGGAGGTAAGGAGGGTCTGTGGGGCTGGGGCTGATTCAACCTGGAGCAGGGAGTGTGTTGGGGCACCTCACAGCACACCCTGGTGCCTATGGGGAAGGCACCAAGGGGATGGGGAAGTGCTCTTCCCAGCACTGCCTGATGGGAGGGTGAGAGACAGTGGCATCTCCTGAAACTAGAGAGGTTCAGGCTGGAGGTAAGGAATTAAAAGAAAAATCCCTGTGAGGATCATGAAGCACTGGAGTAGGCTGTCCAAAGAGGTTGTGGGATCCCTGAGCCTGGAGGTCTTCAAGATGTGAGTGGCCACAACTCAGAGCACAACTGCCAGAAGTCCTTGAAGGGGTGCTTGCTGAAGTCCTGCAAGAGAAAGCACTGCCAGTGGGAAATATAGCAAAGGTTTCCAAAGGTGCAACAGCTTCCAGAAGGTTTTGACTTTCTGGTTTCATTTGTCCCAGCAGCTTTCACAGCCGCCTTCTCTCTAAACTAGACAAACCCAGCATCCTCAGCTACTCCTCCTATGACATGCCTTCCAGCCCTTCCACCAGCTTTGTTGCCCTTGTCTGCATTCAAGTGCCTTAACATCCTTTTTAAATTGTGGGTCCCAGAACTACTCACAGTACTCAACGTGAGGCTGCACCAAGGATAAATACAATGGAATAATTACCTCTTTTGAGCAGCTGTTTATGCTGTGTTTCATGCACTCCAGGATGCAGTTTCCCCTCTTGGCTGCCAGGGCACACTGCTGATGCATACTGAGCTTAGTGTCAACCAGCACTCCCAGATTACTTTCTGCAGGGCTGCTCTCCTGCCACTCATCTTCCAATTTATACTTGTGCCTGGTTCTCCTCCATCCGAGGTGAAGAAGCTGGCATTGTTTCTTGTTAAATTTCTTGTCATTCATGATTGCCCAATGCTCCAATCTACCTAGATTCCCCTGCAAGGCCTTTCATCTCTCAAGAGAGTTAACAGCACGTCCCAGTTTGGAATCATCAGCAAACTTGCTAATGGTGCATTCAAGAGAAAAATATGAGAGGAAAACCAAGGTTGAGAAACAAAACTGAAGAGCCCTCCCTCTGGGATTAATTTTTTTCCCTTCATTTATTTATTTGCTGGAGAATGAAAGAGGGGTACAGCAAAGGAGAAAGTAAGGATGGACCTCAGACTTGTTCTTTGTTTAAATGATCATAACAGCATCAGTAGCAGCATCTAGCAGCAGGTGTGCTGTCAACAATAACAGAGCATTAGTCCTCTTCTAAGCATTTTCCTAATCCAGTGCTGTGGATAAAGCACCTGCTGAATTCAGGCCATCTGTAAGAAACTACTAGATCTTTAAGGAAGGGAAGGATAAGGCAAAAGTGCAATAGAACATCAACTGAATTAACTCTAGCTTTAAAAGGTTGAGATTTTTCTTGAGGTTCTGAAATACCTTTTTTTTTTTTCCATTCTGGCTAGTGAAAAAGTTAGAATATGCTCTCTTCAACTCTCTGAAACAAAGGCAAAACCCACAGTGGTATCATTGGTGCAAAGGTTACTCCTTACTCTCCATTAAAAAGACCTACTACAAATAAGCTGGAGATTGACATTTGTCTCATTATTCACTATATTGAAATACATATGCAGAGAGAGAACAAGATTTGGTTCCAATTTTGGTCCTAGTTTCTGCAAAAATTAATTTTCAGCCATCCAGCACCAGAGTTTCTATGAAGTCTATAATTTGGCTCTTCCACTTACTTTGGGCATGAAAATATTCACAATAGGGAATTGCTAAATACATTTCCTAAATTCAAAACTCATGTTTTCTGGGATAATTAGCTTTGTAAAAGAGATGAGAAAACAGTAATTCCCGTATTTTTATTCCTTACCTTTACCTAATTCATTTTTATAAATTTTCTCCAAACTTTTCAGCCTAAATTACGACCTGATTTCTACAGGTGATCAGGATGTCGTTTGTTTTCCTTGACAAGTGAGCTTGTACCAATTTCTCGCTTGTAAAAGGTGTCAGGAAGGATATTTAACCGCCTGATTTGCTTCAGAAACCAACAGAATACACCTCACAGAAGTGGTCTGTGTTTTTAAAAAGAGGTCAACAGTTAGTTCAGTTTTTCTTTATAGACTTCCACGCTTCTGATTTTAGAAGTATGATGAGTTTGGATAACGTAACTTCAAAATGCTACTGGCGGCGGCTGACGGCGGCGCTTGTGCCGGGCGGCGGAGTGGCCTGTGCCGCTGCAGGGGTGGGGGGGGTGGCTTGTGCCGGGCTGGACCGCAGTTTGCGCCGCTGCAGGGGGGGGGCACGGCTTGTGGGGTTTGAGCGGCAGCAGTGCACGTTACCCTACTGCTAGCCCTGCACCCATGATTCACGTGAAACCACCCCTGCAACATGTTCAGCAGCACCACCAACAAAATCACGGTCTTAAGAAAGTAGCAATCCTTATCGTCACAGCCTGGAAGGTTTCCGTGCCCCGGCTCTGATGGTGTCACGGTAGTATAATTATCCAAGGGCAAAGTAAACTTTCCCAAGGTGGAACTGAAAGTGTAATTAGTAACAGAATCCATCACACGATGCCCGAGATGTGCACGTAGAGCCGTTACCCAACTAATCATGTTATACACCTGAATTGCAAACCACACCAAAACAGCACATTTAAACCTTCACATAAAAACACAGAGAGTAAATAAACTTTGCAATGCATTTGGCAGGTTAAACAGAGTTGACTCAGTTAAGTGCAAACAAAGCTCTTTAAAGGCACGATACAACATTTCATTTAAGAATGACATGACATAAGCTGTCGGTTCTAATCTCTGAACAAGATGGAATGCAAACTATTCAGGCAATTTATCACAGCTCTGGTTGAGCAATACTCGTGCCCCACGTTGGGTGCCAATTAATCTGTCGTGGTTTAGGCCAAATCGGCCACTGGGGACATGGGGAACCCCAGATAGGACCAACAGCTCCCCTCTACCCCTCTTCAAAGAAAGTGGCAGAGGAGGGAAAAAGAGACTTATGAATTTAGCAGGAACTAAACTACTTTAATGAAATATTAATAATAAAATAAAAGGAAATAATGATATATATACAAAACCGTATCAAGCTCCCAGGATGGCAATCATGACACCGTCTGGGACTGGGGAAGTCCCAGGCTGGACTCAGTGATGGACGGGAACTGGATTGTGGATCAGGATTCAGGATCGGGACCAAAGGCAGACGAACAGACAGACAGAGTTCTCCTCAGATGTCGGCCATTGAAGCAAGACAGCGAGAGAGAAACTGACGCTTTGATCCCTCAGCTTTTATACTGAGCATGAGGCAGATGGGATGGAATACCCTGTTGGTCAGTTTTGGGTCACCTGTCCTGTCCACTCCTCCCCGCAGGTGGGAGCTCACTGCGCTTTTCCGCTTCCAAGTCTCCAATGGGGCAAGTAACAAAGTTGGTTGGCCTTGGTTGTTATAGCAATAAGTATAATCAGGAGCCTCTCTGCATACCGTGCCTGGGCATCAGCTATAAACATTGGTCTTATCACTCTGAGAGCGCAAACGTTGTCTGCACAATATGCTGTTAATTTCAGTGGTTAGAAGAGGCCCAGCTAAGAAGCAAAGTTACTGAACAAAATTGGTCCTGTTTTACCTCAAACCAGGACATCTTTTAAAGCAATTTCCACATATTTCTCCCGTTAATAGAAAATTAGTCAAATTTATACTCTGTTCATATCATGTTATTTTTATTACAAACTTTGGCACACAGCTTCTGTTTACATAACTGAGTTATTTCCATAGGAAATGGAAGTATTACTTCCTGTCTGGCCATTTCAGCAGAACTTTTTTTTTTGCCTTTTTTTTTTGCCAAAGTTTTGTGTAACTAAAGGAAGGCAATAGCACTATCCAGATTGTCTTGATCTCATCTGTAGTCATTGCCCAAGCTTGTCAGGTGTTTTTTGGAAGCAGGTTAGGCAGTTAGAGAAATGTCTTAATATCACTTCTCTTGTACTTCATTCCTTGGACAACAGAGCTAAGAATTATTTAGGAAACCTAAGAAGCAGTTACTGTAGACACTGTGCCTTATGCTGACAGATGCAGTTAGCAAGATGGACAATCAGCTGCCCTGCCCTGACTAATGCAGAATCTTGTTTACATGTACATAAATACCCTGTAACTTCCTGTAACTGAAGACAGAATAGTTAAATCATAACAACTTAGCCCACTAAATAAAACTGTGTGATATTATAAAATTTTTCAGGTCAGACCTGTGTCTTCATAGGAGTTTATAGATTAAATAAAACCCAGATTTCATGTCACACAAAAGTTGATGTTTATTATAGATGCTTGTTACACTTAATATTTCCCCCTTGAGTATTCCCTTTTGCCTTCATTTCTCTCCCTTTTCTACTTCTCAAATACAGTATTCCTGTATTTCTCTGGGTAGATTCTGTGGCCAACAGTCTAAAAGACTAACACCACAACCAGCCACATCAAATGTATTTCTGCCATTGCTACTTATTTCCAGTTCATTTACTCCCTGTTTCTCATCTTGCATTCATTGCAACACAGAAATCAAGCAATCTGAAGAACAGAGACTCTTTAATATATTAGGCTCATCTACTACTTTCCCTTCCATTTCTATTTCAAATGTCATTCTCTGTCCTTTACAAATAACTTTGAAGCAAGCGCCTTTGATGCAGATCAAACTGAAGTGTTGCACAAGTCTCAGAACTATTTGGTCCCCAGTGTTTCTTCTCCATTTTTGCAGATTTTTATAGAGCTTCAATCAATGACATTTTTGCTCAAGCAAGAAGGACATCATATTTACAGGTATACAGAGAGAAAAAAGGCATGTTACGCATGGTAATTGGCACAAACCATAGTTTCAGAAGTCTCATTTCACACTACAGTGTTTCAATTAATAATCACCATTCAGGCATTCACTATAATTGTCTTCTGCTTTTTCCAGGGACCTGTGCACATACTTCTCTCCTATTATCATCACAGATTTGTTTCCTGAATGATGAAGTTAGTGCAGTGTTCTGGAAGGCTACATTCTCCTTTACATTACCACATTTTAATTAAGTCATTGCTAAAGTTTGGAGTTTTCTGCTGCTTTAAAGGAGTCAGCACAGTGATGTTATATAGAAGTGAGGAAGCAAAGACAACCCATGATAAACCAAGATAACCCCGTACCCTTCATGAAGAACATGGTACACACAATGCATGTGTTAAGGAAAATGATTTAACATGAGATTTGTTTGGAGATCCTCAAGGGTATAAGGAGACTTTAAGTCAAGGAAGAGAGTGAGACTGTGTCCTGAAGATGACCTTATCAAACAGTCACCCAGAAATAAAGAACTGGGTAGTACCACAACAACTTTGCTTGTTGTTATGCTGTTGTAGGATATGTAATGCCTAGGCAGTTGTCAGCATTGAAGCAACCTTTCACAGTTGTTGGCAAACTCTTGGTTCTCATTATGCTCACACAACTCTCTATGTTTAATCCTTCCTATACCAAGGGAAAGAGCTTCATTTTCATTACGCTCAAAATGTATTTTAAAGTCTTTTCTCATGTTGCAGTGTTACCTGAACCCACAGCTTCTGCAAGGTGGTCTTCAGTTCAGAGGATAACTCAGATGCCAATAAATTTATTTGCAGAAGGTTCACCTGTTAGCACTGCATGACTTACAGCATACAAAGCAAACAGGAAAGAACAAAATACTTATATTTAAAGATAAGGGATGGTGGAAATACATTCATACCTGTGCTTCTCTTCACATTCCAGCAATGCTGGGAATCTGGGCAGGCATCTGCTGCTTCCCTCCACCTGCTCCCACTCCACAGCTGAGTGCCTGCTATGACTAAGGTCACTACTTGCATGGTTTCAGCTGACCAGAAATTTCCACAGCCTCATGGAATGCTGCCCCAACAAAGCTCCTTGGCTGTTCCCTCTTTTTTAGAGAAATAAGATCCAGAGGTGGTCCTCATCTCCGGTCCATCCTGAACTACTCCAGCTCACAAATGAATCTCTTCTGGGATCTTAATTCTATCTACCAACATGAAACTCAGTCTAAGCCAGGCCACTCACTTTCCTCTTTCCGTAGGTCATGAAAAGCTTTTACCTTCACAAGCTGTCATCCTAATGATTTAGCCTCAGAGGTCGTTAACTCATTAATTGTGTTTAATAGGTTGTACCTAGTGTACTTCCTGCAGCATTTGAGACAACAAAAATGAAAAAACACCATGTCTTTTCCATTGTTTTAAAGAATGATTTTTAAAATGTAGAAATGAGATGACCTCTCAATTTTTTTCCCCTCAATTTTCAGGAAAACATTCACTTTATTTAGAACAGAACATCAGAGTTCTTGATTTTAACCCATATTTTATTGTTGCTGTTAGAAAACCAGATTTTTTTCCTGACAAGTTTTATTCCAGGCAGTGTTAGGCTGTCTGTTGAAGCACACAACAGATACTGCCCACACAGTACCCCTTCAGCAAGCAAATGAAGGCAATACCTTATAATAGCTTGCCTGACTATGAAAGCACATGGTGTGTCTGGATTAAAATCAAGTTCGTCTTAAACATCTGACCAGTTATAGCTAAATCCCAAATTGCTAGCTCCATTAAAAGGAAGGTCAGACTTTAAGAATGTGTAAACACCAAAGCTTAAAAAGAAAAGTAGTACACAGAAAGCTAAAATTTGAGAGAAATATGGCACTGTGTTATTTTCTGTTTAAGTCCTTAACCCTATATACAAATGGAATTATAGCACCCACAAATTTTGTTCAGTGTTTGTCACCAACAGTCTCTACTCTAATTGTTATTTTTAAAACACATAGGTCTAAAACATTTTCAGCAGTGTAATATTTTCCATCCCATTCTGTTCCTGTGATCAGCTACAGACAAATAATAAGGACACCAGTGAGCAGCCAGGTCTGTTCCTTTGCTGCAGAGACTCTTTACAGCATCAGAATCAACTGAAATGGTGACCTGAAATCCACACTTAAAGCCACATTAACTATAGCTGTACAGACTACTTTTAAAACTGGTACTTGTCATTGACTTGGATCTGTCTTAACTGAGTAGATTGTAAAATCAATCCCTTTCAATGTAACAGGTACTAAACCCTCCCAGAGATGCTCATAGTGATGTGAAAACATCCTCTCCTACAAGGGTTTAGCCTGTGTCCTAGCCAGCAACAAGAAGAAACCATATTAAAAGGCATAACTGAGATGCTTCTGAACTTCAGGGTATGATCCAAGTTGGTTCAGATCTCACCCAAATTCTGCTTTCCAGATTTATCTATTTCTTTTAAACTGGTTTCACTCTCCTCAGTTTCATGCACCTCTGGTTATAAAATTATTTTTTCCTATAATTCTGAGCAGCACACTTGCAAGGAGAAAATACGCTAATAAAGGAAAGTTTGACGATTTAGGAAAGGCGAGCTGTTACTTCAATTGATTAATTTCATTGCTAGGGTCATTTATGTCTTTCACTTTGCACTGGGAGGTGTTTTATTTCCTAGTGCAGTACTGAGATGTAAGCCCATATTTAAGTGCCATTTGAAATGCCAAATCAAGATACTGGTTTATGGGGCTTTAGTTTGGTTACCAGTTTTTTCTGTGCTCATTTCATAATAACAAAATTCTGGAAAATATTTCAGCTGTTCCTCCAGGATGGCTCGAGTAAACAAAACACACTGGAAATGTGGATAGTACCAATGAAAACAGGTCCCACACAGAAGCATACCTCCTAGGACCCCCAGAAATGCCATGCTGGAACAGATTGCTACCCATTCTGAAGTAGTCAAGAGAGAGCAGTAGTTTTATAAAACAACAATAAGCACACCTGTTTGACATACATATCCCATTGCCTTGACTTTAGAAAAAGACAAATCCTCCTGAAGGTTTTCCTCAGCTCACTATTTGTGACTGTGTTTTGAAACTCAAGAATAGACCAACCTGTCCTTTCACCTCAAGTAACAAACACAGGAATATTCACTATTTTCCATTTCTGCCCCTTTTTACATGCTTGAATCTTTACAGTAAATGTAGCTATATTTCATCTCTCCTTAATCTACAGATATTTAAAATCTAAAGTTTCATCTGATCAGTTTCTGGGCTTACTGGTTACTCTCTGTTTCAGTAAATATTCTATTCCACTTCAAAATTCCCTTTTTAGGAAGATGGTCTCTTCAGCTGCACTCTTTGGAATTCAAGTACCCTGCAGCAGTCTTTTACGAAATAGAGATTTTTCATTTAATGGGTACTAAAAGTGGAACGACTGAATCTAAAAATGAGGCTTGCTGGTCAGGTGTTAATGACAGAGCAGCTCCAGGGAGCCCAGCAACTCTGAATATTGCAACAGTAGTTTATGTGCCTCATTACAAAGCTAGGTGCTAGTAGCCTTATGCACTCTGTTCAAAATACAGAAGCTAAAATACATGATTGATTCCCAGTGTTTTCACTTCAATTTCATTGTAAATTCCCAGGTTTTAATAAAAATCAGAAAGTACAAAAGGGTATTTCCAAAAAGTAGCATCTTTTCCTGTCTATTTGGTAGTCTCCATGTATCTTTTATCTCTCAATGTTAAAGCTTCCCAAACCCTCTTCATGCTTCTAAATTCTGACAGAAGCTGAGCTGTTTCCTGATAAACCAACAGTCAGGGCACCAGGATAAACGTTATGCTGCCCTTGATCCTTTTCTCTGATGAAAATGGTAATGAGTAAAAAAAAAAAATGCAGAAAGAAAGAGGTAGATTTTACTCTTCTTGCTTTTGCTACTACTATGGTGACACCTACTGTCCTATTCTGTCTAAAAGCACAATTAAAGTGGTAGCCTCAGAATGTAAGAACATTCACATAGTGATTTCAGTTGATCGTATTGGTATTTCCCCAAAGTACATTACACAGTCTGTTCTCACTTGACTGCCACATTTCCAGGTTTCCTAACCAGACTGAGAAGTTGTTGGGGAAGTTACAATAGCAAAGTGCTTTCCCTGCCTACCTAGGTCCTATGGTTATAATATACAAGCGCTATGATTATGGCAGACACCTACACTGAGATATGGTTAAAATGAAAAATACTGTTTCAATAAATAAATAAATTGCAATAAATAGCTCAGTTCTTCATCATGCTTGCTATGACATTAGCCACAACAAGATTGTCAAGAATTTGCATCTTGTGCCTCTTAAACTGAGTTAATATTCCTTCAACAACCACTTTTAGTGCAAAGCCACTATAGCGCTGAATGATAAAAAACATGTATATAAATTTTCTCAGACTGGAGTACAGAAAAGAGTGAAATAGTGGTCATATTTAAAAAAGCCAAACAAAACTAAACAAAAGTGCTGAAGACTGTATGGAAGCCCAGCGTGAGGCTAATAAGCCTGTATATCTTAATAGGGAACCAAACCTCAAGGTCTCTACCAGTTTGACAAAACAAGTAGATTTTGGCTCCCACTCAAGCAACACAATATTGCATGCTATCTGCATTTTCAAAGCCTTCATGGCCTGATCACCACTTCCATATACCCCTAAATCAGACATGCTGAGTTGGCAGTTTGGGCTATAATGCCAGTTCAATTCCTCTCTGCTTTCCACATACCATCGGCAATATGCTGCCACTTTCTACACGTAAGTACATTAAGAACCATTTTAATTGTTTTCACAGAGCAGAAGATAAAAAAAACAGCTCCCATGGGCAAGATAAATCCTGTTGTGGTTTGGTCAAAACTGGCCACTGGGATGTGGGGCACCCCAGATGGGACCACCAGACACCCCCGCCTGACTCTCTTCAAAGAGAGAAGCAGGAGAGAGAGAGACACGAGTTTAGAAGGAACTAAACTACTTTAATGAAATATTAATAATAAAATAAAAAGAAAATAATGAAATATATACAAAACTGTATCAAGCTCCCAGGATG
The DNA here is from genome assembly GCA_017639485.1 of Pluvialis apricaria. Lineage (NCBI taxonomy): Eukaryota > Metazoa > Chordata > Aves > Charadriiformes > Charadriidae > Pluvialis > Pluvialis apricaria. The sequence goes on along the minus strand of CM030044.1, from coordinate 49,818,658 downwards.
ACAATCACATCACCGTCTGGGACTGGGGAAGTCCCAGGCTGGACTCAGTGATGGGCGAGAACTGGATTCTGGATCTGGGTTCAGGATTGGGATCAAAGGCAGACGAACGTCTCAGACAGAGTCCTCTTTGGACACCGGCCATTGAAGAAAGAGAGCTGACCCTCTGATCCCTCAGCTTTTGTTTTGAGCATGAGGCAGATGGGATGGAATACCCTGTTGGTCAGTTTTGGGTCACCTGTCCTGTCCTGTCCTTCCCACATGTGGGACCCCTCTACGCTTTTCCGCTTCTGACCCTTCAATGGGGCAAATAACAAAGTTAGCTGGCCGTGGTCATGATAGCAATAACTGCAAGCAAGACCCTTTCTGTATACCTTTCCTTGCCATCAACTATAAACATAGGTCTTATCACTCTGAGAGGGAACAGTGCATAATGTGTTGTTAATTTCAGTAGTTGGAAGAGGCCTAGCTAAAAAGGAAAGTTACCGAACAAAATTGGTCCTGTTTTACCTCAAACCAGGACATTCCTCACCTACTTCTCATTTACTAAAAGGCTTCATTTCCAGCCATAATGTGAGTGGGGGAAGGAGCAGACTGTTCTGCAGCGTGGCAGCATGTAGTCGGTAGATACGTTATGAGCAGACTGGTAATCTAATAGAAGAGGAAATGCGCAAACACAGAAATGCGTATTTAGGCTGTCAGTTGGCTGAAGTGAGAAAAACACCTCATGTCCTTGAGCAATGGGGTAACCAAGTGGAAGAAGAGCATCCCTGTCAGTATGACCCTGCTCAGATCTCTGGAGAACTGAAGTTCTATCAAAAAACAAACAAACAAACAAAACAAGCAAAAAAAAAAAAATCAAAAAAACAACAACTGATGCTGAGTTGCCAAGAGCAGAACAGAAGCCTGCCTGGGGCTATAACTGCAATGGACCGTGGCCTTGAAGTCAGGCAGTCTCAGCAGCATTTGACGATGAAAACATGCAAAATTTACCGTGAAACACCTCCTGTAGTCACCTCCATCCCAGACAGAAGTATATGCCTCCATACAGCTGCGTCCTATGCTGACACCCGGTGGCTCTAGGCAAAATAACATCAAGCTCAAAACATGCAGTGATGGACACCTCACCAGTCCAACCGCTCAAGAAACCCCTCCTCAGGAGTTCCCTGCAGCATTGCCCAGTGCTTACCTGCTCCATCCAGCACCACACACTGCCTCTCTGCCCAAGAGCAGCCCCAAAACTAGCATGACCCAGCTGCAGCAAGATGGCTGTCCCATGCACACCTCCAGGCTCGGGCAGAAAACCCCCTCGGTGGCACCAGGAGATGTAGAGGTCTCCCAGAAGCCTGGAGAGGGGATGTCCCAACAGGGGCCACTCCATGCAGCTGGGCCATGGTTCTGAGCAGGGGACATAGCCATTAGGGCTGATTATTGCCCTCAGGGTCCTGACAAGGACTAGCTGTCAAGAAGGTCTTGCCTCAACTCATAACATCACACTTGTTTACTTCCACACCACCACCATTAAATCTCCTGAATTGGTATTCACCATATTCGTGCACAGAGAGCAGATTCTGCATGTGCAATTAGCTGTCTTTGCCCACTCAGCAAAAGATGTGCTGCAGGCACAAGCATGGACACACAAAGTTGAGGTAACTGTCAGCTGATTCTGTAATGTGAGATGTTGAACAAGTGAACGACAATAAGTTGAAAAATGGGTGATTATTCAGGATTTCATAGAATGTGATAAAGCCTTGCAGGTAGATATCTGATTCATACAAAGCACAGCACACATTTTCGTACCCTTTATGAAGTGAGTTCACCATTCTCAGCACAATACTGAGCAGAATGAATAGCAACAGCTAATAAGCTAAATAATGCCCTTGGTTAGCAAAGAAACCAACGCTGAAAGGACTAAGTCTTAAAATTTGACTATTTGAGATATTACTGAAATCTTACTAACCAAAAAGCGAAAGTAAGTTTGTGTTGTAATTCTGAAAATTAATAAAGTTAATAAAATCAATAAATTCAATTAGTTGCAGTTCTAGTGCAGTATCTCTTTTGAATATGGATTAGAGTCTGGTACGGCCTTATCTGAACTCAAGTTTAAGTGCAGGAGAATAAGAAATTAATCACTGGAAAGAAAAACATCAAGAGGACTCCAGAAATAAGTTAATGAGAAGAAAAAAAAACGCACACTAAAAAGGTCACTGAAACCATATAGCAGTTAACCTGGAACAGTTAAGGCTACCTGAGTATAAAATCTGTTGTTCAAGCATTAATTTTATACTTTTTAAATTTCACTTTGAAAGTTGTTTAATAAATACCCAGCTATACAAATACGTTAGCATTAACCAATAAACACCTTTGATGTTTTAAAACTATCCTATAATACACTTGTATTTCATTGAGATATCTTTAAAATTAGAATAGATGTTAAAAAAATCCAGAGATACAAAGTCCAGGGCCATGCATAGGACACCTAGATCCTGACAGTGTAAGTATTAATACACTCAAGTGCATTACTGAAAGATAGATGTGTACCCAACACAATTTAAACCTTCTGAAATATCTTTACATCACATGCAGTAATAGTCAAATTTCATCAGGAAGTGTAGATTTTCTTTAGATGAGATCACAGATACCTTAAAGACCCATCTTTAGAAGGATGTGCTTTTTTTAATAGTGTAGAGCATTTATTCTCCAGAGGATAATGTCCTTTGCCTGCAGAATGCTATCCATATACAAAGAGATATACTCTCCATTTGCATGAGAATAATAAAAGCTGAAAACTGAGGCTGATGAGAGTCTTTTCTTTGAGAAGTGTTGCATCCACTGTGTCTGAACTCTCTCAGCAAATAAATTGCTTGGCTCTTTGAGCTCCTTTTAATTAAGTAGAATTCCCTGTGGTTTGGTGCATACTGAGATAAGCAGAACTCTTGTATGTTGCTGAATCTCTGGATAGGCTGTAAAAACCACACAATGTTTGTGAAGACAACAGTGAATCCTACAGCTAGAGCTTTTGTTTTCAGAAAATTGTATGACACTGATGTTTTTAGCCACAGTGAGTGGGAAAGTAACATTTATTCTCATTTTACAGATAAATATTTTTAAAAGTTCCTCTAGTTGTATCCAAAGAATAAATGACATGTTATGGAACAAAAGCCCATGTCAAGTTAGAAAATGAGGTAGCTTGTTCTTATGGACATATCACACCAAGACACTTGCTACCAAGTCAGTCGTCTGCACTAATGTGTTACATGTGATCTCTATAAAAAGCTGGCAACACAGAGATCATGGACATAAGAGAACTTATATATACGGTATCATGCGCAGAGGTAAACATAAATATACTAGTAGTTTTGGAGAAGGCTAGACTAGGCAAAGGCATAATCTGTTAAAGTAAAATATCTTAAAAACCGGGGACTCGTGAAAAGTAGCTATTAACGTCACTTGTATAGCTCACATCTGCTGAAGTGAAGGGGGAGACACAATTAGCCGCCAAAATATTTCTCTTATAGTAGAACCAGCAAATCATCTGCATCTGTATCCAAACACCAAAACAGTATGAGGAGGTAAGTGGAAATGGTAACTGTTCAGAACCTAGGGCAACACTTGTAGGTACTGCTGCAAACTCTGTCTGATGTTCGCTATAAACTAGAACTTTACGCTTGGTCTGGGTTTTTTTTTCCTAATGCTTTAAGCAGAAGTTTGACCTTAAAAGGCCTTCAGAACTGTTACATGAAGTTTTTTCCTTCAGCAATGTTCAACCTATCAGTAGCTGGGAGATGAGGTGAACCAAACCAAGCTGAAAATGCTCTCTCCCTGTTTGCATCTCTGTAGAGGCAATAGATTCAACCATTATGTGCAATAACCCCTCAGCAACTTGCCCTGGGCTTAGGGAGCACCTTTGCTAAATCCACACCCACAAACTAGCAATGTGGGGTGTTGCCTTGGACAACACTGAGTCTGGATGCTCTGATAAGCACAAATTAGCACTGCTTTTTTAAGAAGCAAAGGGAACAAACATCCTGCAGGTCTGGGGAAACCCTTGGTATAACACATGCCAGAGGAAACTGTTTCCTAGGTCTTTTCTAGGAATTGTATGACAGCACAGGTGTCTCATTCACAATCTTATTGGCAATCACGTAGCAACTGCAGCAGTTTTGAAGGCATCAAAATAAGGGTAAAAATTGTGTCTAGGTTTCCCAGCTGTGGAACAATCTTTCAGAAGAGATTAAGGAAATTCAAAGTCTGATGGTCAAACACCTTTCTTTGAGAAAACATTTCCAAGGATCCAAACATGACTTTCTATTCTCAAATCTCTACCAATCTTCTCGTGCCAGCACCCAAACAATGCAAACATAAAACCAGAATCTGACCTGCTGATGAAATACCAGAAGCTCTGGGGTCCAGAGCTGACTTTTGTAAGCAGAATGAGTGCAATTACTTCTTAGTAAGAGTCTTACTCTTACAGCCCAGCATATCAACATACTCTTCTCATCTATTTCTGTTCTTTTCAGTGTGACAAATTTAGCCTTACTTGTTTAAAAATGTTACATCCAACCTTTGCTCACGCCCCTGAAAAGAACACTGACCTGTTATTTAAAACTGAAAGAACAGGAGTACTCAGGCATCTACACCCTACTGAAATCAGTGCCAGTTCTGTGCCTATAAACTCTTGTGAGTCTGACCTTCTTCTCATTTCTCCTTTCATCCACAGCTGAAAATGAACCTGGGTGCAAAGCAATAAAGAGATGAAAGACAAAATTTCTGATATGAACCATGGTGAAAGGACTTGATCTCTATAGAAAATCTGAAGTTTTGGGAACTCAAGGGAGTTTGACAACCAGGGCAGACCTGGTAAGTATACTAACCCTTCTCAGCTTGTCTGCCATACAAGAGCATGCTCAATATGGAAATCACAGGAAAAGTTGTGCCAGATGTGGATGTTCCTATGCTAAGCAATCTACTCACTCTCTTTCTTTCTTTGTGTCAGCTCAAGGGGAGCCACATCTTTACAAATGGAAACAACTAAATATAGAAAAAAAGTTCTATCGGCAAGAAGTATACATTTTTCTGCATATTCTTCATGGGGAAGTCAAGAAACTGGAGTGGCATTTTTAGGGCCACCTAACAGGAATTGAAATATATGCCAGACACTTGACTCCCTGTCTTTAGGAACCCATGAGGCTAGGTTACTTTTCCTGAATTTAAAAAAAAAAAAAAAAAAGACCCTTGATAATTAACACACTAAACATCTGACTCTCAGGCAATACCACTAGGGTTCATGAATTTTATCTAAAGGCAGCAACAAGAAAGTACACTAACAAAGGTAAGTAGTGGCAGAGTGTACAATCAGGGCTTCAGTGCTGACGCCTCACACCACAGGTATAAAACTTAGGCAAGTGTCAGACCTGCTTTATGCTCTTCACCTTCTCTATGCCACTCTACGACATGCAGGCAGTGTATCTCAAGCTGATCAACAGCGACACAGCCCTACTATCTCACAGAAATATTTGAATAACATGAAGAACAGGAAAAGCCATGTGACAAGAGGAATAGCTACTGAAAAAAGAGGAATACAAACATCGTGGAAGGCTTCACAGCAGCACCAGGGACAGGATGACCTCAGAAGTCATCTGGAACCTCAGAGTCTGGCAGGAATCACTTAGCACCTGAGCCACAGCAGCATGTTGCCTGTAACATCAGCTCTGCCAACAACCTTGCTTGAGCCATGGAAAGGTACAGCTCCCCACATCTTCCTTCCTTTGATAAATTAAATGGTTAACAAAACAAGATCATTTACACACTGAAATGACCTAACAGTAAGAAGAGAGGCAAAGAACAAAAATCCACAGACATTTTCTACTGCCAAAGTTGTAGCCATAGGTTAGAACAACTCATCAAAAGCAATATTAATGCAACTGAAAGGAAAGACCATACCAAGCCTGCCACCTGCTCTGTATTTCCCCAGGAAACGTAGGTAGTTCATAGTTCTGAGCAAAGCTCCAAGGGGATGGAAAAGAAACATCTGAATAGATTTAGAATGCAGAAGATGATGAAAGGGCTCCTTGATCCACTGAAGTAAGGTGGGGGGGGGGGGTCTTTTATATATATAGTGATAAAGAGCCCATGCAGAGAGGTTACTTCTACCTTAGGCTCTGATTTTTAATCAAATCATAAATCTACTTTCAGATTTTGGGACTCCCCTTCCATGGGGTCACCTACATCTTGTTGAAGCTACACAAGATCTAGGAAGGAGACCCAACCTGCCGTGTCCCAGCCTCACTAGTCATCAGCTGCAGCCGTGGCTGGAAGAGCAATGCACAGTACAGCTAGTCAATTTCTCTCTTTTCTCCACATCAGAAATGTGATGTTACCAGTTTTTTTCAGTGTTTTAGGTTTTTAACAAAACATGAAAGTGCTGGTGAACATCAAAATATTGAATTGCTCATTTCGATTGTTTTCCACTACACAGACCTTATCGCCTGCAGAAATGTCCATTCAGTTAATTTCCTAGTTATTGTCAGAAAAAGTGTGAGCAGAAAAGTTTTTAAACAAGTTATAATGAATTTCTTAGGACTTCAAGCTGTTTCCTACACAAGCTGAAACTTGTACATGGCTGTCAAGTTCTTCCTTTCCTGATTTCAGAGTCCTCTTTGTGCCTCTTCTGTTTTGGTAGCAATTAATGTTTTCCCTTCCAGACATTTCCACGTAGAAGCTCTGTATTACTTCTGGATTCCTCTCACACAGCCAGAGTATCTGTCAGAGTGGAGATCAACCATTTTTTCACCTAACTCTCATGAACTTCCATTAAAAAGTATAGCGTAGTTAACCAAATAGGGCCTTTGATCTCTTGCTCTAACAGCTACCTACCAAAGAGCCTTACTTTGGCAGTAGGGCATCAAGTGATTTGTCGAGTTTTATTTTACTGTTGGGTCTACATCTACAACAAAGGAATATAGAAAGTTAACCATGGGTTCTGTGACAGATACATTTGCAGTAGGGCTTCTGTTCCTTAGGAGTGAAAAATATTTAAAACACTTTTCAGCTAGGAAAAATTCACTTCCATAATACACAGAATAAAACAGAATTGATGCCAACTTTCCCACCTAAAATGAAGGACTGACTAGAACAACTATAATTTTTATGTATTCTTAGTTTTTATAAATCCTGCAGAAAGAATTAACACATACTGTAAGAAGGGAGATGGGTGAGATTTTTTAAAATATTCAACTGGATATTCAACTCTGAAACATCAACGCAATGTAGATATTTCCAGTCAATTGAAACAAGGACATTTTGTAGGCTTTAAAAAGGCATGTCTGGAAGTATGGCTAGAGATGTCAAATAGCTAAGCTACAGTGGAGACTGAGAATCGGGAGATCTGAAAGTGAAGCAGCTGGAAAATACTGTGCTGAGCAGACACTATTTCGTGACTTTATGTTCTCACAACAGTTCTGTAGTGTCTGGCAGTACCTAGAAATGTAATTACTGCTGGGAAGACACGTTTTTTTTTCTGGGAACCTGAATCACACACTGTTCAGTCAGCAACATTTCAGAGAGTAGCCTGAGAAAAATATCACTGCTGAGATATTATCAGCTGAGAAATGGTGATCCTCCTAGAGCACTGATGCAATTATTACAGCTTCTGGAAACAGGGAAAGAGAACGGATGTTTTCTGGAAGCCATCTGAGACAGACTCAAGCTCTGCTGCTAGCATTATTACTGGGAAAGCTTTTCTGTAAACAACAACGCATTCAGATTAATAAGAAAGTTCTAACTAACAAAATGACTAATGATGTACCATTTATGTTTTGCATTTGGTAGAAGGGACCAAATATTCTCAAAGATTTATCATCGGTGATAAGACATTCCCTCCCATGCACTGTCTTATTTTCATCCAACCCGTAGAAAAATGTTTGCTATGGGTTCCTAAGATGTCTGTATGTGACACAAATGACTTCCTGCAGCTTATATCCTAAATACCAGGCAACTGTAGCATAAGATGCACTATAATAAATGACACCACTCTTTTTTTTGTGGGCTGAATGTCCTTTCCTTTCCTACATACATTTTTCAGGCACACAAACATCTTGGTAGTGGTCTCATCTTTTCCACATACTTAACAGCTTTTTTCCACATACTTAACAGCTTTTTTCCATGGGATTTATACCTCAGAGCAATGGCAACAGAAAGTGCATGTACAAAATGCACCAAGATGCTCTATTATTATCAGTTTTATGCCAAAATACTTGATTTTCTTCTGGCTACACACTTTTCCTCATCATTTGTCATTCCTCAAGCTAAATATCCCTATTTGTGACCTTGGAAAGTATTTGCCTCCAACTGCAACAGGTAACCAGAAACAAAGAGCAGTAACAGGGTTCAGCCTTTAAAGGTGTTAGTACAGCCATTGTGGAAAGTGAGATTGCTCATCAGAGGCCTGAATTTCTTAAGACATAATGGAGATAAGGAATAACAGGCAGATAGTCATGCCATGGTAGAAGGTCAGCTTGAAATGTATCATGCAAGTACTTCTGTTAGGAGTCAGCAAATACATTAGCATCACTTGACCCTTCAGAGACCTATAACAGAAAAAAATCCATGTTTATGAAGAATGACACACCATCTGACGTGAAAAGCTGATGGTTTCTGTGTGTAAGTTTCTCACAGGAAAACAATAACTATTCAGTAAAGACAGTGAAGAAAAAAAAGTTCAGTGGTGCTTCTTGGGCTGTAGAAGTTCCTGCTTTAATGAATACTGCCAAATTACACACCTCCCTAAAGTGCTATCTTTTTTTATCTCTGTTAGTCAAGACTGTAAGTAGATTTCACCTTCTAGTTTCTTGCAGATATTTTTTATACTTCTGTGTAATAAGACTATTAGGAGGCGATGGGAATGTACCTTTTAATCTGTAGAACATGAGGCATATCATAGCATAACACTAAAGAAAACAGTCTAGGATTGCAGTGTAACAGTATTTAAGGAACTAATGGCACCCCATGTTCAGGGGTTCCTACTCATTTGGCTGTCTCTTTTGAGACAGATGAGGTTTGGATTTTCAGATGTACTTGTATGTATAGCACTTTAAGTTTCCAGCTTTGAGAGTTTTGGAAAGGCAGCATCCCAGGTACCAAGTGAGGCACCTGGAAAGTCTGAATAAACCCACGGGGGACAACCTAAGAAGTGCTGGGGACTACAAAACCAGGATTACCTACAGATGCTCAGTACCTCAGAGAGTTGCAAGCCCTTTTTGCTAACCTCCCTTCTCTCGCTCAGAGTGGTGACTTTCAGTTCCTCAGAAAAAAAAAAGAAAGAAAAAAAAATTAAGAAAAAAAAAAATTTCATCCAGGCTAGGAAAATTGGTGAAGAAATGTAAGGCTTACTTTTCGTTCTCTTTAGATCAACTATTCAAAGAAAATCAGTGCTGGAGTACTGCTTAACCACAAAGATCTCCACAGAAGAAATTTATCTTAATCCCATAACCGAAGCCGAGCAATAAAGCTATGGCCCGCATAACCAACTTTCTGCCACTAGATGGCAGAAAAGCTCAAATGTTAACCTACGTTTTGCTCTTGCGCTATAAAATAGGCAGTAACTATCCCTAATAAAATACAATATTCTTTTTAAATGCATTTTTCCCTGTGTGCATACTCCATGGATGTTAATTTCTCCCATACTGTTTGCTCTCAGTTCAGACAGATGAGTGAAGAGTATTCATTTACAGTGACACCTTATTCAAATTCCTGAAAAAGTGCTTGTCAATGACAAAGAGTCCAAGGCAGCTGAAGGAGACCAATAGAAGTGAGATACAGTGGTCTGTTTCACTGAACAGCTCGGAAATTGCAATATCCACAGTTTATTTTGAATGTGGATGAAGGTAGCGTCTTCTCTGTTAAACCACTTAGGAAAGGATTGTCATATTATGATTGTATACCATATTGTGTGTACTGTGACATTGTGTTTTATGTATTGTGACAGAGTTTAGAGGCAATACAAAGTCCCGGTGTCCTTGTCCAGCTTTACAGAAATGATTCCACATCTCCCAAGACCTGATATAAGTATAAAATAAGATTCAGAAAGTACGTAATTGAATTCACTACAGGTGATACCTTCACCCACACACATAAATAACCAAAAAAGCTTATCTCACAACCTTTTGTGCCTCCTCTCACTCTCGTCTCTGGATTTAATCCCTTCTTACAGTGTGGGTAGCAGACTACTAAACTTTCCAAATGCAGAAGCTTACTACTCCCATACTGCCTGTCACAGCTGAGCTCTATGTTAGTAATCCTCTTCCCTTTTGGTAACAATAAAAGCCACTGCCAATGATATTCCCAGCTTGGATTTCCCCAGCACGCTACAAGATGAGACCTCCAGCATAGGACATAAAAGCCTTCTGCAAGAGCCAGAGCAGGTCACATACATACGTTGCATATGACACTAAACAAAACTAAAATCTAGGAGTACAGTGTAAGTGTGATCATAAAACACATGGGGCACAGTCCTGTATGAGCAAAACCTGCAAAATGTTCTCCCTAGGCTGGTGGTACATGATGGAGGGAAGGGGATAGGGCATTCACAAACCAGCAATCCCAAAGGAACAAAGACCAAAAAGCTGCAGCCACAGAAGCCTCGGAGACACTTTGTTTTCATTTTGTCTAAACATTTCTAACAGGAAAGTCTAAACATCAGCAAATGTTCATGTTGGGAGACATAATACTCATACCTGTGGCTAGCCGTGAAGAATGTATGTTCTTCCTGGAATACTGTCGTTTTACTGAGTGAAATGTTTCACAGAGCCAGGCACCCCCAGGATTTTGTGGGGCGCTTCCTGGGGGCAAGCGGGCAGAGAGGTCCCCGATATATTCACCTGCACAGCCACCCCCCCAGCACTGCTACCGGGTCCCATGCTCTTGGCCCCGGCGGCCAGACCACGGACCCCCCCCCCGCCAGGCTGCAGGCAGGGCCGGGGGTTATCCCCGTGTTGCCTTGCCGCCTGGGAAGGCAGCCAGAAGGTGGAGACACTCCACCGCAGTCAAAGCCCCGAGCCGCTTGCTGGAGCCAGGCAGCTGCCGGGTGGCTGGGGGACAGGCAGGGCTTTGACCAGGCGCGGCGGTGTGCTTGGGAGCGGAGGGAAGGGAAGGCACACACAGACAGCGATAATATTTAGACATTCAGGAACAAGTAAAGCCGATAAAATACGCTTGATCAGCTGTCGGTACAGAATAGAACTGAGAAAATTGTAAAGAACGCTCGATTTGTTCTGCAGTTTTGACTGCCTTGCTGTTCGTGAAAAAAAAGTTCAGAGCGTCATTTACAGATAGATCTTTCATTTAGGCTATGAATACTGACAGAATTCACATGAAGTGGTAGATTTTTCTTTGTAGCAATTGATTAAATTAATTCTATAAATAAATAAATAAATATAAAAAAAATCTGAAGTTTGAATTACAAATTCCATAAATTACAGTCTGAAGTTTGAATTACAAATTCCACAATAACAAGCAAATTCGCTTGATTTCAAGTTTGCTTTGAAATCTGCTTTTTGTGACTTAAGTTTAATTTTCCATAAACATTTCTTCCAAAAAAAGCATCTTTGCTTCAACATAAACATTGCAAATTAACCTAGAGATGAGCAAACGTAGATGATAAAGATCCTGTCCTTTTCCTTCCACCTTGAACACACAGCATGCCTGAGTCACCAGTCAATAAGGTGGACATATCTATGCACACGAATCTTAAAGGGCAATCTTAAAGAGCAGTACAAAACTTCTCTCTAAAGATTTTGAATAGGCTTTAGGTAAAAACAATTTTCCTGTGGCAATATATTTCGCTTCTATCAGACTTATTCCTCTCAGTTCGGTTCACAAAACATGGTTGTTCATAACTGCAGAGGTAGTGGGTATCATAAGGTGGGGTGAGAGAAATGCCAGTGAGGGGCTCTACCAGGGTAGGCTGACAACACCCCAGGGCTGGAAAGGGAAGCGGGGGAAAGCAGACCAATGCATCAAAGGAAGGTGCCCCAAACCCCTTTACTGTCAGTGAGCCAGGGCTGTCAGCAGGGAGTCAGAAGTGAAAACACCGACAGGCCAGCACAGCCACCCTACACTCACCAGCACAAAGCTCTGCCGCGCTGCCACTCCGCACCAGCTGGAAAGCAGCTGGTAGAGCTTAACAGCATCAGGAACAGGCACTACCTTTTTGCTACTGTATGCACCTTAAACAATGATCCTGCCTTTTATGGCCAGCAGATTGCCTTCAGGCACCCTCGTCACCAGTTTGCTTTCTGCTGCAGAAAGAGCTTAAAGGAGGTTTTGAAAAGGAACTGGAGTCCTGGATTATACTCTGGCTACCTCTGCTAAAAAGGCCAAACTGCCCGCACTATCTGAAAATTATTCCAAAATTACCATCCGACCCTACTCACTGGTCTGGGGCGGCGGGGGGGGGGGGACTGCTTTTATAATGATTTTTTACTGATTGTTGCCTTAAAATATGTAGATATATATAATCCATCAAATTGTCAGTAGTCTGCAATACAAATCATAGCATAAACCATTGTACACTGTCCTCAGAAATATTTTCTGCTAGATGTTCATCTACATTTGTTTACTTTTCTCCACTTTAGTATTGTTTTTCTGCATTGTGATCATGCTGTTCAGTTGCATATTGTAGCTGAAGGACTTAAAACCAAAGAAGGTGGAAGAGAAAAAAGCCTCTCAGATGCAAGAGCCAATGCCATTAAAAGCATTTTTCTAAGACATCTGAATGATACTGATCAGTGTGGGGTTAGCTGGGTAGGAAATATACCTCTCCTGAAGGCATTTCAATATTCACTTTAAAAAAACAATGAGAAGTGTGGAACAAATAGATAATTGTTCGGGAACTTCAGCATTTTCTCCCAGCAATAATTGGAATAGATAGAAAATTATGTTACCAAAAATTTACAGTTCCTCAGGAGAAATCTGTGCATGTTTCAAATGCTCACAGCTCTTTGTCAAAAGACCTCACATCATTTGTTTGCAGAATGATAAAGCTATGCAGAAGTCAAAAGACTAGCTTTCTCTTCATAATGGGCAAACTTTTGCTCCCAATAATACTAGCGTGTATGAAAGTAAAATAGCTGCCCTTTTAGACGTTATGCTGTATTTGTCATGGTGAAGCTCCTATGGTGGCTCTTCTTTACTGACACTTTAGCACTTTTGATTCCATAATGAACCAAATTTCTGCAAATTCAGTCAATTCTGCTAGGTCTTGTAACTGAGGCATATTCAATGGCTGTGTGTTTTGTAAAATGAAAGTCAAAACAGAGGGAATAGGGAAGAGTTTTCTTTAGGCAAGCGGAGTGCAGCTGGCAGAAATGGGGGAGAGGCCCTGTTCATTTTGAGGGTGGTTTCCTCGGCTACTGAAAGGAATGCAACAACTTTTCTGGGCATATGCAAGCAGCAAAGTGCCACTCCTGTTAGGAACCAAGCTCTTCCACCAACTGAAAACAAAATTGTGTCCTTCTGACACAGAACAATGGAAACACTGCTGCTTGTTTGAAATATCAAACTTTCCTAAATGTTAAACTGGAGTATACAGTGAGGTAGTCCTCTTGCAGCCCCCAAAGGCATCTAAGATGGTTGGTGTTCACATGAACTCCTCAAAAATGCCTGACATCATTTGCAAGCAAATACTTCCACCAAATATGTGATCGACTTGGTTTAGGTGCTCTGGCCTGCTCCGCTCCCCGCTTCCCCCCCCCCGCCCCAGTTCCCAGCAGTTACTTGATGGTGATCAAAATGAAGCTTGCAAATGTTCACTGTTCAACTCACTGGCTGCTGCTTTTTCCAGACCACTGGGCATCTTTTTTTTTATTCAATACAGCTTACAGGAGGCAAAAAGGCGCAACTGTTCAACAGACAGGAGAGAGGGAGGACTGCAGTACAAGGCTGCAGCTACACACATGTGCCTTCTACTGGCGTCAATCTGATTGCAAGATCCACTTGTATTGGCTGCAGCTCAACAGCCCCAGCTTTCGTCTTTCTACAGGAGCCATGAACGAGGGACGGGATGTTGCTTCATCGCAGATCAGAACACACAAGCTGCTTTTGCCCCATGGATTAATACAGCAGAAAGGTGGAGACGGCATTGCCGGTCGCTCTGGTGCAACCCTGACTGCAGCTGTAAGTCCTGACTCCAAGGCTTTACAAGCCCACTCCTACCCTGTTATCACATCTGCTTTTAAGGCCTCAGTTATTTGGCCATTTCTGAACAATATACTTAGGTTCATTACGCCAGTCCTCTGCATCACCTCTAAATCAGACCTGCACAGAAATAAAGCCTGTTTATGCAAAATGAGGGCATGGGGATTGTTTTCTCAATTTTGCTTTGAAACATACTGCGTGTAGTCTATCCACATCCACACAGAAGAAAAGCAATGCAACTCACACTTTTGCACTGACTTAGCTATTTCCTTTTAGAAATAAACTTAGCTGAGTCTATGCAGATGTCAGGTTTGCCTTGCAGTTACACTAGTATATAAAATAGTTATGCATCAGGAAAACATATGTCCAACATTAAGCCTGTTATAATTTGTGCACAGAAAAACAGTGGCCTCTGCAACACAAGATGTTGCACAAATATTCTATATACCAGCACCTAGATAGCAAAAATATCTGTGTGGAAAAGAATTTCGAGCATAAACAGGCCAACCGACTTGCAGCCTGAAGCATGCACTAATTTCGCCAGTTCGTACTCGCTGGTTCTGTAGTTTGCAAAATGAGAGGAGAGGGAGAAACAGCTACTGGAAGCACACAGAATTAAATCTAGAGGGAAAGTCTGCTCCACTCTAGCACACAGACATTTCACTTTTTCAAAATGTACCTGGTGGTTTAGCACCAGAAACCAGTGGTTCATGAGGCAGGCCTGAGCTAGCAAAGACAGTGGAGCCTGCCTTCGTCAGACGCCTCCTTTCTGCATTCCCCCGAGACAGCCTGATGTGCAAACCTCTCTGGGTATTATTGTTGTGAGTCAGTCAAGCAGTCACTGCGTGTCATTCAGTGCACCAGCTGTCGCTGCACAATAGCATTCATTCCACTGAACAATAAATTAAATCTCCCCCGAGTGCTAGCTGTAGTCTGCTCTGAGGCTTACTATCATTTAACACGTGTTACTCCACACTCCGCACACAGGAATTCAGGGCTGGCGATGCAGACACAGGGATTCTCACTTGAAATCCCTCATGAAATGCAGGTTTCCCCTTTTTTTTTTTTTTTTTTGCTTTTTAAATACCGAATCTACTCTCTAGTAAAGGGTGAGCTCACAGGCAGGTGGACCAAGAGACGTAGAGCAAAGGTAACTCTGTTGATAGTTGTTGCTGAAACTGCTCTGCAGGAGGTGGTGACTGGCGGCTCTGCCCTGTCTGTGCTTCCTGGGGCCTTCTTAAGAAAACACCCACATCTTGTGCGAGAAGCGGTAGAGGCGTATTTTTGCCTTGTCCCTTGTTCTGCAGGGAAAACTACTTTCTTGCATGAACGGCTGTGACATTTCTCACTTAAAAACCGTACTGTATTTGAGAAATTTAGGTGTCTGAGATGAAGCATGAAAGTATACATCTGGGGTGGCCAAACACTTCTAGCTTATTCTAGATGCTTACTGCAGTCTTCTCCATTCCTTCCTTCATGCCAGGCTGTTCCTTACCACTTTTCCTTGGCTTGTATGAGGCATCCATAGCTCCACTCCATTTTCTTAACCCAAAGTAAGCTCTCAGCTCTTCACCCTTAGGGGCTACTTTGGCCTCCTGAACTATGCCTGGCTGGCCCATGATTAGCATCTCCATCCCTGGCTGCATCACAACCTCTTTTATTCCTATTTAGCATGGCTTGAAGATCCCTCTGATTAGAAATTTGTTATGAGGCATCATCCAAAACTGGGAAACAGAAGACAACAACCAGGTAGCAATAGTCCTTTTGAGCTATTAAAAAAAGGTTAAGAACTTTAACTTTTTTTGAAAAAAAAAAAAAAAAAAAGAAGAAGAGCTACTGTTTTCAACTTTTTTTTGTGTCTCAAAACAACAGGGATTGAAATAGCCAACATTCCTGTGGAATGGAAGTACCGATTCTGATCAGCTCTGCAAGCCGGCAACCAGCAGGAGCAACTATGCAGACTGTAACAGGCCTTGGAAGAAGAGGACTGTGTTCAGTGTCCTGAAAATTGTTTTGCTTTTGGAGGCATTGCTCAACTTTCTGTGTCTATTAGCCTTGAGTTCAGGCTCCTCAAGAGCAACAAAACCATCCTCTTCTGTTCAGCACTTTACACTGTTTACTGGCTACTGTCCCAAACAATAACCAGAATGTTGGAATAATTAAGGTCATTGGTAAGTACTTGCAAAATTACCACAGGCCACTGTGCAAGTGATCACTGGCTGAAATGCGAGCTTTCCATGCGTGCTTGCATATCTGATTCAAGACAAAACATGTTCAAGTAGGGCATGTTGTGGTCTTGCAAAAACACAACTCCTTGGGTTTGTGAAAAACAAAACCAAAACAAAAATAAACTAATCTGGGAACCTTCATCTCTATGTTTCCTTTTATCCAAAACTAATACCTCAGTTTAAGTTTTGGGGATCGGTTATTTCAGTTTGTAAAAAGCATTTGGAAGAGCAAGGACGACAAACTATTAATGCTATTAGACAGATCTGTTATCTAATCATCTGCAGGCATTTTCCTAGCTCTGCTGGTTAATAAAATATTTAACATGAAGCAATCCCTAACAAGAGATAGAAATATACAATAAATGAATCTGTTACTTCCAGCTGGTTTAAACTACAAGGGGGAAAGTGAGCAATTTTTCAAAGACCCCATATTTTACGTTTAAATTAACTGTTACATGTAGGTCAGATCAATTTATTTTGCTGTAATGGAAAGCTAGCCTCTAGCACCACAAGTGGAACTGCTTCTAGGCTTTGGATTTGTAAACCTGTTAAATCTTTTCAACATGATATCTTGTATTATCCAATCCTTTTGAATTACTCCATCCCAATTTCCTGCACATCCTGTTCTTCTGACTACCACCAGAAGAATAAACCAGTATATTCTGATGAGTTTAGGGGCATAGATTTTAAGCCTTTTTTCACCTTTCCTTTGTAAATGCTCCATATCAACACATTACCAGACATGCTGCTGCATGTAAATCTGGAGGCTGGTTTGAAATTCATACTTCTCATCTTCAGTACACCTAAGTTAACTTTTATGATTACTTTTCACAGCTCCTCTGATGGGTGCAGCTAATTTGCGAGGCCCACAGCCACTGAGAGCATCAGAGAAGGGACACTTTGCCGGAAGCAAGCGCAGCGTGATGCCGTGACAGCCAGGTGAAGCTCCCTGGGCTCGTGGCACGATGCTGCGGGCAGAGACGCTGGAGCTGGGGACAGCAACTGCTGCCAGTGGGGAGAAGAAAGGAGGTGCTGCCACAGTGCCAGACAAGGTGGCAGGGGCCAAAGACGATTTCAGCATCCTGGATTCCCCATCTGTAGACAACTGTCTCATTCCTTACAGCTGCATGCTCCGTGTCAGCCTGAGCTGCCTGCTGCTTGGTCACTCTCCTACCAGCCAGCACATGGAGGGGGTTTTGCAGGAGAGTAAAGACAATAAACAGGATGAAAGGGAGGATGCTGAAAACCCACTGTAAGCTGTGCCTTGGTATGACTGACACAATCAGCCACTGCATCAGGTTGCTTGGCTTGCCAAAACCCTCACCAAAACTGTGCTCCCGCTGCCCACGCAACCCTTCTGGGCCTCCGGAAAGCCAAACCCTCCTGCACCAGTGTTAAGGACTTATGGGGCACAGTGACATGGAGGGCAGGCAGAGGCCAACCCAGCAGTCTAATATCCTTCCAGGGCCCCTTTCCTTTTCCCACTGGCTGGCAGGCCCCTCTCTGCAGCTCCAAGCTCAGCCCTGTCCCCAAGGCTGGGGGTGTCCTTGGACCCATGGGACCCCTGAGAGCCTCAGCCCTCCCCATGCACAGATGCAGCTGGATCTTTCCTTCCACTCTGGTGTCAAAGCTGTGGGTAGGACTGCACACACAGGGACTTTCCTGGTGGGCAACCTCTGCTCCTTGAGATGGGTTCATAAATAGCCTTAGAGAAGGACTTCAAAATACCCTTCAGAAGAAGTCATGAAAGTAGCATGAACACCCATAGTTTAATCTACCAGTATGAATTTGATCAAAGTGTTTTTTTGTCAATGTATTGATAAGTAATTATCCAGCTTAGGACAGTTGATTGTCCAAAAGTTCATTTTTAGAATACCCCTTAGAAGAGGCAATGAGAGGAACACACACACCACAGTCAGCGTAGTAAAACTGTCGGGTTAGTGCTAAGATTTTCCCATTGATGGGATCCATCAATAGATAGGAACAGGAGTGGGGAGCGTCAGAATTTACCAGTATAGAAGTTATTTTGTTTAAGCAGAATTACAGAAAGTAATTTTCCTATTTCTGTAAGAAAATAGGGTAGGTACAGGGGCAGAGAAGACCTATGTGCAGAGGGCCATTCTGTCTAGCTGAAACCGCAGGCCCCAGGCAAATACTTTTTTCTATCAGTCCAACAGTGCCAAGGTAAAGGAGATCTCTCATTGTCTTTCGTTTTGACCAAAAATTTCTCATGGCACTTGAGCGCCTTGTTTTGCTAAAACTGCCATGTCCCTTTCCTAAAATAAGGAAAGGATTTTGACAGTCACGATTTTTGCTTCAAAAAATTCCTGACCAGATCTAATAACTACAAAATAGTTCTAAGTTCAGAGTCACTGAACTTAGAAAGGAATATCTTTAAAGGAAAATACTTCATTTGCATAGTAAACTATTAGACAAGAAAATTCTGTAAATACTTTCAAGACCAAGAGCTAAAGGGAAAGATGGTGTCCATACTGACATGACTTGCACAGGTTCCAGGATATTAGAAATTGATGTAACATCTCCTCTACTCTCACGTACTCAAGAGCTGCAGTGCTAGCACACCTTTATTCAGCACCTTGGTGTCAGAAGTTTGTAATTGCAGCATCTTTCCATGTCAAAAAGCAGATTTTTACACTTACGTAGAATTAGCTTCTTCCCTTGCTAAGTTCTTCTTGCTTACTACTTCTGTGAGACAGCTTGCACTGAGTTGCAGCAGAGCACCACAGGCAAAGCTACATAATTAATACACTAGAAAATTAATTAACATAGTGCTCAGTGAAGAGATTTGTTCTCGGTAACATGATTCTGAATAATCACTTATCTCTTGCTTTCATTGAGTGAACAGTTTGCAAGCATCAGCAGCTATTGCAGGCAGTTACATCACTGATCTGTCATTCTTTCACGGCCATACCATATGGACAATAATAACTTAAATGGAGCCTAGCAGATGTTAAGGACAGTGCACGGCTGGGAATGCACAGATAGGCCCAGTGTGTCTGCATTAATTGAGATGTTTTATGCTAAGAATTTTATCTAATAATAAAAAAAATTGTATATATCAACATATATGTAGTGAAAATCTGCATTTATGTTTAGAGTGATGAAGAAAGCAGATGGCACTACAGAGCAATATTTCTAAGCAGTTAATTGATTTTCTGAGACTGCCTTTCCAAAGGGAGAAAAATGATAAAAGGTCATTTTTTGAATTAGTTAGATTAGCAAGAGGTTTTGTGTGTAGACATTCAAAAAGGGGGAAGAGATCCTGTTTAAACTCAAAGTACCTAAAAATTGGAATTTTATTTTCCTGACTTTTGCAAAACACTTTCCATCATTTGTTTAGGGAACAGAAGAGACATTGCTCCACTGTTCAATAAATATACACTGAGAAAAACAAGAAACTAACAACATTTTTAAATCACTCTGTTTTTTCAGTATTAGCATGCATAAGGAGGGGTGCCTGAACACCTCCTTTGGTCACCAGCGCTGTCTCTAAATAGCATCCTCTCCTCCTTCCAGGGTCTTGGGAACAAGGTAAGTGCCACAAGAAAGCCTGAGTCCACAGATCATCTCTCCAATAACAGCACAAACACCCTTGCCCCTATCTTTTGCCCTGGCTTAGTCTATGAAGTGTGAAAAACAATAATGGTGGCTGGGTGCTTCACAAAAGGAAGTGATAACTTTCAAAAGTAAACAGGAAACTTCATGCTGCAATGAAGCTAGCACAATTTTACATGCACATGCACACACATACACATGCACTGTCCAAGTAACTTTCACAGCCCTCAGTGACTAATGTTTGCCTAACTTGACCTTTGGGCTAGCCCAGTACCTCTGGTTTTGTCACTAATGCAAATTCAAGCGCATTCTCTGAATTTTGAGAAAATTCCTGTCCCTGTGAACTTTGCCTCCTGGGCTAAAGTACTCTGTCTGCACAGTTAATGCATAGCATCAGGGTTATGAGGGTTATTCTGCTTCCTTATAAAGTTAAAAGGAGTTAGGGTAATTGCCCTATTTTCCACCTGCAAGCTCATTTTTGCACTAGTTTCACCTGTTTCTCGTCATATTGAAGGCAGTGAAAAAAGCTTTTTTCTAATAAAGTGAAACTTGATCATAGAACCTGAAGTCAGTATAATAACTATACAACGCAGAATCAGAAATTCCATATGTTAGTCAAAATAGGAAAAATTGCTGCATTGAACCAGTGAAACTTTCACAATAAAATAAAATGCTGAACTGTTCATCATGCAAAACATCAGGTTGAGTTGCGTGAAACAACTCAGAAGAATTCAAGAGCTCAAGAAAGAAGGGAAGGAAGGAAGGGAAAGAGAGGGAAAGAGAGGGAAAGAGAGGGAAAGAGAGGGAAAGAGAGGGAAAGAGAGGGAAAGAGAGGGAAAGAGAGGGAAAGAGAGGGAAAGAGAGAAGCTACCACACTAAAATTGTTCCAAGACAATGCAAGTAGAAGGGAAAGCAAAAGCTTTCCCTATACTGACAAGATTACAAAGGTGGAGAGAAGGACTGCTAGCTACTCTGTTCATATAAGTGGGCTCTATATGGCTAGGAAAAAAGGTTCACAAATGGACTCTAAATACTAAAAGCAGAGAAGTGGATCACTTCAGGAAGCAGTGGGGAGATGGGACAGGTGGAAAGCAATGATTTCATGTATTTTAAGTGAAGGAACTACTGAAACCTGTTGAACGCATGTTTTTACTGAAATTTTGTATTGATTCTAAAACCCAAAAATATCCTGATGCCTTCTAACACAGGGAAAATTCAGTACTTTTAAAAAAAATGTCTTGCACTTGTGGACAGACCTTGAGAGCACAAACAGTTTATTTCCCAGCACCAGAGTGCAAGCAAAGTGGGGCTGCCTTTAACAGTACCACTGTTTCCTAAGTGTTGCTCATTTCCCTCCCCTCCAGTATAGTCAAAATACCAGTTCTCCCCAGGAAACCTACCCCTCTTTGGAAAGAAACCTGATCATTCTAGGAGTCTGAAGTCATATGCGCTTGAGGTCAGCAGCATAGTAATATGTGCTTCCCATGATAGCTTCAGCTTTGAGCTAAACCCAAAAAATGCATATATACCAAAATACAACTTTATCATCCCATCTCCACAGAAGCCAAAATAAACAGAAGGATATACTGCTGAAACCCCCAAGCACTGTCAATACACAAATATATTGCAGTCACACAGAATATACATATACAAGCAGCCAATGTGTTGCCTAAACATACCAGAAACAGTGCAGAGAAGCTTCGCACAATTAAGCCAGCCAATACGTCTCACAGCAAAAATTCATAAACGTTTGTTGCCCCCACCCTGTGTTGTGAAAATAAATGTAACCAATCACTTTATGATTTGTGAGTCAGGGACAAAGAATGATTATGTACAACCTCCTGGCCTTGAATCTATGAGAGTTCGGCGCTCAGTAGTTTTACCTCTGAAAATAAGCAGAGCACCCACTTCCCACGTCCCCAATCTGTAACCCAACTATTCAGGCCAAGCTTCAGCTGTATTTTTCTCACAGAAAGGTCTCCTAATTGCTTGGTGCTGCTATCAACTTGCTACAGCTCCATGAAGAATCACAACACAAACATAATTTTGAACAAAACTGAAAAGACTCTTCTCCCTATTTTTCTGCTTCCTCCACAGATTGCAGTGGATACGTTCAGACTAAATCTACCCCTTATCATCATATCTTTGCCCTTTTCCACTGATTAAAAAGGTAGGGATGCTCAGGCATCCAGCTGAAGTTGGTAAGAGGATAGCATGGTTAATTTTTTCCCAAGGGAGGACAAGAAGAGGAGTGGAAGGAGGGATGCCCCCTTATGTCTCTGTCACACCACTGCCCCAGAGCAGCATGACTAAGGGGCTGTGGGGGAGAACAGCAAAGTGATGCTGCTGGCTTCACCCCTGTCTCATTCATGTTGTCTTCTTCCTTTTCCACCTGGTGACTTGCAACCTGTAATTTTGTGAGCAATCTGGGTGTTCCCAGCTCTCCCCTCCGTGTACTTTCAGGGTAATTAGTCAGCTGTTCCAGCCTTCCCTCTTCCCGGAGGATCAGCGCTACCTAATGAGCTAAGAAGGAGGCAGAATACTGCACTAATGACATTTGCTGAGGATTTTAAGCACAGAGGAGTTAAGGAGGAGAAACAAGAGTATGAAAGCACTTGCAGAGGCCAAGTGTAAGTCATCATGACTCATCACTAGCTAGCTGAAAGAGCAGTGGCAAACTGAAACACAAAAAAGAGTATTTTCGGGTCAGAATCGGCTTCCCACTTGCAGCAAACAAACAGATGAGAAGGCAGGAGGCTATCATTGATTTTAATTAGTGGTTCAATTATAACCAAAACATTAGGCCTGTATTAAATGAAACAGAAAGGTTGCTGCCAGCCTGAGCAGAACTGTACTCCTCTGTGCATCAAGAACACAGTTCAGTGCTTTCAGAAGAACTTAGCTTGTTGAGGACTGAGCTAATTTTGAAGAAAAAAAAAAATTACAAAAAAGACTCAAAAAACCCAGCTGTAACTAGTGCTGCTGAAGTTACTGCATGCTTAAGAAAATGTCCTACAACTCATCAAAATTGTGCAAGGGTTAAGAGATCAGGGGAGAAGCCATCGCCAGTCTGCCATTCTTTCAAAGGAGGCTGCTGCCTCTCCATGTGGGTCCACCTACACAGAAGCAGGCCACAGACCTACCCACCCTGTTTCAGGAAAGCTGCTTTGTTTCATGGCTGTTAAAGCCTGAAAGCGGAACTGTTACAAGGCCTAAGTCCGACCCCACAAAAAAAGTGTGATCTGCTCCCCCATATTTTCCCCTTTCCAATGTGCATCATGCTACATCAAGACTCATGGCAAATGTCAATTCCACTAGATAGCACTGGCTCTATTTAAATACCCTTAACTAAAGTGTATATGCAAAGAAGGAAAACACAGTTTTCAAACTGGCCAGACTGGGAGGTGGGGGGGTGGTAAGCAGAGCACCGTGCAGTGATGTGTAAGAACCTCCAGTTTTCACCTGTACCTCTAGAAACATGATGAATTTTTTCTACTTTATTTGTTTACTGGGAACCTCACAGACTCAGAAGAAGAATTCAAAACTTACTCACAACCACATTTCTGCACAATTGACTCAAAGAGTTGGTAATATCATAGAAGAAAGTAAGTGAAAGGACACAAAAATGCTCACAATACGTATGCCAAATGGCTATACCATTATTATCAGTTCCGGGCCCTTCATTTTGTGAGTGTGTAGCTGAAGATACATGCAATATCCATTGGTTTTATCTCATACTCTCTGCTTCCTCTGAGTCACATGAATTACTAGTTATCAAGTTGCAAAAACACCTTTTTAAAACTTGAAACTATTTTTAGAACCAGTTATCATTTTTCAAATGGCATGATAGACATTTTTCA
The DNA here is from genome assembly GCA_017639485.1 of Pluvialis apricaria. NCBI lineage: Eukaryota > Metazoa > Chordata > Aves > Charadriiformes > Charadriidae > Pluvialis > Pluvialis apricaria. Next base: position 49,794,804 of record CM030044.1, on the reverse strand, counting down.
GCACAGCTCACATTAAGAGACTCTGTCTAACTCTAGATAGGCGTTTGGAAAACGTTTAAACAAGCAAACGTACTCATAATCTGCAAAAGATCTGAGTAGGATGAAACATTCCAAGAAGCCTTGCTTAGAGCTAACAACTTCAGAGGATTCAAGAAAGCTTTGGGTAATAGGAAATGGATTTATAAGTTAGGTCTTACTTCCCCTGCTGTATAGGACAGGGAGATCAAAGTAAGTAAACAAAAAAAAAACCCCAACATTCTTACTTGGAAGTTCTTTATTAAGCTAACTTTTCCCACATGTTTGAAGATCAATCAAGTAGCACAGACTGATTTAGAAGATGTAATCTTACGTCTCCAAATCCCTCACAAACATAGCATTCAAAGGTTAAGTATACGGGTTATATCATTATTTTGCAGCTGTAACACCATAGCACAGTGTGGGCCTCTTGATTCAGGGTGCCAACATGCTAAAACTTGTGCATGCAGTCAGGACACAGCCTTTTTCCAATATAAACTAAATCCAAGAATTTTGTGACTTTTGTAAGAAAGACTATGAGGCCACAATCAGGGGAAATATGAGCATGGGCCCAGGTGATGCAGAGCATGGGGAAAGCCATAGTGTCTAGCGATGTCCAGTGGACAAGAGCTAAAGACATCGCTGCCACCAGGACTTGCACAATCTAGAAGGGAGCTCAAAAGCAAACCTGAAAAGTCAGCACACTGCAATTTACTGAACAGAAAGTTAAATAATGCACTTCCAAAGAGTAAAGCTTAAACACAGCTGAGGAGTTCTCAGCTAAAGCTGAAAACCCAAACTATGAAGGGACTGCATTTTACAATCATTATCCTAAAAGTGGAAATTCTGCACAGCACTCCAGAGGAAAATCTCGTGGTTGGTGTTAGAAGGGAAGTCTCTCTTTTATCTGTAGGTCTTTTCCTGTGAGCTCCTTTCTTTTAACTTCCCTAGAAAGATTCGGTCAGCAGCATTGCACACCATATCCTACCAATTTCCCACAGAAGGCCAAATTCTGCTAATTGGGAAAACCCTTTACTCAAGGCATTTACCCTGTTGTCTTTCGTCAAAGCTAGGGGACAGAATTCAACCCTTCCTTGCCATGAACTGGCAATTCTACTCCATCACCAAGTACAGATTAGGCCGGCAGTTTAATATTTCTACCATTTGAGCTCTACAGCCCCAGCCCCATGCTGTGAACTCAAGGAGTGGAACGTCTGACCAGTGGTGCTTGCCATGTTTTGATGCCAAATGGCTTTTCCTTTCCCTCTGTTTATTTTCAAGAAGTGTTTTGTGGTTTTCTGTTCATTTGCAGGAGAGAACAATGAGATCATATGGCTAGTGAAGATAATTTCATAATCTATGCCTTCACTGCCAGGAAAGTTAAGAGCAATGAAGGAGGCCATAAGCACAACACATTCTGGCTTAAAATATCGGATGCCCAGTTCCCATACAGCTAGAACTAAAGCATCTACTGCTAGGTGACAGCCATGAAGGCAATGTCACAGGGAAGATCTACAAACTTATACAGCAGTACAGAAAACCTCAGTCACTAACTGAACATCTTTTCTAGTTAAGACCATGTGAATTGTTAGCAAGCCTTAGCATCCTGGATGGAACGAGGAAGAGATGGGGAGCCATCCTTCAGCAAGGCTCCTTCCCAAGGCACCTGCCACTGTTACAAGGTGCCAAACCCAAGTTACACATTCCCTGTATGCCTGAACTTGGACACTGAGGAAGGGCATCTCCTTCTAGAGCCCCTGACCCTGAGACTGTTACAAAAGCCACCCAGAGTCATGGCGGTCCAGCTCCTCTCTGATGCTGGATGCAGGCGTCAGCACCCCATTGCCCTTCACAGCTGGGTAGCGTGGTCTCCAGCGACCACACAGGGGTCTGACCATGCTGCAGTCACACCTTTGCTCTGCAATGTCACTTCCCAGCACAAGCAGAAGGCAGTTTTAAGAACTTAGGGTTTTGTTTAAAGTCTTAGGGATTTTTAAGAACAATATACTTTCCCTTAATAATGTTTATGGAGCTTGGTTACTTGCCCTAATTTCTAAAAAAAAAAAAGGACAACTCTTGTTGAGTTATTTTTAATATTGTTAATGAGGCAGAATTTTCATCCAATTAAATTTCTATCATAAAAGTGAAAGTGGGAAAGTCAAAGTACTCGCCTTTTCCCTTATCTCTGTATATATTTATTATGCTTTCATTAATGTCAAGCCTGGAAAATGGAGTGAGATCGTGAGGCTTTTATTTCGAACCTGACTTAAGAGCTACTCATTTCCCGTTCATGTTAAAATCTCACTCTTTGGCAATTGTATTTGGACCCTGATTCTGCAAACACATAAGCACAACTGTAATATTGTGCAAACAAGAAGCTCCATCTTATGCAGTACAGTCATCAGTCCCACTGCTTGCTGGACTGCAGCCTTATTTTTTAAGTCAACTGCACTAATTTAGAGACCTATTTTCACTGAAGATTTCTCATGGGCACGTCACACATGGGTTCCCTGTGCATGCCAGATGTGCACCCTTTTAGGAGGGCAAATCCTACTTCTTTTTGTTTTTCCAGCCTGTCCATGTACAACCTCATTCTCACAGGAAGGCTGGATAACGTGCCAGAATTTTTTTAATGATATACACTAAAATAGAAAATCAGCTAATGCTTAAAAAGTGCTTTAAAGATATTAATACATAAATCCTAATTAATATTTATGTGGAATGCAAATAGAAAGGATGCTATAGTACTCAGGCTCCTTTTTCAGGTGAAGACAAACTTCAGCTCTACACAATGTTCCTGAATTGTACTTTCATTGGGAATGGAGAGCTCCAAAATCTGTCCAGAGCTGGCCTTTAAGCAGCTAGTCTGATTTACACAGGAATCATTCTGCTGGGTGAGCCTTAAAAGCATCTGAGGTGCTGTTGAGATAAGCATCTGAACTTTCTGGTGATTCTTTGAAACCTACCCAAACTTCTTGAGATTATGAAACTAGGTTGGAAATAGAGTAGCTGCGCACTGTATTGTGTGTTGTTTCTGTTTATTCCTCCTTCAGGCTAGACCAGAAAAACCATGAAAACAACAATTATCTCAGGCAAGCCTACCGAGTTTTCTGTTTCTCCCAGGAGCCTGCTGTTTTCACCCCTTTATATGGGTCTAGTGGAAACCCCAGCCACATGCTGCTGCTTCTCATGACAGGCTTTACAATTGGCATGGGAGGACAGATGCAGCCATGATTCCACACCTGATCAGATAATGACTTCTGTGCTCTGGAAATCAGCAATACCTCACCCCAACAGTCAAAGAGTTGCAGTCAGGTTCAAATTCGTCAAATTAATAAGAAAAAGAACTTTTTATTTAATGGATGTGAACATGATTACTTAATGATTCTGCAAACACTATGCTTTTCTAAGCATTCAAACCATTGTTTGAATGGTTTCTTAATACTTCTGACTCCCGTGTCTCTGTGGGAAAGATCCACACAGATTATTTATTAAAATAGGAAAATAGGAAAAATTGGCAAGCAATTCCAAGCCAGGGAAGATAAAGGTCAACACAAAGGCAGCAAGGCAGCACAGAGCATCTGGTGACAAAGGCCTTCTACTTTAAAATAAATAATTAAATAAACATCCTCTCATCTCAATGCTCCTTTGACTTCCAACCACAGATGAAGCAAAACAAGAGGCAGATAATTGTTGTTTGGTTTTGCTACTTCTTTTTAATCTTAAGTGACTCTCTGAGATCGCCAGCTGACCAAACTAGTGTTAATGTTTTACCTCTGGTCAGCCTGCAAAAGTCAATGCCCTGAAACTTTAATGTTGTCTATATGCTTTTAGCAAGTGCTTGACTGAGGTTGAAAAGCTGAAATATGTGCAAAATACTGTATTTCTGTATTTCCGTGCCGTTTGTCCTGAGAACACCATGTGTCTTTTTGAAAATCAATGGGTTTTGACCTAACTGTTGCCAAGCCTTTGCAGAAAACAGGACTTCCCTTTCCCCAGCCAGCCATTTTCTCTCTGAGTGCAAGGACTATGCTTGTGCCCAGTTTTGTGGAAAGACCTGGGTAGTTCTCTAGGCACTTTGCCTTCTTTGGATGAGTATTTAAGGCTAGACTCAGTCTTGTCCAACTAAATTGTTGATTTCACTAAATTCTTGATTCTTACTTGAGCTTTTACTGCCCTTGCTAACGCCACATCCATACCCAACATTACTGCAATGTCACCACTTTTTCAGCAATGGAAATTGCTGTGTAAGCAGGTGTCTGGATGTTCACCTCTGTACCATTTGGTCTTACTCATAATAGTAAGAATGATCAAAACCAGAGTATCCTGCAGCAGTCTGGAGAACAACAGCTAAAAAAATTTCTGGTATAGATGTGGCCTGTCAAGGAGGCACACAGGAGTCAACTTTCCTAAGTATTAAGTTAGGAATATGTATGCTAGGTTATGGATGTACAACCAAATGTAGTTTAGCCAATGATTTAATAATTGAACAGGTTGGTTACAATATAATTATTTCATTCTCCTTCTTTAAAATCAAGATGATGGCAACGAGCAGTAAGCCATTAAGCTACAGATACTTGGTTGTATTGATTCCCTGCATCCTACTGCTCAGAGTCTGGACAAAGAAGCAGTGAGATTGGGGAGTGAGTTTGCAATATGCTAGTTGGTTGCTCTGCACAGTTTCAGTTGCATAGAATCACAGAGTCATAGAATTTAATGTTAGAGTTGGAAATGATCTTAAGGATCCCCTAGTTTCAAGCCCCCTGCCATGGGCAGGGACACCTCCCACTAGACCAGGTTGCTCAAAGCCCCATCCAGCCTGGCCTTGAACACTTCCAGGGATGGGGTATCCACAGCTTCTCTGGGAAACCTGTTCTAGTGCCTCACCATCCTCACACTAAAGAATTTCTTCCTAATATCTGACCAAAATCTATTCACTTTCAGTTCAAAACTGTTACCCCTTGTCGTATCACTACCTGTCCTTGTAAAAAAGCCCCTCCCTGTCTTTCCTGTAGGCCCCCTTCAAGTGCTGGAAGGCTGCTATAAGGTCTCGCCAGAGCCTTCTCTTCTCCAGGCTGAACAACCCCAGCTCTCTCAGCCTGTCTTCACAGGGGAGGTGCTCCAGCCCTCTGATCTTCTTTGTGGCCCTCCTCTGGACTTGCTCCAACAGGTCCATATCTTTGCTATGTTGGGCACTCCAGAGCTGGACGCGGTACTCCAGGTGGGGTCACACCAGAGCAGAGTAGAGGGGCAGAATTACCTCCCTTGACCTGCTGGCCAAACTTCTTCTGGTGCAGCCCAGGATATGGTTGGCTTTCTGGGCTGTGAGTGTATATTGCTGGCTCATGTTGAGCTTCTCATCCACCAACGTCCCCGAGTCCTTGTCCTCAGAGCTGCTCTCATTCCATTCTCTGCCAAGCCTGTACTTGTCCATGGGATTGCACAAGTCTCTTAAAAAGCATTCAGAAGATTTTACCACAAAATATGCTGTCTGCTAGCACACACAGTGTCCCATTGCACTTAAGTATTGGATGTTTGCTGTTTGAACATCAACAACTGAGTATGACAAAGTTTCATTGTTCCCCAAATGTATTTTTCTTTCTTGAGTACCTCTGTATTATTGATGTTTTATATATTTTGATAATACTGCCTCTGTGGTCAAGGGAAGTATTTATGTACTCCCACAGCATACTGAGCAACATCCCGTTGAATCACTTTCCTCCCTTGCTTTGAAACACCAAAGAATGATTATGACAGCACCGGGAAGGTGATGAATTCAATTTATCCTTCATGTTCAAGGCTGCACAGTAAATTGTGGTACAGTTAGTCAACATAGTGGGGAGCTGGCAAGCACGTGAGTATTTTATGCAATTACTACCTCTCTTTCATTGTACTCAATATCCTCTGAATGTCAGTTCACTGTCTTTTCAAATGAATTCACTCCTTTTTTAATTACTTCCATCACTTCCTCTTCTTTTCACCCCGACAAAACTACTTTGCACTGATTGTGTTTAGCACAGATTACACAGGCCCAGCATGATGAGAAGAAGGGTTTGTAATTAACCATGCTGTTATGTTGTATAGCTTCATATTTCTCCAAAAGATCCTTTGATGCAGCATCATTACCTATAAATCTGTGAAAAATAATCATAATAAGATTTTAGTCTGTTATAGCAGGGAAGGGGAACTCTCAAATTTTTAACAATCATGCTGACATTTAACCTAAATATGTAGTCAGGTTAAGCAGCTGAGATGATATTTCCTAGAAATTGCTGCATATGCAAGCAATTACGGCATCACTTTTTAGTGACTTGCTTTTACTCTAGCCTGCCTCTTCCTTTAGTCCTGTAAAAGTTCCATGTAGTAACACTTTAAAAGCTCCAACTTGTAGTTGCCAGAACAACCCAGAAACTATAGTAGATGGCAGCATTTATGAACAAATGTGACCCAGCTGACACTGGCTACTGTGGCCAAGTTTAAGACAAGGGCAACTGTCTCAACTCACGCAGGGTAAAAACACTGATGGTGAAGATGGTGATGATGATGATGATGACACTGCCTTGTTGGTCTAGAGGAGTAAATTCACAATTAAAATTCAAAACCATTCATGACAACAGGCTAATAAATCGAACTATACTGCAGAAAATTGCATGCCAGTAGCATAGCACAACTCTGCAGATGAACAGGAAGCAGGGACCATTGGTTTGGGGATATACCACGGGGCTTCCTACCTGAGCTTTCCACTTTTGCAGCCGTACTACCAATTAAAGTTCAACTGAGGAAAAGATACAGTACAGTGACCTTTTGCAGATGTGAAACATGCTGTGACTGGGAATAATGACTGAGGATAAGAGATCGTTATGGCAAGATGCTGAATTAGATGACATTGCATCACATTTATAATCCAAATGTATATTGTGGAGGCAGAGTACCAGAAGAAGGTACTAACCCAAACCAGAAAATTCAATTCTGTAGTAAAAACTTAAAAGATCTAAAAAGGAACTGTGGAAGTCTATCACTTATTAGTGAACCTTTGAGACAGACAAAATTACATTACTGAAAACTACATAGTATGTGCATGTAATGATCAGTATTAAATGCAAGGTGAGAAAAAACCAGCTCAGTAAACCAAAGTTAGTTGCTGAGCCAAGTTCACGTATCAATATCCAGACATACTTATGTGGTCATTCAGACTCACATTTTTACCTCAGTTTTTTCCCTTAGTACTGAAATCTTGCTTATGTGCTGAAATCACTCCTTCAAGTTTATAATCAGTTTAAAAACTGGAATCACCCAATTTTTGTAATATGTGCCTATATTACATTTGCCTGTAATCTGTTTATCTATGTGTTCAAAGTATGTGTTCAAAGTACAAAGCTACGCCATGAAGATGGATTCTTTTGTATCTGATTTTTACTTTTGTAAGACTAAAATTGCAGTCTCGTTTATGTTGAAAATCTACTGTCCAAACCAGTACATAACACCGATATATTTTGTGTTTAGTTGTTGTTTTTTTTTCTATGATAGAAACTCATTAAGGTTTCTGAGCAATTAGGGCAAGTTTAGGTACTTCCTGATGTTACACTAATTCTTGCTTAACTATAAAGATGGTAATATGTAAGTCTGTTTGCAAGTGGTTCAGGTAGCATTCTCAGTAAACCAGAAATGTTGACTTTCTCTCTCGCTGTTAGAGAACTAGGTGGGAAGTTCTGTTTGGAAAAGAAGGCATACCTTGCCTAAAGTGATGTTATCCCCTAAAGTAACCTTGCTTATTTGAATCACGAGAGCATCTGGAGACAGGAACAAGTAGTATGCTAGTTTTTCAGCAGGCAGGGCCAGTACACAAAGAATTTACTGCCTAGATTTTGCCAAGGGCAACAAGGAAGTGAGGGTCATCGTCAGCCTTGCAGTGTTTTGCAAACTTTTGCAAAAGTGATTCTAAAGGTGGGAATAAGTGGAAAGGTAGGTTACAACTCCATCATCAGCTATGGTTTCTGTTATTTTTGCAGCAGTGTAAGAGAAAGCAAGGGAAGGTGTTTTTGTGCCAGGTCTCTCCAATACGATGGTATTGCAGCCTGCCCATTTCATTCTTGCAAGGAGTTTTCTTCAGTTTTTTGTTGCAGTGATAACTGATGAACAGCTGTGGCAATGAACAAAAAGTTTGGGTCTTTTAATGATGAATTCCAGACTCTTTCAGATCTGAGGGCTTCTCCCAGATACCAAATCTGTGCAGTATACTTTGCATGTTAGAAAAATCTCACTGGAAACAGCCTTACCCTATCTTCCCATCAATTTGCTTGGGAGCTCAGGCAGAGTCATCAGGCAGATAAAACACCATGCCAGATATCTTCCAGCTGACTCCGGAAAGCCTAGTACGGCAAGTTAATTACAAAATAAAGCACTTCAGATTGTCCTTTGGATGTTTTTGAAAGTAAATATATTCCTACCTGGAATCATTGGTTTAATGATAAAGGATTTTCTGGGGTTTAATACAGTGTCCTACCTTTTCTGCCTCCACAGATAAACTTCAGATATATACAGCTGGAATAAAGAAGCTAGTGTATATGCTTGGATATATTAAATGTCTGAACTACTTTAGCTGATGATAAACTCTATACAGTTTATACTTTCTAAGATCCTGCAACATTCACAAAAATGTTGCATGAATCCATAGTTTTACTATTTCTTTTATAATGAACAACAGATTATGAGACAAAAAAGTGGGAGGTTTTGATTTGTATGGGGGAGCATGGCGGTAAATTCTTTCTCTGAAAGCATAAAAGATGTTTTCATCTTTATCCATTCTTTTTAGATCACTTTCAATGAAATTGGAGAAGTACAGCAAGGAAATCATACTATAAGGGACGGTTCAAAAATGCTTCTAAGAAATATATATTTATTAAGTTGAGCTGGGGAAGAGGAGAGGACAACATTAATTGAGTTCAGGCGCTAGCTTTCATTAATGCTAAAAGCAGTTGCAACTGTGACACAAATGCAATGACTGCACTTTGCAGATAGCAACCCTATGTATATTGTCAAAACTGCTGTATTGAAGATGTTCAAATATCAAAGAAAAAGTATGCTTTTTGAGTTGACATAATTTCTGAAAATATTTACACATTGATGGTTTGAATGTACACAAATCACAGGGAACAAGCTGTCCCCTCCTCACTGCCAGATCCCATCAAGGGTAACCTCCACTGGGGAGAATGAACATATTTTCAAGTTTAAAGACCCGCCATATTTGCAGTGGCAGATTTCACAGCCAGCAATGAGGCATACAAAAATGTAAGTAAAACTTAGTTGGTTAGGGTTCTTCCTAAGTCTCTGTAGATGTTTGTACTCATTGGTCTCAAATTCAGTAGGCCATTTTACATGCTTTGGAGCAAAATCTTCTTCCAGTATTGCCGAGTTGGATCTTACAAAGGGCAAACTCCGTGATGCTCAATACTAAAAGCCACTGCCCTGTGTTAAGTGTATGGCTGCATAAACCTAGAGAAATAGGTTTACAACGCTTCTGGAATTTTCCTGCTCTGATCCAATTGCTATCTAAAGCAGCCCTGTATGTGCTCCTGTGGTGCACTCCACGGGAGGGTATCCACCTGGGTTCCCAGCTCAAAGGTCAGGAAAGAGGCTGGGACACTTCTCCCTACAACATATTTTCTCTGCTGAACAGAGGCAATACACTATTACCATTTTCCCAAATGAATTTTTCAGCATTACACTGCTTACTGCTCCTCTTTACAAACGTAATATGCATGAAAATAACTGCGAGGACCAATAGGGAAAATGTAAGAAAAAGGTATGTTTTGAAATCTCCTCCAGGCCGTGTAACATGAACTTAGTATTTTTATGTTGGAAGAATTAAGATAGACACAAAGTTTTTCCACAAAGAGGATGCTGAGTTTGGGAAGGTGTTACTTTAGTCTGGTCATTGCCAGAGAAGCTAAAAATCTTAAACAAATGATAGCACACCATGTGGTTGTATAGCCTGAGGGACACCAACATGCTGTTGCCACAAAGGCCCGACAGGTCTGGGAATACATCAGACCATCTAAGGACCAGTGTCTTTTCTATGGCCTTGACAATGTGGGAAGAGTATGATAGGAGATGACTTTGGTACAGAATTACAAAAGCATCCTCCAAAACCAATGCTTAGAAAACGTGTCGGATTTTTGAGTATGGTAAACAGTGATCTGGGTGCGACTGATCATCTAGGAAGGGAGCAGATGGCACTGGGGAATCCTGGCAGAGACAAGATCACATGCTAATGAGTCTTTTAAAAACAAGAAGGGGACTGGGAATGGGCAGATGGAACAGTGTAAAGGCTGGGAGTAATATGGGCAAAGGGGGCTTCATTTTAATTACTAATTTTTTAATTGAGAGTATTAAAAACATGAATCAGGTGGGACTGGGCAGCTGTGAAAGGACATCTGGGACAGAATAAAGGATGGAAGAGATTTGGGAAGAAAAACAGGGGCACTGCTTTGTAAGGGCGCTTGACAGCACTGCGTCATATCTGCCCAGGCCTGGAAGCCAGCTTCTCTGCCTCAAAGACACTTCGTTTATCCCCTGGGTGAGTATCCTGGACCAAGTGTAGATAGTGCCACCCAGACAATGCTTCTCTTCTGCATGTGTCATGGAGCAGTCGGTGCCATCCTCCATGCAAATGCTGCCCACACGGTTTCTGTGCACTGCAAGCTCTGTGAAAAATAAGCACAGGAGAAAAGATGAAGTTAGGATCATGTTCTTATGCTCAAATATTGCATTCCAAATGTTATTAAAACATTTGAAAATGTTCTGTATTAACACCTTGTTTAATACTCAGTAGAAACAATCTATCATTATTTACATAGTAACTTTACTTCCCATGTTTATTTAGAGTTTTTAGGATTTTAAATCGAATATAGTGATCTGCTGTGTCAGCCACACTGACAGACATTAAAACTTAAACTTGTTATGTACTTAAAAAACCTGTAGGTTTATTTTACTTGTGACTAGAGAATAATATTCTTAAGAGAAAGTAAATCAGGTCAAAATATGTTGGCCATCATGGACAACAAAGGGGTTTAATGTGATCTCTCATAAGCTCTTAATTGAAATCTAGATGGCTCTAAAAATCAAGAAGCTTGTTAACATATAGCATATTTCTGTAGAGTTATACCTTGCTGCTCATTTTAAGAGTGTAAAATAAACACGTTTTGAAAATGGAGAATAACAGTAAAGTTTTTTTTCTTAATCGTATTATTTGTCTCACTGCTCATAGTGAGTTTAAAATCAGAATCATCATTCTAACTTGATTTACATGAAGCGACGTGTAGGCAGAGTTAGGCAGAGACTTCAGAACTCTGCAGTCAGCAGTGGTCATGCTGCTGATGGGTAGGTACTGCGCACAGGCTGATGTGTCTATAGATTTTTACAGACATATATAGATATGCACATGGAAAAAGTAAAAGAGAGTCATCAGTTACAGTTAGTGTTACCTTCTGAAGGGAGCCTTATGAATCAGCTAAAACTACTTAAGCTGAAATTTTGGCACAGGCAATGCCTTTTGCACCCACACAGTAGTGATAAGTATTTTCAGCGAGGCAGAGTAAAATGATGCTGATCCTTTGAATATCAATAGATTCATAACAGTTTATTTCAGCCAGCCTGTTGTTGGTGCTATCACCTTTGGCAGTAAAAGAGCTTCTCTTTATTTTAAAAAATTTGGATTTATAACATACGCAGTAACAAGTAGCAAATTATTTGCTGCAAGTTGACACAGAGTTTGTGTCCTCAACTGAAACTCCTTTATAAAATATTTAAGCAGTTGCACTTAAGAGGGATAAATTCTTGGCCTCATTAAGGAGAGATTTGCAAATTACTCCAGCGAGGTCAAATTTGCTCAGAGCCTACCATCTGAAATGTGTGGTCAAATAGATGCAGTAAGTTCTCTGCTCTTCAATTTTGTCAGAGTGTTGATATCTTCCTGTTCCATTGCTTTCAAACCCATTAAACCCAGGATGTTACAACAAGGACTGAGAGAAGAAAAAGCGAGAAGTATAAAGAAAGTTGCTGTTCAGTATTCTGTGGATTTTATAGTATATTTTGTGAAAAGGACAATGAAAGCAATGCTTTCTAATAAATTCTGTTCCATCTTGACCCCCAAAGCACACATTTTGAAAACTAAACATAAAACAGCTGACAGTTTTATTCACGTACATGCAGAGTCCATGTGGTCCTGGAAGAAGTGACACAGACAGGAGCTCAGGTGCTCTCTAATCTCTTCTAGCTGGCTGTGGCATCCTGCCTGCATCCTTTGTCTTACAGAAACACGCAAGGCACGGCTGTCAGCCCAGTAGGATTCAGGCCTAGTTAGGTCCTATGGCTTAACTGCAGTTTTCAGACGGGGCCATAAAAATTGAAGCGGCAGCCATAATACCATTGCATGAGATGGGAGTGCATCAGCTTTTCTGCCCTGATGCTACAAGGTGGACCACTGACTGCAATGGAAGTCATAGTTTTGTACAAGTCCTTCAGCAATTACTCACTTACTTATTTACGAATCTATGAATTTGTTTGGAGTCAAGTCCCTGTTATTGCACATAAAAATGCAAATATGTCTACAATATACAAAAAATAAAAGTTTCCTTCCCTAAGGTCACTCTTCATCAAAATGTTTTTAAAAAATCATTGTTTTCAAACCGTCATTAAAAAGGAAGCATCAGAAGTCTTCTGCCCACAGCAGCACCAGCTATACTAATTTTATTCTGATTGGTGTTTACCTCACATGTTTCTTAAAGACATACAATGATACAGGTTTCATATCCTTCATATTCTAACCTTCCACTTAAAAGTTTTTCTTCTAACCTAAATATCCCTTGCACATTTGAAGTTTAACATCAGTCTCCTCTCCAGAGTAAACTAATCCAAACATGTAATTCATTTTCTGGTTTTCATATTTTTAGATTATTCACATTTCTATCCATTAGATTCCTGTATTAGTTCATATATTTCTTGAAATTCAGCATACAAAACTAGACAGTATGCTTGTCAGGACCTCCCAAATAGCAATCCCAGAAAACTTAGGAGATGACTGCCCCATTCCATCATTAAAACCATACATGAAACTCTTAAAAGTAGCAGAGCCAACACAGATCTCTGAAATCCCACTTGATTCTTTCATTCAGCAATTATTTTCTCCCCTCAAAACCTCTGGTTTTGGTTTCCCAAGTACTTCTACACTTACCTGCAGTTCTGTGCAGATCATAACTCTCTAGCTTGCCTTTGGGATATTATGTGTGATAGTATCAAAACCTGTACTTAAAGTCCATCATGGCTATCAGTTCTCACAAGTGCACAAGCCCGGTTACAAGTCATAATTTTTAAAATTTCCTGCTATCTATTATTTATGACTTTGTTATGTTGTAGGTATTCTTGTGCTATTATTTGTTCTACTGCTTTTCAGAAAAAAAAGTTCTCTGGAAGTCTACCCTTCAGTTTGTAAAGAACACTTTCAAATTACCTCTTACAGTTATAAATATTAAATACACAAAACCTGTAAGACGATCAGCGGAAAGTTTATGGAAAACTAATAGCAAATCCTGATTTTACACTGTTAGACTCTTCAACAATAGGTGATGCTCATAACTTTTGCTAAGGATTAACTTCTTCAAAGCAGTTTTGTTTTTTTTTTTTTGTTATTATATTACAGAAATTGGCTTAACTGTTAATTATTTTTTTCAGGCACAGACCAAGTTTACTTTTGCAATTTCACAGCTGCAACCATATTATTCCTTTGGTTAGAATCTAACTTTTTTTAGAACTGGATTTTATATGAAGCTGTTTCGGGTTTTTTTCGTGATAATAGTTTGGTGTTCTTATTTTAAGCCAAATTTACTTTGCTAACCAAAGAAAGACTTCATGCATGTGAATTAAGAGTCACCTCAGAGATGTTACAAGGCTAAAGAACATTAACTTTTATTCACAGGGAACAGCAAAATACAGCAGGTAAATATGGTCTTTGGACTGCTTTTACAAAAAATTCTTTCTCTAAATGGGTGACAATACAAGGACTATCCACATCCTATCTAGGTCACATGAGGTGAAGGGTCTGGTCAGTCAAGCTCCACATCCCAAATGAAGCAATAAACTGGAAATTCAGTAAACCTCTTTTTGACAAGACTGAGTTAATGTTGCCCTGACCAAACACCAGTGGACCACATACTTCGCATTTTCATAGAATCATAAAATCATCTAGGTTGGAAGGGACCTTTAAGATCATCGAGTCCAACCATCAACCTAACACTGCCAAAACCACCACTAGACCATGTGCCTAAGCACCACGTCTGCCCATCTTTTAAATACCTCCAGGGATGGTGATTCAACCACTTCCCTGTGCAGCCCATTCCAATGTTTGATAACCCTTTCTGTGAAGAAATTTTTCCTAATATCCATCCTAAACATCCCCTGGCACAACTTGAGACCATTTGCTCTTGTCCAATCACTTGTTACTTAGGAGAAGAGACCAACTGCCACCTTGTTAAAACCTCCTTTCAGGTAGTTGTGTTTTGAACAAAAAAAATTCCGATATCAGCAGCATTAAGAAAAAATGCATTAGGAATTCAAAACCTGCCAAGACAAATGAAAAGTTGTCTTTTATAGATAAAAAGGAAAAATGCAGGACTGATTTTATTTCATTAAATTTCACTGGAGGAAATTCTTTTTTACTTCACTGCTCTCTGCCATTTACCTACTTTCTAGATTTACATTGACTCCAGTGAGAGTCTTTGTCTCATTTAAGTCTCCTAGGGTCTTTACCTTTTTTTTCCATCTTCTTCTCCCTTCCTCCATGTCATGATTATATTTCCTCTACGGTATAATGCCATGCACCATAGCAATACAGTAAACAAGCTGCACAGTTTAGGCTGCTGTTTCTACTGAAGAGCAGCTGTGTTTGGATGAAGACTTCAGGAAATCCTGAATCCTGACATTTTCTCCATAGTAAATTTGCTGTGCGCTTTTTTAGACATTGGTTATTTTAGTCCTGCTCTTCTCTGTCCTTCTCTCCTGTATGCTTAGCTTTAAGGTAGAATGAAGTTCATTCTCTGGCTGTTTGGCTTTTTGCAGGCTGCAGAGGGGACCCCTGCTCGGGGTGGTAGTGTTTTCCTGAGGGAATAGGCTGTGCTTGTGGGCAGTTTTCAGAAATGCCACAGAAGACTCAACGGTGGGCATTGTGCCTCCTCCCCTACCAGGAACTGAGATCCTCCTTCACGAGAAGAGTACTAAGTGTGTTCCCTCACTTGCTGGCCCAGACACAGAGCAGAACCAAACAGGAGGTTATGCTGCAGTCAACAGTCTAGAGACATAGCTGTTTAATGCTAAGCCATGTTTTTCTTGCTTTGCATTTTCAGCACAGCTCTTGTGGAAAAGTTCTCAGTGGTGTCCTGGGACCTGTTTACCTTCTCATATAATGGATGCATGAAATTGCATGGATTAATGTGACTGATTAATGCTTTGGTTTTCCATATCTGTAATGTTTGGTACATGCAGTTCAATTCTGAAGACTGTGAAAGAGAAAAATGAGAGTGGTAAGTGGGAACACCATGCTCCAGGAGAGGGAGGGAGGAAAAAAAGGCACTGGAAAGGAAAATCAGAATTTATGTGGCACCAAGTGCTGAATTCTAGTTGATAGCAATCTTTAATGACCAGTGTCTTAAACTGTTGAAGATAAACATGATACTTTCATATTGTCTCAAACCACAAAATGCATGAAAAGGACTGAACTGAGAAACTTGTCAGTGTCTTATTTAACCATCAACATTAGCATTACTTAAATTATTTAACCTATATTTAGATCCTGTTTAATATTAGTAAAATTAAATGCATGAAACTTGTGACTGCAAATAAGATTTTAAAAAGCAAAAAGGTTTTGTAAGAATAAGAAAAGTTTGGGTTTGGCGCAACTGATAATAGCTGGCACATGGCTCTTTTGCCATTCACACTTGTCTGTCTTAAATCATTTCCCTATGATGGCTACAAAAGCATTAGTAATACATGACTGAAAATAGTCCTTTGGAAACCTCACACTGATACACTATATATTATTGTCAAGTACTCACTAGTCATCAAACATATGTAAACTCTCTCTCTCTTTCAAGTGCAATTGTAATACATCTGAGTAATTCAAAGAATCTAAACATCAGAGCAGGCAACTTGTAATGTCCTATCGAAGCCTCACTTTCAGAAATCCAGAGTGTAATGTGCAGAGACATATATTCATGAATTTGGCTAACATCTCAGCTGCACTCTTGCCAGGTTCAACAGGAACTCCCCTGCGCATTAGTGGGAATATTACTGTGACTTATGGTATAACCTGCGTGAAGGAGTAAATCACTCTACAGAGTGCTAAGCAATTATGCTGGGAGGGCCGTTGGTTTGTACAAGCCAGACAACAATGCAGATCTTTACTTACAGCAAACCAAAGGTGGTTGTCTGTATCAGATAAACATGTACATGAGATTTCTTGAGCACTGAAATAAAAGCTCATCTTAAGTCTCTCTAAAGCAGGTGGAAGAGAAGACATTTGGTTACTCAGCTGAAAAAAGAAAAGGCCTACGAACTGGTCAAATATTATCACAGCACGAATAGTATCTCTCACACCAAGCAGAGAATGGTCCTGACGCACACGGGAGGCTGCCACCTCCTCCTCCTTGCTCAGAATCCATTGTAACACACTCCTGACACACACCATGGCCTTTTTTGGGGTCACGAGTTTGTGAAGTGCTAAATTCCTGCTTCTATAACTTGGCTTTGACACTGCAAGGCTGCTGATATACAATACCTGCTCCGGTACACTAGCTAGTCAGCACGGCACCATCCTTATCATTGCTTGTTTACTATAACCCTGGGGCAGGGTTTAGCTGGTTGCAAACATTGGTTTTCATAAAACATTGGGCAGATATGTCTGCCTCCCTGTATGCTTCCCTCTTTTCATTTTTGGAAGTAAATGCTCACTCCCTGAATATTCAATTTGTGAGGCACTGAAAGCTTTTCTTGCTTGATAAGTCAAATTGGGCAGTTTCAGTTTCTTATTTTTTGGACTTTATGTCTCATGAGACTTAAAGATAGGTGATAATGTAAAGCTTATCTCTTCACGAGAGGACTCCTGGAATGTATCAGCTGACCTGAATGAACTCACTCTCAGACACATGGCGGGGAATCTCACTCCCAATAACACTATACAGAGGGATGCAGGAAAATGTGGCAACATTACTTTAAGTTTAATTTTAGTACAAAATATTACTTTATTGCATTACTAATGCCCAGGTACATCTTACTGACAAGCAGTAGCATCACACATAGTCATATATTTGACTAAGGAGATTGTCATTTATAAAGTAATACTGGTACTGTGCCTTTAAGGTTTCTTCAAGTCCTCTGTTTTTGCTGCCAGTACTCAAATACCCCTGAAATATCTGTGGTGGGATGATTTGCTATGCTTTGCCAGAGCAGGAAAAGAATCTGAAGAAGGCTTTTTGGCGCAGATTCAAGATAAAAGCATGTTTCTTATATGCAGTATCTCAATTCCCCGAATGATTAACAAACCACATTTAGCATCTGCTTCTGATGCTTTGAATATCTTTCCAAAGATGCGGTCATAGCATTTTTTATACTCTTAGGAAATAATGAAGGAACTAAATCTAGTGAAAACTGTTGTATGGGATTCCTTAACTTTCAACAAGATCAAACCTGCTCCCTTGCAATTCTGGATGTCTTGAAAAATGTAATTATGGCAATTTACCTGAGAATAAGGCAAGAAATTCTAAGGGGAATACAACTGATAGTATTGTGTAAAACTTGCAGCTTTATTTTCAGTCACGCTATATATTGTAATAAAGGGAACCATACATAATACACCAGGATTTTTACTTTAAAAAAACAGTGTGATTTCAGATTCACCTCAGTATAAACATAAAGGAGGAAAAAATATTTCAAAACTTTGCATATACGTAGATCCCAAAGCTCGGGGGTTTTTCCCCCCTCTAAACTCCCCTTGGTAGATATTAAATAGAATCAAGCATGTGCAAACCTTAAATTTAGCTCATCAGCTATCGCAACAGCTGAACCGCTCCATAGAGGGGCAGGTGCCATTGATGGTATACACATTTCTGTGCTCAGAGCTATGCCCGTGGAAAGCGTATACAGTACATTCCAGCTTCATGATGACACAGCTGTACCCCAGGATAAGCATTTCTGTACTGCGGATGTTCCTCATCTGCCAGGACTGCTGATGCCTGTGAGCCCTGGTTAGAGCTGGTATTGCCTCCAGCAGAAATGCAAGATGGGGCGCCACGTTCCCTTCCAGGGGACTGGTGTTTCTAAGCACACAGTCTCACCATTCCTGACAAACAGCCGGTCATAAAATCCATAAATGAATGGATAAAGTTCGTAGAGATGTCCAGAAATTTCTTCCATGGCCCTGGCATTAATTATGACAATGTTTCACAGTCAGTCTGCCAAGCCTGCTGCTCTCTGCTGCTTAGGCTTGCCTTGTCTAAAACAGGAGAGAAGAACATAAGTCATTTTATACAGGAAGAAGTGTACAGAGAAACAAGGATAATTTTGGAGGGGTGTCAGCATGAGGGCAGGAAGAAAAGGCACACCAGCTCTGACATAGCATAGCGTGAGTGACACACGTCAGCTGGGCACCTCCAAACTGGTGGATGTCATCAGTGTATCATCACCATCATGACTGCTGCTCCACGGACATCTGGATGAATCTAATCCTAGGTCTTCCAGCACTTCAGAGACCAAGTCATCTAGATAAAGGGTACACCCTCTCACAATGAGTCACTTCACATGCTCATGCCTAGCCCTCAGCTTCTCAATTTGTCTTTTAACTTAGAGCTAAGCACTTGCCTTTAAGCAAGGTTAGTTTTGCCTCACCACACTCCCAAGGAAGAGGATGCCATTGTGCAGGAGTATCTGTCAGGAATTTAGGTCATCATGTCTCCACTAGGACTGGTTACCTTGCCAGAGCATGCCTCTGGGGCCTGCCACCCTGTGAAGATGGCTCCCAGGTCTCTGCCACAGTAGTCTTTTCACTTTCCAGTCACCGGACTGAAGGGAAAATCCCACTCTAAAAAATGTTGCATGACATCTGCTGTGGTTGGTCACAACTTCCTTCTCATGTAGGCTAAGTAAGGAGTCTTCTGCACTTAGCCCTCCAAAATTATAACAGAGGAATATATTCAGTGGACAAAAAACAACAGCAGAAACTTTTAAAGAAGAGAAAAGACGTTTTGGGCTAATTACTGCTCAGCCCTTCAGCTGGTAGAACAGGAAGCAAGGAGGGAATGCTGCACGCGAGGAGGCCATCCTCATCACAGAGCCAGTGCTCAGCAGCAGGAACAGGAGCAGTCTTGCCTGTTGAAGCAGGATAGCCAGGGGAAATAAACTCTGGAACCTGTTTATAGCTGAACCAATTGCTACAAAGGACTTGATGTTCTTCATCCTGGCTCCAGGATATTAAACAAGTCTCCCAGCTGTATTAAAAGGAAACTGACAACACCTGAATATTGGAAAAATTCAAGGTTGGTCATGGGTTGTAGGGAGAAAAGGATTAATTACATGAAGTCGTGGCTCCCCAGGTGGCTCCAGCCTGGAGCACCCATGCAATGCAGTTCTCAAGCACAGCTGGTCTGAGCAGGATGTGCAAAGCTGCACTGCCGTGTGAGCTACAAGAGGCTCCAAAGGGAGAACAGTTAAGGTAGGAAACATTAAGTAGCAGAGTTGAAGCACCATTTTTTTTTTCCTTTTTATGATATGTTTGGAGGAGGTGGAGACTGTCTGGTACTGAATGACCTCCATAGACCACTTAAACTACCCAAAGTCTCCTCTAACAGTCGGCTTTGTTCTTCTTCGCTTTGGTTTGACGTCTCCCAAGCTTAGGGTGCTTTTTCTTCCATTACAGCTTCTGGCAATATCACACTCATCTAACAAAAGGGAAAAGAGTTCAGGGCAGTGTACCTGGGTTTAGCCTACACGTTTGACATCAGACACTGAAATGGAAGAGAATAACCCTGAACTTAGAAACTGACTGTCAAGAATGCAAATGTATTTAGAAGGCTTCTGTTTGCACACACACCTGAGCCTTGTGCTGGAAATTTAAACATTAAAAAATTTTTTTATTGTAGAACTGGCATTCAATCTCTAAATTGCTCCTGTAAAAACATCTCTCATAACCTAACATTTGGTTAAATGCATCCAAACTGCAGGTAGTTTATCTTCCCTGTAGGTGAAATGCATAAATCATATAGAAATGTCTGTAGCACATTATCTATGGGGGAAAAAAATCTACTTTTCAAATAAGACAGGTTTATTCTTTTTTGGTAATCAAGAAAATAAATTTCTGACTCATTGAATTCAGTGACACATAAATATGGTGACTGTGCTATTGAGTGCAAAATGTCACGGAGACAGGAGCAAATAAAGGTGTTATATCATTTTACCGCTGAGACAACTCTATGTAACTGCAATCCCACAGTATGACATAGCTGAACCTCATGAGGGAATCAAAGAGAAGGCATTTCAGACAGAATTTTCCTTTTCTATGAGTTTTTTTGTTCTACAACAAAGCTACAGCTTTGTTCTTAATACTCAGAAAAGGATCCTTTAAATACCTGTGAAGGAATTTGTCAGACAAAAATATAAGCTTTTCAAACTCTACTTTACTAGACATAGGTCACATCTTAGTTGTCTCTTCACACTACTAACCCCAGTAGCAGCGCAACTGTGCCCTACATTAAATCCCAAAAGTGATATTTGCTAGGCTTGAGGGGCTTTTAAAGCCATTTATTAGTTTTTATTGGAGGAAATTTTAAAATTCATTAATTTTTCACTAAGTCCACCCTTTCCTCACTTTTTCATTTCATTCAATTCAAGCTGTTTCCTAGATCAACCCTAGAACCGAAGTTGAACACAGTCTTCCCATTGCTGTTAATGGGCACTGCACCTGACTCTGAGAGTCGAGCGGTAAGGGGTGAGGACAAGGGGATGTCTTTCCTACTTTGGTAGCCCTTGGGCACACGGTAAGGTTCACATTCTGCAGCATGGCCCCCCAGGAAGGCTGCTGGGTCTCTGTGGGAGCACTGGGCAGCCCAAGTGGGGCAGAGGCTGGTGAGCTCAGGCTATTCAGGAGGACAAGGGCAGCAAGGAATGGGGTTTGCTGCCTCTCTGCCTCCCTGGTGGAGCCACGTGGCAGCAGGGTGCAAGTGCACTTTGAGACAAGCATTGGGAACAGACTACCTGTGCAATCGAACACAGCTACAGTTTTATTTACCCAAATGTCAAGGATTTTTTTTCTCTGATTTGTATTGCATCCTTTTTCTAAATGCAATTCCTCGATGACTCTTACCAAGTGTTCCTCTTACTGTTGCCATATAATTTCACAAAAATATTAATTTATTTTAAATTGCCAAAATATAGGTGAACCAAAGCACGCTTTTCTTTAAATATAAGCACAAATACACCTGCACATACTTACATAAACACAGTCCCAACTATTCCTTCACTATACCTGAAGAACTTTGAATCCATTATAAGTAAT
Organism: Pluvialis apricaria; assembly: GCA_017639485.1. Lineage (NCBI taxonomy): Eukaryota > Metazoa > Chordata > Aves > Charadriiformes > Charadriidae > Pluvialis > Pluvialis apricaria. The sequence continues at coordinate 49,773,197 of CM030044.1, read as the reverse complement.
CTATTCTGGGCTTCGGAGTAGCACTATGGTACAAATTACAATGTCAGCAAGGTCCACAACCACTTTGAAAGAAGTACATGTGTTGTATATGTCATGCATTTTAAATTATAGGGGAGTTAAAAATGGAATAGAGAACACCCTGGACAATTGCTGATTTTTCATGCATGTGTTGACTGAATAGCTTGCACTGGAAGAGCTAATAGGAAAATATTTGATTCTACAGGGCTTAGCGGCTTACTGTTCTTTGGGAGCAAGAGACATTGAAGTGAGATCAATGTTTCAGAATACTCTTTGCAGATTTATTTTATCTTTTAGTCTGAGACTGCAGAAAAAGAAGGCTGTTATTGGTATGCTTTGGAAGATACTGTTTCAGAGGATCAGTTTTGGCCAAAGCAGTAGTACTTGACACAATAAAACAACCCCTAACCACTAAGCAGCTGGCTTTTCTGTAAATTTAGTTATTGATCCCTCAGTCTCAACAAACTAGAACACCTGTTGCAATAGCAGAATTGCAACATAAGTACTGCTGTGGTCTGTGCTACCAAAGCTGCTTTGCTCCACACTTAATTTTTATTAAGTAAACTGGTGCTTATGCAAGCTGTTGTCAAGTTGAAAATATTGGAAAATGATTTTTACCTATGCCTACCTTCAGCAAAACACTTAGGCATGTGCCTAACTATAAGCATGTGAATAGTCTCAGTGATTCCAATAAAGGGGGCTGCTCAGTGAGCCTGCAGAACTTTGTGGACCCATTTTGTAGCTTGTGATAGGTATGACACTTCAGTGTGTCCTATACTGCTGATAGTATATGGCAAATCAGAAATGAAGGGTTTGCGTGCAAGAGGAAAAGGGTATCTTACTTCTGTGTCAGGTAGGCAAGGCAGCTGCTATATGATCTGTGACATCTCACTGCACTGGATAGAAACTTCAAACGCACATGCACATACATCTGTATACTGTGTTGGTGGCACAGGACCTGCATTTGCTTTCTCCAAACAACCAGATCCAGAGGACAAGACTAGGACAGACTGAGAATGACTGTGCCCTTCAAGCTTTCCCTGCAGGCTGACGTGAGGCAGGATTACTCTACCCAGGAACAAGTCATGCAATACATGCAGTATACTCCAGAAATTATGTAAAACAGGTCACTGACATTTCAAGACGGTTTCAGTGTTCAGGAGACACCTACCCAAATTTTACTCCCATTATTGCAGTAAAGGGCAAAGGTCCCACTCAGCATAAACATCCATGCCGCACAGACCTTGCACAAAGGCAAAGCACATCTGGGAGTGTAGCAAGAGAAGGACAAACAAGAATAGGAGCACAGTGATAATATCACAGTATCAGAGAAAAACAGCATTGGAAACATGCTTATGAGGTCACGCTGCTATTCTTCCCCTCCCTCTGTCCCAAGGCTGTCCCAGTTATATGTAGACTATTCCTCACTGTTGTTTGTCCAACTTGTTCTGTAAACCTCCAGTGATGAAGACACCACAGCTTCCCCAAGTGAGTTATTCCAGCACTGTCCTGTCCTGGACAGGGAAGACAGACTGTTCCCTTGTTTTTTACAGCAGCCTTTTACGTATTTCAAGACCAGTTACATGTATTAGATTAGCCAAGAACCTTGATTCTGACTGAGCTAACGGTTCGTTTATATTTCAGGCAGTTATTGATTGCTGGCTTATGTTCTGTTCATTTTCAAACACTCTCCTATCTTCTCTTAACTTGACGTGCTCCCTGAGTGTAGCCAAGCGTTCAGGGCTTGCACATTCGACTCACCTAATTGCTCACACCCTCCTGTTCTCCCAAATACACACATTCAGGTGGGAGCAGCAGTGCTTGTGGAGCCTGCCAGATGTTGGTACAGGGGATCCACAGGCATTCTCATCTCCTGTGGAGGGTCCAGAGGAAATACAGCTCGATTTCAGACACCATGTACACTGATGTCTTTTCTTCTTTCTTAAGCAATCCCACTGCCATGGGAGTCTTGGGAAACAGTCGTTCTCCTTCTTGAAAGCCTGCAGAAAATTTTGACCATCAATTGGGCTGACATTAATGTCCATAGGAAGTTGCTGGGATACAGTAGGAGTACCGCCGCCCTCAGACACTATTGGCAGGGTGCCAGAGTGTAGGTCAGGGCTCGACTGGTCTCAGCAAAATCTCCAGTACTGCTCAACTGATAAAGGGGGACGTTTTGGAACTTGTTGGTCACAAGCCCTGGGGAAAACAGAATAGCAGTCTGGCTTAGAAGGAACAGAGGGTGCTTGCTTTGTCTAAGACTAAGAGAGTTATTTTGAAAGCAGAAACTATTGTTTAGCTTGAGATAAGCTTAGAAAATATGTTAGTGTTAGCATTTGTATTAACTCATCAGTAAGTGCCTAGTATAAAGAATTAACCAATCAGCTGAGGACATGCTGTCTTCTAATTTGCCTTCTGATCTGTATAAAAGAGTGTAAAGGATCTTAATAAAACGACATCTTGCTTGCATCAAGCTGCGTCCCGTCTCTCAATCACGGCACCAGAGCACCAAGGCATTGGGGCAGGAACAGGGAAAGCTGGACCAGTTGGGAGCCCCAGCTGCGGCTCACCCTTGGGGACCAGCCTTTCATGTGCAGCTGCCAGGTTTACTGTTGAAGAGAAAAAGGGAAAAAATGTATTATATTAAAACATCTTAGGAAACAATGGGTTTGTAAAATGTAGAGTACCCCAGAGTCACGAAATATTATTGTTAAGGTTAGGCACATGAGCACATTCAAGGCCTTGTGTATATAAGGTATGACACAGGTAACCACTTAAGCAAATTCTTCTTTTTTTTCTCCAGGGAAATCAACAAAGAAAAAAAAAACCAAAAATGTTAAAATAAAGTTGGGTAAGAATCTCCAATACACTGACATTTCCTTACTTTCAAACATTAAAGTGAAGAACCCTACATAGCACTCTCACAAGGGTTTTTTTTAAGGCAGTTTAAGTGTGTACTAAATTATTAAAAAGCTGCATTACAGAGGTTATGCAGTTACAAAGTCTACCGCTGCATAACAGTTCCTAACTGAACTTCTCCAGACTTTACTGGAACAACTTTGCTTTCACTTGTCAGATGATTGTTTTTAATAACATCAAGAATTTTCCAGTGAAGGTTGCTAATCTTCAGATACATTGCTGTCCAAAACCGAATCCTTGGGCAAAGTACAATTAATGATAAATTTTCTAGTGGTCTTATCAAGACTCATCTCTTGATCTTCAGGCCCCAGATGGTGAGTATGCACCTGCCGTTGTGTAGCCACATGGCAAACCTCAGCTCACCCTCCACTGACTCCTGCTTCCCTTCCATTATGAGCAACATATTCCAACTCCGACTTCTGCAGTGTCCTGCCTTCCTCCTTTCCCAGGACTCATACCCCACCTACCCCATTGAGAAACTTCCTCCTCTTCCTCAAAGGCAGCACCAGCAGAGAGAGCATTTAGAGCATGCAGAGACAAGTCCTCCCTGCTCCAGCCATGCCTTCCACCCATAACAAGGAATCACACCTTCAAGCTTCAGGACAGAGCTTGGCCAGTGCAATTCTTTCAAAAGTTCACCAGCCAAACTAATCTTCACCATGTGGCTAAGCTTGGGAAAAAATTAGAGGAGACGTCATAAGACGCATCCCTGACATGAAGGGGGCCCTCACTTTCACATAACAAATCTCTCCTCCAAAGCATGGTCTTGTCTACACTGGTAAGATTTTGACTCTAATTTCCATGTGGAAAAATATTCCTTCCCCATCTTATTCTGGGGAACAGCAAAAACATTTTCAGTTGGAAATTATCTGAAAAGGAATGCAAACTCAGCAAGGCATCTGTTTTGGAAAAGTCACTCCTTCCAGTCAGGAATTGTGCAGACCCTAAAATTTCAATCCAAGGCTTGGCAAAACCATGGTGAACAGAGTTTCATGAAAGGAGCATGGACAGCCTCCCATGTAGATGCATACTAGCTTGTAATTGGCACTCATTATCTCAAACAAAAGCCAGAAGAGAAGCTTGTTATTCTGCAGAACCCTGGCTTCAGGACTCAGGGTTTTTTTTATATGTAACTATTACGTGTGCAGAAAATCTTCACGTGGTTTAAAGAGTTACTTGGACCATCGCATCTTCTGAATTGCACTGAGTATATGTTGGCCCAAGTGACCAAGCAGGTGGTGTTGATTTGCCACAGAAAACAGCATATACAAACCAGGTAATTATTGAGTGTGATCCTTTAAGAATTTAGAATGTAGAAACAAATAGCAGGCTATTTCCCTGCTCGCAGTGTCCACGTTCACCACCTGAGCAGCTCGAAGCCGACCAGAGCTGGCACATCTCTCTGCTCACACTCACCATTAGCTGCTGCTTTTGCCATCTGTCTGGTTTCTACCCCTCACTCTCTTGCATCCTCAAGCTTGGTGCTTTCAGCCAGTCTCCACTATGCCACAGTCAGTCAGTGCTCTGACCTTTCCATCGTGACCAAGAACCTACTGAGCAAAAATGGTGGCTTCCAGAGTTTTCACTTATTATTACATAAAAGGGGATAATTTGTTGCTTCACTTTAGCCGCCTTCAATGGAATAGTCTATTGTAAAGATATCTGTATCTGTCAAATGAGTGAAAACCACTAGGGCCTTAGAGGATGATAATACTATAAAAGCTACTAAATACAAGGTATAAGGGTCTGTATTATGAATATAGGAAAATGATCAGTGTTCAGAAAACCTGAATTATTGTATTTGGAAATAAAATATCTGAAAAACATGACAGGGACTAAGATGTTGTATGCAGTTGTTTCAGGCCTCTCTAGAAATTATGTATGAGCATGCCTTCTACATGCAATTGTCCTATACTTATGTGCAGCAAATACAGAAGACAGGAACAGACAAACTACTATTTCTGTGCACAAATTAGTCTGAAAAATGAGTAAAGGCATCAGTTGTTGCAAACTGAATATATAATTCTTAAATTTATACAGCTGCCTTGCTTTTAATGTAGCTGTTAGCTGAAGTCAGTGGTATTTTGATGCATTCAGGAAGTCAAATATCCATTTCCTTAAATTTCTGTATGTTTACCCAACAGTATAGCTATCTCCTCAAGTTCTTTCTAAAACCATGTATTCTTTATTTCTCTCTTTTTTACTGAATTATTTCAAATGCTGTGCATTGTGAAGTGCACAAACCAGACTTCCCCCTCCCTCGTATGCTGGAGCTTGTAGGAGCTCAGATTTTCAAAAGGCAGTTCCTTGACCGGACCTGATATAGCTGTCTTTTTTGCTATGGTGGCCTCTGACCATTACTGGGAGAAAGGAGAACTGTGAGCTGAATTCTTTGCAGTGAAGTTTTCACCAAGGCTAGCTGTCCACACACATGCACAGCAACTCCAGGGTTGGCTGACGTACTTCTCTTTCTTCTATATTGTTTTGTACAAGCATGTTCTGGGATGCATATTACTTTGCTTTGTTATGTAGGACAAACATTGCCTAACCTGGTACAACCCTGGGTCAAGTTTGCTATGCCAGCTGGCTTTCAATTCCAATCCTTGAATTAATGGTTCTTTAAATATTGCCTCAGGGACTAGTGCAAGAAAGAATATTTAACTCTATGGAGCAGAATATGGTTATCATATGGACACTACCAGCTCAGTTCATCTGTGCATAGAGTAAGTCCATATAATGCAGCCAGCATTGACAAGATATGCTTTCAAAGGCAAACCCTAAATCACTTCAGTACAATGAACTGAAAATAAATCCAGTGAATAAATTATAAGCCACCTTAAGAAACTATCTTCCTGAAATGTACAGATAAACCTAAAAAATACAGATGGAGAATGCTCAAATCTTGATAGAAACTAGACAAGTGGTAAACATGTGCAATACTCATTACATAGAATTACAATGATGTACTTCTTCCCTGAAAAGTCTATAAGCCAGGCATGAATAACAAGACAGAAGAAAGAAAGAGTGGGTACAGAAAATATAAACTCAGGAAATTAGCTTTGATAATTCATATACATCTATGGTATTACATTGTTATGGAACAACTAATTCCTTAAATAGCTCGAAGTTTCAGGAGCGTTCTGATGTGCCATCATTGTCAGCTCCCAGGGAAAACTGTGGTCTCAGGAAAGTGGGAGGTGGATGGCTGAGGCAGGCGGGATATCACAGTAATCAAAAGAGCCCAGATTTAATACGTGGCTTATTCCCAACTGCCTTTAGTTTGACTGAAGGGTACATTTTTAATGGATGTGCAAGAACATAGTAATTTATCTTTGCTGGCAATCTGGACGAACAGAGCTATGCTGTCATTTAAAATGTTCTTTAAAATCGATTATTATACCAATAAGTTACATCAGTACAAGGGGATATTGTACTAGTACTGGCAATTATATGAAGATTTGGTTGGGGAAGAGAAAGCAGCCCAGTTCTTCTCTGTGTTAAATTGGTTTAAAACAGCAATAACCCATCAAAATCAAGGGTCTTGTAGTGGTGTAAAAGTGGTGCAAATAATACGTGAGAACGTGCAGTCACTACTAGCAGGACAAAGGAAATCCATTTTGCTTAGGACTGTCATTCAAGGGCAGGAAAAATAGAGCAGAATGGAACATTGTAACCAAAATTGTTAAGATAATTACCCTGTGATAACAGAAAACACCTCTAAGCTGAGCTCAAGTGAAGAAAGAAAATTAAATACCCAAGCTTGAAGGTGCTATAACGTCTCGGCAATTTCAGACCCTCCAGTTCTGGGGGGCAGATACAATGGGTAAGAAAGGTGCCTCCCTCCCGCAGGACTATCCTCTTTTTTGCCAACCACCAGCCTTTGACAAATTTGGGTTGGGGTTCAGTGAGGCGAGGAGGGTGGGAAGGAGGAGCGGTGCCTGCGAGGGCAGAAAGAGAAGGCTGCGTGAGGTGGAGGTTGGCATCAGATGCCACACAGCAGGGAAGTGCCCACGGAGGCAGCAAGCCACAGGCTGCTTGATTTTCCCCCGAGAAGTTCAGAAAGAAATGCATTATCCCAGGGCTGAGTCAGGAGAAGAGCTGACAGCCAGGAGGAGAAAGCAGCCCTGGAGGGAAATCCCCAAATAGTTGACTTGCAAAAGCTTCACCTACTTGGAACAGCACCCAGAGAACAGGGAACGGGGAGGGAAAATTGTCAGCTGGGCACAGCAGAGATGTGGAAGACCTGTCTCTGCCATGCACAGCAAGCCTTGGTGCCCTGGGGAGCAAGGAGAGCCTCTGCCACCAAACAAAGGCACTGCAGAAAGCAAAGTGGCATGAAGACAGGATTTAGTCCCTGATGCATATGGGAGATTTGATGGTGAGGACAGGTTACCTTTAAACAAACCCATCCCTGGAAGAGGCCTCCCAAAGGGAATGTTTCAATACTGAAAAAAATTGCCGGGACACCTTTCCCGGCATTGGAGCTGGAGGCAGTGGAAGCTGGGGAAGGGAGTCCGATGCTCCGGAGGCTCTGGCACTGTTCATAGGAATCCTGGTGCTGCTGGCTGCAGCGGGGACCTCGGGTGCCCCAACACACCAGCAGACCCACGGCAAAGCTGAAAGCACACGGCACGCCACGCCACGTGCATGACATATGCTTATGAACAAAACAACGGCAGGGTCACACATACCTCTCCGGTCCTGCAAGATTGTGGAGCAATACTTGAAGCACAAAACTAGCCCTAAGAGATGTGATTTCCAAGCAAGTGAATATTTTGTTAAGCAATGTGCAATGACAGCATTTCCAAAGTGGAATTAGGAATGGTACACACTTGCTTTCAGAGTTTTTTCCTGGTTTTCAGTTACTTTAATTTTATGATTAACTTTCTGATTTTTGAAGTATTGCTAAAATATACCACCATTCAACCTTAAAGAGTTTATCTGCTTTTAAAACCTGTGTTTTTGTGGTTGTGCGCACTTCACAGTAACACAGTTACCAGCATGCACTCGGGTGTACACCCTGTGACCATAAAACCCCCCTGGTTCTCTTCCCTCTGCAGAGGCGCAGAGCGCCTGTCCAGCCAGTGCAGACTCCTGCATCTCCCAGTGGGGCATCAGGACATACAAGGCAAGAAACCACCCAGAAATTAACACAGAAATACTTCCCAGCACCTGAGCAAGAGCGTTTGGGTGTGTGCTAGGCATCTCTCCATGACTCTGAAGGGATCATGCCACTGGAATACCGGCTAGACTTCAAACAGTGGTCAACGCTGGGGTTAGGTTACACCACAGGCATTCATCTACTGTATAACAGAGTGAAAAGCTGGCATAAAGATATACTGCATTTTATTGCTTTCTTAACAGGTTTACACTAACACTGATAAAAATATCAATCCTTTCATCTGAACAGGCAAAACAGCAAACCGTCAAGAGACAGAATCTAGCCTAATTCTTTGTGGACGTGTGTTCCCTGCCCCCAGCCCTTTACATGCCCCACCAAGCAGGGACAAAAATTTTCAGAACAATGATGACAAATGAATTTCAAGCTCTGTATCTGTTTTTATGTAGCAACTACTTACTGAGCTATTTCAGATATTTTGAAGAGGTATTTTTGTTTTCCTTTTTAGCAGACAACTTGAAGAACCTACTAGTATAAATGTAGTTATCAGTAATATGATACACCAGAAAACAGTAAAAGTAAGCACAGAACTGATGCAATTGTCTTAATAAAATCTATATAAGTATCTATACAGTATCTTCTACAGAAAAGATGAACCATGTTTGATTTACCAAAACAGCATTCCAAGATTTCTGCTTCTAGCCCAAAACACTGCATTTCTGATATGTTGCGGGCTCCACAGTTCAAGCTGCTACAAAATACTTCCACAGAATGACTACTTGTACCAAAAATGTTCTGATAGCAGAGCTGATAGTTGCAGACTATGCTGTGGTGTGCCTAGAAAGGCTTTTATCAGAGATATCCTCTGAGAAGCTGAGCAACAGAAATGGCAACAAAGGATTTATTTCCTTTGCATATTCTGGACTCATTTTGTCACAAAGGGAGAAATAATACTGGCTTGTGCAGACATAGATAGATTCTGAACTCTCTCCCCAAGACAATTTTCCTCTACTGAACATATCAATCCTAGCTTAGAATTACAGTGGACAGAATAATTTATTATAATTAGCATATTTTTTCCCAAGGCTGTAGTTACCCAGTTTCTGATTTTTCGTATTAATTCTTTTTCCAGAACTCTACTGGAGCAGAGCCATGACTCTAAATAAATAATTCCTGGCAAGCAGCACTTACCCCATACACAGTGTCTTCCCTGTTGCATAATCTATATTCTTAATACAAAAGTTGTTAATTTTCAGTGGACAAAAGCCATGATATTGTTTTCATATCCTAGTGAACATAACTCTAAAGAGATTATTTCAGATGTTGCGCACAGACATGTTGCTAAAATAAGACTGGATTCAGACTCATGGCAAGAATACATGTTTATACATCCAAAATGTGCTACATGTGAATATTCTCAACATTTCTTTAGAATGCATTCTTCCCATTAGCACGGCTGCCAGCAAACTTGTTTGTTAGAATATTTGCAATAATATTACATAAAAGGAAGGCAAGCACAGCCAAAACAAGTCTATTTTTATGTGATGAAATATTTATGGAAATTTTCTGCTGTGTTAATGAAACCCCCTTTATTCTGTTCCGAGAGGATTTTCTAGATCCTCACGTATTATTTCTGCCAAGTCATGTTGTTTGCACCTGTAATATGGCAGTATGGAAGAAGCAGAAGAGAAGTCATGTTTATTTGTGGTTTTGGTGTGACTTGTCCAGGTCTCCAAGGTAAGGTACCATTTGTCTACAGAGCAGCTTTGTGCAAGTAATAAATATTTACCAATGACAAATTATGACAGACCTGACATATATTTTGACAAACTATTAGATTTTTGAATAAAAAAAACATATTATGCAAAATCTATTCCAGACATCAGCAGCACTTAGTACAGATCTATGAAGGAATGCTTTGAAGCTGGATATGATGAAAATTAAGTTACTATAAAGTTGCAAAAGCAGCTGATTTTAGAAGACATGGCAATGGGGAAAGTTTGAAGGAGAATGGCCATGGTGGAATTCCTTAAGGATCTTGGCACCACTCTTGTTTGAAACTTTCCATAATGATCATTTACAAAAATCAGGACTGTGTGGAGGAAACCTGATGATGACATAAGTTGATGCAACGAGGTATGTTGTGACGATGACAGAGCTGGAAGGCATTGCCAACACAGGAGAGAACCAGGACGTCATACAGAAAGAACTCTCAGAACAAAACATTATAGAAGGATGAAACTCAATAGTTGGAAATGGGAAGTCATGCACAGGGAATCAATGACAGCATTCTGCTACAAGGTAAAGACCTTTTCTTGGAAGTGATTCAGAAAGAGAAGATCTTAGCCCATGGAAACCATAGAGCGATAGAAATGTTTAGGTTGGAAAAGACCTTTAAAATCAATTAGACTAATTGCCAGGTCCTGCACTTGGGTCGCAAGTTTTTAAACCCATTTTTTAAAAGGGAAAAAAGAAAGACCAGGGGAACTACAGGCCGGTCAGTCTCACCTCTGTGCCCAGCAAGATCATGGAGCAGCTCCTTCTGGAAACTCTGCTCAGACGCATGGAAAATAAGGAGGCTATCGGTGACAGCCAACATGGCTTCATTAAGGGCAAATTGTGCGTGACAAATTTGGTGGCCTTCTACAACAGCATTACAGCATTGGTGGATATGGGAAGAGCAATGGACACTACCTACCTGGACTTGTGCAAAGCATTTGACACTGTCCCACACAATATCCTGGTCTCTAAATTGGAGAGACATGGATTTGACCAGTGGACCTCTTGGTGGATAAGGAACCAGCTGGATGGTCGCACTCAAAGAGTTGTGATCAATGGCTCAAAGTCGAAGTGGAAGCCAGTGACAAGTGGGATTCCTCAGGGGTCAGTACTGGGACCGGTACTATTTAAGACCTTTGTTGGTGACATGGATGTTGGGATTGAGTGCATCCTCAGCAAGTTTGCCGATGACACTAAGCCGTGTGGAGCAGCTGACACACTGGAGGGAAGGGATGCCATCCAGATGGACCTGGACAGGCTTGAGAGGTGGGCCTATGCAAAACTTCTGAAGTTCAACAAGGCCAAGGGCAGAGTCCTGCACCTGGGTCAGGGCAATCCCAAGCACAAATACAGCCTGGGTGAAGAATGGATTGAGAGCAGCCCTGAGAACAAGGACTTGGGGGTGTTGGTGGATGAGAAGCTCAACATGAGCCAGCAATGTACACTCGCAGCCCAGAAAGCCAACCGTATCCTGGGCTGCATCAAAAGATGTGTGGCCAGCAGGTCAAGGGAGGTGATTCTGCCCCTCTACTCTGCTCTGGTGAGATTCCACCTGAAGTACTGAGTCCAGCTCTGGGGTTCCCAACATAAGAAGGACATGGAGTGGGTCCAGAGGAGGGCCACAAAGAAGATCAGAGGGCTGGAGCACCTCCCCTATGAAGACAGGCTGAGAGTTGGGGTTATTCAGCCTGGAGAAGAGAAGGCTCTGGGGAGACCTTATAGCAGCTTTCCAGTATCTGAAGATGGCTTCCAAGAAAGCTGGAGAGGGACTGTAGGGCATGTAGTGATAGGACAAGGGGTAATAGCTTTAAACTGGAAGAGGGTTGATTTAGATTGGATATCAGGAAGAAATTTTTCACTATGAGGGTGGTGAGGCACTGGAACACGTTGCCCAGGGAAGCTGTGGGTGCCCCATCCCTGGACGTGTTCAAGGCCAGGCTGGATGGCGCTTTGAGCAATCTGGTCTAGTAGGAGGTATCCCTGCCCATGTCAGGGCGTTTGAAACTAGATGATCTCTAAGGTCCCTTCCAACCTCAACCATTCTATGATTTTGTGAATCCCCTACAGGCTAGGGGAAGAGTGCTTAGAAAGCTGCCCAGCGGAAAAGGACCTGGGGCTGTTGGTTTGACAGCCAGCTGAATACGAGCCAGCAGCGTGCCCACGTGGGCAAGAAGGCCAACAGCGTTCTGGCTTCTATCAGAAATAGTGTGGCCAGCAGGACTAGAGAAGTGATCATCCCCCTGTACTTGGCAGTGGTGAGGCTGCACCTTGAATACTGTGTTCAGCTTTGGGCCCCTCACTACAAGAAAAACATAGAGGTGCTGGAGGACATCCAAAGAAGGGCAATGAAGCTGGTAAAGGGTCTAGAGCACAAGTCGTATGAAGAGCAGCTGAGGGAACTGGGCTTGTTTAGCCTGGAGAAAAGGAGGCTGATGTGAGACCTTATCGCTCTCTACAACTACCTGAAAGGAGGTTGTAACAAGGTGGGTGCCAGTCTCTTCTCCCAAAGCGATAGGACAAAGGGAATCAGCCTCAAGTTGCCCCAGGAGGGGTTTAGAATGGATATTAGGAGAAATTTCTTCACACAAAGGGTTATCAAGAACTGGAACAGGCTGCCCAGGGTATTTAAAAGACATGTAGATGTGGTGTTTAGGGACATGGTTTAGTGGCAGACTTGGCAGTGCCAGGTTAATAGTTGGACTCGATGATCTTAAAGGTCTTTTTCAACCTAAACAATTCTATGCTTCTATGAACACTCCTGACCAACGTGGTGTCATCGGCAAACTTATTGGGGGTGCACTCGATCCCCTCGTCTGGATCACCGATAAAGATATTAAACAGAACTGGCTGCAGTACTGAGCCCTGGGCACTGTACAGTACTGAGCCCACTTGTGACTGGCCACCAACTGGATTTAACTCCATTCACCACAGCTCTTTGGGTGCAGCCACCCAGTCAGTTTTTTACCCAGCAAAGAGTACACTGGCCCAAGCCACAAGCAGCCAGTTTCTCTAGAAGAATGCTGTGGGAAATGGTGTCAAAGGCTTTACTAAAGTCTAGGTAGACAACATCCATAGCCTTTCTCTCACCCACTAAGCAGGTCACCTTGCCATAGAAGGAGATCAGATTAGTCAAGCAGGACCTGCCTTTCATAAACCCATGCTGACTGAGCCTGATCACCTGGTTGTCCTGTACACGCCAAAGGATGGCACTCAAGATGATCTGCTCCATGACCTTCCGTGGCACCAAGGTTAGACTGAGCGGCCTGTAGTTCCCTGGATGCTCCTTCTCGCCCTTCTTGTAGATGGGGATCACATTTGCTAACTTCCAAGTTAGGAGAGGTTTGCTGTCAGTCATAACACAGTCACAGACAAACTGAAGGTGGCACCAGGATGCACTAGATGCAGCATTTCCACCAGAAATAGGGAAGGTCATGCCAGTTTACAATTCCTTATCTGAGGTACAATGCATATCTGAGTCACCCATGCTCAGAGGGAGTGAAACAGGATAATAAGGGACATTATTACATTGATCTTATCAATACTTATAAATACTTAAGGGGAGGGTGCCAGGTAGATGGGAACAGTCTTTTTTTCAGTGGTGCCCAGTGACAGGACAAGAGGTAACGGGCACAAACTTGAGCATAGGAAGTTCCATCTTAACATGAGGAGGAACTTCTTTACTCTGCGGGTGGCAGAGCACTGGCACAGGCTGCCCAGAGAGATTGTGGAGTCTCCCACACTGGAGACATCCAAAACCCGCCTGGACGCCATCCTGTGCAACCTGCTGTAGGTGACCCGGCTGTGGCAGTGGGGTTGGACTTAGATGATCTCCAGAGGTCCCTTCCAACCCTGATGATTCTGTGATTCTGTGATTAGGAGTCTCTGTTATCACCTGACCCTAGAAAAGATTGGCTTTGCATGTTAGTGAAACAGAAGTTGAAGGGAGTTTTCTGCATTGCTATCTGCAAATGCATCAGAGGGAATACACTTGAAATGGGGACCATGTTATGAACCATCAGACCCATTGGTTTCTAGAACAACCTAGCAGTTCTAACAGGGCTGGGGACTCTCTGATCCAGAGGATTTCTATCTTCCTATTTACATAGTGGCAAACATCATTCTTCTGTCAAAGTGTTCACAGAGACATTTTTCGACTGAGGCAATGCTGGTGTGCTGTTCAATGGTAGGGTGGCACAGACACATCAGCTATGTACTGGATCCTTTTGGGATTTCCTGCTGGGTTATGAGATGAAGTGTTTGCTGGTTTGAGCAGTGTTGAATGCCTCCCTAGCAATTCTGTTTCCACTGGTGAACAGGAGGATGCTGGATGGATGGATCCAACCCATGGACTGTGTTGGGTTACTGTGCTATCAGAGTACGACACACAACCACTCCATACCCTTTACTGTGTTGTGTGGCATTCGTATGTGAGGAATCACTTGTATGAATAAAGCAAAAACCTATGAAGAAAATACACATAGCAAGGGATTAATATTGAAGAAATAGAAGAGAAAATGTACAGTCAATCAGCCAATGACAGCTGTAGTGACTTGGTGACAACTCTGCCATTTCCCAGCCTCACGCCCCATGTTGCCTCCCTGAACAACATTAACCATGACTCTCCAGCTGCTTGGGAGGCTCTAGAGCCTTCTGCCTTGTCAGAAAGCAGAAAAGCCAGGCAGTGAAGCCAGAAGAGCAGTTCTCCAGTGGAGGGAACCATGGCCATGGCTGCTGGCCATGAAGCCAAACAGGACAGTGCTTCAGTAGCAGGGCCTGGGACAGGGTCTCAGGAGGACAGGGGACAGTGGTGCACAGGAATTTCTCCATACCTATGCTCTTCACCACTGTGTGGCTCACTCTTGCTGTACTGCTGTTATTTTACCAGAAGAGGCATTTTAGCAGAGCTGCTTTATTCTTCCAGAGGCCATGCTCTGTAAACATCCCTGCACTCAAGAGAAAAAAAAAACTGGGAAAAATAAGTTTCTTCTTTGCCACATATTTAAAGTTGTCCAAAACATGAGCATGGGATTCTGAAAATCCACAATCAGGACACAGCCAAAATGTTGGACATTTTTTGAAAAGAGTTATGTGGCATGTCCTTCATCTCTGGGATGTCACTGAGCCAGCAGAGCTGTCAGTTGGCTAACACAGGACAAATTAAACATCTTATAGCCCCAAAAGATTGCATTCCACACTAATGCTATCTCCATAGTGGGTTTTTTAAGATGACAGCTCACACTCTCCAGGTTGTCACAAAAAGCTCCAGTTGCAAAAGCAAATACAAGAATCAGGTAGCTGGCAGCAGGTTTGTCCCTCAGAGGTAGGAGAGTGAGAAATGGGTGTAATTATAGACTGTGTTTACAAGAGGCAGTGAATTGCTAACAACCTTTGCATGCTGGCAGGACTAAGAGGTAAGCCTTTATACTTCCAGTCAGTAATTACACCCAGTCCTTGCTCTCTTGCCATTAAGAAACTGAGCCACAGCAAGCTCAGATCTCACCACATAAACCAAAATGTATTTTCCAAAAGGTTTGAGAAGCAGTGATTAGCAACGTTACTTCTCTAAGCTGCCTTACCTTCTACTTTATCTCTACCCACCTGTAGAGGATGGTGCTGCCTATGTTTTTGGATTTGCCCTCTTAGCCTCACAAGGCCCTCGAGCGTTGTGCCGTTCACACAACACAGTGCACACTGTTTTTGCTGAACAGCTAGGCTGAAGCTTTTTCCAGTCCAATTTTCAGAGCTCTTTTGGAAGAGCGTGGGAGAAGTCCTTAAGGGCAAATTTTCACATTTTCCTCAACACTTAAAAAGCCCTCCACATTTGCAAATATAAGCATAGGGATATTAGAGCATTTGGCTTACCAGGCACACATCACACAAATGTAGGTATTCCTGTCAGCGTTGTATGTACAGCTACCGTTTACAAACCAGGTTAGGCATCAGACACACAACAAGATGTAGCATATAATTTTACCGTGAGTTTTTGAACCCTTGGCCTAAAAAAGAGCTGATTAATCAGTAAGAGCTTTACAGAAAGCAGTACTAAACAGAAGCTTTCCCAGAGCTCTTAAAAGTCATCCATGTTAGGGAATTCTGTCAGATTTCTCTAAACTGCTCCTTGGAAAACCTACTTTTTCCCTTCTTTCTCCATTTCTCAGTTACTTACATATATTTTGTTCAAATATATTTTTCTTGAAGATATGTCATTTTGTTAACACAAAGAGGTTTTGCAAGCTTGCATTAATATTGATGATCAGTGAAATGCCCTTCTGACTCCAGGATGTAATTTCATAAAATCATAGAATCAATGATGTTTTAGGTTGGAAGGGACCTTGAAGATCATCTAGTTCCAACCCCCCCGTCATAGGCAGGGACACCTCCCACTAGACCAGGTTTTCCAGAGGATAAAAAAAAAGCCGCACATGCCCGAACTGTTTTATTGAAAACTAGAACAAAAGCTAATGTAAAAAACTCAAAAATCATTCCAAACTGCTCTTCTCAGGCAAGCTCCAGCAATTTCACCACAGCATTCACAAAAAGCACTCCACAGGGATTCGGCTTTGCAAACAGATAAAAGAAGCTGAACTAGGTCACTTTTAGCAGCTCACCACCTTGCCAGTGTCTCTTTATATTTAGTCACTCAAGTCCCACATCTAACCTCACAACTACAAGACTTTATTTACATAAAGCCAACAAACAGTATCTCCGTCAATGGTATACATGAGGCCATGCCACTCATAAATGACTGTGAGATGGAGAAGTTGACATGTTTGTTTGAGAATAAGCATCATATTAATTATAGATGCTCTCAGGGGAACAAAATGTAAGCCATGGTGATTGAACTGAGCAGCCTCTGCTCCTGTTGTTCAGGAGTCTCTGGGGAAAATTAAGTATAATTAATATGCCTGGGAACCCATAAACAAACAAGAAGGGCAGGGTGGGAAGTGGGATTTCTGTGTCCTTTACATGTAGGTTTATCTGAGTTGATAGCTAATGGATACTTTTGGGAGTGTTTATCTGCTGAAAATTATTTTCCTTCTGGAGCAATGTTTCTTTAGAGACAAGCTGTGCCATTCAAGAAGCAGAAGGACCTTTTTTTCTTAAAAGCAGTGGTGCCAAAATTATACTACCACAGACATTTTTTAAATTAAAGCCACAGAAGTTTATTGACTAAAGACTGAATGTTTCTGAAATGGAGATGTCCTTTCTACTGAAGTCTTCCCAATGTTGGTTATAGCATCTATCAGTGCTGGGATCATGAGTAGATATTAAAAAGCACAGTACAACATTCTCTATATATTATAAAGACTAATACACAGCTTTCAGATTTACAAGCAAATAAAATATTCATGAAGACTAATCCACAGCTAAACTGGAGCTTAACCAAGTCAAACTATATCTCCATCACACTGCACAGCGGGCAAGGCTAGAAATAAGTAGATGCTAATTTGGAGTACCTTCCTGTTTAAAAGTCATTTAGCCCAGGAAATGCTGTCTTCCCAGAAAGGTGAATAGGAAGTGTCTTCAGTCATTAACATGAGATAGCAATCTCCCTAATTTCTTCTCTCCAATTCCTTCCTCAAATTCCACTGTTCTCCATACTCTTGGAGCAAGATCTGCTACAAATTCAGCACCTGCTGCAAATTTGATGGAGGGCCCAAATCTTTAAGCAATTAGGTCTGTAAATCCCATTTGGTAAAGCCATACCATTGAGCCCATAAACAGTCCCTGTAGAAGGAGGGAGAGTATTAAATGTGTACAATTCTGCACAAACTTTTCCAAGCCCAACCAGGTAGGCAAAGGGATAGAGATGAGCCAGCTTTTCCTATCCAGTCCCTCACTTTGCATTTCAAAACAAACCCTGACACCAGCCCTTTCAACAATGTAAAAACTAGCTGCTTGATTTCAACCCTGATGTGTAGGCACTTGCCTTTAAATCATAACATTTAGATAGCAGATTGGTAATTAATATTATTGTCATGCTACTAATGTTTTACTAAAGACACTAACTGAATATGAGGAAAGTAACAGTGTGTCCTATATTGACTGCAAGTAGCATGATCAATTAAACAATGTGCCTAGCTGAAGACTTGCTTTTACAATCTGAGCTACGATCACATTCAAAACTAAAACGCATTCAAGTTGAATGACAAGCATTGGTGGTGGGAGAGGGAAGAAACATGGCAATAAAAGACAGCTAAGCATGTTCTCCATTTTTAGGGTACAGGAATTGTTCCAAGTATGTCTTTGAAGTTTGAGATCGGGTGTTGGTTGACACAAAAGGCCTTCTCACAACTGAAACACAAAAGAATTTTACCTTTCAGTGCCACTTATTCCAAGTTTAATTAAACTTTATTCAGCTGAGGTATCACTTAACTCCCCTGTGTCTCAGCTCTGACAGTAGTGACAAAAATACCATTGATCAGCAATAAACAAAAGACAGTGAAGCATCACCAAAATTTCAGAAGAAAGGAATAAGAGTGTCTAGTTTGTTGTATTTAACTTGACAAGTACCAGGACTGATCCCACATCTACTGAGACTTGTATAAACATTGGTTTAGTGCCAGGGACACGAGTAAAACAAGCTGGTGGTGGACCGAAAACCACTATGGGACCCTGATTATACTGCATGTCTGGATTGCAAAACTGAAAGAATGAAAATCATAGAACCATGGAATGGTTTGGGTTGGAAGGTACCTTAAAGATCACTTGGTTCCAATCCCCTGCCATGGGCAGGGACACCTTCCGCTAGATCAGGTTGCTAAAAACCCCATCTGACCTGGCCTTGAATGTCTCCAGGGATGGGGCGTCCACAAGTTCTCTGAGCAGCCTGTCTCACCACCCTGACAGTAAAAAATGTCTTCCTATCATCTAATCTAAATCTACCCTCTTTCAGTTTAAAACCGCTACCCCTTGTCCTCTCACTACATAGGGAACAAAACGTTCCAGGGACTGTGAGTATACAGGATCAGATTGCTAGCATGCATGCTGGAAACCTCCACCAAGAACTGTCCAAACCTCCCAATAGGGTAGGTAGTGTCAAATTTTCTACCCCAAGGCTGAGGGCAAAGTATATTTTCTTTACAGTAGTGAAATCTAGATTTGCCAGAGTAGTAGAGCTGCTGGTTCTAGATGGAAGGAAACGGGTTTCAAGGGGTTGTGGGGACCAGTGGCTGGAAAGAGTCACTAATGCTTTAAAGATTGAAGATGGGGACACAATACTCAATGTAGTTTTGGGGGCTTTGAGAAGTGAGGAGTTTCAAATACAGTAAGGAACTGGAAAAGATCATGGGATGTGAAAGGACTGGGAATGGGCTTCTCTCTGAGTTCTTTTATGAGATGCCTCCTTCTTCAATCCCATCTGTCCTCACCCCAGACCTAGCTGCTCCCTCCAGGCCCCCAAAAACGTTGTTTCGGCCTGTGTCATCCCTGCTCCATCCACCTCTGAGACATATGTCTTTCCCTCTGCAGAAGGTCCCGTCCAGCCACTGTAGGCCACTGCTACACGAATGACTCAGGAGGATGATATGAGATGCTAAACATGAAGTCCTTAAACATTGCCAGCCAACCACTGCTTATGAAGACACTTAATCCTTTTTCTGTCATGGATGTGAGCTCCAAATTCAAGGCCTCAGGAAGCAGCTTTGTTGATTCCCAGCAAATCCATGCCTATTTGGAATAGGAGTGATGGTGGAAACCACAGGGAGGAAGATGTCCTGTTTCTCCACACATGCATACCATCACATGTGGCGCAACAGAGCAGCCCCAGCTTGCCTAATGACTGACACCAGTGTCTATACAATTTCTTCTGCATCTCAAAATGCTGCGGGGAAGTCAAGATTTACCTGGGCTAAACGTCACCCTCCAGAGCTCAGACAAGGAGAGGTTGAAGAAGAGTAGAAAAAAAAGCAGAGTTAAAGAAAACACTCACAAACATTTTTACCAGAAGCCTGAGCAATGCAGAGAGAATGCACAGAGGAGACCGTGAAGAGCAGGGAAAGGGATCTTCCTCAAAGATGAGGTGAGAGGAAACAGTGTGGGACCCCCTGACACTGCCCAGCACACACACGTAACAGGGCCAGCTGGAGCAGCCTTTCAGCCTACACAGACCAGTAGGGAAAGATGGCTAAAGAGACCCTCTTTACCCTGAGTATGCTGAATATGATGTCCTGCATGCAGAAATGGGGTATTTCATTGCATGAGGGAGTGGGCATTTATTTTCAGTGCTTTGTTTTCTGCCACAAAACCTAAATCAGCTATGGTCTCACTGTGCTGGGCTGGCACTGAGGGGATGAGAGCCTGGCAAGAGAGTTCAGTGGGCAGCACCACTCTGTGGGTCAGTATTGGGCCAGCCTCAGACCGGGGGGAGGGATTTAGGCTACTAACAGAATATTACTGCATTTCTGCTTCACCAAGTTCCTCCTGAAGGGTAAGGTCTTCAAGATTCACCCATTAAGTCATCACAGTCTTTGTTTCTTAGATGTATAGCTGTGCAAGACTGAGGAGTACTATTAGAAAATTATGCAGAAATGTTATGTATCTGCACCTTTACTTTTTAACCTAAACAATGTTTCTTTTCATGCACACAAAAAGTGTTCATATATGTTTAAAGAACACA
The DNA here is from genome assembly GCA_017639485.1 of Pluvialis apricaria. NCBI lineage: Eukaryota > Metazoa > Chordata > Aves > Charadriiformes > Charadriidae > Pluvialis > Pluvialis apricaria. The sequence goes on along the minus strand of CM030044.1, from coordinate 49,752,744 downwards.
AAGGAACTCAGAAAACTATGTGCAAAAGCAAGGAAAATAGAACAAAAATTCTGGAACAATAAACAACGCGTTCACGGATTACCAACGGCAAATGGCCAATTTACATTTACAGTATCTGTGCATAAAAAGGTGAAACAGTAGCAAAGGCAGAATAAATAAATAACAGAACATTGCAGAGGAATGAAAACCACCTTTCTTTGTTCAAGCAGTTTGCTAAGGCCAGTACCACATTTTGTATTCTGGAAGACATGCTCTGCTGTTGAAAGCAGCAGTTTTTCCTGAGAAAATGTCTGAACAGATTACTTTTTTGATCATAAGCTAAAACTTCTGGCTGGATGCTTCAGGCAGAGGAGAAAGAGCAGTGTCCTTCACACTACAGGGCATGATGCTATTGTAAGATGCTATTATGCATGGGGTGGTACAGTATGCTTATGACATCTGTGGCCTGAAGTTGAAGGCCTATTTCAGAAGAACAGGTTATTTCCTATGCACTCTCCCAATAGGAACGTTAAGAAGAGAGTTTTGTGGTCATCAGAATTTCACTTGTATCCTGCAGACTCTTGCACCTACTTTCCAAGTAAGTTCTACAGAAACCTATTTAGCTATAAATTGTGATGTATTGTTCAAAGAAAGGGTATCATATGTTCTTTCCCTTGACCTTAATATCTTCAGTAGAACAGAGAATAGATACTTCATCAAAAATTTGCTTCTTGTAAAATTGAACTAATAAATCAATTATTTGTAAACATACACCACAATCTCCTTGCAATGAGTAATCTGTCATGTATTTTCCAGTACCAAGCTATCTCATTTGCCATTTGCTCAAGTGCATTGAAAGAGAGCGTGACTATACTTTTTTATAAGAATTAATGGTAATATGTTGTCTTTATATTCTGATACCATTTTCATGTAATGTACACATTCTGTACTAGTAAATGGTGCAGACAGAAAAATCTGTATTTCTTATAAACAAATTTTCCTATTTCTCGCCCTTTGGGGAACGCAAGACGGTGGTTCTCTCACCCAAGAGTAGCTACCTCAGTACTCATGAAGAATTTTTAAAGGTAGTTCAAGAAAGATGGGTCTGGTCCTATAATTTGTTTCATTCATTCTGTTTCATTTGCTTTTCTGATAAATACTACAGGTTTCCTAGGGTTACTGCATGCACTAATTTCCTGGTCAGCTACACTTTATGCAGGCTTTTTGTTTCACTGGATGTATGCTAAAACTAGCACTTATTAGAGTAATACATACATAATTGAACATGTTGTTTTCAGTGGTCGTTAGGCACCTAAATACCTTTGGAAATTCAAACTAGTAACTAAATCTCACCCTAATCTTTGACTGTGCCCACGCCGCACAATGGAAGTGGTGCAAAGACCTCTTCCATTACCATTGCTGATAAACACAGGCTGTGCAAGCTTGCCAGCACAGGTCCAGATGCAAAGAAGCTGTGCTTAGGAGACGTGGTGCCCAAGTCAACAGGCTCTGCAGGGAGGACTGTGTGAACACAGATACCTTGCTTCTAGATCTGAGCTATCTCTGTTCAACCACAAGACCTTTTTCATCCTATTGGTGGCTCTGATATCACAAGAAGAATCAGACCTGGATGGAAAACCAGCTACAGGGCATTCGCTTTTCCTATGCTGATACCCTAATGCAGACAGCGAGGAATATATGTCCCGAGGGCTGAAAATCTAGCCTCTACTGTTCCCCTATGCTGATCGTATTTATCTGTTTGACTCAAAATTCCCCAGTGCATCCGAGGAGAAAAACTGCTCTGAGCAGCAGTTTGTCTATTTCCTGTTCAACTTCAATGAAGAACCAAACCCCCAGGCAGCCATTCTTTAAGGCTTCCAGGTAAGCCTTAAACACTCACCCTACATATGCATCAACCTGGACTCCTCACAAAATGGAGTGAGATTTTACACAAAAAAATAGAGATGATGTGATTCTGATCTTATAATTAATGGTCCAATATTTAGATTAAATTGCCAAACTCCCTTGCCCCAGATAAGCAGCCTAACCATTAGGCTAAATAATCATGCTTTGGGTTTGCCAGCCCAGTTAATCTTGCGTTCTTGCTGCAGAAGGGCATTATTTCAGCAGGAAGGACCTCTCCAAACAAAAACGTCCAATCAGCTGATAGTTTGAACACTATCCTGCCCGGCCAGAAGATTGGTGTGTTTTTTAAATGATTTGGTTGGAATGAGGAAACAAAGTCAGGTCTCCCACTTTTAGACCAAATGTTTTAACTATAAGGCTATTCTTTAAATATTGAGTAATGCTTTCCCACTTTGTTCTACAAAGGAACACTGACATCTGCTCAGTTGACTAAAATCATGGGTAAAGGTGATTACCCATAGGAGGAGGCTCAGGTCTGTGGATCCCAAGATGATAAATGTGAACCAGCTTCAGGGCGATTCAAGCTACCCTTCGTTCACTAGCTTTAGTAAATCCTTAATGAACTTGCTGGATTTTGAGAACCTTTTTCTGAGGTATCCAGCTTTGCCCATGGGTGACCTACTTCAGAAGCAAGCTCCTTCACCGTTTTTCCTTTCATACCCTGAGTAGCCTGTACCACAGGCTGATTATTCAGTAAGGAAGAAAGTCAAAGTGTCTGTAAATTCAAGGGTGCAAGTGTGCCACAGTGGGTGAGGCCAAAAGCGATTGTAGACAGCATCTGGTCTTTGACAATGGTCAGAAGAAGGTGCCTGTGGGGAAAGAAAGAGCAAAGTGTGTATGGGGCTTTCCTCACATACTCTCCTAGTCCCCAACACTGTGCGGCTTGGGCATTTATTGAAATAGAACTGTTTTCTATGTATTTAATAACCTTTGGTGGATTCCCTTTCCACGAGCCTGTCCAGCGCCCCTTCAGTAAGTAATATAAACCAAAGTGCTATACGGCTAGTGAAGTACATTCATATGTTTTAAAGAGTCCAGAAAGCCTTGCTCTTCAAGTCTGAAGTGATGAAGTGCTCATTTCAAGGCACAGCAGTCCAGTCTCCTAACTCTTGGCCAAACAAAATCTATGAAATCTGAGCTAAAGTTCTCATACAATCATTATACTTTTTGCATAAAATGTTTAAGACATGGAAGTCTGATACAGATGTGGTATAACTCAAGTGTGTAAGTGCTGGAGACTGTTTTACAAAGCGCAAAAATGCAAGTACTTCTGTTGCTGTCTTCATCTGAAAGCTGTTTACTTCCAAAGCCATTTCTTGCCTTTGGTGGCATATTTGCTTTCTTTAATCCACAGCAGTCTAGGCGATTACCTACGGACAAAGCACATAAGACATAGGCCAAAAGTATTATGATTGGCTTGACATGTTGGTCTATATTCCCTGACAAAAGCCATCATCTTTGATCTTCTCTTGGATTTTCCTAAGCTTTTTTATTTCACATTAGAACTTGAGTAAAACTTAGCTGAAGGTTTCCATCCTTTCAGAGTTAACCATGTGTATACCATTTCATTAACAAGATTTGCAAAAATAAACACAGGTCTTAAACCAGAATTCACCTTAGTGAATTCACTCTGATGTATAGTATGGACACAAAATTCTACAACTTAAATACTGTAGTCTCTGAAGTTATCACTGTAGACAGAGTATCAGAAGGGTTATTTGTTTAAGAGAGATGTTACCGTCTTTGACTTTCTTCTGGAACAAACCTTCACACTGAACACCCAAGACATTACTGCTGTGCGTAAAACATCACTGGGGGTGCCGAAGTAGAGAAGAATTAAGTGTGCTCTTAAAAATTAGCTGACTTGCTCTGGAAAAATATATATTAAATCCTCTAAATCAAATCATAGTAACTTTTGTGTATTGAGGATTTTTTTCCATCAAATTTAAGCCTTAGAATTCCACAGTCTTTTAAATGATGCTTTCTTAGCAAACCAGCAGCATAACACAATAGCATCATTCATATGTGTCTGGTACATTTAGCTTAAGCCTCATATGCAATTGCCTTATTAAATTACCTGGTGCTTTCTGGTATTTTGCTTAGCTTTGCCATAGTAGAGAACCAATGCAGCTGTTCCTTGAGTCTCAAAATTTGTCCTTCTTTTTTTAATTTTTTTAAGCTGTGCTAACTGCAAGCCTGGTGAGTGATACAAAACAGTCCAAACATTCAGACCAAGATTTTAAGAAACAAATGGCTGAAAATTAGGCCTACATTTTCATCTACACGCTGGGCCTCACTTTTCAAATGTCTAGGAGCAAAGGCATTTTTATTTTTTTTTATGACAACAAAATAAATGTAGGAAACTGATGGCTACAGTAAAAAAAATTGTTTTCTTCCTCAAAGAAATAAAAAACACAACTTCTTTTTCCTAAAACACAAAAAAGTTTGAAGAATTATTATAGAAAAATAGTAGCTATACTTCAAAAACTCCATCTACATTATTTAATAAGGACTGGAATATATTGTCTGGTTCATTTAGATTGATACACGTATCTGCTTTAAGCAGATCTGTAACAGAAGCCATGAACTAGTCCAGCAACATCCATTAATTTGGCTAGCAGAGGCAGGGTATAGGCAAAGGAATGACCTGCTATCAGGCAAGCAAGTATATAGACGAACATCACTTCAGTTACTACAGAAAACCTTCCTGGTGTGCGCCCTAGCACATGCCATAAGACCGCACATTTCCTACTACACTTTACCGCTCAGTTTGTAGTCCCTGCACACATGCATGTTGGGGGTGCCTGGTGATGCTATTTGTGCTTGCCTGGCTGCACCAAACCTGGTCTGTATGGATACTGTGACCCATTTACAATCCCACTGCTAGCACAATAATCATTCTGGCAGGCAGAAAGGGAACACTTCTGACACACCTTTTGCAAGACCTGTGCTTTTTTCACCCTGGAGTATGAGGCTCGAGTATTTATTTTCCATGTATTTCTTTTTCCGTATTTACTTCTTTTATTTATTTATTTATGCTCCACACTGGCAGGCACAAATTACTCTGCAAGTTTATCTGAATTCCCGTTTGACCACATGCACCAGGCTTTCCCGGTTATCAGCTGCATGCCTCTTTCTGTGACTCATTTTGTTCATATCCTACATGGCCCGCACACTACAAGATTTGTAGGCAGTATTTTACTACAGCATGTATTTTGGCACACTGAAATGCTCCTAAAACAATCACTGTTGTTGGCAGCCAGACACATGTGAACTTCCCCCCTTCCCTGATATGGCAGCCAAAATGAACAAAGCCCTACACTAGACCCAAAGGACCTCTTGAAGAACAGATGTCCCATGCGGGGCTCTCCTGGCTGCCCATAAAAGGCACCTCTTGGCCTGGCGTTTGCCCCCTGCATGGAGAAGCACAACGTGCTTGGGTGTTATCCAAACACACAGAAAGTGAGTTAATGCCACTATTATCCCAACAGATGGGCATAACTCCGAGCTGATCAGAGGCTGTGTTTGGACATAGTTGCCGGCAGTAGTATGCCCAACTGGGAGACTCAAAAGGGTCTGTCAGTTTTGAGCTTTCATGCTTCTAGTTAAAAACATGCCCTGCTGCTAATCTTGCTTTTTCCAAACCAGATTCGATTTAAGACATTCAAATGCCTTTCCCATGACTTCACAAAAGCATTCCTTATCTCAGGCCTAAAACATCAGGCACAAAAGTGCCAGGCCAATGTGTGATCACAGCCCCTGGCCTATCTTTTTATTCTTTTCTCCCCACATAAGCTCAGCTGGATGAGCCTCACTCTTCTCTAGTGACTGGAATTGCAGGTCACTTAGGCTGCTGCTTCCGTGGATGTGTAAAGCAGTGTAGACTTCTTCTTGACAATCACATGCCAAGGATGTGCCACACCTCCACAGCTGGCTAGAAGGCGGCATGTAGCAGCATGACAGCAAAACAACAGACACACTTATGACTGTTGATTACTTTGGTGCTGCACAATGGACTAATGAGATGCTTGTGATTCAAACTTCTGCAGTGTCTAGTTGGCCACCTGCTTTGCTTAGGTCTCATTCTGCTGCTGTAATACTGCTACGTGCCAATCTCTGACTTCCCACATCCCAGGCAGTCATTTCTGCTAGCCTTGGTGCTACCAGCTCCGAAAGGTTGTAGCTCTCTACCAGAAAGAAAACTGATGGCACTTGACTGTACATAGAGCTGTGTGACATAATCTTCCCTTTCTCTCTTAGGGATTTTGTCCATTACTGCTATTTTTACACATCACTGGATATTACCTTTGATTTCTTACCAGCAGCAATTGCCCTTACAGATGATTCATTAATGAAAATCTCTCTGAAGTAAATGTCACTCTTGGTCCTAGTGCATGATAAAAAAGCATTGACTCAGTCACAGAAGCCCCAGCCTACCCACAGGGCCCAATGACTCAATCCCAAATGACAAATCTAGGAGTCTGTCATGTTCCAGTTGTTTCCAGCTGTTTATTCCCGAATGGCTATTTTCCCTGAAATGTTTGTCATCTTTTCTATGAAAGTCATCTCCTTTTTTACAGTGTCTTTCTTTGCTTTGAAAGAAATTCTTTGAAAGGTATTATAGCACAAAATTAAGAGCATGTACATGCTTGGAAATATCTCTAGTGATACCAGACTTTTTTTGCAGAAAGGTCCAGGCAGACCACATTCACTGCAGTTAAAATTGCAGCTCAAATGTTTCATGCATTAAACTGATTTGAAACAAACCTTCTTTATTTTAGTAAGAGTTTCTCTGTAAATTTAGATAAACCATGTGTACATTAGGCAATATTACTGCTTTCAAAATATACTAGGCGTATTTCCAATTCATTCCCACTAGCACAAACCATTAAGTACTTTCCAAATAAAATCATCAAAAGCTGAATCTAGCAATTCTCTCTAGCAAAACCAGCTAAGAAAGCAATAAAAATCTCATCTCTGGATGTAAAAAATGCATGCTTTTTCCACTTAGTTGTGTTCCCTACTTTCTTGATTTTTTTGTAATGTCCTATTAAATTACTCAATGGGGAAACTGAACACAGTCATTACTAAAATCAGGGTTTTGTTTTGTGAAGACAGGTCATAAAAGCAAGTCATTAAAAGAGTAATATAGAGCATACATAGGATTTGAGATAAAAACTTACAGAAACTGATAGCAAAAAGGACGTTAAAATTATGGTGCTGAACTTGCTGGCAAAGGAAATGGTTTCCAAACACTCCCAGTTGCAACAAAACAACTGCTAAGGTGTGGGAAACAAAAAACAAAAACACGCAAACAGCCATGGATACAGGCTTACACCCTTTCTACGTACCAATAAACAACTACTAGGGCTTAGTTTTTGCATGATTTAGTGCATGCTCTGCATTACAAACATCAGGTGCCCTGTCTGTGCCTGTGCCCCATGAATGCCCAATATTTACTCATTTCATTTCAGAAAGGGAAGGAAAAAAGCTGAATTTTGATCTCTGACAGCTGCATGCAAGGCATTTCAGCAGATACCGCAAGCACCCAAGAAACTGGAGGGGAAAAAAAAAGAAAGCTTCAGAGGGTCACAAAGGCTGTTTGCTGTCACTGCTGCAGAGCGGTGCCACAGCATGCCCCTGTTCACACCAGCCAGACCAGGGACACGTCGGCGTGTCCGGCACCTCCCAGCCAGTCCACATGCCCAGTCGTCACGGCAGAGGAATCAGGGGGTTGCAGCAGCAGCTGATGCACGAGCAAGTCTCAAAAAACTGACACAGAACCCAGTTGTGTCAATGTAGTCAGAAAAAGGGTTATCCTATTTCCAATGGTAATTAAATTGCACACAGTTATTCTCTTCAGAGAACATTTAGCTAATGCATTGCTTTATTTTGATGAGCAATTATGTAAATAGTCATGAAAATATAGTGATGGGGCCTTTTTTTTTTTCAGACTTTAAAACTGGAGCTATACGTAAGAAACCATCAAAACACCATAGTGTAAAAGTCTGAGTACCTAATAAATACTTTTTAAAGAATTCTAATGTACTTGTTACATGTATATATTTCTATTTTGCAGTTATGGTGTGTACATACATAAAAGGAAGCACGGTTCTTTCCAACGCTGCTTTAGATCACACTCACCCAAAACTTTACTAAAACATGATAAAAATTTACAACAAACCACAAGCATCTGCATTGATTTTGATACCAAGTCTCAATAAAATGCCCCAAATTCTAGAAAGGAGAATTAAATACTGTGAAATTCATTCTAAGAGCTGAGTGTTGTTATCTCTATAGGTAGATTTACACACGCAGGAAACCTGCCTCTGACAAAAAGTCTGGAAAGGAATAGCTATTAGGAAAGCCCTACCATTAAACTTTCTGCAATGGTGGGGAGAGGGACTGACAGGTAACTGAGTTAATCTGTTGCTAAGTAGTTTCCAGTTAATAAAAAATTTCCCTTGCTTCTCCTCACTGTTAGCACCAACCCCCAAGAGAGCTATCAATTCCGTCCAACCACAGGTCCCATCCATGCTCTTCTCTCCCTCCTGCAAGAGTAAATACAGCCTGCTCTACCACCTTCCTGCTAAACAGAGACTTTGAAATAGATCGCTTATGACCATTTTTATTAAATAAGAACTCAGTTATAGAGGTCATACCCTTTTTCCCCAAATGCTAATCCCCCGGGCTCTTATCACCTTGTTAAATGTTTAATGTTGTGAGCATGCCCTGGTGAAAGCTGGGTCAGGTCAGCGACCTCCCTGGCAGGGGAAGAGGCCAGTTTCAGACATGCAATGTACATCCCTTAAGGGCTGTGGGGGAGAAGGAGGCAAAACAGCTGCTAATCTGCCATAGCAGGGTGACAGCACGTTCTTCTGGTGTATATTCATCTTCATTTTTGCAATTCCTCTCACTTTATTTTCTCGTGTGCATGTATATCATTGCTAACTTAGTATAGCCCAAGAAAACTAAACAGACAGCTCTACAGAAAATAATGTGTCTGCCTTTGGCTATGCAGACGTGTACAAGTATTATCAGACATTTAACTAATAAATAGGCAAAAACTCCCAGAGCCACTGTCAGCACAACCCTGGGTTTGATGCTGACAGGGACAGAGAATCTTTCAAAGAGCTGGAACTATGCCAGTTTGCGTGTTTGGTTTTGTTTTTTTTCCCTGCAGGAGAGAAATGCATGGAAGCTCAGGCCAATCTTGAAAAGATTCGCATTAGCTCAGAGAAACTCTCACTTGTCTCCAGACAATAAACCGCTTTCATAAGAGAAACAGATTCACCCAACAAAGTTGTTTTCAGCCTTCCTTGACTGGGACGTTGTATATGTACATAGAGATGAGGTGAAAAGAGTTTTTATTATACTTAAAATTATTCTGCTATTTCACATTAGTTCCTGGCAGGCTTGAGAAAGTATTAATTGTGTGAGTTGTAAACTGATGACTGTCGTGCATTAGGGTTTCAGAATATCCACAAATGATCCAAAAACTTACCCAAACATGAAACAAAACGTCAATGTGAAGGTCCTCATTCATAAACCTTAAGATTGTTTTGTTCTGACAAATCTCTATTTGTGATCATGTATCTCACCCAAATTGATGTTCCCTGACATCCACTTCTGATTTTTCCCCACATTTCATTCTCAAAATCCCACCAGAAGTTGTTGCCTTTCCTCGTGCCCTGTGCACATTAATATTCTTTCTGTGCCAGGAAGATGGCACGTCACTCTTACAGTGAATACCTCAGGCTGGAAGGGATTTTTGGAGGTGACCTGGTCTGTGGTCAGACCTCTGCTCATACCAAGGCAAACTTACCTCAGATTGCTGAGGGCCATGTTCAGTTGAGTTCTGAGTACCCCCAAAGATGGAGAGTCCACTACTTGTCTGGGCAACCTTTGCCCTTGTTTGACCACCCTCATGGTGGGGACAAAAAAAATAGCATTTTCCTTGTTGCAACTTGGGCCTGTTGTCCCTTTTCCTAACCCTGCACACCTTGGCTTACGTGGGAGAAAGCAAAAAGCCGGGAGCCACACTGTGAGTGAGACCGAAATGGGGGGGCAGTCAATGGCAGTTAAGGCTGCAGAAGGAATTCTCCCATGAAGAATTTTCAGTCTGGGAAAACATGCAACGCCTTGTCTGAAGCTCATCCGAAGGTTAGGGATTCATATACCTTCTCCTACTAGTTTCCCAGGGAGTTGTTTACTTTTTTTTATTTTGCATGTCCTTCTCTGACCTACTAAGAACAAATTATTTGTAACCCTCCTGACAAAATGAAAAATGAAGCTGCATTAACTAGAGGCAGTCACTATGTGATGATCACAATATTTACATTGGATTCTTTAGTTGACCCTAGTGTTCGCTTTGTCAAAGGTACATTAATTACTTGAAACTTGCATCGTATAAGTCAGCATGAACATGCAGGTCAAGATAAAGCCTTGAGAATGTTATACTCTTTTCGTGTTGCAATGTACTTCCATTCTTGGGAATTACTCTACAACACAGGGTGTGTCAGAAAGCTAAGCTGCAGAAATGTACAACGGCAGTAGTAGAGCGTTTTAGGAGAAAGCAAGTCAAGGATCTTAGACTCAAAGAACTCCGTAACATTATTGTCCAAAGACATCTTCAAGAAAGCAACAGAGGCGGTATTTTAGACGCAGTCAATGAAACAGTAACCAATTTAAGTACCGATTAGAAGTTAATTTGAAACATTTCTGTCAAAAAAATTGTCCCGATTTCATTTTTCAGACATAGGCAAAGGAGGCGCATGTCTCATGCAACAGCTTCTTAACGCAGCGTCCAGAGTTCACTCTGCTGGAGGAAACGTAACCAAAGGCGCTTTCATTCATACGAGCACCATAATGCCAACATAACCGGGTAATGTGACATCAGCTGATCTCACTTTATTAGTAGGTTATATGTGTCACTGGAAAACGCTGGGAAACGGTTTCCCGCGCTGAAGCCCAGAGGCCTGTGAGCCGCTGACCAGGGGCCCAGGCCGTACGGTACACACCGAACGGCCCACCACCGGGCCGGACACGGCCTAAAGGCAGAAACCCCGGCTCCAGTGCGCCATCCCCTGTCGCGAGGATGCAGATGCACCACCCCTTGTGCCACCCGGCCCCCCTGGAAGCGTAGCGCCATCAAACCGAACCCACCGAGCCGATCACCGCCCTGCCGCTGCGGCGCGGGCGATGGCTGCGCCGTACGGCGGGTCCCCTGACCCCGGGAAAGGCCGCGGGCCGCGGGAGGGCCCCGGCAGCTCTCGCGAGAGCGGCTGACGAGAACTGGGCGGGGCCAGCCGCAACGGCAGCGGGTTGGAGCGCGGTTTAGCGGCCGCTGGGGAGCAGGGTGAGGGGCGGCCATTTGTAGCGGCCTCCCAGGGTTTAAAGGGGGCCGCCAGGAGAGATGGGGAAGGGTGCTTTATCAGGGAGTGTAGCGATAGGACGAGGGGTAACGGTTCTAAACGGAGAGCAGATCTAGATTAGGTATTAGGAAGGATTTCTTTACTCTCAGGGTGGTGCAACAGCTCCTCGGTTTTACAGGCCCTTCGCCCTCGATTTGAAGCTCTGGTTACTGGCTATGCTAGCCCATAAAGCATGAGAAACATAAGACACTTCCTTAGTCGTATATTTAATCTGCAGAGCTGACTGAATGCTGAGAAAGAATGCTGTATCGTCTCCAAATGTGGCCAAGCTCCCCTGCAACGTCCCAGGAGAGCTGCAGTGCAACAGGGCTATCTCCAGCACAATTTGCTTGCTACCAGAAAAGGAGGGAATGGAAAGACATAATTCAAGCCCAATGTTACTACTCTCTAAAGTCCCTAAACACCTTAAGCGTTTTGCTTAAGGAAGGTCACATACTCATTACAGTACCCTAAAACATTATTAAAGTTAATTATGTTGTGTAGCGGGAAGATAAGCTCAGCCTGGCATCATAGGCAAGAGCTACTTTGGGAGGCAGAAAAGATGCTACAGTGGGTCATCACTGTGCTATACAGACATGTCAAAGATAAACAACAAGAGCAGAAAGAAGTATTTAAACTAAAGGAAGAAACTAGTAGGGAGAAAGAAAAGGGGAATACAAACTCATCAGCAATAAAACAGGTTGAGAACTCAAAGAAGCTGGCTAATCACAACAGCAGCGGCAGCCCGAGGTGTAATGGGCAAAACCAGTGATAATTTTACAGATGGAGCCAGATCAGTTCAGGAGAGGGTATATATCACACAGTTGCCTATGACAGAGGGACTGAGCTTGATGGCTCGGGAGACTTTCTTGCAGCTCCCTGTTCCTATGCAGTATCCCTGGCATACAAAAAAACATACAAATGCCCATTTGTAAAGGTATGCTCTACTTACAGGAGGCTGTGTGGTAAAAGAATGTTCTGCATGTGGGCTTTAATCATGATTGTTAAATACTATTACAGTGAATGTCACCATTTAATATCAAGGCTTACTGGAACCCAGCTTCTCAATTTTTTGCCTACAAGCGACCTCCTACCAAGTTCTTCTTGGAAGTGCTCACTTATGTGTTCAGGTACCTGTCAGTAATCATAACCTGACTTCCAATCTCATAAAAGAAGACTTTGTGATTATCAAAGGCTTTTTGATAAGCTGCAGCATAAGAGGGCAATGTGACAAGCAAAGCAAATTGCAACAGAGCCAGAACAAGCACTTGTTGTGAGTGATCTGCACTGCTACTGCTAACATGACAACATTTTGTACCAGCACATTACTGAAACCAGCCCAGGTTCCCCAACTGTTCTGAGGGCAATTTGTTTAAGTATGAAAGTGGTACTTTAGGAATTCTGTGGAGAAGGAAAATGCTACACCCTTAGGCTTACAATATGAGAGGTGGACCAGTCTTTTGAGAGTTGACAGCACATGCTGTCTGTCTGAAGGGCATAAAACTGCAAGGTAGTACAACTTACTCATGGGGAGGGGAGAAAGCCTAAAAAACTTAAAAAGATCATGCACGATCAGTTGGAATTCTGCCAGTGTTTTCTGATGGCCCATGAATCCAACAAAAAGTACAATTAGATGTTTGTTGAAGAATCAAGCCATAAGAGACAGTGTCCTGTCCCCACTCAATGCTCATTACAAGTTACCAAGCTCAAAAAGAAGATGGTAGGCCATGTCAGAAAGGGCAGGATGGTATTGCCAAAGAATAAATAAGAAAAGGTTCAAAGAGCCACAGAACCATAGAACGGTTTGGGTTGGAGGGGACCTCTGGAGGTTACGTTGTCAAACGTTCATGCTAAAGGAGGCTCAAGTTGAGCACTTTGCCCAGAACCACATCCAGACAGCTTTGAAGATCTCCAAGAATGGAGGCTGCAGCAGCTCTCTGGGCAACCTATGCCAGTGCTCAGTCAATCTCACAGTAAACACGTCTTTGCTCATGTGGAGGTGTAATCTCCCTTTATGTTTCAGTTTGTGCCCATTGCTCCTGGTCCTGTACTGGGTACCACTGGAAACAGCCTGGCTCCATTGTCTTTGCACCTTCCCTACAGATATCTGTGCACCTTGAGGTGATCTACCCAGAGCCTTCTCTTCTCCACTCTAAGCAGTCTGAGTCTCCACCTTTCTTCCTATGGGAGATGCTCCAGTCCCTTCATCATCTTAATCCAGCCCTTGGCTGCACTCTCTCCAGCAGCTCCATCTCTCTCTTGTAGTGGGGAGCCCACTGGGCACAGTACCCCAACAGTGGCCTTACCAGTGCTGAGCAGAGAGGAAGGATCACCTCCCTTGACCTGCTGGCAACAATCCTCCTAATGCAGCCCTGGACACTGCTTGACATCTTTGCCACAAGAGCACAGTGCTGACTCATGTTTAGCTTGCTGTCCACCAGGCCTTCCAAGTCATTTTCCACAAAGCTGCTTCCTGGGCAGACAGCTTCCAGCACATACTGGTGACCACTGGTTAGCAGCCTCCAACTAGGCTTTGTGTTGTGGATCACCACTTTATGAGCTCTGCCATGCAGCTGATTTTCAGTCCACCTCACTATCTGCTCATCCAGCCCATACTTCAGCAGCTTCTCTGTGAGAACTTTAAGGGAGACAATGTCAAAAGCCTTACTGAAGTCAAGGCAGACCATATCCACTTCTTTTCCCTCACCTGCCAAGTCAGTTATTTCATGGTAGAAAGTTGCCAGATTTCTCAAGCATGACTTCCCCTTGGTGAATCCATGCTGACTACTCCTGATCCCTCTCTTGTCCTTCACGTGCCTGGAAATGGTTTCCTGTGTTAGCTGTTCAAGCACCCTCTCAGGGATCCAGGAGATGCTGACCAGCTTGTAGTTCCCTAGGTCCTCCTTCTTGCCCTTTTGGAAGACAGGAGAAGTGTTTGCTTTCCTCCAGTCATAGAATCTCAGAATCACAGAGTGGTTTGGTTTGGAAAGGAGCTTAAAAGATCATCTAGTCCAATCCCCTTGCCATGGGAAGTGACGTCTTTCACTAGATTAGGTTGCTCAACACCCCATCCAACTTGACCTTGAACACTTCCAGGGATGGGGCATCCACAACTCTGGACAACCTGTTCCAGTGAGTCACAACCCTCACTGGAAATTTTTCATCCTTAGGTCAAATCTAAAACTACCCTCTTTCCATTTAAAACCATTGCCCCTTGTCCGGTCACTACAGGCCTTGGTAAAAGGCTCTCTTTCTTATAAGTGTTTCTTATAAGGCTCTATATCTGTATTAAAAGTCCACAAAAAGGTCTCTCCGCGGCCTTCCTTCTCCCAGCTGAACAACCCCGACTCTCTCAGCCTGTCTTCACAGGAGAGGTGTTCCAGCATTCTGATAATTTTCATGGCCCTCCTTGAGATCAGCTCAAACAAGTCCATGTCTTTCTTGTACTGCGGACCGCAGAACTGGATGCAGAACTCCAGGTGGGGACACACAGAGTGGAGTGGAGGGTGACAGTCATATCCCTGAACCTGATAGTCACACTTCTTCTTATGCAGCCCAGGATACAATTGGCTTTCTGGGTTTTAAGTGCACATTGCCAGCTTGTGTCAAATTTTTCTTCCATTGGTATTCCCAAATCCTCTACAAGGCTATACTCTCAATCCATTTGTCCCCCAACCTGTATAGATACCGGGGATTGCTCCAGCTGGCACTTTGGGCACCTCTCCCGGTTGCCATGTTTATTTAAAGATTATGAAGAGTGGCCTCACAGTGACATCAGCCATTTCCCTCAGTACTTGTGGGTGCATCCCCTCTGGGCCCATGGACTTATGTGTGTCCAGTTTGCTCAAATAGTCTCTGAGCCAATCCTTTTCCACAGAGGGTGCATATTCCTCACTCCAGACTTTCCCCCTGGTACCTAGGACCCAGCATTTCTCACAGCTGGTCTTGCTTGTAAAGGCCAAGACAATGAAGGCATTCCGGACCTCAGCCTTTTCCATGTGCTGCATCACAAGGTCTCCTGACTCATTCAGCAATGGGCCCACATTTTCTCTAGTCTTCTCTTTGCCTCTTATGGGTTTAGGGAAGCCCTTTTTGTTGCCTTTGGCATCCTTCACCAGATTCAGTTCCAAGTGGGCTTGCAAGCCTTGCTGGCAAGAATCCTCCTGCAGCCCAGCATACCACTCGCCACCTTTGCCACGAGGGCACAGTGCTGGCTGATGTTCAACTCACAGTCCACCAGGCTCCCCAAGTCCTTTTCTGCAGAGCTGGGATGGGTCACACCCAGAAACACTGTGCAGGGGCCTTTCAGGCTGAAGAGGGTCACTGCCGCCAGCACTGGAAGAGTCCTTGCAGGATGCAGGGCAAGAGCACATCGGCACGCCCAAAATTTCTGGGGTCATGTTGTTCAGGGGCTTAAAGAAACATGAGGCTCATCCTGGGATATCTCCAGGAAGGTCCAATGGCAGGGGAAGTGGATGGGTGCAGCTGGACAGGGGAACAAGCAACGTGGAATGATAGATGGAAGATTATGGACTCAGAGGAAAATTCAGGTTGGAAAGAATGCCAGGAGGTCCCCTGTACAACCTCTTGCTCAAGACAGCGTCAGCAGGGAGGTCACAGCCTGTGGCTCAAGGCTTTCTACAGCTTGGTATAGAAAAGGGACTCCTTCACACCCCTCAGAGTCGTAGAACATTGGCACCATGTTGCAGGACACAGCCCTGGCCAGCGCAGTGTCTCCCAGAGCTCTCTGAGGAGAAGAGGGAGAGAGGGAGAGGGAGAGGGAGAGGAGAGGACCTATAACGATCATGTAGTCCAACTTCCTGATCACTCCACAGCTGACCAAAAGTTGAAGCCCATTATGAAGGACATTCTCCAAATGACTTTATTTAAGACACTGACGGGCATGGGGTATCGACTACCTATTTAGGAAGCCTGTTCCAATATTTGGCCACCCTCTTGGTAAAGAAGTGGTTCCTAATCTTCAGTCTAAACCACCGCTGATGCAGCTTTGAACCATTCCCGCGTGTTCTGTCACTGGATCCCAGGGAGAAGAGATGAGCACCTCCCTCTACTCTTCCCCTGCTCAGGAAGCTGTAGAGAGCAATGAGGTCACCCCTCAGCCTCCTCTCCAAACTAGACAAACCCAGTGTCCCCAGCCGCTTGGCATCCATCTGCTGAGCATCTGCTGAAGGCAGGTCCTTTACAAGCAGAAGAGAAGAAATGCCAGCGCCAAGGCTGGATCTGGAAGAGTGGGAAGAAAGCCTGTGCTCGAGGGCAGCAGCATGGTCACCTTTCCCTGGCTGCTTTCCAGCCGGGCACCCCACCGCGTGTGCTGGTGCCTGGCGTTGTCCCTCCCCAGGTGCAGGACTTTGCTCTCCCCCTTGTTGAACTTCCTGGGGCTCCTGCCTTGGCAGGGTACGACCCTGGGCTGATGCAGGGAGCAGCACCAAGTCGTAACTCCAAACAGAAGGAGGGATTTGGGCACTGCTGTGGTGAGGCTGCACCGGGCAGTGCAGGCTGGTAGGAGAGGAGAGCCCCGGGATGCAGGGGCAGGGGGTGCGGTGAGGAGGAATATAAGCAGCGAGGGATGCCAGGTCACAATCCATCACTTGGGGACAACACAATCCATCGCTACGTGACATCACAGTCTGTCGCTTGGAGAAGTCCCAGTCCGTCCTTCGTTGACAACAGAACCAATCGCCGGGGGACGTCACAAGGGGCCATCCTTGCCCATGGTGCTCGACCCCAGCAGCACTGCAGCCCCAACACACACGTCTGGGGTTACCACAATGCCACTGCCCACTCCGTCCCTCTATCTTTTGTCTTGTGCTTGGCATTGGTGTTTCACACCAGTCACTGAGGCCTCGTCCGTGTCTTCCCAGGGCCCCATCAGATCGCTCTGGCCATGGCAGATGTCTCCAGGCACATGTGGCAAGAAGGTTGATGAGTCAACACCTTGTGCCTCCCTGGGAGGCTGCAGGACTTTGTCCTGCAGTCTCTCCCCACACCCCAGCACTGCTGGGCAGCCCTCTGGGCTCCCCTGCTTCCTCCCACAGGGGGTCAAAGGCAGCACCTGGCTCACTCTTGCAGGTTTTCTCCTTTCTTTCTCCCCTAGCCAGAAGGCACAAGGGTGGTCCCCTCTGCTGAGCACCCACCAGGCCTCACCTGGGGACTATGTCCTCTTTGGGATCCCAGAGAGAGGCTGACAAACCAGAGGGGGTCGGGGGAGGTAAGGAGGGTCTGTGGGGCTGGGGCTGATTCAGCCTGGAGCAGAGAGTGTGTTGGGGCACCTCACAGCACACCCTGGTGCCTATGGGGAAGGCACCAAGGGGATGGGGAAGTGCTCTTCCCAGCACTGCCTGATGGGAGGGTGAGAGACAGTGGCATCTCCTGAAAGTAGAGAGGTTCAGGCTGGAGGTAAGGAATTAAAAGAAAAATCCCTGTGAGGATCATGAAGCACTGGAGTAGGCTGTCCAAAGAGGTTATGGGATCCCTGGGCCTGGAGGTATTTTGATACTGTCTCTCACAGTATCTTTCTGGACAAAATGTCCAGCATACATGCAAGACAAGTCCATATACGTGGGGTGAACAATTGGCTGATGAGTCAGGCTCAAAGGGTATAGTAAATGTGGTTACTTCAGGCTGGCACCCTGGCACCAGAGGGGTTCCCAAGGCCTCAGTTTTAGGGCCAGTGCTCTTCAAAGTTTTTTGTAAATGATCTGGATGCGGAAGTCAAATACACATTGAGTAAGAGGAGATCTACTTCCATGAACCAAAGAGTCTCATGATTTTCAGTAACACACTGATATTCATAGAAATTGAGCTGTCACAAGCCTTAAGAATAGTAAACTTTAAGTGCAGTAGTAGGATCTCTTCAGGAGAGGCAGGCAAGGGAAACGAGGAGGCGGTGTTGCCTTATATGTTGATGAGCAGCTGGAATGCATGGAGCTCAACCTGGGGGAGGATACCGAGCCAACTGAGAGCCTATGGGTCAAGATTACAGGGAAATCGGGAGCAGGGGACGTTACAGTGGGGGTATGCTGCAGGCCACCCGACCAGGAAGACCAAGTGGATGAAGCCCTCTATAGACAGATAGGGGCGGCATCACGCTCACAGACCTTGGTTCTCATGGGTGACTTCAACCACCCTGACATCAGTTGGAAGGATAACACAGCCAGGCACAGGCAATCCAGGAGGCTCCTGGATTGCATTGAGGACAATTTCCTTCTCCAAGTGGTTGAGGAGCTGACGAGGAGAGGAGCCATGCTGGACCTTGTTCTTACCAACAAGGAAGGGCTGGTTGACAGGGTCAAACTCAAGGGTAGCCTGGGCTGTAGTGACCACGAAATGGTCGAGTTTGAAATCCTCAAGGCAACGAAGAAGGTGCGCAGCAGGCTGACGGCCCTGGACTTCAGGAGAGCTGACTTTGGCCTCTTGAAGAATCTGCTTGGTTTGGTGCCGTGGGATGAAGCGCTGGAAGGAAGAGGGGTCCAAGAAAGTTGGTTAATATTCAAGGACCACCTCCTCCAAGCACAGCAGCAATGCATTCCTACAAAGAGGAAGGCAGGCAGAAAAGCCAGGAGGCCTGCGTGGATGAACAAGGAGCTCCTGGAAGTGACCAAAAGAAAAAAGGAGGCCTACAGGGAGTGGAGACAGGGGCGGGTAGCCTGGGAGGATTACAGAGGAATCGTTCGAGCAGCTAGAGAGCGGGTTAGACAAGCTAAAGCCCAGCTAGAACTAAATCTGGCCAGGGACATTAAGACAAACAAAAAATCCTTCTATAGGTATGTCAGTGAGAAAAGGAAGACTAGGGAAAATGTAGGCCCTCTCCGGAAGGAAACGCAAGAACTGGTCACCCGGGACAGCGACAGAGCTGAGGTACTCAATGACTTTTTTGCCTCAGTCTTCACAGACAAGGACAGCAGCCGCACTGCCCAAGACGCAGATTGCAAAGGAGAGGATTGGGAAAACGGAGCACCGCCCACTGTAGATGAAGATAAAGTGAGAGACCACCTGAGGAACCTGAAGGTGCACAAGTCCATGGGACCTGATGAGATACATCCGTGGGTCCTGAGGGAACTGGCAGATCAAGTCGCGAAGCCACTAGCCATCATATTTGAGAAGTCGTGGCAGTCTGGCGAGGTTCCTGCCGACTGGAAAAGGGGAAACATAACCCCTATTTTCAAAAAGGGAAACAAGGAAGACCCGGGGAGCTACAGGCCAGTCAGTCTCACCTCTGTGCCTGGCAAGATCATGGAGCAGATCCTCCTGGAAACTCTGCTGAGGCACATAGAAAACAAGGAGGTGATTGGCGAGAGCCAACATGGCTTCACCAAGGGCAAGTCACGCCTGACAAATTTGGTGGCCTTCTACAAAGGGGTTACAGCGGCAGTGGACAAGGGGAGATCTGCTGATGTCATCTACCTGGACTTGTGCAAAGCGTTTGACACTGTCCCATACGATATCCTGGTCTCTAAATTGAAGAGACATGGATTCGACAAATGGACCACTCGGTGGATAAAGAACTGGCTGGATAGTCGCACTCAAAGGGTTGCAGTCAACGGCTCGGTGTCCAAGGGGAGAGCAGTGACGAGTGGCCAGCACCAAGGCTGGATCTGGAAGAGTGGGAAGAAAGCCTGTGCTCGAGGGCAGCAGCATGGTCACCTTTCCCTGGCTGCTTTCCAGCCGGGCACCCCACCGCGTGTGCTGGTGCCTGGTGTTGTCCCTCCCCAGCTGCAGGACTTTGCTCTCCCCCTTGTTGAATTTCTTGGGGCTCCTGCCTTGGCAGGGTAGGACCCTGGGCTGAAGCAGGGAGCAGCAGCAAGTCGTGACTCCGCACAAGAGGAGGGATTTGGGCACTGCTGTGGTGAGGCTGCACCGGGCAGTGCAGGCTGGCAGGAGAGCAGAGCCCCGGGATGCGGGGACAGGGGGTGCGGTGAGGAGGAGAAGAGGCCATAGGTGATGAGCGATGGGTTACGGGCTGGCCCTGGAGAGCCCCCGGCTGGAAACACCTGCCCTGGGACCAGCTGCAGAGATGCAGACCTGGAGCTGGGCAGCACTCGCTGTCTGGGGGAACAACGAAACAGTAGCTGGCACGTGTAGAAGGACCCCTCAGTGTTAACATCCCACCCCTCCCAGCAAAAAGGGTGAGGATAGCAACGCCACCTGCACTGTTAGTAGTACTGAGACTTTTTCTCTAGTTTTCATTAATTTATTTTATTTGAATAATTGGATTTGGGGGGCAGGGAGCCCTTGAAGGCTGGTGCGTGCCCCAGCTGATGGTTCGGTCCTGGTCTGGCCATGCCCCGAGGCACCCTGCGCAGTCACTGGTCTGGTGCTGGCTTCTTTGTGGCTGGAGAGTCCTCGGAGCTGCTAGCCCTCCTCTTTGGGGGTCGCCGTGGGCCCCAAGAGGAATGTTCTCTGCCCTGGCTGGAAGTGGAGGGCCCAGGCACAGCCTCCCCTGGCTCCTCCTGGGGCTCTTCTTGCTCCACGGGGATGGCAGCAGGAGCAGAGGGGGCGCTGCCAGGACCCCCACCAGCGGCAGCAGATGAGGTGCCCGGGAGCTCATCTATGTTGGATCTTGCAGGGCTGCCAGAGGGGGCTGGGCCACGGGTGGGAGACCCTCCTTGGGAGGCAGTGGGACTGGAGACATCCACAGGGCTGCCCTCCCGCCCCCCAACAGCACGGGTGTCCTGCTGTCCCAGCAGCTGGCGGGCCTCTCTGTTGCGCTGTTGCACAGCAGCACGGGCACGCTGTTGCACGAATGTTGCTGTGCGGTTTTGGAGGGACACCCCCAGCATCCGGCCTGGCACCTCTGCATCCATCCTGTTGTTGGTCAGTGTGGACGTGAAGGTGTCCTCCATCGTGCCTGCCTCCAACACGCTGTTGCCAAGCAACTCCTCCAGCTCCTGATGGACCCAGGACTGCAGGATCTGGAGGAGGTTTCGGAAGTTCAGCCAGGTTGGGAGCTGGGGGCCACCCACACGATGCCTGGGCAGCCCTGCTGCTGCCCGCCGTTGGGGTGCTCCACGGTGACGGCGGTTGCGGGCAGCTGAGCGTCGGGGAGCTCCTCGTGCCTGGCGGACGCTGACTGATGGTCTCACGGATGGCGTGATGACATGCTCCATATAGTTATCGTCCGCTTGCACCGAGTGCAAGATGGAGACGATGCTCCCCTTGCAGAGGGGGCACTCGGGCTTTCTTTCAGCCCACCGCAGGATGCACGGGTAACAGAAGCGGTGGAGGCAGGGCATCACAAAGCTGGGCTCCTCCCAGCTGCCCAGGCAGATAGGACAGCAGTCCTCCAGCTCTGTGGCCATGCTCTCCGTGTTCTGCGATGGGCTGGGGGGAGATGGGGATGTCAGGCAGCTCCCTCTCACCGGTGCTGAAGCAGCCGGTGTCGCGCTGGAAAAGAAAGCGGTGTCACAGTCACTGGCTGGCCCAGGGAGGGGTGGAAGAAATGCCCAGGTCCCTCAAGAAGGAAACCCTCCCAGCTCCCCAGGGTGAGGTTTCCCCTCCCAGCTCACCTCTGCTGCTGCGAGCGCTCCTCCTGGGTGCCCCGGCTGCCTGAACCTGGCACGGCCGGGGAAAATCTTCTGATGGCTCTGGGGTCGGGCACGGAGAGCTGCAACCAGCAACTCCCCGAACACACCACCAGCACCAAAGGCCTCTGTCACCACTCCAACCTTGCAAACTGCTCAGCTGGAGTGCTGGCACCAGCCGGCTGGGTGAGACTTGCGCCCGAATATAAGCAGCGAGGGATGCCAGGTCACAATCCATCACTTGGGGACAACACAATCCATCGCTACGTGACATCACAGTCTGTCGCTTGGAGAAGTCCCAGTCCGTCCTTCGTTGACAACAGAACCAATCGCCGGGGGACGTCACAAGGGGCCATCCTTGCCCATGGTGCTCGACCCCAGCAGCACTGCAGCCCCAACACACACGTCTGGGGTTACCACAATGCCACTGCCCACTCCGTCCCTCTATCTTTTGTCTTGTGCTTGGCATTGGTGTTTCACACCAGTCACTGAGGCCTCGTCCGTGTCTTCCCAGGGCCCCATCAGATCGCTCTGGCCATGGCAGATGTCTCCAGGCACATGTGGCAAGAAGGTTGATGAGTCAACACCTTGTGCCTCCCTGGGAGGCTGCAGGACTTTGTCCTGCAGTCTCTCCCCACACCCCAGCACTGCTGGGCAGCCCTCTGGGCTCCCCTGCTTCCTCCCACAGGGGGTCAAAGGCAGCACCTGGCTCACTCTTGCAGGTTTTCTCCTTTCTTTCTCCCCTAGCCAGAAGGCACAAGGGTGGTCCCCTCTGCTGAGCACCCACCAGGCCTCACCTGGGGACTATGTCCTCTTTGGGATCCCAGAGAGAGGCTGACAAACCAGAGGGGGTCGGGGGAGGTAAGGAGGGTCTGTGGGGCTGGGGCTGATTCAGCCTGGAGCAGAGAGTGTGTTGGGGCACCTCACAGCACACCCTGGTGCCTATGGGGAAGGCACCAAGGGGATGGGGAAGTGCTCTTCCCAGCACTGCCTGATGGGAGGGTGAGAGACAGTGGCATCTCCTGAAAGTAGAGAGGTTCAGGCTGGAGGTAAGGAATTAAAAGAAAAATCCCTGTGAGGATCATGAAGCACTGGAGTAGGCTGTCCAAAGAGGTTATGGGATCCCTGGGCCTGGAGGTATTTTGATACTGTCTCTCACAGTATCTTTCTGGACAAAATGTCCAGCATACATGCAAGACAAGTCCATATACGTGGGGTGAACAATTGGCTGATGAGTCAGGCTCAAAGGGTATAGTAAATGTGGTTACTTCAGGCTGGCACCCTGGCACCAGAGGGGTTCCCAAGGCCTCAGTTTTAGGGCCAGTGCTCTTCAAAGTTTTTTGTAAATGATCTGGATGCGGAAGTCAAATACACATTGAGTAAGAGGAGATCTACTTCCATGAACCAAAGAGTCTCATGATTTTCAGTAACACACTGATATTCATAGAAATTGAGCTGTCACAAGCCTTAAGAATAGTAAACTTTAAGTGCAGTAGTAGGATCTCTTCAGGAGAGGCAGGCAAGGGAAACGAGGAGGCGGTGTTGCCTTATATGTTGATGAGCAGCTGGAATGCATGGAGCTCAACCTGGGGGAGGATACCGAGCCAACTGAGAGCCTATGGGTCAAGATTACAGGGAAATCGGGAGCAGGGGACGTTACAGTGGGGGTATGCTGCAGGCCACCCGACCAGGAAGACCAAGTGGATGAAGCCCTCTATAGACAGATAGGGGCGGCATCACGCTCACAGACCTTGGTTCTCATGGGTGACTTCAACCACCCTGACATCAGTTGGAAGGATAACACAGCCAGGCACAGGCAATCCAGGAGGCTCCTGGATTGCATTGAGGACAATTTCCTTCTCCAAGTGGTTGAGGAGCTGACGAGGAGAGGAGCCATGCTGGACCTTGTTCTTACCAACAAGGAAGGGCTGGTTGACAGGGTCAAACTCAAGGGTAGCCTGGGCTGCAGTGACCACGAAATGGTTGAGTTTGAAATCCTCAAGGCAACGAAGAAGGTGCGCAGCAGGCTGACGGCCCTGGACTTCAGGAGAGCTGACTTTGGCCTCTTGAAGAATCTGCTTGGTTTGGTGCCGTGGGATGAAGCGCTGGAAGGAAGAGGGGTCCAAGAAAGTTGGTTAATATTCAAGGACCACCTCCTCCAAGCACAGCAGCAATGCATTCCTACAAAGAGGAAGGCAGGCAGAAAAGCCAGGAGGCCTGCGTGGATGAACAAGGAGCTCCTGGAAGTGACCAAAAGAAAAAAGGAGGCCTACAGGGAGTGGAGACAGGGGCGGGTAGCCTGGGAGGATTACAGAGGAATCGTTCGAGCAGCTAGAGAGCGGGTTAGACAAGCTAAAGCCCAGCTAGAACTAAATCTGGCCAGGGACATTAAGACAAACAAAAAATCCTTCTATAGGTATGTCAGTGAGAAAAGGAAGACTAGGGAAAATGTAGGCCCTCTCCGGAAGGAAACGCAAGAACTGGTCACCCGGGACAGCGACAGAGCTGAGGTACTCAATGACTTTTTTGCCTCAGTCTTCACAGACAAGGACAGCAGCCGCACTGCCCAAGACGCAGATTGCAAAGGAGAGGATTGGGAAAACGGAGCACCGCCCACTGTAGATGAAGATAAAGTGAGAGACCACCTGAGGAACCTGAAGGTGCACAAGTCCATGGGACCTGATGAGATACATCCGTGGGTCCTGAGGGAACTGGCAGATCAAGTCGCGAAGCCACTAGCCATCATATTTGAGAAGTCGTGGCAGTCTGGCGAGGTTCCTGCCGACTGGAAAAGGGGAAACATAACCCCTATTTTCAAAAAGGGAAACAAGGAAGACCCGGGGAGCTACAGGCCAGTCAGTCTCACCTCTGTGCCTGGCAAGATCATGGAGCAGATCCTCCTGGAAACTCTGCTGAGGCACATAGAAAACAAGGAGGTGATTGGCGAGAGCCAACATGGCTTCACCAAGGGCAAGTCACGCCTGACAAATTTGGTGGCCTTCTACAAAGGGGTTACAGCGGCAGTGGACAAGGGGAGATCTGCTGATGTCATCTACCTGGACTTGTGCAAAGCGTTTGACACTGTCCCATACGATATCCTGGTCTCTAAATTGAAGAGACATGGATTCGACAAATGGACCACTCGGTGGATAAAGAACTGGCTGGATAGTCGCACTCAAAGGGTTGCAGTCAACGGCTCGGTGTCCAAGGGGAGAGCAGTGACGAGTGGCCAGCACCAAGGCTGGATCTGGAAGAGTGGGAAGAAAGCCTGTGCTCGAGGGCAGCAGCATGGTCACCTTTCCCTGGCTGCTTTCCAGCCGGGCACCCCACCGCGTGTGCTGGTGCCTGGTGTTGTCCCTCCCCAGCTGCAGGACTTTGCTCTCCCCCTTGTTGAATTTCTTGGGGCTCCTGCCTTGGCAGGGTAGGACCCTGGGCTGAAGCAGGGAGCAGCAGCAAGTCGTGACTCCGCACAAGAGGAGGGATTTGGGCACTGCTGTGGTGAGGCTGCACCGGGCAGTGCAGGCTGGCAGGAGAGCAGAGCCCCGGGATGCGGGGACAGGGGGTGCGGTGAGGAGGAGAAGAGGCCATAGGTGATGAGCGATGGGTTACGGGCTGGCCCTGGAGAGCCCCCGGCTGGAAACACCTGCCCTGGGACCAGCTGCAGAGATGCAGACCTGGAGCTGGGCAGCACTCGCTGTCTGGGGGAACAACGAAACAGTAGCTGGCACGTGTAGAAGGACCCCTCAGTGTTAACATCCCACCCCTCCCAGCAAAAAGGGTGAGGATAGCAACGCCACCTGCACTGTTAGTAGTACTGAGACTTTTTCTCTAGTTTTCATTAATTTATTTTATTTGAATAATTGGATTTGGGGGGCAGGGAGCCCTTGAAGGCTGGTGCGTGCCCCAGCTGATGGTTCGGTCCTGGTCTGGCCATGCCCCGAGGCACCCTGCGCAGTCACTGGTCTGGTGCTGGCTTCTTTGTGGCTGGAGAGTCCTCGGAGCTGCTAGCCCTCCTCTTTGGGGGTCGCCGTGGGCCCCAAGAGGAATGTTCTCTGCCCTGGCTGGAAGTGGAGGGCCCAGGCACAGCCTCCCCTGGCTCCTCCTGGGGCTCTTCTTGCTCCACGGGGATGGCAGCAGGAGCAGAGGGGGCGCTGCCAGGACCCCCACCAGCGGCAGCAGATGAGGTGCCCGGGAGCTCATCTATGTTGGATCTTGCAGGGCTGCCAGAGGGGGCTGGGCCACGGGTGGGAGACCCTCCTTGGGAGGCAGTGGGACTGGAGACATCCACAGGGCTGCCCTCCCGCCCCCCAACAGCACGGGTGTCCTGCTGTCCCAGCAGCTGGCGGGCCTCTCTGTTGCGCTGTTGCACAGCAGCACGGGCACGCTGTTGCACGAATGTTGCTGTGCGGTTTTGGAGGGACACCCCCAGCATCCGGCCTGGCACCTCTGCATCCATCCTGTTGTTGGTCAGTGTGGACGTGAAGGTGTCCTCCATCGTGCCTGCCTCCAACACGCTGTTGCCAAGCAACTCCTCCAGCTCCTGATGGACCCAGGACTGCAGGATCTGGAGGAGGTTTCGGAAGTTCAGCCAGGTTGGGAGCTGGGGGCCACCCACACGATGCCTGGGCAGCCCTGCTGCTGCCCGCCGTTGGGGTGCTCCACGGTGACGGCGGTTGCGGGCAGCTGAGCGTCGGGGAGCTCCTCGTGCCTGGCGGACGCTGACTGATGGTCTCACGGATGGCGTGATGACATGCTCCATATAGTTACCGTCCGCTTGCACCGAGTGCAAGATGGAGACGATGCTCCCCTTGCAGAGGGGGCACTCGGGCTTTCTTTCAGCCCACCGCAGGATGCACGGGTAACAGAAGCGGTGGAGGCAGGGCATCACAAAGCTGGGCTCCTCCCAGCTGCCCAGGCAGATAGGACAGCAGTCCTCCAGCTCTGTGGCCATGCTCTCCGTGTTCTGCGATGGGCTGGGGGGAGATGGGGATGTCAGGCAGCTCCCTCTCACCGGTGCTGAAGCAGCCGGTGTCGCGCTGGAAAAGAAAGCGGTGTCACAGTCACTGGCTGGCCCAGGGAGGGGTGGAAGAAATGCCCAGGTCCCTCAAGAAGGAAACCCTCCCAGCTCCCCAGGGTGAGGTTTCCCCTCCCAGCTCACCTCTGCTGCTGCGAGCGCTCCTCCTGGGTGCCCCGGCTGCCTGAACCTGGCACGGCCGGGGAAAATCTTCTGATGGCTCTGGGGTCGGGCACGGAGAGCTGCAACCAGCAACTCCCCGAACACACCACCAGCACCAAAGGCCTCTGTCACCACTCCAACCTTGCAAACTGCTCAGCTGGAGTGCTGGCACCAGCCGGCTGGGTGAGACTTGCGCCCGAATATAAGCAGCGAGGGATGCCAGGTCACAATCCATCACTTGGGGACAACACAATCCATCGCTACGTGACATCACAGTCTGTCGCTTGGAGAAGTCCCAGTCCGTCCTTCGTTGACAACAGAACCAATCGCCGGGGGACGTCACAAGGGGCCATCCTTGCCCATGGTGCTCGACCCCAGCAGCACTGCAGCCCCAACACACACGTCTGGGGTTACCACAATGCCACTGCCCACTCCGTCCCTCTATCTTTTGTCTTGTGCTTGGCATTGGTGTTTCACACCAGTCACTGAGGCCTCGTCCGTGTCTTCCCAGGGCCCCATCAGATCGCTCTGGCCATGGCAGGCGTCTCCAGGCACATGTGGCAAGAAGAGAGCCAACATGGCTTCACCAAGGGCAAGTCACGCCTGACAAATTTGGTGGCCTTCTACAAAGGGGTTACAGCGGCAGTGGACAAGGGGAGATCTGCTGATGTCATCTACCTGGACTTGTGCAAAGCGTTTGACACTGTCCCACACGATATCCTGGTCTCTAAATTGAAGAGACATGGATTCGATAAATGGACCACTCGGTGGATAAAGAACTGGCTGGATGGTCGCACTTCAAAGGGTTGCAGTCAACGGCTCGGTGTCCAAGTGGAGAGCAGTGATGAGTGGCGTTCCTCAGGGGTCGGTACTGGGACCCGTACTGTTCAACGTCTTTGTCAGCGACATGGACAGTGGGGTAGAGTGCACCCTCAGCAAGTTTGCTGATGATACCAAGCTGTTTGGCAAAGCAGACACTCTAGAGGGGAGGGATGCCATCCAGAGGGACCTGGACAGGCTGGAGAGGTGGGCCCAAGCCAACCTCATGCAGTTCTACAAGGCCAAATGCAAGGTCCTACATCTGGGTCGGGGCAATCCCAAGCACAAATACAGGCTCGGCGGGGAATGGCTGGAGAGCAGCCCTGTGGAGAAGGACCTGGGGGTGATGATTGATGAGAAGCTCGACATGAGCCAGCAATGTGCGATCACAGCCCAGAAGGCCAACCGTATCCTTGGCTGCATCAAAAGATGTGTGGCCAGCAGGTCGAGGGAGGTGATTCTGCCCCTCTACTCCGCTCTCGTGAGACCCCACCTGGAGTACTGCATCCAGCTGTGGAGTCCCCAACATAAGAAGGACATGGACCTACTGGAGCGCGTCCAGAGGAGAGCCACGAGGATGATCCGAGGGATGGAGCACCTCTCCTATGAGGAGAGGCTGAGAGAGTTGGGGCTGTTCAGCCTGGAGAAGAGAAGGCTCCGGGGAGATCTTATTGCAGCTTTCCAGTACCTAAAGGGGGCCTACAGGAGAGCTGGGGAAGGACTTTTTACACGGGCATGTAGTGATAGGACGAGGGGAAATGGCTTTAAGCTGGAAGAGGGCAGGTTAAATTAATCGTTAGGAAGAAGTTTTTCACTTTAAGGGTGGTGAGGCACTGGAACAGGTTGCCCAGAGAGGTTGTTGAAGCTCCGTCCCTGGAGGTGTTCAAGGCCAGGCTGGACGTGGCCTTGGGCAACCTGGTCTAGTGGGAGGTGTCCCTGCCTATGGTAGGGGGGTTGGAACTCGATGATCTTCAAGGTCCCTTCCAACCAAAACCATTCTATGATTCTATGATTCTATGATATGCACCGCAAAATGCATGGAAACAATGTTTTTCACAGAAGGTGTGTGGTCAAATTCTCTGTTACTGTAAATAGTGTAAATAAGAGTAAATTCTACCAGAAATGTCATCTGCTATGCACATAGTGCCTGTAGGAGAAGGAGAGACATAATGAAAAAGACGAACACAACTAATTTCTGATGGTTTTTTTTCAGTTGTTTTTTTCTAGATTGCATCCATTCTTCCCCACTAACTGCCTCTGTGTAGTCATAATTAAGCACAAAGGTCTTCAGGGAGCAAACCGTTGGCATTTAAATCATGTTGTCATTCCAGGTGGCCTTTAACTGCAGTGGAAACCTCCCTCAGTGTCATCCTCTAATTCTCTGTGGCAACCACCATGGCTCAAATGCACCATTGCTCTGAAAAATTTTGCTCCCCCTCCCTCCCACTCCTTCCCCAGCAAATCTGGAACTAAGTGGAACTGCCAGTGTCAGTTTACCTTAAGCATAGATGGCATGAGATACTTTCTGCAATTCCCTCAGGGGAAGGAAAATGAGATTGCACAGATCATCTGCCCAGTCACAGTGCCCTACGAGGCAACAGTCTCCTGCTACAGCTATTACAACAATGTAAGTCTAATCTGATGAGCAGCGAGAACACTCTGAACAGTCCACAAACTTGGAAAATGCTACAAAGATTCTTCCAATTCCTTAGGCTATGGAGTAGTCACAGAACATCTTTTTCCCTGTTCCTATTTTAAATAAATAATTGTAAAAATTTGCTCTAGTCACTGTATTTTTTGTGTGTTCTGAAATTCTGCTTAGAATATGCAGAATATTAGGATAAAATCTTCTCTGTTAAGAAACCCAAATAAACAGCAATGATGCTCATACAATGTTGTTGAAAAAGGAGAAGCCACCATCGTGCCTTTGAAGAGAGAGTTAGAGGAGCCCACAGGACAGAAAGGTAGAAATAGGAGCCAAACAGCAGAATTTAGATTATGTACACAATCTAGGAGAGAGAAAAGCACAAAAATATTACCAACCTCAGTGACAGTGAGAATTTTTTTAAGGATGAGGATACTGACAGACAATAATGCCAAGTGTATGTAACGTGCCAGTCTCTCCTGATTGGGGTTTAAAGGTTTAGAAACAGAGATATGACAGTGAGGGGAAAAAAAATTATTTTGAGCAACGCTATTTGGGTTTGGTTCTAAGACATTTGAATTTTATTGTCTATAAATTAACTTTATGGTAAGGATGCAGCAAGGAGAAGCATTGTCATCTAAAAGTTGGTCTTTGTGCGTTACAATTCCTGCACTTATATCTTACTGACTTCATAGTGTTTCAAAGCTATAAGCTCTTAATTTGTTTTTATGTTGATAGGCTACAGTACAGGAATACCAGCAGCAAATACACAGTATTCTAATCCTCATACAGGTTTTTTGTGTCCTGAGTTAATCTCTGAAAAAATACTTTATAGGTAATCAGCTATCTACTCCAAACCCAGAGTATTTCTGCTGAAATGGTCTCTTGGCTTAATTACATTTTATAAAATTGTTAGGAGACCTGTTATCTGGTGACATACAATTTTAAAATAACATCATGCTATCTTTCAGGCAAAGCTTTGCAAAAGTCTTGTTCTCTGGTTATTGATAAAGCTTGTCAAAATGATTACTGTATTAGTCTAAGAGACAGTTAAAGCAAGTTCACTCTCTGCTGACACTTCTTCTTGCCCACAGCTCAGCATATTGGCAGGGCCCCTGGAATCGTGCCCCAGAGGAGGCACCCTCTTATGCAGCTGAGGCAGGAGGGAGGTCTGGCAGGGCAAGACACAGAGCCAAGCACGCAGCTCCTGTGGGACAGGTGCCATGGTCAAGTGCTGGGGAAGGTCATTACACACACTACCTAAGACCTCCTCTTTCATTTCAGACCTTTCCTCTGTCACACACAGCCTAGGACTTTCTGTGACACTTGGCAGCATAGTCTGGGTTGTGCTAGCCTGAAAAATTTGAGAGAAGGACATGGTCTATCTGTGTCCAGCAGCCTGCAAAAAATTAAATTTTGGGGGAAACAATCACTTTTTTGTTCATTACAAATAAGTCACTTCTCCAAGAGGCGTTACATACATTCAGGAAGTCTTTCATGAAAGAAGAAATCATGATGATCACTGTAGGGACCATTTATCTAAGATGCTTCAATACATAGACCAAAATGTTTGCAAGAGCTTCCTGCCTTTTGCACCATTTGAGAATTACCCTGCAGCATGTTTCTCTCACTCAACTTCTCCAGTGCCCGTCCTCCCAAACTGCTGCTTATCTCCTCTGTATGTCAGACCACGGTGGCTTCCTCACTAACCTTGGAGTTTTGAAGGGCTTCCCATGTCCTAACTACCTTCTCTCTTTCAGTTTGCTTTTCAGAAAGCCCCTCAGCAGGGCCAGGTGAAATGCAGGCAGAGCAGGCAGATGCCTCAGGCAGCAAGCTGCCTATTTTGCCCACTTGGGCAGGAGCGGGGAATGGCTGCCTGACCAGCATGAGTGTGTGTGCGGCACTGGGGAACCCAGCCCTGATGTTTGCCCCCACACCTCAAGGGCTCTGCCCGTGGCCAAGGGAGAGTGCAGGGGCAAAGGATGGTAGGGCACACATGAAGCCCAGCTATTGCCATGCTTTTTGTTTTTCTTCTCCTGTAGCATGGGTGCCACATCCCATGCTAGTCCAGCACTGCCTCTTTCCTTTTCTGGGACAAATCTGGAGGTAGCAGCCTTCCCCCAGACAGCACTTGCAGCAGCCACCTGAGAGGTCCAGGGACTCAGGAGGTCGAAGTGCACCTGTGGGAGGAGCAAGGTGGTAAGCAGAAGCAGGAAGAGAGCAATTTCCAGCAGGGATGGGAAGGGCAGCTGTGTGGGCTGGAGAAGAAATTTCCCTGGGGATGATCTCAGAGATACTGTCTTGCCCTCAGGTATAGGTGCTCCAGCCCCTGCTGACCCTGCCAGCCTCCTCACTTCTGATGGCACAAAGCTAACTTTGCTGCTCTGCTGAAGGCAGGAGTGAGCTACTCTGTGCTCTTCCCCAGGAACCAAATTCAGCTGTGCTTGCGTTGCTAGGAAGCCCTGTCCCAGGGCCACCCACTGTATGCCACTCCCCTCGACATCTCTTGGCATCCCACCCAGCACCTTTTGTACCTTACACAAAGTTAAGCTCTTAAGAGCTGGATTTTTAGATCTGTTATGCTCACTTTTTACACCCTTCAGCTCACTTTCTACATGGTTCATCTCATGGTTTCCCTTTCTCTTGCTGCTTACAAACAGGCTGCCCTTTCAGTTATGAAATAATTCCACCAACATTTCTGGAGATACATAATCTATCCAGCCATGATTGTCCAATTGTTGTGGACTTGGTTGCTGCTCAGTCAGTATTTCATTTGTAAGTAAGCTAGGTAAATAACTCGGCTGATAGAAAGTAGCAGGAAATAACAATAAAGTATTCTCTGAAACATGTTATAGCAATCTTGTCTGTGACAAC
Source organism: Pluvialis apricaria (assembly GCA_017639485.1). NCBI lineage: Eukaryota > Metazoa > Chordata > Aves > Charadriiformes > Charadriidae > Pluvialis > Pluvialis apricaria. Next base: position 49,720,371 of record CM030044.1, on the reverse strand, counting down.
ATCTTTAGAATTAGAGTCCCAAACCAGATATTTCCTGTTCTTTAACTTCAAGTCTCATAACCATTTTGCAAGCATTTACCCATAACAGATTATTTTGCTTTATCATAGAAGATGGCAGTGAGATGAAGAAAATTAAAACCCAGGGTGATTCTATCTTCACACCAAGATAGAGCGGTAGAAAAAATAGAAGTAATTAAGTTGGTGTTTGTTTTTTCCTATAGCATGAACTAATTTGAAAATACACCAAAAATGGCTCCACCATTTTCAGAGAAAAACTCTCTTGATCGTCAGCAAGATGCGTTGCATTCAGCCCGTATCCTGAGCTCACACAGCATAACCATATTAGTTACACATCTGGGGCTTCCACGCATAACCTCTGAATCTTATTGAAAGTTTCTCCGAAGCTCCGAGGTCCCTGTGAGTTCATTTTGTTTCTTTTTTTTTTCGTTGGCAAAGCCACCAGTCCCCCTGAGTGGGTTGGCAGCTTTCTGTCCCTTCTTCGGGCTACAGAGATACTGCAACTGCAGGAAAGTCTGTAAGTCACCAGTGGTACAGTCAGACCTGCTCCAGGGATGTCTGGCTGAGCTTCTGGACCTCATGGCCACATCAAGATGACTGGAGTAGACTTTGGGACAGCACAGACCTCCCTGGGGCCTTTCTCTTGGGTTCTTTTGTCATTAGTCAGATCTGGGGTGGAAGTATTTGTCATATTCCTGTCACTTTGGTAACGACTGCCGTATCACAAAGAAAATATGGATTGTTCTTTTTCTTTGGGTCCCCTTTTTCTATAAGGGCTTCTGATCTGAGTGTGCTATTGCAGTGGAAAGGTGATTTGTTGCAACCCAAAACTTACAGAAAGAGGCTGGGAGAGAAAGCCTGCTCCAGTTTACCCCACTTATTCTCAAAGACATTTGTTCTGTGTTCTTTACATTTACCTAAAATAAAGTAAATCTAAGCAAAAATAGCTTTCTGCCAGCTCAATGAAAATGAAGACTTAAGAGACACTTCTGCTGCATTAACAGGCAGCTGGCCTGCTTTCTTTCCCATAATACCTTGCAGATTTGCTTCGATGTTCCTAGGTATTTGACTGAGATACAGAGTGTATGTTTTATCCTGCAGTTGTGTTCATCCCCCCGCCTTATCATTTCCAGCTTTATGGATAAACACAATCTGCTAAATATTTGCAAGAATAAAATATTTGCATAATTAAAAGCTAAATGCCTGTGACCTTTGTACTTTGTTTTCTCAAGTACTGTCAAGTGCTGTCAAATTTTTATCATTATGTTTTCTTAAAGGTCTTTTTAAAAATAAGACAAAACTTGGTTGGCAAGGTGTGTTTCTAGGACACTTAGCAAGATGTTATTGTTTCATACCTGATGTGTTACACTGCCTCTAGTTTTCTATAACATCCTTTCAGGCTATTCCTAACACATCCTAAGGGATACCCCACATTCTACCAAAACACTTACAATTAGAGCTAATTGGAAGATTAATTAGCTCTAGACAATTTTCGGTTGAACTCGATACAGGAATCCTCTCCTGTTATTTTTGGAACAGGTTTGTTAAATATTGGTTAAAGACAGAATCGTTAGTTTAGAAAAACACTCTTAGACACATACCGTTCTCTAACAGTCTATGGTTCTAATGCCAAATTAGAGTATTAAAGCTGTTCTTTTCTGTTTGCGCTTTTACCAAGTAGATCTAAGCTTGAAATACCAAGAAGCACACATATTATCTTGATTAGATCCTCGAAGTGATGGGGAATTAGACACTAAAAGGCATTTGAGGGTGTTGGTTAAAATGCCTTCTTCAGTAGATAATACAAATAGCTTAAATAGGTTTAGGGCAGTAATGCCCTTTTCATCCGAAGCCATTTCCCATTTCATGTTGTAGCAGATTGTACTGGTCACAAATTCACAGAGTTTACTCTGCACAGGGAGGCCTAACCTTGCTAGAGGAAGATGGGAAAGTGAAGTCACAGAACTGATGTCCTCAGGGCTCAAACACATCTCTGTGTCTGCAGGCCAAACTGTGTGCACCGGGCTGCTCCGGAGGTCAGCGGCCCCTTGGTGGGGCAAAAGGTTGGACATGTCCTTCTTCATTTTGCCTCTGTGGTGTATTGTCTGCTATATAATCAGGATCATGGATTCACCAGACAGTAGTGCAGCACTATTCACCTCCCAGCAATATACACCCAAAAAGGACATTTTTTTCTGCTGAGTATATCTGTTGGAATATTAATATCACCAATCAGGAGCAGCAACAAGCATGCTTCCCCTGTGGTTGCTCAAGGCAAATTCCTCCTGTATCTGCCAAAATTGGCCAAAGTCTAAGTTTTGTGTGTTGAAGAAAGATAGACCCTAACAATTCATCACCAAGTAGGACATTTTATAATACAGTGTATTTTGCTGAGCTCTGCATTGCTCTCTGTCAGGTAATCCTGCCGTGAACACCCACGCCATCCTGAGGGAAAGCAGTGCCCCTTCTCAGGGCACAAGGATTAGCTTCCCACCTCGGGAAGTGATGCTTAGCACTACCTATGGCATCAAAGAGGAGGTTCCTAATTTAGAGTAGAGGAGTTGATTTGAGAAAAATCTTCTGATCTAGTCTTGTGCTTACCTTCCCACATGTTACATCTTTAGTTTGGTAAATACCAAAAAGTGTTACTAACTTTGGATATAAAAGGCAAGAAAATTTACTGTAAATCAAAATGCAAATACAATACAAATTCAGGTATTCCTTATCTTGCTCAACTAAATCTGATCCAGTATTTTGCATGCTTGTACATATCTGTGTTAGGTAGCGTTACTTATTTTTTCTTAATTCTTCCTCTTTGCTTTAGCCAAAGTCCTCTGTAAAAGTCCATTAGATTTGTTCAGCCCCAGAAATTTGAATACATGCAGATTGTTAAGTTTGTCAATGGAATTAAATCTAAAATCACACTATACTACTGGTACCACAGGACCGTCAAACAAACTTAAAAACAAAATTTCCCAAGGGCACACCTACTGAGAGTTAAACTTTCTAATCAGGAATCAACGAGATCACTGTTGGGGTCTTTTCAAAAGTAAAAGTGCAGTAGAACTACCACAGCCAAGTGCAGTCTCAAAGACAGACCTTGCTGTGGCACACCTCACCAGGCCATTGAAACACTTTCCTTCCCAACCATGCTGCAGGTAGTCTGAGTACAGGCTCAGGCCAAAGTCTGGCTGACTCTGTGTGTGTGTTTGAGTCTAGATGAACAGTCCTTGTCTGTATTTTCTTGATTATCTCGATCAAAGTATCTTGAAACACCTTCTGAAATCTATACTTTCTATGCGTTTCGTAACCCCATGAAATACTGATATTGGCATATAGAAACAGATGACAGTAGCCCATGACATCCCATGACAGTAGCCAGCTTCTGTTCTTGTATATACAGTCATATTTTCAGTTCTGCTGCATATTCAAAGCGCTGCTCTGCTTTCACCACAGGTGGCTTTAACTCTTTTTGAAGCATGTTTTTGCCCTGCTAACACTTTAATTTGCTACTGAATTTCAACTTAGCCATTAACAGGAAGACACTAGAACTGAGACGAGGTATTGAATTTTGTTTGGACTTTATTTGTTTTTTGTTTCTAAGAATGTTTTGAACAAACAACCCAGACCTGTAAGGAAAAACCCAAAGTAGGGCAGGTTTGCGTCCTGGGAACATCTCTCTGCCCTCTCCCCTCACATGCTTACAGAACAGCAGAGAAGTAGGGTACAGAGATAGAGAAGGAGAAAAACATACACTATATAAATTAGATTGGGTTTGTGTTTGTACATTCTGCCCTACTGAACAACTCTGAGCCCTGGTAACTCATTTCCTTTCTGCAGCATGGAAATTGCCCAGTAACAACAAGAGTGAAAAGGTGGATCATTTTTTTTACTGCCTCACAACAAGGCCCTTGAGTGATTTGAAATTACTAGGTCACAGTCTCTGGATTGAAACACTCCAAGAATCCGGTCCTTTTGTTTGAAATAGGAATTAAAATCTCAGACAATGATTAAATCGCAGGGACCCTGATCCCACAGACAGTAGCTAAGCCACAGCACGCTAGCTGCAGAAAGCTGGGTACAAGCAACGTGAACATGAAGCACTAGGGCTCACTAGTGTTGTATCTATAGGTGCCTGTGTGGAGTCTATTTCTAGCTTTCTTTTACAGTTTTTTATTTATCAACATTTTGCCTAAAAAGAAACCAGTATATCGTTTTCAGGGGGTACATAGGGACACCAACTTTTTTCTTGGAGTTACAATGCAAACAAAAGAACATGAGTAAAAATCACGGTCTAATAATAGTGATCAAAATCAGTAGCCAGGGATGTGTTGATATTTCAAGTTTGTTGATTCAGTGGATTCTATTTTGTCACTTGGTGAATGGGCCTTTTAATTGCTATGGTTTGTCACTCAAATAAGAGCTGCATGTTATATGCAGCTTTGGCCTAGAACAGCTCTGGAAGAAAATAAATCAAGATTATTCACATCGCGAATTACACTTTCTTTTTGTCTTGGTTGTACAGTATATAGCAGGAAATGGCTGAAATATCTAATCTTTGTCATCAGAGGCAATAAGGTTATCTGGGCTCCGGAGTTAATCTCTTCTTTGCAGACCTCTCTCCAGTCACCATTGTCATGCTACAGACACCCGTCCTGATCCCCCCCAGGCTGTTTACTAGCCTGTGCAGAAGCCTCTCCTGTCATTTAGCCTGTACTTATCTCCTTGCTTCCCCTATCACCCCCTCCTTGACAGCCCAGATGTCCTTTAAGTCTTTAATAAGCTGAGTGGTCTAAAATGCAATAGAGGAATGATTCTGAAAGCATAGGCAGATTTCTTCATGGCTCCAAGTGGCCTTGAAACTCAAGTTATGCATCCCACTACAGAAAAAGGTTTAAAAAAAAAAAAAAAGAAAAGAAAAAGTCAAGCAATTACATTTACAAATAACCCCACATGGCACTTTTTTATTGTTTGTTCTCATGGGCAGGACTATGTGGCAAGGCTCTTATATCCAAAGCAACACAGGGCAACATTCACCTTTCAGATGTTCACAAACACATAGCTGAGAGAGCTCTCCTATGTGCAGATCTCCAGTGGACAGTAACAAGGGGTGCTTCACATGCAAGAGGTGTAAAAACACACTGTCAGGGTCACTTTATAGCTCGATGAGAGTGTCCTCCTGATAAACAGAAATATTTGCAGCAGCTGCACCTGAGTGCATCTTGGGATCCTCAGCAATTACAGCATATCCTACCCACTGCATGGCTAACACAGCTGATGGATAAAGAGGGAATCAAACCTTTTTCTACCTTAAGAGGGAAACAGCTGGAGAGTTAAGAAGCACCCAGTCGTTGGTGCTCTACAGACCTCTGTGGTCTGAACCTCCTGGTCCTACAGCAGCAACTACTCCCTATAGCAGCTTGCAAGTTACCAAGCAAGATACACTGATGATGGTGGCAGTTGTATGCTAAAGTTATTTCAGTTTGTCCCCGCTCCTATGGCCCAGTGCACGTGAAATTGGTATATGGGAACTAGAGGATGTCACCCAATTCTCCTGCAGGTAAGACAAGCCACAATCTTGTACAAATACAGTACAAAGGTACTGTAGTACAGCTGGGACTTAAATTCAGTGAGAAATACAGAAATGCACTATTCCCCAAACTTGTTAAACATTGTTACATATGCAAACACATGCTCTGCCTTCTTCTATCAGTCAGCCCTTTTATTTTCCTGTTTCATAATTTGTATGTACCAGATGGGATAAATTGGCCTGCCAGTTTCCGCAGACATAATACATGACTATTCTGATTCAGACTCCTCTGGGACACTGATGAAGTCTGACTCAGGAAGTGATTAGTTCTAACACGGAAACTGATTTTCTTCCTGCCTTTCCCATTCATTGCAATGTGTTTTGTTCTTTTTTATTTAGAGGACACAACTTGAAAGTGGGGCAAAGAAAGAAGAAAGGTTCTGCATTAGAGTGGAGCAATATTCAGCAAGAAACTGCCCCTTGTAAGAAGCTCTTCTGGGATAATCTTTCTTTCTAAGGAATATTCAAATATTCTTAACTTGAATGTCTGTTTTTTAAAGGACTCCTGGAAAATTCACAGAGCCAAGAATGCTCCGGGGTAACTGCGCAGGCGTGAGCGGATTTGTACTGGCAGCACTGCTAACTGCAGGGCATAGTATATTCAGTACAGGTTGACTTACGAGTTTTTTGACGTATGATCTAATAGCCTCTTTTTTTGGGTGAATATTTTCTACTTATGTCTAGTGAAAGTACAGCTGCAATATCTTACGTGTCTCCATCACTTCCAATAAATTTCTGTCACGGTAGCAGGCTTATTTATCCTAAAGTTGAAAGAAAAGGAAAGCACACAATAAGCCTAATCAATTTTAGAAAATAGTAAATTGCTGTGACTCCACTATGAAAAGAGGGGATGCATACACAATCAAGTATGTATGTAATGTATGAATAGTCTGTATATACTGAAATAGCAGCAGTAACTATACATCAAGCCCAAGAGATTTCTATCTTAAATCTACTCCAAAATGGGTCTCTATATGGTGCTTAAACACTTTTGCATAGTCACTGCAGAGAAGGAAAGTCTGTTAAGAAGTCTTCAGTGGAAAAATAACAAATAAAATTGCAAACATTAAAAAAAAATCGATTTGCGTTATACATGAGTTGTCCTCAAAAGGTGAAGTGTGGTACTTATATCTCAGTAGGGGAGGTAAGCAACCTGGAAATCTTTATGCCCATTACCCCATCTTCACCAACACACTACATTTTGAGGTGAAAATAGAGTTAGGTAAGTGAAGATGCATGGAAAATGGTGAAAAAATGTAACAAATTTCACCACGCCAGACTAACCTGATATGTCTAGTAAGATAAATGAGAATCCAGCAAGTCTAACACACTTTGAGTGCAGAAGTCTTTTGCTATAACATGAGAAAGTAGTTAAACTGAAGAAGACAGAGATGAGAAAAACTTGCATAGTAAGAGAGACTGAACTGAGCAAAGGCAGCTGGCGATTCTGAACATGGCAAATTGGGAGTTGCAAGTTCAGTTTCTAAATGGTGACTGAACTATCATATCCTTTTTCTACTCTCAGCAGATTAATGCTGGTGAAAGGAACTATGCTGCTTGCACGCCCATCTGAAGTACTTCTGCACCCCCTTTCCCACACCTCTGCTGCTTGTGTTCGCATTCAAACACCTCAGGTGTCCTCAGGGACATAGCACAGCCTCAGTCCAGGGCAAAGGATGACTAAAGTGGCTCCTGGCTAATCCTTTTGTCTCTGAGCTTGGATAAGCTTCTGTCTCAATATGATGGCCCAGAGAGAGCTCTTTGGCAGCCATCCTCCACTAAACTGTGTTCCCTGCAGACCCCCTGTTCCCTGCTTCACGGCCAGGACTCCATGCAACTCACAGCTTCAGGACCAGTCACAAAATTACCACACAGAATAGTTGGAGAAGGATCATGAGTGAATAGTCCTTCAGCTGTCTGATAGCAACACCCAAGCCCAGACTGCAGAAGTAAGGCTTAAGATCTACCTTCATGCACTACAGCCGTGGCATCTGCGTGAAGAATGCACACTGGGACTGAAAATTTTGGTTGTCTTCTTAGCAACTTCTTTGTTTACAGTCAAAGTAAATGGACTCTTGTATCTTCTTTGAGTGCATAAGCGTTAAGTGTTGCAGGATTTGTGCTATGGTCAAGAACATCCCCTTCTTTTTGGTCACCGTCTAACCCAGAGCATTCACCTTGAAAAGTAAATTCAGAACTGAAGTTTGTCTTCCATATTCTTTCTACCTACTGTAATAAAAAAAGTCACTAATTACGCAGAAATACATGCCTTTCCATTCCTGAAATACAATGTTCACCTGGTAAGGACTAGAACTTTTATCATCTTCCATTGAAATATCAGTAATGCAAACTAGAAGGGAAAAATTTAGTTAGTAGTCAATGGATGATAGGTACAAATAAAGATGGATGTTCTTTGAAACTTTCAGGTTATGAATGGGAACTAACACACCATAGCATTAGGAACTGAATGAACACCCAAAAAGGCAGGTAGACTAGTCATCATCTCCATTACTAAAAAATGGCTGATTAAATATATGTATTAGTACTGATGTAAGAACTTATCTTGGCATTTACATAATAAAGTGAGAAAGGAAACATGGAGTCTATTGCTTATGAACACAGAAAAATATTCCAGATAAATATAAATGCAGAAGAGTTAATCACTCACAGCAGACAAAGTTTATTTTGTCATTTTGCACTGTCTTGTACAACATTCACCCAAAGAAGTGAGCAGATGTTATACAGAATGTAATGACAGCAACACAGCCAGAAATGGAAGGAAGCCAAAAAGAAGATAAGGCCTCTGGATGTTTCATTCACTGACACTCTGCTATAAAATACTCTTTGAAAACAATTTCAAAACAGTACTAAGCCATTTCTAGAAGCTGGTGTGGAAAGAGGCATACGATCAACAGAGAAACAGGAGCATCTGTTCCAATGTCTTCTACAACTGGAGCATTTCTGTGTTCTCCATCCAAGAATTTGCCTTTCATCTAAGAAAAGCCCTCCCCGCTATAGATTTTGTAATTGTTTTGTCGGTGAGTAAGGCAAGGCACAGAAAATAAGATACATCTCTTGAATAAGCCCGTGGAGAACTTGTTCCTAATCCCGCCAAGCCTGACCCTTCCACAGCACTGTAAAGTCTTCTGGAACCACTACTGAGGAAAGGTGTTTGATGGGCCCCAGAGCAAACCGCTGCCATGTTAGATGTTGAGATGTTAGTCACAGAGAAGAAGTAGGCATCCCAGCAACTTCAGATGGTCACACCAGAACAGATATTTATACTCCTTTCCTTTCATAGTACAATTTGATTCAGTATCCATCAGTCAGCAGACTTGCAAGTGTTGTGCCAGTAGTGTGCACATATGTGACATGTGTGTACAGAGAAGAACCTGTGAGATGTACAGTGGGCAAGCGTGCACAGATCCTCAGAGCTGCACTTACAATGAAATATACCTAAATTCTGCTCAGACTCCACACTGGATGATCACCTGAGGTTCATTCTCTATGCAGTCCTGTGCTGTCACTCTAGAGAAACTATCTTATAAAAAAATGGGATGAGAAGTGAGCTGTAAGACAACTGTTTAGTAAGCTTAGTTTATATTATATACAGTTTGACAGGACATAGAAGAATCAAGATTCAACTGTCCAGCTTCTGCATTCTTAAAAGCAGGTAACAAAAGAGAAAACGAAAAAGAGTTTTAGGTGAAACTAGACAATTTTGTACATCAAAAGGAGCATGAGTTTACTCCACTCTTTTTTTTTTTTTTTTTTGTGAGGAGCTAATTATGAAGAGTATAATAACCCTAGCCCTTTCACCCCCAGCAGTGTTAAACCCTGAGATGCTGTCAGACCTGTTAGCTGGCACTGTCAAATATTGTGAGCGTTCAAGGACACACTCCCAAGAAATTGCTGAGGAGGAGAGACAACAGTACATGCATTCCAGCAGCAGCCAGGCTAGACGGCTCTGCCCTGGCTTACTCTGTGTTTGGGTGACTCGCACACCCAGGGAAATTATAGCAATGAAAATACAACAAAGAGCACACATGCCTGTGTCAAAGTGGGCCAAAGCACAACAGCATGTGTTTGGAGAGGTCAAAGTTACTCAAATGGTAAAACAGATTTCTGTAGGGGGGAAAAAAGGTCATTAAGGGACAAACCTGCCAGGGGTTTGGAGGAAGTGGTCTTTTGGGCTTACTGAATTTTAAGCATCAAAGGGCAGGGCTTGATGGTAACTGGCCACAGGGGAGACATGTCAGGAGCAGGATCCCACCAGGGACCAGGTTATTCCACACTTTCAGCAAAGACCTAGAAAGGCAGTAAAGAGGGTGATCTCTAAACAAGCTACTAAACTCTTTGAAGTAGTGAAATGCCATCCCACTGGCAAGGAGCTCTGGAAAGACTTTACAAAACTGTACAAAAGCAAGGTCAAATGAACTTTAGTCTGAATAAGCGTAAAGCATCTAGGGAAAAATAACCTACGTCATGTTGACCTCAAACTTATGTTGATCCCTGAGCTAGCAGTCGGGACAAAAAGCAGATTACGAGGTCACTACTGAGACTACACTGAGATGATCAGCTCTGCATGCAGCAACAGTCAAAACAGATGATAACATGTTAGGTATTGTTAGGAACAGTACTGAGGAAAGACAGACTGTCATTTCTCCCCTATACTAAATATTGGTTCGCCAAAGTAGCAAGTTTTTGGCTACTGTAAAGAGGAAAGGCATCTACACTGTGAGGAGAGTCTCAAAAGGCCAGGGCTTTGTGGTCTGGAGATGGGAAGGCTGAAGGGGGTAAGCTAGGGCTTTTCAGGTCTATAGTGTACTGAAGAAGCTGAATGCAAAACTGCTGTTTGCTGACCCCTGTGCTGTGAGGAGGGCATTCAATGACTTTCGTGATCTCCCAAGGTCACTTTTAGTCTGAGTGATTGTGCAACTCTATGTCTCCATAGGCAGGCATGCCCAGCCCTCCACACCTACCCTCATCCAGGGATCTCCAGCCTTTGTCCTCCTCTCCAGCACATGAACACCTACATCCCCATATATGTCACCTCATCCCTGCATGACTATTGCCTTGGAAATCAGTACACTTTCCATAAATACATGCAAGTAATAAAAATTGACATGAACAAACATGAAAAGTCTCTTCTCATTAATTTAACAAAGTACACACCTGTGGTTTCTATTCTATTACTTATTTTTGATTAATAGTCAAGGTCTATACTTAGCCTTAGTTTATGCTTAGTTTATATATAGTAGTATACTTAGTATACTTAGTATACTTAGTTTATGCATATGGATAGATACATAGATATCTATCCATAGATGCATAATTTATTTTTTTTTACAGCCACCATGCTTCTGTGTTTGACCAAACAGAATCTTAACTAAAATATAAATAATTACATAGCTGAATACTCATTATATTGCAAAAGACTTGGCTGGCCATTATTATAGTGCTAGATTTTGCAAGTTCCTTTGCAAAAGAACAGAAAACATTCCCTTTAAAATATTGCGTTCAGTGTTTTTGACTTTGCAAAACCTATGTGATAAACTTGTTCAAAGCCATGTCAGTCAGATGCAAAGTGCTATACCCTGGTGGGGGAGAAAACAAATGACCTGGATAACAGCAATACGCTTTTTGCTTTAAGCTTAATTTCATTTGAAAGAGCTTTTTTCCACATGTTAACCGAGGTCATCTTTACAAGTATCCATGCTACTCCATTGTCCCCAATAATTGTAAGTATTTCCTCTGAACTAACAGGGGGGCTACTTGCAAGACTGGGGGCAGGAGGGTATTTTTCACATAGTATTTCGTTATCAATCCAGGTGACGGTGGATGAGTAATAGCAATTTCCTATATAGTGTTCCAGCACTGGTAGACTTCTTAATATCTGACCAGTTAGCAAAGTATAGACGACTATCTATACTTTTAAAATTATCAGAAGCTCCGCAGTGCTCTTTAAGGTTTTAGTGGATGTCAAAACTGTCCCAGTAACATCACAGGCAAGTGTCATCAATTCATCTTTTGGTCATCCTGTTCTTTTATTATACCATTAAATTGTCTATGTAAACCCTGCTTTTTTAAAGTTAGGGTATTAAATATTTTTTGGATATGCCTGTTGGATTTTGTTCCTTTAAGAAAGGACCGATGGTTTCCCATCTGAATAGATAAGTTGCGGAAGTTTAAGGTGCTCCCATCTGAGCAGAAGTGAGTACATCCGGTGGTGCACCAGGTAATGCTCATAGCTGAGCTACAGCGCACTTTGCTCCATCTCCCAGTAAATCCTTCCAATATTTGCAAAGTCTGTGGCATAGCAGCCTTCGTTTTATTCGGTATTTGTACAGCACAAAGTATGACAAGTTCACGCACCATGCCAAGGTTCACAGACATTACAGTAAAGCAAATAGGCTACCTGCAGGAGACTGCAGCAGCTGTCACCATCAATAAAAGAGGGAGTTTCTTTTTCCTACTACTTACTACAAGTGTGTTTGATCCCCTGCAAGTCTCCTTTAAGAACATGAATATGATTTATCTCTTTTTCCTCAAATCTTTCCCTCAGCCTTGAGTGCCTTCTGCTTTGGCTGATAACAAATCACCATTCCTGACCTGCAGGAAGATCCCTATCATTTTTTGATGACAGTAAGCTATAGTTTGTGTTTCCATTTTTTTGAGTTTAAGACACTCAAGAAGCAATCTGCAGTATGCAGGAAGTGAGAAAAGAAAAGATAAGTATGCTAAGAACTGTGTTTTTCATCCTACTTTCTGCTGATCGTACCTGATACAATCTGGAGTTTCTGAACACCTACTGCACCATAGATTTCAGACTGTGGAAAAGTTTGTGGGTTCTGTTGTCATAAATTTCATGTAACCATATATGCAAGAAGAAGCTTGTTAAAGGGACATTTTGAAGAGTGCACACACAGATCCTTAACACAAAAACTTCTGTTAAAAATGCTGTAAGGGGAACATGCAGCACCTTCAAGTGCTTGAAGGCCGTGTTACAAACATGAATCAGCTAAAAGGCTCCACTGAATTGCTAACCTGATATCTGTCCCACGTTCAGTATGACCCTATATATCTGGTTGTGAAATTTTAATTGGGGACAAAATTGTTTGGGTTTTTTGAAAGGCATTACAACTACTGATAGCCTAATTCTGGTCTATTTTTTTTAACAAAACACTCATTTTGACTGTGATTCGACAATTTCTCCCACCAAGAAGTATCTTCTCAGCAAGCAGCAGAGTGCGTCTCTGCTAGGTATGATATGGAATATCACACCCTCTGAAAACTCCAGATTTTGGACCATTCAAAGCAGGTAAGCATCCAAAAGCTCAAAACTTTTTCAGAGGTCACTAGGCCTTTCTAAGGCCTCACAATCTGCTAAGATTTCATAAAACATCATCAAGCTATGGGTCTGATCCACACTAGAAATACCCTAAATTACCCAAAAGGCATGCTAAAACCATGTCCAGGAATAGTGGGGGAAGGAGGGAAAAACAGAGTAAAATAATGTGCATTACCAACAGCCTTGACTTTATTGACCTTCCTGTAAAGGTCCTGTCATCTAAGCAAGTTGAAAAATGCAGTTAGTTTCGGTATGAAAGTGTTAAGTGTTTCAGGTCCCTGATAAACTGTATTTTCCAGTTTCTCTTTACTCGTGTGCTGAAAACTAAAGTGGATTTCCAGAAATCTTTAAGATTTTGAGGCTCTGAGGAAAACACCACATATTGCTAGATTCATGATAAAAGTACTGAGAGGTGACAACATTTGTGCTTGCAACTGCTGTCAGTATAAACACAACAGGCAACTCTGTGAGATTTTTTATATGCCTCCAAAGCAGCAAAACACAACTGCATGGGATGTGTCTCATAAGCAGCTAAGTAGGCACATTCACAGAAATATTCATATTGATAAACCTTGAAAGATATTTTTACAAATCTACACAAAACATTTTTGGACACTTGCAGTACTGCCAAAACTTCAGCCAAGCGTGACCTGTAAAAAAAGCAAACAGAGTCTCTGAAACTGGCTTTACAAAGATAGCGTGGTACAGTTTCCACACAGTGAGACCAAATGAAACAGATTTTCTAGAGCCCGGGACAGTTGAAAGGGTCACTAAGGTCACCGCGAGTTCCCCATTTTGCTGCCCTCAGAGCCCTTCACACCACCTCTCAGCTCTTCGCTGCCTTTCCTAGCATTCTTCAGCTCCTACTAGCCATCCTCCTGCTACCACTTCAGGATTCATTTAGCTTAAATCACTGGGCAGCTTGAGCCAGTTCTTGTCTCAAAGACTTTGAAAATGGCTGAGCATCCATATTCATATGAACAAGGGAAAAATTTTAACCATTCAAGGAGTTTGAACTCCATGTGAAATCTCACTACAGAAAGTTGCTAGTATGTTTAATCACTAGTGTAGTTCTTCACTCTACTTTCACAAATATTTTGGTATTCTAACTCAACAGGGTTTTGCTTTACTCCTTTAGTTCCCTTTATGCACAGATATACATATTGCATACACATATATACATATGTGTATACAAAATTTGGGTATTCTCTACTGGGTATTCCCTACATTTGGTTATTCTTTACATTAGCTGCCCTCTACATATTCAAACGCACCAATCACATTGACCTAGAGGAACGAATCTGTTTTGCTTTGCTTTGCTCTGCTTATTTTCTGTCATTATGGTACATAGACCCTATAAAAAAGAATGGTGAGCCAATATTATCACATAGACTGATGACTATTTTATAAAACAGTGGGGGTTGCAATCAGTTTTAAATTAGGAAGTTAAATTCATCATCATTTATTTCCCTGTGAAAAGTCAATTCACTATAACTCATTTTTATTTCCTTATGTATTAACAAGTATTAGCAGCATTAAGAGTATTAAGAAGTCTTGAGGTCCAGGAGATCCTCAACAACCTTTCCGGCAGATGTTTTGAGCAGTTTAAGGAAAAACTGTTTACAACATATAATAAATGGAAAGTTTCTTTGTAGGCAGTGCATGAAAATATTATTCTTCAGCTTCACACTGTCTGCAGATCATGTTGCCTTGAGAGCTTATTCATTCACTACGACTACAGCATATTTCGTGTGAATGCATGTGCTGCTGTTATCACAGATTTGCTAAAGCTGAGGTGAGGGTTTCAAATTATGACCCTGACATCATGCTTGGCTCAAGATGCTAACACGTGCCTCTATGAGATTACTGGTGCACTTGCAAAGCACACTTTTGGTATGCAGCAGGCTCTTAATTAAGCGCTCTGCCCAGAAGCACACCAACACAGGGAGAAAGTTCACTTCAGACCATGGGAACATTTTGTTTTATCCATGTTGGGACTGGCTTTTGGAGCATAGCTTCAGCCAGCCTTCACACAGCACTCACAGGCATCAGGAAGCATTAACCTTTTGTAGACTGTAAACACAAACTGCATACACGTCTTCCAGATTATTCGTTTGGCTCACAGGCTGGAAAATGCCATTGTGTTTAAATCATTGGCACTGATCTCATACGATCTAGGTATATGCTGTCAATTTGGGTTAATTTTTCTCCTGATTGATTTGTGCATTTCACCTTCACAATATTTTGCCTACAACCATGCTGTTGAATACAAAATATCTCTTTTCTGGGTAGTCAGTCCAGTACACAAAGGCTCTCAGAGAGGGAAAACAGAATCTTAAGAAATGAAGAGTGATTAACTCTAAAGACAGTTTTATATGTTAATATTTGTCTTGGAGGTTCCTGCTTACTGAAATTATTTTCCACTTGATTATTTGATTAGCATGCAACACTTTATGGAGGCACAGAACATAACTGTTCTTGTGCATGAACAAGAACCAACAGTAACATAAGTGCTGACAAAATAATAATTGGAAAAAGACTGAAGTATTTTCCTTCTGCTAAAGAGCTCAGAGGAAAGGCCTGGTCTCAAAATCGGGGTTATAGCCATAATGTAAAATGAAGTCACTCAACTCCAAAGTAAGAAGTTAAAGATGCTTGAACATTTGGGTATGTAGAAGCAGTAAATGTCCTTAAATATCTGTTGCCTTTCTTTGAAGTTGCAGATTCTTTGCTCTTCTAAAAGATCAGGCTCTGGCCCTCTGTAGCTGAGGATCTGAAAAGTGAGAAAAGAAAACCTGGTGGCTGTCTGGACAATTGGCATGAATCTCTGTAGTGGCCTTCTTGTTTTAAAATAGTGACACAGGAATCAAACTTGTAGGAGCTTCATGAAGTCTCTAAGAGATAACACCGTCAGATGGAAAAGGCTATGTAATTGTTAATTGTTACTGGTTGCATTACATAGCTCAGAACAATACTTCAGTAATCTGGTGGCATTTAAGAGCATGCCCTGAAACATATGCCTATTGAAATGTTTCTCTCTCTTTTGAAAATATCTTCAGTGCCTGCAAAACCAAAACCGTGTTGGAATATGTAATCTACATCTCTGAGGACAACAGGAGGCTTGAGCTGTATGGAGTAAGACTGAAGAAAGCAATTATAAGAAAAAAAGAAGCAACTGAACTTACAAGACCCTGAAACGACATTTTTTTCAGAGGTGAAGGAGGGAAATATAAGAAAGAAAAACAAAAAAGAAAATATTAGATGGTTGCTTTATGTAATTTTATTATCTCTGGATTATGAAAAGATAGGAAGTTTCAAAATACAAAGCCTTGGAAAAGGTTGTATGTAAAGTCCCTATAATCAGCTGTAATATTTATGAGAAACTGCACATGAAAGCCTTGTCCCATGAGATTTCTAAACTAAATCAATCCAGCCTTTGAATTTTCACTATTTTATCAATAGATACACTCAAAGCTTTCATCAATGTCTGAATGCATGAACCAAGCTCTTGATGCTCAAGATGTTGCAAATTCATTCCGCCAGGAGGAGAACTGGAAGATGAATCAGGTATGGTCACAAACTTACTTATTTGTAAAGATGTACAATGTGCAATTTCCTTCAGGGCACTAGAAATCCAAAAATAGAAAGCAGTTTCTTTGTCCAGAGTCTCGGGTGTTTTTGTGGCTGGTATCACACACAAAGTTTCAGGTTTTACTTACTGGCTTCTCTTTCTCTGTGCACTGTTGTGATGTTTCTGCGTCTTTTGATTGTGCTTGTCTCTCTCAGACACACCCAAACACACACTCAAACATGTACATATATGTACCTCCACATAAGCTTCCTCTGACAATGCCAAATGCATGCATTCAGACCCAAAATGTTGCAGCTGCCCAGATGACTTCCCTTCCCAGCCTCCTCACAATCTGTGTGCAAGGAACTTGCTTTGGCTGTTGCAGCCGTTTATTTCAGGAAGGAGCTTGGTTTTCCTTTCACCTGGGTTCAGAAGCAGGATAAGTACTGTAAGGTGCCACAGGTGTGTGAGAAGTGGGGTGGGAATATGAGGAGGGTGAAACAAAGGCACATCTGGGCAACGCTTGCTACAGTGCCACAAGGAGCAAGGGAGGGGGTGCAGACAGGGACTTGTCCTGCTCTACACACCAGCTGGGCTTGCCTTGAAAGCAACACAGATGTAGGTGACACCCATGCATATCTCAGGCACACATGTTCATCTAAGTTTTCTTCCACTGATTATTTTTTAATTGCTTACACAACCCTCTGGAAAAAATTCTCGTGCCTGCTTTGCTGTCTGATTGTGCCACCTCTACTTCCCCTTGTTGTTCTGTAAGTTATTGGAGTGTGTGGTGCTCATGCGTTACCTGGTGTATAAACCTGGTGCAATTAGATAGTAGAACCTGTAAACGCAGGATAAGAACACATATCAAATACCTGTTGGAAATCAGTGAGGCTCCTAGACAGCTCTTATTATATGCTCTGAGCTATTCTTATTTTGAACATCGTTAAGACACTTGTCTGACCAATGAAGCAATTCCGAATCCAGGCAAGCTCCTGAGTGTAGAATAGTTATGCAGGACTGCTGTCTATTAACAAAAATTTGATAGAGCAACTAGTTGAAGTGAAGCAGCACTTTATGGCCAGATATATTGCACTGGATTTCTTGTATCTAATCCTACCTTTAATGCTACTGCCTGTCAGTTAAGCTTAACGTTGCCTATAAGCCATGTAGTTTCTTCTCAAAACACCAAAAAAATAATGAGGTATTATTAGACTTGTCGAAGACAGCAACACAACTGCTGTAACCCAAGCAACAATCAAACTAGATGGAACATATCTGAAGGGAGGGGAAGAATCAAAATCCACAGAATAGCCAGTTTCTTCAATTATAAAAAAAAATAAATTACCTCACTGTACTACTGTTCTCATTCTGTGATCCAGCCTTAGTTTTACGAATACAACAGAAGCTGGTTAGCAAAGACAAAAGAAAAATACCTTAACACTGGCACACTTAACAGGATAGATTTCCTAAGGGAGGTGAGGTAAATAGGATATAGCCCCTCCATTGGCACCTCCTTATTCCCATGCATATTGCAAATCTTCTGCAGGATAGGACAGGAGGGAGGCGGCTTTGCTGCAAAACCTCTGTCATCACTGCAGTTGCATTCCAATTGCTCCCAGCCTTGGCCACATACCCTCGGCTGCCAGGGCACCACACAATGTGTTATACAGCTTACTGAACTAGGTGCGTTAAAAATCCTCCCCAAGAGGTAGGACAGCAAACAAATGAATGCAAAGACTGATTTCCTGACGTGCAGTCCCACAAATGCCTAGTAGTTGCAATGTTCACACTACTGTTTAGCATCAAAACTGGTTAAAGCTGGGCAATAATGCAATCCTCACAAAACAGAGAACTGACCATATTTAGCAATGAGAAAATCTGGTGACTCTTCACCTGTGTTGCTCTAGAGAGCTGGGGCTTGTCAGTGCAGTCTTATTTCATCTGTTATAAATTCTTCAGATTCATTATTTTACTTCATAACACCTCAGCATCAACTGAGGTCCCTGCCCTGACATCACAAACCACAACATTCAGAAAAAGCTGGTTTTATTTAACATATTTATTGCTACCTTCAGGAGTAGGAAATTTTCACATTACTACCCATGAGTCATTAGTAATGAGACAATTTCAACACCTACAAAAAATACTGATTACCTCCCTTAAGTTTATCCTTTCCCCCTGCTGATCTTGCTAGCACTGAGTGCACTTATTATACTCTCTTCAGCAGATCTCCTCAGAGGTTACTTCCACCCCATCAAGCTATCCTAGTCAATAGAGAAAACATCTTTTGCAAACCCAGACAGCCCCCAGACCTTACGAGGAATTAGTCTGTGACACAAAATGACATGCATTTTAAAGAGGAGAAAAGGAGCGAGGTGAGGCAAGGTGAAGAGAGAGGAGAAGCCTCTGCTAGCTCTTTCACAGCCCTCCTTTTTCTTTCCAAATGGAACCAGAAATCTTAGCGTACATGGAGAACACAAATTATTCAATTCACTTGAAGGTGATCATATATTGGTAACAGTAGATGTGAGGCACTGAGGTCTGTGGTGGCCTGGCCATATGCCATGGTTCAGCTGGAGGGTGAACGCCATTCCCCAGTGTCAGACATCAGCCCTGTACCGAACAGGACTGCCTGTTGAGGAGCCAGCAACGCTTATTGAACACCGTGCGTCCACCAATGCTTCAGACAGAAACACACTGACAGAGGGCAAGACTGCGTGGTTCTCTCTTGGTATTGATGTGAAGAAAGGTACCACAACACTTTCGGCAAGCGTCCGTGCATTTCTGTTGCAAATGACGCGTGGCACCTCGCTGTGTTGTGGGATGAGTGGTCAGTGACATTAGTTTACTCTTCGTTCTTCTCTGGAATAAATCGACTAGCTTTTTTCTGATATGAAGTCCACACGTCACTGTAAAATGTTACCAGGATAGGTACCAACTTAAGTGGATACATGTTATGTTTTACAAATACGGGGTATGGGGAAAACAATGAAGGGAGACAGCATAGTCAGCACACTATACAGTAGGGACAGCTAATGAACACAGGACAGAAAAATGATGAATACAAGGTGATTTCAGCTTCAGCGAAAATATAAAAATGAGGAATCAGACTGCAGCTGAAGCACTATCCCCCGGTCATCCCAGGACATTTTTGCAAAGGTCCATAGGACTCCACGCAGGTATCATGCCTGAGCTACACGCAGTTTTGTTAATGCACACAGTGCGTTCCCCTCCTCCCACTGTGGATATCCTCCTTAAGGGACAAATACCACTGACTGGCCATTAAGAAAAAAGTAGTTTTCCTGCAAGGCAAGTGCAATATTATAGCTTTAGGTTTGTCAGTCGTTTGATGCCATGGCTTATGTAATGTTTCAGTATATGTGTCAGGGCTACAGCCTCCGCTGGGTAACATGGGAATGGTAAAAACAAGAAAGAATCTCCAATAGGCAAATGCAGTCAAAATAAAACCTCAGAATCTGGGTTTTCATCATGCTTTACCTATCCATTTTTGTACCCACAAATAACTACGATGTAATTCCTATAATTTAAATGTCTGAGTACTTTGCCTGCAGGCACAATCACATATTTAGATGTCTAGCTGATGTCAAGCTCCTACATTTCCTGGTGCTCGCATTTGCTGCTGTAAAAATAGGGACCATTGTTTAAAATCTGCCTCTTAAAGTGTGTCTCTTCAATGAAAGGTAACATCTGTTCATAGCATGTGCCACTGTCAGACAAACAGGGAGGTCACAGACAGATCTGCACCCATTTCTGCAGATGGAGCCAGAATACGAACCCTTGAAAGACAGTACTGCTTCCACAATTATTTTTTTTCTTTCTTTCACTGGTAAAAACAATTTTAGCTACAGACTGTCTGCATCTCAAAGGATTTGAGGCAGTATTCAAAGGAAATCTGAAGCAGGAAAAGACATATTTTTTTGCTGCTTAGCCTATGCCTAGGGGTCGCTGGAGCTGTGAAACAGTTCACTGAGCATTTCCTTCTTCTCCTTCTAAATAAATACTAATTGGCCCAACAGTTCACAAAACATGTTTTAATTGAACAACAGCTAAGCAAGAGCACAGGAGTTGGACTTGATGATCCTCTTGGGTCCCTTCCAAATCAGGATATTCTAAGAGATCAGTGAACACAAAACTGTGTTATTATGTCAGGGACAGGTCATGAGCAACCCTTTAGAGAGAGACTTGCTTAATTACTTGTCTCAGAAGAAAATGTTTTCTCCATCCCATGCCTTCCTTGCTTGTCTTCGTGGTTTCCTACTGATGTTGCACTTCAACATATTTTTTCTCTGCATTTTCTTGAATATCCTCATTTCAGCACCTTTCTTCCATTAAACATAGGGTGAACTAGAAGAGAAATTGGAGGGAAGCAGGAGATGACAAGCAGGTATTTGAAGAGGCAGAGGCAGTAGTCCCCAGAAAGAACATGAGAAGCAAGAGGAAACCAAGTTCCCATCAGGAAATTTATTTAGCTGTGGCTGAAGTATATGCAAGGCCTGGGACAGCAACTTCACTGACTCATTCAGCTCAGGTTTCCCAAACCAAAAGCTGGTACAGCAGAAGTAACAACTGGGAAAAGTCAAAGCATCAGTTTGAGAGAGAGATGCTTACTGACTACAGCAGGCCAAGAGGCATGATATCAAGGCTGACAAAGAAAGCCAAACTGTGGCAAGTATCTTCTCAACAGAGAATGTCCTGCAGGGAAGTCCATGTGACAAAACTGTCCTATCATAAAGAGGAGGATAGGCTGTGAAAGGTGCAGATGCCAACCCTTATAGGAGTCAGGGGTCCGCACAGAAAGGGCAGCATGTGGCCAGAAATGGGTAAAGCCAGGGTCCAGAGGAGCAGCAGCCCAAGGTGGTGTATCAGGAAGGACCCCAAGAGCTGCAGTACTCTCAGAGGGGCCCAAGAATGCAGCTACCACTGGTGGAGAAGCTGTGAAGCCATCCCTCAGAGAGGGCTGCAGAGCAGCATCAGCTCAGACGGGAGGAAAGCTAACATCCCAGGTTAGCTCAGTGGGCACAAGCTGCAGGGGGAAAGAAATCAGCCAGCTCTGCAACGCACACCACACAGTCGAATCAACTTAAATTTCAAATAAACATGCCCACATCATGGTGTTTTCACGTGGCCACCCATTTTCCATGGGGTCTTGTGTAGAAGCCTGCCAGCATTAGCTCCAGGAGCTCCCAAACCATGGTCAGATCACATGCAGATGTAACCAAAATCCTGGAAGGGATTATGCATCTGGGTGAAAACTACAGAAGTTAAATCATCTACACTGCCTGCACAGCAAATTTTGGTATTGACACAGTAAGGACAAGGCCACTGGAGGTTCAGGAAATGCTGGCACATATACTATTTGATGTATCACTTGAAAACGACTTTTTAATTATAATTAATTACACTAATTAACATAGTGAAAGACTAATAAACCCAGACAGATAGGTGTGAGAATGCAGCTGCCTGCTACAGGTTTTATTTATGCAGGCATCTGTATAATGCAAAGTAAGTGGCTAGGAGAGAAATAGAGTAATTTTTCCCATCTGTGGCAAGAAATTCAGTTTGGTACATCCTATATGAACAGGTGAAAAGGTTCAGCTTATACATGGGTCATAGAAATATTTTCAGTTAATGTCGGTATAACTGTGTCTTGGAATTTATACTAGTTTTTGCAGAGGCAGACTAGACATATGATCTTGGTATGATAACACCTGGAATGGAATTTATTTCAAATTACTTCAGGGTGGAGCTCTTAATTAAGTTACGAATTGGGTGTGAATATCAAATGTTGGCAAAAATAGAATCTTAAAAATAACTTTTACGGAAACTGTGAGTAATTAAAAGCAGCTGTGAGAATTTCAAAGGCAGCTAGTGAACTGGTTCCCATACATTTCTAAGAGCTGGAAAAGGGGAGAAAACAAGAAATGTATAAGTTCTAAACATGCCAGAGAAATAACAGGAACAGAAATAGTCACTTCATCAGCATGTCCCAAACATGTGTGATTGCGCAGACTATCATCAAATGGGGTTTCCCAATCTGATCCTGTGTTGTGGTGGGTGACCCAGCCATCACCTGCAAACCACATTGGGGTCTTGCTGGGTGGTGCAGTCCCAGGCTGCTACACACACAGCAAAGCCAACACACCAGAAGGGAAAGAAAGTCCCACATCCCAACCTAAACAGCAAAATTAATAGTGTGCAGTGCAGACTTGCCAGCTGGCAGGTGACATACAAAGCCAAAGAGCAGGAACCCTTTTACCACCCTCAGGCAACCCTGATTTCAGGCCACCCGTAACAGCCCCTGACTACTGCAGATTGCACAGGGACTTGGCCTCCTAGGTCACCTCTGCAAGTCCTCCTATGGAAAGACTGACTGTGCAAGGCTGTGGCAATGCTCAAGCCAAAGAGCCCAAAGAGGAGCATCCTTCCCCAGAGATGACCAGGAAAGGGGGTGCATGTGGGTGAGTGCCTGGAGCATGGGGCACCGAGCCTGCCGCACCCTGCTGTTCAGGGACTGAAAGCTGTGGCTGCACCACCCTGTACCTCAGCAAAACTGACTTGCTCGGTGTCTGAACAGAAAACTGAACTGGCCATGTGGGTTTTCAGGCAGTGAGGAGCTGCCAGAGAATTCGATGCTTGCTCCTGAGCTCTCCAATGCACTTGGGCATGCCCAGCCCCTTTCCAGTCTCTTGAAGAATTATCCTATAGTGAAAATCAGATGTGAAAAAAAGCAATAAACACCAAAAAACAACAGAGATGGAAAGGTTTGTTGAAGGGAAGGGGACACTCAAACCTTTTGGAATTATTCTTTTTTATGACTGTAATATACTCACCTTCAGTCCTGAAAGACACCCACTGCTCTTTTCCTGAATTAAGAAAGAGGCAGACGAAAGCATTCAGGCGTGGTAGTGGAATATTGGATGTTGGTAATATCCCATAACAACACAGGACCAAATAATAACAATAATAATGAGATGTGATTTCCTCCTTCAGGACAGTGGGTACATCACTGTGGGTGCTTAGGACGACAAGGTCTCTGTAGAAAACGAAACCATGCACAAGATTAAGAGGCAGTAAGAGAGAAGGGGGAAAAAGAGGCTGTGGGTAAAGACTCTGAGAGTGCCCCGAGGGGTGACTAATAGACATGGCCAGGAATTCTGTTTTCAATAGAAAATGCACAAAAATGTTCATAAACATCAACCACAGTGGGAGAGGCGGCCATTTCATGCCTCGGGAAATGCAGACTTACAGACAATCCAACTCACAGGAGAAAATAAGGGCACAAGACAAATGAATGACAACTGCTGAGAGAAAACAATTCCTCTTGGGAAGTGTGGTTTCATTTTTTAAATGACTGAAAATGAAATGTGTTGGTACACTCTCAACAAACTAAATTGAAGCATTTTAATTATGAATCATTTATCCAGAACTTTCCATTCCATAATAAACATAATTTTTTTCAACTTTTTCCCTTAGTTTGGTATGGAAATGCATTCCTCTTTCATACAGGACAGAAGTTTTGCTTTTGACTAAGTTTTATTCAGACTTCAATTTTTAACAGCGCCCTCAGAGAGGAGCCTAACCGTATGGCTTATATGAGCATTTATGGTAGCAGAAAGGGAAGAGCAGCAGCGGGGGGGTACTAAGCAGCCAGGCATTGGGATCGAGGTACAGCGGGGCTCCCTTATCCAGGAACAGTGCCCGCTTGAAGCAATATTTCAACTTTGGCATTATTCTTAGAGAATTTTCTATTAGATTTGAGCTTCTAAACTTTTATCTTCTGCTAAGTGGGAGAGGAGGGCTGGCAGCTACGTGCAGGGCAGCACAGTGGGAGAGGGGGCCACAGTCCTCCCGTACCCTGGGATGCTCCCTGCCTCGCGGCTGCTGGCATGAGAAGGGCGGTGGAGTCAAACGTTTTGCGAGACAGCTACCTGGTGCTGGATGTGAAAGGGAAAGAGCATTTGGGATAGATAGATAGATAGGTAGATATCCATACATCTTTTAGGGATGTGGGTACAGCAGAGATACAGCAAAGGAGATTTTACCAGAGGAAGGTAAGGACGTGTAAACGGACATGCACACCTTTGTGATGCTGACAGGGAAAAGCAACATACATGTTCCTAATACACCTGTTTACACCTATATCATGCAAGCTCACAAATGATGGTGATTCCTTTGTTATTACATCAAAGACTGGCCTAAAAATAGGCTGCCTGCACTTCGTATAGCATGAGGAAGTCCTGTGACTCCCTGCCCGAAGTCAGTCCCAGCAGCTGTATGTACCAGTCTGACCCTGAAATGTCTGGCCCTGAAACGTCCAGCCCTGAAACGGAGCTTTGTGGGAAACCTTCTGCATATTATATACGACTCAACTCTTGAAATTTAGTTATGCAACTTGTTATTTCCCTGTAATTAGCATATTTGAGAAGATCCACAAACTCAAATAACTGAAAATGTCAGGCAACAATATACCCTTTCAAAGAAAGGTACACAACCCTGTCACCCCTGGGGCTGTACATTACAAACCACCCAGCAAAACTTTAATTTAGCCTTTGGCAAGATTCAGATTCCCCTCCCCAGCTGGATAAGCGTACCCCAAAATAGAACTTGCTAGAAAGAACACCAACATTAGCTTTCATCAGTATTTATATAAAGGACTTGGATCACTGATATTGCAAACTGTGAGTAATGGCACCTCACGTGATGTGTGGCTGAATACTTTCTCCAGTAATCACTCGGGTTAATTTTTTTGATTGATGTCCTGTATTTTATTCAGCCTCTTGAATGAGGAGGTTGTACAGCTTCTGACACATTTCCTTTCTACTGGAACAAGCATACATATCTAACAGGGCTAAGGGGGATATATGAAGTAGAAAAAGTTATAGAACAGTTTGTTGCTGCTGCAAGAAAATAACATGGATTCTAACTTCAGCAGTTTTGTTCTGTACAAAAAAGCACAAAGCCAGAAGCACTCATTATCAGCCTATCTGGCGAAAGCCGATAAGTGAGCAAGAATGAAGGCAGTCAGGGGAACAGAGGGTGGTAGAAAGCCTATCGAGTAGGACAGACATACCTAGACATGTGAAGAGTGTTTTCATCCACAGAAATGTCATGAATATTGTAATTAACTGGTCCTTGAGCTTTTAGGATGCCTGGTCTTAAGATCTGGCCCTGGGACAAACACAGGCACTGAAGTCCTACCTAGTAAGCAGATCTCTTTTTTTTTTTTTTTTTTTTTTTTTGGTGAGACATAGGAAGGCAGCAGCAGTTTCAGTGATACTGATCTCTCGATGCTGCGGGGCAAAGCATCTCCCCACTTCAGGCTGGCCATGACTGTGTAATTGCCCAGTCACTCCAATGTCATCACCACCCACGTCTTACAGCTTTGTCATCATAAAGTCTAGATCTTTGTTCTCTGCCAACCGACACAACTGCATCAAAAAAAAAAAAAAAGCAGCAAGATTTCTAGTACAATGTCTTGCCATTCAGAAACATGAGTTTCCTCTTGTTTAATTTTCAGCATATGCCAGCATGATTACATCAGGCTGTATCAGCTGTATAACCTGACATGAAGTTGCGTAAGACAAAATGCTTCATGCAATTTGCTGCATCATCCAGGAAATCTGAAGACAAAAAAAAAAAAAAAAAAGAAGAAGCAGGACCATTGAGGGGTTTTGCCTTGTGTTAAAGCTACTTTCTGATCTTTAGTCAGGAAACCAAATAACTCTCAAGCAGACCTCTTAATCCATCATAGCCTATGCATCATCTTTACTAAAGCTGTTACTACCTCTTCACAAGGTCCACTCCAGTGAAAGAGCAACCCTTCTGTAACAAGTAGCATTTTTCACCAGTCATGATCTGGACCCCACTTTGGGGCTGATCCTGTCACTTGTATTCACACTGAGTAATACTCCTGAGTCAAGGGAAAACACCCCCAAATCTGACTGTACAGTTACATTATTATATTGGATGATTGGATCTCAGCAGTACAGTAGTAACATGTTATTGGTTATGCCACATACACATCTACCTCAAATGCTCTTTCCACTTTACATTCATGACCGTATACAGCCATGGTATAGACAAGTATTTAAGGCAGGGCCAGGATTTTATTTTATATTGCTACTCTGCAAAAAATGATTAATTTCATCCTATACATTTTGCAAGAACCCAACAAAGTGTATTTCCCAAACCAGCAGAAAAAGGATTTAGGCACATTTTCATATGAAAAACTGTTTGTCAGGTGTGCGACTATTTTTCCTCCTTGAGAATTAGATACGCAAAACAAATTCCAGAACTAAAATGATCATGCCCGTCTTTGCATTCATTGCTTATTTTCGTTCTCTAAAATCTAACAAGTTCCAGCAAGACAATATGAATTTATTAATATTTCATCATGTTTTCTATTCAGGAGTAGCAGAGAAATTTCCATTCTTTTTCACATAGCAAAGAACATAGCTGGCACACCCAGCCCAGGCTGAGTTTTTTTCCAAGGAGAATGCAATTCTTTTTCTTGCCAAGAGGGAGTATTATCTTTTGCACCATGCCAGAAATGGATGGAAAACATCTTCCATATGAAAATTTTACTCTCGTCTCACTGTTATTTGTGCATAAACGTGGCTTTCCATTTCTCAGACGGAACAGACATACCAGTTTGTCTTCAAGGCAGGTTATTCTGCTTGTGGCAAAAAAAGGTGTCTGCTGATGCAGTGACAAAACAGACTGTCATGTAGGCTACATGCAGTGATTTAGAGGCTTCATCCAGGTGCAGCATAAAGCTACCTATCTCAAAAAGTTTGCTTACTTTTCAGCAGCAATGGCAGCAGTGCCAAAGGCAATATGAATGAAGATTATTATTCTTCTGAGAACAAACTTTTCTAAATACTTCAGAATGGTTCTGTGGGGCAGGTGCCTGCCTATGTCCTATCTACCTTGAAAAAAAACGTGAGAACTTTGGCTTTTCCAGATCACAGTTCACTACCTTCTGTTTTGCGCCAGCACGTGGGCTCAGTGACTTCCTCAAGCTGCAGTCACTCCTCGGAGCAACCTTTGAGCCCTGATGTTGGTTTTGGTTTTTTTTTTTTAAATTGGGAGTTCAGGTTTCCTCCTTAATCCCTCCCTTCCCACAAGTCAAGCCAGTCTTTCCATTGTGGCTGTGCCTCTTTGGTGGACAGCCTCTACCAGGAGGAAGGAGGGTACAGGCATCATTTGTAAAACAGCGTATGTGGAGCTCTTGCTTAGGAGCAGGTACTGTTTCTGCTTATCCATTATATGATCCGTTCAGAAGTCTTAATTTCTTTGTCTTGTTTTTCTTTCTGGTATCTCCACTTCAACTGAATGCATGGTGAATGCTAACGCAGGGTTCAATCTTATTTGCAGGCATCTCTCTGCTTCCTGGACCTGAGCTAGCAACTGCTAGCCTTCACAAAGGCTACAGGATGTTAAAATACTAAAAGATACCTAAAAGCCAGAGATAACAAGCTGTTCTGTATGCAGGAGAACAAGAAAAGCATGCTTTCCAGTGGATTTTGTCATGTCACTGGGGTCTCAAGGGTCTAACTGGTGACAGGTCAGACTCAAGCTTTTCCCATGGCTGCAGCATCCCTAACCTTGCTGTCATCTGCCATTGCCTGCTAAAAGTTAATTAAGCTCAAGCTGATGCTTTTGTCTCAGCAAGAGTAACAATATAATCTTCTCTCCTTTGCCCACTGCCTACTTCCAACCAAACATTCGTACTTTCTAATGTCTCCAACAGCACAACCAATCTTTCACGTTAGCTGACTTACAGGTAGGTACCCAAGTAATTACTGAGGGTTGGATGGCACACACAAGTTGCAACCACAAAAGCCTCATTTCCTTAAGAGAGCAGGATAAAACACACCAGACGCACTTGTGGTAGAACCACGTGAAACAGGCACAAAAGAACAAACCCACTTCACCAGTGTCATAAAACACTAATAAAAACATTACATGGCTCCTACAGAGATCATGTGTAAAGTGTGCCTTCCCTCCCAGAACAAGGACAAGGTTCACCAATGGAAGATAAGGTACGTCAGGATTAATTCTACAGTGCCCTTCTGTATTGAATGATTAAGTTCATAAGCTGGCTTACTGCAGCCATTTAAAAAATCTCAGCACAGGCACAAATTCAGTGAATGTATACTTAAAACAAAATTATGAATGTGAAATCTAAGAGAACATATTTGGTTTTGTACATCAGAAGCAGCACCTTCAGACAATTAAAAAATGCACCTTTTTTTCTGTGAAAAAATGAGATTTTGGTGACCTATTCAGGCACTTTGACTCTCCAGGTTGAACAGTGCTACTTCAGAACAGAGCTCTACTTACTGACCATGCAATTGGAAACCATTTTGAAGCAGAAAATTTCATTCTGTGGTCCCCTTGCGGCTTTTATCAGTCTGTTGCCTTTTTTTCTACTTAAAATGCAAGCTCTTTCAGTCTATAAGCATCGTTTTTTTAGTGTCTGCACATTGCTCTAACACAAAAGGGCTCAGGTTGCAGCAGTCTGTATGGCATAAATGTGAAAATAGCAATTGACTAAGAGATATTGACTATAAGAAATAATAATTGTAGCAGCACTAGCATTTTATGGAAAAGCAATACATCTGAACATTCAAACTACTAATCTTGTCAGAAAGGAGCACAGGTCAGCTACAGTGGCTAGTCCTGCATCTTGTCCTGTTCAAAACTTTCATTAACAACTTGCATGATGAAGTCCTACTTAGCGTTTGTCAGAGTTGTCAAAAATATAAGCATGGGAGGAATCACAAGCTCTTTCAAGGATGGATCAAAGCTCAAAATGATCCCAAGAAACAGGGGAGGTCATTTGAAATCAACAGGATAAAATTCAGCGAAGACAACAGAAAGGGGCTACAACTAAAGAAGCAAAATGAAATGCACAAATTTGAAAGAGTGAATAACTGGCTGGTCAGCAGTACGCTGATAAAGGATCTGGAGTCACAAAGGTTTGAAATTAAACATGTGAAGTTGGTCATCAGCTTGCATGTGCGTCCACTGTGAGAACTACCAGGAAAAGAATAAGCTTAAGTTAGAGCAAGGAAGACTAGAAAAAGGGTCTTTTAATCTGTAAGTGTAGTGAAACACAGTGAAAACGACTGATTCAGTGAAGGGTTTTCTTTGAACAGGTTAGACATCTGTCAGATTAGACGTCAACCTGGATGACCCCTGGAGTCTTTTTTTCTAGCCCTGCACTTTTATGATTCAATAGAGTTCCTCCAGCTGGGGAAATTTATTGCTGTGTGAGCTGCAATTTGGAGGGCACACCTTGGCAAAACCACTGTTTTACATTCCCTGTTTCCCAAGTGAGCCTAAGACAGAGCGAGAAGACTGCAGCACAGATCCCTGTGGCTTATCTCCTTACCTGGCATGGACGCGAACTTTCACGTCCCCCTGTTTGGAAACTGAACTCTTTCCAGCTGTTACAGTGTGAGCCTTTACTTCATTCATGCTAATAGGACAGGGCCTAAGAAGGAAGGAGAGTTTTACTCAGAATGGAAGTGTTCAGTTAGGAAATTAAGACTTAAAAGCAAATGAACAAGCTACTGCAATATAATGGGTGGTGGTAGTTCTCAGTGGCTTCACTGTCCTGCAGTGAGTGCTCGGTGCATGCTCCTGCCTTGCAACACTGTTCACTAAACATAAGGTCCTTCACCCGTACCTCTGAGCCATAGGCTCCCTGGCATTTACTGTGTTGTAAGAACACGTACATGGGCAGTTCCCAAGGAGTAGCTGCCACACTGTAAATGCACACCTTAATTTACTTCGCAGTAGCGTGCTTGCTCACACATTTAATCCCATGTTATATATATTTTAAAAAAGGGACAAGCACAGGTCAAATGCTTTTGAAATGCGCTTTGTGGGCTATGATGCTCTATAAGAACAAGTTATTCAGTGATGTCAATTAATCTTATATTTAGAGTTATGAATGGAATTTTCTTCTTTCAAAGTGTTGAATTGAGAGTTCTAATGCAGAAATTTTCAAGTGTAAATACCCAGAGATCCAATACCTTATTGCTGAGGTCTATCCCTCAATAACCAAAGGAACTGTAGTTTTCAAATACATCTGAAGACATAAAAATCAGGAAAAATAAAATCCTCTGACAGGTCAAAGAATCCCAGTTCTGACATAGAGCTTCAAATACATTAATTTGTATTTCTAGACCTTTTTCTCATCACATAAACAGCATTGTCATGTAGGAAACACTGAATTGTCAATCTAAGCACTAGCCTATGTTGAAGTCTTTCCTCCTGTCCTACCATACACCCACCAATTGTTTCCCTTCCCCTACTGAAATCTAGCATTTCTTGGAGCAGAAAACTTTTGCCAGCAAGAAGTCTCATAGTCTAACTGTGGTATGCATCTGGCGCATCCCAGTCCTCTACCAGAGAGTTGTATACTGATTCTGCTTTCAGAGAAGGTTTGTAAGGCACCCTTGGCAGTGCTGCACTTCCCACAGATACACTGAGCCATCACAGTGCTCGGAGGCAGGACTGCCTCTTCCCACCACCCACCGCTCACCATGAGATGCGCATTCTCTCTGCCTTGCAGACTCTCCTTGGTTTCAGAAGGGACTGCAATACTTCACGGGGCGTAAATGATGTATCCCTGAAGCACTCTTGTGCCACCAGGAATAAAAATGCTGTATGCATCTAAGTCACAGCTGTACACACAACCACTCATAGCTGTGAACCACTTCACCTGTCTCTTTTATACCTCCTTTCATTGTTCAAGGCCCAAGTAAAGAAGTCATAACACTTTCTGCAAATGACAACAAACTCTATCTGTTTCAGAAATTCTCAGATAAAACCAGAGGTACATGAATATTAATAAAGCAGACACTGAAAGTCCTCCCACACATCCCTCCTCTGAGTAACACGATGTAGTTACACAGCATGGCATCATACTGGACAGACACAGCTTTGAGGTTACTCATTTGAATCACTGTATCCCACAGAAGAAGGGGAAAAACAAATGTAAACTGAAATTAATTCCAAGAAGAAAAAGCTGCACAACATGATAGTTCATTATTTATGGAAAAGTCATGACTCTTACTTTTCAGAACGTTAGTGTGGCAGAGGACATTTCCTGGGATTATCCTCTCTGCAGCTCCTCTGAAAATGTATCATTGTTCTTGGTGGCTGGGATAAAGAAACTAAAAATAGATAGTTAAGCATAATGGACCATTCACAAATCTAAAGGTGTGCACATGTTGGTAGCATTCAGTGAGATGCAAGATAATATAGTCAACAGATAATTTGAGCGAGATAATGTTCTCTGCAAGAAAACAGAAGACAAACACTCATTTCCACTCATTTCTTCTGTTAAGTGGAGGGAGCTTTGCTCTCTGCTGTCTGTAGTGTCCATTGCCTAGGAAACGTGGCTCCCTAAGAACTTCAGGGGTCTTAAAGGCCATAAAGCAGTGCTGCGGCTTTCAAATGGGCAAAGTAAAAGATTAATATAGCTATACGTAGGCATAAGCCTATGTTCTGATTCTATCCCTCTGCCTACTGGCCATGTGACTGTCTTAGGAATCATTTTCTTTGCATCACCTTCTGCATCAAAAATGGATTCTTTGTGAAAAGAACCAGAGCCTTTTCTGTGAGCACCTTCACAAAAGACAGAACAGTTTAACGTAAGGAGTTTGGCAGCAGCTGAACAGGGATCCTGGGACTGGCAGAGGTTGTGGAGACATCCAAAAGATGCCTCTATCTTTTAGCGAACAAAGGCAGAAGAGATTTCTCCAAGGTTATGTAGAATATCTGTGTGAGAGAAGGGGTATGAAAAGAGACCTCTGAAGCTCCAGGCCAGTGCCTACTCACTGCACTGTCCACACTTTCACACATGTATCTGTAATTTCTTCCATCCTACTGAATTTACTATTACTTAATACCTTTTTGCTATTACTTAATACCTTTGCCCACACATGGTGCCTTGTAGTTATAACACTTGCTAAGGAAGAAAAGAAAATCATTGTTTGGGGAGTGAATTTTCCTGTAGTTTTTGGTCATGTCTTGGTCCTTGGCATAAGAAACTGTTTAGCCGATCCTCAGATGGTCTGAGTCTGCTTTTGGTTTCATGGCCAGCTTTAAATCAAAAAAACTTCCTCTCTTGGCCAGACATAAGTTGCCTACTGTGACCTCTGTAACTGGCGGACAGTTGCGGATGCAGACTTACACCATGTTTCCGTATCGCACCAAAACATATCCAAGTATCATGCAAACCCACTGACTCAGCACAACTTTGATCATAACAAAAGATGTGGCTTTCTGTAAAGGACCTGAAGATAATGCATAGATGCCAACTTTTTACATCTGAGAAAATAGTCTTAGTTCTTAAATTCAGCATTACAGTTTGCATTGATCATACCGAAGTAAGCTATAACAGCACTTAGATTTTCTGCCACTTAACAGTCAAAACTGGCTAAAACACCAAGTAGAACCACCAGTGAAAATAAAATGTCTTCATGAAAGTGCCAATAGGCTTTAACATTTTTTCTTGTTTCTTCTGAGTCAGAGTTGGAGAGGACACTTTTGGAAGCTTTACCTAGTGCTTTTGCACTATAGCCAGATAGCCAGGAGGGCACAGGGAGAGAGACAGAGATGGTAAGTAAGCATGCTTGAGCATGTGGATATGGCAGAGTGTATGTAGACAAGAGAACAAACAAGCTGGAAAAGTATGAAGGGCAGGTTCAAGGAGAGGTAACAGAACAAGCTATATAGATAATAGGATTGGATTTGTAAGGAAAAATATAAATCATGAGCAGAAAATAGGTGATGGGAACACTTGCCTCAGAGTTCCAAGCCATTTTGAAATTAATGTTTCTGCCAAATTTACACTCCTACTGTGTTTGTTTTCAGTAGCTATAAGAAGAGGTTTCTAGGAAATGCATGTAAAAGTGACAGAAATAAATACTGAGTGTACAATTAGAGAACCCAATTTTAGATTTCTGAACGTGAAGGCAATCTAGGAGCATCCAAAAGCGCAGCTTGGTGTGACAACCATCTCACCTGGTGCTGCTGATCTCTTGAATTTCCAGGAAGTTAGCAATATTTTCAGGTAACTGTAATTAGCCAGGGAGAGAGGAAAATGGGGCACAAAAGAGCAATTTAATTGAACACCAGAACGCTCTGTTATCCATTCATCACTACAGGTAATGTGTTCTGACTCCCCTCATAACTTCTTAATGTGAACTGGGCACTTTAGCATGCAAACCTATGTTGTACTCAGTTGGGACCTCTTCTAAAAAACTGGTGCAAACTGCATTATATTTTAACACTGTGAAGTCCTTACTTGCTGGGAAAGGTAGGTGACTGAGTGGGTGCTTTTCTTCTTACTTTCTAAAGCGATGACACAGGAGCATTTTTGAAGAAAGCAGAACCCATGTGTGTTCCAGGCAGTGCTCATACTGTCTCCACCAGCGTCTCTGGGATCTTAACCAGCAGAGCTCATTGAAAACCACTGTGTCATTTGTGAAGAGTTCACACGACAGAAACAGGGAACTCACCTCCTCCCTCCTTCACCACACACACACACACAGCTGAAACCCCACTGGCTATGCAGAGTCATGCTGTTTTGAGAAGAAACCCCATTCACTTTATTGATGAGCCTCCAGGTTATATTCAAGCAGCTCCTTTCTTCCTACGTCTTGTAAAATACTCCGGAGCACAATCACTTTCTTTAGTGATATCAGTAGTTAAGAATATTTGCAGTCCCTTTCCTTTTTCATTATCTGAAATGCATAATACTGCTGGCAAAACCAATAAAAGAGTTTGAAAAAAAATATTGAGAAAAAAGTGCATTAACATTTTTGAACACATAATTTAGTATTTTTCTGAAGTATTAAATAACTTTCTTCTCTGGTTTCTCTTCCCCCTGCCCCCAATAAAATTCCAGTAAATGAACTGGGATGAACCCCTTGTGACAAATAACTTCATATTATAGCTACAGTCTCACCACAGGAGTTCTGCTTGCTGAAATATCAAAGAGGTCAATGTGAAGCTAGTAGCCAAGGCATTTGAACTACCATTTTTCTTACAGATGTTGGAGAAAGTCACATTTTATACTATGAAGGGCATTTGCATGTCTCTCTGGTGAGCTCCACACACCAAACAACCTATGTGCTACTGCTGCGTCTGTTAACTTTGCTGCTAAGAACATCCGTATTTGCTCATGACATACCTGGATCTGAAGAGAAGTTGTGGTAGATTATAATATACAACTTCCCAAGCACTCAGTTTCTGAGCCAAGTCTGTGTACACAGACTGCAATACATGATAGGTGAGTAAAGTTTTAACAACATTTCTTATGAGCATGTAGGAGTGGGAGAAAGCATCAAATTAATAAACCTGTTCATAACAAAATGTCTTGTAAGATAGCGTCATTTATACATACTATTGCCATATAAAAATGCCTTGAAAAAGTCCCAAAAGAGTATTTTCTAAGACGAAGAAAAATGTTGGTGTCACTAGACCTGGAAGTCGTGAAAGCCATTCATTTTCTTCTGAATTCACAGAACCAGCTTAGCTGCAGGTATGTGTGAAATACAAAAAGGGATTTTTAAGGCCTCAGCTAACCACCACTAGTAAGAGACCAGCAGGTTGAAAACTCAGGCAAGGTTGGTTCTGTCTGAAGGAGAGAGAACTGCGTGATACAGGAACACAGGCATTTCTACAGTAGGTTAAAGTCATCACCGGGGCAAGATGGAAAGACACAAATTGGAGCTGCTTTTACTGCATCTGATAAGGACACACCCTTTACTTTCCAGTGCTGCATGCAGCACTGGCTCTGATTTTTTTTACAACAATCTGTAAAACTCTCCACCTTGCAGCAAAGCAAAATGAGTTAACTGATTCTTGTCCACCATTACCACAATCTGCTTTTCTTTACTGTTAACGGGCAGCACAAACCTAAGTTACTATGGATAAATAAAACAGCTGTATCCACAAACACTGGGAACATCACTCTTTTTAGAGCTAACCTTTCAGTTTTACACAGAATAGTGGTATGACCAGTTTTCTCCATGGACCCACCCAACTTGCCACCTGATTGAGCCTGCAGGGCAGCTGAGTCCATGGAAATAACATCCCCCAGAGTATAATCCCATCTAAAGGACCAGATGGCCTGGTTTGTCATACAATAACATTGCTACTCTTCCCTGCTGAACACCCTCTCATCCTATGCCAAAAGCATGTGAGTCTGAAAGCCCTGATTCTCTTTTCGGGGGGCTTGTGTAACTTCTAGCTGAAGCTATTGGGTTTTACGTGTTTAAAGTGCTGTGCAAGAAAGTCAGTCTTGTGGCCTAAGGCAGAGTTGTGTGTAATAAATTAAGCATAGGTTTTTATTTCTGCTGCTGATCGTGCAGACCTTTACAAAGTATAATAGTCTAATGATAAAAAGCTGCACCATAAAAAATCAGCTGGCTATATTGCTGGAGCTTAATCAACGGGTATTTGTCCATGCAGATGCAATGGGGGAAGCTCCAGGCCTATGTTATGTTCAGAGTCAAACCTCCTCTCTAGCTCATTTAAGTTATTCAGAAGGAGAGATCCTCTGCTGACTGTTCTTACTGACTAAAATCAACTCTTTAGAACTATTTTCATGCGATGGAGGAGTCTCATGCACCCCACTGTAGGTATTCTCTAGCAGTGCTCACTCCATCAGACCTTCATCTCCAAAATCCCACCCAAGTGCCATTTCCAGATCTGGTTTCTTTTGTCATTTACTACAAAACACAGAAGGAGACCAGAAAGAGCAGCAGCTCATGTCCGTAAATGCTTACAGACACTCTCAGTGTGGGGAGTTGGAGTTGTTCCACTATGTACTGGTAACAACACATTCACTAGGTTAGGAGGATTAAGGTGTTTTTCTGACTCCTAAGGACAGCCCTGGGGAGTTGTAGAGCCTGTGACAACACGGAAACAAAACAGCTGAAGGGACGTTTGGACTGACTGATGCTATTCAGGACAAAACCGAGAAAATCACCATGTAGTGATAATTTTCCATTCTAAAACTTTTCTGCAAGAACAGGGAGCTGAACACTCCACACTTCCAGACTCTCTTTTCCTGACCCTATAAATGAATTAAATTATTCTTGGTCTTGTTCAAGTGGCAAGAAGGATTGTAATGAAATGAGAAGATATTCATGGAAAGAAAAGACGATTCTATAAACTCATTATATCTTTGAGAACTGGACCCATGTTTTGTTTTGTTTTCTAACTGCAAGGTTTTGGGAAGAAAGAAGGTTTTAAGCCAGATCAAACAAACATATTTTTAGGGAAGTTTTCTAAGCTTCACAGTATAGCGTTTCTGGATAGAAGGTGCAAAGACTGAGGAAATCCCAAATTTGCTAAAAACTCTATCCATAGAGACCTAGCCATGAAACCAGTGAGATTCTCTATTAGGAAACTGCTTTCTTCCTGCACAGAAGAGATTACTTTTGCAAAGGCACAAGCATAAGCTGCTTCATAATTATCATTGGAAATAATAATGACGCATGTTATCCAAGGCCCTTTTAATCTAAGTTGTTCTCTCATTCAACTAAAGTCTTACTTAAGAAACTTGTCATAGTTACTTACGTGCTTCCTGAATAGATATCAAACATGACATAAAAGATGCTGAAGGCTATGAGGAAGGCAGAGAATGGCCGTATCAAGGATTTTTAAACCCAGCGCTCAACATAGTCTTAATACACTAGCATAAGAACTTTTTTTTTTCAGTGCAAACAAAGCAATACATCTGAGCCCTCAACACCCGTAAGTTTGAACATTTTCATTGGCTTCATTTGTTCACTCAACTTATCAGAGTACTTTATTACTCTAAGTGAGTTTAATACACATTTCAGGCACATCACTTTTCCTGGGAAACAGCATGTGCAGAGATGTTGAAACTCAGCAAGATGGGCAGTTGCTCGCTACTGTGGAGATGCATAAGATTTCCCGCGTGCCTTTTCCTGTGTTATCTAGGGAAAACTCTGTAAAACATCATTTGTTCTGGAGTTCATGAGTTTGCAAGTTAGCTTAACTCCTGAATTCAGTCTTATCTTAGCTACAGTATGACATTACTCCTATTCACCCTGTGAATGCACTATATCCTTCCTGAAATGTCTTTGTTTCCCTTTGGTAATGAAGTGTAAGGCACTGAAGATCTTCTCACTGCAAGGATGCATTTATATTGAAATATTCTTTCCATGGAAATCCAATTATACCACTTTCAATAGAAAGCCTAGCATGACATTTGGTTAGAGAAATGAGCCTTTTTAACTGACTGAGACTCACAGAATTTCAATTTAAAAATACATTCCTAGGTAATGATGAATTTTCCCCTTCCATTTTTTATTTATCTAATTCTAAATCACAGGCTGCAATTGAGAAGCTGAAAAACAACAAAATGGCAGGAGATGACCAAATCAAAGAAGCCATACTTAAAAAATAACTTGATTGTACCATCTGAAAGCTCCTTAATTAAGTGTAGAGGAAAAAAACACGCCAGGGAAAACATCAAATCTTTGTTAAAATACCCAAAAAAAGGGAAACCTCACTGACTTGTGCAAATGGAGAGAAATCACACTGATGGCTACCACTGGGCACATCTCCTCAGCATGCAACAAGCAGCAGGAAAGATGCCAGGGATTCACCAAACAGGAGACCCATCATTGAGGCGGTGCTCCTGATGCTCACTGCAGATTTGGGGAAGGCCTTGGCCCCGCCGCAGACAGCACGCAGACACCATCGCCCACACAGATCAGCACCAGCCATTGCCCTTCCCTGCCACCAAGTCCTGGCTGCAATCACCATCTGTGTGCAGGCTGGGAGGTGGAAAGCAAGCTCCCTGAGGGGTCAGCAGCCCCAGAGCAGCCTTTACAAGCGACACAGAGCAGGGCTGCGTTCTTCTCTCACTCCTGTTTAGTGTTATTTCTAATAACAGATAATGACACCAATAAAAAGACTGGTGTAGCCAGCAATATCTATATTTTACCAAGACGACCTATATTATACCAGTAACTTTCTGCTACTCAGCACTATCCTAGAAATGCTAAAAATATATCAACACAGCAAAAATAGCAAGCAAAGCAGAGTTTAAAATTAATTAGGACAAGAAAACCAGAGATGAAGCCCTTGATGTCCAGCTGCAATACCACTGGGGCAGGCAAAAATCACAGAAAGGTATGAGCCAATGCAGAAGGAAATGACATTAAGTATTAGACAAGTTTCCACCACATTCACTAAACCTAATGACAAGCAGAAATCAAAGCAAATACAGCGCCAGAATAAAAGTGAGTATTTTCTTTCCAAACATATCTTGGGGATACAATTGCAGGAGCTGGAGGTCTGCCAGTGTGTTGGACAGGAAACCAGGTGTCTCGTAAAACAGCCACCTCCAAAAGTCCTGCGCTGTGGCCAGAAAGCCTCTGTT
This sequence comes from Pluvialis apricaria, assembly GCA_017639485.1. Classification (NCBI taxonomy): domain Eukaryota; kingdom Metazoa; phylum Chordata; class Aves; order Charadriiformes; family Charadriidae; genus Pluvialis; species Pluvialis apricaria. The sequence continues at coordinate 49,681,367 of CM030044.1, read as the reverse complement.
ATCAGTGAGGAGAGAGAGAGCTTGCTCATGCACACCAGAGTCTGAAAAAAGTGTTGTCAATATTTATACTCTCCATGTGTGATAGTAACCAAGTACTGCTGTGGACATAAACCCAGCCAGCAGAGACCATACTGGATGAGGAAGCGAGAGCAGGTGGGAGCAGTTCCTTTTCCCTATTTTTATTTATCTCTGCACTCTAAGGGGAGACTTTAAAAAATCAAGAAGCCGTAGACCTTGTTGTTGGTTTAAGCACTCAGTCACCAGCTGTTGGAGTGCAAAGCTCGCTACTCATAGGAAGCATTAACACTTTTTTTCCTTAACTATTGTTAATGATAGCCTATATTTCAGGTAAAGACCCTGGGCTAGAAGGCAATATATCTAATTAGTTTTCCTTTACCTTCTTCATTCAATTTAGAGTACATTATTTGTGCAAAATTTGAACAGGTCCAGTAACAAAAAAAGAAATCAAGCCCAGTACAGAGAAACAAAAAGCCAGGTGATCTCTGTAAACTCCAATGGAGAAAGCTATTCTGAAGGAAGGCAGGTCACATATTTTCCCTGGAAAAATAAATAGTGAAAGGCCCCAGTTTCCCCGCACTGTGAAACAGAAAGGAAATGGGAAGTAAGCAATCATCTGTATATGGGAGGAGTCTTGCACAAGTGTGGCTTATCGAGTAACATTTACAGCAACAGCCAAAACAGGCAGAGCAGTAATGAAACTGTTACATTACTGGCTTTCACCCAGTGGAAAAAAAAAAAGGCATCTTTGAAGTTACAACAGGACAATAGCAAGAAACTGTGCATTTAAATAGACATACTAGCACATCTTCCTCTTGGACCCTGTGTTTAACTGACAGAGTTGTTTTTCGGCATAGAAACTTAACGCCTCAGGTGGAGTGACTTCAAATAGTCTTCTTTTTCCGGCAGGATGCTGCAATAGCTAAATCATAAAAGCTCTGTACAGGTCCAGCAAAACCAACACGGTACGCAGCAATGTGGGTGCACGCTTAGCACTTCTGGGTTAAGAATTTTGTATCCCGCTGTTCCTCCCACAACTTGGAACACGCTGGACAAGAGCAAAGCTCAATTGTCACCCATTTGGTGGAGAAATGAGGTAAAGATGAGGTAAGAGACCTATGCAAGGAATCGGTGGGGAACATAATTAGGAAAGTTTTCGTTTCCCACAGAAGGGAGTTTGTTCAAAAGGTCTGGAGGTGACAATGTGCTTTTAAATGCAAAGAGAATTTGCACTAAGAACAAAAGAAAATAAATGCACCTGTAGATGGATGCAACAGCTTCTGGATCTGTGGTCTTCTAGAGGAAAGGACAACACCAGCTCATCCAAAAGAGCTTGAGACTTCCTACCAATTCATAAAAGAAAAGGAAGTTTTCAGAGATTAGCTTTTACACAAAACACTGTAATGGTGAAGGGACTGTAGATTACCTCAAATGCCTCTGTGTCCTGGACTGCCCAGCTTACTGGAGGATGGTATGTTTTCATATGGGTTAGCTAAAGAGAGGCCAAGACCTGGGGCTGTGTACAAGGCTGGATTAATTTCCACCTCTTTTCTTTCAGGTCTGTAACTTTAGATTTTGGAGATATCTCAAAACAACTTCCTCTACAGCTGTAGCTCTTCAGTCTTATTTTTTATTAGCTCATATATTACAGATTGTTTTCCTTTAACTATGTGTGTTTTCTCACTTCCTAGACAAACTTTTGGTCTGAGAAGTGACTTGGATGCACAAGCATTTTAAAAATTCTGCTGTCTGCCCAGGAGAGAACTTTCCAAGCAGCATACAGACAGGTTTAGGTAGACTATGCTGGAGCTGTGCAAAATTGCCCATCTCAGTTAGCACAGACTTTACCTTTAGATTAACTGATCGCATTTATTAAATGAGGACAAAAAGCCCCTCAGACAACACTTCCACTAGTCACTTGCACACTGACTCTCGACACACCAAGCCGCTTCTCCCTATGGTCTCTGTGCAACCGTCTCTGCATCCTGGTGCAGACCATTTGACAAAGCCATCAGCCTTTCCCAGTTCTATTAGCTCCTAAGAAAAGGCCTAATAAAATTAACACTGGAGCCTCCAGCTTTCTCAGAGCTCTTACGAAAGGTATTAGAACCAAAAGAGACTGAGATGAGAGGCAATTACACGCATCGCTCTTGCAAACCGGTACAAAGGGATCATAACACAAGCCTTTCTGCACTTTCTGTTTCGCTGCTGCCTGCCAGCCCCGCAGGCACGCTCCCACTGCGCCCCTTGGCACGCTGCACTCCCAGAAATGCCATCTCATCCAGCGGGACAAGGACATCTATATAACACTCATTGAGTACACTTGAATGACAAAAAGGTGAACTTTTGTCACACCGGGTACAGTATTTCAAAGTATTCACAGACACAAGGGTGTTGTGAGGAGCTCCACAATCTACGCGATGAATTGAAGCAATCCCAGAGCCAGCAGAGACCCCCTCCTCAGGCTGCCTGTGAGTCCCCACCAGTATTTTCGGTGCAGGAAGAGCTCAGGAGATTGCTTCAGGTAAGAAAATAGCTAGTGAATGATGTGATCCCCTCTATAATACTTCCCATTTCGGCGTTGACATGATTTAACCCCAAAATGTACTTGTGTCACATGCGTAAAGGAGTCTAGAATTGAAAAGATATTTTAGAGCAGAGATCTGCAGAAATAGGCCGCTTCTTGGGAATTTTTCAGTACTCTGCAAACAATACACACAGCTCACGCAATTACATGTCTATGTTTATGTACCAGTGAGTACCCGACTGTCGTCTCTAATTCAGGGACAAATCTGAGTTGCTAGAGTCACTGACAAGTCCTTGAAATAATCTTCTGAGTTTGTTTTTTTACTAAGATTTCAGAGGGAAATGAAGTTTTGCACAAATTCATTAACTTCACTGAAGAAAGCAGAATATTTCTTTCAATTGGAACACAATGTAAAATTTGACTGAAAAATAACAGGAGGACATGGCTCTTCAGAAGGTCTAGCCCCTTCTACTTTGAGAATAGACAGATGCAGTTTTCATGTAGGCATGAACACTGCTTTAGAAGGTTCAAGTGCACCCATTTTTTGTTTTGCAACCTAGCTGGCTAAATAGAGTTGCCTCTGCAAAAGCCATATGAAAGGACCAAAGAGTGGGTTTTGGTCCAGGGCTTCAGTTCAGCAGTGGTAATGAATGACTAGGTTTATGTCATCATTGCTTGTGTCTTTAAAACGTGTGTTCCCTGCACAAGCAAAGAGTCTATCTTAATACTGTAAAATGAAAAATTTCTAATCTTTGTCTCTTAAAATTGTAGAGGATTGAAAGTTTTTCTTTAGCAAGAAATATTAAGAACTCAGGCAAGTGAATTCTATCACCAGCTTGAAGTTAATGCCCTTTTTGTGAACTATGCCACAGTGTTAAAAAAATGGTGCTTCTCAAATGCCAGCAAAAAGGAACCTTGGAAAAGTATTTGCAGTCACAACAAATACAGAAGTATGTACATGTTGAAATGCAGTCAGGGACTTTTGTCTCTTTTTATGGGTCATTCAAACCCTATGAGAAGTATTATCTAAACACAGCAAAGAAAAAACATAATCAATTACAAGATCTCTCTGTTTCATAACTCATACAATTAATGTTTTTCTTAAACTTCAGTTGCATATACATCTAATCCCATTACTACATACAGAAAGCCTATGGATAGCATTATTGTTAGAAAAATTTTAACAACGCACACTTGCCCTTCTTGCTATTGCATACCTAACTGAAACTGAACAAGCAGCAGCATCTAGGCAATAGATTGATTTAAAAAATTATTAAATCCAAGGAAATGTTTGCAGGCATTGACTGTTGAGTCAGCCCAGCCATTAAGGGACTGCAGCATCTTTCCAGGAAGACCTATTCACTCGCCACACAACAATATCCTGTTCTCAAAAACTACCTGGGCAAGCATTGTGAACATCAAGAACTATCACAGTTACTAGGAATTTAAGGGGAAGGTTTTCATTAGGTAGTGCAGATAATACCAGTTGAAAGCATTTTCTCCTCTATTTTACATATAGAAGAAAAGTTACATCAATGCCTTACGTGAAATTCACAGAAGCCTGTCACAGAAGAGGAAAAAAAGTGAGTCACAAGTGAAGAAAAAGGAAAATAGATTAAAAGAGAAAAAAAAGTAGCCAGGTAGCAGAAGTGGCTTTCCTCCTGAAGTAGTCAGGAGAAGGTATCCTGTACATTGGCAGTGGAGAAAGGGGTCCCAGACAGGGCAGTGCACCCACGAACAGCAGACTTTTTTCCCAGACTGCTTCCTCCTTGGCCACACTCCCACTAGTCAGGGTCTGCACGGGATCCCCCCTACACAGCCTCTCCAGTCCCCAGTATGTCCACTCAGGCACAAAACAAACACTCAAGGACAAATCTTGAGTTCACCAATCTGAGAAAAAAAGGCCATTAAAGTTACTGAATGTCTTTTCCATGTGTGCATCTTGTCACTTCTGCTCCTCCACTGTCATACCCCTGACTCATTTTGACTGACAAAAATAGCTCATTTCTCCCAAGGTCCACACCCAGTAAAGAGACCTATGGATAGATCCCCATACTTCAGTGACGCTCCGAGGTCAGTGATATTTTGTGCAGGTCTCAGCATTAGGTGAGAGCCCAGTGATCCTGTGGGTTTTCACAGGCAAAATTTGCTTCTTCCCTGTAGGCATACAGTATGTACAGGACCGCCTCCAAACTGAACAGCACCTTGTCAATCTGAAAGGGGAGTTTTGACTTCATTCCAGAAGCGGGGGAATTGAGTTGTGGTGTCTGGATTTCTAAGAGTCACTTGGTGCCAGAAAAACAAAGATGAGCTGAGCTGCAAACATTGGTTGGCTCTTGCAGCCTGGAGCTCATGATACAGCAGGGGTTTTTTTTTCATTCTTAGTTCAACTGCAGCTGATTCGTACAATTTGAGCAAAGTCAATGAATCCATGCAGATTCATTCCCTGTGAAAAGGCAAGTTAATTAGGCTCCATCTTCCCCAATTCTCCTTATGCATTCCGTAAGACGCGCACAACCATAATAATCATAATTTTTAAAGAAGAGACTAAAAACCAGCTAAAGATGTGACAATCTGCCACTAGTGCAGGTGCCCAGCCCTTCAGTCACCAAGGATCAGTTCATGCAGCTGCTGTCTCTAGTGCATCGCAAGCCGAGTGACGTCTGGACTGCGAATGCTGCTACAGATCCAGCCTCAGACACTCAGGAGAGAGACGGCAGAGTTTTTTATACATTGCAGATTCATCTCTCGCTTGTGGTCACCGTGTAAGTCAACGTCATGGATTGCATACAGCAGAACATGATGCGGGGGAAGCCGGGTGAAAATTGCTGTGCCCCATGTGTTCTCAGGGTACTCCCAGGGTTGACGTCGTGGGCAGGGGTATGGGAGGAGTAAGCATCTTCCTGCAGCAACTTTCTTCTCCAGAGCTCAGGCAGCACCTACAATGCTTAAAGCTGCTTTCCCATCTGGTCACTTCAAGAGAAACAAAATCTGAAGCACTACGGTTCTGACATATTTCACTGTCTTATCAGACAGCCCTTATGCAAACTAGTAGGAGTCTGACTGTCATACAGTAGTCGCTGACATACAGCAAAGATTGGCAATATGGAAAAGGTCTAATGCACAACCCTTTAACCACTATTGAATCAGTATGTGTAACCCTTTGCCGCAAATTCAGATAGTAATGAATGAAAGGCCTTGGTAAAATACACTACAGAGTTAATAAATGTCAAGGAAATTTTGCAAGAGCAGAAACCGCAAGTCTTATTTCACTTTCACATACATTTTATGAGAAGCTCACTAGAATTACTCTTAATTTAGAGTCGAAATGAAAATCAGAGCCAGTGATGTCACAATCTGGTATAAAGAGTTTGCAGAAAAAATGTTTTTAAAGATAGGCTTCTCAGACACAGGAGGTGATAAAAATTACTTCAGTGTGTTATGTGTCCATATGTCTCAGGAGTGAAATTTCAGAGTCCCCCTGCATTTCACCAGACTCTTCCTTATTTTTTGTTCATTTGTTACACTTCAAATCTCTTTATTGAGTCCTTTCGATGCACCACCAGCCTTTTCTGTAGCTCTCTATCTTAACAATAGGACATTTAGAATAGTTAATATTTCAGAATTTTTTATTAAGTACTTATTGTAAAATCTCTACTTTCATTAAAGGAACCGTTCCCATTGAAGTAAATGGCAAAATTCCAGAGCAAGTAGCATCATACCCAAATAGATGTTCTGATTCCACCTTCTATTTTTAAATTTTAATAATGGAAAGATTTTGTACACCCCAAATATAAAAGCAATACCCTCATTATCTAAGTTTAGCTTAATTTAACTGTGAAACTGTTAAAAAGAAAACACCGTCTCTATGCATGTTGGGTCCCTTTCAACAACACCTATTGAAAATAAATCCAATTATTTCTTTCCCTTCTCCCTCCATTCAGTACAATGTGGTGTCATTATTTCAACCTACACAAAGAATATTTTTAATCAGTGTCTAAGATACAACTTTGGTAACTGCTGAGGCAACTCCTACATTCCTAAAATTGATATCCCTCTGTGGCCTGCTTTTCTTTTCTGTGAGCCGTTGGGAGCGTGGCCAAGGATTTCGGCTCTGGGCTGTGGACTGCCAGACCTCACCCCGTGGCCCAGGAGCCTGAGCCTGGCAGCGCAGCCACAGCCCGCACCCCTGGATGGGGGAAGGATCTGGGATGCTGCGCTTTCAGCAGGGATGTTTTACCCACTCATATACGCAGCACAGGCTCACCTGCGGGCTGTGAACTGTAACCTGCATTTCCAGAGCATGTGAGGCATCATCACCAAGGCGGACCTGACCGGACTAAATACCTCCTCAGACCTTGCTGCTCATTCTTCTCCAACGAGGCTGTCTTCTGTTTCCTTTCATTTTGTGCAATTTCTTTGTTACCTTTCAAATGTCTTTGGGAAGGAGGAAGTGCAGACCAGGAACACTGCTTCCACTTCTCTGGTTTATGGTGTCATTCAAGCTGATTAAGTTGGGATTTCCTAAATGTCAAACATGGTCAGCTCCTAGGCTTTGACTCAGACTTGCCTGCAGATTAGGAGGTCACAAAGAAGCATCAAGTGAAAATATCACAGTCATAACACAGGATACCTCTTGGGGAGGTACATAGGAGCAAAGCTCTGGCTTAGATGGTCTTCTAACAGACATCCAGCATATTTTTGTTTCCTTCCTCTCTTATAAGGTGTCCTGGCTTGAGGTAAACCAGGACCAATTTTGCTCAGCAACTTTGCTTCTTAGCTAGGCCTCTTCTAACTACTGAAATTAACAGCATATTGTGCAGACAATGTTCACTCTCTCAGAGTGATAAGACCAATGTTTATAGCTGATGCCCAGGCATGGTATGCAGGGATACTCTTGCTTATACTTATTGCTATAACACCCAAGGCCAACCAACTTTGTTATTTGCCCCGTTGGAGGGTCAGAAGCGGAAAAGTGCAGTGAGGTCCCACCTGCGGGGAGGAGCGGACGGGACAGGTGACCCAAAACTGACCAACAGCGTATTCCATCCCATCTGCCTCATGCTCAGTATAAAAGCTGAGGGATCAAAGCGTCAGTTTCTCTCTCGCTGTCTTGCTTCAATGGCTGACATCTGAGGAGGACTCTGTTCGTCTGCCTTTGGTCCCAATCCTGAATCCAGATCTGGAATTCAGTTCCCGTCCGTCACCGAGTCCAGTCTGGGACTTCCCCAGTGCCAGCCAGTGTCATGATTGTCATCCTGGGAGCTTGTTACAGTTTTGTATATATTTCATTATTTCCTTTTTATTTTATTATTAATATTTCATTAAAGTAGTTTAGTTCCTTCTAAATTCATAAGTCTCTTTTTCCTTCCTCTGACTCTTTCTTTGAGGAGGGGTAGAGGGGAGCATCTCTCAGTCCCATCTGGTGTTCCCCATGTCCCCAGTAGCGGGTTTGGCCTAAACCACGACATAAGGTAATAAAACATTATAACATCTGCAGACATTTTGTAGGCAATTACCTTCAAACAATATTTTGGAAATAGAGTGGGGAAGAGAAGCCTTGGAAAAGCTGTAAATCCCAACTCATGTTTTATTAAGGAAAGAGAAATTTTGCTCATATCGAAGTGCTGAACTACCTGAACTACCACCAGGTATCAAAGATCATGTTTTCCCTAACTGGGTCACAGCATGCTTGGTAATACAGTCACTTGCAAAGCCTGGACATGCTGCAAATTATGACCTGCTTGTGCTGCTCAACAGTCATAGATAATTCTCCTAAGCCTTTGCACAATAGACCACTTACAGCCTTAAAAGAAATCACCCCTCTGAAAACCATAATATTTTCAGTTTGCTCTTATTTCTTCCAGACAGTGACCCAGTTTTGGAGTAGAACAGCACTTTTCTGAACTTGATTGAGTTTTTTTGAACCAGGATTGTGAGTCCTTTAGTAGACACCAACAGAGACTGCAGGACAGCATCTGAGAAGGGTTGTGCCTGTGCCAGAGCAGGAGGCAACATCCTACCTGGTGTGCCGGGTTCCCACACCAGCCCACCCAGCAGCCGCATCTCATGGGCTGCAGCGGCCACCCCACAAGCTCACCTTAAGGAGGGCAATCCTGCTTTCCAAAGTGTGCAGAGCTCACCCCTCCCACCCCCAGAAAACACCAGCACCAGCGAGGGGTCTGCTGGAAAGGGGCACCAGATGCTGCAGTCATAACCATTGCACCAGGAATGGCTTTGGGAAAGGAAGGCTGGAAATGCTATAATACCAGCTAAGGGAGAGCCATACTCGCATTTTAAACAACTGGCACACACACATTGGCCACAGAACCCTTCTGAGAGCAAGAATAGCTCTTGACCATGTGGCAGACCTTCATTTCGTGTGAAGCAGCAGCACGCTGCCGGATCAAGAGGCGGTTCAGCAGTTACCCAAGGTGAAGGTCTGGCCTTACGCATCTGCAGCAGCCTTTTTTCTTTCCCCCCTGATACTGGTGACAATAGAAGCTTTCATATGTGGTATACGCACAAGAAATTGAAATTGAAAACAAGAAGCAAGTGGTCCTCTGCAAAAAAATTTCATGGTTGCCAGAACACAGCGATTGTCTCCTAGTTTTCTGAGCAATTGCACCAATCTCTCTACACTGTTTTTCATAAAAAGTATTTACTAATTTTCCACACATTTTCAAATTGGTAACCCTATCCATTACCCATATGCCAAGCATCAGACTGCAGCAGCTGGTTGGAAAATAGTTTAATCTCTTTCAGACAGCTTAAAATCCGTGGCTTATAATTGTATAAAGGTACAGCCAGGCAAGATGTCATCAAAATGTTAACTTCAAGGCAAATGGGATGTCAGATGCCATCAAGAACTCCTCAAGTTTCCAGGGCACACTCCAAGGAAATCCCTTGTTTGTTTGATGTCATTCCATACCAGAGCATATTGGCACCAGGGCACCTCACGTGAAATGTGAGCCCTCTCCAAAGTGCATCCTGGAAAAAGCTGTGCTTCTTCTCAAGCCAATGTGAATATCATACAGCGTACACGGTGATTAATGGATTGAACACAAAAAGTCAGTGTGATCATGCAGCAAACAGCTAGAGACCACCCAAACGCAGAAGGAGGACTGCTGCTCTTGCAGGAGGCCCAGACTGAAGGGCTGAATTACCACCATAACACTTGTTCTTCATGCTGCTAAAGTAACTACTATTTCAAAGGCAGTGTCCAGGGTGAGACTTGCTTTAGTTTATCTGTTTTCTCTGTCCTTCATATGCAACACTTGCCCTGCTAGAGAAGAAGAGTCCATTCCAGCTTCTCCTTTAAGTGGCAGCTATTATCAAGAGCTTCAGAAGGATGTGCAAGAGTTCCCACAACCTGCAGTCTGACAGCAATTTGCTTACAGGAAAACTTACTCTTCAGTATCAAGCACCTAGCATTATTACGGGATTTATTTTTTGATGATCCCAAAAAACCTCAGCTAAAATCCTCATTGTTGTCTACCTTATTTATTACATCCTCCCCAGTTTGTACTCTTCATACTCAAATTTTGCCTCCAGTCCATCCAAAACTAGACCGATAAAATTTTTTTTCTTCATCTTTGAATCTCTGGATTATCCCTTTGAGTTCCCTTTCCCTAGTGGAAATCTAAAATGTTGCATTGCGTAACTCTTGTGTTGCCTCTTACAGAATTTCATGCCTACATGCTATTAAAATCATGAACAACTAAATTTTACAGTAGCACCACTGCATGCCAATAGATTTTGAAACCTCAAGAAATGCACTGGCCAGGAACAGAAGGAGAAGTTAAAATCTTGAAATGTTCATGAACTGATAGTGTAGAAAATGCACCACAATAGAACAATTAAAAATTATCTTCTTTTTTTTATTATTCACAAAATATGTTTTATTTTGAGGGTTCTTACTTTTCGATTATATCTTAACAAAAGTTTCAAAATATGTCATTTATAAAGTGCAAAAACCGTATGCTTTAAAAGGGTCTTAGCTTTAAAAAAAAAAAAAAAAATTTTAAACGCACAGATCATCAACGCAAATTTGTCCTTGAAAGCTATTTTGTTTTCCTAAAAGAGCCCTCTCTAGTGACAAAAGTCTGCATTTTCTTTTTCATGTTTACGAGGCTTGGCTCTCCCTCCTCCAGCTTGGCAAGATACTAATGGCTTCAAAAATACAGTCTCTTCCTATTTACAAATGTTATCTATCACTTTAGGGCTTCCCAAGCCACTATGGCTTAACCTTTCCCAGGTGAATGATGTCTATGAATATACTGCTGACACTTGCATCCTCCCTCCCTGACTGATTATTTGCCTCCAGTTACTATGGCTGAAATGTAGGTTGGAAGCTCTTTGAAGGGAGACTGAGCTTTCCTGTTCAGGACAGACCCAGCCTCAGCGAGAGAGCTGCACAGGCTCACCGTGGCCACCGTCTCCTCATGCACCTGCCACTGCTAATGGGGACACAGCCCACCCCTTTAACAGCCTTAGTAACTGTGTTTCTGATGCTGTGTGTAAAGCGCTGATATTTCCTCTCAGTGCTATAAAATAGCAAAATATTGTTCTTATTGTTCTTATAGTTAAATAACAAAGATAATATACTTCAGATGATTCTTTGAACTTTATTGTTATATTCCACTGGATAACTTCCAGAATAGTTGTGGAGTTGTGATTTTCTTTCCATCTGAAGATTTCACAGCTCCTTTTTTTCCCCTTTAAAAAATGTCTTTCAGGGCTTATGTTTGCTATTGCTCCTTTCAGCCTGCATCCAGCCTGTTCCTTCCTCAGCTTGAAGTCCTTCAAGTTCTCGATTCTCTCCCTGGACATCCCCAAACTCCTACAAGAACTATGATGCAAACTAACATTAAAAGGAAAACAGGAGATTAACCATGGCAGTCTGGAGTTCCCACCATGCCATCTACTCTTTCGGACCCCCACAGATCTCAGGGAGGAATTAACTTTGGAGTGGACTGAGCACCGATGATTCATGATTCACGATTCACTTTGGGTTTCCCAGCCCTGACAGCCCAGCTGCTGGGAAGGATATGTGTGAACTCAATTATGTTTAGGGAGGATGACTCAGAGCTGCAGGAGGGCCAGACCTGGGTCTGATGCTCAGCCCTGCCACCCCCATGCAGAAGATAGATATTGCACAGCATGACTCAGCCCAGTTCTGCTCTCCTTCAGCGTGTGCTGCTGTTACATCTCCAGGCTCATGTGATCCTGATGCAATTCCAATTACATCACCCACATCATGTAACAGCTCAGCAAAATGACCGAAGATAACAGTAAACAGAGCTAAAGCAAAAAAAGAGATTTCCATTTTTAGTCACCCATAGGGAACTTCTTAGGTTAACTTAAAATTTACCAGGACAACTGTCTTGTACAAGCCAGGCTATGTGATTGCTTTGTGATAGTAAGGATATGCGATGATTAATCTCCACTCCAGTTTGCATATTCTTTTCCTTGTATTCTTTGTTTTCCAGTTTTAAATTTATCTGAGGGGTGGTTGGGGAGGTAAGCATGGTTTAGGATTAACCCCATTGCTGCAGCCCCCATGCTGCAGCAGGACTGACTCCCTCCATTGTTTGCTCAGAATTGAACTATAATGACCTGGAACGGGAAGCAGATCAGGTTAGGGCTCTCCCTAGACCATGAAAGCAAAGTACTTAGTGAAAAGTCCTTGCAGTATAGATTAATTCTTTTTAATGATATGCATATTCTTGTCTGCATACCCATTTCTTAGTTTTTGGTTGTAAGCCACTAGCCAATACCATAAATTAACCCCTTTCCATCACTGGGCTTTGGACCAGGCTTGATAACAAGCTAAAATCAGGAAGGACAAACTTGCTGCATGTTTTAAACCCATCTCAAAAACACAAGATCTGGGTGTCCTAGACCAAATATTGCTCATTTTACTCATAACAGCAAGGCCATAAATTTCAAAGCAATTAATTGCACCAATAAAATTCATAAGCTTTGACCAGAGAGGTTGTTCAATGAATGACGACTTACACCAAACTCTCCCAGCATCTCACGCTGGAATTGCACCTAAGATAAATTATCGCACTTAGCTAATATACATATCTCATTACTATGCCTCAAATGAAAACAGAAACTTTACACATGCACCAGGCCACACCTACCCCAAGCATCCACAGAACTGCATGGTATGCAATGGCTTGTAAATAAAACTGTAGCCATCTTCAAGACATTAAATGTGTTTATTGAGTTGATAGGAAATGCATCTTTAGAACAACTTTACTTGACAATAGTCTTCATGGGGCTAATTAGCTATTCTTTCCACGAGAAGTAACAATTCCCTTGCAACTTTTCTAATTAAATCTGCAGGTGCTTGGAAGAGTATTAGCACAGCAAAGATTTCCTTTAAGCAAGCCTACTGGGAGCCTGCCAGTGACCTTACCCTAGTTGTCAGCTGAACCAAGGACTATGTAACACATTATGCAATTCAGGCGAAATCACCCTCGTGGCTGCTCACAAGGAAGCACAAGCCCTGATGAGGGTAAAAGTCAGGGAGAAATCACCTGCAGTTTCTTACTGGGTAATACAGCCTTTCCTGTCCTTTTCCTAAGGAAAGAGAGAGGTGCAGGAAAAACGTCAGACGTGGAACAGACAGGAACTTGTTGGTTTTGCTCACAGAAGCTAGCTGAGATTTAAATTCAGCATAAATAAAGGTGGACCTGCTCACTCTGATCTCCCATCTCCTCTGCAAGAGCCGGAGGTGAGGGGAACTACTGCAGGTGCAGCACATCTCGGAAAAAAGGCTGAGTCAGTCTCAACATTTTGTCCACTAATAAAGAAAAAAAAGTAAATGTATCCAGCTGTCTCAGCCTAGTGCAGGTCTTCATGATTAACACAGCCAAAACTGTACAGATAGATAGGATGAGCAACCGATCTAGTTTCAGAAGTAATGCTCTGATAGCCAGTGAAAGATTGACCCCTAATTTATCTAGGGCTTTTAATCACTAGACCTGGAAACCCCACAGTGTTTTGATGACTTGGGGAAAAAACACACCAACTTTTCAGAATATGTTAGCCCAAATTTGGCACCATTTCTATGTCCACTTTTTGCTGCAACTTAAGGATAATGTGGCAACATAAGTATTAATAGCTGTATCTAGATGTATAGTGAAATTTCTGGTTCATCTTAAAGATGAGATTAACTGAAAACATACTAATGAGGAAATTTACCATTCACAGCTCTGAGCACACATTAAGGTATACACATTGTCTTATCCATGTCTTTCCCTAGGTATACATAAAGCAGTACTCTCAGTACAGCAGGGAACCTCAGATCAGTAGGGAACCTCAAGCAAATCACTGATGAGATTGTAGAGTGCAAATTCTCATACTTGTGTGGCATCAATACAGTCCTCAAACGGGGAAAGAAGGACCATTAAATGGTAAATAAAAGACCCCTGAACAAGCCTATGTCTGTTTTATTTTTCTAGTACCCATGGGATAGGAAAATTCTTAGCATGGGAAATAGGATGGCAAGGGATGTAAAAAAAAGTTGCCAGTGAAGGGGGCCATCAAAAATGCAGAAAGTGAGTATATTGATCTGTGAATCCATAGCTATCATCTCCAGTACACAGTTTTGTTTCATTTGTTTCAAAGGCATTAATTTTATGCCAGGGGATCCTGCAGACCATGTCCTGTCTTCTTCCAGGGGTAAAGATATTTGTAACACCCTTAAATACCCTTAGTGATGCCTTAGTCCTCTCAAGGTGTTAGTACGCTCAGTTAATTGTCTCACACTGGTAGTAGTAGTAGTGATATAATACCAGTACCATGCCTGGTAGTAAGACTTGCATAGTAGTAAGACTTTCCTCCTACTTTCTGCTTTCAAGTACCTGCTACAATTCTAGCTCATTTTCTACCAAAAGTAAGCCTGAATAACAGATTAGTTCCTTCTTTTCTGAAACTGCCTTCTATGTGCTTGAGGATTGTTACCAGGTCTTGCTTCAGTCTTTTCTTCCCTCTTGACTAAGGCACTCCAGGTCTTTACATTTGTCCTCACAGGTGCTATTTTCTAGACCTTTGATCCTTGTCATTGCTTTACCTTGGATTTGATTTAGATAGTTATCTGTTTCTGGAAGTCCAGTGTCCAAATCAGGACACAGCACCCCAGCTGCGGGTTAAGCACAGCTGTCATGTGTCTTGCAGATGACAGACCCGGTCAGATATCTCCGTGTGATGTTTACCTTTTACACAACAGAATGACATTGCTGACTCGTCTTCAGTGTGTGATCTACTATAATCGCTAGGACCTTTCCCACAGAATTGCTTTTAACTTTGGTTTTGCCTGTCCTACATTTATTCCATGTGACTACTCCCACATCCTCACTGACCGCAGTGCTCTTTCTGAATTCATAGAATCATAGAATCATAGACTCATAGAATCATAGAATCATAGAATGGTTTTGGTTGGAAGGGACCTTGAAGATCATCGAGTTCCAACCCCCCTGCCATAGGCAGGGACAGCTCCCACTAGACCAGGTTGCCCAAGGCCACGTCCAGCCTGGCCTTGAACAACTCCAGGGATGGGGCTTCAACAGCCTCTCTGGGCAACCTGTTCCAGTGCCTCACCACCCTTAAAGTGAAAAACTTCTTCCTAATGATTAATCTAAACCTGCCCTCTTCCAGCTTAAAGCCATTCCCCCTCGTCCTATCACTACATGCCCTTGTAAAAAGTCCTTCCCCAGCTCTCCTGTAGGCCCCCTTTAGGTACTGGAAGGCCGCAATAAGATCTCCCCGGAGCCTTCTCTTCTCCAGGCTGAACAGCCCCAACTCTCTCAGCCTCTCATAGGAGAGGTGCTCCAGCCCTCGGATCATCCTCGTGGCTCTCCTCTGGACGCGCTCCAGTAGGTCCATGTCCTTCTTATGTTGGGGACTCCAGAGGTGGATGCAGTACTCCAGGTGGGGTCTCACAAGAGTGGAGTAGAGGGGCAGAATCACCTCCCTCGACCTGCTGGCCACACATCTTTTGATGCAGCCAAGGATACGGTTGGCCTTCTGGGCTGTGATCGCACATTGCTGGCTCATGTTGAGATTCTCGTCAATCTCGTCAATCAGCATCCCCAGGTCCTTCTCCACAGGGCTGCTCTCCAGCCATTCCCCACCGAGCCTGTATATAAGAATTGCATCTTATTTTTCAAATCTGTATCCAGTTTGCCATGATCATGTCAAGCTCTAAGACTGTCCTTTGGTGCAACTCTGGATCTTCTCAGTGGAGTGCCATGTGAACGTATCCAGCATACTCCCTACTCCACTTCACAAGCAATTCAGAGAAATATTGAATAGAGCGCAAAGCAGGGTGGGCTGCGGCAAAATCACACCCTTCTGGCTTGACACAAAACAGCTAACCAGTATGCTTTAAACCTGCTTTCCTATCAGCTAGGCACTCACTTTGAAACAGTCTTGACAGATTCTGTCCCCTCAGCTTGTCTATTGGGATGTCACCTGGTTGTCAAGCAGTCCTACAAGATCGAGACTGATACAAGACCGACTGCTGTGCACAAGGCCTGTCACACTGTCAGGGCAGGAAATTAGACAGATTTGGGGTTGTTTGTCCCGAGCAAATTCGTTTTGGCTGTTACTCATCCCTGTATTTATCTTCTTGGTATTTTCAAACAGCTCGAGTATTTGTTCCAGTACTTTTCTGGGAATTGAAATTATAGTCAGAGCCAATAATGCAAATCTCCTCCTCCTTCTCTTTTTTAAATTTATGCGCTATCGTTACCTGTTACAGTCCCCTGCCTTCCCAGGGTGAGCACAGACGTTCCTGAAAGTGATGGCTCTACGCTGGCCTCTGCAGGTCCTCCAGGTTCAGCTCAGGACAAACTGGAAATCTCTGCCTTACCTAAATATTCTCTATTTTAGTCTGTCCTCAACTCTTACTTCTCTATTCTGAGTCATCTGGCCTTTCTGGCAAAGACTGAACCATAAGAAGCATGACACATTTTAGCTTTCTTGGGACCATCTAGCTTTTGCTTCACACCCAGCGATGGATTACAGCCTCTCTCACTCTGCCTCTTACTAACAATGCCCTTATGGAAGACTGCTCAATACTCTCTCCTATCTCGGTCCATGGCTTGAACATCTTTAATTCATCCCTACCTCTTCATGCTTTTCCTTCATATCCGTTCTTAGTAGCCTGAACAAGTTTGCACCTCTTATATCTCCCCCTTTACAGTGCAGATTTATATGATCTGCTTGCTAAACTTTCCAGCCTCCCACATTGGCATGGGTTGAACCTGCACCTTCAACATATTTCCTTTACAGGACTACCAGCTCTCCTGAATATTTCTTTTTCCCCCTTTAAACACATTTCCTATGAGATCTTCTTTGTATAGATTCCAGGTTGGCTATCAACTGGCTTTCTAAAAGTCTGTTGGCTTTGCCTTCTCCTTCTACCTCTCCTGTAAGTCACTCTCACCCAAAATGCTGACATGCTCCTGTTCTCCAATAGTTCCTCCCTCTCAATTGCAATCATCACATCTAAAACAGCCATCCCTTTGGGTGCTTTTTCTACCTTTCACATCAAGGAATCCTCCTATAGTTAATGGTGCTATAACCTATATCCCACTATACTTCAGTTAATTGGTTCTTATCCCTCCCGTGTCAGCCCCGACTCACCCACCAACCCATACCACACAAAAGGCATTTCAGCATCTCACCATGCAAAAGTCTCCCCATTAACTTGAGAATAGTTCCAAAAACATATTAGTGAAAGATAGCCAAATTAGCCTCATGACATTTTTGTTCGTTATAGATACCTACTGACCCAAATTTGCCTGTTTTTTACGCCACCACTGAGACAAATATCTTTGCCTTCAAAGGCATAGAGCTGTGGGTGTCAACAATATGGGCAGAGATTAGAGCAATGTTTGGCACATCTGTACCCCTTTGGCACGGCTGCAGCTCTGTTGGTCACTAAAAGCAGCAAAAATGAGGTGTCTAAGAGCCTACAGTTCTCAAACTTACTTTTTCTACCTATTTCTGTTGTACATTAGTGAACCAGAATGTAAAATTGAAGCTAACTGACACTACCACAAGTCTGTGCATCTCACGTGAGAGCTAGAGCCTATGTACATGTATTTCCTCTCCTTCTGTTGTGGTTACAGGCTTTAAAGTTCTGCCTTCTGACCGACTGTGTCTTTAAAGCATTAGTCAATTGGAAACAGGCCTGATGCTGCAAAGTGAGTTCTCATTTGCAAACCTCAGTCCAGTTGAAGTGGATTGTGCTTTCTCGGAAGAGTGGTAGATAAACAGACTTCAAATGCAGCCTGGGAACAACTCTGGTGCACTTCTGAAAAGAAGCAAATTGAGATCTCCTACCTCCCCACAAGTAGGGAAATAAAAGTTTCAGGAACAGAAATTGCAAATTCATATGCTGTGGTAAGACTTCAAGGAATATATTCATATGGTCATTTTTCTTCAGTCAAAAAGTGGTGGGGTTTTGGCTAACAATGAGAAAACATCAAATTATTCCAGTTTGTGCATTTTCATACTTCAAAAAAAACCCAGCCTGCCATTTCTATTTTTTATTAGTACTGGTCTGCACATGTGCTAAAATTTACCATCTAGCTCAAACATCACAGTGGACTTCATGAGAAAAACCAGTATAATCACAAAGAACGAGTGGGTTTTGTGAGATTATTCTAAACTCCAAAAGAAGTAAATGGATTTTTTGTCACCTTGTTCAGATTTACAAGAGCACCTATTTATAATGACTCGCTTATGCACCACAAATTGGGTTTTATTAGATAACTACTTTCATGTCCTTGTGTTAGTTATATTTAGTTCTCACATATTCATTTCCTGAATAATCTTAAACAAAGGTTGCTTGGTTTTTAGCCGTTCGTCTTTGGACTATAGAAAAATTGGCAGGCTGAGCAAAATATCGAGGTGCTGCAATATGACAGTTTGTCTAAATAACTGCCCCTTTTCTCTGAATACTGAAGCAATGGTTTGCCTGTACCGCCTCAGAAGGGTAGAAAATTGCATCTCTAAAAGTGCCAACTAAGGTAGCTGGATGTTCCTGGGAGATGTGTGGTCCAGCATGCCTTGAAACTGAACGGAAACTGCAGGTCCACACTTCAGAAACTCCACCGGTGAATTGAAGCACGACGGGCACCTCAGAAACAGAGCAAAGAGGCAGCTTCTCCCTGGAAGGCACCAGCCAGGCTGGCTGTGGCATACGGGTAACACGTGGCAGGGTTGTCCTCAGCACTACCATCTGGCCTCATGCAGCAGCAGGGGAATTAAGACAATTAATGAATGAAAACTTCCTTTAAAGGTTCCTGTAGCACTTTTTTCTTCTCCAGCCAAAGTAAGTTTATTAGCTCCAGCGACCTGGCCAGATGCCAGTTTGGAAGCTACCCTGCCTGACTGGTATTCTCCCTGCAGAGTCAACCGCATGCAGAAAACTTCATTTCATGCTCTAGACCCTGACCCTGGAAAGCTATCAGCCTATGCAGATGCTGACGTTGTACCAGGAACTAATGAGGTAAACGGAGCGTGGAACAGCTGTGAGGACCCACAAGGGCTCGTTTTCTTTCAGAGGTAGGGTATGCGGCTGCTGCATGAGGCATCTCTGTCATGTTCCCTTGAGTGGTCATGGTGGCCACCTTTTATCCTCAGAAGTACTGCATTTCCTTGCTTGATAAGTTGATTCCTTTGCAATAATCCTGAAAAACATCCCCTCAAATCAGGGGCAGCATCACCCTTCTCTTTGGCAATGGTAGTACTAAACACACTCTGCTGTACTTACGCTGACTACACATTCTTCAAGACAAATGCAAAAATTGATGCATTACCTTCTGTTGCTGCTACAAACCTAATTCCTGCACGTTAGGATTCATGTCAGTTTAGAGCGCTGTTAGGCTTTGGCAGTGTCAGTTTAATTCTACACTTGAAACTTGTTGGCAGTTCCATAATTTTGCTATTCGTTTATTACGTGGCTTCAGAGAATACATTCAACAACACCTAGCTGATATGTTTTCACTGACTGCACAGAGCAGCAAGACAATACTTTTTGTCTGCATTTCAAGTGCACACAAACACTCCAAACTGTCTAGAGCTAGATGTAGTAGTTTGCAGAAGAGATCCATGCCGTCTCACTTTCTGGGGATGAAGTTTGCACTCAAAATTCTGCAAGTACCAATCAAAACACTCACACATCATTGTCACAATAGCTTTCCTTTAGGAGTGGAGCTATTAAAATTTGTCCAGACGCTGTGCCTTAGTAATGAAAGCCTGGATCCAGGTCCCAGCGTCGTACTTGAGACTATCAGGTTGTCCCAGAAGCTGCCGGCCAGGCACGCAGCCACTGTGCAGTGCCAATGGGGGGCAAATCCACCTCCTTCCCCCTCCGTGGCACATGGCCATGGGGAATGCTTTGCCACTCAGCCAAAATACACCTGTAGAGAACAAAATCTCACTGCAGGTT
This sequence comes from Pluvialis apricaria, assembly GCA_017639485.1. Classification (NCBI taxonomy): domain Eukaryota; kingdom Metazoa; phylum Chordata; class Aves; order Charadriiformes; family Charadriidae; genus Pluvialis; species Pluvialis apricaria. The sequence continues at coordinate 49,661,343 of CM030044.1, read as the reverse complement.
GCAGAAGTAAGTAAAACCTGATTTTGATTTGAGCTTGTTTATTCTCTAAAGCCTGCTGCTCCTGAAAGTGAACGCCGGGACGGGTACAGAGAGTGCTGCTCCAGCTGGCCTGGACAGTCTGCCAGTGCACCCTCTGAAGGGTATGCTGTCACCCTGTCCTGCTGTCACCCTGTTCCTTCACGCCTCCTACTCAAAGAGTCCCAGCAATGCACATGCAAATATGGGGCATGAAGAAATGTCACTTGAACACTAGCTGAAACTGCCAAGCTCCTTCAAAAATTCAAATATAAGAAATCAAGCTGTTTGGCTGCAGATCACAGTGCCTGGTGATGTTTGCCCAACCTTTTGGGCAAACATCATCTGATCACAAAGTGAAGTCAGTGATCTGTAAATGATGCTTTGTGATTTGGGGGGTTCTATGCCTGCAAATAGCATATTTATATTTCAAGTGGTTAAAACTCTATGCTTACTTGATGTAAAAATTAGTATTCCACATCAAAGTAAAACAAATACTATAATTCTGCAGTCGTCTGTCTCACTGCAGAGAGTAAAATTTACTTTTACAAAGCAACAGCATATGGCATAGACCCAGTTCGAAAAAGCATTCAGCAGCAGTCAGTGCAGTTTACTACACGGAGCTGCAGTTCATCACATACCTATGACCATCACGTGCAGGGAGTGCAAAAACATGTGTACACAGAGATACAGGATCACGTTACCATGCCAAAAACTCAGCTAGCAACTGGGCATCCCAGGGGCAATGTTGTGAACTCAGTGCTTTCCCCCTTCTCAGTACGGCTCCATGTCCTTGGCACCCCCAGGAACCAGGACAGATGTTCCCAAGCTTGCAGCATAACAAGCCAGGAGCCAGTACGGCGAGTGTTGGTTTAGAGGCACGTATCTAAGTTGTTCGTATGGATCTCTCTGATCACTGGCCGGCAGAGTAAGGGAATCACCAGAGAAATCAGTGCTGTGGAATACGGGTGTCTTGCAGGCAAAACAGAATGCATACACAGGCATTTTTTACAAACACTGTAAGTGGAGAAAATGTTCCTACTACTCAGAATTACACTTCGTAGCAAAATACCCAAGCTTTTGACAGAAAATCCAGTGTCATTCTTTTTCCCGAGTTGGGACTCCACAACAAAGAAAGATTTTGACAGCTGCAGATTTCACAGATGTCAAAGGCACAAGCCCTGCCCTTACAGATGGATTGCACAGAAATACGCCTGTCGTTAAAAGACAGAAAATTAAAGGAGCGTTTAATCATGCAAAAACTCTGACAGGCTTTTAGCCCAGGGCTAATACTTTGAGTCCATGTCCTGTAATAATTCCTGGACTCATACTTTGTCTTACAACAGGTGACCGCAGAGATCTCAGGGGGAGGAAAGGCATTGGCATAGTGGGGCCAACTGTCTAGTTTAATAATAGGAAATATGTTAATATTCTTCCTTGCCATAGAAGACTGACACTAGCAACGCAAGCACACACTCATAACTAGTTTCAACTACTACATAAATAATCCCTTTACAGCTTTATCTGAAATTGTATTTCGAAAAATTTCTTTTCATTTTAAGTGGTAAACCATCAACTATTTTTCATCTTTACAAAATTAATCAGCTCTACAAATCTTTTTAAGATGAACACTTGTTGGCAGCAACTTCCAACTACAAAGATCAGTCACCTAGAGATGATCAAAGAATTTTGTATAATTTTGTAAAAGCTGCTCTCCCCAAATTGGTAGAGTGGTTAGGTTTTTGAACACTTTTAAAAATGTGGGTCCTAGTTTGACTTTAGGCATCAGAAGCAGGAGTAAATATATCTTTGTCTCCTCCTTGCAAATTTGCCCCTTACAACTCCTTAGATTGGCTTTTGTTCTCAGAGGTTGTTTTGGAAATTTAGTACATAATTGCAAGAAAAAGGAAATCACCATTCAAAAAAAAAAATTAAAAAAAGAAACTGGAAAGAAACCTTCCGCATGGGTTAAGGAAGTACTCATAAACATTAAAAATAACAAAGAGGAAATAATTAGGCCTCACTTGTTTTTATCTAAAAACTAAAAATACCACTGCTTCCGTTTGCAAAGTGTTATTAAGAAATATTTGTGTGGCCCTGAATTAGCTACAGTTATGAATGTAAAGCAGGCAGCCACATATACTACATCATATAATCTCATGCAAGTGCCTGTCTCTTCTTACAAACATAATAAAAACGAATGCACACCTGCAGAATCAGAGCCTTCAGGTTTGGTTCAAACTCCTCTGCACAGTACATCAGCAGTGCTTTTAGGCGTGGTATTAGGAAAAGAAACCCTATACCCTAAATTTCATGACCTAGAGTCAAATCAATCACAAGTGTGTAGGCTCCAAGCTGCCAAAATTTGTATTTCAAATTAGAGTGTGCACACACTTTGATAGGACCCTTGTTTACTGAAGCAGATGTCAGCTAGTAGCTGTGTCGCCTTTACATTTCAGAGTGGACTTTTCTGTCAGCTGTTTGGCAGATGTCTTTGCAGACATATCAGGGCAACGGGTTAGTTTGGGGTTTCATCTTCCCTAAATGCACATGCAGACAGAATCACAGATTACTCCCAACAGTCCTTTCTTTCCTTCAGCCCTATCCACATTTTTTTTCAGCACCCCCTAGTGCTTTGAATCAGAAATAAAACCTCCCCGGGATTCCCCCCGCCAAGCCATAAATTCCCAAGCAGCCTTTTATGCGGAGGCTTCGGTGGCAATTTCTGACCAGATGGGAAGCCAGGACGGGGCTCAGCAGGCAGCTGCTGGTCCCTGTACCTGCAGGTCTGCAGGCGTCGGGCTCAGCCCCTGCCAGTCACACCGCGCTTTTTTCACCGCTTCCTGCCACTTCAAACGGGGCCTCTGCCTGTTTGACAAGCAACATCAAACGTGGCAGGTGAGTTTCCCCAAGCCACGCTCTTTGATAACCTCCTCTGAAGGCTTTCTGGCTCCGTATCCCCAATGAACACTCCTTCTCACCAGCGTGCAAAAACAATTTTGCCTTCACCTTCAGAGTCTAAATATTCCCACTACCTTTTTTCTTTTTATTTTTTTTTTCTTTAAGTCTCAAAGGGTCAAGGCCAAAAGGAAATTAAGATAAGAGTAACAATTGTTTCCTGGTGCTGCTCAGCAGGTGAGATCTAAGGGTCTGAATGCTCCCACGGAAGCCAGTGCAAGCACTAGGGCTGGGAATTTCAGTGGCACCAACGCCAGGCTCGTCGCCAATGGGCTGGTCTGTAACCACTTGCTTTCCTCACTTAACATCACTGACAGTAGAGGAAAAAGTTGTTCATGAAGAGACAGGAGGAAGGTGCCGGGTGATTTCAAAGCAATTACAACAGCATGTGTACTTAATTCAGGTGCTTTCCTGGAGTTACACAAGCGCTAGTAGCAATCTGACCCTCTGCATCCTGCAGGAAGCCAGAAAGCTTTGCTTGGGAGGCCAAACAGGAATGGCAATGTGCCCAGATGGCCGTGTTTATAGAAGCCCGGGAGAGCTGTTGACCTAGTGCACATGACTCCAAAAGCTGCCCTGCTGATCATCATGCCTCCTCCATGGAGGAAACAGCGTGTGGCAGAACAGGCTCATAAAAACAGAGATGGAGCCTGCACGCCATACACAGAGCATGACTGTGCAAATGACATTTTCCATGCCTATCTTGTCATTTGCTGGGGGAGCCACGCAGCTAACAAGGTGAGAGAGGCCAGCCTTCGTTCAGGGCCAGAAAGGGAATGCCATGACCTCGTTAGGTTTGTATTCCCCTGACTTGGCACAACTGAAATGGGTGAGCCCTGTGACCACTGTACAAGGAATTTTTGAAGTATCCCTCACCCCACGGCCAGGATAGTGATAAAAACACAGTCTCACTGAGTGTCAGCCACAAAAGCATTGCTGCTCCCACCACGCCACAAGCAAGGAAGAAGCCAGGCAGTGCCTGAGCTGGTGTTACAGCACGTAAGGGTGGCACAGACTGTTGCACTCACTGCTGCCCTTGTCCCAGCTTGGCAAAGCTCTGTGTCTGCCTCACCCATATCCACCTTTCTGGCTGACATGAACTGCCCCCTTCTTGCCAGAGTAAATTGTCTGAGATGAGGTATCACTTGTCATGCAGATGATTGATACCCAGCAAAATCCTTTCAGAAATACCTTCTGTCACTTTGACAACAGAGTCCAAGCTGACCAAAAGGAAGAAATGCATTTCCATCTTAATCAAAATTATTAAAATCGGGTCCTCATTTAGGTAAATGAATAGAGAAGTGTAATCTAGCTCTGATAGTTCATTACAAATAAGTCTTCTGAGCAGCAAAGACCCCTTAAAGGAAAATCGGGGCAAGGGCTGAAAGTAGCAGGGTGTTTCCATGTGACCCCTAGGAGCTGTTATTTTTATCTTCCCTAATGCTTCTGGGTCTTATCCTACATTTCAGTGAAAACACTGCATATGAGCAGCTCATTTTACCCAGGGAAAAGGCACTAAGCAAGCATGAAATGGCAGGTAAAACACATCTAACTCATTTAAACAAAAGTAATTCATTTTCAAATGCAACAGATATCTTAATGAGAAATCTGTGTGTTTTGAATCATTCCCCTGTTTAATCTCATAAAATCAAATATTTCATAACATGCTAAGGGCAAAAATACACCATGACTTGCTTTGTTTTGCTAATTAAGGGCCATAGTATAGCTCCCAAATCAAACACCAGCATGAACCAGCCATGTGCTGTTCACAAGGTACCACCGAGTCCACACAGAAGTCAGCAGTGGGGCTAATTTAATCACGGCAGCACTAGAAGGGAGCATCGTGTCCCCTCAGCCCCATCACAAGGACCCATGGGGTGGGAGGGTGGCAGAGCCCCCGCGCATCTTGCAGATCCCAAGGCCAGACAAGAGGACCCCGCTGGCTCCTGGGCAGGCTTTGCAATGGGGGTACGTGCTGGCCACTGCAGACAGAGCTCCCCTTCTGCCACAGGTTCGGCCCCGGCAGCAAGTGTCCTGGCTGGTGGCTGCACAGCAGCAAGGCTGAGTGAGCAAAATTCCCTCTTGATCATGCCCTGAGGTGACGCCCTGGTGCACTGGGTTCAGCAGCAACGCTTCAGACCATGGCATACAAGGAGGAGAACCACATCAACAACTTCAACAGCTTCAACAGGCTGCCCAGGGAAGTGGTTGAATCCCTGTCCTTGGATGTATCTGAAAGCCATCTAGATATGGTGCTCAGGGACATGGTTTATAAGTGGGCCTGGTAGAGTTAGATAGCGGTTGGACTTGATGATCTTAAAGGTCTTTTCCAGCCATAATGATTCTATGATACTTCTCTCAGCTGAAACCAAATCAAGGTAACTGTAATGGTCATGGCAACCATCTTGACATATCTCCCTGCCACCTGTTTCTCTGGGAGTCTCAAATTTGGGAGGTAGTGTAAATGGTAAAAAAACCTGCTTGCTATTTTTCTGGGACATATTATATGTTATAATTCAGAAACAAAACACAACTATTTAGAGGAATCACAAGTCAATGAACACTCAAATGCATGCATGTTACTTGCTCCCTTCTGTCTCCCTTCTGTCTCCACCTCCTAGTAGCAATATACCTTTTATATTCACAGCATCTCAAAAATTGAGCCCAGACGCCCATAGCACCTGGCCTCCTACATCCTCTTGTATTTCCATGCACCAAAGGTAACAGTATCTTTCTTTTACCCCAATCATTTAAATAGGACTCATCACTTGCATTTTTTAATTGCTTGCAATGAATAAAAGATGTATATGAAAACCGTATTTTCTACGTGCAACTGAGAACCAACTATATCTACTTATCCACTGCTTTCCTATGAGGGAGACAACTAAGTATACCTTCAATATTTAATTTAGGGATTAAAAATTTTTAAGCATTGTAGAACCACGGAGCCAAGGTTGTTCCCAGTGCCATAGCACCAAGTCAGGCCCTGCCAGAGGAAATGAGTGTGATCACTCAGGCTTAGATCCTGCAGCAGTGAAGCCTGGGCTTCGCTTCTTCTTCTATTTGCCCCTCTGCCAGTCTGAATTTCTTCCCTTCTTTTCTAATGTGGTGATCATTACAGAGCATCCTGCAAATGGCTCAGCCATTCCCATTTTTCCTCTGACATGGGGAAGGTGCAGTCAATCCTCTGTTCAGCAAAGCTGGAATGCCCCTGAGAGCACGGAGATTCCTTCCTAGGTATAGAAGATCTGGTAACTCTTTGGAAACATTCTTTACTTTGATACCCACCCATGTCTTCAAAAAGAAATTCCTTTAAGCTATCATTTTCACATCAAGAATGTGTAACATCACTCCGAGTTAAAAATCCATGGTGATTAGTTACCTACCTGCTTTTGTCCAACTGTCCCATTTTCAGCTGTTTTAAAGCAAATATTATATATATATATATATAAAAAATAGTTGTGAGAAGAAGAAAATAATTATAAAAATGTTAATTTTGGATGTGTGCTAAGGAAATTATGTCCCAGTTGTGTCTCTGCAACACTGCTCAGCATTTATTTGGACGGTAGCTGATAAAGCAGAAATGCATCCCTTATGGAACAATGGGGACCATTCAGAGTAGTGGCACCAAAGGAAAATGCTATGTATACTCCTGCCTCTTCTAACAGGTGGCTAAGAAGCAATGCCATTAGCATGGCAGAATATCAGCAGCATTTGAAAATGGAACACATGGCTTGATTAGCAAAGAAAGTCACTTCAAACCTCCTTGTGTTCTTCACTGAAATTAGAGATTTTGATCCCTTGGAAAGCCAAGCACACTGCTGGAAATTAAATGGTCATTATAATTCTATACCCAAGCCTTAAACACTGACTCACTCCTGCTGTTAACACAAGTTGTTTTGCCACAAGATACAAGGGAGCTGGTATACTTGAGGATGTGTCATAGACTGCAGACCTTCTTACACAAAGCTTGTACCCCTGACTCTGCATAAACTTTAAATGAGAAGTTTGGCAGGTTAAATCAGCTGAACCAATCCACTTAACCAGCTATAAAGGGGCTGAAATACTTCATACACTATTTGTATGGGAAGGCATGACAGATGACATTGTCTAACTCTCGTGAATTCTGTAAATCAATGTGACTAACAGAGAAAAGTATCCGGTTTTCCCTGTGTTGTTACACTGATAGTGTACTGCTTGTCTCCTTCAAAACTGTAATGAATCCCCACTCTGCAGTACTGATTACCCTTCCTTATAAAAAACAATGTATTTTTGTACCAAATCATTTTCATATTCATAATCAGCACTGAGATCTACAGGGCAGGATGGCCATTTTCTTCAGGAGTCTAATAATCCTAAATTTATATCAACAATCCCATTTCTAGCCACTAGAAGACAAACCTAAACTAAAGCAGGACTCATTTTCAGCTCTTTCTGTCTGTGTACTCCCCCAGGAATGCAAAGAACAGAGACTCGCATGTGACAGAATGAGAGACATTCTGGAGGAATGTAAAGGTTGCCATAAGCGTGCACACTGAATGCAACAAAACATGCTGCACCAGCACTTTGGCTTAGGACATGTAATTGAAGGTGTATTTTCTCAGGAGCACAGGACCTCTGAGATGTGGCAGCCAGGCTTATTTTTATTGAGATTGTCCTGCTGATGTACATTTAGCAGTTATCATCTTAAATGAATTCCCACTTAATTTTGCATTCTGTAGTTTTTATGTTTTTCCTGTACACGCACATCAATAAGCCACTGTTGCATAGTGTCACTGGCACAGCACGACTAATGCTTTTTCATCCTGGCAATGGGGTTTGGTAAGATACAGTCTAAAGGCAGGTGGGAGTTAATACCCCAGTCAGATATGTCACGTACTGGGAGGAAAATAATTGTGAATATCACAGTACATTTATGAAGTCCTCATTCTCTCAGCATTTCTTTTGTCATAATTAAAAGGTAAGAAGAAAAGAGTTGGTAAGAAGTGATGCAGACTGTAGCAGAAATACCCACCTAAGAGCTCACAGGGAAAGTTTCTCAGTTCTGCTTCAAAGGAAACCATTCATTTGACATTTATTGTTCATGCACAGTACCTGGGTAGTGATTGATCATTGGGCAAGGTACCTTGCAGATTTTTTAATTATAACCCATTTTAAGTTAATAAAGTTTTAGCTATCCTCATGAAGTTTCTCAGAATTTTGCATATTCATTAACTTACAGCAGAAAACACTGCTGCCAGCTGTTTTCTCCCATCATTCTTCCCAATATGACTGCGTTGGATTTTGTGACATTCAGATTTGATGCAACTGGTCTGGGGAGAACAAAAGAGATTTTAGAGGTAACTATGGGTTGTAAAGACTTCCATAACTCCATTCCTACCATCAGGATATGGGCACTCTGCAAAGTCATCTCCTCATTCAGTTAGCCTCAAAAAGATAAAGAATTTTTTATACTGCTAAGAAACACACATTGCAAATTTGCATTATCGTAGAAGAAAAAAAAAGGAAAAAAAGAAAAGCTAGATTTTGAAGGGCAAAATTTTCACAACTGTGGAGGTAAAGTTGTGCATTCATTTGTATTTGAAAGTATTTTATTGTTGCAAATAGCTTTTGTCAAAATTAACTTCACCTGTGGCAAGTCCACATTTATTATGTGCTTGCCTTAACAGGGCCTGCGAGCATCTGAATGTGCAGCAAGTTTGCATTTGTGCATGAAAAAATACAGTAGAGACACTGCCTAAGCTCGAGTGCATACGCAGTAAATTGCTCATTTCTCATGGCTCTGTGTACACAAGAACATGTGAACTGACTTTCAAACTCCAGAAAGCACCTTACACACTCTGGGTGGGATACTGTTGCGGAAACATTGTCCCCTATTTTTTTTTTAGATTTTGGGGGGTATCTGAGACATCTGAATAGAGCTGACAGATGGTGCAAGACCTCTGTGCCCTTCTGGAGAAGCAACTGGGAGGCCCCTAGGCAAGGCTCATTAGCACCTCGGATGGTACAGGATGACTGCATGAAGGCAACAAAATCCCAACCCCAACCCTGCTTCCCCGCTTCCCCCCCACCCCTTCCCCCCTGTCAAAATGCAGCTCACTTGCAGCTGGGCTTCTCCCTTTTGACCTCTGATGCTGCAGGAGCATTGAGCCAGAGCTGAAGGACAGAGTACCAGCACTTGGAAAGCAGACATTCCTGAGCTGGGGAGCTTTCTGATCATACTGTATTTACACTGTATTTACAGAGAAGTTAGCTCTGGAAGCCTAAATTTATGCAAACAAGCTTTTCTAATGACCCCCACCCCCGTCTCTTCCAGAGCAAAACCTCTAGATAAGCCCTTAACTTCAATTTTGTCTGTTACACAACTCAAAGTAAAACTCACATTCGTTAAATTTGTCCAGTTATGAACATTTCCTATTAAATTCTGAAGATTGATAGGTTTAAACCCCTGAGAGTGACCAAAAAATCAGGGAACCTGCTCCCTCTGAAGCGTCCAGACTGATTGCTAGCAAGATAACACATCCCTCCTTCGTGTGCAGTAAGAGGCCAGCCAAAACTGTAATATGTCATTTATTGCATGCAGCTATCAAGCAATAAAAGGAAAGAGGACACCTCATGTAAGCATAGCAGAGCCCCAAGAACTAATTGCTTGAATTGGTTAGGAAAGCTGATAGAGTTTAAGAGCCACCTTTTTTCTTCTCCAAGTATGTCAGTATGGTATGGCACGCAAGCATATTTAGCACTCTTAAAACCAGAAAGAGAGTCTGTGAACCATGTCATATTATAGAGACAGCTGAATGTCTTCCATTGAAAATTTTAATTGCCAACAAATTTCTAAGCATTTCCAGAGAAACACTGTTACTACTGTTATTATTTTATCATTAAGGACTGGGTTGCCTACAACTGTACCAGAGTACCGCTGTGCTACAGACAGAAAAACAGACCTCTGTTCATTGAGTACAGCATGATAAACACACACACTCGGATCCAGCCTGTTGGGGAGCAGACATATGCAAGAGCAAAGCCACGGTCCTGCCTGATGCACCCTGAATTCTCGGCAGCCATTTACACAGGGTGTAGAACAAAAGACAGCAGGCCCTGAGGTTCCCATTTCATTGCAGCTAGCCTGCTATGATTCCCATAAACACCACAGGGATGAACCTTGCCACCATAAATAATCAGTAATGCTATGTACAATAAGCTTACTGAGACAACCTCTGACCCAGAGGAACTATGTACTGAATTAAGATCACTCTTCTTGCATAAATGTGTTAGGGTCAGCCTTAGGGAGAGTTAAAGTAGGCAATCCAAGTTTACAAACCTTAGGGCAAAACTGAAATGGCTCAACGCTGAAGTCCTGTCTGCTATGATACCAGTTTCTGACTTTCTCCTCAGCAGGGGTTTTGATGAAATTAGGATGGTGATGGCGCATAACACCGTGAGCAGATACAGCAAGCACCTTGAAGGACCAAACAAAACATACATTCAGGGTTCAGCCCCACCATGCGACATCGAACACGCTCCGTGTCACAAGGAAAAGGTGACCCTCAACCCATCTCTGCTCCCAGGAGCACTCTGGCTCCAAGAAGAGTTACCTTCATTTTGCCCTTGGGTGTCTGAACAGGCAATTCTAGCTGTGCCCAGGCTGGGCACACTGAACTCCTTACAGCGTAAATGAGCCAGGCACATGTTAGTCATTTCACTCATTAGTTAACAGGGCTGCAAAGGCTTTCAGTGAGTCTGTAAGGTAACAGGATAGGAGTGTGGTGTTCAGCACAGCATGGCATGCTAGATAAAGTACAAAACACATTTTATCTTACTGTCACATGTCCCGTGTGTGTGCATGTGCAGCAGGGCACAGGAGAAAGGAAAACAGACAGATAGCCATTAGGTAGGTTTACAATAGCAAACCCATCCTGGTATTCCTCTTCTCAGATTTTCAGCTATCAAATTTCCTACCACCAGGTTCTGACTGCCATACCAACTGCAATTTCATGCAAATCTTGCATCAGTATTTGGCAGGGTATACTTTTTTGGAGTACTCCGCTGTTGTTAATCACTGCATCTGAAATTCAGTTCTTCCTCTTCTGCCTCCTGCAGGGAGGTGTCACAGAAAGCCGTCTTTTATGCACACAGCCCTCATTAGAAATCTGATAAAACACTGGCAGAGAAAATGTTGCTCTCCGATTGAGTCATTTGCATTGGATGTAATAGTTATTTATTCACATGTTTTATTAAAACAAGCAAGTCATGAAATCCATGGCAATGCTATAGGAGCTGAAAAAAAGGTGACTAACATTGCTCTTTAGATTCAGCACCTCTTTGTGTGAGGGCAAAATGGATTCACCTGTGCTAAACTGTCCTCAGGGGTTGGTACTGGGACCGGTACCATTTGACATCTTTGTTGGAGACATGGATGTTGGGATTGAGTGCACCGTCAGCAAGTTTGCCGGTGACACCAAACTGTGTGGAGCAATCGACATGCTGGAGGGAAGGGATGGCATCCAGAGGGACCTGGACAGGCTGGAGAGGTGGGCCTATGCAAAACTCATGAAGTTCAACAAGGCCAAGTGCAAGGTCCTGCACCTTGGTCGGGGCAGTCCCATGCACAAATACAGGCTGGGCAGAGACTGGATTGAGAGCAGCCTTGAGAACAAGGACTTGGGGGTGTTGGTGGATGAGAAGCTCAACATGAGCCAGTAATGTCCACTCACAGCCCAGAAAGCCAACTGCATTCTGGGCTACATCAAAAGAAGCATGGCCAGCAGGTCAAGGGAGGTGATTTTTCCCCTCTACTCCACTCTCCTGAGACCACACCTGGAGTAATGCGTCCAGCTCTGGAACCCACAACGTAAGAAGGATGTGGACCTGTTGGAGCAGGTCCAGAGGAGGGTCATGAAGATGGTCAGAGGGCTGGAGCACGTCTCTTATGAAGAGAGGGTGAGAGAGCTGGTGTTATTCAGACTGGAGAAGAGAAAGGGAGACTATAGCAGCTTTCCAGTACTTGAAGGGAGCCTACAAGAAAGCTGGAGAGGGACTTTTTGCAGGGGCATGTAGTGATAGGATGAGGGGTAATGGCTTCAAACTGGAAAAGGGGAGATTTAGATCAGATATCAGGAAAAAAATTTTCACTCTGAGGGTGGTAAAACACTAGAACAGGCTGCCCAGCGAAGTTGTGGAGGTCCCATCCCTGGAAGTGTTCAAGGCCAGGCTGGATGGGGCTTTGAGCACTCTGGTCTAGTGGGAGGTGTCCCTGCCCATGGCAGGGGAGTTGGAACTAGATGATCTTTAAGGTCCCTTCCAACCTAAACCATTCTATGATTCTATGAAACTATCAAAGAGTTGGCAAAAGCACATGAAAATTTCACTTTCCTGCACTTCCAGGACCTCACTACTTACTTTGATGGGGCACTCCCCTGGAGAGCAGGCAGCCAGTATTTCCAGTGCCACCTTCACTCAGATTCACAGACCAAAGACTGGGGGGTCTGAATGGGTCATATCTAGCTGATACACATACCTGACCACATGTACTCGGGAGCCAGACTGGCTTTCTAGCACAGATGAGAGGTCAGCAACACTGCTACAGTGTAACCCTACCTATAGCCGAAACTACAGCCTGGGGCTTTCTGCCAACAGATACCATCTAATATCCTTTTCTGGAAGACCCCTTTGGTTAGAAGGCTAGAACCCAGACTATCCTTTCATATGCCTCAATCACATTTGATCAGGAATGTACCTTCAAGAAACAAGTATCTTTTTAATAGTACTTGTTTGACCAAAAATATCGCTCAGAAACAGAAAATAGGTATAGCTCAGCTAGCTGTTTTGAAAGTGCTTTAACATCATCACAAAGCAGCAATGTGCAGAGCCCTGGCAAGAGAACAGGTCTTAAATTGCTCTTCATTTTCTTAAGTCTCAAAGAGCTTTTTAATCATATGAAGCTTCTCAATTAATGAAAATCAAACCCAAAAAGAAAGGATAAAGGACACACTATCATAAAATAACATTATTTTTTACCCAGCATCATTTTAATCTCTCTCACGGTGATGTTGCATGTACCCTGTCTCGTTTCTATGGTGCTTTCTAGAGGCAGAAGCCATACGGAACATGAACATATTAATTGGCCAGTAAGATGTTTCTTGTTATAATTTTCCAAACACTGAACTCACGTGTGTCAAAGCACAGCAGCTCAGTAAAACAGCAGCCATACTAGCATGTGTAATGCCTCCCACACTCAACATGACAAGTGAAAGATGCCTTCCCTGACCTCGCTATCCCACAGAAGTTTGAAATTATTTATTAAGTCAGAATATAAACAGCTATAATGACAGCCCAGTCTCCCCCTGCTCTCACACCAGCTACATGCACTCCTTAGTCTCTGGGCAGGCAGAGAAGCAGCATCTCAGGCCATGCCACAAGCCCAGGGACGTGCCTGACAAACCTACGCTGGTCTGGTGCTGCAGGCTGGGAAGGCATTGCAGGCACTTTTGGGCTGCTGGGATCTCCATAAACAGCAGCACCCAGACCGCCGGCTTGCCTCTCCGGCTAGCCACATCTCATGGAGACAGTTTTGTTGCAGTTGCATGAGTGTAGATAGGGAACCATTCTCCTGAATGCTGTGTATTTAGTGTCACTCACCCTCTTCATTTTGTATATTAATATTATCTGGGGGAAGAGGGGAGACCTGGCAGTAGGAGAGAGTTGTGATAAATAATTTTCTGCACTTAACTGCGCTAATACATTATACCCAGGCTAAGGTAATTTTGCTACTGTTCACATAGGAAGTGTATACAAGTCAGGATTTTTGTGTGAATTTTAGCCACTCCACTTTGCAGCACCGCATGTTAGTTTAAGCTGTTGATCAAGAGGGGTTGTGCAGTTACACTACCCTTGAAGCTTGAAACAGCCACACAGCCTACCTGACACCACTGCAGAGGAGGTGGTGAATGCTACTGCAAGGATGTGGCGAGCAGCTAGGAGCAGTGATGCTTTAAATGATCTTAGCTAGACCTGCTCAGGCTTCTCTGCTTTAGAGACTGCTGAGACACCTGAAAACTAGTCCACTGCATTTAAATGCCTAATTTGAGGCCGTCTGGTTTGAAAATTTGCACCTAAAATAAAGATTTTGTTAAAGTAGTTTGAGTAATTTAACAGTCCCATAGCCACACAGAAGAAAATATGTTTGCAAATATCTATTCACAACAGTTAAACTACAGTCAGTCAGAGGCAGGCAAGATCAATCTGTGAGGTAAATAGTTTAAATAGCCTATGATCTCATTAGTGAGAGTCAAAAAATATATGGTATGAAATATATTGCATAACATTATCCCAATTGAGCAGCTGAGCTGTTCATCAGAATGTCAGTTAAGGTGATCTTTCCGCCTTCTCCATACATGTGCTCACATATTCGTCTGACGCCACACTGGAAACTACATTTGGAATCCCCGATGAGATAGATAAGTCATAGTGGAAAGGCTGAAAGGCTAAAGTAAATTCCAGCTATAGCACAAACTGATTAATTTGGTGAAAACTGTTTTAGAAGACTGATGATTTTTTGCCTTTCTTTTCATAGCTTTTTGCAGTCCTCCTTTCTTCAGGTTTGCACCCTTCGCACTGGTACAAACAACTCTCTCTGCCAAGCAATTCCCATAATTATGTCACTACTAAATCATTCTGCCCCATGAACTCCTGAGGCTGCTGTTTAGTGACTCACCGTAATATCATGCCTCAAAGTAATTTAACTTCCTCCTATCAAACCTGCTAAGAGTTTTTGGAAGAGTGAATCAGAAGACATCCTCTCTATTAATTAAGCTTCACAATATTTATTTCCCTCATAGGAAGAGTTTTATTGTCATTCTAATGGGTGAAATGAATGTAAAGTGAGTATCAAAGATCAGCGTCAGTCATTTGCAAGTAGCAATCGCTGAAATACAATCCAAAAACCTACTTCTTGACTGTTTGTTGTCATTATTTTTAAAGATCTGTGCAATAATCTTGCAGTGCCACTGAAGAGCTTTTGTGCCACACAGCACTGTAAAGACTGCCATTAGCCCTGCGGGCTTCAGCTAGATCCTTATGGGTATTAGATACCCAACCTTGTATGATTTCAGTGGAAGCCGCGAACTTCAAGAGGACTTAGATTTTTAAAAGTCTTTAAAGAGCTAGCCTCCTGAACTAAATAGCAGAGAGACAGAGAGATCTGGAGTAGAAAAGAGTAAATATTGTAATTATTTTTTCAAATGAAGAAGTCATGCACAGACATCAAAGGTGAGATGTTCAAAAGTGGTCAGCACTGATTTAAACCTTTGACAAAGTGATGTCAAAAGTACTGCTTTGTTTCAATGGCCCTCAAATTAGATTAGCATGGGGAATTTTTTAAAAGTCAGTCACATTCTTGTGAAAGAGTCTGTGGCAGAAATATGAACTGAACCTAAAGCTCAGAGGAATGGAAAGATCAGTGGACTGGTAAAGACCTTTTACAAAGGTTCGTTGTGTTTTTTTTCTTTCGGTTGCTTTTTCATTTCTCAATTTAAAGTGTACTAACTTCAGTAGTGAAAGGAAAAATATCATTAAATGGCTTATGCAATAATTCCAAGGTTGGTTGGCACCCTCAAAATTTCCTGGGACTCTTGAAAGAAAAGTTTGCAATCAGTTTTTCATTTTGTTTTCATCAGGTAGTTTTTCTTGTTCGACCAATATATTCCCATTTTATTTAAAACAAATCTCCATAGTGTTGAATGAGTTCACAAAACTGTACATTTTTAACTGGAATATTCTTTGTAGGGGATGCACTTTTGCAGATCTTTGCATGACAAAGTCCCAAGTGTCAATCATAAGTGATCAATGCATAAGAGAGGTGCTGTCAGTGATCATGGTGGGCTGAACAGAGAATGCAGTTATTAACACTGTCTCATTTAACCTTCTATTAAGGCTCTGCAGTTCTCCTTGTGCTGGAGACACAGTAAAGCCCATTAACCATATTCCACTACAAATACCTTGGAATTTTATCAAGTTGGAGACCATTTTTAATATAAATAAAGCTTCTGTAGGAAAATCTATGACTGCTATCCAGCTTCTTCAAGTCCTGTGTTACTGACAGAAAACCAGAGTCTATCCATTGCAGTTGTTGCATGCATCTATACGCAATAGCTTATCGAATGAGAACCTCATTGCAATATTAATATTTGTGGCTCCACAGGGATTGTTTGTTTCATTATGTAATTTACTTCAGATGCAGCACCTGTTTTAAACATGGCTAGAATTTTGTAAATGTCATTGCCACTGTTGTGTGATTGTGTGTGATTGAATTTCTATGCACGAGCACAACCAACCAACAGTGGAGATTATGCTCTCGGTTCCACCGACACCTTTGTTGCGTTATAGTAGCCTATAGTCTTCTTTCAGCTCTTTCATGATTCAACTTAAAATTCTTAGTGTTATTCACCCTCATACTTTTCCATATCATGGCTAATATTATGTCAGAAAACAAAACAAACTTGTTACAGTGTCCTCCCTTGGATTTTTGGACCTGATTTTCCTCCTGTCAGATAAAACCTAGAATCTCTTAAAATCTATGCATAAAAGATATCTTGGAGTTAAATGCACCAGAAGCCAAAAACCACAGAAAAGAATCACTCTGTACTTTCATCACAGACAGATTCATCTAGATTTGAAAATCTAGCATAATAATGAGCCTGTCATCAAAATAATGTGAGGATCAGTAATATCACCAAATAGCACCAGAGCTGTATTTTGATAATGCACCCATGATAAGATTGGGAAGGTAAGAGAGTGGATGCAAAATTAACCTCACTTCTGGAATGAAAGGTCCTGAAGAAATGTGAAGCACTCACTGAAGACTGAAGTATTGGGTCAGCTGTTAGCACTTTCCCCATAGCTAGACTGACCCCTTTCTGACAAGCTACATTCCCACCTCATCCCATAGCCCAGCTCTGACATTTTTGTGGGTGAATTGCACTCGCTTTGTACAATGACACAGCTGACCACATAAGAACAACCTTCCCTTTAAGAACTACTTATGCTCTCCCTCCCAGCAAGGTCTGACACCACCGCTATGCCAGAGCAGCAAAGGATGGCTCACCACACTGCTTCACGCGAGGCTCATGCTGAACCATATCTCTGCTTTCATTGAGGACCACACTGGGCAGCGCACTCAAGCCTACAGGCTGAACAGTATGGACTGAATTGAGTGAACACTGCTCTTGGCTTGGACCTTCTAGGGTACTTCTGCTTGCCCAGGTCTCCTTGGGATCTTGTGCAGTGCCTGTAATTTCAAGAACAATTTTTCTGTAGCTCTCTGTTCAAAACATTCAAAATAAATAGCAATTACATCACAGTGCAGCAGAGCATTTTTTATAGCATGATGCTAGGACTTGCCATGATGAGTCCATACTTTGCATCTGAAGGGATCCCACGGCAAACTATCCCAGCAGCAAAGATTAAAAGCAGAACCAGAAACTTTGAATCAAATAAAGAGCAAGTCAAACTGACATTGCAGACACCTGGGGTGAGCCAAGCAGATTCCTTGGCACAAAACCACAAGTTTAGCTACCAAAGTCTCCACAGGAAAGCACTGCGGTTGATGCCACGTGGGAATGAGCCAGTTTGCACTATCAAACCCAAGGGACACAGGGAACTTTCTAAGATAGAAAAAAAAACCTAGTACTCTCATGACCAGACTGGTCATTCCCTCTTCTATTGACTTCATGTCTCATTTGATTGTCTGCTCAGAGCTTCACAAAATCTTTTGTTATCAGCTAATGTAAAACTAAACTTTCACACGCATGCATGGTCCTGTACAGTAGCCTAAAACTACTCCACCTAACTGCTGAAGAAATGGTGTGATATGCACTGATATCGGGAACCTGCAGAGAGAGTGTCTCTTCATTTCAAGCTTGGATACATCTGTCAGTGATCCACAGATAAAGGGATAGCTGCACCACTCATCCTAAGAAAGCATTTACATAGAGATTCAAGAAGAATTTTTAAGAGCCATGAGTGTCCACTACTCATCTTTAAGGCACCCAAAATTTAAAAGTTTATATTCAGAAGCTTAGTGGAAGTTCACAACATCTGTCCTTTAGACATCTAATTTAGATACCTTTGTCAGCAGTTAAAACTCCCTAGAGATGCAATGGAGAAGAGCTGCCTCCTAACTTGACATAGTAGAAGTAGCAGTATTAAGTCAGGACAGAATTTTATGTAGCAGAATGTCCTCTTCCCACTTGTGGTCATTATTTCATGGTCATGAGTACCTCTGAACATGTACATCCCCGATCCTAGCACAGAGCATTGTGGAGCTCTGTTGCTGTTCCTGCTCCAACACAAAAGCCGACCATTCTCCCCCTACCCGGTTTCTACCTTTCAACTTATTGTTTATCTGTGCCTTCCCTTGTACACATAGACTGTTATCTAATGTACTTAAAAGTCTTTGGTGAAGGAATCTTGCCAAAAGCCTTTCAGGAATCCAGGTAGTCCATATCAAATGGTCTCTCACAGCTAACATGTTTTGGCAAACCACTTCAAAGAACAAATAGGTTACTGAGGTAGGACTTCCCGTTACAAAAGCTATTATTAACTCTTTCCAAACACATCGTATTTACCTGTGTGTTCACTGTTTCCACTTTTTCTTAACATTTCTTCCAGTTTTCCTACTATGGACATTATTTTCACATGCCCGTAGCTCCCCAGGACCTCAGCTGGAATGCATTTTAAAGTCTGGTGTCACATTTGCCAGCTATCAAAGCAGAGTAAAGCAAGGGGTTACACACCAATGTTAATCATTCAGACATTTCACCCCTGATTTCCTCTAAAGGTCTTCAATTAATACCATCTGCTTCTATCACTGTATTACTGTTCATTTACTGCTTTATATTTTTTTTAAGCCAGTTCAATTTTGGGCCGATCTTCTGATTAGCCCCTATCAAAGAAAAGCTCCAAGATGGGAGTTCTACTCTGAAAAGACTTTGTTTACATGTGCTGTAACAGCTTTATCTTACCTAAGTGATCCTTTGACACCTGTATCATCTATTGGCCCTACAAACTCTCTGGCACACTTCCTGTTCTTGATGCATTTGAGGAAAGATTTACTACTTCTGTTAGCTGTTCCTCAAACTCTTTTTTTGGCAGTTAAGTTATATTTATACATAGAGAAGAACAAACCAAATTCTTTAAGAGAAAGGTTATAAAAAATGTGACAGGATTTACAACTGAAAGACTTGGATGATCTTAACCACATATTTACTAATAGTGTATTGCTTAATTAATGAATGAATAAGTATTACAGTGGTAGAATGCGCCCATAAGAATAAGCACTTGAGGATCAGCTCTCAGAAATGCTAGACACACTTTGTGAACCAGGTTTGCTCAACTTCTACTGTCTTCTTCTGAAGGCAGGAAGCAGACAGGGTCCCTTTTCCTCTGCTACAGATGTTCTTTGATGTGGACAAGCCAAGGATCCAGCAACTTAAATGTACTTCTTGAGAAAGAGTAAGATTTGACTCCCTGCGTTCCAAGGTAGTGAGTTACCCCCTGGAATGCAGTATTACAATATGGTGGCTAGGACTGCACTACGCTTCAAACTTTCAACAGCAGATTCATTCAAGAACAGAGCCAGTCATGATCTTTGAATTTCTTGTCTTTGAAGATTCTGATCAATGGAACTTTTTTTTCTAACAAACAGCTTTGACATTTTGTTAATACAGGTCATTGAAAAGTTTACTATCCTACTAACTACAGAGAAGGGAAATTCCTCCTAGCTGTACATCTGCAAATACACAGCACCCCCAAGGCAGCTCCCTTGTACGCACAGGAGTACATAGGAGACCAGGCCTCCTTTTATTTTTCAGAGCAAAGTGCCTTTTTCTTCCAGTGATCTATGGAACCAAGAAATCCTACTTCTTGTCCTTGAACACTGATTTAAGAAGGACAAGTCAAATTTCATGACCATGGCAAAATGCCAGCTAACATCTCAGACTGTGGAGCACAGGGCTGCAATAAGAATCTTGCCAGAAAATACTTTTTCAGCTAATTTGTAAAAAGGACAAGTGCTTCATCTCTTTGACATTCTCCTAATACTTGAAAGAGCAGTGTACACTTCTTAATGCAGCTGCTTTCTTTTATAGGCATCTCTTATATTTGCCTGAAGGCATGTTAATCTGACACAGCAGCAAGCTGCTAATGGGCATCTGCCATCACTAAGCACAGCTAATATAATCCTGGAGCAAGGTGCCAATACTCCAGTTCTTCTGAATGGCACTGGGAGGGAGGGGGAGTGGGGGCAGTGAGGGGCACAAGGAGAAGTGCTCTATTTTAGCATAGTGCAGCAGAAAAAACTACATGACTGAGCCCAGCGTTTGCAAAAACAGGGGATTCACCGCTTGGAGTCATCCAGGCTCTGCATATGTCACCCATGATTAATGCAGCAAGTACTATTGATTTTGTTTGACCCCTGCAACATCTACCACTGTTTCAGTTAAAGTAGCTGGCTCACAGTCCTGCAAACAAATGTGGCATGAGGACATCTGCAACAGGACCAGAGCAACCTTCATCTTTTAACGGACAAAAGTCGCATAGGAGACTGCAGGACTTGCCACAGCGCTGGGCAAGTGGCGGATGTCCACAGACCTGATCGGCTCCAGCTGCACTCTGGTCAGCACTTTCTGGCTAAGGAAGGAGTAGACTTTAAGTAAAACTGCAGAGGAGGGTAGGGTAGGAAGACCAGCCAAGCAGGACAGGGTACTTGCACAGATCAGCGAGCGCAGAAATCCCCTAACCTCACTTCCCCTACTCCTTCGCATGGGAGGCACTGAAGCGGTGTCACCCTGAAACCTGGTCCCCTTCTCAGTGCCAGGGGGAGTGGGCAGAGGTCCTGGGAAAGCCAAGGACTGTCTAAACGGCTTTGTTACACTACCATGCCTTGAAGACCATAGCCCGTTCTCCAAGCAGGTCACTTTAATTTGCCTCGGGGATGAGGCTCCAGCAAAGACATCTGAGGACTCATGAGAGCTGAGGTGTAACTTGCTGCTCTCATACTCCTCCGCTTTGCAACTTCTGAGAGGGTGAAGTATCAGGGACACAGGTTATAGGGATGACTCTTCTTCCTGGGACGATTGTTTCACAAATTAAACCAATCCACTCTTTTTAAAAAAAGAAAAAATATCCGAATTACACAAAGCCGACCACTTCATAGATACAGGGAATGTACAAAACCACGTAGCCCATGCAGCATAAAAGAAAGAATGTACAGAAATCCTGACCAGTCTGCAAACACTATTTTTAAGAAATTATGTTTGCAAGGAATAACTTGGCTCATTCTAACAGCTCACAGCAATTCAGTTTGGGAGTGGGAATGCGGTCCTAGCTCAACCAAAGTTTGTGTGCTTTTGCCAGGGCTTTTCCTTTGAAAAGAAGCTACATAAATAATTTTGCGTGCTAAGAAGCATATCTTAAGTGTTAATGAAAGTCAGGTAAATCTCTAGGGTGCACAAAAATGCAAGTGCATGTAAGCAGACACTGAGCAGCACAGTAAACAAATCAACATGGCACCGCAGCAATTTCTGTGGAGCTTTAGAAGGCTTCATGTACTTGCTCCAGCTTTCTTCCTCAAATATGCACATTTTTTTGTGGGACGATTAACTAAATAAATCCCAGAATTTGCAGCTCACTTGACCCCTATGCCCAAATGAACTTCCTCGGGCTGCAATTTTAAGGTCAGTTTAACATTGTGACAACACTTTCCAGAGCTTAAGTAGTTTCATTTTATTTATTTTAAGGAAATTAGGGGAAAATGAAACAGTATTTTCAACTGGTAGCATAGCCTGGAATTTCCACTTTTAAGACAAACTGCCAATGATGCACCTGAGTTAACTTCCTCTTGCCTTTGATGTTCTTTATTTCTCACACAAGCCTCGTCTTAGTTATAAGAAAGCTAGTTAGAAAAGATTTCAGAGTCTCTTTTATCATAGACCAGAAAAAGAAAGTTAAAAGCAGAGCACTATGTTTTCTAAACCACCTGCAAGCTCATGAAAAAGCCTCAGACTTAAAAGAAAAAACTTACGGAGGTGCTTAACCAAAACAGGCTGAGTATCTATTGAAAAACCACAAGAAAAATTCCCCTCTTATGTGGGAAGGTTATTCAGAAGGGCTAAATATTAGTGGAGTTTGTGGGTTTTATTACACATATCAAAGACGAGCTTGCTACATAAAAAAAAAAAAATAAATGAAGGTGACTCAGTGAGAAGAAAAAGTTTGCAGGATGTTATTCATTTGTGAAGCTTGATCACATTTTGGATTTTTGACTAGTATTTTACTGTGCACACAAATGTTTCACAAGAAAAGCAATAGCACAATAGCTTCATATCAGAAGTATTTTTGACACTGAAGATCTTCCAAAGTATGTATTAATTTGCCGAAAAAGTAGCCTTCCCCCCAGTTTATTCAAAACCTTAAATTGCAGCAGGTAAGTTCTAATCACAGATGTATCTGCAAATGATTTGCCTCATCAAAAATGTTTTTGCTTGACCCACTAGGAAAGGCTGCATTTTAAACCAGAGGCAGTATTCCCAGAAATATGCAGCTGACCCTTGCAGCCAAAACTGTTGTGTGTTTTCTCGGATCCTGGATGAGCACAGCAAATCGCAAAGTGCAGCCAGCTTGCTAAGCACTGTGTTACCTGTTTGGGCATGTAACAGAATCAATAGGCAGAGAGAGGAGAATGCAGGGTTCTGTTTTTGTTTCATTCCACAATATTGTTTAACAAAAGCACATCTGAGATAAAGGTTACCCTGTACAGAGGGCGTGACAGTGATTTATTCTATCGGCAATGCTTGGATAACCTGTGCGAACACCGCTAAGCTTTCACGCTGTCTGCTACACCCCACTCCCCTACAAATAATGCCATTTTCTCCGTATTGCAAGTCTAGCCTTCTACAGGTTTTGAATCTGACCTGCAACAAAATAAATTAGCTACATATTTCCCACTGGTGCTAACACTGATGCGGCTCTTCTGACATCGACCAAGACATGAGCCATTGTTCGGGCAGGCACTCGGCTTTTTGCAATGCCACATCAATTAGATCTGCCGCTCGCATCCTCCAAGCTCCAGCTTCCCAGCTGGTTCTCTTTTGTCTCATATAAGTAGCAAGCTCCTTCTTTGATATTTGCAGTAACCTCCTCCTTCTCATCTTTGTAAACTTGCCAGCTCTTTGAGCGATTTTCTGGGATAAGAGGGAAACTGATATATTGTGGTGGCTTTTCAACACACTTTGCCCAATAGATTGGCTTTGAGCAACAGCACTCCTCCCCACCCCCACAAGCGCTGGCAATCTATGTACACAGCAGCTCCTGAAATTAACGCTTAGATGAAAGTAAACTGGCAACCAAGGGGGCAACCTTGGGAAATATTTAGCTTACTTCATATTGTTCCTGGATAGTTTAATTCTGATCTTGTCTGTTTTTTGACATCTCAGGAATATCTTTTATTATTTGTATATTTAAAACTGTTATGTAAGAAGATAATCAGACTGAAGATGATAATAAAGAAGGGGAGGGGGAAATTACAAGGCAGTAAAGAGAAAAATTATCATGGAAGTAAAAAAAACCTAAGCAGAAACTACAAGGTGCAGCACTTTTTTTTCCCTAAAAGATGCTCTAAGCTGTGAAGTTCCCACACAGTTTTGTGAACTAAAATGTCACCTAATTTTGTCACCCTTGAGACAACTTGTCTGATTGCATTACTACGCGCTAGTGCAACACCAGCAAAAAGTTAGCTACAGGGAGGTAGCTAATTCAGTTCTCAGCAGATTGAAGGACAGGAGAATTTTAGGCGATTCAGCTGCAAAACAACATCACCTGCTGAAGACTTACAGACTGCAAGGTGGCAAAACGACACTGGCTTCTGCTATTGCCTGCCACCAGTCTTGGAGCAAGCCCCAGCTTCAACAGAAGGAAGCGGCTGCTACTGCAAGCGTGCCAGCTCCCATCCTTCATGTGGAATACTTTGTGCAAGGTCTACAGCTGCTGTCTCACGTACCTGGGATAAAAACCCTGACAGTCCTGAAAATACAAACCCCAGCACTTGCATTGCTGCTCCCAGGGAGGATGCTCAGGTGCCAGGGCAAGCAGGGGCTGCCCAGGGGATGCTGCCTCCAGCACGTCCTCCCTTCCCAGGGGCAGACCCTCATCCTCGAAGGATTTGCCATGATCGGAGGCCACCTGCACCCAGGGCCCGGTTGTGGTCCCAGCTCCTTTCCACCAACCACTTCTAAGGGAGCAGAAGGGATGTTGTAGCATACTACCTTCAGACAGTTTTGGCAATGAGAAAGCTTTTCATATGCCCGTACTCCACCAGTCAAGGCCAGCACACAACCCAGCACTAAGGGTTCATTTTCTTCATCTTATCCCCAAAACTGCATGACAATGTGTGGGTGGAAAGGGAGGGCAATGCTCAGTGTCCCAGCTGCTTGCAGTGATATACATCAAGCCTGTCCTTGGTCTGCCAAATTTAAGACATAAGAGGGCTGGAAGGTGGCACATGGACCCCAACCTAGCAGCTGAACAAACTTTGCAGCCGTAAATTATGAAAACACAGAAAGAGAAAGGTCAGGAGGAAGTGCTTCCTCATCATGGCCAAGTGACAGACTCTCACTCCCAATGCGAGCGCTGCCCATATGAGCTGCGCTGGCTGGGCAGTTAAAAGCAGCTGGGGAGAGAGAGAGGATGTGGTTACTGCTTGGGGGACTTAGAATTCAAACAAGGCCTTTTTCTCTCTTTTTTTTTTTTTTCCCCCTTTTTTTTTAATGTTTCCTTCAAAGCCTTTTCCAGTCCATAAAATCTGTCCTCTAAGTGGGTCCTGTGCACTGCTATCTCTTCTGGCAGGAACTGCTACCTCTTAAACTTACCTTTTTCTCTTCAGTTTTTCTCCCAGCAGACGCTTTTTTTTCTTTTTCCTGTATTTGCCACATGTCCTGTTTGGGTTTTTATTATCACAGCACCTGGAGCAGAGGTTTTCAGGGCCTTATCATGCTGTTTCCCTTAACCACTCCTGGAGTGGTTACAAGTAGCTCAAAATCTGCACACTGAGAGAAAATGCCTCTTTCACCATCTGTCCTCTTCCTCTGCTCAAGGGTAGGTGCACTAGTCCTCAGAGCACTATTCTCTGTCCCCATGTTTAGGGGGGACACTGATAAGACCAAAACTCAGCCTCATGGTTTCCCTACCCTCTGCACAGAGCACCCCAACACTGGGACACCAGTCTGAACATCGTGATGCTTAAAACCAAGGGAAAGGCACTGTGCCTTTGAGCGGCCACCTGCAGAAGTGCTCCTCCAGATGTGCTGGACTGCAGCACAGCCAAAACAAGGAGCACCAATGTCCCTTCGTAAGCCAGTCCCTCAAGGGTGGTAAGGAGATAGCGTGGAGGGAATTTCCTTGAATAACCTGCTGCACTGCAGAGAGAAAAAAAAAGAGAGATGGGAAAATATTACCAAGAAAAATGCCACAGGAGAATTCTGAAAAGTCATTAGTAGCTTATTACGCCAAAAAGCTTTTAGCAAGCTATGAATGAATACCCTCTGGAATAGTAGTCTAATATATTTATCATATTTTTCAAAAGCCTTCAAACAGTTTTACTTAGAATGTAGCTGTCAACAAACAAATGAAAGCGTGTTTGTTTTAAGAAAAAAAAAAAATATTTCTCCGGTTATTTGTAACATGACACCCTCAGTGAGCTTTCTGCTTGCGTTTGTCCCTGACCGTACTATTTCGATGGCTGATGAAGGTGTATGGTGCTGTATCTGGATTCCCAGAACGGACAGACAGGTTAACTCTCTATCTGCACTACATGACCTCAAAAGGTCAATATTTTAAAGACCAAACAGTAAGTGGGTACACACTGAGTCAGTGTTTGGATGATGTGTTTGTCAGTGCTTCAGCAGCGCATACACTAACAATGAAGTGATGCCCACATTGGGAAAGCCACTGCTCAACAGGGGACACTCAGGTCTATGAAAATGAAGGAAGAGAAAAAAAACCACCACTGTCACCTGCAATCCCTATACCAGTCACATCTGTGAGACAGCCTTTGAAGACCAAAGTTTGGTGTTGGGGCTGGCAATAACACACGTGACAGAAAAAATCCTGTCTTTTAAAAATGTCTGAAGAATGAAAAAGAGAAAAGGAAGGGAAGGGAAGGGAAGGGAAGGGAAGGGAAGGGAAGGGAAGGGAAGGGAAGGGAAGGGAAGGGAAGGGAAGGGAAGGGAAGGGGAAGGGAAGGGAAGGGAAGGGAAGGGAAGGGAAGGGAAGGGAAGGGAAGGGATGGGAAGGGAAGGGAAGGGAAGGGAAGGGAAGGGAAGGGAAGGGAAGGGAAGGGAAGGGAAGGGAAGGGAAGGGAAGGGAAGGGAAGGGAAGGGAAGGGACGGGAAGGGAAGGGAAGGGAAGGCAAAAGAGAAACAAACGATAGGCTAGGTCAAATAAATGCATTTATGAAAAATCAGACTCTAATACACCGGTGAGTTGGAAGGTACCCTCTTTTAGTCCATATGGGAGAAGATCCACATTACCTTCCTTCCTAAGAAGGAATCTGTTCACAGGCTGTCATTTCTAGCAGAGTCTATTTGTAATGTTTTCTAACTTGCAGGAGATTGAGTATTTCTATAGGTAAGAAAAGTCACGTAACTGTGACAAAACAGAAGAAACAATCACACACTCTGAAAGTCTATTAGCATACTAAGTAAAATGTTCTAACAGAGGGGATTTTTTTAAATTAAGTTCTGTCAAAATTTACCAATGCTTTACCCCATTTCTAAGCACACTGAAACCCCATCACAAACAGTATGTAACCAACTAATTATAATGAAGGTGCTATTCTATGAAGAGTATGTTCCTGGAACAAAGTATTACAGAAAAGCAAGGTTTTACACTTACATTGAAGTTTACATGAGATAAAAAATCATGATGTGTTAAATATACATCTCTAATTATAATAAGGTTTATGTACTGGGGAACCAACAGCTGACAACTGGGAGAGGTTTGCAACTCAAATTATTACTTGTGTTTACAAACTTCATAAAAGTAAATTCAACTCATGATAATGTTTTTCCTGTCATTTATATACATAGCTATACTACTGCCAAAAGCAATTTGACTTAAATAGCTTAACCTCCAAAACTTAGACTGGCACAGAGGTGCATCTCACAGAAAACCCCTTCATTTTTTGTAGTTATTTTGTTTCTTTGTTTTGGGTAGGAAATGAGAAGGCTGGTTATTTTTCAGGTTGTAGTGGAATACCCAAAGCAGTTTTCTGCTTCTTCTTTCATAGCCTCTCAAACAAAATGCAAATATTGTAAATTGAATTCTAACCACAAGGCACACCATTCATTGCTGCATTATTCTTGATGTCACTCCTTTCATTATTACACCAGTTATACACTCCGTAACGGACAGGACACAAATAAAACCCATCCAAACCAAAGGACAGTGCCACTTAGTTGGTCAGCAGTTCCATGTATTTATCCCTGTACAATGAACTTCTACAAGGCTGGTTTTCACCTGTGCTCACATTTCATTTGGAAACCAATGGGAATATGATGCATGCATAGATCCTCCCTCCCCGGCTGAGCAAGAGAAGACCCAGAAGAAAGCCATTTCACCTATAGGAAGCAGTTTGATAAATGCGTTCAGAAGAGGACACCAGAAAATCATCTGCAGCAACGTTAATTAAAGCAGATAGACTGACTACAACTGCATTGTGTAATGCACCCATCAGAGACTCCTGTCAACAAATCAGCTCCAGAAGAGCACAAGGAGGAAAGACAGTCGGTCCACCCCCACGCAGGGAGGTAGCTCACTCATGGGAAATGCTGGTGATGGTAGCGATGCAATTAAAACTCCCCGACATTCCCATTCCCCCTGCTGGGCGTCTATCACAGCAACAGTCCGCTCTCATGCAGTTATCCACCCTGCCTTATTCCTGTGCCTGTGCAGTGCCACCGTGCTCCGAGGGGCTGGCACGGCGAGCCCTGCAGCAAGTTCCCTGCCACGCCACCGCGCTGCACATAGGGCCCATGGGGCTGCCCCTCCGCAGGCCCCGTTGGCAATGGATGTGGTGACTAAAAAGGTAATAAACACTCCCCTGTTGCCGCCTGCTGTTTATGCATAAAGTTTATTTTGGATTTTATGAGGAAGTTAAGCTGCTTTTCTTTAATCTCACCAACTAATTAAAGAGCTGTGGTACATGCGTTCCTGCTAAGGAATATGCAACAGGAGGAGGCGTCCGACCTCCTGACTGACTCTGCCAGCTTATCTAGCTTCCCTGTCCATCAGGAAAGGGCAAAAGACAGTAGTCACGGCTACTCAGGTAAATCAAGCATGTGAATGACCGTTCTTTGGCACGGAGGGCCGCTGGCATGGCGTAGCCTGGATCCTCCCTTCTTTCCAGAAGAGGATGGCTGGATGCAAGCTGCCTGCTGGATGCAGGCCCTGGCCCATGCTAACTTCCAAATAAGCGCCTGGCAATTGTCTAGGAGAGCACTAGCTGGCAGGGGCTGAAAGTGCAAGTGGAACTGTTTTAACAATTTAAGAGTAGAGATAGTCGGGTTCCAGCGCCTGGGAACATTCCTTACACTGTATACCTTACAAATATAGACACAGCCAATGTGCATAGCTATGCACTGCCTTCACCCCCATGTGAGCACGGTTTGGCAGCTAGGGAAAGGACTAGCTGGAGCATCGGGCTGCACTCTGCAAGGCACAGGGTATTGCAGCTGAATCACACCCTTCATGGCTGATTCATTGCTGATCTTAGTTACACACATTTTATTTTAAACTGCCTCCCCAGAAGCTAAAAACTATTTTTTCCCCCTAATACAGGAACAGTATGACCACAGGTCTCCTTCTGTTCTGCATGGATGGGAAGCAGCAACAAATTAGTTTTTACTTCAGTGCCACCAGGACTTAACCTAGTCTATGAATTGAAGAGTACGCAGGTATTTCTGGAAGAGACCTGAAACATAACATACAACAAGTAAATGCAGCTTGATGAATCAGTGTAAAAAGAAGAAGAGAACGAAGATTGAAAATGTGATCATTATAAATTATTGTTTGCATACCATAAAGAAAACTAGAAACCATACAGTAACAGTACCAAGAGCCATAAGCATCAAAACACCAGTCATTTCCCACAAAGCAGGAAATAACTAAAACCATGAGACTTTTTAATAATATTAAAAGAGAAAGATGAGGGGGTTTTGAAGGATATTTTTTTTGTTATTATTATTTCTGAAGCTTCCCTTCTCCATCCCCTCCCCCATATTAAGATCTCACAGCAACAAAACAGTACTAGGAAGCAGACAGAGAATCTCAAATGCAATGCCATCTCCGAGGGCAAGATTTTAAACAATCCTTCAGTATTCAGCTAGCTGCAGAAAACCTCTGTCTATCATCTTTCACCTTTCAGGAAAGTCCCCATAAAATGTGCTTGAATCATATTAGACTTCCTGTCCCTGATCCAGCAATGGGCTGGGGGAACTGGTCCCCCAGATATTTTCTGAAAAAACTACCCTTTCCATATTCAAGGCAGGTTTCAGACATAGTTTTCTATGCCTATATTAGAAAATAACAAATAAATTAAGGCATCCCCACCTAACTTCTTTCTTCTATGACATGATCTCTCCAGTAAGGAGTCCCTAAGATCATGGCATCACCAGTACTGTGGCGAATACACAGCACAGCAGTACTTCCCAGCCCAGATATATGTACGCTGTGCAGAAAAAGTGAATCAAATTATTTTTCAGAAACACAAAACTGCATGCAGCAGGTGGGACAAATGACTACAGTTGTCATTTAACCACTTAAGAATAATTAATTGCCTTTATCTGACAGCTGGATCCAGTAAAACTAGTAGAAACCCGACAGCTGCTGGAGCTAGGGTCTGACTGGTTTCACTGTGATACGAGCTGATCTATCGCTTCACACAGATAGCCGGTGAGGCAAACAAAGGCCAGGTCAACACTGTGCATCAAAACTTTTGCCAGTGCCATCACGTCAGCAAGGGGAGTGATTTGTGATGACAACCCTGTACTGGGAAAAGACGTGGTTTGTTACAGTTAGATGCTGCCAGAAAAGTGCTTGGCCACTGTAGGTGTTTTCCCCCATTTAAGCTATATGACTAATGTACCTTTAAACATATAATCAAAAAAGGCAATCTGCAGATATATCTATCCAAGAAAATCTGTTCAATATAGACCACAACAAAATAAAACAAGCCACACTTTCAGCAATTCTATGAATTTCAATCCAGATACGTTCAATTAATGTAAGTCAACATCACTCGAGGGACTTTCATGCAACTGCAGTTTCAACCACTTAGAAATGACATTTTCCATATCAGAGGACAAAAGGTGAAAGAGTCAAAGAGGACTTGCTAGGTTCCAAGTGAAACACCACACTTAAGTAGGCATTTATTCCCAGAAAACATTTGCTCTAATCTCTTGATATAGCTGCAAAATTAGGTACCTTTAGAGTTTGAGGCACAAGGCATTTTCTGCCAAGATTTAAAACTTGCTTCTTCATGTCGTGAGAAAAACCTCATTCTTCTTCCCTCTTTTTATTTAAAAGAAATGCAAGTCAGAATAGAGGTGGTCATGTTAGCAAGGAAACTCAGCCCCTGGCAAAAGGGGCCTGAAACACAGCGTATGTCTGGGCCATACTCAGCCCAGACCCCAGCTCTGCTGCCGGAAAAGTAACATTGTCCCTAACACACAGATGCCATCTCTGCTTGGCTGTCCTCACCAGGAGAGGTGGTTTGCAGAGGCCAAATTCACACAGAGAAAGATCTCAGACTGGCTTTGTAACCTTGGGTGAGTTACTGCACCTCACCATCAGTTTCTTCTGCTGCAATATTACTGCCTGCCAGGATGAGAGGATTAACTAATGGTGGGTTATAAAACTTCAAGACAGTTAAGGGAAATTAAATAAAATTGAGACAAACCCCTAGAAAAGAAACAAACATAGAAAACAGCACTCTTCAAAGTGTGTTGCAGTAGCAGGTCTTGCTTCTCAGTCCCAAGGACTTTGCATCACAGCTCTGCTCTGGTTTTCCCAGCGCATCAGAAGCACGGAAGGGTAGGATGGGTGCCTGAAGCTTTGGGAATGGCATGAACTGCGCACTGCTTCCCAAGGGCAGGGCACGCAGGATGGGTTGCCAAGCTGATTGCTGAGCAGGAACAGCAGGCTGGCACAGCACCCAGAGCAGAAGCACCCATGGGAGGGAGCAGTGTGAGCTTCCAGCCGTAGTGCTGGCCACAGCACCTGACCCCTGCTCCTCTCGCTATTAAGGGAAAGAGCCCACAGCACCAACCCACCCAGAAAGATGTCATCCCAGCATGTTCCCTTGCAGACCCCTAAAACCTCTCGCCAAGTACTCTACACCATCTGGATGGTTTGTGTCTATCAAATGGCACTATCATGGGGGAGAGAGAAAGTGAGTTAAGATACAGCACAAAAAGGCATTTGAAAATGGTCTTAGCCAAATATAAAATCAGTATTTTAACTGATGAGAAAAGCACCATCCAGATACCTTTTTTTCGAATGCAAATATCCACAATTTATTTACATGCAAAATATGCATCCATAAACCCTACTCTAAATATAGACAGGGTTACCATCAAGTGTTTAAACATTTCATCTGCAAGTGCAAGTGCATATTAATCTATGCCAAAGGCACTGCATGTCCTGAAAGATCATCTTCATAGTAGGTAGGGCTTGCATCAGTTATGTTTTCAAAATGTCATTAGAGTAACCACTACACCCTAGTGGGAGACCCAATAAAAGTATTACTTAAACTGCATTCTGCCAGGGATCATAATAAGTGACTCGGCAAAAAATAATTCTGCCCAGAATCAGAGAGTTATGTAGATTTTTCACAGATTTGAATTTCTCAAAACAGAAGAAAAGGTGCAAGGGGGCAAATCTGAAGAAGAAGAAATGTTGCCTTGTTGATTTACACCGTGCAGCAAGTTATATTGAAAAGAAACCCATTTGAGAAAAACAAATGCAGATACCAATTATTTATGTAAACTCAATGATAACTATGTGTGTAATGAAGAAAATTAAAAAACAACATAGTGTACTAAAACTATTTGTGTGGGTTTTTTCTATAATCTCTGGGTTTTACTGGGGAGTTTAGTCTTGTTTTGCTCATTTGTACAAAAAATCTCATTTTTCTGTCCTTCAGACAAGATCTTGGGTCTGTAACATTTATACCTGGATGTACAAATGAAAGTGCTCTTTGATTTAGATTAGATACCAGGAAGAAATTTTTCACTCTGAGGGTGGTGAGGCACTGGAACAGGTTGCCCAGGGAAGTTGTGGAGGCCCTATCCCTGGAAGTGTTCAAGGCCAGGCTGGATGGGGCTTTGAGCAACCTGGTCTAGTGGGAGGTGTCCCTGCCCATGGCAGAGGGGTTGGAACTCGATGATTTTTGAGGTCCTTTCCAACCTAAACCATTCTATGATTCTATGATTTGCTTAACTGATGAACACCTCTGCCCAGCTACCCACTGTGCTTAGATTATGATTGTTTGGTATGTTCTGAGGGATTTTGTGACCTGCACTCCAGTGTTTGTGTCTGGAATAGCAAAAGTACCAGAAAAAAATGGAATAGACAAGTTGTTTACTTATCACTGTGTTTGTCTTAAATTTTTGGGGTTGGTTGGTTGAAAACAGTTTAGTTGAGCTCAAACTCACATCACACAAACAGAAACTATCAATCTCTACTAAACCTTTTCGGTCTGCAGAAGTTTTATATAGAAAATTATGTCCAGTTTGCATTTTCAGTCTCTGTGTCCCAAACAACATTGTTGAAGCTTTTGCTTCTGTATCTGAGCTCAGATGCTCCTCCAGCTTTGGATGGGACTGCAGCACGTGCCTGACTTTTACAGAGCAAGTCTGGGTGAACAGCAGTGTCAGTGAGAAAAAAATAAAAAAAACACAAAATCTGTTCCCAATGAGTTATATTCAAAGACTGTGCAATGTCCCATGCTATGGTTTTTAAAACGGCCTGGTAGCAAAGCAAAGCCCCTACTGCAAGACTGTCAGCCTGAAAGTACAGACCCATTTGGTCCTGCTGTCTGAGGGTAGTAGGTCTATGCAGGAAGGCCACTTCTGGAAACCTTGCATCTTTATTCCTCTCTTCTCTCCTCCTCCACCACATTCACAGTCAGTAAAGCACTGCTTTGAATGCCTGTGTCCTGCCCTGCTGGTTTATTCAAGCAAACCACTAAATCCATGGCAAAGAGTGCCTTCCTAACAGCTGCAGACACACGAGCCAAAGGAATTGATTTTTACAGAACAGGGAAATCTGAGAAAGTTTACACAGCCCTAATATAGACACAGCTATTTTCAGCTTGAAAAAAAAAAAAAGAAAGAAAATCCCCTGGCCAAATGCACTTCACAAGTCAGTGATTAACACAAAACACAACGTTCTACCTGATCTGCATAAATTGTGCCTGGAATGGAAACAGCTGCAGAGTACAGCACAGTTCATTGCAGTAGTACTACTGAGTTTACACCAGCACCCAGCCCAGGCAAGTAACCCCGGAAAGCTTTAACGTGCTTCTTTCCTTTCACATTCAGTCAATACTAATAAACATAGCACAACTCTCCTTTTCACAGAGGGACTCTCCCAAGCCCGCAGAAATGGCAAAAAGAAGCATGCAGATACTACAGAGATGAACACGCCATGAGAAGCGCCTCAGCAAGATGCCGTTCTGCTTGTTAAATGGTAAAACCAGCATACCACCGAATACGCCTATCTCAAGCTCTCTACTCTTCTGTTATCTGTCATCGGGTTTCTAGCAACACCACTTCCTGCTCTTCCCCAACCATCAGACCAGATGTTTCTTCATTTCATGCATTTCCTTTTGTGTGGGAAACCAGAACTTTCACAAGGGCAAAGTTTACAAGTGGGGAAACTTAAGTCCTTTTTCCTTAGAAGAGGTACCCTAGGAAGAGCTGCTACTTCAGAGAAAGGCGGTGTGCTGCACTCCCTCATGGTACAATTCAGCCCCAGCACCGCTTTTACGCTCAGTCTCTTTGTCTGTGGCACTTGCCCATGACTTGGCATGGCCAGGAAGCATAGAAAGAGCAACCCGTTTGAGGAGAAAATGCCAAGCAACCTTTTCAGCTAGCATCAAATGCCCAAAGTCCACTTGAACCAAGGGAACTATGCTGATTTACTCCAGCATCTTCCTCTGTCCCAAGAGGCCTACAAATACTCTTTCAGACAGAACTCAAAGGCTGGTTACAAAAGTTGAAAGTCTGACTGGCTGCTGAAGAGCTAAGAAAAGTCTCAGCAGCGGAGCTAATCAAGGAAGGCACGGAAAAAAAGTCATTTGCAGGGTCAGGCAAGCAGGAACCTTGGCAAAGGCAGAAACACAAATCACTTGGGCCTGTGTCTGTGCTGGGGGGTACGTACACTAGCTGTTGAAGTGTATCTCACCCAGGCCTCCTACAGCAAGAGGCTGCCAAAACCTGCAAAATGCTATTGCTGTAGCAGCTGCTGCTGGAAGTCCTTTCCAGTGAGCAAGTCCTGGGAAGAGCACCCTCGTGCTGATCACACCGATGCCTCCAGGAAGGGTCGGGCTGCCATCTGCAGCCTTCTCTGCTGTCACCTGTCCTCACGGTGGGTTCAGATCCCTCCGTCCCCTACCCCAGAACAATCTCCCTGACTAACCTTTATGACTTCTTTAACAGCAAAGCAATGGGCAAGAACAGATTATCAGTCCCCTTCATCACAGATTTTAATGCTGAGGTGGGTTACAGTGTTGTTTCGTTGATGCTACTTCTTTGGTTCTCTTTCTTGCACCAAAACTCAAACATAGCACAATACTCAAGCATGCCCTAGAGGAGGAGCTGAGCATGTTTGCTTCTGCAAAATAGTTCACTTCTCCTGCTTAAGTTCACTCACCAGCAAGTAAACTATTCCCAGCCAGACCACTTGGGGAGACGGAATGAGCATGACCAAGCTGTCTGTTGGCAGGAGTTACATGATGCGCTATATGATGCACCTCTTCTTTTCCTAGTAGTGTTACTTATAATTTCTAACAAGCCCATCCAGTTAAGACCTGATTTTTTTTCCCTGCCCTTACAGGAGACATTATTTTCAAATTGTTCCCTTCCTTCTTTTCTTTACCGATTGGAAACCTTTGCCGTTTCCATAAGGGTATGTAATACCTCTCTAATGAAAACTGAGTTAAAGCTGCCACAGTTTTGGCCTTTGAAAATATTATACTAGAAATGTCACCAGGTTCTCTCACAATGTGGCTGGTAGGCATAAATTAACAGGAACCCTCAGCAGCCACAAGCAATCACAGGTACTTCTTTTCTTCAGGACATGAAAGAAACAATTAATATATTAAGCAAGGCACCACATTCCAGGCCCTGCAGATCTTATCCAAGGTCAAACACTTCCACCCCTATACACCACAAGCTGGTTTTGCAAGCAGGCAGGGACTGTTTTGCAACAAGCAAGCAACAAAAAATGATGTGTCTGTGAGGAGATCCTTCATTGAAAGTTCTTAACCTCTCTTCTGCAGGGACCCTGGCTGCCAGCAGCCCACTGCTGCTTTTCACATCAGCTTCTCCACTACCTGCCCAGGAAACTGGGGG
The DNA here is from genome assembly GCA_017639485.1 of Pluvialis apricaria. NCBI lineage: Eukaryota > Metazoa > Chordata > Aves > Charadriiformes > Charadriidae > Pluvialis > Pluvialis apricaria. The sequence continues at coordinate 49,625,686 of CM030044.1, read as the reverse complement.
TCACAGCAAAGCATCCCAGCACCTGAGCATCCCAAGGATGATGGCCCTACCACAAAAACACCTCCTAGGGAGTCCCTGTAACCTCCAGTTGCAGCCAGGGAGGCTGCACCAGGGACACACACCCGCTTTGCACACAAGCATGCTTCTGGCATCCTGGGGAGCCAGGCCCTTAAAAAAAAAACAACCCTCAGATTTTGGGCTTAATATGCATAAAAATTGAGCTATGCAGCAATATATTGCATGTAATTTAGATTCTCTCAGATGAAAAAAAGTCACAAATTATCTTTTTTCTGGTGATTTCTGGTGATTATTGAGCACTGTTTCCCTACTTCTGGAAATGCAAGTAGAAATCGGCTGCAAATAAAGAAGAAAGACCAACCTGTACCAGCTCCAAGAGAAAAACTTAATGCAAAGGAAGTGGAAACTCCCAGGGAACCAACAGGTGCTGAAACACAGCAGTGCTTCTGCTGGTTGTCCTCGCTCTGGAGCAACACAGACGAATCAAGAGCAAAGAGCAGACACTTGCTGAAAGATAAAATGACATTTAAAGAAAACTGAGATTTTACACGGGCGCTGAGTGGCTAACACATTTTGTCCCCATTGTCATGCGTCTCTACAGCTGTGTGAAATGTCAAGCACGAAAAAACAGTATTTATATAACCACGTGTGAGACAATCGCATGCATGAATGATAAGTGTATGTTAGAATTTCAACTGGGCATTGAGAAACAGGAAAGTGGGATTAAAATATTGCTCCCGCACTGCTCCCTGAGAGGCAGACCCTGACAACTGGCAGAGAGGTTCACCTGGAGCTCTGCCAGCAAAACACATCGCCTCTGACCCAACTCCGCAACACTGAGGGGGAGAAACTCTACCCTAGTCTGTATCTAGAAGCGGGATCAAGAGCACTGCTATTGATACAACAGCAGTTTAACTCCTGATCACACATTTCAGCAGGTCTCTGGGCATTTAACCTGTCAGTATCACAGCCAAAATCTGAATTCAAAGGTGGAGTGCAAGTATAAAGCCAGGCAGATTTTCTTTATAAACTAACACCTCACTGATAATCAACTATTATAACCTAAAAATTGTATTAGAACCGTAATTGTGCATTTACTTGAAATCAATTGTGTAATCATTTGGGGTATCTGTGACATACTTGTCAATAGGTCTGGAAAAGAGTCACAGAACAGCTACCCAGGCAACCCCTAACTATATCTTCACGTCATATTATCAAGGCATTTGAACAGAATAGATAGAGGCCAAGCATGTCATGTCCCACTTCAGATGGAAAGTAGTGCAGGTACCACTGTACAAAGTCTAGAAAACAAAGTGAAAGGAAATTGCATGGAAAAATATGTGAGTGGAGAAGAGAATAAAAAGTGTTAAGGCAGCATGCTACTTTGAGCCTGACCTAGATCAGGAATTTTTGCAAGAGTTTTAGTAATAATCTCATACTTGCAACACAAATCCATGCAATGCAAGAGTTAAAAAAAAAGATCAGGGTTAATACCTCTGCCGTTTACTCCACTGTTGTGGATTTTGGAATGTTTTTGCAGAAGAGAGACCAGTCATGATGCCTTTGTTGGTCAAAACAAAGGCACACATGAATTTTGCTTCCATGTATCTGCACATTCCTAAGGCCTGCAGTCAGCTAATTCGCTGGAAAAACACTGGTGATGATTTTCAAATAGACAACATATTCTTCTCTGGAAGCTAAGCTTCACTTAAGCAAGGCTACATCCCCAATCTCTGGACTGTATAGACAGCTTTAAAGGAAGAAGAAGGTGCAAATTAGTACTGCAGTTACAGCCAGGTCTGCAAACAACCTGTAACAACAGCTTGAGAGATGTGTGCTCCTATGATTGACGTAAGTGCACTTTTACCTCAAACCTTAGCAGATGTTCAAAGAAGGGAAATGGGAGCCCTATTATTGATATTTTTCAATTTTCTCTGAAATGCAGAATTTAAAACCTCATGCAAGGATGCGCCTGGTAGCTTTTCAGATCCCTTCAAATATATATAGATATATTATTTATTACAAATTCAATCTGAGTACTACCACACAGGGCCTTTCTTTTTTTATGGGTGATGACTGGAGTTTCCACAGAATAATGAAGTCCATGATTCTACATTGATAGCCTGCTACTCTACCACTGCAGGAGGAAAAAGAAAGTCTTTCTAAAGAAATATTAATTAAACTCTTCAAATCATCACTCAGCTGGCCTCCTAGGAATTTTTATTGGTTTTGCTCTGAGTTATAGTTAAGCCTCCCGGGTAGGTACATTTTAAGGTAAGCCTGAATCTTGAACAAAGCAGCTTGAAATGACCTTTAGCACATCTGGAGTATTTTGCACCACTGAACTGAGCGCCCTTTAATACTGAAGACAATACTCCAGTGTTGTCTACTGTGGATAAAAGCTTAGTCTTCAGCTGAAACCCATAGTTTCCTCTTATTAAAGTAATTACATAAGAAACTATGTCTTAAAATCAGTTCTTTGACCAACATTTCTTAGCACTGAACATTCAGTTCACTCCTAAATGTTTCATCAAGCCATAGTTTGCATAACAGTAGAAGTTTATTTGTGTTATTCTAAGTCTATAGTAACTTTGTAAAACATTGGCTACAGTCAAGCATACCTATGCAGGCAGCATTTGTTTATTTTTACAGCTTTATTATATGGAAACAAGGAAGATAAAGACATACTAACTTTGAAAAAGGTAGGAAATTGTTGATGGAAAGTAATATTTCATCCAAGGATTCTGGAGAAAATTACAGTCTTTTTCAGAATTTGATCACAGGGACCTTTTTTTATTATTAAATCGCTAGTGTTTCCAGCTACAACTAATAGTACTTCAGGGTAAATGTAGATGACGAATGCCTGGCTGTTGGAGGTCTGACTCAAACTAGCATTTTGCTTAAAAAGTGTTCTTGATGTACTAACATTTTGGGGCACAAAGCAGAGGAGGCTGCCTGCTTTTTTAATGTCCTCCTTAGCTTGTACCAGTGCTGGTGAATTGGTAAGATGAGTATGTGACCAAACTGGGGCCATTCCTCATCAGCCACGCTCCCTTTCTTAAGGCTAATATATGATTAATATACCAGCTAACAGAGGGCTGTGCCTCACACTAAAGTCGCTCTACTGCCTCAGAGCACATGACAGCTGGCAAAGCAATCTGTACACTGGAGATTAAACAAGTTTGTCCTCATCTGCTTTACAGAAATTGTACTATTGCATTAACTCATCAACAGCCATAAACTGCACAGAAAACTTTACAAAGCTTCGGCTGCTGGTGAAGCTGCTTTCAGCAACTCTGAGCACAGCCTGTTACCTAACCCCACACACAACCTTGCCCTCATTGTTTTAGTTTCACAGGAATTTGCAGAGCCTGAGGCTTGTGTGGAGGATGCCTTGAGGTTATCAAACTGCCTTGCTGGTGTAAAGCAGATCTCTCTCTGAAGGATAAACTGGAGAGTACACCACCCTACCACTCAAATGAATTGCTTGATCAAATTATAAACAAAAAAAAAAAAGAAAGAAAACACCCGTACCCTGATATGCAGAGGCCAGGGCAGAGGCTGGGAGGGGTTGGGGCTCCCTGGCTGATGATGGCCCCAGCCCCAGTCCCTCCCTCCCCAGTGCATCACATCTACACTGCACATTCAACCTCCTGACACCAGGGAAGCAAGTGTGGCATGCTTTGGGATGGACAGACTGAGGGCAAGGGGTTTCCTCCCTCCACTCAGCCCCAGACACACAGCTGACCTCCAGGAGGGAAGGTCCCCTGGGCACCGGATCCCCACAGCAGTGGGGCAGCCTTGCCCAGGAGGGGAGATGCCAAGGTCATGGCAAATGCTCTCTGCGTGGGATTAGGAAAGCTTTGCTGTCATCTGTCATCCATGCGGTGATGACTCATTAACCTGCCTCACCCTTCCTTTCCAAACCTCTCCCTAATGTCTTCCCTGAGGGGGCTGGCCACTGTTCTAACCTTAACAGGTAAATGCAAGGATCTCTCCATCGCTCTGCTGCTAAGCCTGTCATCCAGACCATCCTTCTTCCCCATCTCTATCATGGACCTCTCTGGCTACTCTGATGTCCACAAGCCCTACGCTTCTCTATATGGAAAAAGACAGATGCTGCAGTCATTTTCCTTACCTACCGCCTAACAGCATGACACCCTTCTATCTTATGCAACTCTTATCCACTTATGGCCTCCACCTTTCTGCTATTAAATCTCAAAGTTTGTGGTTTTCCCTGGAGGCTGTGGGTAGCTCTGTCCCTTCTCCATCTGTCCTTGTGATGCCCCTCGTGGGGACAGTGCTGGCCACCACCCTCACACCGGTTTTGAGTTCACTGCAGAAACAGGAAGGCTCAGGAGTAGCCAGTGGAGCAGCGAAAAGAAGGAACTTTCTACATTGTCCAAATTAGACGTGGAAAAGTCTCATTTGTGCACGCCCACAGCTTCTTCGCTGGTACTCCATGCATTTGCTTTTTGACCAATGTCCCTGCCTTTGCCCTTGCCCTGTTAGGGTAAACCCACCACCCCTCCCTACTTCTTCCTCTTACAGTACCTCTCCTCAAGTACCTCTTCAGTTTTCTAGTCAGTTCACCACGGTTAAACACAAAAGTGTTTGGGAACAGTATCGTTACACACAATAAAAGCTGCTTTGAGATCCAGACCAAGTTTGTAGCTCTCTGAGTCACTTGTCTACCTGTGGGAGGATTCAGGTCCATCTGTTGGTAAATCCAGCGCATCCAAAATCCTGTCCAATACCCTGATGGCAGGCGATGCACCGCCACAGGGATGACTCACCTGCGTTGACACTGTGAGAGACGAGTTCCCGCCACAGGATTTTGGTCCAAGCGTGAACCTTCACCTAGTTTCAATCCTGTCTCCCGAAAGTGACTAAGAAAAACTCTGCGCTAACAGATCTTCCCCCACCCACTGTGGAAAACAGCACACCCCGAGAAAAGCATTAACGCTAACCTGGAAATCCCAGCACAGATTGGTCAGAATTGGCATTATGCATATTTGAAGAGGGCTACAACTGAGCTAAAAAATAGCAGATCTTCCAATTGCAGAAAATAATTGCGAACAGACACATCACTATGCTGACCCCCAGCAATGGGGCAGGCTTGCACTCACTGCCTAGTGGGAGTCCAACCTGCAATTTCTGATGTGCACAAATTAATGCGATATCATTTGTGTCCTGAGTAACACAGCAACTGCTGCAGTGTTTGAAGCTGCTGTTCAAGGCCCCCAGCTTTGACCATCCCCACTGGACTAGACGAGGGTGCGCTGCGCTCCAGAGGCAGCTAATGCAACCCATCATAGAAAGCACCACCCACAGACTGCACACCTCTACCACAGCAAGGCCTGCGGCTCTGGAGAGGTACCTTGCTCAACCAGACAGACATATCACCAAGCAAGACTTTCAAGTTCATGGAAAAGTACCTGGAGCAACTGAAGGAGGGTCACGCTGAGCTGCTGAAGGAAATGTCGGTACAGCTCTGAAGAAAAAAGGGAATCCCCGGATACATACAGTCATTTATTCTCAAAACAAAGATTGCTGACATTGAAGTGGTCTGTAATGGTAATTAATGCTAAATCATTGCTCATCTTGTTTGAAGGCACAATGTATGTATGTGATTGTATTCAGATAACATTGCAGCTTCTGTATCCGCCAGTCCCCAAGCACTTTACCAAGTGTATATATGCAATCTGCCTTCCCCACCACCACTGTGTTTCCCGAGTTTGTTCTTCCACCCCTCCAGGGCGCATACAGGCATCACAACAGCACCTCGGGGTGTGCACCCCCCACCCTCACCGCAGCCTGCGTTACCCTTCCCATGGTCTAGCTGGGACTGCCACCACAGCCGGGGGCAGCAGGGCGGCTCCCCCAGCAGGTGCTCCGACCTCGTTAACGTTAATTCTCATTGGGCAAAAGCCAGCAGCAGGCTGGAGGATTTCTGCAGAGCAGAGGTATAAGCCAGCCCGCACTGAAGGCAAAGGGCATTTGTAAGAGCTCTGCTGAATCGGAGCCAGGGAGGCAGCGCGGCGTGTAAGGTCAAGCAGCAGCAACACGGGGCTCTTGCGAGTCTCAGTGGAGTGCCATAACCACAAGATCTTCCTCCTTCTTTCCTCGGCTCTTCCTCTCTGCCTGCCTGCAGGCACCACCCTGCTAAATATATATACACTCTGCCTGCATGCGTATGTACGTTAACAACATCAGGAACAAAAAAGCTAGCATTTAGAGTCCAGCTGCACCAGGGTGACATGCAAGAATACGGAAGGGACAAAACCGCTGCCAACCTATACAATGTGAAATGCAGCCGACATGCTTGGTCACTGGGGTCCACTGCAAATGACGGGATGATCAGTGGCATGCCCAACTGCCCAGGCCAGAGTTTGTGTCTTTTCTTCTGCACTTTCCCCATCTTCCATTTTCGTCTCCTTCACTTACCCCTCAATTCATGCAGCAATGTACAGTTTCTCCCAGTTGAGCTTAAGATGCTGCAGGGCGAAAAAAAAAGACAAGAAGAAAAAACATCATTGCAGTAGGGTCAGGACAATGCAGATGAAAGTTCTTGCTTCTGACAAAACCAGCAAGGAGAGAAATTTCATTTTGAGCATCGCACAGGTGCGGAGAGCTCTGTACTGGCTTTGTTTGCTTTTTTGTTTTTTACCCTGGTTTCTGGAGAAATGACAGCAAGCTTGCAGGAATAAAGCCCTTAATTGCAGGAAGAAAAGGAAACTCTTAATTTTGATGTTTATAAAGACACTATCAATATTTCCTTCTAAAAAGCATTGAAATTGGGGCAGGGGGGAGGGAATCAGAATCTGCACATGTGCGTGTATTTATTAGGACATGCACTCACAGAAAATAAAGTTAGAAAACCCTGGGCAAGCCCCCAGCCTGGCAGCACCCAGGCAGGAGTTTTTCCCTTCCCACGGGAAGTCCCTTGAGCCCATGCCAAGTGCTCAGGGTCAACCAAGGAGTCAGATTTAACTTGGGATAGAAACCAGGATTTTCCAGCAGCCGTACATGGAGCTAACTCAGTCGCCAGCCGCAGCGCACACAGTTCACCCAAGGCCTTGTGTTGTGCAGACTTAGAAGAGAAAGGATCCCGATGTGTTTCAGAGGACACGGAGGATGCATGCCATGCCAACTCCCTATCTCCAGCACGAGGGAGTGATGAAAACCGTTTTTTTTGGTGTTTCCCAGTATGTATGGCCCACATTTCAGAGCTGCGGATTACACAGTTGTTTTCTTTATCACAACTGTAAACTGCTTTTTTCCTACCTCCTCTTAAACTCCATTATTCAAAACCCTAGCAGTGCAGCCCAGTGGTGTGGCTCACATAGAACTTTTTATATATGTAAATGTCACAGTAAATTTTGGACACACAAATTTCCTGAAGGTTCTGGTAAACACACCAGAGGGAAATCTTGTTCTTTGAGTCAGAATTAGAATTCTGTCACCAAACACTATCGATTTTTCATATCAGTTCCATTGAGCCACCACATTAGCTTGCTGTAATATAGTCAGTCCGGGGTACAATACTGCTGTCACCAAATACCTAGGGACAGGAGGATAGGCATTACTAGAAGAATATAACTGTTCTTACAAGAAACTAAAACGTGGCTCAGTTCAGGCTGAAGAAAACAAACTCACAGCTCTAAATGGATGCATATGGACTGTAACATGTATTAGTGCTACTGTTTAAGCTGAGATACTGTATTTTTCAATATTAAGATTCAAATATTAATTGTAACCACCTTCTAAACAATAAGCATCTTATTTACAGGGATTGTCACAGATAAGACTTTTTGGAAGGTGGTATTCTCCCACGCATCCTTCTATCATTTTTTGAGTTTCTAGAGCTCTCTTTAAATACTTTTGCTTTCGCTATCTCCAGGATCGGCCTTGCGGGCTGATCACTTCCCGTTACAGCCTGGGAGTTCCTGCTCACACTGACAAAATTAAGGTGTCTTTCAGTTCACCACGCTGCTGGGGGCATCCCCAAGGTGTTTTTAAGTTCACACTGTGAACCATGCTATCAGGGGCATCCCCAGTCAGTGGCTCAGCCTAAGTATGCAGTGCGGGGTCTGAGACTAGGTTAACTTCCAAGAAACCTATTTTCTTACTCCAGTAGTGTTTGTCCCAGCTGGAGAGCACGGTTGTCCTCCCATCTAGAGTATCTCCAGACCTCAGAAATAATTCATGCCTGCAACTACTCAAGGCAGTACCTCTGCTCATGGAAAATGTGAGGAATTTCAAGACAGTGTTTGCACACTTTCAGTTCTTTGACAAAAGCATGTCACAAATGTCACCTGGGGAATGGCTGCCAACGCAAAGCCAGTGGTCTCAAGCAACCTGTGTTTGCTATATTTGGGAACAAAGAAATAAGGTGATCCAGTGCCTGCTTTTTTCCTGTACTGAAGGGCAGAGTGCCCAGAGATTATTCTCACGTTGCCATAAGGCATATAAACCTATGCTATATGATCCAGAATTAGAAAACCTAGTTCTTTAGACCTTGGTATTGAATACAGGCTTTTTTTTTTCCCATGATCATATAGTAACTGTGTTTTTTTGTGTGGCAACTCACAGAAAGCTTACTGCATGCCTCACCCAGAATGATTTATCACTTCTACGCACAGTAGCTGTGCATATGTTATAACTGGCATTTGGTTTTTACAGGCTGAGTGCTGTTCACTGTTTTCCCTCTGAGGGCTTTTTTTTCCTTATCCATAATTGAGTAGACGTGGGTAGTTCTATCTGTGGCAAGTTCAATCAGATACTACCCATATAGCGATGCTTATCGTAGTTACAGCAGTTAGTTAGCTAGTTTCCACTGAGACTGAGTCACCAGAGTTCCTCCAGCGTCACTGACAAAGTATTACTGACAGTGGGTGTTCAAAGCACAGGATACCGTATTGCACAATCAGAAGCACTTGATCAAGTTTGCCGTTTACAAGCATGCACTGCAACAGTGCAGCAGCGGTCTGGCAGGCGGCCACAGGACTGGGGCTACCCTGTGCCAGCCCTAGCCCTGTGCCCTCCGCTGCCCTGGGGGTACCAAGCTCTGGTAGGCAGCACCCTGCCTGCAGGGCTGGTTTGCTCTGGCCCCAGACCAAACTGGCTTCCAGACACTGAAAGAAAGAAGCTACCGGTGTTAAAATACACAGTAAGGTTTGATGTCAAGTAACACGCATCTTCTCAGCATCCAGTAGACTCAGCATGGGGGGAATGTGTTCACCTGCTCCCAGGGCTCCACTCACCATCTGTTCGCTCCCCGCAGAAGAATGGGGGAATGGGGAGGGAACCGCGCTCTTCCCTGGTGCCTATGCTGGGCAAAGTAGCACCAGGCTAGGTTTGCTGTAAGGTTGGGACTTTCTATTCTGCACGGATTACTTCAAACATTCCCTGCTGTCTTGTTGTGAGGACAACCCCTGCTGTACAACCTGCCATCCCAAACATGTACAAATCCAGCCAGAGAACAGAATTTTCGCTGCCAGTAACACACACACTGCAACTTGCATTCCTACCATAGTCCTCCTTTCTGACTTTCCGTGTTATCCTCAAGCTGGAAAGAGCAAGAGTAGTGTGCAAGGATCTTCATAGATGTGGCCATCATAACTACCCACACAGTACCAGGGGAAGGCCACATAATGATGCACACTGTCACATTAAATGACATCTATTAAGACGCAAAAGCCAAGGAAGACCACCCATTAAGTAATTCTCATGGCCTTGGCAGCCGCCATTCAAGGATATAGTGTTTACAGCCCCAGCCCTAACAAATGCTCAGCCCAGGGCTGCAAACATTTGCAAGCATGAATAATGTGAATTAATGGGACTCCCCTGAAAGGTCTGTACATGTGTGTGCAATTATTTTCCCACACAGAGCTTGCAGCTAAAACATAGGTGAGGAGCGATACCCTTTGGGCTAAGCTTACCCAAATCAGCAAGGCAAACAAGTGCATTGCTGCTCAGCCCTGTGAGCTGTGCCTCCCAGAAGACCAGCCCTGGAGGTCGAGCAGATTGAGCCAGCTGATATTCACCTGCTCCCCAAATGAGACAGCAAGAGGCAGAGAGAAAACAAATGGGACCCCATCGCTGCTGAACTGATGTTATCTGCAGGCAGCTGTGCCTTTTGTGCAAGGAACACACAGTGCCACAATTTGCAAATGTCACTGATGAATTGCTGCTGTCTCTGCAGCACATTGTAAAGAACTGTCTACTCTTAATTACCAGGACTTTGGCTTTTTGTAGCAGTAATGCAGTAATGTCATCTAGTAATGAGTAAACCTAGTCCACAGGAAAATTAACTTCACATTAAACAAAGCCTTCTCTACCTTTTTCACATACTAGCATACGGGGGAAAAATTGTATGGCGACTGCGGTTTTCACCTCAGACTCCTTAAATCTGAAGCTGATATGCATAGAGTGTATGAGTATCATCAGAGAAGGAAAAAAAAAAGTTACGAATTGAACAGCACATTTGAAGATATCAGAACAGAGGTTCTGTTGCAGATCATCATAGGATGATGGTCAGCCCTGGGAACAAAGCAAAGAAGTGATGTAAGGGCTTAAGACTCATATTTCAAAGAGAGGAGTGGCTGAACAGAGGCTTCTGGAGATGAGCCACAAAACCTAGCTGCACAATGTGCGTATCGGTTCCAGTCCCCAACCTGAGAACTCTCATCCTGGACACAGTTCTGCTAAAAAGAACACTTAAAAGTCAGACATTCTAAAGCAATAATGAATTAGTCTCCATTTTTCACTTCTCACCTTCTTTGCTGCTGAATATGGGATGAGGGTACTGAGAGTGTAACTTGATCTGTTGGATACAGATAGCTGGTAAGTACAGCGATCCCCCTCGTTCCCATTTCAAAACCAAATTGTTCCGAAGGTTTTGGCTTTGGGCTTGCATTTCATGCCCCTCCACATTGTACAAAGGGAACAGTTTCAAGTCGTGCAGTATGAATTATATTGTGTCATAAAATCCAGTAACTGAGCCATGAAAAGATGCTGCCTTATGAACTGGTATCACCACTTACTCTTCTTATTTAGAAACAGTTATTACCACTTTTTCCCCTCTAAATGGCAAAAGAGAGACCTCATAAATGCCAGGAATGTTTGTTATTCTCCATGCTATTCTCAGCAAATTCTTCACTTAGGTTTTTTTTTCTTTGCTGTGACCAAATAGAACTGATGTGTCTGGGAGACAAGGCACCAGACAGGAGTCCCTCTTCAAATCAGAACAAGATGCTAGGTGAACTGCATTTTTTGGATGTTCACCACTAAATCAGACTGTTTTCACAAGGTACCATATGCTCAGTCCCCTGTCCTTTCTGCCGCTTGTGGTGTTTATGCCAGTCTTTTTGCTCTTCCTAATGCTTTGCAGAAGACTGGCCACTACTCCAAGCTTTTGAGAAGTTGCCTGTCTGTACTTTGAACGGGCTAGCACATGAACACTGTGTAAACACCAGGGAGAGCACAGTACAGCCTTAGCCCTTGCTGGCGAGACAGGACACGGAGGCAACTAGTAAGCTCGATATTTTCCTGGGTTAACATCACGAAGATTAACCTCATAATTTCTTGAACTATTGAAACTTCTTTAACTACTTCTTTTTTTTTGTTTGAAACTGTAGATTGTGCGCCCTTACTCCCTATGACAACAATCTGACATACTTTTGATTTTGGCAAACTATCAAGGATTAATTTGACACCTGTGTTGTATGCCCAAGGGTGATTCAAGTTTTACTGCACAGTCACTATGGCCCAAACTATCATTTTACACCTGTTTTACACTGGATTGTTTCCACTACCATCACTGGTGTCTCACCAGCTGTAATTTTTTGGCCAAAGAGAAGCCTGTGCTATATAATTATCAAAGGACATTCTTGCATCTCTAGTTCAAACAAGATCAAAATGTATATCCTTACATTAACAATGTTTCCCAGTGCATCATTTTTTTATCCTTAGCACATTTTGTCTACGCTCTATATTGCATTTTTCAGACATGGTCCCATGTTGTTTTGTCATTCAAACTTCTGTCCTTGTTCTCTGGGGAGAAGGGCATAATGCTCAGGTAGAATATGGTTCCTCTGATATTTTAGCACCAATCCAACTTTTTACCTTTGAATGAGTTCAAAATCATTCAGAAAAAATGGTATAATTCTAGTAAAAACAAATGTATGTGTTTTTATCGAGTTGACATATATTGAATCGTTTCACAGAAAACTGGAAAAAGTCTAAAATGCAATTACAGCGGCTTGAGTGTATGCTGTAAATAAAACTAATGCTGCTATTTAGTAAGAAAAAAGGTGCCAGTAATCTCATGAAACAAAAAGACGTATTTATCCTGATGCATAGGATTTTTCTATGTGATATACAGGATTCTAACGCCTAAGCCAGTACTTTCTGTACATTCCAGGTAGGGCTGGAATCCTGTTCTAAATGGTAGCTACAAAAACGTCTGCCTTGAAGGTGTCACACTATATCACACCGATGATAATCCAACATCCAGTATAAAAAGGGGCATTTTATATCAGTGTGATTCAACCAGTTCAAACCAGTCTGCATCTTGCCCACAGTCTTCCTCCCCAAAGTGGGCACAAAATGACTGTTGGGGCCGGTGGGCTGTCCAGGGACACAAACCTTCCTCTGTGCATGGCACAACGGAAGCCAACGAGCTACCCCTGTCAGCAACCTGCCCATGAACACGGGTCGTGAACTGGGATCCTGCCCCAGTTCAGCCGCTCTTTCATACTCAAAGTGCCACAGACTTCTTCAAGTAAATTACCTCAGTTACCTGAAGTTGCATCAATGACTAAAGGGCCATCATCAGCCACTTCTATGCTGTCTTTTTTCCTACTGCTTTTGTCAATTTGCAAAATCACCTTAAGAGTATAAAGCACTTATAAATTCCCTACCATTTTTGTCCTTTTGCTGTTTGGCCTACATTCTTCAAATTCCCACAGCATAATCTGCTTCACTTACTTCCATCTTTGACCATAACATGATCCATCAACAAAGTCAAACGCATAACAGTTTTGCCACTGAATTGTGCAAGCCTTGCTGACTGTGTTGCAGAAAGCTTTAGCATCACTACAGAGATTTACCTTAAAAAAAACTGCACCACAGTCCCCAAAAATTCAGTAAACATATATGTGCAGATTTCAAAGTGGCATTCAAGCACCGTCGTGCCCAAAAGCAGCACGGGGGAGGTGGGTGATAGTAAACCTCGCTGTATGGGTATCCACCGATTTTTACTGACTAGCTGGGACCTTCTGAAAAATGACTACACTCATATCAATTTGTCGCTTATTAATGTCAATATCTAACACAGTGTGTCTATACCTCAACCTCGGGAAGGAACAGGGGTGATGCTCTAAGAGGCCTATCCTATGTGAACTCATCTCCACTCCCTGTGTGATTTTTTTTTTTTTCCCAAGACAGAGGTATTAATAAAATGTTTGAGTAGCCCTCCCTGGTGGGGATTTTCACAAGCAGTATCTGGGGCAGTGATTTCTCGGGGAGGCAGATCACCAGCATGCTCAGCACGGCTCTGCTGACTTCTGATGTGAGCGGACTTGTCATTTCTCAAGCAGGTGCAACTCATCCTAATTTCAAACAAACTGCTCCAACTGTACCAACAAACTAGATTTCAGCTGGAGGCCAGCAGCTTGGCAAAATGCCACAGTAGATATATACATACACGCATACATACGTGGATGCTTTCTTCTGTATCGCTTATTGTGGAGAATAGCTCTTGCATAAACTTTTAATAGCAGTGCAAGGATTTACTTCCCCCTCTGGTCTGCGGCACACTTTTCTCCTGTTCTGTGATGTACTTTGACTAATCATTTCTTAGTCCTCTAGGTGCAGACCTTTAAAAACGCTAGGAGCTCTCAGTCCCCCCTTTCAATTGCAAACGATTCATTTTTGGTGAAGTGTGGCCTCCCTATTCTTCTGCCAGCCGTTGTGTTTGTGAAAGGACCGTCTCAAATTTCTTGTGCGGGAGCAGCTGTTGCTGGACCGAGGCAGCCTTTTCAGAGCCCCGCCGCAGCCGCTTTTCACTTCTCCTCCTCCTCCTCTCCTTCCTCCCTCCTTTTGTCTCCCCCAAAGCAAGAGCCCCTCTGACCCTTCGCCTCCCTCCAGCCTACCTCCTTTGTCGGCCGCTGCAGACAAGTTCCACCCTAAATCAAGCATTGTCTCCATCTCCAGAAGCCAGCACGTGCCCACATCCCCCTAATCTTTTAATTTCTCCCCAGGAAAAGGCAGCTGTTAGCGATACACGCAATGCACAGCTGTCAGCTGGGGCCCGCCGCCTGCCCACACCGAACAATGAGGAAGGCAGCGCTGGGGCCGGGGAGAAGTAATATCTACATATATGTGCCTTTGGCAACAGTTGGCAGCACGTGCTCTGAAATGCGGCATTGTCGGAAAACCCACCCCTGCCTTCCCCCGCCGCGGCTCCGCACACGTATGAGCTTGAACTTTGCCTGATTTCAGAACAAAACGCCCGGCTTCAAAGGGCAGGACTCCCCGGATAGCTGTATTATACCTTCGCGGCCCAAACAATCCCCTGCAAAATTGCAGGGTATGAAAGGGACAGGCCTCCCCTAGCCCGGCGCGTGGTTCCTGCATTCTCCTCTTTTACACACCAGTCCTTTCAAAGTTTTGTCCTGGAGGGAGAGCAGCATAAACAATCTGGAGTGGGGGAAAAGACCTGTACATCACGATATACAGCACATTTACCTATTTCCCCGGGGTGGGGAGGGGGGGCCGGCATTTTAAAGTACAGCAGGGACAGACACAAGTACGTGCGGCTGGGCCGGTGAGCTAGCTACAGTAATGTGCAAGGGGCAATTGCTTCCCACCAAGATGAAGAAAAACGTGATTATTTAGGACCAGAAAAATGCAAGGCATAATTGCATCTGTGCAAACATGCACATTTGCATGACAAATTAGTACCTGCAAAAATGGCAAGCATGCACACAAATTATAAATTGCACAACACCACAGTCATTTGCCAGTGCAGTTGCTGCAAGTGCGCTTCCAAACATAGTAGCTACTGACCCCAATTAGTCATGTAAATGTGCTTGCCTCTTCTCTTGTACCGTGGTGCATATAACTTTACAAAAATCGTACCTCTTTGCTCCACATTAGCGCCTGCAGAACACAGCAGTTTCTTAAGGAAATTCACCTTGCAAACTCACGTCTCATGGTGATGATAAATAAAAACCTCATACGTTTAAAACTGTTTCATTGCCTTTTCCCATGCAGATTATTTTAAAGTATGCATGTATTCCTCTCACCAGTCTTCTGGCTAATCATTAGATGGGAATTTGATTGATTTCTACATGCAGTGGTTCCCAACACCTTAAGCATTTAAAAAGCGACCGTCTCATCTGTTGATTTTGCCGAGGTCTGTTGCATAGTTTCCTCTCCAAGCGATGGAACAAACAAGCCTCCCGCCCAAATCTTTCACGGCCGTAACCTTTTTGCAGTCAAGCGGACAATTCTGGGTTTACTTCACCACTCTTAGTCATTTTACGTGATAAGGAACAACTTCTGTGTTATTGGTGTATATTCCCCAGCTTGCTCCGTACACGTGTTTTTACTTGCTTTATCTCACCTGGCCCGTAATTTAAAGGACTTAAAGGATACACTACGCTAAGCGGATCATATGGCATACGGTACACCTGCCCCGTGCTTAGCACCTGCTGAGCGGGCTGTGGGTGTCGGGCTGCTCGACACAGCGCTCCTGGCCAGAGGGCAAAAACATTTCCACGCATTTGCATGCTGGACCGAGGCCACGTGCCTCGGCTGTGAGCGGATCTGACACAGCAGCCTGTCAGTGCTTTCAAGATTAGCAAATCTGTAGAAAGCAAAGGATTTAGCCAACAAAGGAGATGTCACATCGCAGAGACCTCCGCACATACAGACACCTCGGGGATTCTAATAACCTTGTAGTGATGAACCGGGATCTTCAATAAACGGTAGCTCTTGGTTTGGGTGGGGAATGTCAGCATTAATCATTTGGATGCAGTCAGCGTCTTCCTAAAGTACTCAGAGAAATCACAAATGGATGTGTTTTGCTATCAGTTAGGCAAATACAAATGCCATCCTGACTTACTCCCATGCAGAGCCACAAAGGGCACCGGCAGGAAGCAAGATGCAGTCAAAAGCAGGCATCTCAAAATAAGAATAGTAAGCATCAAGTAGAAAGAAAATGGATAAAACTTTAACACTTGTAAGGGTTTAGCAGGCATGTGCCTCAAGAGTGGCCTGCAAGACCTGCCTTTTCATTGCTGGGTCTGCTGGTCTGCAACTCACTTTCTCCATATGCAAATTGGCCCAGGAAGCCTGCATTTTTGGTGCAAAGTTCTGTGACATTTGTGTAGGAGGAACAGCATGCAGAAGTATTAAGAGGTGCTATCATTAGGTGATTTTTTATTCCTTCTGGTAGGAGCAGCAGCCTTTGATGAAGAAGCAGTCCAGGTATCCAGCAAAGGCAGGAGACACCTGAGCAACCCATGCGGGAGCTGTGGCCTCTCACACTGGGCAGCTGGAAAAACGAAAAAAACAGGGCAGCCAAAAGGATTTGTCTCTCTCACACGGCTCAGGGAGGAAAATTTATCGTGCATGTGATCGCCAGAGGGGCACTCAGGGCAGACAGGGTGGCAGGGCCCTGGTGGTGTCCCAAGCAGTGACTGGCAGGCTGCAGAGGAGCTCGGTTTTGCACCAAGGACAGAACTGGACCTTGTGCAGCTGTAATGCCACCACCACGGGAAGGGACACTGCAGGGTTTTTCTTTTTCAGGCATTCTCCCACAGGCACTTTGGAATTGCCCAGTTTAGATTTCCATTTTCTGATATGCTGCCTTCTCAACAGTATGCCTTGATTAATCTATCTGAAATAAATTTGGAAGTGATCTTTCTGTCCGCATGTTGGAACATTACCAAGCGAAACACAGAGCTATTCTTCTTTCATTTGTAGCTGTCTCTCCTGTTACTGGAAAGAAAAATTCTCTGGCTGGAAGGAGGTTGTCAGGCTGGCACTGCCTTTACTTCCATTGCTAGAAGGATCCCAGGATTGCTGAGGCCTGGTGACACCCATGACCCCGTTACAAGGACATGTTTTTCCTGGTGTATCTGCAAACCTACCAAGCGCACCAGAGCAAAACTGCAGCCCAAGGGGGACAGGTTGTTCCTCGCAGCACCGCTGAGTCTCCCTGTCAGGGGTTTCTCTTCGTACCATGAAACAGACTCCCTTCACACACCTTTTAGCCAGCCCTCAGGTTGGGGGGGAGAGCAAAGCACCTCCACCTGTGAAGCCATTGGCATCCCCGCCGTGCAGAGGGCTGGGGTACAGGTGGGCTCCCCTGCCCGGTGCGGAGGCAGCTCTGCGCCGAGCCCAGCAGGGAGGTCCTCGGGAGGTCCTTCTCCTGCCTTGCTGCTCCGTATGGTAATCTGCGGCGAATTGAGCTATCAAGCGAGTGCCCCGGGCCCCAGTCTAGCCTCAAACTACCCCGGCCCCATCTGTCACCCTATCTGGGGCATCTTTGCCGCATGATTGGCACAGGGCTTGAAAAGGCAGCACAAGACGGGCCATGTGGCAACCCTGCTGACGCGGAGGGGGCGGCGGGGGAGAGGGAATGAAATATTGTGACAGGACACTTCAAGCCCCAGCTAATCACAGCTGCTGAGGGCTGAAGAGTGCTATACATCCCCTCGTATCAGGCAGTGCATTCCTGGCAACATTATTAATTCAGAGGAGTCCCTTTAATTTGAAGCAGAGATTAAGACTTTCCCCGGTTGGCCTCACTGCGGCTGTAAAGGCAACAGGCAGGGCTATTGTAAGGCCATTAGGGAAGAACAATAGGACGCTGAAAGGGGGATGCGGGTGAATAGGGGAACGAGAGCCGGCTTGTGCCAGAGGCCGGCTCGGCTCATTACGGGAGCGGCAGATGGAGCGTGGCCGGTTGCTGGGCAGAGTCGGGGCGGGCAGCTGGCGGCGGCTCCCCTGCCCAGCACCGCATCCCCCGCCTGCACCGCATCCCCAACACATCCCCAGCGCACCGCATCCCCTCAACACCACATCCCCTACGCATCCCCAACGCATCCCCAAAGCACTGCATCCCCACTGCACCGCATCCCCAACACATCCCCAGCGCACCGCATCCCCTCAACACCACATCCCCTACGCATCCCCAACACATCCCCAAAGCACTGCATCCCCACTGCACCGCATCCCCAACACATCCCAAACGCATCCCCACCACACCGCATCCCCAGTGCATCCCCACCACACCACATCCCCAGTGCATCCCCAGTGCATCCCCACCACACCACATCCCCAGTGCATCCCCAGCGCATCCCCACCACACCGCATCCCCAACGCATCCCCAATGCATCCCCAGCGCACCGCATCCCCAACACACCGCATCCCCAACACATCCCCAATGCATTCCCAGCGCATCCCCACCACACCGCATCCCCAACACATCCCCAATGCATCCCCACCACACCGCATCCCCAGTGTATCCCCACCACACCGCATCCCCAGTGTATCCCCACCACACTGCATCCCCAGTGCATCCCCAGTGCATCCCCAGTGCATCCCCACCACACCGCATCCCCACCACATCCCCAATGCATCCCCAGTGCATCCCCACCACACCGCATCCCCAATGCATCCCCAACACATCCCCAGTGCATCCCCACCACACCGCATCCCCAGTGCATCCCCAGTGCATCCCCACCACACCGCATCCCCAGTGCATCCCCAGCGCACCGCATCCCCAACACACCGCATCCCCAACACATCCCCAGCGCACCGCATCCCCAGTGCATTCCCACCACACTGCATCCCCAGTGCATCCCCAATGCATCCCCACCACACCGCATCCCCAGTGCATCCCCAATGCATCCCCAGAGCACCGCATCCCCAACACACTGCATCCCTAACACATCCCCAATGCATCCCCAGCGCACCGCATCCCCAATGCATTCCCAGTGCATCCCCACCACACCGCATCCCCACCACATCCCCAACGCATCCCCACCACACCCACACTGCAGCCTGCATCCTGCCCGAGAAACAACAGGTTGATGGAGAATGCCTCCCCTATCAGCAAAAGCGAAAAAAAAAGGGCTTCCCTTTCCGCCCTCTTGCCTCATGCTCCCCCCTGCACTTTCTCAGGCACCCCTGAACTCTGCTGAGCGGGAATGCCAAGGGCATCAGGATGGTGTGGAAAGCACACTCCCTTTTCCTATTCCTGGTCATGCCAGTCTATGCAGGCATCACATCCTTCTCAACAGGGATGAACGACTGCAGAAAACTGGTGGCTGTGCAGGAGATGGTGTTTTGGAGTGAGATTATTAGACACAGGCACCTAATTGATTCATCTAACTCCTCACTGGCCAGCTTTACAGGCCTCAGAGGATATTCCGTATCTTATACTAACCAAGGTTTTTCTTTTCCTTTATATGCTTGAACTCATGCACGTCACACCTGAGAGGAGTGGCCAAGACAGAGGTAACAGTCCAGCCTTGCTGTCTACCAGGTGCTGTGGCGTGAGCCATGCCCCAGCAAACCAACCTCTCCAGCTCCCCACCAGCCCCTGTCACCCAGTCCCCTCAGCTCCCTCTCCTCCTGGGGAGCAGGAGGGCAGCATAGACAAGAGTTCCACCCAAAAAGAACCCTTGGAAAGCATTACAGAGCAGTATTTTTTTTTCTTAACTGAATTGGTGAAAAAGTAATTTTCTTCTTCCAGTTTTGCCACTACTTCAACTCCCAGAGCTTGTGAAGCAACGGTTCTGGCAATCAGGGCTGCTGGCTGGGGCGCTGACAGCTGCCAGGAGAGGTACGTGCTGTTCCCTCTCCCCAGATGTGGCGCAGGGGCAGCTGGATGGAGAAACCTGTTTGAATTTGACAGTCATTCCCCTGACACTCTGGGGAAGGTCAGCCAGAAGATGTTGCTGAACATCCCAACAGAAGTCAGAATTTTGTTAAGCAGGTGTCATTTTATGGTTGGATTTCCCAAAGCTGTTTACAATGCTTCTGTGCAGTTCTAAGATGTTCCCTCTTTGGAAGAGAAATTCCCATGACCTGAAGTGAGCTCGTGGCTGAGCAACCTGGCATGGTCCCAAGTGAGTGCAGGACACCCAGACCAGGTACTCTGCCTTTATCAAGCTGACATCCCCTTGTTGTTATGGTCTATGTTCCCTTCCAGTTCATGGTCATGCATGTAATTGCTGATCAAACAGCAGCTGCAATTTCTTCCATGGAAAAATAATTTTAGGAAACTATGGAGAGTATTTTTAGTTACAGAGGTGGAAACAAGGAGAAGGAGCCAGTACCCTGTGATCAGATCACTTTGTGCAGACCATCATCAGGCACTCTTCGGACCACTCACTCTCCACAAAATGCTCTCTGCAGTGCAGTTATTAAAGGTGACAGCTGCAACGCAGCATGCAGAAAAAGGTCTCGGTATTCAAAGCAATACTTTTAGGCCTTCTCTTCAAATATCTTTTCCTTCTCTGCACCATAGCACTTGCACCTTATTTTCTTTCATCTTACCTGAATTTTTTATTTGTGCCTTATTTAAAATTATCACAATATATGATCTTAAGTTTATTCAGGGTGCAGCTCTATTTTCCATTCAAATAATGCATTGGAAGTGATTATGGAAATTAGTTTGATTGCTTTTATTTTTGCCACTGCTGAGCTATTGTTTTTATTTTAATTTCTTGTGAGTCCGACGAAGATCAGCCCACTCCTCCACCACAGAGTGCTTACTCACAAGTAGCTGCAGCTGCACAACTGGTAGCGAGCTGCTGGAGTGTGGCACGAGGTGGGCAGTAGCAAAAACAGTAAGGGTAGGGACTGATGTCTGCTTTGCCATTGAAGGGGCCACAGCTGACTGAGGCTCACTGACAGGGTAAGTCACGAACACCATCTGAAGTCCGAACTCACATGCCAGCCACGAAGCACATCTCTGAGTCAGATACATTTGTACCGATACAGGGATGACAGCTCTAACCTTCCACTTGCAAACACAATTATTCTTCACCTATAGAAGCAGACAATGGAGAGGCTTAATGCTCAAATATAAACTTCTGAGAGCTGAGAGACCTGATCGTGTATGAAATTGTTGACAGCCATGGCAACTCTTCCACAGAAAGACAAAAAATCCTTTCTAGTTATCTAGGCAGAAGCAGATGATCATTGAGCTCTTCCTCAGATAGCACAGTAATTTAAAAAGTGTAACTACCTGCACAAATAGCTAGATTTCATTCCAAAATTAGATGCAGTGTGGGAAAGTATATCAAAGCTTTCATACATGGATCTGCAGAGGGTTTGAACCTGTGCCAAGACTGGTGGCATTTGCCTGTCCTAGTGGTTTTGAAATGTGCTGCTTACCGTTTGCAAAGCCTGTCGGAAAATCGAGCAGTAAGAAGTGTTGCTCTGCAGCCAGCTGACACTCCAGACATGGGGACTGCAATTTTCTGCATTAAACACAAAGTTTGTGCAAGGAAGGATCTAGCTGTCAAAGGGAGTTAAACCTGCTCCAGAAAGCTGGGTAATTTAACAAGCAGAGAATGAGAAATTGTTGCACTCCTCTCACAGGAGTATTTTTGACTGCACGTGTGCTGTAATCCACTCCGTTGGTTTCAAGCGCTTTTGAGATGGGTCCCTGAAGGTCTTTCTGTTGTGAAACCAGGATGTTTATTGCTGCCCGTAGTAACTTGGAGAGTCAAACCACTGCTGCCAGGACCTGCAGGCTCCTTAAACTGGCCATTTAGTAACAGCCTTGTACACACATTCCCCCATCTTATCATTTCATGTCAACATTAATTCCCTGAATAGCACGATTGGAAGGCCCAAAGGGCAAACACTTGGATTGCCAGTGGAAACTCGCAGGGCAAGGGGAATAGCAACAAAATAAGTGTCTGGCTTTGACACCATGTTCCCGGCACGGGGCTTGCTGTCCTTCACTGCAGGCGAGTTCATGACTCCGATGACAGCAGCTTTGCTCTCTGACCCCACAGCAGATTCCCAAATGCCAGCAAACACAAGAGGCAGGGCAAAGTCAAAGTACACACAGGTGGTGTCAATACAGAGCCCTTCTCTGAGGCAGCGACATGAGCCATAGGGTTATGCTGCTCTTTCACTGAGAAAATTTTAGCCTGTGGGCTCTGACAGAGGCGCTGGCTGCCAGGGGTGCAGTACTGTGGCTGTACAGATACACTGTACATCGTCTCTATGGAAAGCAAAGGGCAAAAATACTGACAGATGGAGGAGAGGAGCCCCATCTCACAGCTCTGCACTTTTTCTTTTAAAACATGCAATAAGGTCAAGGACCTCACGCACATGTGGTTGTATGCAGATACATGGAGCACACCTTAAAAACCCTGAGAAGTGTTTGAGGTCGTACTGTTCTCACACCCTGAAAAGCTTCTATCAAGCTCTTATGGTTTAATTCACAGAAATTAAGTTGCACAGAGAACTGTCCAACGAAGTAGCCATGGTCCCATGTGCCAATGAGGTGTTCCTACAGACCAATCCCCTGTTTGCAGCTTTCATTTGTGCATGCAAATGATTTGCACTTGTAACTCTGGGAGCAGTGGCTGCAAGTGAAGGCACACCTTTCACATGTGCACTTGTTTATGGGACTTGGTGTTCGTTTCTGAAAATACAGTCCTAGGTCACTGCACTGAAGGAGATCAGTCACTGCACACGGCTTGAAAATGTGTTTTGTCAAAAAGGTTGCCTTGACCCACTGTGGTCGCTAATAAGGCAACAAGCTCAACATAAGCGTCAGGTCCTGTAATGCTTTTTCATGAGGCTCTTCACAGGGAAGATAACGTCCACTTTGTTTCTACCTGTGCTAATTAGACCATAAAGCCAGAAATACAACCTTACTATGCAAAACCTCATTCGAGACAGTTGTTGTCATGTTCTTGTTTTTCAGCCCCTTTAAGTGAGATAAAAGAAAAGGGTCTGTATGTTCTGACCCTAGTTTCCAAATTACAAGTAGTACTCCTACCATCTTCTTGGAGCAAAAGTCACATGTACCCTTAACCCATTTCCAGGATGAATAGACTACGCATTTCCAAGAAAAGAAGTTCCTATAAGTCTACACAGTTTGCAGGAATCGAGCCATTTTCTAAAGGATATGTACTTATACTTTTTCTGCAGGACAATCTGTGGACCTCAACCAGAAGAACCATGCATTTATCCCTCCATAGTTGAGAACAGTCCAGCCCATGATTTGTGTGATTTGCATGTAGCAGCACATTTTCAAAAAAGTTTCCATGTCTGCATTTGAAAAGAATCACTGCGTGCACACTTGTGCCTTTTTGCAACACGTGCAAATACCTGCAGGCAATCGTTAAATAATCTCACATTTGTAAATATGCACGTGTGTGCAGCCATAAAATCAGCTTGTGCACCTGCACTCCAGTGAGCATCACAGTACACCTAATGAAGATTCCTTACAAAACCTATTTTGTGCAGGCAGCAGATTTATGCTGTGAAGGCCCTGAGAAGTTGGTTGACCACCTATCCAGATTTGTTAGAGAACACTGGCTAAAGTGAGTCTCAGGTTACAACTGGTATTTATTTTTTTTTTTTCTGTTAGAGTATATTTGGTAAATTCAAGGGCTATATGAGTATACTCCAGCATAAGAGATCTCTGCCTGCGTGGAGCTCCCTGAAAACGGCTCTGCTTTCGTCCCTGCGGCTGTTCCTGCCTGCTTTCCCCAAGCAGGGGTGAGCGAGGAGGACTTGCAGGTGCCTCTCCTCTCCAGCAACCCAGTTTGATAAGCCTCGGGTGGGCACAAGGGCAGCGTGCACACAAATGCAGCTCAACGCAGAATTGAACGGACCTTCACAGTGGGTAAAGTGGCAGCTTTACAGTTAATAACCACAGCAGAACTGCAACAGGGTGTTACTGTCGCTATTGAGGGATTAACCGCCAAATTCCCATTTACAAACAGCACATGGTAATCGTGCAACTTACCCAGTGGGTTCAGCCCCTACTGCACAATGCCAGGGTGCTAAACTGAGAAGGCTTTAAAGCAGAAAACAAATACTCAGAGACAGTCCTTTGTATGCTGGATTCCGGCTCTTGCAATGCATTTTGTGCCTGGTAAGTCAGCACTGGAAACAATTATTGGGAAGTGAATAACGATGTCCCTACTGCCGCAGCACCCCGAGCTGCACAGCTTCTGTGGCCAGTGCCTTCTGTAATTGCAGAGGGTTGTTTTGCAGAGAGCGTGTTGCAAAACAAGCACCAGCTTCCTTCAGTGCCTGCAGAAAGGGAAACCAAGATTTATTTTCTTCCTCTAATGATCATCAGCAGACACTGTTTTCACAAGGATCTCGAGTAAAGGGACAAACAACGGTGCAAATTGTGCAATTTTCACAGTATTCCTTCTGTCGTTCCCCTCAGCTGCCCAAAACCCCTTTTGCTCTAAAGAGAAAGCAACAACACAGGACAGTTTGTACATAAACAGGGCTGTGCAGTGTCAGATGAGCAAAAGCCGAGATGAATTTCATAACTAGATGCCGTCCTTGTCAGCAGTTAGTGTGGGAGGTGGGAAGCTGTTTTCCCTCTGCAAGCATTGCTGCTGTTGGGAGTTTATTTATAAGCACTTTGTACCAAGGAATAAGAAGCTGCTCTTGGAAAGAACTGTTACTGTCCTCTAGCTATCAGGATACTGTCCTAACTTAGCTTCCCCACCCCTTCGACCCAGCCCCCGCCACCAGCACACCACCCTCCTCCCTTGGCCACAGCGTTTTGGCTGGAGGGGTTTTTGGCATTGACCCAAGGAGAGCCGATTTAAGACTTCACCGGAGTAAAAGACTGAAAGGGAATGGTGTAACTCTCTACATGCCAACAGGTAAATTCGGCTCCGAACCTTTTCCAGATTAGTGGAGAATAATAAATGTAAATGTGATTTCTCAGGGCCCTTCACAAATGCTGAATGCACTCAATATGATTAAGTGGTAAATAACAATGTTGGAGAATTTGCATTTGGTCTGCTGTAGCAATAACGTGATGTCCTGCCAGCAGCAGCACAGAATGCAATGCTGGGAGAGCAGGAAGCTAGTGGGAAAGAAAAAAAGAAAATGCAAGCCTTGTCCTTTATGCTTTGCTGATGGGGAAAGATAAATAAAGAGCATAACCTTTCACAAAGGGCTGAATCTGGGGTCACCCCGAAGGGCTGGGCCATGCACAAGGCAGTCAAGCAAGCAGAGAAAGCACAAGAGGTGTCTTTCTCAAGTGCTGCACAGAAAATAGCCCCTCAGCAAAATGGGCACCGGTGCCTTATCTTTTCCTTACTAGTCCTGCTACATAGACCTCATATCACAATCCCTTCACTTCTTTTCTGTCTTAATCCCTTCCCCACCTTCCAATCTATAAGAAAAGCATATTGGCCAAAAGAAAGGGAAACTGGATTTGGCCTAAAGAGCACACTAGCGATATGAGCAGGCTCTGATTTCCTAGAAGGTGTAGCATCCTTCCCCTCTGTAAAGTTGTTTCTGCTTTATGTCAGTAAAAGCAAGAGTGGACGCAAGCACGACGAGTCAGTGCTGAGTCTGGGCTTTTCTATTTTTAAATGATTGCTCCTGAGTGACCAACTGGTTTGTGGCTAATGCCCTGCACCCAGAGGTCAAAGATAAGGGAAAAAAGTCTCTACATGGCTTGCCTGAGGCCATGGGACTGTAGGAAAAGGAGGGTGCAGAGGGAGGGGAGGTGGGCAGTGCATGGCAGGAGAGGAGCAGAAACGACGGGCTGCAGGTCTGCAAAGCACTTCCCAGAGGTACTCCTGCAGGCAGATGATGCCTCGGGCAACCTCTTAGGGCACACGAGGATCTTGGAGAGGAGAGATGCCAGCATCAGTTTCACACTTCCCTTCAGGCCAACAGTGCAATGCCTGAATCAGTAACTTTTTATGCTGTGGCAGGCGAAAAGGTTCTCCCTGGGGTCACACCAAAGCAGCGGTGCTGTTTCTCAACGCTGCTCTCGAGACGTTGGGAAATTTGTCCTGTGAATCTGCACAGTCATGCGCTCACTGTATTTGAGTAAACATTGTTCTTTTCTTACTTGGATTAGGTCCGCTCACTGAAACCACATCCACTTTTTTTGCTGGCTGCTTATACTGTAAACTAACCCAGAGATGTTTAAAAAAAACCTATGAGGCCCTCTATTCCGTAGCCTGCTAGTTATTTTCTTCTTCCCCATTCTGATATGAATAGCTGATAATGTCATGCAAGGAACTAATACAGAACTTTCATTTTCCTTTACGTCTTTCTTCTCTGACCCTCTCTAACCCTCTCTAGGCATCTCTGCTTATGTTTCCTAATGCATGTGTTACTGTAGCATCCAGATACCTCCCCCTCTCAAAATGGCCATAGTAGCTCTCCCTCCTTTTTCTACCTGCAACTGCATGCGTGCTTCACTCTAGCACTACTGGTGTAGCACGTACCTGTCTTTGTGTGTGGTGAACCCATTCGAACATGCGTTTGTTATCGGGGTGGTTGTGAATAACCAGACCAGCAAGGCCTGCCGTGGCGACAAGAGTGTACAGCAACAGTGATGCTTCCTTGCAACCGGACAGCCAGACGCTTTGTTGCCATACTCTGCGGGCTGCCGTTCACGCTCATTCAAAGTGAGTTAGACGTCAGGGACACCCTCACCTCCTGATGCAGCCCCAGATTTGCACGCCATAGGCGATCATACAAGCTGAGAGAAGTCCAACATTCCAGGATGGCAGTCAAGTGGGAAGTCAGTGAGACTGTGGCACTAGAAGCACCGTAAAGTTTGTGCTTTTCTGTGTAAAGAAATATCAGTCTAATTTTGCTACCCAACAGGGTTTTCATGACCCATAAGAGGACATATATTTCCGTGGCAAATGTTCTTGCGTCTCTTAAGGTGGGCATGGCTAAGTGGGTCTTTCTTGGCCTAGAGAGCAGGTGAACTGGCTTACTTTTCTGTCACTTAAAAACACACCTAAAGTGTACAAAATGTAAGTTATAACAATTATCTGTTCCTCAGCAACAACCCAAAATGCCTTAAAAGAAAACTGCCAGCAAAAGTCAGCACATTGCTATTTACCAGACTTATCAAAGGACAAGTTGTACACATAACAAATGCTACGCTGCCTCCATAAATAGTCAGGTAACAGCTGTGGAGACCACAGGAATGGTTCCATGAGGGCAAAATCAGCCTTTGCCCCAAGCCTTGGGGGGGAGAGCTTGCTAACGTTTTTTCACATGTACCTGTGGAGTTCATAGATGGATGAGAGGGGTGCAGCTTCTGTGTAGCTGGGTATGTGGCAAAGACCAGGTTAGGAATCTTTGCGCTAAAAGTCATTTGTAAAGGCAGATCTCTGGGGTAATAGAAACTGTGAGTAGGTGACAGGGTGTATTTTGCCCTTAGGGGTTATACATACATGTTAAAGGAAGAATTGCACCTGCAAAAAAAAATGAATATGAGGTGGGGGCTAACAGGAACGAGCCAGCAGTGTGTCTTGTTACCTACCCTGCAAGCAGCATCACTCAGTCGACACCAGAAGACGCACCGGGCTCCAGCTCCTTGACATTCTCTTTGCCCCAGCAGTTTCCTGTTCCCTGAGCAGTAATGGGATTGCAGAAAAATCACTACCTCCCATAGCAGTTGTAAGATCCCTTTTGAAAGTCCCTTTGCTTTCTCCTCCAAATGCTTTTACATGCTTTCACGTGCTTTCTCATTGCTTGAAGCTAGCATGACATTGCCAGGCTCAGTTCATTAAATGCACCAAGTTAAAGGACTTCAATGCTCCTTCTGCAACACTATATAAGATAACCAGAAATCCTGAAAATGAAATCCAGGAAGCAGGCATTGTTTCCACATGTAAGATCGCTTACATCAAATATGTGCACAATTTTTCATCTTCTACATCTTCTACCGGGGTTTTGGACTGCCATGATTTCTAGGGAACATGAGCAGTTGCCCCAAAACACAGTAAAACAAACAAGAGCAACATGGTCCTTGTGTTGCCATGGCTTCTTCGGGGCTGACAGACAGGAGTGAGCCCTGTTAAGAACTTCAGAAAATAGAACTCATGTCCCCATCCCATACAGACATATCACATCTCACATACTCACATACCAGTTTCTCTCAGGTAGGTATTTCACTAAAACCCTAATGAAAACTACATGCCATCCACAAAATGATGGTTCCTATGCAGGCAGTAAACTGCATGGTTGCTATAGGCTCCACGGAGTAAAAGAGTATGTGTAAGGAAAGAAGACATGTATGGATATTGTTCAAGTCAAAAAAAGTGATATATATTTTGTGTCTGTTGTGGTTGTTTAAAAAATAAAGATCCCACCTGGAGTACCGCATCCAGCTCTGGAGCCCCCATAAGAAGGATGTGGACTTGTTGGAGCGTGTCCAGAGGAGGGCCATGAAGATGATCAGCGGGCTGGAGCACCTCTCCTATTCAGACAGTCTGAGAGAGTTGGGATTGTTCAGCCTGGAGAAGAGAAGACTCCGGGGAGACTTTATAGCGGTCTTCCAGTATCTGAAAGGGGCCTACAGGAAAGATGGGGAGGGACTTTTTACAAGAGCATGTAGTGATAGGACAAGGGGTAATGGCTTCAAAATGGAAGAGGGTAGATTTAGATTAGATATCAGGAAGAAATTCTTTACTCTGAGAGTGGTGAGACACTGGAACAAATTGCCCAGGGATGCTGTGGATGCCCCATCCCTAAAAGTGTTCAAGGCTGGATGGGGCTTTGGGCAACCTGGTCTAGTGGGAGGTGTCCCTGCCCATGGCAGGCGGGGTGGAACTAGATGATCTTTGAAGTCCTTTCCAACCTAAACCATTCTATGATTCTATCTGATACTTGTAACCCAGGTACAGACACAAGCGCTCTCATTCACCTAAGTTGTCATCACTTGGCTCCAGACAACTTGGGGGATTTAAAATAACTGACACACAAAATTTTTGTGATCAATGATGTGGTGAATCTTGGGTGATACTAGTTATTAAAGTAGTTGCAAAGATGCTTTCTTTAGAACTCAAAACTATTTTAGTTAGCCTTTTCTGCCCTCCACTTCAGAATATAAAATGACAAAAGCAACAAATATAGTGTCAGGAGGAAGGAAAGGAAATAAAACTGATAAATTTTACCCAGTCTGAATAATCAGACAATTGCCAGACACATGCAGCTGAAATCACTTCACTTCAGACTTGTACAAGCATCGTCACTATGGAAAAAAATTGCAGCTACCTCTGAACTATATTTACATTGGTTCACAAAAGTGTGCTTATAGTGGAGTGCTAGTTCCATGTATTTGGGTATCTTTCTCAATGAAATATATTTTGGGAAATCCCCTTGTATAGTAGTGAACTTTATCAAATGGGTTGTGTGCTGCTCTGTGAGTTTTTCAGATTAAATCAACCTAACTTCCATATATGTTAGATAAAGGCTGTATACTAATTGAAGGCGTTGCCTGATGCTGGTAATTGCGATGTGAGAGGAAAGAAGGTAGTTCCGACCAAAGCCAGATATGAGGAAATGAATGAATGTTATTGTGTATTATCTGTCTGACCTGCAGAGAGCTTGTTTTGCCTGGAGCTAGGTAAAGCAAAAAATTTAGAGTGTCTTAGTCAATGGCTAAAATGAAGTGATGGTCCAGTCTTACCCCACAGATGACTGCCCCAACGTAGTCATCTACCTCTAAATTGAGGAGAAAAAGTGAGGCAATTTGTGACAGGTATTCAACTAAAAGCTGAATTGCACTGTGGAAACGTGTTTCTCTTTTGCCAGCAGCTAAAGAAGGAGCGCAGAGTAGCTGAGATAAGGCACCCTCACTGGGTATATCAAGTGAGGTTGAGGATGTCAAGCTCTTGTGGCACACAATGAGCCAAACAGAACTTGCAGCAAGGCCAGAGTGCAAAATGTGTAATGATGCAGCCTTGTTGTGGCACCAAAGAGACCAGAAAACCTGAGTGGGGATGCTGATATCAGAAAAGGGAAGCTGGTAACACCAGTTCCTGGCAGAAGCTGGGCAATGACTCCCAGCAGTACCCACACCACCCACTCGAACAAGGCAGTAAATTCCTTCTTCTTCGCACCTTGTTTCTCAAGACCATGCCAGCAGACTACTTGGCTGAAAGGGACATTTTCAGAATTTGCAAATTATTTGGGTGCATATTAGCAAAACATGCATTCAGAGTTTGTAAAGATAACCATTTACAGTGGAAACCAAATTGTAAGTTACACCAGCTCTCCTGAAAGTAGTGGCAGTGTTATCCCAATCAAAACCAGACAACACTGCTTGTACTCTGAAAAAGATGAACATAGTAAGTACCACTCTTTATGAAATGTAAAGTATGACACACCTCTCACCTCAGGCAGATTACAAAGAAAGGCTTTGACCTTTCAAATAAGTGAGCACGCAATTAAGCTCTCACTTTGAGCAAGGGGAACCAGTGGGGTTTGTGAACATGCCGGATGTAGGCATGTACTGTACTAAGACTGGGGTTTAAAGTCCTAATCCTGCAAATACTTCCCTGTGCATGAAGACATGGTGAAACCGGTGACACTCCTCATACTGCCAGAGCGGAAGAGCTGAACAAAAAATATGCCTTTGCTGCCTGCCAGGGAGGGATAAAGTGCTGTGTAGGTTAACTGCATGTAGCTGCTGATGGACTTTTTGCTGTGCTGATTGAGCTCACTTAATGAAAGTTTGGGTATCTTCACCTAACACATCTCTCGGCTTTGCAGACTGACCGGTTGATCTGCATTTTCTGCCAGCAAGTGGCTGTAATAATGTCACTCTTTCACTACACTCTCTTTCTAAGTCCTTTTAATAATCATTGGATCAAATGGATAACCAGAAGTACATGGTGTGTGGACACTGTTGATTTCTAACCAGCGCTATATTGTGATCCTGAAACACTGTGTACCGTAGCGACTAAGGCTTTGAATGTGTAGCAAACAGACCATGCATGTAAGAGCTGCATGCAAAAGAAACTGGGGTTTGACAAAAGAGACTGAGACGGTCTCCTGAAGAACAGCCCATAATACACTGAATGGAGTATTCACTTGGGACATGGGAGATTCAAGTCCATGCTGCTTTTTTGAATAACTTCTAGATGTTCATTTATGTGCTCTCATTATAAATTCTCCAAGTGGTGATGATACATATGTTTTGGGTCAGAATTTATTTTTTGCTTGACCTAGAAGAGACATTTTTGGGGTTTTCATTTCTGCAAGAAAAGTAAAATGCGATTTCAATTTTGGTCCGTCTTTAATTTCTCTGACAGTTTGATAACCAAACCAAAAAATCAAATATTCAGACACACCTTCTACTAGAAAACTATTGGTCATCAGTAGACAGAAAATAAGGGATAAAATTAACTGCTTTAAGAAAGTTTACTGAATATCTACTTAGATGCCATAATGTTCCCATAAAGTATGTGATTCATTTCTTGTTTATGTTCCCGTGGAGTATGTGGAATTGGGATGCTTGCTGTTCCCACCAGCACAAAGTCTCAAGACCAGGAAGTGAACAGTTAAGCTTTTGTAAAATAAAAGTCTGAGCAGCCGTGTGTGTACCATATTGACTTATGAAGTGTCTCACTTACTCGTTGTGCTCATTCTTCATACTATAATGAAAGTAAGACCCATTGTGTCCCCTCCTTTTTTTTTCCTTCTTTGTTGTCTTTACTTTTACCTAAACCTGACTTCTAAAGACCACCTTCACCTCCTCTGGGCCAAGCAGACCTTCTGCAACCAGGCCAACCTGTAGGGACCGACCAGCACACTACTGGAGTTGTTTCCACTCCCTGCTACACCCATAGAAAAAATGCGGGAGAGGAAGCCTGGGCAATTAACCTGCTCCTAGCTCCAGTGGCAGGCCAGGGTTCTGTCCCTGGGATTTGTTTTTGTGGGCCACTCAAATGGGTGCTGAAGGCTCCCAGTCCCCGTTCCCTTCAGCAGGCTTTCGGTGCAGGCAGGATGCCTGGAAGAGGAGGTCACCGTAGGTATGACTCACTGCCTGCTAGAGTCACTGGGAGCTTTTCCAAGTTGACTTTAATGGGGATTATGCTTGAAGACACTTGCCCAGACAGCGTATCCCCAGTAAGCCACCACAAGTGAATCTAGATGGGTGTACAGGCTCCAAAAGTAGCTGGTGGGCAAGTTTCCATCAACACTGAAGGCTAAAACCCACGGACAGCCAGCATGCACTGCCAGGCTCCCCCCAGCACCTCGCTGGGCATCCTCAAGGCAAGGGTCTTCCTGGGGGCTTTTGTCTGTGTCACCTGCAATGGCTGCTGTGCTGCCAGAGGAGCAGCCAGGTGAGCAAGTGCTTTGCTGCCCCTCGTGTGAGCGTGCAGCAGCCAGGCCGGTGGGTAGAAAGGACAGCCTTCACCCCCTCCTCCAGCAGTGTGCCCCAGCCCCTCCGTTGGAGTTATAGAGCTGTAAAGAGGTCAGATGCATCCTGCTCTCTGGGTTGCAAGTAAAGGTACTAATTAATGCTTGGGATATGTATAGGAACTTGAATTTAGCAGAAGGCACACTTACAATAGAGCTATTCCCACTGCAAACAGACTCTAAACAGAAGAAATAGGGTGTCTGTTGGTGAAGTCCTTGGTGGACATCCAATTGGCCTCATTCTCCAGCTACTTTAGTAGTACCATGCCATCCTTTGCACAAAACAGAAGCCCTGCCCTTGCATATATTGGGAAGGGCAGTAATGAGCATCCATCTGGCATGCTGAGAGGCTTTCTAAGTTACCAGGAGGACCAGTGCAGCATGAGGAGCTGCAGGAGGAAAAGAGAAATATACAAATGGCTCTGTGGCTTGCCTAACACCCCCTCACATGCAGCTGCAGTGCCCTGACAGCCTCAGGCTGGCCCGGCAGTGGCTCAGGGATGGAGCAGGGCACGTGGGACCTGCCCCAACCCCAGCTGCTGCACAGGGAGCTGGGGCCTTCTGCAAATAGGGCTCGATTCCCATCGCATTGGGCCCTTGCTTGCCTTGTGTTGTGTCCTCACTTGACACAAACCCTTTACAGCCACTTTCCAAAATCTTCTGTAAAGATGTTATTAGAAGCAAGTAGACTTCGAGCTCTTTAAGTAGTGTGCAATACCAGGCTGGCCAAGCCTGAGGGTCCTGGGTGGCTGGCACCAGCTGGGGACCCTGGGCAGGACTTGGTGGGAGGGCTGATGGTGTGGAGCACCCAGCCCTCTTGATGGGGCTGACATTGGCCCCACGTGGCTGTCCCCAGCTCGGCACCATGCTGCCCACAGGCTTTGGGCTGGTGGCCACACCTGCTGGGTCCCCTGGCCAGTCCATCCCCATCGTTGCCAGCTGCTGCAGGCTGCGTCCAAAAACTGTCTGCGCCAGTGTCCTATTGAGCAATGTTTCACAGCCACAAGTCTGGCTGCAGCACACACATGCTGACACATTCCCCTGAACACATTTCAAAGCAGAGGGGAGGATTTGGGACTTTAAAAAAAAAAAAAAAAAATTTTACTTTCTGTCTGCAGAGTAAAATGATCTCAGTGAAATCTAGGCACCAAGTGTATCTCTCCTGGAAATATCAGGTTACACTCTGGGTTCTGGTGAATGCTTTTTGAAATGTAAGTTTTTGAAATAGAAGCTATGGGAGGTGTTGTTTACAACACAGGCAAGACAAAACTGAGAGGAGATATAGTTACCTTCACAAAAGCAAATTTGTCAAGGAGACAAGTTTGTGTCCTGGCACTTCTAATACAAGCAGAAAATTGTTGGAAAATACTTACCACATCTTTGTCTCAAACGCCCTCTGGACAGCAATGAGTGCAAACGTGTGTATGTGCTTTACTGTTGAGACATTCGACCATCATGTCTCAGACACCCATTTGAAGGGAAAGTTCCTCAGGAAAAGCAGCTAGGGCTGAAATAACAACATCAAGGAGGAGAAACTGGCAGCTCTCCATAAAGCTTGCTTCAGCTTACCACTTGTTCTAAGACGCCAGCCCGATGACTGATTGCGGGAATGCTGAGGACGCATGGTCCAAATGGAGCCGCCACCAACTCCCTGGCCAAGGGATGGAAAAAATAACCGAGCTACCAGTCCGGCTTTGCTCTAATATGTATTTATGCTCAGCTTTGGGGATGGGAGTCAGCTAAATAATTGCAGACCATGTTTACGCGTTGTCCTGTTCATGTGACTGCCTGGATGCAGCCCTTTTATTCCTGAAAGTAAAGGAACTGCACTGCTCTCACTGCGGTGTCTCCCGCCGAGGTGCGTGCATGCCTGTGCAAGAGGCTGTGCTGCTGCTGCTGCTGCTGCTGCTGCATGGAGAGGGGTCCTTGGCAGGGCTGAGCTCTAGGGAAGGTCCCCTGGGGCAGCGGAGCAGGTCTGCACTCCCCAGCAGCCTGCGCGCTCGGAGAAGTCAGCCTACGTGTGATAACGTGCTCCTACTTGTCCTGCAGAAAACCCCAGCAGGAAGCAGGAAAAAGGAGGGATCCTCCTCTGGAGTATCGCTTTCCACATCCCACACTTTTTCACCTCTGACCCAAAGATGGGTCAGTGATGACACAACAGCGAGACAGAAATGCCAGTTCAATGTTACACCAGAAATCCTTCCTTTGGCCCCCGCTTCTGCATGTTTACAACTTGCAGACAATCAGCTTTATGTCTGTGCACCACTTTAATGACAATTAAACAAATTCTTTAAAGAGTTTAAGCAGAATGCAAATCATGAATAGACTTCTACTGATGACCTGAACAGAGTAAATCTCTTTAAGACACAGCCCTTTTTTTTCTTATAAGCCTCACAGCCTCAGCATTACAATATTACTCATATTCCTGCATAGGCTCAAGGTGTGTAAAGTAGGACGCAGAGAGCATAGGCCAGACCTGCAAAAGAAATCTGTCTTCTGATGCTCCTGCCAGCAGGGATTTTCTCGCGTGCCTGTCAGCATGCAAGCACTGTCACGTCATACTTCTGTGTGTGCCATTCTCACTTTTAAGATTATAAGCAAGGAGAGAAAATAGACCCTAATCAGTGCTGGACAACTGGAAATCAAAGCTGCAGAGTTTCCAGCATGACGTGCTACTCTAGAAACCTGAAAGACTTTTTCATAACAAGGAAATGGCGGTATATTTGGAAATATGGGAGTGATGGATCCTACGAGAATATAGCCTGAACTCCTATAGCTTACTGTAAACCAAACAGCAGATGAATCCATAGACATGCAGCAGCAGTGAGCAAAATGCCGTAACTTGTTACAGAGGAAAAACATTGAATCTGTGATTTTGCTGTGGTTTTGTTCTCACCTACAGATATGTTCTTCACCAAGCTGGGCAGATTGCATTTTACTGTCAGTAAAGTGTGTTTTAAGTTTAGCAGTTTGCCCTGTTCATGAAATGGACTTACCTTCTTGCAACATCTTAGTAATTCATAAGTATTTGATAAAGGGTTCATGTGACCAAGACTTAGCCTTTCATTGGCTCATGGATTATTTACATCAACTATTTACTATCGCAAATATTCACCTCAAATGTGTGGGCTGTCTTTCTTCCATGATTACATGATTGCTAATTTTTAAAGAGGAACACAGCCATAGAGAACAACACAGCCCCTGCCCAAGGAATCACGGACTCTTATCCATCTGGACACTTACCCATCTGGCCGACATTTGAGAACTACAGATAGTAGTTCAAATGTCAAAATACTTATGGACAAATCATATGTGTGTGAGTTTATTCAGAGAAATATTTACAAATCACTCTTTGTGATTTGGCCAGTTTATCACAGCTGGGTACGTCTTGCTGCTGACAAAGTGAATAATCTGAGCTTATTTGTCACTAATTACCTATAAACAAGTGTGGATCAGTACAATTGTGTCCAGTGTTGTAATGAGACAAAGAAAAACTGTGGTAACAGACCAGTATGCTTCAAGAGAGAATGTTTTTTTTTCCCACAGAAGGCAATATACAGAGCAGCTTCTTGAGCTCATCTTGGGAACACCCAGTCTGTAGCATGTAACGTGAACATCACTGCACTGTCTGGGACTGACAGCATCCATGAAAATTTAGAAGCATTAAGGAGTAAACCATGCCTTCCTGTATTGTGCAAGAGAGGAAAGAGAAAGAAAGGTGGAGTCGGGATGTTGCCAAAGCTCTGTGTCTGCATTTGCAGGGGCTCTGCCAAGTTAATGGGTCCTGGAGCCAGACAAGCATTGGCAGGAGCTGGCATCAGGGGACAGGCAGGGAGGAGAAAGCCCTGACCAAAACAATGTCAGGTGAATATGGGGTTCATGTGAGGCCAAGATGTCTTTAATCACGATAATTTAGGTTGGAAAAGATGGCTGGAAGCCATCCAGTCCACCCTCCTGCTCAAAACAGGACTAACTAACTCCAAAGTGAGATCAGGACGGTTTTCTGTCAAGCTTTGAGTATCACCAGGGATGGGGACAACCAGCCTACCCCAGTGTTCGCACCCCTCAGGGAAAAACCGTTTTGCTTTATATCTTGTTCCAATTTCCCTTGCTGAAATTTGCAGCAGTTTGCCTCTCATCCTCTCGCTGTGCGAGGCCCAGCAGAGCTTGGCTCCCATCTTTACTACAGCCACCCGTTAGGGAGTTGACAACAGCAATAGATCAAGCGCTCCAACCCCCTCAAAGCCTGGACTCACTTCAAGCTATCGGTATCTTTCGTGTGCTGCGTCCTCCAGCTGCAGCCTCACCAGTGCTGAGAAGAGAGAGAAAAATCACGTCCCTTGACACAGACCAGTGTGTGTTTTGCTTGCTGGCTGGCACACTGAACATGTCAGCCACCAGGACGCTTGCCACCATTTCTGCACAGAGGCTGCTTTGGCTGGGCAGCCTCCAGCCCCTAGTATTGCATGGGGTATTCCATGCTAAATGACAGTTTTTACATTTATTGCCATCAGGGAGTTCCCATCAGCTCCAGCTTGCTGAGGGGACTCTGAGTGGCAGCACTGCCCTCCTAGGCAAAGACCACTCCTCAACAGTCCATCCTCCGACTCCATTAGGATGGTCTCATCCCAGCATCCCTCACGTTGCCAAAACTGGGACAAATGGCCAAGTCCTTGCATGGTGGAAATCAGACCAGCTACACTTCTCTCATTGGCTTTGTATGTCACTTCAATAAGTAGTAACTGTGGACCAGTTCCTCCTTTGAAGGCAAAGGAGAGGGGAATCTCTGTATAATAAAGTTAGTTTTCTCACTTGGAAGAAATGCTTTATGGAGTCTTTTCCTAAATATGGGGGGGCGGGGTCCCAAGTGAACATTTTCGGACCCATTTCTAGTAAATTCACAATGCTTTCAACATTCATTGTTAGTGGCTTTATTATTTATGTACTTTTTACGAGTAAACAATTCCTAGAAAATATTTGTTGGCAGCTTTATAAATTTACTTCATACTCTCTGAGGATTTTTGCTGCACACAGAATTAAAATCTTCCTTTAAAAGTTCTCCCTAGTAAAATGCAAATTAATTGTTCACTGCTCTTCTTTCCTTTGAGGCATGGCATCCCAAGAGCAGAAGTGGTTTTCTGTTGGGTGATTTCCTTCAGTGTTGCACAGTTAGTTTTCTCATCTCTAATTTTTTAGCAATTAGTTTCTATTTAGCTGTGCCATCGTAATTTCAATTTAGTTTTACAATGAAATTTTAAAGAAATATTATGGATACTGTAAGCCTGCAATGTTAGGCTCAGGTATTTTGGATCTAAATTTGACTTTCTTTCTAAGATGAAGTGAACCCATAAACAAAATTAATTTCTAACTACACCCAATAACTTTTTTCCCCCCACAAACTAGTTTAAAACTTTAAGATGTCATGCACCTCAACACATCAAAAGAACACGAAGCAGTTCATCTTCCTTAAGATGATATATTGAATCAAGCCAATCCTTAAAATAACTGCAGACCCACCACTCTCTTCTCTAAGGCAAAAGTTTTAATTCTTTTTCACAGAGTGTAGTTTCTGAAGGGTGTCAAGCTCTGTAAGCATGCTTTTTCTCTGAAATGCGGTCTCCAGTTTAGCTGATGCAAGGCTTCAAACCCAGTGATGAAAAAATTACAATGAGCTCCAGACCTTGACCTGCAGGCAACATCCACTAAGCAGCCAGTTTTGTAAGAAAGGTCAACTTGCCTTTGGCTTCAGGTTAGCCTAAAGAGAATATGGCCAGTGTTTTTGGCCCACAGAACTCTGTTTCTGCAGAAAAGGTTGTTGTGACCCAGGGATTTGTAGAGAATGCTCAGAAAGCCAAAATCAACCTGAATGCAGAAGCTCTCTTCACAGCATCCATGCTCTTTGGGCAAGTCAAATACAAGTGTCATTCACCACAGTTCTCTTCCAAGGTGCTAGAGAAAGATATCATATCCAGTCTGTGATAGGAAAAAAAAAAAAAAAAAGTACAGAAATATCCTTAGGAAAACATAATGGTGGAGTTAAAATTATCTGCATTTTACTAAGACTTGCCAGGACGTTGCCTGCTTACCAGGTCCTGTAAAACCTTTGGAGAACAAAGTCTTTTCTGTGCAGGTAAAATATCCTTCTGTACACAGCTAATAACTAACACAAGGGGCAGATTCTGGGCAGGGGACAAATAATAATAATAAACTCTAGGAGCCTTTCTGGTATGTCTGAATTTAAAAAAATCTAAACAAAGGATCATCACCTCACAGCCAAGTGGCTTGCCCCAGCTGTCGGGCTCCGCTGGCTGCCCTTGGCATCCATTGCAGCCTGCGCTTGTCCTTAGTCCTCGGACCTCACGCTGCATGCAGCACACGGGGCAAGTCTGCACGAGATTTTTCTTTTGTGAAGAGTAAACAGTCCCTAAGTTTATAGATAAATATCTTCCCAACATCAGTGGTTGCTTTATCTTGCAGAGGTCACATCTATCAAAGAGCTTGCAAGCTCTTTGAAGAAAATTATGGAGTGCAATCACATACACAATGGTTACATTTCAGTTTTATGTCTCTTCCCTGTTTCATTTTTAATTTTGGCTGCATTACTGCCATACCAGCAGAACATGCCTTTGTCTTTTTCAGCCTGCATGACTCTGTGCGTGGGTGAGTGTGCATAGTTGGAGCGACAACCCACATGCTTACAAGATAGATACACTTGTTGGCTAATCATCCTTGCTGAGGAAAGACACAGAGAGAGAGAGAGAAGACAGCGGCTGAGGTAACTGTGCAGGAATGCAGAGTACCCAGCACTGGTGCTATGCTCAGTTTCAGTCCCCCACACAGGCTTAGAAAACTGTAAGAGCACACAGTGCAATCCTCATCAAGGTAGAAAGGGCAGACTGTACATCTTGGAAGAGTGGTATTCCTTTTCCTACAAAGACGTGTGTAGGGGTCCAGCTGTAGAATCAGAAACCCACTTCTCTATTTCCTCTTTCACACATTGTGCAGAAAAAAAATCAGCAGGTGCCAGTGAAGGCAGGTTTTCTTGTTCTGCTTTGGTTTTTGAAGTGAGCTGCACACAATGCTCCCATAAGGGAATCTAATATTTCAACATTAAGACCTAGGTGTTGTCTCTAATTAAAAGTACATAGCAAAAGTAAACACAGAAACAGTTTCCAGGAGGGGTAGAAGCTAAGTAAAGCTGAAGACAATTAAACCATAAGGTAACACACTGTAAGAATTTTTATCCTTCCCAGTAAGCAGGGGCATATCTTGGCTTCACCATGCCCACACCTTGTAAAAGCGTATCCAGCTAAGCATAGGTACCAGCTGTTTCAGATCCTTCAGCAACATGGACTACACTTGCATGATGTTTATAAAGCAGTCTGGAGGTCGCAATTCTCGTTGTCATACAAACAGCAGGGAAGGTCTAGGATGGGATAAATCTCGCAGGACTCCGAAGCATCCGTGCAGCCTCCCAAGGGAGACAGTCACAAGATGCCAAATTTAGCTCTCATCTCATCCCGTTGAATTGGACAGAGCTACCACCAAGGTAGTTTAGTCCAATGTTTACAGTTCCCATTAAAGTTCAGCACAGCATCGCTCCTTTTTCAGCAGCAGCACACTCTGTGAATTACGTAAGGGTGGCAGTTTGCAAAACTGCGGTCAGTGGCTGCTCGCTCTTTCTGAGTCTTCGCTCTGTAACAATATCCTGCTATATAAATACACCCATAATGATTCCATGATTCCCTCAGCTTTTGCAAAATTTAGTATTTCTGCATTGTCATTGCATGTTACTGATAATGAGCGGTACCATATGCAGAGGGAAGGTTCTTCTAGTCTGTGCTGAATCTTCTGCTCCTCTCAGGGGGGTGCAAAAGTCAGTGGTTTCAATGTCCAGACCCGTTCCGCTTATGCGTGAAAAATAATGGTTAAACAATGAAATCTCCCTGGAAAAAGTGCAAGAATGTTTCTGTTTCGGAGAATTTGCGACAACAAAAGATGGACACTGCTCACAGAAACAGCCAACTTAGAGTTAACTCTGGTGCAGTTTCATCCACATCTCTCTTCAAGCCACATAGCAATGACTAATACGACTAGTGTTCATGTACATGTAAAGTGATAGGGTCCAAAATAACCTTGCCTCTATTGTATGGTTTGGGTGAGAGGAAAAAACCCTTCAGGTTTACTCGGCTTTATTTGATGTAATTTTGTCGGCTGTTGGCTCCTCAGCTTGGGACTCCTGAATACTCAGGGCTCCTTGCTTACTTACCAACACCTGGGCTGTATAAAATACTACCGTCTTAGCCAAACACCTAAAGATGAAAGCATTTCTTGAGAACTAATAGAGATGGTACTTTGCTGCAGGTAACCTTTAATTTTGGTTTCAAACAATGGCTGCCTTCCTGCATCTTTGCTCAGGTCCACAGGTTCAGTTCAGAATTCAGGAAAACAGTTGCAGCCTTTGCCCTTAAAGTCTCCCCTGACCTCCATCCTATCACTATCAGAGGTCCTAATGCTTGTCTGGACACAACCGTATTGAGACAGTTCACTGGGCAAAGTAAGCTGAGAGCCAGCCTGGTTAGCCACCCTGCCAAAGTGACTTTTAGGTAGTGTAAAGCCTGCATCTCTGGGGCTCTTTAGCCCATATAAGTTAGAACAAGCCTCCAGCCGATGAAATTAGATGACACTGGAAAGTACCTGGACTGGCACCTAGACCTCAAGAACCGACATCTCTTATTTTTGTTCAATTTCCAAATTGCAAGGAATTTATACTTCTTCTTTGAACACACCCACATCCTGGTCATGGTATATAGCATGTCACGGAGAGCTGTTCCTGCCTAATCATACCAGAAATAACCTCTTTCTGAGCCACATGTAGAACTCCACTTCCAGTGTCTCTGAAGAGTTGTCGGTTATAATTTCTATTTTCATCAAAAATATTCCTCCAAATAGAGTTTATTTGTCTCTCTTCCTGTGTTTTAAGTCACAATAAAGTGTGCCTGCATTAATCAGATACCACTGAACCTTATTACTCATCTTTGGCAGTAATGAGACTGTTATGGTTGCCTTTTTTTACTTCAGTGGCAATAACAAGCATTAAATAATTATAAAAGTACTACTATCATGCATACGTTGAACTGTAAGCATTTTTCCTTAGTAAGCAGTATAGTGCTCCCTGAGTTCTAAAATATGATTTAATCAGAATAAAAGGCCTCCCTTCCAGACAAAATTAACAGTGAAGTCTTGTGCTCCTCTCATGGAAAAGGCATATCCATAGGCATGATCATTGGACCCTTGCAATGATATCTCTGCCTTTCAAAGCCAACAGAATATATAGCTTCCCCTTCCACTCTTCTAGTGAGGAGAGGATCTGTGGAAGCAGACTGCAGGGAGCCAAACAACCCACTTCTGAGACATCTTTATACATTTCACCTCTAAACTTCTGGGAACTCTCTTTTTCTTGTACTTCTTGGGGCACAATCCTTCTTCAGGGACCTTTTTGGTATGCTTTTGACCTTCCTGTGCACGTACCATGTACCTACTGCCAGTACCTGAATTTTAAGCATTCAGCCTGTAAGCAGGGTATGTTCAAAATATATAGTGGTGCCACAGAAAGTCCCAGGACCACAAGTTTCTTAAGAGAATCATATAGGGGAAGGGTCCCTATGTGCTTGCCCTTTTCTGGTACCCTTCTCTAGACATCTGCTCTTGGCTATTGACAGAAAAATATATTAGGCTGGATGGACCTTTGTTCTGAACCTGTATGGTTAGGTATTTTGCTGAACTCTGTCCAAAATGAAGCTACATCGCTCACTGTTCTCCTATGTGACTGCTGTAGAACATATTTTTGCATGGTCATGTGTTGCTACATTATCTGCTAGAAAGAAAACATTTATAACATCTAAATGAAACCCCACAACTCAGTAGGGACAAAGGTGAGTTGTATTATCTAATCCATTCTGCTAATGTACAGTATATCCTATGACTTTTTTGTGATTTTTCCAACTTACTTTTAAAAATTGTTGTAATCCAACAGAGTCTAGCATTGGTACATCTAATTGGTATCTCACAAAAAGTATAAATACAAAGAACTGCTAAAAAATAAAATACACCCCAAGCAACTGTGAGTAACTGGAAGGACAATGAATCTTTTAGGAATAGGTCACATTTCAGAAATAACATTTTTTTCTCTCTCTTTTTAATATTTTTTTTAATAACAGCTTAGTCACCAATAACAGCATCAATGAAGGGCTTCTGATAATAAAATCCTACGTTCTTCAACATTACCTGTGTTTTCTAAGTATGTGGAGCCCGTCTCTGCTACTTAGAAGCAGAGTGTTGGTAAGGAGACACTCTCTGCAAAAAGGAGAAGGGCTGGCATTAGCACAGTTTTAGCAGGGATGATTATTACAGGCAATTAGGCTACATAATTGCCCTAGGAGAGGAAATCATCTGCTGCTAAGAAACAAAGAAACCTTAGTTTCTAGTAGCAGCCCCTACCAGCTGATGTGCTGTTGCTCTGAAAGGCTTTATATAAGTGTATTTGGTAACCTCAATTGTGGGCTATATTCAGTTTTCGTTTCAGTAAACAATATGCCTGTGGCAGATTAGAATATTACTGCGAAAGCTGAATCAGGTGGCTGCTCTCTTCTGCATGTACCAGGAAAGGAAGTTTTCTCTCTACCTTCTGGAAAGAACTGCAGCTTCTTAAGTTTTCCCCTAGTCTTCTGATATTCCCCGTAGCTTCAGGCAGTCGTGGGGAACCTGTCCATGTCATGCTTTCAGCAGATAAGTGGTTGGCGCAGATAAATCAGCTGCGCCGTGGGGAGGGGAGGTAGCCCCTTGCCCTGGGGCAGGAGAGCAGGTCAGCTGGGTGGCTTGTCCACCTCAGGATCTCCAGGGCTGAAACACCCCTGCAGCCACTGCATCTTTGGCATCTCATAGAGCGACAGCCAGTGACGTATTTCCTACCTTGTCCTGCTTTTACTTGAGCCCCTGTCAAGGAGGCACTGCAGAAATCCAAAAAGGGTAACCAAACCTTATGGACAGGCTCCCGGAAAGCCTGGAGCAGCCCGCTCCTGCACGGAGAAGCTGCACAGATAGGTCTGCAGCTGCGGGCGCTGCAGAGGCAGCAATACAGGATGTGGGACTACGGGGGAGAAATGCAGGTTTGGGAGGTGGGGAACCAGTTCTTGCAAAATGTCTTTCACCAGCCGAGGCTTGAGCGGTAATGTCAGCACTTCTGGGAGCAGAGTGTGCTCCAGCATCTTCTCCACAGGGTCCTCCTGGATCTGGCCTGCATGGGTTTATTATCATAATTAACACTGCAATTTGCTTTAAACGACACACCACAGTAAGTTATTAGTAATTCAGGTGAAGGTACGGCGAGCCCAGTCAAATGTTTACTTTGTAAACAAAGCATCATATTGGCCTTCGGTTCCACGCAGACGATCACCTGTAACTTACGTGATGCAGCAGGGCTGTTACAACGTCCACAACCTCTGGAGCCTGGCTTCCTCTGGATGTGTATCTTAACGGCTGATTGTGCATGCTGCCTGATGCCGTTTCTACAGATGAAGCATTTAGAAATCCTTTCTCCACAGAGGGTTTTCTGGAGTCTGGAATAAGTTAAGAGCACACACAGCAGGCTTGGCATCTGTGAGGGCACTGAGTTGCTCTGATCTATCTGGTCACCATTTTTCACAGATCTTGTAGGGCTTGGTTATTTTCAAGACCTCTGGCCCTGTGGCCAGCTGGTTCACAAATTCAGCGTGGAGCTCCATATAAGGGGTTCAGTGCTGCAGCCGTAGGTATAGGACACCTTCTCCTGCCACTGAACTCCAGTGACCATTTCCACACCTAATGCCTTCCACTCAGCTGCATCTCTCCGGTTGTGCTTCCTCAAAACCCAGTTTCTACATTCAGGCTAGGTAAAGCACCACTTACCTTCTCTGGCAAACCAGGTGCAGAGCAGCATGGTTTTTTTGATTGGTTAGATATGAAATAATGAGGATGAAAAAACTATATTACACCATTGCTTTGAAAAGCACCACGCTGCGTTGCCTTCAGCTGCTTTGCAAGACAAGCTCTTGCACAACTCATTCCCTTCTTGCTTGAGTAAATTCCGTGCTAGCTCATCAGCTCCTGCACCTCAGGTGCCAAGTCATGAGCCCTTGCTACCAGTGAATTGACAATTATTCAGAAGCGTAGCACGAGACAAATATTTCTTTGAAAACCCAGCCCAGACCCCGTGGGAGAAGTAGGGGCAGAGGAGGTACGAGAGTTCAGAAAACCTTTGCATACTTTTCCGAGTGGTGCTGTTGTTTTTCCACTAAGTGACCTGCCCCATGGAAAGTGTGTAACACAGCCAGACCTTCACAGCACAATATCAAGTTTGTTTGTTGGTTTGCTTTTTCTATTAAAAAGGCAAGCTTGGAGAAAGTGGCAAGCCAGGGAATTCCATTCTACAGCAGTGCTCCAGTGGTAATTT
The DNA here is from genome assembly GCA_017639485.1 of Pluvialis apricaria. Classification (NCBI taxonomy): domain Eukaryota; kingdom Metazoa; phylum Chordata; class Aves; order Charadriiformes; family Charadriidae; genus Pluvialis; species Pluvialis apricaria. The sequence continues at coordinate 49,580,733 of CM030044.1, read as the reverse complement.
ATCTTCTGACAAAAGATGGAGCAGAGCACACTGGGACAAAATACAACCCTATTTATATACTGTCAGATATGAATCATTCTGCATCTCCTTCTTGTGTATATATGCAGCGATGCTTAAGGGTGAGACGCTCTTCTGTATACACACCACGAGGATACATTTACTCTGTTTAGGTAAGGCATTGTGTCTCTTCTGGAAATATGTCTAAATTATTTTATGAGTACAACTATCATGATTCATTGCTATCATTATTTATCCATTTATTTAATTTAGCTACCCAGCTCCTCTAGTGCTTCTCAGGACTTAGCTGTAAGTCACGAATGTTTTTACATATTGCACATATCTTGAAGTGAAGAAAACCTTATAAAATCCAAAAGGTACCTTAGCATAGGGATAACAACATGACATCCTTCCCAGTTACACAATATTTTCACATGTGTTACAGGCCATACAGAGTGGCTACATGCCTGAAAGCTGGTTTAGATATTATAAAAACAAACAAACAGCACCTTTTAAAATTTATTTAAACCAAGAAACCAGATGCTGGATTGGAGAATGCCTCTTTCCAGAAATGACACAGTCTACCTTTGCTTTTAATTAGACTAGCTAGCCAGGTGGTTAGAGAGACCCGGAACAATTTTTTTTCATCACGTTTAATAAGCAGAGAGCATGCCTCTATTACCCGTGGCCCCGAAGCACAATCAAGCACCTATTTTTAAACTTGCACGATTCAGTCCAACTCGGTGAGGTGGTGACCTATGCAAGGCTGACCCTGGCATCAGTGGGGGTGAGTGGTTCCCACCCCAGACAGGACGGGCTGTGCACAGCCCATCTATCATTCCTCTGCATCACTCCAGGAGGGGTAGCATCCCAAAAACACAGTCAGTTAGCACACAACCACGCAATGCTTGTTACTGCTTTCTTCTTCGGCAGTTCATCTGAAGGACTTTATAGCGCTACAGAAATGGAGCAGTATGTTAAGATAGAGAACATCTGTATTAGTGAATGATACAAACTAATACTTTGGAAAAAGTGAAGTGCTTTACCATCCTTCTATTTTTAACTGCATCCAACTAGCTTGCACTTCATTGCTCACTTTCCATAAACATGCCTTCAACAGCATGAAACCACCTATAATGACAGTATGCATTTTTTTGATGCATTAACTCTTATATGCAGAAAATCAGCCTACAGTAAGGAGTTTGCTTTTAACATAGGCAAACAGAAGGCACAGAAATGTTGTACAACAGCAATAGACATTGGCACTGGTGTAAGATTTCATAGTGTCCCATTCAGTAGCTATAATCTCCTACCATGCAAGAAGATGCATCACCGTGAGCTTATCTATATTAAAAAAAATGGTTTGTGACATTGTAACAATTTAATCCAGTGAGTCAGATCTCGATGTAATATTTTTTCTTGGGGTACCGTCCTATTCATCCTTATGTCATCTGGAAATCATCTGCAAGTATTGCATACCATTGTACCTATGAAGAAGATCCGGCTGCATAATGAGTGGCAACTGAAGCGGACAGGTTCCACGTTGGGGACAGCCCTTGCTTTGGCCAGCACGGGTCTCACACAGTGCCCCGGCTGTCCTACGGGGCGGCGTGGCAGTGCGGCAGGATCACCATGCGTGGCCCATGGAGCCACCTGCTCCTCAGGCGCAAAGGCAATGGGCCAGGCAAAGCTGTCCCGACGCTGCCAGTTGGGCAGTACTCGTCTATTACAAAAAAAAAAAAAAAAAAAAATCTTTGGCAACCGCTTCTAGAAATAGTCCCATTCATCGTTCTTGCCTCAGAAACAATTAAGTTCAGCAAGCTGCTGCCAAAGCAGATTTTTAACCCTGTTAATTCAAGAATTGCATGCAATTGTTTAAAACAAATTGGTATGTGTATTACACTAAAATCTCTTCTTTTGTGAAAAGTAGGCCAACGTATTTCTCTTCTTTTATTGCCAAGACTTGTCTATTTATTCTTAATCAGCAAATAATTGTGCTGTATGTACCTCAAGTGTGGTCCCGTGAACCGAATGCCCAGTAGCAGCTGGAAAGCATTAGCCGGTCCCTTAGAGTATGTCTTCTGGCTTGGTTTCTCCCAAGATAAATCCTGTTTGCATGCTCTAGCTCTGGTTTGCCATGTGAACCAAAGCAGGTTAGCAGGCGAAGATCCACAGATTCCTTTCAGCCACTTAACCGATCCAAGGCAAAACACTTATGAGGCCGGGCCTTACACTACGCGTTCTTAAGCAGAAGAGTAACGCCTGAAGTCTGGTGTGTAAGTTTATGGCTATACAGCTGAATAAGCTGACTGGTTGGAGAGTTTTGACTCTGGGCTCCCAGCTGAGCATATAAGTATCTGAACGTACCTACTAGGTACCTAATTGAGATGCCTTGTTTCTGGAAGTCAAATTTGAAATTTTGGGCCTCAGTTACTTGTTTAAGTATTTAAATAGAATTTACTAAGCACCATTGCTTCTTGCTGCCTTCAGTAGGATGTGAAAGCTAGGCTGCTATAGCTTAGGTGCCCCAAAACAGGGAGTAGGAAGCAAAACTTAGATTTACCACTCTGAAAATTCTTAACTTCATGGTGTGGTGCACCAGTAAAAATTGCTTCTGATATTGAAGTTTATCTTAGGTGTTCTGTGTTAAATTTTACACTATTCTGCAATGGATTATAGTACGTGGGACTTTCTACAGGGAGTTATAACAGCTCTTCTTGAAAAATGGGTGGGTTTTTTTCTCACTAGTTGTAGTCACGCAGGAAATATTAAATCAGTCAGTAAACCACTTGTTATATCTCTATAGCTATCTATCCAACACAGGAAAAAAATAAAACCAGTTGCACAAACTAGTTTTGAATCAGCAGCATTCACTCATACTAACTTTTCAAAGTCATAACTTCAAAGTAAAGCCAGGTCTACAGAGAGGCTAAGACACACAGAAGAAAATAATTTTGTGTTCTTTCCAAGCATAAAAATCAGAAAATAAGCATGGCAAAATAATCATATGCCAGTGAAGTGGGAGGCTGGAAGAGATTTTATAGCCATTACAACCGTTATGTCTGGGATCTGATTATACTTTTAAAGACACCAATACATTCAAATTAATACTTCACATACACTCCAATATTCTGAATGCTGTGTATCATGATATCTTACTGCAGGACAATGAAGAATAATAGGAGTATTCACTCAGTTAGCATATAATTACACACAAAGTATTAACTCAGCTTTTCCAATATGCTATCATTGCATGTTCAGACTTTACAAAGTGAGCAAATCATACATGCCATGATGAAATGGATAAGGAATGAGCAGGAATGAGAAGCAGTTTTCATTAAAACCTGTAGGAAGAATGGTTCTGGTGAGGCGTATGTACTCTCTGTACAGCTCTGTCCCCCCGCCAAACTCAGTTTCTGCCACTGCTGCTTGAGGTCCTGAGGATGCACAGTCATGAGCACAGCTGCCCACAATGTGTGTCCCTACAAGGAATACAATATTTACACATCCTTCTCCACACATCTTTTGTGCTCACACATGTGATGACGTTTGCTTCCACTAGTAACACACTGTCTGTGTACTCGCCATGGTTTGACCTGGGCACACACTGCTCTTTCCTCCTGATGACAGGGGATCTGAGAGCTGGAGTTAATAGTTGTGTTGACATCAGCCAGGTCTCCCTTATGTGTCAGACCGTGCTGCTGTGGCACGTTTCTGCCACTAGCATTTTTGCAAAGATTGTCTCCTTGCAGAACATACATTAATTCAAACAGCTTCCACCTACGACTAAAACTCCACCAGTTGGAGAACTCTACCAAGGCTGCAAAGGGGGCATGTCAGCACTCCTGCCCTGAGCACCCAGCGCTATAAACACTGTTTGAGCAGATCGGCTAGCACGTGTACAGATTTCATGCAAACATTATTCTGTGCAGCAGTGTGTCTGCCTCTTCCTAATGTACTTTTTATTATTTGCCTTGTCGTACTTCCGACTCAATAGCAAAGAGAAAGCATTGTTTACAACAACTGTATCCTGTGTGTCAGTATGCATATATATCCTGATAAGACAATAAGGCAGTTAAGTCAATACTGCATACACTGAAACAATCAAGCATCTAAAGAGAAGATCACCATCTATAACCACAAGAGAGAGAAAAGTAAAGTGATGCACAAAAGTGTAACAGGAAGAAAAGAGCATTAAGCGAAGGAAACAGCTTATGAGGGGAAATTCCTGTCAGTCAGCACTGTTACGTGGTGAAACAGATACCCAGCCACAGAAACGTAAACTTATTGCTCAAAAAATTTTATACGAAACTTTATACATAACTTCATTAAAAAAATGTACTTAGAAGAATAGACAGCACAACACAAAACCCCATGATTATAATATTTAAATACACAGTTTTTATCACCTAGTGGCACACAAGTGAAGGGCTTGATGGAAAGCAGACCTTCAGAAGCAGAGCCAGAAGCACCACTGCTCTGTGACTCCACTCCCTGCCCTGCACCTCCCAGTGTGTCACTAGGCTGGCCCGTGTCCTGGAGAACCATCTTTATTATGAATAATTATTAACCTCAGTCTCCTCCCCAGAGGCCCCTGATGTGGGCCGCCATGGCACAAAGCAAGCCAGCCAGTGAAGACCACGCAGCACAGCTAGGATGTAGGCAGAGCTCGCAGCAGTCCTTGCCAGCCCTGCAAACCTGCAGTGGCCCTGTCCTGGGCACTTCTGTTTCCTGGGAAGACAAGGTACACGGGGCACACTGCCCGCAGACACAACAGGCTACTGTCCCTGCCCTACAGATCCCCCCCGATACCCGACAAAACACCTGGTGAGCCGACCAACATCTCCCGACCAGCTGTCCTCACCGCGGTCACTAACACCCAAGTCTGCTGTCTATCTCTGACAACCCTAGAGTTGCTCCTTGCCGTTATAGACCTGAGCACATAAAGATGAAGCTGACTTGTATCAGTAGATACCAGCTCTGCTGAATTTTTGCTACGTTGAGTAGTGCATTACAGATATTCGCAGCAGCACATAACTTGCAAGTTACAGCTGCCTTTAGTTGCAACACCTTATTAATAACATTTGCAGCCTAACTCAGTTTAATACTATTCATGTTGCAGTGTGTCTGCGTTGAGCCAGAAGGGATTTCAGGAGAATGGTATGGGTCACTAAAATAAGCAATTGTGTACCTCTCACGAGGCACAGGTTACAGCTTCACAAGGCTACTGCGGAGACTAAGGTCAGCCTCCCGTCTCCTAAGGGACTAGAGGCAACATCCTCACAAGGGTTATTTCGGTGTTGCCTCATTAATTTCAGTGTTTGCTGCATGATATATTTCTTCCATAAAAGCTGGAAGGTTAAACTTCCTACCAGGTACGACTATCTATGCCTACTTTCTCCGCCAACAAATCAGTCGCACTTCTGCTCTGCTATACTTTAGTCGTATATGTAATTGTATACGTAACTGTATTGAGAACTTCCTTCAATCTTCTAGGGCTTTTGTTTAAACCACTCAAGGCTGTAAAGTACTGCTTACACTTTACATAAAAGTTGATTTCAGGACAGTTCCCTTTAATCTGTTCTTGGCTCCGAGTACTGATTAGGCCCCAAGCAAAGAACAGAAATATGTTTCTCAGCTGTAAAACCATTGAAAATGAAGAAACCTGCATTTGCTACAGGAAAAAAAAAAAAATGTATAATAAAGCATCCAGGCTTGATATTTTGTATGTATCAAGGCAATTGCCTTAAAGGCAGTTTCTGTTATCACAGCTGCCAAAGCTGTTTATTCTCTTAGCTTCTCCGCTCCTCCGTGTGATTTTTCTCAAAGTCCTAAAGCAGACACCAGTTGATGAGTGCAGGTAAGTAGAAAAACAGGCTGCACAGAAACTCCTGTATCTTAAGTGCAAGAAGGAATACTTGCAGAGGTCTGTGGCCCCTATAGTTTTTGCTTCAGCCCAGATGACTCTGGTTATGTTGCCACCATACACCCTCTCACGACCCAGTGTCAAAGCCAAGCAGTGCCTTGTACAGGTACCTCCTGTACAAGGGAGAGTATTCCAGGAATGGTAGAGCTGAATTTGAACTTCCCTTATCAGGAACAATGAAAATGAGAGCAAGCAGCTTCCCAGAAACTGCAACTGTTCAAGATACCCCGTGTAGAAATGACTGCTTTTCAGCAAGTGCTACTGTCAATCACTGCAAGCCAGCCTAGAGGAAATGTAATTGTGATAACTGAGTATTTTTAGTGTCTGTAGAGGAAGTGAGTAGTTTAGCTTTCGTGCTCTCTTGAGAAGGGATCATTACTATGCCATTTTAATGTCACATCCTGGAGCACACATACAGATTGTGCACAGAAATGGGGTGATATTTTCCCTTTTAACATAGGGCCAAATCAGCCTGCCCATATTAACTTTCCATGACAGGATGTCTAAAAAAAGGCCACACCATCCTTAAATTGTTTTGGACTTAATTTGGAGTTGTCAGGCAATTAGGTTTTGCAAAATTGGCTTCTGGAGTGACAGCTTCTATTGTTACAGCATATGGCAATGAGGGAGCAGCTTGTGGCAGATGTGCTGTTTATTCACTATTAGCTAGTTTTAGATTTAACGATGTCATTCTAATCAAAGCAAATGTTAGATGTGTTTGACATCCAAGGAGTTTTGCAGCCCCCCCATCATGTTTAAGCTGCTTCTGTCAAGTGGGAACACTACAGCTCTGAATGTGTCTCACTAAGTCATATTTAAGAACTAATGATGCAATTTACTGGAGGTCTGTATTCCAAAGAAAAAAAAAAAAATCCATGTTTCTAACATGTATTGTGTTCCTTCAGTAGACTACAAAGACCACTTACTACAATAAGTGAGCTCATTAAGCATGCAGCTCCTTAGTCTTGCAAGCTGTTGCGATAAGCAGCTGTTGCAAGAGGGTGAAAGGTTGAATTATCAACTTGGACAGCACAGCTCTTCATTCAGCTGGCCCAGGAGAGAAAGTATTTGAGCAATAGCTCCATTACTGTGGAGTATACCTTTGACTACAGCACACGAGCAAAACATCAGTGGTATTTCAGTGACATGCTTCCCCACCCCGTAAGCAAGACACTCCCAGAAATTAATTGTCAAAAATTTATTATGAAAGCTTCAATAGCAGCAAATATTTCAATAAAAAATATTGCATTATTAAACCAGTTCTGCAGAGTGACCCAAGAGGCCTGTTGAAGTCTGTCCGCTTTGGAGTCTCTATATTTGTCTTAGAAAGCAGTCCCGAGTAGTCCATCAAATATTGAAACTTTATCTGTGTTTTGTAGACAGCACCAACAGTTCCTAGTTACAGTACTCTGTCCAGTCCTTCTGGAAAGTTTTGGCCCACTTCCCCCAACTTTCTGTCTTCTGAAACAGCTCCACTTGACCAGGAAACTTGCAATACTTCTTTCAGTTCCATGGTATGTCAGCCTCTCCACGGTCGCAGCCTACTGAGGCTCACTGGTGAGGTGAGCTGTTATCCTCTTTCTCCTCCATAAGAGCCCACTGCATGCCAGTCTGAGTGACTTTAATCCAGTCTCTTGACCAGGCTAATCCATGGAATCAGCAGCTTGTTGCACACTTCGGTGAACCCACACCACGTTGAGAATGCAACAAAGGTTTCAGCCTCCCCAATGCACTGGGTCACCATCACTCAGGCAGGGTGATCGTTGGCACCCAGTCATTGACATTTCGGCTCTCTTCACAAAACGAGTTCAGCTTTTCTAGAGCTGGATCCTTCCAGCCATCTTCATTTGGGTTCTGCCAGGAAGAAAAAAAAAGTTGCACACCATGAGTGAGTGCTGCCCAGCAGCTGAAGTCATCACAATATTTACAGAAGCATTAGCTTAGGAAGCAAGGCATTTTCAGACAGTTTCTGTCCTGACACAGACAAAGCAGGAAGCAGAGATGTTACCCTTGTGGGCAACAGAGGAAATCCAGTTACGAGAAGCCTAGCCTACTACTACTACTACTAGTCAGCTGACTTGCTGTACGGTGCACGCCAAGCCCCTGTTGTTTGCCCAGAAGAGGATTTGGCTACCAGCGGGAGAGGGGGCCGCCGCTGGAGCGCTGTGGCCGCCCCATCCCGCGCAGTGGCCGGGCAGCACAAGCGCGGCCCCGGCGGAGAGCGCAGCAAGCGCCGCTCGCCTCCCGCAGGACACCCACCGTGATGAGGATGCAGTGGAGGTCCCGCGGCTCCCCGGACTCGTCGCTGGGCCCCACGATGGCAGCCAGCTTGGCCACGTCGTTCACCCGCACAATGTCGATGTCGTTCTCGCAGCAGAAAGCCTGGATCAGGGTGAAGTGGATCTGCAGGGCAATGTCCCCCTCGTCCTCCTCGTCCGTGGCCAGCACGCAGAAAGCGACGTTGTCGGGATCGCTGCAAGAGGGGAGCGGCGCGTTGAGCCCCGCGGCCGGCGCCCGCCGACCCCGAAAGCCGCCGCGCCCCGCCGGGCGGCCCGGCCCGGCCCTCGCCCGCCCGCCGTACTTACACATTCATCAGCTTGGCCGACTCGTAGACGCCGGCGGTGAGGCAGCCGCGGCGCTGCGCCGACACCAGCAGCTCGTGGAGGGCCTTGCCGGCGCCCTGCATCCTGCGGGCCGGGAGAAGGCAGAGAGTCAGCGCGGCGCCCAACCGAAACCAACGGCTGCCGCGCTTCCCCCGCCGCCGCCCGGCGCCACCACAGCCCCCAGCCCGCTCACCCGCCGCCCAGAACGTACCAGTCGTGGCCCGCAGGCACAGGCTCCTGTCCGTGGATCTCCTCCAGAGTCATAGCAGCGAGTCCCAACAGCGCGGCGGCAGCCAGCAGCACCTCCCCGCGTCCCCTCGCCTCCGGCTCCCCCTGCGCGCTGAGCCACACGGCCGCCGGACGCCCTATTTATAGCCCACGCGGCTGCGGCGCCGGCAGCTGGCGGCGCCTGCTGGGTTCCTATTGGCCGGCAGCGGAGAAAGGGGGTTGGGGGGGGTGGCTTTATTATGCTAATCGGCGCGCGCCGGCGGGGAAGGGGAGGGGGGGCGTGGGGGGAGCGGGGCGCGGGAGGAGCGGGCGGCTCGTGCCGGCGGGCCACGTGGGGAGGGCGCGGGGCGGGGGCGGGGCGCAGGCACACGCCGCCCCCCTCCCCCCCCCCCACGGAGGCGGCCGCGGCGGGAGCGGGGCTGCGCCGCCCGCGCGCTGCCCGGTGGCCGAGCGCGAGCCGGGCTGCCGCCAGCTGCCGGCCGTCGCCCTGCCGGTGCGTTCGGCCGCGGGAAGCGCCGGGGCGAATCTTCTGCCCCAGGCTTGGAAGCGAAAGCCCCAAAAGCGCGGGAAAAGCAATGGATAAGGAGAGAGATAAATACATAAATGAATAAGTTTTGGTGGGGATGGTTTCAGCCAATGCAGGCGCCCGGCCCGGCTGCCGGGAAGGGGTGGCCCTTGCGGCCACCCGGGCTGGGGAGCAGCTCTGTGCAGAAGGCCCTGGGCATGGCCCGCAGTGGCCCTGGCTGCAATGAAGGCCCACCATGTCCTGGGCTGCATGAACAGAAGTGTGGCCAGTCAGTCCACAGAGGTGGTCATTGTCCTCTGCTCAGCACTCATGAGACATCTATGTAGTTTCCCTGGTTTTGGCACCCCCGGTGGAGGAAACACATCAATAAAGTGGAGCAGGTTCTGATGAGGGCACTGCAGGCACCGAGGTGTCCGGTGCTGCAGCGCTGTCCTGCCCTGCAAGCTGAGGGACCAGGGCTGGTTCAGCCTGGAGAAGACACAGTTCGGGGGGCACCAAACAGCAGCCCCCCCAAAACCTGTGGGTCTGTCATCGAGGAGACAGGTCCAGGGTCCTCACAGCAATGCCTAGTGGGGAGACCAGACACAATGGGCGTAAGTTGAATCGAGAGGCTTGGGTGGGATGTAAGGAAAACCCTTTCCTCCTGAGGACAGTCAAGCAGTGGAGCAGGCTGCCGGCCCAGGGAGGCTGTGTAGGCTCCATCCTTGCAGAGTTGCAAGCCCCAATGGGACAAAGCCTTGAGAGACCTGATCTGAGCTCCCTGGTGACCCTGCTGCAAGTAGGTAACCTCCTGAGGTCCCTTCTGGGCTGTATTGTCCTATGATCCTATAATAATTAAAAAAAAAAAAAAAAATCCAGCAAATAGGCATTTTTTTTTTTTCAGTTGAGCTCTATTAAAAGTAGATATAATTTGGATAATAACATGAGCTCAAGTGTATCCTTTAAAATTAATTCAGCGCGAAATGTGTGCAATTGCTGAACTCGGACCTGAGCCCGTTTGTCGGCAAACCAAGCAACAGTAAAACCGATTTCCCCACTGTGCATGAGTACAGTCTAAATATTAAAGGACAATTCACTTCCCGAGTCCTTCCAGCCTCTGACATCTCAGCTTAGGCGGCCAGTCGGTACTTGGCCGCCGGGTAACCGCTTACAGACCAGCACCAAGTCGTTTCATAGAGGTTGTGGAGAGCCACCTTGAGGTAGACCTATGTCCGTTGCAAACCTGCACCGGACCGAGTCCAGCAGGTTGCACAGGGAGCGCTCTGTAACCTGTCACCCTCGCTGCTCCCTCCTCTCCGGTCACACCGTCCCCTTACAAACGTGTTTAAACCCAGACCCCGGGGATGTCCTTGCCAGTACTTGGCTGGGAGTCCCCAATCAAGCACAGCTCATCTGTGACTGTCTATGCTATACGCTGTCCCCTCGGTAGTTTCAGCCTCTCTGAGCTCCATAATTTCCAAAGTGCTCCTCAAACTGAGCCACTTCAATGGCTTGCTGTGTTTCTTCTGCTTCCAGTTGTTTCTAGTTAGTGTCGCGGGCATTACGACAGGTGACAGCATTGGACCCTGCAGTAATCTCTTAGTCAGCTTCCATTTTAAACTGATGACAGCAGCAGGGTCTTCCAGATACATCCAACCTCTCTGAGAATGTTTCTCAGGTGGTGTCTACAGAGCTCTCAAGACTGGGAAGACAAGTCTTTGTTGTAACCACCAATTGTCAAGCCTAGTGATCCTTTTCACCCCACTAGCATGCGAAGGCATTCCTGACTTGTGAACCCACGCCAGCGACCTGGCACGCTGAATTTGCTGGAGCAGGGTACAATTTCTGTCGTGGTCCTCAAACCAGGACAATTTCTTAGTTTGTTTTCTTTGAAAAATACGTGAGAAGTTTTCAGAAAATTATCTCCCAGCCTGTATTCATGAAATGGCAATTGTTTCCACTTGTTGGAATCAGTGTAGTGTACGTAGTATGTACTGTTCATTCTGTTCATCAGCCCTTAATACCTCTGCCTTTTTTTTTTTCTCTAAATATGTAACTGGGGAGGAATGCAGAAGAATAACTGGAGTGATAAATGGCAGCTTTAGGTTTTCTCATGAAATTGGGTTAGGCACACAAAGTGGTACATCTCTTAGAAGTATTGAAGAGCCCATTTCTGATGTACTACAGTTTCAGTGCATGATGAAATAGGTGGAAAATCCAGGACTGACTCAGAGCTTTGAAAGATGCTGATATTAACTATGACTTCGATGAGTTTCCCATGGCAGTGGAAATGAAAGTTACTTAAAATGGATTGAAATTAGTAGGCCAAAGCAACTCATAGTGGATAGCAGTGCATATGTAGTAGTATAACATATATAAGTACCTGAAAAATAAACTGATGTATGGAACCATATTAACACGTTAATCCTTTCACACGCAAGCTTCCAGTTTTGGCTTAATGATGCAGCACCCTGGAGTTACGGCTTCTTGTCATCACACTTTTCAGTTTGCCTCATTATTCCTAGGTCCCCTAGCACAGATGGTGCATGAAGCATTACGAGACACCTGATCCGGCTTATTTCGAACCACAGTATCAACACCAGGCCTCTGATGCAGAAGAGTAGGTTCAGGAAGCAGAGCTGTGCCTGCCCCAGGTCCTGTCCCTGGTTTGAAGGCGTCAGCTCTGCCAGTGTGATACCTTTGATGTCTAATAAGCAAATTGAACTTTAGTGGAGGTTGGGCTCCGCTGCTTGCTCTCTTGTTCTCTTCCTCCCGTGTTTATAATACATCCATGAAAGAAAAGAAAAGAGAAATGAGACATCCTTTTTGTTTTTCAGCATTCCTGGCCATGAACACCCGAGTAAGGGTGCTGAATGTTTCCATCTGCAAGTGGAAGTGACATCCCGCATTGACGCAGGACACGAGCGCATTTAGGCTTACTTAAGTGTCCTCAGTATGCTTATGTGCCAAATACTGAAAAACGAAAGTCAGTTCTGTAAATGCAGCTCAGTATAGTCCATGCGTTTGATGGAAACCTGGTGGACCAACTGTTGGGTGCTTGACGCCATCCTGCAGATGGGGGCAGGGGAGAATATCACACGGCAGCAGTACTCAGACATGAGTAAGTGGACTTTGCCGTTATGTTTGACAGCAGTGGTATAACACCAGTGTCACTTAGCCGCGCTTTCCATAGCATGAAAAGGCTCCCCTGCAAACCCTGTTTCTTTACTGGCACCTTCAGGACATGGCCGAAAGTGCCTCAGCAGAACGCGATGCTGCGTTCGCAGTAAAGCTGTGACCTCTGGTGGACATCTGAAACATTACTGCTACAAAAAATTAACAGCCCACTGGCAAACGGTACTTGCATTCCGTTCCTGTTTTGATATTCTTCGTGGGTTTAGGGAAAATTTAGCAAAAAAAAAAAAAAAAAAGTAGACGTTGGTGTTCCCTACATGAAGAAAACCGCTAAAAGCTAAAACAGCCTCCTAATCTTATGAAAAGTCAGATGCAGAGTAACAGGGAAATAATAGTATATTCAACTACAACAAAGGCACGTAACCTAGCAGAATCTAACAGATAAAATTGCAGATAGGTTACACCCCTGCATAGCTGGTAATAAACATGATTTTGTCATTTTGTGAGGAAAATAAAAATGTATCTCCAACTGAAGAGCAGCAGACACAGACATCACCTTTTGGCCTAAATGAGAGGAGACTCAAGCCTTCTACATCAGAAAAGCCATGCAAGCAGCGGTAACAGCCAGCCCAGCCATGGGGCCCCAACCTGTCTGGTGCTTTCCTGGCTCATGCTGCATTCCTGGACTTCCCATCAGAAAGACCCTTTTTACCAAGGTATGCCAGTCCTTTCAGTTTAGGCAGAGTACTCCCAACCTCAAGCCTTTCCAAATCCATCAGACCTTTTCCTCTTCCTGTTCCAGTCCTCCATCCAGTCTTCCACATTTGCAGCCCTATTGTCCTCACCCAGCAAGCTTCTTTCTCCAGATATGGCATCTCACACAATAAAAAACAGATGAAAAATGCTTTCTATAAAGCCTAGAAGTTTTAGGAAGCGGGGCTCTATCCCAGCTTCCTCTACAAATCCTCTGGCTAAGATCAATCTGGTTTTGTGTTTCCATCAGACCAACAGGTCGCCTACCTAATCTTTGCATTATTTCTTTGCACTGAACCTGACACAGATGCTGCTGATCCCCGTGCCTAGTAAACCAGACAGCTCCCTCTGCGCATACACTTTTTTCTGTTGCACTTTCATCACGGAAGGGCCACCTGACAAGACCAAACATCCACGATCTATAGGCAGCAGGGACATTTAATTTACTGAGGAAGCACTGACGTAAGACTTTTTGTAGCAGCTTCTTTTTTCTAAAAAAAATAAACCTGCATATTACAAGCCTTGGTTGAAAACGATGCTGTGGGAAGAGAAGCAGTATTCATTTGAATTAAGTGTTTTACTGTTTTGTTAAAAAAAAATGAGCGTTCCCGCAAATGTTACTGAAGTGCTGTAGGATGAACACTTCACTGGCTGTATAGACCTGATTATTACATAATATACTGCAGACGAGCACAGAGCTCTCACTTCTGTCATATTTTCCGGTTTTGAGCTAAAAAGGGCAAAAGCACCTCTTGCACTAATTTTGGTTGTTTGAGATTTTGTATAGACAATGGCACACGGCATCAATAGCCAAAAGAGTTTGTTTGTAAGTGTTGCTGAATTCACTCTGCGAGTGCATTTTTTCTCCTCCAGATGATATTCTTAAAATAAAGCAAGAAAGCAGAAATGTTGATCTAATAATAGAGAAGCATCTTTCTAATAGTAGATGAATGTTTCTCCCCTGTTCTAAAAAAAAAAAAGAAAGGATTGCTTTAGAGGTTTTACAGAGATGGCTATTTTTAGTCAACTCTTTCCTTTTATATAGGTGGGAAGTTGAAAGAGGTAATTTTGAAAACCCACATTTGGAGCAGGTGAGAGCCCTCGCAGAGGAAGAGCCAAGTACAGCAAAGGCCAAGAGAAGCAGAGAAATACTGTACCCAGCAACTCATACCAGAACTACTCTGTATATTCTGCCTTGGTTTGCTTCAATACGTGACAGCCCTTACCTGATAATGTAAATGGATATCGCTAGCTGTGGCACCTTGTATTCTGGCATCAGCTAAAAGCATCAGGCAGCCAATGCAACTGAGTGTTTGGGACCAGGACACAACTGACCATCCTTGCAACCGGTTGATTGAAAAGGATCCTTTACCCCCTTCTCACCTCAAAACACTGCTATTTTCCACAGCAGGTTTGCTTTCATTGACACATTTGAACAGAAGTAATCAGCAAGTTCCAGCAAAGCACTTTTTCCTCTTCACAAATGATTTATTTACATGGCCGCTTAGATTCGTGTACTGCATTTGTTTAGCCATGTGAAACCTCCATTAAAGGTAGTCACATATCATGTCTTCAACATAGCGTTTCATGCTTGGGCTTCATGTTTTAAACAAGACGTACACCTCCAGCCCATCTCTGTCCACCAAGAGTAACTAGTGGAGTTACAGACAGAAAAAGGTTTTCTTTTCATGCTTATCTTCAACATGACCAAGTTATGCTCCTGAAAGACCCATCCTACTGTGCATTACCAAAAAAAAAGGGGGGGGGGGGGGCAAAAAATTTATAAACCTGCATTGCCCATTCTGTATTCAGACTGTGCTAAGCTGCAAATGTGCAAAGAATACGTGTCTGGGGCAGCCAGTGACACCCTTGCCAAAATCTGCATAATTCAGACCCTACTGGGAGCTGGGAAGGGCAGTTCAAAGCAGCTTAAGGGGGATAGCTGATAGCATGTCAGGAGTCCCTCAGACACACTGGGAGGCGTGATGATTTTTTTTGTTTGTTTGCTTGCTTTTGGGGTTTTTGTTTTGTTTTGTTTTTAATTAAGAACTGCTGAAAGCTGGGTTTTCTTGGCAATGTCCTCTTTCTTTCAGACCAAAATTTTATCAGGGCAAATCTTTCAGGATCCTCTCCTGGGAATTCTGTGCGTCTGTAGGTCCAGCAACTGCAACCTGATTGTGCATTCACAGCCGCTCCGACTGGCTGCTGTACGACTGGAAATCCTAGACACATTCACAGCCCATATGCACCATGGCTGCATAACACCCAGCTCAGTAAATCCTACCTTTTCAGGCCAAACGGGACAGATTGTGCATGCATGTTCAATTGAAGTCTGTGTGCCAGGAAGTCTGCAGCGTCAGATTGACTATCCCTGAGCACACACCTTTGTCCAGGAACGCCTGGAAATCTTACTTAGGAGTATGACTTCTGACAGACACTCAAGGTTAGAAAATTACATGTGACACTAAAAACTGTATTTGCTAACAATTCAAGCCAGAAGAACAAGGGCAAATCCAAGCATCAAAAATCCCAGGTTCTGATTCTCCATCCACTCAGCACTGCAGCCCTGCGGCTGCTGCCAGAAATAGTCTCAAGAGAGGCTCAGTTACAAATAAAACTGGGAATTTCTTGTGATATAGCTGTTTTTCATCCTCACTTACCTTAGTTCTTTCACATATTTTTTCTGCCATATCTGTTAATGTGCTGTGCGGGGGCCCCTCTCCTCCAGCAGAATGACACTACTGAAAAACAGTCCTGTTTTGCTAGCTCTCCAGTCCAAGCAGATGACATTAAAGACTGCTTTGAATGATGACGTTGGCTTTCCCAGTGTCGATGCCTCCATATGATGCCAAAGGGAATTTTTTAACAGCTGAACATAACTTGATCAGCATAACATTAAAGAATTTTATTTTTATTTTGTTGTGTATTGAACTTTCTTAGAGATGCCAACAAGAACTAAAAATCAAATGCCTAAGAAGATCACTGATGAGCTGTCTGTGTGTTACAACGAAAGAACACAGCCTTTCCTTAGCCCAGATGCTGCCAGAATTATTCATTTCACTGGGTAATTCTGCAGCATGAAGAAATGTAATTCAGAAAGAAGGCAGATGTGTTGCCCTATGTCAAGTGCCTCTCGTATCTCAGCATAAGACTGTCAAATGGAAGTTTTATTGCAGAACTGTGCCTGGCTGAGGGGAATAATCTGACCCTTCATTAGTTCTTTGGTGCCTTCCGTTGTAGGTGTAACAGAACAGACAACCTGAGAATGAAAACTCAGGTGGTCAACTAGACCTTAAATGTGTAACTGAGTTTTTCCATGTGCATTTTCCTGCCCTTAAAAAAAAAAATATCTATGAGACTGGCTTATATCTAAACAGGTTACACATGCGATCTGATGGGGATGGGGTTACTTTATCTTTACCCATTTCTTTAAAACAAACAGAAAGGTAAGAATAGCAAAAATCTTTATCAACCTCAGTTATTTGCCAAGACAACTCTGCATGTGCCAATTTTCCTTGATCATAAGCAACACCAAATCAGAGCATTTGTATCATCTCATCTTTGTGATAGTAAAAAAAGATTCAACTTAAAGCTAGAAAATGGACACATTTTCTCTTTCCTTTTCACCCACCCAAGACAAACAGACACATTTTCTTTAGATATAAAGAAGTACATTAATTGAACTACTACGTAATGGTATCTAGAAGTTCAGATTACCTCTTTGAAGTCTTGTTAATCAAATGTTCCAAACATCATAGTGAGAAGTGAGCCATGAATGACCCCCACCAAGTGAAATCCTGTTGCACTCCTTGAGACATAAGGTTACAAAAAACAAGTGATGACAGTTGGTAAATGTGCAGAAATATAACCCAAGATTTAGATGCAGTCCAGCGCTGTATTGGAGAAGGCCAGTTGGGAGCTGTTGATTATGAAATTACTGCAGTAGAACTATTATTCCTGGCTATCACATTTTACTAGTGAAGAGTTTTAGTCAGTTTATCTTGAAATTCACTGAGGTAGTTTTAACTAATTTCATTAAAATATGGGTATGCCAACTGGCTAAGTTGTCATTGTTTCTCTGTTGCTTTTTACCTCTTAGCCTTCTTGTGTTCCTATCTCTAATGCCTTGACATTTTCCCAATACATCAGTCACTGGGTGTGGGATTTTGGACCAAACATGTAAATCACAAATTTCCCTCTACACATTAGTTGTTTGTCTGGTGGGGAGAAGGGGTGCGGGGACACAGCTGAGTGTACACAAGGAGGGGGGTGGCAGGTAGCCTTCCCTTGAAGCATGTGTTGCGATCAGTAACTATCTGGGGCATGGGTATGACACTGTTTTCGGAAAATGTGGATACCTAAAACCTCTCTGATTCCAGTCGTTTTGTGTATGACCCTGGATATGACAGAAGGGCAGCACAGTAGCACTGGTAAGTGCTCCTATTGATGATTAAAAATTCCATATCCGCACCAACAGCATAAGCTCCATCGCCTATGATTTATGCCTGGCACCTAGCACCTGCTCTGAGGATCACGTATGCTGTTGGTAATAAACAAGCCTTAAGTGAAAGATGCAGTGGTCCTCCATACGGGGACCAGAATGTAGTTTGTCCCTTGTTCCCGCTACCTCCCCTAAGCAGCAGGCAGCAGAGTCTCTGAGTGAGACTCTCTCAAACCCAACATATACTGGGGTTTGGTGGGAAGAGAGGCTGCCTACTGCCTACATGTACTGGCTGAACAGAGAGGGTATCAAGTGCTGTCCATGGCAGTGTAGCATGTAGTTTGAACCAAAGATATGCCCAGGGAGAGCTTCTGGCAGCCCTGGCATTGGAGACTGGGATGTATGAGATCAGTGAGCACAGCACCATCTCCATCACCAGCCCTGGTTTTGCATTGGCAGAACAAGGGCTACAAAGACGATTAGGGGATTGGAGCATCTTTCTTATGAGGAAAGGCTCAGGGACTTGGGTCTTTTTAGTCTAGAAAAAAGAAGACTCGGGGGATCTTATCAATACTTATAAATACTTAAGGGGAGGGTGCCAGGTAGATGGGAACAGTCTTTTTTCAGTTGTGCCCAGTGATAGGACAAGAGGTAACGGGCACAAACTTGAGCACAGGAAGTTCCATCTTAACACGAAGAGGAACTTCTTTCCTTTGAGGGTGGCAGAGCACTGGCACAGGCTGCCCAGAGAGGTTGTGGAGTCTCCCACACTGGAGACATTCAAAACCCGCCTGGATGCCATCCTGTGCAACTGCTATAGGTGTCCCTGCTGTGGCAGGGGGGTTGGACTTAGATGATCTCCAGAAGTCCCTTGCAACCCTGACGATACTGTGATACTGTAAGAGTGACATTTGGTGCCGTGTCCAGTTTTAGGTAGGGGCTGTACATCCTGGGCTCTCAGGGCTTGGTTACAGGGGGTAGATTTGGCTGAGCTGTGGAGAAGCAGCACTGAAAGTCTGAAATTGCTCTACACATTCATGTAGGCAAGAATTCAGCTTTGGGAACATCTCTAGCAAAAGCTGAGTCACACACATGGACAGGCTGGAGGAATAAGGATTTTGGCCTTCAACGTGCACCCACCCAGTCCCTATCCTTGAGTCTCTCTGTAGTTGTGCACCCAAAGCTATGCACAATATCTTTAGCTGGGAAGGCAGTGGTTTTCAAAGTCCCAGACAAGTTTGTTGAACAGTGACTCCTCTCCTTATGACTCTGTGTTTGAGAATTCATTTGAGGTCAGAGTATCTCATTTCCCAGTGTGCAGCTCTGCCTCTGTAATTTGTCTAATATCGATAAGAGAGGCCATTAGCAAGCTCCTTTGGCTTGTGCCTCCAAAGTTTCTGACGAAAAGATAAGGATGCTAAAGTGGGCTTTCATGAGTTATCTTGGACTGTGACTTCATCCTCTGTATTTCGGGATGAGGAATGAGTAACATTAGCAGCAGACCTACAGTGATCGAGGGTCTCGTTTAGTATTCTTCAGTAGCCTGCTGAACAGACGAGTGTCAAAAAGAGGAAATAAAAGAGCCACCTGCTAGTATAAGAAACGCCAGAAAACAAAAAAATACACGTTATCTTTTAGCGTGGCATTCTAATACTAGTCACTTAAAGAAAAATAGTTGAGATATTTGTTATCATGTGCAAGAGCTTAACATTTTGGTACACAGTCCTTTCTATACTCTGCAAAGGACTTGTGTGAAATGGACCTCTAGTGGCTAAACTGCGCATTTTTTCAAATCCTTCCTACCCCACCAAGTCCTATATCCCACACTTTCAGGAAAATCCTCCATTCAGGATCCTGGCTGAATATTTCAAAATCTAAGAATGACATAAGATTTTTAGGAATATAACTCCCTTTGAGTCCAGTTTGTGTAGATACAACAGCAGAAAAACGTGAATATCACTTATCAGATATTCAGCTTAACTCTGTTTCTGTTCAATGTTTAGGATACATATATTTGGAGATGTTGCCCCCTCAAGGCTGATTAAGGAAGCCTGGACATATTGGTACTGACATTTAGATAACAATAATAAGACTGAATTTGCAACAGAGATCTTCTTCCACTGCACAGTGCTGTGCAACGAACAGTCATCATTCAGAATCTAAAGCAACTGTAAAACATCTCCCCAGAAAAAGACAATTACTGCAGGAGGAAAGTCCAGAAATTATACATGTAGCTTGATGTATGCTAGCAAGGATTAGAGAGAGTGCTGGCCAAGCAATTACATATTACATATTACATATTACAGTTCAAAATGGTGAATTGGCTGTAGAATTTGGTCATCTCTGTTCTTCAGAAGAGGAAGACCTGTTTGACAACCTGGGCATCAGGGCATCTAACCCTGTCCAAGGTTATATGTAACACTGGGCAAACTGGTAAATCTCTCTGTCCCCGGCCTACTTCCACATGTGCAAAACAGGATTAGCAGACTGGCTGAATCACTGCATGTTTTCTGTCATTTTAAATCTCTCCAGTTCTTGGATTCATGCTAGTGAAGGGAAGCTTTTTGGTTTTTTAATTAAAGCTTTCTGACTTTCACAGCTTGAGAGAAAAGCTAGAAGTGAATGAACCATAGAGACTGACATTAAAATTAAAAAAAAAAAAAAAATCAAGCACTACAATAAAAATAATCTGCTAACTTTAAAAAAAGATCTATAAACCAAACTCCATGACTTGTGTGCCTGACTCATGATTTATTTATTGTTTTTATCACTTGAGGTTGAAAGAGCTCACAATAATGTTGCCTTTTTAAAACTGTTTCTTGACCTTGTCTAGTTAATTTGTCATACGTTTGGACACAGACAGTCTCTTATAATATAACCACAGTTTCCCTTGCACTGTGATGCCCTGCTGTTAACTGGTACCTTCAAGTGTGACCATAATGTGAATGATAATAACGTAGAACTTTAAACCAAAGGAGTCAAATAAAAGGATTTTTTTTTCAGTAACAAGGTTATAATGTAAAGGTGGCTGCCAGGTTCAGAGTACATCTCAGCTTTCATTTGCTAAGCTCAGTTGCTCAACTTCTACATAAAAAGAAGCAGTCACCATGTTTTCCTCTGAAAGCATCTAAAAAACCCCTAAATATTCCCTCACACTGTGTCTACTTATTCTCACTATAATTCCATATTAAAAGTTACTCACTTTTCAAATAGAGTTGAGGGTTTGGTTTTGGTTTTATTTTTCTTACACTGGGCCTTGAAAATCAAGGCAAGGGCAAGTTGTATCTGCTTTGTTTTTCAGATATTATCAATAATAAGAAGAAATCAGGCTTCTTGGTTGCTCTTCTGGAACACTTTGTTAACAGAAAACCACCAAAACCTCTATAACCCCACAAGTTAAATCCAATTAGGATCATTGAACACCACCAGCAGCAGTGACTATTCCTGGGGTCTTTTTTGCAGAATCACAGTGTAGTTGAGGTTGGAAAGGACCGCTGGAGGTCATCTCATCCAACCCCCTACTCAAGCAGGCTGCCCAGGACCATGTCTAGACAGCTTTTGAATATCTCCAAGGATGAACACTCCAGCAGCTCTCTGGGCCACCTGTGCCAGTGCTCAGTCACCCTCACAGTAAAACAGCATTTGCTGATGTTTGGAAGAACCTCCCATGTTTCAGTTTGTGCCCACTGCCTCTTGTCCTGTCACTGGGCACCACTAAAAAGAGCCTGGCTCCAGCCTCTTTGCATTGTGCATTCAGGTTTTTATATACATGGATGAGATCCCCCTGAGCCTTCTTTTCTCCAGGCTGACCAGCCCCAACTTGCTCAGCCTTTCCTCATATGTTCTAGCAAAAATGGATGTGCTATCTGGTAAGAACAGCTGAATGTGTCAAGCTTTTTCCAGCAGTGGGAAACACTGAACACCAGAGCCCAACAGCTATGTGCTGCCTTAGCCACATGCCATCACCTGCAACTTTAAATGATTACATTATCAGCTTCTCTATATTATTTACGAGTGAGGAAAATTTTGCTGACTAACAGTATAAAAATACACCAAAAAAATAGATTTGGTAAAACAGAGTACATATCTGTCGTCGTCAATACTGGCGATTGTCAGAATTGCGAAGGAAGGGTACTGAATACTGTCACCGGCTGGGCAGGACCTCCCTCCCTCTCACATCGAAAACAGCTGCTCTCACTCTCGGCAGACAGCCTACTCGTCAGCAAAGCTGGGGATGACTCTAACCAAAAGACAGGCTTATGGTATGGGTTTTCATCAATAAAGCCATCACATTGAGGCAGATGGTCGCCACCGTGTGGCACAGCAGCATCTTTCTCTTCATGCACTCACGCTACAGGGGAGGACCAGGATCTCCTTTCTTTTATACACTCCCTCATTTTCACCAGTGGTGGTCTCCCCCCAGCTCATGGTGGGTTGGGGGGAGAAGCTGTCCTGCTCCCGCAATGCTTGCTCCACACACCTTGGCTTATGTGCAAGTAACTTCACAGCAGTGACTTCAACAGCACTGCTCACAAGGTGTCACCCACGGATTACACTCTTGCAGATTTGCTGAACACAGCTTCTTAAGTGACTTTTGGAAACCTGTGGAAAACCTTCCATTAGCGTCGGGTTTTCTCTTGCAGCCACGGCCTAGGCAGGTCATCCACGTCTCACGGTGAAACAAGACTGAGCGTGTACTTGTTGGTCACCACTACGCTGAGCACACCTAAAAAGTTTCCATTGTCATCACTTTCTGAAATGAAATATGAATTACATACCTTCCCCTTTTATTCTTATTAATTTAGCATCTGCATACAAAGTGGTCAAAATAGGACAGATTTTGTGTGCCTGAGCCTAGGACAATCCTTCACAGAACCAGGAGGAAATAGGGAATTTCCCTGTTTTGCCCATAAAGCCCCTGACTTGCAGACAGCAACGCCTATACTGAGGACACCTCTGGCAAACACCTATAGAAACTATTACTTTTGAAAGTTGAAAGTAGACAGGACTTTGGAAGCATGAAAGTGACCATGACTTGGAATGAGAGAACAAACAACTGCAGTGGCAGCCAACGAGGCATCAGACAACATCAGCCTGGTTTATACAGTACCCTACTGTCACGATTTAGAATGTAATGTAGTTAGTATTCTGGTACCTGAAGTCCTGCATATATTGTAATGAGAGGTATTAAAGCTATTGTTACTTTTCGGGATACTGCTTCTTCAGTCATTTCAGTTCACGGGTTAAGTGATACGTGAAAGTAACTTGAAAGTACTGTTGCAACAGGACTGTTTGCAAATGCATCAGCCTAAATGTGGATTAAATTCTTGCAGACTCAGGACCTAAATGTTTGTTCCATCACACAGGTTTGGAGTGTGTTTAGCACTGTCCTGGCAATTTTCTGACACATCCATAACAGACACAAATAGGTTAATAGCATCCCATCCGCAGTCAGACAGTCTCAGATCCCTGCAATTAGATGTTATCATTGCATTTGTGCTTGTAAAATGTCTGAAGGATCCTATGATTTCATTCATTTGCAAACCCACAAGTCTGGTCAAAATTATACCAGAGTAAAAGCTGAATAAATATTTGTAATTTTACACAACAGTTAGATGACGATGATGATAATAATAATAGTAATAATTAATGAAGCTGAACATTTTACACATTGCTCTTTTTCCCAGCTTCAAAACCCAGGAAAAGAACATCTGCAACACTTGAAGTGAAAGCAGAAAAAATGAGTTTCACATTGTACGACCTCTGTAACCTCCTCCCTGCAACACACACACTCCCTTGGGTCTCCCACTCTTCCTTCCGCTGCTGCTCGCACCAGTTCCCCCGGCACACACAGAGGCACCAACCTCTTCCAGGGGTCACTGCGCTCTTACTGGAGTCACTCCACTCCCTGGAGAAACACCACAATACCCTTCCCCCTGATTTCCTGGGCAAACTCATCTCCCGCGTGTCCCTACTCCTGCCTGCACAGGTGGCTGACACATTGTAAACGGTCCATTTGCAAGACATAGACCTTACATCAGCATTCAGGAAATTGAGAACGAAGTTTGTGGCTTGACCAAAAAAAAAAAAAAAAAAAAAAACCAAAACCCAAGGGGAAAAAAAAGCATTTTATGTGAATGATGTGAAGACCTGTGTTCTGCTTTCTCATTCAGGGCTCTCAAGCAGCAAAACGGGAACAAAATATTTTAGGCTCTCTTTTTGCAGACTTGAGACCACCCTTTGACAGCATAGCCCTGTCTGCAAGACAGAACATGGCCTGGCTCCTGTCATTTATTCAATGTACAGTACATCCCAGAGTCCACACACAGCCCTGCTGGCTGCGTGCAGGTCCTATGGAACATCTCTGCCATATGTCATACGACCAAAAAATCGTGCCATTAATGCACTACCATACCTCAAAATTTCACACCGTTATTTCACAAAGAAACCTCCAGAAGGCTCTGAGAAATCACTGTCAATTCTTCAGATCAACTTTGCTGCCGCACCAAAAGCTGCAATGCTTTCGCACAGCATTTCGGGAGCAAAAGGAACAAAACCTTGCAATAATTTGGGGGATTATCCGGGGGTGCTTGTGACCTGGAAAGGCCCCTTGCATGGCCAAGCTGCACGACGGAGTTGCTTTGCCTCCATTCCTCCTGCCACAGTCCCAGGCAATGCCAGCCGTGAGAGACATGTTGGGAGAGAAGACCGGGGCTGGCTGTGCCCTCGCTCTGTGTCCCTGTGTCACGGGCGCCCCACAAGCCTGCGCTGCACGGTGCCCTGCTGACAAACAAAGAGCAAGAGCCAGTTCCTCGGTCTCCCATCTAACTTGATGTCTGCAGCTGGACCGTACGAACTGGACACTGCACGCACACAGACTGGCTCTGCCTGTTGCAGGGGTTTAGGGCCATCAGATGGGAACCTATGAGACGTGGAGTTTATTTTAGGCAACCTGAGGCTGGAAGTCTGGTCCCTTGTGTCACTTAACAAGAAGCAGTGCTCACAGTCGGACGTAACAGCCTTCACGGAACATTTCAGCTCATCTTCCTATAATGAATTCAGATAATTTTGTTAAACTGGAATTGCAGACAGCCCAAGGACATACACTAAACCTAAAAATAATTTGCAAGAGTCTGACTTAACCATTTTGTAGCTGCTTAGGCCAACTCAAGTCAAGGAAAGCACACACATGACAAAAAGAGAAAGATAGCTTCTGAGGAAGCCACCTATAAACACACCGCCTGGGACCCAAACTCAACGCTGTCCCTTGAAATGAGTGTTCATCTTTTTATGATAAAGCACAAGGCAAAGGAAAAGTTAGCCACTAGCAGCCCCAGCTGTACTTTGTCTGAGGCGTAACAGGCAGGGCTGTTCAGCTTTGCTGTTGCTCTTGAATCTACAGCAGGAATAGCATCATGGGAAAAAAAACCAAATTACTCTCCTAACCCAATTTAAAACAGTTTTGGCTGATTCACGCAGCCTAGAGGGTAATATTTAACACATTCTAGCAGCTATGTAGTTCTAAAAATGCACGAGACACCCGCTTACGTGTGGAGCAGTGGGAGGCAGGACCCAATTGCACTGCTTTTCTGCTTAGTGAATGAGACGAGACAGGCTTGTTTATACAAATTTAATACCTCGTATCTCTGAGGAACATATTTGGTATCTTAAGCAGAGCATATGGCCCAGGGAGCCGATGTGCGATCCGGCTCATTCACAGAGCTCCCCTGCTCTTTTAGGAACCACAGCGCTGCGCAATGCTCAGCCTCCCCGGTGGCCTATGTTCTTTGTTTTGCGCTCTGCTAGTTGGTTGCTTCGAAATACACATTTCAGTGATAAACAGCCTACCTCAGCGTGTTTAACTGACCTGTTCTTACCACAGCGTATCGTTACACCAAGCGGTGAAGTCAGCCCCACGTTGGACTTAACGACGATTTCAGGTTTCGTTTCAGAGGAAGACCCTGTTGAAGGGCACCATGCATGCAGCAGATCCCTCTCAGGTTTCGCTGCAAAATACTCCCAATGGACAACATTTCCCCATGTACCATTGCTTTTTGCACTCCATGGTTATCCTGTTCTTAATTCATTCAGTAGGGGGCTGCAGCAGTTCTGTGTAATGCCAATAATTATTGGTTTTTAATCAGTGTGTGGTGGAGGCTAAGACCCTTCACTCTGCCAGTTGCGTCCTGTATCAGCCGCTCCATTCCCCCCCATGATGGATGTCAGGTTCAGGAGCATTTAGTGCCCCACTCATCCCATTTACTCTTTTAAGTGATTGGCTCTTTTCCAAACCTTTTCAATTTCTCCACTGCTCTATTTTTTATTTTACATTGTGCCGACACTAATGGTTCAGAGAGCTCTTTGGCCAATTCCTGGAAGTTATCCAACCCTGCAGGTTTTTAAATGTTTAAGTTTAATATCTGCCATTTAATATCCTCCCTAGTCACTTGCTAATGGAATAGAAGGTAATCATCACTGTATTCTTATACCTTTCACGCATCCATCAAAGACTAAAATGCCTCTTCCACAGAGAAGCTGTTTCAGATCCCGTGGCTCTGTTGGTGGCCTTCACCACCACAGTCAGGTGCCTGAGGCAGCATAAAGGCAGGGCTGAGGCCATGCCAAGCTGCCACCTTGAAGTTCTGTAGGAAAGGAGCCCTTAAGCTAAGCTCCACACTGACTTATTTCACTTTTTCTCACACTATTTCCTGCATCCCCTTACCTTGCTACAGGCCCTCCTTGTTATCCAAGGAGGATACATGCATCCCTCCACGCAGCCACAAGGAAAGCAAGCCCTGCTTTTGCCGTTACCACCAGGGAGCAAGCCAATGCCCTCACAGACTCTTTCCTTTGGCTAGAATTTTCACAATTACCTTGCCATCTTCTCCAGGAGCCCACTCATGGATCCAGGAAGCATTGCACTAAGCACTGCATTAGGAGGCGAGGGTGGTCCTAGTCCCAAAGGAGAGGAGCAGAACCCAGCTGGGTCTCACCAAGCAGCCTCGTCAACGTGGTCCCCTGCAGCCAAGAGGAGCAGCCCTGAGGAACTCATCAAGTCTCACCTCGCTGCAGGTACCTTGGTCAGCCTGGTCAAAGGTTGTCTAAGGACAGCAAGGGACAACACCAGGGGACTGCCAGAAAGCGGAAGGACAAAATTGCATGGCACACAGGGTAGCAGTCTCCCACAGCCTGAGACTGCATTTAATACTTCTTCCCCCTTTCTTATGTGTCTGCGATCTCTACTTCCCCTCACGTGCTGATCCTCAAAACACTGTTTTTTAAAAAGGTTAACTTGGATCAGACATGGGCTGAAACTAGCCATGCCCTCAAATGCACTCTGGCTTCTGTCACCGAGATGTAGGCACACTTTGAAAAACCACATCGGAAATAAGGGGATTTCTAGTTGAAGCTGATTCCCCGAAGCTACAAAGATTCTGATTCTCTGAAGCTATAAGGAAATACCATTGTTCTCAGACAGTAAGAAACTCTAACTTCGGATAGTGTTTTTCATCAGTGGATCTAAACGCCCTTTACAAAGGAGATAAGCATTGTCATTATTCCTGTTTTACAGAGGGGCAAACTACAGTACCGAGAGGTTTATGGTCACTCATTTGGCCAGCGATGGAGGTAGTCACCTGATTTCCAGTCAGATGTTCTGGCCACTAACCTACCTACAGAAGTAATGCTTATTTACAGAAAGTCGTTTCCTGGTCGACAGTTCATGACTGCACGAATGGGTAACCAATAAACAGAGGAAATCACTATTTCATTTTTAAATGCAGTCCATTTTTTTTCTTCCTCTCAATTCAAAGATCTATGAGATCTGTGTCCTTGTACTCAGATAATCTAACGGAAAGGATTTAAACAATCATCAGAGATCCCCACAGAGATCTATGGATTTTACAATAGTGTCTGACTATCCATTTCATTCAGCATACTTGTGAAAGAGAGGTAAGCTTTTACTGTTAGTTACACTACCATCAGGCCTGCTGACACACATTTTCAAAGCTGTTTGTAAGAGAAAAATCCTAAGGCTGGGTCTGGTAAGAGAATGGCAGCATATTGCTAACACACAGTATGAGGAGCTGACGGTGGTAAAATACATTCATTTCCACAGAGCAGTTTGAAGACTGCACCTTGTCCTTATGGGACAAGAGCCGGTTAGGAAACAGTGCTTGCTGCTGGTACGCCAGATGGAGGGATGTCCATCAGCATCGTTATTCTTGCTCTCACAAAGCCAATCGAGTACTCCAGCTCTGCATTCTGTGTATCTCTGCAGTCCCTGCGGATGGTAGTAGTGATCATAACCAACCCTCCAGGTGTGAAACTGTCAGTGACTGGAACAGAAATCGGTCTCCCCATTCCTAAAACATGAATTAAGGAAACCTTACATTTCTACACTGAGGCCAAACTTTGCTAGAAAACGCACAAAATGAAGTAACAGGGGAAAAAAAAGGTTCCTCCAAATGCCTGCGACATTTAAGCAGGACACAGAAGTACAAGTACTTGAGGCAAGGAACACGTAGCTTTGAGGGCAAATTTTCCCTTTCATACTTTGATGCAAATTGAAAACGATGTTCTTGATATCAGTTCATGCTTCAGTGGTGTAACTAGGAGCAAACTTAGTGGACTATTAAGAATTATACATCAAAATTTATAAACACACTTTTTGGTTGAAACTGTCTGAACGAGCTGCATTCTTTGCCCTGTGGCACGGATGCACAGTCCTGGGCTCCAGCAGAGTTGAACCGCAGGAAACGCACCTAATCTGCGTGCTTTGCAATTACCTAATCCTATGCAAACTGGAAAACTGGCACCTACAGAAAAGTGAGAGTTTTCCCAAGTGCTTTTCAATTCTGGTTTGTTTACCAAACGGCTCTAACTGTAGGAATCATTTCATGTTTTATTTAATAATTTACATAACAAATGAAATCGTTCTTTGCAAACCATAAATTTGCAAAGAGGAGGCTGTGGGCTAGATTCAACAAAGACATGCACAGAACTTAAATGGTGCAATGATTTTTAAGTACTTGATCCTTGGAAAAGGATCAATAGGTTTATGCTATGTCCTGCGGCTGCTGATACGGTGTGCTGGAAGTCCTTGGTGCCTCAGACTGGCAATGCAAAACACCTGCTTCATGGAGCCACAAAAAGCGAGCACTGAGTACCGAAAACATGTGAAATGTCATCCCACTCCAGAGGCTAAATCTGGGTCAGGGCTGCCAAAATCCACCATCCCGAATCCTCTTCTGAAAAAATGGTTCAACCTAGTGCCTATTGGTGCAATACTGAGATTATTTACAGTACAGAAAGCAATGCAAGAGCTCAGCCTAGGAATAAAACCTGGGAGACAGAAAACCTGAGCTCTACAACTTGCTACAGGGGATGTTTCCGTGTATAAGAGGTGTTAAGCACAAGACCAGAATATGGAGTTGCCTGGTTCCTTTACCAGTAGGCTACTGTTATGCCCCCTCTTGAATTCCCTCCCTCTCATTCTTGCTCTGGTTTAGATACCAATGTCAAAGGACTTTTGGGTACAGAAAATCACTTTTTCATTCCAGTCAGAGTCAATTCATTGTGAGAGCCAAAAGTGGGGCAAAGGCGGGGGGGGGAAACCACTGCCTGTTGAGAAACTAGAACCCTGTGGCTGACCTGGACACGCTTGTGGGAGGAACTGCAGACTGCTCTTGACTCTCAAGCTGCAGACTGTTCTTCAGGTGTGTGCAATTGCTGCTGTGCAGACAGCAGGGATGCCCCAGAGAGCCAGGTAGCTCTGTCTGCTGACACATCCCATGCGACGCCTGGGACGTCAGCTGAATGCAGAACTGCCGTCGGAGAAGCTAATTTCACAGAAGCAGAGCATTCGGTAATTAGGAATAATACAGGATTAGCCATGTATGTTTGCTTCAGAACATGAAAAGGACATGGTCTGGAGGCAGGAAGGACAGGGGAAATCAGATTTCACGAACAGGCCTTGCATTTTACAAAGAAGTGAGCAGCCCAGTCATGGGACTTGCTGTATTTAGTAGGCAAAATGAAAGAGACCTGTTTAGTGAGACTTTGTACAGCCGAGCTCTCAAATAAATATGCAGTGCTCCTGGCAGCCAGAAAGATGTGTTTTAACTTGTACTTTGCCCTCTCTCACACAGCATGTTAGTGTGCTTTTGTCTTGACAAGCTCTCTTGCTTTGCTGTCTTGGAGCCAAACCAATGTGTGGTGCAAGCAGGTTCAATTCCAGATCAGCCATTGCAGGGATGGATTTGGCATCCAGCACTTGAAATGGTTCTTTTCTCAGGCCCGCTCTTGCACAGCCCTGAGCACTGACTTCTCAGTGATCGTAATGCAAGCTGAAAATCCTCAGCCTTTTTTAGGAGTGGACTAGAAATAATTAAGATGATCTTGAAACCACCAACCTGACCTGACGAGTAGGTTTCCTCCTCCTGATTTCAGGCTTGGATATTAACTTTTTGCTGATGATCAGATTATTGACTATGTTAGTAAGGCTTTCCACAATCCTGGGTATACAAACAAACCAGTTATGCTTTTGGAAGACATAATTAAAGGTTGTCACAGCTGATATAAAACTAAAAATCTTTGCATTTTCAACATAAATGAAATAAGTACATAATAATCTTTTATTATAGGAAAGGTTTTATTATAGGAAAGGGTTCCTATAATAATGCAATACTGAGTGCAATCAACTTCTGGCAGTGCTTGCATCCATCCATTAGTCTAAAACGTTTGAGATGTGTGGAGATGCTTATAGAATAAAATGTTCCTATAAGATAGTAGTCATGTCAAGGTGTCTTTCCTGATGCATTTGCTGACTTCATTTCTGCCAACTACATAGAAATTGCAGTATAATAATGTGCCTGTAATAGAAACCAGTATGGTTATAGCACGGTTTTGAGCTCATGTAGTTGCTGCTTTCCTGAGAGGAGATCTGACACTTCACACCAAGCCAGGAAACAGGCGGGTATGCTGCTAAGCACTTAGCTTTGGTGGAAAGACAATTTAATGGATAGTAATAAAAATATTAAATGTATACTTTTTTGTACTATGTAACTTTCATAATTTTCATGCAATTGTTCAATGATGAGAACACAACTGAACAAATAGCTGGCCACTTTTCTCTCGACTTGTCCAACAGTCTCCATGTTAATGGGGGTGAACAGCACAGTAATGCAAGCTGCAATTGCTGTCAGTGGGAAAGCACTATAGGTACCAACAGTAACAGGGGGCGGGGAAAAAGTGGCTGGTGTTCTTTTTTCATCCATATCAGGGATCTGGATAAATTAAAATGAGATAAGCTGCAGGTTAATATACCACCAAAAAAAAAAAACCCCAAAACCCCCCCAAAACCACCACAACAACAAAACAAACAACTAAAAAAGAACACCCAACCCCCAACCCAAAAAAACCTTCAAAACAGACAGGAAAGACGACCACTTGGCATTACTTTCATGGTACTAAAAGCTTGGAAGACTGCCTCAAAAGAAGCAGCGGGGAATTTCTGGGAAGCATGCAACTGGCATGCTGACTCTGTGCTACCTGCCTCTCTGGACTTTCTTCTGCTAGGGGGCACATTAGAATAGGGGAAGAGATGAGAGGAGTATTTCCAGATTCCCAGATGCATTGCACTACGGGCAACTGGCTTCTGTGAGAAATGGGTATTTCAAAGCACTGAAAGGAAGCGTTTGCATGTGACATTTTTGAGGCATCCCTCCCGGTGATGCCTAAACCAGAGAGCCCTTTGCAAACTGGAACCCACCACACTGGGAAGAGCTGCCGGTGGTGAGCACTGAAGCGGCTCTGCAGACTTCCGCGCAGTTACCACGGTTCAGACCTGCGCAGGCACCGAGCAGCTAAACCTCACACCAGCGCCGTGGCTAACTGGCTGACGCCCGCTGCTCACTTGCCTTATTACTCACATACTTAAATGTCAAGAGCACCAGTGGGCCAGAACGAGCGGGCACTGCTCTACCCTGCACATCAAAGGCTGTCCACCCCAGAGGCGTAAAAAAGATGTAGTTAAGCACGTCCAGACACCCGAGGCCCCAAGTGAGGGGAGAGGAAATCCTGGTGAAAGCACAAGGACCTGAAAAGCAATACAGGAAGGAAGACAGCCTGTATGCGCAGTGCCTGCATCCCGGGCTGGTGATGGACGCTGCCCCCCGGGCCCCACAGCGGCACCGGGTGTAAGATGCTGAGCCAAACCATCAAGCCCCAACCCGCCGCCGCCGCAGCGCTGCCCTTCAGCCTCACCACCTCGTGCCCTGCGAGAGCAGGCGTGCCATGCCAGCCTGCTGGCCGTGGAAAGCCCCGCTGCCACGGACCGTAAATCAGCACAGCGCCAGGGAAGAAACCACTGTCCCACCGCCCGCTTCGCCCGGCTGCAGTGGGGGGCCCGGTCCAGCCGGTGGCAACGACCACCCCTGCACTGACTTCAGCACAGCCACCCCCTCCCCTGCGGGACCGCCAGGATGGAGCGAGCTGGGAAAACTCGCTGGGAAAAAGGAAAAGCTGTCTGACGGTTGTGTGAGCCCTGCGCCCTCGGCATGGTCTCCCTGCAGGGCGAAGAGCAGGTTTTCTGTGATGTTTAACCGAGCTGTAGGCACCGTGTAGGTCTTTCAAAGTCATCAGGACGGTCCATTACTTAAATCTGGATGTTGACATGTGGGACAAACATTGCATGTGAACAAAATCACACCCTTTCCCTGGCAGCTATATACCCAAATATGTACTGTGCTCATATATAAATATGTATGTCACTGTATGCCTAATAAATATCTCAAAAACAGGTTGGAAGGTGTGGGATTTTACAATTTTTTTCCCTGCATTATAAGCCTTTAATGACTGACAATTCAGCACTGAAATCAAGTAAAAGCTCTCCTTTTTACTTTGACAATTGCGAAACGAGGACACAGAACGGGTACAGCCGGCAGGTAGACTCCCAGCTCTGAATCCCACTTCTTGCTAGCAGACCGTATTATTAATCACTGTTATCAACACAGATAACCATAGGAGGGACAGCACAAGGTAGGGCTGCTCTCCTCATGCAACTCAGTCTCCCCTGGGATGCTCGGGAGGCAGGCGTATGTTTCCTTTAGAAAACCAACCACTCGTGACAGAGTGAGGGGTGTGATAGGTACTCTTATCACTGTAATTAGCAGCTTCAAAAAGGTAGATCTGTATCAGGCCCAGCTAAAATAGTGAGACATACCTTATCCTGACAGACACCCCTTCTGCTGGGCCAGCAGTCTTTGAAGTCACTAGAAAGACTGGGGACCAGCTGGGGCTCCTGGTCCGGCCCCTTTGATCTCGGTGGCTCTGTCACACGATAAACCCGTGCATGATTTGTGTCTCCAGAAATTTTCAACACCTTAGCATGGTCGCTCACACGAAGGCACACTGGGTGGCCTCTCCTGTGTCCCACTCCCTTCAGCGGCTCCTCCAAGCCCGGTGGGGCTGGCGGTATCTCAGCAGTGAGGACGCAGCTCCGCACCATCCTTGCGAGAACCAGGACAGACACTGTCCTTCAAGGAGCAAAATTCACCTTTCGGGCGGCAGCGTCTACCACCCTCCTGGATGTTTGCTGGGAGGTGATCTGGCTGGCATCCACCACTGGTGCTTTGCAAACTATTTTTATGCTCCAGGTCCTCACAGTCCCCTTATCTTCACAGACTGTCCTCTGCCACCAGCTGTCTTTTCAGCCGCTGTCTCTGTTTTCTGCAGCCGTTTCCCACCCCGGGGTTCTTGGCAGCTTAGCTGGGGCTGAGGTAAAACCCTGCCCTGAAAGGAGGGCTGCAGCAGCGAGAGGGAGAGGAGGAGGGAGCGGATGCGGTGTGTGATGGTTTCAGGACGGGAGGGTCAGGGGCAATGAGATCTGCGAGGGAGGGTTGCCCCGAGTGGGCACCGAGCAAAAATGTCTGCGTATCCTCCGCATCGGTGTCCCAGGCCCGCTCTGGGCCCCTTACCCACCCCTCTGGGATCCCTGTGCCTGCCCCCTCACTCCAGCTCTGGTCCCTCAACCGCAGCAGGACAGTCGCACCCGGTAAACATCGCTGTCAAGTGATTTTCTGAGGCGTGCCTCCTTCCAGGAGGCCATGGCCCCTTTTACGGGGGTTACGCAGCGCTGCAGCGAAGGCTTCTGAACTTTTCACCTCTTTGGTCACTCATTTTTACAAATCAGGGCACCACCGCACTTTTGCATATTGCACAACCAGGGACCTGACCGAGGGGCTTGCTTCCAGCATCAGGGAAAATAAAAAGAGAAATCAATATTCTAAAGGTTAAAACAGTCCTCAAAGGCCAGACACTCAGCAGCTACAAATCAATGCGGCACTATTCACTACAGGAAAGCTTACTTCGGTTTCGGATCTGGCCCGAAAACAATTCAAATCATAGAATCACAGCAACAAGATGGAAAAGAATGATTAGATCATCTCCTCCGTCCCTCAGGGCAGGGCCATCAGGCTATACTGAGTGCTTTGTGCTGTGGTCAGTAAAGCTGTAGCTGGTTCAGGCTCTGCTAAGGCTTTCCACTTGTGTTTTCCTACTGCTTCTGTTCTTTGACAAATGTATTTTGAGTGAATAATTTATGCTTGGGATATTTAAAGAACAGAAACCTAAATCCTCTATTTACTGAATTCAAGCAGAGCTAGCCTAGAAGGAAACAGCTGCAATGCCTCATTTCCCATTGCCTCCTCTCTGCTGACATGCTCAGGACGTTCACCCCAACCCAGGGAGAACATCCTCTCCAGGGGAAGCAGTTATTAGAAGAGTACCCAAAATCATTCATAAATGACTGTGTTAAAAATGGTTTGCCTAACATGTTAGGGGTGCAGGTGTACTACAATATGTTTTGGTTCCTCACATGTTTTATGACAAAGATGAAAAACATGCCATATCCTCAGAAAAGGGTAAGAACTGTTCCCAGTAAGTTCACGTTATCAATTCCTGCAGCTCAAGCCTTGCCTCTCTTTTGAGCATGGACTCCAAATTATGCTGTCTGATGCCATCTGGTGAATCCACAGGGGATGAGTAAACAATACCAAACTGATTTCCCTGCGTACCAAAGGAACTTGGCTTGCATTCACATTCCCTTGGAGGTAAATTATTATTATTCTGATTGCTAACTCAGATTCCACTAAGAGCAGAAGGAAAGGAAGGGAAGTGATAAAGGGACCTCCTTTTGCAGCATGGATGCAGTGGAGATCATGGAGACAAGGTGCAATAATAACAGCGACATGATAGGGGCTGCTCTTTTGATGTGCCAGTGAATCACAAGCCTTGATTTAAGCAAATAAGCCTGCATCTGCTCCACAGATAAGCAATGGGAGAAAAGTGTAGGCGAAAAATCTACTGATTTTTAATAAGGGTAGGCAGCCTAAGGTACACTTTGTTCTTGGTTAAATTGTCACATGGTAAAGAAAAAATGAAACAAAACAGGCGAACTTGAAAATTAGGTGCAGTAGCTCTAGAAATTTATAAAATTAGGGGGGGAGGGATTTCATTTAACACATACCATATATTCAAATTATTTCCTTTTGTATTTGGGCATCTGTGAACATTTATTTTTCAATGTACCAAAATTGCGCAATAATTTGATAGTGAGAGAGAACAAGAGAGAGTTTTGCCCCTGCAGAGACCTTATAGCGCATAAAGACAGGCACGTCCGTAGGTGTCCCACCATGTAACTGGGCAGCTGTAGAGTTTTCAGAAGGTAACACAGAGCACGGGTATGGGGCCACAGTCATGCAAGAGGTAATGGAGTCGCAAAGATGGACAGAAATGAGTTCTTTATACCATACACATTTTCAGGTGAGGCCGCGTCTGATTTTTTTTCACTCCATGGTTTAAGCCATTAGTGCGGTGCTTAGGGGTGAGGTTCCCGTCCAGCGCCTGCTGCAGACTTCCTGAACAGTTTGGCATGTCACATGTCTTGTGCGCCTCGTTTTTCTGTCCATACAAACTGCACCTCCCTGACAGACCCACCGACCCAGGCAAGTCTGAGAGCGGTAGCTCCAAGCGTGCCCCACACCTGACTAGCTGCATCACTCCAGCAGGGCCAGCACATCCCAGACAGACCAGGAACGTGCACGCGCGGAAAGGGCTCTGCGCGCGCGCCAGACCCTGTGTGGGATACGGCCCGACAGTTGCACACCACCAGCCTTGCTCTCAGCGTGTGCAAGAGCACTTCTTCAGGATGGCTGCCCAAAGCAGCCGATGACAGATTGCTGCTTAGCACAGTGGTCTGTTGTCAGAAGGAGAAGTCTAGTCAGGCATGTCCTACTTAGGGGATGAAAAATACACCATCTCTAGACACAGGGACTATATGAGTCACTATGATAGATGTAGAAGGAAGCAAAAATAATGTTCCCTAAAGTTATTGCCACATCACGGGGAAAATGTGGAGAGAAAAAAAATAAAAAGGTCACAATGCCCTTGTAAGAACCATGCAAGCATCTACTGGACTACTTTGGGGAGAAAAAGGACCACTGGGATCCTACTGGACAGCAGACTCCAGGTAGTTGTGTGGACAGCGAGTAAACTGTTGGGAAAGGGGTATTTCTTCAGTGTACAAAAAGAAAGCACTCAGAATGTGGAACTTTTTCGGGTAACCCAGTGGATAACAGTAATAACATGGATGGGGAAAAAAAAAGACCGTTTGGAGTCAGAAATGATGAATATCCCTCAGAGGACAGCAGGGCTAACATCCAGGACAGGCTGAAAAGGTGGATGTGCTAAATCACCCAGGCAGCAGATACCAGGGAAAGAAAAAGCACCCCCGATCCCTCCCTCCAGCACCCGGCTGCACCTCAGGCGGTGGCGGAGAGGGAAGAGGGGAAGAGAGGCCGTGTGCCTGGGCTCCCACCTGGCCGGGGGTGGAGGAGAGGGGCCGGGAGCGGGGTCCCTCCCCGCCGCCACCCGGTGGGGAGACCCTGCAGGCAGGGATTTGGTCCTGCGAAGGCAGAGGAGAGTTTTTCTGTTTCACTCTGGGTTTTTTGTTTGTTTTTAAACACCAGCAGTACTTCCCAGTGATTGTACTCGTGTTTGCGCTCATTAGCAGCAGGTAATACAGTATCTTTGCCGCGATACTTGTGGATTCGTAACTCATCAGCACGGCAGAAGCTTCCTTAGCCGCAGGCTGTTTGGTTTGCGTAATCCGGTTTAGGAAATCTCCCTGGATTTTCCCAGGTTTTGTATACATTTAGTTTTATTGGTGGTTGCGCTCAGCACTTCAAACCCCTCTTTGCTTTTGATACGTTTTCGTGGCTCAGCTCCACGGCACTGAAGGGGCAGCTGGGAAACAAAAGGAACCTCTGAGATCAAAAAATTTTCAGCTAACACGTGACTCAGCCCTGCCATAGACTTTGCGTGAGAAAAAAAAATCTGTTTCTGAATTTTTTTAAAGAAGATTTAAGTGATTAAAGATATAAACTATATTTGCTTTTTCCCCCTACGTGTTGACGGCCTTATTTTTATAATGGTTCCTCAATTTGAAGAACACGTGTTAGCTAGGTGTGATTAACTTTAGGGTCTGGACACCACCGCGACCTGCTAACATCTTCTTGAGCATAACTATCCTTGGTTATACTTGTGGATCCACGTGTGATTATCTGTTAGGTCATATTTTACATTTTAATTTTAGTTAAAACATGTAGTTGATATGGACTCGGCAGGCTTTCTAAGGCAACATGACACTCCCCACCATGACACTTACATGCTCAGGAAGGCTTTTCAGTCAACTCTTCCCGAAAAAAAAAGAAAGAATGAGCACAGTCCACGCTTCTGCCAAGGCTGTAGCGGTGCGGTCGATCTGGCTGCACCGCAAAGGCAGGCAGCGGGCTGCCGCGAAAAAAAAAATAAATTACAGGCAGGCATGGCTCGACCTCAGAAATGGCTTCTCCCCCCTCTGCCGTCGCCCACCCCGGCCGCCCCCCGCCCGCCCCGCCGTACCCCCGCGGGCTCCGGCCGCCGCCGCCGGGGGCGGGGGGTCGGGGCGGCGGGGCGGCGGCGGGGGAAAGAAGGGAAAAGAGCTTTCCCCGGTCTGCCCGCGGGCTGCAGGCAAGGGGATATCCCCCCTGCACTGCAGCCTGCTCTGGGAGCTCGGGCTGTACCAGGAAATTTGAGTAAATCGGTGCCGAATTTCAAAGGAAAGAATTTCGTGCAGAATATGCATAACCATTAACCTGCGGAGCTGGGGCAAACTGCCTTTTCACATGCAAGCAGGCAGGTACCACGCAGCTCCATGGACATGCCAATGCCCTCTTAAAGCGGGGAGGATGGCACTGTTATCAGCCTCTCCTCTCCCATTCTTTTTCTGTTTGTAGCTGAAAGTAAGCTTTTACACAAGCCAGAGCCGCGGAAGACTTTTGGCCACCGGTTCCCTCATAGCATTGTTGTCTCGTCTAAAAGCTTCATTAAAATTCAGATTTCCCGTTCTACCTGATCGTTCCAGCAGCAACCAGCGGGAGGTCTAACAAGAGCCGGGCAGGCGGCAAGCCCTGTCGCTACCTGGTGACACATTTGTGTTTCCACGCTGCCTTTTTAGAAAGCGGCCAAGATCGGAACCAGAAGCATCAAAATTCAGAAAATAAAAAAAAATGTAACAAAAGATATTTTTGGGGGAAAAAAAAAAAAAAAGGCAGAAACGCCGACATTCGGTTAATGCAGAAGCTCACAAAAGCAATTCTGAGGGGCTTTCTGGGTAATCCAAACACTGGAAGTGCCACAAATCTCTTTTGTCCCTGCATCTTGATCTCTTACTGAGATTAAGTTCTTGGAGGGAAAAAGGAAATCTTCCTACCCTTCTCCACCGACTACATATCACAGAATCACAGAATGGTCAGGGTTGGAAGGGACCTCTGGAGATCATCTAGTCCAACCCCCCTGCCACAGCAGGGACACCTACAGCACATTGCACAGGACGGCGTCCAGGCGGGTTTTGAATGTCTCCAGAGTGGGAGACTCCACAACCTCTCTGGGCAGCCTGTGCCAGTGCTCTGCCACCCTCAGAGTAAAGAAGTTCCTCCTCATGTTGAGATGGAACTTCCTGTGCTCCAGTTTGTGCCCGTTACCTCTTGTCCTATCACCAGGCACACATATCCCTCTGCATGGCAGCCAGACCAGCAACAGCACAACGTAGCGCACATCTGCCTTGGAGATGTTTATTTCTCATTTTGGCTAAAAGAGAGAAACGTGTTTCACAAATGAGAGGGCACTTCACCCGCCTGACAGAGCACATCTGTGGAAATTCAAAGTTTTTATGTTCAACCGTTCTTCCAGAGCGAAAACACCCAAAACCAAAATGTTACACTTTTTAAATGGTCGGGAAAGATACTTTTCTGCCACGTCCTTCCTTTGTGAAAATGGCAAAGCCAAGAACATTATTTTCTGCATGCTGCAGTGCCTCCTTCTTTAACAGTCTAAGCTTCATTAAAAACGATTTTCCTCCTCTGTAACTGATATTAGACTCATTAAGCATGTAAAAAATAAAAAATACAATTATTTATTAATGAATAATAGTATTCATTCATAAGGAGTGTAGTGATGGACATCCTCTGCAAGGGTTAATGCACTTTTTGGCTGCTTACCACTTACTAGCAATTTTCATAGTTAACGCAATGGGGACTGAGGAGTCAGGCTGGGAGTTACTATATATTTGCAGTGCTCATGTAGGATGGAAGCCTGACACTGTATAAAATGAAGACAGAGTAATGCAGAATGCTTATTTTAAGCAAGAACTTTATCCCTTTTGAGCAAAAAAAGATCAAGAATGTTTATATATAAACTGGGAGAGCAAATGCTTTAGACTCCACCATAACAGGCTAGCAATAAACCGAGATTTCTGTAATGTTAATTCTGGTTCAAGCACTAATTGTACACATACACATGCTGAGTACAATTAAATTATACCAAAATACTTTGTGTGGGGACAAATATCTCTCACCATTTTATGGTGCTGCATAAATAGTAGGTAATATCATAACATAACTGCTTTCTACAAAACCTGATCACACATCATTTTCTCCAA
Source organism: Pluvialis apricaria (assembly GCA_017639485.1). Classification (NCBI taxonomy): domain Eukaryota; kingdom Metazoa; phylum Chordata; class Aves; order Charadriiformes; family Charadriidae; genus Pluvialis; species Pluvialis apricaria. Next base: position 49,541,106 of record CM030044.1, on the reverse strand, counting down.
TTTGTCATCGTGCTGGTTCATGCCAACAAGTTCCCAAAGAAGCAGCATAGTTATCAGGAGACATTGATTTCTGAGCTCGGGCTGCATCTTCCTACTGTAACATTTCACTTGAGAAATGGGAATGTTTCTGAAAACTGGCAGTGGGGTGACACACCAGCTTCCTGAGAAAGGAACATTGTAAGGCATTTACTGCTGTCAGTGCCGATTCCATTTACAAGGCTGCAGCGCATGGGAAACTTTTCTGCATTACTAATGAATAACAACTTCTGAAAGATGGGAAATTAGTTTGATAAGAAGCCACCCAAGCCCTTGCAGAGCAGGATAAAGGAACCCAGGAATGCAGAAACAGGACCGCCGAGTCAGCAGGGTGAAGCAGGAGGGCTGTAAGAGGAACATGGTCTCACAGCAGCAGACTTTGGCTTTCCGAGAAGCTCCTCAGGGAGCAGCTTTCCTGGGCCCTGAATGCCACGACATCAGCAGGGCACTGATTCACACCCATCTTCGCCTTCTGGCCTTCTCTAGATGGCCCTGCTCACATCCCTACAGCAGCAGTAGGTCTGGCAGGAGCGGGGAAGGTACTGAGAGCTTCAGACTTTCCTAATTAGCTGCTTAGTCATCACAGCCCTTGATCTTTCTAGTATGGCCTGTCTTCCTTGTACTAATCCATGAAATCAAGGGAAGTGCTGACAAAAGTATAATTACTTGAGCTGTCATGTCATGATATGGAGCATTTGGTGGCAATACAGCCCAAAGCTGTTCCTGTTCCCCTCGCCTGCCCACCGCCTGCTCCTGGGGAGGGGGGGACCACTGCAGCCGCCTTGCTGCAAGCTGCCTGAGGAAATGGCCCGGCTTTAAAAAAAAAACCCAAAACCTGCAAAAAACAGACACCACCCCTCCAAGAGAGCATGGCGCGTGGGGGAGACTGTGAATGAACAGCTGATTTCAGGGGGGAGACCCAGGAGCAGCGCTTGGATTGTCACCAAACACTCGGTAGCCTCAAACGCACGAATGTTCGGGGGGTAATCGTTCTGTAGGTTAGAAATTCCTCTGTGAGGAGCTCACCGTATTTTGTGTGCCAGGAGATAGCCAGCATGGCTAGCCATAAAACAGCTACCGAGTGTGATAATATTTCCATTAGGGAAGATGCATTCGCGTCTGGGTTCAGCAAGTGATCGAGTGCTCATGACAGCTTCGTGCCTAGAGAGTTACGACTGTTCCTTCTTATTCTGCACTCTCAAGTCTGATTGGTATTTTTGTCTGTGAGGTTAGAGCCAAACTTATTGTTCTTTCTTTCTAATACTGTTAAGGCATTGACATCTTGGCTTTGTGAGTACTTTATTTAATGAAAAAGGAAAATAACGGCTTTTATTACTACAAAGACTGGCAGGAGGCAAGAGCTGGTATTACCAAGCTTTGAGAACAGTTGCTTTCAGGAAAATTATTCTCCAAAGGGAGGCTGAGGGCACTGACCACGGTGAACTGAACTGCGGCATGTAATTTCATTACTGTGACTGGGCTAAGCTGCCTAAGCTTATTGCTACCTTCAGCAACAGAGCACGTTGGCTCGCAGCACTGTGGTTCTGCGGCGGAGGGTTGCGAAAGGCGGTGAGGGTTGCTACAATTTTCTCAAGTGCCATAAAAAAGCGGAGAGTTGGTCATTAGCTGATCACCCCGCAGTTTAAACAGGTCACATGCTGCTGAGGTCCAGAAAATACGCTGGTTAGCACTTAGGGCAGCGCGGCCGTTAGACTAGCTCTTGCAGAATTACCATGCATGTAGGAAATCTGTTTGATTCCCACATGTGTTTGATTTTCAGACTTACAGGCTCCATGGCAGGGTGGGGGGAAAACCAACAATCAAACCATCATTCCCCTGAGCTCTGTGCTGCATTATTTTACTGTATGTAATCCTTCTTTGTTCATGAGGCTATGTATAACAGTACAGCATTTCTTGTCCTTTCTGGCACTTTGAAAGCAGAAGAGTAAGATGAATAGCAATCTTGAATGGTGGGTATGTAGATCTGTCTGTATACATTTATATGTGACTTTCATGTCTGTGAATTGTGCTGGGCAGATAATCATGAAAACTTGACAGCCCCTCCTTCAAAGCAGTAGTGTGAGAAGCAATTACATGCACTTTGAATACCAGCCGGACGAGCTTCCCACACCATAAAACGCAGTATTTCATTTTGAACCTGGAGGAGAAGAGTCGCATCCTGCCATCTTTACTCTGTCTTCAAATGACATTACCCGTACTGTGCTCCAGGAAAAAAACATGCTGCTTATCATTTGCGCTAACTGCAGGAAATCCCGGCTGAGATTCGCTGACCTCTGTGATACGCAGGGTGAGACTGAATGATCAATCATCTTTAATCCTTAAAATCTACGGACGGAAAGAGGGAAGCGAGCAGCTCACTGTGATATGAGCTGTTCTGTTATCTATGGCACAAGCCCTAGTACATACGGCTCTGCGCTTCCTAAACTGCCTCATAAAATCCTGCATTTATAATGGGTGTCGGTACTGGGTGTAACTGAACCAGCATGGAGAGTGGTTTAACAACATGTATAAACAAGAACCAGCAATGCAAATCACAGTTCCTGCAACTCCTTTTGAGCTGTTCTTAGAACAGGGAGGAGCGATATGCAATAAAGGGTGAAAAATCATGTCGGTATTCCCCTTCTCTAGCTTTTACCTCTCATTAATTAATTCATACTGTGAATTAGTTCTTGTTGGTGGATACACTTAGGTGTTTTGTGAGCCGGAGAGCACGTCCTACCTCCATTCAGATTAGGAAACAAGCACAAGAAAAATGCCTATTGACCGGGTATCAGTATTGCATTCGGTCATTTGAGAAATCTGGCCCCATGAAGGTCAAATGGATGTCTGAGGACAGGAGGAAGCTGGAAATATCAAGGCCCATATGTTGCGCAAGGGCTGTCAGGGGGCAGGATGTGTGGACGGGCTGTTTCGGCTCTCCTGTCACTCTAGGACTCTGTACATTGGTGACAGCGATGTATTTCCTTCTTTTTTTAAGTCTCTCTAAGTTTCTTTAAGTCTTCACATGCTACTTGCTGTAAGTCAGTGACCAGGGCTGACTGCAGAACACCGGGAAAACTTCTTGTGTGATTTCTTAGTTTAATTTCCTTGGTCTGAAACTCCAAAAGGAGTCCTAATTATGTGGACAAAAATCCCATTCTGATTTCTCAGGATTTTAATACATATTTTAAAATAGTTACTCGTCTTTTTCCCTAAGTAGATTCCTAGCTAGCCATTAGCAGACCAATCCCTGCTGAAGTCCCTGCTGCACCTGTTTGTCACAAAGCCGCTGGAAACTGACAAGATTTATCAGTAAAGCCCAGAAAAGGACAGAGGAGGAACTGGCAAAATTAAGGAAAAAAACTGTGAACCTTTTAAATAATGTCATTGTCCTGTGTCGTTGCCTTCTGTGTGAAACCTCACCGAAGAACGCTGTCCTTGCAGGGATTTTCGCAAATCCTGCTGAGAAGGGAGGGGTCATCCTGGAGGAACAGGTTGTCCTCCACATCTGTAATTTTTTTGCCGGAGATGAAGCAATCTGCCCTGAGACTTTGTTCCTCCGTATCAGGTCAGGATTTTGCTCAGCTTGCTGTGGTGCAGAGCTGAGCCAGCAGCACGCCACTGACACCCTGGGAAAAGGGGAAGAGGGGCTGTGGTGGCCTGACGGCCTGGGGAAAGGGGAGAAGGGCGACGGTACCGAGGGGCGGAGGGGTCTCCCTCGCACCCGCAAGGCTCAGCACGGCAGGGGCAGGTTGTCCTGCGCTGCCCCCTGAGAAAATCCGGTCGATGCTCAGCGAGCTGGGAGCAGATGAGACCATGGTGCAGAAATTGTTGGCCAGGCTAACGCACGAAGACCGCGAAGAAGCTCTTTCCCTTCCGAAGAGATCAGCACCTGCCATTACAAGGCCCAGCAAGGGGCCTCATATAATACTGCTACTATTTGTGTTCTCCATTTCGTTGGAAAAAAAAAAATAATTGGGTAAGACTCAATCAGGATACAAGAAAAGACAACAATGCTCCCCAGCCAGGACACAGTATTAATAGGCTTAAGATCCCACAGAACAGCAATTGGTTATCCCATTTTTTTAATGTGTTAAATAATTAGATTGCATGAAACTTCAATAAAAACATGGTAGAAGTGAATATTATGCCACCAGTCCATTGCATTGAGGTTGGAGGTAATGTAGCTTCTCATCTTGGTCTACTGTTATCACCAGGACTCTTTTCCTGAGCTCCTGCCACCGGTAATTTACTGCTCAAATGGTCAATCCAAGCCTGCTGTTTGGATCTGTATTTAGACTTTGGAAGACCCATCATTTAACATTTGTGAAAGTATCTGCTATTCTTGAGAAAACAGCAGGCACCTTTACATGTTTGGATTTGGGCTTGGCTTATTTTTTTCTCTACTTCACACAAAGAATGGTGAGCAGCTCTTTTGATGTTGTTCGCTATTTCATGGTTTTGTACTATCTGATAATTTCATATTACCAGACTTCCTTGGCTGTTATGCATAAAATGATTTCCAGGTGACTAACTCACAGACAAACAAATGAGGTTGGGCTCCGGACCAGGTGAGGGAGCGCCAGCCAGAGAGCCTAGCGCTGCACGGGCCTTGCCACAAAACATGAGATTTCGTGTGGAAAAAAGACAGGAGGAGCTGTATGAAGGGTGACAGAGGCTGGAAGGGACCAATATGATAGTGATCCCTAAAATCCATTCAGATTGTCTTTGATTGAGCTGTTTGTTCAGCTGCGAAATGGAAGGAAAAGTGGGCATGGAAAGCAATAAATAGCATTTTCTTATCCTTTGTTGTAGGGTCGTGTACTTTTTTCCAGTAAAGGAGTGCACACAATAGACATAGTCTGAATACACAATGCAAGCAGGCTACCAGTGACTCTAAAAAGCATTGCTTTAAAATGCCTGCCCCTAGGCATATCATGCAACAAATCCCAGAAGGTGAAAACTCCAGGCCTCCCCTAACACTGAAGACAGATATAATAACCAGAAACAAGAGGCCTTGAAAGCAACTTCAAAACCCTAGGAAGTCTGGGAGTGAATTTTCTTTAGTGCTTCTAATTACAGAATATTCCTTATCTTTATCTCAGTGCAAAAATGTATTTTATATGTGAGAAAGACATAAATAACAGTCCCTGCTGAGTCATTGTATTTTTCTAACGTTTTTCTCTAATCTTTTATTCTCTACGTCTTTTTTTTTTTTTTTGCTTTTTCTTGGCTATTTCTTAGTAACAATGATTGCTTTCTACTAGACTTCTCTTTCTCTACCTATTTTGATTCCTAAAGCCAAGACAAACAACAGTGATTATCAGCTGATATTGTCCTTTATGATTCCTTTGTTGACATTTTTCTTAGCCTTTTTGTTATATCTGTTCTCCCAAAATAATTAGGAATTTAAAACATTAATCACATAAAAAGAAAGAGTAAATATTATGTCACCCCTCCTTCTGGGTTAGTCCTGAGGCAGCTATAGCTAAGAGCGCCTGGTTGAATTTAAGAGTCAGGATGCCCCAGCGATGAGGTTTAAGGCAGTGGTTCCACTTCTGTCCAGCCCAAAGGCGGAATAAGCCCAAAGGTGCAGTACAGCTCTCCCATGCTCCTTCCCGCCGCCTCCTTTCCTCTGGCAGCAACGCTACGGCAGCTGTGCTGCTCCATCTGGAAACCAGCCTACTTTTTCAGCCAAGATCGGTTCCTTGATCTGAGCTGCCGTACAGCCTCCACGGTGTTAGCACCAGCGCATGGGAGGTGTCGGGAGAAAGCTGCAGAGGGAAGGGTGAGCCAGCTGTTTGGGTAGCAGGGCGCTTTAATGTCATGTAAGACGGATGGAGAATGTTGAACCAAAACCAGAGCTAACAGATCTTGCCTGACAGTTTTGCCGGCCTCGCCACAGGTATATCGGTTACCACGGCCCAGCTGATGGATGGCAACGTGCTAAGTGACCATACCCCGCATTTCTAATGTAATTTGCCGTGTAGTTGTGTCACACTGCCACGAAATCATGAGATGTAAAGGTGGGTGACCAACAGGCTTTTACTTTTATTGTTTGGTATCTATCCTGTTGTATTACCCAGAAGACTACTAAGAATTTTGGACACCTCCTTTCTTGCCCTAGAAAAGTTTCCTTGATTTTAAAGTGCTACCGACTCAAAACCAAAAAATCAGTACAGAAATCGTTCCCAGAAAAATGGTTAATCAAATTGCTCTGCTTGTAATTGAGTATTTTTTTAGTGTTAATTAACAATAATAAAAAGTTTCAAAATAAGAAGTCCTTCAGGATAAAAACTTTTGGCTAAGGATGTCTTGATAATTTTAAGCACAAAATAAATATTTAATCACAATAACCAAATCTGGTTCCTTGTAAATGGTCTTGGTGTTAACCAACGGAGAATTTCCAGGTTTATATAAAAAAATCCCAACTTGCTCTACAATAAAACTTCTGCTTTCTCATCTTCCATGATCATTTGGTTTTTTAGTTTCTCTGGCAGTTCTGCAGAAACAGGAACAAAGAACTTCTGAGTGGGGCGATGTTTTAGACAGCTACAAGACTTCTTTTGCAGGTAGCCCGACCTCTCAGTGCACATTAGATGCAGTAACCGTAAGTCTTTGCATTTGTTGTCTTTCCAGGGGGACAGAGAGTTACAGATGTGAATTTTGCTATTGTGCACTTCTGCTCACTTAAGACTGTTATGCAAGGCATAGAAAAGCTATAAAATGTTCCCAATTTCTGCACGCTTAAAGTGATCTTTTATGTCTTTATAAGTCTCTTGTCAAAGACTATCCTTGGTCCATCCCACCCTATCTTTTATTTGCCTTTTTGTTGTTCTCTGGAACAGAGAGCTGTGTTCCCAAGGGGGTTTTGTTAGTTGCAGATTGCTCATATCAGTTTAGAAAATCCCATCCTTTCCTGTACTGTGGGTCCTTTTATTTAATTTATAATAGTGAGGAAACTGGATCCTTTGCTTTTGTTCTCCATGTGAAATAACAGAAACTTAATAGGAGCAACCGGTGGAAAGGAAAACCTTACTGTAGGGCAGGGAAGAAATGTCCCTGTAACATCACACTGGGGAATCATGACCTGGTTTAGCTTCGGCAAAGGGGTGGTTATTAGGGCAACTTAGTTCAAGCAGCAAGTTACATCAGGTTTTTGCATTCTTTTGGAGTGAGAAGGACAAGGGATGCCAGCACCAAAAAAAAAAACACGGAAAAAAATAAGAGGGCACGCAAGAAGAGAAGAGCAGTCTGCGCTCACCTTTTATTCATGGTATATTTCCATTGCTGACTTCTCATCTTGCAGGTTCATGGTTGTCTGAGTGTTGACAGGAATTAATTGGCTTGTGCATTAGTTAAGGCCAGTACAAGAACAGCAGCAACTACGAGATACGTTATTTAAAGTTCATATTCTTTTCTTATCAAGGTCCAAACTTGGAGTGTGCAGGTTTTAGCTGGGTATTTCAGCTGAAGTTACAGGCATTGGTACAAGTCAGAGAATCTCACCAGTCTTGTGATCCTCTCCGAGTTACCTGGCACGTGTCGAAAGAAATTGGATTAAGATGCTATGCTGAATGGTAAAAGGGCAAACTCACGATGTAAAGGAGACAGGTCTGTGGCTATTAACTTTTGCAATCAAGTTTGTCATCAGACAAATCCCTTATAATTCCATTTCTTAATTTGTATTTGTGAAGGGGGATATGAAGTTACTAGTCTATAAAAACAATTGTGGAAAATATGAAAAGGTCATAAGGTATTGTAATAACGCAGGCAATACAAACATAGGGTTCATATAGGAAGACTGCAAGATTAGTATAAAGTTTATAAATGTCTCAATCCATTACCATCAAACCCTGCATTTGCTTTTCCTGCGTTAACAACAGAACACTTTTGTTACCTTTCTGGCTTCAAACTTCTTCAAGGCTAGCACAGTTACCCCACATCAATAGTTTGATATTGACTTGTGTGAAAAACATGTAATCAAAAATAATTCCTGTGACTGGTGATGACTGCATTTAAAAATTTTCATCAACTTTGATCTTTTTGGAAATGTAATTGCATTTTCAAAAGAGAAGAAATACTATATAACGAGTTTTAGTGTCTTCATTATTCTTCATGTACTGCATTATTAATGTTGCCTCATTGACCTTGTCCCTTGAGGCAGGCACTGCTGACACCTTTTTTATTATTTTTCTCATTAGTAAACATGTGGTGCCTCCACCACTAGCCCATGCACTTCTTCCACTATGTAGAGTGGATAAAGTGTCTTTTATCATTCATTTATCATTCATTTACTGTTGATCCTACCTCTTTCCATGCCAGCTTCCTATGAAAAGACCACTTGAGTGGTTAGACTCTTCATTTTGTACCTGTGCGTGCAGCTTAGCTGTTTGGGTAAGAATTACAGGCTCCAAGTTTGGACACTGATAAGTGAAAGCTATTAACACAAAATAGTTATGAGAGCTGTTGCTATTTTGGTTAGGAGCAAAGCATGTCAGTAATGTAATTTGCTAGTAAGTTCTCATTGTAAAATATGAATACTCACACAGAAACAGAATGAGGGGAATTGCTACCACTTTTGCCATCCTTCTCTAAATTTACCCTGTCCCTCATCCCTTTAGCAAACTTTTTAACAGGCTTTGCAGTGAGATTTAATGGAGACTGGGCTATTTTTGTCCGCTGGTTAGACACCGACCTACAGTGCGGCTCCAGTAAATCCATTATTCCGTATCAGGAAGTAAAAAGAAAAGAAAAGGAAAATACTCTCAGTGGCCTTTATGGGGTTCTTTGCCACTAGATCCATCAAAAGAGGAGAGAGACCCTCCTCTCCCATGTTATCCAGCCACACACTTCCTCTGCACTACATAATCTAAGTGCAGATGCCTGTGCAGCACCTAGTTAGCTCCCTCTCCTTCCGTCTCAGACATACAAACAGACACATGGTAAATACAGGGACAGTTTTAAAGTCTTGGAGTGTATCCTCTACAGAATTGCCATGTTCATCCATAATGATATAGGAAGTGTTCAGACCGAAAAAAAACCCCACAGGGTTAGGAGATAACGCCCCTTGACTATTATAATTTAGTTCCATTGCCTCTGTAATTGCAAAAGTGAAGGCAGTGCATTTTCTCTGCCTGATGGGGAAGATACAGAAGTAAAAGGTCAAGGTTTTATCTGTCTGTGGTTCTGCCACTGGCTTACTGTATAATCTTGCACAAGTCACTTTGAGCTGTTGTGTATCATGTTCCTAGCTAGGATAAAGAGTTAATGATATTTTCCTACTCTGCAAATAATTTTATGTCCATGTCAGTGTTAGTAGTTTAATAATGTTAATCAACATGAATTTACGTGACAGTGCTTTTAAATGCCTTTTGTGTTCTTATCTTTCTATATTAAGGCTTCCAAAAGTGTTTTTATTGCCATGACTGTAAAGTGCTTTTAAAATATGTATTTTTATCATGCTATTTTCCCAAGATTGTTAGTTGAAAAGGTTTTGGTTTGGGTTTTTTTTTCAGGAATACATGTTGTTTTCCTCTAGCGCTGATTGTTATCCACGGCAAATGATCTAAAAAGTCATGCCATCATAGCAATATAGCAATAAAACAGTATAGCTTGAAACTTTGACTTTGTTTAGAATTGTTCACATAGTCACATTCATTCAATCCAACTATTTATTCTTTTATGCTCTCATCCACTCATTCCTTCATGTACTCTGCTACTGACCTATTCATTGCATTATATATTGGTCTGCAAACCTCCGGGCACGTTCACTGCCCTTTTCACCAACTTACTAAATACCGACCACCTGTTCACTCACTCACTCTTGGACTGATCTGCCCTCAGCCTCAGACCTGGCATCCCGGCCAGCTTTGGTCTGCTCATTCCCTACTCTCCTCTGGTTATCTTCTACCCTGCAGCTTATTTCTCCCTGAGTTTAATTAAGGACTTCAGGTTTAAGAGCACAGTCACTTGTTACTGCTTTCTTTAACTTTTTCTTGCTTAATTGCCTTTTTTTTTTCCCCCCTGGCACAGATTTGATACAGCTTGCCTAGACTTAAAATACCCACGTGTATATTCATCCCTCAACATGATGTCTGAACTTGGTATATTATGACTGCGGCGGTCTTTCCATATTACTACTTCACAGCATGCATTATGTGTACTTTCAAAGATTATACTTTATTATGTTTATAATGGAGGTTTTTAAAAGCATGTTTCATGCATATCTTTGGAATACCCATTATGGAGTTGCTGTGGACATGTATTAATAGTTGTTCATTACATGATCTCATTGCCGCAGCATGTAGTATTTGAAAGATGATAATCATTTTTAGCAAAACAAATTCAGTTATAATTGCCGCAAGGACCAGTGTCTTTAGCCCTACACCACTAGTTCACATACAATCCAGGCTAATGTTACAGACCTTTGGAAAACCTCCCAAATTCGTGTCCATCATGCCTCAGAGGCCGTTTGTTTTTAAATCCTGTGAAAGATGCTACTTACAATGGGAACCGATAGGAATTTTCAGTGGTGCAATTTACGCTACTAGCTATTTATTCCCTACACTGTTATTATTAGGACATTTCCTTTTTTCTCAACAAATCGCTGTTGGTAACACACTTTACTTGAAAGAAGATCCTGAATGTGACTGAGAATGTGGCATTTGACAAGGTCCAAATATCAATTCCGTGTTTTACCTCTGACCTTTCAGTCTGCAATACTCCACAGGTTTTACTGAGAAAGGAGACTGAAAACTGCTCTCTACAAATGAACAATATAATTTTTAAAGGTCACAAAATCTAACCTGGATAGAGACAGCAGAAGTAATGGATATTTTGTCTAGGTGGTAGCCTTTGCTCCGGTTCCTTTGTGCCGCTCTGGGTTTTTGGGAGCTTGTGCAGGCTGCAGGCTCCCTGGGGAAATGACAAAATCCCTGTGATTTTCCTACTCTATGCTAAGAACTGCCCTAGCCTAGAATTCATAAAATGCAAAAGAGATTAAAAAAGCACCTTTGTTTCTTCCCTCGGAATATCATTTCATAGCTGCATCCCTCAGGAGATGCTTAAAGTCTTGTCTGCGCCAGGAAGGTTTTGCTGGTATATTAATACCAGCAGCCAGTCCCAGAGGAGACGCAGCTTATTCTTCTGCTGGTATAAATTACAGCAATTCCCCAAATAAAATAAGATAAGGATTTTTTTTACCCTACTACTGTATTTGCACTAGGGATTTTCTGGCACGAGTTCAGTGTTTGATCCTTTTTCACGCTCCTGGCAGACGCAGGTAAATCGTCAGACATGGTTCTCCCCATTCCCGGCGGACCCTGGGACCTCGGCTCCTCCCGCTCGCCGTTGGTTTTGCCTCCCAGGGCTGGGTGTGACCGCTTGCTTCTCCATGCCCCAGACCTAATGCTTTGAGGGTTGGTGGCCCTGTTTGATGTTAACGGTGGGATGGACACTGGTAGCACAATGTTAAGCCGGCCTAAGTTAAATCACCATTTTGAAAATGTAACGTGGGGAAGTGGATTTCCCAGTGTTTGCTACACAACAACAAACTGTTCACTGGCTCTGCTAATGTCCTCCTACAAACCCTGCAGTTTCAAATACCCTGAAATATGAAGGTGGCCAGGTCTTGCTTCGCGTGCAAACTCTTTTCATCTGAGGTTATCATTATGACTCTATGTCTTTCAAGGCTCTGTTTCCTCAGTCATTTCATTTTGATGGTATTTCTCAGCTATAGCTAATGTGAATTACAGATATTCGGAACTGACTGTCATGTTATTGTAACAACACGCACATATTGCCTAATGCTGGAATTAGAAGGTCAGCCAGTAAAGCAAACGCCAACATCTGAGAAACTAAATATTTTGTTCAGTCTTGCCTAAATGACTCCTGTTAACCGAGCTACAGCAATCAAATGACATTGGGTATCACCTGTTCCACGGCAATAAAAAAAAAAAACATCATCCATGTGTTGGTTCATGTCATTCATCAGAGCATTCACACCGGGCATGCACCGACATGACGGTAATCAATAACTCATCAGTGACTCAGCAGAAGCACCCCGGGTGAGATTTGTGCAGTCACTGACCTATTTTCTTTTTTATGCCGAGCTGCTCCTCCTTTAGTATTACCAAGCAGCCACCTACCTACATGGGCCTGCACTTTAAGGTACAGCGAATTCCAGTAACGTTTGCTTTCACTATAAATCATTCATATTTCCGTGGTGCCGAGAGGCTGCATCCCGCGGGCGATTGGCGCTGCGGTCTGCAGTGAGCGGATCCATCCTGCCCGAGATGAGACGGAGAAGGGCAGGAGCAGGGACAGGGACAGGGGCAGGGACAGGGACAGGGACAGGGGCAGGGGCAGGGACAGGGACAGGGACAGGGACAGGGGCAGGGGCAGGGGCAGGGGAATGTGACAAGCGGCACTAGGTGCGAGGTGGCGAGGCAGCTGTTGCACGGCCTGATTAAATCGCGGGGAGCATCACATCTGCTTTTTGGCAAAAAAAAAATATAGCCACACAGCTCTAAATCGTTAGGGAGGAGCCGATTTGCTGGTACCATTTGCTAGGGGTGTCATCGAGCGGGCATCATCACACTGTTCCCCCCCCCCCCCCAGGGATGCTGCCCTTAATGGGGGATGCGCTGGGACAGGGGGGAGGAAAAAATAACGGAGTTTATTGAAAAGAGGGCGGAGCAGCCCCCCCGGGCGAGCCCCGCGGTGGGGGGCAGCCGGCCCGGGCCTCCCCTGCAGGGCCAGGGCCGGGGCCGGGTCCGCCCCCAGCTGCAGCCCCGCTCCGGGCCGGCACGGCAGCCCTGCACGCCCGCCCCCCGCCCGCGCTCGGCCGCCATACTGCGGGGCAACCCAAACTTGTTACACACGGGCACCAACTCCTCCTCCTCCTCCTCCTGCCGCCGCCCTGCCCCCGCCGGGGCGGGGAGGAGAGGAGAGGAGAGGAGGGGGCTGCGCCGGCCCAGCCTGCCGCGGGGAAGGCGCCGAGGCGGGCGGCGGCCGGGGCCGGGGCCGGGGCGAGGGGAGCGCCGGCAGAGCCCCGCAGGTAGGAGCGCCCGGCGGGGCGGACTGCGCGCCGCCCGGGGCCGCGGGAGGCGGCGGCGCGGGCGGGGGGAACGAGGGGGAGGAGGCGGCGGCGGCGCTGGTGGTGGAGGCGGAGGCAGGGCGGTCGCCGCTGGGGCGAGCGCCTGGCCGTGCCGCCTGCCGCCGAGGTGGGTGCGGGGGCTGCCCGGGGGAGGGGGACGGGACGGCGGGGCTGGGGTCTGCGCGGCGGCGGGCGGTGCGGGCACACCTGCGGAGCAGGGGCCTCCCGGCCCGGCGGGGCCGAGCCCGCCGCCGGGCTTGCGGGGAGGGGGGCGCGGGCGGCGGCGAGGTGGGAGCCGGAGCGGGGCGGAGAGGAGGAGCCTGCCGCAGCGAATGGGCGAGGGCTGGCAGGTTTATAAATGTGCTTTTTCTCCTACCGCCCCCCCGGCCGGGCGGACTCCGGCGGCAGCTCCCCGCGGCGGCTCCCGCAGGTGCGTCCCCGGGGGCGGCGGGGGCCGGCGGCCGGGCCCCCCTCCGCTGCGCTGCCGGCCCGGGCTGCACCTGCCGCGGCGGCGGGGCCGGGCGGGGGCCGGGACACCCCCCCGGGGGGGTCGGTGAACGCGGACGGAGGGCGGTTTCGCCCCGGCCGGCCGCTTGCAAGTGCCAGCCCAGGCTGCCCTCAGCGTGTGCGGGCTCTTGGCGGGAGGCCGCTGCCGGCTGGGCACCGCCGTCCCCGGCTCGGCGGAAAGCAGGACGCTGTGGCGGGGGCTTGCTGCGGGGCAACCGGCGGCGTATGTTTTGAAGACCTATTTGTTTGCCGGGTGTGGGTGGTTTATTTACTTTTTTTTTTTTTTTTTTTTTTTAGGAGAGTGTAAGTCGGGTCCGCGCACAGGTGCGGAGTTTGCAAGGGATGGGCAGAGTGCCCTAAGAGTGCCCCGGCTGCTCCCCCGTGCCCCCCCGGGCGGTGCCGAGGGGATGTCCGCGCTGCCCCGCGGAGGTGGCGGGGGTGCTGGGCCGTGTTTTTTTTTTTTTTTTTTTCGGGCACACGAAACCGCGCAGCGTGGGTGTTGGAGGGAGGAGGAGTGAGCGGGTGGATGCGGGGATGGCAACTTTATTGTTGCGGCTGTTTCTGCTAGGCGACTGCCATTAGCGGGGGGGGGGGGGGAAGGGGGGCCCGGTCCTGCCCCGGTGTGGGAGGGAGCCCGGTGGCGCTGCAGGTTGAACGGATGCTTGGTGTCTGCTGGCTGGCGTCGTGCCGAAAGGTTTTCCTGCCGCCCTCCTACCTCCTGTCTTTATTACCACGTACCTCTTGCAAGGAGGTAGCTTGAGCTGAAAAATGCGAAGCATCACCTTTGAGTCTGTGATGCCCCCAAGTACTTCTAGCAGGCTCTGGAAATTAATGTAGTAGCAAAGCCTCTCCTTTTTTTTTTTTTTTTTTTTAAATTAAAATTCCTACAGCAACTAGCCATCACATTTCCTGTGATGGTCAGGGATGGCTACAGAGTATGCTGGCAGAAGCTGCTTGCATGCATACCTACCAAAATAGGTCTATAGCTGTTTGGTTTTGTTTTGTTTTGGGTTTTTTTTTTTTTTTTAAGAGACAAAAGCCATTGTAGCTGGTAGGGAGGGCGGTAGCTGTTTGCACAGCTAACGAAGCATTTGGTGTGAGAGGATTTATTTCAAAACTGTAAGACTGATTCATAGATTTTTTTTTTTTTTTTTTTTCTGGACACTGTAAGTACAGGTGTGTCTGGAGACTGCCTTTAATGTGCTGTGTTGCCCTCTCTTTGCTGGTGTTGTGATGCAGTCCCTTCTCCTCCCCCAGTATAAACAGCTGTTACATCAAACACTCGATAACCTTTTGCTGACCTGCTGGCGTGGATACAGCTGTGCCCTGCCACAGCTGTGCCCTGCCCACGGCATGTGGCGTTGTCCCCCGTAGAGGTCCTGCAGGAAGGAGAGTTGGTCTGGATGCCCTGGTGCTTCCCTGGCTGGCCCACCTCCTGAGCTTCAGAGTTACCCACTTCGTGCAGCCCCTTACTGGGGAGGAGATGGAGACCTCTCAGGGGGTCTGTGATCTGCCAACTGGTGTCAGTCGGAGACTGCGCTGCGCGCTCTCACGCTGTCTCCCAGCCATCTTGAGAGGGTGCGCGTTGAATGAACATTTTGATGTTAAAATACATCGTCTTAGATGCTTTCTTGCAGTAAAGTGAGTGAAGGTCTCTTTCAGTCATTCCAGAATTCTTGATTTGGGCTGCTGGCATTAGATCTGTTACTGGCACGTGCCACCTAATTTGCAAAAGGTCTTGGAAAAATTGGCAAATGGTTGTTCCTTAGTCTGTTTCTAAAGATGACTTTTGAAAGTGGGACTCATTTAAATTAGTGGAAATAGCTATGATAGACATGCTCCCAAGATTTTATGTTATATCTGAACTCCTCAAATGTTTTGTTTTAGTTTTTGTTTTCTCTGGGAGTAAACGGAATCTCAAGCCACAGTTGTTGCAATAGGGATTTTGTAGATCATAAGAAAATAAAGTATTTCCCCTGAATGTTCAGGGATGAGGTTATTTATCCCACTTTTTGCTGTGCAAACGTAACTTGAAATGAGTAGTGACAGGGAGGGGAAAATGTAATTGCCAAGGTTGACTAACATTTCTTGTAAGCCTTCAGTGCTTCTAAGTATTGGATCTTGTAAATATTCATACTATTCTATGATTTAAATGAGTTGAAAAGTAGTTTCTGAAGGTGCGTGACCATGCAAGTGTTATTAATGAATGGACGCTGATCTACTCTGCTTCCCACTAAACTGAGGTTTAATTACTTGTAGACACGACTGTGAGAATTCTTCACAATGTTTTACTTTTAGAAAAATGCACAGAACAGTCATATATTCCAGGATGGAGACTTAAAGGTGACAACAAAAAGAAGCAAAGGAGGTCATAAATTTCCCTTTAAAGGGACCTTTAAGGGACCTTTATGACCTCTTTAAAAGAACCTTTAAAGACTCCTTGTTTTATACCTGTATATAAACTACTGTGTTGGAAGTTTAAAATGAGAATTTGGATTTTCATTATTGTGGTAATACTGAGCAGTTTTGGGGTGTTTGCTGTGCCTAGTACTCAGCTTCTGTATGCTGTGTTTAGTTAGCTGAAGAAAGGTTCGTTCAGTTGGGAGGTCGTATTATAAATATGGAGCTGGGAAGTGCTTTTGGAAGTTTTACTTGACTTTTCTTTCCCTGAATCTTTCCCCCTCCTCCCATCTAATTGGTCAGTTCTCTGATGATAAAGCAGCGTTTTATAAGGCCACCTTCATCTGGCTTTGCATGCTCATGTGCTTCAGTGTCCAGGTGGGTAGGTGGAAGTGTATCGAAAAGAATGAGGAAGGTCCCGCGTATTTTATTGGGGTCTTGAGTTTTGGGAAGGTGAAGTGGCTGCAGAGTTGCTTTTCGGTGTGGCACACAGCTGGTTGTGTACCAAGAGGAGCCTGTGAAAGCCAAAAGGACGCTACTGCAGCTGCCATTTGGAGAGTTAACTTAGCTGTGCATTTGTGTAGCTGTAGATGCTGGGTGGAAGCTGTTTTAATTGTTTTCCTTCTGATAGGAAGGTTTTGTCTTTGTTTCTTGGCTGAGCTAATGAAAGGAAAGAAAATGACTCTTTCTGTTGCCCAAACTGTTCAGTTACAAAGCAGAAAGCAGCACCTCATATTTCAGGCTATTATGTTCCATCGTCTTGGATGGGGAAGTTACGGGTCTTGCTGTCCAGAACTGGATTAACCAGGTCTTGCATTTAATTGTGTTCCGGCCAAAAAGCTTTTATGTTCTGTCTTTTATCTACCTGTAAAGTTCCAGGAACGTGAAGGACTGCTCAGCTTTCTGTAGATACTGCTGCAGCCTGCCTTTGCTGCGAGGGAGGTTAGTGCCTGTCGCAAGAAGGGTGTTGTGCTCCACTTCTGCTGACCTAGGGTGTCCAGGAGCCACTCTGTCCCCTCCTGCTCCCCGCCACACCAAGCTGTGCTGCAGTAGGATACTGAGCACCTATGTTACTGAAAACAGTGCGAGGAAATAAGAAAAAACTTATTTTGAGTATTGTTAGTGCTTTTTTTTTTTTTTCTCCTATGATGGGGAGGAGGAGGGGAAAAAAAAGGATTTTTCAATGAGGAGGCATGCATCGTGTCTGTAGTACTGCGACTCTGAGATTTTTTGACAAGTGAGTGTTTTAAAGCAGCAAACAGCAGCCTTTACTTCAAGAGTATGTTCCCACAGTGCCTGGGGGGGAAACAAAACAGATGGCAAATTAATAAAAACTTGGTCTATAGATGTGAGCAGATAAGAAACTCTTCTAAGGACAATAAATAAAGTTAATTGAAGCCCACGCATCAAGTTCAGAACTAGTTTGTTGGTAATCTAGAAATAATGCCCGTTTTCCTGTGTTTCCCTCCTCTTCCACCTATTTCTTTTTCTCCCTGTTCGTGTACAGCAGTGAACTCCTAATCCACCAGGCATTTTCTGCATTGATCCTCTTAAAAAATTAGTATTAGCCTATATATGAGGCAGGCCAAAGAGGATTGAACAATGTGCTGCAAAATTAGTACCCGTTGGCCTCATTGCAAGGACAGGCAGGTCCCCTCTCTGCGAAAGGGCGCTTTTGGCGCTGTGGTACGGCATGGGTTTGGGAGGAGAAGAGGTGATGGTCCATTGCGAGGAGCGTGGTTTGTGTGTTCCCGGGCAGGGTTGTGCACGCCGAGCAGATGTGCAGGTGACGGAGCGCTGGTATGAAAGCGAGTTAGGAAGTGCATGGAGTTAGCAGGCTGGGAAGTCGTGACGTCCGTCCTTAGTGCATCTGGTTGCTCAGCTGAGCTGGGAGACAGAAGAGGATATGCAGAGCAGGGGAAGGTTTATGGAGGCAGGCATTTCTGCTGGGAAAGCGGGCAGGAGAGTAGAAACTTCTGCGGACTTTCTTAGCCCTGTGCTGGTATGCAGCAGAGGCCAACTGGTGTCTGGAAGCTAAAGCAGGTCTGACAGGACTGCAGCGAGGTGAGACAGAGTGGGCAGGCTGGTGTGTTCCCCTGCGCTTGAATGCGGGCAGATTTGCATGCATTGCAAATGGCAGGGCGGGAGGAAAAGGGGGAAAAATGCATGAAACGTGATTATAGTTCTTGCTTTGTTCAAGAGTAGTTTTCAAGGGCGGGCTTTAACTGTGCTTCTGCTGAGTTTTTCCTCCTTCCCCCAATATAAAGCAGCCATTCTTCTTGCCCCAAATAGTTGGGTTTTAGATGTATATGCTCAGTTGTGCTTGATTTTTTTCTTTTAATAAACAAATGATGCTTTATGAACTTTTCATTGTATATACAAAGAGATGCATAGAAAAGTGGAGGCTATTTTTTTTTTTTAAAGAATGTCTTTGTTCTCATTTCCACTGAAAGAGATAATGCATTATGATTGTTTGTTACTGGAAAAACAATGCAGGATGTAGGCAAGAGACCTAGAGATGTGAAAGTTCTTGGATTTGTATTTGAATTCTCTCTCAGTGTAAATTTGATGCGTTCTGGGGAGAATGGAACAACATAGACCTTTTTTTTTTTTTTAAAAAAAAAAGTGTGCTATGAATTTATGACTTAAACCAGGTGATTGAGATTATGCTTGGCTTTGCTTAGGTTTGTTGTAGTTAAACTCCCGAGTTTGAAATACTTCAGAAGGAGCTAGCTGTCTCTTGGCATTGTTGAGCATAAAATAGGCTAGTCAAAGTTTTTGTGAAGACACACTAAATTTGGTAATTTATCTCTATAAAATGTGTTATTGTACCTTCCCAGTTTGCAAGTCGTCTCTTTTGACGGTAAGAAAGAATGAACCGGCTATGCCTTGTGGTTTTGGGACTGTGATATGCATGTGGGTAACACTGGTTTGTTCGAATTACAGTAACTTCTAAGAATGTGTATCGATACAATACCGTACCTGTGCCTTTCTTTGTGCTTTTACCGCATCCAGTAATGCTTGAATTTATTCAGAAAACATTTATTAAATCACATTTGAGAAAAAAAATCCCAGTTGTTAACGCAAGCAGAACACTTGCCTTGCCTGTTCAGTGAAACGGTCTGAGGTTCTTCTTGCTCACCCAAAGATGTAAGGAAGACAGAGTTTGTAGAAAGATGCTACACCGTTCATTGGACCAACTGATATAATTGGGAATGTGATGGGAATATAGACAGGCTTTTGGGCAATCAATCATTTCTCAACCTAATCTAATAAAATATTTATCACCCTTCTCTGTAAGCCCTTTCTTGGATGTTCTTGGTAGGCTCTGTAATTCTTGCCAGACATTGTAGTGTGGGCCGTGAGATATTTCTGTGTCTAAATCTGTACTTAATTTGAGTATGGTAAGAATTGTCTGCAAAGCATTAAAAATCAGAGGAGTGTTTTGCACGCAGAAGTTAATAATCAGGGCCCTGACCTTGCTAGCAGGTTTATGTGGGTGGAGCATAGCTGAGGTCGGGGATGTGCCTGCAGAGGTTTACCAGTAGGAAAGGGGCCCTGCACAACCATACTGCCATGACCTCTCACCACCACCCCCACCCCAAAAAAAAAAAAACCCAACAAAAAAAATTGCAGTAGTAACAGGGCAGTTTGTCATTTTGCATATAGAAGTCTGCTGGAGCAATGTTGTGCTCAAAGCTTTTTTTCTCTACCCCATCTCTGTTGTTTCTTTTCACGAAAAGTGCGTAAAACGGCCAGAGGCAAGAAATTACACATTCCTGTTTCCACTCAGCAATTGCATATTTACTAAGGATTTGCTAGAGATGCATATGTATGCACACACAGATCCCCTTCCTGTTTGGCTGTAAATGTACCCTACCTGAAGGGTCCATTTGTCAGAAAATTAGTCCTCCATCGGAACTGTAGGTGTAAAGAAAATAAAAACACTGTGATAGAACAAGTGTCTCCTCACCCCCACCCAAACCCCAAACCAGAAAAAAACCCTGCAAAGCCACTAAAAAATATCTGTCTTTTGCTAAGGAGTAAGAATTAAATTTTTTTTCCCTGTTAAAAATCTAGTCTTACTTAGATGAGAGAATGGCTGCCTTTTTTTTTTCCTGAAATTACCAGGATTGTTGAAAATCTGAAGATACATGTTTAGATGCTTGGCCCTATTGAAATAAGTTTACTATTCAGTTGAATTTGACTAGGTTTTTACTCCCTGTTGGTGAAATTGATAAACTGCTTTGAAAGGTCATCCTGATTATCTGCTAGGTAAGTGAGACATATAATGGCCTTTTCATTTCATTTCTTTTCCACAGAAAGGAGTTGTGAGGGATTGTGTGATAAATATGTAAGACAGACCTTTTCATAGGCTTAAGAGCTTTCCTCTCTGTGCAATTCTATCTCCCCAAAGAATTATAAAAAAAAAAACAAACCAGCAGAAACCCAACCCATATGTATACGTTCACAGCATATTAATTGTTTAAAATATTTGACTAGCTATTTTCAATTAGGGTGGATACTGCTGAAATAGTTTTGTCTGCAAATATGCAAATAAGTGAAGTAATTCTAAGTGTATCTTGAATCTCATATTTTATGTGTTTAAAGGATTTATTACTACAATGGCAGAGGGTGTGTGACATAAATCCCTATTTCATACAAACACATATGGCTGTGTAGATGAAATGCGTGTATTTGTATTTGCTCACAGAATTAAGATGCTGATAAGGACACATTCTCAAATGGTTGAATCTTCCTGTTCAAATTGATGTGGGTTTTTTTTGTGGTTTTTTTTTTTTTTTTTTTTTTTTTTTGTTTTTTTTTTTTTTTTTTTTAAAAGGATCTCCTTGCATGTGCCCTGAAATGGGCCTCCTATGTGCATAAATTGATTGTGTATCAAATGGTACATGCTGCTATTCAGGAATTCCACTGAGGTTATTAAGAACTTCTTTTTCCTGCTTTAGTACTGACAGCCACCAGGGGAAAAAGTAACCATTATTCAGCGCCTGTCTTCTGTTCTCTAATTTAATTGTTGGCTTTTATGAGAGTTCAGTTCCTGTCGCTGCATGTCTGCCTCTGTTTTTCTTCATAGTTATGCCTTCGTGTTCTGGAATAGGATGCAGATTTATTATATGTCAATTGCTTTGGAAAAAGAAATTTCTCAACAGATTATGAAATGATGCGTTTGATCAGGTGAAGCATCTGATGGCCTTTGCACTCTCTGGTTTCTGCTTAGTGTTTGCCGAGAAGGCCGTAGGCGCTGAAGATCAGTTTGCTGCTGTATGAAGGATGTTGCCGAAATAGGTCTGGGAGCGTATCCAGGGGAAGGGGCGAGTGCAGCAGAAAAGCCGTTGAGCAGGAGTACTTAATGTTTGTCTGTGGAAGGCGAATGGAGTCAGCTGTGCTAATTTCTGTGCAATAAATGGGCTTTGGGAGTCAAAGGTGTTAATGTGACCCTGTCATTACATGGCGCTCGGTGGTGAGGGGAGCTTTGAGGTTCCCACAGAGAGATCTCGGCCAGCGTATTGCCATGGCAACTGCCATCACTTACACATTTATAACCTTTGATTAAAGATACAAAAAGGAGGGGAAAACCTTTTAAACGTTACAAATGTAAAGCTTTAACTAGATCTTTCATTTTAACAATATCCCTTATTTACATTCCTTGGAGTGTGGAGGTTTTATAAGGAACACAGCTGTCCCTTCCCCATTTGGTACGCTTCGAGATGACATTTCGGGGCAAATGTGATGTTCTGGAGATAGCTATATGACTTTGATCATAGCTGCACTGGCACTACTCCACCAATTTAGTTGCTATTTATTTACATTAGTGTATTTTGTACCAAAATTATATGTGAAGTCTGTTATGCAAGGAGATTTGTCTCTCTGATAAAAGGGCTTGAGGAAAAAAGCTCTGTTGAATAAAACTTACTTTCAAAGGGGAGGAATGTGAGCTATACCCTAAATTATAGTCTCTTAAGCAGTATAATGGCTGATACGCAAAAGCCTTATGCTAGTGGGGAGAGCAGGATGTTTCTGCAGAAACTCGGGCTTGCAAACTGTGTGGAAGGGCATGTTTATGCTTGGTGCATCTTCCCATCTCTCCCTCCTCTACCCCACCTGCGTGTTCTCGAAGGTGTTTTACTTCATGCTGTGGTGGCCAGGTAGCAGTGCTGTGAAAGAAATGCTCTCTGTTCAGCTCAGGTATTGTCACATCTAATGCTGAGATGCAGCGTGTTGTGCTTTCTGGGAATTTCTCACTGCTGGAAAGCAATGGAATTTAGGAAGCCAAATGACTATTTTTCTGTGGTGCTTCCCCCCCCCCCCCCCCCCCCCCCCACCTGCCACTATTTTTGAATCATCCTTGGAGAGATGGGGGAAATGCTGAATTTGCTAGTGGATTTCATGGTTATGCCAAAAGTTGAGCTGTAATGTCAGGACTAGCGCAGTGGGAGCTCTGAAGACAGATGAAATAAAGCTGTATTTCTTCTGTGCCTTTAGTTGGGCAGCTGAAATTTGGGGTTGCTTTGAACTAATCGATAGTGACTGTAGGTGAGGGCAGAAATGGCTGACCATGACTGGCTCGGTGAGAGAACATGACAAATTTAAAGGGCTGTTTTGCTGGGACTGTGTGCTGAGTTTCTCCTGCATTTCACCATCGCTTTTCTTTCAGGAGGAAGAGGTGTATAGATACTGCTAAGCCTAATAGCTGGTGATTGGTAGTTTGAATGGACAGGGCTGGCTACGGTTGCCAGAACAGGGAGTTTTACTGCTGCAGATGTATTGTTCCGTTTGAATTTCTAAGGCTGAGCACACTGTATGGTTATTAGTAGCCTCATGTGCTGCTGCTGCTGGGACCGTCAAGGGCCCTTCGTGCTGCTCCTGTACTAATCCTTAACATTCCTCGAGCAAAATTTTTGTACTGAAAGACCTAGTTGGTTACTGTGGAAAGTTCAAAACGACTATGCAAACGCAACTGGAAAGTTGATGATGCTGGTATGTTTGTAAGCATGTCCTCCATTTAAACAAAAAAAAAAAAAAAAGAAGAAGAAAGAAAAGGAAAACTTGGAGGAAAAATTAAAAGGCATTGTGAAATACTTTTTTTTTCATCCAGGCTAGCCATGGATATTGGCGCTGTTATTAATCCATGCAATTTTGGGTTGGGAATAGTTTTCAGTAGCTGCTGTAATACGAGTAAGTACTGCTGGCTACCTTGTGAAATAAGAGAAATAACTGGTGCCTGCTTGGGATGTAAATCTGCTTTTGAAAAGTGGCAGCATACAGAGGCCATCGTGATGGCAGGACTGTATGTCAGATGGACTTCTTGGCATAGTTACAGTGCTTCCCACCGTTTTCATGAATCAGAAATGTGTGGTTTGGGATTAGTCTGTCTTTTTTTTAATTTTTCTTCTTTTTTTTTTCTCTTAATAGTCAGAGGATGAGGTGTTGTTTCGGCAACTTCTGTTTTTAACCAGAGTTAAACAACTGCATTTTAAGGCTGAAGCAACTGTTGGATCAAGTTTCCTTACCACCTGAATCCAAGACATGATGCAAATGTATCCAGTTAACACCCATCAAGAGGGTGGTCGTTTGTCTTGTGATGGAAGAATGCTCTCAGTGAAGCACCAAAGTCACAAACGCCCTTTCTAAGGTGGTTTTGCTGGTGGTTGCTGGCCAGAGAAGGAAAGCAGTGATGTTTTCGCCAGCTCCTGTGATGGGGCTGGAGAGTATTCCCATACCTGTCATATGGTGCAGAAAGTGGATTGAGATGGTGCTTGAGGAAGGAAAACCTTATTTGTTAGCTTGCTTCTGTATCATTTACAGCTAAGATTTAACCACTATTTTAGGGCCCTGAAAACTTGTGTAGGAGTGTTGCGAGGGTTTGTGTCCAGTTTCATTGCTGAGAGAACAACAAGAAGCAAGCTCCAGATAAAGAATATTATTTGCAACTTCTTAAAATGCAGATAGAGGTGTGTAGAGGTGGGGAACCAAGTTGCCAAAAATTAAGGATCTTGAAAGCACGTGTTGAAGTTTGAAGATGGGTACGTAAAATGTGGGACGGACCCTGATGATCTGAACATGTGCCTCCAGTTGGAAAGGTGCTGCAGCAGCTCCGAACCTGTGCATTCAGACCACGATGTCTGGGGAGTTACGGCAAGCAGTTCATCCAGATCCTGAAGGGTTTGTCCGGGTAAAGCTCAGCTGGAACAGATATGTATGTAGAAGATAATATCGTAGCCTTTGTTCAGAGTTTGCATGTTTTTATGTTGGCTTCTGAAAAAAGAGCAGTGTAGATTTTTAATGTCGTACATTCATTGCTGCCAGTAGCACCATGAAGATGTTTTAGATGTCCATGTAGCGTTGTGATTGCTGCAGTGACTTCAAAAGTTCTTCAGATGGGATCAAATGACTTCAGTAGGCTTTTAGAGCTCCTTCCTGCAGTGTTGAAAATCCTTTGTGATTACATGAGTTCAAGATGTTTGAGCCTTGAGTTTTAAGATTTTATACACTTTAAAATTGTAAATGTGGTATTAATACTTAGATGCTACATTTAGTTATCCAGGCAATATGCTGTTGCTTTTCTTCTTTTCACATTGCTGCCTGTGAGTGTGCCTTCTCTTCACAGACAAAAGAACCTTTGGTTAGGGTTAAAATTAATCGAATATTGACAGTAAGGCCATAAGCATTTTATAGGCCGTACTATCTAATACTGGCTTACATCAAGATTCTTGTGGGAAGCAAGAAAAAAATAAAGTTTTATTGCTGAGACACTGACGATAATGATGCGTATCGATTTCAGCATTCAAAGAGGAAAAATACAGAGTTCTGAGCCACTGTATCTGTCTCAGCAAGTCACTTTTTGAAAATGTATTGATGGAACTATTTGTACTGTTGTGAGCCAGAACAATGTCAGGTGGGTACTGCCTGTACTGGAACAAGCTACTTTATTGTTTCCTGAATCATCCTGAGCATAGGAATGTGAAGGCCACAGCTGTAATGAAACCAGATGATTATTTTCACTCAAAGAGAAAAGCTGCAGCTAAAGTTCAGTTTCATTTTAAATCTTCATGTTTCATTTCCTTTGCTTCAAAGCAGTTGATAAAAACATAGTTGATGCTTTACTTTTAAAGACAAGTGTATTCCATGGGACTTAGAATTCAGGCTTCATTAAAATTATAACCACTTTAGTCCAAATTTTAATATCAAACTGCTTAGATATTTACATGGACAGAGCAAAGTTGGTATTTCAGTTAATTTTTAGTGACTGCTATATGTAGGTTGTGTAAATCAAATTATATGTGCAGCATTTCTAACACCTAGGACAAAGAAGAATTGTACATAAAGTTTGCTTTTTGGCTGTCTAAAATTCCTAAAGCTGTCATGTACAACAAATGTGCACATAGCCGTCTGTTCTCTTTGCAAATGATGTGCTGCAGATAGCCACGCTGGCACAGATTTTCCAGGCTCATCACGCTGAACCAACAGTGGGACACGTGCCAGAGGGTTAGGTGTGTAGAATAAGAGGTAGGGCATGCGATATCCAGCACAGCACCAGCAGTGCAACGATTGTCTTTTTTTTTTTTGGGCTCTGTTACGCTTTGTAAAGTTTGTGCAACAATCCTTCAAAACCTCGTATTTACATTGCTATTTGCGGTGCTTGGGTTTGTGACAGAGGCAGGGAGTGGGAGGGTGAAAGCGGTTCGCTTTCATAAAATGCGCAGCAAAATGCAGAATCCGGCAGAGGCTCTGTCTCGTTTGCCCAGCTGTCAGCCAGTGGGCTGCTCATAGCAGTAAAGTGCTCCTGCTCGTGTCGGCATCGGGCTCTGTGGCAGGCGGAGGCTGGAGTTGGCTGGAAGAGCCCAGTGTTTGCTGCAGGGGTTGTGGAAAGCTTCTGGACTGCGGCTGTAACCCCCTGCTCGGCTCTTTGGCAGGAGCGCAGAGCGATCTGGTCCAGAGCCTGAGGTCAGCTACCCAGGCTTTTACGTCTCTGAGAGGCGTGTGGAACAGCCTGGCTCTGAAATGGGTAAAGGGGAAGAAGCTGTGATAGCGGTGAAGGTCAGTAACGAAGCTGTATGCCTCTTGTTGCGGCCATCTGCAGAGTTGCAGATGTGTTTGTGAGCTTTAATGCGTGTTGTGTAACGCTGGCTTTGTACACGGGGGTCATGTAGACGTGCATTTCGCAGGAATACATTGATTAATCAAGGAATCCGTGTGAACAGGAGACTGTTAAAAACATGGGCTTTTCAGTAGCACTTCCCCGTCTTAGCTCTGTCTACTGAAATAATGCAGTTTACTTTCCTTCTCAACTTGAATGTTTTAAGCGCTCAGCAAAACTTACTTGCAGTCAGGCTTTCTTTATCTACTTACATTGCTGCCGTGTTTTTTCCACTTCTTAAGTTTCTTAACGTGCCTATGATCGTTTGAAGGATTTAAAGCATTTCTTATGTCGGATCTCCCAAAGCAAGGATTGCTTTCTCCATTTTCAAAACTCCTTGCTTTCCTTTTAGTACCTAATTATACTTGTTTTTCAAAGTTTGTGAAGAGGTTTAAAGGTTTCTGTGTGACTGTGATGTGGGATGGACCAAAGGCAGTTTAATCTTCTATAGTTGATGGAAATGTGAGCTTTTAAAAATGCTCAGGAAGCAGAGAAGAAAGCAAGCTGAGATTTAACTGAATCATTGAGAGGTCACAGAGGAGATTATGAAGGCTCCTGAAACTTTCATCCGGACAATCAAACACTGTCTAATATAACCACATCAGGTAGTTCCCTTTGTGTGGAGAGGAGGGAACTGAGGGTTGGGAAGGGACAATGTTTGTCACTTTCTTAATTAATGATTTCAGTTTCCTGCAAAAATCTGAAGACGCCAGACTCAAGTGTAGTTGATGGTTTTACAGTGCTACCAGGGCTGTTGTATTCTGATGGCGTTTGAGGGCCCCAAGCAGAGCTTTGGTATGTTAAAAGTTTATGGTATATAAATGTGTGTGGGAGACACGTCCCTTCCTTGAGAAGTTTTTTGGTACAGTTTGAAACAAGCAGAAAGTGACCCTCATGGAAGGAGGAGAAGCAGAATTTGGAAGAGTGGGGTAAAGATAACTTGTGTGGTCCTGCTGCATCCAGTCACTGAGCCGTGCCTTTGGCTGTTGTACCTGGAAGTGATTTCCTGTGAGTCTTGCTGCAGATGTGGATCCCAAATGCATGGGGGAGAGAAAGGGGGCAGTATCTGTTACTAGTGTATTGAATTAAGCTGCAAAATGACGTGTGAGGGGCAGGGAATAGAGCGTCAGCCCCAGGTCTGAGCTGTCTGGCTGGGTGTCAGACTTGGAGAGCAGGCAACTAGCAAGGGTGCAGAGCTGGGCAGGGTGGAAAACTGGATAAAAAGAAACGACGAGCGGATTTAAGTGTCTTCACAGAAAAGATGATTTTGGGGGCTCTTTGAGAATGGGGATGGCGAGGATCACGGCTAGATTTTCTTTTTCAAGTAAATGTGGGATGCAGAGAAGAGAAGGTGACTTGTTTTGAAGAAATGCAGCCATGCAAATTCTAGATACTGATGATTTGTTCTGGAGTGAGACTACAGCATGCGTTACTGATCCGATGAAAGCTGAAATTTGTATTATTCCTATTCACATATTTCCTTCTTGGTATACCAGCTGCAAGTGTATTAGCAAAGCCCACGAGCATGTGTTTTCTCTCCATCTCTCCAATTTAGTGAAAAGTAGATATCTGGTTTTATTTTCTAACGTATTTCTGCAGAGAGGTAAATTCATCCCATTTTGTAGATCTAGTGTAATTTTACTTGTGTCTTTCCTCTGCCAGGGCATGAGAACTTGCAACTTTACTGCTGCTTGTTATCATGTTCACCCTGTGATAAAAATTAGAAGATAACACAGTTGATTATTGCTTGTGTATGTGTATCTAGGTATACCAAGCGTGTTGTGAGTTCATTTCTACAAATGGATTTTCCCTGAGGTTTGTCTGCAGGCTGCATTGATTGATCCTTGGCAATAGCGGTATCGATAAGCTAAGGCCTAACAGGCAGCTGGTGTAATAGTGTGAAGTGGGTTTTTGGAGGGCAGCCTTATTGGAATATGGTTCTCATTAGGGGAGAGCACCACATTTTAAGTCATTTTAGTTCTTGATGTTGCAGTAGTGCCGTGTGGAGACGGTGTGATTACTCCAGGGAGAAGGTGGAAATGCCTCACATCACTCAGCTGTCCTCCTGCTGATTAAGGAGTGACACTGTCCGAGATGCCTTTCAGAGACAGGCAATTATTTTCAGCCAGAGAGATGTTAACCAAGAACTGAAGCCTTAGGGGAGGAAAGGGTGAGCAGGGCTGGAGAGGGAGGGGGACACTCACAAAGCACGTAGCATTTATTTTGCGGCTTCTAAGTATTGGTCTCTCTTTAGAAAGCTTTTACCTTTTGCACGGTAAAGCATTTAGTGCTTGCGGCTGACTCTGCGCCGACCTAAGCGTTCGGTGTTCCATATTGTTATTTTTACACTTGCTTAAATATAAAACAACTTAGTACTAATTTGCATCCTGCTGCGTAGTTAGTGAGACCAGCACTGATGCTTTTTATTCTTGCTACTCTCTTCAGATAGTACTGGGGGTTTTGTTTTGATTTTGTTTTAATATTGATCCAAAATCTAGTTTTAATCAGCAAAGGGATTTATATACAGCAGGCTGCTGCCATGCGCTCATTATTTTTGTGGCAGGCTCGTTACTTGATGACAAAATTCAGGCCATTGCCTGCTGCTCAAGGCAACCTTTTGCTACGGTCTTTGTAAGAGAGCTGTGAGAACAGCCATGCAGCTTGGGTTGCAGGTAAGAAATTAATTTTTTAGATACTTTGTAAGGCAGTGTAAATTGAAAGCTCATTTAAAGGTTCTTTATCAAGTAAATTAGTTGTTACATTAGGGAATAATTTAGTAGCAGCAGAAAATAATTGTCTTAACTTGCAAAATGGTGTAATCTAGGCTCCAAATAAGAGAGGTTTATATAGTGTTGTCACTGATGACTGACTGCTTTTATTACATCATAACTAACAATGAAGCTGTTTGAATTACTCAGCAGATTGAGACTTTTTAAACTGACTGTGAGTCATACTGCCTATGTGGAGATTAGTTGTAAATGATCTTATGTTTATGTGTACATTGGAGAGGGATCTGTTTCTCTGACTAGTCTTCCTAATTTCTGTAATAGCTTTGGTCCAGCTTGAGAGTACTCAGGCGCACCCACGTAGGTGTAGTCCCCACAAACAGCAATGCCTGAGCAAGTGCCTCAGTGTTTGTTGTGATATGAACTATTGGGAAGCTGTCTTTTTTTGTTGGTACGTTGTAGATAGTACAGATAGATACCGTATGCTTTCTATTGTCATGAAGCTGCAATATGAAGAATTAACCAAAAAAAACCTTTGATGGGTGTATTGTGTAAATTGTAGCTAAACAGGCAGCTGCTTTGTTTACACTGTGAGTATGCAAAACTGTAGTTTGAATCTTGAGATCTATTTTGAAGACATCAGGCATTGAAGTGATCTGAATTAGTGTATACAGAGTAATCTGTGTTGATAGAAGTAACTGGCAGTAGAATATCAGTATTTTTCTCCCAAAGAACAGCCATGCTGAATTTAGAAGAATTTCTATGAATGAAGTTAGAAGTTAGGGGGCGGGTGGGGACAGGGATAGACCTCAGTTGTGGTTGTGCTCTGGAAGGTATTACTAGGTTTTCCGGGTATTGCTTTTTAATCATGCTGACGCTTTTGGTTTTTATTTAAATTTAGGGTATGTGTTGCATAACTAGCATATGCTTTTTCTGGTTTTTCTCTTCTTAAATTTAACTGTACCTTGATTATCAGCATCACTGAAGCTTATTGGAATAAATGAATGAAACTCACTCCACACAAATCCAAAAGCAGTAGGGTGTTGTTTGCAAATATGTGCAAAACAAAAGCCAAACCAAGAGTAAAATCTGCCTTTTAGGAGACATCAGAATAATCTTTCATGGTTTGAAAAGTTCTGTGTTCCTTAATAACAAGAATCTATTAAATACTGAAAGGATGCTGTTACATTTTAATGACATTGATGCTTTGTCTAATAAGAAACGGAAAACAAAAGAGGAGGGGAATTTGTGAGCGTCTTGAGAAGATAAGACTTTTAAGTAGAAATTTGCCTTATGTTCAATTAACAGATCTTGAATTTTTTTTTTAAATCTGTTGAAACATTTCATTACTTTGGTCGAAGTCTAAGGGTACATATTAATTCTTAATCAGTTTTTTTGTTGAATTTGGTCAGGAAAAGAAAGTCAGAATTGTCACACTAAGAAGAAAGTGCATTGAGGGAAATGAACTTTGTCACTTTGGGTTGCTTTGTGGTGGCTAGCCATGTAGTGCTGTCTGAGGCTTGTTGAAATGACTTTTCCCATCCTAATGTTAAAAAAACCCCTGTGTGTGTATATTTTTATTTGAGGGGAGATGAGCAGATAGCAGACACAGTAAGAGCTGAGTATGTAGGGTGCAGAATGGGGAAGGTTTTTACAGTAAGCAAGACCGTGGGTCAGACATAGAATTGGATACCTCTCTTGTGGAAGTTCACCTTTGTTGAGAAGGGATTTTTTCCTGAAAAGTGTTGTGACTGAGTAAATGGTGGCTGAGGGTTGGGGTGCAGCGAGCGTAGGATGGGTGCAGGCAGGAGAACAGTGTTTGGCCCTGGAGGTGGTATGTCCCTCAGAAAGAGTTTGCCGTAGCAGGCCTTTCTTGGTTTTGGTTTGGCTTTCAGGGCTGCTGGGAGACGGGATTTATTCTTGTGGGTGCAATTGGCTTTTCTCTGCACTCAGCCTGAATGACTCAAGAGAGTGGTCCCATCTGTCGGTAGGAGATGTGTATGATACAGACCTGCTTTTCTCCTGAATGGCCAAAAACTGACACATGGTATAATTTTGGGGAATGGTAAGCTGACACTTCTGATCCAGAGTAGCTGTCTTTGGTGTCTCGCTCTGCGGTTCATGCTGCTCTCCCCATTTTCACTCTGGGTATGTAGCTGTGTCTGCTTTTTCCTTTTTCTTTGCTTTTTTTTTAAGCTAATCAGATGCCATGTGACTGGTGTCTTGTGTAACTCAGTCTTTCTAGGGCTTGGTTTATTAATGCACTTCAGTACAGACTATTCTGCCTTTGCTTTTGTACCTGTCCCTGACACTGTAATTAGTTTTCCCCTGAGCTTTGCAGGCGCTGGAATCCAGGGGCAAAGGTGCCAGTGCTGCCGAGTGGCTCAGCAGGTCCTCCGCTGACCCGGTGGCTGTGGCCGTGGCTGCTGCCGTGGGAGTCTCGTCGGGGCTGCTGCCCGCTGCCAGCCTGCCGGCGGGCTGCTCGCACGGTGCCGGCGGGCGCCCGGACCGGCTGTCACGGGGGCTTCATGAAGGGGCTCGCTGGGCTGCCCACGGTGTCCAGCAGTAAACTGCAACGAGAGGTAGAAATGAGAGAAAGTGTTCCTCACGTTAAAGTTGTGTCCCCTAACACTGCTGCTCTTTTTTTTTTTTTTTTTTTAACGCACAAATCATCCTTGCATCTGCAAAGCATTTTTTCATGATGCAGTTTTTATTTGTGTACTGAGAACTGGGGCAGAGTTGTGCTGTAAGTGCAAGCTGAAGAAGCGTAGCTGCAGATTCGGGGCGGACAGTGTTCAGATTTCCTCTTCTCATGATTCTGTCAAGAGCTAAACGGTTAAAACAATAAAAAGAGATTTCTGGTTACTATATTTGTGTCAGTTGACTGTGTGTTTTTCTTATTAATGAAATGTGGCTAACCAAGTAGTTGACATCTGCTAGGAGAAAGGGTGAATGGGAGAGGGAGGTATCAAAGATCAGTTTTATGACTTTGCTTTGTAGACCAGCTATTTAACGTAGTGCAGTAAAACGTAGCAATTTCAGCAATTCAGAAGGATCCTGGCAGTTTCACGTTGTTTTACTGCGTGAACAAAGTAGCTATTGTTCTTCTGGTTGTTGCTGTTTGCCTTCGTCAGTGTAAAATAAGGCCCACAAGAACTGCTGTGAAACTAAGGATCTCTTTTGAAAAGAATCACAAACGTTTGGGATTAATCCGGCATTGCTTCAGCAGCGTGAACAAGGACCAGATGGGGGTGTGTAGCACAGCATGCCAGAGCAGGAGCCAGTGGTGCATGCTGGCTTTCGCAGTTAAAATGGCTTGTGAAAATAATGCTGACAAAGTCGCCCCATTGCATTAGCTTCCAGAGATGCAAACAATCAAGAGGGTTGGGGAGGGCTGCCTTGGCTGGAGTGCCACATTTTGTTCGGCCCCTGGGAAAGCCGCGGCATAACCCAATAAATACAAAGTGAAGGAGCTTGTTTTTAAAAGTTTTATGGGATTTTGGGTGATAGCCTCGTGATTGCGAAATTAAGTTGTGTGGACAACAGAAACACGCAGTTCAAATGTTACAACTAGGAGGGAAATTTTCAAAAAGCTCAATAAAGTAAG
Organism: Pluvialis apricaria; assembly: GCA_017639485.1. Lineage (NCBI taxonomy): Eukaryota > Metazoa > Chordata > Aves > Charadriiformes > Charadriidae > Pluvialis > Pluvialis apricaria. Next base: position 49,508,572 of record CM030044.1, on the reverse strand, counting down.
GTGCTTAAATTTGCCTGAAAGACCGAAGTAAAATGAGTGCATAACCCAATTTTCATGCCTGTTACATTTTCTCCTTTTATATTAAATGTTACTTTAAACTTTAAAGGCATAGTTCAATTAAAAAAGTCTGTACCTTTCTGAAATGTTTTTTATAAATATAAGTAATTACATTACTATATTAATATATATTATAGTACCCAACATGTAATATATACTAATATATTATTATAAGTAATTATAGTAATTACATTATTAATCATGCAAATACAAATTTTCTTGTCTGGAAATCTAGTGGAGGACAGGATCCTGAAGGGCCCTATTTGCTTGAAGTTCAGATGTTATTCTGAGGACGCATGAGGAACTTCGAGAAGAAATAACAGGTTATACCTGTTTCTTTGATTTGAGCAGCTACTAGTTACAAGCTCAGGAATCCTACAGCTCTTATTATAGGATCTGCCTTCTTGCTTGGGGTTTGTGGGTGACAGAAGCAGAAGAGATATTTCAGGAAGTAGTTAAGGATGGATGGAGAAGGAAGGCTGCTTGAGCTCAGTGCCAACTGGTCAGGTTTTGTGCATCTTTCAAGGCGACGGGGATTAATTATTTCCTGAAGCGACCACCCGTGCCTTCAGAGGCTTGAGGCTTGCAGGGCTCCTGGACAGTATGTTTAACTGTACGTTAAGAGTAGCACTTCCACACCAGGCACCAGATCCGTGGTCCTGCCCTGCTCGAGAATTTGCTTGTGAGGGGAAGGACTGGCAGGGGAAGAAAGATCCTTACGTTGTGCTGGAACATGCTGTTGGCTTCAGTCTGGCGGATAATCTCCAGAGCGATGGGTTCTGCTAGTGTATTTTCAGTAACCCTTCAGCCCCTGTGTCTTCATCAGAGTGCTAACAGTGGGAGCGCAAGTGCTTTGGTCGAATAATAATTTGGGCAGACGTGTGATACCAAGAGGGATCAGAGAGTTCCTCCAAACCAGGTTGCTACCGCAGGCGAAACACCACATACTGCTGCTCTCCTTTTGCTCCAGACTGTCCCAGACGGCTTCAGATCCTGTGTGAAGTTTTGAGAGAAACTTTTGTGAGGTCTGGCGTGTATGCAGAACATGCAGTGTCTTGAGGCTGAAATTTACCTTCCCATTAATTCGATTTTAAAGTCTATCGCTTTCCTGGCCTACAATGAGATTTTTCTCCACATGGGATTTCTCATGAAGGCTCTAAATTACCGTGTGCAATTTGGGGAGTTCCCTTTGTGTTACCTTCAGCTGATGTTCTGTCAGTGTACTTACGTTGTAATTTATATTGTGTTATAATTGCTGTTTATGAATTACACCTGCACTATGCTAGAGGTTATCTAGAAACTGAGAAGTAAATGGCATAGCACAATGTAAGCATAATGTATGAAATAAATGTGTACTGAGACACTGCCTTTGCATTACTGTGAAATGTCTCAGTTAAATATGCAAAAATATGCAGAGAGAACATTTGTAATAATGCCATGCAAGGTTGAAGGAATTAATATGGAGAACTTGTACTGAAATGATTCATGGCAAATAAAAGCAGACTTAAGTAGTGTATACAATCAAAGAGAAATTAAGAAGATGTTTTTTCAAAATAATTTTCAGATAGGTGACTGAGTAGAGCTTTGCTCTATAATGACTAGAGGTTGTATTTCCAAAGCACGTATGTACTGATGCTTGGGTTTAGCTTCCAACTTGGTAGTGGGTTGGGCAGAGTCAAAATGAGAAAAAGCTGTGCTTTAATGATGAATCTTTTTTGTTTTGGTTTGGTTTTTTTGTGGAAAAAATAGAGAAATGCATTCAAAACAGCCAGAAGACCGATGGCTGCCTTGATCTGTCTTGTCTCTCTGAGGTATATGCATGATCTCTTTCTGAGCACTGCATGGGATTGTGAGGTTTTCTCTTTCTAAGGGAGCAGTGCTTGAAGCAGCAGGCGATTGAGTGGGTTGCTGCCCTGAGAAGGGGTTACGCTGCAGAGGCGTGTATGCTAGTGCTGCAGCCGTGCTGCAGCTTTCTTTGCTTCTGGATCGTCTAGCTACAGCTGCATTGTGGAAACATTCAGCAAAAAAAATGTGAAAAGTTAGGAAGAATCTTGATAAAGCCAGGCAAACGTCTTGGGGAAAACAGTTGCCTTGTATGGTCCCAGAATTACAGCAGGTGGTACCCTGCCTGTCCCTTCAGTGCCCACTCTCTTGCCCCAGACCGAGGGTGTTGAGGCAGGGTGGTAAGCTTCAGCTTGTCTGAGGTGAAAAGATAACCTGATGAAAAAAGTAACCCAGTACTTCCCTGAAGAAAAGCAAATTAAAGGTGTTACCTTAGCTCCTGAGTAACATGGACATCTGGAATGACTGGGTGAAATTCTGTACCGAGCCCTGGAGTTTGTCCGCTACTCTTATTTTTCCCATCCAGAAAATGGATCTGTCCTTATTTTGTTTCTAATGACTACAAATCCCCCATGTCATCTTATTTCCAATGCTTAATTACTCTCCGCCTTCAGAGTCTGCACATTTTATTGTTGATCTTCAGCTTCTGGCTGCTGGATCCTTTCAGTACTTTATTAAATGAAAGACCGTGCTATTCAATATCACGTTCTCCTATAACCATGGCGAGCTTTGAGTTGCTTGCGTGTTGCCTAGACTGTAACAAGTGGAGTTTTTTTCTTAAGCAAATGCTTTACTGTTGAAATTGTTGACCTGTTGTGTTCACAGAAGTGTATAAATGTCTGTCGTTTGTAGTGTTAAAATTCCAGAATACAGTGTTGCAAAGCTGGAAGTATTCAAATACTGTAAAATGAAATTATAGGAAAGAAGAAATGACTGAGCAAAATCAGTAATAAATCTTGGGGTTTATTTTTTTCTGTTGGCTTATTAAATGTTTTAAATACAATGCTAAGTAGCTCACCACCTAAAAGCACAGTCCTAGAACAATAAACCTGATTATTTGGTTTTGAGTAAATAATTAATTTTGCTTCTTTTACCTGTCTGAGAGGGCTGGAGGGAAGGATGGATGATCGTGTTATTGAGTGGACTAGTTAAATAACCCAGGCTCTTTACACTGTAACTAATACTAATGCCAAATAACTCTGGGAATGAATTTGTTTTTACTTAGTGTGCATAGAGAGCTGTAGTAGTTGCATGCTATATTAAACATGAAAACAGTGTTTAAATACAGGTGGAGTAGGAATTTCTGAACCAGCAAGTGCAGCAAAACTTGAATTAAGCTTCTTGTTCAATTAATTGCATGTTAGCAAGTGTATCCTAACCTGTGAGCTGGAGCCATGTGGTCTGCTGCCTCTCCTCCTGGTAAAAATAAAAGGACTGTGTACCTTCAGCAAACTCGGCCCATGTCTGCTTTAAGTCGTAGTTTGGCTAGCAAGCGGGAGGGGAGTGTTTCAAAGAAGAACCAAGCCCCAAGGGGAACAGCAGTTGACCTGTGATGGGCAGCAGTTGACAGTGTATGTGGTGGTTGGAGTCAGGATTAGGGTCCCCAAAGATGTGAGTGCGGTGGGGCAAGAGCTGCTTGGTGCATTGCCTGTAAGGTATGCTTTGGCAGTGAAGCCGAAGTCCTACTTCTGAAGCAATAACCTTTTATTCAGTTTTTCTAGAATATTTATTTTAGTATAGGGAACAGTTGCTCTGCTCCTGACTACTTTTTTTTTTTTTTTTAATAGATCTTACCTTGAAGTGTGTTTCTGAACCTGGGACCAACCTTGGTTAGTTCGTGAAAAGCGTTGCGGAGAAGTATGTATAAAATCAGTTTAGGAGGAGAAAGCCATTGCTAGCAGTTGTGTGAAACTGTTCATCGTGCAGATGATACTGACTTGTAATGGAAACATGCACTCATGTATTTCTGTCCTTAACTTCATGATGCTGATGTGCTTAAGTGGTGATTCTCATGAGATATACGTATGTGGTCTCAAGTGTCCTCCTTTACAGTAGCTTTTCATGACAAACAGTCTGTTTTTTCAGCACAGTTTACCTTGACGTTTACTCGAGTAGGGTTTGCTGTTGAAAAGGGTATTTTAGCTATCTTATCGTAAGGTTTACAAAAGAATTGCATTTAATTGCTTACACTGAAGTACTCACCCCTCCCCACTTGCACACACTCTGCTCATGAAACGTGTTAATCCCCTCCCGCCCTCCCCCCATTGAAGAAGCCTGATACATTTCCTTTTGCATTAGTTAGGCCTTCTGGGAAATACATGCAGAAATAAAAGGCTTTTCTATAGCCCTTTCTCCCTCAGGAATGCATAGAAACCAGCTCCTTGGATGTGGTCCACAAACTTGAAACTTGATTTTAGGGGGGAAAAAAGAAATCTATAATCCTGTGCACATGTTACTCAGACAGTCCTAATTACAGATTCGGCTAGAGTTATAGGATCTCATAAGATCTCATGGTACTTTTTTAAAAAAAAAAAAAAATCATGTTCCTTATTTGCACTCTGCATGTTGTGTTGAGGTTTGTTTCCAAAGCAGGTATTTAAAGCTTTGTGACCTTTGTTTGTCCTTTATCTTCATTAGCAGTGTGTACCCGGACAGTCTATGTAGAAGAGGCTTATTTTATTTACAAAGATTACTCAGGTAGGGTGGTGGTTTCTCAACTACCAGTGGTACTCAGACTCTTTACCTTAACTATAGCAAGAAGTGTGCCCTTTGCCTTGGGATGACTGTTTGTTCATTCTAGTTACGCATGCATGAAAAAACATGAGAAAAGGTACTGCAGGTTTTCGCAGTGATATTGATATATTGATAATTAATATCAGTACTGTACCACAGGTAGAAAGGCCAGGCTGAGCCTGGTGTACTTTCTACCCCGCTGTGCCTTGGGACGTATAGGAATACCTGCAGCTTCGGGTGGGCTGACGATTGTCTTACAAAGGACCCTGAGCTTTGACCTACCTAGGCGTCTCAGCGGCTCTTGGGACACATAGGTGCTGCACCTTCCTAAGAAAGACCTTGTGAGGAGCTATCCTGGGGTTAGCTATGGTGGCACGGTGGTGCTGCCAGGGTAGGGAGGAACACACACTGGTGTGATGGCTTGGGCACACGACCGGTCCATGTCACTGGTCATGTGCCGGTGTCCATGCTCTCCTCCTTCTACCTAAGACAGATGTAAACATGGCTTGAGGCATGTGGAGCTTGAACGCAAGCCCTTATTTGCAGGACAGTGTGGTTGTTCCCAACGTATGCTAGCCTGTGGCTTCATCTTTACCATGGGCGAAAATAGAGTTGCCTTTTTCTCCACCGTGATTATATGTATTATTTGAATGTAGTTTGAAAATTGCACAATAAAACTGTTTTATTGTGAATACATATGCAAATATCCAATGTCGCCGCTTGCTTGTTAGAGTAACTTGAGAGCAGCTTTAGTGGGGTTTTGCATGGTTCAGGTGGTTATCGCGTTCACGGAGGCTTGTGCTTCTCAATGTTGGTGCATCACTGCCATTGCATATGCCAGAAAAGCCAGCCTAAACTTCTTTTGCCAATTCCCACTCCCTGTCCTTGCTGCCATGCAGCCTCTCCAGAAGTGGTGCTGCAACTGCTTGGGGCCTGATGCTGTGCCACATCAGTGCTACTTGATGATGGTATGGCCCCACCAGCGACGAAGCAGCACCGCTGCGGGGCCAGGAGCTGCCTCAGCTGGTTTTGCCAGCGAGGGGAGTGTCGGTGAAACCGTGGTGTGATCCGTGCTCTGGTGAGCTAGAGCATGAAAATGAGCATCAACAAGTTACGGTTGAATCTGACTTGACTGAAATGACAGTTTCTTTCAGCTCATAAAAATATTTAATAAATACTAGCTTTCTTTACGTTGTTACCTAGTGTGGAATTGGAGGTCATGTTCCTTGGCAGTCACCAAAGGAGAAATTTATTTTAATTCTACACTTCTCCCTGAAGTGAGAGATTATGATCTCTGTGATGACAGGCTGTCAGGTTATCTCTTCTCTCCCCCCCGCCAAGTTTTAGGGTGGAATTGCAGAGGACGAGCTGTAGAGACCTGTTGCACAATGTCCTCCTCCACTTGATGCCAGCATCTTCACCTCACGGCTCGGTTATCTCCTCTGCTCCTTGGCTTCTGTTACGGCTCACTTTAGTAACAGCATCTGGCACCCTAATGTCTCCTGCGGACAGTTTCTTAGAGTGGGCTGTGTGTTTTGTTTTCTCTCTGATTTTAGTTTCAGGTTAGCAATTGATCTTGTGTGTTCCGTAGCAGATTTTCGTCTCGTGTTTGCTCTCGGTGGATAGCATTTTGTTCTGCAGGCTGTCTTGGTTTAAGAACAGACCTTCATCTTAGAGGAGGGCACTCCATGAGGCAAGCAGAAGTGGTGTAATCTGGTCTGTAGGCTTTTGGGCACGCTTTCCAACACTGACCAGCTTGCTACGAATGAATTGGGGGGTATTTTCCATGTTTTTGTTATTGTCGGTGGGTGGTGCTTTTTCACAGCTCAATTCTGCTGCTTAAGTAATTTCCCCAAGATTTAATATGCTGCTTCCAACCTATATTTTTTAATTATGTTGAGCAAGTTGCTGATTTTAATAGGGAATAGTCATTCACTAATGACTTTACAGGCAGTAGGCGGTGGTTTGCTGCAAAACTATTGTGCTTTAGCTCACCCCAGTGTGACAGTTGCCATTAAGTTTGTTGGTCCTGTTGACTTAACACCGGACTGGTTATTAGGTAAGAAGGCTGTAAGCAGAAGTTTTTGTTTTAATTTGAAAACTTAGCTTTCTGTGGATTGATACACTTTTCATAGAATCACATAGTGTGTAAATACAGCATGTGGTTAATCTTACTTGGGAGCATTTTTCGCTTTTGAATGGTGGGAAAATTCTAAGAAAAATGTGTTAGAAACTACAGCTGTTTAATGATGGGGGGTCTTAATCTACTCGTTGACTTGAGATTTTTATTTTTAGGTATACAGAAACCTTTGTGTATCAGAGCTTGCATCATAGGGACAGAATGGTGTGCAGCTTCTCTTTAGTCATCTTACTGAATGAAGGAAGGCATGATAAGTCTTGAATCTATTTATTGAAGAGTGGCTGGAGAGTAAAATGTACTTAATCAAGCTCAGTATGTTTATCTAGCACTTTAAATTTCTAATCTTTAGAATGGTTTTATTTCAAGTAATATGTTTTTCTGTGGAATAGGCTTTGGGAATGGGGAATATACCTCCTGCTCTTTTTACAAGGGGTACAGCGTTGTTTTGTGTTCATGGGTCAGAAGAGTGTGTAGATCAGCTGGGTTTCTGCAGAGCTAGAACTGAGTAACAGTTTGGGATTTCTTTTGGTTTTTTGTTTTTAAATTCTGGTTAAAAGAAAAAGCGTTTGCCAGTCAGGTTGTGGGTGACAAACTTAGGCAGGGGTTCAGAGGTATAAAACGGAAACTTGTAAAAGCTGTCTTTGTGCGCCTTAGGAAAAGAGGGTTGATAATGGGTAAAGATGCCTTTTAAAAGTCTGATAAAACAGTTGTGGTTTAACATTGAGCAAAGCCCTTTTTAAAAAATAATAAAACTGATATTGTGCCTCAAATTATTAATGGTAGATGATAGCTGTAGACTTTCTTCCTTCTTCTGCAAGGTATTTTAATGTCTGTCGTGTAGGGACCCTGGCTGTTCAGCACTGTTGGCCAGCAGCTGGTGGCTCGGAGTGGCCAGAGTCCTCTGGGGCGACCAGAGGCTGGCTGGGGTTGTGAGATGTGGTGGGGATCCAGGGAGGCTTTGACCCAGACTCTTCACGGAACAGAAACACAGCAGGGCACCCATTATGGAGGCGATAATTACTGCAGCAATGGCAGGCTCTTCCAGTTTGTATCATCTGAGGACTTTTTTTGAAGAGCATGGATTTAATTTTCTTTGTCAGTTAGGTGTGGAGTTTTTTACCCTTCTTGCGCTTGACAGTGATTCTTCTTTGTAATATCTTGTTGCTAATTTTTTGCGCCCCCCCCCTGCCGTTGTAACTACGTGGAGTCTGTCGTAGCGACGTCAGCCTGGTGGCCGTGGGGCTGTGGCCCCTGCGGCCTTTGTGCCCTTCTCGCAGGCGTGGAGGGACGGGGAGGGAGAGCCACCGGCCCCTTCCCTGCCCGTGGGCGCTGTGCCCCTGCGGCCCCGTCTCCCTGAAACGCCGGCCTTTGTGGCCGCCTGCTGGAGCCGAACGGGGCCGGGACCAACCCGCGCTGACCGACGGGCGGGAGGCGTGTTGTTTGTCTGCCCCCTTGGTTAATGATTGAGGGAGGCGCAGCGCTGCCACGGCTCCTCTCGGCACCAGTGTAGAAATGGCCTCCGTTTCTACTAATTTATGCCTCTCGCCGAGTTTGTACAGGTCACAGTGTTTTCCATCGTGAGCACCGACCGGCTCGACGAGTTTCCATCCCTGCTCCCACCGCCTGCCGGAGGGAGCAGGCCCTGAGCGTCTGGGAAGAGGCGTGAACTCCCATCTTTTGCCCTCCCTGTGGTTTTTGGGGGAATGGGCTTGCGTGGCGAACGGCCGAAATGGCGGTGTGTGAACACGGGGGTCCAGGCTGGCCTTTGGTCCAGCGCAGGGGAGGGAGGGCAAACCAACCCCTCTGGCGCGGGGCTTGCGAGGTGGGACCACGTCCCTTGCAGCAGCTTCAGTGTCCTGTGTCCCCTTCCCATGTCAGTGAAGAGCCACGAGTCGCTTCTTTGTGTCTGTAGAAATCGGATTTGTCAAAAATGACATCAAAAAGCAGGTTGGTGTGCAAGATCCCTTCTTGGAGGATTCATATTTGGTACCAAGTGACACCAGGGCTTGTCATGAGAGTTGGGCTCTGTCGCTTTTGGGTAACGGTGCCGTTAATAAGGTTTTCTTCTGTGTAGTCTGGGAGTATTCTTTGCCCAGGCTGATGTGTTTTTTTCTGAACGCTAACTCATGCCATCTGGGCCATCAGGTTTCTGCGATTTGCTGGGCTCACTTATAACACAGTATTGTATTGGATTTTATTTCTGCTTTTCCTGTTTTGGTGTTGCTGAGCTCTTTCCTGAAATCCTTTGGGTTCTGCAGCCTATTTTTTAAGCAGGTATTTTTACCTCTATTACTGAGGAGCTTCCTAGAGCAGACACAGTAGCCACTACCTTAAATCCCCATGGCCTTCACTTTCCTAAAGCGCTAGAATACCAAACCAAGATGACATCAGTTACATCTTAAATTCTAAACAAAAATGGCCCCCCAAACCAGAAGGCTGACTGGTGGAAAACACAGCGCCCATTCTCTTGCCTTGTTGTCTCCGCTCTGTTTTCCTCCCTGCTGTGAACAGAGTGCCTGTGCCTGGGTGGATGGGGGCCAGGCGCAGCGGTGGCTGGGCTGGCTGCGGGACGGAGGGCAACGTGGCTTTGGGGGGCTCCAGCCCCTCCGGCATTGTGCCTGGGCTGCCAGAAGGTAAATGCAGACGGTAATTAATCCGAGTGATGTCTGCTGAGTGATGAAGGCAAGAGGTTTGCTGGCTTGTAATGGGTGAAAGGGGAAGAAGGAAATGAGTCAGAAGGGTTAATTTTGTTTTTCGTAGTCGTAGTTGCTTCCCTTCCTCCTGGAAACGTCTATGTATGTTTTAGCTGATGGGGATTAGAGAATGAAGGTGGTTTTGTTTGTCTTTAAGTAATGTGAGAATTGAACTCAGGTTGAAGAGAAGTACATGTATTCATAGTAGCGTCAGTTGCGTCACGAGAAGACTCTGTTGTAACTGTCTCAGTAGCTTATCCCATGTCCTCACTTAGGTAGAAGGATTTCTGCCTCTTGACTTAGCTTCTTTATCCACATGAAGTGGTGTACCTAGAGTCCAAAAAAGGATGGAGAAGTGCCCTAAAACTTACTTTTTGCTCCCCACCCTAGGAGTGATCTTTCTCTCCTGATGTGGCTGAAGTTGCATCACTTAGTGAAAGATCTTGGTGTACCCAAATAATAGCGGATTTAAAAAAAAACAAAGAACACCACCACAAAAACCCCGAACAACAACAAAAAAGAGATGGTCTTACCAATGCCTCTTGTGTTGTAAAACAAGCATATCTGTGTCTTGCAGATTCTGGAGAGTAAATGCTTGCTGGAGGCTTCTTCCTTTCAGTAACTCTAGAGCTACCTAAATTGACTTGACATCAGAGGGGCCCAGTGCTTACAGCCCCCGGAGGCTGTTGGTCTGAGTCACGACTTTTGGCTCTGAACCTGGTTCCTTTGCGAAGATGAGGTCTTGGACAGCCATTGTCTGAACATCTCAAAAAACAGATTTAAAAGCCACTGCCAAGGATGCATTTGAAGGTTTGACATTTTTTGTAGTCTTGGCCATTGTGAACTGGCTCCATGTGTCTTTTTAATCTGTGGTGCTTGTAATGCGTATCAGTTTAGCTAAGCTGACAAAAAAACTCAACAGTCTCCTTCCAGTGTCTTATTTGCCTGTGGGCAAGTACAGGATATTACCCAAATCCTGGAGGGTTGATAAGTGCAAGAAAATACACTTATAGGGGTACAAATTCAAGAAGCGCTACCAAAGAAAAGGTAGTGGGCTTAAATTGACAAATACAAATGATGGGGAGGAAAAATCTAGGTGACTTCTCAGGGTGAGGTATGTAGGATCCCGATATATGGAAACTGAAGGCAGGCATTTCAGACCAGTAGTAAAGCACACTTGCATAGCAGAAAATTGGTGATGGATTCAGCCTCCGCAGGAGGCTGGGTGTTGGGGACTCTCCTTTTCTAAGGGTAGATTCTCACTTCAGCTGGCTTGTGGAGGGATTTAGCAGCATCTGTTGCCCAGGAGGGCGAACCAATTTTCAGTGTCAGCTTTTGGCTTTGTAGCTGCATGTTTTTGCTGTTGGATTTTTTTTTCCCTTCTGTAAATGTTCAATGTGTGTGAGTTCTTCTTTGCGGTTTTGTTTCATTGCTTACAGGTTTCTCCCTCTCTAATTCATAGCTGTTGTGTTACCTACCTCTGTGTTTCAGCTTCATGCATTATTTCATCTGTACCCTAATTTAGAAGCAGAGACATTTGAAAGTAAGAGAAATGCTGGTACTTGGGAGAATTACAGCTTACATCTACTCTCCTAATTTCTTTTGGTTTATTTTGAAGATAGCGTTAAGGCACGCCTTCATAAACTTAGGGTCATAAAAAGTAATGAATTTTAAGCCATTGTTTAAAGTCTTCATCTGTCATTTTCATGAGATTATCACTTACAGGCACTTGACATCAGCCAACCCAGATCCATATTGCTAATTGAAAAACATTTTCTCCCTACATGAATTCCTAAATCATGTGGGCTCATTACATAACCTGACACTAACAGGCTGTGATAGCATAAATCACTACCATTAGAGGCCCTTTACTTGTCTTACCCTGTTATTTCTTTTTGTTCGGGGATTTCTTTCTTTGCTTGTTTCTGAAGCTTTGGACATTCTTTCATCTGTTTTGCTGTTCTCGAGAAAATTGGGATGAAAGTATTTAGTTCTTTTGAGTTCGTCCTCACGTTACGCCAGCTGTGATTGCGATTTGTAGTGAGTGTGGTTCATAAAACATCACAGTTTAGAAACAATGTTGATAGGAATCTGAATAGATTTTTGGTTTTAAATGTGTTGTACAAATTCACGGAACACCACCCTAAGTTCAAAACCACCTCCTTCGGGTAAGTGTTTTGCAACTTCATGTTATGTCTGTTTTTAATTGAAGAGTAACTCTGTACTATCAGAAATGTTTTTGAATAAGTGGATATCTCATTTTTGAGATATTTGTCTCGTATTCAAATGTCGTATGTTATACATATGTTTGAAACCTTGCAAAAGGGCACTAAATGTGACAACTTGGGAAGAAGGAAGGAGAGTAAACTGTCCTGCTTGGGAGGTATTCTGTGTTCTTTTCTAGCTAATGATAGTGGCAAAGTGGTATGATGTTGAACTAAAAAACTGACGGCACTTATGAAAGGGTGCTGTTCAGTGAAAAATTAAAAATTATTATAGAAAGCTTTTTTTATACTTCTTTTGGTGCAAGACTTTTTTTTGCTGTTGAGTTTGTTGTTGAGAAGCAGTGCTACCTGTAGAAGTTCATGTCCTTGTTGACTGTACAACCATCACCTTTTGTTCTGCAGTTGAACATGTAAAGGAAAGACTAACAATGGTTTCATTATGTGATGGCTCCTGAACGCGCTGCTGCCTGATGGGCAAAGAAGCGTCAGCTTTAATTAATGAACAGTCTGTTAGTACAGTTTGTTCGTTTGAACTGTGCTAGCAGGCCCAATGCTCAGTGATATACTAACCTACAGGAATATTTAGTCCTCTGCCTTGGAAACCTTTCAGACTGGTGTATGAATTACAACATCAGAAATCCACTGATAGGCAGAAAAGTTAGACTGACACCAGTAACTGTGAATTATGATTTATCTGCTCTGAAGCTCCACTTTTGAGTGACAGGCTTAGCATCCAGCTCTTCTGACAAGGAAGTAAATAGGCGCCATCTACCCTTTGACAGAGGGTTTTAATTGCAGACCTCCTGGTTCTACTTCTCAAGATGGTAATACCCACCTAAATCGATGTAGTAACTGTAATGTGTTCTCTTTGGGAACCCCTAGTGCTGTACATTTATAGTGAGGTAGACATACCTTTTAAAATGAAGTATCACATAATCCACTACTCAGGGGTGCACAGCATGAAAAGCAAAGGTTAATGAAATGCCCGTGTGTGAAGGTCTTAGTTGTATGTTAACTTTTTCTTTGGCAGCTCTAAGCTTTCCTGACTTTGGTAGCTTTGGTAGAAAGCAATGCTTTCAGTCTGCTGCAGCCGTGTGGCTATGCCATGTGTCTTGGTCAGTCCGTCACTGTTCATTGATCCGGAGGGGGCAGCCATTAATTACTCGCTTCACCTCCTGTTTCTCTAGAAGTTTTGCATTTAGGATCTTCTGATGAGAAAGAATATCAGTCTAACTTTCATAGATTGAGAGGGCAGTATTTGATTAAACATCAGTTGATTTCAAATTGGTTCATTTAAAATGGTTTCTTCAGAGAACCGTGTCTTTCAGGTTGATTTTTGTTCTTGCACTCTTTGCTTGCTGCCTGAAGTTGCATCAAGCTGAGGGCTGTGAGACTTGTGTAACTATAATGCAGATAGTTTGCATGTTTGCCATACCAATTGCCTTGGTTTTGTAAATGATCCTTTATGGTACATTCTTAGTCTTCAACATGCAGCAAGTAAGGTTTAAACATACAAACAGTGCTTGTTCATACTTTTTTGTGGTATCCAAATAGTGAAACCAACTTGTGGTAGAAATTGTACTTGCTAAACTTGTGGTGGTTCAGGAGTTTATCTGCTGTGTTGCACAGTTCTCACGTGGCTTTTGGTGTTCTGAAGTCAGTGAAGTTGCAAGACAAATAAAAGTAAGTAAACAGGCTTTAGCACAGGTGACTTGTCCCTCTCTTTTATTCCTCAGTGGTCCTTTTTGGGTCCTGCTGCTGTCCATTATGAAGCGTTATGTCCCTGCCACAGGCTTGTAGTTTTCTTCAGCATGGGAACAGAGGAGGGCTGTGGGAGGGCTGCTGTTCAACTGAAGCCCACATTGTTTGTCCCCTTAAGGGACTGAAACAAGGTCTGGGATGGGAAGAGAGCAAAGGCGGCGTGATCCGTGTTAAGTCCTGCTGCTCTGAACTCCAGATCTTCTGCTTTTTGGTATGTGTGTGTAACAGGCTTTGATGTGTTGTCAGTACAGTTGTAGATCAGAAGCCTTTAGCTGTGTGTGGCGAGTGTGTTTCAGTGGTGGTCACGTTGGTGTTTTTGAAGTGCGCTCCTACCTGTGTGTCACAGAAGCACAGCTTGTGCATTTGCACTTAAGTTTATTCAGTCCTCTGGCATCAACGCGGGGATTTCAGAGCCTGCGTGGTCCAGCCTTTCTGCATGCTTCTCACCTTCACTGGAGCTCAAACACAAGTTTACACAGAGTTCAAATAAAATAGGTTAGTGTTTGGCAGAACTTTCTCACTTGGCTAGCAAGAGTGCCCTAGGAGTTGATTAACCCTGTGTGTGCTGTGAGCTGAAAAGGCATGCTTCGGAGTTCATGTCAAGTCTATGGTGCAAGTGCCAGAAAGGAAATTATATACAAGAGACTGGAAAGGTATCCTCATGCAAGCACAAGTTAAGGAGACAAGTGGATCAGTGGAAACCCCAACTTGTGAGGACAGCATTAAAGATTCTTTGTTCCGTGGTAGCAACTGGTCTGGTAGCTTCCAATCTATTTTCTCTGGTTGGCAGAATTTCAGTCAAATCAGTGCTGCACAGTGAAAAAGATGGAACATATTTGTCTTGAAAATCTGCAGTTAAATGAGCTCTTACTTGTTTCCCTGCACTAACACTAAAACTTGTCTGGCTGTATAGTGAGCTACATTCAGAAACTGACCTGGCTGGAAAGTGACATGTAAAAACCTCCATTTCTCCCCATAAAAGCAAATGGTTTGGTTTTTCAGCTGGATAAGTTTCTTGAACCAAAGTAAACTTTAAACGTAGTATTTTTGTTTATCTCTGAGAACAAGGGGGGGGGAAAAAAACCCTGTGTACGTGTAGCTTTCTGCATCTCTCTTATAGCATATAGGTTACATATTCTCTGCTGTTGAAGTGTCATTCCAGGCGCTATCAGCTTGGTGGTTGTATAAAGTCTGCTGTGAATTTTTCTGCTTGTGTGCCTGGTCCTGTTGTTCTGGTCCCTTGGGTGATGACATTCTGTCCCTGGTTGTGGAGGTGGAGGGGAGATTGTGTCTGCTGCTGGCAAGTCTCTGCATCTCCATTAATGCTCTGCTAATATTTGTTCAAATTCTCTTCCCTCTCCTACCTGACACACTTCAAACAAGTGAGCTTTGGGCTTTTCCGACTATGCAAACTTCAAGCAGTTGGTAGCTTACAACCTCTTTAGTCCTCGTTAAATAACAGTCATCAGACACCAGACAACACAGGTGAGAAAAAACTTGCATATGCAGATGTGATTCTAGCACTAGCCTAGAAAAGAAGTTTTTGCTTAACTTTTTTGTATATGTCCCAGAAGGATACTCTCTAGAACATGTCAGGTCTGAGAAGTGCTAAACCAAGTAGCAGTATGCGTTCCTGGCTTAATCGTTTTAGCTAGGATCCCTGGTTAAAAAGGAGATGTGTTTGGGGGCAGCGCTGTTTCTCTCTTTGCTGTGTTGGTAGGGAAAGCCAGCTTTCTCCGCACGTAGCCTAGGCTGGTACAGGATGCGGCAGGCACCAACGCTGGGAATTTCCCTTGCGTGTGAGAAGAGGAAAAGGAGTTGGCTAAGGGTGCTGTTTGAGCAGTAATTTGCTAAATACCCACTGGCTACCAAGCACAGCCTCCTGTGTCACCTTTGACGGGAAGATACTTCCCTTCCCTTCTGCACAGCGATGAGATGTGGTTTTGGTTGCCTGTTTTCTGGGCTGAAACCAGGAGTCTTTAGCGACTGTTTGGTGGAAATGGAGTACACAGCATGCTGCGTGCATTCTCAGTGCTGGTGTCCACATGATTTGCAACAAGGCCCATCCTGCCATCGGTCTGCCAGATGTGCCTTACCACACAGAGGGTGAGGCTGAAGTGCGTCAGTTAGTAAAGCTTTTGCCATCAGGGCACAATTTCTCAGGCCGGTGCAGAGGAGAAGAGGTGTGTGTTTGTGTGTTTTAAATCAGTGAGTGTAGCAAACACCCTACTTAAACCCTTTCCCTCTGAATTATGGGGTGGTTTTGCTTTTTAGAACAGGAGGTGCTGTGTGTCTTCAACACTAGTGGCACCTTCTTGGTGCTTTCTGCTTAGGCTTTCATGAACCTCATGTTTCAGTCACTTAACACATGGAGAATGAGGAAATGGCACTGTCTGCAATGGAAGAACTGGCTTCTTGTAGAAGTTGAATTTTGGGCTTTTGAAATCCATTTGGCAGCTTTGGCCAACTCTGGGAGCTGTTTCTGTCAGCCACTTATTATTTCAGATGAGTTAGCTATGCCTGTGACGGTAGCAGCACCCTTGGTTTTGGAGAATCCCAGCATTGAAAAAAAAATATTATGTGTTGGTCACTGCAATACCATTTCTACTTCTGCTTCTCCCTGCTATGAAATCCAAAAACGACAGCCTTGTTTTCATTGCTCTAAAATGTGAAAGGGCCAGATTTGGGAGACACAATTTTTTTTAATGAATACAAGTAAAGAACTGGTTTTTGTTACAGAGAAATCTGGGGGGAAAAATGTAAATTGAGATAATTTTTTGGTTTTCTTTATGCTGCAAGACACTTGGCTCTGCGAACAAGCAGCTATTTGACAAAATATTCTGTGCTCACACTTCAGAGCTGGGATTTTGTCACTCAGTGCTGCAAGAGCAGAGCAACTGTTCACACTCAAGTTTTGGTGTGGAATTCTGCTGAATTTTTTATAGCAGCTTTACTCTGATTTTTGTTCGTCCTGTGCTATTGCTGTAACTCTCCTGGACACAAGCTGATTACTGAAATTTTGAATATGCAGCCTTAGTATGTTAGATGGGATTCCCACTGAGAAACTATACCTTTTGAAAACTGCCATAAAAATAATTTTTGAAGAGGGATTCTTGTCCCTTTCTTGGCCCTTGCCCCCAAGAAAGTCTTGGCATGGAAACAGCGAAACCCAAAACATGCACGTTGTATATTCAAGTCTTGCTCTTGGTTGGTGTCTGTAGGCTCTGCTCACCTACAAATAAAGTTTGTTGTTTTGGGTTTTTTTTTTTTTTTATTATGCCCCTCACTGTTTTTTTGGTGATGATGTTTTGTTTATAACTGAACACAATGATTAATTGTGTTGGAAAGTGATCTAGAAGTGCCAGGCAAATTGAAGTCTCCATTGTGCTTGGTACCATGATGAATGTATTTTCTGTTCCTAGATGACTTGCAGCACTATTAATTTCAGAGTCGTCCTGGAAACACAATGAAACAGGTTTTTACCTTTTTGAACTTGGCATTGTGAGTAAAGGATGTATTTTTCAGTTGGAAAAGCACACTTGCGCTTACTTATGCTGCCAGGTGCAGCAGAAATTAATCCTGTGCTGCAATATATCTCATTGAAAAATCATATTTTAAGTCTGCTGCCAGAGGGGTGCTAACAGATGTGAAATTGGAGAAATGTACCTATACGTATGGAAGTGTTAAAAGGCAATGTATGTTATGTATCTCTACTCTGTATAAAAGCAGTAACTTCATGAAGGAGACCTGCCTGTGCTTGGGGTTCATTCTCACCTGGGTGTGCCTCTTCCAGTGCTCTTATCCCATACATTCCTGAAGGATAGGCCACATCCTAACAGCTGAAACTGGCCGTTGCAGGTGTGTGGCAGTTACAAGGTACAACAGATACAGATACAAGAGCCCTTTCCTTTAGTCTGTACAGCAGTTGTTTGAAATCTGTATCTCCTAGTTGGTATTTTACAGATGGGTCGGATAGAGTTTTTTTGGAAACTAAATGAACATAAGTTCTTCATTTCTTGGTTATGCTTATATGAAGCTGTAGCACTGAGGTATTTTAAAATTCTGGACCAGTTAGCTTCCTTGATTTTGACATTTGTTTACTTTACCAAATAACTTCAAAACAAGTGTTGCAAGATTTAAATTTATATGCGCATTGCAACTTACTATTCTATCACCTTTCTTTAAAATAGAAATATTGCCAAAAATGTTGTCAATAATATGATATCTGCATATGATATATGCAGATACCGAAGTATTTTAGTGTACATATGAGCAAAATGTTTTCAGTAATGTTTCTTTCTGCTTCTTGCTTTGCTTTTTGCAAAGGTTGTAGCCTTGGGATGTTAGCCAGGCTTTGAACTGTAAAAGGGAGCATAAAGAATGCAGGATGTTTTTAGAATAGTCTCAACCACGAGCAGATGGCTTCATTAAATTCTCTTTAGGAGCAAGGAGAGCAGTTGCTGCTTTTGGAAGAAAATTGGCTAGAGCAACTGCTTTTACATTGCCATCCCAAGTGTGTGGCAGGTAGCAAGAATATTTGTACAACAATTTTATGTAAAGCAATTGGTCCATGTACCTTCAAAAAATAGATGCAGGAGAGTGATCCCTCTGTTCTGTAAACTGATAGGTACAAATTAGAACAAAGACTGAGTATTTCATCGTTAAACTTCCTGCGCATGTTTTAAATCTTTGGCAGGGCAAGCTCTGCTAGTAGCTTTGCTTTTTGCTTCTCAACCCCAGACATTTCATATAGTTCTGTTCTTTGCCACAAAATCTTCTGTTTCTTTTACTTTTTTTTGCCTTCTTTTCTGGACAACACTGAGGAAAACTACATTTATAACTAAATATAGTTATAAATTACTTGTGAAGGAGAGGGGTCTACAAAAGCTATTTTCCTTTCTGTAGAATATGTAGACTTGTGGCAGAAGTGTATCTAGAGTCTGGTTGCTCAGGGTTTCAGTGTTCTTGTGTGAAAGTTAAGCACACAGAGTGTAATCAAATTTTTGCTTTGCTTGGACCTAAGCTGTAATTAGGTAGTTTATGCTCGATTTGCTCCCTACCCTTCTACCCTTAAAGTTAAAAACCGAACTTCTGAGGTTTGGGTCAAGGCAAATAGTCTCAAGTTACAGTATCTTTTTTTGAGGCTGAATAGTCTGCTAAAAGCAGAAAAAAAGTCTGTTGGGCTTTAAAGTTGGGGATGGATTTAAGGAGGAGAATTTGAAGCTGGCTTTTGTTCTTGTGGATGAGAAGTCAGATGTGGAAAGACATTGTACCTGTTAAGCTCCTTCAGAGTTGTGTGTTTCCTTTCATTTGTTGTTTTTTAAAATTAAATTTGGAAGCAATAGACCTGGTAGCAGGGAAGGCAGTGTCCTGCTGTAATGGTAGATTTTTCCAGTATTGATTATTGCGTATTCATTCTTTTGCCTGTGCAATGCAATGTCTCTTTATTATGAATTGGGTATTAGCCTGTCTTAGTAGCAGAGGATGACTGGTGGGTCTGATGCTGGTAGGTCTGAAGTTGTGTGTTAAGGCTTCTCTGTTGGTGTGTGGTATATTCTGGGGAACACTTGGGCTCTAACCAAGCTGCTTGGCTGGTTTCAGCTCTGTAGGCTGTTGAGTTGCGAGTAGTCTTGGACAGTGATATTGAGATGCATTTGTTGTTTGAGATCAGCTAGTGAGGGGAATGCCTTTATTTATGAAAGTGGTTGTGGATCAGTTCGTTTCACCACATCGAAGCAAATACTTCTGTGTAATAGTTGTGTAGACATTTATATATTCAGATTTATGCACATTTCCATAATGGAGCATGTCCATGTTTTTTTCCCCAAGTTGCTTTTTAAGGGCAAATTTGTGATGTACGTGTGGGTTGTAGAAACTGTCTGAACCAGACATCATATTAACCACTATCGCTGCAGGATAATTTGTGCTTAATTAGAATCAATACATTCCACAATGAGAGAAGAAAATGACCTTGTATTTGGAATGATGAATTACTGGCGTGTTACTGGCCTTGTTCCAAGGTTTTTCCTGCATTATTCTCACCCCGAATTCTTCTGTTAAATTTTGTATGTCCATGATACTTGCTTTTAAAGTAGTATCTTTTGTGTGTGTTCTCTAGAAAAGTGTGGTACTAGGAGGTGCTGGACAGTACTATTATTTTCACAGAATTATGTGAGCAAATCCACTGTAAATACACTTGTGGCCCTAGTTATCTCATACCTGCCACTGTCTGTAAGACAAACTTTTCAGACTTACTCTGGTACACCTTTATCAAGACTGTAAGTGGAACACCACCCCCCCCACCCCCCTTGTGGCATATCAGGTATTTTCCAAGACATTTAGAATTGGCAGCGTTTTTGGTATGTCATTTCTCTGCTCCATCTCCTTGTTGCTGACAGGTGCCGCAGTGCTGCATAGGGCAAGGGGACCCTAATGGGCCAGGTCTTTTACACCTTTCCTTTGAACAAGAACTGAATGTTGTGTAACTACAGTTGTGGTACATCAATGAGTTTTAGCAATATGTGCTACCAAAAATAGTCTTGTTAAACTCCTGGCCTTGCACGTCCGCTGGACAGGAACTCGGTCATGTATTTGTGTCTGTCATTCTTTTTTGATGTTTTGCAAACATCTCACAACAGACTGCTAAGCCATTTGGACATCTGGGCTGAATCACATTTAACCAGCTTATGTGAGCAAATGTTTCTACCCATTCACATAGTGAAATGTTAGCTGCAAAGCCTGGGACGTTCTGCCACAGAGATGAATGGCTCAATGTGGTTATGATTAACTAAATTCACTCAGCTTATTCTGACTCTGGCTTTTTCCCATGAAGGCGGAAGTGATTGCCACTTTGCGGTCTAGGTTTTTTTGATTTTTAGATTTGTGGAAATACTCTACTTTTGAGCTCGCTCTGTTTAGCTTTTGCCAGCTGTAGAACCTTTATAAGCAGAAGAAAAGGAAAGACTGTCTGCGGACATATCACAGATCAAGCCTCTCTCGTGTCTGGTCAGCCTTGGTTTGGACCAAATAATACACAACATCTAACAACGTGTTTTGTTAGTGATGATGATGTTTTTCTGTGCTGGTGGACTAAATTATCAGCTTCCTTGAAACTGGAGGTGTAATAGCGGGCTGTATGTTAAAAAGATAAAATATCCACTGAGACGAGAGTATGAATAATCCTTAGTTGGGGTTACAACCTGCCTTGTTTCCAGAACTTTCCCAACGTGCAGCAAAGGAAAACGGACTGGCGTTCTCATACTCACTTCTGTAGCTCAGAGCCGGTTGTCAGCGCTGGAGCTGGTAGGTGGGAACAGCTCTGCACTGCTCCGAGCTGCAGTGGGAAGCAGCCCGCGAGCAGGGCAGGAGCAAGGCTGGTCCTTCAAGGATGCAGCCTTAAGTCGTGACTTCAGGTTATGCTTAATTCAGAAACTGCAATTGCCTGTTCCTTGTCCTGTTCCTCCCTTCCTCAACCTCCTGTGCTGCTGCAGCTTCCCTTGAATGAGATCTTAATGATGATGGGGACTGTGGGGTATTCTGGTTAAAAATGTGTTCCTTGTCTTGTTCCCCTGAAACAGCTTTCTGTTTTGTTTGTTTTTTTTTTTTTTTTAAATTGTTATTTTTACTTTTTATCCCTGCCAGAGCCTGTGGCTACTGCTGTGTGGTGCGTTACTTGCCCAAGCAAGTCGTGCTTATTCTGTTCTTGTGTTGCAGTGTCCTCTTTACTGCTGAATGCAAATCCTGCTAGTCAGCAAGGAGCTGCTTACTATGCAGGTAAAAAAATTGTGGCAGTTTTACACTAGCTTCGTCAAGTCCTGGTTGACGGGCAGAGTCCGCTGTAGATTTGTCCAGTGTAGATTGAGAGTCTGAACCGAGGTCTGTGCTCCCTGTCCTGGATGCTGCCTAAACCCTGGCCTGACCATAGTCCTGTCTGCAAGAGTTGACAAATAGTTGACTTTCTGGCCTGTAGACTTGCCTCATCCTCCCTCTGCTGGTCATCAGCCTTTTGCAGTCTTGTGGATATAATTGTCACAGCCAGGCTTTTCCGAAAGTGGTGTGTCACCCTTACTAATCCAATAGGCTTTAATCTTTTGGACTACAAAGAATTGACATTACTGAAATAGGGTTTGACAGCAATATATGTTCTCTAAGCATTTTTATTTGCCAAATTCGGCAAATCAATAGTAGAAACAACCCCATGCCCTTCTGTAGTACTCTGCAGCTGTGAAGACCTCTTTGAGAAGCAGGATTTGTGTTTTGGTCACATCTTCCAGCTTGCTGCAGTAACACATTGAAGTGTTTGCTTCATCTGCTTTAACAGATCACTTTAAGATCTTGTAAACTTATTTGTCTCAATTTCACTGTTGAGGGCAAGGAGTGGAAGATGACAGGATTTTTATTTTATGAGCCTTTCACCTGAGAAACGTGGTCCAGCTCTGGAGTTTGTAATGCCTTTGTCCTGCATGGGCAGTGAGGTGATCCAAATGACCATGTGTTTATTTCTTGAAATCGCATGTCGTTGCCTGTTGATGACAGCAGCCGTCTCAGAGTAGGCTGTGTGCTTTGCGGTCTGAGAGATGGTGCATGTTGTTGCTTGTTGGTCTTAAAATTTATCACCTGTCCAGGAGTCAGAATGGTGAAACAGGACCCTGCGTAGCAGTGGGAAAGAGTTGCCCACCTGGCCCTTGGCTCTTCTGGCAGCGTGGGAGGCAGTGGAGGGGCTGGCATGGGGCCCTTGCTTGCACCTGCATCTCTCACTTACCAGAATTGTGTGGAGATGGGTTTATTTAGGGCACAGAGGAAATCTGAGGATGACATTTTAGCTGTAGCTTCTTGGGAAGCAGATACTCTGCTGCTTTATCCACCCCTCCTTAATGCGTGTTACACTGATGAGTTGAGAACAAGGTAGATGATAGCCGCTCTTGTAAGGTGGTGGCAGAATTTGATCGTTGCTGCTGCTGTGATATTTTTGTATGTGGTGCAGTGTTAGTCTGCTTGGTTTCTGCGTGCAAGCTGTTAAAGACTACGTAGGGTGACACAGTGAGAACAGGCACTTTTTCAAACCTGCCTGTATTCATATGCATGAAACGAAGACTGTAATGTCTCTCCTGACGGTGTTTTCTAACCTTGGTTGTAAATACTGAAAGTATGGTGATGCAGCCCATGGCAGGCATGGGTCTTTGGGTGCAGTTGGAAGAGAGCCCTGTGGTGGCAAAGGAGTGGCTGCCAGGATGAGATGGTGAGGTGTGGAGGAGGATGGCAAGTGGCTGGGAAATCCTCACAGAAGTGGAATGGTGAATGGTGGGAGATTCCCGCAGGCTTTGCTGTTGGCTTGTCAGCCCACTAAAGAGTCAGAAGAATAATGTTTATTAAACTTGTTTTCCTCCCTGAAAACTTAGGAAGTGGCTTAGATGTAGGAGAAAACTATTTGGTAACATAAGGATTAAGATGTTTAAGCTGAAAGTGGTGCAAACTCTGTGTGGTGCAGACTTTCACTGAAAGGTGCAAATTGGAATTTTTTTAAGTGATGCAAAAATCCTTATTACGGTGCTGTGGATCTCAGCAGGCAGTCCTCTCACCTTCTTCCTACTGGAGTTGCTGAAAACTTTGTCTTCCTGATAAGTAAAACTTTTCGTGTTTGAACTGCTGTTCCTGTGGTCTCCCAAGAAGAGCCTTTCCTTGAGTCCATCTTGACACTTTTCTTGGCTTCCTGAGTCTGGCTTTCACCAGGAGCCTTTGTGCACTACAGGAGGTGGTGGGGCGCTCTGCTGAGCAGCTGTTTTCCCAGGCATGGTCACCTTCTCTGGATTTTGCAGTTACTGTGTCCTTTGGAGGTGAAGACGTTGAGCTTTTGTGCTCTTTCTCAGGCACGGGACTGACAACTGCACTGGGATGTGTCAGGGATGGGTAAACCTAATGTGTCTGTGAGAGCTGGAAATGTACCAAAGCATTGGACAGGAGATAAATGTCATTGAGCAGTTCTGGGCCTTGGATGGAAGGGCCCATCACCCGCAGAGAGGTCTGAGAGATTGTTAGTCAGCAGCTCATCTTGGCCAGGATTTGACCAGATTGTCTTTAGGTCATGCTTTCTCAGGAGGTATCCTGTGAAGCCTCACTCATGTTGGGCAGAAAGGACTCCTGTGGGAAATCCTGCAAAAAATCCTGTAGTAGGGAGAATAAAGCAACCCATTTTCATACCCTGAGAAGCAGCAGGAAGTAGATCTTTGGTTCCCTGTGCATCAGGAGTGGCGTGGTAAACCTAGATGAAGCAACTCACATATATTACAGCAGTGACATAAATAAACCTGATTTTTAGCTTTCCACTAATTTGTCATTGTCTTGCTGAGGTTAATTTTGAGCAGTACTTTCAAATGTTGACGTTTTAATTCCTTGTTCGTGCTAACAAAAAGATAAGTAAGCAAGGGCTTTTTTCCTGCTGAAGGGTGATGTCAGTTCATATCATCTGAGGCGACCCACAGTGTGACAGTGTTTTGCTAGAAGTCTTGAGGGGAGGGGTCAGCTGTAGTGAAATTGCATAACCGTTGGCTGTCACTTAAATGTTGGATGTGCTACCAGTCTTTAAAAGCATGTTAGAATTTAAAGAACTTTAACGTTTTCAGATATTTGTAAAGGGCTAATGGTGAAATGCATGATACCCACTGTGTTAGAAAGAGAGAGAAACTGTTTGAGCATGGATGCTCAGGTACCTATGTTTTTTCTGCAGAATGGCTATTAGTTTTGGACTTTCTCAAAAGGGAATCATGGAAGTTTTGGGATCAATAAAGAGCAGCTGGTGTTGTGCCTTGTTGTGCAATCATCTGACCTTGCCGGTGGACTTGTACCATTGCATGCAAACTATAGCACAGTTTCTTATGTGTCACTGAACAGCGACTCTGTTGTTAAAGACGATAAGCGTTTTTGCCAAGCAGAAATACGTCTGCAGCCTTTAAGAACAAGGAAGCTTAAATGAAGCTTGCTATTTAAAATTTGCTGTAGTAAGTGAGGACCATCAGCAAACAGCGTGACAGGAGGCAGGTTTCTTAGCAACAAAAATAATGAAAACTGTCATTCAGTCTTTAGTTGCAGAAGAGCAGTAGCAAAACAGCTAATAAATGGTTGTTAATCTGCAGTACTGATATGCAGCTTGTAGTCTGTATGCTCCTGGGTACCATGGATGACTTCTAAGAGATCTGCAAAAGCTACTTAAGTAAAGCAAGCTGATTGTTAGTAGACTTAAATTCTCAATGCAAGTCTGCACATCCTGTAGGGAAACTTGAAGATTAGTGTTTTTCAGTTTCTAAGAAAAACTTTTCTAGACCTAAAGAAGTTTAAATAGTAGTTTGCTGGAGAGAGGAGTGTATGTGAGAAGCTCCTCTGCTCATAAATAAATAACATTACCTAGCTAAGCTCACATTTTAATACTGGAGCATTGTTTTGTTTTGCTGTTACGTACTCTTGCAGTAGTTTAAAGCTAATATTCCAATTAGAGAAAATTGGGGAAAGCATCAAGGGAGAGTGAGAAGGAAACTAATGCTTAGTAAGAATCATTGTTTTGTTTACTGTATTAGATCTGCCCATATTAAAAACAACAAAACCAAAGAAAAACAGCAAACTTTTAGCAAATGAGCTGCACAACAATTGAAATTTAAATTTAGGAAATTAATATATCCACACAGAACTTTGAATTTAAAAGCTTAATTGATTTGAATTAATATGAAATGATGATTTTTTTAATAGAAATGGCCCATTTATTTTACAGGTTGTATGGGGACTTTGGTTTGTTTCTTGCTGTATTAAGTGTGCTTTGGAAGAGAAGGATATTTTGCAATGCAGAATGACACTTGGAGTACAGATAATGATGGTATCTTCTTGAGTCCTGTCTCTGCCTGTTCTGAGTTATGCAGCAGGAAAGAGGATGTAGCTGTCTCAAGGATGTTCTCCTTTTTCTTTGTGTATCTTTTGGTGGTGTGATACCTGTAGCTGCCGACCTCAGAAGGTTATAAAGGGATACAGGGCAACGGCTAGCAGCTTGAGCACCTCTACAGAATCTGGTTTACAAGTAACATTAACTGCCATCAAATTCTCTGACGTATCTCTCTAGGCTGGGATTAATTTTTGCATATGGCTGAGCTTAACCTATTTTTTCCACTGTGACATTTGACATGAAAGCTGTGAGAGGTCTGGGGTGGGGGTCTCTGGTTTGAGGTAAGATGTGGACGGCTGCTGCTACATATGGAGACCAGCTTTGCTGAGGAAGGCTTTGTGTTTCGTTGTTGAGCCCTAAACCTTGAAGGAAGCATATAAATCTTGTCTTGCCTCTAATGCCTTCACGTAATCTTACAGTTCTGCTTTTCTGTGATACTAAAAAACTCAAATATAGCCTTCAAGGGCTGGAAACTTGCAGTAATTATCTGTTTTGTCAAGAAACTTTCAGGCAGAAACTCTGTAGCGTGCAGTTCTCACATTTATCTTTCCCTTTCATAATGTCCTTAATGATAGTGCAAACAGGATTCTTAAAAGTTAATCATCAAGTGTAATAATGACTCTCTCTGCTACATTTCATTTGGCATAAGAAAAAGCTCATTTTAGGCTTGGCAGCAGTTAAAATCCCAGTAATGCTCATGAGAATGTTCTGCAAGCAAAGCTTCTGTTAATCCTGTTCCTGACATGCTCACACATAATTTGATGTGAAATCTGAAGCATTTATACTGAAAGATCTGCACCTGTGTTTTTGAATGTACAGAAAGCTGTAATATGGGCACAAACCGATACCCCCGTTACTAACTAAAGGTCAAAATGACCTTTGCATTGTTGATATCAACACAAGGGTTGTATTGAGGCAGGAACAGGTATGATTGATGCTCTACAACCTCATAGAGTGGATGTAGCAACACGTGATAAATCACTGCATTTGTGAAAGTTCTCCCAAAGACAGAGTTGTTTTTTCGAACTCCAGTTAGTTATTGCTGACTGATTCGTTGCTAACCAAATTCTGCAACGAAACACCTATGTTTAACAAATTCTGTTCTATACAAACTTTTTTGTAGTTGCTGGTATGTTAATTTCTTTGTATATCTTACAGAAGTGTGCAGACTCCCTGGCTGTAGACAGTTATTTTAAAAAAACAGGAAAGGTTAGTGAGCGACAGTATAATAATCTAGTGACTATTAGTAAAATCTGTGCCTGTGTTATCTGTGAAAAGCACTAGCAGCTTTTTTCAAAAGCGTGGTTGTGTTACTTTTCAGCATAAAAAATGCCAGGGTTGCTGTAGAGTTTTTAATATGGAAAAAAAGGGGAACTCTTTCCTGAGCTAGAATAACCCTAAACACAGCAAAACCCCAAACCTTTGAAAATGCTTGCCACTGAACCTGTTTGCATGAGGTATTTTTGTTACGGTGCAATGACGATTTCTTAAATTTTAAGGCTATTTTACTGGATTTCCATGGTGCCTGCCAAGAAAACATGAGTTACAGTCTGCAGTTGGAGATTAATCTCCTGTCGAGATCTTGGGTATTTAAAATGACCTTTGCAGGGTGGTGCCAATTCTGGATTTTGACCCTAAACCTTGGTATATCCTGATTTGCACGGGGTTGGCTGGGACATGCAGTTATCCCACGGTACGTGCTCTTTGCCAGTCCTTCAGAGGCAGCTGAGTATCTTGAATGTGCAAGTAAATTTAAGGGTAACACCCTTGTGGCCAGGGTTTAGCTGATGAGAAGGAACTGTAGTTTGTTACTCACCACTGGCAGAATAAAGTAAATTGTTTTCATAATGATGCTGCAGCAGGAAAAGAGCAACATTTACCATTGGGGACATAGCCCTACCTTCAGGTAGTTCTGACTTTTGCCTTTTCAAGATCTCTTCCAGCAAGCAGTCCTGCAGAAAGCTCAGTCCCCTGGCAGATGCTGTGCAGCATCAAGGGGGGAGAGCTGCATCACATCCATCACAGGCCTAATCCCAGACAGCCCTCAGTCCTTCAGGATTTTCTTTTTCAGGCCAGGATCCCTCAACTCTTTCTTGCTTTTTCTTGGGTGTCCCGCCTCCAAGGAAGGCTCAGACTTGATGTCTCCAATGGTGTTGCACATAATTTCATCCGACACAAGCTAGCACTGCTACTGAAAGAGGCATTGTGGATGGATTTAAACTACCCTGACCCTTCCCCTCCCCAAAGTAGGTTTTAACCTGTGGAAGTTGATCAGTCGACTTCTCTAATCAGTTGCACAGCGGCACAAGTTTGGGTTGGGAGGTGGGATTGGATGGAGACCAGGGGACACAGAAGTGGCCAGAGGTAGCAGGTAGGCAGGACTACTTAAGTAAGCATACTGGACCCCTTTGTAGCTGTAAGGGGAAAGAGCAGTTACCTAGCTTGTTTCCTTTAGCCCCATTTTGGGGATCCAGGGGATGTTTTTTAAGCCATCCACCCTGGCACATTGTTAAATTTCTGATGTGTGCCTTAAAACTAAGATGTTTGCATAATTTCTTATTAGTGCACAGTTGTTGTCTAGGACCCATAAAGCCTGAAAGTGCTGTAATTAAATACGAGGATTGATAGAAGAGTGGGTTACCACATATTACAAGTGGAAAACTGCAGGGGAAAGAGGAGAACAGCAGTGACCTGGTTACAGGCCAGATGTGAGACCCAAGCGTGTCAAACTCTGCTCCTATCAGTGCAGGGAAAACTGCATTGGTGGTTGGTGCTATTGATGCTGTACCTGAAAATAAAACTTGACATTTGTTGTTCGAGGGTCAGATACCAAAAAAGAAGAGTGGAAGGTAAAAATAAGATGTTTCTACATTTTTTTCCATTAATAGGGGGACGAGTAGACCTGAGGGAAATGACCGGTTTTAGTGTTTGGGTGTGGTGGTTTTTGGTTTTTTGTTTTGGTTTTTTGGGGTTTTTTTTGGTTAATCTTCAACCTGTAGCACATTCTCAGTGGAAATAAATTTGGTAACTTGACAGGTTTTAATTTGAGCAGATTCCCTGTCCAACTTCCATGCCATGACTGGTCAATGGGGAGGAAGGAATTGATGTTCTGTTTAACTCAAAAAGCCCCTGTCTCTTTCTTGTAAGAAAACCTGAGTGTTGAAACTTGCTGCAGAAAAAGCAGCTTGCAAAAACAGCAGCACCTGCATGGAGGCGCTGGCTTCAGCTCCGTACTTATGACAGGGAATTGACAGCACTTGGTCGTGACTCTTCAAGTAGCTGCCGTACAAATACAATATATATTTTTCTTAATCAAGAAAAAAAACTGGCATTTTGAAAGAAGGCTTTCCTGCACCACCTGCAACATCTGTACATACCTGATGTGGGAAAAACTGCACAGCTTTTACTGTTTAGCCAGGATGATTCACATCAAATGCAAAGCCGGTTGTGTAGTGGGCAGCAGGAGCAGCTCTGTGGAGTGGCAGGTGAAGTGCTGGGAGCAGCAACGCTGCCGTCTCCCCACTGCATCCGAACCTGAAAACTCAAAATTATTGTCGCAGATGCATTTGCTAGTTGAATGTTGTAGTTCTTTGTCCCAAATGGAACTGGGAATGCGATACAGGAGGATTCAGGAATGTATGAATTTCCTGCAGTCCGTTCTGGTTGTTTTGCTATCGAGTGGGCATGTTTTTAACATGATATGAAGTATCACCCTAACCAGTCTAATGACATTCTCACTATGTTATGGCTTTGTGCAATTGGACATGAGAGAGAGGAAGATAGTTTTAAAGGGGTGTGTGTGATAAGGGAGTTGTAATGCATGATCAGTAAGATAAGGATATTCAGAAGCACAACAAATTTTACCTGTGTTCATAAGTCAGAGATGTCCTTACATAACTTGTAAAGCTTGAGGAAATCCCTTTTTATAGCTTTTGGGGGTTTTTTTGGAGATGAACAGTTTTGTTTTGTTTTTACAAAAAAATGGGTAAATTCCACCTGTGAATTTTAATTGTTTTTTAATAGTAAATACCGCTGCAAGGTTCAACTTCTGAATTTCATACAGCCAAACACAGTGAAGTTTTGTTATTGTTATTTCTCTGCTGTTTTGATTAACTTGGTTCAAATCCCCTGCTTCAGCAACCTTGTGCAGCTCCCTCGGGGAGGCTGTGCTGTGACTTACACAAGCGGGGAGCTGACTCTCTGGCTCCTTGAACTGAAGCTGCCTGTTTTCTCAGCACAGAAGCCTTTACTCAGGACAGACAGGTAACCTCTAGCAAGGCTTCTCTTCAGTAAGCTGCAAAGCGTTTTGCTGTGCAGGTTGGAGAAGTGCTGTTTTTTCATCTTGTGTGCTGAGATGAAAATTACTCTTCCTTTTCCTCCTTCTCCACCTAATGCAGATTCGTTTGCGGGGGGGAGAAGAAATAGGAAGGCAGTGATTTGGATGTGCTTTTAAGGTTTGTTGAAAAGCTGTCTGCGTTTTGCCATCTCGCTGTAGGTGCCGCTGAGCAGTGCACGCTGTTCACAGTGCGTAGGGAAATGTACAGCCTTAATAAGTTGGGTGTTTTCAGTGGGCGAACTGGCTGAGGATGTTTTGGTACTGAAAACCTCTGCCATGCGGACAAGGTGGCTTTTGTATTTGCCTCCTCTGAGAGTCAAGAAACTTCGGGGTCTGGCACCTGTCAGTTGTTAAACTGTCTTGAAAGCCTGAAAAGCCTGAATCTGTTACTGAATAACAGGGTTTTCCTACACAGTTACGATGGTAAAATACTATGTTCTTTATGCATTAAAGACTCATTTCCATGTCTTCTCATTGCCTGCATTTTTGGGAAGAGGCCGTGCGTTTCTTAGGGCAAGAGTGAGAAAGAAAAATTTCAAGACAGCATTGAAAAATGCTGAATATGGAACACTGTGAAGTTAACACCTGAGTGTTTTGTAATCTTGGTGTTCAGATAACTCTCTTGAACATATTCAGGCTTTCACCTGTAAACAGTGGTAAGTGCAGTTTGTCAAGAATCAGAGAGTCAAAAAAGGAAGTGCTGGAGTAATAAATAGTTGAAAAGTGACAATCTGTAAGTGACAAAAGATGTGATCTAAGCTCTTAAGAAGTTAGGTGGTGCAATACAGCACGTTGATTTTAGCTGTAGCTTTTCTGGGTTGCTACATTGTCGTAGTGAATATGGAAATAAGTGACGTTTATTCACTTCTTGTTTTAATATTATGAGGCATTTCCACCTAATTGGCAGCTGATAGTCTTTTGGGTAAGATATGTCTGTGAAGCAAAGCTTGTAGTACAGTCTTCCTGGTTGTTGTGTAGTGGGTTTTCTGATTGTTGGTTTTTTGGTGTTTCTTTTTGTTTTTTAACCCTTAATTTTATTGTTGTGTGCTTCATTCATTCTGTTAAAGAATGTTAACCAAAAATACAGGCAGAGTTTAAACTTTGTTTTCTGTTATTTTTCATTGAAAACTTAGAGTATTTGGAGGCTCATCTGCTGTTTCTTCTTGTTTAAGTTTTAGCACCAGCTAATCGTTTTCTGGATTGCTCTTTTTCTGATAGAAAGAGACCTTGTAGCATTAATAAGGGTTGATGCTTGTATGGTGAGAGGAGAGGTAATTGTCGTAATTGTCTCCTCTGTACTGACTCTGTTGAATATGGGGATGCTCCCAATGACCTCTGCTCTTCAAAGACTATGTTGTTTATTGACCAAGATATTCAAATGCTGTCTCTGAAAGAACGTTTGCTTTCCTAAGAAAATGTACCCTGTTGCAAGTACATATAAATTTTAAATGTCCCTAAAGTGGTGTTTTAGAAAGTTCAATCTGAAGCTTTTCTTTATGCAGTTGAGCATCCTCCTTTCCTTTCTGTGGTGCTCTGTGGCACTTGGTGTCACACAGTTGTAGTGCTGGTATCCTCTGTCTTTATTGAAATTTGATTCAGAATCACTACCACGTTTTTGATTTATTAAAATAATCTCGTGTTGGTATTTGTATAATATTGTAACCGTAGGAAAGTTGTGAAATACACTCCTATCCTTTCCTGAAGAAGGTTAGGGATGCATAGATAATATCATGAAAGCTCCCATCCGGTTTTGTGGAAGATAGGTTGCTTAATTACAGTTTCTTTTAATGTCCTTAAAAACAGAGGAATCCCAGTCTCAGCAGTAGCTGGCCCAGCCTCATTATTTGTATTTTATTTTTGGGATGCAGGAGAGATTCATAGCAGTCCTGGGCCCTCTGCCTCCACGATAGTCTCTATGTTGTTCTTGACTTTTTTGAGAGTGGTTGCGGGGTCTGAGGAATGTCAGGGTGACGGGGGAATTGAAAACTGAAGATCCCAGCCCAATTTGGGCTAAATTAATATGACTGTTTGAGACAAAAGAGGGCTTTTCTGCTTTGTTGTTCCAGAACCTGGTTTAGCAAAGGGCTCTGTTGCAGGCTAAAGCTCATGCACATAAAGTCAGGCTCAAGGCAAACCTTTATCATAATGTTCAGAAGAAGTTGGGGAATGTTGATAAGCCAGTAAACGGTTCCGTGGTATAAAGATGTTTTTATGAAAAGTGAAGGTCCACAAGTGGGAAAGGGGAAAAACAAAACCATTTGAGGCTTTGCTGTGTAAATCCTGTGGTGTGTTTGTTACTTCACCACCCCCCCACATCTCTTGCACAGGTGATTATCAGGCATCATCACCAGAGATGCCTGCTATCGAGAGGGGGTGGAAATCGCTGCAGTCAGCAACAGATATTTTGGTATGTCAGACATCCAATTATTAAAATAAAGTGCTGCTAATACGCATCATTCTTTAAATTTTGTAGTCTAGCTTACCTTTTTGTGTAATTACTTCATTTTAGAACTCTAAAACCATACATAGCATTCACAGGAACATTTTTAGCGGGCTGTCTGTGGGCAGTGTGCACAGCATTAGTTACTCATAGCTATATGTTCACTTTACCTGTGGCTTCCGTACTAGCATTTAAAATAGTTTTTCTAAGAAGCTAGCGCATATAGGTTGTGGCTGACTTGAGATATGGGTAGCAAATATAGCTCTAGCTGCAATTATCAAGGTGTTATCCGGAAACTGTATTTCGTTGAGGCCAGTGAACAGTGCTGTGATGCTATGAACATTGCCAAACTTGAAATTTGCCTCCATGGCCTCCCAAAGAGTTCTCTGAGTAATTAAAATTCACTTATAAGCTAGTTTTCTTCTGTATTTCCTTTCTTCTTCTCATTTAGAATCCCTAGGACCTGGTTACAGCAGGCGTATGCCTGAATAGAGGATTAAAGAAATGCTTCTGATTTGGGTGGTAATTTATATGCAGAAGGAAGTAGTACAAGTTATCTGGGTTTTGGAGGGTTTTTTTTTTGTTTTTTTTTAAATGCAAGTAGGCTGTGACAGGCAGCAGTACCTTGTAATAGATTAATGTGCTTTGGAATTTGACGGATTAGAAGAAAGTCCTCAAATAAATAAATAAAATATATGCAAACACACATATATGAAGGAGTGCGGCTCTTTTATGAAAAATTTCCTTAAGGTGACTGTCACGTTATTCTACATAATATATTCCAGGCTGTCTTTCATTTATAATCTAGTAGGTGTTTTCTTTAATCTTTGAGGGCTTAGTCACAGTTGTCAAAATAATGAGCTTTTCGTGCTGTAATTTTTTGTTTTTCCTATACCCTCCCCCCCAAGCTTAAGTAATTGGTACCAGCAGAAGCAGGGTTTTTTTCCCTTAAGTTTACACTGAAGTATGGTTTTCACTCTTAACAAACCTTATATGCAGCTGGGTTTAAAGCAGGCACCGCAGGAGCTCCCTAAAAGAATCAGCTGTGAGGCTCGGGTCAAATGAGGACCTGAAGGGTGCCTGCAAACCTGCAGTGCTTACACAGATGTTAATTTCATACTCAGGTCCTGGTTGGATTAAAGGGTTTAATTATGTCATAGCTTTTGGCAAGCTGTGAGTAGTTACTCATGTTCGTAGCGTGACTACAGGTGTTGTCCGGACAGGCAGCCAGTGGTGGCTGCTGATCAAAGGAGAAGAATCAGCTTCTACTTGCAAACCATCCTTCACCTGAGCCCGGCCACCCTCGCACCCGGCCCCACGTCTGTGGCTTTCTCTGACGGAAACAGCGATGGTTAGTAGCCCCTTCCCAAGGGGCAGACCGAGGAGGGATGCGCTGCTCTTGGCAGCCGAGTTCTTGAGCTGAGATGCTGCAACTTTGAAGTCCTTGCAGGTCTTCTGCCTCTCCCCCACCCCAGTGGAACTCCAGGGGCTGGCCAAGAGCTGGCCTGGGCTCCAGCCACCTGCCCACCTGGCTTTTGCGTCCCCAGTGGCCTCAGACCCTAGCTTAGAAACCCCGAACCACTTGTGGAGATGTGGAAATCTGCATGACAGGCTGTTTCGAGAGCTGGTGAAGTCTGCACGTCAGCTGATTTGCTGCAAGGGTTTTTGTGAGCAGTTTGACACCTACGTTAGCTATTTTGATGCAAGCACTTAGTTACAGTCAAAGTACTCGTACAAGCCACAGGCTTCTATAAGCCCTTTCTCAGCAGAGGCAGAAAAGAATTTTCTTTTCCCCTTGAGGTACCTACACCTAAAATAGATGATTATAGCTTTGTTTGCTTTGCAAGCAGTAAGCTGTAAGGGAGCATGCCGGAATCTGAGAATTAGCTAACCAGACGGTTAGCGATAGTGGTGGTGGCGATGGATGGCCTGTTGGGGCAAGCAGCAATTTTTGTAAACTTTAACTCTCCACTTTTTAAATATTGGGTAGCTACAGCCATAGAGATGGTCTGATATAAGCTGGTTCATGGAGAGCTTCATAACTGGTTAGATGATTCACGGTTTGCGTGCTCTGTTTTCTCGAGCAGAATGAAAGGTGGTTTTTACAGCAAAAATAAGTCAGTTATATCCTGCTAGTGCTTGTGAAAAATGTCCAGCAGGTAATAGCATGGATGGGCAATGGGGAGAGTCAGACTAGATTCCCCTCTCTGTAACACAAAAGATCCAAAAGATTTTAAAAAGATTTTTTTGTAAGCAAAAATGGGTTTGGTGTACTTGTTTGATACCTGCTACCATACTGGTAGCCACAAAACACGTGTTGTTGAAGGCCAGGACAGACACTGTGCCTTTGAAAAGACCCTGTATAGGCTCGCTCTTTCCTTAGAGACTTGCAATATTGAGCTGTTTCTTGTAATTTTGTCTGGTCTGTTTCTTTTGGGCCCATCTGTCTTGTGAGCTTTTCATTAGAATCTTCTGGATCAAGAATGAAGCCTTCAGATGTGCAATGGAGAATTTTTTGTTGTTGTTTTTAGGTGCACCCTCTTCCCATTGGGGTCTGTGGGAACCCTCTTAACTGTTGACTTCAGTGAATTCCAGATCAGACCCGTGGTGACTTGCACTATCCCTTCAGGTAGCCCACACCCATCTAAAAGCAGCTGGGTGAACAGTAGGAAGTATATATGCTAAATACAAGCTGATGTAACAACGGTATTATAAGTCTGCATATTTAGGAGTATGTTACCTAGAATAGTGTTGGGATAAATGTGTGTGCCGTGTTGTGATTGCTTTTGAGTGGCCCACTGTTCTCCATTGATTACACTAAAATAAATACTAACGCGCAAGGTTTCATTGTACATATCCAGATACCTTGTTCTAATCTTGTGTATAATACAGTCAGTCGTTCAGTAATGCAGGAGAGTGTTGGAACTGCTTTATATGGATTTAGTAAAGTTAATTGTTTGCGGGGCTGGCTGGTGTCTTCTGAGCTTTCTGTGTATGTTCCGTACCAGCATAAGAGGGGTCTCAGACTCTTACCAGGACCCATAATTGCTACTGCAATGCAAATGCTGAAGAATTTTGTACTGAGTAGTTATCGGCCAGCTTGGGATAGAGGAAACAAATTGAGTTTGAAAAGGGCTGGTGTGTATGCTTTTTATCAGGACTGCTTAATAGTTTTTTGTATTAAGTGCAGCATCAGGATCTTGGCTCGTTGGATGCAAATATATCGGTTCTGGTTTCCATCAGAAATGGTCTGCTGTGGTAATCTGGGAAATAAAAGCCAAACTTTTGGGGGAGGATTTATTTTAATTCCCATATCAGAACTTGCCCTTCGGGTTTATGTGGTAATGATGCCAAACCCTGTTTCTTATCTCTTTCAGAAAGGACGTGTTTGTGACGGCTGCCCAGCTACAGGGGGGTGTGGGAGGCTCCAAGACGTGGCAGGTACGTACAGTGAAACTAGGGGTACACCCCTACAGCAAGGGGGCTGTGGTGGATCTGTGGTGGCTGTATTATCAATGTCTTTGTTAGTGGGGAAAAAAAATAAATAAATACACTGCAAGAACACTAGGGACTTAATTCATACAGAAAAACATAAATAAGGATTTAATGATAGGCTTGATTTATTACTTTTGTTTTCCTTCAAGATCAGAAAGTTCAAGTTCAAAGTTTCTCAAGAAACTTAGCAGAAAAGGACTTTTTTCACTCAGGAATATTTTGTATGTTTACCTGTGCTTTAGTTACCACTGAAAGGTCCCGTTCAGGATTGTAGCTCTCCCATGTTAAGCGATTTATGAGTGTGAGGGGGTGCTGGGCTTGCTGTCAGAGACGTTTGAATCTTTGAAAGTGTTGATGGACACCTAAGAGAGTTTTTTTAAAAGCACGCATGCCTGTTAATTTAGATAGACATGCAGGTACTTTTGCGAGTTAGTTGCCAGTAGGCATCTTCAAATAACTTTGAATGACTGACTCAGTCCTGTGAGCCTGAGAAGAAATGAGGAAGAAGCTGAGCAATATGTGAGAGTATATTTAAGGGGTAGGGGAAGATGGGCTTGGAATTACAGGCACTTTATTTCTTGGTCATTTGAACAGTTCTCACTGCAGCACTGACACTGTCACAACCCAGGTTCAATATCTAGGAGAACCCAGTGGGGCAGAAGAGAATCTTAACACACATTTCTCCCCTGGGCAGCTCTTGAATTCTGGATTTGGGATAGCTCAACATCCAAGTTAGCAGAAGGTGCTGGCACTGCAGCTGTGGTTGGGTCCCACTGATCATCCGTCTAGTTTTACATTAGTAATTTCTGTTTAGTTTGCTTCTACGCAGCCATGCTCAGGACCCATGAGAGTCCCTATAGCCTCTGGTAGCTCAGAGGTCAACTTGTCCAAGGCCAGAGTTAGCTTTATTTTCTTAAAGAAAGACAAAGCAAGCAAAAGCAAACACATTTGCTTTTTTCTGTTGCTCTTTGGAATTGAAGGCTAATACGATATTTCTAACAATCCACCCATAATAATCTGAAAAATAAGAATTTTAATCTCCTATTTGTTTTCTTGTAATCTTTGCTTTGCTTTTTTTTTGCGTAAGATTTTGTTGTCTTGTAATCTTTGCCCCCCAAAAAAGTGTAAGTAAAGAAAAGAAAAAGAATGTAAGTTCAACAAAAAAAAGGATCGCTAAGTATTCCACTGAAGATTATAAATATTTTGTGCTTTGAGCTCAGGTATTAGTTTTCTGAGTACTACTTGATGGCATATTTATCATGCAGACTCAGGAAAATATTAAATTTCTGTCTTTGCAGAAGATTTCAGCCTAAAACTGGGAATTTCAGTTTCCTCAGAATTTTTATCCTCTTCTAGCACTAGTGTACCACCAGCAGCTTTGTGGTGGAGGTAAAGAAAACATCAAATTATCTTAAAAAGCTTCATCTAATTTGTAAGCACCTAGCAACTGCAAAGTATTTTGGTTACAGTTTGAAATGGAAATAATCAAATGCTTTACATGTATGTTAGTCATAAAGGGCTACTGGTCTGCTAGTTTGAGGTTTTAACTTACCTCAGCAGAAAATTACTCTATATATACTGGATAATGAGAAAAAGATTGTAAAAATTATGTTTTCCATGAGACACGCTAAAAATGGCACCATGCTTGGGGTTTTGAAAGGGTGAGAACTAAAGCAAATGGTATATCCAGCCTGTTCTTACCGGTCTAAAATAAACGAACTATGTAAATAAAACTCACTGTCAGAAGAAAATTCTACACTTCTCATTGTGTAATTTTGATCACTTTAAATACAAGCATTGCTAATTTTTTCTCCAACTTTTGGAAACAAAACTTTGGGCAAATTGAAAAAAACAGGTTTAAGCAAAATCTCACAGTGGGGAGTTGTGTGGTTTGGTTTTTTCATGTATGAAGTCTTAAAATCTTTGTTATCAAATAGGCGTCAATAAACCCTGAAGCAGGTCTGTGTTCTGTTAAAGCTTTCAAAAGCCTTTGAAGAAAGTTATTTTGGGAGAACTTAAAATTTATACCCTCTGACAGATGAATCCTTTAACACCCCCCCCCCCCCACACCCCCCCTTTCTGCTGGAGGAAGCAGTTTGCTCGTAAACTTGCCTGTCTTGGCATATTGAGCTTCATATGCCTCATCATAGTAACTTACAAGTTTTACAAATGCATACTTTATTTATTTATTTAAATCTAAAGTTAGCAGGGTATACTGCCTGGGAAACCTGCCGTGTTGTTTTGCTGCTGGCGGTGGGCAGGGAGGGGTGCCCTTGCAGTCAGTTGTTGCTTACTGTGAGGCCCTCGTTGGCTGTGCCTAGGCAGCGAGCGAGTAGTGCGAAAGTGATTTCGTGGAGAGGTGGGAAAGTATAGATGTTAGAAAGTCTGCTTTGTAGCCCAAAGGAAGGTGATCTTTTGTCTGACAGCGTCACTGGCATCACCTGTGGTCATGTAGTTGCACTCTGCTTGTGTTGGGGAGGAAGAGGTGGCAGCAGCACAGATGGGAGCATAAGTACGGGGTGGGGAGGATTGCAAGAAAAGATAACCCCAGGGAGGGGAATGAAGTGCAATACAAAAATGGGAGGAAAATGATGTGGGCACTTGGTGTGCCTGGGGAGTCATGAAAGGAGTGACAGGATTAGGACAGGAGGGCGAGTGCCTGTTTGGCGTTCGTCAGGGAGAGGCTGGATACTCTGTGATGCTAACGTTTTTTTCTTGGCAATCGCAAGGACCCCTGCTATAATGCTGACTGCTGCGGGTGCGTCAGTAAATTCTCGTACAGTTTTAGCCTTTACAGAGAAGATAAAGATAGATCCATTTAGCAATTTGTGTAATACTGAGCAGAATTCAGAAGTTGCACAATGCAACTTCTGAATGAAAAAAGATTTCAAAACCAGAGTTGCAAAACTGGGCATTTCCTAACTTTGAAATTCCAGAATTTAGATAGCTTGTGCAACTATCGCGTGTACAAGATGCACGCCTGAATCCGTTTCACTGTGCTGACTGAGAAGAAGACACTGACCTCTGGGTTTTAGATGTTGTGTTTTATTACTTACCAAAAAAAATTAATTTTGGTACTGATAAGGGTTGCTGAATTGACATCTGTGAAAGATGCAATTTTGTCTTCACAAATACCTCTTTGTGCTTACTTTGCTTCTGTATCCTGGAGGATGGGAAAGATGGCAGTCTCCTTCCCATTGTTGTTTTTTCAGCTTCTCCCGTTGCAGGGCTAGTGTTTTGCATTTTTTGAGGAGGTGGATTGGAGCAGTGTTTCTTTGATGCCCACTGACACAGACAATGTGAGAGCCAGATGTTTTTCAATCTTGGTAACAGTCAAGATATGCCATCACAACTCCCTGCTTTCATAATTTGTGGTAGTATTCCCTATTAGCACTGAGGCAGCCTGAGGTTTTTTTTTTTTCCTAACAGTTTTGATTTTCTGTCCTCTGAGAGAGCAGAAACTTGTCTCTTCCCATTTCTCTGCCTGTGCAGTAAAATTCTGCACGTCGATGGGAATGCTCATAGCTCTGAACTTCCAGCTGTGCTCTGCCAAACTGACAGGAGCTCTGTTGATTGTTTCTTCTTCTATAGTTGCCCTGTTTTTGTCACCATAAATACAAGCATTATGGAAAACTCATGCAAGCAGTGTACATATTATTTTGATGCAGTTCGTCATTCAACATTGATTTAAAATCATCAGCAGCAGAGCGCCTAAATTAAAATTAGTGGTTTAAATTTACCTCAGAAAATTTTCAGCAGTTTTACAGAAAACAGAAAAGTAGACCTGTGGTCACTTTAATTAGAGTTTAATTATGTAATAAAGCATTTCAGGTTCTTTCTGCATCTTAAGTGTTATTGTTTTCAAGCAAACTATGGCTCATTTTTAGGAGTAAAACCTAAAACATTAGGAGACCTAACTTTTCAGAAATGCAAAGCACTCCAATCAAAGCCAGTGAACACTGATGGAGCTGAGCTAATTTGGAAATTAGGCCATTGGCTGGGTCCTTTTTTTTTTTTCTTCCTCCTTCTACCCCTTGTGTTATATAAAAACAGGTCCACATTAGACTATGGATGATTTCCCAGTGGATGTCAGTGAAGGAGTTATTCCAGGTAATTTTCAGCACAGGGAAGGGAGCAGGGGGGAGAGTAATTAAATTGAAAGCTAAATTAAAGGACAAGGTCCTGAGTGCATTTTCATCTCTATTTAAACTAATAAGGACGAGAACAAAGTGGATCTTGCACGACTGGGCACGTAACGTTCACTGTAGTCTGTCTCACTCCCTTTTTTTGACGTGCAAAATTTTACCTTAGATGGACAAATAATGTCCCATAAGTGAAACGTATTAATGTGAAGAATGGCTTGTGTTGCTGAACTATACAGTGGGAATGAAATGACAGCTTTCTGCTTTGTGTGGCCAGAGCAATTCTCCAGCCACAAAGCAAAGCAGGCACTAACCCAACCAGACCTTTTGTCATCCTTAGGAGGTAATGTAATTTGTTTCAGATTTTGTTGTCATTTTGCATTTTTAATTAATCATCCAAAATGATTTATTTGATCCATTACAAACAATTGGATCTGATCCAAAGTGCTTACCAAAACTAAAAAAAAAAAAAAAAATACAAAAAAATGAGTTAAGTCGCAGGTTCAGCTTGAGCAAGTTGTGGTTTTTTGTGGGTTCTTCCTTAGTACTAAAAAGATTTGGAGGAATAAGAGATTTTTAGATTTTTTTTTTTTTTTTTAACCTTGCCTGTGATCATTCAGTAAAGCATGTGGAAAAGCTTCTAATGTGTTTGTCTCCATCTTCTAGTCAGCCACATTACATCTGTGTTCGCAGTGGATCCACTGGGTGCATTTCCCAGAGGTTCCTTGCCTTTACCTGCTTAAACCCAGGCCCTCTCCCTGCCAAAGAGGCTATCGGCATCACGCTTGTCCTTAGAGATGTTCTTGCTGCAGCTTCACCTTAGTTTTTTGCTTCTGTTCTGCTCAAGTGCTGCCCCTTTCCTCTTGGATGCCACTGAAGATTTTGTAACCCTCCCTTGCCCTCATGCTGGATAACCTCTAGGCATGACAGTTCTCTTGGATTGTGGCATGTCTCTTAGCAGTGTCAGACTAGTGTCTCAGGCTGTGGTGTGGTCTAGCACCATCTATGCCCTGCTGCAAAGGACAGTGTGCTTCTTTCACACCCCACCCCCCCGAGGGTACAGCCCTCAAAATTTATCCGCATGCAGTAATCTAGTCACTGGTGAACGCACCCGCTTCTCCTGGCAAGTACTTAAATGAGCCTTGACCTATGAGTGGTTGTGGGAAGATGGGAGCAGTGGAGACTTGTAGACGCTGGTGTAGGAAGCAGTGAACGGTTTTGTTGATCACTGAGGACAGAGCCCTTTCTGCGCCTGAGAGTAATGGGGTGGCTCAAAGACAAAGCGACTTTCATAGGACTGTCTAGCAGATTTAGTATTTAAGCATTTTCTCCCTTTATTTCTGTATGCAGTGCATTAGCTCTGTTTCTGTAGTTGAATTTGTTTCTATGCCTGCGCACCTTCAGTGCATTGGTGGCATCAAAGACTTTGCTAAAAACACTTCTGTTCATAAGATCGTAAGAATGGTAGGTGCAGCAGGTTTGTGTAACCCATGCTTAAGATGAATGCTGCACTTCTCATGTTCTTTGCTCTCTGAACTTAGTCATAGTGATTTGCTATCTTTGTTTATCATTTATCAGAGAGGTGGGATTTTCTTCAGCTCACTATTAGAATATGTAAGCGCCAGTCAAATTTTGTGCATTAAACATAAGTGACAGTTCAAAATATTTATACTTGGCATTCTAGATTGAAATGATTGCTTCTAATTATTGCCTATATGCCATGTAATGTGTGGCTTGTTTATAAGAATCATATTTTCACCAATTAATGTACTCTTTATCCAAATTAAGCTATGCAGGCAGCTGTTGTGGAAGTACTGCAAGATCAGTGCATACGATGTGCTACTTCTGGCAGTACTCAGTTTGCTTTCTATTCTACTTCTTGCTCCCCTCCTCTTTGCACAGCATCATTTATTTCTGCAACGAAACAGAAGAATGCGCTCAGTCGCGCTTCTCAGCAGCTCTGCAGCCTGTGGAGAGTGTGGGCAGTCTCTGTGTGCAGCATCCTGGAAAATGTGTGTTCTCTTGAAGTGATCTGCTGAAAATCACGTACTTCTATGGTTGTTCCAGCCTGCCTTGTTGCACTGCTCTCAAGATCTGAAATGCCTGGTCTCTAATATTCCCTGGGATTTGCATTTCTTCACCCGAAGAAACACTACCTGCCGCAGTTATCCAAGGAGCCCTGAAGAGCAAGGACACTGAAGATGGCTCTCTGTGCTTTTTATGCAGTTTGGGGTTTGTTACTGGAAGTGGCAGTAGCATTTGGCCCAGTACCGAGGATCACTTGGGAACACAGAGGTAAGAAGTGAAACTTAAGTAGCGTAATACGGGACGTTGCCACAACCTCAGGGTTTCTGTGGGATCTGAAACCCATTGAGGCTATATGTTCCTCCAGCCTGCTTGCTGCAAGTTTGGTCAGGTGTTACTGGCTTTGCACAGCTTATGAAGTGTTTAGGACCAGAATATTAGAAAGTGACTAAGGCACTGGGTTAACTGATTTCAGATTAGACTGGGTTAACTGCTTGAAAGCAGTTCTGAAAACATAGCTTTTTAAAGGAGGAATTCCAAATTCGGCTTTCTCAGCTGAATGATCTTGCAGCTGAAGCTTGCTTCAGGAGAAAGACCCAATAAATATATTTTGGTTTAGTCAAATTATTTTTACTTTGAGTCTGAGCATACTACCAAAATGCACCTCTCCAGCTAATAATCTTTTAATGCTTTTTCAGACTGAGAGGTGTTTTGACACTGAGCCATCCTGTGCAATAAATAAATCACCAGGTGAAGGAAAGATAAGCATTTGGCCCTCTTCTGACAGCGTTATATGGTGCCTAGAGTTGAAGCCATCTTTACAGAACACCACTTTCCCTGTATTTGAAGTTGCAGCAAATATTCATAATCTCCCAATACAATTTGCAGGACTCGGCAAACGTGGTGTAAAGTGAAGTAATAGCGATCAAAGAATCCTTTAACCTTTAGTTTAATAATTTAGCCTGGGTCAGAAGAGGACACTGGAGCAAGGACTACAGAGTAGTTATTTGCTCCTGTTCATATCTTCTCCCCCCCCCCCCCCCCCCCCGTTCTCCTCCTACCCCCCCTTCCCTGCACCTCCATGTGGCATGGATGCTTTAGGGTTTTGGTGTTTGCGCCTTCCTTTACTACTAGTTAGTTAGCAATGATTACTTACCCAAGTGTGCTGTAACCGAACAAAACCAAACAGGTATATGGGCAGGATGAAGAAGCAGCCTTAAATAAAGATGTTGCAGCCATAGTATAGGAAAAGATAGATGGAGATTAAGAATGTATTAACAATAAGCTGATTTATGAGATGACTGTAGGAACTGTTTTTCCTGTTTATTGGTACAGCAGTTAGTGAGATGCTGATGTAGCTTTTCAGAAAGAATGGTCTAGACAAGGCTTGTAGTTCCTGCTTAGACTTCTTGATGCTCCTATCTTCTATAATAGTTAAAATTTAGCAAGTTGTTGTTTAATGATATTACCGTAATGCATTGTAGACCCACATCAAAATTACTTAAAATAAATGGAATTTATTTTCATTCCTGCTATTTCTCCCTTTCTGTCTGCTAAAAATTGTTGCATTTAAATATGCAAAGCTACTTCGAATAGGACGGGGAATTCAGTTCGTTGGAGGAATGAACAGGTAGAGTTGTATGAACCATTTCATCCAGTTGGGGAAAATTTTCCTGCCAAGTAAAAGATTTTAAAATGATGTGCTTGAGAATCTAGTTTAAAATGAATGTTTCCAGAGTATTGTATCTGAAAATGTGTAATTTCTAATGTTAGATTTGGGAGCAATAATGCATTGTTTTCTGCCCTTACCTTAAAAAGCCATGCTTAATTAATCTTGTTGGTAGTCTCTTGCACAAAATACGGCTTCCCAGGCTTTCAGTCATCTTTCCGTTATGGCTGTACATGCAGAAAAAATATTCCTGTATATTAGTCATTTTGTGTCATCTTTCTCCAAGTCATTCTGTTCCAGTCTGCATGCTTCCTCATTCCACTGCCTTTCCCCCCATGTCTCCCTCTTTTTCTCTTCTTTGTTTTCATCTGGGTTTTCCCTCACGTTCTTTCTTTCTGTCACATGCATTTTGTTTCATCTCTGGTCTCCGCTTCAAAATTGGCTCGCTGACCCTCTGTAAATGGTTCCTTTTTAGCATCTGTGTCTTCAGTATATTATGATAGCAGAAAGAAGTGTTGTCTTTTAAGGTGCAAGATTTTTTGTGAGATTTGTTTGGGGTGGTTGTGGGGCATGTGGTGACTGAC
Organism: Pluvialis apricaria; assembly: GCA_017639485.1. NCBI lineage: Eukaryota > Metazoa > Chordata > Aves > Charadriiformes > Charadriidae > Pluvialis > Pluvialis apricaria. The sequence goes on along the minus strand of CM030044.1, from coordinate 49,464,507 downwards.
CTGATTTTCCACAGTAGGTGGGTATGTGGAAGGGAAGAGGTGAGGAAGGATCTGACAGTGTAATGGAAGGCTAGAAAAAAGGGAATTAACAGGTAGAGAAAAATGAAAGAAGACATGAGTGTTAGGGATCACTACAAGAGGAAGTATTTAGGCATTTGAAATTGAATGAAGAAGTGGGTACCGGTGATTTTGATGTTGATGATGGGAGCTGCTGATTCTGCTGAACCAAGCTTTTGAGGGGTGTCTCATCTGTTACATGGGTTGTCTGAACTAACCTTTGTTGTTTTCAAGATACCCAACAGCTGTTAACACAACTTAGAAAAATGACCCATAAACTTGACCCTAAATGATCATGTTTCTTCGTGTGGTGCTATTTTTCTTTCAACAGAGGTCCAGCTAATACATTTTCATGAACCAGAAGTGTCAAACTATTCAACCTTGCTGTTAAGTGAAGACAAAGATGTTCTATATGTAGGAGCCAGAGAAGTGATCTTTGCATTAAATGCAGTGAATATTGATGAAAAGCAGCATGAGGTACGCATTTTAATACATTAACCTCCATGCAAAAATCGTACTCCAAATTTTACTTAATTTCCTGATATCAGTGTCACTGCAGTTTAGCTGGTATGTACCTAAAAGAGAAAGTACTGTGGGCTACTCCTGTGTTATTTCTGGAAGATGCTATAGAGTAAAACATGCCATCAAATGAGAGGAAGAAATGAGAAGTCGGATATAAACAAGTAATTAGAAGTTTCCCTAGGTATTTTCTTCTTGGGGATAGGATGCTAGCCTGGAGGGACTTCGGGTATCATCTCTAATGGTGGTTCTAACACATATTTTTATTATCAGGAGTGGGACATCTCCTGTTAATCTGAATCAGAAGGTAATCTGAAACAGAAGCAAAATTGGAGCTTGCTCAGGAGTGACAGGCTGCAGACGTGCTTCAAATGAAATGAAGGCCCTGTCCTTTCAGCTTCTGTTTTGTGTCTCTAGGTGTGTCTGCACAGCAAGTGGTGGTGCAGACAGGTCTGATCCAGCTTGCTCAGAAAAGTACTCTGGATGTGCTGACACTGGCTTCTCAGAGTAGATTAGCACATGCAGAAGTCTGCTAACATTGTATTGCTTCCAGTCCTTCCCAGGCTCCTGCTTCTCATCGCATCAGCAGCATAGGCTGACACTTAGAGGCACGGCATGGAGTCCCACCAAGGATATTTTGGAAGACGCTCCTATATTTTTAATCTGAACAAAATGTTCATGGGCGGTGGTGGGCAATTTCACCAGCATATAAAACTTGTTTTATGATTGCATGCAACTGTCAAAGCTGTACTCGCTGTACTCCGTATAGTGTAAATTGTGGTCCAGTAAGTTTTCTCTGATTCCCACCCCCCCAAGTGTTTTTTCATTCAAGTGTGAATGAAATTGAGAATTACTTAAAATTGAAAAGTAGTTCAAACAGTTACAGTTTCCCTAATGCATATGGTAATGGCAACTTCATTAGCAATTTGAAGGGAAACATAATGAACCCAAAAGACAGTAGCAGTTGTTTAGACCTTCTTAAGGCACATGCATTTGGAAGTGTCACCTCCCTGGGAAAGAATGGCTTTGAACCTTTGAAAGCTACTCGCTAAAATGGCTTGCATTTGCTGCAGGTAGTCTTAGGATCGCCTTTTTTTTGTGTTATTGCAAGATTCTTAGACCTTGTGTGGAATTAAAGGGCTTTGTGTGTGCTTTTTTGTTGCTTGTTTTTCACTTAGTTACACTGGAAGGTCACTGAAGATAAAAGGACTAAATGTGCAGTCAAGGGCAAATCAGAACAGGTATGTACTTTTATTGAACTTTGAGAAAGATGTTACACATTTCACTTCAAGAGGAGTGATGTTAAAAGAAGAAAGGCTCCAACTATTTGAAATGAAAATTTTCAAATAATCACCTAAATTCTTTAATTAACTTGGGCTTTAGGAACTGCAGCATGCTTAGTCTTTTTTGTTGTTGTTTTTTAGTTCTTAGTTCATTATTTCTTGCTGGTGAATATAATTTGAATGTTTGAAAATCTGAACACACCCTGATGTGTGCTTAATGTTACAAGTTTTTCCATTAAAATGATAAACTAGTATTACTTTCACTGAGGTAATTGATAGCAACTGTTGTGTTTTGTTATTGCAATAATTCCTCCCCAGCATTTGATTTTTCAGAGTGACTGAAAACTTTGTTTGCTTTGCTTTAGGGCATAGGCTTTTTTTATTAGGCCAGTGCTGTTCCACCAGTGTTTCATTAACTATGTATATCCTTATTGTGGTACTCGGCGGATGTGCCCCTTGTGGTGGTGCCTTGCTGGTGTGACTGCCCAGACAGCTCCCCAGCACCTGAGCAGCCTGATCTTCGGCCAGCTGGGCAGTGCATGAAGCTCAGCCCCTGGGACTCCTCAGTGTTTCTGGGGACCACGGGCTTCTCACGACTGCCAGTGTGCAGGCTGGCTTGCTCAATTTGCCTTTCTGTGGAGGTGGTTTACTTGAGGTGGCTGACTCTGTGTGGGTATACCTTTCCCCTTGTATAGCACCACTTCATTTAGTGGTACCTTAAAGTGAGGGTTTGCTGAGCAAGACTGATGGTCAGGCTTTTAGCATGGGTCTGAAAGTGGAAGTCTAAAAACCCTGCGAATACAAAAAGCAGTCCTACTCTACACTTGCAGGGATTTGACATTGTCACCCCTGAACCTGCAGCCTCTTTGGTTCACTACTGTTACAAAACCCCCAGGTGCTGCATCCAGGGCTGATAGACATCCTGCATTCATAGGACTTTTCCAGGTGGGAGTGGGCTCTCTCTCCCTTGGCTCAGCTTACTGCCTGTCTTTGGACTGACAACGGTCGCTACACTATCCTAACACGAGGTGCGGTGGGTATTTAAGGGCCATTTTCTCCTTGTCTGCCTCTTCAAGATGGACTCGGAGAGTGTTATTTTTGTTCTCCACATTCAGTTGGGATTGCTGGTAATAATAGTCACATACAGCCATGATGAATATGAGATGTGAATTTCTTGCATGCATGTACAGTTTAGCGAACGGTGTGTGCGTCTCCACCAGTCCTCTGCAGAGATTACTGGTGTTAGTTAGAAGGGATGTTAGACCCCATAACTAGGTACTTTGCCAGAGCTCCAAACGTCTCTTCCTTTTTTTTTCCCACCCCCAGTTTAGCAAGTTTCACTTCCTGCCAGCCATGCTTTTTCCTCACTGTACTCATAACCTTTTACTAGTCACAGTTGTGTTGTAGCCGTGCTGTTTTGCACAGTGCAATAGTTTCAAAAGGGTCAAGGTGTTAAGCCCCTACTGCTATTTCTTACCCTAAAATGGGCAGTCCTCTCCCCCACCCGTCACCACTATGCTGTTTAGGGCCAGCAAAAAGCAGCTGTTCAGGAACCTCATCTGGCAGAAAACTGGTTTTGCTCTTTTTTTTCCTCTCAGTTTTCTGCCGTACTGAACCCACCATACAGTTACAGAACTACCTGGTTTCGCTCACAAGAAGGAAGAGTAAGGGCTGTGCTTGTGCTTGCTTAAGTAGTTTATGGAACTACAGTACAGTGGTGGTATCTGGCTGTATACCGGCAACAATTAAGGGATATTGTTGATAGCGTTTTTTTCCCCTCACTCTAAGTGGATATTTAGAGTTCTTTTTCTTGGTTATTATTCTGAAACTCTATCATATCCTTTATTCAAGGCATTGCTCAAAGTCCTTATTCTATTTCAGAGCCAAAGGAATTAAGAAGCTTCCTTGGATGAAAGAGCATTGATATCAAGGACTGAAAAAAAGGGGCAGATATAAGTAACAAAGCACGCTGTAGCTAATTTAATGGTATTAGAGGTTTCTCTCAAGAAACAACCTTGGCTATCACTTACTGCTTCATCTAGGCTTACAAGGGATGACAAAGTCTAAAGCTTACTCCATATTTAATTAATTATTCCTAATGGATTGGATGTGTCTTTGGAACTTGTGCTTTCATGGAACAACTTGACATGCACCCTGCTGAGCATATGATATTTCGTCATGCTACTCTGATGGGTACAGAGGCAGCTGCGCACTACTGGCTGTAGGAAACCAGACGCTGCAGGACTAGAGCTCCTGCAGAATGTAGGGAGATGGTGTCCCAGTAGTGGTTGTATCACCCAGCCTTACTGGTGTAGTGTGGCACAAGTAGCGGCAACAGGCGAGCTGACAGCACTACTTTTAATAGTTTATTTATGTTGGAATGTGGAAGCTGTGGTTTATCAGACTGGTCCTTTTCTTATCCTCTATTACAGACAGAGTGTCGTAATTATGTGCGTGTCTTGCAACAGCTGAACGATACTTTTCTCTATGTGTGTGGAACTAACGCGTTTCAACCAACATGTGATTACCTGGTAAGAATGTACATACGTTTTGACCCAATAACAACTGTAACTTAAGAGCAGCTCATTTAAAGAATGAGTTAATCTCCATTCCCAAAGACTCTTGCAATTTCAGTGTCGGTTGTAATGTTTGCAGCATTTATTATGCTGTCCCACAGTAATGATAGAATATGGAAATAAACTGTACTGTTCCTTTTTCAAAGCACTGAACTATTGTTTCGTCTTGTTTAACTGCGGATTTACTTTTTCTTAGCTTTCATAATTCTTTGTGTATTGTGTGTTAGCATAAAAACAATTTCTGAAACTGAAATTACATTCTCTGCAACTTCCATCCATTACTGAATCTCCCTGAAATTTCTCAGATTCCTGTCTCTGCTTGTCTTGTCTCTGCTCCTGGCTATGCCACAGCTTCATAGTGCTGAATGCTTCAGAGTGAAGTCTTGGCGCAAAGTCAAAACTCTTTTTTTGCTGCTGACTCTTGTATCATCCTCCTTACTGCAGCTCTTAACAGTTCTGAAATTGAGAAATCTTGTAATTGTTTGTTCTTTTTTGTCTCCCCTGCCTGCAAGTCTGCCTGCCATCATCTCTGGAACATTGCCAGAAGTCATTGCCCTTAGCCTCCAATGTCTTCATTACACAGTATAACTGATCGCTTCCCTGTACTGCGGCTACAATTCTCTGTCATCTTTCTGATCCTCATTCCCTCTGTTTTTAAGAGATTTATAAAGTAGTAGCCAAAGTACTGTGTTGCTTTTCAAAATTCAGTTGGATTATGCCCGTCTCACAAATTTAACATGATCTTGAAAATTGCTAAATCTATTTCAGAAAGCCGTCTTGCTTTCTAAACCTCTCCATTTTTATGCAGGCTAATTCAATAATTGCCAGCTCTTTCCCATATATCAATTAACTTTTCTGCTTTTCCTGCTGTCTGGCTTTTTTGGGTGCTCTTTCTTGAGGTCTGTCTGGATTTAACTTTTTGTCTTCTGTTCTCTTCTGCTCCCGCCCTCACAAATCATAGGATTACATTTCCTTTCTGTCTGCTGGACTCGATAAGATTTTTTGAAAACGCATATGCCTTTTATAATCTTACAAAAAATGCCTTTGATCCTGGAAGTTGATGATATAGTTCAGTGGAGCCCAGCGACAGTACAAGGGGCAACGGGCACAAACTGAAACACAGGAAATTCCATCTCAACATGAGGAAAAACTTCTTTCCTTTGAGGGTGGCAGAGCACTGGCCCAGGCTGCCCAGAGAGGGTGTGCAGTCTCCTTCTCTGGAGATATTCAAAACCCGCCTGGATGCATTCCTGTGCAACTGCTGTAGGTGAACCTGCTTTGGCAGGAGGGTTGGACTGGCTGAACTCTGAAGGTCCCTTCCAACCCTGACCATTCTGTGATTCTGTGATTATTTAGTGTTAATTTTTCAGTTACTTTTGCACAAGTCAAGTGGCTGAAAGGAAAAGTGCACACAGTTGTTATGTGGTTTTCAACTTAATTTTTTGCAGAATTTAATTTCATTTGAACTTGGAGGTAAAAATGAAGATGGTAAGGGCAGGTGTCCATTTGATCCTGCCCAAAGCTACACATCTGTTATGGTTGGTAAGTTCAGACTTCACATACATCATTATTGTGTATAAAAATGTTGGATCTTTTATGCTGTCATTCTCCAGTCTGTCAATATCAAAATGGTAGATTGTGTCCATTATCTAGACAAATATTAAAATACTTACGTAGTCAACCCTAGCATGTTTCTTAAAAGGAGAACTTAAAACTCTAGGTTGCTTTGGAAACAACTTATAAAGCGCTGATTCTTACACTGTATTTTCAGGTGTTTAACATATTTAGTCCAGGTAGTCTAAATGTACTTTGCCTTTGTAGTATCAATTAGTGTCATTTCAGTAAGCTTAAAAAATACAGTTATTTGGCTGTCCTGAAGACATATCCATGAGACAGAATAGGGAAGTGAGATATTTATTACAAGTATATTACTGCATGATTATACAGCACTGAATCTTGATTTGCTGAAACCGGAGTTCATGGCAGTACCCTGGTGTCACAAGATCATAAATGAGAAGCACAAAGTAACATGAAACAGAAAATGAGAAAGAAAAGAACACACTCCTTGAACTGTTGAGCAAATTCTTAAAAGTTGAGTTTGAATAATGGTGGCATAGGAAGAGAGTAAAATTATTACTTCCAAAACTTCTGTGGCATTTCTTAAGTAAATTTGCATTTTTGTACATAAACTGTAGGTTTACATTTTAAGTGTTGAAGTACCACAAAAACAATGCTGACTTTTGCTGGTTGCTTGTGTTAGAGCAATAATAACCCAAGTGTGGAAGTGTTAGCCTTGAGAATGGTCAGCAGAAATGTAAATACAGAAGACGTGTCTGGGGCAATTTAGAGGAAATCCTTGTTTATCTTTTCATGTGGGAAGTTTAAGCTTACATAGTCTCCTGAAATATTTATGTACCCTTTTTGGTATCCAGTGCATAAGAAAGTCTAAAATACTTGTTTTACTGTTAAAGATGAGGAGCTTTATTCTGGGACTTCTTACAATTTCTTGGGAAGTGAGCCTATCATTTCACGGCACTCTCATCAGAGCCCTCTGAGAACAGAGTATGCAATACCTTGGCTTAATGGTAAGTGGGCATGAGAACTGGCCCAACTAAATTGTTTGTCCTTCTTCAGTGTCATGCTTACAGACAAGGAGTTTAAGTGTCTTACCTGGGGTAAGGGACAATTGCCTAATATCTCATAGAGAATGGATTTTGTTACACTGGCATACACTGACATGTGAGTGTGTGCCCTCATGTGTGCCAGGAGATTTTATTTTGAAATTTAAGGATTTTTATCCGCATTGACGATGAAAACAGCTTCAAGACATGCAGGCTTCAACTTGATGTTAAAGGGCTACAGTTTATTTTATATCTACTTGTTCATCTTTGCAATAATGTGGCATAGTTATGATATAGTAAGGAAGAGATTGGTTTTGGTCTCTTAATGGGTTTTCAAAATGAACTGATCATGGCTCCTGGTGATGTCAGTTCCCGAATTTAAAAATTCACCAAGTTTTGTGAATGCTCGGAGATCGGTGGCTTTCTGCCAAAAATGACCCAAATTAGCATATTCCAAAAGATGCATTATGTCCAAAAAGTACAGGATACTGAGTTTGGTAGTACGTGTTGTAACGTCATTTTTAGTGTTTAAACTAGTGGCTGAAATAGAGAGGCAAGGCAAGGGAGGGTACCTCTCTAGTCCCATTAGAAAACCACGCTTGAGTGTGGACTGAAGAATGTTAAAGTAATGCAATATCAGACCACAGAGATCTCTCAGGTACCTTAGGGCATTGACATAGGGTTTGGGTTTTTTTCTCTATTGCTGTGTTTTTAGAAATGCTATCATTATTATGAACAGCAAACTGTGTAGGCAGGTCAGTGACTGGAGAGCAGGTAAGTGCAGTGTGAGGTTTTGGCGAAAGAGGACTTCTAAAGGGTCTTTGAGGGAATCAAGTTAGTAGTCTCATAACATTCTTCTCTTTCTATCTGTAGAGCCCAATTTTGTTTTTGCTGATGTGATAAGAGCAGATCAAAACAGCACAGATGGAGAAGATGACAAGATATACTTCTTTTTCACTGAGGTGTCTGTGGAGTATGAATTTGTTGGAAAACTGATGATTCCAAGAATAGCTAGAGTGTGCAAGGTGGGACGTAGTTCAATTTGTCTTTACGAATTCAGCTGGAAATTTGTGTGTGTGTTAAAAAGCATTATTGTGGACTTACTGCCAATTAAATGGAAGTAGTCAAACTTAGTGAATCTTAATGAATCAGCAATTTCAATCAGTTCTTCAGAACTGAAGAAGCCTAATTGTTGCTTTGAGAACAAATACTTGATTTAATTTTGCACAGTGGTGAGATTTCACTACATCTGAGGGTTCTACCCACCCTGGGGAGAAAAAACCCCAACCACCACAAAACCCAGCAACAGAAAAAGTGTCTCCCCTGGCTTTCATTTTTATTTTTTTTAAAACAGCTGTATAAGTCCAGCTCCCTGGGAAGAACTGACTTTGGTTGGAGCTGAGGGTTTAGGATGTTTGTCAAGTTACTTTCAAGCAGCTGTATACAAACAAAACTGTAGCTGCGGCCACAGCAGAATAGCTCTTGACTGTGGTGTAGCAGATGGGACTTCCATGAAGCTGTTAGAGCTGCCAGAGCCTCAAGGAAAATGGTCCCCAGAAGCCTGACTCTGTCACACTTGCTGTGTTTAAACCTCAATTTGTTAGGCTGATTCAAGTATGTACTCAGGAGTGTTCGTTAAAAATCTTGCTGATGAAAGAAGCATTTTCCAGTACAAAATGTTGATTTAACAAAAACTTTCTCAGTGGAATGTATCAATTTCCTCAGGATTTTTTTTTCCCCAACAGGAAATTTATCTAGCTGTTTCATTTTGATGAGGTTGAAATGTTTTATTTTGACTTTACTGCTTTGTATTTAAACATGGAAGTAAAAACATCAATAACAAGTTAATGCCCTTGAGATTTCCATTAAACAGGCAGCTGGAGGCAGGTTTACATTGCGCTTATTGTTATGGCCCTCTTCCCACTGACAGCTTGTGCACACTTTAAAAGGGGAGTATTGTGGAATATGAGAGCTTTATTGCTGGTGTTTGTTTGAAGTAGGAATCAATGGCAGGCTGCAAATCTGTAAGCATTTCTACTTAATTGTTTTCATAAATTTTGCAGATTTCCTTTAATACTTTGCATAACAGCATTGGATAATGAATGGGAAATATTAATGATGTTCAAATAGGCCCTGTTTCTTGAAGAGAAGTAACAGAGCTACAGCTTGAGTATCAAATATTTTGAAACATTTCTAGTCAATATATCTTGGCTTCCTTAAGCCTTGGTACTGCAAATCCGTAATAAAGGTGGTAACTGCTTGCAGAATTAAGCCATTGCTGCGTTTCTTTAATGAAATTATTAAAATGTCAGGCAAGTTTTAAGTGCATATTGCAACATTAGAACTTAAATCACAGTTTAGATGTCATAAACAAATGCAAATAAACACTTAAGGGACAGTATAATACTTCCACGCTTATTTTATTTGTTCTAATAAGCAGATTTTTTTCTAAGGGTATGTTGCTCATCTCAATTTTTAAATGTTGCTGAAATATGTTTTTTTTAATAAGTCTCACATCTCGCCTTACCTCGATATGTTGACAGAAATCATTCTGCATTAGTTTTGTTGAATCAACTAATTTTTCTGTGGCCTCCTTACTTTTCTGTTTGTGAATGTGTTAACATTTATTGATGGTGCTGTAGGTGAAATGTTAGAAAACAGTAGGGCTCCGTAATTTAATGCTGTATAACAGTGGTTCTTGGATGCAAAAATGCTGCAAATTCTCCTCACAAACACCTTTTTATTTTTTCAATATCAAAAGAGGGACCAAGGAGGATTAAGGACCTTGCAGAAAAAATGGACTTCCTTTCTCAAGGCCAGATTGATTTGTACCATCCCTGATAAGAATTTAATTTTCAATATTATCAATGATGTTTTTATTCTCAAGTCTCCAACTTTGAAGGAGCCAGTGATATATGGAGTCTTCACCCCGCAACTGTAAGTGTGGCATAGCCTTTTCCTGGATAAGTACTTGTAATCTCTGTTACTACAAAAAATAATAATTACTGCTATGATTTTTTTTTTTTTTTTCTTCCTGAACTTTCAGGAATAATGTGGGGCTGTCAGCAGTGTGTGCATACAATCTGTCTACTGTAGAAGAGGTTTTCTCAAAAGGAAAATATATGCAGAGTGCTACAGTAGAACAGTCTCATACAAAGTGGGTACGATATAATGGGGAAATTCCTAATCCTCGACCTGGTGCGGTAAGTTTCTGTAATCTTGGATCTGATAACTAGTCTTTTTTTAATGCTCAGGAGTGAAGAAACTAGAAAATATTAGGTAACCTACTAAAGCTTAATTTTAGTTTGCCCTGATTTGGATACTTTTTGTTGTAAAGACTTTGTAGAAGAACACTCAAGTGATTTATTCTGAACTTTATATCTGGGAATCAAGGTGGGTTTTTTTAATTTATAATTGAGTTATTTGCTGGTTTTGTATTTTCATTATTTTGTTACTAATTCTCTAGTGGTTAAAGAGATGACAGGACACACGAGGCAACATCAAATACTTTTTAGTTCAGATGAACAGAAGTATAGCAATTATTGCATTGTCTCCGGTTCAGCCGGTTTATCCAATGCAGTGCATTGCTCTGCAAACTAAAATGTTCATAGTGGGTCTCTCACACTTTTCTTACTTTCTCATGTTCCCTGCAGTCATCTTGTTGCTACTGCTGAATGAACTGTCAGTGAAAAGTAGTTAAGAAGCATGAGAGTCCAGAAACAATATTTTTTCCAAAATGTGTTTTGGGCCCAAGTAGTCCAAAGCTCAGGGATTTGTACGTTACAGAAGCCAAAGTGCTACGAGACCTGAGGACCTTCCTCAGTAGAATGACTATAATGTAAAGGTGACGTTACTGGCCAAAATAATGCAGAGAAGAAAACACATGTAGCTGCTGTTAATTGTCTCTATTTTGTACAAGTAAATGATACAATTTGGTTGTCTCTTTTTTTTTTTTTGTCGTGTCCCCCCCCAGTGTATAAACAAGGAAGCCAGAGCATTAAGCTACATGAGTTCTCTGAATTTACCAGACAAAACATTGCAGTTTGTTAAAGATCACCCTCTAATGGATGACTCAGTGACTCCAATGGGAGACAGACCTCGACTAGTAAAACGAGATGTGAAGTATACCCAGATTGTAGTAGATCGAGTCAGAGCACTCAATGGCACCATATATGATGTTATGTTCATCAGCACAGGTGAGTTCTGAAGAACACTTTCATTAATGATGCACTGATTCTTTAGGCTGAAGTATGTTCTAAGAGAAACTCTTGAGATTTTCGTATTTACAGTGCTTTTACATCAGCTGGTGTTTTTATTAAGTTTAAGGGGTCATGGTGAGTAAGTGGATAACCTTATGTGCTTTGAAAAGGTATTGCAGGAAAATAACTGCGAAACTCCAATAAGTGCAGCAATGCCACACAGTAGATAGTCCCGAATTTGTCATTATTTGTCCCACAATGTCATTTCTTGCACAGAGCTCCTTATTACGGCAGGTTTAATGGTTGCCATGGGCACAGAGTTGTGTGAAGTCTTCAGCCAAACAACAAGCAGATTGAGACAATTTATAGCAATTGTGCAATTTTCCCCTGCTTTTTTATTTTAAGGCTCTTACTTAAATGTATTGCTTTGTTGTTTCAGATCGAGGAGCCCTGCACAAAGCTATCAGCTATGAAAATGGAATGCATATTATTGAAGAGACACAGCTTTTCCCAAATTTTGAGCCAGTCCAAACTCTCTTGCTTTCCTCCAAAAAAGTAAGCGCTATAAGCATGACAGCACTCATCTCATTTTGCTCTTCCACAAAACTTATTAGTACCTCCTTGTAACCTTGTCGTGATGAAAGACAGTCAGTCACTGGGCATGGAGCCAAAGGCTGCGTCTGTAGCGCCTCATGCTGCAGCAATATCACGTATTGCCTGCTGCATTTCAGTGTGTTTGGTAGGCGGCAAGCTTCTGAAGGTATGTAGATATGGGAGGGTGGTGGTGGAGTCACAGGTGTGCAGGTACTCACTTGGATTCCATGTGGAGAAGCTGAAAGCTGTAACGTTTTAAGGTACTGGTTTTCAAGTTAGAAGTAATGTAAAAATCCTGACCCCTTGTGGCCATTGCAAATCCGCGAGGAAAAATCCTCAGGGGTTTAGCAGAGCGGTGTATTTTTCTGAGGAAATAGAGCTAAGGTAGAACGGTCTTGTCTAGCAGAGAACTCTGTGTAACTAATTGGTTTCTGTTGTCCCAAATCTCTCAGGCTCCTGCATGCTAGAGACCCGTGTAAGCGGTCACGTTGGTGCAGCTGGGGGTGAGGTGAGGACCTCTGGTGAGGTTCTGTCCGTCTGGTGGGGCATCAGCTGTGGCTGAAGGACACAAGCCTTGCCACAGGCTCCAAACCCAGTGGTCGTTCTGCACTTTTAATCAGTCGCTCAATTTAATCCTGGAGTGGTTTTGTGACACTGGGAGGATAATCACTGTGTGTACTTTGTATACACATTAGGCTTCTGGCCCTGGTTACTCAGACCTGCAAATCCATGAATGTCTATGAAATTATTACCCTAAGCAGTGGCTTGTAGCATCAGACCCCTCACCTGGCAAAACTTTGGGGTTTCTTAAGGAAAGAATGACTCTTTTGAAGTGTCTGGTAGTAATACTGGCATTCAGTAGCTGCGTAGTGATCAATAAATGCTGTGCAGCTAGGGATTTAGGAATACTTCCAAGATATCTTAGAAACAGCTTTTATTTTTGTGTGATATTTAATAAAACTCTGCATGCCAACATGATCAACTCAGTGGAAAAGAGCTTTATGCTGTAATTCTTTCAAGCTCATCTTGCATGCTCATTTGTCTTTTCATGCTTATAATAGGAAGAAGTCTTGAGGACACAGTATACTTTGGACAGACAAATGAAAATCAGTGATTAAAATCTTCTGTGCGCACAGATTTCAGTAAAGATGTTTGTATAATTTTTGTATGATGCATCACACTGGCAACTTACAATATATATATGTGTGTGTGTGTGTGTGCATATATAAAACGTTTGCTGATTCTGCTTTATTTGCAAAGAAAGCTTCAAATGCCTTGCTTTGACAGGAGGTTTCAGCGTTTGCCCTGTGATAGAAGATAATGATAGATAACTCGTCTGATAAATATGCTGATACACATTCTTCTAATTGTGGGTGGATTGTGGGATCATTTATACACTGGCTTAATTATGATTCCTCCATTTCTGGGGAGGGGAAGGGAAGGGGCAGGCATTACAGCCTGATAGCAAAGACACGTGATCTAGCAGTTCCAGCATGTGCTTGGTAGCCAAGGCTAGTGTAGAAATGATGGCTGGCACTGAATTTACTTGCTCAGAATACAGGTGGCACGTTCTCAGTTCCTCAAGAATATCCTGAAACGGGGCAGTGTGAGTCATGGTATAGGGGCTTTATAGGGAACGCACTGTCTTTTCACAGAGAAACTTCTCTCAAAGCTTAGGATTGAAACAAATCACTGCTTCCTGCCTGGCACTGTGGAGAGTATAACAGCATGTGTCTTCTGCAAGGGAAAATTTCCATGTTGCCAGAATAAATTTTGACACATAAAACTAACGCCCAAAACTGAAGCAGTGCTGCCCGGTACATTCCCATAAAAGCAGTGGTCCTTTTCAGCAATGAGGAGTAGGAGGCTGGGTCAGGTGCCAGAGTCGAGAAAACTGTATAGTCTCAGTACCACCCAGGCAGGGATTACTTCTGCTCCCCAGCGTGAAAACAGAAGTTTCTACCTCCTCGGACATCACAGTAGCAGTAACAGTCAGTTGCTACTGAAGTCCTTCATAGAGCGGGTGTTGTGATATGTGTAGTGGTGCCCCATAGTAATGGGTTAACCACAAGAGGGTAATAGTTGTTACCCTGGTGGTGGGCTTCAGACCTCTCTGGAGTCAGTCTCCTTTCTGAACACGTTATTGCAGTAGTCTCCAGGCCCTTCGCATATACCTTCACCTTGCTTGGAGTGTGGTAGGCAGAGTCAGATGAGCCTACAGTAGATCCTCGTAACTCCCGCTTGACTGAAAGATGGGTCTGGATTTTTTAAAATGGTCTACTCAGCTCACTGAATGTTCTCTGAGCTCATGGATGTACCAGCTGGGAACCATGCCAAGACACTACAACCCATGTGCAGTGTTACACTGCTGGCGTGGTTGTTAGCTAGCAGAGTGCTAGATAGATGAGCTTGCCTCAGTGCATTGGGGAAGCTTTCTGGCAGAGTGGGAAGCTTTTCCTGGAATGTTGTACGTCCCCAACACTGCAGACTTCCTTCTGTGGGCACCGCAGCATACTCCAACACTAACCTAAGTTAAATTTCAGGATGAAAGACTGCGTTTGAATGTATGTCACTGAAGTTTGTTTCTCTTTCAAAGTCCATCTTCCAGCAGTGCCAGCAGGTTCTCTTTTGATCCAGTTTTGCCTTTCATCTTCCAGTGTCAAGAGTTTCCTTGAAAGCTGTCTGCACTTGTCGCATATGAGATGGATCCAAATTGATTTGTGCTTGGTCTTGTAGCTTCCTGTAGAGACTGCTGTTAGTCAGAACACATTGTTTATTAGCTTAATTTTAAGACAGATTTCCTCATGATCATTGCATTAAAGAGACTAACTTGTTGCAAATTCTCATGGCAAAACCTCCTTACATCCTTGTGACAGAGTGACAGTGAGCCCCAAAACCTAATTCAGCCCTAAGATGCCCTCTTAGTTGTTTCCTTGAGGCTGTTTCTGATATCAAGACCAAAAGGCTTACACCACAAACATGAGGTTGTTGAAGGATGTTTCTTTACTCGAAATCTTTCCTGGATGTCTGGTCTGCCCATCATTTTGTGACCATATTCATCCTGCTGGAGTCAAGCTGTCACTGCAGACATGACCCATCAGTATATTTCTACATACTGAGATCCATACGGCCACAGTACAGGAAACGCCACTCTGTGATTGGATCCAGCTCATTTGCCATGACAACTGCAGTAGGGTGCTGACAAATCCACTCGGTATTCTGCTCAGGATGAAGCCAATCCACTGCCAAGGTGGGGTGTGCTGTTTGGCTTTGTATGCACAGCCTCCCAAAAGGACTAGAAGGTCAGTCACTGGTGGTTTTGGGTTGCAGTGCAGGCCCCTTTCTTGAGGCTTTGCATAGTAATATGTAAATTCGCAGTGTACCTTTAGCCATCAGTTTCCCTGAGCTTTGAAACAGATGAGTGAAATAAAGCAGCTGCCCAGTTTTTACAAGAATGGTGTTTGGGGATGAGTGTGATCTTTTCCTGCCATGCTCAGCGTGAGACTTGTTTGGGATCCCCAGCAACAGTGGGTCAAACAGCTGTTCTGTTTGTATCCCCCTTTTCCCAGGTGTCAGGCCAGTGCTCTTTCCTTTGAATACTATCCCGTGTTCCTCCTTGAGTAGCAAATAGGCAGCTGCATTTGACTCTTGTCAGGCTGATGCCTGATGTGGCTGCAGAGACCTGACTGGTGGAAGAGCTGAAGGCAGTAGGACTGCTTTGGGTTAACAGGAGCAGGAGCAGGTGGTACATACAGCAAGCCTTGCCTGTTCGGGCTTGCGTGTGCCTGCTGCAGCCATGTCATCAGCACAGGCTTGCCTTGCCTCGTATGAGGATTGTCAGAGCGTTTGTATTTGTGGAAAAACTGTGTGATAAAGCTATGGCTAGACGTGGTTACTTTCCATTATGATAAACTGGATCTATTTCAGGTTCTTGTTCCTTTGTCTTTTTGTGCTGCCAGCATTGCTGAATATTTTCAAGATGTCTCCTTTCATTTCTAGAAATAAAAGCTAATAAAAGTGCTTATTCCCTTCATGCTCCAGTTTTTACAAACATGGCTCTATATATCCAGCTCTTTACTTTTAACCATTTTTAAATTGTTTAATGTATTAGATTATTTGGCTTTGAGAAAGTGATTTTTTTTGTTGTACTTTGTTTGTGGTTTTTTTAGGGCAGAAGATACCTCTATGCTGGTTCAAATTCTGGCGTGGTTCAGTCTCCGGTGGCGTTCTGTGACAAGTACACCACTTGTGTTGATTGTGTTTTAGCAAGGGATCCTTACTGTGCTTGGAAACCCCTTGAAGCTTCGTGCATTGATATCTTCAAAGAAACTGAAACGGAAAGGTAATGGTAGCCTTTAATTACCTTACAGTTACAATCAGTATTGCATCAGTCTTGCCCCTTACAGGTAACTGGCATTTTTCTAACTGAATGTTTTCAAATACTGACTTTCTCCTGTCATCTATGTCTGCTTGTGCTATTTAGATAAAATGAACCTTACTCAGTATGAGAGTATGGGCAGGCTGTAGGAAACAAGATTTGAAGTTGTAATACTTGGACTTCCTTTTACAGGAACTGGATTCAGAACATAGGTGGAGATGCGTCTTCTTGTTCTGGTGAGTTAGTCTTTGAAGAGCTCTTTCACATGTCTAGATGGAGTAGTGAAAGAGTTGTGTTTAGTTTGACTTGGTTTTTGTGATTAGCTGGACATTCATTTATATTTTAATAGGTATGAGATTCTGCTTTTGAATATTTGAGCATCTGTACAGCCTGCATGTTGTCCTAAAATGTCTGTGTTTGTATACATTTCAGTGTGCAGTGCACAAACCCCTGAAATGAATGGGGGTACATCAACAGCGACTTGTGAATGAAAGCGGTATTTGCCATAAGTACTTCTAGTGCAGAGGCCACTGTCTCTGTTATACAGCATTTGACATTCTACTGTGAGCCTTGATAAGTGCTTGGTTGTTGCTGCTGGGTCAGATGAAACGATCCTGAAAAAAGCTGTTTTTATGGTGGGAAGGGAGGGGGACTCAGAACATGATACAGAGCAGCTGAAGTACCCTCCATAGTGCTTTAAGGCAAGTAACCACAGGTCCTTTCTTTATAGTGTGTGCTGCTGCCACCAGATCAAGAGATCTTAAAGAAGAGTAGTGTTACAGGAGATTTGTACTGTAGTAAACAATGCTTTTAAGAGTTTGAAGTACTCCGTTTTTATTTCTAATCCAAGCAAAGCATGGACCACCATGAGAGTTTAGCGTGTTATTTTTTGTGTTAATTTATAGTGTTGCACTGTGGGTATGCCATAAGTGCTGTTATTTTTTTAGAAGAGAGTTTTTAAGTTGAGTAACTTTCTTCAATTTCTTGGATATTTTGTAGTTGCTGACTTACTTAAAATGCACTAATTGCATATAAAATAATACCAAGTTCAGCATCTTGTCTCAGACAATGACTCATCTCAGTTGATGCTCAGTTGTGGATCAACAAGGTCGCATCTTTAGAAGTGGAGGCTGTCCTAGAGTTCGAGGTGTCCTATCTCTTAGTCTGTCTTGATGTCTCACACGCAGCTGTAGCTTGGTATTTCACTGAGATTCTTGCATGCTGTCGTCTTGTTCTTGTGAGGTAATCTGAATGTCGTAATCTTTATGTTTCCGTTAAGACTATAGTAGTACAGTCTCGTGAAACCATATGGATTAGAGCAAACGGGAATCATTGCTGATACTCTGCACATTTATTTTGATGTTCCAGATAAAGTAAGAGAGAATTCCCTACAGCATACATTCAAGCATGGGAGCACAGCAGAACTCAAGTGTTCTCAAAAGTCCAATCTGGCACAGGTAGTTTGGAAGTTCAAAGACGATGTACTGAGAGTGGAGAGTCCCAAGTACCGTCTGCTGGAAAAGGCACTGCTTATCTTCAATTTATCAGAAGGAGACAGTGGTGTTTACCAGTGTTTGTCAGAAGAAAAAGTGAAGAATAAGAAATTTTCTCAAGTGCTGGCTAAGCATGTTTTGGAACTGAAAAAGATCCAGCACACCACGGTGGGTCCCACCGCGGCAGCTGCACCAACAGAAGGTAATAGCGATGTGCCAAAAGTTTCAGCTGTATCAACCGAGGGGTCTACTGCTCACACCTCGACCACTCATATGCTACCTGTAACGACAGCAAGGATAGTAACAAAGCCCATTGGCCCTGTCCTAACAAGTGCAGCCTCCAACACAGAACTCTTCAATTCAATTCCTGATGCGGTCCCGGAAAAGACGATGTTCCTCAAGTCAAATGATAACTTTCTGTTGATGTTCCTCTTCCTCTTCTTTTTTATTCTCTTCTTGTGCCTGCTCTCCTACAACTGTTACAAAGGGTACTTGCCAGGGCAGTGCTTGAAGTTTCGCGCTCTCATGCTGCTTGGTAAGAAGAAAACAAAGTCAGATTTTTCTGATTGTGAGCAAAGTGTGAAGGAGACGCTGGTGGAGCAAGGCAGTGTCAGCCACCAGAGTGGGGACCAGCCGAAGCCGGCGCACGATACCGGCTACGAGACTGAGCCCGACTGCGGGAATGGCCAGCTGCAGCCCGGGGATTCGCAGGCATCCCGAGAGGCCAAGGACAAGCCTTTCGATGTCAAGTGTGAGCTGAAGTACGCCGACTCGGATGCGGAGGGGGACTGAAGGACCCAATTATCCATTTCAGTGGCGGGGATCAGCTGTGGTCCTGTGGTTAGCTATTTGAGCACTGAGAGCGTGGGTGTGACAGCTGAGCCATGGCGGGGTTTACGTGCTTAAGCTGTACAGCCAGCCAATTTGCGTTGAGATCTTGCCAGATTAGAGAAGCAGTGTTCTTGTCTGCAGACCATAGCATCTTGTGTTGTACTGTCTTTTTTTTTTTTTTAAATGGCCAGTTTCAGATCACCATTTGTTTGTTTCCAATTTCCCCCACCAAGCGCTTCGCTCTAGTGAGCAGTTACTTGCTTGTTCTTCAGCCCTGTTCTTCCATAGGATAAAAGTAACTTTCTAATTCAGTTGGCTTTAAAAAGTACTTCAGTCTACACATATTTTTAGCTGCCATTAAAAAAAGACCTAGTTTCATTTTAATTCCAAATTGGAAATTAAGTTTAGTTTATCAGATTGGTAAATTATAGACTTTTGTCCAGATTGGGACATTTTTTTTTCTTTCCTTCTAGTGATTATTTTTAGTTTTATGCTTTGTGTTTTGGCACACTAGGTCTCTTTAGTTGGTTAAAGTTAATTTTTTTAACTGCTTTTTAAATATCTTAGATCTTAAGATATAATGGGGATAGCATTGGCTTGATTTGTGTATGACTCTCAGGGATAATCTTGTTTAAAGGCTTTTTTCTTTGCTGCTTTCTAGAAATTTAGGTACAACAATGCCAGTACGAAACATGGAGTAAGTTGGGGGGGAGGGTGGAAAGAATAGATTTAGGAATGCTTTTCCTTTCTTTTTCTCTTTTTAATTTTTTTTTTCCCTTAACCAGCAAGCTGGTGGACATAGTCACATTCTATTTTCTATACACAACTGGATATTTTTTTTTAAAATGAAACAGTACAGGCAAGCAGCTGTCAGTTAGCAGTGACATGGAGAGAGGTTTTTTGCACTGTGGAAGCAAAACAAGAATCGAGAAGAATTAACTACAATAATTCAGCTAGTGACTCGCTGGAATGGACTGTTAGGATACAGCCTGATGAGAAAACATTGCCGATTTTTTTTCTTTTTTTCAGATTCAGAAATAATTCAACTTCTTTTTGTGACAAATCTTTGCAGCGTCACCCTTTCTGGATGACACCTTCCAATCTCCTATGCAACTGGAGACTGAAACTGGAGCTGCTCAAACAATCAGTCATTCGAACTGTTTACGTGAATCATGCCTGCAAACGTGAAAGTGTGCATTTGTTCTCAGCCTGGTTCACAGCAGCACTGTTTGTCTGTAAAAGCATTCTGTGTGGTACAGTCCTGAAGAATTGTTCCTCTCACTGCATCTTTCTGTAAATATTGCTAGAAGTAGAATATGTTTTAACCGTCAATAGCAGTATGCCTGGGCTGCTTTTCTATGTTGAACTTTCATGCAAACATAATTTAGACCATCTTAGTGTAAACAGTTTATATTTTATAAGATTCAGTTTGGTTTTATTTTTCTATTTTTAATTATGTACATATAACAGAATAAATATTAAAATAAATTGTATTATATCTTGACTTTTATGAAACTTGACACAATGACACTGCTTTCCATATTGCAAGTCCCTAATGTTCTTTGTGGTTTCCTTTAAGAGGGGGAGGTGAAAACTTGTAATTAATTTGAAGCAGATTTTCTTCTCAGCTTTAGTTGAATGGGTTATAGCCTGGGGAGGGGGGGGGACGATGGGGGGACGGGGGCAGGACACATGACACCGCACAGATTGGAAGGATGAAGAAAGAAACATGGGTGAAGGAGGAAAGCACTCTTCTCTAGGGGCCTAGAGGCACTTCCTCTTATTACCCTTCTAAAATTCATTTGTCTTTTTACGTTATTTCTTCAGTGTGTGATATATTTCTTACAACTTTTTTCCTTAGTACCCTTTTTTTTTTTTTCTTTTCTGTCCTCTTCTGTCACACAGCCTCATCTCCTATACCTTTCCCTCCTACTGGTACCTCCTTTTTGTCGTGTGTGGGAAGTGATTCACCTCCTTCACCCACCAGTACCCAGCCTGATGTTTGGTCTAGAACAGACCCTGTAAAGGTCATGTTGTTGCCACCTTTCCTAAGTGACCAGGCACAGCATGTTAGTGTCCGGGGACCCTTTCGCCTCTTCTGCCAAGCCACAGGTAAGTTGGAGGACCCCTGTATAAACCAGCATTTTCTGCGTTAAATGTTTAGATATGTCACCGTGTCTCGTACATGTTTTACTTTTTTGATGTTTGAAAAAGAAAGACAGAAAAAGACCATTTCAAGATGTGTTGTCAGTATGCCGTTACCAAGACTCTGGCACTGTGAATACTGTAAAACGCAGGCTCTGATTGAGCAGCCTCCTTTGGTGTATTAATAGTGAATTGACTTTAATAGGCTCACTTGCATGCTGAAGGAGTTCACGGAATCATGATTACATATGGATGTTTAGCAGGTAAATATTTTCACTGTCATTATGTATGCCATTTAAAAAAATACACTTCTGTTGGATTTGAATTTAGCATATTCTTCTGGACCAGGTCAGTTACTCCTTTTGAGTCTTAACTTATTTCAAATGGTAAAGTACTTAAAGTAATGGCAACTTCTTTTTTATGAAGAACAGATTATCTGAGGCGTACAGGAGATGAAGAAAGCTGTTTTTTCTATAGGAACTCAACATTTGTCTTTCAGCTTTGTTTGGATAGTAGTTGCCTGTTCAAGCTAAGTGAAATTTATTGGATCTAACCAGGTCTTAAAATGGAACCTTATTCCTCAAGAGAATATACATACAGATTAATTTTAAAAAGTAGCATTGTTTTATATTGGTCTGTGAGTTAGTGTGTGTTAGTGTTGCATGGAATCATATCACAATGCGTAAATCTGTATTAGAGTAGGTCCTAACAAAGGTATGATTTGTATTTCCCTGTCTAAAAAGACCAAGAGCGGTATCAGCATTCTTTCAGCAATGATTTATTCACTGCTGCTATAGACAATTCGGAAACTTTTTGTTGTCCACCATGAAAAAAATTGTACAAATAGTATAAATAGCACAGAGGATTTAAGCAGTTTGATAATCGTGCTACAGATCTGGAATTTATTTTTATTTTAAAATTACGTTTTTCATCCAGCAGTGTCTGGTTTAATGTGATACTCATGTGCTGCTTTTAAAAAACGGTCCGTAGTTGCAATTGCCTTGGCAATGAACTTAAGAAAGAAGGAGCAGTGTCCTAAAGTCAGGCTGTGGAATTCCCTCCTGAGGAGGTCGGGATGAATGGTGGACAAAACCGTAACAGGAATCGGGCGCCCCAGAGGTGCAGTGGTGGCACAGGCAGGGGCAAGGTGAGCCGGCTGCAGGAGCGTTCCCGCCGTGAAGGATGGGGCTTTGTGTTACGGACGGGGGTTTCACTCCCTTTGTGAAACAGGATATTCGGCTGATACATCACACCCTTCTTTGACCCAGAATTGCAACTTTATTCCATTGAACTAAAAAAAACAAACCCAACCCAACAAATGCAAACCATCATACAAAAGTGATGTGGATCATCTGTGTCCCTTCCTGGGACCTGCATGTGGGGACGTATAAATTTATCCTGGGTGAGGGGTGGCCAAGACAGTGGTTTTACTGTGACACTATCTACTTGGATTTATTCACATTCCTTCAGTGCCTGTTGATATTTCTTTATACGCACATAGCAGTAAGGGAACTGTATTTCCCTCAGCTATGAATATACGGTAAAATGCGCTCACAAGGAGCAGAAGGGTAAAATGAGATGGGCAAAGGCTTAAATGTCATACTTGGTCTGCATAAAGGGTATGGTATCAGCAAATGTATGATGCAAATACATAGATTGCCTCATCATCCAGTCAAAAATGTGAAGCTTAGTTTCAATTAAGTTTCTAACTTTATGAGAATTACTGAATCTCTTCCTTTCTTTAATTGTAAATGTCTGCTTCAAGCTGTCTGGAAACTCGGCAGGAGTTGGTGAGTTCTCTTGCCCCATCTCTTACTCATCCCACATGTTTTAACCTGAAAGCTTGCCTAAGGATAATACTTTACAACCTTGTAACTGGCTCATTTCAGCGTTGAGTTAAATTGGATACAGCACGAACAGCCACTTGTCACATATTGTTATCTTTTTCTGGAAAATGAGGTTTTCAAGAACGGAGTACGCCTGCCCTGTTGAAAAGGAAGGAATACATCTATCTTCACAAATTGCCTCAGTTTCTCTCTCTGCTCCCCTGAAGAGTCTCGTGTCTTCACATTTCTCCAGACACCTGCTTGCTAGATACACACAGGCAAACATTAGCTTTCCTATACACTTTAATAGAACTTTTCTCTCCCATTACAGAATTTTTAAACCCTTTAAAGACATTTGAGGCAGGCTTTGAATAAATTGAGCAAAATACTACACCATCTGGTGCAGGGAAGAGGCAGTGAGTTGATGATGTATGCACCTGTTTTATGCTTTCTCTGGTGTGCTCTGTTGAATTTAGGTATACTAGTAACGGGCTTTTTCTAGCAGTTTTGGTTCTGCTTAAAGATGTTTTACTGACAGCTCCTCCCTCAGCTGTAGGGTAGTATATCCTTGACCTTCACAGATGAATGACGTGTTAGAATATCCTGAGTATGCTGAGCAATTTAAATGCATTTATAATCAGAAACAGTGCAAAACATTATACTTTACATTTTATTTCTGGCCTGCAGATTCAGACTCTGTCAGTGTCCGTGGTGTCACGAATTTTACCCCTCCCTTAGTTTGTCTGAAGCTGGAATTTTTCCATAACGGTTTCTTAACTTTTCAGTCTCATTAAAATAACCCTGGGAGTGCGAACATAAAAGTTCGGCAGACTCAGCAATGTACTTTGAAGGAGTTGTTATTTCATGGAGATATTGAGATGAGTATGTGATAACACCCACGTACAATGCCTGTGGTTCCCTGTGGTTATTCTATTTTAAAGGGAGTGCAGGAAAGCTTCCCACATCCATGCGGGAAAAGATCCGTAACTCTCAAGAATCAGAACTGCAAGTGATTCCCTACAGCTTCCCGCTGTTTGGTGGCACCTGAAGTTGCACCGAAAGGGGTGCAGGAGGGTGGGCAAAATACGCTGCGCTGCACTTCACCGGGTGCTGGTGCCAACCGAGTACAACTCCAGGCATCGCGCCTGCGGAGCGAGTCCGAGACAGACCGTGCCCGAGGACGTGTCCTGCTGCCGGTCTGAGGGTCGGCTGTGCTGGTGTCACCAACTGCTCCTGCCATAGGGGTCTCAGCCGTAGGGCTCAAAAGTCCCTACGCCCCACCGTGTGCCTCTTTTGCCCCCGGCAGGAGGAGCTCATCTCTCAGAGGCTGACTTGCCCACAGAAATGAGTACGCTTTCTCTCTGGAAGTGGCTTCATAACTCATTTTTGGGTGAGGTTTTTGGATGACCTGCGTCAGCTGTGATGCCCTGTGGTGGTCGGGTTGGCTGGTGTGGTGCAGTGCATTAGGAGCTCGGCCAGGAGAGGCACGGAGGCGTGCAGCCTCCAGAGCAGAGTGAGCCTGCATAGGAAAGTCCTTTGCGCTGGGAAACAAAATGTCTGTCTAGCACTACAAATTACAGCATTTAAATGACAGCGCAGCAGTATCTTTAAGTGGAGTTTACTTTGGCTTTACTACACCACCACAAATATCAAATAGCAATTTTCCGTGGACTTATACTTGTGTCTTATAACCAGCTGTTTTCCAGTTTTTTTTTCTTTTTGTGAACTCTTGTATAAAATAGTGGACAGATACATCATTAATTTTTGAAACCTGAAAATAGTTCAACTGGTATCCTAGAGAGGAGGAGCTCTGCATCTCCCAGGACAATTCAATTCACTGCACAAATATTTTAAAACTTGTAAAAATTTTTACGTTTTTACGCAGTGTATTCGGAGATTTACACGGTGATGCTTTGTTGAAGCAACACCCTTGACTTTAATCTGTATGGTTGGTTAGCAGTCTCTGGTTGGTTTATCCTCATATGGGAATGCTGAATTTGCACTTAGTTAAAACAGTTCCATATCCGGTTTTATGAATTAGCTTCTCTTTAGACCTTTGGTGTTTTATCCCATGCTGTCTGCCTATGACTCAGTTTCAGCATCTTTGGCTGCAGTAATCTGATAGTAGCTGTTAATTTGTAATTTTGTAGTTTTGTATCACCACTTTCAGTGATGTCTGCACTGACTGAACATTAATCACTTAAAGGCATCTTGGTACGATAAAACCATTCCTTCTTTCAAATGTGTGACATGCCACCTGTTTTTTATTATTTGAGATGCATCTAGAAGATAACTGAAAAATTAACTGTTCCTTTAGTATGTTAACAAAAAAGGACTTACAAGTCTTAAGGTTATATAAAATCAAGTAAATATTGCAGAGCCATTTTGCATAAAAATCAGAAACACTAAAAGTATCTTTCTTGTTACTTTAGATTGCAATATCTTAGGACTGCAATTATCTTCCTAGAGCGTTGGCACTTCTTTTTTCAGACATCAGAGCCTGTGGTGGCCCTCTTACATCTAACTCTGCGTGCAAAACCAGCACCATTAAACACTCTTGTGTTGGTGTTATCCTGGCTCTGATGGCTTTCTCCATAGTGGCTTCTGTAAGATAATTGAAAATTAATTTCTCTAAGGACTATGACATGGATGCTACATTCGTAAATTCTGGCATCAACAGCAGATTTTAAAAAAATTATGTAGAAATTTCTTCTGCTGTGCACTTTTGTATGTAAACGCTATGGTTGCACTAAGAAATATGTGGAAACGCGTGCAGGAAGAACATCATCTTCCTTTTTAAAGTATTTTCTTGTAAGGGCTAGAATAAGCTCAATGCAAACATAATTTAAGCATAAGGCACATCAAGTTAAAAAAGGAGAAGTAAAGAGGAGAAGTAGAACCAAGAGTGTCCTATTAATTCTTCTTCAAAAGATTTCCTTTGTTTTTTCCTTGCTGAATAGAATCTTACCTTGCAGTGTGCAGCTGACTGCATTCATACAGGTTTTTCCTGTGCAATGAATAATAAAGTGCAGTTGGGAAACCTCTTCTTGTGACTTTTGATAATCTATAAATGCTTAAAACACAAGAAGAGACTAAAATATCTTTCTCCCCGTGAGGAAGTCACTCCAGCTAGGACTAGTAGTTGTATCCTGCAAATAATTATTACTGTTGTAATGTGCTTAAAACACTTCAAACTGCATGCATGTTGTAGTGTATCCCATACATACCAGTGAGTAAGTGTTCTTGTGCACTCACTGGTGAA
The DNA here is from genome assembly GCA_017639485.1 of Pluvialis apricaria. Lineage (NCBI taxonomy): Eukaryota > Metazoa > Chordata > Aves > Charadriiformes > Charadriidae > Pluvialis > Pluvialis apricaria. The sequence continues at coordinate 49,438,723 of CM030044.1, read as the reverse complement.
TTTTATCCGCTGCATCATATTTCAGCAGAGGGCTTAGGTAAATTGCATCGTTTTGAAAGTTTATTGGTATTTGCACAGTTCCAATAAGCCATCCTTTTGAGAAAATAATTTGTCAAAACGTCTCCTGAGACTAAGGAAAGCAGCGGGTACCTATATGAAGGAGATGTGAAGCAGCAGCTTTGCTGTTTCGTTTAGTTCCAGCTTGTTTCTGCAGTCGGGTGCTGCACGGGCCATCTGCAGACACACACTGATTTGGTCACAAAAGAGGCAGTATCCACCATTTGAATTCAATTATCCATGTGATTATGGGGGGACTATAAGAGTGCAAGAAAAACAGGTATTGCAGAATGCATGGCATTTATAGTATGACTAGGTACGTATAAAAGGAGAAGTTTGCTTCACTCAGGGTCTTCGAGATCCAAATGTCATTTCTAAATGCCTTTTGGCATGTGTCTTCTCTCAGGAGGGGGATTCACTTTGCTGTGTAATTGCCTCTATGTACCATTTGCTTACAAGGTTTTACTTGACCTCCCCGCTTAGCAGCTCACCATAAATATTTAAGCTGTTTTTCTCCCTGCTAATACGCAGCTCTCGTTCAGTGATGTCTCAGCTTGGAGCCGTGCACTGGTACCAACTCCTAAACCCTGCCTGTGCTCCAGAAGCTGGATTTCCCGGCCCTGCCTTGTGAGAGGCGATGGGTTTGAACTGGTGTCAGAGTCTCTGGAGCATAATCCCAACTTTGTGCTCTTCCTTAGAACTTCTTGTTACCCACACCAGCCCTGTTTGCAAACTGACTACCGGTGCACTTATTTTTCTTGTCTTCCCTATGAGAGCTAAAACCTGTAGATTTGTAACAATTAATCCCTCAATGCAATGGCTGATTAACTGGGTACTGATTCGGAACGTAGCTGTCACCATTTTTATTTCTAACTATTTTATTTCTAACTATTTCAGCAGAAGATGCTTACCAGAACTGCTTCAAGATGTTGCGTGCATTGTGCCCCCTCAGCAGAGATGAAAATCTCATTTCCATCTCCTCCAGTCATCTTCCTGCTAGATTGTCTGGCAAGCAAAGGAGCATAAGCAGTAGCATGTGCTCTCTGCAGAGCAGGATTGGTTTGTGGAGAGCACGTTACTCCCTAAAACATGTTCTCCATTTTTCTTCACTTTATTTTAAAACTTAACATAGTAGCCTTGTTAGCTGACGGGAGAGCCGAAAATAATTTTTCTGCCAGTCCCTAGCTCTAGCTTGCGAGGACTTCATTTAATTATTCTTCATAAGCAATTATCTGGGTTCCAATTGCGAAACCCTTTTTTGGACCCAGAGAATATCTAAGTAAATGCTGTGCATGCTGGGAATCGCGGACAGTTACGATTTGCACTTTCATCTCATTGGCGAGTCAGTCGTTTCCCCGATACGCCTTTAAATGCCATTCGGAGCAGGCAGATGCCATGTCCTACTTTCACCTGCACGCGCTGTGCATCGCTGCCTCGGGTGACTTCTTCCAGCTTTTGTGTGGTTCACACTGCACGGGAAGCACCTCCTGCTTTTAATCGGCCGTGATAAGGCTGCATCAGCTTGCACTACTGATGTTACACAAACGGACTAGTAGTTTAACAAAGGCAACAGGTTTTTGGAGTAGGTCATGCGTTCTTCAGTACGAGTTATCTGCTGTTTGAAGTAATATTCTTTGGTGTTTCAGAAAGGTCTGCTTTCCTTGGCTTTTTAAGTGATTTTTTTTAATTTATTGCTGTCAAGCTATTTCCAGTTTGTTTTTTAGAACATATTGTCCCTAATTTAAAAAAAAAAACAAACCACAACAAACGAACCAACCAACCAGTAATCACCGAGAAACAAAACTACAAAAAACCTGTTACCTGAGACATAGGCTACCTGAGATATATAGTTCCAGAAAATTGCAAAGATGCTTGCCTCAATTTAAAGATTCTTTCTTTCCCCACTTTTCCAATCTGTTACCTTCCTGATTGCTTCATTTACTATTTGCTTTTCACTAGCTTGTCAGCAACAGTGACTCGGGCTCCTACAACGCAAGAAACTGTGACCAGCCTTAAATCGAACTTTCGTTCACACACTGGGTAGCCCTGGTGGCTGTTTTCCATCTTAATGATTGACTAACCTTTTCCTCTGCTGACTTTTGATCTCTGATTTAAAATAATCTTTCTGTGTCCAGATTATAGTGTCTTTTTAAAACTTAATCCCTGCTCTGGATGAGAGCTTCCTATATGATCTTGGTTTCCTGAAATCTGGGATGTTTAGTTCAGTAACATTCAGTACAAGCCAAAGCTGCAAGCTAGATAGCAAGCATTAAATCCAGATGCCACTACTTTTTTTAAGATTTTTTTTTTTTTTTTTTAATTTTTAAAATCTGTTGCATGTTTTGAGCTTTGGAAAGGGTTTTGGTGTGTATTGGGGAATACAGGGGAGTGTTCTCCAAAACCAAAACTTCATGTCACCGAGGATAGGCTCTGGTAGCACTTCCGAGTGTCTCACGTGCAGCTTCTGACACGTCTATGCAGCTCTGCAAGTTGCAGCATTTGGCAAAAGGCGCCCGTGTGGCCAGTACTCCCTCTTGCTCCCCCACCCCAGACTTACGTCAGTGGGCTCTACTTAATCCATAATCTCTTGCTTTTAAATTAGTATCTCCAAGCTTTCTTGAGAGCCAAATGTTACAAGGATTTGATGCGTATATGGCAAATACTTAATATGGTACAGTTTAGCAGGGCACATCGGCATGCTGCTCTGACTCTGTAGCTGTATACGCCAATTCTTTAGATCAGCATTTATTTATTTGTTTGTTTTAACCTAAGATCAAATTTACACCAGTAATTCAGTGAGTACAGTTAGAGTGCGAGTAGAAACTTATAAGCAGCTGCAGTGTTTTAATGCTATCTATGGCTACTGAAATTCTTCCTTGTGGAAAATCTTGAGGCAAAATCATCTGGCTATCAAGTACATAGTTTGTGCAAACCTGCCTGACTTGACTAGGTCAGAGAACCCGTTTTGCCAGCAGAAACTACCTGGACGGTACCCGGGCTGTTACGGTCTGGGCAGCACCATTTTACTCAAAGTGCTGAAAAGCAGACGTATAGAAAATGAAATCTCTATGGAAAAGTAGCAAACATTTCCACAGACACTGGAAATTATGAAGGGCTTATGCAGAGAAAAGGGGTAGTTCAGAAAGTGCAGTGAGGCTTTTTTTTGTTTGGTAATTGTTAACCTTTCCCTTTTTAAAATTGTTAAGGTGGTGAACTTGAGTATTAATAATATATTTACTGAGACTGAAGCAATGTTTTCAAAGTCAAGTGTTTGAAATGTCTTTCACTGTTGCTTAAACATAGCTACTTACATATCTAGACTGACTTGCTGTGTAATTCTCTGCTTGAATATTGTGTTTTAATGACTTTTTTAAATCTTTCAAGCATTCTTAAAATGGATGGCAAAGTAAGTAGATCAAATGTTAGAAATTAATATTTTAAAGTTTGCACTAAGCATGTAATAAACTTGTATTATAGTAACAGTAGCAAATGCAAAGCATATATTCTATATTAATTTCCTTTATCTCCAAAAAATACTTCTCTAACCATTACATCCGAGTCTGAATTTCTCACTCTAGAGTTGTACAACATTTGCATTTAACAAATATGATTCAACATTTTTGCAGACGAAACTGTTTCACAGTGTACTTTTTTCTATTGCTTAAACCTGAAAAGGAAATCCGAGTAGAGAAAGTAATAGCACAGTGCCTGAAAATAAGGAATAAACTGCAGTGAAACACGAACATCAGTAAAAACCCTGACTAGATTTTGCTGTCGACTAACTTGTGCGAGTGTTACTCTGTGGGGATTTCCAGCGCTTCTGACTGTACAGAAAACAAAGGTAGGGTAAAATTGCCCAGTTGCACCTTGTTAAGACGCCAACGTGAAACAACCTGGCTTGCAAAAAGTCCCATACATGGAAATCGTTGAGCATTAGTCTTTTGGTGAAACGTGTGTCTAAACTGAGCTTTTGGCAGATTCCTGGAACAATGGTGATCTTAAGCACCAGAAAGTAGAGCAGGTTCTCTGGTGTCAACAGTAACATCTGAAGTACGTTTAGGGAAGTGTCCTGCACTGAACGTGCCACTTCCTCGCATGGCGCTAAAATTCAGGCATTTTTCAAGCTTGTGGTTTTAGGTAATGGCCCTATTCCCATGTGTTAGGGCTTGAACTACTGCAATAAAACTTAAGAGCTTGCGGCTTTACTGGAGCACCTGGCTTTTAGCTCTACAATGCTGGAGTAATACTCTACACTTGGAAAAGTTCATCCAGAGGCTTGTGCCAGAGCATTCCCTCCTCTTATTTACCTTCACTGTGGTCAAGGTGGTCTTAAATTCTCCAAGTCAGCGTGACCTCTGTGAACACTATCGCTTAATTTCATTTCTGCATTAATGCTGTGTCAGATTTATTGTGGCGTCTGTTAAAAATTATAATCCAGAGTGGTTTTGAAGGTAGGTTTCTACTCTTCAAAGCCTATTTTTCTTTTTTTTACTTAAAGATTTCTGATTCTCTGCTGTGCTTGTATTGACTTGCTATTCCTCCCATTTGTCCAAATACCAACTTGAGCTTTAGTTTACTGAAACAATTTGTCCCTGGTTCCAGACTTCTCATGATTTTAGCAACATGTAACCTATCTACTGATAATGGTAGAATGTGTACCATCATCCATAAAACACTTTTTTTTTTTAAATAAGCACGTGCTAGGCTAGCTGTTTTCAGTTCAGTGCATGCTTGCTCTCTTCACTTTGTCAGAGCTGTTGTCAGTCCTCGTTGAGACATTGTGTTGCTTCCCTCCTTCCCTCTTTTCCTCAGAGATAAATTCTACCAGGCCTTAATTAGATCATATTCTCTATTATTCACGCTTACTCTTACTACTAATTTGTGTTTTCATATTTGTAGTATATTAGTTTTATTTCCAAACGGTTTAAGAATTTAATATGATATGCTGAGGAAGTGCACAGATGTAAAGGCTACCTTTTTTTTTTTTGTCTGCCTGAATCATTATCTAGAATTTAGTTTTCAGGACACTGATCTAGAATCAAATCTTTTTCTAGAAAAAAAAAGCCACATTGATTCGCAGTCTGAAATGCTCATAGTAAAAGCTGACTTCTGTAGTAGGTTACCTGTTCTCTTAAGAGATACTTGCAAAAAGTTTCTTTTTACCCCAAATTGCTCTTTATATTGTCTTTTGCTAAGGCTAGTCTGGATTTTAGGCCCTGAGGGAGAAATAGGCATGTTTTAAAAGTCAGAATTACTGCAAAGTCCTTAGCTTGGCCCAGATGTCTTTCTTTCAAATGAAAAAGCTCTGATACTGCCAAGTACACTTCAGCCAACCTTGCTAATTTTCTGGGAACAGCTGCTCTGTCCTCTGGGCTACTGTCAATCTCTGATTTATTCAAATTCTGTCCTCGCAGGTTAAGACGAATAATAGCAACAAGGCTAAAAGATTAGACTGCTCTTTGTTGTTGATCCAAGCTGCTTCCAAGTTCTGTCTTGCCTAATTGCCTGCTGTGACTAATGGTTCTGCGCTTTTTCCAATTCTGCTTCTTTCATTATTAGTTCCAGCATCTTTGACACACTGAGTTCTTGAACTTTTTCCCCTCCTGGCCTTTATTTCAGATTTTGCAAGGCATGTCTCTGATGGTTTCATCTTTGTACCAGAAGATAGCTCGATCAGCAGTAGGTAACGTGGCCTAGCTCTACAGGAAATCGTATAGGCAGACAGTGCTGATGTTCAGCAGATAGAGCAGATGATGAACATAATCAGCACTATCATGTTTGTGGGGTAAGGTCCCCCTTGTGAGAATCCAGACAAAATTCCTTTATACATATGAACTGATTTACAAGTTTGGCTTGAACCTAAATTACCAGTGCTAGCTCCATTTTATCCCAGGTTTTTTGTTCCTAGAATTCCAGCTGAAGACACCCAAGAAACTTTACAGTCAACCATTTATGCTTTTGAGACTAATCTTGAGGTTCTTAGGCTTTCGTTTTCTTTTCAAAGACTCATCTTGTGTTTCCTTACAAAATAAACTGACTGACGTTTTTACAGGTCCGAATGACTCCTATTTTGTCTGGAAGAAGAACGGACAGAAGATGAAGGCATGCATCACTGAGCAATCTCATATGCTGTTTGATGGCAGAGTGCATGTTCTGAGTTGGGTGAAAGACTCAGTATCAGAAAATACAGAATATAAATGTTCATTTATCTCAAAAGTTGGGAACACAACATCAGAAGTGCACATCACGGTGGAAAATAAAGGTAGGCTGGGTGTGAATGTATGCCATGTTTGGCCTGATCCTGATACGAGTAAAGCTCTGTAATTTTCACCCATAAAAGTCTTGCTTACTGTATTAGTTATCTACTTCAATTGCTTATGAAAAGGTTTGGGCCATAAAAAAATCCTCCTTCCGTGCCCTCCCACAAAGGACTAACCTCCAAATGAGCAGTTACTACCTAGAAATGAAACCAAAACTGATACACTCGTAGACACAAACTGGAAGTCAGATGAGTACTGAGTGTTAAAAATAGTTACTCTGCCAGAACATTCCAGGGTCATGTAGAAAAACGCTTTAATGCCAAGGAAGTCAGAAGGTAAAGAGAAACCCCCACCACCCAGGATTTTTAAAAATCAGATGATTTGCAAACCACCTGTAGTTGGGGGAGGTCAGTTCCTACCTCTTCATTTGGGCAGGAGGTTGGTTAGCTAACTTCAGCAGCTGTGCAAGATCTGTGGGTACCCAGAACTGACCGATGCTACTTGAGAATCGTTTTCAGCTAGCTTTTAACAACTTATCCAGGCGTGGACAAGCTCTGAATAGTCTTTAAAAAGACAGCATGAGCAATGAAGATGATATAGTATGGATTTTCTTGGCAGGGTGAAGGAAAAATTAATTACCTGGTTAATAATAAACATGAATTTGTCAAGAACAGCTCAACCCTTCTTTTTTCAGTGACAGAGAAAAGCAGTAGGAGTTCCACAAGTTGTCTTGCCATCACTCTAATTACTTTGAAGTCTGTCTTGGAAGCAGAATGAAGAGCATCTCAATGAAACTACTGTACATGTAAAACAGAGAGAGGCTTTCACTGTACTCCAAAAGCATTACATATTGTTGGTGGTGTCCCAAAGGACAAATAGAAAATGTTGCATCTGTGTGCGTCACCACCAGTGTTACATTCTGCAAGAAAAACTGGCAGACAGAAATAAAATGGCCCGTCTTAAGTTCCCACTGCAATGAAGAATAACTACATAACATTAGCCAAAAAATGGGGAAATTACAAGCTGGACATAGTCAGCTGTATCATATCATTCTTCTCCCCAGGCTTGGTATGATCTAACTGGAGCATTCCTGTGCTGCTTAGATGGGTTTGAACGCAACACGTAGGTCGTATTTTTGAGAGCTCAAATCCCAGATAAAGGCACTGAACTGTTTACTCTGGAGGCTATAAAGTTTGCTGCAGAGGGGAAGAGACATGACCATTTGAATAGAGCTTATTTCCAAATAACATGAGAGGAGGTAGAGCAAAATGAAGGACAAGGTGGTGGCTTTTGTTCCTTCTAGCCCAATCTTCCACAGGAAGTACTGCAACTGAACAGGTATCAACTTCCTTCATCACTGCGTAGTCAAGTAATCATCCCATGTACAATTCTCAGATAGTGCTGGTCAGGATGGATGGACCAAAGAATTTGATACCTGGAGAAGTGCCATCAGTGAACACGACAAGATGATGCAAAACTGGAGGAAAACATGGGTAAGAATTTTTGCAGAAGGTATCTCCTACAGTGCTTTCTACATGATGCACTACATACAGTCCCAATTTTATAAATAGCCTATGATGCTTCTGCAACCGACTGTATTTATGTTACAAAGTGATTTGTGTTCCTGTACATGTTGTCATACTGCTGACCCTCTCAGCAATAAAATCTGCTCAATCTATGACACATATTACGGTTATGTCAGCTTGTTCATTCAGTCCACTAACGAAGGGCTAATCAGTGAGTAGTTCTCATCCTGCCCAAAACATTAAGTCTGTGTATACTGTATATAGTACACTAATTTCATCACATCTGTAGACTAACTGGATTGCAGAGACTACTGGACTTCATAAATGGTACTGTCCATAAAAGCTGGCCTTCCATTAAAAAAAATAATCCATACTTAGCTTTTAATGTTTTTCTCCAACAGTTAGAACAAAGACTAGTTTTGATAACTTTTGGATGATACACGCTTGTTGCATGTGGAACAGTTAGTACAGGCCAGCTTTAAACCCCACTTTAATTTTTAAAGCAATATTAACACATCATTCTGAACTTTTTCTTCTTCAGGAGAGCTGCAACAAGAAAAACAGCCTCTAATGGATTAAGGAACAAACAGGCTAGAAGGAGAAATGTACGCAAGCTAGAGTACCCAGTACTCTTAATGTCACAGCAAAGAGGTATCTGCGAGGGCTGGTGCTGGCATTAAAACTGATATTCAGGAGAATCACCTGAAGCTTGAGGTGGAAGAGGATATTCTTACTGCATCAAAGAGTAACTAAAAGTTACACGCTACAAGTAAAGAGGCCACCCACCCATTCCACACTGGAACTATCTCTGGTTTTATTTCAGCTTCATGAAGAACAGAAGTGGTCTCAGTAAGACTTGCGCTGCTCAAACAATATAATATGATGAATGGCTTCTGTTTTGAGTTGTTTAAGCAAACACATTAATTTTGGGTTTGAGGATCTTGGTATGATTAATAATAAGATGTGGGTCACATTTATTTAAAGGCACTTCAACTCACCCATTTATTTTCTTTTAATGTGTTTACCCTTATCCTCTGTTCCCAGTGTTTTGAAGAGCATTCCTTTGTGGCGTCAGCAAGTTCATTTACTCAAACACATTTCCTTTGGTAATAAAAGTTTCTGTACCAAATAAAGAACCTCTGACTAATTCTCAAAATACAGATAGATTACAAAGCACCCAACTTAAAGCAGACTCCTTAGTTTTTGCAAATGATTCTTCTATATTTGAAGTAACGGTGATAGCTTTAAAAAATTCTATGTATGTTGAATGAATTCCAAGACTACAGTTGCATCAAGTTCACATATTCCTACAGAACTGCAGATTGAAAAAGGTGAGGACCTACTTAATCCACAGTGAAATTATTTTACTGCATTGCTGTTCAGAGTTTTGTCCTTCTGCATCTAATAAACAAAAGTCTGAGGCGTAATTCAAGTTTTCTGTCTTATCTTCTCAATGGTTTTAAACATTCTGGAAGCAAGATGCCACCTGAGAATCACTGTAGCTTAAGTCCATGGGGACAGCTGCTCCTAGCAATAGCAGGGAACTTCATGTTTATCCCAGAAATGGTAAGGTTTAAATTAGATTGTTTTCCACATTGAAAAAAGCATTCTCTTCACTCTAAGACTTTCCTGAATGACTGTTTCTTTTTTTTTGTTTTTTAAATTCCAGACCACCTTGTGGTCACACATGCAGGACAAAAATTCTTATACACAAAACATTTTCTGTATTTTTCACGTTAGCAATCATAAATTAATGCTGACTTCTGACACCAATGTTCAAAGGGAATTTTTTCCCCATTGTGTTTCTCTTACGACTTTTTTTTAGCTAAGGTACATCTGTAAAAAGACTTTTCTTGAATTATCCCTTCAGTATTTGTTCACTAGATTTGGAGCAGAGCTAAGTTTAGTTGTGTGGTGCGAAGTGGGAAGGTAAGGTTTGTTAAGATTGAGGTGGGAGTTTTAGATGAGCATAGCTGAGCTTTGCCTTGTCTGCAGCAAAGTACTGCAAGTAGTACAAAAAGATTGCCAGTTTTTTGTTTAGCTCAACTTTGTGAAAAAAACATCTGTGTAACAGAATTAGTGAACACAGCTGCGCTCCCTCGTAGTGAATTTTTTTGCTACATTCTAAGAACAGGAAATAACTCCCTAAGATTTTGAACAACCTATCATGTTTCCAAAGTAACACTTCATGCTCTTCTACAGTAACAAAAAATAGAAAATATGGCAAAAACCCCCAAAGCTGTTAATGTGATCTTCACCAACTGGTCCCCATTCCATGCAGTGACTAGGTTTAGCAGTTTCAGTTTTAGATGTTTATCAAAGTAGCACAATTATGAATAAATCACAACTTACCTTTGGATCAAGGATATCTGCTGGCCATCCTTCATCACTTAAGGGGATCTTTCACCCCTAATTTCATTTAAGGTTAGAAGAAACTAATACAAAAAGATCATCATCATAACTAGTGACTAGCTGTGCACTTCAGCTTAAGGCTGGCTTCCCTTACCAACGTTCTTCTTCAATACTGACATTTCAAGTATCATTTAAGTGCCCACCAGAAGAGTTCACTTAAGTCACAACCATACTTTATAGAATCAATATATTGTAGCAGATTTTATACAATTTACATTCTACAAAATTGTTTGAATTTCAAAGTTATTTAAAGTTTTTATATAACTTCACAAGGCAGCTACTTTCCAAAGTATTGCTCTACAAATGTTCAATGTGGTGAAGCACTTACAGACACACTTCAGAGATGCTGGCAGAAATTACATGTGCGTCTTCCAATTATTTTCTTAGACTTGTCCTCTTATGTCTGTAACTTGTAAACAATGGTATTTATATAGGACATTCCCACTAAGGTGGGTCCACCACCATTATGAGCACACTTTACAGAATCACAGAATGGTCAGGGTTGGAAGGGACCTCTGGAGATCACCCAGTCCAACCCCCCTGCCACAGCAGGGACACCTACAGCACATTGCACAGGACGGCATCCAGGCGGGTTTTGAACGTCTCCAGTGTGGGAGACTCCACAGCCTCTCTGGGCAGCCTGTGCCAGTGCTCTGCCACCCTCAAAGGAAAGAAGTTCCTCCTCATGTTAAGATGGAACTTCTGTGCTCCAGTTTGTGCCCATTACCTCTTGTGCTATCACTGGGCACCACTGAAAAAAGACTGTTCCCATCCTCCGGGGAGGAGGATGGTTTTTTGTTTCTAAAATTTTATTTTCTGTAAGATATAAATTTTCCCACCTTAGATACAAACTGAGATTGATCAAAAACTCTTACACATATACACTGACACAACCCCAAACTGAAGGAATGAGGAGTCTGTCAGCATTGAGAAGGTACAGATAGGATAGCAGGCTGGCATAGTTGCTGTCCTTCAATATCCTCTAACTTCAAAGCAGGACCTATGATAAACTAGTCTCAGTAGCAGCAGAAACATCATCATTGTACCCTTAATCAACTTCATAAAATTTTAAGCAAAGCATTTTCACTTCAGGAATTTCAGACCTTTATATTCCATGCTCTCTCCTTTACACCTGCTGTATGATCCCAGAAGAACAAAATATCACACAGATGAGCTAACTGGGAACTTTGTCATCATCAGCTTCCGTAATTAGTTTCAATCAAGCTGCCTGCCCAGAATTAATTTCTTGCTGACTGGAAGAAAGTGACATTGATGCCAGCCTGCCCGCCTGAGCAGGTTTATTTAGAAGAAAAAACTAAAATCAAACCCACAATCAAAAAACAGTTGAAGTTCTTTAAATAAGAGTTAAAAATAAAAAGCAGCTCCCTGCAACCCCCAACTTTCTGCCTCACAGATTCACTTCCCAAATAAATTTCTTGTTCTAGCAAGTTCTTTTGGTATACTGTATCACTAACAAATCAATGCTAGTCCATAAAACCATGAAAGTATGCCAAGCCAGTTCAAGTGGTTTGGCGCTAAGACAATTTGCTGTTGTCATCTGCTATAGTAATCAGCCAAATACATTGAACGTAAAAGCATTAGCCAGTGCCTCATGTGCTCCAGTGTGTATTTTGTTTAAAAGGATTCAAAACATTTCTTAAATTTTTTAATTTTGCTACCCTCTTCTTAGGGGGCCTAAAAAAAAATAAAATAAAATTAAAAGCCCAATAAAATTGGATCTGGATTTACTGATGCTCTTCTGAATTCACTATCACCATGTCAGCAGTTGCACTCTTTTCCAGTTCCAGTGCATATGGGTTATACTCTTCTTCAAGTTTTCTCTTCCAGATTTTAACTAGGGAATATTAGGAAAAACAAAAACAAAAAACAAAACAACAAACAAACATGTTACTTTATAATACTTGAGGAAAAACTTAAAATGAAAAGTCACACTGATTCTCTACTGCCTTCTCAAAGTAAGTGCTGAGATAATTTGGCACATGGGCATGTTGGCCTGTACACCACGTGACATCAGATGATGCATTAAAGAATACTTTAGGAGTGATGGGATCCATTGAGGTGCCACTGTCCAGCCCTCTACTCACGCAAGGCTAATTCTGAAGGTGGATCCAACTTTAAAAAGACTCAGAAGATTTCAAAAATTTGAAAGAAGTTTTAAATTGCCTAGTATCTGTGATAATTGTCATTGGTGACTATACGAGCAGAGCCAGAGAAATGTGTTTCTAGAAGTGGAAGGCCTTGACAAAACATGAACACTTTTGGACAGGAAGATGCATCTCAATCAGGCTTCAATACAAAACTTAAGTCTGCCGTACTTATACAGTGTGCACTTCCAGAAAAAAAAACAAAACGGAAATAATAAGGAGCTCTGTTAAACCTCCTTGGACAAAGCAATGAGTACCGGCTGCCATCAGTGGATTTCAGAGAAGAATTTTCTCTAAGACTTTCTCAGCAAGAGCTGACCTCAGGTTTATAAAATTAGGGGAGGGGTGGGAAGTCACAGAAAAGCAGAATTTCCCCCCTTACTAACCACTAAGGTGTCAGGTGTCATTTGTTCCAGTGACAATGGTAGAATTGAAATGCACTTTGAATAAAAACTGAACCAAAAACAAGCCAGTAAATACTCACTATAATTTGGTACATCCTCCTCAGAGTCCTTGGAAGATGTTTTACCAGTTTCCGATATGCCATTTTTTCCGTATTCAGTGGTTAAGACGCTGGGTTGGGTTTCTCTTAGTCCTCCTTCAGCTTCTTCCTCTAGAGCTGTTATCATATCTTTGTAGGCCTTCCTGGCCTCTGTTGTCAGTTGTACCATTCTATGAAAATGGTCCTATGGAAACATAAAATATGAGTAGAGCTTAAATCATACAGTAAGTTTTAACATCTCCATGAAAATCTATAATGAATATTCCTTACTCAGAACACGTATGTTCATTTATAAAAGCTGAGCAGTAAAGTATGTATAAGGACACGACAACCAAACCATTTATAAGCACTTATAAAAACACCAATTCTCTTGAAATAAACATTTTGGAAAGAGATCTAGATGGAGAGGATGTCAGATGAGATGGCCAAACTACTTTTTTTGAACAGTGCTGAGCGGCTGTACTTCTAAAATCATTAAGCCACTGACCTGGGATAGAGTATAAATGTGCAAAAGCAAAACAAACAAACAAAACCTTAAAGTGAGAATAGTTTCTTTTCCCTTAGGGGTAAAAACTAAAGCTAAACAAAAACATGAACCTACATATTTCAGCTTACCTGAGCCCCATCATAGCTAAAAATTCCCACCACACTCACAGGCACTGCTTTGTTCACACAGCGGCCTAGGGCCTTGCGATTAAGGGCAAAAACAAATGGGATATTCTGTTCACAGGCGCAGTCGATAATGTTGTGTAGAGTCTCATCCAACCCACCTGGAGTAGAAAAAAAGAATTAGCAAAGGCTGACACTATTTAAGCTGATTATAACTAAAGACCAGTACTGTTACACAATGGCAAAAAAACCCCCAGGATTACGGGTGCATTTTGAAATTACAAGAGTTTATAGGAAAAAATAGAAGGATCTCAGTAACAGCATTAGAGCTCCATTTTAAAGGAAAATTCAACATTTTTTCCTTAATTCTTAATTAGCAGTGTCCTTAGACTGCTACTGTTTTGTATTTTGTTATATGTGTAGTATAGTCTAATATACTATTAAAAAGAATCAACTTCTAAGAAATTCTTTGAAAGTTAATAGAAAGTAAAGACAATAATTAACAACATATTTTAAACAAACTATCACTGACAACTTATTGTCAATCTGTGGCCTAAAAGAGACTGAAACAGCAGAACTTCTTGTGGTAGCACAGCTGGCAGGAGTAACCTAAACAGATTCTAATTACAGATAACTTCCCCCACCCGCACCTCTTGACTCAGCTCGCACTTCAGGTGCACACCAGTAAACAATCTGAAGAAGGAAGGCATCTTTACCTGACTGGATTTCAACGGCTACTCAAATAAGTTCCTCCAATAATAATACTGCTGCCAGTATACCGAGTCTGCTTTTTTACATTTCTTTTATTAAACAAAGATATTTTTTTAAAACTTATTTACCCTTTGACTTAATCTTTTCACAGTTAGGAGAGATGATGACACACTTCAGTTTTTTCAGCTTCAGATGTTTCAAAACTTCTCTAAGACCCATAACAAGCCTGCGTTTTATCTTTGCCTTTACTGGGTCCTTCTGATACAAGCGATCTTGGAAACGAACCAGTTCTTTTAAGAGATCCGTCACACAACTGTCAACTTCTTTACTAAGTACCTGGCTGCAATAACTGGAAGAAAAAAATCAATTAAAAGTTAAAACCCCTAAAATTACTAATATGTAACACATAAATATGTAATACGTAAAATATAAACAATTTACCTTCTATTCTATGTCTTTGTCTTTTTTTCTATTTCCACTCCAAATACACTTGTTATATACATGAAAACAAAAATTTACTTAAGATTTTTTTCAGTGATTGAGAACTTATAGAAAGTTTTGTTATTTGTGATATCTGGCTCCCCTATCAAACCGTACTAAAAATACATACACACCTGTACAATAAACCTATATATATTTTTTATACCAACATGCATATATGTACATATGTTTTTCTATTGAAGCATTTTTCTGAGGGCATTTATGTTGACCTGTATCGAAGTACAGCAACCGAAGTATAAAATTCTAATTTATTTCTTAACAAAGATGGAAATCTGGAAATTCCTCCTCCCTAGGTTCGTATTTTTTTGTCTGTCTTCTTATTTCACTTATGATACTACAGCCTTGCAGTGTACATAAGCAAAGGATAAAACCAGATGTACTTCATCCTTTTAGTGTTCCCTGGGAAAGATCATAGTTCCAAATTATTCCCCTCCCCCATCTTTTACACAAATAATTGTTCAGTCAAGAAGGATCTCAAAGAGAAAAATTAAAGATATCTAAACTGCACAGTGAACAGAAAGATGCCAAGTGGCAAATTCACATAAGATTATGAGAAGACTTGTATTTAAGTTACAAGAGTTTTTATTTACTATTTCCAGTTGATTTCACCAAGTCTCAAAGACAAGTCTACTAAAACAATGAAAATCTAATCTAGAGACACAAAATAGTCTAAGCTTTGCATCCTAAGCTACATCCTATAATAAACAGGTAGGACTCAGTTGCCCTGTACATATTCAACCCAAACTGTGCTTTCAGTGAAAGTGTTGCATAGACACAATTTAAGTAATTTTAAATGCAATTAGAAGTTAAATTAGAGCTAACACATGGCAACAGCAAGATAAAGAATGTCTGTATCAATATTAACCTTTACTATAACATAACTGCAAAAAGGC
Source organism: Pluvialis apricaria (assembly GCA_017639485.1). Lineage (NCBI taxonomy): Eukaryota > Metazoa > Chordata > Aves > Charadriiformes > Charadriidae > Pluvialis > Pluvialis apricaria. Next base: position 49,423,087 of record CM030044.1, on the reverse strand, counting down.
CAGCCATGCCTTTATGGGAGAAAAACTAAAAGTTGAAACACTGCTTACCTAAACTAACTGTTATAAACTGTCATGACTGGATCTCTGACCTCTTCACATATCGTAATGACTACTTCTTTTATAAGAAAACATGTATACACATCTGTTTAAGCAAAACTAAAAGTGTTTGCACAGAAAAATCCATAAATCTTCCCTTTATTTCTCTGCCTAGCCATAACACAAAAATGTAATCTGGCTACTCACATTCTTTACATTTTTGCCATTTGGTCTGGCAGCAGAAAACCAAAGTACACACTAAAAATAAGTAGGGTGTACTACTCTTTCCTAAATATTAAGCTGGTACTCCATTTATTTAAAATAAGGTACTTATACTTTAACAGATGTTCCTTATTGTTCCTTAGCCTCTAATGAATTTCTGATCTTTTTTTTCCTTCAAGGAACACACATTTTGAAGTGAGAATTACAACTATGTACATACTATTTCTCTGGATATCACTTCTTTGTTTGTGTGTCAGCTTACAGAAAAACTGAAAAAAAATTTAGAACCTTCAGTCTAAACTCCAATTAGCACTGCACAGAATGCAATTGAAGTATCTTGTTTGAAAAATGCCATATCGGTGGTACTGTGGAAAACCAGACATCAATACAATTGATACTTACTCTCTAAACTTCCTGCTATGGATTTTTGGAAGATTGGAGGTTAGCTGCTTTGAAGTCATAGAACCTTCTGTAGATTCCTTGATCCCTGTGTTCTCCAGGGACCCTTCAGTAACTTGTGTTGCAGGAACAGCTATCATGTAAACAGATATTTCAATAAAAAGACAGACCAAAAAGCACTGTGAAGAGACTGACTTGTCAAGTACGTCTCGAAGCGTCATTACTTCAGTATTGCAACAGCTGGTGGTAGCAGGGGAACTGGTCATACATTTTTTATCTCTTAGTTTTTATTGTTGTACCTCTTTTTAAACAGATTGCCAGAGAGATGCAGGTACTCTCATTACAAGATACAACAAATCAAATAGGCACAAAAGTGTGGAACAGTAATCAGAATCCCAATTACTCAACTACATTGACTATTAGCTTTGGCACACTTTAAACTGTAGATAAGCCCAAGCTGAATCTTAGAAAATTCTGAAGTTACAGTTTTCATTTGGTACACATTTTTGAAAGTACTAAATGTGCTCATTCTCAAATCTCCGTCTACATACTGTATTATAGCCCTTTCTTGAAAGATACCTGCTTGACTATGCTGTAGAAGCATTTCATCTTCAGTAATATTTTCTGCAGACCGACAAACATTATCTTCATCTTTTAGTACTGCTGTCTGTTCTAACAGGTGTTGCTGCTTTCGTTGTTCTCTTTCTTTCAGAATAATCTAAAAAAAAAATAATATAAAAACCAAATAAATTGAGTGTCGCATAGATAACAAAGCAGTTTCTCTTACCAAGTGTTTACATACAGGCCATTCATAAAGAAGTTTGGCACTATCGTTCAAATTTCACAATATTAGGGTTTTTTTTAATTAGCACATAAAAAGAAGGAAAGATATTCCCTAAATCTACATAGAAAAGGACTTCTTGCTTGATTACCAGTGTCTGGGTGGAGAAAATAATTACTAGGGATCAACCACAAGGGCAGAACTAAAGTCAAAGCGATGAATTGCTTCAACGCAGAGAAGCAGGTGAAAGTCTCTGTTTTTACCTTTCTTCTTCAGACTGTCAATTTGTAGTAATTCAGTCAAACACTCAGGTACTTACATATATATGTGTGTATATACACACACGCGCGCGCGCATTGTTACTCTTCCCCCTTATTCCCCTGTTAAAAATCTTGAGTTACTCTAACAGATCGCTGCCTCTGAATTTGCTGGTTGAAGGAAAAGAAATTACCATGGGTAGCTAAGCTATATGGTACACAGAAAGAAGGAAAGTAGAACACATGCTGGATCCAAACATGCTACAGTAGGTGAAAGCAATAACCAGTTCCCTGAAACTCATCTTCCTTCTCTGCTTTCATAACTGCTAAGAAGCAGTTATGGTGTATATGACCACTAGCTCAGCTAATCTACCCAAAATTTTTAATTAATTACACCACAGAATCTAATTGCAAAAGTAAATTTCTCCATTTGCATTTGTCAAAGATGAACAAAGAACAAAAATACGCTCCCTACCATACTCAGAACACAGCTATTACACAGACAAAGCAATCTTTGTCTTCTCAAACCTACTTTGGAAAATAGATGGCATGAAGATAGAACAGCCAGAAGACACAATAGTTAGTATCACCCCCCTGAGTTTGTTATATATGTTGTTTATATTCTACAGCTCTCAAATTCCATTAAGCAGCACAGAACGACCACTAAACTACCTTCACTACTTCTGTAAGAATTGTTCTAGACCAAAAAATAACCTAGTGATGGAATGGTACCTCAAAATCCTCTATATGGAAGACATGACAGGAAGCAAAGTGAATGGGCAAATTGGGAAGATACAAGAGAAATCACCAGGTGGATCTAACACTAGTTGCTGCAGAATCGGACGAATTTCTGGCTTGGAAGAGCACAGAAACATTAAATGCTATCTGTGTTTGATCCATGCTCCCCAGTCCTGCAAATAACCGTATCTCACCCAGGCCAAATAAGACTTCTTTGGATGTCCCCCTGTACCAATGATGCGTGGACACCTTTGTAGTGGCACTTCTTTGGCTATCCAGTGATTTAAGTGAGAAAATATGTTTTGGGGGAAATTTTATATGCTATTTAGCAAGACTCCCCTCTTCTCCCCTGTCCCCCCTCCCCTTTTTTAAACCAAGGAAAGCTAGAATTGAATTTAGACAAGTGGATGCTGAGATGCAGATCTCCATACCAGAAGGTTTAACAGACTCACAGAGTAATACTGATGTTACATCAGCCTACATTGTACTATTTAAGGTAAAAATATGAGCACCTTTTTAAGACGTGTCGGTCTTTTTGCTTTAGGGACTTCTCTCTGTTTCCCTTTCTTTACCAAAGGAGCGCTGGAATCCAAAGGGTTATGAGGCATCTTTCCCTGGTTTAATCGGTGACTTTTTGTGGCTGTAGCAGGTTCTTTAGAAAGCAATGGTATGGCACCACCAACTGAGATAAAAAAAAAGTCTGCATCAGACAACTATAACAAAGATCTAAACTAGAATCCAATACAAGTTTAATGACTGGATTAGGACTAGTATACACATATTAATTGTGTTGCTATTGAGAATATTCATAGGCAATCCTGTGTCATTAAACCATGTTATTTAATAAAGATACTCCTCCCAAAAGACTGACATGTCCTCTGCTTTTATTATATGTCTAGAATCACTAGCTCTGTCCCTGAACTCCCAAAAGTAGTATTTGGCAAAACACTGCACTCCAAGCTACCTTCAACACTGCACCATGCTGGCTTGGTAAACCTTCAGGAATCTCCATGTTTCATGGTAATGGCATTTCCTCCTCCACAGATGCTGTACTGTGTTAGGATAAATACTCAGCTGCAGAATTACAGATTTTAGGTTTAATTGCTGTAAATAATCTGCAGCGCTTACTCCTACCACTCGTTACGCCTTAATGAAGTGGATGAAGTTAATTTGCAGATGGGTAATGAGTAATGCAAAGCTACAGCTATGTCTCTTTTGCTTAACTAGCACAACTCCCATGAGACGTCTACTTTAACTTGCATTTTTCAGAGGGTTTATAGCACAGAAGCTTTAAATGACAGGCCAGTCACTGAACCTGGACTTTCCAAACCATGACCTCACACCCTAAAAACTACTCTCCCTTTTCAGTGTGCTATCAGTAGGAATCCTGTACCATGTGAGAGCACTTTGCCAAACTGCAGTTACCCACAATATAAATGAGGTTACACTAGCAAGTCAATGAAGAGAATGACATAAGTATCAGTGGAATGAGCTTGACACCTTTGTGCCTCAGACAACTTCTCTCCCCTAAAAAACACCCAAAGCTTCTGGCAGCTTGTCTTAAGCCATCTTCAGTTACTGCTTCTAAAGTATTTATATGCTGATCCTCCGATACCACATACAGTACTATTAGCATAGTTTATATATATAAACATATATGGCAACAGTTTACTTCACAGAACTGCTACACCGCAACTTTTCTGTTTTGGCTCTGTGTAGCAAAGGCAAATTGAGAACTGCCAAAAATGCTGTGCAGTATGTTGGCATAGGTGGCTACAAGAATTAAAGCTGGATTTGAAGCAATACGTAAGTTTACATCCTGCTGACACATGATATTTCCCTTCACTGTGTACATCACCTCTTCATTTCAAATTCAGAGCTCTCATGTTCCTGAACTTGATGGCTTTAAGTTTGTGTCATTTTGCATGACTGATGCATTTCCAGAATGTAATTTAAATTCAGATAATTAGTGCTTTACTATGTTGTTCCATCCATACATTATTTCCCATATGAAGTAGTAAGCGTAATGAAACAACTCTGTCTGCAATCGCACTCCTTGCCCTTCTTGTTCACTATGCTTCTCCTCTGGTTACAGAGGTCAGCACGATGACACTTCACAAACTAAAGTTACATTTTTGGTACACACCAATTTAATGGGTACACTGAATGTTAAACAAAAAAGTATAAAGCTGAGGTTGCATCTGCCTTATACTTCCAGGATATGAACACAACACATAAATTTCTTTTCTACAGCAGATTCAGACACAGGCAACTTAATATTAGAAAACAGGCATTGTGACCAATACCTTTGTGCTCCGCCATCTACTTGCCAATCCATGCAGTGTATAATTTTACATAAACAAACCTGGTTATTAGCACCTCTGCAGCATTGAGTTTGACTGACTCAAATGAAAAAAAGAGATCAATTGCAGAAATAGAATTTAAAAAAGCTTCTTACAAGTTCTCTCAGTTAGTGAAGCAAAAGTCTCATCATTGCTTGGTATTTTGAGCTTTTTATTTAAAAGCTCAGCTATCATACTAAACATGTTGAGATTAATTCTCTTGTGGTTAGCTCTCTTTCTGAAATAATTTAGAAAAAAAATTTTACTGAAATAAGGACAGAAAATTTATCATCATTTAATTCTAGCAAAGATCATGCTTCCTTTTGCAAAATATACTGCACTAACATAGCCAAGACTAAATTTTGACCTACACTGAAAAAGCCACTAAGCTATTTGTTTCTGCTTCCTGGTTATGCATCCACAAGGTCTGAAAGATTCTCTCCATCACCAAAACCTAGCATCTTGTTAAGAGCAATTATTTCACAATTATCAGGCACGGCAGAACTCATCCTTTGGCTTGGGCTGATTGAGGAGGACCAAAGGAGCTTTTCCACTCAAGTTAGAGCTCTTGGATTTCTAGCAGAGGAGCTTAAGAAAGCCTTTGTTACTGTGCAGCCCCTTCCTGCAGGTCCACATCACAACAGCAAGACACGTACTTAAGACAAAGCAAAAATCTCCACAAACATTAGTATTTTCTTAAAAGCTAAATTTCAATCACCTCTCATATTTATATATGGTGGTCTTTTACAAACCATTGTCCTGAAGATTTTTCTTTCCCCAAGTCTTCCTCCAAACAATTCAGAATGCCATGCTTTTTAATTTTTTTTTTAAAAAGAACCTTCATTTTCTCTTGTATCTTGTGAACTGTCTGCATATTCAGAGATCATTACAGATCAGAAATCAGGCTACATTTAACGTTTGAATACTTAAAAACAACTCAAGTTGAAAGCAAGGAGATTTCATCGTAACCAATACCTGAAAACACCACAGGTTTAGAAGACTGTTTTGACTTCTCTGTTTGCTGCTTCTGCTCCAAGACTGCCAGCATGCCACCCAAATCCAATTGCACGGGAATTTGACTCTTCTTACCACTGCTCCTGGATGTTTCCTGAGTAAGTTCAGTACCAATTAGCAATGCTACCCATTTCAGAATGTAAAGACTGTATTTTGTATGGTGTGTAATACACTCTTAACATCTTTATCCACAATACTTTCAATTTTTAACTTGATTCAATGGAAGTTTTTTGATCTTTAAATAGGCATCAACTTTAATGTGAAAAATAAAAAAAATCAGAAACAGTTCAAATAACTTTTGAATAGCTACTGGAATAAAGCATGAGTATAAAGTCTTTAATAAAGGAGGTGCTTTATGTAAGGCTCCCACTTTGGTCAGACTGCCACCTACCTTTGAAACAGGAAAAAGGCTGACCAGAACTGAAATTTTTGTTAAAAGTACAGAAAAACTACTCTGAATTTTCCAGGTTATGTGATTGCAAAATACATATATCATTATCTTCAATGCCTTATTACAAAGGAAGGTCATCATCTTTATGCACCACCTCCTCGTAAGCAGTAATCTTTCTGTCTGCTTTGAAGAGAAGGCAAAAGTGGTGTCCCACATTTGGCACCACATTTAATGATTCAGAATATAATAAGATTACAGATGAATAGTCTAGCAAAGACTACGAAAGGGCAAACTACGACACCAGAACATGCTAAGGAAATGACTCACAGATTTTGTACTTTTAGAAGTCTTATCCTGGAGGATCAACTCATTATAGGTTCTGTTGCAATAGAGTTAAGGAACGTGACCTCCTCCTGAGCCTAGGATCTCATCTCGCATCAGAGCTATGCCAGAACCTACTCACCAATATGGAACTACTTACTGACCTCACCACTGCTCTGCGTTTCTCCTCCTTGCCCCAGGCTAAGTGGATCCCCTTGCCTCCTGGTCTTAATCTGGTAGACCCACTTTTAAGAGGTTTTAAACTCCTTAAGACAATCAGTTTGGACTGGATTTACGCCATCATCAAATGAGACAGGTGAAAGAAAAATTCCAGACATCTGAAACTTGCAGACATTAATGAAAAACTAGTATTTTTCCCTAAACACTGTATCACAACCTGGGGGCTAGCAATTACTACCACTGACTACTTCTAACCAAGAGGATCTTGTCACTTATCTCAAAGTATGAATACAATCAAAGCTGTGCTTGGATTTAGTCTTATATTTAAATATGCTAATTTTCTTTGTCATTTTGAGTTGTAAACTTCTTTTCAAACATGAATTAATTTACCTGCATTTTTTTTCTTTCTAATATAGAAGATGCAGCTTGCTTCCCTGACAGTCCGTCCACCTTGGGAGGTCCATCCAGCGTGGCAGACTGACTATCCCAAGGTTCTTCGGCAAGATGGATCTTTGAAATTCAGAGACAAAAGGTGACAAGGAGGAAGAGAAAATATTTAAAGACACATGGAAAAGGGTGAAGTGAAGATGATATTAAATTCAAATGGAACATAGACAGTGGGATTGAGCGTACCCTCAGCAAGTTCGTAAATGACACCAGGCTGAGTAGTACAGTTGATATACTTCAAGGATGGGATGTCATCCAGAGCAACCTTGACAGGCTTGAGGAATGGACCTGTGTGAACCTCATGAAGTTCAACAAGGCCAAGTGCAAGGTTCTGGACGTGGGCTGGGGCAAGCCCCTATATCAGTAGGGGCTGGGGGATGAAGGGATTGAGAGCAGCCCTGCAGAGAAGGACTTGCAGGTACTGGTGGATGAAAAACTGGACATGAACTGGCAACGTGCACTTGCAGCCCAAAAAGCCAACTGCATCCTGGGCTGTGTAAAAAGAAGTTCGGCCAGCATATTGAAGGAGGTGATTCTTGCCCTCTACTCCATTCTGGTGTGTCCCCACCTGAAGTCCTGTGTGCAGTTCTGGGGTCCCCAGCGCAAGACAGACATGGACCTGTACGGGCAGTCCAGAGGAGGCCCACAAAAATGAGCAGAGGGATGGAACACCTCGCATATGAAGACAGGCTGAGAGAGTTGGGTTTGTTCAGCGGGGAGAAGAGAGGGCTCCAGGGGACCTTATTGTGGCCATCTAAAAGCACAATAATTTACTGGCTGCCATACTACTTAATCAGACTCATGATTTTCTTTTTTTTAGATTTGGAAGAAAAAATCAGCAAGGCAGCTTCATCTTCAAATATTTGTTACAAAGGAATATGAGTGGCTTAACGATGACGTCTCTACCACTTACGTAAGCTTTGAGAGGTTAGAGCCCACTTACGCCTACAAAGCTAAAAGGTTTCTCTCATTTAAGGTGCAAGTCTGTGTAGCACTTTCTTTATAACAAATCTGGTTTCAGCAATTACTGTGCCTTTTGCTGCTCATTCCTCCCTGTCCATTCAATTTACTGCCTCAAACACAGCAAACAAGGGGTTTGGGTTTTTTGTTTTGTTTTTTCTTTCAACCACTAATATTCACAGTGAAACAAAACCAAGGACAAAAATTTCTAGTAGCAAAATCAGTTTCAAAGAAAGAGAAACCTGGAATTTCACCTTTATTATTTATGTTATTTGCTTTGCAAGAGTAATCATATTTCCAATCCCTGTGATTTATGTTTGGGATTCATTCCCATATTGAATGAATTTCCAAATTAATCCTTGGGATTCATGTCACTTGTGAAAAAAAAAGATAGCTTGGATTTATAATTGATGTTAGACTCAAATTCTTACCCTTGCAGAGCTTGAGAACAAAGTGTTACACTGTTCAGGTGCCCTAGAAATTTGATTACATGAAAAAACAGCAAAGGCAGAAATTGAAAGAGTCTTAGTATTATTTTTATGAAATTCAAAATTAAACCAGAACACTACCTGTAGGAAAAAAAACTACATAAACAGAATTCATCTCAACTAACTGCGAGAGTTCACAGCAGAAGTGTCTATATTGGAATTAGTATCCCAGAGTTTAGGCAGCAGTTCAGGGACCAAAAAGGTATCTCCTTTGGAATGTTACGAATCTATTGAATACAGTGAGTAGCTCTTCAGTCTCCACAGAGTACCTAAGAGGATTGCCATGGGTGGAACTCCACGTCATAAGCACCTACATTTAGTCAAAAAAAATCCATCTTTAGTCTCATCTAAAACTTGCAGCCTTTTCTTGCTTATTTTCTTAACATTCACATAATGTCTTAAGATTACTTACTTCAGACTGCTTTCTGACAGCAGGAGTAAATGATGGTTTCTGAGATCCTAGTCTGTTTCTCCTATCAGAAGCAGCTGTAAGATCAGGAAACTCTTCAGCATCCTAAACAAATAAATCAGAAGATGATTTTACAAGAGTTATCAAGTCCATATTCTCAAAACTGAGTTTTCTTACAATCAAATTATTCTCTCCCTGCTTATCAAACATTCATCATAATTTTTTTCACTGTACCAAAATTCAGAAGCCAAGTGCAGTGCCACCGACTATAATCAGCATTACAATGGTTAAGTCATCTATGCAGCAGCTAATTCAAGGCTGAAAGAGCTTTCAAGAGAAATGCTTCCAACAGCAGCTTGTTATTGCTGTCAGCTGATACAAATAATTAGAGGTAAATGGTTCCTAAAGGAGTGTTTTTCAGATCATTTAACAGCCTTGCAAACAACTTTCCTCTTCTTCCAGTACATTCTCCAGCTGTGCAATCTTGCCTTAAACGTGCGAGTGGTGAAGAACAAAAAGGGCAGGCAAAAGGGTAATAACTCTTGACTACAGTATGGAAATAAACAGATAAATCACTGAAGTGATTATGTAGGCTTAGACACAAGAGTAAATTTTATTAGCAGAGGATACGCTACCCAGACTCCAGACTAAGTAAGCGTAGACAGCCTGGAGCTTGCTCTACATTGATCACATTATATCCGCTACCTCAATCATAATGATTCTGATCCACCAGGTTGGTTTTCACTCAGTTGCTTCTACTCCCACTGCTTCTCCTCTGAGAGGCCTTTTTAGCTGTGATACAATACTACTGAACACACCAACACTTCTTCTGCAGCCTGAAAGACTTCATTTAAACAGCCCAAGCCACGAAGCTCTAGCATAAGGATGGACACACCTCACTTTTAAAGAAGCTTGGAAGTAAAAGATGACTGCAAGAAAGGGAAAATATTCCACAAACACACACTTCCAGCTTAGCCACTGGAACCAGAGGTAGTACTTTCACATTTAAATAGCCCTCACCAGAATAATTTTTCATTTCAGTCTGTCCAATCACTTCCTGAATTCAAATAAGTTTCTGGCATTTGCAACATCCCGTAGCAAAATGAATAATTAAAATCCAGCACTCAGTGTGACATTACACCTCCTTATATTTGTTCTTAACTCATCACCCATAAGAACCAGACGACATCAAACAAAATTAGGAAAAAGATCAAATAATTTCCTTTTTCTTTCGTTGTCGCTTCTGATTCCCACTTAGCCATCTATTTTACAGACTGAGTCCTAGTTTATTCAGTCTTGCCTCCCACAGAAATTGCTTCACACCTTTGATTATTTTTGGAGTCTTCTGTCTATCTTTTTTAGTTCAACTGTGTATATTTTTTTAAGGAGTGGGTGAAACACAAGAAAACAAAATCCACGCAGTATTTAGATAGGACAAGTCCGGGATTTACGTATTGTCATAATCCATTTTCTTTTCTATTTTCCTAGTAATTCCCAGCACTATTTGCACATTTGACCAGTACTACCAGCACTGACCTGATGACCAATAGCAGCTTCAATTTTTTCCCCCCTCGGAGAAAATACCTAGCTCAGAGCCTATCACTGTGTATGGAAAAACAGGACTACTTTTCCCAAATGCATCCATCTATGCTCATTAACAGCATCAATAAATAGGTGACTTTTATAAAACTAGTAAGTGATCCAATATATTGCTCTGGTAAGCTGCTGCACATGGCAGAACCTTCTTAAATCTCCTGGGTGCCCCGAAGTTACATGTTTACGATCCTTTCATGCTCTTCTACTTCAAAAGCATCATACAAGCTCACCCATTTTCCAAACTGATGAGCACACATGCATTCCCAGCAAACCAGGAGGGTCGGAAAGCTGTCCCCCACTGCCACAACAGATGCTGCATCCACATCACGGACTTCAGTGCAATGCATATGTCCTGTTCCGTGATTCTATGCCATTTTTTTCTACTTTTGTCTTCAATAGTCCCACACCTTCCTACTACTTGCCATGACTCCTGCCATTCTCTTTCTGTTTAGAAAAGTCACTCACACATCAGATACTATATGGTAGCATATAGTAAAAATGGGGATGTTCTCACGAAGGAGAGAGCCTGCAGATCTCTGATTATACCCATAATTCTCTAAAAAAAGAGGTCTATAAACAGTAATTTCTTGTGCCATTCCAGGACAACGAACCACCCAATGAAAAGAACGTGCAGCCACAATTCTGCTCCATGTCCCATGTTAAAATGTACAGAACAGATCCGGACAGAAGAACAGCAGCCAGAGAGGAAGGCTTCCTTATGCTATCATGTCACAGACTGAACATTATGTACACCAGATTAAACATATAAATCAAGTTGATTTTTATTGTTATCTGTTAACATTCAGACCCTCAGATGCTTCACTCCAAATCTGCTCTAAGTCTCTTCAGCACTTTGTGCTCCCTGAATATGTGGCAAGGCAAAAGGCACAACTGTTCCCTACCAGTAACTTCTGACAAATACCTTAACTGAAATGGACCTGAACCAATATCCTCTATGAATGGGATTTGAACTTAAATTTGTACAAAGCTGTGTTAACATCTGGTCTTCGATACACTCACAACACTTAAAAGACCAACAAAAAAAACCCCTTCACTGTACCTCAATCCTTGGTGGTTCCTGTATTGTAGTAGATTCATTTTGAGGTTTCTCTACAGCAGTGGCTGACTTAGGTTTTTTCTTCTTTTTCTTCTTTTTTTTCTTCTTTTCTGATGCTTCCTCAGGCTCAGTTTCACTAGCATTATTTTTTGTTTCTGACTGCTGAAAAAAAATCATGAGGTGTGGCCATTAGAAATTGATTTGTTTCAATACCACCTACCAAAATAAATGCAAGTGACCACACTTACACAACAAAAGGGTATCTTTATCAACCCAGGCTAGGACATTAAGTGGACAAAATAAAAACAAGATCTCTTAGAAATTCAGAGCTACTGCAAAAACTCTTCATTTGAAGCACACTGCATGGTTATCAGAATGTATCAGGACTACTGAGATTTCAGTAGGAAATATCCACCCAAATAAGGCAAGAGTTCCATGTTTCATTCTGAGGGCCAGGAATTTGAAAGAAGTCCAGCCTAGAAGTAACGTATTCAAATCAGCTATTTTGGAAGCTCGTGTTGCTGGAGCAGCACTGCCTTTTTTACTTGTTGTTATTCTTTTCCACTACAAGAGAACAAAAATTCTAATAAGGACAAGGTAACTTAATATTAATTCTTAAAAGCTACATTAGGAGTGGACACTGTACAGAGCCTAGGAAAAAAATGGCAATGTTTCACATCAAGAGACACAATCACACAGTGACAGAAATTAGTTTAAAGCAGATAATTCTCAAGTACCTTTGCTTCACTATCCTGATTCCCTTTGCCTCTGGAAAGACCTTCAGATGTTAGTGACGACACAATTTTCTTTGGGGGCTGTGAAAGTACCATGGCCCAAGACACATGTGGCTGAGCAGAGCCATCTGCAGGTGCTTCAGGAAATGCCATTGGGAAAAAAAGTGATACACAAAGATGTCTCAAAAATATTTCTCAAATATTGAAAAGAAAAAGGATCAGTAATGAATTAATCAAGGATTAGCAGGAACAGAAGAGACCCATATTCCTTCTGAGGAAGGACTGGAATAAGACACACATTTCATTTCTCCAGAAAGCTTTCCAGAATTGTAACTACTCCATGTATTGTCCAGCACTACATGCATATATTTAGCCCAGCTAAATTACAGCTGGAAATCTATACTGTGTCATACTAACAACATACAAGTAATTCCACACTCATTTTCTAAGATATTTTTCTTTAAAATAATGAACTTCTGCTATATTTATATACACAATTCCTTTAATATTTATCCCACTCAGTCACACAGCTTCCACGTACAAAGTCACATCAGTACTTTCTAAAAACTTCCCAGTCTTACAGACATATAAACCAGCTGAAAGACTTCCTAATGTGCCTCAGTGTATAAGAATTTCACCCGCTACCACTCAGAGGTATGTTTTGAAAGAACTAACACTTAAATTTTGTAAATATTCCAAACGCACAGCAAAGACAGAACAAAATCTATTTTTTTCTTTAAGAATGAGAAAAACTTTGATTGAACAAATGCATTGCAAGGTTTTGGTAGCAGGGGGGCGCTGCAGGCGTGGCCTCTGTGAGAAGAAGGACCCCGCCAGCCCCAGCCAGCTCCAAAAGAGACCCTGACTGGTACACATCTGTGTATACGCAGAAATCCAGTGAGACGCACTTGGCCAATTCAATGCATAATGCATGCGGCACCTCTAAGATAGAGTCCTGCTGAACTGAACTTTTTTTTTCACACAATTCTGGATTTAAGTATTCCAATTAAATTTAAATAACTACTTGTAACTAGCCACTTGATAGTTTGTGGCAATTTTGAAAAAAAAAAAAAAAAAAAAAAAAAAAAAAAGTTCTGCATCCCACAGCCAGACAACCAGTAAGCAAAACCAAAAAAACCAAAGGAGATATTTCAGCTTCACAGTTCTCTACAGCTACCCTTCTTTGTTTAACAGACTTGACAGAAATAACATATACCACAGAATAATTTTTAGGTACACACTAGGATCTAGATTGCCAGCTATTTAAAACAAATCTCATCAAAACTGATCAAATATTTACCTCTCATTTATTCTTGAAAAAAAAAAAAAAAGGAAAATGACTCTACAGACTTCCAATAAGCAATAACCATTACTTTCCTCTTAAACAACATGGGAGGCAACTACTGCAATATTTGCCATTGAGCATCAATGAAACAGCAGAGAAGGAAGATAATCCCAGTTCTGATGTACTGATGAAATCTATAAGCAAGAATGAGCTGTAAGTGGTCATCTCATCTGAAATAAACTGATACAGCTTTATTTGTTTTTTTTCTTTTGTAACGAGCTTGCTGTGTAATTCATTATTTACTTCACACATCAACAGCTGCTCAGAACACTTTAGTTTTCCAAATTGACGAGGTGCAACCAGTTAAAATATGAGGAAATAATTTGTGTCTGGAGCACTTACCTCTACCATCAAATGAAGAGGGAATTAAGCTGGCTCCTGTTTCATCTAAAGTTTTTGATGAAGCTTTGTTTTCCGCAGAACTATCTTCCTGTAAAATAGGCAGTCAGGTATCATAAAAGTAGGAATAAAAATTACTGACGTAAACAGAGCTAAACATAAATAAACCCCACAAATTAAAAAATCCTCAACCTATGCACAGATAAAGGTGTACGGAATTTTGTAGCCTGACTTTTTTTTTTGGTTCCTTTTCTTAGTGGAACCATCATTTTTACCCTACAGCATTACAAAAAATAAGCAGATGCCTCTCCACTGCTGTACAAGGAAGATGATGCCTTCTTATATTTTACAAAAGTATGCAAAAAATGATTCTAAGAACAAACAAGAAAAGTTTTAATGTTCTAAGCACATTAAAAATAAAGTCCATCATCAAATTCAAACTAGCAATGAAAATGGAAACTCGAGTGACAGCCCCAAAGTCTTTTTTCCATCACAGGCAGTTTTCCACTGAGAGGCACTGGAAATATTATGCCATTTGAATCCTACAAAATTATTCATCTTTAATCACTGTTGAAAACTCTGATTTAGTACACATGACATACTGCTGAATGTGTTAGTACTGTATTTACTAACAAATAGGGAACCAAGGAAATCAAGAAAAAGAATAAAATTAAATGCTTATGTCTTAACAATATTTTCTCCTCCTTCTAGAATTCAGTTTATTATTTTTATCCTTTAGCACAAAGCAATTAAGTACAATACTCCAGAGTTGAAAAAAATCTGTTAAAACTATTGGATAAGTGACTGCTTACCTATTATTTCCAGGCGACAGAGAAAACAAGAAGCTGTTAAGAAACCTCAGGAACATATGTGCTCTGTATAGGCAACATAGAAGTCTAGACCATAGCAGTATCAATCTAAATTCTAACAGTACTTGACTTTCCCCTATCTACTGCAGCAGAGACAAGGAAAGAAGAGTGAGAAACTGTAAAAGAGGAGACAGCAAGCACTGACACCACCAGCTACAAAAAGAACTGTAAAACCTCTAGCTATGAAATTCCTTGCTTGCAAGGTATTTAAACGGGTCTTAAATTACCATATTGAACGCAAAATACTTGCATTCAGAAATGCTGGAACTTTAGACAAGTTTTATTTTTATGAGTTCTGCAACATGAAAGCATCAGCTAACCTCTGTGTTCAACAAAAGAGACATCTGTGGTTGACTAAGGCACGTAACGGTACTTTCCGATGAACATATTGGTCCACTTTTATGCTGTACATTCAATATCTCGCTGCTTCCCAAACTCTGTGACTTGCGGAAATCCAGAACGGTAGCTTCAAACGTGTGTACAGGAAGAGACTCTGTTTTTGGACTCTGAGTTGTCTTCTTGTCTGTAGTCTTATTGAACCTGTCTGAATAAAGCATGTAAAGTCTAGATAATTAAACTTGCTTGTGATCATTTCTAGGTATGTTTTATAATACACTAGTTGACATAACTACAGTAATTGTCACCGGAACTACTGCAATGCATTGTTCCTATCAAAAAAACAACCTAGCATTTATAACCAAGATGTATACACAACACTGACTCAACAGGCAGCTGTAAATTCAGACGCTTGCTTAGGAAACTCTTCATATCAGATTACATGGATTTCTTCAATCAGCAAAAAGACATTAATTCACCATCCCTTGTCAGTAAGTCACAGAGGAAAGAAATCCTGTTCCTTAATTATTCTAGATTCAGAAACATGGTCACAAACTGGAGGCTATAGCACAGTCAACCATTTTACATCTGTTCGATCTATTTCTAAGCAAATAAAATAATTGTACCTGGCTTCACTGAATGTCTGCTGCATGCGGAGGTCTGGAATGAAGTCCTGTTCACCATTCTGACAGAAGAGTCGTCTCCATCATGCCTTTTCTTGTCTATTTTTTTCTCACTCTCCTTTGATCTCCTCTGCTGCAAGTATTTGTGACATAGTTGATTTTACTTGAACATTGTAAAGTCACCAAGTTTCCTTTAGTTTGAGTTAACAGTTAACTACCCCTGCATCTGGAGCTTGAGCAACAAGTTAATACAACACAAATAGTTAGTATGCCATAACTACAAATAATCAATACAAACAGGATCAGCCAGTTAGAGATTTGTTATTTATCTGCCTTAACTGTGCCATTTTTAGCACATATTATAGCCCAAGCAAGAAGGATTATCCTGTATGTTTCTAGAAAACTGTACTTTAAGAGCTCATTAATCAGAGCATTTCCAATAGTTTAACATTTTTGGTCTTAAATCATCCAGTCTGATTTTCTAAAACTGAGTTTCTTCTAGAACAGAGCTAAAATCTTAAAAGCATTCCAATCTTTTGACTAAACTACTTATTATGGGCAAAACTAGGCAACACTGATGTCACAATACCCAAAACACTTGGATCAGACTGCAAATATTTAGAAAAGATACACCTATATGATCCCAGTAAAGGAAACACATTCACCTATACTGTGAAGTCCTGAAAGCCTTGTGATCCTCGCAAGAACCAGTCTGGCAAAGCTGCGCTCAGGAATCAGTATGGCAGGCAGAGAAGAAGCACTAGGCTCGCACCTATGCTAACTATACTGCATCAACCTACAGGAGTAGCTTAACTCTTTCTGATCCCAGGAGGCTGAACTAAATTCAAAGTAAATCTGGCAGCAACATTGTTTTCTTGGGTGGGAAGACCAGGTATTTGCTGACCTCCAAAGCTAAACTGTTACAGCTTTAGGAGATGTGGTCAAATTAACACAAAGCACAATCATTTCTCTTCAAGCTAAAAAAAAAAAAGATATGACAGGGAGCAATGACAGAAAGACTGTCCAACACAGCACAGCCCAAGCTCCTACAAAGATCACAGAACTCCTCCTGGAAGCTCAACTAAGTTTCTTCATATTACATTACCTGTGCTAATGCTGAGCTAATCACCTCCCCAGACAGCTTCAGTGTTTAATTTTTCTCTCAGCAGGAAAACTACTAATTTTAGGTCTCTGGCCTTTGTAGCTTACATCTAGTAACACATACTTAGAACCTAAATCTTACAACTGCCTCCACACAGGCTTGACCACAGTTAAGTTACAAGGTCTCTGCCTAGGGAGTAACGACCACCAGAAGGATGTGACTGGAGAACAGATTACTTGAACCTGTTGGAAACAACAACAACCTTACAAATCCAAAAGACACAATGTCTAACCACGGAAGGAAAGGGGTTAAGACCACATGTATTTTTTTTCCCTGATTTTTGTATTTTGAGGAGTTTGTCTATTTTTTGTTCAAAAACACTATCCAAATTTCAGGAAATTTATCCCCAAACAGGCACACACGAAAAATGAGAGATGTTTACTGAACATTTGTTTTACCTTTGATTGAAAGAGAACATTTCTAACGTGAACCTTTTGTCCCTCTCCACACCAACAGAAGTTCCTACTCTCTTGTGGATTGTTTTCTACCTGTAGCTGGTCCTGGAAATCCTTTAACGACAGACGTGGTCTCATCACGTATCAGCCACATAGCTGATTACAGCCACCAGGTGTCTCTTAACTCAGGCTCATGGAAGCGGCCACTGGGCTCAAAGAAAGCCTTTCCCTCCCCGCCACAAGCCCAAATAGTGAACAAAGGAAAGCATAGTTCACAAATAAATAGTCCTTTCTTCCCCGCCCCACCCCCCCCCCTCCGATGCTGCTTTCTGAGGAAAAAGAATTAAATTCCCTTCATGTTCCAAAAACACTGCTTGAAAAACTTTATTAATTTGAACTGCAGAATTCCACTAACTTTTTTGAAATCTGAAGGTGGGCACATTAATAACATCCTCTTTAAATGCTATTCATTATCACTGCAAGAACAGAGAGTGATTATCCACTTTAAAAAATGAACCAAATATTTAGAAAGATGGATTTAAAGTAAAAATTTAATTTTAATTTTTAAAAAACATGTATTTGCTCACCTTTGAAAGATTCTTACTTTCTTGTCTGATTGGATACGTTTGCTCAGCAGATTCACTGACTATTCCTGAACCATTATAGTGTGTTGAGGTGTTAGAATGATATTGTGAGCCAGCTACTGGATATACATTTGAAACAACATCAGGTGAGTAAGAGCAGCTGGAGTATTCACAGAAGGCAGGATCTCCCAGAACACTATGTGACGGACATTGAGAAAGAGATGAGAAGTCATCCCAGGGCAAGTCTTCAGCATATACTTGTTGCCTAGATAAATATATCATCCCTTGGCTGAAGAATTTGTTTAACAAGAAATCTATATTTCAAAAGAAAACTATTCCATGTTACTTTAATTAAGTATTTACTCACTGCTATAACCTGCTTTAAAAAGAATTAATTTTGTTTTGGGAAAACATGCAGTTAAGCAAATATTTTAAAACACAGATGTCATCTGTCTCCAAGCTTCAAAGCTAGTCTGCTTTGCAGTTACAATCCTCATTTCTGTTTATTTAGTTTTTCAAGATTCTTTGCACATATTTTCAGTAGGCTTTTTCTTGTGAAACAAATCAAAAGCACAGTACAACTACATGACATGCATTACATACCTGACTGCAAAAATACAAACATTAAAAAGTAAAACCTGTCTTAAAATGCCATAATAACAAAGCAGGTGTATAGCAATTTATGGGCTATAAGACATGTATGAAATACAACACAGAATTATAAGAAAATCATTAACTGACCTGCATTTAATCATCACAATTTATGAAAGCACACCATGTCTGGGGCATGCCTTTTTACTTCAAATGTATATTGAAAGTTTCCTTCCAATTTCCTCCTACACTTTGTACAGAAACTATATGCTGAGATTCCAAATTGATTAGGGAGAAAGGAAATTTCTCAGCTTAAGAAAGTCGCATTTAGTTTTTAAAGCTGTTCACCATGAAGTGGCCAACCTCTGAATCTTGGGTAGGTAATGAAAAACAGAAACTTTCCCATCAGAACACAAGACTTAGACAACACATTCCTTACTGTCTGTTGCAATTCTGCTAGACTATAGTGAAAACATCTATAATCATAGTTTACACACAGAGAAGAAAACTAACAAATGAGAGTGGAAAAATACTCCTACGGCTTACTCCCGACAAGGCAAAACATTCATCAGAATACTGCAGCTGTCTGTTGCTGGTTTTTGGGTTTTTTTTAATGTGAATTGATTTAACGCTAATGCTGTTTTTTCTAGGGCATAGATCAGGCCATACTCACCTCAACGTCAAATTTCTATTACAAATCAAAATGGGTTGAAATCATTGAGATTTCCCATAGGATAAAATGAAAGCCTACAATGAATGTGTTTGCTAAGGCTCTAACTGAACTTCTTAGGATCATCCAATCACCTTTGGGTAACTGCAAAACGAATCCGATGCTTAGAGCTCTGAGAAACAACTAGAGAATGATGTAACATCAGAAGACTCTTAAAAGACTCAATTATTTCCTATCCTACTACATAGGATTTTTTCTAGCTTGCTCTGGGGTTAAGAACACCTTTGTAAGTCTATCATGAATGCTTTTTTTCCAGCCTTATTAGAAAAAAACTTTTAGAAACCTGTAGCATTCTTACTAAAACTGCCTTTCTGAGGATGCACGTGTTGTGGAGAGGAGATCCACACATTACTAAATGTTTTACAGCAAGAGAAACCTCCTTGAAGGATCTTCCTATTCCTTGTATATGACTATATTTACCCTAGCCTTGTCATAACACAACCATTCGTTCACCCAAGGACTGGATTCAGCTACTTCCAAAGCACAAACAAGCCAGATCAATCATTACAGACCTAGAAATCCTCCGTAGCGCTCTGTAACAACACAGGCCCTTGGGAGCAAGGGACAAGGTACCAGATACGTGCCCAAAGAACATAAATGCAAAAACCTAAATCATTAAGACAACGCACAAGCATTCCTACAGTTATAATATTAACGTATCAGAGGTTTGACACCGTAAGAGTATTCAGTGTCTGAAACTGGAAGGTTAAAATCCCCCAAGAAATAAGATTCAGAAAATATACATACTTATCCAAAGATGGTTCCTGAACAAATGGGTAGCATGTAGTTAAGTACCTAGGAAAGACACATGCTTCTGAGGGTTCTGACCATGCCACAGTTACCGCTGCATGTTTTGGAACAAATGGTTTGACCTCTGCTGACAACTTGATGCCCTGAGAAACAAAACGATTTTTGGCTACGTGCATTTGGAGATTAGTGTTATAAGTGAAAAATACTCATCCTTGTGAGCTTAACTGTCATAGGAAAGTGTTAGTTTGCTCTAACAAAATATGCAAAACAGTAAAGCTCACCAAAAGGAAATGGAGGAAGAGGGAGAAACAAAACCAAGGAATTCTAAGAGAAATGAGACTGCTCTGAAAAGTTATTTCCTTTAATACCCACATTTACCATGAAATACTCACAAAGGTCAGTTACGGAAAGGACAGAGGCTTGCTTAACACAAGATGCAGTAAATGCTAATATAGAAATTCTACTTTAGATTTGAATAATATAAGTGAAAGCTTGTAACATACTAGCACTACTGTAAAATCAAACTCTAGAAGTATGTAACAATAATGGCTTTGTGTATGTCTGTATTTTAAGGTAGTCTATCTGAAATCAATACTTAATTACATTGCGTTCTCATTTCTGGCACAACACCAATCTATTAAGAAGAATTTTCCATTTGTTCTGAATTACCACTGACTTAAAATAGACATGTATATATGGAAGGACATTGAAATGAGACTCAAAGCATTTATTGCCATTACAGCATTACACAGCCTTACCCTAATACATGCCACAAGTCATTCCTATTGATTGTGTGTTTTGGGCTACCTGACACACTACATGAAACCTGAGATTTTTTCACTTGTCAAAGGCAGTTTCAATAAATAACACGCAGGGCTTTAAAAAATATTCAAATGGTACTCTCAGTGCTTGAGCATATAAACTAGACTCCCTCCATCCTCTAGTAGCTCAGCAGTCACTTGTATCTAACACTTAAAGAGCTCTGACAGCCTAAAGTAAATTACAAGTAACAGCAAACTCTTCTGTGTCTGAATTTACTAGGCAGATCCAAAAATACAATGACCATCCATTGTAAAAGAGACAAATAAAATGTGAAATTGGCACAGTTAAGTACACTAATATAGATGAAAAGCATAAGCTTGGGAGGTAATTAAAGCAAAGCATTATTGAACAATTATTGAGAATACCTCATTCACTAAACACATAGTGTATCACAGGAAGCAACTGCGTTTGCAGGCTAATCACGAACTTTAAAGACCCCCGAGCCTGACCAGGAAGCAAGTCCACGTGCAACGCAACGCTGCCGTGACCGGTCAGCATTTGTGCCCCCATCTTTACAGCGACTGCGATGTCCACATCGCCTCGCAACACACTCTCCGCTCTCTGAATAAGCAGCGGGTTTCACACTCAAGCTCGCTGGAAGTTATGTCTGGGGGTCCCCCTGCCAAGCGGTGGGAAGGGGCTCGCTGTGCACCAACCGGAGCTGCGCCTCCCCCCCTCTCCCGCCCTTCCCGAAGGGGTTCCCTCCCCTGTCCCGCACCGCAGGCAGATGCAAGGCGCGGTGCGAGTCGCCCGCACCGGCGGAGGCCCCGCGGGCAGGCGGAGCGCTCGGCCCGGCGGGCAGACGGCGGCTTCCGCCAGCCCGGCCGCGAGGAAGGCGGCCCGCTGCAGGCCCCGGCAGGCCGCCCGCGGTTCCCGCGCCGGCGGGGGCTCCGCACTCCCGTTGCGCAACGGGCCGGGAGGAGCTGGGGAGAGAGCGGGGGACTGCGCGGTGCTGCCGCCGCCGCCGCCACCCTTACCTCTCCGCCTCGGCCCGGGCCCGGCCGCCTCTCCGCGGACATGGCCTGGGCAAGCCGCCGCCGCCGCGCCCGGTGCCGCCGCCCGGGCCCCTGCGCTGCCCACTGCCCCGCCGCCCCGAGCTCGGCGCAGCGGCGCGCCGCGATGACGTCGCTACGGAAGGGGAGAGGCGCTGGCGGGAGCCCCGCCCACCGCCGGAGCCCGGTCACATGACCTGCGGCCGCGCGCTGGAGAAGGCGGGGAGGGGGGCGCGCCGGCGCCGGCGGAGGAGGGAGCGGAGGGCGTAAAGGCGGGCAGGCGGAGGGGCCAGGCGGGCAGGGAGCCTTTTAAGGACCACCGGTGGGACACGGGGGGACAACAGGCAGGACGCCGGAGCTGAAGCTCTGGGGAAAAGCGCCCCTCAACAGGATGTTACCGGTGGCGCTTCTTGGTGTGTGCATGGCCCTGGGAGAGCCCGGCTCCAGCAGTGAGGCTGCAAAGCCTTACACACCAGCACCGAGCACCTCGTATAGACCATTTGACCACCACCAAGATGGTGGTATCTTGCAACTTTAGAGGAAAGACCACGAGGTTGATTTTCCTCACCGGATTTGGCAGGTTACTTACCTCTACCCATCATAAAGACCTCGGTCACACACACATCACACAGGGGGAGCATGTACTGTATGCAGATGTTCCTGGTTTTGTTGGCCCTCCAGATGCCACACAGCTGTGATGCTAGCTTGCATTTACAGTGAACCAGACACAACCACTGCTACTATACAGAGTTATTCAAACACCAAATATACTGAAGCTTCTTTTTAAAACATCTGATTTCATGGCTACTGGTACAGGGTTCCAAGATACCACAGTGACCAGTTTGATGCAATTTATTACTTGTCAGATCAAGTCCATCCAGCAGCTCACCTTTGCTGGCACGCAGCTTCCTAAAGAAGGACTGATCAGAGCTTTGCTGTATTAGCCCTGACCTTTTTTATGTCAAGGAAAGAGTTTGTACTGTCCTACAACCAGCAGCTGCTTTTGTCAGATGAGAAGTACCACATTTACTTTGACAACACTCCCAAACTACTACTGCCTACGCAAACACAGGGTACAAGCTGCCTTCCCAGAAAAAGAAACAGCATGCAAGACCTGAAGCGCAGGCCAAAACCCCAGGCTAAAAAGTCTGCAGCAGAAATATAACCTGGTGCTACAAAAAAAAAAAAACAAACAAACAACCCCAAAACCAAGCATGAAAATATCTCTATGAAATATTAAGTACTACTTCACACCCTAAGCCAAGTTTATACAAAGTCATCATTAAACATCCTGTGTTGGAAGGGACCAGCAAGCATCAAGTTTAACTCCTGACTCCACACAAGGCAACCTCAAAGTTAAACCGTATCTCAAGAGTGTTGTCCAAACACTTCTTGAACACCCACAGGCTTGGGGTCACGACCACTTCCCCAGGGAGCTTGTTCCAGTGCTTGACCACCCGGGCAGTGAGTAACTTTTTCCCAATATCCCATCTGAACTTCCCCTGACACAGCATTAAGCCATTCCTTTGCGTCCTATCACCCGACACCTCATGAGAAATAGGATGACAATAGTCATTGCAGAATAATTAATCCCACTATAACCTACATCAACTACATAATTTGAGCACATCAGAAGCTAGTCAGCATTATCTGCCACTCCCGGTTTTCTTTTCAGATTGCCCGCAGTTCCCAGTTCCAAAGCAGATTTAGGAATTTTGGCCTGTAGGGCAAAATATCTTGCAGAGAAACAAAATAGGCTCACTACATTATTTTTTTCTGAAGTAGGTACTCTTAACATGTTAGACAATGAGTATTTTTGTCTGGTGAAATTAGGACTCCAGGCATTTAGGTTTTATAGATCAAAGTGGTTTATTTCTTTACGTGTACTACTAAACAGGTGAGCCATTTCATTTGAACATGCTATACTTCAGCAGAAAAGCTGAGTGCAAAAGTTACTGAACACAGGTAACAAGTGATCAGGTAACCAGAACATGCAATATGTAAATTCAAACAAACAAAGTTCACTGAAAAGTCAGTTAGGCACTGACATTAACAGTAAAAGATGATAATTTCATCACTGAACACCATAACAGCCTACTTGGAATTCCATTTGACCGAGCTTTGTTGCTGTGAATAATACAGCTCATGCACAGGTATGGATGTAGGTTTTGTACATTTTAAAGTATTCACTGAATACTACCAACATATATACACTCATATACATAGTTGCAGAAGATTTATAGATAATGGCTCATTCCTGCTTATCCTTTGGAAGAGGTCTTCTGAAGAGAAGAATATGCGGTTCTGCAGAAATAAAATGGGACAAAGTGTCAGTCTGTCACCTGAATTTTGATTACAGGTATTTCTTTCATTTAGGAAGTCTTGAACAATAGTCAAAGCTTGCAATAAACAGATTAAGAAGTCAAGTCCATAAATACAGTCCCATGTGTAGTATTAACAGACCAACTTTGCAGTAAACTTACAACTGTCAAACAGGTGCTTTTGAAAGTTTCATACCAAAAGTTGACATTATTGTAAACTTCAGATACTTACAGGAAGGAAGTACTGGAAAAAAATACCGAGTATTTTTTAGTTAGTATTGGCACTAACTCTGTCTCTGTACATTAGGCTATTTGATGAGCTCTGTCACTGTAACAGACTAACAAACTGTTGGTGCTGTCCTTGTTAGATACATAGTGTCAATCATCAACAATAGCCACTATTACTGGTCTCACTTAATTGTAAACTCCTCCAAGAAAGCCTAAAGTATCAAAGGTGCTCAGGTAAGGGAAACACTGGAAGGTTACGCTAATTTCTTCACCTGGTTCTTCAAAACTTTGGAACTCCATGCTGCTGCAACACATCTGTCAGTTACCATTGACAAGCCTGACTAAAAAGTAAGTTATCTTGAATGGCTGTTTTCAGTGCATCCTAGTTGGTAGTTTTCAGGCTTCACACCTCATTAATTGAAAAACTGGTATTAAGTGCCTCTTTTAGTAGGCTGTATAACTACAGTTCAAACTATACGGTAGACTTTTCAGAGCATTAATACCAGACCTTGTCTGCATGAGCATCTATTAAGGTTTTTGTACAAAAGGTAGGTGTGCCAGCTTTATGATTTAAAGATATGCTGCTACATAAAGTATTGTTCAATCACTGAGATACTAACATTATTCAAGAGCTCAGAAGTAGTCTATTTATTCAGGCAGAGGTAGGAACAGTTTCCAGTCTGGCATGTTTTGTCTGCAGATAGAACACACATACCTAGGACAAGGCCAGCATTTTGCAGTTCTGGGAACAAGATGTGAAGGTTTAAGATAGAGGCTGTTACGTTGCCTTGTTGACAAATGGTTAAAGTAGTAAGGAGATAAAGAGAAGTCTAAACATTCAATAGTGAATTCCAGCTGGATTCCACAGCAGGAGCAATTATACACTACACACTTCAGTTGAGCACCAGGCAGTTGATATTTTACAGTCTTTTGTTCATGTCATTCGGTTCAGATGTGCTTACCTGGCTCATGGATCATATAGTGAACCCAGCCAAGACTTTGCTGAACACCAAGTCGTCTCCACTCCTCTTCAGACATTAGATGGGATCTTGGCACTTGTTTTGAAAGTTCTCGTGGAAGCATCACATGTCTGTAGAAGTTTAATTATTAAACACACACTAATGCCTGTGTACACTAGAAAATTTGCACAGATTTACACTGAAAGACAGTAAGCAAGTTCAGTTATGAACACCCACATTCCCTATAAAGAAGCCTAGGGTGCTGACTGATACCACTAATCTGATTATGAAGCATCTGACTCAGAATCCAGTTCCACAATCACTTTGTCTACTAAATATTACATCTCTAATGCAACTGTATATTAAAACAGTCAATCTACTTCTTATAAGAGATTAATTCCCCCGCACGCTCTAATCGTGCTACCTGTATAGAAGTTTGTGGTCCTGGCAATTGGCTGTCATATCAGCTATTTTCAAAATAAGGACTTTGGCCTTATAGAATGATTGATAAAGTCACTCTTGTATTTTGCATTTTGTAACCAGCAATGTATTTTCCACAGAGACTACTGCGTTGGTTTAGAAAGACAGAATACAAACACCACTTAAGCACCTGATCTGTCATCTGAGGAGAAATGTACAGCCTGCTCTCCACATTTGCAAGTTTCTTTACCACTTAATAGAAGGCAAAGCATTCAATCTTGAGTTTGAGATCACAGGAGTCAGCTGGTAAGAGGGACACTTAGATCTCCAAGGTAAAAAACACCTGAGTTGTAGTAGCACTTTCAAGTAACTTTAGAGGACTGAACTTCAACAGTATCAGTTGTAATCCAGAACTGGGTGCTGTTGTAACATAGCTTTGAAAACTAGCAGGTAGCACTGTGTCGAAGGCTTTACGAGCTACATTTTTTAGTACTGTGTTTTCACGTGGGTTTATGAACTGCCTTCAAAGCGTTAATCAAAAGGCAGGCTTCATCCACATTCAGAGCTGGAATTGAGACAGTACAAGACGTTACTCTTAACTGTGTAGCGCATCATGAACACAAGGGTTTCAGTTCCCTGCCTCAGCTTCCTACAGCCTCTAAGCGAGCGAGGCAGCAGGGCCCGGGTCAGCCCGGAGGGCCTCAGCCCTCCTCCCCTGGGGAGGCGCCGCCGCTGCTCCCCCCCCGCCCCCAGCTCAGTCAGCGCCAGTGCCACCAGCAGGCGGGCGGGCCACCTCCCTGGCGTTCCGCGGCGGTCGCCACCCGGGGCCGAGCGCTCCCCGCCAGCAGCGCTGTGCAAGCCCAGCTCCGCCGCAGCGGCTGCACGACGGAGGCGCGGCTGCTTTCGCCCCCCGCCTCCACTACTTTCTCCGGCGGCCTCTGACTGGGGCTTGCGCTGCCCGATCACCGAACGATCGCCCGGGAAGGGCCAGCCTAGAGTAGCGCTTGAATCGCCCAGACCAGCGCTCTGATCACCCCACCCCAGCCCCAGGTGGGGGAAAACTACGCAACCCCGCCCGCCCCCTCGGGGAACAAGGCACGGCCGCTACTCCCCCCCACCCCACCCCCCCGGACTTTGAGCCCCTCTGGCCCCACCGAAGCCAGAGCCACGCTCGCTGCCGCCACCGGCGGAGCTTACTCCCCAAGGGCATCGCACAAGCCCCGGGAGAGGCGTCTGCCCAAGCCGCCCCCGTGCCCCCTCTCCCCGAGAGCGCCGTCAGGAGCCCCTTCCTAAATCCCTTCAGCCGGCCCTCCCACAGCCTCGTACCGGTACTCGTATTGCTCGTCAAAGTACTTGTCAGAATAGTAGATCTGCTTGTGGGCCATGGCGGGAGGCAGCGGCGGGAGCAGCAGTAACGGCCGGCCCGTCTCTCCTCACGGACAAGCCCACACACTAACCGCCCGCTTCCGCGCCCCGCACAGATTTGAACCTCACAGCTCAACTCCCATTGGCCTCGCCGGGCCACGCCAGCGCGCGCCGCGCCCACCCGGCCGCCGCGTGACGCCCAGCGCTCGCCCTCCCACCAATCCGCGCCAGCTGCAGGGGAGCATTACGTAAGGGGGTGGTGGTCGCGAGGGGGGGGGGGGGGGCGGGGCGGTTCCAGCAGTTTCTAGACCGCACGGGAAAGGGGGAGCGGGCGGGCGCGCGGCGGTTGTAGCCGTTGGGCCTGTTGGGGCAGTCGCGGAGCGCGGCCTGGCCTTGCCCGCCTTAGTGGGCCGCTTGGCGCGGGCCTTGCGGCGGCAGCGGCTGCCATGCCGGGCGTTGCTCACGGCCGGCATGGGGAGGGAGCCTCCTCCGGCCTCGTCGTGAAGCTTCAGGCTGAAACGAAAAGCGTGCCTCGCCCTGGGGCCGCTGGCCTGCTGCGAACCCTGGGGCCGGCAGGGCTTTGTGATCTCGGGGGATGTCGGGCTACGGCCGTTTCACAAACACGGCCGCTCCCCTGGCGTGGAAGGCCGCGGCGTCTGCAGTACTTAACGTGCTAATTAGTCAGAGTGCAGACAGAACATAAACGTGGGGCGCAGGCGTGTTCGGAGGGCTGTGCAGTCTGTGGACAGGAGTTCAGTTTGCAAACATTACTAGCCAGCAATGTAAATGCTTTCATGGTAAAACATAAGTAGCAGCTTGCCGGGGGTGCTGATAAGAGGCACTGTGGTTCCTAGGATATGAATATCATTTTTGGCATCAGGCTTTTTCAGTAGGTAGATGCTGCATGCTGCACTTTCTCAAACTCCAGTGGTATTTCTTGGGGTGTAGTTACCCTGTGAGATAAGCTTCATGGGAATGTTGCCAAAAAGGGTGATCTTGCTGTTGCTTTCTTCATGTTCTGTGCCTGCTGCATGCTGCTGTCTCCTCCTTGTTGGACATCTGTTGTAAAAGAACACTAGTTTAATTTTCTGCTTTGATGGTGCTACCACAAACAAGGGTATTGTCTGTGATCATGTAATACATCTGTCTGAAAACTGTTCTGATGGGGGGAAAAAAAATGAAGTCGTTGAGGCACAAGTGCTGACAGGGTAGGGATCATTGGTTTTAGCAGCATTGTTTTTACGGCTGCTGCAGCCCGATGTCTTAAATGCTAAAGTTTAGACCACGCTCACCTTATAGGAGTGCTCATCATAATCTAGCAGTAGTAGTTTTCTCTTAACTGCATCTTAGGGCATGTTGACACCGGTCATTTACAGGCAAAATAAAGTCAGTGTTTTTGTACTGGTGCAGTTAAATGTGTGAAATTTCTTTCAGTAACAAAGATCTTCAGGTAGAATATCAATTCCAATATAATCATACAAGTGCAAATCACCTGCATGTTTTCTAAGGTATTGTCCTGGTTTGAAAGATGCAAGACTAATTTCTAATACGTGGGAAAACTGCACTTTTAGAAGACTCTGGTGTCTGAATTTGTGAAAATATTTACTTTATAGCCAGCTATGGTGTGTGGGTTTCAAGGTCTCAGTGTTTTCGAGCTTGCCAGATGCAGGGATGAGGAGGAATGAGACATAAGCACTTGATTCAAGCTGGCCAACAGGATTATTTCATATCATGGCCGTCTCAATATAGATTAGAAAGTTTGCTGCAAAGTGTTCTCTCTCCCTTGATGGCTGCCATCCTGAGAACATCTTGTGTGGGTGCTGGGCCCCTGAGCCCTTCCCTTCCTCCCAAAGCCATAGCGATTGCAGTGTCCAACATTTGCTCTCCACTGCTGGGAGTGCACGGCTTCCTGCTGATATAGTTAGCGGAGTATAATCTTTGTATATTTTGTATTGGTATCGGGATCTGTATTGGTTCTTTAGTGTTATTGATGTTAATCATCTAGTCTTGCTTTATTAAATTTGTTTATATTTCAGCCACCGGATTCCTTTGTTTTTCCTGACTCCCCTTCCTGGGTGTGGAGGGGTCATCATGTGATAGAATGTTTATATAAACGACAATAAATTGTTATGGGTTTCTCAAACTATAACAGATATTGGTTGGAATGTTCAAAACAGAGTATGTTTTGTTTTAGCTTAGTTTCAGGCAGCACAGCTGTTATTTTTGAGTGGTTAAGGCAGAGAATACACAAGAATTTCTGTTAGGGATGGTCTTGTGCAATAATGGAAAAAAAAAAAATCAAACCACCACAACAGAGGGATTCAGCCAAACAGAAGACATTTCATCTATGTGCCTTTTTTGTAACCTTTCAGCTTATCTTATGCATATTGAGCATGAGAGAAAATTGACCTTTATGGAAGCCTGTGTATAAGCCTCCTTTGAGTTCACTTAGAAGTGAAAGCCTGGAGTCCCTTTAAAACAACTTTTCCTTCTGTTGCAGACACTTACTATTATACCAAATCATAATTTTGAAGAGGGGTAAAAGGATTCCTAGGCAGATATGCATTAGATTTTCTTTGAGAACCCTCAAAATTATTTTGAAAATCCTTGTTCCTCAAGATTGAGCAACTGTATTTGTGAGGCAATTGGCAGAGCTAACAAAACTAACATACTGGTTTTAGTAGTGCAGCGTTAGGAGATCTTATTTAGTACTGGAGTGCCATTTCAGCTTCTTCTTTCATCAGTTCCTTTCCCTGACAAGACTTTAAAACACTGGTGAATGATAAGTAATGCAACAATACCAGGAATTTAAGTTCCCTTATTAATTTGAGATCTTTTTTTCCTAAAATTAAAACCTTAACATTAGGGATATCATTTGTAAAATTACTGAAATAAAGTAATAAACCTGCTAAATGGTTAAGCTTGTTAAATGGTTGTCGCAGAAGTGTAAGACTAACAAATATGTTCCAAAAATCAGTTTTAATGGTGTCAGGAAAAAGGTAGAACAGTCAAACTGCCTGAACAGGGATCTTATATTACAAACACCTCAGCAGACACAATTTATTTACAGGTTCAGGATGTCAGTTGGGAACTAATACTACACGGTGTGTAGCTAAATCTAAGCCTGGAACAAGGACTCAAAATGCGCAAACCACTCACCTATGAGGCGAGGACACTCAGTCCTGGGAAGTTACTTTGGATGGCGTCCCGACCCAAAGGGAGAGCTTCTGATCACAGACCTGCTGCTCTGAGGAGAACCACTCAAAGGGAGTCTTCGGTGGGGGCCCCATTTTATGGCCTGGTGAGATCTGAACTGTGGTCACCTATTGGTTGTGGTCACAGTCCTCATCGGTTGAGGAGTCTCCTTGGTCAGCTCATTGGCCGAGGTGGTTTCTGGGACTCGGGTATCTGGGATATGTGTCTGGGGGCGCTTTGCGCACGTGACCCACCGAGCCACTCGCCATGCCCCTGTACCATGCTGTTAGACCATTGGGGGGGGCAGCGAGGTGGTGGTGGTCCTGCCACACTGGTTGAGCTTGATAATCATTTGCAGGCACGTGAATGACAAGAAAAGCAGCAGGATCAGTCAGTATGAACTCACCAAGGGGAAGTCACGCTTGACCAAGTTGTTAGTGATGAAATGGCCTAGCAGAGCCAGGCAGCGAGTAGTGGTTATTGTCTACCTAGACTTCAGTAAGGCTTTTGACACCATCTGCCATAACATCTTCATAGAGAAGCTGTTGATGTATGGGCTGGATGTGCAGGCAGTGAGGTGAATGGCCAGGCCCAGAGGGTGGTGATCAATGGCGTAAAGTCTGGTTGGAGGCCAGTAACTAGTGGTGTACCGCAAGGGTCAGTAGTGGGTCTGATCCTGTTCAATATCTGCATTAACGATCTACACAATAGGGCAGAGTGTACCTTCAGCAAGTTTGCAGATGACAGGAAACTAGGAGTGGCTGAAATACCAAACAGTTGTGCTGCCAGGTCAATGGGCCACAGAAACAGGCTGAGAGGAACCTCATGAAGTTGAACAAGGGGAAGTGCAAGGTCCTGCACCTGGGGAGGAACAACCAGAGGCACCAGTACATGGTGGCAACCACCCAGCTGGTGATCAGTTTTGCAGAAAAGCACCTGGGCGTCTTGGTGGACACCAAGTTGAACATGAGCCAACAAAGTACCCCTGCAGCAAAGAATGCTAATGGTATCCTGGCTTGCATTAGGATGAGTGTTGCCAGCAGGTCGAGGGAGCTTATCCTTCCCCTCCATTCAGCACAGGTGAGGCCACTCACTGCTGGAGTACTGTGCCCAGTTCTGGGCTCTCCAGTACAAGAGAGAGACGGGGCTACTGGAGAGAGTCCAGTGATGGGCCACAAAGATGATGAAGGGTTTGGAGCATCTCTCCTGTGAGGAAAGACTGAGATAGCTGGGACTGTTCAGCCTACAGTAGAGTGGGCTCAGGGGTGACCTTATCAATGTGTATAAAAACCTGAAGGCAAGGTGCAAAGAAGAGAGAGCCAGGCTCTTTCCAGTGGTGTCCAGTGACAGGACCAGAGGCAGTGGGCACAAACTGAAACATAGCATGTTCCTCCTGAACATCAGGAAACACTTTTTTACTGTGAGGATGATGGGGCACTGGCAGAGATTGCTCAGAGAGCTGCTGAAGTCTCCATCCTTGGAGATCTTCCATAGCAGTCCAGACATGGTCCTGGGCAACAGTCCCTAGGTGGCCATGCTTGAGCAGGGATGCCAGACCAGATGGCCTCCGGAAGTCCTTTCCAGCCTTAGCCATGCTGCGTGATACTGCTTGAAACAGGGCTGTTCAGCATTTCCTTCAGAATGTTGTTATACACATAGGCTGTGACGGTCACACTGCAAAGAAGGGAATAAACTGTTCTGCATCCAGTGTGGATAGAATAAAAATGCTTAAAATTTGTCAAGGCCGCTTTGGGCTAGACCTTAGGAAACATTTCCTACTGGTACCGATTTTAATTATCTAGAACATTTTAGAAAAAAATACATCTTGCAGGAATGTTTTAGGTCCAACTGATCCTGTCTCTGATCAGTGGTTTCTTTGAGGCCTGCTTTCTGTGATTGTGTCAGTTATGCCTTCCCATTGTAACTTTTGACAGTATTGAGCTGTAGAAGAAAAGTAACTTTTTTTTTTCTCCAGGGTTGAATGACCTTTTAATTTGAATTGTAATACATTTTCATGTTCGAAGAAGTTGGTTTCTGGAATTAGGATGATTAGGTGGAGGATCCAGATCCTGACTGAAGCTTCTGAAGCAGGTCAGAAGTGAATGAAACCACAAATACCTGTATTTATTAAAGGGAAAAGCTACTGACGAGGTCTTACCATGCATTTGTGTGTCAGCATGTGGAAGGCTAGTGTGGAAGCATATATGAAAGAAGTTTGCCGTAGTTGAGACTGAAAAGGGTTCTGCATGGCCTCAGGGGCATATGTCCGTTAGGAGAAAACATGGGAGCTGCTCAGCTGTAAAGCATGCTTCTGGTCAGAGCCCTGTCTGGTTAGCTCTTGCTGCTGAAACATAAGATAAAATGGCAAAACCACGAAGAGAATATTCTTGAGCTTCTCTCTCTGTCTTCTGTAGTTGTTATGCAGGCGCATATAGAATTGAGCAGCAATAATTTGCATTCCCTGTGAGAACAGCATGACTGTAGTCAGCATAGAGCCTCGTTGGGACTAAAGATGGAATATGAACATGGGTTTTTTGGATGATTTCATATACCTAGACAGAAGCAGATTTAAATCCTCTGTATAACCTGTTGCTTGTGACCAAGGCCATGCACAGAGTTATGTGGGCTCTGATAAAGAAAAATCTGTGATAATGATGGACCCACGTGTACCTTACTATTGCATATACAGAATTTGGGACGTAATTTATGGGGGATAAAAATATTTTCTGTGCTTTTTGACAGAAGGGGAAGGTGCAGAGTTTGCCACCTGTGGTGGGCATAGCAATTTCTGATTATAATTCTCTACAGCTTTTCCTGATCAGTTCTGTGAGATATTTGAAAAATGTAAGTTCCACATACTTTTACTGCAGTTCTGTTTTCAAACATGTCCTTATAAAACATTAATGTCGGATGCTTGAATGTATTTTCCTGAAAAGAACAGCAAGATCACAGTCAAGGAACCTTTTGTACGGTCTTCATGAGTCATAATCATATACACAGTTAATAATTTGTGAATAATTTGAGTGTGAATCACATTCATAACATGTATTGATGGAACTGCTATCTGTGCTTTTATATTTTTAATGTTTCCTATGGAAACAAGGCTTAAACAATTGTGCTTTCTGTTGGTTTGGATCCTCAGTTAGCTTTTGAACCTATTGGCCAGTTTGGTCAAATGTAATGCAACAGAAATGTTGATTTATTGCAGGTTTCATGATAACAGGTGGCCAGATAGAGCAGAAGCACTCTGATGGGGGATGACATTATGGTTAAACTCATACCTTACAAGACACCAAAGAATCTACATGGTAAAAAAGACTTTATTTAAATGCCTCAGTGGTAAATATCCTTCAGCCTTTGGTGCATATGCCTTCTGAGACAGTAAAGCCAATCATTCACAAACCATGAGTCAGTAGAAAATCAGTCTCACTTAGTTCTGCTGTTCAATAAACTATCTTTTTATTTGACTGTGATTTTATTTTCTGGCCTTATATGGTATTGTCGTGGTTTAGGCCAAATCGGCCACTGGGGACATAGGGGACCCCAGATGGGACCGACAGATGCTCCCCTCTACCCCTCTTCAAAGAGAGAGGCAGAGGAGGAAAAAGAGACTTATGAGTTTAGAAAGATCTAAACTACTTTAATGAAGTATTAATAATAAAATAAAAGAAATAATGAGAAATATACAAAACCGTATCAAGCTCCCAAGATGACAATCACGACACCGGCTGGCACTGGGGCAGTCCCAGGCTGGACTCAGTGACGGACGGGAACTGGATTCCGGATCTGGATTCAGGATCGGGTCCAAAGGCAGACGAACAGACAGAGTCCTCCTCAGACGTCGGCCATTGAAGGAAGAAGGGAAAAAGAAGGGCAAAAAGAAGGGCTGACCCTTTGCTCCGTCAGCTTTTATACTGAGCATGAGGCAGATGGGATGGAATACGCTGTTGGTCAGTTTTGGGTCACCTGCCCTGTCCGCTCCTCCCCCGCAGGTGGGACCCCATTATGCTTTTCCGCTGCCGACCCTCCAACGTGGCAAATAACACAGCCGGTTGGCCTTGGGTGTTAGAACAATAAGTGTAAGCAAGAGCCTCCCTGCATACCATGTCTGGACATCAGCTATAAACATTGGTCTTATCACTCTGAGAGAGTGAACATTGTCTGCACAATATGCTGTTAATTTCAGTAGTTAAAAGAGGCCCAGCTAAGAAGCGAAGCTACTGAACAAAATTGGTCCTGTTTTACCTCAAACCAGGACAGGTATTTGCCTAGTATTTCACAACCCTAGTAATCCTCAAAGCACTGATCCTACAGACTTAATCAGGCTACTCGTATGTATAATATTAACAATATTTGTCTTTGCAGACTTGATCTTCAAAATCAGTTTACCTCCATTTAGAGACTTAAATTTGGATTTATTGCCTTACTCAATTTGAAAAACATTTTCATAAGCATGGAGTTGTTTGTATGCTATTTAACCTGCCTTCAGTTAATGAAGAAAATGGAGTTTGTTTGGGTTTTTTTTCAGTTCACACACAAATCTGAACCAGGTCTTGGAGAGAGTAAAGAATGATGCTATGTTTTGAAGGTTTAGCTGTCTGTAAATAAGCTAAGTGTTGAAAATAATCTAGCTGAATTACTGAGGATTTTAATCTGAGAGAGGATAAACTGACTTGACAACTAGAGCCAGTCATGATGCATGCTCCTTCCAGTACCTGCTCTGGTTCAAGAACTGCATTTTGAAGGAATTCTTGAATAAATTACTCCCAATTCATAGGAGAGTGCAGCTTGCAGGGTGGGGGTAGAGATACAGAATGTCTGCGATCCATTCAGATCCTTGCAGAGCTTGGAGGCTAGTGTTGATCTGTGCTGTTTCACTGAGATTTAATTCTCTCTCACTCTCTTCTATGGATTTTCCTGTGAAAGGAGTGATCAGAACCTTTTCTAAAGACTACAGCTCAGATCTGAAAAGGAGCCATACTGAAGTATTCCCATGTTAAACAAAATCAATAATGTTGAATTTAGCAGATGATTTCCATAGCAACCAATGCTCATACAACAAATTCAGGATGATACGGTATAATGACTGGAGAATCAAGCACAAGAAGATGCTGTCAAATGAGGCACAATCCTGCTCAGATTTTTCTTGTAGGCTGGGCAAGGTGGCAGTATCTCAGAGTGGATCAATGGCAAAAAATCTGCAGTGGAATCTCAGAGTTCTTCACTTACTGGGTATTTTTGACACAGTGGTTAAATAGTTTGAGTAAAGGTTTTATTTAAATGTAAAAGTGTCAGTGCTAGACCTGAGAAAAGGTGCTTTTAGCCAAATGCATCTCTGCAGCTTTCTATAATGGATACCTTCCATAATGGAAGAGTGTAAGAGTTCAAGGAGTATGTGATGATGCATTTCCAGATTACTCGAGACTCTAGGGATTACTGATGAGGGAGGGATTTCTTTGCAAATAATGGGCCCAGGTGGATTTTTGTTTCATGAATTTTCCAGTCATCTTTAGGCCAAACATCCTGTCTGCACACTATCTTGTTGCAAGGAGTTCTGCGGCTGAATAAGTTCCTTTATGAAAACAAGCATCTTTTGTTTATGTTAAATCTTCCACATCCTGGTGTTTGTATTGGAAAAGCCTGTGAATGATTTATTCGTTGTTCCAGATGTTCGTATTTTCCACAGGTAGGATTTATATACTACAGGATTATAGACTAGGATTTTGAATTTGAGCCCAATGCATAGACCTTTTTTCCTCCCCATCCCTTAGGTAAATATTCCTCACTGATTTCTGTGAAGTTACTCAAATGTTTAAAATTAATCACTTGTAAATTTTGTGCATAGGAGGGGAAGGAAATGTATGTGAGCTGAAAATACATCTGTTTGCAAGTATTATAGAGCCTTTTAATAGGTTGCTAAAACAGTTTGTTTAAAGTAGTAGGAGATGACAGAATTAAAATCCAATTGATCGGAATCTGAAAAAACTACATATATACGTGCAGTTTTTCTTGTAGTTATTGTAACAATGTAAGGTTTAAAATAGCCACTGGAGGGCTCACTGATTTCATGTTAAATGACAAGCTGGTCTTTGAAAGCCAGTACTTAGTTTTGGGCTAAGACAGTATTAATTGGTGCGCTAACCATGTGAAGAAGACTGGATGATAATAGAATTTCTGCGGATAATGGGCAGAGAGCATTTGTATTTTCATCTCAAAGAATAACATTCTTGTGATTAATACCTGTGTCATGGTGTGGGAACATTTACAAAGGTTTGGAAGGTAGGAGGATCTAAATGTCATAGAATGAACATGAAGGACCAGAGTTCCCACCCCCTTACCATAAAAAATTTAAGAATTCATCTTGTCAGGTAGTAGGGTTTCCCCATTTTGAGGAGCAACCCACACATCTGACAGATTTTCCCTTCCCTCCTCTGTTCTGTGGGTGACACCGAAGCCTCAGTGATGAGTCAGGCCCAGGGCAGTGGCCTTTTTGGACCACCTGGTAGAACTGGGATTAAATGCAACACATTTAATTGGTGTCAGTTTCTCCTGGCATTTTGAACCAAGTCTTTCTGTTATTGCAGTTAAACAGAGCTTAGTTTTCAAAAACTTTAGGAAAAATTAATTCGGCTTAAATATTCTAGTCTTTTTTGTAATTTCCTCAGCCTGAAGTTGTCCTTTTCTTGCTTTTTATAATAATCTTTCTTGGATTTGTAGTATCCCTGATAAAATAAATGCAGCTAAACCGTTATATTCAGTATTGCCATCTTGCTTGAGTTCACAGAACTGTTTACCACTCTTCTGTGGGTTAAATGTGCAGAACAAAACACACTGTTCCTGAAGTGATTTTGCCAGTCGTATGTGGGTTTATATCATTCATTCTGCTCCTGTGAGTATGTATTATCCCAGAACTTCACTAATTCTGTTGCCTTACTTCATGGAAGTGCATCTGATTTGTTGTTCTCCAGTGGTCATCTTCAGTTCTGCTTTTTTCCAAATATTTCCCTTGCACTGAATAGCTATTTAAATTCTTTCCCATGAATCCTGCATTTTGCAAGCTAATTCTATCTTTTTTTATCCCTGCTTACATGTCTCAACTTTCAGTGTTCTTGGTGATTCCCTCCTTTCTTTATTTTAGATACCAGAACAGTCATCTGTTGCAGGGGATACACAGAACTTTGAATTTGTCTTGGCAGGTAAACATCTTTTATCATTCACAATTAAGTATACATATTTTTATTTTCTT
This sequence comes from Pluvialis apricaria, assembly GCA_017639485.1. NCBI lineage: Eukaryota > Metazoa > Chordata > Aves > Charadriiformes > Charadriidae > Pluvialis > Pluvialis apricaria. Next base: position 49,385,443 of record CM030044.1, on the reverse strand, counting down.
AGTGCTTAACCCAGATCTTCCTACCAATCAGCTTTTTAGACATTCATGTAAATGAAAACATCCACCAGTTAAACTCTCCCATTATACATTACTATGCAGTATCTATACAGAAAATAATTTAACCGTTATAACATAGATGGGAAGAAGATTCTACCTGGAAATAAATTGTGTCAGAATCTGTCCTTCCTACTGCTCAGACTAAAAACATTCATCAAACTCACCGCTGTGTTGCATTTGCCCCACTTTTGCAGTTCATGGGGCCATGTTGCAAATCTGATACAAAAAAGAACTTTGTCAGATGACTTCACCTCTAAAACTGGTGTATGTTAGAAATATGCTCAGTTTGAAACCTTGTCCTTTTTTTCCAGCTGTATCCCTTTATCTAATGAAAGGGATTGCCTCTGCCCTAAATCATTACAGTTAAAAGAGCATAGAAGAACATGCCTTTTTTCAGTTATTGTAAGAATATCCTTGACTGAAGTCTTCCTTGGCCATACTTGAATCTTACATCATTACATACACGTATATAAAGACTCATCTTTTAAAAAGAGTAATAAGTTCAGCAAATTCGTAGAAGAAAAATGGGCAAACTGATTCAGCTAGCTTTACAGGTATTAAAACTTAATGTCTTTTCCTGTTTTTAGCAGAACATCAGCAGTGTTGTCATGGATACTGAGCCAGGTCCTGTGTTGCCAGCTTGCAGATGTGCTAAAAATGGGATTTTCCCTTCCCACCTGTTAACCATTCTTACAGACTTGATTGAGGGTCCACTGAAATCAGTGAAAAGTCTTTGATCGTTGCAGCAGATTTTGGGCTAGGATGGCTAGAATGCCAGCAAATGTTTTGTTTCATTACAGATGTTGCATATTTTTTACATTGTATCGCACTGTTGAAAATAAGACACGTTATAAGCTTTTTCTCATGCTGGAACACAACAAATTTCAAGCTTCTGCTGGTTTAGTCTGGTAGTGCAGCTCCTGCATCTTGCTATTCTGCCCATAGTAACCTATTATAGCTGCAAGAGAGGCATGCAGGCTCAAACTATTAGGTCTTGGAGCTAGCTTTTTGGAAAATAATTTTTTTAAGCTTTTATTTTGGGGCATAATCTTTGCATCAGAGGTCCAAAACGTGGACTGACAGCAGATTTGGAAATCATTCTTTTGTATTGTTGTATCATCTGATACTTTCAGCTCAGTCTAAGTGCCATGGGAGCATGCTCCTCCTCGGGGTGGAGTTGGCTGAGGGGACCAGGGCCGGCACTGAGCCAGTCCAGCCTAGGGTGGCCCCTTCCCACTGGGGACAGTAGTGGGAAAAGGCTCCCGCACAGTGCTACGGGGAGGCTGTGCCAGGGGCGACGCCAGCCTGCAGGAGCTGCTTGCAGCTGGGTCCGGCCGGAGCTACAGGCGTCCCTGTGCCTGGCCAGGGACCCTGGACCTGCTGGCTGTGCTGTCACACTGGGCTCCCTGCGCCCCTTCCCTCAGGGATCCGTTGGTCCTTGCTTTCCCCAACACTAAAATTTTTCAGCTGTATTTTAAAACTGTCATGTCTGTAAGACGTCCTTTTTTTTGTCTTGTCTTTTACTGTGAATTCTAACCCCACCAATACTATGTGCCAGCTTACAGAGGGAGCTAGTGGGATTTCAGTTTCCCCTCTCCCCCAGACCGTTTTTCCAGCTCACCCTCCCCTCTGTGATGCTGGAATCACCTGCCTTTGCAGCACAGCACTGCTGCTCCCGAGCCACTGGTCCTGCTCATTGTACCTGCCATACAGCACTGAGTGGGAGTCTGTATGACGCTCCCTGTCCTCAGCCTCAGGCCAGAGGTTGTATGATGCACTGTATCTCAAAATACTGCTGGTAGCTGAGAGTTTTTGAATTGTCTCAATTTTTTTTGGCTGAAATTCCCTAAACTTAGTGCTGGCCATGCTGGTTTTAAGCTTAGATGAAACAGTAAAGGGCATGAAAAACACTAGCTTGGTTCTTTGTCAAGACCGTAAAATACTGTTAATTCATCTCTTTATGTGCATTCTGGAATGGGGTGTTTGGTAACGTAATTGCTGCAGTGCAAGTGTTTGGTAGGGGGAGATGTGAGAATGTGTAAGCTTGCTTCACATTTTTGACTGAATCTGCACCGTGGAATTGTACATGCATCCATGCCCGTGGGATGTGCCTGCCAGAATGCATCCTGGGCTCTCCATCCCTGTGCTGCACAGACCAAGGACTGGCCAAAATGAGCCACAACTTTATTTCCTGTGGAAACTACAGTGGATGGTGGAAGTGGCTTGCAGCTGCATCTTTACTGAACCGTAATCTGTGAGACACAGTTGCCATACCCATCCAAACCTGATTAGAGCTTCACCTTTCTTAGATAACTTGTCTTACAAGTTTGTATATTAAGACCGTTGCTAGGTCTTTGGTATATATAGCTTTCCAATAGAGCATAACTTTAGTATAAATCCTACAGCTGTCTTTAGAAAGAGCTGGGATAAATATTGTCACTGATCTTGGTTTACAACTGCAGTAAGGTAAACATATAAATCTGGAACAGTAGTGTTTAAAAAAGCCATGAAATGCATAAAGCTTTGAGAATGTGCTTGGATTTTAGACTTACAAATCTGTTTTGGGAAGGTATGAGAAACAAAACTGGGAGTAAGGAGGTTGTGTTTCAGGATACCAGGTAAACCAATTGTTGCCTGAGATTGAGTTACAGTTTTTTTGGTTCAGCATTACAAAAACTGCTTACAAAAATTATTATGCTTTGGGTAGACTTGTTATACTTGGCTTGGGTCTTGACAGATAGAAAACATTTCATATTGGGAAGAAATGGATGTTGTCAGGTTTACCATTTTGCGCGTATGCTAATGGCAAAACAAATCTGAAACAAGTCCCCATCCTTTGGAAAAATTCAGATGACACTGGTCTGTTACTGCTATTATATATTATTATCTTATGTGAAGAGGATTTGCAGCAGAAAGAAGATTAAATAGTAAAGGTTAAATTCAGACTTGTTATCCAGCCTGAAAGGAGATGGAGTTCTTTCTCCATGGGCTCTAGTCGGCAGAAATATGCAAGGGCAGTATGGATCTGGGTGTGTGTATTGTCTTGTGAGATGAAAGGCTGCTCATGGGATGAATGCTCTGGCTTGATCACACTCTTCTGCTCAATATCAGCTAATAGTCTGTGCTGCTGCAAGGGAGCCCTCAGTGAAGATAGGGCTAGTTTGATTTTTAAGGGCACAAGAGCAATCTAAACTTAGTATAACTGGTCATCTAGGTCTCTTTGGTGACAGAGGTGGACTTTCATAAAGATAAAATTAGTGTGTGCTCTGAATTTTCCTGTAAAAGAATCTTCTACTGACTGGAGATGAAGCCTAGGCGGATTAACCAGTTGTCCCTCAAAGTGAATCCTTATGCGTATCACTTGTCTTTTAATGCCATTGATCATTGACATCAGTAGTTGGATGCTGAGCAGTGAAGTTTAGTCTTCAGAATTGCTAGTTCACACTTTGAGACCCCATGAAGTGTGTTGTAAACAGCAAAATGTATTGTGCCTGTGAAATACCAAATTGCCTTTCATTAGAGACAGACACTTTTTCCACTGTCTGTATATTATAATTTTGAAATGTAAAATATATATAAATAGCAAATCTATGAACTCTCCTAAAATAGTATCTCTGGAGTGTTTCTTTGACATTATTTTGCATTTTTCTGTGTCTTAGTTATGCCTGAGGAGTCTGAAAACTTTCTTCAATATGTCTTCTAGCATAGCAAGCGTTACCATGGTACCTTGTAACATTTTTCCAATCAGCAGATGGAGCCACAAGGGGAAAAAAAGATTCAAGTGAAGAATTTTGGAATGGAATAATGCTAAAATAAACTTGTTATAAAAATGCTCCATATGATTGATGAAAAATTAAAGCAAACAGTCCTGTAATGTATCATCTGTTACTTAAACATGTGCTCTCATTTATCTGTACATAACCAAAGTCAATCACTATAAATTAGTAACAACGAATGACAGCCTTTACTTAACTTGAAGCTGTATCCCCCTTATTTAAGCCCTCACCCTCATATTTGAAAGAGTGGAAAAATTAACCTTCAGGATGTTTAATATTGTACTTTCTCAAAAGGTAAAATTAGAATAGAGCCATCAGACTGAATGTGGGAATCAGGAATGTGGTGATTTGAGATTTTCATAGAGTTTGTTTGTCAGTGCATACAGCTCCTTTCTGGAGGTAGGGTGGGGTGTGAGAGAGAAAAGATCTTCCTGAAGGATATTAAGTGGTAGCAAGGTTCCTCACCAATCCATTGGAGACTGATAGAGATGGTTAAAATAAATCCGTAGTTTACGCAAACTTTTCAAAGCAGATATTCCTCATGACTGCAAAAATACATCACTTTGCCCTGTTACAGAGCGCCTTACCAAGTGTGGGTTTCATGATGTTTCCAGGAGATGCGCTAAGTAGTGAGGCTTTAAATATGTTGCATTTTTAATATGGTCAGTCATATGATTGAGCTTTTATAACTACAACATGTTGTTGAAGACATACTGCTTTATCAGTATGGAATGCTTTGTATGCTCCAGTTTCAACTTGTCACAGAATAAGGATGTGTTTTGCTCCAACTGTTGTTCAAGATGAATTTTTTTTTAGATGAGAGTATATAAATTGCAATATAGATTGTACAATCCAGTAACCAAGTACTGAATTTACTCTACTCTGACACTTCAAAGAACAAGAGGAGGAGTTAGACAGCTAGAGGATCAAATTATTTTTGTCATTTTGTTTGCTTCACTTCTGTGGTGACCAAAATAAAGACATGAGGGAAGAGTCTGAAGCTCTGTCTAAAATCAGCAGTTCTTCAACTTGTATTTTGGCTCCATCAGAATTCTTCCTGCTGCATGAAGCAGATTAAAAAGAAACTGGGTATTTTGCAACACTACAAATGTAATTGCATAAATGTACCTCAGATTTTAACTTGGAAAAAATGATAGCTTGAACCTTACTTTCCTTGGTGATTCGTCTTACATTAAGGTGTCGTTGCATTGACTATTAATACTGTATCTTTCTGTGAATGAACAGAGAATTTCAGTATTCAGGGTGACATCGTTGGAAGCATTGAATGCATATACAAGCACTTTTAAATGGCAGAAAGTAATTAGAGCCATGAGTTTGACAGTAATTCCTACAAAATTACAATATTTTTCACTGTGCAGAAGGCAAAACTAAATGAAATGGATGTTGTTAGCATCTGGTAAGCACGATCACAGTTTTTTTGAGATGGTTAGATGTCATATTTATGGCACTCTGAGTGAGATCTGTAGCTTTGACTGCTTGTGCTTTACCATTCAATTGCTGCATCTCAATCTGTCCCATTTATAATCGGGCATTATGGAGGATGCCTCTTTCTGCAGTTACAAAATACGAGGGGGGAGGAGGTCAAGTTCCCTTTAGTCATTCAGCCATGAGTGCTTCAATCCAATCGTACATGCAACCACATGCTCAAGATCTATTATGTGGAAAAGCAACTGTCTAGTATTTTCCCAGTGCAAATAATTGCCAGGGACAGAATAGGTTCCTTGAATTCCATTCTCCTCTTCCATTTAAGACTAGGAAAAAGACCACTTTAATTCTGTTCCTGCAGCTACTGTGGTCACCTTCTTGCTCCTGTTCTATCCTGTGCTGAGTATTAACTGCTGGCTTTGCTCCATGCATGACCTATTAGCACACACGTTCCCTAGTGTTGAAAGAAGATTCATGATTTGAGGTAGCATAGGTGTGGGTTATTTGCATAAATTCCTTGCATTCTTCTAGTTCTCCATGAATTTCTATCAGTGGTGCACTAAAGAGTATGTACATATCATACGGGTGAATATGTTCATTTCTCAGTCTGTTAGCCAAAATGTGTATTTACTCCCTTACTACTTTCCGTACATCACAGGTATCCTTTCAGGATGGTTTAGCTCTATGTGAAGACCACAGCTCTATGGGATTTTCTCAGACTGCAAAATTTCTGTTGTTTTGGTTTTTTTTGTCTGTTTTCATGCAGTGTCTTCTGTAATGGCGTTATGGTCCATGACATGTCACTGAAATATGAATAGTGAAGATGATGATAATTAGAAGGAAGATAATGGTAGCAGGATCCCAGTTTGGTTGTAGATGAATCTAAAGATTCTGATTTATGGAGTTTAAAACAAGCCTTCTGAAGAAAACGAGAAAGATTCCTGTAATCCTGCACTATTTGTGCGTTGTTGTTAATTAATGGGCTTCACTGGCTCCTCAAAAATACTATAAATGAGAGAAGCGTATATTCGCTTGCTTCTGATCTTTCCCCTCGATATTCTACAAAGAATATCCTATCCTAGTCAATAGTGAGCGGTAAAAGATTTAATGGGAGAACTGAAATACCCTTCCATTTTACACTTGCGTGAAATGTATTTTTATTCATTAATTTATTCATGTATATATTACTTCACCTCCAAAAGGTTTGTTACCTTCTCACAATGCAAGTAAGATAAGATAGTACCTCTTATGAAATGTTTATAGTGTAGTATCTGTATACATCTGCAATAAATTCCGATAGATGCTGTGGCGCCCTGCGCAGGTAAAAAAGTCTCCTGCAAGACTTATTGCAGAGTTGCCTCTCAGATTCTCATAGGATATAATAAAGGAGAGGTTGCATGACTATTTTTTTTTTTTTCAAGTAAAAGTTAGTGTTTAGCAAATATGACAAATTCTTTAATATACAAAGTAAATACGTGGTATCTCTTACATGTGATGTTCCTAGAATGCAGAAACTGGTAATGAGGAAGGCTCTGTAGGTAGATTTTCTGAGCAGCTATGATGGCATGTAGACCTGAAGCTGTAGGAATATGGTTTTTGTCCCAGGAGATAAGCTTTTTTTCTGAAGCAAATTTTTTTAATAAGTATGTATTGTAACTTAGCAATCAGAAGATAATTATATCTAAAGATGTTTAAAATTCAGCTAGGTTCGGATTTGTTGGGATTTTTTTCACATTTGCTTCATTCTATTTTTGCAGTTACACTCCATGTTTTTGCCTTTATTTAGTCAACTATATTTGGATCAGAAAATGTATCATTACATTATATGCACTGACTAAATAGCTTCCTGTATTTATATTTTTAAATTGTAGATGGTTGAAATGGGAAAGGCAATAAAGGCCCTTAATTTTCCTATTACCATTTTCCAAGATGTGCTGTATCATCCTGTTAAATTGTTTAACTGTAACTGTCAACAAGTTTTTGTCAGAGATTTTGCTTTTTGGAGTAAAATTGATAAATAATGGTACCTTCCTAGGCTTCATCTTACTAAATAGCATGTGGGATGGAGCAGAGATTTCAGCTGTAAGAACAGAAAGCCCTTGAACACCATTCAAAGTATTCGGGAGTTATGGGTATTTTTAAAGTATGCTAAGCCAGTAGATGGACAAGCTGCTCACTCACCTGTGAATATCAAAAAACCCAACTCTGTTGTGCTAGTCTCCTAGAGAATAGATTACTTATTTGCCACCTGAGGAAACAGGAGGAGAAAGGAAGAAGAGATATCGCTTTAAAAGATACTAAATGGTGAAGGAATGATGATTAAAAGGCCACTGAGTTGATTTTCACAGAAACAGCTAATGAGAAGATTGAATTAGGGGAAAGAAGTATACAGCTCATTTTATGATTAGATGGAATTTGTTTGTTCCAAATGCTATTCAAACATTTGAACTGCTAATATGCAGATAGCTTCAGTCTGAATTACGAAGCACGCATTCACTAAATGTAATTCAGCTGTGGTGAAATCTAATCAGCCCTCTACCACTGACTATCTCTTTCCATAGCTTGTAAGAGAGAGTTTAGGATGACTAGGTTTGTAACTTAAGTCCCTTCACTAAGTGCCTAAAATTAGGTGTGTTGAAAATGGACTTAGGGGACATGCCACTCAGTGACAAAACTAGCTTTGAACCTGGAAACTCCCACCTTCAATCTGTATATTAACTTACCAGAAACATGTGCTATCTATGGGAGGGATAAAAACAGTTGTGCTGTTTATGGTCACATTGCATTTCTACTGAGATGCAATAATTATACTTGAGATGGCTTTCTGTGGCTATTTTAAACACATTGAATTCTCATTGACATATCTGAACTTTCTAAGGAAACATTCACAGATCTCATTCATCACCTTTATTTGTTGCTCTCAAAAGACTTGTTTCTGTTGTTCAGTGTCTTACTATCTAGGAATTAATTTTTCACAAATAACACAAATGGCAATCGTGAATTATAAAAGGTACCTGATCTTAGCCAGCTTTTAAAAATTTACAATCCTTGTCTTCCGTTTCTCATCCCTGCCACTAATGTTGAGAGAATCTCCTCTTTTCCATAAAACACTCAGTCAAAAATCTGACTTCTGGCAGTGTCAGCAGTGCTCTTTTCCCAAGTCAGTAACCTCCTTTGGGCTGAGCCCTGAAATGAACCTATTATGGATATGACTACCATTTTATGACCTGGCCATGATAAATGGAGAATTAGTCTTGTGTTACTCTTCCATTCCAGTTAATCATTTTGCAATTCTGAAACAGTAGAGGGAGGTTAATATTATATTCTTTATTAGCATTAGGAAAACTGTTTTCTCCTGAGTAATGTCACACAGTTGTTAACATCACACAAATGTGACCTTACCTAGGATCTTGGTAATCTTGGATCCCAGCATTAATAATGTTTAATTATATATTATGATTTATCACTGTGTTGATTAATTTCCTTTACAACGTAAGGCAAATGTTTTACAACATTGGTAACCATTAGTACTACATCATTGGTACATAGTACAATTTTATGTTCTTTTGATTAATTGTACCTCATGTTGTCCTGTTCTAGCAATGTATTTTTGTACTAGGGATTCAGTGAAGAGGGTGACCAATGAAGAGCACAAAGGACAAACTTTGCCATTTTCAATTTGCTATTTCAAATTCTGTGCAACACTCTCCTTAGCTTTAATGCTAGTGGAGGAGGAGTGTTACAGAATCACAGAATCACAGAATGGTCAGGGTTGGAAGGGACCTCAGGAGATCATCTAGTCCAACCCCCCTGCCAGAGCAGGGACACCTACAGCAGGTTGCACAGGACGGCGGTAACAGTGTTACCCAAACTTTCATGCCGATTCCTAATTCTGTGTCTGATAGTAGTGCTTTGAAAAGACCATTCTCATCTATGAGAGCTTTTTCATATGAGAGCTATTTCATACTCTTTGAGTATAGCAGTAGGGAACTGTTCCTTTGTAAGCAACAAATATTAACTAGAATATACTGCTTTTTTTCTTTTCTTTTTTTTTTTTTTCAAACAGTCTTTGAGAATATTTTCAAGTGTATGTTAAGAAACCTAGTTGCCCCGTCTGGGGCAAAAAACCTGCTTTTCTTTGGGGACTTTGGTATTTTTAAGTTTAGCAATTATTTCTAAATTAAACTTGTCCTATTACAACCATTAATGTATTTCCAGATTCCTGTAGAGTCTCTTGCTAAATTGTTCAGATATGTTTCTAGTCTGATTTTATTTTTCTTCTCCCTTCTGCTTTTGTCTTCTTCTTCTTGACTGCCTGTATGTGATTTTTGTCTTTTCCTACTCTTAATCTGTGTGTGAGCCAACGCAGGCAGGATGCAGGAACAACCACGAAACCATGGATGAAATGCAAAGAATAAATTTAATCTCAATACCTCGTGAACCAGGGGATCTCCAAAACAGCACCTGGGCAGAGGCATATAAGTAGGAACGCAGGCACCGTGGAGCTTGGTCCTTGCTAGAGAGAGTTTTTGCTGAGGGAGGAGAGACAGAGTCCAAACCTGCTGTTCTGGCCTGTGTATCAGGGATTCATGCAGGCGTAGTTTTCCACTGTGCATTGATCTTTCCAGCAGCAGGGCAGGAATCTCAGGCATGTTCGATAGGGTGCCTCTGAGTCTATCACAGGCCTGTGTTATCTAAGCACAGATGTTGTACTTGTCAAGGACACAAGACTAAACAACAGTTAGTGTGATATACATGTTTTTTGAGACCTCAGCTGCAGGTGAGCGTGTTTACAGTCCTCCTTGCCAATCTTCCGTTACTTTCCCACACTTGTGAGGACCTTAATTCTTTTTCTCCTGTGCATCCATTTTTTCTTCAGATACAGCATTTTGTTACCCTTCCCAGGAAGGATATCTGAATGACAAGGTTTGTAGTTTTTCAATCTCCTTTGGTTCTTTTTTCAGTTTCTTTTTTGGTTTGCGATAAGAAACTAATTAATTTCCCCCATTCCTGTATGCTTTAAATCTGTGGACAGTGTTTTTGGATAGCTTCTGTCTTTCATGTCAAAATAAAATGAGTTTTTAGTCTGATAACATTTCAAGCACCCAAATTTGTCATTAGGGAATTCTTCAGCTTTCAAGCGTTTCTACAGGATCATTATTTTTCATGATAAATGAGAGTTAAAATCTTCATCAGTTGTGCCTATGCTTGGATATAAGATACAAAGCTGTAACATCTGCTACTAAGAATGATGTAACTGATCTGGTATTTAAAAATGCCAGAGTGAGTAGGTAGTTGTGGGAGATGACATGAACACTTTTAGCAGGTGCCTTGCTTTCCAGTAACCATGGACCTTAATATGAGATTATAGATATCTGACTTTTTAGCATTTATTGGTTGATTTTTTTTCCCACTAGAGTCTTGTTTGAGTTTCACCTTTGGTATGTGGTATACAAATATTCAAGCAAGTAAACAATTACACTTAACAGAGTAGTTAACAGGCATATGAGGTATCAAGCCAAAGATAGAATTTGCGGTGAGTAAACATGGGACAGAAATAGGAATGTGAAGGCGAAGGAATCTATTTTGGAGCAGGGAGTTGTTCTTGTGCTTTAAAAACCCTCAGGAACACGCCACAGTTTTTTTTTTTTTTTTGAGCTTCACAGCTAAGATTGCTTTGCTGTAGATTTTACACTTTTTGGTGTTCACTTTATTGAAATATTTTGTTTCAAAAGTTTTGTACCACAGAGTGTGAGCCGGCACAGGCAGGACACAGGAAGAACCACAAAACCATGGATGAAATGCAAAGGGTAATTATTTTCATTACCTTGCCAGCTGGGGGATCCCCAAAGCAGCAGCCGGACAGAGGCACACAAGCAGGGATGCAGGCACCGTGGAGCTCGGTCCTTGCTAGAGGATTACTGAACACGCTGTTTTCACCTGTATGTGAGGGATGCAGGCAGGCATAATTTACCACTGTCCTTTGGTCTTTTCCAAAGTAAGGCGGGAATCTCAGGCATGTTCGATAGGGTGCCTCTGGGTCTGTCACAGACCTATGTTACCTAAACACAGATGTTCTACTTGTCAAGCACAGGAGACTAAACAGTGATTAGCGTGATGCATGTGTTTTTCTACACCCCAGCTGCAAGTCACTTGGGCATGTTTACAGTCCTCCTTGCCAATCTTCCATACAATTTTCCCACACACAGATACTACAATGCATTGCATTTGTTTTGCTTTGCCAATTAATGAATACTTTTGTTTGTTGTTTTTTTTTTTTTTGTATTTGTTTTTTTCATCTGGTGGTGATCATTAACAATGCATGTAGGAGATCTAAGCTGAAGAGAAAGTGAAAAACTCATTTCACTTTAAGGGCGATATTTGCTATTTTCACTGCACCTGAAGAAAAAAGTTCAACAAGAAACAGTATTTTTGTGTCATTCCAGCGTTAGTCATAAGAGCTATAGCATTAACCAAAGGCTGCATACGCACCTACAGTGTAGCATTTTTGCTCTTGTGTGCTGATACCATTAGAGTCCTCTCCTCATTGCCTCGAATGCAGTTCAATTCAGCACTGGATGCTGCAGTCTTCTATTGTGGTGCAGGTCACGTAGCAGTGAATGAACAAGATTGCATGAATAATGTGCTTTTTATTCAGCGATTGGATAAAAATGAATGCCCTCAACACCTACGTACATCCAATCTCCACCATTTCCGGTGTGCTTATTCTTCCCGAAGCTTTAATTATTTATCCTTGGAGAGAATTTGACAGTTACAAGTAGTCACGACTCAGCCGGTTAACCCTACAAACACCAGAACCAATTTCTATATCAAGTACACTCAAACGTCTCGTGGAATCAAATGTTGATTTTGAAGTGGTACGACTCCCAATTAACAGAAGAAAATTTGCATCCCTAAATACTACATATTTCTAAATCTAACACTGTCTTTACTGAAATTAAAATTGGTCTAATATTCTTGCTAATTTCAACAGGTAGTCTTTAAAGACTGAAGTGTGTGATATGCTTCAAATACCAACATTGGCATTCTGCATTGAAAATGCATTTTCAGGAGAGAATGGCCAAGTAAGGGGGAAAGAGACATTAGTTAACAAGCCAAAATATGTGCATGGTTGCCCATCATACAGTATTGCATAGTGATGAGAAAAAAGTTGGATTATATAAGATGTCTGCTTATTTTGCTACTTGGTCTTTATAAAATGTGTTCAAAGTATAGCAAAACTCTATGCATAATAGGAGTCAGTATATCAATATACATTAAGAGAAAAAGGGCCTTATGAATAGACTGCTTCTTTATCTTGGTCATACAGAGAGAAAGGGAGGGAGAGCGTGTGTATGTATGTGTATATATGTGTATAAACATACAGACATTTTGTCAACTTGATCTGAGTGCAAGAAGATCATCAAAGAAACAGTAAAAGCATTTTTTGTGTCAACATTTTGTTTATTAAAAATATTTGTTATGTGGCTGCATTTTAGAAACCACTGCTAGAAAGGACAATATTAGACTACATTGCTGCAGCTCTTTTTTGCTAAGTACGTTGTCTCCCCTGCCTTCCACTCTACCTGGCAATCATGCCCTGCACAGGCTCAGAATTTTTTTCATTCTTTTAGCGAGGGCTTCAACACTTGTATATCAAAATTAGAAGTAACAGCGGAATATTGTTACTCCTAGGGTCTGTAATCACGATCCAGAATAGCACAGAGAAATTTGTGTATGTTTTCACCTGTAGATTGTAGCCTTGCTCTGTTGAATAATGTACTGTGTTATCTGACTGGACTGCATGAATTATGGCAGGTGGGGGCAAATCTGTCTGTATCATTAGGCTGCATAATGTAGGAGTATGCCCAGCACTGGTAGCTACTAATGGACTGATTTAAGCCTTAAGAGTTACCTAGAAAATCTACACCTGAAACAGGCCTTATTTATCTCCCCATGCTAAGAACAGACTCAAAAGTGTAGTATGAGGTGGTTTTGTTTTGTGCTTTTGCTTACAAACAGTAAACAATTGGGTGACTGATTACACCAGCAATTTACCCAGAGTTGTGACAGCCTGTCTGAATTTTTAATAAGCACTAGGTATTTCCCTTGAACATAACACAGTGGTCCAGTGAAGAATTAATTCACAGAAGACGTTCCCTGTGTTATGCGAAAGATTAGATGTTAACCACGGCTCCTTTTTACCTTTTGTTCTGGGAATTGTTAACCGTAAATATTAGGGTTAAGCTTATTTCAAGACTGTTGGTAAACTGCAAATTGCATAGCGTCATATTTAGTGCTATTGAACTGAATGTGCAACTGAACAGCTGGACTAGTGGTGGAGATTTGCCAAAATACTGAGGAATCCTGAGATTCGTATTCTAATTAGTGATAGTAATCATGATCACAGTGAGATGGATCTTTGACAGATGAACTGAACTGGTTCTAATTGCTTTAGTATATGGAACTTGGGAAACTCAGATTTTAAATTTTTGACATGGGATAATCTCGTGTTAGATGAGATTTGACTGTTATCAACTGAGGTAACCATAATAAAAACAAGGGTACAGAGGTATAGTGATGCGATGAGGTACTGTCAAGTGATTCTTTTAAGCATTCGTGCAGATTTATCTTAGTCTGCACAAAGATAAGGGTGAAAGGTAGGTTGGCATATTTTGTGAGACAAATTAAGGGCGTATGAGTCTCAGGATTTCACAGAAAGGACAATGTGGTCTGAAGCTCCAAACTTGTATTAGAAAAGCATTCTTACTCCTAAATGTAAACATTGCTCTGTGGCACAATACAAAGTCTTTTCGCTCCAACACAATGACAGCAAACCAGCTCTTGCTAACTATGTTGATTGGATTGCTGATGTCTTTGACAGATAATTCTGTGAAGTTTGCAGTACTGGTAATAACTCCAAAGATATGTAAAGCACATTTATTAAAAGCATTAGATTTTAAGAAATACGGGCTAACATTGTGGTGCCTTCCTCTCTTGGAGACATAGGTAGAATTTCACCTTTTTCCCTGCCTCCTTTGTCCATTAATGTGTTGTTACTTAGTATCTTTGAAACCTCGCCTTCTTTGTAGTGTTTGGCCGAATTGGGTCAGTGGTTTCATTAACTGTTGCTTGACGGATGATACACTGATAGAGTTACAGAGTCACTGAGCAGTTACAGAGGCAACCACGGAATGGAAACCAGGCTAAAGGATTATTAATTTGATAGTCACTGTGTATCAGTAAAGGATACTTACATGGCAGTTTCTAAGCAACTAATATTAATTTACTTTGGCCAAAGTTCTATTTTAAACAAACAAATTAGTGATGGTTTAGAAAATAAATGGCTTTCTCAAAAAGGTACTTAACAGCCTGTAAAGAATGTTTTCATATTGGCGGAGTTCAGTAAAATCTCTGGTGATGCCGAATCAATATTCTGCTGGTTCAACCCACTGTTTATTTATTAAAGAGATTCTGGGCATCTGCTGTACTAAGAAATTTCAAATTTTATTATCTTGAAGCAAAAATTAATTGATTAAAGGAAAAATTTATTGTGGGGAATAGAAAAATGCCTCTTTATGTTTGACTGTATACTGTCTATGTTACGAAGAATTTACCTGGATTTTTTTAGTGATCCTTTTAATCTTTTTGCTGGATTGTAGCTACAATATAATTTTGTGGACATAACTAAAAATTAAAGAAAGGTGAACCATGTGATCCTCCCTATGCTGCTCATGCCTCATGCTTCTGTTTGCTGTGCATCACCTCTCCTGGCACTACATATCCTTCACTTTCCTTAAGTGGTGGAAACATCATTTCTGCTGCAAAGGACCCCCTCAAGGCTGCGGAAGATGCTTCATCTATTTGTGACATTTTATAGACTGCTTTCTTTCAAAAGCACGAAAAACTGAAGCAGCAATTGAAATAGGGTTGCTGGTCCGTGCAGTATGCTTCAGAACAGATGAGGCAGGCAGGCAGGACATTGCTGCCCTCTTAAACAGGATTAAACTGTGGTCTTGCTTTCTGATGGCCCACACTCACTTCTTGCTGCCATAACAAGGCCTTGCAGCGACTTAGCTACAAGTTTTTCATTCTCCTTGTTCCCTCTTTTAGGTGTGATTTGCAGGCTGGTGATTTAGCTGTCCGTGGATGTTAATGCTCTAGAGACAGTTAATGTGCTCTGTAGAAAGGAAAAGCTCCTTCCAGGTTCTCTTGCATCTTGGACAGCAGAGGGCAGCTGTTTGTTTTGTGTGACTGAAAGTTTGTTGTGTGGAATGGCTGTGTGTGTACACATCATGAAAGTGTCTCCGTGCTAGAAAGAGTTACAAAGATGTAGTATAGAGTAGTTAAATATAATTTATGTGCTTTTTTTTTGGTGCATATAGGAAGTTTCTTCTAGCAGAATATTATTTTGCTATTTCTTAAAAAACCTTTGTTTTGGCCAAAAATGTTAAAACAAAGTTAAAATGGTATTGGCAAGTTAAGAAAGAGTGTCAGTCCAGGAACATTACCATCTACCGCACATCATTACGCTGAAACCCTTTAATATCTTCCTTTTCTCTCATTTGACTGTCATCATGGTGGTCTGTGATATTTGCGTCACTGCACAGGAGACAGACATGTATATTTATTCTGATACAAAATTTTGTGCAGTAGACTTATTTTGGCATTAACTGTTGAGTTTTTAGTTTAAGTATACTTGAGGATTTTGTAGCCACATGGCAATCCTAATGCTTGTATCTAAACAACAGATTTCTGCCAGTTTAGATATGCTGGTCAGGCACATGTTGGTCAGGTGCTGTGCAAAAGCAGGCTTTTAGTATTTACGCAATGTTATGTGCAAAATCATGTTTTTATTGGTATATTTTCTTGCACTTGGGTAGACTAGTGGCTTTAGTAGGACAGAGCTCCTCTGTGGCATTTTTTTGGCAGTCCTAGATAGACAAAGTGCTGCTAGTCATATTAAAATAAAGTATTAGTTTAAGTGTAATTGCAGTTCATGGTGGTCAGTAACAACAGGACACTCCAACAGGACACCGTTAGAGGAGAGGCTTAGCAGCTTGCTTCAGAGGCACATAATAAATTCATAACAGTATAGATCCTTACTCTTTCGTATCCCAGTCAAAGTGAATTATAACAGCAGACAATCAATGTTTGTGCAATGCTAACATGTTGACTGTAATGATAGTGCTTGGTTAGTCTGACAGATGTTGACGTGCGGAAATCAGACTCCACAACCACAAGGTTGTAAAGTAGGTATGTTTTTTTCAGCGCTGGGAAGCACAGGGCTCATCCCACCAAATTCGTGCGCACCTAACACGGCAGCTCGTATCATATTTATGCAGCAAAGTGTTACATATTCATAAGGTTTCTCAATATGCCTATACATATTAACTATCTAGCCCGCTTTGTATGCAAATGAGCCATTTCCATGATCTCCTCCCCACCGAGCATGTGCAGTTTCTTCTGTTGGTGGTTGTTGAGGGTCGAGAGGATGAAGGCAAACCCACTCTTCTTCATCACCACAAGTGACTCTTTATTCTTGCGTAGGCTCAGTCTCTCTTTTATCAGACTCCACAACCGCAAGGTCAGTTCCAGCCGGTTTCTTTAGCAAGGCCGGTCATGACTGTTCTGTTCTTCTCTGCAACTCCCCTCTGCTAGTTCCTGATTAAACGTCTTACACGATGGCCAAGGTTATAATTATAGATATGGCTTAAGCAAGGCAATGACTACAAGGTTATAGATATATGTTTTGCGTTAAGCATGTTTCCTCCTGCTATTAGCCCGTAAGTGTTAGTTCTCTCTATCAATGTGCTGTCGCTTAAACTTGTTGAACTACCCGGAGATAACAGCACCACTGTTGCCAGCATGTAATAAGGCTGATTGTTTTCAGTGCCACTTAGTAGGATTTTTCCTTCTGCTTTACTTATTGATGTAACAGGCGTTCTCAGGCCGCATGGTGGCTTCAACATCCCTTTTCCCTTTCTCCCTTCTGGAACTGGGGGCTGGGGTCACTGTCTTTGCCAGTGGCATTTTCCCTCCACCTCTTCATCCTGGCAGCAGTGCTTCGTTGAAGCCCAGTTCTCAGTGAGCACCATGCAACTCTGGAGTCAGGCTACTGATGCACAGATTTCTCAACAGACCCCCACAGTTTACCGTTTTCTCCCATTCTGGGATAGCTCCCCTTACCTGGATACCCATCAGTTAGCTGTGCTTCGCCAGTGGGCTTCAATTGCTGCTTGTCTTGCAAGATTTTGGCTCCAGCCTCTCTGCTGTACATCCTTGCTACATGTCTTTGTTATCATCAAAATCTGGTCCTAGCTTATGCGGCCAAAGTCCTTTGGAGAACTGCTGGCTGTCAGAATACCAGTAGCTTCCATCCTTTCTCAACCTTGATTGTACTGAAGCTTCTCAGGGGCTTGTTCCGCTTGAGCAAACAAAACAGGTTTTCTGAGGGTACCTGGAGAAAGTCACTATATACTTTTGTTGCAGCAAGGAAATACGCAAGTTGCTGTGGATGACAGTAGAGCAGTACACATATCCTTGTCTCCATTCCTCTGCCACTCTAAACAGTTTTTAATCCTGGAGTCCTTTGAGAGTGAAGGCTGCTTGTGTCCCTTCTGGTCTGCTTCAATGCGTGGAGCTTAGGAGAGACTTTCTCAGTCTTCTCATCTGTAGCTGCTTTACTTCTTGCCTTTCCTCACATTACTAGCAATGGAATTTGTAAACTTCAGTCCAGTTAAGTGCTCATTTAAACAGCTATTTAAATCCTGCCACCCACCCCTGCTTCATTACCGGGTCTTTCGCAGGTTGGCCACCCTTTTTGCCATACCTATTGTCGTATCTAGGTAGTCTGACTCGAATGTAAGGAAGGCAAGCAACCTAGCTGAGAGGAAAATACATCCTTAATACATGCACATGTGCATGCCTGCGCACACACACATATACACATGTCTGCGGATGCCTCTTCCGCGTGACTGTACCCAGAAAGAAGTTAACCGTCACTTCAGGTCAGATAACAAGCAGCATTAGCATAAACAGGTACAGTGACTCACACCAGCAATTTGTACAAATAATGCAGAAGTACCCCACATTCTGAATTCGCTGGGATGAGTGCTGCTGCGAATAACCCTACTCCGGCGCTGTTATCCACTGCTGCAGAATTGCCAGAATTCTTTCGCTACAAACGCTGATCGGTAATGGCTTTGCTATAGGTACAGCACAGCGTGTAACTCTTTGTTTGCCAAGAAAATGCGTATGATTTGGTGACACAAGTTAGTGGGTTGTGTTGCAGGTTTAAGTTGATGCAAGTGGGTATTACGCATTTGTCCTGGCCTATGCAATTAATATATTTCCTCTCCCTCTTCGCAGTCCATGACTTCCTATTCTGCCTTCAGTTCAATTTGTTTAGTGAATCAGAGTCTAGAACTGACCCGGTTGAAGAAAACAACCATTTTTTCTGTGTTATTCTTCAGCTGGATGCCACAGCATGTGTTTTATGGCAACACGGCAAAGGTGATGCAGTCAGTGACAGGAGGGCGAGAGCAGGCTGAACAGCTCTGCTGCTGCCACCGCATCTGTACACATACTGCCAGAATCTTGGTCTGATGTGCAAGATAAGACAAAGATGGCCATTTATACTCTCTCTTATTTTTTGGTTCTTATAGTTTTGATTGTACCCTTTTAATTAGGGGAGGGGTAACATATGGATTTGGGAGGGTTCAATATTTTTAATGGACTGCTGTCTGCTCAGACAAGGTACAATTAGCCCTGCCTGATGCCAAAACCTACAAAGAAGAGCATTGCGCATTTCTCCACATCATCTTTTCCATTGCTCCTCTTCTTGCCAGTATTTAGCTATCCTAATAAAGAGTAGGTATTGGATTATAAGTCTTCTCATGCTGGTAAGACACATACTTGTATGTATACTGTATACGTAATACATTATTTTTTCACGTATTTAAAAAGGGAAATATCAATAAAACAATTTACATTGTCATAAAAGTGAACATACTTTTTCAATGAAATGACATTTATTTTAATAGCCTATGACCTATAGGTATTTTTCTGCATTTTAATCAGTTTACCTAAGAATTCTTGTACAAAAATTCAGAAACAATTAAAATTCCCAGACTTGCATTTGGATTGGGAAACCTGCAATAAAATTGAAATCAATAGGAAACTCATCAAGTCAGAACTTCATATACAGTTTTTTTAAAGCAACTTTGCAAGCTGTTCCTAGGAAAATAAGATATAAGCAGAATAAAGAGAAAGTACACAAGAAAAAACCCCACCAAAAGCCACCAGAACAGAAACAGATGCTTTATTACAAAGTAGAAAAGAGAACAACTGAATTATTAAATGCATCTCATGAATGAGAACCACAAAGACACTCGTTAACAAGTAAGTAATTGACTGGCTCCCCATCAAAGGAAGACAGCAGAAAGAGTTCTTACATAATTTGTCAGTGAAGTAGGTTGCTATTTACTTTCTCCTCCCAATCTCCAATTTTTCTGATTGTTTAAAATAAAAACCCTTGGAGACACTTGGACGTCAATGCATACATGACCAAAAGAACTGTCATTTCCATCAGTATGAGTGCATCATAGGAGCAGAGAGAAAGTTATGGGCCTCTTATTACATTACCCACGACACAGTGCAGTTTGTCAGACGTGTGGTAGCTTGTGGACACGGAAGAAGACATGACTGGGAGGTGTTTCTTTGGGAAACGGAGTCCCTGCTGAGGGTGATGCTCCAGCTGGAGTGTGGCTCCTGCTGCAGAGGGCTGGTGGAAAGAGGAGGAGTGCCTACAAAGGGCTGTGGCAGGTAGCCACAGAGATGTGGCTGAGCTTTAAACTGTACATGGAAAATACAGCCCTGTCACGCCACTGCTACTTGTCTTTCTCACCTCAGGGGCTGGCTTAGAGAAAGGAAGAATTTATAGTAAAAATTTGGGTTTTTGTAAGAGCAGGTCCCATGTTACAAAGTTGATTTAGTGCTGGTTTGCAGATTTTAATGCACTCCCCTGTCTGATCCTGGCATGCAAAAGCTTAGTGTCGTGTTTGGATTCGGGTATTATCTCAGATCCATCTTTACTCTGAACTTTTATAGTACGTTGACTTTTAACAATAGGACCCTAGGAACCACTAATGGAGCAGAAGGAGTTACAAGTTTAATTTTCTTCCAAATATTTCATGTCATATTTCACAGGGTGAAAGTGTCTTAAGACAAAATTGTTTCAGTATTTCCAACTAACAGAAAAAACATCCTCGTTGTTTAGGGTCAGCTCCTGGCTCAAAACCTAAGCATCTGCACAGGAATTTGTAGGCATATTTCAGACCTTAATTGTACCTTCCACTGATGTAAATTAAGTCAGAAGGTGATCATTAATGATTAATGATCACTGATTTTGAACAGTAATAGTTCCAACAATGTGGTTTTCCAGAGAAATAACTTGCAAAGCCTCAGAAAATGCTCCCATTTACTGGCACAGCCCACCCTTAGCAATAAGGTTGCCACGGAAACAGCAAAACTCTGATCGGGTGAGAGAGAAGGGGCGAGAATGAAAGGGAGATGGGGGCAATTTACAGCAGTTTTTTGTTGAAATAAACCAAATAGAATTTGTTAAAATTTTGCTAGCGGAAAATCATAGCCTTTGCCTACAGGCCTTGGGGGTTTTTTTGTTGGTGGTTGGGTTTTTTTTGCATAGGACAGTAAGCTGAGGTCTGACTCAAACACCCAGTATGGAAAAAAAGTCTAAGTGATGTGAGCCCAGTCTGTGTTTTTTTCCTGCAAAATGTTTTGAAGTAAAGGTATATAGTCATGGCAGTTTTTAATGACACTGACAGAAACGTCAGTGCCTTTCAATATTTCTATCAGCTATGTGGTGAGTCTCCCTTGAAATCATAGGAGCATGTAACTAAGCTCTGTGTGCAGGTGTATCAGAGACAGGGAGGAAGACACAATATGATGTATTAAGTATGTACAAACAGAATAGAGAACATTATTTAGATTTTTTTTTTTTATTAAAAGAGCTACATACCTCTTCAGAAGGTTATACCATAATGCTTTTTAGCTTGTCTGATGTTATCTGGCTTGTCTGTAACTACGTCATTGAAGGTTGTCTCACATAAATAAAGCTGAATTGGGCTGATTTATACATGGGTAAGATATTTCTGGTATATATCTAGCTCGTGCAAAAAAACCTGCTATTTTCCCTTCTCAATTAACTAATCAAGAGAAGAAATGTCCCCACAGGATATTAGAAACCTTTGTACTATTGAAATGCTATCTTTTTATGTGGGGAATCGACCGTTTGTGGTATTAAAGATTCTGCAAGATGATTTACTAAAGCAGAGCATTAACCCTTGTGTCCATCATATTACAGTGTGAGGAATAGCATCCTATTTGCTGATGACTTAATGCTGCATCATAGTTATGATGGTAATGTTATGCTATGATATGATAACATCAATTGTTTGGGGCTTATTGTAAAGAGCAATGTCAACTACGGTGGCCCTCTGGCTACTTTTTGTGTGCTGCAATTAAAACTCATACCAACATCTATATTTAAGTTTGTCTGACATACTCACTGTTTGCTATAACATAGCTAACCCAAACTCAGTTTGGATTTTGTTTTCCAAAGTCAGTGTCTTTCTTATGGATTTTTTTTTCCCAAGTCAGTGTCTTTTCTTATGCTCATTTTTTTAAAATTCAGTTTAGTCCACAAGCAACTTTACTGCCACTGGGCAGAAGCTGTTGAAATGCAAATGGTATGTCGGTAGAATTTTAGCAGTGTCTAACACTTGGTTGTGTAAAGTACAGCATGTTACTGGAACTAGATACTTTTGCTGATTCTGATTACATGATTAATATTTCTCTAAATATGGGTCACTGAAAGCCACCTTTTTTGCATTCAGAACAGTTTCTTAGTAGAGGTTGTGGAATGCAGCAGTTGTGTTGCCTACACTTCCTCTTTACAGTCCACCACACCATCTTACCTAGTTTAGCCTGTGTATTGACAATCTCTCCTACCTCTGCATCTACAGCAATTTGAATCATTTTAAACCTCATCCTAACAATGGAAACCAAAATGTAGTTTCTCCTCTTCCCTCCCTCTAAGCATGCCCCTCAGTGTTTATTTTTTCCCTACCCTTTGCTGTTAATAAAACTTGCTTCTGAAATACAGGCTGCAGAGGTAGTTGAGATACAGAAGGAACAAAGGTGGCAGGTACGGATGAGCCCCTGAGAGCCGCTTGGAGGGTGTCCTGGTTTGAGGACCCCACGACAGAGGGAGAAGAGGAGGAACAGTCACATGAGACATGGACTGTGTCAGGGTGAGAGAAGGATCCACGAGAAAACAGAACTGAAAAAACAACAGAGAAAAAAATCAAAAAAAAGAGGGAATGGTCAGAGATGCCAAAATTACCAGTAGTTTATAAGAAATGCTGTGCTTAGTCAGAGGCAGTGTACGCCCCACTCTCTGTGTATATATTGCTAGGATTATGTATTATTTTGCATTTATCAACATGGAAATTCCACCTGCCATTTTGTTACTGAGTCAACGATGAAATAATTTTTCCACAGCCATTTGTTACTTATGGTGGCAGTGTCTGGCTCATATCTCTGCAAAAGGAAAAGAGAAAGGCTTATTTTCAGCTTGGAACCACTTTACTAACTGACCTAGCAGAGGTGCAGATAGAGAGATTAGAGAGAAATGGTGGTTTGAATGTCTTGCTGTCAGTAGTGCTATGATAACAGTAGTCACAAGGTTTAAGTTTAAGGCTAGTTTAAGGCTAGCATGGTATAGTCAGTGTGCAAGCTACAGGGTGTGTTAAAAACGCCAAAGACGTTATAATGCTCTGGCAATAGCTAGAATTAACTAGATTCTAATTTTAATTGCAGTTTATGCCTATTACAAGATCTCCTAATTTCATTCAGTATTTCCTGGAATTGGATTTGAACCTGCTGCCTGTAGGGCAAAATTATCTACCTTTTCTAGTCCCAAGAACTATAAAAAGCAAGGTTTTAAAATGTTCCAATTTCCCAATTTAGGGCCAAATTTGTAAGGGAGACCAGTTCCCAGTCAGACACTGAAATGAGCACCAGATTTCAAGCACTGGGTAATTCAGTGGCTACTACTCCTCTGCAGCATCTAATGTCAGATTTGCAGGAGAGCTTAACATCCACAGGATGTCTTGGTAGCGTTTCTGTGTTCAGTGAAGAAGTGTCAGAAATTAGTCCTTCTGCGGGTGCTCTGGGAAGCTTTTATCCTCTAGCTTTCTCTCTGTCTCTCTTTCAGTGGACTGATAATCATACTGGTTTTAGTATCTGCTCTGCTAATAAGGTAAATAAGTATATGCATTTTTTTTCAAGCAGGTTTTTTGTTTCTGTTTGGATTTCATTTTTTTTTCATCAGGGGTCTCTGAAGGCAAGCCTGTAAAATCTGTGAATCTGCTGGTGCACACAGAGAGCAATCGAACACCAAGCGAAATGTGCACATTCATGTTCCCATCCTGGATGTAAATGAACTGGCTGAATGAACACGTCGGGGAGAAACACAGATCCGACTCCCCGGTTTTCCTCACCTGCTGCCCCTGTGGACACCCCGTGCATTTCTCCGGTAACACCCTCTCTTCCACGGGGGCTTTGCCACCCACCCTCGTCCGCTCAGTCGCCGGCTTCATTTTCTGGTGTTGCTGCAAAAAAGGTGCCGCCTGTGCTCAAAATGGGATCTTCCACTATTTAGCAAGGCTTTGCTGAATGAGTCATCAAAGCCGGCTGGTATTGGCTGGGCTGGTGAGCACCCAAGGGATTGCCTGGCAGAGGCTGCGAGGCCTCGCTTCATTCACAGAAATGTGGGGATGCTAGCCAGCCCTTTCATTCACACGCACAGAATCTCATTCACATTTTGCAGTTTCGCTAGCCGCTTCTAATGAAGAGAGCCATTTGGGAGCAGTAGGGCTTTCTGGGCAGTAGAGACACGTAAAAATAGGCTATGGTGTGTATATTTGCTGTTGCTATGCTAGGAGGATGAAGAGAGGGGTGAATGCTGTGTGGATGCTGTAGCAGGTTCGCAGTGTGGTGATGAAAGGCTATTCCGCAGATCACTAGAAACCTGCTTTCACACTGACTAGGACATTGCCATTACTCATCATTGCTGGGATAAGAGGTGCTGACTTAATTTAATGTGTCATGAATATACTAATTAAATACCTGTACTTGAGCTGGCTGTTTCACTGTATTTGCACTTCGTATACTGCAGCCTTTAGTCATGGGAGAGGGAAGGAATTCCACAGGATTTTTCCTTTAAATTGTGCTGCAGTTAGTAATTTGTTTTAAAAATAACTTTGCACTATGTAACTTCTCTGGTCAGAATTTGTTTATAATGGGGTGTATTGTCCTACATCCAAAAGTTGTTTTGCAAAGAAGATCAGTTTATAAAAAAGAACGATAGGGCTTGTGATAGGCATTGTGTATCACAGTGCTGTACACATTCTGTATTTTAAAAAAAAATGTAGAAGAAATGAAATACCTGTTTTCTGCATGTTTTGCTAGTTCTCAGATCAAGTGTTTGTGGCTGACATTTATGCTTAATAAGACCTGGTGCATTTTTTTTATTTTTTTCTGCATGATGTCACTTTTTTCCTACCTGGACTTTTGAATATTCTTTTTGTTTTTTTAGGATTTTCAGATTTAAACCAAACATTCCAGTGATTTGAAGATCCTCATCATGTTTTTGTTTGGAATGGTTATCAGTGGTGAAAGAAAAAACGTCAGTTAAGCCTATTGTCGGACATCAGAAAAATACTTTTCTTCACACATAGGTACTTTATATAATTCCTGCATTAAAATAGAAGGTTGTTGTGGAGTAACAGGGAAGAAACATTTCTTTCTCTTTTAAAAATTGGATGTAATGGTTTCTGTGAGAGACAGCATTAACACAAAGGCACTTGTAAAGTCTGTTAGGCTGCTTTTGTGGAAGAAAATGTGTATATTCTTTAGTTCTGTTGTCTGTTTTTTCAATACTTGTGTGCTTAAAGGTATTCTGAAAACCTTTAAGGTGTCTGTGTTTTTTGGGGGGGGAGGAAGGGAGGAGGAAGGGTGGGTATATATGTGTAAACATTATCCAGATATTTGCTGTCTAATTGTGGCTTCGTTAAGGATTCACAAATACGTGAGGTGGAAGAACATTTAAGCAGAAGAAAGTGTGGTGTTTCATAAAGGCTGTTAATTCATTTTTAAAGGTAAATTGCCTTTGGTACCAAAAGGGTGGTGGTGGGGGGGAGGAATTAAAGGTTGGAAGGAAATATCTGTTTGAGAAGATAGGAAAAGGAAATTTGAGAATTGATTGGTGCTAGTGTGCTGTAAGTGGGTGGATGGTTTTTTTTTTCTTCTTCTTTTTTTTTTTTTTTTTTTTTGCTACAGGAAGTGATTTGCAGTGTTCACTGAGCCTTTTGTTGAAAAGGGTCCTTCTCATTTGTGTGAGTCATGCTTTTGCTGTGAGCGAGTTGGCAGCTCTAAGCAGGACTGGGATCTCTGTCATAGAAAACTGTTACTTCACCCAACCTTAACGGGGAACCATAAGAAATTTCTTAAAAATATATAATTTTTTGTTCTTCCTTGTAGTCTTTTCTTTTTTCCCCCAAAACCTTGTTATCCGTCCATGTTGTTATGAATCGCCTGCTATGTTAGCACAGGCATCTCCTGCGTTGGCATCAGATTTGCCAGAACATATGCAGGAAACCAGATAGAAGGGCATGCTTCAACGTACCAAGTATAACCGCTTCAGGAATGATTCGGTGACATCAGTTGATGATCTTATTCACAATTTGTCCATGAACAGCAAGGTCTCAGCAGTTGCTACGACTTCAACAGCACCTTCGTACCTTGTCTCGCCAGAAGTTCTCCGCAAGGACCAAGAAGATGGACCCACCACCCTGTGTACCCTCATCCATAAAGTGTCCCACTTGAAACTCTCTCACACAGGCAGCCTTTTGGGTATCAAAAACCTCTCCTCTGCAGTAAAGGAGCTTGCTGTCTCCAAGTTGCAGGGAAGCTCGAGTGCTTCTAGCTCAGCAGCAGGGGCTTCAGACAACACATGTAACCTTGTCTCTGCCACTTCGTGTTCTCAGCAGGACGTGAGCAAGATGAGTATGGGGAAAAAACCACGATCAGAGGAAATGCACCCAGGAGGTGAAGACTGGAATCAAAGTAGCAGCTTTGTCAATAAACCCTCTCGAGGATGGCTGCACTCGAGTGAGAAGATCCTGGGACCTGGTGTGACGTACATTGTGAAGGTTGGTCTGATTTCTTCCATTCTCTGTTTTTATCAATGAAAAATTCTCTGCTGGTTTTGATGACAGGCTAGACAGGCTGAAAGGATCTCTATTTGTATATTCCTTTTTTTTTTGTGCATAATGCATGGTATGTAAATGCAGGAAGGCAGGGTTGGGAAGCTGTGTTAATTTGTTGAATTAGAGCAAACCTGCAAATAGGTTCTTTGTCAGATAATGTTCTACAGCTGTGTAAAAATACTATTCCTAAGCTAAATACTGGTTTTCTTACTTTTTGGTTTGGGTTTTTTTTCCCCTTCTTCTGAATTTAGGTTTTCAGTGTTATCTAGCATACTGTATATATCTTGGATACATAGGCTTTCAATATGTCTGGTGCAATATAGAGGAGGAAAGAAAGACTCCTTGTTTTGTTAAGAACTGTTAATCTTGCATGATATTTTAGTTTGAAAATACCTCTAAGGGCATGTATGTTTTTAAAGTGAAATTATATTTGAAATCTTAGAGCAGTAAGGCAGAGAGCGCAATGCTCACCATGTTCCACAAATAGAAATACTGTTGTGAGTAGAGCAGGAAAATGCAGCTTGTTTTACATAATGAGAATTCAGCCACATTAAATGTTATTGCTGTTTTCAGTTCATTGATACAGCATGTCAAAAGCAGAGAATCCTTAGTCTGCAGGGTAATATTTCCGTATGCTTTGAAAGTATTTTGAAATGACCTGTTAAATTAGAGCCTTTGAGAGAAGGGTATGTGCAATGTTTTTGTGGTCAGGTAAGATTCTCGTTACACCTTCCAGCACAGTGTGCAGAAAGTATAAAAATAACATTATTGTTAAGAATTTGTTCTTCAGTCACCATGTTTTATTTGCCAAGTGGATTTTGTACCTTAAGTGTTAAACTGTTTTGTACCAGACTATTAATTAGATTACAGGTCTATTTTTAATCTCATCTTATTTTGGGTATAAAAGTCACAGTGTGACTTTGTATCAGGATGCTTTAAAACCGAGTGACAGCCTTGTTGCTTAACTCTCACCGTTTCTTTCTCAAGTCTCATTATCAAAAGCAGAGTGCATATTTAACAGTTGGAGCACTAGGAAGCAGTTTTCATTTCTTTCTGTTAGTGGTGATGGTAGATTTTGCAGGTGATGGTAGACTGAGTAAGCTGGTCAATTCAGAGGACTATTGAAATTGTACTGTCTTTTTTACTACTGTGAAATTTACTGGAACTACAAAAGAGTCAGTGCTACCTTTCAGAACACAAACTGCTGCTCTGCTACTGTTCGAGAAGTGTCTCAATAAAAATAATCCACTGATGCTAGCTATAGTGGTGTTGAGAACCCATCGTTCTTTTGCATGGAAATATGCAGGTAAATGGAAGGTCGTGTATCATTTTCCCATTAGGTCAGGGGACTCAGCTTTTTTTATTTTTTATTTTGCTTAGAATATTGTAAGTAAGCAGATAATGACTGTGAGAATTCACTGCTGCTGTTTGTTTTACCTGAAGTGATCATTATGAAGCAGAACAAATACAGTATTCATTTTCTTAATTTTTTCAGTGGTTGACCTTCTGTATGCTAGAGGAAGCTGGTATCCTTGACTTGAAAAGAGAATAAAAATTATATACAAGTGGACTTACATTTGAAGTTAATAATTAACCCATATCAAACACTGATAGTAGAACAAGTATGCTAATTAGTGCAGCTGGTGTCAAATACATGAAAGTATATTTATACACATTATGTATATTAGAATTTTCAAAATAAATCATTAGCACCATACAACTTATGTTTTAGGTGTTTGTTAATGTCATTAAAATCTATGGAATCTAGATTATTGTTTCTATTAGAAAAATAGGGTGATATCTTTAACTTCATGCTCTCTGGCATATAGAATCATAGAACAGTGCTCTAAATGTAAAAAGAAAGGTTAAAAATAAATATCAAAATCAGTGGTTAATGAATGAATGAAAATAAACTGGTCCTGGTTAGTTCATAATTTGCCTGGTCATTAAGTATCTTAGAATTTTCCTCAGCAACTGGAGCATTCATATAGATAAGAATAGAAGCGCAGTTCCCACATCATTAAACATTGTTAGTTCCCAGGGCTTTTATGCATTCAGACCATCAAATCAATACATACATAATGTACACTGAAGGGAAACATTCCTTGGATACCTCATGGCTATATTGACTATCTGGGGGACTTGTACCATGTTTAATTAGTACCATATGCCTTGCAGGAAATTCCATATGCCATTAGTTAAATGAGACAAAAATTAGATTTGTTGTTAACTAGCAAAGCTTTTATAATTTCTTGTGTATATGTGCACTGAGTTACTATTTTCTCATTAATCCACATTCAAACCATGAAAATTGTCTATGGGACAGGGCAAATTGTAACTACTGGGCAGTTTGATAACTCACATTGGAGTCTTGTGAAGTAAGAGACACAAAGTTCCTATGTGCAGTGTATGACAAATCTGTCACTTTACTGCTGTCCCATTTACCCATTTTTTAAATGGGCAGTGTAACTCTAATGCTTGAAAGTGGGTGTGGGATTATGGTAAACAGAACCGTGTTCTGCCCTTGGTGGTCTGCTGTGATGAAATTATTTTCAGCCATAAAAATACGGGCACTTTCTGTATTTTTTTTCTCCCTGTGGATTTCACGTTGCATTTTTGTATATTATTTTAATGGGAAAAATTTCCACAAAAAACAAAAAAAAATTTTTGTAGCAAATTAGATAATGACCATAGCCATATTAAGGGACATAAAGTGGTAAGGTACTGATATTTTAATTAACGCTACCACTAAACAGTTTAACAAATTATGGATTAATCAAAAAGAAATGAAATAGTTTGCTGTGATGGAAGTCATTGAAGATCTCAGTGTTTTCCCCGTAGAGGGACTGATTACTATAGGGAGTGATTATAAATGTTCATGTTGTCAGAAAAACAAATACATATAATAAAAAAGTGTAAAACAGTTTAATGTAACAGTAGTTAAATGTTCCAATGAAATCTGTTTGTTTCCAATGATAAATGTGTACTGATGAGTTTAATTGGGTAATGGTATAGATGTTTTGGGTTTTGTTACATTTAATTAAGGGCACAATCAACAGTCAAGAGGCAAATATATGTCTGTCTTTAGGTAACTCATGGTTGGGTTTTGTAACAAGTGTTGATGAGCTTCAAATGCTATTTCTCAGCAGTTCAAAACTAAAGAAACCCCAAATAATATAGCATAATTTTATAACCCTATGTACAGCATATCCAAAAAGCAAACGTACCATAAAGACCAAGACAGTGGTATAGAACAGACCTGGGTAAATCTAGTGTTAATAAACAGATACCAAGATAGTGTCTGAGAGATAGGAAGGAAAAAGGGCTTCGTCTAAAAGAAGGATCTCAAGCCAGGCAAATAATACTTCAGTGAAAAGCATGTTAAAGTACTAATATTATAGCAAAGTATCTAAAGAGTATAATCCTAACTACAATTATTTATGTAACATTTTAACACTTTCATGTCTTGGGAGGGGATAACAGTGATTTACATCTGGTGAGGAAATTATACATCTTTTGTGAAGCTGTTCAAACATATTACCAATTAAAGGCTTCAGTTATGCAAACATTTTGCATGACACTGTGTACGGGAATATTCTCATTGAAATAATTGAGGCTACTCCAATATGTTGAAAGTTAAGTATGTGCTTAAGGATGAACTGAATTGCTGTGTTGCATGCTCCTATTGCGTCCTTTTATTCTGTACTGTAGTATTCCCTTCAGCATATATGCAGGGCAGCTGTGATTTTAGCAGATCTCTGCAAGTAGACACAGAATTTACAGAATTACTTTTCTCTTTAGTGGCTAACCCAGACTGCGAATCACAGCCTTAGATGGATCTAGCATCATGGAAACTGCAACGTATGTGGCCTTCCCCTAGAAGACTTCAGGGCTCCGTGGAAGAATGTTTTTCTTCTTTTCTTTCTGTTCTAACCAGAATTGATTTGCTGTGGGTTTAAAGTAGGAGCAAGATACCAATGCTTCATGGTTTTGCGGTGGTGCTCTTTGCCCACCTGTTCAAAAGGTATCCAGTGTAGTCTGTAAGAAAAAAAGAGAAGGGTTCCTTGCTTCCTTCTTACTCCTTTAAACAGACATAAAGTCAAATTTACAATCTACTTGTTAAAAAAAAAAAAAAGTATTAACATTGCAGCAAGACTTTTTAATTTTTCTTTTTGGTTGATGCTAAATTTATCTTCCTTCCTTGCAGAAAAAATGGTGCAAAATTTTTTTGTTTGATTGGGTTTTTTTTTGTTTTGTTTTGGTTTTTTTTTGTTTTGTTTTCTTTTTTTTTTTGTTGTTGTTGTTTTTGTTTTGTTTTTTAAATCAGATTTGAATTCTGTTTAGATCAGTCAAGTCGCAGTAGTGTTAATGGTTAATCACTGATAGTTTGACATGGTCTGAATTAAAACATACTCAGTAGGATTTCGTGCATGTGATTCTAATAATAAGGAACACAGTCCCAAAGCATCCTGTTTGTAATGAGGTTTACACATTCAAAAAGTGAGTTGTGTGTTTCAGCCATATGGTGATAATAGGACTGAATACTGATCCTTTAGTTCAGCGTCTGCTGTCCTCAACCCAGGTACCCAAACACTGTTCGTCAGAGCTCAAAGATTTATGAAACTGTCTTATCACCGTGGATTTTAAAGCTGCATACATGCAGGTTAGTGGGGAGAGAAGCAAGTGACAAAGCATCGGTTTCAGCAATTAATCCCTCATAGTATGCCATATTCCTTTGCAATCAGTTAGTATTCTTCGCATTTTCTTTCACTGTTATTTGGGCTATGAAAGAACAATATTGATGCCTGTTGCTCTGTTGAAAACCTCTTTTTTGTGCTCCATGGATCTGAAACACTGTGGGTCTGTTGTACAGCCACTGATATGAAAGGAGCATTTCTCACAGAAATTAAATCAGATCATATGAGCAAAAATCATACAATAGAGTCTTTTATTATAATATTATTCTAATTACACGAATCATGTACTATTACTCTACATTTGCACACCTTTCATAGAAGGGAAAGCACATGATTTTGGTGCTGAAGGATTCAACTCTCAACAAGAATGTCTGGTCTGCAGTACATTTGGAGTGTTTGCAAAATGCCTTGGAAGCTTTGGCATGATTTCCACACTTAGGGTTATTTTGTGAGTGACACAATTTGGGCACTATTAATGTTGATTTGAACAGTTAAAGTCAGAACTGTATTGGTTTAAAACAAAAATTATACAGTCCTGCTAGTTATTCACAGTTTTAAAATCCACAAATTAATTTAGCTGGTTGGTTTAGAAGGTAAAACTGCATTCAGCCAGAATTCCTTCTCTATTTTTCTTTGGAAATTGGACTGTTGGTTTCTTTACTTGTCTTCAAATAATGGTTACAGTAAGAATACCATGTGCCCAATGTAAGTATCTGCCGCTACAAACATAAAGAAAACACACAGATGAACTGTGATCTTCAGGGAAAACCCTTTGCTGCAGGAGACAAGGCACTCCTTTGTCCCAGTGACAGGGCACTCATTTGTCCCCTAGCCACATAACCCATTGAAGAACCCTGTCTCCATTAACACACCAGCTAAACTTGTGCTGCAGCCTAGCTTCATTTTACAGTAGGAAGTTGAAGTGAATGTGCAAAGTACCAATATTAGATTTTCCTGCAATGGGAAAAATGCAAATCTGCACTGGGATAGTGCCAGAGACAACCAGACTTCCCAGCTACTGACACCCTCTCAGGGTGGTTTGCTCCCCTAAGCAATGAAACAAATTCCATCGTGGTAGGCAAAGAGGGGTTCAGTATTGGTTCTCTGCAGTTCTACATGGTCATGCAATATTCATATTTGATTTGATTGTATATATTTACGATAAAATGCAATGCAGCTCTACCTTTGGCTGCTCCAGGGAGGTCTGAGGCAGGGCTTGTCCATTTGAGTTGTGATGGGAATAAAGATGGGACTCGGTGCAACCACATTTCCAGTCATCACTTGTTTTCAGAGGGGGATTGGGTGCAATTTAATAAGGGTAATATAGAATGTTTGTTTAATAAGTAATAGATAATCCCCTAGATTTTTCAAATCGGTTTTTCATAGGGCCAGGAAGGATTTCAGTCTGAAAAGGTTGACTCGGACAATCCAAGTCACAGCTAAAAGTTTAAAGACTAAAAAAAGCCTTTTGAAATTAGACAGGAATGGCAATCAAGAAGATAAAAGCTAAAAATCAATAGGGTGTAGGGAGACGCACAAAAAAATAAATAATGTGAGGTAAACAGAAAAAGCTGTCTAGGCCTTTTTTCCACAGAACCATCACATCATATTTGCTGATACAGGGATTTTTGTCTTTTTTTGTTATCTCAGAGCAAATCCTGAAATTAGAGACGGAAGTTGACCAAATAGCTTAAATAGTAAGGACAAGACTGAAAGAGAGATATTTTATCTTAAGATACTATCTTAACTTGCTCAGCACCATTTCCATCCTTCTGGATATGTTGTTGTACTAACACACCTTTTTTTCCCATTTTTGGCTCTTATTAGCATAGGAATTATACAAGGGAGTGCATATCTCATTGGACATCAGCATACTGACAGACATTTGAAACTGCATATCTCTGATGAAGTAATTATTGTCTCTTTTCTTATAGACAAGCTGCTTTAATTAACCACAGGGTATTTTAAAAGTATCCTTAACTTCCCTAGAAATTAGAATGTTTCAGAAACATCGCCTTTCCCACCAAATGTAGGGGCCGTGTTTTGTCGCCACATGTCGAGTGCAGATGCTACAGTGTCACTCATTTTTACTTACATTTTTTCCTAAAGAAAGAGCAGGAATGAAGAGAAAAGGCCAGGTGTTTAAACTGTGCAGAGTCTCCTTCTGAAAGGGAATAATTAAGTGTGAAGCTGCACTACAAACACCACAATAAACTGGTAAAAACATATCAGCCACGTGTTTTGTACCTACCCAAAGCCTTTTCTTGGGTCAGAGACAGAAACTATGATGGCAGGCCCCAGTATGGTCCTGTTCCTAGATGCCTGTTATCCTTAACACCACTCAGGCATGATAAAAATCTTCAGAATTGATGAGCTTTCCAAGGGCCTGGTATGAAATCAAGCTGTGCTGGCAGATGCATTGAACCTGTTTCTCTTACAGCACTTCAGCAGCATTAAGAACGCAATGAAGTCTGGGTCACTCTACTGTAGGTTTAATAATAATAATAATAACAACAACAATAACAACACCTAGCTCCTATGGAACACTCGTTAATAGATCCTCATGCTCTACAAAGTGATGTTTGTTTAGAAGCTTTCCTACAAAGTACTGTTTAATGCAAAGTATCAAGCTTTTGATTTTACTGAGGAGGAAATAAAGGTGTAGAGGATTTAAGTCATTTGCTTGAGAGTGTCCAGGAAACTATTGACCGAGATGAGACTTAGACAACGCTTAGGTGCATTGCTCTTCCGCCGGAGTGCATTGCTTTTCCACCAGACGCAACTGCTCTGTAAAGTTGCTAGAGTGAAGGTGTGCTGCTGTAGAAAGTCTCTAGCTGGGCAGGCAGAATAGGCAAATCAGAAAATATCTTTTCAGTTTGCAAACTGAGCACATTTATGGCAGCAATTAGACTAGAAGTTTTGGAGGGGCAGAAAGACAGCTTTGCCCAGGTCAGCAGACTCTACCTCTGAATCATGGTCTTCTGTGATGGGCTTGTAATAGTTGTCAAAAAAGGTCACCCAGCACACAGTGTGTGCCACAGCAGACAGGGAGAACAGAAGATTCCCTATGAAATGCATACCTAAAAATGTTTTGTAAAAAGCAATAAATTGTTTATAAGCCCAAAGTTCGTATGGTGTATGGATATTTTGCAGGATCAGAGTTGTGGAGAATACCCTGGATACAGTGATATACAGGACAGGTTTCGTTCATATTAGAGACTTAGTCTGGTATAGATTGTCAGCTTCAAGTGAGCAATATTTATGAATGTATTTTCTAGATTAGCATGATGAATTGCAATTCAGGTTGCTCAATGATAGGCAGAAAGAGAAGTAAGTTATGTGAGAGACATCTGAAGAAGTAGAATTGATGTGCAGCCTGTAGAGTTAGTGCATCAGACTTTTCAAGTTGAAACAAGATTGACACTACTTAAAATACTGTTATTTATGTAGTGTAGATTATCCCTGGATTTGAGACTGTTCTGTAACCATTCATTTGTTACAGCAATAGTTACACTGGATAAATAGCCTGCACATGAAGCAGGCCCACTCTGGAAGAGAAAACTTAAAATACTGATTGTTGAAGATGTATCTTTCTGTCATGTTGAACCTTTTGTAAATTAATTTTATGGTCCTAAAATAAGCAGAGAACTCTAAGTAAATAGAAACTTGATATGAACCCTCTCTTACAAAGTATGTATTTCGGCCAAGGAGCTGGAAGAGCAGGGCTACATGGTACGCGGGGCAGAAGCTGGGAGCTGTGGGTGCCCATTCTGACCTGACACTGACCTGGGGGCTTTTGGGCAGGGGTGGGAAGGGGGGTCCCAGGTGATGCTGGTCAGGACCCTTGGGGCCTGATGGTGCCCCAGCCCCCCAGAGATGCTCTGCTGGGATAAATCATTGTCCAGTGTGTGCACTTCTATCTTTTCTGAGTTTTTGCATGCAAAAACATACATCTGTAAAATAAGAATGTAAGAAATATTGTACATGCAAAACTACCGATATGGGATTTTTGTGGAGTCCCGTGAAAGCCTGGTCCATTTAGCATCTATACTGCGTGAATATTTTTGAGCACAATGTTGGCAATCTTATTTCATCCACATGCAGGTAAGAAATAAGAAAAAGGTATTTTCTTTGAAGATGTGTTGTTTTCAATCCCATTTGAGATGGAGAATAGAAAATTGTCAGAAGCAAAATTTGCTTCCCAGTGGTATCTTTCCCCTTACTAGCAAGAAATGAGACCTTAGAGTTGACTTAAGAAATTGCTTTTCAAGATAAGATAAAATTTATTCTTATTCCCGTAGCTGAATCTTTCACCTTTTTTTTTTAAGGGGTTCTGAATCCTTACTGTATGATTTGGTTGTGAGATGCTGCCAGAATGCTTTCACAGAGGACAAACATAAAACCGATATTAATATCTCGTGAGAATTGTAGATGTATCCCAAATAGAATGGATTCTTCTTTTCTTACAGAGTTTTATGGGATAGACTTTTTAATTACTTTCTTACGGGTAAGATGCCCTATATTCTCATGTTGTGTGGAGATTTCTACGGCTACTCCTGTCTGCAACTCTGATACAGAAAAAAAATCCAGTTTATTCTAGTAAAATCAAGTGAAAATATATTCTGTCAACAGAGAGAAACTATACTCTGTATTTCAATACAGTGAAAATAGTGCACGTTGTTGCACAACTTTTCTTCAGATATCTCCTTTGCCCAGCAACTGATAATATTTAGTCATGTAAAATCTTCATCAGGCTTCACAGGTGTATTAATAGACATGGAAAGTATTGCTTAGTATTGTTCCACCTTCTGTCCTTCTGTCCTGATATCAGTGGCATATAGGTATATTTTCTTTTGTAAACGCTGTGCTTTCTCTGTGCCTCATCATCAACAAGATTTGGAGGTACTCAACAGGTATTCGTATCTTCTCCAAGACCTGTTTGTTTGTATGAATGCCTAGCTACTGAAGAAGGACTTCACAGGTTTTCTGATCTCTTTGGGCGAAAAAGGAATAACCTATTTTCAGCTTTTCCAGAGTGCAAATCTTGATATATTTTTATATGTAACTATATTTGTCAGTTTATTAATAGTTCTATACAGCTGCCCACTGAAACTTTTAAATAGTTATAAATATTTATATACTGCATTTCAGAAATAATTAAAAATCAGCATTTTTTTAGACTTAAAGATTCCTCATAAGCATTCTTAGTAACAGTGGGACTGTATATTTGTGCATGCTTGAAGTCGATCTATAGGATTTCAAGATCTGTGTATATATAAAAACATACATTAAAAATACGTACATATTCTTTTTATATAAAATATATACTTATATTTTAGTATATAACAATATATAATAAATATACAATATATAAAATATATAATAATATATAAAATTAATATATATTTTATACATAAATATTATTTTTTGTCATGTTAAGGTGTATAGATTCTTTTTTATCATTTAAGCAACTCAGTGCAAGAAAGGCACGTGAAATAG
The DNA here is from genome assembly GCA_017639485.1 of Pluvialis apricaria. NCBI lineage: Eukaryota > Metazoa > Chordata > Aves > Charadriiformes > Charadriidae > Pluvialis > Pluvialis apricaria. The sequence goes on along the minus strand of CM030044.1, from coordinate 49,348,612 downwards.
AACAATATAGTTGCCTTCCTTTGTTTACAAGCTGATTTTTCTACTGGCAGTGGGTTAGACTTAGGATGAATTTATTTAGATGAAAAAGTTTCACTGCCTTTCAGTATTAATTAGTTAATGCTAGGCAGTTCGTTTTACAGTTGATCCCACATTCCCTTTCGAAGTCTGTCTTGCTTTACTTATGACTGAAAGCATTTCTGAAAATATTCAGGAAATTCACTGTAAAATTATTTACATGATTAAAGCTAGACATCTAGCAAATATGCAGTGACTCACAGTCATGCAGTGAAAATTTTAAAACGTGACCTTTTTTTTATTATTTTGTACTCTGGATGTACACTATTTCGGTTTGGTGCAGTGAATCAAAATATATCAAGGCATAGATACACACACAAAGTCTTATTTCGCTGTAGTCTCTTATGAAAATGTTTTATAACTCTACTATGAAAATTAAATCAAGAGCTTCTGAAGGTTACCTCTATTACCAAAATAGTTTAATAGCGTAATTTTAGCAGCATTCCTGTTATTGAAAATCCAAGCATTCAGTTCAAAGAATAAAACAGAGAAGCAATACATTGTAAACATCGTAAGTTGCCAAAATAGCATTGAAATATACTAAAAATAATGTGTTAATTAACGACTCAAAGTATATAAATCATAGAAGTAATTTCTGGGAAGTACTGATCTCATGAACAAAATACATGTGTTTGTCTCCTAAATCCCTTTATTATTACAGTCGTGCACACCTGCGCCTTGTGTTCAAATAGGATGAGGCAGTTCATTGAAAGAGTAGGCTAGAATTCACGAGTTAAGAATTGTTAAACTCTGCATATGTAGGGACATTTAAAATATTTTTATACTACAGAAGCCAGTTATGGTACAAGAGGAAATGGAAAAGAGCTAGGAGTTGGCCAAAATTGGAGGTATTCTTGGGAGAACTGCCTTCTCCTATCACCTGTTATTGAAGAAGCGAACCACCTGTTTCCAAGAGAAATGCAATTGACAGTCATATCCATCATCATTTGTACTACTTCAGAAGCTCTGTTGGTTTAGTTGTCTTGTGGAGCAATTTATGATGATAAATTTACAGCCGAAGGGCCAAGGCTTATTTGTAGTTTAACCCCGAAGAAGACTTGTTTTTAGATTTTCCGTTCCGTTTTTGTTCAGTCAATCCTTACTTAGAGTTTTCTGTCTGGATTAGAACATGCATTCTTTAATGAGAAAAAACCCTTTGGGGGAAATATTGATTCACGCTAAAGCTCTATACGTGATTGCTTACTGGTATAAAAATTGCCAACTGCACAAGTATGAAAGCACAGAAGAGTGCCTTTCTGTTTTTCATGGCAGCATGTGTTTATGACACATTTTTGGTGTTAGATTCTGACAAAGTCTAAATATAGGGCCTTTTCCTCATTCAGAACAAGGCTGCCAGTGTTTCTTTCATGCAGGATTGCTGCTCCCTGAGCAGGTGTGCCGCTGTGCAGATTCCAGCGAAGCATGGGGAGAGGTACAGAGCGGTCCCTCAGCATATGCTGGTAGAGCAAAGTCATCAGGTACCCTCGGAGATCTACATCTTCAAGCAGTCCTGTAGTCAAGATGTGTCTTGCCCCAAGGGGAGGAAAGGGCTGGATACTATGGCATGGCTGGGAGAGTAGCACTCATGTTAGGTAAGGTCTCAGTATCATCTTGCTTGATAGCTAAGCAGAGAATTTAAAAGCAAATATTTATACCCCAAACTACCAGAGAAGCTGAAATCTCTAGCAGCTGACTTAAAGCTCTGTGACTACTGCTCGTACAAATTTATTTCTCTCTGAATATCCAGTCTTGCTTCTGCCCACAGCTTTTTCTAATATTGTAACTCACCCTACGTTAGAAATGTCACAGAACTAATCTTCCATTCCATCCTTCTGCTTAAAATATCTAGGTACACTGACATAAATCTGAATGGTTGTGTGCATGCAAGACCTTTTTCCCACTGTGCTGCTATCTGCTGAGTTGATGGTAGCTAGCATTTGCTAAAGGCTGCCCCTTCTGCCCAGTGAGCACTTTGCATTATCAGCAACACGTGCAGTAAAATGGTGTCATGCAGACTTCTGTGGTGCCAGGGTTTGGGTGGCATGTTTGCCACAGCGGTGGCAGGACAACATACAGCAGATCTCCACCTACCAGGAAAAGGTTTGCCTGAGATTTGGCAAACGCTCTCTTAGCACCGGGCAGCAGTTAAGGTTAAAAAAAAAAAAAAAAAAGTTTATTGCATGTTAGAGCGCAGGTCTTCAGAAAATGCTGATTTTTTTGGCGATACAGAGAAGTACCTCCGTATACTGCTACCTTTTGTTCTAGTTTGGCTTTAGAAGTAGGTGCTGTGCTCCAGTGGGCTAGCTGACCGTTGAGTCCAGAAAGATTTACCAAGCTTCCACCAAGATCTATGTCCCAGTTGGGCAGCTGAGCCACATCCTTAGGTCAATGACTAGTGTCATATGTATAAAGTCCTTTTATATAATACTCTTTTCCAGTCTGAATGCAGTGCCTCTATATTTAAAAGATTTCAAGTGTAAATTCAGCCTTCCCACAGTCTTCAGTTCTCATAACTGCTCATGATATCAGCTCATATCCTACCTCGTCTCTGCTGTACTGATGGAATATGCATGACAGCTTCAGTCTTTGCTATGTAGAGATATCTTCAGAGTACCTCTCCTTCTAAAGCAATCTTTTTATTCGATGTGGATTCAAAACACAGGCTGCCTCCGTATTTAGCCTGACTAAATGGACCATTTACCTGTTTTGAAAAGGTTTGAAAGTCAGTCTGGTAACTGGCAAGAGGATTTATGCTTTCCAAGGTGCTGTATAAGCACATAATAGTTTATATAATTACTATTGGAAACAACATTTTATACAAACTTAATGTGAGTGCTGTAAATACTGGTCAGTATTGCCTGTTGTTAAATATTAAGTATTCTTAGCAAATTATTGCAGTTAAACTTAACTGTGCATAAGAGGATAGATAGCCCCTGAAGAAGCGTTCTGGGTTTGAGGGTAACATGCAATGCATCCCCATTGTTACTGAACACACTTTCCTCCCCCACTTTCCTTCTTTCTTTTTTCATTTTGCTTTGCTAATGGGAGAATCCAGGTGAAGAACTTAGGAAGGTCAGATTTCTATGTCTGGGCGATTTGTTATGATCAGGATGAGGGCCACTCTTTCAAACTAAAAAGAGGGTGCGGATGCAGAGCCATGCCTCCAGACCTTCTCTGCCTCCCACACAACTCCGATGAGCTAGCCTGTTGCAGGGGTGCGCACACTATCTCAAATTCAAACCGTGCAAAACTATTGGTGTGGAAGCTTTATGTCCTCCTTGTATAGGCTGCATGAGTAAGGACAGATTTATCTGCCAAAATTCCAAGCAGTTACCTTTCCTCCTGAAGACGTAGAAGGAAAGATCCTCCTGCCACGTGCAGGAGCCTTTCTGTGGAAGTGCGTTACCATGGGGTAAGGCATTTTGCTGTGGGTAGCTGAAAGGATAATGATGTATTTCAAATTCTGGGTATAAGTCTGTACCCAGTTCATCTTAAAAAATAGCAAGGACTGTATTGTTACTGTATTTCTCCAGACAGATTTTGTCAATGACTTCTTACTGCCTCTGTTAGCGGATGGATACTATGAAGTACTCAGCAGACTGGCAACTGCCAGTCAGGGGGTTATTTTATGGATTGACAAGGATTTTGTATTGCCAGATGTGACTGGTATTTCAGAAAAATGTATTATTCTTACTTTTTTTTCTCAACAGAAAGGTTTAGTGTTTTCATGAATTTATAGTACTTCTAAGATTCCACTGTGCCCACAAATTTATTAAATTTACTGCTACAGGATACTATGTAGTTTAATCAAATACATACAACTACACCATCATCTCCTTATGAAGTACAGAAGCAAATATATGTTGTGATAAGCTATCTTCTCTTTTTGTGATCTTTTCCTGCTGATTAGCTGAGTTAGGTAATTTGTGGTGCACGTCTCAGTTAAATTAGTAAGGTATTCAAGGTAGTAAATGTTCATTTAAAGCACAATTTTAAAAAATTAGGAAGCATTGTGGCACGTATTATTTTTCTTTTACTTAGTTTATTTTATTAAAGGGAACACCTTCTGATCACAGTTCCTTGTTCTTTTTTTTTTCCTTTTTTTCACTTCAGTGGTTTAGAGAGTGGGTATTGTGTATTCAGTTAAGCTGGGAAATTTGTCCAATGTGATAGCAAAAGGATTCAGGTTTGTGGTTTCATATTAATTTGCTAAAGAGAAAAACTCATTTTGTAAGATACTTCTAATTATCAGTCCTGCAGTCTCTGGCTATGACTTGGGTTGCATTTGTGTTTTTTTATTCTTCTTTTCATGCATCAATGAGGATATTAAAAACCCTGACTGGGTCCCCAGTTACATGTGGACAAACTTTCTATTTTGAAATCAAATCCTGGGCTATTACTGTATTTGTATTATGCCCTGCTTGTTAGGGTATATCCAGGCTAGAATCTTAATATGAGTCAGGATAGATGGCAAACTTGAAAGTAAGCTGTAAGTATTGTGGAACATTGTGGAACTCCTAGCGCTCATTTCACAAACCCCTTTGGCTGTTAATGATGATATCTGAAATTAGAAGGAACTGTCATTTTCATACATAAATAAATGCATGTTGCAATAGAAGGAACATAATCTGAATTTGAAACAAAAGCTTTTATTTTTAAATAAGGGAGTCCTCAACTGGAATGAATACCAACTACTCATTACCTTTCACAGCATACTTTAATAAAAATGCAAACCAAACAACCCTGCAAAACCAAACAAACACACCCCTCCAAAAAAAAAAAAAAGAAAAAAGAAAAAAGAAATAATGAAAATGTAGTGATATGACTTGAGATACACATGAGGAACAGATGTGGCAAGTAAAAAGATGCTCACTTATGCATACTTGCCAAGTAAAAGCACAGCCTAAGCCTGTGGGTGAGAAACTTGCAGTGAATTGACTGGCTTATTACAGGGTATCTTATAATATGTTTCAGAGATTTCTATTTTCAAAAATTAGATCCTCATACACCACCCAGAACCCTGGGAATCTGAATCTATTTTTTGAGCCCCCAGGCTATTATCAGCAGCTATGCAATTTCAGATTTCAGATACATCGATATTTGAAGGCACCAGCTAGTTTTTGGCTAACAATGCAAGTGCATTTCTGCTTGCTGATGTAACCATGTTATCTCTTAAATAACTTGCATAAGGCTCTCTGTTTTGCAGGCACGATCTGCAATGTTGTGAACCACTCAGATTTTATGATGGTCCTCTGGTTACACAGATTAAAACCAGTCTATCTTAATGTGCTAAGAACACGCATGCAATATTGGTGAGCTAATGATACTCCAGTAGTTCAGACTCAAAGATTAGGAGTCCCTATTTTGTATGAGAGTAGGTGATGGGCAGATCTTCATGCTACCATGTTCTGGGCAGACACTTGCCTGCTATTAGACATGCATATATCATTCAAGCACTCAAGCATTTGTCACTCCTAGGTTGGACTGCTGCAGTGGTGTGTTGCTTGCTATGTTTTCATAAAAATAACGTTTTTATAAAAATTGATGTTGTTACTGCTAGCTTCTGGGTCAAACAATGGACAATTTCTTCCAGTAACATGGTGTTTTGAATGATCTTGTTAAGAAACACTGAACAAGGTTGAACAAGGTTTGTGGGGCAAAAGGCAAAAGTGCCTACGCTTGTTTGCCTTTTCTCTTCACTCCAAGCACATGAATGCACTCAGCACTCGTGTTGAACTGCCTGTTTCTGACAAATGTTGGGAGAACTCTGTCTTACACAGGGTACAGTAAAAAATTTTAGTTGTTAAACAAGAATTTTCTGACTGAGTCATAGAGGAGACAGAGGTACCTTAGGGAATATGGAAAAAATCTTCACCTATGGGACAAACCAGAAACCTGGGATATATGGCCTTCTCTTATATTTGCCTGGGAAAATTTTAACTGGTAAGGATGTTAGAACTTCACACAATGAGACAGGTATGGTTCCAGGAGTATGTGGCACTCTGCTTTTAGATTTACAGTAGCTTCCTGCAAGGTGCTTTTTAGCATGCAAAGTACTAGTTATGAGTCTAAAACCACTGAATGCGAAGGTATTCGTTCATATGAAAGACTTTTTCCTCAGGGCATAGTACCATTCAATGAAGGTATATAAGCTGGAAACTCATTCAAATATCAAAAAGTAGACAGAAGGCAGAACATTATCTGAGAGAGCTTGGAACTGGTAGTCGCAGATCTTCCTACTTCAAGGTGGGCTGCATCTTGGTGTATTTTTTTCCTGAGCAATGAGAAGGATCATGCTCGTGGGAGCTCATAAATACCACAGTGCACAGTAGCTGATTGGTTAGAATATCCATCAAGTGCTGGGGAAAGAGGAGCTTTTTTAGAAGTAGACTGTTTTATAACTGTATTTTAAATGTTTCATGGAATGCCTAAAGCAAAAGATAGCATTTCTTTTTAATCAGGACATTTATTTGTTGAAATAAATGAATAATTTATTTACTTGCTATCTTGGTTGTATGTCTCCTTTCTGTGGATCGTTGTCAGGATGTACTTCAGATGGATATTTTTAGAGAGCAATGTTGGTCTTGGGGAATAATTGAAGCATAGCAGTAGGTGAGTTATATGTCCCTGTAGTTGGCCTTTGGACCTTTTGAATGTCAGTTTTTATAGTAATTTCGTTACTTGAAAACATGCCGTGGTGATTAAATGTTTACATCTTTTATCCCAGAAAATCAGTTGCCATCTTTGCCTTGATCAGTCAGGAATACTGCAAGCCTTACTATGTTGTGTTCAGCTGTCTCCGTGCTATACATAAAACAAACACAGGGTAATTTTTCCATCTGACCTTCCTTCAGTCTGGTTTTGTCTCTACTTTTGTTAATGCAGATCAGGTAGTATAACTCAAAGGAGTCTAAATGCACGCCTTCTAAGTATGTTTATGGGTATTTGTCTAATTATTTGTGTGTTTACTTTGATAGTGACTTGTGTGTACATGTGTTTGTGTATTTATTTGCACGCCTGCATGTACTTGTCAAACTGCCTTCCAGAGTTTGCTTCTAAAATGTTGGACCTGGTTCTCAAAATTGTACATTTCTTTGCAATTTTTAAAGCAATTACTTTGCTTTAAAAGACTTGTGGCAAATATATATAAGTGAAAGAACAAGTGCAATCCAAGAGTGTTTTAATATAGAGTGGTCTAAATAAACAGGTTGATGAAATAATGAAAACCAAGTATTCCACTGACAAAAAATCACCTGAATATTTATACCATTTACAGCACATTTAATTATAAAAGTATCTCATATGAAATAAATATTTGGGAAAATTTATCTATAAAAGCATATGAAGCAAAATGACATGAAAAGAGTGCAGGAAAACATCTTTCATTGCTGTATATTGGCATAAGTTAACTGACTTCAGCTGATTATCTCAATTGACGTTGAGCAAACTTAATCTCCAAGCAAATCAAATCACCCTCTGAGATACTTAAAAATAGAGTTAATGGCTTCACTTCCTGCATCAGAGCACGAAAATGTTGTTCTGGATGCTTTAAGTACTCAGGCAGAAGTATATGTAAAAAAGGAATCAACTTGTAATACAAGGGTTACTTAATTTTGTACTGATAGAGGAGCGATGATAATATAAACAGCTTGAGAGTATGACCCTTAGCCTGAAAGCTCCATGTGCTGGGATATCTATAGACAAGATGTGCTCCATGAGGATTTTCCAAGCTTTTCAAAAAACGTAAGATAAGATTGCAGGAGATTTCTAAAAAATTTGAGGAAATGGATCTTGAAAGAACCCTTCCCAGAAACCGTGGGCTATTATAATCCAAGCTTGAGTAATTTAATCAATAGGAGTCACTTGATATTCTAGTTTATTTTATTCAAGGTTGTCATAACTTCATAGCATTTGATAGCAATAAATTAAATAATAATGGACACTTGAAAACAAACTAGATACTCCCTTGATTTGTAAACAGTTTGTGACATACATGTTTCTATAGAAAAAGCATTGCTGAAATTCTAGATAGTGTAGTTACTGATGTAGTAATTCTGTAATTAAAAGATCATTTTTTCAGTATATATAAAATTCCCAAACAGACACAAAATGGTGGCTTCACTTGATTTTTTTTTCACCAGTTTCATACCCAAATAAATCGCATTATGCTGGGAATAGATATAAAAACTAATATAAAACCACAATACTAGAATAGCATTATCAGGCTTATTATGTAAAGACTTGTTCCCTGTTTGCCCTGACTTTCAAATGTCAGGTGTGTGGTTGAGTACTTAACCTGCAGGCACAGATACTGCCACAGGATATGCCAGTCATGAGTTGGTTTGTACAAAGCCACTACCCAAATGTCTGTCTGACGAGCTGTAGCTGCATGTAGCCTTTAGCACATGCAGATTATGCCTGCGTTTGGACACAAGTCTAGAAGATTCACTTGAGTTTTTCTCACTCCTGTGATAGATACGGTTATATTTTAACATATTTTCTAATGGTATTCCCTCTCTTTCATAGAGATGCAGGGCAGAAATCTGGGTCACTCAGTCTGGTCTTTTCCTAATATTATTCCTCTTCATGTCATTCCTCTCTTGAATGACCCTGTTGAAGCCATCTCCTAGAATAGGTTATTAGTATATTTTGTTAGCATTTTCCTATATCTTTATACTAGTGTCATTAATGGAAATATTAAATTCCATCTATCCCTGAGCTGTTTATTCAGAAATCCTATTTGGATTGCTGGTGCTCTTTTCAGCTTTCCCTACTATATTTTACCTTTTTTGTACTAATGAGGCTTAGTTGTCTCCCTCATAAATAAGATTTTCCCTACTAACCAGTGCTAGATAAATTTGCTTCACCACACTTCCTTTTTGATTAATATTATTTTTTACTTTGATTAGCTTTATATCTAAAATGGAAGAATTAAGATAGAGGAAAATTAAAAAGCACTTCAACACATTATGAACTAGGTGTATTACAGTGATTAGATTAAATGTATAAAGATATGTTGAACCAAACTTGAGACTTAAATGAAATAAAATGTTTATGGAACAATTCTGTGACATACAAGAACATGATCATAAAAACCTACATGACACACAGGGTAAATAAAATGTAAAAATAAGAATTGTACAATGCCTTTTAATGATTACCTGCATTTTCTGCCAGAATTCGAAAATAATTATACCACGTTTTCCAACTGTTTCTTTTTCCTTACAGTACTTGGGGTGTATAGAAGTCTTACGCTCAATGAGATCTCTTGACTTCAGTACTAGAACACAGATTGCAAGGTAAGACTTTGTACAAGTACGTTTTTTAAAGTAACTTCTGAATTGTGTCCCCAAAGTGGAAAGGCCAGGAAGATGGCAAAACATATAGTAAATAATTTTTGGATACCTCAAGTTCACTTTTTAATTTTGCTTTTATAGGTAAATCTCTCACCTGGTATTAATATAGCTCCAATGGGGCTTAAAGAATATTTTCTTTGTGGTCTTTTGATGTGCCAGGAACTGCTTTAAAAATTTTTCGTGTGTTCATTTTGCCAAATACACTTATCTGAGTACTAATTTTGTGATATTTAAGCCAACAAGAATTACAATATGATTAAAATCTACAATGCATTTGTCAAAATTAGTCTAGGGAGCTAGTTTGGCGCTGCATGTTTATAGGTTTTTATAGTAATTTCATATGAAAGGATGTCAGATTACAAACTGGCTGTACAAAGGATATAAATGAAAATATATCACCACAATGATACCAGAGACAAATGAAAGAATGTTGTCTTTTCCAGACTGTATGTAAGAAACAATAAGCTTGTACTAGGTTCTTATTGCAATTCTTTTAAACTTGTCATGGTATTTTTGTAAGAGTATCAGTATCAGTACAGCACTGTCTTAAGAAGTGTCCGTGAATCACTTTTTTCTAGGAGACTATTTTCTGAGAACTATAGGAAATAGTGTTTTGCAGGCATTTTCACTTGAAAAGCTGAGCTCATTGATTTCAGAGAACTGTAGCACTGACGTCTTCTAGCAACTGGAGACCACATTTTCAAATCTTGGCTTTGAAAGAATGAAGTAATCCTTTCCAAAGGAACACATATAAAGTAATATGACTGGATACAGTGCTTGAATTTCACCTCTTTGAGGCATCTTACAGTTGCTGATAATCTCTCATAAACCATTTGTCATACCATAGACAGCTAAGCATTTCTTTTATTAAATGAGAAAAATTACTTATTTTTAGGCTTGAATGCTGATCATATGGTCTGTATGCGTTGATTGTGAGTTACACTTGCATACAGCAGCTTTGAATTGGACCCTATGAGTCCCCACTAAATGTTAATCATTAATTTGCTACTGCGTTGAGGAGGGGCGTAAAAACACAAGGAGAGGTAAATGGCAGAATTCTGGTTTTCAGGCAATGTAGACTATGGAGGCATTTGAGAATTTACTACTGTACTTTTTTAAACTCATTGTGTACATTTCTGTGGTATTTGCAGCAGCGACCTTTTAAAATGATTTCATGTCTAAGCAGACTTGTAGTTCCAATGCAGGAGGCACATTTGTGTTTACCACTTGGAAGTTAAATGATAGTGGCCTGTGAAACAGTTATGATAGTTATTGGTTTTTATTCTATACCTAAAGGTGAACCGAATTCAGCTTTATTTTTCGGCACAGTCTCTCTCACTATACGTCTTCATTGGAATAGTGTTGCACTTTTCTTATGATATAGCTTAAAGGCACAACTCTGCCATTAATACTTAGGCATATTTGCTGATCTAAAGCAATATGGTCTGCACAAAGTACCTCTGTCTAATAGTTCTTTCAATACAAAAATGATTCTTGGCTTTTGCTGTGAAACAGACTTGGAATTACATTTTTTTCTGTTGAAGTTATGACATATTTGACTACATGGTGGGCATTTTCTTGGCTCATCTTCCTCTGACCACATCTAGAGCGCAGTATCTTCCTGTTTTGCTTGTTATTTTGCATTTGCAATTTTCTGTTTATTGTATAACAATGAAGACTAATTAACTTATCATTCTGATCATGTAGTTCCTGATCTAGAACTTTTTTGAAAGTAGGAGTTTGTAAGTGACTTTTGAATCAAGATCTAGCACCTTAAACTGCCTTTCATAAATTCATCTGGCTCTAGAAATCCCCATGCCACGTCTTAGGTTTGAAGTACCCACAGGAAGCAGTCTGTGCCGTGCTTTGTCATGTAGCATTTTATGTACAAGCCTATTCTTTACTAAGAAAATATTATTAGGGAATTATTAAAATTCACATTTGCTGATTAACTTGCTCATGTGTGTTATGAAACATAACATAGGCCTGAAGGTTTATTAAGGTTAAGGCTGATGTTCTGATACTACAGGCACCAGTTCCCTTTTACGAAGACAACTGTCACCAAATGGTCTGTGCAGCCCTTTGATTACAAACAAAAGTACCTGAAAGTTACATTTATGTCTACTGTGTTATACATTTAGATTTAGGTATGTCCATTGTTGATTCCTCTGCAGCCTGGCACCAGTAAGAAAACTGTCCTTGTAACCTGACAGCTCATGATGGAGTGTGGCTGAGGCTTGGGTCTGTAGAGTAACGTCATCTGTGACTGCTCCAGCTGAGGAACCCATATCCATAGTTGCAGTAAAGGCTTTTCTGTGTATGGGGCTGTGTAAACTTCTCTGTGGTGTTCCCCATAACTGGAGAAACAGATGGGAAGGCAGCTCTGATCTCTTTCTGACCCATAACTTTATCAATTGATCCTACTGCATACGCCACACCTGTTTAATCTGTTATTTTTTCCAAGATCTTGCAAAACCAGTCATGGAAGAAAGTGATCCATTTTGGGCCAGTATGACTTCTGGTATTATGCAGTATTTACTAAGTACAACTAAAAAACAGTTAGAAAAGATAAGCCAAGTTACCTGATTCAGTGTGAAAGTCTGGATGCGTCTCTTCCTAATAAGCACACATCGTGCTTGACACATACGTTACTCCCGTTCTAGCACTGTATCACATCCCTGTCCCTGCCTGCTTTCTTACCCTTGTTTTTCCTCTATGTTGCAGGCTTCAAACATAGGAAGTTTGCCTTTTTTTCTGTCTTCTAGTTATTGCGTATGTCTCTGCTAGCCTTGAGGAGGAACAAAACCCCAAAGTAAGATGAGCATCATCAATTCCTAGAAGAAACAAACTTCTGTGGCTTAGCCATGGGAGGGCGAGATGTGTAGTCTCTGGCTCTGATGCAAACATTGGGCATTATTTTTGAGAAAACATTAGTTGCAGTCACAGACAATTGTGTGATTGAATGAATTAGTGCTTGTAGAGGGCATGTAAATTGTTAGACGAACATTCAGAAATTACTTAAAAATTGGGCTAAGATTTCCAGTTATCTAGTGAATGAGGCACCTGCTCTAAATAAGAAGTTAATGAGAAAAGGTTGCTTGAGTGGCTTTGAAAATCCCAGCTGTCATAATTAATACATTAGGAAAGTATATACATCAGTGTGTATGCATGTACCAGTCTGACAAATGAAGAACTGTGACTTCAACTCCAGGAACTGGATTGAAGCCCCCATGTGAACAGTTTGGCCAGTGATCTTTCCATCCTTGTCACAGTCATGTGAAAAATCAACCTGTGACATCTAACGCTGTTGTACCTGGTCTGTGACTTGTTTTTGTTTTGCTTTTCCACTTTTTGTAAATAAAAATGTTAAAACTTGCAGCAATACATTCATCTTTGTGTGACAGCAGTGAGCAAGCACTTTCACTTGTCATACTCTTCATCAGATCTTAACAACCTTGCTCATGCCTTACACAAGGTATTGTTATCCTAATTTTGGATATGATTTGAGGAAAAATGAACAGCTATGTACAATTTATAACAGATTTTTTCCTTTATAATTACACATTTGAAGTACACGGGAGAAATAGGAGAACTAGAGTAGTATTAATTTGTTGTATTGTATTTATTCTTTTGTGTAGTGAATGTAATGTCATGTGAATTCTTGAGCAAATAAATGGATGCACAAGCCAAGGGTCAGCAATTATGTGTAATGATAAATAAAAGCCAGCTGAATCCACATGTTGCATCATTAGTTATCCAGTAATAATTCTTGTAACACATGTGAAGTCAAGGTGGCTTTCTTGGGCAGCAAGACGAACAGAAGCATTTCATTTTCAAGATAGCGGAGGAACAGGAGGACGAGCAGGCAAGACTGCTGAGCAAACCACAGGTGGCAAGTGGTCCTAAGTTCATCTGAAACCTACCATCACCAGCACAGAAGGGGGCCCCTCTTAAGCTTGGGTGGCCAGGCCCTTTGTGCCCTCAGGCTGTTTATTAAAAAAAATTTTAAAAATCAGGTAAAATTCTTTTGTAACATGTGTAGTGTTTGCATTTTGTATAATATGTTTGTATGCTTATTGTTAAATCTGCTATAGTGTAATGAGTCTTCACTATTGTGTTGTATGCATTAGTGTAGTAATGCACTGGATTGAATTAGAATAATATTGCATGCACTGTTTGCTGTACAGCAGTGTCTGGATTACAAGGCTGCATGATCATTGGTATCTAATTAAATACAATCAGTTTACTGCATGCAGGTTCAGAAAGTCACACCTCCCCATGCTGAGTAAAACATTATATTGCATGCTGTGTTAATAGCAAGTAGATCAGAGGACCAAAATACTTCATATCAGCAGTGGATCCGAATCCAAACTCTGATCCCAGTTCTCTCCATGAACTGTCTTGGGCTGAACAATTTGAAAGAGATTGCTCTCCTAATTTTGAGCCTGAACTTTACTAATTGTGAAAACCAAACCCATTTATGCCCATATCCCAAGCTTCTGGATGGGAGATGATGGAAATCCAGATTTTAGAGCTGGGTTCGAGTCCAGTGCTGAACAAGATGAATGAATTTTGGTTGATGTAGTGTTTCTTTCAACCGTATCTGTATTCTTTGCAGAAATTCACTGTCAGCAAGCATCAATGAAAAATGGATGGAAGAAACTGAAAAGGAAGACGTTTCCCCTGTGATTTTTAAAGGCGGATAGGTAACGTGTTATCTACAGTGAATTCTGTATTCAGTCTCCTCCTTAACATTCTCTCTTGCTTGGAAGGTGAGTGTGGTTCACCCCTGCTTTCTGCTACGTGGACTCTGGATGGGGGTTAGTGCTTAGGGGATGGCGCTTAGGGAATGGCAGAACACACATACCTGCACCACAGTCTGGCTCCACAGCTGTACGCAGGAAAGGGTGTGAACGAGAATCCTCTGTCCTTGTGCTCAGTTATTCCAGGGCCAAAGCTCTGAGAAGCACGGAGTGCTGACTACTGCTCAGTTGACAAGGAAGCAGGATTCCCTAACATGGATGAGGACCTCCTTATAATTCATACAGCACACCTCTAAGTGGGAATATGACAGCTATAGTGCCTGATACTCTCAGGGAATAATTTACATTTTCTAGTTTAGCTGTGATTAGCACAGAAATGGGTTAGAGTAAATAGGGTTTTGTATGTTTAACATTGAAATGTTTCATTTTCAGTGTAATATTAGTGGGGAAAATGTTAGCTAGTATTTGGATTAATTCAATTAATGTATGGTACTGCAAAGCCCGACTGAGCTCCCCCATTGAGATCCCCCATTCCACTTGCCTCTATGAGAAAGCAAAGAGCCTCCCAGCGGATGGGTAAGGCGGAGAGTTGAAAGCCAAATGGTCAGGGAAGCAGTTATGGCTATAGCTGCACCCCGGGTTTTCAGAAAGCTGGTGACTCCACTTGGTTCTGCAGAAGCAGAAGGACTAAGGCAGAGTGGTCTTAACATGTTTTAAATGCAAATCACAATGCAAAGTTAACAACTGCCTAGCACCTTGGAAACAGAGACACTCTCAAGTTCTTAGCACCTAGAAGTTTGATTACACAGAGAAACAAAGGCATAAGGAATTCGAGTGTCTTTCGTATGACATGTCCAGTCACACCAGACAGTTCATCCCCACTGGCCAGTCCTTTTTAGCAAATACAGCTTTTATATTTATAAAATGCTGTATACCTTATGGGGTTATTAAAAAAGGCAGTGTTAGAACTTCATTCCTCTAATAAAAAAGAGGTTTTGGAAGATCTCTATCTCCAAAGTCCTGCTTTGGACACAAAGCCAATTAGAGGTTACAGAAAATTATTTGTTAGGCTAAATTTTTAAAATTGTTTTGGGTTTCCTGTGCCTTCCTTTGAAATACCTATCTATGGGCTACTTTTTGAGAGAGAAGATACTATGGTAAATGACCTGATGCTGGACCCAGTTTGGAGGTTACTATGATCCTGATTAAGCAACAGAAGGCAGTTTTAATTTCTCTCGCTCCATCGCCTTGATCAGTACTAGAATCAACAGCAAGAGACCAGGCTGAGTGTAAAAAAGCCTGAAGGTTACAAAAAAAGTATTGGAGCTACCTAACAGATCTAAACCTTGAAGTACATTTTTCTTTATTATTTTGGTATCATTAACCTTGCTTTTGACAGATGGAGGATTGTGCAGAAGGAAGGCTTTTGTAGGTATGCATTCAACATCAAGGTTTTGTATACCTCCACATAAAAGTTCATAAAATCTGCAACCAATGTTTTGAGAGGTTTCCTCTTTGAAAGGTACCCCAAATTTTAGACCAAGATTGTTAGAGTCTAAATAATGGTTATTTGCAGATATATATGACTGTGTTCTCAGGAGTGGAGGAGCAGCTGTATGCCTATTTGGTGTTGCCTGTTGGGGGCATACATTTGTCATAGCTGTAAGGAAAAAATGGATATGCTTGCTCCAGTTTTGCTAAGCACAAATCTGACTGTGTGTGCGTGCAGAGTGAACAGATATATCTAAATAAGGTGTCCTACTGGATAAACAGTTTCACTCTACATTTCTAAAAATAAGACCATTGTTCAGAACTGCTGTATTAGAAGAAGTTGTCAAGATCAGGTGGACTTCTCTGTTACTGATGAGTGAAACAGAGTTTCTGAAACTTACTTGCATGTTATAAAAGAAGGTACAGATTGTACTGAAATTGCTTCAAATATTCCTTGAAGTTAGATCATCTATAAATACCGAGAACAGAGCTGTCGTAGAGTGTACCAATAGATAAAAAGTTTCTTTGGGAGTAAAAGCAAGAGAGTCCTCTCAAGTGCATTGACTTCTGTTAGCAGATTGATGTAAGTCTCACACTGAAGATGCAGGAATGTAAGAATAACAAGCATTGGATAGATTGCATACTACATACCTAATAGCATGTGGTACTTTATGTCTAACAGCTGCCAAAGCCAACCTTTTTACTGTATAAAGTTTATTCAATAAATCAAAAATTGTCAGCCAGCTTCCTTTCATTTTTTGCTTGTAGATTTTCTACATGTGAAAAAACTCCGTTTCAAGAAGCAAAATGAGGAACTGAGGGGAAGAAAAGGAGTCGTCGTCGTCGTCTCCTTGCTCTACAAGTGACAGCAGCTTGCATGCCACATCTGCCGATGTTGCCTTACTCCACAAACCTTTTCTTCCAGGCTTTCGGTCAATTGTGCAGTCAGGACAGGCTTCAGTTCGGTCAGACTGGTGTGGCAAATGGCATCGCTTGGTCTCTGTGCCACTTTCCTGGGTGGCTCCCCCGCAGGGGTACTTCCGTCACGGTACTCTGAATTCGTGGCAGTAGGCACATCCACACATCCAGTTAGCCTCCCCTTCCTATCCATACTCTCTGTTCTGTTTTCCTTAGCTGCTTCTCCAGCCTTACATCTTCCAGACACGGTCAATTTGCCAGTTGGCATTTAAAGTTCTGTAAACAGTAATATACTGGTTTAATCTTCAGAGCTTGTGAATGTCCCCTATGCTTCTTGAGACAGCACATGCTCATTTTGCCTGTTTTGCAAATGAACAAATAATATTTCAATTATTAAACAGATTTCTAAAAATGTATTTTTGGTCTCCATTTTTTTCTTTTTCAGAAGCAGGTTATATTTACACTTGGTATAGACTTTGTTTCTCCTCAGCAAATACTGTTACAACACGTGATAATGCTTTAAGAATTATTAAAGAAAATTGGCAGGAATATAATCCTGTTAAGAAATAACTGGAACCTTCTATACAATTCTGCTAGACACGTGATGTTTTCATTTAAAAAGTCCATCTTTTGATGTCTGATTTTTTAATCTGTGAAGCCATATGCTTTGAAGGTGGCAAAGATAAACTTGGGAACTATATGATACTAGAAGATATTAACAAGAGAATATTGGTAGTTTTTAAGTCTTGTCATACAAAACATTTCAGATTAAAAACTAGTCACAGTTTCTTGTCTCAATATTTGAGATGGCTATACTTTTTCCAAATATGTTGAGAAAATGTCTGCAATTTGTATGTGCCTGTCATTTCCCTGAAATAGGAGTTCCAGAATTCTGTTTTTTAATCAATTAAATCATATTAATTAAAAACAGCAACAACAAAACCTAGCATCACAGCCAAAAAAAAATCATTGAAACCACAAGAAGGGAGGGTATTTTCATGTGATAGTGTTTCATAGAGGAACAGATTTGAGCTTCCTGAGTGGGCTACTTTATGTAACAGTAAGAGTAAAATATGACTGAAGCTATGAAAGATATCAGGGCATTATCCTTTTTAATGGAACAAAATGGCACTGTAAAATGTCTTTTTTTTTCCTGTGTCAGAGAGATGTCAAGTCACTTTAAAGCAGAATAGGTCAGCCTCAGAAAATGCATATTTGTAATTTTTCACTGGATAAATTTGCGTGCTGAAATTATATTCAAAATACACAACATGTTTTCTGCCAAGAAAACAACTCCACAGTATGACCATCTGTAAAGCAGAAAATACTCTTGGACAGATTTGGAACTCAGCATGTGGTCCCTACTGCAGACAGAGCCGTAGCTAATTTTACAAGAGATCACGATAACATACCCTGGTATTTGTCTGAGCCTAGCTAATGAAACAGCATGTGGCTTAGAGAGGTGTAATGTGTGCCTATGTCGAATATCTTTCTTATTGGAAGGGAAGCAAATGTAGTCACATCCAACTTTTCCAAACTCTGTGCAACTGTTCAGCCACACAGATATGTCCAGAACTTTTGCCTTCCTTAGACAAGTGTTTGCATGCACACATCAGGTAACGGCGCTCTCAACCTAGCAGCAATATCTATTTTGGGGCTTGAGTTGTGGCTCAGGTGTTTGTGCTGTGGAGGCATTTGCAAATTTGATTTGCTGCAAAAAAAGCTTACGTCTGCCCTGTGCTGCCTGGCAATGCAAGCTAAAAAGAAGTCTTTATGATGTCTTTTCCACATCACCAGGCTATCTGCATAAAGACCTCCCCCCTAAAATGATCTAGAATATTCTGAACAGAGAGATCCAGGAACCTTCCCCTGGAAAAAGTGCGTGTCAGTGTGGTGGCAGATACTCAGCCGTCCTTTTTCTTCCTGTTTTCATCAGATACTTCTTTAAGACTTCTTAACTCCCAGGTGGGAAATGTACCATGCCTTTTGTTGCATGTACACAAAGAGTTGCTGCCAGGCTGCTCTGACCTTGCCTAGGCAGAATTGTTCTATCAATATCTTTTCTGAAGTTCCCCATTTTCACCAAAAGCATTGTTAACTGAAACCCTGCCGTTGCTTGGGTACATTTAATATTCACACTGTTTCAAATACCAAAGTTAAAGAATTGTCAAATTCAGGTTCAGACATCCTGCCTCATCTGATGTGTATCTCAACAAGTTGTCGCCTTTCTCAGGCCCTTCCCCCCACTTTCAGTCTTCTTGCAGACTTTGGGAACACCAAGTTCAGTAAAACTGAGATATTTTACTAAAACGAAGACCGGTAATTGGAAGATCTATAGCGCTTTGTTACTCAGTGAGAGGATGTATATCCTGGCTTTTCAGCTGTATAGTGCTTTCCCTGCTCTGCCGAGGCAGGGTGTACGAGCAGTAACCAAGGCGGCCTTGCCAACCCTCAGCCCTGGGCTTTAGCCTCTTCAGCTGGTGCATTTCCTCTTCTACACTCAAGTGGCAGTTTTGATCAACAAGGTCCTTGAGTCAGATGGGTCTATTGAGTAACACGCTTTATGTCTGATTATCAGGAGCTGGCAGGCAGAAGAGGTAGTAGCAAAACCACTACAAATCCCAGCCCCGCACCAGAAAAATAACAAGCCTGTAAACATTTTTTGACAGGTGCGGTGACCTGAAAATTCCCTTTTCTTCCTACTTGCTCCATGTTGCGGCTAGGGAGAGAGATGGTGGAGGCAAATAGGAAGAGAAAGGAAGTTACAGGCGAATGTAAGTAAGTTCATACTCAAGCACAGTTCATACTTCTGACATAAAAATCCTTTTTGTGAGAGGCAAAACCCATAAGGGATCCCAATGTGCTAAGCAGACTGCTGGTGGAGACAAAGAGGATGACATGCTGGTGATGCCTCTCTGTCAGCCACTTGCAGCCAAAATGCCTGGGCAGCTCAGACACACATGGGGAAGTAAGAGGCATGGGTCTGAAAGACAGCAGTGGGTTGGGGACTGCCACAGGCCTGGAATTCCCACACCATTGCCTGGAATGAATTTGGTTCGGTGCAAAAAAGAGATGGGAAACCACAAGTTCTAGCTTAGTAGCAAGGCTGAGGGGATGGCTCCATGTAACGTAACGCAACGTAACACAAGGCAACAACATAACATAACATAACATAACATAACATAACATAACATAACATAACATAACATAACATAACATAACATAACATAACATAACATGTTTGCTTTTCCTGAGTCAAAGAAAAGCATTTTTGGTGGTGAAGAATAATATTTCTTTTTCCTGATTACATTTTCAGGAGTAACCTATGTCTCAGTATCATGATGATCAGTGTGTGTGAAGCTTGCTGTGCTGTATTTCTAAGATGCATCAGGGCTGCTCTTTTAAGCCAATTGATTATTATTTGCTCTGTAAGAAAATTTAGTAAATTCTTTAACTAAAACTCTTCTTTGGCGTCAAAGCAACATCGTGCTAAATGTGGGAACTAAATACAAGCATTGAGCTGTGAAATGGAGTGCGGTTGTTGCTGTGATGGTCTGAAAGTGTATGCAAGGCAGGGTTTGTAGTGAGAGGCAATTTTATTAGATGAACAGATGTAGTTGGGGGGTGGGGGAAAGGAAAAGACAAGCTGTGTAACAAACAAGGTCTCCTCTAGACCTGAAGAAAGGATTGTGTGCCTGAAAGCTTTTTTGACTCTCTTGCTATAAACCTTGTGTTTCTTTAGAATGACAGGACTTTAAACCTGCTGCAAGGACTGTTCCATGCTTGCAACCCCCACCCCCAAAAAATAAATTCATGCAATTCTTTCAGGTGTTTCCAGCTTTGGATTGGTCCCTAGGTAAAAGCACCCAAGGCATAACTATACAGTGATTACTAATTGCAACCAGTTACATCTGCGACATTTGCTGAGCCATTATATGTTGAATGCTGATACGTATATGACATTTTTCTCCTGACTCACTTGTTGATCCTGTGCATTCACCTAGTGCCTAGTTGAAATATCATCCTGCACGTGGAATAAAATTAGAATCATTTATGTTTTTATCAAGGTTGTGTTTCAAGTTTTGATTATTTTAATTGTTCTTTAGCTTTTAGTTCATTGTTGTTTTTTTTTTTTTTTCTTTTTTCTTTTTTTCATAAACTACATGTTATTTGCGTGGGTTTAGGTCTAAATATAATGTGCTGTTAGTCTCAATCCATATTTAAAACAGTTAAACAATTTTAGAAATCACCTTTACTCATCCCTGTGCAACTGTCCTGTCTTACAGTATCAACGGGACAGGTCTATTACAGCTTTGTAGCTAATGGTCACAGGAAGGTCTCTCAGTGCATGCAAACAAATTCTAAATACTAACTAGATTGACTATTCAGAAAATAAGTTGTCAAATACTGAAAGGATCTATAAGATTTGTTTGTAGCAGTATGATTTCAAGAGGGTTTGTAGTATACAGTTACTCTCCTATGAGAGTATGGATTCAAATTCATTTTCAACCTGCATTTGTTTCATTCAACCTGAGTGTGATGGAAAGAATGAAGCCGTATTAGAAAACTGAAGCAAAATGTTAATGGCATTAATTTTGCCTACGATGTAATAAATTATTCAGATTGTGTTGAACAAATACAAATTAAAATTCTGTACGCCACATGTATTGTATACAAGATGCATATTACCAGGAATATTGTAGGGTTCTGATATTATCTAAAGCCAGGTGGTTTTGCTCTGACTGGAAAAGTACATAGTATAGTAGTAAGAAAAATGACAGTTACTACCCCTTACTTTACAAGAAAGGTTTAAAAAACAGGTGTAGAGAGGTGCTGTTTAAAGACATGTCTTATGATCAGATTCCTTGTGTCTTAATAAGGTACAAAGATGAGACTTGGATGATGGTATTAAGACAAATATTCTAATTTAGGGTGAGAAAATGTCCTTTTAATAGTGCAAGAAAGTATTTTTATCCTTTGTAGTTCTCAGGATACTATGTCTTACACTAACATTGACTATTTACTGTCTTCTGCTTCACATCAAAGTAATATAAATTTGAATGGCACCTGTTTTAGCCTTGAGAAGAGAGCTAACTGACCCGCTAACTATCCTCACTTGTGAGCAGAAATATGGTCTGAAGCTGTTCTCTCCCGGCGTATTTCAAGTATAATGAAGAAACCCACACATTCATTTGCCATAAAGCTTTTTTCTGTCTCTTTAGGGAAGCAATCAGTCGTGTTTGTGAAGCCGTGCCTGGTGCCAAAGGAGCCTTCAAGAAACGAAAGGTATTTTTCTTTTCTTGTAGTGCAGTTGACTGTATTTTCTTAGTTCAACACAGAGGAGACGAGGCACAGCAAGCAGGTGACTTTGAAGCAGCTTTGAGAATTGCAGATCATTAATCATTTAAAGTATTGGCTGTTTTCACCCACTGTATGTTGCCTCTTACCCTTTGGTCAGGATCTGCTTTTATAGGCATCTAGAAGTATGAGTACACCTAGGAAAAAGATTGTGGCTTGCCTTTATGTTCCTACTGTAGAACCCCCCTCCTTTTCCTTTGCTTGCTTTTGTAGATGGCAGGTGAAAGGTTCAAAGCAAACAGAAAGGGATGCCTTTTCATAAAATGCATGAGTAAATTGTGGAAATAGGAGCTGGAAGCTATGGCAGAGGCCAAAAATACCACTTCTTGGAGTATAGCTCTACTGGTGGCAATAGATCAGCTTGGAAATCACTGATTTCTGGAAATGGAGAGAAAATACCAAGTGATCCTCTGTCCCCTATGCTCTTTCCATAAACATCTGTGGTTGATGCTCAGTGGCCAGCACTGATGGCAGGTTCAGTGGGCATTGGCCTGACATGATTATTACTGCATTTTTGATCTTATTTGTGTGGTAGGAGCTGGGATCTGCAGGCAAGGAGTGGAGGAAGCCTCAGCTTGGTTCCTGCACTCATGGATCTCAACAGTCTTGCACTGCCTGCTCTTCCAGGGACCCGCTAGCAAAGCTGGGATTTAATGCTTATTCTAAGGGAAGGAGCATAGAAAGCAATTAATTATAGCCCTTGTGTGTGTTGCTGGGCACAGGAGAACGGGCAGGTGAAGGAAAAGGTCTGTCTGCTTCCCCAGCTGCTCCACCGTCTAGGTAGAATCCCAGCAGAAAGGGGTGGGATGAAATGCCACTTGTTTGCAATGGAGAATCTTTCCCTAGTAAAAGAAGACATATGTGACAACATATGTCACAGCGTAATTGGAAATTGTCTCAGAAATTAAGGTTGTAGTTCCCCCCTCACCACCAAATTTATCTCATTGGCATTTCTAGGTTCTCTTGCTTTTGTTTTTAAACCTGAAAGTAAAGAGGAAAATATCTTTCTCCTTGAAATGCAAGATGATGCAAAATATAATTGGAAAAGTAGGTTAAACAGAGTCCCAAGTGCGTAGTGAGACACCTTGCTGTGTTACTGGTTTTAGAAGTAATGTTGCATATTAGTTATTGAAAAGAAATAGTGTTTTTAAAGTAAGTCTACAGGCTGAGAAGAAAATTTGCCCAGCAACGGAATTTCAGGTAAATGTTAAAGACAGGTATCTTTTGCCAGTCTGTATTTTCATCATGGTTTTGCCACTAGTGGCTTATGAATTTGGTTTAGGTGACACGTACTTCTTGAGGCCAAGTTTTCACACTTTAACCACACTGTGGGCAGGGGATCCTTAGGCATGAGCTGGGAATCATGAGGGTTTAAGGAAAGAAAACAAACAAGAATATTGAAAAGGGCTCATTTTAAAGATAAGTTAACAAAATAATAGCTCTGTGAGATGGTAAAGTTAAAATAGCGCAGCACAAATGTTACATACGAGCAGTATGTAGGTAGTGTATTTTTAATCAATTAAACAGAAGGAAAAGAAGCTAAAACTGAATATATGTGAGCTTTAAGGAGTGAAGAAGCACAAGTGTGTCCATCCTGCTAGGTGCAAAACTTTCTAAGCTTGCAGGCAGTTTAGGACAAACACAAATCCAGTAGCAGAAGAACACTGCCTCCAGTCATAGCTTTGCTTTTATGTCCTAATGACCAGCATAAATATTCACCAGTGCAAGTACAGCAAATGGAAGGACTTTATCTGTTATTGCTGGGCAGCCTGATTTTCTACAGGCTGTGGTTTACCTGAATAAAAGGCTGCTCTCATGCAGCAGTGTTGTTCCCATAGCTGTCAAAGGTGAGAAGTTTGTAAACTTTGCTTTGGCAGCATAACTTGTATTGCTACCAAACCTCCTAAGATCTAGTGAAAGGCTGACAAAAGTTATCAATATTATTACATTCCCTTTATTACATCCCCACACTTTGTACTTATTCTTTGAGTAAGCAGTAATCTTCAGCTGCATATCATAACCCATCATACAGAGGTTTTAGCCTATGGCTGGGCTTTTACCTACTGCTAAGAAGTCTACAAGCATGATGACACTGTGTATCCCTTTTTGTGAGCATCCCATCAGTATCAGTGGAGTCCAATTTTCCATGTGGGAAGGGGACAGAACAGCGAGTTCATGCAGAGCAAACAACAGATTTCTTTTCAGGAGTTGAAGCTGTTTTTACAGAATTAGAATGTGCCATTTTAACATCCTGACTTAAGCCATTCATCTTAGTCTGCTCACTTGGTTGCTTGGTGAAGATGAGACTTTGCTATACCACAAAACCCCTACTTTGTTAGGTCAAGAGTGGATGAATACCAGCCTAGCTATTAATAATTGTTATTATTATTATTATTAGTAGTAGTAGTATTAAATTATCTCCAGAGGAAAACAGCTGTTGCAGTGAAATGATCTTTGAAAAGTCAGAAACTTTTTAGAAACCTCTAAGATTACAGCTAACCCTGCATACAATGATGGTCATCCCAAATAAAAAGAGAACAAAAATGTGCTTTTTTTGCCTCCCCTCACAGCCACCAAGCAAAGTTCTTTCTAGCATCTTGGGAAAAAGCAATCTTCAGTTTGCAGGAATGAGCATAATGCTGAATATCTCCACCACCAGCTTAAACCTAATGACTCCTGATACAAAACAGGTGAGTGTAACTGCCATATTCATTTGTGAGGCTTTTGATGAACAGCATACTGCATAATTATTTGCTGTCTGCCAAAGTACTCAGTTGCTCAAAGTTATTATTCCACAATAACATCTATAAAATGAATGAAAACAGAATATAAAGCATAGTAGGAGTCATAGTTTATTCTGGTATTCAACACAGCTTTGATGAATTATTTTCTTCTTGCCATGTTTCAGGTAGCTCAGTTTTGCTCTTAAAAGACTATGACACGAGATGGTATTTTCTGGTTGTGGGAGTACTGGGTACAGTTACAAACTTTCAGAGTGTTAAAAAGGATGCATTTGGAGTAAGTGATTAAAGGACTGAATGCACATCCCCAATTTTGTTGTCGATCTTCCCATTTAAGAGCCTTAAAGGGCAATCTATTCCTGAGGCGTGGCTAAAAATACAGCCTCGGGGATTTTGCAGTGCAGTGAAATGCCAGTCTTTTAGAGAGATGGGGCAGCCTTTTTTCAAGCAGCCCGTTTCTTCTTCATTGTGCTGAAGGTACAGACAGACTTTGGGGAATCACTGCAGTGGATTGTGAATGATGTATGAGATGAGAAAAATCCTTGCTCAGGGTATATATAAAGAGAAAGCAGACAGGCATGTGCAGTCACTGCTGTGCTATTTGCTGTGAGCCACGTACTGCATTAGGGCATGCAACTTTCTGCCCAGATACAGCTAGAGAGAAAAAAATAATTCCTGCTGTCTTTAGGAGCCTCAGGATTAAAGAATAAAAAAGAATGCGTACATTGTCTATTAAAAAGCTTGCTCTTTATTATTATGTTTTCATTGATTTATCTTCATTCCTATCCTTATTTAGAAAACATCATAATCTTCTGCAGCGAGCACTGAGACTGTGGGAGCCGCGTTATGGCTGGTTGCAGTAGTTTGGAGCCTTATTATGGAGTATACACAGCAGGGCTTTTCATAAGGACAGTTGCCCCCAGTCAGGAGCATAGGAACTTGATGTTAATTAGAGCTACTAAAAAAATCCCAAACCCTGAAAGTCACTTTGTCTTCAGCTAATATCAGGGTAGAAATGAAGTTAAACTGATTTATCCCAGGGAATAACCCTTCCCCGGATGTTTTGCCTTTTCTCTGAGTTGACAAAACATTTTATCTTTCTCTCACATCATTCTTTTTGAGATAGACTTGGTCTGGGTGCTGCAGCCCTGGGAAACATCTGGTTTCTCAGAGATCCCCAGTCTGGCTGTGGTCTCCCTTGTTTTTTGTTTATGCCAAGCATTTGATTTGAAAATAAGCATGGCCCAGCAGCTTTGGCCTTTCAGGCCCCACCCAGGAAGAGGGCTGTGTACTTCTGAAATAGCCTTTTTTCCCCAGAGGAGCTGAAAGGCAAGAAAAGACAAGACAGTGTTGTTGGCCCTTGGGCTAGCAGGAAAGCAATTGCACGTGTCCCTGCGCGACAGCTTTGTGAACATGTTAAGCAGGGATGAGTGGAAGTTGATTTTATTTTGTTTTGTTTATTTGTTTAAAACGCAGATTTGGGTAGACTGAAAATGTTTCTAAACTATGTGCCAACATTAGCAATCATTTCATTTTAAGCAATGCAAGGCACTGGTAATTTGCTATGCCTTGTTTCAATTTTGGTATTGGCGGGGGGGAAATACCCCTGCGTCAAACTAAACTAAATTGTTTAGCTGTGGAATTAAAAAAAAAACCAAACCTGACTTGAACTGGTGGTTTTCAAGCACATTTAAGCTTTCTTAACGTTTGGAAAAATAAATTTTGAGGCAATCTGAAATAATTTTTGTTTTTTATGATGCTGAACTAAAGGATCGGGTTATTTGCACAATTCAAAATAGTGACAATATTAAATGTGTAACAAATTTTCACTAGTTCATCTGATCTCTATTATTAGGATCACTTCTTTATGGGAAAAAGAGAAGGAAACCCTCACGGACAAGTAAAGGAATGATAGTTCACCACTGAACACCTAAAAATTAACCACATTTTCAGAGACTGCTGGGGGAGAGGCAGGAGTATTGAAAATGAAGCATTCTTTATGTGAAAGAAGCACTACACATAGTTGTCAACTCTCTCTGACCTCACAAAGCAGCAAGATCTAGAGAAACTCGTGCCAGGATTTTTTCTTTGCAAGGAAGATAGTTGCTAGTTCAGGTCTTTAAGATGCAGGATGGGAGAACAGCCCAGAGAATCTTTTCAGCCTCATTTCTTTCCAAAATGGTTTTCTAAAGTATGTGGTATCCTCTCCAAAGTGAGCAATTAAGATCCAAATGACTATTATCACATGCTCTGAGGCACTAAATAAGAGGCCTGTCCTATACCAGATGAATTCCTTGGCATGGTTTCTGTGACTCAAATGATCAAGTGAAATTTTCTTTCAAATGACCTTTTCTTTCTCTGTTGTTACATGATTTCATTATTAAAAGATTTCATAAGTTAAATCTCAGAATAGCAATGGAGCAGAGCTGTTCTCCTTGTGTTAGAGCTTCATGATAATTTGTCTCTTCCCAGAGAAATATCGTATTAGTTCAAATTGCATGTAAGCAAATTGAATGTCAAATGCTCTGGAGTATGCCTGAGATTTTCTCCACAATGCTACATTGCAGCTAGATTCAAAACTCTGTTTTCATATTGCAAACATGTTGGTGTTTGGAACACAAAGTGACACAGTAGGTCTTGGAAGCAATGTTAGGATCCTTAGCTGGTGTGCAGATTGGCATGATTTCATTGATTTCACCAGAGTGGCAGCAGCAGCAAAGTATTTTGATGAATAGGACCCTTTGCTCCATTCATCACTATCTGTAATAAAGAAAGTGAGCTTTAGCAGATTAAAATTTCTCCAAAGATAGTGTATGACAGATCTATACGATTTACTGGAGTTCTGAGCACATTTAACAATTTTGCCGTGTCCTGCTAGGTTTTAAAGCACACCAGAATAGATACGTTCAGCCTTAAGTTTGTTTGTATTATCATGCTACTCTTTGCAGTGCTTGTAGGTGAAGTGCAGAGGTCATGTTGATCTTGGTTTTGGATTTTCACCCCATGCAAAGCAAAAAAGAAATCAAAAGGCTAAACTGTAAGAAAACCTTCTGACTCACACTTATTCTTTCTGATCCATACAGATAATAGCAAATCACCATATGCAATCTATTTCCTTTGCATCTGGAGGTGATCCGGTAAGCATTTCTTTAAAGCTCTCCCCCACGTAGATATTGCTTTATGAGGACTGTGTGACAAAATTTATTGCATACCTTACTGAAAGAAAAATATAGCCACAATAGCTCCTGTTTCCTGTTTCATAAATTATTCTTGATTGTTGCCATCAAACTCTTTTTGAGTGAAACAACTGACAAGCAGTCATAAATTGTCCTCTTTGAATGACTGAAACGAAAAGTATCAAAGGGCTGTGAGCATTCGTATAATAACTGATAAGCAGGGCTCTGTTTTTCAGAGTTATGTAGTATAGTCATATGGGTATTGTGTGAATTTTTGTCCTGACTGGTTTTTATGTTGTACTTTTTACAGTAATAGACTATATTGTAGTTATATTTATAGCAATGTATGCATTTTTTTTTTTTTCTTCTCATGTTTAATTGTACATTGAGAAGAGTGTGCTAAATACTGCCTTCAGGTATATTCACTACACTGGTGCAGCTTGAAGACAAGCTTTCAGGAAAGGCCCAGGTCTTTCTTTCTAGCTTTGCAAAGCTTTCAGGTACATCTTCACATTTGGTCCATTTAGATCAAAGGGCAGAATCCTGCTTGTTGAGATTTTCCCTGTTTTTATAAGCAGTCTATCCAAAGGCTTATGGCTTAGTGCTTAAAAAGGATTTGTCACCCAGGAAGCAATGGGAGGGTTATGAAACAGAGACGTTGCTCACATATTGCCTTCGAGGTTTGAAAGCTTTTAAACCTAGATTAATTGAATGAGTCTGCCTCTTCCTCCATCATACATTTATCTGTCATTTATCAGTCATGTACTACAGGTAAGGCAATTTCTAGCCTGCTTTGTGAGTTAATTCTCTCAGTTCAGCCCTGTTAATTTGAAGATCCTTGGCACTTTCTCTGTTCCTTTCACTATCCTCACAAAACATAAGGGCAAACTTCATTCTTAGTATAGCTCTGCTGAGCTCAGTTCAGTTCCAGAAGGGAAAAGGACACCATATCATAATAATTTGGGAAGCAAAAAATGAATCAACAGCAACTTTGAAATACAACAGATTGCAATGGATGCTGTAAATGAACAATTCCCGAAGTGGGCAGAGGAGTGATTAGCACAGTTCCCTGCCTCCATAAGAAGATTCTTCGCTCCCCATCTGCCATCCCAAATGCTAAGTCCTGGAAACACCGTTGCACACTGCCCACTGATAGAGTGATTTACCAGGAAAGAGGAGAGAAGCAGCAGTAGAGATTGGATTTGGAGTAAACAAGCTCTTCCAAATGTTTTAGAGAGATAAAAATCATGCTACTGAGTCAGTGAGCTACCAGAGAAATCAAATTGCATGGTGTAAGGAAGCCTACAAGAGACAGTGAAATTGTAAAGTTTCGTTCCCAATAAGACCACTGCATGGTGATCTCATTCTGGGGGTGGAGAGGGTAGGTGTGAGTATCTAATGATGCTGTACAGGCTTGTCTCAGTGGGCTAGTGTCTGGCACAACTTTAAATCAAGAGCTTGTTCATAAAGCAGGTCGTTCCTTTGCCCTGCGTGTACACGGAATAAGAGAAGATGCAAGGATGTTATTCAAGTCATAGCTTTATTAAACCATCTGAGGGTCATCCAGACATAACTTTCATCAGCCGCTAATGATTTCCACTTGGTGGAGGATCACCACCACCAAACCATATCCCCAAACACAGTTGAGCTCCAGCCTATAAGCTTATCTCCTCATAAGAGATTTAAAATGGGTAGAGAAAGGCCACACTGAACTAGGAACCCAGACCTGTGCCCATGTTGCTTCAGGAAATGTTTCCCTTATTTTGAATTTTGAAGCTTGATTTATTTAGAAGTGAGGCTGCTCCTACTTATCACCCCATCCAGTTTTCTGCTCTGGATATCTGCCACACATTCGTGCCAGCAATTAGCTTTGATACTTTCCTCCCACTCCCTAAGCGTTAATTACCTTCATAATTCAAAATATATCCACTGGAGAAGTGTTCCACAGTCTTGGAGAACAGCTTGAGTACCATATATATTTTTGCTATATTCCCCTTTGCAATGAGTCAGACGGTTTCTGGCTGTGTCAGTACATGGGAGCATAAAAATCTCTCCACCAAATCCTTTTGCAGACCATTTCAGAATCATTTTTAGTTCACTTCCAAGACTGTGTTCTGGATCTGCTTTAGCTCTCTTCAGCCTCCCCTTATGATACACTAAGTATTTTTCATCCATAGTCATTTCAGGTGGCTGTTTCCAGGCTGCTAGACAAGACATCTGCTTTTGGAGATGCCTGCTGAAATTTCAGAGAGGTGGATCTCATAAGGTCTAATAAGGAAGGTCTCCCAGAGGTCCCTGAAGGCAGTAGTTTTTCAGTTTCAGCCCTGCCTTCAAATTTTAACACTGCAGTGCAATTTCTTTGAGGTGAAAATTATAGCTCATTCATACTTGTCTTCAGTCCCTGAATGTCAGGGACCACTTTGCTGCATCAGCCCAGCCCTTGCATAGCCTTTTGATGGGAGTCTTCTAATTTAGCCACTGTGAAATGTGCCTACCTTAGGCCCTTAATGGTTTGTTGTAGTCAGCATGAATCTGAGAGCTTTAGATGAAATAAAGAGTAGGTGGTTCCAGTCTCTCACACCCACGCTAGCTATGAGATAGATCTATGATTTACTCAGGCATAAATGTATCCATTAGCTATGTCTGTACTAGTAAATAAAATGATCCGTGGCCTGTTTTCTGGCCCTGAAGCTAAACGGCACAGTGCAATTTGCATCCACACATTCACTCTCTTCCCTCCCAGTGGTCTCTTGGGATCAATGTCCGGCATGTGCTGGTCCCTTGGAGAATTTTAGAGCATGGTGCGGGAAACCAGCACAGCCAGGCGAGGGAGAGTAGCAGCAATTAAACAGTATGGGCAACTGTGGGGCAACTCTCAGACTTTACCTTGGCTCTGTTTTATTTGCTACTATTGACATAGCTACTTTTCTCATCTGCTTACTTGTTGATACGCATCATTACTTCCACTCAGGTCATTGCCCAGCCACTGTGTCACTGGGTGCTTAAGAAACTACTGGACAAAATGCTAGGGCTATTCTTCTCTGCTCTGCTTTTTTTACAGTCCAGCCTCATTACTGCTGTGTCTGAGTGCATTCCAATAGTGCATTAAGTGATATGGCTACACATCTGTCACCAGAACCACGAACGCGCTTCATCCTTTCCCTTGCCCTCTCCTTAGGAAGGAAGTTGTATATACATGCAGCACAGTGATTTGTTTTGGGTGGGTGGTGGTGGTGTGTGCTTGCACCAGAGAAAGCGAAGCTAAAGAAGTCTGTCTTTTAACTGAAGATTGATGTTTTTTATGACGTTATATCTTGACATAATTGTCAGTGGTCTTGGATCAGTCCCCTGAAAAGGCTTTGGGTAGATTTATGCAGCCAGCTGTAGTGTATCCTGTGTATACCTCAGTAAGGCTTAGTTATACCTGACTAGCCAGGCATGTCAGGAAATATGGGATCTAACCGATACTTCCTGGTCGCATCAAGGATATATGGCACTTTCTGGATATGCCAGCAGGCCTCACTTTTCCTGGAAGCACTGGCCTTTCTGTTTCGCCTGCACAATGATAAAAGCCTGTGCTGCTTGTGCACAGGAGCGTGAGGGTGTCAGGGGAGCAAGCAAAGAATCCCCAAAGAAGGTGTCAGCCTGCTCTTGCCAGAAAATCCACCTTGCATGGGGCAGCAGGGATGGCTGGGAGCAGCCATGGGCTGGGGCAGAGCGTCCTGGGGGGCTGCTTGTCACAGCCAAGCTGTGGCTGAGCACCTCTGTGCCATATGGCACGGTAGTTAGTAAAGTAAACACACCTCCTTGTCACACACAAATAAACACCACTGCTCAGTATTTCTGGGGGGCAGGGCTGTTACTCCCACGCTTTCTGCCACAGAACCAGTGGATTATTCACGTTGTGAACCAAAATCTCTGGGTAGTTTGAAGATGAGGACTTGTAATTCTACTCCCTTCTAAACGAGGCCTGATCCCAATCCTACTAATTTTGTTTAATTGATTTTCAAAGGCCTTGGAAGAGATTTTTAAGTTCTGCTGGAACAGATCATGCTCTGGAGAAAGCAAAGTGGTGGGATCAGTACCAAAACCCATAAATGTTTTTCTGGGGTTTAAGTAGTATATCACTGTAGAGCAAACCATTATATTTGAGAGTCTACCCACAGGAATAGCACACTCTGAACTGCGATCTTTTGCTATGATCAGTGCAAAGATTTTTTGCATTCATTGGAGATATCTTAATTTTTTGACAGGATACAACTGACTATGTTGCATATGTAGCTAAGGATCCTGTAAATCGGAGAGGTAAGTTAGAAATGTCTATTTGGCATCTTTTTTCCTTTGAGAAACATGAATTATTCATGGTATAATTAAGTGGATTTTTTTTTTCTTCCCCAGAAAAAAATAAATGCAGCCCAATAAAAAGATTTCCTTTGACAAGAGTCATGGAAAGGTTGTGTAGCAATAAGGAACAGCCATGCGCAAACGAGTTCTCAAACTTGGAACAGGTCTTGCCTGTAGTTCATCTTCAAATATCACTTGGATTCTCTTCATCTCTTAAATCAAATGCCTGCCTTAGTTGGCTGTATGAGCTTCTAGGCAACAGCTAACTCTTACCTACATCCAATCACTATGCAAGAACTAAGCAGTCCTCTGACTAAGTGCTCCGATAAGATGGCTGAATCTGTTAGGTCTTCTCAGTACTTGCCTAATTCTTCCTGGCAGGATCAGATTCTTTGCCAAATAGTGAGCTTTTGAGCCAGCTTGCTGGAGGCTGTAATCCTCTTTCTCAGTGAAGTTTTATTCAAGGCTGTATTGCTTTATAAGTGATCAGTCAGGAAGAGGGAACCTCTTGTTGATTGTATTCAAAGACCAAGATCCAGTTCAGATTATTAAAAAGAAAAGTAAATTATAAAAAGTGTAAATTGCAGTCTGAAATAATAGGTACAGAAAACTTTCCTGCTTGTAATGCAGAAAGCATCACTAGGTCTTAATGCTAGATACAAAGTATTGTATAATGTACCTGAGAATCTATTTATTATTCATAGATTCATAGAGAAAAAAAAGACTAACTCCAAAAAAAGACTCAAGCACTTCCAACAGATTTTCTGCAGAATTCAGACACTTTTAACTCCAAAATGCCAACCTTGCAAACCCTGAGCTGCCACCTTACCATGGGCACAACTAATTCAATATCTTCCATATTTTGACACCTTTAATGATTTTGGGCGCCTCAATAATCTGCCGTGTCCATGTGTGGAGATGTCTAGACTTGAGAGTGTTAGCTTATAAATAATACTTGCACTAAGCACGCTAATATGCTGAATATCAGTGGAACACCTAGAAGACTTACAGGGAGTGGGAAGTAGGGAGATAGTTCAGTTCTTAACCATGTTTTATGTTCCAACATCATGTGTCCCCCATTAGAAAGGCTCCGGCATGAGACTGTAGGCTCTGTGGTGCAGAGCTGCTCTCCACTCCCCCTGCTGTAGCAGTACCCTTCTGCTAAACTGGAGACTGATCGAGTTTTACTGAGAGATCTCGGTGGCAACATGGAGAACCAGCATTGCAGTCTAGATGTTTGGACTGTAGGGTTTGGAGGAGCCCTGTGCTCTCTTTTCTCTTCCTGTGTGAGTTGATTATATATAAAAAATGTTTCATGGACTATGTTCCTTATATTGAAGTTGAATGTGCTTAGCCTTAGCTTTCTGTCACTGTTCCTTGTTGAGTTAGTCTATCCTAGATCGAGGAGTCATCTCAGCACCTGGTATTGTCTTCTTGTGGTGTATGTGGTTCAAGTAATTTCTCAGTTTTCTTAAGGAAAAGTTTGACAGAGGGAACTCTGGATGTCTCCAGCTGCACTGCATGCCCTCCAGCTTTCTGATAATTTCTGTTCCTCCTTCTTTCGTTTTTCTGCATTGTTTTAAAAAGATAGATGATGCCAGTTATTGTTTGGAGTAATCTAGTATTAATGTCAGCAATCTATAACTGAGGCTGTACCTTCCTATTCTTACTTGCTTTTGTCCTCATTATTAGCTAGTTTCTCATAAGCCCTTTTTGCTGCAGTGAAGCACTGTTATCTCACGTGAAATTCTTTCACACTGTGATCTTTAAGCCTTCTGCATTACAGCTTTCCAAGGGAGCATTCCCCAGTTGTGTATGTATATCAGTGGTTTGCAGATCAGCGACTTTGTATGTGACAAGTATTAAAACACATCTTTTTAAAAGGTCTCCTTTACCAAGGGATCTGGATTGCCTTCTTTCACCATCACTGGCTATTCTACCAGTATTTGTGTTATATGCAAATTACTTTAGAAGTTAATTCGAATTTACTTCTGTATCTATTGAAAATGTTACTGCTGCCGTTATTGCCACTAGCACTGATGCTGTAGCATAGCTTTCACTTGCATATTAAACTCATTTCTTCCCAAGGATGGAAAAGCTCTCTTCATGCTTTATATTCTGGATCCAGCAAACCAAAGGCTGTCTGTCTTCCACTGTAACATTCAGAAGAAATCATCTCTGTGTGAGCCAAACCTTCTTATCCTTTTACAAGAAGCACATCTCCTACCTGCTGAAAGTCCATTCATGTATCCAAGGAAACAGGTTACTCATTATGTCACCCACCGAAACAACTTAATGACTCATGCTTCATTTCA
This sequence comes from Pluvialis apricaria, assembly GCA_017639485.1. Lineage (NCBI taxonomy): Eukaryota > Metazoa > Chordata > Aves > Charadriiformes > Charadriidae > Pluvialis > Pluvialis apricaria. The sequence continues at coordinate 49,314,075 of CM030044.1, read as the reverse complement.
GCTCCAGATAGGTTTAGCAGCGAGCAATGTAGCCCTGTTAAATCCCCACTCTAGTTATAGAGTGCAAAAATAATAGCTTTGTTTGGCCTAACCACTTTCAGTCCACATTCATGAAGATAAGTCTGCACCTTGTCTGGGGGCTGATTGTTCACTGCCGCCAGCAGTGGTGCAGAGCGGGTAAACAGCAAATAACCTGCTGCTAGCCAGGGGCGTCTGCCTCTGTCTTTGAACACATGGAGGTCCTGTTTTTGGCTGCTGAATCCACTTTCAACATGCAGCTAAGGACGTTTCCCCTGAATCGGACATTGCCTTGGCCCGCTGGTTGGCACAGCAAATGCTGTAAGGTGGGGAGAGAGCATCACTGGATCTGTTTCGCAGGGCAGCACTGTGACTGGTGCCATCTCATGCTGCATGAGGTGCTGCTGCTGCTGAAGGAGAGAGAGCTTGGTGCCTTCATCTTTCCATACCTGCACAACTGCAGGCTTCTTGGCCCTTTATTCTGGCCTCTTTAGAAGTCTGTCCAGCAGATCAGCCTCTAAGTCATTGCTAAACCTCCTTAGTTTCCTTATATTGCTTTAATTAAAATTATGATATACAAATTTCATGACCAATCCTTACTTGTACGACATTGGCATCCAAAGCACTTGATTCCACTGAGCTGGACACTGGGCATACACTAAAATGCAGTTTTTCAGCTGAAGAGTTTATATTCAGATTATTAAAGCAGTCAGGGGTGATAGAAATCAGTAACTTTGAATGAGGTCCCGCTATAGTGTGACAGGGCCTGGAAAAGAACCAGAGTTTCAAATCCAGTCCAGGCTCGAGCCAGTAAACCATGTGCTTGTCCAGCACTGAATATGGAAAATGAACTCACCTGGGCTTTTCTGAATATCACCAAGGTGTTGTTCATTCAGATCTTTAGCTTCCAGGTTTTAGCACCCATCTGTGTTCCTGCAGTGCAAGGTGAATTCTTCACAAGTTTGCCTGTTTATGTTGTCACATAAGACGATACCTCCGAGCCACTCTCTGATTTAAAACCAGGACAGAATTGGCTACTCAGACAGCTGAAAAATTTTCCCATAGGAGGAGAGCTTGTGTTGCCAACCTCCCTCCTTACTGCCTCTTTCAACAGTGCATTCAGAGAGGTGGCACATGGGGCAGTGCTGGGGTTAGCTGGGGTCTTGGCTCTGTGTTCCCCTGTGATCCTGCAGGTTGCTGGGAGTGTCTCCATACAGACAACCAGGAAAAGGTACCAGCCTCAGTGTTACTGGAATCAGATCAGGGCCTGGGGTCTAGGAAGGATCCTCGTTACTGCTCCTCCCTCAGCCTGTAATTTGGGAAATCCTGGAAACTCAAAGGAAATGAACAGCTTGCAAACTTGGGATGATTAGACAGAAAACTGAAGCAGGGATAAAACTGAGGAGAGCAAAGAAGCTTTTTTTCTGTTTTTACCATCTAATATTTTTATAATTTCAACTTAAAGCTCAGAATTCTCATATAATCTATTGCATTCAGGTAATAACAAGTGAAATTCTATGAGGTTTCCTCTCTTTACGAACTTGTTAAGATTGTGGAACTGATTTGCAGTTTTGCCTATTGCAGTTACACACCAGAGCAATTTTATTTAACCTTTAAAAAGACCACATTGGCTGAAATTCACTGTGCCAGATTTGGTTTTATTGAAATGTGCACACTGTGAACAGGGCAACTATGTCTGATGTGTAGGTGTTTTGTCACAGGTTAGTGCATCCCATCATCACATAAACAATTATTGGCATGTGCGTGTCTGAAATCTTTTTCATTTAGCTTGTCACATACTGGAATGCTGTGATGGCCTGGCTCAGGATGTCATCAGCACCATAGGGCAAGCGTTCGAGCTTCGATTCAAGCAATACTTGCGATGCCCCTCTAAGATACCTACTTTCCATGACAGGTGAGTACAATGCAGAAGACTGCTAAAGCATCTTCTTTAGCTTTGTATTTACTCAATAAAATGTACTGTGGACAAAGTTGCTGGAGACAGACAGGATTTAAATATTTTAAAATGAGATTTCTGCTGAATTAGCAAATCAAGGCTTGCCTAACGAATATGACAGGAGCACGGTCATTTTAGGAGAATGGACTAAATATGGATTTCACAGTGAACTTATTGAAATGATCATGCATTTTCCATTGTAGTTAGTAGGCAGAGTTGGATGGCCAAGAATGGATGTTGTTTGTGGCATTTCCTCATTGTTGCTACATCATAGCAGCTCTGTCAGTTTAGATGAAGTAAGCTAGAGTTGCTGGGCTTCCAAAATGTCTAGTGATGTTTCACTATTTCTGATATGAGCCAGGGTGAAGGTTTTAGAAACGTGATGTATTGTACAGAGGCTTTGACTGCATTGCTCTCTGGAGGATAGAAAATCTGTCTGCTTGCGTATGTTTAAAAGGCTGGGATAGAGCATTCTGATGAGCGGTGTTTTTGACATGGATTGCTATATGCTTGCTAACATTAGGACAAATCCCAGTGAGCTGGTACTCTGTGTAATCTCTTATATCAGCGTAAAGTGAGTGTATGGTGAATATAAAATGCTACTACCCTAATCTGGAAGCATTCTGTACTCACTTTAGACTTGTGTAAATGACTGTTAAATGTAGACTGAAACCACAGATCCGATCTCTTGACTTTGACTCTGACTTTTCTTCCAGATTTATATTGGTGATAGAGCAGCCATAACTAAAGGCAAAGTTTTAGGGCTTAGTCAATTGATCAAGTAATAGTATTACAAATTCTACTGTAAAGTTAAATAAATTGTTTGTTAATGCAGTTTATAGTCGTCTTTAAAGCTAAGTAAAAACATCCTTTACTCACCATAAAGGATTTAATCCATTGAAAAGGAGGTTTGGATCAAGTTTGTCTTCACAGAGAGGGTCTGCTATATGATCCATCATTGCTTCCTGACTTACAATGGTAGCTGAATTGTCAAAATAATATGCAATAGTGATCCCCTGACAGGCAGTCTTAACATGCTGCAAGTATCTGTAAGTGCTTTGCAAGCGAGGGGCAAAATAAAGCACTCACTTTCTTACAGGGTGCAGAGTTTTGATGAGCCATGGATGGAGGAAGATAACGAGGCAACAGAACATCCCTATTACAACAACATCCCAAATAAAATGCCCCCCCCCGGCGGCTTCATCGATGCCAGGCTAAAAGCAAGACTTAACACTGCTGCAGATACAGCTCAGGTCAGTGCAATTGCATCTCTGCCCTCCTGCTGATGGATCAAAATTTTTTTTTTAAATGTGTATTTTAACACGGTTACATTGGGACTATTTACAGCTCACAGCCCTTCGTGTGTGGCCAGTTTCCTTCTGAATGGGCATTGAAGATTAGGAGGCAACAAGTTAGGCAGGTTCAGAACAAACAAAAGGAGGTGAGGTCCTCATGGTGTTAAGATTACACAGGTTCGAGGAAGAGAAATCCACTGAGGGTTACTATGTTTGTAGAAACCATGTCTGCTTCAGAGAGTATCAAATAGTGCACACTAACTGGCAAAGATTTGATGCAGAACTGCTTAAACAATCTAGTGCAGCCGTTACTAACAGTTCATTATGTTAATAACTCAGCAGCGATCAGTGTTCAGCCAAGTTCCTAGGTAGGTTTTCCACCTCCTGTTGAACTGAGGTCAGCTTGCATATTTCTACCAGCATTGCTGTGGGAAGTTTGCCTGCAGTATCAATGTAGATACCTAAGAGGAGTTTTCAGACCCAGCACAACTCTGCTGAAATCCAGAGGGGCCTTGTCTGTAGACAGCATCCTCCCTTCTGTACCCGAGTGTATCCCCCAGTACCAATGTGAGTCTTTCAGCTCAGGCTTTGGAGGGTGCTGGGAGTGTCTTCTGGTCGCAGGTGTGTTTCTATGGACTGCTTTTCCCAGGCATGGTTTGTCAAGGCTTGCTATGTGAAGACAAATGTACTGGAGGAGATGATGCATTGTTTGGGATTGCGGGGGTTAATAAACACAGGAAGCAGGGAAGTTTACATGAAGGTCACCGGTAATATCTTACTCCTACACAAATGCATTTGTCAGATATATTTTCTGACACCATGATGAATCGGAAATGAAGAGTGGGAGTACACAGAATACAGCCAAGGAAATTGTCAGAGCCACTCATAATATATCTGAGCATTTTAAAGGTAATTGAAAATTTCTTTGCACATGTGTCCATTCTAGTCTGCAGCAGGAGCGGGAGGAGAGCAAACCTATTACCAGAGTCGTCACTTAGGAGACAAATTCAGTGAAGACTGGCATCATGGGCCTGTTAAGCAAGGTGAGTTTTGCTAGGTTTGGCTGTAATACTGCAGGAGGTCTTGGGTGGGCAAAGCATGTGAAAGTTTGATGCCCCAAAGTCTTAAGGCAATGAACTGCACTTTGTTGATAGATTCCCTTTGTCTGAATTTTAGCATTGATATCAATGAAAAGCATTTGGTAATTACCTCTGGATATATTATTAAATGCACACCTTCACAAAATCTTGTCTTTTGCAAAGCAACTCATAAATAGAATTGCCCCAAAACTTCAGCTATCTAGCTTGCCATGTCTTAAAAACCCCTGGTATTTAAAGACAGGCTGCATGGTCTATTTTGAAAATCTGACCCACTAGGGCAGGCAAGATGGAAGAGCCTAAAGTCAGAAGCTTTTTTAAAATATGGAACAATGCACAAATTTGGACATGATCTCTGCTCCATGAATAACAAATGATGCATAATCTTTTTGTTGTTGTCTATGGATTTTAAGCAAATCACATAAAAAAAATATGTGTGAAATTTCACCCCTTCCACCTTTATGTGACAACTTTACTGTGTTTCTGGGGACACTTTGTTTTCAAATGCCAGAATATGTTTTCTGTTGTTAATCTGCACAGATTTGAGGATTTTATTGCATTTCCTTCTCTCATGACTTCCCAACTGAACATCAGTTTTGAAACTGACAGTCTTTATTTACAAAATTTTTCTTTGCTCCTGAATAATAACCCCCCCCAACCCTCATTGAAACACAGTTCTGAATCCATTCATCAACATTTCTTTCTACTAGATACTGTAGTTATTGACTTTACATCTCCCATTCCAGGGAATTTTAAACCCGTGGTGATGGGGCATGATGTTATTTGGTCATTATAACAACCCTGTTTTGTAAAATACAAAAAAGAAGAAAAAAAGTCTTGAATTTTCTAGGATCTCTGGATATTTGTAGTATGCCGGAAGGGAAATCACAAGTAACTGCAACAGCAGAGATGCCAACATATGTGAACACCCAGCATATAAATATAGAAGCTCTACTGGAACTTCAGGCAGATGCCGAAAGTACCATCAGTGGAACAGCAGATGATACCAAAGAGAGCAGCCCAGGAAAAGATCTGTTTGACATGAGTGAGTTCCCTTCCTATTCACTCCCTTTCTAACAAGCAACCCAATATATTTATGCATTAGTTCTGTGTAAAAATAATTAAAATTTCCCCAAATTTTAGTATTCCTGGTGGAGTTATGGTGAATTTTAGTAGTTTCATATGGTGGTTTCATATCTGACCAAGTCAAAATAAGAGTGGCCGAAGTTTTGAAGCTGGTTTGTATTATATCTGAGTTAAGCTGAGTTGCAGTCTGTTGTCCTTAGCATCACAGGCAACCACATCAGCAGGAAAATAAATCAGGAGGCTTGTAATGCAGGAAAGTGAAGGAGTGAATGTCTGGAGAACTAGCTCCAGCCTGTACTGTGAATATGTTACTAGGAAGTCAACACATACTACAAAAATTTTATGCAACAAGGAAGGGAAGGGAGGGAAATTAAAAGGCTGTGTTATCCCTTGCTCTGGATAGGCCTACTATCCTATCTAGCTATCTGTGCCAACTTTGAAATCAGCTTTTCCAAAATCAGAATCAGCCATAGCTGTAGAACAATGGTCTAAGCATCAGCCATAATTTGGCGTTAGTGCTACCAATACACATTGTTCTCAGCCCTGAAGATGCTTAATGGGAAATTGGGGAAAGCAGTTTGATGCACAAAAAAATTTCTTTGTTTTTCTACATGTCCTACCTCCAATCAATTGCTGACACATGATTTATTTAATTCAGTTCACATAATTAAAAGGCAGTGAGACAAAGCTCTTGGTGCCTATATGTTACTGTAAAATAACATATCTACATTTCTGTTATCTCAGTGTACATAAAACTGTCTTTGTGCCATGTTTTTGCTCAGTTATGGCTCTATTTCCACAGCTTTGGGAAATTTTGGGTTGAAAAAAAGGGTGAGGGAAGACAGTTGAGGGAAGAAATTTGAGGGAGTATCTATGTGTGAATACAGATCTGAAATGAGAGAATTCTGCTGTGTGAAATCAGGATTGTTAACCTTGATTTCTAGCATGCTGTGCCCTTAAAACATGCACATGCTTACCTGTATTTTATACGAATTATTTTCCTAAAAATCAGGAAAACTGATTTCTCATCTTCCAGCCTTCATTAATCTTAATTAACCATTGGATCATCAGGGAAAAATATTGGAAAACGTGTCAACTAGACCTAAGCTAGTGGTTTGTCAAGCTAAACATGTTGGGCTTTGTGCAGGCTGCAATGTGGTGAAGACATACATAAACTGGTTTTAAGAATTAGCGGAGATAACGACAAGCTGTGACAGCACAGTATTTACCCTATTCCTCTGAGCTAAATTAACCTCTCTGTGGCCCCATGCAAACATGGCTATGCAATCCTCACATCTGAGCAGTCTGCTTAGAGCTGGTGCATTGCTTCATGGTACTGCTCAGCAGATGTCCTTTGATAAGTCTAGTGGGCACAGAACAATATCTCTTCTTAATATGCACTAGTTGGCCAGATGAAGGTCTTGCAAGGGAAAATATCTTCCGATAGGTCAGTACAGCATATAATGAAGCACACGCCAACCCATTTACTATTTGTGTGAGACTGTTGGGACCTGTAATGACACATCTTTTCATTCAACTCTACAGAAAGTAACACTGAGTTCAGGATCTAGCTGAGGCTTAAAAGATGCTTCCCCGAGGCTGATTTCAGCTAGGTAAATCACAGTAAAGTTGTTAGGCTGTGTCTATGTTGCAAAGTCCCATTTCTAGGTGAAGGCTAGGGGTAGGCTGAGTGATAAGGGCAACTGATCCCTTCTAGACATGCTGGGCTGGAGACTCAGTAATGAATAATTTCTAAGTGAATATGTTGCTTGAAGAGAGACCAGATATGAGTATAATGACATTGGGTACCCATATAATGCAATTTATTTGGAATGAAACTGTCTGGCATACCTGGCAAGACAAAAGGAGAGCCCTGCCCGGTACCAGGGCATATAAATGCAACTGTTGACAATAGCCATTACTGAAATGAAATCACTACCTTCCAAAAGCTCCTGCCAAGGTTCGCTCTGATTTTTATCAGCATCTTTCTGTGCATAACATACATTTTTAACATATTACACTCCTCAGTCTTAATACAATCCATAAATCAGAGGCCTAGCAGTACGTCTTCCCTCATTTTTTTCATAAAGACAAAGAGAAGTGGCTATAACACAAAATAAATCCTGTTAAAAATGACTGGAATATCACCATTTTGTAACATGATTTACCTCTGAATGATCTTGCCCTTGTTTCTATTTCCACAACCAGAACCATTTGAAGATGCCCTCAAGAACCAAACATCTGAGGCTGTGTTGAGTAAATCCACCTCTGCTGGATGCACCAGTCCTCTTTCATCCAGAGCATCTGACTGGACTGTAGCTGAAGAGCTGAGTGCAGAGCCGTGGTATCAAGGAGAGATGAGCAGGAAAGAAGCAGAACAGCTGTTAAAGAAATGTGGAGACTTCCTTGTGAGGAAGAGTACCACGAATCCTGGCTCCTATGTGCTGACAGGCATGCACAATGGACAAGCCAAGCATCTTCTTTTGGTGGACCCAGAAGGAACTGTAAGTGCTGACTCCTCAGTAATACAGGAGGTTTCTGACACTACACGTTTTCTCTAAATGTGTTTAATCTTGTTTACAGCTTATTCACAACTGACGATAAGTACAGCCTCTTATCTCTGGTATGCCATCACTTCTCTAATTCTCTCCCTGATGCGTAGCAGAAGACCCACTGCGTGATTTCTGCATGTTGCAGGGTGCCTTAGGGACCTGATTCCCAGCAAGGTTAAGCTTTGGCCGCTGCTGTACAGTCTTAGTCGAAAGTGCAGCTAAGCCACTTCTTTAGCTTTCCTGCTGAGACGCTGCTGGTGGCTGTGCAAGTTCAGCCAGCCTGCGTGCTGCCAATTTCCACATGGCATCTCTCTCAGCCAGGATACGGACCAGGCCCTCTGTGTTTTCCTGCACCTAAGCCCAGGAGACAACTGGGGTAAACCTGCCCCATCTCTTTCCTGCAGAGGGATTCCCTTAGCCGGCAAAGGGACCCTCCCAGCAGCAGGGTGGAGAAGGCAAGGGAGCACCAGGTTTCTGCAGCTGTCCTGTCCCACCCTGCTTCTGGGGAGGCTTAGTCTCCTCTGAGGGAGCGAAAGCGTTGCCACGTGTTTTATTCTTGGCTCCTGGCATCTGAGAGCGGGCAACTCCGCTTCCTCTGTAAAGGACAACTTTAGGTGACAAGCCCCAAAGTAAATGAGAAGCTCCTGTAAAGGAGCTGGCAGCTGTCTCTGCTGAGAAGCCTGCAGTGGTCAGACGAATTGTGCCGGTTCTGCAGTCTGTAACGCTGAGATGAGTGCCTGTGGTACTTGTTGTAATTACATTTGCCACTTGAGGGCAGTCAAAGAATGATTTTGCAGTTTTTAGGTGGCAACTGCCCAGTCTGGGGCTTGACTGGGACACCCGCCTGGGGTTCTGTCCCTATGCCTCTTGGGGGGGCGGCTTCCTTGGCTGAACTTCGGCCAGCAGTTCTGTGACTCCTGCAGCAGGGCCCCCTAACTCTCCCTTCGCCATAAACCCACAGACAGCTGTTTTCCCCACTGCAGGGAAGTCGCTGCCGTAGGACACGGCGAGTACAGGGATGCTCTGTCCCACTGGCAGCTCTGCTGCTGTGCCTGCTGGCATGGAGTCCTCAGGCCCTGGGATGACTCCCGGGACACTTTCCTCCTGTAGCCAAAGGAGAGATGCACCCCATCTTTTCCGCGCTGCCTCTACCAGCAGCACTAACTTGCTGACCCCCGTGCGTAGGGACCTGCTTGTTCTCCGCACCTCTCCCCTCCCTCAGCCTACTTGTGATGTGCCATCGTGGCCCAAATGGCTCTGAAGCTCCTTGGTCAGGAGGCACTGCTTGACAACCACGGCTTTTCTGCGGCTGTATTCAGGTTAGCTGTGCTGTCTGTGTGATTTGTGGGATCCTGACACAGCTCCTGAGCAGCCGTATTTGTGACTTGTCAGAGCGGAGAATGGTCAATAAAATGCCAGTGTGTGGCCAGCCGCAGCAGCATGCCAGCAGCTTGCATTTCTTCTGCGTGGTCTCAGCGTGATTATTGGTAAAAAAAAGATTCACACAAAGGCTGCCTGAAAATTCGTTTCACTCACAAATTACCCAGTGATACTTTACAGCTTTTAAGGGTGTGTTTTCATAGCAGAGTTAACTGTCCGGTTGCTTCTGCTCTCATCCTGCTGACAAAAATAGAAAGATCTCTTGTTCAGGTAAGGGATGCTTAAAATGGAGGACTGCAGGACTTTTGATGGATTTAGAATTAGGGCGTGAACTCTGGTGATGGCAGAGCATATTGCTTATGGTGAGAAAACTCTCGGCTGAGTTGAATGGACTGAAAATGTGTTAATCTGAATATAGATAAGGAAAGTTACTGCTGTTTTAAAAATAGCTTTCCTTTTTGAAAATATAGCTTTGAATAATTACAGAGAGTGATGTTTCAAAGCAGTATGTTTCAGAAATGGGGAGAACCTGTTCATTTTCTTCAGTGACACAGCTACGTGAGGACCAAGCCGAGACCATCATTTGCCATCAAAGTTGTTTGTTTCTTTTTTGACCCTGTGACATCCTGAGCTAAGTTTCTAGAAGTTTTGCCAGAACTTAATGATGAAAACTGAACTATTTCAAGCGAGGTGCCCACCACAGCATAGGCTGGCTCTGGAAAGTTTTAACAAAAGTTGTTCTCTCTTTCCGAGAAAAGTTCAAGGAAAACAGATGACGTACCTCACTTCAGAGCAGCATTCACAGGCTTTTGTCTGAGCCAATGTAAATGCTTAATCCCAATGCAAAGCTTTACTGCAGCACGACGTTTGCTTGAGAGGACCTCTGCTCTGCCTATGGAAGCTGTATGCCTAACTTGTTTCAAACATAGGAAGGGAATGTTTTGCAAAGATGTGGTTACATAATTAAAGATTGTTTTGCAACATAGATTAGTTTTTGGGCTGTCCTGGTTTTTGACCATTTTACCTTGCAATATCAGTTTCCTCTTCTCATGGATGTAATGATTTACTTAGCAGGATGCTGGTGCAGAGGGCTGGTAAATGGGCTAGACAAATGACATCCCCTGCCCTGAAGTGTTTCAGTTCCAAAGGCACAGGGGTGTATCGTGCAGCACAGGGCAAACCCAAGCCAAGCACACGTGGTGGCTAGATCACTTTTGGGTAAGGGAATTTTCCAGCACCTGAAGAAGAAAGTCTTTGTTAAGGAAAGCACAAAGATGCTGAGGCACACGAAGAGTTGGGTTCTGGCATCTCTGGAGGAACAGCTCTTTCTAATGAGAAAGGTGACAACACTTAAAAGAAGCAGGTGGTCTCTTGAAGAAGAAAATTTGATCTAAAAATCCGACTCACAATGAAACAAAATGTTGTACAGAAAGTTTTCACGCAGACCTGTTCAGAAAGTGTAATAGTAGTAAACTGGCCCATAGGTAGCATGCAAAATATCTGTTTGAAGAGAATAGAGGGAATAAGAGACAAAACAAAAGCAAAACTCCAGAAATGCCAATTTTCCACTGATTTTGATGAAAGAGGGATCAGTCTCTAAAACATGATTAATTGTGCCATTTTATTCTTAGAGAATTTTACTGTGAAGTTAAGGGAAAATGTATTTTGCTCTTTAATCTATCTTCTTGTATCCTTTTTTTGAAGGTTCGTACAAAAGATCGTGTCTTTGACAGCATAAGTCATCTCATCAACCATCATCTCGAGAATAATTTGCCAATAGTTTCTTCTGGGAGTGAACTCTGCCTGCAGCAGCCTGCTGAGAGGAAACACTGACTCCAGATAACTGTTTTAGTTTTTGTAATTTGCAAGCTACAACTGGTGGAAATCGCAGACCTGAAAAAACATGTGCATAGAAAAAAATAGCATATTCACATATTCACCAGTATGTTTTCTTTAGGTTTAAGAAGCCCCATTTCACACGGTACACTTGGGAATTCTCAATGCTTTATGTAGACATGAAGTCACAGCAGAAGGCTTTCTTAAAAAGTAATTTCGATAAAATTGTTCAGATTCTCTAATGTGAATATTGATAGTGTATATATACACATTATATATATAAATACAGTCTATATTTATATTTTTCAAGTCAGTCTGTTGACGGTATAGAACTATCTTCTGTGCCATGTGTTTTTACCAGAAGAAAAATGCCAATTGCGATTGTTCAGATAAAAATAGAATTCAGCAGTCTCAATTTCTTGAGAAAATGAATATTAGAAATATTATTTCTGATTTTACCTAAGAAGCACAACTATGGGGATAACAGGTGGATTATGCTGGTTAACTGTGGAAGGAGTCTGAATTCAGCAACTAGTATTCCAACTCGGAAATTTAGCATAAAATTATTTTTAAAAGTGTTATTCAGTGTCACTGATATCAAAAGCATTTTATCTTTCTGATGTCAAGTTTGAATTCTTATATGATGCTACTCAGAACATTTGTACCTTGCTTTAACAATGATTTGGTGTGATCTCTCTGTGTACGAGGTGTGTGCATTTGATTTTTCTAATGATAATATAACAATATTCTGTAACTTTAATTTATTAATTTGAGTGCTAAGATTATTTATTAGTAGTTCTCTGCTTATGGTTAAGATCTAGATGTCCTTGACTAGCAGTCTCCAATGAGATGTTACATACCAATTAGGCAAGTTCAAATAACTTGTGTTTAACAGGTTTAGTGCAAAATGTATGCGGTCAGTCAAAGACATATCTGCAAAATCTCTTCTTCTTATAAACAGTGAGAACTATCATGACTCAGTGGTCAGTTTTGCAAATGATGTCATTTGCATTTACCAACCAAGGCATAACTTGACTTCGGGCTTCAGCAAGTGATAGGTGTTGCAAATATACTGCTTTTCTCTCAATATCAAGTTGAAAGATACACATACACAAAAGATGCATTTCTGGCAGAAATGTCCTTGGCTTTAGGTACTGGGAAATGTTTTAAGGAAGGTTTGTACTATTCAAATGCAAGCACTATATGAAGTTATTTTCCTATTTTATTATGGTTATTAAGAGCCAAATTCAACAGAGAGAGTTCCTGTAAAGGCAAAGTTTGTGCCAGAGTCAAGATTTAGCCTTCAGTATTCCAAGGTCTTCTCTAACACCAGTGTCTGAAATCAAATCTTCAGACTTGATTCATAAAGGCCAAGACTCAGCAGGTTAAGTCTAGGTTAAGCACCTGCCTTAAGCACCATCATCATGGTCCCCAGGCATCATGCTGTGCAGTAAGATGAGGAGAATTTATAAAATTTATACCACAGTGCGATTGCTGCTGGCACATCAAGTGCCAGATGCCAGCTACAATGTATTCATAATAGAATTGATGCATATTTAGATATTTGTAAGTAGCAAATGCTCCATTTGAAAACTAGCAGAGTTTTGCAGCCTCCAGGAAATGCACAGCTCTAAAGGGGAAATTTGGAACTTGTGAATGTTTTGACAACAGGTTACAAATTCTGCTCTGCTTTCAAGCCTTTCTTCTTAGCATCCAAAGTCTATCTGAAGTAAGTGGCAGGACCAAGAATTTATATTAAGTAATTTTGCATAAACAAAGCCTAAGCTGAAGAAACAGACACACTTCCCTTTTTATCTTCAAGACTTTTTCAACGTATGTCTGCATAATATCCAAATTCAGATTTACCTTAGTGTTCTGTCAAAAATATGTTGATCTGCGTGGTCTTTTTGACCAGCCCTAGGGTTGCACTCTCTCACGCTTAATCAAAGCTGTCAGAATATGTGCAAACTCCCACTAACCGCTCTGTGCTCAGCTGTACTTACTACACTCACTCACACGCAGTGCCTGTGGACCTTGCTCTCATCTGCATTGGATGCAGCTGGAATGAGGGCAGGCCTGTGGAAAAGATAACATGGACATGCGATTTGCCTGCAGTTAACCAGAGGCTTGGGTAAGGGGTGAAAAGCTGTTTTGGGAGCCCAGGGATAAGAAACGTGAAGCCTGGAAACATGAGCCAATAGGCATATATGCCACTAATGAGAATAGAGGGCTGTCGCCAAATTATAAACGTGCTAACTGATTGATAGGGTTAAAGCAGAACATCTGGGGAAGGGAACTGCTAAATACTTAGGCAATCCCTACAGCTCGTCTCTTTTTGAGACGTTTATGTTCATAAGCCCTGATCTGTTGCTCTGCATCCTCCAACACAAGCACCTTGTATACTTCCACTGAGAAAAAGCAGGGCTCTTTTTTTTTTTGTCTCAGTAAAGGGGATAAGATTTCTGAGATACACATTTCTAGCGAAAGGACCATATAGGGGAAAAGCTAAATAAAGAGTGTTTAAACCTTGTTTAACAACAGAACAGGCCGTAGAAACCAAAGGAAGAAAGAAGCTAAAGCTGGGTGACTCATTCTGCTACTCCACTTTGAGGGAGACAGCCTGGATGACTCAGAAAAGGAAGGTAGCCTCACATTTTGAGATTAAGATGCAGATTTACATTTTATGTAGATATCATGAAGGTCAAATAACATACAGGTCAAATGACAGCTTTTTCCAGCAGTCCTCCTTTTTCTTCAGTGAGGCAAAAACCACCAAATACACCCAGGCAAATACTCGTTCAAAGTAAGTTAATTTTTTTTTATTAAACGAAGAATGTAAAGATTAAAATTGGTATATATTTGTGTCCTTTGTGGCTGGATTGGTGTGATAACTGCTTCTCAGTAAAGTCCTGTAGAGTTAAACCTTGAAAGATACCAGGTTTCTTCTTTTGAGGTAAATGTTTTTTTTTGCATTGTGTGGGCAGCAACAACAAAACAAAAAGTGACTATTTTGCTGTAAAAGGGAGTTTGACTGTATATTTGTTATTTATTAATATTTATTACTTTCAGAAACATTTTTAACCGAGAATTGCAGGAAAAATAATGTATGTGGAAATATTGTGATCATTTATATTCCCAACGACTTTTGTGAATCTCAAGTTTTTGCCTGTCTGCTGACTGTGGTATTCTGGTTATAGAGGCCAATTTTGTCTCTGAGGAAGTCCTTGAGCAACAGAATTTGGAATATAAGTGTCATGCAACTGTTTTCTGATTATTCAGTTTGTATATGGTTAACCAAAGTAATAAAATAATGAGCACTACTATCAAATTGAAATGCACATAAAGTGGGCTTGAGTCTGTTCTCCTATGCCCAGGTTCCCTAATGGCGTATTTTGTTTTGGGGGGATTTTTTTATTTACCTGAAGGGATGCCCATTTTGTTGTGGAATAAATGAAACTCTGCAGGGTTTACCTGGATATTGAATATAAGTCAATGAACTACTCGTGTCACTAGAAACAGGGATGAAAAATGTCAGAGAAGCAAACGGCATAAGGATTTTGACTTTAGTTACACTGACTTTATACCAGAGGAGCTCCACTTACTTTGACAGAGGCGACATTGACTTACACAAGTTTATTTTCAACAAATACCATTTTCATGATGCACGTAATAGCTTGTACAGGCCCTCTTTCTGGGCCAGATGGTGACCTCTCCTGAAAGGGCAGCTTTCCTGCTTCTCACACTGAATAGTCGAGGTTAGCCAACTCCATGGTCTTTCTATGAAGAGTGACTGCAAGCACAAGGTCCAAGCAAGAGCAGCTATTTAGTGTACCGTGGAGAGGAGAAAGGCTCCACGTCAGATGGAAGCTTAGCTGGGCTGATGTTCCCCAAACCCTTGTCCTCCACTGCCTGACTGTCTCCTTGCAAAGGCCCTTCCCTCTTACCTGCTTGGAGAGAAGCTAAGCCTGGAGATGCCCTGGGAGGTTACGTTGCTCTTGGGAAGAACTGCAGCTCTGAAGGCAGCATGGGCCACAGCACGCCTCTGCATGCCTCTGCATGGTGCCTCCAGACCATTTCAGGTGCCAGGACACCTCAGGGCTGCGGCAAGCCTCATGGCTCACTGGTGGCCAAACAGAAACCCCTGATGACTGCTGCCATGCCTGTCCCCCATGAGTTTTGCCATGTGTGTCCCTAGGCCTGGGGCAGCCGTGGGGGTCCACAGCTCCCAGCCAAGTCAAGGGGCCGAGCTGCGCCCTTGGTTGTGTTGGTGGGTTAAAAGGCACTGCCCAGGGCGGATGCTGGAACAGCTCTGCTCAGCAAGGGTAGACTGGCTGCTCTGGGGACCCCAACTTTTTGGCGCTCTATGCCAAGGTGTGTGTTCCATTGCCTGACTAGAGCAGTTGGAAAGGACAAACTTTGTAGGCAGCGCAACACACCAATTACAGTCACTCCTTGTAAAAATGTGCCTTTCCAAGGGAGCAGCCGCGCGTGGCGCTGCCGGGGGTGACAGCCCTCTGAGCAAGGGAGCCCAGCGACCGAGCTTGCCCCTGGGAAAGCAGGAGCAAAGCCTTCCTCCGGCTCCGGGGGCGGTGGAGACAGAGCCTGATGCCTTCGGCTGCACAGTGTTCCCACAGGTACCGCTTGCGGGCAGGTATTTAAATGCATGTTTCCCATAGAAGGCCAAAACCTTTTTCACAGTTCTTTGAAAAATGACTGCTACACAACAACTTCAGTTCAAAGGTCTGAGATTTAATTAAAAGTTTTCAAAATGTTTATGGTACCTAACGAGTTGAAAATACTCTGTAAGACTGTTGGCAATAAAAGACTCTTGGAAAGCATCTTGTGCAAGCTTTTTTTTCTTCTTAGGTGGTTTGATTTACATTTATTTTGTAATCCAGAACCAAAATAAATATTCAAATTCATGAAATAACATGAATGAAATGTTATAGTCTCCTTTGTAGCTTTTGCTCCATGTAGAATCGATTGGGAAAGAGGGACCTGATTCAGTTTCTTTTATGCTCAAATCAGCCTAGATGATAAAAAGCTTGGATTCTGGGATGTATTTTAAGGAATTTGCTAATATTTTAGGGTGAAAGAAGCTATTCTCCATCTTTTTCCAGCTTCAAGGACAGGACATCTTCCTGGCTGTTTACAGCCCGCTGCTGTTAAGCCGTTTGCTGTCCTACCTTAAAATTTTGCTCTGAAATCTTCCAGAATCTGTGCCTTACCTAATACATCCCAGTAGGATGTACCCACTGAAGACTGTATCCACAATAGTTTTTTTCTCTTCAGTCATAAGTACTTTGTAAATTATATTATCAATGTTACATGTGAACCCATGAATCTTAGGAGCCTGCTTCAAGTACAGCAGGGTAGTGAACTAACAAAATATCCCCACAGCTCCAAAATAAGAGAAGGAAATCAAAGTAGAGTGAAAGGTTTTTGTATAGACGCACAATCACATGGCCTCCAACAGTGGATTTGCTTGCATTACTTGTAACTTGCATCAACTCTGTCAATAGCTAAGACTAGAATCCAGATGTTCAAACTCACTTTTATGTGCATGTTCTTGGACTTTGGCTACTAAATACAATTCTTTTTTTTTTTTCCACCTAAATAGCTAGAATCATGTAAGATCCTTGACGTGAGAGTTGGTGTGGGGTCAGCCACAATGTTTTCTCAAACCGTTGTGTTGCTAAGGCCCTTTCTGCTCTACAATAGCAAGGAATGCTGCCACATGCCACCACCTCATGAACATTTAGAAGTATACAAATATTTCAGCTGGCAGTTTTCAAAGACACAACTTCAGGGGAGAACTTCCACACTGAAAATACAGCCAAATAGCACTGTAAGATCTAAAAACCTAAGCAAGCCATGGCAATGCAATGTCACCAGTTCTATTTCTCACAAAGCTACAGAGCTGCTGACCCAGCCTGTATCTGCAGTTCATATAGTCATATCATGCGTAGCTTAGTTTAGCTTTTTCTTCTTCTCTAAGTGCACTGCTTTTCAACATTTTTGGTAGAAATTATTTTGAATTTACTACTCTCTTTCACAGTTATTTCATTCAAATACAGTTTTTCTTTGTTCTTACACATTTCTAACAGCGTAAAACATTTACAAGCAGACTGTTAACTTGTAGAAGATAATCACAATGCAAACCTCTACATTTTAAAGGCTTCTGCTACACACATTACACAACTTACACACCGTACATACTTGGGAAGGGTCTAATGCTGCTGCTTTAAATGATTAAGACCGGAGTAAAGCTAAGGATGAGCTCTTTCAGGCTGTGTACTAAAAAAGCCTCAACTACTTCTGATTGTGCATAAGGCAGGGTGTGGTTTGAGACATTAAACACAAATCTTTGAAAGAGCTCAATAAAGTTGGATGCTTACATTCTTACTGAAAGACAATGGGAACTTATCTCAGAATTTCCCGTCAACCTCCACTGAAGCCTCCAGCCATAAAGTACTACTGATGGAAGTACCACGGGCCACTTCCATGGGGACTTGAAACCAGATGTTTATGAAGTCCTAACTGCTCTAGGTCTCAAAGAATCCCTCTGACGCTGAACAACATCCTGTACTGAGGCTGGTATGGCAGCGATGAACCACAAAGTTGTTTTCATACAGGTTTCTCTGGAACAGCCTCTCAAAAGAGGAAGTCTGGGGCTCCAGGAAAGTTGGAAGGTCTTCCAAACTAAACAGGCTTTCATTCCAGATCCAAGGCAGGGTCAGCTATAAATGGAGATATGCTCTTCAGCAGGATCCTGTTGTACCGCATCTTCCCTCTTGTATCTGCAAAAGTGCCCGGAGACAGTAGGAGCGTAGGGTCCCATTGCCAGAAAATGGGATCTCGTCCCACTGGCTCAACTTCTTCCCAGGGAGAGTTTCTAACACAATCCCATGCTGTGGTAGTGCCTGGAGAGAAAAGAAGGACTCCACAGGGATCTGTTTGTGGTTCATTGATTTCTGAAATGACACGTCTCTGTTTCAGAACTGAAGAATCTCAGCTTAGGTAGTGCATTCACAATGTTACACAGGTTTACATAGGTTTGACATACGTTTTTAAATACATTGGAAATAGTAAGTAAAAATATATGCATTGAAACAGTACATACACTTGATACACGTGTATTGTTGGGTCACATTTTAACTACTTTAAATAGCGAACATATATAGTCTCTCTCAATGGTTATTTACTACTGCTTGTTCAAAAGAAGTTGTGAAATGTCACAGTGACAACTGTCATGTTGTCTTTCACTAAACATAAAAAGTTTGAGTAATAGTGGAAAAAATAAAAATACTGCATTGATATGACATATTAAGGTTCCTGTCAGTTAAAAGCTACTACTTCATATATTTTCAAATATCCCCACTGAAACACATCTATCTATTCGTATAATTTGTCACCTTACACTGTATACTGCAATACAATGTTTAGCATATTGTAAACTTTTACCAAACAATGACTTTTTAATAAGGAATTGTACAAATATACAGCTATTTATACCACATACATGTAAGGCCATTAACATAACAGCAAGATACATATAGAGAACTATAATCACCACCGTACATAATGAGCTTTTCTGTGTCAGCAACAATCAGGCTCATTTTCTGATCGTCAGCAGTGTATAGTGAATGCTGAAGTTTGTAACAGGTTTTACTGATGTCTTGCAAGATCAGGCAGTGCCGAATGCAGCCTCATCATGCAATGCCACTGTGGTGCACCATGTCATTAGAGGTGCATGGACTCTGCACTGGCTGTTGAGTAGCATGAAAGGTTTTTTCTGAATCAGGTGTGTTACTGAATGAACACCCAAAGCAAATGATTGGTGATAAATAAGTCCTCGAAGTTAAATAAGTGGTTAGTGTTTTGCCCTATGACTTAAGTGCATGAATACTTAAACTACAATTGTAGTTTAAATCTAAAAGCCACAGAAAGGTATTTGTCTCGAGGAGTCCTTTACTTACAGAAGTTTCCATTGTGAAATGAAGATTCTTTTTTCTCAGCGATACATGAGGGAACATTCATCTGCGGGAAATCCTCCTTTGGCTTCTGAGTATTGCTGCTGCTGGATTTACTTCGACTGTGATCTGGCGTGGGCTGAATAGGCAAGGATCTGGCCACCTTGGATTTCACCAGGCAGCCACAAACAAGGCGAAAGAAAGCCCGACGCATTTCCTTACTGGCCAGAGTGTAGATGATGGGGTTCATTGCAGAATTGATGACTGCCAGAGCAATAAACCAGTTGGCTTTGTACAAGATAGAGCACTCCTTGACTCTGCAGGCCACGTCAATGAGGAACAGGATGAACAGTGGAGACCAACAGGCAATGAAGACACTAACAACGATCACGACAGTCCTGAGGAGTGCCATGGACCGCTCTGAGTTATTGTGGTTAGTGACATTACGACTGCTGGACTTTACCAGGATGTAGATACGGGCATAAAGGATGACAATGGCAACCAAAATGGCTATGAAGATACTAATGCAGAACACAACATACTTCTTGGAGTATAGAGGCAAAATTGTTGAGCAATCAGTTAAGTTGTTTATACAGTTCCAGCCAAGGATGGGTAAGGCACCCAAGGAAATTGAGATAAGCCAGCAGGTACCAATGAGAAGGAACACTCTGTATTTTTTATTTGCATCGTAAGGCCTCATTTTAATCATGGTCAAATGCCGCTCAATAGCTATTGCTAGTAAGCTGAAAGTGGAGGCTCCCAGGGCCACAAACATGCTGCCTTCCCTAATGAACCAGATTGTGGAGGACAAGCTTAGAGTTTTCTTCCCAGACATAAGAATGTTTACTTTGTAAACAATCCCAGCTAAAAGATCACAGAGAGCTAGATTGCCAATAAAAAAGTACATGCGGTTGTGAAATTTATTATTTTTCCATATGGCAATCAACACCATCAAGTTTTCCAGGACTATGAAACTACACAGGATCAGAAATGCAATAGTGGGAAGGTCTATGCTATCAGATGCCTTTTCCCTTAAAATAAGCTTTCCTGTGTAGTTATAATGCAGTACGATCAGAGAGTCCATCTCTTCATTTATTTGAGGGCCAACAAGAGCATCAGGTGGCACCGTAACTACTGCCATCATTTGTTCGCTGTTGCTGGATTTTTCTTCTTTAGTATCACAAGAATTTAGTTCCGATAATTTTCCACAAGAGGGAGATCAAGCCACGTTCCTCCAAGCACTCCTCTGAGCAAGCAGTGGGTATTCCCAGCTCCAGCAAGCCTCGCATATTAATTCGGGAGAGTGGCTCGCAAACCAGGCTCTGAAAATAAAAACAAGTGCAACATCAATCTCACTGTCTTCCCATGTCACCCCCGGCCCACACGGGTGCTCAAGCCACAACATACACCCAGGATCTGAGAGGGACGCTGACTATGAAGGTGCACTGAGGTCTAGCATTGCTGCACGCTTATCAAGGTAGCTGTGGGTAAGGTGTCGGCCATGCTCTGCACAGATGCAGCTCTGCGGCAGAAATATGACAGCAATGTCGAGAACTGCACATAGGTGTTTCCCCCTACAAAATTTCCACGCTGAAAAAAATGCAGAGGAGCAGTGAGAAGGATTAGCGTACCATCCCAGCAAGCCCCAGTGTGCATGGCAACCAGCTCACTCCTTCTCAAAAAGACCTACATGTACATGGCGCTACCAAAACACCACCCCACCATTGCTGCCTGAGCAGCAGCAGGGCAAGCTCACTGCTTTCGAAGCTTGTCCCTGTCCCCCACGCAGACCTAATGTGGCAAAGAGCCTGAGAAAGTCGGTGTCAAGTCTTGATGCCAGTGTGTGTGTTGCCAATGCCTAAAATAAATTTCCACCCTTAACGGTAAAAAATTATGCTATTTACAATTAAGGAAATGCTCTGAAAGCCAGTCATCATAAAACCAATCCTACTTAACATTCAAATTAGTTGGATTTCTGCTACCCTTTTTAAACCAAACATAGCAAGTCATGTCTCTGTAAGTATTGCTTTTCCTTACAGTTCACTTTACTTTTTTTTTTCCTTTCCATGTGTATACAAGACATACATGTAATGTTGTTGGGGTTTTTTAAACAAAAAATAGTTATGCCAACTTTAATTGTCCTTCTCAATTTACTCCTGTTTTTCTTTAAGTTATGACTTAGATTAACTGCAACATTTTCCCACAGATTTTGATAGGTTGCATTTTTGCAGCAGATTCTCCGATCTACCTTTTTTCCATTGCCATATATAAATATTGGAAGAGATATGCACAGCTTTGTAAAAATATCAGAAGATGTCAGAAACACTTACTGTTTTACCAGAAATGTTACAGTTTAGCTGCTACATGATGGATGCAATGAGAATCAGTGCTCATGCCCCAAACGTGTGTATTGAGGATGAACAGATAATTAATTTTTCAGCTTGGTAACCAAACCAGGATGGGGATGAGGAGAGAAATGGTTCCATCTGAAACAAATTTGTAAAGATTTAATTTTTTTCTGGGAAAGGTAAGAAAAGAAAAAGTTGTGCTGGATGGGAGGACACTTTCCATTGGCCCAAAATGAAATAGCTTAATTTAGGGAACTCTTTAAGAGCTACAGCTCCTGACATTACCATTTATTTACTCAAGGGTTACAAGCATTTCCCAAACACGTGAAAGACACTTTCAAAGGATGGGTATCAAGGGAAGAAATTGAGATTTCAACCTCTGCTAGAGACCAGCACACCGCTGGTTTTCAGCCTGCGGCCCGTACATTCCAAGGAATATCTAATTACTCTGGGTCACAGAGTAGGCTTACCATCAACAGGCTTAGGTTTAATATAGAAGCATCTGTACTTTCATTGGAAAACAGCGGCCTTACAGTACTTATATGGGGCCCACAGGAAAGATGGGGAGGGACAATTTATCAGGGAGTGTAGCAATAGGACAAGGGGTAATGGTTTTAAACTGAAAGACAGTAGATTTAGATTAGATATTAGAAAGAAATTCTTTACTGTGAGGGTGGTGAGACACTGGAACAGGCTGCCCAGAGAAGCTGTGGATGTCCCATCCCTGGAAGTGTTCAGGGTCAGGTTGGACGGGACTTTGAGCAACCTGATCCAGGGGGGGTGGAACTGTATGATCTTTAAACGTCCCTTCCAACCCAAACCATTCTGGGATTCTGTACACTGGTTTCTGAAGACCACAAAACATATGAGCCACTACTGTTCCAGCACTGTGTTTTGAGCACTTGAAAAGTCTGAGATGTATTTTCAAGTGCCTTCTGGAAGAGGGGAGGAGCAAACCACATCCCAGATGAATGTAAAGGGATTTAAGAGGATGACCCACACCTTATTTTCCCATCCTTTTCCTGGATTCCCTCCTTCAGAAAAGAAGTAATCTGACAAACGCCTACAGTGAATTGACTTCAATTCTTTAGTATATTCAGGAAGTTTTTAAATTATTTTCTGAGAAAATAATTTGCTATTTACCTATTATTTATTATTATTATTATTATTATTATTATTATTATTATTATTATTATTATTATGTGCCCATTCTAGTTCTTAGGTCCAAAATACTTTGGTCAAGAGATCTGCTGGGTGAGACATATTATCCAAGAAACACAGTTGTTTCTTGCCATCCTCGGTCTTTTTTACTCTGAAGATGACAGCAACTGTCTCATTCACATCCCAGGAGCAGAATTGGGCCCTCAAGTTGTTGACCTCTTTTCTGAAGCATTGTAACAGTGAAGCTCTTCAACAGAACAACTTCACCTCAGCTAAGGTTCAATCTAATTGTAATTCAGTGTGCAATCTGCACACTGTTAACACAGAAACTATCACAGTCTTTCATTGTATTGGCTTATAACAAAATGCCACTGTGTCCGTATGAATTGCAAGTGCTTTCCACTGTAAAATAAACAATTACATTTGACTAGAAAAGTATTTGTTAACGATAGCTCAACTAGCAATACTCATCAGACTGGTTGATGGCTGCTTGAGAGAATCATAAAATTTAAGAGCACCATATGCAACAAAATAAATGTTCCTGTAAGTCTTTTGCAAACAGAGTTATCATACTGGTCTATCAAAGGACAAATATATTTCTTTCTGTGAAGCAAATTATACGCCAGACTTAGGAGTTTATCAGCCACAACTCAGCAGCTGTAAACTGTCATGATTCTGCTAACGGCAATGGTGCTATACCAGTTCCCCTGGCTGAAGGCATGAACGATGCACTCAATCAGCAGAAATCATAAAGGGTCTCTTCCACTGTTTGTAATTACTTTTTCTCTTAAAATTATTACAGCAAACTTAGTATCATAAAAGTAAATCTTTGCCTCAGACAGCTAGTGGCAAGGCAATGGAGGCAGCAACATTGCTATGTGCCAGGACTCTCAGGGAATCAATGTCGCTCGCAAGCCACTTGAAAGTTAACATAAATACTAATGTAATAAATTAAAATTTATTCTCTTCTGGCAGCATTTCCAGGCAATATCTTTCAGCCGTACTACTTCTTTGTTTTCCTCTTGCTTTGTAGCCAGTAACTCAGAGAGCCCATTCATTTGTTAACAGTTAGAAAAATTAAAGTTGGTTGTATATTATAGTAACAAGACAGCAGCTGCCAGGTCCAGCATATCTGTGTCGCTGCACACTCCTCAAAACATCTTTGTCCCAATCACATACAGAGGACAAGCCACTAGCTGCAAAGTATGGACCTCAGCTCGAAATACTAAATAAAGGACCTGAAGAGCCTGTCTGTGGCATGTTGTGTGTTGTGCATTGCCTTTGTTAGGCACCTCAATACCCTGAGCTCTTGATACCGCTGGAAATCAGTTTTATTGCCTCTAAAGCAAACCGGAGGATCCCTATTGCTGCACCACCAGGTACCACTAGAAAGATAAACCTATCGGCAGTGCAGGGGCAATCTGGCGATGGCGAAAACGGTGTTTGCTAAATTACTCTAATAAAGGCAGTGGTACAATGTCAAGAACCACAGTCATGTGGAGGACAATTCAGTCGCCTTCTTCAGCTATTTGGCTGACCTTTGTCCTCCCTGCTCCAAGGATGGAGAGAACAGTTGGGGTTGGCAGCAAGCACCATCATTTGCCCCTCCTGGGAAATCTTCCTACACACCACCATGCTTTGGGGTTTCCACAGCAGCTAGTGCGGTCTCCTGCAGACGTCAAGAATCCTAGCAGGGTCAAGCACCCTTCCAAATTGGAGCAGGGGCTCTCTACCACAGTTCATGTCCCTAGGGTCTACCAGGGTCTGTATGGTCCCAGTGCCACATGTGCCACGAAAAGGGCAATGCTGTGTGGTCGGCCAGGACCCCTCGATCTGCCCTATGGCAAGGCACACCTTCACTGCCTTCTCCAGCGCCACCACACAGCGATGCAGGCAGAGACTCAGGGCTGCACCTCTCATCAGCTCCCCACAGACAACGCCCTGGGTAAGGCAGCTGGAGTCAACTTGCAATTTTCCTCTGGGAATGTGTAATTCCCAGTGCTAGGAGGCAACGGGGAACCGGTGATAATGGGGACGCCAAAGCCCTTCAGCAACCATCCCCAGTACACCTCCACTCTGTGCTCCCCGCAGGCGCTCTGGTAACAGTCCCATGGGTAGCTGAGGGCTTTTACCATCTCATGAGTCACTGGGTACTTTACAGCTGGAAGAATAAGAAATTTCTGTTTTCAAAAGTGAGCCAAACTGCTCTCAATTTTCATGATATCCTGAAGTCAAAGCAACAAGTCAGAACAAAGCACAAGTGAGAATAGGACTTAGCTTTCCACTACCTACTTTTGCCTACACAAGAACGTATGATGCTATGCATTCAGTACACTGACTGTAATCCAGCTGGCAATTATATTTTCCTGCCTTCTGAACATCCACAAACAGATTTGGCCAAAGAGACCAGACCCCCCTTTCACCATCACCACCATCACCACACACATCGCAGTTCTCCCTTCTCTTCCACACACAGCTTTGTGGCCACCAATGACAATTTTAAGAAAGGCAAAGGGAAAGTCAAGAATGCATATCTGAAGCCAAGCTTTTGTATATTTTATTTATTTTTAAAGCCTTCCCAGATGAAAAGTAAACACGTGTAATTTATCAGGCACACCCTGGTAGTGTTAAAATTTAAGAACAGAAAAGGCTTTTGAGAACGGCAGCAGATTTCAATACACATTTCCACTCTGAAATTGAGCTGTACTAGTTGCAAATAAAGTTTAGACAACAAACATCTGCTGCAGAACAATGTCTTGGACAACTCAAATAAACTTTAAAAAGATTTTTTTTTTTTTTTTTTTGAAGTGAACGTGCTGGCAGCTTACAGCCTCAGAAAAGCCTTTAATAAACGGTTATTTTTCTTGGCTTCGGGATTTCAGAAATCAGTTTGTATTTTGTAATTCCGAGTAGCACACGCATATCTCACAGAGGAGCTGCGGGCTGGTGTCATTCTTGCACGTTAAAGGCAGGCGCGTTCACTTCTTCCCCCTCGCCGGCTCCCAGCACTCCCGACCTATACCCCCCCCCCCCCCCGACCCCCCAAAACTCCACGCTCCACTATTCCGGCCGCCGATCTGCATTACTGCGGCGACCTGAACTTTCTGCAGCTACAAACACCTTCTCTCAGCTACTCAAGCGTATCCCCAACGTGTCCGCGGCGTGACCGCCCCACACGGGAAGAACGACTCCGCTCACAGTCCCGGGCTCCGCTCAAACCCGCCGCCGCCCCGCGCCTGCCGCTGCGCCCGGCCGCGACCTCCCGCAGGAACGCCGGGCAGGCTGGCTCTCCCGCTCCCCCGACAACCGGCACGGCAGGCGGGGCGCCGCCGCTCCCCGAGCCCCGCGGGACGGGGACGCCCTCGCCCACCGCCCGCCGAAAGGGGAGAAGCGCGGCCGCGCCGACGGCCCCGACGGGCGGGCTGCGGGGCGGGCAGGCACCGGCAGGGCACAGCCCGCCGCCCGGGCGGCGGGGAGGAGGGGGGCAAAGGGGCAGGCAGGGTGCGGGCAGGGCTGTCCCGGAGGAGAGGCGAAGTACCTGCTGCGTCCCCGCCGCGTGTCCCCGCCGCTCTGCGGCCGCCGCATCCGACCTCGCCGGCTGCACGGCGCCGCTCGGCCCCCGGGGGCTGCGCTGGGCCGGCCCGGGCCGGGACAGGCCAGGCCGGGCGGGGCTGGGATGGCCCCGGCCCTGCCCCGCCGCTCCCCGCGGTCCGCGCTGCCCGGAACCGCCGCGGCCGGGTACCCCCCCCCCCCCCGCCCGACGGCGCGACCTCCCCTCCGGGCTGTTCTCTCTGCCCCCACCCCCGCCCCGCGGCCGCCCCCCCCGGCTCCTGCCTCCGGCGCGCTGCTCCCGCGCCGCCGCCGTCCCCCGGTCAGGCTTCGCTCCCCACTCCGGCCGTCGTTGCCTGCTCCCCCCCACCCCGCCCCGCTTCCCCCCGCCCCTTCGCCCCTCACCACCCACCCGCTGGCGGCCGTGGCCGAGGGGTTACCCCCGCGGGGCTGGCGGCTGCCGTCGGGGCGCGGCCGCGGGCGAAGCAGCGGGCGTTATGAGCGGCCGGGGGTGAAATGTGAGACGGCAGAGCCCGCCGCCGAGTATTTGTAATGTCCATAAAAATGCGAGGGGGAGGGAGGAAATTTCTGGGTAGTCCTTACTCAGCGCGAGCTATTAGCATGCTGGAGTGAGATTTACCTCTCCCGCATCTGGCCCTCTGTTTCACGGTGTCTAACGGTGTGGTCTTCAGAGAGCCTGAGAGGGGTGACACCGGGTGAAGCATTCAGAAACCGAGCACAAGTACAGCTGGTTTGACCCTGAGCTGCCAATTACAGCTTGCTCTTAGTAAGGTACCTCTTGACAGAGTTATTGACTGAATAATAGCAACTCAAGGATAGCGATAGGTACGCAGATTGCCTCAGTGATGGGAGCAGCACTTTGGAAAAGAAGTTGAAACCTGGATCCTACAACCATCTAATTTAAAAATACTCGTAAGATGCCTGTGGGTACAGCAAAGCTTTCTGTCAGAAGCAGATATAACGAGCTGGCAAACAGGAACACTACAACAGCCTTGCTAGGCGCAGGCAGGCGTGTGGGGTTGCCCAGTCGTCTCGCTGCAATCAGTGTTTTTCTTGGGAGCCTCCTGTCTGGAGCTGAGCGTTGTCACACTGGGACTCACGCCACAGGCTCGGCTGACGGGTTGCCTGCGCTGCTACTCGGTGGGGAAGGAAAGTCCTGAAAGAAAGCAGAACTAGGCTTTTTACAGCCAGAAGTTTAAGCTGATGTAGCAGAGCAAACGGTGTGTTTCTGTTATTGCGCTTTGTGTGCTGAGGATGAATAATAAAAGTCTTCTGTTTTAGGACCTTGATAGGAAATAAGGGCTACACAGGGCAAAATGCTGGTAAATTCACTTCGAAGCTGATGGACCTAAGGGATACAGCCCCAATTAGCTATGGATAGGGCTATACTGCAACATGTGGTGGTCCTGGCCTTATCTCCTTGTCCTCCCATCACGTGTGCTGTGTGAAAGCTGCTTTCTTCTGTGGAAGGGAAGAGGATTGGAAAACTTCATGCCACATAAAAGCACACACCTATTTTTTTGGCAAAGGGGAGCCCGGGTGTGTGAATCAGTGCTTTCCCATTGCACAGGAAAGCCTTGTCCAACAGTTTGCCTGCAAACCACCCCTGGAAGCTCCGCAGTCCTCCGGGCAGCCAGTTGCCACTTGTCGTCAAGGCCCAGTTCTTGCAGAGCAGATGTTTTGGTAAGCAGCCTCTGGCCTTGCTCTGCATTCTGCTGTTGTTCCTTGTTCTTTTCCGTAGATCCTTGTTTTTTCTTTACTACCTTTTGGCTACTTGGAGAGGGAAGCCAGTAGAAATGGTCATTCTGATCAGACTATAGTAGGTGAGGGGACAGGATACTGCCACCAGAAAGATTTTTTGGCGATGGTGCCAGGAGGTGACAAACTGTGCCCTGCCGCCTGTGATGAATTTGGTTTGCCTCCCTCAGTTAGGCTTGCCTAACTCCATAAGAGCAGCCCACAGCCAGGCCCCACTGTAGTACAAGGAAATTACTCTCCTCTGCAGAGGAGTGTGCATGGGAAGTGGTGTATTGATGGTGCAGACGAGATGTTGCCTCTGACCGAGACCTTTGATGGTGGTGTCTGCCATGGTGGTGTCTAAAAGCCATTCTTCTACTGCAAAGCACCTTGAGCAATGCAGTCCCACCACTGAGCGTGCGGATCTCACAGCTCTCCTCTCCATCAGGAGAAACAGGCCTAAGCCATGGCTGTGCCAGAGGGGTGTGCGGCTCATCAGCGGGCAGTGGTTTCTTGCAGCTGCCTCAGTCCCTGTGTTTGCAGTGGCTGCTGATGCCATTGGAGGAGATGTATGGCAGGACACTGCAGTGCAAGCTGGAGAAGCCACCCAGGAGTAAAGTGTGGTAGAGAGTTCCTGCACAGAGACTGGCGGGGATTTGCCTGGGGTGGCATCTCAGGCCAAAGCGGCTGTTGGCAATAAACTTCGGGGAGCTCAGCCTGTTCGGCAGCAGCTGATACAACCCACCGGTTCATTTCCGACCATCACGCTGCAGCCTGTGAGACACGCATACCGTACTCAACTTTCCACGAAGCTCTCGACCTTGTTGTAGTACTCTTAAAAGAAATTATATTTTTGTGAGGTAAAAAGATTAATAACCAAGTAAGAGAAAGAAAGGAAAGGACAGGAACAATGATTAATTTTCATAGCAACAGGCAGTTAAGAGATGAATTTTCTGGGGATGAGGAGTCTGTTCTGCCCTAAAAATTCGTGAGTGAGTGGGCAAACAGGATGAATAACGGTAGAGCAGCATCTGCTGATGTTATTGGGGGTACTTGACAGCAAAACTAAAACTGAGGATGAGAAGTTGCTGAGACCTGAAGGTCCTAAGTGACCTGCCAGTAAAATGGTGTGTTCATTTCCATGCTGCTAGGAAAAACAATTCTAATGATACATGCACAAATGTATGCGGAGTGTTATCACTCAGAAGAGAGGTCTTTGTGGATAGTTCTTCAAAAACATCCCACGTTCATTAACTGTCAAAGGGAAACTGAATGCTAGGAATGATTAAGAAAGGAATGAAGAACAAAATGGAAAACATGGTTAAGCTCTTCTGTGAGCACTGCACCTTGAGTACCACGGGTGCCTCTGGTTGCTTCGTCTCCGTTGCTTCGTCTCCTCATGAATGCAATAAAACACAAAAAGACACAAAAGGCAACGGAATGGTTATAAAAGTTGTCCCTGCAGGGAAAACGCAAGTTGGCTAGGTCTAATCCATCATCTGAGGAAACTCAAAAACCACAGTGAACCAAGACAGAATAGTTTAAAACAAAAGGAAACAAATTTCCTGCAGTCTACCATTGAATTGTAGAATACGCTAAAGGAGAGAAAGGGGAAAAGTGGTTAAACAAACCACATGGAGTAAAGGCCCGTCAACGGCTGTTAAACAGAATGAGAAGGCAGGGTAGGTCGCAAAGGCTGGGGAACCCAGGCAGGGGCAGTAGGAGCCCTGCACACTTCCAGCTCCAAATTTAGCATGGGCCGAATCCTCTCTGGGGTCTTTTCTCCTGTGTTGCAAGAAGGCAATGGTCTTGGCTAAGAGGACAAGCTGTGGCGCAGGTAACAGAATGACTATTGCCCACTTCTGCAGGTACTGAAAAAAGGAGAGGTTTTCGTAGAGGATTTATGCAGGATATGGCAGAGGAAGAGTCAGCAGAGTGACTCAGAGAGAGGCAGCTCAGCTAAGGCAATAGACTAAGAAAATGACCTAGCGAAGCTGTCGGGATGATCCTGAGCCTCACAGCACACTACGACAGCCCATTACTTGGTTTTCTGTCGTGTGTACTGCATGGAGAAAAACTGATTAAAAAAATTTTTTTTTTACTTCCATATGTGGCATTTGATCCAATTAATGCAGTGAAAGATGGATGCCATTGATATAAATGGGTTTTCAGCACATGCTTAAAAGTGAAAAAAGTAGTTAAAGTTATTTCTATTTACAGATAGATAAAATATATAAGTATGCGATAAAAGCTGAAGTTACCCTCAGATGAAAGATATTGTGGTTTCTGTACAGACAAAACAGATCATGTTTCAAGATTAATATTATCCTTCTCATGTAGTAGTTGCAAATAAGTCCTTGAAGAATCTCCTTTTTCCGTTAACTGTTTAGGGCATGCTAAAATTTTGGTAATTTCTGTCTATTAAGATTAAAAAAAACCATTCATGGAATGTTTTATTAATGCCTTAGTTATAATTTCCTCCCACTGACATTTATCCAATGCTTTACATGTCTGTCATTGATTTACCTTCCTGAAGTTCCTCAAGGAATGCTCCATCATTTGGAAAATCGGTCATTTATTTTTGACTGTCTTGGTATGTAAACAAAACAGCAGCAGGGCAATTTTAAAATTACAATTCAAAACAGTATGGTATTTATCTGATTGTATTATAACATTTTATTTTCTACTGCTACTGAGCTGTCTTTGTGTAGTAATAAGACGTGTTATGCATTGTTATGTCTAGGAGATGAAGTGCTGCAACATATTTTTATAACACCATTTCTGTGCTTATTTATGTGCCTCCAACTGAGTTTTAAGCCAATATTGAATGCAATATTGTTTAATTTAGAAATTATTAAAAAAGAAAAGAAAAATGAAATTTGCATTTTGATTTAATATAAAATAAAATAATAATTTTTAAAAAGTAACATTTCTTTGGAATGCGGTTGAACCGTAGTCTGTAGTGATCAAATAAATTTGGTTACTACATCAAAGCAGTCATCTCACAATCACTGTTAAATATAAGCAGAGAAGATTTTTGAAACTTCAAAAATTACTTATTTCACATCTTCATGTACTTGTATGTCATGGCTATGTATTTGCTGAATTCTTTTGACTTTCTCTATTTGTTTTAAAGACATGTATTCTTTCTTGAGCAGTGATAAAGCTGACATGCTAACTCTATAAAACACTAACTCTATAAATGCACCACAAGAATGATTGAGGTCAAGGTCTTGCAAATCCTGTTACCTCAGCATTTCTGACATTTTATGAGTGTTGTTTGAACCACAGCAGCTCGTAATGTATTTTAATTAATATATTTAAATTCGGTATATTTGGAAGATAATATTCTGATTCAAAGCACTTTAAAATATTGACATTGCTTTAATACACCATTTTGGAGTTTGTCTGAGAAATGATGACTAACCACAGTAACCAAACATGTACACCTCTTACATTCACATCTACATTCTGCTCCCTTAGGTCATTATTCAAGATGATGAAAATTGAAAGACACTGACTTTTTACAAGCTGAATACAAGTTGGCATGAAGAATGTGGCTTCAGACATCTTTTTTTCTTCGTCTTCTTTTCTATAACTGTAATGGCATTTTTGAGAGGTACAGTCTTGTACATATCATGTATAAATACACTGTATGCCAATAGGACATATTTCAGCTTTGTGCTGTACACTGACTGCTGGGATCACGTGCCTAGCTAAGCTGAACTCTGTCTGCTTCTGCGAGTGACACCTTCCTGTAGGGACAATGGGGCCAATGCTCAGAACATGGCCAGATATTTATCGTTAGCGTTACATTGAGGCAGACTCAGCTCAGTGTACAGCGCTATGCAGATTGCACATGTTAAAAGAAAGATAGTTGTTATCACAGCACTTTCCTGCCAGACATGATGTAAAAAGTCAAATGCAGAGAAAGGAGAAGGGGAAATGAGTTCAGTGAAACAGCTCCTTGGGTTTCCCCATCTGCATCCTGCGGCTCAGCGCGCCAGACATGAAGACCGAATGCCTACATCACTGTCTGAAGGCTTGTCCCTCCTTTCTTTTCTACACATTGCTCCCACTCTTTCCCAGTAGCTGTGGTCCCCTCCTGTGCACTGACCCTCCGGGTGCTGGTGGGAGATCTCCAGGTTGACCTGGGCAGCTTGCATGAATGCCACCACTGCAGCATCCCACATCACCCACAGCTCCTGCAGAGCTGCTGCTCCCCAGGCTCCCTCCGCAGGGCCCAACCCACCTACAGACATCTGTGACCCCCAAAATGTGAGCAGAGCATGACTGAGGCAAATCTGTGGGCACAGCACCATGCACACCATTGCCACAGGAGTGCTATACCTCCCTAATGCAGTGTTACGTGATGGGAGCAGACTGCCCCTTTTTGTCTGTCTTTTAGAACAAACTAACTCAATGTTCAGCAACGGTGGTAAAAAGTAGGGATTATTTTGTTTGAAGAGAAAAATAACTAAAACTGTAGGTGATCTCATTGAGCTCCGTCTAAACCAGCTAAGGACTATTGTATGATTAAAAATTAAAATAAATTTGAGGTTTTTTAATGGATTGTACGGTAAAAAATCAGAGTTTGAATGTAAGCAAGCAGTCGCTAAGCAGATGTTATCCAATGAAGATGGAGATGCATACATGGATATTTTCATTGCCGGGCAAGGGTCTTGGTTCAAGTGGCAGTCACATTTGCAAATGAAAACGGCACATCCACAGAATACAGAATTAGCACATTCAAACTTTTTGAATAACTTCAGTATTCAGAACTGCAGAGTAACAAAGTACCATTTTGAAGCAGCGGGAGATGGGCTTTGCCTATGATTTTTGGGAGAATTTTAGCTAGTGGAAAAGTTCTTTCCATCTGAGATCTGGTCGAGAACTGAGCCAAAGCAGCAAACCTGAATCTCTGCATTTCAGATTGAAAGCTTTCAAAAAGGTTAACAAAGCGTCTGCCAAGACCCTGATACTGGTGGCAAAAACGTCTTCAGTCAATGGGACAATTTTAGTTTAGATCCCTCCATGATTCAGTGCATTAGAAGCACAGTTCAAGAAAGTTTCCTTCCACTGAAGCAAAATGCAGAGCTCGTTCCCTGGCCGCCATCTGCCATCATGTACTGCAGCAGGCTTTATTCACTGAAGCATCACTGCTTTGCATCAGGGAAGGATGCAACTCTTCAGATTAGCAGACCTGAAGGCCTGGGACAAGCAAAAAAAAAAAAAAAAAAAATCCAGAAAAAACCCAAATTTGGCAAAGGTTGCGTTTTTGGGATGTCTGGCCAAAAATGGACCTCTTTTAGGACAGCAAAGAAGCACTAACCAAGATGCCAAAATTTTCCCCAGAGTTCATACTGATAGGATGTTAATACTACTTTTGCAATGCTGGAAGAATGGACTTTGTTTCACTGTCATGCTTGATGTGCAGTATTTACCTGTCATAATACTGGGGGCACCAACCTTCTAGCCCTGCTGAATTAAGCTGAAGGTATTGCTGCTCACAGTTGTCTTATCAACCATTTTCGTGGAAGTGGTTACCGCCTCCATAAAGACAGTCTACATCTTGGTCTGATTGCTTGAAACCATCAGTGACCATGTTGTACCCTGGGCTGCAGAACACTGTGGGTTAAGGTGGGTTTGGCATCAACCCTGCTGTCTCCTTTGCAAGGGGCTGCAAGAGCTGTTCAAGCAGGTGTGGTCAAGCTCTGATGATAACACCTTTAATGTCTGGGAGCCTGGAGAGGGTCTTCCTTGCCAGGCGCCATCCTATGCAGCTGGGACATCACCCACAGGTCTGAGCAGGGGAGCAGAGCAGGGGCAGTTCATGGGGCCACAGACACCCTGGGCATGGCCAAGGGACAGCAGGAGATGGGGCTGGAGATGAGCCTCTGCAATGATGACCCAGGAAACTACAGGCCAGTCAGCCTCACCTCCATCCCTGGAAAGATGATGGAACAGATTGTTCTGGGCATCATCTCCAAGCATCTGGAGGAAAAGAAGGTTATCAGAAGTAGTCAATGTGGACTCACCAAGGGGAAGTCATGTCTGACTAATCTGATAGCCTTCTACAATGGCGTGACTGGATGGGTGGATGTGGGGAGGGCAGTGGGTGTTGTCTACCTTGACTTCAGCAAGGCTTTCGACACTGTCTCCCACATCATCCTCACAGGCAAGCTTAGGAAGTGTGGGTTAGATGAATGGACAGTGGGGTGGATTGAACAGTTGTTGACAAATAGAGCTCAGAGGGTTGTGGTTAGTGGTGCAGAGTCCAGTTGGAGGCCAGTAACAAGTGGTGTCCCTCAGGGGTCAGTACTGGGTCCAGTCCTGTTCAATATATTCATCAATGACCTGGATGAAGGGATAGAGTGGACCATCAGCAAGTTTGCTGATGACACAAAACTGGGAGGGGTGGCTGACACGCCAGAAGGCTGTGCTGCCATACAGCGCGACCTGGACAGGCTGGAGAGTTTGGTGGAGAAAAACCTGATGAAATTCAACAAAGGCAAGTGTAGGGTACTGCATCTGGGGAGGAATAACCCCGTGCATCAGTACAGGT
This sequence comes from Pluvialis apricaria, assembly GCA_017639485.1. Classification (NCBI taxonomy): domain Eukaryota; kingdom Metazoa; phylum Chordata; class Aves; order Charadriiformes; family Charadriidae; genus Pluvialis; species Pluvialis apricaria. The sequence goes on along the minus strand of CM030044.1, from coordinate 49,279,500 downwards.
TGGGGGCTGACCTCCTGGAGAGCAGCTCTGTGGAAAGGGACCTGGGAGTCCTGGTGGACAACAGGATGACCATGAGCCAGCAATGTGCCCTGGTGGCCAAGAAGGCCAATGGCATCCTGGGGTGTATCAAGAAGAGTGTGGCCAGCAGGTCGAGGGAGGTCATCCTCCCCCTCTACTCTGCCCTGGTGAGGCCGCATCTGGAGTACTGTGTCCAGTTCTGGGCTCCCCAGTTCAAGAAAGACAGGGAACTGCTGGAGAGAGTCCAGCAAAGGGCTACAAAGATGATTAGGGGATTGGAACATCTTTCTGACGAGGAAAGGCTCAGGGACTTGGGTCTTTGTAGTCTAGAAAAAAGAAGACTCAGGGGGGATCTTATCAATACTTATAAATACTTAAGGGGAGGGTGCCAGGTAGATGAGGAGAGTCTTTTTTCAGTTGTGCCCAGTGATAGCACTAGAGGTAATGGGCACAAACTTGAACATAGGAAGTTCCATCTCAACATGAGGAGAAACTTCTTTCCTTTGAGGGTGGCAGAGCACTGGCACAGGCTGCCCAGAGAGGTTGTGGAATCTCCCACACTGGAGACATTCAAAACCCGACTGGACGCTGTCCTGTGCAACGTGCTGTAGGTGTCCCTGCTGTGGCAGGGGGGTTGGACTTAGATGATCTCCAAAAGGTCCCTTCCAACCCTGATGATTCTGTGATTCTGTGATTGCTGCCCCTAGGTGCTTGACATTGAATCACCTCTGATGAGCCCATGTGGGGTCGTGAGTTGGAACTCTATGGTTATGCCACGCTTTAAAAAAATGTGGTTGTGTCCCATGTCAATTCAGTTAACAAGTTACATTCCAGCTAATTCAGTTCCCTTTAATTGTCTTCAAATTCTCTCAAAGCTTGTTCTGGAAAATGCAATCCAAGTTGTGTTTTGAGGCTCACCAGCAGTGTACAGGGACTGTATGGCCAGTTACATGCCGGCTGCCACCAGTTGGGACAAGTCACTGCTGATGGGGTGTATCAGGAGCTAAGAAGGAAAATTGTAGCAGGACATCTGGAACTCAGCTGTGGAAACCTGACACCTATTCCCTTAACAGCACAAATAAATAGACACCTTGGCTACACCTAAGCTGTCCAGGTAACAGTGGGTTGGAAAGAAAGAGGCTGTTAAGATTCTTCACGTCTGCAGAGCACTGTAGCATACCTGCAAGTAAGGCCAGCATGGATTAAGGCTAGCTACACCCCTGCTAAGACCTACTTGGGAAGATCAGGTCCTCTCTAGGAAACATATGTTTCTGCATAATCCAGTCTATTTCACAGTGGCCATGGGACATGGCCACAGGGGAAAAGCACTTCAAACAGAGGCCACTATTTATATTAGTAGCATCCTAGGCTAAAATCTGTACCTAGGCTTACGTCTAAACGGGCTGGGTGTAAGGTCAGTCTAGGCACTGAAATGCTAGCTGTCTCTGCCACAAGTAGTTTATACACTGAGAATTATTATAAGGAAGGAAACAAGAAGTGGAAGAGGGGAGGAGAAAAAAAAACGTATTTTGAAAGAGATAATGGACCTTGTTTTCAAAGCCATTGAAAAATTCTGGCTCTTACCAGGGCTGAAAGGGGTTGAGAGTGCTCAGAAATGTTAAAAACCAGGCATATGTATTGACTTTATAATAATGACTCAACATTATGATGTAGAAAAGTATAAAACAAGTACTGTTCAGAAAAGAACCCTTGACCCCTCACAGCAGCCCCTTAATGATCTCATGTCCTGCTCCCTTCGACATCTGTTTCCCTTTATACAGGAGATAAATTCCTCCCATACCACATAGCATTCTTAAGAACTGTTATTACTTGCTGAAACAAGAAGTTCCCCAGAAGCACTATGTGCCCCTTCTGTGAGTTAAGCTTTAAGAGCTTCTTGGGAACTAATGGGTAGCGTGTTTGTTGCTGTTTCATGGAACATGACGGTTGAAGTGTCACAGTAAGGATCTGTGTAAATAGTGCCCAGCTTACAATCTGGCCTGCAGGCCAGACTGAAGATCACTTGTCCCAGATAGCATCACTGGAGGGAGTGGGATTGCTGGTGGAAGAAGACCTGAAGGTGAGCAAGGCTTCCCAAGACCTTCACACATATCCCCATGATGCCATAACTGCACATAAAGTACTGGTAAGTTGTTTTAAAATTTTGAACGTGTTTTTCACTGTTCCTCTTGGGTCTGTCTGTGCAGTGTGAAACAGTGCTGTGTGGTAACATCCACACTGGCTTGGTCAGATACCAGCAGCCTTATTACTGCTCTGGCGTGGGATGGTCCTTGGTGACTATCTCTGTTAAGCAATGCATATTCTTAGTGACATCCTACCACCTTTTCTGTGCCGTCTGTTACGTTCTCAGGGTCGTAACTCAAGGTCATGTCCTTACTGCATGCTATACACTTAAGTTATTATTTTTTTACGTGGAGCCATTTTCTGGGGCTGCTGTGTCAGTTGACCTACACAAGCAATCGCCATGTGCCACAAGAGTTCTGCATCCTTTTTGCCAGGAGGACCTTAGGAAATTTGCTGTCTGGGCTCTGGTAGCAGGGATCTTTGTCATGAATCTGTGATTAGGTCTGTTGGCCACCTCATTTTCTTTCATATATCGCCTACCAATTAATACAAATAGTGTGAAATATTGGCCTTTTTTTTAGCCAACAGAAAGATCACCATTGATATTGATGGTCCTTTTATTATTCCTATTTCTTAAGGCTCCTCTTTATCCACAGCTTCTCCTTTCTGTTCTCTCTTACACTTCAGCTTTTCATATGCCTTACCTTTCTCAGAAACTCGAGTTCTCCAGCTACTGAATCTTCTTTTCCTATTCAATTTCCTGTATTAGTTATTCCTATATTCCTATGTATTCCTATAACTCTACTCTCTTCTTTTAGACTTGAAACTTCTGACATGGATCTTCTTTTGCCAATATTCAAACTCCCCACACCTTCTGCCTACTCCTTTCATTTCTCTTAGCTGTTCATTGCTACTCTTTTAAAAGTCTTCTAAAAATCACTGGGACAGCAATAATTAAAGCATCAGTGTTACCAAAAGTTAACGTCTTGTCAGTTTTAGTGCTACAACTCATAAGCTCCCAGGTGTCAGCTGGAGCAGGAACAACTTGCCTAATTGTGGTGGTGTCTATCAAACCTTGTCTCCTGGGTCTCTGGCAGCACTGAAGGCAAATGGTTGCAGAACTAGACATAGCTCATGGGTCAGATCATCCATGAGGTGGTGGATATGTATCACTTGAGGAGAATCATTACTCATAATAATTTCTGCCACCTCCAGAGGAAAGTAGGAATGTATGTCTCCAGGGCACGTTATTTTCTGGGATGCTTTTGGAATAGTGTTATTTATGCCCCACCCGTTGGCAAGCCTGGGAATAAAAGGCATAATCAAAGTCTTATTTAGCTTAAATACAGAGGTCTGTGGTTCTGGAACAACAAATCCTTCATTTGCATCTCTGCTGATGGTCATGTAGAGCGTGTGGGCACAGAACCGTTACCAGTGGCATCCTTCCAGTCTTTACTGGGTAACTGTGCATGCACTGGGGAGGGTTGTGAAAAGGGGAGGTGAACACTTCCACTGTAAGTTGCTATTACACTGTAAGTTGCTGAAATACATCAGTGTAAAAGACACAAGTATATGTCTCAGCATCCATGAATTTCTGCTCCATGCAATTTCAGATCTCTGCTGAGTTTAGACACCCCCTCCACCCACCCTGCTGTCATAGGAAAGGGAATGACCCCCAAGGCAGAGGACCCCTCGCTGAGGGTGCCTCTCACATTTACACCTCAGGCCCAAGCAGCTGAAAGCCTCAGGAGCTCAGGTTAGCTGTCAGGGAAGTCCAGAAACCAGAATCCATAGCTCAGCATGAGATTCAGTTTAAAATGTGTCATATTTCTCTGTATGTTCTTCAATGCTCTTTCAGCCTTCCCTGGAGTTGTGTAAAGGCTGGTGAATATTGCTGATGCTGGCATTTCCTCCAAAGGAAAGTGTCCTAAAGAAAATCACTTAAGTTATATGTAGGAGAACATTTTACATGATGTAATAAGCTGTTTACATCTCAATCTGAGAGCAGTTTGATGTTTGTGGTATTTATTTTTTGGGAAATCCAGACATACTTTTACAAGCATCTATCATTGTTTTATTTAATTGACAAAAATTGGTTACTGTATTAACTTTTTTACTATATCACTTTTCTGTGTATCTTTATAGTTTGGTATTTATTTTCAATGGCTAATGGACAAGCTGCCATTACAAAAATATGGAGGAATTTGATGTTGTAGTACTCCCAAGAGCTGTGGACCTGGACCAGCACAAGGTAGTAGTCAAAGACCAGTGTGTCTGGGAGTGAATGTCAACACATGAAGATGGCACTGAAGCTGTGTACACATCAAAAATGTTGTACTGCTAGTAGCGTATCAGGAGATCTATGTTGTGATATTTTGTCAAACAGCGACATAGCCTTCTGGGTTACAAAGGCTACCTGTACCAGGCACAAAGAGAAAGAGCGGCAAAGTCAGTAATTGTATTCTGTTCTCAGCTAACGGACCTCGCCCCTGTTAATTCGGATGGAAACTGTATGTGCACATGTACTCTCACTGGGTATAGGGGACAGTGGCCATGCAGCTAACTATTGTATACGTATATAGCCGTGACTATACCAGTCACCCTTTCTCTGTAAATGCTAGTTTATACCCATTCCTTTTCTTATAGGTCATTGTCTCGTGCTGCCTGCAGACACAGTTGTCCTTGTTCTGGAAGACAAAGGAATAACACATGATAGTGGCTGTGGTGGAAAATATTTTACAGCACTCCTTTTTATTTGCAGACTTTGGAGATTTGTTTAAGAAATGAGTCCTGTCAGTTTTGCGCATTTAAATCAATGTGCAATTTTCACTTAATTTCCTCAATCACTTTCTGGAAACAGAAAAGAAAGTGTTCTTATTCTCAACTATTAATTTGATTATTGTTCAGAAGTGATGGTCTACACAGTCCTACTCTGAAGTGATTTACAGCTGTTCAAAACTTCAGCCCGAAGACACTGAAACTCATAGACATTTTCCTGCCTACTGGGGTCCACACTCTCCGGCTTCAGCACTTAACTCTTTGAAGCCTACTTATGCATAAAAAATGAAATCTTGTCAGTGTCATCACCCTGCATATCCTGTGAATCACGAGTTTTGAAGAGCAGGACAAGATATAGGAAAGACTGAAATAAAGGTCTGATGGTCTTTGTGACACTTTCCTACAACACACAGCAGATTTCCAAGGACTCTGGGCAAGGAGAAATACTGTTGAAAGAGTATTTCCTCCTAAGAAATTTCATATGCAATGTATGCATGCAAGAGTTTATGTGTGAGCTTTGGAAACAAAATCTGTGTTATTTTGCGTGCTGTTTGATGATTTCAAAATCTGCTTTGTGGCCATATTTTTACAAGTGTTTATTTTGTAGTCTCAGTGAAAACAGCCACATTATTGAATTTCTCTGTGTGCATCTCATACCTTTTGCATTCTTCTCTTAGTCTCCATTCTCTGTAGTTAGTCAGTGGGTTGTTTTCAGAACAGTCTGAAAGCACCAACTGTTGTGTCACTAAAAGGTAGCTTGTGTGTCATTTAAGAGCAGTTTCTTGAGATCCCCATAAACAGAAGTTTTTTATGTGAACAACTTTAATTTTTTAAGTTCCAGACGTAGCTTCAGCTGGATCTCTGAATAAATTTGTTCATTTGAAAGGATTTACATTACTTTTTTTCCCAGGCATTTAAAGAGAAGAAAGGAAAAAGTATACTGCTTGTTTTGTAGTCGAACCTGATGGACCTTGTGCCTCTTGCTCTCAGAAAAAAGTTCAGCATATTTCTGCAGTCCTCAAGAGATCCGCATACGATAAGAAGGTTGACTACAATAATGGATACCAGAAACGTATGAGGTGAGGCAGCTACCTACCACTGTAAGCTCTGATTTTATTTTGGAGGATTTCTGTGATCCACATTTGCTGTCCTGCACTAAGTAATGGTCATGCTGACAGTGGCTGGTGTTTTTACAGGCTTGTTTGGTGAGTTTTCTGTTGAACCTTGGTTCTTGTCCTATCAGTTAATGTCCTCTAATGTATGGCCAGCCTAAAATAGTGTGGCTTAAAATAGTCTGCTTGATATGAATTCTTCCTGTTACAATAGTGGAGGAGAAGGAGAAGAAATGACACTGTGTCTTAAAAGTTGCTGTTGAATGTGGCATGATTCCAGGTATGACCATGCGGCCGCTGGTTAGAGATTAACAGAGTTGAGAAGCTTTCCCCATGGATGCTGTGCTGTGGGTCATGTGAGGCTGCAAAGATAAAGCATCTGCCTATACTTCTTGTACAAGCCTCTCTTCCTTTTCTCCCTGTTCCCCAGGACAGCTGGAGAAATGCGCCTCGCTAATTTTATTTTATCGGATGCTGTGGTCTCAGCAATATCCTCTGCAAGCACCTTCTTGTAGCAGTTAAGAGGACCCCGCTCAGAAAACGAGGACCAGAGTATTTGGGTAGATTAGATCTGTTTCAGAGAGGGGGAAGGGACGTGCTGACCCACTCTGCTGTGTATTTATAGCTCTCATGAATAATCACAGGATGCAGGGGGAAGCATATCTCAAGAGATCACCCACAAAAAGAGTGAAATAATAACAGTAGTGCTATAAATATACAGGGGGTGGATGACTGGGGTGAGAGTGGCTGCTTTAATGGATGAACTGTGGCAGAATTGCAGGAGGGAGATGTGTGTGTGAGTGCATGTGGCAAAGCAACAGGAGTTTTCTATGAGCGTATTGTCTGTCTATTAGAGACAAAGCCAGAAGGATTTGTGGATAGAAAAGGTCTCTTGAAGGGTGTTGGATTTTTTCCCCTTTTCTATATCATACACTGTTAACTCTTGTGTTCTGCTCTTCCTTGATTTTTGTGTTGCTCATCTTTTCCGCTGTCTGTGGAGTGAGTATCTTCTTCATCACAGTCATTCATTAGTCCTTCATGTCTTTCATTAAGAAAGCAGTGCAAAGACAAATGGACCCTTTCAGGATCCTTCAGGACCAGTGTGATATGAATGACATGGAAGAGGAGCTTGAAACCAAAGGGAAAATTCTCCCAGGTCTTTCCTGGAGTGGCTGCACTTTCTGAAGAAATGCTTCTGTGCTTGGCTGAAAAGAAATGGCACCTAGGGCAGGATGAAGTTGAAGACCTGGCACAGTGAGCAGGAGCAGGTTGATTTCTGGATGCCAAAGGCTACATTATTAGTGATGTGCAGAGCTGCTCCCAGCACTGCCCCGAAGGGTACTGTCACAGGTGCCCTGCTTGTTGTGAAGGGAAGTACAGTCATCATCCGGAAATTTGCCATCTCTGGTTATAACTAATTAGTTACTAACTGGTTTGGTGTGAGTAGTCAGTACTGTGGTTCTGTGGGACAAGGTGTATGCGTTGCTATTGTCCTGTATAATAGGACTAGCCTTTCACCCCGGGCCTTCACAGCTTTTCACAGTGGGAATTACTGAGTAATATTGGGACTATTGATAAAAAGCATATGGCTATTTTCCTCAGAAACATCTGTTTATGTACAGAAAAGATTATTACCCCTCCCTGTTTTAAAGTCCGTTTGATTGCCATGGAAGATGTCCTAATGTCTATGTAGGACATCCTAAAAGGTCTATGATACCAGGAACTTTAAAAGGTCTGAACTGCTTTTTGTAATTGCGACAGATTTGTTCTCAGAAACACCTATGGCATTGAGATTATTCCATTCATTCTGGAGCAGTGGATTTATATTTTTACATAATATCTTATGACATTTTATTTCTGCAGTTTATGAAACTTTTTGCTGGGCAGTTGGGTGGGAGAAATGAGCTGGTAATTCGCACCTGAATAGCTACAGACAGGAATATGCTTTTGGAAGATGGACAGATGTTGCTGCTAAGGTTCTGTGCTGTGCAGAAATACCTGCCTGCTATGAATGCTGCTTACTACAGTTCGCAAAACTTTTTCAAAAGCAGGGGAAACTGTGTGGCAGGAAGAGGTGGGCTGGCTGCTGAGCAATTTCATCAATCACATTGAACTGCCCTGGAAAATGCTGTAACAGCTCCTGCAAACTGAGTCTTCAATGCTCTGTGCCCTTCCTCCTATAAAGAGGACACCTGGGAACAAGGTATATGCTTCTCTGACAGGGTTTGGTGATGATTACTGCAAGTGTCATGTCCTGTGGAAGAACATAACTGGGATTTCAGTATATTGCATATGAGTTTTTTATGTAAAGCATGTTCACAGATTATGCTGTTCAAAGCAAGAGACGATTAATTGCTCAAGAGGGAAAACTACAGATGTAAAGATCAGACTGACCAGGCAACAAAGTGTAAATAAGCCTTAACTCTAAATTTTGTTTAAATTACTGCTTGTCTACAATGAATTACGGTGGTTCCTGTTTAATTGTTAATCTGAGGGCAAAATTAGCTGAGGATATTTTACAAACTGATGTTTTATTCACTCAAAGTATTTTGTAAATTGTGTCGAACAGTTGAAAGGTGCCAAGATGTTTCTATTTGTGGAATGTTTTATTTTCTCTTTGTGATTTCCTATATGACTGTTAGGTCCCTATTGTGTCTAAAATAAAAGCACAGGCAGTTCCACTCAGCCTTTTTAGTTTTGTTTAAAAAAATGCCCAATGTAGTAGAGAGCAAGTTGGCTGAGGTGGTATCACAGAAGTTTTCATTATGGCGTGATGCAAAAAAATTGATTTACCTTAGCTCTCATAGCACAGCTTTTGAACAAACAACATCAAACCACCACAATCAAGGGTAAACATCTAATGCGTCTATGACAATTACAAGAAGTGCTGTAAAAATAACTAGGATTAAGCGCAGCACAATTGCTGGCCTGGCGCAGTGCCCGTGCAGGGACCGCTGCACGCTGTCGCGGGAGAGGGAAGATTTTCGCTTCTTGGGTCCATCACTTCCCGCTGGGATAGTGGAGGGGAAGTGCTGAAGGGTAACCTTGAGGTTTTTGGGGTGGAATAACATAATGGCAGCATAGCTGGGGCACCTTCCCTGGCCACCCTGGGAGGAGATACCCAGGGCTGGCTCCGAAGGGCCTGCCAGCCCAGCCCTCTGCGCCTCCTTAGGCAGGGAGAGCCAGAGGCGTCTTCAGACACAGTCCAACAGGTATCAAATCTGACAGCATGACCCTGCATAAAGGGTGTGATAGGCAAAAAGCAATCAGCCAAGCAAACTGTGTTAAGGAGTGCTTTCAAGGTCTCTTCTTTGTATTAATCTCTGCTTAATTCTGCGTGCAGCTAGCACACACCAGAGACAGCAGGGAGGCCTGTATGGGCATGCAGTGATGCCACCTTGCTCACCGCTGTGATCCTTGGCACAGGAAGAAATCTTGTCTGAAGAAGAATAAATATTCATTTTTCATTATTGGGACTTGTTTGATCATCATTTTTAAATAGCTGAAAGCATAAAAAGAGGGAACCATCAGCAGCCATGGGGCTGTGAAGGGAAGGTACAATGGATTTGCTAAAGTTTCTCTGACATCCGTGTTTTCATGTTGTGAAATACCTGTGTTAATTTTCTGATAAATAAATTTCACTCTTGCAACAAGTGTGTGGAATACGATTTGAATGTGCTCTGGATTCAGGCAGTAAAAAGTCAATGTGAAGTGCCAATCGATAATAAATTTCAGGCAGAATGCAATTACATCTGAGTCTCTTGCTTCCTGGGAATGCGCCTGCAATAAATATTTAAGGAATTTGATTTTGGAATGAAACACAGATGTTACAGGCTCACCCTTTGTGCTAGAGCCAGCTCTGGACACAGGCAGGTTTGACTAACTCTCTAAATGTCTTCAAGTGACAGAGGATTGCGGAAGAAGTAAGGAAAAGGCATACAAATGCCTGACATTACATAAATACTGGCTGGAGTGTTCTTCATGGCTAGCAAGCAAATATTTAACAGGAAACCCCAATGGCTCCTTCCATGGCGTCCTGGCAAGAAGAATTTCCTTTTGTACTTTTGTAAGCTGACCTGGCTCACACATAACTGAAGACCCCAGGAGACTTCCTTTCTTCTCTTTTGTGATTTCCACTGGGAAAAATTGCAATTAATGTGATCTAAAGCAGCTATACATGCAACTGCAGCCTCCCAGCCCTGGGAGTGTGGTGGAGATGTGGTGTCTGGGCACTGTTAGATCTGGGACATGTTTGCAGTAGTGCAAGGCCGTGCAGTTCCCAAATCACTCCTATCTCATCTAATGCATCCAGACCCTGCTGCTAGGATGCCTGCATCATATATTCGTGCTACGCTGGCCAAGGGCCACATGGATCTGTTAGTGTGACGCCGAGCTTCGACAAATCAATACAGTATAAAAGTCCCCATCAGCAGCTTTTTTTTTTTCCCAAAATTTTCTTTTTCCCTTTATTTTCTCTTGTCAAGATTAAGACCTATGTTTTGATGAAGTGCCGTGTGGACTTTCAAATTTGTGGCAGCCTGAAGACATGCCTGCGAGCACAAGGACATCAGTTTGGGTCAGAGTCAAGGCAGCCAGTGGCACCAATGCCCACTGAAATTAACCCTGCTGCTGGCTCTTCTCCTGTCGTCCCTCATGCAGCATGCAAACACTGGGCACTGGAGTCACTCCCCAAATGAGTTACATCAATTACTTCAGCATAAAATATTCAGTACAATCTGTGTCCATCACACTGCTTCTCTCTCCTGTGTGTGACTGTTTTTTTCACTGGCCTTTAGGATTCAGAAATGTGAAACGGTCTGCAGCTGGCATTTTGTTTGTTGCTCCTGAAATGAAAATGGTCAAACAAAATGTTTCAAATGGAAGCTGGGTCCGGGGCAGCACCATGGAGTAAATGTGTATGTAATACACTTTATGGTTTTGATGCACTGCCCTCGAATTTCTGTGCCAAACCATGTGGAATATATAGACACTCCAAAGCTTTCACGTGCCATTTTGTATTAATGTACATAATATATCACAAATTGATATATAAACGGAGAGTAGTATGGCAGATGGAAGAAACTATAACCACCTTTTAATTTTGAGTCTAGGTTCAAAACTGGAGAAGTTGTAAAGAAAGGACAGCATTTTCGAGGCACGTAAGTAAAACAGGACCTTGTGTCTTAGGATTCACCAAACATCCAAATGGTAATGGAAAGTGTCTGTCTCTCTTCATCTGGTATACAGTTACAGTAGGGCAAATACGCTGCTAACAAATATGTCTCAGTTAGGTGCCTGAAGCTAGCTGTCGTGACTCTGGGCTTTAGGTCATACTTATAATGAGAGTGATGCAAATACAGGCCCTGACATCAGTCAGAATATCTACACTGGATGGATACTACCTTGTTCTGAAAAACTGGACCTGTTTTGCTAAGTTAATCAGGCTCATTGAGCAGCATCACTGATGTGGTTACATTACCCTCAGTTACAGGTCTGTCCGAGTTTAAACATTTCTGTACACAATATAAGTGAACCATGTGCTCTTACGTGGTGGTGCTGCTTTTGAGACTTTGAAAGCCTGAAGACATATTGCTCTTGGAAAAAAAAAAAAAAAAAAAAGAAGACACAAGAAGGAAACAAGTAGCATGGGATATCTATTATCCTCCCACTTATTTTGTAGAAAGTACAAGAGGGTACTATTTTATGAAACTATAATGGGTAGGCAATAAAATAGCAGTTGTCTTGTTGCATAACAACTGCCCACTATCATTTGACATGGAAGTAATATATCCCTTCAACAGAGTTACGTAGCTTACGCTAGCAGTATCTGGTAAAAGCAAAAAGTTTTAGAAGCTTCCTACCATGCTTCCTACCATATCTAGTCTAGCTCCTACTTTTACCTGCAATGTTTTGGATAACTGGTTGGACACAGCGTCCAGCCACTTCCAATACTCCTCAAGCAATTTTGTGTTAGTTTCTTTACATGCTTATGGGGAATAACACAGACAGATGCATTCTAATGATCAGATTTTGACTGCTGGTTTTGGAAAGAATCAAATCCAGTACTTCTGGCTGTGATTGCACAGAAATGCCGCACAGGTTGGGCCAGAATGCCTGACTGGAGAAACAAGGCTCATCTTTCATCATGCTCCAGTCTGCTGTAAGCAAAAAATGAAGTAAATGATTTGGTTACTTACAATACACTTACAGTCATTCGGGCAAATTCTGCTCTCAAGACTCATTGACCTCATGCCATTTGCAAATATAAATCAGGGCTGTGAAGGTTCATTTGGTATAGAAAGAGGTCCTAGCTTTTTTGTCTTTTTATTTAGAGAAATAAATACAGAGCTGTACCCCATGTCTGCATCCTTCTGCAGACTCTTAGCAGCTACCGAGTATATAAATATAAAGCCAATACTTCTCTGCACGTAATTCTTTGCCGCCTTGTGGCAGGAAAGCCACTGATATGTCACTGCTGAATTTGTCCCCCACCACTGTAAGCACTTAGCTGAGGTGGTTGGTTTGGGAGGGCAGACATTTAGTTAGAGGGACACAGACACACATACACATGCGTGCACACACACATGCCAAAAGCTGGTCAACAAGCCTCCCTGTAGGGCTTTTCTCCCTACCAACCACAGTGGAACAATCTCAGGTGATCTTAGGTACCTCAGTTAGCTGCCCCAAAATTAGCTGGGTTATAATGCCACCTTGTTCCTTGTGTTTTTCCAAGGTATTGAAAACCCTAACCTAAGTTATACAAAGTGCAAAGTATAGTTTAGGTGCTGGGCAACAGCTACCTCTCCTGTCTCTAACTAATAACCACTTCCCCTGGCAGTAGAGCAGAAGATCTTTAAAAATGAGCTGGTTGCAGACCAAATAGGGTTGGAGGGACACAACTATCCTCTTGAGATTTACAGACAACCAGTGGTGTGTACCTCTGTCATCTTGGCATATGAGCTCATTCAGTTTTCAAAGACAAATGATATTAAAATTGTGTGAAGCTGAAAAGTATATATGCACACAATTTTGGGTAAATTGTATTATGGGAATGTTGTAGTTGTCAAAAAATAATGCTTTGTATAGACAGGAAGTTTTCAGCTAATATTAAGTTCAATAGAAATTCAAACAACCTTAATCCTTTCTTGTCGGTATGCTTTCATGCAATAGTGCTTAATTACTGATTTTAATGGTTCTTCCTTTATTTACATGTAGTGTGAGTCACATTGGAAGTGCAAAAAGACTGCTAGGTTGCTCCAAAATCTTCTGAAATAAATATAGGGCATATCTCTCAGTCATTAGCAACTACTTTTTTTCCTTGAGTGATTCAACATCTCCTGAACAACTGTGGCTACATAACCCACTGCTCTGAAACTGGTCCCTCTGGAGTGATCTTCCCTCGTTGATGGACTTTTTCTTCTAGAGCAGAGAACAGAATGGATGGATGCCAGGATTATTTACAAGCAGTCTAATCTCCTTGACAACTCTCCCAAACCATTCATCTGGTTCAGAATATGAAGGATACTCAATTATTCAATGAAAAGGTTAAGCCTGCGGTAAATATGCATAGTCAGTAATGAAATGTACTTCCCCTGGGTATTTTTTTAAAAGGATGCAGACGGACAGATGTTTACCACATCCTTTCCGGATATGTTTTCTGAGGTTTTAGTTTGTGACACTGCTTATGCTTATTTTCAAAATGCTGTTCTTTGGCTTCATTGCTCTACTGAAGTTGTAACTGGGTGACAGTGAAGTAAGTCAGCCATCAAAATCCATGTGCATCCAAGCCAAGGCAATACTTGCTGTAACATTTCTGTGTAAGTGTGAGTACTCTGCTGCACAAGGGTTCCTGCCAAGGAACAGCCCACCAAATTCTGCTGTCCCCCTGCTTGCATCCATCCTTACATCCATCCGTCTCTTTGTTTTAATTATCACAGTTTTTCTGCTAAGTATTTTGCACATAACCATCAATACACATTATGATACATGTATAGGAACTTGTAACTACATTGGTGTTGAGATGTTTAGCTCTGGTGCTTGGATGGGAACCAGTTTTTGTCTTCAGTAATGGCTGCAGGTTTGTTCTGTTGGCAAAAACTTTTGCTGAAACAGTGGGATTCTGAATTGATAAATGGCTATAAATTGATAATAGCCCCTACCTTTAACCAAAACTTTTTCCGGCAATGTCTTGCCTTGAGCATCAATATTTTTGATAGGTAAATGCGTCATTCTATGCCAGTGGAGAGGCCGCGAACAGGTCTTACTGCAGGACTGAGCATCAAGCACAGCACCCATGGTGCTGGGGTCTCCCCTGGGGAAAAGTGCAATGTCCCAGTACCCTCGTAGCACAGAGCAGGGGACACGCAGAAACTAGCTTAGACTGTCAGAGCACTGTTGTGCTGCTCGCAGTGATTTGCAAATCTTGCTCCTTTAGCTATGGTCGTGGAGCGTACGGGGACCTGAGGGAGCGGTGACATTTCAAGTGCCTGTATGCAGGGGCCACACGTCTATGGACTTTTCTCCAGGCTGTGGGGCTGTATGGAGCAGCTCCTGCTTGCTGCCCCCTCCTTGCTGGTCCTTGCCTGCTCCCTCCCTGCACAGCGTGGCCCAGCAGCCACACCAGTGCACACGTTTGAGTGGCTGGGGGGTTAACTTCACTGTGGAAATCTTTTTTTAATGTAAAAAAGAAGGTAGCAAAAATATGTGTTATTTTTAATGCAATCACTGAGAACTGAATTGTGCTTTGGATCAGTTTCCCTGTGAATCAGAAGGTTTGGTTTGGGCAGGAGATGACTTTGGCCAGCTGTACCTGGAATATTTGAATAAATCTCACGGATAGAGAGAGGTGAGGGGTGTTTAGCCAGAAGCAAAAGGTTAAATTGACACCTAGACTGAATAATGTTTGTACAGATCATTCAGGGATAGGAAGGACATATTTAAAGAGGAATGCAATGTCGGAGAAATTTGCATAACAGTTACATTTTCCCTGTATCTGATTTTTCTCTTTACAGGCTTAGAGAACAAGAGTGTGCATAAGAAAAGCACTAAGCTCAGGTAAATGCCTTGAGAGGCAGAGGTTTGAAGTCTCCTGGAGCTGATCTGAAGGATAGATAGATATAATTATGTTTTTGGGTTTTTTTATCGAACTCTAAGTCTTTTGTAACTGTTGTCTGTATTTTGATTGTATAAGTATATATATTATTTTTTACTGCATCTAAGGTTTATGTTAATGCAGGTTTCTAAGCAATAAATACTATTATTGATCCATCCCCATGTTTTAAAACTGGACTCCGGGGCCACCTGCCTGCTTCCCAGTGCTCCTATATATTATTTAAGCATAAAAAGAAACACAGTATTCCTCCACCGAGCTGCACAGGAGTGGGTAATGAAGACATCTGTATACTAAAAGTGCCTTTAGGTGTTAGTCAGGAGCACCCTGACCTACAGCAGGACACTGGGAAGAGTGGCCAAAGCCCAAGGGCTCCCACAGCTCTGCAAATTAAATGCTACTCTTCCCGTTTGCTCCCCTGAGCTCACATGGGCTGAGAGCAAATCTGCAATATTGTGTCTGATTGCCAGTGTACACAGAGGCAACCGGGGTCAGGACTTAGTGGAAATGGATGTAAAACCCTTTAGTCTTCTCAGAAATCCATCACAAGGAAGTAAAGAAAAATAAGAGAGAAGTTTATAATTAATTCAAGCTAATCCTCAGTCCATGGGTTTGGAAAGTTGAGTGGTTTAGGGAGAGTTTTTAGAGCGCCTTCATCTAAGTAACACCTCATTGTCTGTCTTAACATTTGCAAATATTTGTTCTGAGGGTTGGTCACCAAGGTCTTTGGTTTCATCTGTTGCACACTAACAAACTGAAATGCTTTTAATACTCATTAAATTCCCATAAAAGAGAAACAGTTCAATTAGACAATCATGTCAAAATGTTGATGATTTTTCTTATTTCCTGTGGAATCTTTCAGTGGGAAAATGTCTTTCTCACAGCATTTCGAGGATATTAACTGCCTTTGTTGTGGAGGGAAGAACTTAATATATGTAGTTGGGTTTTTTATTCTCCTATTGTATTCTTATCATTATTTAATGTTTATGTTGCAGTAAAGACCAAAGACTCCAAGCAAACTGAGGATGCCACTACGCTAAGAAAAGGAGCCCAGCCTTCGACCTGAAAGGCTGCTGAACCAGTTTTTGTTTGCTTCTTTCCATTTTATAGAAAAATACGTCTTCGAGAGCTCAGCATCAGTGTTGTTGATAAATGTAAGAAGTCTGGACAGCTTGTAGGCAGAGGCCTGCCAGTTACAATGAACTACATTATGCATTACTCCTCAGCTGTGGGATAGTCCAGAAAGACCTAAAATACACGTATAACTAGAATTTCCTATAGATCTACAGCTAATATAAACTCCCAGATATTGTAACAAGTATGTAATGACCTAGGAGGAGAGATAAACTGAGAGAGGTATTTAAATGCATGTTATTGGCTTTTTTTTTTCCAATGAAAACCGAGAACCACAAAATTGGATTCTGTTTTACAGTAAGACTGAAGTCAAAGGAATTACACTGTTGCAAAAGAGCTAGTTGTGGTTCACAGGCAAAAGGAGAAATCTACGGAAATACAGACAACATTACATAAGAAAGAGGAACGAAGTTGGACGGGCGATATATCTGAAATTTACCATAATCCTACTCTCTTTCCAATGGTTGACATGTCATGCCATCTAAATTTTCTCATTTCTTGTGGGAACACACAGATGGACATTTATGCAAAACTGGTGCTTCTGCATGAGAGGTTAAAACAGCCTCACAACTGCAGCAATGGAAAGTACCATCATAAGGCATCAAATTAAAAATGAGCGGAAATTGTCCTCTGAGTGGACCCTGACCAAAACAAGAAGTTGCTAGGTTCCTTTTGCTCACAGCACACTGGAAAGCAGCAGAACTCCCTTAAATAGATATTATATGCTGGCAGGGGAAGACTTACAGAACTGGAAGCTTTACTTAAATCGGCAAGAAAAAGATATGAGGGGAAAAAACTCAAACTGCTAATGTGTTATCTGCTGTGGGGAAAGTTTCTTGAAGTACCAGAGTGCTGCATCACCACATATCACAAAGCATACAAATGGAGAACAGCATGCTAACCAAGCAGTGCTCAGCTGGAAACTCTGTTTGCAGGTCATGGACACCAGTTGCATCTTCACAGACATAATAACCCTGTGTCCCGATTTGACTGTCATGTTTCCAAGGGCCAGGATCAAATTTGAGGGGTCACTAATAAAAAACTAGTTCAAGCTCTTACCCAGATGTTTAGGTAAATTAAACTAAACTGCTGGAAAATTAAACTAAACTACTTGCTGCCTAGTCAATTAATTTTCCCCATTTACAAAGAAGATCAATTGCCTTGCCAAACAGTATTTTACTAAAAATTATGAGGCCAAAGCAGCAGGAAGACAAAGGATACAGCAAGACTAGATTATTCCTCACCCAAAGAACAACTATAGCTGTTCCTAGTCCTGCTCTCCTCTCTGGCTCTTGCTGAGGCATCGGCCTGGCTGCGTCCAGAGAAGCAGCCCCTGCACCCCACACAGTGCCGGTGACCAGGACACGAGTCCCTGCCCGACACACCTCCCCACACACCACCCCACATGCCTCAAGACTCCCTGCTCAGCTGCCCCGCTCAGGAGCTTTAGCAGCATTGTTTGTCCAACTATTTCACCTCTTCCACAAAATGCCATGTAGCACTGACTCTCTTTCTCTTTTCAGCCCTCCGAAGACTCCTTGTTTATTTGTTTTTTCTTTCAGGTTTTAGCCTGTGGGCCTGAAGGCAAGGAGCTCTTCCCCGCAGAGGGGAACCGCTAACGTGGGGTACACCTGTGCATCTACTGATGGCCCAGGTTTCTGACCGTGGCTGCTGTCAACTTCCCACCACCCTGTGATGTGCCTCCCCACTTTTTCTTTGCTAGAAGTGCCTCCTGACCTCAGCTCAGCAGTTTCTGTAAAATAAACAAGCTTTGGGTCTGGCTGTTGGTTCCTTTCAGCAATGTCTCTCTCTCTGCCAGATGTGGATGGAGAGGTCCTCTCCTCTGGGGCACACTGGCGGAGGAGGGAGTGAGAGAACACTCTCTTTTCTCTTTTAGCCCCACATAAGCTTTTTTTTTTTCTACTGATGATTTACAGAGTCTGAAATTTAAAAAAGTTAAAAAAATAGTTAAACATTTCTTCTTCTTTTGATTATTCAACTTGTGAATATCACGTTGATTCAGAACAGAAAGTCACGTGAGCCGGGATTTGCAGGCGAAGATAAGGAGACTTCAGACAAAGCATCTGTGCACGGCCCAAAGCAGCAGAAACTTCCACCCAGTCACTTTACCTCAGATTAAATCTATACAAAACAAACTTTACAAACATGCATGCAACCACAGCATCACTACCAGTTTGGCTACAAATGTCTTCTGTTCCTGGGAGTATTAGCAGAGGAAGTTTCCCTGGGATCAACAGCTGAGGTAGCCAGGACTGCAAAATGAGTAGAGGCAAAATATAGGTGGTAGGGGGGAAATACAGCAATATGTCCCAGCTTTTAAAAGAAAACAGAAAATGAGGACCACCGGCTTTGCTGCTCCTCACAGGGCCTGGGAGAGTTGGACTTTGTTTAAATACAAAAACATGGGAAATTTAGAAAGGGACTGGTTTGGCTGGAGTGGCTAAACCCAAAGCCCTGTTACGCTGAACCACAAATGGCTGGGATGCCAGTTTTTTTATGGCTGCCCCAGGCAAATCAGCTGCTGTATCTCATTTCACTGTAGTGGTGCCACAATAGTTCAAAGGTTGTCCAAGTTTTCCTTGTATTCTGATTTCATCAGTGGAGCAGCAGCTTAGTAAATATATGGGTATTTATTTAAGTCTCAGCTTTCTCAGCCAGGCTTAGCTATAGTACTGACAAAGACCAAGCAATTGGAGCCATGAGTTAAAAGCATGTGGTTTATTTATGTCACTTAAACTATCAGGAGACTTGGGACAGGGAGGTTAAAAAGTCCAGGCTGGTGTTTCCTAAAAAGCCAGGAACACAGGAACACCTAGCCTATTTTAAGATAAAGGGCTAAAGGCTGTCTGGAGGAGAAAGGTTGTTTTCAAGTTGTTGACATATTAGAAGTTGCTGTGTTGCAGGGAGATAACTGTAACATAGTGACTTCTCCATGGATATTTACTCTGACACCAAGTCAGGGGGGCTGTTCTTGTCATAGTCTCCATTAAGGGTGAGCTTGGGGACATTTCAATGTTACCAACCTTTGCAATTCTACCAAAGTTCCCACTGTTAATGGCGATTTTTTTTGGTGAAAGTCTTAGCCCTGTCAGTCAGGTTATTATAGGGCCTTTCCAGATCTAGCTTTTAAAAAAATCACAGTTTTAACCCATATGGTTACTTGGTATCCAGTCAAAGTGCATGTGAAATACTAAAGAATGGCAGGAAAATAAAAGCAGCACTACATTCATTATGCTTTTCAAAAACCACAAATTTTAAAGCTAATCTCTGGGTTATTCTGGGCATGACTCATGATTTCTGTATGTCTGGGGTTAGCTATAGCACATCCTGATTTACGGCTTTCTCTGAATCTGTGTATCTACACTAGGCAACATCTAGGCCAGCTGGCTAACATCATGGTGGGAACAGCACCCATGACTGTATCATTTTGTGGGTGTGTGCTGCGCTCCTCACTGTGCTCCCTGGACTGTATAATCTCCGCATTTTGCAAGCATGTCCAGAGCAGCTCACAGGGGCCAAAATAAAAATAAGAAAGAAAGATATTTCCCACTAACGCACCCTCTTGCAGTGAGCATCTGGCATAGAGTGGATTTGTGCCTCCCTGGTGGTATCTGTGCAACTCAGGAGGCGTTTGTTCAAAACCTCCGCGGTGGCAGGGAGACCCTAATTTCCTCACTTGACAGTAGTCCTTCCTGGTCTATGCCAACCCAGGGTCAACAGCTTCCCCAGGGCAAGAGCTGGGCCTGTCTGTTTGGTGGCTCCCTTCTCCCCTCCATGCTAGCTCAAGTGGCAGGTAAGCTTGGCTCACCTCTGGGAAGCCGATGTTTCTGTAAAAAAGCAGTCCCTCCGCCTGGGAGAGCTGCACCAGGAGGGTGGCTGGAGATGGGAATCAGGCACTAATTGCATCCTGCCTAAACATTGTTGTAGTGCTATCCTGCTCTCCTCTTATTTAGGGTGTAAAGCACTCCAGCTTCCCCTGGGTAAAAAGTCACTTGCTTAAACATTAGCTATGGTCCCTTGGAAGGTCTTTCTGCCAAAACAATTTTCCTCCACAAACACTAACATCTGCCGGACCCAGGAGTCAGGTCCATCCTTAGAGCAGGCACTGCCCGCAGTCCCCAGAGGAGAGGGGCGAGCATCCCGCAGTGCCTGGGTGTGACAAGCATGCCGCTTTGCCCCCCGCCACACTGGGGATGGGGTCTTGCATTGAAATGCCTGATGTTTGATCACCCAAGATGAAGCAAGCCAGAAATAAATCTTCATGCTGTGTCCCACGCTTCACGCAGCAGCCTGCCTTGCGGCTGCTCGTACTGGTTGTGAGCACGTGCTGCGGGCACGGCCTGGAGCTACATATCAATGTAATAAGCAGGACAGCCAGTTGACCTTGTGTCCTTTGGATGACACCAGAATCATGTTTGGAAGCTGCAGCAGGGCAAAATGTCTGTTTGTTTTTGGGACTGTAGAAGAAAATGGCATAGGACTGTAAAATGTGTTTTTCCAGCAGGAACCAAGTTATAATATAGGTGTGTCAATAAGGTATTGAAAGGCTAGGTTCAGCTCTCACGAATTAATTAGACCAAAAGGTTTCTGTTGATGATTAAGTACCTTAACAGATAGTCGTATGCTTGAGGTGTCCTTGAGAGCAGATGTCTGCTGTGTAGAGGCTCTTGCAGACCTCTACTGTGTGTTGAGACCAAACAGAGATATGAAGCTGATAGCCCCTTGGGATGTAGTCTGGGTGAGGAGAAAGTGGGTCCTCCGGTAGTACAGCAGCAAGCCCTGGGTCTGTCCAACAAAAAAAAAGTTGGTGGCAGAGCCCCAGCCTCTTCAGCACCCAGTATTTTCTGCTTTGAGCTTTGGTCTGATGCTAATTTTCTGTCCTTCATAAAGAATTTTTCTCCACCCTTTAAGACCCTGAGTACAGCTTGTGATCTGTTTTTTTCTCTGATTTATTATTCCTTATGATTCCTGCTGAGGAATGTTTGTGCTTTGGGGGGACATAATTGTGTATTGGAAAGCCCAGTTCTCCCAAGGAGACACGTAGGAGAAGAGAACAGCCACCTGGCATCAGTGGAAACATTAAGAACAAGAGTAAGTAAGATGTGTCTTGGGACTTGTGAGAGCTGGAGAGACGCCAGCTGTGGACAGAGGGACTGTGTGAACTTGAACATCAACCCATTTTCTTTATTTTGGGGTGGTTGTTTTTAAGGCAATGTGGACTAAGGTTTGGAAATGCAAGAGAAAATGCACTTTGGTCTGAAGTAGAAGGGTCTCGAGAATGACAGAATAGGTTGAATTTATTTGGAAGTTCTAGGTTTCTTTTTAGGTACTGCATTTCAGAGAGCTGTAGGAGAGAAAAAAAAAATGTAATTCCAACCGAAATATATGGCAAATTGGAAGTTGTTCACAAATTCAGATGGTCTGGCCAGAAGAGATTTGACAAGGCATTTTGAAGAAGGGAGAAGGATAGAAGTGAGAAAGGCTCAAAGTTTCAAAGATATAATTTTTTCAAAACTTCCGGAGAAAAAACACCAGTTTGGCACTAAATAAAGGGTTGACAAAGGACATTTGGGTCAGATTTCTCTTAAGAAGGCAGGAAGCCATCAGCTGGAAAGCTGTTCCTGGACATTGGGTCCCCTGTGTGCCCTGGAAAGCATGGATTTGTTTATTCTTGTAAATAGAGGGGTTTTTTTGTGTCTAAAAATCCTATGTCCTTTCACCAATTTTTCTTTCTAACTCAAATAAGTTCCAAACCTCCAAATGCTGAGCTGGTCAGGGAAGTTAAAAGAAGTAACATTAATGTTTCTCAGTAATTGTACTGCAGCTAAGAGGGGGGGAAAAAAAGAGTATGGAATGTATGGCAGTAGGGAGGGAAAGCATGTACAGGGAACCGACACCTCAGACCCCTCCTCTCCCCCTCTCCACACGGTATGTGCTTGCGTGCAGATGCTGTGCGCCAGCCTGGGGCACAGATCCCGCCTCCAGCCGTGGTCCGAGCCAAGGGCTGCCAGCAGTGCTGTGACAGGGCAAGACTGACATAGGCCATGCAATGAGGGTATTTTGGCTGAGGGGTACTGACAGGGCACGCTGTCACTGATTATACCAGTTTGGTATTTCTGCTGGGTCTCCCGGGTGATTTGAGAAGAAGCTACCTGAACCCTTACAGGTCAGCTTGCACTGTTTCCCAAAGCAGGGTTTATCTGTGCTTGCCTGGCTGGCTGCTGGGTATGGTTTGCCTCAATATATGCTGACTCAGATAATTTCAGGCTTGGGTCAGGCATGTCAGTTCACAACTGCGTTCAAACAGGAATATTACGTACTGCTCTCCAGACCATAGTATCTCCTCATTAGCACTTATCTAAGGCTTGTGCACAGTCTACAGAAATGGAAACATCAACAGCCTGACATTTTAAGAAAGACCTTGTTTTCAGTAATTCCAGTTTAAATTCAGAATCACTTTGGAATCTGGTACCGTTTCTTGATAACAGCTTTTTTCCCATTTACGGAAGAAAAATGATGTAAAAAAATCTCTACTTCCATGTGAAGAACAATATGTTGACTTGTCCCCTCCTGATAAACTGTTTTTAGTGTTCCAAAAACTCTTTTCTACTTCTTTCGTTTCCAAGTGCCAACATATTATTCTGTTTTCATTTGCTATTTCCGTTATTCGGTTTAACCCTTCTCTGTCGTGCAGTCATTTGGAAGGTTTTCTTGTGCAAGACCGGTGTGATGCAGGTAGGAAATTCCTGTGCAGGTGCCATTAATAGAAGTTTTAAAATGTTGTCCATCTGATGCATGAAACATTGCATTTTGTTTCCATGCCAGCTAAAAAGGGAGAAAACACCATGAGGCACAACAATGGGAGATGCACTAACTCACAGTGGAGGTAAGACAGTAGACACTGTATGTAGGCCATGTATAAACTGTTTGACATTGCTGCATCTTAATGCTTCCATCCATATGTTAGTCTCTGTAGGAAAGATGAGTAGAGGCTGAATGGCTACAATCTCATGACTTCAAAACAATCGCAAACTCTTTCCAGAAAGACATGACAAAAATTTTTAAACTTTGTGAAATTCCATGTTGTATTTTTTATTTTGTGAAAGCAATCACAAGGAGATTTTTTACAGGAGGGTGACAGGTACTAACATTTTCTACTTAAACTGGTATCAGTTTAAAAGAAACCAAACAAAACTGAATTATCCACTTTTTAAAGAGGTTGAATAAAATGTTTTGTGCCACAAAACCTCTGTGAGGTTTTCACACGCTAGAAGCCTTCTTTGTGAGTGTTTCTCAAAAAGTAGGCGTTTGACTGAGAGTTTAATGCAGAAAACTGCTTGCTCGTGTAGTACCAACTAATAAAAACCCAGTAAGGATTTGATGAAGGAAAATTAATGATGAACAGAGGGCTTGACTCTCCAGCTCTCTTCACTTTATGTAGTTTTCCAGATTACTGCAAAAATGATGCAAACCGTTATTCTCGCTGGCATTATTGTATGTAAACTCAGCACTGGTGACAGCACACAGTGATCCAGAATAATACCAGAAGAGTAGGCAGGTATTTGCTGGTTTGTAAACAAGGCTGGTAGTTTAGTCTTCACATGGTGTCTAGACAGCAGCAATTAGTAGTAATTAGTAAGTGCATCTGCTGTCTGCCTGGTCCATGGCAGCTCACGTGCTGTGGAAGTATGGGATCAAAGAGTTTTACCTCAACATCGATACTCCATAAAATCGAGTCCTGCCTTGGATTCCCATATGTTGAGTGCCTGCTTTGCTCTGATGTTCTGGTTTAGAGCTTTTGAGATGCTCGTTCCCCCGCTCAGGAGCCACCCTAGCAAATAAAAGTGATGGATTAATAGGAAACGATTTAGTGTCAAAAGAAGTCTTGAACTGGGTTCCTGGCATGTAAATAAAATGCCACTTCTAATTAAGACCCAATTCAGTAGGTCAGAGATTCACAAAACGAGGCATAAATTCATGCCTCTGTTAGCTACTTGCAATCTGCCTTTACTGGGCTTGACCTGGTAGAAGGCAGTTTTGTCATGCCATTGTGCCACCATGTAGGTGCTAACTGCACCCCTGTCTTGTCTCAGGGCGGAAGGGAGGTGGGAATCAGTTGCCATATGCTCTGTGTCAGCAACAGCGCCATTAAATGGGACACTACTATTGCTATTGCAGCTTCCCTGCTATCTGAGAACAGCCGTTTGTGTGACTCTCCGAGTGGGAAGCCACTGCTACACAGTTGTGGAAAATGCTGTTGTCTACTGTTCGTGCAAAGAGAGACGAAGAATGCAAAACAGAAACGTTGTTGGTTGGGTTGGGTTCTTCTCCCCCAATTTACTTTCAAATGCTTGTATATGTCTCTACACACCCCCAAGGGCGCTGCTGCTAGTTGCACACATACTTCTAATAGCACCTACTTGTAATACAGTTGCTGCCAAACATACCAGGTAGTTGCAAGACTAAAACAGCCTTAGTCACAAAGCCTGTCAGCTGTGCGACATACAGCTGTGTGGCATCACAGTTGTGGAAGGGGGATGGCCAAGAGACTTAGCAACCTGGGCTTTTCCTTGACACTGACACCTATCTCTGCATTTCTCTCCCCTAAGCCATGACCCTAGCAAGTAACATTTCCATCATCTATGAGAAGCAGAAGACCCAAAAAACCGCGAACTATTTTATGTTCAGTACTCATGGTCATTCACAAACAGCCAGGACCTCTTTACTCAGGGAAAGTATCCTATACACTAGGCTACAGAATATTTTTTTTTCTCTCCTTCTTTCTCAGACTTGGTTAACAAATCTTACATGAGGAAAAGATGAGTGTGGCTGTCCTAAAACTGCCCCAAGGCTGGTGCCTTAGACATGCTCCATGATGAGGAACAGTAGCTGCCACATTGCAGGTTTTGTCTCTTTGTGTTCCTGCCACACTGCAGCTGTTTGATGAGGAGTGTTTGGTGGGATTTTAGCAAGAATTTCAGCTAGCTATATCTCATCTCTGGCAAGTTACTGGTGGCCCAAGAAATTTTTCCAGAGCTTGGGAACTTGATTGTTCTTAAACCAAAGGCTGAGAGTGTCTCTTTGCAGGAAACTTCATCCTATCAGCAGGTTGCTCTGTGGAGAACCCAGAGAACTGGGGTGCTAAATATGACTACTCTTTAAAGGCAGGCAGAAGAACACAAAAAAGAGAAAACTGGGTGAGATTTTCCCAAACAATAAAGGTCTAGTTTATTGCTAATGTTTTGGTCAGTCACTCTAGTTGTCCTCAGGGAGTATAGTTTCTGAAGCAACTGCAGTCCGTAATGTAACTTAATGTTTTAACATAACAGTTAAAGGGTCCCAATTGCATTGCTGCAACAAATTTCAGATCCAAACTGTGATACATATTTGGGGATTCCCAAAGTGTCCAGAATGGATTTTCTGCTCTTCAAATAAACATCAAGCCAAATCTGTAAGCGTTTTGTTGCTCTCATAGGGTGAAAGAGTCCAGAGAGCCAACCCGCAATAGATCAATGCATTCCATGAAAAAAGAGTCTTTCCATTGTATACAAACTACAGTTTCCTAGCTGATTTAATGGCTAGGCTAATTCAGGGTGCAGAACAGTAATCCAATCTCAAACTGAGACATGGGTCATGTGAAACGGTCACAGTCTTCCAGTCTGTCATAGATTAAAAAACACTCAGTCTGATCTTTGTTGCTACATGAATATCTAAGAGCATTTTTGCATTCAAAAGTATCACCAGATTGTGAAATCTCCTGAAGGATAAATAAACATATTTCCTCAGTCAAAGAGGCAGAGACAGTCTTCACAAGGAAGTTCTCTGAGCTTCATCCTTTTCCTTTGCTTTGTATACACAGTGATCTGAAGCCGAAAAGGTATTCAGTGGAGAAGCTGCGCTTTGACTTACATTTACTTGCTGAATATGTGAAAAGCTCATGTTTTTAACAGTAGCAAGGATATATGAAATGAACTTAGAATACAAAATGGGACAAGTCCATTTTACCCAAGACTTGAAAGTTCAGACAAAAACAACAGTGATGCAATCTTTTGGAAATATCAAACATTTAAAGGAGGAAATAGCAGTTAGTCTGCTATGACAAATCTTCAATTTCCCATTTAAAGATGCAAACACCGTAGAGAAGTACTTGATCTAAACTAATGATTGCAATTTTTATTACCAGCTACTCCTTGTAAAATTTCAATAAAACCCATAAGTAAATTCTGTGCAAAATTAGTTGCTCAAGTGATAAACATAAACAAACTTGTCAAAATTAAAAGTGGAAGTGCATTCTTCAATATTTTGTCAAATAATTGGTTAGCACTATAGATGCAAACATCTACAGGCAGGAAAACATACGGAGTGGGAACATTATTTTGAGATGTGTGAAGTGTGCGATATAGTCAGTTTAATATTCAAGGCTCTCTTTGTGGCTAATGAGTGATGATGACTCTCTCAATATCTTGTGAAATTTAGCCTTATTAGAGGATTTTCCTCCAAATGCAGTTTTGGCAGATTCCCCCTTTCCCTACTATCCTACAACCCTACTGGCCTTTTTTTCAAAGATGTTATCTACTCAAAGGCAGCTAACTCCTTTGGTGGGCCTGGCATACTTGTAACTGCCACCTTTTCTAAGCAGCTAAAAGCTTTTCTATCATGCTTAAAGCATGAAGAAAGATAGCTAATTCCACTTCTGCTTTGTTTCCTCTGTGTTCCTCCTTTTATTTTAAGTAGTGGCAATGCAGTTCTTTGCTTCTCCTGACCAGGTCCCTTTGGAGACAGCTGGAGCTGTGCACGCAATGTCTTGACACAGATCTTCAGTAGCGGAATACACCCTGCCTTTGTCTCAATCAATAAATACAACACAACTTTGTTGGCAAGATTCTCTTTGCACTGGTCTCATCCACAAAGGTACTCTTGTGGTCCTTTTTTGGGTAGATGTTGATGATATTCTTCATACTGTATAGTTGTGTCCTACCATTTCCTTCCAAATAAAATCAACCCCTCATCCTTATCGCCTGGCTTGCTTCAGTCTGATACCTTCCTCTCCCCAGGACCACCAGCACCTCTATTTTCTGTCCCACACCAAATAATAGCACTCTGCATATTTTAAAACCTTAACATGACGCAAAATAAGTGGCTGGTCCAAATAACTGCTTTATGGCTTCCTGCTTCGCAAAGACTAACTATGGGGCCGAGGCTTGCTGCCCATCAGACACAGGTGCAGCTGGAAGGGGTATTCTCTTCCTGCAGCGGCATTGTATGGCCAGAGTCATCCCATGTCCTGAGTGGTTTATCTGGCTGTAATTGGTGGCAACTGCTTTTGCAAGGACTTTTGTCTCCTTACACCTTGTGAAAATTCTCTGACTGTTAATGAAAAGACTTATGCTTTCTCTGTGCTGTTCTCATTATTTAGCTTTGTGAGGCTATTCTTTCTCAGATTCAACGGGTCCCAAATCTTATCATTCCATAAAAGAGCAGCAACTGTTTTTACAGCCTATAAAAGTTAGCATTTCAGTGTCCAGACACATTGCTGTTTGTAGTCTCTATAAATTATGTTTTCCATGTGTGTCACTGTTGCTGGAAAGCAGAAAAGGGAGAGGAGATGTATAGCAGCATTAATTTCTTTATAAGGCCCTACTTAGAGGGCTGTAAAATATGCATGCAGTGAAGTTTGATCTTTGATTTATACTGGCCCCAGCACTGTTCATATTGCTCCAGAAGCAGTCAGAAGAACGGTTTTCAATTCTTTGTTCTCTGGAAAGCTGGGGTAAAACTCCCTATATGCATATATGTCCCAAGCCCATCCTTTCCCTCAAATTTGATGTGCACAGCAGAAAAACAACCCCACATGGTCTGGGGCTAGCTTGAGGAGTTTTATCTGATGCCAGTTCATAGTTCATATGTGGCAGTACTAGGAAATTTCAGAAAAGATTTATAGGAATCTAGAACTGCTACAGTTCAGATTGCTTAAACAAAATCCATTCCTTAAGTGATATCAGGGGTGATCACTGAGTGTAAGGAGACTGTAAACTGTCACAGTTACATAGTCCTCATCCTAGGGCTGCTTTTTTTTTTTTTTTGCCTGGTCTCTGATTGTGCAGCTGGCTTGTTACACACAGATGCTGGGAGAGTTTGGGACCCAGTTTTCATGGATTCGGGATATATTTCTTCATTTATAAAAGAAAAAAAAATACGACTACAAGTTTAATATCCCTCTCATAAAAAGGAGGGGAAAACCCAAACATTCCTACCCCTCTGTGGGAGCACTCTATTTTATGCCTTTTGGCTTTCTCAGTCACTTACCCATCCCAGAACCTCCTCCAGCTCAAGGTGATAGAAGAGAAAGAGGGTAAGGGAATGATATACTGCCATTGCTGCACACTTTTACACCCAATATCTCATCAAATTATTACTCTTGTTTGACCTGTGGGTTAGAAAGGAACAGCACAAAAGTCTGTTTTGAACTGAGGACATTGCCTGGCTTTAGCCTTATGAAATTGACATTTGTGTTACCCACATACCAAATGAAAACACTTCACTCCCTGATCTGCCTTTTTCTCAGGTCCACTTCTATGTGCGGGGGAAATGGTACATGTCAACTAGCTCCCTGTCCACTTTATCTTCTTCATTGCCCAACATTTAACTGCGATCAGAAATCCAACGAGTTTCAGCTTGTTATAGTTGTTTTCTAGGTTTTAAATGTTTGCCACTAATTTTCCAGGTCTTTGCCTCCAGTTTGACTTTGACAAATTTTCAGGGATTAGCATCTCCCATTTTCATGCAGTCTTCTATAACTTTAACAAAAATATCCCATATGAAGATGATGTGGAGAGCGTTATTTAGTGCTTAAAGAAAGGGATAGAGTTTCCCAGGTTTTCAGTTCAGTTGTCCTTGGAATGAAAGAATTTCACCTTGGTGTGTTATTCAATTAGTCTGAAGTTGCTCTGTTTCTGTGTTGCTCTATGTATTTCTACTTCCATTTCTCCTGTTGCAAAAGCATTACAGTAATGTTTATCTAATTGTAACTTGCATGAACATTTGTGAAACATCTCTAAAACTCTCTGAATATCAAAGGCAGTAGAAGCATCATGTTTTGAAAGTTTAACTTTTCAATGAAGTTACTCAAGTGACTATTTAGGGGACTTGAAAGAAGAGTGGAAGTAGAATTCTGACAGAATTTTTTTTTAATAAGACCTATGCTTTTCCTGTTGCTCAGAATTCCTGTGAAAATCCTGAAAATGAGTCCTGCTTTGCAAAGAAACCCTGTATGCGAACATAACATTAATCAGGACATGTGAGAAAGGCCACAGGAAAGTGGTTAATAATCCAAGGTCGACACAAAGGAAAGCAAATGTAAAGTTTAACCTAGGACTTCAGTGTTGAGTAGGAATCCATCTTAGTACAAAGTGCTGCTACCATTTCCTTTGTGATCTTTTCTAGTAGATGTCATGACTGCATTAGCTGCCACTTTACTGAAGTGTTTGTACTCCAAATACAAACATTGCAGTTCTCATCTGGCATTCATTTGTATCAGTCAGAACCGAAGCTTTATACCTCTATAAAACCCCTTTGTGAGTTCTGACTCAGGTCCAATATGCTTAATATTTCCATAACTCTGCCTGATGTATACCTTTATGTGCACCGATAACATCTTATGCTCACTAAGAGTTTCTCTGAAAGCATACAGTCCTTTGTGATTTTGAAATGGGTAAAAGCAGAATGACTTTGCATCTGAGAAATTAAATATATCCTTAATGCTTCTGAGCAGGATCGTGGATAGGTGAAATGTGCTATGTATGATTAATGGATTTTCGTCTACCTTCTCAGTCTACTTTGTGGGCACGTTATCCAACAAGGATGCTGCTGAGCAAACTGGCTTTCATCCACCAAACCACTTAAGCTCGGTCTCATCTTGGGACACATGAGTCTCTCTGCTGAGATCTCTGAACAACAAGGGAACACTGCTTTTTAAGCCACCAGTCCAGAAACTCTCACAAGCAGAACACAGCAGCATTTCTGGAAAAACAATTAAAAGTAATATTACATCTTGTTACTTCAACTGTTCAGTACTGAATAATGTATCTTAGTATCTCCTGAAGCTGGCCGGAGTTTGAGGAGCTGCTCCAGAGCTGCCCAGCACCCCAAACAGTTAGGAACTGAGAGGAATTAAATGTTCACTTCTGAGCAGAAGTTGTGGGTGTCAGTGTGAATGGTCAGAAATATGCCCTACACACAAATCCACAGTTTCCAGAAAGGCATAACATCAGTCATTTGGCCAGTTGTGTTGGGCACTGTCTCTGAGAAAAAGCCCCACCAACCAGCAGCACCTTCTCTGGTGTACCTCATCTCAGCACCCTTGTTCAAGCAAAACTTCTCTGAATCTGGAGACAGCTTTTCCCACAGGGACTGGGAGGCTCGGGAGGCAGCTCTGGGGAGCGTGCAGGTGTAGCAAGTGCATTGCCGTAAGGAGAAAAAGGACACCGACGTACTCTCCATGTTTCTGCTCAGTCCCGTTTCCTCCATGCCCAGTCCATAAATGTGCACTTGGTTATACTGCATTAACTATGTCCTTCTAGCTTTCACTGAGTGGTATTAAAAGTCTACCATCTCCACTCCCTCCCCCCCGTAACCACTCAGGGCTCCGTCTTGTTCTTTGAGCACCTATATTGACAAGGACCATTTATCAAAGTAAGTTTGGGAAGCAACTGCACCTACTCTTAGCAACATAAGGAGTAGTCTTTGGAGAATGGGAAGTGAATGAGGGGGAAGAAGGAGAGGAACTGCACTCCTGCTTTCAGATCAGAGCTTGCTTTGACTTGCACCGATTTACATTGAAAGTCTTCAAGTGCTTGGCCATATCGTAGAAGGCTGTAGGACACAAACAATTCAATTTTTACCAGGAGCTCTGAAAAAAAATAAAGGTGTGTCTTGAAACTGGGTTTGGCAAACAGCTTTTAACGTGTAGAGAGAAACTGCTTTAAACAAAAAGCTTGTAGATCAGAGGACTTTATCTGCAGGGTGGCTGAGTATTCAACCTGTAATATTGCAGCAAGCCAGATGATGAGAATTTATCATATTAATAGATGGTAACATGCTCTTGTGAATAGGTATGGATAGCTACCTCTAGGAATTTTACTCAGCTGTATATCATTGCTTTAAAAGGGTCTTTTTTCTTTTACTGGTCTGTGAGAGAAATATACTGTGTGTCAATGTAGTATGAAACTTGTGGATGCTAGTCTTCAGAAAGACCTGTTAGATTTCTTCTGGTCCAGGCCCTCAAGGTCCTCTTGGGAGTATTACTGATTGCCTATACTCCCACATGATCTCAATCCATTTTGAAGTGATTCATTGACATTCCTCCCTTACCCTTGAGATCATTTTCTACCCCCGTGTAACAGATCTTGCTATTAGTAACCTTCCTGTGTTTTCGCAACTCAGTATTCTGTTGTCTTTTCCTTCAAATTCCTTGTAGTAACTCCATGACAGCTGAAAAAATGGGATCTCAGTTGATGAGCTTAGTTGGAGTCCCAGCACAGAAGCAGGATGAATCACATCCAGACCAACCCCAAGTAATGCTTCTCTGATCACCTCTTAAGAAAGACTCAATAGTCTTTTTTTAAAGGGGTGTGAGGTAGGTGGAAACGCCTCCATCCTGCTGCATGCTGCATCGTGGGTTCAAGAACTGGAACAGGAGAGGTCCTGACATCTCCCTTGCTACGGTGCTGGGAATGATTTTGTTCTCAGGGCTGCAGCTTGACAGGAAGAGACAGGGAAAATCTGGTGTCCTGACAAAACTTCAGGAAAAAAATAACATCCTTGTATTTTGTCAGAGTGCCAAGACGGCCCCTGTGCTCTGGGACTATCAAGCCAAGCTGGACATCTGGGATGGGGGTTCATCTGATGGAATGAGGATGACTATATCAGAGTTAGCCACTCCAGGCCTTCTTCAGAGCCCACGAGGAAAAAAGGGTACTTCCAGGGCATGATTCATCTTATTCTAAAGCAGTTGTCCAAAAACACATTACAAGAATCGTGCCCCAGATATGCCCAGGTTTCTCTGCTGAACTAGTTAGCTTATTCCCATGTTCCACCATCCTGGCACCAGAAAAAAAATTATAACATCTATTATAAATCTCTACCGTAATAATTCAAGCTTACTTCTTGCCTTTTGCCATGGTCACAAGAGAGCAGTAGGTCACCAGACTCTTATCAACAAACCTTTAAGTATCAAACAACTGTTATGTCCCTGTGTCTTCTAGATGAAATAAACATTTTTTTCTCTTCAAGCTTTCCTTGCAGGACATGTTTTTTAATTTCTTATCACTCCCACTGTTTTGTCTGGACTTTCTCCAGTTTTCCTTCAACATTTAATATATTCTATACTGTTTTAATAACTCAGGCTAAATAATATCTCTTATTGTTCACACCTCAGCCTCTACTTCAGTTATCTCCCTTTCATCTCATACTATAAACACTGAGTCTTTATAAATATTGAGTCTCAAAATAGATTTCGAGATATACAAATCTCTGGTCTTTCCTCCTGAATCTGTATTCATACAAAACTTCAAAAATGAAGCCAAACTGAAAATCTCAATTATTCCTTCCTATGCTTGGCACTTGTACAGTCGTAGTGCTGACACTGCCAGTCCAGCAAAGAGGAGGCAAAATAATAAGATTAGAAGCAGTGGCTTTGATTCCAAATACCTTCCAGGGTATTGGCTGCACTTGGGTTTGAGTTTACATCTCAGCAGGAGGCAGATTTACATTTCAACCATTAGATCTCTGTGAGAAACTACTCTTCTACTCCCTGTACATCATGATGTTTCTAGCTTGTAATTAATGAGTACACATAGATTTAATACTAGTGGTAATGAAGACACAGGGAATTGCAGGAGAATGAGAAGCAGGAAGCAGTTCGGTGAATGAACATATGTATGGCTGTTCACAGTTCTCGGTTGGAGCAGAAAACTATGGACTCAGTAAAAATAAATATTGCTGGATTATCCCTCCCAAAGAAACTCTTCTGAGAACAAACACTGGTCAGAAAAGCCCTCCAAAAAATCCAAGCATGGGTCAGAGTTACATTGCTTTTCTGTTCTGCATAGCCATGATGGTGATTTCAGTGGGACCAAGGCTCTGAAAGAGCTTTAGAAATATGGACAGAGGGGTGACTCATGTGCTGGGCATTACTTTCTCACCTTACTTACCACCTGTTTCAGCCTACAAAGGGAAGAAAAACGTTTGTTCATTTCCGAAAACTATCGTGGATCACAAGTAGTTCTTTGCTTTATTTTAAATTGAGGCTGTATTTCTTTGGGGTGAGCATGGGTAGTTTTTTGTGGTCTGATTTTAGTGTTTTCTCATAGGTGCTCTTCACTAGTACAAAACCAGTCTTGTTTTTAACTGCCACTGCTCTAAATAACTTCACCCTGGGGACCAATGCAGCATATGGCACCAAAATGCATTGTGAGAAAAAAAAGTGAGCTTCTTTTAATTTTTGTGTCTGTGGCCCATACCACATCACATGCGATATGAGAAACATTAACCAGCAAGAACTTGCGCAGGCAAGGGTGAAACATCAAAAGAAGCTGTTGGATGGTGCCCAGACTTTACTGGGCTTGTCTCAGCTCCCGCTATTCAATGCAAATGAGGTCATTTCATGTATGGAGATAGTGGTGTGATCCTACCTCACATCTTAGTCTTCCTTCAGGGAGTCAAAACTAGCCAAATATTTTGAGGGACCTGGTACCCTGAAGGCAACCACTAACTATCACGGTTCAACACTTTCAGGGTAGTCACTCACATGTGCAGGCCTGTGGGCTAAATCATCTTTTCTGCCTTAGTAAGGAACAGAGTGCAGCCAGCAAAAGTGAATAAGGAGATGTTTGATCCCTGAGAAACAAGAACTGTCCTGCTGAGTGCGGAAAGAGAAAGGGCAGCTAGAAAACAGGAGTGCGGAGAAGAACCCAAGCCTTCCGCTTCCCTCCCCAAAAGAAAAGTGAAATCAAACCAGATTAAACAGAAGCATTTACAGCAACAAAGCCCTGTTCCCTTCTCCCATCCCCAGCAACAGCTGCAAAGAAACAAAATGCGTTGGAAGCAGAGGCAAACAGAAAATATGCTTTGCTCTAGTTTTCTCCTTGCTAAAGTGTGATGCTCAGAGGGCAGTGCCTGGTCTTTAAACTTCTGTCCTCACCATCTTTTGTTGCATCTCTTTCTCTGCTCAGCCTGTTTCTGGTTTATCCTTCTCAAGACCCAAGCCTCAAGACCTCGAGTCCTTGATTCCTATTCTTTTTTCTTTCTTAAGTCCTTATGTTCCTGTATTCCTATAACTCCAATTCTTCCCAGTGTTGAAAACTTGTATAGTGATTTGTTCACACGGCTGAGAGATACCTGGGAGGCAGGTTTCCCTAGGATGCGCAAGCAAACATTTTCAGGATGTCAGGTGGAACCAAAGTAATTAAATGATAACTGAAAAGATTGAGGATTATTTATATTTTTATGGCCTTTAGCCACATCTCCATATGTTTCAACATCTGTTGTTTAATAGACGTTAAATGCTGTTTGAACAGTGAGATAAGTTCATGGGTTATATTTGTACTTTAACCAAAGGGTCGTGTGTTTTTATATGTGTCTTAGAATTCATAGATGCACTTAGTCAATAACAAAACATGTTAAGCCATGAGCTATTTAAAAGCTCCACAGCTTCTTATGGTGAGGTTTTTATCAGATTTATCACATTATTTGGAAAAAAAAAATTCATCTGCCTAGAGAGACACTTCTTCAGTGTCTCTGATTTCTTTCTCTGAAACACTTTCTGATTTCTGAAGATTTCTTTAAATGCTGGTTTAAAGCCAAGGGACATATGGTTAACGTCATAATGAATGCCAACTGATAGGGCAATGGTGAGATGAGCTGCTAAAATGTATATGAAAGACCCCAACTTCCCAGGGCTTTTTTCCACCTAGCAGAGATGCGCTATTGAATTTGTGTCTGTAAAATTCACAAATGAGTTAGAAGATCTCAGATCCAGGCATCTATTGTGAAGTGCACTATGTAAGCATAATTTCTGAGCAAAAATTTATAAGGATGCATAGGTGCACAACATCACGTTGATAAATGCCCAAATGAGAACAGAATTCAACCAGTCTTTCTAATAGCTGCTGTCAATAGTGGCCAGTCTGCTTATCTGCTGCAATGATTTGAACTTTAATAATATAACTTGCCGATAACTGTCATGAAGTTTCAGGGAAACACTCACTGATTTCCATGACTTTTGTAAGAATTAAGCAACAGATTTGATTCTGACACAATTTTAACCCCAACATCCCTTTTTAAAAGTCTGTCCTTGTAAACCTTGAAACTGTTCTTGTTTCTACCTATACCTTCTCTCTGATTTTTCTTAAGAACTGAAATATTCCTTCTGTAAAAGAAGTGACATAAGCTCCTTCTTCACCACCCTCCTAAAGACATATGAGTGTTTGAAAAGAGGCTACAGAAAAGATAGATAAGGGAAGGGATTCGCCCAGTTCTCTCTGTATTTTGGTAGCCTTTTTCAGAGCATCATTTTCCATGTTGTATCCGTGTCTGCTGTTGCCTCTTTGTAAGTGCACTGAACGTATGCTTCAATTGCACGAATAGTGTCCAAAAAGAACATTTTACAACTTTTTCTGCTTGTAGTTCTTACGCCTTTTTCAACTTTAACCCTTTAGAAAAGGGCAACTCTTGTTTCCTATTTGTTCTCTATGCATCTGTGCAAGAAGCAGGAATAAAGCCAACTATTAGACCTGCTTACTTACATGCACGTAGATCCATAACCTAAGTAGCCCATGCTGCTCTGGGCAGCCAGGATCCTTACTGTACTTGTCCATGCATAAGCTCTAATCACAGCCTAACTTTAAAAGAAGACATCCGATTGCATTAACCAAAATGAAATGTTGTTTTGAAGAGTTTTAGTTGGCTGCCTTTTTTTTTCATACAAAATATATAATTGAAATTCAGACATGGCATTTAATCTGACTTTGGAAAAGTGACAGCTTTTGTTTGCAGCAAGCATCACCCTATATTCTTTTCTGAGAAAGTAGAGATTTACAAATTTTGAAAACAAGACAGAAGCTCGGGGCCTGGAGACTGTCTGTGAGGTATTTGCTAGATGTAAAAATAGTTCCTGTAGTTTCCCAGGATTATGGAGAGAAAAGAGCCAGCACAAGCAGGGAAACAGCACAGCCCCCAAAGAGAGGGATTCTGGGCTGAAGAACTGGCACAACGAAATCTGAAGCACTGAGAACTGGTAGGTGCAATTGCTGCAGGTTTATGAGAAAAACACCTGGGGGGTGTTTGTGTGAGAACTGCAAGACCACGGCTACTAAGTCCCCTGTGGGGAGAGAGGCACAATTCAGAGCACTTGAGCAACAGAGTCTGATTTTCCATACAGACAAGCTTATCTCCCCCCATTGACAAGAAAGAGTCTGTAGGGGCTTCCAGACTTCACTGATGATGAAAGATGTTTGGTGCAACATTTCCCTATGTAATGAAGTTAGCAGCTTTACAAGGGTGACTGTATTAACTAAGACTGTTTGCACTGAAGGATAGGTGCAGAAGAGCAGCCTCAGCATCACCAAAGCTCCTGTTTACCAAACTCCCTCACGGAGTCAGGGAGACAAAGATATGGCCAAGGCAGCCAAGATGTCTCTGCATTGCAAGCCACTATCAACGAATATTGAGGTGCAGTGTCTGGGGAGGTTTCCCCCCACAGGTCATCAGCCAGAGGAGCGACCCCACAGTCTTTTAGCATATTTTTGTGTGTAGGGAGGAGTTTTATAATTCTAAATAGTTGCCTCTGCCTCATATTCACAGCACATTTTGGGTTTTTGTAGAAAAGCACACGTATCACAACTCAAGAGTGGCTAGATGGATTTTCACTTTTTTCTGAAGTCTAAGGAAAAGCAACAATTTGCAATATAACTTTTGTGTTTTCAGAAACAATGGAGGCAGCCAAATGGGGAACTACTGAATAGTTTTGGAACTCGACAATAAAGGAGATGGAGATGGCAATCTGCCATATCATTGGACTGGCCTGCCTGTTTTTTCCAATTCCATTTTTTTCTAAATATATCGTATTGCTGTTCCTCAAAGACTTAGATGCAAGATGGCATCTCTTCTAGCTAAACAGTCTTTTAACCCAAAGTCAGCTGTCAATTCTGTTGTTCTTGCATTTCTGGCATGCCCGCTATGTTCATTGAGGGCTGAATCAGATGCTTTTGTAGATTTTTGCAACATTTACAGCTGAAGCTAATGTCTCTGATATTAAGCAGAGTTTAAAGTCATTATAACCTGGCAGGAAGAATATTTGACATCTAGTGATTAGTAAGTTACGTTTTCAACAGTAATTAAGTACGTAGATTCTGTAATGCTGGCTATTACTAAAATATGTTCGATTAAAAAATATATATATAATATAAAATTAAAGAACTGCTTCTAATTATTTAGCAGAATCCCTGCATCAATATACATTTACGCTACATAATATAAACATAAATTTATACTGCTCCTAGAATTCCAAGAAATGACCTTATTCTTGGAAGATTTGTGCAATCACGGGAAACAAATTTTTAAATGTTTAGAACAGCGCTAGCTTACTTATTAATTGGGAGTACTATATGTCCTTCTTGAAATCTAAGAACTAGACTAGGTTTTCTGTAATGTGTGTATTGGCTATGCATCTTCTCCAAAACTTTTGAACAGATAACTTCCAGGTGTTACATTATCAACATAAGTGCTAAAGTCTGAAAGTCATGGGACAACCATAGGCCTGAGTTTCAGTCTTCTGTTTTGTGAAATGGTAATTATTTTGATTTAAGCAGGCTTGTTATAAGATACGGTTGTATTTCAGGTGAGATATAATTATTTTACAATTGGAGATAAAGAGACTGACCATCCTACTTTCTAATTAAAAATCTACTTTTGTTCAGGCATCGGTTGTCAGTTCTCAAATAGACAGGAAGCATGTTGCCAAAATATTTTTGAAATGTTTAATATCCCGCAATTTAAGATTCAGTTTTACTTTTACAGCTCTGTTCATTCAGTATCTCACCATTGTAACTCTATCAATGAAAAATGAACATTCAGTTAATTTTGTACTTCATTTTTCTTCCTTATTAAGTCTTCTGGAGGAGTGATCTTGAAGTGAAATAAGAATTCTCTTTTCTGCAAAATTATCCTTACAGATACCAGAGTCTCCAGCCATTCTGAAGTTCTTCAGATAATGAAAGGAAGGAAGAGGCTTGGCAGGGAAGGGCTGCATGGAATGGTTTGCAGTATGAATGTTCAGGAAAAGGAGTAAGGACTAAGAATGGGTAATGGAGTTGATACCGTAGCTTAAGGTAGAGTTAGAGAAAGCATCTGGGAGTTTGGAGAATGTCAGAGAAGATCAGTGCAGGAAGGGTTGGGGTAAGGACCAGTCAGTTCACGGATGTTTCAGACAAATTTCAGCTCAGTTGAGCTCAAGAAAGACTCCACATTTTAGTATCAGCCTCTTACAGTGGACTCTGCTTGGTAAAAGCTTCTCAGGACACTTGCAAGTGGTTCTCAGAAGCAAGAGCTTCTCAGGTCTTGCAAGTACTCCAGGGACATTTCAGCACAAAAATACACTTCCAGTTTAAACCACTACAGTCTACCTGTTGCTGATTGATATTGTGCATGGAGGTTATGAAGGCTGCCTACTTCTCATTACTTTGTCTTCACAGAAAATGTCTGTATCAAAGGCCATTAAGTTCAATTAAAGGCCAATACTGAAACTTTCTGTGGGAAATGCATTCCTGCACTGAAACAGAGATCAACAAAACAGAAGTACAATGTTTAAACTCCTGTAGACTCAATGAGACAATATTTCATTTTTTAGTCAAGGTGGTACTGTAAGTACTGCAACACACATATCATGTGAGGAATAACAGTTTTCCCAGCAGGCAACAGACTTGAGTGCTCCCTACTATGATGAAAAGAAGAATCTCCTAAGAGGCAGAGGGCATTTTGTCCTTTAATAACCACACAGCTTATTTCAAAGTTGGTGGGAACTGGAACATACAGCTTCTTGTATGGTGTGAGCTAGAAGCTAATTTGTCAAGACTTAGGTACAAGCTGATATGTATGACTTGTGATTTAGGAATGAACTTTTTACTAACACCTTATGAAAGAGTAGAAGAAGTGGCAATATTTAGAACATTAATATTAAAGTCTGTAGGACATCTTTCAGAGGCAAACAAAACTAAACAAACATACTTCGCTGTCACCATAATTATGTGAGAAAGAATACTTTCCTGTTTAGAAGAACTTCTTCCCATGAATGCAGGACATGCTGAGAAATGAAAGCACGAACTCTTTAGTAACAGAGTTTAGCAAACGTTGCAGCCCATTTTTAATTATTTCCCTGGTAAGCAATGACACGTATGCAGCCTTGACTGTTTTGTGTTTACAAATCAGCACAGAATATTTCAGTGTACAGTATAAATCACCTGCTCTTCTTGTGAGCTATCTCGCAAATCTTGAAAATTTACAGAGTTTCCATATGCTTTCCAGCTGCTGCATTTACATCAGAGAAACCAAGGCCTGAGTTGAAGCCAGCAGAAAGACCCATTTTGATTTCCACAGGCTTTGAGTGGTTCTCTCAGAGACCATGGATCTATATTAGGAGAGGCGAGGGACCCACCAGACACATAAATTTATCGTCTGTCCCTGAAAACCTCACACCAAGGTCTTTACGGTTCTGTTAGTCTAACTAGGACAGTAAGGTTTTACTGCTTTACATTCTTCATGCCAGATTGATTTGAAAAATCCAGTAATATAATTCAGTTCAGTGTTTCTGTGATAATGAGACAGTCATGCATGAGCTGAGACTTGTGACACTCGTTCATGTTGACAGAACTGGCCCCACTCAATTGGTAAGGGTTTTTCCATTGATACCAACAAACCTGAAGAGTTTTCAGCCACTAGTTAGTATGCTGAAAAAATCCACTTCTACCAAACACTATAAGGATGCCAGCAAACAAAACTTGCAGTATTTTGCGGAAGCGGTACAAAAGAAATGAGGCAGGAAGACATGCGGCGGGGTTTTGGGGTTATATAATATGATCTGTCCAAGTGGACACGATATGGATTGCTGGGATCTTCCAACACATTTTTCATTCTAAGCACGTCTTCTCTTGGCTCTTCTTGTTTCTGCTGTAAACTAACTATAAAGTTATGTAAACTAACTATGTTCTGGACTGTCCTTTAATATTTTTTCCCCATTGATATCCATGCCCCTCCTCTTCCTTCTTTCCTTGAATTTATTAGTCCACTTATATGATTAACTAGGGAGTGTCAGCTAGTGACTTACAAGTATTCCCTTTTCCCCTAATTCATAGCCCTTGACATCATCCCTCCATTTTGGTCTCCCTGTCTGACACGTCTTCCTCAATACCCAGCTATCAGATTGCATTTAGTGTGGGTTGGATAAAATTCCTGATGTTTTTCTAAGCCTCTGCTTCCTTTCAATCATTCTGGCAGTTGATATTAATATAATATTCATATTGCTGGACCAGTAGTTCATTTTGTCTCCCTGATCACTCATACCTAAACAACTATTGTCCATATTTAATTTTTAAAGGTCTGATCTTGCCTTTTAGACAGCATGCCTGGAAGTCCCAATCAAAGTCCTGTCATATCCTGTTCTGTCATCTCTTACTTTTAACTTGGTTCCTGCATATGTGCAGCAACGTAATGCAACCATTACCTTTTTTGTCCACATCTTCATTTAATTCAGAGCCTAATATGTGGAGAGAAGTTGCCCCAGAAGGCAATGAGGACTTAGGTGCTGAAGTTCAGTGTTCTACCTCTCTCAAAAGAGAAAAAAAGCAAAAGAGCAAGGGAAGCATCAGTGTGAACGTCTCCCAGAATACCCCTTAGAGTTCATCAGTGATGGCTTACAGGGCAGATTGCTGTTCTTGGCTGTATTCTTGGGGTTAACTGAGACAAAGCTTCACCTCCTACCTGTTCCTTTCTTGGCAAGTTGCTCGTATACTAAGGGGTCTCATGTCCACTGATGTCCACTGTTCTTGTGTCCACTTATGCTTGTTGCAGCACCTACCGAGCTCATTTGTAGAAGTTTAGAAGAGCAGAAAACCAAGATGACCTATGAGAGAAACAGTTCAGAGCAGAGACAGAAGGATTTAATTAACTGGGACTGACTAATCAGGCTATATTTGAACAGACCCCAGTTCTTCACAGAGACTGACAGTTTTCTGGAGTTACAGCCTTTCAGGGGAATGCTCCATGAAAGAGTGCTGGAAGATTTCGTGTCTCACTGCTTGCACCTCCCTGTCCCAAGAGAGTAGAAGAGGTTTCACAAGCATAAACTCCATGGCGATGTAGGGGGGCATGTGTCATTATACTGTCAGCAGTCCTGACCAGAAACTAACCAGAGATGGGCAATAGAAAGAAGGAGAGCTGTGTGAAGTGAGTACAGTGATGATCACATATTACATTACTCTGAAATTGAAAAATTACTGCTCCTGAAAGTATAACCTGTGGAAGGCTTAATCGCCACATATAATTCCTTTATGGAAATGCAATCTGTTTGCAGACTACTGGAGAATACAGAATGTACAGTTCATTGTTTCACAGATTTCAACACACTGACATTAATAAGCTAAATGAATTTCTCCAAGAGCCAAGTGTGGCCTTTAAGAGCACCTCCAGACATTATCCTAATTGCTCATGCAAAGCAAGCACTTACTGATAACACGCAAGGTGCTTTGTACATAAAGGAAACAGTTCAACTCTAAAGCCTAACTGATGAAAGAACAATGAAATACTTCTGGTATTTTGACTTTAATAAAACTTCTCTGGATTTACACAAGCGAAACTCAGACTGAATTGGATCTTATCATTAAGAAACAAGCAAAATAAATACCATTTATGCCATTATTATTTATATTTTTATTTTCTGTTGCCCTTAAATCTGGCCTGGAAGGCTCTTTGAAAACTGTACCTGATTTTGAATTTGTCTATTTCTCATTAGCGTGTTTGGATTAGAAAATTAAGCGACCTAGTAGACAACAGTTTAATTTCTTTTTAATGAGTTTCATCAAACTAATTGGTTTAAGTAAAACATACATGATTATAGTTATATAGAAAAGACATGAATGAAATTACATAGGCAGGCTGCATGTATTCCACAGCACATTCAGCACCAGTTTGTGGAGCTATAAGAATAAATAGGACAACCGTGTTAAAAGCACCGAAAATTAATTTTTAAGGTACCATATCTCCATATGTAGACAGCAGGCAAATTCCATCATCTGGAAACTGAAGGGTGTGCTGCCTCTCTGTAATACACTCAATAGCCAAGATATAACAAGTAGCTTCTAGCGTGGTCAATAAGTGATGCTTTTTTTGTGAGCTGCCACTATTAAACTGCATATTGCAGCATTAGGTTCACTAACATGAATCACAGATGAGGGGCACTGCCACAAAGGAGCTCCAGACCAAAGCTCTTTGTAATACAGCTTAGTAAGTTTATATCAGGTTTACTTCTTGTGAAGGCTTTTAAGGATCCAATAAACTGTACTGAATTT
The DNA here is from genome assembly GCA_017639485.1 of Pluvialis apricaria. Classification (NCBI taxonomy): domain Eukaryota; kingdom Metazoa; phylum Chordata; class Aves; order Charadriiformes; family Charadriidae; genus Pluvialis; species Pluvialis apricaria. Next base: position 49,236,628 of record CM030044.1, on the reverse strand, counting down.
CAGGAACAACTGATGTACCTAAGGTAACACAAAATACTTTCAAAGGCAATGATTTGTTGTTGTAAGGGAAAGTTCTTAACAATTGCAGCATTCATACTATGTCTATAAATAGAAACATGTATATTTTTGTTCACTTCCCTCTGACAGGGCCCATCAAGAATAGCAGTTGCTCATATGGTCCCAGAGCTCCCTTGTGTGTTATTCTACTGCCTTTCCTGTCTTGCTAATATGTGAGGGTGTGGAGGTGATCAGAGAGACCCCATCATCCCTTTCCACTTCAGATACCATTATAGTTTCAAAAATAGACAAAGCACATTCAGCTTTTTCAAATGTAGCCTCTCATTTTGGATACCTCAGTGTCTGGATGATTTTTCATAGGTATCTGTGATACCTTCAGAATCTTTATGACCAAATTATACCTCATTCTGGAAAACCTGGCTGCAGTACTTCAAAGCCCGAGTACTGCCTGTATACCACCCTGTGTACATGAAAGGCTGTGACTAAGCTCCAATTGCATATTGTCCATTTGCTCTTTTGTTGTGAGGAACATGGGACATACAACACATTCTTCTGAGTTTTAGTTTTGCTTGCTCTATAACATTTGAGGTACTTGCAGAAATGTGAGGTAAGACAGCAGCCTTTTGTATTTACACAAACCCCACATTGATCACATATCTAAAGGTAAAGCAGAGCATGGTAAAAGATTTCACTCCCCTTCCAACTCTTCTGTGACACATTCAAGTTATATGGAGCCAAACAGATACTCTGTATGGCAAATGTTGTGTTCTAGCCAATAGAGCTGTGCTGCTCAAAGAAGTCTGTGTTAATGGCTTTTGCAGAAGTTGGAACACACTATGGGAATGTTATCCTAGTCAATGAGGAGTTCAAGCCTTCCTCAGAAAATATTAATGGAAATAGTTGTCCGGAGATTTCCCAAAAGATTTGAAGACTTTTCCCCTTCTCTAATAAAACAGTTGTTGAAAAACTGCAGACTTTGCAGTGTTCAGAATCAAGAAATACTCAGCAGATGCTGTTTCTGTCCCAAAGTGAGAAGTTCATGGCTTTTTTTGGCAGCCCCCTGCCTGTGTTGGTGGAGTTCACACAGCCTTTCTGAAAGGATGCTCCGAGGTGGAGTGGGCGCCAGAGGAAGCATGCGTCATAGAGGATGACGCACTCCAGCCCTGCGAGAGAGCTGAACTTGCCCTGCTGCTCAACACTTCCCGCCGACCAGCACACGCAGCACTGCTGTGTTGGCTCTCTGAAGAAATGCTCATTTGTTCTGCGGGAAGAAATGAATTAGTCTCATTGTCAGTCAAAAGTAAAGCAGAGCTTCTGGTCAAAGAACGAATATGCACCAGACTGGTGGTGCACCCTGAGCACCTGTTTCACGCCTCCCCTCAGCACAGACGGTTCTGCCAGACCTCAGCAGTATAGCGATTTGAGTGCAAAGCTCTTGGCAGGTATCGGGTGCATAGATAAGGAATGGCTAGTAATGGAGGTATTCATGGGAAGGAGACTGACAGTCTCGGAGGGAGGGCAGAAGCGGCACAGAGGGGGTCCCCTTCCCCACTGTCCCAGTCAGTCCAGCCACCTCAGTTTTGCTGCGCTCTTCCCAAGAGCTTTTTGTCTCGTTCCTCACAGTGGTGATAGCAATCCAAACAACTACAGTGTACCACCAGATACCCGGCATCCTTCCATATTTCCTGTAATTGTGAGTATTTCTACAAAACCTTGTCCTATGTCATATGGACATACCACATGAGCTCAAGGTTTCTGTATTGTGTGGGATAGACACACACAGCAATAAACTGGTGAACAACCCCAATCTTCAGTGGCCTAAATAAGTGCCCGGTTTGCAACATCACAGCATGGACACCTTCCGCGATTTTGGCAGCTCCTTCTGTTCTGATGATTACTTTAAACAATCTTTAAGTGTATTTTGAGGTGGGAGTGTGGAACCACTGAAAAATGTATTCTGTATTCTGCAGTGATGGGTGACTTGTTATCCACTGCTGGGGGACCTTCAAACCTAAGGGTGTGGTTTTTTTCTGCTACTCTAATCTAAAAAACCTTACAGTTAGCAAAGGCTCTAACAGGCGTGTTTTGTCTTGCACGTAAGACATATCTACACAGAGAGACACACAGCTTTTGTTTCTATCAATGTACAACAAAACAAGTCCAGCGAAGCTGAATGGTGTAAATGTGATCGGGACTTTCCCCTTTCCATTTTCTTTTCTTACATATCTATATGGCAGCTCCGGGAAGCTCTTTGCCTGTTGGCCAAAATAAAGATCCTAGCACTTGCTCATATGGACATGACATCTGTTTTTCAGATTATTTTTTTTCACATAGCATTCTAACAGCTATTATTCTCCTTGCATTTCTATATCATCAGTGTGAAGGAACAGAAAAGATGCATTGCAGTGTTTGCTCTGCTTGAAATGATCTAACACTGACTTGGAGAAGTATCTTGCTCTCATTTAGCCTTATGGAGGCTGCAAGTACTGCTACTACTCCATTTATTCAGCACAGAAGAAATGAAAGACTTGCGTTACAACACTGAAGTAAATGGCTAGCCATATAATGCAGGTCCCACCAACTCACATATGCACAAGGACACGCACACACAGGGAGCAAATTCCTGCTATGGTATTTCTGACATCTATCTGGGCTTGAAAAAATCCATGTGGACAGGCTGCATCTGAAAATTTGACCTAAACTTTCTTTTAAGATAAAAACGAACAGCAGCAAAACACTGACTGAGCTTGTGTTAGGGGAAAAAAGAAATCAAAGTGGCAACATTCATGGCCTTTCCCAGAATTGTGATATTCTTGCTGACAGTACTTCTACAATGGCAACACCTGAGTGTATAAAAGAACCTGAAGCTTTTATTTCAAATTTTGAAATAAGATTTCCTGCTTTGTCTGACTCTTTTTTTTGGTCTTTAGTATTCTTCAATTGTCTTTTTAAAAAAGAATATGTTATGTAAAAACTAAACCCTTTAAAGTGCTTCAAGAGACGAAAAGTCAAAGCAAACTTCTATTGAAAGAAGAAAATGAAATGAGCAACTTAAGTGATCTGGCCTTTTTCCTCCAATGCTGCACCAGCCACTGAGACAGTACAAATACACACTATAATTCCCAGTTTAAGTAGAGAGGACGAGTTCAGAACTGTATCATTTAGCTAGAGGAAAATGGCCAGCCATATAGCACAATCTGGTATACGTTTTCTCTAAAGCTGCTTACAAATCATACATTTCCAAATAGTTATGTGCTGTCTGCTAGTGGCTCGTGTGGTCTGGATTAAAACAAAATTGCCTGCATCTGCATTTTGTCAGATCTTTTAGATCTTCTAACAGGCAGGGACAAGAACAACAAGAAAAAAAAGAAACCTGAAAAAACCTCAAACAAAAAAAAAAGATTTTGCTGGACTTTTCAGACTGCTACGGCAGAAATACAGACTGTATGTGTAAATATAGTGTGATGTAGTTTTGATTTACTGGTATGGTTCTCTAGGCTGTTTCCATTAGAGATAAAAACAATAAGAATAAATACTCTTTCATCTTGACATATAAAGCTTAATTGCAACGGAGAACAGTATCCAAAAAATGTGGAAAAAGAGGTAGCTCTCATTGACTAAAAAATCATACAGATATCCCATTAGAAATCTCATCCCATTAGAAAGATTCACTTCTTTTACATTACTTTCTACTTTCCTTCATAGCAGACGAAGAGTTCAAGTTCACTGAAACACTTCTGCTGCCCTTGCATCACGAAGCAAGCACCACGGCCAGTAAAAACTTCAGGTTTTGTCTGCGATGTTTTCTGCCCAAAGCAGACTTGTAACCTCGAAACCCGGCAGGGGCAGGCAGAGGGTGGCAGTAAGGGAACCGCGGCTATGGCTGCCCAAGGAGACGATGCTCCATGTCCTCCCATGCCTGCAGCGAGGGAGAGGAAGTGCCATCTGCTGTGCAGCCTCCCGTCGAGATCTCGTTCTCAGTGCTGCTGCTACATTTTTAGGTCACATTCCCACAAATCACTGTTTTCCTAAATGCCTGACAACCAGCTATGAAAAAAACATGGTAAGTGGCACATGTCTACACAGAGTCATGAAAAGAAACGTGATTTTATGTCGTTGTACTTGTTTGCACAGGAGCGAGTACAGCAACAGCAGAGCCAGCCTGTGAAACAAGCCCAGCACTGGACTCAGGGTGCTCTGCTGAAGGTCATGGTCCAAGCAAATGACATGTAGGACATGACTGTTTCTTCCTGCCATAAGCCTTATTTTCACCTCATTTTGTTTGGGATTTTTTGCAGTCAGTTTCTTAGCTGTAGTCATAAACTGGTGGATGGCTTATGATTGAGAAAGTGCTGAGTTAGAAAGAAGTACTTCTCACTTACCTTGGGCCAAGGTCAGGAATCTGCCTGTACAACACCATACATACAGTATATATTTAGGTGTAATATACAGTATAACATACCCACATTAATATGTTGTTGCCTGGTCCCTTGTTCATGCTTCTATGGGTGGGGAGTAGCACAGCACAGCTATGCGTAGCAGTCAGGAGTTCACTTCACAGGAAACCCCTCATGCCTTTTCTTTTACATTTTCTCACACAGTGCAGGAATGTCATTTATGTCCTTGTCCTATTCAACTAAGACATCTGGCACTCTGCGCCCTGTGCACCCCAGGGAACTTTACGGTGCTACCTTTTAATGTGTTTTTTCTAGTAGAAAGCCTGGCTGATTACATACGAGTTGCTGCCACATCTTAAAAGTATTTATTAGTGACTATTGCTTCATTAGTATTACTAGTGGCATCGAATGTAATATTATGATGTTACCCTTGCCTCTTCTCACTTGCTGGTTTAATAAAGGTGTTTGTTTGCTTTACTGTTATTACTTCCTGTACCAGGAAACCAAACACACTCTAAAGATGTTAACAATGGATTCAAAGTCGCCCATATGTAGCTTGAGGGAATATTTTTACAAAGTCCATTAAAGGGATAGGGGCAGTTTCATACATATTTCTATTATTTCCCTCGAAGGAAGCAACTTGATTGCCTGCCTTTATCTGCAGCATATGCTGGTATTTGTTTACCCTGGCTGTTTGCCTAAACAGCTCAATTTCCTATATTTCCGACACAAGAATAAAGCTAATGATACTCTATAGTGTGCCCCACTGCAGCCGAAGGAACATCTCAATTACTGAGCTCAGCTGGAGAAATTCCAGCAAAAATCAAATTCTCTTTGAACCTTCAGCGTGCCGTTAGAGAGCTGCAGTCACGCAGAAAACCCCCTTGCACGCGGATCCCACAGAAAGCACCTGGCAGTCCTGCAGGGAGCAGTTTCGGGAAGATGCACCATTTTGCATACCCCCACCCAAGGAAGCCGTTGTCCCAGCTCTGCAGGGTGGGATTGCCGGTAGTTGTGCCTGTGACTGATTGCCGGAGAGTTTAAGACAGGGTTTAAGATAATGTGGTCTCCAGTTCCCATACAGCCACTCACAGAGCAAGCGGGCTGGTTAGAAAGCCAGAAACCAGGGTCTTCACTAGGGTCTTCTCTAAGGTGGTGGTAGCAGTGGATTGTTGCAGAACACACTTTGCCTCTCTGCCGCTGCCTGCACAGAGGTCACGCTGAGCAGGTGTGGGCAAAGAGCAGGACACAGGCTTTTCCAGCTCTGCCAGGGCAGGCACTGGCGTAGAAAAGGCATTGCGACAAAAGGATCAACAGTCTGCTCCCTCACAAGAAAATAACTATGGGAGATACAGCCCAATGGCTCTGACAAGAGCATCAGTGGAAAGCTTATTTTTCAGAGGGTGTCTCTGAGCCTCACACCACTGAGATGACAGGGTCTGTGCACCGATACTAGGACATTTGGCTGGTGTTGCTGGCTGGTCCAAGAACCCTATGCCTGGGCGTGCTGCTGAGGTTTATCTTCACGAGGATGTGCTGATCAGATATGAAGGGTAGAACATTGCTCACAAATGAAGTGCAGCCTGCAGCCAAGATCCTAATGAGCCACAGCTGGCTGCTGGTCTGAAGGGCTGGTATGTGCACTAATTACATCATGATGAAGCATCCTCACTGACATGTCACCACACTGCTTTCAGTACACAGAGCACAACTAGCCAAATCTATATATAGGAGAAAATGAGTCTACTAACTCCCTAATTCATCAGAATAAAGTTAACTGCAGAAACACAAATCACTGTCACAAGATACAGAGATGGGCCTGAGCTCCAACCTTATAGTTGGCTGATTAACTGGGGCAGCTAGGACTAAGCAGACCCGAGAGTCCATTGCTTGGGAAAAGGGTACAGGGCAGCTATTGTCTCTTCCATGTGCTAAGGCAGCAACCCACAGAGAAAGGTTCCCACTGATCATGCCTCTGGCAGCTGTGGCCACGTGCCAGTCTCCCAGGCAAACTTAATCTTCCATCCTATCACAACGTGTGGCCTCCAAAGAGATGGTCTTGCTGCTCTTTCTATTTATTATTTTTTTCACAAACTCAGGTAAGGTGTGAACTACTACATCTGCTGAGAGCTAAGAAAAGGTAGTAGTCCAGAAAAGCTGCCACTACAAAACTTAGTAACAGTGCCAGTTATACTGGAGCACCATCTACTGTCTACTAAATATCTATTAACACTAAATTATCTATTAAGCACCTCTCTTGCACTCACACCAAAAACTGTCTCTGACCACCTTCCTCTGATTTGAATTTTCTGCCTGCCTCCCGAATCTTGTCTCTGGCTTAAAGTACAGCCATCTTCTAAGAGCGGGCACTTGTGTGTGTGTGCCTGTGACAGAGGACTTTGAGAAAGCAAGGCAGAGAAGAGCCTGTGCATGCACAACCTGCAGGTACGAAGACAGGTAGGTCTGAAGGAAGGCAACCCTGGCACCAGACACAATAGTTGAGGCCCCATGTACACACAGACAGTGGCACTCACCTCTCACCCAGACAGACTAATGTAAAAGCAAAAATCTTCCGTGCACATATGAGAAAAAAACAGCATAATTTTTCCTCCCCTTCCTACAGTGCAACTGGGATGGAACAAAAGAAGATCTTCTGGACTAGCATTTCAGACTTTCCGCAAGTTCAGGCAAACGTTACATCAATTAGATTACTTGCATCCATTAAAACTGTTGCACTAATTACACTAATACTTTCAAGACTTTTGGCAACGACAGCAGTAGGAGGTTAAGGATGTGAAGCAAAATTTTGATGTAAAGTCCCAGGACCTCTGGTCCTAAACGTGGGCCTGTGATGCTTATCTTTTACCTCCTGATTACAAGAAAATTGGGAGGGGATAAAATGAGGGTATGGTGAGAGAAAAAAAAGAAGAACAAAGGAGATTGTCACTAATGGAGGAAGAAAGCAACAGTTAAGACCAGAATAAAAGGACTAAAAAGAGAAAAAAATTAAATGAATGAAACAATTACTACACAATACAGAAAATAGTGTTGAGAGAAATCTTGCAGCTGCAAGAGAGAGGTGGAGGGCTCATTAGAGAGGAAAATGTAAGGGAAGAGATAAAGTAGGAGGGAGAAAAAATAAACAATTAATGTAGAAAATGTATTAGAAGAACAAATGCAAAAAGAAGAACTTCATTTGTATGACATATCAAATGGACAGCAAGTATTTAACAACAAAGTATTCTGCTACTGAATTAGGTCAGAAATGTAGGTGTAAATGCAAAAATTCAGTTAGGACCACAAATAAAAGGTTTACTGTCTCAATCACATATTTCACTGTCTACTTTAGCCACCTTCAATTGAAAAAAACTTTGGTTTTGGGTCTTCCTGAAGGGTTTTTTAAACAAAGTTGCACCTACACATGTGAAGCTGCAAATGAGTGTGGTTTTCATTGTGGAGTATTACAGTGTGACCTCTCCAGTAGATCTCTAAAACATTTTCCTTAAAATCTACCATCAATAGAGATGTTACTGTTCAAGTCTGGAAGCAAGAGTCAAGCAATAGGCAGATTTATTTTCCAACAATTTTTCAGGGACAAAAGTTCCTGGCCCTTCTCCCTGCTCTGAAGAACAGCTCTGTGTGTACTCTGTGGGACAGTAACTGCTCTGTTTCCCATTTAAAATGTTTAAGCTGGTCTTATGTTCTTACAAACAATTTCTATTTACTTACATTAAACAGTTGGTCACTATTGAAAGAAGTGAGGGTTTTGTCATTGCCTTCTGTGGATTTGGGCCTTGGAGTGGATTCAGAGAACAAGATGAGATGAACTCACTGTAGAAGAGAGCTGAACTAAACAGCCAGTCTCCAAGATTTTCCAAACAAAAAAAGTGTTTACAAGTTTATTGGAAAAAGGGAGATTTGCTGGTCCTCCAGTCTTTTTTCCCCCATATTTCTAAAGAACTTTCTCTTAAATGCCATAAATAGCTGGCTGTAACCTGTACCTTTTAGATGCTGGTGCAGAAACGTCACTGGAATTTGTTGGACTGTTTCTGAATGTGCTGACAGATGACACGGACTGAAGAGGTAGAGGGTGGCTGCGGGAACCCGAGGTTTAGGATGGAAAGCCTGAGCTCTCACTGTCAGATGGAGGCAGAGGAGTAATGTAGCAATTTAGCATTAATCCAGCATGGTTCAGAGCCCCTGCTGGGAAACCCTTTGAGTTCAGAGCTACGTGGTACTTGACACAGTTTTTTTCTAAGTATATTTTGTCAAGCTGTAAATGTAATCTGTTTGGAAATATAACTAGACTGCGTAATCTTCCAAGGAAATGCAATGATTTTTCTATCTTTGGAAACTTGTTTTCTGTTTTATTAACAAGAACCATTTTTAAAGCTCTGACTGTGTCTCAGGTTCTCTATTACTCTTCCTTGAAAATACTGATGCTATGCCTCTTCAGAGAGTCCTTTTGTGTGTAAAGTGGCAACAGAAAATAATCTTGCCAGACAAAGGATGTTGAGGTTTAGACAAGATCTATTTGGGGACTTAACTGATTGTCAGCAGCAGCAGCAACACAAACTGCAAAACCTCTTTTGTCAAAGAAAGGTTATCTGAAGGTCGCTGGGTTTAGAGGAGAGCACATCACTCTCTTCTTCAGCCGCCCTCACACTCTGCTCCAGCACGTACTGTTGTAGATAGATGTTGGCTTCTTCAGATAACATATTTATGATCATGCAAATCAGAAAAATCAGTGACACTTTATTTTTTAATAATGCTGTTATTCAAGGCAAACCACATGTGATTTCAGCTGATCTGGGCCAAGAACTGGCATCAAAAATAAGTAAAAAAAAAAACTTTTGGGATGATGGAATGCATGAACCAGATCATCCTATCCCAGTATATCCCACACCTGAATGTGATCAAGTCATATGTTTGATGGACATGATTCCAGAGACTTATTGCTCATATTGACACACAATAAAATTGGAAATACTGTAGTTTTCCAACTAATAAACTGGGATATTTAATTTAAAAGTAGAGATAAACAAATGTTTGGCTAGCTACAAATCTCCCTGTTTGCACTTCTGAGAACTAATTTTGACTTTTAGTCCAATCATATGGTATGAAGATTACAATGTGAAACTATGATTAAGGTAAATTGATGCCAGCAGCATTTTCCTCCGCTTGGCCTCATTGCGCTTAGGGCTACGATATTTCAAAACCAGTGGTTTAATCTTGCAATCTCATGCTCTTGGGAACACTTACAATGATAATTATGAAGTCTGATTAAGTGACAAGGACTGGATTTCTAGGTGGCATAATTCTTTTTTTTTTCCTGCAATATTCAGTAGTTGTATTGCTTTCTACTGCGTGGTTCTGGTGTTTGCATTCCCACCTTCTGTGTGCATAAATGTAGCTACTTGCAGAGTGAAGTACTCAATGAGAAGATGGGGGATCAATGTCTCTGTTAAGGAACTGGAGGCCAAGCTATTGAAATCCCAAAGTACACACTGCGTATTTACCAGCTCTTGCTCAGGATGTGCATTTGAGCAGGGACTTGACATAGTAGGCAGACCCAGATTGCCACAAGGTGATCAAATATCCCCTCAGAGGTGGCTGTGGGCAAGCGTTTGTGGGGAAGAGTCTCACTATGAAAACATGTGGCTATTTTCTCATCTCTCCCTAAGGGTATCGTGGGTGGAGGGGCGGGAAGAGCTGGCATTGGTTCTCCGTTCCCTGTGCTGTCCCCACAGCAGCCGGTGGGAACTGCAGAGGCAGATGAGTGTGCGGAGCTGAGGGGTGGTTAGGCAGATGATCTGTCTCACAGACTTACAATGCAAGAAGGCGGCTGGGGATAGCCAGTTTGCTCCCACGGAGAGACTACATGTACTAAGCTAAAGATCAATGCAAGTTTCACCTCAAAAATTCTCAGTGAGTTTGGGTTTGTCTTAGCACGTTCATGTCCTTCCTGTTGTTCTCATGGACTTCTGACAGCAGTCTGCCTCTGTTTTCATGACATAGGTCACAGTACATGTCATGGGGAGACAAGTATAGGACATCATAGTACAAAAATGGTCTTTCAGCTACTCTTTGGGAAGATTATGTTTGTTGTGTGAGTTTCTCAGCTCTCATAGGAAATTGCTGAGGGGTTTGGTTTTTTGCTTTTTTTTTTTCCCTTTTTTTTTTACGAGCACATCTGCTTAGCATCTGAATTTCTTAATAACTTAAAATTCAACAAAGCACAGGGTTAACCCATGTGAGACTGTAAATCTGTGGGTCTTTAGGAACTGAATTTTGAATGGCTTAATCTGTTCTGCACTACAACAGTGACTATTTCCATACAGCTTTTTATATATGATCCAAAAACACAGTAATGCGGAACTGAGATCAGCATGAGATGCAGCTTTACACCTCTCTGTCAACTGTACTTCAAAACTGTTAGCTTTACAGACAGAGATGTCTTCACCAGCTGACAGGAATAGAAATGATCAGCAAGAAGGAATGACTGTAGGAAAAGATGCAAGTACTGATTTCTCGGGACACACAAGTACTGGTGATAGAGCTACAGAAACTGCAGGCATGAGTTTGCGGAAAGCCCTAATGCTGCTACTGCAGTTTGGAAGATGACACTTAGGTGTCTGGACTGCAGCCATGCAAACCTGAGGATGCTCTTGGCTGTATGTCCAAGTGCTGTTGTGGGTGCTCCCTGACCCTCTGTGGGGGTGACAGCCACCCAGTCCCAGGCTCACATCCCACAGAGAGGCCACTACGTACTCCAACCCCTCCTTGCCCATGGCGCCTGGGGCTGGGGGATGCACAGCTGCCTGTGGCCTCCCTGGCAGGCAGCTGAGACATAGCCAATGATTTTTAATCAAATGCATGGGCCAAAAGTGCATTAAACAACCTAATAAATGACCTGTTCTTAAATTTGAGGGTTGGTTTCTGTCTTAATGCATTAGTAATGTCTTTTCCATGTAGGTTTCTTAGGTACTTCTGCATTAGCAGAGGTTGCTGGTGAGCATATCAAACTTCAGACTCTAGCTAATATAAACCAAGGTGGCTTTGCTTATACTGTGAAGTTTCCATGACAATATACACTAATGTAAAATTTTGGCCGAGAAATTTCGAGGAAATAGCTGACAGTGCACAAAAATGCATGCACCTTTCAAAGAGTCACTGGTTTAACTTTTCTTCTACTTGTTGCCAAGAGTCACTGTTAACTCCTCCCTGCCCAATAAAGTGCTAAGAGAATTTGTTTTACCACTTTTCCCAGATTGCCAGTTTTCACAGGGAATAATTACCACTGGTAAGCAGCAAATGTCACCTTTGACATCCTGCTAGGACTCAAGCCCGTGACATACTTCACCGATTTCTGATGCCAGACTTCATGACTTAAAACTTCATGACAATTCTAGCACCAGCTATACAGAATAAAATAGCTGATACTTCAGAGCTGACTGGGTAAAAGCACTCTCTCCCAAATGCAGTAGCAGATTAAGAAAAATTCTGACTAAGAAGTTCCAGTGAAGATGAGAATTTTTCACGCCAATCTACAAACCTTAATTTTGGACCAGTTACAAATACCATAAAGTAGCATCTCCATTGTAAAAAGCACCGAGAACAATGCATCTTAAAAAAACAAAGAGCAAAATCTCAGTTTATGTGCAGACTTGAAAAAACCCCAAGAGGCATATAACTTAATCCTCATATCCAAGATCTGAATACACCACAAAATGTTGTGATGGGAACAACTTCCTGTTACTTTGTTCATTTCTGTATGTACACATGTAGAATGAAGAAGGATTGATTTTAGAATTTTATAACAGCCCTTTAAAAGCACAGCTATGCTGTAATAAAACTATGTTGTTTTTATTTGTGTGACAGTCTGTTCTCCAGGCAGGAAATTCTGACACAAGAGCTCTTATTTTGATTTTTCTCTGTACTATTGTTACTCATGTACACACTGGTTCTGATTTTTATCTTGGAGGTTGTGGTGACATTCAGCAAACCAAACAAGGGACACTTACTTACCACTTGCTTTACACTCTGATTTGTAAAGTCCCAAAAACTCTGAAGGAGTCCCTCAGGACATACTAGAAATGAGAAACATTTTATTTTTCCAGATGGTCTTGTAAAGCCTATTCTTTATTGATGGTTAATGCTCTATAGATTCAACCACAAAAATAGATGTCTGTAAGTTCATCATTTTTGGTTAAACCCTAATGATTCTTTTCTAGATGGGAAAGGCAAGCTACTACACAGGGATACAAGCCCCTTGCGCTCGCTGTGGGTTTTGATATGGGAACACACATCTTGGTGAGCATCAAGCTGGAGTTTCTGGCCAAGAGCAGCCTCTGAGATGGTGCTTGAGCCCATGCAGTGCACCATCAGCTGCTGGGTCCTCTCTTACTCTGTGACCAGGGCTATGTGTACTCTGCCCCTGTGCTCCAGAGAAACATTCAGCTGCCTTCTCTATCCATTGGGATCCCCCTTAGATTCAGTTTTCCTTTTTCTTTCCCTTCTCCCTGTCTCCTGGGTCCTGCTTTGACACAGCATTTGCCTGCAGTCATCCAAGCTCTTCGCCCTCTGAGTGTTGAGCGAACAGCTATAAATGACAGCCTGGCCCTCACGCGGGCCCACTTTGGTCTAAAAGAAGAAATATGAGAAACTATCTCTGCAGATGTTCTCACTACAGCCAGGAGACATCAGGCCATATGCTTTAAGATCATTTTCTAGCCTGGTTGGATCTGTCACCTTCGGCTTTTTATACACACACATCTTTTTAAAGACATTTGTCTTTGGAAAGTTGTCCAGATGCCTGTCCAACAGCTGGCACTTTGCAGCAGCAGCCACCAAAGGCCTCCAGCCCGCTAAATAATTTTTAAATATTCCCATGCAGGACTGTCGCTTTGTTTGAATCATTCAGCTGATTCAGCACTGGAGCCATGGAAAGGCTGATTAATGGTTTGCTTATTTTACAGACTAACAGTTCACAAGCCAATTGCCCACTAATATTTCCCTGATGAGCACAGCCTTATTTCTGTGTTGCAGTAGGTTGCTGAGAAACTAGACTTCTACTTTCCCGGACTGCTCATGATTATGGTAACAACTATATGAAACGAAGTGCCTGTTATCATATTTAAACCTAGCCTGTGGCCCTGTTTATCTACCACAGGTCATAAGGTTGACTGAAAAATTCCCCAGAATTTCATTTTAGGATGAAAATACTTTTGTAGTGAAATTTAGGAAAAAAAGACATTCTTTCATTTAAGGATGAAAGAGAAACAAGATAAAACACAAGGGAAAAGAAAAAAAAAGAAAGAAAAAGCAATACATTGGCTGATTGACACAAACAGTTATTATAGTTTGTACAGCAAAATGGTACTTCTCTAAATAGTTTTGTTCACTTCTTTTAATTCAATAGTATTAAATTGCTCTGTTTCTGCTTTCTGGATTTTTGAAATCTGTTGTCTTGTATTGGCTCTTTTGATGTACAAGTGTAGACTGACCTGTACTACAGAAGATGGGTTTAAAGTTCATTCTAAGGAATGAGATAAAGACATAGTAAAAATAGAGAGGTTTTGCTTTTTCTTTTTCATCTCTTTACAGTGCTGAAAATGAGAGGTGTGATTCGTGATAATAGTAGAAGAGAACATTTCAGACAAAAGCACACTGCTACAAGAACATACTTTAATTTGCGCAAACACTTTTTTCTGAAGACTTTATATTGCCTATTATCTCCTACAAATTAAGTTTCAGGAGTCACCTTACTTAAATATAACAATGGAGGAAAAAATGTCATTCACATTTATCCCTTTCTGCTTAGTAAAGTGCATTTGATAGCTCCATATGTTCTCTTTTGGCATACTGACTTTATTGGAGCTTGAAAATTACATACTAGTCCAAGTGTTTTCAGGTTTTGGAGATAAATGTTTCACTTTCTCTTAGTAAATGCAAACAGAACAACAGTAATGCAATTTTAGACCCAATCGGGAAGGACAGAAGGAGGGAGTGGGTCTCATTTTTAACACTTTTGTTCTGTTTGCAGGTTGCCTTATGTTTAAAGGACTTAGAATTTCTTAGAAGTTAATCGAAATGCCAAAGTTCTATTTTAAATAAATTTGTAGCTCAAAAGGACTGGGAAGCTGGATTTTTTTTTCCCCCGGAACATCAGTCATTTAGGCTGCATATAAAGTTTGTGCCTCCTGAAACTGTCATTTCAGAGTTAGTTTTTAGCCATGTTTAAAACCTTCACAAAGCCCCGATTTTTCAAAAAAAATCACCAGTGGAATCCTTGGGCCACTCTCCCCATCATTACCTCCCTCCCCCATATTCACAGGAACAGCGGGCTCAAAATCACCGAAAGTCAAGCGGAGAATGAATTCACCTGCAGGACATCTCTCTCTGGGGTCAGTTCCTATAGAATAAATAGTTTTTCAGTGCACCTGCAACTCTACAAGAATGGTTAGGAGCTGACTCAGGACCAAAGGTTTGCTGCTGCAGCAGTCCCTGGTGGTTTAGCTGCCTTGTGAATGCCAAATCCCCACAAAAACTTCAGCCCCAATAAAAACTTTTTCTCTGTGGACTCAGGGTCACTGCTGCACCTGGAACGGAGTTGCACCACTGAAATTTGGAAGAGATGAGATGAAAGAGACCAGCACGTTTCTCACAGCAGCCGTGGGACCCTGAGGACTTTGCTGTCCTTTGTCTCCATGGGATGTGTATCGGTTTTGCCACTGAGATCTTCTATTCATATCTTAGAACAGTGACACAATACATACGGATCTGATGTACAGTCTTGAAAGGATGACAGCATTATGGTTTAATGTGCTTTTTTTTCACCTAGAATTTTTTTCCAAATTATGTCCTGTAGAGGGATACTTCTCTGTAATGTATTTTTGTTAAAGCTGATGAATTCAATAATTCCATTCATTTCAGTGCAGAGCACAGGCAGAGCCCAATGAGGCATTGGCTGCCACCAGCGCTTTCCACAAACCCCAGGGAACTGAGGATACTCAGCACTTTGCAGAAGCAGGCTGATTGCTACAGCAGCTCCAGGATGAGCCCCACACTCAGGTCTAAGGAAATTTCAGTTGTCTCAGGCCCATTGATCACCCTAGCCATAGAAGGATCATTAAGCCACTGAAATGCCATTTGCCTTTGACAGAAACCTCTCAGTCATGCTCAAAACTGGCACAGAGCAGAGGGCTGAAGGTAGAGTTTTTTGACAGGCAGAATACCTGATTTTTCATAGGAGAAAAATCACTGCAGGGTCCTTGGTTCTCAGTGACTTTAAGGAGGAAAGGGGATTGCTTTGATTTAAAAAAAGCTCATCTAAACTTCATGTGTCCTTAATTCTAAATACCCCTTTTTAAGTACTTATTTATCCAGTTAAATATAAAACATCTTCCTATGATTCTTCCCCACTGCTTGGGATACACATTTCTGCTCATATAAGTGCTTTGACATGCAACATATTCAAGTTCCCATGAATTACTCCAGCTGCTTCCGTCCATTTAGCAGCCTGATGGTATAGACAATACCTGTAGTCCTTCACTTGCATAAGTGTTAATTTACCTGTATGTACACGCAGTTCAGGTGAAAAGCATTTGCAATCACAACCTGGCTCTGCTACTATTTCCTCAGCCTGGGAACTTATACACTGAAATCTGGATGTGATGGGATCATGGCATGTGAAGGGTCTCTGTGCAACACCACCTGGCAGCTAAAGTACAGAAAACCGAGGAGTTATGTGGGTTAATTACAACTGAAGCATGAACTGTTAAATCACACACACATCCCCCCCATAAAAAAAAAGACTGTCAAGTGGACTGATTTCCAAAAGTTGACAATTTCTATGAATACAGTTTCTCTGAAGTGTCAGAAAACCAGAAACTGGGGAAAATGGGGACATTCCGACTATCAAATGCTTCTGGAACTATTAGCCAACATTTCCCAGAGAAACAGGAGACTCACTTATCAGTTGTCATCTGCTATACAACCCCGCCACCACCACAACCCTCAAGAAATGAGCAAGTTAGTAATAAATCCCGTATTCTAAACAGGAAATGATTCTTCAGCTGGGGATGTCTAAAAAAGAAACAAGCTGCTGTCTCTCAGTCGGCTTGTAGTGAAATGACTGTGCTCCTCACTCACCCCTAGATAAGTTTTATGGCTTGACTGTGCTGACTTACTGCTGTTACCAGATCTATTGGGGCAGGGGCAGGTTGTGAAGTTAAGGTTATACAAGGGAGAGGGAGATGCGACTGTTTGTTTAGGTTTGGACTCTGGGGTGTGAAGGGAAGCCTCGGGGGCACTGACCTTGTTGCTTCAGAGATGTTTTGTGCCGTGCTGTAGTTCCTGGCAGCAGACTGCATACCTCTCTGTGCTCCTGATGCACTGAGGGACAGCAGCCCAGCCATATGGGGCAAAGGTGACGACTGCTCTTAGGTCAACAGAAAGTGAAGCAACTTAGAAAAAGCCCCTTTTGCTGCCTTTCTTTCCCTTCTGAAAACGTCATTCTTTCCTGACATACCAGTTACAGGAAAACAGAAAAGATGTATGGATACTGTCAATAGGATAAATGAATTCTGACAACGAAGGGCAAGGTAGGGGATAGAGACAATCATTTGATTATGTGATGAATATTTCTGCAAATGATAGGGCTCTGCTGTCAATTAGAAAGGCCAGGGCTGGAGCAGAGCAGAGCAATTACCTTTTTTGTAATAATGATGGCAAAAATAACCTTGAACCTAAGCTCTCTCGTGCACAAATCCTGTGTGAAGCTGTAAGTGTTTTGAGGTGGACTGAGCACCACCCTGTTAAGTCTGCAGGGACGTGGCTTTTCTCTGCTTGTGTTAAGTTCCCTCAGGGGACAAGGGCATCAGTCTTGCATCAGCTTCATGCAATGGGAGATACATTCTGCTGATCTTTTTTAGGGCTGATTCTCCACTGAGGACTTGTCACTCACCCTAACACTTAGATGGCATTATTATGCCATACCTATGTGGCACCTTCTGAATCTTTTCCTGGGTGGTAGCTTACAAGTGAAGTCTTTAACGTATGCTTGTGTCTTCCCACAGTTTGATCATATTTAGTAAATTCAAAATGCAGATGACAAAATATTAGCAATAACCAGTTAGTTCAAACACTTTTAGACATTGGTGAAATGTGAGGGTTTTTTTTTTAAAGCATAATTCTGTCATTCAAAAAAAACCCCAACAACCAACCTAAGACCTGTTTTCAGAATTGACAAAATATCAGCTTCGAAATGCATCTTTACCTTCTTAGGAAGGTATTAGAACAAATCACATCACAGTCCAGAAAATCAGAGTTATAAGTAAGACACAGACCTTTTTTTGACAAAGCACCTGATTAACAATAAGAACAAATCACTGTGCAATGTGACGGATCCTTCATTTCCAGGAGTTCTCAGTCAAAGTTACATTCAACCCAAAAGATATGCTTTAATTGAATACAAGCTGAAGGAAAAAGTTATTGAAATACCACAGTCTGTGTTAAACAGAATAGCAGCCCAATGGTTCCTCGTGGCCTGGAAATCTGTAGCAGGGCACAATATTAAAAGATACTATTTCTACTAAAATGCCCTGTAAATACTAAGCCTGTTTCAGCTACCTTTCCTGCCAGTGGTACACGGCTTACCTAGCATCTTCTGCGGACTACAACATTTTATAAATGCCAAAACTTGTCAACAGCAATGCTTCATCCTTTTTTTTTGCTTTTATTCCTTCCACTTTCTATTTTTCTCTTTTATCTTACTGTATTTCGACATGCTGTTATACTTCTGTTAACTTCATTGCTTTTTTGATGTTTCTCTATGTTTAAGTTTCTTAGGTCCAAAGTTTTTGCTCAGACCATCCAAAAATGACAGTATAAGAGCAAAGTTCCAATCCTAGATTTTGATTTCTTTTCCAACATTTGTAGTATTATGAGTTTGGGGGTGTTACTGCTAATGTTTCTTCTGTGATAGTGATACTTTGTCAGTGGCAATACAATTTTGTGGCTGAGTTTAGGAGCCTTTAATCTGAATCCACTTACTCAAGCCATTGCATTACTCGCATGAAAAAAAAAACCCAGACAACTCCCTAGGTCTCAACCATGTGTGTAGAGAGCAGAACTGAGTCCTGAATGAAGAAACATTTCAATGGGGATTCCTTTTCATTCATTTTCCAACACTGCCTCTTTGTCTCAATTTGAAAAAAATCTCTATAAACTCTTGAGTAAACTCTGACTGGTTGTTCCTCGTAATGCTTGTATCTTGTGGTAAAATAATCTGTGGGTTTGAGTTTGAGTAGAAACTTTCTGATATGTGTTTTCAAGCTGAGACTTTTTAAGACACATACACACAGACTGCTTTCTGCTTCATCGCTTTACTCTGAAAATCCTGAAACAGCCAGACTGTAGCTGATCAAAGCCTGTGACAAAATACTTCATGGAGGCAGGTGAGACAGACTAGAGACAACTGTTACAGCTGTATGGGACTGCACAGGCAGCTGCATCTCTCTGACATTTCCTCTGCCTTTAATTTTAATATCGCTTTTTCCAAGCAAGTTTGGAATTGCTTCAGTTTATGTGGCTTGCAGCTGAGCTATGCAAAACTTTTAATCTGAAATTCAACTTCATTACCTGCATTTGGATTTCATTACAGTCATGACCTGGAGCCATTGCTTGCACATTTTCCTAATTGCATAAATCACTCGAATGAGCTTCTACAATATACATTTCCCAACAGCACCATGAGAACCTCACAGTTTCTCATGAAGTCAGTTGAGACAAAACACAATGGCTTTTGAGGAATGCTAAGGAAGGAGAAAAGAGATACAAGTACAGGAACTAATGAATGGCTTAATGAAGACATGGCAAGATGTTCTCACCACATTTTCTTGTAATATCAACATGGGCAGGGTAGTTACTCCATGGCCATAATTGAACAAACTGCAAAATAATAAAAAAGAGTACAATTTTCATGGTGCAAATTAAATCCAGGAACTCCACTTTCAAAAGGAGCACTGAAACAAAGAGCACAGCAGGATGCAAAGCTTGAATTAGACTTTCATAACATGTTAGAAAAGAATAACCACAGTTTTGAAAGGGATAGAAGCTTTCCTGATTCAAGGTGTAAGCCAGCCTTGAACATCTGAAACTACAGAGCACCTTAGCATGGTGGCAACTTACCTGTTTAATCACGGGTTTCTGATTTTCCAGAGTCGTGTTCCAGTTTGTAATTTTCATTTCCAAGTTTGAAGTGAAGTTCAAAAATTGGTGAAAAATCCCTGCGTGTCCTTTAATAGATATAATCAGCTGCCAGCTCCTGCCTTGGACCTCTATTGCACAACCTCTTCTTCTGGAGGAACAGATAATAGCTACTCTACTTCAATACATGTAAAAGCAGGATCACTCCTGCTAACCGGGATGGCACCAGTTATGTTGCTATGTGGACTGGGTATTCATTTGGACAGATAAATTCCATATGACTGAATGAAATGGATATCCACAAACTGCTTAGCAGCAATTAATTGCAAGCCCAAATCTATTGAAAGCAAGAGGGACATAAAGGAGAAACATGTATTTTCCAAAGCCAAGGAGAACCTCCTCACAATCTGTCCTTATCAAAGGCCACCTTCAGTCTCAGAGCTGTACCTCAAATATATGTGCTCTCAGCCTTTTTCAGCACAGACAAACAAACATCTCTGCTCCGAAATTTTTCCTCTCTGGCCTCTCAGTGCTGCAACTAGCTGCAGAGAGGCCGATATTGACAGGCAGTGGCTCTGCTGTCACTGTGTTTCAGATCTCCTCATCTTTTCTGCGTGTCCCCCGGATGTTCCTCTGCCTGCGGAAGCAGAAGTGACATCGAGCAAGGCTGGTCTTGCTCAGGCACAGCTACCTTTTGTGTGAACCAGCTTCGCTGAGAGCAGCTGTTGAATGCAAGAGCTGGGAGTGACTCGGTCCACACAGCTGCCATTGACCACTGATAACACCACAACAGAATCAGGGCTCAGTAACACTTGTAGAGATACAAATGCAGAAGCCAAAAAAGAAGTGGGTTTGCTGGAATACTTTAGGGACTGCCAGATGTGAACAGATTTCCCTTCCCTCAAGCAAGTGAATGGGGGGCAATCAATATATCAATAGTTTCAAATTGTGCTTCCTAGAAATGAGAGTTTGTAAATGTTAACTGGTGTGGGGTCACTAGAATGACTAATCACTTCGCAGTTAGCATATACCTGCTAGCCTAACTTTCAGGAAATGTCTATAGAATATTATTATGCATGCAAGTTAATACAAAAATGGCAGAGCGGCTGTGTTTCATTAGTATTCACACAACCGTTAAAATTCAAAAGCAGTTTTCCTCACCACTAGATCTATAACTGAAATGAGGTTACCTTTTAAACAGATGTCTTTAACTAGAAGGCAGCAGATATGTATAAAGATACAGAGGCAGAACCTATTAGTGATGAAATGTAATATCCCTTAAGGGAAAAAATAAATTTCATCAAGTAGAGCTTTTAATTGCCATAACTATAAACTTCAGATTCCAGATAGGTAGAACTTTCTACTGAATCTTTTGAAATTTAATGTAAGAGACAAGTAAAGAAAAACACACTAGATACACTTCATCAATATTTCATGTAGGGGGTTCCCACGTTTTCTTCGTAGTCATCTTGCATATCATCCTTTTGGAAACCATCTTTAAATCTGGACCTCTACTATTGCTCTAGTCTTCTGAATTTAGCTCTCTGTCCTTTTTTTGCACAGCCACAGTCACACGGAGTGCATATCACACAGGCAAATGACATCACCTATTCCAAATTCATCACTACTGGAAGAACCATGATACATTTTCCAGCGAGGACATCTTTGGCACAGGTAGTTTAGACTTTCTGTAAATTGAAGAAAGAAACACCTGTCTAGTTTGCTGGATTAAATTGTGTGAGGTTTGCTGGGCCTGGGGTAACTTACATCTTTTCAGCCCCTGGGTGATCTGCAGAGAAGAGAAGAGAAACATTACCCTGAATCAAAAGTCACCTTGTAATTGTTGTAATTAGATCAAAGGACTTCAAAGTAAAGTTGACAGGTAGTCTTGCTGAGGCTGAAGATATGATACTCCAATTTGAAAAACAAATGAGAAAGCATAAAAAGTTAGCTTTAATCCTGCCTAACAAGGTATAATGAATTTGGTTTTGTGCAAAGCCATTTTTGGTGGCAGAATGTCTGTACAATGTGTAATTTTAAAGGTAGCCACAATGTAAATAGAAAACAAGCTTACAGAGGCAAGGCTTATATGGTAAGGTAGTACCTTTTTTTAAATTATCACGATGGGCTAAACCATTGATCAGATAGAGCAGTGGCACAACTGTATCAAGTATAATAGTTGATGCTATAAAAACCTAACTCCTCCCTGAGATCTTATTTCTCTGATATGGTCAGACCATTGCTTTTCCAACAATGCTACCAAGAAAGTGTTATTCACAGCCAATAGAACCAAAAGGCAGTTTGAGGATAAAGCTGAAAGAGAACCAGGTGCCTGTAACACAGATGGCATCCAAAAGCAATGCTTGTTTGCTTGATTCAAAAAACAGCTTGTCCTTATCCAAGACATATTTATCCATAATGCACATGAACCACATTTTTAATATGTGCATTATGACCACATTACTCACACTCGAGGGCCCAACAGTTGTTAGGTATTAGCCAAAACTGACCAATTTTTTACTTGTACTGTTACTGGAGTCAGAAAGGGAAATACATGGTTACAGGGGCTGAGTAAAAGACACCAAGGGAGAGGGACAAGACCCCTGACTTTCACTGGTTCAGTTTCAGAGGTGAATCTTAGTGCCTGACCCCAAGTAGAGATCTGACAGTAGAATTAGAAAATAATCTTTTCTGGGGATGAAATCTGGGGGAATTGGGTAGCTGTTAAGGTAAATCTGCCCTTGAGATGGCACTGAAAGGCTCCTGGAAACCCTGAGATCTCCTGCTGATGCACAGTGACAGCAGCGTGATCGAGGCTGCCTGCACCGCCATTTCATCTACCCTGCAGCCCCTTCACGAGTCGGATGTGGGATGGCCAGGTTTCAGTCCTCAGATTTAAATATACAAGAGCAGATATGAAGAGCGTGAGATCTATTTGCCATGCTTGCAAGAGCAGCTCCCCATTAACAAGATGATGTTTTTCAAGCCAGTGTCATTTTGCGTCTTCTATCTGTTTTACTTAGGTTTTGTAAGATTACAGTCTCCTGAATAGAGTCTGTCCCTCCATTTTTCTTATTTTTTTCAATTATTGTAGCAAAGTTCTCTCATTTCAAACGGCAACGTCCTCTGAAATACACCAGTATGCCATGCTCCATCTTTTTATAGGGAAAGTCAATTTTAAAATCCATGGTGATTAAAGTTGTTTCCATCTTATACTGTTAGACTACTGAAATACCTTCAGAAGAAAAAAACTGGACTCACATAGACATTTTATACCCCCAAACTATTCCATCACAGCAAATTAAAAAAAAAATCCTGTGGTCCTCAACTGTTATTCCTGCAGCGGTTCTCAGACTGGTCATGAAATACACTCTTCTGTGCATGTTTTTTACCTAATATTGTTGATTTTGACATGAACTCTACCTTGAAGTAATGGGCACTTTATAATACATTAGTGCAATGGATTGCAGATATATTAGGAAAACTGACCTTCTCTTGCTTAATCCTGACCACCAGCAATTTTTCTGTCATTGAGAGAGGAACTCTCAGTATTCAAATAAATCATAAATACATAACGTATTTGGTACATCTGTAAGTGGCCTGGAAATACTAAGCAACAGAATACTTAATTTGGCAAGTCTGGGCTGAAATTTTCCCGACCTGTGGCAGTTAGTTTTGGGGCTCTCTCACTTGCACAGGCTTTACCATTGATGCATTTTGAAGCTTTGCTTTCTGTTCCCCTCCCGAGTTCTCCATTTCCCTTGGGCTGTAGTAGGTCCAGCATGCCAGCTTTTACATGGCACTTCTCCTACCACTACTGACCAGCGAAGACTTGAAAGCTTTGCCTCTGGCACTATGTTACAGAAAAAGTGATGGAGGATATTCGATTGCTCCGTTGCACTTTCCAGAGGCTCAGAGAGTTTGCAGAAGTCACCTACTGCTTCACATAGGCAAAAATAAGGTGCATTTAGGTACAGTGGGGTGGAACCTCAGGGCATGTGGAGGGAATCACGCAGAGGGGGGGAACACACAATGGCAACCTGCAGCTGGAGCCACAGGGAAGACTGGATCCTGTGATGATAATCACAACGAGCTCAGTGGGGTCTGCTCCAGACTCCTCGCTTGCACTTCTCAGAAGGCATCTGAACCCCAGCAAACCTAGAACGTACGTGCAGCACTCGTAACACAGAAAGAGGAAATAGTTAAACACATTTAAAAGCACAGTTAAACAAATTAATGGAAATCATATTCTGAAGTAAATTTTATGCTTGTCTGAACATTTCCATGGCAGATTAGCTCAGTTTGCAGACCAAAGATTAAGGTTTTCAGTTTCAAATTACATGTGGGCTTGACAACAAACCTACATCCTTTTTCCAGCTCATATTCTTGTCAGAAACAACATGAGCTCAGTGATCAGAAGGGATGGCACACGTCGGTGGCAGCCCGTGAGATGGGACAGGAACCACATTTCTGTGTTTCAGCCGATTCTGCTGTGGGTAGCAATTTTTGTCACAAAATTTCACAGATGTGAAATGGGACAGAGTGATTAGGAGAAGACAGGAGGAGGAACAAACAGAAGCCACTTTTACTTGGCTGCTTCTGAGGGTGATAACAGACAGTTATCGGGCAACAGACAACAAGACCTGCGACTTCATTGCTCTGGAGAGTATTGAACTAGCAGAAAAGATGGATTCATTGATATAGTGCCCTGTACTGAACACCAGCAATGTCACATACACCTCAGTTGTCAAAAATTTTTACTTTTATTTATTCTTTTATCATCCTGTCCTTTTGCATTTACACTTGTGTACTTGTGCACTTGTGCATGCTGAAAAATTGCTGTAGCGTGAAGCGCTTGCCTTTGCTGTGGGGTTAAAATCAATTTGCCTTTAGTCTCCTGGATTTACAGTACACTGCAAAGGGGCTGTGTATTGAAATCCAATAGAAAGGTACTGCTTGTCTTTTACTTCCTGAGTATAGGATTCCTTTTTGATATTTCATAAGAAAGAAATTTTTTACAGTGAGAGCAATCATTCACTGGAACAACCTCCCCAGGCACGTGGTAAAGTCCTTATCGCTGGCGGTTTTCAAGACGCGACATCCAGGCTGCTTTTCCCAGGAAAGGTTGGCCCAGGTGGTCTTTTGAGGTCCCTCCCAACCTGGGCTGTTCTGTGATTCTGTGATTCTGTGATTCTATGATTTCTTTTTACTTTCTTTTCTAGCATATGTTATGAGAAATACAGACAATTCCCACTTTGCATCACATACAGCCTCAGTACTTGCAGCGTGCCTGGGAAGCTTATGGATGCAGGGGTTGTGAGGTCATGTCTGCAAAACACCATCTGCTCATCGTTGCCCCCTCAGACCAGGAAAGTCAATACTGCAAAAAATACTGTTAATTTTTCAGGTGAAGGAAGTGGGAACTAGAAAGAGAATAAGATCACACTTTAAAAAAAAAAAGGCATACTTGAACTCAGTCAGACATTTTTCTGAACCTTTGCTGTCTGCAAATTGGGAAAAGCAATGCAGGCCTTTGCAAAGCTTGAGAGGAGCTATTGTATGGGAACAGGTCTCACACTGCTAAATCTGAAAGAAGAAGAAACAGAAATCAGTTTATCTCCACTTTGGATCCTGGTGCTTGTGGCAGTCACCTCTCTGGCTGGTGACCTGGTGGCATCTTTTGCAAAAGGAAAAAGTATGTAAACCCAGTCGGAGCAGCCATAGAAAACAGCTCTTGGGATGCCTGTTCCTCGCTGGGTACATCATTATGAAAAGTGTGTCAAGGCTTCACTGACCGTATTCTTTCTTCATCAGTTCAACGACATCCGTTAGCAACTATTGTATTCTCAGAGGCTCCTTCAAGTATGAGCCCATCTAAAGCTCATTTATTCTGTTCATTAAATGCTGAGAAAGCTTCTGTTATGACTAAAATCCCGTCCACTAAAAGGAGCAGCAGCAGGGCTGTTTGCTGACCTCACACCCATAATGAGGTTTTAGTCCTTTGTTTTTCGCATTAAGGAAGTTAAGTCTTCTTACTGGGTCCTTGCTTGAGTAACCTTGTTTTGTTGTTTTGTTTGCTGTTGAGTTTAATTTACTGTGTCTTTCATTAAGCTGATTCAGCTATTACCTACGCTGTGAGTATTTGAGAAAAAAATGACCTTTTGGCCATTAAAAAATAAATCAAGAATAAAACACTGAGATCCTAAGGGATCACCAAAGACTTGCCAAATGACAAAAATTGCAGTAGCCACTTTTTCTGGAATGAGTCCAGTTTTTGCTGATACTGCCAGCACTCCAGATATATCTATTTAATACATAACATAGTGTTATATCATTTTGGCTGAAATTACTGTACTTCAGGTCCTGTGTTTCAATTCAAGTTTGCATGTAGGCTAAACAAGCAGATCTCTCGTCTCCTCTCCCATGCGCCTATTTATGTGTGTTTATTGCAAAGGCCTGTCCTAAAATGACAGGGGCATTTTCATCTAGATACAAAACAAAGTCTTATCTTACTGAAGAGGGCAACTTTAGCAACAACAAGACTTCCTGCATTACAGTTGCATTTCACCAGAAAAAAAAATAAATTCTGCTCTCAAGGATTCATTTTACAGTGCTATTTTAAGGACCCCATGGGAGCAAATCTCACAACACCTTTCCAAGCTACTTTGGCTGGTGGAGACAGGCAGCCGCGGAGGCAGGGAGGCACTCCGGCTGCCTCAGGCATGATAAGAGGCAGGGTCTCCAGACCTGCCACCTGCAGAGCATGTCCCGGAGCACTGCTTATGAGTCACACAGTCACTGTGTCAGCTTTATCCGATGCTTTTATCCTCACCAGAGCACTCTCCTTGTTCAGCAAATCTTTCTTACCCCCACATATATATGTATGCATATGCTTCTAGATATACACCTAACACATACCACCCTGACTGCTCCCGCACCATAACGGACCTTATCCATCTGTCCTGAATCCCTGCTTTCATTCAGCATCTTCACCTTCCCATTACACGATTCAGAGCTGCATTAGCATCGCTGGGGAAAAACTCTCAAGCGTCTGCAAGCAAACATCACCATTCAGAAAAGTCTGGCTCTATCTGTTTCTCCACTGTCACTGCTTCAGTTCCCGCTAGCCCTGCCTGCACTCTGCCAAAATCTGGTATTAAACATGCCTGGATATTGGCCTAAAGAGGCCCTAGCCCTCATTTTGATATTTTGCTGCTATCATTCTTAAGCTGTAAGGTATTTTACCTTGAACAAAGAGTTAGATTTAATAGAGTGTGCAGTATATGCATTCCTAGCAAAGCATGGCTGGATTTTGTTGTGATAACACCCTGAATTAAAATTGACAAGTGCTCAGCTTCAAAACTGCTCAAGTCAGCTGTGCTTGCTGTTAATGGGCTAGACATTTCCCAGAACACACGATGGGAGAAGCTTCCAGGAAAAAGTTAAGTGTAGGAAAGATTAAAGACAGTTTCTATCGGCTGTGCTGGTGTTCAGGAATGACAGTGAGGGAGATGATAGATCAGCAGTCAGCAATTGGATTTCACACATGCATGGCAATTCCCTTCACTTTTAAAGAATCAGATGAGATAGAGGCAATGGGAGCTGAAATGTAGGCATGACACCTGGTTACGACACATGGCCTTGTTTCCTTTGCTTATGGCATTGCTATCCTTTTACTGTTCAGCTGAATTACCCCTTGCTGGTTTCTCAATTCAGGCTCAGGCATGTGTAGATCTTTTTAAGAAATATTTCCTTAAAAGTAGTTTCATTGTTTGGCAAAGAAAAGTTAGAGGCCTGCAGCCATTGTATCAGGAACATGGCCCTTTCCATTTTCGGGTAAAACACGGCCAGTGTTTGTCTGTGCTATTGATTGCTGCACAATTTTTTGCATATAGAGTGTGGAGTTCTCCGGGCTCCCAAAGTGCAACCCCATGCCCCAAGTGCCTTGTTGTTTCCTCTGGCATCCAAACACTTCTCAATCCTTCCCATGGATTTTAAGGGTACAGGAATCAATATAACTTACAATGTCCTTGGCCACACATAAACATAGAGGGAACTCAGCTGCTTAGCATGTTATACAGGGATGAAATTCAGAACTATGGAATTAAATTAGGAGGAGAAAAATGCCCCTGTCATGAATGCCTTTATGGAAGTCAGCCTTCTTAAGCTATGAAGAGACACTTGAGATTTCCAAGGACAACGTGGCATGCATGATCTTCCAGCAAGGAGGGAATAAAAGAGCGGTTCAATTGAAATCTTATGTATTTTCCACTTTCAAAATTTATATTCCAATCCCAGAAAAAAGCTATGGGAAAACTGAGTTTGTGAGTATATGTCATCAATATAAGGTAACATATAGTGTAGGGCTAACAGAATTATTTCAGTGCAAAAATTACGAGCCCATAAAATTCACAGAATAGCTCTTACATGTAGTGATACTCTATGGTAACTATCACACGGTTATGATTAAGCCATTTTGGTCTCCACAACCCTAAATTAAATTAAACTGTTTAAAAGGCAGATTCTTCCCTGCCCCTGCAATAGTGCCTAAGGCAGAATGAAAGCTGTTTGAATAACCTAAATGCACATTTTCATAATTTAATAGGAAAAAAAACCCAGAAGTTATATTTAAATCTGACTTTCTCAGGTTTACTACA
Source organism: Pluvialis apricaria (assembly GCA_017639485.1). Lineage (NCBI taxonomy): Eukaryota > Metazoa > Chordata > Aves > Charadriiformes > Charadriidae > Pluvialis > Pluvialis apricaria. The sequence continues at coordinate 49,208,346 of CM030044.1, read as the reverse complement.
CTTTGTCCGCTTGGCAAATGTAATATATAATGCCTCAAAAGAACTTCAAAGTTATTATTCGTTCTTTCAGTATCTACCTCTTTGAGGCTCTAAAATTGGCTGGAGTAGCTTGCACACCTTACAATACACATCCACACAATTTCTGTGAGTTATTGCTATAAGGAGATCTTATATACATGGTTATTGAATAACGGAGATCATTTGGAACCAAGGAATGTCATATTTTCTTAATATATATATAAAAATATATTTTATATGTCTTAAGGGTCCTACACACTCATTAGCGTAACTAGCTTCATCAGAAACCTTTCAGGAAAGGAGATGTTTTCACTCTTTGCAGGCAAGAAAGGAGCTGGCTTGGCCAAGATCAGAAATTGAATTTGTGGTAGAAAAAGGAACTGGATCCAGCTCAAAAAGACCCAGACTTAACCACTAGCTTTACAGTAATTTTAACTCCATGTATTTATGGAGTTTTTGTAACTTAAAGAAAAAACAAATGCTCAGAGTGAGTGTTTTGATTCTCAGCGGATGGGCTGACATTTTTCATATATCAGGAATGACACATTCCTGAAGTAAAATAAAAACTTAACTGTTCATGTAAAAATGTTCAGACAGAAACTGCGTAACATAGACAAAAGAAACCAAAATTTTTCACATGTACAACAAAATAGTGGTTTTTTGTTCTTTTAGAGGGATAAAAGTAAAAGCCACAATTGCAGTTTTTTGGAGCACCTGCTTTTATAGTGGTTTATAGTTCTGTGTCTTTAGACAGTTCTGAAAGCTCACATGAGATTTATGCCATAAATATCAAGTCACTTGAGTGGCACAATCACATTGCTGAGGATACATTTGCACTTAGATGCTCCAGACACTGGCACTGTGGAAACATTAAGACTGATAGTAACTAATGATAGATTTTGAAGACAAGGAAAAAAAACCCACCTACTTTCTCATAAAATCTGGTGAGGGTGTAACTTTAAATTTCAGATCAGCTCAGGAATGTTTTTAAGCTTCTTTATTGCCAATTATTTCACATAAGGGTAAGGGACATGTCCTTCTACACCTCATAAATTTGACATACTGTAGTTTGAAATCTCATTAGCCTTCCGTGTTTCCAGATGCAGCTTACAAACGTTAAGGATCTTATGGACATGTTTTTGTACTGTTACTCTCTACCAGTGCTATTTTTGCAAGCATGTGTTTTCTATTTGTCCTTTCCATGAACTCTCCATTTTGTTTAGTAGCTATATTAAACTATTTTACTATAAATCTAGGTTTTTAACTACTTTGGGGTTCTTGGGATGATTGGTGCATGCTCAGAAAAGTTGTATACATAATTTTGTCCTCTGGAAGTACATTAAATACCCATAAATTACACTGAAGTGTCTTGTGGAAGAATGCCTGCTATTCTGCTGCAAAATCTTAATCCACCTCTTTATACACTAGTAACATATGGTATCTTAAAAGCCATGTAAAGTTAAGGCTCTGGCTTAACTTGTAAATGCAAATTAAACGACATCTTATCCTTAATCCAATGGATGTGCGTACTCTGCCCAAAATGAGATCCTGTAATTCCCTACTAGCACTGCTCCATTAATACTACCGGCCTGTCTGGTAAATTCGGTGTTGTACTCTCTCCGCTCTGCAGCTTCTAGCTCAGGTCATGTGGCAAAAGTGAAATCCAGTCCCTGTAGGTTTAGATGAGGCCTAGAGGAAGAAAGTTATTTTTGCATATACAGAACCTAACTTACAAATTCATACCCATATGCTGTCTTCACTGGTTTGTGTTTCACTGGCATGCATATGATATATTGCTTTTTAACAGGTATTTTTAAATAAAATGTAAATTTTAGCTCCCTACTCTTGGTCAATGAGTTTTTCTCTCTTGAGCACTTAAGAACCGAATAAATTGGAGACAATCTTCTACTGTGATCTGGCTAACATGGATACTGGGTTGAGTTAATACTGAACAGCATGAACGAGAAATGCCTAAATGCTTTGTAATAATAGTCTCCATGTTAGATAATGTAAACCATCCACGGTAAAAAAAATCCATACCATCTATCTATCTGTCTCAAGGAAAAATCTGTTTGAACTTTGCCTGATGACAAACCTTAAAAAACACCGATTTGTACATGATCATTGCAATGACCTTTGAATTTAGCAGTTATACTTGGAAAGATGCTGTCTTCCTCCACATGCCTGAAACCTTTGATTTGAGCAGTTATGCCTCTAAAGGCACTGACGTCCTCCTCCACATGCCTGAGTCTCTTGTGGATGCCAGTGTGTGGAGCAGTGGCACTGAAGAAGTGCCTGTGCTCACTCCCAGGGTTTCGAGTCTCAAGAGGACTGCCCTGCTGATGGCTGTGCTCAGGTCTTGAGACACAGGATCTGTCCATGTTGTGCCAGAATCAAAGACCTGTTGTTTAAAAAAAGTTGGTGAATCCAATTTGAAAAGGCAACACCAGAAATTTTCTATCAGCTTTTACTGTAGAAGCTCTGGAACAGATGTATTTTCTCTTTTCTGCCTAGCAGAGCGAGTTTCCACACTGATAAACTTTCTTCAGCCTACTGCTGCTTCCTCTAGCGTATATTGGTGTAGTTCACTGATCTTGCTCCACTGTTTCCAAAAAGCTAAGACCCTATTCTGCACTGTAGTCAAGGATTTCACAGATACGTGCTGGGGGAGGCAATATTAATTTCCTGAAAAAAGTAGTTGTTTTTCAGAACATTCTCTGTTCTGATATTTTAATACAAAACCTTTTTTGCTTTAAATCCAACTTGTTTCCATGGGAAGAATCATATATCACGAAAAATGCGGAGCAAAGTCCAATCTGCATACCCCCTGGGGCTAAGACTTTACCATATGCTCTTTCCTTATGCTGCTGGTCCCTCTGGTTCTCAGGGAGGAAATGCATTTCCAAAGACATCTGTGAGCATGTAGCAAACACATTTGTGAAAATAGAGGAGGAGCTTCCACAGTGAAGTGATTCCTATGGGAAACACAGATTTTTTCCTTTTTTAGACAAGAAACTAGCTTGTAGCCAAGCAGTCACTGGTCATACCACTGCTTTTCAGGTAAAAAGCTATCACTTTTCCGTGACCTCCAGTTTGTTTCATTCATTGGCACTAGTCCTCTAAGATTTGTGTCAAAGGAGGCAGCAAGACCTCCTCTCCATGGATTAATTGGCTTGGCCTCAGACCCAAAAAGAGCAGCTGTCATTCACACGAATCATTGCACAGATTAAGATTTGGATTATTTCCCCTCATTTCAGTGTTTTACAGATGAAATGCTTCAATTAGACATGATCCCTTGCTACACTGCCATTTATTCCCACCATTCCTAAACATGTCACTGTTGGCAAACCATGTTGGGGGCTGAAGACACCAGCCAGATCTGGGTAATGGTTTCTGAAGGCAGTGGCGGGTAGCAGAAGTGCTGCAGTTTTTGCCTCTCTGTGGTGAGAAATAATTAAGACAGGCTGAGCCTCCTCCAAGTACTATGCACCCACATCATCCTCAGCTATTAACCTTTTGCCCCGACACCTCAGAAGCACAGGGGATAAAATCATCTGAGATTTACTGTTTAGGGAATCATGCTTTTCCCTGTTCATGTCCCCTTTCAACAAGATGCCTTCTGCTCATCCTTTTCACCTTTGCAGCACAAGGCTGGCTTCCTGTGCGCAAGCACATACTGTGTCTCATTAACCAGCCATCCTCCAGTTCCCTAAAGCTTTGTGCTTCCCCTTGACGGTTTTATTTTCCTGTGCTCCTTCTCTGCTATGCCATTAATACAACCTTGATACAAAGCTTGCTAAGAAAATTGCATTGTCCTACTGCAGGCCTTTTATTTTGGCGGGTCAATCTGTTTGACATAACTTAGCTATATAAATATTTCTACGTGTATCCTCCGACAAACCAGGTTGAACTTTAGCCAGGCTAAACACTTGTTAGCAAAAATAAAAATTGTATTTTCTTTCCTTCCACAAATTTAATTCTTTCTCACTATTTCCAGGTCAATCGATGTAGAGCTGGCTGGAGGGGAAGAACCAAAACAAGGTATATGAAACCTGAAATATTACAGGCAGAATGAAACCCTGTGTATGTCTGCGTGCATCCATCTTGTTATTCTTTCAAACAAAGCAAACAGTTATTAACGATAAGTAACCAATTTATGCTGCTGTTTTTTTAGAGAAAATAATTAATTGCTTGTTCTTTAAAAGCTGAAGTATTTCTGTTTCTATTTTCTCCAGATCATGATTGTTACAGTCACAAGTTTCATGGGGTGAAGAGGTAGCTCTTGTACTTTTTATTCTAAACTGAGTCTAAAGCTAAGTGTGTAGCTACTTCTGCTCAGCTAGACATGCTTGTACCTGCGGCTGGCTGGGGTCGTCTTCTTTAACTAGGCTGATTTAGCACAGGGCCACCTTGTACTTTTGTGTATGCAGAGTGGAGGCACTGCAAACCCACTCTAGGTGGTAATTTCACTGCAGGGGACGTTATCAATGACCAGAACATTAGCTGTGCTTACATTTGAGAAATGCATTTTATGCCATATATGTATATATAGCATTCTTGACCCTTAGTCTTGGCTCCAAGGTTTCCTATGTGTCCAAAACATATACATAACAGATGTTTCTTTGTTTCACACCAGCCACTGTAGACACAGCTGATACTCTTCAGTGGACATGTTTATTGAAACTTTCAGACAAAATGTCTCAATCACCTGGTAAGCATTTTAATTTGAAATCTGCCTTTCTTCTGTGCAACATGAAGTTTGCCTTTTGCCTCACTCCTTCCCACAGGTTTTTTTGCCACTCCTGCCAAGCTTGAACTGTGCCTTACCTGGAGTTTTCACTTTTCCCTGGACTGTGAAGCCCAGACATGTAGACCGATTTTTCGCACCAAGCAGTTTTATGGATTAGGGTGCAAATCAAACAGGGGAAATGGTATCCACTTCTTAACAGAAGTTTACCACAGATCTTAAGGGTTCAAAACTGGTGATTTCAAAGACAAGAGTAAAAAGCCTATAACCTGTTGAAAAAGGAGGCATTAGCTCCAGTTTTCTGTACCTTTTTTGTCTTCTTTCCTAGCCCTATTTCCCGTGCTGGTTTATTGAAGCAGAAACCATATGGCCCACGAGAAGTGTCTGCTACTCTAAGCATTTTGTATGACAGTCAACCTGCTTGCAGCTCTATTTATGGAGATTGTATTAAGTAATTTACATTCAGAGGAACTTATATTGATGTCACCCCTTAAAAAACAGGAGTAATTGTCACTAAAGCAACAGAGTATGCAGCCAAAAGACAGGCATAGGCAAGATCAGTGTTAAGACATGCGGTGTGTGGTATGTTGCTACGTATGCTTCCTTGCTGCACTAACCCAACTGGGGCTTTCATCGTAACATGCACAGAAAGGCTTCCCAAATGTGAAATAAGAAAGATGCTTAATCCCTCTAATTTGTCCAGGGAAATCCTCTTCTCCCTTCAGGGTTGGAAATGGCCATGTGACTTCCGAACTGGTTAGACTGGTTGCTAAGTGTGCAAAATATTGCCAGGTTTGATAGATCTCCCCTTGCTATTTCTCTCCTCACAGAGCTCTCTATAATTTTAATTCCACCCCAAGTCTCACAAAGGTAAGGCATGAATAAACTCATCAGGGAGGTACTGGACACAAAAGCAGCATTCAAGAAAATTTCTCTCTCCTTAAAATCTGAGTGCGTAAAGCTTAAAGACGTCACAAACTAAACCAGAAACAATACAAACATACAACTGAAAATTATTTTTCATTTTTCTCTTTCAGACATCCTATCCCTATTTCGTTAGAAAACACTTCTCAGTCTTACAAGAATTCACTTTGGAGATCATATTTTTTTACACCTATTTTTAAAACTTCTCTTAACAATGGGTTTCATGTATTGCCCTTTTTCCTAGGCAAAATGGCTTTTCCAGCAGCCAAGAACCATTTTCTACACAGGAGAAACAGTCTTCACCTTCAAACATCTGTTGAAAATGCATATTAAAAAGTAGTACTAGAGAGCCTGGATTTGATTTCCACTTAGCAGTGCCTTAATGATTTTTTTTTTTTTTTTTTGCCTTTGGGCTTGTCAAATGTGCACTTAAGCAGACAAATAAGTGCATTTGGGCACCCTGCTGCAGCCGTGCACAAGACACTAAACAGAAACAACCTCCACTGCAAAGCGCATGGTTTAAAGTTTCATTGATGTGTTGAGACAAAAATGCAGCAGAACTTGTCCTCATTCAGAGGCTGGATCTTGAAAACTGGAATTCCCAAGAGAAAAGCCAACAGTTGGAGAAATGTTGAGGGCGGTGTTGCAGTTGTCTGGGAAGAGGAGCTTGTCAGTGCCCTTTATTCAGACATACAGACCTTTCTATGTTCATTCTTTGAATTTAAGTGAGATTTTTTATAATCAATTCTCAAAATAGAGTAGCATTTTGAATGTTTTTTTTTCAGGCTTTCTCTCATTGCTTTAAACGCACAGAGCTCATGTATTCCAAGCTGTTCTTTCAAAACAGCTTGCAAGACAAACACATTTTCCCCAAAGGTTACAACTTCAGAGGCCTCCAGCTGACTACTCAGGCCTGAGACATTTTCTTTGTGCTATCTTTAATATAAATAACAGGTGGCCAATTACCCCTACTCATGTAGTAGTCCCAAGAGCTGGCCTCAGTTTCACCTTTTGAGGAATGATTGATCATCATGGCCATCTCAGAGTTATTACCCAAGCTACTGACATTTACGAAAAATCCCTGAATTACACATCCAATGCACCATTGGAAAGGAAGCATAAGTACAGGCTGATTCCCAATTCATTCATTAAGTCTTCTCAAGGATATGGAGAGTAATCTGTGAGGACAAGAATCCATGACAATGTCAGTTGTCTTTCTCATATTAGTTACTTAAGAGTTCAAGAAACACTTGCCCTTGATAAGAATATACTCTGCAGCAGATTTTTTCTGCATTTTGCTTTCAGTGCAGGTTGCTTTGCAAATTTATATTTTGGGCTGTTCTTGGTTTAGAATCTCCACTTTCCTGGCCTTTGTGGGTAGTGTTATGACTCAGCATAAACTCGATATTTTTAAAAAGAAGAAAAGCACTTTCAGTTTGTCTCGGTTCTTTGTAATTAAAAAAGCAAAAAGCTGAAGCTAGGTAGGAAGCAGTTTTCATAACCAGGATGCATGCTGCTTTAATGACATGAAAGGGTCAAGAAAAAAATCTTTAGCTCTGAGGCATTATGTGTCAATGAACGAAGGGTTATTTTAGCAGTATTTAAGCCATTGAATCTACTTTTTCTGTAGCATTTTGGGGACCTGTATGAGCTGATCTTGAAAGAAAAAGTGTTCATGAGTCAAAATGTTCAGCATTCTGTTGATTCAAAAAGGTGTATATATATAACAAGACAAAATATGTCTTCATAGAATCATAGATTAATTTTGTTTGGAAGGGACCTCCAGAGGTCTAATGCCAACCCTTTGCTCAAAACAGGGCCAACTTCAAAGTTAAATCAGGTTGCTCAGGACTTTATCCAGATGGGATGGGCTTCATCCTTGTCCAGCTCCAAGGATGGAAATGGCACAACCTCTCTGGGAAAGCTGTTACTGAGTTTGACCACTCCCATTGTGAATAATTTCCAACAGCATTTTCCCTTGCTGAACCTTGAGCTTATTGCCTCTTGAGCTTCTACTGTGTACCTCCAAAAAGAGCCTAGGTCCATCTTCTCTGTACCCCCTTTAGGCAGTGGAAAACAACAAATAGATTCCTCTTCTGTGGCTGAGTAAACTCAGACACATCTAGAGCCAAAATAATTGTGTTTCTAGAAATGGCTTTTTCAAAAGCAATGTTTAGCTCCATATGTATTGTGTCTTAGTGGTTATAGCTGTAGTAAAAGGGCTCATTGGGAAGAAAGGCAGTGTTCAAGGTTTTAGCCTACTATTTGGTAGTCAGACACCTTCCTGTTTGGAAAGTCAGGCACTTCACTGGCAATTGAGGACCTTAAACAAACTGATGGTATTTCAGCCTTGGATGAAATACCAACTCATTCTTTCCAAGTGATATTGTCTTTAAGACCTTACTCATACCCCTGAAGTAAAGAGATGGGACTAAAGAGACACACTCGAAAGAACTGAAAAAAGAATTAAACAAGTGCCATTTTCCTTATTACTTTTCCATTGATAATGTCATTCCTCTACAGATCATGAATACTCTCAATCAATATGTTTTATAAAAACGATCATACATGAGTATTTCACTGAATTTTTAGAGGGAGAATTACACATATTCAATTTTTCTTGATGTGAAAAAATGTTGGTGAGCTGTCTACAGCAGGTCTCAATCCGAAATGGGAGGGCATGGTAGGTTAGAGCTGAACTGCATGCCTGGAAGGAGCCAGATTGGAATAAAATAATGATATGAAGCCACTCTTCATCCTCCTCACTCCTGTCTGTCTTGGATCTGAGGCCAAAGGATTTAGCTCTGAGGTCTTGATCTGTCTGAACAAACAACGGGCCATTTAAAGCAAATACTGAACATTGAACAACTGTCAGTTCATGTTTCCATTGCTGGGCTTGTTATTGTTATATTTAATGCTGTACACATATATGGTACAATTATGCTAATATATATGTCACCTGTCTCAGAAGGTCTACAAGATAAGACCCTAAAGTTGCTCATAAACAGAATTGTCTTGGATCTGTCCTATTCAGAAGTCTGTATCTTGCTATCACTGTTTGAGTGCTTTAAAATGTGATGTTCCCCTGGGTGGATGGTTTTTCATTGACTTTCACATAGTGTTCATGTTCCCTTACCAGTAGGAGTGCCACTGGTGCCTGCAGGATGTGCTGTACTTGCTCCATTTGTACCACTAGAAAGTAATATGAGCAGAAGGCAGTCCAGGTTGTCTGGCCTCTATGAAAACACACCTTCTACACCCACTGACCTTTATTTGCGTTCTTGTGAACACAAAACGTTGCCTCTGCACCAGAAAATACATTGCTCTAGTCAAAACAGATGTGGTATGTGGTCCTTCCCCAACTTTCCAAGCATCTGTTTAGGAAACAGGGTCTGACTGTTTGACTCTGACTCTAAAGGAAACGTGGGTCACTTTGTAAGGAACATTACATGCAGGCTACTTCTCTCTGTATGTGCCTTGGAAAAGAAGGACAGAATCCTGTAAGTCACATCAAGGAGCAGTTTATTCACAAGGCTACTAGAAAGCCTGTAAATTCCTGTCAGAGAAGACATTGCAAATATCCTGCATATTTATTTTAAGATAAACCATAAAAAAAGAGATCAGTATCACCAAAATATATGTTGCAAAGGAGACCAAGGCATCAGATAAATTGCAGTGTTTGGCCTGTATCAGAGAGACGTGCCTCAAGGCTCAGTAATTGCTACAGTCTGCTGTGTAAGAAGGATGGCACTGAAACAGGTAGGTCAAACGGGAGAAACAAGCTCCATTCCCTACAAAGAAATTACACTCTTGCATAAAACCAGGGCACTCTTTCTGGAAGATCTGTGTATATTCATGTAGAAAGAAAGAACCAAACATAATTACTTGCAGTGCTACCATGCATATAATTACAGTTGTGATAATATGTGAAATGAGCCAAAACATTTGCAGGGCAGTTTTCTTTAGAAGAACCCAGAAAACACCATAATAATAACCCTAACACTCTAGAAAAGGACAACTTCTACTGTGACACATGGACACAGCTTTGAAGAAATTTTGGCTGTCCTGCCAAATGCAAAGGGACTTAGATTTTTTTTGTTCTCTGTTCTAGGTTAACACACAGCCGGAGAAGTAAAAGTCATGCTTATATTATTTCTGAACTATATTAGTAATCTTTGCTTTCTTGCTTTAGCTCTTTCTTTTGTCTTCTGGTCCAGTAGTTTTCAAGATCCTTCCAATACATGAACTCCAGAAACATTCCCAGTGGGAAGATGGACCAATTTCCCTTACATTGACCCCTGTAAAGCATTTGCAGTTTTGCTTTCCTTTGTCACTTTTCACCCACCCCTTAAAAGCAGACTCCAGTCCCCCACGGTTTTGCAGTCCGCAGCCTGAAAACTACTTCTCTAGACGCTTTCATGTTTGATAATGTGTTTCTCTGTCTTTGTGTTTTTAAGCAGCTGCTGTTCAGAAGTAGGTCAACATGTGCCAGCAGCCCATGATCTGGAGAAAAGGGGACATTCTGGGTCATGCCTCACCATGGCTGTGGGAGTTCTGATCCATGAATTGAGTGCCTATTCAATTGTTACTTCAGTTTCTCAGATCACGCACGCACACAGACACACACACACAAGCACAGAGCACAGGACCTTTTTTAATCATGAGCAAATATCTGCTTCCTACTTACAGATTTACAAGCTGGGCAAGTCATCTGTGTTGAGTGGATTTTTCCAGAGCAAGGGAGAAAGAAAATTTGCGCGGGGACAGCAGGATGCAAGCCCCTCTTCTTTAATGAGGACTCCCAGCCTCATCTGCAGTGACCTTCATGGCAGGCCTCCCACAGGCTTCAGTCGGGTCAGGATTTTGCTTTGAAAACTGCGTGCTGGAACATGTCGCTCTGCTCAGAGTGTTTACAACTTGAGGGAAATGAAACTTGCCCATTTAATGTAGAGGGCTTTAAAATCCCCGAGCGGTTCATTTTTCAGTGTTAACTTCCCCAGCATAATACACAGCATTGTAACCTCAGACCCAGGGATTCAGCCATCTGTGACCAAGACCCAGATTTGCAAAGAGTAACAAAAATGACATCATTATGCATATTACAACATTACAAAGCTCTTGGTTTAGATGTACATTTTTTCCCTGGGTGATGGGGAAATGTAGTTCGAGGTTGCCCAATGTTAAGACAAACATGACAGAGTAGCAAGCCCATCTCTACTGTTTTTCAACATGTGGTTACTTTCTGTACCCACAAGGGACTCACTATCCCTATGCCTCTGAGACCAGCACTAGCCACGTGGTTGTGTCAAATGCTTAGGGGATAAGTGGTTTGATTACTGTAGGCATCTTGCTTAATCTTCTAAGTCATGCAGTTCCACCTGGTGGTAAAAATATAAAGATTTTATCTTTGTAAGTTTGTTGAAAGGGTGCCAGATGGTACAAGTTATCCCCACTTTGCTCATCAGAAAAGAAACCTACGGCTATAGAGAGACAAACTTGCCATTTTGATGGCAACATAGGTTTGTTATATCCTAGGTAGTTTTCAGCAATGGTTAAAAAATTATGTAAACACCCATTTGAATTAAAAAAAAAAAATTTAACTGTTATTGACATCTTTAAAGCATGAGCCTGTCATCCTCCACCAGCATATAAAGACCATGAGTTCATATCTATCAGCAACCCAACTTTATTTTGATGAGCAGATTCTGACCCAAAAGTGATAATTTCCTCACCTTTTGAAAAACCCTGGTACTGGGATTTTATTTTTTTTTCATTCCTCTCCACCAGTCTCTTTAATGACATGAATGTCATTATGCCATTTCCTACCGAGTTTGCCTGAGACTTTAGTACCAGAAATTACTTGCTCCTGCAGATCAAGTAACTGTGACAATCAACACAGTACTATTGTTAGTATGCTATTTCAAGTTAATCAAATAAGAAGAAAAGATGGCTTTTAGAGCAAATTTTACTTGTTATTTTGTTAAAACCTGTGCATTCTATTAGCAGTAAGAACATCAGGTAGCAATCACAGTACTATAATTTTTGCCCTTTTAGTCCTAAAGTTAGACTTAAAGGGCAAGAAAAGATCACTTGAACAGAACAAAGACTTTTTTTTTTTTAGAAAGACATTACTATTACTAACCATAATTGCAAAGGTGCAAAATCCTCTATTAAAAATGTTGAGCTTTACTCCTAGGCTGAGCTTGTCTAGCTTCAAATCCGAGCTTTAAGCTGGGTTTTGCAGTACCACTGCCTACTAAAGGCTCTGCCAAAGGCAGGTCTGTTCCTGAAACCTGGGAGCTTCACTCAGCCACACAGTTACCACATCACAGTTTTCCCACCTCACCACAATGACATAGTCTTCTTTGTTGGGACAGAATAAACTTTAAAAAAGACTAGCTCCTTTGTCACTTTAACACAGTTCCTAAGCACAGGTTTTGTACATATTGTCCCGCCTTTGCTCCCCTGCACTTGAAGCCAGTTCTGTTTCCTGCGAAATCCCAGGGCATGCATAGTCTTTCCTAGAGCGCCAATGTTGGGACTCAGAGGGCACTCTGACTTCAGAGGTTCTTCCTTCACAGCCATACAAGACTGAACTTGGAAGAAAGACACGTGGTCTCTAGCAGTTCATATGCATGGTCACTCCTTACTTCTTAATAGCAGTGATGCAGAAACTCAGACACCGAAAATAATGGAATGTTATAGTCCCTACTTCAGGGACCTCACCACTCTCAAATTCTCACTGTGTTTTCACTGTGGACCTCTGAAGCACACAGGTATTTTTCATGTAGCTTCAAGTTTCTTCTCTGAATCACTATGAGTTAAAATCAGTGTATCCTCTGCAATAAATTTCTTTTCTCCTTGGTTGATCTCACTGTGTGACACACTCTCTTCAGACTACAAAAGCATTTCTTTTCATCTTTATACCTTTCCAAATTTTTGTTCCTTGTAAATCCATTCTTTGCCTTTTTAGGCAAATTGGTTTTGAAAGGCTTTACTACAAGTTGTCTCATTTTTTTTTTGTTCAGATCCTCATAGAAATTAGGTTTTTTTCAAATTCTATTCCCCTTGGAGATATTGCAGAAAATTAGTTACTCTGCTTTTCTATTTCCCATTTTTTCAAGGTGTTTCCAATCTGACTGGCAGCCACCTAAGCTCCACATTGCTCCACATTGCTCCCAAGACTTGGTGATAGCACCAAATAGTGAACTCCACAAGCAGCGAGTATTTATAAGTCTGGACGTTCATAGCATCAGACAGAATCCATAGAGCTTACAAAACCAGACTCCTAAAACTGCCATTGCTCTGGATAAATCAAATTAATTCTTAACTTTCTCTCTGATAATCAGAATAGATTGTGATCCTTGGCATCAACATTATAAATCATGGTGTTTTTCTCTCAAGCCTTGAGCCATTATCAAGGTCTGTCACTGACTGTCAGTAAGGTGACATTTCATTAGTGATCATACCATTGATCATATCATAAAATAACTTCATTAGTCTCATTTCAGAGAGTTCCTGGATATAATGAAGAGTATCAGGATAGGGACAGAACCTGCAACAGGCTGCAGCTTGCAAAAGGATGCTGTAAGCACGGTGTTAGTCAGATACCTTCCCAATTGCATCCTCTCATCAAAATTTTTACTTGAAGCTGTTGAAGTGACACAACATTAAAGAGCTTGTGTGGTGGTCTGGGCATTTCCCTGGACAGTAGGGGTTTGAATTTCCTGGAAAAGAAGCAAAGTTGGGAATACATCTAATAACATCCTCTAACCACTGAGCTGATCTCTGACAATCATCTGCTCCGTTTGAAGCTATATTTTAAGAGGATGAGCCAATGTTCTGTTCAGCTTGCTGGAGCTGAAGCATCTTACTCAGCAAAAAAATGTGATTTCATAATGATACTCTAGTCATGTAATGTGGGACGAAGATCATGTAATCCGGGACTATCTCTTGTAGGGGTCACCAGGCATTTCTGAATGACAAGGCCATCTTTTTGGAAGCACTCCCTCCTCCTCACTGAATGAAAATCAAATACCCTGTGTACCCCAAAGGACAAATCAAGCTATGACTACCCTATCCTGACAAATCATGAAAACTGCTCAACAGTGAAAACTGTCTTCACTCTTTCTCCATCTCTCATGCATTTCCCTCACACATGCAGCAGTCTGGTTTCCTCCAGCTGTGATTCCTCCTCTGCTTCCACTCTTAGAAATCCTCAAAAAGGGTCCTCAGGATTAAATATTAGGGAGGGCGGGGGCAGGGTATCATTCCAACGAGAAGATTGTGGAGATTAAAATGTAATGTAATAAAACAAGTCGTCTAGAAATATGCACTTACAGGCATTTAACTATAAGCAGACCATTTCATAGCTTTTATTACACTGGACTCCTGCCAGTAAATGAAAATCGCACGGAACATGCAACTTTCACAATGAGATTTTTCCCTTATTGCATCTAACTACCAGAGACAGCAGTCACCTCCACTGGTGCTCTGCCTTTGGCCCCCTTCTGAGATTCAGGCCATTAAATTGCTTCCACATGACAGGAGTTGGAATGCTGAAAATCAATCTAACTTATGATTCTGAAGTTTAGTCTCCTTTCAAGAGTCGTATTTCAAAAGTTTGCAGCTGAACCCCTTCCTCTTCTAGCTTCAAGCCGGGATCATTTAAAGGCAATTTAAACACTATGAGAAGATTGTAACATAAGCTCTTTTTTTGCATTTGTTTATTTTTCAACATGAAAGAGTTAAGAGAAGAAAAACTTTTTAGAAGGTATCCAGCCCTAATATTAAGGCATTAATTGCAGAGAGTATCAGAAATAATGAAGATTGTCTGATTGTTGTTTATTTGCACAAGTCATTTACTATACAATTCAACAGCTTGTGTTCAAGCTTCCCTCTCCCTAACACGGATTATGAGACATGTTGATCTGGTTTCTGGTAAGCTAGTGCTACACTGAATGATGGATTTGGACACCATTGGCCAGTCTTCACACATACTTCAGGGTAAAGAAAACTGTCTTTTTAGTTTTTGTCTATTCCAGCCCCTCTTGCACTAAAATCTATTTGTCTAGGAAAAAGAATATATATCAGAATTTAAGTGCTCTTGATACATTTGTTCCCAGTGACCGTGAAAGAGCTGTGTTCATTTCTTAGTCCATTAATTCTATGTGATTTTTTCACTAAACTGATACTTACTGTCCATTTTAAAGGTCTTTTCAGTAAGATTAAAAGCAGCATAATAAGTGGTGTATAAATATTTGGATATTCTGTTGTTTACTAAACAGAATACAAAGCACTTGCTTTTTTCCTGGGGTCCTTCTTTGCACTCTCCCACCTTAATTTATGGCCTGAGGGTTAATATTATACAAACAATCATTTATTTCAGAAGAAATGTGATAATTACTAAGCTGTTCCATTGGTTAAAGAAGAACCTCTGCTTTCTTTATCCCAGCCGGGTTGAGGTAATTGCCTTAGGCTGCAGGCAGGAGAATGGAAAGCAGATGAAGCATGTTGAAGATTAACCACACAAAGAAACTGCCTAAACAAAGAAAGGGAGAAGGAGAAAAAGTCTCTCAGCCCAGACAGGCATAGTGGAAAAGAAACTGCACGTAGCTGCTCACAACTTTGTATCTTCACAAAAAATGAGGAAGAAAGTAATCAGCAATTCCTGTGGACTGATCTGTGCGTATGCAACCACACTGGGCTTGCAGGCACTTTCTGATAAGAAGGGAAATGCAACAGCCCATGAATGACACAAGTCATTAACCCAAACACTGATATGAGGAAGATTGTTTAAAGGTTCTTCTTCATTTTGGTCTGCTAACACTCACACTGGAGACCAGAGGAGTCTATTTAATCATGTTAGATGCTCAAATTAAATCTGCAGAAATCTCTTCAGCCACTTACCCTTACATATCCCACTACCCCATATGTCCCAAACACACTAAGGACTTTTGCTTCCTGTACTTTAGGTGGGATTCATCTAATCCAATGAAATAAATTAAAGTTTTAAAAAATTTAAATAGCACTACTCACCCTGGCTTCCTTTGTAGTCAAATGAGAAAAATATGGAGTCATTCACATGACTTTTCTTAGCTATCTGTCTTAGAAAGAAGTGAACTACCCTCTGCAGATGCTCACTTCTTTCTACTGACTGTAAAAAAAGACGAGGCCTAACCCTGAAGCACCTAACTGAGGAGAGAATACATCCCGATATACAAGCTGGGAGTCCACCTTCTGCTAGAGAAAATTGTCTCCTAGACGTGTTCAGGAAACTGGCAGTGTCATTGCAACTGCGTGTTTCTGGCTGGAAGTCTTAATATTAATAATCACAAGAGGTTTTTATTACTTTTTTTCCCATTAAAAAATCCCTAATGCATTGGCTGATGTTCACTGCCAGTTAAGCACCATTTTGTCTGATACCAAGTCAAACTGAAACCACGGTCAGTATTGATGATACCTCAGAACAGTGTCTAGTACAAAGTGTCCACTGGCAGACCCAAGGGGACATCTTTGGAAATCCTCTTGGTCGAGACAAACCTTTGGAAGGTCTCCAGTGTATTTCCTTGTTCTCTAATAAAGGTCACTGCATGCCAGAGACATGCAGTCATGTTCTTTAAATTTGATAATTCTTATGGGTCCAATCCTCCCCTTTCAATCACTAGCTACAGAATGGATCTTTATTTTGAATATCTGTACTTACTCCACATTAAAGAACTTGTGTTCAATTATTTTTAAGGCAAAATTATTCCTGGTTTTACATAGTTTCTAGCTGAAAAGTGTGATAGCTCATAGAGAGAAACAACATTCTTGGAAATATAAGGTTGATTTATTTGGATTACTTCCTTTGCTATTTTCATGCTTAAATAAATATGAGTTGGGCTGGAATGTGAGTAGGAGTGATATACTAACACTTCATTAGCAACCATACACTGTTCCCTCTTTCTTTCCTAAATGAATTCAATGTTAATTCTATTCCTCAGCTACCACCATAGAAATTTCCACAGACAATTGAGGCAGACTTTTTGAAGCTAGGCTAAAAGTAGCAAAGTGTTTAGGTATCTAGAGTTTTGTTACTTTTAACTGTTAATTAAAATAGGAAAGCTCAATCACACTTATGTTAAGAATGAAAAATATGAACCCAACAGTAGTCCTACTGAAGTCCTGTGAAAGCCATAGGAGTCTGTCCATGGACCTTAACTGTCTTTGGATCAGGCCATCATTAAGCATTTGCCTGAATGTGCTATTATAGACCCTTGATTTCTGACTTTATATCTGTTTCAGTGACTTCTGTGATAGAACTGGTCTGGACTTATCTGTCTTGAGGCTTTAGCTTTTGGACAAATAGACATAAGATTTAGGCTATCTGTCTAACTGAGCTATCATCAGGATGCCATGTTAGGAGGAAGAATTTTTAGAAGTTTTGCCACAGAAGAGGCAGATATCAAAGTGATATGATCTGGGGATTTTCAGTGATCCTTATGATAAGGCATTCTGCTGAGACAGTGAGTAATCTGAGACGAGTGCTGGTCTATCCAGAGTGAATAACAAATCTGTTCATAACAATGGGACTAGAAGTGCGTACCTGGATTCCCCTGGGGAGAAGCTGGTTGGATAATGTTACACCACTAAATAGCTGATGTGTCAGTGGAAAGTTTTCTGCACTCAGGCCTTCTGCTGGCATAAGTTTTCCTCGAACTTGTTTAAAAACACAATTTGGAAGCATCTGTGATCAGTGCTTCAACACAAGGTTTACCATCTTCATATAAAAGTTGTATTACCTGAATAATCTCTTTTTACACGGTGGGCAATTCTGTCAAAGAATCTATCAGCTTTCTCCTCTTTTCTTGCTGAAGAAACATTCCTGACTTCTACTGAGGAAAGGATGAAGGCAAATCTCCTGAGCAATCAGCTGACTTTTTATTAGATCAATGCTGTAGGGCTGCTTCATGAGTTTTTCAGAGTGCAAAGACCTCATACATTTAAGCAAATGAATGAAATTATAAGTCTTGCAATCTAGTAGCAATACAAATTTTTATGATTTATAAACATTTGTTCTGACTGTTAAGCAACAACAAAGCTGTATTCAGCACATATTGGTAGTATCCAATACCACTATTAGTAGTATCAGGAAAGTCTGTGATTTGTCTGTCAGGGGTGGTTTTGTCACTCTGGAGTACAAGACCTCATTTTCTTGTTTAGTAAGTGTCATAAGTGTTAATACTAAATGTTACTATTAAGCACTCAAAATAAAATTTTGCTTTCATTTCCAAAGACATCCTTTACCCATTGACATGCCTTCCCAGTCTCACAGTGAACTTCATTTGCTTGTTCTCTTTCAGATCACACTGAAGTATAAGCTTATCTCTTGGCAGGCCCAAAAAATCTTATGTATCTGTGGAATATCACATAAATGCTAAAGTGAATTGAATTTATAATACCCAAAATGTAAGATCTGGGTGCCTGAAATTCTTCTTTTGTTAAGTTGTTCATGCCAAAATATGCAGTTTTCCAGGGGTTTGTCTACATCTCACTGGTATCTACCAGTTGTAGAAGAACTGCTCTGTGGCCTACTTTTTTCTACTTCTGCACAGTTATGAGGATTCTCTTTCTTGCCACAGTGATGTTTTGAAAAGTGAAATCTGTTTCTGTTATGCATTTTCTTTCTGTGCACCTTTATTACTCTTTGAGATTAACCACCGAAGATGACATGGTTTTGATTTTACTTTGAGGACACATGATATCTATTGAATCACTGTTTTGCCAGGGGCATTCAAAGTGCCCTAGCAGATGAGTGCATGCATGCTTCTGACTCTTAGATATGAAGAGAGCTGTTTGAACAGCTACAGCCAGTTCCATTGTGTTCATAGCAAACTCTGTGAAGTTCCTTTCAGCTACATGTCACTTTCAGTTTACGTTGTCTGAAATTTTAACAATGATAGATGGTACTAAGCTCTTTTAAAAATTCTTGCTCAATCAAAAGCTGATACCCAAACCTGGCTGCACATGATTTTTTTTAATATGATGACTTTTTCAGTAAGTGTGAAATAGTTTTCATGGGCACATTCAGGCATTTTGTGGACATTCAGATATTTTATTCTACACTGTATATTTGGAGGCCAGTAACTAGTGGGGTCCCTCAGGGGTCAGTACTGGGTCCAGTCCTGTTCAATATATTCATCAATGACCTGGATGAAGGGATAGAGTGTACCATCAGCAAGTTTGCTGATGACACAAAACTGGGAGGGGTGACTGACACGCTGGAAGGCTGTGCTGCCATACAGCGTGACCTGGACAGGCTGGAGAGTTGGGCAGAAAAAAACCTGATGAGGTTCAATAAAGGCAAGTGTAGGGTACTGCATCTGGGGAGCAATAACCCCATGCATCAGTACAGGTTGGGGGCTGACCTCCTGGAGAGCAGCTCTGTGGAAAGGGACCTGGGAGTCCTGGTGGACAACAGGATGACCATGAGCCAGCAATGTGCCCTGGTGGCCAAGGCGGCCAATGGCATCCTGGGGTGTATCAAGAAGAGTGTGGCCAGCAGGTCAAGGGAGGTCATCCTTACCCTCTACTCTGCCCTGGTGAGGCCGCATCTGGAGTACTGTGTCCAGTTCTGGGCTCCCCGGTTCAAGAAGGACAGGGAACTGCTGGAGAGGGTCCAGCAAAGAGCTACAAAGATGATTAGGGGACTGGAGCATCTTTCTTATGAAGAAAGGCTCAGGGACTTGGGGCTTTTTAGTCTAGAAAAAAGAAGACTCAGGGGGGATCTTATCAATACTTATAAGTACTTAAGGGGAGGGTGCCAGGTAGATGGGAACAGTCTTTTTTCAGTGGTGCCCAGTGATAGGACTAGAGGTAATGGGCACAAACTGGAGCACAGGAAGTTCCATCTTAACATGAGGAGGAACTTCTTTACTCTGAGGGTGGTGGAGCACTGGAACAGGCTGCCCAGGGAGGTTGTGGAGTCTCCCACACTGGAGACGTTCAAAACCCGCCTGGATGCCGTCCTGTGCAACCTGCTGTAGGTGTCCCTGCTGTGGCAGGGGGGTTGGACTTAGATGATCTCCAGAGGTCCCTTCCAACCCTGACGATACTGTGATACTGTGATACTGTGGTACTACTATTTACCTATGGGGAAAAAATATAATGAACAAGACAAATCTGCCATATGAAGGGGTTCTCAGTACTTTGCTTACAGAAAATAATACTGTTCAGTTTCATACCATTGTCAACTCTAATTTCAGCATAGTCGCTCTTTCCAAAGGCTAGGAGTACTTGCTTTAACAGAGAAGCTGGCCTAACTGTTCTGCAATAACTCCCCCGTGTGGGCATTCCATTTTAGTTTATATTTATAATTCATTTTCAAAACAGTAAAGTTGTCTCAAATATTAGTCTTTCTTTCAAGTACAGTGGCTGCACATACAAAATTTTCTGGCACACTTATGACGCGTGGAAAACTTTATCTTAATTACTCTCCCTGTGTCAATAAAATCCAGAGCACGTCATCTACGCTAATCTAAGACTCAGCATGGACAGACTGTTTTGATTTCTTAGGGTTGGGAAGGATGGTTCTGGTTGCATGAGAATAAGCTGGATTGCCCTTACTGGTAAAAGGCTTAAACAGTAATCTTTTCCTCAGATTTAGTTGGTTGAGTCTGACTCCTCTGGAGGCTCACATGGACCAGCCCAGCTTCACCTCAGTTTGTTTACCGAAGTTAGACAAAGCCTGTTTGCTGTCAACGGCTCTGAGCGTGTCTAATCAGCCTAGTCTTTGAAGTACTGGTTAGAGCTGACAGCTATCCCTTGCTAACGCTGCCAGCATTACTCATACCCACAGAGATGAACTGGTAGCGCAAACAATTTGGAGGGCACACACGACTTGGAAGCTTTGGAGAATTAAACCCTCCAAAACTCTGGTCTGTACAGCTATGAAACATCATATCAAAAGCTTAATGTAATTAAGGAATAATTTCTAAGCAGCTCAATCACACAAATTCTGATTGCTTCCCTGCTTCTTACCTAGAGATAAAAACGGTCATCTAGTTATCTGACGGGCTTTGTGAGAATAAGTAAACATTGATTTTTGTCTTCACTTTAGCAAAGGCTAAAATCTAAGTCTCTTAACTGGCAGATTACCAAAGCGTGATAGACTATGCCCACATTTCTGCTGCCAGTAGGCTGTATCACACAAGCATCCCACACAGGCTTTTACATGGGCACTAAATGTAAGTGGCACAAAGAGATCCTCCACTTCCCTCTTTGAGCTGGTTGATTGAACAATGGGCTAGAGGTAGACAGGAGGGAGGTCATTTTCAGGCTGAGTAAACACAGAAGTTTGTCAACCAGAAATCTCTCCAGTGGCAGCTGTTTGACCTATACGGAACTTGTCCTTTGTATAGTCAAGAAGGCAATTGTGAAATGGCTCTTCTTGGATGTTTTCTTTTTCCTTAAACCTATTGCATCTGGGAGCTAAGGTACCAAAATACCACAATAGAGGCAGTTTCCAACCTCCTTTCAGACGGACCAGTCGCAGGAAGTCCTAGGATCTCTCTAGGCAATTTTTTTCCATGTGATTCTAGACCATACATAAATGTCAGTCACTAATGTCTTTTGCTCAGGGGAAAACAAATGAACATCACCACCACCACCGCCCCCTGTCCCCCACCCCCAACAAATGTAACATAATCTAGGGATAATAAGGTGAACAAATTCTTAGTTTCCTAATTAGCAGATGCATACAACAGCTCTCCTTTCATCTGAGCTGGGTGTGTATTGTCACTGGCTGAAAGACAACTGTTGAAGTTTAGGGCTGATACTTCATGTAAACTTCAGCAGTATTACTGTGTTTCAAGTGCTACACGAATTGCTAAGTAAACCTGAATCACCACTTGTTAATTGCTGTAATTAAATACCCATTGCATCTGTGTATCATCTGTCCTTCAAGAATGTTAAAAGTTTTTCTAAAAATTTAGGGAATGTTATAACAAAAAAGAGAAATAACAGCCTAAGAAAGCAGAATTTGTGAATATGTGGAAGCTAGTGGGGGATACATATATACACACCAGCTGCTTTAGCTAGGTTCAGAGATGAAGTTGAGTGTCCTATGCAGTCAGTGGAGAGATGCATGTCTCCATGGCCTGATTCAAAGCAGACACCTATACAGCTGTTAATTCCCCACAGCCTTCATTTTGCCCTGTATTAATGAGGCTGTTGTTGCACAAGCAGGAAGAGTTCTCCCATTTCTCACATTTGACTCATTTTGTTCATTTTTCAACTGCAGTCTGAATTTGCTCCTCTTATGATTAGCAAACATTTTGCCTAGTAGGGCTTTTAATTGCTTTTTATACTTTAACATGATCTCAGTAGAAGCACTTACTGTGTCGCCTTATCTTTACTTTTATTCTGCCCAGAGTGCTGGACTTTATACTGGGAATTATACTATTTGGCATTTTTCTTTTTATATAGAAAATATAATACAAAAGTTTTGCTTGTGCTGCTACTAGTCCTGTGAAAATCTCTCATGCAGGAACAGACTCTCAGATAGGAGAGTCTGTAGGAGCTCTCCTCACTGCTTAACGGATTGTCTCTCTCTTTAAATTCCCCGGTTTCTCCGGTCCTCTGAAATACTAAATTGCATTTGTCCCTTTCATATTGAGGAACAGAAAAAAATCACTATCTGCAGAAAGAGAAATCAAAGGTAGAGGTCCGTGTGCTTAAGCAAGAAAACAGATAACCTCTGAGTCTGACTGTATTTCTGGGCATAGTCAGAATCACACAAGCAGACAATAAAACTAGCATCGTTTGATAGCTGCCTTTTAGCTCCCTTTTTACATAACCGAATAGCACACACCTCTGTATTTATTGGTGTAGTCTTCAGCACAAGTGCAGACTGAATACCAGATATGCTCCCTTGGATTCACAGAAAGATGCCTTAATTACTCCATTATCTCACAGCTTTGTGCTAAAAATATATAGGCAAATGTTTTAGTTATGCCAACCAGAAATGTACTGGTATGTTTCGCATGTTACAGGAAGATTAAACTTTCAGGGAGACTGGCAAGATTAAAGGTTTGGGGAGAGTGACAGATTTCTGGGAATAGCAAACTAGAAAATAAGAGAGGCAGCATTCTGTGCTGCTTCCTCTGCTGTCAGTGGGAGGTGTCTGCACGATGCAGAGCAAGACGCTAACTTTCTGTTTCCAAATAATGGGCATGTTAATTCCTGCTATTTCAGCTCGACTGCCAAAGCCAGGTAAAACCAGAGACTGGTGTCGTTTTAGTTTCAATTTTGTCAGTAAGTTTAGTTATCCATGCAATGTCAGCCATGGGCAACCCAGTAGTAGTCAGGTTTTAAATTGAGATGGTACTATCCCAAACATTTGTTCTGGTCTCTTTAGTAACACAGAGTGCCAAGTTTTACCCAATACTCTGCAAAGCAATACTGTGAACTTATTCCCAAAACTTGTTTTTTGTATCTTGTAGTCTGATGTTTGACAAGACAGATGCTGAGAATGGTGGTACTAATGCCAACCACATTTTCCTTACAGGCACCTGCTTTCACAGCTGAAATGAACAGCCAGAAATTGTTCAGTATATGCCTAGACAAGTATCTCTTATTTGGTAAATAAGAGGGTATTGATCTGATGGCAGGACAGTTACAGAGATAATTTTAAATGTATCAGGAGGACAAAGAAATGGGCTAATCAGCAAAAACATGAAATGGGATAGAAAGTAGGTGAACACAACATGATCATACCTTAATTTTGACACCAACCTATCACAAGCATTCTCTACTAAAAAAACCCACATTAACGGTAATGCAGTGCTTTATTCTTACCAGAAAAAGTAAGTGTGTATGACCTTAAAGACAATTTTACTGATAAAAAAGCTTTGGTATTTTTCATATTCACCAGTACAAGTTTATTCTGACCTTCTGTCTCACTCAACATAGGCATGTTTGACTTGCCAATTAAGCCTTTCAATGAAAAAAAAAATACCATTTTAACACTGATCAGTCTGACTGAGGCTGAACAGTACAGTACAGACTTATTCAGGTACATCTTCAGGCACCACACCAGATGGCTTTCCTTTGTGTTTCTAGGTACGTTCATATACTCATGAACCATATATTTTAGTGAGCCAAAAAAATTAACCTTGAAATAAAGGAGTGATAAGCCTACAACAAACACAGTTCCTTGGCATTATCCTGCTCTGGTGGATTTATGTCAGTGGATTTCAGTGAGTTTATGTTAGTGTAAAGGAACAACTCACAGCTCCTGCTGTTTCAGAGTACGCTATTTTCCCTTAGTATTCTGAAGTCATTGGTTGAGATGAACTACACTGGAGAATAACATAGGTAAAACTAGCAAGAACAATCTATTATGGCTGATCTTAATCCCAAAAGACAAACTTCATGACAAAATCTCCCTACTGTCACTGTTGGAAAAGATCACTTAAAATATGTTGAAGGGTTGGTATGCCATAAAAAGGACAGCAGTCACTACAGCAGGTGGGAAATTTACTATGCTACTGAGCTCCATATCTAGAAGAGAGAAATTTAATTATTTCCAAAATCGATCCAGGAAGTAGAGGTATTAATTCATACAATTTCAGATGTGTTTGTCTGCAAAGTACCAACAGAAATGCGAAACACCAGTTTTTTGTACTTCCTTGCTTCCAAACATCTGTATCTGTAGGCAGGGACAAACCAGTCTGGAAAAAAATGAAGAATAAAATAGTTTATTTAACCAGGTTCAGCTAAATAACAACTCCATCAGCTACTAAGTATTTTCATTGCCCCAGTAAATTTCATTATATTTCTGACACTTCTGCAGTTTTTCATAAAGATCTGTTCAGAATACAGAATTCTTCGTCATGTTGCCCTAGGTGAGGATCAGCAAGTGATCACCAGGTAATCCTGTATTACATCTCAGATTAGTCACCCTATTGCAAACATGTCTGACAACTGCTTTGGAAGGCCTGGACATGGTCAAGCATCTGATGGCTTTTTTTATTAATACTTGTGTCTCGATTTTCTGGGACTGAAAGTCCAATGCTGCTGGCTTGCTTGACAGGGGATCCAAGCATATAAAGGACACTCCAATTTATATGTCTTCTCAAATGCAATGACATCAACCAAAACCAGTCACAGAAGCTGATACTTCTTCTGTGGTAGTGTTGACAAGTCACAGATGTCTTATTTTTTTGGAAAGTCTCCCAGAAAATACTCCCAGTCCAATGCCACTGTTTATCACATTCTTTCTTACTTCTTTATTTTTCATATTATGCCACTCAAGTCAGACAAGTCAGAACTGTATTGATTGTCATTACTTGGTTATTTCCAATGGATAATTAACCACACACATGCAATATGCATCAATTTCAGAAGAAAACTCAGGGCCACTTTGTTTCATAGGCAGCAGGCTGTCTGTTGCTTGTCAATGAACTCAAGTGTCTAATAAAGCTTGCAGAATTTATAGTGATTTTAAGTTGATGAATCATGTTCTAGGTTAGAAAGAATGGCAGAAATTATTCATGAAAATTATGCCAAGATCAAATGTAACAAAAATATCTGTGTTCCCACTTTCAGAGAGCTTTATAGCTTAGTGATTGTAGTGCTGCCTCAATTACTTAAAAAACACCTGATTATATTTTCTGAATATATAAAGAGTTTATTTCTGTCCTTTCCAAATCCACTTCTCTGCTGGCTCTTGGTTTAACCCCAAATAAATAAATAAATTGCCTTAACATCCCTATAGTCATGTGTTTGGAAGAATTCTAACAACTGTCACTAAATGACAGTACCCAGCAATCATCACTTTGAAATACTGTTGTGCTTGGACAAAACCATAGTTTCTCACTTAATTTTAGACTTTAACAGTTGGGTGACAATCTAAACTTCTATGGTCAATGGAGAGTGAGAAGAGCCTTCAGAGGACAATTACTTCTCTAGCCTAGGCCTGTATTTTTTGGATAAGATGACCTGTGTTTCCAGAGTGACTACCTCTTTCCATTACTACAGAGGAAAAATTTGACACCTAAATTTTAGACCATTGATGCTCATAAAACAGACGCCACCCATAATGTAGAGCTTATTTACAGAAGTTCACATTGGTTTATGAAATAGTCTGAAAGCAATTAAAAACCAATTTTAATTACTTTTAGTTCATAAAATTCAGCTGGCCAGCAGGTTGAGGGAGGTGATTCTGTTCCTCTATTCCACTCTTGTGAGACCACACCTGGGATATTGTGTACAGCTCTGGAGCCCTCAACATAAGAAGGACATGGACCTGTTGGAGCAGGTCCAGAGGAAGGCCACGAAGATGATCAGAGGGCTGGAGCCCCTCTCCTGTTGAAGACAGGCTGAGAGAGTTGGGGTTGTTCAGCCTGGAGAAGAGAAGACTCTGGGGAGACCTTATATGAGCTTTCCAGTATCTGAAGCGCACTGGAAAGTTGGAGAGGGAATTTTCACAAGGGCATGTAGTGATAGGATGAGGGGGAATTGTTTCAAACTGGAAAAGCATAGATTTAGACTAGATATTAGGAAGAAATTTTTTACTCTGAGGGTGGTGAGGCACTGGCACAGGTTGCCCAGGGAAGCTGTGGAAGGTCCATCCCTGGAGGTGTTCAAGGCCAGGCTGGATGGGGCTTTGAACAACCTGGTCTAGTGGGAGGTGTCCCTGCCCATGGCAGAGGGGTTGCAACTAGATGATATTTAAGGTTGCTTCCAACCTAAACCATTCTATGGTAACACTGTCATCTTTTTGAAATATCTGTGGAAAAGAAAATGTTTGTTTTTTTCCTCACATTCTTTTATTTTTCCTCTAACACCTTGGTTTAATGAGACAAATCTTAAACTGTCTGTAACATGACCTTACATTTTTTACTATCGCGGTTGTGTTGTGAGGACATTTTGTTTTACACTAAGAAGCATAACAGAGACCATACATTATACAAACCTTTCCTGCATCTCCTCTCTGAACAGGCCATTAGGGTGTTTGAAACATCTATTTTAATTGCTGGAAATCTTTTGGATTCCCAGAATCTTTGCTCTCAGCTTTCTCTTTTCCTGAAATAGAAGTCTGGATTTTGTTAAAGCATATAAATAGCTGCAAAGAATATGGTATTTTAATGAATTTCAGGGTGTAGGATTTTATGTACTTTTAGAAATGGACAGCAAGGAATGAAATAACTCACACATATTACAGCTCCTAAGAGAGACAATAGGCATGTCCAACATCTGATGGTTCACAGATACGTACATGTAATGTTGACCCCCCTTAGCTAAGTGCAATAACATTATGCTACAAAGTCTTGCTTGCTTTTTGGTTCCATTATTTGTGCTCTTGGCAGCACAATACTCCAACATCAACCATAGGCTTGGTTGGTGTACAATCTGTTGATTATAGCACTCATTTCCTTAGGAGTTGAAAAAGATTAATGTAAATCCCTGTGGCTAAGGACAGTTTGCTGCTGAATGAGCGTTCCTGCCACTTTGTGAGTAAATGAGGGGTAAGAGTTGCAAGCTCTGTTTAAAGCCCCATTTAAAGCACCCCAAGGTGCGTTTTCATGTACTGCATTTCATTTATTCCATTTGTAATGGATTTGTAATAATTTATTAATAATATCAAATCTTGTGACTATTTCCCTTTTTCAAAATATATATTTTAGTTTCTGGTGGAAAAACTCACATTTGTCATATGTGCACAGGTAACACAGGTTTTTAAAATCACTATCTACTTGTGAATTTCAAGGCTGCTAACCTTTTCTCCCCCAAACACTTACCCATACTCTTCAGAGACTGTAAATCACAGTCATCGTTAAGCTGTGTACTAAAAACATTGACTTTTTTGAACACTGATACGATTTAGCTTTTTCTTTGGCATAAATAATATCACAGGTTACATAAAGCAAAGTGGTTTTGCATATTCATTAAACTGGTTTATTCTGTTCTTAAGTCCAGATTTTAAAGACAGGCCGGGATCCATGGTGGATATTTACATGTAAAGAAAAAGACCTAATTGGCCAATTTTTGCAAACAGTTAATACCACATCATAATGACTTATTCATAATGACTACCCCTCTTTCAGATGTGTAAGTTGAAGAACTAATCAAAAAATTTAGTCTTTTTTTTTGCTGTTAAAATAGTTAGAAAAAATACCCTTTAAGAAATCTCAACCTTAAAAAAAATAGAGGAGCAAGTATTCTTGGTTGCTTTTACAAATTAAAATCCTATTTTCTGATTCTTAAAGCACCCAGCACTTGTCAGGCACATATCTGAATAGCATCATACAAGAGCTGGATGGTCTACACGAACTGTGATGGAGTTTAGAGCAGTGAGGCCAAAGACTCTGCTACCAGTCCTACACCATGAGGAACCAGTGAGCAGTTAGAGCCGCTCCTACCATTTACTCCACACTGAGCTATGGTGCTGGTGCCTACCATCATGTTGTGGTAGCACCAACATACATCAGAATAACCATCACACTTACAGTGTTAACTTCTGTAACATAAATGATTTTGAGAAATTATTCATCTTTGACAGAGATATTTTAAACAAAAGGAACTTGTAGGGAACTCACAGGGGAATAATTGATTTTTCTGATGGGATTCATCTGAAAATGTCTACATTGAAGAGGTCTACATCTGTCAAGATCAGAGTTCCCCTTTGTACAGAGGAATATAGGGCCTCATTGGTCATGATTCCTCTGATCCTCAAGCAGACACTAAAGTACTACTGATAGCCATGCTCTGTTTTCCCCTGACTGGCGTGACTTCATAGATGGCAATATTGAAAATGTTCAAATTAGTTGAGACCAAAATCTAACATCTGCCTCTCCAGATAAATCCCATGGAACAGATTCACAGTCCACAAAAGTCCATGCGAGGCTGTTTGTTCACCTCTCTGGGTCAGAGATCATTCCTTTCTTAATGAAAGATATATTGTAATAAAGAATAAGTGTTGGATTTCTTGAGCTCAGCTGCCAGAACTTTCTCAGAATTGTGGCACAACTATGGGAATACATTAGGGACATTAAAAAAAAGCATTTTCTCACATTAGTCATTGAATGCACATTTGGGTATTAGCCATTTTCCTTTCAACCCTTGATTTAGTAAGAGAAAACCAACTAAATCGATCTCTTTTTTATTATTTACTAAGGGAAAACACTGTTTTAACATATGGAAACCTTGGAAAAGATCCAGGAAAGGAAAAGGTTTGACTGAAGGGAGGTATGTACAGACTACCTCTCCAAAGTATGGGCTGGGCAGGGACATGCCACTCCGACTTCTCAGAAAATACGTACCAACCTATGTGAAAAAGCAGAGCTCACTCATATTATCAGTAGTGTTACAAATGAGTTTATGCAAACATTATCCTTATGGCTCTTGGGTCACACAGACCACACAAGGTCATGGTTTCCATGGACAGCAACAGATGTTCTGTATCCCCAAGAGAGTCCTCAGAACCTGGCATGGCCAGGACTTTATGGAGAGGTCAAGAAAATGCATGCTAATTCCAGCCAAAAAAAAAAAAATTCTGTTCCAAAACAGCCCAAATTTTGAATGGTCAAATGGTTAGTGCCACAAAGTGAGTTGTTGAGGATTTCCACACATTTCAACTTTAGAGTGTTATACCAACTGCGAGAAATACTACAAACTTAGAGGCTGTTTGGGGAATATGATCAAAGTAGGCAAGGTGACACTTCTAGCTGCTGTTTCAGCATTTAATTACCAATGCATCTCAATCTGGATCTGGAGAAGTGAGTGAAGATTGTTTATACAGAAATAAAGTCATGTTCCATCTCGGCACTGCTACATCCTTCTGGGACCCAGAGGTTATATCATGAAGAAGGATCTTCTCTTGTTACCTACGGAATTGTTTTGTGCTCCAGTCAGGGATGACATTGTACTAATGCTGATTGTATGAGAGCTCTAAGGCCAGTATCAGTGAGATACAATGTCTGCTGGGTAAAAAATCCTCACTTACCTTGTTAACTGAAGATCATATGTGCTAAAATAGCTATTAACCATAAATAAACCCCTTTATGGAATTTTCCACACCCAATGATAGAACTCATCAACTGTGCTTCAAGATTGCTACACCCAACATGTAGCAAAGAAATTCTTCTCCATATGAATAATTATCACTTATTACTGAATGTCAAAGGTCAAATTTTCAGCTGCCTGACTAGGAATTTTTAAGCATGTGCTCTAATTTTAGTAAAAAATCATGGAGACTGCATAGAAGTTCTGTTTATCATGAAACATGTTTTTACTAGACAATGCTGCTGCAGTGATGAGAGAATATTTATGTGGAATGATATGACAAACATGTCACGTATCGGCTACAAATATAGACTAATAAATCATAAGATGTCTTAGCTGTGGGATCAGCAAAACTGCAGAATCTTAATGTGAAAAATGAAAATCTCATATATCAAAAAAGCTAATAGTAGAAAAAAAGCACTAGAAAATGTACTTTCCAAGAATAGCCATTCATTGGTTAGCATACATGTGCAGCTTCTAAATGAAACCAAGTTTAATATTTCAGAGTAGCATGCTTTGTTTGCTCTCATGTTTATTGAGATAAATGGGGCCTCCAAAATATGAGACATGAGATGAGCCTCTCTGCTGAAAATTTTGACTTTCACATAAAAAATTCAGACTTCTAGATACAAAGTCAACATTTAAAAAATCCAACAACAACAAAAAAGAAAAAAATTTGTGACTTTTCAAAAAAAATCCTAACTTTTACATCATCATAGCCTAAATTAAGCCCTTTTCTGTTTTCTACTCATTATGGAAAACTAAGCACCGTGGTCACAATTAGGCAAAGTTTTTCCAGTTTTTCACTATTTTTCAGGCTAATTTCTTTCTCTGGACCATAAAACAACAGAATGACTTGAAGCTTCCTTAAATATCCACTAATGGTACGATCTTACTAATGCCAGTATGGTTTAACCATAACCAGAAGAAACAGAAATATAGATAATTTACACTGTCAAAGAAACAGTGTAATTTTTTTCCGCAAAACTGATGGAATTTTAAAATAGTTTTCACAAGTTCTTAAGAAAAACACAAGCTGAAATGAAGTAAACTGCCAATAATAGCAAGCATTGCCTCTTTTGACTGAGGCAGCTGAGTTAAAACTCCGTGTCTTGTGGATTATTCTGGGTAGGAGGAAAAATAAGTGATGAGTATCTTAGACACAGATCTGTCTGTATGCAAGAATGCACAAAATCATATTTACCTGAGCACAGGAGGTGTGAAAAATCCCAGTTTCTCCACTTGTCTCTCGAGACCTCTCTCAGCCATTGGAGAGCCCAAGAGGTAAAAATGCCAGCCATATTGAGACCAATGGCAAAATCCAGAGCTGACTCCAGTGGGACTGGGATTTCACCTGAAGAAAAGAACCAGAAAGGTTCTTTACATTAACCTCTTGAGAATTTGAATGGCTCAGAGTAATCCCCTTTCTCATTCAGAAGTAAAAGAGAATGAAGTGGACTTTGTAAAGAATCCTTTAAAAGGAGGTAACAGACGGCCATTATCTCCCTAATAATGTTTAATTATTCATGCAAATATGCCATTGGCATTATGGTACTTACAGGAACCAAGGCCACGGTTTAAACTAGCAAGAGCCTGGAGTGTCTCCACTTGTATGTACACAGCCGGAGAAAAATTAGAGGACCTCACTGTCGCAGGTAACATGTTCATTCCTTTCTGCAAAACTTGCCTAACCAGAGTTTGGCAGCTGTCTGCCCAGACTCTATTCCCTTCTGTGAACAACAGTCTCGGCTACTTGGGTTGGTAATGTCATTTTCAGGGAAACTGATGGGGAGTTTTAGCTTCTCCACTGGACAGAAATCCACCGGGGGGATGCACTGAGCATCATTAATTAGCTTATTATCTTTTCCAAGTTGGTCGCTTTCTGTGTGGTGAGAAGAGAGAATGAAACTTACAGTCTAATATTGTTTTGCCTTGTGAATTTATATTAGAAACACTGGAGAGCACTGAGAGCCCCCATATAACACTTCTTGACATCCTGCTTGAATTTCTGTAGGTATTATTCTTTGTGAAACATGAACCTCCTAGGATAGTTAGGGCCTTTCTGGTCTCATACCAATAATGCCTCCAGCTGAGGCACAGGAAATCCAAATTGCTCTTCAAATTAAATCACGGGAAACCTTGATTCCTTACTTGTCTCAAGCAAAGTTAATGGGAAACAGATGCACACTTCTGTCAAAACATTAAGTTGTATATTTATCTACTGCTTGCTTATCTTTGGGCATACTGGGTTAAAATGATAATATTCGCGCTTTTTTTTTCCAATTAGTATTGCATTTGGTTAGTAGGTTTTTGCAAAATACTAATGAAAATAAATCACCAATTTGTATTGATACTGATAACTCTGATAATTACTGGCAAAGTTAAACCACTAATTTGATCAAAACCAAAATTTGTGTCCTCTGGGGAAAACAGTAGCAAAAGTACCGTTCATGATCCAAATTGCTACAAAAGGATGAAACACATAATCATCTGATGTAACAAAACATTCAATCCAGACTCAAATGAAATATTTTATTTTGACAACATTCTGTTAAAATAAATCTCCTCCTAACAAAAAATGAAGATCTATCTTTGTTTTAAACACCTCCCTCCCCCAATACGAGACTATGCAATCCATCCACTGGAACTATCACTTCAGTTGCAATGAAAGAGGCTCCTGGGTGTCCTTTGTCAAAACTACCACGACAATGTTTTAGGTTCATCAGTTAGATGATTACATGCTGTGCAACATGTGAGCTTTGTGGCACTACCAGGAAAAAGTACTACTTTCAAGCTGGGTTAGATCCAAGTGTACATTGATTATTTTTCTCCTTTACATTTCTCAGCACTATGTATGGACAAAGTTAACATCTTCCTCCTCCCTCTGAATAGGGGTGTACAGAAAATACTCTTGCAGTGTAAAAAGCATTTTGTAAGACTTTCATTGACGATTGTTCTGCCTAGTATATACTAGAGGCAGCAATGATCAGGCATATGCCATAGAGATAATGCAAAAATGGGGAAAAAAGAAAAACTTTCCTTCTTTGTGAACAAAGCTATTTTTTTTTAATTCAAAGTCTTTTTGTGATTCCGAAATATGAGCAAAAATTGCTTGTATTTGAAAACAGACAGAAATCTGGGTATCCAAATTAACACTATGTTTTATAAGTACAGTGCATATGATTCAGGTCTCGGCTTCCAACTGTACATAACTAATGTCCTCAATTCAGTGAGATTGTCCTCACCTGCAAGCAGGTAACTGAAAGATTAATCAGGCCTATTCATATCTTTATAAAGACTAAGTCAGGAACTGTTCATGACACTGAATGTCTCAGTGCCATCCTGAAACTTATTTTTACTGTGACACAAGAAGCCAGAGTTTAAAAGGTGTAATTTTTGTAAACCTGACATAATTACCCAGCTGCATCAATTCACACTGTGTTGGTTTATACTTCTCCTCCCTTTATTCTCCCCCTTCTCTCTCCCATCTCCCCAGCATACTGGGAGTCGGCGAATCTTTAATTTACCTGTCGTTTACCACTGCTGAAGCCCCTCAGCAAATGATCAACTCTACCTTCCAGCTTTGAAAGGGATATACTCATTCTCTAGTCCTCATTGTTTCCTAAAAATATATGACATCTTAAAAGAACGGTGCTGGTCTGGAGCACATGTACTGGTCTCATTAAAGCCCAGCCCATGGTCTCACTGGTATTCATTCTCCCATGCTTTAACTGAGGTTTCTGAGTTTATATCCATTTCATTTCTTTGCTTTCTTGAAAGCATCAGCTTAACCGTCCCTGGGGACCTCGCGCTTGGCGGGATGCTGAGGAGGAAACGGACTAGAGGAGCTGTAGCTCCCTTGCAAGGGTAGAAATTTCTCCACATTTTGATGAGGAAGGAATGAAAACAAAAGGCAAAGCAAGGAATGTTTTTGCAGTGCCACCTCCCTCTCCTGCTGCTGACCTGTGCAGGCTTGCCGTTGGCTCCCCGGGAAGGCCTCCTCGCCATTCCCAAGGGCTGTCCCAACTCGCCCTTGGGTTGCCTGACTGCCTCCTTCTTCACCCTGTACCACGGACTTTGAGGCAGTGGCAGAGTTAAATACTGAGCATATTCCTGTGTTATTTTTTATATTGTTCTTTCCCAGCCTCTTTCCAGAATGTATTTTTATAATCTTCTACTGTAACAGCTCAGCTTGCTAAATGAAGTTCTTTGCTTTCAGCTACAAAGTAATTTTGCACTTAAGATAATGAAATAAGCAGAAGCTGCTAACTTTTATGTCTTCATTGCCTCATTGGCAATAGGCCTAATCTAGCAAGCAAAACACATGCCGTTAGGAAATGCCGCGATGGAGGTTTTAAACAACCCTTTAAACATCGTGTCACCGAGGGTAAGAACTGCACAGGAAAGGACTGCAGTAGTCATCTCACTAAATGCTTGTCCTCACAGACAAAAAGTAGTTACATAGCAGCACAGATGGTGTCCCACCGTTAAAAGCACAGTGGTTCAAACCATGCAGGAAAAGTAGGGGGAGAGAGAGAGGCAGGCAAGGTGAGCAAAATAATTGTAAGAAATGCCAGGGGTCGTGATTTGGGAAGGAGTGGAAGTGCCAGGGATGCACAGCATTGGGAAGGGGAGTCAGAAATTGTAGCGTAAAACTGGAGAGCTTGTTTGAGGGAGAGAAGAAACAGTGGTGCTGGCTTTGATTTTATTTGTATTCAAGTCCCGTGCAGAGCATCTGCAAGTGCTTTGGGCTGATAATGGCTGAGGGCCTTTTTTTTTTTTTTTTTTAGGATGGATACAGCTCGCCAAAGGAATGTTTCTGGTATAGCAAAGCATCCCAGGTTTGGGACTTTCCACGCGATATAAAATCATTCACAGGATGGCTTAAACTTATTTAGACACCTTTTTTTTCAGGTATTTGAGCATTTTGTGGGAGCAAATCTTTGATGTTTTTGTCTGCCCTCTTGCTACAGCTACTGGACATTACATACATTAATCCTACAGAACTGAGGTGAGATAAGAAAACATTATTATCCTGTGAGGCACAGGCAGATGTGGGTTGTCCAGAGACAGCCTGCAATGACTAACTCCCAGGCAAGCGTGCAAATTACTGGCCTATTTTACCCCTGATTTCACGTCCCTTGCTGCTTCCTGTCACCGCATAAAGCTGAGGTCCGCACTGATAGCCGCTGACAGGGATAACCTCCCGGTTAATTGACGTCTGCTTAAACAACAGCTCCCTGGGTTAATTTAGCACCTGTAAGTCCCAGCACGTTACGCTGCGCTGCTTCCTGTGCAGTCTTGCCCCATCCTCCTAAGCGGCGTTTTGCAGCTTGCGGCTGAGGGCCAGGTCCTGCTCTCAAATACAGCTGCATACATCTGCTCTGCCCACAGACTTACCCAGTCCGCCTTTTCCTCCCTTGACTCAGCCTTAGGTACTCAGACGGTTGTGTATTTTGTACACTGCTGTCCAGTCTGTCCTTTTTGTTTTAGTTCAGACTTTATGAAAAGCTAGGGTGGTTTTTAAAAACAAAAAAAAACAACTTTTTTTTTTTTTTTTTCTTTTGTACACACACTGTTGGTCTGACGTAACTCTACCAGGATTTCTTCTTGACTACTTCTTGATTACATCAAGGTCAAAACAAATCATTTCAAGTAGTGTGTGTGTGCTCCAGCAACACACTGAGGCAAGTTTATGTATTTTTCATGCCACAACAATCTTCTAACATCTAGTATAAATGACTCATTGCAGTTTCAGCAGGTTAGTACCTTCCTGAAATACTAGTAAATTCAGTCTCTCTTCCTCAGTTGCTGCATGGCACTCTGTATTTCTGGCTATTTCACATCATAGTAGAAAAATTAAAAGAACAATGCTCGCAGCAGCAGGAGTGCTCTCTCATGCCTAATACCACCCTGCTCCCTCACTGTCCTTTTTTGGTAATGTTTGGGTTAGGTTCTGGATGTGAAACAATCTGTCTGACAGAAAAGTGCCTTGATGTTTGCAATGGTGGAAAATTCCAATCTCCTCATTAGTTTTTTTGCTGTGTTTTACTGGGGACTAACTGCAGGTTTAAATGCTGTGATTATTTTTAATTATATTAGTAAGAAATAGTCCTGGTACTTGGAAGCAACTGATTTTTTTGCAGAAATAAAGAATACTTTGGAACATAATAATCAAAGCCTTAACTATAAACCAGTCATAAATTGGTGGTCTGGTTTTCTCAGGAGTGATTTACTTCTGATGTCACAACATCTCTTGCCAGTCTTGCTGGAGACCAACTTTTGCTGACACAGACTCACTATGTCAGACACAAAATAATCTATTAATTCTCTTAATTTAAGTGGGTTTTGGACCAGGCCTGAGGGAGAGAGAAAAAATAACAGGGGGAAGACGGTTACCATTCTAGCTATGCAATGAAAAATACCATGCCGATGCAGAGGGAGGGGAAGGGCAGAAAAGGAGAAGAATAGTTTCCACTGTCCCAGGGTGCCCCAAGAGGGAAATTGAGAGGGGGTGGGAGTGTGAGCTGTGCTCTAGTTTACATATTGAATTGGCTTTGTTTTGCTTATGCTGAAATTTTATGTGATTCTTCCTATTCCCTGCCATTTTGAGAGCTGCTTGGAGTTTTTTACTGGCCCGCTTTCTAAATCTAAAAAGCCATCCAGGCTGAGGTAAGGATGGGGTTATAAGATTGCTCTTTGTGTATAAGAAACGTAGTCAAGATGAAGAAGAAACTCAGGCTAGGGTAGCCTACTTGAAATGGAGGACAGAAATGCCAGCCAGGCAGGAGAGTTATAATGTCTCCTGTTGAAGTTCTTTTGGAGTAAAAAAATAGAATTTGTTTATGCTTTCTGGTGTCAAGGAAGGGAAAAAAAAAAAAAGACAGAGGGCTATCTTTGCCCTTAGGTCTCTTACTGAGCAAGAGAACTTGGGTTCTTGTCCTGACACCTATGTTCTACAAAAAAAACAGTTTTGTATAAAATGAAGACTCAAGCATTGTCTCTTGCACGTTCCTTGCAGCAGCAGCTGACACCAAGGGTGTTTTACAGCACATGCCCCTGTGCCTGTTTCTGCCTTCCACCCCTCCAGGCACAAAGGGGTAATTCCAAAACGCTATTCAGGCTGCAACAGCCTCTCTCCTCCTCTCTGAGGTGGCCTGGAGCAGGGTGCTGGGAGAAGCATCCAGCGTGGTCCCTGCAGGTCCATGGGAAGAGGCAGCGCCTGGCTGCTCAGCTCTCTGCAGGTGTGGGCAGCTCTAGACATGCCTGCAGAGATGCAGGAGTGTCTGAGGGATGCCTGACTGATAGGCAGCTGCCCTAGGACTGCAGGCATCTGGAGGGGTGAGCAGGTGGCAAACAGGGGTGATGCGGCTCTGCGTGCTGGATTTAGCCAAGTAACCCTAGGTGCCAAAGTAAGTGCCTTTGCTGGTTTAACAGCCTTAGACTGGCTAGGCAGCTTTCAGAGACTGTGATCAAAGGGTTTGAGTTTGCTTCATCCACACAGTTTGTGTGAGTGGAGACCCCACTCTGAACCAGACGTGCTTTTTGCCATAGCTCTCCTACTTTGAGCTTCACCCTAGGGAACTAGTGAGTAGTTAGTGGGGATAGACGGGGCTTGGAGCATGAATGCAGGCTTGATCCCTAACTAAGAGAGCATAGACAGATCCTTTTTTCTTCAGTCGTCAGAAGTAGAAGTAGAAGAACCAAGTAGACTCCCTTTTCCAGCCGTTTACCTGTTGTGGTTGCTCGGATTGGGAGCTTGATGGCAGAGACTAGTTCTTAATACGGATTTCCATGTTTTCCAGCTGAAAGAAAGCACAATGTAAGTAACAGGGGCAGAAATTAAGGCATTTAGTTCTTATCTTTGCAACAAGCTTATCTGGAGCTAAATTATGCCTGGGGGAGCTAGTGTACACTAAAGTCAACGCCATCCTGCCTTAGCTGCTCTGAACGCAGTCTGTATTGATTCAAAATGCTTGCACATGGTGCAACTATTCCTCCCACTCAGAGCAGGGCATGCCCTATATCCCTTTATTTTCCTTCCAGGGTATTGCTTCATTATTATGCTAAATTGCAGAAACATCATGAGTGTTTCTTCATCACTCTTAATAGCTGATTAAGTAGGTTTTTTTTCTTACGTACTCCAACAAGCCCTGTTTAGCAGGGCTGTGTGTTAGCTAATTCTGACGTAGCCATGTGGGTTTAACTTTTCTAATGAGAACGGAGCATATCTGTTATATGGAGATAGTAAATCACTTTAGAGGTTCCAGCAGCAGATTAGAAGATCCACCTACACTGTTTGCCTGTACCTATCATGCAGCTGTAGGTTGCTGTGCAGTTTTTGTCCCAGTACTGAACTATTTGAAGATTCATGGTTAAATACAAACTGGATCATAGAGTTTGCGTTCCACAAGTGGTTCAAGCTGTTTAAAATGAACTTGACCTGACTTTTTAACCTTCTTACCAAGTTATGCAGACTGTTTATACTGGCAGGAGGATGTGATGGTTGGGGTAAAAAAGGGAAAGAATGAGAGTCTGTCATTTTATCTTAGCTGAATCACTGATTCACTGCGTGACCTGTGCAAAGCCCTTAGTCTCTATTGACTTTTTTTTTTTAGAATAAGAGTATTCTGAGAGCCAAATATACCACTTGAAATGTGATTTTCTTGTTAAATTTACGTCTGTTTTCAGAAGAATTGTCTACGCATGGAACATATTGTACAGTGCTAAAAACAACACAGAGATATTGGAAATAAGATGATTTCTCCATTGTGAGTCTTCCAAAACATGAACTGGGCTATTAGTACACAAACCTTATACTTAGGGCTGCCAACAATTCTTGAAAGTCACTACAGCTTGCATGGGTTTTGTCATGACTTCTATTTTTGTCAGAGTTCCCTGAATTCTCAAGGACTGTGACTTTCAGCCAGTTCATCTCAACTTAAGCTCTTTTCGTCAGAGCTGAATCATAAAAGTTTAGAGCTTCAGGACACTTTGAGACCCCCCCCCTCACCTGGTCATTCAACAAAGGCATGGCCAGCCCAGTGGCTCTCACCTTTCTGTCATTCCTGAAAGTTGTCCGTCTCAAGAATCA
This sequence comes from Pluvialis apricaria, assembly GCA_017639485.1. NCBI lineage: Eukaryota > Metazoa > Chordata > Aves > Charadriiformes > Charadriidae > Pluvialis > Pluvialis apricaria. Next base: position 49,169,515 of record CM030044.1, on the reverse strand, counting down.
CAGTATGAAGAGGATGATTGAATTGTGCTCTGTATGGTACAGGCAGTGTGATGGAGATATTAGTTGTCCAGGAATGCATCAGACTCTTGCAAACAGCAGCTGCCATTTTGTATCCTGTTTCACAGCCAGAACATAAGGGAACAATTTACTACATGAACTGCTATGTTCTTTGCCACAGCTCATTCTGTCTTTCTTATCCTTAAAGAGATATTGAGGTAACGTGCATCCGGAATGAAAAGACTGCCACTAAATCTCCTGACCCTGATGTTGCCACAAGCCTGGAGCATTCCTATAGGCTGTGGCTTGACATACATGCCACATTTCTTTTAGTCAGACTAAATTCCTTGTAAGTACAGTGCACATCTTGCATCTGGTTGTGGAAGAAAACATGCCACAGGTAATATCAGCATATGATAAAAATGCACTGACAGGAAAAGAATGGTTGCAATATCAAGCATCACAATTGAAATAATTATTTCATTCTTCCTTAAAAAACAGCAAGAAACAACATCTTACCCACTTTTTCTCCTAAAGCAATACCATGGGGTGCCCACCCTGCAGCAAGGAAGAAGGTTTCCTTTGTCTGCTTTCTTCATGTTAGTAGCACTTGGGCTCCAGTGGAGGTGTGAAGATGGGATGAAGTCACACCTTCCAGTAAGGACGCTGACTTTTCGGTTCTCTTGGGATTTCCAGGGTCAGACTGTCAGTGCGTGCAGCTCCACACCATCTCCCACAGTGCAGATCAGGCTGCCTTTGCCAGGGAGGGACTGACTGTTGAAAACTGGAGCAGGGAAAGGGGAAGGGGAGATGACAACCGTGGAGAGAAGTATCTGCTCAAGCAGGCTTCCCAGCAAGGGAAGAGAGCTCCTTGTCATCTAGTCAAGTAGAGACAGAGAAAAAAAAAAAAGTGTAACTACAGACTCTGCACTTGATTTGAGCCACAGATTTCTCTTTTAGAGGGTAATCAGTGTACTCTCTTACCTTTGTTGAGATTCAGAAAAGAACAAGCAAATAAAATGGCTTTGAACAAAAGTCAGCCAAATAGCAGTGAAAAGGTCAGTGGTGCAAGTGCACAGGGAGTGCTGCTGATCCAGTGAATAGAAACAAACCACTGGGGTCACGAGTATGACTGGGGTGTCTGTATAATCTTTCATTACCCAGAGAAATAAGGCTTCTCTCTGTTAGTGTCCATTTAGTCCTTCAACATGAACAGGACTGATTACTTGACACTGTTCTTTTTACGTTACCTTTGTGGCCTCTAAAAAGCTAACCATAGATTCATGTATTTAATTCCCACTGAAATCACGTATCACGGGTCTTTTGGAGAATTATGGGTTGGGTTTTGGGGGGTTTTTTTTGGTGGTCTTTTTTTTGATGGTCTTTTTTTTTTTTTCCAGAAAAGACACTGATACTAGAATTATTTGTGAAAAAGGTAACTGTAAGACTCTGGACACCATTGTGGGAGTGGGGAGAGAGGGTGGAAAGGGAGTGGGTCGCAGAGGAGGACAAGAAAAAGACCGTGTTCAGATTTAGACAAGGCAGGAAATAGAAAGACAATAGGAATTCCGAAGGATATAATGGCCATAGGTTCTCTGTTGTGAAATTATCATGTCCTTGCAGGCTTATTCTTTATGGATTTTGCGCCTCTTTGCAGATTATCCATTCATCTCAAGGGTCACATCAACAACAACTAGCTACTGACTGAAGCCTGGGAAATGACAAATTTATTATTGTATCAGAGCTGAAAAAAAAGATGTTGCACTAACAATCTCACTCCTGTGCAAAGGGAAATAATTTCTATGTTACGTATCTTTTAAATCTAAATGTGTGTTTACCTGTATGCTGTAATACACTGGTGCAGATATAAATATGTCCAATGGTATCCTCATTAATTGAAGGAATGCTAAGTGCCAGGCCCATCTTCCTCTGAGCCAGGCAGCACTTCTGTAAGACAGGTAGTCCCTCAGCTACCTCTTGTACAGTTCTTGTGATTCCTGGAATCAGCACAGTGGCAACCACCTAAACTAGATAGACATCAGGTCTGTTGTGGTTTAACGTGCCCGGTCTCCCTGTTGGAATTGCTATGATGATAGGTCAACTGAACTTTCCACTCACAATAGAGGCATTTTGGGCAAGAGCAACGCAAGCTTCGTTACAGCTGGATACCGGATACAAGCTTCGATACAGCTGGAACCCAATGGATACTTCAGCCTGCTTGCAAAGTATGGAGTTCAGTTTAGTTATCTCTACTAATTCTATGCATGTAAGATCTGAAAGATCCTAAGATATCATGAGATCCACTGGGATTTTTTTCTATGGGACATAACACAGATCTTTATCACCAGCTGCTGAATTTCCAAATCAGCTGCAGGAAGCAGCCAGGTCACTTCCCACCTGTCCATGGAGGAGATAAATCATTGAGTGGGGGAAACACAAGTTCTGTTCTTGCTGTGGGCCTGATTCACTGCTGTGGATGGCAGTCAAGGGGCCACCATCTGCACCTGGTTAGCTGGATCGATGAGAGCAGAAGGGAAGGAGAGGTGTTAGTGTCACTCCTGCCATAAGCAACTGCCAGCACCACCTACTCTGTCACAGTTTGCACCTCCTGCAGAAACCAAGGAGTAAGAGGAGACCGTAGAGCCATCTCTCTACTTTGCAAGAAGGAAATCCCAGTCTACAAGTGTTGGGACCACACAGGGTGGCTACGGCTGACTAGGAAACCTTTCTCCAAGAAAAAAAGTTGCACCCTGCCTAAGCCCCTGTGATGGGTGGGCAATATGGCCACATGGTAGTTTCTGCTTGCGGGCCAGAGAGAGTGCTTTCCCTCGTTACCACACAGACTGATGTTGTTGTCCTGCTACAGCCCCTGGCTACAGACTGGCTGCATGCCTCAGAGCTGGGTTTGGGGTTCAGCTCTGCTCCCCACCTCTGCCTGGTTTCACTGCAATTCTTGCCCACCTGTGGAGCATCGTAAGAGTCCCAAGAACCAGAGGAAGACATCACTGCTGCTTTACCAAAGAGCAGGGTACTATTTAGCCATTCCTCAGCTGACAAATACAGACTGGGAATGCTGCAGTAACATTTCCTGACTCATAAAGCAGCAAAAAGCCAGTGCTACTCCTAAAAAGTGTCCACCTGAACCACTTGCAGAAAGGGAGTGACTCATCCTCATTTATTTCATGTTGGAGAGAAAGCAATGGGGTACAAGTATCATTGCGTGCGTTTGGAAAATGGTGACACTGGGTTTTTTTGTAGCTTTCTTATTTTGATTTTAAACTGTGATGCTATGCCACTTCTATGCCAGAAGCTTCAAAAATAGGTCTGGGGGAGTGAGAGGAATAAAAGGGGTCAAAATCTGGGAAGGAAAAAGAAGGAAAGTCCTCAGAACTCTATTATAAACTGTTACTAATGTTAAACTAAGGGAAAAGTGAAGATCTACTTCTACAATACCCTTCCTGGGCACAACAGGTCACCTTTGATTTCTAAGATAAATTCCACGATTTTTAGTGTCCTCTGATTTCAAAGCATTTTTTCAAGATGAAAAAAACATCATCCGCATTTAATTCATGGGAAACAGCAGCTGGCAGACCTGTTCAAGATCACACAGCAAGTGAATTTCAGAAACTGGGAAGAAAATAAACCAGTATGATTTTGAGTATTTTCCCCTGATCACTGGTTCATGCAGCTATTCCTTGGGAGACAGTGACTCTCATTGTCTGTTCAGTGATAAGGCAGGCTCTGCATCTAATGGGAGGTGGAAACGGTCTGCTGTCTGCATCCCACTTCAGCCATAGCTTTTAAAACTTCACCTATTCTTTACAGGATGGCTTCCCTGATAGTGCCACACAGTCTGCAGACCATGAAGTAGGATGAACTCATTGTTTCCTATAAAAACTCTCTGAGAAAGAAGGTTGACACTTTATTGCTGTAATAAAGGTCATGACACTACTTCCTTGCATTCACACTGTATTTTTAGAAAGCTCACACAGCCCAGATCACAAAAATGACAAATCTCCATGAGAATGTTGAGGCTTCATCTTGCAGGCAGTTTACATTGTTAAGTTACTCTAAGTCACACTGAGATTTCACAGTCTTAATCAACTGTTGATTTTAGTTGATAAGTACAATCCATCTGTTCCAAAATCCACAGGCTAGCAATGAAATTGGAATGGCTTGTTGTTTTGCAACTACAAGCTCTAAGCAGAGGACTGATCCTTGGCACATGAAGCACACAACAAAGTGTCCTCTCCCAACATCTCTCAAGAATTGTTCTACACCTTGCAGAATGGGGTGGCGTTGAGTGCAAGCTTGCGTGCTAAACCTACTGTGTTGATGTTCTCATCAAAGAACGCCTGAAGCCCAGAGCTCCTTTACCATGGCCAATATTGCTGGGCCTTCTTTTCCGCTGGACCCTGCCCCAGCAGGCTGATGCCCGGTCTCACTCTTCACTTGTCCAGTCCTGATCTCTCTGTAGGGGAATTGCTCTGCTACACTTCACCAGAAGGAGCTTTCACCAGGTCAAGAGCAGAAGAGAAATTGTCTGCGTTCGTGATTCAAGCAAGCCTCCAGAAAACAGTGAAAATTCATAGGGGCCAAGCCACCAAAATGAAACATCTGGCCGCAAGTGACAGAAGACTATGCCTGTGGTGACCAAACTTTTCCTTGTTCCTGTCAATAGAACCAGTCATCAGAAATTGCTTATTAATTTACACTTGTAGGCATTGTCTGTTGTGCTTAACCCACTTCTGTCCAGTATTTTCCTGTCGCTGACCATTTTGAGGAGCACAGCTTCCTCCTCTTCCATCTCGGACACCCAACAGAAAGGGAATATTCTGACTTGCTTCACCCCAGCTCCCAGCGAAGCAGGAGACACTACCACATGTCTTCTGCATCACTCCAGAGATAACCACTTACCAGGTTACCACTGGCAAAGAGCACCATGAACATATCCTCTAGTGCAGCAATACCTACCTGTAGGAAGGAGGGGAAGTAGGTAGTGGGTAAGAAAAATGAGAAGGAACCCTCAATGGTGCTCTAGGAGCTGGTACGATAATCAGGAGACAGGCAGGACTGGGATTTGGCAAGAAACAGACTTGTCTCTCTTACTTGTCATGATAGGAAAATAATGAGTTATGACACTATCACAAGGCTTTAATCCTTTAGCATATTGGTTCTGATGGATGGCACCTGGCAGCATTTGTAGGGACCATTGCACCAGTAACAACCAGCAGCTTATCATTGAGCCTGAATGATCTGTTGTACAGACATTTTGTCTTTTTTATTGCAAAAGTGTTAAAGGAACCAAACTTCTGTCATATTCTGTCTTTCTGTGCATAGGTTTCCTGTTTCATACCCTCAGGCAAATACTGATGTAATTAAAAGAAGCAGAAATAAAATTCAAAGACTTCAGGAACATGGAACTATAACAATAGTACTTCATTTGCAGACCTTTTGTCAAATGAACTTGCCTTTTTGATGGGATATAATTCGTTCCTATTTTTAAATATAGATACATATATGTACACCTTTTCAAATCATTATTTCGAAGCCAACTATATCCCAGGTCAGTATTGTGCTCTCTTCAAAGAACAGAACAAAGTGCACATTTGAATTCCTCTGCTGAAATCCATGAAAGACAAAATGAAAACGTGTCAGCTTATATCAGCTAAGTACCAATAAGAGTGACTGACACATTTATCTGGACTTCTTTCCCAGCCACAGAGAGGTTAATGATTACAGGATCCATTTAAAAAAAAAATTAAAATCAGTTGATTTCAAAATGCATCATTTTCCAAAGTGCATTCAGAGTTTATTTCGAATGATTTTGTTTCAAAGCATATCCAGGTAGTCTGTGACTATGACTATGACAGTGACAGAGGCTTAAAAAACATTAAACAAAACCATAGTGTCACTGTTTGGACTAGACAATGGTCTTGTTTAAATATTTTTACAGTAGCATGACTTGCCAAATCTAGCAAAGACAATCTCATAATCACATGTGTCATGCTCTATGATTTTGTGCCACTGGCAATACAATCTAGCATTTTTGAAAACACAACCCCCTAGGAAGAAAAGAAAATCTATTCTCAACTTCTCACACATCCCAAATCTCTAAGCCAGGGTCCCCAAAACTGGTGCACAGTCTCTGGGAAAACAACTGTCTTTTGTCCCCAAGGATGCGCTTTACAGTTAAAGCTTCAAGACTGCAAGGGGCGGTAAGTTAATTAAGTCATGTAAGAGACATGATTTATTTTAGTAAGACAGAGACAATTTTGAAATGTACCTCGTATTCTTTCCCATCAAGCTTACTCCATGTGCAAGAAAGGAAGACCAGTGAACACAGGATGGCAGCTGTGGCGCAGGTACCCCGCTGCTGCCTGGCCCTGTGCTGGGCAGCACGGTTCCGCTCAGCCCAGTTGTCAGGTCACCGCCTGCCTCAGTTTGGCGGTGCTCCATAGGTAGCAACAAGGTGCTGAGAATATTCTCTCCCACACTTAGCTTGTTCAGTTAGAGCAATACTCTGCATTTAACTGCTACTTTATTGAGGCTGTACTTGGACAAAATATGAAACTGATAAGCCACTGAGAGCTGCACTTAAGTGGCAACAAAATGACCTTTGCAATTTTAATAAGCATAACACTCAAAACCAAAAAAAAACCAAAAAGAACCAAAAAAAACCCCAAAAAACAAAACCACCAACAAAAGGAGACAAGAACAGCTCTCTTAAGTATTTTCAGGCTCTTTTACCATACCGGAGAATGAAAGTAACAAAAAATCCCTAGGTAAAATGAGAACTGCACAGCTATTGTAACACAAACTGTATGGCCTGCTTCTAATCCTTTTATCCACTCATATAGCAGAAGAGGCTTTAGATAGATGTAGATGGATGTTCAGGCAGTGGAAACCACAAAGCAGCCAAAAAAGACCACAGTGTATTGTTCATGATCAGGCAACAGAGTTCCTTTTCCATCATATTTCTGCAGGTGTAATTGAATGCTTCAGAGAGCATCACCACTGCAGCACATGAATAATCAACACACCAGCCAAGACTGCGCAAAATGAACATTATCTACAACAGCAGGAGGCATCAAGGAATGCAAAAAAAAGGCATCTGCTGCGAACTTTTTCAAATGTTGGAAAAGAAAACATTGGCAATTTGAACTTTCCTGATCACCGAATTACCAAATCCTCCAAATATCTCAGAGAATAATAAATTATTCCAGTTGTAGTATTTTCTCTGTTTTGGAGACCTTTTTTGGCTACTAAAAAAACTCAACGTGTAATCAATTAGAATAATTAGAATGCTGTAACTCAAACTGGAATGCTTTTTCTTCACCTTGATGTTAGGGTTTTAAAACTTGCAGCATGCGTGTTCTGAGTAAAGCAAAGTATTGTGTGAGCTTCACCAGTTGCAATACTGAAGGCTTGCTATCTGGATGTCTCTACAGTTTTCTTTCCAAAGGGCTGTGTCGAAATAGAAGGCCTGGAGCCAGGAAGCCCTAGCCCTGGACGTGACACAGACTCGCTTGGGCGATTCGTGTAAGCTTGAAGATATTAAGCGCCTCCTGTGAGACTCAGAGATGTGGCCCTGGCATGGATTTCTGCTGAGGTGTCTCTTCTGGAACACCATTTATCTTTGCTGCTGCTGTGATGAGGAGAGAATGATGTGGAGGAGTTGGATGTTGCAATACTGTGCTTGCAATGCTGACATGCCAGATGGCAAAACAACTGGTAGCACTGGGATGGATGATGTTGCTAGCTTGTCCTCTCTGCGTATAAAGGCAAAGAGAACAAAAACCAGCTGTAAAGACTGCACTATTTAAAGAGGCAGTACACATCCTGGAGGGGCTAGGTATGACTGACCCACTTTGGGCTTAAATAAGCAAACACAATTTGTTGCTGTTATGTATGAAGAGCTTTTATAGCAGATCAACGAAACCCATTGAAATTGCTGGTTTACAGGGCAATTTATATAAGTGTGTACTGATGCACTAGAGACTTGCCAGGACACTGAACAGTAATTCCCATCTTCCTCTCGTCAACCTCTTCCCCCCCAACAGTTCCCCACCAGTAACAGGTACTCATTGGGCTCATGTTTCTTTCATCTGCTTGATAACTGTGTTACTTAAAGATAGCAGGCCAGCACTAAAGTCTGAAGCTGCTTTCCTCTTACAAACATATTTAGAAAGTAAATTACACGATTTCAGCAAAGCACACAAGTTTGGGGCTTACGTAATAACAGATAACTTTTGGGCCTGCATTACCTTTGCCAGTGGATGGCCTCCCAGTTACTGAAGTTTTGCCAATAAATGGCGGTCCAATTATTGATGATTAATAACTATACTGTTAAACACATCTATTTATGTAAGAACAATTCAACAAACAGTATGGAAATGTCAGTGGACGATGTCAAAGGCTCTGGATGTTTTCTGCTACTGAACGTAGGGATGACATTGCCCTCTCGTGGGTAATCGCTGAAATGGAAAATGGCAAGCTCCAGTCCTGCTGCCTGCATGGTTTATTAATCCTGCAAGTCTCATTACAGCAGGCGCTTAAACCTCTGGACATTTTCATTCCATGTGCTCAGGTCATTCTGAGTTGAGAACTCGTGTTGTGCTTCAGGACCGGGGCTTAGTCTTCGTTAGAAAACTCAGTGTGTTGGCTAGGACTACCCCTCTGAGGCTATGGCCCAGAAGCATCCCTGTAAATGACAGATATTTGAGCTCAGGATTCTCTTTGCTGGAAGAACACAGGGAAAAGCACCTCTTTTTAGTGTTTTAGCCTAGAAGCTAAGACACAGAGCTAGGCCGCTGGGAGTCAAATCTGGCTAGGACTGCCTTGCTTTAAAAATGACCCTTCTTTTCTGCTCGGTACCAAGCAGCGTTTAACCTAAGTAGTTGAGATCATGTCTCCTAAAAGAGGAGTTCACATAGCACAGAGTGGAGGGATGGAGGCGAGGTGGGATTCCTGTGTTTCCTGTGCCCAGAAACATTTCTGAAGTCCACAATGCTGCAATGATGAAAATGCCGTAATCACTAATCTCAGAATATCTTTATGAAGGAGGCACCTTGTTTATACAGGTGGGTCACTGTCAGTGGTGCACACGGGATTGTTACAGTAAACCTGGCTGATGGGATATTAGTCATTAGTAAACATTCTCTTCTCAACACCAGAAGAATATCCCCAGCTCCTGTCATCCACAAGAGCAGTTTTTAAGGACCACAGCAAAACTACATACGAATACATTAAACTAGCAGTGTTCTGGTTTTAAAATCACTTGTTTATCTCCCATTCTCCCCATATATATATATATGTATATATATACAAATATTGGTAGGAGCTGCAGCAACTAAGCAAAACCTTAATCTATTGAAGTCCTTGTTCAAACTGTCTCAATTTCAGTTTATTTGGAATGAAGGACAAATACGGCGAGAACAAGCAATATCTTGCTCAGAGAACAAACAGTGCTTTGAAGATTCAGCTGACTGTTGGAAAGGTGAGATGGGAGATAAGAGGACTACCTAGCAGATCAATGCACACAAAAAGAAACCACATTCAGACAGCTTGTCTTTCAGGATAACACAATAGAGGAGAATGCAAGCACTTTCAAAAAATAGCTGCCTTTATTGTGTTGGATATTGCATGTATAAGGTGTTTAAAGAGAGAAAAATGGTAGCAATAGCACATCTCTAGATGAAACCAGTTGGGTTAAAGTTATGAGTGTAAGGAACTGTTTCAGGTCCACTTCTATACAACTGCCAGAGCTTAGCTAAGGGAAGGATGTCACGCTCAGGTAAGCAAATCAGTGCCTGGGTTTGATCTGGTGCTAACTCTGGGACTGAATGACAGGCAGTACAGCACCCATGTCTCCTCCACGTCCTCTGCATTGTCGCAGCAAGGTACTGCTGAACCAAGTGGTCCCACAGCTGCCAAGCCAGAGCTGGGCTGTGAGCCCTGTAGCAGTCCTCAATGTCTCTTCTGGGCAGCAGGAGTCCCCAGGGTCCATTCACAATGCTACAAATGGCCAGAAAAATCCCCTCTGTGAACTTACCTGGTGCTGCAATGGCCTCGTGGCTCCTTTCTGCCACATCTGCTGGTGACAGAATGAGTTTTCTTTCCAGTATTAAAAAAGAAGAGAAGGTAGCACCTGCCCTCCTGGCTGCAGTGGGTGTTTCACCAAGTATTTGGTATCTGTTCTGATCCGCAAACTTGAGAATATCTTGTTGTCTGAGTGGGAGGATGGTGGAGGTGTCCCAGAGTAACCCCATCCCTGCTGGACCCACACAACAGCCCTCAGCCTCTTCTGCTCCAGTCCCTGCTTGTCCTGACACTGCCAGCATATCCCAACTCAGAATTATATGGCTGCAAGACAAAAATTCAACTTCTTCCACTCCAGATCATCCCATCCCTTTCAACTGTCTCCCTAAATTCCTCACCCGGAGCTGCCAGTCTTCCCCAGTCTTCTCATCCCAGCCTAAGCCCTCTGTCCAGAAGCCAGATGCCTGCTGCTCACCTCCTCCTCCTCTGCTGGCCCAGGTACTGCTGCTCCCTCTCTCACACAAATCTGGCTCCTGCTTCCACAGAGATTAAAAACCACAGGCACAAGCTGCTTTTACCAAAAATATGCCTGGGAAAAACTCTGAGAGCAGGAAAGAACGTGTCCTGGATACATGTGTGCAGTAGCCATAGCAGAAACATATTCAAGTATGTCGTTAAGATAGGCAGCTGATATCCCTGTCTCTTTAAAATGGGTTTAGGAGGTACCTGCAGTGACTCTGTGTCCTTCTGGTGTCCCACATTATGTCTGGTTTCGTGAGCGTGCTCGGACTTCATCATTTTTCTTGGAGTAAATATTCTTTTCATATACTGGAACTACGTAATTTTTCTTGGAGTAAATATTCTCTCTCTCTCTCCTTTCTCTTTTTTAGGATCTACATACATTTGGTGCTGTGGGGTGAGTATGTAATTAACATATCTTGCTATCATGGTGTTTTTCATTCATACATCTCTGAAGAGAAAAACACAGATGTGTCATGGCAAAAACTCATTTAGCAATTACAGCTACAGGCCTTTTGACTGTATTTCGTTTCATACTCACAGCAGAAGGTGGTGCTTTCCAAATATTTCAGACCAAGAGACGTAAATTTTCACTCCCTTACGATCAACTTTTCTTATTGAAAACATTATATTGGTGGTATGGTTTTGTGAATCACCTGTAGATTATTTACTGTAATTGTACAGTGAGTCCACAGCCCCAGTTTGGTAACCACAGGCTTAGGAATGGCTTAGGAATCAAATCACACCACAATTTGTGTTCAGGTCCTGGCATTGTCACAAATTTCACAGGCAACGTTTCCAGACACTTTCATTATGTCTTATTTTCCCCATTAGTAAAATGAATACAGATCATATCAGCTGCTTCCCAGGGCAGTTGGGATGACTGGTGTTTTTGGTAATGGTGAAATCTGGGTGGATGTGACCAGACAGGCACAAAGTGTCATTATTGTACTCTACCATCAAATAAACCCTTCAGTTTAGAATTAGACTTCAGCAGACTTTAAGGAAAGTGGATTAAGAAATTAAAAAAGTACCCAAGGACTAAATGGCAAAGAATGTTCATCATCTTTTGTTAAATTAGGTGTTTGAGAAAAAAGGACTTGGTTTAACAGTCACAGAAAACAGGCAGATTCATCTACAAGAGCAGAAAGTCAAAACAAACCAACAGCCATGCAGAAGAAAATAATTCTGCCTTTAGCTACTGCCTTGCCTTCCCTGGAGCTGGGTAATGGCATAGTTTGTCACAATGTTTTAAAAAACAGAATGCTTCAGGCACTAAATAATGTTCATTTTCCTTTTGTTTGGGACAGCTTTTAAAACCATCATTTCTCCAGCTAGTTTACAGCTTTGCAGTTTCTAGTATTTGGGAGGAAAGGCTTTTCTACAAGACTAAATTAAAAAAAAAAAAAAAGGGTTGCTGCATTGTTTCTCATAACAGAAATTTTTCCTAGTGGACGAATCAAGTTGTTTAACTGAAGGCCAAGAAATGAACCTTAAAAATCAGCCCTGGAATCTATTTTTCTTGTGCTTACTAGTTTCCATTTGTGAAACTGCATGCTGGTTTCAGAGTAAGAACAATGCTTTTCTATTCATTTTTGCAGTTATGAGTCCTAAGAGAAAAAACATTCTGCTTTTCATCATTGATAGTTCCATCAATTTGCTTTTGTTGTTATTAAGCTGAAGATTTCCACCTAGTGCAAAATAATGCAAGTACCGCTGGTCCACATTTTTTAATATTCAGTGACAAGAATCATTATTTCTGAGCATGCTGATGAAAATGCTTAGATTTGTACTTTACATGGAGACTAATAGTTACTTTGGTACATAATGGGAGCTATTTTATATCGCATTTTCCTCTAAAATTATTGCTAATATTTATGTAAATTCTGGAGATGTTCTCAACCAATAACTAGGGATAAACTGAGAAAACAGTGTCCCTAGATATCAATGTCAGGGTTTTGGTGAGATCAGTGCCAGGAGAGAAAGATAAACGTCATTGTTGTGCTGAAAATCATCCTTGAATTATTTAAATCCCACTTAAATCCTCTTTTCTGAATTAAATTTAATTTAGATGGGCAATGGACGCCATTCTAGCATAGGGGAGAATTTCTCTTCAAGAATCTGTCTGGTCTCGTATGGACATCTTTGCATTCCAGGGATGGTTTATGAACGTGGTTTAGTTTTTCTCTGGAGACTCACCAGCCTGAGACAGAGTGGTGATGAGCTAACTTCCTCAGCACTGTCAGCAGTTCCAGACATGCCTGTAACTAATACAGTGTGTTGTCTCACCCTCTAAATTAGAAAGAAAAGAGGGGAGGGAATAAAAAAGATTAAGTATTAAATTAATTTTTAAAAGAAGCACTGTTTTACAGTTGCTTTTGTTTTACACACAGCAACAGATCACCTGCTATGATAAACCAGAAGGCTGAGAAACCACCTGAAGTATTCTCACCGGGATCAGATATTTACCTTGTAGGGCACCAGGTAAATGAAATTCCTTAAGTATTTATCACCCAGAGAAAGAAATGAAAGACTGACGAGCAATTTTATTGCAGCAATTTGGCATCAGATTTAGGAAAATCAAATTTGGATCTTCATGCAAACTTTCATGGAATAAAGTAAAACATTTCTTTTAAAAAGTGGTATTTCATTCTGGGCAATCACTTGTGGGAGAAAAAGGTTTTGTGTTTCAAGGCTGTAAAAATCTAATGGCATAGTTTTCACGCCTTTTTAAAATCTCAGAAGGCCATGATAAGGTGCAAACTTTGTGAGTCCATATTCTCTTTTCAGTAAAATAGATTCTTATGTAACATTTTAATTCAAGATAAGCTGGAAGATAGAGGGATTCTTAGTGTGATGTGTATCAGGAGTAAAACCAGTAAGAGTGGTGCTTTGCTGATAAAACCTAATAAACATGGAGTCTTGAATGCACCACTAAATCAGCATGAGAGATGATCAATTTTTTATTTTTTATATTTTATTTTTTTCTTTATATATATATATATATAATTTATATTTCTATTTTATTTTTTGTTACCTACTGTCCCATCCTGGGTAACTGATATCAACTGGAAATGCTTTCCTGTCTGATTAAGAGGCCTCTTCGGTTTCTTAGAGTTCTGAGTTATCCGTGGCCAATCATCAGTTATTCCATGTTTATTTTCAAGGTCCTATAATGGCAATTTATGTCTTAAAGAAGCTTTCTGAAGTGTTGCAAAAGTGAAATCTTCATGCAATAATATACTGTTGGATAGCTTAGTTTTTGTGTGTTTTAAGATCAGCTATTTCTGGGGAGACCACTTGATGCTGAGTGATATAAATAACAGTTCTGCATATTTAAATCATACATACATACGCAGACCTTAAATTTTAAACTTTACTTTCCTTCTTGACTTCCAGACTGTAACTCACTGGTATAACTTTATACACTCATTTTTTTTAAAAGACTCCATTTTACTTACTACATGCATTGTAAATGACACCTAATACAGACAAAACAAGACTGCTAGAAGATTTTCTCTTACTAACACATGAAAATTTAGGAGGTAGTGTACCTCAGTACGAATGGTAAATAGAAGAGTGATAAATGTGGATGACAAAAACTGGAGAAACCCATGGAAAAGTAGAGGTTATACACTGAAAACCAGCAGGTGACTACTGCTCCAGGGCTAACCCTTGCGTTAATGGAACCTGGGTTTAGTGAAGCGTGACTCCTGGTAAGATTAAAATAGCCTTTCTCATGAGTCCTCAGGAACTGTGAATTTAGATAAAACATTTAAGGATTCGGAGAGAAATCTGAACTTCTTAAGGCAGCTGAACAGATAGGATTTCCCAATGCGAGCACAGCACAGGACAGGGAGAGGGGGATGTTGCAAATACAGTTTCCAGCCTTTTTCCTCCTTCACCTCGCCTAGCAAAGGACCAAGCCTATCTCTTCGTTACCTCGGGTGGGTATTCAGGTTTGGCTTCTGCCACTGAATCTCAGCTTTGCTGTTCCATACAGAAAGCACAGGCAATACAGAGGAGTGGTCCCTCCTCTCCCCCCCCTCCACCCCCACAGTTATTTTGAGCTACCCTTGGTCTTGGGTCTACAGCAACAGATACCAGCCTGAAGGCAACCGGCCAGGCAAATAGCAACTCTGGGCTAGTACAGGTTCTCGCTTTCCCCTCTCCCTCCTAGCCAGGAGCAGCTGCAGCTGGCTGTGTCTCTTGCTAGCTTGCTTAACTCCCGAACACCCACTCTCTTACTATTTTAAGGAGAAGACACCCTCCCACGTCCCACTTCAATAATCACCCTGGCTCTATCCAGCATGGTAATTACACCACCCTTCTGAAGGCCATAGGAATGCTTCTGGAAGCCCTGCACCAGGCTACAATCATGGCCTCAACTCATTCTCGTTGCCTGCCCTTCAGTCTTTGCTCTCTTCACCACATAGGACTACCTGTGATAGTAACTTTAGGAAGTTGTAGAAAGAAGATGCCTAGACTTAGATGGTGGAATTTTGCTTTGGCAATGCTGACAAGATACAGCTGCACGCTTCCAAAGTATGTAGACCATACTGGGTCACAAAATGTGTATGCATTGGCATTGCATCACCTTACCTGGAGCTCCAGAGCACCCTTCAAACCTCTCAATCTTCAGAGATGCATTAATTGTGTTACTGTATGTTTTACCAGGAGAAACTAGGAGCAGAGAGACTGAGACACTTGCACAATGAAATAGAGATTAGGAGCCCCAAGGTACTATTTGAGGCTCAGAATATTGTTTTTAATCTCAGAGTAAGAGATAAACATAGCCAGTAGATGGCTGCATATATGAAGCATGACTAAAAATATCCTCTTCTATGTTTAAGCAGGCAGGCTATCTGTTAATGAGAACTTGGGCCTCAGACAGTCCTGCTAGAAACCTGGGTGCATTTCAAAACCAAACTGGAACTACTAGCAAAGCACAGAATCAGACTAAACAGCCTTGTTTCGGGACAAAGCTCCACTTACTTGAGTAAAATTGTTTCCTTTGAAAACAGTTTTGATCCAAGCATAGTAATTCTGGTAAATTTCATGTTTTCACAGGAATTGTGCCCTCATGTTATACTCGGAAACAGTCTCATCTCTGAAAAATGTTTTCTTTGATGCCCTGTGCATGCACTTAAGATTATTACTATGAGAAGAGTTGGGAGGTTTAGCTACTGATTATGCAAAACAGTTGTTTATCTTTCCAAGGATCTATTAATTTATCAACATCTTACAAATGTAAGTAGGCACAGTTACCGGATCAGCATAGTAGAAACATTCCCAGGCCAGTACTGTATCTATTCTACAACCTGCCTCCACAGTTTTGTTTATCTGTTTGAATCATCAGGGCTCACAGCTCAGTTCCTAGTCAGACAGGACTCTGAGAACACTCCTGCGCTAAATTATTTCAACTTGTATTTGAAGTGTTTCTTTGGAACGGAACCACTGTGCTTATGTTCAGTTTTTTGTATAGAAACAGCACTTTCCATAGCAACTTCTTCTGTTGACACAGACAGCATTACTTAACATTGTAGAGTCATGAATTGTATCGAACTTGATCTATGGAAATTTAAATGAAATTGAGGAAGTAGAAGGCTTAAATCCCCCACTGTTTGGCTTGGCTCATCTATATGTCCATCTTTATAGAAACTGACAGAAAAAAATTAAGTGTTGTCCATTTATTAGTATTGTCTACACAGGGAATACATAACAGCTGGAGCTGACCCTTATCAGTGTCTGGTCTTAACAAAAAACTCAGCTGTACAAAAAGCCAAATCAGGTTGTGCACAGGGTGGAAATGGTATGAAAAGCAAAAAGCTGTCATGTATGTATCAACTGTTACTTGTTTTTTGAAGAACACCTGTTCGCGTCTCCTCTCTTCTCTTACTGCAAAAAGAGCTACTGATATTTCATTTTGTATGTGCTCTCAATTGAGATGCAAAGTGAAAGGTTAAGTTTATACTAAAAATGCATATTTGAGAAATCATTACAGCATTTGAAGAAATTTCCAAGCACACATTCTAGATCTTTATTCTTCAGCCCAAATCTCAAAATTACACAGCTTAGGTGACAAAACCAAAAACTTTGTTAATTTTCATTTTTCTATTGCCAGAGAAAGTGTAGGAGTTTTGATAACTGTAACTATTTTCTGCGTAGATATTATCATGGTCCCACCACATTCTGGTCTAAGACTTGCAGTTTTCCTCCCAGAGCTCCCAAAGGAGTCTTCTAGGTAACAGGCTAAAGGCTAAAACATGTGAGCCTGAAAACTCCTTTCATTGCAAGTCATCCAAAAAATTACAATAATATGAAAAAGTAAACACAGATTTAAAAAAATAAATCCACACACATATATTTGAATATGTTCTTTGGACACCACCTCTTTAAGGGGTACTATATTAACTTTGTGTGAGGCAACCCCACAAGCTAGAAGGAAGAGGACAGACAACTTTCTACTGGCTTTGTCTTTGGAGCTATTAACAAGTTCTGAGCCTTGCTGAACTATGCAGAGTGTATATGTAACCAAGCTGTTCTATACTGTTTAATGTATATTATATAACTGTGCTCAGTAGTAAAGCAGCCACAAGTTACATTCTACACAAGTGATGAATTGGAAATACTACATTGCCTTAGGCACCCAATGTATCTGACTTGACATACATCAAACACCTTAACTTTTGATTCCAAAACCTAATTCTAGGGGAATGAGAAGAGCTTCTCAGTGGACAGAGGTGTGCAGCATTTCAGAAATCATTTGGATGGAAAAGTGACTGTCAACCACAGAAATTCTCTCGATTAGGCAAAAACTGGCATGCAGATCACAGAGGTAAAAGTGGCAGCCTGAGGTGAAGCATCATCACTTGGAATAAAACAAACTCAACCCTTTACTTTGGCAAAACATGTGAACCTTGTCTTGAATAAAATCTGAAATGAAAATGCAACTTTCTGGCAAATTAATGTAAGATTACTGCACCCTTTGTAATGTAACGGTTTCTTTGCCTTTTTTTTTCTTCCCTCAGTGGATTCATAGAATCATAGAACCATGGAACGGTTTGGGTTGGAAGCGACCTTAAAGATCATCTAGTTCCAACCCCCCTGCCATGGGCAGGGACACCTCCCACTAGACCAGGTTGCTAAAGCCCCATTCAACCTGGCCTTAAACATCTCCAGGGACGGGGCATCCACAGCTTCTCTGGGCAACCTGTTCCAGTGTCTCACCACCCTCAAAGTAAATAATTTCTTCCTAATATCTAACCTAAGTCTACCGTCTTTCAGTTTAAAACTGTTACCCTACATCCTATCACTACACTCCTTGACAGAGTCCCTCCCCAGCTCTCCTGTAGGCCCCCTTTAGGTACTGGAAAGCTGCTATAAGGTCTCCCCGGAGTCTTCCCTTCTCCAGGCTGAACAACCCCAACTCTCTGAGCCTGTCGTCATAGGAGAGGTGATCCAGCCCGCTAATTATCCTCGTGGCCCTGCTCTGGACTTGTTCAGGCTACTTAAACTTTTAGTGATGAGATCCAATGGCAGACTGTTACTATGGCATTACGAGGTATATGATACCCGGTTTTAGCACAATTGAGAATGACCTGAAATTCTGTAACTAGATCAATGAACTGCTTTTTACTCTGTAATGCAAAGAAAAGATGACCTTGGCATTTTCTACTTCGTTCACTATTACTATTTCATCCACAGATGGATAATGAGCAGTTGTTAGAACTTAAGTGATCTATAGTCACAGGCAAGCTTAACTTTTATTTGGTGATCATGAGGAAAGGACTGAAATATAATCCTCAGGTATGCACGTGAGATACCAGTTTTAACTCAATATAGATGTTAGACCAACTCAGCAGTTCTGCCTGGTTTGTATTCTTCCACAAGCCAATTAGCAGCAGTAGTAAGGCAAGAGAGGTGCTGCCAAAGAGCATTCAAGCTGTAGACACCCAGTGACAATTTTTTAAAGTTAGTTTTGGTTTAGAGCCCTTTTCTGCAAATGACGTAAGCACGTGCTTATATTCAGTGGTCACTGCAGCGAGAGATGAAAGCAAACTTAAGTTGGCCCCAAATCCCTTCATTTTAACTGTTTCATTTTCTCTGTTTTGAGGGTCTCTGTAACTGCATAGGCAACTGTTCACACACAATGTAATTTTGTATCTATTTTTTAATAGTGTCAGAATGTTGATTTTTATATTTCAACCAATACTATTTACAATAATGACACTGCAAGAGAAAAACGAGACAGAAACGTGATTTTTTTTTGTACAGCACAGATGAATTTGCTAATTAGAAGGTACATATACATAAATTATACCTCAGAGAAAGCCAAGAGTTTGGCATCTGCAACAGAAAAATATTCCTGCAGTAAAGATTATTCAGTAGGGAGATAGCTTTGGTGATTAAGGCTGAAAGACTTGTTGTGACACTAACTCCAAAAGAATCAAAACCACAGAAGAATTAAAAATGAATCCATGTCTATAATGTCAACAGAGAGAAGGTGCTTGAGGGTTTGTATTTTAGAGACTAATAATTATCCTTGAAATTTTTGCATCTTAGGCATATAGCACTATTCTACCTTGTAAAATACACAGCACTGGTAAGTAATCTTGCCTTTAAAAATTCTACTTGTAAAAGCATTTTATTTCTTTGACAATATTGGATGGGAATAGAACTATTAAAGTTTGACAACAGCAGCTTTCCATGAGGAAGACAGAATGCCTAGTGGGTAGCAGGGCTGTACATGATGGAGAGTTACAGAAATAAAGGATTAACAAAGAGAAAGATGTTGGTTGCATTTGTGATGATCATGTTTATTTCATGTCTGAATCTGCCACCATGCTTTGCCTCTTCCCAAGTGACATATTCAGTGGTCACAGGAGAGCATGCAGCATTCATCTGCAGCTAGTCATCCTCCTCAAGAGTCACAGTATGTCACAGGATCAATTCACAAAGTATCAACTTACAATCCTTGCTATTTTTCTTAGCAAAACAAATCTCCATAAATTCTAAAAAAAAATCAACACTATAGGTTCTTAAGCAATCTTAACACACATTGCTCCGTAAATCATTTACCAATAATGGGCAATATCTTGCTCAACGGAATAAGGAAGGGCACTCCTCCTCTTAACCTTAGTTGGTTTTTAGTTGATTCCTTTATGAGTGTGCAGCATCTAGCAATATCACTGTGCTACTATTTATTGTTATATTAAAAAAATAATACGCATTTTTCCTCCTCATTCAGAAGAAGTACCAGTATTCACTAATATTTAAGGTAACTGTGACTAAAGATGGAGGGTAGAAAGTTGCTAGCGAATTGAAGATATTTGAGAAAGTTAAAGGGACAATACTGTAAATTCAAATATTCGTACGCTGGTAAGTTTAATTCCCAATGGACACACATTCAAAGTAATAACAAGCCTTATGGTTGTCCCACTGAGATCTGCTCCTCTAATTCCACAAGGTGCTGCTAATAAGCAAATATTTTCCACTACCCTGTTCTCCATCTATGTCAAACATACATTATTTTAGCACTGGCAAGGAAAACAAATTTTCTGAGCTTCCAAATACTGATGTACAAAAACAACAGCCATTGACTGAAGTCAAACCAGATATCTTGTATAGTATATACTATATATATGTGCTTCATCATCATGAATTTCCTGGCTGAACTCTAATTTGAATTTGTGTTACTGACTCAGTGTGTCAATTATTCAAAGGCCTTAACTCCATCTCAGTCTTAAAAATACTGAGTTCTTCCATATACATACATATAGACAAACAATGAACCAAGCTATCTTGGCCTAAGTGATGCCTCATGTCAGGTAAGAGGTCACAGTGGATGCTTTTGCTATATAATTTATTCCACATTCAGGCAACATTATTTGTATAAAGTTTTGGAAGCATTTTATTATCCTTTTCTCATCTTATGTTTGAAATACATTTGCCATTAGCTGGTCCCAGAACAGTAGGCAGTGCCTAACATCACTTGCACAGAAAATTCACTAGGGAGCTTAGTATTCATTAGAAAAGAACCTGAGCATTATTTATATGGTCAGATAGCAAAAATTCAAAAATTAGAAATTGTCTGCAGTACCCCCAGATGTGATTGTAAGAACAGCTATAAGATGCACTGATTCACAACTCTGCTGAACACTTCCTAGATCTAGTATTTTTTCACTTTAAATTCAGTTTCTCTGGAGTACTTGCTTTTTGACATATTGTACATGACTTCTTTTAGATATATTCCTCCCCCCCCCCCCCAGTCTTTTCTTCCTCCGTTACAAGAAAATGACATAGTTGTGTTATTAAATGAGAAAATCATCCACACACGCTCATTTCAGGCTTTCCTCGCCGAGTTTTATCACGGTCAGGCAAAGGCTCCTCAACAAACAAGTGAGACAGTTGTGAATGGGCTCAGTAAGCCAATTGCTTCGCAAGGGACATAGCAATCAACAAAACAAGGCTGAAGTGGAATCCCTTCGAGCACAGGCATGCAGAGAAGTGCCTGCAGAACAGCCATGATTCCAGGAATCAGCACGCTTCCTGAGGCTTGAAGAACAGGCAGGCCCCAAGGGTGGTGCTCAGCAGCACACAGTCCAGTTGGAGGCAAGTAATCATCTTCAGGAAAACACCATTAACATTAGAACCAAGAGGAAGGGTGAATATAACACAAGAAAAGTTAATGTGTATCAGTTTTAACTGTATCTTTATTGGGAATGACTTGTAATCATAGAATCATAGAATGGTTTAGGTTGGAAGGGACCTTGAAGATCATCGAGTTCCAACCCCCCTACCATAGGCAGGGACACCTAATATTAATATTAATAGTAATAATTGAGTATTATATTAATAGTAATAATTGAGTAATCCGGATTTGAAGTGGTTGTAACATTAAGTGCTAGTAACTGGACTAATAATAATCCTCTTAAAGTCTTTAAATTCTAATCAACAAACTCTTGCTTTGCATAGGAAGTGTTTCTTTAGCTCACCAGCTGTGTGGATTTTTGGCCCGGGACTCCAATCATGAAGACTGGCTATCAAATCTGGATGCAACAACTGGTGGAGAATACAGGCAAACCAGGCTGAACTTTAGATGCAACATGAGCACTCGTCGTATAGAGCTGGTATAATTTTCGATGTTTGCTTCTACTCACTTTTGCAAAAGCAGGAGATGGGAAATGCTTGCTTCTCAGACCTGACATTAACTTGGAAGATAACAACCTAGCTTACAGTGCCAAGTTTAAAAATCCAGCGGTAAGGAACTTACTTAAGTAAATCCCACACAAAGTAACATAAAAACACAGAGAAGTATTTCTTCAGTACTGACAAACAAGTATGTACCACTTAAAAATCATTACGTTTTCTGATTAGCGTGTTAAAATACACAAGGAAGACACATAAGACATTATTTCATAAAGTTATTTATTAAAGAAAACAATTTCCTTTTCTTAATAAAATATGTGCTAATCATCAGAAAAAAGTCATTAAAAATAGGTTTGTGCATAAATATAATTTTTACTATACAGATTTTGCAGAATAATTGTTTGCATAGATTTCACAGTACTCCTTTATTACTCTCTAAACCAGCCTATCCCCCTTAAGTTCTTCAATATTATCAGGAATGCTTTGGTTCATACTGAATATACTAGATAGGACAATACAAATAAAACAATAATTGCATTTTATGACTTACTGGAATAGCTAATCTTCAAGTTGAAAACAAATTTTGTTTACAAGCAAAGGTAAATAAGCCTTACCCTTCTTGTTCTGAACAAGGTAACAATCTTTTCAGACCTCTACAAAGTTTTCCATGATGCCCTGTCTTGCTTTCATCTGCCAACTTTTTAGCTAGAAAAATTCTGAAAGATATCTGCACCCTCAAGCCAGTTCCGAAAACAGGATAGCCCTTTGTCTCTGATCTGTTTTCTTCCCTTGTCAGTAATGACTTCTCCAGTTTGTTTCACAATCACCAGTTTGGGAATTGCTGTTATGTTGTATTTCTTCTTCAGATCACTGAGGGGAAAAAATTAAAAATAAAACACACCATTAGGGAAGATTTTAAGAAAACTCCTAGTCTCTCATGAAGGCTATTCTGGTCAGGATGCATGTGAGAGGAGAAATGAGGAGTGCCTGGGCTTTCTCAGAGCTTGAGGCAGAGCACTGGGTAGCATTAGGGAGATGAACAAGGCTGCAGCTGGGAGTTTAAATGGTGAAACTTAGCTCAAGGAGTTCAGAGAGTTGCAGAACCCTTCTTGTAACTGCTCTTCACTGCTGCCTCTAGTCTCCACAGGGGCAGAGACTGACTCTCAGAGACTATAAGGAGGTCCATGGAAGGAAAGTGTGACACACCCTTCCACCTTGCTTTTACTAGCCAGAAACAGATGTCTTCTGGTACCTTTTTACTGGATAGGAGGAAGATCTCACTTAAATTAGCATTATACATTTTTTCCCTTACAAAGATGTTCAAGTGTGCCAATCCCATAGAAACAGTCATGCTCCATGAACGGAATGGGGATCTATTCAAACAACTGATGAGTAGGTAACTCAGGAAAAATTAGTAAGACAAGACTTCTGAAGGACGGAAATTTAATGGGATCAAACTCAAGATACACGGAAAATTTAAAAACTGATTATTAATACTGGAAATAAAAATAACATTTGGGAGAGAAAAGCCTAGAAGAAATAAAACTTCCAAAGAGAAAAAAAAATACTTGCTGACACTGGCACACAATAAATAACAAGGGGTGACTACTAATTGCATACCACAGACACAAGTGCACAAATAGCAGGCTATCAGCCACATGAAGTAGTGAAATAGAACTATATAGCTTATATAGATGAGTTGGAAGAGATGAGTAAGACATAGAATCATAGAATTGTCTAGGTTGGAAGAGACCCTTGGGATCATCAAGTCCAACCATCTACCCTACTCTACAAAGTTCTCCCCTACACCACATCCCCCAACACCACATCTAAATGGCTCTTAAACACATCCAGGGATGGTGACCCAACCACCTCCCTGGTGGTTATAAACAAAAGGAATATGGAAAAACAGGAGGGAGAATCAAAAAATACCACATAGTAAGCCACTTCAGTTAAGCATGACACAGGAAATGGAAATGGCAAGATGGAAAACGTTTCCAAGGAAAACAGTTTAATAGCTATGACACAGTTTATTTGTTACAGAACAAAATAAAGAAGAGGAAAAGAGCAAGGCACATGGATCTATCTTTATTGAAAGACAGTATCTTCTATACAAGAAATTCACCTCACTTGGAAGGATGATACTTCACTGCAAATGAAAAAGTAAAATTCAGGACACAAATAAGCCACAAAACCCAATTTTGAGACCGAGACTTAATCACTAGCACTGACAACAACTTTTTGGCATGAATTTTATTAATTCACCAGAGGTAATTAAAACACAGTCAATGATCTCTAAGCTCATTAAACATCTCAGTGGACATCAGATAAAATCAGTGTTAGTTGTTGAGAGTGATGCTCAACAGAAGGAGCCTCAAGTGTTTCCGGGAACTCCAGAACTAGTTCACTGCCCCAGCTCCAACTGAGAAAGAAAAGCAGACAAAGAATGTCTGAAGTTTCCTGCCGTGTTTATCAGGACACTGCAAAACCAAATTCTTTCAAAATGCACAGCAATAGCAAAAATACTACTTTCATTAACACTTAATGTCCAAAGAAGACAGGAAACCATTTGTTGAATACAAACAACAGGCAGAGATACCGGTTTAGACTTATGGTCATGAAGTCAGAACCACACCAGGGTGTTTCCCCCTCCTTTTCAAACTAAGCTAAAAAGCAGGAAAACTATTACCTACCTCCTAACATGTCACACTATTCATAGGTCATCCTTGGCACATCTATTCATTGTACTAGATGTTCACATTCGAGAGCCATGAATGAAAAAAATATAGATGCTAATGAATTTGTAATGTTCATTTTGGAAGGCAGAAGTTAAAGAAAGTATCTTCTAGCACGTCGTCCTCACAAGTGATACTCCACAATTTAGCAGTAGGAATGAAAGCTACTGTGACACACATGCTGGTATCTAACAAGAAGAGTGAGGAACAAAATCTACACCCAAGATGCAAGTTGTGAAGTCTAAAAGAAATCCCAGAAAAACGTAATTGGTTTTGAGGGAGAGTCATGTGTTTCAGAAGGGGTATAAGAAACAGGTTAAGTGAACTGCAGCAGGTCAGCTTAAAGTAACAACCTCCCCAACACAAATGTAATCTGTTGTATGGAGAATTACCTCCCTGCATTGCCTTATATCAAACTGAGCAGAAATTAAGCACCTTTAGAAGAACCAGGAGAGACACAACAAGCAATAATGGAATAGCCAACTTCCAAAATATGAATAACACCACTCTCAAAACAAAACTTAAACACTAAATGGAAATATAGCGCCTGAGCACCATCACTACAAGCAAGAACATCTGCTGTGTGAGGTTCAAATGCCAAATTTTGATTGAGTAGAAGAAAAAAAGATTTGTAAACATTGTTAAAAAATACAAGACATTAATATATAGACATTCTCTATGATTTCCTGGAAAAGAGGAGGAGTCTTAAAAATACGGAAAATAGGATGTACGTAAAATACTGGCCTAGACAAGGCATTCCTGAAACACATCTTTCCTTCTGTATTTTTCCTTAAGAGAAAAAAATGAACAGGTGAAACATAATGCTCTGCCATTATGTCAGCTGAGCAATAATGCAGCAGTAGTATGTTCTAGCAACAGGCTTGCTTTCTCTGCTTTTATTTCGGAATTCACTGAGAAAGCAAGCAATCAAGAATCCACATAGATCTCTCCGAAGTCTACTAAAATGAGAGAAAAAATATTCCAAAGCAAGTTCACGCAGAAACCATGCAAAAGATAATCACCTCATACCACTCATATAACAAACAAGATGGGTGGAAGATGCATTTAACTGGTTCAGTGGACAATAAAGTAGCTTGAGATGCCTAAAATAGTTCTGGCAATCAGAGACAGAACAGTAGGAAACCGAGGGCAACTTGCTATGCAGACTGGAAACTAACACTTTGCTTTCCTAAGGGAATGCGTATATAGCTTATCCACTCCAGCACAGCATCTTGTTTACACAGTTTCTGGGATGAAGGTTGTTTGTATCAAACCAGACCTAAGCATGCACAAATTTTGCCTACATTTGCATACAACTTGTAAAATGAATGGACCTGAAGAAGTCTTAGGAACCTTTCTGCCGACAATGTTTCTTAATCACTGTGTACATGTGTACAGGTGCTTACAAAAACAACTTTTTAAAACCTGTTAAGGTCATCCTTTCCTATAGGGAACTCAAATCCTGTGACTCACACAAACTACATATGTGCCATGGGACTAACTCCAATGACAATTTATGAAATCATTAACAGTAAATAGAAACATCATGTGTGCTACAAAGACAAACTCAGTTCTATTATAGTAAAATACAGCGATGTAACTAATGACATTCTTAAAAATCAGTTGCCTAGTTATTCCCAGGGAAGTGTAAAGGTACATACAGTGTCTTACTGACTAGAAAAATCTAATACAGAAACAGACAAAGCAGAAGAGGAAGCTATAATAAAACATAGCTATGGAATACTGAACAAGCAGGGAACCTTTTAGCCAAATCCTTTGAGATATCAGACCTTGGCCACGCAGGTTAGAACATGAGAGGGCAACCTTTATTTGGATATGAAATACCAAAAGGATGAAATTAAGATTGAGGCAAACCAGAAGTCATTGTAATTGTTACCTCTTTTGATTCTTATGAGAAGGCAGGATGAAAGTTTTCTGAGCGCACAGATTTTATATTACTAGGTAATACTGGCATTGTCTCGGATGGAGTTAATTTACTTCATAGCAGCTTGCATGGTGCTGTATTTCAGATTTGTTACCAAAACAATGTTAATTGATAGCACACCAATGTTTGAGCTATTGCTGAACAGTGCTTACACAGCCCTAGGGCCTCTTCTGTTTCTCACGCTGCCCCACCAGTGAGTAGGCTGTGGGTGCACAAGAAGCTGGGAGGGGACGCAGCTACAACAGACGACCACAACTCACCAAAGGGATATTCCATACCATATGACACCATGCTCAGCAATAAAAGCTGAAGAAAGGAGGAGGAAGGGACCAATGTTCAGAGTTAGGGCATTTGTCTTCCCAAGCAACCGTTACACGTTATGAAGCCCTGTTATCCTGGGAACTGCTAAACATCTGCCTGCCAATGGGAAGCAGTGAATGAATTCCTCATCTTGCTTTGCTTGCATGTCCACCTTTGCTTTATCTATTAAAATGTCTTTATCTCAACCCACAACTTTTCCTGCTTTCACCCTCCAGATTCTCTCCCCCGTCCCACTGGGGCACAGAGTAACCCAGCACTGGTAGGCAGCCAAGCCTCACCCAGGGCTAACGCACAACACAGGTGAGTACTTTCATACAAGGGTTTAAAGGCCTTCTACACAAGACAGTTTTTGAGACATAGACTAATGAGACAAGACAAAGCCAATATCATATTTGGAACATATATGGTACATTTTATACACTTGTGTAATGTGATATCTGACAACATTTGAATTTTAACAGCTTTCACTTCCAAGTGAACACTTGAAAGTGAGGGACACCTTGCTAACCTCCTTGTAGCAGTACACCCTGTAATACACAGCCGTATGTCTATTTTAGCTGTGAAATTTCTGCATTGTTAAGTGCTAGTCACAAACAAGCACATCATATGGATGGGATTAAATTTTAAAGTGTTTGTTAAGAGTTTAGGATAGCAGTCTAAAAAGACTAAGAACAGGCAATAGCTCTTAACTGCTCCGATACTTTCACTCTTCTTCTGCCTTCATTTTTTAGCCCCATCCCCCCACATTTTCTTGTAAGTGCCAATCCACCCTCATACCTAAGGCTTCCTAATATAAAGTGTAAGCATACCCTTTTTATTTTCCTCTTCAGGAATTCTTTGGGATTCTAATTTTCACTGAGGTGTACAAGACACAGACGCAGTAAATACCTGCCTACCTGGCAGGCTGCAAGAACTACTGGCATGCACTGGGCACCAACACAGACAATGATGCCTTTCACGGTAGGGCTTTATATAAACACAGCAATATGTCTTTGTATATCATAATTAAAACATCAGTCCCCATTTACTACCATTTGTTGTTGGCATGTTCTGTCCTACTTCTACTCTTCCTCTCTACTGTTCCCTTTTCCCTCCTAGTGCTTACTTCCTACTGGATTGCCTTCACGTCCCCCTGCAAGGATCAAAAGCCTGTGCCTCAGGCAGCAAAAATCAACATTAAACCTGCAAACAGTCAAGGCATCGGGAGCAGTATTTTCTGTTACTCACACCACTGAATAGATGAAGTAATAAAGGTGCAGTCTCACCCTGGGGAAATAGTCATGACTGACAGCATGGAAGAATCTTGAGATCCTGCTCGAGTCAGTACTTTGCTTCTCTGCCAGTATTTGCAAGGCACTACACTTCAGGTATGAATGCAGGTTATTTCTGAACAAGACAAAATTCATCCCCAAGAAATTCCATGCTTCTGTTCATGAAATGTTTTTTAGATGGCAAATTTAAAATTGGCTCTATTTTGCCTAGAAGAGACTTCAGTCTATGCTGCAAGTATGTAACTGAAACACTGAAGTCATCAGCTAGAATATTTTGACTTCACTGAAGATATTGAAACACCTTCTTTACGTAGTCCACAAAAGAGCTACCAATTTGAATTATTTACAATGGAATTTTAAAAATATTAATGAATTATCAATATTAATAAATGTGAATGTTAATAAATATTAATAATCAAATTATTAATTTATGTTAGTAAATGTTAAAATTATATTCTTAGTTAGAATTAGCATCTAGCTAGAATTACAGTTTGGTTTAGTGAACACACATCCGTCTGCTCTAAGTCTACAATGATTCACCATTATCCCTGAAGCCAAACTACCAGTTAATCCAACCTAAGCACCTTGAACATATCCACACAGCCCTTTAGGTTATATGCAAGAAACAAAACTTCAAAAACATTGCCTTTTCATATCCCTCTGCACTTTGTTCTTCAGTAAGCCCTTCAAAAACTATGACCTCGCAGCTACCTGTGACAGCACAAGCCATGTTTCTCTACAGGATTCTGAAGGGCACTATGGACTGCCACAGAAAAGCCAATTAAACTATCTCCGTACCTCCATTCCACATGACTTGAGCAAGAGCAGAGTCAGAAATAGACCCCTAATCCACAGAGGCTGAAGCTGTAAGCGCATTCCCATGGTCTATGCTGAACAGCTTGCTGGATGAAGTAACTTCAAGCCTTACATTTCCATCAGGAAATTTGCCTGAATTCTATTAGAATTAGTAGTTATGAAATACAATCACTGCCAGGGGAGCCTTGGGAGAACAATGGAAAACAGCATTGCTATTTCACTCTATTTTTAAGTCAATGGAAACTGTCATTAAAAAAGCTTAACATTAATTGGCTGCCGACATCCAGAAATGAACCAAAAGAAGGATGAAATAGTTTGTGGCTTCAGGTTGTTTGCTCTTGAGGTTGTCAAAGTGTACTGACAAAACAAGATGAGTAAACCTGCTCCACGCTAAGTAGCTAGGGTGTTACACAGCTCTATCCCAGATAGCACATAAGCACGTATCTAGAATTAAATGAAGGCAAGAAGTTACTAGAAGCACTAGAATTTAGTTGTTAGAAGAACAAATCTACTTATAAGTTTAATTGCCCAATCTATGTTTAAAAGTCATACTAAATTCTTGACTTTGATGACATCTGTAACTGTTTTCCATAATCTACTTATACATTATTTAAAATGGAAAAAACCCAAACCCTTTACTAGTATTTACATATATTTTAAGTCTCCAGCTATAGGCATTTCAGTGGTCCTAAACACCTTGACTGTGCCCCCATAATCCCAATCTATACTTCCTGATATGAGCTAAATCATATTTCTGTCTGTTCTCCAAATGAACCTGCACCCTCGACTTGGGTCAAGTCAGTTCCTGGTACCACCCTTCACCCTGTTACTTACACACGGTCACGTCCTTTCCTTTTTTTGCTTTACTGAGCAAGCTGCCCGCAGGAATGCCCCTTTAGAAACCTATCAGCACAAGACTTGACATCCCAGTCACCATGTGCATTTGCGACAGCTAAGTTCCAGCTGTTACCACGTTTCTTTTCCACCTAGCTTACCTGTATCTGCCTGAAACCCTTCACAGTTGGCTATGCTCTCCTCCAAGCTGCTCAGCTGTGAGTTTTGCTCCTTCTGTATTTGCCTTTTTTCCACAGCCTTAATAAACTGTACAACGCAGGACGTGAACTCGCTATTCACGTCACGTTGTTAATACTCGGGGTCTTCACTGACCCTTTTTCAAAGACCTTTTAAATGCTAAATTAAGTACGCAGAAGTAGTTTTCCTTCACGGCGTCCGTAGGGGCCGCTTCAGGAGCGGGCCAACCCCGCGTCACCTGCCAGGAGAAAGACGCGCCGCCACTCCACTGCGAGCTCGCGCGCGTTGCGCCGCCGCAGCCGCTCGCTGCTGGCCGGGACGGCGGCGCGACCAGGCTGACCCGGCGCTTCACCTCACGGCAAGGGGCCGCGGCCGGCGTTTCGGCGTGCTCGGCGGCAGGGGAAGGGGTGGAGGTCCCGGGGAGCCTCCGCATCAGAGGCTCCGGTGTCACACCGGGAGGCTGGCGGGGGCCGGGGGGAGGGGAGGGGGGGGGGGGCCCGGCCGCGGCCTGCCAGGGGCGGGAAGGCCCGGGCGGGGCCGGGGGTCGCCGCCGCCGGTACTCACTGCTTGTAGGGGTCGTGGAAGGGCAGGGCCAGCCAGTCCCCGTGCATGGCCCGCATGTAGCCCGCCATCTCCTCGGCGCTGTGGTCGGAGGAGATGAAGACGACCTCGAAAGGGGCGGGGGGCTGCGTCTCCTCCAGCAGCTCCGTGTAGAAGTCGCAGAGGACGGGGGTGAAGTCGCGGCACGGCGAGCACCAGCCGGCGGAGAAGTACAAGCCCACGACCTTGTTCTGCAGGGCCTCCTCGGCATCCACGCTGCGCCCGTCCTTGCTGACCAGCAGCCGCCCGCTGAACACATCCACCATGCTCGCCACCGGCCGCCCCCCGCGCGGCGCGGCACAGCCAAGGGCGGCACTGGGGGCTGCGAGCCCGGGCGGCCCCTCCACGCCGGGACCGACCGACCTTCTATCCCGCCGCGGCCCCGGCACTCGGCCCACCCCGGGCAGCGGCTCCAGCGCGACCCCCGCCCACCCCTCCGCCTGCCGCCGCCGCCGCCGCCGCCGCTTTTATACCCGCCCGCCACCGCCCGGCCCCGCCCACCGCCGGCTGACAGCGCCGCTCGCCAATGGCCGCGTGAGGCGGGCGCGGCCCCGCCCCCCTGCCGGCGCCGGCGGGTTAACGGCCCCAACGGCCGGCGAGCGGGGGAGCGGCCGCCCCCGCCGCAGCCGCAGCCGGGCGAGCGGGTGCGCCGCCTCTTCTCCGTCGGAGTGCCACACCGCCTTCCTGAGGAGGCGAACGCCTTTCACCGCTTACTAAGCGCGCTGAAGATGCCGAGCTTTCAGTACGTTCAAGCGGTCGTCACCCGCACCCCAACGTCAGACCTCTCCAGCTCGTCCCGGGTGTCACCACCTCTCCCCCTGGAGGTCTCCTCTCAAGGCTCGGTCAGGTTCGGCACTGCACTGTCCTTTTGTCAGACGTACGGCACTGTTTGGTTTGGGTTTTTTTTTTCTAGCACGGAAAATCATCTGAATTCTGCTTACAGAAGAGGCTGTCTATCCTCCGTCCAAGCAGAGGAGGAGTTTTCATTTTATTTATTAGTTGTTTTTTAATTCACTTTCACAGCACATACCAATATGCTCTACAGGAGAGAGTTGTTATAATCTGAGTTATTGATGAGAAAGCAGGTAAAATTACTTTCCGTGGTGTACACAGAGAAAAAAAAGTGAAAGCTTCTTAGTCTCAACCCAATACCATAACTAGTGATCTGTGAAGAGACCAGTGCACAAAGAAATATTGAGCCAAAAAAAAAAAAAAATCAGCTTAACCATACACAATCTACCAACTAAAATAGTTATTGGGAGATTCATGGCACTCCTTAGAGCTGCCACATTTGGTATACTGTTTCCTCAGCTGGAATCAGGATACCCAAACACGTGGGTCGTTATTACATAGTCAGCAGTAAAACAAATACTTTATGGATGTTCGTTCATAACTGTTCTTGGATCTACTTCCCCCCATGTAGCCTCCAAACACAATAGAAATAACAATAGCTTTTTTTTCAAGTAGAAAAATTAATCAAATAAGCAGTACATAAATTCCTTAAAGCACAATTTTGTTACTGTTATGCAAACTGTCTAGTGCCTAATGACATACTGCAGACATGAAAGGCTATCTGTAAGGGAGTCTTGCCTTCCCTGGATAAAAGAAATACTGGGACGTAGATTATCATTCTTACCACAAAGAGATCCAGCACCAAATCAGGACTGAGTAAGAGCTCTAGCAGCTACCAATTTTCCTACAGAAGATCCTGTTTAGGTAAGGAGCATCCCCCCCTTTTTTTTCTGGAAGCAGCAGATTGTTACAAATAACAGGTAGTAATTATTACATATAATAATTGTTATACCAACATTTGGAGCATACCCCTGGGTCCCAGCTTAATATGCGTTCTTGGCATAAATAAACAATAGCACATACAGCAAGGAGGAAAGAATGCCATTACAAAGACTTATAAATTAGCTGGATTTGAGAGATTGCAAGGAATATTTTTTCTTTTAATCAGGAAATACTCAAACATATTAATGGATTCTAACTAAGCAAGAAATTGTTACAAAAAGTGCAACAACTGGGGCTACATTCTTTGCATTGTTCCCTGGGTTCGAAGTTATAGCAGTGCTGAACATCGGGAAAACAGCAAACATATTTGAATTTCTCCTTGTAGCATGAAAAGCCTGAGTCAGCCATCCTTTGTGTCTAACTTTATCCTGGCTAGTGCATATCAAATTGCCAAATAGTGTTAGATAGTCTAAATATCAGTGCTGTAGCATTTCTGACTTCCAAACAGGTACAACAGGGAAGCAATTCAGACTCATATGATACAGCAGCAGCAGCATGGCAATAAGGAACAACATTTATGCCTGCAGCAGTGAAAAAATACTGACATAAAACTCTGCTCAAATTCAATTGTGTTCAGACACACATTCCTCTTCACTCTTTAGCCTTCAGGCGGTTTAGTGTAATTAAGTAGACATTATTTTGTGATGAAATCTCTGACTAGGTGCATCCCTTTCAGCATTATAATAATCCAACATTAGATCCTGTATTTCTGTGCCTTATGAGACATCTAAGGCTGTGTGAGACTTCATGCAGAATCCAGCTTAGTCTTCTACAGTCACTAGCAACCACCATCTAATCCTATTCATTCCCAAAGCTTTTGACGGAAGGACAAGGCCTGGTTGTCACAAGGACTCTGTCACAAAGAGGGAGTCCAGATTTTTGGGTGGCAGTTTCAGTTGCTTTGTTTAAGTAATTTGATAGGCACATACAAAAGTAAACGACCTCTGCTATATAAACATACCATCTTCTGGTAAAACTTGGATAAGAGGCTTCAGACATGGAGAGGACAGCCTGCATCTACTCCTGCCAATCTTGCTAGCAGCCCCTATTCTAGCTATATTGACTTTGAATGATTCAATTAATCCAAGGATTTCAGGTGGTCATTAGCAATATTAGTTCTGATGAGTTGAAAGGGTTATATTTTAAAGAATAAAAGGATTTTGTGGTTTAGGCTGGCCTGGCAACTAAAGGAATGACAGATGCTCTCTTTTAACCTCTCTCCCCTCTCAGAATAGAAAAGAGACAGAATAAGGGAAAGAGACTCACAGGCTGAAAAGAAAACTAAAACTACTTTAATTATATATTAATAAGAAAAATATAACATTAATATGAAAATAATGAAATATATACAAACCCAGTATTGAGCTCCCAGGATGATGATGATGATCACATCACCGGCAGGCACTGGGAAAGTCCCAGACTGGAATCAGCAACGGACGGGAGCTGAACTCAGGATCTGGATTCAGGAACACACAGATTGGGATCAAAAGCAGATGAACAGAGAGAGTCCTCCTTAGACACTGGCTGCTGAAGAAAGAGGGCTGACCCTTTGATCCTTGAGCTTTTATACTGCGCATGAGGCAGATGGGATGGAATACCCTGTTGGTCAGTTTCGGGTCACCTGTCCTGTCCGCTCCTCCCCGCAGGTGTGACCCCTTTTCACTCTTCCGCTTCCGACCTTCCAACATGGCATACAACAAAGTTAGCTGATCTTGGCTGTTATAGCAGTAAGTATAAGCAGGAGCCTCTCTGCCTACCATTCCTTGGTACTCCCTATAAACATCAGGCTAGATCACTCTGGTAGCAAACACTCTCTGAAGACTATGCCGTTGATTTCAGAAAGTGCAGTTAGTTAGAGGACACTTAACTGAAAAGTAAAACTACTAAAAAAAAAATTGGTTCTGATTTATATCAAACCAGGACAAAGGATTATATTATTCTCATTTATAGAAGGGGAGAAGACACTACTGAAAAGCTTGTCGTGTACGATGGCATCGTTTCAGCCTAGTAACATTTTTTCCAGCTTCATCTTTAAAGGAGATTACTTGAAATCACCTATTGTTTCACTAGATTATTATGTTCATTACAGATTCATCATGTGTAAGACCAACACAGACAGAGCATGCTCTGAATACTCAGCCTTGCCTTCTATTGCCCCCATTCCAGTTTCCCACTGTATGCCTTTCTTCATTACCAAATACAAGAACAGGTGCTGGGAAAAAAAAAAAGCCAAGCCAATGTAAGTGTTACAGGGCTGAAATCTAGAATACTTTTCTGCAAATAAGCAAGCTGCCAATGCAGCTATGTCACAGCAGCTAGTAGGAGCTCCTAATAGGAGCTTTGGCAGAGCACATTGACCTCACTGCAGTCACTTTTCTCAGAGGTTTGTGGATAGTCTCCAGAGAGTTTTCTGTCTAACATGCTTATTTTCATAAGAAATCTTGGGTTTTGCTGTTTGCATAAAGGAATCGTTATTCACTGGTCTTTGTATCGCACATGCTTTATCTAACCAGTATAAACTCCCAAAGACCTTCACCCTGCACAGTCATACACAGAATACATAACATCCCCTGGCCTTTAGTCTCATGCTCTCTAATTTAAAAACCATTAGAAACAGAGAAATAATTAGGAGCTACAACAGTTAAAACATGGTGTGTTTTTTGCACTGAGAAAGAAACTTCACCAGAAAATTGGCA
Organism: Pluvialis apricaria; assembly: GCA_017639485.1. Lineage (NCBI taxonomy): Eukaryota > Metazoa > Chordata > Aves > Charadriiformes > Charadriidae > Pluvialis > Pluvialis apricaria. The sequence continues at coordinate 49,134,597 of CM030044.1, read as the reverse complement.
TAGGTTGAAAGCTTCACTAGCAAATAAAATGCCTAGGAAAAGAAGACCTATTCCTTTGGTTGAACGTGGGTTAAGAAAGCAGTGACTGTATTTTAAAGCTCTGAAATTACATTTAACTTGGGAGAATGAAACATGTTAAAGACTCAGATGTCACCTGCTAGTCTCTCTGTGTCACGAACTTTGATTTCCATATAATCACATCATTTTCAATTACATACAAAATTATTCTAGCCAAGGGGGGAAAAAAATCACACACACAAGATTGTCAAGTAGAATAAATCCTTCTCCTCTTGCGGTGGGTTAACCTTGCCTGGCTGCCAGATGCCCACCCAGCTGCTCTGTCAGTCCCCCTCCTCAACAGAACAGGGAGATAAAGTATGATGAGAAATTTGATCAGTTGAGATAAAGGCAGAGAGGTTGCTTACCAATTACTGTCACAGGCAAGGCAGACTTGACCTGCAGAAAAATTTATTTATTGCCAATTTAAAGGAGTAGGATGGTGACAAACAAAGTCAAAACCAAAAATACCTTCCTCCCGGACCCCTCTTCTTCTCAGGTTCAGCTTCACTCCTGAATCTTCTACCTTCTCCACCTCTCCCTGAGTGACACAGGGAGATGGGGAATGGGGTTGTGATCAGTTCCTAACACTTCATCTCTGCTGCTCCTTCCTCCTCTCACTTTTCCCCTCAATCCAGTGTGGGGTTTCTCCTGTGGGATACAGTTCTTCACAAACTGCTCCAGTGTGGATCCTTTCCATGGGCTGCAGTCCTTCAAGAACAGACTGCTCCAGTGTGGGTCCCCTGTGGGCTGAAGTTCCTGCCAGAGAACATGATCCAGCATGGACTCCTTTCCACAGGCCACAGTTCATGCCAGGAACCCTTTCTCTAATACGCTTTCCAGGTGTCCCACCAACTTGGCCAATGGGCTCCACCATGTCCTGTGGTGGGTCCATTGGGGCTGGTTACGTCCAACATGGGGGAAGCTACTGGTGTCTCCTCACATAGGCCACCCCTACAGCCTCCTTGGTGACAATACCTTGCTATGCACACCCAATACAGCTACTTCAAATTCTTGCATCCCAAAAATAACTTCATCCCAAAACTTGTTCTATGGCTGCAACAATTCAGAGGAGAAATTATTTACACTCAATCACCCTTTATCTCTTGATATTCAGGAAATCAGAAGGCTGTTAACTCTGAAAATCGGCTGCTCCAGGGATGGTTCTGGGCCCATAGGAACACATTGCTCCAAATGGGACATGGTGAAGAGGCAGAAAGTTGGGCCCAGGATGCAAGGATCTGGAAGCTCTACAGGTCATTTGCTGCTAGAAGGGCAGATCTGTTGTCAACATAGATAGGGAGTTAAGTCTTAAAGAAGACTCAAAGCATAAGTCTTCGACGTTCACAGTGAAAGCACATCACATTCTGCATCTCCGATTTGGTGTAGCACAAATTCTTCCTGTGAGATGGACTTGGATCTTGAAAACAAGTAACAGACTTTGAATGGGACAGGACTCCCCCCGGTACCAGAGCGTTGAGACAGAGCCTTCCTTACCCGGTAATCACCTTGCAAAGAGAGCACTACAGCGTGACAGAGGACCAACCTTAATCTGTCCCAGTGATTAAAGGATTACTGCTTCAGAACTAAGTATTTATATCCGTATAGCTATGGTAGAGAGCCTAGTAAAAAGTGGGTTCAGTTGCTGCTGTGCCTTGCAGGAGCCTGCCGTCTCACTACCATTCCAAAGGGCAATGCAGGATTTCAGTCAGTTGGACAGATGACTTCACTCCACTGCATCATTTTCTCTGGTGGTTATTCTGCACCTTTACCCTGCCAAGTACCCATTCAAGATTAACGACTAATCCCACTAAGAAAAACATAACAACACAAACCAAAACAAATCTCGAAATTGCATTAGTTATTTCTAAGATGCTTGCCAGTGATATAATCAGATAGTTTACAGAAAAGCAGGTATCTACAGAATTCAAATTTCTGTCTTCAGTAGCACAGTGCATACTTTGTTATTGATTGACTCAAGTGGACAAAGTCATCAACATTACTTATCTTTGCAACCTAGAACCTATGTTGAGTGCAAAAAGAAAAGGTTTTTACTCCACAGAGGAGCATCTCAGCACAAAGCACTAAGCAAAAACCAGCTTTCAGCGATACGACCACGTGCATCACAGGTGTTCTGCAGTGAGATTTTTAGCACTCTTTAAGCATTTCTTTCCTTCCACACACAACTGTATTCTGTAAAAGTCTCAAGCCATTCAGATCTCCCTTCTCACACTTTCAGATTATCTGTAAGAGTATGATTGGTTAGTAATACTTAGTAGCATTTTCAGGTACTTGTAATTTTGTAATCTGCAAGAGTGTTATTCATTGAGCTAAAAATTCAGAATTTGGAGCACATATGTTAATTTGGGCTATTTGCCTGCATAATTATGTTTTAAATATGAGCATTTCCATGTGTTGAACTAACTCTGTGGAAGCCAAAATGCTATGAATCTTCTCCCATGTACACTGCTAGCCTTGTAAAGTTAAAGACCAGGATAATGTTGTTTGGATTTACAGCAGTAGAAAGTATTGCCCAACCTAGGCGATAACTAATCTTAATTTTCTTTTTTCCTCAGTAAAATACATTGTGTTTATTATATATTATGAGCATCTTCTTGGTTAGTTTTACTTTCACTCTTTTGGAATGAACTGTTATTCTCAGTTCATGATCAGTAGATACTGGCTCCATTTTTTCCCCCTACCATCAGAAATTCTGAATTAGAGTAGTTACCTTTTCTACCTCACTTTTTCAGAAAAAAATTACCATAACTCCACTTTTTTATTTTATTCTACCTGCCAGGTTCTGAGTAGACAATACACTGAGCTTCACTAACAATAGAAGACAACTTTGTGTCACGCAGAATGAATATCCTTTTAAGGTAGAAAACCGAGAATGAGTGAACAAAGCCACAAATTAATGAGGATTCCCAGCAAGACAGTTTCAACCTTCCATAATTATATGTGTAGCAATGTAGCAAAAAGATACTTGTAAAACTTGTTGTTGCTATCCTTTTTACACTTTTGAGCATAAATTTTGAATCATTATAGAATTCTTCTCTAATGTTTCTGCCAGTAGCGTTGATTTATTTTGTTCTTACAGCTTAAAAGGTTTTTTTTTAATTCATTGCTTTCATGAGAGTTTGTTAGACATCTGCTTCTGTAAGCTAAGAATGGCTAGGAGTTAGTAAACAGTGTTGTAAAATCAAATTAATTAGAGCTTTTTTAAGGAATGCATGACAGCCAGTGTTCCCAGTGCATGACTTTAGTGGTAAAAGATAAAAGTCTTTGTGAAGATAATTTAAGAAGTCATCCTACAGTCCAGATCAATGGTGAGTATATACCATGTGTAGCTAGTAGTGCAGAAGGACTAAAAATCATCAGCCCAAAATACAAAATACAGCTGAGTGAAATGTGTAAGGACCTTACTTTTCCTTTCTCATACTTAAAGGACTAGCTGCCCTGTCACTGCACAATCTTCCATACAAATATAAGAAAAAAACCCCAAACAAATCCAGCCCTCTCTCCTCCCAAAATAGTGGCTGTTTACATGAAATCCCTTTGATTAACATGAATGTGCATTTTAAGTAGTGTAAAGTTGTGTTCATTATTTTAATTTATCAACAATATTATCCTTTTCAAATGTCAGGTCTGAGTGAAACATTAAGAAGTAACAAAAAGAATTTTGCTCAAATCAAAGTGAATGTGCAGATGTCCATGTTCATTACCAAAGTCAGCTTTGAACAGATCAGTCTCTAGTGCAGAGACGTGAGGAACAAATTCCCACCAAACGCATCAAAATGTTCAAAAAGGACTTGTAAAAGTCAGACTCCATGGAATACAAGTAAATTTAAGGATTAATTGCATGGGGGTGGGGTACATGGAACCAGTGCCAAAGCATACAGGTCTTTTAATTGTCAGGCTACGAAAACATTTACACAAATTGTGTACACGTGAAGTTATGCAAATCATAACTCATTTCAGAAAAATAATGTGCAGAAATTTGTAATTAACACCCAAGTAGGAAAGTGTTAAGTAGACACCACCTTACTTACACTGCTGAGACCCCAGCTGCTTTCTGTTGTGCACACACTGCTGTATACAGTGCATATGCAGCTCTGCAATGAATTTGCAAGATAATGCAAGCAATTCAGAGGGCAATAAACTATTAAAATGGGAAGAGCAGAGTCTGAAAAAAATGCTTAGTAGCCTGATAACTTTCCCAGGCTGCCAATCCTGAAATTAAAATGGCAAGTTATTGATATTGTCAGAGAAAAGACAATTGATGTAACACACCAAGGCAGGAGCTTGCTGAAAAAGAAACTAGAGTTAGATTGCAAAAAAGGCTACCAAGTGTGAAAAGTGAAAATCTTTTATTATCCAATGCCTGAGGAGGAAAGAACATACCTGTCATTTCCTTGATCTATTCTTACTTCTTTTAGACCTTGATGATCTTAAATTTCAGCAGCCCAACCTCCTCCAATATATCCTTACGAAAGCTTATCTTTTCAGAAAAACAATGAAGTCCACTAAAGCCATCAGCAGCTCAACTACTTACAGCATGAATTTTTTTAAAAAAATATATTAATTTCAAAATAAATAACTCAATGAGCAGAAAGATGGTATTTTTTTTCTAAAAATATAACCTGTTCATATGCACAAGGATGAGCCTGACGGATGTGAAAACCGGGTACAGAAGCATTAAAGCTGTAGCTCCAGGTAGGACTCCTACCCCCACCCTTCTACATCTGTGGGACATGACTGTCTTCAAAGCATTGACATTTGAGCTGCTTGTAAATGAGCTCATAATTAACCAGCTTTTATTACTGCAGATAACAAAAATATCTTCATTTTCATAAGGCTCCTTCCTCTATGAAAAGATGCTACAAAACTGAGGTTGGTTTATCAGCTGTAATACAGAACAAGTTCAGGCATTAGTCATAAAATGTTAGTGTATCTATTTTTAACTATAATTTAACGTAGCCAGCTCACACAGATTAACATCTGCTTCTTGGATGTGATACTCTTGCTAAAGCAAGATCTTAAACTCTCCCTTATCGGCAGATGTACACAAATGTAACTCTTCACTGCGACCAGTCTCTCAGGCAACAGGGTACAATAAACAGCACACTGAACTAAGGGAACTGAAGAGGCTTGGGTATTCCATCACAACTGCACGCTGGCATACTCCAACATCTTCAGTATACATCTAATGAGCTTGGTGCCAAAAAACATATTTTGGGGTATCCATATAACACTTTCACCTTTATTATCAGAAAAGAAGTAGGGATAAAGAAAATCTGTTCAATATTGAAAGCCTGCCTTAGTAACTAAACAACATAAAATAATAAGTCTTCATGCATGAATCATAACAACTTACATGACTTACATGTTATCTTCGCTGTCCATCACCTCTAATTTGGAGTAACTTTGCCTTTTTATCATCAGCAAAATATGCTCAATTTAATTTTGAATTTTATTAATTCAAAGCAGACAAATGTGTCACAAACACTGCCAAATGCTTCTGCTGCTACCCACTGCTGAAATATTTTGTGTGCTCTGGAAATAGAGACTCCTTCTCAGACTTGCATAATCCCCTGGAGGGGAGTTTTTCTGTGTTCGGTAAAATACAATTTAAGCAGCATACTTTACTTTAGCCAAGTTCCATCTTATCAGCACTTACACTTACTTGGAAAAAAGAATAAAGATTTGGCTTTGCAAGCAAACATTTCATAGGACAAGTATTATACCAGTATATATGGCTCAGCATCAAAATAAATCATCCTAAAAAGAAACCGCTTCTTCACAATCTGACATCACATCACTACATTTTGCTCATGAGAACAAAGTTTACAGTCGTAAGTTGCACATAAAGGGTTTATTTTAAATGTTTTAAGGATAGAGTTACATCATAATTATAAAAATTACTTACAGAATTAAGTAACAGATTTAAAGTGTTTATACTTCTAAATGCAGAGAACAGGGAACTGTCTACATTGTTCAAAATAAAATAAAAATAATGAAACCAAGCTCTAAAGATGAAGTCATTACCTAATTTTAAAATGTGAACACGAAGACCTTTGAACTATACACATACCAAGAACCATCCAAATTGCACTAATGATGTAAAATACAAAAAGCACAGCATTTTCAAGGAACCAGATACTGTTTTTATTATAACGCTTTTCCCTGAAGCAACTAGTCAATTCTACCTGAAGATAAAGCCTCCATTTTTAAATAATTCACTTAAAGGCGGCTTCTACGTGTTGCAATAAAAAGGGTTTTCCCCACAGTCTACTCCAACAGAGTTTAGGGTTTGGCACTCAAAAGAAAGAAGAAAAATGTAGTGTTCTGCTAATCAACTGTGATTTTATTTTTTTATTTAACAGAATACGTGGTCCCTTCAAATGCTGTATGACACATACAACTGGAAAATTACCTTCCGTTGGCACTATGCTCGTCTCACCGGTGCATTTAATCCTACTAACAACCATTAAAACAGCACAATAAGCAAATTCACAAAAAACTGAACACAAAATAAAAACAGAACAAAACAAAAACCTAAACATTTTAACATGCAACTTTAGTTTGTTACATTGAATGTTCTAACCCTCTAAGCATGCAAAAAAGGATGGTCTGCATTTAAGTTGTTTTTTTTTTCATTTTAAAAAGTTTTACATGGCAGCCTGACATCACACACACGCACACACACAATATACAACAATACTACAGCAGGTAAATGTGAAAGGCGAATAACTTTTATACAAAGATCCATGGCTTGTGCCATCACAAGCCCTATGTGATTTTGGAAAGTAATGTTGAACCCCTATAACAAGGAACCAACATTTAGTTACCAGGGTAACGCAAGCACTGCATGCAGATCTGAAACATGAGCCTAAAACAAAGCCCAAAGCAGATGGGCAGGGAGTGGAATTAGTCTCAAGCCTCAAAAAGGTGGTTTAAGCTATCTAAAAAAAAAAAAAAAAAAAAAGAGGGGAAAAAAAGATGAAAAGAAATACCCACGCAACAGACAACGGGGACATCTAAAAACAACCATAAAATTTACAGTTTATAGATTATACTCTAATTGGCAGAATACGTGGCGTATTCAAGAGACTTGCAGAAAACCCACAAATGCAAGCCTAATGCTAAAAATGTTCCAGTAGACCTAAACCTCAGATATTTCAAAACAAACCTTGTATTCCTCAGTTATATAGCCCAAAGTTCAGTGTACTAGGTTATTCATGTATCTTGTGTATAATCAATACACTCACTCATTCTTGTGCCACAAATAATCAACTTGGGCTCATGGAGCCAGGCTCAGCTTTGAGATTTACATGCAGGACTCTTAAGAGTCAATAGAAAACACATAACAGATCTGCAGGATGAAAACACTGTGTTGCAAATCTGCTCACTTTGTTCAAAACACAAGGAACATTTACGACTCGGGTACTTAGTGCTTAAGGACTGCATTGAGAAGCTATTCACTGAAAGACAATAGCCTGCCTTTGGTTGCCCATGATGAAATACTGGACATAATGCAATATAGTAGCAATGGACAAAGAATTAAGGTATCATATTTATATGGAGAGTATTTATTACCATTCAACAGCATAATGAGGCACAAGCCTTAAGGCTAAAATATGAAATCAGGCAAAAAAATGGACAGAAAGGGGCTTAAACCACTGAGTCTTCAATATCAAGAATACCCACAATAGAGGTCATCCGGACCTCTGATCTCTGATTAACAGCACCTCTCCTGCATCCTTCCACTAATGGCATACGGTTGGATATCAGAGTATCTGTTCCTTCCATCAACAGTGCTGAGTGCCATCACATACTGTATTTCTGTGAAGCAGTTCTTTGAAACTTGCAGAGCTCTGCCTTAATGTAACATGACAATTTTGCTGCTGTGCTCATCGTTGTTGCAATTCTGATACTTTTAGAAGTTGCCACACTTAAAAAAACCCTAATTTTCATTTACAACTATCTTGCAAGGTTAAAACCGTGAAAGGATTTTGCTGTTGTGGGCTGCTATTTACATCCACAATCTAATGCAGATGACTGAACCACTGAGACTGCCTATAGCTTCCATTAGATAGTACACCACTGGCATGCAGAACTCTAGTGTTCATAGAATGAAATTCACGTTAACAGCATACCTCAAAGCAAGTACAATGTACACCACAAAAGGCAACAACAGGTTTAAGCTGTAGATTTGTCCGGACACTCCTTATGTGGAAAAGCCAGAAAAAGAATAAATTGGGAAGATGCCTTCTTGAACCAAAATGGTCAAAAAGAAAACAAACCAACCAACCAAAGGAATGCAACAGACGGAGCAGAAGGCAACAGATGCTTCTCCTTCTCTAAACTAAATCTTCAATGTAAAAGGATACCCCTTCCCACCCCCTGGCATGAGATTGTATTCACCGTGTAAAATATTAACGACTGTTAGCCTTCTAAGTCCACACATAAACGTTCAGGTTACTAAGTTTTGATATTAAATGAGAGACTACTGATTGCCAATGTGTAGTCTAAAGTCTTCTGAAGTAGCATATATACTGTTAAAGTTGTGGCACCAAGCACTTGGGTTTTGCTAAGAAGTGTGTATAACAAACAAAGAAATACAACATTGAGGATTGAAGGCAGCCTTGTTGCATGTATTTTACCGGTTCCTACAACTTGTAAATATGGGCCATTAACCTGCATTTTCTAATTAACTGGTTATACAGATTAAATATATTTTTACAGTTTAAAGCCTTTTCACTGAAAGGTGCGTAAGTCAAACACTTGATAACCTACTGCCCTGTGACTAGCAAAAATGCACAAGTATTTCCACGTACTGCAAGTTCTTAAATAGCTAAATTTGAAATAAAGTGTAGAAACACAGCAGATTGATGTTACTTGGGTTAGGCACTCCTCAATGCTGCACAAACTGTTTAAACCTTTCAGAAAAGTCACCTCTGTCCCAACCCTGAAAACAAGGACTGCCAGTAGCCAAGAAATTAAATTTAATGTTACAAAAGAAGGCATATCAAAATATCAAACTACACTTGCATGTGGCATTTGAACAAGTGAGTGCAAGGTTGAAGAAAAAGTTAAAACCTATGAAAAAATTTAGATTAAGGATTACAATACTAGATCAACTTTACACAGCTTGAATTTGCAGCTGTTCTTTGCTTTTAACTCCCTCCTGCCCAAATATATTGACTTCCTTCAAGAAAAGGAGTTCTCTTACACAAAATGTGTCATGTTTGTTTATATTATTCAGAACAAAACAGTTTTGCTGGCAGAGATTGTGGGTTCGCAGGGACATTTAAGCTTTCATTAAACTGGAAAGCAGTCAAGTCTTTGTGTCTACAAATTTTACATTTAATAGTTCCACAAATTTGGCAAAAGTTCACGATGACGTCTAGGATGTCTTCACCAAATCGTAGACATAAATATGGAAATCATCATCAAACTTGATGAAATAGACAGATGGTTTGGCTTCAACTTGATGAATGACCATGCCAGTCCTTTTTGAGCCATCTTCTTTGGCATATTCCACTTGTTTGCCTACCAGGCTGTCCACAACTTCACCTGGTTCCCGTTCTGCAGGAGGTGAATCATCTGTAACACAAAAACAGTGCACTTTGGTAGACATCAATGGAATTTTTCAGTATGGAAGACAACTGCAACTTCATACAAAACAATCAGAAGATTTAAATACAGAGTATGTAGAAAATGAGTTTTGTTCTGTCAAACACCTAATGATTGCCATGCTTCTAGAAAGTACAGTTGCAGGAAAATTCTCAAGTAATACTGACTTCAGTTTTATTAAGACAAAAATAGCACTTGGATTGGTAAGAGAAGCAAGTGTTTTGACATGAAGGTTTACGCACAAGTTACAGAAAATGTCTGTGGATAATTTAAGCCACCAGCAGAAAAAGGGAGTGGGTCTTCTTAGCAGAAAGGCAGCCAAACTTAACTTCCCCCTTTCCACACACACTATGCAAAGTTTCAGTGCATGCATGCCACTGCAACAAAAACATTGAGATGACAGTAAGTGTAAACTCCCTATTAAAAGGGGCTCTTGACTCCATATGAGAATAATGCTGTTGGTAAAGTCTAACCATGTTATTTGCTTACCTAGCAAAACCTAACCAGAAACATCCTTGTATTTTAGACGATACCTATGCTAAACTTGAATACAAAAAGGCATGATTTGTAACATGCCAGTTGCCAAGGCATTGGTTACAAGACAAACACAGAACAAATGTGATAAAAGGTAAAAGCACTGTACTGGAGAACTGGAACCTAACCACACCTTCTTTCTCAGCTTGTCTTGTTTTTGACCAGTTCAGATAAACTTGTGTTTTGTATTCTATTGAGGAATTTTCTTAGTAATGGTCACACCTGATGTGGCTTTTAGTCTAGAAATCCTAAGCCTTTAAATTAATGTCTTTGTTCCAAGTTTGTGTTAAGAATCCCTTACAGATTTCACCCATTTTTCTTCTCAGTTCTGTGAGTTGTGAACGAACTCCCCAAGGGAGAAAAAAACCCAAACCAACAGGGAATGAATAGACTGGCTTGTACTTACACTTAATATTCTTCCACAAACTTAAGTTTCTCTTTCATTTTTTGTTTCAGTTCCTCTATAAACGCACTATCATACATAGTTATTACCCTCTTAATATCAGTTTTATGTAAAGAGTCCTCCTTGGCAAAGATGCAAGTTAAACTCTCACATTTTCATTTAGAAGGAATTACGTAGGGTTGACAAAGTTTTAGTACAAATCCAGCAATACATTTTCCCCTTACTGAAAAAAGCATAAAAGAAATTATCTAAATTTGGTCTCGTCACAGATGCAAAGCCTGTCTTTGAGAAGAGAGAGTTCCCTAGAAATTTTAGTTATAATACTATGAGAAGTTCCACCAAATTTACAAGCATACTTCCAGGTATTCTAAAATTCAATTTGAAAAATACTACTCTTAACATCCGATCATTGACTTAAGGACACAATTCAAAAGATCTGAAAAGCATTCTGATCCAGGGAAGGTAGCAAAGTGTTTTGGAAACACGTAAGCAGTAGATAGTCTTGTGGTGACCATGGAGAAAAAAAGTGCATGAAACCCAATTAGTTCTTAAATGGAAAGCATAGTAGCTCTTTCCCTACCCCCACCCACAAAGGTGTAAGAAAGGAAAGCAGACTTAAAATACATTCCAAGTCCTTTTTCATAGTTAAGACAAGGAACAAATTAACTTGAAGGCACAACTCTGAAAGAGCTTGCTTTATTTTTTTAGGAAGAGGAAGGTCACTTTTTTCCATTAACATTTGTGGCTCACTCTTTACGCAGCAGATACATTGCTTTTTGTTGGGGGGGTGGTGGGGTGGTGGATTACTACAGACATTATGCAAGTAAGTGCCATTTCTTTATTTAGCCAGCAGACTATTATCAGAGCTAGATCTGAAGGAAGACAGTCTCAAATTCAACAAATTAACTGTAACTAATACTTATGTAAAGCACTATGTAGCCAACCACTAATGTTATCCAGTGTATTATTTTCTTTAAAGTCCAGATTGCTTCTGTCAGAAAGTGTGTTTTAGGTACACAGGAGAAATAAAACCAAAGTGCTCTTTACAAGCTTTTTTCCTCTTTTTTTTGTACTGGCTATCCAAATCTCTTGAACAATATTCTGTGAAAACCCTTCTACATTAAGAGGAAAAGCCCCGATGACTTTCACTTCAAGAAGGGAAGGAAAAAATATCCCTCCTGATCTAATTTTTCTTCCTAATTTTTCTTGCTAATGTGTCGTAACACGTGTGAGAAAATGAATTTTCAAAAGATTAGTATTTCTTTCCCCCAAGAAACTACTCAAAAGTTTTTCACACTGAAGACACCTACCCCAACAAAATTAATCTGGCTATATTAGTAGGCCCCAAAATATTATTCCCACAGAAACTGCTTAAGAAACACAAATCAAGAGCCATCTCAATGAGCTGTGATACTTCTTCTAGAAGAAAACAACAGTGGAAATCTTCTGGTTTGTCAGTTTCCATTAAAAAAAATCCAAGCATAAACTCTTCCACAGTGGTATGTACACATTTTCAGCAGAATTAGGAATAAGCTTTTCCTGCATATGTCACTGCTGATAAAAGTAAAATATTTCAGCAGTTAACACAGACGTTCTGTTAGTTGTGATACTTTAAAAAAAAAAAAAAAAATTGAAGGGAGTAATAAACAAGATCTTTGTTTGTCAACTCTCCTCTCCATAAATAAACCAAAGCCAAACATTAATATAAAAAGCTGCCACTTTCCAGAAGAAAACAGTAACTGGCCTACTTACTCGAATCAGGCATAATACGAAGGTCACCTTCTTTATAATCATCTAAGAGTTGGTACATGTACAAGACGGGATCTTTCTCATAGGTAATATAAAACCATGTGTTCATAATAGGAGCACGAGCCAAAACCATCCCCCTCCACTCATCTTTTGAGCCATCTTCTGTCTCAAACATGTGTTCCACAGCTTTACCAATCATTGTGTCTGCCAGGTGGGCATCACTAATTCGAGATGAAGCTGAAATGACAGCATTTCATAAATTAATTCAAAAGCACAGGCATATGTCTTTGTGAAAAATAATTTTTACCCTGTTTCATAAACAAACTTGATTGGAAGTTAGTCAATTCATATACAAAACAAACACTGTCCATTCCAGAGAGTTTACTACTGAATAACTGCAGAACTTCAGAAAAGTTGTTAAAATAATGTCCTGGTTTGAGGTATAACAGAACCAATTTTCTGTTCACTCCCTATGATTAAACAATCATAATGCAAGGTAAAGGGAAATCAATCAGGGCCACAGCAGTGAAGATTCTTGGTATTTTATTTACCTAGGTACTGGAGGGACCAAGGCAGGCAGGCAAGAAGAGGAAAAGAGGCCAATCACAGAACAGTTCTATGAAGTTATTAACGAAACTTCAGGGTTTGGTTCCCCCTAATGCCACTCTAGAGACTGCTACTAATTGCTTTGAAGTCAGAAGGAACAGCTTATTCCGTTTATAAACTAGTAATTACTTGGGCAACCTGAAATTTGCAGTTTGAAAAACCTGCAGTTTCACAATCCAGTGGTAACTCTGAAAAGCAAAAAGCCTTGCTGCTAATCAAGTTATTTCACTTAGAAAATGCCTTTTCCCCCATTATTAAAAGTACTTAGGCAAAGTACATGAGGCAAAATGCGACATTATTGTTGTCAGGCACACAGAACAGACAACCCAGCTAAGAGGGCTCAGAGTTCAAATTTTAATAGAAATATCAATGTTAACTTTACATATGGTTCTTAGGGATAAGACTAATCGAAAACTACATACTGTACTGCATTCTACTTAAAGACAGAAGACAGCTCTGCACTAGCTGCTATCACCAAATCTTTGTGGAATCAAGAAAGTTTAAATACAGCATTTAGATTACCTGCCATGGGACAAAAATGAATTTGACTAATAACATTTAAGTGGCCAGGTGTTATCTTGGGCGAAGTCTGGAGAGATTAGTGGAGAACATTTAATAGTAAATTTCAGCCTACATGTATGTGAATTTAGGAGAAAATCCCAAAACACTTACCAACTCTGTCTGGAAGAACTTCAAGTGCTGAAACTCTTTCATCTTTGTGCAGTTCTAGTCCATACACACAGTCAAATCCATCATACTTTATAAGATAGAGAGAGGGATTTACAGGAACTTGATCAAGAACTGTTCCCTTCCATTGTGTTACAGGTCCACTCCCTTCTTTCCATCCATGCTGTATTCTGCAGCCTACAATATTTCTTCGTGGCTGAGAAATAGGTTTGCTTGGTCCCACATTGTTTCTATGCTTTCTGTACACAGATACAAACATAATATTAAACAAATACATACAAATTCAGAAATCTACTCCAGACAAGAGCTGTATGATTTAAGATGGCAATATATTTAATAGCATAGTGCTCCTCATTCAAGTTAGGGTATAAAGCATGTTACACTATATTGGAAAAAAGAAAAACAAACTGAAATGCAGTGAAACATTTCGATGTGCTTTATAAGGTCAGTTTCCTAATAGTCTTTTCTGAAATTAGTTTGCTTAAGCATGAAGAACTATTTTAGCTCTTGCTACACTGAATGTCAAAAGTAAAACTCACCTGATCAGGTCTCAAAGCACAGTATTATAACTTTTATTACCTTGTTGCTCTCTGCAGAATAATAAACACAGCTTCTGCCCCAGGAGGAAGGACTCAGTGGAAACATTACTGGTGGCTGACTAAAATTCTTCCAATGCATTTGTTTTCCCTAACCTGTGTTTTCACCTGAAGGAAATTTAGCTTCCTTCTGCATTTACAGATATTTTTCACTCCAAGTATTTTTAAAGACACATGGTAGGAACAACACTTCTCTAGCATTCCTTTGTAGTATAGAAAAAGAAAAATGATATGTAACGGTAATGGCAACAGAAGGGATACCCCTTAATGTGGGAAACAGATTACATATACTTTTTTGTCCTTCCTCTGTTTTCATGGAAGTTGCATGGAAATTCCCTCTGGTGAATAACAGTTGTTGTTCTGATCAACAGTCATGAAAACTATTTGACAGTTTCAAATCACTAAAAATGTTATACAAGTTTTGCTCTAGTCAGTTATTAAAAACACTAATTGACAATTTTTGAACACAAATGGAAGAAACTAAGAAACATTATGACAGTACACTGGTGATAAAAAAATGAATATTATATCTATTTTAGCATCTTACAATGCACTTTGTCATTCCTAAAAAGATTATTGAGAGGGTTGCCTGATAAAAATTCTCATGAGAGTCAACTAGTCACAAAATACATTTTTGGGTTACTACTTGTAGTATACATCATTTAAAAAGCAATAAAATATGCAAAGCACTAGCATGCTTAAAAGCAACATCTAAAAGAGAAAATAAATTGCAAAAAACAATACTCTTCCTTAGATTGGAGATAGTGACCAAAGAGAAATGTCTCCAGGAACAATGAATTCTTTCAGAAAAGTCTTATATGATAAAAAAAAAAAAGGCAAATAACAATCATACCAGTGAAATCCTGGGAGCAGACTTGCTGAATAATGCATTCATAACACTGGAATGCACAGTGCTGAAGATGCAATCATAACTATTAAAAACAAGATGTACAAGTCCTTCAGCAGCTTGTCCTACCTCCAGACTTTCATTTGCCGTGAAGATCTTAGCAGCAGGCTTTGCCAAATTTCACTTCTGTTATCATTTGACCTTTTCAGCAAGATCAAACTGCAGTTTTTGTATTCCTAACTTTGATAGTACAAATTATTATAGGAACTCCAACCTCTTCCAGTTAAGAGGCACTCTCCCACAAAGTTGGTTCTAACTTTACTCAGAAACTAGAATGCACTTTCAAATTCTGGTTCTTGCCCAAGTATATTTTTTTAATTGTAATAGTCTCAGTAAGAGTTTACTATTACAAAATACGATCAGAGGCCTGGTTCTTGGCACAGTAAAAATGAGGGGGTTTTGCATGCAATTCATTTATTTAGTCCTAATAAACATAATTCCATTCTAAAGCAGAATAAACCCAACTGCAGACAAAAGAAGTTAAAATAGACAAAACAATGTAAGTTTTAAACAACTTGTCTATGCTGCTAATCATCTCATTGATAAAGGTAAAAATAACACTGTTCATGTTCAGCCTCACAGTCAATTTTCCTTCCTGCCCATAAAGCATAATCCACTTTACTGTTTAAATTGGAACAACTAAATGAAAAGCTTCCCCCTCATTTTAAAAAATATGATAGAAAAAACCTACATAACTGAGTTCAAACTGGTACCTTAAAAATGCCTCAGAGAGCAAAAAAAGCATTACAAATTTAATTACAAGTCAAGTACCTGCCAGGTGTACTTGCAGTTCAAATTTTTGTCTGAAGGTTGTACTACTGAACAGCCATTCACTCTCATTTGCAGTAGTTCACATTATAAGAAATGAGATTTTCAAACTAGTAAATTAGCAAGGAAAACCTACTTCCTCTTGCATCTGAACATGTGGTAAGAAAGCAAGCACAGGTTTCTAACTATCAATAAATAATAGTTATGCATATACTTCCACGTAAGACAACCAAGTAACCAACTCAAACCTCTTGTCTCCTCAACAGTGTGTTATTTCTGTGATACACCAAGTAATACTAATATACATAAGCTTCTATGTTGCTATATCCACAAGACCCAACATTTTTTTTTCCTTCTGTTTCATCAGAATTATCTTTAAACTTCCACAAAGATTTGCTCTTGAAGATTGGGTAACAATTTTCCTAGATGTGCAAAACATGGAGCCAGTAAAACCAGAAAATAGCAAGTCCTGGAAATAGCTCTTGACGCATCAGACACACACTCATTGTAAATGGCCCTTCAGTCCCCAAAAGTTTCAGATCCTTTTCCTTATCTTGAAGGCAGAAGCTGTTAAGTAAAACCTAGTTATGTGAAAAGATTTAATTATCAGAACCAGATACTTTACAAACTTTCTAGAGACTACACAGGCAGAAATAACTCTTCCCAGATTTTTAAACTGTATTTAAATGGCCCTCACAGAAACTTCTATTTGGACCAGGGAAACCAATGCAGTACAGAAGTGCACAGGCCTGGTAGCAGAAAAATCAACCGCTACTTCAGGGTTGTGCTTAAAAGACAAACTAGCCTTTATAAAAAGGAGAATGGCAATTCCCAATAACCTATCAATATCCATTTAGATTTGGTTATTGATTATTTTTCTTTGATCATCCCATCTCAGAAAAACAACACAGGGTAGAACTAAGGAAAAAAACCAGAAGGGTGAAAGAAAACCATACCCCTCAGATGTGCAAAATAAGCACAACTGTGAAAGTCAGGAAGGAAAACTATAAAACAGTATAAATGCAGTACAGCAGCAGTATTCAGTACCATTTCAAGTCTTTCATGATACCAAGCAGAAAAGTTATTAAAAATAGGACCCTAAACTTACTACAATTGTGATCTTATTACAGACTATCATTAATAGCAGAATGGTCATGAGAGAATTGTTATCAACTGCTTTTCACAATATTCAGACTATGAGGCACATTAGTTGAGGCAAAAGTTTTAAAGTACTTTCTGCACTCCCTGAAAACCCATCATACAGTTGTGAATTTCATCTTCAGATGCTGCAGGAATCAAGATTACACATTAGCTTAAAGCAGGACCAGAAATTCAAAATGGTTAAGTTCACCTTAGTTTAATTGCAGGTACAACCTGCACCTCAAAGTCCTTGAAGTGCCAACTACAAGAAACCTCGAGAGCCTATGAAGAAAGGATTGTTTTATACTTACACTATTTCTTGTACTCTTTCCTTATGCACGAAGGGTGGAAAAATGAGATCTGGGAGATTACTGACTGATCTGATGCCAGTGAGGTCAGCTTCATATTGGCAGAGATCACCACTACTCATTGACAGAGCACTTGGAAGAACTGCCTTATAACCATGGGAACCCTTTCCAAAAGGCTCAACAGTTAACTACCATTAAGAGTTCAGAAGACTCATCCACACTGCTCATTCTGTCACATCCTCAATTACTGACTCATGCCCTGTCCATCCTCTTGGCGACTTCCTCTGCCACAAACCTTCTGAAGCTAGTTTAAAATCTCCTCAATGGCCTTCGAGTCCCAGTAGGCTTGTTCCTCTTTTTCTTTAAATGAGTAGTAACTAAATCAGTGACAAAGTACGCATTACTAACTCATAGTCTACCATAACAGCTCAGAGTAGTATCAGCATATATTATTACATGGTCATTCATATCCTGCTTGTTTATGGTAAACTACTACGGTCTACTGTTCTGCCTCATTCTCAGAAAAGCCAGTGAGCAGCACACAACAAATCATCTTGGTTTGGTACAAAAACCTTAGCTAAATAATTAATAAACAATTGAACTAGGCTAAATTAACATAAAACTAAGCTGATTGCTTAAGTTAAATGCCTCAAAATCATGTCACTTAGGATCAAAACTTCTTATGCCCCATAAAAGCCTTTATTCTAACAAATTTACAGCCTATTTAGGTATTTAAATAAGTGTATATCACCACAACAATAAAGACAAATCTAGCCACCCTCAAGTACAAAAGGCAACCCACCTCTGATAGTCTTCCCATCATACACTCCTTTCTCTGAGCGGTTGAAAAAGAACAAGAGAAATTAAGTTTTAACCAACTCTACCTGCCCCTGGACAAATAAATGTTTCTCTTTTCCTTCTATGAAGATAGACAAAAATGGATAATGATGAGCTGGTGGAAGGGATTAGAGTAGTTTTACATCAGGTGTTGTCTCTGGGAAACAGTTAATACTGTTAGCAGTGATTAACTATTTTAATTGTAGAAAATACACCTGCCAAACAAATTGCTTTTGATTGATGCACCGCTATACGACTTTGCACTTAAAATACAACCAGGAACATTTTAATAAGTTTCACACTTACCCAGCTTAGATTTCTCCCACCAGAGATGCAGCCAGATACAATATCTCACTCTTTGACACTAAGACAAATTATGCTCAGAATATTACCTCTATTTTCACACAGTTACTCACCAATGTTCAGCTTCTACCATTTAAAAATGTTGTAGAGGGAAAAATACATGCCATGTATGCGTAGGATAAGCAGGTATCCTTCACACACAAATAGCAGACTCTTGCAGAAGTATTTCAGTATATTCTATACTTTAGAAAGGTGAAAAATCCTTTTCAAAACTACAGCTGCAGTGAATGCATGATTAGGTATTTCTAAGATCATTTCCAGACTGAGTTATCAGTAAGCATGCTTTGCAGTTTTTATTGGCCTGGTGACAATGCATGAACTCTGTGCCAGAGAACAGAAATCCTACAGTATGTGCAGCTAATTTCTGGCTCGCAACTCCTTCTGTCTGAATTCCAGAAAGAATTACAAAATTGCATTCAAGGCATTCAAGGATAATTTCATATTAACAGTCAAAATGATGCTTAAAACTTGTGAGGCATTCTTTCCTACCACCCTCCTGAAAGAATGAAAAGTCTGACTCTACACACATATACAGACTGAGTATTATTCCACGTGATTTTCGAGAACAAAGTGAGTGGAACAATACTAGATATATTTCTAGAACAGTACTTCCAATTACCGAGATCTAGGCTTCAGTAAAAATATTAACAACTTACTTGTGGGAAGTTCTCTTCTTCATCATGCTGGCAGACACTCCTGCATGACCTACAATATAAATAATAATGGAATTACTGAAAAATAAAGCCTGTATACAATGCCAAAAAAGCCATCTTATACAAGTCTTCCTTTTGAATGTTAAAATGTAAAGAATACAAACGCTTCATGTTATGACTGATCATTGAACTGCTACAGTGGGAGAACGCTCTGCAGACAGACACAGGCTACGTGCCTGTGAAGCTCAGCGATGTGAGGAGTGACTGACCACAACTATTAAAAACAAAGCATAACTTAACACAAGAGGGGTGTGTGTGATCTTTGTTCTAGAAAAATGGCTGTAACAGTTGAAATAATCAATCAGCTACAAACAGTTAAGTGCATCAACTGACGGTGTAACTTTTCATCCTCGAATTAATCAAAAGGGTGAAAACACATGTCTTCCTGAGTTAGCCAGACCAGCACTGGGGAATTATATACACATCTGAGCCTAAAAGAGCTTATGAAAACCAACCAATGAACAAAAAGAGCTTTGAGAAAAGCAACAGGCCTAAGCTGAGTTCAACCCATGTATTCCTTCCCAGCGACTGGGGACACCCATTGCTGTGATGGTGAACATGTTATAGAAACCAGTAAACAGAATCACATTTGTATTGAGATGCAATTATATATTGCAATTATTATACTCTGCTAAGTACTGGTGATTTTATGGTTGTAACATTCTGCTAAATCAAAAACTAGTGCAATGTCAAAAAAAACTTTTAAAAAAATGGTATTAAAACACTAAACCCTTCTTGTGTGCGCAATGTGTAAGAGAATCTGGTCAGGACAGTAGTGGACTCTCGACACTAAATAGTGTCATGGCCATGATAGTCTGTGTCATGATACGGTGAATGTTATTTACTAACAATTCAATAATACTGGGAATTTCTGGTTTAACAATTTAGTCACGAATAAGAGCGTAGGAGAGGTGACTTGCACTGTGAGTAAGGAAGAGTAGTGAAAAGATTGTCTGCAGACAGAGCCCCTTACTGTTTAGAAGGTGTAAAACATTTTGAGTGCTAAGAAAGGCAGGTGAAAGCTAGATGACAAATTTGAGAAAGAGGAATGGAGAAATCCTAAGTAGGATTTTTCATGGATAGAAGAATGTTGCATTAATCCCAGTGATATTTTGGGATGAATATGAACAATTGAAAGCTTCTACTAAGCTGGAGAGGGGAAAGCAGGCTCATGCTGGTTGTGGAGAAAGCTATTTGTGAACAGTAGTGAAGAAGTCAGCAGAGCAGATACGCAAGGACAAGATGATAGTGGTAGAAAAAAAAGTTACAAAAGAGAACTTGATGTATATAAGGTGATATGGACAGCTGGAAAAATCAATACAAGTTCTCAGAATGAAAACCACAGCCTCAGATCACATCCAATGCCCGCATGTGTAGGGATCATTTACTAAGGTCAACTCAAATAGACCCAGTTAAAGTGAAGGCTGCTATGTATGCTGAGGATGACAAATGGCCACGAGATGCCTGGCTTGATCCTGATTCTCCCAGTCTTCTCATTGTACTGGTTTTGGCTGGGATCATAGAAAGAATCATAGAATGCTTTAGGTTGGAAGGGACCTTGAAGATCATCGAGTTCCAACCCCCCTGCCATAGACAGGGACACCTCCCACTAAACCAGGTTGCCCAAGGCCACGTCCAGCCTGGCCTTGAACACCTCCAGGGACGGGGCCTCAACAACTTCTCTCAGCAACCTGTTCCAGTGCCTCACCACCCTTAAAGTGAAAAACTTCTTCCTAATGATTAATCTAAACCTGCCCCTTCCAGTTTAAAACCATTCCCCCTTCTCCTATTACTACATGTCCTTGTAAAAAGTCCTTTCCCAGCTCTCCTGTAGGCCCCCTTTAGGTACTGGAAGACCACAGTAAGGTCTCCCCAAAGCCTTCTCTTCTCCAGGCTGAACAGCCCCAACTCTCTCAGCCTTTCCTCATAGGAGAGGTGCTCCAGCCCTCTGATCATCCTCGTGGCCCTCCTCTGGACACGCTCCAGCAGGTCCATGTCCTTCTTATGTTGGGAGTTCCAGAGCTGGATGCAGTACTCCAGGTGGGGTCTCACGAGAGCAGAGTAGAGGGGCAGAATCACCTCCCTTGACCTGCTGGCCACACTTCTGATGCAGCCAAGGATACGGTTGGCCTTCTGGGCTGCGATCGCACATTGCTGGCTCATGTCGAGCTTCTCGTCAATCAGCACCCCCAGGTCCTTCTCCACAGGGCTGCTCTCCAGCCATTCTCCGCCGAGCCTGTATTTGTGCTTGGGATTGCCCCGACCCAGATGTAGGACCTTGCACTTGGCCTTGTTGAACTGCATGAGGTTGGCTTGGGCCCACCTCTCCAGCCTGTCCAGGTCCCTCTGGATGGCATCCCTCCCCTCCAGCGTGTCTGCCTCGCCAAAGAGCTTGGTATCATCAGCAAACTTGCTGAGGGTGCACTCTACCCCACTGTCCATGTCGCTAACAAAGATGTTGGACAGCACCGGTCCCAGCACCAACCCCTGAGGAACGCCACTCGTCACTGCTCTCCACTTGGACACCGAGCCATTGACCGCAACTCTTTGAGTGCGACCGTCCAGCCAGTTCTTTATCCACTGAGTGGTCCATCTGTCGAATCCATGTCTCTCCAATTTAGAGACCAGGATAATAGTCTGACAGTCCACAGTTTGACAGTGTCAAACGCTTTGCACAAGTCTAGGTAGATGACATCAGTAGATCTTCCCTTGTCCACTGCCGCTGTAACCCCTTCGTAGAAGCCCACCAAATTTGTCAGGCATGACTTGCCCTTGGTGAAGCCACGTTGGCTCTCGCCAATCACCTCCTTGTTTTCTATGTGCCTCAGCAGAGTTTCCAGGAGAATCTGCTCCATGATCTTGCCAGGCACAGAGGTGAGACTGACTGGCCTGTAGTTCCCCCAGGCCTTCCTTATTTCCCTTTTTGAAAATAGGGGTTATGCTTCCCCTTTTCCAGTCAGCAGGAACCTCACCAGACTGCCACGACTTCTCAAATATGATGCCTAGTGGCTTAGCAACTTCATCTGCCAGCTCCCTCAGGACCTGCAGAGGTATCTCATCAGGTCCCATGGACTTGCGAACCTTCAGGTTCCCCAGGTGGTCTCGTACTTGATCTTCATCTACATTGGGCAGTTCCTCATTTTCCCAATCCTCGCTTTTGCATTCTGCATCATGGGTAATGTGGCTGCAGTCTTTGCCAGTGAAGACTGAAGCAAAAAAGTCATTGAGTACCTCAGCTCTGTCTCTGTCCCAGGTGACCAGTTCTTGTGTTTCCTTCCAGAGAGGGCCCACATCTCCCCTAGTCTTTCTTTTCTCGCTGACATACTTATAGAAGCTTGAATGATTTCTCTGTATTCCTCCCAGGCTACCCGCCCCTGTTTCCACTTCCTATAGGCCTCCTTTTTACTTTTGATCACATCCAGGAGCTGCTTGTTCATCCATGCAGGCCTCCTGGCTTTTCTGCCTACCTTTTTCTTTGTAGGGATGCATTGCTCCTGAGCTTGGAGGAGGTCATCCTTGAATATTAACCAACCTTCTCGGGCCTCTCTTCCCTCCAGCTCTTCATCCCATGGCACCATACCAAGCAGATTCTTCAAGAGGCTAAAGTCAGCTCTCCCAAAGTCCAGGGTGGTCAGTTTGCTGTGCACCTTCCTCACTGCCTTGAGGATCTCAAATTCAACCATTTCATGGTCATTGCAGCCCAGGCTACCCTTGAGTTTGACACTGCCTACCAACCCCTCCTTGTTGGTAAGGACAAGGTCCAGCATAGCTCCTCTCCTCGTTGGCTCCTCTACCACTTGGAGAAGGAAGACGTCATCAATGCAATCCAAGAACCTCCTGGATTGCCTGTGTCTGGCTGTGTTACCCTTCCAACAGATGTCGGGGTGGTTGAAGTTGCCCATGAGGACCAGGGTCTGCGAACGCAATGCCACCCCTATCTGTCTATAGAGGGCCTCATCCGCCCGGTTTTCCTGGTCAGGTGGCCTGTAGCAGACCTCCTGTCTGCTGTAATGTCCCTTGCTCCTGATTTCCCTTTAATGCTGACCCATAGGCTCTCAGTCAGCTCTTTATCCATCCCTAGGCCGAGCTCCATGCACTCCAGCTGGTCGTTGATGTATAAGGCAACACCACCTCCTCATTTCCCCTGCCTCTCTTTCCTGAAGAGCCTGTAACCTTCCATGCCAACACTCCAGTCGTAGGAGTCATCCTACCACGTTTCTGTGATGCCAATGAGATCATAGACTTGGAGGCGTGCACATGTCTCTAGCTCCTCCTGTTTGTTCCCCATGCTACGTGCATTTACATAGAGGCATTTCAGCTGTGTCTTCATTGAGGCTGACTTGATTGGAGCAGTTGTAATTATTTTGCACTGCTCTCCAGGCGGCATTCCTTTGCCATGTATTAACGGTGCCTCCCCATAGGCTCCTGTTGCCCCAGGAGCTCCTCCTGGCTTGTCTATGTATGACTTTAAGCACGCTGCGGCGTAGGCAGCACATTTTGGAGCAAACGGCTGCAGGCCATCAGTAGCACCTCACTCCTCTTTGCTTGGTACATCATCCCTTGGCTTGTCGCAGGCAAACCTGATAATACCCCCTTCCCCTGTTGAGTCTAGTTTAAGACCCTGTTAATGAGCCCCACTAACTCTTGGGCAACTTCTCCCACTTTGAGTGAGACTACACCTGTCTGCTGCCAGCAGGCCTGGTGCCGCATAGGCCATTCCATTGTCAAAAAAACCAAAATTGTGGTGATGACACCAGCCACGGAGCCACATATTAACAGACTGAGCTCGTCTCTTTCTTTCAAGGTCATTGCCCCCAACTGGAAGTAGGGAAGAAAAAAATAACCTGTGCTCCAGATTCCTGTACTAACTGTCCCCAAGGCCCTGATATGTCTTTTAATCATTTTTGCACTTCGATTTGCACTTTCATCACCCCCATGGAACAGAAACAGTGGGTAGCAGTCCGAGGGCCGCACCAGGCTAGGGAGTTTCTTTGTGTTGCCCCACACCCGGGCCCCAGGGAGGCAGCAGA
This sequence comes from Pluvialis apricaria, assembly GCA_017639485.1. Classification (NCBI taxonomy): domain Eukaryota; kingdom Metazoa; phylum Chordata; class Aves; order Charadriiformes; family Charadriidae; genus Pluvialis; species Pluvialis apricaria. Next base: position 49,110,260 of record CM030044.1, on the reverse strand, counting down.
CTTCCCTAAGAGTGGGGTCTGCCCTACATATCGGACCCTCTGTCCCCCTCAGAGATGAGTCACCCATGACTATAACCCCCTTTTCTTCCTTGTAAAGCTAGCCTTAATATGGCGAGTAGGCCTTTCTGGTCCTGGCAACTCCTTTGATGTATCTGGACCATCCGCCTCACTGTCTGTTGGCTGCTCTACCATGCCCAGGGCCTCGGACCTGTTGTACAGAGGTATCTGGGGAGGGGAGGCGGTTCGTTTACTGCCCCTAGCACAGACTTGCCTCCATTCACAATTTTTCAGTAGGCCACTGCCTTCGGTGCCTTCAGCCCTACAGAGCAAAGAGGTGATGTCCCTGTGATCTTGCTTTATTCCCGGTGTCCGGCTCGGTCTCTCTTTCAAGGAGCTCAAAGCATGGGTCCACCAGTTGATTTCTGTCTCACAGTCCCTGATACTCCTTAGTCTTCCTCCCTGAGCTCTGCCACCAGGCTCAACAGATCATCTCCCTGCTCACACCTCACACACCCGTCTTTACCACTACCACTCGCTAGCCGTGCAAGGCTGTGGCACTCCCTGCAGCCTGAGGCCTGGATGCCCACGTGCTTCTGAGGGAGCACTGTCTGTGTTGCTCCGTCTACTCTGTCAAGTGATGAGGACATAGCCTTCTGGCGGGTAGAGACCATGCCTGAGCTTCTCTTACCAGGTGAACCGGCCTCTGGAACTGGCAGCACCCTCAGCGCCCTCCCTGCGTGCCCATCCGTGCAAACTGCTGCGCCACGTCCTGTTTGCCCTTTCTGGTCGCTGCGCTCCCCAGGGCTGCCTCTTATGGAAGTGGGTATCTTTATCTTATGGATAAACTTAAATTTCTTCACAGTGGCTTGTATGGGGTTACATTGCATATTTGTGCTGAAAACCATGTTGATAACAGGGATGTTTTAGGTATTGCTGAGCAGTGCTTACACAGCATCAAGGCCTCTTCTGCTCCTCAGACTGCCCCACCAGCGAGTAGGCTGGGGGTGCGCAAGAAGTTGGGAGGGGACACAGATGGGAGAGCTGACCCCAACAGACCAAAGGGATATCCCAGACCATATGAAGCTATGCTCAGCAGCAAAACTGATGAGGGAGGTTGGCGTGGAGGGTGGGGGCTGCTTGGGGACTGGCTGGGCATCGGTCAGTTGGTGGCAAACAATTGTTTTCATTTGCATCACTTGTCTTTCTTGGGTTTTATTTTCCTCTCATCAGTTATTTTTTTCCTCTTTTCCTTAATTTAAAAAAAAAAATTATTATAATCTCTTTTTGATTATTAAACTGCTTTTATCTCAACCCATGAGTGGTTTTTTTTCTCCTCAGTTTTACCCCACCAGGGACTTGTAGGGGGAAGGAAGCGAGCGAGTGGCTGCGTGGCACTTAGCTGCCAGCTGGGGTTAAACCACAACACTTATGATGTTTATTCACATGATCCAGGAAAAGAATGTGACCTTAAAATGGCTGCTCCTATGATAAAAAACGAGCAAACACCAGATGCATGCCCTTGCAAGACGTTTCACCTTCTTAAGAGTCAGTTTCAGCTAAACCAGGAGTTACACCCCCAGACTTTCATGATAGTAGCAGTGTCACAAAAGAGTCAAGTACTAAAAGTACCCTTAACCTTCAAAGTCTTCATAAATATTTTCATCTTTGCTTTTCCACGTGAAGAATTAAAGAGGACATATACAAAGTTACAGAAACGGCAGAATTAAAATAATGCTGCATCTAATGTTTACAACACTCAAGCTCATATAAAATCCTCAGCAACCTGCATTTCGAGCTGTAATAACATCTGAAATGTCTGGGTTTCAAAAATTAAGCCTTATATGCCAATTACTAGAATAAAGATCCTATTTGCAATTTTTGACTGTTATCAGACCAAAGAATTAAACTACATATTCGTAAGAATTATTAGCTGGAAATGAAAAAACAGTATCACAAAAAGTTTGATTAGAAACCCAAAAGCTTCTGGGACTTGACTACAACGACTAAACAAACTTTCTGATCATACTGCCAGCCACCTCTTCTGTATATGCAGTGGTTGCATTTTATAAATACATAATATAATAATCCAAGTTTTATTAAAAACATGGTGGTGTTTTATTAAAAACAAAATACCTAGAAAGAGAAATCTGTTCTTATAAAGTAGAGGAACTGCATCATCAGAACATGACCACATGCATTTTATGTTTTACATTACTGGCTGATGAGACGAAGTAAGATTTTGGCTAAATCAGCTCATGTAGTTAAACACACTACAGAAATAACACCCACGTATTCTGCAGAATGGTTTGGCACAAAACTTGCTTTCTGTCCTCTGCTCAAGAACTCTGAACCTCTGCATAAGAAGGTAAGTTCAGAGCATTTAGTCTTCCAAAGTGCAGAAGAGGAACTCTAGATGTACACAGAAAGAAGATTTACGACAGAAGCTGCAATAAACAGAAAGGAAAAGCTATGCAGACCTCTGGGAATGGGTGTTTGCCCCGTTCACTAATTTCTCCCCTTGGGAAAGTCATATTTTTGATAGGATTCAACCTGAGCATTTATGTAGTGGGCCCTAAACCAAAGCTGACTAAGATGACTAAGCACTGCTCAGCTTCTTATGTCAGTCAGTGTCTTAAGACAGCTCCCAGTTTAACACACAAAGTTATGGCATTTGGATGTTTAATATAAAAAGCTTTCAGGAAGATAGGATAGCAAGTATTTGAAGTTCCCAGGACAAACTCACTCTCATACTGACTACAAACCAGAATTCATCTTTGTATTTTGTACTGTCTGAATTCAGTAATGTCCCAAGGAAAGGTAAACTCCTTTTACAGACATCTCAGGTTACACTATCGAATTGTGGAGTGCTTCACTTGGCTAGACAGTTACAGAAACTGTAGCAAGAGTTCACTGAATCATGAACATTTCTATCCCCCACAGCAGCTCTAAACAGGGGGATAGAACAGCACAGAATCCTTACACTTGGCATATTCTAGTAACAAGGTCAAAATCAGAATTATCTGATAAAGCTGCCTGCCTGAATCTTTCTTCAACCAGGAGAATTTCATCAGCAATATTTTTTCCACTGCTACTGGAAAGATGCAAGAACTCTACAAGCTACTCATAGAGCCAAAGTTTAATAACATCCAGAGTTTGAAGTTGTAGCTAAACTTCGGGAAGGAGGATGGCACAGAGGGGGGCAACTGTTCAAGATGTCAACAGTACTCTGCTTTATTATTTATCACTTGGGACAGCATCTTCCTTACTCCTAAAACAGTACACCTATAATCCTGGCAGTCTTCAGTGAGGATTTTGAAATCAAGACAATTAAAGACACCAACTTAAGCAGCTCAGGTACATGTAACAGTAGGACAGCTTGATGTAGCAGCTGCATTGTTAAACACACACACATTCATCCTCCCCCATCACACCTACAAACTTCACTGCCTGCTCTGCTTTCAGACACCAAAAACAAGGATGATGTCCAGGTAACGTGGTAGTAACACACCAGAACTGTTTCAAACTGCTTTTTCTCCCATTTACTATCAAAAGCATCTAAAACACAGTAATGCTTTAAGGTAACTGCTAAAACAATTACAGGCATTATTTGTAAAAATAATAATAATAAAATCAAGCAAATGAAATTTTTTTTATACCTTAGGAAACCAGTTCCACTCTTGAAGACCATGCATTACATAATGCTGTAACCCTCAAACTTGCATCAATAAATACACACTTCTATCTAACAGCAGCATGTGAAAGACCACTTCCCTAATAAGAGCTTACAGTAAAGTCCAGCAATGGCACAAAAAGTATGTTCCAACAGACATAAGCACCAGCAGTAAAAATATTAAAAGTATGCTGAACAGCCCCTGTCACACAGAGGAATAGCTATGGACTCTAAAGCACCTCTTCAACTATTATTTCTTCATTGCAAAATATCATCTGACCCTTGCCAAGATGAAACAATTTGTTTCAAGCAGCTAAAGTCTTTGAATGGCTGCAAAAACTAATCCTTTGAAGTGGTAAAGCCCATTATAACCAATTCACAATAAAAATATTTAGAAATGCTGTTCAGTTTTTCTTTTCCCTACAGGAATTAAGAAACTATTTGGAAATACTAAAATTCTTCTGATGTGTTTGGATATCTTATGTCCTCTGTATTTTGCTTTTGTTTTTTCAAGATTGAAGGAAGAAATAAAGCTATCACTTATCTTTATATGGTGTCGTGGTTTAACCCCCGTTGGCAACCAAACACCACACAGCCGCTCGCTCACACTCCCCACCCCCCCACTCCCCCCCGCCAAAGGATGGTGGGGAAGAGAACTGGATGGATAAAAGTGAGAAAATGCGTAGGTTGAGATAAGAACAGTTTAACAATTGAAATAAAATACTAATACTACTAATAATAATTGTAATGAAAAGGAAAATAAGAGAGAGAAATAAAACCCAAGAAAGACAACCGATGCAAACAAAACCCCTTTGCTCACCAACAACAGATCAATGCCCAGTGGCCCCCCAGCTAACTTTTACCCTAGTTTGTATGCTGAGCATGACGTCATATGGTATGGAATATCCCTTTGATCAGTTGGGGTCAGCTGTCACAGCTGTGCCCCCTCCTAGCTTCTTGTGTTCCCCCAACATACTTGCTGGTAGAGCAGTCTGGGGAGCAGAAAAGGCCTTGATGCTGTGTAAGAACTGCTGGGCAATAACTCAAACATCCCTGTCTTATCAACATTGTTTCCAGCACAAATCCAAACATAGCCCCATACTAGCTACTATGAAGAAAATTAACTCTACCCCAGCCAAAACCAGCACGTTCTCCACCTCTTACTCCATACCATGCTCAGGACCCACACTATCCAATACATCCTTATTAACCACCCCCCCCCCCCCCCCCCCTTCCTATTCTTTGATACAATACACAGATTTCATTCCCTTAGTCTACGGACCACCCCTGTGAAATGTCTGTAAAATGTGCACAAATGTCCACAAAATGTCCACTGCGTCTGTGACATTGTGCTCCATCTGCTGTGGTGCCCACCCAGGACAGGAGAGGTGGTGTGTTGCGTGGAGATATCGGGCACCAAAGCCAGCTCAAGTTGGTTCACTGCTACACTTGCACGGCTTCTTGTAAGGCTTGTTCTCCATTGGGTCAGGTGGTTCCTGCTATCATGGGTTACAATAATTTGAAGGTATGTTCACTACAATCTCCACCCCTGGTCCCTTTGGACCAGGTTATAGGGTTTAACATTGCAATGAACTGCTCCCCTTGCTCCTAGCCCAGCTAGTAACAAGGGGTTCCTGCTATAGTAATTTTTGTAACGTGCAACTCAAATTGTGGATTATTTTCACCCAGGGTTAAATCACCTTAAGGTACTGTTGTGGTTTAGCCCCAGTCAGCAACAAAGACCCACACTTCCTCTGGCTGGGATGGGGAAGAGAATCAGAAGAAAAAGACAAAACCCGTGAGTTGGGATAAAAACAGTTTAACAGAACAGCAAAGGAAGTGCAAAATAACAATACTGATAAAGGAATATACAAAAACAATTAATGTACAATTTAACTGCCCACTGACCGGAAACTGTAGTGCCTAGCGTGCTCCTGAGCAGCAACTCCTGGCACACAGCCCCCCTCAGCCAGCTCCCTAGCTAGATACTGGGCATGACATCACATGATGTCACAAAGGATTCACAGACCCTTTGGCTAGTCTGGGCTGTGTCCTGTCCCAGCTTCTTGTGAAAATTAACCCATTCCCACTGGAAACAGCACAGTCCCAGCTGTGTCCAGTCCTTGCTTCTTGTGAAAATTAACCCTATCCCCACCAGAAACAGGACACTATCTAACCCTTCTTCTACACTATGTCATGTCCAAATCTTACACTTTCCAATTAATGACCATCACTTTTCCCTGTCTGTGCAGTATCTCTCTCTCTCCGCATACAGATATCACCCCCATAGTCTATGGGCCATCCCTCTAAAATGCCCATTGAGTTCATTTAATCCATGACTTTGGGCTCCATCTGTCATAACAGTCTCTCAGGGCAGGCAAGAGGGTGTGTGGTGTTGCATTGTTGCATGCTGTATCCAGAGCTCATGGCTGGCGTATCTGGCACGGCCCATGCCCACAGTCCATGGGTTGACGATGCTGATCTCAAGGAAGTTGCTGGGTGCCAGTTGCTGAAGCCAGTTCTGGTCCCATCACTGCCACACTTTACTCTGTTTTCAAGGTTCATTCTTCATTCGTTTGGGTGAATCTTAGTGTAGTATCATTGATATGCCATATAGCAATTGTAGTAGTGATGACAAAGTGGCAGGGTTACTTAGCAATTAACATCATACAATTTGATTCATTGGCTATTCTCACTCAAAATCACATCCTGATGAGGTACACATCAGACATCCCCATCCTTCCACATCACCCACCAAGTGCACTCAGGTCCTTGAGCAAAACCAATCCTGGAGGTGCGTTTGGCTTTGCCTAAGGCAGGACTAACCCAGATTGTCTTTCCTAATGTATTCTCCATATGTTCTATGAGGACTTTATCCCCTTCAACAGTACATGGAAGTTTTGCCTGGGCATGGCCAGCTCGATTGGTAGATTCCCTGGTGTTGACTAACCAAGTAGCTTTTGCCAAACGTGTATCCCAGCATCTTAATGCACCACCCATTGCTTTCAGTGTACTTTTTAGCAGTCCATTGTATTGTTTGATCTTCCCAGAGACTGGTGCATGATATATAGATATGTGATATACCCACTTTAGTGCCATGCTCTTTGGCCCAGGCGTCTATGAAATTCTTGTGAAAATGAGTCCCATTGTCTGACTCAAATTCTTTCTGGGGTGCCATGTCACCGTAAGACCTGCTTCTCAAGGCCCAGGACAGCGTTCTGGGTGGTGGCATGGGATATGTTTCCAAACAGCTGGTGGTTCCTTCCACCATTGGAAAGCACATAGCACTTGCCTTGGTGGATTTGTGGGAGTGTGATACAGTCAATTTGCCAGGCCTCCCCACGTTTGTATTTCAGCCACTGTCCTCCATACCAGAGAGGTTTTAACCTCTTGGTTTGCTTGACTGCAGCACGTTTCACATTCGTGGATAACCTGTGCAATAGTGTCCTTGGCCAAATCCACCCCTTGGTCACGAGCCTAGCAGTATGTTGCCATGTGCTATAGCCCATCTATATGTTGCATCTCTTCCTTGATGGCCTGAGGTGTCACGGGCCCACCAAGCTATAAATAATTCACCCTTATGTTGCCAGTCCAGATCCACCTGAGCCACTTGCTGGTTGGTCTGATGTTCTCAATGGCCTGACTCTTGGGTACATGGGCATCTACACAACATACTTTTACAACCAACTTCTCCAGCCAGGCAGCAATATCTTGCCACAATGGGGCACCCCAGATGGGTTTGCCTCTGCACTTTGAGTGGCTCTGCTTCCATTGCTGTAACAACCCTCACAGGGCATTTAGCACCATCCATGAGTCAATACTACTGGCCTCTTTTCTTGACCCACAACATCTAAAGCCAGCTGGATGGCCTTCACGTCTGCAAACTGGCTCTTTTACCTTCTCCTTGAGCGGTTTCTGCGACTTGTCATACAGGATACTCCTGTCATGATACATGTCATACTCCATACAGCAGCCTTCCACCTCCAATGCTTTCCCACAATGCGACAGGACCCACCAGTGAACAGGGCATATTTTTTCTCATTTTCTGGCAGTTTATTATACAGTGGGGCCTCTTGAGCGCATGTCACCTCCGCCTCTGGATATTCTGAAATCTTTGCCTTCTGGCCAGTCCATGATCAATTCCAAGATTCCTGGGCTACTGCGGTTTCCCATTTGAGCTTGTTGTATGATCAATGCAACCCACTTCCTCCACATAGCATCAGCTCCATGATATGTGGCCGGGACCCTTGCTTTGAACATCCAGCCCAGCATCAGTAGTCAGGGTGCTAAGAGGAGCTGTGCTTCCGCACCAACCACTTCCGAAGCAGCTCAAACCCCTTCATATGCTACCATATCGCCACTCTTTTTCAGTTGGAGTATAGTAAGCTTCGGATGCTCTGTATCCCCACCTACAAAACCTCAGGGGCTGACCTCGAGTCTCCCCTGGTGCTCTCTGCCAGAGGCTCCAGGGAGGGCCATTCTCCCCGGCTGCAGTGTAGAGCATGTTTTTAACATCTTGCACTGCCTGGACTGGCCCAAGGACTACTGCAGGAACTATTTCCTGTTTAATTCATTCAAAGGCTTGTCATTGCTCAGGGCTCTAGTTAAAATTGTTCTTCTTCCAAGTCACTTGATAGAGAGGGCTCACAATCAGACTATAATTTGGAATATGCATCCTCCAAAAACCCACAACACCTAAGAAAGCTTTTGTTTCCTTCTTGCTAGTTGGTAGAGATGTAGCTGCTATTTTGTTGATCATATCCCATTGGGATCTCGTGGTGTCCATCGTGCGATTTTATTCCTAAAATTTGGATCTCATATGCAGGTCCTTTGACCTTACTTCATTTTATGGGAAAACTGGCTTTCAGAAGGATTTGAACTATTTTAATTTCTCAAGAACTTCTGCTGTATTGCCCCATATAATGATGTCGATGTACTGCACGTGTACTGCACGTGTTCTGGAGCTTCACTCTGTTCCAGTGCAGTCTGGATCAGTCCATGGCAAATGGTGGGGCTGTGTTTCCACCCCTGGGGCAGTCGATTCCAGGTGTACTGGACATCCCTCCAAGTGAATGCAAACTGTAGCCTGCACTCTGCCGCCAAAGGGATTGAGAAAAACACATTAGTAACATCAGTTGTGGCATAACACTTGGCTGCTTTTGATTCCAGTTCCTATTGAAGTTCTAGCATGTCCGTCACAGCACCACTCACAGCGGCGTGATTTCATTCAGACCACAATAGTTCCCTGTTAGCCTCCACTCTCCCATTAGATATTCTCGCTGGCCATATGGGACTATTAAAGGGTGAGCGAGTCTTGCTGATCTCTCCTGGGCTAATTGATGAATCAGCTTATGGATGGGAATTAGAGAGTCTCGGTTAGTGCGATATTGCTGCTGATGCACCATTGTGGTAGCAATTGGCACCTGTTGCTCTTTGACCCTCAACAACCCCACAACAGAAGGGTCCTCTGAGAGACGAGGCAAGGTAGACAGCTGTTTAATTTCCTCCTCCTCCAAGGCAGCTATGCCAAAAGCTCACCGGTACCCTTTTGGGTCCTTGAAATACCTTCTCCTAAGGTAGTGTATGCCAAGGATGCACAGGGCCTCTAGGCCAGTCACAAGTGCTTTTGCCTCTCACTCCCAGTTAGGCTCACTTCAGCTTCCAATACAACCATCTGTTGGGATCCCTCTGTCACTCCAGAAATACAAATGGGTTCTGCCCCTCTATAGCTTGATGGTATTAGGGTACACTGTGCACTGGTGTCCACTAGAGCCTTACACTCTTGTGGATCAGACGTGCCAGGCCATCGAATTCACACCGTCCAATAAACCTGGTTGTCTTTTTCCCCAACCTGACTGGTGGCAGGGCCCCTCTAATCCTCGTCATAGTGTTTGTTACCGACTTCTTGCAAAAATGATTTGGAAGTCCCTTCAAGAGGGCCAGAAGTAAGATCAGGCCTTCTACTCTATCTGGGAAACTGCCTGCTGGAAACTGGAGCAGCACTTTTCCTGGAGGGATCCCCCTTTGTGATTGCTCTTCCTTGCAAACTCATGTACTCGTGCCTCTAGGGTCAAGGCAGGTTGTCCATCCCACTTCCTCATGTCCTGTCCATGGTTACACAGATAAAAACACAGGGTGCCTTGTGATATGTACCCTCTATACTCTCTCGAGTAGAGAAACGCTTACTACCAATAGTGGAGATACTAGCCCGTACAGGTGGGGAGTAGGACATATTCTCTTTGAGTTGCTGGACCTTTCGGGACAGTTCCTCCAGAGCCAAGACAAGGGAGGAACAGAGATTTTCTTCATATCATTGGAGTCAGCCAGCCACCTCATCCACCACTGGTGCCCCTTTGCCTTTCTATTCCATCACTGCCAATGAGCTGGCACATGATGATGGTGCGCTCTGTTCAAACTCCCACCACATGCGCCTTGTGCATCGGACTTCATCAGGATCTGTGGGTACCTGAGCATTGTCTGGGTCATAACAAACCATCTCCTGCATGGCTAATTCCCTCAGGTACTGGATACCTCCCTCTCTGGTGGTCAAGTGCCTGGATGACATACAACATCTTCACTGAAGGGGTACCTTTCCCTCACACCTGACAGGAATCACCTCCAGAGGCTGAGGGCTTGTGTCTTTTTCCCAATTGCCTTGTCAATGCCCCCTTCCCTAGACAGGAATCCCAGCTACTTGGCTTCCGTGCCCTCTAATTCCAAGCTACTGGCCCGTTATCCCAGCATCGGAGCAGCCAGGTGACAATGTGCTCACACAGAAGTTGATTGAAATCTTTTCACATATCTTGCAGCTCACTCAGGAATAGGGAAGCTAATATGATTAGCTCTGGTTCTGCCTCCTCCTCCTGTTCTCATGACGGCCCCTGGTTCATCATCATCCCTTACTAAGCAAACTGTTTTCTTGGTGTATTTCTTCTTCTGTATAGGGGCAACTGATAACAGCACAGGTTGGTTTCCTGGTTCAGCTGCAGTGCCTGTCATCAGGGCTGGAGTAGCTGCAGTGCCTGTCACGGAGGCTGAAGTAGCTGCAGTGCCTGTCGATCTGGTTTCCCTCTCTTTCCTCTGAGGATGCTGCATAAAAGCAAGCAGCATTTGGTATTTACTGGCCAGGGCACAGCACAGTGCGGGAAGGTGTGCCTCTCCGGAGGAGGGACAGCATTTTCCTTTCAAATATTCTGTCTTCATTAGGGTCCTGTAGTTGTTCAGGAGTGAAGTTCCAAACCACCGAAGGTGAGAAGTTCTCTAGATACCTGCTTATATTGTCCCACATGCCATGTCACCCATGACTATCCAGCCTTGGGGAAGATCTCTGGGAGATAGTCTTAAATAGTTGTTTAACACTAAACAAGACCTGAAACACATTCAGGACGCATAGCAATAGGAACACACTGGTTTGAACGTTCCAAGGATATTAAAGTTTCTCAAAAGCTGTTGTACCTGGCCCAAAAGAGAAAAGGGAGGTGAAGGAGTGGGGAAAGCATCCTCCCCCTGTTTTCCCCATATGTGTGTGTGTGTGATTATTAATACACTCCAAGAGATGGTGCCTGAGGTCCAGGCAGGACAGCAATACTGCATAAACATACCAACTTAAACTCACAAAGAGTGATGTTATATCGTAAGTCAGTATTACACAGGACAACAAAATGATAATCCTGGTCCCTCTCCCAGAGGTGATAAACAGCACTGCGGGGAGTACACAGAGCATGTAAGAATTTACATAACACAACAATGTGAACAAACAAAGCAACATTGTAACCAGCAACTATTTAACTAATATAATAAACTTGTATAACAAATTTGTTTTAACAGACTCTGGTCAGATCTGTCATTATTTCTACCCTTCTAGCCCCAACATTGGGTGCCAAAAAAGACTGTCATGGTTTAAGCTGACAGCCAAGCACCATGCAGCCACTCCCATTTCCCCCGCAGAAGGATGGGAAGGAAAGCAAATTGGAAGAGTAAAGTTGAGAGAATTTGTGGGTTGGGATAAGGACAGTTTATTAATTGAAATAAAATACTGATATTAATAATATTATTATTCATAACAGTAAATGGTAATGAAAAGGAAAATAATACTAGCTACTATGAAGAAAATTAATTCTACACCAGCCAAAACCAGCATATACTGCAAGAAATCAGCACTGCAGAAGACTACTCTTTCCCAATTCAGATTTGCCAAGAGCTTGTAGAGGTTTTTTACAGAGATATTTATTTGTAAATGCATGATGTTTTAATGAGTGATGCCTATGATGTTGTATTGGTATGTCTTAATGACAAAAGATTTTTGAGAGAACATTTTTTTTTAATTAACTTTTAACATACACATTTATCACTGATCTTCTCCTTCACCTAATGACTGCAGAATATAAGAAAGCAGTAATCTGGTTTATATAAATTCTCCCAAAACCTCTATTTAAACAGCTTTGGACAGAAGTCTAATTGGCATTAGTCATTCTCTGTTAAGTGCACAGGTCAAAGCAGAAAGGCATTTTAAAAATCCCAAACATTTCAAGGGTAGTATCTTCATGCAAATCTTTCAAGTGAAAAAAACATCTGCATACCAAGTGTTTTGGGGTCAAGCACGGCTAGGTCACAATGGACAATGTGACTTCAAAGATGTTAATACTAATTGAAGAACAATAAAGAAGAGTTATTACATTCTATACAGCCTGAATGGGTTTAAATTCACATTCTTTACCTCCTTTTAACTATGGAAAGGCAAGTTTCAATTAGAACACTCCATGGAATTTAGGTAACACTCACAAAACACTCTGTACAACTAAATTGCCCTGAACTTGAAAATAGAAAAAATTAATATTGAACAAAAATAGAAGTACACAAATTTGTTCTAGTCATCTTTGTAGTAAGCAGCAAGGACTCAAACTTCGATGGATGTGAGGAAGGAGAAAATATTTATCTCAGCCACTTACATAAGAGCGCAGAAACACATTTTTTGTAATAGAAAGTGAACACGGAAAACTCCAACTCCCAGTCAAGAGCAAGAGAATGAAGCATTTAATTGCCATGTGGTCTGTGTTTTTTGAGGCTCTGTTAATTTGCTCACAACGGAACCTTAAATCAGATCCTTAAAATTCAATAGCAAAACGAGAAACCATGTTTCTGAACACTTCCACTTTACTCTAGACAAAGACAAAGGATAAGACAAGACACACTAAAACAAACATGCTTTCAGGATGTTGACTCCAAGGGAAGTATACATGCCATTTCAGCTGAGGGGTATAGGAGGAGAGAATAGGGAGAAAGCTACTGGCAATGTTTTTTTTATTGTTACATCAGATGACACCCTCCATTCAAATGGAGGAAAATCACACAGACTCTTCAAAACACACCACAATATCTTATTTCTCTGAATATCCCCTGTGTTTACAACAAGCAGCAAAAGCTGGATGTTTCTACGTTATATTTCAGAATCTTCCATGGGAACAGCAGTAATCCCACAGGAATTATTCTGTATCTGGAAGATATTTCAGAATTACTTTCATGGACCTAAGAGTGTTTATTCACACCTAGTATTGCCCAATCTCATCTTAAAATAAATTAGGGAAAGAAAAGAATCCTTTTAATCAAAGCAGCCCAGAAGTACAGAGATAAAACAAATTCTGACTGTGACAGAAGATTTCACTGTGATCCTAAGCAAGTCACATCTAGGAGTGTGATCTTTTCTTAAATCTCAGACAATATTGAAACACTTGCTTTTAAACAGAGGGAAAACCTACAAAAGTTTCTACATGACTTAACGTCTCCTAGTTCTTTTCTTTACTAAGAAATTACTTTGCTTTCAAACCATCCAGTAAAGGCATTACAATTGTTCCTGACCATCAGGCAGTTTGGTGGGATTCTGTACCTCTGGGAGATAACTGCTAGGAAAGTCTAGAGGACCATGCCTTTCACTTACACAGCATTAAACAGGTGATCACTAGGCTAAAAAAGGCCAAATATAAGTGTAAACACAAGGGTAACCACAACTTATTAACTCTGTATTCCCCTATATTGGGGACACTAATTACAGAGACAGGCACCCTGCCATGCATAGGAGCAGCTGGCTGATCTACTGAAACTGTATCATGGAAAGCAACTCTCTACTTTGACAAACTCATAGAGGCTGCAGCCATGTACTCTACTGTTGTGAAAAAATAGAAAGTCTAGCTTTCCTTCTTTTCTCCACCTTCAACTCTACCCTTTATTTCTTAACATGGAACTATGACGTATGTTTTCCAGTAGAGACTGATTTCGAAAGCCTAGATATTTTAATCAAATGTCCTCTTCTTTTACACCTACTTTACAACAAATATGAGCATTTCCTTTATAGGCAGACAAACAGGACAGATGAAATTGGCTTTTTCAAAGAGGCCACTGTAAAAGAAATACGCTTTTAAGTGATTTAAGTAACTTAGGCCTCATTAGATTCTTAATATAATTTGAGAATAATCATAGAATGGTTGAAGAATAGATGTAATTGTATATGGTTGATTAATAGAATGCAGATGCTTAAAAACAATACTCTCAGAACTACGCAAGCACTGCTCATTTGTCCCTTTTACAGTCCTGACCATGGCTGGCCTGAACCCCAGTCAAGCTGAATCAACAGAATAGCAAATGTAGAACATAATAATAGGTAGGAAATAACTGATTCCGAGAAGTCTATAGGTGGACTTTGATCGATACTGATTAAAGAAGATAAGAGGCTGTGGTAACCAGAATCTGCACCATTGAGCTACAATTTCAGAAGAGGAACTGGAATGGAATGATAAGAATCAGCTGAAAATTAATGAACTTTTGAAACTACTGAAGAATGACTTTAAAGAAACACCAAGAGCTTGCCAGACAGAAATATCTATTATGTAATGTTGCGTGGAAACATATATATAGAAGACGTACTTTGTTAGCCACTTGCCACTCACTGAGGTGATGGCCCAACTCTGAGTTGTTAATAAAGCAAACCTAGAGGTACCCACAGTCTGGTGAAATTCTTTAACAGCCACCACACCTTTAATATCACCGATTCGTGAGATTCTACAAGGGGATGAAATCAAAGTCAATTGCAAAAAGCTTTGGTAATGCATTACATTTTGTAACGGTAATCATATCGGCCTACATGAATACCTGACACAGCCACTAGTTTATCTGTACCTCCAAATAGGTTTTTGTAGCCTATACATGATCCAAGAGTCTCCTAGAATCCCGCGATTTTGTCACTTCACATGATTAACAGTTCAAATATAAAGTTTGTAAGCTATTTCTATGCCTTCACAATGTCTTTTAACCAGGAAGAAAAATAATTGAAGGAATATAGTAATGTTGTATTATCCACCAGTGTCCCCAGGTCATCCCTCAGTCTGTATTGATATTGGGGATCGCCCAAAACCAGATTAAGGACATTGCACTTGGTCTTGTTGGAGCTTTGTGAGATTTGCACAGGCCCACTCCTCAAGCCTGCCAAAGTCCCTTTGGATGACCCTTTAGGGACACCATTTGTTACCGGTTTCCAGTTGGAGACTGAGCTGTTGACTGTAACTCTTTAGATGCAGCCATCCAGCCAATTCCTTATCCATGTCCATCCATCAAACCCATATCTCTAATTACGTAGGTAACAAATGTGATACCCCCACTGTTACTGTCTTTACTAATTATTTCAAATAAAGTAACTATCAAGTTCAGTAATCACTTAATAATGGTAAATATTTAATATTCCCCAAAAGAAAAGAAAAAAAAACCAAACCCAACTCAAAACATCACCATAACCACTTTAAAAGTCTATAAAAGGTCACAAGGATCACTCACACAGTTAATCCGAATGCACAGAACACTGCAAAAACTGCAGGACTAAGTCATTCTTCCCTAGCAAATAAACTTTTAACATAAAAATAAGGAAGAATATTTCTTCACCTGCTTGTAACCAAATTCTCCTTCTAAAAAGAAGAGGGAGAGTTGCCACCTAAACCATTCTGTCACTTTACCTTGTTGCAATTTTGATCACTTTCTCTCCTAGAGACACCTTCTAAAAAATTAAAAAAAAAACAAGCAACAAACTAACTTGCTATAATGTTAATTCATACGACATTCCAAGACCTCTCTTCCAGCCATCAAAATCATCATTCTGTGAACCCTGATGAACTCAATTACTGCATTTGCAGATCTTTTCAAAGGAAGAATTTTACTACTATCAGTGAAACTACTCTTGTGATAAACAAACATATTGTCTGTCTTGTGCAGTAGCTGCCTTTAAAAGTCGCATGCCCAACCTTCATTGTAGAGTGAGCTATGCAGTCTCCTAATGACAGCTGCATGCTGGACTCTTTCCTAATGTATATCCAATAATCAAGAAATAACAGCAGATAATTATATATCCCTCCTTCCCCTGTCCCTGCAAAAAGCAGTAAAAGCTATCTAGCCTCAGCCCAACAAGTATGATCAGGAGGAGGAGCAACAATAGCAAGGACATCAGCAGCTGTCTTCCTCAAGACTGTAATAGCCGGAGGCTAAAAACCAGCAACACCCAAGCCTATGCCACAACTGTGCCAAGAGTTGATGGAGACCAAATGTGTATGATTCACAGGCTGGATTTAAAAGTGACACATTCATTTGATTAATGTAGTAAGTTAAGGACGTCTCAGTTAAGATTATCTTTTTCTCTGTGGAGTTTTTTAAAGAACAGTTGTAACTGTCGTATAGGGATATTAAAAGGCAGAAATGGCACCTAAAGTGTGTCAATGTTAACGATAATCTGGCACGATGCCTATTATAGGACAAATTGTAATGAACAAACAATGGAAAATGTGACTCCTAAACATAAGTATGCATTCTCTCTTTTTTTTGTTTTTTCTCTAAAGACTCAAAAGAACAAATAGGAAGCAAAATTTTCTTCTCAACGTATTTAAGTGAAGTGTCCTAGCCTAACTTTTTGGTTTTTTTCAGAAGGAAAAATCCAGCCCCATAACTACCCTCTATATAACACTTCACATCTGCACTGTAGTTTTTTGTTCACCACATGTCACAATGATGTCGTTAGATAAAATACTTCCAAGAGCTACCTAGAGTCTAAATTCTTTGAAATTGGGCACAGTGCCCAGTTCATGCTTAGAAGTCAACAAGACTGAAGTTAAGTACCAGGTCAAAGCCTGCTCACCTTTCTTTCTCTTTTACAAATACAATTCTACTCCCACAGGTATTCTGCTAGTGTCAAGAAGAAGGATGACTTATCAGTTGATGGCATAAAAACTCACTGAACCAAGTATTTAAGACTTTGTACTACGTCTCTCCTTTGAAACCATTTATTAAAAAAATACTTGTCCTTTGAAATCAGTAGATGTTTCAAATGAGTCACATCAAATTAACATTAATGCAAGTTAATCATAGGTAAACAGAGTTTTGAAAGTTTCCAAGAAGTTCCAGAGAAACTTTCCAGTATCAGTTGTTTCAGTTCTCAATGAATTGCATGAGTATTTCAAAGCATCAGAGTGGACTACTGCTTAGGTATTTTAAAAGTTAACTGAGCTTTGCCAGTTATACATGACAGTTTCCTGAGACTTTTTGAAACACACCTATTCACAATGGTTGCTGATAGAAAATACGCTGCATCATGTGCCTACAAAGTCTTTCCCCACACAGGTCACTGACTAGTGAGTTTTGCTGCAGCACAAAATGGAACAGGCATTTCCCCCCACCTGAAAAAAACACGAAATAATTTCGCAGCGGGAAAAAAAATGACAAAATATACAAGATAATTTACCTTTATATTTAAATAAGTTCAACTAAAAAGCAATTAATTGAACAGAAGAATGAACAACATTCATCTGTAACCTTTTCACCCTCAAAATGTTGGTCTGTAAAATTCCTAACTTGCAAATATAACTTCTAGTCCCCGTCCCACACTAGTCCCGACAGAATGAACAGCTGAAGCAGAGTCTAGCTTAATTTATACAAGACCAAGTATCAACTTACAGAACAGTTCTTCTTTGGTCACTTGATGCTTTTTTTGTACCACTGCTGATAATTCTCACTACAGAGCACACAAGACTGACTAAGATCCGTTAGCCTTTCAGCCTGTAAAAGTTAATGAATAAGCCTAACCAGTCATAAGACGATAAATGCTTATTCATATCTTGCATTTTTCTGAATAAGCATTGCTTTAAAATACTTTTACTAACCTATTTCAGTTTAGAGAGCACATACAGTAGCAACAGTATTTACATTTTTGTAGTGTATTCAAGAGATTCTCTTTTACAATTACTAGCTGATCAGCTTCTATAAAACCATAAAGAGTTTTACTCTAAGTTATAAAGATATGGTGAATAAGTTTCTGTTTATGTTTCAGCACTTCTGAGATGAACAAAAGAAACTGTCCCCTTAATATGTCAATGTAATCCTACAACAAAATTGATTTTGTTCCTTTTCAGAATTTTATGTAACTTACAGTTCCAATAAAACTTCAGTATTATAGACTATATTAAACAATTCTTATATGTAAGTCTGTAATGCTAAATTAAATACCACCCAGAAAAACAAAACCAGCCAGAAAAAAATACCTCACCTGCATCAGCTCTGGACCGCTGACCTGGTGATTTTCCAAATGGGGTCTTCATTCATCTGTGTTTAAGTGAGCAGCAAAGCTGCTGGACTAGGGTGAAAATCCAGTTCTTCCCAACTCCAAGGATATCGTCTTACTCTTGGAATAAGACAGCTACTTATTAATCCACCATTCAATCATGAATTTGTCCTTCCTCAAATGTAGAAAATGCACTTTCAATTACAGTACTCTGAAAAACAAAACAGGTAAAGTATAGTTTAATTTGGGTCTTGGTTATGATAAGCATTAACTGACTTGGTTAAGATAAAACTGTTTTGTCTCACTTTAATGCTTGTTTTCATACTCAACAGGAAGTTCCTTCATATTCTGTTACTCTGAAAACATTCAGCAGAGGGCATATAGGCAAGAATACAGCAAAACAAACACTAGGACTGCTACTTTTCAATCATAATCATAAGGCAAGATCCATACCACTAAGTCAACTACATACAGAAAGGAAAGCTTATAAATCACTGAGGGAGAATGTCTGCTATCTTAGAAGAAACTGTACTACCTTCACCAGAGGTAAAGCACAAATCAACTATTTCCATTTATTAGGAAAAAAACCACCCTCACACTCACGTAGCAAAATAACTTTGCTTCACAGAAGTTAAAAAAAAGTCTGCTGAAAAAATCCAACACATAAGAAGTACCGAAACACTGATTCCACTGCAGTGACTACTCAAGCCACCAATTTCTTAAGTTGTCGATTCACAGAAGATCTGCAGAAGTTTTTGGTGATTCTCTACACCTAAACTCATCAGATTCTTAACACATATAATCATCACATTCCTGTAGATAAGGGAGATAAACGACAACAACTTTTTGAAGTCCCCTTCAGGATTTAATTACAGAAACTTGAGATCTCCTGAAAATTTCAAGAATTACAGGTGAACTTATTTCAGACAGGTAACATTTACCCAGATTAATCCAAAACTTCAGTGCTGCACATGGCTAAAAAGTGAGGTCAGATCATCCTTTTAACCTCATTTCCTTAAGAAACGTCATTGCTGCAGTCATGTTCTCTGTAATCTGTTAATTCACACTGGTCTTCCCTCTTTTACTTCAGTTTTGGAACATACTGTCAATTTTCATACACAGGTGAAAAAACAGAGGAATGCCCCTAACCAGTGACCCACCTGAGAGAAAAAGCGTACCTTATGTTTGTGCCTTACTGAATAAGGGAACATGCAAGGACATGCCTTGAGGTATGGCAACACTGATATGCAGAGAAATGCATTTACACCTAACAACACTCGCCAATTCTTCCATGAATCGCACCCACTAACTTCAAGGAACATTAGAGAAACACAGATAAATACCCCTCAGAAAAAACAGCAATAGCAAGACAAACATTCAGTAAAGGCGTACTATGTTCGGAAGAGCTAACTTAGACATTCACAGTCAGGAATTTGTAAGAATTTGTGAAATTGAAGTTAAAAATTCATTTTCAGAATCTTAGTAGTTTTTCCACATTTCATCTCTTCCTGAAATCTACCACTATATACACAACAATGCTGAATAATACCAGTGCAATAATAGTCAACTTTTTAAAAGCACTTGAAGACACAATAGGAAGCAATTAACTTGCTTAACTACTTTACTAAAACACAGCATAAGGATTGTTATTTTCTACTACAGTAAAAAAATATTTTACTGTGAATTAAAATATATTAACAAAGAGGCATCACTGACTATGAAAACAAACTCTGAATTCAGAGCACTGCTGTGATATACTAACATATTCAGTCTCACAGGCACTGCATAAGCACACAAGACAGGCATTGTTTCCCTCCAGGAGAGGTATTCATTGAGAACCAACTGTAATCTAGTATTATATTCTTCTGCTTTAAAAAAACCAAACCACCCCCCCACCAAAAACATAAGCCAAACACACTCCCGGCCACAAAACCACAAACTGAAAATCCTTCAGATTTAGAAACTAGCATACCCTTTTGCGGTAAGCCGTTGACCTGTTATTCAAGCAGCTGTAAATATTTCATAACACATATATGTATTATATACTTCCCCCCACCCCAAGACTTCCCGTTCATGGCAAAAATATGAGGTCCTATATAGATGTTTTAATTTCACTGGTTGTTAAGTAGTTATGTTTATAAAGATAACTAAGACACCTCAAAAGTTGTGGCTTTCTACCAGTTAATTTTTTTTTTAACAGTATGTCCACAATCATTACTATGCCACAAATCTGAAGTCATACCTCTAAAAAGAATAATTACTTCTTAATCCTTTTAAAGTCATAATTAATTTGCTAGCACTTAATGAAGTGTTTTACTGTGCCCTCTGAACCTAAGGACAGAAGGCTACTGAAGTCAAAACCTGATTCAGCAGTTCAAACTGATTTTCTAGAAACTAAGACAGTAACCGTCACTAATTCAAAATCTCACTGAATATTTTCGCTGAAAGCAAATGACATCAGTTTTCCTAAAACTAGCATTCTGAATTCAATTTACATTTCAGTTTCACACTGACAGTTCTGAAGATACTAATAAGGAGGGATAAAACCTGGCTTTTTGAAAATAAACTCATGTACTTTGAGAACACTTTTACTTTTAAAGTATATGTAACTAAGTCTTACTTACTTGACTAAAAATAAACCAAAACCCATAGAACTTCAGATTTTTAAATAAGACGAATGACAGAACAACACATTTAATGGCATCATGCAAATATCTTAAACTCTTAATACGGAAAATCATCAAGAAAAAAAATAACTCACAAAATGCAAAACCTTTTACTACAAAATTTTATTACAAGTCCTGAAGAATGTCACGTTCCACATAAAAGTAGAAAAGAAGTTTTTAACATGCTTCTGATGTACTCAGTAGCAATAAGCTATACTTTTAACTCCTTGTTTAGATGCATATAAGACGGCTTATGAAACAATCCACTTTTTAGGGTAATTCTGCTGATAGCAGCAGATATAGCAAAAAGAACACAACTAGCTTTTTTGATACAAACTGACACATCCAGAATAAGTTATTCTAAACTCTACAGAGTGCCGGTAGTTTTCAGATGAGAAATGCGGCTGCCTACCAGTGAGACACTGATTTCCGCAACACCTGAGAGCACAGGTCACCAGCAACACAGCTGCAGGTTTCACTTAAAGACAGGCATTAATTCTTTAACTTGTCATCAGCTGCAACTACTCACCAGCCCAGGTGTTTTTGCTTGTTTGCTTTTACAAACCTTCCTAGACCACAGCATGCTTATATTAAAAAAAAACAATGTAGAAATTAGATGACTACTTTGTCCAATAGTGTTCTAATTACTGTGAACTGTTTCACAGAAGCTTAAGTGTTAGACTAAAAATGCAAGCCCTACAAATTGTCAATCGTACCAGTTTTAACAAGAACAGTACAATCTACTATCAGAGCAGGGAGGAAGACACAATATTAAGACAGAAAAAAAGAAAGCTGTGTTAAAAAATTATTTTTACAGTACAAGGACAAAAGGTGGAAAAAAAACCAGCACGCACACAGACTGCAGCTTTCACTGTGAGCCAACTTAACCCCCTCTATAAACGTTGCTGTTTAGAAGTCTTCTATCTCAAGCAACAGTCTGAACAAGTTTTGTCAAAACCACCTTTCAGCACATGCCCGTACCGCTGCATTTCAGGTGAAATGTGGATTATTTTTTTTTTAATTAACTTGAAGCATTAATATAGTTTTACACTATAAATATAAACGGCTGTTTACAATGTAAAAACATTAAAATGTTTTTATATGAGCTTTTAACTCCATGAAAATAAGCATATCCACCTAATATAATTATCTAGCTTAACTTTCAGTTAACTTACATGCTTGTTTTTCCACCAAATTACATGCATTTCACTGCAACACACAGCATAACATTGTTTGCTGCATTCTAGTGAAAGCTTCATGACCCTGCTATCCATGGAAGAGGGATGTTACTAGCACAAAAACAATTGTGATAATTAATGCTAATGGCACCAAACCCACAAAGTCAAGTGCTTCACTTCAAACAGCATACCTAAATTTTACCCTCACGATAACAGAAGGAAATAGTATCAGAACATTTGCTGAGGCATTGCTTTCAGGGTAAAAGTTCTGAAGGAGCGGGCAGGTAATAGCATGTACTGCTTGTATCTCTTAGATACAGAACTGCAAATGCAGATTATGCACCCTCTGATGTTAACTACAGGCTCGCACCTTCTCAGGAGGTCCGTTCCTGCTTTCAGAGCTGGCAGTGAGCAGGCCTTCTGGCACCACCTGGCGGACTCCAACATTTTCACTTTGATATCTATACTTCCCTTGCATGCAACTCCCCGGCTCTAAGTCCGCACTGGCAGATACTCCGTGGAGGACCAGCACATCACAACACATCACAAGACTGTTCGGTGGAAGGACTCCTTCCGAAATGAAATGCATGAGCTGAAGAGATTCCTTGGTAAGTAGCATTTTGATTTCGGTAACTCAGCTCAGAACTGCTGGTACATATATGTTTAAGTCGAAGTAGTGCCATTGTTTCAGCACTAAAAAGCTGGATGAAGCATGTATGTTATTCAGACTCCCTAATTCTTACCATATGAACAGAAAGGATCAACCTATGCAAGTCTTCTGCACCTCATCCCCAAAGGCAATCTCAATTTTAAAATATTTAGGGGATATTTTAGGGAGGGAATAAAAATGTATGCCCAGTTTTAGTTTGTGCTACCTTTGTTTCCTTCCCTAATTAAAAAAAAAACACCTAAACACTTTCCTGTGGTATAAGAATTCAGCCACTCGAACTCCAGATTTGTTTTGAAGTATCCTACCGGCTCATCCAGCATATTGGTTATTAAGAACTTCTATTATCCTATCACTAGGATTTTGTGTGGCTAGTTAACACCTGATGTCTGAGAAGATTACAGTATGTAAACTCCAAACACAGAAGTGATTTACAGCTGACAACCATGAAGAGCAATACATTTCAGCTACAGATTTATCACCTGAAGGACTCCAAATCAAGTACTACTAACCCTCCCCTATGATAGCCTCTGCAGTTTTTCCTCTACCCACAGATGTATTGTTATTTGTCTACAGTTACGCAGAAACAAGCAGCACTGGCATGCAACTGTATGTGCATATATACAAACACACACACACACAAATACACATATATTTGCCGAGATGGTGCTTCAAGCAACCTGATCTAGTGAAAGGTGTCCCTGCTATGGCATGGGGGTTCGGACTAGATGATCTCTAAGGTCCCTTCAACACAAACCACTCTGTGATTCTATGATACACATAATAACATAAATACAATTTAGTTGTCTTCACGCTACAATGCTGCAGTGATGCAACCGCAGATTACTCAGCAGAAGACTGAAAGAATCTGAAATTTGTGCAAACTGTCTATTCAAGTGACTGTTGTTAAGAATGGGACTGCAGATATTGCACAGTTTCTGTTAAAGGGGAAGCAGCACACGCATACACATGATGAATTCTAGGGATCAGACTTTGATACTTTATGATGAACCTGGAATTGAATAAAAATGTTTTTAACCTATCAGCAAACTCCTGCATTTTAACTTTGTGTCAAGAGCCAGTACACTGCCGTTTCTATTTATAAATAATTATTTATTAAAACATTTTAGCATAAACAAGTGGACAGACTATTAACCATACATAGAGTAAAAAAGGGTTTGCTGGTAAGTTCTGAAGACAAGAACTTTATCTGATAGCATAAAACCAGAGAAGGTAACATAATTTAGGAATCCTAAAAAAATTGAAAACGCTATAGTAGGAGGACAACTATCAACAATATTATTATTCTGAACAATTATTCCAATGGTTTGGAATTAGACAGATTAGTATCCTGTGTCAAACCACCATTCAGAAGTCTTCTATCTCAAGCAACAGTGTGAACAAGTTTTGTGAAAAACACCTTTCAGCACATGCCCTTACTGCAGCTTTACTAAAGTTAGAAACAGCATTTCAGGCGAAATGTGGATTTGTTTTTTTTTAAATAACTTGAAGCATTAATATAGTTTTACAAGAACACATGCAAATGGTAACTCTTGGAGACTCCATTCAAAATTCTTACACACACAAAAAAGAAAAAAATAAAAGAAAAGAATAGCCAGAGAGAAATCCTGAAAGTAATTTCTAATGTTTCCTATCCATGCTTGGTTTTTCCCTCTTGAATTAGCAAAATGTAGCTGTTACTGAGACAACAGTATAGTTTGTTCTTTATTTCCACTGCATTTTCTTCACAACATACATCATTAAAGCAGTCTGTCTCACTAAATCCAATTTAGCATTTAAGAACTCTTCTTTTTGGAGCAGATGTAATTTGAAATAAACTCTGACAGTGTATAATTTAGACACTTTGTAATGGCAGTAGTAAGACCTTTATTAGAGCCAGTATCATAAAACAGTATTTTAAACAAACTTGCTTATCTTTTTTTATTTTGGGCACTTAATGACCACCCTCCCAGCATCAGAGGATCATCTTGCAAGACTAATTTTCAGAATTCCTACACTACACTATTAAATTGTAGTAAAAGCACCAGTAAAGAGAGCAAGAGAACACAGGACTGTCGGCCCCCATATCAGAATGCACCTCATTTCTGATTTTAAAAAAAATAAATTCTTACAGGTTAAATGCTAAAAAGATGTTATTTCCTCCAAAAGCTTACAAAATAATTTTTAGCCTTGTCTGCATGACCCTTATATTTACATAAATAGTTACTGCAGGAGATGCAAGGTACAGAAGTTAAGTGTTTCTTGTCTGCATTAGAAAACCCATCCATCAATAGCCTGGAACACACCAAAAAAAAAACCAAACCCAAAAAAAACAAGTAGGATTTTTCACATTCTATGGAAAAATGCCAGACAAAACCACAAAATCTATAGTAATCACATTCAACGCTACCATCCCGGACAACTGCTCAAAATTACCAGAAGATCATACTATATCCTATTTGGAAATATTCTGCTGGCATCTGCTCCTTGAAAAGCCGTGGATTACTGGGAAAGAGATCAATTTCAGGATGTTAATTCTAAGCACCCTACAATGAAGGGTAGGTTGTTTTTCTTAAATGTTCATGGAAATATGCATTGCATTCCTAAAATAAATAAAATCCATAGGTGAAAAATAACCATAAAAGGTGAGATTTCCCAGGTGTTTTCCAGCCCAAGAAAACAGTTGAGGGATCTGACTTGTGCCATATCAGTGAAACTGATTGTCAGTTTACCTGTCTAGAAACTAAGCACTGAAGGAGGCAAAGTCTCTTCAGATAGTAAGCGCTGCTTTTTTGAAAGTTTAGGTATCTAGAATTGAACTCCTACTTTATAGAAACATACCAAGGTGACACTTTCTGAAGTACATCTAAAATCTTACTTCAATGAAAGGATTATTTCAGACTTTCTGGTCGACTACAAAATACAGTGATGTCATCTCATTCTCATCTGACTGGCCTGATATTTTATGCTAGCCCGCAGTATAAACTCCATATCCAACACAAACGTGAGATTCTGGCCTCAAAAAGTGGCAATCTCCACAACTGGCATACCATAAACACAGTTCCAGGGGGTTCCCCATGAAATGTACTGCATTTACACATATCAAAAATTTTACTCAGTGGGTTACAAGTGGAACCAGAGAGTAAATGGTAAACTGCCCCAAGATAAACTGCCCAGAGATGACTCAACTAGCAGGTCAGCTATTAGCCTTGCAGAGCCAAATAGCTATCTGAACATCTGTACAGTGAAAGCACAGAAGTATTTCAGATATATTTCAATTTACCTTCTTTTTTTCCAATTGAGATTAAAGCTATTACAGATAATTAGCAGTACCTTTTGACCATAATAGCAGCCAAAAATTAGGCACATACACTGTAATGCGGCATGTGCTTTAGGGCAACCTGCAAGCCCTTCATGTTATTTCTTCCCCTCCTTCTCTCTCAGTTCCATCCCGCCAATCTTCATATAATCTTCATCTGTTTGCACAATACCATTGTTTTCATCTGCCATTCGGGTACCCCTTAGAGAGAATATCTGGCTTTCTTCCTTTGCAGAATCTTTCATGTGGATGATAGTATTTTTAGCACATTCAAACATGACAATATTTTAAGTATGTATGAACACATGATAAGGGAACATGTATTTACCGTCAGGGTTACGAAGTCCCAGGTTGTACCAGCCTAGTCTTTCTATTTATTTTTCAGTGAAGCAGGAAAAAAGCCCATAGAACAAATTGTCCAAACTTGCTTAGCAACCCAAAGCAGAAGTTGAAGCCTCATCCACCAGATACAGGAAACTGTAGAAGATATTTCCAGGTAAGAACCTCAACATAATCTGTAAGAGGTTCCATTAACTCTTCAATATCTGTTCAAGTAGTTTAAGGAATCACTCTGTGGGAAGCTTTAATGTGCAGTTATGGTAATGAAACCCCACGCTAGAAGTTTACAGAGCTACAAGATCAACACATAGAAAGTCTTCCCATAAAGAGATTTCTTTTCTAGCATGAAATTAAAATCATAGGATAAGGATAAAGGATTAAGGATAGAATTGATCAGAAATTTAAAAATGCCTTAACTGTTAACAAGCTAAGCGAGCCACATCTATTTTCTTGCTGACTTCACAAATGCTCAGAGGACTACTTTTAGAGAGCACCATGACTAGATATTAAGAATAAAGTCACAGACTGCTACCCAGAAGTTATGAAATTCAACTGGATGTCTCTGCCATTTAACATAGAAAGATCGGTAAATGTTGTCAGAGTCTTGACATTATGCCTCAGTGTCATCAACACTTCATACAGCAGCAAAATGTAATTGTTAAATAATTAAGAGTGACAATTTTGATACTAATACTATTAAGTAAAAGTTTTATAACTAAAATTCATCACTTCAGTTATATCAGAATCACTTTATACATTCAAAATTGCCTAAAATGATTACTTCAAATTTTTTGAGAGCAAGAGCTGTTAAATGAAAGAGAAAGTGGGAAAAAGAAACCCAATACATACGTTTTTGATCAATGAAATCTGGTAGAGAAGCTTGCTTCACAACATACATGTTAAAAATGATACATTTTCCCCTTGATCTTATTTCAGCTAATTCTGTGCTAAGAACACTGTAAAACATAGCCCACCATCAAATTACAGAGGCTACAAAAGTTCATATTGCAGTTAAGCTGTTGAAACTCCAAGATAACAATGTAACTAATGTTTAGATTTTACTTAGATTTCATATTTCAGAGCAATAAAAAAAATTGCTCAAAGAACATGCAACCTAAACACAAAGCAAAGAAGCAACATACAATACAGTGCATCCTGATAGCAATATAAAATATTTGAACCTTATCTAAGAATTACATTTAAGAAAAGTACAATTCAGAAATCAAACCCTGCAAACATCAAAGTTAAATTCAACTTTTTTTGCATATAGACATTGCTTGATAAGTTAAAAAAGGCTTCCAAATTAGTTTTATTTTTTTAAAGACTTATTCTACAGAAGTCTGGGAAATTTTTCTCTTACTGTAAAGCATGTAAATCATTACGCACTTTTTTCCTAGTAGGATCCTTGGAACTTGTCACAATGCATTGTTATTTGGTAAGAGTTACACAAGTATTAAAGGTAAAGTCATGCACTTGCTTCACTCTAATCATATATGGCTTTCTTTATAAAAAGACAATTAATTCTTTCCATGTTCTTTAGAGCTCTGCTCTTCCCACATTTCACAACATTTTAAGTACACAGATAACTGGTTTAGAGGCAAGATAAGCCTTAAAGAGCACACAACAGAAGTTACTATTAATACTGCATATGTACATTCAAGCACTTCTATTGAGGGTATCAGGTTAAGAAGTCTGTGCCACTGTCAGCACCTAGCTTGCCTGGCTCTGCCCACGTTTATTACACATCAGTTACCCCTCCAGACTGGCTAGGTCTTTTTACCTGTCAAAACCACTTGTCACTCTAACACAGTTTCTAAAGCTATCTGCCACTCCAGAATACTGAATTTAAGCAAATCAAGAAGTCATTCACTTCTTTCTGAACTTTGTTTCAAGACCTTATTTCCCAAGCACTGCCTCACACTCTTTCTGCATTACCCTTCCCCCTGACTTCAGCTTCCATTATTCCTCGCATTTATATAATCCATTTTACCATTGCTTTACTTAAAAATTCCTTCAGTCGTTTGACAATGACCAGTTCAATCAGCTGCCCAACTTTTTTTTTTTATGCAGTTCCTCATACCAATACTCTCTTGGGATCACTGCAGCATTTTTTTCTGTCCCAGCCTGTTTACAAAACTAGCTGTAGTACATGCTGCTCTGAGGTTTCTCCTTTCTCACTGAGGGCTACTTGTCACAAATAACTTTTAGCCATCACCTCTGAAAAACTCTGCATTTCAGTCAATAACACCACCAATTTAAAAAAAGCATAAAGCAGAACACAGAATAGAAACAGAAAAGGTCTCACTGGTTGCCTTCAACAGCACAACAAACTACCTAATTATGCTTGCAATCCTAGCCAGCCCAGACAATGCTGGATAGGAAGAAAACATACGTGGGGACTTCGGGAGCTCTGCTGCCAAACGCCAGAGGGTCTCTGCAAAGTATGCATGAACAGGAATTGCTCAGTGCTGATTTGTTCAGAGTTGAAGTTTTTCATCAGCAGCTCACCAGGTTTTTTAGTAAAAAAACGCTATGTCCTTATCGAAGGTATATATACTCATTATAGTCTTCAGTTACACCTCTCTGATCTAAATGTTGAAGTATTGGACCAAGAAGGCTACAGTTTCTTTCTACAGAAAAAATTAAACTATTTTTCCCAGTTTTATCCTCATGAAGACAATTAAGTAGTTTTGATGTAAGTTTTATTAGAAGTTCACTCCAAAAAGCTTAAAGCATACATCCAGAACAAGAGATGCAAGTCTTAACGGCCAATCTTGGACAGTCAAAAGCAATTGCAAACAAGCCCTCCCAAATCTGAACATGAAGTAGCTTCCAGCATAAACAGACCCATGGGCAGGGCAGACTTACAGCACCACAGTCCCCCAGTACCTCAAAATTCTTACATGCCTTCTTTGGAAACATTTCCTAACCACACTATCATCCCATCAGTCCAAAATGCAATAAAAGGAAGTAATTTTCAATCCCTAATCTTACACCAATCTATTTTAATCGGCTCCTACACACTGTTCTTTCCATCATTTTGTTAGAGGATGGATGTTTCTCCACAAAGGTCTAGAAGCAGTGGTCTCCTTCTACCCAATGATCTCTAATTCACAATTAAATTCGTAAGGCCATCCAAATTAATAAAAAGCCTGTAGCAGAAATTCAGGTCATCAACTACTACCTTAATGAAAATCTAGAGGTGAATATGCTTTCTAACATATTGGCAGCTCTTAGTTCACGAACACTCATTGCAGTGAAGTACTGAATCTTCATTAATGAATCATGTTTGTCAGAAAACTTTAACTCATATTTGACAAGTCAAATCACAAATAATTTTCAGTTAAGTATTCAACAGTTTTAGCCAGCCAACAGAAAAAAACACAGGACACATTTAAGCAAGTAAACTGCAATTTCTTATTTTTTAAGTTTAAAAGAGATAATGTTTTTAAAGTGTTATTAAAATATTAGTTAAGCCATCCAAACTATTGCCTTTGTACTTTAAATGAGAACAGTATTTTCCATTAAAATACATAAAACTCAACAGCTCATACACTTGATCTTATATTACTAGCCACAACTTTAAGAACAAAAGAGGCATCAAACGATTTGGAAGTGTTTTTAAAATTTCCTTCCAGTTTAAAATAAGTAATTTTACCAAATTCTGCAAATGGACCAAAATTAGTTAATATTGTTAAGAAGCGAAGTCAAACGAGCCAAACACTTTACTAGCTCTAACTTCACCAGCTTTTCTCCCTTGACGAGTGAATATGCAACTGAAAATAGTTGATTTTCCTCACTGTTCAGCAGCAAACACTTAGGAAGACAGTTAATGAAAACAAGCACTGATGAGAACAAATTTCAAGCACATGTACCCATGCATACCCAACTGTGTACAGCAAGAGAAAGAACTATACTGGTTAATTCAAGTGACCTCTTCACCGCATGGTTTAGAAGGTGGAACAGGTCTAAATCCAGAAAAAACTTTACCTACTATATATAGCTGAACACAAAATACAATTATTTCATGTGACAGATAAGCACTTTGCATACATTAAGCAAGGGACAGTCTTGAGGTCCTTCATAGAATGAGTAAGATAACCAACATTTCTAGAGAACGAGCAAAAAGTTTTCCTATTTTATTGCTAAAACTCAGCAAAGCAATTAAGGCTATCCTGTAGATCTACAGGAAATCCATTCCTGTTCCATGTACATGGGGAACATTGTTTCCTTTTTACAGGAGGCAGTCACATAATACTGCTCTTTCGGACCTGCTTACCATTCAGTGCTCTGTTGAAACAGTATAGGTATGTAAGCATATGACTACTAACTACACAGGAGGGTTTTTTCCCCTGTTTTCTGCAGCTAAAGAAGTTTTCAGAGCAGGAACAGTTCTCATTTATAGTTTTCTTATTTCAATAGTATCTCTTATCACACTTAAGACTTGACTTTTTCTAAACTACATGGCGTGCAATCTGTGACAGCAAGAACTACTGGTATTAGAAATGCTTCAGGCATTGTCAATACCCTTTTAGAGGCCAAATACTCCAGCTGTGAACAATGCACTGAACACTTGGCCCAATTTTTCAGCAACTCAGCATCTCCCTCTCATGCTGTTTTTAATAGTATCTGAGTATTGCAAAATCCATCTTGAGCTTCTCTACAAATACAGCTGCATCTAGAAGGCCTTCAGAAAAACAAGTATTCCTCACGGTAGCTAGTTCCACTAGCAATGCATTGCATTGTTGATTTATTTTTTTTTAAATGAGAAATTATTGTAACTCAGCCTTAGTCAAGTGAGTTGAACCTCCTTACAAAAGTCATATGTAAGGCTGGGTCTTGCTAGTCCCCTAAAACAAAAGCTAACTTTTCGAGGTTTAAATGTCAACGCTGAAAGGTTCTCCAGATCACCTTTTTTAACACCCAGCTTATGCAATCATATATTTTAAAAATTTCCATTTACATTACATTGAACATCTGCCTACCTATAAAGCTGGCTGGAATCAAGTTCCTCTGCTGAGGTCTCCTACTAACCCAGTAAAACGCTTAAACAGGAAAAGGCAAGAGTATGATCTAATGGGATGTTGTTTCTCTGAAAAGCAGTACAAAAGGATGCTTTTTTGTATTGGTAGAGTTACAGATTGAGCTGTAAGAGTAAGATTTGGTTGAAAAGAAACCTCTCTGCTTTCTTTTCCCTTAATTCCTCAGGACAATGGCAATTAAATTACAACTTCGCTAACGAGCTGGTGAATTTTATTTCTTCTATTACAAGCCTTAACACCTAATTCTACCAATATGTAGGTAGCCCAGTCACCTAATAAGGGTATGGTAATCCTGGCCCTCAAAGCAAGCTAAATTTATCACACCACACAATTCCCTTCGTATGGTTCAAGAAAAACATTATTCTAGCTTTTCTGGAGATGTATTGTGTCTGGCTGAGATGGAGTTAATTTTCCCCATAGACGCCCTCATAGTGCTGTGCTTTGTAGAACAGTGTTGATAACACACTAGTGTTTTGGCTGCTGCTGACCAGCGCTCCTCCGCAGCATCAAGGCTGTCTCTCCAACATTACCCTCCCTCACCAGCAGGCTTGAGGTGGGCAACAGCTTGGGAGGGGATACAGCCAGAACAGCTGACCCAAACTGACCAAAGGGATATTCTGTACCATATGATGTCTACTCAGCAGTAAAAGCTACGAGAAAGGAGGTGGCAGGAGACAGCATTTGTTATTATGACATTTGTCTTCCAGAGTAACCGGCACACATACTGAAGCCCTACTTCTTGAGAAGTGGCTGGACATTGCCTGCTGATGGTTAGTACAGAATAAAACTTTTGTTTTCCTTTGCTTCTGCACACAGCCTTTGCTTTATTAAATTGCTTTTATCTTGACCGACAAGTTTTTCTCCATCTTATTTTCTCCCCCTCGCCATCCTGCTAAGGAGGGGAGTGAAAATGTGGCTTAGTGGGCACCTGGCATCCAGCCAAGGTCATCCCACCACAGGAGAACAGTGGAAGAAAAACTTTTTCCCCTCAATGGTAAGGAACATGACCCATACAGCACCACACCATTAAAAACAAATTGTTATGCAAAAAACTCCCAACCAAACCAACCCCTCCTAAACTAATCAAACTGAAGTCTCAAGTGGTATGAGTTTTATCAGCATTTTCTTTTACTAGCTTTTAAATAAAATTATTGCCAACTTATAGAAAACCAAAGCAACAGTTTTCCTAAAAATGTCTACGTTATTATTATTAATCCATAGCTTTTCCAGCCACTCTTGAATTATTTTGTATACTGAAGGCTTCAAAGACAGCTAAGTGCTTTCCCCTCTCCCTGTAGTATGCATAATAAAATAACATCTTAGAGAAGTAGGCCTTAATGAAGTCCTCAAAATGATCATCTATTTTAAGCTGTTTCCTTGACAGTAGGTTAAATTGATTATAACTAAAGCATATTTTCCAAGTCTTGTGTTTTCTGTTTACTATTCCTCTACACATTCTCATTTTTATTTTTGAAGTATGCTACCTAAAATTCTCTGATTTTGTAAGCATGCTTCCATTTTATCTTTCAAACCACTAATCAAACTTGTATGAAAACTAATCCAAGGACATGCTAAGCCTGGTTTATCAGAGCTCCTCAGGAGACCATGTCACAAGTTATACCTACAAGAATGTTCTACAGCTGAAGAAACTAACCTTCCTAACAAAACCCACCTCTCAGTGCACACCTACAATGTATTTCTTACACTTGCAGCTTCCATAAGTACGTTAAATTAAGCTATGTTTTCATCTGAAGGCTAGCTGATTGATGAAATCAATCTGTTCCGAAAACAACTCCCTCACAATATTTCACTGTATTTAAAAAAAAATACTGCAGTTCTAAGAGGTTATGCAATTTTCTTTCACGAAAGCTCTTGTAACCATTGTTACAGATCATTATGGAGAAAA
Organism: Pluvialis apricaria; assembly: GCA_017639485.1. Lineage (NCBI taxonomy): Eukaryota > Metazoa > Chordata > Aves > Charadriiformes > Charadriidae > Pluvialis > Pluvialis apricaria. Next base: position 49,076,889 of record CM030044.1, on the reverse strand, counting down.
AAAATCAGTTATTTTTTTAAAAAAAACACAAGAAGTAAATAATGATGAGGTAATGATAAATCTCCAGATAGGAAATCTGGTATACACAAACACCTGAAAACTCACCATATATTACAAGTGTCCATAAGTATACCTCAATACTTGCATCATGAACAAAGAATATTAACCCAATGAACTTCAACAGCAAGAACTCCTCTGCTATGCCCTCACAAGCTTTTAAGAGCAGTGACTGACTGGACACCTCTCAACCCTCAGATAGGCAACAATGAAGTGTGGCTTGTTAGCTCTAAGCACCAAAACAATGCAAGATAGAGGACAATTCACTATGAGTTTTTTAAATCTGTTTCCTAAATAGTGGTAAAAGATCAGCAAACAGTCACTTGAAGCTAATCTAAACTCAACAGAAAGTAAGAAGTCCCTATAAATAACCCTAGACAAATTCGCGTCATTCCAGCCCATTAATGACTGATATTGCTGTTTATACTGTTCAGAGAACTCTGAACTAACAGCAGAAAGAATCATCCTTCATCATGGCAGAAAACTGTGGAAATGATCAGGAATATTGTGCTTCAGTAAAATCTGTGAACATTTAGTTGTTCACAAAATATTCGAGCACAGCTCCACAGCAACTCTTCAACTTGCAGCCTTATTTATGTATCAGGGATAGAAGTCACTAAAGTGAAAGCAATACAAAAAACAGTTTTATACTTAGCTTTGTGTTGGGTATAACCAGCAAGTTAATACAGTTCTCTGACCTTTCGGCACTTGCATAGCATGCAGCCTCTGTCACACCTGCATGTACATGATACAATGAGTGATCTTTGCACCACCACTGGAAGTACAGATACACAAAATGACTTCTCCCCCTCTGCTACCAAATAAGCTAACCAGAGGCCAGCTAGTTTTTCCATTTGTGGAATTAAGAAAGATGGACAAAGAAGAACAAAGGGGATGACTAACTTTCATTAGAGGAAAGGTGTACTTTTATATCTACTTTTTATCCTTTTGTTTTTCATGTAAAAGGCAGCAAGAAGTTCCACTAGTGGATACATCATTCAGACCAGTACTGTTGTGTAGGAATTAGCTCACCTCTGTCCACATTTTTTATTTATTTATTTTTTTTAAAGTTCTTGATCTTCCCTTGATGAACAGACAGGTGTGCCTGCAAGAGATGATCACGTTGGGTGATTCAGCTCAATAGTTCACAGATCAAGGCTTTTCTGACTCTTTGGGTCTTTGAATCAACTGGATACAGTTTGGGAACCTCTAATCAAAGCCTTTTTTATTATGTTTATGTGCTGCTCTATATATTCCTGGAGCTCTTCAGAGAAAGAAAAAAGGCCAGGAAAGGCCTATAACCCACTACTAAAGGAATTGTACAAGAGTGCTTATGGAATTAACACCCCAAGAGCACTAACCTCAAGTCTTATGGGCTGATTAGAAGTACGTGACAGTGATAACATTACATGTTCACTAAACTAAACAAGCTATCAATCCATCAGGTGATGGTTACGATGAACTACAGGCATAGGATTTTGCCTGAAAAGGAAAAGAGCTTGTCATCAACATGCACAGGCAAAAAAAAAAAAAAAAAAGCAAAAAAAAAAGCACTGACAAAACAAAAGTGACAAAATAATTAAAGAAAAATTAAATTCCTGAGGTAAAAGGGGTTGGGAGTGGAAAATGACATATGCACGCCATATCCAGAATGCAACAAGGTAAAAAAAAAAAATGCAGCTCTTTTCAATTACAAGTTTGAATTTTAGTTTCACACTAAATACAATTAACTTTCTGAAATTCCCTCCAGTTTTCAGGGGGAAGGGACAACGATATGCCTACCACTACCACTTTAAGAATACATAAATAAGTAACCCAGAAAACAAAAGAAAGTTAAGTTCTCCAAAGACGTATTCCAGAAAGCCTTGCAGGTTTAGTCTGGTTTTTAGGTCTTATCAACAGTAAAGCTAGGTATTAAGCATTTGTCTAAAATTAAACTGATTTAAATTTAATAGTTTCTTATTTGATCTGCCTCCCACCTTAGCAATGTCACAAACAGATTTAATAATAGTTCGCTAAGGGACTCAATGACATTTTGGCATATGCTTGCCCTTTGAAAAATTCCTTGTTACCCATAATAGTCCAAAATATACACACCAAAAATTGAACACAAGAATAAAAAAAAAATGGATGTGAAATTTGGTATTAAAAACACACACACTGGCTGTTTTACTGAATAGGAATCAAGCTAAAGAAGGAATAAGAGAATTGACTAGTGTCAAATGAGCTTGCAACAGCTTAATTAAAAAAAACAGAATGTGCTTGTCAACCTAAAATGTTAAGTTCCCCATTAATGCATGTACAGGTTTTAAATAAAAACCCCAGTTTCTAATCTATTTGCTTTCCAAGAGCTGAGAAGAACAAGTGAAACATTTATCTACACACAAACCTTTCAGTCATTCTTTGGCACAGCAAAACTTATCTTGCAAATAAAATAAAAAAACATTGCCCGTTACTGCAGTATTATGCCCACCTTTGATACTAGAACAATAAAGACACAGGCATAGAGCATTTTTAAAGAGCTGTTCTAGAGCTATAGTCTACTCTTCCCTCAAGCAGCATGGATAAGCAAAACCTCTTTTGTTTATTCTGGAATGATTTTTCTATGCTAGCAGAAGGCATAGTTTAATTTCAGTATCTTCTGTCCTTCTGTGGAACTATTATGTCCTACTATGGAACCAACATAAACGACTATGAGAGTTTTACCAAACAGCGTTAAAAACAGTGGTAAAGTTTATCACTTACTTATTGATATTACTATATGATTTCCCTTCTTTTCACCCCATTGCTACAATTCTTCCTGTGACTTTACACAATACACCATGACTCTGAAGCACAGTGACTTTTTAAAGCATCCATATAATTCCTCTTACAGGCGACGCAAAACTACTCACTGACTAAACCTTGTGTATGTTCCAACTTACTGATTGATCTTTTAATAAAGGCACAGCCCTCCATGCCTAAAGAAATCTTGCACAATAATGCTTTTATAAGAAAGAGATCTAGTATTTATTCAGAGCCAGAAGAATCTTCCCTGCATCCCTTTATCCAAAGGCATACTCTAACTCACTCCTAATTGTGCAGTCTACTGCATGTTACGTTGCATTCAACCACAGGGCAAGAATATGCACAGACACCAGGGTAGCAAGTTGTGTAATTGCCTTAAGCTGTACACTTGTGCATCACAGCAAATATGAAGCAGCTTAGCTTCTCCTTATTGATAGGTAGCTATCCTCCTCTTCCCCTGAATCCAAAAAACATATGCACAAAAATAACCACTGCCCAGGTTATGACAGCAGCACCTTATTACTGTACAAGCCATACGCTTGCTACCATTCTATGGTAAACGCAAGTGAACTTTTAAGTGTTATAATGCAAGTATTTTATCCTCACTTATGGTCTTACAGGTGGTAGAATTAACCCAAACAATTTATTATACTTGTAAGCAAGTTTACTCAGTTTACTCAAAGAAGATCTGTGGAAACTAGAGGGAAATGTGTGTCTGAAAGAGTAAAACATTTCTCTGTCCTGTGCTTATGTGTCTCCTCACAGGGGATACTTAGGTCATCAGCCTTTCTTTGAAGGCTAGGTTTAATTGCTACTGTGTCAGTCTCCAGAAACATTGTTCCAAAGACAAAAGGATCACCCAAACATTGTGGAAGAGCAATCCTAGGGCAAACATACATAACCGTGCTGTTAGAATGTAACGGAGTGGTAAGTTACTGCACTTAGTTAAGTCTGTCTGGTTAATTGATCACGACAAATCAAACTCTTGGGTTCACATGTCTTCAGGAGGCTGGCTGATCTTTCTAAGTGCCATTTTAAGTATACAACTGCTAGTTCTCAACAATCCAGGCTAGTAATGCTGCTACACACACCTTCCAATATTGAGGGAATGTAAGCTTCTTATCATATTTTAAGGACGAGGGGGGGAAAGAATAAAAATCTGCCATTTGACAGACCACTTTCAAGCTGTTTAGCTCACCAGTAGCCTGTGGATCATAAGTAACAGATTATTCTTTGACACATGTTCTGAGACATTAGAGCCTAATACACTGAGAAGATGCCACTGCAACACTAAATTGAAAATAAGCATAATTAAAATATTTTCCTAAGCCAAATTTAGGAATTTGTGACATCAGCTAGTTCTGCAAGAGCAGACATTTTGCTGACATGCTTGAAACATTTTTTTTTTTTTCTTTTTAATGCAGCAGACTTCTACAACTTTATTCATGAAGGCCCACAGTAAAGAATGTATTTTGTTTCCTGCATTCAGAGTTGTATAAGTTTATACCATACTTATGACATAATCACTATTTGTCTTCAGGATGAGCAGTGGCAGGCCACCAATTTGGGGGAGAGTGCCAGAAGACACCAAGAACAGTGTAGGGGGAAAGTAAACCAAGCAATTGCACATCAATACTTAAGATCTGTGCTACAGCAACTACATACCAGTTTTAAAAGCAGACAAAACACATAAGCATTCAAAATTCTTGTTAGGACAAGCTATTATTCAGAGCATCAATTAGAAAGTCAAAATTTAATTGTTATGAACCTTAACTTCAGTAACCAATAAGGATATTCACAAATATGTAGTAATTCAGCACTTAAACCCCGGAAAAACAAAAAACAGAACACAAAACAAAAAAGCAGGGCCACAGTACTTAGAGGGACCAGATTAGAAAATACAGTTACCCACATTAGCACGGTATACAACCAAAACTATGACAAGCTGTAGTATGAGCCCATTTATTCACAGATTTGAGACACACATGCCTAAACTTCTCCCACCATTAACACCACAGTAATTACAATCATAACAGTGTTTAATAAATCAGAGATTTTAACTTGTGTCTCTGTTGGACACAAATACTGACTGCCTCTACTCTGATAAAAATGTAGTTCTCTTTCTTGTATCAGCTGGGAGTAGGGAAAGAAATGAAGAGTAAAGTTATTGAGCAAATTAAGGCCTCCTCTAGTCACATGAAAATGAATGAATAATTTTGTAAGGAATTACTGGAATTAAAGAATAAACAATATCATTTTGCAAACCGAAGCATGATCACACCGATACAAAGACTCTAAGCCCATACTAAAAGCATAGAAAAATTTCCCCCTACAGACCCAATTTTGAGAAGAGTTTATCGACATGATGAGTCAATTTAAATCATTAGTAATGTTCACCCTATCTTTGCAATGATCAGAGAGAAAAAAAGACACACACAAAGACGACTCAGGGAAAAATGATCTCCTGCCTTCAATTTGCATCTTGAAAAAGCTGAGCAACCAGTCATGAACTGGATTTGTCTTACCTGTTTTCTTCACCTTCAGCCATTTTAGCTTAAAGCAATTCTCACACAAAGGCATTCAAGTAACTGTTTAAACAAGAAACGTAAATCACTTAAGTGAAAGCATTTGCTGGTAAGAATGGCAAGTCTCTTGCCATGGCTACTGACCAATAACGTGATCTTTGTTTTTCTGGACCAACTGCAGAATATTCACTCATTGTCTACAACGTCAATATGAATCTCAACCTAAACAGATTATTAGCTTTAAATGGTGAAGAGCCACAATAGATGTCAAAGTTGTAATACACAGTAACAGCAAGGCACTGAAAACAATCTAGAATTGCACCATGAGCTCTAGCTACAGCTAACTATGCTGGTTTTGATAAATTTAGAGGGTTGATGACAGAACAGTACTTCAAAACAAAAACTGCTATTTATAGAAGAGTAGTATAGCTGTAGAGAAAAGATATCAGAGATTTTCAATACTAATAATTTAAATACTGCAGTCAACACTGGATTCATCAGCAAGGACAATGGTAACTTATTAAACTGCTGACCATACTCTTTTTCTATAGAAGATTAGAACCATCAGTGTTGTAGCATTACCTGGTATTTTCTTTGCTTACATACAGGTCTTTCAGATTTTTGGTGGAGAACACAACTCATCCTGCATAAATAAAAGTCAGGACTGGGCAGGAGCAGTGGGAAAACAGAGAGAGAAAAGTCAAGCTGTGAAACCAGTAACTCTCCCTAAAAGCAGTGGAGACATCAGATCAATCCTCATACTGTTGGTGCTTTTTAAAACATGGGGAAAAAAAATGCATAAAATAATAGTTCTGAAACTGGTATGGTATCTGCATACTCACGAAACTAATCAGAAAACCTTGAAGTATTTAAGTGGATGAAGAACTGTTTCAAGTTACTCTGGAAAGCTATTTACTGGGCTGTAAAAAAGTTTACTCTAAAAGAATACCTGCATGAGTTTGAGTCTATGACAATTTTTGCTCAGAAACACATGCCTTAAAACATTTGATTCCTCTTGTTTTGTAGTAGCAGAAAGGTGACAAAATGATGGCAAGACAGAAATCAAGACTTTAAGAATGAAGACCACCTTAGAATCACTTGTTCCCTACCAGAACTTGCTTGTCCCACAGCAAACATGCTTTCCTTTTTTACACTTTGATAATAACGTCTGACCAAAAACCCTGTTTTGAAATTACTTCACTGTGCATGCAGCACAAATGGAAATGAAATGAGAAAGTAAACTAATTGAGATAGGACTTCAGAGTGAGAACTTTCAGCAGCAGCAACAGGTAGAGGTAACTTTTCTCTTTTTAGCTTTGTAATCTAATTTTCTCTCCAGAAAGCTTTATATCTGACCTGAACTAGATTCAATAATATAAACATTTAATTTTATTTCCTGAGATTCTGCATCAGTTTAGGTATTGGTAGTAACAACAACCACCCCAAAAAAAACACCATATCCTTTTTTCCTGTTGGAAAACCACATACTTATTTGCAGAGAGGATGAAACTGTCCTGTAGTTGAGTCTACTCAACTGAGGAGCAGAGAAAGTGAGAAACAGAAATTCAAAGAGGGAAAAAGTGAGGTATCTTCCCATGAAAACAGGATCTCAGAAACCAGGATATCCTTCCCCATAAAAGCAGGTGAGGCTTTCTACAAGTCTGCCCTACAGATAAGGAGAGCACATACAAGAACAGACAACCACACCTCTGCCTTTTGTGCTAATCCCTGCTCCATATTTAACCTTGTGCCACCCCCACCCAAACACAAAGTCTCCTAGAAATGTGGTTAGAGGCCTAATTATGACTGAAAACTAGGATGCCTATTCACAGCAAAGCCTCCCCTCCCCTGACATTTCTTCCCTCAATTAATTTCATGCATATGGGAAAAAATAAAACAAACCCCCCACTTCAAATAAATCCATATCAATTCCGTTCTTCAAGCATCTAGCCTAAAACTATCTGTAATGCAATGCTTCCTTCACCCCTGTTTTCCCACCAAGGTCACAGTTAGATATTACCATTTAAAAATGTACTTTTCATGCATTAACACAGCCACGTGCCCCTAGTGACATGAAATAACATAAATGTCTCCTCTTTCCCCATACAAGCCACAGGTATACACACAGGTATAACTGAGGGTAGGAGTGAATCTCCCCCTCAACTTGAACTGTTAGAAGAGCACATGGACCAGAAGACAGTTTACTTGCCCTCTCTGTCTTACTGCTGGCACCTAACAAAAAAGTATGCTTTTATTGACAAAATCGAAATGCAGAAGACAGACAGACACAATTCACCAGAGGTGCACTCCTGCAGATCTATCCTTATTCACGCCTCTTACTCCTTCCTTCAGCAGTAGAGAGAGATGACCCTGAGGACAGCCACTGTGAACGCTTCCTCCCCCTACCAACACAATGTAAACCATAAGTATCCAACAATCTGTGGCTTCCAAGTATATCAAACACCAGCATATTCCTTAACCCTGAAAGTACAAGAGTCAGATTTCTGTGAAGTCACATGAAAGGCAGAATTTACTGTCAAGCTATTTTTTGAATATATTCTTGTCACAGCATGGATTTTGACCAATCATGTCTCATAAAACTGCAGTTCCACTGACAGCAAAACATTCATTAATGAATTAGTGTGTCATCTTTCACCATTAAGACAAAGATCTTCTGAAGGGTATTAATGAACAAAAAAGTCATTATGTCCATATAATAAAGCTCTCTGCAGCTGGAAGGTTTTGAGAAGGAAGTAGTAAATGAATCTCTAAAATATTTGCTCTCATTCTTATCTCACTTTGGTGTTCAGATCATTGCCTAAAACACACGTGGTTATAGAAGAGGACAGGGAGGCAATTGTCCAGAATCATATTGACATAGCCAACTGTCTTCCAGGTATAAGAGTTACATGACCTATATCCTTCCAAGCATTATTTTGATTTATTTTTATAATTCCTAGAAAATGGAATAAAAACAGTCTAATCTGCAAACATTCTTACAGTTCAAGTTGAAGACCAGAGATAAGTTACAGACATGCAGAAGGACAGACACAATACTTGCCAGTATATGATAGGTACTTACCTTTGCATAGCAGAAGCCTAAGCACTGTACTGAATTTCACAGACATCATGTTTGTCAAGGTATTTGGAAAAGGTTACCAAGAAATGTCAGCAGGGAACTACTCTAGAACATGCCTTCTCCCATGCTACTCCACTGACAACACTTACATTAAATTTAGAAAGCTGAAAATTTCCATATTTAAAAAACTCAACAGCAAACACAAGATTATGTACGTGACTTCAGCTACCTTTGTTCAGCATGCGAGGCAAGAATTCTGCGTAGGGAACATAAACACTAAGATAGGAAAATGAGTTTTGCAACAGAAATAATTATTTTAATAAATACCAGACCAGAAGTCTGACATCTAATAAATCTTTCAGTTCTTACCTACTTAGGGTAAGAGATAATGATCTAGTAAAGTTCATTTTTACATTTAAATTGGATTAATACCAGTTCAGAAGGGAAAAAAAAGTGGGTTTTTTTTTTAAAAATGTCAAATTAAAGTCTATATAGGTGAAATTTTACAGACCCCAGCACGATGGCATAGATCAGCTAGAACTGCTTACTATGCTTTAGAATTAGTCAAAGAACATAACTGGAAAAATAGTCAAGCTTATTACTTTTTCATTTTATATATGACTGGCCACATCTGGGTAAAGCAGTACCACTCTAAGAAGCAGCATCAGTAGTGGATATTAAATTGTCAGGTAACGTGTCCTGGTTTGAGGACATAACTTACACTTTACAACCTAGTTAGTACAGTAATCTTAAAACAAATTAAACTTACAAACAGTCCCTGTGTTCATTAAGTGTTCTGCTGTAACAGGAATATAGAAGACAAAACAGCAACACAATGGACAGAGAAAAAAAAAGCCTCTGAGGTACACATTCAGCGGGAACAGTCACCTTAATAGGCTACTCCTATTAACATATTACATAGATACTTGGCCAAGATTGGGATCTCAGGATTCAAGACGAGCTCTGAACCATTAGGAGGACTCACTGAAAACAAAAGGATGGAAGATCTACCAGTGAGCTTAAAAAAAGCAACACATTTTACTGGAGCACTTTAATTCTAAAGCACTTCCAAACTTGCAGATAAAAGCAGTCTTAGACATCACCAGACAGGCTCCCCAAGACTGACGTTAAAAACAAACAACCCTGAAGCAGCATAAAGAGTAGTTAGGTTACCACACACCACTGGTAACTCAAGCAAGGCAGTTGTAGTGATCGAACCCAGAGCCCTTCAGCTGAGGTAGCTGGCAATGTTACAAGGGGACTACCTTCTAACAGTCAGAGAGTAGGACCTGTGTGACAGCCATTAAGTGGTGAAGTGAAAATGAAGAGATGAATTCAAAGACGGCAAGTGGACTCAACAGTTGGTCACCATTATAAAAACGTTCTCCCTATGCAAGGCCACCATAAGTCAGCAATGTGAGAACAACTGGAAAACACAACAACAAAGGAGTAACTAAAATGACACAATTCCATTTTGTTCAAACTACCATATGGAACTGAAGGTCTAAAGTTCAGCATTCTGTGTAAGTTAAGCATTTACTAAATCATTGAAATCCAAAGGACTGCTCTTGAAATAAGAATCTGCTCTCACCAGTACTTCTAGGCGCAGACCTTGAACACCGTATTGGAACATTCAACAATAACATTAAAAAAAATCCACCCAAAACAATAACCTAACCGAGCAAACAAAAAACCCAAACTAAGCACTAATCACCTCTTAGCGTTTCATAAATTTTGTAGTCTTATCAAAAAGACTACAAAAACCTACTTGTAAGTGCTTACAGTATACTGTCAGTAACTCTTATTCTGCAAGCAGATCTCAAAAAAAAAAAAGTCATCAGAAGACATGTCACCAACATCTCAACCACTCTGCAATAACCACAATAGTTAATGCTGGTAGTTACCACAGGTAATGCTAACAATTTCTATATATTTATATATGGAAACAATTTCTATATATTTACAAATCTGTATATTGTGGAACCCTTTCAATAAAGTTTCCAAGTAAGCAAGTCAAATAAGGCCTCATACAGCATGGATTTACAGCAGTTTCACAATGTACATTACAGGAAAGAAACACAAAAAGGTAACCCAGATTTGTAGAACCATTCTCCACAACCTGACAGCCACATCAATTTACCTCCTGAATTCCACATGCCATCAGCAAATCCACATTTTACACAACAGAAAGGTAATGGCAACCACCACATCGTGAAAGCAGTAAGTTTGATCCATTTCAAACAATGGCAAAATAATTTTATTCAGTGACGAGGCCCCTTTGTCACTAGAATTGACTGTTCATAGATAAATACAAATTAGTCAATTACACCATTCCGAGAACTCAACACTCAGAGATGTGTACGGAAGCAGTCTGCACATTTATACAAGGAAGGTGATGTTCCCCATTCCTCCAAGTCACGTGGTATGCTGACATCTAGGTAGTATCTGGATAGTAAGTGGGACACATCTTGACATACACAGAAAGTACTCATTAGGAAAACCAGTGTCAAGAAATACCAGCATTTGCCTTCCGATCACAAAACCACTGAGCTCTAAAGAGTAGTAAGAGAAGGAAAATGAGAAAAACAACAAACCAAAAAATTCTCTCACACTTGGTATGAGAAACAAGCTGTCTAACCATAGAAGAGGAAATAACTCCATAGTAGTGACTCTCTCTCTTGGCTCAGCTCCAGTAAGCAGCTTTCAAAAGATGGTTTTTAAACTACTTTGTTGTATCAGTTTTAGCCATCTACTAAAACATATTCTCATGCCATATAATCAAGCAGTCAAGTTTGATCTAATACCCGTGGCAAGAAAGGAAAGGAGGCAAAAGCAGGTAAGGAAAACCAAAATGAAAGCATCAGAAGTTTACAGCAACAGGCTTTATTCTGAGGGGAAAAAAAAAAAAGTGCTGTTCCTTTTCCTCAGAAAATAGAATCTTACTGAAATGTTTCATTTGTCAAACATTAAGCAAATGATGCATTACCTTTAAAAAGCACTTTAAAACAGCAAACAGCTATTGCATCAGCTAGACGTTTACAGATCTGAACATGTCAAACAGTGCAGCCTCGCAACAGATACCAAGGAAAGATACAGGGTAAGAAGTCGATAGAAGAATACTCCTTGGATCAAGAAAAAAAATAAAAAGTATTGAAATACAAGACCAACTAGAAGTGTTTATTACCTTTAGGATTTTATATTTTAATTGGTAATTTCATAAATATTTAGAACTACACTGAGTCATAATTTACTTGATCAAAGATCCATTGAAAAATATTTCTTGTTAAAAGAAATTGGTTAAATTCCAACATCTTCCAGCAAGCTGATCACTGAGACTGCATTTCTTGCAGTCTTCTTTTCCCTCAGTTTCACCTCTCAATATGAAAAAGTAAACAGTTTTGCAAAATAAGATTTTACTAGTACCTGATTTTTAATTTGGTGAAACACAACCTAGCGATACCCACAATGACAAAAACACTGCAGTGCCTTCACTTAGCGGTACCAAAGACACAAAGATTTAGCAAGTTCTTCAACTGGATCAGCTTCTCATGGGATACTAAGATTCACAATATTGATTTTTGACCTAATCAGCAACACAACCAAGCCAGAAAGAAAAATCTTCTAGGTATCAGAGAAGCAAACACAATCGCAAGCTATAGCAAAGATGCTATCAACAAGAAACTTCACAAAGCTAATAAAGTAGAGCTGAATTTTACAGAATATAATTCAGTTGTACCAACAAGACTACCATTTACCAAACTTAAGAAACATGACTACTTTTAAGTGATACATTATTTAAACAGATGTGTTGCGGATGGCCTATTTTTCTTTATTTTGCTCTTCAGCTTAAGAAACAGTTTAAGTATCCAAAGGCCTATTCCAAGGAAGGAGCTGCATACCTCAGTACATTTCACACTTTCAGTAAGAGAGCAATAATTTCAAAATCTGGTGGCTATCATAATGAATGACTGATTAGCTACAACTGGTAAACTATTCTAGTAGCTTTACCAATATTGCCTTCAGGTTGTTAAATGAAAAATAAAAGTAACTGACTGCTGCAGGAATCTATCGATATATCAAGTTACACACTTTTGCTTGGACTTTTCCATCTAAAAGTAGTACAGTTGGCTCAGGAGCCATGACGTAGATACACATTCCAAAATGATCTTGTAACTTGGATGACTCCACTCAAGTTTTGTATTGCTGTAAACTCATTATTCTAAATTATTTTCTCCTCATCGGTTAATCAACACTTGTTAATGGGGATGGAAAAAGCAACAGAGAAAGAAGTGTTAATATGATAATTAATTCTAGCATTGTAGTATTTATTTCTATCTCAGTAAAAACTGTATGATTATGCCATGCCAGTGCTTCTCCACTAGAAGCTTCCAAAGCAAAGTAGACAAAGACGACAGAGCTAGGACATTTGTTACTTTAGGGCAGTGCTCAGATATTAACAGAAGCCACGGCTATTCATGTGTATACAACTGAATAAAGACCATGTCTTTCAACATAATCGCTGAAAAATGAACAATTTACTATGAATTACAGTAACATGTCTAGAAAGCAATATAAAGCACCACATCTTAGCACCTTGAGCATTTACCCTGAAGGTACAACCCAGATACAAATCTGTTCCATGGCAGATCGTTTCAGATATGCTCAGCAAACTACCTTCAAATATTATTTTGGTTTTACGTCATGAGCAAGCAAAAAAAAAAAACCCAACCATATTCATCGAAGCCAGAAGGGGGTGCTCTGAATAACTGAGGTGGGGGGTATTGAACTGAGCATTGGCCTTGTGCGAGGAGAGGTCAGAAGCACGACGTCTTGTTTTAGTTTGGGAGCTCACTGAAGTTCACGATGCCATGCCTTTTTTATAAAAAAAGGAATCTGAAAAGCAGGAGCGCTCCTTGTAGCAAAAAGGAAATGCTTCAGTTTGTGCTATTGTCATCGCAAGGGCAAATAATCTGTGACAGAAAACTAGCAACACAAAGACTTGGCAAGTGTTAATTCCAGTTTTGTATCCCATGATTTGTGAGCTGTTTAAGATACTGACAAGGAAACACAGGGAATGCAAAGAAATCCAGAAAGCCTATGCTACGGTTTTTACCTACACAATGCCTATTCTGACATAACTAGTTCAGGTCTTTTTAATGTGACTGTGCTGAGTTGATACCTTACACCGAACTACATCCTGAAATGAAAGAAACGGCCCTAGATCATTCTGCAAGTGTAACACAGTATTTAATCTCTGCCAGCACTTTGGTGCATCAGCCTCCCCCCACCCCAAAAGAGAAAAAGATACGCACATTCCAATCAAGCCTCCCTCAGCGGGGCTCACCCAGTTCCCCCCCTCCTTCCCTCCCTTCCTCCCTCGCCCCAGGCCTTGCCAGGTTCCCAAATCCCCTTTTATTTTAGGTTTCATTTTGTGGTAAACAGCAAAACGAAAGGAGAAAGCTTCCAAAGCGAGGATCCTTACCCTTGAAATCCCGCCATGCGCGCAATAAGGAGGGTGAATTGTTTTTCCTCTTTTTTTTTGGATGGGAGATGAGGGGGGAGGGGGAAGAAACAAAAGCCTAAACGGAGGAGAGGCTAAGCGGCGGAGACAGAGGGAGAAGGCGGAGACCCTGCTGGAGGAGCAGGGCGAGCGTCAGCCATGTTGTGTGTGTGTTGGTCCAGTATTTACAAACCTGCAGCTGCAGCAGCGCTTGGAGTCTGGGAGAGAGGGGAACGGAGGGAGGGAGAGAGAAAGGCGAGGAGGGAGGAGAGGCAGGCACAGAGAGGGAGGGAGGGAGGGAGGGAGGGAGGAGGGGAAGCGGCGGCGGCGGCAGCAGCAGACAAAGGATCCCGGCGCAGCCCGAGCGGAGCGCGCAGGGGCTCGCACACGGGGCGCCTCACACCGCGGCAGCGCTGCCCGCAGCCCCGCCGCTGCCAGCCCGGGGCGGCAGAGCGGCGGCGCCCCCTCCGCCTGCCGCGGCGCGGCCCGGCCCGGCCCCGCCGCCACCGCACTCACGCCCCCTTCGCCCCGCTTTCCCGCGGGGGGGGGGATCGGGGCACGCTTCCCCCCGCCTCCGCCTCCGCCAGCGTGCGCTATGGAGGGGGAGGCTTATCTGCCGGCAGCCCCTCGGCGGGCCCCAGCCCACATACAATAGCTCCGCAGAGGAGGAAGGGGGGGGGGGGGGGGGGGGCGACCCCTCCCCTCCGGCAGGGGACGGAGGGTGGATGCCGAGGGGGGCCCGTGCCAGGGGAGGGCGGCAGCCCCCCGGAGCCCGGAAGGGTGGGGGTTGCCAGGCAGCCGGGGCGCTGCGGGGGAAGGGAGGGCAGACACAGCAACATGAGCCCGGGGCCCCCGCGGCCCCGCTGCCGCCCGGCTTCCGGGCGGGAGGAGCCCCGCGCCGGAGGAGGGGGCGCGGGGCCGGGAGGCCGCGGGTGGATACATAATGTCAGCCCCGGGGGAGGGGAGGCGAGGCTGGGCTGGGCTGGGAGCGGCGGCTGCGGCGGCGGCTCCCCCCACAGCGACTCCCTCCGGCTCTGCCCGGTACTGGGCCGGGCCAGGCCAAGGGCGGCGCGATGGGCTTCCCCCCCCCCCCCCCCGCCTCCCCTCCCCCGCCTTCCCCGCTCGCTCACCTGCCGGCGGGACGGGCGCCCGGGGTGCCAGGCGGGCGGCCCGGGGGTGCCAGCGCTGCAGCCGCTGCCGCAGCCCCCTGCCTGGCCAGGCCGCTCAGCTCCTCCGCGGCGGCAGCGGGGACGGCCGCTCCCCTTGTCTCGTTTGCCCCCCTCCGCCGCCGCCGCTGCCTCCTGCTCGCCTCTGCCACATTTGGATCCCCCTCTCCCTACGCGAGCTCCGCCGCCAGGATAGAGGCCTCCTCACCTTCCTGCCAAATAGTGAGCCACCCGCATCGAGCCGTTCAAAACACAGGGCCGGGCCCCGCCCTCCCCTCCCAAGTCTCCCCCCCCCCCCACCTCCGCCGCCGGCGCGCAGGCGCACTGCGGCTCCCAAACTGCGACAGGAGCGGAGGAAGCGCTCCCCCGCCCCGCCCCGCCCGCCCTCGCCGATCCCAGCGCGCCTGCGCGGCCGCAGCCGCTGCCCGCCGCTCGGCTGCTGCCGGCCGCCCCCCCACCCCCCCCCCCGCGGCCCGCTACCCACCGTCTCGGCGGTGCGGCGGAGCGCCGCGGAGCCCTCCGGCGGGTGCCCGACTGCCGGCCCGCCTCGAAACACGGCCTACCCGGCCCTGGGGCGGCGGGCGGCCCTCGCCCCGCCCCGCCCGCTCCCCGCAGCGCGCCCAGCGCCGCCTCACGGGCGGGCCGCAGCGGTCCGTGGCGGCGGTGCCGCTCACCAGCAGCGGCTCCTCCCCAGGCAGGCCTTGGGGCCGCGGCCTACCTGGGGCCCGGGACCATGGCTGGCAGCCTCCTGGGTTACGGGGTGCCCAGAATTTTCCGGCGGGGTTCTGTGGTGTCCCTGGTCATCTTCCAACCCTCAGAGGGTGTTCAGGTGGTCTGGGGAGGCGGTGGTGGCTGTGTTTGTACAGGGAAGCCCGAGAGTGTGCAGGTACCTGAAGACTGACTAGCGTTTCCCGTGACAAGGCAAAGTGTCTGTAAGCAATAGAGGCTCTTGGTTGTCCATGGTCTCTGGAAGAAAAGCAAACGGCTGCATTTGGCACTAAATTGTCTTCTTGCAAGACAGGGAACGTTACTGGGATGGAGAAGGAGTAGTTTCTTGAAAACTTAAAAAGGATTCCTTTGGAAAGTGTCCTTGTCATGTATGGAACAGGGAAACAAAAAAGAGAGTGGGGAAACACTTCAAAAATCCCAGCTGAACAAAAGCACCGGTTACAAGTTCTTTACAGTCTTGATAGACTGAGGTGCGTGCTGTTCGCTTTTGGCTTCCAGTAGGCTGGCAGACAATACCTGAGAGGACAGCTGATGGAAAATCTGCAAGTGGTTAGCAATTGCCAGACCACAGATAAGTGTCATCTACTGAACCATTAGTGTTAAATCCCAGGACATTTAGAAGAGAAGCAGCAAGCTTTCTGACTGTCATGGAGAGCATTTTTTTAATTAATGAAATGTGAACAATCTAGATGGAGTTGAACACAAGGAGGAAATTCAGTAAGCCATACCAGAAATTTTCAGATTTGTGTGTAAGCCCTTAAAATCATAGGAAAGGTTTCAGTCAAATCATCTGTAGATCTTCTGATGAAAACATAATACAGTGTCGTTGAATCCTAGGCCCTCAGTTTGGTACATCATTCAAGCACAGACTTCCAAGAGCCATTCATAGCTTTAGACTGACAACAAAACAGGAAACATCAGTAAGTAAGATTATGTTCTCCTCTAACAAATTAAGTAATTTTATAGTGAAAACAGGTGAATAGCGGGGGCCCAGTCTGCCTTAGCAAATCAAAGGTGCTTCCTTGGAAGTAGAGCTTGGCAAGTGTATTGTGACATGATGCTACATTTTTCTGTAGTATCGTTACAATGGCATCTTACAAAATTATAAGACAAATTGCCATTCATTAAGGCAACCATAAAGTGTTGTTACGTGTAGGGCTTTTGCATGTGGTTAAAAGCCACACATGCACTCGGAATCCAAGTAATGGAATTGATTTGGAGAATGGATGATTTGGTTCAAAGGATGGCTACACGTTTGGGATTTCTTCGTTCTGACAGTAGGAAATACACAGGGTAAGATCCTGATAGAGAGAACTAACATTTAAGGGCTAATAGCAGGAGGGAACATGCTTGACGCAAAACATATAACATTGTAGCCATTGCATTGCTTAACCCATATCTATAACCTTGGCCATCGTGTAAGACGTTTTATCAGGAAATAGCAGAGAAGAACAGAACAGCCATGGCCGGCCTTGCTAAAGAAACTTGCTGGAACTGACCTTGCGGTTGCGGAGTCTGATAAAAGAGAGACTGAGCTTACACAGGAATAAAGAGTCACTTGGGGTGATGAAGAAGAGAGGGTTTGCCTTCATCCTCTCGACCCTCAACGACCACCACCAGAAGAAACCGCGCATGCTCGGCGGGGAGGAGACCACGGAAATGGCTCATTTGCATACGAAGCTTTGCATACGAAGCGGGAATAGATAGTTAATATGTATAGGCGTATTGCGAAACCTTATGAATATGTAACACTTTGCTGTATAAATATGATACGAGCTGCCGCGTTAGGGGCGCACGAATTTGGTGGGATGACCCCCCGTGCTGCCCAGCGCTGAATAAAGCATACCTACTTTACAACCTTGGGGTTGTGGAGTCTGATTTCCGCACGTCAATCCAAGTTCCCAGTTCGCACTCACAGATCACATAATTCATAAATTCACAGTCTTTGACAGAAAATAAAATACAGGAACATGAATGTACAGGCATACATATTTTGCTTAAAATTGTTGATGGCAAAACAGGAGAACAAAGAATCAGGTCTTTACTCAGCGCTTTAGTAATTTCACAACTCAATTTCATCAAAGAGGGACTGTATCCACAGTAATTCCTCTGACAAACACGTTCCCCAGAATCTGGGACATTATCTGTTTACAATTTCAAGAAACTTAGGGCAAGGATGACTGACTAAAGAGAGAAGCTTCCCAGAGCATTAGGAAAGGAGAGGGAAAGAAAGTGAGAAAGTGTGAAAGAGAGAGCTTTGCTTTCTCATAGGAGCAAAGTGAGGAGAATTGTACCTCTAGTTTAAAGTTTTGTAGTGAGTGGAGTCAAAAGCCCTACTGTCTGGTTTGGACCTTCTCACTTGGCTTCCTTTCCTCTTCTACTTCTCTCTCTCTTCTTGTATGCAGACCCCATAGTTACTTGAAAAACTTGCATTGATTCTTATGGAGTCTAATACGGTTTACATATATTAACAAAAAGGGGGCTTTAAAAGCTCTGTCTGGCAGAGAATAAAAGATTGCTGTTAATCCTGGTCTGAGTTAAAGGAGTTGTAGATGTCTTCTTCAGGTAACAAAAGGGAGGTGGCAGAGAGCCATTACCTTGGAAAACCCTCCCAGAGCAGGATCATCAAGTGCTAGCAACTCTTTCAAGAGCTAACCACTCTCCCTGGTCCTCTGTGGGTAGTGGGAATTGTCCACAGAAGGAGACTGCATTTTCATGCCTGGAAGGAGAAATGCATGATCACGCATTCCCGTCCCGTGCCCATCCCAGGTGTGGTGATCCCTGAGCTGGCATGGGAGAGTGTCCACTTGACTGAGAAGCATTTGAGATTGGCTGCCTATCAAGCCTATTTGTTCTTTCTTCTGAATTGCTAACAGCTCCTGCCTGACTCGCCCTTAGGTATGGCAGGGCAAACCTAACTGTTTAACCCTTGCAGCTTTGGATCTGACCTTCTGCTTCAGCCACACTGTGGGAGTCAGTGGATTGCCTGAACACAAGCCTGGAACTCTGGATTACACTCCTTGCACCGTGTTGGTTGAACACCTTTCAGGGAATTTTGCCAGCAGAACAACTGTGAGTGACAAAAACTCAGTGTCTCAAGCTGTACAAGTTTTCATTTGTTTCAACAAGCCAGCCTTAATATCGCAAGAACTGTGAGTATTTAAAATATGAGATTTTTTATTATGGGATGAAGCATGATTGAGAACATCTGGTTAGCTGAGGGTGACCAACCAAGCAGTCTTCCACCACTCATGATTGCCTGCCCTGCGTACCTCAGCAGTGATGCTTGAAATTTGTTTGTTGTTATGGAAAACTTTGAAGAATGCTGTTTCTCTCATTTGCATTAAGTGATCTAACTGTTGATGTAAACTGGGGTGAGTGAGTAAGGTTTCTAGGAAGGTGAGACCTATACCTAATGAAATAGGGGGTAAAGATTGGTGAAGTTGAGGGTACAGCTTAATAATGCTATACTGTCCAAACAGGGTTGTAAAATCAGTAATCATGTGTGTATGTCACTGAGATACTACAAGACAGTTGAATTTTCCTAAAATTAAAAGAACCATGGAATCATAGAATAGTTTGGGTTGGAAGAGACCTTTAAAAAGGTCATCTAGTCCAACCCTCCTGCAATGAGCAGGGACATCTTCAACTAGGTGAAGTTGTTCAAGGCCCCGTCCAGCCTGACCTTGGATGTTTCCAGAGATGGGGCATCTGCCACCTCTTTGGGCAATCTGTTCCAGTGTCTCACCACCCTCATCATAAAAAATTTCTTCCTTACAAACGACCTGTACCAACATAAACTATAGAGGAGTTATTCTCCTTGACTACTTCAAATGTACAGGAGGAAGAATCAATGGGGTGTGGCGACAAACAGGGATTATGACTCTCTAACCTTCGATCTTCACAAACAACCCCAAAAGTGATGTTTGTGACAACCTTCAACATTCACAGTTTTAAAGCTGTTTCTTTGTCAGTATGATAGTGGTTCACCTCCCTAGAATACATTACTGAATCCTGCTTCGCCTGCAAACCCAAGTGGTTGCAAACCCAAGCAGAATAGACATTCAATACGTCTGTCATCATCTGAAATTAAGATTATGAATAGTCATGGTTGATTTATGTCTGGATGATAAGTAGCACTTACAATTTGCTGCATTCAGTTAGAGAAATCTCATTCATGGTTAGTGGAGGTTTGATCAGTGATACAATCTCTGTAAGAATTTTACCTGTTCTAGCATGTTTAATCATGCTAATGATTACAATCTGTAATACATTCTGATCTTTCATATATGATATAGCCATAGATACATTATTTTCCCTGATTCAAGATATTGAATACTTGTAACATTGAGGCATTCATAATTTTCTATAATAATTTCACACATTAGAAGATTTTTACTACTATCTTGCTGTCTGGTGCCCAGTTGGTCAAAAGAATTGGCATGGGGTGCATCCAGTGTTCCTAATTTTTGGTAGCATAGGAAAGCGTATTAGCAATGAATTCTGCGGCATTAACAGGAGACAAACCTGCTCCATTAAGACCTATGTACATATTCCAGCCTCTTAAATTTGGATTTAGGTGTTTCTGAATGCTGTAGGTTGGTCTATCTCATCCATCCCTTTTGGCTTATTTTCAAGTAGGAGGCATACTGGGGTATGGTTCAAGCTATCTAATTGCACGTGGACTTCTCTATGAGAAGTTTTTGAGTTTCTGAGGATTTTAGTAGGTTGATCTAGTTTTAAGTGCATGGGGACCAATAGTGGGATATTTTAAGTTATAGAGGGACATATCGTTTATGATTAAAAGATAAAACACATGTGTTGTTTAATTCTTTCTTCCCAAAACCAATGTATAATTCCCTTCCAAACCCTGCCTAACATTAAATGACACTTTCTCAAAGTTTTTTAAGTGGATTAACTGACATAGCTTTACTGAATGTGGTTCCACTCGGTGGGATGAGCCAGTCCAGGACCTTTCTTATTGAAATATCTGCCTTTAATTTTCCAGTTGTAAGGAGTTCATTCCGCAATGACTTTCATGGTCTTAAGACTGGTGGGGTTGATCAAACCAAGGTACAGTTCATTGCTTGGCTCTTTTTAAGACTTGAGACCCTGTTAGAATAGCAAGACTAAAAGAAGAACTTGCAGCGTCGTTAATAGCTGACAACACCACCTCACAAGTCTCAGTATAAACATCATGGGTTATGCTGGCTTCTGGGTTTTTTCCCTGCGTAATTCTGCAATGGTTTACAAGCCACAATAATTCCTTTTTGATCACCTGCTAAAGAATATGTGCTATAACAAAAGCATAGCAAATCTCCAGAGGAATGCTGGATCATTTCAGTTCATCTCAGTGTATGGAAAACAATGCGAGCATTGGTATGTTTCACTCTTGTTGCAGCCATCGAACCATTGCATGTGACAGTCCAACACAGTACTACTTCATTTAGGAGCTCCAGACTGTTAGAGGAAGAGGTCTCAGTTGCTTATCAATGGATTGAATGGTCTTGGCTGTTGTTGCTCTCATTGCATATATCAACCAGATGCATAGATATGACTGCATTTTTCCTGTGAAGAATAGAACTAGAGAAGGATGTTATTGCCAACCACCTCCCCACCGTCACTCCCTGGTAAAGGATAAGGTTATAATGCAAGTGTTTAGAAGTATTTATGTTCAGGCACCTGTTACCATGCCATGAAAGGATGAAATCAGTATTACTCCAGTCCACTCTGGGAATTCACCTATCTGGCAGCTGAAGGTTCAGCTTTCTACTCCTTTGGTTGAGAAACATGGAAGTGTTTTCTCTGTGGCCTGCCATGCTTGCCCTGTGAAATTTCAACCTGATAAACAGCAGGACTAACCTTATCCATAGTGTAGGCTGGTCCATCCTACTGATGTGTCAGAGAATCTTCACAGGGAATTTCCTGTACATTATTGGCTGGTGTACACCCCATGTAACTGGTTTGCTATCACATTGTAACCCTTTGTCCATATCCACTTGGGCTTTTGCCAGTTGTCTTCCTATGTCTTGGTGAGCCTTGGCTATTTCTTCCACTTATGTTTCTACCCAGTCATCTGTAACTACATTTTGTTCCCAAGGGCTGGGTAACTCTACCCGAGACCACCAGGACCTGAGCATTCTCATTTGCCACTGTGTCATAACTTAGAAGGGAGTATAACCATGAGTTGCTTTAGATCCTCACAATGCCATGAAAATAATGCAGTTTCTCATCCTAATTCTTGCCATTAGATTTGCACCATTTTCTTAAAGCTTCCTTAACTGTACAGTTTATGTGTTGTAGTAAATGTGAAAATGTAGGGTGACCTGCAGTGTGGAACCTCTGCCTTATTCCTAGGGCTTTGCATAGCTCATGCAAAGCTCATGCACAGTTCAGACAAAGCAGGTGCCAGGATCAGAATCTATGGTATGGGGCATACCCCATCATTAAAAGATTTTAAGTAACAACTTTGCAGTGGTGTTGCAGTAGTGTTATTTCTGAAAGGATCTAACACTACCAAGATGTATTTGTGGTTTTGAGCTGTCACTGACAGATGTCCCACAAAGTCAATCTGCAGTCACACTCATGGGCATTTAATACATTGGTGCTGGATTGGGACCTTTACTCCAGCATAATCTGCATTGGTTGTGCACAAGGAAAGGTGGTTCTCATACCAGCGATCTATATCCTTCTTCCTGTTAGGCCATGAGCCAGTGTCCTTCAGCCTGCATGGAGTGTTTGCCTTAGCTCTATGGCCTTGCTAATGTATGAATTGGGTTAGGTATTGTGTATTCTGAGACACAATCCAATGTTTACCGTCTTCTACATCTGCAGCCCAGTAGCTATTACTTTCCTGTACTGTGGTGAATTGACCTGATTGGTCTTTTCCTGCTTCAGCCAATTCTTTAATCTCTGCATCTCCTCCCTGGAAGGTACTTAAATCTAAGATGACTCTTCCAGTTCTGCCCTGAGCATGAGTTATGACAGCTGCAGCAGGGATGGAGTCAGGATTGTGCTCTGAGCTGGGCTCAGACTTGTATACAGCCTACTTGGTCATATTATCAGCCATATTGGTTATTACATTATGCTGCTGCCATTTGCTGTTCGCTACGGGCAGGAGTGTGTGTGATCCAGATTACTCCTTTTGTGGTCTAGGTTAGATTAGGTATTTGTTGCCTTTTAGCATTGTGTGCAACTGGTTTGCCATCTGAAGATTTTAGATTTCTTGCTAACCAAACAAAATAAGGAGGCCAGACTGTAGCCAGACGTGGTCCAGTCTGAGTCCATATAAACTGCCAGAAGAATATTTGGCAATTTGAATCTCAAAACCTCAAAACACTGCCTGCAGCTCTTAAATTTATGCAGATTGAGGACATGCTGGACCAGACAGTACTGTACCATCTAGGACATAACTACTTTGTATCCTGTTTTGGTAATACCTTTGTCATAAAAGGGGGACCGATCTGTGTAGCAGATGGTAAAACCCTTTTTTACAGCTTCCTCTTGTGATTCACTCCATTTTGCAGGCCAAGATACTTTCTCTACCTTGGGGAAGGGAAAAGTGTGTACTTCTCCCTCCAGCAGCAACTCATTTGGGGCTACAGATTCTTGAAGCTGACGCCATGATTTACTGAAGCTGGAGTCCACTGTGCAGTTCTGGGGTTGCTAACCTGACTGTCCTTGATTTTACCTGAAACTATTTTAGAGAAGAGCATGCAGTTTGCATGATTCATTTGCACCTTACAATTACTTAATCCCAATGCTTCAGGCTCCATACTAGGGCAAGGCAAGCCCCTTCACACAGGCTGACCTCTGTTCACTTATATCCAAAAGTCTGGATGCATATGCAATAACCCTTAGTTTTCCCTGTTTGAATTTGAGAAAGGGTGGCTCCAATGCTTTCAGAGGAACCAGCTAACTGAAAGTAAAAGTGAGGAGAAAGGTCTGGGTGGGCCAATGCAGTCACCCTATGTAAATCTTTAAAGTTGAGTGCTTCACTCTGTTCCTTTCCCCACATCCATTTACATTTTTTCTTGAGTAGCAAACATAGAGGCTTGTGTTTTTTTTTCAAAGGATTTGATAAAGTCTTAGGGAAAATAAGCCTAAAAATTACCATAATGAGTGAGCCTTGGTTGGGGCTGGAATTTTACAGTGTTTCCAATCTCAACATGCAGAGATTGACCCACTTTCATCCAAGGACATCCCTAAGTATTTGACTTAGTTTTGAACTAACTGAGCCTTTTACCTACAGGGTTTAAGTCCTGTTTCAGTTAGGAAGAGCAATACTTCTTGCATGAGTTCTTTTTTTTCTCTCCTTGGTGGGTGAGTGGGTTAAAATGTTATCCATTTATGATGTCACAATTTTTCTGGCATATGTAATACATGCGTGTGATAAATACTGGGTGGAAAGTGGTAACCTTGGAGGTGCAAGTGAAGGCAAAGTAAGTTCCTGAAAAGGAAAAGGCAGATTTGTACCAGCAAGCTCGATACAACAGTACAGAAAACAAGCATTGACTATGTCTGTCACACTGACATGATCCTTGTGCAACTGCTGTCATAACTTCCTTGTGTTTGACAATCACAAGTGCTTCCGGGATTCCACAGGCATTCAAATCTCTGTAGTCCACTATAAGCCTCCAAGTCTGATCTGCTTTGCTCACAGGCCACAGGGGAGCATTATGGATAGGCAGCATCTCTATGAGAATACTTTCATCATATCTACTTCAATCCCACCACACTCAGTCTCGTTCTGTGCCCAAGTTTTCATGGATTTCCTGCCCAAGTATCATCAGTTGTGGTAATAATGGGTCTAGTACCTTGAGTGCAGCCCAACTATGCATAGCAGAAATGACTGAGGTCCTCCCTCCAAATACCATAAATTTATTTTTGCCAAATCCACTGTAGGACAATTTTCATTCAGCAATGGTACACCTAGAATTCCTCCTTCTGTGCACTTGCTAACTATGCTATGCACTACTCCCTTTAATTTCCCTAGTTGTAAGGAGATCTTTTCCCAAACTGGGGCATGCTGGTGGGCTCCACGCTAGCTACGTAAAGTGACCTGCACTTGAGTTTTTGTGCTTGAGTTTACCATAGGCATCTCAAGAATGTTCCTGGATGCCCCTGTGTCTTAATAATTGGGGCATTTTTTTCTGAGTTCCCAATGACCATTTCAACTGAGAGTCATCCCCAAAAATCCACTGGCAAAGGTGCCAGTATCTGTGGTGCCAGCCCACAGGAGCCTGTGTCTCCCTAGCAGAACCTACAGACCTTGTCTAGTACTTGCTGTCGAGTTGGCCAAACTCCCTTTACACACCTTGATACCAATTCACTGGGGAGACAGGGAAGTAGCTGTAGTCCCTGCTTCTGTCTTTTCAGATCTATTCATAGAGCTTTCATAAAAGCATCAGTAGATTTGGTTATGATAGATTGTCGTATCTTCCCCAAGATCATTTAGTTTCTTCCAGAGTTGAGTTCTGAATGGATCTTGTGTGAGTTCAGGAGATTTTGGGGCAGGGATTATGAGTAGTCAATGAGTTGAATTGCAGCTTTGTATGGCCTTGATTTTTTGATAAAGCCAAGTGGCTTTGATAAAAAGTGGTCACCTCTGGCTAGGGGTTAGACTACTCTATGAAGAAACACTGAAATTTGGGATTTTTGAGGTTTTCTGCCCCTCTGCCTGAAGCAGAATGAGGGCCATAATTAGAATAAATCACAGTTTGAGTGGGCTCACAGTTCTTTCCTTGCAACTGACCATGCCTCTTAATGGTCCCAGCATCCAGCCACTCTCAAACGAGTATTAAGACTCTTCCCTGGGAAAAATGGGGCTAAAACCTCATATCCACCTGTTAAAAGTTTGTGTCTGGAGTGGCTAAAATGCTTAAATCTTCCCTAAATATATGTGCATCTGTATTAGACAGACTTCCATAAGCCAGCTGGGTTACATCTTCTTCAGTGAAGCGTGGACACATGCTCCATGCTCAAGTGCACCAGTCAGAGTATTTCTTTGTAAAGAACCTAACTGCTGTACAGTGGACTTAGCTACATGGTGCTTCTGTTGAACTGTTTCCCTTACTTCTTCCTGAACGCTTGTCCCTCTATTTCCTGTCCTTTCAACCTCTCAGGTTACTGTAGAGTTAATGGGATGGAGTCCCTCCAGCTCAAGACTGGAAGGAGCTCCTGGCAGTGTGTCTTTGGGAGAGGGTTTCCAAGTTTCAGGATAAATTCTTGGGCAAGAAGGTTCAGGTGTTAGAAAAATAACAGGAATTTCTTCTACCCTCACAACAGCTATTACCCTTTCACACAAAGAAATATTTCTTTTAGGTCTTCAATGATAACATTGCACTGATGCATTGATTGGATGACTTTACGTTGCTCTGCTAGAAACTGAGCTGCTGTTCCCTTTTTCTAGATAATTTTATAAACTCTCCTGTTTCTAATCTTGCACTTTTTCAATGTCTAACTCTAGTTGTTTAGTTTGTAAACAAGATCTAAGATCTTCCTATCTCCTGATTAAGATAGTGTTTTGTTCTATTAATTTGTGAATTTCATCCTCCTTCAGTTTCTGCATTTCTTTTCCTAAATTCTTTACCTCCTCAATTTTTTCTTTTGGGAGGTCCTGTGCATGATATAAGGCATACAACAGGGTCCAAATGGCACAAGCTTTTATTTTACTGCCTTTCAATTTTGCCTATTTGCAATGACCAATGTATGCTTCACAGGCAGCAGAGATGGGATCTGCTGCTTTAAAGCAGACAATGCTCCAAGGATATTTCCTTTGTTTACTCACACACTTATAGAGGCTGACAACTTCCTTTTTCTCCTTCAGATATTTTTTAGCGTGACCTTCATGGTCTGTTTTATCTTATCCACTTCCTATGCTGCCTTTACACAAACACTATCAAGAATTTTGTTTCTCCAACAGGCTAAATTACAAACCCATTACAATTACGTTGTTTTCTGTAAGAACCAATTCCAGATATGCTGTTTTTCAGAGTTCAGTTGCTTCTGAGCATCCAAAGCCAGACCGAATGTGCAGTGCCAGTAACTGCAGTTACCACCCTCACTCACAAGCCTTCCAGTTTTACTGCGGGGCTTGTCTCTCAGTTTACGGGCCACAAAACAAAAATGGGATGTGGCTGCTTCTTGAATGAAATACTGTTTCCAACCAGGTGTTGTCTTGGAGACGGTTCCTGAAGTCATCAGACCAAATGTGAAATAAAGAAGGAGTAATTTATGGAGGGATATCTGCATCCAGGAGCAAGGTCTGCATTCAGTCCTACACACACTAACAGTGTAGTTCCTTTATGCTATTAGGAGGAGGGGAATTGAAAAGGGGAACTTTAACTACTGTTAATCCTGGGCTGGTCAGGATAGTTGTCGTCTTCTTCTCCTGGGAACAAAGTGGGGTTCCAGAGAGCCATGGCCTTGGAAAACCCTCCCAGAGCAGGATCATCAAGTGCTAGCAGCTCTTTCAAGAGCTAACCACTCTCCCTGGTCCTCTGTGGGTAGTGGGAATTGTCCACAGAAGGAGACTGCATTTTCATGCCTGGAAGGAGAAATGCATGATCACGCATTCCCATCCCGTGCCCATCCCAGGTGTGGTGATCCCTGAGCTGGCATGGGAGAGTGTCCACTTGACTGAGAAGCATTTGAGATTGGCTGCCTATCAAGCCTATTTGTTCTTTCTTCTGAATTGCTAACAGCTCCTGCCTGACTCGCCCTTAGGTATGGCAGGGCAAACCTAACTGTTTAACCCTTGCAGCTTTGGATCTGACCTTCTGCTTCAGCCACACTGTGGGAGTCAGTGGATTGCCTGAGCACAAGCCTGGAGCTCTGCATTAGACTGTCCCTAAATGATGGTCATTCAGGTTATCTGAGGAAGTGTAGGTGGTCGGGTTTGTACTGAGGAGCCCAAGAGTGTGCAGCTGCCAGTGTGCAGCTACCTGACAGCTAACTTGCATTTCATGTGATTAGGCAAAGTGTAAGTAATAGAGGCTCTCAGTTGCTGACAAAAGAAAAAAATGCAGTTTGTGCTAAATTGTCTTCTTTATGGATGAGAGACAGCATTATTTCTTAGGATGAAGGAGGAGTAGTTCATTCAAAAGGATTCCTTTAAAATCGTGTCCTTCTTGTCAGCTATGGAACAGGGAAACAAAATAGAGAGTGGGGGAACACTTCAAAAATCCCAGCTGAACAAAAGCACCGGTTACAAGTTCTTTACACAGCCTTGATGGACTTGGTGGACTGTCCTCGTGCTCCTAGCTGTTAGCTTTCATTAGGCTGGGAAGCCTTCCATTAGATGAAACACTCTTCGAAGAGAGTCGAGAAGAGTTTGGTTGGAGGCCATCAAATTCTGAAATCATAGTGCAACCTAACCTAATTAGTAATATCCTGCGAACTGTCTTTTAGCTTACCAATGTTTTTAAAAAAAAGAGTGCCGTACATAAAATTTATAGAATTTTGGGATGCTTTAAATGCTACCTAGTTTTTCTGGAAACAGAACAGCTGAACTCTTCCACAAGCTTTGAAGGCTATTGGGATGCTTTGGGTGGGAACCAGGTTCTATTGGATTCCAAAAAAACTTTTCTTTTCCGACATCCTCCCAGCCTAAGAAGGCTTAACTACTGAAGTATCAGAGCCCTCTTGATTTGATGGTAGAATCAAGAACCCTCAGAATCACAGTGGGAAGATCTTTGCTCAATCTGAATTTGAAGGAAGACTGACATCTTGCGTCTGAGCCTGATTTTCGACCGACATCTTTAAATGTTGGGATCAATCAGCCAGTTCTGCTTTAACTTTGCTTTAAGGGAATGATTAAGGGGACTTTACTACTTTATTAAAGGGTAACTTAATTGGCTTTCTGGCCAATTTGTCTTTTCCAAGCAGGTTGCTATAAAGCTGATATAGAAATTATTTAAAATTAAGAGAAACAGAGGCCTCCTTCCAATGTGTTTGTTGAATGACATGGTTGCAAGATTTATGAAATATCATGCTTACAGGAACCAAACGTGTCTTTTTAACAATTTCAGTAAAACAGCAATAAGGTTAAAATTTAGGTGATTTACAGTAAAATTTACTTTCTTTTTAAATGCATACATCAGGAAGAGGAAAATGCTCCAACTACTATTGAACTAAAATTCAGGATTTATCGGATATTTCTACTTTCTGTTTTCAGTGAGAGTGACTTCGGGTCAATGTATTTAACTTCTAGGAGCAGACTTACAATGAATCTTCTTAGAATTGAAACATATATAAAAAGTAAATGAAAAAACCTGTGTTTAAAACAAATTAAATCAGTACTTCAATTTGAGCAAAATCCAAAAACTATCTGAGGTTTTAGAGGTTTGATGGGGAAGTTTTTTGTGGCAAAATTAATTACTTTTTTCATAGCTCAATCTCAATTTGTTGTCTTCTAGTTAGAATTTTAGCCATTTTTGTAAACATTGAAGTTGTTAACCTTAAGGTTGTTAGCATTAAAGTTAGTTAGGCCTGCTAACTATTGGCATTAGCTGAACTTCTGATATAGTGTCTTGCGTATGAGCACTTCGTTATGTACTTGGCCAGATGGTTGGCCTTGAGAATGTTTCTTCACAAGTATCTGGGCTAGTTAATAGAGGAACTTTCTGAGCCGTTCTCATGGATAACAAGAATTCTGTGCTTGAGTCGTATGAAAAAGAACATCTAATCAAGGAAAGCATGTGTTGCTGTCTTTTTTTGAAGTTAAACATCCTGGAGCAGACGAGCATACAAACCTTGAGAATACTACTAATCTACCATGTTTTGAAAGGCCTAGCCAGCTTGGCAGAAAAGTAAAAATTCTGGGTGTTCTAAACTGAACTAGCTTCATTATAATACTGAAAATCACACCCATAGGCCAAGAAGACCCTTGCCTATGTGAAGACCCTTCCCTTGCGCAGGCACAGTAACTGAGGAGAATGACATAACCAATATTATAATCATAAGTAAATTACTAACCAATCATTGTAACTGGGAGTGTGCTACGTTGTAACTTTTCTGTATAAATATGACAAGAAAGCCGGCATGGGGTGTGCATGATTTGTGGAAATATTCTACCATGCACCCTCGCCAGAATAAA
The DNA here is from genome assembly GCA_017639485.1 of Pluvialis apricaria. NCBI lineage: Eukaryota > Metazoa > Chordata > Aves > Charadriiformes > Charadriidae > Pluvialis > Pluvialis apricaria. The sequence goes on along the minus strand of CM030044.1, from coordinate 49,046,948 downwards.
GCAATGTCTCCTCTCTAGAGATAGTCTCTGTGTTTCGTGAGAATTGGGACTTAGACCGCTTTTGCAGATAATTCATTTACGAATTCATTATTACATTTTTCTTCCTATGGACAAAAGTCTTCATTTTTACCAGTGTAGTTATATCCCTTTTGTAAGTAAATGATCTATGTGTCAAGGAATGATAAACTACTGAAGGGGAAAAAGTCTAATAGATGTGCTTAGAGAGAAGAGTCACAGCTATTAACCCGACATTCCTTTAGAACAGATATGACTTTCTGTTAGGTAAGATGAGACCCTTCTTCACAGATTTGCTTTGGTCACAGCTAGAGAGAATACCAAATGGATCACACTACTGTTGCAGAAATTTAAACCTTTCTCCCACTCTTGTATCTTCCCTCCTCCCTTTCACACACACACACAAATGCAGTAGTCCTCAGTCTTTTGGTAGGCAAAGTATAGCATTTTTTTCCCTTGATAGTTTCCATGTAGGTAGAGGAAATCTCTACGACAGACAGGGAAGATAACATGCTCCAAAATATACGATTTCTGCATTATTTCCTTTATAGGGACTTTGGAACATGAGAAGCTTGCTAAGCAGCCTAATTTGCAAATACATGACATTCATTTCCATCCTGAGAATCTTTGCTTTAAAGGAGGTACAGAAGCATATGAGACACATGTGCTGCCTGTGTAACGTGCTTTAAAGGTTTTCAGGGGAATGAAAGAATAATGTAAAAAAGTACACAGCAGGAAAAAAAACAGTGCAAGAAATCTTGGAAAAAAAGGCGTGGCATCCCAGCATATTAGTGGCTTTCAAAGAAGATAGGAAAGCTCTGTTCTAAGATTTAACACTGAGAGGAGAGAAAAAAATTATGAAATACTGATTGATTTTTTAAGGAAGCCAAGTTAATTACCATACAAGATGGAAAAGGCAATGTAGGTAATCTTGTGTGATTTTGCTTCCAGTAATTTTGGATTAATTAGCAAATATTACAGGCTATTTTAAAGTTACATAATGAGCATAATGCCTCATTCTGTTTTGATTTTCTGTAGTATTTACCTAATTTTTACTTTGTATTTATTATTCTAATTTGGTTTTCATTCACTTTTTATGTATAATGTCTTCATTACTATTTTTGTTTTAATTACAGTCATGTCACTTCCAGTTTAGATACATTTGCTATTTCTTAGGCATGGGTTGTGTAAAAAGAAAATTAAGCTTTACTGTGTTCTGTGTTGATACTGAAGATGGAGTATGTACCTAACTTGGTAGAATGACTTACGGTATTTTAATGATCTCAGCTGTGATGGTCTAAGGATACAAATTAGGGTGCTTTGGTAGCGATATTTATCCAGGAAGCTTCTAGTAGGATGGTGAACATAAAAAGAAATAGAAACCTGTAGACTACTAGGTGCACTTAAACTCACACATTAACACATCTACCTTCATAAAACCCGCAACCGTCTAAAACATATGCTTGCGTAAAAGCCTCAATTACTTTATACACATCTGGACTTGTAACTCAGCCTTAAAAGAAATTTACAAAATAAGGGCTACACAAGGAAAATACTGTTTGAGAGGCTCAGTACTACAATAAAAGGAAAAAAAAGGTATATAGAATTAATGCAATATGAAGTGATAACTCATACAGTTATATGACTCTTGAAGATTTATAAGACTTCATTACATCATAAATTAAATAGCCATCATATTTGAGAAGTCGTGGCAGTCTGGTGAGGTTCCTGCTGACTGGAAAAGGGGAAACATAACCCCTATTTTCAAAAAAGGAAATAAGGAAGACCCAGGGAACTACAGGCCAGTCAGTCTCACCTCTGTGCCTGGCAAGATCATGGAGCAGATCCTCCTGGAAACTCTGCTGAGGCACATAGAAAACAAGGAGGTGATTGGCGAGAGCCAACATGGCTTCACCAAGGGCAAGTCATGCCTGACAAATTTGGTGGCCTTCTACGAAGGGGTTACAGCGGCGGTGGACAAGGGAAGATCTACTGATGTCATCTACCTGGACTTGTGCAAAGCATTTGACACTGTCCCACACGATATTCTGGTCTCTAAATTGGAGAGACATGGATTCGATAAATGGACCACTCGGTGGATAAAGAACTGGCTGGACAGTCGCACTCAAAGAGTTGCGGTCAATGGCTCGGTGTCCAAGTGGAGAGCAGTGACGAGTGGCGTTCCTCAGGGGTTGGTACTGGGACCTGTACTGTTCAACATCTTTGTCAGCGACATGGACAGTGGGGTAGAGTGCACCCTCAGCAAGTTTGCTGATGATACCAAGCTGTTTGGCGAGGCAGACACGCTGGAGGGGAGGGATGCCATCCAGAGGGACCTGGACAGGCTGGAGAGGTGGGCCCAAGCCAACCTCATGCAGTTCTACAAGGCAGGTTTAGATTAAACATTAGGAAGAAGTTTTTCACTTTGAGGGTGGTGAGGCACTGGAACAGGTTGCCCAGAGAGGTCGTTGAAGCCCCGTCCCTGGAGGTGTTCAAGGCCAGGCTGGACGTGGCCTTGGGCAACCTGGTTTAGTGGGAGGTGTCCCTGCCTATGGCAGGGGGGTTGGAACTCGATGATCTTAAAGGTCCCTTCTAACCTAAACCATTCTATGATTCTATGAAATATATTTAAAGAAGGTTTGGCTGTTGGATAAACCCCCTTTCCCCACAGCCCAGTGAGACTCATCAGGGCTGGGGTTCTGGGAGACCATACAGCAAATGGAACCATGTTGCACCAGAACAATGGATAAAAGACTTACCTGCAGATCTTCACAACCACTTCAATAGGTGCCTTCCACAGCTGAACCACCAAAATATAGGAATTCTTTATGTGCACTTAGCTGAATGTGATATACTCCATTTCATCCATCATATGTCTTTGTGGAAACAGTGTGGGTTAAACTGAACAAACACTGCTCATCAGCATTGAACAAGTCAATGAAGGATGGAGACACCTATTTAATAGTAGTGTATTTTTCACAAAATAACTATCCTTTGTGCCTTAGTCTTTTTCTTCTGGGGAGATTAAAAAAAAATACCTTCAAAAACAACCTTGGGAGCAAACATTCACACAAGGGGACTAAAAATTCCTAACTAAATAAAAAATAATAAAAATACTGGATTTTGACATGTTTCTCTCTCTATGTGTGATTTAATATTTCACTGCAGATATTCACTACTAGCACTCAGTTTTACTCTATACCTTGATAACATTTGCCAGACCCTTAGTGCAAAGCATTGTTTATTCTCTAGGTTTTTATATTGATTAGTACAATCCATTTAAATTTGGAGTAAATGTTCTTAGCTTGGTGTGTGCTATTTCTGTTTGATTTCTTAAAAGAACTTAAACTTCATCTGGTTTGGTTTCTCCTCTAACTTGCTCTTATATTAGTAGATGCAATGACAGAAATTACTTTGTATATAAATACCTGTTGCCATTATTGTGACTGAACATTCTTGTGAGCCTGAGTCACAGAGTCACAGAATGGTCAGGATTGGAAGGGACCCCTGGAGATCATCTAGTCCAACCTCCCTGCCACAGGAGGGTCACCTACAGCACGTTGCACAGGACAGCGTCCAGTCGGGTTTTGAATGTCTCCAGTGTGGGAGACTCCACAACCTCTCTGGGCAGCCTGTGCCAGTGTTCTGCCACCCCCAAAGGAAAGAAGTTCCATCTCATGTTATGATGGAACTTCCTGTGCTCAAGTTTGTGCCCATTACCTCTTGTCCTATCACTGGGCACAACTGAAAAAAGACTCTTCTTATCTACCTGGCACCCCCCCCTTAAGTATTTACAAGCATTGATGAGATCCCCCCTCAGTTTTCTCTTCCCCGGACTAAAAAGCCCCAAGTCCCTGAGCCTTTCCTCGTAAGAAAGATGTTCCAATCCCCTAATCATCTTTGTAGCCCTTTGCTGGACTCCCTCCAGCAGTTCCCTGTCCTTCTTGAACCGGGGAGCCCAGAACTGGACACAGTACTCCAGATGCGGCCTCACCAGGGCAGAGTAGAGGGGGAGGATGACCTCCCTCGACCTGCTGGCCATGCTCTTCTTGATGCACCCCAGGATGCCATTGGCCTTCTTGGACACCAGGGCACATTGCTGGCTCATGGTCATCCTGTTGTCCACCAGGACTCCCAGGTCCCTTTCCACAGAGCTGCTCTCCAGGAGGTCAGCCCCAAGTGCCTAGTGCCTAGATAAAGACTGTTAAGGCTTTCCCATGCTTCTTGTGCCAGACTTAACTAGAGTACCACACATATTGTTTATTCATGTAATGAAATTCTCTAATCTACAGTCTAAAAATCAGTCTTTTCAGTCTGTTTATATTTAATAACACTATTGGAGTAGTCAGTCGGAGCACTCTTCCATAGTCTGGAGCTGACACATAGCAGCCAGACAACATATATTTCTAAGATACAGTTAATATTCAGTATAAAGATCACATTGTAAATCTTGATATGAATTAAGAGAGCTCATTAACTTGCAGGGATTCTCAGCACCTGTATGTTAAATCTTTTCCATCTTTTGTAACTTGGAAGAGAAATACATCTAGCATTTAGGTTTCAATTCAAGAAAGCAGATTGTTAATGTTCACCCCAACCTCCAAGTGACAGTATTTAGTGGTCATTATCTTTGCAGATCAACGGTTTCTTCCATTCTTCTCTGTGGGTTACCTTTGCTTTTTAAACATCTTGAATGTTTCCATGTAGTGTATATTTTTAAAATAAAACTTCACACAAACATCTCACAGGTGAGTGGATGGTTCTAAAATGCATTTTTTTACAGTCTTCCATGAACATATATTTTTGACCTGTACTGAGCAGTGATTGACAAGATTTCAGTGTGCTGTTTCAGATCGAACATCTTATGACACAGAGCTGATTAGTTTACTCTTTTATACTATTTTCTACACCCTGCAGACCCTATAATACAGATGGTTACAAAACAACCTGTTGTGTTTTAAACAAACCCAAAGGATTTTCTTTCAAGTGTTTCATTGAGGAAAACATATCCCTGTCTAAGCAGAACTAGAATTTCACTTTAATTTTTTTGTGAAGGTTATATTATAACTCTTCTCTACAGTGATAAAAAAATTGTATAATCTGAAATCAGTTGATTATTGGGAAGGATAAATAATATCCCGTGGAAATTAAATTGATATTGAAATATATAGGAAAGTTGCCTCAAACAGTTCTGGCTTGACTTTTTAATGAATCGAATCCGAAATAAGCTCACCAGCCTCCCAGCAAAGATACTGCAGAAAGAAAATTGTTTGAAAAATACTGAGGCAAATTGTTCCTATTAATTTTTTATCTGGAGTGGATTTGTTTTCATTAGGAAGGCAAAATAAATTATCAGTTCCTGCTGTTAGGAGGTGTTTAGAATTAATCTGTGAAAAAGCTTCCCATGCAATGAAGTCTTAACTGCTTGCAACAGGAGCAACTGTCTTTGCAACAGAATAGTATCTGAATATCTTAGGTTTTAAGACATAGCTGTTGTATACTATAGCAAGAGTGAGGCAGGTGATCCTTGAAGTTTTCTGCCTGTGGTTCTGGAGAATCCAAAGGTATCTTTTCCATCAGGTATGTAGAAAATAAATCTTTCTTTCCTATGTAGGCAACTAATAAATCAGAGGAGACAAGTGATGTGGACTGGCCAAGTAGCAACATCAACATGCACTCCGAGTTGCAGGAGGGAATGCCAGATGGGGACTTAGGTTGCAGTTGCATCTTCATCAGTAGTGGGGCTTAAGCTATTGCTACCTCACTTGTTGCAGGTCGTTCTCACCATCTCAGCACCTCATACACAGTATTTGCACAGCAGTTTGTGAGTAGTGTCAGGACTGCTGCAGGTTACACACAGACGTGCATGTGACATACTGAAGAAGTCTGGGGCCAGCCATTGTGTGAACTAGCACCACTGCTGAAAAGTCTTGACAAATGACTCTTTGTTTAGCTAGAGAAATGTAATAGAAAGGTTTAGGTTGGTATTAATGGGAGTTTCTGGGTGTGGAAGCACCAAGGCAACAAGCAGCAGCAGAGGAGATGTAGGCATGGAATGTGTTGGTGACACCTAGATTAGGAGATCATGGAGATCTCATGAAGTCTATGTGCATCTTCCCAGGGCACCCAGATTGGGAGTCAAAGGACAATCAGTAAATCCCGGTGATTCAGAGAGGTGGGACAGGATGAAGGGACTTATCATTGCCATCCCGTAAGAGGAAAGAAAAGGTACGCCAAAATCAGCATTTACTCAGTCACCTAAAAAGGGACCTGGGAGAAGTGTTGAGGATTGATAGTCTGTGTACCTTGTCCTCTGCATCATTGAGGAAGTCTGAATGCTGGAAAGACACCTGGCTGCACACTTAGTGGCACCTGATGCTTGATAGACCTCTTGGACACACACTTCTTGGTGCTTGTGAGTATGCGGATATGACAGTGTGGGTGAAATTTTATTGTAAAATACAACCATCTTTCCTTCCTGTAAGGTCTCATTTTGAGCTTTGCTGCCAGTTTTGCAATATTATTTCCTATATAGAGATCTAGGTACCAAAGGGAATGTTGAAAACTGGAAGAACATAAGAGGAAACGAGGCTATACGTACATAAATTGGGGGTCTCTTTTATGAGGATGTCTGTTACTTTTCTTGACTGGAACACAGCTCTCTTAAGGCTCCTCCATTAAGTCTGAATTGCTGTGAAAGTGCTGTTGAAACACAAATGCATGTTCTAGCATGATGATTAACAAAACTTGTCCAACCAACAATAGTGTTAAAAAGGGGATGCTGACTCAGCACACAAGGGATGATGTGGTTGAAGCTTCTCATTGCACCAGAGACAGGCGGATCACATAATCTAGGCACAAGATACCTATGTACTTTAGATAAGGCCTGTGATGAGTTGTCAATTTCTTTATACCAATGTATCTCTATTGCAGTGTAACCAGCTTCTTGAAAATTCACTTTAGCTGATCATAATGGAAATACAAAATATGTTGGAAGAACTATATTATGAAGAGTCACTTTTGGCAGGTGAAGTAAATTCAACATGATTTACAGGGCATTTATTCTTTTCCTTTACAAGTGAGGTCCTTTTTTGCCATCTGTATATGCATGGTTTTAATTACGTGATATCTAAACTTGTGCTTTACACCCCAGTAAGCAGCTTTCTGCAAGGTGGATGGATGGGCATGCTGTAGTTTTAACCAGCCAAGCACTCCTCAGAGGTGCACAGCAAAAGGACAGGAGGCAGCAGTCATAATGGTCATAGTCATTATGGCAGTGAAAATTCTGGCTGGGTATAGAAAACAACTCACTCCTCGTGCAAGGGGTCAGGCCCTGGAATGAGCTACCCAGAGACTGTGGAATTTCCGTCTTCAGAGGTTTTCAAAACTAAGCTGGAGAAGTCCCTGAGCAACCCCATCTAACTGAAGTTAGCTCTGCTTTGAGCAAGTAATTGGTCTCCATGACCTTCAGAAGTCCCTTCCAACCTATTTTTTTCTATAATCCTGTTAAGAATTGTAGAAAATAGTCTTTAATGTCTTCATCCTGCTTCAGGGCTGAGCATTCTCTGTGGAGCCAATTCTGAGCTTTCCTAAACAACTTTTGAAAAGTTCTTGTATAAATGTGTGAGACAGAAACACTAAGTCAAGAAATATCAGGGATATGTCACCCTACAATTTTCTAGTCAAGTCAAAACAGTGCTAATGTTAAAAAAAAATAAAAAGAGTAAACAGGGAAGCTGTTATCTACACTGTAATTAGCTAATGTGTACCAAATATCTTGTCCAGAAATATTTCAGAGTATTAAACTGGACTCTCACACGAGTAACATGCATTTGTTTCTGTAGACAGCTGTTCCTTCCTTCTGCATCTTTCTAGGAAAGTGTTCACTTCAGCAGGCTCTAGAAGCAAGCAGAAGTAAGCATCCCACTATAGGCACCTGCATTAGTTGATGAGAAAAGGTAAGTCTTCCTTATGTATCACCTCTTTTCAACACAAGTGTGGGGACCAGTTACATTCTTCTGCTCTGTGTTGCAAAAAACTAAGGGCTTGGGTTCACCTCAGCTCGTAATGTAGCATGAGATACAGAGGAAAAAAAGAACCAATGCAATTAATGATACAGGTGTTTTTAAAGATACAGTGCTAATGCAGTTAATCTGCATGTGTTAAAATAACTGTAATTATTTTGTTACTGGTAGCATATAATTTCAAAGTCACAGCACAAGCTGGTTGAAGATGCAATATCTAAACAAGTAAGAGTTTGCAATTATTTATGAATTTCATCCAGAACCTGTTATTAGCGCTTACATATAAGGAATTATATTCTCCGTTAGTTGTTGACTTCAAAATCATCATAATCCTGTGATAAACAGGATTCAGTAAATACAGCAGGTCAGACAATTTTCACACAGGCCTGAATCATTTCAGATTTTCGTTATGTATATGTTCCCAGCAACGCAGGAAAGTTTGCATTTTTATGGTGCTGCTACATTGCTTAAGATTCAGTGAAAGAAATGTGAATTGGCCACACATCTCTAAAACAGAAGGAGCAGAAAACATTGGTTAATTGGCAATTAGATATGTATTTGTATGATTTTTAATTGTTTAATTAATGTGGCTTAGTAGTGAGCATAGGATGGAAGACAAGGACAAAACATTATTTAAAGGATGGAATAGAGACCGCTTGTCTGAGTTGAAAACTTCTTTGTTGTGCTCAGTATAACAGGATATACCTATTATCTTACAGAAGAGAAGGACATACACTGGCAGTAAAACTGGATTGTAATGTCTCTCGAGTATCAGCCAGAAAATAAATGTGTTTTCCATACACACACACACACACACACAGAGGGTTAACAAATAAAAAACTTTCAAGCATCAAATAAGCAGGTGTGACTGATGCTGGAGAAAGATGCCACTTAAATGACTTGAGTGAATAGATTTGAAGGGCACTGAATACATCCAGATGGCGAAACCTTAAAAGCATTTCACTGGGTCCAGACTACATCACAACTGCATGAGACCTGAGGGCATCCTCCTGTGTACCCTGGATTCTTTTGCAGTACAGAATCTGTGTAGTCTGGCAGGAGGAAGACAGCTATGTTTTTGTACCTCCTGTGGTCTAGATTACTAGTGAACCAGAACTGTAGAATGGCCTACGAAGTGCATCTGCTGTGCATTTAAATGCTGGAAACAGATTTGTGATGGCTGTATACAATGGCTTTCCAGTCTTCTCAAAGTGGCTTGCCTAAGAAGTACTCCTACTCTTCCAAATCTGGGGGTGGATAGCGTTTATGGTCCAGGGATCTTTAATGAAAAAATAACCTCTTCAGAGATGTGGTTGTCACTACGTTCTTTCATACCTTCACACTCAGAATTACTGATTTGCTCTGTGAAATGCCTGGCAGCCTGAGGTCAGGGCCAAAAGAGCCTACAGCTGTCTCTTGTCTACCTTCTCATGTTCCATGTACAGAGAACCAATTTCACAAATCTGTATTAGTTATAAGGAGTGATAACTTACTGTATCCCTCATGGATCTTTGGCGGAGAGCTGTGGGTCTCTCTCTTTTGCTCTCTCATAACAGCAAAACCAGCAAAGGACATACCCTTTACAATTAGGTATTATTGGGCATTTAAAAATTTGGGTTTCAAATGACAAAATTGACAGTATTAGTTTAGGTACAGTACAGTTTAGAGGTTTTTACTATAGAGCAAACCAGATAAAGCATCTTTGTTTTTCTTTTTAAAGTCTTTCCTGACTAAATTTTGTGCTTACATTACCTTGACTTTGATATTTGCAGTGTAAGACATACCCTTGTTTTGCATGGTGGTGTGTCTTTCTTAGAGCTTTCTATCAACAATAATCAAGGACCTGATTGAATCTTTATTTGTTTGCACTGCTGATTAAATGGGATGAATGAAAAAAAAAAGGGGGGGTGGAAACAATGCAGTCAATGACCTGCATGCTTAAGCAAAATGTTGTTGACAGATAACAAAATGACTATGGCTCTACTGTTTTATTCTACACCCACTCCACCTCTAGTTGTTGTTTCTTATAACTTGGGTAATGTTATGAGGAAATTAGGTCAAGTGGTAATAAACAGAATCTATTCATATTTACGTCTGCCTAGAAAAATCATATCCTTTTCTGGATAAAAAAGGCAAGTTAAAGAGCACAATCAAAGAAGCACCTTTGGAAGCATAGTAATCATCAGATCCATTTCCATGAAAAAATGGATGTTTACACGGGTTTGCTGTCTTGATAATCAGGACTACGACTTCAATTGATTCAGAAGGTGAAGTAAAAGAAGAGCCATTCTGTGTGCAGTATTATTACAGTAAGAAGACTAATATAAAAACAAGAACCACCCAGTGTAAAACGCGTTAGGAGGTGCATGACAAGTTTAAACAGGGAATTGACTGATCAGGAGCAAAAAGTGGGTGCCAGTCCTCCAGTGTACCCATCACCAAATTTCAAAACTCTTAAAAAGCAAAGAGCCTGAAAGTTTGCACCCTTCACCTTTTTGCTTATACAACCAGAGTATGCAGGAATTAAAATATGTAATATAGCTAACATTGTCAAACTAAGATCACACTGTTAAATAGTTATGTGTTACAAAAAGCAGGTTTGTGGTACTGCAAGAAAAATAGTTTGGAATCACAATATTACAAAATAGATATGATTATGTTAGAAGAAGGAGGAAGGTGGGAAACTGATGTTGGAGGCTTGGGATGAACAGTAAAGAAAATGATGGAGGTCTGTACACTTCATTTCGTGAGTACCTACAGAAGTCTTCAATGTTCCTTGTAGTTGCAAATGATAAATGTATTTGTGTGATACCACAGTTAAGAATGGCACTAAGAATATAAGCTACTATGTATTTCATAATAAGATACAGATTAATGTGTTTTACACCTGGCTATTAAAATAGAACCTAGAAATGTCAAAGGTAAAGAGAGAGACATAGGAAGAAAAGAGCTGCTTAGCATGGCAGGGGTATAGAGCATGATTTTCCTAATTTGGCAGATAGCTAATATTTCCCCAGACATATTATTTTACTTCAGCTTAATCTCACTAGCTGAATATTTACATTTTTTCCGACCGTATAGCTTGTACAGCGTGCTTCAAAAATAACAGTGGAGGGATGTATTCCTGCCTTGCAAACTTACTGTTGTCTGAGAAATGGAAAGTTTGCCTCAGCATGGTATGTATGAGTTGTGAAACCCAAAGATACATCTTTCTTTTGGACTTCTGCTGTGCCAGCCATTCCAACCCAGCTGGCCAAAACAGCTCAATTCTGAAAACACAATTTTGAGTCATTTTTTTGTGTATATTCTGGTATCAACAGGATTATTCATGGTATTGCATTTGCAGGTTTGGGGGCTGTAATTTTATGTGAACCAATACTATATGCTTCTTCCCTGGAACTGTTGTTGACTTTGGACATTTTTCTTGAAAGCAAGATCAAGTGCTGATTCCCCCTGCCTACATTAATTAGTGCCTCTTTGTGCTTTTCTCGAGTATTAGCTAAGTCTCCAATAGGGAGTTCAAGCAATCATTCTGTAAAGGGTAAATCTTGTCTTCAATGGAAAGGTTTTTTTCTAGTTTGCAGTGAGAGATGGTCTTCCATGACTCATGATGCGGTTATTATTTTTTTAAGGATTTGAAATTAACACCTCAAGTGTTTGTTACTTGCAGCAACAGAAGAAAATAGTTTTCTGGGTCTGGGAAATTTGGATCTGGAATGAAGGAAGTCAGGTCTGATTAGCAACCGCTGAAATTTTATTGCTGTTTCACATAGACATTTGTCACAAAGAAAACCTGAGAGAATCATACTCCCCTTGTGTGAAACAAAATAGTACTAAGTTGTCACAGCTGTAATATTGAAAACCACAGTGTTTTTTGTTCACCTCACACAACTTTAACACTAAGGAGATCAACAATCTCATGGATGTATTTGGGTGATTTCCAAGAAATGGCAGAACACAAAATATCCCTGATACCACAGTCTTAAAAAGATTCTGTGGATAAAAGTCCACCCCAGGCAGAAAGCATGCAGAGGATCTCCACAGCTCCACAGTCAAGGAATCAACAGAGAGAAAACAAACAAACAAACAAACAACAAAAGAAGCAGCGGGTTTCTCAAAACTTAATCCACTACAAGGGCTTTATGACAAAAGCACTGTCATACAAGAAAGTTTTTGTTATTTCCCGTTGCTTTTATATTCTTTTACAGTGCTATTTTACAGCAATGAGGTATTCCAAGAGCCTGAGGAAGCAAAGCAGGCAAGTCTGATTTGTTTTCCAAGATGCGTGAAGCAGCGTATATTAATAAAACCACCAACCAAAAAAAGACCTGAATTTCTTAATGAACTACTTTAATTGCCTCTTACGAGGGCAATGTTTAAAGGGAGTTAAGTATGACTACAAAAGCAAGTTGCTTTTATAGTGACTGCGGGTCTTTAAGATATTTAGCACTCATGTTCTCCCTCAGGATATATGACTATGGCAAAGGAGTGTGAAAATGACCCTTGTGCATATTCTGTATCTTGCCAGTCCCTTGCATAAACTCTTTTGGCATACAGAGTAGAGCAACCAAAACCTCTTTAGCTTGCCTGTGAGCTCTGTCTATGCCTGTAATACAGATGAGAAGACTCTAAACTGTATAGAAGGTTGTGAAGTTATGGGAGTCATGATTAAAAAACTTCTATAAGTGACCACTTTTACTGTACATGTTGCTCTGTTCTTATGACTGAATCCTAAACTGGGTGAGTGCCATATGGTTTGCTCCACATGGAATTTTTTGAACAAGATTGAGGGTCTTGTCTGATGCCATCCCTCAGGACTCACAGGAAAGACATGAATGGACTCAATGTTGCTGTTAACTGTGTTTCAGTTAAGGAAATTCCACTGAAGCATGTGTCAATCTAATTTGCGTCTGTAGTGAATAAGCTCCAGGAATATCTGAATGAGTCACCCAATTAATATCATATGTGGCCATTTACAACCAGCAGTCCATTTTGAAAATCTGAGGCAAAAATAATTTTCCTTTGAATCTTCTGCAACCAAGTGTGTCAGGAGATTTGTGAACCGATTGCATTCTCTGGAGATAATTATTTGTGCTTGTTTGACACCTGAGGTATACAGCACAGTGTCTTGCCCCTGAGTTACATCTTGGGGAAAACATTAGTAGAGATTAATTCTGACTAACAATGAACTGTGATACTACTGGTGAGATTAATTGAGGACAGGTCTCACTTTTTTATTGTCTTTACAACAAAACCAAAGGAGATTTTGCCACAAATGCTTGTTTCTGATTTATTCTTCACTGGATTAATTGAACTAGAAATGAATTACTGATAGTTGATGTAATGAGCAATTTATTAGTGGTTAGTTGAAAGGATGGTTCCATTAATGAAAATAATAGCATATTTTTTCTGTTGTGTTACGGTAATCTGGCTCATGAGTGAAAATACTTGAAATAATTTTTAGGAGACCCTATGAACTATTTGATGGAAGAAGAAAAACAGATATCCTCAGAGCAGACAGCAGTAATCTAGACTTTAGCAGTCTGAATTGCCGCTAAATTACCTCTTATATACCTTGCAGCTGGTTCTAGTTGCTTTAAAGACATAGTCTAAAATATTTGGGATGAAGTTTCAGATGGAATTCAGCCTCAATTCTAATGTCCTGTCCAGTGATTCTTTGGACTGTCAAAACCAGCTTCTGTCCACTAAAGTCACCCAGACCTTATGCAATGTACCTTTGTTGGAACTACAAAAATAACCTGTGACTGGTCTTGCTTTAACCTCTACAAACCTAGGAATCAGAGGAATGGTATGAATACATATATCAGATATAACCCAGACTAAGAAAATATTTGCTGTGGAAGTGAATCTTCCTGCTTTAAAAGTAGTTGACTAGATTGCTTCCTTAGATGTGAAGGTACTCCTCCATTTTCTGCAGGAGGAGTACCTTACTCATAAAAAGTGTGGTTTTGTGTATCCTCTATTTGAGACATTATTTGAGAGTATAGGAATTTGCATTAGGAATATTAACGTTTGTATGAATGAAGTATGAACATAATTTTGTGAAAGCACAAGAAGAAATGGCAAAAGAAAGGTTAGAAAAATGTTATATTTCAATAGCACCTAGAGATGTAGGTCATCAAGATCAAAGCATATAGTGGAAGGATTTCTCAAGATCAGGAAAACAAAGACAGAGTGAAGCCACCAAGAAAATGTGGAAAGAAGATGAAGAGTGGAGCTGGAGTGTTAAGACTTCCAAACAAAAGAGACAAAAAATAAGTATGTTGGCAAGGTTGCCCACTGACTCCCGACAGATGACATAGCGCGAAGAGGCAAAAAGTTATAATTATTTCATATCCCAGTAGATAGGTGTGAAAGGCGTGTCTGAAAGCCACTTGCTTATTATCAGACATGGTGACCCGGGGTACATGAGAAGGACCTAAGAGCGATCATCCCTTTTCTTTTGGATTGCACACAAGAAACTTTGCCCAGACTAACTGGATATATACATCCTGTGGCCTGTGAGTATGAAAACTGAGTATGAAAGGATAAAAATAGCTGAGTGAAATCATTATTGTTTTAAATAAAAATCACCTTCTCTACTGTCTTATGTTCAATTTGTGGCATTAGTTGCTACAGAAAAAATTTAAGACGTAGTTAAGCTGGTTGGCTTGTCTGTTGGTATCCCCAATAGACATGTGGTTGTCATATGGGCATGCTAATCTCATGAGGGTATGGTCTTAGAAGGACTGTTTTTCACCCAGCTGTGTGTGTTATACCATACATTGCTACAGAGCTAACATTTGAATCGCAGTCCTGACCAGAAGTTGATTGATAAACTCATATGCTATGTGTGGTGTTGTCAGCTTGAAGGGTATGGTTGCATTCTTGACTGTGAAAGTGATACAAGAGGTCATAGACCTGGAGATTATTTCGATGCTCTTCCTCTTTCACACCACAGACTCCTGGTTTGGTTTGGGTTTTGTTTGGTGGTTTGGTTATTTTT
This sequence comes from Pluvialis apricaria, assembly GCA_017639485.1. Taxonomy (NCBI): domain Eukaryota; kingdom Metazoa; phylum Chordata; class Aves; order Charadriiformes; family Charadriidae; genus Pluvialis; species Pluvialis apricaria. Next base: position 49,031,903 of record CM030044.1, on the reverse strand, counting down.
CCTGCTAATATCAGATTCCCGGTAGGAAGGTGAAAAAGAAATACTTTGTGACTTACACAAAGTAGATTTTTCCACAATGTGAGAAGCTGAAAATATTTGACAGCTATTAATTCAAGATTTGTGCTAGGAAAGCTTGAATGATGGGCTGGTGTGAATTGTTCCTGAAGAGATTTCAGATGAAATAATGCAAAAATTTTGACTCTGTTCACTTCATGTTCATGCTATCTGATGGTCAGAGGTGGATCCACAGCCATTAATCTAATTGTCAGATGGTATGAAATATGCTGATTGTTCAATAAAATTTACCAGTTAAACAGTCACACTGCAGTTGGGAATATCATATGTTTGTGCACCAAAAATAAACAAAATTAAAAGTTAACATTTCTTCCTTGGCATATCTACTTTTAAGCTAACTAACGAAAAGTTTTAGTAATTTCCTGCTGATTCTTGGATGTAAAGTGAGATCAACCAGATTTTACCAGATAATATTTTTTTTTTTACTTCACATCTGAAGAGTGTGTAAATAAGGAATCATTAACTGCTGAGAAGACATATGAAAGTCACATACAACAGCAGTAGAAAGCCTCTTACTATTTACAATATGAAATAAATACATCAACTCAACACTTAAAATTGTACCTTTAAGATTGTGAACTTACCTCAGGGTCTCTTGCAGTCTGAATTATTCTATGATTGTGTTACAGTGAGTCAGCCTATTGGGGAGGAAACTTCACTGGGTATACTAAAATTGCAAGAACCAATTCTAAAGAGAACTTGGGGCATTTGCAGATGAAAAATTCTGCAAGAACAGAGTTTAGGGAAAGAGAAACATCATCCCAAGACCTTTTATCTGCTTATTATTAACATGGTATTATCTAAACGGTATAATGTAACTGGACATTATTAATAGCAAGTTAACAGTCTGTGTAAAAGGCAAATATATTGTTTATTTTTGTTTTTACATTCAAGCTGGATTCTGACTCTTATTTTCAGAAAATCTCAGCTCATTTCTCAGTTTAGTTTTTTTCCTCTTCCAGTATCTTCTGGTCCTTTTACTTCCAGTTAGCCTAAATAAAAACAAACTATAGCTATACAGTCTAAAGTTTTGCTGAACTTCTCAGCACATTAGAAATAAATATCTTGTATTATCTAGCATGAACTGATACATCTAATATTATATAATCTTTGTATCATAACTATGTAGTTTACCTACCTATAAATATATGTATGTAATGAATATACTAATGTCTGTGAAATAAATTGACGTGATTTGTTAGGTAGTTTAACCATTCTAGAAGTCACAGTTATAGCAAGAAAGAACTTTGACTTTGGAAGAACAAAGTAAATGACTAACCTGATCTCCTTCTATGACAAGGTGACCTGCTTAGTGGATGAGGGAAAGGCTGTGGAATTTGTTTACCTGGGTTTTAGTAAAGCCTTCAACACCATTTCCCACAATGTTCTCCTGGAGAAATTAGCTGCTTACAGCATGGGTGGGCGTGCGTTTCAGTGGGTAAAAAACTTGCTGGATAGCCACACCCAAAGAGTTGTGGTGAATGGAGTTAAATCAAATCCAGTTGGCGGCCGGTCACAAGCAGTGTTCCCCAGGGCCAAGTATTGGGGCCGGTTCTGTTTAATATCTTCATCAACAATCTGTATGAGGGGATCAAGTGCACTCTCAGGGAGTTCACAGACCAAGTTGGGCAGGAGTGTTGATCTGCTTGAGGGTAGGAAGGCTCTACAGAAGGATCTGGACAGGCTGGATCGATGCGCTGAGGCCAAAGGTATGAGGTTCTGGAAGGCAAAGTGCTGGGTCCTGCACTTGGGTCACAATAACCCCATGCAGCGCTACAGACTTGGGGAAGAGTGGCTGGAAAGCTGCCCAGCAGAAAAGGACCTGGAGGTGTTGGTCAACAGCCGGCTGAATATGAGCCAGCAGTGTGCCCAGGTGGCCAACAGCATCCTGGCTTCTATCAGGAACAGTGTGGTCAGCAGGACTAGGGAAGTGATTGTCCCCCTGTACTCGGCACTGGTGAGGCCCCACCTCGAGTACTGTGTTCAGTTGGGCCCCTCACTACAAGAAGGACATTGAGGTGCTGGAGTGTGTCCAAAGAAGAGCAACAAAGCTGGTGAAGGGTCTAGAGCACGAGTCTTCTGAGGAGTGGCTGAGGGAACTGTGGTTGTTTAGTCTGGAGAAAAGGAGACTCAGGGGAGACTTTATCACTCTCGACATCTACCTGAAAGGAGGTTGCAGAGAGGTGGGGGTTGGTCTCTTCTCCCAAGTAACAAGCAAGGACAAGAGGAAATGACGTCAAGTTGAGCTGTTTCATATTTTGGAATACAAAAATACCTGGTTTTGATGTTTTCTACTGTTGCACATGAAAACATAATGTAAAGGAAGACTACACAATATTTAAATATTGATTTACCTGCGTATTTAATTTACCAAACACATCAATACTGCATGGTTTAACGTAATCTAAATACTATTACTGTTGTGCAATTATATTTAGGTCAACTCATACATATTTCAGCAACAGCAAATTAAGAACCTACAAGCAAAATTATCTGGGAACAGATTTTATAATCATACCAGAAATCCATCAAGATGGTAGGATTTGCATTTACGGCAGAACTCATGTTTATATTTTGTCAGTTCAAATTAATTCAGCATTCAAAGTGAAAGATTCGGAAACTTTCAAATAAATCCTGTTCTACTGAATTCCCATCCTCCTACCTAGACTAGCCAAGGACTGTTACTAATATATAATCACTTTAATGGCACAGAAAATAAATAGCAGTTCAGGTGATGTGATTATGTATCAAATCTCTTGCTCCTTCATCCTAAGTTTGTTCTCCCCATGGTATTGTGTTGTATTCAGCATGGTACATTGTTTTTAATACAACATTAGTGTTAAGAGTAACAAATACAGTCTCTCTTCCAAGGAGTTGTAGGACACCATTAAGCTGTCCTCAATAGGAAATGTAGGAAACCATTGGGATAGGAAACCAGTAGTCAAAATGTCTCAAAATTCGCTTACCACAAGCAGACCAGCCACACCCTGTCTGCAACAGGGGCAAGGAGCACCCAAAACTTGCCAAACTAAGCTGCAAGATGTGCCAAAGTTGTCTGCCAATGTGGTGTATGTGACCACCAAGGGGTATATCAGGAGCAACCATCTTCCAAGATACTTGTTGCGACACACAACCAACTGCCAAAGTGGCCTCTATACGGATTGGTCAAGTATCGAACAGACTATAAATTAATACCCTGTTGCTCCAGAGTGGGGACCTCGGAACCCCCAACATCGTAGTAATCTGAGGATCGTGAGTCAATGGGACGTCGCTGACACTAGAGGGCTGTTGGGACGCCACAGACCTGTGGTGGTGACTATACTGGTGCTGTGCTCCATAATACTGCTTCTCTCTCCTGCCTTTCCTCTACTTCCTCCTTTACTCTGTTTCTCATTTCAGTAATCATTGCTGGGAGACAACCATACAGGTTTAGCAGATGGCATTTGACCTTGTTTGTGTCTTAATCTCATGCATGGAATCATTATGGCTCCTCCCAGATCCTTCGCTGGACCAGGATGGGATATTTTACTGGATCACGGACAGGATTCTGCGATGTGAGAGTGCTGTTCTTACTATCTGCTTTTGCGTGTACTAGAGAAACACCTGTGTGCATATGTGTGTGCCTCTCAGGGAAGTAAGGGGTAGGAATTTGTGTGCCATGAGTAGTAACATGCGACCTCCCCGAGGTGACTGCCCCATTTTGTTTTTGTTGCTGAGAAACTGTAAGTGTGCGCTTTTCGCAGACATGAGGAGGGGGAGGGGGGAATCTGTGTACCCCAAGTTGACGACCCCCATTTGTTGGTTGAGAAAATATGAGTGGAGATTGGACATAATTTGCCCCCTGTGGGTCAAGAGGTGTTGTATCATTTTTTAGAGAAATATGATGCGCGCCTGTCAGTACTGGGAAATGATTGGGCATGAGATAATTGGCATAATCTGCAAAGTGTTACCAACCAAATCAATGACTTGCAAAGAGATGCTAAACTTCAGTTCAGAAAAGGGAAATCTATCACATACACCGCCTTGGGTGCTAGTTTGGTTGCAGTGGTAGAAGCTCGGGACCAACAGTGTAGGGCTGAATCCCAAACTGTACAGTCTCTGCGGACGCTTGTGGAAGAGTTAAAGGTGCAATTGGGTCAAGAGTGGCCTTTGGTGAGTTGTTTACAGTCTGCCCTCAAAGAACGACTTCTTGTGGATGGGAACCAGGGTCAGGATAGCTGCCCATCCTCCTCTGGGGAAAAAGGTCCCCAGTACCCCATTTGCTGATTTAGGTGAACCGAAAGCTAGATTGGATTGAAGGAGCAGAGGATTGTTGTTCCCACTCATTCTCCCTTTAATCCCCCCTTATGGCCTGTCCGAAAGTCAAATGGCAAATGGAGGTTAACAGTGGACTATCAGAGGCTAAATGCAAACACTGGCCCACTCACAGCTGCAGTGCCAAACATTGCTGATCTTATAGTCACTATTCAGGAGCAAGCACATCCTATTACGGCAACCATCGATGTTAAGGATATGGGTTTTTTGGTCCCTTTGCAGTCGGAAGACCAAGAGCGTTTTGCTTTTACCTGGGAAGGACAGCAGTTTACTTCTACACGGCTCCCTCAAGGGTACAAGCATTCTCCCACATTAGCCCATCATGCTTTAGCAAGGGAACTAGAACTAATCCCAACAGAGGAAGGAGTTAGAATTTATCAGTATATAAATGATGTTCTAATAGGAGGAAGCCAGGTGGAAAAAGTCCAATGAACACAAAATGACATTATTGCTCATCTAGAGTGTTTGGGATTAAAAATCCTGCCTGAGAAAATCCAACCCTCCTCTAGTGAGGTTAGGTTTCCAGGGATTTGGTGGAAAGGAGGGATGACATGCATCCCTAAAGGCACCCTCTCGACACTAGATCAGGTAAGAATGCCCAAATCAAAGAAAGAGTTGCAGCATGTGTTAGGACTGCTTGTATTCTGGAGAAAACATATCCCAGACTTTTCTATCATTGCAAAACTGTTATATGACTTACTGCGAAAGAGCGTGTCCTGGGATGGGTCTCCAGTCCCTGAGGAAGCTCTGCAGCTCTTGGTATTTGAGGCGGCTAACCACCAAGCCCTTGGCCCATTACACCCAACTGACCCTGTGCAAATTGACTGGGGATTTGCTCAGTCAGGATGGTCGATGCACTTTTGGCAAAAGGGTCCTGAAGGACCACCTCGTCCTATCAGGTTTTACTCCTGCAGCTTCAAAGATGCAGAGAAACGATATACTGTGTGGGAAAAGGGACTGTTTGTGGTCAGTCTAGCCTTGAGAGAAGCAGAACGTACCATCCGCCAGCAGCCGATAGTACTGAGAGGTCCTTTTAAAGTAATTAACACTGTTTTGTCTGGAACGCCTCCCCCTGACGGGGTGGCACAGAGATCTTCGGTATGGGAATGCTATGCACAGATAGTATATTATTGTGACATCTTTAAGGTATCTGAAGGCGCTACTAAGAATTTAGTCACTCAAGAGATAGTGGCCCCAGATCAGGAGAATAACACACTCCCTTCTGGTGTGCAAGTAGCCCCCCCGTTTTCAGAACAATTGCAGGATGTCTGGTTTACAGACACCTCTGCCAAGTGAGAAGATAAAGTTTGGAGATACCGTGCAGTTGCGTTACAGATAAAAACCAACCAAAGAATAGTCACGGAAGGGGAAGGCAGTGCACAAGTAGGGGAATTAGTGGCTGTGCGGAGTGTCTTCCAGCATGAAGCTCAGTCTACTTCTCCTGTTTATATTTACACTGACTCTTTCACTGTCTTTAACGGGTGCACTGAGTGGCTTCCGTTTTGGGAACAAAATGTGTGGGAGGTCAACCGGGTGCCTGTATGGCAAAAGGAAAAGTGGCAGGACATTCTAGCTATTGCTAAACAAGAGAACTTCACAGTAGCATGGGTTGCCTCTCACCAGATGATGAAACTCCGGCTAGCCTCTGGAATAATAAAGCTGATGAGCTGGCCCGACTTGCACCCTTGCAGTGTGAACCAGTGGTAGAGGATTGGGAGCAACTCTGAGAATGGCTACACGTGAGAAGAGGGCACACAGGGGTCAAAGACCTTTATCGGGAAGCTCAAGCGAGGGGATGGCTGGTCACCCAAGAGAACTGTCAGACCCGTATCTGAGCTTGTGGCCAGTGCTGCATGTGGTTGGAGAGACACCCTCTCAAAGATGACCCTCTACATGTTAGAACAGGCAAAGGATTATGGGACTCCTGGCAAATAGACTATACAGGCCTGTTCCAAAGGTCCAACGGAAAACATTATGTGTTAGTAGGCACAGAAATAGTATCAGGCCTAGTGCAAGGTGAGGCTTTTGCCTGTGCTACAGGGGAAAACACTGTTAAGGCCTTGCAGCTGTGGTTTAGTACCTTTCCAATGCCTCAGTTGATTCAGTCAGATGATGGTTCCCATTTTACTGCCAAAGTTGTCCAAGGCTGGGTGAAAGGAAAAGGAATTCAATGGGTACTCCACACTCTGCATTATCGCCAGGCCAATGGAATAGTGGAATACACCAATGGTCTTCTCAAATGATTCCCCAAACCTCATGAATCAGGGTGGGATAGGCGCCTTTGAGAAGCTGTCACACATGTCAGTAGTTGGTGGGAAGTGAACAGGTGTCCAAAAATTACTGCCTTCTGCCCACAAGCCCCTACGATAGTCCCAGTGACATCTGGCCTGGACCACCCCAGCAAACCTTCACACTACTCAGGGCAACCAGTCCTGGTAGAGCTACCTACTACAGGAGCAGTTCCTCTGGTATTGAGCATGCCCCTTAATAAATATGCCTGGGTGGCCAAAGATGGGTGGCAAAGAACATAAAATCAATATTAGATGGATTGTCCCATCTTTTTAGTAACAGTAAACCCGGTTCCCAGTTTGAACTGAGGACCGTCTTTCTTCTTTTTTTTTAAGGAAGAATCCACCAGAAACTCCACTGCAGACTATACTGAACATATATGTGGACCACGATTTTTTGTATTGTATTGGTAACAATTGCTTTGCATATGTTTCTAGGATGTATTGCATATCATTGCAGAAATTACTTTGGGCGACCTGTTTCTACATTTCACCCTTAATCCCTGGGGGAGCTTTAGCTTTTTAAATGTTAACAAAGAACAGGAAAACTGATTTTTGACTCTAGGGGAAGAGGGAGCCAGAGCTTTTAACCTTACTAATTGCTGGGTCTGTGGAAGTCCAGGAGGAGCCAAGGAGTGGCTGTGGGTAGCTCAGCCTGTCCCGCCTAAATGATGAGTAAGCAAACTAAGTGTAGTGCATGATGGAACTGATTTCTGGAAAGAAGAAGGAAAGCCATGGAAGATACAGTACGTGGGGAAAAGAAATTACTGTCTGAACAGACCTAAGCCAGGAGGAAAATATGTAGGGAAAAGTGAATGTGAATGGACATTGTCACCTGGAATGGATTGTTATGATGCCTGTTGTAGACCTTATAATTGCTTTAGATACCAAGGAAGATGGAGCCAAACACATGTCAAGCTGGCACCTGGGTGAAGTGCTCTTTCAATGAACCTTGGCATGATGGCTGTAAAGCAGTTGCAAAAGATATTAGGAAAAAAGGAAGGTTTGAAGATTCTTTATTTCTGGCTTTTCAGCGGGACAATACCACTAGAGAAAATCATGTAATAAGCCTTGACGCAGTGCAAGCACTGCCCAGCAATAGCCAAATACTGGTGTGTTGTCAGTTCTGTTCTAGTCACAAACGCAAAGCACAGCACTATACAGCCTGCTGTGAGGAAAGTTAATGCCATGCCAGCCAGACCTCGTACATCCAAACTCTTCCTTTTTCTTTTGTCCTATATTTTGAGTATCTGCTTAGACCAGGTTTGATTTGGAATATATTATTGTTATTCAGGATATATAAATTTATCTTGAATATTTGAGAAATTATGTGTTTTAAAATAGTCCATAAATGCAGTTTTATCACAGATGCGGAAGGTATTAAGACTTTTGTTTTTGCAGATAGATGCGTGACATCAAAGGCAGGATGAACAGCCCAGCTTTATCCAATAAGTTACATTCAGAAGTATGCCCAACCAACAAGTCTCAACTTCCCAATCCCTTTTCCAGCTGAAGGACCAACATTTCTCTGAAAATAGACTACTTGCCATGTGACTTTTCTTTATTGTGAGATATGTGTTTTATATATATATATGTGACTTTTCTTTATAGGACATGTTTATGTGAGCAGGATGCTTGAATAATGTGTATCTGGTTTTGAGAAATTAACTTTGCAGCGTAGTTTGAATATTTAAAGGACTGACAGACAACAGTTATAAAAGAGTGATACGCTTTGTAGCATCAGACAATAAGATGTCCATGAAATCCTAACTGATTCTGTGAACATAATATTCTGTTATTCAGGGCTAAAACACGTTGATTTCTTTTCTACATTGCTATGGCAGGCTTTCTCTCTGCATTATTACTAATACATTCACCTTTCCATGAAAATAAAAACCACATCTGAAGATTAATTTGCAAAATTCAACTATTCATATTGCACACTCTTTGTGCCACCTACTACTTTTCCTGCCACAGTCAAGTGTGTCAGAAACAAAGTTCTGTTTCATTCCATTTCTACCACTTGAGAAGCAAGATAGGAAATTCAACAGAAAAAACGACCATAACTAAGTGAAACTTAGGATGGTGGAAAGGTTGGTTGTGTTGTAATGCTTAAGCAGACATATGAGAATGTAAATTCTGGCTTGAATAGTTTTGCCACAGGGCCAGAAAGGCAACGTGCACTTTCTTAGCTTCCTAGGGCATGAGGAGGCTGAGGCAGGAGGCTCTGCCTCTGGTTGGAGGTAATGTGGCTGCAGAATAAAGCACCACCTTTTTTAATTTTACACTGCTGGAGTAGAGAAGAGTCCTTCTATTGATTCCTACAGTATCAGGATTGAATCTCTGTGACACAAGCATGAAGATCAGGGGCTCAAGGGGCTTCCTATCATATCTGCAGAAGGTGAGAACTTACACAATTCTCTTGGGAAAGTTATAAGGAACAAAATGGAGCATTTTTGTCTGTGAAGTGTTAAAAGAACTTCACCAGACTGTGGGTATCTCTAGGTTTGCTTTATTAACAACTCAGAGTTGGGCGATCACCTCAGTGAGTGGCAAGTGGCTAACAAAGTACATCTTCTATACATATGATTCCACGCAACATTGCATAATAGATATTTCTGTCTGGCAAGCTTTTCATGTTTCTTTAAAGTCTCCCAGTTCTTCATTTTTCAGTAGTTTCAAAAGTTCATTAATTTTCAGCTCATTCTTACCATTCAGTTCCAGTTCCTCTTCTGAAGTTGTAGGTCGATGGTGCAGATTCTGGTCACCACAGCCTCTTATCTTCTTTAAACAGTATCCATCAAAGTCCACCTATAGACTTCTTAGAAAACCTCAAGATGTTCCATTAACTTATGCTTACTGTATGTCTCTTCTAGATGTCTAAGCTTTATAAATTGCTTACTGTGGGTTAATCACTCATTTCCTACCTATTATTATGTCCTACATTTGCTATTCTGTTGATTCAGCTTGACTGGGGTTCAGGCCAGCCATGGTCAGGACTGTACAAGGGAAAAATGAGCAGCGCTTGCATAGTTCTTAGAGTATTGTCTTTAAGCACTTGTGTTCTATTAATCAACCTTATACAATTACATGTATTCTTTAACCATTCTGTGATTATTCTCAAAATATATTAAAAATCTAATGAGGCCTAAGTTGCTTAAATCATTTAAAAGCTTATTTCTTTTACAGGAGAGCAAACACTTGAGCACATTGGGCTTCTGGTGGTAAGACAAAGATACAGGTTTATGCAGATGAAGTGTATTCTGTCTCCCAACACTGGGCACAGATGCCCTTGTTTTATTGGAACTGTATTTATGGGTGGGAATCTAGAGAGTTGGGGTTGTTCAGCCTGGAGAAGAGAAGGCTCCGGGGAGACCTTATAGCAGCTTTCCAGTATCTGAAGGGCACCTACAAGAAAGCTGGAGAGGGACTTTTTACAAGGCCATGGAGTGATAGGATGAGGGGGAATGGCTTCAACCTGGAAGAGATTAGATTTAGATTAGATATTAGGAGGAAATTTTTCACTCTGGGGGTGGTGAGGCACTGGAACAGGTTGCCCAGGGAAGTTGTGGAGGCCCCATCCCTGGAAGTGTTCAAGGCCAGGCTGGATGGGTCTTTGAGCAACCTGGTCTAGTGGGAGATGTCCCTGTCCATGGCAGAGGAGTTGGAGCTAGATGATCTTCAAGGTCCCCTCCAACCTAAACCATTCTATGATTTGATTCTATGATTCTATGATTCTAAGATCTAGTAAATGGGGTTACACTGGGCTGGAGCTCAGTCACCACTGAGGCTCCCCAGGGCTCAGTTTTAGGGCCAGTGCTCTTTCATGTTTTTATAAATTATGTGAATGCAGAAGGCAAATGTACATTAAGTACGTTTGCTGATGATACTAAATTAGGAGGAGCTATGGACTCCCTTGAGGGTAGAGACACCTTACAGAGAGATCTGGATAGATTTGAGAGCTCAGCAGTCGCCAACAGTATGAAATTTAACAAGAGCAAATGCTGGATTCTGCACCGGGGACAAGGCAATCCTGCTTATACATACAAGTTGGGGAACAAGAGGCTGGAGAGCAGCCCCGTGGAAAGAGAGCTGGGGGTTTGGCTTGATGGCAAGTTGAATGTGAGTCAACAGCATGCCCTGGCAGCCTAAAGGGCCAACCGTGTCCTGGGGTGCATCAAGCACAGCATCACTAGATGGTTGAGGCAGGTGATTGTCCCACTCTACACTGCACTGGTGTGGTCTGTGTGCAGGTTTCGGCACCTCAACAAAAGAAGGACGTCAGACTATCAGAGTGTGTCCAGAGGAGGGCGACCAAGGTGGTGAAAGGCCTGGAGGGTAAGAGTTACGAGGAGCAGCTGAGGTCACTTGGTTTGTTCAGCTTGGAGAAGAGAATGCTGAGAGGTGACCTCATCACAGCCGACAGCTTCCTTAAGGGGAGCAGTGGAGGGGGAGGTGCTGATCTCCCCTCTCTTGTGACCAGCTACAGGGTACGAGGAAATGGAAAGAAGCTGTGTCAGGGGAAGTTCAAACTGGACATTAGGAAAAGGTTCTGCACCGAGAGGGTGGTCATTCACTGGAACAGGCTCCCCAGGGAAGTGGTCATGGCACCAAGCCTGTCACAGTTCAAGGATCGTCCAGACAATGCTCTAACTCATATGGTTTAGTGTTAGGTAGTCTTGTGAGGAGCAGGGAATTGGAGTCAATGACCCTTATGTGCCCCTTTAACTTGAAATATTCTATGATTCTATGATTCTGTGATCTCATAGCTGTCAGACTAAGATCCAGGTCTGTAGACTTTGGGTCATTTTTTTTTTCTTTGCCTGCACAATCCTCTGAACACATATGAGGTTGAAGAAATTAAAAAACAAACCACTTCATTGCTCTCTTAAAAAAAACACTAGTGAAAACAGAAAGTGTTTATGTTGCAGTAACTTCAGATTTGATTGTTCAAATCTCACCTTACATCAGAGGAGGTCTTGTTACAGTCCAGAAAACAGCATCAGTAGAGGTTATAGATCATGCTACCCCGTTTTTTTCGCTGCCTTTTCTGATCCTGGGGCTCATTATACTAGCGCTCAGCATTCTTGCATTACGAATAAGCTTTTCCAGGTTGAATTTTACTACCTTGTGCTGATTCTTAGTAACTAAGAGCTTTTTATAAAAGTTTGGATGACTGAAGATCAGAGATTTCCTGCCAATGTTCTTGTCAAGATAACAAGACCTCTAAATGCTACAGGGTTGCTGATTTTCCTGTATACTAGCATATCTGTCCCATGGCTTAGTTGTGGTGTGATTTTGTTCTTTTGGAAAAAGTTCATCTGATCAAGGACAGGAATAATTTTTGTCATTCTCTCTTCAGGTTCACGTAAGCAGTAATGTTATTTGGTAAGTCCTCTTTGAAGGGAGGAGATGGTTAGACAGGATATCTCCATAGCTAGCTGGTAAGTAACAAAAGCTTTGCCCTACTATGACAATAGATGCCTTCCTAGACTGGCAAAAAATCTGTGTGAGAAGGGCAAATTAAAAAAAAAAAAAACAAAACCAAACCATAAATGATTACTATAAATTATAATAGTCTATTATTAGTGACCTCAATGGGGAGCTAAAAGCTAGTTAAAGATCTGCCTATGAAATGAAATGTATGTTTAGCAAACACTTCTAAAGATGAATATGTTACAGACTATTGAAAAAGTCTTAAAAGTAGTGAAGACAACAAAGTACTCAATTAATGAACTTCTTCCTACTGATTATCTCGTCTCCAAATATTAATATTTTAAATTTATTCAAATGTATGTATTGTGGTGTCAACTTCATATGTTCAATATTGTATTTTTTCCCCAAACAGTACCCTTTTTAATCAGTTAACCAAAACTGTATCCTCTTTTAACAGTACGCTGGGATTTTTCTGCTAAGGCATCCTCCCAGTACTATAAATTTGGGGTATTGACCAGCTGGGAGAAAATTCATGGAACTGAAGGGATGTAAGGTCCAGAAAACAGGATATTTAGGGAGCCGGGTTTATTTAGTTTAACGGTGTGAAGATGGGAAAGGAGACTTAAGAATCATGGAAAAAAGGTGTCATTAACTTAGACTGCAGTAGATGAGGTATCACTTGGGGGCCAGCAAAAACTTAAATGTAGGTAGGCACAGGAATAAGTTGATTAAGAGTATGGCAGAATCACATAAACACTGAAGAAGGTTACAAAAGAAAAATGCGTCTGCCACGAACAAGCTAGGGACAGCGTCAAAATTTCTCCCACTGTAATTTTCTACAGTTCAATGAAAAGTGTTTGGAAAAATAGGGAAAAACTTTACTGTTGTACACTAAAAAAAAATGATACAAGTGATTTAAACTATCTGGCAAAGTGTTACTGCAGAGTATTTTAGACCATTCTGAAACGGCAGGAAGGAAGTGGTAAAGGGAAGCACGAGAGAGATCAGGCTGGTTTCCACTCTAGGTGGTTGTCAAGCAGATTTCCACAGTCAGGCTTGTCACCGAAGAGAACTTTTGTGAGCCTTCCCTGCCCCTATTCCTAGTAATTTTCACAGAGGGGTTTGTCTGTCTAAATGTTTGACAGCCTTCACCATGATTCACTTAGGAATATCTACAGGTATTATGGCTTGACAACAAAAGTATTGATCATTGTGAAGTTTTTCCAGCAAGTTTTATTCAACATACTTGAAATAAATCCCATCTTGAAAAAATTGTTCAAAACAGACACCAAAATTGAACCAAAAAAGTTGCCTTGTCTCTCTGTGCCATGTGGCACTACCATTGACGTAATCAGAAATGGATACATCAGAGGCCCCAAATGCCAGAAAAAATAGATTTTGTTCTCTTCTTTTATACGTCTTCTAAATGGTAGTTCAATTAAAATGCTGGAAGGACAGACAGCTGTTTTATAAAAGGGAGGGCCTAGTATAAAAATGAAAATCCTTATAATTTTTTGCACAAACATGAGTTTGGAGGGGGAAGGGACAGAAGAAAAGAATCTGAATATATTTCTTCCTCCCAGAACATCAGCCGGCAGGGATGGTTGAAGACAATACTGTTGTAAGTTTGAAGAGAAGCAACATTTACCACTTGAAGCCAGATTTGTTCTGCAAAAACATGCAGCATAAAGACCAAACTATCAATCCTCCATTCAAATTTTATTCTAGACTTAATATATACTCATTGAAGCTGGAAATCCATCAGAAACACAAGGACATGCACATACATATATGCATATATATATATATACATTTATATATATACCATTAAAATAAAATTATTTAGAAAAAGAACGGGTGTTAAATGTAATGAATTTATAACAAATAGTAAAAACATATAGCAGAAAGTTAAACGTCTCTTTCTCTAAAGTTATTCATGAAATAAAATAAAAATTCAGTCCCCTTATGAATGAAATCAAATCATTTTATGTGGATAACATGCCACAGAGCAGCTAGAGGAGGTCACTAAATGGGGTCGGGTGAAAGATTCCTGTATCAAGTACTACCCAGAATTTTTTTTTCCCCTCTAAGTACAGAAAAAAGAAAAAGCAGTTCAGATAGTCAGGAAAGGCTAAGTTTTGCTCATATGTTAAACAGTGCCTGGCAGCATGGGAAAGAATCAGATTCCTCCACTAAATGTCAGTGTCAGGGTATTATGGTTGATTCTGACCAGAAACCTTTTCTTTAAAATAGCATTTTAGACTGGGATTAAATGACCAGCCCCAGTTGAACCAAGAATTAATTTTTTGGAATATATACATAGCAGATAGATTTCACAACATGCAGTTCTTCCAGTTATTCACTTTCTTAGAAACCTACAGAACAAAATATATGACTATTGGGAAGGAAAGTTTGAGCTCATTAGAGCAATGAGTCAAGTAGCACTTTGTTCTAGTGAAGGTGGATCTTAAATATGAAGTACAAGAAAACTAAAGCATAAAACTCTGTATCCTTAAGTATGTGGAAATGGTTCAAGCCCTTCCTGGAGGGAAGATCTTATTGAATAAGGATGGGAATCTCCATCTCCTATTCTCCATCTGCCTTTTATTAACTGATTAGTTGGGCAACTCTCTTCTTGGTAGATGATAGCACGGTCTCATCATATTGAAAACTTCACTGTCTTTCAACTGAACCACAGCATGTCAGTATACCTAGCTGCGATTAAAGCTTAGGAAACTGCAGTTAGTACAGAGCAGTGTGCAATGTTTCCTCAGCAACAGCATATCAGTAGCAATTGTTTAATATCTGCAGAGTTTTCCCGAAGGATTGATTCACAACCCAATTCAAAGACCCTGTCTTTTACTTCTAGTTGCCTCCATTGCCTGAGCACAGGACACTCAAAAGACTTCGTGAATGGCCATGGTGAAAATCATGGCTGAGAGTTTAATGGTTCTGGCTCTGTGGAATACCCCAGCATGCACAAAAGGTGAAGCTCATCTAAGTCCACTTGGCAGCTGCCTTATCACTGTGAAATGAATGTGCAAGGGAACTAGGGATTGTGACAATCCTATAATTTCCCAGGCCATGTTACAAAATAGGTTGGTTGGTTTGTTTGTTTGTCTGGGTTATTTGTAATTGTCGTTTCAAGTGTGTGTGTGTGTGTAAGAGTCCTTCAACGAATTGATAAAATGTAAACTCTCTTCTCCTTTCCTCACCTCTCAAATAGAAATAAAAGCCCAACTAAAAGCCATGAATTGACTATGTCTCTCTCCTTGGGAGGATGATGGCAGCTGGTCACGTAGCTCTAATGGAAGATGTTTTAAGTAGAGTGCTCAGCTCGGAATAAAACCCTGTATAGAATTTAACTAGTTCTGAGAGTCCATTTGTAGGTGGACTAAAACTGTGAAAATATGTTTGTTTCTCCACATTTTTCTAGTGAGAAGAATGGAAAAATTTGTCTAGAAGGAGGCCCATCTCTAAGTTTATTAAGTAAGAGACAGGCTAAACTGAATTACCTGTTCTTTGATCCAATGACATCTTTCTCTTTTAGAACCTGTTTAGAATTTTAAATTGTTCCTATTTGTTTCACTGATCCTACTGCTGCTCTGCCTTTTATGTGGTATATACATGCTCTTGAACAGAATAACTCTACCAATGCATTTGTGCTGACTTTTCTTTAGCTTTAGTTACTGCCATGACTGTTCTTCTACATGAGAAGAGTTTGAGTGTACCCTGTCACTAACTCCAAAGTGATCAAACCACATCTTGGGATTATGGAGAAATTGAAAAGACCTAACAAAAGAGTCATCCTCATAAATGAAAGTAAGGCATAGAATTTAGCTGGAAAATGCTGAGGACATTTTGTATGAAATATGCTGAAAGTAATAGACATTTCAAATTGTTGTGAGAAATCAGAAGAGGTTTCAGATGCTTTTGAATATCCATCAGAGGAGCACAAAGGACTGCAGATCACATGTACTCTATTTTAAACCTGGCAAAATAATATTCAGGGTTGTTTTTTTTTTCTATATACACATACTCACAGTTGCATGCTAGCTAATTCAAATACAAGCTTTTATAAAGGTAGACAGCATCAAAACAACACAGAAAAAAAAAGATATAACACTATTAAAATGCAGAAAGCAGTCAACCAGATTTACTGAGTAAAATCCTGGCTCCATTTCAGACTTGGGAATTTTGCCAAAAATTTTAATAGGGCCAAGATTTCACTATTTGCATTCTATGATAGAAGAAAAGGGGAAAGAAGATTAAATGTAAAGGAAGAAGGGAAAGAAAAATCATACCCATATTCAGCATAGATATAAATTCACATAGCTATGAATTTCATGTATAATGACAATGAGCAATGTTTGTCAACAAGGTTTAATATTTTTAATGGAGCTCTAAATTTATGCCTATTTTATAGGTGGGAAAATCAAGGTACACTGAGATTGTTGACTTTCTATGGCAGCAGTTTGTTTCAAGTGTGGTGTGAGAGTTTGGAGATTGAAGAAAGATTAATACTGAAAGGAAATGGAGCAGAAATGCTGACAACTACCCTTTTTGTTCAAGAATACCATTGCTAAGGAATGCCTCTGCATACATGAATAGGAGTATCCTACTCAGTAATTTTTGTCTTCATGGATGGATATTTGTGCTTCAGGACAGTGCTATCAAGCCCTAGGAAATTACTTATTTAAATAATCTGCCCATTATAAGACTGTTCTTTTCAATGTGAGTAAACTACCTTTGTCCCTGCATGACTCATGAGATGGCTACTAGCTGCAGGATGATGACAGCATGAGAGCAGAACACAGGAATTTTCTTCCTTGATACTCTGCTCCTTCAGATTCTTATTTCTCCAAGAGTTTATTTTTTTAATCTGCAATTGTTTTGACAGTGTGCCATTATGCTTCAACATAAAGACTTCAGACAAAGACTGATTTATTTGTATTCATGATGATTCAGTAATCCTTTAAAAAAAGTTGTTTAGTCTTTGGCAAAGAAGAGAATTTAAGTTCCTGGAACAGTTCCAGTTTCCTTTAGTCCCGAGAGTTCCTAATGAGCAAGGAATTATTAAGAAGAAGAGGAGGCCACATCCACTGTCTTGTCAAGACAGGAGACTAAAGAGGTGGAAGCCCTGCTATCCATACTTGAGGCCCCTAAAAGAGGAAAAGGAGATGCCAATTCCAGCTTGGCCAGCTCCCTGAGTAGTACGATGGGAACACAGGCCCCCAGGTAGCAATACTAGAACGGGAACATGTTGGTGCATGTGACCTGTTTGATTCTTCCTTCTTAGAAACTCTTGAGTCAAACACAGTGTGCATTCACCTCAGTAGAGCTAGACAGCATTCTCATATCACACCTTGCCTTTGTTTAGACCTCTTAGCAAGCATTTCAAGTGCAGATTTAGTACAGGATGACACTCAATCCTTGTTTGAAGGTAGTGCTGTCTCTCGTAGCATTTTTCTGCCAGCTTTGTAGCTTTGCATTCCACCATCAATATAAGTCTCCTGATTTCCACTCTTGTCTTTCCAAGAGCATGCCTCAGGTGTAGATCCCATAACTGAAATAGGCTTTACAGAGCTTTACGAAGACAATTGCCTTTTACTTACAAGATTGGGAGCAGTTAAATATAATTACTTGTAAGACAGCCAGTAAACTGAAGACTTCCATGCTCTGACACACGTTCCCTCTTGAGCGTGACATGGAGAGACACCTGAGATCTGCAGACTGCCCACATTTTACCTGGTGTCTACAGCGGCGCACCACAGTGTGCTTGGGTGACTTGATCCACATCCCTGCTTGCCTGGTGACTTGGTTGCTAGGTGATCTTGTGCCGTTAAAACAATTCTCCCAGCTGGAGGACAACCTACGCTTACAGCATCCGTCTTGCAGGAGAGGATCATGAGGCTTAATGATTCTTCATTCTTAGACTGGGTCTTTACTCCCTTGAGTACCAGCACAACCTGGAAACAAAAAGAAGAAAGGAAGACTAGAAGAATCAGCTGTGTTTCCCAAGCACTGTACAGCAATGAAGAGCATACACACACAGCATGTTCATGATCTCATACAGAATTAATAAGCATTCCTTTTAAAAATCAGCATATTCTAGAAGTCATTACACTAAATTTGGCTAACTAGTCATTAGCACGCAAGGAATCATCCAAGCTCAGGAGAAGTCTGTTTAAATGTTCCTTTTACCTTCTGCCTACATTTATGAGAGGGTCTTGTTAGCAGTATCCATTTGTTAGCTGGAAAATTATTTCATGTGTTCCATCCTTTAGTTAGTTATAAGAAAAAACCTGAAGAGAAGTAAAAATTGTCTGTTAAACAAGCCTGCTCCCTAAGTCAGAGAGATTAGTAGTCTTGAATAAATAGATATATGTGTTAATTTTTCATTTCATTTATATATTTTCCTCATCTCTTTGATTTATAAAGTGTTTATGACTTTTATAAGGAACACTGGTCCTTGGAACATAGCCCAGAGACCACTGTGAGCCATCAGAAAAGTATATGCTTTTTGTGAGGTATGAGACTATTGCACTGATCCAGCTCAAATACTGGAAGAGGGAGCTGGAGAACTAAAGGAAGAAAAGCTGAAAAGAAATGAGGGAGGCAGACAAAGTTGTACCAGTAACATATTGTCCTGAGTTGCTGGGCATAGAAACAGTCCAGGTTTATGAAAGAAGAGGAGGAGAATGCTGCAAGGAAAAGGAAGCGTGTCGTGTCAGCAATCAACGTGCCTCTGTGGAACAACGTCTGTACACACAGCAGCAGTAAAGGCTGTGTCTCATTACAGCACAAGTAGGAAAATTTGCAATCTTGAAAGGTAAAACTACAAATGGATATAATGACAACAGGCACCCAACAGACCTGAGGCGCACATCTGATTGAAAAATGATCTCGTTAGGCAGAGGCAAAGTTACTTCCACACAACAGTTATTTCTCCTCTTCCTACACATCTTCAGTGTGCAAATTTAATTCTTCAAAATCTGTCATGTAAATACAAGGAAATACCATGTCACTTTTGTGAGAGCATGGCAGCAACATTCAGCAACAAATGCCTTTGCAGGAACGCTGCAGTCCTGTGGACAAAGAAACCTCAGAGCAGAAGAGGAAGAGTGCGGAGTTACGGAGATGCCACTGACTCTCACAACTGCAGCTATGCCAGAAAGCTCTTTTGTCTTGGAGGTGAAGGTGTAACGAGATCCAGCGGCTGTCAGATGATACCGGGAAAGTTCATGCAGGAACCGTGGTTTTAACAGGACATATAATTAAACATTGGAACAAATATGAGAAATCACACGTCACTTGAGACATGAAAAACACAGCTCATTACAAGATTAGATGCAGGACTCAGGAGGTGAAGCCTGTGGCTTGCTTTATTCAGTGAGTCAGTCTAATTGGTGATTAATTAATTCTGATCTTTTAGTGTGTTAGTGAGTGCAGTGTTGCTGTTCATTACACAAAAAAATAAAACAGGAAGGAAAACACAAGCACAGTGGGGTCTGCATAAAAATGTTTGCTAAAAATATGCAAATCAAAGAGCTGAGCTCTTTCTCTATGCAGTCTGCAGCTCTGGCATGCATCTGGGAGCCTCAGAAGAAGAGCTACAAACTAAGTGGAAGCCACAAGGGGAGCTGAGAGTCCAAAGAGAGTGTATAATTCCTGTACCCCCCCCGTGTTTTTTGGGGGTTCTTTTTGTTTTTTTTGGTGGTTGGGTAATTCATGGGTGACAATACTGAGCAACATGATGCCTCACATCTTGACCACAGTGGAGATGGCTTTCTGTCACTGTGAGCCAAGGAAGAGCGTTTCATGGACAAAACACTGGCCACTATAGTTTGGGAATGGTTCCAGGAGAAATGCATTTGGATTAGAGGAAGCCTGGAAATCTTGACTTTAAACTGAAAATTTGAATTAGGCAGCGCCTGGAAAAGTGGGCTTTAAATAGAAACAGGACCATGGTGAAGTTATTACCATGAACCCATAAATCTCAGTTTGGGGTTTTCAAACTACATAGCTCTACTTTGTACTAAATCCATGTCCCAAACTGACAAAATCTGTTGAGAAAGAGCAATCAAGTAGGGAGATCTGGAGGATTTTTATTTAAAGAAGGGGATGGTTGAGAAGAGGGAGGTGAGAGACTTCTGGAGAGGATGTTTTGTTTCATGATCATTTTGGGTGGGGAATGGAGAGAGATGAGAGCTCAACCTAATCCTACTTAATTCCTGAGAATTCTTCCCTGATTAGTCGCACTCCCAACCAGGGAAGGGTCTGCTGCTTTTCCGGTGAAACAACTGGAGATCATGACTATTATCTGAAAAGCAACAGCAGTGTATGTGCCTGTGAGTAAGCACACGTATTCCTTCCCTTTTATTTTCTAATTCATGGGTGAAATGTGACTGTAAGGATCAGCGTGAACAGAAGTAAAAAGCGCTAACTACAGCTGACAACTACTGATACATAAGTATCAGTTTAGGACACCCAGAACTTTCACTTGCCTGCCAAGCTGGCTGGGCCTTTCAAAACATGGTAGATTAGTAGTATTCTCAAGGTTCGTATGCTCGTCTGCTCCAGGATGTTTAACTTCAAAAAAAGACAGCAACACATGCTTTCCTTGATTAGATGTTCTTTTTCATACAACTCAAGCACAGAATTCTTGTTATCCATGAGAACGGCTCAGAAAGTTCTTCTATTAACTAGCCCAGATACTTGTGAAGAAACATTCTCAAGGCCAACCATCTGGCCAAGTACATAACAAAGTGGTCACACGCAAGACACTATATCAGAAGTTCAGCTAATGCCAATAGTTAGCAGGCCTAACTAACTTTAATGCTAACAACCTTAAAGCTAAAACTTTAATATTTACAAGAATGGCTAAAGTTTTAACTACAAGACAACAATAGCTTTACACAAATGCAAAGATGCAACTGCAGCCATCATCTGGTGTCTTCTTAGTCTGTAGAAAATGGTTATTACCCATCTTTCGTGTTCCAAATAGTCTCAAACTAAAGAAATGGTAAATCAGCTTCCAGTGCCCCAGGAACTTTTTCCCCCCATTTATTACTCTTATTTTTCTCACTTTCTGACATTCTGAGTGAGTGGTTTGTAGATCTAAACAGTCCATAAGGAGTCTGAACAACCAAGGTAAGAGTAAGGTAAGGAAAAGCATTTAGCAAAGAACAGTGGCATAGCAAGGAGCAGTGGCATGGCTTAGAGGATCAACATGAGATCGATAGAGTAGACCCTTTTCACTAGATATAGGCAGGAGGGTTAGTCTAATGATAAATAACCTCTTAAAAAGTCACTTCATAGAATTGTGCTTTGAGATGTTGTCCAGCATTTTGGAAGCTTTCAGCTTATCAAAAGTGTGCTTGTTTCAAGCAGTATTTGTAGCAAAGGCATATATTGGAGGAGTCTATCAATGCCAGGGAAAAGGTCTGGCAGAATTTATTTGGCTGACCTAACAGCCGAAGTGCTAAGTACCTTCTAGGGAACAGGCACCTCATCTAAGTTTGAGGTTTGGTCTCACCTGTATAAACTTTTGTTCTAGTTCTTTTTCCCTGAGTTACTTTGCCTTTTGGGGTGGGTTTTTTTGCCCTTTTTTCTCCATTTGTTGTTCTGTCTTTCTGCTTTTATTTTGACCAAAAGGTTTGACCCTTTTGTGACCATATGTGACCATACACACAAAACTGGCTAAATCAGTAGGCTGAACTAGGAGGACTGGAACACAGAGTGATGTGACGGAAACAAAATTAAAAAATTATGACACAAAATTACAAAATTGCTAAATAAATTCACAACATAGAACTGGCATTACTTCACTATACTGGATTTGTATATATTTATAATGCAAACTCTTGACTACTTGACAAAGAGGCTGTAGTTATCTGAACTTAATTTTTTTCCTCTTCTCTCATTTTTGGTTTTTCCGCTCATAAGTAAATAAATTAAGAAAAGAGTGAGGAGAATCATCATTTAGATTATTAGCCTCATTTTAGCAATCTAAGTTAAACAAAACACAATTTGCTGCTCCTTCAAATCAGCATAATTAATCCTATGAGAACTAAATTAGTCTTTATGTTGGCTGTATT
This sequence comes from Pluvialis apricaria, assembly GCA_017639485.1. Lineage (NCBI taxonomy): Eukaryota > Metazoa > Chordata > Aves > Charadriiformes > Charadriidae > Pluvialis > Pluvialis apricaria. The sequence goes on along the minus strand of CM030044.1, from coordinate 49,009,690 downwards.
AAGGCCACTTGTTAACTGGAAGAAATGTAAGCATAGGTCTCAGTATTCATAAGAAACACAGGAATAAGATCTATAAATATGTCTGAAAGTAGAAATAAAAACCATATACCTAATTCACAAAAATGAAATTATTTTTTGACAAAAACATCAGAAACAAAACCCATAGTCTTTTATGCTTCTATCCTTCAACTTTTTTTCTCTTTATTGGTAAAAAAAGAGGAAAGTTGGATTTTTTCGTGACAAAAATGAAAATAAGCTTTTATGTACTTCAGTGTAATCTAATACAAAAAAATAAGCATTTTTGTTACTACTTTAAAGAATGGTACCTAATGAATGGATGCATGTCTTTTGTTTGCATGTGTAGATAAGTAGGAACTCTGACTGGAGTTTTTGTCATTGTCAGGACAGGAGGAGGCTCCCGTGCTTGTGGATTTTTTGTTCTGTAGTGGTGTAGTCTTCTTACCTGGACCAAGGAGTACTAGCAAATTTTTTATGCTGTTTCCAACCATACATTTCACAATTTTTTTAGGAATTGTAGTTTTTTAATTTAAATAATAGTCTAACTTGAATAAGCCAGCAGGTCCAAAACTTATTTGGAGTAACAAGATACACGTACAGGCATGTAAACAAGCATAGAGACTAGTTGCAAAAGTGTATTTTCCACAGATAATTATAAAAAAAAAAATACCTCAAAGTGATCTCTTTTTTCCTGTGGAAAGTAAGTTTTTTAGCTGAAAAAACACTTCTTTGAGAAATACTCTCCTGAAAAAGATCAGCCAGCTCTTACTGGAATTCTCAGGCTTGATGTAACACCAAAATTTGCAATGGAAATAAGTTGATGCATTGTATTAGGTTGTCATGAAATAATAACAATTATTCCATTGTGTTCAAATGTATTTCCCAGCAATACAAATTGGAGGGTTGTTCTCTGGATAACAGACCTTTGGCTTGAGAAGCAGGAGATTACTCATTAAAGCTAATGCTGCTCTCACCTATCAGTTCAAAAGGTTGGTCAATTGCATTTTGGTGGCTGTTATAATCTAGAGCAGCTTTCTCAGGCTTTTTGTAAGAAGCTGCTGATATGTAGGTAGAAACATGTTTAAACACGGCAGTGTGGTATAGACTGATGTCTTTTCTGAAACAGTAGAGATTGTGACAGTGATAAACATGAGGCCAAATTTAAGGGAGCTTAAACTGGTAAGAGTTGAGTCACATTTCCCTCTTTCAAAATTAAGGTTGTGTTTGAAAGGGAGTGTTACTCTTCCAGGGTTTAAATTTGAACTACCTGTGAGAAGCTTACAAAATCATCAAGTCAGAGAATATCTCAAGTTGGAAGGATCATTGACTCCAATTCCCTGCTCCTCACAAGACTACCTCACTAAACCATATGAGTTAGAGTATTGTCTGGACGATCCTTGAACTGCCATGATCACTTCCCTGGGGAGCCTGATCCAGTGACTGACCACCCTCTCAGTGCAGAACCTTTTCCTAATGTCCAGTCTGAACTTCCCCTGACACAGCTTCTTTCCATTTCCTCGTACCCTGTAGCTGGTCACAAGAGAGGGGAGATCAGCACCTCCCCCTCCACTGCTCCCCTTAAGGAAGCTGTCGGCTGTGATGAGGTCACCTCTCAGCATTCTCTTCTCCAAGCTGAACAAACCAAGTGACCTCAGCTGCTCCTCGTAACTCTTACCCTCCAGGCCTTTCACCACCTTGGTCGCCCTCCTCTGGACACACTCTGATAGTCTGACGTCCTTCTTTTGTTGAGGTGCCGAAACCTGCACACAGACCACACCAGTGCAGTGTAGAGTGGGACAATCACCTGCCTCAACCATCTAGTGATGCTGTGCTTGATGCACCCCAGGACACGGTTGGCCCTTTAGGCTGCCAGGGCATGCTGTTGACTCACATTCAACTTGCCATCAACCCCAGCTCTCTTTCCACGGGGCTGCTCTCCAGCCTCTTGTTCCCCAACTTGTATGTATAAGCAGGATTGCCTTGTCCCCGGTGCAGAATCCAGCATTTGCTCTTGTTAAATTTCATACTGTTGGCGACTGCTGAGCTCTCAAATCTATCCAGATCTCTCTGTAAGGTGTCTCTACTCTCATAGCTCCTCCTAATTTATTATCATCAGCAAACGTACTTAATGTACATTTGCCTTCTGCATCCACATAATTTATAAAAACATGAAAGAGCACTGGCCCTAACACTGAGCTCTGGGGAACCACACTGGTGACTGACCTCCAGCCTGATGTAACCCCATTTGCTATAACTCTTTGAGTCAGACCTGTGAACCAGTGTTCACCCAATGTATTATGGAATTGTCTTGTTATCTCACAGTTTATGCTGTAATATGCCAACCATGATGCTTAGTGCTGTAGCAGTAGAGGCAGTTGTCTCACAGTAAAAAATGCATCTATTTTGGAAGGTCTTATATCACGTGCAGTTGATAAACAGACTTACAAAATAAGATACTCTGCATGCTATGAAATGTAATCACAGTTCTACTCCCAGGATCAGGCACATTAGGCTCAATTCAGTCTGGGTTATAGTTTCCCTGTTCCAACAGAACTTGTTGCATCAGTGAGCAGTAAGTAAGTAGTTCAGGCATAAGGGGGTTTGACATTTTTTGCTTTCTGGTGAAATTAAAAAGGTTTGCAACCTGGGTAATTCAGCATTCAGGTTTGCCAACAGTTTGCAGTGACAACACAAATTCTGGGGTTTGGGCCATTTTGAAAATATTTCTCATGATCAGACAAATAACCTACAAGCTGTTATCTACATGTATTTTTTACCTGTGATCACTATAGACTGCCGTATTACTTGTTGGGCAGCAAGGAGCTGCTGCCTAGAACTCTTTCCCAATGAAAGCAGAAACATGGGTACAAGCATCGAATCCCGCACCCCAGGTGTTTTCATAAAATCCTGGAAAATTATTTCCCATGTTGAAATCTCTCCTTCAGCATCTCCATCTTCCTTTTGGAAGTATGATAACTGAAGATGCATAAGGTTAGCCATTTCCACATTGTGCAGCTTCCGCAGAATGACAACATCTTGATCAGATAGGGAGAGCCAGTCACCCGGATCTGACCATTAACATTCCTGTATTCCTTAGTGCAATTCTGGTGTGTGGAACAGGACTTTGGTGGGGATGGCCTGAAATTTGTGTCATGATCCTTATACTCTTGGATCTGGTACTGATGGTTGCTTGAATTTCTCAGAGGGCTTCAGATTGAGATGCTCAGAAGTTATTTGTGACTGTAGACATCTCTACAGTTGAAAGATCTTTCAGGCTACAGCTGGAAAGCATTGGTGGCTATTTTTCAAATAGTGCAATAAGGAAATTGCCAAGAACTTTCAGTTTTGAGACATTGAAAAGACGTTTCTGACTATGGGAAAATAAAAATAAATAAATAAACACATAAATAATACTCAATGTTTAGAAGTCAGGTCAATTGTAATGGTGGAAACTTTGAAGCTAATTAGTCCTAATAAATATATATAATATATAATATATTATATATATATTTGTTATACATTTGCAGTTGAAATCAGAGCATAGTTGTGTTGGAAAACAACATTCTCATCTGAATAAATAGTGAGAAATGCTAATGTTGCTGAGGTATCAAACTCCTATACACCTTAATAATATAAATAATATATAAAGGAAATGTAAAAGCAGAAGGAATATCACATAGCTGGTAGACTGTATAAAAACCCTTTCAATGAAAGACTGTTTTTAAATGCCCTGGTAATTACAGAGAGTAATCAAGGTGCTGTTAAAATAAACATGCATAGTGGGACGTGCTTGTCTGCTGTGAATACAAATAATATCTAAAAATAATGGGAATTGAAAAACAGTTACTGGAGAATGCAGTGTAGAAAGAATCACTACGCTGTGTTATACCACTTGGGTTTGCTGTTTATAGTCCTTTACACTGCATGATAACAACCACCAATAAATCAAACACTGCAGTTTTGGATGGCCTTGAGGCATGAACAAGGGCTTCAACACAGCAAAATGATGCTATTGCAGTTAAAGATCCCCAGTCAACAATTATAGTGCAAGTGCCTGACAGTATTTTCCTGGTAAACTCACAGGTTCAAGGATGCATTATCTTTGAGAGTTAAATTTATGTGGAAATCAGGAAAGAGAGGTCTTTTGCCTTTGTGGATTTTTAAGTGCAAGGAAGTGAAATGTTTAATATGAAAAAAATTGTAGCCAAAGCATTGCTTCTCATAATTACACTAAATAGAGTGTAATTAATATTTGTTTGCCTTGAACCTAGGCATAAACACACAATAATAGTGTAAATGACAACAATATGTAAGCATTTTGTAATACTGTAATACTGCTAACGGCTTCATTGATAACAACCTGTAAGCATTTTGTAACGCTGTCAAGCATCAATACATAAGGACTTGGAGAAGAAGGACTTGGGCGTGTTGGTTGATGAGAAGCTCAACATGAGCCAGCAATGTACGCTCACAGCCCAGAAGGCAACTGCACCCTGGGCTGCATCAAAAGAAGCGTGGCCAGCAGGTTGAGGGAGGCAATTCTGCTCCTCTGTTCCACTCTCATGAGACCACATCTGGAATATTGCGTCCGGCTCTGGAGCCCCAACATAAGAAAGACATGGACCTGTTGGAGCAGGTCCAGAGGAGGGCCACGAAAATGATCCGAGGGCTGGAGCACCTCTCCTATGAGGAGAGGCTGAGAGAGTTGGGGTTGTTCAGCCTGGAGAAGAGAAGGCTCCAGGGACACCTGATAGCAGCTTTCCAGTATCTGAAGGGCACCTGCAAGAAAGCTGAAGAGGGACTTTTTACAAGGCCATGGAGGGATAGGATGAGGGGGAATGGCTTCAACCTGGAAGAGATTAGATTTCGACTAGGTATTAGGAGGAAATTTTTCACTCTGAGGGTGGTGAGGCACTGGAACAGGTTACCCAGGGAAGTTGTGGAGGCCCTATCCCTGGGAGTGCTCAAGGCCAGGTTGGATGGGGCTTTGAGGAACCTGGTCTAGTGGGAGGTGTCCCTGCCCATGGCAGAGGGGTTGGAACTCAATGATCTTTAAGGTCCCTTCCAACCTAAACCATTCTATGATTCTATGACAAATAATACTAAACCATAAAGAGACAAAAGCAGACTTGTGGTACAGTTGCAGAACCAGGGTGCAAGAATACATCTGAACAACAGCTCAGGTGGAACACCTGGGAGAAGAGCCTTGCGGATGCAGAACAAGGAGAGAAAACAGAAAAATCCTGTGGAACAAGCAGGAAATCTGCATGGTGAGATCCAGGCCCTGAAATCAGATGAACAATCCTGGATGAAGATGAGTTCCCTACCTTTTTATTTTTACACCCGAGGGACCAAGGGGTGTAAGAACACCAAAGGTGTTGAAATAGGGATGAAAAATGTAGCCCCCTTTTGGTTTCAGGTTCTTTCAAAGCTTTCTTCAAAGGGCTCTCAAGCTGGATCAGCTGGACCGTAGTGACTAATGCAATGGAGAACTATAGCCATCAGCGCTACCAGCACAGCATCAACTCCTCACTTGTAGGTAATTTCAGACAAGATTATTAAGAACTAATTTTGAGTATGCAGTGGTAATGATGAAGAGCAAATAAATGCTAGCCATTGGCAACGTGTATTGTTAGTCAATGTCACTTTAGTATAGTTTTCTTTTGAAGATTAAAACTGTATCATAAAATCATAGAATCATAGAATTGTTGAGGTTGGAAGGGACCTTTAAGATCATCAAGTCCAACAATTAACATAACCTGACAAAACCACTTCTAAACTATGTCCCCAGGTACCACGTCTACCCTTTTTTTGAACACCTCCAGGGATGGCACATCCACCACCTCCCTGGGCAGCCTATTCCAATGTTTGATAACCCTTGCAGTGAAATAAAAATTTCCTAATAGCCAATCTAAACCTCACCTGGCATACACGCTAATGGTATAAAAGAAATATAAAGGGAATCTAAAAGATGAAGGCATGTCACATAGCTGACTGTACAAAAATACTTTTTTTTAAAACACTGACATTTTAAACACTTTGTTTATAAAAAAGCTTTGTTTTTAAATATCAAACCAACCCCCTTGCTATATAGTTATTGATTTTAATGACTTTACCTTAAGAAGTCATTAACATCCTTCTGGTGTTTGATATTTCAAGGATACACATTACTATCAGAGAAATTAAGAAACATGCAACCAGTTTTTATGTAGCAAGTTAGGTTAAGTGCTTATCTATTTTGATAATTTCAAAGAACTATCCTACAGTAACTTAGGTAGCATCTGGTGGTTTCAGTGGCTGAAACAACAATAATACAGTTAGGTACTGTCTGTACTGGGTTTACGTGGCAAGGTGTTGGCAGAGAGGAAACTGCAAGGGTAGCCTTGTGAGAAGCGACCAGGGGCTGCTCCTATGTTGGAGACAGCGAGCTCCAGCCAGCTCCAAAAGCTGTCCAAAGCTGAGCCTATCAAGAACACTGATGGCACCTCTGTGATAACGTATTTAATAAAAAGCAAAAAATTATGCACAGCAGCTGTGAGACAGGAGTGAGGAAAATGTGAGAGAAACAATCATGCAGACACCAAGGTCAGTGAAGAAGTAGGTGGAGAAAGTGCTCCAGGCACCAGAGCAGAGAGTCCCCTGCAGCCCAGGGAGAAGACCATGGTGGAGCAGGTTGTCCCCCTGCAGTTCGTGGAGGACCGTGCTGGAGCAGATATTCGCACTGCAGCCCATTGAGGACCTCATGCTGCAGCAAGTGGGCATGGCCTGCAGGAAGCTGCAGCCTGTAGAGAGCCCACACTGCAGTGGAGCTCATGCAGGAACAAGTTTTCTGGCAGGACCTGTGATCCCATGGGGGACCCACACTGGAGCAGGCTGTTCCTGAAGGACTGCACCCCACGGAAAGGACCCACAGTGGAGCAGTTCTTGAAGAACTGCCACTCATAGGAAGGACCCGCCTTGGAAAAGTTTGTGAAGGACTGCATCCTGTGGGATGGACCTCATGTTGGAGCAAGAGAAGAGCATGAGGAGGAAGGAGTGGCAGAGACAAAGCATTACAAAGAGACCAAAATCCCTATCCCCATCCCCTACACCGCTTGGGGGGGGGGTGTGTATGTGTGGAGGAGTCGAGGAATCAGCAATGAAGGAGTGAAGGTGAGCCTGGGAAGAAGGGGGAGGTAGGAGGAAGATGGGTTTAGTTTTGTTTTTATTTCTCGCTATCCTACATTTATTTTTAATTGACAATAAATTAGACTAATTTTCCCCAAGTTGAGTTTGTTTTACCTGTGATGGTAATTGGTGAGCAATCTCTCTGTCCTTATCTCCACCCATGGGCTTTTGCATCTTATTTACTTCCCCTGTCCTGTTGAGGAGGGGGAGTGAGAGCGATTGGGTGGGAATCTGGCAGCAAATTAAGGTCAACCCATCACATGGTCTCGCGTAGACTTGCTCTGTTGTTCTCGTTCTCATTACCACCACTGGAGCCACAATGCTGCCAGCATGATAAGAAGCCACCTACAATGGAGTCAGGCATATTAGAAATACAAGATTTCTTTAAAAAACAGAAGTAGCTAAGCTACGAATGCACTCATCTGCTGAGAAGAAAATAGTTTGCAGCTACAAATTCATTTTTAAAAGCATGCATTACCATAAAGGCAGTTATTGCAACACACAATTCTAGTAAAAAGATGCTATTGTGTCAGCCTTACTGTAGCTAATAGAAGTTAAATCTAACTCCTGAGAAATACTGCTAATTTACATGGTAGTAAGAACAGCTTCCAAGATTCCAAATACCAAGAGAAACTACTCCTAATTATTTTTTCTGATTTTAAAAAAAAAACCCAACTGTTTTATAGCCATGAAAAGGTTCTTAAAATCATCATATAAGGCTGTCCCAGAACCAGGAAGCTTATAAAAAGCCTTTCACAGTGAGAAAGGGGGTGGAGCATGGGGGTGTGTTTGGTAATTTCTGAGTCGTCAGGCTGACCAGTCCCATAAAACAAGGAAGAGGAGATGATAAATGTGACTGTACAGACCTGAAGCAAAACTGACCATGGTCACAGGCCAGATTTATGTGGAGCCCTACAGATCAGCTGGCCGCCAAGTGTCATAGAATCATAGAATGGTTTAGGTTGGAAGGGACCTTGAAGATCATCGAGTTCCAACCCCCTGCCATAGGCAGGGACACCTCCCATTAGACCAGGTTGCCCAAGGCCACGTCCAGCCTGGCCTTGAACACCTCCAGGGACGGGGCTTCAACAACCTCTCTGGGCAACCTGTTCCAGTGCCTCACTACCCTTAAAGTGAAAAACTTCTTCCTAATGTTTAATCTAAACCTGCCCTCTTCCAGCTTAAAGCCGTTCCCCCTCGTCCTATCACTACATGCCCTAGTAAAAAGTCCTTCCCCAGTTCTCCTGTAGGCCCCCTTTAGGTACTGGAAGGCCGCAATAAGATCTCCCCGGAGCCTTCTCTTCTCCAGGCTGAACAACCCCAACTCTCTCAGCCTCTCCTCATAGGAGAGGTGCTCCAGCCCTCAGATCATCCTCGTGGCTCTCCTCTGGACACGCTCCAGCAGGTCCGTGTCCTTCTTATGTTGGGGACTCCAGAGCTGAATGCAGTACTCCAGGTGGGGTCTCACGAGAGCGGAGTAGAGGGGCAGAATCACCTCCCTTGACCTGCTGGCCACACTTCTTTTGATGCAGCCCAGGATATGGTTGGCCTTCTGGGCTGCGATCGCACATTGCTGGCTCATGTTGAGCTTCTCGTCAATCAGCATCCCCAGGTCCTTCTCCACAGGGCTGCTCTCCAGCCATTCCCCGCCGAGCCTGCATTTGTGCTTGGGATTGTCCCGACCCAGATGTAGGACCTCGCACTTGGCCTTGTTGAACTGCATGAGGTTGGCTTGGGCCCACCTCTCCAGCCTGTCCAGGTCCCTCTGGATGGCAGCCCTCCCCTCCAGCGTGTCTGCCTCGCCAAACAGCTTGGTATCATCAGCAAACTTGCTGAGGGTGCACTCTACCCCACTGTCCATGTCGCTGACAAAGATGTTGAATAGTACAGGTCGCAGTACCGACCCCTGAGGAATGCCACTCGTCACTGCTCTCCACTTGGACACTGAGCCATTGACCGCAACTCTTTGAGTGCGACCGTCCAGCCAGTTCTTTATCCACCGAGTGGTCCATTTATCGAATCCATGTCTCTTCAATTTAGAGACAGGATATCGTGTTATCTATCTATAACAGTATCATCTACTGTTATACTTTGTCTGGAGGGAACAATACTACTACTAAAAAAAATAATTAGAAAAAACTTACAAAGAGTAGTCAAACTTTAAATAGATGTTGATATATGGCATAACCAAACATCCGAAGCTCACAGTCATCTGAAGTTTTTCCTCAGTTAAAAGCTACAATAACTTTGAAATGGCTGTAGTCTGACTCATACTTGGGAAGGCAGCTTTCTGGCCTGCTCAGTCCAAAAAGCAATATACTTTTACACCCACAAAGAGCAACATTTTATTCAAAATCCATGTCTGCTGAAAAAAACCCAACCCTATAACAAAGTTGGCTACAGTCTTATCACACCACTTACACTGTTTTTACACAAGGATTTATTTAAGAAGGTAAGCAGTTCTCTAAATAGCCATTTAGTTGCTAAACTGTTGGGATTATATTTTACTGTTTCATAATCAGTTGCTGACAATAAACTGGAACTCATTTTAGCTTCTTACGGTAAGGTATGTGTGGTGGTGCACCACTACCACCACCCCTGCCTGGGCCACTCAGTGCTTGGTGTGATTTTCCCCCCACCTGGGCCGTGTAACAACCCAACATAAAAGAGGAAAGGATGAAAAAGGCAACAGACCAGAGCGCAACCCCTTAGCACAGCTGGTTCCTGCATCCCCTCTCACTTGGAAACAAGTGTCGATAATCAATCACCCCCTGACAGTACCTGGATCGTGGCCCAAAGAGGGGAGGTGATACCAGAACTTCAAGACCTAGCAAGTTCTGGACTTGCGCAACGGGTGGGAAGCACCCGAATATCCCATTGTTGGGCCAGCGTGGAAAAGTACCTGACGAAAGCCAATTATCTCGGACCCTGTAAGCAGCGATTCTAGCGAGACCCTAAATGAGCTCTTCTGGATCACAGTGGGCTGTGACCAGCATCTCCCGTGAGTCGGGATGCCACTCAGGCAGACACTGTGAGGGTTAAAGGGCCAGGGCAAGTCAGCCCTCTCGAGTCTCGGTTATTGCTGCCTGAGGAATGCTGATGCATTGTGAGTATTTACTCCACACTCCAGAAAAGGGAAACTTTAACTATCTTTCTCTCATCCACCTCTCTGTCCACATGTCTCTAATATACACATTAGCTCTTACGAGTGTGGGTGTTCATATATTTTACTGGATCCAAATATTTTCTGTCTGTCTGTGTGTGTGTGGAGTCGCAAGGGGCACCTGTCGGCTCACTGGAGTCGCCCGCTGCGAAGGAGCCTTGCTCCGAGCAGTTAAAAACTTAGGTGTGGGTGTGTGTGCAGCTCCTTGAATGGTGTGTGCTTGTACGTTTGTGCTCATACGTACATGTATTGATTTGGGATACCTTATAGCAAGTTAGTGTGAATCTTGTCATTTTTGAATCTGTAATTAAGTCGCTGTTCAATTATTTTATTAAATCATCTTGTAAATCCTTAAATTGGTTATTGATTAAGTGCTGCTAAAATTCAACCTCCTTATCTACTTCAAACTATTAATAAATTTTGAATTGTTGCTAAATCATAACTGTGTCAAATATTTTCATCTGTGACAGTATGTTCCTTTTCCTAGGAGGAACGAAATTATTGACTCTTCCTGCATCAAGATAACATCTACAGTGTTATCTTAAAATCTGTTATTTGATGTCTTTGCACTGTGGTCCTCTCCTATTTTTATGTTGTTTCAGCCTTGTTGGACATAAGGTCTGGATTCCAACGGCAGCCAGCCAGCCGCAAAAGACACTGTCTTTTGGAGATTTAATCTTCCTGTTCCTGGTTCACCCAGTTCTGTCATTGCCCAGGAACGCTCCTCACTATCCTGTGCTGCCATCCATTGTCTGAAAAGTTCAGGAACTCCTTTCTGCCGGCAGGCAAAGTGAACTGTGTGTTTTCCCCTGGGTTAGAGAAAGGTCTCAGTTTTGTGGCAACCAGCGTTTGCAAAGCATAAAGAACTTGGTAAACATTTTCCTTGAAAACGGCACCCTTCATTTTGAGAGCCTGTAATTACTGTATCTGTCTTGTCTCAAGGATACTATTTACCATTTTTGTTCATTATGCCTACTGGTGATCAGAAGCAAGCTTTTAACTCTCAAAGGAGAGCTCTTAGGTTGCAATTACGCCCTTCATAGAGGAGGGCATAAAGATACAGTCACCTTAAGTCCTTGTGATCCCCAGTCTGTCAGGTGTATTTTAAATCTGTAGTTTCCCCAGCACAGAGGATTTTTGTTCTATATTTGCACATCTACCACTCTCAGGTCCTGGTCTATGTCTAGGACTTTTACTAGCATAAAAATACATGTAATGTACATATGTGTAAATAAATACTAGCATAAACCACACATATTAAAACTTACAGCAACAATCAAAATTTTTAACTAATAAACAGGACTTCCCCCTTTACAACAGATAATAAACATATAACCTAATAAATAACTTCCCCTTTACAAACGTTGACAATTGTCTGCTAAAATATATTTTTAAGATATAGGGGTACACCACAAACCATTAATTTTGAAGGACAGATTTGAAACAGTAGGGAGTTGGCTCGACAACTGACAGTATAAAGCAGCCTATTTAAATCTGAAAGGGAGACATAGCTTAACACAGGGAAACAGATGACTGAAATGCTTGCCCTCCTCAATTCAAGTGTGAAAAAATTAGAGGCCCTGGAACAGGAGACAACTGCTGTCCACAAAAGAAACAGAAATTTTTCACCTGCTACCAAATTATTGCAACATGGTTCATATCTGGGCCTTTCTATATGAGGCTAAAATTCTGTCCTTAGCCTCTCCAAAATCAGGCAATGGCTCTGCTCTCTCTTGCTCTTACAGCTTGTAACTGTGAACAGGGAAACTGTAAAGACCAATCTTGCTTTGGCTTGGCTTCTTTCTTTCTTTCTTTCTTTCTTTCTTTCTTCCTTTCTTTCTTTCTTCCTTTCTTCCTTTCTTCCTTTCTTCCTTTCTTCCTTTCTTCCTTTCTTCCTTTCTTCCTTTCTTTCTTTCTTTCTTTCTTTCTTTCTTTCTTTCTTTCTTTCTTTCTTTCTTTCTTTCTTTCTTTCTTTCTTTCTTTCTTTCTTTCTTTTTCTTTCTTTCTTTCTTCCTTTCTTCCTTTCTTCCTTCCTTTCTTCCTTTCTTTCCTTTCTTTCTTTCTCTTTCTTCCTTCCTTTTTCTTCCTTCCTTCCTTCCTTCCTTCCTTCCTTCCTTCCTTCCTTCCTTCCTTCCTTCCTTCCTTCCTTCCTTCCTTCCTCCCTCCCTCCCTCCCTCCCTCTCTCCCTTCCTTCTTCCCTTCCTTTTCCTTCCTTCTTTCCTTCTATCCTTCTTTTCTTCTTTCCCTTTTCCCTTCTTTCTTTTCATTCTTTCTTTTCCTTCTTTTCTTTCCTCCTTTCTTTCCTTCCTTCTTTCTTCCTTTCCTTCTTTTTCCCTCGCCCCGCCTTCCAGCATTGCAAGTTATTGAATATAATTATTCTGATTTTTTTTTAATGATAGTCCAGCTCAGGTACCCATCTATTTTGTTGTATATAAGGCCCATTCTTACACTAACCCTACAACAAAGAAGCAAAATCCAAGTCACAGATTTCGTAGGACAGACAGGGCTTTTTTCCCCCTGCTTTTTAAAGCTCACAGAGGGAGAGAGATGAATTTTCGAAGATCTGATGAAAAACATCAAGTCATAATGGAAAATACGCTAAAGATGGTGAGGTGAAAATTTAATTAAAATATTGTCCCACAGCTGAAAAGCAACCAGCTGAGGAACCTGCTGAGTATTAAACTCCTATTCACTGTATCTGAAGCTATACTTCTTCCACCATGCTCTTCTAGCTTGGTCTTTGTGCTAACACATAAGAGCTCAGCTGTTCATTTGGCACCGGGTTGTTGCTGTGATCTTGGTCACATGAGGAGGCTTTCAGCAGACTGTTCACATTCTTTTAAACTCTTGCATAATAGAAAGCAGTTGCTGAGCATGCTGCTGAACGCTTTGCTGTTCTTCTTTTAGCATTTCCTCATTGCAGAGAATCTCCTCCTGCAGGGAAACTGGAGATGAAGCTTTAAATGAAACATCCCGATACAGCAATTAGCGTGGAGAATGAGTTATATTATAACTTGCTACCCAGCCATCTTCCATCCAAGCTTCACAAGTGTTAGAGAGCTACTGCTCCGGTAAACTGACTCTTTTTTTTAAGCTAGCTTCAAAATTACCACCCTCACAACATACCCAAGCTAAAAACACCAAACCACAAAATACCCAGAAACAGAACTCCACAAAGTTAATCCTCCTGATCAAGTGCAAGGTTGTAATTCGGGGCATGCCAAGTGCAGAGTGTAAAGAAACACAAAAAAAAAATGGATAATTCAGTCTTGGATTTGCAGGGAGAAGTCTTTTCTCATGAGATGCCTCTGCAAGACAGAAAGCTTTTACCTTAGGGTGATTACCAGGATCCACAGTGGATTTACCAGAAGTTGAGAAGATTGCAGTCCTTTTCCTTCCCTACCAGCGCTGCCCAGTGTTGCAGGTCACAGGCTGTAAAGAGCCAGTAACTGTACAGACAGCTCCCCTTCCCCCAGCCCCGCTCAGCCCCATGGGGACATCCAGCCTTGCCAAGAAAGAGCCCTTCCTAATCCTCAGAAGGAGAGGAGGCAAGACCATAAGGAGATAGCTGCCCTGCTTGGAGCTCATTATCTTAGGGCTGTAAAATTAAAAAAAAAAAAATAGAGAGAAGTAGAGAGATTGTTCCCATTCTGTAGTCATAGAAAAGGGCCACAGGATGGGAACAATCCTGTCTCCTGTCTTCAGAAAGCACAAACACAAGTCAGGTCATGCGACAAACCCAGCCAGGTCCCCCCTCTGCTTCCTCCTTTGCTGTATCTGAGGGGAGGGACATCACTTCCCTGGGTTCACAGACTTATCAAGGGTGGCCAGGGAAAATTCAAGAAAGTAGGCATGTGGCTACTTGTGCAATATACTACTTTTAAAATCCAGGACAGAACAGTTAACCTAAAGACTCTTTTTGAGTATGCTGGAATATGAATTTGTAATCTGTGACTCTCCCTGCCATCTAAGGTGCCAGGCCAGCATATTTTGCCTTTGTTTTCTGTCTAATCACAGGTCCAGTAAGTCAGGCATGTCTGAAGAGACTCAGAAGGAGCCTAAGTCCTTCACGGATCAGCATGACCTCATGGTGGTGGGAACAGCACTGTCTCAGTCCAGGTTTATGTGTGTAAACCAACGGCCAACAAAAAGGATGCTCCTTCAGAAAGCACTTGACTCCCAGGAAGCTTTATCACCTGATTCCTCTCATTCCAAACCGAAGAGGTCGAAGCAGGATTTGCAGAGACCTCCAGGTGGAGGGGCATCTGAGCACCGTCAGGAGCAGTGAGGACAGCAGGTTTGGTGGAGGTTGGCACCACTGTCTCTGATTGCACCACCATCCCCCTGCCCCAGCCCAGGTTCTGCTTCTGCCTGAGGAAAGACCCAAAGCCGTGTCTTCATCTGCTTATCTGGTGAGAAGGAAAACCACCCAAGTTTGAGCTTGTAATGCCTCCTGTCACTATAACTGCAGAAAGCTGTGTCTGTCCTCGCTGTAACAAAAGAAAGGCATTTTGGTAATTATAAGAAAGCCTGACTCTGCATAGCCCAGTAAGGATGTTTTAAATGTATGTGTCTCGTAACGCAGTACAAGAAAAGGGGTTTCACTATCTTCCTACAAAATAAATGCATTTTTGGTTCAGCTCCTAATGTGGGAGTTTCATAATAATAAATTAGAGCTCAAATAGAGCTGTGGTGAAAAAAATGCATTTAGTATTCATGCAACTGTTCCAACCCCCCTGTCCACAAAACATAACTAAGAGGTTGAAGAAAAAACCAAGTACAGTATTTGAAAGCAATTTAAAAATGTTACCCAGAACTAGCAGTCAGTGAATTGTTCTAATGGTTCCCTGGAGTATTTAGATAATAGTGGTTTTGTATCATCTTGGTATGCAGTGTTCAAGAAAGAAGAAAAACATTTTACAGTAAGAACTGTGCCCAAAACACATATGAAAAGGATGCAAGTGGAATCTTCAGTTATACCCACAGCTGTACAACCTCATTTGGAAAAAGTTTACCCTTAGTTTACAGATGTCTTTTTCCTTGCCATTCCCCTCTGACCTGGCTTTGAGCCAGGCTCCATTTGGGACTTTTTTGCTTTTGGATGATGCTGTGCGGTTCATGATTTAAAAACAAAAGATTGCAAAAAATTAATATACATCCTTAGTATCTATTAGTTTAATACGTCTGTACATGATTTAACAAATGAAAAGATAATCCAGAGATAATCAGAGAGGTCATCTTTAAGATAAAATTTCTCAGAAACGCTTTCCCATTCAAACTGAGGTCTTTCTATGTTTTTCTTTTTCTACGTTGTATTTCACTGACTTTTCTGTTTAGCAAGCAACAAGAAACACTCAGCAAAGTGCAGGCATTTACCGTTTCAGTGTCTGGTCCTATATATCCCTGTCTACATTCACTTGGCTAAGTTTTGCTTATATGATGAGAGGTAATCAGTGAACATTTCTTTATACCTCAAAAGTTGAACTTGTAAGTGAAATTTAAAACCTCTTCTGTAGCTGCACTGAATGTCTTTCCATATCACAAGGAAGAGATATAAGCACATCTGAAATCACTGCCAGGGGACTCCCAGGAATCATACCGTGCAAGTCTGAATCTGCACAAGTAAGGATTGTTTTGGCTTTGCAAATTGAATTCCAGCGTTGAGGAGTGTATAGCTAGTGGCCTAACAATACTGCTTGAAAAGAAATTGTCCTTAAATTAATATGAAAATTGCAAATGAGAACTAAAAAAAATCAAATTAGCAAGGTAGGCCATAGGAAAAGTGATTTCAAATGACACGGCAACATACTGGTGAAAAAAAACCAAGAAGAATATACAGCCTTGGAAATGAGACCATTGCACTCTGCTGAGGTTAGGTTAATGAAGCATACAGACAGAATCTGTGAAGGATGGAAGTGTATGATTATTGTTATTGATGTTGTATTATCTTTAAATAGGCCAAGTTTTAAATATATCAGTTTTTGGAATATTGAAGTCTATGCACAGAAGCTGTTTACATCCCCCTCTAAAGTCCACCTTTGCCCTGAAAGGTATTGAACTTGCTCTTCTGAAATTGCTGTTAGGGAGATACGAATACACTATTATGAAGATTTGTTTGCAATTCTTAAAATTCAATTTTTTTCCCTGACCACTGGGAGGCAATTTGGAATCTTAAATGGGTATTGAGCAATTACTCATCAAGCAGTTATGGAAAATGGCACCTTCTTACAAAATGCACCTAACCTGTCACATTCACTGTCTAAGACACACCTCCAAGATGAAAAGGTCAGGAGGAGTCAAAAGAATCAACTAAAAATATGCAAAGAACTTCAGTAAAACTAGATTAAACTTCTAATTGGATATCCTCTTCTGGTAGTAAATTGAGCTTTGAGCCTGTCCAAGTAGCCAGGTCCTATACCACTTATTAGTGTTACAGAGTTAATATAGCTAAGAGGAGCTAAGCTGACTTTGTGGTTCATGTACGCATACAGTTAAATGCACAGATATTTATTGTGACCCTGCAGCTGGTGAAAGATCAGTTTTTCTTTGTTCTACTTACAAACTCTGCGTGCATTCTTATTTGGCATTTATTAGTGGAGTCATTCAGGCAAAAATATGAAAGCCTATGCTTTACTTGGCTGTTGTTGGTCTGGCTAAAGAAGGAATGGAAAAGAAACATGTAAGAAAGAGGACTGGAAAAGAGGGTAAGCAGCTGAACTTACCCAAGCAAAGCTGGGAGCAGAAACTCAAAAGAATGAAGGAAAAACAACTGGCTTTTAAGTCTCCGTATTCAGTGGAAGATGTTCTGTATAAAAACTGTGGTCAATCCCAATGCTGATATTCGATTCCAACTATTGTCACAAAGAGAGTAAGTGCTGGGAAATACAGTATTCTGGGGATATTTCAGTGGAGTGGTGAAACAGATTTGAGTGTATCTGCCAAAATAATATTAGAACCAAGACAAATAGGAGGGGAATAATTTAGAGTAAGTGAATTTTAAACTGCTTCCATGAACAGCAGAAATCTCTCAGTGGACATTCAGACAATCTATTCTCAAGAACTATAACAACCCATTTGAATGATACTTATTAAACATCACTACATCTTTAACAGGAAATCCTCTTCATCCTTAGCTCAAGAACTGCCTGCATAAAGAATATGTGCTTTAATTTATCAACTCATTTTGCAACCATTATTTCTTCAATATTCATTCTCAGTGCACAAAATTATTTTATATCAAATACTTAACTGTAATTCAGCTGAAGACACGTCCAAAAGGGACTCAAACAGTTCATTCACTTGGTCTGCAGTTCAGTTAATTCTTTAAGCTGATGTAAACCAGTCCTTCTATCAAAAGAATCAGTCCCACTGTCAGTTACCCATGACTTTTACCCACTTCCTTGTTCCAGTATGGCTGTCTGCATGGCTGGAAGGTTAACTAGATTAGGGAACTTGTGGAGATCAAAAATAAGTATCATCTTGCTCATTTCTTCCTGCCAGCTAGTTCCACAATTCACTTCACTGCACGGCTACACAAATACTTGTACAGGAGGCATGGACAGGACTCCTTCAACAGGCATGGGTAAGGACTCCTTCTTCTGACATTGCAAGACAACTGTGACAGTTCAGCTTTAACAATTTGCTCCCATCACTCTCCTGAAGATTTCCCAGTGTACACATATTCAGAGTAGAGTTTGCAAAAGGCGGAAAAGAATGTGTTTCCACTGCTTCAATATGATGTCCAGGAGCCTATTTAAACTCACTTTCATCATCAATTTAAGTCAATCCTCCAGACTTTCCACAGAAGCCTATATTCTTCCCTCTATAGAGGGACTCATCTGTAGCAAAGAGGTTTTTTGAGGAGTGGGATTTGTTTAAACTTCTCTATCCTTTTATCAGTGCCTTCGGTACAGGAAAATAGAAATAAGAATAAAAGGATCCAAGTGAAAACCTAGTGGGGAACAGCTATTGAACAATAGCTATTCTGAGATGGTTTTGAACCTAATTGCACCATTGCAGATAGCAGCAAAGTCAAAAACCTGTTGCACTTACTGAATAAAAGGGGATCTCGAAATAGAAAAGGAGAAGAAAGAGCTTCTGCAGAATAGTGCAAGGACATCTTATATGTATGTTTGGAGCCACAGCTTTGTGTGAAACTTACACTTCTGGTAAGCCAGGTTCAAGAAAGATTCATCCTGACTGACACTGATGAAGAGAGAAGCTATTAAGATCATGAGTCTTGTTAGGCTATTTTTCAAATTAAAAGTGAAATTTAAAAGGATTCTATGTGGTTAGACCCAAGCAAAATCTCCAAGTGTGCTTCAAGTGTGTGGAGCAAAATGAAAGGAAAAGACCAAACACAGAGAAGTAAAGAACTGGGAACTCGTACCTTCAGAATGAGAAAACTTTACCATATGTTATTTCTGGTCGAAGAAAATCACTCCTTACACAGTGGGCACCTCTGAAATTCTTTATAATAGCATGAAAACCATTAGAATGGGCGCTGCCACAAATAAAAGGCAAAATGTGGAAGAGATGAAAAATGAAACAGACACCAGCAGGGACAATAAAGTGCTGTGCACCTAGGTCTTGCTTAAAACACCAGGTGCGTACAGGGTACACCACCTTAATTTTTTAACTTAGCAGCACCGGCACTCAAAAGCAAAGTCCTCTAGATCATTAAGCTTTGCAAGATTTTTGAGAGAGCGGCTAGTTTTGTAGACCAGGTCATTTATTCAGTCTCAATAGCAAGTAGCAGCTCACATTTGAGCTCAGAAATAAAGAGATTAATACACAGTAATAACCTTGCTTTTCAAGGTTAACTTGGCAAAGCTTTCTCCCTCCTGTGCTCCAACCCTCAAATTTAAGTCAGCTTAATGCTGATTGAAAGAGTTTGCTGCAGGAGACAGAAGATGTCAGGCATAAATATGGTAACATAGTTAAAGGCCAGGTTTGCCAAACAGCAAGTTACATTTAATTACCTACAGTACTTCTTTGGAAAAACAGTGTAAAGTGTTGTTTGAACATCCCTGGGTTAGCACAGAGAGGAGACAGATGAGAAAATTGCTGTGATTCACTGAAAACGTGAACAGTGAAACACAGAGAAAGTAATGTAGCTGAGACTTAAGTTCAGATGCATGATGACTTTCTATCAAATCATCAGGTAAGATACATTTTTCAGAGTATAAAAATGGCAAGTGAGTGATCTCTTTTTATTTATTTGAGAGATAAGGAAATACATAAACAGTTTTGTTGTTAAGACGCAATAAATATTTGTGGGATTTCTTTTAGTGCCACCTAGTTTTCAGAAAAGTGGTTCTACCTAAGACTTATAGTGTGGCAGCAGTGAAAATCCATTCTAAATCTTTTAGCAGTGAAAGAGAAGCATTTTTTAGAAGGCCACAAAATTAATGATTCCTTTAAATAAAAAATACATGTAGATCTTTTAACATAAGAAAGATATGTACAAAATATACAGAGTCAACTCTCCTACCTCCAAGCCCTTACCACAGAACGAAGAAACTGGAGAAAAGAAGTTGTATGTTACAGAAAGAAACCCAGATAATTAATCTTTCAGAACAGCAGGTTGCCTTGGAATTTGGTAGCCAAGGGACACAACAGCTGGCTAAGTTATGTAGTGACATATTACAACGCCTGTGTAGAAATAACCCTTAAATAACACACTGTGGGAAAATGTTACTACATTTTCCATCTTGTCCTTCACAGTGGTAAATTCATATTCACAACAGGAGACAATTTCACCCCATTCAGCAAAGGGTGCAGCATAGAACAGGTGCTCAGGTCCTGAGGACAAGTCAAAGAAAACAAGATCCAATGCAATAGAGCAGAGAAAAGGTTCTGGAAGGAGCTTTCTAACACAAAATTTTCTG
The DNA here is from genome assembly GCA_017639485.1 of Pluvialis apricaria. Classification (NCBI taxonomy): domain Eukaryota; kingdom Metazoa; phylum Chordata; class Aves; order Charadriiformes; family Charadriidae; genus Pluvialis; species Pluvialis apricaria. The sequence continues at coordinate 48,989,452 of CM030044.1, read as the reverse complement.
TAAAAGGGTGGTTAGGAATATACAGGAGAAATGTTCAATGTATTCAACTTTCAGCCAATTTGTTCCTATTCCTTTCTGAGCGTTGACTATTTCCTCTTGAAGATTGATGACAGATTCTGGTAGGACACCTCAAGACTCTGGGTCAAGAGGTTTGTTGTAAATTTGTCATTACATTCTCATTAATATTCTTGAAAGAAAAACCTATACAGTATCCATGTGTGATTTATAGGTTTGTTTGGTTTTGGGTTTTTCTTTAATAGCTGGGAAAAATGAGAAGGGGAGCAGCCCATGTCAGCTTAACTCTGTACTGGATTTATTAATTCTCTGCCTATCATATTCCTTTTCCTGTCCCACAAGGATAGTTTCCATGTGTAAAAGCTAAGGAGAGAAACTGCATCCAGCTGGCTGTTGCCCAAGAAACTTCCTTCATGTAGCCCTTGTTTAATGGCAGCATTTTCAGTTTCTGAAGTAATGCAGAAAACACACTGGGTGTGCATAAATACACAGGATCACACCAGGAAGGTCATTCCATCATAGAGAGAGCACAGGAAGCGCAGAAAAAGAAAGGCGTCGCCATACTAGTCACAACAATTACATTTGTCTGGACATGAGCCAACAATGTGCACTTGCAGCCCAGAAAGACAACTGTATCCTGGGATGCATCAAAAGAAGCGTAACCAGCAGGTCGACAGAGGTGATTCTGCCCCTCTGCTCTGCTCTGGTGAGACCCCACCTGGAATACTGTGACCAGCTCTGGAGCCCTCAGGGCAGGAAAGACAGGGACCTGTTGGAGCAGGTCCAGAGGAGGGCCACAAAGATGATCAGAGGGCTGAAACACATCTCCAATGAGGAAAGGCTGAGAGAGTTGGAATTGTTCTGCTTGGAGAAGAGAAGGCTCTGGGGGGATCTTATTGTGGCCTTTCAGTACTTAAAGGGGGCCTACAGGAAAGATGGTGACAAACTTTTTAGCAGGCCCTGTTGCAATAGGACAAGGGGTAATGGCATTAAACTAAAAGAAGGTAGATATAAGATCTAGATATATCTAGATATGAGGAAGAAATATATATAGAGAGAGATATATCTTATATATCTAGATATAAGGAAGAAATTTTTTACAATTAGTGTGGTGAAGCACTGGAACAGGTTGCCCAGGGAGGTGGTAGATGCCCCACCTCTGGAAACGTTCAAAGTCAGGTTGGACGGGGCTCTGAGCAACCTGGTCTTATTGAGTATGTCCCTGCTTATTGCAGGGGAGGTTGGACTAGCTGACCTTTAAAGGTCCCTTCCAACCCAAACTATTCTATGATTCTATGATTTTATGCTGGTATCTCCAGGATTCTCATATTCCTAAAGCCTTCTGCACTCAATGACTAGGCGAAGGAACTCTAGACATAAGTCTCACACACCACAAAAACTTCTTGTTCACCTCTGTATGGCAATGACCCTAAGAAGAAACACTGTCTATGAAGCTATTATTTGTGGTATTAGCCCTGCCTGGAAACCTACCTGCTGCTGCTTTCTCAGTAATTTGTAAGCTTCCTTTTCCTGTTGAAAAGCAACACTGGGCTGAAACTGTTCAGATTTTCTCCCTAAAAATTGCAAGAAATAAAAAAAGAGAGTAGTTCTTGTATCGATGTTCTGAGGGTCCTAGTGCAAAGATGCTAACATTTTCAATTTTCTGTAACAAAACCATACTATCGTTTGAAGTAGAAACCTGTTTTCAGAAATCTGATGTTGGAGATCTGTGTTTCTAGTGGGTGCATATGCAGAATAGAGTAACACAAAGTAAGATACGACACCTGAAACATGCTCAGCTTGCAGCCTGTTCTAACTTTTTGAGAATGTAGCAACCATCACGGGCTTCTCTTCTTTCTAAAGAGGTACATATAGAAGCTGCACAACAGCAAAGAATCAGTTTTCATAGTACTGAAGACACACCTGAAGCGAGATTCAAGTGCCGTAGCCTGAGCTGGTTGTAGAAATTTTCTTGAAGATGAGTATTAGAGACCACTTTTTCTGTAGATATTAAAACAAAAGAAAGAAAAACAAAAGAAAAAAAAAAAAGAACAGGCAGCATGACTATACTTTTATATCAGGATGCATAACACATCCCCATCTGATGAATTTACATGTTCTTAACAAATTTAGAAAACCATGTTCAGTTGCACAATTGGTATGCTGTGATATGTAGAAAGGAATCCGCCAAAATAGGAACTCTGCGACTCAGGGGCTTTCCACATCTTTCCAAAGTTCTTTTGGTCTATGGTTCCAAGAGCACCAGAGTCTCCTGACTCCTCATCAGCCAAGAGTGAAAGGATTAACTTCTAAAAGCATGGCTGCTAGTGGAGTTGGGATCCAGGGAGAGGTCTGTCTAATCAAATCACTTCCACAAGGTAAAAAGTGTAAGTAAATTCTAACAGAAAAAAAAATAATCACAGAAGTTATCTAGAGATGCTATGCCTTCAGGAATAAGGAAGATGCTTCAGTGCTGGGCAACTATCTTTGGACAGAATGAGTCACTTTCTTCCATTTGTAGCTCCCAGTACTATTTAGCAAAAGTTGTGGCATGATAGAGCACTGTGGCACGCCAGCTCAGTTCCTCAGTTGTTTCAAGAGAAGCAATTACATTACTTTTCCTCATGATATAAAGCTTCTTGAGACCAGTCAGGCCAACTCCTTCCTTCCTCAGGACTTCCAAGAGCTTCTTTCAGCACTTCTCCTTCAGCCTCTGTCACAGCAGCTGTAACTAGAACTGGTCAGATTTTGCCACGAAAATGCCTGGGAGTTTTCCTATGCTACTCTTGTCTCTCTGCAGAAAGACTTCTGAGGAATGTTTCCACTTAGTCTCATGCATCAAAATACTTCTTTCTTCAAAGCTGGTTTCTCACCCTAACGCATTCTATCAGAAGGCTCTTTCTGAAGAGCTCATCTCTTGAACAAGTTCCTAGTATTTTTTAATCTGCAGCAGGTAACATACAGCTGTAGCATCAGGGTTATAGTCCATCTTGTTTAGTGAACCTTCCTTGAATTACCTATTCATCTAAGAGCCATATCTTGGAATAAAGTTGACTGGCTCTGTATTCACATTATCCAGAAATGGGATGGATTTCCAGACTTTAAGCCCTTCCTTTTGGAAGTGTATGCTTGTGTATTTCTGTGCAATCAGTCCTTCCTGGTTATGTTCCAGTGTCTACATTTTCCAGAACTCTCTTTTTTCTCACAGAGGAAGTATATCTGAAGAGTACTCCCGTTAAAAATACAGCAGTGGGCAGAGTCCTTTATTGCGACTACCACAGTTGGGGCAGCATGCAGCACAGAGATTCCATGTGGATCATTCTGGTTTTCCTGAGATTTCTAGGATACTACAGGGTATGCATATGCACATATGCATGAGTCTTCTCCTCATACAGTTATACAGTCATACATACAATACACTAGTATTATTCTGTCAGAGTGGCAATCTGGCACCTTGAAAACTGGCACTAAATCTATTAGCAGCTTTTCCACATTTTAATTCAGTTTTAAAAACCAGCAGCCTTTGACATTCCAAAACTATACTCACTTTGGACAAGTTTTAAGCAGACAGTATAAGCATTTATAGGTTTTTTTTGGCTTTTGAAAGTCCAGGTCCAGCAAGACAAAGTCTCTGGTAGTGGGGGCCACTGCCTGCTTACACAGTGAAATTAAACCTCTGAGTTGAACTGCCTGTGTAGAAAGTCATTAGTTAACACAGCTTGAGCTACCACAGTGAACCACAGAAGAAGAGAAAGAGTTTAATTACTATTAGCCTCCACTTATCTCTACCATGGCATGTCAAAATCAGCCAGAATTTTCTCATCAAGACCCACTGTTCTGGCAACCTGTTTTTCCCTTTGTGATCATAAGTGGAGGCAGGTTTGGCTGCAGCACTGACCTATGTTGGTCATTATTCCACAGTAGGGAGCCATCTCAGAATTAGTAGCTTACTCAAGTCAATTACTTTTATGGTTTTTCACCCCGTCTCACTGGGTAGCCACTTTACCCTCTCTGTTCCCAGAAGAGACTTATTCTACTGTGGATTTTCCTTGTTTAATCCCTTTGACAGCTTGCTTTATTAAATTCCAGTCTCTCAAGTAAAACATGCTTCTACTACTAGTCCTGGAGGCAGGCCTGCAACTCTTCTCAAGTTCAGACTTGAACCATCTGCAGTCTTCACTAAAGGGAGTAACTCTGCATGGGAATTATTACTATTAATAAAATAATGCACCAATTCTGCAAATAACTCACAGTGGATTGTTTAGAAATTTCAAGCCATTCAGGATGAATTAATTCCTTTACTGAGCAATGTCTTTACTTAGTAATTGAATCACTAATTAAATATTTACTAAGTAAATTAAGTACCGAGTAATTTATCTGTTCACTAATGTTGTTACCTTCCCAAGCAAGTAACTGAAGGAACATGTGACCCATTTAAAATTGTTTCCTCCAGCAAATAGTTTATATAGTAATTGTATTGTAGCAATAATTTTGAAATTGTATTCCCAGAAGACCCCGTATTCAGGTTGTACACTGAGCTTGCAAACTCAAATTTTCTTGTGATACCATAAAAATATATGAAATTGACCCAAATGGTTTCTACCAAATAAGGAGTTTATTAGCCCATAATTTGAAATTTGTTGTTGAAATTTCTATGTGTGACAGTGGTGATGGAATAATGCTATCTGCCCCATTTTTACTGTCCTTTGCTATCCAGTAAAGCCCTTACAAAGCTGAGTGAATGCTTTGTGGAACTGGGATATTAACCAACAAAAAATAATAGAATCATAGAATCATCTAGGTTGGAAGGGACCTTTAAGATCATCGAGGCCGCACCTCGAGTACTGTGTTCAGTTTTGGGCCCCTCACTACAAGAAAGACATTGAGGTGCTGGAGCGTGTCCAGAGAAGGGCAATGAAGCTGGTGAGGGGTCTGGAGAACAAGTCTTTTGAGGATCAGCTGAGTGAAGTGGGGTTGTTTAGTCTGGAGAAGAGGAGGCTGAGGGGAGACCCTATCACTCTCTACAACTACCTGAAAGGAGGTTGTAGCGAGGTGGGGCTTGATCTCTTCTCCCAAGAAACAAGCTGTAGGACAAGAGGAAATGGCCTCAAGTTGCTCCAGGGGAGGTTTAGATTGGATATTAGGAAAAATTTCTTCACGGAAAGGGTTGTAAAGCATTGGAACAGGCTGCCTAGGGAAGTGGCAAGTCGGAAGTCGGCATCCCTGGGGGTATTTAAAAGACATGCAAATGTGGCACTTAGGGACATGGTTTAGTGGTGGACTTGGCAATGTTACCTTAATGGTTGGACTTGATGATCTTAAAGGTTTTTTTTCCAACCTAAATGATTCCATGATTCCACGATTCTATAAGGAAAAGCTCCCTTCCTTCCTGTACTCTCTGAGTGGCATGCAAGTTCTGACACAGCAGTATTTCTCCTGTGATTCTTTCTCTCTCAGGCAGAGACCTCTATATAAAATGTGTACTTTAAAATCATAAAAATGAAACCCAGCTTTGAAAACATAAACAAATGGGAAAGTGTATCTGTAAAGAAGACATTTTGTGTTTGCCCTGAGGCATAATAAGATACAAATCATGCCCAGTGATTCAGGACACCTGTCTTTCCTCCTTGCAATAAATCTGAGGGTTAATGTCATAGAGAATGAAACAGATACAATACTTCACCCCTTCCTGCTTTACTTTCAGGCAAACATGCATTTCCTCAATGTGTCTAATAAATCTATAGGTCTAGTAAGAGAAACAAACTGTGGATCTAGATCTGCTGATGACAAGTTGAGATGCTTACTGTACTGCAAGCAGCTGTCCATCCTGGTGTGGAGTGGTGATTCTGTTAATTTGTGTTTCACTTTGGGGATTTTAGTGGGAGTAAACCTACAGACACATACATACGCACACACAAGACTGCAACTGAACAAATTTCAAACAAAGAGAAAATGGCTCTGTAGGGAATGAATGCTGCTTTTCCTTCTTTTAATCTGGAAATCCTATTTAGTGAATGGAAGCCCAACTGTTCATATCAACAGAATTATTCACTATACTTGGGTAAAATGAATAAAGCCACTGGCAAATTAGCAACGCTATCTAAGACTCTGAATGTACAGCATTTAGTTCTATTTTCCTTACTACACCACATCCGATGTCCATGATTCGTATTTTTTATCAGCATTATATCTGTAAATACTAATACCAGTAGATATTGTCGTTAGGTCAAACCCTGCTTATTTCATGCGAGTCACACTGTATCAGAAGGGGCTATAGCCAGGAAAGCAAGTTTTATTAATTATATTTTAAGTTCTCCAGGCTTGAAAACTTTGGAAATGTGAAAACTGACTGTCTTTAAAAATTGACCACATTTACAAATGATGTAAATTTGTACATATAAATCCGAATGAGTTGTATTAATATATCTGTATAAATACTTGTCTCTATTACAGATCTGTAGTTTAATAATAAAGACAAAACAATTATTCTGCTTTAACAATGAAGAAAAAAAAGGTCAGTTTAAATTCTAAATATGTGGTCACACCTTAAAAAAAATCTTTCAGTGGACCTAAGGTAAGACATCAGCTTTTTTTCACTCTGCCTGGTTTAATAGTCTAACTGGAGGAATAGTGCTTTGCTATATGATTCCTGTCATAGAGTTCACCTGAGGCCTCTGAAGAGGCTTTTGACTAAAGTCACAAATTCAGCTGCTGCATCTAAATCCTACAGGACTAATGACTGAGGACTTTCAGCTGCTGGAGCTCATAGTCTGCCATATTAACACACTGAAATGTTGATTTGTCTTAATACATGATCTGATTTGTGTTAACATCTGAACAGCTGAACAGCATCCTTTCTCCCTTGGGCAGAAGGGCACTCCCCACATAGAGCTCCCTTGGGCAGAAAGACAGGGTGGACAGCTTGCATGAACAACCAAAGATGGTGATGTGCACCATCTGGATGCTTTCCAAGCATGCGATGGCACTATAAGAAAGGTAGAATATTCTTTCAGACTAGCATATGCTCACAGCTCTGTAAAGTCACAGATCTATCCCTGCATTTTTCGTATAATTCTGTCACTTTAAAATACAGACATCTCATGCTCCAACCCCATTGTTTCTGTCATCTATATGGATTGGAAACTCGTTCACCTTCCTTTTTCCCCTATTCTTTTTTGCAAAACTCTCTAGGACTTCCTCATTTTCAGGAAAGGAAGAGGTATCTATTCCATATTTGCCCTGGTTTCTTGGCCATCATCATGAAGGAAAACTAATGGTCTTCAAATACTTTCAAGGAGCAACTGAACGTCAGCCTGGTACAAATCTTTTTTCCTGACACAGAGTATCTACTGATAAGACAGATATGCATCTTTTGGTTTCTTAGTAGTCCAGTGAAGAACGTAAGCCTGAGGTGAGCACTGCTGGAAGCAAAGGGAGGAGCAAAATGGAAAAAAAAGATAAAAGAGAAAAGAGCATAAACTTTTATATAAGGGATTCTGAATGTCAGTACTCGTGTCTAAATATACACCCACTTTATCACTGTCATTAAAAGTTGGTCTCTGGCTAATAAAGGAAATTACTTACCTGTCTGTGCTACCATATTTCTCACTGAAATGTGAACAATAATTAGAGGTGGGCTGGAAACAACATATCACAGTAGCTAAACACATTTTTAAGATGATTTACAAAGATAAATTATCTTACTGCCCACACATGACAGGTCAGTTGGAGAAACAACCAGGATGACAAAATCACAAGTTTTCAGTTCCGCCCCCACCCTGCTTAATCCCCTTTAAGAGAAAGAGCAAAACAGTGAAAAAGTGCAAGGCGTGCCTGCTGCTTGCTCCTTGAATTCCAAACTCTGAGAGAATCTGCTTTGTTATGGAAATTGTCAGACATTTTCCTTTGGTACATTAAGGCAATTTACGAACGAGGGCTGGAAACAATACGTATCAAAAAAGATTTTATATGGGAAACTTTTTTTGCCATCTTTACAAACTAATAAGGCTAGAATCATATAACTGCAGTAGCATTGGCAGATGCCTTACTTGTAACACACAGAGCTTTTGTAACTACCGCAAGTATTCATTAGCAGGGTATGTTTCAAAATGCACACACTTTCACAATCACATAGTTCAAGATAATTTGGAAGAAGTAACTAGCTTAGAATATGACTACCAGCTCTGTTAGTGGGTTAGATGGCAGAAACAATATTAAACAATTAAAGATTGTTCTGGATATGTACTTGCATGTTGATGTTGCTAAGGTGTAGACACCTTGGGACAAGGCCTGTCCCTACTTCTCTGCAAAAGACATGATATAACCATGTTCTAATCCTATCCTATCTAATCCTATCTGGGTCGTATTTGCTTCAATAACATAAATATCAACTAATAACAATGGCTGTCATCATAGCTGCTTCAGCAATTGCTTCTCAGTATCAGTGCAGTCCATCAACTGATGAACTCCTGAACTATTTTTTTTCCCTCTTAGCTTTAATTTGCTTTTAATTTTGCATGTTCTTACTAACTAGTTGTAAATATTTCTACCCTGGCATAAGATTTTCAGGGTAATGGGGAATAGCTGACTCATTTATCAATTCATTTATACTGTAGACTGGTTTATTCTTCATATGTACCTTGTGTTAGGAATAGTGTGAATACTGGGAATTATCTATACCCGCAACACAGCATTGGACCTTAATACACATACACATGGCTCACTGCATGCTGTAATCCATTATCAATTAGTATTTAGTAACTATTAGTCCATTTGCCCCCTATTTGGGCACCTCCTTACCGTCCACATCATACTGATGATGTTCACAAAGTTGAAGGATATTTCTTTTTTTCATGTTCTCGTTTAGCATCGCTTCTGAGTTTTTAAATTTTTGCCATATCCTATACATTTGAAATTGAAAATAGGGCGTTTGTAAATATGGTCAAAACTCAATTCCGTTTGAAAGTTGAACATTGTGTAAATTAAGCATAATGACGATGTGTTTATAACAGACATTATATCATCATTCTGCCTGTAGTTTGTAGTTCCCGCTGTTTGCATTGAACAGTGCACAAAATCCCTCTATTCATTTCAATGCTGTGCTACCTCCAGAAAATACATGTGATCCATTTTTGTGCACACGTTGACATCTGTGACAAAGAGAAAAATATTTACTCTCTTGGTCTGGATAAGTGCTTGTTTTCAGTTATCTTCCATCTGTTTTGAATGCATTATAGATACTTGACATGATAGAATTAGCCCTACTCTTTAAAGGCTGAGGACATCCCTGATGATTTTAACTAAGCTTCTTTTGTGCTTGAAGAACTAACAAAGACGAGCCAAGTTTACATGCTCCATGTTCCTTGTTTCAAGCTCTTGCTTTGGAAATTTAGTTTGGAAACAAAGACAGCCAGGAATAAAATCACTCTTGGTCCAAACATATTGTTGTTGCCCTTGTTGTAGTCCTCCAGCTCACATCTTGCCCAACAGCTTACAGTCTTCTCTCCAGCTGCTGTACTAGAACCCTGTAACACTGATGGGACTTACTCTTCTTTGAGTCCCAGACTCCATCAACTATGAGATTGCACTTGATCCATGACTTCAAAATAAATATGAAAATACACTGTAGGATGAAAAACAAAGAAATCACATAGGATTAAGGAGATGCTACCAAGAAATGGATCACACATAGCTTAAGTCCCTTCCGTCTAGCTGTTTCCTCTTGCAGGTTGCAGGGTTCTTAAATTAGGGGTTTATACATCTCTAAAAATAACAAACCCCTAAGAAGAAACACCCATCAGTGAGGCACAGATGGCCAGATAACATCCTCCTCAAAAAAAGACCTGCCACCGCAACAGGAGAGTTGCTCACATCACTGGAAAAACGCTGTTAGCTTTTGACAGAAGAGCATGAGTCTAATGGGAGACAGAGCTACGCTACAAGGAAAAGCAGAATCGCAGCCTGTTCAGAGATGTGTGGTATGTTATAAATGGTTCAGAACTGTGAGTATCAGCTCATACAGTGCTGCTGTACTTGCCAATATATTCTTATCACTAATTGTAAACCAGGACTGTGGAGTGCATACCAGTTAAATGGTCTGTAAATGTGGAGGGCAAAGAAAGCTGGAGCATGTTTCCATGCTGATATCTAAGGGGTGGCAAAATGTGATGGCATTTCATTACAGTTGAGGAAATTGCTCACTCCTTAACATCCAGTTTTAGGCTAGAAATATGGTAGAAACTTATTACTGAGGTGTTGGTGACTAAGCTCTGTAATTCACAAAATAAGCACTGTACTGTTTAATGATTCACCCAGCCTTTTATGGATGAGACACAGAACTTACTCTCTAAGATATGTTAATGCTTTTTAAAATATAATGAATTAAAATCATTCCACCGTTACAAGTGATCCAAAGCCATTTATTATGTATGTGTGTGTGTGTTTACAGCCATAAATACTAATATTGTGTCCACATCGGGCATTATTTCAATGTGGAGAGAGCGGTTTCTAAAGCTGTTTTCATGTGCATTAAATGTATACTCTACTGTATAGATCAGTGGTAGCCAATGGCTAAAGGAGTGAGCAGAAACTGATTTACTAAAGCTGTATTTTTTATTGAAGTCAAATTCTACTTCTGCAGACTAAGAGCTTAACAGTCTGAGAAGATCTGAAAGCAAAAAGATTCCCATAATCACAGCTTGGTCTTTAAAAAATTTCTACTGATTTTAAAAGGTTAATATTACAGAGACAATTTTTTTCGGATAGCCCTTTTTTGATCTTTCCTGTATCTGGAAGTAAGTAGATTTGTTCCCAATTAAAAAGCTACAAAGAGAATAGTAAATTATTGCTATTTTTGCTTTACTGGAACTGCTTGACTATTTGAGGATATCTTGTCTTGTTAAATTGCTATACTACTATTTTAAAAGGCTTTTATGGTGAAATTAATCCTGCTCTAGTACAATGAATATTGCAAGCACAGGAAGCATTTTCTCCCTCCGAATGCTCACTGCAGTCGGAAAGATCATGTGCCGTGGCTCTGTAGCACCAGAACTCAGCAGAACACTCACGAATGAAAAAAAACATACTGAAATTTACCTATGACATTGTCTTACATACCTACACAGCCTAAAGCATTTGATTACAAACTTTACTGAATTGGAGATCTTATTATTTAAGGAGGTTTGTCATTAAGCTTTAGGCTGCCTGGAGCACTGAAAAAATATGGCCATTGAAAGCAAGAGAAAATAATAGCCAGAAGACAGTCTCCTAGCTTCACAACTTTTTCTATATTTCTGAATGCGCTGCCACGGGTAGAGGAGTCTTAGTTTTTCCTTGGTTGACTTAGAGCCTTAGTCATAGGCAGAGTTTCTCTGGGGTTACTGTCTTAACACAGGGTTAATGTCCACATGAGTTTGAATTTGAGATGGTCTATATCATTAATAATGGTGATTTACTCCTGCTAGGGTCCTAAACTGGGGTCCTATTTTTTATTATTTTTGAACAAAATGTTACAAAGATGACAGAATGTTTGAAATCCTGACACATTAGATGTAGTACTTCTTATATTGGACTGTTGGTATCTAAGCAGCCCACTGCTTCTCCTCCTTTTACATCTCCAGGGCCTCACCAGGAGGCTGGGGATGAATGTGGACTACAACAGCTGTTTTTCACCAGTCTTAAATATTGTTACACTACCCATTTTAGTGTTCTGTGGGATAAGTGGGACCTTCTAAAGGTTCCTTGACTTAGGGTTGAGTATTGCAAGGCAGTACTGCACTCCCCAGGTTTTCTTCACAAACTTCATTCGGGGAACCTGCCAAGCTTTTACTGAGAGGATCAGTGGTGTTTATTTCAGCTCTTTTAAATCAAGTCCCAAATATGGAGAGCAGGATTGGATTTTTCAATCAAGGATTAAAACCAACATTACTATACTCATGGACCTAATTTTCATCAGTGAATAATGCTGACTTGTTTGAGGATTCAACTCAATGTATGAATATTCTGCTGTTGTGGCTCAAATCTGGATAAATACCTTGGGTTCTATTTCCTGATTGGTCTAGGGTCTTCTTTTTCCTTTTTTGGTTGCCATATTTTTTTATAATGGGGTTCAAGAACACTCTCAAAGTGTGCTCTACAGTTGTTAAAAAGCCTTTCTCATCACTACCAAGATTTGAGCCTTTACTTTTGCCCTTCCAGTTAGAGATCCTCCTTGGGGACATGTTCCTGGCTGCTGGTGTGCTCTTCTTTTTGCAGTTTCTTCTTTTAGCTAGTTATGAACGAGTCAGGGTTTCAAAAAGGGAAAGCATCCTGTATATTTGTATTGGTATTCTGTCAAGATCACTAGAGTTAGATCTCAAGGGCAGCAGACAGCCAAACAAGGTGCAGCTGCTTTCCAGATCAAACAAGAGAAATGGCTCTTCTTTGAAACAGATTCAGGCTATTTCTTGTATTTACCCATACCGATAGTGCCACATTTTGGGGGGTGGGAGGGACCACTATACCCTGTCATCAAAATCTGTTCATAAATGAACTCTGTCAGCTTCATGTTCATTTATACACACAAACATTTGTAGTTGACATGTGCTTCTGAGCCTGATTTTGGGACGACACAGACTAATTCGTTACCATACTCTGTGTAAGGGCATCCACTTCTGGTTTGAATTGTGACCTGAGGTCAGAGGCTGAGTCAGTCTTTTACCATCTAGCTACAGGATGCTCTCCTTCTGAAGCAGTAAGAAATGCTCTCACAGAATTTAGCATGACAGCCAGGAGAAGACAAGGATCTCAACTAACTGGCTCAACATTAACAGTAAGTGAGGAATTTAGCAGCTGTCCATTGGAGGAGTTTGTAAGTCTCATCCATTATAGCACTGAACATTCTTCTTTTGGTCTACCAAAGATTTAAAGGTAGGAATTTGAATAAAAGCGAGAGTCTTCTGTGCAAATCAGCATACGTCAAGAGTACCTAATTACAAAAACCGTGAGTTGAAGTTTGTTGATAACCTGTGTATCCTTCCTACCCTTCTTATATAATATTGCTTCAAAGTATTATGATGAAACCAATATGAAAATTACTCAATGCCTAATTATACTACAGCCTTGGAACATGGAGAGGAGTGCTTACAACTGATACACTAGCTGTCCTGTCCAGAAAGTGTAAAGGAATGTGTGGGAGATGTCTCCAGTCTCTCTACCCTATGTCATGTGTGGTCATACAGTATTTTTGTATGCAACTTGCAGCGTAAGAAAAGTTTTATATGTAAAGGGGGACCTTCAACATTTGGTATGTTCAGAGCAATGAAACAGTAAAGTAAAAACCAAGTAACAAAATAGATGTCAGTTCAATGGAAAGTGATATAGAGCCAAACAGCTAATAAAAAGTGGTCTCCTGGAAAAGTGAATCAGAGATGTTTTGTATTACAGTTCTACTTCCACATAGGCTTTCTGCTATCAAAAGAATCCAGTGGTGGAAATACCTCCTTATTGATGCAAGGCCAGAAATTGCACAGAGTAAGCAAAGGCACAAAAATAGGAGTCACAAGAAGCCATGATATTTACTGTGCAGAGATAAAGGGTATGACAGACAACAGGGCTGGCCACAGACAAAGAGCAGAACACGTGTAACCCAGCATTGCTATGCAGAAATTCAGTACAGCCAGCAGAAAGGCATACAAATTTACCTCATTGTTTTAACTTTTGGAACTTCAAAACACTTAAGCGTGCTAGTTATTTAAAGGAAGAGAAGCTGGCAAAAACAAAATAAGAAAAAACATCAAACTGGCACAAAGAAAATGAAACAACAATGAATTTCCAAAAAACAAACTGCTTTTTTTATGTGATTTATTTTTCTTTTACTGTTAAAATTGAAAAAATTGCCATAAACAGTTACATTACTACTACCTTTCTGCACTGCATGATGCTTTATTTCCATTCTGTTTTAAAAGAAAAACTAAAATTTTAACTGATTTTACTAGAACTGTGTTTGCTTACAGCCTTTTTTTAGAGTGGATCACATTAAGAAACTGATAATTTCATTGGTACATACCTGCATGTCTAGGCTGACACACAGACTCCTTTGGTACAGGTTGTGTGAGTGAATGTGTACCACAGAAAGGAAGCAAAGGGCTCTCAACATGTGTCTGAGGATTTGTGTTATCAGACATAGATAGGGCCATACCTTGCAGTCTTCTGAGCAAAATAAGGTGTTGGATTGAAGCTGTTTAGCAAAATTGTGTATAGAAATATTGTAAACTGATTTAACCCACAAAATGCAGTCCGGACTTGCATTAGAGATTCCAGACACTTAACAGAGGGCACAGTAACCTTTTCTTAAGAAGGCACAAAAAAGACCCCACCCGACTTAGATTTGAAGTCCAGTGTTTCTCATGTATAAATATTATACTGTCATTACTACATCTCAAAGACTTGCAATTAACTGCTAAATGAAGGTTTAATTGGTTAGCATTGTGTTTGGATGTTCTTTTACATAGTTCCAAGCAGATGCAAAGAGGTATACAGTCTTGTTTTGTCACCCCGAATATGTTTAACTTGGATACTTCTGTATGCTGTGTTATTCTATCCAGCAATTAAAACCCGTGCTTCCTGACTAACCCATCATTGCAATTTTATTCACCTAGACTTAATTTCAAGATATAATTCCCTGGTGCTTTATTGCCATCTTTGGACCTGTATGTTCCTCCAAACGAACAGATAACCTGTAATAGAATATACATGTCACCATACTCAGATCAGTATCTTATGTAAAGTCTTTCCCGCATATATAGGTAGACAGACAAGTATTTACACCAGTGTAAAAATATTCCTCTCACTTACGGAGAAAAAAAGAAAAAAAAGTGGAGGAAAGAAGAAAGGACCTCATCAGTTATTATCTCTTATTAAGGACAGAAGGTAACTGTGGGATTTGATGAAATCTACTATGAACTCTCTAAGTAGATCTCAATGACTAGGGAACTTCTTGGGTACTACACATCTAATACCCTAATGCAATTTCAGTGGGTCCTTATGCATCCCAGATGTTTCCCATGTCCTAGTGAAAGAAAAAGAAACCCCAGGCTGTTGGGAAGTGAGGGGCGTTTGGGACTGCAGCTAAAAAAATTACCCAATTCCCAGTTCTGGCACATGGATTCACCGATAACAGCATGTCTGGATTTTCAAGGGAATAGACCTGCCAGTCAGCACTCTCACAGCAACCCCTGCAGGCTGATTGGTGGTGTGGCAAAAGAGACTGCAAAATGAACAAATGAACAAATCATGGCTTTTGTTCTTCTGATGTGAACTTAGTGCTTGCAACACTGCACTCTTGGAAATGAAGCTCTCACTTATACACCCCAGAAAAGTGAAATTCAAGAAACTTCCATGTTGTGCTGCTTGTGGCCCTCACCTTGTTGCTGGAAAAATCCCCCTACAGGCGTGAAAAGAGTCTTAAGTTCTTCTCTTATCTGTCCTGGGTGTCCTATATGACTTCCAGTGATATTGTTATTTATTCAGGAGGACAACAGCTCACTTTTCTGATTGTTTTCAAAAGTCAAAGAGCCACTAGAAAGTAATGTTATTCAGTCATTATTCTCTTTAAGTTCTTTGAGTGCCAAAGGCTGAAGAGCCCTTTTGGAAATTTAGGCTGACAAGTTGTACCCAAGGCTGCAATATATCTCTGGGATGTCAGAGGCAGAACCAGGGTGCAGAAGATGCTGCCTTCTGGTCTCCTGCTCAGGTTGTTTGAGCACACTGCTGTTCAACAAGACACAGAGTGGAAGACTGTATAGACACCCCCATTGATGCTGTCTCTGTTAGAACTCTGCAAATGAATCGTTCATGTTTTTTTTACACACCATAAGGAAAATAATTTTGACAGAGAGATGAAATCAGTTGTTACATTGTCAGGGTGTGCTGTCAATGTCATGACGTGTCCTTCCAACAGGTATTTCTCCTTTGACTTTGCATTACTGTGCATCAGTCTGAGGAAAAATAGCTTAGAATAAGTATGTAACTTCCATTACTTTGCTGTCTGAAAACTATATTAAAATTCTTCCTCCTCCCCCCAAAAGTCCCAGTTCTTTGAAAAGCAGCTATCAAGAGAAAGATAACCATAAATAAGAAATATTACTGTCTCCAGTCTAGGAGGTGATGCAAACAAAGAGAATGATCCCCCTCTGCTTTTCTCTTAGACTCCTGCTTTCTGTGAAAGATTAAGATAGGCTGCCTGCACATCCCACACTGCAAGGAACACATTGAGTTTCTGGTGTGACCCTTCAACAGCCACCCAAAAGGGCAACACTTTTATTTTAAGAGCAAATTTGTTTCACTGTAAAAATGCCAATGTCTCAGCAAAAATTACTAATTTCCAGAAGAACCAACTGAAATGAAAGTGTGGGTTGCAGAGGGTGGGAGCAGAAAAAGTGGGGAAGAGAAGAATATTTCAGTAATAAGCCTCAAAGGATAAATATTTCACGGAAGCATAGCATACTGTAGGATATCAGCGTTGACGGCAAGACTTCTGTGTCTCCTGGGAAGCTGGTATTAGCAGTTGGCAAGAAACTCTTCGTCTTTAACCTGATAAGAATGTAAGGACATTAAATGTCTTCCAAAGGGAATGATTTGTGATACTGAAAGCTACCTGAATTCAATACACACACACCAGTAGAGTATGTATTTTCATCAGAAAAGCCTCCAAACATAATTTGTCACACTGTAGTAGAAGCATAACCTGAAAAGAATGAAGTAACTGCTGATTCCAAGAATGTTTCTAGAATTAATTAAATTAGCATGATTATTAAATGCAGGGAAATCAGGCTACCATTAGATGAAGATGAGAATAGTACTGCAGAAAATACAACCTTTTCATTTGCTATCAGTAAAAGTTTCTTTCCCATTTCTGAGGAGGCTCTAAATCTTAATTCCATATTCCCAGTTTGTTCCAGTATCACTGAAGTAGTAATTCCTCTTACCACTTTTCTGCATCTTGTGATCAATCTCTAAATATACAAAATGGGTATGCTTGGAGGGTGGAAAGTATTGGTCAAGACCTGGAACTAGAAATATCGTTGCAGACCATGATGTTTTCATAAGATCTGGAGTCCCAGAACTTTGCTATGACTTTTGGGACCATGCTGTCTCAGTCCACAGAAAAGTAGATTTAAGAAGCAAACAGTAGCACAATTTTTACAAAAGATTATAATTTGTTTCGCAAGAATGAAAAAATTATTTTCTAGTTAAAACATAACTAATGGAAAACAGACATCAGTATGCAGAAGAAATGGAGTAACTCCTACACAGCAATGCTAAGTTTTAGTTTATATAATGACAAATCATTAAAGAGAAAGTTTAAATATCATATATGGTAAAATGGTAAATTGCAGGATGCAAGTGAAAATGTCTGTATAAGTTGTCCTTGGAGGACAGTGTCTCTGTGTTTGAAAAATGTATGGCCTTTCCAAAGTCCTGAAATTCTCCATGTTACCAGCTCTAGGAGAAATAAGTCATGTTTATAATGACTTTTAACATTCTAACAGAAAAGAGCAGACATTCAATTGATTTACAATGTTAATTACTTTAAAACATAACAACAGAAGGATTTCAAGTGTGTTTTTTGTCAAATAAAAACATATTGTAAAATATTTAATTGCACATTGAGAATTTAGTTCTCTAAGAGATAATGTAAGTGTATTTAACAGCATCATTGCAAAAAAAATATCAAGAAGTATTGTTTGAAAATACATAGACAGTAAGTGTAAGGATTATTTTCCATTTTTCCAATATTGTATACAACATAAGATAGAAGAAAACATCCAGGTTCTCCCTGCTTGCAGTCACTATCAAGAAACACGCCCATATTAGTTTGTGGAGGCTTGCTAAGTCAGAAACAGTACAAACATAAAGCAAACAATAGCTAAGAAGTAAAACCTAGAAATAGTTCCCAAATGACATGCTACATATGTCCATGGAGATATTCAACACACAGCTGGACAAGGCTCTGAGCAACCGATCTAAACTTTCCACGCTTTGAACCGGGGTTGGACCAGATGTGCTTCAGAGATCCCTCCCAACCTAATTTACTCAGTGATTCAGTGGTCCAACCAAATGAATGTCACTGTTCAGGTGAGATGTAATACTTAGTCCCAGTTACTGTAGCGAGAGTTCACTTCTCATCGCGTGTTAATTACTAGATTGAGAAAAAAGGATACCACATAAGTAAAGAAAAATACAAGAAAAAGCAGGAAGAGAAAACAAATGGCTTGTTATAATTAAATACATAAACATCATTATCCCTTGGTCTCTTTTACATTGTCATACTGACCTCTCTAACAGTATCTGTGACTTCATTTCCCCTCAGGTCCTCTATCAAGTTAGAAAAGATAGCATTAAAAATCAAATAAATATTAATTATAAAACAGAAGAAGAAATGTGTATATTATCCCCTCGCATTGCTCAGTGAATCGTTCACAATGTACTTGAGTTTATAAGAGATCATGAGATTTCTCCTTGAATCAGATAGGAAGGCATATCGCCTTTGTATCATCCAAATGAAATAACATCCATTTCCACATAAATTTATACAAAAACCCTGAAGAAACCACAGTTTATAAAATGGGCAGACTACTCATCTATTTGAACATCTATTCAGCATCTCTAAGACTTTTAAAGAACTTTAAAGTCTTATGTAACAAAATAATAGCACTGTGCAGGATCTTTAATTGAATAACCTACGGTTCTGATTTTCTAACTGAATTTATTAGATTCTCTTAAGGTTGTTCTGTAACACCTGTTTTTATAACAAATCTATTAGTCAGAACCATGGCTTTTTGCCTCAATAATTGAATTGGAACAATTTATTATGGTACTATCATAATGATTATTTCTCGTTTATATCATGGGGTATCACCTAGGATCTTTCTTTAGTGGTGAAGACCACATTATCCTAGCTACCACATAAACACAGAACAAAAAGACAATGCTTATCCCTCAATTTTGCAGTCTATAACATGTCACATTCACTAATTCCACTTTGTTGTGTACAAGTAAGTAACTGCCTACATTCAGCTGTTGCACGTCTGATGAGGCTACATCAGTAACAGTCACGGAAAAGCTCTGTTGTACACCAGGACCTTCAGAGTAGGACACTGTTCACCGCAAGCCTGCATAGCTCCTTTCTTCAAAGCCTATTTAATCAAGGTGAGAGGACTTAAGTCTACTTACCATCTATGCCAGCCCCTGTGTTTCATTTGTAGTGAATAATACTTTGTCACGGAAATGTAAATATGGAGCCAAGGTCAGAATACATTCTGTAGGACAATCCATTCTCTGTGTACCTCTTTCATAAAGAAGATCTTGTGGTTTTTGCTGAAAAGCTTTTATGGTAATGGTGGAAGCATGAGAAATATTTTCCATGACAATTACAGCTCTGAAAAACTGCAGCAAACAGGATGGCTAATTAGTGTTTTGATTATACAGCTGGAATCATAGCCATGAAAAACTCTACTCGCAATGTTCTTAAATTCTACATTCCCTATGTATGCAAAGTACTTTGGTAACTCAATTGCAAAGTGTATAAATCCACTCCTGGTGTAAGTGGGGTGCTGCAATGACTATTGTGTTTCTGACAGAGGTAATCATGGCCTAAAGTTATTTATCTGCTATTTATGAATAAAGTGCAATTATTCCTGTTTGTTACAATCACGTTTGCTTCTTCTGTTAACCATGATAGTATAACCACATTCATGCCCGTTCGTTAATTAATTGAAAGTTAAAAGCAAGATGGGTAAGAAAAATCTTTCTGTACTATTAACACGTCTGTGTCACTCTAAAACTTGTAGTACCTATGATTCTCTCAACCATCACAAAAACTTTTAGGTTAAAACAGAAACAACAAAAGACAAAGGATGACAGAAGGTTGTGAAGTTAATTTCACGACTAAACTCCCCTGATTCTGCAAGCAAAGATACAAAGAAAGAGAAGAATCCACACCACAAGTCATCTTTGTGGACATTACATAATTTGACTTTACTGACACTAGAAAACCCTTCATTTAAAAATATGCTCAACCAAGACATTTTTCTGGAACATCAAAGCCATTTGCTTTTCCACTTTCAAAAACCGCAGTGAATTTTATTTGTCAGGGAGTCTAAAGCTTCACATTAAGCAAAAAAGACCTCTTATTGTCGTATTTCTTAGTATAAGTATTTCTCCAGGACAATTCTTGTCATAGATTCTTGCAAGAGACAAAGAGAAGCAGCACTTTTGCTTACCTACACACTCATTTGCCATCTCTTATACCTAGGATGCCCAGCATATTAAATTTAACTCTTAAATGCTGGAAAACTTACTTATAAGTAGCAAACAATCTGATTTAGCTAGAAGCATTTACTTTTAAGCTAAGAAAATACTCCAGTGGTAGTTACCTATAATAGTTACCAAGACTGGCTATACATTTAGAAAGCTTGCCTAGACGGATTAGCTTATTATCCACTTCAGGGGAAACTTCCCTTCTATGACATATTTTAGGATTTTTAGTGATATGAAAAGACAGGCTATTTATTAATAACCTTTTGATTTGTTCCTATTTTTTTGTTTCTAATTACAGATGGGAATTGTGATCTACTATGAGTTTGCAGGCTTTAGCCCTCATAATGTAAGCAGTATCCTCCTGAGTCAGTTTTGGGTGCAGATGCATTTTAGGATTCAGCTTTTTATGAAACACTGAAGTCCTATAAACTTTTTAAACAATTGTCTTTCCTTGTTGGATGCTATGCAAGATCCTAAATCTGGACTTTAGGGCATAATCCATTACAAAGGCTCTGGTGAAGCCTTGACTGAGTTCAGTTTTGTTTATAAAGCTGAGACTCAATTTCTTTGTTAAGTATATGGAATTCATCATATCTTCCCCAAAATTTTAGCACTTATTAATTGAATACTGAATGAATTTTCTCAGAATTTACACAGAAAGTCATAAACTGAATAACAGATTAAAAGGAACTAAAAATTAGCATCTGTGTGAGCTGGTCCTTTGCCCTGAATAATCCAAACAATGGAATAAGGCAGCCCTTTCTTGCTCATTGTGAAAACTAACTGAGATTTTGTATACAGGCTATACTTGAAGATGTTGTTAATAGTTGCTGAACCTATTGAATTGGGAAGACTCAAAGAGGTCATCAACTCAGATGACTTTTAAACAGAATTGCCAGAGTAGCTTAAATAATGACTGTTCATCCTCTAGACCTAACTCAGTGAAAAAGTTCTGCTGTTTTTTGTGACTCGGAGATACGAATGAAGCCAGATACTCATGTTCTCTCACTACCAGATCACATGTTCCATCCCTGCCTGTTGTTAAAAGATCCTATGGTTGCAGCCCAGCTCATGTGTCAGTGCCTGATGGACACCTGGGGGCAGCAGTGGCTTGGTTGTAAACTGGTTAAGCCTAAATGTTTTTCTTTTTTTCTTAAGCGTGACGTTGGCATTAATGAAAAGTGCTGAATTGTTCAGAACTGTTCAATTTGCAAACTGGACTCTTATAAGCTCAATCAGCCTACACCCCTGCCAGCTTTGTAATACACGTACGTGGCTACACCTCACATAATTTCACCACAAGGCCTTAGCAGAAACCTGGACATGCATTTATAGGATGAGAAAATCTGTCAGCCTGTATTTCTACACAGTTCATGGCTTCTTTGACAAGACTGTTAAGAGAGGTGGTTTTTGCCAACTGTGAAAAGAAAAACAAAGGGAAAACACCAAGTATGTTTTATGCTGATTGCATTATGAAACTAACACACTGTGGCCATTACCAAGATAGGGTGGACACAACACAGGAAAGCCGAAGTGGAAGTCTGTATGTTCCGTTTCAACCTCTGCTAGTTTCCTGTAAGCTAACATATTGTAAAAAAAGGAAAAGCAAAAGAAATATTTATTTGGGGTGAGAGTAACCCATAGATTATTCATGTGTTTGATCTTGGTTTTGAATGTTTGGAGAAATTGCATGAAGTGAGGAGATTCCAGCAAAATTGTTAACATCCCCAGTGCCAGGCCCTCAAACCATTTTAAATCTACTTATTACTGCTTTTGGAAACTGAGCTGCAGGTATATAAAATATCTTTGCCTCCCCCCCACGCCCCCCCCCCCCCTTTCCCGCACAAGTTGCAGCGTCAGAAAATAAATTGGATTAATTTAGCTCTCTTGAGTGCATGCTTTGATGTAGTCTGTAACTTCATGGTTGCCTACCTTTTTCTCCTCAAGATCTTTGCCTCTTTCAGTGCACAGTATAAACATTACACATCTCATCGGGAAGAAAAAAAATGCAAAAAGAGAAATATCACTGCACAAGTCTGTAATGTCATCCATTCAGGTCATCAGTTGACTTGGAATCTGAAAATTCTCTGCACAGACCTCTGTACTTGGAACAATCTAACATTTTGGCAGACTCTGTTTGGACAACCCCTAAAAGAAGATGAGATACTCCTGTGTTTTTTAGCACCAAGTAAATACCTAACCTCCAGAACATTGAGTTACACTGAGGTTTCTTCCTCCTTCACAACCCAAAAGGTTGTGAAAGGGGAGATTAAGAACACAGAACAGGTAGACAAACCTTAAATCATAGAATCATAGAATCATTTAGGTTGGAAAACGACCCTTAAGTTCATTGAGTCCAACTGTAAACCTAACACTACCAAGTCCACCACTAAACCATGTCCCCAAGTATTACATCTACCACGTCTTTTAAATACCTGCAAGGCTGGTAACTCAACCACTTCTCTGGGCAGCCTGTTCCAGTGCTTGACAACTCTTACAGAATTTTTCCAAATATTGAACCTAAACATCCCCTAGCACAAATTGAGGCTGTTTCCTCTCATCCTATTGCTTGTTACTTGGGAAAAGAGACTGACACCCACCTCGCTACAACCTCCTTTCAGTTGAATACTGAACACAGTATTCAAGGCGCGGCCTCACCAGTGACAAGTACAGTGAGACAACTGCTATCTTAGTCCTGTTGGCCACACTACCTCTGATACAAGCCAGGATGCTGTTGGCTGCCTTGGCCACCTGGGCACACTGCTGGCTCATATTCAGCTGGCCGTCCACCAATTTCCCCTGGTTCTTTTCCACTGGGGAGCTTTCCAGCCATTCTTCCCCAAGCTGGTAGCATTGCATGGGGTTGTTGTGACCCATGGACGACTGTCCACAAAATTTCCTGTTATATTGCAAGCCTAAGCTTTCTAAAAAGAATGTTTGCCAGAATTTTGCCAGAATTTCAAATTCTGAACAAAACAAAACAGCCAGCATCAGGGGAGAGACATATGGCTTGTAAAACTGAAGCTGTAATGATTTTGCTTGGCAGAGTTATATGGCATGTTATAATGAGAAGTGACAATTGACCTTAAAATTCCTAGATGTGCCTGAAATATTTGCGCATGTGTAGAAATGTTTTAAAATTTGTATAGTTCACTGAAAGAAACAAACATTTCAGGTGCTTATAAGACTGTGATTTTAATCATCACAATGACACTTAACTCATTTCTATAGAGCTATAATCCTCAAATGACAGGTCAAGACCCTAAAGCAAGTGATGAGGTGTTAGGTGGTAGGCGACTGAAAGCAGCAGAAGGAACAGTTTAATTTCCTGTAAGCTGTCCAGAAGCTCAGCTCCTTTGAGGTGGGAAAATGAGAAAAGACCGTAGTGACTGACAGCAAGCGTTTGTTAGCCCAGATCTGCCTTTCATTACTGGCAATTGCTCAGTACCTCCAAAGAAGGGAAGTAAACATAAACACTTGCTGCCAGTTATTATTCCCATTTTCTAAGATCCTGTTGTGGAGGTGCCAACCTGCTAGCATGGGTATACCTTCGCTAGGTGGTGCAAAGGACAGAGCTTGCAATGAGTTTGACCACTGATGGAATACTTACACATTTACCTGTACTAATATCCAAACACTTCCCACATACTAGACAAATGAGAACATCACACTGCTTTCAAGCTCCCGAAACTTTAAAAAATGATTGTCATATATGTTGCTACATCTATTGACACACCAAGAGAATGAAATCAAAAGTCAAAACATCTTGATGAGGCTTCCAAAAACAGTAACAAAGACTGCAAATTCCATCTTAATTTCAAATTTACTTTAGAGCCTGAGGAACCTTGCTCAGCTTTTAAAGGCATTTTCTCATGGCAGTAGTTGACGAAAGATAGTTTTCCCAGCATTTCTCCAACTGAATTGCAGGCTTAGCAGCATTAAATTATACATATTTTTGTCATGCTTAATGGGGTTTAGTCTTTAATTTTAAATTGTATGAAAGCCTCAATCTGAAAGAAAACCAGCAAGGATGCTGTTTCAGGAATGAATGAAGATTTTTACCCTTTGAAACACCGTACACAGTAACCTTTATTTTGCCATTTTGTGTTTTGTTGTACTGTCTCTTTTAATGGTTTCTACACTGACTGGACATTTATCACTTACATATTTGTCATGATAAGAAGTGCACTGCAGAATGTTAATAAAAAAAGGGTTATTTTTTATTCTAGAATAAAAAAAATTGCAGCCTTCAAAAATGGTACTATGTAAGAACTGCCTTACAGAGGCAGCAGTAATGATAAAAAAATGAAGTTGCTTTGTGGTTTGCATTCAAAGCAGCACTGAAAATTTATTCTTTCACTTTTCTGACTTTGATATGCTCATTTTTTGAGGACAATTAGGTATTCCTGTTACTTAAATTGCACAAATACTTGCAGAAGAGTGTTTTTCATACCTTAGGTCTTATGCATTTGTGTAATACCTCTGTCAAAGAATTTGCTATTGTGACTTCAATTTGTTTCATCTTATTCTGTAGAATATAACCTTCTCAGGCTGGTTAACTGACTTTTAAAATGAGAATCATTTTAATAGCACAGGTGTATTCTATTTGTTTCCAAATAAATTCTTAAGTACACATCTTGAATTATCATGTCACAGTCTAAAAATATGAATGCATTGTTTCTGTCTTTAAATATTAAAAAAGTGACATTTTTCCAGTGACAATTTTGGAAAAAGTACAGAATTGTACCATATATATGGTGCTCGGAGCTTGAATTTCAGCTTGAAGCTGAAATTAGTTGGTAAATTCTTTATAACTTGTGAGCTCACTTTACTTCAAAACTCTGAATCAAATAATTCCTTATTCTCAGCTTTGCTAGTCTTAAAATTATTCATCATTAATCTGCTACCACATGCTGAACTAGTGGTTTTAACAGGGGTCTAGCTAAAAGATTGTGAAACACAATACAGAATTTTAGACCAAATGTCATGGTAACAGCAGGGTAGTTGATTATAACTTGTACCCACTGCAGGAGTTGTAAATTCTAATGAAGAAGGAAGAGTCTGTATGACAGCACGGAAAGAGTGTTAATGATCCAAAAGGTATTGTCATTACTTTAGCAGCATTAATAAAGCAATACTTACATGCAATAGAATCCAATATTTTACCAGAGCCAAAAAAAGTGCCTAAAGTTATCCAGCTGTGTAAATGGTCTTCTTATCGTTAATGACAACACAAAAATTTTCTATCCAACTAAATGCAACTAGTTTCAACTACATTAAGAGCTAGGTTATTTTCTTAGATGCATAAATACGTGTTCTGGTAAATAATATGAGCAGAAAGATGTGGACTTAAATGTCTCTCATGGGAGAGAGCAAGGCATTTATTAAGCAATTCATATTTATATAGCATATACATAAAGGTTTGTAAGCCTGATTTTTAATAGTATTCTTCACCTAATGCAATGCTGTGTGTGCAAACACAGCTTTCCACTTTCCAACTTCAATTTTTTCTAAGGTTGCACAGATTTACCCTGAAACTCAAATATATTGTTTCAGCATTGGGAGACATGTTTCCTAAACACAGAGACAGTTTAGGATGGCTTTATTTACTTGGCTGAACACGTACAGATCATCAATCACTTTCTCATAGTGGATACCAGGATACACACAGACACTTTTCCCTATCTCAGCTGAGCTGTGTCTTGAGTGTCCGAGGTGTGACGCTAATAGCTTTTTTATCTTCTGGCATGTTAAAAAAAACCAACAAAGTAAGAACAGAAGTATATATAAAAACCTCTCTCTGCTTTCATCATTTTGGAATAGGAGGGGAACAGGGCTGGTGTACCCAGAGAGCATTATTTGAGTTTGGTTCAACGATACAAGCTTGCTTTTACGGCAGACAAAACCAATCTGCTGTATCAGCCTTTTTGACAGTGGATGGCATGCATGCTTGAGCCACTCAGAATGTCTTGCTTAGGTCTGCAGAGCTCTGATTTGTATCCAAATTATTTTTCTATATAATTTCTTTTGGGTGTGTGTGTGTGGTTTTGCTAGTTTTTGGTTTTGTTTCTGTGTTTGTTTTGGGGTTTTTTTTTAAATATTAGTCACCTCCTGCTGGCTTGCCTTCCTCACAGCACTTTTCTGGTTAGCCACAGATCCCTAACCACTTTCCCTGGAGATGCAGAGAGGCTGGGGAAAGAGGTTATAGCCTAGTTACCTTGCTTTAGCTGTGTGCACATGTATTGAGGGGAGTTCAGGGAGATGCAGGTTATTATAATCATTATAATTAAACACTGTTGGAATTAGTGTTTTAAGCATCTTAAAAAGTATAAAAATATTACCGTATTCTGTCAGAAAAGAAGAGAAAACTTTTTCCTGTCAGGGTGGTCAAACAACGGAAATGGTTGCCCAGAAAAGCTGAGGAATTTCCACCCATGGAGACACTCACATCCTGACTAGACGTGGTCTGGAGCAACCTGGTGTAGCTCAGCCTTCGTTGGGTAGTGGCACTGGGGTAGGTATCGCTAGAGGTCCCTTCCAACCTCAGCAATTTTAAGATTCAATGCTATTTTTATTTTTTTGGGGGAAAAACCCTAACACAGTATCATGCATATTTTGGTTATTTGTTGCTCTGGATGACTACTCCTAAATTTGAGAAAGAAGAGAATTCTGCTGCAGCACAGACGAGGAGAGTGAGCAAGAAGTTGGGTGCTTGGGTGGTCTAAAAAATGGCCCTGACCCTGAAAGAAAATACGCATTGGTTGTGCTGAGGATCTTTCATGACAATAGAACCACAGCCTAAGAATATAACCAGCTGAGGGTATGTGTATTTGGTGAGAAAGAGGGGAAAAGTACGGATGGCACAGAAACAGGTGTAATGGAAACAGACGAAGCAGCTGAGTGTATCTGAACGTGTGATAATAAATGCATTACTATTTTTCCATACTAATATAAATGTATTAATTATTCCATAACAAGAAGAGAAAAAAATGGAAGGAGCAGCAGAGACATCATTAGACAACGAGACAAATGAGTTTCAAGTTGATATTAACAATTGACAAATAAGATAACAAGAAAAAATGGTAGAAAGTAACAGTATAGAGTTGCAAAGGGTATAGGAAAAACAGTAAAGGGGCTTCTGCTTGGCATAGTGAAGCAGAGGAAACAAGCTGCATGACAAAAAGAGTGACGTAAAATGGACAGAGCAACACAGATGATTTTGTGATGGTGTAACTGTTAGGAGCTAAGTGATAAGGAGATAAAAAGAAGCAAAGAAATTATAAGATTCTGGGACATTTAAGCTGCAGGCAGGAGATTTGGCTGTCTGGAAAGAAATCAAAAGCCATTTTAAGCAGTATTAAGCAGTAAGATTTGAGTAGACATGGTAATAAATAAAGACGTGAAAGCTTAAGATCTCTTATTTTAGTTCCTCATACAGCTCTAACCTTGAATTAGTTTTGGAGAGAAGCAATTTAACAAAGATATGTAGTAATACAGCTACAACTTGTCTTTAGGTCACAAAAAGAGGCAAGTCTTACATAAACATATCCAAACCAACCCATATTATTATGTCTTACAGAACACTTGAAAAATCAAGCCCAGAAGTATAGTCTTTTGCTTAAAATGAAAAAAAAATTACATTATCTGTTCTTTAACAGCACTGTCAATAATCTTGTATCAAGCAAAGGCAGTGACTTCCCGTATGCTTACCACCAACTTTTAAATCTGATTTCATTTTAGACACAAACATTTTGTATGCAATAAAAACATGAGTCCATATTCTAGCTGGTCAGGCAGAAGTGCATGGCATTTACACAAGAATGGTATTTCTGGGATCCGAGCAAATGACTGTAGAGTCCTGACCTGTCTCTCTTTCCTTCCTGAGAAATGCAGATTTTTGACCATACGTATAATGCAGGCTGAGACCTGAATTTAATCCTGTATTTCTTATTCATAAACAACTGTAGTGATAAGTCACGCATCAAGTTGATTCAACTTCATAACTTTATGTCACCTCTTCAGAAGTGATAGATTTTACCCATGATGTTCAGTCTCAGAATAATAATTAATAAAAAATAATCAAGGAAAGCAAAGCAAAAGATGTAAACAAAAATGTGCAAAATCTTCCCTGGCATGAACAACGCTAGCAAAATTGTTATACTCAAAGATGATGTAAAAACCTGAAGGCAGATATATCTTAAATAGTAATAAGAAAGAAATGCAACCCCCCAAATGTAAATTAAGTTACTCAAGTTCTGCATCACCATCTACCCAAAACGCAAAGTCAGTCAATACATTTTTTTCTCATCAGTGTGAAGCATCAATTCAAATCTGGCTCAACGTTACAGAAAATTCAGAGTTCTACTGGACCTGCTTAAGGTTGCTGGCCGAACACCCTGTGGGTTGTGCACTCCACTAGAAATGACAAACACAGTCAACCCAAAAATTTCCACAGGTCTTTCTGCAGTATCAGAAGCTTGTAAACTGCAGTAACAGTATCACAGAATTGCTCAATGTGCAATAGATTCTCTGTCAGACTAAGCATCCATACTGCTTCATTTCTGAAAAATGTGTTCTCACGCTGCTTTTGTGATATAAAAAGCTGGAAAATTTTAATGCTGCTCATTATCAGAGGAGTAAACACAACCAACATTTGTAATTGCCATGGCAACAGGAAGCAACCTAGACTTAGTAGGTCTTATGTTGCTATGTGTAATAATAAGTCATTCATCCATTAAGAAACCAGGAAAGTTGAGAAGAAAAAAAAAGTTCTCTGTAGGGGTTACCCTTAGATTAGTTCCAAAGTTCCCACGCTCCATTCTATTCACATACAAAACACATCATATAACAGGTCAGATTTTGCCCTCTGGCCCTTCTCTGCTATTCCCTCTTCACAGTTGCTTCAGTGATGAATATCCCACTGCCCGTCTCGTGACTGCCTGCTCGCTCAACAACACCCATTTGCAGTGACGTTTCTCCTTCTTTCTCAAGCCAGATCCACGAGCGTCACTGGAGCATTGGTTGGAGCTGGATCTTACCCATAACTGTCACATGGATGAAACAGCCCCTAATGTATTTGCATCTTTTCAGCTAAAAAGCTGTCTGAGTCAATGTCACTTTACCTGCTGGAGCTGTTTTACCTTTCTGTTTCCCATATTATCAGGAAATATAAAAATCCATCAATTTTCTGTATTTGGTTTGTATGTGCCTTTTTATAAGGTACTTTTTATAAGCTCTAGGATAGACCTCTTGATCTTTCCCACCAGAGTTGTTCCTTTTAGATTAATTGACCTATAAACAGAGAATCAGAGAAAGAGAGTGAATAAATCCATAGACTAGTAGGTGGGTATGTCAGCTATGGACCACTCAGGTTCACATGCTTGTACTGCCAGAGTATCCCAAATTCCATGGAAATATCCTGTCCCTGGATCACATATTCTCAGTATCTCAATGTTTTTTCAGGGGACCGGATGAAGGAAAGGGAAACTTGAAAATATATTGAGTTTATTCTGATGTTGATGGCAATACTTTGGAAAGTATGAAGATATTTCTCCCGCCAACCTCTGCACACAATGTCTGGGAATGCTTTCCAAGGTGTATTTATTAAAGTTCCTGTTTTCACACAAACACTGAAAATGATACTGTTGAAAGGACCTGTTTTGAGCCTGCGTTCTGCTCACTGTTTCAAGCTATGTTCCTATGTGGAGCTAAGAAGTCTGAAGTGGGATCTGAAATGCTGTATACTGAGAACTGACACGGCACAGAATTAGAAAGCTCACAGCAAGGAATGTCACCCACTGAGCCAAGCTGCCTTCAGTGAATGAAGTAAGGAGATATGTGAAAGAGGCACTCCTAAGCAAGCTGTATTCCAGCTAGGTCTCTACGCTCCTTGGGAAATTAGGTCTAGAATTACAGCAGCAGCTACACCAACGAAGAAAGTTAACTGATTCCTATATCCATCTTCATCGATTAAAACACCAGGAAACACTCTGTGTCTGTAGAGCTGGCTAAAGTCTGGTAGTTAACATGCTTGAAAGAATTCTCTTTATGGAAAAAATAGCTATAATATGCTATACTTTTAGAATCCAAAATGGATTTTGTTAAGTTTTCGTATTTATAACGCAATGATATTCTAAGGCAATTGGTAGATTTTTTGCCATGTAGTATAACATACATTATAAGTATTTAATATTGTATTTTAGTATAGGATATTCTATACGTGTCAGTATAATAAAGCCCAGCCCTTTGCATTTGACATTGCCTTAGTTAAATTATAAATAGCATTCACTTTGAACTTTTGTATTCACTAAGATCATAGCTGTAGATTTCCAGAAGACAATCTTCAGCATCCTGCACTGAACATCCTGGAAATAAATATAACTTTCCTTCTACTACACTGAAATGTAAAGTGAGGATTCAATGACTGGTTCATAATGCAGTTCCTGAGTTAATTAGTAGAATTTCTATAAAATCCAGCATGTTTTCTTTATAGCAAATCATATAAACTTCATCTGCAATCCGATGAAAATTCTTACCCTAGCATTGCTTGCATCTAAAGCTTCCATTTTACTCTTCAGTATATTTAAAAGAACGCAAATAATTTTACAAACCTCAGAAGTATTACAGAAAAACCTTTCCTTTAATTTTTTAGAATTAAAATGCATACTTTCAACTAATTTTTGAATAACTGAAAAAGAACTGTTTTGTCCCTACGACACATCTTCAAGCACTGTGAAAGCTCAGTGCCGCCTGTTCAAGACAGTGTTTGTCAGGAAACACAAAGCCCATTTTATTTCCAAGTTTCTAAAAAAGCACTACAAAAAATGAAAAGTATTTCTAAATCAAGGAAAGTAGAAGGTAGTGCCTCTTAAATAAAAAATAGAAATTTGTCAGTGTATTTAAAGAAAATTAGTGTAGATTAAAAACCTGGAAAGCAAAAGTACATTGATGCAAACCTTTTTTTACCTGTAATTCATCACTGCTGTTGAAATGGAACAATGTTATTCTTCTTTCAATTTGAATAATATGGAGATTTGGATTCTAGCTGTATTTCCACAGATTTTGTTCTGTTTTAATTTTTATACTGATTTCAACAATTTTAATTTTTCAGTGGAGACCAATCTGAATGTTTTACTCTATCTTCCTGACACCAGGATTTTATATTTGGTGGTTCAGAGCGATTTATATATTTAAGTACCTTTAAAGAAACTTTTGCTAATCTTTTCTTACTAAGGAAAGCTGTGCTACTCAGCTATGTTATCTGTTACACATATCTAACTGTGTTATACTTTTTCATGATCAAACATTGTGGATTTTCATATAGGTATAAAGCTTAAAGGCTGCATATGCCATTTTAGTATACTGAGCCCTTTTACTGCTTTTAGAAATGCTACACGTAATATCTGATATACTTTTCTGTTTAAAGCATCTATAAAATAATGATGCACTAGTAGAAATATATATGTAGAGAGAGCAAAAATCTACACAGTTACTTTGTTTGACTGTAGAAAGTTTAATCTATGAAAGTCATCTCATGTCTTTTCCATATCCAATGCTGAAGTCGATGCAGGAAGTGGAAATCTTAAAAAGGACTACGACTACAGGCCAAATGGGACACTGGTATAGTGATCATATGGATTATAAATATGCGCTTCAGAAACAGATGATTTGAAAATACAGTGAGGTCAGGGGTCCTCCTGACAGTCGTTCCACATGTGTCTCATGGTTACGGACTCCCTGCCATGCAACGGTTTGGCTGTCATGTTTTTCGTTTGTTTTTTTGGCTGCACCACATGAAATCAGTTCCAAGCAACAAAATAACATATTTTTGAAAGCAGAAAACAGTCACAAGTTTTATGTACTTACTACAATTCTTCTATTTACAAGAATATATATTACAGTGACAAATAAACGCAGAGTCCAGAGGGGAGTGCTAAGAATCCAGGCTAAAAGCTTCTGGGCCTTATCTAGACATAAACTTGTAAAAACACTAAACAAGTTCTCTTTCTTGCTCTCTTCATCTTTTAGAAGGAAGTAATACTATGAAAATTCATATGAATGCTGGAAGTTTTGGTTACCAGATACTCTGAAGAGCTTTAGTATACTTAGAAGTGGCAAAATGTTCTTATTTCTTTTAAGATTAAAAATTCCATTTTTCTTTAAGAATGTATGTCTCTCCAGTAGACAAACTGACTCCATATGGGAAAAGCCTGTGCAAGAGGCAGTGAACACAATGGCATAAATCAAGGATAATGTTAAGGAACCTTACAAATGATTCCAAAATGGTTAACAAATGTGATCTTTTCTGTGGGATGTTTTCTGTGGTGTGTTTCCACTTAGCAGTCAAGATTGTTTATTGCACTCAGGCATAGCAGTTCTGTTGATGTGCGTTTCCTGAGAAGCCTGACACTGGGAGCAGGGCTTCGCCTAGCTTAGAGACAGTTGCACCAGCAAATGCTCTGCTTCACCTCGGTGCAGCATATTGCGCTAGAAAATTGCTCAGGAATACATCAACATAATTACACAAAAGCAACTGTCTCTAACTTATTTACAGCTGGAAACGTCATACCACATCACCTAAATTTTATTCCCTTACACCAGTGTTCTTCAACGTTTTTAACTGATAGATCACCTAACCTTTTTAAAATACACACACGAAACTGCACACCTCTACTGTTAAGCAGCAGGCAAGACAGCTGAGCACTTCTGTGTGTCATGTACGTAAATAAAAAGTTATTACTATATAAAATTGTTTTTTATCTCAAAACTAGAAACAATTAAGTGTGGAATACAAAAAGGAAAAAGAAGAATGTGACACTTGGGCTGGGATGCCAGAAGATGCCCACAGCAATCATGAATTAAATCCCAACTTTCCTTCAAGGCACGTGCTGTTTCTCGGATTGCAATATTTTTATGGATTATCTTCTCCTGCCTTATGAGTAACTTGTGACTTGTGGACACTGCAGATGTACTAATGAGCTCCCACCAACAGAAAGAAAATAGTTAGCATCTGGAATTAGGTGGGAGTGGGGAAGAGGGATTTAAGCCCACTGGAGGGAGGATGGCAAGGAATACAATTACAAACCACACACAGATGCTTACAAAGATCCATACTGGCCTCCTCATACAGTCAATGAGATGTTCAGCTGACAGCAGTTGAAGTTATGTCTCCATAGTTTTCAGGACATATTGGCTTATGCTTCCACCAAGGGGAAGAATTAAGTGTCTTCAAGGGAAGTCCTGAGGGTGCAGCCTACAAATCATACTGGTTTGTACAAAATACTGGGTTCGGTTCTTTGGATCCTCAGGGACCTTGCAAGCAAGTCAGGTCTACTGTGACATAAAATGTACATCTACCATGCTAGCAAAGAGAACACAAGATTGAAATCTCTACGGGAAAAGGGGATCCTTTGCAAACATGTTTTGTGTGCCAAATGGGTATGAGACTCTCTACTTGTCCTCACAAAAGCTGCTACTTAACTTGGAAAAGGAAATAAAAGACGGGCCTTTTTAAGTGTCCCCTTTTTGCTCAGGAAGGAAAGGGGCCGTAAGTGCTGTCACTTTGGGAACAGAGTACTTCATTTGTTTGAAAAGGGTTACATATATAATTGCCTGCTTTTGTTTGCTCCCCTCCATTTCTTGCCTTGGGGGGCTGTGAAAAAGAATACTTCTAACTGGGCCCTTGAAACAGCACTTTTAGTCCTGGGAAAAAGCATTACCATTATTCACCTGCTTTTTGAAAAGGAAACAACACAGAGCAGAGCTGCTGCTGCTGCCGTATTTATTACATGACTATATGTGAACTGTAAGTAGAGAAGGGGAACGTGCTGTGCAAAATGTCTGCTTTTCCCTTCTCTCACATTATATCTGTGCCAAATTGTAGAGAACTTCAATTCTGTGCAGAATAAAAAAGGCTTCTTAACTGACTCTAAAACACATGCGTTCTTTAGTAGTTCTAGGACTGCTTTGCTTTTTTAATCTTTTTGGAAGCTCTGAAGGCAAAGTCCAAGGCTCCACATTCAAAACAAACAAAAAACTGTAAAAGAACCATGAAGGAGAACCAAAAAATCACCCAAGAGGGAATTCTGAAATATGATACAGGTGTAAACACAGCTGCAAGGGAAATAACTGATTCTGCAAAAGCTTGACATGCTGTGTACTGGAGGCATATGTTGTTAACTTTTAAGTTTCTCTAAAAAAGCTGTAAGAGGCTCTGCCACCAGAACTCACAATTTCTCTGAACCTGTAACTTATATGGATATACTTATTAAGTATGCTGCCAGTTTACATATTCATTTTCATTAATCAGGTGGGCTCTTTAAAATGCTACTTTGCTAATAACTAGCTACTAGTGATAGCTTTTGTCTGGTAAATATTTTGAGAGCCCTTTTCTTCAAACTGAACGAGGGGATTCAAAATAACGAGCAATTTATAGAATGGTATTAACATTCCAGTAAAAAAGCTGAAGATATACTATTGCAAGGGGTTTTTAGGATCATGCACTACAAACTGAAAACTGGAGGTAGTTATATTTTGAATGGGACACCCCCCCGAGAAATCTGAGTTACAGGGCCAGCTGTGGTAGCAGCTATGACCATCCCTGTTGCAGGAAGCTACCAAACACTGCCCTGCAGTGCCCGGTAATACGTGAATCCGTCATTTGAAGCGAAGTGCTGTGAATGCTCCAACCTCTAGGCCCTTTCAAACAGCTTAAATCACTGTTATCGTTCTTATTTTACTACAAGTATAAAAAGGCGAGAACTGAGTTCTTCTTCCTTAATTGGTGACATATGCAATATGTAAGGTCAGGGATAGAGACAAGTCAACACAATAAGGATGGCTTTTCTACTACCTTAGTAGCAAGCTTGAGGCTAAGCTATGGCGCAACAAACTTTTGCTTCACACCAGAGAAGCAGAGGAACAGTGGCACCAGCAACAGATATGTTTAACTGGATAAGGGCAATGCTAGCTGAAATTCCAATAGAGAAAATACCTGGTTTGCAGCTATATACATCGGAATTTTTGTTATTCACATTTTCTGTTTCTTGAGCAAATTCAGGTTTAACGATGTTCTGCCTTCTTGGCCTTTTTCTTTTCTTCAAATTGACTCCTATATTCTTTATTTCATCTATTAAATTATGCAAGGTGCTGCAAACTGTTGAACTTCAGCTATTTGTGGCTGAGTTACTGTTATAATATAAAGTGAGTAAGTAGCGCCCACTAGAGTTAAGGCTTAGTTTTAATTTCCATCCGTCACGCGTAGCCGGTAAATTCGTCTGAGGCTCAGCTTAAATGAAGTAGGATCTGTGTTGATAAAGGTCAAACACCATCTTCCTTTTTTCGGTTTAAGTTTGAACTCTTGCATTTGAGTTTCTAATGCTGGCACCAGTAACTAACCTGCCATTTCCTGCCGACAAGGACTCTTCAGCATTTTAACCTGTTGTTTTTTTTTTTTTTTTTTTTTGACATTCATTTCTACTACTAAAACCTATACAGAACACAAGAGATATGCATATATGTACACACTGGAGGCAATTTTAAAATACAGAACAGTAAAAATGAAAAGTGCCCCTTATTTGTCACAACCTGGATCTCACTTGATGAAGCCGTATTTTGATAATGTGGTAATTTTCACAATAAGGTTTCTTTTCCTTTGATTACCAACTGGTCCCAAGATGTAAACACACGCAAAGGCCTAGCACAGTGATAGATGTGCGAGTGCCTTGGAAATCCACCATCAATGTCAACCTTGCTGCATGCCTAAAGCATTGTTGAATGTGTTATTTCCTTACAGAGTAACTGAAGACACAAGAATCCAGTGAAACTTTCTTCTAACCCATCTCCCATTGAAAATCAGCTAAATGAGTTTCTGAACCTCTAACCAGTGGTCCATTTTTTTGTTTCAGCAATTCTGTGAGCCAGCAAGATTTCGCATGTTGCCTGTGTATGCATTCTCCTTGATGCTAACATCCCTCTTCAGCCTGAAAGCATATACCATTTTGACTTACGAATAGGTGTCCTGGTTCCCTTAATCTGCCTAGTGGATCACTCTGAGACCATAATAATGGGTTTACTTTCAATGTTGTCCCACAGACTCGGCAAACTATGTATTATCATCTGAATCAATAAATTCCTTAGTAATAGGAATATTCAGCTAACCCCTGTGTCTTATGCTTCATGTAATGCTATGTGACTATGCAGAAAGCAACAACTATTTTAATTAAATCAATAAACGGATGGTTAGGATTCTAGGCCTTTAATTTAAATAAAGGTTGTGGATTTTTTTAATTGCATATGCCTCAAATTAGGTTTTATCTACCACCATGCCTTTGTCTAAATGGGTCCTGAGCATCTCTGGTAATCATTGGAGTTAAACATGATGGAAGGCATTGACTTGCCTTTTTGTCTGGTGATATCAAAGGACGCTGCAGCTGCCCAACACAGCTGATAATACGGCCATTCACCTTAAGGCTATGACTTTTAGATAATCTGACTTTACAATTTTGGCTTGCATGCTTGCTAATGCATGTCTTATTACACAGTGCATAAACAGCCCTTATTACTGAAGCCCTCCGTCTCGCCTAACGCATCAGTATCATAATTTCTGATACTCTTAAATCCCTGGAATTTTCGAGTAGGAATGTAGATTTATGCATTATGATTTCTACAAAACGGTTAAGCAGCAGAATTCCCTGCCACAGGGCTCCCTTAGGCTAAAAATACCCCAAAACAGTTAGAAGTAATTTTAAAGAGACACAAACATGGAATTGTCAGTTTTGAGTGAAACGGTTAAAGGTCTCAAAACTCCTACTGTGAGTGAGAAAAATAATTGTATTAATTTGTTCTTCTGACAAATCACTGCACAACTATGCATATTTTACATGACTTCTGAAGTAACTGGTGCAAGAAGTGGTCAGAAGCTGGACCTGGTTATCCTTAAAAATAATTTAATATATTTAATTAAATTATAATTAAATTAAAAATTAAAACATAAAATAACTGAGCACAGTTCTAATAGGTCTCATCTCATTCTTATTATACAGTTCCCATGATCCCAGTATTCCTAATTGGAGTGTAATTTGTGACTACATTAAAAGTAGGCATTTTTCATTGTTATATTTAGATTTTGAGACAAGACAAGACTAGGCTAGGTAAGAAACAAACAGAATTTTCTATTTAAAGAGACATATCAACGAATGGAGGACCCTGATCTGACGTATAAATGCTGAATATCATATGAGATGCCATAACATATATGTATGTAAAAGTACATGTCATTCTTTACTGTCTGTGTTTTTTGTGAAGTCTATTCCAACTGCTTTTGTTTCCTCTGTGATAAAGGTTTGTGAAGATATGTCTATATGGAAAGAGTAAGACAATAAAAGATGGAATGGTCACTTTTCCACAACAAAGTGCACTTTCACTCAGCTATACAAAGCATTCCTGAATTCTGCTCCTCTCTTGGATCCCAGCTGTGGGGTTCCCTATTATTCTTACATTTTGAATGAATTACAGAGATTACATTAGTAGCTCTGTCAAGTTGATGACCAGACAGCCATGTGCCTCTAAGTAACATGAAGTGGAGCTATTGTGCATCCTACATTTTGCAATACAGAGTTGCTAAATTGAGCAACTTTTATAATGGATAAAGAAGTTGAAATAGGCAACCACGGGGGAAAATGCTAATGCTCAGCCAACTTTTCCCTAGTCCCTTCCCCTGCTATGAGGTAATTTCACTTCAAGCAACAGAGAAAAACATTCAAGCCAACTAGTTATTACAATTCATCAACAATCTGATTTCTGAAAACATCTGCATGCTAATCTTCCAGGTCTTCACTGACTACACTAACAACTCAACAATAACTCTTGCTACTCATTAGCAATGATGTTTTCACAGTTTTTAAAAGGACATCCACCTAAGTTTGCTTAAATTAGCTGTAATATTTTCATGTACTTAACAGTAAACCACCTTGTAAAGAAGTACCCCAAGACTCCTTTGAGCAGAAAACCTAAACTGACATCTATCCCTGGATGAATTCCTATCAAAAAAAAAAAAAAGTGAAATGTGCATAACACCTTCTTCACTTCACAGTGAATGACACTTTGTTCCTGAATGTAACTATCATATTTGCTTATAATCTACTTGACAGCTGTTAATAGAAATGATGCCAACCACTTCTGGTTAGACAGATAAATTTGTATGTATATGTAATATACATACAGATAATAATAATAATCTGTACTATATGTACAGATAAATCTGAAGCAGATCCATTACAACTGAATACTTATGTGTATCACTTTTATGGCTGTACACAAACTAAAGACAAATCAAATTGAAATTTGCTTCCACAACTGTTGGTCCAAAGTGGGAAATTACCCATATCCTGCAGGTGTGGGTCACAGAATTACACTGAATTTCCTTTAACCATGTTGGCCTGAACAGTTGCGAGTTACCTCTCATAGGCATTTACACAACATGGGGGTTGGAACTAGATGATCGTTAAGGTCCCTTCCAACCCAAACCATTCTATGATTCTATGATCTCATGGACTAATGTTTCAATTTTTGTCACTAATTTTTGCTGTATATTTTCATATGTTGTTTTTGTATGTTACACAGCTCATCCATAACAATAGTCTATACTGTGTGATGTAATACCTGATTTTGACCTTTGGTACTTTTGTCTATAGAATTTAGGAAATGGTCTAACCAACATGTATGTTCTTCCCTGACATAAGAAGCATGCCCTTCCTGTGGTACGCTCCATAAAGTCATATCAGTGTGAGTGACTGCTGACGAGTAAGAATGTTCTATAAGTAATTTACATCCATTATTGTTCCGTAATAATTTCACCTTAATATTATTGTAAAAAATTGTAAATCTTGCAAAATTTATTGTAAAATTTCATACTATTGTAAAAATATTATTATTTTTTTTATTTGGAAAACAGCACATGCTACATCTTGTTACATGGATGCTTCTAGTAAGGCAAGGATTACCTGTCATCCAGGAAGAAAGTTTCCTTGAGCACCCAGCTCACCATCCTTCCTTCCTGTCCTTGCTGAAACATGTCAAGCTTCTCTACTACACTGTTGCAGAAAAATCCAAAACTTAATTATATACTGTAAAAGGGATTATGAAAAAGTAATTCTATATGCTAAATATCTGGCAGCAACAGCAAACTGTTCTAACTACATAGAATATTTCTACATGCATATATGAACACAGCAGGCTAGCAAATAATGACTGTTAAATGGAATCATAAAGTCATAGAAACACAGTATCATAGAATAGTTTGGGTTGGAAGGGACCTTTAAAGGTCATCTAATCCAACCTTCCCTGCAATGACCAGGGACATCTTCAATAAGATCAGGTTGCCCAGAGCCCCATTCAACCTGACCTTGAATGTTTCCAGAGGTGGGGCATCTACCACCTCTCTGGGCAACCTGTTCCAGTGTTTCACCACACTGAATGTAAAAAATGTCTTCCTTCTATCTAGTCTAAATCTACCCTCTTTTAGTCTAAAACCATTACCCCTTTTCCCTTGTCCTTTCTTCATACAATCCCTCTGATAATTTCTGTGGCCCTCCTCTAGACCCGCTTCAACAGTTCCATCTCTTTCCTGAGCTGCAGGCTCCAGAGCTGGATGCAGTACTCCAGATGGGGTCTCACCAGAATGGGTCAGAGAGGCAAAATCACCTCACTTGACCTGCTGTCCATGCTTCTTTTGATGCTGTCCATGCTACTTTTGATGCAGCCTATGATATGGTTGGTTTTCTAGGCTATGAGCGCACATTGTCAGCTCATGTCCAGCTTTTCATCCACCAGCACCCCCAAGTCCTTCTTGGCAGGGCTGCTCTTAATTCCTTCATCCCCCAGCCTGTATTGATACCAGGGGTTGCCCTGACCTGGGTGCAGCACCATCCTCCACATCATCCATTGGCTGGCCTACCACATCCAGAGCCTCATACCTATTGTACAGAGGCCCCTGGGTAGGGGAGGTGGACAAGGAGGGGGTTCGCTTGCCAACCCTGCCACAGACTTGCCTCCATTCACAGCTTTCCATTAAGCCATCACCTTCAGCCTGGTGGGGGGAAGATACCGGATCCCCTTGATCTTCCATATTTTCTGGTCCCTGTTCCTCTCTCAGGGATGTCAAAGCACGACCCCACCGATCTATTTCTGTCTCACACTCCCAATGCTCCTTAGTCTTTCTACTTCCCCTCTTAGCTCCACCAGCAGGCCGAGCCGATGGCTCACCGGGTCCCACCTCACACAGCTATCATCCCTACATTACTCCAGCAGCCGTGTGAGGCTGTGGCACCCCCCGCAGCCCGAGGCCCGGGCAGCTCCACCTTCCCGTGGGACCTTCCGCGGCCACGCCTGCTGTGGCAAGCGCACAGGGGGCAGCTTTCTGCCGGGCGGAGCCCGCGGCCAGGCTCCCTCTCACCAGCTCAGCTCCCCTCCGCAGCTGCACAGCCCTCCACGCCCTTCCCGGCCGCCCTTCCCGGCCGCCGTGCCTGACGCGCCGCGCCGCGCCCCGCTCGCCCGTTCCGGTCGCCGCGCGCCCTCGGGCTGCCTTTAGGGGAGTGGGGGCGGGGGGGCCGCTGCCGCTGCTGGCCCCGCCCCCGCCCCGTCAGCTCGCGAGCCGCCGGCGCGCGTGGGTGCGTGCGCGGCGCGGGCCTGGAGCCGCCCGGGGAAAGGTGCGGGAAGGCCCTTTTCGCCGCCATCGTCCGCCGCATAAACCGCCTGAGTATTTAATGCAGTTCATGCATAAACCAAGAGAACGTTTCCCGTCAGCTTTGGTGGCTGTTGGTTCAGCCTCAATAGACAGTTACCGGTAATTTTATGTCATTGTGCCCTTGTCCCGGACAGAATTTGAAGTTGGAAGGGTTTTGTGTATGATAGAACTGGTTAACCAAATAACTGGAAACAAAAAGAATAAATAAACAGATTATGAAGAGATGTCGCTGTTACAGTTCCTCTGAATTCTGTCCTCTATGCTTTTTAGAATATTCTTAAGCAATATTTTTAAGCTATCTGGAGGGGGGGGATTAATAATGAAGATATAAAGTTAATACCAGAATGCTATTCAGCATGATCAAAACAATAAAGAGTTGTAAAAGAATATAATTAGTGAATGCTAAAATGTCAACTGAAAGTGTTGATGAATGAAGATAGGTCATCTAGGGGAAAAGAATTCTAGTAAGTAATTGGATTTATAGATTTCCAAATTAGCTATTTCTACTTAGGAAAGATAATAGAAACTGTATAGTTTTCAGAATCCTGATAGTGGTTTAAAAGGAAAACAAATTTTGAAAATATTAGGAAATTACCAAAAAAAAGTTGAAATAGAATCATAGAATGGTTTAGGTTGGAAGGGACCTCGAAGATCATCGAGTTCTACCCCTCCCGCCATGGGCAGGAACACCTCCCACCAGACCAGGTTACTCAAAGCCCCCTCCAGCCTGGCCTTGAACACCTCCAGGGCTGGGGCATCCACAGCTTCCTGGGGCAAAGTGTTCCAGTGCCTCACCACCCTGAGTGAAAAATTTCTTCCTAATATCAAATCTAAATCTCCCCTTTGCCAGTTTGAAGCCATTCCCCCTCATCCTATC
The DNA here is from genome assembly GCA_017639485.1 of Pluvialis apricaria. Lineage (NCBI taxonomy): Eukaryota > Metazoa > Chordata > Aves > Charadriiformes > Charadriidae > Pluvialis > Pluvialis apricaria. Next base: position 48,947,519 of record CM030044.1, on the reverse strand, counting down.
ACTACATGCCCTTGTAAAAAGTCGCTCACCAGCTTTCCTGTAGGATCCCTTTCAGATGCTGGAAGGCTGCTATAAGTTCTCCCCAGAGCCTTCTCTTCTGCAGGTTGAACGACCCCAACTCTCTCAGCCTGTCTGAATAGGAGAATTGCCCCAGCCCTTTGATCATCTTTGTGGCCCTCCTCTGGACTTGCTCCAACAGGTCCATGTCTTTGCTATGTTGGGGACTCCAGAGCTGGACGCGGTACTCCAGGTGGGGTGTCACCAGAGCAGAGTAGAGGGGCAAAATCCCCTCCCTTGACCTGCTGGCCAAACTTCTTTTGATGCAGCCCAGGATACGGTTGGCTTTCTGGGCTGTGATCACGCATTGCCGGCTCATGTTGAGCTTCTCATCAATCAGCATGCCCAGGACTTTCTCCTCAGGGCTGCTGTCGATCCATTCTTTGCCAAGCCTGAATTTGTGCTTGGGGTTGCCTGTACTATGTCAACATGTCATGAATCCATGAAGTCTTTATATAAAGCTGTTCTCATCCCCATCTCAAAAAGGAAGTAATTAGCAAAAACCGCAAAAAAGTATAACGTGGAAATTAGGATGAGCGGAGTTGTGGAATGGCTTCAGTGTGTGAGAGAGAACTCAGATCAGGCAACGACACGACAGCAATTATAGAATCCTGACTGGTATGGAGAAAGTGTCTGTTATCACTACCTAACATTCCCTTACAATGCAGGAAGAGGAGGCACTAAATGGAATGATCAGGTAACAAGTTTAAAACAAACAGAAGCAAATGTTTTTCCAGGCAAATTGTCATTAAATCATGGACCTCATTTCCACAGGGTATTTTGGTTGAAAAGTACAAGTGGTTTAAAAGGCAATTACACAAATTTGTGGAATAAAACTCCATTAAGAGCTATTAAGCAATAGAAAGTCCCTAAGCTGCTGGCTGTGAAAAGGTGGGTGAGTTTATTGGGAGATCCCTCTGCTGTTGCTCATATTTTGCGCTCTTTCCATAAGCATACACTAATGTCTCAGAACCAGGATAGGTGGAAGTTTGGTGTACCTCTCCATATCTGCTCTTTTATTTTAAGGCTCAAGTCTTGTCAGTCTGACAAACTTTTGAATCTTTGAAACGGGAACCACAATACCACTGTCTCATCAACTTTGCTCGTCTGACAGAAGTATGACTGCCCCATTTGTGTCACTGGGTGTACACTCTTTAGAAAATTGATGATAATTTTTATGTCAATGATGGTAACCATTATTGTCGATCAAAGAAATACCAAAGATTACAGAATCATTTGAACACAAAAGGTGATGTTGTTGGTCAGGCCCAGCTAGGCAGAGCTTCAGAAAGTGATCCCCACAGCTTGTGAGGGTGCTCTGTCTTGGAAGGGTGCTGATGAAGATGCTCTTACTTGGTGAGCTGTCAAAAACAACTTGAAGCCTCCATTACTGGTTTGCTCAAGTTCACTGTAGCCTAGTCACCAACATTCACTACTGTAAGATTACTTTTTTTATGGTCTTGGACCCCCTTGTAATTTATTAATTTCCTATGACCACAGACAACTTGGCAGGAAATCCAGCAGCCCCTGCCTCCCTGCCCATGGCTCTCCCAGCCTAACACCAAAGCTGTCTGTCCATTCCATGCCTCCCTGAGATCGCCAGGAGGCACTAATCCTGGGGAAATCATGCTGGCAACCACCAGCATTCTGCCCAGTAGTGCGTGGCCACTCTGGCAGTATGGCTACTGCCAGGAGTGCAGCCCCAGGGTACGCAGTTGTCATGGTTTCAGCTGGCATAGAGTAGACTTTCTTACTATCAGTTGCTATACTGCTGTTTTTTATTTGGGATGAAAATAAAGTTGGTAAAACACTGATGGTTTTGTTTGTTGCTAAGCAGTCAAGGCCTTTTCTGCTCCTCACACCGCTGTGTGAGTGAGTAGGCTGGGAATGCACAAAAAATTAGGAGACACAGCCAGGACAGTTGACCCCAACTGACCAAAGAAACGTGCCATGCCATATGATGTCATCCTCTGTATATAAAGCTGGGGGAAGAAGAAGGAGGAGGAGATGTTTGGAGTTAATGGCGTTTCTTTTCCCAAGTCACCATCACATGTAACAGACCCCTGCTTTCCTGGAGATGGCTGAACACGTGCTTGCTGATAGGAAGCAGTGAATGAAATCCTTGTTTTGCTTTCCTTGCGTGTGCAGCTTTTGCTTTACCTATTAAACTGTCTTTATCTCAACCCATGAGTTTTTTCTCACTTTTACTCTTCCAATTCTCTCCACAATCCACACTGGGGGGAGTAAGAAGGTGGCTGCATGGTCCTACCTGCTGGCTGGGGTTAAACCATGACACCAGTGAAAACCAGAACAGAACTTACTTTGCGCATAACTTTGGGGACCTTCCAGCTCCCTCTATGACCACCCCAGGGCTTGTGCAGAGCTGCTGCCTGGCTCTGAGAGTGAGAGGAGCTGGGCTGTCGCTGGAACAGACCAAAGCACAGGGACAGCTTGCTCCAGACTTGGTCACCAGGAGTGGCCAGGGTAGCACCAGTCAGTCTTGGGCAATCTTATGGGCACAGTCTGAGAAGCACCCTGCCTTGCCCATCCTTGCTTCCAGCTTTGCCTCTGTGTCAGCGTCTGGGGGCTTACCTCCCTTGCCAGGGGTTTAGAAGGGAGAGTCAAGTTTGGGGAGTTTGCAGATCCATCCTTTCTTCAACTGGTGGGAGCATTTTTGCTCAGGGCTACTCAGTGCCTCTGCTCATGCGCGTGACTTCTGGTGAGGGTGTGATCGGCCCAAGCTATTTCCTGGGGATTTGCCAGTGGCTCCTTGTTGGAAAGAGGCCATCCAGGCTTCCCCTTTGACATAGCTCTCAGGTGCTGCTCCCAAATGCCCATTCATCCAGTTTGTGGCCAAACTGCACTGTGCTTGCATGGCCGTCTGCTTCTGGGCTGCCCCTGGAAACCCGGGAGGTGTGGGGTCTGAAGATCTGCTCTCCTGACACAGATCAAGCCAAGGCATGTGCTTTGGCAAGAGGGCCTTGTTCTCCTGGCATAGGTGTTGCTAACCAGCCAGCGCGTCCCCAGAAGAGCAGAGCAAGGCCAGCCTGCCTGCCAGGCACAGCCATGAGGTCAGTCTTGCGCTGGAGGAGTCAGGCTGCTGCTGTAGAGGAGTGAGAGGGAAAGGCTGAGACTGGTGCGACAGGAAAATGGCCGGGGACATCTGGGTGCGAAGGCACCAGCAGGAGGACCCATCAGGGCTGGTGCTGTCAGCATGCCCTGCGTCCATGGCAGCTGGGTGATGCGCAGGTCTGTGGGACCTGTGGCCTGGAGGCTGCTCAAAGGGATTGGACAGCCCCGTGCTGGTGCTTGAAAGCGGGAAGCTGGGAGAACACAAGGGAAAGATCTCCTCTTGCAGCAAACCAACAAATGTTGCTGCTCTGGTTGCAGCAAACTAACACATTAATCAAAGATGTTAAACAAACTCATTGTACACACCAAGAAATTCTCCTCTTGGCTTTCCTGCACTGCTGAGACAGTGTTGGAAAGCATTCCCTACAGCGGGCAGCTCTTTGGTCTTGGGAAAAAGCAGCCCCTGGAAAGCATCTGGATGTTTACTGGATGCAACAGTGAGCAAAAAGCTGAGCTTGCTACACTCTTCTGCCAATGCACTCGTAGGCTGTAGCTGCAGGGCCGGCCAGGCGCTCCCCTGTGCTCCGCGGGGCTCGCTCCTGAGAAGCCCTGGGTTGTGGGATCCTGCTGGGAGGAGGGCCCTGGAGCTGCACCCTGCTCGGTGGCTCCCCACAGGCCCCCTTCTGCCAGCAGGGCAGGTGTCATCGGTGGCCCAGATGTGGGGGTTGTCATGCTGCTGTGGGGATCTGCACTGGAACCTCTCTCTGACCACGTCCCTCCAGCAGCAGCTGGGTGAGGGGACCACGTACTCCTTGTAAGGGTCATCTGCTTGCACCGAGTGCAGGAGCGGGTTGAAAGGCTGCCTGCAGAGTGGGCACCCAGCTCTTCTTCTGGCCCACTCCTTGATGTAGGCAAAGCAGAACTGGTGGAGGCAGAAGGCCACACAGGCCGCATCCTTGATGCCTCCCAGGCAGACGGGGCACTGGGAGCATGCTGCTGCCTCCTCTGGCCCTGCCAGTGGTGGCTGGCTCGTGCCGTCATCCTTCGCGGCAGAGCTGCTCTTCTCCAGCTCTTCATTGGTGCCCGACACCGTGTCCTGCTGAGAGAGGCGTGCAAAGTGCTGGAGCTTTTCTGGTGCTGTGAGCAGAAAAGCAAAGAAAGGCCCGGAAAGCTGTGGCAGAGGGGAGATAAGGGCCTCCTGAAGGGTGTCCTTGCAGGCTGGAAAGCAGCAGCTGCAGCCCTGTGGGGCAGGCAGCCCCAGAGTCTGCCCTGCACCCCTGCCTTCCCCAGGCAGGCTGCCCACGCTGGATGGAGAGGTGTTGGGGCAACCTCCTGCCCAGGTGCCAGGGCAAGGCAGGCTGGGGCACAGGGCCCTGAGGAGAGGGAATACATGTGGCTCTGGGTGGGAGAGGCGCCAGCTGGGGCTTGGCAGGAGCTGGGGCAGGGCAGAGGGATGTGGGGCCAGGCCGCGATGTGCCCCATTGGAGATGGGCTGCAGGGAGGGAGGGTTGGAGAGCAGGAGGGGAAGCCTGCCCAGGTCTCCTCAGCACCTCCCTGGTGCTCAGGTTGCCTTCGGTGAGATGCCTTTGGTGAGCTCTAGCTGTTGAGGGGCCCTAGGGGAAAAGCTGGAGTGCCCGAGTCTCCAAAGCCCCTGCGCTGTCCCCCAGACACCACCTGGGTTAGCACAGGGTCCGTGCAGGAGGTGGTCAGGGAAGGTGGAGGAACTAAAGGGGATGTTCATCGCTGCTGACCTGATGTCCCCGACACTCTCGTCACACCCACGGTCCCGGGACAGGCATGGACAGGCCTGGAGCGCAACACAACCAGGCATAGGAGAGAGGAGCGCTGGAAGGGGCTGCCTTTGCTCAGTGCCCACAGCTGCTGCTCTCCGCCACGCCAAAGCTGGCAGAGCAAGCCAAAGGTCCTGATGGAGCCTGCAACGCCTTCAGTGTGTGCCCACAGGAGCCCTGGACAAAAGGCGTGGGGACTGAAAAACACCAAGGTCATGGGCAGTCGCAGCTGCTGCCCTGTGATATCACAGGGGTGTCGGCGGCTGCTCCCCGACAGCTGCCCAGCTGAAGCCCTTTCAAAGGGGGAAAGCCTGCTCCACAGGACGCTTGCTGCCTTCTCATGGCCTTGCGAGTGGGTTTTCACCTCGTGCTTGTTGGGTCCTGTGATGAGAGGCTGGTGCCCCAAGCACAGAGACCCGACAATGGGCAGCCCAGCAATGCAGGGGAGGAGCCCTTGGTGCCAATGGAGCACCCCAACTTGTCTCCTCCAAGGGCTCCACTCCGGGGAGAAGCAACTGCCCTTTGTCATTGGAGGGCAAGCCCCCAAGACAACAGAATGATTGAGGTTGGAAGAGATCTCTGGAGGTCACCATGTCCAAGGTGCCTGCTCAAGCATGTTCACTTAGAGCAGGTTGCCCAAGACCCTGTCCAGAGCGCTTCTGAAGGTCTCCAAGGATGGAGGGTCTACCAGCATTCTGGGCAACCTCTTGCTATGCTCAGTCATCCTCACAGTAAAAGAGTATCTCCTCATGCTGAGGATGAACTTGCCATGTTTCAACATGTGGCGTTACTTTTGCTCTTGACACTGAGCACTACTGGCCCGAGCCTGGCTCCATCATCTCTACACCCTCCCTTCACATATCTGGAGACCTTGATGAGTTTTCCCCATGAGCCTTCTCTTCTCCAGGCTCTGCAGTCTGAACTCTCTCTGCTGTTCTTCCTATGGGAGATGCTCCCATATCGTCTTAGTCTTAGATAAGGAGATGCTCCTTATCGTCCTTTATCGTCTTAGTTCAGCCCTTGGCTAGACGGTCTCCAGTAGACCCATGTCTCTTGTAGTGGGGAGCCCAGAAGTGGGCACCGTGCGCCAGCAGTGGCCTCACCAGTGCTGAGAGGAAGGATCAGCTCCCTTGACTTGTGGAAACACTCCTCCTTCCTAAGGCAGCCCAGGACACTGCTGGCCACCTTTGCCAAACGGGCGCGGTGCTGGCTGATGTTCAGCCCGCTGGCCATCATTCCCCCTGTGTCCATTTCTGCTGCAGAGCTGAGATGGGTCACCTGCAGGAACCCCATGTGGGGGTCTGGCAGGCTGAAGGGGGTCGCTGCCTGCAGGGTTTTTTTTTCTGCACAGAGCTTCAAAAAAAGGTCATATAGTGACATGCTTTCAAGTCAACACCTGCTACTTCACTAAAAGAGAACGCTGGTTAAATTGCTGTGCAATGTACCATAGAAGATAAATTTCACAGTATGCTATATTTAGCAAGTATAGAGCTTGTTATACACTGGCAAAACAGATACACAGCAAATAGAAAATGGCACTTTACGTTAACATTTATTATTCTAGCAAACTGAAAAGTTCCGATCGTGTAAACAGCGTGGTACTTAGTGGAGAACATCTGAGGTACCAGGGAAAACAAAGGCTTGACGCCAATAACATATCAAGATGGAAGGAAGCATTTGCAGGACGAACACCTCTCAGCATTGGCCACAGACAGACATTTCGAGCTCTCTGGCGAACGGCTTATTCTGGACGGGCGGCCGGCCTGCTGTACTGATTTTTCATGGTCTCTTAGAAGCCGTAATCTTTACTGTTGGCACTACATTATCTCAAAGTACTCCATTTGTGCACATTTGGTGAACTGAGAGGTAAGCAGTTCTACTTCTTATGATAACTTGTGATACTTCTTATGATAACTGGCTGGCCTCGTAGTACTCAGGCATTGAGGAAACCGAGCTCCTAATTACACCTGCCCAGTGACATAGGGCCAAGGCACCCAGCACGGTTTAACGAAGTCCCACAAGGTGCTTGTTTGCAAGAGACTCACTTTCCCCGGGGGAAGCCGGGAGCCATCACCGGCCGCAGCGTTGCGGGGCGGGCAAGGCCAGGGCGCCTCCGCCGTGAGCGGCACCCCCGGGCGCGCCGCCGCCCACCGGCCGGCAGCAGTTCCGCCCAGGCGGAGGGGGCGGGGCCGCGCGGTCACGTGAGCCCGGCGGCGGTGGGGCCCCGCCCGGGCGGCGCGGCGGAGGCGGCCGCTGCGGGCGCGGGCGCGGGCGGGAGCGGGAGGCCGCCCCCAGCCCGCTCTGCACCCGCTGCTCCTCCGCCCCGGCCTCTCCGGGAGGATGGTGGGAGCGAGATGAGCCCCGAGCCGGAGTCGCCGCCAGCCCCGGCCCGGGAGGAGGAGGAGGCGGCGGCGGAGGAAGAGGAGGAGGCGGAGGAGCCGCCGCCGCCGAGGGAGGGCGGCGGCGCCGCCAGGCGGGGCGGCTGCATCATGCTGGTGAAGAGGGTCGGCCTGACGGCGGGCGGTGGCGGCACGGTAAGTGCGGGGCGGGGCCGGGGGGCGCTGGGCAATGTCGGAGGCCGCCGGGAGCCGCCAGCCCTGGGGGCGCTGCCGCGGGGCGGACCGGGCCCGGCCCGGCCGGGCGGTCTGTGGCGGCCAGCGCCCGCCCCGCCTCCCCGCCCGTGAGAGACCGGCTGCCCCCCAGGGCGTCCTCTGAGTTTCCCCGCGGCCCGGGGAGCTGTGTGGGAGTTGGGGTGCGGCGGCGTGCCGGGCTCCCGCCGGCTGCGGCTGGCGGCACCTCAGGCCGGACCGGCCCTCGGCCTCTCGTCTCTGCCAGCCCAGGGGCGTTCGTTACTGGTTCATCCTGGGCAGAAGCGACACCTGTAAGCAGGTGGTTGTAAATAAGATTTCTTTTAAAATACATAAATGCGAGGTGCCTGGAAGTAAAGCTTAGTTTGCTTTTGGAGTTCTAGGAGGTGCCTCTTGGTGAACCGAAACTATAGAGTTGTGCAATTTTAATGACTTACTGGTCTTTCTCTTCTGTCTCTTCCCACTGCATTAAATGTTAAGACGTCTGTGTGCAAATATAAAGGAGCTGGAAAGGAGTGGTCTGTGTGCTTACCTGAAAGCATCTCTAGGAAAGTTGTGTTTGCAAGAGTAGCAGTAGTGCATAATTACTTCCCAGCAGAAACGTCTGTTGAGTGGCCTAAGCCTTTCCCTTTGCATGTGCGTGCTCACAAGGTGCCTTAAAAATAGATCTGAGATGACAACTCCTGAGCTTTCTGCAGTAGGTGGAGACAGGTGACTTGTTTCAGGCAGGATGGTCCCGGCTGAAATGCTATAACCCATCCTGTTCTGTTGGCAGTGAGCCCAGAGGACTAGGTGGGAGTAGAGGAACCCAAGGGAACACGCGAAGTAACAAAACAGGATGTTATTGATGGTTTTTGAACGAGTAGAGGTACAAAACTAGGCAGTCTTGCCATGATAAATCTCTTTTGGCAAATTGAGATAATAAATTTTATTCGCAACCCGACTTACTGGCTATTAATACTTTTTTAGACTATATTCATGTTCGGGTGTTCCTGAGTAATGTATATAATATTAGTATACTCACAACATGAGAGATGCTGACAGCATTGCTTATGCCAAAAGTTTTGAAACAATGTTCAGTTTGTGTCAGGGAGCCAACACATGCTATGTGTGTCACCTACCCTCGCACAGATAAACATCTCTGCTATTGGAGAGAGGGTAGTTTACTGATTTACGGTAATGTGAAGTGAATGAACTTATAATATCTTTAGCTGAGCATTAATAGTGTAGCATTAATGTGATATCGTGGCTAAAGCTCAAGAATGTAAAAATATAATCTTGAAACTGTGTGTTTGATATCAGTAGATTCTTTGTCCCTTACTCATATCTGATGAAGGTGTTACATGTGATTAAACCAGAGAAGATGTAAAAAAATGTTCTTCTATGGAATTAGTTAGTCAAATAAGTTATTTTATGTACATTAGTTCCAAAGTGACTGCTTCACACTTCTTGTAACCGATGATTTCTGTATTTGAGTCTCGTAGTTCTCTTTTAGAAACGATTAGGTCTTCTAAAAAGCAGGTTGGACTCCTTCAAAAAGTGCAGCTGGTGTCTGCTGTATGGTATATTTGCTGTTCTAGCCTTGTGTACAGCAGCTCCCATTTAGGACTCTAGGTATATATGATGTAGTAACCCAATCTGAAGTAAGAATAGGAAAATAATTCTAGAAGAGGCCCGTTAACTTTTTAGTTAAGAAATGTGAGCTTTCAGTTTTATCAGCATGGATGATGCAGTGAAAGAAGTAAAGGATGATGTCATTATATGGAAGAGAAACAGATGAATTTATTTAAATATGAAATGGAGGGTACAGGTAGAAAAATTTTAAAAAAAAGAGTTTGATTTCTTTAACTTTGAAGAGTAAAACTCAAATGGCAAATAAATCTGTAACTGACAAAGGTGCTAACCTGTTTTTTATTAATGAATGGAATATGTGTTAAAGTTGGATTAAGGATTAAAATAATGCTTTTGAGTACTTAAAATATGCTGGTTTATCAGTTTGAAAACTTAGCTTCTAAATGACATAAATTCTGAATTTATAAAGCAATCCCAGGTTTTCCTTCCTTGATGTTTTTTTTTCCCCTTCCCTCCTAGTTGTGCCCCCGAGGAGCTTTGTGTACCTGTAATGCCTGTCTTACAAGAGGGAAAGATGTGGGGCTCTAGCCTTATCTTCTGCTATAGTACAATACCACTTAAATCAGCTTAGGGTCTGCTTCACCATTCCTGACTGAAGAGTCTGTTTCCTACTTTGTTATTGCAGTTCCTGCATTTCCCTGTGATTCTCATGTGGCTGTCATATTGGTAGAACTCTCTTTGCCTTGACTTTATTGAAAGAGCTTATTCAGACTAAAATATGAGGGGCCGGATCATGGCTTTAGATGTAATTGCAGAGATCTCTCTGATATCAGTGGAAGTGCCTCCCTGGCATTTGAAAATGGCAGCTTGTCCTTTGGGCTGCTGACAAAGAAGTAAATACAGAACTGAAATTTTGGTGAGCCACTCCTTTGGTCTGTGAAGGATGTTTTAATTTTGATTTTTATTCTGACTCTATTGTCACATCAGATCGGTAGGGCAAAGTGGAAGAGTGTGACGAAGTCTGTCAGGTTGCGCAAGGCTTTCTTCCCTTACCTCACCAGCTTGGGAGTAGCAAGCTTCTAGTTTTTGAGTTATCGGTGACTAACTTCACACTGTTGAATGCATTGGCTTCACTGAATTGAAGGACTGAAATATAAATACTAAACAAATGAGTTTTTTATGAATTGAGTTACTGGCTAAAAACTAATAAGAACTAGTAGTATGTTGAAGTAAATTCCACTGGAATTAAATCAGTTTCCATTGGCTGTATTACCCTGGTTTCAGTGAGTTTCAGAAATTGAAGTAAATGGTGCAACGGACATTTTGTTACTGATTACACAGTCTTGTTCCATCTGAATTATGAACACTGGTAGTGCAAAACAGCATGACATTCAGCATATTCATACCATGTACTTAATTTCTATGCAACCTATTGTTAGCAAAGTAGTACCATGCTAAGGAAGCTTTTTAGCAAAATACATACTGTCTAACTAAAGTGCTGTTATGGGAGAAGTCCCCAAATGGAGTATCTATGGAGAAACACACCTATGTACCTCTTTGAGAATTAATCGTACATTAGTTTTAGATTCTTGGACGCTATAGAATGCCCCAGCTGTTGTGAAGTCCAAGACCTCTGTGTTTTTCAGAAACATAGTGAAAGCATTCTGAAGGTTAAAACTGTACATCTCAGAAGTTTGCCAGCCTTTATTCATTAAACTGTTTCACAGAGCAATGCACAACTGTTATATATCCAAAGAATGACGCGTTCTTACTCTTACTGCTAGCATTTTTCTGTTTAGTACTTCATAAAAATACAGCATGATGAAACTGAGGCAGTATGATTAAATGTTACGAGACTTTACTGAAACACCTTTCAGTCCAGTAACCTGGTCTTTTAAACTTCTTGCTTGTAGGATTTAAATTGAATTGCTAGTGGTAAGCACATTTTTCAAATTGTCGGTTTGGGTATTTAGTCCTTTGTGGAGCTCTATTTTCTCTCCCACAAAAATTATTTTTCCTATTAAATCTGAATAATTGGAAATAAACAGTGTTGCCTTCTCAACATTTCTAGTATCACTTGGAATCCTCCCATCGTGTTAAATTAACACTGAGTCTGAACTCTGAACCATTACCGTGAGTGATTAGCTGCTGTCTTTAAAACAAATCACTCTTGCTTATATTCATGCTGAGAGGGCAGTTTTGCTGTTGTGAGTTTGTGTCCAGAGAGAAGTATGCCAGGCTAGAGCAATAGAAACTTAATTATAGAAATAAGACTTGGTATTTTAGTACTAAAGATCCAAATTTAACCACTGGGCAATGAGCTTGAGTAGTTATCTGTCCCATGGAGAAGCATGTGAATTAACTAAGCAGTCTGTGCTTTTTAGAGGACTTTCTGAGTGGGCCTCAAAGACTGAACCAGAAATGGTGTTTTCATGTTTTACGCTCCTGAGAAGATTCCTGGTTTATAAGGTTGTCCAGTCTAAACTTAAACAGGAATGTGTTCCCAACAGAAAAAAATGATGTGGCAAGACATTTTAGACCCTGAGAGTGAACTGTATGAAGTGCCATGCAATTTAAACTTGCTGTCTCATGTAACGCTTTACTTACTGTCTCATATTTTAGTATAAGAAGGCATCAACAACTGTTTTCACACTCTTCATGTCACTCCTGGTTCAATAAATCCCAGTTGTATCTTTCTGCAGATGTTTTGACTGCAGCTGGGAGGAACCTACTTCAGCATTCCTCCATGCCTTTGGCAATGTTTTTTGTCCTTCTGTGGGCCTCTTTCACTTGTCCTTCTGTAAAATAGACTATTCAACAATGTGTATTACTTGAAGCTTCAGAACGAAACAAGCAATCATGGGATAAGAGGGAAGATCTTTATGTAGATCTAATAAAAAAGGCTAGAACACCAGAAGCAGAGGGTTAGCAAGGCAGGCACATCACATGTTTATGCAGCAATATTATGATAATCTTTTTCCTCACAGGATGTATCTTTGAATAGACTTTTGTAAACCACCGCTGTATGCTAAACTGGTGTCTTTTATGGCACTGTTTTCTCCAGGATCACATTCCTAAGTAGTAGTCATCCTGTATGTGTAATCAAAATTGTTTTTTCCTTATTGTGTTGGTTAAATTTATCTACATTAATTTTCATCTGCCGTTTAATTTGTTTTACTGATTCCATCAACTTCTGATGTTCGTTACCATTGCCCTCTAACTTCTACTTTTCTATTGTGTTTTGTCATCAGCGAACTTTGTCACTTTGCTTTCACCCTTTTTACAGCTCATTTATGAATGTGTTGAACTATGTAGGCTCTAGGACAGAGCACTGAGACTCATCTGGCAACTTTGCTGTGAAAACAGATTTATTTTTTTAAAAATTGATTCTGCTTCTTTTATTTTTGTATTTTTTACTACTTTTTTTTTTAACTTTTTAATTCCTGTGAAGAGTCTGCACCCTTTTCTTACTTTAAGAGCCTATGGTGAGGGTCTCTGAGTATGTTTACTCAGAGAAGTACTTTAAGAAGGCTTATTAACGTAATCTCCCCAATCCATATGTGTTCTTTTGAGAACTCCAAGAATTCTTGAAGGCTTAATTTCTCTTTACAAAATCTGCCCAGGCTTTTCCATTTTGAATGAGCTGTGGTTCTGATACTGTAGACCTGTGGAATATGATTTAGCCTAGGGTTTTTTTTTTTTTCAGAGACTGCATCATGGTCTTACTGTCCAGATACAGATCTGCTTAAGGTATTTCTTTTGGAACTGAACTACAAGTTTGAACAATGTACAAGTTGAATTTAGGTATGATTTGTATTCCAGCTCACAAGGCACATGTAAAATGCTGAAGGCTGTGCTGGATTGGAAAGTACTTTCACTTGTGTTCAGTGTATTTTTGCACTGCCTACAAGTTACGTGTCTTAGGCTGGGATTTGTACACATAATCACTTGGTGATTGCTTCATGTGACAAAGGCAGCTAAGGTCTTCAGGGTGCTTTTTGCACTTGAGTGGATTCTTGCCAGTTCCAACAAATAGGGCATTTATGGGGAATAGTTGGAATCAAGGTAGAATCATAGAGTAGAATCATAGAATCAGTGAGGTTGGAAGGGACCATTAAGATCATCAAGTCCAACCGTTAACCTACCCTGATTTAAAAACACCCACTTCTAAACCATGTCCCTAAGCATCTCATCTACCCTTTTCTTAAACACCTCCAGGGATGGTGAATCCATCACCTCTCTGGGCAGCCCATTCCAATATTTAATAACCCTTTGAGTGAAAAAATGCTTCCTAATATCCAATCTAAACCTGCCCTGACATAACTTGAACCCGTTTCCTCTTGTCCTATCACTTGCCACGTGGGAGAAGAGGTCAGCCCCCGTCTCTCTAAAACCTCCCTTCAGGTAGTTGTAGAGGGTGATAAGGTCACCCCTCAGCCTCCTCTTCTCCAGGCTAAACAACCCCAGCTCCCTCAGTCGTTCCTCATAAGGCTTGTCCTCCAGACCCCTCACCAGCCTGGTAGCCCTTCTCTGGACACGCTCCAGCACCTCAATGTCCTTCTTGTAGTGAGGGGCTCAAAACTGAACACAGTACTCGAGGTGAGGCCTCACCAGTGCCGAGTACAGGGGGATGATTACTTCCCTACTCTGGCTCACTACGCTATTCCTGATGCAGGCCAGGATGTTGTTGGCCCTCTTGGCTGCCTGGGCACACTGCTGGCTCATACTCAGCCGGCTGCCCACCAACACCCCCAGATCCTTCTCTGCCAGGCAGCTTTCGAGCCACTCCGCCCCCAGTCTGTAGCACTGCATGGGGTTGTTGTGACCCAAGTGCAGGACCTGACACTTGGCCTTGTTGAACCTCATACCATTGGCCTCAGCCCATCTGTCCAGCCTGTCCAGATCTCTCTGAAGAGCCAATCTACCCTCAAGCAGATCAACACGCCCCCCCAGTTTAGTGTCGTCTGCGAACTTACTGAGGGTGCACTCAATCCCCTCATCCAGATCATTAATAAAGATATTAAAGAGAACCGGACCCAGCACCGATCCCTGGGGGACACCACTTGTCACTGGACACCAACTGGATTTAACTCCATTTATCACCACTCTCTGGGTACGGCCATCCAACCAGTTTTTTACCCAGCGAAGGGTACACCTGTCCAGGCCACGAGCAGCCAGTTTCTCCAGTAGAATGCTATGGGAAACGGTGTCAAAAGCCTTGCAAAAGTCCAGGTAGACAACATCCACAGCTTTTCCTTCATCCACTAAGCGGGTCACCTCATCATAGAAGGAGATCAGGTTTGACAGGCATGACCTGCCTTTCACAAACCCATGCTGACTGGGCCTGATCACCTTGTTCTCCTGCATGTGCCGTGTGATGGCACTGAGGATGATCTGTTCCATGACCTTCCCAGGCACCGATGTCAGACTGACTGGCCTGTAGTTCCCCGGATCCTCCTTCCGGCCCTTCGTAGTTAGGGTAGTTACTAAATATTTCTGATTGAAAATTAAAGACAATAGACACTAGAAAGAGGTAAACATGCAATTTGCTTAGAGCTACCTGGGTAATATGTGTAGAGGAAAGAGCATCCATAAGTAGTGAGGTGGATAGGTAGCATAACATTTGTGCTAGAATAAGTTAAAATGATTAAATAGTGATGTAGTGAAGCATACCAGGAAAAGTTTGCATTTGAAATGGTTGCATTTTTGGGGGAAGCTAAGAAAATAGCAGTGGAGATAAATGTGGAAAGAGAGTGCGCTTTATAATTTGGCATGAACTTCAAGGTCTGAATGATTCATACATGAAAGCATGTTTCTCAAAATGTTTTACTGATACTGTTAGTTCAGTTCCTTGTTTTCTTGAAAACATGAGAGTTGACATAGTGGACTGTACTGCAGGTGTGTAAAAACTGTAGTTGTAGCGGTTAATTTTTGTAGGGGGAGAATGTCTCTGTAGATGCTCTTTTAAAAAGAAGGTAAGAAGACTCTTCATACTAATGCACTTGAATGTTGGTTTACATACTAATAGAAGGAAAGCGAGTGCTGTTTGCAAACTCATCTCTGTACTGGATGTAGAACAAGCAACTAGCAGGCTCTATTGAGAGACCCTACTGCATGGTGGGAAAGAGTTTCCTGGAGGAGGGTGTGGGAGGAGAAAGGCAAGTTCCTGTGATTGTCTATTCAGAAGTTTAACCTGAGTTTGGTTATCTGCCTGAGAGATAACAGGATTACTGGAAAGTTACTTCAGGGAGATCTCTTCCTTCTCAGGGCAGGATCAACTGTAAGGCCTGAGCAGGTTGCCTAAGGCTTTTCCAGTTGGGTATTGCCTCCCTTCAAGGGCAGAGGATGCCCAGCTCTGCGGGCAGTGGGTTCTGCTACACCCTCTTGGGAGGAAAAAAGTATGCTGTATTTATCCAATTGAGTCTTTTCTTAATCTGTCTAGCAGGACTATATGGCCCTCATCAAAATGTGAAAAGTTTGAAAGGGCAGTCTGGAGGACTTCAGGATTTGAACAGTGAGAAGTGGTTTTGTTCCGAAATAAGCACATTGCTTAAGAGAAACAAACAGTTAAGCATATTTGAAATTGGATGTTAAGGTGCTTTTGCAGCCATTCACACAGTTTTAATTGTTAAATTATAGATTTGAATTAACAGATAGTTACCTAAAAGTTATGTGAATAAATGACTGCTGTCAATTCTAGCTTGGCTCTAAAGATCTGGAACTTGCTAAAAAATTACATCTTTCTGTGGTGTATTTTAGGGTGAATTGTACTAGCTCTCCTTCAAAATGTCTAAGGTAAGGTATTCTTACTGATACTACATTGCAATTTTTCCCGCTTTTCTATGAGCAATTCCTCACCAGCTGCACTTATGATCTTGACATCTTCTCATGGGTTTATTAATGTTCAACAGCTGTGTTCTGCTTTAAAAACAAAAGTTTGTGTTGCATCCCAGTAGTTCTCCCTGTTGTCTTCAAATTAACTTTGGGGTTTATTCTGCCTCCAATAAAGGCAGAAGAAAAAAATGTTTTTTAGAACTGGGTATGGGCAAAACAAAGCATATAAACAGCAGAAGTGTAGAATTGGAGAAATAGTAGATATTTTGTTAGAACTTCTAGGGCCTCAGATTTTATAATGATGGCCTTAAAGTTTTATTGCTAAACATTTGAGATTATGTAATGTTTTGCTCGTTATTGATTGTGCAAGTATAATAGCTTGACCGGCAGCTGCCTTTGAAAGCAATTGCAATGTTCATACATAGTTTCTCAGCCCACACACTGGGCTGTTGTATGAAGATCTGTGTGGATAGAAAATAAGCCTGTAACAGACTTTCCTGAGGGCACTTAATTTTTAACATTAACACTAAAATTTGAGGGTTGGGGATGATGAAAGCAACTTGTATGTTGACTGTATCTGTGCTAGTTCTGAAATTCTTTTAAAATCTTTTTAACTATAAGGAATTTATAACGTTGTCCCCATATTGTCTAGTTCAAGAAGGCTAAAGCACTTTGTGCTTCAAGTTTATAACCATTTTTTGCATTTATGTCTCAAGTTTATTCTTTATGTAGATTGCATGGAATTGTGTTCTGTTGCAAAGTATTTTCTCAGTATAGAAATGAGCCACACCCATTATTTCTGGGGTAGCTTCATCTTAAAATTTGCAAGTGTGAAGTGTTTTTAGAAAGCTCCTTGACATCAAAATGAGTAAAGAGTTTTTGTTGCTTTTTTTTTTTACCAGCGGCTCAGGCTGTGTATGTGATCAATCATAAGCTATTTTCTTGAAAATAACTTGATGCTTGATTAAAAATTGAGAGCTTTTGTGGTAAGAGTTTTTAGTACCTACAGAAAAGATGGTCATCCGGAAGTAATTATCTGCATTGGTCCATTTGACAATGTCAGTTTGTGTGATTTTAATTTCCTGATACAGCCATTTGCACAGGTGTTCTTGAATTAATCTAGACATTTAGGGCTTTGTAAAGAAAACAGAAAGTCATCAACTACAGCCCGTGTGGCTCATAAATTGGTAGCTATTAGTATATCTGATGTGAAATACCTGACTTCATTTTGACAGATGCATGTTCCTTTCAGAATTTAAATTCTACTTTTCCAGGTTATGTCTTAAACCCAAAAGGCTACTGAGATTTCTGTTTTTTTAGGAGCTTAGTGGGAGTATCGTTCAGTTTACAGATAATTGCAAAAATGATTTGCAGACTATTTTAATCTCCAGGAAATCTTCATTTAGACTCAGTACAGCAAAAATACTTTTCTTTCACAGAAGTTTTTAAATGACTTCTGAGGAAAAAAAAAAACCATGCATGTCTTTTTGAGTATGTCTGTACATCATCTTTCTGGTAAACCATGTAAATCTCAGAGCAAATTTGCATGTAATAAAAATGTTATTAAAAAAACCCCAAAGACTCCAAAACTTCATTTCTAGTGGCATTAGAACTACTTGCTGAATGCAAACCAGGGGTTTATGCTTCAACATCATGCTTAGTGTGATATAGAGGAGAGGGGGAAGTAAAGTAGAGGTAGGAGAAACGTCGGGGAGTCCCTTACCTACTCTCTACTGTAAAATTTGTCTTTTCCAGAGGAAACCACTGTGGAAGGGATCTTCAGACTTCAGTGTAATCTGCGTTAAGTGCTCATCTGACTGACATACATCTTAGTGACAAAAATACTCCTAAAATTGTTATCCTATTACATTATGTAGAAGTACTTGCAGACTTCTTATGTGAGGAAGGTTTTGTTTCTCCCCGTAATCTTTGGAATCACTGCTATTTGGAGATTAAAAATTCCATGGTAACCTATGGAGAAATGTTAATAATGCTTGAAAGCTATCAGCCTCCCAGTGATAATCTTTGATCTATGATATTATCATATTATTTCCCAGGAGAAAGAGAGCTGTTTTCTTCAAATCATCAAGCTTTGAAGCAAGCTGCAATGTAGAAAATAATTTGAATCTTATTAGCTAGAAAAAAATGCTGTCTGAGTGACTCCCAGTTTGCTGCTACAGGTTTTCATAAACTGATGGATTTAAAAATTATTAGTGATCTGGACACTTAGACTGTCCAGACAATAGGGATTTATTTAAAAATCTTTTCTATGGTCTGTTAGTTTAAATGAATCTTGTAATACAAGTGTTTTCTAAACCTATAATTCTTACCAATCTAGATGAAAGGTACTGAGAAGGGGAGAAACACCAAACGCGTCTCTGCTCTACCTTCATCACAGGCTGTCTTGACTTTTTTTCATTTCAGTGGGAGACCCTGAGTTTCATGTTCTTACTCTCCACCTGCTGAAATCACACAATCTGGTTGATAACTTGTCACTAGATGATGTCTGTTCAGCTGAATCCTGCATTATTAAATTGCACAATGTGCAAGTGAAGTGTCCTTTTCAAGTATGTATGGGAATACCAGATGAGAGCGCTGTGCTGTCCTTTCTAAGAACTGCCTATCCTGTGGGAGTGTAATGGCTTTGGCTTGGCTAGAAACACTGCAGAACAATCTACTACAGGACAAGCGTTAGGCGAAAGGGAAAGAGTAATTTTAGAACCCAAAAATTTTGTAACGGTTACTATGACAAGGGGCACATAGAAATGAAAGACAGCAGCGGTTCTAATTAAATCTGCTTTACCCAAGGGTTGTGCCTGGTTTGTCTAAATAAAAAGATTCCAGATCTCTTGTCTGCGATCCAGTCCTTGGGTCTTGAATGGCAGTGGTTTCACAGCATCATGAGCACTTCCATAGTTTGCTGATTCTTCCTGTGATTACTTGTTGACCGGTAGAATAGCTCCCGGGTCTCTAATACATGGGCACACACAAGCATGAAATCAGTTGGTCAGCAGTGAATAGAAAGCAGTTGCACAGAGATGTGAGATGGCATAAGCTGCTCCTTCTTATACTTTGGCAATTTCAAAAGCAAAAATGGATGCTCTTCTCATTATGCACATTGTTACAGTTTTGTTGTAAGGGTCATGTGATCTTCATAAAGCAGATCTGTTTTGTTGTCACTTGTGAAGGTAGCAGGGAGAGTTACACTGCTTGTCACACTGCTGTGGGAGGATTGTGAATAGTGCTTAAGGGCGAAGAAGCCTAAAGGCATAGTGGACGTGCCAGCAGTACAGGGCAATGTCAGGAATGGGTTCTTTTCAGTCAGCAAGAGTTTGAGGGAACAAACTTTCTCAAGTTCCCTGGAGATCTTTAGTTGTTTTGTAATAACTTTTCTCCACCCTTGTTTGGCTTCGTATTGTTCCCAAGGGCTTGGTAGTAGGTCATCCTGAAAGCTGGTTATGCTCAAAATATCTTTGTAAGAGATCTTTGCAGATGTAATGAACTGGATGTGTATAACCACTGTGTCTGTTTTCCTTTCTTAGCAACAAGGTATTGGTCGGCCAAGTGTATATCATGCGGTGGTGGTCATATTTCTAGAATTCTTTGCCTGGGGGCTCTTGACAACTCCAATGCTAACGGTAAGTATCACTGATCAGCTGTCGCCTTGGCAGGAATAACACAAGTTAATTTGCTAATTCCTAGGGATCGGGGTTTTAATTTGTTTTACACTTCCTGCTTACCTCATTAACTGAATTCCAGGAGTCTTAATGTTCAACACTATGCAATAGTTGTTTACTACAACTGAGATCTGGACTGTTGTAAGACTAAAAGATAGTGAAAAGTAAATTAGCAAAACACTGTACTTTTTAACTTTTATTTGCCTTTTAGAGTAACATTAATTTAGTGTATTGATGAATGTTTCTCTGGAAATGCTGTTTTTTCATAAGACTTCATAGTTTAATTCATCTTCCAGTCATAACAATTGAATAAACTATGCATCCCATAGTAAACTTTGTACGCTATTGTGGGCTGGCTTTTTTGCCAGTGTGTAACTTGGAAGTAAAATATAAAGGCTTTCGTCTAAGAAATGGATTTTATAAGTATTTAATCTGTTCTGGAATGCAGTTATTTTCCAGATGAATAGATAATTTGAGTATTTGGTAATAGGATGTGAAGCCTTTCATCTGAAGACATGGGTCTTATTCATTGCAATCAGGCCTGCCTGAGAGAAGTCATCAGAAGTCTGTTAGTCCAGTTTTTAATCAGATAATATCTGAGAGCACTCCGAATACATGATGAGCAAGGTCTTGTGGGATTGAAACTCCTTGGAGTTAATTATTTTCCTTCCCCAAACTCCAAATAAAATCATCTACACAACTCTCAAAAGGTGTTTGTCTAACCTTCCTGAAGACGATCACTGATCTTTTTTAACAGAGCTTAGTAATAAACAAGTCCATATAAACCGTTAAAAAATTTCCATAAAGTAGATGTCTCACTAAATTACCATCCTGTCATGCTGTCTTGCTACTGTCAAAATATGGGGAAACTTACTGGGTGGTCTTTTTAGTTTCCTGTTTTTTTTTCTTGCCTTTTTTTCTTAACCAAAATGCTCAACTTCAAGTTGCCCTAGCTTGATACTTGTCATCTAAAGGGATAATGTGCAAGTAGTAACTCTTCAGCAGTCTTCAAAAAAACCCCCCACTTTAATAAAAAATGTATGTTAGGTGGGTTCTTCAATGTGTACTCCAGTTGAAATAGTTCCATGTGAATTTGTACTGTTAGTCACTTGCAGCTGAAATGTTAATTCTTGAAATTAGTATTTATCATTGCACTGTGGCTAATGGGAGCGTTATGAAACACTTCTAATGTAAAGCGAAATTCTTATTTTGACTGAAGTATGTGGATTCAGTACTTCTTGAATGCCTTGTAGTTTGAATGTTGTGTTCCTCTCTTATGTGGTCTTGAATACTTACAAGGCTGTTGTATTGGATTGAAAACTTAAAAGCACTGAGTTATATATAATGGTGTAACTTACCTTACGCAGGTGTAAATGACTTAATTGTCTGTACTTGGGGGCAATCACCTTTATTTTTAATCAGCTTTGCACAAACTGAGAGACTGCTCTTTGTTTTAAATAATTTCAAAGCTGGTTTTATACTTTGCACCCTTCTGTCTTGTCACAATTTACCTTGACCTGCTGATCAGCCAGGAGTACTAGTATGAGTCATTTAGAGCTTCCTTATGAGGAAAGTTCAGCCTTTGAACTGCCAGCTGCCTGCTTTTGTTCAGGCAGGTTTGTCTGATAGGAAGGGCAGAAATGGAAATGTCTGGCCTGTTAATCAAAGCTTATGATAACTCAATTTTTTTTCTGGTTTTGTGGTGATTCTCCAGGTCACTGTCAACATTCAAGCACATTAAAGTGTTGTGTTGTGTATTATCAAAATAAATTGTATTCTATGATAGCTGATTTTATTTAAAGTTCATTTTTTAGATTACTTTTTCAATCCTTTTGACATCTGTCAGCAAAGCTGTAGTGTTTGTTACATGGCACTATACTTACAGCAGATTTCAAGTGTTTATAAAGCACACAAAGGCTATTTTGCTCACAGACAACCCAAAGCTTATACTCATTACTCTTGTTTATGTACTTATAAGCCAATATTAATAAATCACCATAAGCAAAATTAGTCACTTAATGGCAGTTTTTGTCTTCAATATAACCTTTTTTTGAATATGTAAATATTTCTATTGATAGAACTTGAGTAAGGCGGTTCCTTCTACCAGTTTGTCAACTTGCATTTTTCTTGTCAATAAAGTAATAGAAATTAATCTCACAAACTTGAACCAACATCAGCAGTGGTTGCATCCCATGAAAAACACTGGAAAAAACTTTACAGA
This sequence comes from Pluvialis apricaria, assembly GCA_017639485.1. Classification (NCBI taxonomy): domain Eukaryota; kingdom Metazoa; phylum Chordata; class Aves; order Charadriiformes; family Charadriidae; genus Pluvialis; species Pluvialis apricaria. The sequence continues at coordinate 48,925,708 of CM030044.1, read as the reverse complement.
AAGATAATTAGATTTGACTCTGAGCCTCCTGCTTAATTTTTTTTTTTTGACTTGGGAGACATCTGCTTTCTAGATCTCTAATTTGAACCCTGACTTTTTTTCTTCATTCTTACCATGAGATCAGTGGCTAAACAAGTGCAAAATTGTTTTAAATATCTAAACAGAAGATGAGACCAAAAGGAAAAAGGGGTGTAAATAAGCAGAATTATCTGACCAATAGTTAACATGGGAAGAACCACCTTTATTAAATCTATAAGTTGAGAATCTCAAATGATTGAGATTCCTTGAAAAATGATGCTGATATTTTTCAGTGACACTAGAGTACTATGTTTCTTCAGGCTAGTGGCTTTCTCAATATGCATATAAATAATTTTTGTAGTTGTTAACACTTATCTATAGATAAAAACATCAAATTAATTTGAAGTGTATGTGCGTATACGCTTTGATCACTGCAATAGCTTTTTTAATCGACACACTAGCACCTGTGAGGCCTTTTAACTCTCTTGCATAATTATGGTAAATCTGTTTAGTGTAGATTAACATGCTTGCCCTTGAATTAAGACTGCTGGTAAAGCACCTTAAATGAATTCATAGCTGTACTTAAAGGATACATGAAACACTCATAACTTGCTAGTATTTATAAGCATCTGCTTGTTCATCAGAAGTGTTTCTAATGGTATGACTATTGAATATGTGTAATGTGTTCAGAAACAGTTTTCTCAGTGCCTTTTTGAGCAGTTGTGAATATAGTGCCTTTTTTTTCTTGACAGAGTAAGTTAGCTGAATCTCATTTTCACTCCTAATTAGTAACAACGATTGAGTCAACATTTTGAAGGCAATTATCTACCTCAAAAATTCTGTGATTTGTACCCCACGGAGATGCTTTTTGCTTACATTGATCCCCTTTCTGAGCAAGGTACCCCAAACCAAACTATCTATGCAGTACAGTGTGGTCTGTGCCAACAAATTGATATTAAACCTTGTCAGTATTTTCTCATGAAGAGAAATAAGAGTATAATTCTGGGATAAGATACTTCTTTAACATGTCCCAATAGAGCTATCCTGTTTTACAAATCAAATTTAAACCTTGAATCAAATTTCTCCTGTCTCTCCTGATTCAAATAATGCTTTTTTCCTCCGTCAGGTCTTGCATGAAACATTTTCCCATCATACATTTTTAATGAATGGTCTTATTCAAGGTGTTAAGGTAAGATTTTTTTAAAACCTCTGATCTAAATATTTATGTTCCTGTATTGTAATTTGTCTGTCCTTCATTCTCCATAAAAACATCCAAAACACTGAGAATGTGGTTAATTCTTAAACCATTTTTTCATTGTAATGGTTGTATTCTTGGGTTTAGTTCAGTATTTACTGCTGAATGGTAGCATCTTGAAACAAGTGCAATATTTCTCAGAAGTTTAAATAACTCTCCCTTGAAAAGGTACAAGTTGTAACTATTGTAATCTTGATAAGGATCCTTCTGAGAATGGAGCTGGGTTTTTAGTGTCTGCTTCCTGTTATTAGATGACTTGTACCAAAAGCAGATTAATGCAGCCATGATGATACCATTGAGATAAAAAAAAATGAAGCACTTAAAACACTGATTTTGTCCAAGATGTGGTACAAAAGCTAATTTTCAGTAGGGTTGTTTATTTTTTTTCCTAGTCTTTTCTTACCAGTTTTTGAGCATTCTGTCTGTGATGGTCAAGATATTCAGGGCAGCTTATAGCTTATTTATACCACTGCAGTTACACAGCAGTTATGCTGGGTTGTTGCCACAAAAAAAAAAAAGCTTGCAAAATTTATCTAGCATAACTAAAACTTGAAAGTCTCTTCTTCACTGTCTTACACTAAGTGCTTTGAAGCCTCTCTAACTTATGACTAAGTTAATTTATAGCATCCAGAAATTGTTTAGCACTGTATTCTGTAACAAACCTAAAGTGTTGGTTGTAGCTGTAAGAACATGACATCTTTAGGATGGACTTGCTGTCTTGATATCTTTCATGGTGGATTGTCTCAAACTGAAAGAGGAAGTGAACTTTGCCTTGTTCTCTTAGAAAAACGAAGGTGGTGTTCCTCTTGGTGTTTTCTTTCAACTCTGTTCATTCACAGTGTGGTATGACTAGGAGTATCACTTAAAAGTAGTGAATGGAGAGTTCCCCATGTGTGGCTCTGTAGAAAAGTGCATTAATATCATGGCCTAAAGGTATGTGTTGCTCTAACAGGTGTAATAAACGGGGGAGCATAAACCAGAGTGAGCTTGCAATTCACTGTCCAATATTTTCTTTAAAATGCTGTTCATGAAACATCAAAAGTGTTGCGCGTGACAGCAGAACACATTACTTCATAATTTACTGAAATCTGACTCTAAGGAGCAAAAATATTAATGTCAGCTAAGGCATCTAGCTTCCCTAGGATCTGGTGGCCTGGATTTATACCTTTTGCTCTCAATTTACTTACTGAAATTATTGGAATCAGAGTTGTTTATTGGGATTTGGCAGAATAGTGATTTAGTACAGTATTCTCTACACATATGTTAAACTTGAAGCTGAGTATATTTGAAAAGCAGAGGTTAGTTAAAGTTAGATGGAGTAGACCTCCAGTGTATTGAGATGCTTACAGAACCATTTATTTACTAATGTTTGAATTTATGGCACAGTTGGATTGCTGAGAGGACAATATACTCATTAGGAGGACGATGAATCTGTTCTGGAGGTTTTTGCTGTTAAACCTGTGAAAGGCTTTGCTTATTTTAATTCTGTGTAATACAGAACAGATTTGAGGCTTAGATCTAGAACTTCATGAAATGCTGAAAAATCTATTATTTGATCTTTAGTCAATATTTTCCATGACAACTGTACCTGTAAGTCTGACTTTTGCCACTGGAATATCATTGTGGTGTTCCACTGTCTCAAGTTGTCAAGCTTGCCAAAATGGTCCTCGTAGTTCTTGCAATGTACAAATGTCCCGAACGTGTCAAATGCCATAGAATCATAGAATGGTTTAGGTTGGAAGGGACCTTGAAGATCATCGAGTTCCAACCCCCCTGCCACAGGCAGGGATACCTCCCACTAGACCAGGTTGCCCAAGGCCACGTCCAGCCTGGCCTTGAACACCTCCAGGGACGGGGCTTCAACAGCCTCTCTGGGCAACCTGTTCCAGTGCCTTACCACCCTCAGAGTGAAAAACGTCTTCCTAATGTTTAATCTAAATCTGCCCTCTTCCAGTTTAAAGCCATTCCCCCTCGTCCTATCACTACATGTCCTAATAAAAAGTCCTTCCCCAGCTCTCCTGTAGGCCCAAATATGTATGTTCTGTTTAATTTATTTCAGAGAACAGGTAGGTTACCCAAAACTCTCCCCTAAGATAGTCCAAATTGGAGGGGAATTTGGTTTTGGGATCTAGCACTAAGTCTCGTGATAGAGGCTAAGAAGATATCCTTTGTGAAACTATACTGTAGATTTTGGGGATTTTTAAGAAGCTTTGGAGTCTGTGGTACTTCTATATTGAATCAAATTAATCTTGAAAAAATGCATGCCTCCTCTTTTTTTTTTTCATACACTCAGGTTTAATAGATTTGAAACTTAAAACATCAGAGTCACAGAAAAGCAGAGTCTAGAAGAAATTGTGTACGATTTTAGTTATCTTTGATTTTGTGTTTAATTTCAAATCAAATTGCAATTTTAATCCTTTTTTAATATTGTGGTTAAAGTGAAACTTGGAAATGTAAATATAGACATATTAATTGTTTTCCTTCTGTCACAGGGTTTTTTGTCCTTTCTCAGTGCTCCACTAATAGGTGCTCTATCAGATGCATGGGGAAGAAGATCTTTTCTTCTTCTCACAGTTTTCTTCACCTGTGCCCCAATTCCGTTAATGAGGATAAGTCCATGGTAAGTGGTACAGACTGCAGTAGTGAGCTTGTCAGTACAGAAGAAATTGAATCAGAGGAGTAGTTTGGGGAAGTGGAAGAAGGACAATATGGGAAGAGAGCACCACTTTCCTTTCAAGATGTGATTGCATTATTCTGGAGGTTTTCTGTTTAAAAGGTATTAAAACTGCACACCTTAAAAGCAGAAATTATGGAATGTGATTTTAGTTACCGTATTCACACAAGTATAACAGTAATTGAAATTATTTGATAGCCCTGTCTAACTCAGTTTTAAGCTGAGCTATTAATCTTTTTTCTCCTGAGGGCTGACAGTGCTTTAATAAACATTTTTAAAGCTACATGAACCCTAGAATTTATTGACCACAGAAAAGTATAATTGCTGCAAGTGAGATCTTTTAACTCTTTGGTTAAGCAACTTTGAAGTCTTAACTGGGTGGAGTTGGCTTGCTTTCAGTTTCATTTACATTCACTGTGAAACTTAGAAGGATTACAAAAGAACTTTGTGTACACTGAATGCATTCAGAATTCAGTTTCTGAAGCATTTTGTATATGAAAATTTATTCCTGAACTGTTTAAGAAACTGAGTTCTAAGAAAATTCCTTTTTTGTAACTTAAACTTGCTTCAGCTTTGAGAGTGTGAAAATGTATAGGTAGCATGTCCTGAAGGGGCCACTTCTTCTTTTAGGCTGATGTAAAGTAAACAAGAGGATATAAACAAATAAAATACTGTTTGCCAATATTTAAGTGAGGCTGCACAGTCACTCATCTCCAGTAAAGCTCTATCTTAGTTCTTGAGGAACGCTTCTCATAGATTAAATACAAACTTGCTTGATTAGTAAGAGAAAAGCAAGGGGTCTTAGCTTAAACTTTCTAATTGTTGCTTTTAAATCATTAGGTGGTACTTCGCTATGATTTCGGTATCTGGAATCTTTTCTGTTACCTTTTCTGTAATATTTGCCTATGTAGCTGATGTAACACAAGAACATGAAAGAATTACAGCCTATGGACTGGTAAGATACGCTGAACTTGGGGAAAAAAATCAGATTATGACCTTCGTATTGAACTTGTGTTTTGATGCACAGATTGTTTCCTTATTAATGTACTGAGGTTGACAGAGAAAGGAATGAACCATGCATCAAGGCACTGTATTAGAGTTTAGGAAATCTAATTCAGAGTTTTTCTGTTGTACAGACTGCTCTGTACATGTAAGAACAGAATAAGAATTTGACAACTTTACCTGCTTAGAGGGCATGTGTAACAAAATATGTTTTAAGGTTTGCAAGCAGAACAAGAAATATTGTTAAAGGAAATGCAAGTTATTTAATACTCGATCTGGCAATATCTTTCCACCTGTAAATTACACTTTTAGTTTATATGACTTATTTTTAATATAGAATGGCTTTTTCTATAGTCAGAACAGGCAGAAGGGTGAAAATGCATAATACAGTATTTTTAGTAACTCAGTCATGACGTTTCTTAATTAGCAGGAGAAGAGGAAAATAGTTCAGTTAGTACAAACTAGCCTTTGTAATAGTAATATAATTCCTGCTTAGTTTGTTTTCATGAATTTCTATATTTGTTTAGGTTTTGGAGGCCCATTGGTAGATGACCTTAGTCTTTGAACGTCATTTATCCCTTCATCCTCTGTGCCTCTGTTTTCACTATACAGATAGATAGATTCATGGACTTGAATATTGGCTAACTGTACTGTACTTCGAGGTCTTAAGGTTTCCCTTTATTTTTAGCCTTAGGGACGTATTGATTCATCAGATGTTGATTTAACAGTTAAGAAAATAAAGTACTTAATTATCTTGAACCAAACTTGTGTGTGTTGTAGCAGAGCACAAAACAGGTTTAAAAGTTCTGGAATTCCCACTTTATTCCTCCTGCCTGTAAAGAGGGCAATAAGTATATTTAAAGCATATATTTGCCTGCCTTCAAACAATTTGTTGTTAACAGAAACAGATTGATCTAAAAGTCTATAAAGTGATAGACAAAAGTGCAGTTGTTTTAATGAGGTCTGTATCTCTTTCTAAAAATCAGTTTGTTTGTTATAACTTTTCCTTAGGATTTTTTTTTAGCTTGATATAAAGCTATATTTTTTTGCTTGTGTTCTATTTTATAAATAGTTATGCAGAGTGTTTTTATTTTGGGGTCTGGAAAAGAGTAGTAATTAAAAAAAAACACCAAACAAGCAAACACTTTCTGATGATTTTTATAGTGAAGTTTAGCTACAGCACTTGATTTTTCATCATGTTCCACTGTATGTGAATATAGTAAGTGATCTATTAGTAGCTGCATGTCACTACAGCATAGTATGAAGCAATAAAGTTGTTGTTGAAGTTGTTGTCATAGCTAATGATCTCATAGTTTGCTGTGCTATGCAGTGGTAGCTATGTGTTTAAAATGCAAACTGTTAGCAAAGGCATTATGTATTACTCTGTGTATTACCCAGAGTGCTGTGGCTCAGGTTCACTTAGGCAGACATTTAAATGTGCCGGCAACTCTTTCAGTGAAATCTCATCAAATTCATAATTGGAAAGCAAAACCCATTTTAGTCTATTTGAAAGTAAGAGCTGTTTTTCTTCGGGCCAAACTTGCTCTTTGACTTCAAATCCTGTTTTGTATGGCAGGCTGTGGAGGACACTGGAGAAACTTTATTTGGACCCATATTTAGTGTCATAAGTGATTTTATTTTTATTTTAGCTTAAATTTTGACTGGTGTTTTGTTTTAAAACCACACTTCTGGGAGGGGTGGTGGTGTTAAGCAAGCTACTTCACTTTTTTGCAATGGTAGAATAACCACTTTGACAAGTTTGTAAACTGTTCTTGTGCATAGGTATCTGCCACCTTTGCAGCAAGTTTGGTAACTAGTCCTGCCATTGGAGCATACCTGTCTGCAAGCTATGGGGATAACCTTGTCGTACTGGTGGCCACGTTGGTGGCTGTTGTGGACATCTGCTTCATCCTGCTAGCTGTACCAGAATCTCTGCCAGAAAAAATGAGACCTGCTTCATGGGGAGCCTCTATATCATGGGAACAAGCAGACCCTTTTGCAGTAAGATGCAATTCAATAAGTAATTAATAAATAATTGAGGATTAATTAATAATAATAATTAATTGTATTTTGTAAGCTTTACTATTACTGGTAGCTTGAGTGTTCAGTATATCGTAATCTCTGTTCTCTGCTCTTGCATGAAAAGATCTAGCTACATTTAAAAACCAAACCAAACTTTGTGGATTAAATTATTCTTGAAATGGAAACAATGTTTGGTATGAAATCCAACGGGGAAAATGCTTTACTTTTCTAACTTAATCTGTTTTATTGTAAGAGAAATGCTGAATTCTTACACTGCTACAGCCCTCATATGGTAAGACTTTTCCAGATTCATTTTGTGCTTTGTACTTTAGGTTGGAAACGTATCTCCTCACTCTTGAATTTTTCTTTTGGTTATATATGATTTCTTTTTAATATAGATCTATGAAGCCTGATTTTTCTACAGGCATATATAGGAACGGTTGAAATGTATCATGCAGTCTTCCCAGTAACTTGTTCACTTATTCACACTTACTCAGCTAATTTGCGTTTGTATTACACCTTGCTATCTTAAGAGAGGAAAAAGTGATTGTTCTTCATGAGATCCATCCTGCTGGGAACTGGCTATGAATGTTGAGAGATGAGTGACATGCTTGAAAGACTACAGTTAAAGAATTTGTTTTCCACAATTTATTTGTTACTCAAACTGATACGTATTATGGGTGAACAAGTATAAGAAATGTACAAGCAAAAATACTCTCTTAATTTGGGAAGAGAAACAGTTGTAATGAGGCTATATTATTTGCTAGCATCTTTCAGAACAGATTATTATGGAGATCAATTAGAAGATACTATGCATATCCCTAAATATTATATGATTGTTTTCTGTGAATATTTGTAATTTGACACTGAACAGTAGCTTCAAAAATCAAACAGAAGCAAAAGAATTGGATACTACAAACCTTATATAACAGAGGGTTGTTTCTAACTTAAAGTTCAGCTTAACTGTTTCCATGTGTAATTTTCTTGACTCGTATGTGGGTAAAAATGGATTTTAAAAAAGTGAATACACCTTAAGCTTTCTTTATGCTTTCACTAGATTTTATATAAATGTTCCAATACTTGTTTTGTTTCTTTGTTTTACAGTCTCTGAAGAAGGTTAGAAAAGATTCTACCGTTCTCCCAATCTGCATTACAGTGTTTCTGTCCTATCTGCCTGAAGCTGGCCAGTATTCTAGCTTCTTTCTGTACTTGCGACAGGTAAATGTTGGTGTCTTCACATCTTAATAAGGATGTTTAAAGAACTATTCCCTAAGACCTCTTTTTTTGAGGACTGTGCTCAGAGAACTGCTTTCTGGCAAAATACAACTTTAAAAAACAAAGGCAGAGTACTTTGCTAAGCCCGTAACTGAATAACACTTGACTCCTGATGTGTAAACACTGCCATAGCTTAAGCATGTGTTCATAATGTTAAGCAGACCTTTGTTCCCATTCAGTACGGCAGTTTGTATGTTTTGAGGTGGGATCTTGCCTGTTGAAGAGCTATTGTGTTTGTGGGAGGGGATAGAGAACTTCAGTTTCCAGATACATGACTTCCTCAGTCTCCTTTTTTTAAGGCACTCTTTTTTTCTTATGTGGATTTCTTGGCAAGCAGTCAAGTTAGGTTCTCAAAAGTGGACTCTTCCTGTATGGATTTAGATTATAAGTGGAGATCAATATTTTCTTTGAACAAGATATGTCTTTGCTAGTGACTGTCGTGGATTGTGTTTGGCATTTGTTTAATGTATTTTGTGTTTCTCTTCAGATTATAGGTTTTGGATCTGCTAGCATTGCAGCATTTATAGCTGTGGTGGGCATTCTGTCTATAGTAGCTCAGGTAAGCTTTACTCTTTTTAGTGTTTCATTAAGTGGTTCAAACTGAATGCTGAGGAACGCTCTTCTGACTATTAAGTTTGTCTATAAACTTCTTACACACTCTAAAATGCCAGTACACCTTGCATTCCCTGAAGCTTCATATACGATCTAAGCAAATGTCTTGCTTTAACTCTGCTTTCCTTAGAAATACTGGACCCGGGCATCAGAAAATGAAACAAAAAATTTGCTAAACTTAGATCTGTAAATTTACTGGAACTCTGGCTTTAAATAATTAAAATAATGTAGGAAATTGCTTACTTAATGCAAGGCCTTCTCAAAGGGAAATGTGTTAATTTAAGCAAAAATCATGCTACTTGCGCCTATTCTATTGTCTCATGCTATCAAAGTTGCATACAAACGATACATGCATTGACATGGTCTGTCCGTCCAGGGTTACTTAGGCTCAGCATGGAGGCCGAGGAACTGTGAGGCCTTGGTATATTGTTTTCATTCCTCTTAATTGGCAATAGGGAGCTGCTTTTTGGACAGGTCTTTTATGCCTTCTAAAAATCAAACAGTTCTTATGATGAAATCTTTGGTATCTTTATGGGTACGGTTTGTCTTCCTGTTTTGATAACAGGAAGGTGAATGGCACATATAATGTGCTGTAACCTTGTCGCCATCCTTAGCAGAGGGAAGGTCTCGCTGTGAAGCAACGCATTGATCAGTGTTTACCAGTTTTACTGGTGTTGCTGGGGTCCTTCCTTATCAATACAAGCCATTATTTTAATCCTTGCTCTGTGGTTTGTTCTGATGCTTTTCTGTGCACTCACATTTGCCAATCATACTTTCTTCAGACCAATATTTTTGCTAAAAATCTCTAAAATATCTGCCCTTCTGGTTCATAATTTTCAGTATTAAACTGAGGAAACTGCATTGATTTTTTGAACTTTCTGAAGAGCGCAGCTTTGTTGAAATAAGCTTTGCTTCATGAATACTAATTTGTGTTGGCATGTAGGATATCTCCAGAAGGACCTGATCACATGCAGATAGAATGACTGTATTTTTTGTTATTTAGCTTTCAAACTAGTTTTGTCTAAGAATGAGAAACAAGAAAACTACTGTGAGGAAGATGTATGTGAGAGAGGAAGTGTGCTCTGCTCTGCAATCCTTCTGGTTCCTTTCCTTTGTCTTTTTACTGATGCATTGCTGAGTTTCTCATGTTAAAGAAGAACGTGTGCACTGTTAATCGAATGAAATTGTCTATATGGACGTTGCCTTACTAGGAACAGTCTGCTTGTTGCCATGAGTGTATTGCTGTTGTATCCGAATTGGGACCTACTTCCCCCTCAGCAATGGCACTTCTAACGGGTGAAAAACAGTGGTCTTCCTTTAGGATTAGTTTCCATGTGCAAATAAAAAGGTCATACGAGTGGTGTAAAGAGCAACCAGAAATTGTAGTTAAAGATGCCTAGGAATTGGCCTTGGCTAAATTTCAGTGCGTATGGTGGTGTTGGAAAAGCAGTAGGATTTACTTGTTGGTTTTAATTGTAAATTTGAATAGCAATTCACCTGACCTAAAGAGATTACTTTTTTCTGTGCTAACAGTCTTTTTTTTTCTCTAGTATTTGTAGATACTGGTAAATTCAACCCATATCCAGCCTGTACTATCTTAACTTGTTACCAGCATTTATTGTGGAACACTGTAGTCTGTAATGAAACACAATAGTAGAGGTGAAAACGAAAGCCTGGTTACAGTAGAAACAGACACTGAGTTATAATGTCCATAGAAAAGGCAATAAATATATTTCTCAATGTCCTGAAATAGAAACTCTTTAAGAGTTAAGAATGTCTGTACATCAAATGTTGATATGACTAGTCTGCATTTTGGACTTAATACAGGAGAAGTAAGAGCATGAGTAGTGTGAAGTTCTTCAGCATTTGAAAGGTCTTCTGAATTACTTTGTGCAGAAGGAGAAATTCCTTTAGTAATCTGGCATTTTAAAATAACTTTTGGATGAAACAATTTCTCTTGCAGACTGTGTTTCTCAGTATCTTGATGAGGTCGATAGGGAACAAAAATACAGTTCTCCTTGGCCTTGGCTTCCAAATCCTTCAGTTGGCTTGGTATGGTTTTGGATCTCAGTCTTGGTAAGCATGCATTTTTGTAGGTATACGCCTATTACGGAACTGAAAATGTTTTTCCAAGAAATTCTACCATTTAGTTCTGTCATCATGAGTATTTAAGTGTTTGGTGAATTAAGCGTTCTCATTTGCATTACACTACCAAAGTTTAGTCTGTATTTTGCCCATGTAGGAGTGGTAGAATTTTCCAGGTTTATAGTGTAAGTTTCAGCCTAACAGCCCTTTTGAGAAAGAAGTCTTTGCACCATTTTGCCCCACTGAGTTTTATGTCTACAAATGTGGTTAAAACTTTTTCTTAAACTCACAAGCTAGTAAGTAGTACGTTCTTTCCAGTAATTCCACTAAGTCCATTCTAATCAGTTACTGGACCTCTCCTTTTTTTTTTTTTTTTTCCTAACGTCATTTTCTAACTGTAACTATATCTGGTCTTGGAAACTATCTAGAGCTATCTGCAGTTTACAGTATGTGGAAGAAGGGGCTGACCACTTGGGACGAGTGTAAGAACACTGTCAGGGCATGCAGGGATGAAACGAGGAAAGCCAAGGCAGCCTTGGAATTGAACCTGGTGAGGGATGTCGAGGCCAATAAGAAGGGTTTCTTTAAATATATAGGAGGCAAAAAGAATGCTAAGGAAAATGTGGGCCCACTCTTGAACGAGACAGGTGCCGTGGTGACAGATGATGCAGAGAAGGCGGGGTTGCTGAATGCCTTCTTTGCTTCTGTCTTCACTGCTCGGGCCAGCTCTCGGGAGTCCCAGACTTTGCAGGTAACAGAGAAAGTCTGGAGGAAGCAAGACTTTCCCTTGGTTGAAGAGGAACAAGTTAGAGATCAATTAAGTAAACTGGATACACACAAGCCCATGGATCCTGATGGGATGCACCCGCGAGTGCTGAGGGAGCTGGCGGAACTCACTGCTGGGCCGCTCTCAGTCATCTTTGATAGGTCCTGGAGAACGGGGAGGTGCCTGAGGACTGTAGAAAAGCCAATGTCACTCCAGTCTTCAAAAAGGGCAAGAAGGATGACCCGGGAAACTACAGGCCGGTCAGCCTCACCTCCATCCCTGGAAAGATGATGGAACATTTTGTTCTGGGCGTCATCTCTAAGCATCTGGAGGAAAAGGAGGTTATCAGAAGTAGTCAACATGGATTCACCAAGGGGAAGTCATGTCTGACTAATCTGATAGCCTTCTATGATGGCGTGACTGGATGGGTAGATGAAGGGAGGGCAGTGGATGTTGTCTACCTTGACTTCAGCAAGGCTTTCGACACTGTCTCCCACATCATCCTCACAGGCAAGCTTAGGAAATGTGGGTTAGATGAACGGACAGTGGGGTGGATTGAACAGTGGCTGACAGATATAGCTGAGAGGGTTGTGGTTAGTGGTGCAGAGTCCAGTTGGAGACCAGTAACAAGTGGTGTCCCTCAGGGGTCAGTACTGGGTCCAGTCCTGTTCAATATATTCATCAGTGCCCTGGATGAAGGGATAGAGTGTACCATCAGCAAGTTTGCTGATGACACAAAACTGGGAGGGGTGGCTGACACGCTGGAAGGCTGTGCTGCCATACAGCGTGACCTGGACAGGCTGGAGAGTTGGGCAGAGAAAAACCTGATGAGGTTCAACAAAGGCAAGTGTAGGGTACTGCATCTGGGGAGGAATAACCCCATGCATCAGTACAGGTTGGGGGCTGACCTCCTGGAGAGCAGCTCTGTGGAAAGGGACCTGGGAGTCCTGGTGGACAACAGGAAGACCATGAGCTCCCGCTCTACTCTGCCCTGGTGAGGCCGCATCTGGAGTACTGTGTCCAGTTCTGGGCTCCCCGGTTCAAGAAGGACAGGGAACTGCTGGAGAGGGTCCAGCAAAGGGCTACTAAGATGATTAGGGGATTGGAGCATCTTTCTCATGAGGAAAGGCTCAGGGACTGGGGTCTTTTTAGTCCGGAGAAGAGAAAACTGAGGGGGGATCTTACCAATGCTTGTAGATACTTAAGGGGAGGGTGCCAGGTAGATGAGAAGAGTCTTTTTTCAGTAGTGCCCGGTGATAGCACAAGAGGTAATGGGCACAAACTTGGGCACAGGAAGTTCCATCTTAACATGAGATGGAACTTCTTTACTCTGAGGGTGGCAGAGCACTGGCACAGGCTGCCCAGAGAGGTTGTGGAGTCTCTCATTTTGGAGACATTGAAAACCTGCCTGGACGCTGTCCTGTGCAACCTGCTGTAGGTGTCCCTGCTGTGGCAGAGGGGTTGGACTAGATGATCTCCAGAGGTCCCTTCCAACCCTGACCATTCTGTGATTGTTTTGTTGGAAAAACTGTAAGTAAAGTGAACTAGAACCATAAGCTGGATCAGCTTTTTCTTTACGTTTGTCCTACTGACAGCGATGAATGCTTGTTCTTTATCAGAGCACTTCCTAGTGAGTTATTTAAGTTAGAGAATTGCCTCACTGGGCTACTCTGAAATGTTCCTTTTTACAGCCTTTGGAGGGGGAAAGCCTATGCATGACTTCACGCCCACCACTCCCTTCTTTTCCTCTGCTGTAATAGCTAGTGTGGAATCAAATGCACTTCTGTTGCGAGGGGAGCAGGAAGAAGGCCCTGACCAGATAATTTCCAGTGTTTAGGTATTTTAATAAGAGTACTTTCAGAAGGGCATTAAGCCCTAAATGAGTGTACCTTTCTGTCCCTTTTTGTGGAGGTGGGGAGTAATTAAATGGACGGTCTCATTTTTAATTCAAATTATGCATTTAACACAGGATGATGTGGGCAGCAGGAGCTGTAGCAGCAATGTCAAGCATTACGTTCCCAGCAATCAGTGCTCTGGTTTCACGAAATGCAGAGTCAGATCAACAAGGTGAGTATTGAATGAATTTCTGTTTCAGCATCAGACTGCTCTCTTGGATGACTCTTCCATCTAGAAAGCAGAATACTTATCTAGGTGCACTTTTCAAATATGTTGATGAGTAATGAGTTTCTTTGGTAGTAGCTGCGTAAGTCTGCCAACCTATGTAGAAAGGAAGGAGGTACACAAATTTATCAAATTTGCATTGCAAAATGCATAGTTTCTTCTGACCAACTACTTCTAGCTTCCTGTAAAGTACTACAAAAGCAACAAAAACAGATGTGGTAACTCATGTTTTTTTCCTTCCTCTTTTTTTATGAAAAGTAATATTGTTTAAGTAGATAGTGAGGATTAATGTAACAATACCATCTTTTTGATGGAAACGAAAATCACATTTTACCAGATTAAGGCTATACAAGAAGCTCTATGTTGAAAAGTTTGTCCTATTTGCTATAATACTTCAGATTTTCAAGGAATAGAAAAGGAAGATTATGTAAATAGTTGATCTGAGAAGACAGAAATTAATTGGTATTAATGTGAAGGGGAATGAACAGTCAGCAATAACTTCATTTAAAATGAAGTGAGGGAAGGAGTCATCACAAAGTATAGCACTGCAGCATAATAACTAACTTTTTGGTTTTGTTTCTAATAGGGACATTTAAAAGTTTTAAAAGACTTGTTTTGTATTTATGTCATGAAATGAATAGTTTAGTTAAGTCGACAGAAGTCATTGATTTTTTGTTTTACATAGAGGAAACTACTGTTAATAGCTCAGGCATACAGTAGTTTCTAGAATGAAGTTTTGCCACCTAGTGGCGCAAAGATTTTAAGCTTGCATGTCAACATATGAAGAAAGAACTTGAACTTTCTATTTGGCATGTTTTCTTTCCTTCCATTTTGCAAGTTACTACCTTAAGAAGGAAGGGGGTGCACAGACTAACATTGTAAAAATAGTGTTCTGTAGAATCGTAATCTGTAAGATCATTGAAAAACTTTTTACACTGTTGTCACAATAGCTTAATGAAGTTGAAACAAATACATGCACAGAGCTTCTAAAATCTAATGTAAAACTGCAACCATTCTAGTATTCTGAATTTAATGCAGTACTACTGATTTTACTGTGCTGAATAAGTTACTTAAGTAAATCCTGGTTTTAGACACGTGAAAGGAATAAATCTGTTACAGTTTGGGGCATATTTTGCCAATAACAGCTGTTAACATATATGTATATATCACTCTAAATTTCAGCTGAAAATAAATTGAGCAGGTGCCACACTTAATCACTGCTTTCTTCATTGTAAGATTGGGTGAGGGTGGAAGAACTCTTAACACAGAAAATTAGACTTGCACATAAATTTAGGCACTTATATTACTTCTAGTAGTATGCAAGTATAGTGACAGAACTATGGTCATGCAGAGGATTATTTTAATCCAGCAAAGTTGTCTTCAATCTATTCCTTAAGATCTTAGTATGTAGAAATAATTATGAGATGTGCCATTTTGGAGCAGCCATTAGAATACAGTCAGAGCTGTTGGCTCTGAGTGTTTAATTCTTAATTAAAAAAAAAATCCTACTCTTTTTTTTTTTTCATTAGGTGTTGTCCAAGGAATAATAACTGGAATAAGAGGTCTGTGCAATGGCCTGGGACCGGCACTGTATGGCTTTATTTTCTTTCTCTTTAATGTGGAGCTCAATGAATTGCCACCTGATCAGACTTCAGGAAAAAAAGCAATGCAAGATCCCAGTGCTGAGGTAAGTTTTAAAATTTGGTGTGAAGTTTGCAGTGTAAAACTTGTAAGCATAAAAATATGTCATTTTTGGTTGATTTATAATCTTGATGTCTGATTCTTGAACTACTTAATTCTCACTTGTCAGCTTTATTGAACTATTAAGATAGCTCATAATTTAGATTTGATAGGAAATATTTAGATTGACAGTATTAGCAGCTTTAGTTTCAATATTCTAATGGAACCAGTTAACTTCTTTTGATGTAAATCTACTCAGCTGTAATCCTGAATTACAGCAAAACATGAAATTTTGACAATAGGAAGGTTATTTTTGTAACTCAGTTATAACAAGTTTATCTTTGAACCTTAGAGCAATAAGTTAATTATTCACGTATACACTAATTCAGCATACAGTTGAGATACAAATTTTTTTTCAATGGCAGTAACAATGCTGTTCATCACCTTTCCTTACCTGTATGAAACTTGGAGGAGAGGGGAGAAGTCCATCCTGTACAACATTTCTTTGGAAATCCCTTCAAGTCTTTTCTTGCATTCCTTCCATCTTTGTTTCAGGTCTGCATTTTTGTCCGCTTTGTTCTTTCCTATTTGGCTCCCAAGATACCAAATACATGCTCACCAGAACTCAGAGGATCTTATGGACTACTTTTTCTTTTTAGGTTGATTACTCTGACCTCTTCAGCTACAAGTTTATTGCTTTTTCAAAATACTAAGAATGGACTTTTCAGAGAGATGATGATCTCTTAGCTAGTCGTTAAGCTGATTAAGAACAGATTAGTTGAGTATGTAAATAACTGGTGGCTGTTACTGTGGAAACAACTGTTTGTTGTTCATCCCCCAGTCTGTGCATCTTTCCAGGTATTAACTGTAACCAGTACTTGAACATACTGCTCATTGCTGTACCTATGGTGAGGTGCTCCATAATTCGCTCCTGCAAACTGAGTAGAGTTTTAGAGTAAAGGGGCAAAGACACTTGTTTTTGTTGTACAAAAGGGAAACTGGTAAAATAGGGGGAAACCTTTATAATCATGATTTCAGGTTTTTAAGAGCTTTGTCATGCTTCCACTAGTTAAAATTTCACTCATGAACTCTGTTTTGGAAAGGATCAAGTCACTAAGCTTTTCTTGGGGGCTGGGAGTGTGTGTTGGCTCTTTGACTTTGTACGCACATTTCTGTTACAAGTAATGTCAGTATGTTCTGTTACTTTAAGAGTAGCCATGTGGTTTTTTTGTTGAAGTAGCCCAGATGTATTACAGTGGAGCAACTGACTGTTGCAGTCAAAACTTTTGTTGTGGAATTTTCTAAAGCTTGTGGTAGAAGGAATTCCTGTGCTGAAGCCTAATATATGAGATTCCTTATAAAATAATGATTTTATTCTGGTCTCTAAATTGAAGAGGCATGGATTTGATAAATGAACCACTCGGTGTATAAAGAACTGGCTGGACGGTCGCACTCAAAGAGTTGCGGTCAATGGCTCGGTGTCCAAGTGGAGAGCAGTGACGAGTGGTGTTCCTCAGGGGTCGGTACTGGGACCTGTACTGTTCAACATCTTTGTCAGCGACATGGACAGTGGGGTAGAGTGCACCCTCAGCAAGTTTGCTGATGATACTAAGCTGTTTGGCGAGGCAGACACGCTGGAGGGGAGGGATGCCATCCAGAGGGACCTGGACAGGCTGGAGAGGTGGGCCCAAGCCAACCTCATGCAGTTCAACAAGGCCAAGTGCAAGGTCCTACATCTGGGTCGGGGCAATCCCAAGCACAAATACAGGCTCGGCGGGGAATGGCTGGAGAGCAGTCCTGTGGAGAAGGACCTGGGGGTGATGATTGATGAGAAGCTCGACATGAGCCAGCAATGTGCGATCGCAGCCCAGAAGGCCAACCGTATCCTGGGCTGCATCAAAAGAAGTGTGGCCAGCAGGTCAAGGGAGGTGATTCTGCCCCTCTACTCCGCTCTCGTGAGACCCCACCTGGAGTACTGCATTCAGCTCTGGAGTCCCCAACATAAGAAGGACATGGACCTGCTGGAGCGTGTCCAGAGGAGAGCCATGAGGATGATCAGAGGGCTGGAGCACCTCTCCTATGAGGAGAGGCTGAGAGAGTTGGGGCTGTTCAGCCTGGAGAAGAGAAGGCTCCGAGGAGATCTTATTGCGGCCTTCCAGTACCTAAAAGGGGGCCTACAGGAGAGCTGGGAAAGGACTTTTTACTAGGGCATGTAGTGGTAGGATGAGGGGGAATGGCTTTAAGCTGGAGGAGGGCGGGTTTAGATTAAACATTAGGAAGAAGTTTTTCACTTTAAGGGTGGTGAGGCACTGGAACAGGTTGCCCAGAGAAGTTGTTGAAGCTCCGTCCCTGGAGGTGTTCAAGGCCAGGCTGGACGTGGCCTTGGGCAACCTGGTTTAGTGGGAGGTGTCCCTGCCTATGGCAGGGGGGTTGGAACTCGATGATCTTCAAGGTCCCTTCCAACCTGAACCATTCTATGATTTTTCTAAGCTGTAAGTGCAAATTAAACTGTTGTTTCAGACATCTGTGTTTTCTTGAAAGCGTACTTAATAAATACGTAGACATTTTTTAGTTAGCAGTACAGCAAAATCAGTAACTATTTGCATAACTAAGATTGCTTTTTATTGCAATTTCAGTGGGACAACTCTTATGTTTAATTATGTATGTATTCATAAGCTTTGTTAAATGTCTGTAATTATGTCTCTCCCTGTTAATAGTTACCAGGCACCTAACAAGTAAAACTATCATTCAGGAACATAACAGTACAATTTTTTTCCTACTAATTCGTATGTTCAAATCTAATATGACAGTGGGAAAGAACTACACAATTTGAACATTATATAGCTTTAAAAATAGATCTAAGTAAAATGAGTGAAAGTAAAACCAAAGAATGCACCAAATTAGACAGAGAAATTAGCAAATGTGTACAAGACTGTCTTACAACAGTAGTACTAATACCTTGGATTTGCAAGGCCCAAATGCAAGCTACCCGTCTCTTGATTTTGTTCATTGTTTTAAGTTGATAACTAGGAGTTGCTTTACAGGTACATGTAGTTTGAAAAATGTTTTCTTTATTTTATTAAATGCTAATAAATGTTAACTAAGAAGTGTTTCATTAACAAGTTCAAATGATAAAGTACATTGTTTTAAAAAGTTACTGGATGTCTGTAGAACTGCAGTTAATGGATATAATATGCTTCAGTCTGTGACAAACATCAGGGTTTTTTTTTGACACTTAAGCTTGTATTCTACCCTTGTCCAAAGCAATGAGTCTATAGGAAGTCAATTGAGAATGCACTGTTACTATGCTGAACCTTGATCAAACCCAGTATGCTGTTGAGATGAATTAAAAACAGTTCTTCCTCCTTCGTTTCCACTGCTGTAATACTGGGTGTTACTGCAACTGCAGGAAATAGATTTTTAAGTTATCAGAAATAGATTATTTACATAGGTATTGTTAAAATTATAGTGTGAAGGATAAATTTGTTTGTGTAACTTTTGACACGTTTTACTTTGAGAGAAAGCTGTCTTGTCCTATTGAAAAAAAAAAATATTGTTTCACTTAACCAGTGAAAAGCTGATTATGGTCATAAGTTAGTATTTTACCTTCCAGACAAAGTCTTCTGTGTTCACTGATGGACAGAGTGCTAAAACAAATCGCTAGATATAATGATTTTATTAACCTTCATATTCAAACAATGGTGACAGGAAAGCCTGGATGCAAATTCCAGTTGTTTGTAAATGGAGAAGAAAACATCCTAGTGGTCATTTCTGGTGCTCTTTTTAAACTACTCAATCTTACTTTTTTCCACTTTTTTATTTGCCTTTAAGTATTCATTTCTATTACTCTAGAGGATAGAGAAATAGGATTTTACTGAATATCACTATTTCTTTTTTCTTGTGGAAGTGGGAGAGCTGCAATGTTACCACGGGTCAGACTTGTGATTCTCTTCCATCAAAGAAAACATCTGATGCGCCTATTCAAGAAAGATTGTGTATCTGCTCTTCAGAGCATAAATAGTAGAAATTAAGCATATCTGTATTAATTCCCAAATAACTGTTTTCAAAACTGGAGAGTCTGAAGAGGAGAGTGAGGTTGCATCATTATAATTATCCACAGGGAGACCATACAGCAAACAGTGCAGTCATAGTCTGTGTTTCGAGAGTAAGAATAACAGTTGGCAAGGTAATGAGCAGCGACTGCTTTTCAAATCTTCTTATTCCCTTCAGTGAAACTGCAATAGTGGAATATTCAAAAGCTGCTCAGATAAATCAGCTGTTATGCTGCAAATGAGGATATTAATATGTGGAAGTTTATTACATTCTTTAAGTACTTGTGGGCTTAGCACCACTTGAAGATTTAAGTGATGTTGTTAATATAAATTCTGTTAATATGATTATATATTTAAAATTTAGAGACCATCAGCTGAAAAATTAGGCCTCTGCTTGTAGCAAGAGTCGAAGCAAGGAAAATATCCTGTTACTGTATGCTTAATTTCAGCTACTTTCCTACTTCGTATTAGAATAACTTCCTGTATTTCATTTGGTAGAAGAAAGTACACTGGATTGACAAGTTTCATCTTCTGATTTTTATTTAATTTTAGTTCACAAAAATACAGAAAAGTTGTTTAAGGTAAAAAAAATAAGTTGGATTGCTACGCTGTCTTTTGCAAAGTATTGTCGTCAGACTTAACTGGTTTAAAATTAGTGTTATAAAATTTCTGGTGCTTGTTTTCAATTGAGGTTATGAAATATGGATAAGTTGTATTTTAAATTTTAAAATAAACTGCTTAGAAGCAAAAGCAAATAACTACAAATACCAAGTTATCATGCATGCCAGCAACCTGTGTCTGCAGCGGGAACAGTATGTACTGCGTAGTCTGCTGTTACTTTCCTCACTTGTGTATAAGTTTCTTGGGATGTTTGTTTATTCGGCTAACTTTATTCTCAAGTTTGTCAGCCATGGAAGCAAGTGGAAAAAGTGAAGTTAAGTTAAAGATTTATTGAGCATTTGTACTTCTGGATGTTGAAACCTTATCCTATTAATCTTCAGAGGAGTCTTGCTGATTTAAGAGGCATGTTGCTTAAAGAAAAAAAATATGAAGAAGCATTGGTCAATGCCTGTTTTATCTGCTAGGCAATCCTATTGTCAGTTCATAGTATTGTGCATATTTCTGTTTCTTAGATCAGTGTGCAGTTCAGAAAATTCATGTTGCAGTGCACATATGAACTTGTTTGCATGAAATTTATAGTCACTGTAAATATCTGTTATCTCCCGCCTTAAAGGTATAGTTCTTAATGCAGAAGTCCATCTAAAATTTCATTAATTCTTTGATATGCTTGTTTCCCTGCAGAGAGCAGTCATTCCTGGTCCACCCTTCCTGGTTGGAGCATGCATTGTTCTTCTGGCTTTTCTAGTTGCCTTATTTATTCCTGAGCACAGCAAAGCCAGCAGTACCAGAAAACACAGCAACAGCATTAGCAGTACTCTGAGTAACAGCCTAGACCGAAGTAGTGAAGAGGACATTGAACCATTGCTGCAAGATACCAGTGTATGAAGGCTAACTTCTGAGGAGACTATGGAACAAATTCATGCACTGAATTGTAGCTCTTGGAGTTTGGTGGGATGTACAGAGTATCTGGCCTCTGAAAGGAAGGCAGCTGTGTACAAGGGAAGGTCACATGCCATATGATACTTGAGGTTGATACCATACTTGCAGGAGGGTTTGTTCAGCATGGCAGGTTACAACTATGTGTGGTTCTGCAAATGCTAGGTCAAATCCTGGTATTGGGCAGCAACCAGAATACACAGACATAATGGAAATTTTTTTAAGAGTTTGAATGTTTAATTCCCAAAGTTGTGTGCGAAATAATCAGGTTTGAGGCAGAACGGTTTCTGCCACCACTGTTAAAGGTTGTTTTGCATTTCTTATGCCTTTTGTCTGCATGTATGCCACGTGTTGTCCTCATGATGTGAGAGGGGCTGATCAATATAGTTCTGGTGTCTGAAATAGTGGTTATCAATAAAAGTAATTAAATTTTCTGAAGACACGTTCTCAAGTACTATTTAGTAACAAGGAGTCCAGTAGTTGCCAGAAAGCATTGATGAAACTGAGATGACTTCATAGGGTATGTGATCACACATGACAGTCATTACCCATAAACGAAGGTCATATTGAAGTCTTAAACCCACATTCCAGAACAGTCAGTTCTGAGCAGTTAAAGGAAATCCAGGTGGCACCTGAGAGCACTGGTCACATTAAAGTTTTGCTAATAAAAACCAGAATTTTAGTTAAAAAATGATCAGCATCAGAAATATGGACACTCCTGACTTGTGAGGCAGGAAAAACAGTGGGTGCCAGAGTAGTTTACATCAAGAAATATGTATATTTATTGCATTTCGTCACTTTATCTGCCATATGAAATAATCTTTCCTAGTAATTCTTTTCACCCATGCCTTAACTGCTGCTTAGTGTTCAGTTATTAATCATATTTAGCCTTCATATCACTGTCTTACCTGCTGAATCTCATGGATATATTAATACCATATTTCCTTTCTAAAAGATGCTTTAAAGGAGTTATGAATGGCTACAAATGTGCTACTTTTTAGAGACATTTTATGAAAAATAAACAGATTTATATGTATTTTGCTGCAGTGTAAATGGATCATTAAACCCAACTTTAATGATGTACTCCTATGAATGTTTTATATGTATGCAATATATGTAGATATTTGTAAGGAGTTTTAATTTTTCCAGATGGGGTTCTGTGTAAATCATGTATTTATAAATGTAATGAGGGTACTGACAGATATACAGTTTTTTAAAAGGATTGTGTATTGACTGAACAAATTTTAAAAATATATATTTTGAAACTTGTTCCACATTGAGCAGAGATAACAAACCTTTTGTACTATGCAGTATAGTTTTTAAGTTAATAAGCTTCCTAATGCATAATAAATCTACATCTTAAGCTTTCTAGGTTCCATGTGTAAGTGTGTGTTCTTTCAAGTTCACTATTGTGCCTTTCCTGATTCAGAACAAAAGTGGTTTAATCCTAGTGCTGGATTACAGTACCCGAATTCCTATTGTACTGTGTTGTGTCTGTGTCATCAAGCGTGGTGACACGCATTGCGTTGCTCAGAATCCATTTGGTGTCTGTCATGGTGTCCACTGGTGTAGAGAAGTGGAAAGAGTAGACAGGAGTCAGTTTAAGAAAACCTGACTGCTGATCTGAACAGTACTACTGAATTAAGATGCTTTTTCTGATGAGGCTTAGGTTTGTTTTGATTTGTTTTGGTTTTTTTTTTTTTTTTACTTTGAATTACTTGGAATTCAAGCCTGGGCTTTTATGCTGGATATTTTTTTTTTGCTGCAGGCCAGACTACAGTTGAGTAGGTTTTGTATGATCCCAGTGTAGAATGTCTTAAACTTGATAAGAGATCATACAGTATGTTAGTGTTAAAAGTAGCAGATGTCAAATTTATTACTGCTAATAGTATTCCAGAAATGGATCAAATTTGAATTTTTATGGTAGAATCTTAGAATCACAGAACAGTTGATGTTAGAAGGGACCTTTAAAGATCACAAGGTGGGGAGATCTTTCACTAGATCGGGTTGCTCAGAGCCCTGTCCAACCTGACCTTGACCACTTGCAGGGATGGAGCATCGACCACCTCTCTGTGTCCAATCTAAACTTACCCTTTTCAGTTTAAAGCTGTTGCCCCTTGTCCTGTCACTACAGACCCTGGTAAAACGTCTCTCTCTGTTGATCTCATAAGCCCCTTTTTGTATATTGAAGGGGTCTCTCCAGAGTCTTCTCCTCTCCAGGCTGAACAATGCCAATTCTCTCAGCCTTTCTTCACAGGAGAGGTGTTCCATCCCTCTGATCATTTTTTGTGGCACTCCTCTGGACCCTCTCTACCAGGTCGATGTCTTTCATGTGCTGGAGAACTCAGAGCTAAAAAAATGCTTTAAGCATGCACCTGTACTATATATTTATAAATTCTATATATGTACTGCTGTACTAATAAAGTACATGAAAAAAATAAAAAAGGTGAGATATAGATTAAGTAAACCATTTAAAAATATTTTTATTAGTGGTACAAAATACCTTTTTTTTTTCCTCACTAGAAAAATAACTAAGTGATGCTGTGGAATATGCTTCATTATTTTTGAAAATCTTGGTTTAATACTGCAGTACAGAGATTCAACGGTCTGATTCTAAGTTCAATTTATTTTGACACTTGGTTTTAACGGCTGTCATTGTTGAAAAAGATACATAGATCCAAATGGAAGAAATGCATCGCTGTCTGTCCTTGCTAAATAGTGAGGCTCATCTTTCAATCCCAGCCACCAGTTATGCAAAGGTGTTTGTTAAAATTCAGATAGCAGGCTTCCATCTCCCCTGATGTCAATCATTTGTTCTTGCAAGCTAACTGAAAGGTCTCAAATTTTTTTGGCTTTTTTTACATATGTATTGAAAATGCACTAACACTCTTCATGTCGAAGATCTTTATAAACAGGTGAGAAAATTGTTTCCAAGTTCAAGTGTAGACGTATGAGGTTTTTTTATAGGTGACACCTTTGCATCACTTTTTGCAACAAAATCACATGATGATGGAATAATTTCCAAACCTCTGTTTTCAAAATGCTCTCTCCATACAATGAGTTTCTTTAAAAAAGCAGTTATTTTCTCACTCATTGTTAAAACATCATCTTTACCTTGAAGAGACAGATTAAATGAGTTTTATTTTTCTAAAATATTGGCCTAGGTAGCATAGTACTGACAGGCCCTTTTCATCACAGAAAAGGTCAGCAAATTTGGAACACTTGGCTTGTCTTTCTGTGAAAGAAAAATATGTACTCATTTTTTTAAGCACTTTGCCATGAACCCAGTTAATCTCTGTGGTACAAAAGACTTTCGTCACTCCCCATCTCTTTCCAAAGTGCTGTAAAGATTCTAGTATTGAAAGGTCTTGGTTTTATAAAATTAATCACATTGATGACATCTTGGAGCACTTTGTGCGCTTATGGCTCCAACTTCTTTGCTGCATGAGCTTGCCTGTGAGTGATCCAGTGAATGAATTTCACTATTGCTGTAACCTTACTCTGGAATTTTTTTTTTTACTCCAGTCAAAGCAGCCACTCCGTCAGTGGTTACACTTGCGCAGTTTTTCCATAAAACATCATTTTTATTTAAGAAGCTGTTTACTGTTGAGAATATATCTTCTCCAGTACGTCTTTCCTGTAGTGATTCACAAAAAAGTTGTTCTTCATGTATTTAATAATTTAAAAATCTAGCAAAGACCTAGATTTGCTGAGACATAAGCTGAGACATGATAGGAACATCCAATTGTATAGGAAACCTTTCACACCCCATAACTTGTTCTAATACTTGTTTCTTCAAATCTTCAGCAGTGTTTTCTATGGAATTTTGTAAAGTACTGGATTGAGTTATCACTTGACTTTAAACATAGCTGAAAAAAACTTGTAAAGGTTTGTCTTTGTGTCCTGGATGGTTATTTTTTAAATGCCCTGCTGATCATTGTGGCTTCATACTATTATTAGCTAACACATAAAGGCACAGCGTATGCTTAAACTGAGGTTCATTTTTAGCGATAGTGGATGTGAATTCATATTTCAAATAGTTGTCTTGATAATCTTGACTTTTTTTTGGCCAACTTTTTCAAATCTGGTTAGATTGTCATTGATATTACCATGCAATGTGTTTGACAAAGGGCTCATACTAGGAGCAGAAGTGCCAGCTCTGCAACTTCCTTGTTTGTTTCTGCTCGAGGTATTAGTATTGCCTTCAATCTGCAGGGTTTTTCTCAGGAATCGTTTTAAGCAACTTAGTCATTTTGTGAGGGTTAGTTTAATTACAACTAGATAATATAATCCATAGAGCCACTTAACGGGGCACATGTAAACTGCAATGTGTCGCAATACTCTGAAAGCAAAAAAGTGAGTGAGGGTGCCACTCACTGTCACCCCCTTCTGTGTTGTGAAGCACCTGCTCTTCCCCAAGGATACCTCGTATACTGTCTACGTGATGCCAGACCATCTGACATACAGACCAAATGAAGGTGCCAGTGTCAAGACATATTGCCTTGGATATCCCTGGGGTGTTCAGCCCCTGGTTGGGAGACCACTAGACCAGAGCATGTTTTATTGTAGTGTAAGAACATGCTGTAACAGTAAGACACTGCTTCACTTGCTCAGGGAGGTAATGGACATACTTCTTTAGGGCAGCTGCTGGTCTTCATTTGTGTTGAGCTGTGCTTCCCTGATCCGGAGAAACAAAGTTCTAGTTGCTCTGATTAAGTGTATCTTTCTTCTTTTTTATCAGGAGAAATCAAACATAGTCTTGGCCGCCCAAAAATAGGGGAGAGGAGGAGGGGAGAGAGATGAAAGACTTGGAAAACTGTGCTTGGGATACTTGTTTCCTCTTCCTCTGTGCAGAGACTTCGTGCTGCTGTGTACGTGCTTTTGTCACAAAAATATGATGCTACTGTACTTTGATTATAGCATACTGGAAGATCATAACAAAACCTTGCTCCATGATATAACACACTTGTTTAAACAAGTGTGTTAACCAAACTGTTATATATACTGGCATCAGAATGTCTTTTAACAAGAAGAGAATTTTGTTTAGAATGAAATCTCCTACTCAGACTTTCTTCTTGATGTGGTCCAAAAACCTTCACTTACAGGGTCTTCCAAGCCTAATTGGCTAACCTCAGACATTTCCTACTCAATGTGAAAGTATTGGGGAACCAGGATGAGAAGACAAGCAGAACAGCCTATTTTTTATGTGACTGGGGAAAGCAAACATGATTTCTAGTCTTCTGTTTATTTGCATGCCGTCTCATTTGTTGTATTTCATGAGCTTGGTGGTGAGGAGATTGATGCAAGAGTAGAGGTAAAGGCTTGAGTCCCAGGTATTTAAGGAAGTATATTAAACCAGCTTTTTATTTTCTAGCCAATTTCTCTTGAACAAGTGTTGCAGAAAAGAAGGTACTTTTTGTCTTCTCTCATTGACTCAAAAGAAGAACAGTTTTGCTCTGTTCTCTAAAAGAACATCCTTTGCAAATGGATGAAAGATGTTGGGTAAGGTTCAAGATACACTCCCAGGCCTAGCATTATTACTCCCTGGCCCTTGCAGCCCGTCTATTTTGTATTGGTATAAAGGTGCCTTTGTCTTATCTATTGCATATACAGCGTCAGTACCTTAAAGCAAGAGTACTAAATTTCATCCTTAATTTGAAAGTAATTGCTGGGTCCGTTGCTGAATCCCTGAGAAGTATAGAGCTGGGTAATGTAAATGCAATCGACTGAATGAGGTTGCCAACAATATTTAAGTCAGAATATTTTTTATAACACTTGGTTTTGTTAGCAGGAAACAATGGTCACGTCTGATTGCATGTCTGAATGAGAATTTAGGCTTATGGATTTCAGAAAGTTGTTTCTATCTGAAGTGTCCTTTAATTGCTGCCTTATGTATTCCTTAGTGCTGATTTATCAATATAATTGTGTAAGAAACAGACTGTAAAGGAAACTGTGCTGCTAGCTGTGCTCCATCTGAACGATGGCAAAAATGTGCTCAGAAGGACCTTATTTAGTCATGATGCAACAAAAACCAACAGTGAACAGCAGCAAGCAACATCAAGCCATGTCAAATGACTTTTCTGCACATGTGGAAAGTGTTGATGTTCTTGAAAACTTTGCTGTGGTTGTATTTTCTCCAGAAAATCTGTCTTACAGGCAGATTTTGTCTTACAGACAACTATTTTTCTTTCCCTTCTTCTACTCCCTGTTTTGATAAAGAGTATTTTTAAGCATATTTTTATGCTTTGCAGCAAAATACTGCAGTCTTTTCTGAAAATGATGAGTTCTCTTTTGTTAGAGATACTTAATCGTATATAGAGGTGTCTGCTCTATGGTATGCAGATACTACTTTTGGCAACTTGATGCCTTTTCTCAGAGCAGTGATTCAAACATCCCTGTGAAAAATAGTGAAGGAAAAAAACCAAGATAAAATCTTCTCGTAACAGACTGAAGTGTTAAGCGCTGAAGAAAAAAATGAAATATAGGTCCAAGCATCCTTCCACATTGCTTAAAGCTTCAAAGCAGTTTTTTCTAGCTGTCTTATTTCTCTGTGCCTGCACTATAACTGAAACCTATTTTGTAATTATTGGCTGCATCTGTAACTGGCTTACAAGTAGCTGCAACGTGAACCTTCTGTGGGCTTGCCCAGCTGGCCCTCTAGCCTGTACACCTTGTGCTCATGCTTTAGTGCGTTGGGAGTTTTGATTCAATGCAACTAGTGATCCCAGCAAGTTTTAAACATGCATTGAAGTGCAAGTAGAATACTTTAAATACAATATTTAAAGAGGTGTATGAAAAGTGTACATTTTATGGTTTTGTTAACACTGAGAGAGAAATAAAACTGAAAAGAGAGTGAGGAATGTAAATATTCACTAGAATATGCTACCTAAAGCTGATTGCATTCTGGAGATCCTTGTCAGGCACGCTTTTCAACCTTGAGGTTGCAGGCCTCTGTGTGGTCCTTAGGGAAAAGCTATTTGCAGAGCTGCTAATTTGCGATCTTAGCTGGGTGGTTAAAGATTTAATGAGCTTGGATAATGGGTTTCCATTTTTCCTCAAGAAGCAAGCTTTCCTTGCCAGTGACTTAGCTTTAATTTTTTGAACCTGAAGGCATGTTGGGGCAAATACCTTGGAAAATATGGAGCATGGAAAACTTCTAATGTTATGGAACCAGATAATCCAAAATAAATCCAGATCTTTTTAATATAAATCACATGAAAACAGAAGATGTTGCAAGATCACAAGAAGAGTTCAATTTTTAGTGTTTCAGAATAATCCTGAAATTATTTATCTGTATATGAAATACATCAGCAGCCCCACAGCTGCCCTTTCTGAAGGTAAAAGAAAAGAAAAATGTGATAAAGGTCAGACTGTCAGGCAGCATATTATAAGGAAAATGCTTTCCTAGGGTAGAGCCTCACCAAGAGTGGGCTGGTGCCACCTTGACATTACAGCATCTGTCAAAAGGAAAAACAACTCATGACTCTAGGCAATAACTGAAGGTAGTAAAAACAACCCATTTGCCCTATTTCTCCCATCTCTAGGGGGGAAAAAACGTCAAGCTACCATGTACCAATAATATTAAAAAGTTCTGCACAGGTGCCTCAAGCAGCTGGTTAAGGTCTTGGTCTTTTATTTTATTAGGAAATACACAAAGGTAAAAGCTTATCTCTAAGTTTGTGGAAGGAGCCCAGGGCAAATATCTTTGAATTTATTTGCTTTTATTCAGTGTTGAATGTAGTTATATTTGGAAAAGGGAATATAAAATGGAACAGGAAAGATTCCATGTGTGCCTTTCAAGGTAAATTTTTTACATTTTATTTTTAAATAGGATATTTATTTTTTCTTAATTACAGAGACTCCAAACTCAGCCTGAGATTTCCAGCTTGTGCTGTTCTGTTTCTAACACAATTACCAGAAATGCTGACCCACTTAAGGTGCAGGGTAAGCATAATAGAAGTGTGTTTGAGGTAGCGTGGGTTTACAGAAGAGAGAGAAAGAAAGCAAGCAGCTTGAGTTTCATAACCAACTGAGTTTTCAAACCCGGTAAAAATCTCACGAAGTGAGCAAGTTTTATCTGGAAATTGAGACAATAAAGATTAGTACTGCTTGCAAGAAGGTTTTGTTAAAATGATTTAGTTAAGAAGTGCTTTACTTGTAGTAAGACCTAGCTTTGAAATGTAGTATTTTGACATCACATTGATCAACAACTTTGGCCAAGGTTGTATTGGAAATATATCTAGATTTTTTTAAATTAATCCTATGAATCAAAAGCTGATAGGAAAGTCTACACACCAAACTTGATCTCTGAAAGCTGAAAAACTTGGTCTTCAAAGAGAATTCCACCCCATCTCATAGAGCCATTTTCCTGTGATATCCCGGGCACCACAAGCGTTTTCAGTATTCAGTCATCTCCTCAGAGGAAAACTTACAGCTTCAGGTACATTGTTCTTTAAAGCTGGGAGAGTCCAACTGCTGCAGCCTCAGGTGTCCATTTTGCACCTAATTCTAGTAAGAGACACTTCCTTAACTCCAGTGCTTTAAAAATGTCGTTTGTTTATTTGTTCATGTTCCAATATTTTTTCCCCTGAGATGACAATTTGTACCCTATTTCTAACCGTGAGACTTTTCAAGACATTTCTAATAGATAGGTACATGATGTGGTTTAGCTGCAAATAACCATCCTTGAATCAGAAGGTTCAGATGCTTGTTGTAAGGGGAACATCAGTTTAATCCCTTCTTGAGTCCTTTTTGTCCTGCATAAAAAAGATCTAAAAGTCCAAGGAAAGGGTCACACAACGGTGCTACTTAGAGCATTGTATGTGCTGGTCACTTAAGCCTTGCCTGCACCGTTTCTTTACTCGCCAAGGTTCAGTTGATTAATCCCATTGACAGCAGGGACTGGAAGTGCCTAGTTGCAGCTGTCTAGAAAGCCTAGTGTTAGTAGTAAAAATATCAGGAAATCTTAACTTTTGTTGTCACAGTGTTAGCCTTCGCATCATGGTCTCAGGAGTACTTTATGGTGTAGGTGTCTTCGTAAAAAGATTGTACCACTTTATTCCTTAGTAGAATTAGTCATAGGAGAAAATCTTAGCTGAGGAAGTAGTACATCCATCCATAAAACTCAGCATGTTGTTTGAGTTAGAATGTGCCTTAGGATGATGCCCTTCAAATGCTCAGGTAAAACATCACATATATTTTTTGAATCTTAGTTTAAGACCTTCCTGTCAGCTCTTTCAGAAAATACAATGCCTCCATTATGACAAAAAGCTATTGAACTGTCTAAAAAAATTGTATCTGACATCATCCTTCAACTCAAAGGACCACAAAGAGCTTTATCAACTGGATGCAAATGTTTCTAATGCTACATAAGACAACCTCCAGTAAAGGGCAGACTGAGGGAGCAAAGAGTCCTTGTTGTGTTGATCTCTTTGAAAGGGCCAGTTGTGAAGTCTGAGATCAGTTCCATTAATGCATTCTGTGGATGGACTGAAAATCCTCACCTACTCAAATACAATGCGGTATAGTCTCTGTTGTTCACATCTCGCAAGTTCTAGTAAGCTTGAGTATTTGTCTTCTGTCTGCTTGTGTACAGTTTAGTTTGGATTTTTCTAAATTGCAAAAAAAATCAAAATCTTTCAAAAATTATCACCCTCTGTGCAGTAGAAGTGTATTTGCCAGAGCAGATGATGGAAAGTAGAATACATTCCTGTTTTATAATTAAACCTGGGAAATAGCAGGATACCTTTCGTGAGAGCCAGCTGTTGTGTTAAATGAACTTGTGATTGAAAAGAGTCAGACACAGGAGGAGCTGCGCCTCTGTAGGTTTATATGGCTGAATTACTGAAAAACAAACTGAAACAACCTAAGGTAATTAATCTTAAAGAATGTATAAACATTTGTACCAAAAATATCAAGACTGATATGACTGAAGTGTGAAGGAAAAGTGTGTTAAAACCTTAGAAACAGCTGAACAAGGGTATAGTTATGCATTAATTGCTACGGAATGCTGTACGTATAGTTTCATTCACATGACAATAGCAAGAAGAAAAAACTTGAAATATTAATGATGTCAAGGTGAGAGGTCTGCGGCCATAAGATACACGTATAGAAAAACAAAACAACCGTGAGTCTCGGGCATTTTGGTCTAGGTTCACAAGGGGTGAGATGAGTTACAGAGGTGAAAGATCCTGAGCAGTGTCCATACTGAAGGATTATAAAACGCACATCCCCCAGTCAGTGTGTCATAGTCAACCAAAAATAAATCAAGATGTGTGAGAGCTGGGTAGGCAGTGTTGCTTGTCCTCCATGTCCTGGCCAGACTGCTTAGTTGCATGCCTTGGTGCTTGTTAGTATGCGACTGTGTGCACAGCGTATCTGAGATAATTTTGTTAAATGAAATCACCTTCCTCTTCCGTAGCATCTTGCATTGAATTTTGCTACAATAATTTCCCACAAATATAGCAGTGAGTTAAAAGCCCTGCTGTGACTGACAGCATTTTAGTAGAGTGGGTGGTGGCTGGAGAGTGCTTTGCTCTGTGTCTGCAAAAGCAAGTGGTGCCACCATGCAGGAAGGCTGTCAGAGGATAATTTCTTTGGTGGCAATGCTAGTTCTGAAATGGTGTCTTTCCATTATCTCAGGCAGATGAGCTAACTGTGCAACTGCGTTACAGAGAGATCTAGGAATGCTGCTCTCTGTGCAGAAGAGAAACCTACATCAACAAAACCTCTGACTATACAAAAAGAAGGAAAACATACACTGGCACTTATTGTTGGAAGGAGGAAAACAAGTCCTTGACCAGATACTGGATTATGTGGGACAGAGCGAAAACTGGAAGCCGAGATTGATGAGCCTTTGGCATTCGAAAGTTTTTATGTCCTAGAGAGTGAAGGCTGTAGAGGGATTACGTAAAGCACTGTGAAAATTGGCCAGTGTGATCCAAGAGGTGACAAATGTTCTAGTCTTTGTAGAGTTGTGGACAACACTGGGTGTAGAACGGTGTGACTATCAATCTGAAAACACTTGTCCACAAACTGCTTGTGGCAGAACAAGTTAACTACCAAGTTAAGAAAAGTGTTGCCAACATCTTTTAGCAAGGAAACAAAAACATAAACTTCTTGTAACTGAAAGAGGGGGAAGAAAACGTGAGGCATACAGCTAGATCACACCAAGATTGAGGCTGCTGTGTCTGTCCCAAGAGGGAAGCTGGAGCTACAGAGAATCCTTGGTCTGGAGGAGAACGTACGTGGGGCACTGTTGCAGGTGCCTGAAAACGTAACTTTGAAACACGCATTTCCCAGCAGCTGGATACTTTTGCAAATACTTAAGGAGAATCTCGAATTTGAATGATGCGCTCCGTATCGCACTGTGATGGTTAGCAAAAAACTAAGTCATTCCTGGGCACTTGCTGGAATGGCAATGACCCATCTAGAATTATTAACTTCACTGCTTGACAGAAAGTGTGCTTGTGCCTTGGGAGGCTTACAGATGCAGATCGCAGTACCTGACATTGCCGAGGCTAATTAAATAATCTGCTAACAAACAATGTTTGTGTGTGTTTGAAGATCTACATTCTGTCAGTGGTGACTAACAATGCGACAGGACCTTGGCTTTGTGTTGGTTACTCAATATTTTTCATTATATCTACATGGAGAGATAATTTGACACAATAGAAAGGGATTGGTAGTTGGAGGCTGGATCTGGACTTCTCTTTCTGTTTACAGTGGTGGACTAGGGGATTTACTCTGAATTACATCTAGCTTGATCCCCTGGGACAGAAGTCTCCATCACGTGTGGTTTGGAGTTAGCTAAAGGCAAAAGGTTTAAGGGCTAACCAGACCATCTTGTGACAGAGAGGCCTCATACAAGGCCCAAGGAATCTGTTCAGCGCACAGGAAAACCACTCTGAGAAAAGAGACTTTTAAGCAGAGGCAGTTAGGGGAAGTGATTCAAAACTGCTTTGAACCAAGTCACTAGTGCAGATGCAGCCTGAAGGGAACAAATTTTCCTTTACCTGCTTTAATTGCTATCGCAGGGTAAAAGGTGAAGTTTTTCTTCTATCCTCTTTTTAAAGACACCTCCTAAATTAGGGCTTCTACCACCGGTAGTGGATAATTTTAAAGGATTCTGAGTTTAGGACAGATATTCTATTCTCAATAGTAGCTCTGTGCCTTTATGATGGATCTATTCCTCCAGGAATACTCCTCATACTAATTTTAATGGCAGCACAATTTTCCAGACCACTGTGGACTTGTCCCTCAGACTCGGTATCTCAATTCACACCTTGTACTTATCCCAGCTATCAGAATCATTTGCAAAGATGCCTGCTATGGATGTATTTATCCATGCTAAGTAGTCCTGCTGGTCAGAATAAAATTAAATGGGTAGGTAAATCTTTGCAGAATGACGTCCTGAGGCTGGAAGGACCTTAAACAGATTGTTTATTAGGATATGTTTGCCTGGTCCTTTACAGGCAAAACCAGATTGATCATGCTGGTGCATCCTGCCAGTGTGAGCTTGGTGTGCTCCCACTTGGGCCAGCCAGACCCCATAACCACAGCTAGCTCAGAAATGAAGCCCACACAATAAATTTGGCTGCAAGGTGAGATGAATTAACACGGATTTGTTGCAAGGTGATACTATCCAAATCCTAGTTGATCCAAGCACGAACAGAGCAAGATTAAAACTGTTTGAAATGGTGGCATAGATAAACCCTTTGGTGTACTAAGACAGTATTAATCCCAATAATACCTTTGAAGGAACTGTTTGGTGATGACTATTTATAGCATCATAGGCTTGCCTTTAAAATTTGGTACTAGTTGTAATTTCTTATATAATTTCCTACAGATTATATTTTTCTTATGTTAACCTGTAGGAAATGTCTGCTTCCAAAATGTATATTCTGCGCTACAACCTTTACATCCTGACATGCAAATGCTGGCTACACTAAAATTGTGTAGCCAGTGAAGCAATCTATAGAAACAGTTAGGCATATATGTTTTCGCAGGACATGACATTTACCTTAGGATCTATTCTTTCCATTCCTTTACTCTCTCTTACCACATATTTTGCATTACTTGATGTTCAATCTCCTTTACACCCTAACTCACAAAACAGCCTGTTTGAATCTAGACCTTAGATTACAGAGAGAATTCAGAATGATACATCGTTTATACTGTAAGTGCAATTATTATAAATGCATGCTTCTGCATTTTCTTTGCCCCTTTAGTCTCCATTTCACGTTTGTTTTGCTGACATCTGTGCCTCTGTGAGAATTCACTTTTAATTGTTAAATAGTATGTATCAGCAACGATCATAATAAAAAAATCATATTATTATCCAGGTGTCAATATATAGCTCAGAGATGGCACAGACAGTAAAATTAAACAACATTAATTAAGCTACAATACAGTTTCCTGCACTGTGGTAATCAGTGCTGTTACAGTCTTAAAGATATCCATGTGCTCTTGAATTGGAAAACTAAACATAAATACAGGGCTAACATACTTATGAAATAAATGTTACCTTCATGCAGATTTTTAGGTTCTGATAGCTAAGCTACTGAAATATGTTTGCAATTTGTTTGTCATCTTCTTAAACTACAGCTATAAAAGGTTTTATTACATTTCAAAAATATTAAAACTGTACTAGAATTGAGTTATTGTGCTCTGAAGTCAAGTGACCACTAGCTGGCAATGTTATACAGCTCTTCCTGTTGCAGATTCATTGCATAATATATCATGGTTTGACTCAAGACCTTTAATTTTAAAAATAGAAAAAGAAATTGGATTTCAGTGGGGCTGGGCGCTTCTGAATATTTCACCGCTAAGGCTCCAGTGTAGATTAGCAAGAATATAGGAAGGACAGTGGACAGAAATAGTCTCTGAAGTAATAACCTTTGCTTATAGGATTTCTTTTGTTTCTCCAGTTCTGTGTGTTTAGTTTTAACTTTGATTCTAAATGCCTTTTACTTACCTCAAACCGTCCAGTATGTTAAAAATGAAGCTTGTGTAATAATTTCATATGCCAATAGCCTGGACTATTCTAGCAACTCTTTGAAACTCTAGTGTAAGTGTCCTTCATTGCACTTATTTCAAGTGTCTTTCCTTCACCTTCAAATGTCCTAAAACTGTATCCCTTCCTGCCTACCTACCGTTGTTTGTTTCCTATGGCATAATTTCATGTCTTCTTCAACATCTAATCAGGATGTTGACAAACAATGGGAGCTACTCCAAAGTTCAGGGCAACGAGGATGGGTACCAACAGCAGCACAAGCTGACTACATTTCTGTCCTCATGCACCAGATACTCCAGCTACCATTATTCACTGTATTCTTTTATTGCTACCAGGTCTTTTACTTGCAAGTAGGTGGAGACTCATGCTTATATGAAACTCAGTGGTCAGAGTCTATTATTTCTTAATATAAAGAAAAATGTAAGAGAATGAAACACTGA
The DNA here is from genome assembly GCA_017639485.1 of Pluvialis apricaria. Taxonomy (NCBI): domain Eukaryota; kingdom Metazoa; phylum Chordata; class Aves; order Charadriiformes; family Charadriidae; genus Pluvialis; species Pluvialis apricaria. The sequence continues at coordinate 48,890,135 of CM030044.1, read as the reverse complement.
GACAAATGAGTTTAAAAAATTGCTTGCAGTATTTTGTACTGTAAAGTTAAATGTTTTATCCTGGAAAAGACTGGTGTGGGGAACAAAAAGGTGGGATAAACCCCTGCTTTTAATTCAAAAGGGAATCTGGAAAAGAAATCATGCTCATGACTGAAAATGTTTTACATGAAGTATTTTAAGATGCTTATATCTGTAAGATTTTTGGAAACAGGTTGATTCTCATTTGTTCACTTAGCAAACAGGCTTGTGTACACTCAATTCTCAGTGTTCACTTTTCTTTCTCTAGTCAATGCTTTGTTTGGTCCCTTCAGAAATAAGCAGAAGAATGAGGCCCTGGTGGAGAGAAAAGCATTACAAGGAAAAGAAGAAAATCTGACTGTAAATAATCTAAACAGAGGCATTTAGGAGGGGGGGTATTTTGAAGGCAGTTTCAGTGTGGAATAGGTCCAGCACAGAGAGCTGACCACCTTCTTTGCTGGTGCAAGGTGGTGGCCAAGCAGCCTGTAAATAGGGTGGGAAATCTGGGCCGCAGTGGCTGAAGTCAGCTACTAAAGGGCTTCTCTACACATGAAGAATTCCCTGCTTTGACAAAATTGCTACTTTTGGAGTGAATGGATATGTGAACAGCACAACTGTAGCTTAGATGTATCATGCTTTTATCTAAAAATAAAAAGTGGCTTCCAGCCAGCTGTTTGCCTAGTGGAGTTTGGCTGATTGGGATGCCAGCAAAAAGGTGGAGTTTTTGCTATGTAATTACCTACTTCTGTATCTCTTAGGTTTTCATACTATTGATATCTGCCAGCTAGTCTTTAATATGAAAGCTCTTTTGATGATGTACTGTGCTTTGCTGTTCTTTTATCTTTTATCTGAAACATGCTTTCTCTCTTGGGAGAAACTGTTCACTTTAGAAAGGTTAATGAAATGTTTACTTCAGGAAACTGTTTAGTGACTAGATGTCTTTCTGTGCTCAATAAGTTTTCAGATGGTGCTCACTGGTAAACAAAGGGAGCAAGCTGGAGCTCAAGTCATGTGAAAACTACCCTTGCTTTCCTTAATAAGCATTCATTAAGAAGGGATGCTTTTTAGTGCAGTGATAGAAAAACTTGCTTACTGATGAAGTATAATCCTATTTATAATATTAAAAATGGGCTTAATTTATAGTAATTACAAAGATTTTTCCCAACTAGGATACCTGAGGGAAAAATCTTCTCCATTTCGCAGATGCTGGGATTTGTCTTATATTTTTTTCTGAGTGTGTCTGGGAAGATCTATACTAATGATCTCAAACTGTAGCAACACTTAAAACTGAGATGCACACTCCAATTTTTTTGAAGTTAAAAAAAGTCTGCTGTCATGGAACAGCTCACAAACAAATCAAGCCTAAACAACGCCTTGCTAAATTATACTCTTAAAGGGATGCACTAGACAAAAATTGGCATTACAGGCTAGAGGAGTTTTATATCATCAGAAAATGGCAAATCTATTCATCCTTTGATACCTATATTCTAACACGTGCCTTCTAATTGGCTTCTCTTCAGATCACTGCAGCTGCAAAGAAAATAACTAACTGTAGATTAGTATGTCACATTTCTATTTTGACTCCTTTACCTTCTGGAAGTCAGGAAAAAAAGGAGACTTTATTAGTTTTGGAAGAAGGGGCAGGCAACTCAGAAGGACTACGAGAATGTTGTGAGGTTATGCAGGGAGAAAATTAGAAAGGCCAAAGCCCAACTAGAATTTAATTTGGCTATGGCAGTAAAAGACAATAGAAAATGTTTCTATAAATATATCAGCAACAAAAGGAGGGTTAAGGAGAATTTCCATCATTTATTGGATGTGGGGGGAAACACAGTGACATAGGATGAGGAAAAGGCTGAGGTACTTAATGCTTTCTTTGCCTGAGTCTTTAATAGTAAGACCAGTTGTTCTCTGGGTACCCAGACCCCTGAGCTGGAAGACAGGGATGGGGAGTAGAATGAAGCCCCCATAATCTGAGGGGAAATGGTTAGCAAGCTACTACACCACTCAGATGTACACAAGTGTATGGGGCCAAATGGGATCCACCCAAGGGTACCGATGGAGCTGGTTGAAGTGTTCACCAAGCCACTTTCTATCATTTCTCAGCAGTCCTGGCTAACCAGGGAAGTCCTAGTTGACTGGAGGTTAGCAAATGTGACCCCCATCTACAAGAATGGTTGGAAGGAGGATCCAGGGAATGACAGGCCTGTCAGTCTGACCTCAGTGCCAGGGAAGGTCATGGAGATCATCCACGGGTCTTACTCTTTGGCCACCACAACCCCCACCAACACTACAGGCTTGGGGAGGAGTGGCTGGAAAGCTGCTCAGCAGAGAGGGACCTGGGGGTGTTGACTGATAGCCGGCCGAACATGAGCCAGCAGTGTGCCCAGGTGGCCAAGGCGGCCAACAGCGTCCTGGCCTGTATCAGGAATAGTGTAGCCAGTAGGACCAGGGAGGTGATTTTACCCCTGTACTTGGCACTGGTGAGGCCGCATCTTGAGTACTGTGTTCAGTTTTGGGCCTCTCACCACAAGGACATTGAGGCTCTGGAGTGTGTGCAAAGAAGGGCAATGAAACTGGTGAGGGGTCTGGAGCACGTGTCTTATGAGGAGCGGCTGAGGGGACTGGGGTTGTTTAGCCTGGAGAAAAGGAGGCTCAGGGGAGACCTTATGGCTTTCTACAGCGATCTGAAAGGAAGTTGCAGAGAGGTGGGAGTCGACCTGTTCTGTCAAGTAGCAAGTGATAGAACAAGAGGAAATGGCTTCAAGTTGCGCCAAGGGAAGTTTAGATTGGATATTAGGAAGAATTTCTTTACTGCAAGGGTCATCAGGCATTGGAAGGCGTTACCCAGGGCAGTGGTGGAGTCCCCATCCTTGGAGGTATTTAAGGGTCGTGTAGATATAATGCTTAGGGCCATGGTTTAGTGGTGGGCTTGTCAGTGTTAGGTTAATGATTGGACTAGATGATGTTACAGGTCTTTGCCAATCTAGGAACTTCTGTGATTCTGTGGTTCTGTGGTTCTGTGATCCTGACTGCCGTCACGTGGCATGTACAGGACAACCAGGTGATCAGGCCCAGTCAGCATGGGTTTATGAAACGCAGGTCCTGTTTGACTAACCTGATCTCCTTCTATGACAAGGTGACCTGCTTAGTGGATGAGGGAAAGGCTGTGGATGTTGTTTACCTGGACTTTGGTCAACAGCCAGCTGGATATAAGCCAGCAGTGTGCTCAGGTGCCCAAGAAGGTCAACACCATCCTGGCTTGGATCAGAAACAGTGTGGCCAGCAGGACTAGGGAAGTGATTGTCCCCCTGCACTCAGCACTGGTGAGGCCACACCTTGAATACTGTGTTCAGTTCTGGGCCCCTCACTACAAGAAAGACATTGAGGTCCTGGAGCATGTCTACAGAAAGGCAACAAAGCTGGTGAAGGGTCTGGAGCACATGTCTTATGAGGAGCGGCTGAAGGAACTGGGATTGTTTAGCCTGGAGAAAAGGAGGTTGAGAGGAGACTTTATCACTCTCTACAACTACCTGAAAGGAGGTTGTAGTGAGGTGGGGGTCAGTCTCTTCTCCCAAGTAACAAACAATAGGACAGGAGGAAACAGCCTCAAGTTGCTCCAGGTGAGGTTTAGATTGAATATTAGGAAAAATTTCTTCCCCAAAAGGGTGCTCAGGCTTTGGAACAGGCTGCTCAGGGAAGCAGTTGAGTCAGTATCCCTGGAGACATTTAAAAGACATGTAGATGTAGTGCTTAGGGACATGGTTTAGTGGTGGTTTTGGCAGTGCTAGATTAATGGTTGGACTTGATGATTGTAAAGATCTTTTCCAACTTAAATGGTTCCATGATTCTATTATCTCCTTAAGGCAGCGCCTTCTCTGAAATGGTGACACTGGAGCTAGTCAAGACAGAGGTTATTAAACAACTTTGTTCTTATGGGTTGCTGAAAGAATCAAGTGTTTGCCAAAGGCAGTTTAGCAGAGAAGACATGCTCAGTTTTGGCAAAGTGCTGTGCCAACGGGCTCAACTACGTAGGTGGAATTATGGTGATAAATGTCTATGTAGTAAATGTCTATTACTGTTTTGACACCAACTGTACTGCTCCACTCTTCTGTGGATGTCCATCAGGATTTCTTAAAAAAAGAAAAAAAAAAAGGATGGAACTGTGGCAATGAGGATCTTTTTAATTTGTTCAAGAATCTGTGGAGAAGTTTTTATCCAAAAATTATCAAAAGCGCAGAGACAAGATGTCCTCTATACCTGCCATTCTCAAAAAGAACCACACTATAAATCTGGTTCTATTTCCACAGTATTTTTGGATTCAGTCAGTTTTCTTTATTAACTGGGTTTAATATTATTATTATACAGGTCATTATTAGGATTGTCTTTGAAGGGCTGGTGAATGGTAGAAGAAAAACAAAAAAGGCAGTTAATATCTGTGTATACCTCTAACCCTTTTTGTCTTGCTTACTGCAACAAGAATTTAAACAGATGCAAAAATTATTTTGAATGCTAGCTTGCTGGATTTTAATGTGTTGTGCAGCTATATGACTTGATGGAAGACTGTTTTCCAACAGGAATAACGCCATTTGCACATTTGCTTTATTGAGATACAGACCTCAACAGTAGGCAGAGGTTATGTAAGCAAACTGGTTCAAACATACAAAATGATGCCATGGTTGTCATTTCTGTGAAATATAGTTTGTTCAGATGGTCTTGTCATTTCCATACTCTGCTTGACTGCACCTGATCACTTTCAGAGTATGTTTTAATAACATAAAAACTTACTTAGAAATTTTCCTTTGCATCGTCTCTGCAGTTAAACTGTCTGCTGTACCTGGTAAAGAGATAAGATTGTTCTTCTTGTTCTTTCTGTTTTGAATGTGAAAATGTGAGAATTGCAAAGTGTAACTTTCTTGGCTTGAGGCAGAAAATTTACCAGTTAATAAATTACTGGAATTATTTAATGATGCTTTCAGATATGACTACCTAGTTTCTATTTTATTTATTTTTGATCTGTTCACCATCTCAAATTACATAGTATTCCTTTCATTCTTGTGCGTTTTTAAGGAACTTTTTGTTTCTTGCTTGCACTCTGTGCGGTATGATACTTTTTTCATTACTCTATACAGTGCGTCAGATTATCTTGTAAAGGTCAAGAGCTGTATCATGTTAATGATAGAGGTGTTTTGAGAATACTCAATTCATTCTTTTCTTACTAAGACTATTCCCACAAAACACAAGTCTCCAAAGTATTGGGCCTATTTTAAACTTTTTTTTGGTCTATTATCTTTTCACTATTATCTGTGAGATTTGAAAATGAACAAAGTAATAGATAATTAGTATATAAAATATCATTTTAATACTACCTATGTAGTACAGTTCATCCTGGTTCTGCATCAGATTGTTTTTGACACCTTTGGTTGTAGTCCCCTAATTATTTGAACTGAAGTATAGAGTATATCAGGGATTCATGAGTAGAAAAGCAGAAGATAGGTTGCTTTTGTGTTTGGCTCTAGAACAGCTTTTCTCCGAATCATGGATAATTTTTAACTGTCCCAAATTCAAGATAGAATTTCGTAAGTCTGAGGATATTCAGAAAAGAGTCATGAGATGGAATAAGTTGGTTGAGAAACACCAGGAAAGATTTGGCCTATTAAAGAGAAAGAGAAGGAATTATGATTTACAGGCATCCAAGAGGGGACAGACATCTGTCCATAAATATGTCAGAAACAATTGAAGTTACAAAAGAAGACCCAAAGTTTGGAAGCTGAAACCAGACAAATTTGAATTTGAAGTGAAGAATTGCACTAATGGCAATAAAATACTGGAACTACATAGTAGGTGGTACAGTGGATTTTCTGTTCAGTTTGTTTGAGATTTGGGATTTTTGGGCTCTATAATTCAAGCAAGAACTTAGGTTCATGGCCTGGGCTGTGATGTAGAAGTTTGGAGCATAGCAGTACCTCTTCAGTAACTCCTGCTGCCCTTCTACTCTAAAATTTCTCATGAATAAAACCATTACTCCACTCCCCAGAGATAAGATTTAATATACTATTATCTTCTGAACTTTTTGCTATAATACTGCCTATTTAGTGCTAAATTTTAAAGGACTGGTATTGATTGCACTTTCAAAAATACATTTCCACATAGTGTGATATACAGAATAAAGAAAAGAGCCTATAATCTGGGCTGTGTGAGGACAGGATGTATTTTACTAAGCTGTGTAATCTTTTTTTGCTGCTTAATTAGAAAGTCTGTGTCAGCAGATTGAGAGTGTAGAGTGCAAACCATATGAACCGGGGAGCACTTACTTCATTATTAAATGCAAGGGTCATGTTTTTCAGCACCTTTGCTATCACCACCTCTGAGTTATGAAGAGGCAATGAGCACAGACCTGCACCATGCAGGAACAAGATTTCTTGAAACTGTGTCCACCTGGTGTGTGTGGAGCAGAGGAACTACTGGGCAACTTATTTTCTTTTAGGTAGCTTTTCCGCTTGACTGATGGGTCCTATGTGAGAGGCTATGGCAGCTTCTAAGCAGAGGAGCTTTTCCTTCGTGACCTCCCCAAGGCTGGAAAATTGCTGAAACCATATGATACTTCGCACAGATTGAAGTCTGATCTTTGGGTTGGATTTTGTGGCAAAGCCATCCTATTTTAGGGGCTGATATCCGTGTATATCACAAAGCCATAATTGATAAAACATTGGTTTATTCATAGCTTTTCCGTTGTGACAAGAAAAATCTGAAGATATTGGCTTCCTGATAGCCCTCAGGTAAAATTCTGAAAGAACAAGGGGTGGGGAGAGGTCTCAGAAGTTTTTGACATAGATAGGGTAAAGATGCAATTCTACATTGTAATGACAAGGAGGGCAAAACCTCCTTTATGTCTTTCTGGAACTGTTGACTTTGTTGGCAAAGATTTTGAAGGTGTGGAAGGGCTTTGCTTGTTTCAGATTTATTAATTGCTCTCATCTGTATTACTGCTTAAATTTTATATGTTGAATTTATTGAAGTGATCAGAAGTCATTTAATTTATGATTTAAAACAGTCTATTGTTATTACTTGTAAAATAGGTGTTTCTCCTTTTGTTTTGTATTTTCCTTGTGCTAGTAGTCTGCCAAGGATTTCCTGTAATTATTTAAGGGCTATTACTTGTGGAAATCGAATTTTCAGCAGCACTCATTTTAAATTAATACTCTTCCTGTGGAACTCAGTGGTGAAGACAGCATTGATTTATCTGGGAGCAACTGGGCAGATATTCTCTGCTTTTAATAATCCCAATTAAGTTTGTAATTGGGAGACCCTGGGACATGTGAAATTGGTGCTTACAAAATACCTGGTACTCTTCATGGCCTGTTTTTGAAAGCTGGTTCTTTACTGTGCCTGGAAAAATGCAGGAATGCATTCACAGTTGATATCGAATGCAAGAGGTCACATCTATTTGCCTAATTACTTACTTAAGTGTAAATTTTGTGCAAACAATGTTTTATTGAACGCTTAAGCTCTCAGAGTCATTAACTCGAGTGAAAGTATGAATATTTTAGGACTCTTGTCTGTCACTGTACATCTTTAACTTTTCCAAATGAAAGTTTTATATAGTTCCTTCTAGTGCAAGAGATGTACTAAAAGGAGAGCAAGGTGGAATTCATCTTGAAATGAAATAATAAATAGCCTTGTACATATCAATGCATTTTGGCTTTTACTGTAACTATGAAAATTAATTCTCTGATTTTACATTGTAAAAGTGGTAATTGTTTTGCTTTTGATCTTGTCTTAGATATTTTTGGTAGTTAGAAGGAAAATAAATTCTTTATCTATAATGCACAATTTTTTTGACGGTTCTTTAGGAAGATAGCTTTAAAAACTGCAACAGTCACTGCATTCATCCCCCATGAGGTTTCAGTTAAATCAGGGATGAATATGGTCATTGTGATATAATTTTTTAAGGTAAAATACAGAGAATAGCATGTCCCTTTGTTTCTAGTAATTTTCTCTTTTTGATAGGAAAAAATATCCTTTTCTTCCTTGCGAAGAAGAAACATTTTCTGTTGAATTTAGAATTGCACTTCTAGAATATGTAATCAATAATCTACAGGGTAGATTTTCTGGTCGTATTGTCATGACATTTGTGAGAGATCGTTGTCAACCTTTAGGATTATTGTCAGCCTTAGGATCACAGAAACCACAAAAAAGCTTATCTTGCCTACATTAAGGTCTGCTTTGTTCAACCTGACCATCATCAAAAATTAGGAAAACCTTGAGCTTTTCCTTGAGCTTTTCTGCTCAACCTGGGATCTTTGAAAGAACACAAGGCAAGCTGGCTTAAAAGACAATAAAACAGAAGTAAATTTTCTCATGGTTCTAAAAGTAAAAACTAAATTTATCATAGTTAACTCGACTGCATAATGACACAAAACCAAAGAAAATAATTCTTGTTTCCTGCATGTACTGGAGAAAATGATAATTTGATTGACAGTAAGAATGACATTGGTTTTTTTGAGATGTTTCCAGGTCCAAACTCACTGTCCTCCAAAGTGACCAATGCAGCATACATAGTCATATCAACTGTACTTCTTTACTGCCTGTTTTATTCTTGAACAAGAGAGAATAAACCTGTGAATAAATCTCACACCAAACCATCAATCTACAGTCTTTCCCAGACTGCAGAGTGTCTTTTGTATTGATTATTCTGTGTCTGATTTCTACAGGAATAAGCTTTTACTGTAGCTATGAGAAACATCAAAACTGGTGTGTTTTCCTATTCTGCTTTGAGTGAATTTGATGGTATTTTTCTTTTTCTGAGAACACATACAAATCTAGAGGGAGATTTTCTGATTTGTTCAGAGCATGAGAATCCTGGCTTTGTAACAATTTAAGCCAAAAGTGAATTTTGACTAGTGTGCTCTTTCTGGCAGGCCATAACTTTGGAAATGGGTTGGAGCTTGTTTTAGAACTGATTAAGAAACAACGTGCATTTTGAGCTTGATGTAGCTACTCCCTCTGGAGCAATTGAAGACTGGGAGACCAAATGTTTTCTTCACTGACTTTTAAGTGGCCAGCTTCCCCAGCTGCATACCGACTTTGCCCTCCAGGGCCTCAGTGGCAGCCAGACTGCCTTTGCGAAACAGGGAGACCACGACCGTTCATCTCTCTGGAGAGATTTGCTCCAAGCAGCTATTGACTTTGTCTGAGGGCAGAACCTGTTCTGTTATCTGTAACGTGGATGAGTCCTTTCCAGGAATTCCAGTTCTGTCAGGTGAGGAAGAGCTTAAGGAAAGTGGTCAGCATTTTTCTGTCATCAGACAGAAAAATGGGAGACCAGCCTTAGTACTTAAAGCCCCTATTAATTGCTAGTTAGAAAAGATGAGTATTTTCTAATTAGTGTTTTAACTTTAATCATAAGGAAATACACAGTTTTAAAGTTTGGTTTTTTTTTTTTTTTTTTTTCCTCAGGAATCTCCTTAGGCACATTGTCGTAGCATACTTCCCTTTATTTAGAAATACCATTGGTTCTCATGGGTGTCCTGTCACCTTTGTAGAAGACTTTCAACTTGATATTCTGGAACTGGGTTTTGATGAGACCACAACAATTAAGCAGTCAAGAATGAAATATTTTTTTCTTGCCTCAGTCTCTTTTCTTTTTGTGGCCAGAATTGTCCATAGGATATGAAAACTGATGTGTCTCAGCTGAAATAGCCTTTCTAGAAACCTCCTTGAAACAGCCTTCTTAAAAAATACTGGAACCTGAAAAGTTAAATGCAGGAAATTGGATCTGATCCCAAGGAGGAAAAAATTGGGGAACATTTTCCATGCACTAATTTTTTCTGTGTGCTTTCTGGCAAAAATATTGGTCAACTGGACTTCACAGTCTTACTGGAATGTACCAAATCACAGGGACTCCTAATGAATGAAGAACTTTCTTCTGGCGTTTTATGACAATATTTTTCATAGTCAGTTGAAAGCATTTACTTCATTTTGGGAATATTTTGGTGTTCAAAGATGTGGCTTATACTTATATTCATAGTGTAAATTCCAGTATAATCATGTTTCCTCCTCATGTCTGTTTTGGGCTGCTGACACCTGCTAAAGCTCCCTCTCCTAGCTTTCAGATTTTCTTTTTAAAGCTCCAGTTTTATTCAAAGGTGGCTTTATACTTGCAAAAGGTGCTAAATTTAGAGCCTGAAGAACACTTGAGGGAATGAGCATGGACCATTTGTAAGGAAATCATCTGCACTTCAGCCGTATGTGTAAGAGATTTAGATAATTAACTAGTTTCTAAGGTTTTGCCCCTAATCAAGAAAAGAATTGTAGGAATCCCTTTTTGGTTCTGCTCTTGGGCTGTGGGGGTGTAATATCACATGGGTTGTTATTTCTTAGCATGACTTTCCAAAATCAGCGTGAAATATATTATGTAAGTTTCTCTCTAAGTGAAAAGCTTCACGTAGTTATCTTTGATAAGTGAATAGAGAGACTCATTCTCACAGGTCTCTTCCATATTTCTTTAGCTCTCTTAGAAGAAGCAATCAGCAATACCTAAGTATATCTGCAAGGCACTGAAGGGAGAAAAATCTCCACATTTTTGACCCCGTCTTTTAAGTGGAAAATAGAGAAGACGGGATTGCTTTAAAGGAATCAGAGAACGCCATGCTGGATTTTTCTGTCAGAGTCTCTTTTTTTCCTTCAGTATTTTGACTTCATGTCAAGTCTTGCTCCCATCATGCATCTTAGACAGCTTTGTCAGGCACAGCTTAATTGGAGTGCTAGTCAGTTAGGAGTATTTTTGACAAAATGCATTTTTGTGGGACTGTACCAGGTGTGACTAAACTTTCAGAAAGAAAGTTAGGTTTGCCGGATGTTTCATACCAAAATCACAAAAAAGAAAGAGGCAAAGTTACTTGCTACATATACAGGTGTGCTGCGTTTGGCTGGTATAGAGTTAATTTTCTTCATAGTAGCTAGTATAAGGCTATGTTTTTGACTTGTGCTGGAAGCAGTGTTGATATTACAAGGATGTTTTAGTTATTCCTTAGCAGTGTTTACACCGCATCAGTGCCTTTTCTGCTTCTCACGCCACCCCACCAGTGAGTAGACTGGGGCTACACAAGAATTTGGGAGGGGATGCAGCCAGGACAGCTGACCCCAACTGACCAATGGAGTATTCCATACCGTATGACATCACACAGCATATAAAGCTGGGGGATGTTTGAAGTGATGGCATTTGTCTTCCTAAGTAACTGTTACACGTGATGGAGCTCTGCTTTCCTGGGGAAGGCTGAACACCTGCCTATTGATGGGAAGTAGTGAATCAATTCCATGTTTTGCTTTTGCTTGTGTGCACGGCTTTTGCTTTACCTGTTAAACTGTCTTTATCTCAATCCACGAGTTTTCTCACTTTTAGTGTTCTGTTTCTCTTGCCCGTGCCATCGGGGGGGAGTGAGCAAGAAGCTTTGTGGTAGTTAGATGCTAGCTAAGATTAAACCATGACAACAGGGTTCAATCTCAAATCTCACCTCAATTAAGTAACTAATGGTAGAAAGTAGAATGACTCTAACAAGAAGATATTAAAAGAGACTCACTCCAGGATAGACAACATGTGAAAGAATGGGAAGGCCAGGCTTGAATGGGAGAGTCCAGATTCCCCTAACTGCTGGGATGTGGGGTGTTCTTATTCACTTTTTAAGAAAAGATTTGAAAAGTTTGTTTATTTCACTGCTGGACAGAGCAGAAAAATTTTTGAAATCTCAGTTTGGGGTAGGCAGATGGAGGATTGTCAGGGAAATAATTTCCCAGAAATCTGCTTGTTATTTTTGGAATTTGGAAAGAAGGGTCTATTCCCAGTGTAAGAAATGAACAATCTTTTATCACACAACACAGCACAAATAGCAGTGTACTTGGAGGGACTGAAAGATTTGAACACTTCTCTTCACTGAGACAGACATTTAGAAATCTGCATAACAACTGCAGATATAGTCTGCCATTTTTCAGTGGTTTCTAAATGAAGCTGTGGTCTTCAGTCTTCAGACACAGTGAGTTTCAAAACAGTTCTCTGTTTCCATAATTTGATGGAAGAATGTTAGTGATCTGTTAGTGATATTCGGCTTATGTGTCCTTTTGGGACTTGAATCCTTCTGGCTAACGGCTACTAAGGTACCTGGTTAGCCAGCCAAATCTTTGGTATACACTGCATTCAGCTATTTTGCTCAGATATTATTTTTTCCCTCATCATATATTGTAGATGGAACAATCCCATTAAGCAGCTGACAGTTGCATCTCTTCCATCTCTTCTCACTGTGTTCAGCTACTATCCTAGGTTTTATCTAGCTCAGTTTTTATTTCTTGTGCTGTGCTGAAGTTTAGCAGAAACATATACTGTAGAATATGTTGCCACAGTCCAGTCCAAAACCAATTTTTCTTGTACCCAGTACCCATGAATTGAGATCACAGCTTATCAGTCTTTCACCTGTGGAGCACTGTTTGTGGTTGCAGTTCACAGTGCTTATTACTGACAGGTGGGATCAGAACTGCTTCTGAAGTGATTCCTATTCTTCTACCTCTGGAGCTGTGATAGTGCGTAGAAAACTAATACAGAGCTAATACAGCCTTAAAAACTTATAAATTCAATTATTTTTTGTAACCTGAGTATCTGGAGTTGCATATTATCCATGGGGTTTGTACTGTCAGCCAAAGTTATGCACATACAAATAATGTATTTACTTTCTGCATATAAAATCCTGTGTATGCACAAGTTTGGAAATCTGGAGTTGCTGAAGTTGAGCAGGATTGTCTTGAATAATTCAGATTATTTTATTTCCAGTGAATTCACAACTGTATCATTCCTTGGGAGACTTGCCAGCCTCAAAGGAAATACAAAATACTCTATAAACTCCAGTTTTGGGATGAGGCATTGAAAGGGCTAACTCATCAGTGTGAAAGCAATTCAAACCAATAAATACTGGGGGTCCTCTAGCCAATATAAAACAATAAAGACAAATGTTATAAACTGATTCCAGAAACCATGTCAAACCAATATTTTTGCTCTAAGACTGAAACACTTTCATACTGCCCTATTGAATGTTTATTATCTCTTACAAAACCCAGACAGTAAATATTTTTTCTTTCCTACTCCATAAAATCTTGAAATCTGGGATCTTAGCCATTTTACACTGAGATAAAATCTTGGTCTTCTGAGACTATTTTTTTTTCTGCAAAAAAACTGAAGGAAAGATGTCTGCAAGTGAGCACTCATGTAGCCTATGAGAAACCCATGTGTTACTCTGCTCTTCCTGACTGAGGCCAGGAATTCATACCCTGTACTGCCAAACCCAGGTAGATGTTTTGACCAGCTGCCTGTTCTGGACTCATGTACTCCTGCTTTTATTACCCAATCCATCTTGGATCTGGGAGGTATTTCCCAGTCAGCTGTGGTGTGCAATCTTTATTTGTATTTCCACACAAAAAAAAACAGCTCCATGTTTGACGGTGATGCTGTTTCATTAAAGAACTTAACGTGTGCAAAATTTAAACCTGGGCAGGCCTGGAGTTTTACAGTCCATGAAGAATGTTCTACTGTCATGTATAACACAAGTACTGCAGAATGTATTGTGTACACTTCACAAACCATATAGTTTAGTTTATATACTAAAAAATTTAGAAGTTAGGAGCACCTGGGTTGGTGGTGATCTGGCAGGAATCCTGCCAGGAAAGCACATGGAGGAAACAAGGGGTGAGCAGTGCCAGGGAACTGCTCAGGAGAGGTGAACTTTCCTCATATTGTCACAACACAAGTTATAATCAAAACCACTGCTGAACGTTGGGGTGCTTTTCTTCAGCAGACAGTTTGTGCTCATTGTGTGAAAAATATGATAATTACTCTTTGGGTTTGGAGACTTCTGCAACCAAAGTTTAATTTTGTAATTTGTTAGCTGGCACGTTAAGGAAGTAATGACCAGTTTGCCATTATGATAGCAACTGGGTTTAGTACTGTCATGGGGGAGCTGGCTGCCAAAGGGTGGGCAGAAGAGTGCAGAGCTGCCCAGTTAGTGGCCTGCGATCACCATCTGAGGACTGGGCAGGGGCTGGATGCCTGGCATGGGCTTATTGCTCCTGACCATGCTGCTACTGGCAGTAATTTTTTGTTACATTTAGAAGGCTTGGTGTTTAAAACAGGATAAGAGGTCAGATTGACTCAGTTCTTGATTTCTTTGTTCCTGATGTCCACAATTGAATGTTATGAGAAAGGAAAGTAAAATGTTTGGTGACATAAGCTGTTATGCTTAGATAACCCTAGAGAAGGAAAACGTTCTAGGCTGAGTTTCTCATGCTAGCGAAAGGTGACATAGAATATCTCCACGGGGGAGTATTAGCTGCCTAGCTCTGCTCCATATTATGGAAATCAAGTCTTGGTTTATTAGACACTGCAACAAGGTGCCTTGACAAGATGGCAATTCTTTTCTTGGGATGATTTGTCAAAACATGTCTTGGAGACAAGCTTGGCCCATCCAAATTAAGTGCTGGTGTCAACATTGACAGCTGTGCTGATGCAGTGACTGTATATGCCAGGGATGACATTGGCCTTTCAACTCTGTCAAGCCTGCTTGTTGACTTAAAGAAAAAACTTTGGACAGGGGTTGGAAAATTTGCTGGGGGGGGGGAGAATAAATTCTGAATTAATGTGGCTGTGAATAAAATCTAGGCAGAAACTCTCTGTTAGGCAGAACAGAAGAGAAAGATGAAAACCAGTGTGAGAAAGGCTCCAAACCTTTCTATTTTAGATGCTAAATAGAATGTAGAAAGTTTTACTGTTCTCATTTTTGCTTGCCAAAATGCCTCTCTTCTAAAGGTGATTTGAACATTGCAGACATGAGAAAAAATAATCAGGTGCAAAGTGAGAACTGCTATCTGAGATCCTTCTTATGCAGATATTTTTTGTGCATTTACACCAGGCCGGTTATATGGGAGAAGAAGATATTGAAATAAATAAAAGCAAAGAACAATTCTACTCTGAAAAGTGACAGTAACCAGTATTTCTTGTTTCTCCATAATTTCCATATCTAACGCTTTCAATTTACAAGTAAAAAGATGCGGATTTATTTTCCTTCAGGGCAGCAGTACATGTTTATCCTGGATTCCAAGTTAGTTTCTTTGTACTCCACCCATCACTGCCACTTATACCCTGCCAGTAATATAGGTAACAGCAACTGCATTAGACCTCAGTTATTGCATTGTAGCTGGGGTCTTCAATATGCTCTTTATGGCACATGTTCACCCCTTTTCTGAGCAGCATGCAAGTTTAATTCACTGGGGTTAGTAATGCTCAGAGAGGAATGAGCCCCTATGTTGGCTCTGTGAGGCCTGGTGAAATGAAATGCTCGTTGCCAAAGTCAGTACATGAGACCAGCTCCAGTAATATGTAATGTTGAAACACATATTTTACATAGCAAAATTTGCTGGTTTTTCCAACCAATTCACCAATACCTGACACGCAGATTAAATATGCTCTGGGAGATTTGACCTTTTTCTTTTTCTCTTTTTCTTTTTTCTTTTTAACTTTTAGCTTAACTTTCCTACCCAGATCCTGAAGGTTCACACCCTAAATTACCAGTTTTTCAGAGTTTGCCTGTCTTTGTGCAACTTTGCTGCCAGGTAGCTGTAGAGGCCTGGTGGATGCAATCACTCGTTTACTTCCTGCTTTTTATGCCCAGCTGGCGCTGGCAGCGTGTTGGTAAGCTGCTGTCTGAACTCTTTATGTTACGCAAAGGAGTAACATTTAACAGCTGAACTTCTGCTGCACTGTTTCTTGTTTGAGAGCCTTACGCTCACTGCAGGGAGAGATTGAACAAAGGCATTTAAACTGTTTGCATGTTTCGTCATGTTTTCATTTTCTGCCTCAAATATTTCCTCTTGCCAAATGTCCTTCTCAGTTATTGCTTCCCAGCCCCGGAGTGCAGCTCCTCAGACCTGTTTTTTATCCCCAGAGCCTGCAGACAAATTCTCTTACAGTGATACAGTCCCCGTTCCTTCTCCCACAAACAATTCTCCTTTTGTGCCCAGGAAAAATGGCTCAGGTCAGAAAATTCACATATCTCAAGTTTTTGTAATGCAATGTGCATCCTTTTTCTTGGAACTATACTTTTTTTTTTTTTTTTGTCAATATGATATGTGAAATGGGATCACTGCTATGTAATCTTTAATTTGTTTCTCAGATGGAATACAGTTTGTCATTGAAAGGTTTGCATATACTTCCTCACTCTCTGTTTTTCTAGGCAAACTGAATCTAAGCCGTTATCAGGACAAAAATGGGAAAGCCTTTGAGTGTTTATTGTTGTGAAATTCCTACTCTGATGTGCAAGCAGGTGTATGCCTGAATCCACAATTCGCAGCTTTAACCGAGTAATTTGGACAGTAGCCTCACATGGAATTTGCTCATTTCTACCTTGAACTCATTATGATATAAACTGAAATGTACTTTGCTGCAGGATGTTGCTTAAAAGCCTAATTCTAAATGTGCACCTCATCATAGAGGATTTGCAATCACCAGTGTTGCACAATATTTTGCATATGAACAGCTATATAAATTAAATTATCGCCTTTATTAAATTTGGATTAAAGGTTAATTACAGCTATTTTGGAAATGCTGAATGCAGCTGCTTGATTTGGGCAGAACTACACAAAAATACTGTGTGCTGTAATATTTACTCTTCCTTGCTTAGATTTTAGACCAAGTTCTTAAATATTATACTGAAACATATTTGACATACAAATATTTTCCAATGAAAAATGCTTAGGAATTAAATGAATCATCTGAAGTGTTATGACACTGATGTGAAGATCGTTCAGTCTTTATACCTTATTTAGACACAATTCCAATTCTCAATTCTTCTTCAGTACAGCAGACTATTCCGGCAGCTTGTGTATGTCTTTGCAACTGTCAGGCTTAGTTTGAATAGCAACTGGCTTCTCCAGCAAAGCCTAGAGAGTTTGATGCCAAAGCAAAGCATTCACTGGATTCAGCAAGCTGAGCAAAGCGCTGTCTTAGCTAAACAGTAGAGAATGCCAAAGAGGGGAATAAAACTGTGATTCCTGTTCTCCACAGATAATTAGATAGTTAAGCCTAAAATAGAAGGAACCATCTAACCCATCTCAGCTATAAACCCTCTCCTTAAGTTGGGGTCAATCTTATTTGATGAGAAAGAACTAATACAAAGATCCTCTCTGTTAAACTGGTGGCCAGGACATTCAATGGGATACATTCTGAAATGTCTTTATTGTCCGATTTGGAGAAGAGATTTAATCCAACACACTGTTATTAGCTACTCCAGGCTTGTGTTTTTCCTCCTGTGAAGTTATTTCATTTGTTATGAATATTTTACGGAGCCGGGGTATAGACTAGCTAGGTGAGTGCTCTAGTAGCTTGATTATCTGTTTTGTTTCTTCCTACCACTTGTCCTGTGAATATCTCATTAGCTATATGCAGTGGAATGGCCTCAGTTGGAGAAATAGAGAAACAGTAACTTCATAATACTGTGCGATTCAGGCACTGTCCAAGGGTGTGGAAAATTTATCTGAGATCTTCATCTGAATCAGGCTGAATGGAGGATCATCTTCATACTCTGATCTACTGGATATGCCAGAGACCACTTCCTTCCAAGAAGTCTTGCCAATCACTGCCTTTTGCAGAAGGTTTAATTCAGTTTCATACTCTAAATACACCGTTGTATCAAGATAAGCATGGTGGAGGAACACCTACTAATGTTACTGATACTCGGCATGAGTTAAGACTCCTGGTAGATAAACAGCATCAGGCTGTAAGTGATATCATGCATAGCATCTTATTTTAGCATGCTGAATTTTATTAGAGGCAGATACGGCTAAGTGGGAATAGTAAGGCTCGTAAATGGTGGAGTCCTTTGCAGATGTAGCCTCTACATTACCAAAGAGTATTTGGCTTTTTTTGCTGCTAAGTACATTTTTCCAGTTGTAATGATTGGAAGGTGTGAGTTTTTCTTGAAGATGAAAGATATACCCAAAGGTTGGAAGATTCTTTAAAACTGGAACTTCTTTAAAATGGTATTCTTTAAAATGAGAATGGTATTACTCCCCTTAAAACGACTTTCTGTAATTCATGCTACAAGTTCAAAATCCTCGGCTTCATCTTGTCTTGCTTATATCTCTGCTTTCTCTCATTGCTTCACCTTCTCTAGCTTACCACTAAGCAAGCCACTTAATCTCATGCATAGCAGGTGATAAAGGGAGCTACAGACACTAGTGCAAAAATCCCTAAGAAAATACATGCTTTAATAAGAGTAAACAGACCTTTGTTTTCTTAAATGGCGGCCACAGCTGTTTAGCTGATGGAGCCATCACTATAGTTCACGACATCCAGAAAATAATTTATTTTACTGATAGATTTAAGGGACTTCAAAACAATGTGAAATGTTATTGCAGGCTTGCAGAAGTAAATGAGAGATGAAGATACGCCCATGGCAGGGAGGCTGGAACTAGATGGTCTTTAATGTCCCTTCTAACCTAAGGTATTCTATATATAGGCATAGAGTTTTGAAAATAATTTTCACAATTTTAAATAAAGATAAATGCATAGTAGTTATTAAAAATGGCCAGCAGGTGATTCTTCTTGATTTCAGGCATTTCATATGATTAATTTGTTTTTCTTTCTAATTCCCATTATGCTTATCTGTATCTCTAGGTACCAGAATATCTTTAAAGTACACGATCTTCAACCCATCAATATAGTAGTGAAATATGTGCCACTTAGCTTTTCCCTCATGTTAGACTCAAATTTACTTCATTTTTCACCTCACACAGACCTTGCATTACTGTAAATTATTTACATGAGAAGTCCTCAGTCTTGATAGTGAGGTTAATGAAAAATGTATTCTGTATCAAAAAGATAATAACTTTTGCCTTATTTCAAGTTGTCTGCAATTCTCCTTTTTTCTCTGCTTAGCATTAAGTAAAGCTATTTGACACAGATTTCAGTATCAGCAGATTGAGGGGTGACATCTGAATAGATAAATACACATGCTAGATAGATTTCCATCCTTGTGTGTGTCTTGCCTGATAGTACCTGGATGGTGCAGTTCCATTTAAAGCATCAAGGAAGAACAGTAGATC
Source organism: Pluvialis apricaria (assembly GCA_017639485.1). NCBI lineage: Eukaryota > Metazoa > Chordata > Aves > Charadriiformes > Charadriidae > Pluvialis > Pluvialis apricaria. The sequence goes on along the minus strand of CM030044.1, from coordinate 48,870,980 downwards.
TCGGCTAAGGCACCAGTTTAGCACAAGATTAGGTTGTAGTTCACAGGTTTTGCTACAAGAACCCTCTGATATTTCTGAAACTGTGGGTACTGATACTACTTTTTGCATCAAATTATGAACTCAATGGATCATTAGTTTGCCTTAAATTAAATGTGCTTGCCCAGTGTCTAGCATCATGTGTTCTGACCTTGTTTGGAATCTTAAGGTACTTCTGTCATTAACAGAAATAATACACAATTGTATCAAAAAAGCAGAAATGTATTTACAGTTTACTCAGGCTTCAGGTTTGTTTCTAAAATAAAACGTACACTCTGGAAAGAGAGGCAGAAAGCGTCTTCTCTTGCTTGGGCCATACTATTTGGGTTTCTTGTCTTCTGTTGCCCTAAGCCCAGTGCTCTAATAACCTCTCTCTAAAAATATTGCTGCATTGCTCTAGAAATTGCATGATCTTGACAAGCTAAAATCATTGTTTCATATCGGTATTTCCTATATTGTTACCATACACTATGTCAGAAGGTACCACACATTAGTTTCTTGCCAAGTTATAAAATTAGTTGCTTTATTCTCATTACTCCTTTCAGCACATCTCCTTATAAGCACTTATAGAAAGCAATTAGTCTAACTACTTGTGCAGGCTGAAGGATGTTTGGAGCTACAATTTTTTTCTGGATTCCTTCTCAGTCATTTCATCTTTTGTTGATCTGGTCTGCTGCTTCCTGGGATTGAATGACATCTGAGCAAAATGCTCAAGCAAAAGCTTTCAAAGGCGCCGGGTGGATCATAGCAGGCTATGATCTCTTGTTACAGAATGATAGCTGCTACATAGTCTTTCCTTTTGATTATCATCACAGCTATGTCAAGCCATCCAGAAGTAATTTAGATAGTTGGAAAACTCTTCTTTTCTTCTGTAGTCGAAGTATGGAGAGAGCAGAGTTTGTTTGTGTCCCAGCCTCTGAAGATGTAACACAAAATGCTGGCTGTCAGTATCTTCTCCACTAGCTTTTAGCACCTCTGTGTTCAGTCCTTTATCTCCCACTGTGAAGTTCTGATTCAGAGATGTATCTCTGTTCCTTGATGTAGCACAATGGGATACTGTGGCCCACAGAGTAAAGGTCACCACTTTCATTTAGAGCCTTGAAGCTGGGATTGAGCTGGACAATGTGTGCACCCAGACAGCTTGATGTGGGTTGGCTGGCTAGCTGTGGGAAGCAGGTAGTTTTTACAATGCAAGCAGTGACTTTGGGGGCTCTGCTGTCTGTACATCTGCCTATTGCATCACTACTCTTATCCCTATGTATTCAAGGCAGGTTTCTATAGAAAGCAAGACAAGTTGATGGGCAAAGCATGAAGATTACAGTGCTTACGTACTTTTTTAAAGGCTCAGAGAAGGCAGTATGAAAAGACTTGGCTTGTCCTGCCTGCAGAGCAACGTAGAGACTGTGGTCTGCTTGTCCCCTGTCACAGCCAGCTGGATTGGTGTGACTTTGAAACAGACCCCAAGCTGGACTTTGTTCTGAGTAATCCACATGTCAGATAACAGAACTGCACCCAGCTTTTAATGTCTTTTTATAATTCCACCTCTCTCTCTCTCTTTCTTTTTTTTTAAATTATAGAGGAATAATTAGCTCTCCTAATTAGCCATAGATCCTATTAAGAAGATGGGTTGCACAGAAGTCATTAGGCCAAGGAGGAATGTGCATATTGTTTGCTACTATAAAGTCAACCAGCAGAGGGTACTAATGACTTTCATTGTTGGCTTTCCTACTTATGTAAATGTTAATATATTCAGTGCTGAAATGTGTATTTGAAAACAATGGTATGCTACTAGTTGTAAATAAAAAGACAAGTTTGTCATCCAGTCTGCGTTTCAATGCCTGCATTTGATTTCCATCTATTCAGTGGACACTTCAGATGGTCCTATACATGGGGCATGAGTTAGCTGAGAAGGTTGTATAGAGGGGAGAGTAAGTTACTGTGGTGGTACACGCACACTAGAAAACTACAATCTGAAGAAATGTTTAAAGAAAGATCCTAATTTACTGTCTATATGTGATGTTATTGTACAGGCAGGAGGATGCCTAACCCTTTGGAAAAGCTGCTTGATATGTACCGTAATTATGATTGCGGTTTTACGAGTACAAGGCAAAACTTTCTAAATACACGGGTGCACCAGAAACTAGGGAACACTAATAAATCTCAGCTTTATTAGCAGCTTTTTTTGAGCTGGGGTCCTCACGCCTGGGGCCGGGGGGTGGCAGGGGCCCAGCCAAGGGGCCTGCCGGGCGCCACACACTGCAGGCCGGCGGGGCCCAGCCTGCCAGAGGGAGCAGGGCAGATGGGCCGGGTGGCGACAGGGCCCCCTGCACCACGGGTCAGGCTGGGCCGTGGGCCAGGCCATGCCAGGGAGCTTGGGTCCGGCTGTGGTGCGCTAGACAGAGATGCTGGCGTGGTCGTCAGGGGCTGCTGGGACCCATCAGGCTGCAGCTCAGGGCCCTTCTCCCTGCTGAAGCCTGAGGTCCGGCCATGCCAGGCCAGCAGCGATGGGCAGCGTTGTACCTCTGAGGTATTTCTGTGTTGTGCATTTATTTGCTGTGCACTTGAGTCACACTGTTTGTTCAGACCCCCCTCTGGCTTGGCTTCCACTTGTTCAAGTGGCTCTTTCCTGTTTAGATGCTATGGGAAGTGCTGTGCAGGCCCCTCTGCAGGGTGTAAAGTGGGCTAGGCAGCAGGAGACAAGAGAAAGCAGACCATAGTAAATAAATGAAATACCGTTGGTAAGGCAATGAACAGCAAGGTGCTGCTTGGTGAGGTCTCCCGGCACCACTATGACTAAAATCCGTCAGTCGGCGCCTTGTCTGCCGACAGCCCCCGCAGTCGTCCCAGCCAGGGGCCGTTCCAGCCTCCTTGTGTCCAGCAGGGCACACATCTGTGGTGTCGATAGCTTTGGGTTTTTTTTATATTCATGACTTCCTTTTTTAAATTTTTTTTTTGGTGATACGATTCCTGTGTAGAACCACGTGCTTTAAATCCGGAATCTGGACCGATGGTGTACACAAAGCAATGTGCTAAATGATGGCGCAAAATTTAGAGGCAGATGGAGCTCCTTCCTGCCTGCATGTCTGAGACAGCACCACAGAGCTGCTAGGCTGTTTTCAAGATGATGCCTGCTGGGAGGGTCCAACTGCAGTTTGTCTGCCTGTGTTTTTACTGGAAACACATCGAACATGACATGTTTGTGCACAGGCACATGCTGTGCCTACCCCAGACATTTTGTGAGCACACCAGTGACGGTAAGTATTACCATGGATGGCAGGGACCTTGACTCAATCAGTGTAAGATCCTTTGAACTAATAAGGAAATTTAGAAAAATGATAGGTAACTGAAGGATTTTGCAGATACTTTTGAAAATTATCTTTTAGTATGAAGTCTAGAGCCTTTATCTGAGCATCTACAAACATTTGGGAATACCGCTTTGGATACCTGTGTTAAAAAAATCTTGCTATGCATTTCCTAGTTATTGTAATAGTGTAATAACTCATACAGGGCTTTTTTCTACAGTAAAAGTTTTTAGAAGACCAGATTCTTTGAAGTTTATACCTTTTCCATAGCAGAGAAGTTTTCTTTAGCTACAAGATATATTTGTGTTACTTCTGGTAGTCAGAAATATAAAAGCTTCAAACTGAAACAGAAGCAGAGAACACAGTCCTTTTGAAAAGTACCTGGACATGGAAACCTTATTTTCTTCTTTACTGCAAGCATTCTGTCAGTCAGGTGTGCCAGGAAGTTCAAGATATTTTTATTCAATGTGTTTAATGCAGTAAGGATGTAGTTATAGTTGGATATAGAAATCCTTAAACATCCTTATAAATAGCTAGACATATTTGCCAATCAGACCTGAGAAGTTTCACAGTGTCTGCAAAAGAGCAATGGTATTTTTGGTCTGAAATGGCAGCTCTTGCTGCAGCAGTATTGTATTTTTTGTATTTTTTCACAAGAAAAGGTCATGATTTTAAAACAAAAAAGATTTTACAGCAAATTAACTGTTTTCTACCTTGTAAAACTGCTGCTCAGCTGCGCAAAATAATCATACTTAAGAAAGGAAATAAGCCATACTTTGTTGTCAACTCATGAAAATATGATTTATTTCCACTACTCATCCTGGTAACAGAGATTGTAGGACTTCTTTCAAGAAGAACTTCAAATTCAGTGTTCAATTTTCCCTCCAGATGTGTAAGTCTGCTCTCCACGCATTATAACTCCCTCATGGCAATGCTGCTAGCTTAATTGTTTTTTTTAGAAGTTGCAGTGTAAAGAAATATTTACTAGTCTGTGTGGACCAACCCACAGAAAACTAGATCCAATGATGCTGTTGCAAAGTGTAGATTGTACCTTCATATGTCAGTGGGAGTACGTATGTCCCATGGAATTTATAATTCAGAAAGGAAAGGCAGAGTGAATGGCAGCTTTAAACTGTATCGAGTAATACACAGTTTTCTCAGACAACGCACTGAATCATCTCATCTTCTGCTTCTGAGCTAGTGCCTCTTTTTTAATATGGTTCTCACAGGACTGCATTGCTCCACCTTTGTGCTGCAAAGTCTGTTTGTGACTGACTTTCCACTGGGAGGATGGAACAGTGGGCTGTGGAGCTTCAGCTTGATTCCCATAGTAAAGATACCACATTAATTTTGAAGAAGTATAAAATAATGGGCATATGTAAAATTGTCTCACACAAATTTGCTGAAGGTGTGCATCTCAGCTGACTCAGATTGGCTTTGTCTGTCTGCATTATGCAACCACCATGAGTTTTCTGGAAGAATAAACATGTTTTTTGACATGCTGCCTCATGAGAGTATATTAGCCAGCAGGTATCTCTGAGGGAATCGGTGGCTGGGAATCCCACCATCTCAGTATCTGTGATGAGCATGTGTGCTGGAGGCACAAGGCAAAAGATCACTCCCTATTTTCCTTGCCTCGATTTTGCTTGCAGGCATTTTGAAACACCGAATCCTAGGAAAAGCTGGATTTCCTCTCAGTGAAGTGATGTTTTAGTGCAGGCAAGCATTTAATGAAAGAAAAATGAAACTAATGATGACTCTGGAGTATGCACATAGGACCATCTTGTCCTGCTTGGTATCTCTGATGTGGCTGAAGTATTGAACACTACTTTTGGGTAAGCATAAGTTCTGGCCTGAAGAGAACTAGCGTTTTCAGGTTTGTCTCGGACAGGATATGAAAAATCCAGGCAGGTTATTGAATTCCTAGAGAAAGTGGGGTCTATTGTGTGGGTTTTTTTTTAATCTCTTTTTGAATCTTCTCTCCACTTGTAGCAAGCCTCAAGTGGCCTCTGACACTTTTAGAGGCCAGTGTAGAAATCTGTCTTGAACTTGTCTTGTTTTCAAGTAGACTACACAACCTTATAAAACCTCTTTTCTTAAGGAATCCTTAGAAAAAACTATTGCTGGTTATGGATGTAATTTCATTATTTCATTTTAAATGACAATTTTCCAGGGATTTGTCAGTTCTTTCTAGATTTCTGGAAGTTTATTTCACAAAAGTTTTAAAATAATATTTCCAGGTACACAGTGAAGGTAAACAGCCGGATTTGCTATAATTCATGGGCATTTGTTGTTTGCCTGATACTTGAGGTATTCACATAGTGATAGGTAGATATGAAAAGTTCAGCTGGAGTAATGATTTCTTTTTGACGTTGGGAAAGATATCATATCTAACAAGCATGATTCGACACGCAAAATGTAGAGGACAACAGATTTGTGACCCCGACATATGTTCAAGTAAAGTCAAGATAAAGTGAAAAATAAAAGTGTGAATGTTTTTCGCACACAGGGGCTATGGAAGTGAATATGGATATTTAGAAATAATAGGATGAGAGAAAAGACAACAGCAGCTGTTGGGGGGAGGTAGCTGTTCCAACTCTCTACCTGTATAAAAGGCTGTTATGTTGAAATGTCACGTGGTGTGCCCCTGATCACCTCAACGAGGTATTTTCTATATTTTTTATAAATATAAAGGAAAATGCAGTTTTTAGATCAAACATTTATTTTCTGGGCTTTCCATTCTTCACTTGTGGCATTTCTCTGTCTCATCCAAACTTATAATACAAACCCTGGCAGGTTGGAAGAAATCATCTCATGAACTAGTTTGTCTTGCAGGATTATGTCCTTCAATTTAGAATAAACACATTAAGTAAAACAAAGTGAGCACTTTTTAGATGAAACAATTTTTATTACTGTGGTTGGAAAATTCTCCTTTGTGGAAATGGAAATTTTGGATACTTCATCAACAAGTTTTTTTTTTTTCCTGTTGGTTGTGAAAGACCTAAGCTCCCTCTGTGCTCTGAATGAATTGTACTGCAAAACTGAACTAAGAAGGGCTGGATTGCCAGATGATTAAGTACTTATGGAAAACAGACCTAGCTGTTTTTTGAAGTAAAATTGTCCAGTCTGGTTGATCACTGGATCAACATCTTCTCTTTGTTTTCAGTTCCCAAACCTTGTTAAAGAAAAGAAATGAAAATTTATTTTTCCCTGATACTGTGTTTCCGTGTAAACTTGTCATGTTTGTTCTAGATAAAATCTATTAAATAATAGGTGATGTGATCCTTGTCTTGGTGGATCTGAAAGTGTTTTTCACTTGTCATGATACACTTTAAAGATATCATTCATATACAATGGCAAGCAGATTTATGAGTGCTGAAGACAAATCTTTTATGCCAGTCACCCTGCTTAGGAGGTCTCTGGGGTTCCAGCAGAAAGAGCTTGGGAGGACAAGAAATGGGACAGATCACCTAGCTTTTTATTTACCTCAGGTACTGAGAGGAAGTTAATATAACCCAAAACTGAGTTAATATGTATTTCTTCTTCCCCTGAACGCTGGCATTACTCTTCCTTCTTATAGACTTCTAATTACGATGGCTGACGGCAGTTACTAGAAGTGTATGGCACTGTGGAGGTGAAAATTGGCCAGACAAAAATATCTGTTGATTCATATGTATTGTAGGGGGGATCTACAAACTAAGCAGCAGGATAGAGACTTATTACAGTTTAGTGGAAATGTCCTGGATAATCCTTTGCTTCCTAAGGCAAAATTTTGATCCTTTGTAAGGGCAAATTCCTTCCTCAAGCATTCAGGCAAGGCTTGTTTGAGCTAACAGGTGATTGGCTTAGTATCTGGGAAAACAGTAGAAAGTATATTTCTTGCACAACTATATAGTGAGATTTGCAAGTGCTCCTCTCTCTCCAGCTTTAGGACTAAATTAAGTAATTATAAAATGGACACATTACATGATAGTAAACTATGGTTGCAAGCAGAAACCTTAAACTAATACAGAGTAAGTATGTGAGAATTTACATGTTAATATCTATGATGTTCATCAAAATAAACACATTTATTTAAGTCATAAGGAAGCTCGCAGAAATGCACTTATACCCCCAAATAATGTCAGCTATTGGAAGTGTTTCTTTTGCATTGCACTTATTAAATAAACTTAAGGGAGTAAGAAATTTGCCAGGAAGGCTAGTGACATAAATTAAGATAACAAAGCAGATAACATGTTGTGATGAAAACATGAGTATGTCTTACATCTACAGAAATAGCAGAGCCTTCACTGTCTTGTTCTCACTTAGTTAAATCTTTTGTATAAAGATTTATCTTGCATAGTCAAAACTAAGGGTGTATTTTAAACATAGAAAAATCTTCCATGTGAAACAATGTTATAAATGGAATTATGATATCAGTGTTTCCCAATTCCATTTTTACCCTATGCTATAAAATTGAAAAACAGTAGGATTGTGTTTGCACCTTTATCACCCATGTATTATGATAGTGTCAACATATCAAACTGGAAAAGTGTCAAGGGACTAATTCACTTCAAAGCAGCAAAAATTTCTTCCCATGCTGCTGAAGAAGAATGCTTTCTAAGAGAGCTGGTTGCAGGATACCTCTTCCTCTCTGCATAATGCATGGAATTAAAATGTGGCTTAGGATACAAAGCAAGGCTACCTTTTTCACCAGCTCTTACAGTGTCTTACCAGAGAATCTGTCTTCCCTGCATTTGTGGTGTTGAGTTATTGGAGCAGGCTAAAAAGCCAGGTGCAGTGGGTAGGAACCAATTACTTTTCTTCTTTTGATCCCATATGCATTGGACAAGAAACATGAATGGATCTAGCTTTGTGTGCTGTGTTCTGTCAGATAATAGTTTTCCTTTTCTGTAATATGAGCAGATGCATTTATAATTCTATGATGATTTGCTTTCTTAAGTAGATACATTAAATCAGTATCGGAATCCAATTGGTTCAACAGAACGCCAAATGTTATTTTAGTAACCTCTTTCAACTATCTCGACCTTAGAGTCTTGTCTAGAAATTTCCTATAAAATTATAGAAGTTATCCATTTCTGTACATGTTACTGTTTATTCAGTCATGAAACTCATTAGCTAAGGTGAAATGAAATTTCAGTTCAGAATTAGTGTAAAAGATCATTCACAGTTTCAGATTCTGAGTACAGCTAAAGTGCCTGGGGGCTCAATCAATGTTTTCACATGTGGGTGAAAGCCACAATGATGGCACTTAGCTTGCAGTTAAAATAAGCTCAAAACTCAAGCATATATCAAAACAGTTCCCCAGCCAGTCTCTATTTCCCTAAACTCCCACTATAGATTGTGTAAATTCGGAGGTGTAAAATATGTTTAGAGACTATAGTAGAAACAAGGATCGTAATTTCAAAGGACAGCAGATACTTGGGATCCAGGATCACAAGTTCTGTGAATAGCACCAATACTGAGAGAACACCCATGAGAAATGAAGTGCTTTGACATTCTTGAACTGATAGTTTTTTGAACTCTTTTCTTGCATAAGTAATCTTACAATGTATTAATTCACAAAATTTTTAAACTCTAAATTGCCTTTTGCACTAGAATTTTTATAGTGTAGAGATCTTGCAGAACATACTGCGAGTGGCATTTGCGAGTGGTTGCAAGTGGGAATTCACAACAAATACAGGTAGATGACATAGCAATAAGAACAAGTAATACCATGGTTAGCTTGTGGTGGACATCTTGGATGTGAAATTCAAATAACATGGCTGGCAATGCTGGAATAATTAATACTGACTTGCCAATGGCAAATGCTACAGTAAGAATGCTTTGTTAATTTACAGGTGGAGCACCTACACAGAAATTTGTACTAAGTAGAAATTCACTTAGGGTGGCTGGCTGCTGAGAAAAAGAATGAGAAGGATAAAATACTGTTGTCATGTTTAAAGTTATACGAAAAATTGAGACAAATGGGGATAAAAAAAGAGTTAGGTAGCCCACCCGAATTAAAACTTCACAGACAACACAAACCTTGGAGAGATTTTGAGACAGGATTCACCTGGTCACACTGTTATTGAACGCTATGCAGTATACGTTCCTTGATGACAACGTGTGGGTCTCAGCCTGACCCTGGGATTCTTTGGACTTGTGAAGGAGAAGAACACTTGAAAACATAGTGCACATCAAAGGGAGAAAAAGTTGTGAGAAAAACTATAGCCTTTGAAAAATGGGCACTATTTGGGAACACTTTGTTACAACTTGAAAGATAGTTCATATTGTGGATAGTGAGAGCAGACACTGCAATATTTTCACAAAGCATAAGACATATGTGTGTATAAGGTGTGTGATATTCAAAGCGTGTATTCTGTGGAGACTGAGAGTGTTAAAAAGGATTTTTGTACCGAAGACATGTTATGTGTGAGGGCTTGATCAGATGCATCACATTCATGGAGAATTTAACTACACTGCTTTCGTATAATCATTATTTGAATTCTTTTCTGACATTGTTAGTGCCCTGATGTCACTCAGCGGATTTCAGTAGAATTAATTTTCAGCTATGCAACTGTAGTGGCAGAGTGACTTTTTTCACCGGTAGTGCTACTAAATTTGTGCAGATATAAGTACAATGCCAGCTGCCTGGCTGAAAACTCAGTGGTAGGGAGTGGTGGTGGTGGTGTTGCAGGGGGCCCCCCCAAATTTTATGACAGGCAGTCAAGTGCCAGTTGATCATTTAAGATAGTATTAGTCTCAGTCATACTGAAAACAGGACTTCTTATCAGAGGAACTTGTCTCAACTCCCTTTTCAGTCCATGGAGTAAGTAAGACCCCCTCTGAGGGTCGTTCATCTCGTCTCTTTTAGAAACCCATTTTAAAATTGGATAAATTGTCTGCTGAAGAGCACTCTTTTTCTTCATTGAGTAGAGCCTAGATGATGAATGTGGACTAGACACTAAAGTTTTAGATGATTAGTAGTGCAACAAATCTTATCTTGGGTAGCCACAGCCTCTTATTTAACATTAGAGGCAGGTCTAACCTGAGTGGAGAGAAGATTAAGCGGAGTTTAAGAGTCAGGGGTGCTCACTTGTTGCCTCTCTTTTCTCCGTTGCTAAATGAATCTCAGTAAAAGACAGAATTTATTTCTGTGTGTGATAAACTTGCTATTTTATATAATCTACTAATTTAGTGGGTAGTCTGAGCAAAAAACTCCTTGTCACCAGGCGGCACATTTCTTAAGTTCAATAGAAGGCTAAGCTAGTTAAACAATGTGCTGTTAAAACAAGCCTCAAACCCATGCATATATCAAAACATTTCCACTACTCCTCTTGCTATATTTACTCTGCTTTATGTTGTGTCAGAACCATTTACAGTGTACCTTTTGTCTAAATTATTTTAATGAGCCCCAAGTCAGGAATGCATATAGAAGTATTCAGTACTACATGATAGGTTCATTAAAACTCCAGAGGAAAATATAGGTTATTTAAGATTGTAGTGGAAAGAGGTTTATTTGAGAAATAATGTGTTGTCTTGCAATTACGGTGTGTCCTATTATGCCTGTAAAGGGCAGAAATAATTTCCTACTGTACAGCCAAACTTTATGTACCCTTGCTTTGGAACAGATCTGATATTATTATTGGTTTCACAAACAATAATTGTTTTAAAATAAGCAAGCTGATTATGAATTTTTCCCTCCAGCTATGTGAGACATATCCTGGTTGATGTAAATTGCAGTGGTCTCTGTCCACTGCCAGGGAAGTCTTCATGCCTTCTCACTTTCCTTTTTCTTATCGCATTTCTCTTTTTTCCTCCTACTTAGCTTATTTTACATTACACATCCCTGAAGGCGTTGATGAGTTGGACTGGCTGGACCAAAGGCACTAAGAGAGGAGTAGGAAGCACATATGTATTCAGGGAATTTTGATGGGACTGGGGAGAGATTGAGAATTGGAGCAAGGGAAACACACTCTCTTTGTAAAGAAAATGAAAGCTTGAAACTGGTAATCACCTTGTTAATGTTTGTTTTTTTTTTTATTTTATTTTACCTTACCGTTGTGCTGTGATTATGAGATGAAAATCACAAACTCAGGTGCTTTGCCACATGTCCTTCTTAAATTACAAGACTACTTTAAAAACAGAATCTTGATAAGACAGTTATATATTTGACTTTAAAGATTGATGTGATGTTTCATTGTCTTAAATGTTTCAAATTATTTAACTTATTTGCTTAGACAATGTTATTGGGGAATTATGATCAAAGGTCATGGGGGATCTTTCCACTTACTTTCAGGAAGAGTGCACTTTGGAAGTTCCCTTCTTTCCTGCTTCTGAGGGAACATAGAAGAGGTGGAGGCAGAGGAAAAGAACCCCATTGCACCCCTTAGGTTTGGGTAAGAGGTGGTTCTGTTTTCTCAATAGCATAAGTAAAACATGGCAGTAAAAGTGGAGTCTTGTAAGGGAAAGTGCATGACCAGATAGTCTGAAATGCAACATGCCTCGTTTTAGTATTTCTAGTTGTCATTGTTTAACCTCAGCCAGCAACTAGGACGACACAGCTGCTTGGTCACTCCCCCCAGCTGGGGTGGGGGAGAGAATTGGAAGAGTAAAAGTGAGAAAAAATGCCTGGGTTGAGAGAAAGACAGTTTAATAGGTAGAGCAAAAGCTGTGGACGCAAGCAAAGCAAAGCAAGGAATTAATTTACTGCTTCCCGTTAGCAGGCAGGTGTTCAGCCATCTCCAGGAAAGCAGGGCTCCATCACATGGAATGGTTACTTGGGAAGAAAAACGTCATCACTTCAAACATCTCGCCTTCTTTCTTCTTCCCCCAGCTTTATATACTGAGCATGACATCATATGGTATGGAACATCCCTTTGGTCAGTTGGGGTCAGCTGTCCCAGCTGTGTCTCCTCCCAGCTTTTTCTGCACTCCCAGCCTACTCGCTGGTGGGGCAGTGTGAGGAGCAGAAAAGGCCTTGAGTGCTTAACAACAACCAAAAACATTGGTGCACTATCAACACCGCTCTCATCATGAATCCAAAACATAGCCCTACACCAGCTGCTAGCAAGAAAGTTAACTCCATCCCAGCTGAAACCATGACATCAATGTACAAGGAATATGCAAAAGACAATCTTTTCAGCAGGGATGAGAAACACGCTCAGAAGTACAACAGGATACAGGCTTAAAAATACTCACTTAAAAGCTGATCAATGTTTAGTATTTCTTCTCGTCCACTGGATTCAGCTCTATACTTTTCTAATTTCATGCAAATTAAGTACCATGAGGTGACTGTTCCCACTCTTTCCTGTGTCACGCATTTCTACCTCTGTCCTTGCATTTCTTTTTTATCCTTAGAGAAGTGTGGGCTTCTAATGTTATATATTATTACAATTATAACTGACACCTGGAACAGGCAAATTCCCCCTCAGAGTTCTGAAGCAGCAATTATTCCTATACTAAAAAGCCATTCCTCATAAAAAAAAAAAAAAAGACCCTATTAATTATCAGCCTCTGTCCAACCTCCTCTTTTGCAAAAGTATTTTGAAAAGGTCATGGCTGAACATGTGTAATTTTATCTTTGTAAAACCCACCTGTATGAAAAATTTCAGTCGGCTCTCAGGCTGCATCAGGACATTCAGATTATTTTGGCTGATGCTTGAAGTGGACGAAGTGTGGATAACATAAATGACGGGTTTTGAGTGAACATCCAAATAATTTCTAAAATTGTACTTTAAACTTTTCAGTGTTGAAAACCAGGTTCAGCATGTTTCAGCGTAATGTGGGAAAGACCAAAATAACAGAATTTTCCATAGAAGTCTCTCCAACCATATCAGGATTTTGGACTACTTCTATTCTGGACTCCAAATTCGACATTCATCTTGACTTCCAGAATTTCATGTGAATTTTTTGTTCTCTTTACTTTTATCTCATAGAAGTTCCCTTCTTTGTTGCAGTGTGAGTTAATGTACTACTTTTCTGGGTTAATCCTTGAAAACACCCAGCACAAGCTTATATTTCATTTTTGTTTCTTGGGAAAAAGGAAATTGGCCCTTTATATTTGTGTGAGACCACTGGCAACTTCAAAAACCTTTCAGATCAAGGAGCTGTAGGCACAGGAGGTGAAAGAAAACAGGCTATTATATTAGACTGAATGTAAGACAGGAAAATGATTATTTAAGTGAGAAAACAAGAGTTTTTCTTCCAAAAAATTTTGGCAGACTTGTCAGTGAAAAATGTTACTACAGTGTGGGAAACAGGAAGGTAGTTATTGTTAGAACATTTCTATACCTGCCAAGGTAATCCCTGCCCCCACCACCATTGTTAATGTGATTGTTTAATGAATTAATGTTATCCCTTTTCCTGCTGGGGAAGTCCTTTCTCAGACTTTTGTGAGAAGGAAAATGGACTATAATCTGATGCAAGATATTTTCTTCAGACAGCTAGGGTTGGTGGAATTAACCTTGCAGGATTTAAGTGCCTTGAGGTGTCAGGAACACCTTGAAAGATAAAACAGAGAGCTGGGGATCTACAAAGACTTTCATACAAAAAGGAACCTAACCTCTGATGTAGGTGATGATCTAACCCTAGTTTTACTTTAAATGGATTTGAGACTAGCTTTGTGAAAGAAATCCTGCTTGGCAGAATTGGAGATGTTTGGCAAATTTGGAGATGGAGATGTTTGCTTTTGGTGATATGGAATTGTGTGGATGGAAATGATTAGTGTAGGAATTGGTGAACTGGTCAAGGATTTATTAACACTTGAAGTCCGGTTCAGCCCAAGCTGTAGATCATTTAGCTGATAAAGCTTGTAAAGCTCTTTTGGTTTTGCATTAAACTTTCTCTTAAGAGCTGAACTGAAAATTTAGAGTGAAGGGAAATCCCCCAGCCCCAAATCAGCTGACAAGAACAATTTCTCTTCTCCATAGACTGTTTTAATCTGTTGTATTGGGAGAGGGACAGAGTAGGAGGTTAAAGGAACACTGATCTTTTTTGAGGGAAATTACATACTTTCATTTCTATATAATGGCAGTATAAGCTAGAAAGAAAGACATTACAGAATTGTATACTGTAATTGTAATGGAAATTCTACAGGACTTATTTCTCCTGCTTTCTAAAACACCTTATCTAAAGTTTCAGAATATTAATACATCGTAACTGATAACAACCCACCCATCAAAATGAATTACCACTCTCTGGCTGGTTTAAAAGGGTCTAAGTGTAGGCAGAACAACTCACTTTATTTATCACATTCTGTCAATAAGTTTCTGGGTGATAGAGGATACATACTCATCTTCCTTGTGACTGTCTGGATACAAAATAATGAAGGGATTTTCATTTAATTGTGTTTTAGATCTAAACCCAGAAGGACCTTACATCTGAACAGCATAAATTTGTAAATTCTGATTAATGTTAATTCTGAGACCCCAGATGCCCAGGCTAAATGTAATAATGGAGACAATTTTTTTATGATTCTCTTAAGAAGCACACGGAATATCAACCATCAAGAAACCATTTAGAACAAAGTTTGTATCACAGAAGGCACTAAACTTGATTGCAACTAATTTAATCAAAGGAACAGCTTTTAGAATCTGTAGGTAATCTCTACAGATCTTCTAAAATAATAAGAAGTTGTAGGAGCTAAAAGTTAAGAGATAACAGTGGGTGATCAGAAAACTGTGATTACCTCATTAGTCACGAAAATCAAGCACCTATGGTTTGTAGCAGTCATGCCAATTTCTGTGCAAGTGTCTTTAGGGACTGTGAACTGTTTTCAGAAGTCCTAGCTAAAAGTTGTTAAGAATAATTTCTGGAATGGGGATTGGAGGTATGAGAACAATCTTGTCATTAAAATGTGTGTTACTTGTAGAACTGGCAGAACATCACTCAACTGGAAAATGTATTATGTAGAGATTAAAACATTCCCCTGGAACATACGTATTACAAAATTTCAAACAGGATAAAAGACGTAGAAGAAGTCATTCCAATGAAGTCCACTGTGAGTTTACTGGAATGTTTTTCGGTTGACTAACAGTTAACATTTATTCATATTAAAATAATCAAATGCTAACACTAATATGCTACGGCCTTTTTATAACCAAAATAATGATTAAACATCTGAAAAACTTTAAAAATAAAAAATATTTAAAATAAAAAAAAATTAGTGCAATATCTCTGTAGGGAACACTGTCTCTCCATTCCCACACAGAATTAAAAAAATGCTTAAGTATTCACGAGGCTTGATGAATTTTATTTGATTAAATTAGCAGCAAAAAGCATGCCAGGCATTTTCTAAAAATAGGAAGACTTAAAATTGTATGGCCAAACAGTAACTGCTTGCAATTGCAAGTCTCTTCCTCTGGCTGGTCATTGCAGTTACAAGCTTCCATTCTGTGTTACTAGCCTTCTGTGTGTGCCAGTGTGGGAGTTGTTGACTGTTTGGCCGTGGGCTGTGAGTCCACTGCAGTCTGCACTTGTAACCAGCTGTCTATCTCCTTCTCATCCTCCCTGATGTTACACAGCCTCCTCACCAACTCCTGCAGCCCAACCAACTGTTGCAGGAGCAGCGCTTTGGCACACCTTTTGCAAGCCTATTCCTGTCCATGTCCCAGGTGACCAGGTCTCCCGATTCCTTCCTGAGAGGGTCCACATTTTCCTTAGTCTTTCTTTTGTCACTGACATACCTATAGTAGCTCCTCTTGTTGCCCCTGATGTCCCTGGCCAGATTTAACTCTATCTGGGCTTTAGCTTTCCTAACCTGATCCCTGGCTATTCAGACAATTTCTCTGTAGTCCTGAACTTGACAGATGGACCACTCAGTGGATAAGGAACTGGCTGGATGGCCGCACACAAAGAGTTTTAGTCAACGGCTCAATGTCCAATTGGTAAGCAGTGATGAGTGGCATTCCTCAGGGGTCGTTACTGGGACCGGTACTATTTAACATCTTTGTTGGTGATATGGACAGTGGGATTGAGTGCACCCTCGGCAAGTTTGCTGA
Source organism: Pluvialis apricaria (assembly GCA_017639485.1). Taxonomy (NCBI): domain Eukaryota; kingdom Metazoa; phylum Chordata; class Aves; order Charadriiformes; family Charadriidae; genus Pluvialis; species Pluvialis apricaria. The sequence goes on along the minus strand of CM030044.1, from coordinate 48,854,659 downwards.
TGACACCAAGCTGTGTGGCATGGTTGACATGCCAGAGGGAAGGGAGGCCATGCAGAGGGACCTTGACAGGCTTGAGAAGTGGGCTGGTGCAAACCTCATGAAGTTCAACAAGGCCAAGTGCAAGGTCCTGAACCTGGGATGTGGAAATCCCAAGAACAAATACAGGCTAGGTGGAAAATGGATTGAGAGCATCCCTGAGGAGAAGGACTTGGGAGTGTTGGTGGATGAGAAGCTCAACAAGAGCTGGCAATGTGTGTTCGCAGCCCAGAGGGCCAACCGTATCCTGGGCTACATCAAAAGAAGTGTGTCCAGCAGGTCAAGGGAGGTGATTCTGGCCCTCTACTCCACTCTCATGAGATCCCACCTGAAGTACTGTGTCCAACTCTGGAGTACTCAGCATAAGAAGGACATGGACCTGTTGGAGTGAGTCCAGAGGAGGGCCATGAAGATAATCAGAGGGCTGGAGCACCTCTCCTATGAGGAGAGGCTGAGAGAGTTGGGGCTGTTCAGCCTGGAGAAGAGAAGGCTCTGGGGAGACCTTATAGTGGCCCTTAAGTATCTAAAGGGGGCCCACAGGAAAGATGGGGAGGAATGTTTTATGAGGGAGTGTAGCGATAGCACAAGGGTTAACAGTTTTAAACTGAAAGAGGGTAGATTTCAATTAGATATTAGGAAGAAATTCTTTACTGTGAGGGTGGTAAAACACTAGAACAGGCTGCCCAGGGAAGTTGCGGAGGCCCCATCCCTGGAAGTGTTCAAGGCCAGGTTGGATGGGACTTTGAGCAACCAGGTCTAGTGGGAGGTGTCCCTGCCCATGGCAGGGGTGCTGGAACTAGATGATCTTTAAGGTCCATTCCAAGTCTAACCACTGTATGATTCTATGATGATGACATTATGCCAATATTCTCTGTGGGCTTGCAGCTGAGTGCCAATCTCTGTTTCTTGGATCATTAGAGAGAGATTTGATGAATTCTGAGACCCAGGAGAGAATATGAATACAACTGTAGTGACAAGAGCATGTTTCAACATAATAACTGTATCCACCTTTTCCTTCAAAAATGTCTGTGTTAGATACAGACTTGGCTTGAGACATGGCTTGGAGCTATCAAAGATACAGCAATACTTGAAAAGAAAAAGATGAAAGGATACCTGAAAGCAGATGGTACATAGGACAGGGGAGAGACGGTCCTGAGGAGAATTATGAATATCTAAATGTTTAAGACAAAGTGGTTTAATGCTTAAAATGGCATTCAAACCTCATTAGATGAGAAAGTCATTGAATAAACTGATTTAATCTTGTAGAAAAAAGTATTCTGCAGCATCACTAAACAGAGTTAAATAATGATTTTAAATACCTTCTTAAAACCCTGTTTTCTATTAGTTGCCACATACAAACACAGCTATTGAAGAGACTACTAAAAATGAATAGAAGTGTTTTAATTATTAGGCAGCTTTTTGTATGGCTCATCTAGGGCATGGTTTGTAAAGTTGTATTTGTGGGGAGGTCCTGCTCTCTGTAGACTGAGCTCACATGTGCATCAAGGGGTATGCATCTTTATTTCAAGGGTATTTATTTCAAGAATGCTCTGTAATCCTAATATCTGCACTTTTCTAACATCCTTCTCCCATTTCCTGCCTAAGTATTATCCTTAGGATATAATTCAGAATTTACCCCATTGCTTCAAGCCACAAAATTAAATGAGTTATCTTACTGCTTTGCCTCTGCAAATTTAAAGTAAAAGAAAATAACTGCACTGTGAGCAGGGTATTTGTTTGAAGGAATTGAAAAGACTCTATCTTAGGACAAAAAAAAATTGATCCGGCTATAACAGAATGGCAATGAACTTCAGCATCTACTTATTAACTATGGTGACTGGATGTATATTATTTACTGTCTTTTCTCTTATTTTGTCTATCTTGCTTTGTCCAGAAGCAAGACTTCTATAGCTCATTGGCATATTTCTGATTACTTCTTGTATATGAAGAATAAAGGAAGGTTTGCTTCAAGTTTCTTGACTCATTAGTGATTTTGCAGATTTTGAAGTATTCAATATCCTCACAGATAATCTGCTTTAGGGCTCCGACCTGTCTAGACCCAGAATGAGAGCCAGTGATGAAAGAAGAAAGTCCTTTTTTCCTGAAGGCTTAGAGAATAAATGAGGTGAAGTGAGCTTCAGAACTACAACCATTTCATATCCCCTCTACAAATGGTACTAATTGGCCCCACTATCATACTTCTCTCCAAGTGCAGGCCAAGAGTTAGGTATGGGTACAATTCGAATGATGTTTTCTTCTGCAGAAGGGCTTAATCCCAGCCCGGGCTGAGACAGTGTTGCTGCTATGATCTGGATTGACAAAGAACTTTGGTGTGGTACCTTTCAAAGCTAGGATAACTTCAGTTGTGTCAATCTAATACAGAGAATACATATCTTCTGACTCTTCAGATGGGAATTTATCATTTACCTCTTCAGAACATTAATGCCTTGACTCATTGATTTAATAAAGATTGTAAGAACAAACTGGGTCTTATATTTAAGCCTGTAGCAGGGACCTCATATTTAAAATAAAAATATCACAGGAAGATTTCCAAGGAACAGAAAATGTTAGGGGAAAAGTTTTATTATAACTTGTTTTCTTTTATGGATAGATCTATGGCTTGAGATTATTGCTTTTCTTTTTCAGGCTTGAAATCAGGTGTGTGTTATACATTTATACATAAATTTATATTTATATTTATATCTTTATTATAATGTGTGTATTTATATACAAGGTACTTCAATAGTTAACTTTAAAATTGTAAAGACTTAGTAGTATATAGTATGTTCACATTAGACTTTATTGTTCTGCCATAACAAACAGATTTTGGGATTGTATTCTGAACTGGGTTTGACTCATGCTTGTCCAGTCTATCTTAATATCAGTAAGAGGCTACTATGAAGTTGAAGATCTATAAAAAGTTTACTAGAGAATTTGAACTGAACTTAAATTGTCATTTTATTTTACAAGTGACTGTTCAATATTTATTAAACAAAAATGCATAAATACTCTTACATTGCGTAAGAAGAACATTCTGTGTAATGAAAATCTTGGGTTAAACAGACTGTCATACAAAAGTTAAAATGCAGACTGTTAATTAGCTGTGATTTCATTGTACTATTTGCCTGGACATGGCAATTAATACGGTTGAGCAACAGAAACTGTAGAATTGCTTTATGTCCTTGTTCATTCCTGCTGTTTTCCTGTGTCAGTAATGCTCCAAGGGATGAAAATGAATCTGTTCCTTTCCCCTCTGGCACTTGCTGCTACTTCCATATGCTTTATGGTGTGGAGATCAAATATGCCATTCTCTGTGCTAAGGTCAGTAATTAGTTTTTTAATGAGTATCCACATTTCTGCACAAGTTTCTTTTTGACACACTTGTGTGGGATTGAGGATATAGGCCTGAACAGGTGTCCCACAAACGTGCAGCGTTTCCTTCCAATAGTGATGGAAACCAGTGATTTTCCTTTTCATAGGTAGTAGAGTGTTTTCAGCAAGTGTCCATAATGTTTTGACTAATTCATTTTCAAAAGCCACGATTTTTCTTTTTTTTCCCCACTAGCATTACATTTTGAGCATTCTCATTCTGCTCTGGTGTTGCATTGCTTTCTCTCTTAAATATTGCTGAGACCTCAATGTTGTAAGGCCTCTCTAGTCTTTGCTACTACTGTTGGCTTTCCAGACTTAGAAAGGTTAATTAGCATAACTACCTGATGCTTTTATAAAGTAACATTTTCTGTCCTTGGATTTCAAGGGCATTTGTTTTGTCATGACTGAGTTTAAACCAGGTGTGGCATGCTGTTTTTACACATTATTTGGGGTTTTATGAAAGTGTTGCTCAGTATTGTAGCATTTAGCTCTTCTAGACACATTATTTAGAATGTCCTGATATTGCTTGTCTGGAACAGCATTCAAGTGTTTTCCTGGCACAATCATTCAAATTATGGAGCCAAAAAAGAGTAGAAAGAACATGTAGCAGGTTTTCACATCCTGCATACACATCCACACTATTTGGTTTTCCCTTTAGCCTTACAAAACTCTGCCTAACTTTAGGTGGCATTAGTAATATTGACCGCTAGAAATGTTGAATCACATTGTCTCTTGCACTGCTCTATTTTCGTGCTGTTGCAGTTTGCTTTCAGTTTCTTTTCCCTATGATAGAGACTTAAAATATGTTTTTCAGTTCAAATTAGAATTTATCTCATTTTTTTGTTGTTCTCCATTTTCTTTATTGATTTCTATTTCACTGATCTCTCACATTTTTTAAAATTTATTTTATTTTTCTTATATTACCAGCACAAGCATTGTGGACTACTGGTATGTAAGATTGTTTTAGATACTTCCCAAGTTTTGCATTTCTACATTTTTACATTTTTTTTCCAGAGATTGGGTGAGATCCATGTCCCTCTGTGCAAATTTTGTAGGTCATTTGTGAAAAAGCTACTTCGAACACCAAGCACATTTCAATGGTTCTTCCTCAACTCTGATAAGCTTCAGGTTCTTTCTCTGTTGTTCTTTCTATTCATTAGTCATCACGTTATGATTTGCACTTTTTGCCTTTAAAATCAGATGGCTATCTTTGCCTTGTCACGACATTATTTTGTTTACTCAAAGTACTATGTCACTGCTGCATGTTGCTAACAGACTATTTTGGAATCTGGGTATGTGCTACATCCATTGGACTAGATTTTCAGTCAGTGGAGTGAATTTCCATGAAGTATGCCATGGTGCGGGCTCTTCAGCCCACATACTTATTATCACCAATGCCAGAGTAGACCTTTTTTGCTTGAAATACATCTAATTAGCATGTTTCAGATTGCTCTTATTGATGCTAAGGATGTGAAGTGGGTAACTGTCTCCTTCCATCATGATTTTTGAGAAGTCATATATTGCTATTATATTCCAACGACAAAAATTAGACTGGTTTATTTCTATCAGCCCTAGATTTTTTTGGGAACTCAGCTTACATCAAACTTTAATACAGAATGAGGTTCCAAGAGTGTTCTCTGCAAAACAACTTAATTTTGTTTAGCTAGCTGCCGTTTCTATGAGGTTAAGTAGTCCTGCTGTTACACTACTGGGCTTGAAATGGGCAACTGTAGTAAAACAGGTATGTTTTTAAGGAGCTGCAGTTTTGTCAACACAGGAGATGTGCCTTCTGTATCAGAGAGAATGAATATTTGATGGGTGATGGAGGACTAAAAGAAAGAAGATAGCTGAGGTAAGAATAAGAGCCTGAACTGTGCTCTCTTAGGACATATTTTTAGTATGGACTATCTGAGGGCCAGCAGTTGGCTTAAAATGAATCTATAGAAGCCAGTAGATGAATTTAACCTTCTGCACTCTGAGCATGAAAACAATGGAAGATGGTTTCCTAATCTAAAATGTTCAAAATAACTTTTTTGTCCTTTATATAGAAAATTTAAGGTTCTATTTCTGTTGTAGGGGAAGGTATGCTAAAAAATGAGACACTTGTTTTCATCATGCAACATGCCCTCTTTAAATTAGAGTTTCCCAAAGACAACTATTTCCCTTGCTGAGAAAAATGAAGAACTGACATACTTTCTAGTTTCCAGCTCGGTTGAAACAAGGTCACGTTCCTTTCTATTTCTGCAAAAATTATTTTCCAAATTCATTTTAATCTGAATTGAAAATTGATTGATATTTAGGTGAAGTTCAATCAGTGTTAAGAGTGTAGTGTTAATAACTTTGATGTGCGTTATTGGATTACAGAATGTAATAACATTTTCTTTAGTTATTCAAATGATTTTTCACCGTAGTTCCGAATATTTCCAATCAGAATTTTACAGCTAGTGAGGTCCCGGGTCAGCTACTTACAGTACTTAGCTGAAAGAGGAGAATTTCTGATGACCTCTCATGATTAAAAGCATGAGAAAAAGCCCATTCAAAAACTGTCTAATTTCTTCATATAATTACACTGGGGCTTTTTTCTTAGTTATCAGTTCTAATACATGACTCAATCAGTTCCACTCTTGAATGTTTCTGGGAGGTCTGAGGAATGATTTGCCTGTCTTCACAAGAACAGGTTGAAGTACTGGAAGAAAAACAATACAAAGTTTATAAGAAAACCTTTTCTACTTTTGCAGCATTATCAATCAGAGGATTTACTTGAAGAGAACAAACTAGATACATAGAGCAAATTAGATTGTCAAGATTAAAAAAAGGAAAGAATCACTACTGTTAATAAGAATAACATCTGCGATTCTGCTCACTACAGTAAAATAAGAATGATTAATTCTTATGCTTCAGGGCATAAACTGATCAATTTAAGTTGGATGGAATTTTCTCCCTTTTATTTTGGTGTAAGTTTAAAAAACACTTAAGTTGTTGGAAATTTTTATACTGGTATATACATTGAGTAGCAAGACATCTGTGCGTGCAAGAACCTAGATCAAATGAAATTATTACTATTATTAGGAAATGATTTTTCATATTTAAGCAATGTTGATACTTAGCTAATTAAAATACATACAGTTTTAAAACATAGCATATATCTAGAAGCATCCCTGTACCAGTGTTAGGTACACTGTATTTGGAAAAAACAGTTTCTAAACATACTCTTATTTAGGAGAAATTAATTAGTAGAAAGGAAGAGAAAGAAGAACTGGGATGAGGGGAAGACCCTAAGTATATACTAAAAAAGTATCCTTACTCCAAAAATCAGTTCTAACTAGATAAATAAAGTTAAAAAAGGGAATGTAGATGACTAGAAAATAATGTTATCATTCCCATCGTAAAAAGAAATGTGGGAAAAGTGACAGTAACATGGACAGAAAAAATCTTCCTTAGATGATACATGAAATAGACAATTAGATAACAATTAGATATTGACTAAAATGGTATCTTCTTTTTTTTTTTTTTTAGGGATTGAAGAGATTTCATATGCTTGGAAAATAAGAATGGGTAAAAGGATACTTCTGGGAGTTAACAAATAGCAAACTATCTTTTCTTGCTAGTGAAATGCAAGAGATACTGACCCTCTATGCGCATAAAGGGCAACACATTTGTTAACAGTAAGAAATACTGGTCTTTAAAGATCAGATTAAGTCAGATAAACTTGCCTTCTTTGTCTGTACTGCAGAAATTAAAGATGAAACAGTAAATGGAGGATGTTCAGACTGTAGATAAACATTTTATTCAACATTTCTTGAATTTTATTTCAATCATTAGTTTGAATGGACTTAAAAAAAAAAACATTTTCATAATGTGCTTACACTCTTTTTCTGTCCATTATAAAATTTCTAATATGTGTGTCTCTGGTTCCATCCGTATAAGATTATATTCAGGGTGCAATGACTTTGGATACATGAATTTACTCATTGGATTGTAACTGCAACTCTTAACTGACACCTGTAAATACAGGTTGGCTATGTTACTCAAAAGCATAAATCAAATCAACATAAAACTACAATAACTATGCATATAAACAATTCTCCTAGCTCTCACTGCATTATTATGAAGTTTAAATTTTCAGAATCACTGTCTCAATTCTGAACATCTATGCTGAAAGAAGTTGAAAACTGGAGCTCTTTTACGATAATGTCACTTAGCGTACCTACCCTGTATTGTATGTGATTTTTCTTGGAGGACAGAAGCATAATGTGAAGGCACTAAATCTCTCTTACTACATTCTCAGAGAAAAAAAGTGGGAGACAGTGGGTTCACAACTCTAGCACTCATTGAAGTAAATGTGTGGTGAGTCAGGCCTCTAAAAGAAATCTCGACTTCAAATATTTTACAAGTAGTTCTGCCCCAGGTAGAGTTCTTTTCCAGTGGCTAAACAAATACTGAAAGAAACCATGAAAAGATACGATCTACCAGAATATGCCTCCAGTGACTTCCAGATCTACTTAAAGAGTTGAAGAGACATTTGAACCAAATGGCGGGAAGATTTTATATAGCTGATGCTGAGCCTTTGAAAGACTAGGTGGTCTGGAATAACCCCATGTAGGCTGGAGACTGATTGGCTGAATATCATCTACAGAATAGGACTAGCGGATGGTCTTCTAGCCTGCATGGAGTGTGCAGTTATTGAGGATTTGTGTTGCCAAAAAAGGAGCTGTGGGAGCAGATCAGCAGGTTGTGCGGCACCAGAGGTTACAAGAAGTTGACCAGATGTTCTCTGAGATCCTGCAGCTTTAAGAGCCTGAACCTCTAATTGTACCAAGGGAGAGGGAGACAGCATCTGAAAGCTGAAGGCTGAGAGCTGGTGACTTCTGGCACCAAGATGAGGATTCCTGCTCGACCTGAAGATTTGCAACTATGGAAAAGATTCAGTGCCCTCCTAGCAGACAAGGGTCTGGGAGTTCTACCAGGTCCATGCTGGCTCAGACTCAGCCATGGAGGAGCAGCAGAAAGAAGCAGTGTTAGTAGTGGAACACTTCTTGCTGGGGGGAACAGAGGGTCCCATCTGATAACCTGTTTTCTGGGGACATTTACTGCTTGCTGGGACTTGTATTTGGGATGTAGTCGAAAGGCTTGTTTGACCCTCAGACTCTTGCCCTTGCCATCCTTCCACATGGGCACCAACAATGCTGCCTGGAGAGATCCGGAATGTACTGCATGATTACATGGCTCTGGGGACAGTGGTCAAGGCCATGAGGGGCCCAGATGGTTTTCTCCTTCATCATGATCCTGCCAGTGATAAGAAAAGGCCTAAGGAGGAGCAGATGGAACCCACAGGTCAACAATTGATTGCACAGCTGGTGTCAACCACAGGGTTTTGGCATCTGTGACCATGGGACATTCTTTGAGAATCGTGGACTGCTTGGAGGACATGGGATCCACTTGACTAAGTGGGACAAATTAATCTTTGTTGACAGGGTGGTTAACCTGATAAGGAGAGCTTTAAACTAGGAATGATGGGGAGACCATCATTGACCAAAAGTCAAGTGAGGAAGTGGTAGACTGGGTTAAGCATGCAAAGGATTTAGGGTGATATGATCATTTATGATCAACAAAACAGGGTTGAAGTTGGGTCACCCCATGTCCTGTAGGCACAGGACAGTTCATACAGGACAGAATTTTGAGGAAAGCTCTCATATTTTTTCTGGAAGATGAGCATGACTAAGTGTGTGTACACTGATATATACAACATAAGGAACAAATAGGGGAAATTAGACCTCTGTGTGCAGTTACAGGGCTACAATCTCATTGGGATCACAGGCATATGGTGGGATAGCTCATGACTGGAGTGCTGCAATAGGTGAGTACGGGCTCTTTAGGAAAACCAGACTGAGTAGGAAGGAACATTTGAATAAACTGAATATACACAAGTCCATGGAACCTGATGGGATGAGCCTATGAATGCTGAGGAAGAAAGCGAATATCACTCCTATCTGTAAGAAGGGTGAGGAGGAGGATCCAGGAAAGTACAGGCCAGTCAGCCTCATCTGGATACCTGGGAAGGTAATGGTGGAAGTCCTCCTGGAAACCATTTCAAAACACACGAAGGACAAAAAGTTGATCAGGAGTAGTCAGCATGGGTTTATGAAGGGGAAGTCATGCTTAACCAAACCAATAACCTTCTAAGATAAATGGCTTGGTGGATGAGGAGAGACAAGTGGATGCTGGTTATCCTGACTTCAGCAAGGCTTTCAACACTGTCTCCCATAATATCACAGAATCACAGAACCACAGAATCTCCTAGATTGGGAAAGACCTGTAAGATCATCTAGTCCAATCATTAACCTAACACTGACAAGCCCACCACTAAACCATGGCCCTAAGCAATAATCTACATGACCCTTAAATACCTCCAAGGACGGAGACTCCACCACTGCCCTGGGTAACGCCTTCCAATGCCTGGTGACCCTTGCAGTAAAGAAATTCTTCCTAATATCCAATCTAAACTTCCCTTGGCGCAACTTGAAGCCATTTCCTCTTGTTCTGTCACTTGCTACTTGACAGAACAGGTCAACTCCCACCTCTCTGCAACCGGCTTTCAGATCGTTGTAGAGAGCCATAAGGTCTCCCCTGAGCCTCCTTTTCTCCAGGCTAAACAACCCCTGTCCCCTCAGCCGCTCTTCATAAGACACGTGCTCCAGACCCCTCACCAGTTTCATTGCCCTTCTTTGGACACACTCCAGCACCTCAATGTCCTTCTGGTGGTGAGGGCCCAAAACTGAACACAGTAGTCAAGATGCGGCCTCACCAGTGCTGAGTACAGGGGTAAAATCACCTCCCTGGTCCTACTGGCCACACTATTCCTGATACAGGCCAGGATGCCGTTGGCCTTCTTGGCCACCTGGGCACACTGCTGGCTCATGTTCGGCCGGCTATCAATCAATACCCCCAGGTCCCTCTCTGCTGAGCAGCTTTCCAGCCACTCTTCTCCAAGCCTGTAGTGTTGGCGGGGGTTGTTGTGGCCCAAGTGTAAGTCCCGGCATTTGGCCTTATTGAAACTCATACAGTTTGCCTTGGCCCATCGATCTGGTGTGCCTCAATCCCTCTGCAGAGCCTCCCTACCCTCAGGCAGATCAACTCTTCCACCCATCTTGGTGTCATCTGCAAACTTACTGAGGGTGCACTCAATCCCCTCATCCAGATCATTGATAAAGATGTCAAACAGGACTGGCCCCAGTACTGAGCCCTGGGGGACACCACTCATGACTGGCCACCAACTGGAATTAACGTCATTCACCACCACTCTCTGGCCCCGGCCTTCCAGCCAGTTTTTTACCCAGCAAAGTGTATGCCCATCCAAGCCATAAGCAGCCAGTTTCTCCAGAAGGATACTGTGGGAAACGGTGTCAAATATCCTCATGGACAGACTGATGCAGTCCATGTAAGTGGAGAGTGAATTGGATCAAAAACTAGCTGAATTCCTAGGCTGAAGAGTTTTAATCAGTGGTATGAATTCCAAATGGCAACCAGTCACTAGTGGTGTACTCCAGGGGTCAGTATCAGGGCCAATACTGTTTAACTTCTTCATTAATGACCTGGATTCTGGGACAGAGGATACTCTCAGCAAGTTTACAGATGGTACAAAACTGTGAACATTGTTTCATGTGTCAGATGGTTGTGCGGCTATTCAGACTTTGATAGGCTAGAGAAGTTAGTAGGCAGGAACCTCATGAAGTTCATCAAGGAAAATGCAAAGTCCTAGGATGAATGAGACCATGCAACAGTACATGCTGGGGGCTAACAAGCTGCAAAGTAGCTTGTCAGAAAAGGACATGGGGGTCCTACTGATCAACAAGTTGACTGTGAGCCAGCAGTGTGCCCTTGTAGCAAAAAAAGATCAACAACATCTGGGCTGAGTTAGGAAAAAAGTCACCGGTGAGTTGAAGAATGACAATTCTTCCTCTGTACTCCGTGCTGGTGAGGCCACATCTGGGTGCTGTGTTCAGTTCTGGGCTCTGCAGTACAAGAGATACATGGACTTACTGGTGCAGGTCCAGAGAAAGTCCAAAAAGATGGTTAAGGGGTGATATCATCTGTCATACAAGGAGAGGCTGAAAGAGCTGGGGCTGTTTAGCCTGAAGAAGAGAAGACTCAGGGGGATCTTATCATTGTATATAAATACCTGATGGCAGAGGATGCAGAAGACAAAGACAGATTCTTAGTGGTGGCTTGTGGCAGGACAAGAAGAAAAAGTACAGAATAAGCGTGGTTAAGCCATGGAACAGGTTTCCCAGAGGTGCTGGGGAGTTTGTTCTGAAAGATGCTCAAAATTAACCAGAGAAAGTCCTGAGTAGCCTGACCTAACTGTAAAGTTAGCCCCTGTTAGAGCGGGGTGTTCACCCTCCTGATGCCTCTCTCAATCTCCATTATTCTATAACCCTACGGTTATCCAAATTTGTAGGAAATACTTTAGTCTTCTAATATTAAAATTGTAATAATTTCTGTGTAAAGAGAGCTAAAAACTTGAGAATAATGAGACAAAAATATAGGTACCAGAAATCCTTTGCACATTTGAGACCCTTCTCATATATCAGATAAAAGATTTTATTTGGCCCTTGTTATTGCCTATTTCACTTCTTTGCAGTAGGACTGTGCACAGCAGATGAGGGATAAAAGCTACTTTGTATGGAAGTACCCAAGTTAATTATCCTAACACGATGTAATCCAAACCCCACACATTTGGTATGAAATGCAAAGAGTAATTGGAAAACAAGAATTCTAAAAGGATGTCCAAAGAGATAACAGCAAATTAGGGAGAAGTTTGCATTAAGGTATGTGGGCAAGTACCCTCCTGCCAGGCAAACACTTCCAACTACTCCGGAATGTGACTTGGTGTGAGCGGGAGGGGCTGCTGCCCAGCCTGTATTGTACTGCAGGAGGGTAATACACTGCTTCTCTATGAGACACAAGAGATTACAGCAGTAATACTGCTTTCCTCCTGGATACATCAGAAGTGCACTGAAAGAGATAGACTGCTTATCTTTTGGTGTAAAGTGTATATGTGGGTGGATAAATGGATGTGTGAAATAAAACCGTGATTCCATCATCATTTTGTCTATATATTGTATTCCACTCACTCATCTTTTTGTGTGTGTTTTTCTTTGGACTCCAGAGTTCTTTGGATCCTTCTAAAGCACATAGACCTGAATCCTGAGTAGAGCTTTTGTGATCCAATTGCAATATTTCTCTTAATAAAAAGCAAGATTTTTGTAAGTGCCTTTAGCAGCACAGTTCCTGAGTCAACAAACCTGCAGAGCTGACTCTCTGAGGTACTCTTGGAGACACTGTCAAAGCACATGCTATCCCTCATGTTTAGTAGAAACTTATGGTAGGCTTTTAGAAGTTACCACCTTGTAATTCCTCCTTAAATCACAATAATGCCAAAGTACATGAAAATAACTAGGCTGTTGCTGTCCCAACACTCCTTGCTGCCGTACATTTTAGTGTTGCTTTTTTATTGTGTTAGTACAGTACAGCCAGGTTTTAAAAATTGTAAAAGTGACCCCCAAATAAGAAGCTCTTTAGCAAGAAAAATCACCTATATTTTGGTCAGTTGTACAGTACAGATGGATGGGATTAAGTCTTTCCATAGTAATGTTGTTATACTAAATTTTAATCTGTTTTCCATGTGCCTTTTTTGAAAAACATGGCACCTGAAATATAGATCTGTGTCTGAACAACTTGCGGTCTCCTCAGTATGTCTGGCAGACTTTGAGACACTTCTGTCATACATTACTTGTAGATTTCCCTGCACAAGGGACAGGTTGTTTTCAGCTGGCTTTACAGTGTCTTTTGTGTCTGCATGGCAGTACAAAGAGATAAGGATCCTGAGGATCCAGCCCTTTGTGTTGGGTCTCTTCTAACTTCCGAGTTGGAACTAGTGTGAAGTTGCCAGTCACAGGCAAAGCCAAGGTAGAGAAGCCAACAGTGAAGACTGACATGAAAGAAGAAGTCTCAAAGCTGCACAGAAAAGAAGCTGATTAGGGAAATGAGCCCTGCAATTAAGGCCAGGAAGAAATATAAATGACAGACAGAACACAGGGGACAAAGAAAAGTGATCTTTAAATGGAACCAAGGATGAAGAGAGATCAGGGGAAAAGAAGAAAAGACTAGACAGCTGCTGAAGAACAAAATTAGAGAAAAGAGTGCATTTAAGTAGGTTTAAAACTTGGGATATAAAATGCATCTCTAGAAATATCAAGAAAGAGATATTTTAGAAGACAAAACAGAAACAGTTTGAAAATAGTCTGAATTCTTAACAGTTGTTAATTATAAAGGCTATTATTAATAATCAGTTTAATTAATATTATTAATTTCGGATTGCCACTATTGGCATACTTACCAGCAGAGGCAGAGCACTTTCAATTGTAAATCTGTTTGGTTGTATAGCAACTGTTGTACACCAAGTGTACAACCATATTTCACATGTGGGTGAGGATCTTTTCCAAACACCAGAGGACATGAGAATGATGCCCAAACACTACAGAAGACTCTCATAGCAAAGAGAGAGGAAAGTAAGTGTCTAAATTCAGTAGTCTGGGCATCACGCTAAAGTAGGAAACTCTCTGCTTATGAATATTTCCAGGCTGAATAAAAACATTTCATCCTGCAAAATTCTAAACTTTTTCCTCCTTTCACAGGCTTTTGAAAACCCTGATTTCCATTGGGAATATAGGCCCATATTTACAGTAACCTCTGCTACGTATAACCTGTCTGAGACAGGGCACGAACATCTTGCTCATGAGGTCTCAGTCACTGCAATAGTTAACTTCTGCACAACTTTGATAGTTGGCCTCTGCTTTCTGAATTCTTGACTGAACTTTGAGACTGAAGTTCTCCAGCAAGTTGGTACTTTGTTCTTTCTTGTAACATACCTTGGGGAATTAGACATCTTGTATTGGGACAAATTCTCCACCTTCAAAAGCACCTAATGCTTCTGAGAGCTTTATAGTCTGGTTATCTTGAACTGTGAAAAAGAACACTCACCTAGAGAAAATTAGGCAATCTATTAATTAGTCATGAGTTCAAAAGGGGATCTATTAAGCTGAAAGGCCATTTACAGTGCTTTTATTTTTTTTCTTTTTCTCAGAGGTACTAGGTGCTATGAAAAAGAAAGGAGCAGAAGGGTTGAGAATTGGTTGCCTAGTAAGGGTGAAGGAGGAGGATGTTGAGTGTGGTGAAATCCCAAAAAATTAAGAGACTGAGTGGTGCTATGTGGTAGCTGATGCTGGTCAGTGTGAGCGGCTGTGCTGAGAGTGTCATTTATGTTGACACCACTTTTTCTTATGTTGCTGTGTAACAATAATTAGACTATATTATAATATACTGCCATGTGTAAATCCGAATTTGCTAGGTTGTAACTTATGAGTGTTTAACTCTGCAACATTAGTGAATTACTGATGTCTGTGTGTGCATATAAAGAAAGAATGATATTATACTTTTCTTGTTGTATTGAAATATGCTTTAGTGGAAAAAACCCAAACATTGAGCTTAAAGAGCAATGATGTAGACAAAATCAAAGATGAGTTAGTCATATACAACAATCAAATCAATTGACTGTATTTACATTTTTTTCTTCCAACGGCTTTCTTTTACACTTCTATTTTGCACAGGCTTTAGATATACGCATTTAAAAGATGCAGAAAAATGGTAGTACTGTCTATACTACTGATACTGGACAATTTTGTCTTTTACTCCTGTAATATTTCATGAAAAGAAAAAAAAAACCACAACCAAAAAAAAACTTCCCTATGTGTTCATAGGCAAACAAGTGCTGGTTCCTTGAAAATCAGTAAACTTGAGTTATGGAAACCTATTCCACGGAGAAGGAAAGACATTACTTCTGAATGGTACTGTTCAGTAGAACCAATAGCAATAAAACGTCTGTGCCATAATTTTGACACATACAGTAGACTCATAAAATTTTACCACAATTACACCAAGCAGTGAAAGGAAGCTGCTGCAAGTATAGTTATGGAGTGAGGCAGGCAGCTCACGGAAAGTAACACAGTCCTAAACTCGTGTTTCTTTGACATCATTCTACCAGCTGAGTGAAGGACAGCTGCATCCAGCTCTGCTAATTTGCTTGTCCCTTCGTTCCAGCCTACTGCTAGATACTTTTTAGACTGCTGGCTGCAAACCTAGGGTGCAACCGGAGCGCCCAAGCTACTGCTCATGCCAAGAAAGGTCTTGGATAGCCTAAGTTGGAATGTTTGAGGTTTCTCAGGGTGTAACACATGAAATCAGATATTAATTCATATCATCTTTGAAAAAAAATATTGCAGCTCACTGCTCAGGGATATTTGCAACTTTTATTTATGTTCCTTTTCCTTTGTTGCTTTCAGTTGGTTTTCGCTCTTAATTGATTGTGCTAGGGACAACCCAAAGATAATTTCTGAAAGACTTTTACTTTGTTGCCAGATGAGAAAAGCCTTTAAAAACTCATCATGACAGAGTGGAGTTTGTAATCCACCACTACATGTACTACTCTTTGTAAGTACATGTTGCCTTTATACGGACTAGAGAACTGTCATGCCGTTAGGTGCAATCAATCAGCAACTATTGAAAAAAGCTGCCAAGTTCATGGCAGGAAGTGTAAATTATTCAAGTCTTTCCAATAGCAGCTTAAAATGAGAATATCCAGATAACCCAGAGATCAATCATCACGCTGAAAAACTGCCTTGGTCTGCCAAAGAAAGTTAGGTGAAAGTAAGTCTCATAGCTCTGTCAAAATGACTTTGTCATCAGCTATATCAGAAAAGAAAGTATCCCTTAAAAAACACCCTACATTCAGGGTGTATTGTTTGTCTGCCTTTTTTATGGAACCTATCACTTTATTACCTTATCTTTCTATACCCAACATAGAAAATTATGTCAAAATAACACTTAATGTTTAGATATTGACTGCAATAATCTTTTGCTCAGTATCAAATGAATATCAAAAAAGGCTATCATTCTGGTGGGTACTATCTATCTTGATCAGTTCGTAGCTTAAAAATCAGTTCTATTTCTTACTGTGTTCACTGTATGGAAAATGTATCGCTTTCAACTATGGAGAAAATAGTGTGAAACACTCTGTTGACTTTTCTTCCCTTCAAGAAAAGCATCATTTAATTGGAGGGTTTTCACACTTTTACAAAGAAAATAGGACAAACAAGAGAGGGAAATACGAATGACCAGCTCATTGAATTCTTCTTACATTTTCTTGAATTCATTCAATATGTCTTATACTCAGAAATTTTTACTAAATCTTCAACAACAGATTAAAGAATGCAAATATGCCCCATTTTTTTTCAGTAGCTTGTTTTGTCTCGGGCCTTGAAATACACCACAAGGGACAGGATGAGATGTGTTATTTTTAGAGTATGATCAGCTGTAACTTGTCACTAAGTCTTAAATTTCTTGCAGAGTTTTCAAAAGTCATGCAGATAGTAACCCACGTCAACAACTGGAAAACATTTTGACCACTTACCAGTTCCAGACTGGCACAGAAATATTCAAGCTGGTTTCTCCTCTGTCTGGTAGAATAATGTTTGATTGACTGGTGAGAATACATACAGTTCCAGTGGGTAGCATGTATATGATAAATTTTGTACAAAAATTGTCAATGATATTATAGTGGATTTTGATTTTTTTATGAATGCTTTTCAAGCAATAAATTCACATGGACAAAGCTGTTCAATTAAAAATAATCCTGGCATTAGAAATACCATTTTTGTGTAGAATGAAATTGGAAAGCCTATAGTGACTAGCTGGCTTTTAAAATTTATTATGAGTGTAAGCTTCCTCTTTGCTAGGTTAAGATATGAAGTTACAGAAAAGAGGAGCAATAGTATAGTAACTTGAAGTTATACAGGTGTGTAAGTCAACTTGCCCATCTTAATATTCAGATAAACCCGAGTACTTTTGTCATTCCTTATCCTGAGATATTTAAGCTCCTGAAATGGGAATATCTTAAGGTTCTGTGATATATTCATGAGAAGATTCCATTCAGATTGCATGTTGTGGTGTTTTGTTTCCATCAAACAGTGAAAAGGCGGTGAGGAAAGGCAGCCGTATACAAAGGGGAGCGTACTTCAACAAGTGAACATTCAACCATATGGAGCAGACATCATCTACTCAATACGTGTCAATGATCTTTGTATATCAAAGAAGCATATTACTGAATGCATGTGGTATAAACACGGACACTTCAAGAGTACAGAGTGATCCAGAAAGCAATTATGAGACATGTTACAAACTCTGACAAAGGACAGCAACCTGAGCAAGTGACATAGCCAGAGGCAAGAGCAGGATTGTTGTGAATGATGCTTCTGAAATCTGCCAAAATGCCAGATGTTTTTTCTGAATCTGGCTCTTCCACGTCTTGGCATCTACATGACTATCTGATCAACCGTAGAAATGATGGAAGAGAAAGGACCATTGATTGTTTATACAATTCTTTCCTATGCTCAGTACAAATAGTATGTTATGTTTTCTTACAGCTGTCCACCTGGTCAAAAAAACACTTTGAATATACAAATCCTGTGAATTAGGACTTGATGTGTTTTACAGAGCAGGAAGGAGAACAAACAGAAAGGCAAAGCTGAGGCAAAATACAGATGCTGACACAGAGGCAACTGAATTCATCCTGCATTGCTCAGCATCTCTAAACCCAGACTGTTCTTCAGCATGCCTCAATAAAGGGAGTTACATTTCCAGATATGAAGAATCAAACTTAAAAATTTAGCCAAGGTCATAAATTGGACTGTTTGACATGGATTAAGCTAATCATTGTTATCTATTTTGAAGCTATAAAGTCCTATAGAACTATTTACTATTTCTTTTCTTTAAGAATGGCCATTTAATATGAATTTATATTCAGTTTAAAGAAATGTACGCTGCACTGTTTCTATTAGGAAAGTATTGTAACTACTATACTTGATTGAAAAGTAAGTGATAAGTTCAAGGGAGACAATAATTACCTTCCAGTTATTTTTGAACTTCCAATAATCAGACCTCTAGAAGTTTAATGGCCAATCTAGGGCTTTAATTTTTTAATGGCTTAAATTTTGTGGTGAAGATTCAGACTTGGAGATCAGATCTAACTTAATACACTTTTATTTGTCTTCTGGTTGTGTTTGTGATCCTTGAAGGCAAGGAAGACAGATGCCCAAAACCAAGAATTTAGTGGCAAAGTTGTAAGTAAGGAGAATGAAAGTCAGTTTGAAAGAAGCAAGTATATGTAATCCCTACTAATACTGAACAGGTTTTCCTTCTAGAAGAACCATTGTCTGGCAGCACAGAATAAGGAGGACAGAGGAAAATAACAACACTGAAAAGTTTGAACTGAATGTGAATAACAGCAAAAAATATGAACAACTTCGAACAACTTCTTGAAAATGATATACGCAAAACAAACTTCATGAAGTGTCTAATACGCTGTTAAGTGTGATTTTTATTCCTTCGGTAATTTACATGCATCCAGGGTGAAATGTGGTATTAATCATACATCACATAACCCAGAGTGAGCCATAAAACATTTCAGCTGCCTGTCAAATCATTGTTATTTTCAGAGATGTACATAAGATGAGTGTAATTATGAACATACATCAAAAAGTACTGAAAATAAGAAAGAGGTGGTAGTGAGGGGAAACAGTGCATTTGCAGAAAGAAAAATCTTAAGAGGAACAAGTAGGTACAGGCCAATCTTTGACTACCAGAAACACAACTTCTCCTAATGTATCTGAAAGAAATACCATGTTTGCATTTTGTGTTTAGTAGAGGTCAGAGCTAAAGTAACAAACACTCATGATCACTGAAGAACATTATGCATAACCAGTGTGAAGTTTGCCATATCTCTTCCTGTAACATCCTAGACAATATTTGTGACAGGGAAAAGGAACAGGTTTTGCAGAAGCAAGGCCAATGTCAAGAATGGTAAGACACAGGAGCAGTCTGAAAAAAACATAAGGGGGATTTCGTGAATACATGTATCTTCAGAAAAGAGCAGGAGTTACACTGGCCATCTAGATGATTGTCAGGAATAGATGAGCTGTGTTCTAAACATAGGTGACTAAGAAACTCAGTGAAAGCAGCCTTTCCAGAGTTAGTTATCTATAGCTTACACACGCACAGTATAACTATTAGCTGGAACTACAGCTAGAAAGTAGGAAAGAAGTAGCTGATAGGACAAAGGAGATTAATGATGCTAAGAAATGAGACAGGATGAGTTAGGATTTTTCAGATTTGTCCCTTCCTTCCTCTGTGTTACAGACAGAACAACACAAGTGTGTATCTGAGCCAGGTTTGTACCAACTATGCTGGCATCTTTCCTCTTGGGCTTGTTAGCACTGCTGTCCCCTTTGAATAATTTATTCCTAAGAAAGTCGTTTAAACAATATTTTGTTTTTTCATCCCTTGTGTCTATGAGCTTTTGTTTATTGCTCTGTGTGTGAGCACACATCCAGTCCTGATTACAGTACAAGTTTTGACAGATGTGTTTATTACCCAGCGGAAGAGGACCTTTCCCGTAGGCATTGCTTTCTGTATGATTTTATTTGACAGAACTGGTGTGTATTGTTAAATTCCTCTTGAAATGTTCTCTTGTGGGATTTTATGCTGTCATGCATCAAGAATTGCAGTTCTTTTATTTAAAAATCAATAAAATGAAAGTTAAAACAAAGAGAAACTACTGATAACAAATACCTTGTTTAATCAAAGGAAATGGAAAGTTCTTTTACCTTGTTACATGTGGAAGTATTATATGTAAGGAAGGGCTCTGAGGTTTTTATTTAAAAAAAAGTAAAGTTTTTATTTCCAAGTGTCAGGTCTTCTGTGCAAGACTTTCTATGGCAAATGTTGCTAATAACAATTTTTAAAAGAAAGATTGACTTTTTAATGGAATAGAGTTTTTTGTGAAGCTTCTCAGATCCCTCTTGGTACGGTCAAAGGCAATTCAGTTCCTCAAAGATCTTTATGTTTTTCTTTGGTAGATATTGTATTATCCCCATTATCAAAAGATTACCCTAAAATTTATCTCTTGATCAAAATCAGAGGGGATGTGACATGTTTGAATGGAAACTATTTTAAAACAGATACATTAAAGGCAGACAAAAAAGAAAGTCTAGGGAAGAAACTGTCAAAAAAGAAGTCCTTTGTTGTTGCATAGGCTCTGTAAATGTAATGTGTTCCTGAAGCATTTCTTAATAAATTGAAGCAGAATTTAGTGCACAGGTTATAATTTATTCATGCATCTTAATGAACGCAAAGCAAAGTTCCGTATATAGTGACACTGCACTATAGTACTGGACTGTGGAAAAATAAAAACTTTCTAGCAGATTTGTTCATTTTGAGTTTTCTGGTAAACGGGAGTTTGTAAGATGGCTTCCTCTTACTGCATGAGGGTCTATGAGACTGTAGGTGCTGGCAACCATGTTCTAAGTTCGCATCTGGGGATTCTGTAGAAGGTGATTATACAAAACTAGATGACTGTCTGTAGCAGCTGGATCCTTCTTTCTGCAAATGACCTAGATACATGGAGGTGTTTGACTTGCATGGATGCCTCGCTGAATTCATGTTGTGGTGATGACTTTCATGGTCAATGGACTTCAAATTTGAAATAAGATATTCTATGACATCTGAATCATCTGGTATTCCTTCCTCTGTGAGAATAATGTTTTAGTACATCAACATTACCATTCCTGCAACAATCCTTGAATGTAAAGTACGTGCTCATAGCAATCAAGAAAAGTAATAGCTGTGTGCAGTCACTTTCCTACTGTGCTGTTGTTTAACACAGCACAACGATTACCAAGTGAAAACACACCAGGACTTTACCCTTTCAGTCCCCCAGCGTGTTTTGATATGATTGTTGTTGCTGATTTTGATCTCTACTTCAAGCCCTGCATGCTTCTTAGAACAAATGCATACTGAGGAAGCACAAATTCTAAAACCAACTCTTGTGTCCCTAAACATCAGGATTGTCTCCAAAAAAGAAGAATAAAACAAAAAAACAACCCCAAAACCTCTTTATTGTCCATTGATGTAATTGCTTAAAGCTTATACTTGGTATCTCTGTTTTTGAGAGCTGATGTAAACCAGGGTTTTGTTATACTTTATTAAAGTAACTTTGCTTAGTGCAGCCTCCCATTCATATTATGGTTCTGCTAAATATGTTCTCTCTTTATGTGTTCCTCTCTGTTTTGTAGTGGTTAAGAGAGTAGTTCACCTTTAGTGACTATGAGGAGACATGAAGAATTAAAAGAAGGGAAATGGTGGTGTGTTATCATAAACAAGGTGAAAGAGGAAAGGAAAGGCTCTGTGCAGCATTAATAAAAGACCAACTATTTGATGTAGGAAAAGACTTTGGGTTAAGACTGATACTTACCTTAGACCTTTGCCTGTTTTTAATATTAACTATATGGATCTCCGTTTATGGGGTACCAGTTTTTTCCTTTGACGCTGCTTCTTGAACTGCAGGATGATTACATGGATGATAGAGAGGCGAGGCATTCCCAGGCCTCAGTTTAGAAGGACAGATTTCCACGTTGATGGTTAATAGGTACCATGCTGTGGCATGAAGTCTGTCTTTATTTTATACAAGAAGTTATAGGATGAAGTTCAGAAGGAGGCTAGGAACATAATGTGTGATGGACATATGTTCCTGTCCTGATCAACCAGTACAAGACACATTGCTGGAAAGCTGTTTGCTGGATGTTGTGCTTAAGCACCTGTGCACCTTTCTTTATGGTTAAGGTAAGAACAGATTATGTGAACATAATCTTTTTTAATGGTGCAGAGAATATGTGGAATCATAGTTTATAGAAGGTTCTATAGCTTTTAGTAGCATTATTTTTCTTTTAATGTTCCTATTTTTTATGGCTTTTCTCTTCTAACTCTTTATTTGATATCTTTACCTAATGCTAACAAAACTAGCCCAACTTCTTCATGACAGTATTTTTAATAAAAAGAGATATTTTTTCTTTCTGATAGGCAATACATCTGAATGTAGATGTATATGTGTTTTGAATAAAATTTTCTTCCAATTCCAAACGACTTTGTCATTACACGTTATACTTATATATGTCTGGATATATGTTGCATTAAAAGGGCAGAATAGTCTGGCAGAAAACAAACCCCCTTGCGTCTTAACACTCCTCACCGAGGTGGGAGGTTAGGTGCAGCTAGGTTTGAATTCTGAGTGATGCCAAATTCACCACTATCAGTCCAGTTGTGTTTAATATATTAAACTATTACAATTCTGGATACACTAATAGTGGACTGCACCTTCAGTCTAGTTGTGCTCATGAACTACCATGGCCACTCTTTTGGTCATGTTCAATGAGAAAACAAAATGACCAGCTACTTAAACAGCTCAGTTTATTTTATCAACAGATACATAGGTTCTTATGGATTGCCGGTGATAAATACACTGTCTGCAAAGCACGTGCAAATGAAAGTATTGTTAGTTATACAAAACATGTGACAAAGTTATAAACAATGCAGCCTGGCTACAAATATAGGAGAGAGACTCTCTAGAGAGATTTCTAAGTTTCTTGAGGAAACACTTGGTATAGTCTAAGCCTTACCCAACGGCGTCCCTATGGGGGGGAAGAAAGGCTCAGTCCGTCGGCTGGTCCCGGAAATCAAAGGCAGTCTTTGATGGAGTCCTCCTTGACTTGTTCACGAAGGTGTCTTCCCTAATATTCCCCCTTTCTTGGGCTATTTTTATACTATTTTTTTACCTTCAGGGTGGAGTTTGAGTGACTTTAGTCATAAATACTTTTATTATGATTGGTGTAAAATTTTCTCGCTTCACATTTAAAGGTATAGTTTACCAAAAATTCAGGGCACAGACTCAAGGAGGAGTGGTTGCACCTTGGAGGCGGGTAGCCTTTGGGATGGAGGTGTGTTTAGGTATTATAATGACATTATAATGAGCAAAGTTCACACAAAGTACAGCATTTCATCAAAATTTGACAATTCGTTGGCTCAGGGTAGTACGTATGCAGCTTATCAGTTCCAGATGACCATCTCGTTCCCATATCTGCTGTATCATCACAGGGCTTGGCCGTGGAATCTCCACCCCACTCCATCCCCATGTTGCTCTGCGAGCCATACTGTGCAGGGAATCACAGTTGTATTGGTTTCTTTGCATATCAGCTGTGACTGTATTCTACCCTAGAAACCTTTTGATTTTAAGCTTTTTCCTTAATGTGTGAACAATGCTGTATTTTTGATTATTTTAGTAATTATTCCACAATATATATGTATATATTTTTTTTTCCAAAGGAATGGTATTTGTATAATCATTTATCAAAGGGGGTCCATGATTTTCAGTGGTGGAATATCTCTTCTTCAGCAATTAATATCAGGACAGCTATTTTGTGACAAATGAATGAAGTATAGTTTTTAGACAAACTATGGGAAAGTCATATAAAACAATTATTTTTCCACACACATTATAGGGAAAGGAAAGTGCGTTATCTGTGACTTAAAGACTTTGGTACTGTGAAGCAAGAATGACTTTCTTGTTCCTTCCTGACTCTTACAGATGGTCTATGTGTTCTCTGACAAAAAGGTCTAGTGATTGCCAAGGGAAATGACTACATGGCACAGATGCAAAGGTAGAATAATACTATTTTTAATTTCTTCTCCCAAAGATGGATTAGAAAAGATACTGAAATGCAGCCTTGTTTTGGAAAACCAAGCTAGAATAGTTTGTTGAATTGGAATAGAGCTTTCTTAGTCAGAGGATATAAATGCAACCTACTGCAGGAAAGTTCAATGTAACCTACTCAACAAGCTGTACTTGAATTTAAAACACAACAAAACTGCAAACAAAAATGGGGAGACCAAAGTAATATGAAATAAATAACCCCTCCTTTTCAGCTTTCTTTAGATAGTGACAACAAAAAATTTCAAAAGTTTTAAGGAGAAAACACATCACTCTTGACAACTCTAAATATTTTAAGGGGCTGAAGTGAGCAATTAACTCAAGAATGTCTACAAGTAAGTTATACAGTGCATTTTTTTTGTTAGTAGAAGTGGATACGGGGACTTGGTAGCATTTCAGCTGCTCGTGATTTTTATGGGTATACATGATAGCTTTCAGTGAACAGATGTGCTAACATTTTGTAAATGTCCTTTGGCCTGTTTCAGTCTTTGGTGAGTGCATGCTCTTTTGTGTATGTGGTAGTGGCTCACACTGTGTAACAGACTGTGGTGTAGTAAAGGGTATTCATAGGCTAAAAAAGACGGATTTCAACTAATCTTCGTGACGTTCTTTCCCAAGACTGCAGGTTTATAATTATGTCTATGAGGGAGAAAATTATTATGGAAGATTTATTTAGGGTTCTATGTGCAATACTTTGTAAGTTCAAACCTGATTCACCAGAATATATGAAAATCTTAACTTATAAGACCTAAATTGGAGAAATAAAAATAATTAAAAAATAATCCTATTATCTACATTGACACACTTTTTTTTAAAAAAAATCAACTTCAGTCTGTTCATGTCTATCGCCATTACTTTGCAATCAATGAAACGTCCTGTATTTCAGATTTTTTCTTTACAAAAAAACCCAATCATTATATAACTTGCTTTAAATTAAAGATTATTTTAATACCAAAAACTTGAAAAGTTTAGATGGAAGGTCCCAGGTGGTCATTGACCCCTAAACATTTATTGTACCAATTAACCTTTCAAAATGGCATCCATTCTGTCACATTATAAGTTCAGGATATTCTCCTTGAAGCGGGGTTCTGCAACACATTAAAAGTATAGAGCTTTGAAGTTTAAAAAAATCTTTACTACCTACAGACTGAACACACTCCCTCCAAACACTGTAATCACAAGTCTATTAGATGAAAAGGATCAAAGGTAAGAGCTTACCCTCCACTGCCAGTCTGATGAGGGAAACGACCGACCTTTGTGTTTCAAGGAAAAAAAGGTATGGTTACCTACCAGTAGATGCTGTTAAGAGGCTTGTTAATGATGAACTGCATGAAAAACTTCCCTGCAAACTAAAATAAAGTATTTTGATTCCCAAATAGGCATTTTTTTATGATCACTAGTTTATGTGGTTCCTGCTCAATGTACTGACTATTGTGAATAGCCAGAACAGGCTATACTGTAGTCTGACAAATTTGCAGCTGATGTATGTTGTGCAGATGGTAAAAATAATTAATCCTGTTTGGTGATTTCTCTATGGGCACCTTCATGCCTAAATCCATTTATGTATTAACGTGTTTTAGGTGAGAAAGACCGAGTGGAATACCATGTAATTTAGTTTATTAATACAAAACAGTATGCAGGGACAAGGTCTTGGGGTAATAGCAAAATTGATCCAGGAATAATGTGGCTGTTGAATTCCCCTGAAGTGTATTGCCTCAATGCTGAGAAACTGCCTGTGTTTTGTTTCCTTACAATTGTGACAAGGGGAATTATTTACCCCTATGAACTGTGGACAGGATTTCTAGAAAACCATAACTAATATTAATTTGGAAAGAAAGAAAAATGAGCTAATGAATAGTTATCATTTAGAGTCATTTAAATTGGCAGAAAAGGAGGTGATGAAATTGAGCAGGTTTATCTGAGCCACCTAAACACCTGAAAGTACACTCCATTTTTTCTGCCTTCAGATTCCTGTCAGCTTTGCTCAAGTGCTTACCATGGACTTTTGTTTGTTTTGTTTTGTTGGTTTGTTGTTTTTTTTTTTTTTTTTTTTTTTTTAACTTCTGATAGTTAATATGGCAACCCCACATTCTGCCTAGCGGGTATTAACAAGTGGCAGATTGTGTTTCAGAGTTAGTGTTTCTCAGCAGGAGCCACCCTCAGAGCAAGAAGTTCAGGCAAAGCGTTAATAAGGTTTGATGGCCTTTTCCACCAGCACTTCACTCTTTATTATTCATCTAATTTATCTGAAATTGCATTTCATCTCCTTGGCATACTAAGACAAAGCTCTAATTTCCCTGACAGCCTGCTCTAAGATGCAGAAATGGCAGTAGAGAAGAAAGAACAGTCTGCTTTCACCTCCAGAAAATTAGCTACAGTTCTATCAGAACCAAACAGCAGCACAAGCTGACTGTATTACAGTAGTTTCTTTGTGTGATGCTAACTCAGATTTGCTGAGTGATAACTTAAAAATAAAATTTGATAAAGAGATCCTATTCTCCCAGAATTTTTCTCCTTTGGCTGCTCATCTGTGCTTTGCCTGCTGGACAATGGCATCACAGTTCTCAGGTGGTTGCTGGTGCGTAGAGGGTAAGTTGGGAAATTATGTCCCAGTGATCTGTAGACATTCTGGAGGCATGGCTCTTGTTGGTGCTTGGAAAAACTTTTCTCACATGTAAGTAGCCAAATTTGCTGTTCTGCAACAGAGATGTCTCTCTCCGCCTACCTGCTTGGTACCTGCAGAACCCAAAGCAAGTGGGTAGGGTCCATAGGGAGAGAGAAGGACTGGATGAGCAGTGCCAGACTCCTTGAAGCTTTGTAGCAAGAGCAACCTCTGTGGTCACTGGCACAGTAGGGAATATATGCTCGCTTGAACAGGAAGTCATCATATGTTGTGATGTAACAGTGTTTGGGTGTTTGAAGTACACAAGCAAGTGCAGAGCTTTGCATTTGACTTGGTTGTACACAGCAGTGATGCTGGTGGCCACAGACATCATTCAAGAAAATCTCTAAATACTGTGTATTAACCTTTCACACTAACTTTGTGGTTTTCCCAGATAGCCGTGCTCTCTCTGTGTGATAAATAAGGAGTTCAGAATGGATTTAGTTTGATTGTCTTCCTTTTTGGAGGATGTTTTTTGAGAAGTTTTGGGGCACACTGAAGTGTTTGGCACAGTGATCCAGCAGAAGTGAGTGTATGATGTAAAGGAAGGGTTTCTTGCAGAGCAGATGGTATTTACAGGGTTACGAAGCCTGCCCAGATACAAGTTTTTCTATTAATATTTCTGCCCTCCATCAACTTTAAACAGCAGCCACACCTTTCCAAATCAATCAGAAATAATGTAATCAAATCAGAGCTCAGCTGGAAATCAGAGTGTTCTATCATCCTGTCCTAAATAAAGTGTGTCTGATTAATATATGTATGTCTCCCCTTTTGCTCTTGGAGTTTGGCTTTAACAACAGCCATGTAGCCTGCACCCCTTCTGAGTTGCAGACTGGTCTATATCTCAGACTGTACGATATTTTGCCCAGAAAGCCCCGTCCCTGTGGTGTATTTCAAAGACGGAATGAGTTGCATCTGCTCAGCAAGTCAGCAGGGCTTGGACGGGGGTGGATGCTGGGTCTTGGCACCTGCTAATGGTAGAGGGTCAGAAAGCTTGCCTGCTCTTAGTGCTCACCTGTTCGAGAGCAGTGCTCGGTGGCCGGCTACCAATGGAGAGATTATTGCGTCTGTTGTTCTTATGACTGTGCAGTTGTTATACCGTCTTGTTTTCTTACATCTAGTATTTGCCAAATTCATGCATTACTTATGCATAAACTGCTGGAGATCGAAAAGCTTAATGAACATCACAAAAAGCCTTCAATGTTTGAGACTGTAAATGAAATGACACTGCTTGTTAATTTTTTTTAGTCAAACATGCCAAAGCCTACCCATTCTGGCTAACTTTTGTGTCTCAAAACCGTAGGATGTCGAAGCCAGTCACATAAAAATTCCTTTCAGTTAAAGCTGCAGTTCACTGCACCCTGTTTATAATTATCATCATACATGCTTCTTGATGGATCTTTCATTTTGTCAAGATATATTTGTACATTATTAATGAATGATCCTCAGAGATGCTGTTCACAGATACAGACATGCAGTGCACTGATACTGATAAAAATGCTACTGCCAAATGTTAAGCACTACCAGACTGGATTGGGTTTGCAATGACTGTAAATTCCAGCTGATTTTGCAAGTCCCTGGTGCCATTTCAAACCCAAGACAAGAAAAAGGAAAAAAAACCCTCAACCTACAAAAAAACCCAAACCAACAAACCTTTCCTTGTTTACCTTTCCTTGGGTTTTCTTATCTACTTGCTCTGATATGGTTATATGCCAAGGATGTTGTCCCAAGAACTGTTATGGGTTTATGCTGCAATAAAACACTGGCTACTCAAAATATGCAGACATGCAGTGAATTATGAACCATGGTAAGGCTCTCCTCCTGGTGTCTGCTTGCAAAATGAATGTGGTATTTCATTCAGCTCTGCACTGTAGAGATCTAAGTGGGAAGATCTTTTAATTTACCAAAGCTTTAATATAATGAGTAACTGAGGAAAAATAGGCCATTGCTTAGGGATTTTAGTATATAGTCCAGAATAAAATTTTTGTGTACATGCTTGTCATGCTAAAGGGCAAAGTAATTTGGCAGAAAATAAACCCCCTTGCATTCCAGCCTGTGTCAGAGGGGCTGGGGGTGGCTAGGCTTAGATTCTGAGTGGTGCCCAATTCAGTGCTAAGAGGCTGGTCACGTTCAATATGTATATTGAACTATCACGATTATGGATGCACTAATAACATCATATACAGTTCAATCTAGCTGCTTTCCATGAACTAGCACAGTGACACTTAGGGAGTTGGGTCATGTTCACTATGAGCTCTCATGGCAAGATTGGTGAAAAGTGTAGTTTATTGAAGCAGCAGATGCACAAGTTCTTTTGGATTGCTGGTGATAGTGACTGTCTGCAAAGCACGTGCAAATACTAAAGATGTTAGTAATACAGCCTGCCTCAAATGTGCTAAGTTATAAAAAAACACTATAGAGACTTCTAAGTTTCCTGGGGAAGCACTTGGTATAGCCAAGTGTTCAACTCTTACCCACGAGCGTCCTTATGGGGGGGAAGAGAGGCTCAGCCCATCAACGGATCCCAGATGTCAGGGGTGTTCAGCGATGGTATTTCCCTGACCATGTTGGTATCTTCGCTGACATCCCTCCTCGCTTGAGCTATTTTTATACTATTTTTTACCTTTCAGGTGGAGCTTGAGGGACTCCAGTCATACATACTTTTGTTATGATTGGTGTAAAATTCTCTCACTTCGCTTTTAAAGGTACAGACTATGAAAAATTCAGAGCGCAGACTCTGTGAAGAGGTGGGTAGTTTTTGGGGTGGAGGTGTGTTTTGGTATTATAAAGACCCAAAGGATAGCATTTTGTCAAAACATGACAGATCGTTGGCTCAGGGTAACAATTAGGCAGCTTATCAGTTCCGTAAGACCTTCAAGAGTTCCATTTGACCATCAAGTTCCCATTTTATCACAGAGTTTGGCCACGGTGTCTCCACTCTGCTCCATTCTCTGCACTGTTTTTCTTAGTGTTAGCGCACCGGACTCTCCCAATGTCATTAACATCTAAGGTTGCCTAGGGAACCTTTGTGAAATATGTCCTTTGCATACCAGCTGCACTCTGCCCCTGGAAGTTTCATCGATGCTGTACTTTTCTTCAAAACGTGAATATAACTTAATTTCTAAGTTACCTTCAGTAATTATCCCACAATGCTGCACTCTCATTTTAAAATTTATTTAAAAATTTCTAAATTTGAAAAAAGTCAAATAATTTCAAAAGAAGATTCTGATAGAAAGACTGCCAAAGACAAAATCTTTGGCAGTGATAGACTCTAGCAAATGAATAACCATATGCTTTAGCAGAGGATAGGAGGATGAGAGGTCTGGAGATAGTTTCAAGCTTTGCTATTGGAACAATCCTTGGCATTGTAATAAACTTCTATTTGCCTTCCTCATGAAGGGGCCAAGTATTTCTGATGGTATTTATGAACTTCTAGAGATCTGATGGAAAACATTCACTATGCTAAGTATACCTGTAATTCTTTTATTCCTTGAAAACATCTCTAAGAGTGGATTCTTTCCCAGAAAGCAGTAAAGCGGCCTAAATATATTCTTAGAAAGGTACATTATCAGTTTGCAGGTGACACTGAATTGTTGCTAGTTTGCCTTTTCTGTGTATTCTTAACATAGTCTGCCTGCCAGTCCTGTAGTTATGGGATTCCTTGAAGTTATTGCTGTCAAAGACCATGCAACCTGTTGTAATAGGTTTCATTGAGCACGTTCCCAAGCTGCTGTCATGCTTCTAACAGAGCAGAGCAAGAGTGTTCAGAGCACAGGGTGCCAATCCCCTACCTCAGTAATCTTGTCACCGGAGACTGCAGGGCACAGATGCTCTGTCCTTGTTTTTTCATCCTTTTTTTATGCTTCAGAAAGGACAGGCAGGTTGAATTTTTCTCAGCTGGTGAACTACACAGATTAGGCCAATATTCTTTAAATTGCAGTCTGTGTATGCTTTTTCATGGCTGGATGATCCAGGGTATGAAGAGGAATGTTTGTGAAGACAAATGCTGCTGTCAGCTTCATCAGCCCAATATGGCAATGTTCTTGTTGAACTGCATGTTATAGAGAGTGGCTCTTGCATGGTCAATTGATTGTTCACCTCCCTCTCCTCATCTTTTAAAATTTGTTGCGGTTTACATTTGTGGGAAGAGATTTCTCGATACTTGTCACAGTTACAATATCTTTCCTTGAAAGGTCTGTCAAAATATTGCAGATAGAACAAAAGCTGTGACACAGATCCCCTTCCCCTACCAAACAACTTCCTTACGTACAGTCAAGAGTTTTGCTGTGACTAGTGTGGCAGCATTTCACTGTTTTCTTATGCTCACCAGCCAGAGGTGTTGAAAAACCTTTGAAAATCCTGAGCGAGACCCCCCCACATCATGGCTGCAGCTGACTCTAACTTGGAAGTTCTTGCTTGTGGGAAACTTTGAATTTTGAATCCTGACCTGCAATAACATGGGCCCTGGGTGTAGGAAGAGCTCTGAATACATTTTGTGGTAGAACTGATTAGTTGCATTTTAGGAACCTGTCTTTGGGGATATCATACAATGGGAGGAAATTTCTTCCTTTATTCTCTTCATGCTACATTCTACACAAGAGCTGAAATTAGGTACCAGATACAGAAGAGACATAACTCACTGAAAAATCATAATCCTTCATTTTTTAATAAGCTACTTAAAAATAAGGGACTGATCACTATAGATCTAGCTTGGTAAAATACTTGGTGAAATCAGTTGGGCTGTGCTTTCCTAAATGTCCTAAATTTGGCTTATACAGTGCAACTTGATTTTCCGGACTTCAGACTTCGTAAAAATCCTCTGTGAGTGCCAGACTGATCTCTCTCTTTGGCCTGTGGAAAGTGTAGTACTTAACAGTGATTAAGTGATCCTCTCCTTAAAATGAAGTGTGAATTTGCTGAGAGCATTTCGTTGGAATGGTAGAGGCAAGGGCAACTTTGAGGAGACTCAGAAAGGAGACGGATAACAGCAGTTACTGCAACCATCCTAAAGTGAGGTTTAGGGGTGAAAAAGGTAAAAGAAGGTGGCAAATTGTCTGATAAAGCCTTGAAATAAAAATGTCTGTCGGTAAAAGATTGTATGATGAAAGACAGATGAATTCTCTTTTTAAATAAGGAGGTGAAAGTGTGGATGGGACCAGCACTGTTATGGAAAGTGTCATTAAAGCAGCAGGCTATCTTCTGATTCATCCTAACCTTTGGTAGAATTGCCTGTTTTGTGTCCCAAGTAGGAGTGCAAATAGGGGTATCTCTTGCCTCTTTTTGACTTAATTTCCTGCCTTCAGCTTGTCCATTTTGCATTGAAGTGTTTTACACCTGAAACTTAACTTGGTTCTCTTGAGCTACTGTAACACCGCATGTTGGGAAAAGAAATAAGCACCAGAATCTTTACAAATCTGCTTGATTAGGGGATAGTTCTGATTCTCTGTGTCTTCAACTTTTAAATTTTGTGAATGTATAATTCTTAAACATAGAATGGTTTAGGTTGGAAGGGACATTAAAGAACACCTAGTTCCAAGCCCCCTGCCATGGGCAGGGACACCTCCCACTAGACCAGGTTGCTCAAAGCCCCATCCAGCCTGGCCTTGAAAGCTTCCAGGGATGGGGCATCCACAACTTCTCTGGGCAACTTGTTCCAGTGTCTCAATACTCTCATAGTGAAAAATTTCTTCCTAGTATCTGATTTAAATCTCCCCTCTTCCAGTTTGAAGCCAGTACTTCCCACCCTATCACTACATACCCTTGTAAAAAGTCCCTCTCCAGCTTTCTTGTAGGCTCCCTTCAGATACTGAAAGGCTGCTATAAGGTCTTCCCAGAGCCTTCTCTTCTCCAGGCTAAGCAACCCCAACTCTTACTGGAACTGGAAATTAGGATTCCTGAGCAGGTGACTAGGGAATCTAAATAATTATTTTGATGTTCAGATGGTTTGTAAGAATGAACAGAGCTACAAATACAAAACAGTCAATTTTTGGCTGGTATAAGCACGTTTGTCAAAGTCGAGGCTGTCTAAACATGGAATCAGCCCAGTGATTATCCTTGCATTTGTGAGGGTGCCATTTCTAATCACTTGTCTTGCATGTGCAGGTTCTGTTGTTAACAGTAGCGTTGTAATTATGCTTCATTTTCTAGTGGAACATGGTCAAAAAAAACATGCACAAAAGGGGAGAGGTGACTGCAGCCTCCAAACCAAACTACCTGCCATTTCTGCTGAAGTAGCAGTTCTGTTCTTTTGTGCCAATAACAGCTGAATTACATTTCACAGAGATTGTAAGTGCTCTCCGACTCACTGCGCCAGTTACACAAATAGTCCTACTGACTTCCATAAAATGATTTGTGCATCTGAGATAAGCAGGGTTAGGTTCAAGATATTGGAACAACTCCATGTTGTTTTCAGTATTCTAGCAGTGCAGTCAATTTTTTAAAATGTGTGATTAATTATAATAAATTACTGGCTACATAAACATGTAAATGAAGAAAGTTATACATCTAAATACACAGAATATAAAAAAGATACTGAGGCCTCAATACCAGGTACAGTCTTTTTGAACAACTTACATGAATACTTATGACACAGTACTGTAACTGAAATTGAAATAAAACTGTACATCAAATGAAAGAAAAACTAGTTTTGTGGATTGTTTATTGAATTAAATATTCACTGGAGGGGGAACAGACAAATCAATAGACATTATACATATGTACATGCATATGCTATACACATGCCTTTGTAGCTATTCCTGAATCAGAACGAAGATTAGAGATGCTCTGTAAAGGGGAGATAGAGGACAGACAAGGAAGATGGAGGAGGTGGGAATAAAGCAGAACAAAGGAATACCATATTTTCTCGGTTTTGATTTTTTTCCTTCCTGTAAAAATATACTTTCTGATCTTTTAATTTTCATTCTTTGTCGACATCCCATTCCATTTTATTGGCGCTCTTCTTTCTCACAGAGATCAGAAACTGTGTAGAAATGTTAGTTTCTCTAGTAGCTGTTTGTCTGTTTCTCTGACTTCCTGACCATGGCGAAATAGAGCCAGTTTGGGCCTATGCGCAAAGTGGGACATGGTACCTTTTGTGTGGTTGGCTGCCAGCATTTTCCAATGTTTTGCCTGTTTTTAGCCCAAAGTCTTGTGTTGTCCAGACTACTGTCTAAGTGTGACTGTGCTTACTGTCTTACTGCTCAACAGTTTTGTGACAAGTCTACCAGACTCTTTATTCACTTGAGGGGATTCCTTAGCATGTAGATGATGAAAGTTCACTTAGGTTTCTGCATGTATACAGTATATATTTTCTTTCTTGGTGTACTTCTTAGAAAATTTAGTGAGTTTATTACTAAACTCCAAATTTTATATTCAAAAGAAAACTTTAATACATATAGTGAAGGTAACTGACATCAGCTAATGACCCACCCTACTGTTATCAAAAAACAGGCATAAAATTACTATTAGTTTCAAATAAAAATGCTGAAATTTCCAAGAGGATTTCCTATGTTGGTTTTTTTCACCCCCAATGAAACATGCCATAAATATAAACTGTATGATTTTCATCTTAGCCTTTTTCAACAATCTCATATGTGACAGAGTAAGAGGCTTTTGACTCTTCCAGGTTGCATTATGCATAAAAGTAATGTTTATGAACTTGTAATGGCAGTCCTGGAAAACTGTAATATCTCTTATTATTTTGTGTACATACTGTATCAGAATTTCTCAGGCTGAGTGAAAATGGTATGTCTTTCTTAAAAAAAGCAATTAGTCAAGTATCTAAAAATGACTGTAATAGACATGCAAGAAGGAATGGAATTACCAAACTTGAACATTAAGCCTTTCTGTGTGGATTTCCAGACTTCTGAGTCTGTGCTCAGTGTTTTTCTGTGCTTTTGCAGCAATAAAGTGTTGGTAAAAAAGTAATGACAGTATAGTTGTCAGTGTCTGTAGTATGCATATTGGCAAACAGTAGTTTATTTCATATGTTACAATAATTGTAGCATTTGGCTCACACCTTCACTCAACGACATGTAAAATCAATAAGGGACCAATATTTTTTTGAAATTAGGAAATGTTTGATCCCTGGAGTAGCAGGCTTTTTATGTCTTACAAGAGCTAATTACCTAGTTTAACCATGCATCTTATGAAATTTGAATTATGCCCTTCCCATTAATTAAAATCACCTTGAGACCAATTGCAACTTAAATGTTGACCATTTTAAAAATTCTATTTAAATTCAAAAGCTAGCATATAGCTCCTCCCAAAGATTATCAGTTGAGCAGGAAGGTAAATGAGACTTTTCAATATCAAACAAAAAGCAGATTTCTAAGCCAAAACTATTAAACTGTGGCATGCAATGGGAAATGGATAGCGTGACAGGTATGCTTGGGCAACTTTCCATCATTAACATAATGCAATGAACTTGAAAGCTCATTTAAATGGAGTGTTGCTTTGCTTATTTTTCAGTGGGTTCCAAGCAGGGAGAAGTAAGAAGGCAGGAAGAGAACTGACGGAACCAATTCAAAGCAAGCAGAATCACAGAAAGGACTTGATGATCTCTGTGGGATTTGGAGCAGGCTATTGAAAAGCAAACTGTAGAGAAGCTCTGTGTGTATTTTTTTGCTGAGACCTATGTAAGCCAGCTAGCCTTTTCCAAGGAACTTGCTTATACCTAGTATCTTTATTCTTCTCCTAGAATTTATTAATCAATGAAACCAACTAACTTCTCTTCATGGTCAGGCTTATTGAGTTATTGATGACAGATTTATTTGCTGAGTTTGTTTCTCAAATACATTTTTAATGTCTTTCTTACTTTTATGGGTTTATTGACTTGCTCTACATTTAAGTTACATTTCTTTTTAATTCACGAAGGATACAAACTGGCATTTATCCACATTATGAAAACATCTTGGTACACATATTTCTACAACTTAATTGCTTTTGAAAAAAAATCCAGGCCGATCTACACTTTCCTCACATTTCTTTGCTTGCATGTTCAGTTTAGAATCATAGAATCATAGAATTGTCTAGGTTGGAAGAGACCCTTGGGATCATCGAGTCCAACCATCTACCCTACTCTACAAAGTTCTCCCCTACACCATATCCCCCAACACCACATCTAAACGGCTCTTAAACACATCTAGGAATGGTGACTCAACCACCTCCCTGGGCAGCCTATTCCAATGTCCGACCACTCT
Source organism: Pluvialis apricaria (assembly GCA_017639485.1). NCBI lineage: Eukaryota > Metazoa > Chordata > Aves > Charadriiformes > Charadriidae > Pluvialis > Pluvialis apricaria. The sequence continues at coordinate 48,818,676 of CM030044.1, read as the reverse complement.
TTCTGTGAAAAATTCTTTCCTAATGTTCAGTGTAAATCTACCCTGTTGGAGCTTGAAGCCATTCCCTCTCCTTCTGTCTTTAATTACCTGTGAGAAGAGACCAGCACCAACCTCTCTACAGTGTCCTTTCAAGTAGTTGTAGAGAGTGATGAGGTCTCCCCTCAGCTTCCTCTTCCTCAAACTAAATAGTCCCAGCTCCTTCAACCGCTCTTCATATGATTTGTTTTCTAGGCCCTTCACCAGCTTTGTTGCCTTCCTCTGCACTCGCTCCAGGACCTCGATATCTCTCTTGTATTGAGGTGCCCAAAACTGGACACAATACTCGAGATGTGGCCTCACCAGCCCTGAGTACAGGGGCACAATCACCTCCCTACTTCTGTTGGCCACACTATTTCTAATACAAGCCAGGATGCCGTTGGCTTTCTTGGCCACCTGGGCACACTGCCGGCTCATATTCAGCCGCTTGTCAGTTAGAACCCCCAGGTCTCTTTCTGCCAGGCAGCTTTCCAGCCACACTTCCCCAAGCCTGTAGTGCTGCATGGGGTTATTGTGGCCCAAGTGCAGCACCTGGCACTTGCCCTTGTTGAAACTCATACCATTGATGTTGGCCCGATGATCCAATCTATCTAAGTCTCTCTGTAGAGCTTCCCTATCCTCCTGGGAATCAACACTCCTGCTTAACTTGGTGTCATCCGCGAACTTGCTGATGATACACCCTATGTCCTTATCGAGATCATAAGTTTACAAGGTGTAAGTTTACACCTTTTCTTGTTTACAATGTCCTGAATTATTTGTGCAAATAACTGCTACAGGAAATGTGAAAAAAAAAAGAAGGCTGTCTTTCAATACTCTTGTTGTTAATTGCACAGCATCTTGTTAGCATAATCATATTTAAAACTTTAAAATTTTGGGAGGTTTAGATGCATTTACCCTCACAAATGCATTAACTTTAGCTTTTAATACTTTTATTTCCTGTGGTCTTTTTGTTCCTCATCATATTCTGAGTAGATGACTTAAAGTCTAAGTATTAACAGAAACTATTTGTTTTGTTATTTGACTTTGACTTCAGTTATAAAGCAGGATAGAGAAGTAATGTTTTTGAGTGCATTGATGTGTCCCTTAAAGGTTTAACTTTGCAACGCAGAGGCAAAGACAGTAGCCGAGCATTGAAATCACCTTGTCATGTGATATAGGATCATTCACTAACTGATTCTGATGATGGAGAAGGTGCAAAGCCTCTCCTGTGTCCATAAAACCATATGCCTGAACTTCTGCCTGGCACTTGTTCTAGCCCCTAATTATTTTTTTTTCGATTGCATCAGCATGACTGTGGAAATAATCTAGTTTTATTCCAAAATCAAAACAAGATAAAAGAACAACTAAATGAGGACATACAATCACTTATATAGTGTTCAGAGAGAACCCTATTCTTCTGGATTTTAAAATGTCTTACTTCGCTTTTCACTTGGATTAATTTTCTATATCCTAAAGTGTAACATAAAATGCAAGAGAGGAATTTATAGGTTAAATTTTAACCCACTGAGGAATTCACCCCTGTTATGGGCAAAATATTGAGCCAAATCTTGGTGCCTTGCCAGCGTGGTTGTTCTTTGCACTGGGTCCTGCTCCCAGAGGTATGAATTTAGAGATCTTAAACACATGTTGTGCTGTGCATAAGAAAGCTTCTGTCAGGTGAGAAATATGAGATGAAATCTTAGTGATGGTTTTCTTCCAAGTATATTTTCCAGTGCTCTGTTGAGTTAAAAGTGGAGTTGATGATGTTGTCCTGAATGAACTTCTCCCCTCACCCCACATTGACTCTTTCAATCAGATTTAACATCTTGTACCCAGTTTCCGTTTACTGGCTCATGTACTATTTCTTCTTCAATATTCTAGGATTTGCTCCCGTTTTTGTAACCCAGTCACATTATCTTGCAAAATCTTCATTTTCTTCTGCCTAAGAGCTTGATCCCTGGTGCTTTTAGATTTGACCCCACTTTTGCCAATCCTCTTCTTTCACTTGCAGAGATATTTATAATAGTTTTGAAAAAAATTAATTTCTTCAAATATAAAAGCCAGTGCTGACTGTGTTACCATGGTAACTGATTCTTCTTTCTTGGAAATTAATGAGATTCTTGGTCATTTGGCCCTGCAGGAACATTGATTTCATTCAAACGTTTTGTTACTATATGTCTTTACCTGTGTTCAGATACCAATGGCCTGGTTCTCATCTTATACGCATGCTCAGTAACTTAACTTAGCCTGACTTCAGTTGACTTACCTCTGGTTTACACTGGTGAGAGGAAAGGAAACTAAAAATGTTCAACTATGCACACTTTCTTATTATTTTAGTGGCGGTCGTTGATGCAGGATTTGGTGATGGGGCCATGTCACACACAAAGGTCTTGCATCCATAAAAGAGACAGATGTCTCATTCAATTTAAATTTCATCTTGTAGCTCTTGAACAGATTACTTCCTCTAAAGACTTGGGATATTTTCCTTACTTTTATTTTTTTGCAGATGTTTTGCATCATGAGTTGGAAAGACTGAGAGTAGGAAAAGAAAAATATGTAAGAAATACATTGCTTGGATTTTTATCTCAAATCTAATTAAGCAGAAGAGTGGTACTTTTTCAAAGTATGTCCTCAACATGTGAGAGATTCTGAGAAAAAAACCAAAGATCAGAATCCCTTTGAACTTTGCAAATATTTTGATCAGGGTCTGAACTTCACAACAGGCAGCTGCTGGATTTCTGTAATGGGAAAAACCAGCCCTGCACACTCAAAGGTTCTCAAACTTTTGTATATTCAACCCTTCATTTTTATACAAACTCATACTTCATAATTTGAATCCACTACTACTTAATGCAATTCTAATACCTAGAAAAGGGCTCTGAATTAATCCCTGTAGACTGGAGAGGGATGATCAGTTGAAGTAGTTTTTTCCTCTGGCAGAGAGAAGACACAACGCATTCCTCACTCAAATGTCAGGGTTTTTTTTTCTATTCTGTGCAATCAAGTTTCACTTATGACTAAATTTGCTTTGTGAGAAAGACATCTGTAGGATTATAACAGTCACATTCATGTTTTTCAGAGATTTTATTTCCTCAAAAATATGTTTATCTGTGGTTGATTACATTTTCTTCACAAGGAAGTTTGAAGGTTCCTGTGACCCTCCTGTGAGGAGTATATCGCTATCCTTTTCCTCATTCCCTACTTTCATTGCTTGACATATTTAACAAAGGCAGCAAGAATAGTTTTTTAAATAGCCTTTAACAGCACAACATGTTATTTTTGTGCTTGCCAAATTCATACGAATACAGACTGCAAATGCGTCCTGAGTTTTGAGACAGTTTAAAGTACTTCTATCGCCTAATCTTACCAATACTAAATTTCAAAATTGCAGTTTTTGATAAAATGCCAGTGATGTCCTGAGAGATTTTTTTCTTTCTCACACTGACCTTAGAAACATCAATAAACAAATCTGTTGTGTTTCTTCTCAAAATGCTGGAGTTACCCCTTTTTTCTTGTTAGGGAAGAGGAAGCAAATGATGGGCATGGTCTGTTCAGTAATCATACAGTCTTTTAAAAAAGCATTATTGTGCTGCATGCATCACTGAAGCATTGTCTTACAGAAACACAGAACATTTGGCCAGGCTAAGGTTCACTGCTTTAAAAAAATTGTCAATATAATACTAATATTTTTCATAACCTCATGATGAGTTACAGAAGACTTACCAAGAAAAGCTGTTTTAATTAGAATGAAAACCCTTGGCAAGAAAATAGCTAAAGGAAGTATTCATCCTTCAGCATCATGCACCCATCTGTCATGAGGTGAAAAACAAGTTCTCTGTTTTTATACTCTGTGATGAAGTTTGCTGCTGGGATTGAGGCTGCAGCCAATTATCCACGATAACACGAGTACCATTTGTTGGGTGGTGAATGCACACTTCCAGTTTGTTCTCAGCAGACTTAAGAAGCTATGATTGAAGGAGAAAATCTGTTGCCACTGAACTTTATGATTCTGCTGCCCATGTTGTGAACAAATCTTATTGCTATTGCAGCACACTGGGAAATATTCCCCATGTTTTGATTTTTTCTTTTTTCTTTTTTTTTTCTTTTTTCTTTTTTTCTTTTTGTGTATTTTCTTGCAGAATTCTGAGCACTTCCCATTTGTGATACTCTAGTTGGGTTTTCTGTGTCTTTACTAGCCCTCGGTGAAAACAGTTTTCAAATCTCATTGAACATCAAAATCCTTTAAAAAAAATCTCTCTTTACTGTAGCAAATTGGATTAGTTGTACAACAGAGTATGTATGTAAATGACTGCAGTGTAGTATGTTGTAAAGGTAAGGAAAAATCCTCCAGCCTGGGGTGCTGTGAGACTCTGGCATGGCTGTAAGCATTCATAAGGAGGGATAGCCAAGGGCACTTATTTTCAGCTGCATCTTATCAGATTCATTAGCCTGCTCCCACCACACATATGCTTGCTAATTTTATTCTGATATGAAAATTCCCATTTTTTATTCTTATACCTTGTAAAATACAAACTGCGGTTGAAATAGCTTGTAGTGTCTTAAAAGTTACATAGCCTTAGCCCACCTGCTGGCCATAAGTCTGGAGATACTGTAGTGACCTTTCCAGCTTAGCCTGTGTGATTCCACAGCTCAGTCCCATATGAAACAGATATAAGACAAACTATTTTATAATTATAAAGACACAGATATGTTTGGCAACCTCTACATCAAAAGGAAAAGTTCAGTATTTTCTCATGAGGATGTGAAATAAATTCCATGACATAGCAGTCTTTCCATTTATGTCATGGGCCTTTATAAAAAATTTTAAGGGAAAAAAATAAAATTTTCTTTGACTATGTATGTATCCATACTACCTGAATACCTAGAAATAGCACGTCGTCCCGTCAAAGCACTCCATTTTTTTTCAAGTTGCAGCAACTATTAAAAACAGTGATCTGAACACATCTGTTTCTCAGACTGGATTGCTCAACCGAGCAGCACCATCTTCCTTTGTTCTGCAATAATTCGTTCCATGCTGCATTCATACCCATATTAATAAAAGATTCATCTTCTGCATCGGGATTGTAACTGAGACCTTCTCAGTCAGTGACTGCTCCATTCCAGATTTAAGCAGAAACCCATTCTGAAGTGCCTAACACTAGAGTTTTGTGAACTTCAAAAGTTATTTGTGAGTTTCTGGATGAAATTCAAGGTACTGGCTTGACATTTACGTTGTGCGTGACATATAGAATGTACCTTCTTAAATACTTATCCAGATTTCTGCATGTGAAAGTCTTTAAAGTGGAGAAAGGAACAAGCTTATGAAGAATTCTTTACCAGTGTCCCTTGGTTGTGAAACGTCTTCCTTTTTGTTTGTCATTTAGACTACTGACCTGTTAACATCCTAGGTATTTTGCAAAGTAATTTTTTGTATTTTCTCTATTTTTTTTACTATACACAGATACAAACTTTTGGCTGAATTTTAAACCAATACTTTAAGATTTGGGTCTTGATCTCTTCTGTAGAACAATGGAGAATAATTACTGTTAGGAATATCTTGACAGTGTTGAAAAGCTCCCTTTCAACACTTCTCTCTTGTTCTGCTGTGTTAATTAGGTATACCATCTGCTAATGATCTTCAGCTTCTATCACCATAACACTGAATTTTGAATTTTCGTGCGTTGGTATGTGCATTCGCACCCTGTCTGGTACTCCAGCGATGTTTGTTCTGATCCCTGTTGTGTGTCACTGAGAACTTCTTTGGAGATCCTCCCTTAATTTCCCTCTTCCTTATTTATGACATGTTAACAGAACAAAAAAGTGCATATTTTAATTTTATATAAATCCTGCCAATAAGGAAAGAAATGTCAAAGTACTCCTTGTTAATTCAATTAGCTAACATGCTGCTCTTTTCAGGCCAGAAGTGTCAATTTATTGTGGTTCATGGCAATGATTTTTGGGGACAGAATAAAAGCTCCTGATTTTAAACTTCGTTGCAGTGTGCATGGGATGATGTGTAGGGGGAATGTTATATGATGTTCGAGAGTCCTTCCTCCAGTATAAAACACAGCCAACTCTATTTTGAACAAAGAGGGCATTAGGCCTCATAGTCACAAGCTGTAGCACGTGTGACACAAAGATGACCCAATGCCTGTGACATGCTCAGTGTTCTGCACATAAATCTAGAGCGTTACTATATCTACTGAAGTGCAGAATCACATGAAGAAGCTTATTTGTATATTTGGTTTTACAAAAAGAATAAAAATTTCTGAGGGGTGACAAAGAAAGAAAAAGCCAAAGAATGTCTTTATCCAGAAGGTCTATAGAATCTAATAAATGTGGCTTGGAGATGTTGGTTTGAGGTCCTAAAACACTCAAACGATGTTCAATAAGCATAAAACTGCCCATATCTAGAAAATCAAGTTATGGTCTCCTTGCCCTTCATCTCTTTTGTTGCTCCTATAGTTCTTTTATAAATGGGGTTTCAGATTATAAATAGTATAAAATCTTATTAAACTCCCAAACCCACCGATTCAATATTTTTTGTAGCATGTTTTCCCTAGGTGCTCTTGGAGCTCTTTTAGAAGAGAAATAAGAAACTTCTCATGCAGAAAGCACAGTAAAGCAAAGACCAGTATGACTGATCAGATATTGGTTTTACCAAAATACCTTGTTTATGGACTAAGAGGAAGTCAACAGCAGGTTGGTATTGGCCTTAACAGGTATAACTACCCGAATCAAAGTAGAGTCAGTACACTGCACAATTATTTTTTGCTGTATGTTTTTGAAAATTTCGTGATACATCTAACCCTACCAACTCCCTTAGGGGTTTTACTGAATTCTCACTTAATTTTTGTTCATTTAAAGTACTGATTTTTTTAATGTAGTTGATATTTTGCTGTTCAGCTGTTGTGTACAGGTTGCTCTTTAGCTTGTTGCAGAAGCCTTCCAGAAGACGACTGTAATTCTCCTGGAATTACTAGGTTCCTGTATTGTTCCTTGGCCATTGTAAACCTAACTGGAATTTTCAGCAAATCCTCACCTGATGTTATTCATTAAGCAGCCTGGAAATCGCATATTTACAGGAACATCATGTCCTGATGGAAAAGATGACAGTATTGGTCACTGTAGCTTCTTTGTTTTCCATTTTAAACAATGAATTTGATGTAATCAACGCTCATGCTTTTTTATAAGTATCATAAACATCTTAAAGAAATGCTCTCACTTAATCTCCAAACAAAATCAGTGTTTATATCGCAGTTTTAATTTAAAAACAATAAATGTGATTCTAATGACACCTCCCAATTATATTTTTTCTTCTAACATGCCTTATTTTCTATTTAAACCTCTTCCTTAAATAGGACATAGGGCACATTTTCTTCAGCTACCTTGTTGAAGGCAAATGAAGATGAAGATGTTATAACATTAGGTGACCAGCAAAGTTGCTTTATTGGGATTTGCTTCATTTAAAACAAGTGAGGAAAAAAATTGTACAAACCATTTATATTTTATACAAGGAAGTTTTGACTGAAAACAGGATATGAGCATAAGAAAGATTAGCATCTTCCTTGAAGCTAAGGACCTCAAGTAAAGCATTTCTTTTTAAGTACTTAAATTTTGGGTGAACTTTAGATAATTATCTGCAAAAAGGATGTATTCTGGGACTGGCTTATCATCCCATATCCCCGAAGTGTTAATTTGTGACTTTCCTATTTTTGTTCCTGTAGAATGGAAATGGGTTTGGAATGGAAGTCTGAAGAAGTGCTTATTCTCATTCCCTCAATATTTAGTGACCCGGTTTATCAACTGGGAGTGTCTTTATTGACTGGGAACGTCTTTACCTTTTTTGATGTCAATAACAAAGACAAAATGGATTAGGTTATGAATCTTAGGAACCCTGAAGAAATAAAAACAATCTTTTGTTGCACAGATGGGTTGTGTTGCTTGACTTCATCTCTAATGAAATAATGTGGCAGTGGGGTACTTCTAAGGCAGTGCTCAGGACTTACATGAAATTTGTAGCAGATTCCCAGAAAGGACCATGCATCCCAAATAAGCTATGTCGAGATCAGGTCCATTGTGGAAAGTTAAATTATGTGTTTTTCTCCTGGCTGGTTTAGACTATAGATTTATTTTAATAAGCTGTAAATGTCCAAGTCCAGGTTGGTTCTGTAACTGACAAGCAATGCAAGCCAGTATTTTCCTTTTCTTTTCTCTCCTGGAATGCACCAATTATATTGTGATTCTAAGGCAAAATATCTGTCATAGAAACTAAAACTGCAAAATATCAGCATAATTACTGACTTGAGAAATCATTTATCTGGATGCTGTCAAAGGAGAAGTGTTATCTGGCTTTGGTTATTGAGATCTGAACTATATAGTGAAAGCTATCAGTAGTTTATCAAGCCAAATTCACCAGACTCTGTGCATAGTCCATCATAAGGATAGGCTCATAAGAAAATGAACTGTTTCAGGTATCTTGAGTAGCAGACTACAGAATGCTATTCTAGAATTTTAACAATTAAACTGTTTTGCAGTTGTTATCAATAAAATCTGTATTGCAGTGCATGTGTTATGTTGTGTGCAAGATGGAAACCAGTTTGGATTTCATAGAAAGTTAAATTAATCAAATAATTTGTGTCCACTGAATTTTATAGATTTTTCCTTCCACACAACTTCTACAAGTCAACAGAACTGGTTTTACATGCATATAAAAGCATAAAAGAATTATTATATTATATAGTAATTATATATATATTATATATATAAGTATACCAACTTAGTTCTTTTTAAGTATAGATGTGAATAGGCAGATGACAAATGATTGACAGTGCTTTGAGTAGTACAGCTTGAGAAAGCTAATTAGGAGAAGTCTAACTAAATGTACACTAAGTGCCAGCAGCTCTCTCTTGAATCATGTTGTGTGAAATACTTTTTACAGACTCAATTGCCAGACGAAGCTGGCTGTTCAGATCACTAGTTAAGATGGCAAACTGCTTCATTCTAGGCTAATTTGAGTTACTGAAAACAGTCATATGGAAGAGAATGTAATTATACATTGTACATATACATAATGTAATTATACAGAATCCTTACACTTAGAGTATTTTTGAAGAACTTTGCAAAGGAATTGATTTTCTTGCCTCTGTACAGGCTAAGATTGCAAGCACCACAGCAAAAGTTCCCTTGCAGTACTGAGTACTGATGTCTTTATTTATAAAAAAACCCTAGTGATGCGCAAGACACCTCATTAGAAACACATAAGTCCTTTGCTTGTTTGGATAACTATTAAAATACTTCCTTCAAATCTAGAGTGTATCATTGCGTGGCACTTCTAAGCATACCAAGTTCTACTTTTGTATTGATGGTGTTGGGCATAAGGACAAATCTTGAATGTCTGTAGGGACAAATTAGGTTTGTGGTATGCTGAAAAGGAGCTCTTGACTAGTTTTAGTTTCCTCGCATTCAGCATTTTCTTATACATTTGTAAGATTGTGAAGGATCTGAAATAGGGATAATTTTCTAACTCGTGAGCAAACCTTAGTATGTTACATTCTGCCTTTCTAGCATTTTATAGGGAGTATGAGGGCTCAGAATGAAAGTTTGCCAAGTATGTATAATTTTTGACCTTGGAACTCCAAAAGTGTCGCAATATTAAGATGGGTGGACCGATCACTAGGAAAATCACGGGCCAGTGCAATAGACGTACACAGATATATAATAAGGCAAATGTTAGCATGTGGCACAGTGGGAAAACCACATAGAAAATACTGTTACAAAATTTTCTGTGCTATTAAGAGATAAAAGCTCTGTTCCCCAGTCCATCACAGAAAAAAAGAGACATTCAGTGAACAAAAGTCTATTTCCAGTGCTTTCATGCAAGAGAGAAAATAAGAAGAAATAATGTTCACTTCTTGTAATTGCAAGAAATTAATCACGTCATCTGTTTAGTCCCAATGGATTTCTTTTTCTGTTGCTTGAAAGAAAACATACTCTAAAGGAATAGAACAATTTAGAAATCTAGTGGAATATACAGGAAAACCTTTTCTGGCTCATGGGCTTGATTGAGACATTTGGGTACAACCCAGAACAGAAATCAATGACAGCAGAAAGTCTAAAGAGCATTCTGACATGGCAATTCTTTAGGAACGTGCATGGAGCTGGTTGACGCTAGTACTGTGTGTTGCAATGGAGGAAAGAAAACCATGATCACATCTCCTGCCAAGACTGGTTAATATCTGATGCATCACAACAAAAATTTTAGAATATTTTCTTTGTTCTTTGTTTGTGGATTTCTTTGGGCAAGCAAAGATCTCAACAAAATCTTTTTCTCACCTCATGAACCTGGCTGGGTATCATAGGAGGAGGAGACAGAGGTTCTCTTGTTGCCAGCAGACAGCTTGATATGTCTTATGTATTTGTCACTGTGCAGCTCTCCAAGCCAGATGTGGTTTCTGTGGGAAAGACTAAAAGGTCACAGATGAAGAAGTGGAAGAAAAAACTCAGCTGTGCAATGAAGGAAAGAAGTAGTTAATACTAGGTTATGGCTGGCAGAAATTAAAGGCTGATATCTTAGTTTTGTTGTACTGCAGTACAAAACTAAATTTTCTTGGAAAGGCTGAAATATGAAGATGAAGGTTAGATAGAATATTTTACAACCACATATTAGATTCATCAGGCTCTTTCATCTGAATGTTCACCCTCTTTACCCAAACTCTGACCATTAGAAAATTTTATTTAAAAAAAATTTAAATTAAAAATTTGCTATCCTTGATAAATTTACCTCACTTTTGTTTTAAAATATGAAATACCCTCTCAGCTTCTTAGATGAAATGAGACATTTTGATTTGGCCTGAATGTGTTTCATTCAGTTTTAAGACAGTGATTTCATCTGCCATCAAAACATACATTGTTTGCAATTACATATAAATATATATTTTATTTTTTTAAAAAAAGCATTGTATGGGTTTTTTTTGGATGTGCCTTTTTAAAAACAGAAGGTAATCTCACACTTTGCCTCTAATAAGCCCATTCTGTTCCCTTCAGCTGAAATATATACCAAATACATTTGTACTGGAGAAACATAAGCACAGTGTAGATGGTCAAATCTGGACATCACTAGGTGTATTGATTTTTTACTGTGTACTCATACATTACCGTTGTGTAAGCAGAAACCTTTAAGTGCATGGGATAATACTTGAACTGAGATTTATGATATGACTTGCTAAGCGCACAGGTAAATAAACATAATTTAATACATAGTATTTTAAAGATTGATTTCTCTATGTCTCTTGAGATGGTCTTTTTGTTTCTAAGAATGCTGATCCTCTCCAAGGTGACTGCTTTAAACAAGGCATTTCCCTTGTTAAGAGTACTGCACTTCAGAATGATGTTGTTCTACTTTTGCAATGACACAAGGCATCTGAATTAATGTTCATATCTCATTGGGCTTGCCTTTGCCAGCAGAAACATAAGAATTAGGGAATAAATTTGATTTCACATACAAAGATTTTTCAAAGATCTCATGTAAGTTTAGTTAAAGTTCTCATTGTATGGGAATTGATATAGAGAATTTTATATATTTTATATATTTTTAATAGATTTAATCTATAATATATAGAATTGTCTTTCTAAGCTTATTCAATTAGATTAATTTCTGCACCTATAGTTTATGAAGATTTTTTTTTTATATATTCCATCTACACTTCTATGTGTTAAAGACAGTGTCATGTGTAAACTTCTTCGTGTGTGAGAGTGTGAAACTAACTCTTTCCAGTCTCTTTAACAGAATAAATCCAGTGAACTGAACACCCTCTGGGGGCTGCATAGAAGTCTGAAATGCTAAAGACAATAGGGGCTTTTACTTATTTAGAAATTTTATTCAGCTTTTGGAAATGCAGTTTTGAGCTGCTGTAAAGGTCCCTTGAACCATTTGTTCTAGAAACTGGGCATTTGTCATTGTCCTAAGGTACGTAAAGCAGTCTTACAAAGGCTTATTAATCAGCATTTCTCTATATCCTAGTGCTGAATGCTGACCCTGAGCTGTCAGTAGGAGTTAGGGCGTATTATAGTATGAGATATCCTTCTTTTAAAGCCACTTATTCTTGTTTCTGCCTGGATAAAGACACATTAAAATGGTGTAAAATATGGATTATCTGACAGAATGGCTGGAAAAGAATTAAAGACTGATATATACGTGTATATTTTAAAAATACAGTGGGTTTTTACTCGACTATGCTGGAAGTAAAGACTCTAGGAACAAGGCCCCACAAACACCACACAGCACCCAAGTGTGTGCAAACAGTATCCAAAGCAGGACATTGCAACGGGTAAGAAGGAGAAAAAAAAAAAAAAAAGAAAAAAAAGGAAGAAAAACACCAAAAAGTCATGCACAGACTGTCTCCCTAGATGCGAAGAAAGTGAATTGAGTGAGAAGTTCTAGCATTCCTTAGTTTAACCCTTGAGCTCAGTCTGCAGTTTATGGGAGACCTGTCTTAGCCATTGAAGTCAAAGCCAAGGCTCGCAATCCAATTGCTGACCATTTCCTCTTCTCTTTCATGTTTGTGATTGTAGGGACTCCAAAAGAATAGAGTAAGGCAATCCCAATCTACTAAGCAGCCAGTTCTTCCCTTGCTGTTCTCTTTTAAAGGATCTGGATTATTAGCTGTTGATTTTTCCCCCTCTCATCTTAAAATACACCCTTGAGCCATGCCAGTTATGCAAGTGTTAAAGCTGTTTGAACACAATGGATTTTGTACTTACATGAGGGACATGGTGCAAAATGTTAATCTCTGAGATTACATTTGCAATATTCTTGAAAGAGTTAATATGAATACTAATGAACAGACTGCAGTGATGTATGCTATCATCTTGCACCTGTTTCAGATACAATTATCTTCATATTTTTACATAATATAAGATAACATTTTACATAGTAAAGATAACATTATGTTTGAAAAATAGCATTTTATTCAGCCTGGTTTTGTTGTTGATGTTGTCAGACTAATAAAAGTAATCTCAGCCTAAAAAAGGGTAATGTGTATTTGAAAATTTATTTAGCATTTTAGGAAATGTTGATAATAGTTTCACATCCTTGTTGGTAGAATGCTTTTCTTATTGCTTACCTTTTCAAGTCAATCTTTCTGGTTTGGTAAGTAGAGCTATGGTGCCATGTCGTGGAATTTTTCTCCCGCCAGTTTCGTGTGTGCAGTTACTGCAACTTCATCTGTGCTGCAACATTTAAACATTCAAATTGTGTGTAGTGATTATAGGAAATATTGTCTTCTTGTCTGGGTCAGACCTGTCTTGCAAGAGAGATCAAAATCAATAATCTTGTTTAGTTAGAATACCAATAACTGTATGTAAAAACATATAGCAAATTATTATGTTACAAACCTATACAGCCTATGGCCATAAAAACCTATAGTGTAACACAGAGGGAAACAGAGCAAAAAGTAATGTAATAGATTCATGAAGTCGCGAGAGAAGAATTTGTGAAGGAGTGGGTTTGGAGTAGGTGGAAAATAGAAATAACTCATAAAATGTTGCAGGGCATACTAAAAGGGCACATTGTAGTTTGTGGTCATGACAAATTTGATTGCAACACAGAATGTGACAATAATTAAGAAATATTGAAAAATTTAAGAGGTTTTTATTTTAAGAGGTGTTTATTATTGTATGTACATTATGGATATTGATCAGAGGTGAGCAAACAAAAAGGTATACAGGACATTAGATGCAGAATTTTCCACTTTGTACATGCCTTCACAAAATAAATCATGACTTACTTAACCTTTTAATTAGCCTAGATCTTGTTATCTTTTCCCTTAAAGCCATCCCAGACTGCCTGCCCTATTACTCTATGATTGTTATCTAGCGAACTTCTCCCATTGCCCGAGTCATGTATTTATAGATTTTAATTCCTTCCCGTTGAAACCTTTCTTCAAAACCATAGCTTTGGATACTGACATTAAAAGCAATGAGGAACGAACTCAGTTTATGACCCTGTGTTCCGTGCTGGGTTAACCTTGATCCTAAGCAGAAAGCATGAAGAAAGTTAGAAACCAGGATTTTCATCTGTATAAATGAAGATTTTTAATCTGGAGTAGACTATGTAGGAGAAATAGAGAAAAGGGGATATCAGCAAGATTACTAGAGAGAGAATTACCTGAGTAGCCTGAAAACCACTTCAATTTATTAAGGGAGGGAATGAAAGTTAAATGTTACATTTATAGAAGCTAATGAAACAGAGGGAATTTTGAGCCATCTGTGCAAAAGGTATGAGAGGAAAGGGAGCAAATATAAACACAGAGCACTGTCTTCTAGCACTAAGACTGAGTTGCAGTTTTTCCTAATTTGGTGCTCAAAGGTTTCTTGTAAACTGCTCAAATTCATATTGGATCACACCTTAGTCTTAGCCTTTGTTTGAGTGTAACATCTTATTTGCAACTTTGAACAGAGAGTATTCAGCAGTTTGTTTTACTTTAGTTTTAGAACTATATGTATAGTCCTAATATTCTCTGTTACTTCTGAAAATTTCAGAAGAGGCTGAACTTGTTTAATCCCTTTTTTAACTGGTGTGAAGGCTTTGAAGTTGTGACCTCTGGTTTGCTTAGGCACATGCCAGAAGGTTTGCCTGATACATGTTTTCATTTTCTCTTTATGGTGCAGAATTCTGTAAGCAGTATGTGTATGGGTGATAATGCGGGGCATATAGCTTAATGTAAAATGATGAGGACACTTACATTTTGGCAAGTCTGTCAAGAACTGTAAGAAGTTTAAGAGGCAACAATGCCGGTTGTGACATTCCCAGTGCAGAAATGCCTGATAATGCCTAGAGGTGTTGCCTCTCTGTCCATTGTCTTCATCCAGATGGATGAATTTTAGTCTGAGCACTTTACTCCACCTCCTCCAGGTGCTGAATTTGGCAATATTTTACTTTGATTTATTTGCTTTTTAGTACCGCATTGCTGAGTGTCTTGCAAAAAAGAATTACAAGTCAAGTGTCATTATTAATGCTTTCCAAGTCAGAAAAAAATGTGTGAAGTTACTTGTATCCATCATCTGACCTTAAACATCAGATTAAGGTAAGACTTCCCTTGACTGGTAAGTAAGTCTTGACAAGTCCTGGAGTTACGATGTTTGTGTGACACTTCCCTTCGTTATAGTAACACTACCATATTATTATAGTAATAATGCTTATTTTTGTACTTAGCAGTGAAGCAGATAAACATTGAACAGGCAAAGGTAGATATTTGTTTCCTTGGCAAATTCATACCACATCGAGTCTTAGCTAATCATTCTTCCACAGTGTATTACCCAAATCAGTTAACTGCTATATCATTGAAATTTGAGACTATCTTGAACAATTTATGTCCACGTCATGGATAAGAATAAAGTCTCTTGCAAGAAAAGAAAATTGTTTTCCTGTAAAATTGTTGCACTTCTAATTTAAAAACTGCTTTTTTAAAATAGCTGATATGAAGCCGGGCAAGGAGAACTTGAAAGGTTACTGAAAAGAAAGGCCAGGAATGGAAAACGTCTGAGAGGTAGGGTAGGGAAGTGTTTGTATCTAGGAGGTACTTAGTGGTGCAGTTATTTTGAGTCAACTGTAATTTTAGTTTGTGGATTAGTCATATTGCCAGAATCCTAAATAATTACTTAGTTCACAGTTGTCTATGGGATTTTAAGTTGCAGGCTCAGGTTTTGCTAGGATTTTTTAAAATTGAATGATAAAATATGGCATTTACTCATGGGATAACTTTTAAAAAAAATATTTTTTCCATTGGCAATTGCATACTGAGAAGGTCATCTCATTCTGCACAAAGAATCAGGTCTTTTGTTTTTCAGTTATGGACAATCTGCGTGTCTGCAATCTCATTGTAAAATACCAGACCTTAAATTTTCAAGGAGTATAATGCACTATGTATTAGAAAAGTGTGTTATTTTCAATCTCAAAGCATTTTAGGATAACTCCCCCACCCCTTTCCTAAACATTACCCTGAATCTAATTGTCACTGCGCATATTCTCAAAGAAATTAGCATATTTTTTTTGTACCTGTGAGCCTCTCTGTGAAAAGCTGCTTGTGATCTTTTAGCCTGCATGTAGGCTTTGAAAACTATTGATGGAGGATATATTAAAGGCTTTTGGAGACAGTAAAACAATACTCCTGTGTTCACAGATCATTAATTCATTCTAGAAGGCTTGTTGGAATTCTGGCCTGTTCATTACATATAATGACATAAATCTGCAGCTCCTTAACTTTCTCACATTCAAGAAGCACTTGCAAAGTGTATTCTCTGTTCTGTTGCTGTCAGTAATAGTTCGTACCATTGTCTTGTTTTGCATATACCACATTCTGAGACAAGATACGTTTAAACGGTGTTGGTATACTGGGAGAGAATGCAGTGCTTATAATCATCATACAAAAGTCTGCAGCTTCCATATTTTGCCAAAAATGTTTCTAGTATGGCATAGCAAAATAATAAATACACATTGAACCCCAAATCCAAGCTGGATGTGACTTGTGCGTTTTCAGCAGAAAATGAAGATTTGGCCAATTTGTCCCTTGTACACAACTCCACTAACTAGGTGATTCTGGTCTTCTCTTTTCCTGTTTCCAATTAAAATGTTTTGGTGTCAAAAGGGCGCTATTAAAAGACAACTACAGTCTCATTAATTATGGAAGCTGTGTTAGGACTCATGTTATGCACCTGTTACAGCTTAAAAAAAAGTGTAGCATAAACAATCCCATTTGTTTTGTTCGATTCTTGTACAAATAAGAAAATCTATTCCCTAGACACTTACATTACTACATGCAATTTTGCCACAGTCATTTAGAGCCCTCAGGATGTTCAGGAAGAATGAGGGAAGAGGTTAAAGATAGCAGACTTTAAAATTCAAGCTATCTGTTGCCTGTGAGCACCGGAGAGCCACACCAACTGACTCAATAAAGTAGAGAAAGTTACTTCTAAAATATTCTCAGGGGTTTTTTTTTGAGGTTTGCTCTTTTTTTTTGGGTGTGTCTTATGGAAAAACATTCTGGAAAGTATCAGCATTGCTGTGATGTTCAGGATGGTTAGTGGTGCTGTCTCTGGGTTCCAGTGCCTGTGTGTATGTAAGAAACACACAGCTGTATGTTTGAATTCCCACCACAAAGTTGCATTTTCTTATGGAAACATCAACAGGTTTTCAAGATCGGGAGCTATTTAAACTTGCAGTAGGATTTTTTGCTTTCTTTTACTAGTGTCTTGCAGTCCTAGAGGAATCACTATCGTGACTTGGTGCAAGTTAAATTATTGGAGCAAAACTTCAGCTGGAAATGTGTTCAGAGATGTTTTTTAACTATTGAATAGGAGCTGGATGAACAAAGAAAATTTCTTGAAAGGGGAGGCTACATTACAAAGCAAAATAGATAAAAAATGCTGTTTGGATGAAAGAGGGGTAATTTCAAAGGAATTCTTCTGTATCTTTGGACATGAGACCCCAAAGTATGTCTTTGTAACTTATGTGCTGACTTAGGATGAGGACAATGCATGACTTCACTCCGTCAGAGAAAGATAATCATTCCTCTGACTTCATTAATGCCTGTGGGAGAATCATAATAATGTTTAGGATTTGCATGCATGTTCAAAGTGCAAGCTAACCTTGCAACACTCCTATATACCAATTCTGTGTCAATATTGTTCACCTATTTGCTTGATGACGAAGATAAGGTACATTCATGTCACTGTGCCTGCAAGTCCTCCAGACAACTTTGAATGAGCTTGAGGACTACTAAATGCAGTGATTCCCTGTAGCTCTGGACAGCCTCATGTTTTTGGGCAGATTTTTGCATTCTGTGCTGAACACTGTGCTGTGATATCCACAGCTAGGCAAGGTACATCTGCATGAACTGGAGACATCACACTGGAGACATGCCCTGAAACATAATGCAGAAGAGCCTTGGCCAAGTGAAACCTAGAGCTGCAGGCTGCATCAGATCTTGGGTACATGAACAGAATACATCATCTTCCCAATTCAGGAAATAATTGATAAGCAAATACTGGTACACACTCTTTGAATGGAGATAACTGTCCCCATCTGAGAATTTACCCCTTTCTAATTTAGAATAATTTTAACATGGAAGGAACTATCAATTCACCTGGTCTTGAGGTTCCAATGTAATACTTTTTTATTCAGTATCAGTGCCTTCCAGGGTAGCTTGCTTTATCTTCTGTTCCTAGTAATTTATCTTAGTCAGTGTGGAAACTGTTAGAGTTAGTAAGGAAACTGAAGACCTGTACTCCTGCCTTCTTCTTATCTCCTGTTCGACTTCTTTACCTCTTAGAAGTGTGAACATTTCCTATGGTCCTCTGGTCAGAGGTTGATAGGGTATTTTTCTGTTTAGCAAGAGATACGCTCTGAGAAGCTACCTTGGGCCTTGCTTTTTCTTCAGCCCTACCATATATACATTTTCAAACTCCAAGCATAATGCAATCAAAAATTGTTAAGCTATCCTCTTGCTGTGCATAATACTTTTTCATATACATTTTCAAACTCCAAGCATAATGCAATCAAAAATTGTTAAGCTATCCTCTTAGCTGTGCATATCAGTACTGTCCCAAAAATCTTAAATGCAGAAATAAAACTGACTTGCTGTTTTCTTTCCAATAAGAATTTGCTAGCTCATTTGCTCCCACATGCATATCCCTCCCCACTTTTAAAAGTATTTTTTGTTTAAATGCCATTATAGCTAATTTTCCACTGAGACCAAGTGACTAACATAATTACATTACGAACGTTCTGCATTTTTCATCCACTTTCTGGAAACAGCTAAGAAGTTTACATTCTCAAAGGACATATGGAATAAAGGGGAACCGTACATTGTAAAGTTTTGGCACCACAGTGCTGAAAATGTTGCTTGGACAAGCATACCACAAAGAATATGTTGCCAGACTGTTGATGAAATTTTTATGATGTCTAAGTACGAAAGATTGTTTAACCCAGTACAAGACTAGAAGGTTCAGATTATGCCATGGGGAACTTGCTGCAATTTCTTCTGTAACTTGCTGAAATTCAGTATTTCCTATCTTTTTGATTGCACACTCCATCTTATCTTTGGCCTGTTGATGGATAGTATGAGACATCTTGAGTAGTGAAGATTATCAGCTGTAACAGATTGTCATTTTAGCTCTGCAACTTTTAAGTGAAATTCTCAGCATGTTATCCAAGATGGTGATAGCTGTGCTTCTAGTCCAAATGACAGATGTGCAAAAGTTTGATTCCCTGGAAATGTGAAGATGACTTAGTGTTTGGGATGGCTTTAACTCTTTGCATATATACATGCCCTGACATTGAAAGTCCTACGCACTTGATTAGTTCAGTTTATGTAAGCATGCTGAGAAACTACGCAAGAAGGGCAGTGTAGTAGTATGGCCTGATGGAAAGGCAGGGAAGATTTAGTGAAAAGCAAAAGAATTAGATAGCTTAAGGCAGGTAAGAAGAATATTATGTACCAGAAGGATCATTAACCAATGCACTCTACAGTGTGCAGTGAAAAGAAATAAGAAATAGTTCGTTTCACTATCTGGTCAGACAAATGCAACAGAACGTGATTGTAACTTGGAGGACACGAAAAAGGAGGTAGTGAGGTCTATGTTGCATAATGGCAATGGTAATAACTTTAAATGTCAATGAACAGTGACAAAAGATTTATTTTTAATAAATTAGAAATACATGAAGCTTGCATTGCCCCCTTCTATGTAAGACAACAAGTGTTCCTGATACCATGGTGTTAATCACCTATGATTTTTAGGTTAGTATAGTGAAAATTATTGTTGAAGAAGAGCAGGATTTGAAATTAGGATCTAATCAATACAATGCCTTCATAACTAGCTATGAAACCAAATAAGAGGGCTTATTCCTAACTCTAACAAGAGTGTGGCATGTTCTTAGAGCTGGTCTAAATCTGGCATGTGCTGATATGACATTATATGTTCTTAGATGTATTTTTACATCATATGGACAGTTGACCAGTAATACTGTCATGGGAGAATATGACATGCAGAACGAGCCAGTTTTGCCCTAGATATTACATGCATATATTACAAAACAACATGAATATGTTACACATTATTTTTGATGTAAACACTATCTTAGTGCTCAGTATTTGTAAAAAATTACTTTTAATTTAATTTAAGTACTTTTCACACTTATTAACTTAATTTAGTTTTCCTTAAATATTTCTGAGTGGAGTATGGGTACTAATCCATTTATTAACATGCTTGCAGATCATTCTATTCCTGAGATACAAGAGCTAGCATTGGGTGATCAGTAGATCAGCAAGCATTTGGGTATTACAGGAGGATCCAAAAGATCTGTACGAGTTCATTTTTCCACGTAGATGACTAGGATACGCCTGTAAAGTTAGTTAACTTTGTCTAGGAATAATTTCCCACAAACACAGTACATTAGATGTTTGATATAGCTGAGAAATTTTTCTGCCATTAGATTACTCTTCAGAGTTAGCTTCCAGTTAGGCTCAATCCCGAGATCAGACCTGGGATATGGCACATCTCTTCTTTTTCTGGCAGCAAGTAGACATTAAACAAAAAATGAGAGAATGGCTTCAAATATCAGTTATAAATCTCTGAGTAAAAAGAAGTCTAAAAGCATACAACATCCCACCTACAAGTAGGAAACAATATAGTAACACAAAGAAATATGAAGGACTGAAATCTGGAAGTATATAGGGAAATTAAAAAAAGATTTGAAATAAGACTATGTGAAACACTTTTACTTTCTCCATAAATTTTTAAAAGTATGGGGGGGGGGGGGGGGGGTAGGGGTAGGGGGAAGGGGGAATGTTGCAGAGTATCTATAGAGGAAAACTTACAATCAAGAAAAAAAAGATCACTCTCTATTTTCCCGGCTTGTAGTTGGAAATTTTAGTTTTTTACACTGACAGGAAAAAAAAAATAACAAAATGTATTGTTTCAAAAAGCTTCCCAAATTTACATTTCCTAAGTATCTGAAATTACATTAACTTTGATATGTGGCAGTTTTAAGGCATGCTGGAGAGGACAAAACCCTAGCTACTGAAAAATAATCCTTTCAGTTTACACAGCAGCTGTCACTTCACATGATACACAGCCCAAGCTTTCACAGCACAATGACATGCAATAATAACCATGTAAACTAGTAAATCCTAGAAGCATTTTGACATCAACTTCTCAGATTGCTGTTTGCTGAAGAGGAAGGTAAAGTCCAACTTGACCTTTCAATGACTTATACAATAATATACTTGAATTTTTCCAGACACTGGAGCCTTTCATTATAGAATGTGATTTAGCAAACACAAAAGGATTGGTTTAAACATATATATATATATTAAGACAAACAGAGCTTTTCAAACATATATCTTAAGGTTTTAACATTTATGGAGGAGTTTGCTTTTTCATCACTTCTGAATACAAACTGGAAAATCAGCAGATTGAAAACTATTATGGTGCTATATAATTAGCCACAGAAAGGCATGAACAAGACTAACTACTTACAATAGAAACGGAGAGAACATTAAAAAGAAGCCTTTAATAAAACAGTTAAAGGAACTACTGCTCCTTATATACCTATTTGTAATAATCAGCACGTCTTCCATATGCAATAATGAAAAGGTTGTATGTTACAAAGGTGGAGCATGGAGATAATTCAAAGTTGGTAAATCAAAATAAAAAAAACTCGACAACATACCTGGATCACAAAAGATTCTTAACCTTTGGACACATACTGGGTAGAAGTGCATGGATTCTTCATTACTTAATTACTTCTGAGAGCTATAAATTGCATACCAATAAATGGTATATTATACAGCCCTTTTATACCAATAATTGATACAAAATATGTTGCATTCCAATCCAGGAAACCAGATTGCTTTCTTGCAATACTCAGCTGGGAAAGGTAGTAGATTTCCTCACCAAGGAAACAAGCAAATAAAAATCATATGTGAAAGAGTTTAATTTTAAGAACAGAGCTCTTGCACCATAGTTAAGCTTGAACACAAGGGGTGATAAAAATGCTTTCCAAGCTATAACTACATCCCCTAAAAGGAAAAGGAATAGACCTTAAAAAAAATTGACAAAATAAAGACCATAAGAATGCATAGAGAGTGGTAACTCATACAGATTCTGATAGTGGGAGACAACCTAAGAAAGAACAGAGCCAAATGACTGGAACTTGCCAGTTAAAAAAAAAAAAAAGGAAGCTATAAAACTGAAAATAAATGAGGTATTGGGAAAATTAGTTCAAAGTTGAGAGCAAAAAGAGATGAGAAAGGAGAGGGGAAAAAAAAACAACCAACAAAAATAGCAAGGCTTTCTATTTACAAGGCTTCTATTTCTGTGTCTCCCTTAACGTTTATTTTTTATCTCTTTTTTCTTTTTATCAGCTTGAATAACTTTGACCCTACGAAGTTTCCACCCCCTGTAAATGTTTCAAACTACTGGCAGTTAGATTTCGTTCAAACATAAACCAGGACAGAATCCTTCCATCTTTCTTGAAGGAGAGCTAAGGGAAGCACAAAGCCCGGATATTTCATCATTCTCCATAGGCCTTGTTTAGTCCCCCACCAACATAAGGCTGACCTTAGCTTTACTGTTATGTCCTGAGGCTTGTACCTTGTAGGACAAATGTGCAAGAATCAACTCATTAGAATTGGCTCCAAAAAGAAATGTGAGCTCTGAGTGTTGCATTTTCATGTTTAAACGATATCTTAAGTCCAAACCAAAGAACCTAGAAAACTTCAGCTGTTGAATTCCAGAGTCATTAAATCAATATTTGACCTTAAACTGGAGCCACCCACATTTCTGCTTCTTGACATGCCCGGAATTGCTATACTCTTTTCTGCACAGAAAGAAACAACTTCCAACTTAAGTACCCTCATTTGAACTTTACCTGGTACTGGTGCTCTGGTGGGTTCACCCCAGCCAGCATCCAGACACCCACCCAGCCTTTTCCTCATTCCCCTCTCCTGGACGATGGGGAGAAAAATAGAATGAAGGAGAAAAGTTTTGTGGGTCAAGAGAAAGACAGTTTAATAAGAAAAGCCAAAGCTGGATGTGCAACCAAAGCAAAAAGAGAAATTCATCCACTGCTTCCTGTCAGTGGACAGATGTCCAGCCACTTCTTAAAAAGCACTTAACCTCAGCACATGTGTCTGGTGCTTGGGAAGACAGACTCTGTAACGCAAATGTTCTCCCTTTCTCCTCTTTTCCTTCAGATTCATTGGTGAGCACAACATCATACACTATGGAATATCTCTTTGGTCAGTTGGGGTCATCTGTGTCCCCTCCCAGCCCCTTACCCACCCTCAGCCTGCTGACTTTTTTGGGGAACTGAGGGGAGAAAGTCTTGATGCTGTGTGAGCCCTTTTAAGGAATAAGGAAAACACCAGGGTATTATCAATACTGTTTAATCCACAAATGTGAAACACAGCTCTATGTGAGCTGCTATGAATAAAGTTAATTTCTTAGCTTCATTCTAGCCAGACCCAGTACAAAGACCTGAAACCATGACCCACAGTAATTCGCTCCTAACAAAATTTGTCTTACACTATTTTAAGCACGGCTAATAATGGTGATGATTTCTAGCATTTAAACACATTCAGCACAGTCACAAGGAAGAATTTATATGTTTTAAAAGCAATGGAATAAAATACAGTGTCTTCAAATGAATGCACTAATTGCCTGGTGCCAATTTAGAATGGTGCAAGGCAGTTTCTTGCATATGCTCTCTGTTTTGGTCCAATTATTTAGACTGCCGTGCTTGCTTCTCCATCCTGTGAACAATACCCTACAGCCTGACAGGGAAGAATGAACCTTTATTAAGCAACAGAAAAAGGAATTGAATCTGCATTTCCATGCTTTGCGTGTTGTATACTGAAAGATACTGTCCTGCCTTGCATCTGACGAATGGATTCAATTGATGATGGAGGGTAAAATAAAAAATCCAGGTTGTTCAATTTTCACCAGAGGCCAAGTACCTAAAAATAATGGGTAGAAATATGTAATGCTTGGAAGCTTTTTTCTGTGTCTTAGTTTTTGGCTCTTCAGTTTTACACAAAGTATATTCTGTTGAGGTTCAGATGAAAGGAGAATTTTTTTTGAAAGATGATTTTGGTTTAATCTGTATTTTCATTTCATTTTGTTGACCTCAGTTGAAAACAAGCCAACACCCTCCCCCTCAATTTCTCTTATACGACTAAAGATTTAAAATCATATCTTTCAGGTGCTTTCTATTCAGGTGTTTGTGGCTGTCTTGTAAGGCAAATTGACTGCTTCATTAGTTTTGAAAAAAGAAATGTGAATGAAAGCATTTAAGTAATAGTTAAAGATTAGAAGCTAAAGGAACATTACTCACATAATGCTGCATGAATGCGGGAGTGCAAGGATCTATATATTTGGTTTTTCCAATTCTTAACATCTATAGCTATCCTACTGTAGTCATTAAAATGGAACCGTGTGGTAATGAAACGGGGATAAATTTGGGTTTACATTGCAAGTAAAGATTTTGGGGAAAGAGGGTAGTGTAAAAGATAGAAAGTTGGAAACCAGATGTGCTTTCTAAAGGTATCTCAGAATTACTTTTTTTTTTTTAACCTGTAAGTCAAGCAGTCTACAATTCATGTAAACATTTTAATGGTACAGTAGAGCTTATTTTAATTAAGTTCTCACCAAAGAAAAATTCTACATTCATTAATAAGACAATAAAATTCTGAAAAAAACAAAAAGGACAAAATGTGCTTTTAAATTATTTGTCATCTGAAATTTCACAGTTATATAATAACATGTATATGAACCTCACTACTAGTAAAACACTTTGACTCTGATAAAGCAGTATTTTTCCTGAATAATTTCTGAGGTGTTTGAAATCTGTAAGAATTATCATGGAGTATGCAAAGTTTTTTCATGACCAGTCTTAATAAGGTCAGAATTCATAACCCACATTTCTGAAAAGAAACTTTTGAATTACATATACACACAGCATATGTAGAGGACTGAACACATTGCAATGGAAAATCTTGAACTAGATAACTTGTTTTTGAGCAAATAGAATGTTTTCATCCTGGAAGATGAGAGTATCAAAAAAGCAATTTTCATTGAAAAAAAAAAAAGCCCTGCAATCTCTTATTTATTTATGCCCATGTTGTACTTCCTGCAACAATATTGACCTATACAAAAATGTTTATATAATTACGACACTCTATGCTTGTCAGACTTCTGTAAGTAGGGGTATCTATAACTCAAATTTGTTGTGCTCATTTACTTTATTTGCACACAGTGCCACGAAATCTTTGCAGACGTATTTAGACATGCAGTTGTGTATTTACTATTCTGAAAATCTATTCGTAGCTCTCATTTGTATAAAATTAGATTGTTAGGATGCAAAAATACTAGTAGATGTACACTCCGCAATGACAAAATTAGATATGTATCGGCTTTGGCAGCTGCTAGTCACTATATTGAATGCTGAGGTTAATTCCTTTTTGCTTTAGGCAATGTGCATTGTATACAGCTTGAGAAGGATTTCAACATAGTATTTATTTGCTGTTTGCAAACATAGCAACGATTAAAGTATAAATTCTTTTTAATGTGCATTTCAGTAGCTCTAAGTGGTAAATATGACCAGATCTTGATGAAGTATGGTATTATGCTGAAAGCAAATACCTTTCTCTCCTCTGACCTCCCTTTTGGCAAATTACATCATTGTCAACTGTGGTGAAGTCATGTTGTGGCGTTGTAAGGCTGTAGATGATTTTAATGGATTCACAGAAACACATGTTCCTTTGAGTCACCCTTTTCCATAGGACCTTGTTCCTGCCCTCTTGCATGTAGTAAGTCTTCACCTCTAGCTCAGCGGTCCTAGTTTTGATTGTATAGAGGCCTGAGTGCAGTCCAGCAAAACCCTCCCAGTTCCTCTGCTTTGCCATGAAGAAGCTGCTGCTACATCCAGCAAGAAGGAGGATGAACGGTGCTCTTTGCTGCTCCATTTGTGTAGTCAGGTTGTCACTCTGTTAGGGAGCTGCCTTGTCCAAACGGTCAGATGGAATTGGATAGCCTGGATGCAGGTGGGGAACCCAAACTATTCTGATTCTATGATTTGCCTCTGGCCACCCTTAGCCATCTGCTAAGGTGCAGTTCCCACCTCCATGTCCCCATGAGCTGCCTGGGGGTGCAGCCATCTCCTGCCACTCCCAGTCTTCCAGAGTACTCGTATTAGGAAAACCCCGACTCCCTTTGACTCCCTCCTCAGGCTGCTCTCTGGGAATCCATCATAACCCCTGGTAACATCTGTGTTTACTAGATCAGTTTAAATACATGCTCCTTATTGCTAGCTTAATTTCTATGAATCAAGAGCTTTAGTCCAGGCACTGACTTTGGGCAGGAGCAAATCTTGTCACTGGGATTTCATCAGGGGAGAGTGAGATTGAAAACCGCTTTTGCCATAGCAGCATTTGAGGTGAAACGGGATCTGGATAAAATCGACCCTACTCTCTTCTGTAAAGCAGATATTTTGGTGTATGAATGCACAAGATGGACAGAAACTTAAGGGAAAATAAAATAAAATCACTATATTCTTGTTTAGAATTCCATGTGTGGCAACTTATCATAATATTATGAATAGAAATAATGACATGGCTAAATATAATGGCATAATACCAAGGGCTAGCACAATCCATCTTAACAGTTTGAAGAAATTGCTGTAATGTCTCATGTCAAACAAGCACTGAAGTGTATCAAGTGAGCAGCTAATCCTGGTCTCAACCTGACAAACTTCAGAGTTTTATGGCAGGGAAATATTAAGGAGGTGACTAGTGGGCAACCAAAGTTTAAAAAGCAGTGTGCTTTTTTTTCTATATTTAACACTAAATAAGAGAGAAAAAAAATAACTATTAAAGGTGGGAAGAGAAAAGCAAATAAGGAAAGTGGTAGTAGTTATAGTGTTCTACAACCCTTTGGGATCTGAGAGTTTATACAAATTGTTTTGTGTGAGTATGTTCAAGGTTTTGCTTTTTAAAAAAATACCTGTGTGACATAATCTTTACACTGATTTATTTTCTTCTCTATGCAGTTTCTCTTGGTTTTCTCTCATTTGGATTTAAGTTACTTTGTGTCATAAACAAGGTAAAAAAACCATAAAGGAATGGATAGCCTTACCATTTTTATGTAAAAACATCGGAATATATCTATTTCAAGCTCCTTGTTCTCTGAAGTCTGTGTTTACTTTTTGTAGATACTTGATTTTGTGTAAAGACTTTCATCCTTTGAATGAGCCTTGCTGTCATCTGAGACCCTGCTGCGTACATCCATGCCAACACGGGGACTTTTCAGTCTGGAAACATAACCTGGTAGCTTTTGCAAGTTTCATTCTTTGTAGGGAAGTAAGCAATTATAACCAATATCTGTATTTACCATGTAAGAAGGAAAGTAACTAGCTTTTCATTTCTTCTGTAGCTTTTTGTATCTATCTGGACTTCATAAAATTACAGTACAGTAAGTGGCCAGATGGTAACAGAAAATAAGATTGTCCAGCGCTGGAAATGGCATGAGCATCCCCATTTAGACATGGGGGAAAGCACCCGATCTATAGATAAGCCAGTAAAGCTGCTGTTGTGCTCCACATCTTTTCTTTTGGGCGGGGGAGGAGAGTAGCTTCAGACTTAGCTATTCCACTGAAGATAGCACTAGGCTTTTTTAGCAGGACTCTGAATTGTCCTAGAAGGGAAAAATAGTCTTGTCTAGTCTCTTGTGTCATCTTATAGCACCCCACAGTTTGGCGTGTAGGCAAAACTATGCAAGCATTTCAGACAAAAGGTTCCTAATTGTTAGCAAATTTATGTTATCCTGGAGCAAGTTCTAATGTTTGCTGGTCAGTCTTTTTCGATGAACCTCTCTCATATAGTAACCTCAGGGGTTGGAAACAGTCACGTTTCATGCAGCTTTAGCTTCCTGTGCTTGAACTATTTTGATTCTTAAAGAATAAAGGGTACTGCACTGACCCATCAATAGTATGGAAGTCTCTGAAAGGGAAAAAATACAAGAAACAGATAGATAGCACAAACATTGAAAGAAAAATTAGAACTGATATGGCCAGATTTTGCTAAAACAAAATGCTTTACAGAAGTCTTTTTTTTTTTTTTTTGGAAAAGACATATGTGTCCCTATTTCTAGGCTTCTTACACTTCATTTTATGCAAAAGTGGGTTTATAAATCCTTTACTTTACTATCTTTAATACACAGATTCACGAAGTAAATTGTAGTGTGAATGTTGTTTAACACCAAATAACTACTAGTCATGTCTCCTTGTCAGTATTCTGCAGCTATAATTTCATTTGAGTTACTTTCTTGGTCTTTGTCTAGCTTTAATGTCCCCCATACAGGTTTTGACAGGTGGAAGTGCTTGTTTATAAATGGTGCTGATGTACTTTTCAGACAAAAAAAGTTTCTCCATTGCAGTTCAAACAATTCTTTAGACTATTATACATCTTTGCAGAGATGAAAGGGGTGGGTCTATTTATGCATCAGTACTGAGAGGGGGAGTTATTGCAGGTGGGAGTTGTTTTGAATTGACAAGAATCCCATCTCTGAAATTTCTGGAACTAATACATAGGCAAAACTAGAAGAAAAAAGCAAGTGTATAGTATATTTAAATTCTAATGAAGAATAACTTAGAATCTTGGTACAAAAAAAAATATTGCATTAGTATTTTCTTTTAATTGACACTGTGTAACCCAAAGTCAAACAGTACTTTAAAATTATTTTAGAATCGTAATAGGAATCTTCTGTAATGAAATTTCATTTGAAGTTAGGCACATGAAACCACTACCTTTCCCCAAAATAAACCGGTCATCAAAAAGGTACACTGTTGTGCTTTAGAAAAGTTTGTCTTTAAAATAAAACACCTCTCCTGGTCCCTTCCACAAGTTACACTTCAGGGGCAGCCTACCGCAGCATCTCACCTGTGCTGAACAAGATGCTCTCCATAAATCCAAGGTCATAATTTTCCTACAGGCCATCCTCATGCCTCTTGTTCAATGCAGCCAAGGCTTCTGTCAGCATTCACGACCTCCAGCTGGTTCTACCTTGTTTATGATTTTAGTTCAGGGTTGTTAAAATTTCCCCAGAAGACCCAGGACTTGCAAAAGTACAAGCTGTTTCAGGATGCTTAAAAAAGGCTTTGTCCAATTCTTCTTATTACAGTAAAACAGTAAAATGAAAAACACCCGAAGAAATTCTAAATCTCCTGTTGTATAATTCACCAATCCAGTATCACTAAGGAAATCATTGTCACCACTGAGGAATATAATCTGAAAATGTCACTTAAATTGGACAAACATTAGAACATTAGTGTGTGTGTATATACATATACATATACACACAAATATATATAGTCGCTTGGGTTAACTGGTATTATTGTGGAAGGATGGAACCATACTCAGCAATGACCTGAAAAAATGCTGAGTGATTCAATGACTTCTGTGGAACTGCAAATTGTCTCTGAAAATAGCCTCTAGGATGTTAAAGAGATGCCTTGTAGCAAGCAATTCTCAATTCAGAAAGATGTTGCAGACAAAGAAAAACATCACTAAACTTGAAGTTGCTATGCTATGGCTCAGAACCTTTTCTGTATGCATTCAAATATTTTCTACTGCTGCATCTTTGCATGTGAAGTAACCTCTAGGAAAGATTTATTGAAAAAAAAATCAAAAAATCCACACATATAATAGATGAGGAAAGTGTCTTTCCTGTTTAAAAGAATGAAATGAAACATCACTCTTGCAGACTTCTTTCCAGCAGAGAAGCTCATTGCTGTATACATTTTTGTTCTGGCTGTGGTGGTGAACTACTCCCAGCACCTGCAGAGAATATTTTCTTTAACCTCAGAGTGCTTGTAAAACCTGGAGAGCGAGGACATTGATGGATGAAGGTCTTTTGGAGGCTTGACATTCAGTTTGTGAGAAGTAGTGGAGAATGCAAAGCAACTGTTGCAAGGGAGGGCAGGGGAGGAATTACTTGTTAGCCACAAGTGCTGAGGGCTGTTTTGGAATCAGAAAGTTTATTCCAGAGTCCTAATCAGGGGATGAGACCAGAAAACCGTAGAAATGAGACCTTGGCAATTTTAGCTGAAACAACTTTCTGGTCAAAGAGAGCTATTATCCTGTGAAAGTATTTTTCTATAAAATAGTTTCTGCTGCTTTCACTGACTAATGTTATATAGGTGTTCAATTTTAGAGCAAAATGTTCGTCATCGTCAGCTAGACTTAGTAGTACATAATTGCATTTAATTCTAATGCTGTGATTTTCAGGACAACTATGACCTTGTTAAACTTTCATCTTTGCAAGCAATATGTTTTCTGGGCATGCTCTCAGCTTTCAAGCGCACTTCTGAGAAAAGTTGTTCAGCCATACTTGTCTGCCAGGAGATTAAGGGAAATGTTTCCTTATTCTGTGGGGGAAAGATAAATTCCTGTAACTCTTATTTGGAGAGTATGATAGGGTAAAGGTGAAATTTATAAGGGGATAACTGCCAAGAGCTTGCTTGCTCTTGTGACAAAAAAACCCTTAATTTCTTATGTCAGCCAACATAACATTGACCATAACTTTATGTGTAGGAATTAACTACTTCCAGTGAGATGGTGTGGTGTGGGTAACACTTGCATGGAGTTCTACCCTAAGTGCATGCTTAAATATGTTTTTGAATAGAAAGTGTTGGTCATGTGGGTGCAAAGAAAGTGCAGGAGAATAGAACTAACATTAGAAACTGAATTTTTCAGGGACTGTCATAGAATCATAGAATTGTAGAATCATAGCATCATAGAATCATAGAATAATAGACTCATAGAATAATAGAATCATAGAACAGTTTGCGTTGGAAGCGACCCTTTAAAAGTCATCTAGTCCAACCCCCCTGCAATGAGCAGGGATGATCTTGAACTAGATCAGGTTGTGCAGAGCCCCGTCCAACCTGACCTTGAATGTTTCCAGGGGATGGGGCGTCTACCACCCTCTCTGCAAAACCTGTTGCCAGTGTTTTCACCATACTCATTGTAAAAAATTTCTTCCTTGTATCTAGTCTGAATCTACCCTCATTTAGTTTAAAACCATTTCCCCTTGTCCTATCTCAACAGGCCCTGCTAAAAAGTCTGTCCTCGTCTTTATTAAAAGCCTGTTTATAAGAAGAAAGTAAAAGGGGCGCAATAAGGTCTCCTGGAGCCTTCTCTTCTCCAGGCAGAACACCCCCCACGCTCTCCAGGCTGTCCTCATAGGAGGGATGTTCCTCTGATCATTTCTGTGACCCTCCCCTGGACCTGGTTCAACACATCCCTGCCTTTCCGGTACTAAGTGCTCCAGAGATGGACGCAGTACTCCAGGTGTGGTCTCACGAGAGCAGAGCAGAGGGGCAGAATCACCTCCCTTGACCCTGCTGGCCACTCTTCTTTTGATGCAACCCAGGATATGGTTGGCTTTCTGGGTTGCAAGTGCACATTGTTGGCTCATGTTCAGCTTTTCATCCACCAGTACCCCAAAGTCCTTCTCCATGGGGATGCTCCCGATCCCTTCAACCCCCAGCCTGTATTGATACCAGGGGTTGCCCAGACCCACATGCAGGCCTTGGCCCACTTGGCCTTGTTGAATCTCGAGGTTCACACAGGCCCACTTCTTGAGCTTGTCCAGGTCCCTCTGGATGGCACCCTGTCCCTCAGGTGTGTCAGCTGCACCACTCAGCTTGATGTCATCTGCAAACATGCTGAGGGCACACTCGATCCCACTGTCTATGTTCATTGATGAAGATATTAAACAGTACTAGTCTTAATATGGACCCTTGAGGGACACCACTCATTACTGAACTCCATCTGGATGTTGAGCAATTGACCACTAGCCTCTGGATGCAACCATCAAACCAGTTCCTCATCCACTGGAACAATCCCACCCATCAAATCCATACGTCTCCAATTTAGAGAGCGGAATGTTGTGGCGGACCATGTCGAAGGGCTTACAAAAGTCCAGATAGGATGACATCCATAGCTTTTCCCTTGTCCACTGCTGTAGTCACTCTGTTGCAGAAGGCCATAGTGTTGGTGAGGCAAGACTTGCCCTTGGTGAAGCCATGCTGGCTGTCTTGAATCACCTCCCTGTCCTCCACGTGCCTTAACATAGTTTCTTGGAGGATCTGTTCCACAATCTCCCCAGGGACAGAGGTGAGACTGACAGGTCTGTAGTTCCCAGGGTCTTCCTTTCGACCCTTTTTAAAAATGGGTGCAATGTTTCCTTTTTTCCAGTCATCAGGGACTTCACCTGACTGCCGTGACTTTTCAACTATCATGGACAGTGGCTTTGCAACTACATCAGCCAATTCCCTCAGGAGTCTGGGATGCATCTCATCAGCTTGCATAGACTCCTGTATGTTCAGATTCCTCAGGTGGTCACAAACCTGATCTTCTCTTACTGTGGGAGAGACTTTGCTCCCCCAGTCCCTGTCTTGTGGTCCATCCACTTGAGAGGTGTGGGACGAGAGGCTGCCAGTGAAGACTGAGGCAAAAAAGTTGTTGAGTACCTCAGCCTTCTCCTTGTCTGGTGTTGCCAGTTTGCCAGGCTTCTTTTTAGGGGGCTTTATAGGCACATGTATTTGAACAGAAGTTGTCGCTAGTTGAAATAATAGTAATTGAAAAACTGAAAAAAAATAAAAATCTTAGCTGAAGTCTAGAACAACTTAGGGCTGAAATCTGAAATTCAGAAAATGACTTTGAGTAAAGCATTTGGCATCATGGTGGACATGATTTAGGCCTATTTACACTATTTGCATTATGTGCTAATTTAGCATAATTTTCTCCTGCAGAAAGGTAAACCCAGGTAGAGCCTTGTTTCTGAGCTGACAGAATTGTAAGAAGTAAAAATCATGCATGAAACTAATTAGTCATATTTAAGGAACAAAATATGCATCCAAGTAAGGTGATGCTTAACATTCTAGATTAATTAGTTGGTTTTGTGCCTATTCATATGTTCTTTTGCCATTCTAACATTCATTTTAGCAAGGGATTTTTTGTCCGTTACTAAAATGTACAGGGCACAAATGAGATTTTTCTGCAGGCTAGATATCTTAAGTATAGACTCTGTGAGAAAGGGAGGGAGGGTGCTAAACTCTGCTGAACTCATAGTGTTCTTTACAAGTATGTTGATGTTAAATGTCTCAGCTGACAAAAATCCATTCAACTTCACTGCCATTTGCAACCATAAAAAAGTCAGTGGGGCCAAATGTAGTAGTCAGATGTTGGATGTCATTTGCTCCATTTCCATATTTTCCTATTCAAACACTGTATGTCAACAAAAGAGAACAATTTTGGATTTCTCTTAGTGGGAACGAAAAAAAAAAAAAGGATTGTTTACATAGATTCTCAAAGGAAGATCACAGGGAATAAAATATCAGAAGCTAATAAGAAGGGTGGTTGCCATATAGAAAAGGAAAACATAAACCTTTTTTTGATCTTGGCAGGAGCATAATTCTTAACAGAAATCAACCAATCCCACATGATTTGCTGCTGACATGCTAAGTTATTCTGTTTCAGATCAGGGACTGACAAACCTTTCTTGCTTTTTTGACTTTGACAGGTTAAGCAGCTTCAGATTTCTGGTCGTTTGTTTACAACATATAAGCTGAAAATAATGCTTTTTTTTTTTAATGTCGTATTTGAAAGCCATGGCCAGCAATTGTAAAATGTATAGTAAGTAGGGCATCATTGTTATTGTTTAGAGAATGGAGCTCCTAACTAATGGGATAGGGAGCTTGTAACAGCCTTGACAAGTCACCATGTTAATTAATAGGCGGAATGTTGTACCCATTCAGATGACAAACTCAGCAATCCTAATGCTAAGAAGAGATCATCAGCTTAAGAAATGAACTTTCTATCTTTGTGTATATCTGTGGAGTCCTAAGTGATCTAAGAACAATATCCTGAAAGTTATCAAAATTAATCTTTGATCCAGATAGAACCAAAACATAGAACTATGAATTTAGAAACAGATTTAATAAAAAAAAAAGTACATATGCACCCAAAAGTATGAAAATTTTTAAGTGTTTTTTTCTTAAAAGTGCACCTTTTGCGTCTTCTCTCCCTGAAAGCTGGAGGTGACCTTAATCTGTCTATCTTCTTCCTCCGTAAATTTCAAACAGCAGCAAAGAGAAGATACTCCTTTGTTTTGGCCACTTACGTAGTGAAGAGTACTGCAACCCACGGAAATGTATTCAAGATGTTTTCCATTTTAAATAATGTACTTCAGCAGGCTAAGTTTCTTTGGATATCTTTTCAAAAAATACTCTTCCAGAGATCCTATGTGCAGGACAGGTCCCCAAGAGTGACCAAGAAAGTCTTTTGTATGTGGCTGGAGTTCCAGGGTGTGCTCTTCCAGCTTGCCCAGTGGTAAATTTTGGGCAAATGAAAAGCTTTTTGTCCTCCTAAATGCCATCTCTGACTCTCATTTAACTGTTGAACCCCGCATCTGGCAGAACAAGCAGTGAAGTGAGCCCGAGGGCAAGGAGGCAGCCACACAGCTTTCAGTGCAGTGCTTGTGACTATCTGATGTTGTTTAGCTAATTAAAAGAATCCTCTGGGTTGAATGAAAGAACTGTGGGCTGGCTACAGCTGCAGTGCATATCTCTGCTTGGAGATTGACAGATGCCTCCCTGCTATGACAGAACTGGCTTTACAGACGGTGCTCCCTGGACCGCAGTGCAAGATGCACTGTTCTAGCTCACCAGTCAGTGATCTTTATTGTAATTCTGTTTTTCTCTTGTGTCTGTACAGCTCCAGCTGGCATCTGGGAGCTCTACATACTATCTCCAAGTCCCTAGTATCAGTTTGTGAAACTAGAGAGATTTTTATTTAGTTTTCATTAAAAGAATGATTGCAGTGCTTTAAAATTTTTCTTCTGCATGCTGATACTTTTAAATATGTGAACGATAGCTACATTGCAAATATCATTGATTTTATCTGTGCTCAAAACAAAAATTCACAGATGTTAGTCTAATATCATCTCTAATAGTTAAAACATTTTAACTCTCTGCTTCCCTCTGCGTACCTCTGGACAGTAGTTCCACCTTTGTATTTTTCAGTCTATATCTTTACATGGGAAGAACTGGCTTATGCTTAAAGGACTGGATTGAGAATCAGAATTTAGATTTCATATTCAGCCTCACATTTCCCTTGAATTCTTAAGCAAGTTGCACAGTAAGTTGCAGAAACAGCAGATGTAGAAGTGCTGAACTTCTAAGTATCTTGTTCCCATTGTGAAGGTCTGGAGTCAAGTGCTAAAACTCTCTTGTAAAGTAATGCCAAGTACATTAGGCACCCTCTAACAGATTTCAAAATAACATGCTAAGCAAAAGCACTGCTGTCAGCATATTTCTGCCTGAAGACAGCCAACACGAAAAGTGAAGAACAAGGGAGTGATATGGATCTTTGTCTGCTCCATATCAAGAACCTGAAATCCTTTCCATGTGCAACCTTTCCTTCAAAAACACACAGGTGCTGAAAAGAGGAAATGTGCTTTTTTCTCTTATATAATAGTCTTGTATTACAGAGCTGAGGAAATAAGTTATTCTCCAGATAAGGGATTTAAAGCCTCTTTACAGAGAGTGTCATAGCCATGGATGCTGTCTTCATCACTTGCTGGAGATGTGCAACCATATTCAAGGTGCAAAAGGATGACTTTTTGTGAAGGTGGAAGCTGGCTTTCAGTGCACAATTAAATTTATGTGTTTGTATCCTGTCACTGTTCCACAATCAATTTTCTGTTGCCTTTAAATGCTGTGCTCCTCACTATTAGAAATCGAGCAGAATCAATGCTTTCCATTCCTATCCTTTCACTGACCTGTTTCCAAAGGAAGGCATAGCTGGCTGATAAGGGGTTTGTCCCAGACATGAGATGGGTGCAATGAACACAGAGATTGGAGGAGTACATCTCATTTATGAATACGGACAATTCTCGAGTGTGAAATAAACTCAGAACTGTCCACACCTGTGAGATATGCTTCCAGGTAGGCTTATGGATTTGGTACATAGACTGTGGAGATTTCAAAATTGAAAAGTAAGACTGTGTTGGAGTTAGGTAGGAAAAATCTGCAGCTGAGCAAAGCTTTTAGGACTATCTTGGTTTTAGGTGTCAAACTGATGCGAAATTGTGCTTGCAAACTCTCAGCTACCTGATGGATACTGTCATTTTGATTATGAATAGCAAAAAAAGCACAGAACATGAGTATGAATACATCTGTGATCAAAAAATGTACTTTTAAGACTTGTAGTTCACATGCATATGTACTTATCAAGAGGTTAGAATTGGCAGATATATCTGTAACCAACATCAACATGGCTTTGGACCACGACTAATTTATTGTAGTGACAGTAACCAATAGAACAAAACCCCACTGGGTAAAGAGGTCTCTATGGTAACGTAGCAGCAACAACAACAGTAACAACAGCAACAACAATAACAATAACAACAATAAAATGTTACTGCGTTAGTTGAACCTTAAATACTGTCTACATTGTACTTGCATTAAAATAGCTAATAAAATTCAAGATCGCTGATTTTATTGCAGTCTGCCTCGTTAATGCTTCTACACTACATACATAAAGTAAGCATTGTACGATTTGTTACTTATTAGGTCCTATGAGGAATTTGCATTTTTCAAGAGCAAACCTCAAAGCACTGTCTGATAATTAGCTCAATGTAATTGATTTTGAAATATATTGGAAACATAAACCCCTCACCTTGTGTTCAGTTGATGGTCTTTTGCCCTGCTCCACTGAATGATGCTCGTTGGTCGGTACTGGCAGCTGCCCAAGTACATTTGCATCTACTGTGGCATCAGTCACTGCAGTATCCTGTATAATATTATTTTCTTTTGCACTATATACAACAAAATAAAAGATAAATAGACTCAGAATGTTGTTATACATGTTATCACTGACCTGTCTGAGGAATACTATGAGAAAGATGCATAACTTCAAGTGATATGGCTATTTTATTCAGTTTGGATTGGATCCAGAGAGGATCGAGTGCACCCTCAGTAAGTTTACAGATGACACCAAGTTGGGAGGAATGTTGATCTGCACTACAGAGGGATCTGGACAGGCTGGATCAATGGGCTGAGGCCAATGGTATGAGGTTCGACAAGGTCAAGTGCTGGGTCCTGCACTTGGGTCACAAAATCCCCATGCAACGCTACAGGCTTGGGCAAGAGTGTCTGGAAAGCTGCCCAGTGGAGAAGGACCTGGGGGTGTTGGTCAACAGCCACCTGAATATGAGCTAGCAGTGTGCCCAGGTGGCCAAGAAGGCCAACAGCATCTTTGCTTGTAATTAGAAATAGTGTAGAGGGAAATGATCATCCCTCTGCACTCTGCACTGGTGAGGTCACCCCTCGAATACTGTGTTCAGTTTTCGGCCCATCACTACAAGAAAGACTTTGGGGTGTTGGAGCACATCCAAAGGAGAGCAGCAAAACTGGTGAAGGGTCTAGAGAATGAGTCTGATGAGGAGCAGCTGAGGGAACTGGAGTTGTTTAGTCTGGAGAAAAGGAGGCTGAATGGGAGACCTTATGGCTCTCTACAACTACCTGAAAGGAGGTTGTAGCGAGGTGGGGGTTGATCTCTTCTCCCAAGTAACCAGTGATAAGACAAGAGGAAATGGCCTCAAGTTGCTCCAGGGGAGGTTTAGATTGGATATTAGGAAAAAATTCTTCACCAAGAAGGTTGTCAATCACTGGAACAGGCTGCCCAGGGAAGTGGTTGAGTCAGCATACCTGGAGGTATATAAAAGACATGTGGATGTGGTGCTTAGAGACATAGTTTATTGTTGGACTTGGCGGTGTTAGGTTTACCATTAGACTTAATGATCTTAGAAGTCTTTTCCAATCTAAATGATTCTGTGGTTCTATGATTCTATGATTGGGTTAGGAACTGATTGACACTTATACAACCCTGTTGTGTGACAAGCTGGAAAATCCATTCTATCGTATTTTGGGATATTTTTAATACTTTTTGATTTTGAATAGACAGTATGCCTTCCTATTGCAAAACCTCTCCTTTCAGGTCAAAATTAATAATTTTGTATTTGAGTGTTTTATATGTTTTCCTACAGAAACTGCTATTTTAATTTGTCTATTAGCATTCATTCTAGATTAAGGATCTACTACAAAGGAGAACTGACAGTACAAATTATATCACGTACAAGATAGGACTCCTTACTTTAAATGGGAGAGCTCTAGAATACAGCCAGTGAAATACTTGTTCATATTTTCTGAGGTCTGTAATAGACCTCCTGTGTTTCTTATCTTATCTTCTGTTGCTCTGTGTCTCCATGCACATTTGCAAAATAATAATCAGAGAAGTACAATATCTCTGACAACTAGCTCAACTGTAGCAGACTTCAAATTAAATTCCTTTCAGGTCATTTAGCCCTTCACTATTATTTCCTCATGCTCTTGTGCTTAAGTGTTATGTGCAGCTGAAAGCAAAAGGGATGAACTTTGGTGACGTATCAGTCACAGCTTTTGGTATCATTCACTTTATTTCAGTGATGACAATACAAAGGCATTGTGCAAACAGCTTACGGGTAGGAGTTGTTTTGCAGCAATCTTCTGCGTCTTTCAAAGATCGGTAAGTTACTGATGTCAACAGCAGTTGCTGTTTATTAAAAGAGGAACTTTTAAACTTATTTCCTTTCTTTATTTTTTCTGCTTTTACTATATGCTTAAAGCTCAATATGTTGTTCATAACAAGGTCTTAGGAGTCACAAGGGTATCCTTGTGCACCAGAAATCTAAAAGTTCTAAGTAGTAAAAACAAAACAAAATTTAAAAATTTTCTCAGGTACATTGAAACAAATGAACTCCTGCTTAAATTCTCTGAGGAGAAGATAACAATATTCTGATGCTTAAGGAATCAACACTAATAAAGGAAACACTCTAACACATGAAACCATCAAACCACGTATCACCAAGGAGTCTGGGTTTCCTCTTTCGTAATACTTCATTTGTTAATTACACTGTATGGACTGCCATAAGTGCAAAACAATTTCTGAAATATATAGATACACAAAAGCAAGATTTTGTTGCTGTCTTAAAGCTGTACAAAATGAGTCAGAACCTACCTTGCCAACATCCACAGGTGGAATTTAGGATGTTCATGATTTGTTAGGAATGAATGGGCACCTGTGTAAAAGTTACTATCTCTGCTGACAAAGGCTCCCCCTGCGATCCCTGCCTTTTTGTGTGGTTTTAAAGAAAGGGCCTATGTGAGTGACCAATATTCCCTCATGTGCAGTAGAATCAGCATTTTTCTTTTTTTATGCAGTATGACAAAATTTATATTCTGCATAGAAACAAAGATTTCTGAGTTATTTGAGAAAGGAAAATCAGATGTTTAATCTAGTGTTTTTTTGAAGACCATTAGGAGTTCAGCTAGATCTAGGGTTGGCTGGCATGAAGTAAAATCTTCATACTGGGTCTCTAAGTTACCTAATTATATCCTGTTAACTCTCAGTGGTGTTGCAACTGTGTCATTTTCTTCCTCATATTGAGATGCCTGTTGCGACTGAAGAACCTAACCTGCCAATTTTTCCAAAGGTCAAGTCAGTCTACATGCAATGTTTAGGTTTCTGCAAATCTTGGTTTTGCAGAAGTAGAGGAAATGACTAGCAAAAAGTCATGGGTTTGTCTTTGCGTTTTTTTTTTAAAAAAGCTTGTACTGTTTGCCTCCATTGCCTGGAAGAGTGCTCATTTTAGTTTGTTATTTTATGAGAATCTGTGAGCAGTTACTAGTCAAGTGACACAATTACTACACCAATGTTGGAGATAAAACACTTTTAAGCAAACTACTTCCTTCTTCTTAGACTCCCCATCATATTCACCTTTATTTGGGGTCAGACAGCTCCAGATTTCAATTACAATCTACCTGGAGCTCCAGAGTTAGTACGTCAATTCCTCTTCATTTTTCAAGTCTTGTAAAAGTCCGTTTGCTGATGAAAAGAGAAATGCTGAAACGTTATGGGAAAGACTGGCTTTGAAGTTTTTTCCCGACACATTGGAAGTGTGTAGGCATACCATTGACATAACTTTGTTTTGGGTTTTTTTTTTTTCATTTATTCTGACTGTTTTTGACATTCAGTAGATGTTTGAATGATACTTATATATCATTCAGCCTCCTTAGTGACTGCTAGACACTGGATGTCCACGGTATACATAAGTTACTTCTGAACATCAGCGTCTCTGATAGACAAATGCTTACCTTTGCTGTCTAAAATAAGATGTATACCTTGGTCTTGCACAGTAAGAATTGCCTTTTTCTTTGAACATTATCTAACATGGTAGATCTATACTTCTCTAGTTGTTTAAAGACATATTTAGTTTAGACGACACAAGTGGTTTTAACCTTCTCAGCATTTTCTTGAAATATGTAGAGGCATGACATTTGTTAGAATGGAGTTTAAACAAGAAAAGGATCTTATTTATGTGTGTTTTCTTATGTTATCTCTTGTACAAGTTGACAAAGTATCTAAGTAGGTTTTCAAAACCTGGAAAAAAATTCTTTGGTATATATTACTGTAGGACTTAGAAAAATCTCTGTGGAGAAACACAAACAAGAATTTAAGATTGTACATCCATTTCTATGTGATCAGAAGTTGAACTCTGATCTTTCAGATTACAGAAATGCCTACTGTGTCTGTAGTTAAAAAGAGCTTTTTCCAGGGAGTGGGCTGGGGACTGGAGAGGTAGTATATGTGATTTTTCTCTTATTTGACACCCTAAGTAAGCAAGACTGGGAGTGCCCATTAACACTGCTATGTATAATCTTTACAGCAGTATTTATGTATCTACAAAAGGGAACATGGTAAGATACATTAAAAAAGGAAATGCCTACAATCTGTTTTTTTTTCATCCTAGGTTGAATAAGGTTTATGGTGTTAAACACCTTTACGTAGAAAAAAATTACTCAGTTTAAAATAGCTTTTTTCAAAGGAGATTTTCAGCCTGAATTATTGAAAGTGTTAGTGTGTAGTTTACATGACACATTATATTTTATAATAGATCAAAGTTACGTAGAATAACTGAGAGATTAACAGAAATCTTTGGATTTTTGCTGGGTTGCTGAGCATGAGGGTAAGTGGTATAACAGAATACATGCAATGGGACAACGCAGCAAAGGATCAAAACAAGGTAAGTGTGTGTTTATGCCAACAGAAGGTAAATAAATGTTTGTACAATTACAATGCAGGCATTTTTGACTTGTTTATCTGTTTTATTTGTAACTGTGATGGACAGCAGGATGGTTTTCCTTGTATTGAAACCTGACCTTTAACAATGTGGCAGAAACTTGATTTTGGTAGAATTACTTAACTAACTAAAAAAAACAGAGAAATGTACAACCCTTTGTGCTCATTGCTTTCAATACAGCAGGAATTCAACTGTAGTCACACTGTAATCTGAGATAAGTAGCATTCCTCCACAGTGAATGAAGGGAACAGAGCTTTTGTAGAAGAAATTGCAGACTAATACATTGGAGGAGCTTGAAGTATGAGGAAAAAAAGAAAGGTACACCAGATGGTTATTGTAGGTCTGCTGGACCAACAGATGTTTAACAATTTTAGGGTATTGGGAGTGCGGGTTTACACGACATCTTTTAGCTTTGGGTGTACCATCCTGTAGTATGTGCCAGGCATGAGTGTACCTAGACTGTGCAGCCCCAAAGCTACCACAAAATTGTTTTTTTGTAGTTGTTTTATCTTCCAAGAATCATAGAATCATAGAATGGTTTGGCTTGGAAGGGACCTGAAAGATCATCTAGTTCCAATCCCCCTGCCATGGGCAGGGACACCTCCCACTAGACCAGGTTGCTCAAAGCCCCATCCAGCCTGGCCTTGAGCACCTCCAGGGATGGGACATCTACAACTTCTCTGGGCAACCTGCTCCAGTATCTCACTACCATCATAGTGAAAAATTTCTTCCTAATATGTAATTGAAATCTACCCTCTTTCCAGTTGAAAACCGTTACCCCTCATGGCTATACTCCCTGATAAAGTGTCCCTTCCCATCTTTCCTGTAGGCCTCCTTTAGGTCCTAAAAG
Organism: Pluvialis apricaria; assembly: GCA_017639485.1. Taxonomy (NCBI): domain Eukaryota; kingdom Metazoa; phylum Chordata; class Aves; order Charadriiformes; family Charadriidae; genus Pluvialis; species Pluvialis apricaria. The sequence continues at coordinate 48,776,510 of CM030044.1, read as the reverse complement.
GCTGCTATAAGGTCTACCCGGAGCTTTCTTTTCTCCAGGCTGAACAACCCCAACTCTTTCAACCTGTCTTCATAGGAGAGTTGCTTGAGCCCTCTGATCATCTTTGTGGTGCTCCACTGGACTCACTCCAACAGGTCCATGTCCTTCTTTTGCTGGGGGCTCCAGAGCTGGATGCACTACTCAGATGGGGTCTCACAAGAGCAGAGTAGAGGGGCAGAATCACTTCCCTTGGCCTGCTGGCCACATTTCTTTTGATCCAGCCCAGCATGTACTTGGCCCCCTGGGCTGCAAACACATATTGCTAGATCATGTTGAGCTTCTCATCAACCAGTACCCCTAAGTCATTCTCCTCAGGGCTGCTCTCAATTCATTCTTTGTCCAGTCCGTCTTTATGCTTGGGATTGCTGTGACCCACCTTGCAGGTCACCTTGCACTTGGCCTTGTTGAACTTCATGAAGTTTGCACAGGCCCACCTCTCAACCTTTCGAGGTCCCTCTGAGTGTCTTGACCGCAGTACACAGCTTGGTGTCATCGGCAAAGTTGCTGAAGATACACTCAATCCCACTATGTTGCTGACAAAGATATTAAACAGCACCTGTCCCAATACCAGCCCCTGAGGAATGCCACCCATCGCTGGTTTCCACTTGAACATCAAGCCATTGACTGCAACTCTTTGAGTGTGATACTCCAGTCAATTCCTTATCCACTGAGCAGTCCATCTGTCAAATCCATGTCTCTCCAATTTAGAGACAAAGGTGGTGTGTGGGACAGTGTCAAATGCTTTGCACAAGTCCAGGTAGATGACGTCAGTTGCTCTCCCCTTATCCATCAACACTGTAACCCTGTTGTAGAAAGCCATCAAATTTGTCAGACGTGGTTTCCCCTTAGTGAAACCATGTTGGCTGTCACAGATAGTTTTCTTAATTTTGATGTGCCTTAGCATAGTTTCCAGGACAATCTCCTCCATGATCTTGCGGGAAACAGAGGTGAGACTGACTAGCCTGTGGTTCCCCATGTCTTCCTTTTTTCCCTTTTTGAAAATGGGCATTACATTTCCCCTTTTCCAGACAGTGGGAACTTCCCCGGTCTTCCACAACTTCTCATATATGATGGATAATGGCTTAGCAACTTCATTTGCCAGTTCCCTCAGGACCCACAGATGCATCTCATCAGGTCCCATGGACTTGTGCACCTTCAGGTTCCTTAGATAGTCTTGAACCTGATCTTCTCCTACAGTGGGTGGTTCTTCATTCCCCCAGTACCTGCCTTTGCCTTCTGCAACTTGGGTGGTGTGGCTAGAGCACTTGCTGGTGAAGACTGAGACAAAAAAGTCATTGAGTACCTCAGCCTTCTCCATATCCCAGGTAAACAGGTCTCCTGTTTCCTTCTGGAGAGGGCCCACATTTTCCTCAGTCTTCCTTTTACTACGAACATACCTGTAGAAGCTTTTCTTTTTGCCCTTGATGTCCCTGGCCAGATTTAATCCTGTCTGGCCTTTAGCTTTCCTAACCTGATCCTTGGCTGCTTGGAAAATTTCTCTGCATTCCTCCCAGGCTACCTGTCCTTCCTTCCACCCTCTGTAGGTTTCCTTTTTGCTTTCGAGTGCTTCCAGGAGCTCCTTGTTCATCTGTGCAGACATCCTGGCATTTTTGACTGACTTCCTCTTCATTGGAATGCATCGTTCCTAAGGTTGGAGGTGGTGATCCTTGAATACTAACCAGCTTTCTTCAGCCCCTCTCCCCTCCAGTGCATTATCCCATCGTACTCTACCAAGCAGCTCCCTGAAGAGGCCAAAGTCTGCTCTCCTGAAGTCCAGGGTAGTGAGCTTGTTGTGCGGCCTCCTCACTGCCTTAAGGATCTTGAACTCCACCATTTCATGGTCACTGCAGCCAAGGCTGCCCTTGGACTTCACACTGCCCACCAGACCCTCCTTGTTTGTGAGAACAATGTCCAGTGTGGCACCTCTCCTCCTTGGCTCCTCCATCATTTGGAGAAGTAAGTTATCATCAACACATTCCAGGGACCTCCTGGATTGCTTTTGCCCTGCTTTGTTGTCCCCCCAACAGATATTGGAGTGGTTGAACTCCCCCATGAGGACGAGGGCTTGTGAATGTGAGGCTGTTCCTATCTGTCTATAGAGGGCCTTATCTGCTTGGTCTTTCTGGTCAGGTGGCCCGTAGCAGACCCCCACTGTAATGTCACCTGTCCCTGCCCTCACTTTAATCCTGACCCATCCTTTGTCCACTGATTGGTTTGCTAGAAACTGATTTAGCTGGATGTTTTTTTTGCTATTATACAGAGAAGAGCTATTTTTCTAATGGTATTTAGTTGACTAGAAATGCAAATACCTGTAAAAGTGGCATTGTTAGAATTCGTAAGTTCCCCATACTTACTGATATATTACGCAAAATACTGTGTACTTCTGAAAGTATCCTTTAACTGTGCTCATTTCTTAGGAGAATTTGAATGATTGAGTGCCCACTTGGGATTTTAGAGAGAGAGAAACAGCAGGCAAGGGACAAATTCTCCAACTTGTTTCACTGGCTGATTATTGCAGAGATGGTTCTTTTTCTGGAGATATTCTCAGAAAAAAATGCTTATTGAAATGTGTAAGAAAGGACAGAATTACGTTATTTCAAAATGCTGCATTCTAAGGAGTCTCCATAATGTGTGTATTTTGATTAAGACTTTAACAATTATGCATATTAAAAAGAAGATAACTTGGGTCATGAAAGGGGCATAATACCAAAAATGTCTTTGATTATAGTATACTGAATAGCGTTGTGTTTCCTTTTGCTTTCTTCCCACGTGGTACTACTCAGATTGTTGTGGCCCTCCAGAAATCTCTCCTTCACAATCAGTAGATGTTTCTTTGCTTTCTTTTTTCCTAATAGTTAAATCATATTAACATAAAAATAGCAAAGAGGAACTTGAGCATATCTTCAATTTTTTAAAAGCTGAATACGAAAAGGAAAAGACTGAGGCAAAGAAAGGAGGCTAAACTCTGCTTGTTAGTTGAGATTGGCTAAGAGATATATTTGCAAGTCATTTGAAGGATGCTAATTACAAAAAAAATGCTCTTGGAAATATTTTCTACAATACTCCTATGACTCTAGATATTGCCTTTTTATAATGTCAAGTGTACAAATTATCATGGTGAAGGCCCAGGCTGCAAAGTGAAAACAATGTCAAGTTCAATTTGATTGAACTGGTAGCAACCCATATAACTGTTGTTTAAAATAATTATGTTCATTATGTATTTTAGATCTCAAAAATCTCTCAAAGGAACATATCTCAATAACAACAGTGATTCTGCAGACTTTGAAAATGGCTTATTTTGGGTTGCTGGAGGAGTTCAGCTGGACAAAAGCTGTTTGAAATGCTGGAATCCTGCACCAGGATTCTGAAATGAGTGCCAGCCCTTCAGAGCTGTTTGACTTGTGCTGGTTCTAAAGGCAGGTGTTTTCACAGTCTGGGAAGCAAAGGGATGTATCATTTCCATGAAAACATCTCAGAACAAAGCTTCAAAATGTTCTCTAACAGAGGTTACTTATTTACACTTAAGTGTTTTGATGGTGCCCACAAATTAAAAGTATCCTATTTCCACAGAAGGAACGCAGCTTAACCGATAACAATATACCTCAGTAAAATTCCAGATTCTGTACAGTATCAGGTGGATGGGACCTATGTAATAGTGTCTGTGTTATCAGTGATGCAGTAGGGAAGAAAGCAAAAAATAATTTAACATTTGAGGTATAACAGCACTCTAAGCTTTCTATAGCTAAGTCTTTTTCTTCATATTCAGATCTTGAAACACTATCAAACCAGGACTTCGTTTTCTAAAACCACAGTATGATGTGGCAGTAGTGGAGAGTGTCTTTTATAGCATAATTACATGAAAAAAATCTAAAATAAGATTGAATTCAAGTTTTTGTCTCTGTAAGAATTCTACAATCCCTACGTAATTTGTTAAATGTCTTTTATTTTTTTTCCCAATTATTCTCTTTCTTTCAGCTGGTGATTCTTTCTTTCCCTTATAAGTTCTTCTTTCAGACAATCATAGAAGAGGTGCATTGGCACAATGCTAAAATGGAATGCTTAGGCAAACTCAGTTCACTTCAAGATCCTTCAAACATCAGGGCCAAATGCCACAAGCACAGTTCTGGTCAATCGCCAGATCAGATTTAATGGAATATTTCAGATTCCTTACGCTTAGTATTGAGATGAGATTTCTGAGGAAACTCTGATATTAGATTTTGCCTCTGATTTCTCAGGCAGAGCTGCAGGCTGAAATTCTGACTGTATTGCAAGTCACCAGTATAGGTTGTTGATACCTGTGGGTTATGAGGCTATTCTGTACATTTGAATACAGATTAGGTGCAGGGAAACTTCTCTTTGTTCTACTAATTCTACAGTACTAGTGTAGAATAGGATGTTTCTTGCATTACTGAAGAACCTCTCAATTTGTTTACAATTTATTTCGTGTAAACCTTATATCAGAAGGATTGCTGTACAAACTGTAAGGATTGCTTTCACTATGCTCTCTCCGGGCCGAGAACTGAGAACCATGTTTTGTTTTTCTCTAGAAATTTAAAAAAAAAAAAAAAAAGGCAAAAACCCTACATTGAGCTATCAAGCTCTAACTTTTAAATTTATTTATTTATTTATTTATTTAAAGTCCAGGATTAAGTCTACATGTGCAGGGAGAAGCAGGTTTATGTTGAATCTGACATATCAAGAGATCATACAGCACGTTAGCACCAGCTGAATGTGACCCATGATGTACCAGCTGGCTTTTATGAGGAAGGGACATGGCTTCATTGAAAAGAGTTAGTGTGCATATATCTGGAATAATGTAGCCATGTGGCTTTCAGATCAGATGTCAGGCTGCTGTTTTTTACCTGAGTGATCCAACAGGAAGTGCAAACATAAAAGGAAAATTTTGGTCCTATTCTTATGAGGCACTTAATGAATACAGCATCTCAGATTTACATGAGTGCTAAGGTACGGGACGTGTCTCTCCCTGAGGGATCTTTCAGTCTAACTGGCTCAAGCCAATTATTTTTTCAAATTGCTTTCAGTTACCTTTTATGATGTCCAAATTTTGCATGCTTCAGGAACTATCCAGACTTATAATATATAGAATATCAATGGCGTTCCTTCATGAAAAAGCAACTAGAGGACTAAAAACACATTATTTGTAAGAAGGATTTTTTAAAAGATATTAAATATTTGGAAAAAGCCCCACTTCCCTTTCCAGCAGTAATTATTTCATAATAGACCCCTAGGCTGAACTCCAAGAATGATTCAAATGTTTTAATATGAAAAGCATAAAAAGAATCTTGTATGGCAGTACAGGCCCACCTGGGGATGTCTCTTAAATGAGATTTTATTAAATAGTTTGTTATGTGACAAGTGAGGCAGTAATTTTGTTACAGAAGTCTTGAGAATATGTAGGGTTTAATTCATAAATCTTTTGTGCTTTCATTAAAATAATTTTCCTGTTGCATTTGTGAACTAAACCGCTCCTTCTGTATGTATATGCATGTGGGGCTTTTTATGACAGTGTTTTTAAATAAGACCTTGTATGTAGCATTGCTTTAATTGTATAAAATAAGCTTGCCAAAAGAACTTATTTATCTGTGTGTGGTTTCTAAAATATGTCTCTATAATTAGCTGGTTTTCCCACCTGCTGTTCAAATGACTGGAAAAGATCAAGAGGCTATATAATCTGGAGAGTTCATGGAAATGAAGGAAAAAAATTCTGAAAAGGGCAAACATTATCTGCTTAAAAGTATACTTCACTTTCTGTTTCTAAAATTAGATAGATACAGTAAAAGAAAGAAGGGAAAGAAATTGGAGAAAGATTTGGCCAGAACTGAGTGAAGAAAACAGCAAGAGAAATCTCTGTACTTTCATACCTGTAGATTTAACACTGTTACTCTCATTATAAGAGTTGTGCAAAATGAGTCCCTTTGCAAAATATTGAAAATAACATTAATTAAAAGTTTAAAAACCACAGGTATACACTATCAGATTCTTAATTATAGTGCTGTAAAGTGAGCATAACTTTGTTGACTATAATGGTTTCATACCTGTGGAACAAAGATCTACAATACTTCTTAAAATGTAACGTGATATAAAACATTAGCGAATCCACTTCATATTCCTAAATGATAAGGAGTGATGAGCTTTCACAGGATAAAGAAGTTAATTTCATGTTGTTAAACCAAATCAGGATCAAAGTGGTTTATTGATTTATTAATGACAAGTAATTAACTAGCAATGAGTGAGCTACACATTCGAGATCAGTGTCAGTAATGTAAAACATAAACCACATCAGGTGCCCTTCAGAAAATGCTGATAAACACCCCCAAATGCCTGAGCACCCCTCTGTAACTAATCCCAAGAAGTACAATCCCCTGCAGGCCCCTCTGGGGGAGCCCCCAGTGATGGGGGCTCACCCCTCCTGGAATCCCTGGCTGCACACCCTCCTGCGGTGGAGCCACCACACGAGCTCCCAGCCAGCACCCCTGCACGGGTCCTTCGTGGTCCCCCAGCACTCAGACCCAGCGGGCAGTGGGAGAGACTGCTTGTGGCACCCCGTGGGAGGGTGTGCTGCCTGGGTGGGCAGAGGTGGGCAGGCACCTAGGGAACTTCAGGTGGCATCACCCTGAGCTTTGGCTGTGTTTGTTCCCATGCCAATGTCTCCTCCACCACCGCAACCTCTCATGCTTCTCCTAGATGTCTTTTTAGGTTGACTCCTTTGCTGCAAAAATGTCTTTGCAATTTGTCCATGACTGCATAAAGTGGTTGATGATTCTCTTCCTCTTTAAGTGATAAGTTTTGTGCAAATGCCCTATCAAGTGGTTTTGTGTGCACCATTAATGTGCACTGTTACCTGCATGTTCCTATTTGAATTCATGCTGCTATGCAGCCCAGTTTGCCAGGGGTGGGCCTGGGAAGCACCCCCACAGTAGCTGGTTCTGTCTAAGGCAATAATAAGTAAGGAAGAGAAAAGTATATGCAATGCCTAATTTTCTACACCTCAGATTTGTAACTGCTGAAGAACGATAGCTATGGTAAAAATCAGAATTTCAAAAAATGAAAAACAGATAAAAGAAAAAAACAACCCGCCTATATTATACTATCTTTCATCTGCTCATTTTGTTTATAAAGTAGTGTTGTAGTTTAACCCCAGCTGGCAACTAGGACCATGCATCCTCTCGCACACCCCACCTTTCCCCCAAGAAGGGGAGGGAGAAGAGGGAGAAAAGGAGGACAAAGGGAAAAAGAACCTTATGGGCTGAGATAAAGCTGGTTTGATAGAACGATAATGGATAATAATAATAATAATAATAGTAGTAATAATAATAATAGTAGTAGTCATAATAATAATAATGGTAAAAGAATATAGAAGAGACAAGTCACCCTCAGCACCCGGTGAATTGGGTGCGTAGCCTACCTGAGCAGAGATTGCGGAATTCCCCCCACCAGCCAACCCCCGTTTATATACCAAGCATGACATCTATGGTATGAATATTCCATTGGCCATTCCATCTTTCTGTCTATAATACTTCTCAGGGTCGATGGGCAGCTGAAAGAAGTCCTTGGCAAGTATAAACATCACTTAACAACAACTAAAACAATATGCATTATTGACATTCCTTTCATACCAAATCTGAATCCACAGCAACCACTAGAAAGAAAAATAACTCTATCTCAGCTGAAACCAGACAGGTAGATTAATAACTACCCTTTGGTGTGAATTAACTGCATTCTGATACCTTTCCGTACAACAGGGCACACAGGAAGAGCTCTCTTCCTAAAGGTGTGATGCTTGACCTTACCTCCATACAGACATAAAGAGATTTTGTCAGCCAGACATATTATGAACTCTTACAGTTCTGGTTCCTCTTGAAATATACCGGATCTTCACCATGGCTCATTTCAAGTCACGTTAATACTTTGAGTGACTTTGTTACTCAATAATGTGCTTCTAAATTTCCAGTCAGGGAAAAAAAAAGTCTGTGGTTTTATGTTTTGTGTTTGTTTGTTTGTTTGTTTGTTTTTGGTTTTTTGTTTATTTGTTTTTGTTTGGTTTTTATTTTATTTTATTTTACTTTTTAAATCACACTTTTTTTGTTTCTTGGAACATACAAAGGAGGCTTGTTTTCTTACTTTTTAAAGCACAAGTAATTTGGTCAGCCACATTCTCCTTTGCTTTGGTATGCAGAAAGGAGCAAAACAATTAACCTCTTTTACTACATTATCAATGTATTTGAGTTATCCTTCCTTGGATAATAGTTTATATAAATTAATACTGGTATTTATTATTCTAATTCAAAGGTTATGTTTTTTTCTGCTTAGAAAATGATAGTGCTGGATTCCTTCTTTCACTGCTTTGCTGGCATAGGGATATATCACTGATCAAAGTGGCTTTGGGTAGAAAGTTAATCTGTGTTTTTAAATCTAATAAAAATTCCTGTGTTGTTTATTATGATGTTCAGTTTTCCACAAGAAATACAGCTAAAGAATCACAGGTAGATAGTGTAAGAAAATAAAACCCTTAATAAAACTCTTTAGGTAACAAGGGTTTCTACATAGCTTATATGGTAAGATTTGCCTGCCTGTATTCCAGCAGGATACCATTGAGGTGGAAACGAAAATCACTGAACACTGAGTCACTGAATTTCCCTCAATGTGCCACAATTACAAAACCAGCTTCTGCTATATGAGCCTGATCTACTGTGAGAATGTACAAATTATTCAGTTGCTCTAGAAATGCCTCATTTATTACCTATAGTTAGAAACTCTAATGGATGAATCATGAGTTTGACTTCACCACTTTCCCCCTGAATCTGATTACAAGTCCCTTTCTGTCATCTTTTCATGTAGTTTAAAAAGGTATAAGATACATTTAATTTTGAAGTAATTCTAATTCTGCTTGGGTTCCCTCAGTTATGCTAGAAGGAATTCAGGAGGCTGGAAGTATTTTTGGCATACGTGGGAGGAAATCTGATCAACAGGGAGCAAGTCAGCTCTGGATCAATAGTTCACTGCACCAGAGGTTGTGGACTGGTCCATGATGCATATCCAGGCTGCTGTGCTGAGTAACACAGAACGGGATTGTAAACTTGCCATTATCAGCTTCTTTTCAAATGTAGAGGTATTAGTTGGGGCAAGGAACCATGATGTTTGGGGGAATTTTTTGTCTCCTTAACGATACATATAACAGCTAGCCAGAATATTTGCTGTAATGGCAAGTAGTTATTTGGGTTATTATTACTACTTGAAGAAAGGAAAACACCTTAAGGTCAAAGGTGAGATCTCATCTAATAAGATGCAAGATTAAAAAGAGTAGTGTAGGTATGCAAAACAAATGTACTGAAATTTTTCTTTTTTTAGAAGCTTGCTGATGTGTGGTTTTGGAAGTTTTACTCTCTGTATTTTGGTTGACAATGAATGTTAGAAATTTTTGTGGAAGTGGAAATGCAGAGCTTTCAGCAGCTCTTACCAAGTGTTAAACTTTAAGAATCAATGCATGTGGCATAGTTACAGCAAAGTAGAAACTGAAAAGCAAAGCTTGCTTGCTGCCATGGTATATTTGAATAGCTATTACCTGAAGGCTACCTGCAGTTATGGAAAAAATTGTCCTGAAAAGTGGAAAAGAAGTTGAGTTAAACTGTAAAGATAGAATCGTCTTTGGCTCAGATCTGTAGGAATTTGCAAAAGTGACTCCCTTGCAGTTGTCATCCTACCCAGGATTTTAGGTCTTTGTTTGCTGGAGAAGTCAAAAGTAGTGGGGAATTGATGGGAAAGTCATCATGCTTTTGTTAAGGAGAAAAATTATTCAAGAGAAAGCTTGTTTTTGTGGAGGACAGATGAAGACAAACCAGAGACCTAGAGCAAATCATTGAAGAATTGAGAAAATGCCAATGTTTCATTATTTCTGTTTTTGCTACAGATCAGAGCAACAGTTAGGTTATCAAGCTCTTCTGTAGAATATGAGATCAGGGAAAAATATTTATTTCCTTCAATTGAAAATTGAACTGTGACTGTCTGAGCTTGCTTAACTCCTCTGAGAAGCTTTTATGATGTAAACTCTTTCCTCGTGAAGAGAAGGATGAGCTGAGTCTGAAAACTTGCTCATTTTCTGTTACACCTGAGAACTGAATCCTGTGCAGGAGTACAAGGACATAAGGAATTTAGAGTAAAGATTATGGGAAGAACTAGGCAGAATCGTGTAGAAACAGTACTGTGAGAATACCTCTGATGTATATATGGGCACCTTCAAATAGGGATAGCATTCCAAGTTTTGCTTTTTGGCATTTTGTGAAAGAGTGGGAAGAATTTAATTAAAGTGGATAATAATAAGCCCTGGGCTGCTTGGAAATATGTGGTTCATATTTTCATCAAATTTGAGTTCCCTTCCCCTGCTTTTCTCTCTTGAGAAAGTCCTATGAGCCGCTAGAGAAGTAAGGATCACAGGAGAAGGACAATAATGTAATGGCAACCCTTATTTACTGAGAGAGGATTTGTTTACTATATTTCATTCTTTTAGGCTTTTTGATTAAACGTGGCACAAAAAGATCAAATTCCTTCTGTATCAGATCATTGCTGTGCTATGTCTTTAGGAAATGACTTGCGATGAGGGTACTATGGCAGCCTTCTGAAAGAGATATTTAGATTGCTTGTGCTCTTATTATCTCCTGTGTCCCCACACCACTAACTAGATTTTTATACCTGTAATGTACTATATGTACATGGCCAGACAAAAGACTGTTATGAATGATGATTAATACCACTCAGAAAGAGAAGCTTTTCATAAATGAGGGTGGAGGCATGCTGTGCATTTGTGTGGTAACTCCTATGAGACAGTGTGGCATTTCAGCCATTTCAACATAAAACTAGCCTGGGGCAGGGAGTCAGGTGCAGAAACCCGCACTGTCTCATAGCTGCCAGATGATGTTAGGGGATCAGCTTTCCCCTGAAAGGAAAGAAAACCTTAGTCTACATGCTTGTGTAATACAACATTAACATTTATGGGGCTGATCCAAAGTTCTTTAAAGCCAAAGAGGATTTTTTCTCTGTAGACTTCAGTGAGATGTAGATTCGGCTTTATATAGAAGTGTTTAAGTGTGCTTTTTGAACCATGAAAGCTAAATCCCTAATTAATCCACACCTTTCTTATCCCAATTATTTTATTGGCCTCTCATGTTCTTGTACTTCTCTCTTTTACCATTCTATTTGGGTAACTGCAGCTCTACTTTGACATTAACATGAAATTTAGAATGATAAAATTCACTGTAATCAACACACAGGTTGACACGTAAGCCAAGACCCTACCATCTCTTGTAACATTTGAAATGTCTTCTTTCATGGTGATTTAGGACAGGCTGTGTCCTAATTTGCACTGAGATTTGCTGATAAATTAAAGAATATTTTAAAATATCCACAAGCTAAATTTCCATACAGATTTTTCTCAGTCTCATGATCCTGCTGGCTGTTAAAAAATGTTATGTCACAATATGAAGCATACTTCAGCTGTTGGATTTTCTCATTCCATCTTACGGAAATGTTGCTGTTTCTGAAATCCTTTGTAACTGCTTCTGTAGAGCAAGGTTATCAGCGCAAGACCTTTATGTAGAAAAGCTGTCTTGGTGAGTAAAGGCTTAACATCATGTGGCAAATAGGGTATGGGACATTTTCCTGGTAAGTGGTATTTATAATTGCTCAGATGGGGGGAATGACATTGAAGATGAATAGAAGGAGAGAAACATTGGGTATAGGGCACCTGGATGATATGTCTTAAATACTACTTGGTAAAATGTACTGAGTGTCATCTGAAAGCAAAATTTTCTAGGGTCGGTTACTGAGAGTTGTAGATGTGTTGGAGCATGAAAAATTTAACTTCAATGAACAGAGTCCAGTTTGTTAACGTCTCCTAGGAGTTTTGTCTCAACTCAATGAAATGATATGTTAGTATGCAAGAGTCTTCTGGCTAGAAAAAAAACATAAAAAGTAATCATCAGACAGTCAGTTTGGAGGAAGGTTACAAGAAAGTTGTGTTTGCTAGCAGCAGGAAGAAATAATGCTGCCAAATGACTTATTAGAAGGCAAAGACAAGGCATATAGCAAGGCAGGGTGAGGGAGACCTAATAATGAAAGTAACACAGTCAAGCTGTTTCATTAGTCCTTTCTTTGATAACTTTTTCTTCTGCCAGTGCTTCACCTAGGTTCTCTTGAGAAACCAAATACACAGTTATTTTTCCCTTGTCTTCTAAAGAAAAAACAAAGCAAACTATGTATGAGTTTCTTCTGTCTTTATTATTTTGTTTCCAACCACATGATAGTTGTGGGAAAAATCAGTGGATTTCTTCTTGCCAATATACACAACAATATATCTCTCTCAATATCATCAGATATTTGCCCTTTAAAAGTTGTCATTTGCCCTCATAATTTCTGGATTGCATTTTGCTCTACTATCCTGAAGACAGTAAATTCTTGAGGAGCATATACACAAACAGGCACGACATAGTTTCAATAGCAGAGATTCAGCAATCTGTCTAGTTCCTGGCTGTACTGATGCCACCAGCAGCATTGAAAAAAGGTTGTACTTTGTGGTTATACTAGAACACAAACTTACTAACCATGCTGTGTGTTTTTTTCCTATTTATTTTGTCTGGTCTTAACTTACAATGTTTAACATGTTTCGTGGATTGAATTCATTAGGGTACTTTCTCTTGAAATAAGAAGCTGGTATTTTTTGCTAGGAGCTACACTGACAGAAAAAGTGTTTGTGAAGTGTCACTTAAGCAGAGGCTATGCTACGAGTTTCCCTTTCCCCTGAAGAAAAAGCAGTACATCACTGTACGTCCTCAGGAGCAAACTGGGGAATTACTAAATCATAAAGGAGACACATCAAGCTTGTTGGTTTCACTTTCTTTTCTGACATGTGTGAGAGAGAGAAAGACAAAATGTGTGTGCCTCTCCTTTATAAGCTGAAAAATAACTCCCAGTTCTTCTGCCTTAGTGCCTCTGTCTAAGAAGCTGCAGACTGGGTCAAGGTTTGCTAGTACTGGCTTCAACGTTCCTGTTCCTCGCTTGCAAAATTGGGAGGAGAAGGAGCAGCTGCACAAGCGAAAGATGAGGAGGATTGTTTCTGGTAGTAGAAAGCATTGATTTTATGGCTCACTGCCATCACAGCAACAGTGCTTAATGCTACTGTGATAGCTTTGTGGAGTGGATTGAGGCCCTGAGCACTGTCTCGTGGGACTCAGAAATAGTCTGCAGCTATCAATATTTCCTTGAGCCTAAACACACTGTTATCACTCTGTAGATGCCCCTTGAACTTATTTATAGCTTCACAGGAATTGCCAAGAGTGTTTTAACTCCTAATACAAGTGTCTTTCAGGGAAATAAATTATTGTCCTGAAGCTTACACTCGTGGTCTGGCACAAAGAGTATTGGCAGAGGAAGGATCAGGGACAGGGCTTTCCCCTGTAGAGTCCAGATTTTCCACTCCATCTTTTACTGAATACTCAAATTGAACAGTGAAAAACTGAGGGAACTTTTATTTCATTTTTATTCCTGTTGTCATCAACATGCACCCCCCATCTAAGGTCCATGCACAGGCAGAAATGTATTTCTACTGGTGGGACTGGAAGAAGCTTTCAGGGATGGCTGAACGGGCTCCAAAGAGCTCTCAGCAAAATCATGGAGGGAAACCTTTGTATTACCTTGGATTTCCTGTGCTCTGAGGTAGGCAGGGGCCCTATACATGTCTTTGCCCAAGTTAAAGTGGCTTCCAGTAGGTTTAGCTTGAATGTTTCTTGCAAGTAAGACTTGTCATTTCCCAGCCCAGATATCAGAGGTCAAACTGACATGCCCCTCAGAACTGGTGGATACTTGCATTTGAATGTTTGGTAGTACTGATACAAAATCATAATGCTAATAAGTTATTAGGGCATGGGCATTTTCACTTTCAAGAAGTAGTGACAGGAGGGGTTTTCTGCTTTTGCCACCATTTATCACCAGACAGTCTGGTTTCCCTCATGGTCTAGCACTTTCCTTTGAGGTACTTCATACCTGGACAGAAACTTAAGCACAGGGTGATGCTGGAAGGAAAGGTAACATTGTCTCCTTCGTTGGGTGTGAGTTATTGCTGTGAGCCCAACAGCTCCTTGAAATTGCTGATGCTTTGGTGTCTCTAGTTCTTATCTGAGGGTAAAAAAGGCTGCTGTGCTATGTAAAACTGGCTGCACCATGCAGCACAGTAAGATTAAGGAAAAGCCTCCCATCAAGTGCAAGGTCCTACATCTGGGTCGGGGCAATCCCAAGCACAAATACAGGCTCAGCAGGGAATGGCTGGAGAGCAGCCCTGTGGAGAAGGACCTGGGGGTGCTGATTGACGAGAAGCTCGACGTGAGCCAGCAATGTGTGATTGCAGCCCAGAAGGCCAACCATATCCTGGGCTGCATCAAAAGAAGTGTGGCCAGCAGGTCAAAGGAGGTGATTCTGCCCCTCTACTCCGCTCTCGTGAGACCCCACCTGTAGTACTGCATCCAGCTCTGGAGTCCCCAACATAAGAAGGACATGGACCTGCTGGAGCGCGTCCAGAGGAGAGCCACGAGGATGATCAGAGGGCTGGAGCACCTCTCCTATGAGGAGAGGCTGAGAGAGTTGGGGCTGTTCAGCCTGGAGAAGAGAAGGCTCCGGGGAGATCTTATTGCGGCCTTCCAGTACCTAAAGGGGGCCTACAGGAGAGCTGGGGAAGGACTTTTTACTAGGGCATGTAGTGATAGGATGAGGGGGAATGGCGTTAAGCTGAAAGAGGGCAGGTTTAGATTAATCATTAGGAAGAAGTTTTCCACTGTGAGGGTGGTAAGGCACTGGAACAGGTTGCCCAGAGAGGTTGTTGAAGCCCTGTCCCTGGAGGTGTTCAAGGCCAGGCTGGACGTGGCCTTGGGCAACCTGGTCTAGTGGGAGGTGTCCCTGCCTATGGCAGGGGGGTTGGAACTCGATGATCTTCAAGGTCCCTTCCAACCTAAACCATTCTATGATTCTATGATCATATGCATGCCAAATATTGCTAGCATCATACAGACACCATAGAAAGCAGTGTTAGCAGAGTATAGATAGAGTGCCTATTCACAACTTGCAAAGCACGGTAAAATAGAATTACTAATGCGACTAGCAGTCTTGAAGGGAAGAGTCCTTTCCTGAGGTGGCAGTTTTTTGGTATTGCTTTCTTAGGACAGGATTAAAGTCTTACTAAGCAGGTGAAATAAAGGATGACATTAATTAAAAAAACCCCAAACTAACGACAACAAACCTCAAACCCTAAAAAACTAGTAAATGCACGAGTAATGGAATAGCTGCCACATGCTAACAACAGCAAGATACCTACCTACTTATCATTTTACTTCAACTTCCCAGTTTGTTGGAATTTTTTTGGCACATAATCCTGTCCATGTGTGTACTTGTTTACTATACCATTTGCAAACGCTGTACCATACAGATGGTACACAATAAAGTGAATAAAAATTAATAGATTCCTATTAGTTTATTTTCTTTAATTCTTCTTTTATTACAAAATCCATTTTGTTTCTGTCTAGAAATAGTTTAGACATCAGAAGAATGCTTAGCAACTAGTAAATGTAGATTGCAGCCTGAGTGCTAAAGCAAAGTAATTCTATATAATTTAATAGCCTCTCAATTTGATGAAAATTGGTTGCCAGATTGTTTAATCAAAATTTTGTCATTGTTTGTGCAATTCATTTCATATTAAAATACCAATAGTTTCTCCGGGTTTTGTTTGTAGAAATCCTAAAGAAAACCTTCAATAAAGTACAACCATTGCAATATCAGGAGTTCATTGCAGAAAAGTGTCAGCCCATTTCACTTAATTTTACAAGGGATGGATCGTTACATTTCAGGTGAAGTTAATGGCACATGTGGCAGGAGCATTCTGCAAGTATTAAGCATATCTGACAGAAAATACAAATGCAATTTCAGAAGATACAAATGTAGTCTGAAGCTTATTGTTGGAGTGTTTGCAGCTATGAGCTCTTTATAAAGGGTGATCTGTATGTTCCTCAATAATCTTAGTCATACCATTAAGATGTCCATCAAACTTGTGAAGCAGAAAGCCAGCAAATATTTAAATTACAGGCCTTTGGTAATTTACATTGACCTCCTATGCATCATATGAATTATAAAGAAAAAACCCCACATATTGGTGCACCCACAAAACCTTTGATGACCAGGCTGGATAATGATGAGTTCTCAGAGAGTCTGTTCAGTTGCATACAAAATACGATACGCAAGATACCTGAGAATACAAATTGTTAAAAAAAATCCACATAGATCAAAAAAGCAATGCAGTCTTATATACTGGACCATTCACCTTGACAACTTACGTTCTGTGTGGTGAAAAACAGGTGCAAACACAAGAATGCAGGATATCTATGAAGATTAAGAAGCATAAAATGAAGTTGAAAGAAATACCACATCCAAAGTCAAAATATGATGAGCAGAGAAGGAGATGCCAGAAACATTATAATCTAAATTCCCAGTTGCTGTTTAAGAGCTTGAAATGTTTTCTTATGTTCTTGTGCTTCATGTAGAGACTTTAGAAGTTCTAACTGCTGCATAAGCAGTGAAATATATTCCCTATTTTGTATTTGTAATTATAAAAGCACTACCAAAATGGTCCAAAGGGAATAATACACCATCTCTTTAAGAGCTCTTAAGCATTACCTTATATTGGTCTCAAAATGCAAAATCTAGAGTTAGTAGTTTGTTTCTTAGTAAAGGAAGCGGTTGTTACTATTCTAATCTGGGAGACAACAGTCACTTTTTCTTTAATTGGACTGAGGAATTACAAACATCGGAAAAGGTTTCTGTTTTGGAGGAAGTTCTCAAAGAAATAATGGATGCCCTTCTTTCTTAGTTTATTCATTAAAAGGCCTTTTCTTGAGTCCTCCAGAAATGGTTCTCAACAAAAAAGAGCGTGCTTTTTGTCTAAACCTGCCTGAGAATATCAACATGAATGATGTATTGAAGTTCTATGAACAGTCAATTTTTTAAAAGAAATATAAAGCATACTATCATTACAAACATTTCCAAAAGAGCTGTTTCCAAACCTTAAATTTAGATTTAGTACACCTGTTTATTGAGCTCTTGGGGTACGTATATTGTGAAGTGTGAACCAATCCAATAAGTATACCATAAACTGTATCTGCAGAAGATTCCCAGGTTCCCGACTGTATTGAATATGTTTGTAACTGACACTGCCAGTGAGTTTTTACAGTGATAGTTTGGAACATGGATCAACACGACAAGTCAAGGTACTAGGTGAAATTTAAGTCCTTCTTACTCATAGTTAAATAAAAGCCAATTACTTATTTGAGGTTAAATACAAAGATTAAAGTGGCTAGTTCCTGCTGTAGGCTCATCACATTTCCAAAACACCAGGCAGTGCAAAGTTACCATTTTTAGTTTTAATTTAATTGATAGTATGACTGTGCATACATACATACATATACACATAACTGCCAATATTGTTTGAAAAGGACTGTTTTGCTTAAATAATGCTTCATATGAAGTACATGGCACTCCTTTTTTGTCTGCATATGGGCTGAATTCTACATATGGTTTCCCTTTCAGTTCAAACTATGTGAGCACATCAAACTGGAACAATATATACATAATGCTGAAGGCTGCACTTTATATATGCATGCTTTCCTGCACATGGTGTTTTGCTGCAGGTCTTACAATTATACCTGTAGCACTTTTTCTGCTTTCAACAAATACTAAATGATAGCTTTGAGATTAAGTTTGAAAAACTGAAATGAACAGAGCTGTCATCTATTTCTGCATGTGCTGATAGTTACCCTCAGGCTGTATCACATTTGGCATAGCCCTTTAAAGCACAATTTTCAGAGTGAAGGAGAAGTCTCTCCTACCTGCCTTTTCTGCTGCCAGGTTCAGCATAATTCAAGTATGGTTTAATCAACTGAACTTGCACCAGTTATATTGTTTACTATTTTTCTTTCTCTTGGGATGTGCTAGTTGAAGTCCAACACTTGGCGGGTTTTTTTTATATCTTTGCCTTTGTAAATGATTTTGGTTTGAATTAACTTTCCTGTGACAGTCTGAACTGCAGTCTTGTATGGAAATTGTTAGGTTCAGACATGAAAATTTTTATTGATAACGTGTGCTCCAGACCAACTACTGCTTGTTGCAGGTGGTAGCCTCTCAGGAGTGGCTTATATTTTATTTTTGGTTTTTACTGAGGTACTCTGCTTAGGTATCCTGGCCAAAGCTGCAGGGTAGTCACGAAATAATAGGTCATACACTAACACCTGAATTAGTGGTCTATGCTGTACTGTCTAGGAGGTCTGTGTTGTGTTTTATGACCAGGAAAAAGGAAAAGCCTGGGCTTGCTAAAGACAGCAACAAGAAAAAAACCCTGCTAATATTTCCTTACCAATTGTCTTGCCTGATTTCTATATATGCAGAGTTAATGATTTGTCTTTTTAAGATATTAGGACTCTTACTAGCTGCATGCATCTGATGTTTTTACGTTTTTATAGTGAAGGAATGCAGCTCTCCCACCAGACTCAACATATTAACGTGAAATAATATTATATAGTGCACAATTTCTCTTGCCTTTGTCCCAGGGTCTTCACAAGACAACTGTTATCATGAGTATTCTGTGTTAGAACTGAAGAATTCGAAAAAGATATTAGGGAACAAAAGCTATGCTCCCCTTTTTGTGGAGGGTTAGGAAGTCCAGAGATGCTTTATAAAATGTTTTTCAAGTAATATGCCATTTGTCAAGGGATAAAGTTGAACGGTTTATTTTCAAAATCTTTATGTAAAGGTAGATGAGGTTTGGATAGTATGGTGAATTCTGGGACACAAACGCCTAGGCAGAAAAGACAAAGGTTAAAAGCCACTGAGCAGAATGCTATACTTCTGGTCTAAAAATCTACTTCACAGGTTGTGAAATAATGTTAAAAGAGATATACAGAACATTAAAGTGGAGCCTTAGAGCTCCTGTGGTTAAGGTAGCCTTTTAAGGGTTATGTTTTAGTCATCTGAGCCACATTTTTCAAGGAGCTATTTCTGCTCTTTGGCACTCCTGAGATATTTTGTATCTGGGTATGCGGTTTCTCTGCATATATGTGGGACTGGATATTGTTTTCCAGCATATACGCTGCTCAGCTTTCACACTGCATTGTCTCTGTATGTTATTTTCCTGTGCATGGAGAAATAAATTATATATCATTGTGTTTGTGTGCAGGTAAACTTTAGACTGAAAAAAATTACATGTATAAGACAGACTGGCAAACATGTTATTCCATTCCAGAATCCAATACCGTTTATTCCTTGTTCATGCCCTGTACAACACCTTCTGTACAGAAAATGTATATTTGCTTTTCCAAAGCATCTAGACCACTCCGGGGCCATGGAGCTATAGCTAATAATATTATTCTTCCTTAAGATTTTCAGGCATCTGTTTGAGCGGAAATAAAACTAGAATTTCTATTCTTTAGGGAAATGAAAATACTTCCACATTGTACTGTTATTCTTAGTTATTATAAAAAGTGGAAAACTTTTTTCTCTGAGAACAAAACTTTCAGCAATATTTTCATTCAGACCTTTTTTTCTAGCCCAAAATTTAGTTTGAACTGATTAACATAATTTATTTCAAGTTGATTGCATGTGAATTGCATTTTTGCAAGATGTTGATTTGCTTGAATAAAATCACGGAGGATCTGAAGCCAGTTTTGACTCCTGGGTCCTATAATTCATGGAGGAAATACCAATCCTGTGATGTGTGTACTGTAACATAACTCCGTTGAGGTCACACAAGCTCTCTGCCATCTTGAGACGAGGGCAGTGATTTCATGGAAAATGTAGATCTAGGTATATTGAACTGACTTGTAACAGCTGGACAAACAAAAATGTTACAGGTTGGAGTAACTTAAATGTCCTTTCTGTCTTGGCAAGATATTACATCTTTTGTAAAAAGTAAATGGACTTTGCTGCAGACCATTCTAATTTTGCAAAATCACCATTATCTAGGAAAAAGGTTGCTTTGTATTAACTTATTTTTTAGTATTACTCAATAACCTAACACGAAGGAAATATGTTGCTAAAGCTTTTGAAAGAAAAGTTTCTGAGTTTCTAAGAAATTGCCTTCGAACTGGCAGTGAGTAAGGTTTCATTAAGATTTTGTACTTGATGTGTATTTATCTCAAAGGAATTACACACACACGCACATGGGTGTGTATATGCATATATGTTTTTGATATAAAGCATTTAGTCTCTAAAACAAGTATTAAGCAATATACAGGGGAAAGTAGGCAAAGAAATTAAACCCTGTATTCAGATTCTCAATGCAGTGTGAAGTATGAATTGATCTTGCCAACAAAATAATCTGTTTAATGACTTAATGACCTATTTAATCAGTAGTATAGTGATTACACATATCAAGAATTGGTGGGTAAGTAAATACAGAAATATTTTAATTGGCTGGTTTGTAGGTTGTATGCAGTATGCAGAAATGAATCCTTGTTTAAAGAAGATATTTGTATTTATAAAATAACAGTATTTCTTCTTGGTTATTTAAAATTCACACTTGAATAATTGTGTAAACCATTCAGCCTCCCCAAAATCTTTACTATCCTTAGATTTAAATGTCAATGTAAAGGTTAGCATTTTTGGGAAATGGATTATACTAAGCAACAGTGAAGCCTTTTTTCTCTAATTTTACAACCAGATGGTCACATGTTGAAGAATCCTAGATTGTCCCCAGAATGTTTTCTTTAAAAACCCAGTTGAAAATATTATACTACTGACAAGCCTAAAAAACTGCTTTGTTACCAGTAAGAAGTTATTCAACTAGGGTCAATATCCGTAATGACATAGATGTAACCTGCGCTTCTTGACACTAACAGTTCAGAGTACTTCAGGAAAACTTCAAGTAGATCAAAGGCAACAAATTTCATATAACAATGAGGAAGAGAACCAATGCTCATCAGGAAGATGAAATCATCTGTCAGTTAAATCAACTGGAAAATTTCTATTAACTCTATGGAAATTAGACCAAGTAACTTGATCTATGTTCATAACCTGACTAAGTGCTCAGGTAACTTCAAGTGTATGAATAATCCCACTAAATTAATAAAATGAAGAATAATTAGGGGTAAACAGTGAAATTGGAGAAATTCTTATGAATTAACATGTTACTGTCTTAGAGGTAGCTTACAAGGTGCATCCCAGTATGTTTACAGGAGCCAAGGAAAAAGCCATGCCCAGGTAGTAGAATAGATATCTGTCTAAAAAAATGAATACTCTTGGTGTAAACTCTTGTTGGAAACTGTGAAATACAGATGCATACAGAAATAAAGCTGACTGTTATGCTGGAAAAGCTTTTGGGGTTTTGCATCTTTTCCAAAAGACACATATATTTAATGTAAATATACAGTCACAGAAAGCACAAAGAAAATATTCCTGCTACTGGTATCATATTATATGTTAGCAAAATTCTTAAAAATCCCATTCATTAGATAAATGCATAAAAAACAGCATAAAATACTGTTGTTAGTTTTGGTCTTGAGTGACATTGGATGTTACCATGGCACTACTTAAAAAAAAAAAAAGAAAAAAATTAAAAGGAGGAACGAAATAGACTTTGGTTTCATTCGAAAGGAGGAAGTTGCTACAAGAATGCTGATGGGGTGTATATGCTGACAGTTGAAGAAATGTGTCTAGCCCATAACCTGCAGCATAGGAATGCCTGAATAATTTATCAGTGGAGCCAGTTACTTGTTTGAACTTAAGCAGAAGGCTATTATATATTCAGTGCAAGAGAGGTTAACACTGTTAAGAACAGTCTTGCTGTTTGCCATCCAGTTTGGGTGCTTGGCTTGGTGTCTCATTTTCATGTGCCATAGGTAGTCTGCCTCTGCTGGGCCTCTGTTTGTGATCCGGCTGTCATTGATGTTACTGTGACTCTTCCCACGCACTTTGAGGAGTGTTGTACTGAGTTGCTAAACTACAACATTTTGTTGCATGAATATCAATGGAAGTGGCATGTAAATGCCAGATTTCATTTTATTCTTAATGCATCCTGCTGGATACAGTGCATGTTTTGTTCATTCAATGGGTATGGAATACCAAGACCTATCAGAGAGATATCAAATGCAATTATAGTACATTTAGACTACTATGCTATGAGAAAATGGTTTCAGAATAACTAGTAATTTATTCTATGTAAATTCTTTCAGCTACACAATGCAGAAGGTATAATTGACAGCAATGGATATCATAACAATGTTAGCCAAATTACATTACATTAAAGTTAAATCTGGGTCTGCTTTATTTCTTTGGAATGTAACGTTTTTTGGGGTTTTTTTTGTTTGTTTTTTTTTTAAATTTTTTTTTAAATAAAAAAGAGCCCCTTGCACATCAGATAGAAGGACTTGTATATTCTGCATAAAGAGATAAGTATAGTTTGTGGTTGTTTCTCATAATGTGGACATTTTTACCTTTGGGTTTTTTTTCTGAGCAAGAATATGCATTTTGTTCTTAAGGTTCTGGTCTTATTATTAACGGGGATCTATGAGGGAAAAGCAGTGATGGTCCAGTTTGGGGTATACTCCCCTCCATTAAAATATTGCAAAGAAGGCATTGTGTGAAATTAAGCAGACATAAACTCTTAGGTTGCTGTAGTAAAGAAAAAATGCTTGTTAAGCTGTTTCAAGAGACCACAGAAGTTGCATAGCTGACTTTAAATCTCTCTTCGGCCCTGATTTCTGTCCTCATCATCTGCTTGTATAAATAGAGAAGGAGTAAATTAAAAATGAGGCATGACCTTTTCATTGAGTACAAATCAGGCATTATCAAAATCAGAATGCCAGCTGCAGATCATATGCTCGCATTTTAAAATTCAACTTATGGAACTGGGCAAGGTGCAATAAAGAGTCTCAGAATGATTCAAGGAGCAGGAGTAATGTTTATCAGGGACATAAACAGCTCACACTTTAAATTTGAGAGAAAAGCCTGAGGAGGGACTTGATTGCAGTTTATAAGTACTTTCATAGGGAAAAAAAGCCAGTTGTTTAAGTACTTCGTAATTTTCCAGGCAGAGAAAGACAACAAAACCCAGAGTCAGAAAATGGAATCAAACCAATGGATACATTTTGAACAGTAAAAGTGATTAAGCCCTGAAACAAGCAGTAGTGGATCCTTCATCTCTCCAAAAGAACCTCATCTGCATTCTGGAAGGCATTAGCTAAAATTAAGCTACCAAATTTCATATGGCTGTATTTGGGTGACATAAAACAAACTGAACTAAGGGAAGTTTGACTAGATGATCTTATGGCCACAACAGCAATTAGGAATGGAAAGGGAAAAGGAAGAGTTGTACTTTACTGTCCTACTATCCAGTAGGCAATAAATTTAGTCAGCCATTTCCCCCTCCTCCTCTCTAACTGACTTTACAGTTAACGGAAAAAGAATGAGGTATACACCAACAGGTAATTTAGATGAAGAGTCAGTGAGGGATGCTATGAATTAGCCTTTGTTAATTGATCCCCTTTCTATTGGCCAGAGAAGAAGTATAGATGAATTGGTGTTATACTTCCCCAAATACTTCCTTGCTAAATG
Organism: Pluvialis apricaria; assembly: GCA_017639485.1. Lineage (NCBI taxonomy): Eukaryota > Metazoa > Chordata > Aves > Charadriiformes > Charadriidae > Pluvialis > Pluvialis apricaria. The sequence goes on along the minus strand of CM030044.1, from coordinate 48,752,822 downwards.
AAATTTTGGAACAAAAAGCTCTGTTTCCAAGGGAGAAGACAACTCACCTTCTTCTATGACAATATTTCTTAACTACTTAAAAGTAATGATCTCTGAATTAGCACAAGTCAAGGTGGCTCTTAGATTTGAAGACACACAATATCCCCTGATTCATTTTAAGAGGTACTCTGTGGAGATCTGTTATAAATCAGGATCCAGTATAGGTCAAATGGTTTCTGTGTTTTGCAGCAGCAATTGTTAAAAAAGAATTTTTGAGTGTCCTTCCTCCAAAACTGTATCTGCAAAGATAGTCTGATAGCTCATCTTATTACCCTTTATCACCATAATAATAAGGTGTGGTCACTGTGGGACAAGAATAGGTTTTAAAAGATAACAAGCTATCTTGACATTGGTAAGCTGTTAATAAAAGGTACTGATTGAAAAAAGAGTATCAAAATCTTCAGTTTGCTAGTTACAAGCTTCAGTGCTGAGTTCAGGTATGTCATTCAAAGAGATTTACAGACTCTCGGTCCCTACCTATAGAAAAGTAAGGGCAGGATAACTATTGAGCATTAAGCCCAAATAATTTCATGTTTCAATGCTGTCAATATAAATCTGGCTATAAAACAAGAACCGAGACATGGAACTCTGAATTTGGAATGAAAGAAACCTTGTGTGGAAATAACTGAATATTTAACATTAATTTTGCAAGACTTAAAAGCTTTTAGTAACATTGCTTAGTGTGTGCATACAGAGGGAGTAAACATCTTGCTTACTGGCTTGCTTCAGCCTGTGGAATCTCATGTTATTCTTATGGCTTTATGAAGTAGTTTGAATCCCAGTCTGTGGGGCTTGAAAAGTATGAAAACTTCTACAGATGAACTAAAAGACTGAATTTAAGTAGATTAGTAAAATGATGTTAAATACCAATATAGACACTCTTATCTTGGGGCAGGAGGGAGCCCATTTAACCCCAAGTCTATTTTCAAAAAGAATTACTATTTTGGACAATATCTACAAAAGGAGCTGCACTGTTATTGTCAGTCTGGCTAGCTTCTGCAGAAAAAGTCATAGCAGTGTAATGAAGCCCCTTAGTAGACTGACTAAATTATTTTTTTATGGACAAATAACCTCATAATTTTCATCTGTTTCTATTGGATGTAGTCATCTCTACTTCTTATAAGCTCTAGTGTTGTTTTTGCATTTAAAAACAGTCCCAGCCTTGGGTAAAGAAACAACTTTTCAGTTTTTCAGGAACATATGCTGGTCTCCAAATGTATGGATAAATGATTTTTACATGTAGCTTAGAGATACTGCTTTGAGTAGTGCTAGAAACATGCATGCTTATTAACTGTATTTCTAATCATTAATGAACGTAATATTAAAATTTAAAAGTATCTCATAATTAATCTTTCATATATGTTCTTTCTGCCTTTATCAAGTGTATATATCATACAGGTACCCAAAGAATTTAAGACCAGAAAACCAGGACTGTACAAAAAATAGCTTATATATATAGAACTGGCAAACCATGACAATTTCCACGTTGCTAATTAGAAAACAAATGGTTTTGCTTTCCCTCAACCATAATCTCTTGATTGTCTTTGTCTATCCCAATTCATATTATATTTAATACAACACAGGCTAAAAGTTATTAAATATTCTAATGTTTCCTGATATGAAAAACACTTGAAATAAAGCCAAGTGTTAAATATGAAAATTGACCCCACAGGCTTTTATCAGACCAAAAATCGAGTAGGAGATTAATTCTCCCAACTCCATTTCCTTGTAGGACTGAGACTATTCAGGCTTCAAAAATGGTTGAACAGCTGTAAGCACGTACTCAAGATTTATTTGTTGATATTAAACAACATATTATATGGTTGATTACAGGACAGAATTAGAACTTTTTCTGGACATGAAAATTCATCCCTTGTGTTGACTGTCAAGGCAAGATACAATATAAACAAACAAAAAACCCCCCATGGCCATTTAGAAACAGAATTATTTGCTATTTGGAATACTGTAGCAGATTTTAGTCATTTACTTTATCTTGTCTTTACTACAGAAGTACGTCTCTAGCGAAAACTGGCAAAATAATGACAAAACACTCAGGGTAGCTATTGACTTCTGATGCTGAAATTTACTTCAAGATAATCTCCACACTAATGAAATCCTCCCAATGTAATTATTCCTCTTGAGGAATTTTTTAAGCATTTCTACTTTTATCGACTTGTTCAAATGGACAACTATTTTGTCTTTCTCTCTTCTCCAATAACAATATTGATTTTTCTAAAATAAAAGTCAATCAGTGTTCACCGAATTTGTAAGTGAAAAAACAGTTACCTCCTCAGACCAACTTCAGTTTCACTTCTAGTGATGTTGTTTTCACCCGGCATTGATCATAAATTCAGAGTTTGGCTCTGTTCATTGTTTACCTGCAAAACAAACCTGGTTATTCATTTAAACTGTATTTTCTGTAAGGATTTAATAAACCAATCAATTTTGTTTGCATGGAAGCTTCTTGCACTGTGCAATGCAGTAATATCCTTGAACTGAATATTATTAAGCAGCCAACATTGAATTGAAAGAGAGCAAGCAAATTTTGAAGCAGACTGAAGAATTATGGGCAGACATAGGATACTTTTTTCCACTCTAAGACTAACATCAGAAGGCTATTTTAAAGCATTATATGGTGCTATTTCATTAAATAATCACATTTTGTTATTTTATAAGAAGGTGTAACAGCGTAATGAGGTACATTCTGTATGCAGGCCTGAACGTTTCATATTGTTTAATCATATAAAGATGAATTTATACATTTCATAGAAAAGCAGTTTGTTTTATTATTTGCCTGTAAAGCATCTATGTGTGTAGCTTATGCTGCTCACAGTAACGTATGCCTGATTCTACATGGAAAATGATGAGTGGTTGAGAGTTGCCTGGTGGGCCAAATGTACGTACATGTCTCTTAAACAATAACTGTTAAGCAATAAATGCAACCCAACTGAGAATATAAAAATTTATGCAGTTGTTTCCATGTGACTAAAAAGTGGAAACATTTTCACTCAACATTGGTAGACAGTGTACACACTCAGTTTTTACTTTTTTCTAGCCTTTTAAAATTTTTTTTTGTTGATTCATCTTTCAGTACAAAGTTTGCAAAAATTTGGAGCATTGTTGATTTCTTACTCGAAATGCTTTGCTCTGATAAACCTTTTCTTCCTTAGTCCATAAGGAATAGGATTAAACGAACAGTTTGTTTGTCCACTTAACCTGCTAGAAAATGCTATTGTGAGTGGGGAATGTCAGAATAAAATGAAGAGGGTATTTGCGTCAGCAATGAATGTGATCCCTTCTTTCTCAAAGTAAATGAAATGGCTGCTTAAAGAGCATCTGTGAGTGCATAAAATGGCTCTGCTCTGTGTTTTTTTCCTGGACAAATTTTTCATATGTATACATATATTTCCATCAGAAGTACATACAAATTGTGAGATCTCATGTCATGTTTAAAATAAATACTGTTCCTGTTTGAAATTTATCCACAATATACACATATACTGAAGCATGGCTGAGGTTTCAATATTAGAGTTATCAATTTAAGAGTTATCATCCATGCTTTCCCTATTAAGGGGTTTTCTTCCTCCTGTTTTTTTGAGTAAACATTTTCTTTATTTAGATTATTTTCCATAATTTCTCCAGGAACACAGTCAGGAATATTATTTTCATTTAAATTGTTCATTTCTTAGCCCCAGAATTTGTAAGTATGACTGAGATATATGAGACTGTAATCAAATCTCAGATACCGCACATGAATGACACTGAGTGATGAAAGGTAAAAGGTTAAGTGTGTTTGCTGTAGATGTGTTTTGCATATTTGAAGAGCTTAAATCTGTTAAGATACCAGATGGCAACACTTAGGCAGTTATTTCATGAATTTGTTGGGTTCACAATAACACAAAGCTTCAAAAGAGATTAAAGAAGTGTTAGTAATTGAAAAAATAGGTTTCTAGTCAACTGTTTATCCACATCCAAGCTTATTAGTAAACTTAATAATTTATCCATTTTAGACTAGAGTTTAGTTTGAGTTGGTTTCAAATGGTGCTGAAACTTTCAGGCTGCTTTACCTGTAGTGGAAGCCTCAGGAAACAAATGTCTTAGATGTGAGGATTTTTTAAATGATTTGTCACTAGGGGGAATGTTTGAACTTTGGGAAGATTAGCATTTCTGTTAGATACTGGAACTACCCTCTGGCTGGATGGTAGGGCACATTCAGGTTTATTATAAGTGTATAAGCAAGCAGTAAGATTAATTTGGTAACTGATGAATTGTTGAGCTGATTCGGATGCTCAGTTCTGTATTGAGGTTATCTGTCTGCAATCCATATCTACGTTAAACTTTGGGACACCAAAAGAAGGCTTATTCTTTGCTTGCAAGTATTGTGTTTGTTCTGTGTCATGCCTGTCTTTTTTTCTACAAAGTCATTTCTGAGGTAAGAATAGACTTGTGCAGTTACATTTTAATTAGTTTCTACCATTTTATTAGCTAGGTCAAAACTCACTGAATTTGCATGAAGATTCCTGCCTTCTTCAGGTGGATTTTGATTGGGACTCTGCTAAGATGTCTCTTCGTAAGTTTTTCCAAAGTCAGATTTTTTTTCTTTTTTGGGAGTTTTACACACACATACACACACAAAATGGGTAAAAATTGAAAGAGACATATAGTTTCACCAGAGGCAGTTCTACTGCTGGCATTTGGTTATTTACATATAGGTGCTTAGGGGCACCCTGTCCCCAGTACAGCTGAAGTCCTGTAGGGATGACTTAGATTTCTGGGAGATCTGCTCCATTCTGGACTGACAGCATGAGGCAGTCTCCTGGGGCATCTCAGAGGCCACTTACACAATAATATAACCCATACCCACCCTGCCTAGCCCAAAAGGAATAGTGTTAATAATAGTGGAATAATGGTTAATTCCAAATACACCTTTGAGTTTGCTAGTGTCTGGTAAAATACCTGTATGTTTGTATAAACCCTTTTTCTTGGGCACAGTTATGTTCAGGAATGTTTGTGAATTTTCAGCTTAGAGTAATCAAAAAGTAGCCCATTAATATTTGGCAATTGTGAGTCATACTGTATTTTGAAGTCCATATACAAGGCACTTTCCTTCCCCTGCTCCAAATGTTATGCAGGGATTTAGTGGCCAGTTTAGCAAAAGGTAAATGGCATTGGTTTGGGCAAGTCAAAATGCAAGCAGGTGCTTTATACACAACTCCCACACAGCTCTGCCAATGCACTTCAATCCTGTTCTGTAATATTAACTGTCTAGTTTATTCCTAGGCTGCTCTTGAGCCAAGATGCTTGCTAGACATGCTAAATTGTACAAAATTGTGGTTTTATGCTGCAGACAAATGGAGATTCTGCTGGGATTGCCAAACACATTTTCAATTTTCTTAATTTGGTCTACTTTGCACAAATAGAGCATTGCTACCTACTACACAGTTACATGTGAGAAACTGCTTTACCTGTTCAATAGGTTTTTTGTTTCAATTTCACTTTGTTGTTTCTCCAGACATTGAGTACAACTGTTGTCTGTCTCTGGAATGTCTTTTTTTTCTTTCTCTTTTGCTCTTTAGTCATTCAAGGCAGCAGGCATTGCTAGTGCTGGGCAGCATGCCTGTTAAGAGTTTAAGCTGATTCTAAACTTTGTCAGAAAATCCCGAAAGAGAAATCTCTGCCAGCAGCTTTAACCTCCTTTAAATATTCCCTGCTGTGTTACAGTGCTCTTTCTAGAATAAGACTAATGTTATGTTTTAGTGATTTCCTGTGGCAGACCTCAAGCAGGCATTATATTTAACAGAGGTATTCCTTATGAGAGTAGTATTGAACGTATAATGATCAGAAATATTAGATCTCTCAGAAATACTTTAATATGGTGGAAAAGCTATTTCTACCTCCTGTAATATCTGTAAGGATTATACTCTATATTGACCTTTAAGGATGGTCAATAAATTGAAGAGCATGGTGATCCTCAAATATTAGCTTTGAGCAACGTGTTTCATGTGACACTCTTTAACATTGAGCAAGCAAGAGCAACAAAAAAAAGAAAACATAAGAAGATTCCTGCAATGTGGTATTTGTTTATCATTTCCATCCAGCAAAAAATGGCATGAGCATCTTGGAGCATTTGAATGCCTCTTGTTGTGATGTATCTTCTCTCTAGAGAACGGCATTTAACGTTAATGCCAAACATTAACAATGCAAACATAACATGCAAAACAAGGTCTACACTAATATTAAAAGCTCTTTCAAGTCAGTCTTCAATTACTGTATATTGAAATTGACTAAGACAATTAAAAGATCCTTCTTAAAAGATAACATAATAGTGACAACTCTTCATTTTTCAGAACTCTTCATTCTTGAAATAAAGTTGGCTTTTTCTGGAAAGGATGTGTAGAGAAAGAGAAATCTATAGAATTAAACCAAAAAAAGGAATTTAAATGAGACACATCTTCAGTATAATTCTAGTAGAATGAATTTCAAAAATTCATGACTGAAGAGCTCTTTTAGTGCTGTACTCTGGCAATTTCTGAAGTCTTAGCCCACTAGCCCTTTTCATCTCTTATTTTGCAAGATGGTATCTTCATGTCTTGCAAAGCATTCTTTCCTTACTTCATGGAGTGTTAAGTCATCAGAGAAATAAAAAGAATTGCCAGCTGGGTCTGCCAGACTGTTTTGGTTAAATAAGTGAATTGTAGTGTTGAAAACCAGTCTGCAACACTGTGCTGCATGGCTGCAATCACAGAGACCAGGAACCATGGCTAGAACCAGGGGCAAGGCAGCAGCTAAGTCAAGATGACAGTATAGCTTTACTGTAACTTTAGCAAACAGGGACAGTGCAAACTTAAAAAATGAGTCAAGCTGTCTGAAAACTGCTTTTCCTATAGACTTAATAGCATACTATGAATCAGAAGACTAAATTTATATGTAAATCTATCTTCTTCTACTGTCTCCAAACAATGAAAGAAACCTGCTTTTCGTTTAGAATGGCAACTTTTATTTTGAAATTCACAGTTCAGATCCTGGATACTGGAATTACAGTACAGAGCTTTATTTGAATTGGAAAGATGGCTGGCAATGGGGGGGAAATTATAAATGTGACATAATAACTCTAGCAAAAATATTGCCGCACTTGTAATAACACAGTTCTCATTAAATATCGATTTCACATTATAAACCAATTTGTATCATGCTGCCTCATGATAATATAAAAATAGATGTAATTAATTTCAGCAGCAATTAAAATAATTGTCGACAGAAATAAGATGACATTTGTAAGCTAAAGAGAGGAAACTCTTCTCCTTAATGCTCTTTACTGGAGCTTCATTAGAGGTGAAATCTTTCCTTAAAAAACGTTAAGACTGTTATTAGTATTGTTAAAATCCTTTTTCTAAAACCTGCATATTCTTTGAGCTTCTCAGGGTTGCCCATATAGTATCATACTGGCTGTCAAAGCTAGGCAGAATGCAGTTGTTTAGAAATGTGTGATATCAATGACCTTTAGAAACAACCAACAAAAGCCAAATGAGTAGAGCAAGTGCAGCACCATAGGCTGTAATTTCTAACATTCTTTAGATGCAATTTATGCCAGATTCTTCATTTGGACAACCAAGAACCCAATTCACATATCTTTTCATTATGTTTTGACCACTTTTTAATTTCAGAAGTCTCAGATCTTGTATAGAAAGATCTCTAAGGAATGTGGATAAAAAGTTCTTGGTTGTCACTTTTTATACAGATTTTACTGTTTACTTACTAGAATTCTGTTGGACTCTTTTGATCTGTATCTGTCTCTGTATCTATCAGATGTGAGTTTTGTAGAAAAAGCTAGTATTACTCGCTATGCTACTTTTCTACTTTTGTTGGTATTTTTATTTATGACTAAGTAACATTTAACATCTTGTTATTCTATCCCACAGGGCAAGAAGAAAGTAAATATAGAATAACTCAGGCTTGTTAAAAATGTATTGTCTCACAGTGCATACATTTTGGGCTTTTTAATGGAATCACTGTGAAAAATTAGGGATCTTTTTTGTGGGGAGGAGTTGCAAAATAATTTGAATCATTTTTAAAAAAGGGAATTTTTCTCCACTACCAATTCATCTTAAGCAGCTTACATTCATGAATCTACTTCCTCTTGCCAGCAGGTGCCTAGTTGTGGTACATGAGGATTAAAGGGAAAGAAGAAACTGTCTCACAGGGAGCTGTGGCAGAAGCCAGGATAGAACTGATTTTCCTGATAGAACTGAAGTTCCTGTGTGATGTTAGCAATGCTGCTTAAGCCAACATCTTTCTTTTTTTTAACAAAAAAAATCCCAAACCAACAAACCTTGAGTTTCATTCATGCATTCCTTGCTACTAGGTGCCAGCCTCACAATGTTCTCAGGTTTAATGTGCAGTTGTAACTGAATTTGATAGAAATTCTCGTTGATGTTCTAATAATAAGTGGTATAGAAAGTCACATGAGGAAATTAATAGCTTTGTCATCAGAACAGCATTTGAATAATATGTGATATCTAAGGCCTAGGGCTATCCAATTAATGATGAAGAAAGAACAGCATATCAAATAACTGTTGGCTAAATGAGAACCATCCATTTTATATACTAAATGAGGAAAGGTTCTATGAAGAAGGAAAAATATGACTCTGTCAATTCAATAGTGTACCATAACATATACGCACAATGTTTTTGAATCAAGATTATACGTCCAACAGCTACTAATATGACAAAGAGTCCCTATTAAGATTTCTATGAATGTTCATGTAGAGCAAGTACATTCATATTTGTTTTAAATATCTGTTGTGAGAATCATGGTGGCTGACATTTCAATCACTTTACATTTGGGATGGGTGTTTTTACTTGGTGAACTTCAAGTTTCTCATTTACATGGGAAACATTGTGAGGGAAATGGGCAGGGAGACCATGGGAACTTTGTTTTCCATCTCATTGTCTCTTGCAGTGTGTTAGCCATACTCTGTCAGATTCTGCTAGGGTACATCACATCGTGCCTGGCCTGATGTGACAAGACAGTGAGAAGCAATGCAAAGAACAGTAAACCAGTATACTCAAACATCCCACCCTACCCCTCTCTGATCTTTTCAAATCCCTAATAGGTATAAGCCCAGCAGACTGTTTGTTCTGTTCATGGGAGTAGTTCACACTGTTTCTTAGGGCTACCTGTTATAGAAATCCACAGTAGTGTACTGTGTTTTTGTTCTATTTTTCTGGGAATTTAATTTCAGAATGCAGAAACACATGTATCTGGAACATGTAAATACTAGAATTACCATCAAAGCTTAGACCTTGCCAGGTGGTACCCTACCTGCATGGTTGCTACCTGATATCTCATGCTTTTGAATACATTTTGTACTATTTATTTGGTCATTTTTTATATATATCTGAATTAAACATAGTGGTTGTTCCCATTTGGCCAATAAACAAAGCTCCAAAGCTATAAACGAGTGGGAGAAAAGAGCTATTTCTATTATAGTTCCTATTTGGGATAGGACACAGAATAAATTCAGTTTATCCACAATTGTAGGTTCTGGACTGATTTGGAATATTTTGAATAAAGAGAATAAAGAGTAAAAAGAACAGGGGTTTTTTTATAAGAAAATGAAATATTAAACTTGTTTCAGGAGTGTATGAATGGCTTTAAGGACTTCAAGTTTTGATGTTTGATGTTTATTGAAATAAGTGGGAGTTGCAGGTGCTAGTTTACCCTTTAAGAATCCATATATCAAGCATTTGGTAGAACCCTACCAGCTCCTGTTGAAATAGTTTAAATAGTTAAGATGACCTGAAGTCCTTAAAGGAACTGTATCTCATAGTTTAACAACTTGAAACTACTTAATCTGTTAAGTACTTCTGTAAATTGTCAATGTAGTTTAAAGGAGGCTACAGTCCTCAAATCTGGTTAATGTTTTTCACCTGGTTTCAGAAAAGATGTTGAGCTTCACTTTTGTCATCTAGTTATGAACGAAATAATATGAAAGATAGTTGAAAGAACATAGCTTGTATGTAGCTGTAGGGAAAGAATCTGCTTTTAGTCCTGCATTTGCAAGCCTGCACTTGCAAGTCCGAGCACTGGTTTGTTCTTCACAATTTCCTTTTTTTCTTATTTTTTTTCTCTTTTGTTTTCCTAATCTACAGGTTTAAAAAACCTCTCTGAGTGCAATCCCAGATCTGTAAGCGTGTTAGCCTCATACTCCATTTAAAGAGCCGAGATGGCCAACTACTGGACTTTTCTCCAGCCCTGAGGGATAAGCTACATACATTATTCTGCAGTTATTTTTTTTCGAAGGATGTTTGTATTTTTGCCCCTGCTTTTTGATAGTTAGATACCCTCTAAAGCATTATCAACTATTTCCTTCATTTCATAGTTGCTGCTGGTGAGAAAAGCATTTCTTTCTCCAGATCAAAACATTTGTCTAGACCCTGTTGCCCTCCATGCCATCAAACATCTGTTGTATCTTTTTGTAACTGCCTTGTGGTGTGAAGTGTTAAATGTCATTGAAATGGCAGCCTGTGGAAAGAGTGCACAACAAATAAATGTATGATCTGTTTTTCTAGGATTCTGGCAAGTACTCCTGTCAATGCACACAAATACAGAAAAAGTGTGTTTCTTCAGGTATGTCTCCCTTACTCAGTCTTTAATATTGCTTCCTTGTTTAAGTTGTTACAAGTTTAGTAACCACAATTAACCATTCTTCTAGACCTTTATGTAATTAATTAGGGTCTATACATTAAATAAATCTTCTGTGGATTTTTTGTTGCTGTTGTTGTTCTGTGGATTTTTTTCCTTTCTTACTTTTCCTTTAATGTATTTCAACGGTATTTTGTGGTTGTTGTTCTGGAACATCAATGAAGGCATCGTAAACATCAAGGTATGTTTTAATTTTTGCTGAATAAAAAAGAAACGTCTTTGCTGTTGTATTTGAATTGTGTATTCCACAGTGAAATGTAAGTGCTGTGCATGATCATGTAATTGTGACACCTGGCATTATGATGTGCTATGAACATACCTTTAATTATGATGTGCTTGTTGTCCTGTCCCTGAAGACATGACAGATGACTGTGTAGGTATTACACGTGTTAAAATATCTTGTGTAGCACTGCAGCACAGAGAACTGTGACTTCACATAAGTGACAGGATTTGAAGTGCTGTGGTTTCACTAAAACAGAGAGGTAACACCGTTTTAGGCTATCCAGGTAATCAGGCAATATTTTTCCATACTTTTGTATGAACTTGTAGCTGTTGAAATTCCCTGCTTCTCTCTTTATCCCTGTGAATATCCAAATTTAAATTTATCCCCCAAAAAGATAAAAAAATCAAGATATGAACCATTTGTTTCTTGTCAATGGGACCTTAAAATTGTCAGTCCAAATATATCAATAGCTATTTTATTTTCTCTTTTTCAATGATTTCATTTCACTTGGGATGATTTGTAATAGTATTTTAGAATCAGTGGTTTGTAGGTATGTTCTTTTATTTCACTTTTATAATCTCGATGTTTGAGTTGATGAAACCTTTGAAATTTAAAAAAAACAAATGGATTACCATTATCCTGTATTGATTTTTAGGCTCATAGTTTTGCTTCATTAAGAAGAAATATGGGTAGTTTTTGAGTAGTGTCTTTATTTCATAGAAGAAAAAGCTTGGACTTCTCTGATTCTGCCCTTAAACATTATTGTTTGTGGGCCGAAACGCGAGTGCTGGTTTGAAGGTAGTAGCTGAGAAGTAGGAATATGTGTAAGTCAGTGGAAAACTAGACTAACAAACAGCCAAATAAGAAGTGCCAGATTTGACCTCAGATGCAAAATAATCAATATGTGAAATACAGCTTGTGCTATTGTTTTCCTTACTGATGCACGCTGAAATTTTGATTACAGCATGATGGTTGGGACAGAAAACTAGTATTTTTTTATTTTAATTTAGGGCTTTTTCAGGCATCAGTTGATTCTGTTCTTAGCAGATTACTTTGCTTTTATTTAGAATGATGAGAACAACTCTGGGTAAAATGCATAAGATACATAATGCATGTTTGTCTTGCATTGTCAATTTTGTTTTGCCCATTGTCAGTTGTATTTGAAGTTAAATTATGTGTTTGATCATATTATTCATTGAAGCATGTTTGTTTTTTAATGTTTGTGGGTTAGCAATCTGTTATGATGAAAACTGTTATTTGAATTTTTATATTACACATTGAATTATGGGCTTTGTTCAGATGAAATAAAATTGTCTAAATGCATATAAAACCCATATAAAACACAGTTGTTTATTTATGAAGTCTTCTGAAGATTAATCCAGAACTAAAGACTCAATTTAAGACTCAATCATATACAATGGCAAAAGGGTGTATATGGAAATAAATGACTCTAAATAGGTAAATACATGATAGAAGAAAGCACAGGCACAAGTTGTGGGTTTGGAGTATATGCCATTACCCTATCATCCTTGTTTTGCATGGAGAAGAATTATCTGGGTGATAAATACATTTTTCTTGCTTGCACCTACTGAAGTTCTTAAGCTTGGTCAGACTTTTGGCCCTCTGGTCTTATGCCTTGTTTCATAGCCTTGGTAAAACAGACTTTTCAAGAAATACCAGTTGATCATCTGCAAAATCATACAGTCCACATGAAGGTCATGTGGAAACTGGTTTAAAGAGTGATGTAGGAAGCTGAACATTTCAGGTAATACACGTTCACTTTTCTTTTTTATCATTCTCTCTCCCTCCTCCCCAATACTTGAAGCACTCGGGATTTGCCAATATATGAGACAGGAAACCAAAGGATTTGGATTCGTACTCTAAGATGATACAGGCAGTCTTACTAGATGCCTCACTAACAGGTCTTTTCAGGTGTTTAGGGTCAAAATGACCTGGGAAAACAGGGTTTTCTCAGTCCTTTCGTAGAACCGAATGCATATGCAAAGGCCTCTAAGCACCTCTCACTTAGCCAGTTTCTACGAATAGAAATTCTGATAATAGGTTACCTTCTGAGGAATGGTTTCATCTTCCTAAATTTATGGAGTCTAATATGGGTGGAGTGGGGTGAAATGTAATGGCTTGTGATATACAAGAGATTAAATAACAAATTTTACAGCCTTTTCTGCACTTGACATTTAGGAAGGATTATAACTCTGGAATATGTCTTTTGAACCTTTGATTAGTACCGCTTGTGGGGAAAGTTGTCAGTGAATACATTTTTTCATGCATGCATTCAAGAAATAAAAATAAAAGCTTAAGCAAGCAGTTTTTGTTGAGTTAAGTTAAGTAAATGTTAATTCTTGAAGACCATTGAGACTCTAGTGGAGCTTCATTTTCAAAGTATTTGAGCATTAAGGTATCATTTCAGCACTCAACTGAACACATACAAAAGGCATTCTAACTTATTTTAAGTAGGTAGAGCTAAACTTTGTCCTTGTTTTACAGTAGCTCTGTGAATTTGGTTTTGGTTTGGATTTTGTTTTTGTTTTTTTTTTCTGGAATACCCGGCATTGCTCCAGAGCTTGTGATGTGAATGAAATGCATAGAGACAAGAGGTTGTTCGTTGATGATTCACATCTAGTGGCACTCAGTTATCTTAGCTGATGTCAGTGAGACCCTCCCAAGAATAAATTGATCTTTACTGGGTGACTGAGAAGTAGCATACTTAGACACATATTTAGAAGTTTTCTGTTTTGATGGCTACGCAGAGCTCAGGTAAATTTCTGAATCTGAGAAGCAATTCTCTTAACCCATCTGCCAGGTTATTATAACAACCTGAGTGTTCGTAAAAATAAGATTCTAATTTGTTCTGTTGTGTTTCAGTTACTAATTATCAAAATGTCATCTCCTATTTGATTATCAGAAATAATCTGACATCATGAAATTACTATTCATGATGTGAAACTATTAATTTCTGCATTAGCTTCTTATGCAAAGTGACATTTTCCATTTTAAGGACTGTCTGCCTGTTATATGAAGGGATTCCCTGATGTGAGTGAGCTAAAGGTATGACAATATAAGTACTGTTTCAACGTGCATTCTTAGTAGACTGTTTTCTAAATGAATGACTTGCATGGGAAGCTATTCAATACTTAGCTGGTACATCTGTCGGTAATCAGAAAAAATGGAAGAGTACGATACAGGTTTAATATGTCATTTCATAGAATCATAGAATCATACAATGATTTAGGTTGGAAGGGACCTTGAAGATCATTGAGTTCCAACCCCCCTGCCATAGGCAGGGACACCTCCCACTAGACCAGGTTGCCCAAGGCCACGTCCAGCCTGGCCTTGAACACCTCCAGGGATGGGGCTTCAACAACCTCTCTGGGCAACCTGTTCCAGTGCCTTACTACCCTCAAAGTGAAAAACTTCTGCCTAATGTTTAATCTAAACCTGCCTTCTTCCAGCTTAAAGCCATTCCCCCTCGTCCTGTCACCACATGCCCTAGTAAAACGTCCTTCCCCAGCTCTCCTGTAGGCCCCCTTTAGGTACTGGAAGGCCACAATAAGATCTCCCTGGAGCCTTCTCTTTGTTCGCAGATAGCTTCTCTTGTGTCTGTAGCCTGGCAGGGTGAAAACATGTTGATAGTTGATAGTTTCAGTATCTCATATTACTAGAGAACACTTTGTCCATCAAAATAAGGAAATAAAACCCATAATTATAAATATTAAAAAAGCTTTAAAAATCTTTCTATTCTCAATGCTTCATATAGTATTCAATAAATCTTAGTTGATCTCTTCGCAGTGGCAACTAACAACTACAAAGACATCTACTTTAATCTCCCCGGAGACTGACTACTCTAGACCTTGGGCTCCATGAACACTTGAAGACGAATACTTGGTAGTCTTGCCATATATTCATATACTCATACAATTGCTGAATGTTCAAATCATGACTTCTGCTGAGTAGTCTTCGAAATAACCAAACTGACATTTTACTTGGATATTTTTCAGTGTATCTGTAAGCTAAAGCTTACAGATTTTCATGTTTGCTTGAATGTTTTCTTAATTTTTTAATGATACATTTCAGTACTGCTTCATATGAAATAGCTTGCGTCCCAAGCAGAAAAAAAAGATTAAAAAGTGCTTATACTTTTTATATGGAAGAATTTGTTGAATTTATTTACTGAGTTTCAAGGCTTTTATACAAAGAAAGAACAAGTTCAGGGGTATGTTAAATAGAAGCTTGCAGTATGACGAGAGGCTATTTTATATTTAGTTCAATATTTCAAATATAATGGCTTTTCTGTAGACAGAACACCCCCCCCACACACACATTGCAGTATTAGGCCTACGGAAATAAAAGGAACAGTCACATCATATAAAGCTCTTCCTGATGTCACAGAAGTTGTATAGATTGCCTGCCTCCCAGAAGGTTTTGTTCCTGGAATGAAATTTTCTCTATATTTCTATGTGACATGTGCAGCTGTTGATTTAGCCTTATCAGCCTAAGAGAAAATTCTTCACTCCTATCTATACTAGAGATTTTCACTGCATATTCTCTCTTTAATTTGCTTTGAACTCCCATTGTTGCCAATGGGAGTTTCTTGCATAATAGAACAAATAAAACATGTCCAACTAGAAAGCAATATGAGATGAGAGATCTCCTGTATGTTGTATGTTGCACTGAATTTATTTGCCATTCTGAAATACCTGAAATGCATGTCTGAGCAATGCCTTATCCAAAGCAGGTCTGATAACTTACTGAACCTCAGTGACATTACAGAAGACACAAACTTTATCTTTTTAAAAAGAAAGCAGGAAGTATTGTATATTGACTTATCTGGTGTGACTCAGGCAATGTTAACAGTCTAATAAAAATACAATGTGAACCAAGGCAGTTCTTCAGTTTATAAAGGTCAACTTTTTCATATTTTAAAATACAATAAACTTTTTAACTGAATCCTTGAAAAAGTTGTTGTGGTAAAAACTTAATAGAAGTAAGTATTTTTTTTTTAAAGGAAGCTTCAAAACTTTTTTTTTTTCTTTTCTAAAAGGGGGATTTCCTCTGTTCCAGCAGGTTGATTACTTCGACAGAATGATAATTGCTGTCAATTCTGTAAACTACTCAGACTTTCCTTTGAAGTCAGATTGTGAATGAACTAAAAGTATTTTAGAGAAGGTTTCTGAAGGAAGAAAACTACTTCAAAGAGCATCAAGACTAAACGAGCAGATGGTGAAAGTTAATAAAGGAAAAAAAAACACATAGAATGGAGAAGTGTAAATAGATAGTAGGAGAATGCAAGAATCTTAAAATGTTTAGTTATGGAAGAAATTCTAATTTAATTTAAGGAAATGTATGTGTTGGGGAAAAAAGTGGTACTGAAGCTAAATGAAATTTTCAGTTGTTAAGCTCTTGTGAAGAAATTACTATTGACCACTGTATTGAAATTACCTAATATTTTGATCAGAATTGTATGGAAAAAAGAGGGTATATGTCACATAAAAACTAGCCCACTGACTGATCTCAAAAAGGAGCTGTTTCTAGTAATGTTGGTGACGAGTGCTGTTTCTACTAGAGTTCCTTAAATATTAATTTTTGATGCAATGATATTTAGTAAATGCAGGTGCAATTCTGGCTTTTAAATTCACAGATGACACAAAGGTGCTATAGTAACAAATAATGAGGAAGGTTGGGCGCTGTCCTTTGGTAAGTTGTTGCAGTGTAATAGTGTGCCTCTTAATATCATTAAATGCAAGACTCATCTAGGAACAGTGAAAGAAGGATACCCAGAAGAATGGTAAACTATATTGGTGAACATTGTGTCCAGTCCTTGCTCTTTGTGTTCTTGAAGTGAAGAGAATTCAAAAATGTCTTCAGGTGTGAAATAAACTTAAGATACAAAGATCATTGAGCTCCACAAACCCAGCATCTTGTGTCAAAAACTGCAATATGACCAGTGAAGTGGTTGTGCTTTCTGGGTCAGTGAGGGAAGATGTGACAACTTCACTAATAACGTGGTAACTTGAGAACCTGGGTCCAAGGTCTTAGACATAAGGTAGAGAAATCCAGTTGTAAAATAGTCATCACTAGAGTACTTTGGAAATTCAATATGGAATTAGTTTATCAAAGCAAACCGTGGATTTAACATTACTTAAGATCTTTGAGGCTCTAATTTGTTAAAAAACATAGTTTCCCCAAACTTAAGTTGGAGTTCTTCGAATCACATAACTAACTTATTTATTCTCTTCTTCCACCCTCTCTCTCTTATGTCTGTTTCTGCTTAAATAGAAGGAATGGTAGAATCAACCGCATATCCTTTATGTGGCAAGGCCACCTACTGGGAGATGTGTGCATGCAGGTTTTCTTTGAGAATCTTTTTGTAACCCATCCCCAAAATCATTATTTCCTAACTGCTCTATGTGAAAGTATTTTTTCCTTTTGTTTTTGTCTTCCAATCAGCATTCCGTTTATCAGCTGTGATTTACTAAACGTTTGAGATATCATAAGGAACTACATTTATTTTTGAGATATACGCTTAGTCACTACTGTAACTTATGTACTGTATAGAGTAGAAAGTAAACAGGAGGCCACACAATGATAACATAAATAGGAGTCAAGATTGTGCTGAAGCTTTTAACAGAGTGGTTACTTTTACTCATAATCAACAGCAGCGTCAAAGGTAGATGACCAACATAAAAACATTGGTTTTCAAGGGTTTCTGCTTTATTCTGGATTTTGTATAGGTTTTCTTTCCTTGTTCTTAGTGTGGTGTATTTTTGAGCTATTGAATGAATTTGCTTTTGTTCACATGTGATTCTGGATCAGCTGAAAGTTATTTTCAGCCTGTTGCTGACATACCGACAATACTTTTTACTTCTCGTTCTCTAGTCTGATTGTACAGGCTCACAACAGAGACGACTTGCAAGACCACTTTAGTCAGGTATCCCCAACACAAAAGCAAGTGTTGGAACTTTCCTCCTCTTGCAGCTCTCCAGTCACATCAGAGGACCCATCCCTCAGAGGTCCTGCCTTTTCATCAGTAATAACCAGTGCTGCACTTGAATCTTCGACAGAAAATGGTTACTTTCTGCAACAGAATGAATCCACTAGGAAAGGTGTAAAGAAAAAGTGTAAGGTATTTCCTTACTGAACAAGTACTGCATTTTTATAAACCATTTTGATGAATCTCTTTTGGTATAAAAGAAGGGGAATTCAAACAGATTTGGGGGTGTTAATGTGACTTTGATTTTTTTCCTGTTAATCTATTACCATTGATTCTTTTAAAGGAAATAAGTCCCTTTTCACTGGTACAAGATAACAGATCTGTAGCTTTAGGCTCTGTACAGCATTAGGACAATCCTATTCTTTCACCAGTGCGGAGCTTACAGAGTCATAGAATGATTCAGCCTGGGAGGGATCTCTGGAAGTTACCTAGTCCAACATGCTTCAAGTGGGGTCAGCGCTGAATCTAGACCAGGTTGCTCAGGGCTTTGTTCAGCCAGGTCTTGCAAACCTCCAAAGACAGAAAGTCCATTGTCTCTCCGAACAATGTTTTCTGATACACTCACTGTGAAAGATTTTTTTTTCCTTACACGCCCCTGCACTCTTCCTTTCTTCATTTAATGACTATAGTTGTAAAACAAGGTTGACTGGTTACAAAAGGATCCTTATGGATGTGGATGCCTTTGGATGCCATAAGACTGCTGTGTTTTGTTTGGGTCTAAAGCCTCTCCCTAAAGCTGGACACAATGACGAAGCTGGGTTGTTGTGTGCTTAGATGCCTGACACAGCAATGCAGGATTGAGACATCCTGTAGATGGCTCTAAGCCTGTGTTAACTTTATTCTTAAGATGTGACACACAAACACCTTGAAAAAGTCAACAGATACCAAACAAAGCATGCTTCATTTGTCTATCTGGGAAATTTATTTTGGGGCTTTGTCTACAAACTATTTCACTGTTTTAATGGCAGTGGGAAATCAGGAATAGGAAAACTAACCATCTGACACTCACACATCAAGTGGCTTTGACAGCTCCATTTGGTTTAGAGTATGCCAGGACCCATTTTATTACCGTCATCCTGTGAAGGAACTGCTTGTTTTAATGCCTTAAATTTGCAACTGCCTAAACAGCAGGAGGAACCCGTGCCTGGGTTTGTACATAATACATAAGATAACTACTTACTTGTAAGTAATTCCTTGTATTTTTTTCTGGTATAACTGTGTACAGATCTAGCTTAGGATAGAGCAATCGTGTTTCTCTGTGTCATCATTCCTGGATGAAAACAGTGCCTGCTTCAGATTAGCAAGCAATGAGAAGGCAGGAATGGAAAAGGTGAAGGGTGTTCAGGTAGAAGTGGGCACGAGGATGACAGCAACACGTTTCTGTGCCTCTTCAGGTAATTAATGAATGAAATCTGGGGGTTTCACAAATTGGCTTTTTGTGATAAAGTCACTGAAGAAAATGGGCAGAATGGCAGGTTTCCCAGCTGGAGAAGCCTTCTTAAGGAGGGACTGGAGACGCAAGAGACTTATTGGGCAGGCTGCATTAGTTATACGTTACTTAAATATGACAGAAAAATGCATCAAGAAAAAAGAAAACATACTGTAACTTGCCATGAGACAAATGGAGGTGTCTGAGACATCTTACCATGTTTGGGCAAGTAAGGCCTGGTCTCTGGTCTCACGCAAAATAATTTGATAGTAGGCTCTTCCTTATCTTCAGAATAATTTAGCTCAAGCTCTTCAATCCCTTAGTCAAGAACTGAAAAATAGCTTTGATTTGAAAGTGTTGATGCATCAGTAAATAAATTATTAAAACTACTTTAAACAATGCAACTATTTCGACAATACCTACAGTTGTTAAGAAACTCTGTCTTAGTTTTTTTCCTTAATTTTGCAAATATTTTACTCACAGTAAAATTTTACTTACAGTAAAATATCAGTGACACTGATTATGGTTGAGGCAAAGCTCCACTCTGTTTTACTAGAAAGATATGAAAAAATGTAGTCTTCTAAGAATTAGCTGGGCTTGTGCCTTGTTCACCAACATTTAGAAAATTTATTTCTTACTGCTTGCAATTTATATTTAAATGTGTTCCTGTAGTCATGTTATTACTGCTACAAGACAACCAAATCAAAGTAGATGATCCAGTATTGCACCAAAGGAAAATACATTAAACTTTTGTACCCATTACCTTTCTCACTATTGCCTAATGATGAACAAATCCACTCATCTGTGAGGAAGTCCTGTTAGGTATAGAACGCAGACCTGAATGAATCCCAGCCAAGCACTCTGAGCTCATTTTAATAAAAAAATATTCAACCTCGTATTTGCGATTTTTTTTTTTACATCGAATAGTGCATGAAGTAATCATGAAAAGCTCATACACTGAGCAACAAGAATTGGTTTAGGCCTCAGAGGAAAAATTCAATATTTCATTGAGATACCCAAAGTGGGAAAATTCCGTTAGTACTTAGAAACAACTTCTGCTTCAAGGTTAAGCATTAGAGGAGACTCTCCTATCCTTGTAAAATGAAGAAAAGACAGTGGATGTGTTTATCAAGGTTGAGACTGAGATATCAAGGTCTAACAACCCTTACCTCTAAGAAATAATGTATTATGCAGACATTAAAATCCCAATGAGTTTCTCCCACACTAACATGTCTCCTCATCATATAGTTTCTTACTATAGAAGCTGGTACTAAACTAGATTGCAATGGTCAGCTCTGAAATGAAACATAACATCTGAAATGAAAAAATGTTTTCAAACTATTGAAACAACACATTTGATGTTCTTCTTGCTTTTCCCATCTTCCTTTGGATAAAATTATTTTCATATTAAAAAAAATTCCTCCCAGTTTTACTTGATGCTTAGCCTTGAATTTATTAATGTGATTATTAGCAAATTCTAAATAAAGAGGAACTTTAATTTATATGCGGAACTATGAATATTTTATTGCTTTTTTTTTGGTGTAATTTCAGTGTTTGGCGTTAGAATCTGATTCCACACTATCAGAAAGTCAGACAATGTCCCATTTAACTAATGTTATTTTAGAATTGGGGCAAAGGAAAGTAAAACATTTTCAAAATATTTTCTTCCTTTTTTTTTCTTTCTCTCTTTTTTTTTAAAAAAAAAAAACCCCAAACATGTAACAGCAGTAAAATCACTTGTATAGTCACACTAACCAATACTACAGTAAAAAAGGTAAAGAGTAAGGTAGACGTCATTATGGTTTTTAATTTTGTTATATAGACAAGGTTTTCATGATAAGCCAGCCAACTTCTTCTTCTGGGGAGTTAATAAGTGTGAAAACTGGTAGAATATTCAAGATAACATAGTATTTTGCTGTATGAACTATATTGTTTTGAGTCTGAAATATTTATTCACTTCTGTTTTGAATTTTCCTTGCAGTAACATTGTTACTGGTGCGCACGTCCTATTTCTGTGTTCCTAAGGGCGATTCTGCTCTCAAAATAGGTCCACCCCTAAGAGTTTTGACCCAATATTGAACAATGTCATGCAAGCACCTCAACATGAGGCTTGCAGTTATTGCTTTAATTACTTTGGAAAGCAATAACATTCTGTAAAAAAACAAGTTCGTTTAGAAGACAGGAAGGTGAAATTCTTTTACTGATTTATGGGACTAAAACTACGGTAAGGTTTGACCCACATAGAACACAGCACGGCACATAAAATATCTGTTTCTGTCTAATTACACTGGTTTTGTTTGTTTGTTTATATTTTTGTGGGGTTTTTTGTTTTATTTGTTTGGTTTTTAATGATTTGGTTATATTGTATAAATAGAAAATCCTTACAGGAATCAAGGAAACTCAGAGTACTTTTGAATATTAGCCTGTAATATAATCTTAATGTAGAATGAAGACATACAATATTAAAAGTGTCAAAATAAAGGGGGTTAACTGAAGGAAGATAACAGTTTCCTGGTAAATAACCACGAAAGTGTGAACTCTTACTGTTGCATAAGCATGTATATGTAACATAAACATTTCTTAGTCGGTCAGAACACCTCATCAGATTGAAGGAGACACTTGGTTGTGAGAAATTTAAAATGCCATTTCAATTATTATGAAAATAATCTGGTAGGCAAAGCCTTTAAGATCTGTGTCCGCACAGGCTACTGTCTCCCACTTTGTTCTTTCTGCTTTTGTACCTTTACACTTAAAGGTGTTAGAATCTTTGTCTGCTACTTAAGATAGTCACAAAATAGGGATATTTTTATTTAAAGCCTTATAGTTAGTAGAAAAAAAAGTGAAACTTCAAGAGAAAGAACTCTCACCTTGAAAATATTGAGCCTGACAAATTACAAGAACTAAAAGTACAGGCCAAAGCATGCAAATCTGCCTTTAAAAAATAATTTCTAATTTGTTTATTCCTTATTGCTTAGATGTAGTAGTTTTATAACACTTGCTATTTTTAGTAGTAGCAATACATGATAGATCTATGGGAAGCCAAGAACTGCTGGGAAATGCTACTGGGAACTGACTGTTCATGTAGTCTGAAAATAAGCTAAGATGACTTTTCTATTTATCTGGCTGATAATTTTGAGCTGGATTCTAAGCACAGTTTTGAAGAATATACTGCATGTTATCTATTATATAATTTCTTACTTTTTCAAATGATAAAAAATTCCACTAATGCTGAAGAAATAATCTGATTCAAGAGTAATCTAGAGTAAAACTGTCTTTTTTTTCCAAATTTTTCCCCAAGGTCATTTTATTATTATGGCTTTCCCACCCTACAGGCCCCCTAAAGTGTAAGTATTAGCTGTTGTCTTAAAGTCAACCTCAGAAAGGTTTTAAAATTGATTTGAACAGTCATTAATAACTCATTTATGGATGAAGTTTCTACCTAACACATAGTAACAAGTGTTGACTTATTCTCTCACCTTCAACAGTTTGCCTTTGAGAAATAGCATCATCTTTAATTTAACTCTTGCTGTGCTCTCTTCTGAAATGCACAGCTCAAGCTTTTATGAATACCACTAAATTTGCATTCCAGATCTTATTCACTGTAAATTAATCTAGCTCTTGGTGACTGAATGAAGATTATGCTGTCCTACCTCAGCTGACACACTGGACTGTATTCCCACAGAAATAAATTGTTCTTTTCTACAGAATAATTGCAATATGGCTTTGTATCAAAATACCAAAGCATGTGCCTGAAGTAAATACAGATGATGAAATCTGTATTTAAATTTCAGTTCTACAGGTGTCACCTTAACACCCAACAGTCTTAATCACCCCTTTTTTTATGACAATTTATCATCACATTTTCATGAGACTTCACTCAGTAAATTTTCCCCATTTTCATTTTCAGGTTTTCTATACCCACTTCAATATTCTGCAGTCTTCCAAAACCCTTCTGCAGTTTTCATATCATGCAGAGATTTAAGAGGCAGGTAGTACTTGTCCTGTTACACCCTGCCCCCAATTACACACTTTCCTGATTACTTTCTGTTGCTGGTCTCCAGAGCAGTTTTGTTGGGGGGTTCTGTCTTAATTCCTGCTGGGTGAGCATTAGAATGTGCCCAAGATGATCCTTCTTTTGAAGGAACTGAAGAGCCACATCTTATGTGACTGTGGGTCTCATGCATGGTGAGAATAATAGAAGTCAATACTCTAAATGTGAAAAGCTATCATAATCTTCTGTTTTCAGTTTGGAATATATCTGGTGGAATAGAGACTCTAGAATAAAGACGTTGTATACTCTAGGTTAGTTTTGGTATGAAAAGACATGGTTATGTGAAATTTGGCAAACCAGAAGTAGGTGACAAGGGTCTGTAAACCTCCTTTTACATATTCTGTATATCAGTAACATTTGTGCAAAGCATTTGACGCTGTCCCACATGATATCCTGGTCTCTAAATTGAAGAGACATGGATTCGACAAATGGATTACTCGGTGGATAAAGAACTGCCTGGACAATTGTCAAAGAGTTGCGGTCAACGGCTCGATGTCCAAGCGGAGAGCAGTGATGAGTGGCATTCCTCAGGGGTCAGTACTGGGACCTGTACTGTTCAACATCTTTGTCAGCGACATGGGCAGTGGGGTAGAGTGGTGTTAAGATAAACATGTTATCTTTTCAACATGGTCAATTAATCCCAGTCAGTTACATTAGTCCACTACTGGAATAAGACACAGTAATTTCTAGCCATACAAATTATGTGAAATGAGGATTTTGGCCACTGAAACAAAAACACCCCATACAATTTTCTTATTCTTAATGCTTCAGGCAGAATCCAGTGGGCGTTTGCTTTTGGATGGCAAACAGCCGTCTCTGTTCACTTAACAGGGAGGACTAAAAACTCTGATCAAACTTAGTCAAGAGAGAGATTCTGACTGGCATCCTTCACAATTCAGGGATACGTTGATAGGCTGCAATTGGAAGAGCCATACCGCTGCCTTTTCTGTTTGTGGTGGTGAGGATCTCCACCTCAGCAAGTTTGCTGATGATACCAAGCTCTGTGGCGAGGCAGATATGCTGGAGGGGAGGAATGCCATGCAGAGGGACCTGGACAGGCTGGAGAGGTGGGCCCAAGCCAACCTCATGCAGTTCAACAAGGCCAAGTGCAAGGACCTACATCTGGGTCGGGGCAATCCCAAGCACAAATACAGGCTCAGCAGGGAATGGCTGGAGAGCAGCCCTGAGGAGAAGAACCTGGGGGTGATGATTGACGAGAAGCTCAACATGAGCCAGCAATGTGTGATCGCAGCCCAGAAGGCCAACCGTATCCTGGGTTGCATCAGAAGTGTGGCCAGCAGGTCAAGGGAGGTGATTCTGCCCCTCTACTCCGCTCTCGTGAGACCCCACCTGGGGTACTGCATCCAGCTCTGGAGTCCCCAACATAAGAAGGACATGGACCTGCTGGAGCGCGTCCAGAGGAGAGCCATGAGGATGATCAGAGGGCTGGAGCACCTCTCCTATGAGGAGAGGCTGAGAGAGTTGGGGCTGTTCAGCCTGGAGAAGAGAAGGCTCCGGGGAGATCTTATTGCGGCCTTCCAGTACCTAAAGGGGGCCTACAGGAGAGCTGGGGAAGGACGTTTTACTAGGGCATGTGGTGATAGGACGAGGGGGAATGGCTTTAAGCTGGAAGAGGGCAGGTTTAGATTAAACGTTAGGAAGAAGTTTTTCACTTTAAGGGTGGTAAGGCACTGGAACAGGTTGCCCAAAGAGGTTGTTGAGGCCCCGTCCCTGGAGGTGTTCAAGGCCAGGCTGGACGTGGCCTTGGGCAACCTGGTCTAGTGGGAGGTGTCCCTGCCTATGGCAGGGGGTTTGGAACTCAATGATCTTCAAGGTCCCTTCCAACCTAAACCATTCTATGATTCTATGATTTACTGGTTTTGCTGCATAAGTTTTGTGCAACATCAGAGACCTAATAGCAGGAGCATTCAGTGTTTTTGGGAACCTTTGCTACTATATGACCAGTAACATAATGGGGAGATGGAATGAATTCTATTTTATGGCTAAATAAACGTCCTGTTTCATATGGATTTTTTTAGTTGTGTCTGATAGTGCAGTGGAAAATGACAGACCTGGTATTGTATGCTTTTTGGTTTTGGGTTTTTTTTGGGGTGTTTTTTTTTTTTTTTGTGTCTTTTTTTTTTTTTTTTTTTAAAGTGGCAGTAGTTTGGCTGTTTTGGTCGTTTGTTTTGTTTTGTTTTCTTTCTTTGTAGTACCTGCCTCTATCTGACAAAATTTTTTGCAATTTAAAACTTGGAGAATATGCATGCAGTTTTCAGAAATTTATTGTTCAAATTGTGCCCTTTGTTTTCATTCATGGAAGCTAGGAACACTCCTCTTATATAATTGATATTTGTATATATATTTGTAATTTGTTTATTTTTTGTCTCCTACAAGGTATATTTTCACTTATGCCTGCTTATTCATGCACTGGTATATCTGACTTGAACTAGGGGAAAAATAATCCTGGAAAGAGGCACTTCTGTATAATTACTATAAAATCAGAACTTACAAAAAATCTATAAAGAAAATTTAGAAAGAAAATGGACCACTTTCCCTCCAGCTATTATAGTGTGCTTACAAAGCTTTTCAAAAACTGCACTATCACTGAACTAGTTAATCAATAATGTTTCTTTATAGTGCAACCAACAAGTTAACATCATTTTTTCCCCCATTCTTTTGACATTCGACTTTTCATAAAGTTCCAGAGCTTTTAAGAACTACGATACCCTAAGTGTGTGAAAACACCGCTAAGCATGAGAGCTGCTCTGGGATAAAAATCTCTGTTGTAATCTTTGCCTTCTGTGGCAATATCTTTCTCTCTTTTCCATTCATACCTTCAAAGCCCATGTTAATAGAACTAATTGAAAAATCAGCAAATGATCAGAACTCAGCTGAAAGGCATCATAAAAATATTTTAAAGCACTTTAATTAACCCCTTGTACACCAGGGAAATATGCAAATTAATTTGCTTATTTCCCTGAGCTCTTATTGGAGCTACTTAATTAACATGTGTTTGTAGATTCTCTACTTTAATAGTAGTCCTACAGTTAGAGAACACTGGGAACTAGCACTGAATACAGGACTAAAATCGTTCTGTTTTTTCCTCTTTAATGATTAAATTTAATCTTTAAATTTGGCACAATAAATCTCCAGATGATAATTAAGTTTTTTATGTAGCGTTCATGTCACAATACTTCGTAACACTTATGAAGGGAACATTCTGAAGGAGTTCCATTGTTTTAGAGTTGCATCCTTTAAGAAAGTGACCTCTGCCATACTGTCATAGATACTGCTTATGCTTGGGTTGATATTTGAGTTCATGGGAACTGTCGTTGTCAGAAAATCTGGATGAAACATGGTGTAAAATAAGGCAGCAGTTTGTTTCCCAGATATTGAACACTTTCCAGTTTAGACATTACAAACAAGCAAGAGATAGAGAGTTGGCTGAATACCAAAGAAGTACTTCCATAAATAAATCACTTGACAAATTTTGCTGGTATCGAATGAATAATTTATGTGACAAATAGGAGATGGTCACCTACAGAGCTCCTTGAATACAAAGAGCATCCCTATTAATTGATTTTTTAAAATGAAAAATTAGTAATATTAACTGACTTTTATATTCAACAAATGTTACTCAATCCAGTTTACAAAATAGCAGTCAGAGGGCTTCACACCATGGGTGGAAAGACATGTTGACATTTGAAGAATGTGGACAATTAAACTTTTCTTTTGCACTCTTTCTGTAATGGCCTGTACCACTTTTGTTCCTGTTCAGCTCCAGTGCCGGAGTCCTTCAAAGAGCTTCTCTGTTTGATGTACTAGAGTCATCATGTGACTTGTCATTGGCGCAGCAATTCTTGTACTTTCATGTTGTTGGCAAAGTTTCAGGATCATATTACTCTGAATTGATACACAGCCATGACTTCATATAAAACAGCTTGCATCTCAACATTGTATAATGCCTACTTTCACCCATGGAATAAAAAAAAATCGTTATCATAACATTTCCTAATATCTAATTCTACTCTTATGAACCTAGTTACTACAGCAGAATTAAAAAAGAGATTCCAATGAAGTTGAAGAAGAACCTGACACTCTGGATTTATTGTTGTCAACTATTTGGCTGGGTAGGTTGTATTTTCACTACTTACATGACAAAACCTTTATGTTAAGCAAACCACTAAATTTCAAAAGATGTTTAAGGAGGATAAGTTTAGGGCTTGTCAATGTGTCTGGTGAATGCTAAAATGTACTGGGATGTCTTTGATTAGAACTGTGTCACACATGTATTGCTCCAGTTTAGCTCAGTGATTTAGATCAAGGTGTGACATCTTCCTCACAGTTTGTGAAAATGAAGAAATAATTGAATTACCAGAGATCTAATGATTTATCAGTTGTGACTTCTGCGTATTTACTAAATATTCAATAAAATATCAGATTATTTCCAGAATGTTGCTGCAGAAGATAGCTGTATAAGTGTTTATGGAATAGCTATAACTCTTCTCAAAATGAACACTAGCCAGTTTGTTTCTATTCAAATATTCTCAACATAAATTCAGTTTTGCATCAAGATACCTGATAAATAAGTATCCATCCCTATAAATATGACCATGACAACATGAAGATCTGCAAAAAGGCTTACTTTCAGTTATTGTCAACAGTCTGGCTACTCAATGAAGTGCATCAAACACCTATGCAGATGTGTAATGGATACAGATTTAGGGCCTTCTTTTTATCATGCGAGTGTATGGGGATAGCTCCACACTAAGTAGATGATCCTGGAATGTATGGCTGAGGAGTGAGGGCTTACTGAGTGTCATGTGTCTTGAAATAAACACATTTTTTAAAATTAAAATTACGTAAAATATCATTCAATAATAAATATTTTCAGTATAATAGTTGCATTTTGACTGTTTGTAGAAGATGGTATCGCTGTTAAATGTATGTGCTGTGTTTAGGATAGGAGATAGATTTAAAAACTGATGTGAATGGTCCATTCATCCAGTCTGACCTTCAAAAGAACAAATTATTTCTGGGTTTATGGCCAGTAGCACTGACTGAACTGCAATGTTTCTACTATAAAAAGCTCCTGTCTTGATTTAAGCTGTGTAAGGGAAAAGAAACCACTATGATCTTTGGTAAATTGTTTTAAGGACTGGGGGAATCAGAACTTTTTCCTGTATTTTTTAAATACGTAAGGCAGAAGACAAACTGTTACCTCTATCTAGAGCTTCTTTCTTTTTAGGATTTTCTTTTCAGCTGTAATAATGCTAAAGAAACATGAATCAAAGTTGAACACGTATAATCAATAATGCAGAAAAGATTGCTCTGTGAACTCAGGAATTGCCTGATGGGTTTGTTTAGATGCTTGTCTTTAGGACATTTTTAAAAAGTGTAATAAGTCCTTTATAGTCTTGTTGTTCATTTTCTAATGTTCATTTTCTTTTTAGCGAAGTTTCTGTGTCGTACATCTAAGACAGGAATTTTTCTTTCTGAAAACAAGATGTAGCTTAAGATGCCATCTCTAAATAATTTTTACTAGTCATATTCAACCTGCACTTTTATAGACTTCAAGAGGCTTTTGGAATACTGTGCTTCCTCCATTGGTCCTGGACTTCCTGTCAAACATTCCACTTATGAATGACTCTCTTCAGAAAAATCATCCCATTAACGTTCCCAAGATTTAATCAAGACCTTAATGTTAAAAAGTTTGCACCTCTGACAGGTGCACATTTGCCCAGCTTTCATCTGTTGAAGAATGTTAAAAGTTTTTCTTCTATTCTGAAATCTTCTGTTGAATGAATGTTATTCCTAGAGATATTTTTTTGTTAGTGCTTGCACAACTTTTGTACTTGCTTGTTAAACCACATGTGGTGACCTAGGTGGCTCTCTTGTCAAGGTTTATTTCCCAGGCTGTGAATCATTCTTGTGACTCTTCTTTGGATTCTCTACCATTTTTTCAACAGTCCTCTTAAACTGTATCTACTTCTGGAATATTTTTCAAATTCTAGTGAGTGCACTGGTCAGTATGTTAGTAGTATGTATTTGCCATATATATCATACGGTACAATTACTTCTTCATTGTGTTTTACTTATGCACTAAAAGATCATGCAAATCTTTTTGTGTACAGATTTCCATTGTTGACCTGATCATGATCAACACCATGGTTTAATGGGACCCTTATCTTATGTAGGGTAGCTTATGCTCTATTAGACATGGTTATGTTAAAATGTTGTTAACTTGTTTACTAAATGATGTATGTTGTTCTCTTTGCTACCAACCAATCTTTCCACTCTCTGCTAGTTTCTTTATGACTTTTCTTCTTGTTCACTTTTCCCTGTAGTACTCACTTGTAAGACACTTGTTCTATGACAATTCCCATTTTTCAAGACATCTTTAAGCCCTAGATTTCAGCCAAATTTATTGTGGTGACTTTGAATCATTCTCACTCCTCAATCTTAATGTTATGTAGTAAAGTCAGAAATTCCTGGCTGAAGTTTACATACATTGCATCTGCTACCTTTATGTGCCAAGTCAAGTTAAGCTAAACATGAATGACTGAGTCAAGACAGTAATTTCAGTTAGGAGGAAAGGCCCTTATATAGGTTCCTCAGGACTATAAAACAAATTAAAAAATGCTAAATGATTAAAATTTGCTGGGAGACTTCCAAAAGTAAAAGCATATGGGGAATCATCACTGAAAGGAGATGTTTCTAGTGAGATTCCAAAAGGAACGGCCTAATGCTATTAAAATCTGTTTTGCTTTGCTTTGTTTTTTTTTTTACCAATTAGGTAGATCAAAATAGAAACATGCCTTTAATTAAATGTGTAAAATATTCCAAATTTGATGAACTGTTTAAACATAAGTGCAAGTAAATTATACACAGCTTTTTGGGTTGAACAGCTGTGTATATCTAGGAATAAAAAGTGGAGATTTCACTAATAATACAGGAGATAATATTTTGAAAAGCAGACATTCATGAGAGATATAGTGTCTTGGTTTGGCAACTAATTCAGTATAACCTGGGAGACTAAAATGGTGGCTGATGGTGCCATGGGCTAGAGTATCACTTGAACAGGAAAAAATCAAGCAGAACTAGGGAAGAATAATTGCCACTGTGAAAGAGTTTATTGCAGATCATTTTGCAAATTGAAAGTTGGATGCTGAACCCCACCCTGTACAATGCCATTTCATGTGTCATCCATCCTACCCAAATTTCCTTACTGCTTCCCTGCCTTTCATTGATTTATCTACACTTGACTATACAAGGCTATAGCCAGATTGAAACACTACATCCAGCACAACACACTCCCAATTTTAAGAGTGCTGGTCACGTAGAAAGAATTGAGAGAGGAGGCCCTCTAACACAGCAGGAAAGCTCAGTCTCATAGTGAGCAACTCAAGAAATTTAATCTGTTCCGTTATCTGAGGGAAGATTGCAGGGCCTGATCATGATCTCTGAGTACCTAACCAGGGAGAAGATTTCTGATAGTAGTAGACTGCTTTTAAACTTGTAGTCAGAGGCATGATAAGATACAATGACTAATAGCTAAAGCTGGAAAAATTTATGTTGTAAATAAGAAACTCTTTTGTTGGTGGTAACTAACCAGTAGAAACAGCTACTTAGGGATGTTTGGGAGTCTTTTACCCTCTCCCGAATTCAAAGGCTTATTAAAAACTTGCAATCTCATGGAGCTATTAGTATTATTAAATATACAAATGAAGTAACAGCTCTCTAAAGCTTAATGAAATTACAGGTCTCTAATGGGTTTTTAATTTGAGCTTCATTTTTTCACTTCACAAGATGTTTCTCATTATCAGTCAAACAGTGAAGTTGGGAAGATATGGATCTCAGAAACTCTTCAGAATGTCTTTTAGCTTATATATGGCAAATATTGATATTCAAACCTTCCTTCAGGAATTAAATTTTAGGCACTACTCTCCATCCTTCAGTGCTTTTTTTTGCACCTCTGTTACAGTTTTGATCCTTCTCCTTAGTCAAACAACTCTATTGGGGTACTACTTTGCAGCCAGCAGGACACCAGAGGAAACTGGATGGAACTGGAGTAGTGCTGATCCTCCTCTGGTAAACCTTGAACGTTTCCAGGGATGTGGCATCTACCACCTCTCTGAGCAGCCTGTTCCAGTGTTTCACCACCCTCATTGCAAAAAATTTCTTCCTTATATGTAGTCTAGATCTACTCTCTTTTAGTTTAAAACCATTGCCCCTTGACCTATTTCAACAGGCCCTACTAAAAGTTTGTCCTCATCTTCCTTATAGGCCCCCTTAAAGTACTTAAAGACCACTATAAGGTCTCTCTGGAGCCTTCTCTTCTCCAGGCTGAACAAGCCCAACATTCTCAGCCTTTCTTTGCAGGACAGGTGTTCCAGCCCTGTGATCATCTCTGTGGACTTCCTCTGGACCTGCTCCAACAGGCCCATGTCTTTCTTGTGCTGAGGGCTCCAGCGCTGGATGCAGTACTCCAGGTGGGGTCTCATGAGAGTGGAGTAGAGGGGCAGAATCACCTACCTTGACCGGCCGGCCATGCTTCTTTTGATACAGTCCAGGATATAGCTGGCTTTCTGGGCTGTGAGTGTACACCGTCTGCTCATGTCCAGTTTTTCATCCACCAGAGCTCTCTTGTCCTTCTCAGAAGGGCTGCTCCCCATCATTTCATCCCCCAGCCTGTATTGATACTGGAGGTTGCCCCAACCCAGGTGCAGGACCTTGTATTTGGCTTTGTTGAACCTCATAAGATTAACACAGGCCCACTTCTTGAGTTTGTCCAGGTCCCTCTGGATGGCATCCCATCCTTCAGGTGTGTCAA
The DNA here is from genome assembly GCA_017639485.1 of Pluvialis apricaria. Classification (NCBI taxonomy): domain Eukaryota; kingdom Metazoa; phylum Chordata; class Aves; order Charadriiformes; family Charadriidae; genus Pluvialis; species Pluvialis apricaria. Next base: position 48,720,530 of record CM030044.1, on the reverse strand, counting down.
CTGCACCATTCAGCTTGGTGTCATCTGCCACATATGTCCAGTAACTATCTTGGAACAAACTGAACAAATATGTGACAGTAAAAAATGCAAGAGTTACATTTTAGCTAACCAGAGCATTCATTATGTTTGCATGTTAGCTTTTTAATGTGGTTTAGACTTTAGGCTCTTCAAAATAAGATCTTAATGAATAATGCGTAATAACATTCAAGTCATCATAAAGGAAAACAACAAAATGGCTTCATAAAAATGCCAACAAATGCAAGCTAAGAGCATTTTCAATTTATCTGCCAAGGATCTAAGCAATCACGAAAATAGCTTTGTGATTTTACTTTCAAAGCTATTATCCTGAACCTAAATAAGTATCTGTCAATAACTATCAGCTAGTATGCTGACCTTTTTTGTTCTGAGGCAAAATCCGAATAGGTCTGTTGAAAGCTATATCTTGCTTCCAGTATAGCAGATCCCATTAGCTTCTACTTCGTCACTTGGCTCTGAGGTCAGTGTTGTTATCATTGCCTTTATGGCAGTCCTGCAACACTTTAGTGTCGATATGCTCAATTGCTAATTGCTGTCTAGGTCTAGTTACGCTTAGAAGAATATTATCTAAGAAAATATGCAAGATGATAAAGGCAAACATAATTTTTTTCCAAAAAGAATTCCTTATCTGACCTTGAAAAAATTGATCTTAGATGTGTTTTTTAAGTCCATCACTAAGAATATTGTATTTCTGAAAATTGTTATTACTGCTAATATTCTGCTAGGTATATAATGACTCACATTAGGTTATGTCATTCATACCACATTGTAATTTTTTATTATGTAATGCAACAAAGCTCACAAAACTTCCATGAACTGGGAAATAAGATTGACACTGTTTGAGCAGTTTGGATTTCTCAGGAGAAAAAAAAAATGCTGATTTCAAAGCAGTAAGCACTACTATGATTACTAAATAAGCACCAATTAATTATAATGAAATTTCATTAGGCTTCACTCAGGCTGCACTCTATCTCCTGCCTTTATGGTTTGAACTTTAAGAAAGACTTACAACCACATTTCTGAAGTAAGCTGCTTCTCATTTAATTGTCTATGATGTAGCTCAAATGCAAAAAAACAAAAAAATACTCCAAACAAAACAATTGCTTAATTTCATCTCAAAATCAAAACTACTTGATTTTGAATTAAGATGCAAATGTTGATCTTGGAGTTACAGCTCCAATAATTTACTTATGTTTTCTGATTAACGTATTGATGCACAAGGAAAGGATGGGTCTCACAACAATGATGTTTTCCTGCTGGAGAGATTATGACGTCTCAGAAACAAATTTCATGTTCTGTTTATTTCCGTGTATTCAGTTCTTACTTTCTCATACACTTGCATCTGTGTTCATTATGCTACAGTCAACCACAAGGCAGATCCTTGAATCTTTCCGTCAATTTGAACTACTACAAGGAAGTGGTGCAACAGCGCATCAGGTTTCCAATCATCTTCAACATTTCTGTAAAAATTTCTTTTCTTAGGCCTCTGTTGCCCATAATTCAGGATACACCTAGCCAGAAGTAAATTATTCTCCATAATTTTCTCTCACTGTCCTCTGACCTTTGTGCCTTACCAAATTTGTTTAACAAAAGGTTGCTTGAGGTTACACAGACAAAATCCAAGTAAATACTAGTGAAAAGGACAGGATTGTAGAACATTCTTTTTATGGTTTGGGAACTGGCATGAAGGACATAATTGATGCTAAATACTCTTCATCTGTAATCATGTGGATATATTGTAATAACACCTGAGGCCTTCTGTTCCATAATACTTGAGGGGTTTTGTGACACAAATTGTCAAGTCTACTAGAAAAAAACAATGCAT